>OY282559.1:130923240-136428240 GCA_958295665.1 Tipula vernalis
GGAACCCAGGTGTGCCTTACGTTTAGGTAAACATCATACCAAATATTGTGTAAAAGCCCGAAATGTTCCACCTAAATGCGTTCACTGTGGAGAAAATCATCCGTCTATCTACAGAGGATGCAGCGTTGCTATTGAACTGCAAAACATCAAAAATAAGAACGTGATTGCTAAAAATCGAAGTTTATTCAGGAAGCAAGCGGTTAAGATGAACCGACCCGGAGTAAATCGTAGAGTGTCGGGAACTACTCAAGGACAATTTGATAAAATTACTTACGCTCAAGTAATGATGAGCAACGGAAATCCAGGAAAACTGCTCAAAATGACGATATTAGTCAAACCCTTATGTATTTTACTGGGCTTTCCTCGACGTCTATATTTAGCCCAGAACCTTCAACTTTTATCAATGCCGCTTGGCTGATATAAAAACAAAGAAACAAGCGGACTCAACTGCGTTTATTTGGTAAAAAAAATACAATATAATTTTTATTTTTGATAACCTTCTTTTCCAACTGTTGTATCGCAATTGATTTTTTACAATATAAATTTGTGACTCATAACCATTATTTTTATGTGACGCTACAATATCGTTTCTTAATTTTTACTCTACAACAATACAACAAGCTCCGCCATCTCTTAACAACTAGATCGCAAAATATAAAGGTACATTATACTACTATACAACATTATCTATTGTGAATTACATACTACTTAAGGTAAGACTATAAACATGAATTAAATGTCAAATAATGTGGGTATACAAAGTATGTAAACAAATTTCTAATATAAGATTAAATAAGTTTAAATTGTAACCTATGTAATTGAATTACAGTTTGATGTTTAGATGTCATGTATTTATGTGTTCTGTGTTTTAAATTAATATTTTGCTTTCTTCAGATGCATCACAGTTCTGCTGCTCCAACATTCTCCCCGACTTTGAATCGTCCGATTCAACAGGAATTCTACACAGTGAATGAATGGCTCTACGAAATGTACCGGCTTGTGTTTTAACCATTGCAACTCACCAATCCGTCGGAACCGCGGATTACTTCAATTATTCGGCCCAGCAGCCACTTCCCAGGCGGTAAATTTCGATCCATTACTAAAACGATGTCATCGATTTTGATATTCGGCTTTGCTGATTTCCATTTTGTACGGGATTGCATAGATGTCAGGTACTCGAGATGCCATCTTCTCCAAAAATGCTGTCTCATTTGTTGAAGTACTTCATATCTGCTTAGTTTTGTGATTTTCTCTTCCAGGATATTGATTTCCGGAACTAATGTTAATTGATGCCCAATAATGAAGTGTGCCGGTGTCAAAAAATTTACATCATCACTCGATTGGATGCCTTCAACCTCAACCAGTAATGTTTGGAACTCTTCCACCGTCAAAATAGTTTCTCCAATAACACGCCGCAAGTGAAACTTCATGGATTTGACCGCCGCTTCCCACAATCCGCCAAAATGTGGTGCATTGGGAGGATTGTAGTGCCAATTAATGCTATCGTTTAATAAAGTGTTGTAAATGTCTTCTTTATTCTTCTCCAGGAAACTAAATACCTCTCGCAAGCGGTTACCTGCTCCAATGTAATTTGAGCCGCAGTCACTGTAAATATCAGTGCAATGCCCACGCCTCGCAACGAATCTCTTCAGTGCTGACAGGAAGCTATTTGTAGTTAAGTCCATTGTTAACTCTATATGCAATGCTCGAGTTGTCATGCATACAATTAGACACACATAAACCTTCATAGGTTTTTGACCTCGACCTCGTTTGTAATATACATAGAAGGGTCCCGCAAAATCAGTGCCAACTTTCAGGAATGCCCTTATGTGCTCGACTCTATATTGTGGTAAGTTCCCCATTTCTTGTGTCAGCTGAATTGGTTTGTTTTTGAAACAAGTCACACACTTGCTTGTAATTTTCCGGATGGCTTGCTTACCATTGATGATCCAGTATCTCTGGCGTATTATTCCCAACAGTAACTGTGGGCCTGCATGAAGATAACGGTGGTGATAGTCTTCTATGATTCGATTCGTTAAACTGGATGATGCGGGTAGAATAATAGGATGCTTTATGGAATAGCTTACCAACGAGTTGTCTATTCTACCTCCGATACGCAAGATACCCTTATCATCCAAAAACGGTTTTAAACCTGCCAACGATATTTTGAGTGGCTTTGCTTGCTCAACAGTGGCGATTTCGACACTCATATGCTCCTTCTGAATATACTTGCAGCACATAATGGTAGCCTCTTCCATTTCAACCAATGTTATTGGGCCTTTGAGTTGTACGCCATTAACCTTTTTGGTAGACAGTAACAAATTTTGCACAAACCGGTTCACCATTGCCACCACTTTGATTGCTTTCTTAAACGAGGAATGTCGTTCAAACAATTGGTTTGGAAATTGAAAAGTTCTGCATTGTGCTACCATAATTTGGGTTGAGTGCTTTCGTTCCTCTAGACTGTATCCATAACATCGTTGTTGACACGGCCACTGCTGCACATCAAAACATAACCACTCTGGGGCCGCCCACCACAACTTGTTATTGATCACTTCTTGTGGAAAAATGCCTCTAGACGCGATGTCTGCCGGATTGTCCTTCGTTGGGACATGTCGCCAATTTACCCTTGGTACTATGTCCAGGATTTGGGAAGTACGATTCCCTACAAATGTCTTCCATCGACTTGGTTCGTCGGATAACCAATCCAGCACTATCATTGAATCGGTCCAGCAAGTAACATTCGTAGAATGATTTTCAAGTATCTGGTTGACAGAAGTTATAAGGTTTGCCAATAAAAGTGCTGCACATAACTCCAACCGTGCCACCGAAATTGTTTTGATGGGGGCCACCTTTGATTTTGCTGCGACGATGTGACAACTGTATCTTCCGACCTCATTCGGTAGGCGTATGTAAACCACTGCCGCGTATGCCCGTTCACTGGCGTCACAAAACCCATGCAACTCTGCATCCTTTTTTGGTGTGTGTAGCCATCTTGGTATCTTCACCTTCTGCAAGTGCTGTAGATTTTCACGAATTACAAGCCATTGTTGCTTTATCGCTGGTGGAAGTTCGTCGTCCCAATCTAAAGACAATAACCATAAAGACTGAAATAATATTTTAATTTTTACAATAACCGGGGCCAACCATCCAAGCGGATCAAAAATTTGACTACATTCCGACAGCAATCTACGTTTTGTGTATACCGGAATGCCTAGCTCAACACAATACGTGAAGTTATCTTCCTTCGGATCCCATTGTAGACCCAAAACCTTCACCATAGTTGTTCCACTTGCAATATCCTTTATTGGCACAATTCTATCTTCTACTGGTGTCGTGTTCAAAAATTCAACGGAATTGGAAATCCATTTTCTTAATTTCATTCCCGCGCCTTGTAGAATGTTGATGATATCCTCTTTCAATTGTAACGCCTCTTTAATAGTATTGGCGCCCGACATTATGTCATCCACATATGTAGCCTTCTTCAGAACACTAGCAGCTCCAGGATATTCACTTTGGTTTTGATCAGCGATTTCATTTAATACTCTCGTAGCTAGATACGGAGCTGCTGATGTTCCATAAGTCAATGTCGTTAGCTGGTAATGTTTAATCGAAGCTGTACTATCTGACCTCCACACTATACTTTGATATCGTCTGTCGTCGTTTCGAACCAATATCTGGCGATACATTTTCTCGATGTCTGCGCTGATCGCAATCTTGTGCATTCGAAATCTCATCAAAATAGAGTATAGAGTTGGCTGCACTGTTGGTCCTACCATAAGTAAATCATTCAATGATTTTCCAGATGACGTTTTTGCGGAAGCATCAAAAACTACCCTGATTTTCGCCGCTGCGCCTGCTGACTTAATAATTCCATGATGTGGTAAGTAATTAACATGTGGATTCTCTGACTCGTCTATTTCCACCATATGTCCAAGTTGACGATACTCGTCCATAAAATGAATGTAAGCCTCCTTGAATGTCTCGTTTTTTACAAACTTGCGCTCCATCGATCTAAGCCGACTAATCGACAGATCCATTGATCTTCCCAGTTCTCCGAATTCTTTCTTCATGGGTAGCTGCACTATATACCTTCCATCTGCTTCTCGGCTTGTCGTTTCTTTGAACAAACGCTCACATTTGTCTTCTTCGTTTGTGAAAATCTTGGACGTTGGGATATTCTCTATTTCCCAAAATAATTTTAAGGCAGTACCTAATTCTTCAGCATCTGTATTGGGTTGACTCGTGAAGCAATGTGTTAAGGGCGATTCAGGCGATTGCATTTCTCCACCTAACACCCATCCAAATATGGTTTCAATGGCTATGACGTTGTCTCGATACCTGATTCTTCCATCTAGCATCACATTGAATACCTGTTGCACACCTAAAATGATATCAATATCCTGCGTTATGTTAAATTTGGGATCAGCTAAATTTAGGTTCAGATCATCTATGTTCGCAGAGAACGACTGGCTGGGCAGTTTTGAGCATAACTTGGACATTACTAGAGCTTCTGTTTGTATATAGTTGTGGGGTGATTCTCTTGCTCGTAATGTAATCTCAACCTTCCCTCTAGTGACCTGAGATCCTGATCCACCTATACCATATACCATCGTTCTATTATGGCGTCGTGGGAGTTTAAGTCGATTACAACATCTTTCAGAGATAAATGTAGACACTGACCCTGAATCCAACAGAATTCTACAATCATGTTCTTCCTCGTAATTATCTAAAACCTTCACTAGTGCCGTGGGAAGAATACAATTGTTTTGTATGCCAGCGTGCAGAGTTTGTTGAGCCTGAGTACCCATCGTTGAAACCGGTTGCTTGTTGGGATGGTTAGTATTTTCAATAACATGCCGTGCAACCGTTTGTTCTTTGGTATCGTCTAAGTGCAGGAGCGTATGATGTTTTCTCCCACAAGTGCTGCATCTTGACTTTGATAAGCACCTGAAGACTGGATGGTTAATTCTCAGACAATTAAAACAACGGTTATCTGATTTTATAATCTGTCTTCGTTCCAAGATTGACAGCTTCTTGAACGTGCTACATTCTGATATTGCATGTTCGATTTTACATAGAGGACACGGATTAACTTCTGTTGTCACATAGGCCGCCGCTGATTTCTGAAATGGAGGTTTCTTACTTGAACCTGAACGTGGTTTTAACGTCTCTAACGCATCAGATCGGTTCAGTAAGAACTTGAAGAGATCATCTAGGGTTAGTAAATCCTTGTCACTTGATGTTTGGGCCCATAATGCTCTTGTCTCTGAATCCAATTTTTCCTCCAGAATATGAAGTAGCCAGACGTCCCTGGATTCAGCTTCCTTTCCCAATGCCTTCAATCCTCTAATAACCTCATCCGAAGTGTCCAATAGCTTTCGAATATTCGTCGCATTTGCCTGGTTGATAGATGGTTGGCTCATAAATGTGTGAATGAAAGCTCTAATGGTATGTTTCTTCCTGTCATATCTCTCACATAACTTCCTAAAGGCTTCGAAATAGTTGGTTTCTGTGACCGAAATATGTTTCAGCAAATTGAATGCGTCCCCTTTCAAGAAACCTTTCAGGTACTGGAACTTTTGGGCTGGTGATAAACTTGCATTTTCATGAATTGTCTTGACAAACAAGTCATAAAACGACTGCCATTCCGTGTACTGACCTGTGAACGGTTCTATATTGATTTTAGGGAGTCTTACCTCTACCGCTGCTGTTGATGTATTCATGCTTTGATTAACCGTACTATCACCCGATTGTTGATGATCCGCGTTGTATTCTCGAATGTGCCTATTTAACCTCGCTTCGACGACGTAGAATTGTTCAGCGAAATCAATTATAGCACTTTCATGATTGGGGTCTAACTCATACATCTTGTTCTCAGTGTCCTCAAATTGTTTGAGAAGTACCTTAGCACGTGCTAGCTTAGACTGAAACCCATCTATATCTTCCGTATCGACGACAGCTTGAACAAAATTATGAAGCTTTGTCATTTGTCCCTTTATAGACCCTCGCATGGCTTTTAATGTCTTTATTTTTGCTTCTAACTCCATGTTCTAGCCTTTTTTTGCACTTAATTTCACTGCACTTATCACTTAATTTTCGACAAACAACGTGGTCTTTTATGAGAGTAATAAAACCAATTCAAAATTATTTTATAGTGAAAGTTTACTTATCTGCTTTGTTGAGATTCTTTCTTTCGATGATTTCCGACCAAACTGCTGCTTTCCTTTTAGACGCGCTTTGATGACTTCCTCGACTTTAATCAAACGTGCCTTATTTCCGCAACAGTATTTCCTCGTTTGATTTCCGCAACTGTATTTCCACCACGTTCTATTTCCGCAACTGTATTTCCACCACGTTTTATTTCCGCAACTACCGAATTTCTAGAATTTCTAGAAGGAATATCCGGCTCGAAGGACCATGTATTTTACTGGGCTTTCCTCGACGTCTATATTTAGCCCAGAACCTTCAACTTTAATCAATGCCGCTTGGCTAATATAAAAACAAAGAAACAAGCGGACTCAACTGCGTTTATTTGGTATAAAAATACAATATAATTTTTATTTTTGATAACCTTCTTTTCCAACTGTTGTATCGCAATTGATTTTTTACAATATAAATTTGTGACTCATAACCATTATTTTTATGTGACGCTACAATATCGTTTCTTAATTTTTACTCTACAACAATACAACAAGCTCCGCCATCTCTTAACAATTAGATCGCAAAATATAAAGGTACATTATACTACTATACAACATTATCTATTGTGAATTACATACTACTTAAGGTAAGACTATAAACATGAATTAAATGTCAAATAATGTGGGTATACAAAGTATGTAAACAAATTTCTAATATAAGATTAAATAAGTTTAAATTGTAACCTATGTAATTGAATTACAGTTTGATGTTTAGATGTCATGTATTTATGTGTTCTGTGTTTTAAATTAATATTTTGCTTTCTTCAGATGCATCACAGTTCTGCTGCTCCAACACCTTAAATTAATTTTAAGCCTAAATAGATTTGATGAACGATTACAGAAATTAGAGTACAGCACTGAGGGGGCCATCCCTAAACAGCAAAATGGCCAATGATCTTAGAATTTTATGTTGGAACGCCAATGGACTGATGCAACAACATCAACAAGAACTGCAAGTTGTCCTGGACACAGAAAAAATCGATGTATGTCTTATCACGGAAACACACTTCACTAGACAATTAATCATTAAATTTAAAAATTATCAAATATATCACACTATTCACCCTGGAAACACTGCCAAAGCAGGTAGTGCTGTTATAATTAGAAATAGTATTCATCATTAAGAGGAGTTAAAATATGAAACGGAAGAAATACAAGCAACTGCTGTTATTGTCAAATCCAAAAGTAGTTCTATTTGTATTGCTAGTATTTACTGCCCACCGAAGCACTCAATGAAAGAAAAAGATTATCTCGAGTTCCTCAGTAAATTAGGAAAACGATTTGTACTTTTAGGAGACTTTAATGCAAAAAATGTCCACTGGGGATCCAGATTAACAACGACTAAGGGTAAAGAACTCCTAAAAGCTATCAGAAAATTCAGTTGTGAATCCCTCTTAACTAAAAAACCAACCTACTGGCCAACTGATCCAAACAAAGTAACAGATCTGATTGATTTCTTCATAATAAAAACATATCTGTAAATTATGTACAAGTAGATGAAAGCCATGACTTAAACTCTGATCATTCACCAATACTTCTAACGTTAAGTGAAAAAATCATTCATAGTAAATAATCACCCTTATTTGGCATGCTTTAGACTACCGCTACAAGAAAAAATTAACTTAATGGTACCATTAAAGACTGAAGAACCATTGGACAAAGAAGTTCACAAAATTGTAAACGATATACAGCCATAAGCTTGGGAAAATACTCCTGAAATTAAAACGAAAATCAAGGGAAACAACTACCCTATGGAAATTAGGAAACTCCTCGCAGAAAAGAGAAGAGCGAGAAGAGTATGGCAACAAACAAGGGCCCTCCAAGATAAAACTCATTTGAACAATCTCACTCAACAATTAAGAAGAGAGAGCAGTGAATTGAAAAATTAATCAATCAGCAACTATTTAAGAAAATTAACTAATTGTAACAGTACTGAATATTCTCTTTGGAAAGCAACCAAAAGAATCAAAAGACCAATAATGCAGATTCCCCCAATAAAAATAGCAGGTGAGAAATGGGCTAGAAATAATGAAGACAAAGCTCGAGAAATTGCTGAACACCTCGAAAAAGTATTTCAGCCATATGAAGACCAAACGTTGGAAGCCGAGATAATAACTGAACAAGCTGTGCAAGAAAGTAAAGAAATGCTACCCGCAACACCAAAAGAAGTCATGAGCGTGAGATAAAAGCTAATATGAATACGAAAAAAGCTCCTTGGTACGATCTTATTACTGCAGAAATCTTAAAAGAAATGCTCTAGTGAAACTCGCCAATGTTATAAGTGCAGCATTTAGAAATAAATGTGTACCAAGCTTATGGAAAATTGCAGAAGTAATTATGATCCCAAAACCTGGGAAACCACCACACTTAACATCGTCTTAAAGGCCAATTTCGCTATTGCCAGACATGTCCAAACTCTTTGAGAAGCTTATGGTAAAAAGATTAAATCCCATAATCGAGAGTGAAAACTTGATCGCAAATCATCAGTTCGGTTTTCGCAATATTATTTGCCAATTGTTTAGTCATTTCGTTATCTTTTCAGCTCCATTCATATGTCCAGTTCCATATGTAGATATACTTTTCATGTTTTTCAAAATCTCTATATGAATAGTTTTACCTTCAAGTCGGATGAAGCTAAGAGAATATTTTGGTTTGGTAGAACATTTTTTTTAAATTGGCAGGACATATATATCAGACGTCTGAGATCCTTGAACAAGAATGCCCAAAACGCCTAGCTGTAAATTCATTATTATTGAATTTTTTGGAGCACTAAGCCAACTAAAGCACCTTTTTAAATTTTTTTAATTCAAAATTGATATGGTACCTACAGAATTTATTTCAGAAAGTTTTAGTTAGCTTAATGAAAATGTTTGGTAAGTACGAGGTAGCGAAAAAATTAAATGTGCTTTTTTTATAGTATTTCAGTGGGTGCAGCGCTTAACGAACTAAAAACAAATTCATGACGACCACAGAATTCTTCCATTTAAATATTGTTTATGATGTTGGTGCTTATTGAGAAAATCTTCATGGAACCAATATGGAATGAATTTTATAAAAGTCACACGCTGCTTTTATCGGTAGACCATTGTTTTAATTTTTTTATGAAATCCCGGATCTGGGGATAATTCCGTATTCGATAATCGACATGATTATATAGTTTTCATATAGTCACCGTCTCTAATAGAAACAGGGTGATAGCTTCAAGACGTTACAGACATATTCAGAATATAAACTGAAGGTTTAGGATAGTGCAATTAATATTGAATCTAAACAGATCTAAACAGTCAACTACATAGCGCTATTTTGAATTTTAGTGTTAGTTCAAATATAAATCACTTACGACTTGAATTGAGTTGAATTTGAACGAATGATTTTTAAACTCTTATACTTAAATATTTAGTATTATTTTAACGCCGGTTTATTTAAAAGTTTGCCAGAGAAGTCGCTAGAATCTCTAACACTTAATTACGTTAACAAAAATGTATACTTAAGTAAACTTAAGGAGTGCAGTATAAACGTATTTTAAAACATCGTTTTGGCGTTTAAGATTATAAACATAATCCCCTATAAACTTATGACCAATAATCATATATAAACTGTAATATAATCAATTTGAATTCTGGCCTTTGACAAGTTGATCGATGCGACTGTTCGTTTAATTTCGAAAACGTTCCAAAAATTGTAGCACTCTTGGCTGTAAAGACAACACACGTCTTCAATTGACCTTAATTTGAAAAGCCGCATAGGGTTTGAATAAATCGTGAATAATAATAATATTGAAGTAGTGAAAATTCACCAATGGAAAGTTACAAATCTAATTTCAATTTTGATCGGCCTAATTTTTGGTATACTATATACCATATAGTCAACGCAACATTTCTGATTTCACATTCAAACCTCTGAAATAAATTTACGTTGGTAAATAAACATTTTCATTTCCGTTCATTTTATTTTGAATCAAAACGGAAAAATCCATAAATTCAATTTTCCCCAGAGATCTTGGGAAACCTTAAATCGGAAAGCAAGCAAGCAAAAAAAAAAAAAAAGGAACAATAATAAATGGAAAATAACAAAGTGAAAATGAAATTTATTGAACGGTTTTCTCTTATTTTCTATTTCCTTTCCATGGTTTTCGGTTTTTTTTTTTTGTTTAGATCTTGTTTTTGTTGCTGTTAGTTACTATATTGTACACCTTGATGTTCGGCTGTGAACATTTACTATCAAAAATAAACAACAACAACAAAACAATTTATTATTGTTGTAAGTTTTATCAAATAATTGGATTTTTTTTTGTATTATTTTGTTCATCTTGTGCTTTAGTTTTTATTGGTCCAAAGGGATTGGTTAAATAAGTTTGTAAAAAAAATAATGCGGAGAGCGTTCTATTTAAGATTTCCTCGTTTGTTATCTAAAAATCATTCTTATTTATTTTAATAGGAAATAAAAGGTATTATTCATGGTGCTAGGTCCAAGTTAGTCGCGATAACAGATCTGCTTATCTTTCTCTTTGATGCAACTTTTGTTCTTTGTAACTATTTTACAACGCAAATTATTTTTATTTATATTATATTAATTAAAATAAATTATTTTTAGATTTAGATTATTATTAGATATTAGATATAATTTAGATTCCGTAGATCTCAGCGTATGAAGCTCGCCCATTAAGTCATCATTACATTGATCATAAATCGTTCAAAGGTTCGTCAATTTGGGCAGAATCCTCACAATCTTGGAAAGCACACCATTTTCAGCACACAACATCTATTGAATTCATCGCGTGGTGCCTGTGAACTATTAGGACGCTAAGACACGCCTACAATCAGATAAGTAACCATCCTTATTCACAAAGGTTAAATTTTTCGTTTATTTAACTCTACATTGAATTTGATTCTAAAACATTTACAATAAATATTTCAACCAAAACCAGACAAACTTACATGGTTAATCATTATATGTAAATCAAACAATTATTTTAAAAGTATCACAAACTTGAATCAGTGTTATAGTGAAAAGTGCGTGTTAACCTTTATTTTTACATACCTATATAAGCGATAAGCAAGTTGGTTTCGTTGATATAAAATGGCGGAGATAACTGCTTTTAAAAAACAGCGCGCTACCAAAAATCAACATATCACATTTTTCGGGAGACTACACTGAATGGCAATCATTTTATGATTTGTTCTCTAGTACCATTCACGACTCAGGTAATTTAAGCCCGGTACAAAAGTTCAAGTACCTTAAGGGACTTCTAAGAGGAGAGGCCGCCAGCTTGTTGAAACGTATAAGCATAATAGAAGCAAACTACTTAGGCGCAATTAACAAATTAAAAGAACGGTACTATCGCAAACGCCACATCATTAATTCATTTGTTGTCAATTTCAATTGCTACAGCTGCTAATGTAAAGCAACTCTCATGGACACGTCCGGCCAAGTTATCCGTGGCTTAAAAGCTTTAAGCGAAAATGCGGAAACTTGTGATCACTGGCTCATATTTTTATTAGTACAAAAGTTAGATGAAAAATCTAAAATTTTATGGGACGAGCATATAACCGATAAAAACACTCCGCAATTCTCAGATTTCCTATTATTTGTCAGTAAAGAAACCATTCGTCAAAGCTAAACTGAAAAGCCATCTGGTCTCTGGTGAGTTTGGTTACCCTTGTGCCATATGCAACGAAAAGGATTATTCACTATTTACTTGCAAGCAGCTTAATGAAATGGATGTGCCACAGCGCATGATTTGGTCTAAATCTGGGAACAGATGCTTTAATTGCCCTAGTAGTAGACATTAAATCAACAACTGTCATTCTAGACGTCGCTGCCAGCTTTGCAATAAGAAACATCATACATTACTCCGCTGGCAGCTCACCAGTTATAGAGTCAACACCTGATCCTTCTCAGTCATCAGCGGAAAAGCAATCATTTACATCACTTTGTAACAGCTTTGATTAAAGTGTTGTATTTTACCGGAAGTACACATTGAAGCCGTGCTCTATTAGACTCAGAGTATCAGGCCACGTTTATTACAGAGGCTTGTGTTCAGCGATTGGCCTCAAAGGAGAAAAATACTAGATTTTCAATTGTTGGTTTAGGAAGTACAAATATTGTTACAACCAATGGTTTGGTCACGGTGACTGTGCAACCAAATCGTCATTACGAATTTGCTATGGAAGCATTCATTTTATCAAAAATCACCTCTAATGTATCAGGCCAAAATTATAAAATTACACAATTTAGTTATTGGCCCACAGTAGAACTATAGCTGATTCACATTTCTACAAATCAGATCGCATCGATATACTAATTGTTAATCATTTTTTCAACTTGTTGGAAACGCAGCAAATTAAATCCGCTACGGATGGCCCAATATTGCAGAAGACCACTTTCGGTTGGGTGATCGCCGGGAAAACGACAAATCAAGCTGAACCTGACTGTATCGATGTTAGCCATAAATCACCAAATTGACATGAATTTGAATCACACTTTCCACAAGTTATAGTAGATTGAAACAATTACAAGTGCCAAGCAAATTATGTCTCCAGAAGAAACGTTTTGTGAGAAAACCACCACAAATTTTGGGGAAATCACTAAACACCGTCATTCAAAGATTAAGGGGAATTGAACGCCGTTTTTCTCGAGATCCAGAATTTTTCAATTTATATCGGGAGTTTATGTCAGAATACATTCGGCTCCATCATATGGAGGCAATACAGCATTCACAAGCAACCGATACGGGCTACTACATGCCCCATCACGGCGTTATAAAACACTCCAGTGCAACGACAAAGCTTCAATCATTTTGAGGTTTAGGGAGCAAAAATACGTTATCACTGCAGACAGGCAAGTGAAAATTCATATAGATGATACCGATTTCTAAAAAATAGTTTGGCGTAATCATCCGTCCTAGCCTATTCGACATTTCCGCTTGACTACTATTACTTACGGTCTTTCGTCGGCTTCATTTTTAGCTTAAAGCATGTTGGAAAGAATCGCTGATAATAATCAAGCAACGGATCCAGCAGCAGCCGACGCCATACGCAACGTTATTTATGTAGATGATTTGATGACTGGGTCAAACACCAAACATGAGGTAAAACAAGTAAAAAATATTATCTGCAAGTTGCTATCACAACATGGTTTTTCACCTCCGCAAGTGGATGTCCAACTCAAGTAACATATTGGACTAGCAGAAGATCCGTAACCAATCTCGATTCCTCGATTCATACAAGCCACTCCGAGCGATACTATTCATTTACATGGATTTTCAGATGCCAGTCAAAGCGCTTATGGAACTGTAGTCTGTCTTAGAGTACATACATTAGCAGGAAATGTATTGATAAATATTATTTCAACAAACACAGAGGCGGCTCCTATTAAACAAGTCACGCTACTACAACTTGAACTTTGTGCCGCAGTTCTGCTAACAAAGTTAATTAATACATTCCAAAGTACAACCGCAACTCAAACCATCTCAAATATTTCTTTGGACCGACTCTCAAATTGTTTTGGACTGGCTCGCAATTTTAACCACATTACCCCGCCAACAGTGGCATCATGTATCATCATCTGATAATCTGGCAGATTGTGCCTCTCAAGGTTTTTGTTACCACAAGAACTACAAAATCACGGGTTATGGTTGAATGGACCTGACTGGCTCCACAAATCCATCGACTGTTGGCCTCCACAGCAAAGTAATTATGGATTTATCGAAAAAGAAAATAGAAAGATTTTCTCTTTTAACGCCACCATTCATCATTGACCAAACTCCAAAGGGTGATAGCGTTTGTGTTACGTTACCGCTCTAACTTTAGACTTAAAACAGGTTCAAGACTTAGTAGAACCCATTTGATGAGGGAAGAGCTATTTAATCCATTGTACAAAATATGTTATTACGAACAGATGAAATTCTACGGCAACGAGAAAAGGTAATTTGAAGTCAACAAAGAGGTCAATAAAACTTTCAGCCTTAAACCATTAAATCCTTTCATGGATACAGATAGTCTTATTCGAGTTGGTGGACGCCTGACAAATTCGGAATCATCATTTTCTACCAAGCATCCTATAATTTTGCATTCAAAATCACACCTTACCACCTTAATTTTGAGAGACATTCATAACAACAATAAACATTCCGGTCCATCTTTAACCCTGGCCTAAACAAACTTATTGGATTCCAAATGGGCGAAATACGATTAGACAAGTTATCAAGTCTATGTATTATTTGTGCCAAGTTCAAGGCACTGGTGAACTTCCAATTAATGGGTAATCTTTCTGGCTACCGGGTTGAATAAGTTCGCCAATTCCTAAAGATTGGTGTGGATTATGCAGGCCCAATACCAATTCATCTACGAAAAGGTCGCAGCCAAAAAACCTATAAGGCGTACATATGCTTGATTATTTGCCTAGGTACTAAGGCTATTTATGGTCTGCGACATGATTTGTGAGAAGCGAAACATTTGTGGCAGTTTATCTGACTGAACATTTATCTGACTCGAAAGTCAAAGCCTATTTTAAGCTGCACAATATGGAATTGTCGTTGGTTGTAATCATGAACTCTCGCTGTTCCTGTTTTCATTGGTATCATTCCATTATGAGTGGTTAAGGAGATTAGAGTAATTCCATTTTCTTGGGTATACCCTGTAGGCTACAGAAGGAAATTAGTTTATTGTATTTTCTATTTTGTTAGGTATGATGTACGCAGCACCAAAGGTTGAGAATTTTTCTTTTAGAGTGTAGAACTTTTGATTATCTATTTGAAATATACCAATATGAAGAATATCCATAGGGAATTTGAGAGTTTCATTTATTTCGAGCTCCACCAGGTATTCTTTTGTGTCGTATTTAGTTCTTTCGCATATGGAACATTTATTTGTGAAAGCTGATATTTTAAATTTTATGTTGGGAAAGTAAAAATGCCGTTTGATTTCTTCATAATTCTTTATTATATCGCGATAATAATTTTTGTCATGAATTGCTTTTAACTTCCCATTTTGATCGTGATCGGTCTTCCAGTTTTGTTAAAAATTTTAAATAATTAGTTTTTTTGTAACCTTACTTTAGGATGGGTGCGATGCTCAGTATATGCCGTAATTTTTGGCCCAAGGCGCTAAGAGTTATAACAATGTATTATTCTGCAAAATGTGAACCCTCCATGAGTTCTTTATGTCGGTAGTTTGGTTTCGTACTGAAAAGTTGGTCTACTCATCAGGTAGCTACGACCAAACTACAAAAAATTCCATTCTAGCCACTTACATTAAGTATCTGGCCAGAACGTACTGACATAGCGAATTATTATTCACTACATCAAATGTTAAAAACCCATGGATAAACTTCATTTTTGTGTGTATTATATCAACACGAATATTTATTAAGAATTTTATTTGTCTGTATGAAAAATCAATTGATTACATACAGACAAATAAAATTCTTAATAAATATACGTGTGGGCATAATACACACAAAAATGAGGTTTCTCTATGGGTTTTTAACATTTGATGTAGTAAATAATAATTCGCTATGTCAGTACGTTCTGGCCAGATATTAATGTAAGTGGCTAGAGTGGAATTTTTTCTAGTTTGGTCGTAGCTACCTGATGAGTAGACCAACCCTTCTCTTCAAAATATGTTTTAAAGCAAAAAGAAATTGTACCATATAGAAATCGCGCATAGCATAATCCAAACATAAAGCATAAACAGAACAACTACAGAATACACGTTGGAAATTGGGTGGATGAATTTCAGACGATTATTATTTAATTCGCTTCGCACAGGTTACGACACCATGTCAGGTCGTAACAAACGTGGGGACGACCCGCACCCGAGATAAGGTCTCAAAGCCAGGCATAAAGTAACTCATAACACAATTATATGCAAATGTCCTTAGCGTGATAAACTCCCAAAGGTTTTCCATCAAGATTTCTAACATGGTATGATACATTACCCACTTTATCTGTGATAAAAGCAGGAATGAATTTAGCAACTAATTTTGCAGAAAATCTATCAGGAGCACTACTTTGGACAAATGATCTGACAAAAACAGGTTGATCAGGTAGGAAATTCCTAGTTGGTGCGTAGTAGCAAATTATACCGATAAGCGGATTTTTCATGTGCAACTTTTAGGTAATGAGTAATTTGATCACGAATAAGATTAATTCGATTTGATTTAGACAACACATGCATTTCATTATCATCTTGTGGTGATAAAAATTTGCGTAAAGCATAATCTGATCCATTTAATGACATGTGTTGCCCAAAGACCAAATAGTGAGGAGAAAAATTCGTGACGTCGTGTTTAACATTTCTCAATGCTGCAGCAATTTCGAACAGATGGCAATCCCATTCATTATGATTATGATCATCAAGATAGAAACGAATACTAGACAGTAAAGTCCGATTAACTCTTTCAGAAGCGTTGCTTTGAGGAGAGTAAATAGGAGTACGTCTGTGATCAATATTATATTTTTTTAAAAGATCTTTAAATAAATGAGAGATAAATTGTTTGCCATTGTCAGATGTTATTACCGCAGGTACAGAGAATAGTAAGAACACTTCATTTTCCAAGAAGTTACACAGAGAGGAGGCAGAAGCTTCACGCAGATGTTTTACAAGGACCAACTTTGAATAATGATCCAAAACAATTACTATACAGGTATTTCCTCGTTTAGAACGAGGATAAGGTCCAAGGAAATCAACGAACAACTTTTCGAAAGGCCTAGTAGACTCAGTTTGAGAACCCATTAACGGTTGAGTAATAAAATTAACAGGCTTATTCATCTTGCATTGTAAACAATTAGAGATAAATAGTTTGATTTGTTTAGTCATACCAAACCAGAAAAATTGTCGTTGAAGTCTTTCTATAGTTTTCTTAATAGCCATATGAGCAGAAGTAGGAGAAGAATGTGCCAGTTCAATTAATTGTGCAGTCAAAGACAGCGGAACCACCAACTTCCATTCAGACAAATCAGTAGACGTATAACGAGAAGCATAAGAAGGTAAAATCAAGAGTTTATTATCATGAATTTTAAGATTGTGATCACAATCTTTTAATTGTTGAACTCGATTGATCTGTTGAAGATAATAATTGTCTTGAAAAGCTGAAGAGTTGAGATCAATATGTAGAACCGTATTGTCATTCGAAGAATGGATACTTGACACATTTTCACCTTTAACAGAGGAATTTACAAGATACGTGGAATCATTATTCGTGAGGGTTGGCGCAACAATAAGACTTTGCTTCTGATTTAAATCATCAATGGTTTCTGTATAAAAAACTCTTGAAAGGGCATCAGGCACCACATTTACCGAACCTTTACGATAACCGATTTCGAATTTGTACGCTTGTAGCTTTAAACTCCAACGGGCGAGTCGACCAGATAAATCTTTTTGGGACATCAACCAGCGGAGGCTAGCGTGATCGGTATAAATCGTGAACGGGTATCCCTCGATATAGGGGCGGAATTTGTTCACACTAAGTACTGCTGTGTAACACTCAAGTTCAGTTACGGAGTAATTGCGTTGAGCAGCATTTAGTTTGTGTGAAAAGAATTCGATGGGGTGTTCAGCATCATCCGAATCGAGCTGGAACAGTACACTACCCACGCCGACAGCGCTCGCGTCACACTGAATAAAAAAAGGGCGCCCATAATCAGGATTCGCCAAAACCGGAGCAGACGACAAAGCTAATTTCAAAGCTTGGAACGATTCCTCTGCGTGAGAATTCCATTGTGATTTCGATTTTTTCCCGTTAAATCGTATAGTGGAGCAGCTAAGGAAGCGAAATTTTGTATAAAACGCCTATACCACCCACATAAACCCAAAAAGCTACGAATTTGTTTAGTTGTTTTCGGACGTGGAAATTCATTAATCGCCTTACATTTTTCAGGATTGGTTCGAAGACACCCATCGCCCACTAAATAACCCAGATATTTAACCTCTTTTAATGCAAACTGGCTTTTTCCTATATTTATTGTTAATCCCGCATTACGAAGTAAATGTGCAATTAGTTCTAACAGTTCAAGATGTTCAGATAAAGTCGCCGAAGTAACCAAAAGGTCGTCTAGGTAGACAAAGACCTTGTCATGGAGCTGATAAGGGATCACCCGATGCATCAAGAGGCATAGTGTTTGAGGAGCATTACACAACCCGAAAGGCATGACCTTGAAGTGATACAAGGGACGACCAGGGACTGTAAACGCTGTCTTATCTCTGGATTGTGGGTCAAGAGGGATCTGCCAAAAGGCATCTTTTAAATCGATTGACGAAATATAGCGCGTTTGATCCAATCGACCCAACAATCCATTAATAAGGGGCAGCGGATACGCATCCCTGAGAGTCACCTTGTTCACTTCCCGGGCATCCAAACACAGACGCACTTGACCATTAGCTTTGTGCACCAGGGTAATAGGCGAACACCAGGAACTATGGCTCTCCTCAATTACGTCCAGAGATAACATTCGGTCTAGCTCATCATACATAAGTTTTTGTTTCACAGGAGAAACAGAATAAAACCGTTGTTTAACAGGCTTGGCTTCACCAACATCAATAACGTGAGAAACTAATGTGGTTTTTCCAAGACCTAATTGAACATTTGACGGGAATTTATTCACGATCGTAGAGAGCTTAACGTTATCTTCAGGCGAAAGCAGGTGAAATTTCGGAGAGACAGGTAAATCTAAGGAGTTCGTAATATCGCTTAGGGCAGAGATTTGGGGTGAAATTCCGAATTGATTCCAAAAATCTATACCCAAATATAAGGACTGTTCCAAGGAAGGTACCAAAAAGAAACGCATAAGATGAGACTGGCCATTAAATCTACCTTGAGCATGAATATAACCGAGGACATTCTGGTTTTGACCACTGGCAGTTTGAATTACGGAAGGAAATATAAGAATTTTAAAATTTGAGTCGTTCAATAACTTCTCGGATCCACAACCCAAAACACTTACTGTCGCTCCACTGTCTAAAAGACTTCGGTATGGAACATCATCAACAAGGATATTGGCATACGGCCGTTTATCACTTGTTTCAGAACCGAGTATTGAAGAAATTATGCCAGATCGCATGATCTGACGAGTCTCCCAATATTTTTTTGAACGAAGCAAGCGAAGAGGATCGAATTTCCGGAAAGCTTTGAAGAAGGGTTTAACGGATTTTAACAAATTAGAATTAGACAAAGAATGAGAATTAAAAGAATGAGAAGAACTGGGTGAAGAATCAGATACCAATTGGTTGGAACCAGATGGACCAGATCCAGCGAATGAATCGGAATCAAAAGACTCTACGAAAACTTTCACTGGTCCATCAGATTCCTCCCGCTCGGTATTGACTCCCACTGAAGAATTTACTGAGAGGTGTTGCTGCCAGGGAGTTGAGTTTTGCTCAAGGGAGTTGAACTGCTCGGTGATCCCGGTCTCCCCGATCTCCATGGACCACTGTCGCTGTTTCCCGAGCACCGAGTACACTTAGCCCAGATGGTATCCCGAAGACCACACTTATAGCAAAAGCTTCCCATACGAGGTAACGGACAATCCTGGAAAATATGCCCAATATCTCGGCAATTAAAACAGATGGGGTAGTTGCCTTCCCCAACTGCACGATTGGAATTGCTTGGAGTAGTAAATCTGGGTGAATTATCAGGTTTTGAGGATGTAGACGAAACGTTAATAGGGGCAGGATATGAATTCTCACGCCGAAGAGCAGATATCTGCTGAACAGGTTCGGACGTCGGCATAAAAACCCCAGATGGAACGTGGTAAGCTGTTCCCGACGTACCTGCAGATAAAGACGAAGAAGACAACTCTGCATTTGTTACCGACACTTCACTATCACGAAGTCCAACATCGATTTCATTAATGACCCGTCGAGGATGTATTGAGTAATCCGTCGGCGCTCGGAGTCGCTTCAAAGAGTCCTCCCAAGCAGTACAACTTCTGATTAAATCATTAATATGCGGAAAGTGTCGATCAGTTAAATGATATTGTAGAACTGGCTTCATGTTATTCATTAATAGTTGGATAAATTCATCATCCCGATAAGGAACGTGACACTGCAAGGAAAGGCTCCACATATGATGATAGTAGTCGAGAAAGGTTTCTTGCGGCAATTGTTTCCTAGATTCAACCATCCGTCGGATCTCATAGGGGTACGCCGATCTTTAAAACGTTCAAGAAACTCTTTCCTAGGATCATCCCATGTGGCAAACGGATTATGACGACGATACGTCCAATACCACTGCAGGGCCACATCCCTTAAGAGGAGATGTAGATCAAGAAGGATAATGTCGGAGGAAATTTTATTGGCAAATATGACTGAATTTAGTTGGAAAAGGAACATGTCAACTGTAATACCCGTAGGTGACCCATTATAAGAAATGCCACATCGGGACAAGGTACGTCGGTGAAATTCAGAATTTCCAGAATAACCAATAGTTGATACGGCTGGTTGAGAAGCCATATATTTCCCAAATTCTGAGCTGCATTTGCATTTAAAGTACTATTTTAAAAGTCAGCTGAAGCTGGCATAAAATTATTATTAAGTGGTGCGGAAGTAGTCTGCTCCAGAGATGAACGCCCTTGCGGAACAGAAGCTACTGGTGAATTTTCCAATTGGAGAAAATCAATTGGTACATATTGCTAATTACGAGAAACCGGAGGATTTTGAAAGTGAACTTGCTGGGTTTTTTTAAGTTCATGACCAACATTCATCGCCATATTGGGATTCATTAAATTAGGTACAATCGGAGTAGCTGCTACCGCCTGCATAGCTGTCATTTGAGCAGTTAAAAATTGCACCTGAGCCATCAAAGACTTCATCATTCCGGACTGGTCCATTGTTGGAACAGCATCGGGTTCTACAGAATTATTTAAAGTTTTGGGAGGAATATCTGGTAACGTTTTAGTAGGTTCCCCAGCACTACCGGAAGGATTTTCATGTTTTTCTTCCTCAGAATCCCATGTTTGATCGCATCCACTAACCTTAGCCAAATCTATGGACTGGTCTAAAGTTTCAGGAGTTTCCAAAAATTAACTTAATGCCTTTAACAATTTGTTACTATTTTCCAAAAGTATACTGGCTTTTTTTCCATAAGTTGGAGACGAAGAAACACGAATCAGTCGCTCTTGCACATGCAATAACCGAGTGTGAAGACATCGAACTGTATTTACTTGCTTATCCTTTTGTAAATCCGAAACGTTAATGAAAGCATCCTGAATACCTTGCAATTTCAAATTACAAGTAGTAATTTCTCTATCAGGATTGGATTTAGCTTTAGAATGCATCTGGCCAGGAGTTTCCACGGTACCAGCTGCCTCATCTAGCAACGACTTTCTCAACTGATCCATAGCATCAGCAGAATCCACCCGAATGGACCGAACAACAAACTCGATTTCTAATTCATCAATTTTTAAATGTGTCTCATCCATATTGTGATAGTTCAAAATTCAATATATGGAGGAACAGAAAATATATATAGATATGTATATATAAAAAAACGAGAAGATGGACAAAATTAAAACTAATATTCTAACAATAAACCGTTTGCAAAAAAAATGTTTACTGTTTAAATTCAGAAAAAAATTACCCAAGAAAAGAATTAATAAATTGAAAATTGAAATATTTTATCCCAGAAATTGAAAACAACTAAACACAATAATTATATTACGTAGTTAAATAAATCCAAAGTATGGAAAGAATAACACTAACGTTATCACAAAAAATTATTCCCCAAACCCAAAAATTATAATCAATTGTAAATATAAGTTTATTAAATTAAAGCTAATCACCAAATTATCCAAACAACAAAAAAAATAATAAGAAATTAGGGAATTAAAGTGACACAACAAAAATAATTCCTTCTTCTTTACGTTATTCACAAAAACAACAAGTAACTTACATTACGACATAGATCACCCAATGGATACGGTGCCGAGAATAAATATCAACTGGTGCCGTATGGAGAGCTACGAAATCACTATTATTGTCCCACGGACTGATTCGCGTCGGACCCCGACTACCGCTCAACCCAAATACTGACGCAACCACAGAACTACAAGGCCGATTCCATGGTAATGTATCAGAATTCATTTATCTTGAAACTTTCACCAAAAGTTATAAAGTAAGAAGGAAAAATTTGTCACAAGACAAAAAATATATACTAATGAAAAGAAAATGTTAAACTCAAATATAATAAACTTATATACACAAAAAAAAATATCAACTATTATTAACAGCTGCTCCACTAAACCGCGAGAAAAAAAATAAGTATATAATACAGAAAAAAAATTTTGTAAAATGGAAAATACAAATTTTCACCAAAAGAAAATACGAGAAAAAATAATAATTTTTCCACAAGAAATAAGATGGAGAAAAATTAAAGGCTGACAGAGATGACAGGAGAGAGGGCCCCATGTCCAGGTCGGCTTATAAAAGTAATAATAAATTTAATAATAAAATAAAATGGTATCTTCCCCCGTAAATCCCATGACTGGGCCGATTGAGCACAGGCATGGCAACCGAGGTTCTGTTAACAAAAAATAATAATACCACTGTGAACCCAGTAGTCTGATTAATAAGAAGATTTACAAAAACTTAAGAAAAGTTGAAAACCAAAGGATGACTAAGTGATGTGCCATTGAGTATCGTGAACACGAACCGCCCAATCAATGCCACAATGGTAGAAACAGCTGGTTCGCGATCTCAAAGCTCAAGACACATGGAACAACAGAGTAGAAGGCTCCGTCAAGATCAAACAATCAAAAGATCAGAACATGACCAGAACCCTCACATCTGAAGTAGTCGGACAAATTTAAATTTAAATAATTAACGTAGAAATAAAATTGAAAAGGAACGTAGAACCTGAAAATATAGAAAGAAAAAAAATTTCGAAAATTGCTAAACTCGAACAAAGGAAGAGTAAGCCGAACCACAATCTACGCAACATAGCGGAAATGGTCAACTCACACATCCGATGGAAGAGAATAGGGATTAACCCTCACATCCGTATGCAATCAAACAGCAGAATGCTGGTTGCAATACAGATGCTTGAGTTAATAGGGCAGGAACTTTGAGATGCGCACTCGTGCAAGCTCAAACACCAAAAGTGTTTAGCATTGCCCCCAAATGCGCACAACAAGAAATAAAAAATCTGAAAAATGAAAAGATGAAAAATTTTGGAAATTATAGCCATAGAGAATTTGGGCGCCACTGTAACAAAATCAAAAGATTTTGTTAGCAGACATGGAAGTAGCGGTCTGATGCGGTCTAGTAGCCGGCTAGAGCTCGTGGTTGTGGCGTGGGGTTTTCAGACATAACTTCCATGCTTGAATAACCGCATGTTTAAAAAAAACCAACATTACAAAAAAACTAGAAAAAAAAAACGCAGACTACCTTTACCACGTTCACAGTGGCTAATAAAATAATAAGCAGGAAGTAGTTCGCGAAGTGATGACGAATTCAACCCCCGGCGATCCCCACCATAACTGCCAACGAAACCCCCTTATCATCGGGCCGCCTACCGGGATGCCGTCTCCCGATCGCAGCGGTGACCGATGCCGATTAAAGATGGAAGGGCGCTTCGCTGACAGACCTAGTAAGGCTCCCCCGGAGCGGAAAACGCCATCTCAACTCGAACACCTCATGTAGCGTGCCGCCCTCCAGCACAGCTTGCCCTGGAGGAACGAACGACACGCCCAGAGAGAAGTGGATTCACCGACCTACCCATGAGAAACCCGGCCTACCCGCCCATCCCTGATTCACACCCACCTACTCACCCATAATAGTGAGTGGTGCGTAAATCAGGGCCTGCCAGATAAATAATACGAGAGAAAATCAATATAACGGAACAAGGAAAAATTCGTAATCAAATTGAAAAGCAAACCAAAACAATTAACCAATTAAAAAAAAAATAAAAAAAAAAAACCCTCCTGATTTGATGATAGGTAACAGTAAGGTCGGTATAGCACGAGGAGCCTGAAAACCAAGGTTATTGTCATATAGCGGTAATATAACAATAAAAATTGCAGTCAAACTTTAAGTAAAAATTAAAATAATTTACACGTTGTGGTGAGATTTTTATTTATTTTTCTCTACACCATCAACTACCTGTTTTAAACCGCAATCAGCGCCGTCGCAGGATAATGATGCAGCACCTCCTCACAAAAGGTTGCCTTGCCCCCACGGGCGGGAATGTTGATACAAAATCACGAACACACACAGCAATAATATGATGTAGCATATAATATACCGTAGCTCAGGAATTTGATATATACGGTAACCAGTATGACCAGGTGAAATCAAAATAACAATCAGCAGACAACAGTTGTTTAAATATTATTACCAGCTTTGTAACCACGCTTAGCACAACTGTTCTGTTTTTTTTTTTGTATTTTTTTTTTTGTTTTTATTAATTGAACTAAAATGATCTTCCAAAATCACAACATTGGTTATATCGATTCATAAAAAGTCAAAACTTCACTACCATGTTTTTTTTTTTTTTTATACCAAAGGAATTTGATTTGTATTCACAAAAAAAAGATATAATTCCACCAAAACACAAAATTAGATTATAATTCCTTTGTTTTAAAATAATTGTCTTTCAAAGAAATAAATTTTAATTTGTTGACATGATCAACAAACCTGACCAGCCACACCGTTCACCAAAAAAACTTTTTTCAAAAATTTACACGTTTTTTTTTTATTTAACAATATATATATAAGCAAAATGTTGACCTGTCGTCACTCAAAAATACAAAAAAAAAAAAATCGTTGAGTCAACCACTCGTTTTAAAAATCAAAATTCGACTGCTTGTTTTAATATCAAAAACTACACTGTCTGTTCAACACCCGAATTAATTCCAGACTAACTATTTTTTAAAAACCAAAATTCAAATTACCAAAAAAAATCGTATCAAAAAAAAAAACATGTTAGCTAAAAAAAACACGCCACCCGAACATTTGTCTTCGACTTCCTTCGATCTCCGCACACACTCTCACCCATCATCAAATCAATAAAAAAAATAATAAATCTGTAATTAAACCAAATATTCCAGAAGGAATACCGCTCGAAAAATCAATAACTCACACAAGTTATAAGTACTATACATGCAAATAACTTGTTTACTCGATACATATTTTGGTTTTGCCTTTCATACAATTGTTCAATTTATGCTCCATGATTAGCATACTGAAGAATTAAAAAAAAAAAAAATATGTTTTAAAGCAAAACGAAATTGTACCATATAGAAATCGCGCATAGCATAATCCAAACATAAAGCATAAACAGAACAACTACAGAATACGCGTTGGAAATTGGGCGGATGAATTTCAGACGATTAATATTTAATTCGCTTCGCACAGGTTACGACACCATGTCAGGTCGTAACATCTCTTCAGCCCGAAAAAAAGTCTTTTAAAAATGTTTAAAATGTGTCCCTACTAAACACAAAAAAGCCTTACAGCACGAAATAAATGTAAAGAATGTGGAAAAATAACAATCCATCCCGAAAAATATAAAATATTTATCTGAGAAACAAACTAGCTAGTATTTATAAAAATTTTTGTTATCAAATTATTGGCCAAGAATATGTTGTTTCTAGTTGCCCGCAACATCGACAACTGACACGTGCTTGGTACAGTTTGTCTTAACGAAATTACATTGGTCGCATTTCTCAACCAGGTCAAACTAAGTGTTTATGACTGTTTGATTTGCGCAAACACAATTTTTTTTGTTAAATTTACAAGTGATTTACCTACTGTACCGCCGATCAGAGGGATTGCCCCCCACATCAGCAACTGACACGTGCTTGGTATAGCTAGTCTTAATGAAATTACATTGGTCGCATTTCTCAACTAGGTCAAAGCAATTATTTTTGTCCGTTTGATTTCTTCTCTGGTTCGAGCTTTTTGAAAAACTATTTTTTGAGGATAGATTTTTGATCATGTCAAATAACAGATTTTAGTTTTGTACAGGTCATACTGACAACATAATAAAAAAAAATTAGCGATTTTAATACTTTTTCGTTAAATGTTAACAAAAGAGGAAAAGTCATATGGAAGGTTTTGAATTTGATTTTAACACTTTCATTAGTAATAAAACCCTCTTCCATAACAATAATAAATAATTTATCTAACAAAATAATTAATAATTCTTATTCTTATTTCTTCTTCTATATTAAAATATACAAAAGTCAATAAATACAAAAAATATAATTTATTTCTTAAATTTAACCGCTCATTCAGGAACAATATTGATGTAGAAACATTTTTTCGTCTTGTCAGGTACCATGGTGTAAGGAAAGCTCGTTTTGATGATGTACATAATAAAAAAAATTAAAGCAAAACTGATTAGCAAATTCTTAAAAATTGATCAAATAGATTTATTTATTTGTATTAAAACTTCGCTTACATTAGTAAAAATAAAAGTGTGTAGCAAAAATGTATTATCGTGTGAACGCAAACAAAAATATTTAAGATTAGATACTTTAGATAATTTTTCACTTATTATATACGTATAATGTAAACGTGGTTTGAGTTATTTCCTTAGATTAAGTTTATAACTGTGCTATCCCACTGTATAATGGACGCCCCCACCCCCGTTCTTTAGTGTGAAACTGAGCTGAACTTATTTGAAATTACCGTTGAGCATCGCGTAGAGATAGAACGGGCACTCGGTGGGTTAAAAACAAACAGAACATAATACACTCTTTTCATCTCACCGAAAAGTCACAGCGGAAGGGGTTCGTGGATAGTGCGTAATTTGAGCCGCCGCTCGAGGTTTCTAAAGCAGTAAAATTCAACCGAAAAAACGAAATGTATAAAAACTTTAAGGAATGAAATAAAATGTATGCAGGTAAGTAACAATTTATAGTTATGAATTAATTTAATTTTTTGTATAAATATTTAAATGAGGATCAATTTCTTCTGCATCAATATTTCTTATTATCGAAACGTAAGAGCTCAAATCGTCATATTTCACCCATTTATTGTTCCTATTGCCGTAACTAATGTAATGCCCATAGCCAATATTTTTGTAATGTACAAGAGAAGTTATTTGAAAACTAGAACCTGCAATGGTTATTTGTTGTTCGTTATCTTCAATTTTTGATTTGCTAAGTGAATTATCCTCTGTATAAATGCATAATATTTTCTGATACTCATAAAATTCAATTACCATAGTTTTTTGACAGTTTGAACAAGACTTTACTTGTATTTCATCCATACAATTATGTACTAATTTGGGATATTCCAAATTTTTTAAGTTTCCATAAATTAACATATATCACATTTCGATGTTCTACGTGGGAAGTTAAGCAATCGGGACATTAAAATTGTACAATAATGCTTGGAAAACTTGTTAATATTTCTTTCGCAACATTCATAATATTACTATGACAGTTCCTATTATCTCAAAAAATTTTAATCAATAACTGTTTTCGTAACTTATACGCTTCTTGCAAATTATTACTCAAAATATTATTAAGCAGCTTTTTAGTTCACCCTGTTAAAGTTAGCCGAAAGTGAAAAGTCGATAATGCAGATTATGTTATTGACATTCCAGCCGAAAATAAATCAGTCTCTAGAGTATTATGACTGGAAATAGATTGGATTGATGTGACTTGTCAATAGCTATCGCAGAAAAAAAATTCAGTTCAAGTTTCGCGTGGGAAATCTCGGAAAATTCGATTTTCCAAAAATTATTGGAAAATTTATATAAAATCAGCCTCTAGAGTGTTATTTCTGGAGATGGATTCAATTGATGTGATTACTCAATAGCTATTGCAGGAAAAAAATTCAGTTCAAGTTTCCCGTGGGAAATCTCGGAAAATTCAAAAAAGTTTCCAGCCGAAAGTAAGAAATGGATGAATATAAAGCCTTAAGAGTGTTATGTCTGGAGATGAATTGCATTAATTTGACTTGTCAATAGCTATTGCAGGAAAAAAATTCAGTTCAAGTTTCCCGTGGGAAATCTCGGCAAATTCGATTTTCCAAAAATTATTAGAAAATTTGTATAAAATCAGCCTCTAGAGTGTTATGTCTGGAGATGAATTGCATTGATGTAATTTATTAATAGCTATCGCAGGAAAAAAAATCAGTACAAGTTTTCCGTGGGAAATCTCGGAAAATTCAAAAAAGTTTCCAGCCGAAAGTAAGAAATGGATGAATAAAATCAGACTCTAGAGTGTTATATCTGGAGATGGATTGGATTGATGTGACTTGTCAATAGCTATTGCAGGAAAAAAATTCAATTCAAGTTTCCCGTGGGAAATCTCGGACAATTCGATTTTTCAAAAATTATTAGAAAATTTTCCGAAATCGGAAAAACGAATTTTTCGAGTTTTCTTACGAGAAACTTGGACTGAATTTTTTTCCAGCTATAGCTATTGAGTAATCACATCAATTGAATCCATCTCCAGACATAACACTCTAGAGGCTGATTTTATATAAATTTTTTAATAATTTTTTGAAAAACGAGTTTTCCGAGATTTCCCACGGGAAACTAGAACTAAATGTTTTTCCTGCGATAACTATTGACAAGTCACATCAATGCAATCCATCTCCAGACATAACACTCTGAAGGCTTGTTTTATTCATCCATTTCTTACTTTCGGCTGGAATTTTTTTTTAATTTTTCGAGATTTGCCACGGGAAACTTAAACTGAATTTTTTCCCGCGACAGCTATTGACAACTCACATTAATTTAATCCATCTCCAGAGATAACACTCTGGAGGCTTTTTTTATTCATCCATTTCTTACTTTCGGCTGGAAATTTTTTTGAATTTTCCGAGATTCCCTACGGGGAACTTGAACTGAATTTTTTCCTGCGATAGCTATTGACAAGTCACATCAATGCAATCCATCTCTAGACATAACACTCTAAAGGCTTTTTTTATTCATCCATTTCTTACTTTCGGCTGAAAACTTTGTTGAATTTTCCGAGATTTCCCACGGGAAACTTGTACTGATTTTTTTCCTGCGATAGCTATTGAGTAATCACATCAACTGTCTCCATCTCCAGACATAACACTCTAGAGGCTGATTTTATACAAAATTTCTAATAATTTTTGGAAAATCAAATTTGTGATAAGTCATCTATTGATAAGTCACATCAATGCAATCCATCTCCAGACATAACACTCTAGAGGCTGATTTTATTTATCCATTTCTTATTTTCGGCAGGAAACTTTTTTGAATTTTCTGAGACTTCCCACGGGAAACTTGAACTGAATTTTTTTCCTGCGATAGATATTGACAAGTCACATCAATCCAATCCATCTCCAGACATAACACTCTAGAGGCTGATTTTATTCATCCATTTCTTACTTTCGGCTGGAAACTTTTTTGAATTTTCTGAGATTTCCCACGGGAAACTTGTACTGATATTTTTAGTTCTATTTTGTTGTGTAGAATCACAGAGAATCGATATTTTTTCTACGGCAACTACTAATGATTGTAATAGGAATCAAAAGTGCAAGTGTTAAAAAAATAATCACAGGCTTTACTTCCATTTTGCATGACCGGTAAGGTGTTTATTTTAGAACGTGCTACTTTTTCTTTATGTAACATCTTTAGTTTAGCTATTGATTTTTGCCGTTTAGGCGTTTGATCCTTTAGTGTTAACTGATTTCTTTTTTCAGGGTTTTGGCTTAAAATTTCCATTGTAGCTACGTTAAGCTCGCTCTGTAATAAATTGCTTATTTGGTTAATTTGTAATAAATCAAAACAAGTCCTTCTACTTTTAGGGGTCGAATCCTATAAATGTTTCCTTTTCCATACCGATTCTTTATTTTCGGTATCAAAAAGTTGTGGGTTCATTTTGTTCTGTTTCTACAGAAGGTGGCGGCAAGTGACCAATGTAATTTCATTAAGACTAACTATACCAAGCACGTGGCAGTTGCTGATGTAAGGGGCAATCCCTGTGATCAGCGGTACAGTAGGTAAATCACTTGTAAATTTAACAAAAAAAAATTGTGTTTGCGCAAATCAAACAGTCATAAACACTTAGTTTGACCTGGTTGAAAAATGCGACCTATTTAATTTCGTTAAGACTAACTATACCAAGCACGTGTCAGTTGCCGATGTTGAGGGCGGATTGAAGATGCTAGATATAATGTTTAGAATTTTGACAAAATAATCCAAAATCAAACTGATTAAACAAACAAAGCCAAAAAAAAATGAATTAATTTATCGTCCAAATAACATTACAACTTGTGAAATTTGCTCACATTTAATTACTTTACAATATTACTAATTACAAAATTATAATATCGAATATCAAAAAACTTAATAAAATAATTTTTTCTTTAGTCACTTCTTTAGTTTCTACATAATAAATACAGTTTGTATTAAATGAATACATATTCGTATACTTTTTCTTATTTCAGGTAAAAATAATATTTTTCTGAACGAGGTGGGGTGTTCATTTCTTTGTAGTTATACGTAATAAAATATTATTTTTCGTGCTGTAAGGCGTTTTTTTTATAAATTTAGCGAGGACACCAACGTTCCACTCAGTATTTTGACAACAACAAAATGTCATATTGTTGAATAATGTTTTTTTAAAGTTGTAAATAAAAAAGACACTTAATTAGACTTCGACCTCTTTATCACTGAACTTAAATGGAAAACCTTATAACCGCAATAATTAAATATTTTAAGTTTGAAAACGTTTGCAATTGCTTCACCCTTTAAACATAATTATAATGTACACATCTGGTAAATGTTTGTATTTCAAAGGAATTACGGTTATAGTATCTCTATATAATTACTGTGCTGAAATTTGATGCAATAAAAAAAAAATACTATTTCTTATCGGACGGATCTTGAATAAATATTTGATAAGCATCCAACTCAAAAATTCTAGAACTAAATTGGACCAAATTGAATTAAACAAAAAAATAAATCAAATTATTTCCCCGAATCAAATTGAAATAACTTCCGATGCAGAAAGTCCATTTTCCAACTCTAAAATAATTAAAACAGGAAAATTGTGTACAAACAAAAAAAAAATGAAAAACTGCAAAAATGAAAAAAAACTTCACAGTGATAATTTAATTAAATGTTGTTCTTGTTGTTTACAAATGGAATAAACAACTTAATGAATTACTTGCCGGTTTTCATTTACAGAAATTTTTCATTTTTCCCCTCGCCTATATTTCAATTTTCCGTTTGAAGAACACCATGACAAAAGAAAAACTATCTTACTTTAAATTAATAACATTACATGACGTATATACACTTTGTATATATATCGGAAAAGCAAAAACTTAATATTTTAGTATTTGTGTGGGTGTATAAATAAAAAAACAAGGATTAAATATTTTTCCTCATTTTTTTGTTTTTGTTTTGTGTTGAAGCTTTTCGATGTTATTTTAAGCTCATAAAATGAAAATTATTACAATCCGACACCAACAACAACAAGACGAAACCAGTAACAAGAGAAAATTGTATATCGTATTAAATTAAAATTGCTTTACAGAAGATTTGAAATATAAGTTTTAATTAAAATATGAATGTTACTCGTATACTGGATCAAAAAGGATGTTGCAGGTTAGACAAATATTTTGTGGTCTTATAAATCAATTTATGTACCATGTATCTGATTGCATCATAAAATGCCTATAATTTATGGTGATTTCAATTTTCGGTTTTCTATTATAATTAATTAATTAATTAATTATAGAGTGTTAACATAATTTATAGAAAAACCCAAAATTGATTGCTATTAATTAAAAATGTTGAGACATTCATACGTAGAAATGAAAATTGATATGAGTAGATTTATAATTTGCGGTTCATTTATATCTCACACCTTGGTATTTTGTAGGTGTATATCAACAGTTAACTGAGAAATAAATCATTTTCTAATGCATAATAACTTAAAATAAATTAAATGCAAAAGAAATCTTCAATCCATAAAATTGGTGATCCGTTAGCAATAATTTGGTATTCGCCAGATTGAAGAATGTCAAAGTTTTAATTGGAACTATTTAAAAAATTCAACTAAACAGAGGAAAATAAGCCGTTGAAACCAATAAGATAATGGTTTAGGTAGATAATGTGTTAGTGTTAATGTTTCCAAGAAGTTAATAGCAAATAAGGTCCGAACATCATAAGGTACTCGACGAGTTTATATGGGAAAAAACAAGTGATGTTTTCTCGAAGTTTCCATTCACCAATACCAAGTCCAATTCAATCGTTTGACAATCCAAATTTTCAGAACTGGTTAACTTTTCGAAAGAAACGCCATGCCTGCTTTGATTGTTGCTTTAGTTATGGCGGGTATTAATAATTTTTATGATCCAAATTCAAGTTTGGCTTGTCGCTCGATATTACGTTTTTTAAAAACTTTATAAATTCACGAAATTGCGAACACGCATCAGCCTTATCTATTAACTGGTCAGTAATATTGACCTTTTAGAACATCTTTTAAACTATGTGGAATATCTACATTTTTTTTTGTTGAGATTTTGTATCCAGCGGGTTAAGTATACATTTTTAGTCAGACATAAGCCGTCTGGATACGGCCAATATTTCAAAATCCTATATTTTAAATACTATACAATTTTTTGATCGATATTTTTCGCATCCCATCTAGATATCTGGGTTTGAAGAGGGTTGAGTTGCTTGGTATATCTAACATATTCGAAATTATAAACATTAGTCAATATTAGTCAACAATATTATTATTTCTCGTCTTGAACGATATTTGGGTCTAATGGAGTTTCTCGCTTATACTTTTCACATTAAATATTCGAAATTTTATATTCGATAATATACGACATTTTCGATATTATTCGAGTTTATGTTGAAGTTTAATTACGAGTAAGCATAGAAGTATTGCATTTTTCAGGTTATTCAAGATTCTTAGTGATTTCTTGGTCTTTCAATATTATTCTATGATTTTAGTTTATGATTTTTTACCCAAGAATAAATATCCAGACTGCTGTAGAGTTTTAAGATTATATAGGAGCTTTTCGAAATCAATCATATTTCACGATATTCCTTGGAATTTACAAGGTGGTTACAGTCAATGGCCAAAAAACTTGAGCACTTCTTGAACCAACATAAATATTTTATTTACACTCAATTACACTGTTTAAAATTTTACTGATGTCCCCCTTCTACCTATTTCTTTAAAAACATAGAATTTGATAATCTTACATAAAATGTCACTTTAACACTATTTGATGTAAGATAAAAATTTTTTAGATACCTCAAAATATGACGAATTACCATAAAAAACAATCACAAATAAACGTGCTTCGTCTGCTAAATGGCATCCGGAAATAAAGTCATCGGCATCGAAGTCGTGTAATATTTTTTGTGAAATTATCGGTTAATTCTCCATCAACCTGTTCCCGATCATTTGCAGTGATTTTGTTGCAAGGTATGGTGCTTAGGCTGTTCCATACCTAACTGTGCTAAGACGGTAACCACGGGTCCCTATCATCAAGGTGAAAGTTCATTTTGCGAAACATTTTCTAAATGTCCAGGAGTGGTTCATATATGGTAGGTCCAACCATCAGAATATCGTTTAGTGAAGTTGAGTTGAGTTCCTTTGGACTCTTTCATCACGCCGTGATGAGGAAGACAGTAAACTCCATCGTGTCGATTTATTTCCTCGATTTCCTTATTCTACATGGTTAAGACCTTGATATTTTGTTATAAAATCATACTTTTTAAAAGTTGCATCTTTCGCAAACCGCCACTCCGTCGCTTCCAGTCTTTGTAATTCTCCGCGTGTTGTATTTCCAAACTTTATTGATGGTGTTGGCTTAAAGGGGAGTGTTACCACAAACCATCCATTCTCCATTCGATTCGTGGTCTTCTCAAAAAATTCCTTAGAACACTTTTCTTCTGCTGAATAATTTGATGATTTATTTGGTAATGTAACCTTCTCCAACTCCCAGAACTACTGTAATAGTTGGTCAACATTTACCACACAATAGTAACTGTTGAGGTTTTATGAGGACTGATGGTTTGCGTATGATGGGCTGGCAATAAACAATCCGAACCCTGTATTTTGCGCCATTAATTTTAATTGGACAACCGATGTAAGTAGTTCTGGAACCAATACTGGAAGGCGTACAAATGCATAAGTTATACAAGAGGCGAATCATTCGTGAGTACTTAAACACCTCACAAAAACGCAATTAATGGAAAAGCGAAAAATTTCCAATCATTACAGATGACATACATATATAATACATATTAATAAAAGAGGATAATTTATCACCCAATCGATGGCTATGGGCCAATAATTAAACCACATCCGGGTAGCAATGGAATGGCAACCATTAAAACAAAGGTCAACATCATAAAGCGTTCGGTAATTAAGCTGATACCAATTTCCTAAAAATGGTCATTAATCATTCTTAGTAATTATACAAACTTATTATATACAAGCAAAAAATAACCATAAACTAGTAAAGTAAGCCAGCAATTAATGAACAAATAATTTTGATAAGAAGGTAACATTTGACTTACCTAAACAATTATTATTATTATTACCCAAAAGTCTCAGTTCTGAAAAACATTAAATTAATAAATTTTCCTTATAAACTTATCTTATCAGCTGTTCCATATTATTTATGTACATTTGACGTAAATGCCAATTATGCACGAACACGAGCACACAAAATAAAGCACCGGTGTTGCTAATAACCGAATTAAATATATTGTGACGGTGACACCTAGGGTGTAATAGAAAAAGTTAAATTAATAACTCTATGTTTTACTGTACTAAAATAGAATTTTCCATGATAAAACTGGTCTAAATGTTTCTACACTATAATTATTGGCAAAGTCATTAAATTTTTAGAAGTTTGGTTTGTGTATATAAAAACAAGAACGAAATCGAATTGTATTATTAATATTTGGTAAGCGATAGTGTGAAGATAAAAAAGGAATTAAAAAGTGATTTAAAATGTGTTTTAGTGCGAAATCAAAATTATAAGTGATCGGTAAAATTGTGAAAATGTTAAAATAAAGTGATGTTGTGAATTATTGTAAAAAAAATTGTGTTGTCATAATTCTTGTGTTAAATAAATAAATTCGTTGCTAATAAATTGAATTGATTTTTTTTTTATTCACAATCCAGTGATACGAACCTTGATTGACAAGGCAGAAACGTAACAATACTAGTATTGTTACGTTTTTGCCTTGTTAATCAAGGTCCGTATCACTGGATTGTGAATAAAACAAAATCGAATTTATTTATGTCACACAAAAATTATAACAACACTATTTGTTAACGATAATTCACAAAATCACTTTAAATAATTTTCACACAATTTTACTGTACAATTATAAATTTTATTTCGCACTACAACACATTTAAATCACTTTTTAATTCCTTTTTAATCTTTACACTATCGCTTACTAAATACTAATAATCCAATTCGACTTCGTTCGCCTTTTTATATACACAAATCAAACTTCTAGAAGTCTCATGACTTTCCCAATAAGAATAGTGTAGAAACATTTAGAACAATTTTACCATGGAAAATTCCATTTTAGTACAGTTAAACATTGAGCTATTAATTTAACTTATTCTATTACACACCAGGTGTCACCGTTACAATATATTGTGACGTGTTTGCCCTGTCAATTGAGTTTCGTTTCACTGGATTGTGAATAATACAAAATAAATTTAATTTATCACCAACGAATTTATTTATTTCACACAAAAATTATTACAACACAGTTTATCAATAAAAATTCACAAAATGACTTTAAATAATTTTTGCACAATTTTACTATTCACTTATAATTTTTATTTCGCACTACAAACACTTTTTAATTCCATTTTTAATTCCTTTTTAATCTTTACTCTATCGCTTACCAAATATTACTGATCCAATTCGACTTCGTTCGCCTTTTTATATACACAAACCAAACTTCTAGAAAGCTCATGACTTTTCCAGTTAGAATAGCGTAGAAACATTACGTAACAATTTTGATCATGGAAAATTCCATTTTAGTACAGTTACACATTGAGCTATTCATTTAACTTCTTCTATTACACACTATGTGTCACCGTCACACTACCCCCCACCTAAGTCTGTTTGTCCCGAACAGGACCCAAATCACCTCCTCTGTATAGGGCCAGCCTCTCCTAATGCACCACCTTTGGTTTACCTCGATGTCCCTTCCGTATCCGATAAACCACGTGGTTCATGCTTGTGATGACAGTATAAGGTCCTTTCCATGCTGGTTGCAGCTTCGGTGATAATCCCTTTTTCCGTTGCTGGTTGTGAAGCCATACTAATTGCCCTTCCTGGAAGCCCTGATTATTTGCTCGTATGTCATATTGAGCCTTCATCCGGTTACTTTACATCTGTATTTTTTCCCGTACAAATTGATGAATTTTATTAAGTTCTTGTTTCATCCTGTCTACGTAATCCTGTGTACATAAAGCCACTGATGGTACAGGCCCAAACATTAGATCTTCAGGTAATCGTAGGTTATCCCCAAATAACGTTTTAGCTGGTGTCATTCCGGTTGTGTCATGTATTGCAGATCGATAGGGATAGGCCATCAGAAACATCGGTATATGTCGATCCCAGTTGCGCGTGTTTATCACAACGACCTTTGCTAGATATTCCTCCAATGTACCATTAAATCTTTCCACCATACCATCAGACTGTGGATGCAAAAGCGTTGTTCTCGTTTTATTTATACCGAGCCTCTGGCATATTTCTTGAAATACCACCGTTTCAAAATTTCTTCCTTGATCAGTGTGAATCTCCATCGGCACTCCAAATCTGCTAATCCAATTGTTGATTGCGGCATCAGCTATTGTTGTCGTCTCCTGATTGAGAATCGGGTACACCTCCGGGCATTGGATAAAAACTACGATTACTAGCACATATTTGTTGCCGCTCTCAGTGGTGGGAAATGGCCCCCCTACATCCATTGCAATTCTTTCGAATGGTGCTCCGACGTTATATTGTTTCATGATTCTACGGTTTTTGCGTCAGGTCACTTCACCGCCGCACATTGGTCACATTTTTAACACCATTCTATCACAGACTGCCTACATCCTGCCCGGTAGGATCGTTGACGTATCTTTGCTAGTATTTTATTAATTCCTAGGTGACCCCCACTTGCTCCTGCATGATACTCGTTTAGGATTTCCGCAATCCAGCACTTTGGTATCACCAGCAACCATTGCTTCACTTTGCAATCCGTCCTGAATCGTTTAAAACAGCCATTCTCAAGACAGAGGCTATCGCATTGAGCCCAGTAAGCCTTGGCAATGGAAGTTTTGTCCGCGATCTCGCTCCAAGTAGGCCGGTGATCCTTTTCCTTCCATTCCATTATAACTGATAAATCCGTATCATCCAATTGCTTTTTCCTTATCATTTCGTCGGTCCACTCCTCCTCAGGCAGCACTTGCGTAAGCCTAACGTCGATGATGCCTTCTTTTGCTTCAACATGGCTACAATGTTTACATTCTACTTGTCACGGCCGACTTGATAATGCGTCTGCATTTCCGTGTGCACTTCTCTTCCGATGTTCGATTTGGAAATCGTAGCTTTGAAGACGTTCGATTCAGCGTGCTACCTGTCCCTCTGGATTCTTGAATTGCAACGGCCACCGTAAAGCACCGTGATCTGTTCGTTTATGGAATTTTTGGCCATAAAGGTACTTATGGAAATGCTTGACACATTCCACTATAGGCAACAATTCTTTCCGTTTCACGCTGTATTGACGCTCCGGTTTTGATAATGTGTTGGAGTAGTACCACGTAGTACGCAATAACTCGTTCTTGGCCATTGATTTCCTGTGATAACATACCTCCTATACCGTAATGACTTGCATCGGTGTCGAAAATAAATTTCACGTTCGGTATAGGGTACGCGAGGATTGGCGCGTCACATAACCGTCTCCTTAGTTCCACGAATGCTTCCTCTTGATCATCATTCCATTCGAATGGCTTGTTCTTCCTAATCAACTTGTGTAAACTCTTGTCAATGTTGGCGAATCCTGGCACGAAGCATCTATAGTAGGTGCACAATTCCAGAAAGCTTCATAATTCGTGTAAGTTTTTAGCTCTTGACCAGTTCTTTACCGCTGCGATCTTTTCTTTGTCGTTATGAATTCCATTAGTTGTTACAAGATGACCCAAATATTTGACTTCAGTTCTGCACAGTTTACACTTCTTTAAGCTTAACTTTATACCAACGGTCTGTATCCGATCTAAAACTTCTGCCAAGTTCCGTAGATGCTCGTCAAAATCCTTACCCATGACGATGTGATATCGTCCAGATATATTGGCACGTCTACCAGTGTAATCCCCTTAACACGCGCTCCATTAATCGTTCGAAAGTCGCAAGGGCATTACATAATCCGAACGGCATAACATTAAATTGCCAAAGCCCGTTACCCACACTGAACGCTGTCTTCTTGCAATCTTCCTCATGGACTTTCACCTGCCAATAGCCGCATTGTAGATCTAATGTCGAAAATATTCGAGCACCCGATAATGTGTCCACCGTGTCATCGATCCTTGGCAGTTGGTAGCTATATTTTTTCGTCACAGCATTGAGTTACCGTTAATCAACGCAGAATCTCATGCTACTGTCCTTCTTCTCGACCATTACTACTGGTGAGCTCCATGGGCTGTTAGATGGTTCGATTACTCCTGCCGTTTGCATTTCTGTTACAATCCGGTTGACTTCTTGTTGTTTTACCAATGGTAATCTCCTGGGTGGTTGACGAATTAGCATCTCTGCTCCCGTATCAAATCGGTGTTTTACCATTCCGTTATTATTGGATGTACTACAGAATATGGACATGTACCGTTTCAGTATTTGATGTGCAGAATTTTTCTGTGCCTCGGTAAGATCTTCGGTCCATTTATACATAAGTTGTTTTACCATTTCTTTCTGGCCTTGCATGTCGGCTTTTTCAATCGGACTTTTCTGTTCACACTTTACTACAATTGAAACCTCGTTACATTTGCCGATTATAGTCCCTTTCTTGATGGTTTTCGTCTTATCCGAGAGATTTAGGTTCGTAATTGGTACTCTATGGTCATTATCTGGTCTAACTAGGGCTTTTCCGATTATAATTTCCTTGGCCCCGTTTTCCTCTTCGTTGGCTTCCACCCACAACCTGGGTGACCCAGAACCTCTCTCAAATCTTCCCAATATGATCGTCTCCGAGTTCGATGGCAGCTTCCTACGATGATCAATATTTATTCGCCTGGTAGTTGCTCCGGCACTGCTAGGATTTGCCCTCATGAAGTCTATCCCCATAATGACTTCATCCACAATATCTGCAATCAGCACTTCGTGTTGAAAAATAGTTCTCCCGATTTTTATTTTCACGACCTTTTTGCCTTTTATTATTGAACTATATCCAGTTGCTGTTTGTAACTTCAATCCATTAGCTGATTGTACACTTCCATCGATCATATCTTTACGGACAATCGTGCGATTTGCTCCCATATCCAGAGTGATGATGCAATCCGTGCCATCAATGTCGCCTTTGATTGTTAAGCTGTCACCACCCCTTGCTACTTTCAAAACGCGGATGGAGGTTATGGGGCAATCGGTTGTGGAAATCAGCTTCTGACCCTTTTACCTGACTCTTTGTAGTGTAACGGCTCTGTCGTCATTTGGCCTTCTTGCCTGGCCACTGCCTGCTCCTCACTTGGCCGTCGCTCCACAGGAGATGGTGATCTTCCCCTTTTTCTTCTTATTACCCAGCAGTCCCGAGAGATGTGTCCGATTTTATCACATGCCCAACATCTGATTTTGCCGCTTCCGTCTCGGTATCTCGGTGCAGACCGCTCTGTGTTTAAGCTGGTGTCAATTTCCGCTCGGCGTATTTTCATTGACGGTTTGGTGATGGCTTGTGCAGTTTCATTTGTCAACGCACAAGCGATGGTTTTCGCGAAGGTGGCTTTAGGTGACAACATCACCGCCCTGCGCGACTCTGGATCTCGAATGCCGTCAATGAATGTGTCAATTTTTAGCCATTTCATATAATCAGCCGACGTACTGGTATGTGATAGATGTACTAGTCGCTCGATTTCCGATGAAAATTCTTATAGCGATTCTCCTCCCTTTTGGTAGCGACTTTTTAGTTCCATGCCATAGATTTCCCGCTTGTGGTTGCTGCCGTACTTCCCATCCAGCGCTTCATAATTGCGAGATAACTGTTGCGATCTTTTTCCGGAATTATTTATAAGGCCTCCGCTGCTTCCCCTTTAAGGGCCACTATTAACGCTGCGACAAGATGTTCATCGTTCCAACGAAAATGCCAAAAGATGATGTTCCATCTATGTTTGGTGGTTTTAACTTAACTGATTGAACGGTCTGTACCACTTGTGTCGTTGTTCCACTTGCCTTGACATCAGTTAACTCTTTCTTGTGACATCGAACCTCTGCTTGTAATTTATGTTGCACCTGTTGAATATCCGTTTAAAAGTTTCCCTTTAATCTGTGTAACCGCCGTCTTGACAAGTTGAACTTCCGTTTCTAATTTTTGTTCAACCTGTTGAATCTCCATTTGCAGCTTCTCCACTTGGCCGTGTAAGTTAGTAGATAGATAATTCGAGAAGTTTCTCGTCCATTCTATTTTAACCATCTATAATTTCGTCTTTAATTTCCTCTTTTTGTTGTTTCATTTCTGGGTTTGACTGGTTTATAATCTCCAACTGCCTCACATTTTGTTGTTCCATTTTTAAGTTTGACTGCTAAATTTTCTCCATTTGTTGTTTCATTTTGTTTGACTGCACTGCTTTTTGCGGCATCATCTGCTTTATAGCAGACACTAACTACGACAAATCGAAACTTCCAGATGGTGGTTGTTTTGTTTCGGTTGACGGTTGTTTATCTCTTTCTTTCTGGTATACGATTGCCGCATCCGTTACTTTCTCTTCAACTTCATGTTGATCCGCGTCTAACCCTTCTTTCTCCATGGCACCACGTAGTCGTGCTTGTAAAGCTGCTCTAATACCATCAGTGGCCAAACCCCGTTTCTCAAGTTCCCTTTTTATTTCTGAAACTTTTAATTCGTTGATAATCATTTTCTTTATCTTATTATTCACAATATCACCGCTGTCACCAATTGTTACGTTTTCGCCAATTAACGTCAATTAAGGTTCGTATCACTGGATTGTGAAAAAAACATAATCAATATAATTTATCATCAACGAATTTATTTATTTAGCACAAAAATTATAACAACATGATTTATTAATAATAATTCACAAAATCACTTTGTATAAATTATTCGCACAATTTTACTGTTCACTTTTACTTTTTATTTCGCACAACAACACTTTTTAAATTTCTTTTTGATCTTTTCACTATCGCTTACCAAATGCAAATAATCCAATTCGACTTCGTTCGCCTTTTTATATACACAAACCAAACTTCTAGAAAGCTCATGATTTTTTCCAGTTAGAACAGTGTAGAAACATTTAGAACAATTTTATCATGGAAAATTTCATTTTAGTACAGTTAAACATTGAGGTATTAATTTAACTTATTCTATTACACACTAGGTGTCACTGTCACAATAGTATTGCTATTCAGGTGCTTTGGTACTGTTTTATAGAGGACAGCTCTGGTAGTTATATTAATTGTAATTTTTAAATATAGATGTCACTATGTTCGTTATGTTCATTTTGGAAAATGAATTTTCAATTTTTAAGATTACAAATTTTGAGAAAATTTAAATCATTCTTTTTCAAATGCCTGAAAAAACTACATAGCCAAGAATTGAAGTAGAATAAACCTAATAGTGAATGGTGCTTTCGGAAATTGGCGAAAGAAACATGTGGAATTTGTTTCATTTAATAAATAAAAATCAATAAATAATAAGTTCAGACTTTGTTTCCAGACTAGAATTTAAAACAAATACAATTTTGTTTGACTCGGTTGGTGAAAAAATGTTCGGTGTTAATACTGCCAGAGGGCTGGTAACTTAGTAGGTAACTTGTTTCGTTGGAGTTTACTATTGTTTGAACTAAATATATCGTACAGTGTTTCATAACCATAAGGATCTAATACGGCAAGTAAATAATAAACATCGTTATAGGATGCATAAGCAAAAATATTTATTAAATTTATTGAGGAAGCATCACAATACACAACCATTAGTTTATTTATAGTGAAACGAAACCGTATAGATGACACACCAACAAAAGCTCCAAGTTAGCAATAAAAGAATACTTATTGTACATTGTATTTCTATATAATAATACAATACATTATATTCAAGACATATAGAGTGTGATAAGCTTCTTTGAGAAAATAAATAAAAGAACAGAAAAACAGGTACAGAAGCATATATAAAATGCAACAATAATGGATTCCAAAGTATATCATCTACATATTCCATTATGTATAGTAGTACATCGTTATGTTATGTGAACAGATATGTTTATATAAATGAGAGAATGGAAGCACAAAAAAAAAGTAAAGATGAAGCAAAAATTTTTGAAATAAATATAAAATTTTGTAGATACATTTATCTATCACTTTGTGACATTTTTTTATTGCTAAAAACATACACTATAATACATACAGGTGTATATTACACATGTATGTACATAGTTAAGTACACATTGTGTATCACATTGATAGTTTGTTTATAAATGTATAAGGTAATGTTGATATCGCAGATGGATATGATTTTATAAATATGTATGATTAAAGAAATCAAGATTTGATAAATTGTGATTTGTTACAATGCCAATGATATTATATTTGTGGTAAAGAAGTGTCATATTTTCTAAATTTGTGTCACAAAAATAAGTTAAACAATTAATTTAAATATTTGTATGTGTACAATAATCAAAAAAGCTGAAGGAGGATCAAAACCACCATTATTATAGCTTAACATACCCAAAAATTTGTAATCCATATTTTTGGGGAAGCTATGATGGTTGACCTTTATTTTCTATATGTTTACTATACAAAAATTAAATAAAAGTTTATTAGATCTATTATTTAATATTTAGTACATATTCCTTTTTTTTTGAGCAAAATTTCGACTCTTTGTGGGGTATTCTGGAACGAGTTTACTATGGTTTTTCTAATAAGTGGGTCGTTTAATCATATGTTTTTAGTTTCCTCAATCAATGTTTGTTTCTCTGTGATGTGTTTTTTCGATAACTGCGTCTTTAAAACCGTCCAAATATTTTCTACTGGGTTCATGTCCGAAGAGTTCCCGTTCAAGATCATGGTCATTCATTGAAGCCGTTGATTGTTTACGATTCTGTAAGGGGTTATTTTAGGATGATTCTGTCTTCCCTCTCGGAGGTTTTCTTTTGTTTTCTGCAATTTTTCCCGTGCGGTGGACTCGCGACCTCGCCGTTTTGGAGTGATTTTCTTAATTCTAGACACAGCGTGGTTACTGGTTCCAACTATTTTGGCCATTTCATTTTGTTTTAATGATGCAGGTTTCCATAAATCAGCAATACGTTGTTTTTTGTTATCAGTGTAATGTTAGCTTTTCTTCCCATTAGGAAAGTAACGCGAAACTCTCAAAAATCATTAATTAAACACAATTGAAAATTAAAACTTATTGCACTAATAAAGAACCACTAACACATTTTTTTATAAAAAAATACTGATACCTCATTTATTACACTATTAAATACCACCGTTACCTAACGTTCATCAATCACTCGCTCGGGGAAGTACAAAATTTAGAAAAATATTCAATAACAAATTCAAGAGAAATAACGGTAAATGATTTTGTGCGTCATAAACCGCGCTAGACTTGTGCTATAAAATAAAGATAATATTTCCCGGAAATTGTATTTATTTGTATTAAAAGTGCAATTCTGGAAAATCAAAAGTTTCTAATTCAATGGCAATGTACTGTACATATATTCCTTTTAAGTAGATCGAAAAAGAATTCTCAATCATCAAGAGCAATCGATTTCTCAATCATTCATTACTTAACACTCATAGTGATGGTTTGGCTTAAAGAAAAATTTAATAGCAATATTTGCCGGTTACCCCTATGATATGCTTCTAATAAACAAACAAACACTATCCACTGATGCATATCCAGTGGGTCGGCGTTAGGCCACTGGATTAATTACGAATTGAGGAACTTGGATCTTTTTAGGATAAGAGCATCGCATGTGAATAGTAGGTGTCCCGATGTCTCCTTACCGCACGCAGTAACAGAATCTGCACTGGTCCGTAAGGGACCTTCCTATTTTATGTAGATGGCCGTTAAAAGGGCCATTCTCTGATAAAAACCAGGTAAGGGATCTTAGGGGTTGGCGGTCCATCCTCGGTGCCTCTTCCAGACGTATAATATTATAACTGAAAAATTTCCTGGCCTGTCTCATCCCAATGGAGGACTCCTAGAGTAATTTTCTATAGTTGTGCTCCCAGTCCCTTACACCATCTGCCAAGTGAGTTTTAGAAAAGCAATACTAGGACTGGGACCAAGGAAATCTCCCAGGAATTTTTGCACATCGATCTGCTGCCTCATTTCCTTTAATGGTTGCGTGGCCAGGAGACCACAACAGGGTGACCTTGTTTTCTTTATTCAGTTCTAATAAATTACAGTAGCAGCACCAGATCAATTACGAGTTGAACACTGAAGCTATGATAATAGCTATCAATTATGGCAATCAATTAGGAGTCTCTTGCCCTCTTGCACAAAACGAAGGAAGTAATTGACTTCGGATTCGGGTCAATTACTCTCAACGTTTATAAAAATGATGGGGCGGAAGCGCGTACGGGAGGCCAACCGGAGGATGGTGGCAACCCGCTCAGGCCTGAAGGAAGTACCAGCAGTATGGGGGGAGAAGCTGAGGGTAGGGGGGAGAGTGAATCCGGCCACCTCGTTCTGGCAAGGATTCACATGGAAGATGAGGAGGGGGCACATAAGCGAAGGAGCTGGTGTACCGATGGAGGAGGATGTCGGTCACCCGGGTACTGACAAGTCTTCTACAGAGGGTACAAGGGTTAGCGAGACGGACGAATCCGGCACATCCCAAAATACCGGTAAGTAATATTCCTGCGGTAGCAGTAATATACTGTAGAGGTAGGTAGAGGTTAAAAAGTTATGATTAAGATAACATAAATTAACCTTCACCATTCTAAGGCTGCTTTGGCAGCTCTACTCCTCAGGCTGACTAGGTCGAGTGAGGATGTGATATTAAACCAAGAACCTTGGATTAATAACAACAGGATCTGTGGCTTCAGAACCTTTTCTCTCAATACAGAAATAGTGACACTACTGCAGTTAGCCTGAAATAGGAGAGGATAAGGAACACTCGTTTTCTGATCATCGATATTTAACCTATAGCCTAGGTATTTACCCTGCTACCCGAGAAGCCTTCAGGAAACCTAAAAGGACCAACTGGAGCATATATGGGGAATTATTGGAGGATATGTTACCGTCGAGGGCTAGGAAGCCCCAGACGACCGTTGGAAAGCTAGAGGACATGGTGGCTAGCGTTACTAGCGCATGCAACCGATCCTTTCGCGCTGCCTGCCCACTGGCTAAGCTTAGAGGTAGGCAAAAACCAGTATGGTTGTCCAGGGAACTGGAAACATATCGTAAGGTTTGTAGGACAGCATTTAATAGAGCCAAAAATACAAGGGAGGCTCAGGATTGGAACTCCTATAAGGAGAAACTCGGAATTTATAAGAAAGAATTAGGAAAGGCACAAAGGATGTCTTGGAGAATCTTCCGTGATAAAATGGAAGAGGTATCCGAAACCTCCCGCCTTAGGAAGATTCTTTCCAAAAGTACAGCTAGTCCCAGTTTTTTAATAAACCCGGACGGATCTTTGATAGCTTCTAATAGAGAATCTCTAGAGCTTCTCTTCGAAACACACTTCCCAGAGGGCTTTAAAGACCTGTTGGTGCGTAGCAATCATCAGGAATCACTGTCAGTGTTTACAAAGGATATCGTAACCAGAAAACTGATCCTATGAGCACTGAGGGGTTTTAAACCATTTAAATCGGCTGGTCCGGATCAAATTATACCAGCGGAACTTCCAAACAACTCAGTAATTATTTTACCCTACATGAAAGCTATATTCTAAGGGTGTTTGAAGCTGGGCTATATTAATAGGTAGTGGACGGAGGTTAATGTGGTGTTCATACCAAAAGCGGGAAAAAGCTCACATGTCTATCCTAAGAACCTAAGACCAATAACTCTATCATCCTATCTTTTGAAAACCTTGGAAAGGCTGCTGCATGTATACATCAGAGATAAAATAGGTGCCAGGAATTAGGCACCGTCTCAGCATGCATACACAAAGGGTAGATTTGTGGACATTGCTTTGAACGCCTTGGTTTGTACGATTGAGAAATCGATTAATTCGAAGGAATTCTGTTTGGTGGCCTTCCTGGATATAAAAGGCGCCTTTAATAATGTGAAAAAGGAGGCAATCAAGGATGGATTGCCGTTTTTGCAGGTGGACGTTCCTCTGATAGGGTTAATCAATTATATGCTGGGAAGCAAGATTGTTAGCTCGAAATTGGGGTACTCCACCATCAAGAAGCTAGTAAGTAGGGGAACCCCGCAGAGCGAGGGAGGGGGGGGGGGTTGTTCTGTCTCCTCTTCTCTGGAATATAGTGGTAAACGTGTTACTACTAGAATTGGAGAGAGAGGGTATTGAAGCAGATGACGTAGCTTAAGCTGTTACCAGGAAATTCCTGGGCACGATTGTAGACGTAATGCAGAATGCGCTTACCATCGTTACGAAATGGGCTGGCAAATGTGGACTTGGTGTTATTATTTCACTAAGAAATACAAAATCCCGGTAGTTGTCCCTCCTACCTTAAATGGCACGAGACTTGGTTTTCTGATAGAGCTAGATATCTGGGAATTATCTTGGACAGAAGCCCAACATGTTGGAGAGAATAAACAAAGCTACTATATATAGCTTTGTACACCTGTAGGAACGCCATTGGTCATAGATGGGGTCTGAAGCTGGAGCTGGTACACTGGCTCTACACCGCTGCAGTGAGACCTGTACTCATGTGCGGGGTGGGTGTTTGGTGGCTAGCTCTGGACAAGTTAACTTATAAAACTAATATTGAGAGTGTGCAAAAAACGGCCTGTTTGCTTGTTAGCGGGGCATTGAGGTCGACACCGACAAGTGCCTTAGAGGTTATGTTGCACCTTCTTCCGGTTGACATTTTTGGCAAACAGTATGCGGCAAATACGGCTGTACGACTTGCAGCCGTCTCTCAGTGGAGGTGTCTTAGTATAGGACACTCTACTATTGTTAGATCGTTGAAGGATGAGCTGGCTAATCTTGACTACTTTTAACCTACTCTACGCTTCGAGAAGCGATTTCGAACCTCCATCCCTTCAAGGAAATCCTGGAGAGATAGACCGTTATCGGAAATAGAAGCGTTACAATTCTTCACAGATGGCTCCAAGCTAGACGGCAAAGGGGGAGCTGGAGTATTCTATGACAAATTTAAATGTAAACATTTCTATTCGTCTCCCTGATTACTGCAGCGTGATCCAAGCTGAAGTCGTAGCGATTGAGGAGGTCATGACGTGGTTTAAGCATAATGTGGTATCCTCAGATGATATCGCAAGCTATGTGGACAATCAAGCGGCGATCCGGTCGTTAGAATAGGTGTCTTTGGCGTCACGGGTGGCGTTGAGATCTCACTCATCTCTAAATGAGATGGGTGAGCATTTCAATATCCCAGCAACCTGGGTCCCGGGTCACTCGGGCATCATGGGGAACTGCAGGGCGGATGAACTTGCTTGACATGGTACGACTCTCCAGCTGCAACCGGAAAGGGTAAGTCTGGGGAGGCCTATTACAGCGCTGAGACAAGCGCTTGGGAAGCAGGCGCTATCCTCAGCGGAGGAAAGGTGGTCTAACATCCTCACCTGTAGAGTTGCACGACAAGTTTGGCTAAAGCTGGACTTCGGGCGCACTAGGGCACTAATATCCCTTTGCAGACGTGAATTAAGAACGGTCGTAGGAATTCTCATGGGACACTGTCTTTTTGGAGAACATGCAAGAAGGCTGGGTTTGGAGGCAAATGACTTCTGCAGAAGCTGCTTGGACGAAGAGGAGGAAGAGACCTTGGAACTATGCATACTACTGGGTAGCACCCTCATAGCTTTTAAGGCAGAGATCTTTGCTATTGGCATATGTGTGTTTTAATGTCTCAACAAGAAATATAGGTTAGGTAAGGTTAGGTTGGAGTGGCTGCTTATGCACACTTAGACCGGGACAGACGTCCCATCAGACGCTCCAACTTCAAAAGGTCGTTATTTATTTCGGCCATTGTCGACGTGCATTGGGTATCCATTTCAGGCAATAGAGTGACATGTAAAGAGAGCCCATCACTACGTCCATACTTTAGTGGGCAGGTAGTACGAACACTTGCGAATCGCGCTCAGGTTACCCCTCGCGCAGATTGTTGGCCCACAGACAGGACTTCTTAAAACATGACCAGAACAGCCTGCTGGAGCTCACCCTAAAGAAAGATTACGGAGTCGGTATTACTACACAGCTTTATTTCCCCCTACCAGAAGACGCCGGACCTCCTACTCTTTAATTACTACTACTCTCTTATTTTACTTTAAGAATATTGTACCTGTGAAAATTATCTCTAGATATACAATTTTCACGACATAAATCGTAAATTTTTAAATAAACAAAAAAACCAATTAATTTGCTCTTATAAAACAAATGACACAATGGAACATGTGGGAATGAGAAATTTAGGGAACAGCGGGTGGCATAAGTCAAATAAAAAAAAAATGTTTGTTTATTAAAAATATCACATGGTAAATAAACCGAATTCAGAACGCTAAATAGAAATGGTTTTATCGTCGCCTACACCTTACATAAGGAGACTCAAAATGTTTTATGTTTGTTATCATCATATTTTATTGTTGCCGCTGTAGCTCTCGTTTATATGGGGAAAATATTGTTTTTTTGCAACATTTTTCATTATATATCACAAAGTATGAATCTTAATTGAATCCATTTGAATATAATGGGTATGATGTACACAACAATAGGTATAAACAGAAATCTGTTAAGAGTTAATATCGCAAGTTTATGTTTTTGTACAGCAACACTGCGGAAAAATCAGCATGATAATGACATTGCCAGCAAAGAAAGCAATTTGAAAATCTGTTTATGTACATTCACATATATGAATACAATATAACAATATAATATGCTTAAATATATATGTTGTTGTTAAGTAGTTTAGTTAACTATGAACATGGATTATTATCTCTTATCATTTCTCGAGTATAGTATAAAAGGGAAAAATTATGTTTTTTTTTTTTTTGTTTTTGATTTCCAATCCCAATAATAGGAGTAAAGTTTTTTCTTCATAACAACAACTTTAAGTGTAATTAGGTGTGCTTTTGGTTTTTTGCTTATAATAATACGACAACTTGTAATAATTGTTAAGATTTCGAAAACTTTTTTCGATTGGTGATTTTATAAAAACAAAAGTTTTCTTGTCAAGGATAAAACGAAGATTATAATGACACTGATGAAATCGATAATATTCGTCAATTGCGAAGGATTTAATTTGACTGAAAAGTTAGAAATATTTTGTGGAATAGCAAAAGATACTTTCAGAATACCAAATTCTGTAAAGGCTATATAAAGACCGGCGGCATATTTTTGAACATGACAGAGGACCCAAGAATTACAATATGAACTGTCTTAATTTAAAATAAACAAATTAGGCAATTTAATATGTAAAGCTCGAAATCTGTGAATATGAAACAATTATTAAAAGAAAAATCGGAAATTAATTAACTGTCAACTGTTTTGCATAGTTTAAATTAACCTTTATAATCTTAGTTTTAGATAAAAAGAATTTGAAAAAATTATCTGAACATTTTTTAGATCAACGAATTCATGTGGCGGACCGACCAGACATTTAAATTTTCCCTAAGCAGGATTTTAGAAAATTCGATTTTAGATTTAAGCCTTTCGTTCAATATATTTGAAACCTGTTGAAGGACTGTTTAAAAGCAAATCTGAATAAGTTAATGTTATGACTATTTGAAATAGTTGTGATTTTTAAGTTCTACTAATAAATTATTATCAACAAAGTAACTAGAATTTGTGTCAACATAAATATCATTTTAACTATAGGGAATTATTAGAGCTCTATGGGCTTTTAAGTTAAGGACAAGCTAAAAATAACGAGGTATTAAATTTCCAATAGATTTTATAGGTAATTCGTTTATAGATTTCGCACTTTTAAATTCCCTTATTAGAAGGAATGTTTAACGAAACCACAGGGATTTTAACAACAAAAATCCCAACACCTGATTTTAGAGGAGGTATTTTTCCATTGTAACATGCACCACTTGAAAAACTTAATTCACCAAATTATAAGGGTAAAATCAACTTAGCTTCACATGCTGAATGTTTTTTCAGAAAGAGGAAATACCACTTTAGGTTTAAACTCAAAGAAGGAGACGAACGATAACCTAACTAAATGTATTTTTCCTTTGGAACGTGCACCACTTTGCCAGCTTAAGCCTGTGAATCATAAGGTTTAAATCAAATCAAAATTATAAATTGTTTAATGAGTTTTTCTAAAATTTAACATTATTCGATTTTGCAGCGAAAGTGGGGTTTCAAATTTAAGTTCAGTAGGTTCTATAAATGACCCAAATTATCAAAGGGATATTAGATTTTACCAGCAGTACTGGTATTCCATCTACCAAAAAGATTAAGAAAAACATCACCACAAGAAATACTGCCAAGATTGTAAATGATAAACGTGATACTAAAGCATTTTATTAAGCCCTATTGTCTATTCAATACAAATTGAAGTATCTACACCTGTCAATGCTACTTGTGAAATAGAAAATTCGCCGCCATCTCGAAGGAGATAGAAAAATGGAACAAGCTGGAAACGATATGTTTGAGACGTTAACCGTGTGACGTGAACAGAATTTTCTTGCGTATTTCAGTGTAATAACACATTTAATGACTTAAAAAGACAGATACGATTCATTTTGGAAACTGCACAATTTGAAAATAAAGTACTTGCCATGATGAACAAAAGTTCAGAGTGTGCAAACAATTTTTTTGTTAAAACACTCGAGACGATTACAGTGTTTTTTTTTTTGCAAATAATTCAAGACAGCTACTGGTATTCCCAGCTCTCCGAAAAAGGGTAAACCAAGACAATTAAATAGAGGAAATTTAAAAAACGTATTAATACACTCCCGAGCAACTAAATCGACTCAAACCTCCGCGCGTATAAAACGACATATTTTTTTAAAATGAGTTGACCGATTTTCGTAAAACATTTTTTTTTTAGAACATAGTGTTTTATCTTTACAAGGACACCTTTATCATTAAAATCTATACAGTACTTTTCAAATTAAAGCAAACGTAGCAAAATGCGATGTTTCGGTGAAAATAATTAGCGTGCTGCAATCTCCTGTATAATACCACGTTGACCAATATTTGCCATCAGTCACTTATCAGACGTTGGCCTGAACAAATCTCTACCAGTTTCATTCGTTGCTTCGCCAAAATCATGGATACTACTCCAGAAAAAGCTGCACAAGTTTTGGCTTTATTGCAAAAACGACACAATTAACGGGAAGTCGCTCATCAGCTAAACATGAGCCAATCTGCTGTCTCAAGAGAATTCAGAAGGTTTCAGAAATATTAAAACAAGAAAGTCCATATTCGAATAATACAAATAAAAATGTCGATTTTCATAACTTTAATTAAGCATCAAAAATATTTACAAATATGATACCATTAATGCAAGCTAGACTTATAAAATATCAATCGGATGATTTAGGTTTATCACAATATAAAAGTCCTTATCTGCAACAAAGCCATTCGAAAATAAAAACTTTAAAAATAGATTTTCCAAAATAGTGGTGAAAAAAATGATATTGAAAGTATATTGAAGCATATGGACAAGGTTGAAATAGAGTACTACAATCCTGCAATAAGCAAAATTAAATTAAATTTTGATAAAAGAAACTACGGAACAAGCGGTATGAAAGCTTCACATAACGTTGCTATATCAAAAAGTATTCGAAGAAGAAAAAAAATATTCAAACCATAATTAGATAAAATTTAACAGGACAGTTCCTAGCACACATTTCCTCGCCTACAATTTCCTCGCGCACATTTCCTTGTGGGAACATTTCCTCGCCGAATATAAGGAATAGTTTCAAAATTACGATTTTATGAAATCTCGGTTTTAATCTAGGTTTTTATTTATTTTTATTATAAAATTAAAATCCCCTATTTTCCAGAATTTGTAAAAACCAAGATTTTGTTGCACCGAGATTTTGGAAAGCGCAATTTTGTAGCCAACCGTGTGGTGAGGAAATGTTTCCTCAAGGAGGAGGAAACAGGATATATAGGCGAGGAAGTGTTTGTGACGAAATGTGCGCGAGGAATTCAACAATAATTTCTTACCAAAATAATTGTATACGCCTAAAACAATAAATCAGTTTTGAATTACCACATAAAAATATAAAATACTGATACATACATTTGTATATATCCAAACCAAATGACACCATTTTGTGTTACATATTCAATTTTCCAAATTTTGAATTTCGAAAAAATTTCAATGTATCGAATCCACTCCTAATTATCAATTAAATCCCAAAACAAAAATTTAATTAAATTAATAATAATTTAATTAATATAAGTTTAATTTCTAGATCTATAACTTAATTAGCTGATTCCAGACATACCTCTAAAATCAAATTAATAATTAATTAATTGCCTATTATTCTATTCCGTTTAAATCCCCACTACACAGTAATTTAAAATAATTAAGAACACTTTGTTAAATTTTGTGAGTTGACGTATTTTTGTATTGATTACTTGATAAACTTTTTCTCTTACCCTAATAACAATTCAACTAAGCCGAAATACAATCACAAGAAAAACAAGAAATTTAACAATTTTGCTGCTGCAATATACATTTCCTTTTCCATCATGAACATATAAATATATGTTTTCAGTTTTTGGTACATTTCAAAACCAACAAACATATGTCTATGTATAAACATTTTGGTGGGCTTTGTGCATTTCCATTATAAGATATAAGAATCCCATTTAAATCGAAAACAAATCAAATTGTTCTGCATACACACAAAATACATTACACTTTTGGTAAACGAAATAATTTCCAGTTTTGTACCACAAAGCCAAACACATACATATTTATTAGAGTAAAAAAACTAAAAAGAACAATCTGTTCTACAAAATACCAGAAATATTTAACTGTGTGGTAGTGACACAGATCCCGCCAAAAAACGTACTTCATACCTGTCTACGTACTGTTTTTTGTAATAATATTTAAACAAACAAAAACAGATTTGTGTATATAATCTATATACAATACCCTATAGCAAATCATATAATAAAATAAAAAGAAACAAAAAAATGTTTACACAAATTCATATCAAATTTAGTGCATACACATAAGTATTTACCAGTATATGTGGTACGAAAATACCTTTAACGACATCTGGGTAGTACCGTTATGATTTGTTGAACACATATTTCCTTTGTTGAAGTTCTTCCTAATTAACTAAATATTGAATCACTTCCACTTCACAGCACTATTCACTAAACAATCATACGCGATAATTTAAGCGAACTTTTTACCATGCTTACAACAAAAAATGACGCATTAAACCAAAATCACTCACTTTTATTATTATTATTTTGAATAAATAAAACTAACTATTTAATTTTAACTTATTAATTTTAATTTTATTATTCATTTAATTTTAACACCACACAAAATCAAAATAAATAAATAAAATTAAATTAAATTAAATTCTCGAAGAAGACGACAAAACCACGTCTTCCTTCTTCGAGCGTCAACGACCGACCCTCTATAAGCGGGTTGAACGTCATGAATATTTAGGAAGCACTTTCCTGGTTAATTATAGCATTACATTTTATTGATTTTGTTGAAACTATAAAAAAAATCAAATACATCTTTCACTAACTGATATTTCAACCGGTTTCGTTTTGACGACCAACATCTACTTTACTATATTGTATTATTAATATTGAAATAACGTTACTAATATTACTTAGTATCGACGGCGTAAGAATAAATATTTACCTTAAGTATGTAGCAGTAATAACAATAAATTAAAATCTAATTTCCATTTTCCTTATGAACTTTGATGGAATGGTACTGATAACTGTAATAAAAGTTGTACACTAAAAATAATTTTGTTGAATTTTGCTTGAATAGACAGACAATAAATGTAAAATTCTAATTTGGTCATATTATAGGTAGATTGATAAGCGTTGTGTACAACAATTACTTTAATTATGTGATGGAAATATTTTTAGTAATATTTCTTTAAAGGCTTCATTTTTTGTTAAATCTATTTAATTTTACATAAAAATAAAAATTTATTGATGACAACAACAACAGAATTCCATATAACACAATGACCTATATAAAAACCTTTTTTGTGCTTTGTTTGTGTAATCCTATAAATTTTTGATCTTACACATTCCAGCATTTATAGACATTTATACATAATTGAACGGATACACAATCTTTAGGGATGAGAAAACTTTACGACGCACATTTTTTTTATTATGCTGTGCTGCATTAAATTTACTCTATTCGTTTTCCGTTTATTTTTTTTTTTCAAATCACCAAACCATGAATGGTAAATTCATTGGAACCTTTTAAACTGGTTGTCCTTTGCTCGTTTATATATATTCTAGTTTAAAATTAATAAAATCATTTTATTGTTTATTTTGGTGGTCATAAGAATGTTACAAGCCTTGAAGAATACAAAGAAAACAATATTTTTTATAACATTGATCCAGAAATTTTAATATAATTGCATTCAACATTTATATCCGGGTTAAATTCAATAAAAAATTGAGCTATGACAAATACATGACTTTCTTTTAGGAACAACGAATTTCGAGAAACTTATTATGCAAATTTATATTTCGATCATACCTCAATTTTTTTTTTTTTTTTTTGTTTAATTTTTTGGAAACATTTTGTATTAAGTAGTTTTTTGTAAACCTTACGTATACTGTTTGAAATATTTGCAAAATAAATTTTCTGGACGCAACGAATGGCCACATCCGGCAAGCCGATTTGAAGTAAAATTCACTGGAACCTACAAATTTATCAAAAAAGCTTAAATCGGAAGCTTCAGTTCGATTGGTTAAATTATCTAGACGACTGTGGAGAGAACACAGACTGACATACTGAAAGACTGACAGACTGGTAAACTTACAGGCTGACAGACTGACAGACAGGCACCATTTCGAAACCTACTTTTTCGGACTCAGCGGACCTCAAAACAGATAAATCTATACTTCATTTTACTTGTGCGTAAAAGAAAGTAAAATATAAAGCAGCCATCGTTATTTTTTGGGTCATATCAGAGCTTTCTAGAGTATAGAGCCATAATCATAATGACGTATTTTTAGAAGCTTTTTTAATGGTATAACTTTTCACTGATTTCCATAGGAATCCATAGTGAAAATGGTGTTTTTTAGCTTCAAGTTTTTTAATGAAAAAAGCAAAAAAATGTTTATATAAAAGTTTTCTACATTTCTTTAAGAACAATATACAAACAGGCCATATTGGTATTAAGTAAATATTAATTGCAGAAATATTAAAATTAAATTATTTCTAAAATATATTCTTACGAACTTTCATTTTGAAAAATACATCAAAGTTGGCTCTGACAAATTAAAATAATACTTGCTAAATTTATCTTTAGTTTTACTAGTGTACGTAAGATGTCTAAAATGGTCACAGAAAAATATGAAAAAAAATTATTTAATCGCAAAATTATCACACGTTCCTATATTTTGTGAATTTGTTTTGATTTTTCTACAATTTTTGAACTTGAAATTTCTCCAGGTGGTAATTTTCGGTACGATTTTTCCAAATTTTTACGGCCATCACTGCCATCTATGTAATGTATGTTGACTTAATGACCAAACGAATCGTAGTAAGCTTTTATTTCAATTTGACCAGAATGCTGCTTTTATGAATTTTTTTTAATATTTTGGTTTAAATAAATCAATTATTACAAGAAAATGAAAACGATTTACTTAAACGATATTAATTTATGTTGAAATTCAAACATTTAAGAAAGTATTTCAGAAATCATAATTAAGAATTTGTAACGTTTTCATTTAAAAATTTGTTTTAGGAAAAAAATGATTTCCCATATGTTTTGTGTGTTTTACTATGAAAATTTTCGTTTTTTCCTCGTTTCTAATTCCCTTATAAAGCTCAGATTTTTTGATTATGGCTCTATAAAATACAGGGGGCTCTGGTCATATTCGAGAAATTAATTTTTATGGTTGATGAAATAATTTATGCGACAGAGTTCTGTATACAGTAAAAAAAAATAATTTTGTGCTTTTTTTACCAAACACTAATAAACACTAATTTAGTTGCGATGTTTTTTATCTTTCTTAGATATGATCCACCAAAAGCTATGCAAAATGTACCGGCAAGCATTTACCGATAGAGAAACGTCTCCAGGTAAATTACCGATTTACTGAAAGAAGCAACATTAAATAATCACTTCATTGAAATCACCAATCGTGACACAACAATTACTCGTGAGGTGACGTGCCCTTCCAAAATTACCCCAATTAAGGTATATTAAGGAAGAGTAAACATTCGAAAAACATATATTTGAAAGAAACATTTCCAAATACACACCCTTGTTCGAATTCCTCTTCATCCCATTGACTGATTTTCTAAAAATTGATGCCCTACTGTGCGGAAAAGCGAACTAACTCCAGATAATTATGCAAAATGTATAAACCGTTTAGTAGAAAATTCCTTAAATGTGAACATGATGCGAACAAAATTTCCCGACGAAGAAGATTTTGTGCTACGTAGAAATATTCTTAATTGATTAAGAGAAATATTCTTAATCCATTTTTCGAGCAAATTTATCGATAGTATGGTATCTTATTCGTTTCACAGAAAATCTATAGAACTCGAATAAATCCAATGAGAGTATACAGAAAGTTCAAACTAATTAGTATTATGAATAAACTCATTATGCGATCAACACTATAAAGCTTTACGATAATATTATATTACACTTATTTTTTGTTTTGCTATTTACGTAGATTGTAGCTTCAGTATACGAACAATACTAAAAAAAAAAAATTCTCTATTATTACCATTACTCTATTATTATTAATAAATGACGATTTAGTGCTGTGCTGATTAAATTACATGTAGAACGAACTAAAACTTTTACGATAAAATTTATTACATTATTTGATGTTTGTTCATTTATGGTAATCTCGCATCCGATTAAAAGTTTAATATTATGGATTAAACCATATTTGTTGAAATAGTGATTCAGTAGGATCAGGCAAATTTAAATTTCAGATGGTTCCTTTTAAAAAAAACGTTTTTTTAAATAATCCTCACTTTATACCTCATTGAAATTGTTATAACATAAAAGGCTTATAATCTAGGCTCAAGTTATATATTTCTTTTACTCAAATCTAAGCCCAATATATAGTAAAACAGAGCGAAAAAAAATGATAAAACTTAAAGCAACTGATAAAGCACAAAGAAGCTTTTTTGATCAAGAAAAAAACAGACAATAAACTAAATTTCCTGATTTTTCAAAGCAAAATTACTGCGCGAAGAAAATTTATAAGGTTTCCGAAGAATGCAGATTTGCTAATCATTTATGATGTCTAGATCGATTTATTTCACGAGCTACAATAAAACCTTTCCTGTATTAAAAATTAATTCTCTTAAGTTAAATAGAAAATTACTGATGTTTGTTTATTAGGTGACTTTCATAAATTTGATGATCAAGAAATTATTTGAGTAGTACACAAAATACATATATTTATTAAAACTTTCTTACTCAGACTCAAAATCGAGGCGCTAAATTTCCAGACATATTCAAAACGATTGTGTCCTTGAATATATCTATGAATTTGTTGAAAATAATTTGGGTGCAATGATAAAAAATGGAAATTAAATTGAAGAGATGGCCGTCATAATAAGCGAACATTTGTTTACGATAGATTTCGATTGCAGAGTGGGATTTTGGTATATATGTCGAGTCACACTTATGCCCTATTCACACGAAACGCGATTTTAGTCGTACGAGAAAAAATTATTCACTGATTTCTGTTAAATTACGTCGTAAAATAAATGTTAGTCACTTAAAAAATATTTAATAAATAATTCTAAATATAATTTTTTTTTTTTTTTTCCTTTATTTAATATTACAACTGATTTACAAATCATTTAGTAATTTGTCTTTCTTAAATGAAGATTCACATTTGACGGGCAGTAGCCCAATGGTTACTCCCGTTTGAATTTACATAGTAATTATTTTTCTCTACCCTAATGAAATACAACTGCCTAATTCCAAAGGTTTCTGCCTTTGAAGTCTTCTTACTGCATTGGTGGTATCCAACAAACTTCGTATATCTGCATTTTGGTGCCGAGATATCCGCTGAATGTGTTTCTTCGCATGATTTTGTATTTCTTCACTTACATATTCCATGTTTAAGTCCCTATGGAGGTTATCATTTCTAATGTACCATGGTGCGTTTACAATGTCACGCAGCACTTTGTTTTGAAAACATTGAATCATTTGTACATTTGTCTTCTTGGTACAACCGCAAAGTTGAATACCGTAGGTACATACTGGTTTAAGTATTTGCTGATATAATAGCAATTTGTTATGTATTGTAAGCTCAGAGTTTCTACCTATTAGCCAATACATTTTCCTATATTTAATGTTCAATTCTTCTTTTTTCTTTTTAACATGCTCTTTCCATCTAAGCTTGCAATCGAGAGTCATGCCGAGGTATTTGGCTGTATTTGCATTTGGAACCGGCCTTGAATTAAGTTTCACTGGAATCCAGTTAACTTTCTGGTTTGTGAAGTTTACGTGAATCGATTTTGCTTCGTTTAGGCTAATGCGCCATTTCTTTGTCCAGCTACTCACTGTGTCGGTTGCTTTTTGAAGTTTGGTCGTTGCTTCTGATATACACTTTCCAGTCGCCAGAATAGCTGTATCGTCTGCAAATGTTGCTATGGTGGCACCTTCTGTATTTGGCATATCTCTGGTGTACAGGATGTACAATATAGGACCCAGTACGCTACCCTGTGGTATGCCTGCTGATATTCTCTTTAGTTCAGAGTACTCTCGGTTATATTTTACACGGAAATGTCGGTCTGCGATATAAGATTTAAGAATTTGATAGAATTGCTTTGGTAGATCTCGATGCAATTTAAATTCAAGTCCTTTGTGCCAAACTTTGTCGAAAGCTTGTGCTACATCTAAGAAGATGCTGGAGCATATCTTCTTATTCTCAAGTGAGTCTTCGATTATATCCGTTATTCTGTGAACTTGTTCTATCGTAGAGTGATTTTCTCTAAATCCAAATTGGTGTGGTGGAATCAAATTTCTCTCTTCTATTATTGGCTTGAGTCTCTTGAGCAGTAATTTTTCAAATAATTTTGAAATTACAGGAAGTAGTGAAATCGGTCTGTACGACCTTTTATCGTTCGCTGGTTTGCCTGGTTTGGGGATCATAATTACTTCAGAAACCTTCCATTGCCGTGGGACATATTTTAGTCTGCACACAGCATTGATAATTTAAACCAATTTTCGTAGTCCCTTCTCGGGAATGGCTTTTACGACTTGTCCAGTAATTAAATCATATCCTGGAGCTTTTTTTGCGTTCAAATTACACTTGATCTCATTTTTTAATTCCTGTAATGTTACACATCGAATATTATATTCATCAATTTTGCTAACTGTTATTATGTTTTCATCTGCTGTTTGCCTAGGTAACGGTTGAAAGGTGTCTTCCAAGTGAGCTGCAAATAAAATAGCTTTTTGCTTGTCGCTTTTGGCCCAGGTTCCTTTCCCATTTTTAATAGGCGGCACATGCATTTTGGTTCTTTTTAATCCCTTTGTTGCTTTCCAAAGAGAGTAATCAGTATCTTTATGTTCGGTGAAACCATTTAAGTACTTGTTAATAGTTTCATTCTTAATTTCTTTTATAAGTTGTTTTAGTTTATTGCATAGAAAATTGAGGATTTTTTTGTTTTCCGGGGCGCGTGTCCTTTGCCAGGTTTTTCTTGCCTTCCGTTTCTCTCTAACTAACTCCCTGACCTCAATAGGATAATTTTGATTCCTACGGGATTCGGTGTGACTAGCAGGAGAACTTTCCCATGCTACTTGTTGAATAGTACTGTTAAATACCTCTAGTTCGTCTTCCAACTGTACCGGTGTTTTAATCGACACTCGTAGAATTATTTGCATTTCAATTAGTTCTTAGAATAGGTCTCAATTAGTTCTATTATTTGTTAATTTAGGCAGGTTATCCTTATTAATTATCATTGCGCTGAGTGTCATGATAACAGGTATATGATCGGAATATATCCCTTCGCTGTTTTCGATGCACATGTAATCCTCGAAGATCCCTTTCGTTACATAAAAATCAATGAGATCTGGTATTTTATTTATATCAGCAGGCCAGTATGTTGGTTTACCTCCAGAGTGGAACTCGCAGTTATTTATTCGTCCGGCTTCGAATACCTCTTTTCCTTTATGGGTTGTAAGTCTTGATCCCCAATAGGTGTTTTTTGCATTAAAGTTACCACCAGTAATAAAATTGGATCCTAGTGATCTAAAGAGTCTATTATAATCTTCTTTGTTTAGATTATAGCGTGTAGGGCTAAAATTAAATTTAAAATTAAAATTAAAATTAAAATTAAAATTAAAATTAAAATTAAAATTAAAAATAAAATTAAAATTAAAATTAAAATTAAAATTAAAATTAAAATTAAAATTAAAATTAAAATTAAAATTAAAATTAAAATTAAAATTAAAATTAAAATTAAAATTAAAATTAAAATTAAAATTAAAATTAAAATTAAAATTAAAATTAAAATTAAAATTAAAATTAAAATTAAAATTAAAATTAAAATTAAAATTAAAATTAAAATTAAAATTAAAATTAAAATTAAAATTAAAATTAAAATTAAAATTAAAATTAAAATTAAAATTAAAATTAAAATTAAAATTAAAATTAAAATTAAAATTAAAATTAAAATTAAAATTAAAATTTTAATTTTAATTTAAATTTAAATTTAAATTTAAATTTAAATTTAAATTTAAATTTAAATTTAAATTTAAATTTAAATTTAAATTTAAATTTAAATTTAAATTTAAATTCAAATTCAAATTCAAATTCAAATTCAAATTCAAATTCAAATTCAAATTCAAATTTAAATTCAAATTCAAATTCAAATTCAAATTCAAATTCAAATTCAAATTCAAATTCAAATTCAAATTCAAATTCAAATTCAAATTCAAATTCAAATTCAAATTCAAATTCAAATTCAAATTCAAATTCAAATTCAAATTCAAATTCAAATTCAAATTCAAATTCAAATTCAAATTCAAATTCAAATTCAAATTCAAATTCAAATTCAAATTCAAATTCAAATTCAAATTCAAATTCAAATTCAAATTCAAATTCAAATTCAAATTCAAATTCAAATTCAAATTCAAATTCAAATTCAAATTGAAATTGAAATTGAAATTGAAATTGAAATTGAAATTGAAATTGAAATTGAAATTGAAATTGAAATTGAAATTGAAATTGAAATTGAAATTGAAATTGAAATTGAAATTGAAATTGAAATTGAAATTGAAATTGAAATTGAAATTGAAATTGAAATTGAAATTGAAATTGAAATTGAAATTGAAATTGAAATTGAAATTGAAATTGAAATTGAAATTAAAATTGAAATTGAAATTGAAATTGAAATTGAAATTGAAATTGAAATTGAAATTGAAATTGAAATTGAAATTGAAATTGAAATTGAAATTGAAATTGAAATTGAAATTGAAATTGAAATTGAAATTCAAAAATTCAAATTCAAATTCAAATTCAAATTTAAATTCAAATTCAAATTCAAATTCAAATTCAAATTCAAATTCAAATTCAAATTCAAATTCAAATTCAAATTCAAATTCAAATTCAAATTCAAATTCAAATTCAAATTCAAATTCAAATTCAAATTCAAATTCAAATTCAAATTCAAATTCAAATTCAAATTCAAATTCAAATTCAAATTCAAATTCAAATTCAAATTCAAATTCAAATTCAAATTCAAATTCAAATTCAAATTCAAATTCAAATTCAAATTCAAATTCAAATTCAAATTCAAATTCAAATTCAAATTCAAATTCAAATTCAAATTCAAATTCAAATTCAAATTCAAATTCAAATTCAAATTCAAATTCAAATTCAAATTTAAATTTAAATTTAAATTTAAATTCAAATTCAAATTCAAATTCAAATTCAAATTCAAATTCAAATTCAAATTCAAATTCAAATTCAAATTCAAATTCAAATTCAAATTCAAATTCAAATTCAAATTCAAATTCAAATTCAAATTCAAATTCAAATTCAAATTCAAATTCAAATTCAAATTCAAATTCAAATTCAAATTCAAATTCAAATTCAAATTCAAATTCAAATTCAAATTCAAATTCAAATTCAAATTCAAATTCAAATTCAAATTCAAATTCAAATTCAAATTCAAATTCAAATTCAAATTCAAATTCAAATTCAAATTCAAATTCAAATTCAAATTCAAATTCAAATTCAAATTCAAATTCAAATTCAAATTCAAATTCAAATTCAAATTCAAATTCAAATTCAAATTCAAATTCAAATTCAAATTCAAATTCAAATTCAAATTCAAATTCAAATTCAAATTCAAATTCAAATTCAAATTCAAATTCAAATTCAAATTCAAATTCAAATTCAAATTCAAATTCAAATTCAAATTCAAATTCAAATTCAAATTCAAATTCAAATTCAAATTCAAATTCAAATTCAAATTCAAATTCAAATTCAAATTCAAATTCAAATTCAAATTCAAATTCAAATTCAAATTCAAATTCAAATTCAAATTCAAATTCAAATTCAAATTCAAATTCAAATTCAAATTCAAATTCAAATTCAAATTCAAATTCAAATTCAAATTCAAATTCAAATTCAAATTCAAATTCAAATTCAAATTCAAATTCAAATTCAAATTCAAATTCAAATTCAAATTCAAATTCAAATTCAAATTCATATTCAAATTCAAATTCAAATTCAAATTCAAATTCAAATTCAAATTCAAATTCAAATTCAAATTCAAATTCAAATTCAAATTCAAATTCAAATTCAAATTCAAATTCAAATTCAAATTCAAATTCAAATTCAAATTCAAATTCAAATTCAAATTCAAATTCAAATTCAAATTCAAATTCAAATTCAAATTCAAATTCAAATTCAAATTCAAATTCAAATTCAAATTCAAATTCAAATTCAAATTCAAATTCAAATTCAAATTCAAATTCAAATTCAAATTCAAATTCAAATTCAAATTCAAATTCAAATTCAAATTCAAATTCAAATTCAAATTCAAATTCAAATTCAAATTCAAATTCAAATTCAAATTCAAATTCAAATTCAAATTCAAATTCAAATTCAAATTCAAATTCAAATTCAAATTCAAATTCAAATTCAAATTCAAATTCAAATTCAAATTCAAATTCAAATTCAAATTCAAATTCAAATTCAAATTCAAATTCAAATTCAAATTCAAATTCAAATTCAAATTCAAATTCAAATTCAAATTCAAATTCAAATTCAAATTCAAATTCAAATTCAAATTCAAATTCAAATTCAAATTCAAATTCAAATTCAAATTCAAATTCAAATTCAAATTCAAATTCAAATTCAAATTCAAATTCAAATTCAAATTCAAATTCAAATTCAAATCAAATTCAAATTAAAATTAAAATTAAAATTAAAATTAAAATTAAAATTAAAATTAAAATTAAAATTAAAATTAAAATTAATTTTCACCAAGTCTTTTATCAAATATTTTCATGCCTCAGTAGTAAACAATTTATTATTTCACTAGCACTAGAACAATATTCCTATGAATTGTTAGTAAAAGTTAAGGCGATTAATTAGTCTTTAACAAAAGTAAAATATTGCTGATTCTGAAACATTTTTTTTTATCAATTGCTGAGTTTGCAGGAAACGCCAACGGTTTTGAAAATCCTGTTTCATTATTAATTAGAAGCACAAAACCAATTATCTGGTTTGAATTTATATCATCATGAGAAACTGGATCTCAACAATTTTTGTGACATCTGTCCTAATCTATCTACACAGGGCTTCAATTTTTTTTATCGAGAAATCCAGATAGCTCCTATAGGATATGGTCCTATTTAATGTGAGTGTGTAGATACTGTCAACAACACCTGTTTAACAAAGCTATTCATGGTACTAATCGTATTGTTTATTGCGCTTGCTTATCACGTCCCAATTTCGGGTATATGATGATTTAGCGCTTATATAAAAATTAATGTGTTTTTTTAATGAAACTAATTGATTTATTTAATTACATTATTTATTTTAATTGTGATTACACAAATTAGATAAAATTTGGAACAAAATGACGAACCGCGTTGTTCGCAACAAAGAAAAAAAATGACTTTTTGTTATTTACTTCTATCAAGAGACTCGACTTTTCAATGCCAAGGTAAGCGGACGACTGTGTAGGAAAACGAGATAAAAATTATGTTCTTAAAACGAGCAGCATGAAGTATGCGAGAATGCAATTGTATATTTTTTGTTTGTTGGTCAAGCAGTTGTGATTGAGTGTGTGTCCTGTGTACAATAGCGCTGATATATCACGGCGATGAAACGAAAGATGTGAATTAAGTACGCGCCATTACATTTGGTTCATATATTGTAGCGTTGTACGAATGTAAATATTTATGAATATGAAAGAGTGAGTCGCTACAACCCCTTATACGTAATATTGCTTTTGTATGGGTTGATAGCTCAGTCTTAATATAACTGGAAGCGATGATATTGGAAGATTTTGTTAGGTGTTAATTTTATATTGTAAATATATTGGTTTCCAAATTTATTTTTATCCCTATTTTGCCGTGCCATTTTCTTCGAATCACTTAGAAACGAGAATATAAAATCTTCAGAATTAGTATCAGAGTCTACATTATTATTTTGTAAGTATTGTTGCAACAATTACACGACTCTCGGCAGAATTGGGGTTACATAAAATAATACACCTATAGAAATGAGAAATGTGAATGCTAACTTTACATTTAATTTGCGTACATATTTTATGCCCTAAATCTATTAAAAATAAATTGTTTACAATTTATAAATTTGTATATAAATAAAACATCTTCAAATAATTGTTTTTTTTTAACTACTAACGTAATCAACTTGTTTTCATTGTTTAGTTGTTTAACAGAGCTTTTATAATTCCATTGACTAATAAATATATAATGATGATGGTAGATAAAATTACGCGCGTTCAAAAGAAACATTGTACCGCCCCCCCCAAAATATATGTATACGATTTCCAATTAAAAATATACAAAAAATAAAAAATTCAAAATTTGCATAATTTTAATTTATAAATATTTTTAAAAATTTCGTATTTTATTACTTCCAAAAATAAATTTCCATAACAAAAACAACAAAATATAATTTTTCATTTTTAATTAATAACAGAATAATAAAAAATAAAAACAAAACATTTTTATTAATAATTTTTAAAATTGTTATACTTCAATGTTGAATTGATCAATTTATCGTGGGCAAATTAAATTAAAAATAACGTTTGTTTTTTTTTTTTTTTTTTTTTATAAGTTTTGTGTGATTTCACAGGCCTCGATAGGCCCAGCACATTGATAGTATATACATATAACTAGCAGCGTATTGTATTATTGTAGCACAGTAGACGGAGAAACCAAAAAAAAAAAAAACAAACCGTTTCTATTATGTGTGTATGTGGTTTTTATGCCAGATAAGCAGCTTTTGTAAACATAAATTTAATTAATATGGATGGGTAAAAATAGTAAAAAGTTTTTATTTTTAATACTAATAATAATAAAAGCATTTTTTTTTACAAAAATAATTAATTTTGGAAGTTTTTTTGTTTTTGTTTTGTTTTGATTGCAGATATATTGTCTATGTTGGATGCGAGAATAAACATATTTAACTTTTTTTTTTGTTTGGTAAACTTTTATAATTAAAAAGCTCAATAAATTAAATGTGACAAAATAATGAAATGATATAAGTGAGATTAATTTATATTGAGACAAAAGTGGAATATATATACTTGTATGTGGAAATGTTGAGATTAAGCAAATAGTAAATTTACCATATCCATATTAGGGAGACAATTTTGACAAATTCATATCCTTACCAGACATAATATGCACAGAGAAAAACCGATAAATTTTGATGTCGAAAACTTTTCAAAATTTATTTATTTTGCTTTTGAGCTTTTTTTTTTACAAATCTATCAAATTGTGTACATACAGCCAAAAATCTTTATTGAGTGTATTTACATTTGTTAAATGTCAAAACATTTATAATTTATATCATTACAAAAAAAAAAAATTTGTATAACACTTTAGAGCTTTCAAATAGCAACGGCAATAATATAAAAATGTGTTGTTTTATAGCGGGAAACAATTTATTTATTTATATTCTCCACAAAACGATTTGTTTTGAAAACTAATAAATAAAGCTCAGACTGCAATGACAAATTTCTCGACAAATAATTGTTCAATAAAATATATATGGTAGATCAACAACAAGTGGAATTGTAGCCGAATATGGTATTCATCAAAATATGTTGCACACGCCTAAAAAAAACAATCTTAGCAAAATTTCAGATTTTAGATTTTTTGACTCTGAATTTTCTTTTATATGGCACGGTAATTTTCAAAATCCGAGGTTTCTATGAAATGTATGGAAATAATCAACGCAACTTATTGCTATTTCGTACAACAAATAAAGGCCATGAAACCTATCGTTGGAGGTATCAAATACCGCAATTGGAACCCAATTGCAGATTTTTGATTTTTTGACTACAAATTTCCTGATTTAAAGTAAGGTCTAAATCAATTTTTTATGAAATGAATAGAAATTATCATCCAGCTTAAATGTCCGTTGCAACAACAATTACAGGTCCCGAAACCTATATTTTGTTGTATCAAGAACCGCAATTGGAGCACAATTCCAAATGTTGGATTTATAATTCCGAATTTGCTTAAATATTCCAAGGTAATTTTCAGAAAAACCAAATTTTCTATGTAGTGTATGCAGGGGCGTAACTATAAACTTCGGGCCCCCGCAACATTTTTTGGGGCCCTAAAAATGCTTCTTGTATCTTTAAACAAGCAAAGCTTTTAGTGAAAATCTTATTTCTTTCTATTGTCTAGTCTCCTCTATTTTCCAATTATCTTGAATATTCTTGAAATTTAAACAAGTTTTGGTTTTAACTTAACTTTAACGTTGAGCCTTTTTCATACTTTTAGGTTTTTGTTAAAATGTTTTATGTATACAAACCATTTTACTCAGAAATATGGTTTTACAAAATTTGACGAAATTTTGGCTAAAATTTAAAATATTTATTCTCAAAATTAAACATCAATCATTAAAAGCTTTTAATTTTAAAAGATTTTCAAACCAAACCATGAAACTCTAAAATTTGATATTTTAAAGGAAAGTGGTATATTAAGATAAATTTAAAATATATGGGTTCAATGACCTTTAAGCTTGAAAATTAATTTAACATTTGTGATTTTGTGGTATCATTTGTAAACCTTTTCATAATTTCAGGTTTGTTTTATGAACAAAAATTATAGTTTGCCAAAAATGTCAAGAACCAGTAGTTTTCAATTAAGCGCTTTCAATTAAAAAAGCGTTTTAAATAAAACCATTTTACTTAGAAGCTCGACTTTACAAAGGGTACCAGAATTTATTGATAATTTAGCATATTTTTTCTCAATGTAACTTATCAAGAGCTTTAGTCAAACTAAACCTTTTTACTAGCAAAGTTGTTATTTTAATATAAACTTTCGTTTATCAAATCTTTTTAAATTAAATCATTTTACTCAGAAATTTGGTATTAAAAAGGGCGACGGAATTTTGGGATAAATGAATAATATTTGTTAACAATGAGCTGTAGTTTTAGCTAGCTTAACTACGTATTTGAGTTTAAACTTAACATTTCTGAGCCTTTTAATATTTTCAGGTTTTTGTTAAAATGTTTTATGAACATAAATTATATACAAATTTGCAAAAAATATCGAACCTTTAGTTTTAGGAGCTTTTACATATCGAAGCTTTTTAACCCAAATCATTTACTTTTTTTTCTGAAAATTGATAGTTTAAAGGAACATGGGATTTTGAAATAAATTTAGAATACTTGTTTCCAATAAGCTTTAAGCTTGACAATTAATTCATACTTCGTGTGTTTAAACTTAACATTTTTGAGCTTTCTAATAATTTCAGGTTTTTAATAAAATGTTTGATGAGCATAAATTATGTAATTGAAAAAATGGTCAAGAGCTTTAGCTTAGAAGCTTTTACTAATCGAAGCTTTTAAAACCAAGGTGGTATTTAGGGATTTATCTAGAGTATTTGCTTTCAATGAGCTTTAAGCTTGATAATTTATTAATTATTTTTGGGTAATTTTTGTGCCTTTTAAGTTTTAAGAGCTTTCACTTATCCAAGATTTTCAACTCAAATCATTTTACTCAGAAATTTGGTATTACAAAGGTTATTTCTTGGAAAAAATTCAGAATATTTGCTCTCAATGTATATATCCTTCATCCAAATTGTGTTTTTAATTTTCGAGCATTTCATGTGTAAGAAAACCAATTGGTTTACTCAATGTGGTATGAAACAGAACGTGCAGAAGACGAAATTCTTCCAACTCTATGATATGGCGAGTTCTAAATATGTATATCGATTAAGCGTCACAAATTTCGAAAATAATTTAAATTGTCAAAAATGTTGAATCTCAAAAATTTCAAAGGATCTTGAATATTCTTGAAACTTCTCAAAAATCAAATTATCCGTAAGTATGTAAAACCAAAGGAAATCTTATACGAGCTACTCACTGCTATGTACAAGGTAAATAACCTGAGATTTCTTGAACAACTTACAATTTTGAAATAATCTGAAAATATCTTTTAAATATCACCATTTAGATTTATATGTCGGTAGTCAATAACACAACTCCAATTTTTTAAATCTTTGCAATCGTTTTTTGGCGCAAAAAGCAACGGTGAATTGTATGGTAAAATGAGTTCTCAATAATACCATCTTGCAATATTTCTTGCACTTACTGTTCAATTATTTCTTTATGCATGTGAGGAATTCGATAATTTTTCACGTATACTGGATTGTCATCAGAAAGAGCAATCGTTGGCTCATTATATGAATTGGCAGTTAATTTATCCCCTTCTAAATAGAATATATTCGAATATAGGATTTTTTGTCATTATCAGAAATATTATGTTCATTTTGAAGTTGCTTAGAAGTGTCACTCTGCAAGTTCTTACAACTCAAAGCTAAACGCACAACATTTCCTTACAAAATTGAAATAAATTCGAAAATCTTTAAAAATCTCGATTAATCCTTGGAATTTGAAAAATTTAACAAATAAACCGAAAAATTCGAAAAATCTCTGAGAATACCGATTGATCTCGAACAATTTTAATAATACCGAAAAATCTGGATATTAATGAATATTTATGAATTTAAGGTTATGAATAGGATTTTTTTATTAATGTTAAAATGATTTTTTCAACCATAGAGCAAACACAAAAAATGTTCTCGCTTCATGTCAAAAGCTTTGATTTCAAACGAGTTTAACTAATTTTCTATGAAATGTATGGAAATAATGTAACAATGTAAATGGTCGTTGGCAAAACAATTGCAGGTCCCGAAACTTGTCTTAAGAGATAACAAGAATCGCAATCGGAGCACATATGCAGATTTTGAATTTTTTTAACTCCGAATTTGATGATTTAAAGTAAGATTATATTTAATCGTCTAATTATTTTAATCCCCGAAAGTAATTCGTACTTTTCATAATTTCGATGGTTGCGATTTTATTAGGATTTCAACTTTAAATAATGCGATATCTAATTTTAATAGTTGAAAGTGGTGATGGTGTTTTAATTATTAGTTCAAAGTTTATTTTATTATTAGTTCAGTTTGGTTAATTGTTAGTTCTTAATCGTTAGGGAAAGTCGATTGTATAAAAATTTCAGAAAGCGAAGTAAGATTGGTACATGAATTAAAGTCGTATCTGATAATTTTTCAATACAGACCGACGGTATTTTAGACAGATATTTAAAAGAAAAAAAATGTAAGGGCTACATTTATTTTGGGGATTCAAATAGGCAATAATACTAGAAAACTAATACTGCTAGAAACGGAGTAATTCGATGGTTAGATTTTGAAAATATTGAGCCATCCATAGCTTTATCTGATCAAATCGAGACTGGAGTATTTTTAGCCAATTTCCTAATAACTGATAAGCCTTTCGTTTCATCGAATTCCTCAAACGAGAACTCATTTTACAATACAATTCACCGTTGCTTTTTATACCAAAAAACGTTTGGAAAGATTTAAAAATTGAAGTTTTATTATTGATTACCGACCTATAAACTAAACGTGATATCTGACAAATTCCCTTTGCTTTAGATAGATCAAATCATTGATCAGAAAATCATTTAGAAATATTTTTCTATTCTCGGCCAAAAAAAGAGCTTTCTTCAATTCGAAATTGAACAAGATTGCCGTAACGTAAAAGTATTTTAAACCAATTCAAGACACCATCATTTTTGACTTATACCAATCGGATTAAAATCATCGCCAAAGAGTGTCATCAAAATTTTAGTTTGATAAATATTTTTCAAGCCCATCGAAATTATAATTTGAAATTGAATCTCAAAAACTGCAAATTTCTACAAACCGATGTAACTTACCTAGAAGATCATATATCAGATCGTTGTATTTATTCACTTCTAAAACAATTCCAGAAATTTGGTAGAAATATGTAGTTCATTAAATATGTTACTGAGAAAGAAAGCCAAATTCATTTGGACACCAAAATGTGAAAGCTCACTTGAAACTTTAAAATATAGGTTAATCAAACCACCTTTAATTGCAAAATCCAAACTTTACTCAAATATTTAAGTTAGCAACCGATGCATCAAATAGCGCGTGTGTTAAAGTTACCCGAAAGTTTCCAGCCAAAACCAGATTACGTTATTAACGTTCCAGCCGATAATGAAAAATTTTCAGCCAAATTAAAAATTTTTGTAAATAGTCTTTCGTGAAAATTTTGGTTCCAGCTACTTGTTCAAAATATCGGAGTATTACAAAAATCCAAAAAAATTGGAATAAAATCAGTCTAAAGGGGGAATATCTGACGGTTAATTGTGTTTACCTGATTTGCCAATAGCTATCGCTGGAAAATATATCAATTCAATTTTCCCTTGGGAAATCTGGGAAAATCTAATTTTTCAAAATAAATTAGAAGCTTTGAATAAAATCAGCATCTAGAGTGTTAAATCTGGAGATGGGTTGATTTGGCGTGATTAGTCAATAGCTATAGTTGGAAAACATTTGAATTCAAGTTTCCCGTAGGAAATCTGGAAACATTCGAGACACTGTTTTGTTTGGAGATGGATTGAATTGTTGTAACTTGTCAATAGCTATTACAGGAAAAAACTTCAATTCAAGTTTCCTGTGGGAAATCTGGGAAAATTCGATTTTCCGCCTCTCGAGTGAAAAAAATTCAGTACAAATTTCCAAACGGAAATCACGAAAAATTTGATTTTCCAAAAATTGAAATCAGATGGGTTGGGTTGATGTACATAACTTGACAATAGCTGTTGGAAAATTCAAATTTCCAAAAACCTTTAGAAAATTTGTATAGAATCAGCCCCTTGAGTGTTATGTCTTGACTAGGATCGTCTAATGATTTTTACGACATGAATCTTTAACTGAATTTTTTTCCTTTGATAGCTATTTACAGTCATAACATTCTAGAGGATTGTACAAAGTTTCTAATGATTTTTAGAAAATCGAATTTTTCCAGGTTTCCTACGGAAAATGTTTACTGAGTTTTTTTTCTTGCGATAGCTATTGACATATCACTCTAGATGCCGATTTTTTACCAATTTTGAATATCTTTTTGGGTTCCGCCAGTTTTTCACAATTTTCCACGAGGAACTGGAGGCAGGTTTTGCCACTTAAGAATATTTATAAAAGTCTTAAATTCCATCCAAGCATCCAACATAATTTTCGGCTAAATACTATCGACAGTTTTAACTGTCTTAATTTTTTATTTTCGGCTGATTAGAGATCATCGAGCAGCAGTATATCTCTTTTGTATGAAAAACCCATCATCTATACTCACCAGAATGCGACTGGATCGGGAAGAATACGATTACGAAGAACAATATATTAAAGGTAAATCAAATTTTGATACAGATGCACTTTCAGGAATAGCAATGACCGATGATTTTAAGCAAATTTTGATGAATTGAACAAATTTTACAAATTGAATCTCACGAATTTATTTGTATAATCCTGAAACCCTTAACGAATTAACAAACCATAATCACAAAAGACCAATAGCTGGAACACATATCATTATCAGAGCTACATACGTCTGAAGCAACTTCTTTCTGGGAGTTTAACAAACGATGACGATAAATCATCAAGTGTCTCACTAGCAGCAGTTAATGCGGAATTATTGAGGTCAATTCGGTTGCAGAAATTACCAACTGATTTATACTCGTTTTTGGCGACATGACGGATAGATCAAACAGTCACCGTAGGCAACTTCCAAACGGGTATTGTAACTATCATCATTACTTTGCTGAGCAAGCACGTAAATCTCGTAAACGTTGTGTAGTGAGCAACGAAACACAGCGAGAATACCAGGAAGATCATTCAAAAAACGTAACAGATCACTATGTACCAGCGGATTCAAGGAGGAATATGTAAACTCAATTCGTCTATCGATTGGAGCCAGTGTGTTTATGATTAAGCATAGGTCTGATAATTATCCACCAAGCAATTTTTTGTTATACGCTATTAATCGACATTAAAACTACACACGGCATAGCTCATTGCACAGAGCTAAAGATCCTTCATGTTTCGATCCCGCCGTATAGATTTCGAAAAAAACAAAATAGCCCAAGAAGAATTTCACAAACTGATAGAACTCGGAATCTGTCGCCTTAGTAATAGTAATTGGGCTAGCATTTACACATTTAGTACGAAAAAAACTGGGAGTGGAGGCCGTGCGGTGACTACCGTGCTCTAACGCTTCCATATTTAAACCAATATTCCATATTTATCCAATTTCATTCACTAACTAAATGGATGCAAATGTTTTTCTGCAATCAATTTAGTACGTGCCTAGTATCAAATACCCATTGCCGAGCAAGATATCCGGAAAACTGCCATTCGAACAACAATTGGGCTCTTCGAGTTCGTAAGGATGACAATTGGACTTCGTAATGCCGCGCAGTCCTTTCGGCGACTAATGGATTCAATCTTTAGATGATTAGATTTTTGCTTTATCTATATTGACGATATGCTGGTTGCTTCAACATTTGAAGAAGAATATTTACAACATTTACAAATAGTAGCAAACATCTGTAACCGTAAGCTACTAGCAGCTTATTCTTCAATTAAATATTTTAAACATTAAGGACCATAAGCCATTTACTTATGCGCTATAAGCAAATACAAAAACGCTTCACCGAGAAAAATTCGTTCGAGAACTTATTGATTCTGAGAATTCCGCTGAATTTGAAAAATTTCCAATATTTGGCAGAAATGAGTTCATTATGTGTGAAACTTCGGCCGGGCGAGCTCGACTATGTATTCCGAAAGGATTTAGTTGCACAGTCTTCAACTGCATGGACAACTTTTTCCACCCTGGTGTCAACGCTTCAGCAACCCTGGTCGAACCAAAAATATTTTTGGCCTAGAGTTAAAGCAGGCTGTTGCCAATGGGCTCAATGTTGCCAGAGGTGCCAAAAATCTAAAATAACTCGTCAGGTAAAAAGCCAAATTGGATCTTTTCAGCCAACCAGTAGCCGTTTCGATGCCAGAGGCCATTCCGGTACCCGATATTAGGGCAGACACCGTGGGAAAAGCTATTTTTGAGCATTGGGTTTGTCGATGTGGCGCTCCGCCGCTTGTAGTAATAGACCGCGGTTCCCAGTTTAATCTTACCTCTTTAACGAACTTTCAAGGATACTCTGATTCAAACGAAACAGAACAACCGCCTACAATTCCTTAAAACGTTAAAAATGTGTGTAGGAAATCTTCAGTGGAAAAAAGTCACTTCCATCGATTCTACTCGGCTTGCACACAGACTTTCGTAAGGATTTTGGGACTATGTCAGCATTTTTGGTCTATGGAGAGAATTTACGATTACCCGGCGATTTTTTGCAGCCGTCTTACACAGAAAATTCGCAATCGGAATTGGCGAATGACTTGACAAAGGCGTTTAAAAGAATTGCTCTAGTAACACCTACACGGCATAAAGAAAATGACAAAAGGAACTAAAAAAATGTTCACACAATTTTGTGGTTGGTCGTAGCGAAAAATATTTCACCGTTAAAATCAAGGATAAAGACTCCAATATCTCAATTAATCATTTGTAACCATATTTCATGAAGGCAGGTGATGCTATGCCAGCGCAAACTAATGTTAAGAATAACACCAACGCACATTCGGTTGCTACTGCGCTGCCTGGAGATCATATTATGACTGGTCATGGTCCGAGTCAGATTGACAGAAAGAAAATTTCATTCTGTGTTGCTCCAGTAGTTGGCATGCGCTTATTCCAACATATCACGCTGTCAAAATTATTAGTATTTTGACGGTGACACCTAGAGTGCAATAGAATAAGTTAAATTAATAGCTCAATTTTTTTTTTACTGTACTAAAATGGAATTTTCAATGATAAAACTGTCCGTGTGGATGGGTTCAAAAATACCAGACAAATGGAAAGAGAGCAGAGTGGTTCCCATTCCTAAACGGGATAGAGATCCAAATGTGGCAACAAATTATCGAGGCATATGTATGTTGAATGTTTTTATAAAAATCATAAATAGAATGATGAAAGAGCGCATGGAAGATTTTGTGAATGAAAATAATTTGTTGCCATCGACAACATTTGGATTTCGAAAGAACCACTCTGCAATTGAGTGTGTGGAAAAGTTTGTTTGGGAAGTAAGAAAGGATAATTTGAAAGCTGTTGCGGTATTTTTGGACACCGAAAGAGCTTATGATTATGAGGTTCCGTGGAAATTACAACAAATTCTATCGAATTTTGGATTTTCACGGAAAGTATGTATGTGGATAAAAGATTTCATGACTGATAGAGAAATGGTTCTGAATGGAAGTGGTTTTAGGTTGGAGGGAGTTGCAAATATTGGACTTCCGCAAGGAAGTAGAATATCTGCAGCTCTGTTCAACCTATATACCAGCGAGATACACCACATCAATACAGACAATCAAATCGTTCTGCAATTTGCAGACGATTTTGTAGTAATTGGAAAAGGGAGAAGTATTGATGTGGCGGCTCAAAGAGCGCAAAAAGGGGTAGATGATTTAATTCAAAAACTTAAAATGTTGAATCTGAGAGTGAATCCTAATAAGTGTGCTTATATGAGTTTCAGAACAAACGTTGCAAATGTTAATATAAGTGTTGATAGTCAAAGTATTGAACAAGTAAATGTGTACAGGTATTTGGGTATTTGGATTGATAGACGTATGAATTTTGGGAAGCACATGAAGATTTTGGCAGATAACTGCAAGGAACGTTTAAATGTGGTTAAACGGGTGAGCAAACCTAAATGGGGCGCTCATCCGAGTGTGACTGACATGTTAAGGAAGGCCCTTATATCCTCCAAAATTGGATATGGTATTAGTGTGTATGGGAATGGTTCGAAAGGGGCTTTTAGCCAATTAATGAAAGTAGAAAATGCATGTGCAAGAGTGGTATTGGGGGCGATTAACTCAACCCCAATACACACTCTGTGGTCTGAAATGGGTGATTCACCTCTTGATTACAAGAGAGAGTGGATCACAGTGAGAGAGACAGTGCGAATGATAACTAAGAAAAATGAGTTTTGGAACGAGATGATAGTAAGATTACAAAATAGGGCGGTGTACAAACCGACATATAGAACTAGTATTGCACTTGAAAACTTGAACATGTTTCTGAGTATAGGCAATGCTGGTCCGCAACCCGTTCCTAATAATCTTACTGTATGTTTGAATATGGAGGAATTTAATAAGGGAATGAATGAAGTTATCGCTAAAATTATGTTTGGGAAAATCAGTCAGCGGTACGTGCAAGATGATATAGTTTATACAGATGCTAGTGTGAATGAGAATGGAGTGGGTGTTGGTGTATTTATGCCTGGTAAGAATGTGGAAAAGTATTTAAAAGTGGACAAAAGCATCTGTATAATGAACGCTGAACTGATTGGAATGTTTGAAGGAATTAAACTGGCTGTGAATGAAGGGGAAAGGAAAATAGTAATATTTTCCGATTCCCAGAGTGGTTTATGTTTGCTAAAATGTGGAGGTGGAAGGGAAGGCAATGTGTATGTTGATTTAATTTTTGAATGTGTTCGAGACTGTCAACGTGATGTGACCATACAATGGATCCCATCACATAGACAGATCGAAGGGAATGAAAGAGCCGATATGTTAGCTAAAAAGGGTACATTGAATGACATGGTTCAGGAGTACGAAAGGAAGGATGCAAGAGATGTACTTCGAATGTTTCAAATGAATCTGTGGAGAAAATGGGAGAGTGAATTTAACGAGAAAAGCCTAACGAAATGAATGAAGTACAGCGTGCTCCGTGGTACTCCTTTGAGAATTCCGTTCTTCAAGGAGCTCAAAGGAGATACGCGAATGTTGCGAACGGTTGAGAGAATCAGGCTGAACCATGGAAATTGGAAGGAATGCTTGTGGAAACGTCATTTGAGTGAGGACAAAGATTGTGAGTTGTGTGGAAGTGTGGAGGATGTTGAACATCTCATATTGGCTTGTCCCAGATATAGCCAATATAGATCAAAGTTCAACATCCTTCGGAATGCAAGAAATCTAAGTAATTTAATGAATGAGGGTGATTTTTTGGCTTACAAGGAAATGTATGAATTTATTAGGATGAGTGGAATAACAATTTAATACGAGATAATTAATAGCCGACGGAATATGTGCAGGAAGTAAAATTCTGTTTAAAATTCTATTTGTAAAATTAAGTTATGAAGAAAAATATGTAACAAGGAATTTATAAATTTGGATTTTTTGGCAATATGGCTCTATTTCATATAGGAGCCAAGCCTAATAAAATAAAAAAAAAAAAAAAAAAAAAAAAATGTTTCTAAACTATTTTTTGTTGTTGTCAAAGCAAATTATTAAGATTGCTGTTGGTTTGATGAAAAGTGTCATAGTATATTTTATTACAAATAGAGCTAATCATTTCTCAACATTTTGAAAACGTTTATTTCTCTTTTAAGTTAAGCCAATGATGAACCCACTAATGAAACCATAATTTAAAATCTTTAAGGTTTTCATTAGACGAGGAGAAGCTTAAATTTCAAGCCATTTTGATTGTGATGGAAATTTTGTTACATACATAAATAATACATTTAAACACAATATCGTAATAACGAAAACTTCTTACATCTCAAAATACCTATACGAGCAGTTTAAGATGCTCAACCGTGAATGCACAATATTTCATTAAATTAAAACCATACTTAGGTACATCGCGTTTTTGTTTTGTACTCTATTCTTGCGAACACAGTGGAAATTCTTTTTAATTTCTATTTTATTTATAAATAGAATGAACGTCTTTATATGAATACGAACAACAAAAGTATGAACATTTTTTTTCCTTTCTTTACACAATTGTGTTCAAATTTTTTATTCAAACAACTAAACAAGCCAACAACAAATAATAGAAGGGTGAGGTTTTAACCTAGCAATTGTTTTATATTATCATTGTTTTAGAAATTAGTCACGTGTAATAATTTTCGAAGAGAATTCAATTAAATTAGATCAAGCAATTAGAAATTCCCCTACCTCGTCAATCTAATCAATTTGTGTTTGTTTTCATTAAAAGAAGTTAGTAATTCTTTTAAATCAATAAGATTCTTTCGGGTTTTTATAGACAAAATATATTAACAATAAAGGCATTCACAAGAGCAATCATTTATGTTATATCTAATAAAAAAGTATAAATATCCATCGCCCCGTACTTTACCCCAAGAGTTACACGAAGCGTATAACCCAGAACGAACAATGAGAACTTTCCTTTAGCTCATTGTGTTGGTAGTTTGGTTTCGTACTAAAAAAGTTGGTTCCACTCATCAGATAGCTACGACCAAACTACAAATATACAATTCCTACTTAACACAGATAGTGTCAAGTACGAACGTACTGACTTAGCGAATTATATTCACTACATCAAAAAACTAAAGGGAAACCCTCATTTCTGTGCAGGGCTACCACTTTACTCCGATTGGAGTAGATATATATATATATACTACCTTTTCATTTTAATAAATGTAGATCAGAATCATAACAGCAAGATATTGGAGACTTATCAAATAGTCGATTAGTATAAATTACTATTTTATTAATTATTGATCTCTTTACATTTAGATGCTCTAACTCAGTTGTTTGCACCGAATCGAAATCTCGAATGCCAACGAGTTTTTAATGTTAATTAATTAAGAAAAGAATGTGATTAATAAAGATAAGTATAATACAAAATAATTAATTGTGAAATTCTAACTTAATAATAATTTTATTTTAGGTTACGTCAATTTTGACGTTTGGATCGCGAATGCATAGTGACTTTAATTGGCCATCTGTACTGGTCGAACATCCCGCGGGCCTTGAATCCTCTGGTTCAACATCTTGAATTGGCAATCGGCATAATTTTTGTATAGGTCGCTTCAATATATTACAGTACATCTAATATTTTTCCTAACTTCCATGATATTGATGGATACTCATCTGCAATCAATACTACACCACCTATTTTGAGATTAGCCACCTTATAATGCCATTTGTCATGCCGTTGTAAGCTGCTCAAATAATCTAGCTGCCACCGTTTTTGAAAGTGTTGTTTAATTTTGATATCGCCCAACGGGCTAAGGGTGACACTTTCTAGTCCGATAAATCTGGTTTTAAAATGTTGGCCATGCTTCGACCAAGAAATGACCGGAAGTCAATATATCAGGATCATTTATACCAAATGCGCATATCTCGTCTCTCATTCATGGTTGCTTCGATTTGGCATAACAACGTGTTGAATTCTTCCAGGGTAAGTAAAGGTTAGGCGTAACACCTAACAATACGTCCAAAGACTTGGATTTTCGCTCCTCCTTGGTCTCGTAGGATGATCTTTGTTCTGGCCACCATTCCTCTGCTAAGCATAACCAGTCTGGTCCATTCCACCATATACACGCTGGATTCAGCAACTCTTCTACTGCTATCAATCTGCTGCGTTTTTTTTTGACGGGACATGACGCCAATACTCTCGTGGGAACTGTTCTACGATACTAGATATCCGATTGGCGACAAACGTGTTCCATTTTCTCGGGTGTGATGCTAACCAATCCAGCAATATCTTACTATCGCACCATAATATCCACCATTATATATTTACTCCTGCCCAGGAACCTATAATGGTTTTGATCAGCTCTGTCAATAGTACTGCGCCCCACAGCTCTAATCTTGGTAGACTTAATTGTTGAATTGGTGCTACTCTCGTTTTGCACGCAATTACTCGAATGGAATTATTAGTTTTGGAATATACAACTGCACTATACGCTAATTCACTGGCGTCGGAAAACCCATGTATCTAAACAATAGCAGTGAACTTTAGCCATCTGGGAGCAATCTACTTCATTTACTTTCTTCCGCAGCGTATTCCATCATTTGGTAGTGGGTCGTCCTATTTGAGATCTCAGAGCAATAAACTCTGAAAGAGCATTTTTATGCGTATGGTTGGAGGGGGCAGCCATTCTAACGGGTCAAATATCGTACTGGCGGTCAGATGCACTGAAAAGCAAAAAGCATCTAACTCTGGTTTTCATTGCAGGCCTAGTATCTCAATTATCTCATCCTCGAATATGAATTTTTCATCGCTATTATTATTATTATTATTATTTAACTCGTTACGTATCATGGAGCTGTTGGTCGTCCATTTTCTTAATGTGAATCCGGATGATTCTAGAATATTGGCAATATCTACTCTGAGCTGACTTAAATACTATAGCGGCTTCGGAATACCTTGCTTGATTGTCCTTAGCTGATTGCATTAGGCATTGTAACGGAATTAATTTACAATTCCGTTACCAATCCAAACCATAATTCTCAAAACGACAAATCGGCATACACTTCGAGGTAAAACCTCAAAACGATATCACAAATAATATCGGTTATTATCTCATTAAACGACCATGCCGAGATTCCACATTCTTTCTGTGTTTACGTCACTCCAATTGCTGTATATGCTCATACGGTAGTTGAATAAACGTAAATACAAAAATAATGTAACACGATCCTTGTTTTTATGTAGATAAGAACAAATAATTTTCAAGGCAAAAGTATAGCACGAGTGATGAACTTGGTTACTCGAAGCTACCGCTTAGTTTTGATGAATTTCATTTTTTTTTCTTTTTTGTTGTTTTTGTACTTTGCTTTTTAACAAAAAAAAGGTACAACAACAAAAACCTATGAAAATTGCCATTATCGTCTTACCAATATATTTTGTTGTCATCGAAGTGCATAAATTTTGATGATGGCGATGTCACGTTGTCCATGTCACGTTGTTGGACATTTTTTATGCACTTTTATGACGAATCGACAAGAAAAATTGGTATAAATAATGTACATTTTTTTTTGAAAGAGGTCAGTCTTTTTGTGGAACCAAAAGGGGTGTTCGGAAAGTAAAAGCAGTAAAAAAATTTTCAGTTGGAATAAAGTAGAATTTCAAAGTAATTTTGTGTTTTTTTGTATTTTTTTTTTTTGGCTGCTTTGTGGAGAACAACACTGGGTAAGTATTGGGTTCTTAAGAACCCGTTTAGACTGAAAGGAGCTTGGTTGGTTTGCCTCTATTGAGGCGGGAGCATCGTGTGCTTCGACGCCATAGGCGTTGCACTCCCTTTCCAAACCAGCCTCCTCCGAACAGTCGCAATATCTAATTAACCAAAACTAGTCTCATACTAACCCGTGGGCTTGCTGCCCGAAATATCGCTGTTCCATTTATGTGTAGTTTAAGGTAGTCATGTTACCTTAAACAACACGATAAACAACCGCGGGCGCGGACCTTATTCAGGGCATATGAACCACTAATTTGGGTCCTTTTACATTATATGTCCTAACCCCAATTCCCTTCCTTGATGGCATGATGTCATCACTGTCCCTTTCCAAACAAATGATGCGGTAATCAAGATTACCACTGGTACACCCCAACCACCCACGACCAAGCTACCCCTACCAGACTGAGCTGCAGGTAGCTAAGCCGCAGGGGATGTAGCCACCAGTGATAATAAATTCGAGAAGCGGGTTGCCTCAGCTAAGCTGAGGGAATTCGTTTCAAGTGGCGCCCAAAAAGGGGCCAAAATTGGCCCAACAAAGCTGGTAAAATTTACCAAGAAGTCTATTTGTTTGAAGTGGTGTTCTGCGACTGAATTTGTACAATTGGACGGTGCTTGGGTAAGCACTGCATTGGTTCCTAGAATGTGCATATCTCTTTCCTGCCGACGAGTTGAGCGGATGGTAAAAGAGATGCACATGTTCAGGCAACCTAATGCAGGAGCCCATATCCGGCCAAGTATGGTTAAGTTGCACATCACTAAAAACATAGTTTATATCAAGTTGTACGGTTTTCGATACCATGTATAACTAATTCTATGGCATGAACTTAACCGTGAAGAATGGTATTGTCCCCCGAATTAATGCGCATCATCTCTTTCCGTACCGGCGTATACCGGAGAGGTATTAAGAGCTGCACATTTTCGGGTTAACTGACATGTCATTTGACATTGGGTGTTAGGGTGAAGGATGTGATCCCTGGCGTAATGTGCATCATCTCTTTCTGTACCGGCGTAGACCGGAGAGGTATTAAGAGCTGCACATTCCCAGTAAATTTGGAACATCTTTCCGCACCCGAGTTCATGCTGTGGAACTAACCTAACATCTAACCCACAGTTTAATTTGCACCGTTTATTACAGGCGGATGTAAAATCAATAATTTTAAAAATAAGGATTTTAAAGTCGCAGTGTATAGTTAGTTCTTGCGTAAATTCACTTCGTATTCTTGTAAAATTAATTTTCATCCTTCGGGATGGGGTTCGCAAGTCCTCCCATTGTTAGTTTTAGTCGCGTTCAGAGTATAATATGTTTAGCTGTTCAATCCGGTTTTCTATCAGTGAACGGATATTGATGAGGTCTTGGACATAAGCTAAACATCATTATACTACACACTGCGGAAATCCTTGGTGGTAACCGGCGAGTTATCATCCCTAATAGACAGCCATAGCAGCTGATGTTAGAGTGTCTGTAAAGGCCTCATAAATATCAGTTGACTTACATGATAATGTTTCGGTCACCCTCGCAGGTGAGCTCCTCTGAAGTCAGAGTAAGACTGCCAACTGCGGCTAAGGGGGCAAGAATTTTGCCATGGTCTATTGGGTACCATTTATGTTATCTGGTTTCAAGTTCACCATAGTAGCGAGGATCACCTTCATAGGTTAAGACGACCGCTGCGAGATTGGGAACAAGGAAACAGGTTCATCAAAATTTTTTTTTAGTATTCAATTCCCTTTCCTTTCCTTGTCTGATCCAAATTAGGGGGATTTATGTCTCAGGATAAGGGTAATGTTCCCGTGGTTGTTTTAACTCATAAACAAACCAGTAGTTAGTTATTATTTTAATTCATCCATAGATAGTATATCAAGAAAATGGACATAAGCTTTCTCGAACCAGACGAGCTCCTCATAGAGTTCGAGATAAGGGCATTAGGTGAGGAGGCGAAGCGTGAGGTAACAGACGCATTAAAGGCCACGCTTACGCACAAGATGCAGCAAGAGCAGGTAGATACGTGCCTCAAACCGCAAGACGCCCATATAGCGGCTCGCAAACAGCCGCAGGCGGAAGCAACGGCCTGTTTGCGGAAAGTACAGGATATCTATCGGCAACTGTGCGAACAGCTTGCCGCGGATCAACCCGAGGTCGAGATACACCCGGCTATAACCACCCGCCTCGAACACGTTCAAGGTCGAGTGTATCGAAGTTCACTCTCGCCGACATTCCATGCACAAACAACGGCTTGGTCTAAAGCATTTCGACAGCTCGTCGTAATAATTGCCCAGGTAAAAGGCAAGCAAATTACATCGAAAGCAGCGAGTGAGCAGTTGGAACGTTTGGTTTTTGGCCGTCCAAAGATTAGAGGCAAACAAGACCGCCTGAGAGAACGAGTTTTGCAGCAAACGGATAGTTCATCGGAAGAAGACGAGGAAGAGGAGGATGAGGACGCAAGTCTTTTTAAAATCTCTCCGATAAAGACGGCCACACTAACCTACCAAGACGGAGATTTTCTCGGCGGTCCTAAAAGTAAAAATATCCCTGGGACGAGTGGTTCATCCAAGAAACACTCGTCAAGAAATTCTTCGCGCCATTTCGCACAAGGATTGTCCAACGCTAGTGGTTTGACGGACGCCAAGTTACGCCGGGAAGTGGGCACATGGAAGGTCCGATTCGAAGGGCACAAAAGTTCCCTAACAGTGGAGCGGTTTCTTGTGCGTATGGAATGGCATGCAAATCGGTCATCCATAATGCTTGACGATCTGGTAGGAGTGTTGGACCTGTGTTTGGAGGGGGATGCGTAGGATTGGTTCTGGACGTCGGTCGACAGGAACCCAGAGATGTCCTGGGAAGTGTTTCGGCAAGAAATGCTCATTCGGTTTGCCTCCAGTCGCACCGACGATGACGTGAGGCGCATGTTGAACAACCGCAAACAAGCATACCCCCGCGAGTCATTTATGGAGTTCTACCAGGCCATTCACGGTATTACCTTACAAACCAACAAGGAAATATCGGATGACACGATCTATACGATCTTAAGAAGGAATATGCGTCCAGGACTACAGATGGCTTTGCATAGTGAGCAGAGCTTTAGGAATCTGGGAGAGTTTGCACGCCGGTGTTCCGCTCTTGAGGAGATGTGGAAACGCTTAGGGCACAACCCAGAGGCCGGGTTAACACCTACTCTCAATAACTTTTCACCCACCAGTTACAGTAATAGAGCAACTGTGAGGCAATCCAGGTTCGAGCGGTATTCACCCCGGGTGCACGAGTTGAATGGGGAAGCAGCCGAGGCTGACGAAAGGCTCGAAGGCGAGGGAGATACTGTACTCGACGATTCCCAGAACTACTATGAGCAGGTGTGCGAAATAAACGACCGTTTAAGGCAACGGGTCACTTTCCAGGACCAGCCGAGGGGTGAAGCAAAGTACAAGAAAACTGGAGGTTATCAACATAGTAGCGCCCAGCCCCAACCCGCTAGGCAAATTGGGGCTACAGAGCCACGTCCATTTCGCTGTTGGAATTGTGATGATGCCTCACACTCATATTTAGATTGTCGCGACCGGATAATCAGAGTGTTCTGTTTCGGTTGTGGGGAAAAAGGGGTGTTGCGCCCCGACTGCACTCATTGCAAGGTTCCGGAAAACTGGAGAACGGGGATGGGGAACTCTCGGAGACCTCATCTCGTGTCTTCCGAGCCGAGGCAACGAGCAACCACCTTAACGGAGGAAGCGGCGAGCAACACCGATCCGGAATTATACCGGAGGAGGAATCACTAAACTCAAAAGCCCGCAGTAGCCAAGCCGTATCGTGCCAAACGGATAACAGGCAAGATATCAGGCGAATAAAATATTTCCACGAACGCCGTGAGACTTTTAAAAACCTAAATGCGACAGTTATCCACTCTAACCCCGACAACCGGCCATATGCCAAAATTAGGATTGGTAGCTATGAGGTAGAAGGACTGTTAGACTCAGGGGCTAACATCAGTGTGCTGGGCCGCGGGAGTGAAGAGTTTTTAGAACGGTGCCATTTGACGTATCACCCAATGGTAACTAAATTACACACCGCTAGTGGTACGGCTGAGAAAATTATCGGGTATATCTATGTTTCCGTGTCGTTTAACAACCAGACCGAGACCTTAAAATTATTTATCGCTCCATCTTTGACTCAGAAGCTATATCTGGGAACAGATTTCTGGAAAGTCTTTAATCTTCAAATTTCAATATCTGAAATAACGCAGGTCGGCCCGGGAATACAAGAGGCAAATAAGCATCTGTTGAACGACGAACAACAGAAAATATTAGACGAAGTAAAATCCAAATTCCCATCATTTGAGCAGCTCGGTCTGGGGCACACGCATCTAGTACAGCACGAAATAGATACCGCAGACGCGAAGCCTATCAAACAACGATACTACTCAATGTCCCCTGCCAAGCAGAAGGAATTGGATAAAGAAATTGAGAGAATGTTGTCCCTCGGCGTAATCGAAGAGTCTTCTAGTCCATGGAGCTCACCGGTAACGATGGTACCGAAGAGTAGTGGAAAACTCAGACTATGCTTAGATGCGAGAAAATTGAATTCAGTGACGGTAAAGGAGGCCTACCCACTCCCGATAATAGATGGCCTACTTAGTCGCTTGGAGAACACAAAATACATCTCCAGCTTGGATCTAAAGGATGCCTTTTGGCAAATTCCGCTGGATCCACTCTCAAAGTGTAAAACTGCCTTCACGGTACCTGGCAGACCATTGTATCAATTTAAGATGATGCCGTTTGGGTTGTGCAATGCGGCCCAGACGATGTGCAAATTGATGCACAGGGTAATTCCACATGAATTGCACGAGCGCGTTTTTGTCTACTTGGACGATCTACTAATAACCTCATCTTCCTTTGAGGAACACATTAACTTACTTAAGGTTGTGGCGAAACATCTCACAGACGCCAATCTTACGATTAATGTGGAAAAATTACAGTTCGTCCTGAAGCAACTAAAGTACCTAGGCCATATCGTCGGAGATGGCAGTGTTAAGGTAGACCCGGACAAAGTCCTAGCCATTCAGAATTTTCCTACCCCGAAGACAGTCAAACATATCCGTCAATTCCTGGGGATGAGCGGTTGGTACAGAAAATTTATCCCAAACTACTCATCACTGGCAGCCCCCCTCACCGATCTTTTGAAGTCAAAAGGCGGGATAGCATGGACAGAGGCGGCCCAGAGGGCATTTGAAGAGCTGAAGTCGTGTCTATCCGCTGCACCAGTGCTTATTCACCCCGATTACTCCAAAACATTCTATATCCAGGTCGATGCGTCCAAAACCGGAGTAGGAAGCGTCCTTTTTCAGAAGGATGAGGATGGTGAGGAACATCCTATTGCATTTTACTCACATAAACTAAACGGTGCCCAGAAAAACTACAGTGTCACTGAGTTAGAATGTTTAGCAGCAGTCCTAAGCATTCGGAAATTTCGTGCTTATGTGGAGGGATATGAGTTCGTTCTCATAACCGACCATTCTAGTCTCCAGTGGTTAATGAACCAATCCGACCTGAATGGGCGCCTAGCCCGATGGAGTCTGAAACTACAAGGCTACAATTTTCGGATTGAGTACCGCAAGGGAACACAGAATATCGTTCCTGATGTTCTATCCCGAGCGTACACAGATGAGGTAGCAGCACTGGATCTGACCGCGACTACCCTACAACTTGACTTGCAATCACCCGAGTTTGTCAGTGGCAGTTATCCAGAGCTAATAGACACGCTCACGAAAATGAAGTCGATGCCAGATAACATCAAGGTGACTGACGGGAAAATACTCATTTATAAGCCAGCAAGAGACCCTGACCTTAAAACAGATATTCCTAACTGGAAGTTATGGATTCCGCAGAACCTAGTCCCCAAGATTTTAATGCAAGCTCATGAGCCCCCATTATCAGCACACATGGGTACAGGCAAAATGATCGAGTTTATACGTCGACATTTCTATTGGCCAACACTGGCTAATGATGTCAAAAATTATGTGAGACAATGCCAGATGTGCAAGTCGACGAAGGCCGCTAATACTACTCTGAGACCTAAAATGGGAGAGTACAGGGAGTATGACAGGCCATTCCAAAAATTATATCTGGATTTCCTAGGCCCGTACCCCAGGTCGAAGAGCGGCAATACATATATTTTCATCGTTCTAGATCACTACTCTAAGTTCGTGTTACTCAAACCCCTACGTGACGCTACCGCTAGCAAGGTGGTGGGATATCTTACAAAAGAGGTGTTTCCAGTGTACTCAGTGCCAGAAGTTATCCATACTGATAATGGCAAACAGTTCAAATCCCACCTTTTTGGAAATTGTTTGTCCGAACTGGGAATTACACACATGTTCACACCAGTGTACTCCCTACAGGCAAATGCTTCTGAACGGGTGAACCGATCCATTCTAGCGGCTGTCAGAGCGTATGTGAAAAAGGACCAGAAGGTGTGGGATGAGCATTTGAATCAGATAGCTAGTGCATTGAGGAACACATCACACTCCTCTACGGGATACGCGCCGTCCTACCTTGTGTTTGGACAACACACAATCAATCACGGTTCACAGTACAAGTTAATGCGACTGTTGGGAGACGAGTTTCTGGCATCCTTCACGGTACAAGCTAAGAACGATCGTCTCGCTTTGGCCAAACGGTTAGTATTGTCCCACCTGCAACAGGCATACTCGGATACCGCTCGGAGATACAACCTACGATCAGCAGATCGCCAGCTAGCAGTAGGTCAAAAGGTGTTGGTACGCAACTTCGCACAAAGTAGTGCAGCACAACATTACTCAGCCAAGCTGGACAAGAAATTTGTGCCGGCGACAGTCCACCGACGAGTGGGGCAGGTAGCGTACGAACTAACCAACGAAAGCGGAAAGTTACTAGGGGTCTTCCACGCAAAAGACATAATAGGAGGTGCAGTAGAAGCCTCTAAGTGAAATAATACCTTTTTGTTTGCTCCTTACAGACGTTCCTTGAGATGGAGAGCCAGTTAAGCAAGACCACAGGCAGTCCGAAGATGGAACTCTTACTAGTAGGACCAATGAAAAGGGTATCTCGAGTAGATGGTCAGCAAGGGCTTGCAGGACGTCTGTCCCCAAAGGCTGGTAACCTACGGTCTGGGACAGAGGCAGGAGAAGGAGGAACCCAGAAGACTCCCAAAAGGTTGTCCCTGCTGGAATTTCGAGAAAGGGCAGTGCAACCTCAGCCTCCGATGGTGCCGAGGGTTGAACAGCCAACGTGGCCTGAAGAAAGGCCAAAACGCACCACGGGGGTGAAGGCAGACCTCAAAGAAAAGATCCGCGAGGGGTATAGGATCCTAGGCATACCGGGTCTGAAGGAAAGGCCTAAGTGGGAGGCTAAACTTCAGGACTATAGGCGGCAACGGAGGGACCTGGATCGGGCAAGAAGGAATAGGGGGAGAGAGGCTCGAGGAGGTCTCCAGGGCTCACAGTTGGAGTTATTCTCCGTGAGTCCGGGACAGGGAGATATTGAGGGAGAAAGGAACGCGTTCGTGTGACAAGATGCAGAGAATACCGCTTCGCGTTTAGACCACCTGAACCTTCTTGGGCAGGGAACAGTAAGGAGATGTAAACGCGAGGTGAAGACTGGTATATATCGGCTTCCAATATACCAGTATTAAAATAAAATTTTAGTTTCTAATATATTTAAATCGTTAAAAGTAGAAGAAGTTTACTTCTGTGTTTCTTGTTTCTTAGTGTATAATTAAATAAAAAAAAAAATAAATAAAAAGGGGTAGTAATACTTCTGTTTTTTTTTGTCTCCATTCTCCAACCAGCAGGAGTCATGTTAAGTTTATGGATGGCAATCTTTATCACCGTACAAGCAGTCTATGGCCAAGGGAACCAGAGTCTATACTTCCAGGAATTTAAGGCTGAGCCGGGGATATACTTCGCCGAGGAGGGTAGGGCTAGAGTCTCGACAAGTGTTTGGACTATAGTGGCATATTACAACCTCTCAGGCTACTGGATGGAGTGGGAGCACTTAAAGCAGACACAAGTGCACCTCCAAGCAGCGTGTAACCAAAACCCAAATACCACAAGATATATTAGGCATTGTGAGGCACTGTTGGGTCCAATGTCGTACCTAATGGACCAAATAGAGGATACCAATAGTCTTCTGCGAGCTCAACACCACCGTAAGAAGCGAGCTCCTCTGAACTTTATCGGTAACATAGCCGGAGACTTATTTGGGGTACTTAACCAACGGGATGCTCAGCGATATCAGGAGCAGATAGAACATTTAAATGCCGGAATTCTAAAGACCCAAACAATGCTTAAAAATCAAGTACACGTGTTGGACATGACAGGCAATCTCATCCGCAAGGAGCAAGTCGCAATGGAGAAGCACTACCAGCTGATGCAGAACGAAATCCAGGCGGTAGTATTACATGAGGAGTTTATGGATATGTTATTTCAGCTATCGGCAGCCGTTTTTATGTATAAGGATATACAAGGAGATATGATAGATATTCTAGCCGACGTGCACCATGGGCGCACAAATGCACGTTTACTACCACCGACTCAGTTTGCAAATCAGTTATGGGAAATAGGCAAGCAGATTCCGATAAACCTACACGTACCAAGTTCCAAAACACACTGGATAGATGTATATCGGTTATTAACGACCAGGGCAGCCATTGTTAAGGACCAAGTAATATTTGAGGTCCAGATACCTCTAGTCCAGGGGGAGGATTACCAGATATTCAATGTTATCCCCGTTCCAACAAAATACCATAACGGCTATGCATACCTAGAGCCGCAGTCCCAATACGTGTTGGTTAGTAGTACTAGGGTCTGGTACCAACCGATAAGCGCAGTGAGGTTGAGCGAATGTAAGCGCTGGGAAGAGGGAACGGTAATCTGCCAGTTAGAAGGCCCAATGTATAAAGTCGCTTCGCCAGAAGAACATTGTGAGATGGCCCTTTTATCACATGTTAAAGAGCCACCAAGTAAATGTCGCGTGAGGACAGCCTTACCCTCAGTGTTCATACATCCACTAAGGGGTAATCGGTGGGTGATGGTATTGCCACACGAACTCGTGTTTGATTTAATTTGTCAGCTACGGGTACAAACAGTAACTCTGAACGGCAGCGGGATACTAGCCTTGAAGCCAGGATGCAGTTTGAGAAGCTCTTCCATAGTAATCAGAGCCAAGACCACTTATGAAACTAACTTTTACGCTGATGTGGTACCCCGTTTTAACCTCACACAAAAAACAGAGGAACGGGCGGTAGTACTGCACACCGGAGGGCTAGATGTCGAGGTGTCCGAACTCCAACAAGCAGTCAACAAGCTAAAAGAAGAAGAACCGTGGACACAGCTGGACTATCATCACTTGGGGAACTATACAGTAACCGGCTCGGCCCTGGTATTAGTAGTGATTTTACTTCTACTGATGTGTCGACTCTGGCAACGTCAAAGGAGTTCTCAAAGAGGGAGGCAAGCAAGTCGACCACAACCAGCAGAAAGAGGGACCCGTCGTGACCATCGGCAGGAAAACTTAGTCTGATGATGGAGAATGGGAGACATAGGATAAGTAGGGTAGGGTAGCATTAAGGTATAAGGGAAAAGGTAATAAGAAAAAAAATAAATAAAAATAAAAAAAATATATAAAAAAAAAGGAAAACCTTCCCCTATTAGGATAGGCCCATAGTGTAAGACCGTAATAGTTTAGGTTGAAAATTGGAAGAAAAAAAAAAAACATAAAAAAAAAGGGTAAAAAAAATAAAAATAATAAAACAAGTCCCAATTTTCAACATTAGTCATGTAGGTTTAGTAATTAAAGATATTCTTGTATAAAATACAGTTGCCCGGCTCTGAGACTAGTTCAGGGTGTGGGGCGTCCGCCACGTTGGACTACTTAAAGGCTGATCAACTCCACCCGTCCTTCCCATCAATAAGGCATGAGATCCTTTTTATCTCAGGGTTTGGGTTTTCCCCACGCTGTAACGGAATTAATTTACAATTCCGTTACCAATCCAAACCATAATTCTCAAAACGACAAATCGGCATACACTTCGAGGTAAAACCTCAAAACGATATCACAAATAATATCGGTTATTATCTCATTAAACGACCATGCCGAGATTCCACATTCTTTCTGTGTTTACGTCACTCCAATTGCTGTATATGCTCATACGGTAGTTGAATAAACGTAAATACAAAAATAATGTAACACGATCCTTGTTTTTATGTAGATAAGAACAAATAATTTTCAAGGCAAAAGTATAGCACGAGTAATGAACTTGGTTACTCGAAGCTACCGCTTAGTTTTGATGAATTTCATTTTTTTTTTCTTTTTTGTTGTTTTTGTACTTTGCTTTTTAACAAAAAAAAGGTACAACAACAAAAACCTATGAAAATTGCCATTATCGTCTTACCAATATATTTTGTTGTCATCGAAGTGCATAAATTTTGATGATGGCGATGTCACGTTGTCCATGTCACGTTGTTGGACATTTTTTATGCACTTTTATGACGAATCGACAAGAAAAATTGGTATAAATAATGTACATTTTTTTTTGAAAGAGGTCAGTCTTTTTGTGGAACCAAAAGGGGTGTTCGGAAAGTAAAAGCAGTAAAAAAATTTTCAGTTGGAATAAAGTAGAATTTCAAAGTAATTTTGTGTTTTTTTGTATTTTTTTTTTTTTGGCTGCTTTGTGGAGAACAACACTGGGTAAGTATTGGGTTCTTAAGAACCCGTTTAGACTGAAAGGAGCTTGGTTGGTTTGCCTCTATTGAGGCGGGAGCATCGTGTGCTTCGACGCCATAGGCGTTGCACTCCCTTTCCAAACCAGCCACCTCCGAACAGTCGCAATATCTAATTAACCAAAACTAGTCTCATACTAACCCGTGGGCTTGCTGCCCGAAATATCGCTGTTCCATTTATGTGTAGTTTAAGGTAGTCATGTTACCTTAAACAACACGATAAACAACCGCAGGCGCGGACCTTATTCAGGGCATATGAACCACTAATTTGGGTCCTTTTACATTATATGTCCTAACCCCAATTCCCTTCCTTGATGGCATGATGTCATCACTGTCCCTTTCCAAACAAATGATGCGGTAATCAAGATTACCACTGGTACACCCCAACCACCCACGACCAAGCTACCCCTACCAGACTGAGCTGCAGGTAGCTAAGCCGCAGGGGATGTAGCCACCAGTGATAATAAATTCGAGAAGCGGGTTGCCTCAGCTAAGCTGAGGGAATTCGTTTCAGCATCTTGTGGCTATAAATGATGCGGGAGAAATTCCATAGGTTAGTGTTTTTAAGACATACTGTTTGATTGGCTCATTTGGACTGGTTCTCCATAGCATTCTCTGTAGTTTAGCGTCTCTCTCCAGATATTACAAACCGGTATCGGTGGAATCTGATTAAAATATCTATTAATGTTGGTTGAATAGAAGGACCTGCCACTAGCAAATCATTCAGAGATGTTCCATTTGAATCCTTTGGAGAATCATCAAACACTACTCTCAGCTTTGTAGTGGAACTCGTCTCTTTCATCACACCGCGGCAATTGCTCGTATTATTTAACTTATTTTCCTTGGCTTTAAGACGTTGTTTGGCTACCTTGTAATTGGACCCCAGATTCTTCAAGTTACCACATGCAGGTAATTTTGCGGTACATTTTCCGTCATCACTTCTTTCCGTCGTAAGCTGAAACCAATCTTCGCAATAGTTCTCCTCGTCAGTCAGTTCGCTGGTTGTGAGAATCTTCTTAATCTCACAAAACTTCCACAATGAAGCATTTACATCCATGGTTACGTTTAGGTTGATTACATTATTCGTAATCCTTTGCAAGGTAATGTGACCTCCAACCATCCCATCAGGATAGCTTTAATTGCCCACTTTCAATTAATGCAAAAAACACTTTGACGCCCAGCAAGACATCGATGTCGCCATTTTGGTTGAATTTCGAATCGGTAAGGTTCAGTTACTACAATTTGTCCAGTTCAGTACAGCCAATTTTTGATGCTGGTTGTAGTGTAGCGATTTTAGGCACGAAATAAGCTTGAAGTTTTAGTACCGGTTCCGCCTGACATTTTGACACGACCTCTAATTGTACAACTCCCTTGATTCGTCCCAAATTCGACTGGCCTAAACCACTTACCATAACATGCCCGCTCTCTATCTTAAGACCTAATTTTTGTACACAAACGCTAGTGATAAACTTAGCCTGACACTGAATCGTATAATGCACGACACACCTAAATTCACCATTATTACCTCTTATGAGTACAGTTGCTGTTGGTAGAATTACATACCTGCATCTCGTACCGCATTTTGGTTTCGTAACGTTGAGCTTGTGGATCAGGGTTAAGCTTGCTTTTCCCATCTCTTGCGTTATGTGCGATATTAGAGTGTTGGAATTAGATACCTTATACTCCTCGTGTATCAAGCTATGATGTCTTCGGTGACATTCCTTGCTTTTAGTTTTAGCCCGACAATTGTATATATTTTGCCCTTTATGTAAACAGTTAAAAAATCGCCTTTTCGTCGCCAGTACTCCTCTCCTTTCTGTTGTTGACATTTTTGCAAACTTAATGCATTCGTACAGCAAATGAGAATCATCCTTGCATACTGGACAACTCAATGTAGCTTTGTTTGGCTCTAAAGTTTCAGTCACTAAAGCTCTTGTGTAACCAGGTTTGGGCTTCGAATAAGACGATATCGATTCCAATGCATCACATCTTTTATTGAGAAATTCAAAAAACTCTTTGGTAGTGGGATATTCGGATGAAGTCATCTTAGTTTCTTGGACCAATTTTTTTATAAGGATGTATATAAGCCAACTATCTCGTTTCTCTGCCTTCGGGTCTAGCGCTTTTAAGCCTCGGAGAACCTTATCCGACGTGTCGCGTAACATTCTTATGCTTGTGCTGCTGACTTGATTCACTAATGGTTGGTCCATAAATGCTCTGATGAAGGCATTAACAATGTACTTTTTGCGATCCTTCTTTTTTGCGTACCATTCAACCGTTCTGTGTATGAAATCAATAAGATTCTTTCGGCTTTTTATAGACAAAATGTTGTATTTGTGGACTTTTTAATAATAACGACTATTTTCGAGTACGATTTATTCTATTTTATTTCTTTATTTCGTGCGCGCTGTGCGAATTATAACACAAGCCTTACTAAAAAAATTAACACAAACGAAAAACAAACTGTGTGGTGTGAAAATAATGTATTTGAACATTCTCCCCCCCCCCCAACGGCTGAGGGCCCAAGGTTGATCCCACATTTGTGCTAGGGAAATGGAAAAACCTAGCTAGAAGAGCTAGGGGAAAACGCATTTCCTGATCACTGGGGGTGGGTTGAGATGTCACGAAGCACTCGCGCCTACGAGTGATTGATGGGAGGAATGCAGAGTTTTTGAATAGGGCGTTTTTTCGTGCCAGCAGCTGTTCTAACAGTCACATTACGTACAAGACCATCATGACCGGGCTGAACTTCTTCGATTCGACCAAGGGCCCAACGTCGGTGGTAGATTTTCCTCCAGTACGATTACCATGTCACCGGTCTTATTGTTTTCTTGGGGTCGACACAATTTGCTTCGTTTCTGTAATAATTCAAAAAAAACATCCTTCCCGCGATGCCAGAATGATTGAATTATTTTTTTGCTGTTGACCTCACAGTGTGAGACGGTTGTCATTGCAATTTATTAAATCATATGATGGTGTATGATGCAAGAATGATCGACCAGCCAAAAAGTGACCAGGTGTAAGACCCTCGAGGTCTTTGTGATCATCAGTTAATGGTGACAGTGGACGTGAATTTAAGCAGAATTCGATTTGAGTGATCACTGTATACAGCTGATTGGCTGAAAATATACGTTGACCGACAATTCTTCTCAAGTGGAACTTCATGGATTTCACGCACGCCTCCCAAAGCCCGCCTTGGTGTGGAGCAGCAGGTGATTTGAATCGCCAGGTTATACCCAAATTAGCCAACTCTCGATGAGGGATTTTATTTTGCCATTCTTGACGAACACGTTGCAATTCCTTATTTGAACCAACGAAATTCGTGCCATTATCGCTCCATAACTGACTAGATTGCCCACGTCGACTGATAAATTTTGCAAAAACTTCCAAGAATGCCTTCACCGATAGACCATGAGCAAGATCCAAATGCACGGCTCGAGTTGTCATGCATACGAAAACCACAACCCAACATTTTATGGTCGCTGGAGGTTTATATGCTTTTGCTGCTAGTTGTCGTAGGTTCATCTGTGGCCCAAGCGTCTTACGAACCTCAACCGGTCCTGCAAAATCGACACCAGATACCACAAATGGAAATGCGCATCCTTCTTAAACCGTATGCAAATGACACACTGGTTTATAACTTTCTTGACTGCCGCGCGTAGACTTGTTACCCAAAATTTGTGCCAAATGATGGCCATTGTCAACTGTGTTCCACCATGGAATGTACGTCTGATGTGATAAACTCACAGAACTTTGATTCTGGATGAATGATGATTTCATGCTTCATTTCCAGCAGAATTGATTTCGCTCATCGTCCACCGACATGAACCACATGTTCACTATCGATAAACGGACACAGTTGACGCAATTTTGAGTTCGATGGTTTCTCATTTTTATACTGTAGAGCCTTCCACTCTAAACTAAAGCATTCAATCGATGACACAGGAATAACGTCTTGAAATGTTGCTGGTTTGACAGGTTTAACGCTATTTCCCTTTACTCTTTGAATGAACCGGAAACAAACGCTGTTGTTCGTTTAAATTTATTCAGCGTGGACGCTCTATTATTCAGGGGTTCTTCATTAACCATAAAGGCTACCACTGGAAATTCATAATAGATGTTCATATGCGAATTTAATAATCTTACCTTTGATTCGGCTTCATCAGTGTTCATGTCGTCCTCATATAAGTTCAACCGCATATTGTTTGGCCAGTTGTTCAGTTCTTCTTGGAGCCATTGCCGACCATTCCACCGTAGTTGGTAATTTTTCAATTGTATAGCAGCACAGCCTCTCGATAACAAATCTGCTGGATTCTGATCTCCAGGAATATGATGCCAGTCGTTAACATCTGAAGGTGATAATATAGTAGCAGTTCGATTTGCGACAAACGGCTTTAACGATTGCTGCTTTTTCTTCAACCAATGAATGACGATGGTTGAGTCCGTCCAGTAATGAACAGTTATTTCTAACAGCCTGCATGCCTTTTAAACGAACTTGCATAAATTGAAACTCATCACAGCCCCCATTAGTTCTAAACGAGAAACTGTTTGTGGCTTAATTGGTGCGATCTTATTTCTTGATGTAATGAGACGAACAATCACATTTTCAATATGATGAACTGACCGAAGGTAGGCACATGATCCATATGCTGCTTTCGAGGCATCTGAAAACAAATGAAGCTGCAGTTGGACTTCTTTTGAGTAGGCTATCCATCTTGGAACGGGTATTGTTACCAATTCAGTTACGCTCTGATGAAACGATGACCATAATGCCATGATGTGATTAGGAACAAGGTCGTCCCAACCAATATTTAGTTTCCAAATTTCTTGCATGGCAATCTTACCAGCAATGATAACTGGTGCGAAAAGTCCAGTAGGGTCGTATACTTGAGCAATTCGACTGATGAATTGTGGTTTGGTAAAGGTTTTGTCCTTGTTTGCTGGATAATCATCGATTTTGATATAAAAATCGTCTTTGCTTGGATCCCACATCATACCTAATATCCCGGTATTAGGTTGAAGTTCGATTTCACGCAATTCATTTTGAACAAGTTCTTTAGCCAATTCCGAGTTACTGGTAGCCCAGTGGTGTGTTTTTATTTCTTCCAATGTTTCAGCACGAGATAGGAAGTCATCTATATAAAAATTTGCCAGGGTGGCCACAGAAGCAGCTGGAAAAGGTACTGCTTCGTCCCTGGCGCATTGTTGTAGAGCTCGAACAGAGTTAACCCCGCCGACGTAAACTCCCAAATGACACAAGTGATGAAATATTTCCCAATGGGTTCATTTGCTGCTGGACGAAAAAAATTCGTTGGAAATCCCATTGATCCTGGTGGACCTTTATTCGGTACGTTCGAAACAGCAACAACGTTTCACATAGATCAGCTTGCAAATTCTCGCCCGGCGATTGTTGATCGTTGAATGATGCTCCCGATGATGTTATACAGGATGCATCAAGGACGACGCGAAATTTTTTCTTTGATATTATATGGTATGGTATGTAGTATGACTTATCTGGACTATCTGGAGCTGGTGGAGCTGGAATCAATTGACCTGAATCAACGTAATCCAGCATGACTTCTTTATATGCAGCAGCCATTTCCGCATTTTTCTTGAGACGCTTTTCTAATCCAATGAAACGATTGAAAGCTGTATGACGAGAACGGCCAAGTGGCATTGGATTTTTCTTGAGTGGGATCATAACCACGTAACGACCATTAACTCCTCTAGTGTGTGTGGACATAAAAACATCTTCAGCTCGTTGTTCCTCAGCAGTATGAGGGGTATGGGATTCGGAATTATCCACAAACCAAAATTGTTCCAACTGTTTATCCAAATCGCAATCTGATTTAACCACATGGTACGATAAGGCTGTTAAAGGTTGATTATAGAATATTTGCAGGTAATGTATCTAGTAATCGACGCCATCACCGTGTATAAGAATTATACAAAACTAATTATAATATATTTGCAGGCAATGTATCTAGTACTCCACTCCATCACCTCGTAATCGATGGAAAAAGATGGGCGGTGTCTTATGAACGTTCAATACACTAACAATGCGATAGAACATTCCAGCAGTGCATGCCTCGTGGAATTTGTTCAAATACAATCATGAACCCCACAATGCGAGCAATATAGTATATTGCTCAATTTGACTAGTGATAATGAATCACTTCACTACAAATTTACAACATTACACGTAAAAATAACAATTCCAATTTTATCATGCACTTTTACACTTACACCGCCATTCTAAAAATTTCAACAGCGATCAACAAACAACAAAACAACAAAAAAAATATACCTGATGATTTCGGCTAACACCGCTTTAATTATACGGCTCCAGTCTATTACAACTTTAATTGTTGTAAACGGGGACAATCACTACGTCCCGTGTTTCGGCGCCAAAAATGTTGTATTTGTGGACTTTTTAATAATAACGACTATTTTCGAGTACGATTTATTTAATTTTTTTTCTTTATTCCGTGCGCGCTGTGCGAATTATAACACAAGGCTTACTAAAAATTACCACAAACGAAAAAACTTTGTGGTGTGAAATGTATCTGAACACAAAATATATTAACAATAATGGAATTCACAAAATTTTTTGATTGGTTAATCAGAAAGAAATGAATAGGCCATCATTTATAACATATCTACCAATAAAATAGAAATATTAATACCCCCTGTACTTTACCCCAAAAGTTATACAAAGTGAGACAAAATGAGAACTTTCCTTGAGCTCATTGTGTTGGTAGTTTGGCTTCGTACAGAAAAAGCTGGTCTACTCATCAGGTAGCAACGGCCAAACCACAAAATTACAATTCCTACTTAAGACAGATCGTGTCAAGTACGAACGTACTGACTTAGCGAATTATATTCACTAAATAAAAAAACTCAAGGAAAACCCTCATTTCTGTGTATTTTATGCCCACACAAATAATTAAGAGAAAGAAAAGTTTGTCTGTGTTTTAAATCAATAAGATTTTTCCATCTTTTTATAGACTAAATATTTTAACAATAATGGCATTCACAACATTTTTCGATTGGTTAATTAGAAAAAAATGAAGAGGCCAATCATTTAACGGTCATATCATTTGTTCAGGGTCATACACTTTGTATAACTCTTGGGGTAAAGTAGTATATGGTTGGTCTCTTCATTTTTTTCTGATTAACCAATCGAAAAATGTTATGAACGTCATTATTGTTAATATATTTTGTCTATTACAAGCCAAAAGAATCTTATTGATTTAATACAAAGACAAACTTCTCGTTCTCTTAATAATTATTTTAATGCGCAACTTATTAAAGATTTTGTGGTTTCACCCACTAAAATCCCAAATTAATATATAATTGTATGAAAGAAAATATCAATTTGTAATATTACAAATAATGCTTTAATCCTAATGCTCAAAATATAATTTACCGTGTATTTTCACTCGTATCACCTACAGTAAATCTGCTTGATTTAATTTTACTGATTTTAATTTTTCAATTTCTTTAGTCTCTTAATTCTCCTCTATACTTTATGTAGGGTACAAAAAAATTACAGATGAAAATTGTGGAAAATTAATAATTTCCCTGCACACATACAAATTCAGTTGGATTACCAATTGAATCGTTTTTAAATTTCAACTAAAAGTTTTACAAGAAAACTGGAAAACTAATTTTCATTTTACAAATTACTATTTGATTATCTTGAATATGAAAATTAGTGTGCGCTGGAAAGTTATATAGAGAAAAAATTTGAAGTAAATAAATATAGTTGGAACATAAATTTTCATTTGTACGTAATAAGATAAAGTACAACTAGCTAGCTATTTTATGTAAATATCTTACAGAGAAGAAGGTGTAAAAAAAAACTTTCTTCATTTTTCATCTAGCAATTTACAGCTATTTTTTGCTATATAACCTAATTAAGCATTCACGAGTTTTTTTTTAGAGTATACATAGGTACAGTATAGTATAGTTTGATAAAAAAAGGAAATACTCCTTTTAAGTAGGGTGGTGAATACTTAATTGGTCGTTTGAATTTATGTACAACATTAGAAATGTCATTTTAAAACCAAAAGTCGTTAATTTAATTGTATCCCTCTAAGTTTAGACTTTTACAACATTTACATAAATACTAAATCAGAATAAAAATTGTGCCAAAATATTTAAAAAATATATATTTTACGACATAAATAAATAATATAGAATGTAGTGTGCCAAACTTGAAGAAAAAAAAATAGTTTTTTAAAGTAATAATATTTTTCGAAAAGTACAGTTTTGAAAAGTTCGTTGATGTCTTCTAAATGATAAAAAAAAAAATTATTAATTTTAATTTAACTGGATGAAACTACAAAACTAAAATCTCAAAATATTATTCAAAAGAATTTTTTCGTTTTGTTTTGGGGAAGAAAACTTTCTGGATTTTTATGAATTTTTCATGGGAAATATTTTTGAAGTTAAATGTCGACAATTTTTTTTTTTTTTACTACTTTGGAATTTAAGTTTTAGGATAACTTCAATTTAAGTATTTTATAGAAACGATTTATGTGGAAAAATAAATCGGATTTTTATAGTTTTAAAATATTTTTTTACCGTAAATGTTTTTAGCACTATAATATTGTGATATATGATGAAAGTTATTTAAAAATCATGGAACAGTTGGACTGGTGCAAGATTAAAATATTAAAAAAAAATATCTTTAAAACACATTCGAGAAATTTGTTAATTTTGTTTTTTGAATCCTGAAAGCTTTGTGATTTTGTCCTATATAAATGCAACCATCTGTTTGTGGCGCAATGCTAACCGGCTACAGTTAAAAATTAAAAACTGCGAGCACTTTCCTGTCCTTAGAAAAAAGGTAACTCCATGCTTGGATTCCTCGTTCATTGGACCTTTAATAACAAAGACCAGAATGCATTTTTATACTTTGCTTTGCTTATAAAAGATCATAGTTGGAGTATGCTGTAACAGCTTGGTGTCCTTGCATGAAATTCATATCAATAGAATTAAAGTTGTTTAAAGGCGCATTCTCTGTTAGATCACGAACAAAACGAACTGAAAATACCATTATCAAAAACCATATCACGAAAATCTTGTTCTTTTTGCGTAATTTACTTTGATCACTTAGCACCAAAGTATTGAAATCCTTTCAAACATAACGAAAAATTTGGTTAGTCTCAAACAATTTTTCTCGACGTTTTAAAAGCGCCCGAGTCTGAAAAAGCAAAAAAAAAAATGTCGGTCCGTCTGTCTGGACGTCTATGGATGTCTGGATGTCTGTATCCATGATATCTCGAGAACGGCTTGTTCGATTTGTAATTTTTTTCACCAATCTGTTTCTATGGTCAAGGCGGAGATTTTAAAGGCTTTTGCAAACTGTACGTCAAGAGGGTGAGGTACCTGCCGTACACATTTTTGGTTCAATTTGATTATTGTATTTGGGGTTGATTTGAAGGCTAAGTTAGGGGTCAATTTGTGGGTTGAATTAAATTTGAGTTGCAGTTGAGTTGGGGTTGTATATAAAAATATTTAGAAATTTTTTTATATATGCTGATTTGATTATTGAATTGGGCATTGAATTTGGGGTTGATTTGTAGGTTAGGTTAAAGGTAAATTTACAGGTTGATTTGAAGTTGAGTTGAAGTTGGGTGGGTTTGGATAGGATATAGTGAGTTGTTGATCAATTTTTTATATATTTTGGTTTGAGGATTGAGTATGGCGTAGAATTGGCGATTGTGTTAAGGGTTAAGCTGGGTTCCGTTTGCGAGTTAAATTAGGGTTGAGTTGCGCTTTAGAAAAGGTTGGGTTAGGGTTTAGTGAGCAGTTGAGCAATTTATATACAGGGAAACCTCCGTGTCCGTTAAACTGAGGACTTTTTAAAATAATTTTATCGGGATTCTATATCGTCCAATTTTGATGAAATCGAGCGTTTCTATGGAAATGGGATTCTCAAATGATTTTTACACGTATTTCTGGAATATGGTCAAGTAGGATGGAACTTGGTTATTCCTTAATTGATTATGATGAAATTTGACATGTGCGTTGCAAATAGGATTCTAGAATATGGCCAATGAGGGCATAACTTGGCTATTTCCTAACCGATTATGAGGAAATTTGATATGGGTGCTGGAAATGGGATTCTAAAATGATTTGTGGATGAAGTTCTGGAATACGGCCAAAGTAGCAATTTTTGGTTTCAAATATGTTCTAGAACCAATCTGAAATCTCGGGTTCAAAACCGAAAAGTTTCACAAATGGTTTCTGAAACGTTTTAGGTACCAAACCAATTGTAGGCATTGGCATTGGCCGCGTATTTTGAAACATTTACGTTTTATTTGCTCTACGCTAGAGCCAATTTTAATTAGATTACAAAAAACCGAAAAAAAATATTTGCCACGGTTTTAAATCGTTGTATAACATGTTTCGAATAAACCAATCAGTTTTTTGGAAACAGTGCGGGGGCTAAATTTTCTTAGTTTCAATAAAACCAAAACGTTTTTCTAAAACCGAATAATATCCAATTTTTAACAGCATTTTTATATTTCAATTAACAATGAAAATAAATAATAAAACACAGGAATCTTTTATTAACATTTCAATTATATTTAATAATTTTAATACAATTAAGTTTTCAAAATATAATTTGATTAAAATCTAAACACTAAATTAATATTAAAATTCAAACACTATAAATTAATATTAAAAAAAAAAAAAAAATCTAAAATTGACGACTTGCATCGTGCGTCTAGCGGATGGAATTGTATCCGAGCAAATAATGTAAACAAATTTTCGCAGTAACTAGTTATATGAAAATTTTGTCCAAATAATTTTAGTTTTAATTAATTAATATTTAAAAGAATCCAACACAAACTGCCACTAATACATAATGTAAAGTATGGGTTCCTAATTTTGATTGATTTAGTTTTTAGCGGCTCGGTGATGGTAACTCCCTATCGAGCACAATTATGCGAAGCCCTCTAGCGGCTCGGTGATGGTAACTCCCTACCGAGCACAATTATGCGAAGCCCTTTTTAGTTCTTCTTTAGTGTTTTTTATATTAATAACATATATGTTTTTAGTACGAATGTGAACTTTCCGACAAAACGCTAAAATTAACAAAACGTATATGTATACAAAATTTGTTAAATTAACAAAAACATTTATATGTGTGGGTCAAACAGTGGGAAAAAGCAATATTTCATTCAAAGAGAAAAATTTGTTAATTATAATATTTCAAATCAATAAATAAATTTACCTAAAATAAATTACTAAAAAATTAAATCTATAATTAACAATAAATTCGCATACATTTATATACAAACGAAATACAATAAAATAATAATTATTCAAATAAGACGTACATAGTTTAAAGGTTCACTGTATTGAACTAACAGAGATGTTCCCGGGGTATGGCCTATGCCAATATTTAGCTTAAGGGGTGTTCTTTTAAATAAAAATGGTGGGATTACTCTACGGAGAGAGGGAACCTTTTGTTATTGTGTGTGAACACTTGAAGTATATATGAAAATGTATGTAATTTAGGGTTTCACTATATTGAAGATTGGCCAACTCACAGAGATGTTCCCGAGGTATGACATATGCCAATATTTAGCTTAAGAGCCGTTCTTTTAAATAAAAATGGTGGGATTACTCTACAGAGAGAATGTACCTTTTGTTATTGCGCGTGAACACTTTAAGTATATATGAAAATGTATGTAATTTAGGATTTCACTATATTCAAGATTGCCCAACTCACAGAGATGTTCCCGGGATAATACCTATGCCAATATTTAGCTTAAGGGGTGTTCTTTTAAATAAAAATGGTGGGATTACTCTACGGAGAGAAGGAACCTTTTGTTATTGTGTGTGAACACTTGAAGTATATATGAAAATGTATGTAATTTAGGGTTTCACTATATTGAAGATTGGCCAACTCACAGAGATGTTCCCGGGATATGATCTATGCCAATATTTAGCTTAAGGGGTGTTCTTTTAAATAAAAATGGTGGGATTACTCTACGGAGAGAATGTACCTTTTGTTAATGCGCGTGAACACTTGAAGTATATATGAAAATGTATGTAAGTTAGGGTTTCACTATATTGAAGATTGGCCAACTCACAGAGATGTTCCCGGGGTATGACCTATGCCAATATTTAGCTTAAGGGGTGTTCTTTTAAATAAAAATGGGGGGATTACTCTACGGAGAGAATGAACTTTTTGTTATTGCGTTTGTACACTTGAAGTAAATATGAAAATGTATGTAATTTAAATTTTCGCTGTATTGAAAATTGGCCCTCTTGATAGTGTTCTAATTAAAAATTTAAATATTAATTTTATCGTTCCTCTTTTGGATTTTTTCAATTGGTTAAGGCTGATAGATGAATTTGTTTCTATGTATAAATTGGTTAACTAAACTTACGTTTTGCAATAAAATAAAATTGCCGGATTAACATATAGTTTGTCAGTAGTCAGCACAGGGAATTTCTTTAGGTCGTCAAAAACTTCTCAATTATTATTGGGCCGTTTTACGACAGCGGTGTAGTGTTTAACTAAATTATTATAATTTATTATTGCCTTCAAAAAATAATTTTCGTTATTTAATAATATTTTGGCTTCAATCTCGCAAAGCTTTATATTGTAGTCTTCATTATTATAAGATTGAACGTCTGCAATAGCTATGCCATAATTACTTATAATTTTATTTACTATTAAATTTCCACCACAGTCAGAGCATGTTAAAGTTCCAAAAGAAATCGAACTTGCAACATTGCGACAAGTTGGAATTTTTATAATACCTCCAGTAGCGTCGAAATGAATAGCTCTTATTTCATTTGATTGCAAGAGCGCAATTTGTCGATTTCTTAATAGAACTACTTGCAAAGGTTCGGTTACGGAATAAATATACCTATTATCTTGAGGCTGCATGCAACATTGAAAAAATTAATCGACTAAATCACAATCCTGAACCAAATCATCTTTTTTATAAAATTCCGATTTGATTTTTCTTATGACGACAGGAGTAGTCATGTCTTGAGTATTTCCTTTCTTATACAATTCTAAATCAGTGGCGCTTACCAAATCTAAATAAGTATTATGCGCACTTTGATTTTCAGAAATGAGCTTAATTTTTTGTCGCCGTAAACTACGATATTGCCGGAATATTTTTTCATTAGAGTGAATAATTTCACCTTCTTCGCCTTTGGTATAAACTCGCATCTCTTTAGATTTATAAACATCGAATTTATATTTTTGGTTGTGCAACTTATCTTTGCATGACCCATATACTACAACTTTCGCGTCTCTCTTAGAAAGCGGATGTATTGTTTCGAATGTTAAGACGCAAGGGTTTTTGTTTTCTAATAAAACTCTGTGGATCAATTCTCTTATTTCTTCATTCGTTAATAACTCAAGGGCCTCATAAAATGGAGACGATAATTTCAATTTCCAATCAAAAGTTTTGGGTTTGATTTGCTTATTGCTTAGTAGCATACCAGGAATTTTGCATTCAGAACAGTTCAAATCAAAATTTTTTGACGTTATTGATGGTTTCGTTTGATCAATAAACTCCAACACAATTTCATCAGAAGAGTAAGTATGATTCTCGTTCAAAAGCTCATCGAAATCAATATTGGTGGCAGGAATAAATGTTAAACTCTTTATTTCATTACAAGAGGAAGTATCAACAGAAGAAACATCAGAACGACTGACCACCTCTACATTTTGGCAAAATTCTTGATTTTGTTCGGACACTTTGCGGTTTCGCCATGCATAATACAATTTGCATATATTTTGACGAATTACCCTAATGTGCATTAGTCTACACAATTTTTCCATATCAGGTGTTTTATACCTAGAAAATTTAAAATTTTCAGGATCTTCATTTATGCTATATAAAGCCATTCAAAATAGCCTCAGCATTAATATTTTAGGGCTTTTTCTTATAATTATACTTCATTTCGTTCTTTATTAATTTTATATTATAACAATGTTATGTAAATTAAAATATTAAAAGCTAAGTATATGTATAACTAAGATTACGTTTAATCCACCACCTTAAAATACTAAAAGCTATACACTAAAATTACAATAAACCCAACCACCTAATAATTAAACTATGACTAAACAAAATTATGTAATTCACAAAATAAAAAAATTTAAAATATAAATTCAGAATTCAAAAATATTAGAAATTTAATGGCAAAACCAGAATGTCCGTTAGAAAGCCAGAGTCCAAATTTAAAATCCAAAAACCAATTTATCAAGTGTTCAATAAAAATAATCCCCAAAAAAGAATGTCCAATTGAAAGCTGGGGTCAAAAGGTTGTTAAAAGCAAATCCAATAATTCAACAATAATCAAAAAATTTGTTCTAAACAAAAACACAATTTTAACGCGCGTAAGTAATTTTCGATTTTTACTAAAACAGAAAACTATTTTGGAATATAACATGAGACCTTACATCAAATCAGGAAAAATAAATAATTTTGTTCATATAAATTAAATATTTTTTTTTAAAATATTTTTTTGAAAATTTTAAATACCTCTTGAATTAGAGCGTGCAAATAATTCGCAAAAAAAATTAAAATAACATAAGGCCATACCAGAAATAAGGGCTAACATATCCGTTAATTATATAAAATAAAATTAACCGTTATAAGAAAAGTAAACGTTTATACAGTATTTTACAGTACAAATCACACAATTTCGTTTTAATATTACATGATCACTCGCAATAACAAAAGGTTCCTTCTCTCCGTAGAGTAATCCCACCATTTTTATTTAAAAGAACACCCCTTAAGCTAAATATTGGCATAGGTCATACCCCGGGAACATCTCTGTGAGTTGGCCAATCTTCAATATAGTGAAACCCTAAATTACATACATTTTCATATATACTTCAAGTGTTCACACACAATAACAAAAGGTACATCCTCTCCGTAGAGTAATCCCACCATTTTTATTTAAAAGAACACCCCTTAAGCTAAATATTGGTATAGGTCATACCCCGGAAACATCTCTGTGAGTTAGCCAATCTTCAATATAGTGAAACCCTAAATTACATGCATTTTCATATATACTTCAAGTGTTCACACACAATAACAAAAGGTTCCTTCTCTCCGTAGAGTAATACCACCATTTTTATTTAAAAGAACATCTCTTAAGCTAAATATTGGCATAGGTCATACCCCGGGAACATCTCTGTGAGTTGGCCAATCTTCAATATAGTGAAACCCTAAATTACATGCATTTTCATATATACTTCAAGTGTTCAAACACAATAACAAAAGGTTCCTTCTCTCCGTAGAGTAATCCCACCATTTTTATTTTAAAGAACACCCCTTAAGCTAAATATTGGCATACGCCGTATCCCGGGAACATCTCCGTGAGTTGGCCAATCTTCAATATAGTGAAACCCTAAATTACATACATTTTCGTATATATACTTCAAGTGTTCACACACAATAACAAAAGGTTCCTTCTCTCCGTAGAGTAATCCCACCATTTTTATTTAAAAGAACACTCCTTAAGCTAAATATTGGCATAGGTCATATCCCGGGAACATCTCCGTGAGTTGGCCAATCTTCAATATAGTGAAACCCTAAATTACATACATTTTCATATATACTTCAAGTGTTCACACGCAATAACAAAAGGTTCATTCTCTCCGTAGAGTAATCCCACCATTTTTATTTAAAATAACACCCCTTAAGCTAAATATTGGCATAGGTCTTACCCCGGGAACATCTCTGTGAGTTGGCCAATCTTCAATACAGTGAACCTACAAACTATATGTTATTTGATAAATTATTATTTTATTATATATAATGTGTATAAATGTATTTGAATTATTTGCTAATAAAGTTTCATTTTTGTGTAATTTATTTTTAGTAATTATTAAATCTAACAAATCTTGCGGTTTTATGATAATATTGCTTTTACCCACTGTTTCACAAATACATTAAAAGAATTTTGTTAATTTTGATGTTTTGTCGGAAATTTCACATTCGTTTTTTAGTTGATTTTTATATTAATCACAAGTACTTTAGCTGTACACCTTTTATTTTTATTTTTGTTACAAAAACAGAGAGGAGATACAATTGCACCAAGAAAATACTAAAGTCGTAAGTACTATTTTTTTTAGCAAAACCTTCTTCTTTTTCGAAAAAACAAAAACCTTTTTTTTTTTATTTTGTTGCTTGCTACGTTTTTTTAGGAATCTAAAAATGGTGCGAATATTTTATACTTAATTATTCTTAAATGTGCATTTTTATAATTTGACAAATTTAATTTCGATCGACGCCACAAGTTCAATTTTAATATTAAAAGTGCCATAAAATATAGAACAAATTTGCATAAATTTGATAATAAGTTAGCGCCATTCATGGTTATTTATTTTTCTACACTAAATATATTACCACTATAATTACATCATATTTATTACAAGATAAAAAGTAGCCAAACTGCAACATTATATATTATATGGTATTGAATGGCGCTAAATTAGTATCAAATTTATGCAGTTTTAACATGCTTTTTTGGCACTTTTAATATTAAAATTGAACTAAATCAATCAAATACAGAAAACTCGTATTTTACATTATGTATGTCGCATTTTGTGTTGAATTCTTTGCAATTTTAATAAATTAAAATTAAAATTATTTGAGTAATATTTCTAAGGACTTGATTGGAGAGTTAATTCTTGTGGGTTTATTAAAAATTTTAGTGGACGATATGGTAGCATGGACGGCAGGGTTGTTTTCTGCTATTACATCAACTGCTGCTTTCAAATCAGCTTGATTTTTGTTGATTTTTTCAGACTGATCCTAGAAGAATTTTAAAATATGGTCCAATTTGATGAACATGTGTTGTGGTAGTAACCGTCGTACACACACGACTGATTATAATTATAATCATCTGCCGATGAAATAAATAAAAAATGTAAATATTTTGTAAACAACTTAATTGTTGATCAATTTTATTTATAGTAATACCTGAAGGTTTCGCAAATCCAGAATCTCGATTTCCTGAGTAAAGCTCATTTATTGGTTTGATTTCTTCATTTCTGTCATATCGAACTGGCGCTTTAGTGCCGACAAAGGGAAAAACGTTGGAGTTGTGGTTGTTTGTGGTGAAGTTAGTAGAACCGTTCTTTTCTTTTTCGGCTTGTGGATGTTGTTGCTCTTACACAAATAATAAATTGAAGTTCAGTGACAATGTAACAAATAAAAAACAATAAAATAATACCTGTAGATGTCGCAAACCCAAGATGTGAGGGCAATGGCCGATTTCTTGAAGGGCTTCCGTTTGCCTCGTACCTAGATGGCATATCAGTCGCAACGTTATTTTGTGTTCAATAGCCCATTGTTGGATATTTTTTGTGAAAGAACATGCCTTCGCTTCGAGGTCATTATCGGAAACTTCTTCGGTAAACGAAGCTGATAACGTATCAAGATTATGATCAAAAATGTCTGCAGCAGTTGAATTTCAGAAATATGTATGTGCAATATTAGGTCTCCTAACACTAAAAATATTATCATCGGTAGCGTGACCATCAAATTGCAATTCCGATAAATTTAAATTTTGTAACGTAGAGATGTTTGTTTGGAGTTACATCACTGGAAAAAGCATTTTCTTCCTCATTCAGAATCAGGGCATCATTAGAGACCGATTACGAAACAGCACGTGTATTACATTCATTAAACACAGTAAGAGCTCCACGCCTAAAAGTGCGCGGATTAATATGTTTAAAAATACCCGGCTTTGGAATTTTTCAAATAAACACATTTTAACAAAAAATTACGCACAATAAATTATATAACCGCAATTTTATATCGCGTATTATAATTAGAATACAAATAATAAGATCCAAGTTAAATTTAATACCGAATTATTTAGTTTTAAACCCACGAATTTAAGACTGCGATGACAAACCGAATAAGTTATTGCTATCAAAAAGTGGAAACGCGTTCTTATTGTTACATAACCTAAATTTTGGGTTTGGGTTACTTTTAATGTTTAGAAGAAAATTAAACGATTTTTGAATAACTTAAATATCAATTATAAAACAAATAATAAAATCAAATTAAATTTGACAAGAAATAAGATGGGCCCCAGAACGGAACCTTGAGTTACACCTACATTAAGTTTAACAGTGCGACTCAGGCAACCACTAATACTAACTCGTTGCGAACGACCTTCCAAAAACGACTTAATTCACTCATACAAGCAACCTCTAAATCCAATGAGCCAAAGTTTTTACAAAAGTATCCGGTCGCCCACCATATCAAAGGCTTTACTTATATCGACAAATAGAGCAGCTGATGTATGAGAATTATTAAGACCTTCGTGTAGCGGATTCATTAAATTAAGAAGAGCATCTTTCGTTGCAAGACCAGTTCTGAATCCAAATTGATAATAACTAAGATAATTAAAACAGTTTATGAAGACAATAAAACGGGATTTTACCGATTTCTCAAACATTTTTGAGATAACCGGCATAAGCGAAATCAGCCGATGATTGCATAATAATAAGCGATCACCTTTTTTGAAGAGCGGAATGACCGTCGCGGTTTTTAATGCTTGCGGAAAAATACCTTCAGTAATACTACGAATAAATAGTTCGCACAAAATATCAACAATGTTGTAATTAATTTCTTTTATGTTGGCGCTGCTTAGTTCAATATTATCGATCGTAAATTTAGATTCCAAAGAATTTATAATAAAAAATAATTCTGTCGACGTGATTGGCCGGAAGAAATAATTTCTATTGGAAGTGACTGAGTATAATTACTATTAGATTTGTGTACCCGATTCATCGATTATTTCAGAGATTGCGTTGCAACGCGTCCCTTTATTCAGTATTTCATTTGCCAATTCCCTCTGCTTCTTACAATTGCCACCCGCTCTTTGAAATTTGTTAAAATAGTATTTCGATTTTGCGTTTATAATTTGTTTATTCCATATAGTCGAATACTTATAATAGTACTTCTTCAGATTGGAATTTTGACTATGTTTTTTAAGTTGTTTGCGAAGTTGGGTTTTCTTTATTACCTTAAAAACCAAAGCATCTGTAATCCAAGGTTTGCGTTTGCAAATAGATATTTACATTTAGTGATATATAGTAATTATTTAAAATGTAGAGCACATACAGAGGACCACGATTCTTGAACTAACAAATTATTTAATAATTTAAAATCTATCTTAAAATTAGCAGTTGTAAGTTCGGAACAGATTGAACAATAGGGTTATCTTCTAATAATAGAGTTACGAATATAGCGCAATGATCAGTAATTTTCATATCTAAGACAGATGATCTCACATGAACATGAGAGCATCTGAAATAAACATGGTCAATACAAGTAGAAGACAAATTAACAATCCTAATTGTAGCATTGTCATCAGAAGTTAAACCAATACTTGACATCAAAAATTTGTTTTCATCTATTTGCGTTGAATTATCTAGTAAATTAATGTTTAGATCAACAACGACTAAAAGATTTTTGGATTTAAGTCTACACATAAAAGGATCAAATTCAATCAAAAAAGCATCTATATTAAAAGGGAAACCGGTAATTTCTAAACATTTTTCCTTTGATAATTTTTCGAAGTATTCAATTTGCTGTTGGTTTTCGTTGATTATTGTTTTCAGTTGTGCGTTTTCCGCTTCTAAATTGTTCACTAGAGAAAATAAGTTCTCGTATTTCTTAAGCTGATTAAATCTTTTAGAAAAATTCGATTTGATGTCATCTTTCATACTGATGACTTTGCCAAACAGCATTTCCAAGGTCACGGTTGAATTAATTATACCCGATGAATTTTTATCAGCCATATAGCCACCCGAACTATTTGCACACAATTCACAAATCCAAGATTTAGAAGTTACTTCAATATTATCAAACTTGGCACTGTCCAACATTACACATTCGAGATGAAATAATTTAAGATAAGCTACACATTTTATGTTATTTTTGAGTTCAGCACCACGAATATTTCTAACGTTACATTTATTGCACGACATTTTAATAGTAGTTATTAATATGAAATTCGTTTCAGTAGCTTATTATATCCACAAGTAAAATTCACATTTGGGTGTTTGTCTTCGCCCTCCTTTTGAAAAAGTAGACTTCCAATTCCTGTAGTAATCAGGATTGATATCAGGATTCACTAGCACTGATGCTGATATCAATGCCTTCTTTAGCATATCGAATGCTTCTTGTGCTTGTTGATTCCATTTCGGTTTCACCCCTTTATTTAGACGGTCACTGATTTGTGCGGTTAACGTTGAGTATTTCGATATGAACCTCCTATACCAACCTAACAAACCCTAGGAATCGCCTTATTTGTTGTGACGCGCGAGGCGCGGGGTATTCGGTTATTTGTTTAAACCTTTCCGTTGGCTTTATTAAAGAGATTAACTGCGGACGACCAGAAGCTTCGACTCTGTCCAATGACGCCAAGAGCTATCATTCCGTCTAACTCACGGTATATATCGATATGATTAGCCGGTGACACCGAATATTATCTCTGTTCCACTAAATGCGTTCTACCCATTCCCATTTTCTCGCTTGATGGAAATTGATTTATTATGTTTTCAAGGATCGTACGTTGCCGGTCATTTAATTCATGTTTTTGAGCATCAGCACTTGGTGACTGCCCAAAGTTCTCTAGCTCAGTTTTCCCTTCCAAAATTATATATCTGAATATAGTGGCTGACTCAGTCCGGGAGCTATATGAATCGGTAGTGTTTTTGTTTTGCGTTGTTGCCGTTTGGAGCGTTGACGGAAGGCCAATAATTTTTACACTGGTTTATTTGAGAAATGTATCTGTATTTCTCCCTAGCACAGTCCTGTTAGCTTCACTATCAAGGAGTTTACGGCATGGTACACCATTAATAAGTACATTCGCGTATGGCCTAGAATCGCTTAAAGTGGATACTACAGATTTGCATAACATTTTTTTTATCGATTTACATAATTTGAAATTTTTTAAAGACTGGTTCAATCGGGGATTTTTGATCCTCTCTTTTCGTATGGGGTTCTCTCTTTAATATCATACGGTATAACTCCGGATCCATGTTGGTGGCTACATCCTCGACTGAGCGGCTGGGTGACAGGTTCGTTATTGTAGGGGTATTCAGCATCCCAGTATTGCGAAGTTCTTCTACCAGTTTCCCTTTTGGTAAGTTTTACACCGAAAACATTAAGACTTTATTTAGGATGTTTGGGGTTTTACATCCGAAACAACAGTGATGTTTTATTACAATTCCAGCAAGTGCTGGGCGATGAAGATTTCTTAATCGTAATGTTTTTCGTGTATTTGCATATCTAAGATTCGAGGAACTAGTATGACTGCACAAACAGAATCAGAAAATATTTTCTACTCAGAATAATTACATACAAAGGTACCGTAGCACTCATTATTCTCGATCATTTCCATTTCATTTACTTGACGAGATCTAGCTTGGTAGTAGATTTCTGAGGCTCATCCGATTCTGCTCCATGTATCTTCCACAAATACACACTTGTTTACCATTTCCGTTAAAATTTAACTCCTTGCATATTTCTGCTTGTCCACGTTATACCACGAATTGCATGGTAGAAGTCAAGAAATGATTTATTAATAAGTTGTTTACGACGTTCTAGTGTTAGGAGTAAGTTTCTTGAAATTTTCAGTACCAGTTAAGCGCTCTGTCTTTCAACAATACGCTAACATTTGCCGCTAGTCTATCTTTGCTCAATCCGTTTACATCAGCCATTATTTGCACTAGAAAAAAAAACCTCTCCACCGGTAACTCATTTTTCTCGTCCCCATGTTAGACAGATTTCACTGAATATTTCTGTATATACATTTTATTATAGCCACTTTTTCTGTACAAGTACAGTCACCATTTAAACAGTAATTTAATCGATTGGTTTGGGTGGGGAAACCAATAAACAGGCACAATCACTAATTATACCAATAAAACAATAATGACCATGGTAACACGGTAGATTGCTACAAATCTTGATTTAAACAAGTGAAAATTTAATAACCAATGCTACGAATTAATCCGCCTGGAACATCTTACATGTTACAATTTAAACGACGAATTCTTACCGACATCAGACATTTCAATTACGTTAATTAAAATGAAATAAGACAAGACCGATACAAACAAAACAAAAAATCCAATTATTTTCCAATTTTGTTGATCAAATTGAACATGATGAGTCAATAATTAAATATGGTCGTGCTTCTGGTCAATTTCTATTCCCTTTTGTATAAAGTTTTTCATGTTTTCATGATTGTCGTTTAATGAACGACAGTGGAAAATAAATTTATTATTTATTCATGATGTGGTGTCTAGTTAGCATGTTAAAAATTAACTTATACTGATTGCATACTACTAATTACGTACTAACACTATACATTACAAACCCAACTTCCATATAAAATTAAATGAGGAAATTGACTTTACAGCTAACTACTAAATCTGATGTAAACAAAAACATCAAACTACATATATGCACTCTTTCCATAACAAGTAGTAAAAAATTTTGGTTAAAAAATTCATGAGAATTTTTTTTTTTTTTTTTTGTAAGAACATCGTAAAAATATGAAAGCTCATTTCCGTCATTTTCGTATTTATTTTTTATTGTTAAGCATTTTTCTCATTAAATTTTCATTTTCTTTTATACATAAATTTACTGTGTATATATAATAGCACCATATACCATCAAATTGTACGATTTCGTTTCGTTATGGAATAATATGAATTTCGTTGACTCTTGGCACATAAATAATAAAAAAAAAATTATAAAAATTTAATGGTTAGGAAAATGATTTCAATAAAATTTTGTTTAAATTTGTTGTAAATCCATGCTGTACGTAGCAGAAGGCGGAAATGCAGTTGAACATAAAATGCGACGATATTTGCAAAGGTTAACGATTTAATTGTAAAGTAATTGCAATAATGGCTAAAGGATAATTTTTTTCAGTAGAACATTAAACTTTTCTAAGTATCAGAAACCGTTCGGAAAATCGACATATGATATTGTACATTACCATAACGGGTTTTTTGCTTACTTAACGACCGAAGCCCCTCTAAATTTTCAAGTGACTAATTTTTTCTGTTTGATAACATCCATACCAACCCAAAAATATACTAAGGATTTTGGGCCGGTGTTTCTAAGTATCGAAAACTGTTCGGAAATTAGATATATAATATTGAACATTACCATAACGGATTTTTTCCTTACTAAACGACCAAAGCCCCTCTAACTTCTCAAGTGACTATTTTTTTCTGTTAGGTTACATCTTACATCCATACCAACCCAAAAACATACTTATGATTTTGAGCCTGTATTTCGAAGTATCGGAAAACGTTCGGAAATTCGACATATGATATGGATTATTACAACAATGGGTTTCTTGCTTACTGCAAACAATTATCTAAACATGCCAGGATATTGCCTAGTAGTCCAAAAGACTGAGTTTTTCTTTTACGTTAAAATTTACAAACATAGCAGCACATATTTTACCCTAAATTGATTTTTTCTAATAGCAAATAAATTCACCGTTCAAATGGTGAATCCAGTTTGAATATCGGTTAATCCGAACAAAATATAAAATGGTCACAAATACATTAAAATATATTAAGAGTTACGAAAATCTTCACGAGATTGCGCAAAAACGTGAAGTTTTCCTAAACTATCCTACTTTTTTTTTTAGGAAAGTTTAGGATAAAGTTCACGTTAATTTAAGGTTGAGGTATTTTGATCCGACTACTTAAATAAAATTTTGACATACGGGCCGATTGTTATTATTGATATCTTTAACCGGTAGATATCATAACTTCTTAGTGGATAGCGTTAAAAATTTTGGCCCGTGGCGTACTGCAGCTATCAGGGGGGAGGGGGGGTCACAGGTGGTGGAACGTGGATGGCCTATCGATAGGTAGGTTAGCGGTGAATTAAATCACCCGCCCCAACCGCAGTCCACCTGGTGGAAGAGTCTCAGGGAACTAGGGAGTGGTTAACCTCAGTTCATTAAATTCTGAGTGCCTATAGTGCCCAGCATGAAAAGGCGAACAGATGACGCCAGAAAACCATCGCCCAATAACCACGGCGGACTGTGCGTCACGTCCTCTCTGCACCTCCGGAGTCCCCCGGTGATGAGTGGGGTACCCTGTAAACGGGTGACCTTGGGAATGGAATGAATCTCATTATATTGGGCTCTCCATGTGAATAGGTGAATGAAAAAGAGAATGTTGACCAGAGGGAAGGGGGTGCTGGGAGGCCGGGGTGCTAGCGAGCCGAATGGGCTGGATTCAGGTGTTAAGCGACCCGTGCTTATGATCAACTAGGCTAGGGGGCCCATTTAACAAATCCCAATCGCTAACGGAGTCCTCTGGATACCTGGCGACCTCCAGTTGTAATTATCCTTACCTTCGTATACGGATCTCTGCGCAGGCGGACCTTTATTTCTCCGATACTCGTGGGAATCAAAATGGAAGGATCTAATAACAAAAAAACCAAGGGCACCGGCTCTCTTCAAAAGCCGGAATCTGCGAAGGGGGTACCTCGAACCAGACGGGTGGGGCCTCTAAGGTTGCAAAGGTGGTTGACTCTAGGGCACCAGTCCCGGGAATTAGCGGTACCAACGCAGCACATGGGAGTGGGACGAGACACATTCCTCCAGCAAAAAGGCGATATAGGAATCGCCGCTCGGCATTCCGAATTCTTGAGAATTGAGCTGCGACCCCCGAGGAGCAGCTCACGGAAGAGCAAAGAACATCAGTAGCTTGGGCAAGGAGCACTGTGGGCTGCGGTAGCTCGAAAGGGACCATGTGTCGAAAAGACAGCGGTCCCAGAACGAGGTGGAAGTGGCTAAAAGCAAGCGGGCCAATTTGCTGACTGAAATTAATCCGAGCTCTAATTCAGGGACAAAGCTGTTCAGCGATGTCCTGGGGGAGCATGTGTTGATACTAGCCGTAATTGACGAAAGTCAAAAAGATGGGAGCATCACCGCGGATAAATAGAGGTTTGTGTATAATGCACACAAAATCGTCTTTTAAAGGTCCTGGGGGAAAATCTGGGACCACCTTCATCCTGCAGAGATGCGAGATAGTATCAAGAGCGTGTGAAGATGACAGCATGGTCGGACTCAGATCTGTGGATCTATATAAAAAGGCTATAGCCAAAGTAGGGGAGGTGTGTCCAGGCGCAAAGCTTGCGGGAGTTAGCCGAGAGGAAATTCCCAGCACGCCAAGGGCACGTGTCTTGCTGCCATCCGAACCGGCTAGCCTGACGAGGCCTTGCAAATAATTCAGGCCAGTAACCCGAGTCTTCCAACCGGAAATTGGAAGATCGTCAAGCAGGAGGAGGCGAAGGGGGTTCGAAATTATCAATTATGGTAATAAATAAGGAGTCCCTTGCCCTCCTTCACAAAACGAAGGGAGTAATTGACTTCGGTTACGGATCAATTACTCTCAACGTTTATAAGAAGGATGGGGCGGAAGTGCGTACGGGAGGCCAACCGGAGGATGTTGGTAACCCGCCCAGGCCTGAAGGGGTACCAGCTACATGGGGGGAGATGCTGAGGGTAGAGGGGAGAGTGAATCCGTCGACCTCGGTCGGGCAAGGATTCAGTTGGAAGATGAGGAGAAGCACATAAGCGAAGGAGCTGGTGTACCAATGGAGGAGGATGTCGGCAGCCTGGCTAGACGGGGGGCATTGACAAGTCCTCTACAGAGGGTATGAGGGTTAGCGAGGTGGGCGAATACGGCGCATCCGAAAATACAGAGAAATAATATTCCTGCGGTTGCAGGATATACCGTAGAGGTAGGTAAAGGTTAAAAGGTTATGGTTAAGATAATTCAAATTAACCTTCACTATTCTAAGGCTGCTTCGGCAGCTCTACTCCTCAGGCTGCCTAGTTCGGGTGAGGATGTGATACTAATCCAAGAACCTTGGATTGATAACAACAGCATCTGTGGCGTCAGAACCAAGGGATACAAAATTATATCCTCTAGTAGGTCTGCGAAGATCAGATCTTGTATTCTTGGGGAAAATATTATTAATCTTTTCCATCTCTCTCAATACAGCAATGGTGACACTACTGCAGTTAGCCTGGAAATAGGCATTTGTAGATTCTGGCTAGTTTCAGCCTACATGGACCGGGAGAAGGAGGTTCCTCCGGATAACCTTGAGGAGCTGATCCGTGATGCGGAACAATCAAAAATAGGTGTGGTACTGGGAGTTGATGCTAATGCGCATCACAATATCTGGGGAAGCATGGACAATAATGAAAGAGGTGAGTCCCTTTTTGATTATTTCATGAGTACTAACCTTTCAGTGTGTAATATTGGGCGGGAACCTACATTTATTACTAGTAACAGGCAGGAGGTTCTAGACGTGACCCTTGTCTCAAATAATATTCTTCATATGGTTAAAAATTGGAGGGTGGATAAGGAACACTCATTTTCTGATCATCGATATTTAACCTATAGCCTCGATATTCACCCTGCTACCCGGGACGCCTTCAGGAATCCTAGAAGGACCAACTGAAGCATATATTGGGAATTACTGGAGAATTTGTTGTAGTCGAGGGCTCTAGAGCTCCCGACGACCGTTGGGGAGCTGGAGGACATAGTGGCTAGCGTTACTGGCGCATGCAACCGGTCCTTTCTTGCTGCCTGCCCGCTAGTTAAGCCTAGAGGTAGGCAAAAACTAGTAAGGTGGTCCAGGGAACTGGGAACCTATCGTAAGGCTTGTAGGACAGCCTTTAATAAAGCAAAAAATACAAGGGAGGCGCAGGATTGGGACTTCTATAATAAGAAGCTCGGAGTTTATAAGAAAGAATTAAGAAAGGCACAAAGGAGGTCTTGGAGAATCTTCTGTGATAAAATGAAAGAGGTATCCGAAACCTCCCGCCTTAGAAAGATTCTTTCCAAAAGTACAGCTAGTTCCAGTTTTTTGATAAAACCGGACGGATCTTGGACAGCTTCTAGTAGAGAATCTGTGGAGCTTCTCTTCGAGACACACTTCCCAGGGAGCTTTGAAGACCTGTTGTTGCATAGCAATCATCAGAGAGCACTGTCAGTGTTCACAGAGGATATCGTAACCAGGAAACGGTTCCTATGAGCTCTGAGTGGTTTTAAACCATTTAAATCTGCTGGTCCGGATCAAATTCTACCAGCGCAACTTCAAAATAACTCAGTTATTATTCTTCCTTACATGGAAGCTATATTCAAAGGGTGTTTGAAGCTATGCTATATTCCTAGGTTCTGGATGGAGGTCAATGTGGTGATTATACTTAAAGCGGGGAAAAGCTCACATGTCTATCCTAAGGACCGAAGACCAATAACTCTATCATCCTTTCTTTTGAAAACCTTGGAAAGGCTGCTGTATGTATACATTAAAGATAAAATAGGTGTCAGGAAGTGGGCACACGTCTCAGCATGCGTACACAAAGGGTAGATCTGCGGACACTGCTCTGCACGCCTTGGTGTGTACGATTAAAAAATCGATTAATTCGAAGGAATTCTGTTTGGTGGCTTTCCTGGATATAGAGGGCGCCTTTAATAATGTTAAAATGGAGGCAATCAAGGAGGGATTGTCATTTTTGGAGAAGGACGTTTCTCTGATAGGGTTAATCAATTATATGCTGGGAAGCAGGATTGTTAGCTCGAAGTTGGGGGACTCCACCATCAAGAGGCGTGTAACTAGGGGAACCCCGCAGGGGAGTGTTCTGTCTCCTCTTCTCTGGAAAATAGTCGTAAACGGGTTACTACTAGAATTGGAGAGAGAGGGTATTGAAGTTAACGCTTATGCAGATGACGTAGCTTTAGCTGTTACCGGGAAATTCCTGGGCACGATTGTAGACGTAATGCAGAATGCGCTTACCATCGTTACGAAATGGGTTGGCAAATGTGGACTTGGTAATTACCCGTCCAAGACAGAGCTGGTTCTCTTCACTAAGAAATACCAAATCCCGGTAGTTGTCGCTCCTACCTTAAATGGCACGAGACTTGCTTTTACTGATAGTGCTAGATATCTGGGCATTTTCTTGGACAATAAGCTTATTTAGAGGCCCAATATGTTGAAGAGAATAAACAAGGCTACTATAGATTTGTACTCCTGTAGGAACGCCATTGGTCATAAATGGGGTCTGAAGCCGGAGCTGGTACACTGGCTCTACACCACTGTAGTGAGACCTGTACTCATGTACAGGGTGGGTGTTTGGTGGCCAGCTCTGGACAAGGTAACTTATAAAAGTAGGATTGAGAAGATGCAAATAACGACCTGTATGCTAGTTAGCGGGGCCTTGAGGTCGACACCGACAAGTCCCTTAGTTGGTTTCTTGCACCTTCTTCCGGTCGACATTTTTGGCAAACAGATGGCGGCAAATACGGCTGTACGACTTGCAGCCGTCTCTCAGTGGAGGTGTCTTAGTACAGGACACTCTACTATCGTTAGATCGTTGAAGGATGAGCTGGCGAATCTTGACTACATTAAACCTACTCTACGCTTCGAGAAGCGATTTCGGGCTTCCTTCCTTTTAAGGGATATCTGGAGGGATAGACCGTTATCGGAAATCGAAGCGATACAATTCTTCACAGATGGTTCTAAGCTAGATGGCAAAGTGGGAGCTGGAGTATTCTGTGACAAATTAAATGTAAACATATCTATTCCTCTCCCTGATTACAGCAGCGTGTACCAAGATGAAGTCGTAGCGATTGTGGAGGTCATGACATGGTTGAAGCATAATGTGGTATCTTTAGAGGATATCGCAATCTATGTGGATAGTCAAGCTGCAATCCGGTGGTTAGAATCGGTCTCTTTGGCGTCACGGGTGGCGTTGAGTTGTCACTCATCTCTAAATGAGATGGGTGAGCATTTCAATATCCAGGTAATCTGGGTCCTAGGTTACTCGGGCGTCATGGGGAACTGCAGGGCGGATGAACTTGCTAGGCATGGTACGACTCTCTAGCTGCAACCGGAAAGAGCAAGTCTGGGGAAAACTTTCACAGCGCTGAGACAAGCACTTGGGAAGCAGGCGCTATGCTCAGCGGGGGAAACGTCGTCTAACACCCTCACCTGTAGAGTTGCAACACAAGTTTGGCCAGAGCTGGACTTTGGGCGCTCTAGGGCAATTATATCCCTACGCAGATGTAAATTATGAACGGTCGTAGGAATTCTCACGGTGCACTGCCTTTCTGGAGAACATGAAAGAAGGCTGGGTCTGGAGGAAAATGACTTCTGCAGAAGCTGCTTGGACGAAGAGGAGGAAGAGACGTTGGTCCACTTTCTCTGCTCGTGTCCAGTATTGGCACTCAGAAGGCACAAACACTTGGGTAAGTTCAGGATGGATTACCTCTCGGATCTCGAAAACATTAAAGTGCGGGACGTCCTTCACTAGCTCGAAATGGTTCCAATAGGGGTAAAGGGGATATATTCTGTGGTATCACAATGGACCGTCACCGGTCTAAGTGTGCCTAAGCAGCCACTCCAACCTAACTTAATGTAACCTAAAGATTTTGACCAATAGTTATATACGTATTAAAACATTGTTCGACTTTCGTTGTTATTCTTCAGCTAGTTTAACTGGTTTTAGTAATGATACCCTAGGTGGTTTGGCGACTATTGGAGGGGGGGGGGCAAAGTTGAGTAGATTAATCAACCAGATCCGTAACGTTCCAGTAGGGTTCGCATCACGTGAGCTGTTCTGTACTTGTCATTAGGCAGTTGCGTGATGGGTACAATTGTGTAAGAGGTAACCTGTTCACAATTTGCAAGTGTACGTACTACCTCCTCGTGGCAACCACTGGTAACTTAGGCCATTTGGCACAGTTTTGGCCATTTCGCACAGGCTAAAGTTCGGCGCTAAAGGAGAAAACCTTGACAAAAAACCCTAATCTAAGGTGAAAAGCATATGCCGATGGATGAATGGCTGATAGGTTAGTCAGTCTAAAATATGCGGACTCTGGATACCAGGCACCCTTCAGTTGTATTTAGCTTCCCTTTAGTAAAGCTTGGTGACTTACAGGCGATTTGCAATTCCGAGCAACTCGTAAGAGTAAAATCAAACGGAATACAGTGCAAGAGTAGGAATATACGGGAGTGGCACAACCCTCTCCAGGTCCTCGGGCTCCAATGCCACCGTTTTTCTAGCAGAACTACATGCTGTAGTGCAATCATTGACCTTTAATCATAACAAGATGTGTTGTTTCTTTCGCAATTATATGAATTGAATAAATGATGGACCAAAGAGGCAAGCTACTATAGGATTTGTAGGTCGAGTCCCTAAACCTGGGCCCAACAACTTTGGGTTTTCTCTTAGAAAATCGGAAGTGGAATATTATCGCTTGCTTCAGTTTTCTTTTTTAATGCAAATAGCTGGCTTTGAAAAATTAATATTATCTGGGAATGCTTTCACAAATTGGAACATAAAAAATTGTTCGAACGTAAAGCCACTAATCAAATTTTCAATTAAGGAATTTAGAAGCAATACAGCAGAAACTACTTTTATGATGAAGCAAAGGGAAATACTTAATTCAAATATTATTGTGGAACTTCATATAAATAAGAATAAATCATGAACCTTTTGTTGGAACAACGAAAACACATTGTACCCGAACGCATCGATTATCGAAAGAAAATTTGCCAAATTATTTAAAAAGATGAGATGAAAAGATGATATTTGAGTTTTGGATCCAATGATGCAGAAATAAGGTCCCGCCCAAAATTCAAATATGCTAAGGGGTTGGTGTAAATTTATTTTCTCAACAATAATAAATTATTTTCTTTTTAATACAAATCTTGGTAATACCTTTTGAAACTCCCTCAAACGTTGAAATTTACTTTACGAATATGCATATATTGCTCTTTAGCATCGAATGATGCAATTGGATATCGTCAATATACAAAAAAAAACAGTACAAACCTCGTGAAATTTCAGCGATGAACCGTTGGAATGATTGGGCCGTATTACACAGACCAAATATCATGGCAGTCTTATGCACATTCGCTGGGTCGATGGGGTCTTGATGGAGAGCCTTCTGTAGATCGATTTTTGAGGAACCAGTTTTCGCGTGTATGGGATATTTTGGCAGTCGTTATTATACGGTAACGGATAGGTACTTGTCCGGAACTCAACTTAAATTTAAGCACGTTAATATTTCCAAAAACAAAATTAATTTTCTGTATAAAACTTTCCAAAATTTTTTTTTACTCGTCGAATGCTGATTTATTGAATAAATCGCTATATCGTTGAATCTATGTGTACGTATGTGAGCTGAATAATTATTGTTCATTAATATGAAACTGTCGTAACCCATGAAGCACCATGTTAAATAAATTTAATATAGTGATCTGAATCAAGATATATTTGACTTAATCTAGAAAAGCACAAGAATAACAGAAGTATTAAACAGTCCTAGCGATTTTACATTCCTGAGTAGCCAAATTAAATTAAATTCAGCGCCCAGCGAATTAAAATAAATCAAACTATTATTACGCGTAAATTGAACAATGCCTACCCAATGAGATGGTTATTATAAAAACAGTTAAACATTTTATCTGTAATGAATTAACCACTGGATTTAACAATAATTGTTTTAGTATATGGATCCAATATCCCATTACATAAATAAAACAAAAAAAAAAACATTTTTTGTTCCAAACGAAAATTATGTAAATTAATAACCACTCAAAATTATTTACCTCAATTTCATGTATAGAAATTGATTAAATTTATTCAAATTGCGATCCACAACCTACATAACCACAATTTAGACAAAATTGTTGGCGTACAGCTAAATAAACTAAAAAAAATTCTCTCCTTTTTTATTGATTTTGGCTGGTAAATTTGGGAAATTTGGACATCAGTGTTTTTACAGTTATTGTTGGAAATCGGTGATTCAAAATGTGAGTTAAAAAATAATTGAAGTGAAATATTTTTCGATATATTTTAAATGTTAATACCTGTTCTGCATACACCACTGGATAATCAGGTTGTTATGGTTTGGTTATTCAAATCAATTAAAATAGGAAAAAAAAAATGTTTTGGTGTGAAATATTTTCACAAATTTTAACCAATCAAATTATTGCGAAATATTAATGGTTTATAGGTCGTTAAACGTTTTAGAATAACAATGCACTCAACACAACTGCGTACGTTACATGTCAGCTTTGGCACTATGTATTTATAAACAAAATTAATCTTTTTTCTTGTGTAATCTAAAAATAGATTCCAGTTCCACTACCTCAACATCTTACCAATAATACAAAAAACATTCTAAGCACTTGGATACAAGACAGTTTACAAAACTAAGAAGTAAATTTTCTGAAACTAGAGTATTACAAAATAAATTATAACCAGTATACCGAATATTACATCGGACAAACAGGCCATTAATTTTGAAAAAAGATTCAAAAAACATATTAGGACCATTTAAAAATATTTAGAATCCGAATTCAATCTCAAACATCATAATATCAGATTAGAACTCAAACTTTAAAACCAGAATTAAATGAAAAAAATCTTCCTAACCATTCTTTATTTCAATCCCCACACAATTTTGTTTATGCTTCTTTTATGTCTTCGTTCTGTAACATTTGAGTGAGGAGTTAGAAAACAATTATGATTTACTCTTTGAATTGGGAATATTTTTAAATTCAGTAAAATAAAAATTAACTTATTCTCAATCATTTAACTTTCAAATTAAAGTAAGCGGTTTTATTTCAATATTACAAATCACAATAGGTCAACCTCAAGGTTGATTCACCAGATTTGTCCATTGAGCTTGTCAAGAAAATGACAACGTGACGGAGTTAAAAACCGAGTTAAAAATATGTTATCTCACTGGACACAGAAGAGAGATAACATATTTTTAACTCGGTTTTTAACTCCGTCAAGTTGTCAATTTATTGACGAGCTCAATAGACAAATCTGGTGAATCAAGCTTCACCGTTAAAACGAGGCTACACGAATATTTTAATTTTGTTCCATTTCTGCAACGTAAAATGATAAAATAGAGAGGCAAGGCAACAAAAAAAAAAAAAAAAAGAAAGAAAAATCAAAAAATTCAGTTCGGCGTACTAAGGCCGAGCTTCGTTATTTGAACGGATACTAATCACAAGTCAAAGAGTGAATAAAAAGAGTTAAAGAAGAAAAATTATTTTGAAATTTTATCAACTCACTTGCTCAACAGATGTTCTTTAAATCTCAACCAGAACTGTGCAGGTCTAGAGGTGATAACAAATGTTATTTTTTATGTAACGTAAATTCTAAAATGGCCTTCAGAAAAGTCTTGAAATAGAAGTTATAGCTGTTGAAATTACTAACATTTTTTCTTTTACGGTTTTTTTCGCATGGCGCTAAATTAGCGCTTTATTTTATTAAAAAACTTAATTTATTAAATAAAAAAGGCATTTTGGAAAGTGTGGTAGGCTGGCGAAATGTGTTACCGCAATGTTTTATCGTTACTCCATCTTAACCCGTCTAAAAGTGTATTGCTTTCAACCATAATGAGTTAAGGTAATGTTTTTGGTTAATGGCTGGTCAAAGCAACAGCAAAAATTAAACAAATTAAACAATTCGACTCTTATAGCAGGTATTGAAACTAAATATTTGGTTAAGATTAGTTTAACCACTATTTTTTTTTTTTGTTTTAGCTAAAATATTTTGTGGTCTATTTAGTATGATTGTTGTTGTAATTTTTTTTATTTTTGGTGAAAGCAGTACAACTATTGTCTCAACTCACGATTCTACCAATCTTCGAAAAAATAAAAACTCGACTGAATGGTACTTAGTATCATTCGATTTCGAAGTGCTGTTTTTTTCTAATCCCATGTAGCTCAGAATTTTGCAGGATCCAGCACAATAGATTTTTGAGGTTGCAGTGCGAAGTGGGTGATCGCCCGCAGTTATGTAAACCCACAACAGGTAACATAACAATAGGCAACATAAATAACGCACACGATTCGGCCCACGATAACATACAACAACAAACATGCAGTCACATTTTTTAACATGCATAACAAGTTTAATATTACGAGTTATGCTGTAAATATATATTTTGCCTTTTATGCAAAATATAATGTAATTGACTTCAAAATAAAACGTGTGAACATAAAAAATTTAAAGATGATAACGCTGCATTTTTTATGTATATAAACTCGAATCAAACCATTGCTCGGTGAGATTTATAATTGTATTCCAACCTAAATTGTACTCTTTATGTAAGATCAAAATAAAATTAATAAAATAAATTCTGGAATTAATAAAAATTAATTCCAGAATAATAAAATTTTAAGTGTTTTTGAAGCAATAAATATAACTGGCGCAGTTGGTAGAGGATATTTTTTAATATCTGTTCACTACAAAAACACACACTGCATAGCAAATAATAATAGTGTTCTAAGTGTCATAAAAAGTGAAATACTGACGGTTCATCAGTAAGTAGTGCTTGAACCAAGTTTTGTTTGCGAGCATATACAAAACCAAAGTATATGTTGTTTGACGGTTGATCAAACATAATTAAGAAAAAAAAGAGAATAAAAAAAAAAGCTTTTTTTAATTAAACCGAAATAATAATACAAAATTTTTTTTTCGAGATATCTATTTGCCCCCACCAGTGGTAAGCGAATAGAAATATTTAAAACAAATATAATAAAACGACTGGGCGTTTGTACCCAAAAAGTGAAAAAATTAAGGAAGAAACCGATATCAACAGACACAGGAATCAAGGAATGACGGCTTATCAACAATTGATTTTTGTAACAATTATAATTTTTTGGTGAGTACCATACTGATTTAAATATCCCTGATTGATATCCAAAAATTCCTCAGGTTTTTACATATATATATTTTAAAGTTAAATAAAAAAAAAATATCTTAGAAAATTTTGATTAAAATTTAAAGTTAAACATTAAAGTTCATCATTTATCGTGATCAATAAAATAAATTATAAAATAAAATGGTGGAAGAACAAACCTTTAAGCAAATGGAGCGTACTCTTTGTCTCCTTCAAATCCCAGATGCCATTAAAGACATTGTTACTGACCATCCTAATGAACGTACGTCTGGATCCGGATAGATTCATGGCTAGGGGAGTTCTCATCATTAGGACTTAGAATTGGTCTCACAAACCTTACGTACATTTTTTTTTTTTTTTATACAAGAATTATTACATGGGGCACTTCCTCAATCACATCACCAATAAAAGAAATTATTTCTACACCATTTTCAAAACAGAAATTTAATTCATAATTTCAATAAAAAAAATAAAAATTTATACACTTTGTAATTTTGGAAAATTAGTAAAAAAAATTTTTTAAAGCGAAAAAGAAAGAGATTTGTATATACCTAGGGAAAATTGTTAAAAAAAACTCACCAGAACTTTTCCGAAGAGTACTCTTGGGCATCCGTTCGGATGGCTGTAAAAAAAATTTTATAACTTGCACGCACTATGGGTATCTTTCGTTTTCCCTTTTCTCTCTTTTCCTTCCTTTTTTTTCAAATTTTCTTATAATTTAACTTAACATATGAATAATTAATTTTTAAACTCCAATTTTACACAATTATGTATGTATAATAGATTTTTTTTTTTTTTTTTTTTTTTTATACGAGTATATATAACAATATGTCACCACAGGTACACACACTCACTACACCGATGATGTATTTGGTAGACCGAATATATATATTTTTTTTTATGGGTAACTCGCGTAATCCTATAGTGTATAGTTGCAAATTCCTCTCGGTCCTATTGGGCAAAATAGGCATCAAACCATAGTTGAAATACACCAACTAACTGCATTCGAACCTTCTTTTATTTTCGTCTATGTGCTTTCGGTTAGTTTTTCACCAACCCAAAAATGATCGAGAGGCCGAATATTGACCTGCAAAAATCAATTTGCTTGATCGCCAATCCAACGTGGTTCATTTATTTATTATCATATTATAATAAATCCTATCGAAGGAAATTGGGACACAATATACTACTTATAAACCAAAATAAAACCCAAAAAAAATTATCATGGAAAAAAAAATCTTACCAGATTCTTCGTTTTATGGTTTCTTGTGACTGATGAAAAACACTTAATAATTTCAATTTCACAATTGTGCTTTGTTTCGTTTTTATTTGTACTGATCAGCTTGACCTCTCGATTGAAATTGGCATAATCATTCGCAGAAGATATAAAACGCTAGAATTTCCCCTATGACTACAGTAATTAAATTGTTTAACCCCGCCAATATTTTGTTCTTTTTGGTAACTATACGTAAATGAATACTGTATATGTATCCAAAAAAAACAATGATTAGTGATCAGTAACCACAAACTTTTCAAACCAATTGAATCATCATTAACAACATACTTACACAGTCCATAATACACAATAGTACAGTACATAATATTCCAATATATTGATGCACTTACAGAAATAAAATATATAAATACATAGATAGGTATTACATAGGATGGCACTCCATTCAACCGGTAGTAAATAAACGTAAATAAAATAAAATAAAAATTTGGGCTATTGACCGATGATGATAAATGCACAATATTTCAATGTTGTCTGTTTATTTTATTACTAGCTTAATAGAAAGGTATGCATCAATGTAGCCGTAACAACATTCCACCATATAGTGGATGTCGAACAGAACTTAGTAAGTTGAGGACATCCTCACAATTTTAAAACCTGTATTCACGGATCCTTCGTACCAAATTATTCTATTACGTGCGATAAGAAACAAAATTATTGGCGACGCCAACCATGCCTTAGAAATGTACAATACTACATACAAGTGGGACAGTATAAAAGATAGCCTGATAGCTCATTTCGCAGATAAACGCGATGAAAACAGCCTCATTCGAGATCTCCATTCTATTTCCCAAAAAAAAGACAGCGTAGAAGTCTACTTCACAAGAATTTTAGAAATTTGTAACACCCTAAAAACTTGGGCAAAACTGAATACACCTAACGAATATGAACACAAAGCCAAATGGTATGATTCAATGTGTCTTTCAGTGTTCACAACCAATCTTAACGATACATTAGGAGTTATGGTAAGAGCCATGCAACCAGCAGACTTACCAACAGCTAGGCTTTACTGCCTAAAAGGACAAAATACGGTTTACATGAAAACAAAAACCTTCGGTCAACCACCACAAATCCATTATAGACCAAATATACCCCCATTACCACCTAAACCTCAATATAATCGGTATAATCATTATAATAACAATGGAGTACCATTCAAAAAGAATATGCAGTAATTTAACCATCGACCATTAACAACCCAACAATTCGCTAATACTCGCGGTTTACCACCAAAACCTGACCATCGAAAAATGGAACCCATGGACGTTACTTCAAACATGGATAAATATAAACAACCTTCATTTCAACGTCAAAGCCCACAGTTTGACCATCAAAGATACAATTTTCATTCTAATGGTCCACCCAAATTCCAAGTCGAAGAAATACATAATATAGATTCAAACCCGTACAACCATGAACAAGACAATTATTTCATTGAAGATCCGAACGAAGAACATTGCATGGCGCAGGAAATAAACTTTGACAATAATATGAATGAATACGGTGCTCGAAATGATATTCCTCAAATAGAAATAAAAGACCAGGATTTTCACCAAATAGCCTCGACCGAACCAATTTCGGATACCTAAGCCTAAATTCCAACCATAAAAGGGGATATCAATTACCCTATATTAATATATTCCTACATGGAAAACACCATAAATTCTTAATAGATACGGGATCAACAAAGTCGTTCATTGACCCTGTAATCATAAACCTCAACTATGTTCGAGAAATCAAACCTATAACAATTTCAACTCTTTTTAACCAAACAACAGTTAACAAAGCTGTAAATCTTAAAGGTCTCAAAGAATTTAAAACAGAAGAATGCTTAGAATTTATTATCTTCAAATTTCACGACTATTTTAGTGGCTTGATAGGCATGGAAATCATGCAATTATTAGAAATTACCCTAGATTTGGGAAAATCAATACTTAAAACACCCAAGGTCGAAATTCCACTCTCTTTCAAATTAAATTTTATGTCAGCTACGTACAACATTCCACCGCAAAGTAAAATTATTGCAAACATTCCCGTTACTGTAGAAAACGGTGAAATTTACTTAAAACCACAAGTTCTTAACGGCAATTTAATTATTCCGGAAGGGATATACACAAGTACAAAGAATTATGCCAATGTGGAAGTAATAAATTATAGTCCGAAATTCAAACAATTTGTTATAGAACATCCAATTGAATGTGAAAACTTCAACAACAATTACGTTGAAAATAATAATATTGAATCCCTCAAGACTACTCGAGACACTCAATATTACAACAAAAATATAACAAATTTAATTAGAACTGATCATTTAAATATCGAAGAAAAAAGAAGCATTGAAAAATTATGTCTTCAATTCGAGGGAATATTTAAAAAAGTAAATGATCAACTAACATTCAGTAATGTGGTCAAACACAAAATTGAACTTAATGATGAAAAACCTGTTTTTACGAAGAGCTATCGTTATCCTTTCATACACAAAAACGAAGTTGAAAAACAAATTAACGATATGCTCAACCAAGGGATCATACGACCAAGTTATTCACCTTGGTCTTCACCCATTTGGATTGTTCCAAAAAAGCAAGACGCTTCAAGACAAACAAAATGGAGGATAGTAATCGATTATCGTAAGTTAAACGATAAAACCATCTCAGATAGATATCCATTACCAAACATAACGGATATTCTAGACAAATTAGGGAAATGCATTTACTTTACGACCCTAGATTTAGCATCAGGATTCCATCAAATAGAAGTGAATCCCAATGACATACAAAAAACGGCCTTTAGCGTTGAGTTTGGCCACTACGAATACGTTCGCATGCCATTTGGGCTAAAGAATGCTCCTAGCACGTTCCAACGTGTCATGGACAACGTTTTAGGGGAACTCCAAGGAAAGATATGCTTGTGTTATATGGATGACATAATTATATTCAGTACATCCTTGCAAGAACATATCAACAGCCTAAGATTAGTTTTCCAAAAATTAAAAGATGCTAACCTTAAGGTGCAACTAGATAAAAGTGAATTCCTTCATAAGGAAATCGCTTTTCTGGGACATCTTGTAGAGGATAAAACAAAACAGCTGGAATTAGTCAAATTTACACACGATCAAAACGAACATCGTGGAATAATCGAAAATTACGAACAGCTAAAACGTAAGTACTATTTTCCCAACCTGAAAGAATCTATCAGGGAATATATTAACAAATGCGACATTTGCCAAAAAGTCAAATATGACAGACAGCCACCTCAATTAAAAGTGACCTTAACGGAAACACCCAAAGCCCCTATGGAAATTATCCATACTGATATTTTTCAATTAGAATCTACAAAATTTTTAACCGTCATAGACAAATTTAGTAAATTTGCTTCAGCATACAAACTTCAAGAAAAATCCGACAAAACTCTAGCAAGTAAAATAATTCAATTCCTCAGCCCACACGGAATTCCAAGAAAAATCATAGCCGACACAGTGGTAGGTACAGGCAAAAGTGTTAAAGCCTTAGCAGAAAAACATCAAATAGAGTTACATATAACCACACCATATAACTCAACAGGAAATTCACCGGTTGAACGCCTTCATTCTACTCTGAAGGAACTCTGTAGCATTATTCGTATTAAAGACGACAAGGAAAATCTAGAAGACATCATGAACCTTGCTATATTATCATATAATAACGCTATACACAGCTCAACAAAACTTACTCCATTTGAGCTTTTAAAAGGGCATTATGTAAAAACACCATTAGACTTTAATAACGAACAAGACCATCTCACCCAACACAAACAAAGATTTGAACAACTTTGTAATGAAATTCATGAAAATGACGTGACTAAGAAACTAAATTGATTAATAAAATAAACACCAAAAAGAAAACCATCCCCATACTAACTAACGTACACATATTCTCAAAGAAAACTAAAAGGGGAAAATTGCGAGCCAATTATAAAAAAGCTCAAGTTCTCATAGATAACGGAGTTACTGTAGAAACTGATAAAGGTAGAGTTCACAAAACTAAAATAAAACGTATCTTCCAGGTTTCAAAGGACAACCCCACAGGAAATCAAGTTGACGTCCTTACAGACCAATAAAGGTATTATTCCTATCAAACTAGGAGATGTAAAACTGTTTAAAAACTTCAGGAAAATTGTACACATAATTGAACTGAAACCATACGAAAACTTAATAAAAGACATGGACAATCAAATAGGTTATATCACTAAATACTTCCCAGATAAAATCGATTACGCAACCATACTTAACAACAAAAAAATAATTATGGAATACAAACTGGAAGAACTCAGGAAATTATATAAAGAAATACTACCTAGGCGATATAAAAGAGGACTAAGTAACGGTATGGGTACTCTAATTAAAGACCTAACTGGAAACCTAGATAACCAAGACCTAATAGACATTCAAACAGCCCTTCAGGAAATTAACACTAATCAAGACACACTTAACAGACAAATTAATAAACAAATTCAAGTTAACGAGCAAATAATAACAAGGTTACAGGAAATCCAAAACTTCGTAAACACAAACTTAAACAAACTTCAATCCGAATACAACAAAACCTCAGACAAATTAAACCACATATCCTTACTATATGACCAACATTTCTATAAAATCAATCATTTAATAGATATACTACATAACCACCTCGAAAACCTTCTAGATATAATCACCTTCTCAAAACAACGACTATTTTCGAGACATTTATTAACTGAAAACGAAACACAGTACATAGTCGATTTATTTAAACAAGACAATGTTATTTTCCAAAATGACAATTTTATATACGACTTATTAGAACTTAAAGGTTTTTTCGACAATCAAAATCGATTAATTTACATTATCAAAATACCAATATTTAAACGCGAAAACTTTGAAATATATCAGATAAAATCCATACCCCACATTAACAAAATTCTTTATCCAAAACCACCAAACATGATTATCCTAAATACCTACTCATATCAGTATGATACAACAAAATGTAGAGAAATCTACAACACACATTATTGCCAAGAAAATCAACTAGAGCCGGTAGAAAATTCCTGCACACCAGCCATTATAATGCAGCAACAAGCTATATGCATGTTCCAGAATATATCAAACTTTGAAGAAATTGATTACATGAATTACGGGAAAATTTATGTCCAGCCTTGTATAACAACAATTACATATACATCAACATGTGATCAGACCTCATATAAAATTCAGGAACCCACACTGATCGAATTTAAAAATTGTGAAATAATCATCAAAAATCAAACATTTTCCACAAAAGAAAATGAATTTCATGACCACTTCGAAATAAAATTACCATATAATGACGTCAAAATTTCAAATATTAAACCAGAATTAACATTAGATATTCTACATAATAAAACAATTACCAATTTGAAACATACTCAGATGATACATACACACTCGATTCTACATGGCACCTCAGGACACATCGCTCTAATAATAATTATCTTAAACATTTTTACAATTCTTATAGTTAAATACAGATATCTACACAGCATTAGAGAGATCACTTCAGGACCACCAAAGCAGCCTGTCGTTCATCTTAGGGGGGAAGAGTTATGTAAGCCCACAACAGGTAACATAACAATATAGGCAACATAAATAACGCACACGATTCGGCCCACGATAACATACAACAACAAACATGCAGTCACATTTCTTAACATGCATAACAAGTTTAATATTACGAGTTATGCTGTAAATATATATTTTGCCTTTTATGCAAAATATAATGTAATTGACTTCTAAATAAAACGTGTGAACATAAAAAATTTAAAGATGATAACGCTGCATTTTTTATGTATATAAACTCGAATCAAACCATTGCTCGGTGAGATTTATAATTGTATTCCAACCTAAATTGTACTCTTTATGTAAGATCAAAATAAAATTAATAAAATAAATTCTGGAATTAATAAAAATTAATTCCAGAATAATAAAATTTTAAGTTTTTTTGAAGCAATAAATATCCGCATGGCCCTCCAATAATAATATTTTTTTTTTTTTTTTATATTTAAAATAAATTTTATTTATTTATTTTATGTAATTACAATCTAGTCTCTTGGACTAATTAGCAATTTTTTTCTGACTTAATTTACTAACTTAAATTAATCTATGGCTTCTTCCCATTGGCATTACATAGTGTTTGGTAAATTGAAGTAAACCACATCTTTGTTGTGGATTTTAGATCAGCATAATGCTGCTTAAACTGACAATCACACCAGCTCAAAAGGTTTGGTTCTTTTAAGTCTGCGAACTAAATTCGTGATGCTTAGGAGCTGAGTTGCCTCAATGTTCACATGTTGGCGGAGCCTTTCTTCGTGTCTCCGTGCTTTTTCCTGGATTTCATTTAAGATAAGGTTCATTTTAAGGCCCCTATGAAGGTCATTGTTCCTGACATACCAAGGTGCATCAACGATGTTCCTTAATACCATATTCTGAAATCTTTGGATGATATTTACGTTGCTCTGTTTGGTACAACCCCAAAGCTGAATACCATAAGTCCAAATCGGTTTCAATATTTGCTTATAAAGTAGAAGCTTGTTTTATGTTGATAAAGAAGAGTTCCTTCCCATCAGCCAATACATTTTACTGTATTTCAGTCTTAATTCTTCACTTTTCTTCTTGGCGTGTGCTTTCCATCGTAGTTTAGCATCCAGGGTCATGCCGAGATACTTAGCTGTGTTCGCATGGGGTATTATTTCCCGATTTATGGTAATCGGAATATGTTCGATTCGTCTGTTTGTAAAGTTGATGTGAACTGATTTAGCTTCATTTAGTTTTATTCTCCATCTTTTTGTCCATTTATATATTTGAGTTAAAGCTGATTGTAACTTCTGTGTTGATTCTTCATTGCTTTTTCCAACAGCTAAGATCGCCGTATCATCTGCAAAAGTTGCCACCGTGTTGTTTTCTAATGTAGGAAAATCATAAGTATAGTAGGTATAAAACCGGCCCTAATACACTGCCCTGTGGGACTCCTGCATTGATTTCTTTCAATTCAGAAAATGTATCATCTAACTTGATCCTGAAGAACCTATCTTTCAAGTATGATTCCAGTATCTTAGCAAATTGCATTGGTAGAAGATTCCTTAACTTGTGGTTAAGTCCTTCATGCCACACTCTATCAAACGCTTGTGCAACGTCTAGAAATACTGTTGAACAGACTTTTTTCTCCTCTAATGCTTTCTCAATTATACTGGTTATTCTGTGTACTTGATCAATTGTTGAGTGTTGGTTGCGAAAACCGAACTGATGATTTGGGATCAAGTTTTTACTCTCGATTATCGGATTTAATTTTTTTACCAGAAGCTTCTCAAACAGTTTGGACATGACTGGCAATAGCGAAATTGGCCTATAAGACGATGTTATGTGCGGTGGTTTCCCAGGTTTTGGAATCATAATTACTTCTGCAATTTTCCATAAGCTTGATACACATTTGATTCTAAATGCTGCATTTATAAGATTGGAGAGTTTCACCAGAGCTTTCCTTGGCAGTTCTTTTAAGATTTCTGCAGTAATAAGATTGTACCCAGGAGCTTTTTTCGTATTCATATTAGCTTTTATCTCACGCATGACTTCTGTTGGTGTTGTCGGTAGGATTTCTTTACTTTCTTGCACAGCTTATTCAGTTATTATCTCGGCTTCCAACGTTTGGTTTTCATGTGGCTGGAATATTTTTTCGAGGTGTTCTGCAAATTCTCGAGCTTTGTCTTCATTATTTCTAGCCCATTTCTCACCTGCTATTTTTATTGGGGAAATCTGCATTATTGGTCTTTTGATTCTTTTGGTTGCTTTCCAAAGAGAATAATCAGTACTGTTATCATTAGTTAATTTTCTTAAATAGTTGCTGATTGATTCATCTTTCAATTCTTTGATCTCTCTTCTTAATTGTTGAGTGAGATTGTTCAAATGAGTTTTATCTTGGGGGGCCCTTGTTTGTTGCCATACTCTTCTCTCTCTTCTTTTTTCTGCGAGGAGTTCCCTAATTTCTATAGGGTAGTTGTTTCCCTTGATTTTCGTTTTAATTTCAGGAGTATTTTCCAAAGCTGATTGCTGTATATCTTTTACAAATTTGTGAACTTCTTTGTCTAATTGTTCTTCAGTCTTTAACGGAAGCATTAAGTTAATTTTTTGTTCTAGCGATAGTCTAAAGCATGCCCAATTATTGTGATTATTTACAAGGAATGGGTTTTTTTCTTTCTGAATGATTTTTTTACTTAACGTTAGAAGTATTGGTGAATGATCAGAGTTTAGGTCGTGGCTTTCATCTACTTGTACATAATTTACAGATATGTTCTTTATTATAAAGTAATCAATCAGATCTGGTACTTTGTTTGGATCAGTTGGCCAGTAGGTTGGTTTTCCAGTTGAGAGGGCTTCACAACTGCATTTTCTGATAGCTTTTAAGAGTTCTTTACCCTTAGTCGTTGTTAATCTGGATCCCCAGTGGACATTTTTTACATTAAAGTCTCCTCCAAGTACAAATCGTTTTCCTAATTTACTGAGGAACTCGAGATAATCTTTTTCTTTCATTGAGTGCTTCGGTGGGCAGTAAATACTAGCAATACAAATAGAACTACTTTTGGATTTGACAATAACAGCAGTTGCTTGTATTTCTTCCGTTTCATATTTTAACTCCTCATAGTGATGAATACTATTTCTAATTATAACAGCACTACCTCCTTTAGCAGTGTTTCCAGGGTGGATAGTGTGATTTATTTGATAATTTTTAAATTTAATGTTTGATTGTCTAGTGAAGTGTGTTTCCGTGATGAGACATACATCGATTTTTTCTGTGTCCAGGACCACTTGCAGTTCTTGTTGATGTTGCATCAGTCCATTGGCATTCCAACATAAGATTCTAAAATCTTTGGCCATTTTTCTGTTTAGGGATGGCTCCCTTAGTGCTGTACTCTAGTTTCTGTAATCGCTCATCAAATGTATTTAGTCTGTGTTGTAGACACAACCCAATGTTGCATACGATGATTACTAAAAGAAAATAAACCAAGAAAAAGCTATAACGTAATTCATATTAATTCATAATTTTAAAAAAAACTTACTGTAACTTGTTGATACTTTTCCAATTGTAAATCTAACCTAAAATTAAATTAATTTATGTATTAATATTTATAATCATTTATTGTTAATATTGTATCAAATCAAATACTTATCTTTAATGTTAAAGGTGGCCATAATTTATATTCGTCTTTATATATTCCAATTTAGGAATAGTTTGTAATCTAAAACAATTTTACATGTAAACAAAAATAATTTATTTATTTACCAAAAATTTTGACGTTTCGTATAGTGTTATACATAATTTCTATTTTGTATTACAGTTCGATAACAGTAGAACACTTTAGACATCTAGCGTCAAATTAATATTTAATTGTATCTTTATAGCAACCTAGTTTTAAGAATTTGAACCAATAATTGTAAATTTAAATAGACGTAAAATTATAATCTTTCTCTTTTTCATCGACCGTCAAACCAAGAAGACTTCAAATATATCAAAAATAAAATATAAAAATTATTACCAAAAAAATAATAAATATTCGAATGGTTTTTCTTTCAATCAATTGTGGAACTAATATATAATCCTATCGAAAAGAAATAATCATTCATCACCACACCATTCAACAACTTCTGTACCACACCTATTTGGTACATTTATGGTCCTTCGAGCCGGATATCCGAAAAGCTACGCCATTACTCACAAAAATAAATTACAAAACCGAGAGACCGCATGGAAATAACCTCAACCTGGAGTCATCAAAACGAAACCTTAAGTATCACACATTTTTATATATCTTATATATTAATTTTAAACTATAATTATCTGTGCATAAGAGTGATTACAAATTTATCAAATTATAATTTGTTTAATAATCATTAAATCAAAACTAATATTTGTACGATACCTACTGTAATATCATACGCACCTAAAATTCAATCGTGCAAAATTAGACTTGATTTTTTCCATAATCGTGAATTAACAAAAATCGCGTAAATTAAAAGTGTTTAAAGTTCATTAGTGTATACTTAAGGAAATTGAAGATAAATAAAATGGCAGCGCTTGCAGCATTGAAGAAGAGACGTTCTACCATGAAAGGCAACGTAACCAAGTTGCTGAAATACATCAACAGTATAACCGATCAAACTGACCCAGAACTAATCAAGGCCCGATTATCACTCATTCATAAACTTCGGGACGAATTCATTGTAATTGAAGACAAAATATTAGTATTAGACGATACTGAAGAGCCAGATGAGGATTTCGAAGAAAACTATTATACCATCGTGGCAGGACTAAACCACGCGTTAAGATTAAATCCGGAACTATCAACTTCAACAAGTGAAACGATGGGAAATGCCAGTATGTCCGGTAATCATACCGAAGTGAAGTTACCGAAAATCGCAATTCCAGTATTCAGCGGTGATTATACTGATTGGCAGTCGTTCTACGACCTTTTCTGCTCTACCATACATGACAATCCGAAGCTCACGGCATCACAAAAGCTGCAGTACCTCAAGGGATCACTCAAGGGTGAAGCATTTGGGTTACTGAAACATTTCAACATCACCGATATGAACTATATCGAAGCTTTGAAAAAATTGAAGGAACGATATGATAGACGAAAGCATACCATATATGCGTTTATCCGCAATTTCATGTCACAACCAGCAGTAACAACAGCAAATAATTTTAACGTAAGACGCCTTTTAGACACATCAGATGAGATCATACGAGGTCTAAAAGCATTAGGAGAAGATGCGGAGTCTAGAGATCATTGGCTGATATACATCATGACAAATAAACTCGATGATGAAACCAACAGCTTATGGGCGCAAGAGTCTTCTGTTGATGCTCGACCAACACTAAAAGAGTTTTTTGACTTCTTAAATAAAAGAATCGATGCACTCGAATCAATGAGAGTACCAAACCGACGTGTACCACAGCCACCAAACCAGCTCAAACCAAACGTCAGAAGTCACGCAGCAATCACGACATTAGAAACACCATGCACAATATGTCCTCAAGAAAGCCACAAATTATTCGAGTGCAACAAATTCAAGGAAATGCCGATAGCTAAAAGAGTGGAGATGCTCAAAAGTGAAAATCGATGTGTTAATTGTTTAAACAACAATCACACAGTAAAGACCTGTAGGTCCAGATATCGATGCAGACAGTGCAATCTAAAACACCATAGTTTAGTACACGAAACCTCACCATTACCAAAACCAGAATCAGATTTTACCGTATTAAGCACTCAATGCATCACTTCAGACCCAGCAAATGACATTACCAGTTACAAGTCAGGAACATCTTTCCTACCTACTGCTCTAGTACGAGTACGCGACTCAACAAACCGAAAACAGTACTGTAGAGCACTGTTAGACTCGGGATCTCAAGGGTCTTTTATGTCAGAAAGCTGTGCACAAAGACTGAATCAGCATAGGAGAAACGCCAAGTTTGCAATCACAGGCATCGGAGCATCAAAGAATGGTTATACAAGAGGGTCAATATCATTAACAATTTCACCATGGTACAAAGAGCAACCAAATATTCAAATTGATGCCCTAATATTACCAAAGTTGACGGCAAACCAATCGGAAGTATCACAACCAATAGAAATGAAGTTCCTACAGCAGTATGAATTAGCAGATCCATACTTCTACAAACGAGAGGAAGTCGATTTGATACTTGGAGCAGACACCTTTTTAGAAGTGCTAACCGAGGGTAAAATAATAACCGATCAATTAATCATGCAGAACACGCTACTAGGATGGGTAGTGGTCACCAAATCAAATGAAGACCAACCAAGGCAATCAACCACAGCTATTTTGAGCAATCCAACTGAAAACCTCGACAGCTTATTAAAACAGTTTTGGGAAGTAGAGACAGCAGAAGTTCCATGTAAAGCTTTGTCGCAAGAAGAGGAGTTCTGTGAAAACCACTTTCGGGAGACCAAACGGGTCGACAGTACTGGCCGATTTGAAGTGCGCTTACCATTCAAGCTATCACCGTCGCTATTAGGAGACTCTTATCAAGCCGCAATTCAGAGAATGCACGCAATTGAAAGGAAATTCACCAAAAATCAAGAATTTGCAACACTTTACAAGGACTTCATGAGTGAGTATGAATCGCTAGGACACATGAGAAGAACATCTGATCTTGAAATATTACAAAAGGGATACTATCTACCGCACCATGGCGTTATAAAGAGCTCCAGCAGCACCACGAAGCTGAGAGTTGTATTCGACGGCTCCGCCAAAACAAGTTCAGATGTGTCATTGAATGATTGCCTAGCAGTAGGACCAACCCTTCAATCAACATTATATGACATACTAATGCGATTCCGAAAATCCAAGGTTGCATTTACAAGTGATATAGAGAAAATGTTCAGACAAATCCGGGTAGCAGCAGACGATACCAGATACCAGAGGATAATATGGCGCAACACACCTAGTAAACCGTTCAGCACCTACGAACTAAGTACTGTCACGTACGGCACAGCCAGTGCAACATATCTAGCGACCCGAGCGCTTAATGAGGCAACCGAAAACTATAAGGAGATATACCCGGAAGCAGTAAACCAAATAAAGACAAGTATTTACGTAGACGACTTGATGTCGGGAGCCGACACTACCCAAGAAGCAATGAAGCTAGTACAAGATATCGATATGATACTGTCAAAGTTCGGTTTTAAGCTGAGAAAATGGCTGACAAACGACGAGAGCATTCTAAAAACCTTACCGTCATTATTCACCGAACAAAATAGCACTCTCCAAATAAAAGGTTCTGACTCAGTGAAAATGTTGGGTTTATATTGGGACCCAAAAGCTGATTATTTTAAATTCAAGGTGAACTTAAATAATAAATCTCCCAACACCAAGAGAGGAATACTTTCAGAAGCCAGCCGGTTATTTGACCCGATTGGATGGCTTGCTCCAGTTACCGTAAGAGCTAAGATATTTTTTCAAACCTTGTGGATCCATAATTTAGCTTGGGATGATGATTTACCAGATGACCTAATGGCAGAATGGACTAGAATTCGATATAATCTAGTTAGCCTTGAAAACATTAAAATTGGCAGATACATAGGCACAACGTTGAACTGCGAGGCAATTTTACATGGATTCTCAGATGCTTCCAGAAATGCATATGCAGCTGTTGTGTACATTGAAACTATAATGCCAAATGGAAGTTCCTGTATAAGATTGCTGACTGCCAAAACCAAAGTTGCTCCAGTTAAACAAATCTCAATCCCACGCCTTGAACTTTGCGGAGCGTTACTTCTGAGCAAACTCATCATAAAAATTAAACAAGCTATGCGGATTAACATCAGCCAAATCAATGCCTGGACCGACTCCACCATAGTTTTAAGTTGGCTTGCAGCACACCCTACAAAATGGACCACATTCGTTGGGAATAGGACTGGTGAGATCTTATCACACATGAGTCGTTCGCAGTGGAGACACGTGTGTTCGCAGGAAAATCCTGCCGACTATGCATCGAGAGGTCTCGATCCGGACAAACTGACAAACGCTAGCTTATGGTGGAATGGACCTCAATGGCTTAAGGATCCATTAGCTTGGCCAAAGAGCATAGCGAATCAACCTACCACAACAGATGAGTTGCGAAATCAATCATTTCACGCACAGATTCCATCACCGAACATATTAGACGACCTAATTACAAAATCATCTAACTTTACCAAAGTAGTGCGAATTTTAGCCTACATAATGCGATACATAAACCTAAAATTAAAACGAATACCTAAAAATTCCTTAACACCACACCTCCTCTGCTCTGAACTCCAAAAATCTAGATTTATCATTATCCGACATATACAGTATAAATGTTTCCAATCTGAAATCAATATTCTTAAATCCAAAAGGGAACTACCAAAAACAAGCAACCTAAGATGCCTTCAACCCTTTTACGACGAATCATTCACTCTACGAGTTGGTGGGCGAATCAAAAATGCGGCAATTACATATGATGTCAAACATCCGCCAATACTACCTTCAAAGGAAAGACTGGTAGAGCTTATTGTAAGAGAACACCATGAAAAATACTTACATGCTGGTCCTACATTGATGATGGCAACTCTACGCCAAAGATATTGGATCGTTGGAAGCAGAAACCTAATCAGAAAGGTCATCCACAGTTGTATAAAATGCACAAAATACTCTGCACGGGATTCAAATCAAGTCATGGGGGATCTTCCTAACCCCAGGGTCGAATTGGTTAGACCATTCCATAAGGTTGGAGTCGATTATGCGGGTCCGATTTTAACACACACATGCAGAGGGAGAGGGCAAAAAACATACAAGAGCTACATTTGTATTTTCGTATGTTTAGCTACAAAGGCAGTTCACATTGAACTAGTCTCCGATTTGACGACAGATGCGTATATGGGAGCATTGCGAAGATTTACAGCCCGCAGGGGTATATGTACAGAAGTTCATAGCGACAATGCAACAAACTTCATTGGAGCGCGAAACCATCTATACGAGTTCTATTCATTCCTAAGAAAAAACGCTAATTATTTTTCTAATCTTTTATTGGCAGATCAAATTCAGTTTAAATTCATTCCGCCGAGCTCACCACATTTTGGAGGATTGTGGGAAGCGGCCGTCAAGAGTATGAAGTTTCACCTCCGACGAGTTACTGACGGCCACATACTAACAATCGAAGAAATGACGACCTTGCTGACCGAGATCGAGGCCATGTTAAATTCTAGACCGATCTGTGTGTTATCCTGCGACGACTTGGACTACCTCACTCCAGGTCATTTTCTGATTGGCCGGCCAACAACACAACTTCCGAGCGAAAATATGACAGATGTCAAGCTTTCCAAATTATCCAGGTGGCAGGTGATACAAAAGATGAACCAAGACATTTGGAAGAGGTGGAACCTCGAATATTTGACGAATCTGCAACAGAAAAGTAAATGGCACGTTAAGCAAACCAATATAAAGATAGACGACGTAGTGCTTATCAAGGAAATCAACTTACCCCCCTCAAAATGGTCAATGGGTAAAGTTGTCACATTACACCCAGGTACCGACGACAACGTACGAGTTGTCACTATAAAGACACAAAGTGGTAACATAAAACGTCCAATACACAAACTCTGTCGTTTACCAATAAGTTGAATCAACCGATTCAAGGCGGCCGGTATGTTGTAGACACAACCCAATGTTGCATACGATGATTACTAAAAGAAAATAAACCAAGAAAAAGCTATAACGTAATTCATATTAATTCATAATTTTAAAAAAAACTTACTGTAACTTGTTGATACTTTTCCAATTGTAAATCTAACCTAAAATTAAATTAATTTATGTATTAATATTTATAATCATTTATTGTTAATATTGTATCAAATCAAATACTTATCTTTAATGTTAAAGGTGGCCATAATTTATATTCGTCTTTATATATTCCAATTTAGGAATAGTTTGTAATCTAAAACAATTTTACATGTAAACAAAAATAATTTATTTATTTACCAAAAATTTTGACGTTTCGTATAGTGTTATACATAATTTCTATTTTGTATTACAGTTCGATAACAGTAGAACACTTTAGACATCTAGCGTCAAATTAATATTTAATTGTATCTTTATAGCAACCTAGTTTTAAGAATTTGAACCAATAATTGTAAATTTAAATAGACGTAAAATTATAATCTTTCTCTTTTTCATCGACCGTCAAACCAAGAAGACTTCAAATATATCAAAAATAAAATATAAAAATTATTACCAAAAAAATAATAAATATTCGAATGGTTTTTCTTTCAATCAATTGTGGAACTAATATATAATCCTATCGAAAAGAAATAATCATTCATCACCACACCATTCAACAACTTCTGTACCACACCTATTTGGTACAGTCTGCTTAAAATTAATTTAAGTGTTTGACTTATATCGTCATTTTGAGCAGTTTTTCCTGGATTTCCGTTGCTCATCATTACTTGAGCATAAGTCATTTTACCAAATTGTCCTTGAGTAGTTCCCGACACTCTACGATTTACTTCGGGTCGGTTCATCTTAACCGCTTGTTTCCTGAATGAACTTGGATTTTTAGCAATCACGTTCTTATTTTTGATATTTTGCAGTTCAATAGCAACGCTGCATCCTCTGTAGTTAGCCGGATGGTTTTCTCCACAGTGAACGCATTTAGGTTGAACATTTTGGGCTTTTACACAATCTTTGGTATGATGTTTACCTAAACATTTGACACACCTAGGTTCCCTGTTGCAATATTTTTGTGTATGTCCATAGGCTTGACATTGTTTACATTGTGGTATAAGCTTAGATCTTCTTAGAGGCTGAATAACCACTTTGCACCCCAAGATGTACTTAATTTGATAAATTTTTTCGATATCTTCATCAGTATCGAAGGTCAACATGGTCATAAACATGTTGAGAGGTACTTTGCCTCTCCGTTTTAGCTTAATCGATGCTTCAGTTGCCTTAAATCCTTTTGCTTTCAGGTCATCAATTATTTTATCTGGTTTACACGTAGAGTGTAAGTTTTTAGCCATGACCCTAATTGGTCTGATTTGTTTATCTTCAAACGTGTGCCAAGCACGTTTTTCTTCATTTAACATTTTTGTCATTTTTCTGTTTGTTTCAGGATCTTCTAAGTTTATTTTGATGGTGTTTCCATTCATCACCCTTGCATTAAACTTATCAGTAGCAATTATTGTTTTTTTTTTTCATAGAGTACATCGTAGTCTTTGACTTCATCTATTACTATTGGTGGTGGTGGAGGTATTTTTTTTTGGTTGTTTCTGGATAATATTTGGAACATTATCCTTTAATTGAGGTGGGGAGGGCGTATTATTCCGTCTCCTTTTTTTCTCCCACCTTTAACTCTAATCCACTCAGTTTCTCGAGCTAGTTCTTCTTCATCCGTATGATACTCTTGTGGAGTTGTATTCTGGTTAGGAGTAGAACCGATGTCCTCCTTTGGCTTAAGAGCTTTAACTTCGTTTCAAGCGTCTTCATACGCTCCTGCATCCATGCAATTGTAATATTCAGTTGCTTATTTATATTGTTGGCTTCAACTAATGCATTATTTGCTTTACACAATTCATTGTGAAGCTTTTCTTCGTTTGTAGAACGAGTGATGTGGCTGCTGGCCCCAATGGAGGGACTACCGCCTCTTATCGGAGAATACGCGACTTTGTTACTCCTCTGGAAGGGATGTGAATTATCCTTTTCTGTTTCACTCAAATGAGCTTGTTTATTCACCAACATGTCTTGGGATTGGTTAAAATAATTGTAGAATAGCAATGGCTGGTCTCTCCCAGAATCCATGAGACCGACCTCCGAAGAGGGTGGATTTACCTGAGCAACCGGTGTACCACCTGGGGTATTAGTTTTCTTATTTGTTCCGCTCATTGCTCATTTATAGTGTACTGCATTTGCCTCTAGTATTTCGCCGATGCTTCACATCGTTGCCCGGGTGTTACCACGTGGAGGTATACTAGACACATTTGGTGGTTTCTACATAGTTGCAGCGTTGGAATATAGACTACGAGATATATGGCTATAGACGGTCAACCCCTACCCTATTAAGACGCACCCAACACCCAATAATAATAATAATAACAAATATTAAAATCGGTTAAATGGTTTTTGAGAACGAGCCAAATTTTAATTTTAAAATAAAGTTGATAACGGCAAATCACCCTGTACCGAAACAGAGTGACGTAAAGGAAAACAAAACAATGTGGGTGGAGTTATTTCATTTGGAGAATATTTTCACCAACTATCATCAAAATCAAAAGAGGTCAGGCCAAAATTTGCGATTTTTTAATCGTTTTTGTATGGAACTGCTATATATATATATATATATATATATATAAATATATATATAAAATATATAAACTTACACATATATATATATATATATATATATATATATATATATATATATATATATATATATATATATATATATATATATATATATATATATATATATATATATATATATATATATATATATATATATATATATATATATATATATATATATATATATATATATATATATATATATATATATATATATATATATTATTGTTCTCTGTGCTTAAACTACGGATATTCTGCAAAATTAAATTAGAATTAATAAATTAAAAAGCACAATTATCATTAGCATTAGTATTTGTAGTTGCAATTTTGCTACCACCGAGTAAACATTTAAATAATTTAATTATTACTTGTGTGAAAAGTTGAATCAGCAGTTTAAATTTTTTTTTTTCTTTTAAAAATATTGTGATGTAAAAAACAAGTGAAATCGTGATGTTCTTATCTCCGCCTCAAGTAAAAAAGGCTGGGCCAAATCAGCAGATAGCGATGTCCGCAAGTGATTTGGCACCGAACGTCACGACCTCAATTAATTATAAAAATACAAAAGTGCAGCATAGTCCAAAGCGACAACAAATTTTAAATGCTCAAAAAATTACCTTACCAGGCAATTTAAATCAAAGTGAAATTATTAATTTAAATAACATTGGTGTGTTGAACCATAACGAAACTGAAAGTGCATCGTCGCCAAATATTGACGATAAAACAAACAATGACAGTGCATCGACATCAAATGTCAATAAAATAAACAGTTATGTAGGTCAGTGTTTAGTGCAAACGGGAATAGACCGATATATTACTGTCCGATCAAAACTAAGAAGAAGCCCTAGATCAGCGGCCAGTGCAAGCGCGAATAAATTCACTAAGCTAGCTAGCGTTAAATTAACGCATGGTAATAGGTATTCTTGCTTAATTGTTGACGAGCCGCCGGCCGAAAAAACTTCAAAAACTGAGAAGCCGCCACCAATCTATTTGAGGGAAGAATCAAATAGAGAACTTGCTAAAACGATCGAGTTTATCACGGAAGGTGCATTTTATATTTCCGGGATCAAAAGAGGAGATATAAAAGAAACAAAAATTCAACCGCTCAATATTGATGCTTACAGAGCATTAATTAAACATTTTGACCAAGTTGGTAAGCATTACTACACTTATCAACTAAAGAGCCAAAAAGGATTAGTTGTTATCTTAAAAGGAATAGAGAGTTACGTGGATGTAAACGAAATACGGGATGGTCTCGCTGAAAAAGGTTTCCAATGCAGATCTATTACCAATATTTTTAATCGGGAGAAGGTACCTCAGCCATTGTTTCGTCTGGAATTAGAACCAGACAATAAAAAAATTAAAGGCAACCATTCAATATTTAACCTAAAATATCTACTGTACAGAAGAGTTACCATCGAGGAACCCAGGAAAAGAAATGGGCCGGTACAGTGTGTTAAGTGCCAAGAATATGGGCACACTAGAGCATATTGCACTTTGAACGATGTTTGTGTTATATGTGGTGAACTCCATAATTCAAAGGTTTGCAATAAAGCAAAAAAGGAAGCATCAGTGAGAAAATGCAGCAACTGCAATGGAAATCACACAGCTAATTATAGAGGGTGCCCAATTTATCTAGAATTGAAAAGGAGACTCAATCCAAAGCAGCGAGCAGAACAGCGAATCCTAAATCTTCATTCTTCAGCTAGAAAAGAAGCACGACCAGAAATTCTAAACACAAACGCTCAAAATGGAAAACAGTACGCAAATGTAAACGGCAGCGTGCACGAAGGGGTTTCATACGCAAGTGTTCTTAAAGGTACCGCTCTTAAAGTTGAAGCAAGTGAAGAGGGAAACATCTCAACGGCTTTAAATAAATTGACCAATATGATGCAAAGCTTCATGGCGATGATGGAGAGAACCATGGATCTAATGATTCAGAATATGAGCACGCTGATGCAGATAGTCGTAAAAAGCCAGAAATGACCATCATCAAAATAGCCATATGGAATGCAAACGGCCTAGCACAACATAAAGCGGAGGTACATGCGTTTCTCACTTAGCACAATATTGACATAATGTTAATATCAGAAACACGCTTCACCAAAAATAGCTATTTCAAAATTAATGGGTACTATATTTACGACACCAAGCACCCAGATGGTAAAGCACATGGAGGCACTGCTGTATTGATAAAGCGAATATTAAAACACTACGAACTTACGAAATATGAGAAAGAACATATACAATCAACGAGCATCTGTCTGCAGGAGTGGTCTGGAAACTGCGTCATATCGGCAGTGTACTGCCCTCCAAAACATGCTATAAAAAAACTCCAGTTCTTGGATTATTTCAGCCAGCTGGGTAATAAATTTCTTGCGGGCGGTGATTACAACGCTAAACATACTCATTGGGGTTCCAGATTAACATCGCCGAAAGGCAAACAACTTTATGATGCTATAGAGGAACAGTCGCTGGATTATTTATCTGCCGGTAACCCAACCTACTGGCCCACGGATAAAAAGAAAATTCCTGATCTAATTGACTTTTGTGTAAATAAGGGCATTCCACGTACATACGCTAAGGCCACCGATTGCTATGATCTGTCTTCTGATCACTCACCGGTAATAGTAACATTGAGTACTGATGTCCTAAGGAACGAAATACCGAATCGTCTTACAAACAAGAAAACTGATTGGGATCAATATAGGAGGCTAGTTGAACAAAAGTGTCTACTTAATATTCCTCTGATCACACCAGCTGATATTGATGCGGCGGACGAAAATCTAAAAGATGTCATGACATTATCTGCTGAAAAGGCTACACCCGGCATAAGTAGTTCGGAAAAAGTTAATAAATTGCCACATAATATACAGGAACTAATCCAGGAAAAGCGAAAAATTCGCCGTCAATGGCAGCAAACAAAATCACCGTTATTGAAATGGAAATTAAATCGAGCTATTAAGGGCCTAAGATTTGCTTTGATGGAAGAAGAAAACCAGCGCTTAAAGAACTATTTAAGTGATCTCTCGGCAACCGAGAGGACAGATTATTCTTTGTGGAAGGCAACAAAAAATTTAAAAAGGCCAACAAATTCGAATCCACCGATTAGACTACCAACAGGAAATTGGGCGAGAAGTGATGAAGAAAACGCCAATGCTTTTGCTGCTCATCTAACAACAGTATTCGTCCCACACGAAGAAGATAATTATTTCGTGCTACCCCAGCCAACGGATGATGGTTTATCCTACAAACCTATAAAGTATAACTGGAAGAAATTTAAGAATACAATTAAAACTTGCATAAGCCCGAAAAAGGCACCAGGACATGATCTCATTACTGAAAAAATGATAAGGGAATTGCCAGATAAATGCATAAAACTAATAACATTTGTATTCAACGCGATCATGCGAACCAGCTATATTCCTCAAAAATGGAAGATATTCTTGATCTCAATGATACATAAGCCAGGGAAAAATGAAACACAAATCTCATCATATCGTCCAATAAGCATGCTGCCCACAATCTCAAAGCTATTTGAAAAAATGTTAGTAACGAAATTGAAACCAATATTAGAAGAACGGCGCGTTATTCCAGACCATCAATTTGGGTTCCGAAACCAACATGGTACTATAGCGCAAGTACACAGAACTGTAAATGCAATCAAAATCACCTTCGAGGAAAAGAAATATTGTTCTGCTGCCTTTTTGGATATCGTACAAGCTTTTGATAAAGTTTGGCATGATGGACTAATTTACAAAATTAAAGAGCTTCTACCAAAGAAATTTCACTCAGTTTTGGGAAACTATCTTCTTCAAAGGCAATACATGGTCAAACAAAACAGCGCAACTACTTGCTTAAATGATATTAAGGCAGGTGTCCCGCAAGGCAGCGTTCTAGGACCAATATTATACTTCTTGTACACAGCTGATATACCTGTAACTAACAAAATAATAATATCAACATTTGCCGATGACACGGCCATCCTGGTGTCCCACACTAATCCTGAAATTGCCTCAAAGGAATTGCAGAATCATTTAAACAAAGTCGCGGACTGGCTGAAAGCATGGCGAATCAAAGTGAACGAAAACAAATCAACTCATGTCACATTCACGCTGAACAAACGCACCTGCCCACCAGTGAAATTAAACGATAAAAATATTCTTTAACAAACGAAGGTAAAATACTTAGGTTTGCACCTGGATAGAAGATTAACGTGGAAAAATCATATTGAAACAAAGCGCAACCAAATAAAAATTACATTTTCTAAAATGTATTGGCTGATGGGAAGAAAATCTCAGTTGTCATTAGCCAATAAAGTTTTACTTTACAAAGCGATAATCAAACCCATATGGACATATGGTATTCAGTTATGGGGATCCACCAGCACTTCAAACAGAGAACTCCTGCAACGAGCCCAAGCGAAAATACTTCGCAGTATTACCAATGCTCCTTGGTACATTCGGAATAGTAATATACATTACGATCTTGGGATTAAAACCGTTAAAGAAACTATTAAAGAATTCAGTTCGAAATATTATTCAAAACTAGAAGCACATCCCAACGAATTAGCCAGGGAGATACTAAAACAGCCGCGATTTAGGCGACTGAGAAGAACAGATCCACTCGGACTGATGAACCTGTGAATTTATTAAATGATTATCTTATACTTATAAGTATAATCTAAATTAGTTAAATTGTGAGCACTAACAATAAGTATTAACATTGGTTAAGACTTAAAATATGTAATAATTTTTAGCTTGAGATTTGATTACTTCTTGTGAGTTTCTTATGTAGAAAGATTCAAGAATAAAGCCATTGGCAACATTAAAAAAAAAAAAAAAAGTATTTGACGATGAAACTAAGCTCCTATAATTAATAGACAAAGTGAGATTATAACTATTGTTTAAATTTAACATACAGAGAGAGAAAAAGCTCAAATAAATTTTACACTGGCACTCTGTTCAAATCTTCTGTTAATTATATGAACCCTTGATCCTTTATCCTTCCTAAGCTTAACAACACAATTTGAGGTACACAATAATTGGAAATTATTTGGTTTTAAATTCTAATATTTTTTAAATACCCTTAACTACAATGGTAAATTTCATATTAAACCAATAGGACACGACAACAATTATTTTAGGTGAAACGTTAATGTTGTCAAATCTATTAAAATTTGAAATATTTGTGATTTTTTAGGTTTAATAATAAATTATTTAAATTTTTAAATTTTAAAATTAAATTTCACCTTTTGAAGACAACTAAATTATTTCTAATTTATCGTGAATCGACGCTTTACCATCTTTCACAAACGTGATTGCCGATACAGATTTGTCATTGCTTAACAGTGTTAAGCGTTTTAATGCTTTTTGTCCCATTTCATCCTTTTTTATAAATTGTTGACTCTCCGCCACTATAATTAATAATTAGTTAGTATCTCAATAATTAGTTTAGTCATGTAGGTACAGTTTATACATTTGAAAAACCCCTACTAATATACGAGTACATGCAATTCCTTCTAGATATTGTTGAAGATATTTTTTATAGTGAATCAAAAAATCTTAAATTTTGAACAAATTAACCATTTTTACACCTCACTAGGATTTAAAACATAATAAAAATGAAAAATGATGATTATCAATTTCATTCATGGGATTAACAATAATTGATATAGCTAATGTGATTAAAAGATTTTCGAATTTAATTATGTTTTGTAATCTTAAAAACAAAAAATGTTTGTTTGTCTGCCTACCTATCTGGTTTTGTAATTCAATTATTCGATTTCTTGCGTAAGGTGTCATGGTGGTTTTTAATTTGTTTTGTGAAGGAAGACACAACAAATAATATGGCGGGTTGGTTCTATTGGCGTAATGATCTATTGGCGTAATGTAAAATTGATTACCCAATTACTAAATCAAACATTAAAAGTTACTTTATACGAAAAGGTGAACTTTATAACCCATTTTTTTATTCCGCTCAACAACAAGTTAATGGGGTCTACGTGACATATCCATAAAAACCCCAAGAAATATAATATAAATTATAAAAGATGAAACCATTCATAATAAATCATATACATAATTTAAATATTCATCAAGATTGTATTACAAATAACGGACAATAAAATAAATATTTTTAGAGTTTTTCATAATATCGGTGCGCTATTAAAACAATTTCATAAAGTAAAAACGTTTTATGTTGATGAAAGGATATAGAATATTATTTCATTATTTCCATTGTGTTCAGGAAAAATTTGTAGTAAACCATTTTTCGCATCATAATAATTAATTTAGAACCACAATTTACACTTTGTTACCTCTACCAAGTACTGGTTTAAAAACATTGTGGTATCACTAAAACAGAAATACCATATTCTCTCTATTTATGTGTCTCCACCAAATAAATTGTATATCATGAGGCAATTTATGACGTAAGCTGAACAAAAAAATGTTGTTGAGATACATGCAATATTATGTTGTGTAGTATTTTATTTAATTTTCACAGTTCAACTGAATATTAATCCCGCTCTTATTTCAGAACACACGAAAATCAACTGTTAGCATTCTTCCATTTTCCATCCATTTTTCTTAATTTTTTTTTTTTCGAATATAACTGAACCTAATACAGTTCTTAGTTCTGCTACATTGTGGGTAACGATTCATTTTTGTTAATTTTCAATTCTTTGTTCTGCAACGGTTTACTTATTATTGTGTGATCATCTCAAACACAAATGACAGAAAAAATTTCTACTAGAAACTTATAAAATGTTAAATTTTTAGTTCTTACAAAAAGCTCACGAAATTTGAAAAAATCTAGTCCCAATTGTCTCAAATCATTTAAACGTGACTAAAGTGAGTGAATTGAAAAGAAACAACGGAAGAAGTAAAAAAAAAGTTTTCTTTTCCAAACAATGAACATGAATTGAATTTATTTTAAAAGCTTTTACGCATACTTTTTCAATAATTTGTATTTTTTTTTTTTTATGTTTTCTTGTTGACTTTTCAGCAAAGAAAGTCATATACGAGTGTGTGGTATTATATACACATGTATGCACGTTTGACAGATGTAAAATACAATAGCAAAAACAAGTTTGAGACAAACGAAACGAAAATTATATCTCGTAATAGTGTATGCGAGCGTGAAGCAGAAGAAAATACCGGATGAAGGAATTTGAATTCTTTAGAAGCGTGTATAAATCTAATTTTGACTTTATTTTGGAATGAAAATTAAATTTTAAAATTTTCTGCTTGAGTGGATTTTTATGTGCGGAATACTGTAACGCAAATAAAACAAAACGTTATGGAAAATTTATTCGATTTTTCTTTTTGTGTGGTAAACCTTTAATGAAAATATACAGAAGATATTTCGTTTGGTATATTTAAGGTATAGCAGTCATAGAAGAAAATAATTTAACGATAAGTTCCTTTTTGGAAAAAGAATCATATTATGGTTTTAGCTTACCTAAATTGACCCACTCCTGCCTTAGAATCTAATCTAAAATAATATATGTTATGCAATAAGCCCAAAAACGAAATTAAGAAAAATCTTAAACAAAGTTGGTGCTTTTACAATTGTGATTTATTTACGAATATGTAATAATAATATTACGAGAAAAATGAAAATTCTTCTCACCTAATAGAAATCTATTTAGCAGTACAAAAATTCGAATAAAATCAAAATCATACCTCCCTTATGTACTTCCTCTTCTGCGAGAACAGTATACCATATATATCAAACCAATAAATTTTTCCAAATTATTATCCCTATCGTTTTGTAAATTGATGCATTTAATATTGTTTTTGTGAGTATTAGTCCAGGATTAGTAAATCGGATATCCTTTTCCTATTTTTCTGTATACAAACGACAAAAATATGACAAATGTACAAATCCAATTTAAAGTAAACACATACAACCAACCGCATAAAACCAAACAATAAATTGTATATCAAAATCACACACTCTTATGTCCATAACGAACGGATTTATATACATTGTAAATGGGTATATATGAAAGATTTAGGAATCTAGGATAAATATAAACTGCAATAATACATACGGAGATGAAAATCGTTGTAAGGATAACGCAAAAACAAAGCTTTTTTTTTTACTACGGTACATATAAACTTTTAAGTCTTTTGAAAATGGGATAACCATAAGAAATATTTTATTAAATCCTTTAAAAAAAAATCGTTTAAATCCTCTTTTCTCGTTTCTGTGTTGCCATATTAGTTATGGTATCGTGTATTCTACATTAAACTGTATGAAACTCATACGACTTCAAATTTAAACGATTTAAATCGCTTGTCCAAAGTCTTGATATCTAACTCTAGCTTTTATTTAGAACTGCAAAAGAATATCGCCACTTTTAAATATATGACATCCTTCTAAACAACTTAGGCATGCTGTATTTTATTTCGATTCAAATTGTTGATTAGAATATCCGTTACACAAATGAATATATCCCCTTCCCATAGTTTACTATGAAAAAAAAAAAAAATTAAAAAAATTCTTGTTTTCAAGATTAAAGAAGCCTCAAAATGTTTCTAACGAGCCATTTCTTATCATTTTTTTTTTTTTTGTTGTTATCTTAAATAATAATTATGTTCCTCATTATAAAGAAGCGAAAGAATAAAAGAGAAGAATAATTATGTTCCTCAGAATAAAAGAAAATACTATTTTACGTTGCAATACGTTTTTTGTATGCAATTAGATCTTAAAGGATCATTCAACATCTGCAAAAACCATAAACTATTTTACGTAACAATAATTTTTTTTTATATACATAGATATTTAGGTGTTAAGATTCAATAGTTAAAATAGGATTAAGAGACCCTACCATAAAACATTTTATGGTCGGTTCAATACCAATACAAAAATGAAAAATAAAATAATAATAATATTTTAACAATAACATAGAGAGTACCCAATGAGGGCTCTTATTTAACAATTATTCCAAAAATCGTACATTGATTGGGTAAATTTGTTTTTAGAAGAATAAGTAAAGTTAGAGAGGGGGATTTAACCATCCCACTCGACAAATAAATAAATTAAATGTTTTATTTCAAAAGGTGATCAGTGGTCGAATAGTCAAAGCACAAGTCACATTTCTAAATTATAATTATTTTCAAAATAATTATTCAAAAAAATTATTTATTTTAATTACTCTCCAGTAAAAATAATTTCTATGTTATTAAATTATAAACATGTTTAATTTAACATTTTTGTTTCTAAATAAAGTGAAGAGCTCGTTCTCAAAAACCACTTAATTGATTTTAATATTTGTTATTATTATTATTATTATTGGAGGGCCATGCGGGCGATCACCCACTACGCACTGCGACCTAAAAGATCTATTGTGCTGGACCCTGCTTAATTACCCGTCCAGTCAATATTCAGGTTCTTAATGAACCTGACAATACTGCCTCCCGGTACGTGATACATACTCTCTGGGTTTATTGCTCCTCCTCCTAGATGTTTACTACAGCATGTAGTTCTGCTAGAAAGATGGTAGCATTGGAGCCCGAGGACCTCGAGAGGGTTGTCCCACTCCCGTATATTCCTACTCCTGCCCCGTATTCTATTTGATGTTACTCTTACGAGTTGCTGGGAATTGCAAATCGCTTGTAGGTCACCCAGCTTTACTACAGGAAGACTAAATAAAACTGCGGGATGCCTGGTATCCTGATTCCGCATATTTTGGACTGATTAACCTATCAGCCATTCATCCATCGGCATATGCTTTTCGACCTTAGATTAGGGTTTTTTATCAAGGTTGTCGTCTTTAGCGCCATACTTCAGCCGATGCCAAATGGCCAAATATGTGCCAAATAACCTTAGTTAATAGTCGTTGCCACGAGGAGGTAGTACGTACACTTGCGAATTGTGAACAGGTTACCTCTTACAGAATTGGATCCATCACGCAGCTGCCTAGTGAAAAAACCAGAACAGCTAACGTGATGCGCACCCTACTGGAAGGTTACGGAGCTGGCAGATTATTCTACTCAACTTTATTCCCCCCCCCCCTCCAATAGACGCCAAACCACCATTGTCTTGATCATAGTATTATTAACGGTAATGTATAGGAGCAAGTCGAATAATTTCTAGCACAGAAGTTTATTTTCCGATGTGATATTTATGACTTGTGAGTTGCAATACTTTTTCACAACTTACACATGCCTACAGGACGTAAAATCGATAAGCGCTAGAATAAACTTCAATAATTTCGGTAACTACATACATTGATGTTTGTACCAACCATACTAATGGTTGTACGAATTCTGTTCATGATACATCTCATATAAAGAATGTAAAAATTAATAAAATATAAGGTAGGTTGTAAATTCATGATTTTTTTTTAACGGGTTAGGTTAGATTAGATTTGACAAAAAACACGTTTTATATAAAATTGTTTTTATCAAATCCGCTTAGTTTAGATGTTTTATTTAGACGTATTTATAATAAGTATATTCAAAAAATTGTTAGAATCTGGAACCAAATTATTTAAAATGGTACTCAAAATAATTTAATAGATGTTTATACATTACAACAACAACATTTTAGTTAGGATGTTTGTGTCAAAGCCAGATGGTTTAATTAAAAATTCGTTAAAATAAGAGTATTATCATTGAGGAAGAGGACTTTAAATAGAGAGAGATTTTGTATGGCTAAAATATGCAAGGAAAAATAATTTCTGTTTCGTTTGGAGATATTAGTTGCGATATTATGAAAGGAATATATAAATTTTAATTGCCTCTTTCTATTTCTCATGTTTCCTATCCCCATATTATTATAAATGAACACAATGGAAAAATGAAAGGCGGTGCTTGAATTTCAAAATCCTAATCACTGTATTTCAAAGATCGAATATTCAGTGTGATAAACGTACGAAGAATGCAGTGAAGCTAAAATAAAAGTACGAACTCTATCGTTATCTTAGTCATTTATATTTCTATAATATTTACGTGCGTGAGTACATCTTTTGGGGTAAGATGGGTTTAATGGCCATGGTGATAGTTAAATGACTCTGTTAATTTATCTTCGCTCCCAAAACCATCTAATTTACAATATATATTAATTTGTTTTTACTGCCAGAACTTTAAATATGACCGAGTATGATGAATTTCATGGTAATCGGTTAAGGAATAGGCAAGTCAAATAATGAAATTCATGAATCTAAAAATTCCAAATTCATCACGTTGCGAATAAGTAAAATCATAATACAAAAATTGTTGAATATGTGGATTGTTAATTCGTTCTGTAAAGTATTTAAATTTTGTTCTTTGTTCATAATAGATGTATAATGCAAATCGAAATAGAAGAATAGAAAAAACGAAATACTGTATTTAAAAATAATAAAAACGCGAAACTCAAATAAGAACATTTAGTATAGTGACATTCAAAATTCGTCACGTTGCGAATAGGTATATTCATAATACAAAATTTTTTGTATTTTGTGTTTTCTCAATTTCGTTATATGAATATTCGTCCATTTTTGAATATAAGGATTATTAATATATTCTGTATAGTATTTAAATTCGTTCTCTGCCAAAAAAATACAATCAATGATGACACCAAATTATCTTAATTACACGTACCATTATGAAACAAAAAGAAACAAAAAATTCGAGGCGGCTAAAATAACAACTAAAAAACTACCAAATAAAAACCATACTCGTATATATATATGAATTTCTTCTGCTTTTTTGTTTTTTTTTAGATTTTATCCGTATTGGAGGGCAACATTTTTTTCCGTTTTAATATTTTTTGTATGGATTTTGTTAACCCAGTGAATGCCATTTGTGTAATGTGCAAGTTAGTTTAAAATTGCGCTGGCAAGTTAGCTGTTAACTTGGTAATAAAAAGATTATAAAAAATCGGTTTCACTGAAATATTAGGATTACTTTGTAAGAAAAATTATTTTACCAGGATAGTTTCTATCTAATGTGATGTTCTATTGACCTAACACTTTTCGCAGAAAATCCTGGGAAATACGCATTTTATTTTTGCAATAATTCTTTATTAAAATTAACACAAAAGAAATCCAACACTCATTTCGAAAGTAATAACAAATAAAACTAAACATGTTTTCTTTTAACAAAAGTTAATATTATATTGTTAGTTATACAGTTAAAATTCTAAGCTTTTTGGAAGTTTGGGTAGATGCTTGGTGCCTAGGTTTATTTTTTAATTTTTGAAATTCACCTTTTACTAAAGACCATTTTGAATTTTTTCTGATCAACACAAGAATAAAAAAGTGTATTAAAATTTTAAAATGGTCATAACAAGGCCCTTCATCTTTTAAAGGCAAAAATCCTGAAAAATCCCGAGCCACAATACTCATACATTTTTCCGAAATGTTTGCTACGATATTTGGCAAATGACAGTTTTTTCTAAACATTTGCTCAAATACAGCTACTAAAACATATGCTACTTCACCATACTCCGTCTGCGGTTCTTTAAGTGACCCAAAGTTTGACTATTTATTAAATTTTTTTTCTATTATAAATATAAATTATCACTCGTTGATGTTATGTTGTCATTTTGTTTTAATAATTTTTGACAACATTCATTGCAGTTTACTTTTTTTCAAAGTTCGTGCTCTGAAAACAAATATGTTATTGCATATTTTTGTTGCCCTAATTATTACTTTTTTTTTTTATTTAACAAATTTGTTTATCAATTTGATTTTTCCTTCAATCTAAAAATTATAATTATTGCATTCGAAATCGCAAACGTAATTTAAACTCCATCAGATTGAGAAAAAAGGCAACAAAAACATAAGCAGTAAAATAATCAAAACACAAGAGGTGAATGACCGTTCTGTGACACAAAATAAAATACATTAGTATAATTTTTCATCTACATTTTTATCTGCACGTGTACTATCAACCAATTCCACTACATGGCATTGTATTATCAACCTAACTTTATTACGATCATTTATTTCTTACGTTTCCCAAACAAACAGATTCGGATCATTCATATTATTATTATTTTTTTGTTTTGCTTATAAATAGAGAAAAGAAAAAAGGACGAAAGATGCAAATCGAAATTAAATTATATATTTACAAGTGTTGTGTCAGTGTGTATGTCGCATGTTTATTCAATGTGTTTCATTACGCTTATTTAACCTTTGTTTGGCACGATTATAAAACTACTTCTCGTCAACGCTTACAAATCGGGAAGTGGAACAATTTTATTACGAGTTTTCCATAAAAGGAGGTAAATTCGAATAATATAAATATGATATCATAATTTAAATGTCGTTTTAATTTATTATAAAAAAACTTCATTCTAGTTTTAAAAAAAATCAAATTTAGGATGTGTCGTGTTAACAAAAGGGTTAAAAAATACACACGCTGAATCGACTCTTTATTTTGTTTTTTTATTTTTGTTTTACTTATTCAAAACCAGAATACATATAAAAATAAAAATTATTAGGACAAAACCAACAAAAATGCTTGTAAAAATGTATAAACATTTTTGTTGGTTTTGGTGAGGGGTGTGGTTTCCAGTATTCGTATTTCGTAAATATTTCATTTATTTTAAAAACATTTCGTTCTGTTTATTTAAAACATGAATGATAGAAGGAGAGGCATATAGAAATTATCCTCGTCTCATAAAATCACAAAAACAGAACTTAAAATATTTGAAATTATTTTATTTAGGTATATTTCCCTCATACAAAATATGCTTCTATAGTAGTTATTCTATGGTATTATAAGAAAAGGGAGAATCTGAAACCGAATTACCTAGAATGCCACTCTATAGATAATTTAAAATACGTTTGTTTTTAGCTTATTTTGAACTAAAAAGCTCTTAAAGCTCGGACAATTTTTTAAATTGGAAATAAAACAGTATTTATTTCTTTGTTAAATAATTTATTATTAAACCTATAAAATCACAAATATTTCAAATTTTAATAAATTTGACAACAACAACGTTTCACTTAAAATAGTTGTCATATCCTATTGGTTTAATTAAAAATTTACTATTATGAGGGTATTTTAAAAAATGGTAGAATCTGAAACCAAATTACATAAAACGCTACACTAAATAATTTAATATATGTTTATTTTTAGCTTGTTTTAAACTTAAAAGCTCCTAAAGCTTTGACTATTTATTATAAATAAAATAGGGTTTTTATTAATTCGAGTAACTTTCTTAAATTATGAGTTAAAAAATTTATTATTTTCAAATTTTGAAGTACATATTTTAAATTGTAATAGATATGACAACAACAACGTTTCGTGTTGTTGTCAAATCCTTCTGGTTTATTTAAATTTGATTAAAATAAGTTATTAAAAGAAATTCTAAACCCTAAAGTGTACCACCTAAAGTGGTACTCTAGATAATTTAACAGACGTTTATTCTTAGCCTGTCCTATACTTAAAGCTTCTAAAGCTCTGACAAGTTATTGTAAACAAATTGATGTTTTAATTAACACAACGCTACTTTAATTCTTTGTTAAATAGTTCAGTATTAAACTGTCTAGATGTCTATGTCACAAGTATATCAAATTAACAATATTTCAATAAAAATTGTTGTTGTCAATTCATACATAATCAAATTTAATAGAAATTTATTTTGCGGATTCTAAACTTAAAGCTCTGACAATTTATTATAAATAAAATTATGTTTTTATTAACGTAACCTTAAACATTTCGGTAAAAACCAAAAATTATTTGCTAAATATTAATATTTAAATATCTTTTACAAACTAATTTAACAAATACAATTTTCTATTATATCGGTTTTATCAGTAACAACGAACAATAAACAAAAAATTTATAATCATAGTTGAAACAATAATTAGGAATTTTTCACAGTACGTATACACTAAATTAGAAAGTCAGAATTAAGAAAGATAAAGCAGATGTTTTTAGATATACGAGTATGTAGATGATTCTAAATGGCGGGATACATGGTTAAGGTATATGTGTATTTACATTCTTAATTTTTTGCCGGAACGTCACACAAGTACATTTTCATTTCTTCTTCCACTCTTTATACTGTAATAAATTCATTAGCTGAATAGCTTTAATGTTATGAAATTTATTGAGCTCAAAATAGACTAGAAAATTTAAAATGATAAAAAAAAATATTTAGTTAGTAATGATAATATTCTCATATAATTTAAGTTACTGTACTGTTCTTGTGCTCCTTGAAAATTTTTGTCATTATGTTTAAGCACCATAAAGTTAAACAATATGAATGCTATAAGACTCTGTATACAATGAGAGAGTAAAACAAAATCATTCTTTCATAAGATGAAAATCTTCCAGTGTGTCTTTTGTATTATTTTTAAGGAAAATTTAATTTCCTTAATTAAAATTTATTTATAAATTTGCTATTATTGTTGTTGTTACTGTACACAGTCTTACTAATTCTTGTATATCATTGCATGTTTATATGGAATGGAAATGTAACATAAATTTTTATTTATTTAAATGATCTTAAAAAATTATAATTTTTATTATTGTTGTTAATTGGTCTTAATTTCTCTGTAAACATATAATATGGTAAATGTTTTATTTGGTGATGCTTTATTGTTGTTTGTGCTGTTTACAAGGATTATTGTGTAAGATATACGACCGGAGATTATTATTTGTTTTCCAAATCATACATAAGTATTGCTTGGTATATTCGGTCGGGAACCAGATGATTTTGTATAAAGTAGGTATATGCTTGATCAATATTTTGCCATGCTCATACAACATTATTGGGTATTAAAATTTAAACTAGTACAATGGTTCTTAAGCTCTTAGTAACAAATTTGTTTATGTTGTTTAATCATTCAATAAATACCACCTTTTCTTATCTCCACTTAAATGTTGTTATCTGATAAGGGCAAGTCGATTTTCTCAATATCCTCAGCTTTTCCATAAGTCCGTAATATTACTTCTAACACTTCAACATGTATACACATACCTCGGGATTATCGCATAAAAATCGTAGAGCTTTGTGAGTTTATCGAATTTTTAGTATTTCGTCCTTATGCCTCCTTCTCATTAGTCAAGTTCCTTGATGTCAAGTATTTTAAATCAAGTAACTTGAACCAACTTGAGCAATATGAACGTATTATTTTGCTTGGACTTAAGTTAATTTTATTTGACTTTAAGTTTTAATTAAAGTAGAGGACCTTTCAATTTTTTTATTTAAGTTGAGTCGTCTGAGATAAGCCATGTTATAAAATTTAGTAGTGTGGGATGTACTTTATCAAAATAGTCAAGTTACAATTCTTGACATTTACAAAAACGGAGTGGAGTAGTGCAGAAATGATAGTTTTTTTGAAAATTTACAAACCCCACAAAGTTTTGTGGAATAATTTATTAAATTAACTTGAATATATATGAACAAAAACTTGAATTCAAGTTAATTGAAATAAATTTTAATAAAATGTAATTTGTTTGGTAGCATCACATCGGACAAATTTTCAAATCTCACTCTGGAATGACAAACACATATTTCTTTTGTAATTACAATCATTTTATTTAATACAATTACCCAATGAATTATGATTCGGACTGGTTTCACTTCAATTTTTTGTAGTAAATTTATTCTACCTGAAAATAAGAATTAATACGATTTCAATTAAGCATTTAAATTTATTTAATAAATATATGATACTTATCTCAATTTATTGTACAAACATTCATCCAAAACAAGAATTAAAATACTGACATTTCATTCTAATTGTCAAACCAGTCATATTCTAATTCTTATTGGAAATAAGTTAGTACTTTTTGTAATATCAGTACTTTTCTTTAATTATTGTAGTTTTAAGTATTGCCTGAGTAAGTTATTGTAATTATTGTGGTATTATTAGTGGTCCCCGATTAATGTCAGCAAATTTTTTGTTTTATATAAATTCAGCAATAAGGTTTTTTTTGTCACTCTCTTCTTATCGGCAGCCATTGCAAGAACCACAAAAAGCAAAAAATTAAAATAAAACAATTTGTAAGTTTGTATAAAAAAAATAATAATAAAATAAAAACGTGTAAACCTTTTCAAAAATTAAATAAAAACGAAACTGTGTCATTTTAGAAAATCACAAGAATCTTATTTTTCATTGAAATTCATCGAGACATAAAAAATACAAAATTTAATTGAAGAAAGTGCGAGCGACAAAAAATACAGTCCACTAAACCAAACAATTGGTGATAATTGTGATCCGTGAGACAATCGAACATAATTTAGTAAAATATGACGGTTAGAGAATAACCCGTGTAATATCAGATTAAGCACAGTATAGCACAGCATTTTACACAAATTAAAGCTTTGCAAGACGAAGATGAAGAAGAAAAAGTTGAATAATTCCAGCACCCATATTTCGAAGTTGTTAAAGACAAACTGGTAAAGACAAATCATCAGAATATATGCAGTTATCCGAAATAAAAATACCAGAATTTGTCTGGAATTATGAAAATTAACTTAGTTTTCGCGACACCTATAATGCGTTACTTGTGGCATACAAAAAGTTAATTGAGAGATACTAAAATCACAAAATAATCATCACAAAACATGTGATGGCTTTATTAAATAATGAATCATTAACTCGTCGACGAATGTAACACAATTGTAGTGTGTCAGATAACATTCCTCAATGGAGAACAAACATTCCTGCAATACAAAAACATTTCCGTTGCTTGATATATTAGATCAATTTTGTAGAATTTAGCTAAGAATATATTGGTTTCTATTATTTACTTATTGTTCACATTATTATTTTTGGGTATTAATTCTTTGAACAATTATATTATAGTACATATTTTATAGTTTAGTTAAGGACTAGTATTTATTATTAAACATTGTATTTATCAATTTTCTATTTCGGTGCGGGTTCGATTTTTCTCGATTATGAATTTATTTTGAATTTTTTTCTCGCAAAACTTGATTTTTACTCCCATTATCACAAAGAATAAAATGGATTTAAATTCGCTGACCAATGACGAGTTCTTAGTAGAGTGTGATGTGCGTAATTTTCATGGCACTGCACTAGAGTCACATAAATCGTTAAAAGCTCAGTTGGATGAAGAGGCGACCATTCCGGTGTTGATTCTCACTCGCGCGCACCAAGCGGCACGAAAGAATCCTAGACGTGAAGTGGATAAATGTTCCGCTAAATTGGGATCTTTAAAAATATTAATACAAAAGCTAGATAATGAACCAGACCCAATCGCTTACAAGCACCTTCTTTCTAGGTTATTGCATGTAGAGGGGCGACTTCAGCGCATTTCTCGATCTCGTGTTATTCAAGATGTACTACCGGATGTGCTAAGGATTCTTAACCGACTAAAAACGACTTTAAATCAGTGGATAAATGGGGAATTCAGGGATATAGATACATCCGAACTTAATCGTACCATGAATGATTTAGTGCTTGGGGAAGGGAATGTCGACGATTCAGACTCTGATACTAACCCGGATTCCGAAGTTAGCTCTCACGTGTCTCGAACTGGGAAAATAGTTTCAGATAGCAATGTCTTGCCTTCGGACTCGATAATCCCAACTGCCGGGACTGCATCGTTAGCTGCGTTAAGTAAGGTTAGTAGTCAACCCATTAATCCTTCTAGCAAACCTTTGCCCATGTTAATTGAAAAAAGGCTTACTACAGTAGGAAATCCGTTTATATTAGCACAAACTTCATCTTCAAGTCTACCTATTCCCTCCTTTGCTGCTAGTAATCTACCTCCAGTTGCTGGTACTAAACTATGTCACGGCCATGAACATCGCGAAGTTCCGCTTAACCCTGCTTCTGCCGCAGTAAATGGAAATCGTTGGGCTCAATTACCTATCCAAACTATGGACGATGCTGGTGTCATTAATTCAGCTACTAGATATCCACTAAGATGGAATATTAGCTTCGAGGATTCAGCCACAGAAACGCTTGATATAGAAAGATTTGTATACAGAGTGGAGCGGATGACTAAACAGTATCAGGTATCGTTAATTAGTATGGTTGAAGAGTTAGGATCATTACTTAAGGGGGAAGATCTCGACTGGTACTGGTTGTTTTTAGAGCGACATGGGTTAATAACGTGGGCGCAGTTGAGGTCCTTACTAGCGCAACGATTTTAGCGGCATCTAACCATGGATGATATATTACAGGAATTGGACAATCGCAAGCAACGGTTCCCGAAAGAATCATTTTACGAATTTTATAGCGCTCTGCTTAAAATCGCCATGCAATCTCCTACTCCAATTTCAGAAGATGAATTACTGAATTACGCGAAAAAGAATATGCACCCTGGGCTTCAATTTCAATTACAAATGTCAGATAAAATAGTTTATTCTATTGAACAGTTAGCAGCTGTTTGTGTTAATTGGGAGCAAACATGGGTAAGAAAAGGGTATTGCCCTGAAAACTATTTTCAATCAGCCAGAAAACATGTACATGAATTAGCTGATACAGGCTTTTCAAAAGAGTCTGGACTTAATTTAGAAGCCTTTGTTAGGAAAGACTATTGTTCTTCGCAATCTGTTGGTAATATAACACATCCTCACAAATCTAATGCTTCCACCAGTGCTATTGGAGGGAAAAATTCCGTACTATCTTCCTCCACAATTATATGCTGGAATTGTCGAGATTTGAACATCCCTATCAGGATTGTCCTTTACCTCCTTCACATATTTTTTGCTATGGATGTGGTAAAGAGCAGGTTATCAAACCACATTGCGTTAAATGTAACCCTCCCAAATCGGGAAACCGACCGATGGAAATACATCCTACTGGGAGAACGTCTTTCCAGTTAATGAACCATCCCAGACCATATTTTCAGCATGTCGTTGCTCCCCCTCCTCAAAAACCATCTTCTTAAGATCCCAAATACGTCTTCTCAACCCCCTTCAATCTGTTTTTACTAAATCTATCTCACGAACCTCTCGGTATTGGCACCAAAGAAGAAAAATTAAAACTAAGTGTATGGAAGCTGTGATGAATGATAAAGCTGATGGTAGGCCGTATGCGGAAGTGCGCGTGTGTGAAGGAAAAATGCGCGGTCTATTAGACAGTGGCACAAATATTAGCATTTAAGGGACTGGGGGTGAAGAAATATTAAATTCCTTGCAGTTTAAATTCCATCGATTACCTAATCACGTATCAACTGCTAGTGGACACAAAACCTCTATCCTCGGTTACTGTAATATTCCCATTACTTATTCTGATCAAACCAAAATTATTCCTTTATACATCGCTCCCGACCTTCAACTATCACTAAATCTGGGTATGGATTTTTGGAGAGAATTCGGATTAGCGGCAGCATTCATAGAAGAACTTCCGCTGCTTCTCTCCTCTTCTAGTGAACCTACTGAATCTAACGAACATCAGCTCATGAAGGAACAGCGTCTCGAATTATCAGAAATCATCGATTCATTTCTCTCTTTCGAACGTCAGGGTCTCGGTCAAACTACGCTGACTACCCATTCTATTGATGTAGGGTCCGCTTCTCCAGTGAAACAGCGATATTATGCTGTTTCTCCTGTTAAACAAGCCATTATTAACAAAGAAATAGATCGCATGTTATCTCTCGTTGTTATCGAAGAGAGTGATAGTGCTTGGTGTTCTCCAGTCACAGTTAACATTAAAGATAAAATGGTTTACTTCGCCTATGCTTGGATGCTCGGTAATTGAATGCGCTCACAGCGAAAGACGCGTATCCACTGCCTTTGATATATGGTTTGTTGGGTAGGTTGGACCAGACTAGATTTATTTCTAGTCTGGATCTAGAAGACGCCTTTTGGCAAATTCCCTTGGACGAAACCTCTCGGCAATATACCGCTTTCACTATTTAAGGCAGACCGCTGTATCAATTTCGAGTCATGCCCTTCGGCTTGTGCAACGCGCCGGAAAGAATGTGCCGCCTGATGCACAGGGTGATACCTTTCTATCTGCAAGATCGCGTCTACGTCTATTTGGACGATTTGTTAATCACCTCCGCTACTACTGAGGAACATTTCGAGTTGCTTCACAAAGTCTCGTGTCTTTTCGTCAAGGCCAATCTCACTATTAACATATCTAAAAGTAAATTTCTGCTAAAACAGATTAAATACTTGGGATATGTCGTTGGTGATAGTTGTTTGAAGGTTGATCCGGACAAAGTGTCGCAATTCAGAATTATCCTGTCCCTCATACAGTCAAACAGATCCGCAGATTTTTGGGTATCACCGGGTGGTATCGACGGTTCATTGACAACTCGCGTCCATTAGTGCACCAATTACTGACCTATTAGAAAAGGGGAAAAAGTGTTAGTGGAACGATCAGGCTCAACATGCTTTTGAGCTACTTAAGAACGCCTTGATCTCGGCTTCTGTTTTGCGTAATCCTGACTTTACCAGAACTTTTTACGTGCAGTGCGATGCTAGTTCTACTGGAGTTAGAAGCGTACTGTTTCAGAGAGTTCCGGATGAGGACGAATTTCCGATAGCATACATGTCCAAAAAACTCAACAAGGCGCAACGGAACTATTCAGTTACAGAGTTGGAATGTTATGCTGTTATCTTGAGCATTCAAAAGTTTCGCGCGTATATCGAGGGATTCCACTTCGTAATAATAACTGACCATTCAAGTCTCCAGTGGCTAATGTCCCAAAAGGATCTATCAGGTCGTTTGGCTCGCTGGAGCTTGAAATTGCAAGGTTACGATTTCGAAATTCAACATAGAAAGGGCTCACAAAATGTGGTGCCTGACGCTTTATCCAGGTTAGAGGTGGATGAAATTACCCAATCTGTGTTATCCGTTACAGAGTTTTCTCTGCATGTTGACCTAAATGCACCAGAATTTTTTAATGATCAGGAATATATAGCGTTGTTGAACTCGGTTACATCTTTACCCAATGCCAGTTCCAACCTGCGCATTGAGAATGATAAAATCCTTATTTATCCATCTTACGGATTGAGAGCCGATGACATTGATCTATCTGAGTGGAAGTTAGTTATACCGCAGTCACTTACTAATACGTTAGTGGAGCAAGCTCATGCACCTCCTTTATCTGACAACTAAACATTAGAGCTCCTTCAAAGAGACTTTTATTGGACTGGAATAGCTAAAGACGTTAAAACATATCTTTCTAATTGTATCTTATGCAAAACTTGTAAGTTAATTAACTTTATAACTCGCCCTCCTATGGGAGCACTATTTGAAGTTACCCGGCCCTTTCAATGGCTGTATCTTGACTTTTTGGGCCCGTATCCTCGCACAAAACGAGGCAACGCCTTTATCTTAATTGTCTTGGATAAGTATTCTCGTTTCGTATTCCATAAAGCTTTACGAAATGCAAATGCAGCGAACCTTGTGGAATTTGTCGAAGGTCAAGTTTTCAATCTCTTTTCAGTTCCGGAGACAGTATTGACCGACAACGAGAAACAATTTGCGTCAGGGCAAATCTTTGCTCAACAAATATGGAGTTAAGCACCTTACCAAACCTAAATATACCCCTCAGTACAATTCCTCCGAGCGTGTTAATCGTTGTATTCTTTCTGCTATTCGAGCATACCTTAAAACCTATCAACGCGACCGGGATTTACTTTTACAGGAGATTGGTTCGGCCTTGCGCAATGTACAACATTCATCACATAGATATTCGCCTCATTATCTTGCATTTGGGGATCATAAAATTAATCATGACCATGACTATCAGCTACGGAGATTATTAACTTCATCTAATGACAATGACCTATGTATAATCTCGAAACCAGCACGACTAAACTTGGCTATAGAGAGAAGGTATTAAAAAACCTTCGACATACATATGCCACCAACAGGAAACAGTACAATTTACGGTCGCGCGTTCGTTCTTGGACTCCAGGTCAACAGGTCTTTATTAAAAATTTCGTACAAAGTGACGCTACCCGGAATTTTAATTCGAAACTGGCTCCTCTGACCATTCCCGATTTGCTGTCCAAGCCCATTGGACAGGTCTCGTCAAATTAGGAGTCTATCATATGAAAGACATATATCATACATTGTGAGGTTTTGTCCTTCTCGGGTCAATCCATTACTAGAGTCCTTTGTCGGAACAATTTATCTCATCTGCCTGGCGTGTGAGACATTGCTGTGTCCAGCACTCTTGTTTGTTTGATTTTTTTTTTTGTACACGAAGTCATTCTTGCATTTCGTTACACAAGAAGCTAATGAATCAACATCAGAAACACTAACAGTAAAATTTTTTATTAGATCATATGTGTTACTATAGGTTAATCAAACTTCATGGCAAGTTCAATACAGTATCAAAATCACTATTCAATCAAGATTCAATAACTACAACTGAAATCCTTAGTTTTTTACTTTAAATCACATTACCATCAATTTGCCAAATCTCCAAATTTGTGAAATCATCGCATGGAACATTTAAGAATTATTCAAATTAACTGAATCATCATTTCACTCCGGGACATTCTTCCAACTTTTGGAAGTTGGACAAATCAAACTATACAACGATCTACCCATTCTCCAGAAAACAGTGATTGGTTACAAAGTTCAAAGAGCAACAAAATAATGTTACAACAAGCGAACTTCCAGCCATCAAAGAAGTTACCAATCAGTTAAATCCACAAATAGACAAATTCTGGCAAATAAAAAATGTTCCCGAATTCAAACATCTTTTAATAGAAGAGGAATAGTGTGAAGAAGACTTCGTTACAAATCTCAGACGTAATTCTATTGGGAAGTTCATTGTTAAACTATCGTTCAAAAATGAAAATCATGACTTCATTAAAGAGTATATTGTACCAAGCACAAAAGTAACAAGTTTTGCAACATTTGCGGATTATACTGAAATCTTTGCAATTGGAGACAATGTAGAGGAGGCAACCACTAAATTAAAAAATGCCGCTAATTCATTGAGTAATGGGAGTAAGAAATGGCACCTTCAACTCAACGAAACTAAATCGGTACATATAAACTTTACCAACAAAATTGTTAATTATGGTTACCTGTTCGACAGAATTTGCAACCAATTTCATATGCAAATACGGCAAAACTCAAGTGGAAAACATTTTAAAAAGAAAAGAGAAGAGTTAAACGCCAACTATAGAAAAATCTATTGGCTCGTAGGAATGAACTCTGAGCTAACATTACATAATAAACTGCTCTTATATCGGCAGATATTGATAGCTAAGCGGCTGTACCAAGCAAACTAATGTAAAAGTAACTCAAATTTTCAAAATAATGTTCTGCGTAGTATGGTCAATGCTCCCTGGTATATAAGCAATGACAACCTTCATGATCTAAAAATGGAATTCGTCAGTGAAGAAATTAAGTAACATGGGAGGGATTTGCTTCGTATGCTGATCAATCCAAACCTTTAGAACTAGGGTAGCTAATTTAATAAAGTAAGCAACTTAGAGCTAACCAATTAAAGAGTATATCAATTTCGGTTATATGGTTAAAATAGATACAAATTTGATAGCACAGCCAAACTATCTTTTTGTCGTATCATGCGATTTTAAAACCCACTAGCACCACAACGAAATTGCGAGTGGTGTTTGATGGGTAAATATGAGTAACAACAGATCACTCAACGGTCGAATGTTTAATCGGTCAATCATATTGAGATTTCGGAAGTATCCAATAGTTATGACCTGCAATATGGCATAAATTGATGAATATGATTAAAGGTTTCAATAAATCATCGGGTAGAGCAGTCGTGATCATTCAATTTTTAAGCTGACAACAGTGACATATAAGACAGTTTTGGCACCTTACTTTGTAACAAAGCGTCTACAACAATTGACATGTAATGAAGTAGATAACTTTCCAAACGTACATACCGCAGTCATTAACGATTGTTACGTTGATGACATTCTCAATGGAGCAGAGTCACTCCAAACAGCCATTCAATTACAATCCGACCTCAGTGAAATGACACAAAGTAGTGGGTTCAAACTTAACAAATAGTGTACCATTTTCATCAGAATTATTACAATAAATTTCAGAAGACAGTAGAGAACAAAACACAATACTACAATTCGAGATCACATTACCTCAGTGTTAAAAATCATCATGCCAGAATTATGGCAATTTCGGAAAAGTGGCTGCAGTTTCGATTTCAATCATATTCAATCATCGCCAACAACAAGGTTGGAGTCACACGGTTTTTGCCATTCAAATTTGCTATGATTTAACTGCTAAATTGGCAGATTCAACTGATATATTGGTCGCATACATAAAGATTTGTCTGCATACATAGAATACACGGCACATAACTGACTACGAGCCGAACTTCTGTTCTAACTTATCAATGTATAGTTTAGGCATTAGTTCTCAGCTCGCTGTCTATGAAGTCTACTAGGAGAAGTTGCTACCACTAGTATCAATTTTTGCCATCCAATAAAAAATTTCATCGAATCAGAATTACTTACTACATTTTTCAATTCGTATTACATTAAAACTGGATTCAAATTTGCTCAAATAAAATAGCCATGGAATTCAATGTTTGGAATTTGATTGGTTTTCAAAGGTTGGTAGCATTTTGAATTTTTTTTGTGACGAAATACATTTTTTTTTTTGCAATTTCAATAATTGCAATTGAAAAATTGTAACGCGGGTCCAAAAACATTGCGGCTTTAAAATGGTCTGACGAGAATAACTGTTGTTCTCTAAATTTCATCTCTAGCTTTATATTGACAGACATCTGTTTTTGGGACAAGCATAAAGATAATGAGCATTTCATGAATCGGTTTAAAAGATTCTAAAAAATGATCCATACATTTAAATTCGTAAAAATCTTTGTTTTCCCAAACATCCTTAATCATTAGGAACGTTAAACCCGACGTTTTACGCCACGACATTTACATCGAGAACGGGTGTTATTTTACTGTTTAGCAAAAATTATTAAGGCTGATTAATCAGCAAAGAAGACAAACAGTCACACTCAACGACATAACCTCCACTTATGAATTTCACCACAGAGTCCAAAACTATACTGACATAACATTCGGCGAAAATGAAATGATCCTTCTGAATAAAGGTTTAAAACATAATATTACGCCAACCACAGTCAAAAGAAAAAACAATTGTTAGGTATTGAGAGCGCTGTCACTAAGACGAACATATGTACAACATTGAGATTCATCCGGCAATGTATCGCACAACCACTCTATAACAAGGCAAACGAAAATACCAATAAAAAACTCACAATGAAAACAAGATTGTCAAGCGTATAAGAAGTAAAATAGCAGAACACTCAGCAATTGTAACAAAAGCAGACAACAGCAATACCACTGTAGTAATGGGTATCGACCAATACGATTGAAAAGTTGAACAGTACATCCGTGATAATGATATGTAAGAACTCAACATACTGGTAAAGTTAGCTGAAAGTTGGCAGCCGAAATTGAAAAGTCGATAATGCAGATTGTGTTAGTCCTTCCGAAAGTAAAAAAAATGGTAATGCAGATGGTAAAATCACAGCTGAAAGTTTACAGTCTAAAGTATAAAGTCGATAATGCAGATTTCTATATTAACATTCCTGCCGAAAATAAAAAATTTAGTAGCTATCCGCCGAAAGTAAATAGGATACTTGGATTTAAATAAAAAATTTTGTAAATAGTTTTATGTATAAAATATTCCTTAACCCTATTCGTAGAAAATATCGGAAAATCAGAAGAGTCCACAAAATTAGAATAATCATTTTTATGTGATTTGTCAAAAGATTTTGAATGAAAAAATTCTGTTCAAGTTTCCCATGGGAAATCTCGGCAAATTCGATTTTCCAACAATTATTATACTGTTAAAGTTAGCTGAAAGTTGCCAGCCGAAAGTGAAAAGTCGATAATACAGACTGTGTTAGTCCAGCCGAAAGTAAAAAAGGTAATGCAGATTGCCAAATCCCAGCCGAAAGTAAACAGTCGATAATACAGATTATGATATTAATATTCCAGCCGAAAATAAAAAATTTAGTAGTTATCAGCCGTAGTTTTATATGTAAAACTGTGCTTCGTAGAAAATATCGGAAAATCAGAAGAAAATACAAAATTGGAATTAAACCAGCCCCTGGTCTAGAGTGTATATCTGAAGTTGAATCGTTTTTATGTGATTTGTCAAAAGCTACCGCAGAAAAAAATTCAGTTCAAATTTCCCGTGGGAAATCTCGAAAAAATCAAAAAAGTTTCGAGCGGGAAGTAAGAAATGGATAAATAAAATCAGCCTGTAGAGTGTTATGCCTGGAGATGGATTGCATTGAAATGACTTGTCAATAGCTATCGTAGGAACAAAATTCAGTTCTAGTTTCCCGTCGGAAATCTCGGAAAATTCGATTTTCCAAAAATTAATACAAAATTTGTATAAAATCATCCTATAGAGTATTATGTCTGGAAATGGGTTCAATTTATGTGATTATTACATAGCTATCGCAAGAAAAAAATTTAGTTCAAGTTTCCCGGAGGAAATCTCGGAAAACTCGATTTTCTAAAAATTATTAGAAAATATGTGTAAAATCAGCCTCTAGAGTGTTATGTCTGGAGATGAATTGCATTGATGTGATTTGTCAATAGTTATCGCAGGAAAAAAGTTCAGTTCAAGTTTGCCGTGGGAAGTCTCGGAAAACTCAAAAAAGTTTTTAGCCGAAAGTAAGAAATGGATGATTCAATGCAATCTATCTCCAGACATAACTCTCTAGGGGCTGATTTTATACAAATTATTGAATAATTTTTGGAAAATCGAATTTTCCGAGATTTCCCACAGGAAATTTTAACTGAATTTTTTCCTGCGATATCTGTTGAGTAATCACATCAATTGAAACCATCTCCAGACATAACACTCTATAGGATGATTTTATTAATCCATTTCTTACTTTCGGCTGGAAACTTTTTTCAATTTTCCGAGATTTCCCACAGCAAACTTGAACTGAATTTTTATCCTACGATAGCTATGGTAAAGTTACACTAATGCAATCCATCTCCAGACACAATACTCTAGAGGCTGATTATATTCATACATTTCTTACTTTCGGCTGGAAACTCTTTTGAATTTTCCGAGATTTCCCACGGCAAAATAGAACTGAATTTTTTTCCTGCAATAGCTATGAACAAGTCACATCAATGCAATCCATCTCCAGACATAACATTCTAGAGGCTGATTTAATACAAATTTTGTAATAATTTTGGAAAATCGAATTTTCTGAGATTTCCCACGGGAAACTTGCACTGAATTTTTTCCTGCGAGAGCTATTGAGCATTAACATCAATTGAATCTATTTCCAGACATTATACTCTAGAGGCTGATTTAATACAAATTTTGTAATCATTTTTGGAAAATCGAATTTTCTGAGATTTCCCACTGGAAATTTAAACTGGATTTTTTTCCTGCGATAGCTCTGACAAGTCACATCAATGCAATCCATCTCCAGACATAACACTCTAGAGGCTGATTTTAAATAAATTTTCTTATAATTTATGGAAAATCGAATTTTCCAAGATTTCCCATGGAAAACTTAAACTGAGTTTTTTTCCTGCGATAGCTATTGAGTAATCACATCAATTGAATGGATCTCCAGACATAACATTCTAGAGGCTGTTTTTAAACACATTTTCTAATAATTTGTGGAATATCGAATTTTCCGAGATTTCCCACGGGAAAATTGAACTGAATTTTTTTCCTACGATAGCTATTGACAAATCACATCAATGTAATCCATCTCCAGACATAACACTCTAGAGGCTGATTTTATACCAATTTTCTCATAGTTTTTGGAAAATCGAATTTTCCGGAATTTCCCACGGGAAACTTGAACTGAATTTTTTCCTGCGATAGCTATTGAGTAATCACATCAATTGAACCCATCTCCAGACATAACACACTAGAGGCTGATTTATTTTCGGCTGGAACGTCATTAACATAATCTGCATTATCAACTTTTTACCTTTGGTTGGAAACTTTCGGCTAACTTTAACAGGGTAAAATTATTAGAAAATTTGTATAAAATCTGCCTCTAAAGTGTTACGTCTGGAGATGAATTGCATTGATGTGACTTGTCAATAGCTTTCGCAGGAACAAATTTCAGTTCAAGTTTCCCGTGGGAAATCTCGGAAAATTCGATTTTCCAAAAATTATTAAAAAATTTGTATAAAATCAGCCAGAGTGTTATGTCTGGAGATTGGTTGCTTTGATTTGACTTGTCAATAGCTATCGCAGGAAAAAAATCTAGTTCAAGTTTCCCATGGGAAATTTCGGAAAATTCGATTTTCCAAAAATCAATAAAAAATTTGTGTAAAATCATCCTCTAGAGTGTGCCTCTAGAAATCATATCAATTTCATTTATTTCCAGACATAACACTCTAGAGGCTGATGTTATACAAATTTTCTAATAATTTTTGAAAAATAGAATTTTCCGAAATTTCCCATGGGAAACTTGAACTGAATTTCTTTTCTGCGATAGCTATTGACAAATTTTCCGAGGTTTCCCACGGGAAACTTGAACTTAATTTTTTTCCTGCGATAGCTATTGATAAATCACATCAATGCAATCTGTATCCAGACATAACACTCCAGAGGCTGATTTTATACAAATTTTGTAATGATTTTTGGAAAATCAAATTTGGCGATGATTTTCACGACCAGGTTAAAAAAAGTTTTCCACGTAAGACTATTTACAAAATTTTTTGATTTAAGTCCATATATTCTATTTACTTTCGGCCGATAACTACTAAATTGTTTATTTTTGGCTGGATTTTTTATGACATAATTTGCATTATCAACTTTTTACTTTCGGCTGGAAACTTTCGGGTGGGATTACACAATCTGCTTTACCAATTCTTTCGGCTGGACTAATACAATCTTCATTATCGACTTTTAACTTTCGTCTAAATTTAACAGTATCTTGTGCTAAATAACAAAAATATTTCTCAGAAAATACATTCAAACTATCGACTAGTTAGGTGTCTGAAACCGTGTCGGTTCTTTAATACTAACAAACCTTCCTTATCCTTCCGTTTTGTTATATGTAAAAATGGTGTGCGATGGGATCCGGCCGTCTAATACAGGATTTCTTGCTAAGGCTTGGTCGTACATTCAAATCCATCAATCAAATGAATTTTAAAACTCACATATTTAGACTAAATACTTGTGAATTAATCGAATGAAGAATAAATAAAATTGAAATTTGATGAATATCCACATTCCAAAATCCCATTTCGTTCTTTGTTTTGTTGAGTTTTAGAACTCAAGTGTTTTTTTTCATGCATACTCAAAAATAAAAGATTTTCGATGTCAGCTCTTGATATTCGTATTTTACTTTATATGTGTGTGTGGTGAATTTACTCATTCTCAAATAATGTTACAAATATTTACTCATGAGTTTTTCGATGTCTGCCTATGTCATACCAGTTCGGCCCGCAAAAAATCCCTATATATCAAGTGATTAACAAATTTTTTTTTTTTTAATGATTTCACACAGTGTTCGGGATTATCCGCAACTAATGCAACACCAAAAATATTTTAATGTTTTGCGATAAATAAAATGTTCATCCGTTTTTAATCTCTGTTTACGTACATATATTTTATAAGTTAACAGAAGATGGTTTTATGTCTGTGTATGCTGTGTTTGAGTATGGAAGCAAAATCCCATAATGTTATTAGTATTATGATTATTATAAAATATTTTTTTTTTCCACCACACTGCCTTGCCTACGTTTCATCATCTATTTATGTCGGCTATAATAATAATATTTGGGGCTGCTATATCGCCTTCATTATAAACACTCGTACATACGGATAGAGGATACACTCTACTGTTCTGTTATATAATTTCCAATTTATATTATCCATGAAGCTAATCATCCATGGAATTACACATTTACCCAATGAAATGTCAGATTATTATCATCGTTGGATTATTTTTCGCCTGTTTCTTGATGCTGATCGTCATTAATGTCACAAAATTTTTTGGGGACAGAACTTTTTATTTTCATAATTTTGGTGTTTCATTTTATGTAGCTGTATGGATTTAAAGTAGGCCAATTTAAAAAATAATTTTCCAACCAAAAATTTCAGCTACATACATCTGCACACCCTAAATCTACAATTTATAATAATAAGTTAAATTGTTGTTATACTGGTATATTTTTTATTTGTTTGTTGGGCGGGCCATCAGTTGTTGTATTTATCTTGATTTGCTTGTCAAATTAACAATGTTAAATTATTTTGCAACTATCGAAGTGCATGTTTCATATTCTTTTGAGTGTTTCTTATAGTTTATGACGCTTGCGCTTCGAATCAGAAATGGTAGCTTATCTTTAAATATTATCACACTTAACTATACTCAACATTTTAAAACTACTATTCAACATCACTACTAACAGTACCAATCAAATTTTGTTAGTGGTAAAGCAAAAATACATTATATCAACCTTTTTCTACCCGCATCAGAATAAACAACTTAACAGGACGTTTTCAGTTTCCTTTAGTACTCTAATTTTTTTCTCCGTATACTATATAATACAAGTATAACCAAATTTATACCTTTTTTGATACTTTTAACATCCTTTTTCCGTTTTCTTCATTAACCTTTTAAACAGATGTACAAAAAAAAAAATCAAATGTCTTTTCCTCCGTTATAATAATACAATCCTATAATAAATTTAATGTATTTAAATTTCTTTAAAGAAATAATTTTAAAAAAGAAGAAAAAGGATACCTGTTTGATGTACATATATGTTTATATAAAATTAATTGAAAAAAATAAAAAAAAGTTTATTTAAAAAATTGGATTCCACAAAAAAAAAACAAATAAAAATGTATTTTAGGGTTTTTTAAAGGTAGAGTATCTGTTTAGGTCAAACCCCAGCTCAAAATCTTACATAGGATATTATATACTAAGTCAATTTTCCAGGTGTATAGATATGGGCCATCTCTATTAAGATATAAAATTAAAAGACATTCTAAGAAATTTGTCTTGACCTTTTTTTTTTTTATTTCTGTTCATTTCATTTTATTTACTAAAACCTAATTTAGATTAAACCAAATTAGATTTGGTCCTTAATTTAAATTTAATTTACGTTTTTTCCTGGAAAATAGTTACCAAAAATTTATTTTAACTCCATAAGGACCAAAGCAAACCATTTTGATTAAAGCAATTAAATTTTATGTAATATTTGTTGTTGTTTTTTTTTTTTCTTTGTACTTTTCTCCCCTAAACCAGATTGGATTTGAAGCTTTGTATTTGTAGAGAATTATATTTTGTACAATACGAAAATCCTTTAATGCAACGGTAGTATTATATGTAGTACATGAACATAATATTTGTATACTGCATGTAATTAATGTTTTCGTGATGAATAATAAATTATAAATTAAATGAAATTAAAAAAAAAAATTACTGATTAAGGATATCCGGTATACAAATACATGTACCTACATACAAATTTATGTTTTATTCACAAAACATTTACATGTTTTTTTTTAATTTTTTTATATTCAATTAATTAACATAAATATCCTTTTGCTGATGTTAAATTGTGATTACCATGCACATTTTTGTATAATGTTTCTATGTAAAGTGCATCTGACATTGATTGATAGTTCTGTAATTTAAATCTGCATATTACAGCATTGGTGAATTTGCACTGGATGATTTATTATACCATTGATATAAATTTAGCTCAGTATTACAATGTTTGTTGAAAAGGGATTAGACAATTAAATTCAATAATTTATTATTTTTTAGTTTAATTGGTGCTAGCTAAGAAACTAAAGATAGGTGCGTAGTGTTGATTAAAATTATCGTCAATCCGTAATAAAAATAAACCGAATCTAACTTAAATATTGTTTATTTGTAGTAAAGAGAGGACACAAACCTTAATTAAAATATATATTCCCTTTAAAGTCGAATTGTGCCATCTACTCTAAAGTGTCCAAATGTATACATATTTATGTCGATCAATATTTGCAATTAAACCAATACACATTTAGCTAGTTAAGGTCAATGAATTGGAATCTTGAATTTATTTGGTACACATATTATGTACGCAGAGATGTTTATATACTTTTTTTTTGTTTATTTCATATATTTGTTGTTATAATTTACTGGGTCGTATATAGAACATTAGGTAGAATATAGGTCGTCCGGTATTTCCAATGTTTTTTGTTGTAGTAATACATAAGCCGTTAAAACCATCGAGTTTTTTTTTGTTACCAAGCAAAATATTAAAAATTAATTTGAGATGATCGGAGGGCGATCACTTTTTAAGAGGCCACGTTGGTGAGCATACATCCTAATTTCTTTTAAATAAAAAAATAAACAAATAAATAAGGTTATGCTCGCTTTTTAAATTAATAAATGTGAATATTAAAAAAATATTAAAGAGCCCGTAAGATAATATTTTTTTTTTAATAAAAAAAAAATAACGCAAATGGTAAGGATTTAACTATACAATTTAATCTAGTGGATAGACATATGTATTTAGTTTTGTTCTCTGTGATTGGCATATAGGAATAGAAATTTGATGGAAATCATCCATAAATACGGCTACAACCTTTTTTTTTTGGGCGTTATTACTAGCGATTCCTCAATTTACTGACGAAACCATACAGTGTGAATTGATGGTAAGGTTGACCAACTTTGGCGGCTGCATGACGGAGATTAAACGAATTGTGTAAATATAAGACTCTTACACCAAAACAAAGAAAAAAAGGTGTTTTGTAAAGAAAAACATAATATGTGAACAAATTGTGTATACCAATTTTCGTTTTAAAATCAATTTTAGCCATTAGTGAAGCATGTGAAGTTATCCCAGTTTTTCATCCCAGAAAAAATAAAAATATTCATCAGGTAACACTATCCCATCCCATCCCAGTTAAATTTTGTTTACGAAAGAATAACATAAAATTAAAATATTTTCATCCCATCCCAGTTTTTTTCGTTTTTCATTTATCATATACACATATAAGAAAAAATTGTATTTTGCTTTAAATTACATCATTTTTATTTGCTAAGAACTTTGTGGGCCGGAAATAATTCTTGGTGTTTTGAATAGGTAGTAGTGAGGACTATCTCTGATAAATATCTGGGTACCAGCTGTATGGTGCAATTTGCACAATCGGCCAACATCCAAATTGTTCCATATAAAATTATCAGTTTTATGAACATTATGGTGTCCATCTCCTAAGAACTTTGTGGGCCGGAAATAATTCTTGGTGTTTTGAGTAGGCAGTAGTAAGGACTATCTCTGATAAATAGCTGAGTACCAGCCGTATGGTGCAATTTGCACAATCGGCCAACATCCAAAATATTCCATATAAAATTATCAGTTTTATAAACATTATGCTGTCCATCTCCTAAGAACTTTGTGGGCCGGAAATAATTCTTGTTGTTTTGAGTAGGCAGTAGTGAGGACTATCTCTGATAAACAGCTGAGTACCAGCCGTATGGTGCAATTTGCACAATCGGCCAACTTCCAAATTTTTCCATATAAAATTATCAGTTTTATGAACATTATGGTGTCCATCTCCAAAGAACTTTGTAGGCCGGAAATAATTCTTGGTGTTTTGAGTAGGTGGTAGTAAGGACTATCTCTGATAAATAGCTGGGTACCAGCCGTATGGTGCAATTTGCACAATCGGCCAACATCCAAAATATTTCATATAAAATTATCAGTTTTATAAACATTATGGTGTCCATCTCCTAAGAACTTTGTGGGCCGGAAATAATTCTTGGTGTTTTGAGTAGGCAGTAGTGAGGACTATCTCTGATAAACAGCTGAGTACCAGCCGTATGGTGCAATTTGCACAATCGGCCAACTTCCAAATTGTTCCATATAAAATTATCAGTTTTATGAACATTATTGTGTCCATCTCCAAAGAACTTTGTGGGCCGGAAATAATTCTTGGTGTTTTGAGTAGGCAGTAGTGAGGACTATCTCTGATAAACAGCTGAGTACCAGCCGTATGGTGCAATTTGCACAATCGGCCAACTTCCAAATTGTTCCATATAAAATTATCAGTTTTATGAACATTATGGTGTCCATCTCCTAAGAACTTTGTGGGCCGGAAATAATTCTTGGTGTTTTGAGTAGGCAATGTTAAGGACTATCTCTGATAAATAGCTGAGTACCAGCCGTATGGTGCAATTTGCACAATCGGCCAACTTCCAAATTGTTCCATATAAAATTATCAGTTTTTTAACATTACGGTGTCCATCTCCTAAGAACTTTGTGGGCCGGAAATAATTCTTGGTGTTTTGAGTAGGCAGTAGTGAGGACTATCTCTGATAAACAGCTGAGTACCAGCCGTATGGTGCAATTTGCACAATCGGCCAACTTCCAAATTGTTCCATATAAAATTATCAGTTTTATGAACATTATTGTGTCCATCTCTAAAGAACTTTGTGGGCCGGAAATAATTCTTGGTGTTTTGAGTAGGTGGTAGTAAGGACTATCTCTGATAAATAGCTGGGTACCAGCCGTATGGTGCAATTTGCACAATCGGCCGACATCCAAAATATTTCATATAAAATTATCAGTTTTATAAACATTATGGTGTCCATCTCCTAAGAACTTTGTGGGCCGGAAATAATTCTTGGTGTTTTGAGTAGGCAGTAGTGAGGACTATCTCTGATAAATAGCTGAGTACCAGCCGTATGGTGCAATTTGCACAATCGGCAAACTTCCAAATTGTTCCATATAAAATTATCAGTTTTATAAACATTATGGTGTCCATCTCCTAAGAACTTTGTGGGCCGGAAATAATTTTTGATGTTTTGAGTAGGCAGTAGTGAGGACTATCTCTGATAAATAGCTGAGTACCAGCCGTATGGTGCAATTTGCACAATCGGCCAACTTCCAAATTGTTCCATATAAAATTATCAGTTTTTTTAACATTACGGTGTCCATCTCCTAAGAACTTTGTAGGCCGGAAATAATTCTTGGTGTTTTGAGTAGGCAGTAGTGAGGACTATCTCTGATAAACAGCTGAGTACCAGCCGTATGGTGCAATTTGCACAATCGGCCAACTTCCAAATTTTTCCATATAAAATTATCAGTTTTATGAACATTATTGTGTCCATCTCCAAAGAACTTTGTGGGCCGGAAATAATTCTTGGTGTTTTGAGTAGGTGGTAGTAAGGACTATCTCTGATAAATAGCTGGGTACCAGCCGTATGGTGCAATTTGCACAATCGGCCGACATCCAAAATATTTCATATAAAATTATCAGTTTTATAAACATTATGGTGTCCATCTCCTAAGAACTTTATGGGCCGGAAATAATTCTTGGTGTTTTGAGTAGGCAGTAGTGAGGACTATCTCTGATAAACAGCTGAGTACCAGCCGTATGGTGCAATTTGCACAATCGGCCAACTTCCAAATTGTTCCATATAAAATTATCAGTTTTAAGAACATTATTGTGTCCCTCTCCAAAGAACTTTGTAGGCCGGAAATAATTCTTGGTGTTTTGAGTAGGTGGTAGTAAGGACTATCTCTGATAAATAGCTGGGTACCAGCCGTATGGTGCAATTTGCACAATCGGCCAACATCCAAAATATTTCATATAAAATTATCAGTTTTATAAACATTATGGTGTCCATCTCCTAAGAACTTTGTGGGCCGGAAATAATTCTTGATGTTTTGAGTAGGCAGTAGTGAGGACTATCTCTGATAAACAGCTGAGTACCAGCCGTATGGTGCAATTTGCACAATCGGCCAACTTCCAAATTGTTCCATATAAAATTATCAGTTTTATGAACATTATTGTGTCCATCTCCAAAGAACTTTGTGGGCCGGAAATAATTCTTGGTGTTTTGAGTAGGCAGTAGTGAGGACTATCTCTGATAAACAGCTGAGTACCAGCCGTATGGTGCAATTTGCACAATCGGCCAACTTCCAAATTGTTCCATATAAAATTATCAGTTTTATGAACATTATGGTGTCCATCTCCTAAGAACTTTGTGGGCCAGAAATAATTCTTTGTGTTTTGAGTAGGCAATGTTAAGGACTATCTCTGATAAATAGCTGAGTACCAGCCGTATGGTGCAATTTGCACAATCGGCCAACTTCCAAATTGTTCCATATAAAATTATCAGTTTTTTAACATTACGGTGTCCATCTCCTAAGAACTTTGTGGGCCGGAAATAATTCTTGGTGTTTTGAGTAGGCAGTAGTGAGGACTATCTCTGATAAACAGCTGAGTACCAGCCGTATGGTGCAATTTGCACAATCGGCCAACTTCCAAATTGTTCCATATAAAATTATCAGTTTTATGAACATTATTGTGTCCATCTCTAAAGAACTTTGTGGGCCGGAAATAATTCTTGGTGTTTTGAGTAGGTGGTAGTAAGGACTATCTCTGATAAATAGCTGGGTACCAGCCGTATGGTGCAATTTGCACAATCGGCCGACATCCAAAATATTTCATATAAAATTATCAGTTTTATAAACATTATGGTGTCCATCTCCTAAGAACTTTATGGGCCGGAAATAATTCTTGGTGTTTTGAGTAGGCAGTAGTGAGGACTATCTCTGATAAACAGCTGAGTACCAGCCGTATGGTGCAATTTGCACAATCGGCCAACTTCCAAATTTTTCCATATAAAATTATCAGTTTTATAAACATTATTGTGTCCCTCTCCAAAGAACTTTGTAGGCCGGAAATAATTCTTGGTGTTTTGAGTAGGTGGTAGTAAGGACTATCTCTGATAAATAGCTGGGTACCAGCCGTATGGTGCAATTTGCACAATCGGCCAACATCCAAAATATTTCATATAAAATTATCAGTTTTATAAACATTATGGTGTCCATCTCCTAAGAACTTTGTGGGCCGGAAATAATTCTTGGTGTTTTGAGTAGGCAGTAGTGAGGACTATCTCTGATAAACAGCTGAGTACCAGCCGTATGGTGCAATTTGCACAATCGGCCAACTTCCAAATTGTTCCATATAAAATTATCAGTTTTATAAACATTATGGTGTCCATCTCCTAAGAACTTTGTGGGCCGGAAATAATTCTTGATGTTTTGAGTAGGCAGTAGTGAGGACTATCTCTGATAAATAGCTGAGTACCAGCCGTATGGTGCAATTTGCACAATCGGCCAACTTCCAAATTGTTCCATATAAAATTATCAGTTTTTTTAACATTACGGTGTCCATCTCCTAAGAACTTTGTGGGCCGGAAATAATTCTTGGTGTTTTGAGTAGGCAGTAGTGAGGACTATCTCTGATAAACAGCTGAGTACCAGCCGTATGGTGCAATTTGCACAATCGGCCAACTTCCAAATTTTTCCATATAAAATTATCAGTTTTATGAACATTATTGTGTCCATCTCCAAAGAACTTTGTGGGCCGGAAATAATTCTTGGTGTTTTGAGTAGGTGGTAGTAAGGACTATCTCTGATAAATAGCTGGGTACCAGCCGTATGGTGCAATTTGCACAATCGGCCGACATCCAAAATATTTCATATAAAATTATCAGTTTTATAAACATTATGGTGTCCATCTCCTAAGAACTTTATGGGCCGGAAATAATTCTTGGTGTTTTGAGTAGGCAGTAGTGAGGACTATCTCTGATAAACAGCTGAGTACCAGCCGTATGGTGCAATTTGCACAATCGGCCAACTTCCAAATTGTTCCATATAAAATTATCAGTTTTAAGAACATTATTGTGTCCCTCTCCAAAGAACTTTGTAGGCCGGAAATAATTCTTGGTGTTTTGAGTAGGTGGTAGTAAGGACTATCTCTGATAAATAGCTGGGTACCAGCCGTATGGTGCAATTTGCACAATCGGCCAACATCCAAAATATTTCATATAAAATTATCAGTTTTATAAACATTATGGTGTCCATCTCCTAAGAACTTTGTGGGCCGGAAATAATTCTTGATGTTTTGAGTAGGCAGTAGTGAGGACTATCTCTGATAAACAGCTGAGTACCAGCCGTATGGTGCAATTTGCACAATCGGCCAACTTCCAAATTGTTCCATATAAAATTATCAGTTTTATGAACATTATTGTGTCCATCTCCAAAGAACTTTGTGGGCCGGAAATAATTCTTGGTGTTTTGAGTAGGCAGTAGTGAGGACTATCTCTGATAAACAGCTGAGTACCAGCCGTATGGTGCAATTTGCACAATCGGCCAACTTCCAAATTGTTCCATATAAAATTATCAGTTTTATGAACATTATGGTGTCCATCTCCTAAGAACTTTGTGGGCCAGAAATAATTCTTGGTGTTTTGAGTAGGCAATGTTAAGGACTATCTCTGATAAATAGCTGAGTACCAGCCGTATGGTGCAATTTGCACAATCGGCCAACTTCCAAATTGTTCCATATAAAATTATCAGTTTTTTAACATTACGGTGTCCATCTCCTAAGAACTTTGTGGGCCGGAAATAATTCTTGGTGTTTTGAGTAGGCAGTAGTGAGGACTATCTCTGATAAACAGCTGAGTACCAGCCGTATGGTGCAATTTGCACAATCGGCCAACTTCCAAATTGTTCCATATAAAATTATCAGTTTTATGAACATTATTGTGTCCATCTCTAAAGAACTTTGTGGGCCGGAAATAATTCTTGGTGTTTTGAGTAGGTGGTAGTAAGGACTATCTCTGATAAATAGCTGGGTACCAGCCGTATGGTGCAATTTGCACAATCGGCCGACATCCAAAATATTTCATATAAAATTATCAGTTTTATAAACATTATGGTGTCCATCTCCTAAGAACTTTATGGGCCGGAAATAATTCTTGGTGTTTTGAGTAGGCAGTAGTGAGGACTATCTCTGATAAACAGCTGAGTACCAGCCGTATGGTGCAATTTGCACAATCGGCCAACTTCCAAATTTTTCCATATAAAATTATCAGTTTTATAAACATTATTGTGTCCCTCTCCAAAGAACTTTGTAGGCCGGAAATAATTCTTGGTGTTTTGAGTAGGTGGTAGTAAGGACTATCTCTGATAAATAGCTGGGTACCAGCCGTATGGTGCAATTTGCACAATCGGCCAACATCCAAAATATTTCATATAAAATTATCAGTTTTATAAACATTATGGTGTCCATCTCCTAAGAACTTTGTGGGCCGGAAATAATTCTTGGTGTTTTGAGTAGGCAGTAGTGAGGACTATCTCTGATAAACAGCTGAGTACCAGCCGTATGGTGCAATTTGCACAATCGGCCAACTTCCAAATTGTTCCATATAAAATTATCAGTTTTATAAACATTATGGTGTCCATCTCCTAAGAACTTTGTGGGCCGGAAATAATTCTTGATGTTTTGAATAGGCAGTAGTGAGGACTATCTCTGATAAATAGCTGAGTACCAGCCGTATGGTGCAATTTGCACAATCGGCCAACTTCCAAATTGTTCCATATAAAATTATCAGTTTTTTTAACATTACGGTGTCCATCTCCTAAGAACTTTGTGGGCCGGAAATAATTCTTGGTGTTTTGAGTAGGCAGTAGTGAGGACTATCTCTGATAAACAGCTGAGTACCAGCCGTATGGTGCAATTTGCACAATCGGCCAACTTCCAAATTTTTCCATATAAAATTATCAGTTTTATGAACATTATTGTGTCCATCTCCAAAGAACTTTGTGGGCCGGAAATAATTCTTGGTGTTTTGAGTAGATGGTAGTAAGGACTATCTCTGATAAATAGCTGGGTACCAGCCGTATGGTGCAATTTGCACAATCGGCCGACATCCAAAATATTTCATATAAAATTATCAGTTTTATAAACATTATGGTGTCCATCTCCTAAGAACTTTATGGGCCGGAAATAATTCTTGGTGTTTTGAGTAGGCAGTAGTGAGGACTATCTCTGATAAACAGCTGAGTACCAGCCGTATGGTGCAATTTGCACAATCGGCCAACTTCCAAATTGTTCCATATAAAATTATCAGTTTTAAGAACATTATTGTGTCCCTCTCCATAGAACTTTGTAGGCCGGAAATAATTCTTGGTGTTTTGAGTAGGTGGTAGTAAGGACTATCTCTGATAAATAGCTGGGTACCAGCCGTATGGTGCAATTTGCACAATCGGCCAACATCCAAAATATTTCATATAAAATTATCAGTTTTATAAACATTATGGTGTCCATCTCCTAAGAACTTTGTGGGCCGGAAATAATTCTTGGTGTTTTGAGTAGGCAGTAGTGAGGACTATCTCTGATAAACAGCTGAGTACCAGCCGTATGGTGCAATTTGCACAATCGGCCAACTTCCAAATTGTTTCATATAAAATTATCAGTTTTATGAACATTATTGTGTCCATCTCCAAAGAACTTTGTGGGCCGGAAATAATTCTTGGTGTTTTGAGTAGGTGGTAGTAAGGACTATCTCTGATAAATAGCTGGGTACCAGCCGTATGGTGCAATTTGCACAATCGGCCGACATCCAAAATATTTCATATAAAATTATCAGTTTTATAAACATTATGGTGTCCATCTCCTAAGAACTTTATGGGCCGGAAATAATTCTTGGTGTTTTGAGTAGGCAGTAGTGAGGACTATCTCTGATAAACAGCTGAGTACCAGCCGTATGGTGCAATTTGCACAATCGGCCAACTTCCAAATTGTTCCATATAAAATTATCAGTTTTAAGAACATTATTGTGTCCCTCTCCAAAGAACTTTGTAGGCCGGAAATAATTCTTGGTGTTTTGAGTAGGTGGTAGTAAGGACTATCTCTGATAAATAGCTGGGTACCAGCCGTATGGTGCAATTTGCACAATCGGCCAACATCCAAAATATTTCATATAAAATTATCAGTTTTATAAACATTATGGTGTCCATCTCCTAAGAACTTTGTGGGCCGGAAATAATTCTTGGTGTTTTGAGTAGGCAGTAGTGAGGACTATCTCTGATAAACAGCTGAGTACCAGCCGTATGGTGCAATTTGCACAATCGGCCAACTTCCAAATTGTTTCATATAAAATTATCAGTTTTATGAACATTATTGTGTCCATCTCCAAAGAACTTTGTGGGCCGGAAATAATTCTTGGTGTTTTGAGTAGGTGGTAGTAAGGACTATCTCTGATAAATAGCTGGGTACCAGCCGTATGGTGCAATTTGTACAATCGGCCAACATCCAAAATATTTCATATAAAATTATCAGTTTTATAAACATTATGGTGTCCATCTCCTAAGAACTTTATGGGCCGGAAATAATTCTTGGTGTTTTGAGTAGGCAGTAGTGAGGACTATCTCTGATAAACAGCTGAGTACCAGCCGTATGGTGCAATTTGCACAATCGGCCAACTTCCAAATTTTTCCATATGCAATTATCAGTTTTATGAACATTATTGTGTCCCTCTCCAAAGAACTTTGTAGGCCGGAAATAATTCTTGGAGGTTTGAGTAGGTGGTAGTGAGGACTATCTCTGATAAATAGCTGAGTACCAGCCGTATGGTGCAATTTGCACAATCGGCCAACTTCCAAATTGTTCCATATAAAATTATCAGTTTTATAAACATTATGGTGTCCATCTCCTAAGAACTTTGTGGGCCGGAAATAATTCTTGATGTTTTGAGTAGGCAGTAGTGAGGACTATCTCTGATAAACAGCTGAGTACCAGCCGCATGGTGCAATTTGCACAATCGGCCAACTTCCAAATTGTTCCATATAAAATTATCAGTTTTTTTAACATTACGGTGTCCATCTCTTAAGAACTTTGTGGGCCGGAAATAATTCTTGGTGTTTTGAGTAGGCAGTAGTGAGGACTATCTCTGATAAACAGCTGAGTACCAGCCGTATGGTGCAATTTGCACAATCGGCCAACTTCCAAATTTTTCCATATAAAATTATCAGTTTTATGAACATTATTGTGTCCATCTCCAAAGAACTTTGTGGGCCGGAAATAATTCTTGGTGTTTTGAGTAGGTGGTAGTAAGGACTATCTCTGATAAATAGCTGGGTACCAGCCGTATGGTGCAATTTGCACAATCGGCCGACATCCAAAATATTTCATATAAAATTATCAGTTTTATAAACATTATGGTGTCCATCTCCTAAGAACTTTATGGGCCGGAAATAATTCTTGGTGTTTTGAGTAGGCAGTAGTGAGGACTATCTCTGATAAACAGCTGAGTACCAGCCGTATGGTGCAATTTGCACAATCGGCCAACTTCCAAATTGATCCATATAAAATTATCAGTTTTAAGAACATTATTGTGTCCCTCTCCAAAGAACTTTGTAGGCCGGAAATAATTCTTGGTGTTTTGAGTAGGTGGTAGTAAGGACTATCTCTGATAAATAGCTGGGTACCAGCCGTATGGTGCAATTTGCACAATCGGCCAACATCCAAAATATTTCATATAAAATTATCAGTTTTATAAACATTATGGTGTCCATCTCCTAAGAACTTTGTGGGCCGGAAATAATTCTTGGTGTTTTGAGTAGGCAGTAGTAAGGACTATCTCTGATAAACAGCTGAGTACCAGCCGTATGGTGCAATTTGCACAATCGGCCAACTTCCAAATTGTTTCATATAAAATTATCAGTTTTATGAACATTATTGTGTCCATCTCCAAAGAACTTTGTGGGCCGGAAATAATTCTTGGTGTTTTGAGTAGGTGGTAGTAAGGACTATCTCTGATAAATAGCTGGGTACCAGCCGTATGGTGCAATTTGCACAATCGGCCGACATCCAAAATATTTCATATAAAATTATCAGTTTTATAAACATTATGGTGTCCATCTCCTAAGAACTTTATGGGCCGGAAATAATTCTTGGTGTTTTGAGTAGGCAGTAGTGAGGACTATCTCTGATAAACAGCTGAGTACCAGCCGTATGGTGCAATTTGCACAATCGGCCAACTTCCAAATTGTTCCATATAAAATTATCAGTTTTAAGAACATTATTGTGTCCCTCTCCAAAGAACTTTGTAGGCCGGAAATAATTCTTGGTGTTTTGAGTAGGTGGTAGTAAGGACTATCTCTGATAAATAGCTGGGTACCAGCCGTATGGTGCAATTTGCACAATCGGCCAACATCCAAAATATTTCATATAAAATTATCAGTTTTATAAACATTATGGTGTCCATCTCCTAAGAACTTTGTGGGCCGGAAATAATTCTTGGTGTTTTGAGTAGGCAGTAGTGAGGACTATCTCTGATAAATAGCTGAGTACCAGCCGTATGGTGCAATTTGCACAATCGGCCAACTTCCAAATTGTTTCATATAAAATTATCAGTTTTATGAACATTATTGTGTCCATCTCCAAAGAACTTTGTGGGCCGGAAATAATTCTTGGTGTTTTGAGTAGGTGGTAGTAAGGACTATCTCTGATAAATAGCTGGGTACCAGCCGTATGGTGCAATTTGTACAATCGGCCAACATCCAAAATATTTCATATAAAATTATCAGTTTTATAAACATTATGGTGTCCATCTCCTAAGAACTTTATGGGCCGGAAATAATTCTTGGTGTTTTGAGTAGGCAGTAGTGAGGACTATCTCTGATAAACAGCTGAGTACCAGCCGTATGGTGCAATTTGCACAATCGGCCAACTTCCAAATTTTTCCATATACAATTATCAGTTTTATGAACATTATTGTGTCCCTCTCCAAAGAACTTTGTAGGCCGGAAATAATTCTTGGTGGTTTGAGTAGGTGGTAGTGAGGACTATCTCTGATAAATAGCTGAGTACCAGCCGTATGGTGCAATTTGCACAATCGGCCAACTTCCAAATTGTTCCATATAAAATTATCAGTTTTATAAACATTATGGTGTCCATCTCTTAAGAACTTTGTGGGCCGGAAATAATTCTTGATGTTTTGAGTAGGCAGTAGTGAGGACTATCTCTGATAAACAGCTGAGTACCAGCCGTATGGTGCAATTTGCACAATCGGCCAACTTCCAAATTGTTCCATATAAAATTATCAGTTTTTTTAACATTACGGTGTCCATCTCTTAAGAACTTTGTGGGCCGGAAATAATTCTTGGTGTTTTGAGTAGGCAGTAGTGAGGACTATCTCTGATAAACAGCTGAGTACCAGCCGTATGGTGCAATTTGCACAATCGGCCAACTTCCAAATTTTTCCATATAAAATTATCAGTTTTATGAACATTATTGTGTCCATCTCCAAAGAACTTTGTGGGCCGGAGATAATTCTTGGTGTTTTGAGTAGGCAGTAGTGAGGACTATCTCTGATAAACAGCTGAGTACCAGCCGTATGGTGCAATTTGCACAATCGGCCAACTTCCAAATTGTTCCATATAAAATTATCAGTTTTAAGAACATTATTGTGTCCCTCTCCAAAGAACTTTGTAGGCCGGAAATATTTTTTGGTGTTTTGAGTAGGTGGTAGTAAGGACTATCTCTGATAAATAGCTGGGTACCAGCCGTATGGTGCAATTTGCACAATCGGCCAACATCCAAAATATTTCATATAAAATTATCAGTTTTATAAACATTATGGTGTCCATCTCCTAAGAACTTTGTGGGCCGGAAATAATTCTTGGTGTTTTGAGTAGGCAGTAGTGAGGACTATCTCTGATAAACAGCTGAGTACCAGCCGTATGGTGCAATTTGCACAATCGGCCAACTTCCAAATTGTTTCATATAAAATTATCAGTTTTATGAACATTATTGTGTCCATCTCCAAAGAACTTTGTGGGCCGGAAATAATTCTTGGTGTTTTGAGTAGGTGGTAGTAAGGACTATCTCTGATAAATAGCTGGGTACCAGCCGTATGGTGCAATTTGCACAATCGGCCGACATCCAAAATATTTCATATAAAATTATCAGTTTTAAAAACATTATGGTGTCCATCTCCTAAGAACTTTATGGGCCGGAAATAATTCTTGGTGTTTTGAGTAGGCAGTAGTGAGGACTATCTCTGATAAACAGCTGAGTACCAGCCGTATGGTGCAATTTGCACAATCGGCCAACTTCCAAATTGTTCCATATAAAATTATCAGTTTTAAGAACATTATTGTGTCCCTCTCCAAAGAACTTTGTAGGCCGGAAATAATTCTTGGTGTTTTGAGTAGGTGGTAGTAAGGACTATCTCTGATAAATAGCTGGGTACCAGCCGTATGGTGCAATTTGCACAATCGGCCAACATCCAAAATATTTCATATAAAATTATCAGTTTTATAAACATTATGGTGTCCATCTCCTAAGAACTTTGTGGGCCGGAAATAATTCTTGGTGTTTTGAGTAGGCAGTAGTGAGGACTATCTCTGATAAACAGCTGAGTACCAGCCGTATGGTGCAATTTGCACAATCGGCCAACTTCCAAATTGTTTCATATAAAATTATCAGTTTTATGAACATTATTGTGTCCATCTCCAAAGAACTTTGTGGGCCGGAAATAATTCTTGGTGTTTTGAGTAGGTGGTAGTAAGGACTATCTCTGATAAATAGCTGGGTACCAGCCGTATGGTGCAATTTGCACAATCGGCCGACATCCAAAATATTTCATATAAAATTATCAGTTTTATAAACATTATGGTGTCCATCTCCTAAGAACTTTATGGGCCGGAAATAATTCTTGGTGTTTTGAGTAGGCAGTAGTGAGGACTATCTCTGATAAACAGCTGAGTACCAGCCGTATGGTGCAATTTGCACAATCGGCCAACTTCCAAATTGTTCCATATAAAATTATTAGTTTTAAGAACATTATTGTGTCCCTCTCCAAAGAACTTTGTAGGCCGGAAATAATTCTTGGTGTTTTGAGTAGGTGGTAGTAAGGACTATCTCTGATAAATAGCTGGGTACCAGCCGTATGGTGCAATTTGCACAATCGGCCAACATCCAAAATATTTCATATAAAATTATCAGTTTTATAAACATTATGGTGTCCATCTCCTAAGAACTTTGTGGGCCGGAAATAATTCTTGGTGTTTTGAGTAGGCAGTAGTGAGGACTATCTCTGATAAACAGCTGAGTACCAGCCGTATGGTGCAATTTGCACAATCGGCCAACTTCCAAATTGTTTCATATAAAATTATCAGTTTTATGAACATTATTGTGTCCATCTCCAAAGAACTTTGTGGGCCGGAAATAATTCTTGGTGTTTTGAGTAGGTGGTAGTAAGGACTATCTCTGATAAATAGCTGGGTACCAGCCGTATGGTGCAATTTGTACAATCGGCCAACATCCAAAATATTTCATATAAAATTATCAGTTTTATAAACATTATGGTGTCCATCTCCTAAGAACTTTATGGGCCGGAAATAATTCTTGGTGTTTTGAGTAGGCAGTAGTGAGGACTATCTCTGATAAACAGCTGAGTACCAGCCGTATGGTGCAATTTGCACAATCGGCCAACTTCCAAATTTTTCCATATACAATTATCAGTTTTATGAACATTATTGTGTCCCTCTCCAAAGAACTTTGTAGGCCGGAAATAATTCTTGGTGGTTTGAGTAGGTGGTAGTGAGGACTATCTCTGATAAATAGCTGAGTACCAGCCGTATGGTGCAATTTGCACAATCGGCCAACTTCCAAATTGTTCCATATAAAATTATCAGTTTTATAAACATTATGGTGTCCATCTCCTAAGAACTTTGTGGGCCGGAAATAATTCTTGATGTTTTGAGTAGGCAGTAGTGAGGACTATCTCTGATAAACAGCTGAGTACCAGCCGTATGGTGCAATTTGCACAATCGGCCAACTTCCAAATTGTTCCATATAAAATTATCAGTTTTTTTAACATTACGGTGTCCATCTCTTAAGAACTTTGTGGGCCGGAAATAATTCTTGGTGTTTTGAGTAGGCAGTAGTGAGGACTATCTCTGATAAACAGCTGAGTACCAGCCGTATGGTGCAATTTGCACAATCGGCCAACTTCCAAATTTTTCCATATAAAATTATCAGTTTTATGAACATTATTGTGTCCATCTCCAAAGAACTTTGTGGGCCGGAAATAATTCTTGGTGTTTTGAGTAGGTGGTAGTAAGGACTATCTCTGATAAATAGCTGGGTACCAGCCGTATGGTGCAATTTGCACAATCGGCCGACATCCAAAATATTTCATATAAAATTATCAGTTTTATAAACATTATGGTGTCCATCTCCTAAGAACTTTATGGGCCGGAGATAATTCTTGGTGTTTTGAGTAGGCAGTAGTGAGGACTATCTCTGATAAACAGCTGAGTACCAGCCGTATGGTGCAATTTGCACAATCGGCCAACATCCAAAATATTTCATATAAAATTATCAGTTTTATAAACATTATGGTGTCCATCTCCTAAGAACTTTGTGGGCCGGAAATAATTCTTGGTGGTTTGAGTAGGCAGTAGTGAGGACTATCTCTGATAAATAGCTGGGTACCAGCCGTATGGTGCAATTTGCACAATCGGCCAACATCCAAATTGTTCCATATAAAATTATCAGTTTTATAAACATTATGGTGTCCATCTCCTAAGAACTTTATGGGCCGGAAATAATTCTTGGTGTTTTGAGTAGGCAGTAGTGAGGACTATCTCTGATAAACAGCTGAGTACCAGCCGTATGGTGCAATTTGCACAATCGGCCAACTTCCAAATTTTTCCATATAAAATTATCAGTTTTATGAACATTATTGTGTCCATCTCCAAAGAACTTTGTGGGCCGGAAATAATTCTTGGTGTTTTGAGTAGGTGGTAGTAAGGACTATCTCTGATAAATAGCTGGGTACCAGCCGTATGGTGCAATTTGCACAATCGGCCGACATCCAAAATATTTCATATAAAATTATCAGTTTTATAAACATTATGGTGTCCATCTCCTAAGAACTTTATGGGCCGGAAATAATTCTTGGTGTTTTGAGTAGGCAGTAGTGAGGACTATCTCTGATAAACAGCTGAGTACCAGCCGTATGGTGCAATTTGCACAATCGGCCAACTTCCAAATTGTTCCATATAAAATTATCAGTTTTAAGAACATTATTGTGTCCCTCTCCAAAGAACTTTGTAGGCCGGAAATAATTCTTGGTGTTTTGAGTAGGTGGTAGTAAGGACTATCTCTGATAAATAGCTGGGTACCAGCCGTATGGTGCAATTTGCACAATCGGCCAACATCCAAAATATTTCATATAAAATTATCAGTTTTATAAACATTATGGTGTCCATCTCCTAAGAACTTTGTGGGCCGGAAATAATTCTTGGTGTTTTGAGTAGGCAGTAGTGAGGACTATCTCTGATAAACAGCTGAGTACCAGCCGTATGGTGCAATTTGCACAATCGGCCAACTTCCAAATTGTTTCATATAAAATTATCAGTTTTATGAACATTATTGTGTCCATCTCCAAAGAACTTTGTGGGCCGGAAATAATTCTTGGTGTTTTGAGTAGGTGGTAGTAAGGACTATCTCTGATAAATAGCTGGGTACCAGCCGTATGGTGCAATTTGCACAATCGGCCGACATCCAAAATATTTCATATAAAATTATCAGTTTTATAAACATTATGGTGTCCATCTCCTAAGAACTTTATGGGCCGGAAATAATTCTTGGTGTTTTGAGTAGGCAGTAGTGAGGACTATCTCTGATAAACAGCTGAGTACCAGCCGTATGGTGCAATTTGCACAATCGGCCAACTTCCAAATTGTTCCATATAAAATTATCAGTTTTAAGAACATTATTGTGTCCCTCTCCAAAGAACTTTGTAGGCCGGAAATAATTCTTGGTGTTTTGAGTAGGTGGTAGTAAGGACTATCTCTGATAAATAGCTGGGTACCAGCCGTATGGTGCAATTTGCACAATCGGCCAACATCCAAAATATTTCATATAAAATTATCAGTTTTATAAACATTATGGTGTCCATCTCCTAAGAACTTTGTGGGCCGGAAATAATTCTTGGTGTTTTGAGTAGGCAGTAGTGAGGACTATCTCTGATAAACAGCTGAGTACCAGCCGTATGGTGCAATTTGCACAATCGGCCAACTTCCAAATTGTTCCATATAAAATTATCAGTTTTGTGAACATTATTGTGTCCATCTCCAAAGAACTTTGTGGGCCGGAAATAATTCTTGGTGTTTTGAGTAGGTGGTAGTAAGGACTATCTCTGATAAATAGCTGGGTACCAGCCGTATGGTGCAATTTGCACAATCGGCCAACATCCAAAATATTTCATATAAAATTATCAGTTTTATAAACATTATGGTGTCCATCTCCTAAGAACTTTGTGGGCCGGAAATAATTCTTGGTGTTTTGAGTAGGCAGTAGTGAGGACTATCTCTGATAAACAGCTGAGTACCAGCCGTATGGTGCAATTTGCACAATCGGCCAACTTCCAAATTGTTCCATATAAAATTATCAGTTTTATGAACATTATTGTGTCCATCTCCAAAGAACTTTGTGGGCCGGAAATAATTCTTGGTGTTTTGAGTAGGCAGTAGTGAGAACTATCTCTGATAAATAGCTGGGTACCAGCCGTATGGTGCAATTTGCACAATCGGCCAACATCCAAAATATTCCATATAAAATTATCAGTTTTATAAACATTATGGTGTCCATCTACTAAGAACTTTTTGGGCCGGAAATAATTCTTGGTGTTTTGAGTAGGTGGTAGTAAGGACTATCTCTGATAAATAGCTGGGTACCAGCCGTATGGTGCAATTTGCACAATCGGCCAACATCCAAATTGTTCCATATAAAATTATCAGTTTTATGAACATTATGGTGTCCATCTCCTAAGAACTTTGTGGGCCGGAAATAATTCTTGGTGTTTTGAGTAGGCAGTAGTGAGGAATATTTCTGATAAATAGCTGAGTACCAGCCGTATGGTGCAATTTGCACAATCGGCCAACTTCCAAATTGTTCCATATAAAATTATCAGTTTTATAAACATTATGGTGTCCATCTCCTAAGAACTTTGTGGGCCGGAAATAATTCTTGATGTTTTGAGTAGGCAGTAGTGAGGACTATCTCTGATAAATAGCTGGGTACCAGCCGTATGGTGCAATTTGCACAATCGGCCAACATCCAAAATATTTCATATAAAATTATCAGTTTTATAAACATTATGGTGTCCATCTCCTAAGAACTTTGTGGGCCGGAAATAATTCTTGGTGTTTTGAGTAGGCAGTAGTGAGGACTATCTCTGATAAACAGCTGAGTACCAGCCGTATGGTGCAATTTGCACAATCGGCCAACTTCCAAAATGTTCCATATAAAATTATCAGTTTTATGAACATTATGGTGTTAAGAATTTAATTTGTCTGTCTGTAATAAAGTTGATTTTTCGGCATTTTTTATAGACAAATATATTAATTGTTCTGGCCAGATACTTAATGTATGTGGTTAGAGTGGAAATTTTTGTAGTTTGGTCGTAGCTGCCTGATGAGTAGACCATACTTTTCAGTACGAAACCAAACTACCAACAGAACTCATGGAGGGTTCTCATTTTTGCCAATGTATAACTTGGTATAACTCTGGGCCTTCAGCCAAAACTAAAATTACGGGGAGGGGGGAAGATATTTCTACTTTTTTCAGTAGATATATTGAGAGCGATTGGCCTCTATATTTTTCTGATTTACCAAATCGAAAATATTGGGATTGCCATGAACAATTAATATATTTGTCTATAAAAAATGCCGAAAAATCAACTTTATTTAGAACATTATGGTGTCCATCTAATAAGAACTTTAGGCAGTAGTGAGGACCATAGGTTCTATTCTTGATCCATTACGAAAATTTTCAATACCGAAAATTTTCGTAATGCTATTTTCCTAATAATAATGGTGAAATCATAAATTAGTATTCTTGAAACCATTACGAAAATAACGAAGGAATTAATAAAGAAATAATAAAATTTTGAGAGAGATGATGAAAATGTCAGTCACTAAAATGGTATTCTTGAAATCGGATTACGAAAATTCTCGCAACGGAACGTTACTAAAATTTTCGGATGTTGCATTTCGTAATGAAATCATTTTGATTTTTGTTTTAATTATATTCATATAAGGACGTTCATGAAACCCAAAAATTTCTGCTGGTGGTTAAAATTCAACAGCTTTTGTTAAAATTCATATGTCTTTACATTTCGCTAAATATTTATTATATTGTTACCATAAAAAAAGGATACATTTTTAATTTGTTTATTGTATTCTTAAAGATTTACGCGGTAAGTACAATTGAGAGCTGGGGGTGTGTAATAGACATTTTAATTGTTCCACTACATATTTATTATTTTTTACCGAAAACAAAAGAGTACCTATTTTCTTTTTTGTTTATTATGTTCTTAAAAATACGGGCAATAGTTACATGGGTGTATTTTTAAATATCGCGTGTTTTAATTGGAATTTAATTGATATACCGTCAAAGGCGGGTAACACTAATGCTACGTGACATCTGTCTAAAAAAGTTACATCACCAATATAAAGAGGGGAATAATAGTACATTATTATTTAACAAGCATATAATTCATGAAGATGAAGTTTACCGACACGAGCCAATAGGCGAGTGTCGTAAATCATTTGAGTGAGTAACAGCCATTATATGCGAGTGGAATACGATACTTTGTCCACGGCCGATAAAAAATATTGTATTTTATAATCAAATCGTTTAAATAATCTTAAAATAATTTCCGTCGGCATTTTGACGTCTCAATTTAATTATAATGAAAATGGCAAAAGACTACTATAGATAAAATTTCAAAAATGAAATTTTTACTTGATATTAGTGAATAATGGAAGAAGGGACTACTAGATAAACTAGCAGTGAATAATGTATATCATTATAATTGAAGAAATAAATGAATAATGAGTATATTATACGTTAGTCGCGGACAAAGACTTTTATTTTCCTATGAAAAGTAAACCAAATCATATGGGATTTTAAAATGCATTATTTTGTGTTGCCCTTATTTTCAATTTAAATGAAAATTTTCTTTTTTTTTATAAACATAAATAATTTTAAATGAAATATATCGAACTGCAGCTTGTACACAATTTCAATTGATATTTTGCGTTTTAGTAAATTGATTTTTATTCTCAAACATTGTCAGGCTCCGTGCTTTTTAAAAAAATTTCATTTCGTAGATTACTACATTATATTAGTTTTATTACTTTACCAATGATATTAATAATAGCCGTGATTTATAATAAATCTAATCTATTAATCTACGAAAGAAAAATTAAAAAAAAATACACGAAACCTAACGATGTTTGAGAATAAAAATCAATTTATTAAAATGCAAAATTGTGAATGAAAATTTTATTAATATCAATTAAAATTGTATACAAGCTGAAATTCGAAATATTTAATTTAAAATTTTCCAGTTTTTTTTATTAATACCATATTATTTTTAAACATCAACAAAAAATATAAAGTTTTAAGATACATCCTTATGAATATGTATAATTAAAACAAAAATCCAAATTATTTCATTACGAAATGCAATAGGAAACGAAAAAACCATTACGATAATTTTAGTAACGTTCCGTTGCGAAAATTTTCGTAATCCGATTTCAAGAATACCATTTTAGGGTTTTCGTAATACTTTAACAGTAACTCGCAATACGAAAGTTTTCGTAATATTTCAAGAATAACAAACCATCTGTGATAAACAGCTGAGTACCAACCGTAGGGTGCAATTTTCACAATATTGCACAATAACTTCCAAATTGTTCCATATCAAATTATCATTTTTTGAACATTATGGTGTCCAAATTCTGAGCGGTTATGTGTATATGGAAATTTCTTTTCACAAATTTTGATCACATTGGTTTGATAACTGCTTAAATTAATTTTTGATTCTGAAAGTTCGTAAGCACCAGTAAGAAGGTTCAGAAACAGTTAATTTTTTAAACTGTTATACTAAAGCCGCTTCGCCACGGCAAGGCTGTGATCGTGAAGCGGTGTGTATATGTGTGTGTGTATATATATATATATGTGTGTGTGTGTGTGTGTGTGTGTATGTGTGTGTGTATGTGTGTGTGTGTGTGTGTGTGTGTGTGTGTGTGTGTGTGTGTGTGTTGTGTACGTTTATGTTTATTTGTGTATACTTATTTGAATGTGTAATAAAAACATATTTTGAATGGATATGGCTGTGTTTGTGTTTGAATTTGTATTTTATGATTGTTTTCCACGTAGGATTACGGATTAATTGGTTCTGTTGATTGTAAAATAAAATTATATGCTAGAATCTTTCTTGTAAATTAATAAATGTGGAATAACGTTATGTGTGTGTGGAAATTTCACGTTAGTAGCATAATCGGCCAAATCGTCATACTTTTCCCATCTATCGTTATGGTAGCAGTAAGCAATATAATGGGCAGATGCTCTGATATACCCGACAAATCCATTTAAATTAAATATCTCGTTGTTTACTTTTAAAATTGTTGGCATTTTGGAGATATTAACGCTCTCGATTGTTTCGACAGATGTTTCGCAATAAATGAAAATTACTGAACTAGCACACACTTGGTTTATGGTTTTTGCATTGCCGCAAGGACAATACAGTGCATCTGGCTCTTTAATACAATTTTGAATCATTTGAATCCCAAGTTTATCTAATTTCTGTAGATCAATTGGAAGATATTTATAATGATCAATTCCATCTATATCGCATGACTCACATGTTGACATTGCCTGAATACTAGAATATTTTAGTTCGCTTAAAAAGTGAGTGGATATTTTAGTTATGTTCGCCGTACAATCCCATTCTAAACCATAGAGCTTTGCTAATATGGCATGTCGATGTACTTTTGCTGACTCTTCTTTCCGGTTTAGTAAGGCATTCATTAAATTGGAAAAGTGTTTGTCCTTATTTTGAAATTCCTTATAATTATTTAAAATACATTGTATAAATGCATCAAAAGCACAAGTATTGTGGTAATGGTCGTTTTTAAGACTTCCATTCTTTAAATAACAGAAATGGTCCGTTTCTAAAATTTGAAATGCCTTTAATTTCTTACTATTTTTAGAATTTTTTGGGGTTTCGGTGTACTCCATTTGAGAACTTAAATGTCTAATTATCGAGCCTTTCCTTTCCTTCTCTTCCGATGCATTTATTTTTGAAATCAAGTTTTGAGAAAAATAGGTAGACGTTGCAGTACTTCTAGGTTGTCCACGCCACATCTCTTCCTCCTCGAGAACCGCCGAGAAACTTTTTTCTTCGGGATTTGTATTTCTGAAATAATCAGTTTTCGATATTTCGAGCTTCTCTTTATTTTTAGGTATACAAAGGCGTTTCCTTTTAAGTAAGAAATGGTTGCGTTTATTGATTTCTTTGACAAATCTTAAAGGCTTGGCTGGAAGATTTCCAAGTGTCAAAGTTCGGCTCATTCGGCGTTTTATAACGGAAAAATAGTTTTCGACATTTCCATTGCTATATACTTTTCCATTAAAAATAGTTGACCAAAACGGTAGGTACGTTAGGTACTTTTTTAAAAATAATTGCAAAAATTCCGGGTTATAATGCGAATTAAGTGGATGTTTTTCTTCATGAATAATTTCTTCAGAAATAGACGCAGTAATGGAGTTAAAATCTTGGTAAAATTTACTCTGTAAGTATAATTTTTGTTTCAATTGGCGACTATATTTATCACTTTCATCATTGTATGATTTCTCATTGTTATCAACCGTTTGGAATTCGGGAAGCGTTGTTGCGTTTTGTAGAACCTTGTCCAGTGCATTGTATACGGAGGTAGTAAGGTATTTACTTTGTAAAACAATACATAAATGCAGCCATACTTCTTTTAAATGTGAATAATCACTAGCCATGTATAAATAAGCAATAATTTCTTTTAACATTTTATTACTGTTAATTGATTTTTTAAAATGTTTGTTGACATCTGCAGTCATGCAATGCATTAAGTGGGAAACACACAAACGTATATAAACAAGATCATTTATAATGAATGATGATTTTAATGAACTGTGACAAACGTTCAAATACTGGACGATATCCATCCTGTTAAATGCGTCTAAAACTGCATTTATTTGTGCAAAATTAAAGTCTGTCACAACAGTTTTAATAACTGGCCATGCTTTAAATTGCTTTTGAATATCTATTCGGAAAGATCTTAGCCATCCTCCAATAGTATCCAAATTATGGCTTGAACTAATCATGTCCGATAAAGGAAATGGATCATTAGGTTCATTCTCGTGGAGCTTCATCGGAGCAACAAGAGCATAATACAATATGCAAGCATCCGATTTTAGAGGGTTTCTCACTAAACCTCCTGTAGCATCCAAATAGGCAACTAAACCATTAGGGTTTTCTTTATAAAAAATTTTTAACATTTCCATTTGTATTTTTCCGTACGTAATTAATACAAAGGGTTGTATAGAAAATTTTTGAATGATATTTTCGTTCTTAGAAATTTCCTCTGCGATATCTAGTAAATCATTTGTGTGGTTATCTTCCGCTTTAAGTGCTTCAGAACGCATTTTCCGTAACACGTCCAAAGATTTCACATTTGTTATTTTGGATTTGTTTACAAAGTCCTCGTCCTCATCGACAACCATCTTCTCATAAACCTGCTCAGCGCAACTCTCAGAAACGAGTTTTCTTTTTAAAATTCTTCTCTCAGAACCTCTTACTTGTCGTGTTTTTAGTTCTGTGTGGCACCGGGGAACGTTGGTACAAAAAACATCAAAAGTACCCATGTTCAGATTTGCACTTTTTAATTTATATCTTTTGCAATTACTATGGCCACAATACGCCCGAATGCTAATGCAATTTTTGCCATAATCAATCGATTTAATATTGATTAAACAGCCAGTTTGTTTACTTAAAGTAATGGCCACAACGCTAGGAGACAGGGTTTTGGCTAACTTTTGTTGTTTTGCTTCGTCAATTTCATACCAATTTTCTTTTGAAATTTTTAATTCTCCTATTGCCTCTGTATAAATATTCGAATACTTTGCTGTTACTGACCGCGGAATTTTTATTTGAACATTTTTCGGTTGGATGGTTTCAAAAACATCATCGTTAGACATAACTGTCGATATGACGGAGGAATTTTGATTAGATTCAATTGTAACAGTTTCATTACATGGCTTATTGAATAAATCATCCGAAAACTCGTTACACGTTGCTTTATTAGTTGTAGGACCAATTCTAGCAATTTTCTCCTTTAAAATTTCAATGAAATGTTTCGATTTAAAAAGCTTTTGGAGTTTCCGTCGATATTGATCTTTATTTTTTAGGCTGTCGATATTTTTACTTAAAATGTAAAATAATTTTTGGTTGAACAAATTGTTCAAATCCTTTGTGTTCAAATCATTAATATTTTCAATCACAATTTGTTGGATTTTATCAATTTGTGATTTATCCAGGATAAACCGTTTGAAAGGCATTTTTAATTTTTACTTTAATAACTGTTCAAAACCAACAATCCTTAAGGCCGCACTCGGTTCACTTTAAAATGTTTTAATTGTTTTATTAAATATACCACTATTAACACTTTATATAAATTCAATTAAATTTTAATATTTTCAACAAATTACTAAATATAAGTATATGTATGTATGTTCGTAAATGACACTCTAGAAATGATGTAACAATTTAGAAAATTATATATTAAAATAACTAACTAACCGACAGTTTCATAAAAACGTTACGGAAAAATTAGGTTCGTAATTGTCTGGTGATGAATTTTGCAAAAATGAAATATAGGAATTAATACGACGATAGAGTTTTGAATTTTTGTTTAATAAACTGTTTTCTACGGAAGACAAAATTATTATAATTTTTTAACAAAATATGACTGACTATATATATATATATATACTATATATAAAAATTTTAATACAAAAATAATTTGGAAAATTTCCACTCATTTAGTCTTAAAAAATATGTTTATTAATTTGATCCCTTTTTCTGGTATCAATTAAAAATAAATTTTGTTTTCAGTAATGATCCTATTTTTATTGGTATCAATAAAAAATAAAAATTTTTAAGTTTATTGTTCTTTAATTCTATTTTTTAGTTTCTATGTTACTCCTACATATGTGCGGAATATTTTACGGGGTACCGAATTATAAAAGGCTGAACTAAAAAAGTTCTTTAATAATGAATTAAAAAGTTGATTTTTGTATAAACAATAGTTATATTAATTCATCTTTTTTTGTTTTAAATTATGAATTAAAAAATGCGATTTAGAAAAAAGAGAAAACTCAAAAATGAATAAAGGAACGCTTATAAAGGGTTTTCCAATAAGGACTTGACAACTTTGAACATTCACTGTGAACGCACCCTTAAGCCAATAACCAAACTGTCAGTGTCAAAACATTCAGTAAAGACAACATTTTCATCATGATGAAGTACACGAATGAACAGCGTTTACAAATAATTAAAATTTACTACAAGTCGGTGACTGCAACTTCAAGAGCGTTAATTCCAATTTGTTGGTCCTAATTATCATCCCAGAAGATAAGCAATTCATAATCTAGTGAAAAAATTTGACTCTAAATATTCGCTGTCGATTGTTCCCGTGCCAGTGAGACAACTGGTTGGTCGAAGTGCCGAGAATATTGCTGCCGTTCAAGCGTCCGTCGCAAGCGAACCAAAACAGTCGATTCGCTGCTACAGAGACATGTTGCAACGTTATTTCTTTGGTCAATTGCATGAGCTAGGCATTAATGATATGTGGTTTCAACAAAACGGTGCGACATGCCACACAGCGGGTCTTAAAATCGACTTATTGAAATCTAAATTCGATGAACGTGTTATATCCAGAAATGGTCTTGTCGATTGGCCGCCTAGATCGTGTGATTTAACATCTCTAGACTTTTTCTTATGGGACTACGTTAAATCATTGGTCTATGCCAACAAGCCGGCGTCATTAGAGGTCGAAATGTGTGGCCAAGTAATCGAAAATTGGGTTCAATGAATCGACACTTGCAAACGTTTTCTTCGTAGACATATGAACGAATAATAAAATTTTCGAAATATCTCAAATGATTTGCGTTTTATTTAAAAAAAAAGTTGTCAAGTCCTTATTGGAAAACCCTTTATAAGCGTTCCTTTATTCATTTTTGAGTTTTCTCTTTTTTCTAAATCGCATTTTTTAATTCATAATTTAAAACAAAAAAAGATGAATTAATATAACTATTGTTTATACAAAAATCAACTTTTTAATTCATTATTAAAGAACTTTTTTAGTTCAGCCTTTTATAATTCGGTACCCCGTAAAATATTCCGCACATATGTAGGAGTAACATAGAAACTAAAAAATAGAATTAAAGAACAATAAACTTAAAAATTTTTATTTTTTATTGATACCAATAAAAATAGGATCATTACTGAAAACAAAATTTATTTTTAATTGATACCAGAAAAAGGGATCAAATTAATAAACATATTTTTTAAGACTAAATGAGTGGAAATTTTCCAAATTATTTTTGTATTAAAATTTTTATATATAGTATATATATATATATATAGTCAGTCATATTTTGTTAAAAAATTATAATAATTTTGTCTTCCGTAGAAAACAGTTTATTAAACAAAAATTCAAAACTCTATCGTCGTATTAATTCCTATATTTCATTTTTGCAAAATTCATCACCAGACAATTACGAACCTAATTTTTCCGTAACGTTTTTATGAAACTGTCGGTTAGTTAGTTATTTTAATATATAATTTTCTAAATTGTTACATCATTTCTAGAGTGTCATTTACGAACATACATACATATACTTATATTTAGTAATTTGTTGAAAATATTAAAATTTAATTGAATTTATATAAAGTGTTAATAGTGGTATATTTAATAAAACAATTAAAACATTTTAAAGTGAACCGAGTGCGGCCTTAAGGATTGTTGGTTTTGAACAGTTATTAAAGTAAAAATTAAAAATGCCTTTCAAACGGTTTATCCTGGATAAATCACAAATTGATAAAATCCAACAAATTGTGATTGAAAATATTAATGATTTGAACACAAAGGATTTGAACAATTTGTTCAACCAAAAATTATTTTACATTTTAAGTAAAAATATCGACAGCCTAAAAAATAAAGATCAATATCGACGGAAACTCCAAAAGCTTTTTAAATCGAAACATTTCATTGAAATTTTAAAGGAGAAAATTGCTAGAATTGGTCCTACAACTAATAAAGCAACGTGTAACGAGTTTTCGGATGATTTATTCAATAAGCCATGTAATGAAACTGTTACAATTGAATCTAATCAAAATTCCTCCGTCATATCGACAGTTATGTCTAACGATGATGTTTTTGAAACCATCCAACCGAAAAATGTTCAAATAAAAATTCCGCGGTCAGTAACAGCAAAGTATTCGAATATTTATACAGAGGCAATAGGAGAATTAAAAATTTCAAAAGAAAATTGGTATGAAATTGACGAAGCAAAACAACAAAAGTTAGCCAAAACCCTGTCTCCTAGCGTTGTGGCCATTACTTTAAGTAAACAAACTGGCTGTTTAATCAATATTAAATCGATTGATTATGGCAAAAATTGCATTAGCATTCGGGCGTATTGTGGCCATAGTAATTGCAAAAGATATAAATTAAAAAGTGCAAATCTGAACATGGGTACTTTTGATGTTTTTTGTACCAACGTTCCCCGGTGCCACACAGAACTAAAAACACGACAAGTAAGAGGTTCTGAGAGAAGAATTTTAAAAAGAAAACTCGTTTCTGAGAGTTGCGCTGAGCAGGTTTATGAGAAGATGGTTGTCGATGAGGACGAGGACTTTGTAAACAAATCCAAAATAACAAATGTGAAATCTTTGGACGTGTTACGGAAAATGCGTTCTGAAGCACTTAAAGCGGAAGATAACCACACAAATGATTTACTAGATATCGCAGAGGAAATTTCTAAGAACGAAAATATCATTCAAAAATTTTCTATACAACCCTTTGTATTAATTACGTACGGAAAAATACAAATGGAAATGTTAAAAATTTTTTATAAAGAAAACCCTAATGGTTTAGTTGCCTATTTGGATGCTACAGGAGGTTTAGTGAGAAACCCTCTAAAATCGGATGCTTGCATATTGTATTATGCTCTTGTTGCTCCGATGAAGCTCCACGAGAATGAACCTAATGATCCATTTCCTTTATCGGACATGATTAGTTCAAGCCATAATTTGGATACTATTGGAGGATGGCTAAGATCTTTCCGAATAGATATTCAAAAGCAATTTAAAGCATGGCCAGTTATTAAAACTGTTGTGACAGACTTTAATTTTGCACAAATAAATGCAGTTTTAGACGCATTTAACAGGATGGATATCGTCCAGTATTTGAACGTTTGTCACAGTTCATTAAAATCATCATTCATTATAAATGATCTTGTTTATATACGTTTGTGTGTTTCCCACTTAATGCATTGCATGACTGCAGATGTCAACAAACATTTTAAAAAATCAATTAACAGTAATAAAATGTTAAAAGAAATTATTGCTTATTTATACATGGCTAGTGATTATTCACATTTAAAAGAAGTATGGCTGCATTTATGTATTGTTTTACAAAGTAAATACCTTACTACCTCCGTATACAATGCACTGGACAAGGTTCTACAAAACGCAACAACGCTTCCCGAATTCCAAACGGTTGATAACAATGAGAAATCATACAATGATGAAAGTGATAAATATAGTCGCCAATTGAAACAAAAATTATACTTACAGAGTAAATTTTACCAAGATTTTAACTCCATTACTGCGTCTATTTCTGAAGAAATTATTCATGAAGAAAAACATCCACTTAATTCGCATTATAACCCGGAATTTTTGCAATTATTTTTAAAAAAGTACCTAACGTACCTACCGTTTTGGTCAACTATTTTTAATGGAAAAGTATATAGCAATGGAAATGTCGAAAACTATTTTTCCGTTATAAAACGCCGAATGAGCCGAACTTTGACACTTGGAAATCTTCCAGCCAAGCCTTTAAGATTTGTCAAAGAAATCAATAAACGCAACCATTTCTTACTTAAAAGGAAACGCCTTTGTATACCTAAAAATAAAGAGAAGCTCGAAATATCGAAAACTGATTATTTCAGAAATACAAATCCCGAAGAAAAAAGTTTCTCGGCGGTTCTCGAGGAGGAAGAGATGTGGCGTGGACAACCTAGAAGTACTGCAACGTCTACCTATTTTTCTCAAAACTTGATTTCAAAAATAAATGCATCGGAAGAGAAGGAAAGGAAAGGCTCGATAATTAGACATTTAAGTTCTCAAATGGAGTACACCGAAACCCCAAAAAATTCTAAAAATAGTAAGAAATTAAAGGCATTTCAAATTTTAGAAACGGACCATTTCTGTTATTTAAAGAATGGAAGTCTTAAAAACGACCATTACCACAATACTTGTGCTTTTGATGCATTTATACAATGTATTTTAAATAATTATAAGGAATTTCAAAATAAGGACAAACACTTTTCCAATTTAATGAATGCCTTACTAAACCGGAAAGAAGAGTCAGCAAAAGTACATCGACATGCCATATTAGCAAAGCTCTATGGTTTAGAATGGGATTGTACGGCGAACATAACTAAAATATCCACTCACTTTTTAAGCGAACTAAAATATTCTAGTATTCAGGCAATGTCAACATGTGAGTCATGCGATATAGATGGAATTGATCATTATAAATATCTTCCAATTGATCTACAGAAATTAGATAAACTTGGGATTCAAATGATTCAAAATTGTATTAAAGAGCCAGATGCACTGTATTGTCCTTGCGGCAATGCAAAAACCATAAACCAAGTGTGTGCTAGTTCAGTAATTTTCATTTATTGCGAAACATCTGTCGAAACAATCGAGAGCGTTAATATCTCCAAAATGCCAACAATTTTAAAAGTAAACAACGAGATATTTAATTTAACTGGATTTGTCGGGTATATCAGAGCATCTGCCCATTATATTGCTTACTGCTACCATAACGATAGATGGGAAAAGTATGACGATTTGGCCGATTATGCTACTAACGTGAAATTTCCACACACACATAACGTTATTCCACATTTATTAATTTACAAGAAAGATTCTAGCATATAATTTTATTTTACAATCAACAGAACCAATTAATCCGTAATCCTACGTGGAAAACAATCATAAAATACAAATTCAAACACAAACACAGCCATATCCATTCAAAATATGTTTTTATTACACATTCAAATAAGTATACACAAATAAACATAAACGTACACAACACACACACACACACACACACACACACACACACACACACACACACACACACACACATACACACACACATACACACACACACACACACACACACACACATATATATATATATACACACACACATATACACACCGCTTCACGATCACAGCCTTGCCGTGGCGAAGCGGCTTTAGTATAACAGTTTAAAAAATTAACTGTTTCTGAACCTTCTTACTGGTGCTTACGAACTTTCAGAATCAAAAATTAATTTAAGCAGTTATCAAACCAATGTGATCAAAATTTGTGAAAAGAAATTTCCATATACACATAACCGCTCAGAATTTGGACACCATAATGTTCAAAAAATGATAATTTGATATGGAACAATTTGGAAGTTATTGTGCAATATTGTGAAAATTGCACCCTACGGTTGGTACTCAGCTGTTTATCACAGATGGTTTGTTATTCTTGAAATATTACGAAAACTTTCGTATTGCGAGTTACTGTTAAAGTATTACGAAAACCCTAAAATGGTATTCTTGAAATCGGATTACGAAAATTTTCGCAACGGAACGTTACTAAAATTATCGTAATGGTTTTTTCGTTTCCTATTGCATTTCGTAATGAAATAATTTGGATTTTTGTTTTAATTATACATATTCATAAGGATGTATCTTAAAACTTTATATTTTTTGTTGATGTTTAAAAATAATATGGTATTAATAAAAAAAACTGGAAAATTTTAAATTAAATATTTCGAATTTCAGCTTGTATACAATTTTAATTGATATTAATAAAATTTTCATTCACAATTTTGCATTTTAATAAATTGATTTTTATTCTCAAACATCGTTAGGTTTCGTGTATTTTTTTTTAATTTTTCTTTCGTAGATTAATAGATTAGATTTATTATAAATCACGGCTATTATTAATATCATTGGTAAAGTAATAAAACTAATATAATGTAGTAATCTACGAAATGAAATTTTTTTAAAAAGCACGGAGCCTGACAATGTTTGAGAATAAAAATCAATTTACTAAAACGCAAAATATCAATTGAAATTGTGTACAAGCTGCAGTTCGATATATTTCATTTAAAATTATTTATGTTTATAAAAAAAAAGAAAATTTTCATTTAAATTGAAAATAAGGGCAACACAAAATAATGCATTTTAAAATCCCATATGATTTGGTTTACTTTTCATAGGAAAATAAAAGTCTTTGTCCGCGACTAACGTATAATATACTCATTATTCATTTATTTCTTCAATTATAATGATATACATTATTCACTGCTAGTTTATCTAGTAGTCCCTTCTTCCATTATTCACTAATATCAAGTAAAAATTTCATTTTTGAAATTTTATCTATAGTAGTCTTTTGCCATTTTCATTATAATTAAATTGAGACGTCAAAATGCCGACGGAAATTATTTTAAGATTATTTAAACGATTTGATTATAAAATACAATATTTTTTATCGGCCGTGGACAAAGTATCGTATTCCACTCGCATATAATGGCTGTTACTCACTCAAATGATTTACGACACTCGCCTATTGGCTCGTGTCGGTAAACTTCATCTTCATGAATTATATGCTTGTTAAATAATAATGTACTATTATTCCCCTCTTTATATTGGTGATGTAACTTTTTTAGACAGATGTCACGTAGCATTAGTGTTACCCGCCTTTGACGGTATATCAATTAAATTCCAATTAAAACACGCGATATTTAAAAATACACCCATGTAACTATTGCCCGTATTTTTAAGAACATAATAAACAAAAAAGAAAATAGGTACTCTTTTGTTTTCGGTAAAAAATAATAAATATGTAGTGGAACAATTAAAATGTCTATTACACACCCCCAGCTCTCAATTGTACTTACCGCGTAAATCTTTAAGAATACAATAAACAAATTAAAAATGTATCCTTTTTTTATGGTAACAATATAATAAATATTTAGCGAAATGTAAAGACATATGAATTTTAACAAAAGCTGTTGAATTTTAACCACCAGCAGAAATTTTTGGGTTTCATGAACGTCCTTATATGAATATAATTAAAACAAAAATCAAAATGATTTCATTACGAAATGCAACATCCGAAAATTTTAGTAACGTTCCGTTGCGAGAATTTTCGTAATCCGATTTCAAGAATACCATTTTAGTGACTGACATTTTCATCATCTCTCTCAAAATTTTATTATTTCTTTATTAATTCCTTCGTTATTTTCGTAATGGTTTCAAGAATACTAATTTATGATTTCACCATTATTATTAGGAAAATAGCATTACGAAAATTTTCGGTATTGAAAATTTTCGTAATGGATCAAGAATAGAACCTATGGTCCTCACTACTGCCTAAAGTTCTTATTAGATGGACACCATAATGTTCTAAATAAAGTTGATTTTTCGGCATTTTTTATAGACAAATATATTAATTGTTCATGGCAATCCCAATATTTTCGATTTGGTAAATCAGAAAAATATAGAGGCCAATCGCTCTCAATATATCTACTGAAAAAAGTAGAAATATCTTCCCCCCTCCCCGTAATTTTAGTTTTGGCTGAAGGCCCAGAGTTATACCAAGTTATACATTGGCAAAAATGAGAACCCTCCATGAGTTCTGTTGGTAGTTTGGTTTCGTACTGAAAAGTATGGTCTACTCATCAGGCAGCTACGACCAAACTACAAAAATTTCCACTCTAACCACATACATTAAGTATCTGGCCAGAACAATTAATATATTTGTCTATAAAAAATGCCGAAAAATCAACTTTATTACAGACAGACAAATTAAATTCTTAACACCATAATGTTCATAAAACTGATAATTTTATATGGAACATTTTGGAAGTTGGCCGATTGTGCAAATTGCACCATACGGCTGGTACTCAGCTGTTTATCAGAGATAGTCCTCACTACTGCCTACTCAAAACACCAAGAATTATTTCCGGCCCACAAAGTTCTTAGGAGATGGACACCATAATGTTTATAAAACTGATAATTTTATATGAAATATTTTGGATGTTGGCCGATTGTGCAAATTGCACCATACGGCTGGTACCCAGCTATTTATCAGAGATAGTCCTCACTACTGCCTACTCAAAACATCAAGAATTATTTCCGGCCCACAAAGTTCTTAGGAGATGGACACCATAATGTTTATAAAACTGATAATTTTATATGGAACAATTTGGAAGTTGGCCGATTGTGCAAATTGCACCATACGGCTGGTACTCAGCTATTTATCAGAAATATTCCTCACTACTGCCTACTCAAAACACCAAGAATTATTTCCGGCCCACAAAGTTCTTAGGAGATGGACACCATAATGTTCATAAAACTGATAATTTTATATGGAACAATTTGGATGTTGGCCGATTGTGCAAATTGCACCATACGGCTGGTACCCAGCTATTTATCACAGATAGTCCTTACTACCACCTACTCAAAACACCAAGAATTATTTCCGGCCCAAAAAGTTCTTAGTAGATGGACACCATAATGTTTATAAAACTGATAATTTTATATGGAATATTTTGGATGTTGGCCGATTGTGCAAATTGCACCATACGGCTGGTACCCAGCTATTTATCAGAGATAGTTCTCACTACTGCCTACTCAAAACACCAAGAATTATTTCCGGCCCACAAAGTTCTTTGGAGATGGACACAATAATGTTCATAAAACTGATAATTTTATATGGAACAATTTGGAAGTTGGCCGATTGTGCAAATTGCACCATACGGCTGGTACTCAGCTGTTTATCAGAGATAGTCCTCACTACTGCCTACTCAAAACACCAAGAATTATTTCCGGCCCACAAAGTTCTTAGGAGATGGACACCATAATGTTTATAAAACTGATAATTTTATATGAAATATTTTGGATGTTGGCCGATTGTGCAAATTGCACCATACGGCTGGTACCCAGCTATTTATCAGAGATAGTCCTTACTACCACCTACTCAAAACACCAAGAATTATTTCCGGCCCACAAAGTTCTTTGGAGATGGACACAATAATGTTCACAAAACTGATAATTTTATATGGAACAATTTGGAAGTTGGCCGATTGTGCAAATTGCACCATACGGCTGGTACTCAGCTGTTTATCAGAGATAGTCCTCACTACTGCCTACTCAAAACACCAAGAATTATTTCCGGCCCACAAAGTTCTTAGGAGATGGACACCATAATGTTTATAAAACTGATAATTTTATATGAAATATTTTGGATGTTGGCCGATTGTGCAAATTGCACCATACGGCTGGTACCCAGCTATTTATCAGAGATAGTCCTTACTACCACCTACTCAAAACACCAAGAATTATTTCCGGCCTACAAAGTTCTTTGGAGAGGGACACAATAATGTTCTTAAAACTGATAATTTTATATGGAACAATTTGGAAGTTGGCCGATTGTGCAAATTGCACCATACGGCTGGTACTCAGCTGTTTATCAGAGATAGTCCTCACTACTGCCTACTCAAAACACCAAGAATTATTTCCGGCCCATAAAGTTCTTAGGAGATGGACACCATAATGTTTATAAAACTGATAATTTTATATGAAATATTTTGGATGTCGGCCGATTGTGCAAATTGCACCATACGGCTGGTACCCAGCTATTTATCAGAGATAGTCCTTACTACCACCTACTCAAAACACCAAGAATTATTTCCGGCCCACAAAGTTCTTAGGAGATGGACACCATAATGTTTATAAAACTGATAATTTTATATGAAATATTTTGGATGTTGGCCGATTGTGCAAATTGCACCATACGGCTGGTACCCAGCTATTTATCAGAGATAGTCCTTACTACCACCTACTCAAAACACCAAGAATTATTTCCGGCCCACAAAGTTCTTAGGAGATGGACACCATAATGTTTATAAAACTGATAATTTTATATGAAATATTTTGGATGTTGGCCGATTGTGCAAATTGCACCATACGGCTGGTACCCAGCTATTTATCAGAGATAGTCCTTACTACCACCTACTCAAAACACCAAGAATTATTTCCGGCCCACAAAGTTCTTAGGAGATGGACACCATAATGTTTATAAAACTGATAATTTTATATGAAATATTTTGGATGTTGGCCGATTGTGCAAATTGCACCATACGGCTGGTACCCAGCTATTTATCAGAGATAGTCCTTACTACCACCTACTCAAAACACCAAGAATTATTTCCGGCCCACAAAGTTCTTTGGAGATGGACACAATAATGTTCACAAAACTGATAATTTTATATGGAACAATTTGGAAGTTGGCCGATTGTGCAAATTGCACCATACGGCTGGTACTCAGCTGTTTATCAGAGATAGTCCTCACTACTGCCTACTCAAAACACCAAGAATTATTTCCGGCCCACAAAGTTCTTAGGAGATGGACACCATAATGTTTATAAAACTGATAATTTTATATGAAATATTTTGGATGTTGGCCGATTGTGCAAATTGCACCATACGGCTGGTACCCAGCTATTTATCAGAGATAGTCCTTACTACCACCTACTCAAAACACCAAGAATTATTTCCGGCCCACAAAGTTCTTTGGAGATGGACACAATAATGTTCACAAAACTGATAATTTTATATGGAACAATTTGGAAGTTGGCCGATTGTGCAAATTGCACCATACGGCTGGTACTCAGCTGTTTATCAGAGATAGTCCTCACTACTGCCTACTCAAAACACCAAGAATTATTTCCGGCCCACAAAGTTCTTAGGAGATGGACAGCATAATGTTTATAAAACTGATAATATATGGAATATTTTGGATGTTGGCCGATTGTGCAAATTGCACCATACGGCTGGTACCCAGCTATTTATCAGAGATAGTTCTCACTACTGCCTACTCAAAACACCAAGAATTATTTCCGGCCCACAAAGTTCTTTGGAGATGGACACAATAATGTTCACAAAACTGATAATTTTATATGGAACAATTTGGAAGTTGGCCGATTGTGCAAATTGCACCATACGGCTGGTACTCAGCTGTTTATCAGAGATAGTCCTCACTACTGCCTATATTCAAAACACCAAGAATTATTTCCGGCCCACAAAGTTCTTAGGAGATGGACAGCATAATGTTTATAAAACTGATAATTTTATATGAAATATTTTGGATGTTGGCCGATTGTGCAAATTGCACCATACGGCTGGTACCCAGCTATTTATCAGAGATAGTCCTTACTACCACCTACTCAAAACACCAAGAATTATTTCCGGCCCACAAAGTTCTTAGGAGATGGACACCATAATGTTTATAAAACTGATAATTTTATATGAAATATTTTGGATGTTGGCCGATTGTGCAAATTGCACCATACGGCTGGTACCCAGCTATTTATCAGAGATAGTCCTTACTACCACCTACTCAAAACACCAAGAATTATTTCCGGCCCACAAAGTTCTTTGGAGATGGACACAATAATGTTCATAAAACTGATAATTTTATATGGAACAATTTGGAAGTTGGCCGATTGTGCAAATTGCACCATACGGCTGGTACTCAGCTGTTTATCAGAGATAGTCCTTACTACTGCCTACTCAAAACACCAAGAATTATTTCCGGCCCACAAAGTTCTTAGGAGATGGACACCATAATGTTTATAAAACTGATAATTTTATATGAAATATTTTGGATGTTGGCCGATTGTGCAAATTGCACCATACGGCTGGTACTCAGCTGTTTATCAGAGATAGTCCTCACTACTGCCTACTCAAAACACCAAGAATTATTTCCGGCCCACAAAGTTCTTAGGAGATGGACAGCATAATGTTTATAAAACTGATAATTTTATATGGAATATTTTGGATGTTGGCCGATTGTGCAAATTGCACCATACGGCTGGTACTCAGCTGTTTATCAGAGATAGTCCTCACTACTGCCTACTCGAAACACCAAGAATTATTTCCGGCCCACAAAGTTCTTAGGAGATGGACACCATAATGTTTATAAAACTGATAATTTTATATGAAATATTTTGGATGTTGGCCGATTGTGCAAATTGCACCATACGGCTGGTACCCAGCTATTTATCAGAGATAGTCCTTACTACCACCTACTCAAAACACCAAGAATTATTTCCGGCCCACAAAGTTCTTTGGAGATGGACACCATAATGTTCATAAAACTGATAATTTTATATGGAACAATTTGGAAGTTGGCCGATTGTGCAAATTGCACCATACGGCTGGTACTCAGCTGTTTATCAGAGATAGTCCTCACTACTGCCTACTCAAAACACCAAGAATTATTTCCGGCCCACAAAGTTCTTTGGAGATGGACACCATAATGTTTATAAAACTGATAATTTTATATGGAATATTTTGGATGTTGGCCGATTGTGCAAATTGCACCATACGGCTGGTACTCAGCTGTTTATCAGAGATAGTCCTCACTACTGCCTACTCGAAACACCAAGAATTATTTCCGGCCCACAAAGTTCTTAGGAGATGGACACCATAATGTTTATAAAACTGATAATTTTATATGAAATATTTTGGATGTTGGCCGATTGTGCAAATTGCACCATACGGCTGGTACCCAGCTATTTATCAGAGATAGTCCTTACTACCACCTACTCAAAACACCAAGAATTATTTCCGGCCCACAAAGTTCTTTGGAGATGGACACAATAATGTTCATAAAACTGATAATTTTATATGGAACAATTTGGAAGTTGGCCGATTGTGCAAATTGCACCATACGGCTGGTACTCAGCTGTTTATCAGAGATAGTCCTCACTACTGCCTACTCAAACCACCAAGAATTATTTCCGGCCCACAAAGTTCTTAGGAGATGGACACCATAATGTTTATAAAACTGATAATTTTATATGAAATATTTTGGATGTTGGCCGATTGTGCAAATTGCACCATACGGCTGGTACTCAGCTGTTTTTCAGAGATAGTCCTCACTACCACCTACTCAAAACACCAAGAATTATTTCCGGCCCACAAAGTTCTTAGGAGATGGACACCATAATGTTTATAAAACTGATAATTTTATATGGAATATTTTGGATGTTGGCCGATTGTGCAAATTGCACCATACGGCTGGTACTCAGCTGTTTATCAGAGATAGTCCTCACTACTGCCTACTCGAAACACCAAGAATTATTTCCGGCCCACAAAGTTCTTAGGAGATGGACACCATAATGTTTATAAAACTGATAATTTTATATGAAATATTTTGGATGTTGGCCGATTGTGCAAATTGCACCATACGGCTGGTACCCAGCTATTTATCAGAGATAGTCCTTACTACCACCTACTCAAAACACCAAGAATTATTTCCGGCCCACAAAGTTCTTTGGAGATGGACACAATAATGTTCATAAAACTGATAATTTTATATGGAACAATTTGGAAGTTGGCCGATTGTGCAAATTGCACCATACGGCTGGTACTCAGCTGTTTATCAGAGATAGTCCTCACTACTGCCTACTCAAAACACCAAGAATTATTTCCGGCCCACAAAGTTCTTAGGAGATGGACACCTTAATGTTTATAAAACTGATAATTTTATATGAAATATTTTGGATGTTGGCCGATTGTGCAAATTGCACCATACGGCTGGTACTCAGCTGTTTTTCAGAGATAGTCCTCACTACTGCCTACTCAAAACACCAAGAATTATTTCCGGCCCACAAAGTTCTTAGGAGATGGACAGCATAATGTTTATAAAACTGATAATTTTATATGGAATATTTTGGATGTTGGCCGATTGTGCAAATTGCACCATACGGCTGGTACTCAGCTGTTTATCAGAGATAGCCCTCACTACTGCCTACTCGAAACACCAAGAATTATTTCCGGCCCACAAAGTTCTTAGGAGATGTACACCATAATGTTTATAAAACTGATAATTTTATATGAAATATTTTGGATGTTGGCCGATTGTGCAAATTGCACCATACGGCTGGTACCCAGCTATTTATCAGAGATAGTCCTTACTACCACCTACTCAAAACACCAAGAATTATTTCCGGCCCACAAAGTTCTTTGGAGATGGACACAATAATGTTCATAAAACTGATAATTTTATATGGAACAATTTGGAAGTTGGCCGATTGTGCAAATTGCACCATACGGCTGGTACTCAGCTGTTTATCAGAGATAGTCCTCACTACTGCCTACTCAAAACACCAAGAATTATTTCCGGCCCACAAAGTTCTTAGGAGATGGACACCATAATGTTTATAAAACTGATAATTTTATATGAAATATTTTGGATGTTGGCCGATTGTGCAAATTGCACCATACGGCTGGTACCCAGCTATTTATCAGAGATAGTCCTTACTACCACCTACTCAAAACACCAAGAATTATTTCCGGCCCACAAAGTTCTTTGGAGATGGACACAATAATGTTCATAAAACTGATAATTTTATATGGAACAATTTGGAAGTTGGCCGATTGTGCAAATTGCACCATACGGCTGGTACTCAGCTGTTTATCAGAGATAGTCCTCACTACTGCCTACTCAAAACACCAAGAATTATTTCCGGCCCACAAAGTTCTTAGGAGATGGACACCATAATGTTTATAAAACTGATAATTTTATATGAAATATTTTGGATATTGGCCGATTGTGCAAATTGCACCATACGGCTGGTACCCAGCTATTTAACAGAGATAGTCCTTACTACCACCTACTCAAAATACCAAGAATTATTTCCGGCCTACAAAGTTCTTTGGAGAGGGACACAATAATGTTCATAAAACTGATAATTTTATATGGAAAAATTTGGAAGTTGGCCGATTGTGCAAATTGCACCATACGGCTGGTACTCAGCTGTTTATCAGAGATAGTCCTCACTACTGCCTACTCAAAACACCAAGAATTATTTCCGGCCCACAAAGTTCTTAGGAGATGGACACCATAATGTTTATAAAACTGATAATTTTATATGAAATATTTTGGATGTTGGCCGATTGTGCAAATTGCACCATACGGCTGGTATCCAGCTATTTATCAGAGATAGTCCTTACTACCATCTACTCAAAACACCAAAAATTATTTCCGGCCCACAAAGTTCTTTGGAGATGGACACAATAATGTTTATAAAACTGATAATTTTATATGGAACAATTTGGAAGTTGGCCGATTGTGCAAATTGCACCATACGGCTGGTACTCAGCTGTTTATCAGAGATAGTCCTCACTACTGCCTACTCAAAACACCAAGAATTATTTCCGGCCCACAAAGTTCTTAGGAGATGGACACCATAATGTTTATAAAACTGATAATTTTATATGAAATATTTTGGATGTTGGCCGATTGTGCAAATTGCACTATACGGCTGGTACCCAGCTATTTATCAGAGATAGTCCTTACTACCATCTACTCAAAACACCAAAAATTATTTCCGGCCCACAAAGTTCTTTGGAGATGGACACAATAATGTTTATAAAACTGATAATTTTATATGGAACAATTTGGAAGTTGGCCGATTGTGCAAATTGCACCATACGGCTGGTACTCAGCTGTTTATCAGAGATAGTCCTCACTACTGCCTACTCAAAACACCAAGAATTATTTCCGGCCCACAAAGTTCTTAGGAGATGGACACCATAATGTTTATAAAACTGATAATTTTATATGAAATATTTTGGATGTTGGCCGATTGTGCAAATTGCACCATACGGCTGGTACCCAGCTATTTATCAGAGATAGTCCTTACTACCACCTACTCAAAACACCAAGAATTATTTCCGGCCCACAAAGTTCTTTGGAGATGGACACAATAATGTTCATAAAACTGATAATTTTATATGGAACAATTTGGAAGTTGGCCGATTGTGCAAATTGCACCATACGGCTGGTACTCAGCTGTTTATCAGAGATAGTCCTCACTACTGCCTACTCAAAACACCAAGAATTATTTCCGGCCCATAAAGTTCTTAGGAGATGGACACCATGTTTATAAAACTGATAATTTTATATGAAATATTTTGGATGTCGGCCGATTGTGCAAATTGCACCATACGGCTGGTACCCAGCTATTTATCAGAGATAGTCCTTACTACCACCCACTCAAAACACCAAGAATTATTTCCGGCCCACAAAGTTCTTTGGAGATGGACACAATAATGTTCATAAAACTGATAATTTTATATGAAACAATTTGGAAGTTGGCCGATTGTGCAAATTGCACCATACGGCTGGTACTCAGCTGTTTATCAGAGATAGTCCTCACTACTGCCTACTCAAAACACCAAGAATTATTTCCGGCCCATAAAGTTCTTAGGAGATGGACACCATAATGTTTATAAAACTGATAATTTTATATGAAATATTTTGGATGTCGGCCGATTGTGCAAATTGCACCATACGGCTGGTACCCAGCTATTTATCAGAGATAGTCCTTACTACCACCTACTCAAAACACCAAGAATTATTTCCGGCCTACAAAGTTCTATGGAGAGGGACACAATAATGTTCTTAAAACTGATAATTTTATATGGAACAATTTGGAAGTTGGCCGATTGTGCAAATTGCACCATACGGCTGGTACTCAGCTGTTTATCAGAGATAGTCCTCACTACTGCCTACTCAAAACACCAAGAATTATTTCCGGCCCATAAAGTTCTTAGGAGATGGACACCATAATGTTTATAAAACTGATAATTTTATATGGAACAATTTGGATGTTGGCCGATTGTGCAAATTGCACCATACGGCTGGTACCCAGCTATTTATCAGAGATAGTCCTTACTACCACCTACTCAAAACACCAAGAATTATTTCCGGCCCACAAAGTTCTTTGGAGATGGACACAATAATGTTCATAAAACTGATAATTTTATATGGAACAATTTGGAAGTTGGCCGATTGTGCAAATTGCACCATACGGCTGGTACTCAGCTGTTTATCAGAGATAGTCCTCACTACTGCCTACTCAAAACACCAAGAATTATTTCCGGCCCACAAAGTTCTTAGGAGATGGACACCATAATGTTTATAAAACTGATAATTTTATATGAAATATTTTGGATGTTGGCCGATTGTGCAAATTGCACCATACGGCTGGTACCCAGCTATTTATCAGAGATAGTCCTTACTACCACCTACTCAAAACACCAAGAATTATTTCCGGCCTACAAAGTTCTTTGGAGAGGGACACAATAATGTTCATAAAACTGATAATTTTATATGGAAAAATTTGGAAGTTGGCCGATTGTGCAAATTGCACCATACGGCTGGTACTCAGCTGTTTATCAGAGATAGTCCTCACTACTGCCTACTCAAAACACCAAGAATTATTTCCGGCCCACAAAGTTCTTAGCAAATAAAAATGATGTAATTTAATGCAAAATACAATTTTTTCTTATATGTGTATATGATATATGAAAAACGAAAAAAACTGGGATGGGATGAAAATATTTTAATTTTATGTTATTCTTTCGTATACAAAATTTAACTGGGATGGGATGGGATAGTGTTACCTGATGAATATTTTTATTTTTTCTGGGATGAAAAACTGGGATAACTTCACATGCTTCATTAGTGTGGTTATTTTAATTCATAAAACAAAATTTTTTTTTTGAAAAAACGTTTACTCATTTTTGTATTAAATTATAAATTCCAAAGTAAAATCAAAATCGGGTCTTGAGTGATTTGTGTTATACCATAAGTGGAAATATTTTCTCGGTGTTTAGGTAACGAACGCAACTTAGCAGCAACCAGTGAGCGCTCATCGGTGGAAAACTGAGGTAAGCAAATTAATAATCAGTTTTTTTAACACATACGAGTACATACTCCTATATATATTTTCTACCTATTGTTTGGCAAATTGAAATCGCTCAAATCCTTTTGTGTTTTTTTTTTTGGTTCTTAAAAAAAAAAAAAAAAATGAAGTGTTCGTTGTTTGTTTTTATATAAAAAAAAACTGTTGCTTTTTGACTGAATAAACCAAAGTTTTTTTATTGTATTTAATTGAATCAATCAAATCTTTTAATTAAAAAAAAAAATAAATAAAAATTTTATTTATTTTGAGAACATTTGTATGAAATTATAATTATGTGGTAAGAACCCAAAATTTGGTGGTGTTGACTAAAAGAGGTAATTGTCTGATAATGCCGAAATATAAATAAAAAATTAGTTTTATCAAGTCACGAACAATGTTTGTCTGAACATTAGCCCTGGAGACAAAGAACCCTCCATTTCCGACCGAAGCCTACCTAAATCGTGACAGTCTCCAGAGGTTCAGTAACATTAAGTCATAACACTATACAACATACCTTTTTGGGGCAATCTACAGAGGAAAGTCGCCGCATAGGACCGTTTTTCTTTCCAAAAATAATTATATTAGTTAACGTAACGTTAACGTTTATACAGCTACCGGAGTTACAATAAATAGAACAGGCGCGAATATTTATAAATATTTAAATAAACCCTCTTATACATTTGCAGGACAAAATCGCTAAGAAGGAGAGGTTTTCGTTCTCTCATTATTTGGTGGTTTGGTCTCTGTTGGTGTGGGGGAACAAGTTGATTAATTTACCAGCTCCATAAACTTCAAGTGTTCTGGTCATATATTTTCCACATATGCTACCACTTCATAGTAATCTCATGTGTATTCCACTTTTAGTATTTGCAGGACAATTACTTCATCGGTGCTAATCTCACGTATTTAGATGGCATTGGTACACTGAGAAAAAAAATATGTTTATCGTATGATTAAATTTATCATAATATGATTGCAAATATCAACCCAACATTTGATATGATGGTAGTTAAAAGATTTATAATAAAATTATGTTATATATCATTGTTGTTATCAAAATATGATTAAATATAACATAAAATTAATAAACCCAATCATTTCAGCAATATGATTGGAATAATCATATGTAACTATGATAATTTTAATCATATTGTGATCTTCTTAACCATATTATGATATTGACTTTAAAACAAATATAATAACTCTATAAATATAATATGATCTATCCTAATATAATAGTATGTTAATCGAAACAAAAAATTTGTTAACGGTAACATATGAAAAATAGATTAAATTGTGATTTCGTGCGTGCCAGTCGAAATAAAATTTATGTTTGTATACGAGAAATTAAAGCTAAATGATATGTATTTTACATATCAAAATAGTACCAATAGCTTTCCAAAATGGTGAATTACCAAATCATGAATTTAGCAGCAATTTGTTAGAAATTCAAGATAACAAATTAGAACAAATTATATTTGAAGCACAATCAAGCAGCAATAGCACAGGAGAATTGGTAAGTTACCTAATTCTAATAATTGCACTAATTTGGAAGTGTAAACTAAATATTTTCAACATTATGTATAGGATATTATTGAAATTATAAATAAACATTGCATTAAACTGATAAAGAAAGTAAAATCATCTTTAGTATTGACGCCTTATGAACGAAATGAGCTATCTTCTACTATCATTAAATAAAAATTAAACTCTAAGCCATCTAAAAATAATGTATCACAAGTGGAAACAAAATTCTGTTCCAATTGCTATAGGTTAAACAGGGAGGGCTTTATTCAACTGTCACAACCAATTGTTGATGTGTTTCCACAAGAAGTTCCAGCAACATATTATATCCAATTAACGGGATCTATAATAGCTAAAAGCGAACTTTATAACTGTTATCACAATTATAGGAGTCAGCTAAATCAAGCTCGTGTAATTCGGAGAAGAAGCAGATCATCTACTACTAGCTGAACGGCTTACGCAGCAGATAGTGAAATAACTAATTTAGGTGAGCGTGAATATTCTTAAATATATATATATATATATATATATATATATATATATATATATATATATATATATATATATATATATATATATATATATATATATATGTACTCGAAATATATTTTTTTTCATTTTTAACAGACACAGTTGACACCGAGATAGAAGATGATATTGAATATGTGAAACTTAATGTTCCAAATAGTTCGGATGAATTTGCTGAGAAATGGCGAAAAACCCACATATTTCGACAAAATCTATTAAGAAGCGATATGCCGACAATTGAATATGTATATTGAACTGTTTCTCGGCTTAAAAACTTCTGAAATTAAAAATTTGGTAAGAACTGAGTGCAACTAAAAATAACCTAAAATGTTTTTACAAATTTTTATTTTACAGATGAAAATAGATTTAAAAATAAAGTACACTCACTTTGATCCAGACGCCATACGGAATTGGCATAATATTTACCCAAATATCATTCAACGGGCGAATAAAATTAATCGAGGCAGCGTTGTTAAAAGTTTATGCCAACTATAGCAGCCGCGGAAGATGGTATTTATTGTCACGTCAAAGTACATTTCAATTAGGACGCTTTAAAGCTTATTTTCAAAAATTAATTTTATTTTTTTAACAGCAGAAAAGATCGCATTAGCATTCTTGGTCCTGCCATATATTTTCCCAGCGAATGGAAAAGGAACATACGGCAACGGGAGAGTATCAAAAATTGAGATTCAGCAATTATTCATTTTATTTTATAAGGTATAAATTTGTATAATACTGAAAATTTTTAAAAATTATTCTTTAAAATTAAATTTTTTTACAGACTGCAGTTGAAGCATTCGAGGCGGAGGATGTTCCGGAGGCGCCTAAGATTATTTTTGTGGGAAATCCAACTAGCATTGCGTATGTTTTAGTTGCGGGAGAGAGGTACATGTATTGTAATCCCGTGGAAGCTGTTGAATGCTGTTTTTATTGGTATATGGGCCTAAATATCAAATACCCATTTGCATGCAAATCTATTTGGCATTTCATTCAAAAAGGAATTTTCAAAATCAGAACAGAATTTGATGAAAATATTCCATGTGTGCTCACACTAATTAACTATATGCAGAGTAATAATTAATTTTAGTTACACGTTTTTATATTATTGTTTTATCTATATATGTAATTGAATTTTGAAATTTACTAAATATATATTTTCGATCTTATAAAATATGACAATTATCTGTAAAATTTGTAATGTCTTTTTCGCAGATAAAGCCGATTGTTTACGGCATATTACGATACTGCATAAACACATTGAAAATTTTCGTTGTATTTATAAAGATTGCACGAAGTAATTTTCTCTTCGAAATTCATTTTTAAAACACATTAGTCAGAATTGCCGTACAAACTTAACTGCTACGTCAAAATTAAATGATGTTCCTGCTTCAATGTTTGCAAATTCTGTCAATCCAATCTCCGTAGCTGAGTTAAATGACAAATTTGTTTATTCTCAAGACAATTCTACAATGGCTTTCAATTCACTCACTCCAGTAGATGTAATTAATCAAATGTCTGATGAGTATCTAAGACTGATTTTAAAAATTTACTGTGATGATAAAATTTCAGGAAGAAAGCGTTTCAAATTTTACAGATAACGTGCAATTTTTATTCTAGTTTCATAAAAAAATCTTTGTCGTTAACAAATAATGATAGTCCTGCTCTTTCTACCTTAACTCTTTTGAATCCCAAAATTCTTAGATCATAATATTTGTTAATGAAGGAACTTAAACGATTAGAAAATCAAGAATTTTTAGACCATTTGAACAAATTGTTAATAAAAAAAAATTGATTACACAATGCAAATTATTCCGCTAACCAGTATATTTACAGTTTTATTTAATAAAACATTATATTTAAATCATATTTTGGCATATATTTCAAATTAAAAATTTTCTAATATATCTACGATGTATAATTATGTTGAAAGTGAGGATTGGAGAGCAATTGTTGATTCCCTTCCCCATTTTGATAATGTGCAATACCTACCGATATTTCTATACTATGACGATTATGAGCCAAATAATGTTTTGGGATCTAGGTCTGGTGATAAAAAAATTTGCGCTTTTTACGTAAAGATACCTGTATTACCAACACATCTTAATTCAAAGTTGTCGTCAATATTTCTTGCCGGGTTGATTCACGTAGAAGATAAAAAAAAATTTGGGAATCAAGGAATATTGAAACCAATTATTGACGAGTTAAAAGAACTCGAAAGTACCGGTTATTTATAGAAATATTCCAATAAAATCCATAGTTTGTGGTATATTAGGCGATAATTTAGGTCTCAATTCCATATTAGGATTCAATGAAAACTTTAACTCAAGGTACTCTTGCAGGATTTGTAAAACTCCTTCTGAAATTACTCAGCAACCTTGCAATGACAATTTGTGTGAAATTAGATCTAGAGAAAATTATGTACATATTAGACTTACAAATTGGAAATGCATCTGAAACAGGCATTAAAGAAAATTGTGGATTCAATTCGTTAAAACGATTTCATATTACAACTAATGTAACCGTTGACGTGATGCATGACTAGTTGGAAGGAATTTGACATTACGACTTATTATTAATACTAAAATATTATGGTAAAGACATAAAGTATTTTTCTATACAACAATTAAATTTTAGGATTCAAAATTGTAACTTTGGGGCACAAAGTATAAACAAACTGCCATTGCTAAGTTATGATATCTTAAATAAATCCAAATTTAAAATGAGTGCTTTTGAAATGTATACTTTTATCACATATTTCGGAATATTAATCGGTGATTTGGTATCGAAAAGCTGTAATTTTTGGAAATTTTGTTTAGTTCTTCGTGAGATTATAAATTTAGCATTTTCACATGCAGTACTCAAGAATGACTATAAATATTTAAATATTCTAGTAGAAGAACATACATAATATGTTATATTTGAAATTATCATGTTCACACTTAAAGCCCAAATTTCACATTCTTACACACTATGGACGAATAATGCAAAAAATTGGGCCCTTAGTTCAACTTAGTTCAAGCAGGTTTCAATCCTATCACCAAAAATTAAAAAAAATTATTAATATATCCAAAAACAAAATAAATATTTTGTACACTACAGCACTTAGAAACCAAATAGCTTTGACATACGAATTAATAAATTTCCCATGTCTCGAACATGAAATAGTTCCTGGAAAATTAAAAAAGTTAACAGATAAAACTATTGCAACAAATTTTAAATTTATTTGTAACGGGCCCTGTTTTTTGACAAAATATATAAAACTTGACAATTATTTAATAAGGAATGAATCAGTGATTCAAATTGGATTGAATGATAATGGAGATCCCAAATTCGCAATTATAACACAAATTGTTTGTTATGAAAGACGTTATTTTATTTGCGTCGAAGATTTAGATGTTTTCGGTTTCAACACACATTACTTTAGTTATGAAATTGAATTTACAGGGTATTTTCATACTTTGCCGCTAACGAAAAATTTAGTAAAAAATTCTCACAGTTTACACGTGAGTGTTACATCTAATAAAAATATTTTTAATATTAATTATTTCAAGATATATATTTGAATTAATTGTTTTTATTTGTAACTTTATGTAAAATAAAAACTAAATATTGGATGCATATATTTTTAATAAAATGCAATTTAATTTCTAATTTATGATTTGTATTTTACTATATCATTTGATAAAATGCGTATACTATGGATGATAATTCCATAACAAGATTTTATTAAATTAACCATATTATCATAAAAGGACTACTATTTGTATTATATTTAAGTAAACATTTCTTTGATATCGTCAAACTATAAGTGTGGTAAATGTCAATTCAAATATAATAGAAATTATCATGAATTTATTAAAATAAAAATTGAAATATGATTGGGATTATTAAATTTGCTTTAGCGCATTCATTTTAAATTTAGTAAATTGCATAATATTCCCGATCATGTGCCAATTATTTATATGATAAAATTATTCATATTCCTACGCATTTATCATATTCGTTTATTATAAATATGATGTTCACCACATATGATAAAATTAATCATATATTTTTTCTGAGTGTATGTTATCCAGTATTCGAGCATATAAAAGGTAACTTTTTACTAAAGAAACATGAGCAAATGGGCTGACAATTCCCGCCTCCTGAAAACACTGGTACTAGAATCCTTTAATGCGTTGAATTAATATACGTGGGAGTAATATACGTAGGTACGTAAGATTGCTTTCTCTGCGTTTCGAAAGGATTGGTATGGTGGAAGTGCCTTTAGAGGCTATAAGAGCGTATTTAGCAGCGTTAGCAGCGAAATATTCGTCCGATTTAATAAGAAAATCTTGAAAAACATTAAACATTAACCTAATCGCAGTGGCAATAAAATATGTGTTTAAAAATGTTGTCAAATGTTGTCACAGTTCATATGAGCATTATTTATAAAAATGTCGAATATTTTAAACGAAATAAAAGAAATTTGTTATTTTTTGTAAAATTTTGATTTTTAATTTTCAATCATCAGTCTAACCGAGCAAGACGGCGCAGTGGTTAAAGCTGCGGCGTTTGGATCGGGAGGTACCGGGTTCGAATCCCGATAGGGGCGGGATGCAAAAGGGATTTTTCATCATCCGATTACGATCGGTGATGACGATGAACACAACTATGACCCCCTGTTGAGAGTGCAGAATCCATGGGCCGACCCACCTTTCATGTCAGCACTATAGGTTGGCATGAAGCAATGCAATGTGCAGGTGGTTTATACAAAGCGGGTCTATAGCCGTACGTTCTCGATTTGGCTACTACTGCGTAAAGTAGGACGGTAAAATTAACTGCGAAAGAGTTGGGAGTGCCTTGAGCCCCAGAAAAAGATTGCATAGATTAAAACCAAAAAAAAAAAAAAAAAAAAAAAAAATCATCAGTCTAGTAATGTAAATGGTAATATTCTCGGTGGTAATATTACCGATAAAATCGGTAATTTTAGGTAATATTACCCCTAAGTGGTGTTACCGTGGTAATATCGGTAACATAAATTAAAAATGTTTTTTCCAAACAACTCAACTAGTCTAAATGCAAAAGAGTTGTGAAAGTTTTTGCTTTAAAATATAATAATCTGCACCTTTTTCCTACTAACTTTAAAAAAAAATAAAAAAAAAAAAAAAACTTTACCAAAAATTAGAAAGAAAATCTGACATCAAAACCTTAAATGCATCTCTTGACAAATTAAAATCAAAAATCGACCGTACTTTATTAAAAGCAACCGAGACATTATAAACAGGTTCATTCATAGCTAAATTACTTCTCCGTATTGGTAATTTAAGAACAAATTCCCTACTCGATCGTAACACACATGTTGGAACGTAAATAGAAAATAAATCGAGAATCTCATTACAATCAATTCTACAAACGAGGAGGTCACGGTCAAAAGTGGCACACGTCGCAGTTCTACGAATAGAGAGAGGTTCCAATTTTAATAGTTTACATCGTCCCCTATAGGGAGAAAGAATATAATTGGGAAGATTATTGTCCCTAGGTAATCTACGCAAGGCATATTTTAAGAACTGTCTTTGAACCCTTTCTATAAGATCAGAAGAATCCTGATAAAATGGGTCACAAATAACTACGCCATAATCTAATTGCGAGCGCACCAACGTAATATAAAAGATTCTAATCGCATCAGTCATACGGATAGTTTCGGAAATAAAAAAACTCGCACAATTTTCATGATACATTCGATCTACATTCATGGTATGTCAGGTATGCCCTGAAGGCGCTGGCTATCGAAGGCGAAGTGAAGTCAGTTATGAAAGCATTTACGATCTCCTATTCGAAATTGTTCACTGTGTACTACCTCCGATTGCTAACTGGCCATCATTTTTTGAGAGTTTGCTGTTTTGTCTAAAGTGGTAAACTGTTTTGTTAATATAAAACAAATTTTTGAACAAAATAAATGCGCCAATTACGAAGAACTTATAAGTATTCTCAAATTTGCTTGAACCAGCTATTCGAGGCAAGAGCCTTTCGGAATCACAGAAACTTGAAGCGACTGAATTTATTTTTAATGTCGCAGAACTTCACGCTAAATATAAGGACAAAAAATAGAAGGGCAACAAAATATATGAGTCTTTGGCGCATTACAATGTTCGAAGTGAACTTTTTTCAAGACCGTTTTTGGTTGCAAGTGAGCAGCATTTTGATGAAATTTGGTCGGCGAGAGTGTGTTCTACTTCATCTTTCAGTGCTTGGCGGTTGATATTTTGAGCATGCCTGCATCGAGAGCTGCAATGGAAAGCACGTTCAGTACCTATTTGGTTTTATACACATAGCTCAACACGTGATCCATTGACTGTTGATCGTGCAGGAAAACTAACGTAAATTTTGCACAACTTAAACCTGCCAAGATCGAAAGTAACAAGTATGGATAACGAGGATGAAGTTATTCCTGTTGAATGAAATACAAATTATTATTAATGGATGAAGCTGCATAATCTCATATTCGCTTAAAGAAGAGGATGACTTGGAGGAAAGTAACAATAATTCGGTTATGGATGATGTTGAGGCTGAGGATGATTAATGCGTCAGTGAGGATGAACCATACATTGATTAAAGAGTTTAATTGATCATAACGTAATATTTATTATTTACTGTAGGCGTTGAAGGCGACGACCTTGCCGTCTTTCGACGCCTACCAACGAACGCCACGTCAAGGAAGTCAAGGATTTGTTGCTCAAAAATCGTTGATTGACAATTAGAGATCTTGTTGACATCACAAAAACTTTGGGCTTTTTTGCCCTTCTTTCTTTTTGCACCATGCTAATGCCCAGTCTCACACTGCTTTGTTTGTACGTGACTATTTGGTCAAAATTCGACTCATACTGTTTTGCAACAACACTTCGCCTGATTTAGCTCCGCTTGACTTCTGGATATTCCTGAAACTCAAGAAACCGCTCCGAGGACATCGTTTTGACACTTTAACGTTCAACAGACTTTAACAACTGTTTCGAAGACTGGGAAAACCGTTGGCATAAGTGTATATTCTCCGAAGGAGGTTACTTTGAGGAGGTTGAAATATATTTGAAAGAATATTAAGCCGTTGGTGCTTTATTTAAACATCTATCTTTGTCCAAACATCAAAATATTAGTAGTTTTCTTTGATACAAATTGGAATTAAAATATTGAATAAAAATTGTGTTACCTATTTTACCCGTATTACCGGTAATATTACCGGTAACATTACCAAATTTAAAAATATGGGAAATTTTACAACAGTAATCATAACTATTAAAAAAAGTCACTTCCGGAATTGATTCCGAAATTCCAGAATCGAGAACATACAAATTCAAAAATTCCGGAATTATTTGTTGGCCAAAAATTGGATCAGGACTCTAATTTTATCTTGTTAATGTTTTCTTTCAGGACATTATGGTTGAAGTCCAGCCTTTCGACGTTAATTAAAAATTAATGAAATTTACAGAATTTATCAATTTTATAAATATGCGGAATTCACAGAATTTGAAAATTTTCAAGTACTTATATAAATTAGAGAATTAAAAAAAAACAAAATCAAAAAACAATATAAATTATTAGTAGTCAGTTAAAACAATTTATAGATGTACTAGAATCTACAAAGTTTAAAGAATTTAAAAGATTGATAAAACTTATTAAAATTTATAAAATTATTTTAAAATTTACTGAATTTTTCAGCAAATAATAGAATTTTTAATATTCATAGACTTTGTAGAATTCAAGGAATTTATAAAATTTATACGATTTCTAGGAATTATTGAATTTTTGTAATAAGTAAAATTTGGGTTTATAAAGTTTATAGAACTGACAGTCTTCAAACAACTAACAGAATCCATAGAATCTATAAAATTTGTAGATTTTATAAAATTTATAGTATTTGTGGAGTTTATGTAATTTACAAAAATTTATGGACTTCGTTAAATTCTAAAAATTTATAAAAATTTTAGAATTTATAAAAATATTAGAATTTTTAATATTTATAGACTTTGAAGAATTTATAAAATTGATGTAATTTCTGGACATTATGGAATTTTGTATTAAATAAAATTTCAGTTTATAAAATTTATAGAACTGACAGACTTGAAACAATTTACAGAATCCATTGAATCTATTAAATTTGTAGAATTTATAACATGTAGGGTATTTGTGGAGTTTATATAATTTACAAAAAAATATGGAATTCGTAAAATTCTTAAAATTTATAAAATATTTTAGAGTTAATAAAAATATTAGAATTTGTAATATCTATAGACTTTGTAGAATTTAAAGAATTTGTAAAATTTAAAGAATTTATTCGATTTTGGAAGCTTATTGAATTTTGAAAATTTATTAGAACTGAAGTATTTATGTGATTTGTAAAATTTAAATCACTTACTTACATTTAAACTTTATTCATGGAATGTAAGAACTTACAAAATTTAGAGGACTTCTAGGCTTTATAGAATTTACTAGATTTATAAAATTCATATAAATTATTATATTTGTAGAATTGTTAAAGTTTAGACGATTTATCGAAATTTTTGTATATATAGTATACATAAAACAAGAAAATTTTGTGTTTGTAGAATTTATTAAATAGACAAACTTGAAAGAGTTCAACTCAAGGAAATTTATAGAATTTGTTGAATTATTTGAATTCATAAAATTTAAAAATTTGTAGAGTTCACAGACATATTAAAACTTATAGAATTTATTCGATTTATAGATTATGCCAATTTTATAGAATTTAAGAAAATTATTTTATATTTTTAGATTTTAAAAAATTAATAGAATTTACTGAATTTATAGAATTGATATAATTTATCGAGTTTAAACAACTTTTAAATTTAAGGACGATTTTTATAATTGCATCAAATTCTAAAGTATTTTAAATTCTTCACATTTCTTTAATTCTGAAAATTGTGTATATCCTAATCGTAACTGCAATTTAGGATCGTTCGTATATATGAGCATTAACTATAGAAATATTGAATACTTTAAACGAAATAAAAGTTTTTTGTAAAACATTTATTTATAATTTTTAATCAAAGATTATTCTAAAAAAAAAATCAATTCCGGAATCGAGAATATTCAAATTCCGGAATCACTGTTTGGCCAAAAATTAGATGCCCTAATTACAAGTACTTCAGAATTTTGTTTATTTGACAACAACAACGTCTTATTTAAAATTGTTTTTGTCAACTCCATTTTGTTTTTTTTATTACACCTGGCTCCTACATAAGTTAGAGCCATATTGCCAAAAATCCAAATTTGTACAATTTTTATTTACATATTTTTAATTTATATCTCAATAACGAAAAAAATGTTTAACCTTTACAATGGACCCGGATTACTCCCTACACATATTCTGTCAGCTGCTGCTTATTTTGCATCAAATTGCTATCCCATCCTAGTAAATTCATACATTTCGTTTTAAGCCAAAAAACCACCCTCATTCATTAAATCACTTAGATTTCTTGCATTCCGTAGGATGTTGATCTAAGATCTAAATTGGCTATATCTGGTACAAGCCAATATGAGATGTTCAACATCCTCCACACTTCCACACAACTCACAATTTTTGTCCTCACTCAAATGACGTTTCCACAAGCATTCCTTCCTGCTGCTTTTTGTCAACTCCTGTTGTTTTAATTAAATATTTGTCGAGATCGGATCATCTTGTAATTATATGATGGTCCAGATACTAAAGCAACGATTTTGTAAAATAATTATGGGGCAATTATTGGATTTTAAATTTGGTGTTGAACACTTAAAGTCTTTGGAAAATCATATCAATTGCAAATGAGGAACATTTTTGAAAGCGGGCCATCACAATTAGGGTTTTGGAATTAAAGAGGTCCAACACGGGATTCTTTGGTAAATAAAAGGCAAAAGGAGTTAAAATAGGTTATTATAGAAGGTAATACAAGAAACAAAAAATTTATAATAGCAAAATTTAGGTATTTAGTTGTTGATTGTGTGGGACATTAATCGAACTTTGAGAATGTCATTAGAATAATGGGAAAAATCTTCGTAGTAAAATTAACGTTCAGCTCACTATAGTTTATTGAAAACTAAACGTTCATATGTAAACATTATTGAGAAGCGTAAGATCCTTCTCATATTGCTGTCAAATTATATTGTATGTTACAGTTGAAGGCAGTTTCGAATTTAAAAACGAAAACTGTAAATTTACTATTTGAAGCTTTATACACATTTCAGTCCATTTAACTTGTGTATATATACAAATATTAACCCTTCTTATCAAATTTGATTTATTTCCTCCGGCACCACACGACCAAATTAATTCTATAATCAAAATTCGATTACCCCCTTTTTTTGGTAAGTATCGCCAAAATACAAAACGCAAATCCAATAAGAAAAAACCTCTCTTAAAAAATTAAGCATGTGGCAGCGGATGGTTTACTAAATCCTGCCTGCACCACATTGCGACCAAATAAATTTCAATACACACCAGCAGCATATTTCAATTATCGAATATAATTTAAAAACGCGAATTGTTTTCAGTACCATTCAACTCTCATCTTAATATAACGTCTTAAAACCACAGACTATAATAAAATAAAGAAAATATTTTCCAATCCAATTCAATTGGAAAAGTAGTAGAAGTAGTAGTTATAAATTTAAGTACCTTTTCCAGATTCACTTAATTTTTTTATTTTTTGCTAGTTCATGATTTTCCTCTTGATTTGTTTTCATTTTTCAATAATGCGGCGAATGATATGGTGGCGTGGAAAATCCAAATAAAATACTTTTGTTATAATATTGTACTTAAGGAAAATATGAAAACTTGTTTCATTATCAATGTTTTATTGTGTTTGATTGAAAGTACTTAAGAATGCGGATTACAGTTATTATTTGCCATTAGACTGACCATATTATAGTTGGAATTGAAGTTCATTAGCCGCAGTGCAAATATTATAAAGGACATAAAGAACAAATGTCTGCGACATTTTTGATCAACGCCTTCGACTAAAAATCTCCTTTAAACAGCATTACTTTACTTATGACTCTTGGTTCCTCAAATGTAATGTTGGAATTTGACAAGTTTAAGAAACAGTTTGAACAACTAACAAAGTTTCATTTTTATATTAACTTACCAGTTATCACGAATGTTTTCAAAAAAAATTTCCCCCCTTATCGATACTTTTGACGGTAAGAGTCAAGGTCACCAGCTCGGCAACTTATGCCTTGACGCCAACAACTGTTAATTGAGTCAGCCATTTGAGTGATTAAAATTCATCATCTGCTGGTTATTTTATAAAATTTCGTAATTTAACCTGGCAAGGACCGCTGAACTGACTAATTTATTGGATACTTCTACAAAGGCATTAACTTGAATCAACAGAATTATATCATGTGTAGGATGTCACATTTTGAATTTTTTTGTTATGCAATGCCAAATTGACTCGTTTGAATAGGTAGGTAGGTAGGATTGCTCTAAGAATCCATATAACAACCTTATTTCTTGTAAACCACGTGGAATATTGGCCATTTAGCAACAATGTGGCGGATGCCGTATTTTGAATTTTCATCTTTCAAGTTCCGATTTTTTCCTCTGTTGGTAATTTATGGTTCGACCAATAACAAATGCATAGCAGCAGGAATTGTTCTTAGAAGCTATTTATTGGGAATAATAGCCTTGCGCTTTAAAAATTACATGGTTTGTATGCCATTTCGCAAAGGAGTGACGTATTACTAAATACATATAGCTAATAACCGCTAATAACATCCTTATATCTTGTGCACCAAATGGACTATACGCCATTTCACAATGTTGTAGCGGATATTATGCCATTCCGATTTCCTACTCGTTTGAATCGGTGACGATTCGGCCAATAATACGAATGTCGCAGGGATCGTTCTAAGAAGTTATTAAGAGGTTATAATAACCTTGTACCTTGTGAATTACATGGACTAAATGGACTATATGTCATTTCAAAACGTTTAAATTTTCTTGTTATGCCATTCCAATTTTTTTGGGTTTGTTTACAATACTGGCGTTTTAAAGAGATTAAGCGTTTCAGAAACATGTGATATCGACCCATTAACTGATTTTCTATTCGGAAGGTATGTATACTTAATACTATAAAAATCTGTTAGAGTTACTTCAGATCGTAGTACTTCAGATTCATCTGAAATTTAATTAAACTTACGAAATTAAACGGGACATCTATGTGGCGTGGTCCGAACTACTAATTGTATTTTTTTGATCTGCTTAGTATTAATCTCAAATACTAAGTCTTAACTTTTAATTGTTTGAAATATTCTTAAAATTGTTAAAATTGTGGGGTTTGGGGTGACATTTTTGTTACAATTTGTTGACCAAAAGTACCAGCCTCTTAGTAAATGATAACTTTTCAGTTCACGAGCCAATCACCAGTGACCACAGATTGTGCTATATCGCTTCGTAGAATATGCGACACGTCTGATGAGGTCATCAGAGGGTTGAAGGCGTTGGGAGAACGAGCAGAGGCAAGAGACTCGTGGCTCATCTACATTATTCTGCACAAGCTGGATGAAGAAACACGACGACAATGGGCCATTAACAGCATCGACACGGAACATCCAACATTTAAGGCGTTTCTATCGTTCATTGCTAAGACATGTGCTGCCTTAGAGGTGTGTGAGCCTGTCCAACAAAAACGAATCCCATCGAAGGCATTGGCAAGAACTTACCACGCACAAGCGACGGATGTACCTTTACCAACCAACGGTGCTACACAACCATGCATCAACTGCGAAGACATTCATAAACTCCACGAATGCGCTCAATACAACGAGCTCAGTTTAGATCAAAAACGGGAATTTGTGGCTCGCGCTCGAATTTGCTTCAACTGCCTTTTTAAAGGCCATATATCTAGCAACTGTCCGTCGAGAAGGCGATGTTTTATATGTCACAGAAAGCATCACACTTCTCTCCATCCACCACAAGAACCCAACGTGAACTTAACCCTAGAGAAAAATGAGTCCACAGAATCGAAAAGCCAAAATGAAACGTTAGCCCCAACAAGGCATACGGCGGTGATTGCAAAATACTCATTGTTGCCGACGGCCTTGGTAAATGTTAAAGACGCATTTGGAAATAATCATTACTGCAGGGTATTGCTAGACTCTGGATCGAAAGCTTCCCTAATCACGCAATCCTGCATCAATAAATTGCAACTAGCTCGCCACAACTGCCGAATTTCAATTACTGGCATAGCTTCGAATGCAAGAACGAAGGGTCGGACAGCGCTTACCGTCACATCACGAGTAGACGCTGATTTCGTTATAGAGGTAAATGTATTCATTTTGGACAAGTCCACATCAAAGTTGCCGCGATTGAATACTGAAGTCCTTAATAACTGGAAGGAATTAAAATCACTACAAATCGCCGACCCTATTAATCAGCTGTGTCGCGATATCGATATCATTCTGGGGGCAAATCACTTCTTTAAAATTCTACGACAAGGGCAAACCACAGGACCCAACGGCCTTATCGCGCAAAATTCAGCATTAGGATGGATTATTTCAGGAGGTGAGACGAAAGGCAACCAGCGCGTGGCATTGCAACTTGAGTTCAACATCGATCAAACGCTTCGCAAGTTTTGGGAGCTAGATGAACTGCCAGCCAAAGCAATATTAACTCCTGAGCAAAAATACTGTGAGGAATTGTTTATAACTACTCACACCAGAGATGCTTCGGGTCGGTTTGTTGTAAGACTCCCCTTTGCAAAAGATGAGAAACGACTAGGAAGCTCGCTTCACCAGGCCACCTCGCGATTCAAATCCATTGCCTCAAAGCTTCAAAGTCAGGCAGATCTACGAAATGCATACAAATTATTCATAGACGAATACCAGACGCTCAATCATATGTCGGAATTCCAGCCTGAAAACCTCGATTTCATCACTGAGCACTGCTACTTGCCACACTATCCAGTCATCAGGCCAGACAGTACAACCACGTGTGGTTTTCGATGGTTCAGCAGCTACATCCTTTCGATCTCGCTAAATTCCAAACTTTTAGTGGGTCCAACGGTGCAACCTGAATTAATTAGCATTCAGCTGCGATTTCGCTTACAACCAATATCGTGATAGCCCTACTACACAATTGAGACATTTTTGTCTGCTAACCGTCACGTATGGCACATAAACTGCCCGTTTCTTAGCAACACGAGCTCTCAAAGAGTTGGGATTTGAATCAAAAACCGAATATCCTCAGGCATCTAATGCGATACTACATGATTTTTATGTGGATGACCTTCTGAGTGAAGGAGTCGACGTGCCATCAACACTAGTATTAGCCAACAACATAATACACATTCTTAGCACTGCAGGCCTCCAACTCTCAAGAGTTGGTCTCGTCGTTAGCCAAAACTCACCAAGGTACGAGGGCATCAGTAGTAACTCTGGATGGACCAAGCGAACATAAAATCTTGGGCCTACACTGGGATACAAAAGCGGACATATTTACGTTCCAAATAAATTGATTACTAGAATCGACCACTCACACCAAACGAAGCCTGCTATCCGAAGCATCCCGTCTATACGATCCTATAGGTTGGCTTAGCCCAGCAATCATTCCGGTAAAATCGTTATTCCAACAATTGCGGCTGTTGCACGTTGGATGGGATGATCCACTCCCACGTTCAACAATACATGCCTGGTCAAGCATCCAAAACGACTTCAAGCAGTTGAAAACCATTATCATTCCTCGTTTAATACATACCACGGCAACTTCGAGTGAACTTCATGGATTCGCTGATGCAAGCTCTACTGCCTATGCCGCTGTACTGTACTGCAGAACAGTAGATAAATGTAGGAATGTACACATCCGCCTCATTGCCGCAAAAACAAGAGTGGCACCGATCAAGACGATTTCCATTCCTCGACTGGAGCTATGCGGTGCCTTGCTACTAGCGACATTGACTAAAACCGTCATCGAGTCCATGAAACTGCAATCTGTTCCGGTATACTCGTGGACCGATTCAGAGATTGTTTTGCATTGGCTGTCCCAACACCCATCCAGATGGAAGGTTTATATTTCAAACAGAACCACACAAATAATGGAACGGATGCCAACAACAAAATGGAATCATGTGGCATCCTCAGATAATCCAGCTGATGTTGCTTCTCGTGGGTGTTCTTCAAGTGATCTAGTGACCCACTCACTCTAGTGGAATGGGCCTCACTGGCTCAAAAAACCTAATAACACAAGGCCGCAGAGAGTTTCTCACGATGCAACTATCCTGGACAAAAACGTTCTAGAAGAACGCACCGCTCTCGTTCACAAAATTACCATTGACGCAGATCTAGTATCAACGATGGCGAGCCGTCATACACCAAGCTGATCAGGTTTCTGGTGTATATTAGACGATTCAGTACGTTTTGTCAGCTCCAACGTTCAAAAACCTTAACCACCGCAGTTCAACGAGGTGTAATCAAAGCTGTGGAATATAAATGGGCAGAGAAGCCCAGATGATTATGGCCTGCTACGTTAAGGAGGACGTTTAAAAAATGCAGATTGTTTATTTGATCAGAAACATTTGATAATTCTTCCTAACCATCATATTCTAAGTAGAATGATATTATCCTATCTACACCTGACATACCTCCATCCTGGTCCATCATTACTTTCCCATCTGTCTCGACAATCATTCGGGATTGTTACTATATGAAAATTAGCACGGAAGGTCACTAACGATTGTATTATTTGCCGGAGGCTTTATTGTCATCCTACCAACCAGATCATGGGAAACTTGCCAGCCGAGAGAGTAACTCCAACAAAACCATTCACGCACACTGTAGGTGACATGGCCGGACCGATAGAAATTGCTACAAAATCTGGCGGAGGAGCAAAATTCATTAAAGCGTGTATCGTTGTATTTGTTTGCATGTCGATCAAGGCAGTCCATCTAGAGTTGGCCGGAAATTTGACAACTGATGCTTTTTTAGCCGCACTCAAGCGATTCGCCAGCAGGAGGGGACTGCCCACTACCATATCCTGCGACAATGGCAGCAATTTTATAGGCGTGAAGCGAAGACCCAGTGAAATACAGCAACAACTGTATGCAAGCACTACAGATTCGGCGGTGCTTCAATTCACCACAGAACGGAGAATTGAGTGGATGTTTAATCCTCCAGCGTCTCCCCACTTTGGTGGTCTATGGGAGGCCGCAGTTCGTTCAGTTAAACGTCACCTTACACGGATAAATCGACAATCCAAACTAACATTCGAAGGAAGAGTTCACGACATTGCTGTGTCAGATCGAGGCAATTCTAAATTCTAGGCCTCTCACACCGGTATCTGAAGATTGCGACAACGTTTGTGCAATTACGCCAGCTCACTTTTTGACTACCGCTCCACTCTTATCAGTTCCTGAGATTGACAACACCGAAATTTCTGACAACCGTTTAACAAGATGGGAAGAACTCCAAAAGCGAGTGAAAATATTCTGGAAACGATACACGCTGGAATATCTTAATAATTTATAGCAGCGGAACAAGTGGAAAAAAGAGCACGAAAACCTACAAACAGGAGATATTGTTTTAGTTAAAGACACAAATCTACCACCTCTGTCATGGCCACTTGCTCGAATCATTAAAGTGTACACCGGAGATGACGGGATAGTACGGGTAGTAAAAATTAAAACAGCTTCATCAACCATGGACCGACCTGTAGTTAAACTAATTATATTCATCGAAGTTAAGGAACAAATTCCTTAACGGGGGCCGGAATGTTACCGCCACTCACACTAGTAACAACTGGAAGCCGCATCATTCCAACACACCTGAAAAACAATAACTATAAGTTATGTATGAAACTAAAAACTAAATTTAATGTACTTATCTTGTAAGTCAAACATAAACAAAAACAATCCATCGACTACAGTACTCACAACTTAATTAAACGTCAAATATTATCGGTATCAAAGTGCACCACGGTTGTATATTGTCGGTATTACAGTGCACTATGTTTGTATTGTATAAAATTGTATTGCCCGATGACTGTTAGCTCATCTACTTAATAATTTTTCCGCTAGTCTTTTGTAATGATTAAATTAAATTCCCCCTCTTGTTCTTTCACTTCCTTTTTGTGTATACAACCAGACACATCTATCTCATCGAAACGCAATAAATTTATTATACAATTATATATTATAACGAAATATAAATTCACAAAAAAAACACAAATTATATTAAAGTTTTATTTACAACTTTAACATTGTCTACTAAGAAGAGGTTCTTCTAAAAAACGATTTATGCTACCGAATTAAAATCAAAAACGCTTGAATAGTTTTAATTTATAATATCATAATCATAAGCGCCCTAACCGATTACTACAAATCAACAACGGTTACATAGACAAACAAAAATTCTAAAAAGTTTACAACAAATACAATAAACTATTCTCAGTTAACGGGGGAGAATTTCATAAAACCAGGTGAATTGGATCAGGTCAAAATTTACACTGAAAGTAACAACAAAAGAAATAATACAGCTAGTGTTGCATTATTTGCATTTAAATTTTATTTGTTGGTTGTTAAACTGTACGATTTGAACGAAATTATCCTTCATGTTCGCGGATAATTTACTTCGCTAGCGGAGCGATTCTTTCGAACAATATGGCAAGACAAAACTAGTTTAAAACTTTGGTATCAACACTAAAATGTTTCAAAAATTGTTATAGAACCTTATTAGATACCTCACTAAACCATACATATAACCATTGTTTGATCGAGTTTGTTGAAACCTTTAAGTTTTACGGTTCCCGTTCTAAACTTATTTAAAACAGTTTTAGAAAAAACCGATGTGAATTAATCGAAGCTGTCCGTAAACCTGTTTTAATCCGTTTCAGAAAATCCATAAAGCACTTGACAACTCAATTCGACTTTCTTTAATAACAAAATCATAACACTCTTGAAGAAGCTAACAATTCTTCTGACTTAGTCATATCATGTTTTCATTTTGCTACACCGAAACCAGATAAATCGAACATCACAAGGGAATTCTACCAACTTTTTGAGGCAAGACACAATAAAAATACTATTTGATTTTAACTAATAAAAATGTAATTCTATAAAGTACAGAAACTTTAATAAATAAAATAAATTTGTAGTTTAATTTTGAAATTCAATTTAACGTGTGAAAGTAAAACTCTTAAAAAATTATTTAATTAAATCTAACATTTAAAATCTAAATGCCATGATTCGAATGTTTTATTCACTTTTATATTTTGAATTTGCCATCGCTGCATGACGACATTTTTTCTGAGGCTTGATTTAATCTTGTATTGGCAGATTTTAAATATTCCTTCAAAAACTTCTTGTTCTCGTGATCTGTAAACTCTACATATTACTTTTTGACCGCTACCATAATTACGATCCTTATTTCATTAAATGGCAGGGACGGTTTTTTTTACTGTTGTACCACCCCACGAGTATAAAACAAGTACACCAGCTGGCCCCCCGAACGTTGACATGTATGCAATCTAAGAATAACAAAGATTTAAAATTAAAAACCATAAAATAGATATTTATGGGTCAAGTGTTGAAAGTGACCTTTTCTGTTGTAAAAGGCAAGTTTGAGTAACGACGCTAAGCGACTGTCCCATGCCTTCGAACAAAATAAACTCACTTCTGGCACTCACATTTTTCAGCTGTTTAAGTACTTACCATTTGATTTTTAAATTCAGGATTTGATTTTAATTTTCACTCGCAATTCTCCAGTCCTTTAACTGTGCTAATAAGCAGTTCTATATCGTCAGGTTTGTCATGTGATAAGCTTCTTGGCTGCACAGCAAGAGTCTTTTGAATTAATACATCGATTGAAGCCTTTAAATCAGCTTGATTCTTCATGATTTGATTTGTTCGTTCTGTGAACATTTTGGCAATGTAGTCTAACTTGTTATTTAGAGAATAATTTCCAGTGTCTCCAGAGTAACTATAATATGCTAAAAAATATTAAAAAAATTTAATTAAAATATAAAGAAATAATTCAAATAATATGCATACATGTACTCGTATATTGTGTGTATTCATAATGACTATTCCGTGGTGGAAAGGTACCATTAGGGTTGCTATTGATTTCCACAAACTGATTTTCTTTTTCATGTTCATTGTTTGTTGGATCATCATCTGAAATTATTTATAAACAATTATTACTACAAATCCCACTAAAATGTTTATCTTAATATTTCACGAATAAGTATGTGGTGCAGATAAATATGTAAGATAAACGGCAATAAAATCAATAATTAGCTTTATTTCTTTTTCAAACGGAAATTAAATCCATTGACTGTATTTCAATTTCTTTTTAGATTCTCGATTCCATTCAGTTAAACTGAAAATAAAGTCATTTTTGTAAAAAAACTGATTCCGAAATAAATTCAATTTGCATAATTTCCATTTAATATGGGAATAAACTCAATTCGTTAAATTAATATTCCAGTATTTAAGCTTCGAATTAATTGCTGTGAATGACTGCAGCACCTTTTAAGGAATACATCGAATTCTGGAAATTGGATATTTAATTTTAATCCTGGCAAAGTTTGATCCCATCCTCTAAGGTACGAATTGAATTGAAAAAATTTACTGTTTTTAACATTTGTGCTGCTATCAGAAGAATCGATAAAAGCGACAAAAATTCTTTGATCTATCTCTACAATTATTATTAATTCCATTCTAAATAATTTTAATATTGGACCTCCATTTTCCAGAATATTTTAAAATTAAATCTTCCTTTTCCAGAATTTCTTCTCTTCTTCTTTCTGTCACCGACAGCAATTAACTTAAAACTTAAATAATGAACTGTAAATTGGATATAAAGTCTATTGGCTTTATTTCCATAGTAAATGGAAATAATTAATAAATTCAATTGATTTACCTAAAAAATGGAAAGAATTAATGAAATTAATGAAATGAAAAAAATGAATTAATTTCGCCTAGATTTAGTTCAGTTATTAAAAAGTTCGTGTTGCAGAATATATTTAAAATTTAAAGTTAATTAATTATGCTTCGGAGTCACGAAATTAGTTCATTTTTGCGGGCGGAATTATTCAACAGAGCTTATTATTATTTTGAAAATTTACTACTTTATAACTCTTTGTCCTACCAGTACATTGTCGTGATTCCGAAAAACAACGGGTATGTTCTTGTTGATTAATTTTATTTCCCGGATGGTTGACATTTTTAATTTTTCCGCAAGTTTCCACAGCAGCTTTTTTTATGTAAGATAAATACATAGATGGTGATGTTGAAATACTCCTGGATGAGTTGCAACTGATATCGACTTATCTCCCGATTTCTGTTACACATTCAGTATTGATTGGAGCAAATTCCGAGTGACAATGATTATATTGTTGTTGATCAATTTTATTTGTTGTATGTTTAGCTTTTCCAATTTTCCCGGCAGTTTCTAACGCTTCATTTGTGGAAGATGTATACGTACATGGTGAATAAGAAATGTTCCTGGTAGAGTTGCTACTGATTTCGACTAATCTTTCGATATCAGTTACACATTCAGTATTGGCTGGTGCTCCTTTCGAATGGCAATAATTTTTTTGTCGATTAATTATATTTCCTTTATTATTTGCATTTTCAATTTGTTCACCAGTTTCGGTTCCAGCTTTGTTTATGTAAGATGAATACGTAGATGATGATGGTGAAATGTTGGTGAAGGAGCTGCTAGAATCATTGTTATTCGGAATCAGCGTTAATCCTGAAATTATTTGTACTAAATTATTACTGCAGAGTTTCCATAAATTGCTAATTTTTAACAACAATTGTTTTTTCATTTATTTGAAAATCGTTTTTAATTTTTTATTTCTAATGAAACAACGCCCCACCTGCAATCGATTTTTGTTGTAGTGTACTCCTTACGAAATCTGTGTCTTGAACAAACAGTGCACTAACATCCTGTAGTTTTTTCGTTCCTTTATTTCCAAATTTTCAATTTCGGTTTCACTACACGTTACCATAGTTGACTCCCGCTCTTGAGCCAATGCATCTTTAAGTGAATCTACAAAGAAATCAGTAGTTTTCGATTAATTTATGTGTTTCATGTTTGTATATTACGTTTTAGAATTATTGAACTTGCCTATATTTTCGTGTAAAACTTTACAAGGGATTATTAGCCAATCTGATTGCGGTACAATACATTTCCTTCCGGCGTTTGAGACCTCCCGACTTTGTAAAGGGTAGGACAGCTGCTGATTTACTACCCAACATCTAGGGACAGCCATACAATTTTTCTCTTCATCCTCAATCGTTTTGACGATGCAATACATTTTTTATAATTTGTTTATTTAGCTGAGCAGTGAGCACTTAGTATTGTTTTTTATGAAATAAAGCAATGGCAATTTAAAAATTATTACAATAAATGAGTGGACAGAATCCATATGTGTTTTCAGTTATTTTGATAGAAAATAGTTAACTTTTTATGTTTACAACTGGCCAAAAAAGAGAAAGAGAATCAAATACTAAATCAGCTTTGTAAATTTAAAGAAAAGGGGATCTTAGAGGCTTTTCATAAAAATCAGTTTTATTGTTCAATTTGCTCCCGTATATTTGCATTCCGTTACTGTTGGAAATTACATATTCCATCGCAACAATCTCCTTATCATTGGATAGAAACCATTTATTGGCAAACGTAACGTTTAAAAGAAAGTCCTTTAAAACAATTTCATTATAATTATTGGTATTCGGAATTGGTTTTTTCAATGATATGGAAGGTTTAGTTTGATTATTGATGTAACTGGGAATTTCAATTTGTTCAGAAATGCGTTATGCTACCTGTTCCAAAGGTTTGTAGCCCGATCTTAACAATCTTTTTAAAATTCCCAATTTATTTTTAAAACTAAAGGCGCTAAAGTTGTCTAGTGGTCCAAACTGTACTACGTCATCGTATATGTGCAGTGAATTATGAATATTGTGAGAGACCGAGTCTTCTCTATAAATTACCGCGTACTGCTCTACAAAATATTCCAAAAAAATTTTAGCAATACTTCAATTTTTTGAATATTTCTCATTTAAAAGAAGAATTGTGGCACAATGAAAAGCCAGCATATGTTCGTAAACTGACTCCTTAACAATAATATGAAGAGCAAATGGTACAGCATATAACAGGAAAGTACGAAACTCGGTCGCTTTCCAATAACTTACATCTTGTAAGGATCTAAATTTTCTATTAAATTCGTTTGGTTGTGTGGTTTTATAAATCAACAAACGATCCGATATCATATTTATTTGCGTAGCGGAAAGTCTCGCATCGAAATTAAATCGATCTTTAATCCAGCTTAAAATAGTTTTTTTTACACCACTAAGGCAAATTGCGTGCATGTAATCTTGAGGAAAGCATCGAACCATATCAATTGGCAACTGTTCAAGAAGAGAATAACCAGTATGATGCTCTTCCTGATTTCAATTTCTAAAAGAATGATCAGTTCTTAATTTTACAGTTTGAGTTGGATGTCCCATACGGTGATTTTTATGAGAATAAATACCTTCTACTTCACAATACTCACAACTAAAATAGGCGCTGTGACCCTTGGTAAATGTAATGTAAGCTTTTGCTGGTACGTCACATACAAATGCGGCCAGTTTAACACCATACTTAACATTGTTTATTAGCATACCTGTTACTAATAATTCATTCAATTCATTTACAAAATCTTTCAAGAATAAGTGGCAATCTTTTGGTTTTGAAGTACCTTTAAAGATCCCTAATACAAATGGAACCTTACTAATGCTAGGACTTATACCCAAAATAGGCCAAAATTGGCTTTTTGAGCTGTCAGTAATGGGAAGACCATCAATATTATAAAATAAATTTAGTTCTTTTAGCCAATCGGTAGAATAGAAATATTTCAGTGCTTTCTCAATCCCGAAATGCCAATAATGGCCAAGATCAAGAAAGCTCTATGATCCAATAATTTTCGAGGTCTTTAAAAGGGTGCGAGTGTCCAAAGGCAGTTCTGGGGGTCCATTTATTTTTAATAATTGTAATAAATCATTAAGGGCGCTGTGAGCTATTCTGCTTTCAACTGCCCAGTGCTGTAAATTTTCTGCGAAAGAAAATGAGGGCGCATTAGGATCAATATCAGAATCTTCTTCTACATTGCAATATTCAAACCCTACATACTCATAATTTCCGCTAGTATTGCAATCAGCCGAAGATATAATCAAATGTACTGGATTTTGTAGTTCAGACGAATTCGAAGATTGAAGTATAGATTTTTGTGGACTTGTATTTATGGACAGATCACTGCAAATCGAGCTTCGAACATCGTTCGCTAATCTATTTAAATCATTTGTTGAAGAAGATTCAACAATGACCGATTCGGCAGATTCTTCAATTTGAGTAGTCGTATATTGATTGAAAATTGCCTGAACCCTTCGTCTGTAAGTGGACAGATTTATATGTTTAAAGATTGAACGCTTAGGCATTTTGAAATACTGCTTGAAAGTATCTTTTTAATAAAATTCAAATGAAAAACTATTAAAAACTAACCGAATCGAGTCGTTACATGATTCTTCTTGACACACTATTAACTAAAGAAGTCGCGTTAATCTTGAATATTACCACTAATATTTAATATTTTCGACCACAATAAAATATAATTATATGCCCCTAAATAAAAATGAATATAAATATCTAATCTAATAAATTTTCAAAGAAAAACACATTAAACCAGGTAAAAATTAACTGTATAAATCGCAATTCTTATATTGACGGCGGGTTTTGGATTCTTGCCACTGTCAATTAATAATTTTAATTACCTTAGCCAACTTGAATGTTATCACTTATATAATTTGTCACTTATTTTACTAACCCAAATTTAATTTCTTAAACGTTAAAATTTGTTAATTACTTAACTCAAAAGTCTCGTTGTACAAAATCAAACCGAATTAACACAGAGAATTATGTAGAGAGAGTAAAATTCTCTGTGGTGTTAATATGAGTATCCTTGGGTGTGCGTATAATATGCTAAATACAAAAATTTCATAAGTTAACATGCAAAACGCACATTAAAAATTTATTATATTTGTATATAAAACTAATTGCAAATCGCGATTCTTACATACATTGATGCTGCGTTTTGCATTATTAAATAGGACACTCTTAATTAATATTTATTTACCTTACAAGACTTGAATTTATAGCAATGTAAAATTACTTTATCCACTTTTAATATATAATGCCCCGATAACTATGCTGATTTCAAATAAAGAAAATGTAAAATAACCCATTGTTATTGTATAACCCACGCTACTAGGGGCAACGTGAGTTATATTTGGTATAACAAAATATTGAGTAGTCATTGGAAAATTATTCGTAGTCAAATTGAAAAAACTATATTCCAAAAAGTAGTTAAATTAAAGTACACCATGACAATTTAAAAAACGGTCACTATGATAAAATGTATCGCAAAATTCAATGCTCCAGTGTGAAAATACAAAATGGAACTATTTCTTAATAATTTACGAAATTTATTTTAACAAAAGTGGATAAAACGTTGTATGCCACTCGTGAGCAAAGAGATATTATCCACTCGGGATAATGTCCCACTCGGCTATCGCCGCATGGGACAAACTTATCCCTCATGGATAATATCTCGTTTTGCTCACTAGTACCATAAATAACTATTATTTGTCACGAATTAAATAACACAAAACTTTTATTTGGTAGACTTCATAATTTTAAACTAAAAAGTAAAAATTATTTTCACTGTTCACAAAAGACACGACCGAATATAAGCACGTTCACATGACTAATGTTTTTCTTAAATTTTTTTAATTGTTTCATTATTAAAACCATGAAAAAATGTGAAAATATTTTTTTTTAATGTCTTAGCTAAACACTAGAGATTCATAAAGAAAACGCACATTAAAAATTGATTATTACCAATACTGTGGCGAAAACATTTCAAAAAGAATTTACTGTTACAATATGGTTTTAAATATACGAAATTGACACAGTAAAGCTACCATTCCAAAAAAACCAGTTGTATTATTAAACTTTATAGAATTTAGATTTCTTGGAACTTTGAAACCTATTTGAATAAAACGTGGTAGTTATAATATAGTTTTTTAAAACCCGTTTATTTATCTTTTAAATCTTCCAAATTAAAAGAATTTAAAACAGCTTCAAGAAAACCAGTTACAACAGCACGTTTATGAAACCATTTCTACAATTTTTTTGGAGCTTTGAAACCATTGTTTATGAGATCAACTAGTGATGTGATTCGTAGTCAACAAAACATAACACCAATACACATATTTTCGGGTTTCTTTATTTAAGCCACTATTGGATGCATGGATCATTCCACAATTGTCACCACAGTTCCGGAATCGAGGTTCAGATCATTACACTAAAACAAAAGGGAAATTATATAATTTAGTTTTAAGTATACAATAAATTATTGTAATTATTAAACATTATATACGTAGCCTTTTTTGTTGACATATTTTGTGTTGACGTTTCAATAAAATTTCAATTCACAATGTGTGTCGTTGCGTAATGCAATGTTTGTGTAGAGTTTTGGCCATCTGCCAAAAATATTGTAAACTATATTTAATGACATTTTGTAAGCCATAGTGAATTTATGTATTTTCAATATTGTAAAAATAAAATAAGCAATTGGTCTCTTTTAAAAAAACCACAAACAAGATAGGACGTGTGTAAACCATTTGGATTTGGGGTGAAGATTATCATAAACATTTATTGGTGCCGAAACCCGGGATTTATATCCACAAGATATATTCAATTACATCATACTAATTTATACGGATATTCATGCGCACATACATCGTGCGGTAAAGTATAAAAAGCGGATAATTCAGGTATAATTTTAATTATTATTGTGTGATCAGGTGAATGAAAGCGTTTCTGGTGTGAATAAAAAAGTAAAACGGGTGAAATCAGTGCAACACGTGTCAACTTATAACCTAAATTATTTCAAAATGACCGATAGACCAGAACGATTGAGAGACCGTGCTGTCACTCGAATTAAAACGAGTTTGAAATCAGCTGAGACTATTACGAATACCACAGAGCTTGCAACAATTATGAGTCGATTAGAGCTGCTAGAAGCACATTATCGAGACTTCAATAGCCATGAGGATGAACTTTTTGCTCAAACAGGTTATCAGCCGATTACTGAATTGGTAGATGAAGTATATGGTAAAGCTCGTGAACTATGCTTACAAGCAGCTGCCAAGAAAAAACCGGTACCTGCTGATACGCCTGAGTTAAATACAACAATAGAGAGTTTTGTGACACAGCAACGAATCTTCTATGAAGGAATAAGTTCCTCAGCTCAAGCACGTCTTCCAAAGATTACTGTCGCACCGTTTTCCGGAGAATATCAATATTGGCCGTCATTTCATGACTTATTTACGACAACGGTTCACGATAGCACAGATCTGAGTTACGTGCACAAATTTTAAATTCTAAGTGGGTTGTTAAAAGACGATGCAGCATCACTGATTCGTCATATTTGCGTAAATCACGCCAATTACACGGAGGCTTGGGATAAGCTCTGCAAGCGATACAACAAGGTTAATCCGATAATTCATTCACATATTCAATCATTTTTTGATCAAAAGTCATGTCAACAAGCAAATGGGAAAGAATTAAGTCGTATAGCGGAACACGCTGATGAGGTTATCCGTGGATTACGAGCATTGGGTCCTGATGCCGAGACAAGCGATCCATGGCTAATTTATATCATGCTATCAAAGATCGATATAACGAGTTAAGGCAATTGTGGGCAACCCGTTCAGTTGATAAAAAATTTCCATCATTCAGCGAATTTATTGAGTTTTTAAATGTAACATGTGACTCATTGGAAACGTATGAGCCAAGTACTAAGAAATCAGCCACTACTACAAAACCAGCAGTCAGAAGTTTTCTGGCTGGCAGTGAAGTGACAAGTACATGTATAATATGTAAGGGTTCATATCTTATCCACAAGTGTCCTACATTAAAAAACATGCCATTGGAATCCCGCCATCAAACGCTAATTGAAAATGAACTATGCCGTAATTGCCTGCGCAAGGGTCATATTAGTGACAAGTGCTACAATAAAACATGCTGTCTCATTTGCCATAAACGCCATCACACGTTGCTTCATAATTCTCACCTGACATCGACAATATCACCTAATGATTCAACATCAATCACAAATCATCACATTCATTGTGATGACCCACCGAGTCCGAACGAACATGACATAACACCAATTAAACCAGGTACACACATAGCGGTACCTGAAGATGGTCAGAAGACCGTATTACACACGTTATATACAACGCATGATACTATCTTGCCGACAGCGGTAGTACATGTGTCATCATGTACCGGACAGCTCCAGCTAGCAAGAATATTGCTTGATTCAGGCTCGCAAATGACCTTTGTGACGGAATCATGTATAAAACGCCTAGGCCTAAAACGAAAGCATGCAGCCATTTCTATTCACGGTCTAGCAGCAACACCAGCTGGAATTGCGAAGGGGAAAACCGATATAACGCTGATATCACGTGTAGATAACCACTACACTATTACTCTGGAAGCACATATCATACCACAAATCGCCAGTTTAGTACCCACAAAAGTGCATTCATTGACGAACTATCCAATTCTAACGTCACTACAGTTGGTAGATCCTGAATTCCAGAAACATAACGAGATAGATATATTGCGTAGGTGCCAATGTATTCTTCGAACTATTAAGTCCGGAAAGGCAAATAGTTTCTGGTCTGCCCACTCTCCAAAACTCAAAATTTGGTTGGCTCGTTGCAGGTACGTTGAAATCAGATCCTGCCGATCCTACGTATGTTCACGCTGGTCTTGGAACAGCCACCGTAAATAATCATGAAATAGACATCAGTATGCTGTTGAAGAAATTTTGGGAACTCGAAGAAATTCCAAGTCAACATGTGCCAAATTCTAGCAATGACTGGTGTGAAACGCATTATAATCAAACAACTACACGAGACACCGATGGAAGATTTTGTGTCAGACTGCCATTTAAACGCCCAAAACCGCAGTTAGGTAACTCCTGGCATGCAACCCAACGAAGGTTATTGGCCATGGAACGAAAATTTACTGTTTCACTAGAGTTCTGCAAAAGTTACAAGGATCATGCGTGAGTACATCGAGTTAGGTCACTTGAGTCACCTACCCTGGGCAAAGGTTCCGGTGGGCGACGACGACAAATATTTCATCCCATCATAACTTCTACGTCGATGACCCACTCACTGGTTGTGAATCATTAGAGGATGCTAAATGTCTAAAAAACAATATTATTACCATTTTAGGCAACAGTGGGTTTCATCTAAGAAAGTGTAACGAATGATCGTTCCAAGGACATACGAGGTGGCCACCCCTGCTTAACATTCCCATAAATTAACCGATAAAATAAAATAATATAAAATAGAAAAATAATGATTTTTGATTTGTTTTCAACCGGTTATTAAGAGGCTATAAAAGACGGAGCATTTTCGTTTTGGGAGAAAAGGAAAAAAGAAGATTTTATTTGGGAGTGGAGTTGATTGTCGTAATGGCGAGAAAACAAAATTAAAAATTAAAAAAATTAAAAATAAATAGTTGAATAATAAATAGTAAAAAAATAAATTAAATAATTAGAAGTTTGTATTCTAATTATAAACTAATTTTAAGTGCTAGTTATATTGGAAAAAAAATAAGTTAAAAATAACATATTTTAAAATTTAAATAAAATTATATATATATATATATATGTATATGTGCGTACAAATAAAATTAACGAGAATAAATTGTGTGACAATTAGCATTAGTCAGTGGAAAAACGGAAATATATGTAACACTAAAATTACAGTGAATTTAGGATAAGTACATTTTCATAATTAAAAGTCCTACTATTTTTCTAATTAAATTCTAAATATATTGATAAAATTAAAATTAAATTAAAACCATAAATAATAAGAAAAAGTTTAAAAGTAATAAATTGTAATAAAAGTTTAGAAATAATAAATAAGTTAATTAGTCTAGACAAAAATAAAATTAAAACAGTTAAATTAAATTAAATTAACCTAAGTGCAAAATATCTGTGTAAGGCCAATAATAAGTGGTGTGGCCGTAAAGACGTTGCACGTTCCATGTGGACAAATAAACAAAAACAAAACAAAAAAAAAACCGTAGTGTTGAATTAAAAACGGTTACGTAGTGATCCTGGTTAATTTAAAGTTACTGTATCAGAGAGACAAGTTATTTTAAACTATGTGTGTCTGATTATTTCAAAGTCTATCTTAAATTAATAAATAACTAATAATAATTCTTATACTATAAGTCAACTAAATATAACTAAAATTAATTTAATAATAAGTTCATATAAAATATAAATGTTTAAGTGATATTGATAAAAAACAATAATTGAAAAGTTTATGGTGTTATCAATGAAAACGGTCAAGAACCAATTTGATCAATGGTCAGTACATTGGTAAAATAATTAATAATACAGCAATAACGGACTGATCTTACCATCGTATGTACAGTCAACGAAGCTGAAATACCAACAAGCATCAATCAACAAGCATCTTACTCATCATTCAAAGATAAGATTTTTTTTTATATTTTTTTTTCATAGTTCTGATTATCTTAGTTTTATATCATAAATTTTGATACATTTTATTTATTTTCATTTGTTTATAATTAAGTACATAATTATATCTTACCACTTTTATTATTTTGGTCAGATAATTGAATTTAGATTAGTTGTTGCGCATTTAGGTAGTGGTTAGTGTAGCTTAGGTAAATTCCCATAGTGGGAAACAAGATATTGTATCTTTTTGTAAAAAAATCTGTTATTTTTTGGTTTTTGTTTTTTTTTTCTAAAATATTATTTGAAATTCAAAGTTTAAAAATTTCGCATTTTGTATTTTTCGGTTTCCGCTATGTTGGTTCGAATTAATTTTTTTTTGTTTATTTTTTGTGAAGTGCTTAATTAATTTTTTTTTTTGAAATGATGTAAGCAGTAGTGAGATTGGGGATGTGACCATGGTAGGTATTTGAGGGTGAGTTAATTTCGTTGTTTGTTTTAAATTCCTGTTCTCTATGCTTTCCTTACGGCGGCAACGCAAGATCTTCGTATGCTTCAATAAAAAAAAACCCACCCCCACCACTGAGCTTTAGCCACGCTAGTCAAGTCCGTCGTCGTCGAAGCCTCTACGCAAGATAAATAAAATAATTCTGTTAACGATTCTGGGCAATCTTCATAATCTCCGCAGATTGGTGTCCCCCTCGCCCTACTAAATGGATCGTTACAAAAGTGGAGGTCGAACTCACCCGAGTTTCTGCAGTCGTTCTCTCAAGAAGAAATCGAAAATACATCCAATCTAATTTAAGAAGATCCTGCAGTCAAAACATTGGGAATAGTATGGCACGGAGTATCAGACACATTCCAATTCAAGGTACATCACACTGATGATAATATTGTGTGGACGAAGCGAAGCATGTTGTCAGCAGCATCGAGAGTTAATGATCCTCTCGGATGGTTAGCACCCGCGATTATCCAGTTGAAGATCATTCTACAAAAAATTTTGCTACTCAAACTCGATTGGGATGCACAGTTACCAGACACCATTACTAAGGCTTGGAAGAATGTCCATGACAATATGGCTGATTTAACTAAAATTCAAATTCCCAGATGCTTAACAAGGCAGCCGAACTCAAGATCCATCCAAATACACGCATTCTGTGATGCATCTGAAGCGGCATATGGAGGGGTCATCTATTTGAGAGCTGAAGACGAATTAGGCAACATCACAGTAAACATCATATGTGCAAAGAGCAAGGTAGCACCGTTGAAGCAGATTTCATTGCCACGATTGGAACTGTGCGGGGCAGTTCTAGTATGCGATTTAGTCAAATTTTGCATTCAATCTTTAAATTACGACAATATAACGATCCATGCCTGGACCGACTGTATGATTGTGCTCCATTGGCTGTCGGACATTCCACGAAGGTGGACCTGTTTTATCGCCAACAGAACATCGAGAATCCTCGATCTAATACCTAGGAATAGTTGGGCTCATGTCAAGTCAGATCAGAATCCAGCTGATCACATCACTCGGGGAGTGAAACCACAATCAATTTCGACATTACAGCAGTGGTGGCAAGGTCCACAATGGTTAGCGAATCCAGAACATAGCTGGCCAAGAGCAGAGCAAACAACATTAACGGATGAGCAACAATCATTAGAAGAACGATCCAGATTTGTCAATGTATTCGTCGAAACACCTGAAACCGAAACCATAATGGCGCAGCTCGCAGTAAAATATTCATCTTGGTTTAGACTACGAAAAATTATCGCTTACGTCCTACGATTTGGGAAACCAAAATCAACACATCACATCAAGCAACAAGGCAGTGTCATTCATCTCACAGAACTACGTTATTCCGAAATGGTCATAATTCGAAACATTCAACAAGCAAGCTTTAAGACAGAGTTATCAACAATCGCGACGGGCAATTCACTATCTAAGAATCATCATTTATCATCTTTAGATCCATTTATTGACGACAAAGGCATACTACGAGTTGGGGGACGATTAAACCATTCTCAATTAAGTTACACTTCCACACCCTATCATTTTGCCAAAGGATCATCCAATCAATGCATTAATCATTCGCGAAATACATGTATCCAATTTACACGCGGGTAATTCATTGGTATTGGCGACAGTTAGACACTTTCGTTGGCGCCGACCGAGAACTACGAAGACTACAACAACAAATCATCAGCCAACACCAAAATGATTTAATATCCAATTTATCATTACAGGAAAATGTAACATTTCATCATATTCCACCTCGTGCACCCAATTTTGGAGGCTTATGGGAAGCGACAGTGAAGTCTGTCAAGCACCATTTGAAACGCATCATGGATGTCAACGCTACGTACGAGGAGCTAACTACAGTTATCACGCAAATCGAGTCCATTCTCAATTCGCGTCCATTATGTGGAATCAATGATGATCCAACCAATCTACAAATATTGACACCAGGTCATTTCCTCATTGGCCAGCCATTAATTGCCATTCCGGAACCCAGTTTGAACGACATACCAATGAACAAGCTCTCCAGATGGCAAAACTTACAACGGCGAATACAGGGATTCTATAAATGTTGGTCCCGAGATTATTTGTCAACGCTGCAGCATCGCTACAAATCTAAGGTTACGTCCCAGCAGTTAAACATTGATAATATCGTGCTAATTCACGATGAAAACTTACATTCCAGTCGATGGATACTTGGTCGAATCATCAACATACATCCGGGAGCCGATGGCATTGTGCACGTTGTCACCATCAAAACCGCGCACAGTGAACTCAAACGATCAGTCAACAGACTGGTAAATCTACCAATAAATACGGCATAAGGATACCTAACAATTACCACCAATTTACAACACATCACCATTCGTACAGATAGTGGAACAAAATATTCGAGATATTCTATCTAGGATATCTCAACCTGTGGGAGTATGTTTATGAGAACAACTAGTGATGTGATTCGTAGTCAACAAAAAATAACAACACTACACATATTTTCGGGTTTCTTTATTTAAGCCACTATTGGATGCATGGATCATTCCACAATTGTCACCACAGTTCCGGAATCGAGGTTCAGATCATTACACTAAAACAAAAGGGAAATTATATAATTTAGTTTTAAGTATACAATAAATTATTGTAATTATTAAACATTATATACGTAGCCTTTTTTGTTGACATATTTTGTGTTGACGTTTCAATAAAATTTCAATTCACAATGTGTGTCGTTGCGTAATGCAATGTTTGTGTAGAGTTTTGGCCATCTGCCAAAAATATTGTAAACTATATTTAATGACATTTTGTAAGCCATAGTGAATTTATGTATTTTCAATATTGTAAAAATAAAATAAGCAATTGGTCTCTTTTAAAAAAACCACAAACAAGATAGGACGTGTGTTATAAAACCATTTGGATTTGGGGTGAAGATTATCATAAACAACTTTTTCAGTAAAACTTAACAGTTACAATAGAGTTTTGTAAAATTCGATTTGAAAAGTTTTAATTATACGATGTTGTAATCATTGCGGAACCGGTTCAAAAATAATAGTTCCATAAAAACTGATCAGAAATCCTTACTTTGGTTTTTTTGGAACTTCAGTTTCAAATTTCTACTTGGGATGTATGCTGCGATACTCCTCATAGTTTTATAAGGAGATGACAGCAATATCTTATGAATTTTGATTAATTATAACTTTATACAGCTTGTCTCAAGATAATATTAAAGTATCCTATTTGGTCCTGTATAAATCAAGTTTCGCACGATAATTTGTAACTTATCTTTGTTAATATCCAGTGTTTACGTAAGTAACATTTACTTTCTTCATTTTAGTACCTATACATTTGAGTAAAAAACTAAACCTCTTGTGGGATCAAATCGCCAATAACCGCAGTATTAAATGCCTCACCAATATGAACAGATTAAGATTTTTTGATCAGATGACTTAGATGCTTATTCGAATTCGGGTACAAAAATGCCGACAATATTTTAATGATCAAGCGAATATAAATTACCAAAATTCCCATCTTCATACATTCTATATACGATACACCAAAGTGTAATAATGGAAGATTCATAAAAAAATGACAATGTTTTAATAACTTTTACCATAAATTTCACTCCCTTATACCATAATACATATAATTTACATATATTACATATATTTTATCGCATAAGATTTTAAATATCTTCATGAATGTAAAATTTTAGAAATAAAATAAAATTTAACTTTTTTTTATTTAAAAGCGAACTGGACAAAATTTAACCATTCGCATTGTATCAAATGGCATGAATAAATTTTCCATAATTTCCTTTTCAAAGCAATAATAATTTAGATAATATAAAAGCTTAAATTCATGAATGCCATATAAAAGCAATGAAAATGCTTTTTTTTTTTAATGTTTGGGTGTTGATTAGAAAGAACCGTACAATGGTTTGTATTTATGGACTGGTGTGTAGGAGCATTAAACATATATTATGTTTATGGATTTATAATTGGGTACGACAGTAGCCAAGAAATAATTGTGTGAATTTTGGCAGCAGTTTGTAATAAATTAAAGCATATACACCAACATTTTGACAATGAACTTTACAAACGCAATACAATTTTTAATAGGCATCACACACGACGAATAATTATATTGACTTGTGTATTGTGTGTATATGTAGATAATAAAATTTAACACATTTAAATTTTCCCAGATTGTAGATTTCCAGCGAATTTGTTGATTATTGTAAAGCAATCCTTGCTTGTAGGTTTTCACAATCCTGAAAGTAGTTTCAGCACTTTATGTTTGATCTGTTTTCTGCAATCAACTGTCTATATCTTTGTCTACATATTGCGGTGACCGGTGCTTGAAGTATTGATTGTTTTTTGAACTGATACTGCCCTGCGTTCATTAGTTTTGCCCTCCCACCCTTTACTTGTACGTTTGCAACCATCAGTTATAAGCAGAAATGAAATAACATGTTGCTTTGAACACGCACATATACTGTGTAATTTTCATCTAAGGGCGGATATACTCATACCATGAGAAACAATTTTGTAATCTTCTTTAAATTGTCGGGTATAAGCATTCCGGACAACTGTATTGTTTCGCATATCTTTTCATTCAAGAAATCGTATTCTGAGTTATATTATTGAATCATCCCAAATATGAATTTTCCCCGCATTGAATTCGTACCTGTCCAAGCCAATACCTTCTAATAGTCTAAAAATGCCTCTAAATAAATACTTTATTGCAACTTTGTCGGATTCATGCTCAAATTCTTACATTTTTCTAAATACACTCGGCGTCGTTCAACATGTAAAATTACTTCCTGAAATTTAAATATTTTGAATTGAAAGTTTGTATTAATAAAGAAAATGTCAGGTTATGAAAAATGATCTTTAGACATAAAACTATGTGTATGTACGTCTAGGCTTTGTGGTATAAGGGTACATCTTGCTTAATCACAAAAAGTGCAAATTATTTATTCAAACCAAATTGTTTCAAGTGTAAACCAAACCAGTAATATACGAAAAAATGTAGATCAATACAATATTTATGTAGGAAATCTGCTAAAATTCAATATAGCTGGATTTCTAACATATAATTTGATTTTTGTTTTTTCACCGAGCTATCGAAAAATCATATCAATGCATTCCCTATACATATTGTTATGTTTTTGCCTTCCTTGTCACACAAGGTTCGTATCACTGGATTGTGAATAAAACAAAATCAATTCAATTTATCACCAACGAATTTATTTATGTTACACAAATATTATTACAACACAGTTTATTAATTAAAATTCACAAAATCACTTTTACTAATTTTCACACAATTTTACTGTACACTTATAAATTTTATTTCGCACTACAACACTTTTTAAATCACTTTTTAATTCCTTTTTAATCTTTACACTATCGCTAACCAAATACTACTAATCCAATTCGACTTCTTTCGCCTTTTTATATACACAAACCAAACTTCTAGAAAGCTCATCACTTTTCTAGTTAGAATAGTGTAGAAACATTTAGAACAATTGTATCATGGAAAATTCCATTTTAGTACAGTTAAACATTGAACTATTAATTTTACTTATTCTATTAGACACTAGGTGTCACCGTTACACGACCCCCACCTAAGCCTGTTCGTCCCGAACAGGAGATTTGGGTCCTCTGTAAAAGGACAGCGTCTCCAAATGCACCACCTTCGGTTTACCTCGATGTCCCTTCCGTATCCGATAAACCACGTCGTTCATCCTTTTGATGACAGTGTAAGGCCCTTCCCATGCTGGTTGCAGGTTCGGTGATAATCCCTTTTTCCGTTGCGGATTGTGAAGCCATACTAATTGCCCTTCCTGGAAACCTTTGGTTATTTGCTCGTATGTTATATCGAGCTTTCATCAGACATCATTGACATCCGAATTTTCTCCCGTACAAAATGACGAATCTCATTAAATTTCTATTTAATTTGGTCTACGTAATCCTGTCCACATAAAGCCGCTGATGGTACAGCCCCAAACTTTAGATCTCCATGTAATCGTAGGTTATCCCCAAATAACGTTTTAGCTGGTGTCGTTCCGGTTGTGTCATGTATTGCTCGATCGATAGGCCTTCAGAAACATCGGTATATGCCGATCCCAGTTGCGTTGGTTTTTTTCAATGACCTTTGCTAGATATTCCTCCAATGTACCATTGAATCTTTCCACCATACCATCAGATTGTGAATGCAAATGCGTTGTTCTCGTTTTATTTATACCGAGCATCTGGCATTCAAAATTCCTTTTTAGATCAGTATGAATCTCCACCGGCACTCTAAATCTGCTAATCCAGTTATTGACCACGGCATCAGCTATTGTTGTCGTCTCCTGATTGGGAATGGGGTATACCTCCAGCCATTTGTTAAAATAATCCATTATTACTAGCACATATTTGTTGCCGCTTTTGGTGCTGGGAAATAGCTCCGCTACATCCATTGCAATTCTCTCAAATGGTGCTCCAACGTTATATTGTTTCTTGGTTTCAAGACTTTTCCGTGCAAGTCCCTTCAAAGCCGCACATTGGTGACATTTTTGGCACCATTCTATCACTGACTGTTTACATCATGCCCAGTAGAATCGTCGACGTACCTTGGCCAGTGTTTTATTAATTCCTAGGTGACCCCCACTTGCTCCTCCATGACACTCGTTCAAGATTTCCGCAATCCGGGAGTTTCGTATCACCAGCAAATAACTGCTTCAATTTGCTATCCGTGCTTTCCCACAATCGTTTTAAACACCTATTCTGAAGAAAATCGGAGTTTTGTCCGCGGTTTCGCTCCAAGTCGGCTGGTGTTCCCTTTCCTTCCATTCCATGATAACCGATAAATCCGTATCATCCAATTGCTCTTTCCTGATCATTTCGTCGGTTCACTCCTCGTCAGGCAGCACTTGAGTAAGCCTAACGTCGATGATGCCTTCCTTTGCTTCAACATTGCCACAATGCTTACAATCTACTGGACACGACCGTCTTGATATTGCGTCGGCATTTTCGTGTGCACTTCCCTTCGGATGTTCGATTTGGAAATCATAGCTTTGAAGACGTTTAATCCAGCGTGCTACCTGTCCCTCTGGATTCTTGAATCGCAACAGCCACCGTAAAGCGCCGTGATCTTCAACCATAATATCTGCAATCAGTACCTCGTGAAGGACTTCAACCATAATATCTGCAATCAGTACCTCGTGTTGGAAAAGAGTTCTTCCGATCTTTATTTTCACAATATTTTTGCCTTTATTTGTTATTGAACTACCTCCAGTTGCTGTTTGTAACTTCAATCCCTTAGCTGGTTGTTTACCTTTATCGATCAGATCTTTACGGACAATCGTGCGATTAGCTCCCGTTTCTAGGGTGATGATGCAATCCGTGCCATCAATGTCGCCTTTGATTGTTAAGCTGTCACCGCCTCTTGCTACTTACTTTCGAAACGCGGATGGATGTTATGGGGCAATATGTTGTGCGAGTCAGCTCCGGCTTCTTTAAGCTGACTCTTTGTAGTTTACCGGCTCGGTCGTCATTTGGCCTTCTTACCTGGCAACTGCCTGCTCCCCTGTATTTTCATTAACGGTTTGGTGCTGGCTTGTGCAGTTTCATTTGTCAACGTACAAGCGATGGTTTCCGCGAAGGTGGCTTTAGGTGAAAACGTCACCGCCTTGCCTGTCTCTGGATCACGAATGCCGTCAATGAATGCGTCAATTTTTAGCCTTTCCATATAATCGGCCGATGTACTGGTATGCGCTAGAAGTACTAATCGCTCGATTGCTGATGAAAATTCCTGAAGCGATTCTGCTCCCTTTTGGTAGCGACTTTTAAGTTCCATGCGATAGATTTCCCGCTTATGGTCACTGCCGTACTTATTATCCAGCGCCTTCATAATTTCGAGATAACTGTTGCGTTCCTTTTCAGGAATGGTTTGTAAGCCTCCGCTGCTGCACCTTAAAGGGCCACTATAAGAGCTGCAACAAGATGGTCATCATTCCAACGGTATTGATTGGCTGCCGTTTCAAATTGAAATTTGAAAATGCCGAAAGATGTTGTTCCGTTGAATATTGGTGGCTTTTACTGAATCACCTCGGCGGTCTTTACTACTTGTATCGTTGTTTTACTTGCCTTGACGTCAGTCAGGTCTTTCTCGAGACGTTTAACCTCTGTTTGAAATTCAGCTTGTAATTTATGTTCCACCTGTTGAATCTCTGTTTTGACAAGTTGAACTTCCGTTTCCAGTTTCTCTATTTTGCCGTGTATGATACGAATAATTCGAGAAGATTCATGTCTATTTTCTTTTGGCCATCTGTAATTGGGTCTTTAATTTCTTCTCTTAGTTTCTTCTCCCGGTGTTTCAGTTCCTTGTTTGATTGAATTTGTTGTTCCATCTATTGTTCATTTTGTTGGTTCATTACACTCATTTGTCTGGCTCTGAATTTGTGGCCTATAGCCCAGTTGATTTTCAATAAAATTGAATTTTTCACGAAATGTTTAGAAATATCCGAGCGATCCAAATACCCGTTGGCATGTCAATTACTGGTCTCAACGCCTATTGATAGAGGTATCAATCAGCGAAATCGGAGCACAATTGCAAATTTTCTGTTTTCTGGCTCTGAATTTGTGGCCTACAGTCTAGGTGATTTTCAATAAAATTGAATTTTAACCGAAATGTTTAGAAATATTTTAGCGATCCAAATACACTTCGGCATGTCAATTACAGGTCTAAACGCCTATTGATAGAGGTATCAATCAGCGAAATCGGAGCACAATTGCAGATTTTCTCTTTTCTGGCTCTGAATTTGTGGTCTATAGTCCAGTTGATTTTCGATAAAATTGAATTTTTCACGAAATGTTTAGAAATATTCGAGCGATCCAAATACACGTCGGCATGTCAATTACAGGTCTAAACGCCAATTGATAGAGGTATCAATCAGCGAAATCGGAGCACAATTGCAGATTTTCTGTTTTCTGGCTCTGAATTTGTGGTCTATAGTCCAGTTGATTTTCGATAAAATTGAATTTTTCACGAAATGTTTAGAAATATTCGAGCGATCCAAATACACGTCGGCATGTCAATTACAGGTCTGAACGCCAATTGATAGAGGTATCAATCAGCGAAATCGGAGCACAGTTGCAGATTTTCTGTTTTCTGGCTCTGAATTTGTGGCCTACAGTCTAGGTGATTTTTAATAAAATTGAATTTTTAACGAAATGTTTAGAAATATTTTACCGATCCAAATACACGTCGGCATATCAATTACAGGTCTCAACGCCTATTGATAGTAATATCAATCAGCGAAATCGGAGCACAATTGCAGATTTTCTGTTTTCTGGCTCTGAATTTGTGGCCTATAGGTTAGTTGATTTTCGATAAAATTGAATTTTTCACTAAATGTTTAGAAATATTCGAGCGATCCAAATACAAGTCGGCATGTCAATTACAGGTCTAAACGCCTATTGAAAGAGCTATCAACCAGCGAAATCCACAGTTGGGCGTGTAAATTACACAATGTAATTTACATAGTTTTTTACATGTAAAAAACATGTATTTTACATGAGCCGTTTTATACATTATTTACATGTATTAAATGTATAAAACAAATTACTAACGCCATCTCTTATTAAATTTATTTACTTATTTACTATACGAGTTTTTATTTTATATTAACTGTGTACAGTTAAATATTTGCCGTCTTACTTTGGTCACTGGAATAGTTATTGGTATAAAAATAAAAATGCAAATTATGCTCAAAATAAAAACCGAAAATAATTTTCTTTTTACTTTTATCAATTGACATTAAAAATTAAATAAAAAAACAAAAAAAAAATTTCAAAAATATTCCTAGAATAATTCTATACCAACAAAAACTAGTTTTGAAACTATTCATTCCGGAATGAAAATACATGGCATTGTTGTTGTAAAATGCTCAAAGTAAGACGGCAATTTGCCGTCTTACTTTGAGCATTTTACAACAACAATGCCATGTATTTTCATTCCGGAATGAATAGTTTCAAAACTAGTTTTTGTTGGTATAGAATTATTCTAGGAATATTTTTGAAATTTTTTTTTTGTTTTTTTATTTAATTTTTAATGTCAATTGATAAAAGTAAAAAGAAAATTATTTTCGGTTTTTATTTTAAGCATAATTTGCATTTTTATTTTTATACCAATAACTATTCCAGTGACCAAAGTAAGACGGCAGTTGTTGTAAAATGCTCAAAGTAAGACGGCAATATTTGTGACAAATCAAGACGTCAAAAAATTCGTCGCTTTTCTCAATTGGAATATACAATTAAATTTGTACATTGGTATTGCGTAAAGAGCTTGAAAATATATTGCATCAAGAGACTATTATTTATTGGAATTTAGTGTGGATTACCAATCGGATAATTGTGAATACACATTTACCACATTTGTGTTTATCAAAGCCGGTGAGTAATGATTTGACCTAGGTTGGAGTGGCTGCTTATGCTCCATTGTGATAATGATTTGACGTAGGTATAATAAAAAATATGTTGGTTTATAATTTTTTTTTTTTTGTTTTCTAGGAAAAGAGTAAAAGCGATCCTTTAAGTGGGCACCGCATAATAAAGATAGATTGTTTGTGCGATAATGTATCATAAAATGCAAAATATTTGCTCAGAAGAAGAGTGGGAAAGTTTTTTAAAAGCTATTCGAGGTAATTTGCCGGTAATATTCCGGGTGACCGGTTCGAGAGCAAGCTCTTCTAGATATTACCAAGCACGAATTCTTTGATGATTATATTAACGGGGCTAAAGAATTACAAAATGATGATCAAGAATTCGAAAACCCTATATGTGCCTTCCTTGGTACCCAAATGGATTGGCTTGGCAGCTGGAGCTGACACGAAAGGATATCTGACGTTCCGAATCATTATTTAGATTACATAACTTTTTAATTTCCGAAACTAGTGCTGGTAGTATTAGTCGTCAAGGAGTCGTTTCTATGATTCCTCCAATTTTGCTTGACGTGAAACCACACCACAAGGTATTGGATATGTGTGCCGCTCCAGGATCAAAAACCGCCGATATGGAAAAAATGGAATGGGCTCAAGCATTGAATTTACATAGAATTCAATATCGAGTAGCTAAACGTGGCGCTGAATTACTTGCGGTAGGTGGTAGATTGGTGTATTCAACATGTTCATTGTATCCAATCGTAAATGAGGCAGTCATTTATCGCTTGGTGAAAGAATCTGAGGGGGCATTAGAAATTGTTGATGCTTCTGAACTTGCTCCCGTATCGAAATATCACAAGCAGATGACAAAATGGATGATCACACATTTGTGTTCACCAAAGCTGGTGAGTAATGATTTGACCTAGGTATAATAAAAAATATGATGGTTTATAATTTTTTTTTTTTTTTTTTTTTTCTAGGAAAAGGGTACAAGCAATCCTTTAATTGGGCACCGCATAATAAAGATAGATTGTTTGTGGGATAATGTGAGACTAAATTCTGCTGCTGGCCCACTAATATATATGTTATGGCGACAAAATCAACCAACTACTTAGTCCGCTAATTAAAGCTCTTTTGACTGATCAAACTACCTTAATCGAAAGTATGTAAAATAATTAATTAACATTTAATTGGATTCTATCTTATTTTTTTTTTTTTGCAGTACAATCCAACACATAATATCAGCAATCAAATTAAATGATTTAATTACACCGGTTAGGCGTTTAGCTACCGAACGACATAAACTATTAAAACATCGTGGTGTCAATCGTACCCATTCAATTTATCGTGATATATTATTTTTAGCATTAACAACAATTGGAGGCGATAATATCGATATGTCATTTTTCCATCGGGAATACTCAACAGTTTTTGACAAATTAACAGAACAAGAATGTAATACATACTATAAAAGTCAAGATTTTCCTCCATCCCTGAGCGCAATATGTTGTCGGGCATATTTTAAACCATTAAGTTTACCTGGACATGGTAATGTGAATAGTTTCAAAAGAAGAGTATAATTAATTATGTTGAAGAACACTTTATAATTTCATTTATTATTTTATAAATAAATCGATTTTTTTTTATTTTGATTTAAAGGTTTAATATTTTTTGTATGTATTTTATATCAGTTTTTAAAATAACGAAAATATATAATTTAGGTGTAATGAAGATCGTTAATCTTTTAAAAATTATTGTTAATATATTTTTTGTATACAAATCCAATTTTGTTATTCATTAATAAAATGTTTAAGGTTTGGGTACTAATTATGTTATATAAAGAATTGCAATATCGTTTTGAAATTTAAAGTTTCAAAAACTAATTCATATAATAGCAATAGTTTTTTTTTTGTTTGTAACAAATTAGAAATTAAAATAATTTGATTTATATTAATAAATTGTGTTAACTCGAATACGTTTTTATGTGTAACATAATGTTTGGCCAGACTTACAAAATAAAAAAATCGCCATTTTTTTTTATATGTAACTTTAATTTGTTATTAACAATTTTTTTTGTGTTTTAATTAATTGTCACATAACAAATTTTAATTCTGTTTGTTTGTTTGTTTGTTTTTATCCCTGCAATCTGTTCTGGGGCTCGAGGCACTCCTAACTCTTTCGCAGTTCGCTTTTTACGTCCTACCTTACGCCTTTAGTGGCCAAATCGAGGACGTACGGCTATAGACCCGTTTTCGTTTAAACCACCTGCACATTGCATTGCTTCATGCCAACCTATAGTGCTGACATGAAAGGTGGGTCGGCCCATGGATTCCGCACTCTCAACAGGGGGTCATAGTTGTGTTCATCGTCATCACCGATCGTTCTCAGATGATGAAAAATCCCTTTTGCATCCCGCCCCTATAGGGATTCGAACCCGGTACCTCCCGATCCAACCGCCGCAGCTTTAACCACTGCGCCGTTTGCTCGGTAAATTTTAATTCTTTATGATTCCAGAAAAGTCATAGTGTCAAGGCTAAAAAACAAATAAAATTTAAAAAATTATTATATTTGGTTTTACTAACACTAAAACAATTTGGCTGAAATGCGGTTTCCTCTTTCTACATTAACTTGTAGTCAAAAATAATAATACATCAGCTGATTTTGTTTTCATTTTCATTATGTTGATCAAATTATTAACGGATTGGGTTTTTCATCCAAATGGATGTTAAACAATATAAACAAAATTGTAATGTTTCGTATATCGTTTTCACTTTTTCTGTTTGTTGTTAATTTACAATATTATTAACTGTGGTTATCTAAAATATGTTTAGCAACAAGGCAAGGGTAACCTTGAACGTGGTGATTATTCACTTAAGCCACGCATTTCCAAACACTAAAGTCAAATAAACAAATAACGGATATTACATACTTACATACATATATATAATCCGTTCTCCTCAAGTCGGTAAAAACACATTCATAACAGATAACTGCGAATAATTATTCTCTAACTTTCTTAATTCTACAAATAGCAAAGAAACAAAGAATGTTTTGAGGTAAATCCTGAAAAATGATAAAATTTGTATAAAGAAATCAAAAACCACAAAGTATAATCAAATCTATTATCCGTTTTATTATTGTATTTGTTTCTTGCACATAGCCATAGTACAACACATCAGGATGCATTTAAAAAGTATGATAAATAACATCCAAATAGAAAAGGTGATTGACCTTTTGAAAAAACCAAACACGTGATCGCATGAAATATATTCCAAATTTTTTTTAGTTTTACTGATACAGGAGATTTCAAATATAAAATATGTATGTGTATGTGTATATGTAGGTGCAATATACAATAGGTATATAGGTTAAAAACTTCTGCATGTACTTTAAAAAAAAGAATTTATAAATTTGAACAAAAACAATTGAGCGAGAATGAGAGAGCGAGCAAAGTTAAGCTCGTAAACAATTTTTTACAATTTGTCAAAAAATTTGTTTAGCGCCAAAAATGAATATGTACACACACAAACACACACACAATAAATATTTGTTTGGTTTGCCCTAAATAAGTGCATTCACAAATTAATTCAATTTGTTCTTCTCTCTCTGTCCTTTTCAATTTCTATAGAAAATGAGGGAAAATAGCAATAGCGGCCAAGATAACTACTTAGGCTTAAATTGTAATTTAACATTTTCTGATTTTGTACATAAATATTATTTTTAAGGCATCTACAATACATCTACAATCATGAATTATTTCAAAACCAAGTTTTATAGGTAATATGTAATGATCAAAATAATGGGATAGGTCATAGTCATAAGCGAATCATGCGTCCGAATATTTTGTTTATTTTATTTGTCAACTTTTGAAAACAGTTTTAAAAAACACTTACACGTGTACCGAATTTCAATATTATAACGTAACTCGTTCCGATTATACGGCTGTTTATATATTCCCATAGCGCTTGGTATAAGAAAATATACGTTTCTTCTACAACTTGCCGTGTTTCTTAACCGATTGTAGTGAAATTTAGTATGCAAGTTTATATTGGCCCACAAATAGCGTGTACCGAATTTCAATATTATAACGTATCTCGTTCCGATTATACGGCTGTTTATATATTCCCATAGCGCTTGGTATAAGAAAATATACGTTTCTTCTACAACTTGCCGTGTTTCTTAACCGATTGTAGTGAAATTTAGTATGCAAGTTTATATTGGCCCACAAATAGCGTGTACCGAATTTCAATATTATAACGTATCTCGTTTGATTATACGGCTGTTTATATATTCCCATAGCGCTTGGTATAAGAAAATATACGTTTCTTCTACAACTTGCCGTGTTTCTTAACCGATTGAAGTGAAATTTAGTATGCAAGTTTATATTGGCCCACAAATAGCGTGTACCGAATTTCAATATTATAACGTATCTCGTTCCGATTATACGGCTGTTTATATATTCCCATAGCGCTTGGTATAAGAAAATATACGTTTCTTCTACAACTTGCCGTGTTTCTTAACCGATTGAAGTGAAATTTAGTATGCAAGTTTATATTGGCCCAAAAATAGCGTGTACTGAATTTCAATAATATAACGTATCTCGTTCCGATTATACGGCAGTTTATATATTCCCATAGCGCTTGGTATAAGAAAATATACGTTTCTTCTACAACTTGCCGTGTTTCTTAACCGATTGTAGTGAAATTTAGTATGCAAGTTTATATTGGCCCACAAATAGCGTGTACCGAATTTCAATATTATAACGTATCTCGTTCCGATTATACGGCTGTTTATATATTCCCATAGCGCTTGGTATAAGAAAATATACGTTTCTTCTACAACTTGCCGTGTTTTTTAACCGATTGTAGTGAAATTTAGTATGCAAGTTTATATTGGCCCAAAAATAGCGTGTACCGAATTTCAATATTATAACGTATCTCGTTCCGATTATACGGCTGTTTATATATTCCCATAGCCCTTGGTATAAGAAAATATACGTTTCTTCTACATCTTGCCGTGTTTTTAAACTGATTGTAGTGAAATTTAGTATGCAAGTTTATATTGGCCCACAAATAGCGTGTACCGAATTTCAATATTATAACGTAACTCGTTCCGATTATACGGCTGTTTATATATTCCCATAGCGCTTGGTATAAGAAAATATACGTTTCTTCTACAACTTGCCGTGTTTTTAAACAAATTGTAGTGAAATTTAGTATGCAAGTTTATATTGGCCCACAAATAGCGTGTACCGAATTTCAATATTATAACGTAACTCGTTCCGATTATACGGCTGTTTATAGATTCCCATAGCGCTTGGTATAAGAAAATATACGTTTCTTCTACAACTTGCCGTGTTTTTAAACCGATTATAGTGAAATTTAGTATGCAAGTTTATATTGGCCCAAAAATAGCGTGTACCGAATTTCAATATTATAACGTATCTCGTTCCGATTATACGGCTGTTTATATATTCCCATAGCGCTTGGTATAAGAAAATATACGTTTCTTCTACAACTTGCCGTGTTTCTTAACCGATTGAAGTGAAATTTAGTATGCAAGTTTATATTGGCCCATAAATAGCGTGTACCGAATTTCATATTATAACGTATCTCGTTCCGATTATACGGCTGTTTATATATTCCCATAGCGCTTGGTATAAGAAAATATACGTTTCTTCTACAACTTGCCGTGTTTCTTAACCGATTGAAGTGAAATTTAGTATGCAAGTTTATATTGGCCCACAAATAGCGTGTACCGAATTTCAATATTATAACGTATCTCGTTCCGATTATACGGCTGTTTATATATTCCCTTAGCGCTTGGTATAAGAAAATATACGTTTCTTCTACAACTTGCCGTGTTTCTTAACCGATTGAAGTGAAATTTAGTATGCAAGTTTATATTGGCCCACAAATAGCGTGTACCGAATTTCAATATTATAACGTATCTCGTTCCGATTATACGGCTGTTTATATATTCCCATAGCGCTTGGTATAAGAAAATATACGTTTCTTCTACAACTTGCCGTGTTTCTTAACCGATTGTAGTGAAATTTAGTATGCAAGTTTATATTGGCCCACAAATAGCGTGTACCGAATTTTAATATTATAACGTAACTCGTTCCGATTATACGGCTGTTTATATATTCCCATAGCGCTTGGTATAAGAAAATATACGTTTCTTCTACAACTTGCCGTGTTTTTAAACCGATTGTAGTGAAATTTAGTATGCAAGTTTATATTGGCCCACAAATAGCGTGTACCGAATTTCAATATTATAACGTATCTCGTTCCGATTATACGGCTGTTTATATATTCCCATAGCGCTTGGTATAAGAAAATATACGTTTCTTCTACAACTTGCCGTGTTTCTTAACCGATTGAAGTGAAATTTAGTATGCAAGTTTATATTGGCCCAAAAATAGCGTGTACTGAATTTCAATAATATAACGTATCTCGTTCCGATTATACGGCAGTTTATATATTCCCATAGCGCTTGGTATAAGAAAATATACGTTTCTTCTACAACTTGCCGTGTTTCTTAACCGATTGTAGTGAAATTTAGTATGCAAGTTTATATTGGCCCACAAATAGCGTGTACCGAATTTCAATATTATAACGTATCTCGTTCCGATTATACGGCTGTTTATATATTCCCATAGCGCTTGGTATAAGAAAATATACGTTTCTTCTACAACTTGCCGTGTTTTTTAACCGATTGTAGTGAAATTTAGTATGCAAGTTTATATTGGCCCAAAAATAGCGTGTACCGAATTTCAATATTATAACGTATCTCGTTCCGATTATACGGCTGTTTATATATTCCCATAGCCCTTGGTATAAGAAAATATACGTTTCTTCTACATCTTGCCGTGTTTTTAAACTGATTGTAGTGAAATTTAGTATGCAAGTTTATATTGGCCCACAAATAGCGTGTACCGAATTTCAATATTATAACGTAACTCGTTCCGATTATACGGCTGTTTATATATTCCCATAGCGCTTGGTATAAGAAAATATACGTTTCTTCTACAACTTGCCGTGTTTTTAAACAAATTGTAGTGAAATTTAGTATGCAAGTTTATATTGGCCCACAAATAGCGTGTACCGAATTTCAATATTATAACGTAACTCGTTCCGATTATACGGCTGTTTATAGATTCCCATAGCGCTTGGTATAAGAAAATATACGTTTCTTCTACAACTTGCCGTGTTTTTAAACCGATTATAGTGAAATTTAGTATGCAAGTTTATATTGGCCCAAAAATAGCGTGTACCGAATTTCAATATTATAACGTATCTCGTTCCGATTATACGGCTGTTTATATATTCCCATAGCGCTTGGTATAAGAAAATATACGTTTCTTCTACAACTTGCCGTGTTTCTTAACCGATTGAAGTGAAATTTAGTATGCAAGTTTATATTGGCCCATAAATAGCGTGTACCGAATTTCATATTATAACGTATCTCGTTCCGATTATACGGCTGTTTATATATTCCCATAGCGCTTGGTATAAGAAAATATACGTTTCTTCTACAACTTGCCGTGTTTCTTAACCGATTGAAGTGAAATTTAGTATGCAAGTTTATATTGGCCCACAAATAGCGTGTACCGAATTTCAATATTATAACGTATCTCGTTCCGATTATACGGCTGTTTATATATTCCCTTAGCGCTTGGTATAAGAAAATATACGTTTCTTCTACAACTTGCCGTGTTTCTTAACCGATTGAAGTGAAATTTAGTATGCAAGTTTATATTGGCCCACAAATAGCGTGTACCGAATTTCAATATTATAACGTATCTCGTTCCGATTATACGGCTGTTTATATATTCCCATAGCGCTTGGTATAAGAAAATATACGTTTCTTCTACAACTTGCCGTGTTTCTTAACCGATTGTAGTGAAATTTAGTATGCAAGTTTATATTGGCCCACAAATAGCGTGTACCGAATTTTAATATTATAACGTAACTCGTTCCGATTATACGGCTGTTTATATATTCCCATAGCGCTTGGTATAAGAAAATATACGTTTCTTCTACAACTTGCCGTGTTTTTAAACCGATTGTAGTGAAATTTAGTATGCAAGTTTATATTGGCCCACAAATAGCGTGTACCGAATTTCAATATTATAACGTATCTCGTTCCGATTATACGGCTGTTTATATATTCCCATAGCGCTTGGTATAAGAAAATATACGTTTCTTCTACAACTTGCCGTGTTTCTTAACCGATTGAAGTGAAATTTAGTATGCAAGTTTATATTGGCCCACAAATAGCGTGTACCGAATTTCATATTATAACGTATCTCGTTCCGATTATACGGCTGTTTATATATTCCCATAGCGCTTGGTATAAGAAAATATACGTTTCTTCTACAACTTGCCGTGTTTCTTAACCGATTGAAGTGAAATTTAGTATGCAAGTTTATATTGGCCCACAAATAGCGTGTACCGAATTTCAATATTATAACGTATCTCGTTCCGATTATACGGCTGTTTATATATTCCCTTAGCGCTTGGTATAAGAAAATATACGTTTCTTCTACAACTTGCCGTGTTTCTTAACCGATTGAAGTGAAATTTAGCATGCAAGTTTATATTGGCCCAAAAATAGCGTGTACCGAATTTATGTAATGATCAAAATATTGGGATAGGTCATAGTCATAAGCGAATCATGTGTCCGAATATTTTGTTTATTTTATTTGTCAACAACGTATTGATGGTCAGAAATGTTAGGTATAACTACATTTTCAGCATGACTCTTGTTAATCACGGCGAGGACTATAATAACAATATTTGAACGCGGTGACCTCTCGCTTGCTAAACATATTTTACCTAACAACAGTTAATAATATTGTAAATCAACAACAAATGGAAAACGATATACGAAACATTACAATTTTCTTTATGTTGGTATCAACACAATAGAAATGTAAACAAAATCAGCTGATGTATTATTATTTTGACTGCAAGAAAGCGTAGAAAGACGAAACCATTTCAACCATATGATTTTACTGTTAGTACATTAAAAACCAAATATGTACATAAAGAAACTGTTTATCCCTTTCTAACTGCACTGTTTAAGTGCAACCCGTCTTTGTTCTTCACAGGATAACAAAAATATAAAATTTATTTGGATTTTTTGATTTGTGAAGGACAAGTTCAAGTCGAAATAAAACACAATACTACTAAAGTAGAAACATCTACAATACCAAAAACAAATATGATAGTATGCAGAGAACAACATTAATGTGAAACGTTGCCAGTTTAAATATATATAGTATATATTTTTCATTTGGTTATTTGATTTTAGTGTTTGAAAAATTGGAAATGCATTTCTTAATCGAATAATCACAAGGCCAAACTAGCAGTTTGTATTTTTGGAGTCGATGAATGCCATTTATATTTATTGTTTTTAAGGTAAATGTTTGGAAACCCCTAGCTGAATTTTACATCCAACTGGGTATATGAGAAAGACAATTTTAAAAAAATCTAAATTTGAACTTAAAATTTGTTTGTAATAAGTCATTAAACAAAATAGTTTTTTATGAAAATATTTTGTTGTAATAACCCAAACAACATTTTAAATAAATGTCAAATTAGCGGCGTCTATGTGGTTGCAAAAAATTATAAATACGAAGAGAAGCGAAGTCAGGCGTAGAGCGCAACTTACTTTGGTCACAAGAATAGTTATTGGTATAAAAATGAAAATGCAAATTATGCTCAAAATAAAAACCGAAAATAATGTTTTTTTTACTTTTATCAATTGACATTAAAGATTAAATAAAAAAACCAAACAAAAATTTCAAAATTATTACTAGAATAATTCAATACAAACAAAAACTTGGTTTGAAACTATTCATTCCAGAATGAAAATACACGGCATTGTTGTTGTAAAATTCCCAAAGTAAGACTACATATGTGTTTGGGGTATTACTTTGAGAATTTTACAGCAACAATGCCGTGTATTTTCATTCCGGAATGAATTTCCTGCTATAATTGCGGTCTTACTTTGGTAACAGGAATAGTAATTGGTATAAAATAAAAATGCAAATTATGCTCAAAATAAAAACCAAATTATTTTTTTTTATCAGTTGGCCTTAAAAATTAAATAAAATAACAGTAAAATGTTTCAAAATTATTGCTAGAATAATTCTATACATACTAACAAAAACTTGGTTTGAAAATATTCACTTCGTAATGACGAAATACACAGCATTGTTGTTGTAAAATTCCCAAAGTAAATTAGACTACATTGTAGTCTTATTTTGGGAATTTTACAACAACAATGCCGTGTATTTTCATTCCGGAATGACTATAGTTTCAAACAAAGTTCTCGTTGGTATAAAATTATTCTAGCAATAATTTTGAAAATTTTTATTGTTTTTTTATTTAATTTTTAATGTTAATTGATAAAAATAAAAAGAAATTTTTTTTCCTTTTTTATTTGTACTATAATTTGCATTTTTATTTTTATACCAATGAGTACGTTTATGCTTAGGGTTCAACCTGGTTTGAACCTAGGTTATCTTTTACTATAAACGGAGTCGAGTCATTTTGTAGTTAACTCGACTCGACCTAAAAAAATTCTAGGGTCGAGTCGAGTTAACTCTAAAATCATCCACTATAAACGGAGTCGAGTCGAAAAATAAAAACAACAAAAAATAATAATAAAAAGACACCATTTTGATTTCTTAATTCGTGTGCGCATCTCCGATTTTTGTGTTTCTGTAATTTTGTATACTGCAAACTTGTAAAAAAAATTGCTTTAATCATAATTTTAATAATCATAATTTTTATTGAAAATAAAAATTATGATTTTTTTTTTGACGTTTCTGACTCGGTTTCAACATAGTTTCGACTCGACTACGATTTGACTCTGCAGTATAAACGCTAAAAAAGATAACTACAAGATGATCCAAAGTTAACTAAAAGATGACTCGACTCTGAGCATAAACGTATTCAATAACTATTCCAGTGATCAAAGTGACGACACATATGTATAACTATGCTCATGAATGGCGTATTTAATAATTAGAAATCAATGTATAGGGATTTTGGTTTTACTAATAAGTTAATTGGTATTCGATGGTATAATTGGTATAATAAACTATTATACAAAACAACTTCGGATTTATATGCCTAATTGGCTAGTCGAGTTGAGTTTAATCTAGGTTGAACAGTTCAATGTTTGACTACATTTATGTTGTTTTCGATTGACCAAAAAATACTAAACTCATACTGGCTTTACAGCGTAGCAAATACCACCGTAGATACCATAATAGCAAAATAGTATAATACTATTTTACTATCTACCATAGTCGGTTTCTCACCGCCAAAAATATACATAAAATCAGAAAATTAATGTCGAATTCTTTTGTGATGTGAAAAGTACATGAAACCAAAATTTATACAGTTTTGTGTTTGTATTGGTAATATAAAATATTTGACGTTTAAAAAATTTCGAATCGATTTTTGTAGGGTTTAGTCGAATGCTTTATTCAACAATTAAAATTAACAGAACAATCGTTTTACGATTCAAAACCGAGGCGCAAGAAACTATTGCCGTCTTACTTTGGTCACAAGAATATTTATTGGTATACAAATGAAAATGCAAATTATACTCAAAATAAAAACCGAAAATAATTTTCTTTTTATTTTTATCAATTGACATTAAAAATTAAATAAAAAACAAAAATAAAATTTCAAAATTATTACTAGAATAATTCTATACCAACAAAAATTGGTTTGAAACTATTCATTCCGGAATGAAAATACACGGCATTGTTGTTGTAAAATTCCCAAAGTAAGACTACACTTGTTCTGTTAATTTGTCAAAAACTGTTGAGTATTCCCGATGGAAAAATGACATATCGTTATTATCGCGTCCAATTGTTGTTAATGCTAAAAATAATATAAATTTCTTGATTGGCCAATTTTTTGACGTCTTGAATTGGCACATAAAATAAAAACACGTATAGTTAATAAATTTGATAAGAGATGGCGTTGTTAAATTTTACAATTTGTTTTTTACATAACAATTCTCGAAAATCAAAAAATATGGCAATAAATATTTATTTACATTTACATAGCCAAATTAAATGGAAAAATTTAGGCATAAATTGTTGGTATTAAATAATTGTAATTATGTAATAAACTAATTTCCGCACATACAATATTTTAAAAATGGACGAAAAACGTACTACAACAGCGCCATTAATATTATGTAGGCGAAATCATAATAATAATTAATTTGTTTTTATCAATAAAAATCTATCTATGTATTTTAATATCGTCTAAAAGGTTCACACTCTTAAATAGTTTTAATATTTATCAAAAATGTCGATAGATGACATTACCTAGTTTTATCGAATAGTCGAATTTGTTAATATTATCAAACAGGTGGCACTGCAATATTGTCATGTAAAAAACAAATTTAAATGTAAAAAACTAGAGTCTAACTAAAATCTAAAAAGAGTAACTTATATTTCATTTTATATTTGAATATAGGTTTTAATTGTTACAGTTATGATTTTTATTAACTTTATACTTTAATTTTTCAGTTAATAACTTATTATTGTTTGATATTTTTAAAAAGTATTAGTTTTTTACATATAATTTACATTTTTATGTAATTTACACAGTTTTTTACATTTTTTACATGTAAAATGTAAAAAATGGTTTTTTACACGAATTTGCCCAACTGTGGCGAAATCGGAGCACAATTGCAGATTTTCTCTTTTCTGGCTCTGAATTTGTGGCCGATAGCGCAGTTGATTTTCAATAAAATTGAATTTTTCACGAAATGTTTAGAAATATTCGTGCGATCCAAATACACGTTGGCATGTCAATTACAGGTCTGAACGCCAATTGATAGAGGTATCAATCAGCGAAATCGGAGCACAGTTGCAGATTTTCTGTTTTCTGGCTCTGAATTTGTGGCCTACAGTCTAGGTGATTTTTAATAAAATTGAATTTTTAACGAAATGTTTAGAAATATTTTAGCCATCCAAATATAAGTCGGCATGTCAATTACAGGTCTCAACGCCTATTGATAGAGGTATCAATCAGCGAAATCGGAGCACAATTGAAGATTTTCTGTTTTCTGGCTCTGAATTTGTGGCCTACAGTCTAGGTGATTTTCAATAAAATCGAAATTTTCACGAAATGTTTAGAAATATTTGAGCGATCCACATACCCGTCGGCATGTCAATTACAGGTCTCAACGCCTATTGAAAGACCTATCAACCTTCGAAATCGGAGCACAATTGCAGATTTTCTGTTTTCTGGCTCTGAATTTGTGGTGTATAGTCCAGTTGATCTTCAATAAATTCGAATTTTTCACGAAATGTTTAGAAATATTTTAGCGATCCAAATACACGTCGGCATGTCAATTACAGGTCTCAACGCCTATTGATAGAGGTATCAACCAGCGAAATCGGAGCACAATTACAGATTTTCTACTTTCTGGCTCTGAATTTGTGGCCTTCATTCTAGTTGATTTTCAATAAAATTGAATTTTTCACGAAATGTTTAGAAATATTTAAGTTGTCCAAATACACGTCAGTATGTCAATTACAGGTCTCAACGCTTATTGATAGAGGTATCAATCAGCGAAATCGGAGCACAATTGCAAATTTTCTGTTTTCTGGCTCTGAATTTGTGGCCCATAGCCCAGTTGATTTTCAATAAAATCGAATTTTTCACGAAATGTTTAGAAATATTCGAGCGATATAAATAATCGTTGGCATGTCAATTACAGGTCTCAACGCCTATTTATAGAGGTATCAATCAGCGAAATCGGAGCACAATTGCAGATTTTCTGTTTTTTGGCTCTGAATTTGTGGCCTACAGTCTAGGTGATTTTTAATAAAATGGAATTTTTAACGAAATGTTTAGAAATATTTTAGCGATCCAAATACACGTTGGCATATCAATTACATGTCTCAACGCCTATTGATAGAGGTATCAATCAGCGAAATCGGAGCACAATTGCAGATTTTCTGTTTTCTGGCTCTGAATTTGTGGCATACACTCTAGTTGATTTTTAATAAAATTGAATTTTTAACGAAATGTTTAGAAATATTTGAGCGATCCAAATACACGTCAGCATGTCAATGACAGGTCTCAACGCCTATTGATCGAGGTATCAATCAGCGAAATTTGAGCACAATTGCAGATTTTCTATTTTCGGCCTCTGAATTTGTGGTCTATAGTCCAGATGATTTTCAATAAGTTCGAATTTTTCACGAAATTTTTAGAAATATTTTAGCGATCCAAATACACGTCGGCATATCAATTACATGTCTCAACGCCTATTGATAGAGGTATCAATCAGCGAAATCGGAGCACAATTGCAGATTTTCTGTTTTCTGGCTCTGAATTTGTGGCCTATTTGATTTTCAATAAAATTGAATTTTTCACGAAATGTTTAGAAATATTTGAGCGTTCCAAATACCCGTTGGCATGTCAATTACATGTCTCAACGCCTATTGATAGCGGTATCAATCAGCGAAATCGGAGCACAATTGCAGATTTTCTGTTTTCTGGCTCTGAATTTGTGGCCTACAGTCTATTTGATTTTTAATAAAATTGAATTTTTAACGAAATGTTTAGAAATATTTGAGCGATCCAAATACACGTCGGCATGTCAATGACAGGTCTCAACGCCTATTGATAGAGGTATCAATCAGCGAAATCGGAGCACAATTGCTGATTTTCTGTTTTCTGGCTCTGAATTTGTGGCCTACAGTCTAGTTGATTTTTAATAAAATTAAATTTTTAACGAAATGTTTAGAAATATTTGAGCGATCCAAATACACGTCAGCATGTCAACTACAAGTCTCAACACCTTTTGATAGAGGTATCAATCAGCGAAATCGGAGCACAATTGCAGATTTTCTGTTTTCTGGCTCTGAATTTGTGGCCTATAGCCCAGTTGATTTCAATAAAATTGAATTTTTAACGAAATGTTTAGAAATATTTGAGCGATCCAAATACCCGTTAGCATGTCAATTACAGGTCTCAACGCCTATTGAAAGAGCTATCAACCAGCGAAATCGGAGCACAATTGCAGATTTTCTATTTTCGGCCTCTGAATTTGTGGTCTATAGTCCAGTTGATTTTCAATAAATTCGAATTTTTCACGAAATGTTTAGAAATATTTTAGCGATCCAAATACACGTCGGCATGTCAATTACAGGTCTCAACGCCTATTGAAAGAGCTATCAACCAGCGAAATCGGAGCACAATTGCAGATTTTCTATTTTCGGCCTCTGAATTTGTGGTCTATATAGTCCAGTTGATTTTCAATAAATTCGAATTTTTCACGAAATGTTTAGAAATATTCGAGCGATCCAAATACCCGTTGGCATGTCAATTACAGGTCTCAACGCCTATTGAAAAAGCTATCAACCAGCGAAATCGGAGCACAATTGCAGATTTTCTATTTTCGGCCTCTGAATTTGTGGTCTATAGTCCAGTTGATTTTCAATAAATTCGAATTTTTCACGAAATGTTTAGAGATATTTTAGCGATCCAAATACACGTCGGCATGTCAATTACAGGTCTCAGCGCCTATTGATAGAGGTATCAATTAGCGAAATCGGAGCACAATTGCAGATTTGCTGTTTTCGAGCTCTGTCATTTGTCCCATCATCTGGTTTATAGCAGCGATTAACTGCGACAAATCGTAAATTACACTATTTTCTCCTTGTTTTTGCTATACGGTTGCCGCACCCGTTATTTTCTGTCAAAAATAATGATGCTCCGCATCCAGCCCTTCATTCTCCATTGCCTCACGTAGTCGCGCTAGTAAAGCTGCATTACTACCATCAGTAGCCAAACCCCGTTTATCAAGTTCCCTCTTTAATTCTGGAACTTTTAATTCGTTGAGAATCATTTTCTTTATCTTATTATTCCCAATCCCACCGCTGTCACCATGTTTTACGTTTTTGCTTTTTTACTCATTGTTCGTATAACACATTGTGAATAAAACAAAATCAATTCAATTTATCACCAACGTATTTATTTATGTCACACAAAAATTATTAAAACACAGTTTATTAATAAAAATTCACAAAATCACTTTGAATAATTTTCACACCATTTTACTTACTGTACACTTTTTAATTTTATTTCGCACTACAACACTTTTAAATTACTTATTAATTCCTTTTTAATCTTTACACTATCGCTTCTTACATACTACTAATTCAAATCGACTTCGTTCGCCTGTTTATATAAACAAACCAAACTTCTTAAAAGCTCATAACTTTCCCAGTTAGAATAGTGTATAAACATTTAGAACAATTTTATCATGGAAAATTCCATTAGTACAGTTAAACATTGAGCTATTAATTTAACTTATTCTATTACACACTAGGTGTCACCGTTACAATATAATACTGTGACCATCTAGTGTGTGATAGAATAAGTTAAATGAATAGCTCAATACTATATGTAATATTTTACTGTACTAGAGTGGAATTTTCCATGATAAAACAGATGTAAATGTGTCTACACTGTTGATACTGGAGGAATCATGAGCATTCTAGAAGCTTGGTTTGTGTATGTAGGGGGCGGATGAGATCGAATTGGATTATTCGAATTTGGAACCCAATAATGTAAAGATTAAAAAGGAATTAAAAAATGATTTAAAAAGTGTTTTTGTGGAAATAAAATTATAAGTGTATTGTAAAATTTGTGAATAATTTATATAAAGTGATTTTGTGAATTTTTATTAATAAACTGTGATGTAATAATTCTTGTGTTAACTAAATAAATTCGTTGGTGATAAACTAAATTGATTTTGTATTATTCACAATCCAGTGAAACGATCCTTAATTTGACAAGGCAAAAACGTAACAATACTCTAGAAGGTGATGTAATAAAAAGGTAATTATCAGTTTTTGGATAAATTAATTTTTCCAAATTTCCTAAAAATAACTGGACCTGTGATTTTTCCAGCGATAGCTATTGATAAACGTAAATGCAATCGATTTCCCAATTTAACACATTTTGATTTTAAACCAACTTTTAAAATGTACCTGGAATTTCAGGATTTTCCTAAATGTTCTACCAGAAAGTGGAGCGACAGTGCAACTGATAAATCATTCTAACTTTCTGCTGAACACTTAAGCTCATCGTGTATATTTTATATTTTTCGATGTTAAGCTGCATTATCGACTTTTTACTTTCGTCTGTTAACTCTCGGCTAAGTATAATCATGAAAAGACCCACACTCAAAATATTGAAGTTATAACAGTTTTGAGTAATGTTGCGATTTGCCGGTGAATCTATCGATGTGTCCATCTTTCTTTGGATCTATTCGTCGTTCCTTCTCTCTGTTGGCCAGACTATCAGTATGCCTGTTAGCGGGCTTATTGTATATACATACTATATATCGAAATGTCTTAGGGTAGTATTGGGGTTTTGGTGATTAAAGAAAGTATGTGAGAGAGAATATGACGACCCTGGATCGTGGTTGATTGGGAGTATCATTTCCATTAATATAACCAAACCTGCAGATGTCGTATCTAATGTTGTTAAATTTTCATTTTTTTTTTTTTTTTGGAAAATAGAATTCAGGGAAAGTTAGGAAATTTAAATAATTATGAGATTGACCTCAGTATTTAAATTGTTTTGAGCATTTTGAACTCTATACACATACATAATTTGAGACAAGGCAGTTGCTGTTGTGTAAGACAAAAAACGTAAGTAAATACAAATTTTATTTCAACTATTAAATGATAGCGTTTGTTGGTGTAAAGTTGAGGTCAAAATTGGTTTAAAAAGTGTGAAACAGAAAATGACGGCAAATTTAATATAAGGGTATTGGCCATCATTATTTGAGCAGTAGAACTATTACTTTTTACAAATATTAAAAAAGCCTAAGAATTAGTATTGTCTGCGGTAGCACAAGCTCCATTGAAACGAAAATGAAAGTTCGGCTAATAACTTTAAATAAGCTCGAGGGAAGATGCAGTCCTCATCAGTATTCCGTATAAAGCTAACATTTATGTACTTCGTGATTTCTCATTATCTCATTATCCGATGAACTAATTTTTATATTGAAGTTTATAAAGGATGAAGCGACTCATTTTCAGCAAATTAATTAAATGGCCTCGTAGAGTTATTTCATCGAGAAGTCGGAACCCCTTCAGAAATTCTACTTTTAAATAAGTACACATAATATGTATACAGTTCTAGTAAGATTTATGAAACGGAAGTTTTACAAAAATTAATATGAAAAACAAAAGGCAAACTTTTTCTGTTATTTAGGATTGAATAGCTTTTGAAATAAACTTTTGTTTAAAACTTTATTATTTTTTTAGGTTGAATGTGAATATAAATATATAAATAAGTTTAATTGCAGATATAAAGAAAAACTTGTATGCCAAGTTATACACCCTTTCTGTTCATTTAGGAAATTAATTTTGACACACGTAATATAAACAAGAGAACTTTCCATATCTCCCTCTTCCTCGATACACTCTCGTAAATGAACAAGTTATATAAAGGAAAAAATTAAATCATCTTAACTTGTGTGATTTTAAGCTTTTTTCAAAAAAATGACATTTTGAATGGGATTTTATTTTTCTATTTCGTTTCTTAAGATGACAGGCGTGATAAAAGATTATGATTAAAGATTTTTTTTTTCTTGTTAATAATATCCCTTGTTTCGATTTTTTTTTTTTTTTTTGGAGGGTAAAAAGCTTTGGAGGATTTAATGTATTTATTTTTATGTTTCGTTTTAAGATCAAAACGGAGAAATGTGACAAAATAAATTTTGTCGGTTAGGGTGTGGACGTTACGATTTGTATTGGGTGAATATGATTTCCTTGAATAATAATACTGATTAATCCAAAGTTTATCAAAAATGCGTATACATCTTTGTTTGATTTTTATTTATTTTGAAAGTAAGATTTTTGTCAAATTTCTGTACTTAGGCGTTTTCCAACGAATGGTGGCTCCAGCAATTTTAATTTTAGTTAAAAACCTTTATAATTGGTGTTGTATACTTACTGAACTTAAAGCTTATATAAAGGGACAGCTTTATAAAGAATTCCCACAACACATCAAGAATGAAAACTAATTTGATAATAAACCGACTTTCATGTTTTGTGTATTTTTTAAGTGATTTACCACAGGAGTCCTGAGTCTTGTTCTGCCCAAGTACACAATATAGTGGCAGTCTTCAAAACTGACGATAGTGCATATCACGATAGTGCATCAGCGTTTCCGTTATGATGTGTGGATTTGAGCCCATCATTGTAACATATTAGTACAGTGTGCCGAGAATTATTTGTTCGGGTGGAACAAGGAAGCAAGTAGTTTGTGACCCGTGAATAATTCAAATTTGCGCCCTTGCAAGTATGAATTAAATTTGTCACTCCAGAAATAATTAAGAGAGCTTTAATCTCAATTTGTGAATATCGCAGTTGTATTTTGTCAAGTATTTTTGAAGCAAAGGAAATCAGGTGCTCGGAAACATTTCGGTATCGATGAGATATAATGGCTTCAATACCATTATCCTTTTCATTCTTTTGGTAATGGCTCTACCACGTAGTATTTGCTTGAGGTGTTGGGTACAGGGCTTATTTGTGCTGAATTCAGCAAGCATTTTTAGAAAAAATAGCTCAGGCTGCCTCAATCGGTGGCAGTTTGCATGAGTGACTGCGGCCGTTTTCAGACCATAAGCAATCATGGGTACCATTGTTGTATTGTACATGGTAATGATTGTCTTGAAAGGTACTTTGTGTTTCTTAATAAAAAGCACATCTGCCGAGCGATGTCAATTGCCTGACGATACTGAGTTCAGATTGTATAAGGCCGACTTAGACCTGTGGTCAGATGAGTGCCCAAGTATCGCATTAAATCGGTGCGGGTTAAAGTCATACCAGCTAGAATTACATTAGAGGTTGGGGTGGAAGCCGAATGTGGGTTTCTGACGATAGTGGTACATTTGGGGTGGTTTATCTCTGAGTCAGCGCATTCCAGGGTGTCAAATAACTCCTTAAGGATGGGCTCAATCGTTGTGAAGTTGCGGCTGATGAGACCGATATGATCGGCGTTAGCAAAGATTAGCGGTGTGCTCCCAGAAGCATGTCTGGATAATGCGATTGACTAAGTGATGGGGTATGATCTGTTGAAGGCATTCAGAAAATCCATTCAGGTTAACCATATCGAATGCTTTTGGTAGGTCTGTGGAGGAGCTCGAAAGACAGCTTTATAAGACGATGGAAAAGCTAAATGCTCATCAAGCTTGTCAAGTAGTAACTTGGCATATATTTTTTACCCGACCTTACAAAGAGTTATTCATCTATAATCAGTAATGACCCTGGATTTCTTGATTTTGTATCTCATAGTATTTGTCCAAGCAATTCTTCGATTGCTTGAATGATAATGTCCGGCGCGTGTTTCATCAATTCGATCGGAATTCCACCCTTCCCAGTAGCAGTATCGAAACGAATATAGTGGATGGTTGATCTGATCTTGTCTTCTGTAGAAGGAGGCCCCATTGGATGATAGTCCTCTTCTTCAACCAGAGTTATCCAGAGTCCCGCCGATGTCATCAGTTCATTTAACTAGGTAGAAATAGGAATGTATTGGGATTTTTGCTCATTTGATTTTTTTATATTGTTTGAAGAAGCAGTAGGTCTTGCGAAGTCGATCGGATGGGCTAAATTGTGATAAATTGTACAAAAAATTCTGGCATTCAAGCAATTTGTGGTTTGCAAAATGCATTTTTCAGGCATATTCTGCTGTTCTTTAGGGTGAGTATATACAAAGAGAACAATCAATCCAGATAAAAGAGTCTGCTTTGATAGAGTTGACATAAAAATGTATGCTGCTGAGCCTGGTCAAAATATGATCTAGTTTAGAGAAAGTTCGGCCATCTGTCCAGGTTGTAGAGGTTCTTCGACGCCCTCTGGTGATTTAAACAATGGTTGTGCGGAGCTGTCTAATAGCTCCAACGCTATTTCATTCTCATTTGACGCGCTGTGGAACAGGTTCGAGCCGTCGTGGTTGCTATTTTTAAAATCATTTGACCCAATAAGTGCATTAAAATTGCCAAGTAAGATAATTTGACGGGTTTTGGGGCAGCGGTTAACCATTAAGAGCATTGTCAGAAATATCTTGGATGATAGTTTCCGGAACCAGAATAACTTTTCGTACGCTTGACCAGAATAATGCAACCAGAATAATTTTTCGTATCCTTGACCTGAAGGGAACAATTTTTCCTGACTAATATGGCAACGCCTCTTTTCCTAAAAATGAGCGTTCAGCGCCGCCCAGAAACCATCTTGTTGCAGGTCGGTCAGGTATCAACGAAGAGTTTAATTTTAGTAGATAACTTGTTATACGAGAGAAGAGGTTAAAATTGGTGTTAAATTAAGTAACATACCTTGATATTAACTGGTTTTCGGTAAGATTGGATATTTGGTCTGAGCTACACACTTGGTGGCATTAATATAGTTTTGTGTGAATATATACCTCAAAATTGTCGGTTCTGGAAATAAACTCAACAATCTCGGATCGTAACTTATCAACTGATAATAAGCAGAGTGGATCATTCATGCGCAATTGATGCAGTATTGCGTTAAATAGGCAGTTACCATGATATCCACGAGTCTATATTATTACCTCAGGATGGGTACATGTATATGGTGAATTACGAGCCCAATTATGATTAATATCTTGGTTAATTTTGTTCCTACTTCTTTCCAATAAGCAGTGATAAAGCCCTGGAGGGTACGTGTTTCGGTTCGCCCGATTAACTATAGGATATACCAAACTAAATCTTTTGATCCCTTTTTCAAAAGTCTGTGCGATAACGCTGATTTTGAAAACTTTATATTTGGAGGTTAGGTCAAATCAAGCGTGTGCCTATTTATATTTGTAACAAAGCAAAATTGGATATTATTAGTTTAAGTTTTAGTTAGAGAACTGATTGTTGTTATTTGTTTTAATAAATTAGAAATAAATCCATAAATGTTAAGAATTAAATGATTAATTTCCCATTCCAAGATTAATTAGTTTTTGATTTAGATGACTTAACAGAATGTTGTCTAAGCCAAAATGGACTAAATTTGTTTATACCCTACCACCATTTGTTTGATTTCCCTTTCCTTCCCCTTTCTATTCCTAGCTTTTATTTACAAAAGAGATTATAAAAAAATGTAATATTATTGTAAAATGTGAAACGTTTGAAGTATTTCCTCTCCCCTAAATATCTACCCAAAAAGCTTCGTTAAACACAGAATTTTAGTAACGAGTTCGACTAGACCGGAAATAGGGGCACATCACAGATGAAACAATTAGAGTACAAACATTAATAATTTTCTTTATCATCTTAAGGTTCAACATAACCAAAACAACACGGTTTAATTTTCAGAATCGGCTCGGATTTCATATTTAATCCCATAAAACACATTTTCCCATAAGCTGTCTTATGGGCAAAAACTATTCTTGTTTATGTTTGAATTTATCACCTCTACATCCTGCATAAGCGAAATAAGAGAGAAATAGAAACGTATTAGAAACATAAAAACAACGAAATTAGTACCGAATAAGAAATTAAGTACCGTTTTAGGGCCTCGTGCACTCTACTTACCAATTCTCATTTAGAGACTTTCACTTAATTATAATAAAAATCCAAACATATGGTATCTCTGACAATATCGGACATTTTGAAGAATATGAGTCTGAAATAATCCCTGTTAATTAAAATATTTTCAATGTAAAAAATTAAAACTTATTTTTAAAAAATATATAAAATCACCAAACCCTAAAATCAGGATGCCTGTTTGCCGATTTCATAAACATTTAATGAGTTTCTTAATTGATTTGTAAAATATTGCAAGTTCTCATAATGCTTCTCGATCCTCGTAACTCCAAATATGACATTGGCATAACCGAAGCAGTTGAAATTTTAATTTGGACGGTTAACAATAATTGTAATCACCGAACTGTACTTGAAATCCGAAAACTTGAGATACTAATGGAAATTTACAAGGCATGAGTAATTTGTGTGTTTCATAATAATAATAATGGACTCAACAAAATCGTTTCGAACAATTTCAATCCTGCAAAGTTTGGATGACCGCCTGCAACCAATTCGAGTGGACTAATAAAGGAGACCAAAAATGATTTTATTTCAAAAAGTTCGAGTCTAATAAATGTAATTTGAAACAACAATTGCAAGCATTTTTACCAATTATAGTTGATGTTTTATCATACATATTTTATTTAAGGTGAAAAATAAGTGAAATCACAAATTTTTGGAAGTCATGTTTTAATTTTATGATTTTTATGTTTAAAGTGTGTAGCACTAAGTAAAACCAAAAAATTTATTTTTGGACTTTGTGTTGTATTAACTGCTAATGAAACAAAAATATCCTAATTATCCGAAAATGATTTAGTTGACCACTTTCATTTCATCCTTTACAAAATGGCCGCCAAAACGTTCTTTTTCCTCATTTAGTTCTATTAGTTAGTTTTATTTGATCTATTTCCTCATTCGGTTCTGTTTGGTTCACCCCCTCTGATTTCCTGTACCTGTACAAATATTTTTGAAACTCAAATGATGTATAATCTGTTAGGTAAAAATTAGTATCAACATAAATATTTCAAGTAGTTTAATTTTTCAAGTTGTGTATGAAGCCGTGTTCCTTTAAATATTGAGTAGCTTTAAAAGTTTTGTAACCTGTTTATTGAGCCAAAAACTTAAAAAAAGGGAAGGTATATTCAGTCATATTTACAAATCACATCAAGGCAATTTATTTTCAGACATAGCTCTGAATCTGCGTTATCGACACATACGGACGGACAAATCGATAGATCGACTCATGGACATGTCGAAAGATATACTACGTAACCAATTTTCTGACACAGCCATCACAAAGACTTTATGTCCCAAATACGTCGAATTTGAGAATTTTCATAATTATGCTTACACGTAGCAAAATCTAAGCATACGTAAAAGCGATTTGTTTTTAATTTTTTCTTCATAGTTTAAATAAAAATTCTAAAAATATTTCTCGAACAACAATTTATCCACTATGCTTTAGATCTCGAGTTTAATGTTCAATCAAAAATAATTCACCTTAATGTCCCAAATTCCTAGAAATTAAAAAAATAATGGTTATCTGTGTTTTGAGTTCACCAAAAACAATTTCACTAACGAAATTGTAAATACCATTCTGCATATTTCATTTTTTGCTCCATATAGTAGAGGGGTTGATGAGATATAACGAGAAAACTTGTTTCATTTCCTTAAAAAAAAGCAAAAAAAATAAAAAATCTGCGTTCTGCTTTTCTGTATTTAGTTTATTTATTTTCCATCCATTCTTCGTCTATACGTTCTATTTTTTATTGTTTTGCATATTTAAAGTAAATCACAAGTGGACAACTAATTATCTGAGCTGCTTTTCTTTGTTGTTGTTGTTGTTGTCCGCAAAACGTGACACAAAAACTTTACTAAAATATGAATTTTAAGTAATAAAAATACGCTTTTGAATATTACGATTGGAAAATAAATGTTGTATTAACGTCTGGTAACAAAACGAAACCTGGAAAATTGTTAGGGAGGGTACGAGACTCCCCCTATGGTAGCACCAAAAAAAAAAGGTTCGAAATATGTAACGAAGATAATATTTGGGTATATGTACAGAATAGTTTTTATTGTTTCTGGTTAAAAATAATTTTATTAACCGAAATATGAAAGGTCAAAGCACTGGGTCTGTGTTTTTTGTTTTTGTTTTGTGAAAATCGATTTTAGGACTAAATTAACTCTTATTGGATAGTCAATTTTGTTTTGTGAAGTTGTGGTTTTTATAACGTCTATCTATATTTAGTATTTACTAAAAAAAAAAAACGTGCGACATATCTATAAAAAAAGGAAATACTTATTGCGTGTGTTAGCATTCTGGTATTGTGCGCTATTAAAATAAATTAGAATTGTTATTGTGGGAGCTTGACCCAAAACGGAAATCGTAGGTATATTAGGGATATACATATTTAAAGAATTGTATTAATTTTGCTGAACTCGAAGAAATAAAGATTGATATAAAATAATCCGGTATCGTGAATTATTATTATTTGTGATGTTTTATATCAACAGAAAGTACAAAGTTTCCGAATAATATTGGAACACAATAACAAGGCAAAAATGAACGTCCTTCTCCAATTATCATGACCGTGTAATCCTCCGTTAGCCAACTAGACTTCAAAACTTCGTGCTACATGCAGAAGCTTAAGTTGAACTACCTTCGGTAGCTAAATGAGGTAAGTATAAGAAAAGGCAAAATAATCAGATGAGTGGACAAAGGAGCTGCTTATCCGACCTGACATTTGTCGTCTAATTTTATTGTAAGTTGCTCCATGTTCAAATTCGATTTCGAAAAGAAAGATTTGAACTTAACACATCGTCGAAAAACACCGCCTCTTTTGATTTCCTAACATGAAAGCAAATACTTGAAGAGAAGGTCTTAAAGTAAATCGTCGAACTGTGGTAGTTATCATAATTTGGCCAGAGCAATCGCAGTTTTTAGATTAAAAGTTAACTTTTGAGAATGTTTGTGATAATGTCAGTGCCGCGGAGATTGTCTCTTCGGCTCACAATCACGGAAGTCTATCAACCGTCCTAAAGTAAAAAGTGTTCAACAGCAAATAACACCCCCAGTCACGTATTTTAGGTTACTATAAGCGGCACACAAACCCCATTATACTACATCGAAGCTTCAGTATAAATCACCAATTTTGCCATTTTAAAATCGACTCGGGAAGCGAGGTATGCAATTTTTTGGAGTGCCCATATTGTTTAATCTGGAAATCTCATCTGGAAAAGACATTAACAGAAAAATATTTATAGTCATATTGAAGTGGATGTCGAATATAGGATTGCTTGTGACTACCGGAAACAAAGCCAATATATTGGGTCTCGATTGAATACGTCCCATCCATGCGGTGTATCAGAATCCGACATAAGAAGTACCACCACCAATACTACCCGAGATGTAGCTACCATCGCAGAGCCACTCCCTCAACATCTGCCTCAGCAATACCTAATGGTTGTGCTCCACTGCTCGACAAAGAAGTTGGATCGCTTGAAATCTGTTCTTTAGACCAACAATATTTTAAAGCTTTATACAATGGGAAGCTTTCTATGCTGTTAGTTTGTGATAGCTCTTCTTATATAGGTAGCATATTTGTGGTCTATTAAAAAAGATGCGATTTAAGGTTCACCAAACCTTGGTATGTCCAAATTGATAGAAATTCTCTGTCACGTGTCACGCGTGTACATTACTTTGTCTGTGGTCGTCGGATCGTGACCGATAAGAAACTGCTCCTGAAATTACTCAACTCTGACGGAGGGTGGTAAATAAGGTTTAATTCAACCCGGACAAGTTTCAGACGTGTATTTCCACCAGCCTTAACGACAAATATGGGATTGGCTGCTCTATAGTGTGAATACGTCAGAATTTGTTTACATTTCTCGTTTAACTATTAATAATAAGATTTTTTAGGTCGAGCAAGTACAGTAAGACAGCGGTGGGTATATGTAGGTGTCTTAGTATTGTAATTTACGACGATGCAATTATTGGAATAAAGCAAATATATTTTAGCTGGTGCATCCAAAGAACCACCTGACTGCACTCGACTAAATTCTGAACCGAACCTGATAACTCCTTTGCCCCAGATTCACTTTACCACGTATAGAATGTGAGAGACCTAGGCTTGTGCGGTGCGGTAAGTACCCAACGGAACTAAATACTTGCGCTGATTCTTAAAATTCCAATTTCCTTGAGAAAGGCCTGCGAAGCAGACACCAAAATTACCAATCGACTAAATTGGCATAGGGTCTAGGCTGTCCGAAACAATAATCAGTATTGGAAAAAATAGGGGATTGGAGTGGTTAGCACAACGAACGTATAATAATCATACAATAAACGCAGCGAATTATATGAATAAATCATGAATAGGGTCTGGGCTATCTGAAATAAATTAAAGATTTCGTAAAAATAGGGGATTAGAGTAATTAAGGCAACTAAATTTAATACGATCTCTCACAATATATATATAGCGAATATTATAAATAAATCAATTTCCAGTTTTCTATAGAAAATTGAGGCGGCGCTAGTTTAAAAGTCACCTATGTTCAAAGATGTAGTGTTCAAGAAATCAACAGCGAGGAAAGGTTTTAAGCAATATTCTTGCTTAATCGCAAAGCAACACCTTCCTCCAGCTCTGCAAAAAGTCTAGCCGAGCTTTTATCCAACCAGAATCAGTGCTGCGCGAAACACTATATCACTGTCTCATATACAGCATCTGCTGTCGAATAAATTAACGCTTATAGGTGACCAAAAACCAAATTCCTACGATATTTTCATTTCATCATCAAATCTATCATCACCATCGAGTGACGTCACAACCTCAAAGTATCAGACTACACAGTTTACCACATCAAAGTACAACATCAACAGGCTTGGCAATCAAAATATATTGCACCATCAAGAGAATAAAAACAAATGGAATCAGAGCTACAATCAAACCCCAAAAATAGTTCAAATGCAAGCATCTCTATATGTATTGAGGCAATGCTGAGTTAAAGATGTCTGATTGGATTGGCCAGCATTTCCAAGTGATTTTTGAATACCTGGAAGTTTTGACAGATGCATTCCAAGGCATTCCTAATTCCTATTACAATTCAAAATAGTTTTATCAAAAAGATTTTTGCTTGCTTAAAGCAAAACTTTTGCAGGTTAATTGAATTTAAGGAAGCTGTACAACGAATTTTGGTTTGCTCTCATTTTTCTGGTGCACCTTGCCAGAAACTTGCTTCTTGAGTTGAATACAAAAACCAGGGGCTATTTTTTTCTGATTGGTACAAACAGCAAAGTGTCTTGTTGTATATTTGGTAGGCTGATAGTGTAATGCCATCATCGTATAATAGAATACAATAACTTACTTTAGATCAATTTAAATTCCAAATTTCATTAGTAAATGAGCTTATAAGTCGTAATTCCCCCGTTTAAAAGAAAGATGGATATAGATATTGGTGATGCTGTTAATGGAGAACATAGGGAATTTTCTTAATTTAATCCAGTTAATTCATGACCCATTATAACCAGCTGAGTAAGAAAATCTGGTTACTTTGATACTTACAATTTAAAATACTGATACAGTGAGGATAAATTAATAACTCTTGATCAAATAAAAAAATTGCTTCAATAAGATTTTCGTATCAAGCAGAACTGCACAGTAATTTTAGCCCACGGGCCAAGAGTTATACAAATGTATTACTCTTCGAAAATGATAACCCTCGATGAGTTCTTTGTGTTGGAGGTTTGGTTTCGTACCGAAACGTTGGTCTACTTATTAGGTAGCTACGACCAAACTACAAAAATACAACTTTCGCCATTTACAATAAGTATCTTAATGTCTTCTTTTTACAATATAATTGCTCTGTGCAATTCTTGATCTAGACGATCATGGTGCAAGCTTGAACTTATATCTAGATCGACTACTTTGTCCGATTCAGATGAATTCGAATTTTCGTTGTTTATAGTTCTACTACCATTAGAAAACATTCGATTAATTAGATCATTCACAAATGTAATTGTTGCGGTTTGGTTCTAATATTCGAAATATTGGTTTGTTTTTGGTATACTGCCTGGTATGCAGGTAAATGATAAGTGTTATTAAGGTTTGGGGCAACTCATAATTTGTAATAGTATAACATACATTTAGACGTGATTATCGGCTTTATTACCAAATTATATTACATATACTGATGACTTTTGATTGATTGATTGATTGATTGATTGATTGATTGATTGATTGCGATGTACGATCAAGCATTAAGCAAGTCTCCCGTATTATAATTGCGAATACCACACCATTATACCCATGTTACAACAACACGACACCATTCTTCATGAAGCCAAACTCCGTAAAGAAAGGCGCCACATCGATAATTACATAAGTCCTAATAGTTGTGATATCCGCCCCTGGCCAGGCCGCCGTCGTACACCTTTTTACATATAACAAGATCGAGGGATGGGAAAGGAATGTTAGCAACAAAGACTCAACCTGGTTCCAGACACCTAAGTAGTTGATAGTGTTAATAAATTTGTTAGTAATATATTTTTTTTAGTAGTTTATTTAACACAAGACAATACAATTTTAAAGTTCATCTACTGCTCCAACCTGTAAAGAAGACACAATGACAACACAAATTTCCTGGTACCGCAAACTCTTTTTCTGAAAAGCTGTAAACAACTATTATTATTCCCCTCCACCATTTTTTCCATCGGCGGTTGTGAGAGGGGGCGAGATTTCGTTCCATCATCATGTTCCCATGCGGTCACCCAAATTTGTACTAACTGTAGGTAGTGTTGCTTGACGTTGTTGTTGAAATCGTTGCGTCTCTGCTGTCCCTGCGACTCGCCCCCCAGATATTACATATACAGATGACTTGACAGGAAAATAATTTCTTTTTTAAATTTTATTATTTAGGAAACTATAACATAATGATATTTAAAAATAATCCTATTCGAGTTGAAACTTGCTTTTCTTTATGTGGATGATATAATTGTTTTTGGATGTGGATTAACACTTCATAATTCGAATTTAACTAAAGTATTACAGAGACTGCGGTCCCATAATTTAAAAATCAATCCATCAAAATGTAATTTTCTAAAAAAAGAAGTTACATATTTAGGTCAACGCATTACCGATGAAGGTGTAAAATTAGATCCTGAGAAGTATGAAGTAATCAAAAATTATCCTCGCCCAACCGATGCAGATGGTACACGTAGATTTGTTGCATTTTGCAATAACTACAGAAAATTCATTCGTGATTTTGCATTAACAGCAAAACCTTTACTGTGAACAATCCTTCAATCTTTTTAAAATAAAACTAATGAATCCACCAGTCCCCCAATATCCTAATTTTGACAAGGAATTTGTCTTGACCACTGATGCATTAAATTTTACACTAGGAGCGATTTTATCCCAAGGAGACGTTAGATTTTACACTAGGAGCGATTTTATCCCGAAAGAACGAACCCTTAGCAATCCATTAGGCCATAAGCTATTTCCGGCCGTATCTGTATTGTAACAGTTTTACTATGTAACTACTACGCTAGTAAGCCTTTTTACAAATAAAAGAATTAGGTTAGATTTAATGGATTATGATTTTAAAATAATTTTTAAGCAAGGGAAGTTAAAAACGAATGTGGATGCGCTTTCAAGAATAGTTTGGGGTACACAAGCTCTGAAATCGTTAATCCCAAAAGAAACAGTAAATGTAGTCACAAGAAATATGAAGCAGACATTAGAAGAAAATAGTGGTAGTATTAGTTTAGAAAAACCAATGCAAGAGACTGATCAACTTTATGTAGGGGAATGTACGTCTATTACAGAAGTAAAAAATATAAAGCAATTGATGATTGAATGAAAAGATTAAAAAAAAGTAACTGTATTTGTTATTAATAATCTAACTTTGGAAATGGATTCAAAGTTGGAGAAACTAATAAAACGCATGCATGAATTAGGAATAAATAAATTAGCGCTCAAAGATGTTGATATAATTTTTAGTTACATACTATAAATTAATTTAAAGAAAAATTTAATAATCTGCAGATAAATAAGGTAGGGACGTATAGTGAAAATGACTAAAGAATATTAATTTATATAAAGCTCCTAAGATAATAGTTAATACTGTAGAAATTTTGAAAATAATTGAAAAAAATCATATGACCCCAAACGGAGGGCATACTGGCATAAAAAGAACCATTTTTGTAAAATTAAACAAAAGTTTGTGTGAAAGAATATGAGTAAAACGGTTTAGGAATTCATAAACATATGTGAATTATGTAAGAAAAATAAAATAGTTAACACACGAAAGAAAAATCGAAAGTGACATCTGAAATAACAAGAAGTAGTTTTGAAGTAATATCAGTAGATGCAGTAGGACCACTTAAAATCTCGAACGAATATAGATATATCCTTACATTACAATGTGAATTAATGAAATACATTGAAGCAATCACCATGAGAAATAAAGAAGCAATAACAGTTGCAAGAGCAATAGTAGAAACATTTATTTTAAAATACTGTGGTGACGCTAGTCGAAGAATTTTAAAATTTGCTGTCACCATTAATAAATTTTGAAAAACTCAAAGATATTTTTATTTAAAGTATTAAACTTTATTATTAATTTCGATGAATATTTTATAATTTACTAAAATAAACAATTTATTATAAATTTTAATTTTTTTTTTTTTTTTTGAAAATATTTGTTTGTTTAAGCACACTGAAAAGGAGGACGACTTTAAATTGACGACGTATAAATTGTCATCATCCAAGAGGTGAAGGGGGTACGGCACAATGTTCGATGTTGAAACTGATGTAGTGCCACTTCACTTACTTTGTATAGAATTATAATACTATTCGATGTGCAATCGTGGTGGTTTGCAATTACTTATGTTTACCAGTCGGTGCCTCAACGATGCGATGATATGGCAACCAAAACCCAGGTGAATTATCTAACAACCTCAATACACAAAGAAACTGTGGAATGCATTCACTTGGCAATCGTGTAAATTCGACGGAGATCGCTCACACTATAAAACCGTTGTAATCCGATGTCTCGTGCCCAGGAACCCGTATCAACTTCTCCGAAGGTCGTGTGTTTGTACCGCAACTTACTTTACTGAAGACAACGGATCCGCTCTTACTGATAATTTGGTATTTATACACGCCTGCCAATTCCACACAATTTGTAAACACAATAATGAGCAATAAAAGATAACGAAGATTGGTATATTATAATAACAACATAAACTTTATTACAATTTATTATTTAGTTGTACAAATCGTCGGGTTTATCAAAAAAAAACTATTGCAAAATTTTATGCTCTTACAAACAATGATGTCTGATTAGCAAAGCAATGACAACTAACTCTTACAAACAAAAAACGGGAACATTTTTCTCTCGTATTTTACCAATTCTTCTTCTCGTACCGCTTGAACAGAGCAACGGTTGCAGTTCGAAATACATCACATATTGTGAACGATCCTTGCTACGTGATATAAACTGCAACCTACATTATCGAACATTACTGACAGTTACCAATGGAACACCCGATAGCAACTGACGTTTGGCAGCAAAAGCATTCGCGTTGTTCGTACAATAACTTGGTGACTATAATTATATAACTTATATGACATATGTAATTAATAGGTTTTATTCCTTTTTTTTAGATAGAATTTGATGACGTAGCTGTAATATGCCTACCGACGACATCCTCATCCGACACCGACGCAACAACTGATACAAGAAATGGTAATTATCCAGCTAGTATTCATTTAATAAACGTTTGCTCATTTGATTCCAGATTACGTGATGACTCGGTAGCCCATCAAAACTCGTCGTCACTCTAAAGATAATAAAACATAAATGTTAAATAGTTTGAAAATTATTTATGGTGCTTTTTATATGAATTATTTTGAGACCAACAAATAAACGTTGGCGTTAACACACACGTAAAAAAAGACTAACCAATAAAAAGGTATCGAAAGATTCTAAAAACAAATACAAATTTGTATATATATAAGCGATTACATGTACATAAACAATTCTGTACAAACTACATAACTGTGTTTAGATCTATACTATACATACATCCCGTTATTACATACAAATATTTCTTTAGTAAATAAACAAATTATGGGCAACGAACCGCAATGAAATTCATATTTGTTAGAGTGCGTGAACATACCCGATCCCTTGAAGCAACTATGTACTTCAAAATATTGATAATTTATATAATTCAAAATATAATCTTAATATTAAATACAATATTGTTAAATCCATAATCGACAATATATAATCGATAATATGATTAATTAATTACTCAATACAATGGATTATTAATTTAATAACTATAACATTTTTTACAAATACATATATACAATTTCAATCAAATTTAAGTATGTATTACAAATTATTTCAAAATTATTCGTTTATGAAGATATATTACCCACTCGATACATAAGTGATTAATTTAACACATCAACCTGCGTTCAAGTTTCTTGTTCGAGTAGCAGAATACTGATTCTTGTGACCGATGTAGTGTATACCAGGATGTATGTCTATAATCCTACCCAAAGGCCAATTAATGGGGTGGGATGTTATCGTCATGCAAAACAACTGATGAACCTATTTTATACGTATCACCTGAAGGCTTTTGCCACTTATAACGTTTCTGGAGCTCACTCAGGTATTCAACATGCCATCTCCTCCAGAAATTTTGAAGCATCAACTGTAAGGTTTGATATTCTGATAGTTTGGTAATGTTTAAATCATACAACAATGGTTCAGGAAGGGCTAACAAAGGACTGCCAACCACCAAGAAATGACCAGGGAACAGCGCAGTAAAATCAGATGAATCACTAGAGAGTGCTGTCAATGGACGTGAATTAAGGCAAGCTTCAATTTGACATGTTACTGTATATTATTCTTCAATTGTCAGTGACCGTAAACCTATCTCCATTTGCATGTGCCATTTGGCACTTTTTATGGCAGATTCCCACAATCCACCAAAATGAGGAGATCGTGGAGGAATTGTAAGCCATTCTATATAGTATGATGATTTGCACAAAATACTTTAGCATTATCCTGAAAGGTTTGATATTGAAATAAATTTCGCAATTCTTTTAATTCAGAACGAGCACCAATAAAATTAGTAGCATTGTCCGAATATATTTTCGAACGATAACCACGCCTTGAGACAAATCTGCGTAAACAAGCCAGCAAAGCTTCGGACGATAAATCCATTACGATTTTCAATCTAATAGCCATAACTGCGAAGCATATAAATACACATACATAAATTTTAGTTTTTGTTTTTGATCTTAAGTTTGATTTAGCAAAACATGGTCCACAGAAATCTATACCAACAATTGAAAAAGGCCTTGATTTTGTGACACGATCAGCTGGCAAATCTCCCATTATTTTATATGACAGTTTCGGCTTATTTTTGAAGCAAATAGTACATTTATTGACAATTTGCCTACATAAGTTTCGAGCTCCTATTATCCAATTTTGGGATCTCACATTGTATAGAAGAGTTTGAGGTCTACAGTGAAGAAGCCGAACATGTTCCGATCGAACTATTAATGTGGAAAATATATGGTTACTTGGTAAGATCATGGGGTGTTTATTTGTCGAGTTTAGTTCTGAATTACAAAGACGTCCTCCAACACAGAGTATTCCGTTCGTATCAACAAACGGATGTCAAAATTTTAGTTTGCTGAAATTTTGAACAGTTCCATGTTTCTTAAAATATTGAATGTCATTAATGAATTCGGTATTCTGAACGGCTTTTACAAGGCTGATTAAGGAATTTCTTAACTCATTTGAAGTAAGCTCCCCAGTACTCCTTAATTCCTTTTTTTTTTTTTGAGATTACTTATGAATCGAAAAATATAAGCTGTAACACGACAAAGCTTTGTGATCAAGGAGTATCTGTTAAACAAATCCTAATGCAATTCAGAAATACAGGCAATGGTCGAACAGTTTTTTCGAATATCTATATTTTTAGCAAATCTGGACTAATTTTACAATTTGAATTTTTAGGCCAATTTGAAACATTTTCTAAAAGAAAACGGGGACCAGACCACCACAAATCTTGCTTTAAAAACTCATTAAGCATTAAGCCACGAGAAACGAAATCTGCAGTATTTAATGATGTTGGTACATAGCACCAACTTTGAAGAGATGAAAGTTCCTGAATTTGAGTAATCCTATTTGCCACAAACGAAGCATATTTAGATGGCTCGGATTTAATTCGAAGCAAAGTTATCTCAGAATCCGACCAAAGATAAATTTGGTCGAATTGCATATCTAAACTTTCAATCAATTTATGTAAAGTTTGTGTGAGCCGTAACCGAGGTATAGTTTGCCTTTTAAGAGGGCAACTCTAGATTTAAAACAAATCAATCGTACAGAAGTTTTGTTCTTGTCATCAGTAACCCTCAGATATATTACACAACCGAACCCTTTTTCGGATGCATCTGAATATCCGTTGATTTGTATCAGCTTAGACTATGAGACACTAAAATGCATCGTGGAACCGTTAGGCGATTTAATTCGAGCAGCTGTCTCCTAAAATCCATCCATTGATCGCGAACATTGTGAGTAATTATATCATCCCAGTCTACGTTGTGAAATGTCTGAAAAGTCCAAATCGTTTGCATAATAAGTTTAGCAATTAATATCATTGGCGCACATAATCCTAAAGGATCGAACAATCGGCAAATATCTAATAAAATGTTTCTTTTAGTACAAATCGTTTCTAATGAGAACTTAGAAAAATTTATCTCGAACTCATCAGATGAAGTATTCCGGGATAGGCCTAGTACTAATGAAATGTTCGAAGTAGAGTCAGATGGCGAAGAGATAACAGGGAAATTCGACGAAAATTTTCTAAGTTGAAACCCACCCTTTTCTAACATTTTGATTAAGTCTGATTTCAGATTTAACGCTTTATCGATTGTATTAGTACCTGTCAAAATGTCATCCACGTAAAAATCGTTCATCAATATTTTCGAAGCCAAAGGGAATGAAATCGTTTCGTCTAAAGCTAATTGTTTCAATGTGCGAGTTGCTAAATACGGAGCACTTTTAGTCCCATAAGTTACTGTGCTAAACTAGAAACATTTTATGTTGTCCGAAGGATTGTCTCTCCACCATATGGTCTTCATACAATACTATTTGCCTATACATTTTGGCAATATCTGTGATAAAAGCAACAACATGTTTTCGAAACTTTAATATGATAGACAACAAATCTTGTTGAACCGTGGGACCCTTATTTAAACAGTCATTCAGAGATATTTTCGAAGAGGATTTGAATGATCCATTAAACACAACTCGAAGTTGGGTCGTAGTACTACTTTCTTTCCTAGTACGTGTTATGATCGGATCTACTGTTGATATTGGAATCAATAACTAAACTCATATGGCCTAAATATAAATATCCTGACATGAAATCTTGAGATTGACGATACATTTCTATGGGCGTCTAACTAATTTTCTTTCAATGGCATAAAATTGATTAAGAGAGGAAAAATTAGAAAACCCAAGCTGATTAATATTATCGTTGATAGGCAGTGAGACGCAATATCGGCCAGAAGGAAGACGACGATGATTTTTTACGTAATGATCCTCACAGTATTTCTCTTCTAGAGAATATTGGTTTTTAAATAAAACTGTTTCAATCTCCCAGAAACGTTTAATGTCATTATGTAAGCTTTCGACAGTACACAATGCTGAAGTGGAACGTTCTTCAATGCTGATGTTGGTTAATACTCAACCGCTAATAACATAGCCAAAACCGCTGGAGTGGAATGGTGGAAAATTGTTGAAACTTATATATGTATTTATATGTATAATATATATATATATATATATATATATATATATATATATATATATATATATATATATATATATATATATATATATATATATATATATATATATTTATATAAAAACGGTGAGGGTGTAATGCCATCATCATATAATAGAATATAATAAATAATATACATATAGTAAGTTACTTTAGGTCATTAAATTGTTATTTGTAAAGTAAGCATATTTTACTGTTGAAATGGAATTTTGGCCACAAATTAAATATAAATGTATTTTAATTTGAGCTGACTACATAAAACATGCTTACTAACGATCATAACAATATGATTCTACAAATGTCAGTTAAATCGTCTTTACATTAAGTTATAGGCAGGTGGAAGCGTGTTTCCTATATATAACAAGAAAAAGAATAGAATTGGAAAGAGGTATTTGGTGTTTTTCAGTTGAAATATAAAAGGCAAGATCGGGCGTTATTTTTCAGACCATAAATAGTATGGGGTAAGTAATCCTTATAATAAATCAGCTATGCGTCACTTAGCCAAATCCCCCAGCATCGCATTAAGTACGCACAACAAGATCTAAAATCGTTAAAATGTTGACCTTTGGCCCATCAATTACGTTTTTATTATACTCATTTCTTTTTAATTTAGTCGTTGTTATTTTATATAGGGTTGTCCAAATGAGACGCAGGAAAATAGACGCAAACTAGAACAACAAAAATTTATTTTTGAATCCAATTGGATACGTTATTTTGAAGGTTTATCGATGCCATTTAAATATTGTTGATTATATTTTATGGCATTTATTACGGCAATGATGTTGTTTTTGAGATGCAAAAATTTAGCGATTTTTTGAAGAATGGCGTCTCTGAAAAAATATTTTTTATTTTCCTGCGTCTCATTTGGACAACCCTTTACAATAAAATAATTATTTTGTATAATTTTTTACATTTTTTTTGTGTTTTTTAAAAACTTTTATTTTTATTGTATGTGTACTTTTATATAAATAAAATAAAAAATAAGCGAAGTAACTTTTTTATGTTTTTTTTTTTGCAAATTTATAATTTAATACCCGAACAATTTTTTTGTTTGTTTTATTTTCTGTAATTTTATTGCGTGATGAACGATAATTGTTGGTGGTGATAATAAATTTTAAACAGCACCAAAAGCTACAACACTAATAAAATTATTTTTATTACATTTAATGCGACCCCCTTTCGGTTTGCTTTAAAGCGAGTGAAATTTTTTTTAGGTATTCAAGAAAAACCATTAAATAGGGACGACCTAAATTAATGTGGATTGTGGACATAGAAATCAATTTCTTTTGAATAATAATCGAAACGATTAAAGTTTTTAATTAAAATAATAAAAATACAAAATAAAAGCTCTCCTATATATGTACCTATAGATTATTTTGGTGTAATGTTGGAATATTTAAACGCGCTGGATGGAAAAAATTCTAACAATTAATTTCTTAATCACCTAAAGCGATATTTTCTTCTTCTGGGCTTTGTAATTATTTTAATCGTTGGCAAAATAAAAATAAAAATTATTAATAGTAGATAAAAAACAGAAATTTAGATCTCAGCCATTAACTCCTTTTTTGTTAAAATGTTTTCAAGTGTGCAAAACAAATGTATATAAATACAAAAGATAAAATTAACGCGCTATGTGGCGGGATGAGAGGTGTGAAATAATTTAAGAGATAATAAAAACTTAATTAAAATATTCCTTTTTATTGTATTTTGAAAACAATGGGATGTTATTTATGGTAGATTGGACCGGATTTTGTGGGAGAAACAAAACTTATTGATCATTTTTAGTATAAAGGTGCCTAAATGAAATTCATTTAATTTTACCTTGACACAAGATTTTTTTTTATTAACGGAGAATTATTTGGTTTCCTTAATAGGTTTCTGTAGATCTTATATTTTTACAAGGAACTTTCGGTTTGCCAATTTCCACTAAAATACACTGGGACCTCCCAATCAATGGAAAAAGCTTGAATCTGAAGTCTCTTTTCGATTCATTACACGAAATAGGCTGAGAGAGAACACAGAGCATCTTAAGTAACAATTCTTAGTTTCAAGTAATATAGTAAAAGGTTCCATTTTCTACCTCTGGGCAAATTCTGAATCTGGTTTCTGGTTAGAATTTTGCGACATCAAAAAATGTGTTGCCGAATCTTTAATCTCGGTTATGATGGCCCTGGAAATTTGTTATATGCGCTTGCTCTAACATAAGATTTTGTAAAATGATTTTGTGATTTTTTCACCTAGTTATATGAACCGTTATTTTTGAAGGTGGTACAAGTCTATTTCTCAAAAATATTAAGTTATTGATTACAATAAACAAATGACAGTTTAACCTTTCTAACGGTAAATAATTTATAGTAAAAATAAAATGAATCTCTAATACTTATGCAATAAATAGGAAAATTGTCTTGACCGATTTGAACTAAACTATATACAAATATTGTTTAAGCCTTAGGACACTTTTAATACCTCACATCTTCATCTCCTTCTTGAGGGATGATAATCTGGTCCAAAGTTATTGTACTACGGAGGAATTTCTATAACTCCACCAATTGATTTGATTTTTGGATATTGATAGTGCGTCATAATTCTTTTTATGATAATATTGATAGTAATAGTGATACTGACGGTGACATGGTGATATTTATGATATAGTATGATAGTAATATTTTAAGATGGTATTATGAGGCTATTATGGTATGATGGTGATGGTATGGATTGTAGGATGGTACGTAGCATTCGCAAAAGCCGCCTTTGGAGTTATGTGAATCAAATTTCAATACCAGATAGTTTAATATATATGCCGGTTAAGGGGTTGAGTAGGACATTTAGTTTGTCGAGACTTAAGTCAGGTTTCATTTGCGAGTTGAGTTGGGGCTGAGGTGGATTTGAGTAGCTTAAGTTAAAAATTAATTTGTGTTAAAGGTTAGCTTGAGTTGAGCTTGTTCTGAATTGAGTTCATGTACGAATGTAGTTTTATGAATCGCGTTGAGTTTCGGATTGTGTTGGACATTGAGTTTGGGGTTAAGTTGATATTGAATAATTGGGTGTTGAGTTGCATTGGGGGTTGAGTTGTCGAGTAAAATGTTGAGTTAAAGTTCAGTTAGTGATTTATTAGAGGGTTGGGTTTTACTTGAACGTCGATTTTGGGTTTTAGTTGAACGTCGAGTTTAGCTTCAGTTGGAGGTCGATTTGGGGTTGAGCTTAAAGTTGGTTCAGTTGAGTTGTGTTGGACAGAAGTAAAGGTTTCGGTTAAGGATTAATTTGGGGTGGTGTTTAGGGTTAGTTGGATATTAGATTGAGTTGGTTTAGATGAGTTTATACACGCATGTAGCTCTCCAATCGAGTTGATTTTAGGGTTCGGTTAAAGGTTGAGATTTGGTTCTAGCTAAAATGAGCTGAAGTTGAGTTAGCTAGCTTGCGTTGGGGTTAAGTGAGTTGTTCGGTTGGGAAATTATTTCAAGGTGTATTTCAGGTTAGGTTAATGGTTGATTTAAAAGTTTTCTTTAGGGTTGATCTGTTGATAAAGTTTAAGGTTGAGTTGCATTTTAATAGGTGATTGCGTTTAGTATTGAGTTGGTCGATGTGTTGTAAATTGAGTTGCTCTGATTGATGGGCTCTGATTGAGTTATGAGATTTTAATAATAATAGATTAAATAAATTTGGGGTTTAGATAATTTTCAGGACCGAAGTACTGATCACCTCATCAGGCTTCAGCTTTTTATATTTCAATTATAAAAAACAATTATAGACATCTTTATTAACACCATACTTGTTAAAAACATTAATTAATAAAATTTACACCATTACTATCTGTGTTTATTTGCCATCTACCGGGTAGTTGATGGATTCCCTCGCGGTAGAAACTTAGTTGTTTTGAGGCAAAATATTCATCGAGCCATTTTCGGGCATCTTAAACTTTCGAGAACCGCTGGTCAGCCAAATAAGACAAATTAGGAGAATACGCCAAACGCGAGAGAACTTCCCAGCTCAGACAGATCGCGTTCCTTGGCCCGTGAATATTATTTTTTCCTTTAATGCATCAACGAATTTGTCCCTTGAGCTTTATAACGTTCAGGCGTGACAGTTTGACTAGGTTCCAGAAGTTCCTATTATACGATTTCTTTCCAATCTCACCACACACACGATAACACTTTCTTGGCATGAATATTGGGATTTGCAATGGATGAATATGGCTGGCCTGGATCAACCCATGTTTTTTTCCAGTTAAGACTATCGTATAGAATCCACTTTTCATCTTCAATAATGTTTTTTTTTGTAGCGAGAAAGGAAATTCAAAGGTCAACTCTGTGATTATTGTTCTCTTCGGAAACCCATTTTCCTTCCTTGTGATCTTTTTCAGGGCATGCAATTGATTTAAAGATAGCTACTTCAGTAACCCCTAACCGTTTTCCAAGTTCCTGTTGAGTTTGACATGGGTTCTCATCATGTAAATCTTGAAGTTCTTTATCATCAAACTGTTTCTTGTCTTATCCTAAACCTTTAGTTGTATCCAAGGAATGACCAAGTTATACATACCTAAAATGGCGGGCGAATTGAATGGGTTTAAGCATGTTTTTTATGCAAACTAGCTTCTCTGCTATATTTCCGCTTATATACCTATTAAAATACTAGTGAATTTTGAAGTAAGAAAAATATGATAAAAAGGTCGTGTAAAAAGCCTGGGATGGATTTTAATGCTCGTACATTTTAAATGATGTTTTTTTTTTAAAAACATCTGGAATATTTTTTACTTTCATGTTGTCTGAGGCATTTTCAAATTTTCCTGGGACAAAAGTCTGGGATAACATCAAGGCGGTTCCAATGGGCGAATATAAACAAAACGAAACTTTCTTGTTACTGTCAAATTAAACCCTATAAAGTCTGATAATGGGAACACTGTTAGATAAGTCGATTAATCGGATAATCGGTTATTTAAAATAGTTAATTATTCAAATTTATTAATCGATTAATCGAAAACGTTTATTCCCGAAGAAGTGTAAACTCACAATTTTAGTTGCCGTGGCTTTTGGTAATGTCTTCAGGTGAATGAATTTTGTTAGGTTGTCCAGAACAATTAAAATTACTGCCTTGCTAGAAGAGGTTCTCGGATAAGGACCTAACAAATCAATATATATCTTCTGCCAAGGCCTCTCCGATATTGTTGGTTTACCTAAAGGCGGGCGTAAACATTGATTTGTTGCTTTATTTTGTTTACATATTTCGCAATTTGATTTGTAGTCGTCGACTTGACGAAACATTTTCGGCCAATAATATAAGCACATTAGTCTTGCAAGGCTCTTGGTGATTCCACCGTGAGCTCCATCTGGGATATCATGTTCCCTTTGCAATAAGCTTGCTCGTGTACCTTCTGGAATCCACAATTTCCATGAAGGAATATCTGATAATGGGATTTATCGTTTAGGTTCAATTATTATAAACATATTTCCTGCATAGACGCGCATATTTAGATAAGAATTTGGATCAGACTCAATTTTTTTACGCATGTCAGTAAGAACAGGGTCAGTAACTGCTTCTGTGTCGAACTGACTTAAGTCGTGAAGAGGAATTTCCGAATCAAGTTCCAATAATTCGTCACAATGCACTCTTGACAAGGTGTCAGTTACCACATTGTCCTTGCCCTTCTGATGTACTATGCAGGAATCGTAAGATTGTAGTTTTAGGCTCTATCTAGCAAGACGACCACTAAGCTCTGTTTGTGACATTAACCATTTTAAACTCGCGTGATCGGTTATGATTGTAAAATGATATCCTTCAATGTACGATCTGAATTATTTTACACTAACCACTGCCGCCAAGCACTCAAGTTCAGTGATAGTGTAGTTCTTCTGTGCAGCATTCAGTTTTTGTGACATAAAAGCGATGATAGGCTTTTTGTCCCTTCGTCATCATTCTGGAATAATACACAACCAATCCCTTGAGTACTTGCGTTGCATCTAATGAAATTTTTTTTCGAGAAATCGGGGTTGTGCAGTACCGCAGCATTCATTAAAAGGAGTTTCAATCTTTCAAAGAAAAGGTAAGCATCTTCGGTCCACTCGAACTTGTTTCCTTTACGTAACAAATTAGTGATTGGTGCAGTTACGTTTGAGTAATTCGAAATAAACCGTCAATACCAACTGGCCAAACCTAGAAGACGGCGAGTTTGTTTAACAGAGCTAGGAGGTGGAAAATTTCTAATCGCGTCTACCTTGGAGGGATCCGTATGCAGTCCATGTTCTCCTATCAAAAACCCTAAATAGCGTGTTTTGCGCAGAACAAAATGATTTGGACAATAAGTTGGCTACTACTTTTAACAATTCTAGGTGTTCGTCATACCTTGCTAAGATTATCAATAAATCGTCTAAATATACGAATATACGGTCTCGAAGCTGGTGGGGTATCATTCGATCCATCAGTCTGCACATGGTCTGGGGTGCGTTGCATAACCCAAACGGCATGATGCGAAACTGGTAGAGAGGACGGCCGGGAACAGTAAAAGCAGTAATTCCCTTTGAACTTTGCGATAAAAGTATTTGCCAAAAGGCATCTTTAAGGTCTAAACTAGTTATATAGTTGGTCTGATGAAGTCGTTCAAGCAATCCATCTATTAGGGGTAGTGGATATGCATCCTGTTTGGTTACTTGATTTACTTTTCTGGAATCTAAGCATAGGCGCACCTTCCCGTTTGCCTTTCTTACTAACACAACTGGTGAACTCCATGGGCTCGTACTTTCTTCTATCACCCCGAGGGATATCATTCGGTCTATCTCCTGGTAAATTAGTTCTTGTATTGCTGGTGAAACAGGATAGTGCCGTTGTTTTATAGGCCGCGCATTCCCTCAATGATGTGTTTAGCTAGATTAGTTCTTACTAATCCATTTACAGTAAATGAAGGAAATAATTCAATCATCTTTTGCATTTCTTCTCTCTGCGTCTTATTTAACTTGTGCTGATTCGATTCGGCCGTTAAAGATAAGTTTTGCTCGGATATCTCACAAATAATATTTAGTGCTATGTTGAAGTGTGTAATGTAGGGACAACACAAAATTTGATAGTTTTTTTAACTCCGAGATAAGTTACAGGTAGTTGTATGTGACCAAGGATGTTATTAACTGACCCGTGAGCAGTTTGGATGCAGGTGTTAAGCTTTTTGTAGTTAACTCCCAGATCTTTTAAAAAATGTTCGCTTTCTTTGCCCAGAACGCTTACGCTTGCCCCACTTTCTGACAACCCTAGTACAGATTTACCCATGATGTTGATTTTAGCATAAGAACGAGGATCGTTAATTTTGGTCTCAAGGTTGATAATGCACAGCATTGAGTAAACATCTTACGCTCTTTCCAGTAATTCAATATTCTTTTATACCGCTTAGTTCTCTTAGAATCAAAGCTGCTAGGCGCTATTGGTTTGGGCCGTAAGCTAATAATTTTTATTTGTTCAGGAATTGGTCTCTGGGATGTGGAGTCTTCTCCGAACGGTTTGTCCCAGAAGACATGACGTTCGGATTTGGGTTTCCCAGCCTCTTTTTCTGATACCGGAGACAATCCTGCTTTACAAAACCAGCTAGTCCGCATCCTTCATAAAACTTGTGAGTACGCTTCAACGTGCAAGTGTTGAACCTGTGGCCAAGGTCTTTGCAGTTCCAACAAACTACAAATGCGGAACGGTCTATTGCGTAAATCTCGGAGGTTTCGTCTTTTGCTAGCTCGCCTTCGGAGTCGGTTCGGCCTAATTCTTGACGTTTTTGAAATTTTGAAAGCTGTGAAGTTAGGGGAACTTGAAACTTTTTGGTAGTTTATGTTAACCTCTTCGACTAAATTCCGTTTAGGTCTTTGGTCTGCTCCGTTGTAATTTAAATAATCCGGAAACATTGAGTTGCGCTTCGTACTTATTAATTGTCGAGGATCAAAACCAGAAGTTTGCCATAATCGTTCGAGATTATCGCACACTTTTCTTAAGCTTTCAATTGTTGGGAAGTTCATATTTGCTATACCGTTTTTTAAGGCTGAATTCATGCTGTCGATGAGTAGCTCTAAGATTTCATCATCGGGTAATGCATTTGGAAAGCGGCAGTTCACCGTTTCGATTTCCAGAACAAAATCGTTAAACGACTGTTTGGGGTATTGATGTCTATGGCGAATGTACTTCCGCATGGCACGATCTCCTTCAGCGATGCTAGATCTTTCTAGAATTGCTTCTTTTAACTGATTCCAAGTTAAACGTTGATTTTTCCTGGTGTAGATGTAATACCATTTCTCGGCTTTTTCAGTTACGTAATGTCTAGTTCAACTAACAAGCTCTGTGTGTTAGATTTTATCTTGTTTGGCGTGTTCTTCCAATTTCATAATGAAATCATGAACATATCATCTTTCCTTCTTTTGTCGGTGCTACCAGTAAATCTAATTCGCCATTTAGTTGGATCAGCGCTCGTTTACTAAAGTGTTGTTGTTGGTTGTGCCTGCTATGACGATGCCTATTACTCCGGACGCTTACAAATGAATCGTTTCCAGTACTGTCACTGCTGTCGTTCGATGGACGATTTGTCCTATTAGTGTTACGCCTCGATGGTTGAGTTGCGTTAGGCTGTGAATTTCCAAAAGTTAGCAGCTTTTTGTAAGGGTTTCGAAGTGTTTGGATAACTGCCTTTCAAATTCTCTACCAATAATGCTGTCTTCTTCTTGGTTTGGATTAGCTTGCTCTTGTGGATGAAAGTTACTTGGCGGAGTACTGGCTGAAGTCGATGGTTTCGGATCGTTGGTTTTCCTTTGCTTGTTTAAATCGTTGCCACTTCTTTTTACTTCTTTTGATATCACGGGTTAAATATCTAGCAAATCTTTTAAATGAATTGATTGCAATCGCCAATCCAGGTGAACCTTCGGCGAAAACCAAAACGGAACACCAAAGTGAAATTCACCGTCATCTTGCATCGGGAGATCAGGTGATATTTATTTATTATATTGTTGGATTTATGATTTCTCACTTCTACTCGTCGGCCGTACAGTGTCCAGGGGATTTCAACCTTTTTTTCTATTTAACATTATTTTTTATTTAGTTTTATAATTTTTTCTTGTCTTGTGGTATTGTTGTAATTTTGTTTGATAATTATTATTTTTGTTGTTGTAAATATTGATCTTCCAATATTTAGAGTAAGTTGACTGGTTCAATGGAATCTTCCTTTAAATTCCTCGCCTCTAGTCTATTGATTGTATGTAATAGTCATGCGGTAATAGTGTCATAATCAGCACACTAAAATTTTGATAAATTAAAATAATTTATTTTCAATTTTAACAAGATGGCTGTGGTACGCTCGTGGAGTAACGAAACCCTCCCAACCGATTAGCCGCTATTCCCATAAACGTTAATCGTGTGCGACAACTTGGTATCCAAGGACCAAGCCATCCGGTTACAAAATCCCCCTAACCCCTATTTAAGGAGCACAATACATTGCAACAGTGTTATATGGTATTCAATTAATTTTAATTATTAACCAAAATACATTTCAAGTCGGTGAATGTTATACGACGTTTATGTTACAATTCACCGCAATTCATTAAGTATCGGTGGACTAAATAAACGAGTGGAAATTTAAATTGCATACTAAATTTAAAGTTTAAGGGAAGTATTAAGAGAAATATTGGCAGTTATAGATAAAATCCTTACAATACAAACATTTAATGCTATTGGGCGTTTAAATATTATTATAGGTATGACAGAAAACGACACATTGTAGGTGTCCAACTACCACTATACAGCAAGCGTCAATTTCAATAATTCATTAGTTTTTATTTAATTTTTATTATATAATTCATTCCCATTTATAAAATTACCTTAATAACATTAATTGTGTACTCACCTAAATAATATTAATTGTGTACTTAATTTACCATATTTACAATTGTTGTGAAGGATTTGGGCCATCTGCCATTTATCCACAAAACTAAACCCACTATAACATACGAAAGCCACCGAATTTTGTACAACTTTATTTGCCAGTTGTACAATAGTTTTTGTTGTGTTTATTCGTCAAGTGTGGCGCAAATAAAATTAACATCTGTGCAAAGCCAATCGCCATTTTGTTCATAGTTTTATTGTCCTTCGAGCCGGATTGCACAAAATATTGTGCAATTATAGTTTTGAACACTATCCCGATCCAGTAACGAGCACTTGAGCGCCGAATAGCACAAACCATTGTGCAATTACAGTATTTTGAACGTCACCCAGATCCACTATCCAGCAGATGCGATCCGGATTGTACAACGAATTACAATTATAGTGTTTTGGTCGCTGCTCAATTCCAGTAACCAACGATTGGAAGCCGAATAGCTGATTTCGGTTCTGATATAAAATACACAGATAAACTTTTTCCATATTTATTTAAGTGGTTCCATAACGTTTTATTCCGTCTATATATAAGCGAAAGGCTATTTTGTGTAATATGGCTACCGAAGGCGCATTAGATCACCCCAACGCTCTCGTTAAACGCAAGTCAATTGATTAGCGAATTATATTAAGACAAAGGGGAAGGATTGTAGTTACGAGAATCTCAATGCCCGATTAGCTAAAATAAATGAGTTGTAAAATCAGTTTATTGCGACTAAGGATAAGGTATTCCAGTTAAATCCTAATGCCGACTCTTATATGTTGGAAGTCGATGATCAGTATTTTCGTCTAATCGCGGAAATTCAAGTGTTGTTACTTGCAATTAACATCGAATCAGTTCCCAATACTTATCAATCAGGTTCCAAAAATGAATAAATAATTTCAGGTCGAATTTTAAGCTACCGAGACTGGCATTGCCTGTTTTCGATGGAAACTACAAGCAATGGCAGGCTTTCTTATGACGTGTTTACTTCAACAATTCATGAGAACACCACATTGTCACTTGCCCAGAAATTTAAGTATTTATTAGGCTAATTGCGCGGTCCAGCGTACACTACCATATGCCATTTCCGCGTCGTTGACTAAAATTATGTTGAAGCTCTAAAACGTCTTTAAAAAAACACGATAAAAGGAAGACGATTGTTGAAACATACATTCGCGACTTTTTATTTCAACCTAAACTTACGTCAACCCCTTCCGCATCTGGGTTGATGAAAATTTATGATAGTATTGATGAGACAATTCGCGGTTTGAAGTCATTAGACCCAGAGCCTTTCAAACGAGATCCTTGGATTGTTTATTTAGCCACGGAGAAATTGGATGAGGAGTCCAAACAACTATGGAGATACGAAACCTCAGAAAAGAACTTTCCTACCATATATCAGTTTTGTGCATTTATATCTAAAAGAATAGATGCTTTAGGAGATTCCGGATCTAAACGAGTTCATAATGTACCCAAATTATCTTTGACGAGTAAGTCGTTTCACGTAACACAGCAACCTGCTTGTCCCATACGCACCGATGAACATCATAAATTGTTTACGTGTAACAAATTTCGTTCGAGTCGATAGCCGTCGAGAATTAATGAAAACTCTTAATCGTTGTTACAATTGTTTATCGGATGAGCATGTTATAAGGCAGTGCAAGAAATCGAAAAGCTGTTTTACCTTGCTATACCTTGAAGAAGTCAATAATCTGCCAATTTCCACTAGCAAGAATAAGATGTTTACGATACAACCGAGATCATCAAATCAGAAGCAGTGAAACTCTATTTATTTCCTGCGATCCACAATGAACTACCAAGAGCTCAAATCATCACCAATTATGATAGTCCGCACCTGCCAACAATATCAATACTTCCAACAGCAGAGATCGAAATTGAGGACAATTTCGGTAGATGGACAAAATGTCGCGCCCTTCTTGATTCTGGTTCGACTCATTCGTTTGTAACAGCAAAATGTATTAGTTATCTGGGAATTCCTAGAAACAAGGCTAGCATTACAATTGATATTTTGAAGGGGCCACGGGCTGGACTGTCCAAGGGAGTATCCGATCTCAGAATAAGGTCTTGTGTTGACCATGATTACAAAATTTCTACCCAGGCTTTTATTATACCTAAAATCTGCTCCAAAATTCCAACACATTCGATAGATGTCGGCAATTCTCATTTTAAATCCATTAATCGGCTGGCCGATCCCGAGTTTTATCAACCAAAGCAAATAGATGTTCTACTTGGCTGTGAACATTTATTCCATGCGCTCACTGATGGTAAAATGGAATATATTGAAGGTAGCCCCGTCGCCCGCAACACCCGTTTTGGTTGGGTCATTGGAGGAAATTTTAACCTAAAGGATCTGAATTTAACGCCTCACCACACTCGCTCAAGATCAATCCATATCCAATTAAACCAAGGACAACCAGGATTATCAACTATAAGAGATTTTCAACCCTCCCATAACCAGTCTCATCGATGACTAATCTATATCTGCGTCAAATATTTCCATTATAACGTTTGGTATCAAGATAATCGCACAACCCTACCGTTGCCATTTAAAACCCATCCACCAAATCTTGGTGATAGCTACCATCAAGCTTTACGACGATATTTGTCTCTAGAAAAAAACCTTGAATTGGATCTTCCACTTAAGGAAGCCTGCGTAAGTTTTCTGCAGAATATTTATCCTTAGGACATATGGAACCTGAACCCGAACACGAGATTCTTGCACTTCCAAATAAAACTTACTTATCCAGGTGTTAAAAGCTCTAGTATGACATCAAAGGTTCGTGTTGTATTTGAAGCTTCCGCGAAGATGACATCCGGAGAATCTTGAAATAATATTCTCCTTGTAGGTCCTACCATTCAACAGAATTTCCGAGATTACCAAAGGATTATCTGGCGTGAAAGTGCAACGTCAAATATCCAACATTTTCGATTACGACTATCACATACGGTACCGCACCAGCACTCTTTTTAGCCACACAATCGCTCCATTATCTTGCTGATAAGTTTTCTGATGAGTTCCCAGTTGGTACTAAAAACCTAAAATGCGATTTTTACATGGATACCTGATGTCAGGAGGGGAAACACTAGTAGCAGCATTGCAGCTGCAGAGGGAACTCATCTCGAGTTGCTGAATCTCGCTGGCTCGGGGTAGGTGGGTTTACCTTACGAAAGTGGTCAGTGAACCATCCTGCATTGTTAGAAATATTTCCGGCTGAAAAGCGAGAACTTTGCTCTTGGTGCTGAGATAGGAGACGAAACTAAGGAAATCTCCATTCTAGGAATAAAATATGACCCTGTTAAAGACAATTCCTTTTTTCAATTAACCCTACCCAAGACAAATAAATTCACTAAGAGACCGTTTCTTCCCGAGATATCCAGAATTGTTGATCCGCTAGGTCTTCTTGCACCAGTAACAATTCGCCTGAAATACTATTCCAATCACTTTGGCTAAAGAGTATAGGTTGGGATGATGAACTTTCTCCGGATATCAAACAGGAGTGGGTTCTGGTTAGAAACAAGTTAGATGAGCTAACTTAAGATTCAATTTCCATGATGGATTTACAGTGGAAGGAACCATAGTCAGAACCAACCTTGTAGTGGCGAAAACCAAGGTAGCCCCAGTAAAAACCATATCTGTTCTACGATTAGAGCTAAACGCGGCTACATTGCTCGTGCGTTTATTAGGATTAGTCCAAACGTCTCTATGTTTATCATCTGATCCGAAAGTATTTTTGTACACCGATTCATCAATCACTTTAGATTGGCTATCTAAACCACCCACGGTTTGAAAAACCTATATAGCTAATCGAACGTCCAAAATCCTCACTTGCACATTTCGAAATCAGTGGTATTATGTCTCATTAAACCAGAATCCAGCCGATTGTGCGACGCGCAGTATCTCGCCACAAGTTTTACTACAAAATAGGCATTAGTTTATTTGTATAAGTTGCTTAAGGCGAAACAGCCAGTTTATCTCTTTGACAAGGTCAGAATGGGTAGGTCTGCCCGAACTCAATGGTTATTGTTGCCGCCAAATATACAAAATAATGTTTTAAATTATTCAACATTGGTCAGAGGTTATGTTTTATGGAATCGGTTGCCGGTTGAAGTTAGATGTGTAAGCACAATTAGTGTTTCTAAAAAACTTGTTTTGATTATATAAAACTAAATAATTTGACTTGATTTGTATAAAAAATATTTAATACTAGCTTGTAGGAAATTTTAAATGTTTAATGGATGTATTATATGGAAGGGTGGAAAAGCCATGAGCTTATGCCCTGTTAATATAAATAAATAAATCGACTAGTGTTTTGTCTTTTAACAGTACTTAAAAACTGTGGCGGTCAAGCCCATGTGTTGTTGGGTGGGAAGTTGTGTTAGCGCATAGTAATTTGAAAATTACGTGAAGTCCATTTATTCATACAGATTGTTTAATAAGGGTAGGTGTATGGATTCAAGAGGCATCTGCGAGTTTTACAACAAAAACATCCAATAGTGTTGGCATCCAAATCGGTATTGGTGCATATAGTATTGTCTACGATTGCAGAGCATTTCATTGATGACTTTCATTAGTATGTTTCTCGTCGTGGCCTTTACAACTCAATCATTCATCTCCCTTTACATATGGGAAGACTGCGGGAAGCTTTAAAAGCTAACATGAAAATGCTTATTAGCAAAAACATCTTTACACTACAAGAATTTTAAACATTGATTGTAAAAAATTGAAGCTTCAATCGTATCAGATGAGAGTGGATGTAGTACGGATACCCCAGCGCACTTTATCCTAGGATGATCAATGAACGATATTCCTGAAGTAGATGATTTAAATAAATTAATTAGTGTGCAATGGCAAACAACAAAAGAAATGTAATCCAGTTTTTGGAGGCGATGGTTCAAGGATTATAAGTACGTATATATAGGTTTCTGTGAATAAAAATTTACAAAAATTGTAAAAAATTTTGGAAATTTATAAAAATTGTGTTTAAAATTAATAATCACTGGTGTGTCCAGCCCCAAATCCGAAATAGTGGAAATACAATTGAAGAGGCATATCCGTAGTCGTATTGTCAAACAACAACAAAATATTAACCGGAAACTTCATCAGTCCCTATTCCATAACAGGTTGACTAGAGTCAAAAATTGTGTTCAAAGAGCTTCCTGTTAGTCCGGTTCTTCGTCTGTTCATTAGTTTTGAAAATCGAATAGATTCTTTGATTGTCTAGATTATTCGTATATTTCAAAGCCTTAAGCTATTTTTCTGTTAGAATCGAAATTAAATTCTCTAAAGTATTTATCAATAACCTAAACCAAAATTATACGCAAACTTTTAAATATCGTTCACCGCATATTATATTCTACAAAGACGACATTACCTCAAAAATCTGTCCATTAGTTTGAAGCATATATTATCCAACGGTTTGAAATCAACATAACCAAACTTTCATTCTTGCTTCTTTCTGTACTCTTATGGTACATAATTTAGCAAACAACACAAATCATCCAATTTGCATAATGAATCAAATGAAAAACCTTTCTTCGTATTTTTTTTCCAATTTGCTTACACCACCCAGCAACAACAATGACAGCCAACGGAAAAGCTAAATAACACAAAATTTTCATATTTCCCCTTTCGGGCACACAACATGTACTTATGTACTGTATGTATATACAAAGCAAAAAAAAAATGATCTCATTTCTAAAATGAAGGCGAAATAAACAAAAAACCAGAGTTAAAAGAAAATTTAATTTTTGAAATATGGAAAATTTCCACAAGGTGTTTTCCTTTCGTTTTGTTTTTTTTTTGGTTTTTTGGCTCTGTGCGGTTGTTGTTTATTTGATAATAAATTAAATTATTTCGAATTGAATTTAATATTTTGTGAATAATTTAAATTTAGTTTATCTCTCGAAGGACTTGAGTTTTAAACAAATTGGTTCACCGCACAATATTCGCAAATAACATCGACTTCTGGAGTTGAAAATCTTCTGTTGCATTTATCCAATAATACATACTTATTCCTTATACATATACATATATGTATGCATATTATGCAATAGCACAATACCCAATCAAATTCTTTGCAATTTCAAAATAATTTCAATTCACAACAAACAAAAATAATTGGAATCAAAAATTTAAAATTATAATTAACAGCATAAAACATGGTAAAAAAGGAAAACGGCAAAAAAAAAATTAATTGCATTTTTCCATTAACAATACAATTAATTATTATTATTATTGATTTTCTTGTTTTATTGTAAATTTCCAACTTTCACAAATCCACTTTCCAATTAAACAAAACGGTTCGACTCCGCAATTATATTGTGTTTTGTACATATAAAGTTGTTAGTACATGATGTTTGGAATATTTTATGAATTGAATTAAATTTACTGTGATCTGCAAAAAAAAAAACCGACTCTAACCTAAATCGGAAAAATTAGAATGGAAATTCTCAATTATTGTCGTGTATAATAATATCGAAACATAACACAATGAGCAATTTAATTTGCATAATAATAGCGCGAAAGGAAAATTCCAACAGATACAACAACGATATAACACTGGGAAAACGTAGATTTAGTCATATACATTTAGCTTTTATTATAATTACAATTATATTTCTAGCGTCTTTGTTTAAAAATCTGATCTGCCGAACATCTGTTCTAATGAAATAATTTAAACCAAAATTTGTGTCGAAGGCTTTTTTTTTTGGAAAAACTGGTTGGTTTGGTGGTAGCTTTTGTGACAAAATTTGTGCTGCTATCTAACTAGTGTACAGTTTATGACCAAAGATTTTGACAAAATTTAAAAACGCTTAAGTAGTAAAACCTAACAACAGCTGAACAATAAAAAACTAAATTATAAGTATAAACTAAAACTACCAAATGGTAAAGCAGATCAGAATATCCCATCATAGTATATTTTAATGAATTTTTCAAAATTTGATAGCCATTGACAGCATATCTGAGTATGCCATCATATTGTACTTTCCTTTGGGAATGTTTTGGGTCAGACGAAATATTTGCGCGATCCGTCAAATGATTTTTATGAATTTTTCAAAATTGCTATACAAACAAAAATTGAGTAATGACCAATCGACGGAGAGACAGACAGCTTTTGTTTTAAATGTTTTCTCTTATACCTCAAAATGTCTTATTTTGATTGTTATAACTGTGCTGTTCTAACTACTTGATATAAGTAATCAGTAAACTAAGCCTAGGTAGACAGCCAATAAATAAAATAATTTTTATTTACACAATGTTTGTGTAATAACTCATAACTTATCCTTTTCAGGCCTTCATTTATACTCTATGCTAAAGCTGCACAAACAAAGAATATTGATATACATTTCTGTTAAAAAACAGAAGTATTTAACGAAAGTTTTGTAATGTATAAGGTACTCGTAGCTATGTGTGTTTTCCGTTTTGTCCATGCGTCGATGACACTACGTGAAATAATAAAACAGACAAAACATTTTCTTTTACTTATAATTATGATTTGATTTTATTAGGTTGAATTATAATTGGATTATTAAAATTATTATTAATTTTAATCACACAATTTGTTTTTTTTACGTTAATATTAATTTTTCACTTGTTGCACGAAAGTTAAGAAGGTTGTTCTAATGTAAGTGTAATACTGACTGTCAAAAACACCACCAAAACAAAACAAAAAATTATGAAGCGGATGAATAATGAATTTTTTTTTCGTTTGTGTTCTCTTGTTTCGCATTCCACCGAAACAGTGGAGATGAATTATGTTTGATGGTGCTTGCTGGTCAAGCGGTTGCGGTTGAGTGAGTGTCATGTACACGAGAGCGCTGATATATGTATTTTAGTACATCGCGGTGATAAAACGAGTGTAAATATTTGGTGTTTGTGTGCGCGCCAATGTATATGATTGATATATTGTAGCGGAAACGAATGTAAATATTTATGAGTATAAATATGAGTGAGTCGCTACAGTTTTAAACTAAAAATAGTTAGTCTATTTGGGCTAATATGCAGCATAATTACTGTAAAAATAATTTTTTTATTCATAACATCGCAAGTTACGCCATTTTGAAAATATGTATGCAATAATACCCTGTAAAAAATTGTTAACCGCCATTTTGAATTTTTGTCAAGCATAAAACACTAAGTTATAGCCGCACAAACTGTAAAAAATCACAAAAAAATTAAAAACATAGAATATTGATATACATTCACGCAATATTTCCGTCAAAATACACAAGTACTAACGAAACTGTGCTAACTAACAATAGTTAGCATATACAGCATACTTACCGTCAAAATAATTGTTTAATTCATATGAAAATTAAAAATGCTGCAAGTGCCATAACACCCTGTAAAAAATCCAAAGGCGCCATTTTGAATTTTTGGCAACCACAAAACAGTCTGCTAAAGCTGCACAAACTTTAAAAAATCACAAAATTAATTAAGAAACATAAAATACTGATGTATACATTTATTTACGCATGATTTCCGTTAAAAACCGGAATTAATTAACGGAAGTGTGCTAAGTAACCATTATTAGCATATTTGGTGTAATATACAGCATAATTACTGTCAAAATAATTGTTTTATTCATAAAATCGCAAGTTACGCCATTTTGAAAATATGAAAACTAAAAATGCAGGAACTGCCATAACACCCTGTAAAAAAATTGTTATCTGCAATGTTGAATTTTTGGCAATCATAAAACACTATGCTAAAGCTGCACAAACTCTAAATAATCACATAAAAAATTAAGATACATAGAGTATTGATGTACATTCATTCACGCATTATTTCCGTTAAAAACCGAAAGTGCTTAACGAAAGTGTGGAAACTAAGAATAATTAGCATATTTGGGCGCTAATATACAGAATTATTACTGTAAAAATAATGTTTTTATTCATTAACATCGCAAGGTACGCCATTTTAAAAATATGAAAATTAAAAATACCGGAAGTGCATTAACACCCTGTTAAAAATTGTTGGTCACCATTTTGAATTTTTGACAAGCATAAAATACTATGCTAAAGCTACACAACTGTGTCAAGGCACACTATGCTAATGCTGCACAAACTTTAAAAATCACAAAAAAAAATTAGAAACATAGAATATTATACATTGACGCAAAATTTCCGTGAAAATACGCAAGTACTTAACGAAATTCAGCAAACTAACAATAGTTAGCATATACAGAATAATTATTGTAAAAATAATTGTTTGCGGGGCTCCAGCCCCCATTCTTTCCCAATGGCATTTTTGCAAGAGTATAGCGCTACCGAAGCTTTCTTTACCCTTTCCAGAATATTGGGTTTTCAATATAATTTGCTATCCAAAACGAGACCCAGAAAATTCGCTTCAACTGTAAAAGTCAAGCTGAACCCATTTAAAGTGTGAGGATCGATGTGAGGAAGTTTATATTTTCTAGAGAAGAGAACCAATTCGGTTTTGTGTGGCTTCACATTCAACCCACAGCCATTAACCCATAATTCTGCATTAGCTCACTAAGGGGGCCAGGATATTTACCAAGAGAATGAAGAGCAGTCTCTACAGATCTCTAATTGCAATAGGCATGTTGAGATTTAAACAGCTTTTCCGACACTATCGTTTCTCTAATATGAGCTTCTATTTGTCTTTCCAGTGTATAAAAAAAAGGAAGACAAGCTAATCGGTCTAAGGTCATTGGGATTGCAGAGTGAGCGCTTTCCCGCCTTCGGTATGAAAACAACCTTCACTTCTGTCCATTTACTAGGAATGTGACAGAGTTCTAGGCTGCCTTTGAAAATTACCTCTAACCAGGAAATTGTTAGATCCGTAGATTGTTGAATATCCGCAGGGATAATAGCATCGAGTAATGGCGACTTATATGGTTTAAAACTGTTTATCGCCCACAGGATCTTTTTTCTGCTAATAATTTGGCCTATGAGGCTAATTGCCCTTTTACCTGCTGATGTGCTAGGTACAGATTCCGAACAACCAGGAAAATGAGTCTCCATCAGAAGTTCCAGCGATTTCGCACTATTAGTGGTCCATATCCCATCCGGCCGTTAAAGATAACTAGGGATGGAAGGACCAGTTGCTAGTACTTTGCGTAGCCTAGACATCTGTGAAGAATCCTGAATTTTGCCACAGTATAGTCTCCATCTCCAAGAGCTGTTCTTTGCATTTCTAAATTGATATTTGTAAATTTTGAGGACTTCCTTATAGGAGTCTCAGTCTACAGCAGATTTTGTTATCCGAGCTATTTTAAAGAGTCTTTTGCATTTTCGACGTGTTTGTTGAATCTCCTTGGACCACCTTGGTGACCGAGATTTATCCCTAGGCCTGCTGAGTGGGCTAGAGCCCAGTGTCGCTTCATTAAAAGCGCTGGACAACTCGTCCACCAAGCCATCGAGCTCTTGTGTAGTTCAAGGAGATTTTGGCACCGGAACTGGTATTGAATTACCCAGAATTGTTCTAAAGGTATTCCAGTTGGTTTTTCTCCTGTTTCTGTAGATTGGACTTTTTGGAGGAGTTAAGTCCATTTCAAATTGAAGATAACAATGACCAGAAAAGGAGTGGTCCTCTGACACTCTCCAGTTTAATAGATTAATCGCCAAAAAGCTTCAGACAATAGTAATATGCAATACTTCCTGTCTATTAGTAGTTATAAAGGTCGGCTTATTGCCTATGTTACATATATGAAGGTTAGTACTTAAAATCAAATAGTACCACACCTGGTTCATTTGTGTCCGTACTTCCTGAGATCGTGTGATGAGCATTTGCATCACTCCCAAGGTTGACTCCAACCTCGCTCTTCTGAGCCTCCAAGATTAGCTCACCTAGAATGATTGTTTTAGTATCCACTTCATCATAAGCCAGGTAAGCTGATACTAGCCAGAGGTACGTTTACCGACCTCAATGCTGACCGCTGCTACATCTCCGTTACTGAAATTTGATAACAGAAATCAACTTTTGTTATTTTTAATGAGAATGCACGACCGAACCTTACCTTTTTTTTCGCGTGCATTAATCTATAATAGGGGTCTTGAGCCCAAGTACCCGGTCTTCAGTGACCCAAGGTTCCTGGATCAAGACGACATCTGCCGCTTCTTTCCCAATTTTTAAAATTAGAGCAGCTGATGCTGCCTTAGAGTGGTGAAGGTTGACTTGAAGAAATATCAGTGTCATCTCTACAGCCTCTTCTCCATCACAGTAACATCAGAGTAATTTCCTGATGAGAAGTCCTCTGAGAGCCTCTTTAAAGACTCCATGGACGTTGACATCTCCGTGTCCGTGAAGAGAGTTTCCGATTGGCTAACTACCTCCGCGCACGCAGATGAGCTATCAAGCACCGCGGTAGTTTCTGAAGATGACTTCGGAGCCTTCGGCTTGTCCGCGTGCTTCTTGTACACCTTGAGTGTGACTGCAATGAAACCATAGTTGATTCAACCGTTGGTTTTTTCCAGTGCAGTCAGTGACCCCCTGTTTAAGTTGATAACAGCTGACCTATAGTTAGCAATTGTCTCATCGAGCTTATCAACTTTCCAGTTGTGCGATGGCAACTCCGGGTTGCCAACCTGCAACAACTGGAGTATCACCTTTGGATCACTAGGTTTCAAAGGGATGTACACCCTAGCTCTGGTCTGCAGTGGATTTCCTCCCTATCAATCATAGCAAGGCTGGCTCCGGGCCATACCTCGCCAAGTCTACCTACTGCCTTCTTATAAAGCAGCAGGGACCTCTGATCTGCACAGCCAGTCAGTTTCACCTGATTCCTGTGCCAGCCCGCGTCCCGACAAGTCGGAGCAGGTCCTGGATTTTCCGACAGGACTTTTAGGTAGGTGGTGGCTAAGGCTCCTTCCACCTTCCCCCAATTGGCGGGCGTAATACTGCAATCCTCTTGGGATTTGTCAATAACTGCCATGCTGATCCTTGAGAACCTCGTTAAAAGGCCTCATATCGGTAGCATTGAGTTTTGTTCGCTTTGCGATCTTTGGACTTTTCTCCTGAAATCTATTTCTTTTAAGCTGTGAGCCAGCTGAAGGGCTTTCCGACTTTTTCTCGGTGACTGTTTTTGCCTACGTAAGCGTGGATTTGTCTTTACCCATTCTATCTTCTAACGAGATGTTATTTACCCAATCCAGGGCCCTCCAGGCCTTCCTTCTAGTATTATAGGTTGGTTTTGAGGAACCAGCTTCGTTCGTGCTTTGGTTCCCCTTTGTATTTGTATACTCAGATTTGGTGACCCGAGTGGAGGGACCAGCCTCCCGAGTCTCGTTGTTTACATTTTCCGGTTTTTTTAGAGAACCGGACTCTTTTTGTTGTTTTTTGTTATTATAAAGATCCGTAATTTTTCCCACGAGTAGCGGAGAAAGAAGTGTCCATCTGTGCAGAGATCCGCAGTACAGAAATAAGGCTACTTAATCCGGAGGACGCCAAGTATCCTGATCCACCGTTAGCGACTCAGCTAGTTTTAAATCTGGGCTTCCAGTCTGGTCGATTATCGGCATGGTACGATTAACACCTTAACCAGGCCCAGCGATTTGTTTTAAGATGACTCCTTTAGCGCCGTGTTTTAGCCTAGAAGCCAGAGAATCAACAATCTGGTTACCAGCGGTCACCATGTGAAGGTAACACGAGTACTTGTGAATGTTGCAAGCTTGCCGCAAATGCTAACTTGAATCCTTCGAGCAACTTCCACCTGACTACTCTATTTTAAGAAAGTAATATATAATATAAATACAATTAATCCTGTTTTCAATTTCGATTTTCAGGAAGTCCCGCGAATCCTGTCCTCAGCCTTCCATCTTCACACATCTAGCGGATTTGTAGTTTTTTACAACTGTGTCGCCTTTTGCTAATGTTTAACTTTAACATAAACAACACTCTTGGTGACTACTTTGTTGAATATACTTTTGACTACTATTTTGACTACACTTTTGACTTAATATGTGACTCTACTTTTGACTACACTTTTGACTAAACTTTTGACAACACTTGTAAATTCATTGTTGAAAACACTTTTGGTTGCACTTCTGACGACACTTTTAACTAAACTTTTGATTACACTTTTGAGTAACCCTTTTGTTACATTTATGACTGCACTTTTGACCAAACATTCTGTGACTACACTTGTAACTTCACTTTTGACTGCACTTGATCATTTTGAAAGAAAAAAGAAAACTTTTAGTATGTCCGTCTCATTTTTGTGTGTGTACAAAATGTATTTGCACTTCTCTTCGTGTTTCTATTCTTTTGGAATTGAACGAAAAGGATGAATGTAAATCAACTATAATTTGTTAAAAAATGTTTATATTTATTTACGATAGATGGTGTTACTTGAATCATTTTTTTATTATTTTGAGTCCATGATAAAATATTGCAGACACATTCAATATTGGATTCTATAACAAAAAATCTTCGTCCATCTGATTCTTGTCTGTGTTATAATGCTCTGCGCTGGACTGGGCTGAAAAAAGATATTTTTGTTTTCGAAATCTAAATATAGGTAGTTCATAATACCAGAATTTTTTTTTTTCATTTTTGACAGTATTTAAATCGCCCCCCCCCCCATCTCTTGGACCCTAAAATTCAAAAATTTTTGTTTTTTTTCTCGGCAGTGCTTAATCATTGCGCAAAATGTGCCTAATCATATATTTGACATGACATGTTTGATAGTATTAAAGTACCTTGCAACAACATCCGGTGATCGGAGTCACAGTTCTGCACTAGAGCAGTACTGTCCCTTATCCTTAAACGAAGGTGAATTAACACATTTTTAAACAGCTTGTGTGTGACAAGGAAAAAATTCTCGTTTTTCTCGCTCAATATTAGCTGTTAATCTTTTTCATTTATATTCATGGTAATTGGCGGCTCAGTTACGGGAAATACCTACCAAGGAATCATATCTATGTAACTTGATGCTTTAAAATTTATTTAAGTCACTTTAAAGAAATGGACGCTGTCTGTAATCATCACAAGTAGGAAATTTTCTTGGGGTGTAAGGTAAGCGTTGATTGAAAACATTTTGTTAATTATTTCTTTGATATCATTACAGAAAGTTGAATCATCTTCCTTAAATGTTGGCACATTGGATTCTGTTTTATTTGAAATCACATGGTTTAATACACTTTGACTACGAAGTGTGCAAGAGTTCGAAAAGAATTTGATGGTTCGGTAGTCGCCACATAAAGTCTCAACAGCCGGTTGGCAGTTGTTAGCCGTCTAGCTTGAGATAATTTACCTGAATTGCTGATCGGAATTCAAATATTTAAAATTTTTATTCGGTAATACACGTTGAACAGGTTTAAATTTTACCACAGGCTTTTTCTCACTTTTACTCAGCTTTGCCCCTATGAGCCCAGAAAATGGTTATGGACTTTTAGTGTGATCATACAATTTTTACACTAAATACCGTAACAAACCCCCTTGCCATCCAGAGTTGATACTGGTCGAATTAACTGGAGTTTCAACTGCCACGTATCCAAAAATATTTGATTTCCGGTTCTTCCACTAGTGAAACCTCGCTACGTCCCTCCACCTGCATCAAAATAAAGCCATCAAAATAAAGACCTCTGATTGAAAAAGCTGATGTATCTTTAAGTTATATAGTATCTTAATTTAAAAATTATTTAATGAACCTCCAGTAAGTGGTTTTGCCTATAATTGTCTTCTGTGTTTTGGTATTTTTCATCTGATTTTGATTTTGCCGACAACATATTTTGGATCAAGTGCCAAAACCAGCTTGGAATCTTCAAGAGCAGCTGTTAAATTCTTGGCAACCGTTCGATTTGAAGCAGTGAGGATATTCTCATTTGGTTAGAAGATTTTTTTCTCTCGTTTTATTTTATTTTTTCAAATTTACATTATTGTTACGTTTTTGCCTTGTCAATTAAGGTTCGTATCACTGGATTGTGAATAATACAAAATCAATTTAATTTATCTCCAACGAATTTATTTATGTCACACAAAAATTATAATAACACTATTTACTAACGATAATTCACATAATCACTTTATATAAATCATCCTCAAATTTTACTATACACTTATAATTTTTATTTCCACAAAAACACTTTTTAATTCACTTTTTAATTCCGGGTGTTGGGGGTGCGCTTCAATAGGGTAGGAGTTGACCGTTTATAGCCACGACTTTCGTGAACTATATTCCAGCTCTGCAACTATGTAGAGGCCACCAAATGTGTCTAGTATACCTCCTCGTGGTGACACCCGGGCAACGATTTTAAAATCGGCTAAATACTAGAGGCGAGTGGATTACATTATAAATATACAATATGCAATGAATAAAACAGAAGGAAAAAATACCCCAGGTGGTAAACCAATAGAAATATTGGGCAATCCACTCTCTGATGAGACTGGCCCTAAGGATTCTGGGGAGGGCCGATCCTTGCATACACAAAAAAACAAAAATATGGAAATAGTAAACAGCCCGTTCCACAAAGGAGGAAACGTTGCTAGATCTCCTGAGAAAACTTTTAATTTCTCATCTGAAAATTTTAACATGGAACGATTCCAAAATAATAAGGGCGCAACAGCAGCACCCCAACAAGCAAGTATAACAACCTCATATAACTATGGTGAAACATCTATTCTTGAAAGTGATACTTCAGAAAAAGAGCTAACGTTATACAAACAATGGCAAAAAGTAACTGATGAGAAAAATCAGCAAAGCATTATTATTCTCAATTTACAACAACAAATTGACGAACTAAAAAAAGAAATGATGCAATTAAAGCAGAACGAAACTCAAGCTAAGCCATCAATGAAGCAGAACCAGAATACCGAACTTAACGCCAACAATGTTAAATGTCCAACCGAATCATCAATAATACAGAAACAAAACACCAATTTTTATGTTAATAAAAACGTTGAATATCAAACCGATGAGGAAGACTTAGCTAAAGAAACAGAATGGATTCGTGCTAAGTCTATAAAAAGTAAAAAGAGAAGGTTAAATAATACACCGTCACCACCACAAAAACCACAAACTCTGGATCAAAACACTCAGCCTCAAAAGGTTGAGACAAATATCAAAACAGATAAAAAAACACCTCCCCCACCACCGATCATAGTAGATGATGTTAAAAATTATCACGTTTTCTATGATATAATTAAGGCGAGTGTTTCAGAAGAATCATTCATCACTAAATTGATGAATCAAAATAAAATAAGCATCAACGTAAATAGCGTCGATGCATATAGAAACGTAGTGAAAACTTTGAACGAAGGCTCATTTATCTTTCACACGTATGAAAATAAACAAGAAAGGCCAATCAGAGTTATGGCAAGGAACTTACATCATACATGTAGCCCAGAACGAATTAAAGAAGAATTATCATCGAAAGAATTTAAAATAATCAGCGTAATGAACAAAGTTAGCTGGAGAAATAAAAAGAAGCTAGACATGTTTGTACTAACATTCAGTTGTGACGAAAATATAACCAAAATATATAAGATCACTAGTTTATTGGGTTGCAAAGTGGAAATTCAACCACTTAGAAAGTCTAAACTAGTTCCGCAATGCCAAAAGTGTCAGGCATATGGACATACGCAAAGATATTGTGGCAAACTTCCAAGGTGTGTTAAATGTGCCGGACACCACCTAACTGGAAAATGCGACAATCCACAAGCTAAACTTAAATGTGTACACTGTGGACAAGGTCATCCTGCTAACTATCGAGGATGTATTGTTGCAAAGGAAATTCAGAAAATGAAAAACCAAAGGATGAATAAAACTCAAATGTATGGCCAGTCAAATCGATATGAAAGGCATGCAAAACAAGACAATGGGCAACCATTTGGCCGCCAACTAAGAACTGAAGGTGTTACATATGCTGAAGTAACAAGCAGTGTTGTGCAATTTCGCGTAAAAAATAATTTTTTACATACATTACGTAAAAAATTGTAAAATACGGTAAAAATTGTAATTAATGTAAAATATTGTAATAAATGTAAAAAATATTAAAAGTGATGCCATCTAAAAGAATTAAGAAATACTAGTACCACTCACATACTCAAACCACTTTTATTACCTATTTATAAAAAATATTAACATTATTTCTCAATAATTAACCCTTAATATTTTAAATACACACCTGGATGTACAAACAAAATAGCAAAAAATTTTCGAAATTAAATGTCACAACAATAAACAAAAATTTAATGAAACGCAGTGTAGTTAATTAGTTTGTTTATTTAAAAATAAGTGAAAAATACGCCAATGAACCTGGTTGGGAATTATTAAATTGTAGCAAATTCACGGATGATAGTATTATCGCTGTAAAGGTGCTGTTAACCTTTTATTACATAAGTTGATTGAAGGTCGCAAGATCAGCTGTTGATTTTAGATAAGTACAAGTTATATGGAGTATTAAATTAAGAATTAATTCTTTGTGTTTTATTTATCTGTTTTAGGAATCGGATTGCGGCCCATCCATCAGTTGTAACAATAAGGGTTTCTGTGCATTAATCGTATGTCGAACTCCAGATTTTCAACTAAACAGTTTAACGACAACGTTTCTTAACCGATTGAAGTGAAATTTAGTATGCAAATTTATATTGGCCTACAAATAGCATGTACCGAATTTCAATATTATAACGTATCCCGTTCCGATTATACGGCTGTCTATATATTCCCGTAGTGTTTAGCATGAAAAAACGTTTCTTCTACAACTTCCCGCGTTTCTTAACCGATTGAAGTGAAATTTAGTATGCAAGTTTATATTGGCCCACAAATAGCGGGTACCGAATAACAATATTATAACGTATCCCGTTCCGATTATACGGCTGTCTATATATTCCCGTAGTGTTTAGTATGAGAAAATAAACGTTTCTTCTACAACTTCCCGTGTTTCTTAACCGATGAAATTCGGTACACGCTATTTATGACCGAATTAGTTTGTGCGATTGCTTTCAAAGAACCGTACTAAAAACCAACTGGTTACCACAGTTATGATTGCATTTCGCTGCCCCTGCCATGATATTATTGTAACAAAGTTGAGCCTTGATAAAGAATGATGCGTGATCCAATTAAATTACTTATCGTTTTCGAGAACGTAGCTATTAGAATACCAATTGCAAAATGGTGGCCATATATTTATAGGCATTAGGAATCGATTACTAGTTTTAATATTTTACAAAATAAATTCTTTTGACAGTCTAACATAATTGCGGTGGTGAAAGTTAAAAGTAAAACATACACAGTCAAATTTTATAAATCAAATAGTATGATACCTACATGTGAGATGGCGCAGAATAAATTATAATTATTTGAACCATGTATGTAAATAGAGAAATTATTTTTTTAATAACATTTTCGAATAGATACAATTTTAATACATAAAAAACAGAATAAATTATTCCGTTTTATGTTAAATAAAATACGTTTGGTCAGCATATTTTAAACATTTTATTTAAAACACATAGTACAATCTACATTAAAATTAATTTCAATAGATAGAGCTGTGAAATGGTTGTAATATAGACATAAAATTTTTTAATTCTGCTCTTTTCATTTAAATGTCACATTTCGCACAGATGTCGCTAATTATTTACAATTTTTTACTTTGTAACGTAAAAAATTTCAGGTAAAAAATACAATTATTTACACGTAAATAATAGTGTAAATTACGCAATGTAATTTACGTGCACAACACTGGTAACAAGTGGCGTAGTCAATAAACCCCAGCAAAAATCTAAAGATGTAGACATCAGTCAAACATTACAAGATATTCTCATGAAATTAACAAAATTTGATGAGAGGCTACAAAAATTGGAAGATAGAGCATTGGGAGCTAGACCCAAATCAACACAAAAATGAACAACACAATGAAAATCATGTCATGGAATGCTAATGGTTTGCTCCGGCATCAGCAAGAACTACAAGCAGTCCTCGACATTGAGAATATAGATGTGTGTCTTATTTCGGAAACACATTTTACTAAGCAATCCTACATAACATTTAAAGGCTATTGCATATATCACACTATTCATCCAGATAATTCAGCCAGAGGAGGAAGTGCAGTCATCATTAAAAAAAATATCCAACATTTTGAAGAAGCAAAGTACGGAAAAGAAGAAATTCAGGCCACAGTGGTTTATATAAAAACGGAAAACTTTCCTATTGTTGTGGCAGGATTATACTGTCCACCAAGACATTCAATTAAAAGCAAACAATACTCAGAGTTCTTTAAGCGTCTGGGAAAAAGGTTCATAATAGGTGGTGACTTCAATGCGAAGAATACTCACTGGGGTTCTAGATTAACTACCACTAAAGGAAAAGAATTATTGATTGCCATCAAAGAAAATGGATGTGAATCCATTTCAACAGGTAAACCAACATATTGGCCAACTGACCCAGGGAAAATACCTGACCTGATCGATTTTTTTATAACCAAAAATATTTCTAATAATTTTATGAAAGTTGAAGAAAGCCAAGATATGAGCTCAGATCATTCTCCAATAGTCCTAACTCTAAGCGAGTATATCATCCAAAAAGGGAATAATCCAGTATTAAACAACAAATATACGAACTGGGAAAGTTTCAAAGTACACCTGGAACAAAGAATACTTTTGAAAGTTCCTTTAAAAACTATGGATCAACTGGACATAGAAGTAGAAAAGTTCATTACAGATATTCAACAATCAGCATGGGAAAATACTCCAGAAATCAAATCAAGGCTAAAAGGAAATAACTATCCAATAGAAATTAGCAATCTCCTTAGGGATAAACGCAAATCCAGAAAAAAATGGCACCAAACTAGAGCTCCACAGGACAAAAAAAGACTAAATAATCTTACTCAACAATTAACAAGAGAAATTCAGAAATTAAAAAATGAGTCAGTTAATTTCTACTTAAGTAAGTTAACGAATGATAGTAATACGGATTATTCGCTTTGGAAAGCAACTAAAACTCAGAAAAGGCCAATAATGCCGATCCATCCTATCAGGAAAATGGATGGAACATGGGCAAGGAAAAACAAAGAAAAAGCTGAAGGTTTTGCTAATCATCTTGAAAATATATTTCAACCTCATGAATGTTAATTACGAGAAATAGTGGATGAAAACATAACACAAATTCTCGAAGATGTCACCCCTACATCGACTACTGAAGTAGCAAATGAAATTAAAAACAATTTAAACTTAAAGAAAGCACCAGGGTTTGACCTGATTACCGGAGAAATAATAAAGCAGCTACCGGGAAAAGCTACGGTAAAGTTAACTAATATCATAAACGCCGCATTTAGGTTAAAATATGTACCCAAACTTTGGAAAGTGGCTGAAGTCATCATGATTCCCAAACCAGGAAAACCGCCACATCTAATAACATCATATAGGCCTATATCGTTGTTGCCGATAATGTCCAAACTCTTTGAAAAGCTACTATTAAAAAGGCTTAAACTAATAACTGAAAAAAATAATCTAATTCCGAATCACGAATTTGGTTTTCGCAGTGAGTACTCAACTATCGATCAAGTGCATAGAATAACCAATATTATTGAGAAGACTTTAGAAGAGAAAAAAGTTTGTTCAGCAGTATTCCTTGATGTAGCGCAGGCCTTTGATAAAGTTTGGCACGAAGGATTAATCTACAAACTCAAATTAATCCTACCGAAACAGTACAGCATATTACTGGAATCATATATAACGGAAAGATATTTCAGGCTTAAGCAAGAAGATGAATATTCAGAGCTTAAGGGAATAAAAGCAGGAGTTCCACAAGGAAGTGTACTTGGGCCACTTCTGTATTTACCATACACCCGAGATGTCCCAATCCCACAAAACAACATGATAGCCACTTTCGCCGATGACACAGCTATCTTGGCAGTAGGTGACAACAACTCAGATACAGCAGAGCAATTACAAAACGCCATAGAGCAAGTACACAATTGGACAAAAAAATGGCGCATAAAACTAAATGAAACTAAATCTGTACATGTTGACTTTACGAACAAGAGATTAGTTCATAAACCAGTATATTTAAATAATCAAGAAATACCACATGCAAACACTGCCAAATATCTTGGTATGACGTTAGACGCTAAACTTCGCTGGAAAGCTCATGTAAAAAAGAAAAGAGGCGAGTTGGAATTAAAATACAAAAAAATGTATTGGTTACTGGGAAGAAACTCTCATTTATCAATCCTTAATAAACTTCTGCTTTATAAGCAAATATTGAAGCCTGTTTGGACTTATGGTATACAGCTGTGGGGGTGTACCAAGCAGAGCAACATGGATATTATCCACCGATTCCAAAACAAAGTGCTAAGAAGCATCGTCAACGCACCATGGTTTGTCAGAAATAGCGACATCCACAAAGATCTGGGCATAGAACTCATCAAAACCGAAATTATGAAATTTGCTAGAAGTCATGAACAACGGCTACTTCACCATGTCAACATAGAGGCCAACCAGCTACTGGATAATACGGATTTAGTTAGAAGGCTCAAAAGAGTAAAGCCTTTTGAGTTAGTGTAAATCAGTTAAAATAAATCTTTATCTAGCGCACGACAAAAGCGCGATCAAATCATAAATATCAAAACTAAGGAGTACATCGATGGATGAACCCTTAAATTTCAGTAAAATGTAGTAATTTAAGTTAGAATAAAATTGCTTATTAGTCTTAGACTAGATTGTAATTAAAAAAGAAATAATAAAACAGAATTATTTTCAAAAAAAAAAAAAAAAAAAACTTTTTAATTCCTTTTTAATCTTCACACTATCGCTTACCAAATACTACTAATAATCTTATAAGTTTACTCTATTGCGTTCCAAATTCTAATAATCCAATTTGATCTTGTTCGTCTTTTCATATACACAAACTAAACTTCTCGAAAGTTCATGACTTTTCCAGTTAGAATACTGTAGAAACATTTAGAACAGTTTTATCATGGAAAATTCCATTTTAGTACAGTTAAACATTGAGCTATTAATTTTAACTTATTCTATTACACACTAGGTGTCACCGTCGCATTATTAACTAGTCACAAACAAATTTAGTACACCAATCCTACTTAGACAATTGACTAGGAGATAAAGCTAATTAATTGCAGATTGTGCAAGATGAGGTGAACAATAAAATACAAATTATATCTTTATACTAAAACATGTAACAGCCCAAACCTAATAATTCAGCTAACACTGGGTTATTGAATTTACATCATTATTTGCAGGATACCTTCTTTCTACGATTTTTGAATCACTCCAAACGGTACTTCAGGGATCCACGGCGTACGCATGTTCCCATTTTACACAACGAGAAGTTTTAAAAATAATTTTATCAAACAATAATTTTTAAAAATGTATATTTAGAAAATAAAATATATTCGGGTAATTTGAACATCAAAGCCAACTGACCCGCTTGAAATCCTAGTCCGCACTTATATCAATTGAAATGAATCGTATCCAGAAATTTCCAGAATTTCGCTTATACCTGCAACAGCTGACTGTTCTGGTTCTGGTTCTCTTACAAAAACAAATGTTTCAACTTTTTTGATTTCCGGGACATTTGATTTCGCTGCATTTCTGTTTGCCGCCTTATCGAAATTTCCTACAGCCATTTTTCTTTTGCTCCTTTGATCTATCAAAAAAGTAATTTTCCATTATTATACCCTCACAAAGGCAAACCGATTGACCAGAACGATTTCATTTTTAGGCAAATATGTATATCAAAAAGGCTTGTCTGTCTCAAATTCTTGCAAAATGCTAAAAAGAAAAATAATTACGTATGGCCAACATACAACTTTCTTTTGTGAACAGCGTATTTTGAGAAACTTATTATGCAAATTTATTTTTCGATCACAACTCAATTTATTTTTTTAATTTTTTTGGAAACAATCTGTATTTAGTAGTTTTTGTAAACTTTATACTTTTTAAGATATTTGCAAAATAAATTTTCTGGACCAAATGAATGGCCATTTCCGGTTAGCCGATTAGGAGTAAAATTCACTGGGACCTTCCAATTTATCAAAAAAGCTTAAATCTGAAGTTTCAGTTCAATTGGTTAAACCAACTAGGCTGTAGACAAGACTCAGACTGACAGACTGACAGACTGACAGACTGACAGACGGACAGACTGACAGACTGACAGACTGACAGACTGACAGACTGACAGACTGACAGACTGACAGACTGACAGACTGACAGACTGACAGACTGACAGACTGACAGACTGACAGACTGACAGACTGACAGACTGACAGACTGACAGACTGACAGACTGACAGACTGACAGACTGACAGACTGACAGACTGACAGACTGACAGACTGACAGACTGACAGACTGACAGACTGACAGACTGACAAACTGACAGACTGACAGACTGACAGACTGACAGACTGACAGACTGACAGACTAACAGACTGACAGACTGACAGACTGACAGACTGACAGACTGACAGACTGACAGACTGACAGACTGACAGACTGACAGACTGACAGACTGACAGACTGACAGACTGACAGACTGACAGACTGACAGACTGACAGACTGACAGACTGACAGACTGACAGACTGACAGACTGACAGACTGACAGACTGACAGACTGACAGACTGACAGACTGACAGACTGACAGACTGACAGACTGACAGACTGACAGACTGACAGACTGACAGACTGACAGACTGACAGACTGACAGACTGACAGACTGACAGACTGACAGACTGACAGACTGACAGACTGACAGACTGACAGACTGACAGACTGACAGACTGACAGACTGACAGACTGACAGACTGACAGACTGACAGACTGACAGACTGACAGACTGACAGACTGACAGACTGACAGACTGACAGACTGACAGACTGACAGACTGACAGACTGACAGACTGACAGACTGACAGACTGACAGACTGACAGACTGACAGACTGACAGACTGACAGACTGACAGACTGACAGACACTGACAGACTGACAGACTGACAGACTGACAGACTGACAGACTGACAGACTGACAGACTGACAGACTGACAGACTTACAGACTGATAGCCTAACTTACAGAATTATAAAATATTTTTGTTATAACAGGCAAACATATCTAGGGACCCTATTTATAGGGACCAAGAAAAAATTTTGAGATAAATTTTGCAAATTCGAATAATACACGATACTTGGAATGAACTCTTCGAATTTATATATTTGACTAGGTTATGATGGCTAGGAAACTCTCAAACTCAGACAACCAGGAAGGCCTTGGCACGAACGGATGTAGGACCTAATCACACTCGGTCACCGTCTCTGGTATTTTTTGTCATATAAATTGAACTAATGCGTCCCCAATATTTTAGTCATGTCACTTGCACCGACAAACAAATATTGGGTATTTTCATAGTCGATTGAAACGAAAATAATTAAGTGCAAGTTTTCGTGGTGTTTTCGAAGGTGCCAAGGTCCTGGATCTAGCTGTTCACAATTTTATTTTTACATTTTTCATAGATTGATTTTAAAAAAATCACGGGAATCAGTTTAGGTGAATGGTTAAATAAAAGTAGTTGTATTCTCGAATCCGAGGAGTTGATTCTTCGCGATCTAGGCGCCACCCTTAATTATGTGCAGGTTTTCATGGTATTTTCGAAGGGGTCAGTCTCCTGCGTCTAGGTGCCCCCCATTGTTTTTTATTATAATATTTCGACTTAAAAAAGTAAAAGGAATTAGTTTAGATAAATTGTTTACATAAAATATAGTTGTGTTTACAGTAATATTGCTTAAGTTATAGAAAATCATTCTGATTTTCAATGACATTTCATTTAAAAATGGTTGAAGCAGAAATCTTAATATTATACATAATGTTTAAAAAACTGTTAGCGAATGACTTGCAATCGAATACAAATGGCACAAAAATAAACATTAATTAAGCAACATAATAAATAGCAAAAACCAAATCCCGGTAGTGTGTATTCAGAGATCTCCATCTAACTTTATTTATTACGTCTGCTATTACAGCAAATTAATCATTTCTCTCAAACACATTTTTTTACACATCGCCAGATGCAGTAATCTATATTGATTAGGGGATTGAAAATTAATAAATTGGAAATGATTTGAGATATATAAAATCAATTTGACTTTCCATCATTATATACGATAGTTGTAGTATACAAATATTATGTATGTAAATAAAATTGCAATCTATTTACAATATAAAACAATAAAACTTGGATATGAAACGTCTGTCATGCGATTTCGATTTCGATCCAATTAAATTGTGAAATTATAGTCATTCAATTTGTAAAACTACAATAAAATAAAATTTAAAATTCCAAAATACTAAAAATAAAAAAACAGAGTCTCCTGCCCCTCCCCCAATCCATTATAGTGTTGTTGGCGTATTGTAGTATATAGATGTAATAATGCTGTTCAAATTGTATAAATTCGAATAAGATGGAGAAAAAATCTTAAAATAAATTTATTTACTTTATATTGCTTTAATCTATTTTTCGAATTCTTTCAATAAAAATAACAACAATAAGATTAGACAATAATGGTACATGTATGTAGTAATAAGATGTATACTGTTATATAAGAAAATGGGAAAACATATCATTATTCCTCTATACATACATCTCAGTTTTATTGTTCGACTCGTAACATTTTCATGACGAAATGAATTTTTTATATTGATATCAGCACTGTTATACTGAAATCAATTATTTGTGAAAAATGACATCTAGTAAAAATATTGCAACATCAGATCTCATAAAAACTATTTATTTTTGGATTTGAAATTTTATGAACTAGTAGAACAGATATATTTACAAATGTTATCATTCAAAACTATTTCCATCTTTACCAAGCGGCAGGTACCCGGCTAACCAGAATAAAGTTTCCTACATTCAACGGCGATAATTCGGATTTGGCCGAGTTCAAAAATTGCATCATCGACCTAATTCCTAACAACCTAACGAGAAGCTATTTTATTTAAATAAGTTTACATCACTGATCAAAATTACGAGGAGACATGGTGGATTATCCCCGCTAGGTAAAGTCGCCTAGTTTTGCTCTCCTAGTAATTCACACAGTTGCACACAGTTGAAAAGGGAGATCCACATTTCAAAATAAATCCCTTAGATCACGTATACACTGTTAAGATGCCCAAAGCTAACTTTTTGTTCAATAATTTATGTGTGCTACAATATCAAAAGGTTTAGGTCGATAAAACTAGGGGTAAATTCCTAAGAATACAATGCCATCTCAATAACTTCTACAACCAGATTATTCGTGCCGTGACGGCGATGAAGCCAGAATTTTGACTGTTTCCATTGTATTGCTGTAAAACACTTAAATTTCACACTTCATTAAACTTCCTATAATTTTGGTGTGTTTCAGAATGGAAATGACAAGTAAAGAAAGAAAACAGGCCATTTCATGAAGCAGCTTCATGGAACAATGCCATTATTAACATACAAAATTTGCCAGAAGGTATACGTTTACATTCAATCATCGACAGAACTGAGCATCAAACGAGTTTATTAGATCGGTTTGATTGTAATATCGAAGGTAAAATTCCGCTTACGGTGGTTTTTATGTGATCATGTTTTGCCACCGTCTCTTCGAGAATTATTGCAATTCCTTGAACGAATTATAAAAGCATCATTTTAATTTTTGGTAATTCGGTTTCAAATTATAATATTTTTCTAAACACACCTATTATAGCAAATTTTTAATTAAACCTATGGGATTTCGATAACAACAACTTTAAATAGGATATTGTTGTTGTCAAAAATATCAAAAATTTGAAATAATTGTGATTTTCGAAGTACCAATATTTAATTTAAAAAGAATTAATGAAAGTTGTTGTTGTTATCAAATTTCTTTTTAAAGAATAGATGATACCCTAACAAACTACCTATGCTGGAAACAAGCGACTGGCGACTTTTGTCGAAATGGTGCAAATATTATGACTATGTGAATTATAATTGCTTGATTTGTCCGAAATATTCTATGACGCAAATCATTGATGTCCAAAATAATCATTTAAGCAAGTTTGCTATTCCACATGAGAAAAATAAATCAACACACTTCATCATATTAGCGTCAGATGAATAATGTTTTATTCGTTTCAAAAATGATAGCTGGCAACGATCTGTTGACTTATCCAACATAAGCTGCATTTCTTGACGCATAGTGATCCGGATCAGATCAAAATTTATATGTGAAGCAACAACAACATTTGATCCAACATTCGTTTTGGATCACAAATGGTGATCTAAAAATAGTTGAACAATATTTTGTAGTTGAACAATATTTTGTAAAGACAAAGAATATAATGAATATAGTACGAGTATGAAGAGGCATTCAAAACGAAACGAGACAAAAAAAAATTGAATTTTGGTGTTTGTTTGTTTTACGCATTTTTGTGTCGTTTCATGAGACATGATCTGATCCGGATCAGATCAAACGTCAAGAAATGCGGCTATTAACAGTTCCTGGACTTGATAATGCTTCTATTTATGTGTCTAAATTGGTATAAATCAAAGCTGGCCTAGACCATTTCTGGCTGTGCCAAATCACAATGGTAGAGAAAGCAGTAATAGTGTTGCTCGGTTAATAATATGGAACCCCTTACTATTGGTACGGACGATGAACAATGAGCTGAATATATTTGCATTTCACACACACACACACCCACACACACACACACACACACACACACACACACACACACACACACACACACACACACACACACACACACACACACACACACACACACACACACACACACACACACACACACACACACACACACACTACGGGGGGAGTCTGTAACCCCTACTTAGCGCGTCCCCAGGTGGCGGATAGGGGAATGCCCGCTAGTTCTAGAGGGTAAGAGGGAAATAAAATACCTCTCGTGGACCAAACAGACTAGGGGAAGGAACCCCGATTTTAAACCAAATATGGCGAGTCAGACAAATATGGCAAACCGTACGGTGCAGGGGGTCGGATCCCCAGTACCGGCGCTTATCGGGAGTGAGCAAGCCGGCTCCCAAGCGTCGTTATCCAATGACTGCAGTGTACCAGCGGTGGCAAACTTGGCCACTGGTGCATTAAAAACTACAAGTGAGGAACAGAAGAAACAAGAGCTGTGGGATAGGCTAGGCCAGAAGATTAGAGGCCTACACGAGTATGCCAAGCCCAAAAATAACGTCCACAAGGAGATAAAGGATTATTCGAGGTCATTGTGTTCGATCTTTGAGATGCTCACACAGTGTAATGAAAATCTGGGACTAGCACCACCAAAGGAAAGCAAGGAGAACGAGACGCAAACGTCACCGGGGTTTATAGCTCAACCGGAGAAGCCGGAGTTGGGAGCGACCGACAAAAGAAAACAAAGCGATTCGCCTCCTGAAGCCAGACAAAAAACGAAAAAACCGGCATACAGAGAAGGAGAACCTCCCAGTGGAGCAGACGAACCCGCGGCTCCCAAGGCGAAAACTCCCAAGGCTAAAACTCCCAGTAGGGGTCTTCCTGCAGGAGGTTGGGAAACGGTAAAGCCAAAAGCAAAGCCGAAGAAAAAGCCACAGCGTCCGCGTCTAAGGCCGGCCCACCCTGACGCTCTGGTTGTGAAGGCTGAGGAGGGGAAGTCGTACGCGGATATCCTTCGCAGCTTAAAAAATGACAAAGACATGGATCAACTGGGCACCATGGTCAAAAAAGTCAGGAGAACAGCTGCCGGAGAACTTTTGTTGGAGCTGGACCGGTCAGGCGGGCAATCGGGGAGTAGCTGGGGAGTTCGGCCGAAGTAAAAAGTCTCAGAGACGAAACGGTCATTGAGCTGAAAGACCTCGACGAGCTCACGACAAAGAAAGATATATGCGAGGCCTTGAAATCTCTAGAAGGGGTATCTGACTGTGATGAGTCAGCAGTTAGATCCCTCAGAGTCGGTTTTAGAGGAACACAGACGGCAGTGGTCAGTCTCCCAACGGCTTTCGCCAGGAAAGCATTGGAGATTGGTAAAGTTCGGATCGGATGGGTCGTCAGTCGCATTCGACAAACTACCAGAGTAGCCAAGTGCTACAAATGCTGGGAGTACGGTCACCGTGCTAGCACCTGTAAAGGGCCCGACAGGTCAAAACATTGCCTTAGATGTGGTAGAGAAGGACACTTGGCTAAAGAATGTTCCGTGGATCCAAGCTGTATGCTGTGTCGGGGGAAAACTGAGAGCGGGCATACTGCTGGTAGCAGCAGATGCCCAGTGTACCAGAAGGCCTTCCGGGCGGCAACTAAGAAGAAAGCATGAAGATTCTCCAGCTGAATCTAAATCATTGCGAGGCGGCGCAGGACTTGATGGTGCAGACAACGAGAGAGCGGAAAATCGATGTAGCAATAGTGTGCGAACAGTATAGGAACATTGAGAGCCCAACTTGGATTTCCGATGCCTCGGGCCGAGCAGCAATCTGGACACTTGGCCTATGCCAAGTGCAGGAATCCATGAAAGTGCCACGGACCGGTTTCACGTGGGTCAAGGTGGATGGAATATATATATACAGTGTCTATGCCCCACCTAACGACCCAGTAGAGGAGTTTAAAATGCTCTTGCATCATCTTGCCGGTGAAGCAAGAGGACGCAGACCACGCATCATCGCGGGCGATTTCAATTCTTGGGCTACGGAGTGGGGCAGCAGAGAAACAAATCGGCGAGGGGAGACACTGCTGGATTATCTTGCCTCAATGGACGTCGTTCTAGCCAACACCGGGGACCGGCCGACTTTCACACGCGGTGGTGCCAACTCGATAATCGACTTGACATTCACGAGTGAGTGTTTAGCACACTCAGGCTTAAGGTGGGAGGTCTCTAATCTTTATACACATAGTGACCACCAGGCTATCCTCTTCAATATTGCCGAAGCTGAGAAACCAAGAAGGGTAGTGAGACAACCAAGCCACAAATGGAGTGCAAGGGCGTTCGACAGAGACACCTTCATAGCCATGCTAGAGGATGAATCGGTTGACATGGGTTCGCCGAACGATCAGGCGGTCCAGCTTATATCACACGTTGCCAATGCCTGCGATGCCTCTATGCCAAGGACGTCGGCAAAGAACCACCGACCACCAGTATATTGGTGGAATGAAGACATTGCCGAACTCCGTATAAGATGCCACCGAAGTAGAAGATTGTGCCAGCGAGCAAGGGGTCGATCGGGCTTCAATGATTCCCAGGAACAGTACGGGAGGGATCGTAAAGCTTTGAAAAGAGCAATCAAAATAAGCAAACGTCGATGCTGGATGGAGCTATGCAAAGAGGTTGATGAGGATCCCTGGGGCAGACCATACAGGACTGTTACGGCAAAGCTGAGAAACTTTTCCGCTGCGAGTCCTACTTGTCCTGCCTTGCTACAAAACATCGTGAGCACGCTCTTTCCGGAACAACGGGAACTAAACAACGATGAAATTATAATCCCACGAGGGGAGGATGTAGCACCTATTAGCATAGAGGAGCTCCTGGCAGCTTCCCGTAGAATCAAGGATAGTAAAGCCCCAGGTTTGGACGGAGTTCCTAACTCTGCGCTAAGGACGGCCATAGTAACCCGCCCAGATATGTTCCTTGAAGTATATAACAAGTGTCTTAAGGAAGGAGTTTTCCCTGATTGCTGGAAACGACAGCGGCTCGTGCTTTTGCCAAAATGCAGTAAACCAACAACTGAGCCTTCATCGTATCGTCCGATCTGTATGCTGGATACGGCAGGGAAAGTGCTGGAGAGAATCATATGCAATCGACTAGATACCTTTATCGAGGAATACCAAGGCCTGTTGGAAGACCAGTATGGGTTCAGGAAGGCGCGCTCTACTGTGGATGCGGTTAGGAAAGTCGTAGGAATGGCTAGCGAGGCTATCGCAGGAACACGATGGAGAAGAGGGACCAAGAAGTACTGTGTTATTGTAACCCTGGACATTAAAAACGCCTTCAACTCGGCGAGGTGGAGTTGCATTTTGAAGGCCCTTCAACTACTGAGAGCTCCGGGGTACATTAGGGCAATCATCCAGGATTATTTCAAGGATCGGATCTTGACGTACCAAACAGATGACGCTAACATGTTCTACAAGGTCACAGGCGGTGTTCCGCAGGGCTCGGTTCTCGGACCTTTACTGTGGAACGTTATGTACGACGCTGTGCTCAGACTAGAACTGCCACATGGTGCTAAGACTGTTGGGTTTGCTGATGACATTGCATTAATGGTGACGGACAAACACCTGGAGGACATCACCCTGGTTGCTAACGAGTCCATCGCTATTATCCGACGGTGGCTATCATCAGTGGGTTTGCTTCTGGCGGACCACAAGACGGAGGCAGTCCTAATAACGAGTAGGAAGCAGCGGGAGACAGTTACGCTGAAGATAGGCGGATATGAGATCCATTCTCAGCCGCGACTAAAATACCTAGGGGTCTGGATTGACGCCCGACTGGGCTTCGATGAGCACTTGCGCAGAACCAGCGAGAAGGCGGCCAAGGTGACCTCGGCTCTGGCACGCATTATGCCGAACGTCGGTGGACCCAGGCAAGGCAAGAGAAGACTAGTGGCGAGTGTCGTGAGCTCTACGTTGCTGTATGCGGCCCCAGTTTGGGCGGATGCAATGACGACGAAGGCCTATGGACGGGAGATGTCAGCGGTGTACCGTAGGTCTGCGCTAAGAGTAGCCTGCGCATTTCGTACGGTATCAAGTGATGCAGTATGCGTTGTGGCGGGTATGCTGCCCATAGAGATTCTGGCTAGCGAGCGCCAGCGAATGTACAACCGGAGGAGACAAGATACCCAGGCGGGCCACCGCATGATAGAGCAGGAAGAGAAGGAAGAGTCCCTGCGACGATGGCAAGCCTGCTGGGATGCTTCAGTTAAGGGTAGATGGACCCATCGCCTCATTTCAAACCTACCAACAAGGACCAAGAGGAGGCATGGTGAGGTGGGCTACTACCTGACCCAATTGTTGACTGGACATGGCTGCTTCAGGGCCTATCAACACCGGTTTAAGCTGGAGGACGACCCTAAGTGTCCAGCGTGCCCAGGAGTGACCGAGGACGTGGAGCACGCGGCCTACGTTTGTCCACGTTTCAGATCAGAGCGAGATGAGCTATTCGGTGTACTCCACCAGCAGCTAACACCCGAGAACACGGTCCCTCTTATGGTGGCCACGAGAGAAAATTGGGATGCGGTAAGCAGCTTCGCAGCCCAAATTCTGATCAAGCTGAGGTCCTACGAGCGCGAAAGGCGAGGACTTGTTGAAGGTGACGGCTAGAGGTAACTAGGATAGGTGAAGGGCTAATATAGCCATATCCCATCTGTGAAGTAATGCTTGTTGGCGGTCCCACAGAATGGTATCGGAGTTGGAAGTAGGGTTTTTAGTGGGTATTGGCTTGGCTGAGCCCCACATACGCCAGTCCAGGACTTGAGATGGTCTGGTACTGGCAATGCGTCCCTTCCCCCAAAAAAAAAAAAAAAACACACACACACACACACACACACACACACACACACACACACACACACACACACACACACACCAATAATGTTTGCGGTCGTTACGATTATTTTCAAAGAGAAATACGGATATTGTTACTATACTACTATGACTACGTCATTTGATAGTAGTTCCACTAGCTCTCCGGCTGCAGAAGATCCAAGTTAGTCATAATACATACCATATCATTTATAGCTTGATACATCTCGCATAACATCGTCGGAAGTATCACTTAATGAAATGCTGTTGCTATTCCGAATATTCCAACAAAGTAAAGCTCACAGCAGATCAACCAATTGGAAAATATTTTATTACTTGTGTCATTTAGGAGTTTAGGGCTGATTTTGAATAAGTTCGGGCCTTGCAACAATGCTCCAACAATAGAGCTCTTCTTCTTCAGCAGCTTCCATTGCTAAAAACACTACATAAACCGATGAATGAAATATTGAGATTAGCTGGTTTCTAATTATCATGATCAATTGCGTGAAAATAAACTGCACCTGGTTGAGGAAAACTCAGCCAATCAATTTTATACCGTTTTCACACAAATCAACTGCTGTTTATATTTGCGTCCATAGTCACTATTATCAGATGATCACAATGATCTCGAAGCTTTAACGCCTGGTTACTTCTTGGGTTGCCGATCATTATTATATCACTCACTCCCTATCAGAAGCTTTATTGAACTGAAATAAAAACCGTCTCACGCTGCGTGAAGTCACCAAAAATATTTCAATATTTTCGGTGTCGCCACACAGGCGAAATTTCTAAAAATTGTGGACAAAGTATACTTTATTCTATTCTAAAGGAAATTTTTCCTTTTTTTGTAGTGAAAAGATGGTACAAGGTGGTGGGTGCTTGAGTATAAATCTGTAAAAAATTTATATTTATAGTACTGGAGAAAAATACGTGAAATCACATATCCTTTATATGGGACCGGAAATGGTGTTTGAATTTTATGATTTTTATGTTTCGAACGTGTAACACCGAGTAAACCAATCAATTTATGGAACACCATTTTGTTGTTGCTGTTGTTATTTTTTATGATACAAGGTGTCAAATATTCCAAAATTTTATGCACTTTGTGTTGTATTTATTGCTATAGAAAAAAAAACTAATTATCCCAAAATTATAAAATTGGACTCATTTTAAAGATACATGAATAGGGATTATAAAATAATTATAAAAATTGTACTATCTTCTATTTTTTCTTTTTCAAAATGGCCGCCGAAACATTATTTTTAAATTTTCTCCCAAATGCACTTTTTTTTAAATTTTTTTTATCTTTTTTCTCATTTAGTTCTCTAAACATATAGAAAAATCAGCGCAACATCTCGTTTCGTTTTCTTGCAAAAAACGTTTAAGTATGACAATCTACACATTTTTTATACTTAAACGTGTTTTGCAAAAAAACGAAACGAGATGTTACTCTGATTTTTAGTATCTTCAATAGAACTAAATAAGGAAAAATATAAAAGCAAAAAATTACAGAAAAAAGATGCAAATTTGAGAAAATTGGAAAGAAAGTATCGACGGCCATTTTGAAAAAGAAATATAAACCCTATTGATTTATCTTTAACACGTTGACGTTTGCATATATGCGTTCTCTTGAATTTTTTTTCGGTTTATAGGAAGTTCCAAATTGTTATTTTTTGTGTGTGGTTTTTCTGTAAGTGATATACGATAATTTTGCAAATATTTTCGGTCTTTGAAGTGAATTTATAGAGCTTAGTTGTAACTAAAAAAAGTAATTGAAAGAGAAATTTTGAATGGTATTATTTAAGATAGAGGTGAGAAATATATTATTCTTATTATTATCAAAATTATTACGTACCAAATTTTGTTTATTTTTCCTTGTTATGGCTGGAAAAAAATTAACTGGTTCTGAAATAAGCGAAAGCGATGGAAGCAGTACATGTGAACTATTTTCTGATGCAGATACTGAATATTTTTGTTCAAATCTGGGAAGCACTAGTGATGAATCAGTATCAATGGCAGTAGGAGACTTAGAAATAAATGAAGATTATAATGGAGAACCAATAACTAGATTTTGAACCAATGTTTTCGAATTTATCGGTCAAGAAGAAATTAAAGTATGTTTATGAATTCTGAAATTAAATAAACAGAATTAAGAAATGCTATTTTTTGTAATTTAATGTAAACTAATAGCCGATTTAGACGTACCAACAATTTTTGCCAACATTTTTTTTGTTGACACTTAGAGCTACACGCAATACAAAAAAATGTACACGCGATAAAAAGAGAAAAGTATACAACAAAAATCTCGTCATACCATAATTTTTTGGCGGTATAAAATCGACGATATAATTTTTGATAAATACCGCGGTGATACTAGTTTATTTGGCAAAATTATGGGTTTTCCGCGTGAAATGAATGACGTAAATTTATTTTATTACTAAAATTTTTAAAAAATAAAATAAAGCGCTATAAAAATTTCTCAAATCGCCATTTTTATTGTGTTTGTTGTTGTTTGTTACTATAAAATATACTCGGGTCGAGTATATTTTATAGTCAAATTTGTTTTTATAGTAACATTTTTGGAAAAAAAAAAAAGAAAAAAAACCCAACAATATTTTGTGTACTAGATAAATTTAAGGTAACTATTCACTGTAAGATGTCACTATATTGTAAATATCAAAGGTTCAAATCATTATCAGAGATGGCATCGGAAATAGTTAAACTGGTGTTCAGTGGCTTGCCCGGGATTGCCCGGGATTTGGATTGCCCGGGAAAAAAAAACTAGCTGACGATGAACATAAAAAAAGATTGGTCATTCTGGAAAAAGCGATACAAGCAAATACAAGTGATTAAAAAGGGCGATCAAAAGGAGTTTTATTGAATTATAAAAATAAAGTTTAAATTATTATTAGTATTCAAATTTTGGAATTTAATTAAAATAAATTAATTGGTTTCATTTTGGTGCTACTGTGTTTTATTTCAACGTCTGATCCAGCGAATTAAAAAATTTGTACAAATTACACCAAATTTGATCAAGAACCAATAACTAGATTTTGAACCAAATGTTTTCGAATTTATCGGTCAAGAAGAAATTAAAGTACAATTAGAGAGTAATGTGTTAGCAGAAAAAATTGTCCCTCTATTTTTTGATGAAAGTTTGCTTTCAAAAATAACAGAATGGGTCGGAAGGAAAATTAGGAAAATCTAAAGACCAAATCAAATTTATTGAAATGGTAACCTTTATGTGTTGCAGAATTAAAGCGATTTCTTGGATTGTTTATTAAAATTGGAAATGTTCAATGAAATAAATAATGAAAGAGGGAAATAATGAAAAAGTACCTTGGAAAAGTTCACATATTGTACATGGACTACTAGTATAATAGTGTTATTTTGGCAGGACATCTCTTTGAGCAACGCACACATTTATGTGGAACTTTGAAGGCCAACCGAAAACAAAATCCACCAGACATATTTACCAAAGTGAAAACTATAGTAAAAATGTTGTTTTTTGGCTTCAAGTTTTTCAATGAAAAAAGCAAAAATATTTGAAAAAGTTTATATAATAATTTGTAAATTAGTTTTGTTTTCCTATAATTTTTGAACTTAAAATTTCCTTAGGTGGTAATTTTGCTAAGATTTTACCAAATTTTTACGGCCATCACTGCCATCTATGTAATGTATACTGACTTAATAACCAAACAAATTGTTGTTATGATTTTTTTTTTATACTTTGTCGATGTAATGTCGATGAATACATTGAATTATTGTATGATGATTTAGCTGATCGAATTAAGGGATCAGCGTATATCGTGCAATTGGAACGGAATCCAGATAATTTAGAAGAATTAGAGAAAAATGAGGCTGTACTAAGTGCTCTATCACGAGTGCTACGTGAAGACTGGCGAAAAAGTTTAGACTTGTCAACAAATATAATTTATATATTTTTTTGCTTTTCAACTTATACGCATTTTCATCCAGTTATTGTGCAATACAAAATTGGTTCCTTATGTATGGATGTGATCGATCATGAATTGAAACGTTATGATCAAATGAAAAATGATTTGGAAAATCGTAAAAATTCCGAAAATATAAATAAACAAAATAAAGATCTAAATCGAAGTCAAGATTTGCTCGATGCTATAATGAACGAAGAAAAACCTAAGGATATGGAACCACCGCGCAGACGTATACCAGAATTAAAACAACGGCCAAAATCCGGCAATTGGTCTAGTTATCACGGGTCAATGTCATCGTCCCTAGTTAAGTCACGAGTTTTAAATATTAGTTGCCATGAGCAAATCACAAATGATTTAGAATTTTTGAATATGAAAGATACGATTGGCCCGGGCGGTGATGACAACAGTAATATTGAAACAACAACACCTCCTAAATCTGGTGATCCAAAAAATCATAAAGAAGGATAATGAAAAATTTAATAAACAGCTAAAACTATTCGCCAAAAAACAGGAACAACTATTATTTGCTACTAAATATAGCTGAAAATGTTAAAGTTGAAGAGAAAATGCGAAAGAAAAATATTGTTAAAATGTTGGTGAAAACATTGGAAAGGCAAAATATTGATTTACTTGTGCTAATCATAACATTCCTAAAGAAACTATCGATTGTGCGCGACAACAAAGATGAAATGTTTGAATTGAATACTGTCGAAAAACTTCCAAGACTGATACGGGTCGGATTTCTACCCAAATTGGTTACATTTTTAAGTGATGAAAAGCATGAAATTGTTATAAAAATTTTGTATCACATGAGTTTAGATGATAAGGTAAAATCAATGTTTGCATACACAGATTGTATACCATTGGTTGTTGATATGCTTATATTAAATTTAGGCGAACGATCTGATTTTGATTTAATCGCTCTCTGTATAAATTTAGCCCTAAATAAACGTAATGCTCAAATAATGGATTAAAATAATCGCTTGCATAGTTTAATGTCACGTGCTTTCGAATATGAAGGCACATTAATTATGAAATTGCTACGAAATATATCGCATCATGAACAATTGAGGATTCATTTTATTAATTTCGTTGGCGATCTAGCAAAAATAATAATAATAAGTGAAAATGAAGATTTTGTCGTCGAATGTGTTGGCATATTGGGAAATTTGTCATTACCTGATCTAGATTACTCGCAAATCTTACATAATTTTAATTTAATACCATGGATAAGTAATATTCTTGTACCGGCAAAAGTAAAAGATGATTTAATACTCGATACGGTTGTATTCCTTGGGACGTGTGCATGCGATGAATTATGTGCTATGCTACTATGTAAAGCTGACGTTATACTCTCACTGATTGAATTGTTAAAGTCGAAACAAGAAGATGATGAAATGGTACTTCTAATTGTATTTGTATTTCAGCAAATATTAAAAAATGAGAGTACTCGAAATTATATGATTAAGGAGACGGAATCACCGGCTTATCTTATTGATTTGATGCATGACAAAAATACAGAGATACGAAAAGTATGCGATTACTGTTTAGATATAGTAGCATTTACGGATACGGAATGGGCATTTCGTATTAAATTGGAAAAATTTAGAAATCATAATGCGCAATGGTTGAGTATGGTTGAGTCACAGGCCGATCAAGAGGATCCACAGTATTTTGGACCGATGGAGGATGAAGAAACAGATCTTCCGCCATATTTGATATCTGATTACCTTGAACAGTGTATGCTCTATCAATCGGGCGAATCGAATTCGAATGAGGATTCGGAAAATAATGTTAGGGCAACATCGGCCAAGTCAAATTACAGTCGACCAGTTAGTAGGTACAGCCGAGATTTTGAGGAATTCGATAACATGACATCAAGCTCCAAATTGCGCCAATCAAATTTAGATGACAATTTATTTAATAATAAAAGTAGTAGTTTGCGAGAATTAGATTTTGGCGATAATTTAAATGAATCATTTTTAGTTGCTTAAATTACAAACACAAAACTAAACTAATTTATTTATTTTTTAAATGAATATACATACTCTAATCAAATTATTATAGTAATTTATAATAAAATAAAAATTACAGAAAAAGGGAAAAACCCGGAAAAAGGGTGATTAAGGAGCAAGGTTGCTTTGCTGATACTCATCATTTTATGTGGGGTTTCCTATACTATGAATTAATATTTTATGCACTGTGGTTGGCATATTATACCATTGGTACAACTCCACAAATTTCTTAGCAGTATCAATGCGAAAATATTTGAAAGAGTTTGTTTTTATAGAGTAGCCACTAGAAATTGTTAATAAAATATTTGCGAAAAAGTTTAATTATTTGTAATTTGTGCCATGTTGTTGGATACTGGTGCTGTAAATAAACCCATTTGACATCTGAACATTTCTTAAATGTTTTTCTTCCGTTCTGCCACTCTCTTTTTATTTTCATCTCCAAGTGAGTGCGACTAACCAATTTCCATCTTATATGAGAGGTGGAGTAAACACTCAAAAAAGCGTATCCGCACGCATATAAAGATATGGCAACCCAAACTGAAGTATTGTCCTGGACTACTTTATTAACAACCAGATCAATGTTGTTGAAATCTTCAGAAGTAAGTCCACAAAAGTAGCATCTCTGTGTTGATGGGCTTTTAAGGCCAGTATTAAAAATGTTTCCATCGATCATGGTAGATGTTAAGGTATATTTGGCAAAAATACTAGTGGTCGTTGTTTAGAAATATATTTGATTTTCAACGTATTATTTTTCTTTCACTGATCTGATACATCTATAGTCTCGTCAACCAATTGAATTCGTATTGGCCTGCAAAACCTTAGAGGCGGTAAACGAGGGTTCTGCAAGACGACAAATTTTTCCTTGGAATATGGTTCACCTGACACTAGCTGAGGAACAAGCGAAGTAGGTAGGTCTAAGTAATTAGATAAAAATTGGATAATTTATTACGGTTTAATGCGGACAATCGTGTGATCCAAAAAATTTTCCAAAGGTGCTTCATTAATAACCAAATTGTCAGGATAACACTTCTATTTAGCTAGTATTTTGTTAATTTAACTTCAAAAACTATTGTTAAATCTTTATCAGAAGAATATGGAATAACAGTCTGACTAATTTTGGAGTAGGCTTTTTCGTATTTCCTTGCACGTTTGGGCGTAGAAAAAACTATGTCTTTTATAACAGCTGCAGAATCTAGTTTTGCTTCTACTCGAAGTTTAATTTGAGCCGCGCAGCATCCATTCATGAAGACTGAATTCAGATCGCAGGGCCTCAGTCTTTCTTCTTTTGGATCTTTCACTAACTGTAGAAAAATGAACTTGCAATCTCCTATTTGCCTTGTAAATTGCAGATGATTCTGAGCTATAGGTAAATTCAATCATGATTTTTAACCACGGTTCGTTTTTATTCTAAAAGGCCCAGGTAATTTCTAGGTGAAAAATTCCATTTGCTTTTGTACTAATAGCAAAATGTTGCCAATGTGTGTTGTGTTTCCGATGATAATTCAATACTTCCAGTAACTATATCAAGGCTATAGGTTAAATATCGATGATCACAAAAGGAGTGTTCGTTATCCATCCTCCAATTTTTAACCATATGAAGAATATTATTTGAGGCAAGGGTCACGCCTAGAACCTCCTGCCTGTTACTAGTAATAAATGTGGGTTCCCGCCCAATATTACACACTGAAAGGTTAGTACTCATCAAATAATCAAAAAGCGACTCACCTCTTTCATTAATGTCCATGCTTGCCTAGATAGTGTGATGCGCATTAGCATCAACTCGCAGTACCACACCTACCTTTGATTGTTCCGCTTTACGGATCAGCTCCTCCAGGTTGTCCGGAGGAACCTCTTTCTCCCGGTCCATGTAGGCTGAAACTAGCCAGAATCTACAAGTGCCTACTTCCAGGCTAACTGCATTATTGTCACCATTGCTGTATTGAGAGAGAAGGAAAAGATTAATATTATTTTTTCCAAGAATACAAGATCTGATTTTCCCAGACTTACTAGAGGATATAATTTTGTACCCCTTTGTTCTAAGGCCACAGATCCTGTTGTTATTAATCCAAGGTTCTTGGAATAATATCATATCCTCACCCGACCTAGTCACCCTGAGGAGTAGAGCTACTGAAGCAGCCTTAGAATGGTTAAGATTAATTTGTGTTATCTTAATCATAACCTTTAGACCTCAACCTACCTCTATAGTATATTTCTGTTACCGCAGGAATATTATTTCCCGGTATTTTGGGATGCGCCGGATTCGTCCGTCTCGCTAACCCTCGTACCCTCTGTAGATGACTTGTCAGTGCTTGCTCTGCCGACATCCTGCTGCATCGGTACACTAGCTCCTTCGCTTATGTGCCCCTCCTCATCTTCCAAGTGAATCTTTACCAGACCGAGGTCGCCGGATTTACTCTTCCTTCTACCCTCAGCTTCTCCTCCTACTGTTGGTACCCCCTTCAGGCCTGGGCGGGTTGCCACCATCCTCCGGTTGGCCTCCCATACGCGCTTCCTCCCCATCATTTTTATAAACGTTGAGAGTAATTACTGGAAGGCAAGGGACCTTCGTTTTGTGCAGGAGGGCCAGGGACCCTTATTTATTACCATAATTGATAATTTCGAGCCCCCCCCTTCGCCTCCTCCTGCTTGACGATCTTCCAATTTCCTACGGAACCTGCAAGTTACTCGCTTGAATAATTTTTAAAGCCTCGTTAGGGCTGGCCGGTTCGGATGGCAGCCAGTCACGTGCCCTCGGCGTGCTGGGAATTTCCTCCTGGCTAACTGCCGCATGCTTTGCGCTTGGACACACCTCCCCTACTTTGGCTATAGCCTTTTATAAAGATCCACAGATCTAGAGTCCGAGCATGCAGTCATATTCACACGCACTTGATACAATCCCGCATCTCTGCAGGATGGGGGTGGTCCTGGATTTTCTGCCAGTACCTTTAGAAAGACGAGGTTGAGTGCATTATACACTAACCTCCATTTTTCCGCCGAGATGCTCCCATCTTCTTGACTTTCGTCAATTACGGCTAGCATCAACACATGCTCGCTCAGGACGTCGCTGAATAGCTTTGTCCCTGAGTTTTAGCTCGGCTTCTTGTCAGTCAGCAACTTGGCTTGCTTGCTGTTGACAACCTGCACCTCGTCCTGGGAACGCTGTCTTTTCGACACATGGTCCCTTTCCGAGCTTCCGCAGCCCACAGTGGTCCTTTCCCAAGCTACTGATGTTCTTTGCTCTTAGGTGAGACGCCCTTTGGGGGTCGCAGCTCACTTCTCGAGAATTCGGAATGCCGAGCGGCGATTTCTGTACCGCCTTTTCACCGCAAGACCGTACCGTCTCTCGTCCCACTCCCCTGTGCTGCGTTGGTACCACTAATTCCCGGGACTGGTGCCCTAGAGTCAACCACCTTTGCAACCTTAGAGGCCCTAACTGTCTGGTTCGAGGTACCTCCCTTCGCTGATACCGGCTTTTAAGGAGAGCCGGTGCCCTTGGTTTTTTGTGTTTAGATCCTTCCATTTTGATTCCCACGAGTATCGGAAAAAAAAAGGTCCGCCTGCGCAGAGATCCGTATACGCAGGTTAGGCTAATTACAACTGGAGGTCGCCAGGTATCCAGAGGGCTCCGTTAGCGACTGGGTTTTGTTAAAAGAGCCCCCAGCCTAGTTGATCCTCAGCATGGGTCACCTAACACCTTAATCCAGCCCATTCGGCTCGCTAGCACCTTAGGCTCCCCGCATTCTCTCTCTTATTCACCTATACACATGGAGAGCTTAATCCAATGGGATCCATTTCATTCCCAGGTACACCCGTTTATGGGGTACCCCACTCATCGGAGACTCCGGAGGTGCAGAGAGGACGTGACGCACAGTCCCCCGTGGTTATTGGCTCGTTGGTTTTCTGGCGCCATCTGTTCGCCATTCTATGCTGGGCATCATAGGCACTCAGAATTTAATGAACTGAAGTTAACCACTCCTCAGTTCCCTGAGACTCTCCCACCAGCTGGACTGCCGTTGGGGGCAGCGTATTTAATTCACCGCTAACTTACCTATCGATAGGCCGTCCACTATTCACCACCTGTGACCCCCCTCCCCCACCCCCCTCACTGATACCTGCAGTACGCCAACGGGCGTAGCAGAAAGTAAGAAATAAATGAATAAAATAAGCCTCTGGAGTGTTATGTCTGGAAATGGATATTGATGTGATTTGTCAATTGCCATTGTATGAATAAAACTCAGTTCATGTTTCCCGTGGGAAATCTCAGAAAATTCGATTTTCCAAAAATCATTAGAAAATTTGTATAAAATCAGCCTCTAGAGTGTTATGTCTGGAGATGGGTTGCTTGTCAATAGCCATCGCAGGAAAAAAATTCAGTTAAATTTTACCGTGGGAAATCTCGGAAAATTTAAAATAAAATTCCAGCCGAAAGTAAAAAATGAATGAATAAAATCAGCCTCTATAGTGTTATATATGGATATGGATTGCATTGATGTGACTTGATAATAGCTATTGCAGGACAATAATTCAGTTTAAGATTTCCCTGGAAAATCTCGGAAAATTCGATTTTCCAAAAATTATAAGAAAATTTGTATAAAATGAACCTCAAAGGTGTTATGTCTGGAGATGGATTGCATTGATGTGACTTGTCAATAGCTATCGTAGGAAGAAAATTCAGTTTGTTTCCCGTCGGAAATCTCGAAAAATTCGATTTTCCAAAAATTATTAGAAATTTCTTTTTTTTTAAAATCAGTTCAAGTTTCCCGTGGGAAATCTCGGAAAACTCGATTTTCGGGAAACTTGAACTGAATTTTTTTCCTGTGATAGATATTGACAAGTCACATCCATGCAGTCCATCTCCACACATAACACTCTAGATGCTGATTTTATACAAACTTTCTAATGCTTTTTGTTAAATCGAATTTTCCGAGATGTCGCAAGGGAAAGTTGAACTGAATTTTTTTCCGGCGATAGCTATTGATAAGTCACATCAACATAATCCATCTCCTGACATAACACTCTAGCGGCTGTTTTATTCCAATTTTGTTGATTCTTCTGATTTATTTACAGAAAATTTTATTCAAATCTATGTATCCTATTTACTTTCGGCTGATAACTACAAATTTTTTTTTTTCGGCTGGAATGTTAAAAACATAATCAGCATTATCGGCTTTTTTCTTTCGGCTGTAAACTTTCGGCTGGGATTACACAATCTGCATTACCATATTTTTAATTTCGGCTGGACTGATACAATCTGTATTATCGACTTTTTACTTTCGTATGGCAAATTTCAGATAACTTGAACTGTATACGCTGTACCTCTCTAGAATTTTAAACAGTAATATTAAATTTAACGTAATTTAAATTAGTTAGAAAAATAACTGAATCGAAAGTTTACCATTTGTAGGAACAATTAGTTCCTTGGGTAATTATAAACCAAACCAAGCATACATAAGCCAAAGAAATAACTCTACTAAGAATTTTGAGTTTTTAACAGATATTGCGGTTCCAGTGCTTCTTCGAAACCAGCATTTCATATCTGTGCTATTAATTTTAAATGACATCGAATCAAATTTTTTAGCCATGGGAGACTAAAGCATTTAAACCTAATATTCGCACCAAAATTAATTAGTGAATTGTAATAATAATTCCCTGCTGACGATGAGCTTTATGAAATTTAAGTTAATGAAAATGGTTTTATACATCATTACTTTCCATAGTACAAAAAAAAATCGTATCACCAAATAAAACAAAAAAATTTCCATAAACCAAACAACAAACAACATTACATTGAAGCGAAAAATATTTCCTAACGCCCATAATAATTTCTATATGAAAAATGATAACAAAAACCTTCATTGTTTGGTGCCTGAAAAATAAATGTCGAAAAAATTGACAAAACAGAGATAAAGTACGTGGTGCTGGTGTAGCACGGATAATTTTTAATCGGCAATCTACACAATATGAGTAACTACATCACATCGCGTTTAGGTACACAAAGTATACTATAAACAGGAACTACATAACTCTGCTATAGAAAATGGTTTTGTTACAAATTTCTTTTGTTGTTGTGTCTATAACCCCATCGTTCATTGCTTAATTGTTACAAGTTAATTAGATTTTTTGTGTTATGTGTTTTTGTGTGTAATACAATAAAGTAAATTGAAATGGAACAACATTTGTGTTTCATCATATCATACTTAGCAGGAAACTTTATTGTCGAACTGATAAATAAAATTAGGTTAATTAGGGTTTACGCTCTAGTGCACTGATGTATTCTTTGTACATTGTATATACATGAAAACATAATCCTGTAAACAGGAAACCATATGTAACACATTTCGTATCTTAAACAAATGTGTTGAGATGTAAAGTCATATCTTATACATACGTTGAAAAGAATTTAAAAATCAATATTTATGTCAACATAATGCATACTTTACATCAGTGGTGGTTAAAGTTATTCCATGTTAAAAGTTTTTTCATATCATCACTAACGTATTTGCATTTTGTTCCGCGGATCACACGTTTAAAATCATGGACCTACACTCTACTGGTTTATGAAAGGATGTAACATATTACGAGATTAAATGTGAAAATGATTATGTGATAATTTTTTATATTTTTCTTTTTTGTGTGGTATGTGCTTTAAAAAAAAAGCTGTGCAAAACGGTAGAAAAAACATCCCCTTGGGGGATGCTGAGTACATGAGTGTTGCGTATTTTATATAAACACCGTTTTAATATTTTTTTACGCTTGAAAAAATAAAAGGGGAAAATATTTTACCTTTGCCGGTCTATTTTTTTTTTTTTTAATACTCAACGCTCAGTCAATCAGAAATTACGCCTGTATATCCATTAAAAATTAGCAAAATTCATGTTCATTCATAAATCAGCTGTAAATTATCATCATTATTATGCTTTATACAGTTTTGTGTCTGCATTATTTAGTTTTGTTATCAAGCTAATGACTTAACCGTCTCTTTTACCTTCCAGAAACAGCAATAAATGGAGAGGAAACCAACATAAAAAAAAAAATTAACAGCAATTTAAGGTAAATGAACCTTCTCGCTCCATACTTAGTACATCATTTATTTTGAAAGCAAAATAAATCAACTGGAAAAAAAACATATTTTGTGGTTATACGGTAGAACCCGGTAAAAAAAAAATCTACTTTATATACCATATCAAATTATATAATATATACGCGGCACTATACACAAAATATATGGAGGGAAACCGCTAAAATTAAAAAGTTCTTTTCGTTTGCTGGATATATTTTATAATATAACCAACAATATTAGAGACATGTGTATTCGTGTGTGGCGATAGGTGCCCACACCAAAATATTGTTTCAGCAACATAATAACTAAGCACAAAAAAGCTCTTGATAAATATTTATGAATCTACAGGTGATACCACCTAAACATATAACAAATATATACATACACATACATACGGTATTGTTAATAAATTTTCCATTTTCTTTTTTGTGTTCTCCGCATTGTTTATTTGGTTTTGATGGAAAATGAAAGAAAGCTTGTTGTTATACACCAAGGTGTTTTATTTTGTTGCGATTTTGTGTGTGCGGGTACGGGCAAATTATAATTACAGATATCTGCATCTGTAAGCAATTTGAATTTCCATTTAGTATTATTATAGAGATTCATAAACGCATGAATTGGAAACATGGATAAAAGAAATACGAAAAATGTTAGAAAAATGTCTTGTGTTCTTATTCATGCGAATAAAAATTAGATATAAGCAGTGTAAATTTGAAAGCAATTTACATTTTATGTAAAGCTAGATATAAAATTATTTTTTCGAAGCAAATCGCATGACAGTGCATTTCTAAAAAAAGAATTCTTCCTTCTTGGATGCTGACACGAACGGTTTTTTTGTCGTTTAATTTACACTCAACATATTTAATCATGTATTTACTTCAGTGTTATGCCACAAGCATTTAAAATATTAATAGATTCGGAAACAAAAAAGTTTAATTTAGAATTTTGACAACAACAAAATTTTCCAAAGGTTTCATTGAAAATTTAATTTAAATTGGTAGTTTTAAAATAATGGTCAAATCTGAATCCGAATTATTTAAGTCTTAAAATAGATAATTTAATCCTAGGAGGTGCAATGAGGTCTAGTTAGACCTCATTTGATTTTCAATAGTTAATATTTTTTTGTTGCTGCTAAAATAAAAAATTGAAACCCTTTAACTTTTCGAGGAGATTGCGTTACTTTCGTAGCAGAATTTTGTTTTTTGAATGTGATTGTATCTTAAAGTTACCCGTGCCGTCTGCCCAGATCTAGAGCAATATTTAAAATTCAGCAAAATTATAGAATACAATTTTATTCTTAAAACAAGAGGTATAAACCCTATGAAATTCGAATCGAAAGTGATGTTACAACATCCCACCCTAGTATTGTGGATAATTTAAAAATTTTGAATGAAGCGTTTATTGAGAATATGTGGATGAATATAACAGCACGTCTCCGAAATTTACCAGCAGCCGCGCAAAATGAATAAGTGGAAAGTGTTTCTAATTATTTAGTTAATGAGGAAGGTGAAGAAGGGGAAGAAGGTCCATTTGAAGATGATAGAATTGATGAATCGGATTTTGTTCCATTAGGTAATGCAACTCCAGCCTCTGATGCTGAAAGAGTATTAGAACAGGAACTGATTGATATCGTCACCTAATAATTAGTTTGGTCCATACGCCAAATTTGTCTTTTTTGAACTAATAATGCAGAATAAGGTAAAATTTTCCGCTCTTTCAGAATCTGATATTGGCTACTCAGTTTGTTCCATATCCACATTTATAATAATTTATAATTATCATTTAGTCCATATCCCATTTTTTGACGTATGGAATAAAAAACTACAGGAAAAAAAATTTATAAGGAGTTATTGCAATAACATATAGGAGCCCACGGAATAGCGGCTTATTATGGGAAAGAGTTCTAAAAAATAATTAGGAAAAATTACAATGACGATAGTAACATTTAATAAAGCATTAAAAAATGGTCATCACATGTTTAGAACATTATGTTAGGTTAGGTTAGGTTAGGTTGGAGTGGCTGCTTATGCACACTTAGACCGGTGACGGTCCATTGTGATAAGACAGAACTTCTCCCCTTTTACCCCTATTGGAACCATTTCGAGCTACTTATGTAGCGTAAAACGTCCCGCACTTTACTGTTTTCGAGATCCGAGAGGCAGTCCATCCTAAACTTACCCAAGTGTTTGTGCCTTCTGAGAGGCAATGCTGGCTCGTCCAAGCAGCTTCTGCAGAAGTCATTTGCCTTCAGACCCAGCCTTCTTGCATGTTCTCCAAAAAGGCAGTGTCCCGCGAGAATTCCTACGCCCGTTCTTAATTCACGTCTGCGTAGGGATATTAATGCCGTAGTGCGCCCCAAGTTCAGCTTTGGCCAAACTTGTCTCGCAACTCTACAGGTGAGGGTGTTAGACCACCTTTTCCCCGCTGAGGATAGCGCCTGCTTCCCAAGTGCTTGTCTCAGTGTTGTGATATGCCTCCTCAGACTTGGTCGTACCATGCCTAGCAAGTTCATCCACCCTGCAGTTCCCCATGACGCCCGAGTGACCTAGGACCCAGATTAACTTGATATTGAAATGCTCACCCATCTCATTTAGAGATGAGTGACAACTCAACGGCATTCGTGCCCAAAGACACCAATTCTAACGACCGGATCGCCGCTTGACTGTCCACATAGATTTTGATATCGTCTGAGGATCATTATTCTTCAACCACGTCATGACCTCCTCTATCGCTACGACTTCAGCTTGGTACACACTGCAGTAATCAGGGAGACGAATAGAAATGTTTGCATTTAATTTGTCACAGAATACTCCAGCTCCCACTTTGCCGTCTAGCTTGGAGCCATCTGTGAAGGATCGCAACTTCTCAGTTTCCGATAACGGTTTATCCCTCCAGGATTCCCTTGAAGGAAAGGAGGTCTGAAATCGCTTCTCGAAGCGTAGAGTAGGTTTAATGTAGTAAAGATTCGCCAGCTCATCCTTCAACAATTTAACAATAGTAGAATGTCCTATACTAAGACACCTTCACTGAGAAACGACTGCAAGTCGTACAGCCGTATTTGCCGCCATCTGTTTGCCAAAAATGTCGACCGGTAGAAGGTGCAACATAACCTCTAAGGCACTTGTCGGTGTCGACCTCAATGCCCCGCTAACAAGCATACATGCCGTTCTTTGCACCCTCTCAATCTCACTTTTATAAGTTACCTTGTCCAGAGCTGGCCACCAAACACCCACCCTGTACAAGAGTACAGGTCTCACTACAGCGGTTTAGAGCCAGTGTACCAGCTCCGGCTTCAGACCCCATCTATGACCAATGGCGTTCCTACAGAAGTACAAAGCTATAGTAGCTTAGTTTATTCTCTCCAACATGTTGAGCTTCCAAATAAAATAACAGTCTAAGATAATGCCCAGATATCTAGCAATATCAGTCAAAGCAAGTCTCGTGCCATTTAAGGTAGGAGGGACAACTGCCGGGATTATGTATTTCTTAGTAAAGAGTACCAGCACTGTCTTCGACGGGTTAATACCGAGTCCACATTTGCTAACCCATTTCGTAACGATGGTAAGCGCATTCTGCATTACGCCCACAATCATTCCCAGGAATTTCCTGGTAACAGCTAAAGCTATGTCATCTGCGTAAGCGATAACTTCAATACCCTCTCTCTCCAATTCAAGTAGTAACCCGTTTACCACTATGTTCCAGAGAAAAGGGGACATCATCCCCCCCACCCCCCAATCCTGCTTCCCTGCATATAATTAAATAACACTATTAGAGGAGCGTCCAACACCAAAAATGACAATCCCTCCTTGATTGCCGTCGCTTTTACATTATTAAAGGCGCCCTCTATATCCAAGGAGGCCACCAAACAGAATTCCTTCTAATTAATCGGTTTCTCAATTGTACACACCAAGGCGTGCAGTGAAGTGTCCACAGATCTACCCTTTGTGTACGCATGCTCAGACGGTGCCCACTTCCTGGCACCAATTTTATCTCTGATGTATACAACCAGCAGCCTTTCCAAGGTTTTCAAAAGAAAGGATGAGTTATTGGTCTTAGGTCCTTAGGATAGACCTGTGAGCTTTTTCCCGCTTTCGGTATGAACACCACATTGACCTCCGTCCAGTACCTAGGAATATAGCACAGCTTCAAAAACCATTTTAATATAACTTTCAGGTAGGAAAGAATAATTACTAAGTTGTTTTGAAGTTCTGCTGGTATAATTTGATCCGGACCAGCCGATTTAAATGGTTTAAAACCCCTCAGTGCCCACAGGATCCGTTTCATGGTTACGATATTAAAGCTCCCTGGGAAGTGTGTCTCGAAGATAAGCCCCACAGAATTTCCACTAGAAGCTGTCCAAGATCCGTCCAGTTTTATCAAAAAACTCGAACTAGATGTACTGTTAGAAAGAATCTTTCTAAGGCGGGAGGTTTCAGTTACCTCTTCCATTTTATCACAGAAGATTCTCCAAGACCTCCTTTGTGCATTTCTTAATTCTTTCTTATAAATTTTGAGTTTCTCCTTATAGGAGTCCCAATCCTCAGCCTCCCTTGTATTTTTGGCTCTATTAAAGGCTGTCCTACAAGCCTAACGATAGGTTCCGAGTTTCCTGGACCACCGTACTGGTTTTTGCCTACCTCGAGGCTTAGCCAGTGGGCAGGAACCTCGAAAGGATCGGTTGCATGCTCTAGTAACGCTAGCCACCATGTCCTCCAGCATCCCAACGTTCGTCGGGGGCTCCAGAGCCCTCGATGGTAACATATCCTCCAATAATTCAGTTTTCAGTTGGTCCTTCTACGGTTCCTGAAGGCTTCCCGGGAGCAGGGTGAATATCGAGGCTGTAGGTTAAATATCGATGATCAGAAAAGGAGTGTTCCTTATCCATCCTCCAATTTTTAACCATATGAAGAATATTATTTGAGGCAAGGGTCACATCTAGAACCTCCTGCCTGTTACTAGTAATAAATGTGGGCTGCCGCCCAATATTACACACTGAAAGGTTAGTACTCATCAAATAATCAAAAAAAGACTCACCTCTTTCATTAATGTCCGTGCTTTTTCAGATAATGTGATGCTCATTTGCATCAACCCCCAGTACCACACCTACCTTTGATTGTTCCGCTTTACGGATCAGCTCCTCCAGGTTATCCGGAGGAACCTCCTTCTCCCGGTCCAAGTAGACTGAAACTAGCCAGAATCTACAAGTGCCTACTTCCAGGCTAACTGCAGTAGTGTCACCATTGCTGTATTGAGAGAGAAGGAAAAGATTAATATTATTTTTCCCAAGAATACAAGATCTGATCTTCCCAGACTTACTAGAGGGTACAATTTTGTACCCCTTGGTTCTGAGGCCACAGGTCCCACCCGTCTCGTTCGAGGTACCTCCCTTCGCTGATACCGGCTTTTGAGGAGAGCCGGTGCCCTTTGATTTATTTTTGTTTGATCCTTTCATTAGATTCCCACGAGTATCGAAGAAATGAAGGTCCGCCAGCGCAGAGATCCGTATACGCAGGTGAGGCTAATTACAACTGGAGGCCGCCAGGTATCTAGAGGGCTCCGTTCACGACTTGGCTTTGTTAAATGGGCCCCCAGCCTGGCATATCGTCTGCACATTTGCCATCATTTAGCATGACCCGGCTTATACCTAGGTCACTTATTAACACCCGCTCAATGAGCGTTGACCCGGAAGCGACGGCAATTATAAATCTTCGATTGATATAAGTAAAAAAAGTTATTTTCGGTTTTTAGTTTGAGCTTAATTTGCATTTTTATTTATTTATACCAATAACTATTCCTGTAACCAAAGTTAGATGGCAGAAATATGTATGATAATCACGAAGACAATCATTGGTTTAATGTTGTGCTGTTTTCTGTTTGGATTTTTTAGTTTATATTAATATTATTAATATTTTTAAAATTTATTTATTAGTTCTTTGGGGTATAATTTATAATTAATTTCAGAGAATTTTTTGTGTTGTCTTGAGCTGACAATTTTTATTAATTTTTATTAATATTACTGAATAATCATACTAATTGTCGGCTATACCTGAATTTTTGTAACCGGGCTAATTCTATCACTACTAATTATCCTATCCTTAGATTTTGCTGTGTGTGAAAGGAGCACGGTGGGACCCGGCCATTCTTGGACATGGAGCTATCACGTTTATGTAGTGTCGGGGGTGGTTGTGCTTTCTCTGTTGTAATGGTGCTTCGATGTGCTCATTGAAAAGCATTCACCTGTATCATAAAGTTGGTGTGACAAATCAATTCCTCTTGAATTTTTACCCTTGAATTGGGAAGTCTCCATATTTATTTTAGTAAAATCTTATTATAAGGATCAAAATTAATCCCGAATTTCAAATTTAAATTTTCGCTTGAATCAACCCTCCAGGATCAACAAGTAGTGAATAAGCTGTAGTTAAAAAATTGTGTTGTCCTGTGCTAACTATTTTTACTATATAATTACTAATAATATACTAACTATCGGCTATACCTAGGTGTCTGTAACCGGGCCGATTCTGTCACTTCTAACTATCCCATCCTTCGGTTTTGTTGTATGTGAAAGGGTGCATGGTGGGACCCGGCCAGGGGTGAACATGATGCTGTCACATTTATGTAGTATCGTGGGTGGTTGTGCTCTCCTTATTGTATGGTGTTTAGGTATCTTCGGAGGGGAAAGCATTCACCTGTGCTATAAAATTGGGGTGATAGTTTAATAACCACATCACTAACACGGGTTTTCTTGCTTCATAAGCTTGGACGTGCATTAAAATCAATCAATCAATCTATTTGTTGAAACAGTAACAGTTAAATTTTCATCCACTTCTGTTTTTAGAATTCATTTATCATATTTTGCGTTATCAGCATTACAGTTATTCGTTAGCCATTTTTTTAGTCTTCTTCGGTCGGGTTTTTCGTAGGTTTAATTTTATCCAATTTACTGCCATTATTCTTTTTATTGAGATCATATTAGTTCTCACCATAAGGGAGTAGTCCTCGATGATGTGATCGGATGAGTTGTAAGGTAGGGTCCTATCGGTGGTCAGTTCTTCCATATTCCTCCGGTCTTGTTGTTCTCTCACGGCAGGCTGTCGAAGAGAGCAACAAGGCAAATGTGTTGATCGTTTCTAGCAGGGATGACGGTTCCTCGACGTGAGATCGCCGGTGAAAATGGAATCGAATCGCCTAGAACGAATTTTATAGGAATAAGAGTAGTGTGAATAAGATTGTGCATGGTAAAATGAAAGGAAAATTAGAAAGCTATTCGAAGTGCGAACAGAAAAAGTTGGCGGGAATATGTGCAAAGCAATATCCTTTCCTTTCTCCAGAAAAATCCTTTTTTGACAACAAAATGGACATCAAATAACTACAATTTACATCTAGTTCGCTTTTTAAATAACATTTGGATAAGTTGAAATCGAACTCCTTAAAATTAGAATTAAACTGCCGACGGATAGCTGAAATGGAGGCATTGTGCGCATAATTGTACTCAAAAGTCGGTAAATAAATAAAATGTTTCACCCGAATTAGTTTACAGCGATGAACCTAAATAAGGTGGTAAATTCCTTTTATTCTGCCACATTAGAAGTTTAGGATCAAACGATTACTTAATTTTGTGCAGCAAGTATAGAATTAATTGTTTTTGTACTCGTTCAATTCTATCAATATCAATATTATACATCGGATCCCAAAAAATCGATGCATAGTCCAGTTTAGACCGTACAAGAGAGCAGTACAAACTATTAAAGGAAAGTGGATTACGAAAAACTATTTGACTTCTAAATCCTTAAATGTCGTCACTTTTTCAAGCGGATTATTAATGTGATAAGGATCATCTTTCTCTCCTGAAGAAACTCATAACCTTACATTTTTCTAAATTTAAGTATAATTTATTAAATCTAGATCACTCTGAAGTTCCATAGATTGTTGCGAAAGTTACGATTTTTGATATTCCTTGGTCATCTGCAGCCATAATACTCGAACAAAAATGCAATTCCTTCGATGAATATGATAAACAGCACAGGTCCAAGGTGAGAATCCTGAGGAACGCCTGAATGAACCTCAGTGATTTTAGATGTAATACCATTTATTCTAACCACTTGCTTTATTTCACCCAGGTACGAGCCAGTCCAATCCAAAAATTATTTCTATACTCAAAATCTGTCGAATTTTCCAAGAAGAATGTCAAACTGCGGTGTATCAAATGACTTTTAGACTCAAACGCTTCAAATATTTTTGATGGTAATCTTAACAGATTTGCGATGGTAGAACGTTGTCGGATGAACCCATGTTGTTGAATTGCTAATAAAGATTTGACATTAAAATACGGATAATTAGTTATAATCAGTTCAAATGATTTAGGTATGGATGAAATGTGTTATAACGTTTACTAGATTTGAAGATTAGGACAATGATTGACTTCTTTCATCTCGCAGGAAAAATGCCATTCTTCAGAGAAGTACTGAACACCAAAGATAAAGGCAATGATAATGACTTACTGAGATCTTTAGGATTACTTGTGTGTATATTATCAAAACAACACCCATATTTCATTTTGGATATACCATCGATTACATCAGTCACAGAAATAAACGATAAACCTACTAGATTATGACGATAATGTCCCGCGTGAGATGTAGAGGCGAGACTAAACCATTATCTTGGCGTTTCTTATGGTTGTGGAAAAAATCCACAAATAGTTCTTATATGTCGTTTACGTTGTTAGCGGTAGCATGGAACGCTAAAAGGCTACAGCCGGAGGATGCGCTGTTTATCGACAAATTCAACAATTCAATTAGAAATATCAAAACAACCGATGTCATCATTGCAGGTATAGTAACTAGCAATTTTAATCAATAAAATCAATAAATGTTTCCTGATTTGTTTACTATAATATTAAGTTTTGCCTTATAATTTTCGTCGCCTCCGGGTCCACGCTCATTGAGCGGATGTTAATAAGTGACCTAGGCATAAGGCGGATCAAGCTTAAAGATGGCAAATGGGCCGGATTAAGGTGTAAAGCGACTCGTGCTGAAGATCTACCAGGCTGGAGGCCCATTTAACAAAGCCCAGTCGTGAACGGAGCCTTCTGGATACCTGACGACTTCCAGTTGTAATTAGCCTTACCTGTGTATACTGATCTCTGCGCCGGCATTCCTTCATTTATCCGATACTCTTGGAAATCTAATGGACGGATCAAACAAAAATAAAACAAAGGGCACCGGCTCTCCTCAAAAGCCGGTATCAGCGAAGGGAGGTACCTCCAACCAGACGCGTGGGGCCTGGAAGCGTGCAAAGGTGGTTAACTCTAGGGCACAACTCCCGAGGGTTAGCGGTACCAACGCAGCGAAGGGGAGGGGGACGAGAGAAGTTCCACCGGCGAAAAGGCGGTACATAAATCACCGCTCGGCATTTAGAATTCTCGAGAAGTGGGCTGCGACCCCCGAGGAACAGCTCACAGAAGAACAGAGAACATCGGTAGCTTGGGTAGAGAGCACTGTGGGCTGCGGAATCTCGGAAAGGGACCATGTGTGGAACAGACAGCGGTCCTAGGACGAGGTGGACGTAGTCAACAGCAAGCAGGTCAAGTTGCTGACTGATAAGAAGCCGAGCTCTAACTCAAGGACAAAGCTGTTTAGCGATGTCCTAAGGGAGCATGTGTTGATGCTAGCCGTAATTGACGAAAGTCAAGAAGATGGGAGCATCACGGCGGGAAAATGGAATTTGGTGTACAATGCACTCAGCCTCGTCCTTTTAACGGTACTGGGAGAAAATCCGGGACCACCCCCATCCTGCAGAGATGCGGGATTGTATCAAGTGCGTGTGAAGATGACTGCATGCTCAGACTCTAGATCTGTGGATCTTTATAAAAAGACTATAGCCATAGTAGAGGAGGTGTGGCCAGGCGCAAAGCTTGCGGCAGTTAGCCGGGAGGAAATTTCCAGCAGGCCTAGGGCACGAGTCTGGCTGCCATAGTTATAAATAAGGAGTCCCTGGCCTTCCTTCACAAAATGAAGGGAGTAATTGAGTTCGGTTTCGGGTCAATTACTCTTAACGTTTATAAAAAGGATGGGGCGAAAGCGCGCATGGGAGGCAAACCGGAGGATGGTGGCAACCCGCCCAGGCCTGAAGGGGGTACCAGCAGCATGCGGGGAGAATCTGAGGGTAGCAAGGAGAGTGAATCCGGCGACCTCGGTCTGGTAAGGATTCACTTGGAAGATGAGGAGAAGCACATAAGCGAAGGAGCTGGTGTACCAATGGAGGAGGATATCGGCAGCCCGGCTAGACGGGGAAGGGGTACTGACAAGTCCTCTACAGAGGGTATGAGGGGTGGCGAAACGGGCGAATCCGGCGAATCCCAAAATACCGAGAATTAATATTCCTGCGGTACCAGGAATATACTATAGAGGTAGGTAGAGGTTAAAAGGTTATGATTAAGATATCACAAATTAACCTTCACTTTTCTAAGGCTGCTTCGGAAGAGCTACTCTAGACTAGGTCGGGTGAGGATGTGATATTAATCCAAGAACCTTGGATTAATAACAACATGATCTGTTGCCTCAGAACCAAGGGGTACAAAATTATATCCTCCAGTAAGTCTGGGATGATCAGATATTATATTCTTGGGGAAAATAATATTAATCTTTTCCTTCTCTCTCAATACAGCAATGGTGACACTACTGCAGTTAGCCTGGAAGTAGGCACTTGTAGATTCTGGCTAGTTTCAGCCTACATGGACAGGGAGAAAGAGGTTCCTCCGGATAACCTGGAGGAGCTGATCCATGAAGCGGAACAATCAAAGGTAGGTGTGGTACTGCGGTTAATGCTAATGCGCATCACACTATCTGGAAAGCAAGGACATTAATTAAAAAGGTGAGTCGCTTTTTGATTATTTCATGAGTACTAACCTTTCAGTATGTAATATTGGGCGGGAACCCAAATTTATTACTAGTAACAGGCAGGATGTTCTAGACGTGTCCCTTGCCTCAAATAATATTCTTCATATGGTCAAAACTTGGAGGGTGGATAAGGAACACTCCTATTCTGATCATCGATATTTAACCTATAGCCTCGGTATTTACTCTGCTACCCGGGAAGCCCTCAGGAACCCTAGAAGGACCAACTGGAGCAAATATGGGGAATTATTGGAGGATAAGTTACCGTGGAGGGCTATGGAGCCCCAACGATCGTTAGGGAACTGGAGGACATGGTGGCTAGCGTTACTAGCGCATGCAACCAATCTTTTCGTGCTGCCTTCACACTGGCTAAGCCTAGAGGTAGGCAAAAACCAGTATGGTGATCCAGGGACCTGGGAACCTATCGTAAGGCTTGTAGGACAGTCTTTAATAGAGCCAGGAATACAAGGGAGGCTCAGGATTGGGACTCCTATAACTAGAAACTCGGAATTTATAAGAAAGAATTAATAAAGGCACAAAGAAGGTCTTGGAGAATCTTCTGTGATAAAATGGAAGAGGTATCCGAAACCTCCCGCCTTAGGAAGATTCTTTCCAAAAGTACAGGTAGTCCGAGTTTTTTGATAAAACTTTTTTAATTGATCTTGGACAGCTTCTAGTGGACAATCTGTGGAGCTTCTCTTCGAGACACACTTCCCAGTGAACTTTGAAGACTTGTTGGTGCGTAGCAATCATCAGTAATCACTGTCAGTAATCTCAGAGGATATCGTAATCAGGAAACACATCGCACTGAGTGGTTTTAAACCATTTAAATCGTCTGGTCCGGATCAAATTATACCAGCGGAACTTTAAAACAACGTGGTTGAAGCATAATGTGTTTTCCTCAGACGATATCACAATCTATGTGGACAGTCAAGCGGCGATCCGGTCATTAGAATCGGTGTCTTTGGCCTCACGGGTGGCGTTGAGTTGCCACTCATCTCCAAATGAGATGGGTGGGCATTTCAATATCTAGGTAATCTGAGTCCCAGGTCACTCGAGCGTCATGGGGAACTGCAGGGTGGATGAACTTGCTAGGCATGGTACGACTCTCCAGCTGCAACCGGTAAGGGCAAGTCTGCGGAGGCCTATCACAGCGCTGAGACAAGCACTTGGGAAGCAGGCGCTATCCTCAACGAGGAAAAGGTGGTTTAACACCCTCACCTGTAGAGTGCAAGACAAGTTTGGCCAAAGCTGGACTTGGGGCGCACTAAGGCATTAATATCCCTACGCAGACGTGAGTTAAGAACGGTCGTGGGGATGCTCACGGGACACTGCCTTTTTAGAGAACATCCAAGAAGGCTTGGTTTTGGAGGCAAATGACTTCTGCAGAAGCTGATTGGACGAAAAAGAGGAAGAGACGTTCGCCCAACTACTTTGCTCGTGTCCAGCATTGGCTCTCTGAAGACACAAACACTTGGGTAAGTTCAGGGTTGATTGTGTCTCGGATCTCGAAAACATTAAAGTGCGGTACGTCTTACGCTTTATAAGTAGCTCAAAATGGTTCCATAGGGGTAAAAGGGGAGATATTCTGTGGTATCACAATGGACTGTCACCGGTCTAAGTGTGCATAAGCAGCCACTCTAACCTAACCTAACCTAATATAAAGCTTTGAACCTGGAACAATACAATCAAAACAAACACGTGTCTAACTAAAAACAAATTTTAAATTGGATTTTATAATGCTGACGATGGATGGTGCATTAAGGATTCTTTAGACCTATCGGCATAGTCATAAGTAAATTCCGCTCCTCCTTTTATATCGTCTTCTGCGTAAAGTAAAAGCCTTGGTATATTTTTAATGGCCATGGTCCTGGATATTAGATTTCCATTTCGCGAATGGTTGACAAGGTTTTAGTTGTTTATCAAGCATGATAGTGAAACGAAAATGTGAAATAATCCGTCCTGAAATAAGATTCAATGATCAACTGCTAATTACGTTATTTAAATACCGGCACAATAATTAGTATGTTTTCATGCAAAATATATAGTATTCATGATAAACAGAAATCTTATTTGAGATATATTTCAAAATATATTGCAAAAGATTTATTTGGCGTTGCGAGAAATTGATTTTAGACAAAATTCGAAGCAAAGGCTGCTTTTATAATCCTGAAAATAAGTACCAAATAAAGTTCCTTCAATTTTTTTTTTGCGAATTTTGAATTTTTTTGCAATTACTTGAAGCTTAAAAAAGTTTCCCGAAGACTGTTTTATGTGAATTCTTTATTGCCTCAATTGCTCTGCACTCTGCACTCTTACCTTGAGTGTGTTATTTAGAGTGGGCAATCAATTCGTCAATTTTCATTTGTTCGTGAAGATTTTCGTACTTTAATTAAATTTATGTAGTGTAACGTTCTACCATTTAGCGTTACAGTATTGCACAAAAATATAAGTTACACACTTCGCCCTTTACTACTTATTGGCATACGATAACTCGCATTTTAATATAGAGGTCAAATTCAAACCCTTTGTATAGACGAGTCTAATCTTTTTCGAAGGGACCGAATATTGTAAAGCTAAAACGGTAAGATCTACATCTCAAACGACACAACCTCCCTGACTGAATTTAAAGATAAGATAAGATAAGATAAGATTTGTACAACGCAGGGCAACTGTTAAGCTGGTTACCTATAACATACTTCATGCTAAGTATGCCCATGTCAAATGATCACAGATTTATTCGAGCAACGCGGCAACTGAGTTACTTGAGCACATGCAACTACTGCTGCTTCATTCGATTATCACCTAATTATTCAACGAAATCTGTTACATAAGACACGATTCGGTGTCCGAACTGACTAGGAATCCTGAACCTGCGAGGGTCTCTAATACTACTGGATAAGGATTTATTAAATGTTTTAACTTATAGAAGAACCTACTTGAGCGAACTGTCGTATATCCACATTACAGCTCGGTGTTTTGTTCTCACAAGTGCACCCTAACCCTTTAAAAGACCCTTGTTAGTAAAGAATTATTATATTATTAAAGTTAGTTGGTTAGTTGGGACACTTCTATTGTCAATCTTCCTTCCACTCACCATAAAGATGAGGAGGGTACTTCGCCCAAATAATTGCTTATGGTTATTTGTTTCATCCTTCTTCTGGTTTTCGCCTTTAAAATCAATGAAATCCACGAACATTCTTATGACCCCGAACACTTACCCCATGATCATCATCCTTAAACCCTGTTTCAGTTACATGTCAAGTTTTGTTCTAATTTTGAGAAAATCATAATCCATTCTACTATATTTTTAAATTTTATTCGTTAACATAAAGATTGCAAGTAATAATACTTACTTTCTTTGCGTCTGTAGCCGGCTTCGCTTTACTTACTCAGATTTCTCTAATCCATTGATATTTATTTAGTTATAAAATTGGCTCACAAAATCTAATCGCGAGAAATTTACGTAATCAAGGCTTATCAGTGGATTAGGACCAAGGAAAACTACAGAAAACCTTGATCAAGAAAGTATTACAATATTAAGTACTACCTATAACGTTATAAACTAATTTAGATTAAAAATAATTAATTCTTCAATCATGCAAAGATTAGCATTAAAATCCTCCTCCAATTCATCCCTTGGTTCGGATCTGCAATCTATTTCAACAATGTCAGAAACATCTACTCAGATCATCCTCTCCATAATCCTAATAAATAAAATCTACCAAAATTTAAATTTTCATTAATTCACTCATAAATAGATTAAAATAAAATAATAATTTATATTAAACAAAATAAGAATAATAATATAAAATTCATCAATATGATACTAATCCATTCAGTTTTGGCTGCTCCGATGATCTCGGTTAACATCTAAAACCCGGTCATTCTCACTTGACCAATCCAGACTCGATGAATCCCCTGAAGATGCATCTATCAAATCGTAAATCATTTCCGCTTTTTCTTTTAGCTTCTTTTTGTCTCTTGCGAGCAATTGCCATTCTTCATCAGATACGTTATATTTACTAAAGTCTGTTCTTAGCGATGTATTCCATGTGAAGCATGGACGTCCAATTTTCTTATTATCATGTGTATACCTTATCACCGAATTTAACATATGGCCTCTGTTTCTTCTTAAGACATGACCCCAATAGCAAATGCGATAAACTGTTACCCTCTTTGTAATTATTCTTCCTGATAGTGCCTCTCTTACACTTTTTCTGGACGGTCTGACGGATGAAAATTTTAACATTTCTGAAAGAATTCTTCTTTCATAACGTTTAAGCTTTAATCTATTAGCTTTTGTTAATGTTGCTGCTTTTAAACCGTACGTTAATAGTGGAGCTATGATGGCTTTATACATTTTTATGGCAGTCTCCGAAGGTATTTTATTTTTTCTAATAAATAACGATAAACTTTTGCTCACTCCTAATGCCTTACCACATCTCACTTTCACCGTCTCCTTTCTACTAAGACCGCTCGTAATATGCGTACCCAAATATTTTATAGTTTTTTTTACCTTGATCCACTTTCCTCCTATATTCAATCCTCGAACATCCTGATAATCTTCTAAGGGAGATCTTATAAGAATCTCCGTTTTACTATCGTTTATTGTAAGACCTACCGATTCCAATAACGACACGATCTCCTCTACAATATTTGACAGTTGTGACATATTAGTGTGCAATATTGTTATGTCATCAGCATAGGCTAGTAATAACGGCAACACAATGTCCTCATACTGGTTCAATTTAACATATGGTAGCAGTTCTGATAACGTTTGTAACACATTATCCAGAACGATATTAAACAGGTGGGGTGACAGTGGACAACCTTATTTCATTCCAATATTTTTATCTATCATTTGCGTTCTTTGCTGGTAACAAATTACAGATGTTTTCTCCCAAAGACATGATTTTACAATCCTTTTGATTAAGTGGTGCGGTATATTTCCAAATTTAAGCATACTGGTGACAGATGCCAAATCAACGCTATCAAAAGCCCGACTTATGTCCAAAGACAATACGAAAAGCGTTCTTCCATGTCGCCATTCCTCTTCCATCACTCTTCTTACCACAAACATGTGATCGTCTGTTGATCTATTTTTTAGGAAAGCCGCTTGATATGAACCCAATGTTACCGAATATTTTAATATTCTATTAAGCAATATCTTGGCATAAATTCTGTATCCTACCTCGGTGATTGTGATTCTTCTGAAATCAGATAATGTTCTTGGGTTAGGAATCTTCTTCAGTGGTATTTGAACTGTTTCCATCCACTCCTCTGGATTAGAGTTAGTGAGCCAGATTAACTGTAAGGTCCTTACTAACAGATTCCACCCTTCCTCATGCAAAGAGATTATTAGTTGTAAAGGTATCTGGTCTAACCCAGCTGCCGTTCCTGCCTTCATTCCCTTTACAATATCCAAGATTTCCTCTGGACTTGGCGGCTCCTCCATCGGCCAATAGTCATTTTCTATTATTAGTGGTACTTGGGTACCTCGAGAGTTTTGTAACTCTCGTTCCCACTGCGCTATAGAAATAAAACCGGACGAATTCTGGCTGCTGTCTCGTTTGAATTGTTTCAGAAAATGAAATGTTCTTTTCATTCTTTCCTGGGGTTTATATTGACCGATCTCTGTAAAAAATTGTTGACACTGTTCCAATCTTGCTCTAATATATTGCTGGTTAAGAGTTTGTCTTTTTTGAACCACCACACTTCTGTCTATGTTATTTCTTCTCATCAAATAAGTTGCATGTCGAAGGTTTGCTGAACATTTTCTTCTTCTCGGAGTAAGTGTAAGTGGTTTTTTTAAGTGACAATTTGCAGCTGGCATTTAGTCCTGGTGGAATATGAACGCATATTACAATGAATTGCTTACTCTCGTTAAGGCATATCGTTGCATAACACATACGCTCCGATATTCCAAAAAATCTTATAATTCGTATATTGCTGTTCCGTCTAACTAGTAATGCAACCCCATTTCTGTTTGATATTCTTCTACTTGTAGTGGTTATTTCTTTCCTATTTCCACTCAAAAACCATCTATAATTGGTGCTTAAAAATTCAGAAGCTACTATATTTGTTTCTTGTATAGCCACAATATCTAACTCATTCTCAATCCACAATCTGTCTAATTCTTCTCTTTTTTTAAGGTTTGCACAGCCTCTAACATTCATTGTGCCCAATCTAATCTTCTTGGGGATGTTATTTAATGTGACACTTTCGTTTAGCGAAGGGAAATTTAACTCGTCCATAAGTCTAAAATTGCTTGAATCTGTGTACACGTTCCTGTATTTGTCAATGATTGGTAAAGTTTGTAATGGCATTTCTCCAATATTTTTTAATGAATTTATTACTGTACTATAGTGATTATTACTATAGTATAGTCTTAATATCCAATTATAGTCGTCCCCAAATATGATCGGCATATTATAATCCTGAAATATTTCAATTCTTACCTGATACTTTTCCGATACAACCAATAAAGTTTCCTCTCCTAACCAAACTCCATCTTCAGCAATGTGCGCTATGTAAGCCAGAATCATTTCGTCCTCCGTTCCCTGAATACTTAGCACTTCTTGCGCCGACGAAAGTAAACTGAGATTATACCTCGGCGTACCGCGGTTCTCATATAGATAATCGATTACTTCCATCCGCATTATTTTTGACATATGAGCACATTCTTTTGAAAAGGGATGTACTCCATAAAGCTGGTTTGCAATTGCCGTTAACAAGCAATTTCCATTTCCTGGAATTTCAATTATTCTAAGATCCACCTGTTGCTCCATGCCGTCTTGCATTGGAAAACTAACTTACTTCTAGGTAAAAGTAAATTCGAAATTAGTGAAATTACACAACCTTATTGGAACCACTAATAATTGTTTTAATAATGTTAATTGAATAACTAACACTCCAGGGATAGTTTTGCATGCAGTATTGGCTTTTCAGTACCCAATTTAATTTATTCGTTTTATATTTTATACGATTGTATTTAAAATATATATAAAACCACACACCTTCTTTCTTTAGTTTATTAAATAATAAATTCAATAAATTTATTGTTAAATAACCACCAACACTAAATTTTAATTATGCAATGACTTGTTACAAGTAATCATTTTCATGTGTTTGTAAACGTCAGTATATATCACACAACCTCCCTGACTGAATTTAAAATAAATTAAATTGAGTTTTCACCGCTAATTGAAACCTTAGATTAATTCATAATTATAAATACTAATGGGATACTAATAGTCCCAGTTTCAATATAGTAAATGCGCTTATTAATATTTATAAAATTCTAAATTTATACTGCATTCTTGTAAATGGAAATTTTAATTTCCTTCACGGTTAAATATTTCCTTCCTCCTTGCTGCCGATTTCTGTTTCTACCACTGCCTAAGCTTGACTGAGTGTTACAATTTTTTCTGATTCAATGAACACCAATCCTAAACAAACAAAGAAACAATATTCCTACGCAATATAAAATAAATATTCCCTCATGACATTTATATGTCACCCCCAAACCCGCTACCAAAACAACGAAACGACATTTATTTTATTGAATTCAGTTCATAAATCATGCAAAACAAAAGTGAAATTATTGTGCAAATTCAATTCGAAAACATAACGCATAAATATAAACAGACACAACATTACAATATTATACAATCAATATCCCACCCCCGACGGTGACGACGACGACGACGACTTTCTTTGCGCTACTAGTATTTTCGTATATTTTATGCCAGAGATTGTCAGTCATTTGAAGAGTTGATATATTGAATAATAAAATTTATTTCAATATAAAATCAATCATCTTTTATGTTGAGACATTTATATGTGTCACATACATGTATGTAGCTCTACGTACATATAACGGATTACAGAGAGACAGAGGCTTTCAACGAATTACATTTTTGTGTAAAACAAAAACAAAATATTATCAAACCTTGATCACATTATGAATAAAGTAAATTTAGTAATTTGAAAATGTTCCAGAGTGCTTTTATGCTTTTATATCACAAAAATCTATACAAAATAAATTTTTTCATATTTCATAATTTTGTATGTGTGTGTGTATTTGACATTTCAAATTTTTGTCTGTGACACAAATCTAAATTGTAGCATTATCGTATACACAAATACACATAATATTAACCGATGCATTGGTATATGAGTTTTGTGTAGGTTCTTTGTTGAAAAAGCGTAATTTCTATGAATAATAAATACCCAATGAAAATAATTCCTGATTTTTTATGTGTTGTTGGTGCAACTTCGGGAGACTGTAATACCTGGTTATGCCTCTTTCTATCATATATGTTTTGTACCAATTAAACCTAATAGAAAAAATACTAAATCTGATTGGTTATCGAAATGAAATTCTCTCCCTACAATTCGAGTGTTTGCAATATTTTTTACAAAATTTTATTTAACCTTTGTGTCAACACGAGAATCTAACTACTTTTCATTAACACGACCATACACACAAAGGGTATTAAATTTTATAGTGCCTTTATATAGATGCCATTTTAAATACTTATATCGAAAGTTTCAAATAAAAATTTAGCGGAAAGAAAAAATATTTTAGATATTTCGACTGCAAACATAGTTTCATTGCAATCCAGTGAGTTTAAGTTGAACAGGTTATCCGAAGCTTTAATAATCAGAATAATCATAGGGCGATTAGATTTAAATTCCAGAAAGGAGTTTGAAAATTAGTTAGGATTAGATGAATTTTTCACTTGGATAAAACTCCAAACATTTTTACAAAAAAGATACTGGTGCTAGAAGCAATAGGAACACATAGAAAAATAGAAATAGCCATTTCTAGTCGCAAACCAAAAACTGCACCACTAGTATCATCTTCGACAGTTGAAAAATATCAATTCGTTCTTTGTCCTGTTTGTAAGAGTAACTATTGGTTAGCATTGTGTCTAATTTTTATTAAACTCTCACCACTAGGCCGTTTTCAAAATGTAAAGCAATTACAAATATGTATTAACTGTCTTAGGCATACTGTTTATCAATGCAATCTACTTGTAGGCATTGTTCTTAAAAGCACCACCCACTTCTACACAGAAACCATATAGAATCTATCAAAGAACCGCCAATAGTTGAACAATCGTAAAGTCAACCACGGCCAAATAGTAGAAATTTAGAAAATAGTTTAGTTTAACACTACATCATTCAAATAATGTCTCTAGTAGTCAACTGTTGCTATCAATAGCAACAATTCTAATTCAAAATTCAGATGATAGCTTTATTTTGGGTCTTACACTCTTATAGCTTCCGCTTTAAATACAATCAAATTTTCTTACTTTAGATCTTTTCAATAAACTTCGTTTCGAATTACAAACCAGTAATTTAGTAGTTTCTTCTAATTTAGAATTCCCAATCGTTCCAAATATAACAAACTTATGGCCTCTATTCGAATAAAACATTTCTAAACGGAATTTACCAAAAAATATAATTCTAGCACAAATTAATCCTTTCGTACTTGCTCTAGTAAAGTCGAAATTAAGTTGGATTTTAGGACCGAAATTTGAAGTAGAACCAGTAAACTTACATTTACATAACGAATATTCAGATAAAAAACTAAATAATCAATTAGAACAGTTATTCCAAAGGGAAGCATGTGAAACTTCCTATGTTGAAACTTCCGAAGAAAAATTATGCGAAAAACTCTTCAACTCAACCACATATAGAAATAATGAAGGACATTATGTTGAGAGTTTGCCATTAAAAGACGATCCAATTTGTCTTCGTGGCTCCTTGTCTATAGCAAAATAGCGATTTTCTTACTTACAGAAAAGATTAAAGCGGGATGCTGAATTAAAGGCAGAGTATGATAAATTCATCACTTACATACGGTACCACTTCTGCACCTTATTTAGCTATTTGAGTTCTTAAAGAAATTTCTAACGTAACGGAAGATTTTTATGTTAACTGGTTGTGACAATTTGAACGACTTAATTTGTACTCACAATAACTTAATAAGTATGTTAAGAAAATCTGGAATGTATCTTCGTAAATAGCTAGTCCAATTCAATCCAATTCAAACAGAATTTTACAAACAATTCTACTCTAGGAATAGCATGGAATCCTAGTTCTGATACTTTACAAATCATAGTTCCAAAATTATCCGTCCATAGTTAAGTATAAAAAGGAACAATTTTAGCAGATATAGCACCTTTCGCCTTTCACCGAATAAATAATTGAATTATGTGGTTTCTCAGATTTGTCTGAAAGCAGTACGTATCCAACTGGAGGCCATACTGGAAAATTCCTAACTAGTAAATAGCGTATCTCACTCTTAAAATAGATTACCATACCATGCGAATCACATTTCAAGAGGCACCAGTATCGGAAATTTAGTAGAATCACAAGCTTGGTGAAATGGACCACTGTTCCTCCAACAACACCAAGAACACAGGCCAAAATTAACATGAAAAGATAAATCCCAAGAAGTTGCGGCCGAAATTAGATCGGAAAAAGTAACATTGACACTTTATCAGTAAATAAAGATGCCGCTGAATCAATTAATAAAATTAGCTCATTTCACAAACTTGTTCGCGTAATATGTTACTTGCTACGTTTCATCAACAATATTAACAAATATAAGCAAACAATTAAAGGAGACTTCACAGCTAAAGAAATTAAAAGCAGCTTCAACGAAGTAATAACAGAAATGCAAAAACAATATTTTGGAAACGAAATTCAAGCATTAGAAACCGGAAAACCATTACCACGCAAAAGCAAAATCAAGGACCTGAATACATCCATCGATGATCGAGATATGCTTCGAGTTGGTGGCAGATTAAGAAAGGCTGTAAAAGAACATATGAAATGTTTACATTGTGTGCCTCATCTATTAATTTTAATGATACAGCAACGCTACTGGCCACTAAAGGTAACCTAGTATTGTACCAAATGTTTTAAACCAAAACCAAATACTATAATCAAATCATGGGGAACTTGCCAGAAAGTAGAACAACACCTTCCAGAACATTTGCAGTTATTGGAGTAGATTTTTGTGAACCATTTTTGACAAAAAATAAAAACCAACGAAGAGGTTCAAGTTTTCGTTTGCTATGTTACTAAAAGCGTGCATCTTGAAATTGTATCAGATATGACTACCAAGGCGTTTATTGCTTGTTTAAAATGGTTTATATTTCGTCGCGGCACTCCAACAATTAATTGGTCGGCTATTGGCACAAATTTCGTTGGTGGGAATCTCGAGTTAAAGTAACTTCGCAAGATTATGGGAGTCCTTCCCTTATACGAAACTTCAATGGGGGAGGATGGGGGGTAGAAGGGTGAAATTCATAAACAAGACACATGCTAATTCCAAAACGGAAATTTTCCACTCCGTTTTATAGTACATAAGGAATACTATATATGAATTAGCTAAGATTTTTTAAATTATATAAAACATGGGAAACCGCATTATCAGTATAAATAAATTTTCTTATAATAATAGCAAGCATAAGTAGAAATATAAAATATGATAAAAGGTAATCAGAACTTCGGTCTAGATTAATTGAACTCCTAAATTAATCCCGAAACGAAGCTCTTAAGTCAATCTTCGGCTCCACCTCCAACTCAATTTACAACTTAACCTTTATCTCAATCGGGGGAGGACACCACCTATATCTCTAGATCACTAAATAAAACAGAATAGAATTATGCTGCAAACGAAAAGGAGATGTTAGCTATAGTTTGGGCCCTATATAATCTCAGGAACTACCTGTAGAGAGCAAAAAAAAATTAAGATTATGACGGATCATCAACCACTAACGTTTGCAATAAGCAATAAAAACAACAATGCCAAATTAAAAAGGTGGAAAGCACGCTTAGAGGAATATAACTACGAAATTATTTACAAACCGGGATGCATCAACAAAGTCGCAATTGCACTATCAAGACTAGAAATGGAAGCAAACACCCTATCTACAAACGGAACGATTCACAGTGCTGAGTAAGTTTCCACAGATCTAATACGCTACTGCGATGCACCAATCAACGCATTAAGGAATCAACTTATTTTCAAAAAAGGGAAAGAAATTTACGCTTAGGAAGAACCACACCCATCTTATCACAGGCATCACATTAGCCTGCCTGAACTAAGTAAAGAAACCATAAAAATTATTCTACGAGAGAAACTAAATCCGAACACAATCAATGGAGTAAAAATACCTGAAGAATATTTTCAAATCCTCCAGGAGGCCGTTAAAAAAAATTTCTCGGGTTACAAGATATGATTAACACAAAGAGTGATGACGGACATACGCAACGAGGAAAACCAGTTTGCCATTATAAGAGAAAAACACAAACGGGCACACCGGAATCATGCAGAGAATAAAAAACAAATATTGGAAAAATACTACTTCCCTCGAATGGCTAGTCTAATAAAGAAACATACACAAACCTGCGACACCTGTAACATCAACAAATATGATAGACATCCTAGTGGCGTGGAAATCCAAGAGACACCCATTCCAACGTATCCGATAGAGATACTCCACATCGATATAATGGAAATCAAAGATGAGAAGTTCATTTCATGTGTGGACAAATTCACAAAATTTGTGAAATTTTTTCGCATCAAAACTAAATCTATTCCACATGTGAGGGATAAAATAATTAAAGCAATGCATTTCTTTTCTGTACCCCAAATACTTATGATGGACAATGAAAGAAGCTTTATAAGTTCTATAATTACGGACTATCTAAAAACTTTGGGAGTTAGAATTTACCTAACACCATCACAAAGAAGTGAGACAAATGGGACTGTCGAAAGAGTCCATTCTACGATAATCGAAATCGTCAGATGCCTCCAAAACGAGTACAAGGAACTAACAGTAAAGGAATTAATCAATATAGCAGCAGACCGCTATAATAACTCAGTACACTCGGTCATTCAACAAAAACCAAGTGACATATTTTTTGGTAGAACACAAGGAATAAACTATCAAAATCTGTCTGCCTTAAAAAATAAAGTAAACGAAGATATAATCGAAAGGATCCGAAGAAGCCAAGAAACCAAAATTGAAAGAAAGAAGGCAAAGAGGGAAAAACCGAAAACGTACGCGTCTGGAGAAACAATATTCACCGTAATTAAACAAATTCAAGCAAAGGATAATGCAAAATTCAAAAAAGAAACGGTAACAAGAGACAATAATGATAACAACAACCCGGAAACGAATTCATAAAGCCCATATTAAAAATATAACTCAATAATTTCATCTACTTTTAGCTCATGGCTATGGGGTTTAACATCATCCGCGACCATCTACGAATACAATACCCCAGTAGTAACTGTAAAACAAGGAAATAGGCGAATTATTAACGGACAATTTAAACAAATCCACAACATCAATTTGGACAACTATGAAGAACTGATTGAACGATTAACACCAACGATCAATAACATTCATCAAGGAAGCAAAATTTGAGCTCAATTGGTTCCCCAAACAAAGCAAATCTCGCAATGGATTTCAGAACTTAAAGGTCAAAAGTCAAGAAGCAGAAGAGCAATAAATTGGATCGGAACCGCTTGAAAATGGATCGCCGGCTCACCTGACGCCACAGATTGGGATCAGATAGTAAAAAGTCAGAACCAAGTAATTAACAATAACAATCAACAATACAAAATCAATAGAGTATTAATGGATACAGCTCAACAAATGCTCAACGAATTCAACAAAATTGTAGAACACCTAAATGAAGACGAAGACGATAAGATGCAACAAACACTGTACAACCGACTTACTCTCTTCAAAGAGGAAATAAAAGAAATCATTCGAGCCGCACAGTTAGCAAAAGGAAAAATAGTTCACACCAATTTACTGGATAAAGGGGAAATTAGCCGCTTAATAACAGAAATAGAAACCTTGCCGTATTCCAATGAAATAGAGGCTATAGAGAGTATGCGGAACCAATGATGATGGTTAAAGATTCTACAATCCTATACGTCATATCTATACCTCAGACGAGTAAGCAGAACTACAACCATGTCATCATAAAATCAACGGTTAATCAAAACAAACAAATACATCTGGATTCAATGTTATTTTGTTAAATCAAAGCGAATTATTTGGAATAACCCAGAGATGCAACCTCTTTCGAGATATCACCATATGCGAAATGAGTAAGCTGAAGGAACTAAGTAAGGACCATTGTATCAGCCAAACTATAAAGGGATTAAATGCTAAATGTGATTACCAGTTCAATAAGAATCAAATCATCGAACCATTAAACGACAATACAATCTTCGTAAGCAACTTTAAAGGAGACATCGTTTATAGTAATAGAAGTAAACATTTAGAAGGAAATTTTTTAATTCAGTATCATAATGAAACAATAAACATCGGCGAATCAGCTTTTACGAACAGGGAAGCAAGGACATTCCAAGTACTGCCACCCGGTACTAAAAGCAAATATAACGGAAAAAAGCGTCAAAATTGACTCAGGATACTTACATATACTTGTATCTAAAAAACGTTGAACAACTTCAAGAACTTTTCAACGATCGTAAAGAAGCTGTCCTCATTGACTTCAGCATCATAACCATTGTCATCTGTTTAGTCGTCATTTTGCTCGCCAACAAAGCTAGAGTGAGACGTCAAAGAAGAATGCTATTTATCAACAAGCCGATCTATCAAGACGAAATTTCCAGCGATCAACCAGGAATTCACCCCAGGAAATTGAGTTTCTGACCCACGAGACGCGGATCATTAAGGAGGGAGAAGTTAACAGCACCATTAATGTCGAGTCAACACACCGTGTGTTGTGTCCGGTTGAAAGTAATACTTTGTAGTGATTCACTCATTCAATTCGTTTATTTCATTCATTCATCCCTACAATTGTTCGAAATATAACCCATTTCGACTGTTAAATATAATTGTATTTAAATGTTTTGAACAGCTCTTTTCAGTTTAGTAGTGACAGCTACGGAGCATTCTGACAACTAACATATTCTAGGTTTATTTCTGTACTCGCTACTTTGTACTAAATAAATATCTTAGACACATTTAGTACAACACCATCTATTGTAGATAAAAATCACTAACCCATTATAGCAAATACACTTTTTGCTTATTATGAATATCATTAATTTTTGTGTGATTAAGCCGCAAGCGCTATCAACTTCTTGTTTATATATATATATATATATATATATATATATATATATATATATATATATATATATATATATATATATATATAGCCGTTTCTTCATGCTGTCTCAAATACAGCAATACGCAACAAAAAAACTCGGTACAAAGAAAAATTCAGTCTTATATAATTTTTGGATGAGTGAATACTATCGCCATTTTTTCCTTGCGGCGATTAATTTGTGAATAAAACAGATCGTAAATTATCCGCGTATACTACTTTTTTTGTGTTCATTTACGAGTGGTGGTGGTGAAATTTATTAATTAGAATTATATCCACATTTAACACATAAATTATAAATAAACAAAAACCGGCTCATATTTGAATTGTGAGGCCGGCAACTAATTAATTTGTTTGGATTACAACAATTGGGAATCAATTATTATCCCAGAAAAACATTCCATACCCAAATCCAACAATTGGTGACCCCGACGGCCGTTTTTACGGCAATAACGGTAAACGGTAACTCAAGGACGCTCGGTACGGAATTCCCGTACTGAGCAAAAGGTACGTAACAACCTTCATGTTAAAAAAAATAATAAAATTATGTAGACATTTTATTAAAATTTTTTTTTCCTTCTCTCTTCGTTTTCGATTATAACAAATTTTATACAACGGAGAGCACTCAATACCGCAAGAAAACAAGAAAAAGCAAAATATTTGCGTATATCTTAAACGTTTTATACACAATATATAAATATACATATATAAGAAATATGGATGCCTAACCCGCCAACGGGAACAGTAAAGCACAACAACAACGTTTATCTGGTTAAATTATAAACATTAATACTACCAACGGCACTTAAGAAATCATAAGAACAACGGAAAAATCATACAACATAATAATAACCCAACGCGACTGCAAAATAAAAACCGCCTACGGTACAATAAGTAATAAATAAACATCCAATTGTACAATTGATACCACATTTACAGCCGAAAAGGAGGCAACGGTATTCAACATTACGTCAACAAATCGGTAAAACAATTGCACACAAATTTTTATCTCACTACAGCTGTATAAACAGCCATCAACGGCACATCAAATATACCATATACAACAACCATCATACGAGAACTACAACAATCAATCATTTATACAATTGTCCAATAAAGACATACAAATAAAACAATTATTCAATAGAAGACAACATCAGCCATTACAAGCAAAATTAAAAGAAGAAAAACAAATCACCTACACACGTGAGCAGCTTCATCATACCAAATCGCAAGTTTTTAAAAAAAATTTTATATCATTTCTATATTTCTTTTGCGACAGCACCAGTCAAATAACATTTGCATTATATCATTTTTTTTCTATTGTCGACTGGGCTGTTATTTAACGTAATTTTAAATTTGTTTTTGACAACTATATTATATTTAAATTTACCCTTTGAACATATTTCGAAACGAAAATTTTTTATTGTAAAATTTTCACCACCACGCCTCGCTAATTTTCATATTCCACTATCGCTAATTTTCTCTTGAATTTTATTTTTTTTATCACTTTTCGAATCCGATTTCGTTTCGAATTGTTTCTCCTCTACACAACATTGTAACTATTTCTAGTCGGTAACATCCCGGGAATTAGGGTGCAATTATTCACAGACCAAAACATAGTATTAAAATATATATAATGACTAACTCAGACGACGAAAGTACCAAGCCAAAACCAGGCGGTTCACAGGCCACAGGCGCCGTGACTAAACAAAAACAAATAACGACAGAGCAGGATACCCAAGACATAGAGATGGAGATCGCGGGTCATGAAAAACTCAATTTACCTTCATTCTGGCCTGAAAAAACCAGTAACTGGTTTCAACTAATTGAGATACAGTTCGACCTCCGATGTATCACATCCCAAAAGACAAGATATTTGCATTTATTGTCAACAATCTCTCCACAAACGTTTGACATAATTTCCGATATATTGCAAAAACCGCCACAAACCAACCAATACAACTTTCTGAAGCAAGTATTGTTAGAACGTCTGGAGCCTTCAGATGAGCGTCAGCTCGAGTCACTACTTTCCGGGCAAGATCTTGGAGATCGCCGCCCCTCTGATAGTTTACGACACATTCGTTCACTCGCAGGAACCAAGCAGCTGGTAAGCGAGACTTTCATACGAACCATCTGGATTCGAAAAATTCCAGAAATCATCAAGATGGACTCATGGCGCAACCAGACTCAACACCGATAGAAACCCTCGCAAAGACGGCAGACCGTATGTTCGACGCACTGAACGTAAAGCAACCAAACTACCAAATTCACTCAACACAATCGAAACAATATAACAACAACAACCAGAGACAACCAAGAACCATAGAACGAGCAGAACGGGGCCGCAGTGGAGACCGTCGATCACCAGAAAATAGGGGAACTATACAGGATCGCTTAGCTCGCATCGAGGCTCGATTAGACGGCTTGTTTAGAGACGGCCGAAGCCTATCGCAAAATCGGCGTTCACCATCTCGCCAGCGGTTCACCAGAAATACCAACACTTACCACCAAGGTATTTGTTGGTATCACGCAAAATTCGGCAAAGCTGCCAAAAAGTGTATCAATCCATGTAACTGGCGTAAACCAAGCACAACGGCCAGCATGGAGGTAGACCAAAATCAAAAAAACCAATAGACAAACGGGTCATGACTACCACGTCGCACACCCTTAGTTCTGCCGCAACTTCCAATATTTCACTATCTACACGATTACATTTATTCGATAAAATCAACAAACTAACGTATCTAATCGACACGGGCGCTGACCTGTCGGTTATCCCAGCAAAACATTACAAAAACGAATTTTCAAATTACAAACGAAACCTCGATCTAGTCCTTTCGGCCGCCAATGGTACACCCATCCACACGTACGACACAAAATTGCTGCAGGTGGATCTCGGACTGAAACGAACTTTCACGCACGCTTTTATCTTAGCTGCTGTGAATCGTCCGATCATTGGCGCCGATTTTCTATGCAAATTCGGACTTCTTGTTGACCTAAGAAACAAACGGCTGGTTGATTCAGCGACAAAGCTGTCAATCAATGCCACTATGGTTCGTGTCGACACACCGACACCGATCCATTTCACGGTCAACAATGATTTCGGCACTCTGCTCAAACAATTTCCTTCTCTAACAGCAGAGCCGAACTACAACTTACCAGTCCGACACAACGTGGTTCACCATATTGTCACTGCAGGCCATCTGCCCGTGGCAAGACCACGTAGGCTAGATCCAATCCGTCACAAAGCTGCATTCACAGAATTTCAGCACATGGTGGAATTAGGGATTTGTCGGCCATCGGCATCTCCCGTCTCGTGCCCTTTGCACATGGTAAAAAAGAAAGATCAAGATTGGAGACCATGTGGGGATTATCGGCGATTAAACTCGGTCACAACACCGGATCGCTACCCGATACCCCACATTCAAAATTTCTCCATGCACTTGCATGGATCCAAAATTTTCTCAAAAATTGATTTAGTCAGAGCATACCATTTAATTCCCATAGCGCCTGAAGATGTTCACAAAACGGCAATAACGACCCCATTTGGCCTCTTCGAATTCACTCGAATGCCATTCGGTCTACGAAACGCCGCACAAACATTTCAGCGCTTCATGAACGAAGTAGTTCGTGACTTAGAATTCGTTTTCGTCTACATAGACGATATTCTTGTTGCTTCGCACACTGAGGAACAGCACAAACTTCACTTAGAACAATTGTTCACTAAGTTAGCACAGTTTGGTGTTCATATCAAGAGCGCAAAATGTGTCTTTGGCGCAACCACTCTTGATTTCCTCAGCCACAAGATTACACCTGATGGTATTCTGCCATCAGAAGAACGAATTAACGCTATCAGAGAATTCCCAGCTCCAACATCAATTAAAACAATTCAACGATTTGTCGGTATGGTAAATTACTACCACCGTTTTATACCGAAACTTGCACAAACACTCGCACCAATTCACGGTCACTTGGCAGCTTTACTCAAAAAGCCCAAGACTGCCAAGAATTTCACTTGGCCCGACGAATGCCAACACGCATTCACGTCGTTGAAGACTGAATTGGAACAGATAACACTTATGGCACATCCACTGAGCGACTCAAAGCTCAGTTTGACTACTGATGCATCAAACACTGCCGTCGGTGCAGTACTGCAACAGTACCACAACGAATGTTGGGAGCCCCTGGGATTCTTTTCGAAAAAACTCTCGGATGCCGAAAAGAAATATTCAGCATTCGACAGGGAATTACTAGCAATTTATCTGGCAGTCAAACACTTCAGATACTTTGTTGAAGGTCGAGATTTTACAATCTACACTGACCACAAACCTCTGACACGAGCAATTCAGTCAAAAACTGAACGTAATCCAAGGCAATCACGCCACTTGGATTATATTACGCAATTTACTTCTGACATACAACATGTTCCCGGACATGATAACGTTGTCGCGGACACATTATCCCGCACTACTGACAACGAAACGGCCGCGGTCGAAACACATTTTGACTTAATCAAAATTGCAAGTACTCAAAAAGTTGACCTAGAACTTCAGAATTTACTTTCTGGTTCCGAATGTCACACTAGTTCATCATGGAAACTAGAACTTTTTAAACTACCTGGCCTTGAAATCGTATGCGAAACATCCACTGGGTACAATCGACCATATATTGCAGAAACACTACGTCGAACAATTTTCGACACACTGCACAACATTTCGCATCCTGGTGTCCGAGCTACTCGTAAATTGATCGCTGCTCGTTACTTTTGGCCCAGTATAAACAAAGACGTAGGCAATTGGGCTCAGTCTTGTTTATCTTGCCAACGCGCAAAAGTACAACGTCACACAAAATCACCCCATGGCAAATTCGAAATTCCACATAGTCGATTTGAACATATCCATTTAGATATAGTAGGTCCACTTCCTCCATCTAATGGATACACGTATTTACTTACTTGTGTCGATCGCTTCACTCGCTGGCCCGAAGCGTACTGCATGACCAATATGTCTGCAGCAACCATTGCCATTACCTTCGTCAATAATTACGTATCTCGATTCGGCGTACCCCTTACGATCACAACTGATCAAGGAACGCAATTTGAGTCCAAGCTTTTTACCGAGTTAACAAAACTCCTTGGCTCAAACCGAATACGTACAACGGCTTACCATCCACAAGCCAATGGCATGGTCGAACGCTTCCACCGGCAACTCAAAGCCGCGTTAATGGCCAGAAGCAATACCACTCATTGGAGCTCGGAAATACCAATAATTTTACTTGGCATCCGAGCGACAGTGAAAGAAGATCTAAAGTGCTCACCGGCAGAATTAGTTTACGGTCAAACCATCAAACTACCCGGTGAATTCTTTGTCGAAAATCCTCTTTCACCTCTACCGACCGCCGACACAGTCATCGACCAATTACGACATACAATGCAAAACCTTGTACCAAAATCCACTCGTCAGTCCAAACAAGACGACGTTTTCATTCCAAAATCGCTTAATAATTGCGATTTTGTGTTCGTAAGAACAGACAAGGTTCGCACCGGATTATCACCTCCATACGAAGGTCCATTTAAAGTCATTCGACGCCTTCGCAAACAATTCACCGTGTTGATTAATGGTAAAAATCAAACCATTTCAATCGACCGGCTCAAACCAGCTTACGGCATACTGTGTTCCACTGAAAAAAAATCGGTTTGTAAAACACCTAAAACTGTCCGTATTTCAGCCGAATAAACATTTTTATGGAGGGATCTATCTTGCGGGGGAGTCATGTAGTGATTCACTCATTCAATTCGTTTATTTCATTCATTCATCCCTACAATTGTTCGAAATATAACCCATTTCGACTGTTAAATATAATTGTATTTAAATGTTTTGAACAGCTCTTTTCAGTTTAGTAGTGACAGCTACGGAGCATTCTGACAACTAACATATTCTAGGTTTATTTCTGTACTCGCTACTTTGTACTAAATAAATATCTTAGACACATTTAGTACAACACCATCTATTGTAGATAAAAATCACTAACCCATTATAGCAAATACACTTTTTGCTTATTATGAATATCATTAATTTTTGTGTGATTAAGCCGCAAGCGCTATCAACTTCTTGTTTATATATATATATATATATATATATATATATATATATATATATATATATATATATATATATAGCCGTTTCTTCATGCTGTCTCAAATACAGCAATACGCAACAAAAAAACTCGGTACAAAGAAAAATTCAGTCTTATATAATTTTTGGATGAGTGAATACTATCGCCATTTTTTCCTTGCGGCGATTAATTTGTGAATAAAACAGATCGTAAATTATCCGCGTATACTACTTTTTTTGTGTTCATTTACGAGTGGTGGTGGTGAAATTTATTAATTAGAATTATATCCACATTTAACACATAAATTATAAATAAACAAAAACCGGCTCATATTTGAATTGTGAGGCCGGCAACTAATTAATTTGTTTGGATTACAACAATTGGGAATCAATTATTATCCCAGAAAAACATTCCATACCCAAATCCAACAACTTTTTATGAAATTCTTTTTGAGTAATTTCCCATATATTTTATGCAACTTCAACTATTTTGATTGTATAAAATGATAGAATATTTTTCTAGTAGTTGAGTCTTTAGTTTGATCTTGAAAAATAAAGTTATTTTTTTAAGTAAACTCGCACATAACTCGTTAACTTACATGAAGTACATACACGCAACAACTTACTTTATTTTATACATTGCTCAACTACTTACTAAACATTACAACCTGCAACCGGCCCCCAACTCAACGCTCTTTCAACTCTATCCTAAAACCAGCATACCATATATAAAAAATTGGTCAACTCCTCACTACATCTTAACCCAATCCCAACTCAACTCGAACTCAACTTGAACTCAAGCCGCATATTGATCCCTAACTTAACCTTCATCTCAATCCCAAACTCAATACCGAACTCAAAATTCAAACCTGCATATATAAAAAATTGGTTAATGTTTCCATAACCAGGTATTTTGTGTCAATTCGTATGGTTAGTATGCGACCCTCTTGACGCCCAGGTTCCAAAAGCTTTTCAAATCTCGGCCTTGACCATATAAACAGATTGGCAAAAAAATTCTAAATCGAACAAGCCGTTCTCGAGGTACCATAGGTACAGACATACAGACATCCAGATATCCAAACATAAGAGACTTTCAACTCGAGAACTTTCAAAACGTCGAGAAAAGTGGTTTTGGACCAACCAAATTTTTGACCATTTTTGACAGGATTTTAATACTTTGGTCTTTTTAGATCGAAGTAATTAGTGATAGTTTTCCGTTCAACCTCATTTGTTTATTGTACAGAAAGTGTACTTGAAGTATCCCAAATGATAAATAAAAATTGGTGAAGTACTAAATTTTCTAGGACATTTATTTATGTATTTTCGTTTAACTTACTAATTCCTGGGTGGTCATTTTGTGGTGCTATATCACACTTTTATATTACTAGTGGAGACTTTTTTTGTGTGATATAAAAAAAATGGAGAAAGTCTACAAACACATCCCTGCAAAATGAATTTTAAGGGGAAAATGATGAATAAAAGTGATAAGTTGACGTTTCCACATAACCTCAAATGTCATTATATGAACATTTTTTACGAAGTGCTAGTAGACGTTGTGATAATATTCTATTCTAAAGCAAATATGGTAAGTTTTTAAACAAAATGCATTTTTATTTAATAAATTTCAACCTATCATGTTTTTAATGTTTGTGTTTATCGTCAAAGTAAAAAAATCCGGGTTCAATGTGTTTTTTTGATTTTTTATTGAAATGGTCGGTGTTTAAACATTAAATTCTAGTAAACCTAAGGCTGTTCTAGTTATGTTATGTTAAAAATATAATAATTAGTCGTTTGTTAATCAATAATTTTGTTTTGCACTTCATATCGTGGTAATTTTTATTCATTTTTTTAAAACTTTAATTTAGTTGTTTATGATCAAACTCCATATAGTTTGACAAAAAGCACCTAAATGACAGTTTTAAAAAAATTGTAGCGTGCCAAAATTAAAGAAAATCAGACGAAAATTAATGAACTAAATTTTATAAAAAAATTAATTTATTAACCAAAATTTAATAAGAAATTGGAAAACAACTTAACGTAATTCAAAAAAAATTATGAATAGAATTAAAATTAATATAATTAAATTTAAATGGAAAGAAAAAAAATTAATAATAATTAATTATAATTAAAATAAAAAAAAAGAATGTATGTATAATTTAAACTAATACAAATATATATCTAACAACTAATTATTTGCTAATTATAATATTTTTCGGAGCAAATTAAATTAACTGGTAGTTTTCTGGTCATCCGATGAATTTCCGCCAAGGCCATACTATGAAAAAAAAATAAAGAAATAAAATAAAACAAACAATCAGTAATCATAAATATGGACCAACTAAAACAAGCACACACCTAGGAAAATCTGTTGCAAACTTCATTTATTGATATCTATCTCTCTACTATCTTTGTTCAAAATGCAATATGGTAGGTTGGGCGCCAGATATCTCGCACGATGTCCGGCCAAGCTCAGCCCGCAATCCACTCCAGCGTGAGTTCGCGAAAAATAAACCGAACAGATCCTTCCCAAGATCAAATATTTTATCCTAATCTATATATATATTTTTAAAGAATGTTAATATATATATATATATATATATATATATATATATATATATATATATATATATATATGTATATATATATATATATATATATATATATATATATATATATATATATATATGTTTATTAAAATCAGCCAATCAATAAATAAAAATTAAAGTTTTAAATTAGTGATTCAACAAAACCCGTATGCACCATACATTAATTCAATAAAACTTCATCTCACCATATACTTCCGGAACATCCATCCATGAAAAACCATGTGGTTTTGGATTCCAAATCGAATAGGGTTTCCCGACAAAATCGAGTGATGATTTTTAGCCGATGTATCTCGTTTCTGAAAATAATAGCGGAAATCCACGACCACTTAGCAAATTATCAAATTATAATTACCATTCGGTAATTTTTTTTTATTTCTCCACACAAAAATTATTTATTTATTTATTAAGTCGAGTTTTTTTAACTTTTATTTTGATTTATTTTTAATTTTTATAAATAAAGTTTAGATATAATGTTTCTCTTTATTATTAACAATTTATTTACACTTATATTATTGTCCACCACTTAATTTATATAAAAAATATTTGGATATCCAAAACACAAAAAAAAATATATATTTAAAGAAACTCCTCAGGTTAATTCTTACTATCTTCAAATTAACCACTCGGTATCAACTCAAAAAAATAACTCCCCTCCCGTATTTGTAATGGCTCCGGTTTATATAGGCATTCCATTTAACATGCCGGATGTATCTATCCTCGTCTAAATTGTATGATCATTCCATCAAAGAATCCATTGAAGCTTATCTTCACAATCTGTACTGGTACATTCAGTGCATGTTTTTCGAAATAATTATTGAATAAACCAAAAACAAATAAAGTTTGCTTTCTCGTTTTTTTTTTTTTTTTTATTATTAGGCCTTGGCTCCTACAAAATTAGAGCCATATTGCCATAAATTCCAATTTGTATTACAATTTTTATTTACATTGTTTTAATTCATAATCCATATTTTAACCAAAAAATGTTTAATCTTTAAAATGGATCCGGATTACTCCCTACACATATTCTGTCGGCTCTGCTTATTTGTATCATATTGCTATTCCACTCATCCTGATAAATTCATACATTTCCTTGTAAGCCAAAAAATCACCCTCATTCATTAAATCACTTAGATTTCTTGCATTCCGAAGGATGTTGAACTTAGATCTATATTGGCTATATCTGGGACAAGCCAATATGAGATGTTCAACATCCTCCACACTTCCACACAACTCACAATCTTTGTCCTCACTCAAATGACGTTTCCACAAGCATTCCTTCCAGTTTCCATGGTTCAGCCTGATTCTCTCAATCGTTCGCAACATTCGCGTATCTCCTTTGAGCTCCTTAAAGAACGGAATTCTCAAAGGAGTACCACGGAGCACGCTGTAATTCATTCCTTTCGTAACACTTTTCTCGTTAAATTCACTCTCCCATTTTCTCCACAGATTCATTTGAAACATTCGAAGTACGTCTCTTGCATCCTTCCTTTCGTACTCCTGAACCATGTCATTCAATGTACCCTTTTTAGCTAACATATCGGCTCTTTCATTCCCTTCGATCTGTCTATGTGATGGGATCCATTGTATGGTCACATCACGTTGACAGTCTCGAACGCATTCAAAAATTAAATCAACATACACATTGCCTTCCCTTCCACCTCCACATTTCAGCAAACATAAACCACTCTGGGAATCGGAAAATATTACTATTTTCCTTTCCCCTTCATTCACAGCCAGTTTAATTCCTTCAAATACTCCAATCAGTTTAGCGTTCATTATACAGATGCTTTTGTCCACTTTAAAATACATTTCAACATTCTTACCAGGAATAAATACACCAACACCCACTCCATTCTCATTTACACTAGCATCTGTATAAACCATATCATCTCGCATATACCGCTGACTGATTTTCCCAAACATAATTTTAGCGATAACTTCATTCATTCCCTTATTAAATTCCTCCATATTCAAACATACAGTAAGATTATTAGGAACGGGTTGCGGACCAGCATTGCCTATACTCAGAAACATGTTCAAATTTGCAGGTGCAATGCTAGTTCTATATGTCGGTTTGTACACCGCCCTACCTTGTAATCTTACTATTATTTCAATCCAAACTTATTTTTCTTAGTTATCATTCTCACCGACTCTCTCACTGTGATCCACTCTCTCTTGTAATCGAGAGGTGAATCACCCATTTCAGACCACAGAATGTGTATTGGGGTTGAGTTAATCGCCCCCAATACCACTCTTGCACATGCATTTTCTACTTTCATTATTTGGCTAAAAGCCCCTTTCGAACCATTCCCATACACACTAATACCATATCCAATTTTGGAGGATATAAGGGCCTTCCTTAACATGTCAGTCACACTCGGATGAGCGCCCCATTTAGGTTTGCTCACCCGTTTAAGCACATTTAAAGGTTCCTTGCAGTTATCTGCCAAAATTTTCATGTGCTTCCCAAAATTCATACGTCTATCAATCCAAATACCCAAATACCTGTACGCATTTACTTGTTCAATACTTTGACTATCAACACTTATATTAACATTTGCAACGTTTGTTCTGAAACTCATATAAGCACACTTATTAGGATTCACTCTCAGATTCAACATTTTAAGTTTTTGAATTATATCATCTTCCCCCTTTTGCGCTCTTTGAGCCGCCACATCAATACTTCTTCCTTTTCCAATTACTACAAAATCGTCTGCAAATTGCAGAACTATTTGATTGTCTGTATTGATGTGGTGTATCTCGCTGGTATATAGGTTGAACAGAGTTGGAGATATTCTACTCCCTTGCGGAAGTCCAATATTTGCAACTCCCTCCAACCTAAAACCACTTCCATTCAGAACCATTTTCCTATCAGTCATGAAATCTTTTATCCACATACATACTTTCCGTGAAAATCCAAAATTCGATAGAATTTGTTGTAATTTCCACGGAACCACATAATCATAAGCTCTTTCAATGTCCAAAAATACCGCAACAGCTTTCAAATTATCTTTTCTTACTTCCCAAACAAACTTTTCCACACACTCAATTGCAGAGTGGTTCTTTCGAAATCCAAATGTTGTCGATGGCAACAAATTATATTCATTCACAAAATCATCCATTCGTTCTTTCATCATTCCATTTAAGATTTTTATAAAAACATTTAACATACATATGCCTCGATAATTTGTTGCCACATTTGGATCTCTATCCCGTTTAGGGATGGGAACTACCCTGCTCTCTTTCCATTTGTCCGGTATTTTTGATCCCATCCACACTTTGTTGAGTATCTCAAGCAAATTATGTTTTGCTGAGTCACTCAACAACCGAATCATTTTGTAACTTACTCGGTTCGTCCCTGGAGTGGTAGATTTTGATCTATCTAACACCCTCAGGAACTCTCCCCATTCATACTTACAATCCATTCTTTCATTTCTACTCATACTATCAACTTCATTTATTACATTCAAATCATTGCTTACATTCAATACCATTCTTACAAATTCTTCACCTTTTTCTCGGTTCTCACATACCACATTGCTCACCTTAAAATGTTTACCATTCACCCTATTAAACAAACTCCATACATCCTTAATTGTGGTTCTATGTGTCATTTGGGACACATATTCCCGCCAACTTTTCCTTTTTGCTCTGCGAATAGCCTTTTTCAATTTACCATTCATTTTACCATACATAATCTTATTCTTACTACTCTTATTCCTATTAAATTCACGCAAGGCTATTCGCTTCCTTTCATACCAGTATTGAACTTCATTGTTCCACCAACCATTCACATTAATCTCTTTCATATCCACAATTTTTGTACACAATTTATTTACCCGTTCAATTTCACTCTCTAACTGGCTTTGATTTATTTCATTTTCTCCGAGAATCTCATTCATTTGATTCACCCATTTCCTATTATTCATTAATTCACGTTTTTTCCTAAACACTCGATTATCATTCATGATCATTTTGATCATGAAATGATCACCACCCAAATTGTCTTCTTAAACATTCCAAGTGACCCGGTAGGCCAGTTCAATAGTTGTCATAGACAAATCTATTGCGCTGGCCGTGCCTCCCACATTCGCCATTCTAGTTGGCCTTCCATCATTTAACAGCACCATATCGGAGTCTTGAATCAGGTCGGCCAACTGTTTCCCTCTTACGCAATTGTCTAAACAACCCCACATTCTCGCATGCGCATTCATATCTCCACATACAATCAGGTCACTTTTGTCTTTTACCCACTCAAACAATTTTTTAAAGTCACGCAAGGCTTTTTTCCTTTCATCTTCATCACGCACCTGGGTTACATACACGCTCACTAGTAACAGATTTCTTTCCAAATTCGTTGTTAAGGCGGCTATTGCTTCAATCACCTCAAAAGCGGGTAACTAAACCTCTTGAAGCTTTATATTTCTGGCGTACATTATCGCCACTCCACCATAACCATCAATTCTTGGTTTGGAAAGAAATCTGTACCCTCTCACATTTAACGTCTTGTTCATTCTTTCCCACGTTTCGCTTATAAGCATCACATTCACTTTATTCTTGGCCAGATAATTTTCTAACATACTTTTCTTTGCGTAAAAACTTTGTATGTTTATCTGACCAACAATAATTCTTTCACTCATGTTTCACATTCACACAAATAACAATTTATACATACCAATTGAAATATGTGCAGGGAGAATCCTTTCATTAGTTTAACAAAAATAAATTTAAAAAATAAATTTTGTTGCATACAAAATGTTGTTGTTGCATCCTTGAGTGTATAATAAATGTTGCGTTTTGTTGCAACAAAAATGTATGCTGCGCATTGTCCAATTATGTGTGAAAAATATTGAGTTTTGATTTTTAATTTTTTTATTGTGTTTTGTAGTCGTACAACTTGTAAATATTATCCGGTTCCCTCTGTTTTATTTTTTAAAGGTGTGGGTGCAATAAAATTATTATTTTTTGTATTTGCACTCGTCATTGCTGTGTTATATTGTTCGGTGAACGCTATTCTATTTTTTGTATTGGTGTATCTGGTTTTCTTTGCTGGTCGACCGCGCTTGCCAATATTTTCCTCCACATCTTCACTTTCCGTGTCCATACACGATGAGTCGGTTTGCTGTTTTCTTGTGTTTAAATGTTCTTTAACGTTAACCATTTTTTTAATTGACTCAATTTTGGTTTGTGCCTCTTCGTGTAACTGTGTTATTTTAGCTACATCGCTATATTTCACTCGTTCTTGAGTGTCATTAATTTGTGTAGCGTTTAAGTCTTTTGTAATAATTTGTGTTACAGTTGTGTGCGCTGATTGTGTTTGCTGTTGATTATTTTGATTATCTGCGACTTGCGGTGTTTTTGTCTGTTGTTGTGCTTGAGGGGGTTGTTGTTGTATTGAAAAATTAACAGTTGTTGTCAATAGCGGGCAATCTTGTCTTTTATGCGATTCGTCACCACATTTAAAACATTTCTCTTTCATACCATCATAATAAATCCTCGCTTTTATATTATGAATGTAAATAAATTGCGGAATTTCACTTTCTATTTCAATATTAACTCCTCTTACTCCTGAGAATACTGGTAGCAGTGAGTTAGCACCAAATTTCTCTCGTCGTGTGGACAATACGTTGCCAAATCGTTGCATTGCCTCACTCAATGCTCTGTCGTTTATCTCTGGCGGTAGGTTAAATTTTCGAACGTACCGCATTCTCCACTTGTTCCCTTTACCGTAACCTCCGTTGTTACTCCGTTTGTATACGTGAAGGTCAGTACAGTTTTATCCAATATAAAACCTTAGTATTTCTGCTCCGTATTGAATTTGATGTAAATACACCGATCGTAAAGGTCTTGATACAATGTGTGCACCTCGTTGGTCGTTAGTCCTACATTCACCACGAATCTCATCATTTCCAGATCGCTTGGCTTAGGATCTGTCTTTTGGAACTGTATCCTTGCTGTATTTTGCCTCAAACTTTCCATTTTAATCCACAACCTTGTTTCCACAGGTATAAATTTTAAATGCTGCGCAGAATTGCGCTAACAACTTTTGGTTGGTACTAATTTTCCCTTTTTTATTTATTTACTTTTAAATTTTGTGTTTATTATTTGTAAACAATATACTTTACTCAACGGCGGTTGTTACTCGAATGTGCTTTCTGGTTGTAAACTCGGACTGAGCTTGGTCCGACCAACGACATCTATTTTAAATGGTAAAACGAAAATCCGAAACCAAATTCCAAACAAAACACCATTATCTACCATAAAGTTTTAAATTTAAATTTTCATGAATGAAATTATTTTTCATTAAAGCTTATTATCTTTGGACATGAAACAAATCGAGAATAAATTTATTTTATTACCGTTTATGACATAGGAATCATAAAAATATTACCGAACTCGATAATAAATATCCAAACCGCCAAAACATTATGATTACCATTGCCTAAGTGAAAATTGGAACCTTACAAAATGAATGAGAATTACAAGGATACTAAATGCCAAACAAAAGTATTGATACATAACTAGAACAGCCTTTGGTTTAATAGAATTTGATGTTCAAACACCATACGTGAAAGTTATTTCAGTTGGTTTATGTTGGTTTTTGTTCGAAAAAAATATATTTTTTTGTCCATTTCTATTGACGAATGGAATAGTGTGCTCTACTATGTCAATATATAAAGAAAATTTGCTACATCAAGTTATAAGGAAATAGTGTCGATTTAATTTACATTTTTATTTGTGAAAATTGTAATGATTGGAAAATTGAATTAATCCAATTTGTAATTTAAAGTGTGATTGGTTTATACTCGTATATGATTCATTTGGGACATTATTATCATTTTAGATATCAGAAAATTGTGCTTAAAAATTGTAGATTTAATATTAAACTCACTATAAAGGTACTGCCCCATCCAAGACGGAAAAACAGGCATTTAAAATCCTCAAACCCAATTTATGGCTAAATTACTTCACTTTGCAATAACAAAATTATTAAGAAATAGTTCAAGTCTATAAGTTCCACCTTATTTTAAGAAAATTTTATTAAAATTGATTTAATTTCATTTAAAAAATATAAAATAAGGGTTTTTGAATGAAATGGAATTAATTTTAATGAAATTTTCTACAAATAAGGCGGAATTTATAGGTTCGAACTTTTTTTTAATAATTTTGATATTGAGAATCAAAAATTTTGGTCAAACATTTGATTTAACGTTTTCAAATACCGGTTTGCCGTTTGTATATGGCGCAATAATGCCTTTAATATAAATGTGGGTCAGTGAGAGTTTACGACCATTTTCTGAAGAAACATTTTCAGCAGATTCAATATATTTTAAATGGAAAATAAAAGAATTATGTACAGAAGGGGAAATTTGTTTACAAAATAGACTACGTTGATTGGTTGCCTGTTGAAAATTTTTCTTCAGAAAATGGTCGTAAACTCGCACTCAATAAACATTTTTGGAGTCTTATTAGACCACAGCTACTGCGCTTTGACCTATAAATACAATCTAAAATTTCACATTTTTTAAACATTTGTATTTAGTAACAATATCTTATTTATTTAGTCCCAAAAAAAAATCACACTTTAAACTTGGAATAATTCAATTTTCAAATCATTACAATTTTCACAAATAAAAATATAAGTTTTATAGATGTAATTTCGATATAACTTCATACAGCAAATTTTTGTTATGCCGTATCACATATTTTGCTTTTGGTCGTTTATGCTTTTTAAACTTTTCCATTAGTGAATGGATGGTTCTATTAACATGTACCTTTTTCAAGTCAAGTGAACTATTTTTCAAACCAAACTCACACATTTTAAAAACAAGTTAACACTATTAATTTACGTTTTATAACTCCTTATAAAAAAAAATATAAACATTGGGTAAAGAAACGGTTGGATTAAAGTTCTAAGACACGATCTATAAATTAAGATTTGTGCTTGCATATTGTTAATGAATTTCATTTGTTTTAGGAATCTCAGGAAAATTCAAGACGCCGTCAGCGAGTCACCGGTGGCCAAAAAGCTGAATTAATAGAGAGAATTTCAGCGAATTATTCCATCGCTTTGGGCAGATTCCAATCTGCGGATGGAAAACAACAGAAAAAAGAATTTTGGATTGCATTGAAGCGAGATCTAAATAGCATGAACGGAGCTATAAAAAATGTCAGCGGTTAGCAGAAGGTAAATATTATTCAACGTGCTCATAACATAAATAACTATTAATTTTCTTCTTTTATTAGTCATTTTACGATATAAGAAACGGCATACGTGGAAAATTCCAATACATCAGGAATCACGCCTATAGGACGGGGGGTGGTGAGCTATTGGATATGCAGTTAGATCCGCTGAAAGAAAGACTTCTCAGTGTGCTACCAAATGAGCAAGTCGATGGGATCGATTGTTTGGAAGGGGGATTTGTATGGCCAATTTTCAACAATTTTAGCATGCATTTACTAATTTTTTTTTTCTAGGCCACTAATACTATCACAAATATTGTGGTAGCCCAGGCCGCCGTCCAACGTCCGGAAGCACCTTAAGTTGTTCCAGTGGATGATGCTACAGGTCCAGTAGTTACGTTGCAGACTCCACAACACCCGTTCTACTCACCTGACTTTGGAAATTCCGCTTTAAGTCAGGTAGTTTGTGTGAGTCAATTACCTGGACCATCAACCAGTAGTAATAATAGTCAGGTAAACTCTATTAAAATAAAATATTCCAGTGCACATTATTTAATTAAACAAAATCATTTTAGGCAACACCACTAACGCCAGCGACAACAACAGCGAGAGCAATAGCACGAACGCCTGCAACAGGACCAACACCACCCACAGCACTAACACCACCCACAGCACCAACGCCACCCACAGCACCAACACCACCCACAGTACCAACACCACCGAATTGATAATAACTCCATCACAGCCTACAGATGAACGATCATTGCGCGCCATTACATCAGGAGATTCTCCTCAAACCACAAATCGCTCCAGCCGTGCCCGGAATTTATACACAACATCTTTATCCAAAAATAGCCAGGAGAGTTTAAAGCTACAGAGAGAGGCGCTTAAGGAGCTCCGCAAAATTAGCTCACAACAGCAGGAGATCAACCGTACATATTTGGAGAATGAGCGTCGACACCGGGAGACAACGTCACTCTTAAAAGAGTTGATAGAAATCCAACGAAATCAACTATAAAAAAACAGTATTTTTTAAATTTTTTTATATTACAAATAACAAACAAATCCGACTATTAAAAACCAATTTTTATTTAATTGATTGATTGATTGTGAGTGTACGGCCAAGCATTATAGCAAGTCTCCCGGACTCCCGGGCACACACCGTACACCCATTTACACATAACAAAACCGAAGGATAGGATAGGATTATTAGTTGGGACAGACTCGACCCGGTTACAGACACCAATGCGATCGATAGTTAGTAAATAGACGGCACAAAAGACAACACAATCTAACTACATTTTTAGATGATCATTTCTCTAGAATCCAGGGCCGGATACTCAGGACTCCCTAAACCTAAATTAAAAATTATTAATGTTGTAATTTCCCCCTGTACGCCTTTCAATAATTTACCTGATAAAATATTTAAAAAAATCTAAAATTACTAAGCTAAAATTATAATTATAAGTACAATTACAGTAGAACTCGCTTATAGCGAACACTCAAGGGACACAATTTTGTTCACTATAGCCGGCTGTTCATTTTAATCAAATATTCGTTTACGTTTATAAACGTAGTTCTTTGTTTGTAATGTATAAGAAAAAATAAGTGTTCATGCAAATTCAAGGCACACAACTATATGACAAAACTATATGATCATTATAAGCTTTTGTTCGTTATATACATGGTTTGGAATAAACGGATTCTACTGTATTATAAAAAACATCATTATAACAAAATAAAGATAAATTTAAATAAAATAAATTTGAAATTAAACTTTTATGATTTATTATGAGTGTACGACCAAGCATCATAGCAGGATCTCCCGGACTCCCGGGCCCATGCCGTATACCCGTACACACATAACAAAACCGAAGGATTGGATAGGATTATTAGTTGGGACAGACTCGACCCGGTTACAGACACCAATGCAATAGATAGTTAGTAAATTATTAGTACAATATATAATAAATAGGTTAGCACAAGACAGCACAATCTAACTACATTATTAGATGATTATTTTTCTGGAATCCAGGGCCGGATACTCAGGACTCCCTAAATCTAAAACAGGGCTTAAAAAAGTATTAATTATTAATGTTGTAATTTCATCCTTGTTCGTCTTTTATTAATTTACCTGATAATTAATAAAAATTTAAAATAACTGCGCTTATTTCCTTATTAATGGTCCTTTTATATCCAATTAAAAATTATTACTTACTGCAACAAGAATTAACATAAACATTAAACCGTTAACCATAAAATTTTACTTAAAACTAATCAGAAATTTCCTACCGATCAAGAAAAAGAGAATAAATAATTAAAAATTCAATTATTTTATAGAATTTATAATAAGTAATTTAAAAATGATAATGTTACAGCACCACAACAGCCTAAAATCATCAATAATTCGTACTATAAGTAGTATATTAGCACTATAAGTAGTATATCAAGAATGAACAAATAAAATCAATATATAATTTCCCAGGCAATTCTGAAAACTAATTTTAATTAATAAATCACCATAATATTAAAGCTAATTCTGAATTTCAGGATTAATTTAATCTCCATATTAAAGATTGATTCTGGAACTATGTTATATTCTGAAAATTGAATTATTTATTAGCAAATTAAGGAAGAGAAACCTTTAAATATTTTTAAACTAAATTAATTAATATATTAATGAGCAAAACACAATACTATATATTACATACAAATATTACACAAATTAATATTTTATGAAATTGCCTATGTAAACTCTCCCACTTCTAAGCTAAAATTCAAAAAAATGTTTAAAAATTTTAAATTATTAAGTTATAATTTAAATACACAGCACTTGTTCCATTAGTTACCATTCTCCTGTAAATAGTTAATTAATTGTTTACCTAATGCAACTAGATTTAAAAATAAAAGTTGAAAATATATATTTAACCATACTATTAAATTTAAATTAATCGGCAATTTCCTACAAATCTAGAAAAAGGAAATTAATAATGCAGAAATAAATTATTTATTTATAAAAGTATATAATATAATTTAAACATTGATCATAATACTACGCAAAAAGTCTAGAATATCAATATTTTAGTTAAGTACTACATGTACCTATATATGATATTTACTAATAAAACACAATTAGAGTTTCCCAGGTATCCCTGAAAATTAAATTGCTTTACTACATAATTAATAGAAATTAACTTATATAAATTAGTTAGTGATAAATAAAATAAAATAGATAACACAAGAACAATATATTTTCTACGCTACATAACTGCTGCTTGAAGTTTCTGGATGTTGAGCGAGAATTCACCAATTTTTCTGTAGCTCGGAGACGATCTAACAATTATATATAATTATACATATATACTTAATATCAACTGGACCATCAGACAAAAATACCCGAACAAACTATGACACTTTGATATAATTAAATTAAATTAAACTGACAAAAAGTATTGAAATATTTTCATCAATACCTCAAATAATTTTGCAATGCAATGCAGTTTACAATATCATATAAAAGGGAATTTCCCTTATCCTAGATAACGCACAATGCTATTCATTTAATTAGTATAATATTTCAATCTATATACATAAATATTTAACGAAATAGCAACATTAATATAAATTACAATTAAATACCAATAAAGTGATTGATTTTAGCAGAAGATAATTTTTGATAATTGCAACGACAAGAAACTTATCAAAATAAATCCCTACAATATGTAATATCAAACAGTAGCATCAGTTTCATAAAAATAAATTTATTGAAACCAAATCAACACAAATAAGCAACGTTGTAAACGCCCACGACTTTAACTAAGTCGACTGAGCGGTAATTTGCACGAGTAGCAAAATCAGCTACCCCAAAATCAGCTCCAATGATTAATCCCGGATGTCATCCAAATATTTATGTCTGATAGTGTACATATTCAATTGATTTGCTTCAACTTAGTCATTTTCGCAACCCAAAAATAAAACTTATAAAATATTAGACTACCCAAATAAAAATCCAATTAGCATCATTTACTAATTGAAGAGATCACCGCCACCAAAAACCTGAACACAATCAATAATTCAGAAATGTATCTCTTTATTAATAAATAAATACAAATATATCCATAATTTTAACTCAGTTCACGGACCTCATTCCCTGCCAAATCAAGCATGCAGAGTAAATAAAACAATAAATAAATGCAATTAAAATTAACCCTTACTTTCTTAAAAATGTATCGATGTGTCATATACGTAATTATGACGATTATGTGTACATCCCACCATCTAAATTTCAATAAATCCATTAAGATAACCATTAAACTCAAAAATCAAATCTTAACTTAATTTAAACCAACATTTCTAAATTCGCATTTCATTTATCTATTTATTCATTTATTTGGACAATTTATCATTTATAATATTAATTAAATTAATTAGAAAACAATTTGATTCAGTATGTAATACCCTGTAAAAAAATTTATTAATCCTATCTAAATAAACGGTTCAAATGAATTGTATAAGACCGCTCCCAATTCCAATTCGACTCAAACCAATTCGATTATACAAAGTATAAAAATCCTATTTGAGTCGAATATACAAATTCCACTGCGCTTACACAATACATGATTTCAATAATAGCTGTATTTTGTTGAGAAAAAATTAATTCGAGTTATTTTAGAGTTATTTTTTCTCAACAGAACAAGCCGCGAAATATTTTTTCGATGTAATTTTTATATTCTATGTTGGTATTTCTCCTGTTTTTCATTCAAGCAGTTACGTATTTTATTTGTTCGAGCTAGAATTAAATAACACAAATTTTTTGTTCGAATTATTTAATTCCTGTCACGTGCAACTGTTGTTGTAAATTTCTCAACAAAATACAGCTAATATCATAGTTGTTTCGTGAATACACAAAAACACAAAGAGATTAACACACCTGCATTCAAGTAACAAAATCCTATATACTAAAACCAAAAACATACTAAAACCACCAACACACATTGACGATAAATATTTTCTACCATCTTTCATGTGCGTATTAGTAGGCCTTATAGTACATATAAACACACTTAAACTATGTAACGCAAAAAATTCTCTTTTTGTTGTTGTTTGTGCGTTATAATACACAAACCAACAAAATATATTACATTTCCTTAACAGAATCCGTGTAAAGAGCGAACAAGCAGCAGTACAACCATATTGTTGATCCTGCCATATATGAATCAAGTTGTATGGATGTATTAGTGCCCATTTCACACAACAGTAAATTACTTGTTTGTGACTGCTGTTGCTGTATCAAAACCAACGTAAAGATTCTCTTTCTCGTTGTTGTTTGTACTTTATAATACAAAAACCAACAAAACCACGCACACTTCCTTCACAGAAATCGTGCAAAGAGAAAACGACACAGCTACATAGTACACCAACATATTTATGGCCCTTTTATCATAGACACCTACATGTATCCAGACACAGTATTATGTTTTGCACTAACACACATATACGGTCTATTGAATGAAATTGAACAACGGACACAAATTAACAAAAAATGCATGGGAATTGTTTTTTGGATGATTTTCATTGAAATGCAAATAAAACTACAATTTTTTTTTTTATTTTAATAATTCAACTATATTTAATAATACATAAATAATAAAATAAATAAAAAAAATTTTGGAATTCAATTCATTTTTGAATAATATATAACTAATATTAATGAAATTAAAATTAAATAAAACATTTTTAAACAATAAGTAGGAATAACGAAAATTTATCACAATACATATTTCATTAGGTAATTACTTATAAAGAAAATTATAAAGGTATATATTATCACATATCAAGAAAATTTATAAAAAATTGTTTAATTTTCTTTTATTAAAATTTACTTTGGCAAAGTTATGGTTTACTTCCTTGCAGTAATTTAACAATATAATGTTTGCCATGGGAAATAATAACATTTTGAAAATGTTAATATTTGTTTGTCCGCAATTGCAAACTCTATTGGTGTCGATATAAAAATTTTCTTGCTGAACGCTATTTAAAGTAAGGCAATGTAAAATTTTTCTTTGACTTGTTTCGCAGAAAAATTTTGTTTTCATTTCACCATTACGAATAATTTCTTGGAAAATTGCGCACATATGGAAAAATAGCTGTTGCACCACCTGAGTTGGTTGAACCAAGCCACCTCTTTGCATATAGTCGAAATAAGTCTCATGAATTTTAGTCCCTTTTTCTTTAATGAACACAAACTGGCAATCGGAACATGAAATCTTCTTACAAATTGAGTGTGCCGCATAACCGCATACGTAATTATTCGAAATATCATCCAATTACACATTCGCTAAATAATCCGCGTTTAATACATTTGTGTAATCAGACATTGAAACCAGATTTGAGTCATCCACGTACTCAAGGTTTTCGTTATTTTTAAAAAGATTTAATGGAATTGATTTTCGAAAAATTTTCCTAATTCGCAATTGGTTTTCGGATTCAGAAATATTTCGAAATGAAACGTTGTAACACCGTCCCGATAAAAATCTGTATTTACTAAACCTTTTTTCGATGTCATCATATTGAAATTTACCGAGAAGAATGTAAGCTATACCAAACTGTTTAAATGAGTATTCTGAGATCTTTATTAACGCTTTCGTAGATTTAACCATGGCAGTGTGTGTTTCACGAGACAACCTACCATTATTATTTTCTGTGTTATGCCAGTCTTCAAACCATTCTATGATTTTTTCTAAAAATTTTATTTTACTGTCTTCAGGGCTTGTAATTGGTTCGGAATATTAATTTCGTTTCGCTGTTCCTTTAAATTTCGATTTTACGTTTAAAATATCCCACCATCTTCTAATTATTTCCAGGAAATCAGCTGTTTCATTTTTGTTATTTTGTAGAAGGGCAGCAATTGTGCTGCAGTGAAATACATTATCGACAAGTGTAAATTTTTGGCGTTCTAAATTGTTTGGATACATAGATTTAAAGTTCAATTTGAAAGCAGTTTTAGCAGGTAAGCTTATTTCTTTCATATATTGCTCTCTTAAATCGGAAAATCGAGCATATTTAATTTCTCGGGTTTCGAAGTCTGGGTATACAAATGAATAATCAAAATTTTTAACATTTAACCAATTATTGCGTATATTTTTAAAAATATGGACAGAATCATAACAACAAAATACAAGACGTTCAGAATCGCAGGGATGGAGGAATGAGAAACTATCTTTATTGCCAGTAAACATTTCAAACATTGTTCTATTTATACTATTATTGTCGGTCATAACTACAAAAACTTCTAAACCAATATTGTATAAATACTGCAAGATGTTTTTGGTTAGCTGATGCAGTTCTTTCCCTGTGCAAGTTTTAACGGGTATCAATTTCACAACTTCCTTGAAATTTCCAAATGCAGATTTAACCATAAAAGTTTGAACAGTCTTAGCTAAAGAATCTAAATTATTGTTTGCGAAACCTTTTACACTACCACTTTTGTAATCACTCCCGGATTTAACGTAAATTTCGTCAATCATTAAAATTACTTTCTTTTCCCTATCGGTTAAAGTTTCAACAATGTTTTTTAAGTAATTATTATTGGAAATTTCTGTGTTAGGAGAAACATTTAAAGATGTGGAAATGTGGCGAATATGTTCCGGATGTGGTAGAGTTAAATGTTGCCGTATAATATTGTAGGCTGCACTAGACTGCGAATGTAAAAGGTGGGAAACTATTATAGTATTTTGGGAATATCTAGGTACTTTACTTTTCATTAATAATAATTTTATTTGATCGGTCAAAAAATTCAGCTCGTTATAAAATTCAAAGTCGTCAGGGATGTTTTCTAAAGCCAAATTCATTATGTTAAGCGCATTTTCCAACAGGGTGTTACAATCTTTAGAAGTATTAATATTTTCAAAATTTTTATATCTTACCAACAGATTTTCCAATTGAGACCAGAGTGTTAATTTTAAAGTATTTGGAAGAATCCAATTAAAATCTTGCTTACTTACTAACTCACTATATGTAAAAATATTGACCTTCAAATCACTGCAAATCACTATTCTTATTTTGAAATTACATCCTTTTTGTAAATCACCATCAACTATGTAAAAAGTCAAACTAGCTTTTTGTTCGAAAGTCTTATACTGTGTTAAAATGTTTTTGTTCATTTTCTCTTTATAATTTTGTAGAACGTCCTGATATCCCTTAATCATGTCGGCTTGCAGAATAGCTTCATTATTTTTCTCAATTCTACAATTGATTTCTTCTAGTCGCTTTTCTGGTGGCTTACGTTTGTTTGGCGGTTCGTGTTGATGAGGTTGGCCGGGAAAAACTGTTGGAATGCTCCCATTTAACAATTTTGATCGTGAAATTGGGTAATTTGTATCTTCGTTTCTCAGCATTAAATTTTTTTGCACTTGACCTGGTAAAAAATGTTGTACGCATATCGCCGAGTACTTCGACGGCTCCCAATTTGGCTTTTTAATAGCTGCTATCCATTTAAATTTCAAATTTGAATCCACAGGAAAAAAAAATGTCGGAATTGTCTCACTATTGTTTTCTTTATTTTGGGTCGAATTACTCAAGCACCCATCAACACAACATCTTCGAGGCATATTTTCTAATTGTATTCTATTAAATACGGAATTTGTTTATAAAAGCCGAACTGTAATATTATAATAACACAACACTAAAATAATTAATTGAAAACATTAAATAATTCAAATAAATCCAGTGACATTACCTTAAAACACAACGTTCCACTTCGAAATATAGAGAGAAACTAAACAAATTCAATAAAGAAAAAATTCAATACACACATTGACAAAAATATTACTGTGTCTGGATACATGTAGGTGTCTATGCTTTTATATACTAAATTATACATATGTATTAGTGTCGTAAAAATAAAATCTAATACCAAATTTATTGCGACTTATTTTATATACCATAATTTAAAATGTATTTCAATACTATCTAAATATTTAACTTTAGTAATTAAAAATTGAAATTTGATTGTATTTACAATCCACAAAATATCAAATCATGCACTTTTAATTTTTCTATCTACAAAAGAAAAAAACATTGCCTGACAAATGCATCCCGGTGGATTGCATTTTCCAAAATTACACTTTAGTTTAATTATTTTCACTACACATTACACTAAACTTGAATTTAATTAGAATTAAATTTAAAATTTATAATTAAAATGTATATACATATGTATATAAAGTATATACATATCAGTACATAAGAAACAAAAAATAAAAAGAAAAGAAAATTAAATTAAATTACATTTTTGAAGAGGATAGAAAAAACACGTCTATCCTCTTTGAATGTTCGCACTCCACCCCGGTACCGTCATCCGTTTTGTTTAATAAAAAGAAAAGGATCCAGGGATCACGGGATTCACAGGCTGGACCTAAAGCTTTTAGACCTCGGGGTAGTTCGTCTGATGTTTCCGTCAATATCCTGAGAGAACTTGATGTTGAAAATGAGTTGAGGAAATTCCGCTTAATAATTTTCTCTTCAAATAAATTTCACGCAGGAATTTAATAAATTAATAATTCCTTTATTCCACAAACTTTATTTTTTAATAACAATATAATTTTTCTGCGTGTTTATCGTTTGATGGTTGTCACAATCATTAAAAACAAATTTTTATTTAATATTAAAAAAATGTATATTTGAAATTTTACTTTTATTTTATAATTCTTTATATAATAAGTATTAAAAACAATACAAATTGACGTGTTGAATACTGAAATATAGCAATGAAATGTGATTTAAAAATAAAACAAAGTGTTTTATTAAAATAATTATAATAATATATTGTCAATAATCCTTTGCCGAACTTGACGGCCTGCTTGAAGATATGGGTTGTTTCCACTATTTCTGTGCACATGTTCTGTATTGACGGTAACTTCGTGCTCGGCTGTATCGTACTCGTCCTCATAACCATGTAAAATTAAAAAATTATGGCAAACTGCGACAGCATTTATTATTTTTGCAGATTGTTTGGGAGCGTAATGCAGCTTCCTTTCGCCGAGTGTACACCGTAATCTATTTTTAAGTAGACCAATTGCTCTTTCAAATTGGTTACGGATGATTTTATGCCGACAGTAAAACTCTTTTCCCTTTGCAGTTATTCCTACTTCGGTTACTGTTATTATATTAGGAAAGGCATCAGAGGGTATCCTTGATCGCCTAGAAGCCAATATTTTTGAGCATCGGGAGTAGAATATTAATTTTCGAACATAGCATAGAGTTGGCTTGCTTTCCAAACAAAACTGTCATGAACCGAGCCTGGATAACGTGCATTTATGCGTGTTATAATATTCCGGTCATTCAACACCATTTGAACATTTATGCTGTGAAATCCTTTACGATTCACGTACACCATTTCGACCTCCTTGGGTAAGCCAGATAAAGCGATTTGTGTCCCATCGATAATTCCAATTATACCTGGAATTCCTTTTTTGGCAAATTCTCCCGAAATTCGAACTCTTTCTGCCTCCTCTTGTGGAAATTTAAAATATTTGGACATCAATATATTGAGGAGGTCGGTCACTTCCTTAATGCATTTGCTAATAGCCGGCTGTGACATATGACCAATACTTTTTATTTGGTTTTGATAGGAACCGGTTGCGTAAAAATAGAAAACCACCAAACATTTTGTGTCGAAAGGAATATATTTTTCCTGTGGATCATCCGTTGCGGTCCTTGTGGTTTCTTGTGTCCTCTGTAATGCTTCCAATTCCTCTATTAATTTTATGGCCAACGCGAGTGTGAATCGGAAATAGCTCCTAAAATCAGACTTCTTCATGTGGTACGGGTTGGACTGTTGTCTAAGCTTTTCGTTAAGCTTTCTCTGTCCATGCCAATACTCGAATGCTATGTGTTGATTTATTGAATCCATTATCTACAAACAATATAAATTAGTATTGAAAACCATAATTCTTTGTGAGAACCATGATTGTTTTTTATGTCGAATTCGATTGGGATTATCAAAAAAGAAATTTTTTCATGCTCAATCGAATGTGCAAGCAAAAAAATTTATTTCAAAGTGGTTTGGTGAATATATGTGAATGTTTTATTGAGGTTATTTTAACTAACAGTAAAGTTTTAGTTTAATTTTGTACAAAATTGCACATTTTGTCACATTAATTAATTTCATAACACAATTTATTTCTAAATTATTCAAAATCAAAATAAATGATTTATTCTACCCAATTGAATACGCATGATGATTTAAATCATTTTACATTACTTACACTATCTTCACAAGTTAAACAACACTACAAAAAAATTTTAATGTTGATACTTTTATATTAAATATTTGAACAAGATTTATTTATTCTAATTTAATCTAATTATAACAACTACAGAAACAGTTTATTCACAAAAAGACTAAAACATCAAAACTGATGACTAAACGTCAACACTAATATAAACAATGGGAATATGACACATTGGCTCAAAGAGGATTTTTCCCACTGGTGAAAGCAAGACGAAAGATGTTGTCGTCTTTTTCATTCAAATCAATATACGACGTGACGTTGTTCATCCAAGATGACACCGCAGTAAACTACGACAAATGTCGGTTTATCACAGTTTTTATCACCAAATGTGATATAGCACCACAAAATGACCACCCTGGTTTCACACAAAAAAAAAACCTCAATCTCCAGTTTAATAATATTTTTTCTCTTTCTTTATTTATTTGGAGAACTAAAAATATCAAATTTGTTCTCCCGTTACGGTTCACAATTTCTTAAAGGAGAAAGGGAGGAAATATTGTTTTACTGGAGATTCGCTTTTAACTACTAATAAGAAATCTCTACACTGTAACCTCTTGCTCAATTTATAGTATATTCTTACATTATAATTTTTGCACTGTCGTCACAACTATACAACAAATCATTGTTACAATAATTGTAAATAAAGTAGCAACCAATTAAAGTAGAATAAAAATTTTAATAATTTAATTACACTAATTAGCGTTGTTTGCTTCTTGGTGCGCACGATATCTTGCTGTTGATGAAAGAGCATGAATAAATTATGGTAGAATAGTTGGATACTGTAATAGTTCGTTCTTATAGTTTTTCATTTGTATGTTTTTCTACACAAAGGTAATTTCACTGATTTCTGTAGAGCTAAAAAAAGTCTTGGCAACATAATTTTATTCTAGATAAAGTTTGTGTTATTAAACATTCCTCACGTTCTGCCCTTACAAGTCTACTTTATCATTAATATTGTGCCTATTTTTAAATTTTCCACCATTTCTGATTTCATATATGTATGTATATAGATAAAAACGTTTCTTATCTGTTCAATAACCACCCTATCTCCGTAAGACACAATGATGTTATCTATAAAATTTACTGTTAACCACAATAAAATCTCTGTTCTTTCACAAATAGCGGCACACATACCAACCGTACTCCCGCGCACTGATAACAATGTATTTTATGCAAATTTGCCAATCCTACAAATTTTCCTTTCTACTTCCTATATAAATACTGCTTGTGCTTTTTGCCATTTCCTTTTCCATGTCTTATCATTTTTAACAAATGTTATAGATTATCACGGTTAGTACACACAAATATATATGTACAACAAGAACAAAAATGCCTTTTTTTTTTAAATACAAACGGATACACGAACGAAAAAATTAAAATTAAAATATTTAAATAAATGAAAAACATTTTCATGTTCCCCCTTTTCTAAGAAGCTTTTTAACATTTTGTAAAAATAATAACAATATTTTTTTTTTGGTGCTTTTAAATTAATTCAAGGTCGGATATAACTCGTGTTTTTTTTTTAATCTTTCACCTAAAATCTTTTTAGAGAAAAAGAATCTTTCTACTTCTCGATGCAAATATTTTTATTTTTTGGTTAATTGTCTCATAGTTCAAACCATGTGACTTAAGATAGTTGTTATGACTCATTTAAATAAATAAGCCATCTACCATTCCACAATTATTTTATTGATTATTTTCATTTTAAGAGCAATGTATGTAATTGGCACAAACTACACACAAAGTTATTTAATTTTCGTAGAAACCAAAATAAAAATAAACAACAACAGCAATAACGCAACCTGGTAGGTAGTTAAAAAAAAAATATTTCAATATTAAAATTTTGTTGAAAAATAATTTAATTAATTCAAATTTTTAATGAGAAAATTATTATATTAAATTATATCGTTTTCAGAGAGAAAATGTTCAAAAAATTATTTTTTGTTGATTTTAGTTTTTAGTAAATTGTGTGCAATATTTTCTACATACAGAGTAAATATTTTTTGTTGCTGAATTTGCTTTTTGCTTAATTTTTTGTTATTTTTTGATCTCGAAAAAGTTCACTGATAGAAATATTACGTAGTATACCGTAAACGTATTTGAAAAGTTTAGTTGCTTTTTTCTTATGTGGCAGAAAATGTTTAACCCCGCATATAAAATTTTTAAGTTTAAAAGGAAGGACGATATTTTTGTTAGAATTGTAATGCATTTAATATTTAGCAAATGTAGCATGTTGCACCGTTATGGCTACCTTGAGACTTTTAACGAAACATTTTTTTTAGAAATAGCTGCATTAATATGATGGCAGTTTTAGAAATTTGATAATGGTTTTTGTATGCCGCCAAACGATAATAATATGAGCTATCATGGTTTGCTTGAATAAAGTTTGCGGTGTATTCTTATAAATGTTTACAGATTCCATAATGTTTTATCTGATGCTACTCCCTTTCTTTCTGCACAACGACAGGTATTTCTGGCATTTTTTTTAACTAGAAAAGAAACAGAATTGTATATGTGCTCGATATAGATTTGCAGTTTTACACGAAACTAATTTATTTTTTGAATTCTTACAACGGTATATATAGTATATATGTATGTATATGGGGGATTTCACGTCAACTGACGTGTAAAATCTGTTTAAGTGAAAGTGTTAGTTCACGTCAGACAGATTAAAACACTAATGTTAATTAATGGAAAAAAACAAAACTAAACTTTGGTTAGTTATCTCTTAAACTTTATTTAACAAAAATAATTTTTTTATTATTAAATTGTATTGTTTGCTGCTCTGCTGCGAAGTCTTAAATTCAATAGATCGAATATGTGGTTTATTCTCTTCCTCGTGTGCTTTTGATAACCGCCGAACCTAAATTCGGTAACCAGTTTTTCTTTTGTTCGGGCCATCGTGTTATTGATGATGTTAAAATTATGACACAGGCTGTTGAAAAAAACATTATACCTATTGTCTTCGTATGATTTTATCAACTTTGTCTTGTTAAAATTGATGCCATTTTAATGCAATTCCAAATGAGGTGATTTGGAGGTCATGCTAACAAAATGATTGTGTATCACAAAAATATAATTTTTCAATTATATTTTGTATACGGAATTTGTATATACAAGTTATGTTGTATGTTTGTGTATGCAATGTACTTTGTATAGTTTGTATACAAAAGTAGAATCGTTATGTAATGAGGAAAAGAATGAAGTCACAATTAAATGCGAATTGTTCGTTACAAATTTTGGAACGTATTTTGTAAAATTCTTTATCTGGAGAATTGTCCATAGATAAAAATTAGAGCTTGCAGAGGTGTTGATTTTATTGTGCGGTGTTTCTTGTAATGGAAGAAACTACCCGCTTCATCACCCACGGCGCAGTGAATTTCCCATGGTGGGTTTTAGTCCACTGATGATTCACGGGTGGAATAAATTGTTTGCACTATTATAATGATGCGTGCTCATTATGCTAGTGGTTGTTTGTGCGAAACGAAATCAAGGTAGATGGTGTACCAGGATGAACATGTCTCGGTGAAAGGGGAATAAAAATAATAAAATAAATAAATTTATTATGGTTTTATTTCAAAATTTTTTTTTTTTTTTTTTTTAGTTTGGGTAGCGACATGGTGAGTCGCATTTTTCGGCTGCCATTCCAAACCGTGCATGAAACCAGCACATTGTACCAGTGGTCGTTGGTTTCGGTTGTTGTGGTGCCGCCATCTTTACCAACTGCTCCAGCCGCTCGATGCGACGGATGAGGTGTTCATAATATGGTTGGTGTATTGGCCAACTGCGTTGTGGTACGGTCTGTGTCGCTCGCGTGGTATGCCGCTTGCGGGGAATTTTGAACGTGGCGTTCTTCGTCAAACTGGACATGGCGCCAGCTTGGGACGGTCCGGGTTCCGTTATGGCCTTCGTTAGGGCCATCTCGATGTCCGTTAATAGGGCATCGTGATTTTCGTTAATCCGGTTGATTTTCGACTGGCTCATGTTGAGTCTCTGAAATGATTAATTTGTTTATTACTTTCGATATACGATTCGGAAATACGAAAAGTTTTCTTAACTCCCGATATTTGATCGGGTGAGCGGAGTATATCATAGACTGGTTTGAGTCTATCGATGGAGACGTTTTGTAGCTTGTCTCGTATTTGTATTATGAAGTGTTTACGAGGTCGTCGTATCACTTTGTAAGGGCCTTCATATGGTGGTGTAAGGCCTGTTCGTACTTTGTCTATGCGTACGAAAACATAGTCACACGTTTGTAGTGACTTGGGTACGAATATGTCGTTTTGCGTGGTTTTTCGTGTATCCGTTGGGATGAGTTTGTTCATCGTAGAACGGAGTTGATCTAGCACAGTGTCTATGGTAGTTTGAGGTGTAAGTGGATGTTCCACAAAGAATTCACCTGACAGTTTGATTGTTTGACCGTATACCAGCTCGGCTGGTGAACATTTTAGGTCATCTTTTACTGTTGCTCGGATTCCCAACAATATGATTGGGATTTCTGAACTCCAGTTGACGGTATTTTCACGGGCTTTGAGAGCTGTTTTAAGTTGGCGGTGAAAGCGCTCAACCATACCGTTTGCTTGAGGATGATAGGCAGTCGTTCGTATTCGGTGTGAGCCTAGTAATTGCATGAGCTCAGTGAATAATTTTGATTCGAACTGGGTGCCTTGATCGGTCGTGATGTTGATCGGTACGCCGAATCTAGAAATGTAGTTTTCGACTAGCGTTTTTGCGATTGTTGATGCGGAGATGTCTTTTATGCAGTAGGCTTCTGGCCATCGCGTAAAACGATCAACGCATGTCAGAATGTAGGTGTATCCATTAGATGGTGGAAGTGGGCCTACAATGTCTATATGAATGTGTTCAAATCTACCTGGGGGAATCTCGAAATTACCATGAGGTGATTTTGTGTGTCGTTGTACTTTGCATTTCTGGCAGGATAAACAGGATTTTGCCCAATGGGTTATGTCTTTGTTCATGCTAGGCCAGAAGTATCTAGTAGTGACGAGTTTGCGGGTTGCGCGTACCCCTGAGTGTGAAATATTGTGGATTGTGTCGAAGACAGTTCGACGTAAAGACTCGGGAATGTACGGGCGATTGTTGCTTGTGGATACTTCGCAATAAATCGTCACATCGGCTAAGAGAAATTTCTCTAGTTTCCATTTGGATGGACGCTGAGTAGTAGAATTAGACAGTAATTCTGTTAGTTCGGAATCGCCAGTTTGTGCTTTGGCGATTATAGCAATGTCAAATCGGGTTGTGGCAGAGGAAATTTCGTGATCGGAAGTCCGAGATAATGTGTCGGCGACCACGTTGTCTTTGCCTTTTATGTGTTGTATGTCTATCGTAAATTGAGAGACAAAGTCCAAGTGGCGTGCTTGCCTTGGATTGCGTTCTGCTTTAGAGTGAATGGCATTAGTAAGCGGTTTATGGTCGGTATAAACCGTGAATTCCCGACCTTCGACAAAGTATCGAAAGTGTTTAATTGCTTGGAAAATTGCAAGCAATTCTCGATCGAATGCGGAATATTTTCTTTCCGCGTCCGTTAATTTCTTGGAGAAGAATCCAAGAGGCTCCCAGGTCTCTTTATTGAGTTATTGTAAGACCGCGCCTATTGCAGTGTTTGATGCATCAGTGGTGATGCTATATTTGGTATTGTTTAGCGGATGTGCCAAGAGTGCAATATTTTCTAAGCTTTTCTTGAGCTGAAGGAATGCGCTTTGACATTCTTCAGGCCAAGAATATTTTGAAGGCGTTTTGGGTTGTTTAAGCAGACCAGCCAGATGCGTGTGGATTGGCGCAATTATTTCCGCTAGTTTTGGTATGAATCGGTGGTAATAATTTACCATGCCAATGAATTGTTGGATTTGTTTTACGTTTTGTGGTGCTGGCATGTCTCTAATTGCATTAATTCGTCCTTCGGACGGCAGAATACCATTAGGAGTAATCTTGTGACTAAGGAAGTCAAGATTATTTGTTCCAAACACACATTTTGCGGTGTTGATATTGACACCATAGTTTGCTAACTTTTGGAAAAGATGTTCCAAATGAAGCATGTGTTGTTTCTCGTCTTTTGATGCTACGAGAATGTCGTCAATATAAACGATAACGAAATCGAGGTCGTGCAAGATTTCGTTGATGAAACGCTGAAATGTTTGTGCAGCATTTCTGAGACCAAATGGCATTCGCGTGAATTCGAATAAACCAAATGGTGTGGTAATCGCAGTTTTGTGAATGTCGTCAGGAGCAACTGGAATTAAATGATATGCTCGGACAAGATCGATCTTTGAGAAAATCGAACAACCATGTAATTGCATGGAAAAATTTTGTATGTGGGGAATAGGATAAAGGTCAGGAATAGTGACTGCGTTTAGCCTCCTGTAGTCCCCACATGGTCTCCAGTCGTTATCCTTCTTCTTCACCATGTGTAATGCACATGATACTGCTGATGAAGATGGTCGGCAGATTCCTAGTTCCACCATATGTTGGAATTCGAGGAAAGCTGCTTTGTGGCGAATTGGATCAAGTCTGCGTGGTCTTGAAAATGGTAAATGACCCGTAGTCACGATGTGGTGTACTACGTTATGCTTTACTGGAGTGTTGTAGTTTGGTGGAGCTGTTAAAGAGGGAAATTTCTTCAACAATGTTCCATAACCATTGTTAATCGTGTAAAGCAATGGTGATAAGGTGTCAACTAGTGCTGATATCGCGTTGACTGAGAAATTGGTAGATGGATCGATCAGTCTGTGATTTTTCAAATCCACCAATAGACCGAATTTCGTAAGGAAATCCGCGCCAATTATGGGGCGATTTACATTGGCGAGAATGAAGGCGTGCTTGAACAACCGCCTTAATCCAATGTCAACGTCTATTAGCTTTGTGCCATAAGTATTTATTATGGTGCCGTTTGCTGCTGCCAGAACTAAATCGGGGTTCCGATTTGTTCCCCAGCAGTAGTATCTATGATACGGGAGTACGCTTAGATCAGCGCCGGTATCAATCAAAAATGTGATTTGATTTTTTACATTCCGTAGAAATAGGCGGCTATGAGTAGGTGGTCTTAGGTTTGCCGCTGCAACCATAAGACTTACTCGTTTGGGGGAATGGTGTTTGTTGATCCCCTTTGTTGTGTGGTGAAAGTGCATGGTGGTGTACATTTTGATGCTGCGTTGCCAAATCTGGCGTGATACCAACACCAGTTGTGTGGTGGTTGGTGTTTCAGTGTTTGTTGTTGTATGGGTCGAAATGGATTTTCCTGGGTTGTGTGCGAACGTGTATTCGTGGGTGGAGAGAAAGGTTGTCTCCATGGCGATTGTGAACGAGTGGGTTGTCGACGTGTGTGTGTGTTGTTTTCTAGCTTAGTTAGCCTGTTGCTAATTTGTTTGAGCATTGTCTCGAGACGGTTAGTGCTAGAAGTTGGCATTAGTGTCTCAGAGCTTTGCGTATGTCTATTGCGGTTAATTGAACCTAAACTCTGAGTCCTATTGCCAATGATATCGTGGAGTTTGTCTGCTATATCGGCGAGAACCTCCACCGGTTTACCTTGCTGTGGGATTAACGCCGTTTGTATGTAATCAGGGAGTTGCCTGATCCATAGTTTGGTGATTACGTTGACTGTAAAATTTTTCCCAGCCAACGACTTGATATTGTGTAACAGATCAGATGGTTTTTGATCACCGATGTCTATTTTTCCCAGAATGGTCTCTAATTTTCGCTCCTCCGAAATAGAATAGCGATCTATGAGCGCCTTTCTAAGATTTTCGAATTTATCATTGGCTGGAGGGTCTTGTAGAATGTACTCGACCTTCTTAGCCTGTTCTGCCGAAAGAGACATAACTGTGTGCGCAAATTTTTGTTTGTCGCTGGTGATCTTGTTCGCGTCGAACATGATTTCTGCTGATATGAACCAACTCCTTGGGTTCGTATCCCAGAATGCCAGTAGCCGTGTTAAATGTTTTGCCGTGGCCACCTCTTGCTGTGTTTGTTTATCATCGTTGGTTTCCACGTGTTTATTGTCACCGTTTAGGGCCATCGTAAAATTGTACGATGATTACACACACACTTGTTCACAAAAAAAAAAAAATATTTTATATATTTTTATATATATATATATATATATATATATATATATATATATATATATATATATGCACGCGCGTTGCACTGTACTTTGGTCACGTGTTGTGAGCGAGCGAAAAAAAAAATTGTATAAATTCGCAGTAAATTTGATTGTTAGAAATGGTGGTTTATTTCTAACAAACGACCAAGGGATTGTGACTATTTGTGAATACAATGCGCTTACCACTGGTGGGGGCTGGCCACTATATCACAAAACTAGTCGGTTAAATTATGTAGTTTTATAAAAAAAAAATAAAACACCATGCACTTTTATAATTAAACTTTTATTTCACTCACAAAAGAAAAAAAATTTGTACTTACGCGGTAAAAACCGACGTCGGGGTCACCAATATAATGTTTAATGTTGATTAAAGTAAAAATAAAAAATAAAACTTTGGTTGTTGAAAAAAACATTATACCTATTGTCTTTGTATGATTTTATCGATTTTGTCTTGTTAAAATCGATGCGATTTTAATGCAATTCCAAATGAGGTGATTTGGAGGTCATGGTAACAAAATGATTGTGTATCACAAAAATATAATTTTTCAATTATATTTTGTATACGGAATTTGTATATACAAGTTATGTTGTATGTTTGTGTATGCAATGTACTTTGTATAGTTTGTATACAAAAGTAGAATCGTTATGTAATGAGGAAAAGAATGAAGTCACAATTAAATGCGAATTGTTCGTTACAAATTTTGGAACGTATTTTGTAAAATTCTTTATCTGGAGAATTGTCCATAGATAAAAATTAGAGCTTGCAGAGGTGTTGATTTTATTGTGCGGTGTTTCTTGTAATGGAAGAAACTACCCGCTACAGTATCATACTATTTGATTTATAAAATTTGACTGTGTATGTTTTACTTTTAACTTTCACCACCGCAATTATGTTAGATTGTCAAAAAAATTTATTTTGTAAAATATTAAAACTATCTATCTATAGCATTCACAGTTGATAATAAATACTGCAACTACTCCAAGTCCAAGCGAGCTTGCCAGAAGTAATCGATTCCTAATGCCTATAAATATATGGCCACCATTTTGCAATTGGTATTCTAACAGCTACGTTCTCAAAAACGATAAGTAATTTAATTGGATCACGCATCATTCTTTATCAAGGCTCAACTTTGTTACAATAATATCATGGCAGGGGCAGCGAAATGCAATCATAACTGTGGTAACCAGTTGGTTTTTGGTACGGTTCTTTGAAAGCAATCGCACAAATTAATTCGGTCACAAATAGCGTGTACCGAATTTCAATATTATAACGTATCCCGTTCCGATTATACGGCTGTCTATATATTCCCGTAGTGTTTAGTATGAGAAAACGTTTCTTCTACAACTTCCCCTGTTTCTTAACCAATTGAAGTGAAATTTAGTATGCAAGTTTATATTGGCCCACAAATAGCGTGTACCGAATTTCAATATTATAACGTATCCCGTTCCGATTATACAGCTGGCTATATATTCCCGTAGTGTTTAGTATGAGAAAACGAATCTTCTACAACTTCCCGTGTTTCTTAACCAATTGAAGTGAAATTTAGTATGCAAGTTTATATTGGCCCACAAATAGCGTGTACCGAATTTCAATATTATAACGTATCCCGTTCCGATTATACGGCTGGCTATATATTCCCGTAGTGTTTAGTAGGACAAAACCTTTCTTCTACAACTTCCCGTGTTTCTTAACCGATTGAATAGAAATTTAGTATGCAAGTTTATATTGGCCCACAAATAGCGTGTACCGAATTTCAATATTATAACGTATCCCGTTCCGATTATACGGCTGTCTATATATTCCCGTAGTGTTTAGTAGGAGAAAATAAACGTTTCTTCTACAACTTCCCGTGTTTCTTAACCGATTGAAGTGAAATTTAGTATGCAAGTTTATATTGGCCCACAAATAGCGTGTACCGAATTTCAATATTATAACTATTATATACTAAATTTCACTTCAATCGGTTAAGAAACGTTAAGTCGTTTAAAAACTGTTTAGTTGAAAATCTGGAGTTCGACATACGATTAATGCACAGAAACCCTTATTGTTACAACTGATGGATGGGCCGCAATCCGATTCATAAAAAAGATAAATAAAACACAAAGAATTAATTCTTAATTTAATACTAAACATAACTTATACTTATCTAAAATCAACAGCTGATCTTGCGACCTTCAATCAACTTATGTAATAAAACGTTAACAGCACCTTTACAGCAATAATACTAGCATCCGTGAATTTGCTAGAATATAATAATTCCCAACCAGGTTCACTTGCGTATTTTTCACTTATTTTTAAATAAACAAATTAATTAACTAATAAACAAACACTGCGTTTCATTAAATTTTTGTTTATTGTTGTGACATTTAATTTCGAAATTTTTTTGCCATTTTGTTTGTACATCCAGGTGTGTATTTTAAATATTAAGGGTTAATTATTAAGAAATAATAGCTTATTTTGTTGAGAAAAAATTAATTCGAATTATTTTGGAGTTATGTTTTTCTTAACAGAATAAGCCGCGAAATATTTTTTCGATTTAATTATTATATTCTATGTTGTTATTTCTCTAGTTTTTCATTCAAGCGGTTACGTATTTTATTTGTTCGAGCTAGAATTAAATAACTCAAATTTTTTGTTCGAATTATTTAATTCCTGTTTGGAATTATTTAATTCCTGTCACGTGCAATTGTTGTTGTAAATTTCTCAACAAAATACAGCTAATGTTAATATTTTTTATAAATAGGTAATAAAACGTGATAGAATTAAAACTAATTAACTATTGTTAATATTTTAAAAACATTTTTTAAGTTTTATGTTAAAACATTAATTTGCGAATAATTTTCGACATTCTATTTATTTGAGTACGGTTTATACAACTTGTGTCTCATTGGAGGCAGAGGAGTATATAAAAATGAGCGAGATGGTCTTATTAAAATCTGCTACAATTTCATATTGCTTATATGTTTGGAGTATCTAAAATTAAAAATTAAATTATTAAAATTAAACTCAAAATCTCATGATAATAAAATTGCAAATGCTTACCCGTAATTATTTAGCTATTGGAAAAATATTGTAACCAGTATGAATACGTAGAGGCAACAGTTTTATTAGAATTCATGCCAACAAATCTAAAATTATTAAATTTAATTACAAATTATTCTGTCAATTGTCAAATTATAATTGTAACCAAAACCAGTTAATGTAATAACAAGTTTACACCGTGCTAACAAATTATGTTAATTAATCGTAATTTACCACTGTCAGAGTTGTTTGCTATTGTAATGTAGATGTCAGTAATAAAAAAAATTAATTTATGGTACTCGTTATAATCGTTACGCAGTGGTGGCAACTATTTAACATTTAAGAAACCAAATTGTAAAAAATAAAATTGTAAAAATAAAATTGTCATTATAAAAAAGAATTTAGACAAGAAAACAAGTGTTTAATAATCCTTTGTGCCAAGGGTATTTTATTAAATAAAAATTCGGTGTTTTAAAGTTGTGGATCGACAATTAAAATTAAAATAAATAGAACGCCATACAAATTCTATTTAAGTGGAAATATACAAAATATTTTACCATTGGAATATCAACAAACATTTTGGTGCCGAAACCCGGGATAACTGTTTATTGAAGCTGAATGGAACACATGTTCTAGAAGTTTAGTCAGTTAAGTAGCCATTTCAAATTTTCACTTTATTTTCTTATTATATTTTTTCACTACCTTTTATAAACTATTTTTGTTAAAATTTGTAACTCTATATATATATATAAGAACATTTAAAATAAAAGGTTCATTAAAATTAAGCGTCATATTTTGGCTACTAAAAATAAGCGATAAATAAATAAATCGGTGTTCGAAGTTCGAATAGTGAATATTTAAGTTGATAAAACTATAAAAACTATAATAATACCAAACATATAATTCGGTGTAAAGTGGACGCAATTAAGAAAATTGAACTTTAGTGAAAGTGTGCTTGTTCATAAATTTAGTGAATTTAAATTTTCATAATGGATAGAACTTTGAGAGCGCGAGATCGGACCGTTAATCAAATTAAAGCAATTAAAACCTTCAGTGAGACGATTAATAATAATACCACGCTAGAAGCATTACAGACACGTGAAGAACAGATCGAAAAACTGTACAAAAGGTTCAGTGAATACGAGTTAGAGTTACTAGCAGTTGAAAATTATAATCCCATCACTGAACAGATAGATGAAATATACTTAAATACTACAGCGGTTCTGAAAGCTGCAATAAATTCAAAATCTCAGAGAAAAATGGTCGAAGTTCAAGATTTGAATGCAACGCTTGGGCAGTTTATTGGTCAACAGCAAACTTTTCTGCAGGGAATGAACCAATCCCACAGTGTGCGATTACCAAAGATCAATATAGAGCCATTTGCTGGCGACTATAAATTATGGCCATCATTCCACGACCTGTATGTGACATCGGTTCACGACAATACTACTTTGAGCCCAGTGCATAAGTTACAGATTTTAAATGGACTGTTACGGGGTGATGCAGCGGCTCTAATAAGGCATATAAAGGTTACGGATCATAATTACGAAGAAGCTTGGGAGAAATTGGTGGCTAGATACAACAAGCCAAAGTCATTAGTGTTCTCGCTTATTCAATTGTTCTTAGATCAAAAGATTTGCAGTCAAACCAATCATCGGGAGTTAAGAAAACTATGTGACATTTCGGATGAAGTTATTCGGGGATTACGGGCATTAGGAGATCAAGCTGAATTACGGGATCCTTGGCTACTACACATACTGGTCAATAAAGTAGACGCAGAGACCAGACAGTTATGGGCGAAATAGTCAGTCGAAGAGGCGTTTCCCACATTACAGAATTTTTTGAAATTTCTCAGTACAAGATGTGATGCCTTGGAATCGTGCATGGCAGGGACAAAATCTACAAGTCAAAAATATGTTAAATCTTACCATACCACCCAACCAACCAAGTTTAATTGTGTCGCATGTAACCAGGATCATTTCATTTATAAATGTCCGTTGTTTAAAAGCATGAACACCGAAAATCGAACCAAATTAATAGAAAATTCCAACAGTTGTACTAATTGCTTACGTCAAAATCACACACAGCCACAATGTTTTTCACGTTCTCTATGTTTAATATGCAAAAAGCGTCATCATTCGTTACTGCATAAAGAGCTACCATCAACAAGCCTACATACAACAATCGAACAGCACGACAACATCAACACTATTATTGCACCATTAGCTTCAACACCAACAGCTCAACATTCCCATCAATCATCAAGCAAAGAAAACCTACAATCAACATTGTCATCACAAATATCCACTAACAATATACACACAACATCCTTGCACGACTATCAAACACCTCTCAACACGTTGTTGCCAACCGCCTTGATTTATGTGCAATCAAGCAATGGACAACAACTGCCAGTACGGGCGTTATTGGATTCCGGATCACAATCCACATTTATTTCGGAATCATGCATTCAACGTTTAGGCCTAAAGCGAAAATTTTCACAGATTTCCATATACGGCCTAGCTGTCAGCTCAGCAGGTAAAACGAGAGGTAAAACAACGATAACAATACAATCACGTGTAATTCCACATTACACAAAAACGATGACAGCACTTATAATAGAGAAAATATCGTCAAGTCTTCCAGCAACTAAGATTAACGTGCCTGAGAACAACTTAATATGGCAACTGGAGCTGGCAGATCCATATTTTAACAAGCCTAATTCCGTGGATCTTTTAATTGGAGCTGAACACTTTTTAGAGATATTGTCCGAACAAAAAATGAATATACCAAATCTACCTGTATTACACTCATCGAAATTTGGTTGGATTATAGCGGGAAAATTAGCAGAAGGCAAAAATGAGCGCAGCTACGTACAGAATTATAGTATAAATACCGATTCCATAGTTACAAACGAAAGTTTGATGGAATTATTAACAAAATTCTGGAAGGTGGAAGAACCTTTAGCTAATTCCAGTTCACCAGAATCAGATGATCCATGCGAAGTTTTATACTAGAATACTACCACCAGAGCGCTAAATGGAAGGTTCATTGTAAGGCTCCCATTTAAATCGTCACCACCGGAATTAGGAGAATCATTAGCTAATGCAACTGCCAGGATGAGGGCTATTGAAAAAAGATTTATGAGATCTGCCGACTATCAGAAAGATTACCAATCCTTCATAGAGGAATATATTAAACTGGGTCAAATGGTACAAGTACCTTGGTCGGACGTACCACCGGAAAATCACAAAAAATATTTTATGCCACATCACGCTATTTATAAGGAGAGCACAACTACAAAACTACGTGTGGTATTCGATGCGTCGTGCAAAACAACCAACACAATATCGTTAAATGATTGCCATCACGTTGGACCTAAACTTTAGCCCGACTTGACTACAACGCTCTTAAAGTTTCGTCAACATATAATTGCCATCAATGCGGACATTGAGAAGATGTACAGGCAAATACTAGTTGACCCGTCCGATACCAATTACCAGTTTGTCTTATGGCGCAATAACCCTCAACAAGAACTCAATCCGTACAAATGCTTGACCGTGACGTATGGAACCGCATGTGCGCCATTCCTAGCCATTCGTTCACTGGAAGAGTTAGCCAGAAAGTCGGAAATAGAATATCCAGAAGCAGCCAGAGCAATTCGGAATCATTTCTATATGGATGATCTATTAACTGGAAGTGCTACAGTGGAAGGAGCTATAACGTTAAAAAACCAAATAACACAAATTCTAAATACTTGTGGTTTTAAATTACGCAAGTGGAAGTCTAATTCGCCGATTTTCTTGCAGTCATTAGCAGTGGATAACCAAGTAGAGATTGCGAAATTAATCGAGGACGACACGAGTACCAAGACACTTGGAATTATGTGGTATCCGCAACCTGACACCTTTACGTTCAAAATAAACAGCCTGAGTGAAAACGTAATTTGGACAAAACGTAAAATGTTGTCCGAAAGTTCAAGACTCTATGATCCGTTGGGCTGGTTATCCCCGATTATCATTAATTTCAAATTATTATTGCAGAAACTGTGGCTAACCAAAACTGATTGGGATGAAGAAGCACCTAAACATATATTATGTTTATGGATCAAAATTTATTATAATTTACCCCATTTGCAACAAATTCAGATTCCTAGGTGTCTTATGAAATCCGCAGAACCAACCTCAATTCAGTTGCATGCTTTCTGTGATGCTTCCGAGGTCGCCTACGGCTGTGTAGTGTATCTCCGATCCAGCAATAATCACGGAGATATAACCTGTCGCATCGTATGCTCAAAAAGTAAGGTAGCACCACTAAAGAAGATAAGCTTACCAAGATTGGAACTCTGCGGTGCTGTACTGTTGGCAGATTTAATAACAAATTGCAAATTAATATTCAATATCGACAACACAAATATCTATGCATACACAGATTCGATGGTGGTATTACATTGGTTGTCGGACATTCCAGCTAGATGGAAAACTTTCGTTGCAAACCGCACTAGCTCTATTCTGGACCAAATTCCAAGAGAACAGTGGAACTTCGTCACGTCAAAACAAAATCCAGCGGATTATATCTCCAGAGGTGTAGACCCCCAACTAATTAGTAATTTATCCAATTGGTGGCACGGTCCTAGTTGGTTACAGCTAAATAAATCCCAGTGGCCTAATTGTAAAAGTAAGCCCCCCGCAGACGAGGTTGATACTGAAGAACGTACCAAAGGAGTGTTCGTGCTAATGGAAGTTGCACATAATCAAATCATTGATCAACTGTTAACCAAACATTCATCTTGGTTCAAAATAAAAAAAATCATGGGTTATATACTGCGTTTCTGCCAATTGCCGAAATCTAAAGACGGAGAAAAGAATAAAGGGAGCTTAAGTTACCAGGAATACCTCGCTGCCGAGTGTTATATTGTTCGTACAATCCAAGCCACGAATTTTAGTCGAGAGATAAGCCAATTGAAGAAGAATGTAACATTGGAATCAAATAGTCCATTAATAGCGCTAGATCCATTTATTGACCAACAAGGTATCCTTCGAGTAGGTGGAAGATTGCAAAATTCCAAATTAAGCTACGCTGTTCAACACCCCATCATTTTGCCGAAAAATCATATAGCAAACGAGCTAATCATCAAAGAAGTACATATTTGCAATCTACACGCAGGCAATACACTAATGATGAGTATATTACGACAAAAATTTTGGATAATCGGCGCAAGATACATCATTAAAAGACACATCAAATCCTGTGTCACCTGTATTCGATATCGAAGCACCCAAGGACAACAAAAAATGGCTGACTTACCAGCAGAAAGGTGTAACAAAACCAGACCGTTCATAAATACTGGTGTTGATTACTTGGGTCCTATTTATATCAAAACGACTCAACATCGAAATGCAACACTAACTAAGGCATACGTTGCTGTGTTTGTTTGTCTGGCTGTAAAGGCTGTGCATCTAGAGTTGGTAAGCAATCTTACCACTGATGCTTTCCTAGCTGCATTAAAGAGATTTGTGTCCCGTCGCGGACTCCCCAATCAAATCTTGTGCGACAACGGGTCCAATTTCATTGGAGCCAATAACGAGTTGAAAAGATTAAAACAAGAAATTTTAAACCAACAAAACAATCCATTAATTCTTAATTTTGTCTTGCAGAAAGGAATTAATTTCAAATTCAACCCCGCCAGCGCGCCCCATTTCGGTGGTTTATGGGAGGCGGCAGTAAAATCCGTGAAGCACCATTTCAAGCGGGTTACGAAGGAGTCAAAACTTAAGTTTGTGGAGACAACCACTTTACTTACCCAAATCGAGAGTGTACTCAATTCCAGACCATTATGTCCTCTGAATGATGACCCCACAAACCTAGAAATACTTACGCCTGGGCATTTTTTAATTGGAGAAGCGTTGCTTGCTGTTCCAGAACCAATATACGAAGACATACCAGTGTATAAATTGTCAAGATGGCAAAATATTCAGCGGCGGATCCAGTCATTCTGGAAATCATGGTCAAGGGACTACCTACATACCTTACAAGAACGAAGTAAATGGAAAAGGGGCAACTGTCCAATCAATATTGATGACATCGTATTGGTCAAAGAAGACAATCTACCACCCAATCAGTTCTTACTCGGGCGAATAATTCAAACGCACCCAGGTAGTGATGGCATAGTACGAGTGGCTACGATAAAAACCGCGATTAACACTATTAAACGTCCTGTGGCCAAACTTATATTGTTTCCAAAAAAAAAATAAATTATAACACGAAAACATAAGAATCAGAATTGTAAAGGCAATTGCAATGTTTATTATTGTCGGTCATCGAAAACTTAAGAAAATCTGTCCATTTATTTTCTTAACGCGGGGGAAAATGTTTGGAGTATCTAAAATTAAAAATTAAATTATTAAAATTAAACTCAAAATCTCATGATAATAAAATTGCAAATGCTTACCCGTAATTATTTAGCTATTGGAAAAATATTGTAACCAGTATGAATACGTAGAGGCAACAGTTTTATTAGAATTCATGCCAACAAATCTAAAATTATTAAATTTAATTACAAATTATTCTGTCAATTGTCAAATTATAATTGTAACCAAAACCAGTTAATGTAATAACAAGTTTACACCGTGCTAACAAATTATGTTAATTAATCGTAATTTACCACTGTCAGAGTTGTTTGCTATTGTAATGTAGATGTCAGTAATAAAAAAATTAATTTATGGTACTCGTTATAATCGTTACGCAGTGGTGGCAACTATTTAACATTTAAGAAACCAAATTGTAAAAAATAAAATTGTAAAAATAAAATTGTCATTATAAAAAAGAATTTAGACAAGAAAACAAGTGTTTAATAATCCTTTGTGCCAAGGGTATTTTATTAAATAAAAATTCGGTGTTTTAAAGTTGTGGATCGACAATTAAAATTAAAATAAATAGAACGCCATACAAATTCTATTTAAGTGGAAATATACAAAATATTTTACCATTGGAATATCAACAAACAGTTATTTCTCTAGTTTTTCATTCAAGCGGTTACGTATTTTATTTGTTCGAGCTAGAATTAAATAACTCAAATTTTTTGTTCGAATTATTTAATTCCTGTTTGGAATTATTTAATTCCTGTCACGTGCAATTGTTGTTGTAAATTTCTCAACAAAATACAGCTAATGTTAATATTTTTTATAAATAGGTAATAAAACGTGATAGAATTAAAACTAATTAACTATTGTTAATATTTTAAAAACATTTTTTAAGTTTTATGTTAAAACATTCATTTGCGAATAATTTTCGACATTCTATTTATTTGAGTACGGTTTATACAACTTGTGTCTCATTGGAGGCAGAGGAGTATATAAAAATGAGCGAGATGGTCTTATTAAAATCTGCTACAATTTCATATTGCTTGATTTGGTATTAAAATTTTCTGATGCTATGTCCAGGTACTTTATATCAGTGGGCCAAATCAAGCAAAAATGCACGAAACAATTGCAATCGTACAATTGCACAAGATCGTTATGCCATGCGGCCAACATAATATAATGCCCGTATTTCTGTGAAATAATTTACATTATCCGAAATACTTTTGAGCAGAAGCGGGCGAATTTCTGTCAATATACACAAAAATTGCGGCGGGTTTAGTAAACAGCAATTGCACTCTTAAAAATATTTTTTGATTTATTTGCTAAAACTAACCACAGATGGCATTGCGATAAATTCTAGCGTGAATATATACCTACCTACTATAAAAATTATTATCTGGTAAAGCATAATTAACTAATCAAATCATTAATCAATGATTTTATGTGCATATTTCTATTAAAGGAATCTTATTTTTGAATTGAAAAATGATAAAAATGGAATTGAACACGAATGTGCCTAACAGTGGTGAAATTAGTTTAATCAATGTGACTGATTATTCATGTTGGTTTGTTGAACATATTGTGACGGTGACACCTAGTGTGTAATAGAATAAGTATAACTAATAGCTCAATGTTTACTGTACTAAATGGAATTTTCCATGATAAAAATTGTTACGTAATGTTTCTACGCTATTCCAACTGGAAAAGTCGTGAACTTTCGAGAAGCTTGGTTTGTGTATATAAAAAGGCGAAAAAGATCGAATTGGATTATTCGTATTTGGAACGCGATAGAGTAAACTTGTAAGATTAGTAGTAATATTTGGTAAGCGATAGTATAAAGATTAAAACGAATTAAAAAGTGATTTAAAATGTGTTACAGTGCGATAAATAAAGTAAAAGTGATCAGTAAAATTTAAGAATAATTTATATAAAGTGATTTTGTAAATTTTTATTGATAAACTGTGTTGTAATAAATTTTGTGAAATAAATAAATTCGTTGGTGATAAATTAAATTGAATTGGTTTTATTCACAATCCAGTGATACGAACCTTGAGTAACAAGGCAAAAACGTAACAATATGCAATATTCATTATGATAATTTAATTAATTAATAATTATAAATTTTGTTATTTTATTTTGATTAAATGATGATTGATTATTTTAATTTTCGTTAAAATCTATTGAAAATTTTTAGAGTGGTTTGAGTATGTGAGTGGTACTAAGTAGTGTTTCTTAATTCTTTTAGATGGCATCACTTTTAATATTTTTTACATTTATTACAATTTTTACCGTATTTTACAATTTTTTACGTAATGTATGTAAAAAATTATTTTTTACGCGTAATTGCACAACACTGCATCAAACTATCATTTTTAATTCAATTGTTTAGCGAAAACTTGATATAAAAAATATTTGGCTCTACCAATTTATACGGAGCGCTATCCGGAGCCACTTTTCATATGACGGCTCTCGGTAGCAGCTATCCGGAGCGAATAAAAAAAACACTACATATTTGTACGTATCTAGTAATTAAGCTAGTTTATGTTAGATGTCGCCAATCGCATTATTTTAATGATAATAGCAAGCCAGCAAATTTGCCAGTAAAATAAAATAAAATAAAATATATTTGAGGTCTAAGCGAGTTATCGAACAAAATTACGTATATAGACATTAATAAAGGGAAAAATAAAATAAATTATAACGTATTACGATAAAGAGTTTTATTTTAACCCAAAAATAAAATATTAGAGGGATACAATAAGGCACTGGAGATAACATCAAGTGCCAAAATACGGGATCATCAACAATCGTATTTTGGTAATAAGTGTCCCAAGCAGGAATGTATCAGTACAGAAACATTGGCGCCGAAACAGGGACATACATATACTGGTTATTCTGGGGAGAATTTGGATTATCAGCAGAATAACCACAATAGTCCACATCTATAAATTAAACGAGATACGAGATCAGAGAATCGTAGAGCTGCTGGAAATGGACAGCTTGAAAAGGCAAAGATCCACTGCGAAGGGATCAATGACCAAATTACTCAAGTATGTAAGAAGCAACATGGAGAGCATTAGCTTGGATGAGATGTATGTATGTGAAACAAGAACAAGCACAGAAGGTTTTAAGTGAATTCCAAAATATTGAAAGGGAGATGTTCGATTTAGACCACGAAGTGGAATCGGACTTATCGAGTTTCGAGGACAACTATGACGCAGTTTTCGCAGCTCTAAACTATGAAATTCGCAACCGCAGCATTGCTACACAAAACCTGGAGAATAATAAGAATACCACGCATCAACAAAACGTTGATGTCCGTCTGCCGAAGATTACTATTCCTAGATTTAATGGCGACTATATGGAATGACAATCATTCTTCGATATTTATAGTTCTACGATTCACGAGCGATATAATTTGACGGCTGCACAGAAGTTTCAGTACCTCAACGGTGCATTAGGAAGAGAAGCAGCATCGCTCATTCGAGATTCTGCAATCACTGATACTAACTATAATGAAGCATTCCAAAGGTTAATACAGCGATATGACCGAAAGCGTTACACAGTCAAAGCTGTCATTAAAAACTATATGGACCAACCCAGCATAATCCAAGCAAATGCCGATAACATCAGGAAAATAACTGATGCTCTAGATGAATCGATTAGAGGGCTTAAAGCGCTAGGTCCAAACGCCGAAAAACGAGATCATTGGCTGATTTATATAGCTTCAAATAAATTAGACAACGAAACCAAATCTCTCTGGGCCCAGGCGCCAGCGGAGAAAGACTTTTGTACAATCGATGAATTGTTTACATTCCTGGGAAAACGCATAGACATGGTCGAATCCATAAAGGGCTATACGAAGAAGATCACGCCGAGTCGACCAGTTGAACGAGCATATCCAGTTGAAACATCGTTGTAATACCAATGCCCAATATGTAAGAAAGATGGGCACAGAATATACAAATGCGATAGCTACAAGGACATGTCACCGACTGACAAGTCAGATGCAATACGAAAAAACCGCAGGTGTTTCAATTGTCTAAATGGATGGCACAGAGTGCAAGAGTGCAGATCCAAAGATAGATGCCGATACTGCCACAGAAGACATCATACATCATTGCATGGATCAACAGATGAATCAAGGGGTTCTAAAGTTTTTGAACAAGCAAATTCAAGGGTTCATAAAGCTGATATAGCAACCAATAAGGAAGTGACAGAAAAGGGAGACACCGAAATTGAAACGTATACCGTGAGCCCAGTAACATCACAAGAAATACTTCCGACTGCATTGATCAAAATCAAAGACGGCAACGGCTGTTGGCAAACATACCGGGCACTTTTTGATTCGGCATTACAGGCATCCTTTATATCCGAGGTCTGCATGCGAGATTTAAATCTCAAACGAAAAAGTGCACGGGTTCTTATGAAGGGACTTGGTGAAGCTGGCATGGGTAAAACCAGAGGGTCCGTAGAGCTGACGATTGCGTCTGTGGATCATAAACCTGCATTAAAAACACAAGCATTCATCATTCCAAAGATGTCTTGTGTATCGAATGAATTCAATTTATCAGTAGCGGATTTTCAAATCCTGAATCAGTTGCAGCTTGCTGATCCAACTTTAAACAAACAAGGCCAAATCGACGTGCTTTTAGGATTGGACATATTTTCTGAAGCATTGGAATCAAAGAGTATTAAGTTAGCAAATGGATTGACTGCGGTGCGAACAATTTTTGGATGGATAGTGGCCGGGAGAATTGCCGACAAGGAGCAAGGTACGGATGTAACTAAAAATTTCAATGTGCTTTTAGATATCGACAAATCTCTACGCAAATTCTGGGAAGTAGAAGAGCTTCCAAAACATATAAGAGAAACAGCGGAAGAACAGCAGTGCGAAGAATTATTTCGAACAATTACAAAAATCGGTAGAGATAAGAAATTTATAGTAAAGCTACCATTCAAGCAATCCGGCAATGTGATCGGAACGTCATACAACGTTGCTTTAAACCGTTTAAAGTCAATGGAGAGGAGTTCGGAAAACTGTATAGAGCATTTATGGCGGAGTATGAGACGCTTGGACACATGGAACAAGTGCAAGGCCATAATAAATTATCTATATACTACTTGCCGCATCATGGAGTTTTAAAGGCCAGCAGTACAACAACAAAATTGCGAGTAGTCTTTGACGCATCCACAAAATCGTCTACCGGGCTTTCGCTAAATGATGATTTAATGGTAGGTCCCACGGTACAGCCATAGCTCCTCAATATACTGCTAAGGTTTCGACAACACGAGTTCGTCTTTTGTGGAGATATTGAAAAAATGTATAGGCAGGTGTGGGTAGACAGCAATGATCGAGAACGCCAAAATATCTTATGGCGCCCGAGTTCACATCAGCAGTAAATCACATATCAATTGAAGACGCTTACGTATGGCACTGCCTCAGCAGCATTTCTGGCTGACCCGCTGTTTGAAAGATGTTGGTATCCGAGTGCAATCCCGTCAGCCAGAGGCAGCACGATCTATATTAGAGGACATGTACGTAGACGATATAATGACCGGAGCCGAGTCCATACCACAGACCAGAAATTTATTGGAGCAGGTAACACACGCACTAGGCAGTCATGGTTTTAAGCTAAGAAAATTTTTTACCAACAATCAGAAGTTGCGGTCGTTCATACAAACCACCACGGAGAGCGCTATTAAAGAAATCGGAGAGCATGCAGAAACGCCAAAGGTGCTTGGTCTTCAATGGGATCCTTATAATGACGCATTTAAATTCACGGTCCAATTACCTGAACGATGCAAACATACCAAGCGAACACTGTTGTCTGATACCAGCCGAACTTTCGACCCGCTTGGTTGGTTGTCTCCGACAATAATTCAAATTAAGATTTTATTCCAAAATATGTGGATGCAGAATACTCGTATAAGCTGGGATGACGAGTTTCCTTTAAGCATACTGCAATCATGGTTGGAACTTAGAAGTCAAATATGCGAAACAACCAGCATAAGAATTCCAAGATGGTTGCACTCCAAAAACAAAGTGAGTTTATTTGGATTTAGTGACGCAAGCGAGAAAGCGTATGCCGCAGTGGTATCTGCCTTAGTGGACACAAACGAGGGTCTACAGGCCCACATAATCACCTCGAAATCCCGTGTAGCTCCAGTGGAACAATTAAGTCTGCCGAGGGAGCGCCCCAAAATCTTGCATTACAAAATCTTGCAAATCCAAAATCTTGCAAATCCAAAATCTTGCAAATCCAAAATCTTGCTTTACAAAATCTTGCAGTTTTAATTATTTATTTCAACATAATCTTGCTTTTCCTAAAAGTTTATAAATTCTCAATTATAAATTTAAATACACACTTAAGTGATTTTCGAGTATTTATTTATTTTAATTTCATCAATTAAAAACACATACATGGCTATTAAAAATAAAATAAAATTATAAATTAATAGGCATTAAAAATAAAGAAACATAACATAAAATAAATTATATGGCAATTTAAAAAAGTATCATGTTGTGCGCGATTCTCTTGAAAAAATCAGTCTTACAGATTTTTTCCCTTTTTTTAAGAATCCGTTTAATTTTTTTATTTTTAATTATTGTTTTTCTTTTCTTTGGAAGGCGTTCTCCGGATTTCACTTTTTCGATTTGAGCTTTTCTCCTCTCGATGTAGCTTTTGACCCACTTTTGTTTTTATATATGTTTATGAGGTGGAAAATGCAACTTTGATTAGATTAAATTATATTCATATCATAACACAGTGTAGTTTTAAATCTTGCATATAAGAATTTCCCGTACATTTATAGAATCGCGCGCGCGATTCTATAAATGTACGGGAAATTCTTATATGCAAGATTTTTGGTGTAAGATTATGTAATGCAAGATTTTGTAATGCAAGATTTTGTAATGCAAGATTTTGTACTTGCATGATTTTGTAATGCAAGATTTTATAATGCAAGATTTTGTAATGTAAGATTTTGTATTGCAAGATTATGTATTGCAAGATTATGGGGCTAACCCGTCTGCCGAGGCTTGAATTAATGGGTGCCTTGCTGTTGGCTAATGTGATGAAACTGGTAGAGGAGTCGTTAACCGTAACCATAACTAAAACCGTATTATTTACTGACTCACAAATTCTATTGGATTAGTTGTCAGGTCATCCGCGGCGTTGGACCGCATTCGTGGCAAATAGAGTCAGCGAGATAATTCATTTGTACAAACGAGAATACTGGTGGCATGTCGCGTCCAAGGACAATCCTGATGACATTGCATCACGAGGCATGAGCACGTTAGAGTTAGTGAACAACAACATGTGGTGGAGTGGACCTTATTGGTTGATTAATGCGGAACAGATAAAGGCAATTCAATCAAAGAACGTGCGGTCCCAGAAGATGACAAATGAAGAATTACGACCCTCAATGACCGATACATTCGTAGTCTCGACTAACATTTTAATTAAAAATTTATTTAATAGGTACTCCAGCTTTGCAAAGATGTCGAAAGTATTAGCTCTTGTCAGGCAATTTATCAACAAGCTGAGGTACAGAGAAGAAAAAGGAGATATGCTGACTACTAGAGAAGAAATAGATGCTGCAGAAATGATCTTAATCGCAGAGATTCAGAAATCGGAGTTTTCGGCGGAAATAGGAGCACTGCAGAATGATCAGGCATTACCGCGAAGCAGCAAATTAATCAGCTTGAATCCCTTTATAGACGAGAGAGGCATTATTCGAATTGGAGGTCGGATTCAAAAATCGTTTGCACCTTACAGCATCAAACATCCGATCATACTTTCATCGAATCAGCATGCAGTTAAATGCATAGTCAGGGACGCACATACGCTATATAATCATCCGGGAGTAAGTTTACTCACTAGTATCATACGGCGAAAATTTTGGATAATTAGAGGTAAAATACTGTACAGAGCGATTGTACACAAATGCGTTAAATGCTTAAGAAACAATCCGAAGAAACAATGTCAGATGATGGGAAACCGCTCAGTAGAAAGGGTTCAATATGTACATCCTTTCCATCAGGTAGGTGTAGACTATTGCGGACTGTTTAAGGTACAACCAGCACGAAGAAGAGGTCAAATTCCAATGACAGCATATGTTTGCATATTTGTCTGCTTGAGCACCAAGGCGGTGCATATAGAAATAGTAGGTAGCCTCACGACAGAAAGTTTTATCGCAGCGCTAACAAGATTCATTGCAAGAAGTGGCAACTGCCATACGATATTCAGCGATAATGGCACAAATTTCGTAGGAGCAAATAATTACCTTAAACATCTGTTTCAGTTCCTGCAGGCCAAAGCATCCGATATATCTGCAGCGCTGTTGAGTTACAAAATAAATTGGAAGTTCATTCCACCGGGAGCACCACACATGGGCGGAATATGAGAAGCAGCTGTAAAAAAAGCCAAAATACATATGGGAAGAGTGGTTGGCGAATACATATTGACGCTTAAAGAGTTTGGAACGTTGCTGTCCAAGATAGAAGCCGTTATGAATTCAAGGCCCATAGCTGTAACACAAGCCGAGGATATTGATTGTATCACACCAGCCCATTTCCTAATTATGCGTACATTTACTGATGTAGCAGACGAAAATGTTCTAAATCAAAAAATATCGCCTATGGCTAGATGGAGACTGGTCAAACAGATGCAACAGCAGTTTTGGGACCGATGACATCGGGATTACCTCACAACACTACAAAAAAGATGTAAATGGACTACAGAATCCGATAATTTGACAACAGGAGATGTTGTATTGGTTTGCCGAGACAGGCTTACAGTCCGCTTGCTGGGCATTAGGTAAGGTCGTTGACACACACCCAGGACTTGATGGCAAAGTCCTTATCGTAGATATCAAGTCAGCCAACAACAACAAGATCATTCAACATACAATTCATAAATTGTGCAGACTACAAGTTCAGGCAGATGAATCAACCGATTCATGGCCGGCGGAGTGTTGACGAGAAGGGAAACACAACACAACAATATATTGGAATTAAGACTATTTGTACGGATCTAGAAATTAAGCTAGTTTATGTTAGATGTTGCCAATCGCATTACTTGGCTTTTTTAAATCTTGATTTTTCACCAAATCTTGCAATTACAAAATCTTGCCTAACAAAATAGTGCAATTAATTTTCTTTTTAGTAAGTATAGCTGCAGTACGCAGTGCGACATTTTTGCTAATCCCGGCTCCTAAGTCCTTCGAAGTTCAAATCTAAAGCACTTCGGAGGGCTAAGCCGGGTGGAGCGCATCGACCTCCCGCTTGCCTGTGAGAGTTACCGAAGCCGCTAGCCTCTACAATTTTTTTAAAATAAAACAATAATGCTTTTAACCGAAAATATTTTTATTTTTGTAAACCAAAATTTTGAAAACCCAGATTTTGAAAAACCAAGATTTTTGGCAAAAACAAGATTTTGAAAACCAAGATGTAGTAAACCAAAATATCATACCCAACCATTTTTTTCTTTTCTTTACAAAATCAATTCAATTTATCAGCATCGAATTTATTTAATTCACACAAAAATTATTACAACAAAATTTACTATCATAATTCACAAAATCACTTTATTTTAATATTTGCATAATTTTACTACTAACTTTGACTTTTTATTTCGCACTTAAACACTTTTTAATTCCTTTTTAATCTTCACACTATCGCGTTCCAAATACAATTAATCGAATTCGACTTCGTTTGCCTTTTTATATTCACAAACCAAACTTCTAGAAAGTTGATGACTTCAGTAAGAATAATGTAGAAACATTTAGACCATTTTTATCATAGAAAATTCAATTTTAATACAGTAATACATTGACCTATTAATTTAAATTATTCTATCACACCCTAGATGTCACGGTTACAGTATTTTAATTTACCTATGCCCGGTTTCACAAAATAATAGCAATCTCTAGTTAAATAATATTCCCTCCCTTTCTTCTTTTACTAAATTGCGATTTATTTCATAATACAAATTCAGCGCTTGCTAATTTTATTTCTTTTTTTACATCAGCATTTTAACTAGAGAGTTAAATATTTAACTGCCCAATTTCATCGAGCTCAATATTTAGCTGAATGCTAAATACTTCTATGTAAAAAAAAAAATATTATCAACTGGCATAGAATTTGTATTATGAAACAAAACGTAATTTTATAAAAGAAGAAAGGGAGAAAATACTATTTAACTAGTGATTGAATATTTTTTTGTAAAACCGGGCACTAGCGTATCTTTACATTTTCATATTGTTACGTTTTTGCCTTGTCAATCAAGGTTCGTATCACTGGATTGTGAATAATACAAAATCAATTTAATTTATCACCAACGAATTTATTTAGTTAACACAAGAATTATTACAACACAGTTTATTAATAAAAATTCACAAAATCACTTTATGTGAATTATTCTAACAATTTTACTGTTCACTTATAATTTTTATTTCGCACTACAACACTTTTTAAATCACTTTTTAATTACTTTTTAATCTTAACACTGTTGCTTTCCAAATACTACTAATTTACAACTTTACACTATCGCGTTCCACCAAATACTTATAATCCAATTCGATCTTGTTCGCCTTTTTATATATACAAACCAAGCTTCTAGAAAGTTGATGACTTTTCCAGTACTAATAGTGTAGAAAAATTTAGAACTGTTTTTTCATGGAAAATTCCATATAGTACAGTAAAACATTGAGCTATTAATTTAACTTATTTTATTACACACTAGGTGTCACCGTCTCAATATTATAACGGTGACACCTGTTGTGTTATAGAATAAGTTGAAATAATAGCTGAATGTTTAACTGTACTAAAATGGAATTTTCTATGATAAAATTGTTCTAAATGTTTCTACGCTATTCTAACTGGAAAAGTCATGAGCTTTCTAGAAGTTTGGTTTGTGTATATAAAAAGGCGAACGAAGTCGAATTGGATTAGTAGTATTTGGTAAGCGACAGGGTGAAGATTAAAGAGAAATTAAAAAGTGATTTAAAAAGTGTTTTAGTGAAAATAAAAATTATACGTATACAGTAAAATTTGGGAATAATTTATATAAAGTGATTTTGTGAATTTTTTATTAATAAATTGTATTGAAATTGTGTTGTAATTATTCTTGTGCTAAATAAATAAATTCGTTGGTGATAAATTGAATTGATTGTGTTTTATTCACAATCCAGTGATACGAACCTTGGTTGGTTTGGCAAAAACGTAACAATATTTTGTCAGGTACATGAATTATTTCAGTTTTTTTAAAAATCATTAAGAACATTTTTTTAACGGCTAGAGACATTTTTTTCATAAATCCATGTATTCTAACTGACGTGCAGTGTGTTGCAAAAATATATCTACCCCAGAGTTTGTTTTTCAACACATAATAAAATTTCACATATTAGATTATTGTCAAGAATATACCCATTCTATTTTATTTAGTAAAATAAACTTCATACAATGGTCTGCACTAATTTCGATCCGTTGTTCTGCAATCAAATTACGTAATTCGTTTACAATATTGGAGCGCCTCTCAGCAATATTAGTTTTTAAGTTAATCCTAAAGTTTTCGATCGGTGACATTTCAGGACACTCTAAAATCGGGTTTTTGTATCTTTGAGATATTTTTTGATGATTCCAGCAGTATCAATAGATGCATCGTCTTGTTGAAACATGAAATGTTTACCAATTAGACGTCTTCCAGCCTTTTTTAAAGAAGATTTTAGGATTTCCAGGTATACATTTTGGAATTCATCGTAGCCGCAGATGCCCAAATCATGACACCCCGTTTTTGTCCTTTAAACGTTGGATTTGTAAAGTTGTAGCTTAAAGCTTGTCTTTTTGTGCTAATGCTAATAACTTAAAGATTCGAAAGCATGTTTTTCATAAAATCACAAAGGCTGCTGCCAGTTTAATTTAAAAACGTATGGTACTTTTCGTTGAGAGTATGCTTTTTGACCAGGTGAGTGTATCCTACGGCAAATAGTCGCTTACCATACTAGTTCTTTGAACTCATTTTTTATTTCAGTCAATGAAATTCTATTGTTTTGTCCAACTAGCATCTGCATTTTTTTGTCCGTGCGACTGCTAGTGCATTTTGTTCGGCCTTTATAATGAATATTTTCATTGTTTCCTCGATCTTCACATGTTTTTAAAAACTTTCCAATTGCTGATTTTGTTCTTCCAAGAGCCTAACTTTAATAAGCCTTTTTTCCTCCGACGAAAGCTATTTGCCCTTTGGCATTATCGATATTATAATAACAAGTATTTCCACAATTATTACTAAGTTTTTAACCGCAATTCACTTTTTAACAGCGATCTCCTTCATGTGAGAACACCATATGACTACCGCACTCTAAGTATACCTTATATATTTTTGCAACACTCTATATCGGCGGCCATATTTAATTTTTACAAGCACCATAAAATATGGTGCTCTGTAATTCTCCAGGAGTATTCCAACGGTATATAAACAAGATTTTTGCTCCATTGTGGATTCGAAAATTAGTTTGTGCTTATATGGACGATAAAGTGATACATGCCAGCACCCCAGAGGAAGGAATAAAAACGATTACAGAAGGTTCTCAATGTGGCCGAAGAAAATGGCTTACAGATTAAATGGAACCAGTGGCATTTCCATCACGCAACTATTGAATTCTTGGGGTACGAGGTTGGAAAAGGCACTATTAAACCATATACGAGAAAAAGGGAGGCGATAAGAAAATTTCCAAGACCGAGGAATATTAAGGATTTGCAAAGATTTCTGGGATTAATGAGCTACTTCCGAAAATTCGTGGAGGGCTACGCTATTATCGCCCAACCTTAACGAACATGCTGAGAAAGGGAAATGATTTCAGATTCTCTGACAAGGAGGAATATGCATTCATGCAATTGAAAAATAAGCTGATCGATGATCCTGTTTTGAAACTTTATGCGATGGCAGCTGATACCGAGCTTCATACGGGCGCTTGCAAGATCGGAATCGGTGCAAGTTTACTACAAAGATCAGATGAAGACAACAGATTTCACCCCGTCTTCTACTATAGTAAAAAAAAAAAAGGAAGGCAGAGGAAAACTATTCAAGTTACGAGTTGGAGGTGGTTACGATCATCGCGGCACTGAAGAAATTTCGAGTTTATTTACTAGGGTTAACATTTACAATCGCAACTGATTGTGCTGCTTTTAAGGCCACTATGGAAAAGCGGGAGTTGACGTCGAGAATTGCTCAGTGGACTTTGCAGCTTCAAGAATTTGATTTCAAATTAGAGTATCACCCAGGAAATCGAATGCGCCATGTCGATGCATTAAGTCGAAGCCCTATATTATTGACAATTCAAAGCAATTTAATAACTAGGATCAGAGCGGTTCAACGAGAAAATTATACTTTGGAACCCATATTCGAGCTGCTATTCAAGATGGTCCAAGGGAGCCTGTCATTGGTTGTACCGCGGGCCATGAAAAGGGAAGTCATAGTAGCGTACCACAAACAAGGACATTTCGCTGTGAGAAAGACCACACCGAATTGATTCAACGCGAATACTTCATGCCTAATTTGTCGTTGAAAGTTCAGAAGGCAATAAGGAATTGAATCAGTTGTATAGTGGCTGAGAGAAAGGCGGGTAAAAGAGATGTTTTGCTAAATTCTTTACCAAACGGCGACACCCCTCTGTTAACGTATCTTATTGATCATTTGGGAAAGCTGTCTTCTACTAAAAAACAATATAAGTATATCATGTGTGTGATTGATGGATTTTCCAAATTTAATTTGGCTGTAACCTACTAAATCCGTTACTACGAAGGAGACTCTGCTAAAGCTAGAGAAGCAGAAGGCAGTGTTCGGTAGTCCTGAGCATATTATAACGGACAGAGGTACGGCGGTTACATCGGCGGAATTTACAGAATATTTCCAAATCGAAAATATTTTGCATTCAACCATCACCACAGGCGCGCCAACGGGAAACGCACAAGTAGACCGGGTTAATCGCTTGATCATTCCAGTCCTGGTAAAACTTACTTTAAATGACGAATCAAACTGGTATAAATATGTTGATGAACTACAGAGGTACCTGAATAATTCATTTCATCGAAGCATCGCGATGAGTCCATTCGAGCTGTTAATGGGAGTCAAGATGAGATGTCCGGAGAATATGTGTATACCTAAAAGAAATCATCGAACAAGAGGAAGCCAAATTATTAATTGAGGAGCGAAAACATCTACGTGACGAAGCCAAGCAGACTATACTCAAAGTGCAAGATGAGAATAGAAAAGCTTATAACAGGCGACGGAAGCAGGCATATAAATACAAGGTAGGAGATGTTGTTCCAATTAAAAGGACACAATTTGGTAATGGCTCTAAAATCCAGTCGAAGTATTTAGGTCCATATAAGGTTGTGAAAGTAAAGGACAAAGACCGCTACGATGTACGAAAAATTGGAAGTTCGGACGGTCCTATTCTAACGTCTACTACAGCCGAATTCATTAAACTTTACTACGATGGTATATCGGCCGGATGAGGTAGCAGGAGGGCCGTGTGGGATCACCCTGTAAAATAGTCAAACCAAACATTGTATTATAATGTATTTAAATCTGTTTATTACTCTGTACTTTAGTATTGGTCATTTAGATCATATAAAATAAAAGCCGATTGTAATATTTGACACACAAGAAGATAATCAGTCGTGATTACCGAATTACCTTTATTTATAACTTTGATAATTAATTGATGATTGGCGAACCTCACTGCTGCAACCGATTCATGGTCCACACATATTATTATTGAATATTTTATTTATTTCATAGCACACCTGTTATTTGGGAGAAATTTATTTTTAATCACATTTACATAAGATAAGACAACATAAGAGTTGGAGTACATTTCTTAATTCCACATTATTTTCTTTTCTCTCTACCTTATTTCTTTTTTTGCTTCTTTCTTAATTTTATCTTGTACATTTTTATTATTAAATTTCAAGGCTTGAATTATTTTTCATTCACAAGATTGATGCCAATTTTCTAGATCCGGACGAATTCGAAATCGAATGCTTGGTTCGTCATTTCAAAGACACTCCGTTGGCTAATTTAGATGCCTTGCAGCAGGGTTTCAAACAGGAAGCGAACCACCATCCTCTCAAACCGGCCCAAGCCCATACTAGCTCAAAGAAACGGCCATATGACGAAGTTAAGCTTTGCACAAATAAACTGATTAGACATCGACGTTTTCTAGCTAATATTGCGGACATCGATAAATTAAAACCAGATTCGTTCGATCGAATCGAAAATGAATCAGAATTGATGGTGAATTTTCCATCTGCTGGAACTGTCGAGATATTGGTCATACTTATGACGTATATACCAAAGAACGTACACGGTTCTGTTATGGATGTGGGCGTTCCGATGTATTCAAACCGAATTGCTTCCGCTGCAATCCGGGAAGCGAGCAGTGGAGGAACCGCAATGCTAGGAATGTGGGCCCTCACAGCAGACTTCCCAGGAATCCCCTTACGAACACAGCCAGCAATACCGACCCCGAGCTAAAATAGACTCTTAAGTCCATTTTAGCTCATCCCCTTATTTTTACTTACCTGTTTTTACTTATTCATCTACATCTTCTCAAGGCAATGATCATTCCGATAGTAATAATCTTAATACCACCATAAAACAATCCGATAAACAGAAAAGACGCGTGAAGAGATATTGGGATAGCAGGAGAGCAATACGTGCTGATATTTCTGAAACTTCTCTTTCTGAAGATGATGATGAGCGTCCTTACACAGATGTAGTAATATTAGGAACTAAATATCGTAGGCTTTTAGACACCGGATCGACGATAACTGCTTTAGGAGCGGGCAGCGATTTTTTTTTAAATGATCCGTAATACAATATTCATTATGTCCCATCAAGCGTCAAAACTGCACGCGGAGACTTAAAACGCGTTTTTTGATATTTGTAGACCACTATCCGCTATGGAAACAAACAAAATCGTACAAACAAACTACGAACAAAATATTCATAATTCCCGGACTATTACAGAAGCTATACCTCGGTATAGACTTCTGGAAAACATTTCAAATATGTCCATCTCTCGTGGCATTATCGATTCCTAATTACTCAGAATTGTTTACTATTACTCAAGACCTCGATAGTGATGTTAATAGGCTTATATTAACCTACAATCAACAAGCCTTGTTAGAAGATACTATTAAACAACTTTTATCATTTGCTGAACTTGGACTTGGTAAAACTAACAAACTGTCTCATTTAATTAACATCCTAGATGGAGTAACACCCATGAAACAGAGGTATTACCCTGTTAGTCCACCATTCCAAGCAGAATTATACAAAGAAATTGATCGCATGTTCGCCCTGAGAGTGATTGAGGAGTGTTACTGAACATCCGGAGACCGTCACGCTGTTTGGGTAGGCTTCGGCCGTTTAATGGGAGGGTTATTTGTCTCCAGAATATCTTGTTCAGACAAATCTTATTCGTGACTATACTTTAACAAGACTAGTAGTAAGCGTTAATAGCAAATTTCGACCTTCACACATTCATGTCAACACCACCAAAATGAGGTTATTACCACATAATTATTTACAAATTCTCAGATTTAAGTAAAAACATTTGTAAATTCAGTTTAAAAGAAAAGAAAATTATCTGTATTCAATAAAAAAACTATCTTGAGAAATAAACATGTAAATATATAAATGTATAGAACGAGAAAAAAAAATTGTTAAATTAGATTACTTAATAGTATCAAATTGATTTGAGTGATCTCTGATGTTTTTGACAACAACCGAAAATATATGTGTATATATACAAAAAAAAATATAAATATAACGACTTGTCGCTTAACTCACTTTCCCCGATGAGCGCTCACAGGTTGGTGCTAAGCTTCCGGAACGGTATACAAAAACCTAAACACTAAAAAATATATATATTTTCACTTTTTGCTATGTCAAATATCACTCAAAATCAATAAATATTTAATTATTTTTAACCGGCACTTAATTATAATTCAATTAAACAATACTAATTAAATTAATTTGATTTGCCTCTTTTCTTTTAAAAATTCAATGAACCACTTAATCTAAATTGAAAATTATTAACTCCACAAATGGTTCTAAAAATGTCTATGGAGATATATAAACATAGTACTGTACTGTAATTAAAAAAAAACAATATTTGTTGTTGTTCTTTTGTTTCTAACTGCGCCAATACGGCCAATATACATAATACTTTGTCTGTATTATTGATGTCCATTTAATAAGGCCCCGCTAGTAAGCCATTGTTGGAAAATTTTCTTTCCTTTGTCTTTGGTGCTATCCCTTCCTTATCAGAGGGTCCAATTTCAACCAGTGAGAGAAAATTACTTTAGCTAATCCGTGTAATAAAAGGAAATAAAATAAAACTTTAATACGTTAAATTCGGAAAGCGATCAAATTTATGTATCAGGGCTTACCATTCACTAATAATGCTATTCACACTCCACTCAAATGGTAAGTTCGAATGTGCGACCAAATCCAATTTTTTTTTTTTTTTTTTTTTTGCCTCTTGCAATATAATTAAAATTAATTCAAGCAAAATCACAGTATTGCTATCTGCTCACTACCGTGGCCTCTTTAAAAGTGATCGCTTTCCCATTATCGATATCAAGTTATTTTTTCCTTCTTTCTTGTTTTAGCGCGGTAAAAAAAAAAAAATCGCTGGTGTTAACAGTTTAAAAATAAAAAAAAATTCCATATTTACCCGTTTATATATATATATATATATATATATATATATATATATATATATATATATATATATATATATATATATATAAACTTTACCAAGACAAAAAAATTTAATAAAACTCTAGGTAACGTTCTATGTATGACCATCATAAAAACCACAACAACAAAAAAAAAAGAAAATTCAAATTAGATGATTATACTAAAATTTGTTTACAAAATACCTATTGTGTACTGGATCGAAATATATATAATCAGTTTTATATTACTTAATTTAGATGGCACAAATCCTCGTAAAAAGTAATTGCAAAGAAAAAAGATTTGGTTTGTTTCCTCTCTATTTTTTGATAATTATATTTAAAAAAAAACGTTATGCAACGGTTTGTATAATTTAACCTTTCTCAGCCTCATAAGTACATTTTTGTAACAGAAGTCAGACAGCTCTTGGAGTTCACCTGTTGCATTGGTCCGAAAACCCAACGGCAAAGTTCGTCTGTGTCTTGATGCACGACGACTTAATGCGATAACGGTCAGGGATGCCTATCCGCGGTTCTAATCATTGACGGACTCCTGAGCCGGCTGGATCAGACCAAATTCATCTCCAGTATTGATCTGAAAGATGCATTCTGGCAGATTCCGTTGGATCAGGACTCCCGAGAAAAGACGGCGTTTACCGTTCCTGGCCACCCGCTTTACCAATTTGCTGTGATGCCGTTTGGGTTATGCAATGCACCTTAAACAATGTGCAGACTAATGCATAAGGTGATCCCCAATGAGCTACAAGACCAAGTATTTCTATATTTGAATGACATCCTCATTACCTCAGGGACCTTCGATGACCATATTCATCTCCTCAGAAAAGTGGCAGACCTTTTAAAAAATGCCAAATTAACAGTAAACCTCGAGAAGAATAAATTTCTTCGTAAGAGCCTCCGCTATCTAGGATTCAATGTGTCAGATGGCAACTTACGAGTTGATCCCGAAAAAGTATCAGCTGTTAACGATTTTTCTGTACCAAACACCGTCAAAAAGGTACGGAGTTTCCTTGGACTTACTGGATGGTACCGCCGGTTTATACCGAAGTACGCTACGATCGCCGCTCCTTTGTCAGATCTTTTAAAAAAAAACCAAAAACTTATGTGGTCTCGTAGAGCCCAGCAAGCATTTGACTCGTTAAAACAAGCACTATGTACCGCTCCAGTATTGATTTACCCGAATTTTAAAAGGCCCTTCTGCATTCAATGCGATGCGAGTGCAATTGGAGTAGGGAGTGTTCTGACCCAGATCGGTGATGATGGTGAAGAATATCCAATAGCCTACATGTCAAAAAAATTAAATCGTGTACAACAGAATTACTCAATAACGGAGCTGGAGTGTTACGCAACAGTTCTCAGTGTTAAGCATTTTCGAGTCTACATTGAAGGAAGTCACTTAATTAATAATTTAATTTTGATATAACACATCGCAAAGGCACCCTAAACGTTGTTCCGGATAGTCTCTCCAGAATGTATCTGGATGAGCTGAATATCGCAAATCTCAAAGATAACATCATAAATAATATCCCTCTCGATCCGAATTCTCCAGAGTTCTCGTCTGCTGAGTACAGAAATCTCCCAACGAAAATTACTAAATCGCCTAATCCATTAGAAAACTTTATTGTTCAAGGTGGTAAAATTTTTGTTAACGTTTCTGGACGACATAATGATTATTCAAATGTATCACTTTGGAAAATCTATGTTCCGACGAAACTCCGAGCTGGACTAATATTTTCCGCACTCAATCCGCCATCTTCTGGTCATTCCGGCATTAAAATGACGTTGTATCTTATGCAAAGGTATTTTTATTGGCTTAAGATGCCATCGGATGTTCAAGAATATGTTAAGCAATGTGGTTGGTGTGTGTAAAACATGCAAAGCTGTAAACTATGTGACCCAACCGATGATGGGGGCTCAAGCTCAAATTGAACAACCTTTACAGTGACTTTATGTAGATTTTCTCGGACCGTATCCGCGATCGAAAACCGGAAATTGTTACTTGTTTTTAGTTTTAGACCATTTCTGCAAATACGTATTTTTCAAAGCGATGCGAAATGCTACCGCTAAAGAAGCTTGCCAATTTTTAGAAAATTCAATTTTTCTTCAGTATTCCGTCCCCGAATCGATTGTGTCCGATAACGCCCAACAATTCAACTCTAAGCTCCTAAGCGATTTATTAGAAAAATATTAAGTTAATTACATACACACACCCAGGTACAGCCCTCAGTCTAATTTGTCAGAACGCGTGAATCGTCAATTTTTGCTGCGATAAGGGCCTATATAGGCGATGATCATCGCAATTGGGATACACATCTGCCAGAGATTCAGTTTGCACTTCCCAATGTAATTCACGAATCAACCCAATTCTCGCCCCACTTCGGTCTGTTTGGCCAGCATCTAATTTCGCATGCTACTGAGTATCGTTTACTCCGAGAAATAAATCTAAATGGTGAACGGAACATTTCTCCGCAATGCGAGGTTAATAAAATGAATCGGTGCCATGAACTAAATCTGCTACACCTTAAGAAAGCCTCTGATCGTGCTGCTCATACATACATACAATCTTAGTAGTGTCAGCCGTGAATTTCTTGAGGGACAGTAAGTGTATGTTAAAAATTACGTGCAAAGCAACGCTACTAAATTGTTGCCCGCTAAATTGGCTCTCAAATCTATTGAGGCTAACATATTAAAACGAATTGGGATAGTGGCTTATGAACTGGAAATAGTTGGGAAGAGCATCGTATATGTTTAAGAGGCAGTATATGTTTAAAACTTGTATCTCACGTTTAGTAAAGTTTAAGTGAAATTTTGTGTAAGATTACCAAATTCTATCTTTTTGAAAAAATGGGTGGAAGGGGCATCAGCGACAAACAAAAATCTGGTGCAATCGCTGTGATTAAAACTGGGCAAAATAACCTTATAGTAATCCAGAAAACTGAGCATATTTTTTTCTAAATTTAAGACGCGAAAGTTTTTTGGCCAACTATTCTAAAAGGAATGTTCTTGTGTTCAAATTAGAGTGGGTATAGGTAAAAGTTGGTTTCTTACGCCAATTTTTTGTCAAGTAAATAGATAAATAAAATAAAAAGAAATGGACAAGCCCTTTATAAAAAATTAGAAAAAATGGGTTATGAAAACATTTATGATCTTTGTGTTCAAAACAATAATAGTTTGTTCTCCTCAATACCATCAAAATTAAAATTTTTACCAATGGGTAGACCTTTAATAATTGTTCAATAAAATGTTTTAAATTCACGCTTTATTCTGTTACTATACAGGACACAAAAAAAACTGATTTATTTTACAAATAAATTATAATATTACTGTAAAATTTATGTTGTTTGGGGTTAAATGGCAGTACAGTATATAATTAATTTTAATTTAATTTTTTTTATATTTTTATGGTTACACAAATTGTATTCTTTTGTCAGCAAAAATTCAGTAAATAAATTTATAGTAATTGCCAAAAGATAGTTTTTTGTTGGTTACTCGTGCGGGATCGGCAGTCGACCAAACAAAAAAAAATGTATGTACTCGTACATACGTATATACAAATAATTAATTACATAAATACTATTAATCCAAATTTATTGGCATACAAAAAAAAATAAAAACATTGCTAATTAGGTCATAACCGTATACACGATAATATGTATAACCTTTCAGAGATTTTATTTCCATATTATGTTAGCAGCATATAAAACATAATTTTTTTTTTATAAATAACTAGGTATATAAATAAACACTATTTTATATTTAGAATTTAATCGATTGGATAAATAAATAAAAATAAAATTCTACAGAACTTGTGCTAACAAACTATAACAACAAAAAATAAAACTCATTTCCACATCATCGAATTAAATAAACGAATTATATGATTTTAATAATCAACAAAATATTATAATATTTTGCCACTTCGCAACAACAAAACTATCTATATTGCTAGAACAATCTATCTCTCGATTTGATTAAATTTACAACATGATTGAGGACTAACCTAAACCATGTAAACATATTCCATCGTGTTACATTCATACCCGTCTAATCAAATCATCAATCATTGTATACCATAATATCATCATTTTGTGAGGATAAATCTTAACATTTTTATATTACCTGTATGTTATTCGTCCTTCTCTTTGACTATACATAGTCATAATCGTAAGATAAAAAGCTGTTTTGATCGATTATCACGTATATGAACAAATGTACTGCTGTGCTTTCTGAATTTATGCTTTGATATAAAATATACATAATCTAATCTATACATACACGCCTTTCTTCTGTTACATGTTTATATATAACATTATAACTAGGAAGCTGTTGTACATATATGAATAAATATTAGAGATGTGAGCATTGAAGAAATAATTTATACACTTTGCAGCGTGGCAAAGAATTTGGTTGTTTTTCAGTAAATTTGGACTAAATGAATCCTTGATAAATAAACCAATAATTAGTTTAAGTTCATCAACTGGGTTGGTGTTATTGAATTGTAAACGTATTGAATAATTAAAATATTTTAGGGTCGTCGTCATTTCAAAGATGGACTGTTTAATTTAAGTGTTTTATTTATTTAAATGCGTAATTTTATTATTTAAGGAGACTCATACAGCGGGCTCTTTCATTTCAGCAATTTTCAGAACAAAATATTTCAGTATGACATATGGTACAGTGGGAAAATCATCTAATTGAATGGCGAATTATTAACGACTTCATATTGAAAGTCACATTTCACTCAATTTTATATTATTTAAGGTATATTTTTATTAAAACCATTAAAAAATATTTAAATATTGTGAATTTGTGTGTGCCCATTGTTAGATATGTAATTGAATTTATTGTAATTATTTGGCATACTATGCCCATTAATATAATATAAGAAACTCAATAATGGGCATAGTGTCGATAAATATACAATTTTGGGATGCCGATTATTATTGATATAAGTATGATACCACATACAAATTGAAAAATCATTTTTATTACCAAAATTCGCTTAGGTAGGTATTGCTGTACGATTATTTGCCATTCATTATAATCATATTATAAACTTACTCGTATAATGAAAACATTTCAGATGCCAAGAATTAAGTTATCGTTTTTAGAAGAGAACATCCAAAAGACGTGTGATTCTGTTATTAACAGTAAAGTCGCCAAAAAGGCTGCATACAAATTATTTAATGTGCCACACTCTACAATTCAGTACAGATTTTCTGCAAAATCTAAAAAAAGCCGTCTTGGCAGACTACTACACTTTATTGTTTTTTCGAGAGTACCAGAAAGGGGTTTCCAAAACGTCGCGAAGATGTAATTGAAACGTCACCCATGTCTAACTTACAGAACTCCTGAAGCGGTAAGTTGCCATTTACAGTATGTATAATTAAATATTCTGGCTGGTATATATTATTCAAATTCTAGGTCACTGCTGCTGGTCATGTGTGGGGTTTGCTAGTTTTCCTATCAGCCGCCTCCCCAAGTGGCGGATAGGTGAAAGCTTGCCAGATATGGCAGGTACCGGGGAAATCAAATACTCGGAGCGGACCAAAAACTAGCACACCCAAGCTAAGGTGGCACTATATACGCCGATGGCCGAACTCCGAATTTGGCGACGTTCGGTTCAAACCCGTAGCCTTCCCAAGATAGTACAGAGCTCTGTCATGGGTGACCGTTACCTCATGTGCTACTCGTGGGAATACAAATGATAGGAAATAATAATAATAACCTAACGAAATTAGGAAACGAGACGGATATATCTCTAACAACATCAAATCAATCATCATCGTTGGATGCCGATACCATGGATGCTGAGGGGGATCAACTGTTGCAGAACAAAGGGAACAACTTTCCTCAGAGCACGAAAATGTTGAGATCACCAATTCTAAAGGTTCCAAATGTAATTAGTTGTACATTACAACTAAAGACGGCTGCGACAGTCGCGACTGCGTCCCAAGTTACTAATAATCTGAGGAAGTAATCAAAGCTCTAGCCGAATCTAGACAAGAAAATAAAGAATTAAATAAAGCAATTTAATGGATGCAGCACCATATACAACTTTTTGAAGTAGAAGTTAAAAACCTTAAACATAATCTAAAGATGGACTACCAAACTGGTCATGCAGTTTCGGTTGAAGTAAAAGCCCTAAACCAGGAAAACAACAACAAAGAAGCGGAATGTGCTAACTTAATTGACTACCAAACCGACGAGGAAGATTTAGATAGAGAGACTAATTGGATAATAAAAAAATCAAAAAGGGCTCTAAAAAAGCAAAAAACACAGGAAGTAAATTCTTTCAGTAAAAGGAAAGCTGAGTCGTCCTCAGAAATGAACACTAGCGTGAACATATCGGGAGAAAAGGTAAACCAATTACCAACTATCAGCAAAGACCAAGAAAGAAAAACGACCACCACCAATCAATATCACACATGTCGGTAAATTTAGCGTTATTCCAGCGCTAATGAAAGAAGTGACAGAAAAGGAGTATAAGCTTGTGTCGCAAAATAACAACATCTGGAGGGTAAATATGCCTGATCCAGACGGTAATAGAAAACTTTCAACTGTATTGAATGATAAAGGTCTCCAATGGTATACATATGAAGACAAAAATACCAGACCCACTAGAGTAGTTGCTAGGGGTCTACATCAAACATGCACACCAGATGAGATAATTGAAGACCTCAAAAGAAAAAAACTAACGATCTTAGATACAGTTAATATGTGTAAAACTGAAAGGCAGTCTACCGGCAAAGGAGGGAGTATTGTTAATAAAATAAAGTTACTACTATTCACTCTGACCTTTGCAAACTCAGAGAAAATTGAGAACATATTCAACATTAGGAACATCTTGGGAAAGATTGTCCGAATGGAGCCATTGAAAGAGGCAACAGGGATCATACCACAATGCAAAAAGTGTCAGGCATACAACCACACGGAAAAATACCGCAATCGTGAAATCAGATGCGTAAAATGTGCAGGAAAGCATGACACTAAATAATGCGTGATAGTTAAGAATATTCCAGCAAAATGTACTAACTGCCAAGAAAGCCATCCTGCTAGCTATAGAGGGTGTGAAGTAGCCAAAACACTGCAAAACACGCGAAATAGGACAAACAAAAACTAGCCAAAGTGAGCAACGAAAGAAAAAGAAATCCCGACAAAAACTGTCACTACGTTCCATAGTGCGAAAGTGGCAAAGGGATTCTCATACTCACAAGCAGCAAGACAAGGACTACCTGGGCCTACAGATCAAAATGTTGGAATTCAACAAGCTATGACAACAATGCAAAACACAATCGCCTTTCTATAAAAGAAGAAAATATAGAGTTTCTAAACAAGAGACAAGTTAATCTTGAACAACAAGTAGGACATCGAGAAAAAATTAAGAAGATTTCTAGCAAAAAAGTTGCTTTATGTTCTGATCTTTCGCTCCAAAAAAAAATTAACAAAACACTAAGAATATTAACCTGGAATGCTAATGGACTTCTACAGCATCTTCCAGAGCTAGACATTTTTTTGAATACAGAAAAACATGATATATGCTTATTAGCAGAGAGCCATTTCACTAGAAAGTCTTATTCAAAAATAAAAGGTTACTCTTGTTACCATTCTATACATCCAGTAGAAAAAACTAGGGGTGGAGCAACAATATTCATCAGAGAAAACATCAAACAATTCGAAGATGTCAAACTCGAAATAGAGACAATGCAAATTGTATCACTTAGCGTGCAACTAAACAATTACAAGAAGCTGCGGGTTGCCGCGATATATTGTCCACCAAGGCATCAACTAACAACTTAAAAAGGATGATTACCTCTCAGTGTTTAAAATGATGGACCCAAATTTCGTCATAGGAGGAGACTTTAATGCCAAACATACGCATTGGGGTTCGAGACTAATATCACCTAAATGGAGAACTATTAGAAGCTGGACATTAAATAAACTGCGAATTTTATTCATGTGGTATTCCTACTTACTGGCCAACGGATACAAACAAAATACCAGACGTGATTGACTTTTTCATAGCCAAAGGTATTTCAGAAAACTATATCAGCATCGATAATAATGAAGGTTTATCATCGGATCATTCTCCAATCTTACTTACGATCAGTGAAAAAATAATTAAAAAAGAAAAGCCACTAAGGTTAATAAGTGGGAAGACCAATTGGGGAAAATTCGCATTGTTAATTGAGGAAAGTATTGATCTTCAAGTCCCAATCAAAAACTGAACACACATGGGAAGCACTCCTCCTGCCAAAAATAAACCTCACAAGAATGAAACATATACACAGGAAATAAGAAATCTGATCAGAGAAAATAGGAAAGCTCGCAAAATCCGGCATAGAAATCGAGCACCGGAGAGCAAAACTATTTTCAATCAGCTCAAAAACAAGCTGCAGAAGTTAATAGAAGAAACCAAAGCGGTAAGCTTTAACAAATATTTAATAAATCTTTCTGGCCACTTCTAAAAAAGTAGATAGTACTTGGACCAAAAGCCCCAAAGATAAAGCTGATCTTTTTGCTGAACATCTGGAAAAGACGTTCCAACCTTTGACTAAATAAACAGCAGATGAAAATACCTTTCTAATGGAAAAAGAAGATGAGTTAGACATACAACCAGTTACAATGAAAGAACTCGAAAAAGAAATCAAACATAACCTAAATGCAAAAAAGGCTCCTGGATACGATCTTATTACAGGAAAAGTTATTAAAAATTTGCCAGGAAAATGTCTTAAGAAGTTACTACACATAATTAACGCTGCTTTTAGAATGAAATATGTTCCTCAGCAGTGGAAAATAGCAGAAGTTATTATGATACCTAAGCCTAATAAGCCACCTAATGAGAAAACGTCATACAGACATATATCTGCATTACTATCATTGTTCAAACTCTTCGAAAAATTTCTCCTCAAAAATATGAGACCCCTGATTGAAGAAAGACACCTGTTACCATCGCATCAATTTGGTTTCAGAGAGAAACACTTAACCATAGAGCAGGTTCACAGAGTCACTAACGTGATTGAGAAGACGCTTGAAAACAAAAAGGTATATTCTGGAGTTTTCGTTGATGTTGCCCAGGCCTTTGACCGAGTCTGGCATCGAGGACTGTAATATAAATTACATCGCGACCTTCCTAAGCAGTTCTATGAGATATTAAAATTATACAATAAAGGGAGATATTTTAGAGTGAAATATGAAGGAGAGTTCTCATCACTCAAGAGAATTAAAGCAGGCGTACCACAAGGGAGCGTGCTCAGACCAGTCTTGTAATTGCTTTATACGAGAGACATACCTATTACTGGAGAAACAGATATTGCAACCTTTGCGAATGATACAGCAATCTTGGCGGTTGTAAGTACAATCGAAGAAACAACCAGCACTGGACAAAAAATCGAGATTACAATTGAAAGAGCTAAAATCAGTTCACACAACATTCACCTAACTTAAAGTTGATCATTTACCTATTTACATAAATAGGCAGGAAATACCACATGCGAACACGGCAAAATACATAGGTATGACGCTCGACGCCAAGTTAAAATGGAAAGAACATGTCAAGAAAAAAAGGCAAGAATTGGATATAAAGTTCAGAAAAATGTATTGGCTCATTGGAAGAAATAGTGAGCTTACCATTCCAAAACTGACCGACTGGGACTCTTATAGAGTCTCACTCGTATCAGAAATGCCCTCGGTTGTGGGGAACATAGAGTCTCCAGAGGGTTTGGAGATTTGTTCAAACCAGCTGCATAATTCTATACACTTGGCTTACGAGAACAGCTGCCCAGTTAAGCGAAGAGAGTCCACAAAGATAGTCCCTTGGTGGAACGGGACGCTGGGTAAACTGATGAAAAAATCAAAAAGATTATTTAACAAGGCTAAACGCACCGGTGAATGGGGCGAGTATAAGATGGCCTTGACGGAATATAATCTCGAACTAAGGAGATCCAAAAGGGCTACCTGGAGGAATTTCTGTGAGGGAATCAATGAATTGCCCTCTGCAGCTCGTCTCCAGAAAGTCCTTTCCAGGGATCATTCAAATGGTTTAGGACTTCTCCAGAAGCAAGATGGGGGTTCACTAAAAACCGGAAGGAAACCTTAGAGGTACTGTTAGAGACCCACTTTCCGGATTCAGTAGTGGTATGAGCCCAAGAGAACTCATATGATCCTTCGAGTGAGGTGGCCTATTCGCCTCACAGTAGGATCTGGAGTCTCTCTGGGAAAATTTTCACACCCAGCAAGGTTCGATGGGCTATTGGGTCTTTCAAACCTTTCAAATCCGCTGGAGGGGATGGTATCTTTCAAGCTTTACTTCAAAAAGGTATTGAGGAAATACTCCCCAGCTTGATCCAGATGTTTCGGGCAAGTTATGCTCTTAATTATATTCCGAAACGAAAGTAAATGTGGTCTTTATACCAAAGGGCGGGGGTCGGTAAGACACCCAGGCCAGGGCATATCGGCCAATTAGCCTCACATCGTTTCTTTTGAAGACGATGGAAAAAATCCTGGACTATCAAATAAGAAGTGAGATCCTTGGAAAGAATCCCCTGCATCAGGACCAGTTTGCGTATCAAACTGGTAAATCCACGGTTATGGCTCTTAGCGGGCTAGTCACGAGGATTGAAAAAGCAGTGACATATAAAGAAATTGCCCTTTGTGCCTTTGTGGACATTGAGGGGGCATTTGACAATACCTCCTATGGATCTATAGAGAGGGCAGCAATGGGAAAAAGGGTTCCATTTTCCACAATTAGGTGGATCCGTTCCATGCTGGAACATCGTGAGATTACTGCCAGACTAGGTGGCGAATCAGTAACCATCAATGCCGTAAAGGGCTGTCCCCAAGGAGGCGTACTATCTCCTCTTTTGTGGTCATTGGTTATTGACAGACTACTGGTCCTTCTGAGTAGCCATGGGTTTGATGTACAGGGCTTTGCGAATGATGTGGCTATCATAATCAGAGGCAAGTTTGATGAGGTCATTTCTGATCGCATGCAAAATGCACTCAATATAATATGGCAGTGGTGTTACCAGGAAGGGCTCAGTGTCAATCCAAGCAAAACTGTCATTGTTCCTTTTACGAGGAGGACAACGTTGGCTAGCCGACCAGTAGTCATTTAGCCAACCACAGTACAACGTTATACCAACTCACTCGTGCTACTTGGGTATTGAAATCCTTAAGGAATTTCAGACAGATCCTACAATAGGAATGCCTTCCGACTGTATGCTAGCTAAACTGGACTTCCACAAACCATTCTGTGTTAAGTTACTTGACCGGGATGTGTGGAGGGCAGGTGGACCATCATTTGAGCTAGGGTCCATGGTATGGTTTACAGATGAATCAAAAACGGAAGATGGGGCGGGGATAGGAATACACGGGAGTGGCACTACCCTCTCGAAGTCCTTGGGTACCAATGCTACCGTTTTTTAAGCAGAATTACATGCTATAGAACTTTGCGCTAGGATAGGCATAGCAAAAGGCCTAAACGATTCAAAGATTTATATTGTATCAGACAGCCAATTAGCCTTAAAAGCTCTTAGGTCTTGTACCGTTGAGTCAAGGCTGGTATGGGATTGTCTGAAGGTTATTAAACATCTGGCAGGCTCAAATAAGGTAACACTTATATTGGTGCCAGGTCATACTGGAATCGAAGGAAACGAGGCAGCTGATGGCCTCGACCGTGAGGGTTCTGCCTCTCCATTTTTTGGACCAGAACCCTTCTGCGGTGTCACTAAGGGACACCTTAGAGCAGCGGTAAAACGCTGGGAGGATGTTCAAAAGTCCTCCTTCTGCCGCAGAATTCCAGGTTTACGGCAGGCGAAGAAATTTATATCACCTTCGTTTGTTAGGGTTAAGGAGTGTCTTGAACTTAGGAAACTAGAGTTGAGGCTGCTTACTGGCTTCCTCACAGGTCATGTCCCCTTAAGGTATCACCTTAAGAAGATGGGCCTAAGTACGACAGATAGATGCCGCTTCTGCGGTCTGGAAGCGGAATCAGCGGAATATGTTCTGTGCCATTGCCCAGCCATTTTCCAGCAAAGACTGCAACATCTAGGAGGGAGAACAATGAACCCGGATAGTATGTATCTTGTACCGGCCAGTAGTATTGTCAGATTCATTAAGATCCTGAATATTGACTGGACGGATAATTAGGTAGGGTCCAGCACAATAGATCTTTTAGGTCGCGGTGCGAGGTGGCTTATCGCCCACATGGCCCTCCAGTAAATAATAATAATAATAATACCATTCACAATAAGCTGCTTTTATATAGGCAAATACTTAAGCCTGTGTGGACCTATGGCATCCAGCTCTGGAGACGCACAAACAAAACGAACTTTACAATTATACAAACGTTCCAGAACAAAGTACTTCGATGCATTGTCAATGCACCTTGGTATATTAGAAACGATAATCTACATAGGGATCTAAAGATGGAAACCGTCAACGAAGAAATCACAAAAAATGCCAAAAAATATATCCAGCGTTTACAACTCCTTGGAAACCCGGATATTCAACATATTGTCAACGACGTCGACAGCGCAGTGACAAGACGGCTAAAGAGAACGAAGCCGCTTGATTTAGTTTCTTAGGACTTAAGGTTGCCGATGTAACCGGAAGATCTGGGCCCACTGGAAATAACTACTGTGTTATAGCCCAACTAACAGAGAATTAAAATAAGAAAGAAAAATTGCTAAATGGGTTGTAATAACTTAGTCGTTATAAAATTACAAAAAAAAAAAAAAAAAAAACTGCTGCTAGTTCTAAAGTTAGCGCAACTAATTTTTATAAATGGTTTGAACAAATTAAAGATTACCTGAAAGAAAAAAAAAAAAAAAAAAATTATTTTTTGTGCTAAATGAACTGACCCGAGTCTTTAATGGAGATGAGACAATTTTTATGATATGCCCAAAAACGAAAAGCGTACTAGCCAAGGTTAGAACAAAAAATGTTTATGAGGTCGAAAAAGGATCTTCTAAAATCTGTCTCACGGCCATGTTCAATTACTCTGCTTCGGAAATCATGGTACCATCGATGATAATTTATCCATACAAGAGGATTCCTGAAGACATTAGAAATTCGATTCCGGAATACTGAGGTGTGGGAAGACGTGACAACGGGTGGATGACCAAACAAGTGTTTTTCGAATAAGTTTCAAATGTTTTCTTTTACCCCCATATTATCAAAAGTAATATAATTTCCGGTAATTTTATTTGTCGATGGTCATGTGACCCACCTTACATACGAGTTAAGTATGTTATGCCAAAAAAGAATTTTGCAGCCCTGCAATGTCTCCGCATTTAAACCTTTAAAGTCAGCTTGGCAGAAGGTTGTCATAGAGTGGAAAAGACCAAATGTGGACAAAATTCTTAATAGAGAGGACTTTGCGCCACTCTTGAATAAAGCGATTAAAAGAGTAGAAAATCCCGAGACGAACAAAAATGGGTTTATATACCTCGTAGGTATCCAAAAACTAGAGGAGCTTGAGGTAGCCACAGAAACAGGTTTGGACGATAAAACCGAGGACTTTCAATGTCTTTATAGAATTTAAAATAATCCGTTAGCTAGAGCAAATACAGAAAATACTGCGATAGGTGAACCAAATACAGAAAATACATTGAATATTTTAGATATCAATGACTTCGTGTTTCTTTATGAAGAACTTGAAAACGAATCGAAACCAAATAATTTAAGAGTAACACAGGTCGGTGAACCAACTGATATTCCCAAAGACTTATTGCAGCTTATCGACCATTATATTAGATGGGTTAAAACTCCAGAAAAGAAGGGCAACAATAGAACTAAAGAAAATGTACCTTTCGTTGTGACTCTATCGGGATATTCAAAAATTCAAGAAGATAAACGAAAACAAAAAGAACAGAAAGAACTTGAAAAGGGACAGAAGGAGCTACAACGAAAACGAAATCTGGAAGAAAAAAGGAAGCTTAAAGAAGAAAAATCAAAATTAAAAATCCAGAAAAATTCGAAAAAGAAACCAACAATAAAACAACTTCATATTAAAAAGCTAACCTTTGAAGAATTTATACTTTTGGAGAATTTGGCCAAGAATACATCTACCTTATCTTTAGATAATATTACAGTTCGGATAAATCCTGAAAAGAGCGATAACAACGCAGATAACGAAAGCGTGGAAACCTTTACTGATTCAGACCAGCACCTACTGCAAGAAACGAACAATATTTTGGCAGAAAACTCTAAGGCTAAATTGCCTAAAGCAGGTCTAATTATCGTTAAATTATATTAATAGTGATTATGCCATCTCAAATATTCAGCATCAGGAAAGATGAGTTGCCGTTGCACTTACATTATAAATATTAATAAAAGAGAAATGCGATGTGAAAAGTGTATCGCCAAATTCCACATTGTATGTGTGGATAAGCTAAAACTTCACTTTTGAGCCACAATTCCTTTGCACTCTGTGCAAGAACAAGAAATTTTAATCAAATTTGTGTTTAGTGATTCAATGGATTATTTTTTAAACTTTTATTTTGTATTTATTAATCATTTTTTATTTAGTTTTATTATTTATTGTGATACTGAATTATAAATGTGATTGAATTTGGAATAAAGAAATTTTGTGATATTACCGAGTACCTACCTATAGGTATTTATAAGATTCTGTTTTAATTGCGTTGTTAGACTGATGATAAAATAGAAAATCAATGTGCCCAAAAGTGATCATGTGTGACGATTATTGTAGGTAAACTGATTGTTTTTCGTAATAATAATATGCCAATTAATGTGAATTTTAACAATGCCAATTATTGTTTTTCGGTGTCCATTACTACTGAAAAGACACACCTGCGAATTTAAAAAAAATTATATATTAAATTAATTAAAAATTAAAATTCATCCATTGGCTAATTAGTTTACAAAATACATACAATTTTTTAAATTAAATGCAAAATAATCGGAAACTGCCTTATAAGTGCCAATTATTGTATCGCTTACCCAATATGACTACTTAGTAAATTTTAATTTCAATTTAATTTTTTCTCAAATTTTGATTGGTTCTCAAATATTTTGTAACATTTTTATGAAAAATGTTTGCTTGCTAGAGGATTGAGTATTTGCTAGGATATTAGTCCAAAACTTTAATAAATATCACGTTAAAGAAAGTGACAAAACCGAAATTTTGTGTTTTATTATATAAAAAAATTTTAATACTAATACAAACTGAAGCTTATCAATAGGTAAATAATTTGGGGCATCTTAGTAGCGGTGTACTAGGGAAATTACTTCTTCTGCCTCCCTCTAATAGTGGCAGGTTATACTAATACGCTATTTTTTCTTCAAAAAAGAATTCTGGTAAATTTGTACATTAAAAAATACAAAATCCGTCGAAATCGACAAAATCTACGGCAAGGAAACTGAAATTGTATAGTATAGTTCAATGCCTGTTTTTTTGTCCCGGTGGTATATTATTAAAAGCTGGAGTTGATACGGCTAGTAATGTTGGTTTTTTTTTTACCTAAAATGAAAAGTTTAATTATCCTTGCACCCGTGCCATTGTTCGTTTTTCACCGTAGTTAAGACATGATGTTCTATGCGCGTATTATGATCGATAATTTTCTCAAAAGTTCGATTGCTTTAAATAACTTGTCTGATGGTCGAGCCGTTTGTTCCACCACCGTAGTATTGCAGCCATCTTGATGGTCTTATCGCCAAAAATGTTTAATCCTTCCGGATCTAAGCCTAATATAGCCTAGGAGATAAAGATACGCAACGGTTAGCATTTCGTTTCTCAGTACACTGTTACATGCCTATACCAAAACAACTTAACTTTCAATTGTTTCAATAATTTGCGTGTGGTATGCACGTTCAAGCGCCAAAAGTACTCGTTTTGCAACGGAAACAAAGATAGAGTTCAACAATTTTTTTGGTTGATTTTTAAGATGATGCTTGAAGTGTGTTTTAACAAGTTAGCGAGTGGGTTACATGCTCTAATATTGTTTTTTGTTATGCTTTCATATTTATTCATTTAAGCTCTTGAGAAATACACCGCGAAACTGTATCTCAAGCGAAAAATTATGATATGTGACCTGCAGCTGTATTCTGAAAAAAAGTGAAAAAAACGTGATGGGTAACGTGATGTTCCTTAACGTGAACGTTTCTTTTTTGTCAAATTCCTATTCCGATAAAACGCACGTTTACGAACATCGAAAAACACATAGAATACTGGAAAACAGAAAAATGGTTTGTCAAATTATGACATTTGACAACGATTTTAATAGTACACAAGTCTGTTTGCGATATAACAGCAATAAAATGTATGTTTTGGTGAACAGGCGACAACAAGGAAGCCACCGAACTGAAACGTTTATTAATTTTAAATTATACACATACATATTCACTAGTAATGGTTCCAGTGGATTCGTAATATATAACATCATATATTCATAATAATTAATAACATTGTTGGATTGGCCAAACCGTGTTCGAATTTCTTTTGAATCTTTTAAATGAAATCTAACAGAAGGTTAACTAACAAAAATTAAAATTAAAATATTTGGTAATAAGATATGATTTTTAGTTTTCTTTTCTTCAAGTCATCTTGTTTGCCTGTTACTGGAGTGCTCCACTTATTGGCCAAACCGTGGATTGGCCAAACCGTGTTCGAATTTCTTTTGAATCTTTTAAATGAAATCTAACAGAAGGTTAACTAACAAAAATTAAAATTAAAATATTTGGTAATAAGATATGATTTTTAGTTTTCTTTTCTTCAAGTCATCTTGTTTGCCTGTCACTGGAGTGCTCCACTCTTGCATGTCCTGTGTATTGAATTATTATTATCGTTAAGCTACAACACTTAACGCTAACCAAATTATTTTAGTTTTAATATTACAAAAAACGAAAAACGTTTCAAAAACCCAACCAAAAAACGTGAGTTTTTTTAACGTCGAAAACGAGCACGTTTTTCTTCAATCAGAATAGGAAATAACGTTAATTTTGCGATTCACGTTTTTAACTGTCAAAAAAATCGCAAATCACCTAGTTAAGTTTTTTCAGAATACAGCTGCTGATCATCAATGACTAACGATAACGAATCAAAGGTGTGTGGGCCAGTTTTTAATTTTGTTTAATTTATAAATGAATAATTAACAGGGCGGCTAGGCACGATAGTTTCTCCTTCCCTTCGGTCCCCGATAATGTCTTCCTGGCTATATAGATGGCGTTGTGTTTTTTTGCTTTAGATTTCAAATATATTTCTATATGGACTTATCTCATCCCCGTTCTAAGATATTCTGCTGAAATAATTGAAGTAATTAGCCGTGATCATCGAGATAAAGCATAATTTAAATGGTTTCAGTCCAAAAGCTCATTCCGGAATTGCTAAGGGTCCAGCCCATAATCATTTGAAATAGTTTGGAAAGGTGACACTAAGTAAGAAGCAGTTTTAGAACTTAAATCAAGGAGGTAAATATTATCAGATTCAGTTCTTAGCATACTTGCTCTAAGCTCCGGAGGTGACGGGTTCGATTCCCGGCGGGTGATGACAAAATCACGGCTGGCTAATGTAGGATAAATGAATAAACGACTCATTATTCGTTAGAAAATGATTACGAAACCTTATCATGAAGTGGTAAAATCCCTCTGTGTGATATAGCGCCAGTGAAAAAATAAAAAATAAAAAAAATAGTGTTACTGCAAAGCCCCTATCAGAAACCGTTATCTGAGTATTTTCTTACGCCTAAGACAACGTCAAATTTTAATTTGGGCAAGCTTAACTGCACCTGAAAAGATTATTTACCTCCCGTACTAATTTTTGCTTTAAACTTGTAAAAACTGATTCAGATTGTTACAAATTTACTTTCTAATGTTAGGAATTAAATTATCAAAAGTCAGTCCGTAATAAAAATAAACCGAATGTAACTTAAATATTGTTTATTTGTAGTAAAGAGAGGACACAAACCTTAATTAAAATATATATTCCCTTTAAAGCCGAATTGTGCCATCTACTCTAAAGTGTCAAAAGGTATACATATTTATGTCGATCAATATTTGCAATTAAGCCAATACACATTTAGCTAGTTAAAGTCAATGAATTGGAATCTTGAATTTATTTGGTATAAATATTATGTACGCAGAGATGTTTATATACTTTTTTTGTTTATTTCTTATATTTGTTGTTGCAATTTATTGGGTCGTATATAGAACATTAGGTAGAATATAGGTCGTCCGGTATTTCCAACTTTTTTGTTGTAGTAATACATAAGCCGTTAAAACCATCGTTTTTTTTTGTTACCATGCAAAATATTAAAAATTAATTTGAGATGATCGGAGGGCGATCACTTTTTAAGAGGCCACGTTGGTGAGCATACATCCTAATTTCTTTTAAATAAAAAAATAAACAAATAAATAAGGTTATGCTCGCTCTTTAAATTAATAATTGTGAATATTAAAAAAATATTAAAGAGCCCGTAAGATAATTAATTTTTTTTAATAAAAAAAAAATAAGGCGAATGGTAAGCATTTAACTATATAATCTAATCTCGTGGATAGACATATTTATTTAGTTTTGTTCTCTGTGATTGGCTTATAGGAATAGAAATTTGATGGGAATCATCCATAAATACGGCTACAACCTTTTTTTTTGGGCGTTATTACTAGCGAGGCCTCAATTTATTGGCGAAACCATACAGTGTGAATTGATGGTAAGGTCGACCAACTTTGGCGGCTGCATAACGGAGATTAAACGAATTGTGTAAATATAAGACCCTTACACCAAAACAAGGAAGAAAGGTGTTTTGTAAAGAAAAAACATAATATGTGTACAAATTATGTATACCAATTTTCTTTTTAAAATCAACTTTAGCCATTAGTGTGGTTATTTAAATTCATAAAACAAAATTTATTTTGAAAAAAAAACGTTTACTCATTTTTGCATTAAATTATAAATTTTAAAGTAAAATCAAAGTCGGATCTTGAGTGATTTGTGTTATACCATAAGTGGAAATATTTTCTCGGTGTTTAGGTAACGAACGCAATCTTAGCAGCAACCAGTGAGCGCTCATCGGTGGAAAGCTGAGGTAAGCAAATTAATAATCAGTTTTTTTAACACATACATATATATATTTTCTACCTATTGTTTGGCAAATTGAAATCGCTCAAATCCTTTTGTGTTTTTTTTGCTTCTTAAAAAAAGAAAAATGAAGTGTTCGTTGTTTGTTTTTATATAAAAAAAAAACTGTTACTTTTGAGTGAATAAACCAAAGTTTTTTTGTTGTATTTAATTGAATTAATCAAATCTTTTAATTAAAAAAAAAATAAATAAGTAAAATTTTATTTATTTTGAGAACATTTGTATGAAATTATAATTATTTGGTAAGAACCCAAAATTTGGTGGTGTTGACTGAAAGAGGTAATTGTCTGATAATGCCGAAATATAAATTAAAATTAGTTTTATCAAGTCACGAACAATGTTTGTCTGAACATTAGCCCTGGAGACAAAGAACCCTCCATTTCCGACCGAAGCCTACCTAAATCGTGACAGTCTCCAGAGGTTCAGTACCAAAATGGCGCCCGAGCAGGGACCTGAAGGTCATTGAGTACTTAACAATGTGGCCTAAAGGTCAATTTTCGCATGTTTTAATGTTTTATTTCGCCCTGAACAGTTTTATAACTTTTTTTGTAATTAATTTCCATCTTTTATTATAATTCAATTTTTTTTTAATTTAATAAACTTCCAGCTTCACTGGGTTTTGTCAACAATTTTTCAACCATTATTTGATGTATACTGAATTTATAAACGTTCGTATTGATTGTGAAGTGTTGATTGAATCCAGAACATTACATTTTTTTTTCTTTAAGGAGGCACTACACTGATTGTTTGGTAGTTGATGATCGAATGCTTAGAGATTCTATGGTTAATCTCATCAGCTATTAATTGAATCAGTTGTGTCAATTTCATTTAATTTGGTATTATTTGATCACCTGATGCGTTCAGTTTTGTGATACTTAATGATTTTAAATGAATTCGAATTGATCGTATCCGGAATGTTCTAATACAAATATACTCCGTTCACAATACGTTTTCTTTATTGTTGCAATAACGATTGAATTCATTTTCGTCAGATTTAGGTTGAATACACAGGAACGCTGTGACGTAATCCCTGGACTGATTGAATTGATTTCTCGTATGAGCACCGCAATAGAAAACTGTTTTTCTTTCTTTTATTATTCAGATTAAAATATATTAAGGCATTTTAGGCAATTGCCCCGATAGTCGACACCACTAGTTATTATTAATTTCATTTACATATTTATCTAATTACTAAATTATTGTGCATATATTATTTCGTTTGAATTGAATTATATAGTTTTAAATAAATTTTTTTTTTAAGTAATTTTGTTGGATTCGAGGTCTAACGGCCTAAAATTTATTCATTTGTTCTTATCGATTTATATTCGAGATTTTTTTTTTATTTCTTTTGTTTATTAATCTAAATTGAAGTATAGATTATTATTGATACATCCATTTCTCTAAATACTCTACACATACAATTTAGTTTGGTCATATAGTCTTTAGTATTTACGTTTCTTTACAATTAAATACACAATGGAAACTACAACTTATCTCAGTAAACTCACTGACGCTGAGCTGGAAGTTGAGTATAAAACCCGAGGATTATCAAGTAAAGCATCTGATGCTGTCAAATTACTGGTAAACTCACTGATTGCTGAAGGCTCTGATAATAGTTTTAAGCCGGTTAAATCCCATGAGACAGAAAATCCTCAAAACGAGTTTCAAATTTGTATTAAAAGATTTGACGAAATATCTAAAGCGGATCAGGAACAGGGAGTATCACCATCATATGAATTTGTTATTGTTGGTCTTGCTAAAATAATTCACTATAAAGATCGATTAGAGCGACTAGTCAATACCTTCGGGGACGTTTCAAACAGCAACCAATTGTTCAGTAATTATCGCAGAATGTTCAATCGGTACGCTAAACTATTGAAGGAATACGAAATAATAAAAGTTCCAGAAAACATTCCACAGCGTCGAGAGATGGCCACTTCAAGCCCAACTGAAGAACAGGGCCACTCAAATATCGGAGGTCAACAACCAGAGCAGGTACTAAAGAGCAATCCAGAATTTCAGGTAAAGTCCCTTGATCATCAATTTGAAGCTTTGATAAATGAGGGGAAAAGTCTAAAGGGTTCCGTAGCGGATTTCTTCTCAAAGATGGAAATGCAAAGAAATGCTAACATACGTAATTCAAATTTGCAGGTTCCCACGGATATGTCAGGAAGTAATATTTACGAAGATCACCAAAGGAATTTAAATAATAATCTGACAATTTCGGCAGGGAATACTAGAAGATCAGTACTAAATCCAAATACGTTACAAAAGCCCGAATCTGTGTTTCGAATGTCCGATTTCTATAAAATTCGTCAAAAGTGGAACTTGTCATTTGATGGTAGTGATACCACAAATATTCATGATTTCATTTATAGGTTAGAACAGATGGCAAAAGATGATGGTTTTCCAGAAACACAGTTGACAAAAGTTCTTCATTTATTCCTATCAAAAAAGGCGGAAGATTGGTTTTGGGTATTCAAACTAGATTATCCCGAAGCTTCTTGGTATGATATGAAATCTGCGATGCTTGCATACTTTAGCTCTTTCGATTTTGAGGAGGAAATCCGCGAACAGATACTCCGCAAACGACAAAACAGAGAAAGTTTTTCGGATTTTGCATTGGGTGTACAGAAATTAAACGCTAGGCTTCAAAATCGTTTAAACCAGAGGGAACTTTTATATAGACTTTGTCAAAATATGCACCCAGCGCTTAAGAACGTTACCATGCCATATCAGAAAAATTTAACCTCTGTAGAAGAATTACGAGTTTTGTGTCAAAGATACGAGAGGATGTGGGAGGAAACTGGGTATGACCCAAGGCGTTTTGTTGACTCTTCTCTGCGATGTCGTCCTACGGTAAACGAATTAACCAACAGTATGGAACAGATAAATATGAGTGACCCATTAATTTTGGCAACAAAAAACCAGCAACAGTATTACCATCAACCAAATCTTGAAAAGCCTGAAACATTAGAAGCAATCCAGAATATGCGTGACACTGCAAACTACACCGGTGATCATAAATTTAATTTGCTGGAATTGCAAAGAAATAGGCCATAGGTATCAAGATTGCAACGAAAGGTTTCAGAATGTTTTCTGTTTTGGCTGTGGAGCTCAAAATGTGCGCAAACCATCCTGTAGGAATTGTTTGAAATTTACTCAGGGAAACCCTCAACCGAGTGTGACTATTTTGAGGGCAGCACGCTCGGTAGTAAATCAGAAAACATCAAGCAATCCCTCAAATATCCAGGACAATTGAATTCAACATCAAACTATACTTCCTCTCAAATAGCTAGCTCTGACTTGACTCAAAAATCACAAAAATCAAACAAAAGAAAAATTCGCTCAATTAAATATTTCTATCAGAAAAGATCGTTTATCAAAAAATGCATTTCTTCGATCATACATAAATTTTACAAAAATGATCCTCGTCCTTACGCTCAGGTAAACATTTCTAATAAGTCAATGTATGGTCTATTGGATAGCGGAGCCTCTGTAAGTGTCTTGGGTAAAGGTGCCTTGGAATTTCTCGCAAATGAAAATATTAAATTCCATAAACTACATTCGTTCGTAAGGACGGCAGACGGAACGTGTAACAGAATTGAAGGGTATGTTTGGTTACCGGTAACGTTCGGAAATAAGACTGAAGTGATGAAATTAAGTATCGTTCCAAGTTTACAGTCTCCACTATATCTTGGTATTGATTTTTGGGATCGTTTTAATATAATCCCTAATCTGAGTATTAGTCAAATTTCTGAACCAACTGTGAAGCCAATTGAGGAAAACATGCATTCTTTATCTAAAAACGACAAGAACGAACTAGAGCGAATAGTAGATCTGTTTCCTTCATTTGTGAAAAATGGATTAGGTAAAACAACTCTTCATGAACATGAGATAAGTATCATGAAGGATTGTAAACCAATTAAGCAGAGGTACTATCCTGTTTCTCCCGCAGTTCAAAAATGTATTTATGAGGAAATCGATAGAATGCTCAATTTGGGTGTAATTGAGGTTAGCAAAAGCGCCTGGAGTTCACCTGTGACAATAGTAAAAAAATCTAACGGCAAGACAAGACTTTGCTTGGACGCTCGAAAACTGAACTCCATAACCGAAAAAGACGCGTATCCTCTCCCACACATCGACGGACTACTTGGACGTCTTGCTGAGACTAAATACATTACGGGACTAGACTTGAAGGACGCATTCTGGCAGATTCCGCTTGCGGAATCTTCCAGAGACAAAACAGCATTCACAGTACCAGGGCGACCGCTCTATCAATTTAGAGTGATGCCATTTGGGCTGTGTAATGCAGCCCAATCAATGTGTCGGTTGATGCATAGGGTGATTCCGCATGAGCTCCATGATAGAGTTTTCGTATATCTGGATGACTTGTTAATCATCACCGGCACATTGGCGGATCACTTTACTTTGTTAGAGTTGGTCGCAGACTTGTTACGGACGGCAGGACTGACCATAAACGTAGAAAAAAGCAAGTTTCTAATGAGAGAGATACGGTATTTAGGCTACTTAGTAGGAGAACACGGACTGAGACCTGACCCACAGAAGATTGACGCAATAATAAACTTTCCGATACCAGAGAATGTCAAACAAACTAGACGTCTCCTTGGTATGGCAGGTTGGTACCGGAGGTTTATTACTAACTACGCGACAGTGACTGCTCCGATTACAGACTGCCTTAAGAAAGGGAAATTCCAGTGGACTCCAGGTGCTCAAGATGCTCTCTTACAACTCAAAGAAATGCTAACCACGTCTCCGGTTTTGATCAACCCATCGTACGAACAACCCTTTTTCATACGGTGTGACGCTAGTACCGAGGGTGTGGGTGCAGTGCTTTACCAAGAGGATGCAGACGTATGTGAACGCCCCATAGCGTTCATGTCCCAAAAACTAAACAAAGCCCAGAAAAACTATTGTGTTACAGAATTGGAATGTTTAGCTGCCATCCTTGCGGTAAAATAGTTTAGAGCATATGTGGAGGGTCATGAATTTACGATCATAACTGATCATGCTAGCCTTAAATGGCTTATGAACCAGAAAGATTTGAGCGGCAAACTTGCTAGGTGGAGCTTAAAGCTTCAAGGCTACACATTTCACATAAAACATCAAAGCGGGAAATTTAATATTGTTCCAGATGCTCTGTCACGCGTTTATTGCGACACGAGTGATGAATTTGTATCAAGTTTAGAAAAGTTCATATCTGAGGTGAACTTAGAAGCGCCTGAATTCAATGAGCCAGACTATAAAGAGCTGCTAACCAAAATTGAAAATGATCCTGGAAAATACCCTGCATTTCGAATTAAAGATAAACAAATATTTATAAGACTTGAGCCAAAGAAAAAGGACGAATTGACGGATGTGTCAGTGTGGAAACTCTGGATACCAACAGGTATGCGGCAAAAGCTAATTCAAGCCGAACATGACAATCCATCAGCTTCACATGGCGGTGTATCTAAAACTCTTCACAGAATCCGCATGTTATATTTCTGGCCTGGAATGATTCAGCATGTTAGAGATTATGTAGGAAAATGCGAAGTATGCAAAGTAACCAAAAGCTCCAATCAAATGATGAGACCACCTATCGGAAAGATGTTTCATATAGAACGGCCATGGCAAAGGATTTATATCGACCTGCTTGGGCCTTACCCTAGGTCCACTCAAGGAAACACAATGATTTTAATTGTTCTCGACCACTTGACCAAATTTGTATTGCTTAAAGCATTAAATAAAGGAACAACTCGTCAGATTGCCGAATTTTTAAAAAACAATGTCTTTAGTATGTTTGGAGTTCATGAGACTATACACTCGGATAATGGCACACAATTTAAAAGTTCCGAATACCGTGAACTACTAAAGGAGTACGGAGTGATTGATTCGAAAACTGCGGTATATTCGCCACAATCGAATCTATCCGAGAGAGTCAATCGTTCCGTGTTAGCTGCAATTCGGTCATATATTTCAAATAAGCATAACAGCTGGGATAAACATTTAAATGATATAGCGTCGGCCCTTCGTAATGGGGTCCACGACACTACAAAGAATACACCACACTTCCTACTTTTCGGATATCATAAGATAAATCATGGAGAAGATTATAAATTACTCAAAAAGTTAGGAAGTTTATCAGAAGGTCAGATAATGTTACCACTACCGGAAAGACTGTCAGTAATTCATAATGAAGCAAAAGCCAACATCGAAAAGGCTTATGAGAAAAGCGCGAGCAGGTATAATCTAAGAACCCGTCCAAAGGAATTCCAAGTCGGTCAGACAATATTTGTTCGTACTCACTACCAAAGTGACGCCATAAATAAATTTTGTGCGAAGTTTGCGCCACAATATATTAAAGGAATCATCTGTGAGAAAATCGGATCTGTTAATTATGAGGTCAAGGATGAATCAGGCAAAATATTAGGAAAATTTCATGCCAAAGACATACGTCTATAAATTAGAAAATTCTTTTCTCAGATTCATCTCCACAGCAATCTTGCGGGTAGAATGAATCTGCCCTGTTACAAATTTACTTTCTAATGTTAGGAATTAAATTATCAAAAGTCAGTCCGTAATAAAAATAAACCGAATGTAACTTAAATATTGTTTATTTGTAGTAAAGAGAGGACACAAACCTTAATTAAAATATATATTCCCTTTAAAGCCGAATTGTGCCATCTACTCTAAAGTGTCAAAAGGTATACATATTTATGTCGATCAATATTTGCAATTAAGCCAATACACATTTAGCTAGTTAAAGTCAATGAATTGGAATCTTGAATTTATTTGGTATAAATATTATGTACGCAGAGATGTTTATATACTTTTTTTGTTTATTTCTTATATTTGTTGTTGCAATTTATTGGGTCGTATATAGAACATTAGGTAGAATATAGGTCGTCCGGTATTTCCAACTTTTTTGTTGTAGTAATACATAAGCCGTTAAAACCATCGTTTTTTTTTGTTACCATGCAAAATATTAAAAATTAATTTGAGATGATCGGAGGGCGATCACTTTTTAAGAGGCCACGTTGGTGAGCATACATCCTAATTTCTTTTAAATAAAAAAATAAACAAATAAATAAGGTTATGCTCGCTCTTTAAATTAATAATTGTGAATATTAAAAAAATATTAAAGAGCCCGTAAGATAATTAATTTTTTTTAATAAAAAAAAAATAAGGCGAATGGTAAGCATTTAACTATATAATCTAATCTCGTGGATAGACATATTTATTTAGTTTTGTTCTCTGTGATTGGCTTATAGGAATAGAAATTTGATGGGAATCATCCATAAATACGGCTACAACCTTTTTTTTTGGGCGTTATTACTAGCGAGGCCTCAATTTATTGGCGAAACCATACAGTGTGAATTGATGGTAAGGTCGACCAACTTTGGCGGCTGCATAACGGAGATTAAACGAATTGTGTAAATATAAGACCCTTACACCAAAACAAGGAAGAAAGGTGTTTTGTAAAGAAAAAACATAATATGTGTACAAATTATGTATACCAATTTTCTTTTTAAAATCAACTTTAGCCATTAGTGTGGTTATTTAAATTCATAAAACAAAATTTATTTTGAAAAAAAAACGTTTACTCATTTTTGCATTAAATTATAAATTTTAAAGTAAAATCAAAGTCGGATCTTGAGTGATTTGTGTTATACCATAAGTGGAAATATTTTCTCGGTGTTTAGGTAACGAACGCAATCTTAGCAGCAACCAGTGAGCGCTCATCGGTGGAAAGCTGAGGTAAGCAAATTAATAATCAGTTTTTTTAACACATACATATATATATTTTCTACCTATTGTTTGGCAAATTGAAATCGCTCAAATCCTTTTGTGTTTTTTTTGCTTCTTAAAAAAAGAAAAATGAAGTGTTCGTTGTTTGTTTTTATATAAAAAAAAAACTGTTACTTTTGAGTGAATAAACCAAAGTTTTTTTGTTGTATTTAATTGAATTAATCAAATCTTTTAATTAAAAAAAAAATAAATAAGTAAAATTTTATTTATTTTGAGAACATTTGTATGAAATTATAATTATGTGGTAAGAACCCAAAATTTGGTGGTGTTGACTGAAAGAGGTAATTGTCTGATAATGCCGAAATATAAATTAAAATTAGTTTTATCAAGTCACGAACAATGTTTGTCTGAACATTAGCCCTGGAGACAAAGAACCCTCCATTTCCGACCGAAGCCTACCTAAATCGTGACAGTCTCCAGAGGTTCAGTAACAAGATCTTAAAGCTAATAGAAAACCTTTATGTTTTAAATAGATTTTCCAATTCAGAATAACATTTTTCAAACATGATTTAAAATAAAAATAACTTATTCTTTTCTTGAAAGACGGCTGTAACGAATCGCTGTTGTGTCCTTCCATGATTGTCGAGAAGTCGAGGGCTGTCAATTAATGGACCCAAATAAAAAAATAACATAAAAAAAAAAAATCTGTCTAATACGGATATTAATCTAAGTTTATTCTTGAAATTATGTGTACATTATTCTGTAACGGGTTATCATTACCAAACAAAACTGTAGCGTTCAAACGAATGTAAATATACAAATTATATTTACTAATTCGTTTCTCCGCCACAATATAGCAAATTACATATATATTGGCGTGCACCGCATAAACGTAGTTATTCAGACATTGTGCCCAATATATTAGCGATATTTATATTTATAACGCCGGGATGTTAGCTAACGACGAAATTATAAAATTCATTACTTTAATTTGATTTTGGCAACGCAGTAAAATAAATTCATTTATTAATTTTTGTTCATCTTCTCGATAAAGTTTTTTTTTCATAGACAGTCGTTGTTTTTCCTTTGCAAAAAAAGGTCGAATTAATATTTGTTTTTTTAATCTCGAAACTATACCAGTGTCAAGTGGTAGAGAGTATTTGTGCATTCAAATGATGCGACATATTACTCCATTTTTTGTAAACACTTAATTTTTCAAAATAATTAAAATTCAAAATTGTTAACATTTTTTTTAGTCGAAAACTAAAAAAACATAATTGAATTAATTTAAATTAATAATATTGTGTACATTATAAATTTCTATAAATATTTTTGAAAATTAAATTCTAAACAATATCAAAGCAGTGTTTATTGTGGGTGATAAATTTTGTCAAAAAAACGAACCATTGGTCACGTGCAGTTGAAGAAGTGCTACAACTGGATACTATAAAACCAAGCAAAGTCTGATTAAACGAAAGTCCACTAATACGAATGAACAACAGAGAAATGCTGTGATCGGTACCGTGGATGGATTCTCGTCTATCACGAAAATTGGTACTAACGTCGTTTTAGAAGGTATTTGATAATTAACGGTGAAACAGATCGGATGTTCGATCTTGGTTATTCCATATCTAATACTACTAAAAATAATAATTATCAAAATACTAAAAGTGGTGAAATTTTTAATTTTTTATTTGTTTTTTTATTTAATGGCCTCAGAATATTATCTTGTTATTTTTGATATTGAGGTAGCAAACAAAACAAAGCAATAAACAGTTTCTTAAGTTACCAAGAAAAACAGTGAATTAAAACGTTTGGTAATATTACCGAAATTATTCGTGAACCTATTATTCAGGTTTTCAAAATTTTTATTTTTTCATATAATGCCAAGTGATTATAATGTGCTAATTAAAATAATATTAAGTAATGCTGGTTAATCTAATTTCAAGTGCGCGGTGTAAAATCCGCTAAGTCATGATATTTGACAATTACTGTTCTTTAAATACATATGTGAATTATTAGTACTAGCCAAACATCATCCTAGTTCTAAGTTTGAATTATAAAATGTTAATCACGAAATCAAAATCATATTCCAATATTTTTGATCAATTGAAAACTCACGTGGAAGGTCATTCCTTTGTAATACCGTTTACTTCCAACCACGGTTTTTACAGAAATTTGAGACCGTTTATTAATAAAATACAGCATTAATGTTTATTATATTGTTACGTTTTTACCTTGTCACTCAAGGTTCGTATTACTGGATTGTGAATAATACAAAATCAATTTAATTTATCTCCAACGAATTTATTTATTTCACACAAGAATTATTACAACACAGTTTATCAATAAAAATTCACAAAATCACTTTAAATAATTTTTTCACAATTTTACTATTCACTTATAATTTTTATTTCGCACTACAACACTTTTTAAATCGTTTTTTAATTCCTTTTTAATCTTTACTCTATCGCTTACCAAATATTACTAATCCAATTCGACTTCGTTTGCCTTTTTATATACACAAACCAAACTTCTAGAATGCTCATGACTTTTCCAGTTAGAATAGAGTAGAAACATTACGTAACAATTTTTATCATGGAAAATTCCATTTTAGTACAGTTAAACATTGATGTATTTAATTAACTTCTTCTATTACACACTAGGTGTCACCGTCACACTACCCCCCACCTAAGCCTGTTCGTATCGAACAGGACCCAAATCACCTCCTCTGTATAGGGCCAGCCTCTCCGTCCCTTCCGTATCCGATAAACCACGTCGTTCATCGTTGTGATGACAGTGTAAGGTCCTTCCCATGCTGGTTGCAGCTTCGGTGATAATCCCTTTTTCCGTTGCGGGTTGTGAAGCCATACTAATTGCCCTTCCTGGAAGACCTGGTTATTTGCTCGTATGTCATATCGAGCTCTAATCCGGTCCCTTGACATCCGTATTTTCTCCCGAACAAATTAATGAATCTCATTAAGTTCCTCTTTCATTCGGTCTACGTAATACTTTCCACATAAAGCCGATGATGGTACAGCCCCAAACTTAAGATCTCCAAGTAACCGAAGATTTTCTCCAAATAACGTTTTAGCTGATGTAATTTCGGTTGTATCATGTATTGCTGATCGATAGGCCATCAGAAGCATCGGTATATATCGATCCCAGTTGCGTTGGTTTTTCTCAACAACCTTTGCTAGATATTCCTCCAATGTACCATTGAATCTATCCACCATACGATCAGACTGTGGATGCTAAGGCGTTGTTCTCGTTTTATTTATACCGAGCATCTGGCATATTTCTTGAAACACCACCGATTCAAAATTCCGTCCTTGATAGGTATGAATCTCCATCGGTACCCCAAATCTGCTAATCCAGTTGTTTACTACGGCATCAGCTATTTTTGTCGTCTCCTGAATGGAATGGGGTACACCACCGGCCATTTGCTGAAATAATCCATGATTACTAGCACATATTTGTTGCCGCTCTCAGTGGTGGGAAATGGCCCCGCTACATCCATTGCAATTCTTTCGAATGGTGCTCCGGCGTTATATTGTTTCATGGTTCCACGACGTTTGGGTGCGGGTCCCTTCACCGCCGCACATTGGTCACATTTTTGGCATCATTCTATCACTGATTGCCTACATCATGCCTAGTAGAATCGTTGACGTATCTTTGCTAGTGTTTTATTAATTTATTAATTCCTAGCTGGCCCCCACTTGCTCCTTCATGATACTCGTGCAGGATTTCCGCAATCCGGCACTTTGGTATCACCAGCAACAATTGCTTCACTTTGCCATCCGTGCTTTCCCACAATCGTTTTAAACAACTATTCTCAAGACGGAGGCTATCCCATTGAGCCCAATAAGCCTTGACCATGGGAGTTTTGTCCGCGATCTCGCTCCAAGTTGGCCGGTGTTCCGTTTCATTCCATTCCATTATAACTGATAAATCCGTATCATCCAATTGCTCTTTTCTGACCATTTCGTCGGTCCACTACTCATCAGGCAGCACTTGCGTAAGCCGAACGTCGATGATGTCTTCCTTTGTTTCAACATGGCCACAATGTTTACATTCTACTGGACACGCCCGTCTTGATAATGCGTCGGCATTTCTGTGTACACTTCCCTTCCGATGTTCGATTTAAAAATCGTAGCTTTGAAGACGTTCGATCCAGCGTGCTACTTGTCCCTCTGGATTCTTGAATTGTAACCGCTACCGTAAATCGCCGTGATCTGTCCGCAAATAGAATTTTTGGCCATAAAGATACTTATGGAAATGCTTGACACATTCCACTATAGCCAATAATTCTCTCCGCGTCACGCAGTAATTACGCTCCGGTTTTGATAATGTTTTGGAGAAGTACGCAATAACTCGTTCTTGGCCATTGGTTTCCTGTGATAACACACCTCCTATACCGTTGTTACTTGCATCGGTGTCCAAAATAAATTTCACGTTGGGTACAGGGTACGCGAGGATTGGCGCGACACATAACCGTCTCCTTAGTTCCACGAATGCTTCCTCCTGGTCATTCTTCCATTCGAATGCCTTGTCCTTCCTGGTCAACTAGTGTAAACTCTCTATAATAGGTGCACAATCCCAGAAAGCTTCGCAATTCGTGTAAATTTTTAGGTCTTGGCCAGTTCTTTACCGCTGCGATCTTTTCTTCGTCGGTATGAATTCCATTAGTCGTTACGAGATGACCCAAATATTTGACTTCAGTTCTGAACAGCTTACCCTTCTTTGGACTTAGCTTTAATCCGGCGGCCTGTATCGATCCAAAACTTCCGCCAAGTTCCTTAGATGCTTGTGTTGTGATGTACCACTCATTTTTGTTATCCCCTATACCTGTTTTGGGTATTGTCTTTTATAGATGTTTTGTGTGTTTGTGTTGGTGTTGATGAGCAATAACGAGTTGTTGTAAATTAGTACTATATTTTTATACTCGTCAAAATCTTTCCCCATAACGATGATGTCGTCCAGATATATTAGGCAAGTCTTCCAATGTAATCCCTTTAACACGCGCTCCATTAATCGTTCAAAAGTCGCAGGGGCATTACATAATCCGAACGGCATAATAATAAATTGCCAAAGTCCGTTACCCACACTGAAAGCCCTTTTCTCGCGATCTTCCTCATGGACTTCCACCTGCCAATAGCCGCTTTGTAGATCTAATGTAGAAAATATTCGAGCACCCGATAATGTGTCTAATGTATCGTCCTTGGCAATGGGTAGCTATCTTTTTTAGTTACAGCATTGAGTTTTCGGTAATCAACGCAGAATCTCATGCTACCATCCTTCCAATACTACCGGTGAGCTCCATGGGCTGTTAGATGGATGGTTCGATTACTCCTGCTGACTGCATATATGTTACCATTCGATTGATTTCTTCTTGTTTTGCCAAAGGTAACCTCCTCGGTGGTTGACAAATCGGCATCTCCGTTCCCGTATCAATTCGATGCTTTACCATTGAAGTCCTTCCGTTATTATCCGATGTACTGCAGAATATGGACGTGTACCGTTAGAGTAGTTTATGTGCAGAATCTTTCTGTGCCTCAGTAAGATCTTCGGTTCATTTCTGCATGAGTTGTTCTATCATTTCTTTCTGCCCTTGCATGTCATTTTTTCAATAGAACTTTTCTGTTCACACTTTACTATAGTTGAAACCTCGTTACATTTGCCGATGACTGTCCCTTTCTTGATGGTTTTCGTCTTATTCGAGAGATTTAGAGTCCTAATTGGTACTCTATATTCGTTGTCTGGTTTAACTAGGACTTTTCCGATTATAATTTCCTTGGCTCCGTTCTCCTCTTCGTTAGCTTCCACAACCCACAACCTGGGTGACCCAAAACCTCCCTCCAATTTTCCCCACACGATCGTCTCCGAGTTTGGAGGCAGCTTCTCCCGATGATCAATAACAATTCGCCTGGTACATGCTCCTGCACTGATAGATTGAAGTCGACACTCGATGTTATCGTAAAATAAAACTCCTCGTCCAACATCCACCACGGAGCCATTTGCTCTCATGAAGTCCATCCCCAAAATGACTTCATCCACAATATCTGCAATCAGCACTTCGTGTTGGAAAAGGGTTCTCACGATCTTTATTTTCACAATCTTTTTGCCTTTTATTATTGAACTACCTCCAGTTGCTGTTTGTAACTTCAATCCATTAGCTGGTTGTATACCTCCATCGATCAGATCTTTACGGACAATCGTGCGATTTGCTCCTGTATCCAGGGTGTTGATGCAGTTCGTGTCATCAATGTCGCCTTTGATTGCTAAGCTGTCACCTCCTCTTGATACTTTCGAAACGCGAATGGAGGTTATGTGGCAATCGGTTGTTTGAGTCAGCTTCTGCCTCTTTAAGCTGACTCGTTTAAGTTTAACGACTCTGTCGTCATTTGGCCTTCTTGCCTGGCCACTACCTGCTTTCCGCTTGGTCGTCGCTGCATAGGAGATGGTGACCTTCCCCGTTTTCTTCTTAATTCCCAGCAGTCTCGTGAGATGTGACCGATTTTATCACACGCCCAACATTTGATTTTGCCGCTTCCGTCTCAGTATCTTGGTGGTGACCGTTCTGTGTTTATGCTGGTGTCGATTTCCACTCGGCGTATTTTCATTGACGGTTTGGTGATGGCTTGTGCAGTTTCATTTGTTAACGCACAAGCGATGGTTTCCGCGAAGGTTGCTTAAGGTGACAACATCACCGCCCTGCGTGTCTCTGGATCTCGAATGCCGTCAATGAATGCGTCAATTTTTAGCCTTACCATATAATCGGCTGATGTACTGGTATGTGCTAGATGTACTAATCGCTCGATTTCCGATGAAAATTCCTGAAATGTTTCTTCTCCGTTTTGGTAGCGGCTTTTCAATTCCATTCGATAGATTTCCCGCTTGTGATCACTCCCGTACTTCCTATCCAGCGCCTTCATAATTTCGAGATAACTGTTGCGATCTTTTTCCGGAATTGTTTGTAAGGCTTCTGCAGCTTCACCTTTAAGGGCCACTATTAACGCTGCAAAAAGATGTTCATCATTCAAACGGTTTTGATTGGCTGCCGTTTTAAATTGAAATTTGAAAATGCCGAAAGATGTTGTACCGTCGAATTTTGGTGGTTTTATCTTAACTGATTGAACGGTCTGTACCATTTGCATCGTTGTTCCACTTGCCTTGACATCAGTTAGATCTTTCTCGAGACGTTGAAATTTTTCCACAACTTGTTGAGTCTCCGTTTGCAATTTCTCTTCAACATGTTGAACCTTCGTTTCTAATTTTTCTAATTTAATATGTTCCGAAGATTGTAAGAGAATTCGTTACATTTATGATTATATATATATAACGTTACATTTAATGATTTATTAAATGATTTTCTCGTCAAATAATAAATCAAGAGTATTTAAGAATATTGAAAAGTATTTTAAAGTGGATAAAAGCATATGTATAATGAACGCTGAACTGATTGAAATGTTTGAGGGAATTCAACTGGCTGTGGATGAAGGGGAAAGGAAAATAGTAATATTTTCCGATTCCCAGAGTGGTTTATGTTTGCTAAAACGTGGAGGTGGAAGGGAAGGCAATGTGTATGTTGATTTGATTTTTGAATGCGTTCGAGACTATCAACGTGATATGACCATACAATGGATCCCATCACATAGACAGATCGAAGGGAATGAAAGAGCCGAAATGTTAGCAAAAAAAGGGGTACATTGAATGACATGGTTCAGCAGTACGGAAGAAAGGATGCAAGAGATGTACTTCGAATGCTTCAGATGAATCTGTGGAGAAAATGGGAGTGTGAATTTAACGAGAAAAGTCTAACGAAAGGATTGAAGTACAGAGTGCTCCGTGGTACTCCTTTGAGAATTTGGTTCTTTAAGGAGCTCAAAGGAGATACTCGAATGTTGCGAACTGTTAAGAGAATCAGCAATGGTATCGGAATGTAAGAATGAGGTTGGTTCTTTGACTTATAAGGATACTAGTAATTACCCGTCAAAACTGACGGAAGTTTCGGAAAACTCAATAAATAGTAGTTCACATATTTATTTGCTTTTTATACCCCTTACTTCCCCTTCCTAAAAGATCGTAACATATTTCAAAACTCCTTCCTCTCCCAGGCGTAACATAAAAGTATTCACATTTTTAAATTATTTTAATCACGTGAAAGTGAATTTTGCAATTAAGAAAACGGGCTATCAATGATATGATCTATGTTCACTCCTCCCTATCTTTAACAAATCGTAACAAATCATGAAGGCACCCCCATGAAGCGTTACGTAATATGGCCCCATAGCCTGAAAAGTAAAATGTTTTTTTTTTTCCTAAAATAATACGAAATAAGACAATTTAATATTAATTCAATAATTCTTTTATCACAACGTTTCTTGTAAATGTACAGTTATCATTTATTATTGCGCCTTGGTATGAGAAATTGTTGATCAGCACTCTAAGGTTTTCATGATTTCGTACTCGCGTTAAAGCTACATAAAGCTGGCCATGAGCAAAAACAGGTTCTGGTAAAAACACCCCAACCTTATCGAATAATTGTCTCTGAGCCTTGTTAATCGTCATTGCAAAAGCCAAAATGATGGGAAATTGTCGTCGCTTCATTTTAAATCCTAAGCTGCTCTCGCTTGGTTCTAAGTCGATTCGGGGGATGCAAACTTCCGCTCCCTTATTGCTGCCTGCGATTACTTCCGCCTTGATACAATTCCTGAACAGCTTTTTCACGATCAATCGAGTTCCATTCAGAAGTCCCTTCTTTGGATCCAAATTCCTTAGCAACATGATGAACGCACCAACTTTCAATTTCAGTGAATGAGGAGGCATGTCAGAGGGGGTCTGAAAATTGAAAAATTCGACTGGAAAATCGATTGCATCGTTTGGGTCGTCGGAGATCATTGAGTCAATGCTCAGGAAGGTTGTTGCATCTTCCGGTAAAAGATCGAGAATGGCATTGTTGAGCTTTGTGACATGAACATTTTTTGGACTGAGAATGATCTTGTTAGCGACATCGGCGATTTCATCAGCAGTTGTTGTTCGAATTTCAACTCCAAAAATTGATCGAATGATGTTTTCACGCTCTATCATTTCCTCAGGAATTTCGACTAAATCGGGATCGGCTTCTTCCAGATCATTTCGCAATCTGCCATCGCCCAATTGCAAAACCCATTCGTTGAACTTTCGTTGTCCAAATGCTCGCATGTTGGTGATGAGAGTTCGCTGCTTCACATGCCGCCACAAAAGAGAATTTTTTACGCACATTTCGATGATATCAGCATTTTTTCCTCTGGGAACAACATTTGAGGTTTGTCGAAAGTCACCGCCAAGGATGAGAAGCTTGCCACCGAAAGGACGAATATTATTCATGATTCCTCGCAGAAGCAGATCAATCACTCGAAGAGAATGCGAAGAAAGCCTTGAAGCCTCATCGATAATGAGCATTGCAGCTTCTCGTAATTTAATGGATTCCTGCGAGGGGATTTTCATGGATGACACCGTTGTTTCGTTACCAGAAAGCGGGATTTTGAAACCACTTTGGGCAGTTCTACCACCAACTAATAAATCCGCTGCAATTCCTGTCGTGGCGAAAGCATGAACAACTTTACTTTGGCCTCTTACATAACTCATCAAAGTGTTGTAAAGGTTAGTTTTTCCCGAACCGCCAGGACCGTCGCGGAAGAAAAATCGCGGCTCAGCCATCGAATCATCAATTACAGAAGCAATCTCTTCGAAAATGGCACGCTGCATTGGGTTAAGGGTGGCGATCAAGTTTATGGCCATTTGAGCTTGCCCTTTGACATCGAAAACATGTTCGACGTTTTGAATCGGGCCCGGTTCAGGAAGGCGAAAATCTGTGCATTTCATGCCATTCATGCGCAAAATAACCTCAATGTCTTGAAGCAGTTTTTTTTCAGCGGTTATGTGATCGAAATACATGATGTAGTCGGCGATTAAATACTCCTTGAATTGCTCGAAAAGCGCAAGAGGATTTTTTGGCGAATTGAAGAAACAAATCAAAGCAAATGTTAGGCGAATTTTATGCGGCATGCACACATGACTTGCTTCACTTAAACATCGTTCCCATTCGCTATCATCCTCAAGAAGGTTCATGGCTCGTGCTGCATCATTGAAGGTGCCAAAAATCACTGAATCGACGGTCTTAAGATCGGTAAAACTTGCTCCACGAATGTGTTGTAATAGCAGTTTAAAATAAAAGCGCTCGCGATCTTTCGGACTGACAGCATACATTCGAGTGATAATCCTATCTCCTCTCTGCTTGCGAACTTTCCAAATGCAAAAAGTTTCATCAAATACGTAATGCTCAGGAATTTCGGAATACAAATATTGTCGAGCATTCTCGTCTTCGTGCTTGTTAAGCTCAAACCATGCAGTCAGATGTGTGTATCGGTGTTGAGCTCGATCAGCTGCAGCATCTTCTTGGCCGTCTTGAAAATAAATCATTTGTTCGTCAGGAAGATGGATGGCAAGACGATAAACAACATGCAATCGATCGTTCATTGAATTTTCGAGCAGTCGCCAAATTGCTTCAGCAGCACAAACATAACGCCCATCGAGAAATTGCTTAATTTCATCATGAACAATCGGTCCTTGTGCACTTAATTCAACAGAAACACAATCATATCCTTTGTATATATATTTGAAAATGTACTTGATTGCTTGAACGGTTTGGCAGGATTCGACGTTAATGTGACAATTGAATTTGCGTGTTAAAAATTTATTGTATGGAACGACATGACGATTATCAATTTTCCTTTTTCCTATTTGAATCTCAATTCCTTCACGACGACGATAAATGGGAAAACCATTAACTTCGGAAATCTTTTTGCACATTCACCTTTTTCCATGCAAGACGCAAGTGGGTTCTCATTGCCGCAAGGTCCATGTATCATTGAGCGAACAACGATTTCATGCAATATGGGTTCCAGTTGCTGTTCAGGAATCTCAGCGCACACAAATAGATCAATCTTCTTGGCTGTGTCGATTTTTGAGTCATTGGCCAGAATGAAGAGCGTGTGAGCATAGGGAAGTCCTCTTTTTTGAAACTCAATCGTGTAAACGTATGCAATGACATTTCCAAAAACCTTGTTCTTTACTATGTCATCGAGTAGTGCTTTCAACTTAATGCTGAACACTCGAGCAACCAAATCTGGTCTGTCACCAGGCTGTTGTACAGGAAAAAGGTTCTCTCGAATCTCTGGCCAATTGGGATTGCATGTCATAGTAATGAAAAGATCAGGCTTGCCGTACTTTGCCACAATTGCCATTGAGTCGTGATACTTTTCGCGCATGTTGCGAGGGGAACCTTGAAATGAAGATGGCAAGATGACAGATCGACCAGCTGTAGTTCCATGACGAATTGCCACATTATTCAAAACGTCCATTAAACCTCGATATTGCCCGACTCGTAAGCGTCCCTGCTGATTGCGCACAAAGTTCAAATTGTTGGCTTCAACTTGCAGATGAGCATCAACAGCCCACTGCTGAAACAATTTTCCGCCATGGAGAATTGGATTGAAGCGATAGACTCGAATGACAATTTGTGCAATTTTTCATTGCAGAAGAGTGATTTTAGTTCGCTTTCTCTCGGGACAATGAGCGGTATTCATTTGCATGTTTAATTGCCAGCCAGCTTCTCCAAAAGGATAGAATAGTACGTATGTCATAAGATCGAAATGTAAACTTAAAATGTTTTTTTTTTTTTTTTTTTTTTTTTTTAAACTATGCAATCTTTTCTGGGGCTCAAGGCACTCCCAACTCTTTCGCAGTTAATTTTACCGTCCTACTTTACGCAGTATTAGCCAAATCGAGGACGTACGGCTATAGACCCGCTTTGTATAAACCACCTGCACATTGCATTGCTTCATGCCAACCTATAGTGCTGACATGAAAGGTGGGTCGGCCCATGGATTCTGCACTCTCAACAGGGGGTCATAGTTGTGTTCATCGTCATCACCGATCGTAATCAGATGATGAAAAATCCCTTTTGCATCCCGCCCCTATCGGGATTCGAACCCGGTACCTCCCGATCCAAACGCCGCAGCTTTAACCACTGCGCCGTTTGGTCGGTAACTTAAAATGTTAAGGTTGATGAGAGGTTGCTCATCATTACGTGGGTAAACTCGAAAATCACGTTCAAATGGAGGCTGTCCGTCGGCAGAGCGAAAAATCATTGCCACCTCGTTAACTGTTTGAAGATCGTAACGACGTCTATCGTCATTACCATCGCGCCGAAATGCCATGTTCACAACGGGAAGCGTTCGATTGTCGGCTGCCGCTGCTTGTTCTTCCTCCCGCTCAACCTCACCAAGATTTCGGTAGGCTTTCGCATAAATATTTTGCTCTCGAATCATTTCATCCAAAGCGCTGACAATAGTTGCGTTCAATCGCGAATTAGCAGGATGATTCATGCGATCTTGATTCGCCATAGCTGAGTCGATAACATATAGCTGAGCATATTGTCGTTGCTCACCTTCAGCTGGATGCATGTGGCCAGTACGATGATAGATCTGACCGTGAACGCGAAAAACATAAGGGCCTCGTCCTTGAAACTGATGAATTTGTGCACCCATTGAAGCAAATGCAAGCATAGAGTTGTACGATCGAATGTTATCATGAAAGGCTCGAAAATGTGGGTGATGAGGATTACTGAGAAGCTCATGAAGAAGAAACGGAAATTGTCGCATTTGCTGGCAGCTAGTTTCAAGCAATACAGTTCCTTTGTGGCAACAAAATTTGAAGTTTCCATCCGACGATTTTTCAGCACTAAAATTGAGAGAATGGCAATGTCGACATTCAACATTCATCACACCACAACTGTGAGCATTAATTTCATTGTCTCGGAAGGTTTCATGATCAAAAATCGATGAATTCCCAGCGGCTCTCGATCTTCGCATCCGATTTGCATTTTGAGCTCTGCGAATTATGCCTTCTCCCGGCATTTTATTTAAAAGTCGTTGGCGTTTTTGCTCATTATTGCGTTGACGACATTCTTGCGACTGTCGATTTCTCCACCTTAGTTGTCGTTCACAATTCAAACGCAATTTCCGTCCTTCCGGAGTTTCTCGTTCCATTCTAGTTAAAAAGTTTAAAATTTTGATTTCTCATGTAAAGTAAAATTTAAATAATTTAATCTTTTTCGGGAACATTGACATTCAAAAGTTTTAATATTGCTTACATTTATTAAGGTCTATATAACAAATCTATTTACACAACCGTCTGTGTAAATTCGTTAAAAATTGAGCGACAGTTTCGCTCTAATTTTTCACACGTTAGTGCAATAATAAAAAACTATCTTTAAATTCAATAAAATGACACAATTTTAACACTTTATTCACACGTAAAACATAAGAACTAAACAAAACAATTGAAGAAATAAAATAAATTTCAGTTTCTTATTTTTATAAACACACCCGATACCTATATGAGTATTTGAAACTAATTTTACAATGGTTCCTATGGTCATGATTGCATCGAAAGGGCTATACGAATTAAAAAAGGCTCACTTAGCTGAAATTTACAGCGGGCCGTATTATACGCGATATATAGATACAATGAGGTGTTGGTGCATTTAGTTTGTAGTAGTGTTAGTGTGTGGGGTGTATAATTATACATATAGCGTCTCGCCCCACACTGGGTATATTATTTAATAATAAATAAAGAGGATACAGTTTTCAATTCGTTATGTTGTAATGAAATGCCGTTATAAAATGAAAAAAAAAAAAAATAATACAAAACGTTCTTGGTAAGGATCGAACCCGAAAGCTTATTGGAAAAAATTGAATATCGAAAAATAATTTTCGGTACCAGCCTAAATGTACAGTACAGTTTTAAAAAATGTATTATTACATATTACATTATAATCATTGTCTTACAATATAAAATTTTATGTTTTTCAATTCGTATTGAAAAAATCAAATACCGTTATAGGCAAAAAATTATTAAAATTAATAAGTACTTCGATGAGAATCGAACCCGAAACATTTTCTATTCGAAATTCCTTGTTAAAAAGTCACCACCTATATCACTCGGACTACTCAGTTATAAAATTCAAGCATCTAAATTGGAAATATAAGAAAAGCGTTACGGCCGCACACTGTGAATTATATATTAGTAGATGTATGAATTTATTAGAATGAGTCGGATAGCAATCTGATGCAAAATAAGCAGCCGAGGGAGTAATATGTGGAGGGAGTAATCCGGATCCATTATAAAGGTTAAAAATGGTTTGGTTAAAAATGAATTATTAATTGAAAATATGTAAATAGAAATTGTACAAATTATGATTTTTGGCAATATGGCTCTAATTTATGTAGGAGCCAAGGCCTAATAAAAATAAAATAAAATAAAAATAAAAAATACTTATCACAAATTATGAAAATTTTACAATGTTTATAATTAACAATAATAATAAAATGAATTAAAATTGGAATTTTCTTTGCAATTTCTACTGGTGGCTTCAACAACACCGTTACATTTAATGATTTAATAAAAAAATTTCTAGTCTACCACAAAAATCACAACTATTCAAAATTTTTATAGATATTTGACAACAACAACATCTCACTTTTTATATTTGACAACAACAATACATCTTTATTGATTCGTTACGATTTGCATATGTTACGACCATGTCAACAAAATTCTTTTTAACACAAAATATTATTGCCTTAATCATGGCGCATATTGATTGTTCTGGTATATATTGACCGTTTTTTTAATGTTGTGCCCCTTGATGATGAACCCATCTCTCAGCCCCCAATTATAATTTGATTTACAAAATTAAGTCGATAATTTTGTTCAAAACTAAATTTGTTTTCGTCTGTATCGATTTGTGAGTTTTCTTGTTGAGGATTAAGCAATCGTGCCACCGTTTATCGACCGAATTTTCAACAGAAGTACCAGTGGAATTCTCGAGTACTACTGTCGACAGCACTTTTTCCAACAGGGAAGTTTAAGCGGTTTAGTAATTCAGTTCATTCATAATGCAATGTGTCAAATAAATAGAATAGCTGACCAAAATGGCAAATTTTGGGGTATTGATGATCAAACAGTATTACTGCTGATAGATAATTTTCTGCGACAGTAGTCGGGAGTAGTTTTAACATAAATATTTCGAGCATGGAGCCAGAGCGACATTGAAGATACATTTTGAACTTCCATTGATCGACCTAAAAAATAAAAAAGTGTTACGACTGGAATAAATAAATTAAATTATTGTGGTTCAAGCAACGGCACGGCACGTAGCCCATATTCTGTAGCAGTTTGTGATTTAAATATATATATTCCGATATCATTAGTGTTATTGTATTATATAATACATAAGCGATATATATTCTTGTTTTTTTATTTTATTTTTAAGCGGGAATTCCATATCAATAGATGTAATTGTAAATCTGTGATTTCTCTTAGTGATGTTTGTTTAGACCAATTGATTGTATTGTATATTATCTCTAATGGGAATTGTTTTAGTCATATATTTTTTTTTTTGTGAGGGAATATGTTATTCCGAATTTCTAGTGTAGGGGAATTAATATATTAATATTAGTATTACCTATACAAATTATTGATTACAAATAATTTATATAATTACTTGTACATAGGAACAAATTGGTATGACAAGAATATTTAGAAAAATAATAATTAGTTATGTCAGAGAGGCCACTGCGGCTATAGTGTTATTTATTGGGAAATAAAATTGGTTACTTTGTTGTGTTTTATATTTTCTTCTGGAACAGTTTTTTTTTGGTAATTGTTTTTTTAAACTTTACCTATTGCCATACTACCAAAGTTAAATATAATTATAAGGTGTATAAAACGTGCACATAATTGTTAAAGTTCATACCCCAAAAGGGCAAAAGTATTTAACAAAAGTCCTTTTATTACTTAAACGAGTAAGAACCGCTGTGCAATTTAATGAGTTTGGTACTTTGTTAAAATTATTATTTTCTTTATCAAGATGGGATCGGTGTAAACAATCAACGGTGAAACTGGGAAATAAATCAAAACGTTGTTGGATATATACATAGTGCTATAGTTTTGCGGGTGAGTTTTCTCTGTTGCTGGTTATTTCTGGGATGGTTTGGCTTATATATTTGTTCTTGGTTTGTACAGGGCCTCAAGCCACTTTGAATTGGTTAAATCGTAAATGTTTATTTATACAAATATACCTGATCATATGGCTTGGATAAAACAACAAAGCGACTGACGCATCCAGAAACAACAGATCTTCAATAGTGTGACCTTGATCAGTAATTTTAAGATCAAGTGTAAAGTGTATTATTTATTTCAATTGTTTTTTTTTGGTTCTTAAATCTTATGTTTAAATTATTAAATTTCTTTTGTATTCTTAAGTTAACACATAGCTACTTAAGTATTTAAATTTCTTAAAGTAATTTTATTTTATGGTAAAGTGAGTGGTTGTGATCGCCACAAGTAACAATTTTTTTTCAGAAGGTACAAACCATAACGAGCCATCGAGTACTCAATGGATACTTAGGGGTGAGTTTTTTTAGTTTTACAATAAGGTTACAATTATTTACAACACACTTAACCATAAAAATATATTTAAAGAAAGCATCATAGCTGTTTCAAAAAAATTTCTATGTATTCTAATATTTTATTTAAATATAATTAAGTGTTAGTTTAAAGTATAAAAAATGGAATAATCGTTTTTTTTTTGTTGTTGGTGATGAGTAAAGTTTCGTGGTGGATCATATAGCTTTCAAAGTAAATTTTTTTTTTCTTCAAAATGTTTCTTTTCCTCTCAAAACGATTTTTTTTTTGTGGTGTCTTAGTTTTTTTTTTTTTTTTTTTATTAGGCTTGGCTCCTACATAAAAAAAAACCATATCGCCAAAAATCATATTTATAATTCTCTGTTTACATAATTTAATTCAATTTACATTTTTAATAATATTTTCCTCACTCTTAAAAGGAACCGGATTATCCCCTCACATATTCTATCGGCTAGTAAATATTTGTTTCGTATTAAATTGTTATTCCACTCATCCTAATAAATTCATACATTTCCTTGTAAGTCAAAAAATCACCCTCATTCATTAATTCACTTAGATTTCTTGCATTCCGAAGGATGTTGAACTTTGATCTATATTGGCTATATCTGGGACAAGCCAATATGAGATGTTCAACATCCTCCACACTTCCACACAACTCACAATCTTTGTCCTCACTCAAATGACGTTTCCACAAGCATTCCTTCCAGTTTCCATGGTTCAGCCTGATTCTCTCAACCGTTCGCAACATTCGCGTATCTCCTTTGAGCTCCTTAAAGAACGGAATTCTTAAAGGAGTACCACGGAGCACTCTGTACTTCATTCCTTTCGTAAGACTTTTCTCGTTAAATTCACTCTCCCATTTTCTCCACAGATTCATCTGAAACATTCGAAGTACATCTCTTGCATCCTTACTTCCGTACTCCTGAACCGTGTCATTCAATGTACCCCTTTTAGCTAACATATCAGCTCTTTCATTCCCTTCGATCTGTCTATGTGATGGGATCCATTGTATGGTCACATCACGTTGACAGTCTCGAACACATTCAAAAATTAAATCAACATACACATTGCCTTCCCTTCCACCTCCACATTTTAGCAAACATAAACCACTCTGGGAATCGGAAAATATTACTATTTTCCTTTCCCCTTCATTCACAGCCAGTTTAAATCCTTCAAACATTCCAATCAGTTCAGCGTTCATTATACAGATGCTTTTGTCCACTTTAAAATACTTTTCCACATTCTTACCAGGCATAAATACACCAACACCCACTCCATTCTCATTCACACTAGCATCTGTATAAACTATATCATCTTGCACATACCGCTGACTGATTTTCCCAAACATAATTTTAGCGATAACTTCATTCATTCCCTTATTAAATTCCTCCATATTCAAACATACAGTAAGATTATTAGGAACGGGTTGCGGACCAGCATTGCCTATACTCAGAAACATGTTCAAGTTTTCAAGTGCAATACTAGTTCTATATGTCGGTTTGTACACCGCCCTATTTTGTAATCTTACTATCATCTCGTTCCAGAACTCATTTTTCTTAGTTATCATTCGCACTGTCTCTCTCACTGTGATCCACTCTCTCTTGTAATCAAGAGGTGAATCACCCATTTCAGACCACAGAGTGTGTATTGGGGTTGAGTTAATCGCCCCCAATACCACTCTTGCACATGCATTTTCTACTTTCATTAATTGGCTAAAAGCCCCTTTCGAACCATTCCCATACACACTAATACCATATCCAATTTTGGAGGATATAAGGGCCTTCCTTAACATGTCAGTCACACTCGGATGAGCGCCCCATTTAGGTTTGCTCACCCGTTTAACCACATTTAAACGTTCCTTGCAGTTATCTGCCAAAATTTTCATATGCTTCCCAAAATTCATACGTCTATCAATCCAAATACCCAAATACCTGTACGCATTCACTTGTTCAATACTTTGACTATCAACACTTATATTAACATTTGCAACGTTTGTTCTAAAACTCATATAAGCACACTTATTAGGATTCACTCTCAGATTCAACATTTTAAGTTTTTGAATTAAATCATCTACCCCCTTTTGCGCTCTTTGAGCCGCCACATCAATACTTCTCCCTTTTCCAATTACTACAAAATCGTCTGCAAATTGCAGAACGATTTGATTGTCTGTATTGATGTGGTGTATCTCGCTGGTATATAGGTTGAACAGAGCTGGAGATATTCTACTTCCTTGCGGAAGTCCAATATTTGCAACTCCCTCCAACCTAAAACCACTTCCATTCAGAACCATTTTTCTATCAGTCATAAAATCTTTTATCCACATACATACTTTCCGTGAAAATCCAAAATTCCATAGAATTTGTTGTAATTTCCACGGAACCACATAATCATAAGCTCTTTCGATGTCCAAAAATACCGCAACAGCTTTCAAATTATCCTTTCTTACTTCCCAAACAAACTTTTCCACACACTCAATTGCAGAGTGGTTCTTTCGAAATCCAAATGTTGTCGATGGCAACAAATTATTTTCATTCACAAAATCTTCCATGCGCTCTTTCATCATTCCATTCAAGATTTTTATAAAAACATTCAACATACATATGCCTCGATAATTTGTTGCCACATTTGGATCTCTATCCCGTTTAGGGATAGGAACCACCCTGCTCTCTTTCCATTTGTCCGGTATTTTTGAACCCATCCACACTTTGTTGAGTATCTCAAGCAAATTATGTTTTGCTGAGTCACTCAACAACCGAATCATCTTATAACTTACTCGGTTCGTCCCTGGAGTGGTAGATTTTGATCTATCTAACACTCTCAGGAACTCTCCCCATTCATACATACAATCCATTCTTTCATTTCTACTCATTCTATCAACTTCATTTATTACATTCAAATCATTGCTTACATTCAATATCATTCTTATAAATTCTTCACCTTTTTCTCTGTTCTCACATACCACATTGCTCACATTAAAGTATTTACCATTCACCCTATCAAACAAACTCCATACATCCTTAGTTGTGGTTCTATGTGTCATTTGGGACACATATTCCCACCAACTTTTCCTTTTTGCTCTGCGAATAGCCTTTTTCAATTTTCCATTCATTTTACCATACATAATCTTATTCTCACTACTCTTATTCCTATTAAATTCACGCAAGGCTATTCGCTTTCTTTCATACCAGTATTGAACTTCATTGTTCCACCAACCATTCACATTAATCTCTTTCATATCCACAATTTTTGTACACAATTTATTTACCCGTTCAATTTCACTCTCTAACTGGCTTTGATTTATTTCATTTTCTCCGAGAATCTCATTCATTTGATTCACCCATTTCCTATTATTCATTAATTCACGTTTTTTCCTAAACACTCGATTATCATTCATGATCATTTTGATCATGAAATGATCACCACCCAAATTCTCTTCTTCAACATTCCAAGTGACCCGGCAGGCCAGTTCAATAGTTGTCATAGACAAATCTATTGCGCTGGCCGTGCCTCCCACATTCGCCATTCTAGTTAGCCTTCCATCATTCAAGAGCACCATATCGGAGTCTTGAATCAGGTCGGCCAACTGTTTTCCTCTTGCGCAATTGTCTAAACAACCCCACATTCTCGCATGCGCATTCATATCTCCACATACAATCAGGTCACTTTTATCTCTCACCCACTCAAACAATTTTTTAAAATCACTCAAGGCTTTTTTCCTTTCATCTTCATCACGCACCTGGGTTACATACACGCTCACTAGTAACAGATTTCTTTCCAAATTTGTTGTTGAGGCGGCTATTGCTTCAATCACCTCAAAAGCGGGCAACTGAACTTTTTGTAACGTTATATTTCTGGCGTACATTATTGCTACTCCACCATAACCATCACTCCTTGGTTTGGAAAGAAATCTGTACCCTCTCACATTTAACGTCTTGTTCATTCTTTCCCACGTTTCGCTTATAAGCATCACATTCACTTTATTCTTGGCCAGATAGTTTTCCAACATGTTTTTTTTGGCATAAAAACTTTGTATATTTATCTGGCCAACAATAATTCTTTCACTCATGTCTCACATTCACCCCAATAACAATCTATACATACCAATTAAAAATCTGTCCGGGAGTATCCGCTTCCAAAATTTAACAAAAATAAATTTTAATGAAACAATAAAATTTTGTTGCATGAAATTATTTATGTTGCATCCTTCATATAGATGTTGATGTTGCGAGTTGTTGTCCCATCTTTTGTATTGCTGCCGAGTTTCGTTTGTACGTAATATTGATTTTTATTATTTATTAATGATGTGCATTGTTATCTGTTTTCATCGGTGTTGGTGGTGCAATAAAATTTTCATTGTTAACGTCCGTATTCAACGTTGTGCTGTTATATTGGTCCATGAACGCTATACGGTTTTTAGTACTTGTGTACCGAGTTTTTTTGTGTGGTCGACCGCGTTTATTTAAATTAACGTTTACTGACACATCTTCATTTTCTGTGTCCATACACGGCGAATCTGTTTCTGTTTTTTTCTCTTTGCAGTTAAATTCTTTTAAATTAACCATTTTTTTGATGGTTTGGATTTTGTTTTCTGCCTCTGCGTGTAACATGTTAATTTTCGCTACATCGCTATACGTAACTCGTTCTTGCGTGGTAATTGATTGTACTGTATTTTTGTCGACCGTGCTTGTTTGTTGTACATGTTGTGATTGTCCTTGCGTGTGTAAATGTTGTTTATCTGGTTCTTGTGGTTGTAGTGTTTGTTGTTGTAGCTGTTGTTCTGCTGAATTGTTGATGTTATTTAAAAGTGGACAATCTTGTTTTTTATGTGAATCTTCTCCACATTTGTAACATCTCTCTTTCATGCCATCGTAAAAAATTCTTGCTTTAATGTTTTGTATATATATAAATTGTGGTATTTCTTTCTCGATCTCTATATATACTCCTCTTACTCCCGAAAAAACTGGTAGCAGTGAGTTTACTCCAAACTTTTCACGTCTTGTTGAATGTATACTACCAAAACGGTGCAAGGCCTCACTCAGTGTTTTGTCCGTGATTTCTGGTGGCAAGTTAAATACCCTCACGTACCGCATTATTCCACTTGATCCTTTTACCGTTACCTCGGTTGATGTTCCATTAACATAATTGAACGTTAAAACATGTGTTTCTCGTAAAAAATCAAGGAACCTCTGTTCTGTGTTGAACTTTATATAAATACACCGTTCGTATAAATCCTGGTACAGCGTATGTATATCTTTAGCCGTTAGCCCATTGTTCAAGACAAATTGCATCATTTCTTGATCTGACGGCTTAGCATCTGTCTTTTGAAACTGTACTTTTACAGTATTTTGTCTTAAACTATCCATTTTAACTAATCCACAACCTTGTTATAAACAGGTATTATATTTAACCACTGCGCAGAATTGCGCTTAACAAATTTGGACAGCACTAATATCACAATATTTTTCAATATTTAAAATTCACTAATTTTTATTTTTATTTTGAAATTCGCTCTATACGCCACAAAGGTTGACAATCGAATGGTGTCTTAGTTAATATGGCGGTTAATATATTTTTTTATTTTGTAATTTTTTTTTGTGCGATTAACTCGGTGGTAATCTGAAGATTGAGATGGATCCCATTGTGTACCTAAGTAGTTTATCTACAGAGAAGATTGAAGTGGAAGATCTAGTGAGAGGCTTAGTAAGTAATAGTGAGGAAGCACAAAAATTGTTAATAAATTGTATTTTGGCAGAAAATGCCGAATCAAAACAGAAACCACAAATTACACATTCAAGCAATACCAGTATGGAGTTACAAACATGTGCTACTCGTTACGAGGAACTGTCGAAAGCATCCACGGAGAAAGGAGCATCTTCACCTATAGAATGTGTTACGGTGGCCCTTGCAAAAACGATTCATTATAAAGATAGAACGGACCGTTTAATCCGAAGTGTGGGTGAACAGCCTCGATTAAATAATATTAACAGCAAATTACGGCATTTATACAATTGGTTCATGAAGCTGATGAATGAATTTGAAAAGGCAAACCCTACAACTGAATCAAACAGAGACCAATTTCAACAACTTAATGCTTCCAGCCCAATCGCAGGATCTTCCAGAAATATAAACAACGAGCAATCCAAAGAAGACCACTCAGAACAATTACTTGATGACATATGGAGATCATCCAACGAGGAAGTCCAGAAGAAATTACAAATGGACCATACACAGCTAAAATCATCTGTTGCTGATTTCTTTGCTAAGGCTGAGAACCGACTTAGTGGAACAATAATATAGAAAAATTGAGTACTCCAGACCTATCTAATCATGATTTCGAACGACCAACTGGTTACACAAATAATCAATATGCAGATACGAGACACCTAATAGCTACCAACTACAACCAACAACCTTTCAATCGACCCAGTCAACAAAAAATTAGTCAGCAAAATCTTTTAATGGATTCATACAAGATTCGTCAACGTTGGAAACTATCTTTTGATAGCAGCGACAAGACAAATGTACATGATTTCCTATACCGCTTAGAACAAATGGCTTTAAATGATGGGTTTCCACAAGAACTACTACCTAGGGTGGTGCACTACTTTTTGAGCAATACAGCAGAAGATTGGTATTGGATATACAAACAAGATCATGCAAATTCAACCTGGCCAGACATGAAGAATTCAATGAGATCATTTTTCAGTTCAAGCAATTTTGACGAGGAAACCCAAGAGCAAATAATACGCAGGTTTCAAGCAAATAAAGAACCTTTCTCGGATTTTGTATTATCCATACAAAAATTAAACTCACGATTGCAAAATCGGTTATCAGAAAAAAAAACGAATCTATAGGCTCTGCCAAAATATGGTTCCAGCATTGAGGAATGTCACACTCCCTTTCCATAATACGATTAAAACAGTGGAGGAACTAAGAGAGAATATGCCATAACTACGAAAAAATGTGGGAAGAAACGGGGTACGATCCACGGCGATTTGAAACAACTCAAAAACGCAGACAAGTGATAAATGAAATGTTTACACCAAACCAAATTCTGACCAGATCAACACCGTTTGTATCCATATCTACGTTACCAGACCATCAAGACTGCCAAAGTAACAGACAACATTCAAACGAAGAGGTAAATGAAGTAGAAGCATTTCAAGCAGGAGGTGCTGGTTCAAACAAACCGACAACGTTACTATGTTGGAACTGTAAGGATCTGGGCCACAGGTATCAAGATTGTACGAAAGCATTTCTAGATGTGTTTTGTTTTGGATGTGGTGCAGAGATCGTGAGAAAACCTTCGTGTCAAAATTGTATTATGTACTCAGCAAAAAATATGCGTGCGAGTGCGGGAATGTCGAGGGATTTGCACTCGGGAAAGAAGGCTTGAATACCGATACAAAGAAAAAATCATCACAGCCACTACACCTCGAACAACCAAAGTAACCAGGTTAATAGATCATTCAATTACTTCCGTGAAAAACAATCTCTAATAAAAAATTGCATTTCCTCAGTGCTTACCAGGCTGTGTAAAAATGACCCTAGACCGTATGCAGAAGTTACAATCGCGTCAAAAACTATGGGAGGGTTATTGGATAGTGGCGCATCAGTGAGCGCGTTAGGTAAAGGTTCACTACAATTTTTGTCCGAAGCTAGCATTAAATACCAAAAATTAGGATCATACATAAGAACCGCAGATGGTACAAAAAATAGGATTGAGGGTTATGTATGGCTTCCAGTTCAGTTTGGGGAGATGAACGAAGTGGTAAAATTCTGTATCGTTCCAAGCCTACAGTCACCACTCTACCTAGGGATTGATTTTTGGGAAAAGTTTCAAATATTTCCCAGTGTCGGTAATGTTACAGTAGCTGAACTGTTGTCCCCTGAAACTGGCAACCAACATGCCCTTTCTCAAATTGAAAAACGTAAACTAGACAGAATTATTTTAAATTTTCCTTCGTTTACAAGAGATGGATTAGGCAAAACAATGCTACACGAACATGATATCGAAATAATAAAAAATTGCAAACCAATTAAATAACCATACTATACCATCTCACCAGCTTTCCAAAAGCACGTTGATGCTGAAATTGATATAAAGCTAGAATTGGGAGTAATTAAAGTTACTAAAAGCTCCTGGAGCTCACCTGTTACAGTAGTGCCTAAACCAAACGGTAAATACAGGCTATGATTGGACGCACGGAAGCTGAACGCAGTTACCGAAAAGGATGCCTACCCTTTACCATTAATCGATGGATTGTTGGGCCGGTTGTCCGCGACTAAATACATTACAGGACTAGACTTGAAGGACGCATTTTGGCAGATTCCGCGTAACAAAAGGCTTTTCGTTAGTCAAATTTGTTCGCTCGAATTCATCAATTATGAATTCTTTTGTCGCTATTTGTGTTAGAAAGAAATGATTAGCTATCCACCTTGAAGACCCAATATAATGTGCTTACGTCAAGCTGTTGAAATGGTGCTACATACAAATCCCATTGAAACACAAATAAGGAAGTTTCATGTCACAAGTGTTACCTTAAGAATATATATTCTCATCATAATTTTCATAAGCATATTGCACCCAAAACTTAAAGACAAACTGTACAAAACTACCCAATTTAAATTTTCTTTTAACTCTACATACACAAATTCATTACATTCTTCTTATGTTATTACTCTAAAACTAGCTGCATGTGCATTTTATAGATACAATAGCTAGTAGATAGTTATAGAGATAAGAAACAATGTTAAACTTTCGCTTTAACTATTTAAGAATATTGTAATCTCTTTGTCACATTTCTTCAATTTTTAAAATGAGAACTACGAGTAAAACATAAAAAAGTTGTATTCAAAATAGTTTTACCATTCTACTTTTTGTTGTACTGCCGCATATATATTGTGGCAACATTGAAAAGTTATCATTTCAAACTTTTTTGTTTGGATAAAGTTTACCTCTAAATTCTTGTTTAAAGTTTTAGCTTAATGGATTTACTTATGTTTGTAAGAGTAACAATGTATTTTTTTGTGAGTATTTCGGTTTACATCTGGCCGAAATGGTTTTGAACCAAACTGCATTAGTCTTTTTCTATACTTTAACTGTAACTATATCCTTAAAGATTACTATTTTGACGTACATAATTCAATTTAAAATACGCAAATTCGTTTATGTTGATAAAGATGAATTTAAGATAACGATCGGCGATAAGGGTTTAAATATGTAATAAAATAAACTTTTTTTTATTTAGCATGTTACAAATTTTCCCAAGTTTTCAACATGTAAATTTCCATTTTTTTTTTTTTTTTTTTTTTTTTTTCATTTTCTTTGGTTTCTGGGTGTGTTTTTATTTTTGTTGCTCTTCTGCATTCCTTCGGGAAAGGATGAACATATTACCGAGGAAAATTTTAAACATTGTTTCTTTTCTTTGGTCCATCTTAAAACAAAAAAAAAACAAAAAACCATGGTTTGTATATACAAACAACTTCGAATAAAGTAAGGGTATCAAAAAATTGTATTTCTTTGAATTAGCATCATTAAAAATTTTGTGTGAGTATATTGCCAAAGGTGTTTTTTATTTTTTTAGATTGTTACGTTCTATATTGAAATTGTTCCAATTACCGTGAACACAACAAAAGTATCCAGAAATGAAAAACTTTTATTTTTGCTCTACATACATATATACATAATGTTATTATACGTGTATCAACAAAAAATTTGTGTACATGTAAATTTCAAATCAATTTTCTTGCCCTTCGCCTCTTCGTCTTTAGTCGTACAAAACGTTAAACAATTTATATACATGCAATATTATGAAAGTTATAGAAATGAACAACACGATATTGTTTCGGTTCAAACCGCATACCTATACATACAAGATAAACTTTATCCTCTGAATTTTTTTTTTTTGATTTTTTGTTGCTACAATTTCCCAAAATACCACAAAATCCAACAACAATGAAAAAAAAAAAAAAATATTCGATAACATTTTAAATAATTTATTCACAAAAATGTTGGTCTGTTTTATTATTTACTTGTATGTATATTGAAGAGCTTTTTGTTCAGCATTTCAGTACCAAGAAAAATTTTTAATTTGGCAATAAAAGCTTTCACGTAAATTACTTAAATAAAAAATAAAGAATACAAAGATGGTAAGTAAGTACAAAAGTAAAATTGGAAATAAATAATGCATCGTAATGAAATTGAAAACAAGAACCAGAATAAATCTCAATCAAATTGAAGAAATTTCCTTTATATTTGGGCTAGTTCAAAGTTCCAATTTAAGGGAATCGACGAGAATTTTCTCGAATTACCCAATTCGCTATACATGAAGTAGGGTGAAGTAGGAAAACTGCAGACGGAATTTCAAACCAAATTCAAAACGTTAAAAGTGAATTTCAAATGGAGATTAAAGATGTGGGACATGTATTACAAGCGAAATTTCAAACAGAGTTTTAACGTCTCGAGAAAGAGTTAGCCGATATCAAGGCAAGTGGAACAATGATACAAGTGGTTCAGACCGTTCACTCGATTAAGTTAAAGCAACCAACATTCGACGGATAAAAATCATTTATCGAATGGAATTGAAAAGTCGCTATTTAAAGACAGAAGAATAGCTACACGAATTTTCATCACCAATCGAGCAACTAGTACATCTATCACATACAAGTAAGTCGGCCGATTACATGAAAAGGCTTAAAATTGATGCATTCATTGACGGCATTCGAGATCCAGAAACACACAGGGCGGTGATGGGGTCAAATAAAGCAACCTTCGCGGAAACAGTTGCTTTTGCGTTAACGATTGAGGCTGTGTGGTCTATCACCAGACCATCATTTTTTAGGCGCCAAATGAATTGAGAACATCGAACGGGTGGTATCACCAATCGGAAAAGGCAGGCTTAGGTGTTCGGAATATGACAAGTTGGGTTACATCTTAAGGGACTATCGGAGAGTAATACAACAAGGGAGAAGATCGCCCTAGAAGATGGTCTAGAGGAAGTGAGCTAAGATGTTCTGTTCGGTACTAAAATGATGGCAAAGCTGAAAACATAAAAATGCAAAAAGTTGTGCATAAGCGACCGCTTTCGTCTTCTCATCACTAATACATAGCCTATTAAAAATGGGGAAGGAGCCTGGGCCAAAAGCGACAAGCAAAAAGCTATTTTATTTGCGGCTCACTTGGAAGACACCTTTCAACCGTTACCTAGGCAAACAGCAGATGAAAACATAATAACAGTTAGCAAAATTGATGAATATAATATCCGATGTGTAACATTACAGGAATTAAAAAATGAGATCAAGTGTAATTTAAACGCAAAAAAGCTCAAGGATATGATTTAATTACTGGACAAGTCGTAAAAGCCATTCCCGAGAAGGGACTACGAAAATTGGTTCAAATTATCAATGCTGTCTTTAGACTAAAATATGTCCCACGGCAATGGAAGGTTGCTGAAGTAATTATGATCCCCAAACCAGGCAAACCAGCGAACGATAAAAAGTCGTACAGACCGATTTCACTACTTCCTGTAATTTCAAAATTATTTGAAAAATTACTGCTCAAGAGACTCAAGCCAATAATAGAAGAGAGAAATTTGATTCCACCACACCAATTTATATTTAGAGAAAATCACTCTACGATAGAACAAGTTCACAGAATAACGGATATAATCGAAGACTCACTTGAGAATAAGAAGATATGCTCAGTTCTCTACCAACCTTCATTGAGGTAACATCTTTGAGGTTTAAAATTGAATTTTTTCTGTGTAACAATTATTGTTAAAAATCTTTATAAATATATATTGTTCTTCACAATTAATTTACTAGTTTTCAAACTGATAAATAAGTGTATAAAATAAAACAATCTAACGTGAGTGGAACTAAACGTCGCTCTAATGCGACGTTAACAGTGATACCGTTCAAAACTCAAAAACAAAAAACATACGATGAAACAAGTTTACAACAAATGATTAGAGAACATAAACGCGTGATTAACTCTCTACAACATAACAGTAATATGTCTGGCTCAACACCAACAAATTTATCAACAAAAAACTCATTCAACAATCTAGTTGATGATGATGATAACGGTATTGAGTTTGATCTCGATTCTGAGATTCATTAAAAAAATAAAAATAACAAAGTTATTATAACGCCTATAATAATACAAAACATCACTGAAAACAAATTGAGGGATATTCTCAAACAACTTAACATTAATAAATTTTTGATTAAATTATGCAGCATTGGGATAAAAATTTCACTACACTTTCAGTTAGATTACAACAATCTACGTAAACAACTGACAGAAGCGAATATTGAGCATTTTACTTATCGTTCTCCATCAGAAAAAATATTAAAAGTAATATTAAACGGTCTACCCAAAAAAATTAGTACGGATGAGATTAAAGAAGTACTCACTGATAATGAATACACTAATAAAGACATAAACAGTGACGATATCATCGAAATAACTGAACTTAATCCTAAAGCAGGCTCGATGCAAAATGGTCTTTATCTAATCAAATTTAATGCAAATAACATAAAATTCCAGATTATAAAAAAGATAAAAAGTCTCAACCATATAATTGTATCATTTCGGATACACGCTCCAAGGAAAATTTCTCCAACGCAATGTCGCAGATGCGGTATGTATGGCCATGGTACATCCTACTGCTATAAAATACTAAGATGTCTCAAATGTGGTGACCCTCATGATACGTTACAATGCAAAGTTTTAGATGCCAATTTTAAATGCTGCTTGTGTCAAGGAAACCATATGGCAAACTCACCCAACTGTCCAAAGTTGAAGGAATACATCCTCATACAAGAAAACATCAAAATTAAACGGAATATAAAAAGTAACAATATAAATAATATTAGGGGATCTTTAATACGGCCTCCTCCGAATTCGTTTATTGCTGAAAAATTTCCGGGACTTACTTCACCTCGGCCAACACAGATGCATCAGTCTTGGAATTCAATATTTAATAATAAACCATCAAATTCTAATTATAGTGTAAACCAAAACAAATTGGCTGCCGCAAATGAATCTGGACAGGTAAACTCTTCAAAGGATTATTTATTTACGTATGAAGAAGTTTTGACTCTGGTAAGTGATATGGTCTCGAGTCTTTCAGTTTGTAAGACAAAAGCGGAACAATTTTCTGTTTTAACTCGCCTAACTGTAACCTATCTCTATAATAATGTTAAATAATGGTTCTGCGAATCTGAATAATAACGCATTAAATATTTTTATCTGGAATGCGCAAAGTATAAAAAATAAGGCAAATGAAACATTCTCTTACATGAAAAATCTTAATGTGCATGTTGCCATAATTTCGGAAACCTGGCTAAAAGACGATGTTTCACTCTTTGACCCGGAATTTAAAGTGTATAATTTAAATAGAAAATCGAGTGGCTATGGTGGGGTTGCTATTATAATTAAACGAAATATTCAACACTGTTTGCTACCCACTTTGAATTTACAAGCTATAGAGGCTTTTGCAATAGAACTTATTACAATTCGTGGTAAAATAAAACTCATAGCCACTTATTTTAAAGGAGGAACATCCAATATAATTCTAAACAGATTTAAATCAGACATACAATACCTTACATCATTCCAAACTAATTTCATTTTAGGTGGAGATCTGAACGCTAAACATCCGCATTGGAATTGCTACAGAAATAATAGAGCTGGGACAATCTTATACAACGAAATGTTAGATAGTAAATTTGTTATTAAATTTCCAAGTTCTCCAACACATTTTAATCACAATTCAAAATATGGATCTACTCTGGACATAGCTCTGACAAATTGCCCACAATTCATTCATAATATGAAATCTCGCCCTGATTTAAGTTCTGACCACCTTCCGGTACATTTTCAATTGGACTGCAATCCCCAATATTATGAGGGTTTTTGTAGATCTAATTATTCTAAGGCAAATTGGCAACTATATAAATCATGCATTAATAACAATCTAAATCTAACTAGCGAATCTCCAATTCGAAATATTAAATCATGTAGCGATATAGATGAGCTAGTTGGTAATTTCAATAATATCATCTTATCTGCCAAAGATAAGTGCGTGCCATGTAATATACCTAGATCAAAAAATATTGAATTCAAAATCCCAGAAGCAACCAAAGTGTTAATTCGGCTTAGAAACACTCGTAGACGCCAATGGCAACGTTCTCGTGATCCTATGCTTAAAACTATTGTTAACGAGTTGCATCAACGCATCAAGGCTAAATTTCAAATTCTGAGAAATAATAAATGGCATAATATGATTGAAGAAATCCAAAATGACCGTAATAAAAATAAAATGTGGGCAGTCAGTAAAAACCTGCGACAACGAAGTAAACAAATACCCCCCTTATTTGATAATGAAAACCATATTTCGATTACTAATATTGAAAAATGTGAATCCTTCGCAGCACAATTTGCTGCAATTAATAATAAAGACAATCACAATCAATCTACTTTTGCCCAACATATATCTTCAGAAGTCAATAGTTTTCTATCTACTCATGCCGGATTGTTATCGTCCCATGAATTTGATATGACAACTCCTAAAGAGATAAAGCAAATCATCAGATCTATCAAGCCATGTAAATCTCCTGGGTATGATACAATAAATGGTATATTAATTAAGAACCTTCCTATAAAAGGGCATATATTTATTTCTTATTTATTTAACGCTTGTATGAAATTCTCTTATTTTTCCAAACATTGGAAAATGGCAAAAGTTATACCAATTTTAAAACCCGGAAAAGATAAATCTAAACTATCCAGCTATCGACCAATAAGCCTATTAAATTTACTTGGAAAAATTTTCGAAATACTTCTCAAAATTCGTTGTAACGAATTTATTAAAATTAAAAATATTCTACCAGATGAACAATTCGGCTTTCGTGATGAGATTTCAGCTCAACATCAGGTGCTTCGCATTTATCAACATGTCAGATCTGCATTCAACCAAAAACAATCCACGGGTGTTATCCTATTTGACATTGAAAAAGCATTCGATCGTGTTTGGCACATGGGACTTATTTACAAACTAATTCAATTAAATTTCCCAATTTATCTCATTAAAATCATTTACAATTATCTCAATGAAAGACGGTTTTTCGTCTATATGTCTAATGAGAAATCGAATGTACATCACATTGATGCAGGTGTTCCTCAAGGGGCCGTTCTATCACCAATTCTTTATAATCTGTACATGGCAGATATTGGGAAATTTTTTTCAAATATCCATTTTACCCAATATGCCGATGATACAGCAATCTTTACGTCATCTACCGATCCCAATATCGTAATAAATAACTTACAAATTAACATGAATACATTATCTAGCTATTGTGCTCAATGGGATATCAAATTAAACCCGTCCAAAACCCAAGCAATATTTTTTACCCGGAGGAGAGCAACTAGATTTTTACCTGGGGGTCTTCACGTGATAGTAGATGACACTCCTATTGAATGGTGTAAAAAAGTCAAATACCTAGGCCTTTGGTTTGATCAAAAAATGTTATTTCAAAACCATATTGAACATACAATTGAAAGAGCACAAAAATTAACCAGAATTTTATATCCAATATTATGCCGTAACTCAAAATTATCTGAGAATAATAAACTCCTAATTTACAAAATGATAATTAGGGCAACAATCACGTATGGTAGCCAAATCTGGAGCCAAGCAGCCTATAGACATAAAAAGAGATTACAGATTGTACAGAACCGTTGTTTGAAAATTATAAGAAATCTCCCCCGCAGATATCCAACAATCGACTTGTACACTGAATGCAATATTGAGACTTTATCAACTTATATTTCCAGATTAAACCAAAGATTCTCTATGTCATGTTATAATTCGGAAAACACTTTAAATAGAAATTTGATTTCCTAACTTTTCATGTTTATTATTTATTGTTTTTGTTTTAAATTATATACAGTAAGGTTTTTCTAAATAAAATTTTTCCTTAAATACTTTCTCTTTAATTTACAAAATATTTTAAATTATAAAATAAATAAATAAAATTTAAATGTAAATAATTTAACTATGTTGTATGTAATGTTAAATTGCAGAGCTAAAAATGTTTTATAATAAAAAAAAAAAAAAAAAAAAAAAGAAGATATGCTCCAGCATCTTCTTAGATGTAGTACAAGCTTTCGACAAAGTTTGGCACCAAGGACTTGAATTTAAATTGCATCGAGATCTACCAAAGCAATTCTATCAAATTCTTAAATCTTATATCGCAGACCGACATTTCAGCTATTTAAAGACAGAAGAATATATATACAATTTTCATCACCAATCGAGCGACTAGTACATCTATCATATACAAAAAAGTCGGCCGATTACATGAAAAGGCTTAAAATTGATGCATTCATTGCCGGCATTCGAGATCCAGAAACACACAGGGCGGTGATGGGGTCAAATAAAGCAACCTTCGCGGAAACAGTTGCTTTTGCGTTAACGATTGAGGCTGTGCGGTCTATCACCAGACCATCATTTTTTAGATGAGTGAGCTAAGATGTTCTATTCGGTACGAAAATTATGGCAAAGCTGAAAACATAAAAATGCAAATAGTTGTGCATAAGCGACCGCTTTCGTCTTCTCATTACTAATTTATAGACGCTGAAACAACATAAAATTGTATTATCATTTTTATATATTCTGTATTTGTAAAATTTGCTAAAAAGAGGTGTGGCCATATTAGTAAAAAAAGATACCCCCATGCAGGTCAAACGGATTAAGAATTACTCTGGTGGCATTCTCACCCTCCAGGGAACTATTCCAACAATAGGAGAAATTCTCTTCGTCTCCCTGTATGTCCCTCCTTACACATCAAACTACAATCGAAAACGATCGTCGGAAATATTTTCAACACTGCTTTCAGTGGCTAACCGCTGTCCCAAAACCCGCGAAATTATTTTTCTGTATGACTTTAATGCTCAGATTGGATCAGATGATCTCCCAAACAGCAAACACATTGGCTCCAACCTAATTCATAGCGCTTCCAATGAAAACGGGGTTGCGCTAGAGCTTTTAGCGAGTACAAATCGGTTATTCATTCAAACCACCAAAGGGAGAAGAAGTACCTCCAAAACTTGGACAAACGGCCGAACCTTCTCCCAATTAGACCATATTTTAACCCGGATAAACAACCATCATTTTTATGTCTATTCTGTCAAGGCCAATTCGTTTTACCTAGACTTAAGCGATCATTGTCTTATATGGATTTTCTGTGTTCAACGCAAAGGATCAAAGGCTCACAACCCGCCAAAAACGAACACCTACACACGAACCCCGCTGTCACCTTCAGCATATAAATACAATTCCTTGAATCTGACCCTTTTACAAAATGTAAATTTCCGCAGCATTTTTCAAAGAGAACTAACTAAAACCAACGAGCAAGCTATCTCCGAAGGCAGCCCTCACAACAAGTGGCAGATGATTGTGGATTGTCTAAAAATTGCATCCCATAAATCCATAACAGAAAAACTTCCTCTCACACCGAAACGCAGAAAAGCGCTGGTCCGTTATAAGAGTGCCCTTCTTAAAAGAAATGCCTATCCTCGAGACCCCATTGCGCATACCCGCATGAAAAATAGCAGAATTTGCTTAAACAATGCGTTTGCCAGTCACAGAACTCTCGAGTGTCAGATTTTTTTTAAAGATGTGTCAAAATTTAAGCCATCATTTAATGCGAGATCAAATCAACGATCCAACACATAAGATCCGGAACCGCTCCCGGCAAGGATGGGATTCCCATCGAACTGCTGAAACACGCACCGGCCTTTATAAATCATGCACTTCAAAAAGTTATTGAAACTGCTTGGACAAATAATGATCCACCCCCGGAGTGGATTGATACAATTCAGGTTCCTATTTCGAAAATAAAGAGACCTCGATGTGTCGCCGATTACAGAAGAATAACGCTTTGTAACGTCGGATATAAAATATACGCAAAGCTACTACTCGATCGACTGGGTGAACATTTGCATTTACCATCGACTTATCAGGCTGCCTTTCTAGCCAATCGGTCTACTGAAGACCATATGTTCACCATCCGCCGCGTTCCCGACGAAGAATGGCGTGCGGCGCATCAGGTATACATTCTCTCCATTGACCTGGCGAAAGCCTTCGACACGGTCGACCTAGATGTAGTAGCCGACTGCCTACAACAGTACGATCCTCATTATTTGGTCAACCGTATCATCAAGGCATGTTTCTGGGAGTATACCGCCATCAAATGGTTTAACGTATCCACGTCCAAGATTAAAAAGAACAAAGGAGTCAAACAGGGGTGTCCACTCTCCCCTCGAATTTTTAACTTTATTCTAAACGAAGTACTCATGACTGTTGCCGATCAATTCCCCGAACTTAAGCAGGAACAAAGCGTAAACATGCAGTTGCCGCTCATTCTCGCTTACGCCGATGATATCATTCTCGTCACACGCAACATCATAGCTGTTGAGCCCGTCCTCAAGGAACTAATCGATGCCTTGGGATCTGATGGCCTACCCTCCACAAGTGGCATCCATTACCCGCTCTAGCATAGTTTTAGCTGGTATAACCTTCGCCCGTGTCGAAGTAATGCGGTACTTGGGCACCCATCTAACCTCATGTCTAAATCGACCACTCACCATCCGAACTAGATGTCGTTAGGCAATCGGCATTGCCCCGCAAATGCAACAGTTTATCAAAAAACACAAAGTGCCTTTTAAAACCATCCTTACCATGTACAATACCACGATTGTACCCATGATCACATATAAACTAAAAACAGCCACCTTCCCTCAAGCAAACCGTCGCCGATTGAGGCAGTATGAATTATTTTTCCTGAAGATGTTAGCAAAACTTAGCACCAATAAGCCAAACACCCAACGCCTCAAGGAAGTTTTAGTTGGTAGAACTATTATCAAAAGGATACAGGTACAACGAATCAATTACTGGGGACATATCCTTCGCCGCGGACCAACCCATATTCTAAGCACCGTTATGAGATACACTGCCAAACCCAAGAAGCCAGGACGACCATGTTTCACCTGTAAAAATTCGCTTAATCACGACTTAAGTTATTATGACAGAACTTTCACCGAATGGGAAAACTTTCTATCAAATTAAAGTGATTTAAAGAAAGCCGCTGAAGAGCTGTATTTACTCGAAGAATCTGATTGCAGTGAAATGTTCGAGAGCGGAGACAGAGAGGATGTAACCTCACACCCATTTAATGCACCATAGTACAAGTCGAGAGAGGATAAAATAAAATGAATGTGAAATAGTTAAGATTAAATAAAATGAACTAAGATCCCTACTAAGGCTCTCCCCTCTTTCATTCCCTACTTACAGACTAAACTATTATAATTTATTATCATCGACATTATTCTCCAATCTACCAGTTAATCTGCGCTGTCTGGAGAATGACGCTCGCTGTTGATGGGTTGTTGATGAATTGGTTCAGGAGCAAGTGTGTGTCTTTTGTAGTTATAAATTTCAAGTACTTTTCATGAATATCTTATCGGTTTATCCGGTGTAAAACCGGCTATGGTAGAAGGATGTAGTCCTGTTTAGCTTTTGTACTGTTGATGGTGTAAAGACAATAAAAGTGGAGCCGAGTTTTGTGTTAGGAGTTTGGCGTTGCACGGCGGTTGCTGGTTTGTTTAGACCAAGGCAGGGGTGACTAGATGTTTCGATCTGTTAGTGCTAACAGGTTGTGGCCATCATTGACCATTTATATTGCAATTCTTTTAAGTTATTTAGATTTAAGCTAAATTAGGTGGTTTGGAGCGCGAAGCAGTAGAAGTCGCAGATGTCTGAATCGCCGAGGCGCAGAAATGGCCGGAAATTTTTGGTGGTGGAGCAGTGCGGGGTTGCTGATATCAAATTCATTGGTTGTTAGAAATATTAATCGTTGATTGGTTTCAGGGATATAAATGTAAATTAAAATATAAATTGTGTTTGAGTCTAAATTATTAAGCAGAATTTAGTAAAAACTCGGTCTGTGTCCAAAAGCCAAAACCACATAAGTGCACTTAGCGATTTAACTATTTTTTTTATTTTTGGCTTATGTAATACAATTTAGGTCTCCATTACACTAGCCAATTTTTTAAGCCACTTATAAGTCATACATTTTGAAAGAAACACTAATCCAGTTTTTCAGAAACCGATTTAAATCTTAATTTGGCGGAAACTTAAACAGCAATTAAACTTGCACTAAGAAATTGTGTTGTCTTTGGTAACTTATTTACTATATTTATTAATAACAGGTTTGCTAACTATCAGCTACTTAGGTGTCTGGAACCGGCTTGTTTCTTTGTGACTAATTCAATATATTTTGTTTAATTTTATTGATTTATTTCATTTATTTATTTAAATGTATGGGCTGTACGTTAAAAAACTTTAATGGAATTTTTTTGGTATCAAAGTAGGATGCGGCATTATTTTGTATTTGAGGTTTTACTCCTTGGTGTGAGCCTGGAAATGGATAGATGGCGAGAGCCGTGACAACAAAATAATTTATGAAAATTGATATTTATTTATTTTTATATATATTTTATTGGATGTGAGGATTCGAAAGATTAATATTAATTTAATTGTAGTACATAAAGATTAATTTATAATATATTTCAGAGAAATGAATGAGGGTTTCATAGTTTAAATAATGCTTTAGTTTAACTTTAAAGTAGCATGATGAGAGAGAGATTGAGATTTGGATTTTCAAAAGTACCGGAACAACCTCGCTCAGCTTCCAGAAACATCGAGCATCCAGCAATCACGTAGTTTAGAAATTGTATTGTCTTGTGCTAACTATTTTATCGTATATATTACTAACAAAAACATACTAACTATCGACTACTTAGGTGTCTGGAACCGGGTCGATTCTTTGTTACTAACATACCTTTCCTTTCCTTCGGTTTTGTTATATGTGAAAAGGGTGTACGGTGGACCCGGCGTCTTTCCGGGAACCTTGCTTAGTCTTGATCGTACACTCAAATCAATCAATTCTGTATTTGTAAAATTTGCTATACTAAACCTAAGACCAATAATTAACTTTAATCTAAATAATTATCTGTAAAATTCCATTTGACATATGTAATGTCAAAATGATGCTGAATTGTAATAGAATTATAATGTTTAATTTGCAGTGCTGTGTCGAAAATTATGAACATCGACGCGACGTTTGAACATAATTTTCGACTCCGTACAGCTTTTTTTGTCTTGTCATAATCAGTAACCTAACCACCGCTGAACAAAATTAATAAAATAAAGAGTCATACGGTGAATAGTGAAAAATAGAGTTTTTTTGTCCAAGAAATCCATGATACAGTCCACGTCGTTCATCTTGGGGAAAGTGAACACAGTCTTGCTAAATAATAGCACATAATTTTGATTGTGCCCCAACATATGGTTCTTCGAGCCGGATATTCTGGAAACAATCTTCATCGTGTTAGGAAAAGTGTACTAATTCGCCATTTTGACAAATAATAAAGTATTGAAACATTTTGTAAGGTTGTGGTTACCTTCGGCATCAATATCTTTTATATTCGGTTGCAGATAAAAAGAAAGAAAAAAATAACTTTTCACGGTTATATACACGCGTTAGTGATTTATAAGTGACTGCGACATTTCAACACTTGGTGCAATATGATACGTGATTAACTGTCGAAATGAGCTACCTGTTGCAAACGCAACAATTCACAGCAATATATTCTGGAGCTGGTTGTCATCTATGCTGTAATTGTGAATCTGTAAAACAAAACAAAACAAAACATTAGCTAAAACATCAATCACAACAAATACAATTTTGATACTTCAACCTTGAACTTGAACTTGAATTATATCCATAATTTGGCTGTGATGTTTACCTGAAATCAAATAGTAAAATTTAATCTTTTAAGCTCTTACTTCTTATATTTATTAAATACTTATCTTATTAATTTGTTAGTTTATAATTGTACATTCCATTAAATAAATCCAACCTGAAATAATTAATTCATTAATTCATATAAAGTTAAAAGTTAATTTAAAAAATTTCTTACCATTTTGAATTGTATCACGTAATTGTAAACAAATGACATTTTTTGACAATCAATTAAATTGAAATTTGTAAAGGTGATCGTATTCGCTTTGGTAGCTCCATTAAAATAATGAGTATACGTTTTAAATTTATTGATTAAAGAGATTTAAACATCTACCGGGAATTATATTAACTAAAAATTATTGTAAACTATTTCTTAAAGCTAAAATAAATAAATTTCATTCTCTTTTTCTTGGACCGTCGAAGCGACAACAATTATTAATAAATAAATATAAATTAAATTGTTAAAAATTCAAGAAATTCTTTTCACTCAAAATTGAGAATCATCAACAACATTTCGTTTTTTGGCTTTACGAAATAAAATAGGAAAATTGCGAGACAAATTTTGGAGTTTTATTTGCCGTTCCCTTTGGGATTTCTTTCGGTACGATAATTTACCAACCACGTTTGGCTTGCAATTTTACACTACCTTTTGTGTTGTTGGTGATAATTTATATGGAGTAACCCAATTTTTACCGGAAAATCAATACACCTACAATGTGGTTGCCGTTTTAATAGCCATCGAACGGGCAGTTAGTCTTTGTCGTTACTGACCACACTTAATGCTGTAACATAGTAATCATCGTCGACGCAACAATCCAGTTATTATAACACGTGGTTAACGGTCGAAACAAGCCACCTTTTGTATTGTTGGTGGTAATTTGTTTGTCGTAATTTATTTTCTGCGAATAAAATGAAAAAATATTCTTTCAAGTCAACACTGTTCAGCAATGTGGTTGCTGTTTCAATAGCTTAGCAACGGTGATAACATTGTGGAGCGATTGCTTCATATATGCAGTTAGTCGTTGCCGTTACTAAAACTATTGTTGTAACATTGTTATCATCGTCCAATTAAAAAGGTTCGAGATATTTCTAAATGTTCGGTAACAGTTTCTGTGCTGAGTCATAACGTGTATTAGTGAACAATATAGTGAACCATTAAAGGAATCGAGTGCTATAGATAGTGATAATCGGACAAGTATTTAGTTAGTTGCTATTCTATTCATTATTAATAATTACATCACGAGTGGACAATCGTTACAAATACTTGCACATTCAAAAACAAAGTGAATCAATTTAATAACATAGTGCAAACCAATCTGTGACTAAAGCATTTCAAATCAATATTGTGATAAAAGTGCCTCGCATCAAAATATGTCGCAAGAAATGGCAGGCCTTAAGAAATAGCGTTCATCAAACAAAGGTAAGCTGACACAAATTGTCAACTAAATCAGTCTTTATAAATCAGGAGCATAACGGCACTCATATAGAAGAATTTCGAACTCGTCTGATGCGTGTCGAGAAACTAATGGTTGAATTCACAGAGATTGAAAGCAACATCTTTCACATCAACCTAGAAGAGGAAACCGACAGCCAATACGAAGAATGTTATTATAAGGCTGTTACCAGCTTAAATACTTTGATTCGGTGCAAATCAGCAAAAGTTGGACACAACGTTAAATGGCCCTCACACAGAAGGTGGGCACACAATAAAATTGCCCACAATTAACATTAGTAAGAAACGTCAAATATTACCGAATCTTGTGTCATAAGAAAATCCTTTTCGGCGGTGAGATATTATCACAAGATAATGCAGCACAAATTTTGGTTACAAGCCCTAGTCAAATGCAAATGTATAGAAAAAAGGAGAAGCCAAAGGAGCGATGGGCACAAAGCACACAATTTGAGCTGGATACTTTAAATTTGAGAAATACTGTGGATAATTCAACCGAAATTCTAATCATTAATAATGTTTAATCTGATTACAACAGTTCCAGATCTAGAGATGTTTACAGCAATATCCATTAGCAGAGTGAGAATAGTTCAATCGAAAGTGGAAAGGAGAATCGTCGGGACTTATCCCGTCAGTTAGAGGGGTTGTTAAAGCGGGAGAGCAAATGAGTTTAAACAATCTTAATTTAGAATGAAAAACAGAACACGATACTGATGTTGAAGATATATCAGACGGCGAACGCACTAATTCAGAACATGGTGTTTTATTTTATCCTACCGTCTCTATCGGTACTCCAACTGAATTAAAAGTAAACGAAATGAATCAAACAATACTACGTAATCTATTAGGAAGCAAAAATTAGAAAAACAAGGTTTATCACTTGCTGTAATACCGTCAACATTGTCAATAGCAACCGGAATTAGTACTTTGTATAATAATAGTGGGTGGTCAGGTGAAAGTTGCTCGGGGGATTCAAGTTGGCACTTGCGGTCAGCTCCCTAACTTGCAACTTCCACAAGTGCTCGTGTTACCTCCACATAGTGACCGCTGGTAACTAAATTGCTGATTCTTTGGCTTCTAGGCTAAAACACGGAGCTAAAGGAGTCAACCTTAAACAAATCGGGCTGGGTTAAGGTGTTAATCGTACCGTGCTGATAATCGTACCGTGCCGATAATCGACCAGACTGGGGGCCCAGCTTTAAAACTAGCTCAGTCGCTAACGGTGGATCCGGATACTGGGCGCTCTCCTGGTTAAGTAGTCTTACCTGTGTACTGCGGATCTCTGCACAGATGGACACTTCTTTCTCGGCTACTCGTGGGAACAATTATGGATCTTCATAATAACAAAAAACAACAAAAAGAGTATGGCTCTCTAAAAAAACCAGAAGAAAATGTGGACAACGAGACTCGGGTTTGTAGGCCTGACTCTAAGTCTACAAATAAACAACCAACTCGGGTCACCAAATCTGAGTAGAGAAATACAAAGCGGAACCAAAGCACTAACCAAGCTGGTTTCTCAAAACCAACGTATAATACTAGAAGGAAAGCCTGGAGGGCCCTGATTAAGATAAATAACATCTCGCCAGAAGACAGAACGGATAGGGACAAATCCACGCTTGCGAGGGCAAAAACAGTCACCAAGAAAAAGTCGGAAGGCTCTTCAGCTGGCTCACAGCTAAAAAGAAATAAATCTCAGGAGGAAAATCCCAAGATCGCAAAGTGAACAAAACTCCATGCTTCAGCTATGAGGCCTTTTAACGAGGTCCTCAAGGATCAGCTGGTTGTGGCAGTTATTGACAAATCCCAAGAGGATGACAGTATCACGTCCGCCAATTGGAGGAAGGTGGAAGGGGCCTTAGCCACCACCTACCTGAAAGTCCTGTCGGAAAATCCAGAACCTGCTCCGACTTGTCTTGTTGCGGGCTGGCACAGGATTCAGGTCAAACTGACTCCCTGTGCAGATCAGAGGTCCCTGCTGCTTTATAAGAAGGCAGTGGAGGGACCTGGCGAGGTATGGTCCAGAGCCAGCCTTGCTGTGATTGGTAGGGAGGAGATCCCCTGCAGACCAAAAGCTGGAGTGTACATCCCTTCAGAGCCTAGTGATCCGAAGGTGATACTCCAGTTGTTGCAGGTTGGCAGCCCGGAGTTGCCAACGCACAACTGGAAAGTTGCTAGCTCGAGGAGACAAAGGCTAACTATAGGTCAGCTGTTATCATCTTAAACAGGGAGTCACTGACTGCACTGGAAAAAACCAACGGTTTAATCAACTATGGTTTCAGTGCTGTCACACTCAAGGTGTACAAGAAGGACTCGGACAAGCCGGAGGCTCCGAAGTCATCTTTAGAAACTAGAGCAAAAACTCTCTCTACGGATAACAAGATGTCAATGTCCATGGAGTCTTTAAAGAGGTTTGCAAGGACTTCTCATCAGGAAATGACTCTGAGGTCACTATGGTGGAGAAGAGGCTGCGGAGATGACAATGACATTTCTGCAAGTCAACCTCCACCACTTTAAGGCAGCATTAGCTGCTCTAATTTTAAAAATTGGGAAAGAAGCGACAGATGTCATCTTGATCCAAAAACCTTGGGTCACTGAAGACCGGGTACTTGGGCTCAAGACTCCAAATTATAGATTAATGCACGCGAAGAAAGTTGGTTAGTTTCGGTCGTGCATTCTAATTAAAAATAATAAAAGTTGTTTTCTGATATTAAATTTCAGTAAAGAAGATGTAGCAGCGGTCAGAATTGAGGTCGATAAACGAAACCTCTGGCTAGTATCAGATTACCAAGCTTATGATGAAGTGGATACACTACCAATTAAACTGGGTGAACAAATCTAGGAGGCTCAAAAGCGCTAGGTTGGAGTCATCCTTGGGAGTGATGCAAATGCTCTTCACACGATCTGGGGAAGTACGGACACAAATAAAAGAGGTGAGTTACTCCTTGATTACATTTAAAGTACTAACCTTCATTTATGTAACATAGGCAATAAGCCGACCTTTATAACTAGTAATAGACATAAGGTATTTCAAATAACTCTTGTCTCAAGCTTTTTGACGATTAGTCTATTAAACTGGAGAGTGTCGGAGGACCACTCTTTTTATGATCATTATTATCTTCAATTTGTAATTAACTTGACTTCTTCAAAAAGTGCAATCTACAGAAACAGGAGTAAAACCAACTGGGATACCTTTAGAACAATTCAGGGTAATGCATTGCCTGTTCCAGTGCCAAAACCACCAAAAACTGCGCAAGAGCTCGATTGCTTGGTGGGCGTGTTGCTCAGCGCTTTTAATAAAGCGATACTGGGCTCTAGTCCCCTTAGCAGGCCTACGGGTAAATCTCGGTCACCCTGGTGGTCCAAGGAGTATCAACAAACACGTCGAAAATGCAAAAGACTCTTCAAAACAGCAAGAAAAACCAAATCTGCTGTAGGTTTTAACTCCTATAAGAAAGTCCTCAAAATTTACAAATATCAATTGAGAAGTGCCAAGAACAGCTCTTGGAGACTATTCTTTGGCAAAATTCAGGAGTCTTCGGAGATGTCTAGGCTACGCAAAGTACTAGCAACTGGTCCTTCCGTCACTAGTTATCTTCAACGGCCGAATGGGATATGGACCCCTAATAGTGCGGAATCGCTGAAACTTCTGATAGAGACTCATTTTCCTGGCCGTTCCGAATCTGTACGTAGCACATCAGTAGGTAAAAGGGCAAGTAGCCTCGTAGGCAAAATTATTAGCAGAAAAAAGATCCTGTGGGCGATAAACAGATTGAAACCATATAAGTCGCCTGGAATCGATGGTATTATCCCTGCGGATATTGAACAAACTACGGATCTAACAATTTCCTGGTTAGAGGTAATTTTCAAAGGCAGCCTAGAACTATGTCAGATTCCTAGTAAATGGACAGAAGTGAAGGTGGTTTTTATACCGAAGGCGGGAAAACGCTCACACTGCAATCCCAAAGACCTTAGACCGATTGGCTTGTCTTTCTTGCCTTTTGACAAAACTGAAAAGACAAATAGAAGCTTATATTAGAGGCACGATTGTGTCGGAAAAGCTGTCTAAATCTCAACATGCCTATTGCAACGGGAGATCTGTAGAGACTGCTCTTCTTTCTCTTCTATTTTTCATTGAAAAATCTTTCGAATATAGAGACTACTCAATGGTAACTTTCTTGGATATTGAGGGAGCCTTTAACAATGTACTTCCAGGGGCTATACCTCGGGAACTTTTAGATCCGGGAGTGGATAAACCACTCAAGGACTGGATAGTACAAATGCTAAGAGGCATGATCATAAATGCTAGTTTTGGGGAATCCTCCGTCAGAAGATTTGCATGCAGAGGTACACCACAAGGTGGCGTACTGTCCGCACAACTTTGGAATTAGGTCATAAATGACCTGTTGCTGAGACTGGAGGACGGTGGCTTCAAAGTGGTTGCCTATGCGGATGATCTTGCTATTGGTGTCCGTGGTAAATATTCCAACACCCTTTGTGAGCCTATGCAAAATATCCTGTGCGCTCTTTCATTATGGGCCAATGGCTGTGTGTTGCATGTGAACCCACACAAAACCGAATTGGTTCTCTTCTCCAGGAAATATACTTCCTCATATCGATCGTGCCACTTTAAATAGGTTAAGCTTGACTTTTACAGTTGAAGCGAAGATTTTGGGTCTGTTTCGGATAGCAAATTAAATTGGAAACATAATATTCTGGAAAGTGTAAAGAAAGCTACGGTAGCGCTATACATTTGCATAAATTAAATTGGGAAAGGATGGGGACTGGAACCCCGCATCGTATATTGGCTTTATACCGCAGTAGTCAGACCCATACTCTTGTATGGGGTAATAGTCTGGTGGCCTGCTCTGAACAAAACTGTCAACCAAAAGCTGTTGACAAAAGTCCAGAGAACAATCTCTCTGTGAATCAATGGTGCACTGAGGAGCACATCCACTCAGGCACCTACAGCTAAACTCCATCTTAATGTGGACCTGCAACAATACTGGGCACTCATCTATTTTGTGCAACAAACAAATTCTCAAGACCACCGATCCCGTCACTATCTTTTGACACCAAGTTCCGGACTAGGATCCCATCCAGGGTGGGCTGGATGATGACAGCAGTTTTGTTACCAGGAGTAATAAAGTTCTTCACTGGTGGTTCAAAACGGGACGGGGTCGGGGCTTAGGTGTTCTGGAAGGAACTTCTGTTAAATCTCTCCTTCCGTCTCCCCGACTACTGTAACATTTTTAAAGCTAAAGTAACTGCCATAAAGGAAGTCGTAGACTGGTTGAGGTATAATGTAAAATCAGTTTGTAATATTCGCATATTCATGGGCTGTCAGGCTGCAATTGAAGCGCTTCAATCACAACTTCGCACGTCCAAAGTAGTCCTGAACTGTTTCTCATCTCTAAACGAGACGGCAGATCAGTTTAACATCCACATTTTATGGGTGCCAGGACATTTAATAGGTACAGGGGATATAAACGCCGATGAACTGGCTTGACGTGGTACAATGGACCACATCTCAGAAAGCAGAAAGGATAAGTGAAATACCTCTTTCGGCATGCAAACTGCTGCTTCAGGAAAAAGCTAGCAAGCTTACGAATGACAGATTGTCAAGTATCACCTCTTGCGTAATAACTCAGCAGGTCTGGCCAAATTTCGACTTGGAGAGATCCAAATAGCTGATCTCATTTCAGCGAAGTCAGATCAGTGTGGTTGTTGGAGTGATTACGGGGCACTGTCTCATAGAGAGGCATGCTAGTAGACTTGATATATTCTCACATGACTACTGTCGTAGTTGCGAGGACGAAAAGAGGAAGAGACAGTACTTCATATTTTTTGCACCTGCCCTCATCTGGCACGAAACATACTAAAGTTTCTAGGGGCACCCCTCTTAAAAGACCTGACGGACCTCTGAAGAATGGACGTCAGGAGTATCCAGCGCTTTGTTAACAGCTCAAAATGGATCCAATGGAGGAAATAATTATTGTGGTATGGCTACGGACCATTTTTTGTGTCTATGCCTGGTCCTAGGGAACCGCCACCCAAACCTAACCTAAATATTTAATGCTTCCGACTCACGAGTCGTAATGTTATTTTCAAAATAACCGGTTTACTAAAACAATTACATAAATTATATAAACATGCTCATCACATTTAGTGAAAAATTATCAATAGGTGTAAGTCCAGTTTTATAATTTCCATTTGTTATACTTATATTTTTCTTATACTGTACTGTACTGTTGAATTGATTTTCCATTTATTTCTGAAATTGAACTAATTAGAAATTAAAATAATTGAAATATTGTAAAAGTTAAATTTAAGCGACCTAAACTTACCATTATTGTCATTAAGCTGCTTATTGTTTTTATATATAGTCGATGAGAAGTCAATCTAGACTATCAACAATTTTGTTACGTTTTTGCCTTGTCAATTAAGGTGTATATCACTGGATTATGAATAATACAAAATCAATTTAATTTATCACCAACGAATTTATTTATTTCACACAAGAATTATTACAACACAGTTTATTAATAAAAATTCACAAAATCACTTTATATTAATTATTTTCAAATTTTACTCTACACTTACAAATTTTTATTTTCATTAAAACACTTTTTAAATCACTTTCTAATTCCTTTTTAATCTCTTACCAAATACTACTAATAATCTTACAAGTTTACACTATCGCATTCCAAATTCGAATAATCCAATTCGATCTCGTTTATCTTTTTCTATACAAAAACCAAATTTCTAGAAAGCTTATGACTTTTCCAGCTAGAATAATGTAGAAACATTTTGAACTGTTTTATCATGGAAAATTCCATTTTAGTACAGTAAAACATTTAGCTCTTCATTTAACTTATTCTATTACACACTAGGTGTCATCGTCACAATATTATAGAAGTTCTATTGTGACGGTGACACCTAGCGTGTGATAGAATAAGTTAAACTAATAGCTCAATGTTTTACTGTACTAAATGGAATTTTCCATGGTAAAACAGTTCTAAATGTTTGTTTCTACACTATTAGTACTGGAAAAGTCATGAACTTTCGAGTAGCTTGATTTGTGTATATAAAAAGGCGAGCAAGGTCAAATTGGATTATTAGTATTTGGTAAGCGATAGAGTAAAGTATAAAAAGGAATTAAAAAGTGAATTAAAAAGTGATTTTGTGGAAATAAAAACTATGAGTGTACAGTAAAAATTTGAGAATAATTAATATAAAGTGATTTTCTGAATTTTTATTAATAATTTGTGTTGTAATAATTCTTGGTGATAAATTAAATTGATTTTGTATTATTCATAATCCAGTGATATGAACCTTAATTGACAAGGCAAAAACGTAACACTATGTTCTCATCGCACTGCCATCTATGGTTGAACCTCTATAACTTGCTTAACTTAAATACCTTAAACTCATTCTGCATTTCGAAATAATGGTGAATTCGTTTTTTTTAAGTATTTGGCGCACTTTAGTTTAATTAAATAAAAATCATTCTTAGCTCGGTCACTTTATATTCAACAAGAGAGCTGTAAATATCGCAACAATTAAATATTGGAAATTAAAATTATAAATAATAAATCATTTTTTCGATTACAATTGTACCGTTATATAATCAATTCTGTTTTATTTATATTTGGAGAACACATCCCTACAATAGTCACAAATAAGGATCTGAAAGATTTAGGTAATATATGGTCGCGAGCATCCGATAAACAGTTCTCCCACTCACAGCTACCATTAATTAATACTCTTTCTCTTGCTGCTTCTTTATATGTTAGGTATATTACATTTTTAAAGATTTTCGGAGCTTCAAATGGTGTAGATTCATTACATTTAACAGAGAGAAGGATTAGTCGACGATGATAACGCTCTATATCTCTAGGTAAAACTGGTATTATTTTGCCAATAGTTTTTCCACAAAAATGAGAATTTATAGATCGCTTTTATTATTTCGAGTTCTTGAATAGATGAAGCTCAAAAAATGTCGTCAAAGTGGTGCACGCGGCAGATTGTTTTCACAAAGCACTTTCTATATTGTTTTCGTGAAAGTTATCCGAATCTCCCTCTTTTAGGTGAACAGATAACATATAGATTCCAATCTGCTTCTTGCGAGCTTATACAGCGACAGTTTAGATATTGCGACATTTCGCCATGGTCAAACTCATTTGAGTTATTATTTAAGGAGTTGATTTGAACCTCACCGTTAGTATATAGTTCGACATTTATATATGCGTTATATTTCAAGCTTAAATATGCATTGTATGGAACTTAAAAACAGTTATCAACAGGAATATTTGATCGCGTTCAGGAAAAATGTTCTGGTGAATCACAAGGGGGACGCCTTCTATATTTGGGATAACTTTTAATCGATATATCTGTCTCAAAACAAAATTCTTTAGGAAATTGCTTTGACCATTTTTCGTCGACCATATACAAACATAAATACGATTAAATTCTCCATATGGACCATGTACATTGTGTTTAAGAACCGCCTCATGAAGTTGTCCGTTATCATTTAAATTAAATGATTTTAATGAATTTTAATGTAAATAAACACTGTGCATGAGGTAAACCACATTTCTGTTGCTCAAAAATATAAACATACGATACGATATTTCCAAAAATTTGCTGTTTTAAGATATTACTAAGGAATTCCTGTAATTTTAAATTAAAAACTCGGGTTATGATATCAGGACGATCTGAAGAATTTTGGAAAGTTTTATATTCGGACTTTATTTCTTCCCATGGCGGATTACATGTAAAAGGGATACATAAGTCTGGACGGCAAAATTTCCTAACAATAGCCACGTTGTCTTGGCACAATTTGGGCATGAACGCAATTGTATTTCGTCGCAATTGCATTTCGTTTCGGTGGTCCATCCGAATTCACCCTTGGGAAAGAAAAGACGATCTAAATGTTTTAAGAGGAATTCTATTCGTTTCAATGTTCTGCTATTACTGGGGTAAACAGCGAAATATATATCAGTTGGAATATTTCCTTCACGGCCAGACACAAAAACTAATGTAACATCCTTTGGTCGTCACGAAGATTCTGAGTAAAAATTAGTGAGACACCACTATTAAACGGACGACAGTTTCGATTAGCATCGACTATTACATTTTGGTGGATCTCTCGCAGTCTTTTATAACTGCTAGTCTAAGGGGAAACATGTTGAAGAACCATAGAAATTGTTTAAATTATTTGACGTTTGCACTTGGAATTAGCAGGATTGTTCATTCGAATATTTACAGATGTATCAGCAATCGTAGAGAAATAGTTCAGCCTCATGCATCAATCGAGTTAGCTGGTTGTGTATTGAACATATACATTTAAAAGGTTTTATGAACTATAACACAATATTTTGGTTTCGTCACTATCATCAACCACTAACGCGCAACATCAACTCAGTGAAGAGTATGAAAGCTAGTTTCAATCGAATCAATTTGTCTTAGCGAAAAACTTTTCAAGAGGTTTCAAGTGGATTGAAGGCCGAATCATAAAGAAAATGGGACGCAATATGATTCTGGTCGAGACCGATATGGAATCTGCAGGAGGCATCAAAACGAACTACGCCACAGGTATCTTAATCAAAAAACAGTTTCTCATTTTAGGTAACCCTAGGTGTTTTGCCTTATATTGACCAATCCTGGTCGCCGAGAAGCCACAGTCTTCGCCGAGCCCTAAAAGATCTTGTTTGGTTAATAGTCAATCACTAAACAGCATTCAATTCATCATCGGACGTTTATTAATGTTGTTATCTTTGATCCTATTGTTGTACCTAGTACTGGTTGTTCAACACCACTACAAAAGGATAACCTGTTGTGATCCTGGAGATGGTTCTATTCTGATAAATGATACACCAAGGATTACTGACAGTATATCCTTTATTTTTAGTTTGTATGTATCTTGTCGTGGTGAAAATCCTTCTGCTGTTTTTCCATATGACATCTGCCAGGCGGGGTATATCCCGGCTTGCTAGGATAAGGTCGTTCAGACTGTCATCGTAACACTTCTCCCCGTTTTAAGATGAATTGTTTCGGATGCGAATGAAAATAAATGGAAATGGGAAAATGCCTTGTTTAGCACACGTAGTCTCCGAGATAGGCGGGTGGAACTCTAGCTGTAGCTCGTTGGGTTCTTCGTGGAACTTGATCCTGGAGCGCTGGCAAGTCTTCTTGTTGATCGTCCAGTGAGTCTTGCAATGAGTCATCTTCTTGTACTTCCTCTTTTTCCTCCTCGGGTTCTGGGATGATTTCGGGCTCAATCTCTTGCTTTCCTGAGACCTGGATATCAAAATTGTCCAGAAGAACGTTGTGGCCATCGTCGAGATACGTGTAGCGTTTTTTTAGCTGGTTTGCATGAGCAACGATCTCTCGTATATCGGTTTGCACCTTGTAATTGACCGTTCCCATTTTACACACGACTTCTCCTGAAACCCAGCGCCACTGGTTGTTGCTTAAGTGGGTTTTAACGAAAACTTTGTCGCCGATTCGATAACGAAGCAACCTAGTAAGTCTTCTGCAATGATTTTTCCAATGACGACGTCATCGTCAAGCTTCTCGTGTTGACTTATGAGTCGAGAGATGAAATCTACGTATACGAAGCTGTTCGTGTCGACGTATTTGATTTCGAAGTCGTATGCGAGCAATATCAACGCTTAGCGTTGAAGGCGGCTTGCCGTGTGTACCGGAATTCCCTTCTTATTCCCGAATATTGCGAGCAAGGGTTTACGATCAGTCTGGAGCTCGAATTTTCGACCATAAATGTAGCGGTGAAACTTCTAACGGGCGAATGTGAGCGCCAGAGCTTCTCGTTGAATTTGCGGGTAGTTTTTTCGGCTGCTGTGAATGAGCGTGCGGCATGCATTACTGGGCGCAACGACTTACCGGGCATCTCATGCATTAGACTTGCCCCCATTCCATAGTTTGAAGCGTCAGCGGCAACGATCAACTTCTTAGTTTTGTCGTAGTGAGTAAGTCCGAGGTCAGATTCCAGAATTGTCTTGAGCTCGTCGAAACATTCTTGATGTTTTGCTTCCCATGCAAACGTGATACCATCTTGAAGAAGCTCGTCTAATCGGCCGCGATGTTTGTTTATACCAGGAATGAATTTTCCGTACCAAGTGACTGCTCCTAGAAATGCCTGAAGTTGCTTGACGTGATCTTTTCTGGGCTCGGTTTAATGCCGTTAGTGTCGAGTTTGTGGCCAACAAATTCGAGTTCTTCCTGACGGAACCAACACTTGTCGATTTTGAGGTGGAAGCCGTTCTCCTGAATGCTGCTTAAAACTTCGTACACATTCTTATCGTGGTTGTTTTGATCTGTTCCTCCCACAATGAAGTCGTCGATGAACGAAAAGGTGCCCTTTGCTCCGCTCATCATGCTGCTCACAAGTCTTTGGAAGATTCCCGGTGCTGGCTTGACTCCTGGCTGCAACCGATTGACTTTGAAAAGTCCGCAGTGAGTGTTGAAGGTCATCAGTTTCTTTGAGTCGTCGTCGAGCTCGACTTGAAGGAACGCGTCTGAGAGGTCGATTTTGCCAAAGAGTTTGAATGGCGATAGCTGAGCAAAAATCTCGTCAGGCGTTGGCAGTGAAAATTGTTCCGGTTCAGGCGAATCATTTAAGCCAGTTGAGTAGTCGGCGCAGATTCTAGCCCGTCCATCCTTATTCTAGACAGCGACGATTGGTGCGGCGTATGCTGAGTATTGCACGGGACTTATCACATTTAAGAGCTGCAACCGTTTGATTTCGTTCTCGATAGGCTCCATAGCGGCTAACGGAACAGGACAGCTGTTGCAGAAAATTGGTTTTGTACTTGGTTTGAGCGTCAGCGATGCCTTTTGGGTGCAAAGGCCGAGCGAATCGCTGAAAAGGGCTGAAAATTTGATCCTCAACTCGCTTGAAAATTGTTGTGAAGCGTCGAGTCGGACGTTGTTGCAGACGCTGGCGATGGGAATATTCCATAGGTCAAGAGCTTCCATCCAGTCGCTGCCGAGGACGTTCAAGCTTGAATTTGCGACGAAGCATGGGCCGATTTCTTCTCGTCCGTAGAGTTTCAATCATGCGGTGAATTTTCGGAGCATCGACACCTGATCGCCTGAAGCGCTGATTGCTTGCTCATCGCATGGCGTCAACGGCGGTTTTTCAAAATTTTTCTAATTTTTCTCGGATATAATTGTCCAGTCGGAGCCAGAACGAAGCTTGTGATCATCGATGGCTGGTTCAACAAACTTGCGGGTAGATCGATGGTATCGATGCTGTTGTGACTTCCAGACTTTGACGACGTTCTGATCTGTGGCTAGGTCTGCTTGGTCTTGATCGGAATCTGCGCAGGAATTCGGTCGCCGAGGTACAATGGCCAGCTTTGTGACCCTTTACCTTGCAAGTATCGCAGATTTTGTTTTTGTACGGGCAATCCTTATGCCAGTGGCAGTCACCGCAGAAGTAGCAGTTGTTAGGAGGCGTGTCCAATTTTTCTGTTGATTTGTGTGTGGATTTCTGTTGACCTTGCTGTTGCTGTCCTTCTTTCTTTCTGAACATCTGCATCACTTCGCTTCTCAGTGCTGAGTTGGAGTGTTTGACCATCAATTTCTCGTCTTTAAAACAAGACAACCGCTTTGCTAGCTCGCAGAAAACGTTCAGCTTCAATCTGGTCACTGTGTCTGGATTGGCTGCTGCTGCACGGGTTATTTCGACTTCCTCGAGCTTAATGAGAAGTTTTTCGAGAACGAGTGAGTCTTCAGCTCCCGTGAGTGCTTTGACGAACATGAGAACCCTAAAAGCGTCGGCTGTGCACGTGGCAATCTTGAATTTTTCGCACTTTCTGTTGACTTGGCTTGCGAAATCGTCCCAATTTTTTCCTGAACTTTTAGCGATGCTCAAACACTTGTAGCGGAGTGTGAAGACCGATTCTTTTCGTCCGGAAATCTTTTTCAGCTCCTCGACTGCTCTCTCGAAAGTTATGGTTTGTATGGTCTCTGGCAGGATGCGGTCAGCGAAACGTCGGTACTCCGAGGTTGACAACTTCTAAGTGAGCAAACTCACTCGCTGGCGGACCATCAATGTCTGTGCTTCCTCTGTAAAGATGTGCTCGTATCGAGCGTACCAGTGGTCGAACGTTTCACCGTCCTCCGGGCAGTAGCTGAATTTTTCCATTCGATCGGACAAGTGCTTGTGTATTTGTGCCGCTGCTGGTCGGTGAACTGCATCCGCTGAATTTTCTGGCGGAGCGTTTCGCTGCTGAACCATTTGTTCCATGATTGCTGCCATTTGTCGTTGGTTTTTAGTCTGAGCTTCCATCAACCGTTTGATGAGTTCTTCCATGATGCCGAGGTTATGCTCACTTGTCAAAAAAAAAAAATTCAAATTTTCACTTTTTCCCGAAAGTAATATGCGTAAAATTCGCTTTATCCTCGTCGCCGCTGTTGTGATCCTGGAGATGGTTCTATTCGGATAAATTATACACCAAGGATTACTAACAGTATATACTTTATTTTTAGTTTGTGTATGGCTTGTCGTGGTGAAAATCCTTCTGCTGTTTTTACATATGACATCTGCCAGGCGGGGTATATCCCGGCTTGCTAGGATAAGGTCGTTCAGACTGTCATCGTAACATAACCAATCAGGTCAAACAAGTGAAGCTTTCTCACTATTAGGGTTAAAACGCAACAAATTGTCAACCATTAGATTTCAAGCATCCGCTGGATATTGATCAATTCAGTGGGGATTAATAATAACTCAATGCGTTTATTTCCAATTATATTTTGGTTATATACTCGAAATGTATTTGTGAATTGCTACTGTTATTATAATTAATTTCCCTTTGTTATTACGTACAAAAGGTTAATCTCTCCTGTTGTTTTAAATTTATAGAATAGATTGTTTTGCTGCTCAAAATTAAAATATAAAGAGCTGAAACCTCATGAGGTGATCAGAACTTCGGTCTTGTAATTTTACTCCAAATCAATCCCTAACTGAACCTCTTACTTAAATCTTCAGCTTAACCTCCAACTAAATTTAAAACTTAAGATCCAACTCAATCGCGAGACAATCCTAGACGCAACCACCAAAATAACCGCCCACCCGACCCTCAACTCAATCAAAAAATGTAATAATCAACCCTTAAAAATTCCCTAACTCAATAACTCACTTAACCCCAATGCAAGCTAATTAAAACATAATTTAACTTCAATTCAACTAATTTAACTTGCACTCAACTTAGATCGAACCAAATATGAACGAAACGAACCGCTCAACTACACATTTAATGGCCAACCCAATTCCAAATGCTAATTCGACTCGAAAACTACATGCGTGTATGGACTTAACTCAATATAACCTCCCACTAAATTTAAAACTCGAACCCAAAATAATCCCTGATTAACTTCTCACTCAAATTCAAACCAATTTAAACGCCAATCCTATTCACTATCATACCATAATAACAACGTATAATCATACTAGCATATGTACCGCCTTACCATCACAGTGTTAAACCATAACTCTATCATACCATTATTCCATTAAACTATCATATAATCACACCATCGTACCATAGTAACATCGAACCGGCACACCATGTAATAAAGATGATGTATATTACCATCAATCCTCCATAAATTTCTACCATCACACCATCATATCACCATACCATCATACTATCAGGCCAAGATATCATCATACCATCCACCAGTCATTACATTATGCCTTATACGATCATACTATCATACCATCATTCTAGAATTCATATCTCTATACCATCATACGTACCATCATATAGACAATCATACCATCACAACATCAGGTCATTCCATCATACCACTATACTACTGTACCATCTTAACATCACAACATCATTCCAACATAAATACCATCCTACCATGATACCATCATAAAATCGTACCGTCATACCATCATATCGTAGCATCATGCCATTATACCATTATACAATATTACCATTAAGCCATCATACCATTACACCACCATCATACCATCATACCAGAAAACGTCATATCATCATACCATTAATCCTCAAACCAGCAAATATATAAGAAATTAGTCAACTGCTCACTATATCCTAATTCCTAATCCAACCCCAACTCAACTTTGACTCAACCCGCAAATTGTCCCCTAACCTAACCTTCAACTTGACCACAAACTCAATGCCCAACTCAATTTTATTATTATTTAAATCGATAGATTTAAAATCTTACAACAATTTACTATACAATTTCACTGTACGAAAATTTCATGAAACAAGAAGGAACCTGGCCTTGGAGAGGATTACCTACATACCTATGAATTCCAGAAAAAAAGACCTTTCGGCCATTCCTGGGCCAGGTTCTTTTCAATTGCATGAAATTTCAGTATTATGTTAACTTTAATAATTATAGCGCGGCATGCGATTATCAGATTTAAATTGTTGCGACCAATTAATTATAATATTGGGGAAGGGGTCTTCAAATTTAAGAAAATCTTTTACAACTTTTGAGGACCTTACTCAAAATAATGAAAAATGTTAGTAAAAGAGAAAAATGTCGTTCGAGAAGTCGGATATACCCAAATGTTTTTTATTTTATTTATTTTTAGGTACCAAACATATCGGATGTTATACTTTTGGTCATGCCTTGAATTTAGCCTTGTACCGAATTAAAAGCTACTCAAAGAATTGCTCCAATATTTGAAGTTCTTTGTTTCAAAATTGCTAAGTATGTAATTTATTAGTCTCGCCCATGAGACAACAAAATTATTATTCGTTTACTACTAATACTACTTAATTTTAAATCATAATAAATTTCTAGGTTTTTTTCGCCCCAAGACTTTTGAACTGTATCAAAAATTTAGTTTATATTTTGATTTGGTGCCACCATTTTGGCGTTGCCATATAATCATATTATACAAATGACAAAAATAAACATAAAATTAAAATTTTTCACTTTCGCCATTCCAGAAAATAGAAAAACCGAAAATTTAAATAATTTTCCAGTTGCATTGCACTGATCATTAATTTTGTCACATTATTAATTCAAATACATAATTTTGTTAACCGTATATATCCTGGATTTTGGTCGTTGCCATGTAATCAACAACGTTTGCAAGATGAACAAATGGAACACTAAAATTTAAGGGTTGATATAAAAATTTCCTTGCCAAGATAATAATGGAAAATTTATTTAGATTTTTATTCGAAAATTTTTTATATTTCAAACCGTGTCGACTGAATATTTTTTTTTTTTTGCACAGTATCATTATACCGACAAATTAATGACCTCATTTTTACAGTTCTGGAAACCTTCGTATACTTGGTAACAACAGATAGATTTTTTTTTTGTATTAATATTGTGTGAACTATTTTACAAAAACTATCACGTTTAAGAATTACATCCAACTTTTAATTATTCCAAATAGAATCTTGTAACGCGCTGTAAAATAGAAAATGAATTTTTTTAATTTTAAATGCAACAAAAGCAGGAAAATAATTAAACTTTTAGTAAATATGCTAAAGTGGTTTTTGGAGGTAAATTAATTTTGTTATATACATACAGCTGAAGTGTTAAAACCCATCACTATCGAAAATATTAATTAATAGTGCCCCTACCGAATGTAGACAAGACGCGAAATAAAAATTATTTACGAAAAACGACAAAAACCAAAGTTTCCAAGAATCTTCAAAGTTTAAATAAAGAAAATGTTTTGGAAGAATTTTATTCTCACTCTATTTCATTAGACAACCTTCCGGTCTTATTTCGTACTTTACTATTAATCAATAAAATTTTGTTCTAGTGAATTTTGTGAATTAAAATGTACCTTGCGGCAAATTTTCCAGAAGCACAATAAAAAATTTCTCGTTTCTTCAATACGATTATTTCAAAAAAATTAAATTTTAAGCGGTATTTAGAGATGCTTTTCAATTGGATTGTTGTTGGTAAATAATAATTCATTGAATATTTATCTTGTTAGGCTTTAATTTTTTTTGGAGACACAATGGTTGGCCTTCTGAAAATAATAGTGTATTGGCATTTTACCGGACGAGTACGACATTTCAAATACGAGTTATCATATAAGTTGTTTCTGAAAATTCATAGGTTGACATGATTGTTTCTTGAAATTAATTCCCATTTGAGATTGAATTCGTCATACAACATTTTTTTTTTAGTAGGGACCTGTGTTTTTAAACAAATAATTATGGGTATTTCTACTTTTATTTGTTACCATAACGTTTGATTTATTTTCATAATTGGATAAATTCGCTTTGATGGAAAAATGAAAAGTATCGCTTTCTAATAATTTGAAATGTAAAACGAAGCCCGCGGAATAAGCGGACTCCACAAGTAGCTAGGTAAATAATAGCTGGCAAACAGTACGTGCGACAGAGGGATATTTTGCGTATGGAGCCGACCACAAGGTTGTCTATAGTAACCGTAACGTTCAAACGTAGACATGGCTTCGAGTTCTAATTGAAATGAAATTGAATTTTAGTGAAAGGGAAAGTAGTCCGCGAGTGTTTCAAGTAGTGATAACTTGAAAAACTATTTCTTCTCCTTTTTCGTGACAATAATGACCTGTCTCGAGAGCTTGAACTTCTGCTGCGACATGAATTAGATGATGAGTCTTGAAAGAGGCATGAAAATTTTTGCAATTTTAACTTGCATGTTCGCTTATAAAATGTGGGCAAGATTTATAAAAAAATTGATTTGAAAATAAATTATATTCACATAACTATGTCAAATTTCACCACGGAGTAAATCGATTTTGTTTATTTCGACTGACGTCTCACCTTTTACACACGTTTTAACAGTAATTTCATAAGCGATAGCAATTTCCAACACCTTATCCTAAAGTAGGGTTACAATTTTGTAGACTCGAGGTTTTAACTATATCGTGTGGTGTACTACTTCAGTGTAAAAAGACCAAAGTATTGAAATCCTATCAAAAATTTGGTTGGTACAAAACCACCTTTCTCGATGTTTTGAAAGTCCCTAGGTTATGTTAGGTTAGGTTTGGGTGGCGATCCACTAGGACCAGGCATAGACACAAAAATGGTTCGTAGCCATACCACGAATAATTGTTTCCTTCAACTCATTGGAACCATTTTGAGCTGTTAACAAAGCGCTGGATACTCCTGACGTCCATACTACAGAGGTCCGTCAGGTCTTTGAAGAGAAGTGCCTCTAGAAACTGTTTCATGCCAGACGAGGGCAGGTGCAAAGAAAATGAAGTAATGTCTCTTCATCCTATTCGTCCTCGCAACTACGACAGTAGTCATGTGAGAAGACACCAAGTCAACTCGCATGCCTCCCTATGAGACAGTGCCCCGTAATCATTAAAACAACCACACTGATCTGAATTCGCTGAAGTGAGATCGGCTGTTTGGATCTCGCCAAGCCCAACTTTGGAATTTCAATATCCTTTGTGCTTTCTGAGAAGTGGTCCGTTGTACCAAGTCTAGTCAGTTCATCGGCGTTTATCGTCCCTGTACTTATGAAATGTCCTGTCACCCATAATATGTGGATGTTAAACTGATCTGCCGTCTCGTTAAGAGATGAAAGACAGTTTAGGACTACTTTGGACGTGAGGGGTTGTAATTGAAGCCTGACTGTCCGTATATATGCGAATTTTACAAACCGATATTACATTATACCTCAACCATTCTACGACTATTTTTATGGCCGTTACTTCAGCTTGAAAAACGCTACAGTAGTCGGGGAGACGGAAGGAGAGATTTAACAGAAGTTCCTCGCAGAACACTCCAGCCCCGACTTTTCCGTTCCGTTTTGAACCATCAGTGAAGAAGTTTATAACTCTTGGTTCCAAAACTGCACCCATCACCCAGTCCTCCCTGGATGGGATCCTAGTCCGGAACTTTGTGTCAAAAGATAGTGACGGTACAGTATGGTCGGTGGTCTTGGGAATTTGTTTGTTGCACAAAAGAGATGAGTGCCCTGTATTGTTGCAGGTCCACATTAAGATGGATTTCAGTTGTATGTCAGTACATGCTGCCAACTGTTTCCCCAAGATATCTAGAGGAGTCAAAAATAGCAGTAGAGACTCTGTTAATTTTGACTCCCCTAGATATCTTGGGGAAACAGTTGGCCTGAGCTGGAGTGCCTGAGTGGATGTTCTCTTAAGTGCACCACTGATCCATAGAGAGATTGTTCTCTGAACTTTAGTCAGCAGCTTTTGGCTGACTGTTTTGTTCAGAGCAGGCCATCAGACTATTACCCCATACAAGAGTATGGGTCTGACTACTGCGGTATAAAGCCAATATACAATGCGGGGCTATAGCCTTCATCTTTTCCGAATGGCATTTTTGCAAAAGTATAGCGCTACCGTAGCTTTCTTTACCCTTTCCAGAATATTATGTTTCCAATTTAATTTGCTATCCAAAACGAGGCCCAAAAACTTCGCTTCAAATGTAAAAGTCAAGCTGAACTTATTTAAAGTGGCACGATCGATATAAGGAAGTTTATATTTCCTAGAGAAGAGAACCAATTCGGTTTTGTGTGGGTTCACATGCAACCCACAGCCATTGGCCCATAATAAAAGAGTGCCCAGGGCATTTTGCATAAGCTCACAAATGGTGTCGGAATTTTTACCACAGACACCAATAGCAAGATCATCCGCATAGGCAACCACATTGAAGCCACCGTCCTCCAGTCACAGCAACAGGGCATTTATGACCAAGTTCCTAAGTTGAGACCAGTACGCCTTTCTATGGTGTACCTCGCATGCAAATCTTCTGACGGAGGATTCCCCAAAACTGTAATTTACGATCCCGCCTCTTAGCATTTGATCTATTCAGTCCTTTAGTGATTCATCCACTCCCAGATCTAAAAGTGCCCGAGTTATAGCCACTGGAAGCACATTGTTAAAGGTCCCCTCAATATCCAAGAAGGTTACCATTGCGTAGTCTCTATATTCGAAATAATTTTCCATGAAATATACAAGAGAATGAAGAGCAGTCTCTACAGATCTTCCCTTGCGACAGGCATGTTGAGAGTTAGACAGATTTTCCAACACAATCGTGCCTCTAATATTAGCTTCAATTTATCTTTAAAGTGTTTTTAAAAAGAAGCAAGGCAAGTTAATCGGTCTAAGGTCTTTGGGATTGCAATGTAAGCATCTTAGGTATTAAAACACCCTTTACTTTAGTCCATTTACTAGGAATGTGACGTAGTTCTAGGCTGCCTTTGAAAATTACCTCTAACTAGGAAATTGTTAGATCGGTAGTTTGTTGAATATCCGCAGGGATAATACCATCGAGTCCAGACGACTTATATTGTTTAAAACTATTTATCGTCCACAGGATCTGTTCTCTGCTAATAATTTTGCCTATGAGGCTACTAGTCCTTTTGCCTTTTGAGGTGCTAGGTAGAGATTCGGAACAACCAGGACAATTAGTCTCCATTAGCAGTTTCAGCGATTCCGTACTATTAGTGGTCCATATCCCATCCGGTCGTTGAAGATAACTTGAGATGGAAGGACCAGTTGCTAGTAATTTGAGTAGCCTAGACATCTCTCCAGACTCCTGAATTTTGCCACAGTATAGTCTTCAAGAGCTGTTCTTGGCACTCCTCAATTGATATTTGTTCATTTTGAGGACTTCCTTATAGGAGTTCCAGTCTACTGTAGATTTGGTGTTCCGTGCTGTTTTGAAGAGTCTTTTGCATTTTCGACGTGTTTGTTGAATCTCCTTGGACAACTGGGATGGCCGAGATTTGCCCCTAGGCCTGCTAAGGGGACTAGAGATCAGTATCGCTTCATTAAAAGCGCTGGACAACTCCTCCATCAACTGGTAGTGAATTACCCAGAATAGTTCTAAAGGTATCCCAGTTGGTTTTCCTCCTGTTTCTGTAGATTGAACTTTTTGGAGGAGTCAAGTCCATTTCAAATTGAAGATAACAATGATCAGAAAAGGAGTGGTTCTCCGACACTCTCCAGTTTAATAAACTTATCGCCAGAAAGCTTGAGACAAGAGTAATATCCAATACTTCCAGTCTATTACTAGTTATAAGGGTTGGCTTAATATTGCCTATGTTATATATATGAAGATTTGTACTTAAAATGCAATCAAGGAATAACTCACCTTATTTATTTATGACTTCCCCAACTTGTGTGATGAGCATTTGCATCACTCCTAAGGATGACTCCAACCTTGCGCTTCTGAGCCTCCAAGATTAGCTCACCTAGAATGATTGGTGGAGTATCCACTTCATCATAAGCCAGGTAAGCTGATACTAGCAAGAGGTTCCGTTTATCGACCTCAATGCTGACTGCTGCTACATCTTCGTTACTGAAATTTGATAACAGTAAGCAACTTATGTTGAATCTTAGCTTTTTTTCGCGTGCATTTATCTATAATAGGGAGTCTTAAGCCCAAGTAACCGGTCTTCAGTGACCCAAGGTACCTGGATCAAGATGACATCTGTCGTTTCTTTTAAAATTTTTAAAATTAGAGCAGCTGGTGCTGCCTTAGAGTGGTGAAGGTTGACTTTAAGAAATGTCAGTGTAATATCTACAGCCTCTTCTCCACCACAGTAACACCAGAGTCATCCCCTGATAAGAGGTCCTCTGAGACCCTCTTTAAATTCGCCATGGACATTAACATCTCCCAGTCCGTGAAGAGAGTTTCCACTTGGCCAGCTACCTCCGCGCACGCAGATGAGGTATCAAGCACCGCGGTAGTTTCTGAAGATGACTTCGGAGCTTCAGGCTTGTCCGCGTCCTTCTTGTACACCTTGAGTGTGAATGCACCGAAACCAGATTTGATTAAACCGTTGGATTTTTCCAGTGCAGTCAGTGACTCCTTGTTTAAGATGAAAACAGTTGACCTATAGTTAGCCTTTGTCTCTTCGAGCTTAGCAACTTTCCAGTTGTGCGTTGGCAACTTCGAGTTGCCAACCTGCAACAACTGAAGTATCACCTTCGGATCACTAGGCTCTGAAGGGATGTACACCTTAGCTTTTGGTCTGCAGAGAATCTCCCCCTATCAATCACAGCTAGGCTAGCTCCGGGCCATACCTCGCCAAGTCCCTCCACTGCCTTCTTATACAGCAGCAGGGACCTCTGAATTGTACAGGCAGTCAGTTTCACCTGATTCCTGTGCCAGCCCGCGTCCCGAACAGTCGAAGCAGGTCCTGCATTTTCCGACAGGACTTTCAGGTAGGTGGTGGCTAAGGCCCCTTCCACCTTTCCCTAATTGGATTGTCAATAACTGCCACAACCAGCTGATCCATGAGAACCTCGTTAAAAGGCCTCATAGCGGAAGCATGGAGTTTTTCCAAAGGAAGTTTGAGGAGTTTGAGGAACCAGCTTCGTTCGTGCTATAGTTCCGCTTTGTGTCTCTATACTCAGATTTGGTGACCCGAGTGGAAGGACCAGCCTCGCTTACGCTTTTGTCCCGTTGTTTATTTGTAGAATTAGAGTCAGGCCTACAGATCCGAGTCTCGTTGTCCATATTTTCCGTTTTTTTTTTAGAGCCGGACTCTTTTTGTTGTTTTTTGTTATTATGAAGATCCATAATTGTTCCCACGAGTAGCGGAGAAAGAAGTGTCCATCTTTGCAGAGATTCGCAGTACACATATAAGGCTACTTAATCCAGAGGGCGCCAAGTATCCGGATCCACCATTAGCGACTGAGCTAATTTTAAAGCTGGGACCCCAGTCTGGTCTATTATCGCCACGGTACGATTAACACCTTAACCCAGCCCTGAGATTTGTTTAGGGTTGACTCCTTAAGCGCCGTGTTTTAGCTTAAAAGCCAAAGAATCAGCAATCTAGTTACCAGCGGTCACCACGTGGAGGTAACACGAGCACTTGTGGAAGTTGCCAGTTACGGAGCTGACCGCAAGTGCCAACTTGAAACCCCCGAGCAACTTCCACCTGACCACCTATTAAATATTTAATAACTACAAATTAAATGAAAGAATCTCAAACTGTTCAAACCCTTTACTGTTTATGGAATTGGATCCAAAAAAAGTTTAGTAACTGCCAAATTTCGTCTCCCATTAAGGGAATTTTTCGTATATTTCTACCGGATGCGAAATACTCACAATAGTTTTGGAACTCAGTAAATTCCTAGGCTAATTCAATCGCTAAATTAACATTTGATTTTAAAATTTCATGTTATCGACGGTTAAAAGCAACACCGTCAACGAATTTTGTCGGCAACTAATTAACCAGCTATAATGAAGTGAGAATGGCCGGTTACTAGAAAATGTCCGGTAGCGGAAAAGTATTTTTCTTCATTTTTTTTAGCAAGGTTTGTCATAAAATATTAAGTTTTATTCGAGAGAAGGAGGTACGAAATATTTTATTTTTTTGGTTTTCGGTTTTTGCAAATGAACCTTTAGGGATGTTGGTTTATATTGAATATTATTGCTTTAACTGTTGAACGCCTGTGACGGAATGTTGAATATGATGAAAGCTTTTTTTTGTATTGACGATTGGAGTCGTAATTTAATTTTGTTCCGATAGGTAGTGCTTTCTCCATATTTATAATCGTCAAATAAACTATTTAATATTTTAAGATTAATTTTGTACCAAACGTATTTAAAGTTTAAGGTTAAACATTCGACCTCTAGAATTTTGGATTTTGAATGCAAAATTTTGGATTTGTTGATGGCTGTAAGTTGCATATATTGAAAGTTAAATGTTGGGTATTTAAATTTAAAGTTAAAAGTTGAATTCAGTAAATCATGAGTTTTAGATGTTGAACGTTAAATGTTGATAACTGTTGATTGACTTATAGTTACTTACTCTAATCAAATGTCACATCGATAATAAAAAATTACATTGTATCAAAGTATGTAATCATTATTTATATATAACATAACAGGATATCCTTAATTATTACTTATACTCTATATACAACAATTTAATGTTCGACACGATTTCACACCAATATTATGTTACGTACTTCTGATTTACAACCCTAAATTGTTCTTTCATGTAATTCACACATCAAGTTCATATAAAACGTACAAAATAAATCCACTATGGAGTTTATGGTTTAGTCAGTGATTGTGTACAGTATTTAGGTTGTTATGGATTTAATTGATTTTTTAATGTTGTTACCATCCTAATAAGTATTTTTCAATCGATTATTTTTGTTGTTTTTGTTGGATTTTTCAATCCTGATGAAAATGTTACCAGAAATATGTAAGCTAATAAATTGTTACTGTGTTTTGAAATGTTTTAATTTTTTTTTTTTTGTACAATGTATATGTACTTCGTATACACATTTAGGTATGTCCGCATGTGAAAATATGCAAATTTGTAGTAGATATTTTTATCAGATATATCGAAATATTCTCTACAATAAAACTAGAATAGTATTTTAGAAAATAGAAAATTATTAATGTTATTTATGTATGTATGTATACATACATATTACATATAAGGGAAATAACATAAATCAAATTTTCAATTTTGGTTTTTGTTGTACATAGATAATATTTTGATTACATAATAGGGTGATTAAAGCGTTTTAAAGGATGAGAAATGAAATGAAAAAATATTTTTGGGTGTATTACTCCTTCGATAGACCCAATATTATGATAACAAACAGTCGGTAACAAATCGAACAAATAACGCAACAATGAATTTATAATTACAACAATTTGTTTGAATAATCAATATTTTAAGAAAAGAAAATCATATGCTCCATAATTTAATATTTTACCTAAACCCAACAAGACTTAACATTGTACAACCTTTTGGTGCGGTAAACTACTTTTTGACATAGGTATATAGGTATGAACGACCTTTTTCCATTTTTGTATGTATTCCGTCGAAAATAACAAATTAAAGTTCGGTCGCACATTTTGTTGGCATAAAAAATAAATTTAGTATGCGGAGTAATTATGTATAGCTATATGTACAATAATAATGTAGGAATATTTTAAAAAGGTTGTAATAAGAATTCGAACACATAATTTAAAACCAATTAGATTGAGATTATCATAAATTTTATTAGGTTCAACACAAACAAACTCAAACTAATAAAATTTGTTTGTTTTGAAATTTGTTCTTAAGGATTATAAACGATGAAATTATTCCAATCACCAGAATCACAAGATCATTAAAGCTTGAGTCAAACTGATGGGTAGGTGTTTTTTTTTTTTTTTTGTAAGGTATCAGCTAGGTTTACTGTCTTTCTGACACTTTTATTTCGTTCCCAATATATATAGTTGACATTGCCTAAATTTTTAATAGTAATTAAGACTTTGTTAAAGTTAGCCAAAGCGTTCCAGTAGAATGTAAAAGGTCAATAATGCAGATTACAAAATGAATGCAGGATAAATGGATTCCAAAAGAAAACTTTTGTAAATAGTTTTACGTGGAAAACTTTGTAAATATCAGTAAAAATAGAACAATCCATAAAATTGGAATAAAATCAGCTTTTATAGTGTATATCTGAAGATCAATCGTTTTTATAAGATTGGTCAAAAACTGTCACTAAAAAAAAATATCAATTCAAGATTCCTAGCAGATTAGCAAATTTGTATAAAATTAGCCGCTAAAGTGTTATGTCTGGAGATAGTTTGTCTAATCATATTTCTAATGGTTTTTGGAAAATAAAATTTCGTCAGATTTCCCACTGGAAACCTGAGCTAAATTTTTTTCCTGTGATAGCTTAGCAAGCCACATCAATTCAATCCACCTCCAGCAAGTCACATCAATTAAATTCACTCGACATATAGAGGCTGATTTTATACAAGAATTCTAATGATTTTTGGAAAATCGAATTTCCCCAGATTTTCCAGCTATTAACAAATCACAATAAAGCAATCCCTCTCCATACATAGCAGTCTAGAGGCTGATTTAATACCAATTTTAAATATTTTTGTCGGGTCCGCGAATTTTTCACAATTTTCTACGAGGAACTGGAGGTCGATTTTGCCACTTAATGATATTAAAAATATCTTGAACGCATGAATCCATAGTAATTTTCGGTTAAACACTGTCGAATGATTACGACTTAATTTTTTATTTATGGTTGGAATAACACCATCTTCATTGCTGATTTTTAACTTTAGGCTAGAAATTTTCGGCTGACAATAAAAAGGGTTTTGCATTATCGTCGCCAATTAGTAACAAAAGAAGTTAAAGGGCACAGATAAATCCCAATTGGTAATTCTATATTTTTAAAAATTCAGCCCAAGCGATTTATGAATGTGATTTCTTCTAACTAAAGAACGCGAGCCGTAGGTATTGTGCTTTATTAGGTATCTCTCTTTTATTTGGGTGGATAACCGAAGTCTATTTATGTGAAATCTAAATGAATGGCTTCAATGAATTTATAAGCTGTTGGAACACGACTTTCTCCATTTAACGCTTACATATTGCATATGTAATTACTCAGGAATTTACAATAGATGGGCTTACTACTGCCTACTCAAAATATAAAATTTTATTTTCGGCCAATTATAGGTTCTTAGGAGATGGACACCATAATGTTCAAAAATGATAGTATAATAAGGAACAATTTGAAAGTTGGCCGATTGTGAAAATCGAACTATACGACTAATATTGGGGTATTTATCAGAAATAGTCCTTACTACTGTCCACTTGAAATATAAAAAATTATTCCCGGCCCTCAAAGTTCTTTGCGAAAAACGCGATGTACTTTGGAGAAAAATGTAATTATTATCTTATATGCAATGACCAGAGTTGTTAAATTACATGTAGTTTTAAAAAATCTACATTAACTACATTTGTCATATAGTTTATGTAGTTAAAGTAGTTTATGTAGTTAATGACGTCAATGTGTTTTTATTTTTTAATTTTTTATTTTTATGCATGGTTTTGTTTTCTGTCTTTCTGTCATTCCCATTTCTTTCGGATGGAAAATTTGACATAACCTCAATTTCTTATTTATTTGTGAACTGAACGTGTTTTGTAAGTTTTTCTTAAAAACATAATATTTTGGAATAGTTAAATTAATAATTTCAAGTTTTTAATCAAAATCATAAGCTAAAAAACTAAATTAAAATCGAAAATGAGTAGTAGTGGGCGGAAATTACATACTTTTTGGCAAGAAGGTCTTTCCGAACCAGTAAACAATGTTGATAAGCGTGGTCGCAAAAAAATAGGAGCTCTGTGTAAAGTGTGTAGCGCTGTTTTAAAAAATACAACAAGAACTCTAACTGTGTCGCATAGGTAAGTAAAATAAAAAATTATATTAAATTAGAAACATATTCAACTCAGTAATATAGACTTCCTTTTAGAATGTTCATCATCATCACGTTAAAGCACATCGGTTTCGAAATCTCATAATGAAAATAGTATTCGCAGCCGCAGCTCTCAATCATCTGTAGCCACTCAGAACAGTAGTGACTCTGAACTTGAAATAAATAATAGTATAGTAGGCACGAAATTGAGATAAATATTGTACAATCTGAACCAATTACTTCATCAGGCATATCTAGATCAAAAAAACAGTTAGCACCATACTTAATAGATGAAAATGCTACAGATGACAGGCGAAATTTAAACGATATTGCGCTTGCTATCGGAAATATAACAATACCAATAGTATATTTCAGTGACTTGGATGATGTATCTGTTTCCGTCACGGAACTCACGGGTTATGTATGTCTAGCTTTTTAATTTGTATTTTAAACCGATTCTAATTCTTTCAAATCAGCCAATTAGCAATGACGTTGCCGCCTCAGACTTTGGCCACGGTATTTTATCGGCTGATCGCGCTTCTTCAGCATTATCAACTGAATCCAGTCACTCTTCTGAATAAAAAAAGAGTTCGTTATTTCATCGGGGTTCGGATCATCACCGTCATCTTCACCTAACCAGCTGTCACATCAAAACCGTACATTTCGCAGTCCAAGAAAGTCGACGGTGTGGCAGAAAAATATTTTGGGCTATATGGAAAATGTAAATGCAGAACAGAAATATAAATTGGATCAGGCATTAGGAACTTTCTTTTTCGGATGCAATATACCATTTAATGTCATTAATTTTAAATATTTTAAAGATTTTTTATCGCAATTACGGCCATCGTACAAACCTCCATGTAGGCAAACATTATTTACAACAATTCTGGATTCCGTATAGTCCGATGTAACTTATAGGGATAAAAATAATATTGGCGAGGAAACAGTCCTCCTTATTGATGGTTGGAAAAATACGTCTAGTAACTCTAACCTTGTCGTTACAATGATATAAACAACCGATAATAAATTGTCATTTCTCGAGTCATATGATATGACAGGAATACGTGAAACTGGAGATGGACTTAATAAAATTTGCGAATCATCAATTGAGCTAGCTAAATTAAAATATAATACTGAGATTTATGCGGTGACTAGTGATAACGCTAAAAACATGATAGCTTTGGGCAAAAAATCAATTTTATGGCATAATAATTGCAGTAGCCATACTGGAAACTTACTGGCAAAAGACGTAGTTGACAGAAATACCGCAACTAAAGTCATAAGTGTATTAAAAGAATTTAAGAGAGCTGATTTGGAGAAAACAGTAGTTGAAAATAGTGGCAAAAGAATAAAACTTCCCGCTGAAACTCGGCAACTTGAATATTTTTAAAAAAATTGCTGCTGATGGTAAAGTAAAATTGAAGAGTGAAATAAGTCAGATATTGTTTGATGACAATTTTATAGATTCAGTTACATATTTTATTAAAATGTCTGACCCAATATGTATTTTAATAAATAATTGTCAGACACTTATATATTCTTTAGCGGATGCAACCGAAGATTGGATGCATTTACAGGTAGTTCCAACATACTAACATATTTTCTCTATGTTCTATAATGTTTAAATTTTTTACAGCTCCCAGATGAATTTGAAGAAGCCCTAAAAAAGAGAAAAGCTATGGCTTTATATAAATATGCATTAAATGTAAATCTTTGCATCCCAAATACAGAGGTAACTCGATGAACTTAGATCAAAGAGATATTGTTGATGAGTTTCTGATTGAAGAATTGGACAAATCTGGCCTTGATAGCCTAAAAGAGTTCAACTTAAAGAAAGGTATTTTCCAGAACCTGAATACAAAGGGAATAACCACTGGCATATTGGAATGTTGCCGCCAGAAGACACGGCAACTTAGCATCATTGGCCAACATATTGTTAAAAATGCCGGCCCCTTCAGCTCAATTAGAAAGATTATTTAGTAATTGGGCATATATACATACGGATAAACGTAACAGATTAAAACCGGAAACCTCAAAAACATTGGTACATACCTATAATTCATTAAAAATTAACGATGATATTCATGATAATTATGATGATGAATATAATGATGATGAATATGATGATGTTGAATATTGATGGAGGTAGAGGCTGTTAGGAGTACGTATTACATGCACGAAGATTAATCTGGTTGGTGGTTGTTCGTAAATAAGGATAAGATATTGAATTACATTGCATTTATTGTTTATAAATTATAATCTATTATAAATAAAATAAATTTTAGTATTTTTAAAGTATCAATGTTACTCTATCATGCTGAAAAAAAATTGGTTTCTCTTCATCCTGTCCCCTGATGTGATAAAATATAAAAACGAACTTTCCAACTATCGCTTCTTAGTTCTTTCTCACTTAAAAGAATAGACTATACCATCGAATCCGTAGTGAAGTGATCAAATTACGAATGTATTTAATGCATGTAGTTAATATGTGGTTAATTCATGATTTTCGTCTACGTAGTTAATTGATTAACTACACGTAGTTTTTGAGGTAGTTTTTATCTCCTTTAGCTACTTAACAACACTGGTAATGAAATAAGAAAATCGAGAAAAACTGGGGTGGAATGAGATAGTGAGTGATAAACTTTTTTATTTTTTTTGGGATGAAAAACTGGGATGTCTTCACAATGACAATGTGTGTATTGACATTGACTATTACTTTGACTTTGACTTTGACTTTGACTTTGACTTTGACTTTGACTTTGAATTTGACTTTGAATTTGATTTTGACTTTGACTTTGACTCTAACTATGAATTGGACTTTGACTTTGACTTTCAATTTGCCATTGACTTACATTGACATTGACATTGACATTGACATTGACATTGACATTGACATTGACATTGACATTGACATTGACATATTGACATTGACATTGACATTGACATTGACATTGACATTGACATTGACATTGACATTGTCATTGACATTGACATTGACATTGACATTGACATTGACATTGACATTGACATTGACATTGACATTGACATTGACATTGACATTGACATTGACATTGACATTGACATTGACATTGACATTGACATTGACATTGACATTGACATTGACATTGACATTGACATTGACATTGACATTGACATTGACATTGACATTGACATTGACATTGACATTGACATTGACATTGACATTGACATTGACATTGACATTGACATTGACATTGACATTGACATTGACATTGACATTGACATTGACATTGACATTGACATTGACATTGACATTGACATTGACATTGACATTGACATTAAAAAATCGAGAAAAACTGAGGTGGAATGGGACAGAGAGTGATCAACTTTTTTATTTTTTCTGGAATGAAAAACTGGGATGTCTTCACAATGACATTGTGTGTATTGGACTTTGAATTTGACTTTGACTTTGACCCTGACTCTGACTCTGACTCAGACTGTGACTCTGACTTTGACTTTGACTTTGACTTTGACTTTGACTTTGACTTTGACTTTGACTTTGACTTTGACTTTGACTTTGACTTTGACTTTGACTTTGACTTTGACTTTGACTTTGACTTTGACTTTGACTTTGACTTTGACTTTGACCAGATATCGAAAATCATTCATTTTTGAGTGTGCATTAAAACACATGAATTTTAAAACTAAACAAAATAAAAAACAAACAAAACACTCTCTACAAACATTTTGCTCAATTTCTGAATGTGAATAGTCATCAAATTTCAGTTCTCTTTATTCTTCTCACGTAACACACATTCAGTCTGAATGTGTTTGTGAAGAGAATCCGGTTCGTTCTTTATTATGTTGAGTTTCAGAATTCATGTGTTTTAATGCACACTCAAAAATGAATTGAAAAAACTCAAATGAATTTTTTTAGTTTGCTCAAATGAAACTTTTTTGGTAAAGAGTTATAAAACACACGAATTTTTTAAAACTTGAATATGAAGAATAAAAAAAAAATCATTCATCTCATTTGGGTATTTTCTTTGAATGTGTCATTTTGTGAATCTACATTTTTAATTTATGCTTCCTTTATTCTTTTAAAAATATTTTCGCACATAGATATTAAATAAGGAAATCGGCTTTCTTAGTTAGCCTTATTTGAAAACCACCGCCCAATTTTACCGAAAGAAGGGGTAAACAATTAAAAACGTATTATAGGGGTAAAAACATTTTTCAAACAAGAAATCTTTTGTTTTTGTTCCATTATGTAAGTTGTAATTTGTAGTACATATAAAATGTAGCGACATTCAAGCCGATCATAATTTTATTTTAGTAGGGATTATGGAGATTGTTTAAGTTTGCTTCGTTAATCTTTATCTTACACTATAAATAGCTTAGCGTTTCAATAACTAGTAATAAATTTAAATTTACGGGCGAATTTTGTCTTTCATTCCTTGTCCATGATATTATTCGGAGGCCGAAAATGGTAACGACATTGAAATTACTTAGGACGAAGATATCAATACTTCAACAATTAATTAAAGCTTCGATCATTGATAAGTCTCTTATTGTGGGTGAAGCATGGTATTATAGCCGATAAAACTCTTCTAGGAATAATAGTGATATGATTTTCGTAGAAAACGATTCCAACAAAGTTATTACAATTAGTGACGACGAAGGTGAATATCACGTAGAACGGATTTTCAATGATATGTAATAAAATTCTACAAATTTAATAGAAAAACGTGTTTTGTTTATTTTCAAAAACATTTAATTTCAATAATTTTTATTTTATTTAGTCTATAAGTAAATCAAAAAACAAAAAATAAATAATAATAATAAATATATAAATATGTAAATTTATAAAAATATTAATTTCAATATCACATTTCGGTTCACTTTAAATATTGGGTGAATTTAAAATAATAATACTTATCACCTATTTGCTTTAATACGAGTATCTTAAATTTCAATATTCTATATCAAATTTACCATATTTACATTAATTATCAAATAAATCTTTGTTTAATTTGATAAGGGGTATATATCTCTTCTAAGATATCTCCAGAAAGCCTACTTCTATGTGGTGTTAAGATTAAAGATAGCGCACTAAAACACCTTTCCACGGAAACTTGCGTTGCAGGAATGGTAAGGGCCATACGGCTAGCTGGTACAGTTCAGGACACTCGTATTTATTTCTCTCCCAATATTGTAAAACATTTTCCTGGGAGTGAATCTAAATTTACTTTCGCATTTGTTTTATCCGTTTCCGACAAATTCGTCGAATTCAAATAATTGTCAAAAACATTGCGGCTTTGAAATTGTCTAACGAGAATAACTGTAGTTCTCTAAATTTCATGTCTCGCTTTAAATCAGCAGAGATCTGTTTTTCACACAAGTTTAAAGATAATGAGCATTGCAGCCATTCTTTAAAGAAGTCACCATATATGGTATATAGTCAACTAAAAGATTCTAAAAAATGTTCCATACATTTAAATTGGTCCTCAGAAAACCCTATGTTGGGATCACTTTAACCCAGTTGCTTGTAAAAATGTTTGTTTTCCCAAATATTCTTAACTATTAGGAACGTTGAACCCCATCTTGTGGCTACGTCGAGAACGGGTATTTTTTCACTGTTTAGCCTAAACAAAGGTTTCTATATTTTGTAGTCTTTAATTTTTTTATATTATTTCGGATGGAATTTATTTTTTCAGTTATATCGGGTTGGTTGATTACTGAGTTTGTCACTGATTTTATATAATCAATAAATTGCTGTGAGGTGGAATTAATGTAGTCAACGATATTATGGGAATTTAGTTTAAAGCCTAACGCTCTCTTTAAAGGATTTATAATTTCTTGAAATCCTTGGTAATCCATAATTGCTAGTTACTAATTTAACACAAGAACGAATAACTATGTTAGTATCAATTTCTATTTTTACTGATGAGTTCTTTTTGTTGGTTTTTTTTTGCCATTGGTGGATTATGCTCTTTATCCGAGCTATACGATCTATTAAATTTAATTGATGGACAATATCCGGATGAAAGCTTATAATGTGTCTTGATAGATTATCTGAATTTTTTCCGTTTAATACTTTCCCGCATGAATTGATAAGGCATGTGATCTTGTTAGTTTCGGCACAGTTTTTAAAATGGCGTCTTATTATCCCTCCTAAGTAAATAACAAATTTGGAAAATAAACTGTATGCATTTATGTAAACAGCATAGACTAACATAACTAAGTCATTATTTATACAATTACTATTATTAGTATTTTCTAAAAAGAAGATTTAGAAAAATAAAGCTAAATATCATTTAGTGTTGCAAAAAATCCCGAAGTGGAACTTCGGGATTTCTTTGATATATTATCGGAGATAATATATCAAATTTTAAATTTGAATTTTATGATTAATTTGAACTGTATAAATGCGGGGAATGTTAAACGATTAACAGTCAGGCGAAAATATATTTGACTGGTCGGTTAATAAATGATTTTAACTACTACTACTTTTCCAAAAAGCAATTCAGAATTTGATTTATCTTGAGACAGTTTAGGTGGTCTAATGTTAAATAGCAGGAAAAACATCCGGCGCATCATTATTATAAATAAAAAATTACTGTCAAAATGGCACTTATATATTATGAATAATTTTGAAATTGTTTAATCGGTATGCTGTGTTTAATATTGCTCGTGCTGTAGCTGAGCTTGGTTATTCGTAGTTTATTCGAAAGAAAAATTATAAAACTGGTAAATTTATTTGAATGACATTTTCTAAAGATGCGCGCAAGGAAGAAGCGGCAGAGAGTTATGCTACCATCTTTCGAGCTGCTCTGATTTTACAGTCATAATATCGCCTATGTCTAATAGAACCGTTTTCTTTGATTTGGTTCTATCTGATCAAATCAGCGCTATTACTTTGCTTTGTTCACCGGGTTTTCCGTGACCATTCACAAAAGTCTAAATATGGAAACTTCAACAAGAATGCCGTTTATGAGTCGTGTATTTGAAAGTGTTAAGGTTATCATCTAAACCTGCACCAGGTTTAGATGATTAACTTGACAGAACTGTGCGTTGGTTAAGCTCACTAAGACATGGCTATACTGAAATATAGTGGTTTGTATTTCTCGTTGTAAACAAATAAATTATAAATCTTAATTTTTAATTAAATAATTAATGTAAGGTTCCTCCTCCGAACCCAAAATAGAATAACTAAAGAATTTTTAAACCAAAAATGTAAAATTTAAATACTGAGCGAACAGCAGCCGGCTATATCTGCATTGGTTTCTCAGGCCAATAAAAGAGGCTTGAAATGATTCAATAGAAACTTACTCGTTTTCACATAATTCTTTTGCGTGCCCGTTGTTTTTTTATTTTACATTTTTCATAATACTCTTGCTCATGCAGAACAAAAAAAAAATAATAATTCATTTCATTTCTAATAAAAATCATCGAAAATCATTCATATTTGTGTGTGCATTAAAAACACATGCATTTTAAAACTCAACGTCATAAAGGACAAAAGAATCCTTGTTTCACACATTTAGACTAAATGCTTGTGAATTCATCGAAAGAAGAAAGAAAACTGAAATTTGATGAATATCCACATTCTCAACACAAATTTCATTCTTTGTTATGTTGAGTTTTAAAACTCATGTGTTTTAATACACAATTGCACACTCAAAACTGAATGATTTTCAATGTCTGCTCTTCTACCAAAAGAGTTTCATTGTGCAAGCTAAAAAAAATTCATTTGAGTTTTATCAATGTGAATTGAAACATAAAACAGAAAAGAGAATTTGGATATTCAAGAAAAAACGAAAACTTCTCTAACGCGAAACAAAAAACTCTTGATATTCGTATTTTACTTTTTATGTGTGTGTTGAATTTACTCATTCTCAAATAATGGTGCAAATGAACAATTCACTCATGAGTTTTTCGATGTCTGACTTTGACTTTGACTTTGACTTTGATTTTGACTTTGACTTTGACTTTGACTTTGACTTTGACTTTGACTTTGACTTTGACTTTGACTATGACTTTGACTTTGACTTTGACTTTGACTTTGACTTTGACTTTGACTTTGACTTTGACTTTGACTTTGACTTTGACTGTGACTTTGACTTTGACTTTGACTTTGACTTTGACTTTGACTTTGACTTTGACTTTGACTTTGACTTTGACTTTGACTTTGACTTTGACTTTGACTTTGACTTTGACTTTGACTTTGACTTTGACTTTGACTTTGACTTTGACTTTGACTTTGACTTTGAATTTGACTTTGACTTTGACTTTGACTTTGACTTTGACTTTGACTTTGACTTTGACTTTGACTTTGACTTTGACTTTGACTTTGATTTTAACTTTGACTCTGACTTTGACTTTGAATTTGACTTTGACATTGACATTGACATTGACATTGACATTGACATTGACATTGACATTGACATTGACATTGACATTGACATTGACATTGACATTGACATTGACATTGACATTGACATTGACATTGACATTGACATTGACATTGACATTGACATTGACATTGACATTGACATTGACATTGACATTGACATTGACATTGACATTGACATTGACATTGACATTGACATTGACATTGACATTGACATTGACATTGACATTGACATTGACATTGACATTGACATTGACATTGACATTGACATTGACATTGAGACATTGACATTGAGACATTGACATTGAGACATTGACATTGACATTGACATTGACATTGACATTGACATTGACATTGACATTGACATTGACATTGACATTGACATTGACATTGACATTGACATTGACATTGACATTGACATTGACATTGACATTGACATTGACATTGACATTGACATTGACATTGACATTGACATTGACATTGACATTGACATTGACATTGACATTGACATTGACATTGACATTGACATTGACATTGACATTGACATTGACATTGACATTGACATTGACATTGACATTGACATTGACATTGACATTGACATTGACATTGACATTGACATTGACATTGACATTGACATTGGCCTTGAATTTAATTTTGGTATTAATTTTGATTTTGATTTTAAACCTCAGAAAAATCTATTTATAGCTAAGATACCACCTAATTTTCTTTTATTTTGGATTATGTGCTAGCTGAGCTGGAAACTTCTTTTAGGGGTTATAAATTTAGATGCATTTATTTCAATGGTATTTAGTATTTACAGTATTTAGCACTGAAATGTTTTTTTTTAAATTCCATGTTTATTAATTGTGCCTAAAATATAAGTTTTATTTATGTATTAAACTCTTTAAGCGCTATATTTGTTTAACTCGCTGCGAGTTTAGTATTTACAGTATTTAGCACTGAAATGTTTTTTTTTAAATTCCATGTTTATTAATTGTGCCTAAAATATAAGTTTTATTTATGTATTAAACTCTTTAAGCGCTATATTTGTTTAACTCGCTGCGAGTTACTTCTAGCCAAGCAGAAACAAGACGTAAAATGAAAGATTGGTACCAATAATGTGAAACAATATTTGCTTTCCATAGTTTGAGCTAGCTAGCTTTGAGTTCTTGAGAAATGTTGTCGTTATCTTACATTGGATTGATGTTTTTGTGTTTCAATTTCATGCTAAACAATGTTGTTGATTTGATACTTCGTTTCTTTGAAAATTCCTTTGTCATCAACAATACCAAAACCATAAGTAAACATACCACACATTTTGAGCGGTTAAATAATTTTCCAAAAAAGTCAAACAATATTGTTGCTACTATTGCATTGATGATTATTTGCCATGTATGTCTGCTAAATTCATCGCATCCAATATATTTTCTTTGACAATAGTACATATTAAATTTCTATGAGCCATACACCACCTTTGCTTTTATTTAACTTTGTTGAATTAATGCAAACCACTTAAAAAAATAATCATACGAACGTTTCTTTTTAACCCTAAATTAAACCGTTTTAAACCACATGACATTAAATGTAAACAAGACATTAGATATTCAAATTTGGGTGAAGCTAAGAAAAATAAACGTCTTGTTGTTATGCTAAGTTGAAACATTAGGTATATAGCATAAAGAAATTTTTTGAATTTCTTATATCCATTTTCAAGAAAAGCGTTTATACCTGGCTTGCATGTACGTGTTCTTATATTATCCTAAAAATAAGACTGAATTAATAATATTGTTTGAAATCGCTATAATACCAATGTGGTACTATCACCGTCAATACCAATGAATCATACGAATGTATTATACAGCCAGTTATGACTATAATCAGATAATAAATTATTGAATAAATTTAAAAACCCTACCTTCTAATCCAACAACAAAAACTAAAAATCTAATCTTATCTTATCGACAAAGCACATACAATAATACAACAACATAATCTTATTATACTTTCTAGTAAATTGTTGTTGTTGTCGAGATAACAATTTATCACAAACAACATTGAGTTTATATGGAATGTCTTGGGTAGATTAAAAAATGTTCGTAGCTACATGTAAGTACCTTCGATCACGCATAAGATGCATTAAGATGATTGATATAAGTTCAATTGTATACGAGCAAGTACAAAGAAGACAAAAAAAATGTACTGAGCCAGTATAGTGGAAATGATTAATGAGCGCCAAACACCTCTGCCACCTACAAACTAACTATAAACACACAGTGTATATACTCGTAGTAAAATAGTTGGAAAATTATTAATGCATTAAAAATGTTCTTATCTGTGCTGGGCGATTCTTATCAGTTGCGAGTATTTTTATATTTTGTATTTCGATTTCGTTTTATTTTTTTTTTGTTAGTATCAGTTTTGAATGTACAGCTCAACAAAAATGATGGGTTTGGTTAAAATTGTGGCGGTAATTTTATTGATTAATTGTGTGAACGGATTTCAAATACACCGAATTAAAAGTGTTCATCCAACGAAATTGGATGAAACGCGTGATGTAACCGACGGTTATATTCGACACGATTTGGATCATTTTAATGATGAGAATCCGAATTCATGGGAACAGGTGCGTGTATTTACAACAATAATAAATTTTTAATCGTTTCGACATAACCTCAATTTGCGCGGTGTTTCTTTTTTTTTCTAGAGTATCTACATGAATATGAAATTCAGTGGACTGAAAGAGAATAAGACTAATTTTCCGATATTTATTTATATAACGGGTGGTTGGGATAATATCGATCCAACATCATTTTTACGTGCCGGCCTAATGTATGAATTAGGTAAAAAAGTTGGTGCACTACTGTTAAGTATGGAATTTCGTATGCACGGCAAAAGTCAAGCGACGGTCAATTTGGATATACCCAATCTACGTTTTCTCAATATCGATCAAGGACTCGATGATTTACGAATGTTTTTCAAAAATTTTAAGGATGAGGAAGCAACTGAAAATTCAAAAGTAATATTATTTGGAAATAATTTTGGTGGCTCGGTGGCGGTATGGTTTAAACAAAAATTTCCGAAATTAATTCATGGCGTTTGGGCGTCAAATGCGATACTAGATGTGCAACCCGAATTTCCGGATGTGTACACCCACGTTGGGGATACGCTGAAAAGAATCGATAAGAAATGTTATAAAATTATTAAAGATGGTTTTAAAGAGTTAAAAACGCCAAGCGATGATAATCAGCGAATTTTTAATACATGCAGCGATGTCCTACTGGACGAAATAAATTGGTCCTATTTTTTGTATATCCTTGCCGAATCGATTACTGAATTTATGATTTATGCATCGTAAGTATATTAACCAAAGCAACCGTCTATTGTGCTGGATGAATTTTTTTGTATTTTTATTTTTTAGCACCGATATGGTCAACTTTTTATGTTCCGATGAAATTCGACCCGAAGACCCAAATCTCGAAAATCTTGCAAAATTCCTGGAATCTTTGTACGATGGTGCATGTATCGATGTTGATTTCGATAAATTTGTTGTGGATCTCAAAAATAAAACGTATAGTGAAAAATCTGTGGACCGACAAATATTTTGGCAGCAGTGTACTGAATTTGGATGGTTCGCCACATCGAGTAAGAAAAGTATTTTTGGGCAACATTTTATACTACAAGATTTTACCGATTTGTGCACTGAAGTGTTTGGAGGTAATTTTGCAACACTGCCGCAACTCGTTAAAATGGTGAATGACAAGTTTAACGGACCATATCCATCGGTCGAAAATGTTATATTTACCTTAAGTGAATATGATCCGTGGAGTATGTTGGGTGTTTCGCCCGAAATGGACGGTTTAAATGGCAATATGGTGCGCTATATTAAGGGATACGGGCGATATTGGGAATTGTTACAAATCAGTAAATTTGATACACCGGAATTGGTTGAGGTCAAAAATGAAATAGCCGCAACAATTGAACGGTGGGTTAGCAAACCCAAACCGGATAAAGTGAAGCAAGAATTGTAATTTTTGGAGAGGGGGAATTTAGAAATAAATTTTTTATAAATTGCTGAGTGTTTTATTTGAGAACTATGTACATACTCGTATGTATAAAGGCACTTGTTGATTTATTTGAACAGATATGACATCGCGTAAATTAAAAAGCGTTGTAGGGTGAGGGGTTATTATAACAACATTTAATGGAATATTTCTCGCGCCCTATTAATTTTCAATTAGTGTTACACAAGTGAATTTTGTTTTAACATATTTTGTAATTGATTATTAAACAGCAATATATGCTAATTAAATTCTTCAAATACTTTAATTTAGTGTTAATTATTACAAAAGTCTATGTAATCTGGGTAATTAAGTGGAAAATTATGTATTTTTGGGTAAATAACTTCTTGTAGATGATTTACATAATTAAAATTATTGATGTGAAATGACTATACGAAACCGTACCGCTCAGAAGATGTAAGACGTTGCTTACTATTTTTTGTTCTTGACGGTAACATCAACCAGATAAATTATTTAAACTCATCGTATCCGTTTTGAGCAAGCGTGGATCGTATTTTGATTATTTATTCGTGCAACTCGGTTTATTGACATGAAATACTCCCTCGAATGTGAACTGTTTTATATTTAATTGGTCGTTTAATTAATTTATCGGTATCTTAATCACAGCTAGCATATAGCTTAAAACTGAATAACCTATACTTGGTGCAACAACTGAATAGTTGCGATTTTTGGGTGAATGAACACCAGAGAAATGTTAATGAATTTAATAATTGTACTCAATGGGAAGTAGAACCAGCGCTGTCCAAATGAGTACGATCGGAATATTTATACTACTTTCGTCTAGGGCTTGTTCCTATATTCCGCTATTTAATTTTGTGCTCCCCTGTTCTAATAACTGTTTTACTAATAGTACTTTTAAACATTTCGCAATAACTATAATATTCTGGGAGATAGCTGGGTCATTCTCTGCAAAAACCCATAACACAGTTTTCTTGCAGTAATGTGTCAGTCATTTTAGCAGCCAGATTTGCAGTCAAATTTGCGAACTAAATTATTTCAAATTCAAAAACCTTTTTTCAAAACCTACTATAATGTATAAACATATTTATCACAACAATGTATAAACATATTTATGATCCATTTCAATCCAATAAAATTATTCTTTTACAAAAACACTTTCTTTTTAATTTTTTATTTCTATTTTCTTTTGTTTACTGTCACCAATTATAATTGTGTGTACTCAAATTTTTCTATTTTTTTCCGTCCTCGTCCAAACAAATTTCTGCTTATATACCATCCTAAAACAATAACACTCCCTCCACAAGTTAATTTCTTTTTTTTTTCCTTACCATATGCAACAATCGATCACTCTCGATAATTATTTTTGTACCAAACCAAATATTAGTAACCTGATGGTGGTCAGGTATTTTATGGCAGTATGGAGGCCTTACAATGTTGCATTTTAGAAATTTCTACCATGTGTCCCATCTCTAAATATTCTCTCATTTGTTCGATGTATTGATCTCGTAACCTTTCATCTTTCGCTAATTTCCGTTCAAGTGTTAGGAAGCGTTGAGCTGCTACATTTAGAGGGTTTCCAAGTTTAGATGATGATTTATTGAACGGAAGTTTGACGACATATCTCCCATCTTGCTCTCTTCTGTGTGTGTTTGTGAATATTTCTTCACATGTTGCATCTTCTGGTGATAATATTTTAACTTGTGGAGTCTCTTCGATCTCCCAAAATTGTCGCAAGGCTTTATCTAAATCGATATCCAATTGAATGTTGAGTGCCATAAAAGTTGATAAGGCCCTGTTTGGTATTGACTTGAGTAGACCAGACACTATTCATCCAAAGACAGTTTTTTGTAAAATCGTTAAATTTATATGTCGCCGCTCGCTTTCTAAAACTGAAAAGAATTTTTCGGCCCCATTCAAGATATGTATAGGTGCCGACCTTTGGAAATCAGAATCAGCCAGTTGTAAATCCATAAATAATCGAGTATCTTCAAGGTTCATGTTACATGTTGGTATTTTAGATGGTAACTGGTTTATTATTAAAGCACTCACTTCTAATTGCAGGTTTTTATCCTAACCGGTGTGAAGTATTTCACACAAAGTGTAGCTACACAAATTAACGAAAAGTGTAAGTGTACTGAAAAAGTGAAGGCCTACATAAAAAGTGTAAATAAGAAGTAGAACCAGGTATGGGGCGATATTACCATAAAGTGGACAGGTCAAGCTATCCGAAACCATTTTTCCTATTACAATAAAAAGGGTTAGGTATGTTCGACGCTATTTTGAAAATTGTGAAAATCAAATAAATTGTCAAAACCTGATGCTACACTATGACCATTTACAAAAATCTCAGAGATGTTACCCGGTGTGGGCTTATACTTCCATAAAGTGGAGAGGTCAAGCTATCCGAAACAACTTCCCTATTACAATAAAACGGGTTGGGTTTGTTCGAGGCTATTTTGATTATTGTGAAAATAAAACAAACTGTCGGAACCAGATGCTACACTATGACATTTACAAAAATGTATCAATTTTCATTTTGATTGCTCGATTATTTCTCAACATTTCATAGAAAATTCAATATTATTGAAAATTAACTGTGCTATAGCCCACAAGTTTTTGGGCGGCACAAATCTAAAATGGTCCGATTACGATGGTTGATACCTCTATCAATAGGTTTCGGGACCTGTAATTGCTGTGACAGTTTTCATTTTGATTGCTTGATTATTTCTAAATATTTCTTAGAAAATTCAATTTTATTGAAAATTAACTGTGCTATATATAGCCCACAAGTTTTTGGGCGGCAAAAATCTAAAATGTTTCTTCAATATCGCCCCATACCTGGTTCTACTTCTAATTTACACTTTTTATGTAGGCCTACACTTTTTCAGTACACTTTTCGTTAATTTGTGTAGCTACACTTTGTGTGAAATACTTCACATCGGTTTTGTCATATAATGAACCCATCATTACCAGAGTCTTCCCCCTGGTAATCACCGATCCAGCTGTTATACCAGTTATGCTGACATTGGTTTTTTGACGTTGTAATTCTAGTCGTTGCACATAATGTTCAGAAATAAAAGAGGATTGAGACCTTGTATCTATAAGAGCACGACATTTATGTGCATTTTCAAATTGCGGTTGGTATAATGGCTTGTATTTGTTCGCCCTGGGGTGATCTGGTTTCCACTACTGTATTATAGCTGGTTGATTCAGATTTGTTAGGTGAATTAGCTTCTTCTGCGCTAGTTTCTTTGCTAACTGTAGATGCGATTTCAGGGTGTAAAGTTGAGTGATGTCTGCGCTACATATTCTGCAACTGTATCGTGATTTGCATACCGTAGACTGACAAGTAGGTGACAAGCAATTGAAACAAAGTTTCTTCTCAGCAACCAATTGCTTGGCTTCCGGAATCGGCATATTGAGGAATTTCTAGCATTTATTTAAATAGTGTTCTTCCGAACATATTGGACACATAATTGGATCGGACTGTGTGATCATAGTATTGGTTCGTTTAGCAGGAGGATGGTTTTTTGCATTGAACTCAAGCTTTCCAAAGCGTCGCTTCTTTTAGTTAAAAAACTAAACAATTGATATAGAGTAGGAAAATCATTGGTGGCAGTTTCGTGAGCTCATGCCTGCTTGGAATCATTGTCTAACTTATTAACTTAAATGTAAATCAACCATGGATCACGAATTTCGGCCTGTTCGCAAGTACTTCTAGTCCACGCATTACTTCGCCTGATACATCACATAGATGAAGAGATTATGGACAACCTTGGCTTATGTTAGGCTGCTCGGTGAATTCTTTTAATAATGTCTGCACTACATGTTTGCGTTTGTCATACCTAGCCTTTATTTTCTCCTATGCTGCATCGTAGCTGTATGCTTCACCCTTGAGCAGACCGTTCAGGTATTGCAGCTTATGAACCTTGGAAATGTTGTTGTTGTTGTGTATTGATGCTTCACATAAGTCATGAAAATATGGAAATTCCGAATATTTGCCACTAAACCCTGGTATGTTAACACGCGGTAAACGCACCTCACTTTCTCGCTTGTTCAACGACGACATTTGTTGAAGGAAATTGGTTTTATTGAGCATTAGTTCATTCATCGAGAAATTATTTGGATTTTGATACGCATTATTCTCTTCGTACAGTTTTTCCAATTTGATTAAATTTTGTTTTAAATCAAAATGGAGATTCTTAATTTTGTCTACAGATTCAGAATGTGCTTCGTCAAATTTTCCTTTCACGCTTTTTTCAAGCGCTTGGAATTCCTTCCACTCGTCAACTAGAAGATCCAAGGATGCCTTTATTTCACTTATACGAGTAGTATTACTGAAAGTTTTCATTTGAGATTTAATATTTTCCAAGCCCTTCAACAAACGTTTAATGGCTCGAGTTTCCGCCATTTTATAAATTTTGTAGACCGTAATTAATTGCACAAACGTGGAAAATTTCATCAATATCGCACAAAATATTCTCAATAATAAAAATGTTCACGTTTTCTCACTGGTTAAATCACGTTTTATTTTTTTTAATTTTAGATAATTATGAGCTTTTTACTCACGGTTTATTAACAAAAGGCGCCAATCATCCCGCTCGAAGGACCAATGAACAAGGTGTGACCAATGGGTTCGGTTTAAATTTTGTTCTATATGCACTATGTGTGGCAATTCGCAAATAAAATTTAATTACCAAAACCCAGATACTGTGTATTGAACTGAAAATTTCTCGTGTCCGGTAGAATAGCGTTGGTCGTAATACAAATGGTTGTTTTGTTGTCGGTGTCCAAAATGAAGGCGAAGGTCCAAAAAATCGTTTGGGGTATTGTCGTGTCCAATTTACTTGCGTAGATCAATATAGTGTCGAAGCGGCTTTCTCAATTCCAATTTTTTGTTGCGGTATATAAAATAAAAAATAAAAATTCACTGGTTTTTGTTTGTTTGGTTGATTACTGTATTCACTGTGTTATCTCAGACTCCTGTCCATAATATTTTTTTTTGTTTTTTTTTTTTGTTTTTGTGTTTCGATGATTCTCTGTGGTTTTTATTGTTTTTAGGATGTCAGCTGTTTGATTATCATCAACACATAGAAAGCTTCAACAATCGTCAAATAATACGTTTTTACATGGAAGTACCAATAATCAAACAATTCAGAAGAAATTTTACATGGACCGCCATGTAAATATTTTTTTAACATCCTAGCTATTAAAAAAAATATAAAAATTTTAATGTTATTAAACAATCGAGATGTTTGAATTTTATTAATCACCGTTATTTACTGAATAGTCCCCATTATTCACTTGCGAATGATCATTTCACATTTATTGGGTAACTACTGAGTGAATAATGAGGGAATAATGAAATGGACTTTTAACCCATTATTAACGCCAGTACTCTCTTATTAATCCCTGCCAGAATTTACACCTTATTCACTAATGAATGATAAAAAAATTCATTATTCATCATTATGCCTTTATTATTTACAAATTAATCACTAATTATTCATGAGTGGTTAGTCTTTCTTTCGTTATTCACTAATCATTAATCCATTTTTCATTCATCATTCATTGTTTATGATCTGAGTAATCAATAATGAATTACAGGCGTATAATGAGAGAATAATGATGGATCTATGATTAAATTCATAAATTTTTAATCAATCATCAGTGCATAAACAACGAATCAAGTATGAATTATTAGTGTTAAATGAGTGATAAAATCACTCATGATTCATTCATTGTTCTATTTGTATTCTAATTTTACAAAAGTCAATATGAAACTGGTTGTGGATTTGATTAGAAAAGCGACTTCTTCCGTTGGTTGTAACTTCTTTTGCGTTCTGTGTATATTGTGATTTGGGTTTCATTCCATACGCTTATTGTTTATTGGACTTTTAAAAGCGAATAATTTTAGATAACGAATTTTTATTAAACATTTTCATTTGTATAATAAGTTTTTAGTCACTATGGAAATAACAAACAATTATGTAAAAGATAAATAGACTTCGGTTAACTATAGGCGAATTGAAGCAACCCTCGAAATTATTCAAGATAATTGCCGCTTTTCACGCTCCCTTCATCTCTGATTTACATGGAAATGACTACAAATTCAACTTTTAGGCTGTCTAAATAAATTTTAATTTTTTCGCTATCTGATTTGGTTTTAGGACTGTTACTCAAAATGCTAATGAATGGCTCAAAATTGTAATCAAATAGATATCTGATATTATACCGGATTTTCAAGTACAATTTTTTCCTATCCATGTCCTGATACCAACTGCTACCCGGAATTAAGCCCATGTGTGTTCATTACGGAAAATAAAAGTTTCCGAATTAAGTCCACGGAATTAATTCAGCCAATTTTTGAAAAAAAAATCAGAATTAAATGCCCGCCAATTTAATTAAATTCAATTAAACAAGTTAAATTCATTTCAATCGTTTATTGGAGTAAAAATATTTTTTCAAGACATTTTTTCAGTTCTAATATAATTTCGCTAAATTGAAAATAGGAATGAATTAATTTTGGCATACACAAATGCTCGGAGGGATTAATTCTCATGGAGTTAATTCGGTCAACCGTCATTTATCGTGAATAGAGAGGTATTAAGTATTGAATTTAGTTTTTCCATCATAATTGTTGAAAATTGTTACATATAGCGCAATTGAAATTATAAATGTTGTGCTTATTGCAGAACAATTGCATTAAATATGAAAGAAATGATATAGTAATGGACTTGTAGGTGTGTAATAATGGAATCTTAACGAAATACTGTTATAATTGATATGTGAAGCACCAAATGAGGTAAAAACCCCGAGCAGATTTACTCAGACAATATCGGAAATGAAGGTCATTCCATTAGGTGTGTCGCAAGCTTTATATGGTAGCTAATCATTGTTGGTAAAACAGGAAATGGCATCTATTTCTCATCAAATTTAAGCAACATAAACAATAAAACAACACATACTACTTAAAAATGTCATCTTCTCACTCCCCAAAACAAGATTCATAGAGAATTTGCTAAAACAATTGAAAAGTGTAAAGAAGTAGGTAATATGAGGCGCCCGATTCCTTAATTATTTAAAATATTACAATATACCAAAATGAAAGATCTCAATGAAAGCGACAACGTAGAAGTTAAAATAATGATCGAAAAGAATCTTCGGAAAGAGATTTTCAGAAAAATCGAATTTGCTATGAAATATTCGCAAATAATCATTCAATCTAAATGCGTGACAGTTACGGGTCAGAATTTTGTCATTTTATTATATAGTAAAGTGATTTTCGGACAAATATAATTTGCATTGGAATGTGTGGAAATAATCGAGCAATCTAAATGCGCATTGGCACAATAATTAAAGGTCTAGAAATTTATTATTAGACCTATCAAAAGCACCGCAATCGGAGATCAATTGCAAATTTTGGATTTTTTTTGGAAACAATCAACCAATACAAATGCAACTTACCACAACAATTACAGATCCCGAAACGGAGCAGAATTGCCGATTTTACGATTTTTTTGGCTCATAATTTGGTAATTTGTTAGGTGATTAGTAACATAGAAACAGAAGGAAAACCAACAGGGATACCTTTAGAACTATTCTGGGTAATTCACTATCTGTTCCGGTGCCAAAACCACCAAAAACTGCGGAAGAGCTCGGTGGCTTGGTGGACGAGTTGTCCAGCACTTTAAATAAAGCAATGCTTGACTCTAGCCCCCTTAATAGGCGTAGGGGTAAATCTCGGCCACACTGGTGGTCCAAGGAGGTTCAACAAACACATCGAAAATGAAAAAAGCTCTTCAAAACAGCACGGAAAATAAAAGCTGCTGTAGACTTGGACTCGTTTAAGGAAGTGCTCAAAGTTTACAAATATCAATTGAGAAGTGCCAAAAACAGCTCCAGGAGACTATATTATGGCACAAAATTCAGGAGTCTTCGGAGAAGTCTAGGCTAGGCAAAGTACTAGCAACTGGTTCTCCCGTCCAAAGTTATCTTCAACAGCCGAATGGGATATGGACACTAATAGTGCGGAATCGCTACTACTTCAGATTGAGACTCATTTTCCTGGTTGTTCCGAATCGGTATCTAGCACATCAGTAGGTAAAAGGGCTTATTAGCAGAAAAAAGATCCTGTGGGCGATAAAAAGTATTAAACCATATTAGTCGCCTGAACTCGATGATATTATCCCTGCGGATATTCAACAACCTACGGATCTAACAATTTCCTGGGTACAGGTAATTTTCTAAGGCGCTTAGAACTATGTCACATTCCTAGTAAATGGACAGAAGTGAAAGTTGTATTTATACCTAAGGCGGGAAAACGCTCAAACTGCAATCCCAAAGACCTTAGATCGATTAGCTTGTCTTCCTTCCTTTTTAAAACACTCAAGGACAAATATAAGCTCATATTAGAGGCACGATTGTCTCTAAAAAGCTGTCTAAATCTCAACATGCTTATTGCAAAGGGAGATCTGTAGAGACTGCTCTTCATTCTCTTTTATTTTTCATTAAAAAATCTTTCGAATCTAGAGACTACGCAATGGTAACATATTTGGATATTGGGCACTTTCAGATGTTAGAGTGGATGAATCACTCAAGGGTTGGATAGATTAAATGCTGAAAAGAAGGATCATAAATGCTAGTTTTAGGGAATCCTCCGTCAGAAGATTTGCAAGCAGAGGTACAACACAGGGTGGCTTACTGTCCCCCTACTTTGGAACTCTGGTCATTTATGACCACCTGGCTTCAATGTCGTGGCCTGTGCGGATGATCTTGGCATTGGTGTCCGTGGTAAATATCCCGGCACCCTTAGTGAGCTTATGTAAAATGAGTTGGGCACTCTTTTGTAATGGGCCAATGACAGTGGGTTGAATGTGGACCCACACAAAACCGAATTGGTTCTCTTCTAAATAAAATATAAACTTCCTCACATCGATCCTCCCACTTTAAATGGGTTCAGCTTGACTTTTACAGTTGAAGCGAAGGTTCTAGTTCTTGTTTTGGATAGCAAATTAGATTAGAAACTTAATATTCTGGAAAGGGTAAAGAAAGCTTCGGTAGCGCTATTTTCTTACAAAAATGTCATTGGGAAAGGATGGGGGCTGGAGCCCCTTATCGTACATTGGCTTTATATCGCAGTAATCAGAGCCATACTCTTGTATGGGGTAATAGTCTGGTGGCCCGCTCTCGACTAAACTGTCAATTAAAAGCTGTTGACAATAGTTCAGAGAACAATCTCGTAGCACATCCACTCAGGCATTAGAGACTCTCCCATTTTTGGCTCCTCCAAGTGGAGCTGCAATAATACTGGGCACTCATTTATTTTGAGCAACAAACAAATTCCCAAGACCACCGACTATACTGTCCCGTCACTATCTTTTGACACAAAGTTCCGGACTAGGATTCCATCCAGGAAGGACTGGATGATGGCTGTAGTTTTGGAACCAGGAGTTACAAACTTCTTCACTGATGGTTTAAAATGGGACGAGAAAGTCGGAGCTTGGATTTCTCTCTTTAGGCTGCTGAATGAGAAAGCTGACGAATGACAGATGGTCAAGTATTACCTCATGACGAATCCCCAAGTACCACTTCTTGCGTAGTAACTCGGCAGTTTTGGTTAAAGTTGGCTTTGGCGAGGTCAAAACCGCTGATCTTATTTCAGCGAAGTCAGATCAGTGTGGTTGTGGGAGTGATTATGGAGCACTGTCTCATAAGGAGGCACGCAATTAGACTTGGTGTGGGTTGTGTTCTTACATGACTACTGTTGTAGTTGCGAAGACGAAGAAAAGGAAGAGACAGTACTTAATCTTCTTTGCACGTGCCCTTGTCTGGCATGAAACAGAATAATGTTTCTAGGGGCACCCCTCTTCAATTAGCTGACGGACCTCTGTAGGATGGACGTCAAGAGTATCCAGCGCTTTGTTAACAGCTCAAAATGGTTTCCGTGCGTTGGTGGAAGCAAGTTATTAGTGATATGGCTACGGATCATTTTTATGCCTATGCCTGGTCCTAGTGGACCAAGACTCAAAGCTAACCTAACCTAGTCTAGGTGATTAATAAGGCAATTTTCAGAACAATAGAATTTTCTTTGAAATATCTGGAAATAATCAAGCAAATTTTTAGAGGTATTAAGAACCGCAATCATGGTACAATTGATGAATTTGTTTTTTTTTTTACTCACAATTTGGTGATTTACAGTAATGTGATTTTTAGACAAGTTGAATTTTCTATGAAATGTATGGAAATAGTCGACCAATCTAAATGCGAGTTGGCACGAAAAGTACAGGTCCAGAAACTTAAATTCAGGGTTATCAATAACAGTAATCTGAATACATTTGCAGATTTTGTATTTTTTTGCCCAGAATTTGATGATTTAGAGTAAGGTGATTTTCAAAAAAATAGAATTTTCTATTAAATGTCTCAAAATAAGCAAGAAATTTGAATGCACGTTGTCATAATAATTTCAGGTTCAGAAATCTGTCTCTAAAATTATCAAAACCGCAATCGAAGCACAATTGCAGATTTTAAAATTTTTCAGCTCATTATTTGGTTATTTGTTAGGTATTAGTAAGGTGATTTTCAGAATAATAAAATTTTCTGTGAAATACTACCATTAATGCACCATAAAACTATCTTTAGGACTATTAAGAACTGACATCATGGCAGAATTCCGGAATTGGGATTTTTTTGGCTCAAAATTTGATGATTTACAGTAACGTGATTTTCAGAAAAATCAAATTTTTGTTGAAATAATCAAGCAATCTAACTGCACGTTAGCACAAAAATTACAGGTCAAGGGACCTAACATTAGAGGTGTTAGGGACCGTAATCCTAGCCAAATTGCACATTTTAAATTTGGTTAGTTAAGAATTTGGTGATTTATCTGGGTGATATTCAAAAATATCGAATTTTGTAATCGTACAGGGGGCAATCCATCTATCAAATTCAATATCGAATCTCCAATATCGAACACTGCCTCCATTAGACAAGTGTAGCATTGCTAATGATATATAAAAATTCCATATTAAAAGCAGAATTCCATATTCCTTTAAGACTTCTTTTTGCATACGGCGAGGCGTATTATATGTACTGAAAATTGTCAGTCTTATCTCCAAGATATAAATCTGGGTTATTTATGTTACCTTAGCATATCCAAGACCATTTCACAAACCTTCCGTTATTTCACATCGCAGCCACCTTGGACCACTTCTAGTATTTCAAAATTTTGTAAGTGCCTTATGTATGCTAACGACCTAAAAATCTAAGCGAATATTAATTATATTGTTGATTCTGAGCTTCTGCAAAAGGAAATTAATGCTTTTTGTGACTAATCCATAAGAATTAAGTTGCCCTTGATCACGAATAAATGTAAAGTTGTGACGTTGTGTGGGATACGACAGACTTCTGCAGAGATTCCATGTCTCTGATATTTGGGACGTAGGAGTTGTTTTTTCGCCTAACCAGTTGGATTTTAAAATATTGTCTAACATTCAACTTCTTTACGCTTATTTATCATCAAATTATGATTGTATGCCAACTTATAGTTAAATAGAGAATATTTTCAATATAACATTTATTGAAAAGAACATGCGACAATAATTGGAGCCGCTCTTTAATTTCAAATTACTCAAAATTTTTGACAGTGTAAGTCTAACGTAATTTACTACAAATTATGCAAAATTTGGTATATGGTATAGTATATACACAAATAATAAATATGTAAAATACCAACAAAATGCATGATTCATGATTGAGCTTTTTCTAACAAACAGAAAAAAAACAACTTAGAATTCAGCTTTATTTTTTGTTTTGAAAGTAACATTGGAATGAGAGAGTTGAAGAAATTATTGTGAGTATACACCAATCTAAATTTGATATTCAATGTCGCACGACAAACACAAATATCCAACAATTCTCGTCGTTCCAATCTGTTACAAAGAAAACATCAAAAATCCGTCTTTAACTCATAAAACTTTTATATGTTTGTATGCATTAAGTATGATTGAGGTATTATTACAAATAAATAACAAAATAAAAAAAAAAAAAGTTTGAACATAAAAAGTTTAAAACATCATAAAAATTGGCATATAGCTACATAGAATGGTTATACATGTTGACATCATATTATTAATGTCATTATATATATATATATATATATATGTATATGGTACATAATATAGAGTGTGATCATACTTCAAGATTTTGCCAACCATACATACGTCATGTATACCAACAGTCCATTAAATATTGTTGGTTTTATATGTCAAGTCAAACAGAACAAAATGTTTCTTGCTATACTTTTTTGGTTTTAAGTGCGGCAATCAATTGTTTAGTAACTTGTCCGACATATCACAAAGTTTCTGCCAGTTTTTTTTTTATAGCATGGTGATAGTAAACATAAATGAACTATTAAACAATGTCCAAGGAATAAAAACAAATCATTGCATGAGTTATGCATATATCGGTTTAATATCTAAAGATGTTATTTCAGACATTATAATAATCATCATTCATACAATTTGTTGTGTATAAAATGGAATTTTATTGATTTTCAATTAATTTTGAATTCTGAAAAATTTTGACATATGTGATACGACGATGACACTTGACTATGATGTTCTACATTAATAGTTTTTCGATATATTATAAAATTTGTCTTGTATATTCAAAAGATATAAGGATACAATATAAGGGTGGATATGTAGGTCAAACAGTTTTTTTTTTTATTTTTTATTACTAATAGGTTACCAACACTGATCACAAGATGTAGCAAAGAAAATATAGCGAAGGAAAAAATTACCATTGATTAAACAAAGGAGTCCTATTTCTAGAACTAGAAAATATTGAAGGAGAGATAATAAAGTGTTTCTACAAAAATTCAAGTAATTACCGATCATTTTACTTTCGCAGAATGACGAGGGGAGTTATTGCGGACGGTGAGACTTTACCGCAGCCCACGTTACCGACCCAGTGCTAAATCAAGAATTGTGAGCAACAAGTATTGTGATAGTGAGCAACAAGTTTATAATTTAAAGGAAACCGTAGTAGCTGAAATTATGCGTACGGTTTTGTCTGGTTTTTATTAGTTGTCAGCGAGAAAAAATGGGAATTTGAGAAGTCTTACGAAGAAGACACATTTAGAAAATTTGAACCGGCGAAAACTAATTAAATTTTCAACGTTTTAGTTTAATAAATATATATAGACCGTCAAGTGGTTTGAGTTATTGTATTTATTATACGTTCGAAAGATTAGTTGGTCGCTTTAGAGTTCACATTTCTACAAATTGAAAATTTAATTATTTTATAATCAATCAAGGGATTGAAAGTGAGAGTGAATAATTCGAAGAAATATTTGAGCTTCTTCGACAAAGGTTCGCGCATGACAAACGGTTACGAAATTTGGCCGGAAATAAGTGTGCCTCATTAGAAACCGCTGTCTTAATCGTGGTATTTCCGGGAAACCACGAATTGTGAATAGAAGTGACTAAAAAGCCGTCGCATGAGCACGAGAAATCTGAGATCAAGGAAACAGTTAGGCGAAACCAACAACGAAGCGGTTGAGAACCAGATAGCTCGAAGACCACAAAATAAATTCCAACCGGGAATGTCTCACAACGAGGATCAACAAAATTTTAACGAAACCGTGCACCCGAAGAGTGGATTAATGTCACGGGAACCACAAAATTCATCAACTCAGAGGCCTTACGAGTACTGGACAAAAGGAGCAGTAGTTTGCCAAGTCTGCGAACAAGCCGACAAATACACCAAGGCATACTGTCAAATATGTTTTGGGGTATTCCATTTAAAGTGCTCAAGTAACCACAAATACGAGGACATCAACAGTGGTAAATGGTACTGTGACCAGTGTACCATTATCAACAGAGAAACGGAAGGAACCGTGGAGAATAAAGACATGGAATCCTGCATTAGGACCACGAAGTCGACGCAATCAAAGAGTAAGCGTTTACCAATTGGAACAACAGACATCTTGACCGAGTCACAGACGTCAAGGATTAGTGCACGAGATCAGTTTAAGCTGCTCGATGAGGAGAGCAAGATGGCTGAGCGAGAATTCGCGGTGGAAAAAGAATTCCTTGCGAAACAGAAGAAGATATTGCAACAGCGACGTGAATTATTAAGTAACGGAAGCCAGAGGGGTACGAGTTTAACTTCGGTATCTTTAGGAAGGAGAAGAACCAGCACCGAGAACTGGGTGGACAAGCATGCTAATCAAGTACACTTTGAGTCAGTACTAGCCTCGGAGATATTTCAGCCACCAGCTATGACCACGGAGCAATCAACACGCATGCATCCAAACACGCGCTCACGAGTCGAAATAGGTAATGTGGCGCATCATGTATTTGATCCCTCGCTGTCCTGGCTACAACCAAGCGCCACAGAACAACAGTTCTTAGACAGTACTGTGGCCGGTAACCGATCAATGGCCCGTAATTTCAACCTGACTAAAAGTCAATTGCAAGCACGGATGGTGATCCCGAAGGAGCTTCCGCCGTTTTCAGGTGACCCTAAGTACTGGCCACAGTTTATAACCGCCTTTGTAAATTCCATACAACAATGCGGGTTCACCGAAGAAGAAAATATAGCAAGACTAAACAAATGCCTAAAGGGGGATGCCTATAACGCCGTAAGAACGGACTTGCTTTTGCCAAGCTCTCTATCTAATGCTATGAGTACATTGAGAATGCTCTATGGACGTCCTGAACTAGTCTTTAACTCGGCTATGGAGCAAATAAAGCAAACACCACCCGTGACGCTCGAAAAACTAGAAACCATTGTCGCATTTTCAATGAGGGTAAAAGCGTTTTGCGACATTGTGAAGACGGCAAAGATGCACTCGTACCTGAACAACCCTACACTATTATCTGAGATGGTAGATAAGTTGCCGGCTATGTTAAAGATGGAATGGGGCCGTCATAGGAGACTCGCAGAACTCGAAAATCCTGTAGTCAGTATCGAGGTGTTTAACGTGTGGCTACGAGGAAATGCTGAAACGGCGAGTTGCTTGTCTAGCGAACCAGCAAGAGCAGCTACACCGATAATGTCGATCCGAAAGGCGACAAAAACGGAAGCTTTCCACGGAGCTCACGAGGCAATGACACCAAAGAGCAGCGTCAATAGTGCAATTCGAGGAGTAAGCTGTCGAGTATGCAAATCTCTGGACCACTTGCCAAACAAATGTCAGGAATTTACATCATTACCGGTCGTCAGGCGTTGGAATGTAGTGCGCCGAAGGAATCTATGCGTAGGCTGTTTAACCGCACCATATGCTGTTGCATTCGCCGCCAAAGAGAATAAACTCTATTGTGGTAGAACCGAACCCTTGTAGAAAAACCTCTCCAGAAACATATAACAACGCGCAATCGACGAGTGTAGAAGCGGTTGGTACAAACATGACGAAGCCAACGCAAGCGATAAGTCGAGCTACTACTCAACAGCGAATCAATATGCACTGTCGCACGAAATTGTATGCATTTTACCAGATAGTTCCGGTGGTGTTGTACGGGAGAGGCGAGCGAACGGTGTCCACATATGCATTTCTAGATGGTGGATCCACGGCAACACTTTTAGAACGTGATTTAGCCGACGAATTAGGTCTCGAAGGGGTGCCTGAAAAATTAATTCTTAAATGGACCAACGAAATTACCCGGGATGAGGAACACAGCTGCAAGGTGAGATTACATATTGCTGGGCAAGATCTGGGCAACCGATATGAACTCCAGGAGGTTAGGACGACGGAGCAGCTATGCTTGCCAATGCAGTCAATCGAACGAGAATTGCTGGAAAAGTTCAGGCATTTAAGAAACCTTGGTATTGCGACATACACAGATGTGCAACCACGTATATTAATAGGTTTAGATCACTATCAACTGCTGGTTCCGCTAAATACAGTTAGTGGAGCTTGGGAGGATCCAGTAGCGATACTTACGCGCATTGGATGGACGCTACAGGGCGGAGCGCGCGGAAATATATACAATTCAGTGTCACTGAATCATCACAAAGTGGCAGACCAAAATCTACACGAGTATGTGAAAAGTTTCTTTGCATTGGAAAGCCTAGGTGTGAAAGTTCCCGAACGGGAGGTGGAATCCCACGACGGCGCTAGAGCAAGAAAAATGCTTTTGGATACGGTGCGAAGGACTAACGAGAACCGGTACGAAGCCGGATTACTATGGAGAAGCGATGATATCAAGTTTCCAGTCTCAAGACAAATGGCCATGCATCGATTTCTGAGCTTCGAAAGGAAGCTATCAAAAGATCCAGAAGCAGCCAAAAACGTCAATGCACAGATCGTTGAATATAAAGATAAGGGTTGGCTGAAGAAGTTGTCCGCTCAAGAGGCACGAACGCAAGGAGACAGAACATGGTACTTGCCCATTTTTGCGGTTACAAATCCCAACAAGCCGGGTAAGACGAGACTCGTGTGGGATGCCGCGGCAACAGTCAATGGGATTTCATTAAATTCAAATCTATTGACGGGTCCTGATCTATTGGCAAATCTCGTAGCCGTGCTGTTCAAATTTCGAGAACACAAATATGCCATCAGTGGCGATATACGGCAAATGTTTCACCAGATTAGAATCAAGCGAGACGACCAAGACGATCAGCGATGCCTATGGAGAGATCGTCCACATGAGGATGTCTCTACGTACCAGATGACTGTAATGACGTTTGGAGCATCCTGTTCACCATCTACAGCCCAGTATGTAAAGAATCTGAACGCAGAAACGTATCGAGAACAGAAACCACGAGCTTATGAAGCAATTAAACATCGACACTATGTGGATGACTATCTTGACAGTTTCGAAACAATCGAAGAATGTGTTGAAGTCACGCGCCAAGTAATTGATGTTCATCGAAAAGGAGGTTTCGATCTGCGAGGTTGTATTTCAAATTCGCCGCAGGTGTTGAAATTATTAAACCCCATTCCGACTGAAACTGAAACGATGTTAGGCGATAGCGATGCCAGCACTAAGGTCCTCGGCTTGTTATGGTGCACGAGCGACGACACGCTTCGGTTCCGCGTTAATAAGCAGCAAATAGGGATAGAACTTTTACGAGGAGAAAAGATACCGACCAAGCGGCTTGTCTTGCGTATCGTAATGATGGTCTTCGATCCACTTGGGCTGATCGGATTCTTTATTGTTCAAGGCAAGTTAATTCTAAAGGAGATCTGGCGAACCGGAGTAGATTGGGATCAACAGATTAAGCCGGAGCAGATAAGGAAGTGGAAAGACTGGAGGATTCAAGCATTGTCAATCATCGAAAATATTCGCTTGCCAAGATGTTATTTCTCCGACCATGAAATCTACACGTACGAGTTACATACGTTTGTGGACGCGAGTGAACATGCAGCAGCAGCAGTCGTGTACCTAATTAAACAACGGGATGATTTACAGGAGGTAGCGTTCGTCACTTCGAAAACGAAGATCGCGCCCAATAAAGCTATCTCAATTCCCCGGATGGAGTTGCAAGCAGCAGTACTTGGAGCTCGACTCACCAACACTGTAAAGAAACAACAAGCGCTAATAATCACCAAAAGCACTTATTGGTCTGACAGTCGCAACGTGTTATGCTGGATTAGATCGCCTCGGTCGTTTAAACCTTTCGTGGCTCACCGGATTGGGGAAATCCTGGAGTCGACGAACTCTCACGACTGGAGATGGGTTCCGACAGCCAGCAATATTGCAGACGAAGCCACCAAGTGGAAGCTGACTAGCCGATTTTGTATACCTGAGAGGTGGTACGAGGGACCGGTTTTTCTTCATAGACCGCGTAACGAATGGCCTAAGGAACGAGATGACGAGCCAAATCCTGATGATGAAGAGTAGGAAGTACGTTGTCTGCATATCGTCGCTACAGCGAAACCAGATGATCTAACACCCAATTTCGAGGGGTTTTCGATGCTTGGGAAGCTAATTAGAACACAAGTCTGGGTGCTACGGTTCTTCTACCATAAAAACCATTTGGGCAGAATATCACCGCACGAACTGGACGATGCTCTTACGTACCTGATTCGAAGCGTACAAATAGATTATTTTCACAATGACGTAAAAGCTCTGAAAGAAGGCCGGAAATTACAGAGCAACAGTAAATTGCGAAAGTTGTCTCCATTTATTGATTCCCAATTCATCATCAGGATGAAGAGCAGACTGCAGGATGCGGAGTACCTCACGTATGAGCAACGATGCCCGATTATACTTCCAAGGAAACACAAATTTACGGAGCTATTAATCGCAAGTTTCCACCAGCAAATGTACCACCAAAACCATGCTACAGTTTTAAATGAGATCAAACAGCGATACCACATACCCCGATTGAGAAGTTGCCTTAAAAATGTGCGAGCGAAGTGTGGACGATGTCATATAGTAGATGCCAGACCGGAGGTACCAGATATGGCAGGTTTACCGAGGTCGCGAATGGCGGCTGGGATGCGCCTATTTACGTTTGTTGGCGTAGACTATTTCGGCCCAATGACTGTCAAACATGGCAGACATATCGAGAAGAAGTGGGGTGCAATTTTTACATGTTTGACTACAAGAGCTATACATCTAGAATTAGCCTCAGCTCTGTCCACGGATGCATTTATTCTGGTTCTTCGAGCGTTTATAGGAAGAAGAGGAATGCCCGTTGAAATATACAGTGACAACGGGACGAACTTCCGAGGTGCAGAAGCACAATTGCGAAAGATCCTGCAGAATGTCAGCAAGGAGGCGCAGGATCAGTTTGCCCATATTAATTGGAAATTTAATCCACCGGCCGCACCTCATATGGGAGGAGCTTGGGAGAGACTCATCAGGTCCGTCAAGAACGGACTTAACTACGCCTTGCCTAACAGAATTCCGTCAGAAGATCTGCTCCGTTGCTGTTTGATAGAAATCGAGTCCATGATTAATTCGCGGCCATTGACGTATGTCGAAACGGAGACAGATACTCTTGAAGCTTTTACACCGAATCATTTTCTGCTAGGTTCTTCAAGCGGAACGAAGGCTTTCGGTAAGTTTGACGATGAAATTAATATGTTGCGTGCTGAGTGGAAACGCCAACAAGCAATTACATGTAAATTCTGGAGCCGGTGGATCTCTGAATATCTCCCGACAATCTCGCAAAGGACACGCTGGTACGAGAAAACCATACCACTGCAGGAAGGAGACGTCGTAGCCGTGGTACAAACTGAAACACCTTATACATGGCAGCTAGGCCGTATTGAAACCATAATTAAAAGCGCCGACGGAAATGTCCGACAAGCCGACGTAAGAACAGCTTCAGAAATACTAAGGAGGCCCGCGTCCAAGTTAGCCGTCCCAGTAAGAGAACCGAGGGAATTGAGTGATCCTGTGGGACACTCAACTGGGGGGAGTATTGCGGACGGTGAGACTTTACCGCAGCCCACGTTACCGACCCAGTGCTAAATCAAGAATTGTGAGCAACAAGTATTGTGATAGTGAGCAACAAGTTTATAATTTAAAGGAAACCGTAGTAGCTGAAATTAGGCGTACGGTTTTGTCTGGTTTTTATTAGTTGTCAGCGAGAAAAAATGGGAATTTGAGAAGTCTTACGAAGAAGACACATTTAGAAAATTTGAACCGGCGAAAACTAATTAAATTTTCAACGTTTTAGTTTAATAAATATATATAGACCGTCAAGTGGTTTGAGTTATTGTATTTATTATACGTTCGAAAGATTAGTTGGTCGCTTTAGAGTTCACATTTCTACAGGAGTATTGTACTACAGACCACAACAGCAGGAATGTTGTCGGGAGCAGACAGATCATACGACTGAAACTGTGCGACTGTGCTTCTGTACTTAGTTACATTTTGCTCTCTTTCCTGGTCAATGTAGTTTGACCTGAAAGTCAAAGCTAACCATTCCAGGATGCTGATATATTACAAGAATGGATACTACCATAGAGCTGGAAATTGCTTGGTAAATAATTACATGAGATGTTGCCGCTATGAAAGTGCACATTATTCTGAGCCGAAGCATTTGCCGAAGACAGCCGGATCATCTAATATGCAGGACGGTCGAATGAAATGTAGGGGAAGAAGATGAAGAGAGACACATATCTCTTTGAAGTAAACCCTAGTAAAAGTTTAGTCGAATTTTGTGCGTACATATCAGTCTTTATTTTTATAAATAAAGTTTATTTTGTGGTTTCGCCCTGATTCGCCAGATTTTCTACGTATACACTTTAATAAATAAAGAGCCTAGTTAGTAAATCTTAGACACCCGGCTCGACCGTAGTGAATCATTCACTCAAACAACCAAAAGTATGGCTACGTGAGTATTAGGCACTAATGGGTTTCATCGACTTTTAGTCACCGCAACGGCAGCAAGTCAAAGTTCGGCACAATCAAACCCTAAAATAGAGGTGTGCATTAGGTCTAACAGTTAAGTGGCATCATGGTGGTTTGATAGAATTATCTGCCAGCTCCGTAAACTTCCAGTAGGGTGCGCATCACGTGAGAGAGGTAACCTGTTCACAATTCGCAAGTGTACGTACTACCTCCTTGTGGCAACCACTTGTAACTAAGGCCATTTGGCACATTTTTCGCCATTTGGCATAGGCTAAAGTATGGCGCTGAAGGAGAAAACCTTGACAAAAAACCCTAATCTTAGGTGGAACAGCATATGCTGATAGATGTATGGCTGATAATTAATCAGTTCAAAATATGCGGACTCTGGATACCAGGCACCCTACAGTTTTATTTAGCCTTCCTGTAGTAAAGCTGGGTGACCTACAGGCGATTTGCAAGTACCAGCAACTCGTAAGAGTAAAATCAAATGGAATGCCGGGCAGGAGTAGGAATATACGGGAGTGGGCAACCCTTTCAAAGTCCTTGGACTCCAATGCTACCGTCTTTCTAGCGGAACTACATGCTGTAATAAACATCTAGGAGGGAGAGCAATAAGCCCAGATAGTATGTATCACGTACCGGGAGGCAGTATTATAGGTTCATTAAGAACCTGAATATTGACTGGACGGATAATTAAGCAGGGTCAAGCACAATAGACCTTTGAGGTCGCAGTGCGAGGTGGTCCGCATGGCCCGTTGACGAGTTATATGAGTCTAGAGATGGAAGTCAACAAATTTTTGGGATGGGAAGTTTGAAGAGCCCTTTATTCGTTTTAATTGTGACTACGCGAACGATTTGTTCACAGCCAGGATGTACATCACTGACGCGTCATAATGCCTATTTTTCTCGTGGTATATTGTCATCCTTTAATACGACTAAGTCGCCTCCTTTGATGTTAATGGTTTTATACCGCCACTTTGACAGACTATTCAAAGTGGTTAGGTATTCTGTTTACCATCTTTTGGCAAAGTGTTGGAGCATCTGCTGTGTCATTTGCCATCGTGATAGTCGGTTGACTTTCAGATTTGTAAGATTTTTTTCGGCTGCCCGATAATAAAACGCGAAGGAGGTTGCACTGTGATGTGCTATTCTAATGATTCGCATAAAGATCGGGAGTTAAGTAAGGCTTCAATTTCTGTTAAAAATGTGTATAGCTCCTCGTTCCTTATATTAGTTTTGCAAAGTACTGCTTCACAAAGCCCATTAAAATGGGGTACCACCAGCAACAAAATGCCATGTCGTGTTAGTGTTGTTGTCCAGTTGACGATTTGTTTCATTTCTTTTGATAGTAGTTGTTGGAAATATTCTAAATCTTTGGCGGCTCCCACGAAATTTGTATCGTTGCCGCTGTAGATATCTGAACAAGTCCCGCGGCGATTCTAGAATCGTCTAAACGCTGCGATGAATATATCCGAAGTCAAATCAGAGGCTAGCTCAAGGTGTACGGCCTTGGTTACCATACATGCAAATACGACCATGTATCCCTTGTAGATTTTTTAGAAAGGGTGAGTGTATGTAGCCCTGAGCACTGCAACCATTGAGGCCTATTGTACATCCCTAGAAATTCCTAGTGGGTCGGCGTTAGGCCACTGGATTATGTACGCATTGTGGAACTTTAATCTTTTTAAGATGATAGCATCGCATGTGAATAGTATGTGTTCCGATGTTTCCTTACCGCAGTCGCTGATTCTGCATTGGTCCGTAAGGGACCTTCCTATTTTATGTAGACGGCTGTTAAAAGGGTCGTGCCCTGTTAAAAGCCAGGTAAGGAATCTTAGGGATTGGCGGTTCATCCTCCGTGCCTCTCCCAGACGTATAATATTATAACTGAATAATTTCTTGGCCTGTCTCATCCCAATTGAGGACTCCCAGACTAATTTCCTATATTTCTGCTCCCAGTACCTTAAACCATTTGCCAAGTGGGTTTTGGAAAAAGCAATACTAGGACTGGGACCCAGAAAATCTCGGCTTGCTTTCATTTTTTCACATCGGTCTGCTGCCTCATTTCCTATAATGGTTGAGTGGCCAGGAGACCACAAAAGCGTGACTTTATTTGTTTTACCCAGTTCTAATAAATTACAGTAGCAGCTCCAGATCAATTTCGAGTTGAACACTGAAGCTCTTAAGGCCAGCAGATCTGCCTGGCTGTCCGAGATTATATAGATCTTGGTCTTCTTATATTTCTTTTTGAGACATTGAAGCACACATACCTCAATAGCATAGGTATCTGCCTGAAAAACTGTAGTGGTGCTACTCAGTGGTATGCTTAGCTCTAGGTCGGGCTCGACTACTTCTGCACCAGTACCCCCGTCTGTTTTTGACCCATCCGTAAAGGGCAGCTGTAGGACAAGTCCGCATTGCTGCAGTTGCACCCACACAGATTGACCTCTGGATCTTGTACAGTATTTTCCGTGCACCAGTCTGCTCCGTCTTTGTCCACAACACAAACGCCTTGTAAGAGACTAAAGGTCTAATGACGGCCCGGTAGAGCCAAATTAACATTTGTGGGCTAAGTCTTCACGTTTTGCCAATCATTCTTTGGCAGGTAAAGTAGGCCTTATTCGCCTTGTTTGTGATATGATTTAAAAGGGGATTCTATGTCAATTTCTGATCAAGTACGACACTCAGATATTTAACCTCTGTTGACAGTTGGAGAGTTACCCCCCCCCCCTCCCTCCCGGGCTATCGTTGGGAGGCCAGTTTTCCTCCGGTTAGTAAAGATAGTGCAGTTTACCTTGTTGGGATTTACCATAAGGCCGACCTCCGTGCACTAATCGTTTACTACCTCTAGGGCTTGTTGCATTCTTTGCCCTACTGTATTTGCGAAACTTCCCCTATTATCAAGACTAGGTCGCCCGCATAGGTAATGTTTGAGAAGTCTAAATTTCTCAGTCTGATAAGTAATTGATCCATCACTATCACCCACAATAAGGGAGAGAGAACACCTCTCTAAAGGCAACCCCTGGTGGCCGCTATGGTAATGGTTTTGTCTCCAAAAGAGGCCGTAATCCTCCTGTATTTTAGCATGTTTATAATCCACCTTACGGTGGAGGGGTCTATACCCCTTGCTAGTGATTGCTCCTGAATTACTTCAAAACTAGTATTATCAAAAGCTCACTGAATATCAATGAAGGGGCATAGTAATAATTCTTTATTCCTAAGCGTATCATTGATTTCCGATGTTAGCTCGTGTAGGGTGGTTTCTGTTGATTTTCCTGCTTAGTAGGCGTGCTGCCTAGAGTCCAGAGAGTATCTTTGGAAATTGTTGGATCTGATACAAAGTCCCAGAATTTTCTTCATGGTTTTCAGTAAAAATGATGTGAGGCTAATAGGTCTATAAAACCCAATCTCCCCTTGGGATTTTTTCCCCGCTTTTGGGATAAAACTCACCCAAACCTCCCTCCAGCATTTTTGAACATATTCCAAGCTGTAGCTGGCGCTAAAGAGTGTAAGATAAGGCAGCAAAGTCTGCAGTCTTTCCTGTAGAAAGGCAGGATATACGCAGTCCCCTCCAGGTGATTTGAAAGGGCCAAATGATTTGACTGCCCAGCCTTTCCGTTCCGGCATAAAAACTGATTTGACAACTCTGAGCCCCATTTGGAATCAGATACGGATGTACGCTAATTGCGTTGGATTCTTCCTGATCCCTCAGTACTACACAATCTGGGAAGTGACCTCTTACTAGACATTCCAGAGTCTCCTCCCTAGATGAGGTTGTCTCTCCACTTAGTTTCTTCTGAAGTCGACACGTCATAGGTAGTTTGTCTATTTTATTACAGAAGTCTATCATTCTGATAAGTAGTCCAATCGTTTGTCCTCTTGGCCCTATTAAAAAGTTTACGGACATTCCGTCTCATGTTTTCCAAGTTTTGGTTCCACCAAGGAACATTACTTGTGCCTTTAATATGCACCAGGGGTGAGCTTGAGCGGTAGGCATTAATTATTGCCTCGGTAACGTCATTTGCAACTCTGTGGAGGTAATCGACAGAGTTTATCATGGTCTGTAGACCAGCTAAGTTATCCGAAAGTCTGTCATTATAGACTGGCCAGTTAGTTCGTTTTGGTATCCTTACCATCAACTCTAGTCTCAAATGGATATTGATATCAAACTTGTGAAGTACATATGATCTGAGAGGGATGCTGCCTTGAAACATTTCAGTCCAGCAATGCACTGGAGATACCCATGTCAGACAGGGTAAGACCCAGTCACTCTCTCTTAACTGCAAAGGTCGCATCACACCCTCTATTGTTAACTGTTAAGTTAAGTGTCGCAACCAATGACGAATTTTTGGTGATGTATCGTGCAATAATTCACGAAACTCTGTATCAATTCTGGAGGGGGATCATTTTCATCCCCCGAAAAGTATGCCGAAGCGATGTTAATCACCCTCCTGCCTCCTATTGGTAAGGGCGTTTCTATTAAAACAGTCGTGATATCCCTAGAAATAAATTGATTAATAGAGAAGATATTGTGCCTTAAGCGAAAGAGAATTGCTGTCTTCGGCCTATCTGCAGCCGTGTCGTAGACTAGGTTACCTGTATTGGCTGCAAAACCTTAAAGTAATCTTCCCCTTGTTGGTCTTAGGATCCTGTATGAGCGCTTTATCCCAGTCCTTAATCATAAATAGACGGTTTAGGTTGTTTGTAGCCGTCTTCGATCGACGCAGATTAATCTGCACGAATCTCAGTTCCGCTACTGTTGCAGGTTTTGTGTGTATCACCATGATGTGTATTTTTTATTTTTTATTTTATTATGCCTTAGGCTCCGGAGAGCCCGGTTTGCTTGGTTGCTGTGCCAACCTTCCTCTAGGGGTCAGCCCATGTCTCTTCCCGCTCTCTACTCGGCCCGGTTTGGCCGGTCACCCTGTTCCGGAGGTGCCAGGTCTCCTGGCTTTCCCGGTCCCAGTCCCCCCATAAACGCGGCCCGCGTTCTCAGCCAAAGTTGCTCTTGACGTGCCGGGCAAATTCGGCTCCGCCACTTTCCCCTTGAGTGTATCCACCGCCACCCTCCTTCTTTGGGCGGAAGTGTACAGAGCCAAACATGCAGTTGAATTTGTAGTTGGAGCCTTTCAGTAGAAAAAGGAGGTCGCCTGCTCTCCTCTTAGATGTTTCCTCGAGCTCCTATTCCTCGAGGTCCTTATTTATTTCGGCCGTTGTCGACGTGGATTGAGTATCCATTTCAGGCAATAGAGTACCATGTAAAGGAGACCCCACCACTACGCCCGAGCTAGAGTTTTCTGTTAATTTTTCGATCTGAGAAGCAGGGCCTGAATGGTCCTTGTTATCTTCTGAGACTGGTGCGTTTGAAGGAGCACTCCTTATTATTATTATATTGTTTTTAATTTAATCCATACAGTGTTGATTTGGTTGAGGAATGAGAAGGCTGATTGAAACCGGAGGTCGCCTAGTATCCGGAGTTCCGTGGTAGCGACCAACTAACCCATGACCATTCATCACTCGGCGCACATTACTCACTTTTGATTTGTTTTTTTTTAAGGTTTATGCCATACTTTAGCGTCGTACTTTAGCCTGTTGTTTGGTAAACGAGCCAACAATTACCGAAGGTCACCGCGAGGGGGTAGTACGTACACTTGCAAATCACGCTCAGGTGTGCTCTTGCGCAGATCGTGGGCCCACAGACAGGACTGCCTAAAACATGACCAGAATAGCCTGCTGTAGCCCACCCTAAAGCAACCTGCGGAGCCGGTATAACTACACAGCTGTATTCCCCCCCCCCCCCCCCCCAGAAGACGCTCTACCCCCATTTCTTGTAGATCGTAGCTTTTCGAGGTGTGTTGGTCTTCAGGTTAAACGGACCGGCATATTCTACGATGGTCTGCTGAAATGGTTTTATCAAGTTAACCCGTGGTGGTGGTAATTGACCCATTCATTAATTGTTGCTGCGTAATTTTCTTTTGCTGGAAACATTTGATAAAATTGTGTTTGACACGTTGAATCATCTTAATATCGTATATTGTTGCTTTAGACGCTCTTTGTGTACCTCTTGTAGTAATTTTAGTGCCAGAGGATGACGGCCTGATAGGATTACCGGATGTTTCAGGTCATATTGGCTTCTTGTGTATTCCAGGCGTTTACCAACTCGCAAAATACCTGCGTCATATAAGAAAGGATTAAGAGAGGAAATATCAGATTTCTTCAAAAGTAGTCTACCAATTAAACACTTAATTTCCGCAGAAAAATTTGTAAGTTGAGCCTCTTTCACTAATATAAATCTGCTCCAGTAAGCAGACCGTTAACCTTGGTTTTGGTATTCCGCAAATTCTGCTTATACCGTAGGACCAAAGCAAGGACCCGAGTTGGTTTTTTAACACTTGAAAACCTCTAAATTATTTCGTCGATTATTGAATTTTCATTGTCTGGATTTTCTGGATCTTCCTTGAGAAGGAAAATGGATGTCGCTGTCTTTGTACTTGCTGGTTTTCTTGGTTGCTCTGGGGCTTGTATAGGTTCATAACTCAGCGAGGCTCGCCCATTCCACCACATAGCGTTGTTTAGAAATTCGTCAGGGATAACACCACGAGAAGCGATGTCTGCCGAATTTTCCTTTGATGAAACGTAGAACCATTGCTGGATATTCGTAGACTCTAGTATTTCAGTAACCCGGTTAAGTACAAATATATTGCCCTTTCTCGGAGGATTTGCCAACCAAGGTAATACCATAGTGAAGTCAGATCATAAAGATATTTTTGGAGAACTTCATAATTCCAATCTTACTGTTGTGGTAAACTTTATCGGTGCGACTTTGGCTTTTGCAGTAATGTACTTCTCCATCGGAACTTAGCGTTCATCCATATATGACAGCAGCTTATGCAGAGTTTGATGCGTCTGCGAACCCACGCACAAGTGCAGTGTTGTGGTTGTATATTATATGTATTTAGCCATCTTGGTATTTTGAGCCTTTCAATTAAATTTAATCTGGCCCGTATATCTATTTATTGTGGTGCAACATCTGACGGAAGTTGGTCGCCAACCAAAAGGCGTTGAAATAGTATCTTTATCCCAACCGTCATTGGGGACACCCATTCCGATTGGGTCGAAAATGCGTGAGGCTTCGGATAACACGCTTCGTTTGGTTAATTTAGTTGACACTGGTAGCGAAACGTTAAAGGAAAAACTATCAGTTTGTGAGTCGAATTTAAAGCTTAGTATCGAAATCAGTTTATTCCCTTCACTTATTTCACGGTTAGAAATTTCTCTGTCGTCTTCCGGTATGTTTTCGAGTAGCTTTATGTCGTTGTTGGCCTATTTACGTAGATGATATCCACCCATTTTCAAAAGGGAATTCAGCTCGGCTTGTATTGATGAAGCTTCTTCGAGAAGATCGAGGTGGGCTAATTTAGTAAGCGCTTGTATTGCTATGAATGACGCTGAAGCTGGATACGTGGGAATTCGGTGTCTTTTTTCTCGATCCAGACTTGACGGAACATTTTCTCAATGTCCGCCGTGGACATATAACGGTGTTTGCGAAATCTAATTAGCATCTCTGAAATCGGATGTTGTACAGTCGGCTAGACCATCAATGTTTCATTAAGAGATACGCCCGATGTTGATCTCGCTGAACGTCAAACACAACGCGTAACTTGGTGGTTGTATTGGCTTCCTTAAACAATAGGTGGTGTGGTAGATAATATTTTTTATCGGTTGGTAGGTTGATTTGACCTGCTGACATTAGTTCCATATGACCTTGCTCTTCGTATTCCACCATGAATTTAATATAATCCTTGTAGATTTGCGGATTTTCTTGCAGTTGCTGTTCGAGTGAGCTGAATCTTCTGATCGCTTGGTTAAGTGAATCATCTTACATGGGTCTGTTTGGTTTGAATGGTAATGAGACGATAAATTTACCCGACTCATCTCGTTTTAAATATTTATCGAAGAATTCCATACAAAATTTCTCCTCGTCATTGAATTGTGCAACGGCTGGTATTTCCTCCGTTTCCCACAATTTTCTAAGTGATCTATCAGTCGACAGAAAGGCATGTTATGATTTGGTTGGGTTGATTATATATTTGGTTTACTCCTCCGACAATCCACCCTAATTTCATATTTAGTGCAATAGGCTTTTCTACTGCATCGACTATCTGACCATCGGATATGAGCATTAAAAATCTATTACATCCAATCAAAAGATCTATAGCGCCGGGTATATGAAAATTAGGGTCTGCTAACGAAAATTGGTTCAGATATGTCAATTTTTCGCGGTCGATAGTTTGCGAAGGCAGGTTTAATGTAATTTTCGATATTATGTACGCGTTGATGTTGATGGTAAATTGGGTGTTGGTTCTTGATATCAATACAGGTGAACATACACCTCTTACTCTACCGGCATTTCCAACGTTTAGAGTATTAATTTGAAACTTTGCATTGGATCTTGAAAGACTAAGCCGGCTTGCGCAATTTTAGGTGATGTAAGACCTTGTTGAGGCGGAGTCCAACAGAGCTCGACAGGGCTGCGATATCCCGAATTTGTCACAAATTTCAACCAGTGCAGTTGGTAACAATGCATCAGCACCCTTGCTGGTATGTGATGAATGAAAATTGGTAACGCCATTCGAATTGATGGATTTTGAATCTTCGGACAATGCAAATGCGGTACTTGTAATTGTGCTGGTAGATAGCACAGATTTGGGTGACACAGTATTGGTGTTTTGCTCAATGTGGACTAGTGAATGGCAGTCGTATACGGTATGCTCTTCAGTCAAGCAGTTATAACACCTGGAACTCTTATTCACGTATTGCCTAAGTTGATATAAGCTCATTTGTAAAAACTTAGTACAATCGCAAAGACGGGGCTGCTGACCGGTACTTAATGCCATATTTGGTAGTGGCCTTTGGTCAGTTAGAAAGGTTGTCACAGGTGTGCTATGTTTGTTGTGAAGCTTGGTAGTTTGCTGCTTGAAACCGTCGAGAGAGTTCATCCTCTTGTTCAGAAACTCCAATAACTCTTCAATCGTTGGGAAATCTTGTTCCGAAGATTCTTGTCGCCATAACTGCAGCGTGACGTCATCTAATTTTTTTTCCGCTAAATACACCAACCAACAATGCCTTGATTCTGCACTTGATCCAAGGGTTTTCAGACCGCGAATAACCTCGTCAGAAATGTCGTGCAGTTGATCCACTGTTTCACTTCATGGCTTAGTAATTTGAGGTTGCTTGATGTACGTTTCGATGAATTCGTTAACTATGCTGCGCTTCCGGTCATATCGCTTAACTAATCTTTGAAAAGCTTCGATGTTGTCTAGTGCTTCTGCTGGGCCACGTAGTTGACCTATCAAGTACATGAATTTTTGAGCTGGCGAGAGGATTGTATTTTTATGAACGGTGCTCTTGAACAAGTCATAGAATAAATGCCAGTCTCGTAGCCTTCCGCAGAATGTTGGTAGCGTTAGACGTAGTAGTTTGTCCCCCAAAGGGCCAGTAACGGATGAGTTCAAAATGGTATCGTTCAATCGGCAAACTGGAGTTTGAATTTTCGATCGCATTAGTCTTTGAAGAGTAGCCACACAGAGATAATATTTGTCGTCAACAACATCGATATCAGATTGTGCTTCGGTATCGATGGTGAAAATTTGATCTTCTATACTCACAAAGGATTTATAGTGATCCTTTAATTTCCCTAGACGTGTGTCCATTTCGTCGTACGGCGTAGTATCTCCACATGATTTGGTCAACTTAGTTATTTCACCTTTTACGACTGCTCTTTTTTTCATCAATGACTCCATAATGTTAAATTCCGATGAATTTGTGTGCTTTAATAGTGCTTTAATTTAAAACCACGTTTAAGTATGTCCAGATAAATTTATTTGGTACCTTGAATGTTTAGTTAGCAAATTACTATCGGCTCAAATATTTCACTGTCACTATTATGATTCAATATATTCGAATTTAGTACAATAGCGATTGGCGATTGGTACAATAGATAACCAAACCGAATGTTCGCGAACTTTTTCACCTTTCAACTTTCACTCACAAAACCGAAACAAACGTGGTTGGAGGTATATTTATGCAATATGTATATAAAAAATAAAAATAAAAATTCTACTCAAGTAACAGTATTGGTATCCAGTTAATTTCTCCAACAAAAGGCCGTCCGCGGTATTGTGGTAATCCTCCACGCGGTTCAATTATCAGCAATAAATTCTCCGGATTCGGCTCGAAGGACCAATGAAAGCAGCCAAAACGGATTGTTTATGTAGTGTGGCCAACAAATGACCTTTTTTAATGAGCTATTTTCGACTATTACGTACAACTTGTATCAATCTTGATAAAATTAGTCGCCGATAGCTATTTTAACCGGATTCAAATAATGCGAGTCACACTTCTCATTTGTAAACTATCCCCTTGTGGCTCATATGTTATCTCGGAATTAAAGTATTGCTGATCCTATACCTCAATCACAAAAAGAGACTTCGAAAGATTATTTTTTGAATATGTGGCAAAAAAAAAATAAAAATTAAAATAAGTTATATTATGAACAGTGTTTACAAAGAAATTGAAACTCACCGATTTCCCTCTCTCAGAGAAAAATTAGTGAAGAAGTCGCAGCCCGCTCCAAAACCGACTCCATCTTAACAGTTAGTTACTGGGACAAGATGTGCACAGATAATCAAATATTCGATTAAAGATCAACTTCGGAAGGAAATCATTCTGAAAATCATTCAATAGACAATTCTAAAAATCAAGAACAACTGTCGCAGAAGTCTTCTACACAACGGATGGAAATAAACAACTCGGCCCAATACTAAGGAGATTAGCAAAAGAAAGGAGGGTGAGGGGGGGGGGGAGATTCCATATCTTATTCATTTGTATGCATCTTGTTTGACAATAAAATGATTAAAAATTGAATCATTTTTAAAACAAAAAACAAATCAACTTCATTATAATTGAAATGGTGTTCAATTCATCAATTAAATTATTTTACATAAAAGTAAATAAAATTTTTGTTAAAATTTGTGCTGCTATCATTGTCCGGATTAAAATCAATTATATTTTAACGATGAATTTAATAAATAAATTAGTTTCATTATTATTTTTGTTTTTTATGATATAAATATACATAAAAAAATAAATTTTGATTGGCACTGCGAAGTCAGTTACAGAAATTTGGTATGACAATACCAATTTTATATTTTGATTAATGAGCTTTGCTATTTTGTTGTATATTTCTAGGGTAGCTTTTTGTATACACTACGAGTAGAATTAATAGAAGCTCCGTACAGAAATAAAACAGAATATCGGAAAATCAATTATGACAGGGAAAACAATTTTACTGTGGTATTTCTTGTATTATGATAATTTTATAGATTTTGTTGTTGTCGTTGTAGAATATTAGATTTTATTAGCTAGGGGAATTAGTTAGTGAATATAATAATATATGCGATGACGAGCTTTTCAACTAAATGTGATATATAAGCGATTTTTAATGAACACGAAAATATGTTTCAAGCGCATTATACATACGTATGGTATATGCATTAAATTTCTTGTTAGATATTAAATTACTTATGATAATCATATTTATTTGGGAAGTTCTCATTATCTGTTATCCCGTTCTAGTTTTAAAACCGGCCAAAATTGAATTATTATCGCGAATTTACATAAAAGTTTTCTAAAAATATCGACAATAAATGTACCCGCTTCAGAGCCAAAATGTAAAAGAGACTTTAAGCTATGCCTACTTATTTTGGCACTGATAAAAAATATCAATGAGAGTTCATTATTAGAAGCTAATGTTTAAGATTTAACACTACCATAAATATATTTTAATAACTAAAAAATAAAATCATTTGTGTGTACGCAGCGACATCTACATTAATATACAAGTTGATGGGTTTAAGTCTTGGATACACAACAAAATTTTTTTAACTGTTATAAGCGTAGGTATTCGATTGGTGTGAATTAACTGAAGTAGTAGCTGTATCTGAAGTAACAGAAGTGAAGAGACTGTTCGATTGACAACTCTTCACTTCAGTTAAAAATTGAGCAACTAAATTAACTAAAGAGATATTTTCCTCGTCTGTCACTTTAGATGAGTTATTTGTTTCTCTTTTTTGAATTTCTTTGTTTTCGTTTGTTTTTATTTTCGTGTTGTGATTTGTGCGACTTTTTTTGATTGTGAATTTGCGAACTCAAAAAATAATTATTAATAATAAATCTATAAAATTTTTTCTAAAATGGATAATAATAATAATAATTTTGATGATTATGATAATTTAATTGAGTACGTCGGAGGAGAAACCGATCTATGAAACGCAGATGTCCCAGGTAAATTTGCTTTTATTTATCTTATATATATTTAGATATGAAATGCATATTAGATTATTCCGGATCATAGGCAAATAATTTTCACAACAAAATCTTCCACTTGGACCAAAAATGTAACGTTACAGCTCATTGCGACATACGATGAATTTAAGGAAACTTTCAATAATGTGAAACAGCGGAAGCATGCATGGGCCATGATATCTACTTAATTGACGAGAATACTTGAAAACATCGCAATAGCACGGTTCATATTTTGTTCTGTCTGAAAATTTTCTTTTTCATTTAATAAAAAGTTATTTTTCATTTAATATAAATTTATTAATTACAACAAGATTTAGTAGTTAATAAGGCTTTGTTAATTGTGGTTTGTGTTCTACGTTACGAAATAGTGAGCTGGTACAGAAATCATCGTCATGAAAATGTCGTCATGTAATATGTGCTCTACGAACATCACAAAGGCGAAATTCCCTGGCATAAATTGTGCCGGTCCATGCAAGAAATTATTTCACATCAGGTGTGCCCAGATTTCCGATGATCTCATGCTACGCATTAAAAATCGCTCCAAAAGCTGGTTGTGTTTAAAGTGCCGTGATACCTCAAACTAGTCAATTATTGAGGGTGAGGATGATGTTTCCGATGCTAATATTGTTCTTCCAAGTTTATCTGATATCATGGTCCAGCTAAAATGCATGGATAGGAAACTTTCAGCTCTTGAAGCGTTGAAAGCCATGGTAACGTCACTGGTATCTGAAAACAAAGAACTATAAACCAGAGTTGACAAACTAGAATCACAACTACTAAGCAACACCACAAAACTAAATCTTCTTGAAGCTGAAAACGATAAACCCAACCAACAGCAGAATGCTAGCAGCATAACAATAACAGGCCTTCCCATCAATCATGGCGATATTCGTGGTGTAATCATTAATACAATTAAGAAACTTGGAGTGGAAATCAACACTGATGACATAGTATCAATTCAGGGAAAACAAAAATCAAATACAAATCTGGAACCAGGAAGTAAGAACAACATGTCAAAGCCAGTTTTAAAAAGTTTTTTTATTGTTAAACTTAAAACTGTGGAACTAAAAAACAATATATTGGCACAAACAAAAAAACACAAAACACTATCCTGTAAAGATCTTGATGTTAGTTTGCCAGTGAACCACCCGATGCAACGTATATTTGTCATGCACTACTTGACACCGTTCCAAAGCAAGCTATATCATGAAGCTAAAAACATAAAATTGAAGTACAATTACAAATTTGTATGGTGCAAAAATGGTCAAATTTACTTACGGAATTCCGAGGGATCAAATGCTCATCGAATACAATCATTTAGTGATATTTTTCGGGTTGCAAGTAGTCATCATCCAATTGAAAATGCTGATTAGAATATCGTTATCGATTCTAAAATTAGGGAAAATGACAGTCAAGAAATCATCCTGGATTCTTATGCTTTTTAAATTGTTAAGTATAATAATTTATTTGCCTGTACAAGCTCAATTTTTATCTTTTATTGTGATTTTGTTCCATTTTATTTCGATTCCACCACTTTTATTGTTTATTTACATTACTTTTACAGTTTCAATTTTGATTATTATTTTGTGTTTAGTTTCCGTAACGTTGGCAACATTGAATATTAATGCATTGCATGTAAAGCACAATAGAAATTATTTTTTAGCGCTTTACTCGTTTTTTATTTTTTCTAAAACTATTTCTAATCTTTATGTCTATATTAAGTATCCTATTATTAAACGTACTAATATACTATATTTAACAGGTTATTTTACGATTATTACTGAAATTTTAATTATTTTCGCTCTTTTTATCATTTTCATTGTATGTAAAATATTATTGATTCGCATTCGTTATGAGTAGTGAATATAGTATAATACACCAAAATATTCGAAGTTTAAGAGCAAATTTTGATATATTTAGTACGTTTATAGCCAGTCTAAAAACTCAACATGATTTGATTTTTGTTTCTGAAATCTGGATTTATTCACACGAAATTACAGAATTCAATTTGCCGAATTACAATTTTAAAGCTTGTTGTAATGATAATTACCGCGCCGGTGGAGTTGGTGTATTTATAAATAAAAAGTATACATTTGTAACATGTTGTATTAGTAATTGGAGTTCAGCTGATGTCCTTAGTTTAAACATTCAGTTAGATAAAAATTTTTGGACTTTTCTATGTTTTTACCGCTTTTGTAATAGCGATCTTAACGTTTTTTGTAATGATTTGGATAATTTGCTGGATACAATTAACAATAATAATATAGTTATCTTAGGTGATCTTAATATCAATATATTAGACAACGTAAGTAGTTTCAACCACCAAACAATGCTTGCATCATATGGATTCCTCAGTGTCTCAAACAATCCAACTAGGAAACTATCATGTCTAGATCATGTATTTGTGAAATCCAATAATACTTACAATTTTAGTATTGATAACTTACCTATTCATTTTTCGGATCATAATTTAATTACACTTAATATTTTTGCATCATCAAAAAGACCTGTTGCATGTTATGCGGAAAGTATTTCTAAAGTAAATTATGACAAACTTAGAAATCGTCTCCTAGTGGAAAACTGGAACCTTGTTTATTGTGAAAAGGATTGCAATACAGCATTCAACATTTTCTTAAAAATTCTCAATTATCATATTGATTTTTCCAAAGACACAATTACAAATCGCAATAATAAGAAGTTAAAGCCCTGGATGAATTCTTACCTTTTATGTCAAATTAATAAACTAAAACATTTTTCAAAAAAACTAAGAAAATATCCTAATAGCGCTCGGTTAAAAAATTATGTTCAAAAACTTTCTAAACGCGTAAATATTAATGTTAAACGGGTTAAAAGATTATATTATAAAAATAAATTTGAATTAATTGGAAATAATCCTAAGCTTATGTGGAAGGAAATTGACGATATTTTGGGTAGAGGTACATATAAAAACCAGATAACGCATATTTATAAAAATCAATCTAATACTCTACTTACTGATAATCAAAATATATGTAATGAGTTTAATAATTTTTTTATAAATGTATCTTCAGAGCCAACTTCTGAAATTATTTTTAATAGTACTAATAACAGTGAAGAGCAAAAACGGTTTATTCTTGGAAACCGAGAAAATTATGGTACTTCTTGCTATTTTGAGGAAATCAATTCTTTAGAGATTCTATCTGAAATTCAGAAGTTAAAAAACAAACACTCTAAAGGATACGATGGAGTAGATAATGTAGTTGTTAAAAACTGTGCTTGGTATTTGGTTGACATATTAAGGTTTTTATTTAATCTCAGCTTAAAGAGTGGAATTTTTCCAGTCGCTTTAAAAATAGCTGTTGTTATTCCGATTTTAAAAAAGGGTGATGCTCTGCATATGAATAATTACAGACCAATCTCCTTATTGAGTACATTTTCCAAATTATTTGAGAAATTAATTAAACGACGATTGATCTCATACCTTGGTAAAATTAAATTTTTTAATGATCACCAATTTGGATTTACAGCTGGAAAATCTACGGAGGAAGCTCTCTTAGATTTTTTGAGTAATATTTATCTAGCCATTAACAACTCTCAAAAATGCTCCGCCGTATTTATGGATATTTCAAAAGCTTTTGATACTGTTAACCATGGCATACTCATTACAAAATTGTCAAGTATTGGAGTTAGAGGAATGGTGTTGGATTGGTTTATCAGTTACCTTCGTAATCGTAGCCAAATTGTTAAAGTTAATAACGCAAACAGTCTTCCAGGTAATTTGAGATGTGGTGTTCCTCAAGGCTCAGTTTTGGGACCTTTATTATTTTTAATTTATTTTAATTCCGTTTTTGAAATAAATCTCACTGGCTGTGCTACAGCGTTCGCAGATGATTTGGCTTTCACATATGCGTCTAATAATTACCTAAAAATTAAACAATTTATTGAAATTGACTTACACATTTTAAGTAAATGGTTTTTCTATCACCGACTAGTTGCGAGTGACAAATCTAGAGTTTTGCATTTTAGACGACCTGACACAACAGTTGATCAAAACTTTTTCAAGTATCATGTATACTCATGCGATAAGAATTCATGTTTTGGTCAGTGTTTTGATTTACCCTGCGTAAACGAGTTTAAATACTTAGGTGTAATAATTGACTCACGGCTAAATTGGTCCTCCCACCTAACTAATATCAGGAAAATTGTTATTACTGCGGTGCATAAATTATATAATCTTCGACCTTTATGTCCATCTTATATTTTAAGAAGGTTATATCATGCTCTTGTAGAATCCATTATAATGTATGGGATAACTAGTTGGGGTGGAATTTACTTTGCCAATATTGTTGATCTTTTTATAGCGCAAAAAAGAATTGTGAAATTAATTTACGCTCGTCCGAAAACTACACCCACAATTCCGCTTTTCCGTGAGCTGAATTTGTTGCCACTGAGGTATCTATATGTATTTAAAGTATTGAAAATGTTTTTTGTTCGCAGCAATAGTTATCATAATCGAATAAATCATGCGCATAATATGAGAAATCCAAACAATTTTATCGGTCTTCGTTGTAATAATGAAAAGTTTAGGAGATTTTATCTATATATGGCACCGTTTTGGTTCCATCTTTTACCTAACCACGTGAAAATACTTCCATCTATGCAGAAACACAAATTTAACAGAGAAGTTCGGACTTGGCTGCTTGGCATGGATAATATTGAGCGATATTTTTAGCATTAGAATTGAAGTATGCTATATTCCAATGTGTCTTCGTGTAAAAAATGTATATAATGTAATAATAACTGAGCTTGTATATTGTAGAAAATTATTATATTTTATACTGATATCCAAAGAATATTATATTAATTTTATTAATAGTTTGTTTTTAATTGCTCCACTACAGACGTAATGTCTAAAGGAGCTTTACTCTATTTCAAATTTTTAAATTGTTTTGCTTGTAATTAGCTTTCATTATGTATGTATTTTATTTGAAATAAAGATAATAATAATAATAATAATAATAATAATTACAGGCGCTTAATGTGATGGTGAGTAAAAATGCATTTTAATTTTTAAGTAAAATAACATAATTATAAATTTTGGTATTTTCAGAAATCAACTACGGAGTGCTCAAATAAATGATACAATTTGCAACGCACGTACAAAGCGGTAAAAGATAATAAACATAAATCGGGACGTGGGCCAATTCGTTTTGAATTTTTCAACCCGATGGATGAAATATTAGGGCAAAAGGACAGTAACGCTGACAGTGGGAAAAGTGTGTCCATTGGTCTCTCCACACCTTCAGTCGAAACGATTCCTGATTTAAATTTAGCGGAAAATTCGGAACCCAAAAAAAAAGCGAAAGCTCAATGTTATAAATTGAAAATCGAACGTCTGGAAAAGAAGGAGAAGAGGGAGGAGGAAATTATTAGTATTGAAAGACAAAAAGTTGAAATTATGAAGGAGTTGGTTAATAAAATACAATTTTAAGTATTAACTAGTTTAGTGTTAACTAGTTTTAAGGTGGTTTCTAGTTTTTAAAATTTTATTTAAATATATTTGAAACCAAGTTTTATTTAAAAATTTTATATATTTGGATCAATAAACATTAATTTTAAATAGTACTAATCGAGTTAATTACTGTTTGGGAAAAGTTGAAAAAAGCTTACAGCCTTCTATTTGTTGCTGTAGAAGTATCTTCAGCAGTTTCAATATGGTGCGCCTGATTTTCGTTCTCGTTTGGAAACTCGATTTCGTCATGTGTCGCCATACATATATTATGGAGGACAATTGAGCTCACTGTGGCCTATATTATATATGATCTGCTTACATTCTGGAATTCTCGTAATCTGCGAAACCTTCCCTCTAGCATGCCAAACGCGTTTTCCACTTTTACTCTTAGTGATGAATGGATATAATTAAACCGAAGTTGTTCTAATGTTAAAGCGACATTGTCTTTGAAAGGCGGTACTAGCTAATCCTGGCACATATATGCCGAGTCACCGAGCAGAAAATATTCGTACATGCAGGAAGGATTTTCTCGAACAGCCTGGTGTTAGCCAGACTTTCTCAATAATCTTGAGTCGTGCATTGACCGCGGCTCGCCACAGTTAACATCAATTATTTCCATATTGTAATTTACAACGCCTTGCAGTAGTATACTGGAATATCCTTTTCTATTAATATAGTCGTTATCCTTTCCGACGTTAGGTATCGTAATGTGGGATCCATCAATGCACCCCAAAACGTTCCGTAAGCCCCCTTTATTAAAAAAAACATGCTCATTGACATTGGCTTTATCTTCTGTTAGCTATTTAATAAATTTCAGCGAATGAGTATATAATAAATCGATAATATTACTTATAATTGTAAGTGTCCTCCAGTGTGTGTTGTACCGATTTGAATTAATATTGGCAGCAAAAACTCTATATATAAAATAAAAACATACAAAGTTACGTTTCTATGGAATGCCTTAACAAACAAGTCTTACCCATTAGATTATTAAAAGAATATTTTTCTAAACGAAAATTTGATTTAAATTCGTCATCAGTATATGCCTGTACGGTTTTTTCATAATAATCTATCGCCCTGTGAAGTGGTGTAATTTCTTCTTCACTATCACTAGAGCTGGACGATGAAGCTCCTGTAAGTTTCCAGTAACTGGTATCTTGTAGAACCTGAATTAGACAAATTCTATTATAATAGGAACAAAATATAATAAAATACAATTTACAAATTACCATTAAAACTTCACTTAATAATCACCTTTTTCAGCAGAATTTTCCATTATGCGAGTATGTATTTAAAATATTTTATTCGGTTCAAAATTGTGTTACACTTCTTCAACACCAGCTAATTTAAAAATAATTAATTTTTTGACATTTATCTTAAGTGAAGAATACCAATCAAATAGTCTCTTCACTTCAGTTGCTCAATTAAGTGAAGAGTAACTCAATTAGCTGAAGTGAAGAGTTGTACTCTTCAGTCCAACCGAATACGCCTTATATTGTTACGTTTTTGCTTTGTCAATCAAGGTTGGTATCACTGGATTGTGAATAAAACAAAATCAATTTAATTTATTACCAACGAATTTATTTATGTCACACAAAAATTATAACAACACTATTTACTAACGATAATTTACAAAATCACTTTAAATAATTTTCACACAATTTTACTGTACACTTATAAATTTCATTTGGCACTACAACACTTTTTAAATCACTTTTTAATACCTTTTTAATCTTAACATTGTCGCTTACCAAATACTAATAATCCAATTCGACTTCGTTCGCATTTTCCAGTAAAAATTGTGTAGAAACATTTAGAACAATTTTATCATGGAAAATTCCATTTTAGTACAGTTAAAAATTGAGCTATGAATTTAACTTATTCTATTACACACTAGGTGTCACCGTTACAATATGAACAAAACAAATTTTAGAACTAAGATCTTTAGTATCGACATTAGTATATAACAGATACATACTGTGACGGTGACACCTAGTGTGTAATAGAATAAGTAAAACTAATAGCTCAATGTTTACTGTACTAAATGGAATTTTCCATGATAAAAATTGTTACGTAATGTTTCTACGCTATTCCAACTGGAAAAGTCGTGAACTTTCGAGAAGCTTGGTTTGTGTATATAAAAAGGCGAACAAGATCGAATTGGATTATTAGTATTTGGAACGCGATAGTGTAAAGTTGTAAGAATAAGTAATATTTGGAAAGCGATAGTATAAAGATTAAAAAGGAATTAAAAAGTGATTTAAAAAGTGTTTTTGTGGAAATAAAAAGTAAAAGTGATTAGTAAAATTTGAGAATAATTTATATAAAGTGATTTTGTGAATTTTGATTGATAAACTGTGTTGTAATAATTTTTGTGTGAAATAAATAAATTCGTTGGAGATAAATTAAATTGAATTGGTTTTATTCACAATCCAGTGATACGAACCTTATTTGACAAGGCAAAATCGTAACAAATTGGTGACAGCGGTGGGATTGTGAATAAAAAGATAAAGAAAATGATTCTCAACGAATTAAAAGTTCCAGAATTAAAAAGAGAACTAGAGAAACGGGGTTTGGCTACTGATGGTACTAAAGCAGCTTTACAAGCGCGACTACGTGAGGCTATGCAGAACGAAGGGCTGGACGCGGAACATTATGATTTTGGAGAGAAAGTAACGGATGCAGCAACCATAGAGCAGAAAGCAGAAGATAAACAACCGTTGGTCGAAAAGACAAAAGAACATTCTGGAAGTTTCGATTTGTCGCAGTTAATAGCTGCTATGAACCAAATGACAGGACAGATGTGTCTCATGAAACAACAAAACGAACGACAAATGGTGAAAATTGACGCATTCATTGACGGCATTCGAGATCCAGAGACACGCAGGGCGGTGATGTTGTCACCTAAAGCAACCTTTGCGGAAACCATCGCTTGTGCGTTAACAAATGAAACTGCACAAGCCATCACCAAACCGTCAATGAAAATACGCCGAGTAGAAATCGATACAAGCATAAACAACGAGCGGGCAACACCAAGATACCGAGATGGAAGCGGCAAAATCAGATGTTGGGCATGTGATAAGGTCGGTCACATCTCTCGCGACTGCTGGGAATTAAGAAGAAAAAGGGGAAGATCACCATCTCCTATGCAGCGACGACCAAGCGGAGAGCAGGCGTTGGCTAGGCAAGAAGGCCAAATGACGGCGGAGCCGTTAAACTACAACGAGTCAGCTTAAAGGGGCAGAAGCTGACTCCCACAACCGATTGCCCCATAACCTCCATCCGCGTTTCGAAAGTAGCAAGAGGCGGTGACAGCTTAACAATCAAAGGCGACATTGATGGCACGGATTGCATCATCACTCTGGATACGGGAGCAAATCGCACGATTGTCCGTAAAGATCTGATCGATGGAGGTGTACAACCAGCTAATGGATTGAAGTTACAAACAGCAACTGGAGATAGTTCAATAATAAAAGGCAAAAAGATCGTGAAAATAAAAATCGGGAGAACTCTTTTCCAACACGAAGTGCTGATTGCAGATATTGTGGATGAAGTCATAATGGGGATGGACTTCATGAGGGCAAATGGCTTCGTGGTGGATGTTGGACGAGGAGTTTTAAGTTACGATAACATCGAGTTGCCACTTCAATCTAGCAGTGCCGGAGCAACTATCAGGCGAATTATTATTGATCATCGGGAGAAGCTGCCACCGAATTCGGAGACGATCCTATGGGGAAAATTGGAGGGAGGTTCTGGGTCACCCAGGTTGTGGGTTGTGGAAGCTAACGAAGAGGAGAACGGAGCCAAGGAAATTATAATCGGGAAAGCCCTAGTTAAACCAGACAACGACTATAGAGTACCAATTAGGACTCTAAATCTCTCGGATAAGACGAAAACCATCAAGAAAGGGACAGTCATCGGAAAATGTAACGAGGTTTCAACTATAGTAAAGTGTGAACAGAGAAGTCCGGTTGAAAAAGCCGACATGCAAGGGCAGAAAGAAATGGTAGAACAACTTATGCAGAAATGGACCGAAGATCTTACCGAGGCACAGAAAAATTCTGCACATCAACTACTCAAACGGTACACGTCCATATTCTGCAGTACATCGGATAATAACGGAAGGACCTCAATGGTAAAGCACCGCATTGATACGGGAGCAGAGATGCCAATTCGTCAACCACCCAGGAGACTACCTTTGGCAAAACAACAAGAAGTCAATCGAATGGTAACAGATATGCAGGCAGCAGGAGTAATTGAACCATCTAATAGCCCATGGAGTTCACCGGTAGTATTGGTCGAGAAGAAGGACGGTAGCATGAGATTTTGCGTTGATTACCGAAAACTCAATGCTGTGACGAAAAAAGATAGCTACCCACTGCCAAGGATCGATGACACGTTAGACACATTATCGGGTGCTCAAATATTTTCGACATTAGATCTACAAAGCGGCTATTGGCAGGTGGAAGTCCATGAGGAAGATCGCGAGAAAACAGCGTTCAGTGTGGGTAACGGACTTTGGCAATTTAATGTTATGCCGTTCGGATTATGTAATGCCCCTGCGACTTTTGAACGATTAATGGAGCGCGTGTTAAAGGGATTACATTGGAAGACTTGCCTAATATATCTGGACGACATCATCGTTATGGGGAAGGATTTTGACGAGCATCTAAAGAACTTGGCAGAAGTTTTGGATCGGATACAGGCTGCCGGATTGAAGTTAAGTCCAAAGAAGTGTAAGCTGTTCAGAACTGAAGTCAAATATTTGGGTCATCTCGTAACGATTAATGGAATTCACACCGACGAAGAAAAGATCGCAGCGGTTAAGAACTGGCCAAGACCTAAAAATTTACACGAATTACGAAGCTTTCTCGGATTGTGCACCTATTATAGACGCTTCGTGCCAGGATTCGCCAACATCGCCAAGAGTTTACACGAGTTGACCAGGAAGAACAAGGCATTCGAATGGAAGAATGACCAGGAAGAAGCATTCGTGGAACTAAGGAGACGGTTGTGTGCCGCGCCAATCCTCGCGTACCCTATACCCAACGTGAAATTTATTTTGGACACCGATGCAAGTAATGACGGTATAGGAGGTGTGTTATCACAGAAAATTAATGGTCAAGAAAGAGTTATTGCGTACTTCTCCAAAACATTATCAAAACCGGAGCGTAATTACTGCGTGACACGGAAAGAATTGTTGGCTATAGTGGAGTGTGTCAAGCATTTCCATAAGTATCTTTATGGCCAAAAATTCCATTTACGGACAGATCACGGCGCTTTACGGTGGCTGTTACAATTCAAGAATCCAGAGGGACAAGTAGCACGCTGGATCGAACGTCTTCAAAGCTACGATTTCCAAATTGAACATCGGAAGGGAAGTGCACACAGAAATGCCGACGCATTATCAAGACGGCCGTGTCCAGTAGAATGTAAACATTGCGGCCATGTTGAAGCAAAGGAAGGCATCATCGACGTTAGGCTTACGCAAGTGCTGCCTGATGAGGAGTGGACCGACGAAATGATCAGGAAAGAGCAATTGGATGATACGGATTTATCAGTTATAATGGAATGGAAGGAAAAGGAACACCGGCCAACTTGGAGCGAGATCGCGGACAAAACTCCCATTGTCAAGGCTTATTGGGCTCAATGGGATAGCCTCCGTCTTGAGAATGGCTGTTTAAAACGATTGTGGGAAAGCACGGATGGCAAAGTGAAGCAATTGTTGCTGGTAATACCAAAGTGCCGGATTGTAGAAATTCTGAATGAGTATCATGGAGGAGCAAGTGGGGGCCACCTTGGAATTAATAAAACTCTAGCAAAGATACGTCAACGATTCTACTGGGCAGGATGTAGGCAGTCTGTGATAGAATGGTGCCAAAAATGTGACCAATGCGCGGCGGTGAAGGGACCCGCACGCAAAAGTCGTGGAACCATGAAGCAATATAACGTTGGAGCACCATTCGAAAGAATTGCAATGGATGTAGCGGGCCCATTTTCCACCACTGAGAGCGGCAACAAATATGTGCTAGTAATCATGGATTATTTCAGCAAATGGCCGGAGGTGTACCCCATTCCCAATCAGGAGACGACAACAATAGCTGATGCCGTGGTAAACAATTGGATTAGCAGATTTGGAGTGCCGATAGAGATTCATACCGATCAAGGACGGAATTTTGAATCGGTGGTGTTTCAAGAAATATGCCAGATGCTCGGTATAAATAAAACGAGAACAACGCCTTTGCATCCCCAGTCTGACGGTATGGTGGAAAGATTCAATGGTACATTGGAGGAATATCTAGCAAAGGTCGTTGAGAAAAACCAACGCAACTGGGATCGACATATACCGATGTTTCTGATGGCCTATCGATCAGCTATACATGACACAACCGGAATGACACCAGCTAAAACGTTATTTGGAGATAATCTACGGTTACCTGGAGATCTAAAGTTTGGGGCTGTACCATCATCGGCTTTATGTGGACAAGATTACGTAGACCGAATGAAAGAGGAACTTAATGAGATTCATCAATTTGTTCGGGAGAAAATACGGATGTCAAGTGACCGGATGAAGGCTCGATATGACATACGAGCAAATAACCAGGGCTTCCAGGAAGGCCAATTAGTATGGCTTCACAACCCGCAACGAAAAAAGGGATTATCACCGAAGCTGCAACCAGCATGGGAAGGACCTTATACTGTCATCACAAGGATGAACGACGTGGTTTATCGGATACGGAAGGGACATCGAGGTAAACCAAAGGTGGTGCATTTGGAGAGGCTGGCCCTATACAGAGGAGGTGATTTGGGTCCTGTTCGGGACGAACAGGCTTAGGTGAGGGGTAGTGTGACGGTGACACCTAGTGTGTAATAGAATAAGTAAAACTAATAGCTCAATGTTTACTGTACTAAATGGAATTTTCCATGATAAAAATGGTTACGTAATGTTTCTACGCTATTCCAACTGGAAAAGTCGTGAACTTTCGAGAAGCTTGGTTTGTGTATATAAAAAGGCGAACAAGATCGAATTGGATTATTAGTATTTGGAACGCGATAGTGTAAAGTTGTAAGAATAAGTAATATTTGGAAAGCGATAGTATAAAGATTAAAAAGGAATTAAAAAGTGATTTAAAAAGTGTTTTTGTGGAAATAAAAAGTAAAAGTGATTAGTAAAATTTGAGAATAATTTATATAAAGTGATTTTGTGAATTTTGATTGATAAACTGTGTTGTAATAATTTTTGTGTGAAATAAATAAATTCGTTGGAGATAAATTAAATTGAATTGGTTTTATTCACAATCCAGTGATACGAACCTTATTTGACAAGGCAAAATCGTAACAATACGTATTGTAACGGTGACACCTAGTGTGTAATAGAATAAGTTATAGTCCAAAAAAAAAACAAAAAGAATTGTATTTAAGAATAAATTTCTGCGCCATTTTGTGTACTGAAATATTATTAATTGAGAAAATTTTATAAATAAAATTTTGGTTAAAACGCTTAAGTTTAAATGCTAATTCGCCTCATTTTTCTTCTATTAAAACAAAGGGTGTTAATAGGAAATTTACATTCAGGCAAATTTCGTGCCTGTGCAAGATATTTCGTATTACTCGCCACAACACTTAGGAGGATCAATTAATGTTCCATCCCTCGGAAAAAGATGAGTTATTCGTACAGGTTGATTGACCTTGTTCGCTGAATGTAATTCATTATCTAATTACTTCGGTCTAAAAAGGCCAAAGTATTGAAATCTTGTCAAAAATGATCAAAAATTTGGTTGGTCCAAAACCACTTTTCTCGACGTTTTAAAAGTTCCCGAGTCTACAAAGCAACAAAAAAAAAATAATGTTGATAACGGCTTGTTCGATTTAGAATTTTTTTGCCAATCTGTTTCTATGGTCAAGGCAACGAATCTGCAATGCTTTTGGAACCTGTGCGTCAAGAGGGTCGGGTACCTGCCATTGTATGGCTATCCAAAATGCCTGGTTATAAATATATTTGCCAATTTGTTATATATGCTGGTTTGAATGTTGAGTTTGGGTTAAGTTAACGGTTAAGTTACGGCTCAATATTGCGGGTTGAGTTCAAGTTGTGTTGAAGTTAAGTTGGGGTTGGGTTAAGATATTGTGAGCAGTTGTCCAATTTTTTATGTATGCTGGTTTGAGGATTGAGTTAAAAGAGAGTTTGTGGTTGGATTGGGGGTGGGGTTGGGGGCCGTTTGCGGGGTGAATTGGGGTTGAGATGGTGTTGGACCAGTGATTAGTAAGAAGCTGAGCAATCTATAAAATAAAGTGAGTGTTTAGATGTTGGTAAGTACAGCAGACACATATGTGCTTGATATTTAAAAAAATTCACTAGACTTCACCGATTTAAACCAAACCTTACACAAATATTATTTAAGATTTAAGAAAAGCCACTGTTAATATCTCAAACTTCAAATTGAACGTTTTACATTGCAAATTGAACCTTTAGCAAATTAAATGAATGGACAATCAGGATGGAACTTATCTATTTCTTAACTGATTTTATTGAAATTTGACTTCCGCGATCGAAATGGGATTCAAGGATGAAGTTCTGGTGTAAGGCCTAGTATGATGGAAGTTGCCTATTTCTTAATCGATTAAGGTGAAATTTGACATATGACTTGGAAATGGGATTCTAAAATGATTTTTGGATGAAATGGATTTTAATGCAATTTTACATGTACGATGGAAAACGATTTTTAGATAAAGTTTTAGAATATGGCCAATTAGGATGTAACTTTGATATTCCTTAACCGAATATGTATATTGAAATTCTAGATTGGGAATGAGGATTTAAAATAATATTTCTAATACCAAAACTCTGCACTACCGTTAGTAGTTTCAATACTGCGGCGCGTGTCCGCTACACACTATATATTTCTAAACATGGCCAAACTTACCGCTCTGGCAGCAAATACTCGGAAAACATAGCCCAAAGTTTATAGCAAAGGATTTGCAAGAAAAGTTTCTAATGGAACTTAAATATTATTACGGGCATAATCTTGATCGTTTACAGAAACCTAATTAGTCAAAATTATAGAAGCCATATTGAGATATTTCTTCCAACCTCGTATAAAATAATTTTTGGCTCACAAGGGTTGGTCGTTAATTTTGTGATTGCGCTTAGGATTGTAGAGGTTGAGTTTTAAATTTAGTTGGAGGTTAAGCTGAAGTCTGACTTAATAGGTACATTTCGGGATTTATTTAGGAGTTGGATTAATTAAGACCGAAATTACGTATGATCACCACATGAGGTTTCAGCCCGTTATAATTTTCTTTGCCGTTTAAGTGACTGAGGTTTAGAATTTCAGTAAGCTTGGTCAATCTTCCTTCTATGTTTGGATTCCAATTTTCAATATCTAGTATTTCAAAACAACTAGCTGGTTCAAAGCATAGTTTTATTTTACCGATATTGACCTAGATAATCGTTAGGTTAGGTTAGGTTTGGGTGGCGGTCCAGAAGGACCAGGCATAGGTACAAAAATTGTCCATAGCCATACCACGAATAATTGTTTCCTCTAACTCATTCGAACCATTTTGAGCTGTTAACAAAGCAAACTCCTGACGTCCATGCTTCAGAGGTCCGTCAGGTCTTTGAAGAGGGGTGCCCCTAGAAACTTTAGTCCGTTTCGTGCCAGACGAGGGCAGGTGCAAAGAAAATAAAGTACTGTCTCTTGCTCCTCTTCGTCCTCGCAACTACACCAAGACACCAAGTCTACTCACAAGCCTCCCTATGAAATAGTGCCCCGTAAATACTCCAACAACCACACTGATCTGACTTCGCTGAAGTGAGATCAGCTGTTTGGATCTCGCCAAGTCTTTCTTTAGCCAGACCTGCCGAGTTATTACGCAAGAGGTGATACTTGACCATCTGTCATTTGGCAGCTTGCTAGCTTCTTCCTGAAGCAGCAGTTTGCATACCGCAAGAGGTGGTCCATTATACCACGTCGAGCAAGTTCATCGGCGTTTATATTCCCTGTACTTATTCAATGTCCTAGCACTCATAAATTGTGGATGTTGAACTGATCTGCCATCTCGTTAAGAGATGAAAGACAGTTCTGGACTACTTTCGGCGTGAGGTGGTGTGATTGAAGTGCTTAAATGGCAGCCTGACTCTCCGTATATATGTGAATATCACAAACCGATGTTACATTATATTCACCACAGAGAGATTGTTCTCTGAACTTTTGTCAACAGCTTTTAATTGACAGTTTTGTCCAGAGCAGGCCACCCGACTGTTACCCCATACAAGAGTATGGGTCTGACTACTGCGGTATAAGGCCAATGTACGATGCAGGGTTTCAGCCCCCGTCCTTTCCCAATGGCATTTTTGCAAGAGTATAGCGCTAAAGTAGCTTTCTTTACCCTTTCCAGAATATTAGGTTTCCAATTTAATTTGTTATCCAAAACGAGACCCAGAAACTTCGCTTTAACTGTAAAAGTCAAGCTGAACCTATTTAAAGTGGGAGGATCGATATGAGGAAGTTTATATTTCCTAGAGAAGAGAACCAATTCGATTTTGTGTGGGTTCACATTCAACCCACAGCCATTGGCCCATAACGAAAGAGTGCCTAAGGCATTTTGCATAAGCTCACTAAGGGTGCCGGGATAGTTACCACGGACAACAATAGCAACATCATCCGCATAGGAAAATACCTTGAAGCCACCGTCCTCCAGTCTCAGCAACAGGTCATTTATGACCAAGTTCCAAAGTAGAGGGGACAGTACGCTACCTTGTGGCGTACCCCTGCTTGCAAATCTTATGACACGGAATTCTACAAAACTAGCGTTTATGATCCTGCCTCTTAGCATTTAATCTATCCAGCCCATGAGTGATTCATCCACTTCCTGAAAGCACACAAGAATGTTACCATTGCGAAGTCTCTATATTCGAAACATTTTTCAATGAATTATACAACAGAATGAAGAGCAGTCTCTACACGCATGTTAAAATTTAGACAGCTTTTCCGAAACAATCGTGCCTCTAATATACGCTTCTTTTTGTCTTTCAAATATATTCAAAAGGAAAGAAGACAAACTAATCGGTCTAAGGTCTTAGGGATGGCAGTATGAGCGTTTTCCCGTCTTAGGTATGAAAACAACCTTTTCTTCTGTCCATTTACTAGGAATGTGACATAGTTCTAGGCTGACTTTGAAAATTACCTCTAAACAGGAAATTGTTAGATCACAGAATCTTTTTTCTGCTAATAATTTGGCCTATGAGGATACCTGCTCTTTTACCTAATGATTTGCTAGGAACAGATTTGAAACAAACAGGAAAATGAGTCTCCGGCAGAAGTTGCTTCGATTTCACACTATTAGTGGTCCACATCCCATCAGGCCATTGAAGAAGACTTGGGATGGAAGGACCAGTTGCCAGTAGATTTACCTTCTGTATATTACTAGTTATAAAGGTCGGCTTATTGTCTATGTTACATATATGAAGGTTAGTTCTTAACATGTAATCATGGAGTAACTCACTTTGTTGATTTGTTGCCGTACTTCGCTAGATCGTGTGATGAGCATTTGCATCACTCCCAACGTTGACTCAAACCTTACGCTTGTGAGCCTCGTTACCTTCATTTTTCATGTGCATTAATCTATAATAGGGAGTCTTGAGCCCAAGTACCCGGTCTTCAGTGGCCCAAGGCTCCTGAATCAAGACGACATCTGTTGCTTCTTTTACAATTTTGAAAATTAGAGTAGTTGATGCTGCCTTAGTGTGGTGAAGGTTGACTTGCAGAAATGTCAGTATCATTTCTACAGCCTCTTCTCCACCACTGTAACTTCTAAGTTATCCCCTGTTTAGAAGGCATCTGAGAGCCTCTTTAAAGTTCCATGGACGTTGAAATTTTCGTTTCCGTAAAGAAAGTTTCTGCTTGGCGGGCTACCTCCGCGCTCGCAGGTGAGCTATCAATCAGCGGGGTAGTTTCTGAAGATGACTTCGGAGCCTTCGGCTTGTCCGCATCCTTCTTATACACCCTAAGTTTGACTGCACTGAAAACATAGTTGATTAAGCCGTTGTTTTTTTCCAGTGCAGTCAGTGACTCCCTGTTTAAGATGATAATAGCTGACCTATTGTCAGTGTTTGACTCCTCGAGCTTGGCAACTTTCCAGTTGTGCGTTGGCAATTCCGGATTGCCAAGCTGGAACATCCGTATTATCACCTTCGGCTCACTAGTTTTCGAAGGGATGTACACCTTAGCTCTTGGTCTGCTGGGGATCTCTTCCCTATTAATCACAGCAAGGCTGGCACCGGGCCATACTTTGCCAAGTAACCCACTGCCTTCTTATAAAGCAGCAGGGACCTCTGATCTGCACAGGCAGTGAGTTTCACTTGATTCCTGAGCTAGCCCGCATCCCGACAAGTCGGAACAGGTCCTGGATTTTCCGACAGGACTTTCAGGTAGGTGGTGACTAAGTCCCCTTTCACCTTCCTCCAATTCGAGGGCGTGACACTGCCATCCTCTTGGGATTTGTCAATAACTGCCACAACCAGCTGATTCTTGAGGACCTCGTTAAAAGGCCTCATACTGGTAACAAGGAGTTTTGTTAGCTTTGCGATCTTATGACTTTCCTCCTGAGATCTATTTCTTTTAAGCAGTGAGCCAGCTGAAGGGCCTTCCGACTTTTTCTCGGTGATTTATTTTGCCCACGCAAGCGTGGCTTTGTCTTTATCCGTCCTGTCTTCTGAAGAGATGTTGTTGATCTTTTCCAGGGCCCTCCAGGCCTTCCCCCGTGCTTTGGTTCCGCTTTGTATTTGTATACTTAGATTTGGTGGCCCGAGTGGAGGGACCAGCCTCGCTTGAGCTTATGTCCCGTCGTTTATTTGTACACTTAGAGTCAGGCCTACAGACCCGAGTCTTGTGGTTCACATACTCAGGATTTTTTAGAGAATCGGACTCTTTTTGTTGTTGTTTGTCCATCAAGTATCCATCTGTGCAGAGATCCGCAGTACACAGATAAGGCTACTAAATCCGGAGAGAGCCAAGTATCCTGATCCATTGCAACGACTGAGCTGGTTTAAAGCTTGGCCCCCAGTTTGGTCGATATCCGACACGGTACGTTTAAAACCTTAACCCAGCCCAGCGATTTGTATAGAGTTGACTCCTTTAGGGCCGTGTTTTAGCCTAGAAGCCAAAGAATTAGCAATCTAGTTACCAGGGGTCACCACGTGGACGTAACACGAGAATTTGTGGAAGTCACAAGTTACGGAGCTGGCCGCAAGTGCCAACATGAATCCCCCGCGCAACTTCACAACTGACCACCTGGATAATCGTTGGTATTCACTAAACTTAGTGGGATTGTAATATGAGAACTCACTTATGAGCTAGTAAAACAGCTCGAATAATTTCGTGCGACAGACAAATGTACTCGTTTTCCGTTTGATGTAGATTAGGTGTATGTATAATTTTTTTAAATCGATCTGGAAGTAAATAATTGGATATTTCGATTTCAACAAACGGTTTAGGTAATCTGCAAAATATTAACTGATATTGTGCGCCAAGACTGGATACCTGTATGATAGATTCGTTGAAGTCTATAATTGATTTATTTTCTTTTAAAAAATCCTTTCCCAAAATTCCATATGACTGAATTGGAAATGAATCTGGAACTATTTGTATTTTTTGGTCTATCTTTGAATCGCTTATATTCCAATGTTCAAATAAAAAAGAGGCAATGTCCATAACCAACGTTATAATAATTTTATGTTAGACAAAATATATGGTTGAGCAACATGGTTTTCTAAGAAGAGAAGAATGATCGAGAGTTTCATTTATATTTTTTTATCATCGATCGTTTTTCAGATGGCCAAGAGCGGAGAAAACCAATTAGTGTTTTTTGTATTTAGTTTTCCGTATTTACATAGACAAAAAATAATAACATATTAATAAGCGAACATATTTTGGAATTGGTATATAATGCAAGTAATAAAAATATAAAATGTACAAAGTATTAAAATGTAAGTATGTAATGTATAACAATTATAATTGAATAATATCTAAATATGTATGTATTATATAATGCAAAAGTACAGGGGTAGATCGATTCGAATTGGACCAATAAATGTGATTGCCCTCTTAAACAGAAAAGAAAGGCGCAAACTAAATTAAAATAAAATATTTAGTATCTATTTTGACTTTTACTTTAAGTAGTTTAGCAGGCCGTCCTATATCTCCGCTTCATTAACTCAATTAGGAAATTATTACAGTCATCTGAATTGAAGAGTTAGTTTTTACTTAAATAGAGAAGGCCCTTTGACCCATATCGAATACGAAGTAATAACCATATGTCCAATTTCCCCCTCTCACGAGTAACTTTTTTTTCAAAAATTGAATTTTTCCCATCCAACTGCAGCTACCAAATAACGACTAGTGTACAAACGGTACCCAGAAAATTGATTTATATCACGTAGTACATATTATATGGATCATAATTTTAATTGGCCAATCAACAAATCAATTAAATAATTTGATTGCGTGTTAATTGATAATATAATGGTGACGATTGATTCAACATCGCATCTAATTGGTATATAATTCCTTTGAGGATATTTTTTTTTGCATGAAAAAGCACAAAAAAAAAAAAAAATTCTCTTACCTATATACCACCACCGCAGATACATAATTAATCGGATTTTCTTTTAAATTTTATGTAATTTATCAAACTAGGTGACAATTAAATTTGCCGGGGCAAAAATATAAAAGGGAAACCTTTTTACTCGTACCATGGGGATATATGTATGTATATGTACGATTTGAATAGATAGAATATAAAGGCAAAACATTTTAAGGACATTTTGGTCGCCTCACAAATTCACAAGTATAAGTAAAAATTAATTCCTGGAAGGCACACAAAAAAAAAAGCGTATAATGTTGACTTAATTACAACTCTAAATGTATATGAAACAAACTTTTGTGTGATTTGGGTTCGACAGTTTTATTAGGTGGGTTGGAAAAAAAATAGTTTTTCATTTATTTTATTGACATTATTTAGGGTTATGTAATATCTTTATCTCTGAAAATCGTTCTAATTTATGGTTTGTTTTGTATAGAGGAATCACTTGTCAGACAATTTGAATAACAAAACATGATGAGTATCACTCGTCAATCAAAAAAAAATTTAAATTATTAGTTCTTTGACACGAAACAAGTTTTCTCTTGAGACGCAAAAATAATTTGAAGTAGATCTCATAAAGGATAGATCTCATAAGGGCTTTTGCGTAATGTGTTAAATCACACAATATGAACGCAGAGTGAGTTTGCAATTAAAAGAAGGTAAAAGGTATATTTCAAAATTGTCAAGTTTTCCTACAATTACTTACCACTGCCACGGTAACAAACAAATTGTTATAACATTAGATTCGCCTACAATAAATATCCACAAAAATCATACAAATTACTTACTATCCTTAATTTACACATTGATGACCACAATACCGCAAATTATCATGTAAATCTGTCCAATATATTTTTATTAATACCGTATAATAATTATGATATTTATTTGTAAAAAATAATATTATTAAAAAATTTATTAATTTTATTTTATAAAATCCATAAATATTAATTATTATGTTAAATCGAACATAATACGAATTTATGTAATCAACTTTTTAAATTATTTATTTTTATTGATATTTTGCATTCTGCTTTTACGCGACAACTAACAATAATTAAAAAATTACCGCAAATAAAAAAAAAATTGCGTATATGTATGTTGCAAATTATTTATTTAATGACGACAGCAAAGTTATTTGAGAGACGAGAATGAAAAATCTTAATATTTAACAGAGTTGCATTACGATATAGATCTTCTATATCGACTATACATTTATAAAAGGTTGAAACGGGGAAAAAACGCTTTAGTTAAAATTCGACGTTTACCATAAATCCATAAGAGAATTCCTTCTCTAAAAATCTATGGTCTTGGTTCTACGGTTCTGTTGGTAAGTAGATCATCGGATTGTTCCATTTCGTTACAACTTTCCGTGGGTTGCAACACTAAATTGGACAGCTCCTTCGTTTCTCTGATGTTGTTAAATCGCGATTTTCACATTTCTCGAAGAATTAGGTTTCCAGAGCCCAAAATCAGTGATTAAAAAAATGTTGTGTCCGCCCTTCAACCATTCATAAATTTCCAAACAGTTTTATTTTTTTATTTTTCCTCCCATTCTAACAAATATAGATAATACTGGCCGAAATTTTCCATAAACATAGATTTTAGTAATATAAGCAGGTTGTATAAACTTATCGTGTTATATGTAGATGTGTCGCCGGTTAAATATATTACACGATTTTATTCAGCATCGAAAAACGTAATTTGCACTCGTCACTTATTCCACTAATGAAGGAAATCACAACACTTTTGTTTAATTATAAATTATAATTTATTGTTTATAATTTTATATAATTTTAGGCATCAGGGTAATTGCACGATTATTTTATTTTTAATTATTTTTCACCACCGCCGATGTTGTCATATGAACAAAATGACTGCGTTTAATTGTGGTGTGAGGCAATGCGGTGCGTGGTTGGGTTGGTTGAATTGATATCAAACTTTGAATGGATTTTGAATTACATTTGGGTGCGTTGATGGAACAATATATTGTAGAGACGAAATATATTGTGAGTCGCTATAGGACTCCCCCGCAAGTGAAGGTCCCCTTCTTGAGACTTTGATCTATTCGGCAAAGCGTACGGCTTTGTGTTTGCGATTGCCTGATATTTGATCAGGTGAATTGAGTATGCCGTACTTCGGTTTGATTCAGTCAATTGAAATGGTACAGTCTTTACCATTAACTGAAACCGTGAATTGTTTGCGAAAACGGCGTATAACTTTGTATGGGCTTTTATAAGTTCGAATGAAAACAAAATCGCAATTGTCCAGTGATTTAAGGACAAAGAAATTATCTTGTTTGCTAGAACGTGGCAAAGTTGGGACAAAAAGTTGCATGGTTTGTCGCAGTTGGTCGACGACTGTGTCTTCAGTTGGTAATGGTAAAGGAGGATTTTCGACGAAGAACTCACCGGGTAACTTCATTGGTTGCCCGTAAACCATCTCGGCTGGTGAGCACTTCAGATCTTCCTTTACTGTTGCTCGGATTCCAAGTACAATAATGGGGATTTCCGAGCTCCAATTAATTGTATTTCCCCGGGCCATGAGAGCAACTTTGAGCTGTCGATGAAAACGTTCAACCATTCCATTGGCTTTTGGATTGTAAGCCGTTGTACGTATCCGTTGTGAGCCGAGGAGTTTTGTTAAATCAGTGAAAAGTTTTGACTCAACTTGCGTTCACTGATCAGTGGTTAAATGAAAAAGCACGCCGAAACGGGATACGTAATTATTAACGAATGTGGTGTCAATGGTTGCAGCTGACATGTTTGTCATGTAGTATGCTTCGGGCCATCGGGTGAAACGATCGACACAGGTGAGTAAATATTGATATCTATTAGACGGAGGAAGTGGTCCTACTATATCTATATGGATGTGCTCAAATCGACCACGTGGAATCTCAAATTGTCCATGAGGTGAAATTGTATGACGTTGTCCTTTGGATCGTTGGCAGGATAAACAGGAGTTTGCCCACTGTGTTACGTCCTTGGTTATACTAGGCCAAAAGTATCGAGCGGTAATTATTTTTCGAGTCGCACGGACACCAGGATGTGAAATATTTTGCAATGTGTCGAAGACAGTTCGACGTAGTGGTTCTGCTATGTACGGGCGATTATTTCCCGTTGATATTTCGCAATATATTTCTAGGCTTGGCAATTTAAAAAGCTCTAGCTTATATGATGTGCTAGTGGGACGTCTGGAACCAGAAAATAAATTCTGAAGTTCTTAGTCATGTTTTTGTGCAATAATTATTTTTTGATAGTCGAAATGAGTCTCGACTGTGACCATTTCATTGTCTGTGGTGCGGGAAAGTGTATCCGCGACCATATTGTCACTACCTTGCAAATGCTGGATGTCGGTGGTAAATTGACTAATATAATCCAGGTGGCGAGATTGCCTCGGATTGCGTTCAGATTTAGACTGAATTACTCTAGTCAGAGGCTTATGGTCGGTGTAAACGGTAAACTCACGACCCTCGATAAAATATTGGAAGTGTTTAACTGCCTGATATATTGCGAGTAGTTCCCTATCGAATGCGGAATATTTATTTTCGGCATCCGATAGTTTCTTGGAATAAAATCGCAAGGGTTCTCATTGATTGTTTTTGCATTGTTGCAAAACTGCTCCGACAGCAGTATTCGACGCATCTGTTGTAATGCTGAGCTTTGAATCGCTCAGTGGATGCGCGATGAGTGTTATTTTGGCTAATTCAGATTTTAATGACGTGAATGCGTGTTGGCATTCGTCGGGCCAAGTGAAGTTCTTGGCTGTCTTGGGCATTTTGTTTAGATCTGCCAAATGGTTATGAATAGGTGCCAAAATATCAACGAGTTTAGGTATAAATCGGTGATAATAATTTATCATTCCTACAAAACGCTGGATATGTTTGATTTTTTGCGGAGCTGGAAACTCGGAAATTGCCTTGATTCGTTCGTCTGATGGCCAAATACCATCAGGAGTAATTTTGTGGCTAAGAAAGTCAAGAGTTGTTACTCTAAATACGCATTTGGCGGTCTTGATGTGTATGTCAAACTCCACTAACTTTTTGAATAGTTGGTTTAAGTGCAGTTTGTGTTCTTCCTCAGATTTAGATGCCACAAATATGTCGTCAATGTAGACGAATACGAAATCAAGTTCACGAACTACTTCATTCATGAAATGCTGAAACGTTTGAGCAGCATTGCGTAATCCGAATGGCATTCGTGTGAATTCGAATAGGCCAAACGGTGTAGTGATTGTCGTTTTACAAATGTCTTCAGGTGCGACGGGAATGAGATTGATTTTCGAGAAAATTTTGCAACCATGTAAATGCATGGAGAAATTTTGGACGTGGGCTATCGGATAGTGGTCAGGTGTTGTGACCGTGTTAAGTCTGCGATAATCCCCACATGGTCTCCAATCGTGATCTATCTTTTGTACCATATGAAGCGGACATGAGACGGGAGATGACGATGTTCGACAAATCCCTAATTCCACCATATGTTGGAATTCTGCAAGGGCTGCTTTATGACACACATGATCTAGATTACGAGGTCTTGATACCGGAAGATGGCCTTCCGTGACTATATGGTGTACCACGTTATGTTTGACTGGCATGTTGTTGTTTGGCTCGACTGTTAAAGACGGAAATTGTTTGAGTAATTTTCCGTAGTGTCGATTGCATAATGAATTGGGGTAGGTGTAGTGGTTTGCACCATAAAGGCATTGATTAACGGCTGTGTCGCTGAATCCACCAGGCGCCTACTGCGTAGATCGACAAGTAAGCAAAATTTTGCCAGAAAATCGGCTCCGATGATCAAAAGATTCATATCAGCAATAATGAATGCATGTGTGAAGGTTCGTTTAAGTCAATTCGGAGAAGCTCCGTTCCATAAGTATTAATGCCGGAACCATTAGCTGCCGATAAGACTAGATCAGGATTTTTCGTATTAGGAATTATGGATTTACGAAAAATCGCGACTGGAATGACCGAAAGGTCAGCGCCAGTACCAATTAAGAAATTCAATTTAGAGTTTTGGTCATGTAAAATTAGTCAGAAATTTGATTGGGTGTGGTTAGTGGCCGACTCTACCCTATTTGCGATGGGTTTTTTGGAATATCAACTTGCATGGTTTCGGTTTGTTGCCCGAAATCACATGGCTTGATGCATTTCTTAGAGTGTTTGCCCCATCTAAGATGGTACCAGCATTTGCTGTTTGGGCTGCGGCTATTGTGCCTGCCTGATCTCGATGATGATCGGCCTCTTCCGGCCGCGTCGATTATTGAACGCCTGATTAATTCGATTTTCCAATCGTGATATCCTAACTTCAAGCGAGTTGCCGGTATTTGAACTTTGGTTTAAAGTTGGTCGATATCGGATATCGCTAGTGCGTTGTGTGGAAGTCGATGGGCCACTAACTGTCGAAATGAATAATTTTGGAATGATTATGTCGCCTAGTCTACTATTATCCGCCTGACCAACCATTGCTATTTTTATTACCTCTGATAATTTTCTAATCGTGTCGGTGGATGGTGGATGGTGCTAGCCAATCTATTAGCGCTTGTTTTAATGTGACGTATTTATTTGTCAAGGGCGGGTTGGCAAGCAGGTCGGAAATATGCACACTTGCTTGTGGAAGCAATGCTGACAAGACATAAGCAAACTTTTTGTTGTCGTTCGTGATTTCTGACGAACCAGATATGATTTCGTTTGTATTAAACCAGTTTGTAGCGTTCTCTAGCCAAAATTAGTTCAGCCTGACGTGCGCTGATTCAACGTGTTGTTGAATATTTGTATTTTCGCTTTTGTCTTAGCTTGTGCTGGTCGAGTTATCCCCATTACCGTTCTCTTTTTTGGTTGCCATTATTGCTTATCAATGCGCACGGTTCATCCCAATACTAGCTATTAAAGCTGTGGGTTGGGACTACTTACGTCTTCCGGCAGGGACCGAGAGTGTTTTGTTTTCAAACTATTTTTTTTTTTAAAAATATGAATGTTTCAAATATTCGATATTCGGAATGGTTACCGTGTATTCTCTGGCCCTGGCTTGTGTATATAGGTCGAGTTACCCCCAAATTTGGTGGTCCAAATTCCGACTCCTCAATTGGGGAAGATCGCTGAAATGTTAAATTGAGAACTGAGCAATAATGATAATAATCGCGTAAATGTGCGAGAAAAAAACGGAACAGAAAAAGATCCTTTGAGTTACGCCACGCCATGTTTGATATTATTCGGACCTGAATATTAAAATTAAATTTATAAATTTAATGTAGAAATTCAGAATATAGAAAAAAAAATAAATAAATAAAACCAGAAAATAAAATGTCACTGCGAATTTTAACGATTAAAATTAAATGTTTGAATGATCAAATTACTGTATGCGGTGAAATTACTGCAACTGCAATTACCGCATTACATGGCAATGTTTACCGCCGCTCTACTATACTTGGATAAACCGTTATTCCGATTTCGCACATTTATAATTGTGTATTGTGAAAATGAGAAATAATTTGTACATTTTCCACAAACGCAAGTTTTTTAAATTCAAGCGATATATTTGAATCTTGGACTATTTTACAATATTATTTTGCTTGTTACGCGATGACACAATCTGTGATTAATTTGAAGAAAACCACCAAGTATTTTATGTCTGTGAATCAAATACTCGGAGATGGCAACAGTCTATTTAATGTCATTCTTCACCAGTTACAGCAAATTAATCCACCACTACCTAAAACAACGGCACAACAGCTGAGAGTCCAAATAGTAGGATTCATACGTGATGACCGTAATCTCAATGATTTTATTCCAACATTGCTTGATTCTTGTAGACAAGTTTACAGTCCTGATGTAATATTTCTAATGCAACAGAGACGCAGCTCATCACTAGGCAAAATATGTCCCTATGAATTTTTATCTTTTTCTAAAAAATCATTTTTCAGATATTTGGAAGATTTATAACGGGATGGCATCTGGGGAGGTGCCGAGTGCCATTCCGCCATTTCTACCATGTGGCAATATAAATTAATCATACATCAAGCCCAAAGTCTAAACTCAATATGCTTTGTTCCAACCAGCGGAAGATATCTCCACGAGCTTCATCTGTTGTATTCCGGGTGCCATTATGATGAAATATACAACCTACACGCAATCGTAAACCTTTATTGAGGGGTCACCACCCGTACCATCCGTACCATCCCCCATCACTTCATTTAATCCAACAACATTTGGTATTTTTACCTGAGACCTACGACGTGTCAATAACCCACAAATGCGAAACGTCGTAGATGGAATATTGGACAATAATTACATTGTTGTATGTAGCGTTCAGGAGACTAGCATGAGTATCAATAATTGTACAACAAACAACTATACTTGGTATTGTGCTAATAACCCAAGGACCAAAAGAACAGGTGTGGCTATGTTAATAAGGAGGAATTCATTTCTTCAAGTTTAATACATCCGGAGTTATTATGGGGCTATCATTACTTTGCTATACTATATGTGCCATCGCATAATTCTGGTTATAATCGGTTATTTTCCTTAAAGATTTTCACCAGGCTACATTCAATTGTGGGTCGATACCCGAAAACACGTGATCAAGTTATACTTGGTGATTTCAATGCCCATATAGGGTCTCTTTATACCCATCGAGGACAAAGTGTCGGGCCCAAATTATATCATCACACCTCCAATGCAAATGGAATTGCTCTGGCGCTGCTTGTGAACTTAGGACGACTTTTCATCCAGACAACTGAAGGTCGTAGGAACTCGATCATATTTTGACCCGAAGACAAAATCGTAATATTTATGTGATTGCAGTCCAAGCGGGCTATTTTCAATCATCTATAAGGAACCATCGTTTAGTTTGGATCAGTTGCGCAATACGAAAGAGATCTCACCTTCGTCGGGAATCTTTAATACAACAGCATCTACATATTCTTATAAGTCACTAGATTTTTCATTACTACGGCGAACAACTCTGTGAACAATACAAGAATAACCTGACCAGTATTTATGCCGAGGCAATTTTTAACATGGGCATTAGCACACTATGGAAAAAATTTGTATCAAGCATAAAAGTCGCTGCTCAGCCGACTTTGTAAAGGCGTGCCATTTTGACAGCACCTACAAGACTTCCTTTAGCTCGCTTTAAAAGCGCGATTTATAAAAAGAATCGTTATCCCCGGGATCCTGTAGCACATGTTCTTCCGAAGTTTATCAACCTTTAAACCCTCAGATCCACCGCTCTAAATCCTGCTATGTTAGAAAAGGATAATGATTGTCAAAGGAGGTCACCATCAACAGAAGCTGATGTTATAGCCGCCATACAACACATTCGTGCTGGAACTGCTCCCGGAACTGATGGAATTTCTATTGAATTATTTAAACATCTTCCGAATGAAATGAATAATAACGCCTGGATAAAGAATGGGTCCCCTATGGAATGGCTTGAGTGTCTTTAGGTTCCAATCCAAAACACCAGTAGACCAAAAGAAGTAAATGATTATCGTAGGATAACTCTTTGTAACTTAGGATAGAAGAAGATCTGTGCTAAGCTTTTCTTGGATAACCTTGATGAGCATTTGAGATCACCAGGAACATATCAAGCTGCATTTTTGACGAATCAGTCCACTGATGATCATCTATACAATATACGACGGGTTCTTGATAAAGAGTGGCGTTAGAGAAGAGTGGCCACAACGTTTGCCACCGTGCATTTAGATGTAATCTCTGAGTGTTTGCAGCAACAAGTACCTACCTATTTAGTCAATCGAATTATTCGTACTTGCTTTTGGGAACGAACTTGTCTCAAATGGTGACCCAATTAACCACTAGTATGTTATACAAAAATAAGGGAGTTAAGCAAGGATATCGGCTTTCTCCCAGGCTATTTAACTTCATTTTAAATGAAGTTCTTCTAACTGTGGCCGATCTGTTGCCCGAGCTCTAATTGTAGCAACGTGATAGTTTGCAGTTACTAATAATACTAGCTTGTTAACCCGCAATCCTGCTGTCCTTGAGCTATTAATACAAGAACTTATAACCGTTTGAGGATATGCTGGATTGGAATTTAATCACCAAAAATGTACAATGCTAATCCGGGATCCCAATAGATTTATATTAATAAATATAATAAAATCTAAATTCAAATGTAAAGATGTTCCTATCCCTAAAAATAACATACCATTTATTAATCATAATTCAATTTTAAGCGTTAAATGATTAATTACAGTAAGGATCAATTATATTAAATTCTTCTTCCTCCAGCATACCTCATCTGAAATAAAATTTTGAACCACAAGTACACTTCAACTAGTTCTAATAAATATCTCTCCGCTCATTATTGATGAAATTTGTTAGTTGTTGTACCTATCATCAAAAATCTTAAACTGTAAATATTTGCTATATAAAACCTTTGTTCATCCACAACCTCACCATTTGCCTTTAATCGAAGTTTACTGTCGAACATAAAGGTCGATAGCTGACCGTATCTTAATCATTCCAATCAAAGCCCTCCCTAATTCTACATTCTGAAAATAATCACAGTTAATATTATTATTAATAAAAACATATTAGTGAAAAATAAATTGTAGAAACTCCATTTACGTAGTACAGTTATGCATTTCAAGGTCACCAAATCATTCTTTCCATTGCAAGTGCAACGGATGATCGACTATTTACCTCTCTTTAGACTCACTACTTAATTAAATAACCATTTATTAAAAATTGTAAATTATCAATATCTGCTTTCAGCGGTTAATGACTAGAATTTAGGATTATAAATAAAATAAAATAAAATAAGTCAAACAAATTAATGTTGCATGCAAATTATTGTTATTACAATGTGGAAACTCCATAAATTAACAAACTTTAAGCTGAAAAAAAATTATTATTCCCACCATAAAAATTCATACCTTATTCTAAAAATAAAAATTACTGTTTACAAGAACATAACAATCATGTAACCAAACATGATCGCTCCCCAAGGCAATACCGGTATAGTTCAGAATTTAAATCCCTTAACCATTCCTTTATTCTGAGCATCAAATCTAAATATTCTGAAATTAACTTACATACCCATCATAGCCATTTCCATCCAATCAGCTGCCACAACAGCAACTAAAATCCACTTACCGACACACTCACAAGTCATGAGACATCTGTATTTAAAAATGTACAAATCTCAAGACCTACAACTTAAACCACAATCGTAACAGGGTTATTACTAGCACTAACTACATAACCTGAAAATCAAGATACATAAAAATTGTAATCCTAAATTATGAATTTTAAACATTAAATGTCTTTTTATAAACTAAAATTCTAAAATCAAAAACCATAATCTGAAACCCTAAAAAATGTATTTTCAATTCCTGCTTGACTAGCTATTACCAAAAATTAAAGAAATTAATTAACTAATTCCAGGAATACCACTTAAATCAAAATAAAATAATTAATTTGTTTATTACTTCATTCTGCTTAAATATCTTAAATACTAATAGTTCAACCTTTCCATACCAATTTAAAGTTAATAAATCAACTATAAAAATGAAATAAACAATTAAATAATGAACAATAATTAAATAAACAGCCGCTCCTGATTTCTCCGCTCTAAAAGTCCAATAATAAATAATTAAAATAATGAACAATAATAGGTAAACAATGAAGCCGCGCCCGGTTTCCCATCTGCACATTTCACTGCATCCAATCCATTCTTAATTATCAATTAAATTGTAACACAAAAATTTAATGCAATTACAGGCATACCCCGTACAACGTGCCCCTCATAACGTTGTTTCGCTGTAACGTCGTTAGTAAAATGCGAACAAACCTCGCTCTATCATCGCTGTGTTTTGTTGTAACGTCGTTTAAAATAATATGCAAAGCAAAAAAACACTGAGAAAAAAGGCAAAAAACATAAAAGACAATGTCTATTCGTCTACATACATTCTTTGCCCCTTATAACGTTGTTTCGCCTAACGTCGGAACCAATTAACAACGTTAGGCGGGGTATGACTGTACTTATTTAAAAAAAAATTTAAAATTAAAATTGAAATCATCTAATTCCTAAAACCATATAAGTTCAATTCCAGATTTCCAACTTTATTAGTTAATTCCAGATATACTTCTAAAATCAAATCAAATTAACAATTAATTTATTGCTTATTAATTAAACTATTCCGTTTAAATCCCACTGCACAATAATTAAAAATAATCAAGAACACAATAAAAGTTTAATAAAAGAATAAAAGTTTAATAAAAGTTTAACAAAAGTTTAATAAAAGTTTAAAAAAAGTTTAACAAAAGTTTAATAAATGTTTAACAAAAACTTAACATAATTTTAACGAATGTTTAATAAAAGTTTAACAAAAGTTTAATAAAAATTTAAAAGTTTAAAAGTTTAAAAGTTTAAAAGTTTAAAAGTTTAAAAGTTTAAAAGTTTAAAAGTTTAAAAGTTTAAAAGTTTAAAAGTTTAAAAGTTTAAAAGTTTAAAAGTTTAAAAGTTTAAAAGTTTAAAAGTTTAAAAGTTTAAAAGTTTAAAAGTTTAAAAGTTTAAAAGTTTAAAAGTTTAAAAGTTTAAAAGTTTAAAAGTTTAAAAGTTTAAAAGTTTAAAAGTTTAAAAGTTTAAAAGTTTAAAAGTTTAAAAGTTTAAAAGTTTAAAAGTTTAAAAGTTTAAAAGTTTAAAAGTTTAAAAGTTTAGAAGTTTAAAAGTTTAAAAGTTTAAAAGTTTAAAAGTTTAAAAGTTTAAAAGTTTAAAAGTTTAAAAGTTTAAAAGTTTAAAAGTTTAAAAGTTTAAAAGTTTACAAGTTTAAAAGTTTTAAAGTTTAAAAGTTTAAAAGTTTAAAAGTTTAAAAGTTTAAAAGTTTAAAAGTTTAAAAGTTTAAAAGTTTAAAAGTTTAAAAGTTTAAAAGTTTAAAAGTTTAAAAGTTTAAAAGTTTAAAAGTTTAAAAGTTTAAAAGTTTAAAAGTTTAAAAGTTTAAAAGTTTAAAAGTTTAAAAGTTTAAAAGTTTAAAAGTTTAAAAGTTTAAAAGTTTAAAAGTTTAAAAGTTTAAAAGTTTAAAAGTTTAAAAGTTTAAAAGTTTAAAAGTTTAAAAGTTTAAAAGTTTAAACGTTTAAAAGTTTAAAAGTTTAAAAGTTTAAAAGTTTAAAAGTTTAAAAGTTTAAAAGTTTAAAAGTTTAAAAGTTTAAAAGTTTAAAAGTTTAAAAGTTTAAAAGTTTAAAAGTTTAAAAGTTTAAAAGTTTAAAAGTTTAAAAGTTTAAAAGTTTAAAAGTTTAAAAGTTTAAAAGTTTAAAAGTTTAAAAGTTTAAAAGTTTAAAAGTTTAAAAGTTTAAAAGTTTAAAAGTTCAAAAGTTTAAAAGTTTAAAAGTTTAAAAGTTTAAAAGTTTAAAAGTTTAAAAGTTTAAAAGTTTAAAAGTTTAAAAGTTTAAAAGTTTAAAAGTTTAAAAGTTTAAAAGTTTAAAAGTTTAAAAGTTTAAAAGTTTAAAAGTTTAAAACTTTAAAAGTTTAAAAGTTTAAAAGTTTAAAAGTTTAAAAGTTTAAAAGTTTAAAAGTTTAAAAGTTTAAAAGTTTAAAAGTTTAAAAGTTTAACAGTTTAAAAGTTTAAGAGTCTAAAAGTTTAAAAGTTTAAAAGTTTAAAAGTTTAAAAGTTTAAAAGTTTAAAAGTTTAAAAGTTTAAAAGTTTAAAAGTTCAAAAGTTTAATAGTTTAAAATTTACAAGTTTAAAAGTTTAATAAAAGTTTAACAAAAGTTTAAATAAAGTTGAATAAAAGTTTAAAAGTCTAAAAGTTTAAAAGTCTAAAAGTTTAAAAGTCCAAGAGTTTAAAAGTTTCAAAGTTTAAAAGTTGAAAAGTTCAAAAGTGTAAAAGTTTAAAAGTTCAAAATTTAAAAGTTTAAAAGTTTAATTAAAGTTTAAGAAAAGTTTAACAAAAGTTTAACAAAAGTTTAATAAAAGTTTATCAAAAGTTTAATAAAAGAACAAAAGTTTAATAAAAGTTTAGTCTAAAATTCCAAAATTTAAAAGGTTAGAAGCTTAAAAGTTCAAAATTTAAAAGTTTAAAAGTTTAATAAAAGTTGAACAAAAGTTTAATAACAGTTTAACAAAAGTTTAATAAAAGAACAAAAGTTTAAAAAGTTTAACAAAAGTTTATCAAAAGTTTAACAAAAGTTTAACAAAAGTTTAACAAAAGTTTAACAAAAGTTTAACAAAAGTTTAACAAAAGTTAAACAAAAGTTTAATAAAAGTTTGATAAAAACTTAACAAAAGTTTGACAAAAGTTTAGCAGAAATTTAATAAAAGTTTCATAAAAGTTTAACAAAAAGGTTAACAAAAGTTTATTCAAAGTTTAACAAAAGTTTAATAAAAGTCTAATAAAAGTTTAAAAGTTCAACAGTTCAAAAGTTTAAAAGTCTAAAAATTTAAAAGTCCAAAAGTTTAAAAGCTTTAAAGTGTAAAAGGGTAAAAGTGTAAAAGTTTAAAAGTCTAAAATTCCACAGTTCAAAATTCTAAAAGTTTAAAAGTTCAAAATTCACGAATCGTTCATTTAATAAAATTTCTACAAAAGTACCCTCTTTGAAATCACACTTCAACTTTAGAACGCCATATACCGTTTTTCAATGAACACTCAAAATTAAATCAATTAAAATTACATCGAACGAACAAGGATTTGTAATATATTTTGATTTGTTGTAATTTAGATAGAGTTTGATTTTTTAAAATACTTTTCTAAATACTACTCAATTTTTTGAAACAAAACTCAATCCTTCCATAAGAACCCGTCTCAGCAGTGCAATACTAATACATTGAGAAATCTCTGGATTGTTTGGAAAACCTCACACTCGTAGATCATCATTATTTATTAAACAAAATACGGTTCACTCCCCATTACTTAAAATACCTTAGCACTCACAATATTACATGCTTTATACACACAAACTTGTTTCAACCAAAATCAAACAAAAGAAATGGAGGTGTGGCCAACACACGACTTTCTTTTACGAACAGAGAATTTTGCGAAATTTTATTGTTTTTTATAATTTTTAAATTTTTTTTTTTTTTAATTTTAATTTTTATTTTTATTTGTATTTGATTTTTGGAAACATTTTATTCCAAGTAGTTTTTTGTAAACCTTATACTTTTGAAGATATTTGCAAAATAAGTTTTCTAGACCCAGGGAGTGGCCACTTCCGGTTAGCCGATTTGGAGTAAAATTCACTGGGACCTCCCAATTTATCAAAAAAGCTTAAATCTGAAGTCTCAGTTCGATTGGTTAAACCATCTGGGCTGTAGAGAGGACACATACAGACTGACAGACTGACAGACTGACAGACTGACAACAGACTGACAGACTGACAGACTGACAGACTGACAGACTGACAGACTGACAGACTGACAGACTGACAGACTGACAGACTGACAGACTGACAGACTGACAGACTGACAGAATGACAGACACAGACTGACAGACTGACAGACTGACAGACTGACAGACTGACAGACTGACAGACTGACAGACTGACAGACTGACAGACTGACAGACTGACAGACTGACAGACTGACAGACTGACAGACTGACAGACTGACAGACTGACAGACTGACAGACTGACAGACTGACAGACTGACAGACTGACAGACTGACAGACTGACAGACTGACAGACTGACAGACTGACAGACTGACAGACTGACAGACTGACAGACTGACAGACTGACAGACTGACAGACTGACAGACTGACAGACTGACAGACTGACAGACTGACAGACTGACAGACTGACAGACTGACAGAATGACAGACTGACAGACTGACAGACTGACAGACTGACAGACTGACAGACTGACAGACTGACAGACTGACAGACTGACAGACTGACAGACTGACAGACTGACAGACTGACAGACTGACAGACTGACAGACTGACAGACTGACAGACTGACAGACTGACAGACTGACAGACTGACAGACTGACAGACTGACAGACTGACAGACTGACAGACTGACAGACTGACAGACTGACAGACTGACAGACTGACAGACTGACAGACTGACAGACTGACAGACTGACAGACTGACAGACTGACAGACTGACAGACTGACAGACTGACAGACTGACAGACTGACAGACTGACAGACTAACAGACTGACAGACTGACAGACTGGCAGACTGACAGACTGACAGACTGACAGACTGACAGACTGACAGACTGACAGACTGACAGACTGACAGACTGACAGACTGACAGACTGACAGACTGACAGACTGACAGACTGACAGACTGACAGACTGACAGACTGACAGACTGACAGACTGACAGACTGACAGACTGACAGTCTGACAGACTGACAGTCTGACAGACTGACAGACTGACAGACTGACACACTGACAGACTGACAGACAGACACCATTTCGAAACTCACTTTTTCGGACTCAGGGGACCTCAAAACAGATAAATCTCTAAAAATCTCAAGGTCCAAAATTTTCATGATTACTATAATTTATTTTACTAGAGTAAATGAAAGTAATACAACATGAAACAATACACAAAATACAAAACAAATCTACAACACTTTTCTCTTTTATTTTAATAGCTACTCTCTTACCAATTTCAATGTGACAATATTGTCAAATCACATTAATAATTCACTTTTGATTACACTTTCAATACACCACTTGTAGCTTTATGATTTTTTTTTTTTTTATAAATCAAAGCCAAATTATCACAGGCCATTTCACTTTAGAAGCTCAGATTTGATTTTATTTATAAACCACAAATTTATAAACCATAAACAGCAAGCGAATACATTTACATTTATGTCGTCATGCATACATAAACTTGATGCTCCATAACATGACAAAACATAACAACATTTTCATGTTTTTTCATGTTCCGCATTATATTATATAAATGTATATATACCAAATCCTCAAACAAAAACAAGAAAACAAGAAACACAAAAGAAAAAAAATGCCTACACAAACCGCATCATATTTATACACAAACACAAACAAAACCTACTCAAGAACAGGGGTGCGATTATATAAGCTTCACGAGAAATTGCGACAAAACATGATTTATGTATAACTTTACGAGTTCTCATAATTGCGACTTGTGGTTGTTGTTTTACTCGTACACCATTTAAAGTACGACAGACGACTTGCAATGATTAAAGGATTATTTTTAAAGAAAGTCGTTTTGTCGGAATTACGAGAAACTCGAAACTCGTAATGCTTAAATCATTAAGAGTTTCGAGTTTCTCGTAATTCCGACAAAACGACTTTCTTTAAAAATAATCTATCTATTCTATATATATTATATACCCAATTCTGGAGCGCGATTATGTCATAATCGCGCCCCAGAATTGGGTATATAATATATATACAATATGTATACAAAAACCAACCGCCGTCGGCTCTGAATATACCTAACCCTTACCAAAACAAATCATATAATAATCAATAAAAAATAAAAAATAACAATATTAATAACAATAACATATTTTACACACATTCATATCACATATACATATGTCCACAGACCACTACATGTAATATGAAATATAGTATACCTCATACGATAAAATGGATAGTACCGTTAAGATTTTTTCGGCCGTAAATTCCTAGTTTGTGCCAGTAACAGAACAAAACTAATTAATTAAATTAAATTAAATAAAATTAAACCAAAATAAATTAAATTAAATTAAAATTTTTAAAAATTTTCGAAGTGGACGACAAACACATCCATTCTTCTCAACGAATAACGACCGACCCCATAAAATGCTTAATTTAAGCAAACAACATATTCCATAAAAAAATCAGTTCTGTTGAGCATTTTGTCTCGATTTCAGTTTTTCTATCTATTCTTGAATGATGCCCAGTTTGTTTATTTTGTGAATTAGTTGCTATGCTAATATTTTTTGTAACATGTTCAAATTAAGCAAAATAAGCCTCATTTTTGATTTACTAGAAAAAGGAAAATCGTTTTCTTATTTGTAGTAAAATATTTTTTTCCGTATAGGCTTTTCTCAATATCAATTAAATTTATTTCGAAGTTACATTACCAATCGATCTCAATATGTGATAAATGATAATAAGGGGAGTACAAATGTGTAGCCAAAGATCTATTATAGGTCCTGCATCATTTATAATCTTCTTTAATGATATACACTTCCTAAAGTTTGAGGAAAAGTTGCAACTATTTGAAGATGATTGTGTTTTTCAAGGTCTATAGTTTATAGTCTATAGTTTAGCACGATATGAACTTACTCAAGATTTTTTTGATAGTAATATTTCAGCCTTACATCATGACAAAACAAAGTTTATGATATTTAGGAACCATCGTTTTAGCGTAGAAGAATTGGATGTCTTTCCCATTTCATTTAGCTCATATAACATAGAGTGAAAATTAATTTCATTGGGCAGTAAAGTTTGTGTGAAACTGAAAACAGAACAATATCAAGTGGAAAAGATGTTTTGGCTCACAAACAGTCTAATAAGTCTTTAAACGTTTTTTTTTTATTTCAATTCCGTATAAAAACTGATTAGTTTTTCTGCAAACCACCATTGGCTATGTTGTAATCTACAAAGTCACAGAGCAGAAAAAGGGAATAAGTTGCCTGTACAAATTTCATCACTCCCTATATCACATACTATCGCATTTGTTTTGAATAAACACACAAATTAATTAATTTTTGTAATGTGAAAAAAATTTTATTTTTTACTACACTAAAAAAATTAATAGTAAACATTAATTGCAAACATCATGAATTAATTATAAAAAATTGCATAAATTTGTGAAAGTTTCAACAAATATGTAGAATTTTCCAACAACACTTCAAACAACTCGACGACAAAATGTTGTTATATAATTTGCATTTTAAAATAAATATTTCCATTATTATTGTACCATAATATCCGAACTATAGTATATATGGTTATGAATTAAATAATTATTTATTTTATGGTAATTAATTATTTAATTAATTTTCGAATATTGTAGAGCCAACAAAACTGCTGCATCAACAATTTACTAACTTGTAGAATTGAATTTTATTTTTTTTTGTTAACAAAAAGCAAAGGTATACAGTGATGTCATACGATGCCACAATCCACAAAGCACAAACAAATATAAAGCATCACATTCTCCTCTTGATTCTTTTTTACCCTTACGTAAACTTTAACTTTTTTTTTTGGGCGCGTGTGCACAAATAAAAAAAACAGATTACGGTTTTTCATAAAAGCAATCAAAATTATTAAAAAAAGAAATGTCTAGACGATTTGAAATCATAATAACAATATTGTTTAATGAATTATTTATAAGAAATGCCGGAGAAGTTAATTATCTCAAAAGAAACTTCAGTGTTAAAAAAAAGTTTCACATAATTTATAAGTGTTTGGTAATCAATAGTGTGGGAAGCTCTGTTGTTTTACATTCTTTAGAAAATAATTTTGCGAACTTTAAAAAATCTATACACTTTATACAAACAACAAATGAAATTTGAAAATTTTGTAACGCTACAAAATTTTTAAGGCATTTGTTCGAGGGGGCAGTGCGGGGTAGTACACTGGCGTTTCTTTACGCGCCGTAAAAGTAAAAAGTACAAAAACAAAAGCATACTGATGACGGAAGAATATTCATGCGTGAATGTCCTTGGCGTGAAAAATTCCAAAGATTTACCAGGCAGGTCTTACATACTATACTCTACGTTACCGACTCTTGAAGTGATTATTGCCGATTTGACTTTAGAGGCTAATTTAGCCGAGAACCTATTAGGTGCATCACTCAAACTAAAGCATCAAACAAACACGGGCAGATCGACTTGAAATACACGATGACTACTCCGGAAGTTATAATGCCGCGCTTCCCTGTCGTGGGCAAGGCGAAGATAATGACTTATCTTGATTTTTATCATATTAAGACGAACCGGCTTGGACAGAGCCGGAACTTCGTTTGAATCGGTGTCGCTGTAATGACATTCGCTGGCCGAATACGAGATAGTGCGGGGAGTAACGCATGAAATCATAAATTACAACAAGGTGAGACTAACCCTTACAGAGGCATTGCTCTGAAGAGATTAGAGAGGGGTGCGAAAGTGGGAGATTCCATACTTTGTAAATAACTTTTTAAATATACGAAAGGTAAATTGTTTGCCATTGTCGGAAGTGATCGCTTCTGGGGCGGAAAACAGTAAGAATATTGAATTTTCTAAAAACATATACTTAACAAAGAAGCCGATGCTTCTCCCAGCTGTTTAATAAGCACAAATTTTGAAAAGTGATCAACCACTATGATAATATAGAAATTCAAAACAAGGAAATGGGGTCGCGGATACGGGCCAAGAAAATCAACATACAACTTCTGGAAAGAACGAAAAGACACAACCAGATTTCTCATAGCTGGTCTGGTCGAAAAGTTTACAGCCTTATTCATTTTACACTTAGGACAGTGGCTTATGTATTGCTTTACTTGTCGTGCCATATCAGGCCAGTAAAACTGTCGTTGTAAACGTTCAAGCGTTTTATCACCGCCTAAGTGTGTTGAGGTGGGAGAAACATGGGCCTGCTCAATCAAATTAGTAGTCAAAGAGGAAGGAATACCCAATACTGGGGAATGTTAGTATCTACGTACCACATACCGTAAGAAGGAGCGATCAACAGTTTATTTCCATAAATTTTGAAGTTGTGTTCACAGTCTCTTAACTGTTCAATTTAAGCAATCCGACTAAAATACTCCTCACAAGATCTAAAATACAGGAAACACGATCCGGATTACTGAACCCGGAGAAAGGCAAAGGATTATTAGCAGAGACAGCTGACGTGGTAGCTCTGATTCTAATAACAGGTTCAGACTTCATTGTAGACTCTTCGCAGAATGCTCGGGATAGAGCGTCGAGAACCACGTTATCAAACAACTTCCGGTATCCAATTTGGAAGGCAAATGCCTGAAGTTCTAGGCTCCGCCATGCTAAGCGTCCTGACAGATGCCTTTGGGGATGATCTGTATATATTACAATAGGATACCCTTCTATATAAGGCAGGAACTCTTGCACACTGAGTAACACTCCAATTCGTTCACCGACTAGTTTCGTTATGCCTCATTGAGCTTATGGGAAATAAAATCAATGGGGCACTCGAAACCCTTGATGTCATCCTGGAATAAAATGCTACCCACGCCGACCCATAGAAGGGCTTGCTGTAGTCAGGGTTAGCCAGCACGGGAGAAGAGGACTAGGCTGTCCTTAGCGCATTAAAAGAAGCTGTAAGATCGGTAAGTGGGACGACCAGGGAAACGAGGTTTGAAGTGAAGCGGCGATACCATTCGCACATTACCAGAAAACTTCTGACCTGTTTAGTAGTTGTTGGTACTAGAAATTCCAAGATGACTTTCTCTAGGTTTGTGCGGTGGCAACCATCACCGACGACATAGCCCAGGTAATTGGCTTCCTTTACCGCGAACTTACTTTTGCTGATGTTGATAGTGAGACCTGCAGCCCTCAGGAGACGATCAACTTAAAATGTTCATTCATAGTGGCGGTAGTGAACAGGAGGTCATCAAAGTACACGAAGACCTTATCGTATAACTGATACGGAATCACCTTGTGTATTAGGCGACAACGGGTCTATGGAGCGTTGCATGGCCCAAAAGGCATTACGGTGAACTGATAAAATGACCGTCCAGGAACAGACGGAATCGTTTATATCTTTTGGCGATATATATCGGGACTGCTCCATGCGACCCAACAATGTGTTAATAAGAGGCAGCGGGTGAGCATCTATGACGGTGGCCTTGTTTAGTTCTTTAGCATCCAAAAACAAACGAATCTTGCCGTTGGCCTTACGAACTAATATGACCGGAGAACACTAGGAACTCTGTGATAACTCGATAACCCGCAAGAACAAGATCCGGTTTGGCTTGCTATACATGGTTCTCTGGATGGCCGGATATACCGAGAAGAAGCGCTGTTTGAGTGGTTTCGCCGATTCCACATCAATATCTTCGCTAGAAAGGAAGTGAAATTTAGGCGCAGGCGATAAAGTATGCAGATCGTTGAAGGGACTTCGTGAGGCGATTTTCGGAACTATTCCAAATCGATTCCAGAAATTGATCCTAAGATAAAGAGGCTGTTCCAACGAGGGTACTATATATACACTTAAAGCAAGAGAACTACTGTTAAACTTTAGACGGGCATTAATATAACTGAACACTCTAGCCGAGCATCATTAACGCGGACATAGGCGTAAGGCCTCATATTACCTGTTTCAGAACCGAGTATAGAGGAAATGACGAAGGATCTCATGACCCGATGCTTCTCCCAATTATTTTTTTAAAGGATGACAAACGAGTTAGCCTGCACAGTCGAGAAGGCTTAAATGATTCGCTTTGCGGCCAAATCCTAATGACGAAAGTCTATTGGATCAAGAGTGGAAGGAACAGACCTAATAGAGGGATCTACGGAATTATAGGTAAGTAAAGTGGCCGAGGTTGAGTAATCCGGAGCAGTATCAACGGGAGGGTTCCTTCGAATGGAGTGCCATAATTTATAGGTGTTGACTGCTCGACATTCTGGCAGAAGCGAAGGCAGAAGCAAAGTAACCTGGCTGCGTCCTCTGATCCCTGTAAAAATTAATAAAATTCTCGTGCGGTTGCTCTTTTCTTGCTTCGACTGCCCTGCGAATTTCATAAGGAGTTCGCCGATCTTTGAATCTCTCAATAAAGTCACTCCTTAGACGACAAATCCAATACCAATGGAGGGCATATTTATTGAAGTGGCTGCCGTTTCCAGTTGAAAATGAACATGTCAATCATGATACTTGACTTGGTTCCACCAAATGCGACTCCGCTATGCGCAAGATACATGGGACCAGATATTTTGGAACCATAAGCAGGTACACTAGAAGGTTCACAATAAGATGGGCTGGGATTCACTGTAACAGTAGGGTTAAGTGTGCTATTGAGTGGATCATTTGGAGACAGATTCCAATCGGAATGAAGATTCGTACCGGTGAGAGGACCAGCAGATATATGATTGATGGCATGAATAACCTTAGTAGTAGTCGCCGGTGTCTGAATCTTCTGAATGGCGACCATAAACGAAATATTCTGAAATTAAACACGAGCCACGTGTGGAGGAAACACTGGCCTACAGGTAGGCGGCTGAATAGCGGTAATCTTCACTGGCGATAATCTTCTTTCCGATTGGAATCTGTCTACAAATGATCCCCTCAATAGCACGCTTAACCCCCTCACGCTCCCTAATTAAAGTGTTTTTAAAAAAAAGCCATCTTTAAAGTCGGTTGTCTTTAAAAAAAGCCGAAATAAGAAATAAAGACGATTGCAGCCAATAATGTTTTTAGAAAAATATCGATAAAGAAAATTACTTGTACTTGATTAGGACAGTTCAATGGGATTTTATTGAGGACATTAATTATCGATGGTTGCACGCCGAAAAACTTTCTTTAATTTTCTCTAACTAAATACAAATGATATTTTTAAAAGAAGAAAAAAAATTTATCAAGCAAAATTAAGATGTAGGCAAAACTGGAGAGTTAAAACAACGCTTCGGTCATATTCAGAGCCATATCTTATTTAAGACAATTCATATTACGTTTAAGGGCAAAATAAAACCAATAAACAAATTTTTTAATACATGTCAGTTTTATACATGATTTATCTCCCAATAAATAAAGAGATTCATCAAAATCGTGCCAATATATTTTGTTCCAGGTTTTCCTATTAATTTCATGTGGGTACAACCCTCTAAAAATAAAACACATTTTGTACCGAACAATTTATAATCAATATTCCAATATAAATCTCTGTTTATACTTACTACAGAATATTAATAAAAATAATTTTTTCTATTGTACAATAAATAAAGGAATTTTCAGTAAATATATTTTTAAGATAGTATCCTCCCTTTTTTATCGATAGCATAAACCAAATATATTTTTTTAGTTAAAGTGATTTAAAAATGAAGCTCCTACTATATTTCACCATTATCAACGTTGTTCAAATAATATACAAATATACAATATTTACGTCCTAATAATCACATGCTAGAAACAACAAATTTTGAAATGGAAAAGTCTTGTAAAAATTCAGTTTTACTATTTTTCTTTTCATCTGAATGATTTAAATAGTTCCCGTCTCGCTAGCGATACAAGTTATATACATATTTTATATTTTAAGTAACATCTAGCATTGTCTCGGAATAAAATAAAAGAATGCATTATTTACTTAGCTAAGAGATTTTAGGAAATCACACTTATCATCTAATTCATATCTTAAATACGCTCTTTTATGCACGAAAATCAGCTTAACCAACCTGCACCACATATATTGCGATTAAGTAAATATTTGTATACAGCAAATATAATCCTTTTCCAAAAGGATATACAGACACACGTAATATACTTTTCTTTTCTTTTTTAAATGAGTGTGTATTTGTGTGTGTGATATTTGTAAACAGGAGTATTAATTTGCATAATATTATATACATAAGATAAAAGCTTTTAAAAAGTTCTAATGAATTTGTAACACAATATTAATCCTTTTTGCTTTACCACAAATGTTATTAGTGTTTTTAAAAGGATATACGCAATTATGATTACCCTTTCTTATTACCCAGCAGTGTGTCTCATTAATTACAGTGGTTTGTCTAGTTTTACAATTATTTGATAAACTTTAAATTTTAACCTTTACCATGATAGTGTACGGGGAAGATCTGGATTATCATTTTTGAATATGCAGATATATTGCAGCTACTCAATATTTGCCAATACAGTCAGTAATCTTTACGAATTTTAAAATTCATGAATTATATATGACATCTTAGGTCACACTGGCTTTAACAAGCAAAGGGGCAAGGCAATGGAAGAAACCCCTCGAGCTTAGTAATTCTGGTGTTAATTTTTGCGTAAAGAAACAGTTTAAAATTAAAATAATTAATTCGCACATAATTTCTAATTTAAATTATAAATTACAAAATAGCGATTTGCAGTGCTTGAGACCACGGTAATGAAAGAACGCCCCTTCTGATCGCAGCAATATTTTAGTCCAGAGGAACAAACTACAAAATAGTGATTTGCGATGCTTAAAACCACTGTAGTAATAAAATGCCTCACCTAATCCCAGAACTTCTGATGCCGATTCTGGCGTAAAGAGGCAGTGATTGTTAACTTATTTTTAATTATAATGATTAATCTTCATATACATCTTAATTTAAATTAAAACTACTAAATTAGATAACAAACAAAATTAATTTCATTGAAATTCAAGAGTCATTCCGTACAAAATAATGTTTCTTTTGCTATTTGACATAGCAATAATATTGCAACACAGTTTAAAAATTGCCCTACGTTTTGAGAAACTACTATTTCAAGATACACACTTCATAATTAATTTACGAAGAAGATAAATTGTTAAGAGTTCTGCAATTCAGTTTCGATCGGCGAGGATTGCGAATAAAACATTTTTTAACCCTTTCTCTCTACGAGTAACACCAAATAACTTATAACGCAACAAAGATCGCGAACTATATTAAACGGGAATAATACAAGGAACTCATGGCTATACAGTGAAACTAAATGAGCAAATGCAACACACCTCAAAAGAAACAAATGATAATGGACGAAGAAAGAAATGCACAATTGACAAATTTAACTATAACGCCGTCTAATGCAACACAAAACCGCGAAGGAAAAATTGCAAATTTAATAAATTATAATTGAAATGAAAAAAATAAATTATTATGAAAATATAAATTATGATAGTGACCTACATAGCTGGATTGGGTAGGTATTCTACCGTTCAGGCCAATCGCAAAATTACAATCTTTATGAAACAAATTCGTAAAAATTACAATCTTTATGAAACAAACCAAATTTAGAAAAAAATTCATAAACATTGTGCATTACGAATCATAGTTCATAAACTGAAAACTGCTTTAGTTTATTGTGCCATAAGTATAAAATATTCATATGTTGTTTGCGTATTAGTGCAAATTGCATGATTTTATTAAAAAACTACATTTATGAACAATTCATAATATTTATGAATAAGACGAGTGCGAAAATATTTGTTCAATACTTATTGGTTGTTATTTTAACGAATGTGGCACTACAATAAGCAATAAGAATGGAACAAGATGAAGACTAAATATCTCTCAGTAACAGGTATTCCAGTTTAGAGGTACAAGCTCCTGAAGCTATAGCAGATAATGCTAAGAACAGGAAGCCACCGCTAATTTACTTAAGAGAGGCGTCAAATAATCCACTTCAAAAATCGACTCAAAAATTTTACATTAACATACTCGGCCATTTGAAGGTAATGGGTTCAGATCATTAGTAAATAATTCCGACTAAGTCGGAATACGGTACCACACATAAAAGCTAAAAAGTAAAAATGAACCATCTGTTATCCTAAGACGGATTTAGAGCTCCGTAGATGTCAGCAAAATACACCCTACTCTTAGGGAAAAAGGCTTTCGTGACAGATCTATTACGAATATTCTTAAACCGTAAAAAGAATCAGAACTAGTTAAGTACGACAAGTGCAAAGATTATAGCTAAGCTTACAGAACCTTACACCAAGTTTGTGTTATATGTGGTGAACTTCACGATTCGAAACAGTGCAACAAGTGGAAAATGGACCCTACAATAAAACGCTGTGGTAACTGTGTCGAAAAATACACCTGAAACTATAGAGGGTGCCCACTGCCCAGTCTACTTGGATATAAAGCGTAAAATTGCTACGAAAGAATGCTCAAGGCAAATTACAACCAAAGAACCTTGAAGCCGGAAATTTCGGGAAAAATGCCAGCAGTTTTGCGCAACCTGGGATCTCCTACGCAAATATTCTGAAAGGTGCCGCTCCGACAGTCAATTTAATTTTAAGAAAGAATAAGTCTCAATTCATGCAACCGTAAACAAATTAACCGAAACGGTCCAAAGTTTCATGCTGATGATGGAGAAACAAATGATGCAAAATATGAACACACTAACGCCTATTATCGTCAAAAACTGAAAATGAATGTCCTAAAAATAGCTATTTGGAAAGCGAATGATCTACGGCTCTGACGGAAAAGTACGTGGTGGCACTACCGCCTTGGCCAAAAAATGAATAAAGCATTATGAACATAGCAAGTGTGAAAAAGACCACATTCAAGCAACTAATATCTGCCTATAGAAGGATGGTCCGGAAAATGTGAATATCGGCCGTTCATTGCCCTCTAAAACATCTAATTAAAAAGCAGCAATTTATCGTTTATTTTAATCAGCTTTTTGATTGATTATTTGATTGATTGCGATGTACGATCAAGCATTAAGCAAGTCTCCCGTATTATAAATGCGAATACCACAACACCACTTTTCACCCATGTTACACAACACGACACCAATCTTCATGAAGCCAAACCCCGTAAAGAAAGGCGCCACATCGATAACCACATAAGTCTAATAGTTGTGATATCCGCCCCTGGCCAGGCCGCCGTCGTACACCTTTTTAGATATAACAAGATCGAGGGATGGGAAAGGAATGTTAGCAACAAAGACTCAACCCGGTTCCAGACACCTAAGTAGTTGATAGTTAATAGTATTATTTTGTTAGTAATATATTTTTTTAGTAACTTATTTAGCACAAAACAATACAATTTTTTTTTTTTTTTAAATTTTATCTACTGCTCCAACCTGTAAGAAGACACAATGACAACACAAATTTCCTGGTACCGCAAACTCTTTTTTTCTGAAAAGCTGTAAACAACTATTATTATTCCCCTCCACCATTTTTTCCATCGGCGGTTGTGAGAGGGGGGCGAGATTTCGTTCCATCATCATGTTCCCATGCGGTCACCCAAATTTGTACTAACTTTTTTTCTGAAAAGCTGTAAACAACTATTATTATTCCCCTCCACCATTTTTTCCATCGGCGGTTGTGAGAGGGGGGCGAGATTTCGTTCCATCATCATGTTCCCATGCGGTCACCCAAATTTGTACTAACTATAGGTAGTGTTGCTTGACGTTGTTGTTGAAATCGTTGCGTCTCTGCTGTCCCTGCTACTCGCCCCCCTTAAGAATAGCTTATATTACTTAAGATAAAATTTCTGTTGTGGGCAAGAAAAGTGAAAATCGCCTAAGTTATAAAAATGGGCTTTTCAAGGATAAAATCAAGCTTTTTTACAGGTTTGGTTATATAAATAACTAGATTGTTCTAAAATCATGTTTAAAAAGTAACTAAAAATTCATTTAAAGTTCCTAATTTCTTCACAAAATATTTATCAATTTGAATCTCCAAAAATTCTCTCCAAAACTCCTAATTCCAATTGTGAATAGTAGTAAATTAGAAATTTTAGTTTTTAATACTAAGAGTAGCAAAGTCCAATAGAACTTCCTAAATTTTTGCAAATGTGTTCTTGGGCCAGTAAAAAAATTTTAAAAAAACAACTAATTTTGTATTTTGGCCTTACTAGTACACAATAACTTTGAATGAAACATGCCCAGCTTAATTCCCCTAAATGTCATTATTTGACTAGCGATATTTTTGAATTTAGTACTGTTTTAGTAAAACATTCATACCCAAGTATTTTTATTTCCGAAAATTTTAGCCTTTTCCTGACATTTTGCGGATTTCAGCACCGACTATTGTCAGGAATAATGTTCGACTTATTATCAGATTTACTATGAAAGTTGTCGCAAAAACTCGGAAAATGATGACAAAAAAAGTTAGGTTATGATACGACAAATCTGTGGGCGGGGCTTATAATATAAATTTTAAATTGTATTAGGATTTTTTTTACATTTTTTATTAACAGTACACCTTGTAGCAACAACCATTGAATAAATGCTCCAGTCCATTCGGCATACATCTGTATCATGATTTGCAAGCCATGCCTCGGTTATACATATATATCTTTCATCTAAACTGCGTAAGTGCGTAACCATTTTCAAGCCATCCGTGTGTCATGAAACCAATTGGCTTGTTCAAATCTAATTTGGTGGCCATATCTGGGTCATTGAAATAGACCGGATTAAATATTTTATGAGACCTGTGTAAATATGTAAAATCACCAAAAATTTAGTTTGAAACATTTATTCGGTTTAAAATCACTTACAGTTTGGCACAAGCAAAACGTAAAGCTTGCTCACTATTTAGATATGTTTATACAAATTGATTTTATTATACATGTTAGTTAAATAATTCGCAAACACAAACAGAAAAATAAAAATTCTTTAACCTAAAAATGGTCGCACAATTATTATATTAACTACCTAGATATAATTTAATTTAATGTAAATGTCACAATTATAGCCACTATAAATAAGTTTTTCCAATTTGGTGAAATAAAAACACAATACTTCACTAGTACACTGTAATTTTCATCCTACTTCATCAACAAGACACAATCGAATGAAGGATTGCATTTTAAAATCGATTATTTACAATTTTTATTATTACAGGAGGGGAAAGACATTTGAAAAACCACAACCAAAACAAACAACAATTCCAATAATCAACAATTGGCCCGCAAAGTCACATTTAGGGAATCCAAACAAAATGCCAATGTTGAAAAATCCCGTACCGTGTATCAGATCACATCATCCAAGACAAAAAAGAATGTGCCAATGGTAGAAACGCGAGAAATCAACCATACGTACGTAAGTCCCTAGCCTGCAAGGAACATCACCAATGTTACACCTCCTAAACTTTTTTGTTTCATGAACTTCGGTCTATTTTGAACCTACAGCCAATGTTTAAGGTTTGCACAACTTTTTTTTTGAGCTACGGTAATTTTTTGCAATCTTTTCCTGTACTAGATGTTTTGTTCTTTGCTACAAATGTTTGTTCTTGCTAGATCGTGAGTATTTTCCGCTTTAATTTATACCTCCGTAAGTTTAAATCGAAGCCCTGCCCAGGCCGAGACCACAAATTATATTCAAGATTTTACAATAATTTCGTAGCAATGACTTTTCTTATATATGGGTGCATAATTGAGCTGAAGTGCAAATTAAGGACCAACAAATTTATCGTCAACCAGGAATATTATCTTATTTAATAAACTGAAATTGAACATTGGCCTTGAACAGTTGTAGTTAATACGGCTTATACACAAACGGAATATAATTTACCGTAAGGAAAAAAAGCGTGAACGGCTTCTAAGCAACACCCCATTGATCTCTGAGGAAGCCCAAATTAATGCGTTTTGCCTTAATTTGATGGATCATTACATAAACAACGAGTATCACTCATGGTGTTTATTGTTTCGATCGGTTTCTCTTGCGCAAGAAACAAAAGGTAATGAGGCTGTACAAACTACAATATAACTATCTGGCCAATGTTAACATTCGGTTGAATGAGGTAACATCGAAGTTTAGCTTCTAAAAAGTGTTACAAACAATATTTCAAAACTAACTTAGTATTTTGCTGCAAATCTTTTTTGTTTAATAACCAATTTTTGGGCGATTAGGAATTGATTCAACAAGCTTCTTGGTATAATGAGGGCTAACCTTATTCCATTCCTCTAATAATACCGTTTTCAACTCATTTTTATTTGAAATGTTATGTTTTCGAATTTCAATCTCGAGTTTTTTCCATAAATTTTCAATAATATTCTAATCCGGCGATTGTGGTTGTGTCTTGATCACTTTTGGACAATTATACAGCAGCTAATCTTTTACAATTCCAGCCGTGTGTTTCGGATCGTTGTCGTGATAGAAGTGCAACGAGTCTTTAATGGCTAATTTTTTAGCGATTTGTTTTAAGTTTATTTTTAAAATATATAAGTATTAACGTAATCCATATTTCCATCAATAAAGTGCACCAACTACAACCGCTGAACAAGCAGCCCATACCACCACATGACCGCCATCGTGTTACACTGTGGGACGCAAATGGCTTCGATTCACATCATCATTGGGTTTTTTCTAAACGTTTACTCTTCCATCAGACCCAAAAAGGTTATATTTACCTTCTTCATCCGTGAATAAAACGTTTTTCCAGTATGATAAATCCTTCGTTACGTATAGTTGTGAGCGAACTCTAATCTAATCTTTTTATTTTTTGACTAACGAATGGCTTCTTTAGTGCAATTCTACGCATTACAGTTGATTTTCAGATGTTGTTCCACCACATCGCGAAGTTTCGGCGCGCTCAGTTGTGGATTATTTTTGGATTTGTTGATAATCCAACGTGCATCACGTTCAGTAAACATTTTTTTCAGACTTATTTTTACTTTATTAATAATTATTGCAATTTCCGTCTAACTTTTTCCGTTTTCGTAATGATAATTAATTTAGGCATCTCGATTGAAGTGTGACCCCCACTTCGAAGAACTAAATCAAACAAACGTCTGTTAGCGACTAATGCAATTGCATTCAAATGTGAGAAAGGAAACCGAAAAAAAAAATTTAGAAAAATTACGGTTATCTGAGAAATTTTTGTTAGGTGGGCCATTTTCACATCTTCAAATACACAACAAAAGCTATAATGTCATATTAAAAAAATTAAAAAGGATAGTTAACTTTTTATGCACCATTTCCCCCAACCGAAATTGTAAATTTCGGTCATAATTTATGCAAGCGTGTGCATGTGTACTAGACCAGACGCTTAGTAGTAGACATTGACAAAGGCCAGGAGCAAAACCTATTACGTAGTATGTCGTTAAGCCGTGTGAGGTGCTGTAGTACCGAAGGAATTACAGTAGCTGTAAGATTCCGAAAAGCAGAATAATGTATTCGTACTATGGATTGATGCTTCGAACCATCCCAAAGTATGGCGAATTATTTTCGTATATATGCTACAGCAGTAGTACTTGTAACATTAGCGAAGTATAACAAATTAGAATAAAAAAAAATGACGAAAACAACAAAATACAAAACTCACACACACAATGGTATTTTATTTGTATGACATTCTCTTCAATTCAATTACGCTTTTGCGAATTTGCGTTGATTACTAGACGAGAAAAACATTTTTATCATTAAAATACAATTAGCTAGGTGATAAACATACATACATACATACAAATTCTTAAAGTATTGTTTACGATACTATAAAATTTCGATAGTGCGTTTCAACTGATGCACCCTTCACATGCGTTTCAACAGATGCATAGATAGGTTTGTAAAGATTTAAATTTAAACCTAGAAAAATTTAAAAAATCAAAACTGATCAAAAATCTGCAAATAAAAATATATCGCTGTTCGCAATAAGAAAAATAAAAAATATAAGTTAAGATTAAGAGACATAGAAAAGGGTTTTTTGGTATTCGACTAGTTTGGTAAATGGTGATCGTATTCGATTAGAAATGAAATTTGTGAACAAAGTAGTTGCTGTATGCAACAATAGCTTTATGTGAGTTTGACTAAGGTTTTATAAACCTTATTAAATTATATTTTTTGTTTTTAAGGCTGTATGGTACACATTTTAGCAAAATAAGGGTACCGTAAAAATCAATTGGCGGCTACAAATGTTTACCAATTGATATATTTTTTTTTATTGACAAAGCTTAAAATATTTGTGAGGGATTAATACAGAATTATTTAAAAATTATCTATAGTTTATCCGTAATTAAGATTCAAAGTTGACGAAATTTTGGATAAAGTTGCTTACGGAAAATTAAATTTTCTTATTTTTTTCTCGCTAAAACATATATATACCCACAAGTTAAAATAGCTAAACTCAACTTTAATCGATTTTCATAATTTAGCTTAATTATACTACTTGAAAAATTCTCTTTCCGTACAAAAAATCAACATTGCTCTGTGATATTTTATATAATTTTTAGTCGAAAAACATAACGGCTAAACTAAAAAAGTATCAGCAAGCATTTGGTAAAACGGCTAAACTGAAATGTAAAATGTTTTTTTAATATTATTTTTTATGAAAAAGTCTAAAAATCACTTAATCAAACGTTTCGTAAAATGTATCAGTAAAATTTGATTTGGTAAAGTGACTAAACTTAAAATTAAAATTTTTCTAGTTATCTTTTTGTGTAAATGTAAAGTGATTAATCTCCAGTTTAACCGTTTTACCAAAATTTTTAAAATATTTTGAGAAGTTTAAACTCCCATCGTTTATTTTAATCAGCTGGACAAAAAATTGCTTGCGAGTGGCGATTACAACGCTAAATAGAGTGAAAGTTCGCGAGATAGCTGAGATAGTAGGCATCTCAGATGAACTTGTGCGCAATATATTCCACGAACATTTGAATATGAAAAAAGCTATCCACGGGTTGGGTGCCGCGTTTGCTTACAATCTACCAAAAACACATACGTGTGACAACATCAGAGGCAGGATTGGCGATGTTCAAGCGAAATGAAAAGAAGTTTTTGTGTCACTATACACCGTAGACTAAACAGTGGATTTCTACTGGAGAATCTGCGCCGAAGAAGCCTAAGGCGCTTTTATCGGCCACATTTTTCTAGGATGCACGCGGCATCAATTACCTTTAAAAGGGGAGAACAGTTAACGGAGAATATTACTGCAACTTATTGGACCGTTTAAACGACTTTTTGAAAGAAAAATTACCGCATTTGGCGAAGAAAAAGTTCTCTTCCATCAAGGCAATGCACGGTTGCATACGTGTGTCGTTGCCATGGCAAAAAATCATGAATTACGCTTCGAATTACTTCCACACCCGCCATATTCTCCAGACTTAGCCCTCTGCGACTATTTCCTGTTACCGAACTTGAAGAAATGGCTCGGCGGAAAGAGATTCGGCTCTAATGAGGAGATCATCGATGCAACAAACGCCTATTTTGAAGAGTTGGAGAAATCGTATTATTCGAAAGGGATCGAAAAATTGGAAAAACGTTGAACTAAGTGTATAGAGCTAAAAGGCGACTACGTTAAAAAATATTTTTTTTTTGGCCGAAAATATTATTACTTGTTTCATTTTTACCAGCCTTCTCACTCCGCCCTTGTATATAAAGGCATCTAACTGCTATGATCTATCTTTCGATCACTCGCCGGTAATAGTAACAGTTAGTAAAGACGGCATAAGAACAGAAACGCTTAAACGTCTTACAAACAAACAAACTTCACTAGCATATATTGATGAAGCAGCCAAAAATTAAAAGATACCCTGACGTTATCAGCTAAAAAGGCTAGACCCTTCATACATATTTCTGAAAAAATTATTAAACTGTCACATAATGTTCAGGACTTATCCAGGAATAGGGAAAAATTCGCCATCAATCGAGGAAAAGAAATATTGTTCTGTTGTCTTCTTGGCTAACTCACAAGCCTTTGATAAAGTCTGGCAGATGGACTTTTATACAAAATTAAAGAGCTTCTATCTAAGGAATTTCACTCAGTTCTGGGAAACTTTCTCCTTGAATGGTTATACATGGTTAAACAAAATAGAGCAACTACTTGCTTATATGATATAAACGCATGTGTCCCACAAGGCAGCGTCCTTGCCTGTAACCAACACAGTTATGATAGAACATTTGCCGAAGATACAGGCAAAATAAATGAACTCACGTGACATTCACGCTGAACAAACGCAACTGCGCACCAGTGGTGCTAAAGAATATAAATATTTGATAAATTTACAACCAAGTTTTACTATTGGGTATATGTAAAAGTAAGTTCCGTTTTTGTATTGCGTGAATCTGGTAATAAATATTTTTGAAAAGTCTCTTCATACCCTTCAAAACGTAGTAAATGACATTTGATTAAAATATAAACAACACAGTTTTTTATTCGAGTTAAAATGGAGGGGTTTGTACTGTGCGTTGTTGTATTTTTTTACTATAAAGGAAAGCGCTGCTGAAAGTCATCGTTTATTTGTAGATTTGTAGAGACTTACGGTGAACATGCTTTTTCTGATAGTATGTGTAGAAGGTGGTTTAGGCAATTTGAAAAATGTTAATCACAGCCAAAGCGAAATGTTCATTGTGATAATGTTACGCTTTGTATTTGTTGGGATATGAAAGGCGTGGTATATCACGAGCTACTGAAACCTGCTGAAAATATTAATGGCCCTACCAATGGCAATTAATATATTTGAAGCGAGCTGTTCAAGATAATCGACCAGAAATGTAGAATAGACACAATAAACTGATTTTGCGTCATCACAATGCAAAACCACTTACTGCAAGAACCGTTAAAACCTACCTAGAAGGGCAGGACTGCATTACCCTCTATCAAGGAACGGAATCGAACAACAAAAAGTAAAAAATCAGGTACTGGCACAGACACATTGAAAATTTTCTAATACTATATAACGGCACAATGAACAATTAAGCAGTCATCGCAAGAATATAAAATTTACTCTGGAATCAGAGACAAACAGATCCATTAATATCTTAGACAAATGTTAACAACAAACATACATTTCAAATATACAGAAAAGACACGCGAACGATAAAATAAGATGGCGGCTTTAAATTTTTTAGTAAATAGATTAAACACGATCTCGATGGACAATCAGGACTAGAGAAAAAACTGAATATCATTAAACACGGAGCAACAAAAAACGGTTATAACATGTACTTAATTGACAAAATGAACGATAAGTACGTTTGGAAGACACAGCAGAATATGATGTTCACGTTAAACAAGAAAAACGAACAAACGGTGAAATACATCACAATAGTGTACAATAACAACATCAAAAAGAATATAACTGAGGTTAAAAGGAACACGGATACACGATGGCATTTAAAACAACGTAACATAAAAACACACATCGGGACCAAAATCTCCAAGAACACGTGTAATGATTGTCCCAATTTCTACATCGGACTAGCTAAAATAAATCTTGAAGTCAGATTTACGGAACATATAAAAAAAATCAGAAAACCAAAAATCGGCTCGAGTTATGCACAACAATTGATCATCACTTTACTACAGTAACAGATAATCACACTGGCATTAACACACAAATTCACAGGTACATATTACTCAGAATACAAAACGGACCACTAATGAACAGATTGGAAGAACTGGAAATATCAAAGAAACGATAAATGATCGCAACAAAATTTAAGACCTTAAAAATATGTGAATATCGTTTGAAAACATTAGCCGGTTTGTCCCATGTGGTAATTAATTTTAAATTAATTAGTTTTTTTTTTTAGTTGATTTGTTGATACATTTGTCTGGCCGTCTTGTTTTTAGAGAATACGCTTATATAATTACTTTTGCTTGCCTCTGCATTTTTCAGTTTCTCGTATATACATAACTAATTTTCTGTTTAGCAAGAGCTAACCAGTTCAGAGTAAGTTGTTAATTCGTGTGTTACATAAGGAAGATCGTCACGAACCCCATTATTTTAAGAATTTCTTCACAAACGAGAGTAATTCACAAAAAAAACAAAAAATAGCAATACACTAGGAATTGTAATCAATTATTAACGACCATATGAACCATCAGGTTTAACAAATAGAATCGGGAATATCTTTTTTTATAAAATAATTGAAAGCTCGCAAATAATTTTTCAGATTTCGAGAACGACAATAATACAATAACATGAAATCGTTATTTGAACCAAGCATACCACAAATTTATAATTTGATTAAATTATGTCTAGACTTCTATCATCTCACACATACGTATCATATAGACTAATTTATATATTTATTTTTGTCTGTAAGCTGTCGTAAGCATTTTAGAAAATATAATCGCGTGTAGCATATAGACAAATACGTCTTCATATTTATCGTAATAATAAAGTCTCGCCCTGAGAGAATATTTTTATTTCAATAATATTCTGCTAACAAAATTTAATAAATTATTAAAATAAAATACTATCACTGTGTTATCGGATACCTTGTAAATCATAACCCTGAAAACATCGTTTTTGTTTTTCATAAACTCTAATTTTTCGTTCCCTTCTCTAATCCATCTAGGCGGAAAAAACAAAAAAAATATTTTGTTTCATTTCTTTCCTCGAGAAGGAAATCCCAAAAAAATAAAATATCGCTCCTGGCATAAAACACAAAGGCAAAAGGGTGAAATGGCGATCGATTTATTTCTTTTTTAAAAAAATAGCCAAAAATATCTGACTCCATTGATTTATTGTTTAGTTTGAAGCGCTAATATTTTCGGGCTTGTAAGTGGCCTTGCTCATTTTGATAATTTCATTGCACAACTTAAACTAAATCCTCCCACAGTCGATACACCCAAGTGCCCAAGTTTCTGGAAGTAGGTATAACTAATTTAGCCCACTTCACCAAAGTAAATGTGAGTTGAGGTCGCCAGGAGATTAGCACCGTCCACCTTTAATTCATTTTGGATAACATTTAGAGATAACTCCGCGGAGGTGAGATTGCTCACACAAGTGTTCCAGCGCCTTGCATAGTAACCAAGAAAATTCAACAAATTTTGTTGAAAATCTTGATAAAATTTGTGAGTACCACCGTTGCGAACAGTTCTAACTGTGGAATGACGTTGTCCGTTTGGTCGACACCAACCGGCTGGCCTGGACTGAATCTTTGGATAAATACCGTTTCTTAATTTACTTCATACAGAATATTTGTTAGTTATAACCCAGCCCATAAAGCATTGGCAGATTTTTTTTAAATGCAATGATCAAACTGGCGACAAAACAATCTATACTGGCTTGGACTGTACGGTTTTTGTGAATTTGAAGAAATCGGGGTGCTGAGCGGTATATGTGAATTCCTGTTAATTTGCAAAAGTTTATAATAAAGATGTTTTCCTTGAGCTGCAGCGCTCCGGTCGTTCCGATTATTCACTAAACATCTCGATCATTAAACATCTTTTGAGATGCTTGTAATGCAGATTTTTTTGTATTGTCATCTAGCTACCATCTTTATTACTTCATAGGCCAGAAAGACTCGGATTCTAGACCATTTATGAGTAACTGTAAGTAACGGATAAGTTGTGATTGATCTTACTGTAAGCAACGGATAAGTTGGCTTCAGTGAATATAACAACTCCCTTGAACCTCTGAACTGCTGTAGACAATGACTCTTCCAAGTGGACAGGTGACTTCTTGATTGCAAATTTTTGAGAATTACGTTCTTTAAATGGTTTATTTAAGTAAGACTGTACCTTCCTAGATTCATTGTAATGAAACTGCTATGGTTTTTTTCTTTATGCAACATTCTTAAATTTGTTTCGCAGTTTTTGGTGGTTTCGCGTCTATTGGAGGGGTGCAGGGGACCAAAGTTGAGTAGATTAATGTACCAGTTCCGTAACCTTCCAGTAGAATGCGCATCACGTGAGCTGATATGCTCAAGTATTGGGCAGCTGCGTGAAGGGTACAATTGTGTAAGAGGTAACCTGTTCACAATTCGCAAGTATACGTGCTGCCTCCTCGCGGCAACCACTGGTATCTAAGGCCATTTGGTATATTTTTGACTATTTGGCACAGGCAAAAGTACGGCGCTAAAGGGGAAACCTTGACTGATGAATGGCTGATAGGTTAATCAGTCCAAAATATGCGGACTCTGGATACCAGGCACCCTCCAGTTTTATTTAGCCTTCCTGTAGTAAAGCTGGGTGACCTACAGGCGATTTGCAATATCCAGCAACTCGTAAGAGTAAAATCAAACGGAGGACAGGTCAGGGGTAGGAATATACGGGAGTGGGGCAGTTCTCTCGAAATCCTTAGGCTTCAATGCTAACGTTGCTAGACGTGCTAGAAAGCGGAACTACATGCTGCAGTAAACATCTAGGGGGGAGAGCAATGAGCCCAGATAATATGTATCACGCACCGGGAGGCTGTATTATCAGGTTCATTAAGAACCTGAATATTGACTGGACGGGTAATTAAGGAAGGTCCAGCACAATAGATCTTTTAGGTCGCAGTGCGTGGTTATACCGACCGTTGGAGGTTCATTTAAATATGGAAGCTGAGGCAATTGAAATACCTATTGGAGTGCTTAGCAAACTCTTTCCGATTACCAACGTTTAATTTTGAGAAATGGGGGGGGGCAATATATAAGGGACCTTAAGCTTGACCCTAGTACCTGTGTTCAACGTTAGCGTAAAGTTTTAACGAATTTTTCTGAACATTTTTATTCGGTCATTTCAAGGTCATGTTCCACTAAATATCCAATAATATTTCACCCAAAATCGACAATCAAGCTGCTAGTTCTTCGTGGTGCTCATTGAGATAATAAACAAGCATGAACATATCTTCTTTAATACATTATACGGCTCATTCCCGATTAATTTGGCAAAAGGAATTGGGCGAAGGAAATAGAAAGCTTTCTTGTGCGTCTTTAGTGTAGTCTGTATGTCTATTATCAGTCATGCCGTATTAGGGGCTCTTAAAATATCTAATATATGCACGATGGAGAGGCGGCAATAAAAACCACATAATTTTGGAATAAGTGAACACTTTACTTGTAGAAATAAAGGGAATATATAATTCCAGATTTTTATGTATGCCGTTAGCGTTTCAGAAGTTTGAGTATTTTCACGCCATTACTGACTGACTTACAATGAAAATTAATTATGTTCTATATAAGCGTAAATGTGATTTTATGATTAGGCCTTGAATTTCCTGGCTAAATAGCTATAGAAGAGTGACTGAAAACAAAATCAATGAATTTTCTAAGAACTCCAATAATAAAATCTATGAGTAATGAGTGACTGTTCGGTCAAAACAATGAATAGGCTACCATTATACTTCATAGAATTCACAAATTTATTTAAGTTGCAGAAACCAGAAGCGAATAATGAAATAATTTAGTTTAGAACTAGGCGCAACATCACTCTCGGTAAGACTGACTATTGGAACTAAATATTAACTATTTAGGTTTCATGGCCAAACTAATGGCAAACTTTCATTTGAATTTTAGAATTCTTTTAGCTTGGCTTTCTTGACACCTAAAAATGTGATTTCCACTCACAGATAGCAGAACCAGCAAAAAATTTTAGTTACAAATCACAAACAATGAAAATTCGAACGAATGTGCATCCGAAGAGATCAGAAGCAAAAGATATATTTTAAATAGCTGTAAATATGACCGGTTATTAACGTGAAGGATTTTGCGTGTTCAATTTAGAACAGATGTGAGGCGCAGTTTTTTGCGCTTAATAAATTTAAAACAATAGAAAAATTAAAATTAAATTGTTTGCTAAGTAAATGGTTTCATGTAGGGCGAACGGGTCATAAGTATCAACGCCGAAAAATGTTTAGCCGCTGAAACAAGATTTCAGAAGGCGAGAAGAGTCTAGCAGTAATATTTTCTCAATCAACGGTAGCAACTTTGGTTTCAACAGAACCACTGGTAGGAGAAATCATTTGGAAGAGAACTGGAATGCTGTAAAACAAAATTTCAGAAGTTTATGGAGGCGGCTGGGAAATTAATCAAATTTTATGACGGTCTAATTGGAGTTTCGCACTGAACTACAAACACAAATGACACTCATAAAGCAAGTCATGCCAATTCACGGTTCACAACTGAGATTATGACAGCCAACTTCACTAGCTGCCGCGCCAAATTTAATAATCAGGAAACAAAATCTATTTATTATCTTGACCAAAGTTGATTTAGGAAATACTTTAACATGTAAGGCAAGGAGTGTTTATCACCTTATTTAAAGTTTTCAGTAATTTTCCAGCCGAAGCCGATATAGCAGATTACGTTATTTTCATTAAAGCCGAAAATAAAAAATACAGTGGATATTAGTTGAAAGTTAACTGGATAAATGCATTACATCTAAATATCGTGTTAGTAGCTTACGTGGAAAATTTTGTTTCATGAACTCGTGGAAAATATCGGAAAATCAGAAAAGTACAAAAAACATTTAAAATAAAATTGTAATAAAATCATCCACTAGAGCGTATATCTGGAGAAAGATTGTCTTTAGGTAGTTGGTCAAAACAATTTCAGTTAAAGTTTCCCATGGAAAATCTGGGGAAATTCGATTTCCAAAAATCATTATAAACTTTATCACATCAATGCTATCCATCATCAAGCATACCATCGTAGAGGCTGGTCGTATTCAAAAATTCTGATATTTTTTGAAAAAATGAATTTTTCCAGATTTCCTAAGTTAATCCAACCCATCTCCGGAAATAACACTCTAGTGATTAATTCTATAATAATTTTAAAATTTTTTGGAAATCTTCGGATTACTCTCAATACCTTTTAAAGTAATGGCTGAAAGATGCCATTCCTTTTGGCGATTTTAAAATGTTTAAAAAAGCCAATAGCCCATCTCACCTCACTGGGTGTGAACATTTTTCAAGAGAGACTCTAGATCCTATTGTGTAGTGCGTGGGCTACCTCACTTCGAAGGTCATTCGGATCCTTCTGGGCTCCCTCCACAATTGAATCCGGAAAATGGGTGTCTAGTAGTACCTCTAATATTTCTGAAGAAGTCCTAACGTATTTACTTTCACGTTCTGCTGGAAATTTTCGTTTTTCCGTTTATCTATGCAATGTTCTTACCCAAAATTATTAAAACTTACTAATCTCCTTCGCTTATATTTAATTTGGCGATTTTTTATTTAGTTAAGCAACAATTATGATAAACAACAAACTTAGACGAACTAGGGTCCGTTGGCTCGCAAGTTAAAAGTTTCCGTTAAACTATTAACTAAAATTTCTTATTACGACCTAGATAGATATAGGTTCAGTTTCATGAAGATGCAACTAAATATTTGCAAATAAATATTTGAAAAAAGAAAATTGAAGTTAAATTTATGCTGTATTCAAATAAAAAAGTAAACAGCCAAAGTACACAAGTAGATATAATTTTAACCATAAACATAAATTCTAATTTCCTGTTTCCTCTCGTGTTGTTTGCATAAAATTAATAGCACTCCAAATTATAATGTGGGGGAATGGTGTGAAAATATTGTTTTAGAGGTGTTGAAATGAAAATTAATTTTTATTAACTTAATTTTACAACTTTATGATGCCGAGGTGCAGTGACGATAATATACATGATGCCAAAAACTACTGTGGCCCTAAATATATACATTGTCATTTGATGTATACGTTATATGTTTATACATCGATCGAAGAGATTTAATTTTGAATTTTTTTATACAAATGGGTGTTTTAGCGGGTACCTCCTTTTCGTGGTATAAAAACGATGAAACACAAGAAAAATCTCTAAATCACGTGAAACAATTTTCTTTTTTATTATCATTACTATGATTACATTTTTGTTTTGTTTCCTCTATTTTCGATTTTCCATACACGATTATCGAACTACGGAATGGCACGTTCTATCGAATGAAAAGGAAGACAAAAATGCTTCATCTCACAAATAACGAGAAACAACGCACACAAAATAAAAAAAAAATGATTTCGAGCTTTCTTCTTTTGTTTCATTGCGTGCTTTTTGTGATATTGTACTAGTATATTTGTTCGTAAGGAAATCAAATCAAAAAGTGACAAATTGTTGGTGTGTGTTCTAATAAAAACACGACTATGATTGATTTGAAAATTGATGTGATTTAAGACACACAAAATTATTTGTTCTGTAAATGAGCAATCGGTGCAGAATATTATTCGTATCAGATTAAATTTGGAATTGGTTAGAAAGTTCAAAATGATTTGCTTAGCAGATTATTCTGAAAACAATTATTTGCTGAGCGAATCGTCTTTATTTGTAATATATAATCTAACAAAATCAATCATACAAAAATATAGGGCGAGCACACGTGAGCCAATCAATATTATCATAATGTCTCGTAGACACGTGTAATATACCTTTATAAGAAAACCCTGACCCTCATCAAATTCAATTTATTTTGAATGAAGCAAAATATAATTTATTTACTCTCGCAGCATGGATATGACTTTCTCTTATTATGACATAATATGTACGATACCCCTAAGATATAAATAATGGCATGACACCTTATATTAAATGGCTTTTTTTTTTTACGCAACAATATGATTTTCGCCGAACGTTTGGTATTATTTATAACAAAGTCAAAATTTTGTATAGTGGATTTTCACGTATGCGTTATCATACATTGGCAAAAATTTGGTGTTACATGTATACAACCACTATTTGCATATTGATACCAGTTATCATGCTGTGCATTTCACTACTAGTTTTGTTTAAATTATCCACAACAAAACCGACACAATTCCAAAGCAATGGAAAAGCAAAAAAGGCAGTTTACATTTAATTTCACATTTCAATTACGAGCAAACTCGAAATAAAACAGAAAGTGTTGAATGCAGAGTGCGGAGTGGCGAAATAGAACAGAATGGAATTTGCAAAATAATAAATGCAGAATCAACCATCTGGGACGGAGGTTGCAGAATGTATAATTTTTAATGTTTAATGTTTAATGTTTAATGTTTAAAGTTTAATGTTTAATGTTTAATGTTTAATGTTTAATGTTTAATGTTTAATGTTTAATGTTTAATGTTTAATGTTTAATGTTTAATGTTTAATGTTTAATGTTTAATGTTTAATGTTTAATGTTTAATGTTTAATGTTTAATGTTTAATGTTTAATGTTTAATGTTTAATGTTTAATGTTTAATGTTTAATGTTTAATGTTTAATGTTTAATGTTTAATGTTTAATGTTTAATGTTTAATGTTTAATGTTTAATGTTTAATGTTTAATGTTTAATGTTTAATGTTTAATGTTTAATGTTTAATGTTTAATGTTTAATGTTTAATGTTTAATGTTTAATGTTTAATGTTTAATGTTTAATGTTTAATGTTTAATGTTTAATGTTTAATGTTTAATGTTTAATGTTTAATGTTTAATGTTTAATGTTTAATGTTTAATGTTTAATGTTTAATGTTTAATGTTTAATGTTTAATGTTTAATGTTTAATGTTTAATGTTTAATGTTTAATGTTTAATGTTTAATGTTTAATGTTTAATGTTTAATGTTTAATGTTTAATGTTTAATGTTTAATGTTTAATGTTTAATGTTTAATGTTTAATGTTTAATGTTTAATGTTTAATGTTTAATGTTTAATGTTTAATGTTTAATGTTTAATGTTTAATGTTTAATGTTTAATGTTTAATGTTTAATGTTTAATGTTTAATGTTTAATGTTTAATGTTTAATGTTTAATGTTTAATGTTTAATGTTTAATGTTTAATGTTTAATGTTTAATGTTTAATGTTTAATGTTTAATGTTTAATGTTTAATGTTTAATGTTTAATGTTTAATGTTTAATGTTTAATGTTTAATGTTTAATGTTTAATGTTTAATGTTTAATGTTTAATGTTTAATGTTTAATGTTTAATGTTTAATGTTTAATGTTTAATGTTTAATGTTTAATGTTTAATGTTTAATGTTTAATGTTTAATGTTTAATGTTTAATGTTTAATGTTTTATGTTTAATGTTTAATGTTTAATGTTTAATGTTTAATGTTTAATGTTTAATGTTTAATGTTTAATGTTTAATGTTTAATGTTTAATGTTTAATGTTTAATGTTTAATGTTTAATGTTTAATGTTTAATGTTTAATGTTTAATGTTTAATGTTTAATGTTTAATGTTTAATGTTTAATGTTTAATGTTTAATGTTTAATGTTTAATGTTTAATGTTTAATGTTTAATGTTTAATGTTTAATGTTTAATGTTTAATGTTTAATGTTTAATGTTTAATGTTTAATGTTTAATGTTTAATGTTTAATGTTTAATGTTTAATGTTTAATGTTTAATGTTTAATGTTTAATGTTTAATGTTTAATGTTTAATGTTTAATGTTTAATGTTTAATGTTTAATGTTTAATGTTTAATGTTTAATGTTTAATGTTTAATGTTTAATGTTTAATGTTTAATGTTTAATGTTTAATGTTTAATGTTTAATGTTTAATGTTTAATGTTTAATGTTTAATGTTTAATGTTTAATGTTTAATGTTTAATGTTTAATGTTTAATGTTTAATGTTTAATGTTTAATGTTTAATGTTTAATGTTTAATGTTTAATGTTTAATGTTTCATGTTTAATGTTTAATATTTAATGTTTATTTATTTTCCTAGATGCGTATTTAACCATAAAGGAGTTAAATTGTGCAAGTTGAATTGTCCAAAATGAATTTTGCAAGTTAAATTGTTTGGTTGCCCTAGTGAAATTTTCAGAGGCGAAATATCTCCATTGAAATTGTGCCTATTTGAATTGTGGAAGCCGGATCAGTAGAATCCTCTAACAATACGGAACGAAAACATGCTTATTTTTGTACATTAAAAAATAGTTATCAACTGGGTTCCAAAACAACACATTCTTGAGCTTAATTAAAAATAGAAAGTTAGAGGAATTAGGTTAGATTTCTAGTCTAAAATTTTAGGAATAAAGGTTTACGTTTGTCAACAGTATTATAAAAACTAAGCCGTAAATTTGTATTAATATAATCAAACGATCGTAGACTGCTTGTTGAATAATTTAATAATGCTACAGAACCATGCAAACAATTTTACTTGTAGAATCAAATTATTGAATAGCACATATAAGCATTATATAGACCAACCCAATTCCGCAAGCAATTAATAATAAACATTCCCACTAATACATAATAATGATATATCAATATCACATAATTTCCAAACGAAGAAAGAATTAAGATATCGATAAACTGTTCGATTGTGTATTGACTGTTATATAAATATTCTTACTATAAAGAGTAAATAATACCATCAGCAAATAGCATGCGAGTAGAAAGCATCGCACATAAATATTCAGTTCACATAACAGAAATTCTTCATGCAATAAAAATAGAAATCGAATTAAATCGAGAAAGATAAACAAAAAATATAAAAGCTCAACTCTTATACCAGTAATTTTGATGCCAAGCTGCAGCTTGGTGTATAGAATTTTAAATAGATGATGACGATGATGGCGATGGAAATCCGAATTAGGTCATGAGAAAAATTTAACTTAATCCCAAATTACACAATGATTTGGTTTTATGTCCACGTATGGACGGAAGTATATCCGATATTTGTCTCGCGGCTAGTTTTATCGTATATAATGTCGAACTAAATATTTGATTGACTCACTCCATACTAATTACAGGTGTATTCTGTCCTAAATACAAAATAAATACCATGTACTTACATATATACAAAATATTTTCTTTTTTTTATGGCATCGAGTTTGGGGTGGATAAAATTGGTATGTCAACCAAGATTTCCTTGTGTAAACCAAAATAATTATTATCATCTTTTGACCTAGAGCCAGATTATTATTCGGTATAAAACCACACAAACAACAAAACAAATGAAATTCTTGTAGGTATATATTTACGAAAATCACATAACAAGTAAATACCTCAGAGGGATAAAGTTTCATTTATTAAATTTTGTATCTCATGTTTGTAAAGAAAATTTACATTATTTTTATAATCAAAATATCTTATGTACATAAGAATATCCTGTCAATAATTTGATAAAGCATATTATACATTTTGTTTTGTCCTTTATGTTGTTTAAGCTTTAATTCAATAAATAGGATGAGTAAATAAATATGGTTGTTTTATATAGAATAATATAAACAGAAAACCAATTAACACTTTACTAAAATAAAAACAAACAAGTGCTGTACGTTCATTGATTAATTTATTTATTTTTCATTGTTTAAATATGGAAGCAGGATTTAAAGTACCTACACAAGAAAAAATACAACAACAAACATTACATTTTTACCTTGAAGAGCTTTGTAATAGATATGTGCAAGAATATATTTAATTTTGTAAAACTGACCTCGGCCATTTACGACTAACTGTTTAGTTTTCGAGGTATTCAAAATGGTTCTGATATCTGTTGCTTTCTTACGTTGAGTTGCTTTTTTGAAATATTTAGTAACCATTTACCGGAGCCTGAGGTTCATAATAAGTTACTGACCAAAGGTTGTTACGTTTGACGAGGAAGAGGTGGATGATAGTAAGGCTATACAAACCTCGCACAGCTTGCAATCCAATTTGGGAGACCACGGATATTAAACTCGAACCCAAAACACCGACTAACTTCAGAAACTAGGTTACCCAAGCTACTCCTAGAAGTAAGTCGAGTTCAGGAACGAGTCCTCACCTGGTCATCGCAGAAGCCAGATCCAATCATCCCCTATGTGCCGCACGTTGCCGTGAACGACACCGTTGTAGTGAATGATGAACGAACTGGATCGTCCGCTGTGCGTCCTGCCTCTCCATCACATACACAGAAATTTTGTCCCCGGAGTCCTTCACCTGCAGCGTTAGGTCCGGCTATCCTCAGTCCCGAGGGAGTAGGTGAATTGGTGAAGGCCCATTCGTGGATTACTTTGCTGCAATGTATACAGTCTACATAACACTTTATCTACCCGACACGCACATTCCCACGACAACTCTCACATTTTATTTCACCAATTAACAACACATACTAATTTTTTTTATGACGTTATAAATCAGAAAAAAAAGTTTTATAACAAATTTTGATTTTGTCTATAAATTAATACAAGTATGGATTTCCTTATAATATGTAAGTTGACGTTCACACCACAAGTAACTGAATCGAAATCTCATACGTAGCATTTACTACTGAGCCACCTAGCACTGTGTAGAATTCCAAAAAAACAGCAGGGCGTTCTGCGGACGATGAGCTCAACGTTCGAAGACCCCTGAAAATACAGAAAAGAGAAAAGGAAAACAAAAAATGTCTACTCCACACACAATCTTGCCCGCGCACAATCGTCAAGCTACCAAAAATCTCCTATTTAATCTTCGGGTAATGCTCATAAAGTACGGCTGTATTGGCAAACATTTCCACTTTTCACTTTCCCACTACTTCTTCAAGGTTTTTCACTATTATTTCACATAAAACACTTTATTTCACTTTAATTATTTTCACTAAAACTATTTATTTAATGCATCGTTACATTAAAAAACGAAAGAGTTTTAGTTACGACGTATATCTTCTGCAGGACCCAGTTACCCAATTTTAAAATTGTTATAACAGACCCATCCATCATTTTTAAAAGCTTTCTAGTAGTCTCAGCAGCTACAGTTTCTTATCGAGTATCTCCACATCCTCACTGAGGAAACAATCTCATCCCATCTGTGGTACTTTGTCAGGCTCTCAGGCTGTGTTCCACGATTATTAGACTGACTCATGTGTCTCACGAAATTCCTCTGACTAATGCTGGCGCCAAAAGTGAATGGGTTTTTCACTTCACTGTCGCTTACGAGATTTGTTGTTTAACTGCATAGTTTAGCTGTTTCTTTTGTGACAAATGCTATCTCAATATCCATAAATGCGCAAAGGGCGACATCTTTATTAGCCATAGCTCTTTCAATCATCTGGACTAGACTGCTAGTTTGATAAGCAAACTCCTGAATACCTTTGTAAAGTAATGCCAGAAAAATGCAATTCTCTAAGCGGATTTCAAATGTTTGAAAAAGCTGAAAGCCCATCTCACCTAACTGGGTGTGAACAACTTTTAAGGGACATTCTAGATGTTATTTTGTGGAGCGTGGGACCATCACTTCGAAGGTCATGTAAGTCCTATTTGGATTATTCAATAAAGCAGCCTTTGAGTATGATTCTATAATAGATTACGGCGGTCACATACGGATTGCTGTAGAACGAATAATCTATGAATGTCGATTCTGTAAAGCTCTGAAGTGGAAGGAAGGGATACCAGTAATATGTTGCTGTGGAGGATTAAGCCTTTCGGATTAGACTAAATTATTAAAAAAAATGGTTTTTCACAAACCTTTATTAATGAGGGACAAGCCTATTATATGATTGGTTCCCTTCTTTTTGCATCAAGCACCCGCAATTTTTACAGGGAAAGCCAGTCGGAAATGGGCCGAACTTCAAAATAGGGAGCGAACTTGGGATACAGCGTGCACGTAACAAATTTTGAGCGTTTTACTTTGCTATTACTGCATAACCTACAGAGGGGCGTATAAAGCTTTGGGTTAACTGGAAGATGGCAAATACAGGGATACTATGATGTAGGAAGCTGCTCAACATCGCTCTCCAGAAAATTTGGTGAACGGTTTGCAACTTTAATAAGCCCAATAGAATTGTTATACAAATATAAAGACGGTCTGTTAGAATATATATTGCACATATTTCGAGGGTTACATCCCGATTTGATATTTATCGAAGAAATTTATTGAGGCTTTGATTACGGTTGAAGGCAAAAAAATTAAGCGAATGTTGACTGACCGCAACGAATTTACTATAGAATTCGATTATGATGCCGCAGCGCCTCAGCGACGTGAAGGCGCACGGTTCTTCTTAGATAAGCCCGGGGGAAAGTAGGGAGACTTTATTGCTGCCATGCTACTTAACAGTGGATGCACAGCAATAGTCCTAAAACTGTCATTCAATTTAGCAAGCGAAGAAACACCAATATGTATACCATCAGCAAAAATAGCAGTGTAAGTTGGTAGTGTGCGACGAATGCACAATGCTTTTGAGGCCCTGGATTGAAGTCTGCAGGGCCTACGAGGCAACTCAAGCCTAATATCTCAACTCTGGCACAGTGTACAGAAACTACACTTAACCAACATACGAGTGCTACTCTAAATGACATGTAGAAGAAACCGTAAGTAGTCATTTTTGTCACTCCGATCCCAACTCAGGCCAAGTTAAATTTGATTGTGTCACTGATTCCACCGACTCCAATTCGAAGTGTGATAACGAATGGCTTTAAATATTGATCATGTGATCTAGTTGGTGGACTACTGAAGGCTGGGAGGAAATGAAAAAACAATTAACTACCCTATTTAAAAACCAAAGGTCCGTCGAACGACTTAAACTTGTGCTAATTAAGCTTCCGCAAGAGAGGCGACAATGTTTGGTCTTTTTCTCTTAGAATAGATAAACCCTGTCAGGCTTAAATAGTGCGTGTATTCGTAGGGCAAGAATCTTGACCTCAGTCACCTTAACGAGAAGGAAAAATTATCCATCCAAGAAATTTGCCATAACTTTAATGATGTATTTTATCTGGATGGCGATATTCTGTCAACAACTAAACCCGAAATAAAACGACCAAGTCAATAAAATTCTATGCGACCGAGCATAGAGCCTTTAAACCGAGCATGAAGCCTTGAAACTCAACCCCTCTTAATAGTAACAAAAAAGTCTTCAACCGACGAGCGAAAGTGGCGGTTGGTTGTGGATTTCCGGAGATTGAATAATATTATAGTCGTTGCCCAACATAACAGAAATCCTCGATCAATTAGGCAAAGCAACGTACTTTACAACGCTCGATTTGGCAACCGGATACCACCAGGTTAAACTATATCCTGCCGACAAAGAAAAAACAGCCTTTTGTATTCGAGCAGGTCATTTTCATTTTGTTCGTATGCCTTTCGGGTTAATGTGTGCGCCAAATTTGAATGGAATGCTCATTGAAATTTTATCCTAACCAGTAATGCCAGCAATTATGCGATTGGGGCAATCCTGTTCAAATAACGTTGTAATTATTACTCATATAAAATTAAAGAAATGGCTGTTAACAGTCGATAACCATCTTACCATTGAATCGGTTAAAGTAATTCATTTATTCTATTTAAAAGAGTTGACGTTAAAAAATGGCAAACGACTAAAAACTACATATACAAATTATGTACAAATACTCAAAACAAAAGTCTTTTCTAAAGGCCTAAACAATTCAAACAAATTGTTATGGTGACACCTAGGGGGTAATAGAACAAGTTGAAATAATAGCTCAAAGTTTTACTGTACTAAAAAGAATTTTCCATGATAAAACTGTTCTAAAAGTTTCTACACTATTCTTACTGGAAAAACCACGAACTTTCTAGAAGTTTGGTTTGTATATATAAAAAGGCGAACGAGATCAAATTAGATACAGTGGATTTTGGTAAGCAAAAGTATAAGAATTAAAAAATGAAGTAAAAGAGATTTAAAAGGCCAATTAGTGAGACATAAAAAGAAAAGTGATCAAGAATTTTGTTCGAAAATTAAATAAAGTGATTTTGTGAATTATTATCGTTAATAAATTGTGTTGTAACAATTTTTGTAAAATAAATAAATTCGGTTGTGTTTAACTGAAGTGTTTTTATGTTATTTCCAATCCAGTGACACGAACCATGGTTGACAAGACAAAAACGTAACAATATTATGATTTAACCTTAAAACTTTTACAATTTTTCTATCTAATTTGCTTGGTGGTTTGGCGCCTATTTGATGGGGGACCAATATTGAGTATATTAGTTTACCAGTTCCTTAACTTGGTCACAATAAGCAAGGATACGTAGTGCCTCATTGTGGCAACCACTGGTAACTGAGGCCATTTGACACATTTTTAGCCATTTGGCACAGGATAAAGTGCGGCGCTAAAGGAGGAACCTTTGACAAAAAACGCTAATCTATGGCGGACCCTCTCGAAGTCCTTGGCTACCAATGCTACCATCTTTCTAGCAGAACTACATGTTGCAGTATACCATATATCACGTACCGGACGGCAGTATTATCAGGTTCATTAAGATTCTGAATATTGACTGAATCGATTATTAAGCCAAAGCAGAAAAGATCTTTTAGATCGCAGTGCGAGGTGGGTGAACGCTTGTGTTTTGTTAAAAAAAACTATAATTTTTTTTATCTATAACTAATTGTTACTAGTCACACACACACACATACACTTTCTGTTCAATTTACATTTATACAGGAATCATACAGCACCATATTACATATAAAATTGGTCGTAAAGTAAACATAAATTGTGCACAACGAAAGTTTTTGATGTTTTCCATAAATGTACACAAGTTAATTTATTTCGGCAAAAAGCAACCAAAAGCTTTTATAAAGCTATATAATGTGCTTGCTAGTTGGAAACAAAAAAGTAAACGAATATCTTAAAAAATGTACAAAAAGGCGAAAAATAATTAATTTTTTAAATCAAAAGATTTCCCTCAAATAATGAAAATACATAATAAAAATTAATGAAAAGCTTCTTACTATAAAAAAATCGTTTGATGGATGTTTACGTCCAAAAGAAATACAGTTTCTATAAAAACTCTTAAATTATCTTAAGTTATTTCTTCATGGTTGAATGCGTTGCGATAAAGAAAATGCTTAAAATGCCGTAACTCAAAAGATTAAAAAATCAGAAAATGATGTCTAGCATTACAAAACTTTTTGTAAGGAATACAACGAGTGGAGCGGTCTTTGCTAATTAAAATAAAGTATACATATATAGATAAGTTAAATCATATAGAGCTTAGATCGGTGTTCTGTGTCTACACTAATTTTGAGATTGTCTACACGCAAGAAAAAACACATAGGCCCTACAAATGTTAAATATATTCAATTAAATATTTAGCTGAAAGCCAAGGTCTATGTAAAAGAAAAAAATTTAATCGACGGGAGAAGAAAGACGGGAAATATTATTTAACTGTCGGTTGGCCCTTTTTTAACCAACCACTCCTGTTTGTAGGTTTAACCAAAAATGCTTTACCTTAGCGGTGTCATTTGTCTCGCCAGATATCAGTAAATTTTTAATACTCCTTCTATAAACCCTAAGCGGCTGCTATGAATAACATTGTATTGCACTAAGTTTTTGCGACAATAGTTATTTCAAGTAACATCTAACACAGTGACTTTGTCGAGAATAACTTTTTTGGTCGCAACAGAAGATTTTTTTTAGTAATTTTTGAAAAAAAGATCAGGAAAAATAAATTCCGTCAAATTCCGTTTTCTAGTATTCGGCATAAAAGCGATTTTAAATTACTATTGTGGTCTAAAAATTAGTGCAATATGACGATTTTGCAATTTGGCGTGACAAATGATACGACTAAGGGAATAGGACCCTACTCAATCAACATTTAAGTCACTATTTGAGTAAGTTAGCTATCGCGCAAATAATTTGAAGCAACTTACGTTATTATTGTTAATTCAATATAATCATCGCTTCGGAAAAATGTAAATTCAAATTGGAATAACTTTTCAATTTTATATTCTTCCATAATTAGTTAATTAATTTTTAAGCTTAGCATCTAACGAAATTGATATGCATATAATTTGGTGTGAGACTAATGTCTCTTTATTTGATTTTAATTTTGGAATCTTCTAAATTTTTGATTTTGAAAAGTTGTGAAAAATTTAAAGTATTTGCTGACCCAACACACCTATAATAATTGGTCTCAAAAAATTACCGTCTTTGTTTATTTTAGGAAGAACACATATTCTTGGAGTCATACCATATTAGTTTCTTAGGTTCTTAGCAATAGATTTATTTATTTTGCCAATTCGTTCCAACATAAAATTTGATCTAAATTTGTTTGTATTGACGAAATATCAACTTTCCTTATCTCGACATACGTACGTCTTTATGTCTGATAAATGCAAGTCCATTTTCTCAATATATTCGATTTTCTTTATGATTACAGTAGCATTACCTTTATTTTCATACTATCCGTCATGTTCTGAGCAATAAAAGATCTCTTTTTTAAATCTCAAATACACTGAATTGATTTTACATTCGCAGGTCAATCATTATACACATAGATCAATTCCAGTACTGAGCAAATAAGCCATAATTAGTTGATCCAATCTAATTGAATGATATGTGAAAAGATTGCCATGTGAGGAAAAAACCGAGATTTTAGTTTGTACCACAAATTATTTTGATATTATTTAATTTATAATAAACTCTAAGTCCTTATTAGCAGTTTAAGATAGTTCTTTCAAAATATATAATGGAAAAGTGTCTGTAATGTACTACGCCACTGTCAGCGCTATCGAATGTACTACAATAGTAGTATGTATTGCTATTACTACTATTTTACAATGCGTACTTCTGTACTTCGCTAATTCAAATTATACTACTATTTTGATATTGTGTCAGTCTTAATTAGATTTTATTAAAATTTCTAACGTTGTTCCAATAATCAAAACTGAGCAAAAAACAAACAGCTCAAATATACTTTTGTTCATATGGCAAGATTTTTTTTTGACAGACTTTTTTTATTATTTTGTGTTCTAGTAAACGCATTATGTCAAATTTTCGGTTTTTTTTGTATATTATGTTCTTTTATGGTGTTGGTTAATGCTACTGGTTTAAGTTTGACCAGTTATCAAATTTACAATTTACAATGGACAAGTAAGTTATTGAAGTTAACAACTTAATTGCGATTATTAATTATTATATTTGTATATTTTAGATTTCTCATCAAACAAAAATCTATTGATTTACAGGAACAAGAAAAATTATCACCTGAAGTGGAAATAAGGGCATCTACATCAAAAACAGTTAAAAACATACAACTTCCTGCCAATCTAACCGATGAAGTTAATTTTTACAAAGACAGCGATGAGCAAAATACAAATAAAATGTGCACTTCTAAAAGAATCCAGAAATTTCGTCCAGTTTGGCTGGCAAAATTTAATTGGCTTGTAGAAAAGTTTGGATCGAAAAATATTCCTCAAGCTTATTGTAGGTTTTGTCAGGTTTTTTGGCAAACAACAGTACGCTTTTTGTAAGACACAAAAATTCAAGCCAACACCAAAAATTAGTTAAATCTTTGAAAAATCAACCATCAATGGATAACCTCGAAAAAATTCAAACTTTTGAAAAACAAAAAAATTCAATAAAAATCGCTGAGCTACGTATTATCATGTTCTTGATTGAACATAATTTGCCGTTTTCATTAATCAAGGCTCTTATAGCATTAATAAAGGTAGTGACTCCAGATTCACAAATCGCCAAGGAATTAAAATGCGGCAAAACAAAGGCAACCGAAACAACAAACACAATTCTTTTAGAAGAAGGACTTGAAGAGATTGCTGAAATTTTAAGAACTCAACAATTTTCACTGATCATCTATGAAACAACTGACATAAGCACGAGCAAATGCCTAGTTTTAGTCGTCAGATATTTTGAATTTTTGATTATATCAAAGGAAAAGTCAGAGATAGATTTTTAGCACTATTAAAATTAAATAATTCAGATAGTCACAACATTTTTTTTAATCTTATGAGTTTGAAAGGAATGAAGATTTAGCACATAATATTTCTTATGAAATGAATGATACAAATAAAACTTACTTTTGCTTTTTGATATATGTATTAAATTTAATAAATAAAATCAATATTGAGTTCCAGGCAGAAGCTCCTCGGATCCATATTTTGCTACCCACAATAACTATTTATTTTAAAACCATCGTTCAAAATTTCATAAAAATAGATTATTATGAAAATGCATTGAAAAATCAAATAAATTTCGAAAATAATGATGTATATTTGGATCTAAAGGATATTTACATTGGAGCAAAATCTGAAATATTATTAAATACGATGAAGGACCAAGAAAAAACAAAAATTAAGAAAAATGGCCAATCGTATGATGTGGAAATTTGTAAACAAATTTTAAATCGAATTAAATTTGACGATGCTGTTTTATTGCAACTGCGTGGAATTAATCCTGAAAGTTTGACGCATAGTTTAGTTCCACTAATAACATTATTTCCAAATTTAGTAGAAGAAGAGAGTATTGAATTGTTGGATGAAGAATGGAGATGCCTAATAAATCAAACATTCTTTGATACAAATTTGGATTTTGAACAATTATGGAGTAACATGTTTTCATTAAAAAATTCTTTAAATGAATATATGTTTCCCAAAATTCGAAAATTTATTGGCAAGATAATTGCTTTTCCTCACATCAGTGCAACTGCGCAAATAAAATTTTCTGACGTTTCCTTAATCAAGGACAAAAAGCGAAATTCACTGCTCACCTCAACAGTAAACTATATTTTAATGGCAAAAGAATTACTTAATGATCAGGAAACTGAAAAATGGATTCCTTTAAAACTTTTAATATCAAAGTACAAAAAATTATAAACAATTTATGCTGCTTTATTTTACAAGACGATTTTTAATTTTAAGTATTTGTGCCGTACACAATCACCGCCTTACAAAAAGATGAACAAACCTTTCCTTTATAAATAAAAGTAATGAAGTGGACTGTATAAATTTTTTATTTGATTTTATTTTTATTTTTATTATTTTTTATTACAATGCGGTTAATTCTGCTTGACGTGTTGCAGATAGGAAATCTCGACTTGCAGTGTTCGTTTTGTCCAACACACATTTTATTTTCTCCCGTCGAGCATTCCTTACAATGGTTTTTTTTTTTGTTTCTTTTACGTCTACAAATTGAGTTACATTTTTAGTACAGCGGATCTAGTACTATTTTGTTTTAATTATTTGAACAATATGTCAAAACACAAATTGTCAACACGGCTAAGGTAAATATTTACATAAATTCTTACCTAAAATTGGTTATAATTAATATTAAATAAACTAAATTTACATTTGTCTTTCAGTTTACGATAGTTCTAAAGGGGTTACATTTTTTAAATAACAGATATGTATTATTTACGTATTAATTTATGTACATTAAATGTTAATCAAATTTTGTTTTTATTTCAGGTTATAATTACATACACAGTGAATTACAGGTTCGCTTCGTATTGCGCGAAGCTTTGGAATGTTGTGAATTTTCTTTCCTTTGCAATCGTACTGTATCAAACCAGTGAATTGTGAATTATATTGTGTAGCGTAACAAAATTATGTATAATAAATCGTTGTATGTTGAAGAAAATATTCTTTTCATTTTTCTTCCTGATTTTCGGTCGCTATCAAACTGTATTGAATATATACAATTTTTAATTATATATTATATTAGTTTAACATATTATTTTCCCAAAAACTAAAAAGTGAATAAAATGAGGCTATTAATTTTTTATTATATTTTAATTTTTTTCATTAATAAAAACTTAAAAAAATCAATTAAAACACCTTTGTAATTTGTGCTACTCTTGGTTTGAAAATACTACTATTTTTAATTAATTGTACTACTCACACAATTAATAAAATGACAGCACTGGCCACTGTACATCAACGATATTAATAATATTAATACCCTCTACTACTAACACATAAAACAATCAGGATTTGTAATATTACAATTGTCATTAGTTAGTCGAAAACAACTCTCGAAGATAAAACATAAAATATAGAATATTAAAATTAATTAATAACTTGTGTTTATATTATCCTCCTAATAATATAATTGTTGTTCAATTCTCCTAAAAATACAATATAATATTGAATATAATAGTGTACAAAACAATTTCGGCATAGAAAGGATAATAGCAAATTTGAGGCAATCCGGGAACGTATCATAAATATTCATCAATCAAGTCAAGACACTCATCAACAGAAGTTTAATCAATAGAGGGATATTTGAAGATAACGCTTTACTTATTAAATTTAACGCATCACTTTTAATTAGGTCAAGCTCAAACGAGTGCACAAGGAAATGTGGAGACAGTTGAATTAAAACCCGCCCCGCGGGCGATTAGTTATTACAACTCATTTATTGATTGCTTAGTCTTAAAATAACGAGTAACTTTATTGATGAATTTACTCACAAATTCCGAACTATCTGTTATGTTAAACTCGCCTAATATTATAAGGCTTTAACTACTTTTGTAAGTTAATAAAAACAAAAATTTTATCTCTATACTTTACAGTTAAAGTTATAAAATTGCACAAAATTTTTAATACGAATAGAGTTTGAATTCTTTCCAATTCTTACGTAAATTTTACGGCTGGTGTAACATATAAAAGTAAGTAACTTCCAGAAAATAGCTTTATTCAACCGCGGAAAAAAGCCTGCTCTTCATATTTCGATTTATCAAATTTTCTCGCCTGGATAATTTCATCCTGTTTACTCACGTTAGATATTTGCATAAATAATTCCGCTTGTTTCTTAGAACTTAAAGAAAATCGGTATAAAAACCAAAATGTTCCTTGTCAGTCTTCAAAACGAGCCCATTGTGATTGGCACATAAAAATCGTTTAACTTTGTGAGCTTGTCGAATTTGTACTATTTCCTCCTTAGTGCAAAATTTATTACTCCAGTTAGTATTAAATTTAAAATTTGTCAAAATGCTTGCACGTCTGTTCCTGGTGGCTTTTCAATTCACTCTTCAAACCAGCATATATAAAACATTTGAAGATCAGTTGCTCACCCGTTTTCATATTTTGACAGAGAATATATATAAATCATTTCAGATTTTTAGAAAATCATTAAGTACGTTTTTATAACGATTAAAGACATTTTTTTCTAATCCCCATGTATGTTAACTAATGTATCTCGGCCGCCATCTTGAATTTCTAAAACGCCATAAAGCAAATAAAAGTAGACATGTCTGCCATTAACTAAGCCCAAACAGTTTTTTTAAGTTTAGCCAATTTTTCGCCAGGTGGGGTGGCCCAATTGACGTGAAATGCCCAATATATATACATACACACACACACACACACACACATATATATATATATATATATATATATATATATATATATATATATATATATATATATATATATATATATATATATATATATATATATATATATATATATATATATATATATATATATATATATATATATATATATATATATATATATATATATATATATATATATATATATATATATATATATATATATATATATATATATATATATATATATATATATATATATATATATATATATATATATATATATATATATATATATATATATATATATATATATATATATATATATATATATATATATATATATATATATATTTATATATATACATATATATATATCTATATATATATATATATATATATATATATATATATATATATATATATATATACATACATATATATATATATATATATATATATATATATATATATATATATATATATATATATCGCTATTATGATTGGTACAGCAAATTGAGTGGTGTGCATCTTTCAATTCCGACTTAAACGTTCGAGACTTAAAATATTTTGTTCTTATATCGAACTTTATTAAATATAAACAAATAACAATTCCGAAAATTAATCGAAATTGAAATTTTTAATTGTTAATTTGAAACTTCGATTTTTTTTTTCATTTTTCCAAATTTATAGTATACCAATGCAATTGATAGAATTAAGTGTTTTAACCGTGATATACTAAGGCACGCAAACTGTGCGTCTTTATATAAAATCATATACAGCCAATTCTTGCAAATAGTAAATTGTTGCAATAGGGGAGGGATATACAAATAACTACATATATAAAAAAAAATTATAATCTCTATATCGGTGTATATAGTATGCTCCTTGTACGTTTCCACTCCATTCATCTAACCAGATTAAAACTTTTTGTAGTGGTTTCACACGACAATAACCAGGTCTCGTACTATTTTCGAATGAGTCTAGCCTCTTGGTCTAGGTGCCTCCAACAAAGTTTTCTAAAATTTTGATTTAAAAAAATACAGGACTGAGTTTAGATAAATGGTTAAATGAAATTTATCCTACTCTCGTATCCCAAGGGGCGGTTCCCTTGATTAAGGGGAGTAAAAATATGTTTTACCACCTTTTAAAGAGTACACTGGAAAAACGATATCAGTTAATTTTTAAAAAAATGAGATTTTGGTGCCATCTTTGCTAAAATAAAATAATTTATTTACCCCGGGCAACGCCGGGTACCTCAGCTAATATTTTATAAAGTTATTAAACACATCACTGATTAGAAAAATTAAAATAAACAAAAACAATAAAAATTGCTCAAAATCGAAAATCAGTTTAAAAACGATAAATTTCCATTACAAAATGTTTGTACGTGTTACAATTAGAAAATTTGTTCTTATATTATATTTTATATATGATGGGGTCGGGTCGCGCTCAAGGTTAAATGTGCGTCAAAAATATATATACATAGACGATATTATACAAAATAGGCAAAAAGTCATTTTTTTTTTTGGCTGATAAATTTATGTTCTCGTCGGTGGTGATTTATTGAGTTTTCAACCCTTCTTGTGTTTTGTGTTGAAAACAAAACAAAAACAAAAACAAAGAAAAAATGTTTGTTTGGTTTTTAGATGAATGAGTCAAACAGCACATAAATTATTATCCTTACATAACGGGTACATATATTGTGTATTACCTATTTCAGCAAAAGTCATAAATTTATTTTGCGCGCTTGTTTGATATCGCGAAAAATATGTGCTTAATACACATCCCTGAAATAATTGGATAAAATTTATCACCTGAAAAATATTATTACGCAAAGTTACATTCTGCTCACACTCTACGCGAAAATATTTTATTAGCTTAGAAATTTTTATAATTTGAGTGGTTAATAAACCAATTAAAAAATATTATTTGAATATTTGTAAGTTTTATAATTTTTTATATTTTTGGAAATTTGCAGAAAAAAAATGTTGTAGGTACAAAAGTTTTATGAAAAATGCTTACGATTTAACAAAAAGTTTTAATTAAAAATAAATAGAAATACCTAAATATGATTTTTAATGTTTTATTATAATTTAAAACTTTATTTTTTAGCTTAATGTTCAAATATTGCAATTAATTTATAATTTTTTGGAAATTTTATGGTTATATTCCACGTAGTTTTTGTTTTCTGAGTACTTCCTAGAACATTAATACTTTTTATAGAATATTATCGTTATTGTACTATTCCTAGTAAAAAAAAACAGACATCTTTTTATTTACATACCATTTTTTATTATTCAAATTCTTTTTGGTGTACCTTGAAATTGTTAATTTTAATAGCTGCAAAAATATTTTTCAGCCTTTGAGCGTATCGGCATCCATTAATAGTAAATCTTTTTTTTTTTCGTAAGAAAATTCTTAAGCCCAAATTACTTTGTAAGAAGAACCTGTAATTAATAACGATCAAACATTAAAGAAAACCTTAAACATTGCATGAGACAGGGAATGGTTTAATGCATTTGTTCCAAACTGTTCAGAAATGTTGAATGATAGTGAGCTGTGATATAGTCTCTTGAATGTACAAAATAGTGGTTGGCTGACTCTTATGAATATGGCGCGGTGCAGAAGATGGTTTATTACATTTGTTGTAAACTTCTTAGAATATGTGAGTTGTCATAGCCGTCCAAGTCAGAAAATATATGTTAGCCGACCAAGTTGAATATTGCATGATAAAAAATTGATTTAAAATATTTGTTATAAACGGTTTCACTAACACCGAAGGGTTCCAACTTATTGAAAGCAAATGAATTAAACCATCCTCTCTCTAACACCATATTAATCTGAGCCAGTTAATAAATATTTTCTTACTTGTAATAAAGACGTAGAAATTTGTCTCGTCGTCCTTCTTAGCTCGACTATATACTCCTGCTAGCTCAGGAGGATGGCACAGGCTACGGTGAGAGAGACACACGTTACCTTGCTTTAGCCGTAAATACATTAAAAAGGAGGACAGAATAACCCTTATGAGTCGAGAATGTTTGGGGCACATTGTGGTTCGATTTGTATACTTGTTCAATGTCTAACTTTGCTTGGTTGTGTAATAGAGCAAGACGATTTCTGAGTGGTAAGATAATTTCTCCATCTGCGATATCTCCTAATTTCTTAAGCTATTGAAAATCACTCGTTTGGTTAACCTTACGGTAACCGAAAAGTAAAAACATGTGGATAGCTTAGAAGTGCTGACGCGATTTCGTGCATATTTTTACCACAATTTGTGTGTTTACCACCTACATAAGACCGAATGGCTGCTAAAATAGACCGATTAACATGCTCTAAAGAATTCGATTGAGGTGAATAAATCGATCTTTTTTCTCCAAATTTATTTAGGAGTTGCTTATACTCGACACTCTTAAATTGGGGTCCAATGTCTGAGTGAATAGTTTGTGGAACTCCAAGAACACAAAATACGTCGCGGAGAAGAACCCTTAGAAAGTGGTTTCAGCAAAACCAATTTTTTAAGATGATCTAATACTATTAGTATCATCGTTTTATCCTGTTTAGATCTAGCAGAAGGTTCAAGGAGATCAAAATATGCATGGGTGGCCTCGGTAGTTTTGCAAATGGTGCATTTTGTAATATAATTATGCAGCTGTTTAGCCATAGATGGCCAGTAATTGTAATATCTCTAATTTTCCAAACACATCATTTGTACATCATGTGGTTTGGTACCTAGTCACACTAATAAATCTGGAAGCGGTGCATTTTGTTTAGGTTCTAAACTAATAAATATGACGTCCTCATAAATTTTAATCGCTGGATAGTTATTAGGGCTTTCAATAATATTATCACGCAACGTAACATAGTTGACCTCTGATTTTGATACGTCCAGAACAGTTTCGTTAGTAATTTTCGAGATATTAAACAAAATTCTTCAACTCCATCGCAATAAATCCTAGATAACATGTCTGGTACAACATTTTCTTGCCTTTTTGGTGGAAAATTTCAAATTTTAAACCTTGGAGTTTCCAACTCTATCTCGCCAATCAACTACTTAAATCTTTACTGCATTGAACATTTCAAGCTAGCATGAACGGTTATTAAATAAAAAGGTTTTGAATAATACGGTACTATCAATACCGGAGCAGATGTTGTTTCCTCGACTGACTTGGATCATTGAAATTTTCCTTCCTCTAAGCAATCCGTTATTGGTGCTATTATAGCAGAAAAATTTACATTAAAACTCCAGTACGATCCAGCTATCCCGAGCAATCGTCTTACGTTTGCCGGTGCCTTTAGGTATATATTGCGTCTATTTTCTCTGGGTCTGTTCGTAATCCCTTTTCTCCTACTAAGTAACGCAAATATCGGATTTCTTTTATTACAAACCTGCTCTTGTCAATGTTTATGGTAAGTCCCGCAAGCGGAATCTACCAGAATGCGTCTTTTAGGTCCAGTGCAGTTATATAGTTCGTTTCAGTTAGTCGTTCTAGGCGTCTCGTCGATAGGCGCCTTTTTTAGTCACTGAATAGAGCTTTCGCGTATCTAGACAAAGTCGCGTTTTTCCGTTGGCTTTACGGACAATGGTTACTGGAGAACTCCAGGCACTTTTACTAATTTCTATGACGCCTAGCCCCAACATTCATTCTTTTTCGTCAAAAAGGTCTTTATGTACTGCCGATGAAACTGATAAGTGTCTTAGCTTTATTGGCTTACTACTCTCGTCCATGTCTGTTTTTATGTTCTACAGAAAAAGTGGCAACTTTATCGTTCATAACGTTTGGAATAATGTTGAATTTTCTTTGTAAAAATTTGTTATCAATTAAAGTTTCTGATCAGTAGACAATCGAAATAGTGAAATAAATAACTTTTGAATTAATCATTATAATGGTAGCTTTACAATATGCTGATATACTCGTACACTTCTTGAAAATCTATCGCTGTCTTGAAACTATCGCTGTCGATATCCCGATCATTAAAATGCCCCCATAAAAAAATCCTTTGTATTTACAAGAAAGTATTTTTCAAGCACTTTCAAATAATTGGTAAAAAATTATTTTTTTTAAACCATCTTCAACCCGTTTTGCTTATAATGCAAGCCATTCGGTTAGTTTTTATTTGGGGGGTTGGTCTATGAATGCTTTAATAATGCTTAAAGAAATTCTGAATAATTTCTTTATTAATCTTTTTAGCAATCAGACATTAAAGCTTTTAGGTGTAATATTCTATTAACACCACAAATTTTTAAGCATCTTAAATGTTTGTTTTATTTTTATACATCTATATGTTGTATCCTTCAAATAATTTTGATAACATTTTTTATTACACAAAACCAATTAAACAAACCAACAAAATCGTCTCTTGTTCGGTCGAGCTTTAAAATGATTTCTATTGAAAATTTTTGTATTCAACCTTTTTTTTGTATCTCCTGAATTTAGTTTAGAGCTATTTACATTACCACTCGCCTTGTCTCTTCTGTGCTATGTACGTTATTGTCTTCACAACAATAAAGCGCAAAAAATATTTTCTAGGAATTTGAAAAATACATTTTTATATAGAATTCTTTCATATTTTTTATTACTTCTTCGACTTTCAGTATAATGTGCATTCATAATTTATTGAGAAATGCAAGGATGTGTTTTGGAGATAATAGATGGTGAAAAATTTATGAATTTATTGAAAATTGGTATGCTTTTGGAATGGTCTAATATATAATATTGAATTTAACATATTTGTTGTTTACTCGTGGACTAATATCACTAACAAAAAGAATTTATATAATAAAACACAATATTTTGGTTTTGTCACTTTCCTTATGTGATATTTATTTTTATTTGAAATTGAAATTACGATCGTTTCGGATGTTACTCCTTTATCAAATTTCTAACAAAAACTAACTAAAATTATGTTAAAACTGCATTAATACCCTATTTTTTGAGCCTACGTGCCTTGTAAATCTTCTTTCTTTTTATACCCTTTATTTTATTTTTCGTCTCATAGGGGTGGTACTGCCCTTCTTTTTTGTTTATACCATCAGATGTGTGTTTATGATGAAAAAGAGGACTTTTTTTTGTTTGTTTGTTGACCAGCTGGTGTGTGAATGTGCAAATTATATTTATTATTGTTTTACAATGAGGTCGCAAATTTTGTTGCGGCCAATTTTTTCATTTAGTAAAAATGTGTTCTATCGTTCCTAATATATTTCCAGTTCTTCTAATCTGTTCATTAGTAATCTTTTTCGTATTCTGTGTAATACCTGTGAGTTTGTGTTGCGGGTCAGTGTGATTATGATTTTTTGTAGTGAAGTGTTGTACATATTTCGAGTCGATTTTTGGTTTTCCGATTTCTTCTATATGTTCTATTAACCTAACTTCAAAACTTCTGCCAGTTTGTCTGATGTTTGTTATTCTGTATATTGAGCTCTCACAAAAAAATTAATTTTTAGCACGTAAAATATGTGAGACATTCTTGCTTTTATACTCAGAGAAAAAATACAATAAATGAATGATTAAAATTATTAAATTATGATCCAGGAAATCATAACCAACTACAATAATAAAAATTATTTATCTAATTACTAGAAGTATGTATTTGATAGATTTTATTAAATTATGAGAAATGTAATAATTTGCAAATATAATGATTATAACAATCACACACAGAGAAAAATTTTAAATTTTTCGCTTTATAACAAAAAAAAAATCGGTATGATTTTGACCCGGAACGTCGAAAGGCTTAGTTACTGTAACCCTAAAACCTAAACTCTTTCCTGAGTTTTCCATCGAGGCTCTAGTGATGTCCAAAATTACAGGCAAGCTTCCTCCGCAAAAGTTAGACGTCAATATAAAGCCTTATGCTGGAATCAAGTTAGCCGACCCGCAGTTTGATCAAACCGGCAGTATTGACATCCTCATAGGAGCTGATCATTTCTTCAATATCCTTCAAAGCGGACAAATTAAATCAGGCTCAAATGAACCTATACTGCAGAATACCGTGTTCGGGTGGATAGTGTCAGGGCAACCCGGTATTTCCAGAGACAGTGATTTAGTGTCAATGTTGGCTTTACCCAATCAACGAAATGAAATGGTGGATATCGATAGCGGCCTACGACGGTTTTGGGAGATCGAATCGTTGAACGATCAAAAAAATATACTCTCGCCTGAGGAGACCCTTTGTGAAAATCATTTTGTGAAGAACGTTGAAAGGAATTTTCAAGGCCGATTGATCGTAAAGCTTCCCTTCAAGAAGTCACCTAACCACTTAGGAGAATCGTTGCCAGCTGCAGTCCAGAGGCTCAGGGGAGTTGAGCGCCGTTTTATCCGCGATCCTACGTATACAAGGATGTATCGGGACTTTATGGAAGAGTATCAGCAGCTGAATCACATGGTAGAAGTACCTCCACCGAAGCCAACGGAAGTTTATTTTTATTTACCTTATCACGGTGTACTGAAAACCACAAACAACATAACAAAGATGAGAGTAGTCTTTGATGGATCATCTAAGTCCAGCACGGGTGTTTCTCTCAATGATTGCCTGGCAGTCGGCCCCACGGTACAATTCAGTCTTTACGCAATTATTCTGCGATTTAGATAACACAAGATAGCCTTTTCTGCAGACGTGGAGAAGATGTACCGGCAAATCACCATATCTCCTGAAGACACACGATACCAAAGAATCATTTGGCGGCCAGATCCACGCAGCCTATTCGTCATTTCCAGTTGCAGACTGTAACGTACGGTCTAGCGTCGGCATCGTTTCTGGCCACTAGAGCCTTAAAGAAGATGGCAGATGATAACAAACATGTATCGTTACATGCATCACAGGTCATATCAAAAGATGTTTACGTCGACGATCTCATGACGGGAGCTGATAACGAAGAAGAGGCGCTGCAACTCAAGGAAACGGTCACTGCAATTTTAAGTTCCTATGGATTCCATCTCAGAAAGTGGAAATCCAATAGTAGGGAAGTATTGCGCGACATTCCACACGAACTTCAGGAAGTAGACAACAAAGAAATTCAGGACCATAATCAACAGCTCACAGAATCCGTTAAAGTTTTGGGCATTAACTGGAATCCCAAAACAGACAGGTTCACATTTACCGCTCAGGTTCCCGATCATACGAATTTCACAAAAAGAACCGTTCTGTCCGAAGCCAGTAGATTGTTTGACCCACTAGGTTGGTTATCACCTGTGGTCATAGCCTTCAAGATTTCTCTACAAATGCTTTGGGGAGACAATCTAGAGTGGGATGATCCGCTCCCCGCCGACAAGCTTATTCTATGGAGTAAACTAAGGAACAATTTGAAATCTATTAATAATATTTCAATTCCTAGATTTATCAACACAGCAACCGGTTCCAAAATTGATATACATGGCTCCTGCGATGCAAGCCAATCGACGTATGCAGCTGTGGTATATTTCCTAATAACCAGTCCAAATGGAAACATGTATGCGAAACTGATTTCTGTTAAGACAAAAGTAGCGCCAATCAAACAACAAATACTTCCTCGCCTAGAACTGTGTGCAGCAGTTTTACTCACGAATCTCATCAAAGTTGTCAAAAGGGAATCAAATCAAGATATCACTGAGTTACACGCATGGACAGATTCCTAAATCGTACTGGATTGGCTTGGAAGTTACCCTAGGCGATGGAGTACTTTTGTGGGAAATCGCACCTCCGAGATTCTTTCTACATTATCTAGAAACAATTGGAGGCATGTTCCTTCGGCCGACAACCCAGCGGACTGTGCCTCTCGTGGTTTATCTTCTAGTGAACTCAATTCACATGCGCTCTGGTGGAATGGGCCAAATTGATTAGTTTTACCTTCAGAATTATGGCCACCTCAGTTACGAAATTATGGACACCTCGAAGAGAAATCTAATAAAACAACCGCATTCACTCTTACTTGCACAAAGTCGAATAAATGGTTTGACAAAATGATTCTCAAGTACTCATCATTCCGGAAACTGCAGAGATTTATGTGCTATATATTACGGTTTGTTGGCAATGCTAGAAAGGCCAAGGATTATAGAGTCGGTGGTGTTTATCTGCGGCGGGAGGAATTACTTCACGTCGTGCATATAATTTGTCACTACGAGCAAGGCCAATTTTATAAGGACGAGATATTAGCACTGCAATCAAAACAAGAAGTCAGCAGAACCAGCAGTCTCAAGTCATTAGATCCCTTTATAGATGACGTTGGGTTACTTCGAGTTGGAGGAAGGCTGCAAAATAGTAACGCTCCATACTGTATGAAACATCCCATCATTATTCATCCAAAGTCAACAATTACGCTACTCATACTTCGTGACATTCATTTAGACAATAAACACGCAGGTGCATCTCTTCTTTTATTCATCACACGTCAGGAGTATTGGGTACCGAATGGTAAAATAAAGGCGAAAGAAGTGATCCGAAAATGCGTCACCTGTACAAAATTTAAAGCTGATCTTTAACAACAGCTAATGGGCAGTCTACCTAGTTCACGAGTCGAATTAATACGGCCATTTCTTAAAACTGGTGTGGACTATGCAGGGCCCATTTCGATTCATCTGGTAAAGGGACGTAAACAAAGGACATATAAAGCTTATATATGCCTGTTTATATGTTTAAGCACAAAAGCGGTCCATTTAGAGTTGGTGAACGATCTATCCAGTGATGCCTACTTGGGAGCTCTCAAAGATTCAATGCACGGCGAGGAGTTTGCCGCGAGCTCCATAGCGACAACGGCAGTAATTTCGTTGGCGCTGACAGCAAATTACATGAAGTCTTCGCTAAACTCATTAAGGGATCGAATAATATTTCTGATTACTTTTCCAGATATCGCATTACATGGAATTTCATTCCTCCTAATTCTCCACACTTTGGAGGCCTGTGGGAGGCGGCAATAAAATCCACCAAGTTCTATATTAAACGAGTAATAGGTACAAACATTTTAACTCAGGAAGAAATGAGCACGCTGTTAGCAGAAATAGAGGGAATACTAAATTCGCGACCATTGTGTGCCATCAATGACACAGAGGTCGATCCACTCACGACATCGCATTTCCTGATCGGACATCCGCATACTAAAATCCCTGAGCACGACATAACTGATTTGAAGGAAACGTATCTTAGTCGTTGGCAGATGGTTCAACAAATGAGGCAACATTTTTGGAAAAGGTGGTACATTGAGTATCTTACATCATTGCGGCAGCGAACCAAATGGCGAACTAGGACATCGCCAATTCAAATAGATGACATCGTCTTAATCAAGGATATAAACCTGCCTGTTAACCAATGGCTGTTGGGCAAGGTGATAGAGCTCCATCCCGGTTCTGACGGTCTAGCCAGAGTAGTCACACTGAAAACCCGTAACAGCAAGTTTAAACGACCAATTCACAAATTACGTCTTCTACCAATTTCCCGAGAAAATTCGCTTGATGAATAAATACACAAAAACGCCCAGATTTACTTCAAATTACACACAACACCATCCAGTAATTTACAAGCATCTAATAATTCATATATCGTATCATCATTGGAATGAATCACTATCAGCACTCAACTTTCATCTCTAATTTTCAAATCATTGAACTCACCAGTTCAAGGGCGGGTGTATGTTTAGTAGCTGAAAAATAAAATAAGTAATTAGCAATTAAAATAAACTATTATAGTTATACTTAACCTAAATTCAAGAATCCATCGGCCAGCTTGGAATGCCAAAATCAAAACAAACGAATAAATCGTTTAAATTAAATGTAAGCTGAAATAGTAAAGCTATTTAGAATATATAAATGCAGTATAATAGTTTTGTTTGGCACTCTTACCTGGTTGATATCTAATTATTGTCAGGCTCAAATCAGTTAGTTATTAATTTTAAATTATAAATAATTTTCATCCACTGATATTTTTTGTAAACATTTTTGTAAATGTCAATTTGATGTACTGTATTTCAGTACCGTTGTTGTATTACATTCAGAATAGATACAAAATCAAATACACATACATATAATTAGATAATAATTGATACATTCTACTTTAATTTTTAGTACTTTAAAGTAGAATGTATCAACTTAAGTTAAGTTTACATGATGAAATAATCATGATCGAAAAACTCATTAAGCCAACGAACAAAATATTTTAATGCGGCAAGGCAGTTTTAATGGTTTTTTCGAAATTGATGATTATCAAGAAAAAATGTAATTTCCAGCTGAATTCAATCTTGTAGTAAATTTCATAGTGTCAACATAAAAAATTAAGTTATTAGAAAAAGAAAATTATAAATTGAATAAAATTGTAAAATTGGAATACAAGGTCCGTGAAACGTGTTCTTCTTTATTCACAATCACCTCAACAAATTCGTAAGAGCTTACGAAAGCAAAATTCAACTTGGGATTCAAGTGCAAGCTGTTAATTTGAATCAATCAAATTTCGAACATATTTTTCGATTCCTCACGGCTGCACCCCAACAATCACAAAATCATCTATATATAAAAGAATTGGCATTATCAGCTCATTCGAAACATTATTATATTTCCACATCGACCCATCGATAATATTTATCAAATTATTTGGTTCTATTTTAAGATAGTTCATATGCGCTATTGTTTGTTTTAGCATAGTGCTATTCTTGAACCATTACGAAAACTTTCGTATTGCGAGTTAGTGTCAAAGTATTACGAAAACACTAAAATCGTATTCTTGAAATAGGATTACGAAAATTTTCGCAACGGAACGTTACTAAAATTTTCGTAATGGTTTTTTCGTTTCCCATTGCATTTCGTAATGAAATCATTTGGATTTTTGTGTTAATTATATTGATAAGTATGTTCATAAAACTCAATATTTTGTATTCTCAATATTTTATAAAAAAGTGAAAACAAAATCATACCTTTTTTTCTTTGTTTCACGTGTTCTTAAAAATATGTATTATTTATTTCGAGATAACGATGTACATAACTATATGCATTCGGTTTTGTTTACTACCTAACAAGACAAAAGGATATTTTGTATTTACATGCCGTCCTAAACCTTGAGATACTTTTTTTAATACTTGACCACCTTCTAATTTTAAACAATACGTGTAAGGGTACATATGAGATTTTTCGCAATTGACAATTGGCTGTAGCGGACAAAAATAGATTATGTGATTCCACACAACAAAAATATGTCATTTAAAGCCATATTGCCTATTTAACTTTTATATTATTTGTTAAAAATTGTAATGATTGAAAATTAATTAATGCAATGTGTAATTTAAAGTGTCATTTTTATCATTCATTAAGTTCATATGGAACAATTTTGTTTTATCAGTTTACATTACCGGTCTTCAAACATTACGACAATTTTCGTAATGCACAATATTTTCGTAATCGTAATGGTAAAATCATAAATTGGTATTCTTGAAACCATTACGAAAATTACGAAGAGAGGAATAAAAAACCTAAGAAGATTTCGAAAGAGATTATTAAAAATGTTAGTATAACTGAGGATATTAAGCGAAGCGGACGCTTTCTTACTTAAAATTATAAATTGTTGCGAATTTTTGTCAATAATGGCTTATTTATTTAATATTAAATTAAATATATTAAAAATGATTGTGTATGCTACTTTTTCTTTTAAAGGAAAATTAATTCGGTCTAAATAGACCAATGTATTGAAATCTTGTCAAAATGGCCAAAAATTTGTTTGATCCAAAACCACTTTTCTCGACGTTTTGGAATTTCTTGAGTCCGAAAAGAAAAAATAATAATAATATGTCTGTCCGTCTTTCTGGACGTCTAGATGTCTGTACCCATGATATCTCGAGAATCGCTTATCCGATTTAGAATTTTTTTTTCCACCAATCGGCTTTATGGTACGACGGTACATATGATTGTATGATGGTACGATTGCACGATGATATAATGTTATGTCGTGTATGATGGCATGATGGTTTGATGGTATGGTTGTACGATAATATGATCCTGTGCAATGCCACTACATAAAAAGCCATGAAAAAAACTTGTAATGGTGTTAAGGGAATAAAGATTTTTATTTTCCTATGGAACGTAAACACAATCATATGGATTTTGTGTTGCCTTTATTTTCAATTTAAATGAAAATTTTTATTGATAAATAGAAATAATTTTAAATTAAATACAATCTGTTTCGTCGGCAAGTGACCCCTTGTGTGTTGGTGATAGCTTTTCACATTTTTCTTCATATCTTCCAAGTTATGGGCTCGATTTTAATTCTGTTTGCGGTTTTTGAAAGCTTCTGAGTCACTTTATTGGTTATTTGCACAATAAGCCAGGTTTTTGTAAAGAATGTAACAAATTATGGGAAAATCACATTTTTTTTACTTAAACGATTTTTTTATTTAAAAAAACTTTTACTTTTTAAAAAAATGAACTGTAAGTTGAAAAAATGTCCCATGACATGGTTATTTTATTATAATTATTAAAACATTGTTACTACCTAACTCATAAAAATATACGAACACCAATTGTCGAAAAAATGTCGTTTGTAGCCGTTAAGGTATAGTGATGTTTATCTAACCAAATCTTTTAAATCGATCATTTTCACTCAAATTGGTAAGTAATAATAAATAGTTCAGTTGTTCGCTAACCGATAGTGTGAAAACTATGTACTCTCAGTGTTTTGTGTTTTAACAATTTTAAGTTTATGTGATAATGAAAAGGACAGTTTGTGTTAAGTTAAAAATTTGATCAAACAAATATACAGCGTGAATATTAACATACACGTTGTAAGAGGATTTATTACGATTAATACGCGCTGACCCTACGACAAGTATCAGTCGCCTGTCGATAATGTTAGGCATATCGAGGTCAAGAAGGCCTTAATCCTTATCACTTCCGTCGTGCTCAACATCTACTAGATGTGAACCATCGTGTCAGATCAGTTTTTTGTAACTGGATAATTTCACAGCAAAGAAGTGATGTCAATTTTATAAGGAGAATATTGTAGACAAATGAAGCTACTTTCACCAGGGCGGGTATAATAAATTATAGAAACCTCCATGTTTGCGCCGTCGAAAATCCACACGTCGTAAAGGAGACAGCTTTCCAGAGCCAATTTTCTATAAATGTATGGGCGGGAATGATCTACGATTAACTTATCGGACCTTACGTGCTACCAAACAGGCTTGATTAACACGTATTATTAGAATTTTCAGGAATCACGTTGTCTTTGCTCATGGAAAAAGTGCCATTGTTGAGGGGAAGGCGAATGCAGCTGCAATTAGATGGAGCTCCAGCACATTTTGCAAAGATGAGACGTGATCATTTGAATAAAAATTATCCACGGTGGATCGGTAGAGGAGGTCCTGTACCCTGGCCGCCAAGGTCCCTTGATCTTATGCCCCTAGATTTTTATTTCTGAGAGCAAGAATTTTCGCTGCTGCAGCAGAAACAAGAGGCAACCCCTAAGAATTGCGTTGGACAACAACTAGTGTGATCAGGAGAGCCTTGTTTGATTACAAGAGGGTGGAAAGCATTTCGAACATGTCATTTAATTAAAAATGTTTAATAATTTGTAATAGAAATTTTTATTTATTATTAATAAAACAGTATTATTTTATTTCTTTGACTTTAATTTAAACATCTTTCCTTGTTTAATTTCCCTACTTTCTCTAGGTGATTTTTGCGCGGTATTTTTAAGAGTTAGCTAGTAACAAAGTTTTGTCAATTTTTAGATATTATGCTGTAGATTAATAATAATAATTAAAATAATTAACTTAATGGGATATTTTCTCGACTTACAGTTCAGTTTTTTAAAAAGTAGAGGTTTTCTTAAGTAAAAAAAATGTTATTTTCCCGTAATTTTTTACATTCTTTAAATAAACCTGGCTAAATGCACAAACTATCAAATAAAATGACTCATAAACTTTCAAAAACCGCAAACAGGATTAAAATCGAGCCCATAACTTGAAAAAGAGACTCCCACTTTAAAGGATTTTTTGTGATAATTTTAATTAAGTATTCCGAATTTTCCGGCCGGCCACTTGCCGACGAAACACATTATATATCTTGCTGCTTGTACAGAATTTTAATTGAAATTAATAAAATTTTAATTAACAATTTTGAATTTTAGTAAATTGATATTTAGAGAAATCGTTAGGCTTCGTGTTTTTTTTAAATTTCTTTTCGTATATTACTAGATTAGTTTTATTATAAATCATGGCTGTTTATGTAGTAGCATTGGTAAAGTAATAAAACTAATCTAGTAATCTACGAAATGAAATTGTAAAAAAAAGCACGGAGCCTCACGATGTTTGAGAATAAAAATCAATTTACTAAAACGCAAAATTGTGAATTAAAATTTTATAAATTTTAATTAAAATTGTGTACAAGCTGCAATTCGATATATTTAATTTAAAATTATTTATATTTATCAATAAAAATGCTCATTTAAATTGAAAATAAAGGCAACACAAAATAATTCCCATATGATTTTGTTTACGTTTCATTGGAAAATAAAAATCTTTATTCGCCTGGGGATTTGACTTTTTAGACTGATGTCACGGCTGTTTATGTAGTGGCATTGTCCTATGATTCTATGACGATATGAATTTCGATCGTATTGTCTACGATACTATTATGGTATGATGGAATGATTGAATGACTTTACGTACCATTAGTATTAGCCACCTGTGACATTATATGAATCCAATTCCAATTACAGCATGCGTCATTTAAAAATACATCCCAAATTGTCAATTAGTATTGTAGCTATTACCCTTATTTTTAAGAAAATAATAAACATACCACAAGCAAATAGGTACCCTTTTTTGGTGGTAATAAAATAATAAATATTTAGCGAAATGTAAATACATATTATTTTTAACCATCAACAGAAATTATTGAGTTTTATAAACATCCTTATATGAATATAATTAAAACAAAAACCTAAATGATTTCATTACGAAATGCAATAAGGAACAAAAAAACCATCCGAAAATTTTAGTAACGTTCCGTTGCGAAAATTTTCGTAATCCGGATTTCAAGAATACCATTTTAGTAACTTACATTTTCATCTTCTCTCTCGAAATTTTATTATTTCTTTTTTCCTCTCTTCGCTGTATTCGTAATGGTTTCAAGAATACTAAATTATGATTTCACCATTACTATTACGAAAATAGCATTACGAAAATTTTCGGTTACGAAAATTTTCGTAATGTTTCAAGAATAGCACCCCAGGACTCTCGAAATATTTTCGAAGTTGGAATTTAAGCGGCATTATAATACCAGAAATTTTTTCTTCATCTAATACTGACATTCTAAATATTTTTGGAAAATTAAATAAATCTTTACTTATCACATGTTTGAAAAATCTATGTTCCGTTTTGAATAAATTTTGAACATCTTTATATTCTTTCTCAAGGTTTACAAATTTTTCTGTGAATTCAACATTATATTTTAATTCGTCCTTAATCCCTATTATTGATGTTTGTACTGTTCTTGAAATTAAATTTTAAATAAATAGAATATCTTTACGGTTAAAATTATCTTTATAATGGAGTTCAATATTTGCAGATAACATTGTATTATAAATTTCCGTTCTGAAATTAGTATTTTGTGATTTAGTATAAATTGATTGACTGCTACCGGATTCTAATTTTTGAAAACAATTACTGATATTCTCAGTACTTGTTGAAATTAAATTGGAGTTATTATGGAGAGCGGTGAACAGATATTTAAGCTTACACTATTTACATTATTATTATTTTCTTTATGCAAATTATTTAAATGACGTTTAAATTTGGTTGATTTTGAAAATAATTGTAAACAATGACGTTGCTTGCAGGTATAGGAATTATTCAGAAGATATTTGTGTTGGCATTTCAAATGTTCAGATAAACAATTTACAGTAGAAAAACTACTGTGACAAAAACAACAATTATACATTATTCAAAGATAGCTTTAAAGTCCGAAGACTGGATATTCATCAAAATAGACTCAATGCCTTAAAAATATTTCTGAATGAATTCCCATACTTGTTCACAATCTCTACTGTATTTTAAATTTAATGTATTATACACCTTAAAGCACAGATCTACTGCGTTTATCAAATTTTCACATTTATAAGATGTGCAATTATCGACGTAAACATAAAATGTCGTGGAGTTTAAACATTTTATACCATAAACAAATGGTTGCATTTGCAAACCATGTGAAACGTATTTATCCAAACGTTCTTGGATAATGTTTTCTAAATTATTCAATGTATCAATAATTTGAATTTGTCCAACTTGAGAGTCTTTAATGCTCGGTTTCCAAATAGTGTTGCGATAGGAAATACGGGCAGATGGTTTGGCCAACGCATGTAGGCTATGTAAAATTGTTAAACTTCGATTATCTAAAACGAAAACGTTTTAAAAATGAGCAAAACTACTACAGCGTTTCAATGAATTTTTGTCTACCTTCGTTAGTTGAATCCTATATTTGCATTAGTGCTTCCTTTGTTTCTATGTCTTTAACGCATCGTAACATTTTTGGAACGCATGTGGTTGCAAAATGTTCCCTTTGTTTAAATAAACTATTTTTTTCGTTGGATGTAGAAATTCAAAATCAATGTCGTACTGAAATAAATCAAAGGAGGATGCAATCTAATTATTTGTACTCTTTAATATTAGTTTTTCAGTAACTATACTAATGATGCAGCACTGACATCTTTCAAAAGAGGCCAATTCAGAAATATTTCTGCCAAATTAGATAAGTTCGTTATTCTATATTTTATTGTTTTTTTGCCAGCAACCTTCAATTTTATCCCATGGTTCAGTGTGCCTCTTCAGAAAAATTTGAATTTTCTTTTCTTCTGTAAAATCTGGCGCCTCCACAGTTTCGTTCGGTTTAACTTTTTTTTTATTTGGGATAATTTCATTCGTTGTTTGCCTTTTTATTTTCGTCAGTGTATTGCGTTATCTGCTAAATAATTTACCCTTGGGATTTCCTGAAGTTTTCTTTTGATAATAGGTTTCCTGTGGTGTAGATAGAATATGATGCGTTATTAAAATAAAAAATTGCCGGTTTGATAAATTTTTGTGTTTTCGTTTACAGTTTTTAATAAATTAATTAAATGATTGAAAATTGAAAGTTTATTGAACGAACCATTATAGCTTCGTATATTCCGTGCTAGATATACGTTTATTGTATTAAGGTAAATTCGTTGAAAAATTATTAAAATTTAAATGTAATATTTTTGAATTTACTAACACTTCATTAGTAAAAAGCCTTTGAATTTCATTAGCATAAAATTCCATCTCTGGATGAGACAACCTTTTACCAGAATCTGTACATATATTGATCTATAATCGCGCCACAAACCATTTTCTGTTGATTCTCAGCTCAGTTAATTTTTTTAAATTCTGATCTCTTAAGTCCAATCAAATTTGTCCGTATTTACTTTTTAATAAAATATTTTCTAATTTCTAAATAAAATGTTGGTTGTAAAAAACTATTAGAAATGTATGGTTATATTGGTAAACAAGTTGTAAAACAGAAAATACGTTTTTTTATATATTATTTATACATAAATAATTTTTAATAATTTTCAATACACTGATCAGTTTTTACGAACCTCCGCTGTCATGCATAACTACCGTTAAATAACTTAAACAATATTTTCAGTTTTAACTGCAAAAATCAGTATTTGGTTTTTGGTTCTAAAACTAGCAAAGCATGATACATGACGTGCATTTTTTTAATTATTATAAATTATACGTACTTCCAAATTTTCTGCCGAAGAGGACGAGGTATTGCTATTTTTTTGTCACGCTCGAATTAATTGATAGTGTGTCTTCAAATCCAACAGAGTGCACCGGTTTCGTAGAATTATTTAGCTTCCAAATTTGAATAGCATCGTCAAATTCTATGCGATCTAAAAGCCTGCTATTTGGTCTTAAGGTGTCCACATGAAGCTCTTGAATGATTTTTATTTGTTTGGTGCCTAAACCTGCGTCTACATCATTAAAAAATTTAATTAGGTATAATCTATTATTTACTATTATTTGTTTTCTTACCTTTTAAAATTGTATATATATATTCTGGATTAGTTAAGTTCCATCCATTTATAAGAATTGTCAGTTCATCGTGACTATTTTCATTTTCAATACAATAGTCAATTAAATGTTCGTTGCACAAATTAGAATCAGGAATATCTATTATTAATTCAATAATGTTATTAGGTTCATTCAAACGGTGCATTATGCTGTTAGGACAATAAAAACACCTAGTTTTCTAATGTCACAAAAAAACTATTTTATGTATCCTCCAAAAAAAAATGCACGGAATATTGAGAGTGTATGTATAAAATTTCGTGTAAATTGGGATAAGCCACAAACGAATTGCAAAATATTTCACAAGCTTCGATTGGTATGAATAATTAAGCCCTTTGTATTACAAAAACAAAATGGATTTTCTTCATAATAACACTTTAATGTCAGCACACGTTAAAAATTATATTTTATTTTAAAAGTGGTGTAAGTCCATTTTTTAAAAACAAAAAAATTAAGCTGAGAGTGTGTTACCGGCCAATAACCGTTGGTGGTAGCATCGCACACATGTTATGTGATCGGCCACTAACAGTTGTTCCGGCTATATCACACACGTGTGAGCGGCCATTAAAGTGTTAATCAACCTAAACGTGAAGCCAAAACTAAATATTTCACAAAGCGGTAATGATTTACCTTAAGTCACTGTTGTAATAAAAATTATAATTTAAACAAACTATACGATATTAAACTTTGTTAAACATTGTAACAAATATGAATTAGGATCTAAAACCTAACCTTAAAAATTTATAAATTTATAATATTATATATATTATTACAATGAAATGATTGGCATGATCGCCATTAAATGATATATTTATTTAAATTTGATATTGACTATTTGTAGTTGATTAATTAATTATTATTATGTGAAGAAGTGCCAAGGGTGAAGAGTGGCCTACGCTTCTTAACGCAATTACTTGCGTCGACTAAAGCGCCCTTTTGGCCCTCGCCATTTACCCACCTTATATTGCAAAGTTAATTGCAACTTGGTTTCAGCGGGGTGGCTCCTTGTTTTAAGAACAAACTAATTAATTTAGTTGATCACTCAACTAGATCCAAATTTATTCTTTTCTTGTTTACGAAATTTTACAGTTTATATACTTAAATTTAATGTGTAATTTATTCTCTGATTGAAATTTACTTTACTTATTAATTTGTTTAATTGACAAAATTTATATTCAATATTAAAATATTCAATCAGCGCATTTATAATTTATTACACTAACAATTGTATTTGCACGCGTTTAATTTTATTGCATTGATTACAACAATAACTTTTTTGTACACGCGCTTATTGAAATGAAATGTATGATTATATTTCAACATTGCTGATTCATATTTTACTATCACTAATTACACTAACAAATAATATACTATTTATATTTCCATTTACAAACGATTGGAATGCGTTTGTTTGTTTACTATATGAGAAATGTAATATGTCATTACAATATTATGCACTAAATCAAGATTCACTCAAGAAAAAAATAAATGTTTACAGAGTAATAAATAATTAAACTTTTTATGTGCTAATATGTGCTTAGCATTATCACTATCGATTATACACTACACTTTTTTAATTCGGATGTACATATTTTTTAAAATTTTTTGATAGCAACTAGTTCACTTGAAATTTGCATATGTTCTGAAATGAACTGTTATTGAGTGAAAGAGAAATTGGAAATAAAACATGATATAACAGGAAAAATTTGAAGCGATTGCTATTAATTTAAGATATGTGTTTTTATTTTAAATTAATATTCTAAAACAAAAACTTTTTTTAATTCATGTACACTGTTAAGATTGGTGTTTTAATTTAAAAAACGGATCTGTTTAACTTATGATGATTAGTATTAAATTAAACCTAACAAAACAGAAAATTAAAAATTTCGTTTCGAGTTGAAATTTATCTAATTTTAATAGTATCCGACACGGTTACGAACAAACAAATACTTTTAATTTAACAAAAAATATTTCTAATCTTGCACAAAGGTAATTTTCTTGACAATTGAGCAAAACTGTTTCATTCAATATAAAAGGAATTAATTTCTAAATTGGTTAGTTGCATAAATTACTAACGTCTTATAACAATATTAACCCTGCATCACTAACGCATGGGTCCAATGGACCCAATTTAGAATGACGTTAAGAAAAATAAATGTTCTTTAATTGAAACAAACTTCATACCAAAATGTAATCTATATTTAGGTATTTCCCCACTTTTAATTATACATTTCAATTTTGTTTTGTCAGTCATTCAGTGAACAGTAGAGCATTGAAAAAGTGTTTGGGTCATTTGGACCCACGTTAGTATTGAGAATGCAAAGTGAAATATTTTACGAAATACCTATTTTTTATTTGATTTTTTTGTGATAAAATGAACTATAATTTTAATTTTTTATTGTAATTTTTTGGAAATAAATTTGAATGATATTTTTATTTTTTTTATATTTTAGTCTTAATAAATTTACTAAAAACCTATAAATTTACCGTTTGAATACCAAGATTTCTCTGTAAATCGAGTTTTAAGACATGGGTCCAATGGACCCAAGGTTAGTTTTCATGTTCCATAAAATAGCGTTAGTGATGCAGGGTTAATAAATATTTTTCCACTATCTCCAGATGAGCGTTAATGCTACCCCAAAACATCCAAATATTGGCACCTCCGAGCAGTGGAAAAGGTTTCCGAAAAATTTATTGATAAAACCAGAACATCTATAGAGACGTGTATGTCAAATATTTGTTTAGCCAAATTGACAAATACCAGTATGGTATGAGTAGTTAGGCTTTTTAAGTGGCTAACTAAAGATCAAGAATAATTTATTAAATTATTTAATAATTCGCTCTTTTAAAACAATAAAGCAATTAAATTAACCTGGGGTGAGCAAACGTTCTTCAAAGAGGATAGACGTGTTTTTTCTATCCTCCTCAAAAATTTAATTTAATTTTATTTTAATTTTTTTTTTTTTTGTTTTATTTATATATTGTTATGTATATGCTTTATATACGTATGTATATTATATACATTTCAGTTATAATTTTAACTATATTCAATTCAATTTTAGTGAAATAATAATTAAAGTGTAGTTTGAGTGTAAAGTGTAATTTTGGAAAATGCAATCCACCGGGATACATTTATCAGGCAATGTTTTATATTTATAAATAAAGAAATCAAAATTTTTGATTTCTTGATTATGTGCACGATCTTAACTTTTGTGTGGTTGTACATGGGATTTAATTACTAAAATCTAATAATTGAATCGTATAAATTGATTTTAATTTAATTTGATATACATCGTAGTTAATTTCATATCTAATTTTATTTTTACGCATACTTGAATGTGTTTTTGTGTTTTATTTTATCTACAATCAACACAAATATATCCTTGAAGCTTGATACATAGCAAAACAAACAAAATGTTAATACAGGCCATCTCGTTCGCTTTTTATTAGATTATAAATTAACTAAACTATATAAATAAAATACTAATTTGGAAATATTAATTTTGAGTAGAATTGAGATTTGGTTTGCAACAAATAATGACGTGTGTTAATAAACAAATATTTAAACCTGGTATACAAATTTGTCTCTGTGATTTGATAATAGCTACCGGTGGTAAAATATCTAGTTCAAGAATCAAAACGGAAATCAAAATCAAGAGGGAAATTGGTATATAATTAGGCTCAGGAGTGTAATTTTTGGAAATCGCTTGCATTAATGTGATTTGTCAATAGCTACCCCACACAAAACAATTCAGTTCAAGTTTTCCTTGAGAAATTTGGTACAATCAAATTTCTAGAGAACCCTAGCTTTTATCAAATGATATCAATACAATCCTCAGACATAACGGTTTACAGGCTGATTTTATACAAATTTTCTACTGGTTTTTGAAAAATATAAATTTTCTACATTTCCCTTAGTAAACTGGTCCTGAACTTTTTCCAGCGATAGATTTTTATAAATCACATCAAAGCAATCCATCTCCAGACATAATATTCTGGAGGCTAATTTTTTACCATTTCCTAATGATTTTGACTAAAATGTTTTGAAAGGCCTGTTTGTTCTTTCATCAAGCATATCCGCTAAAATTTGATATTGGGTTTCCCTATTGATATATCAATTACTCGAATTTTTTTTATCGGCAAACATCTCACAAAAAATTTATGACGGGACGTGTACATTTTTTTTTTTTTTTTTTTTTTTTTTTTTACTTTATTACTACATTTATAGATATTACAATTTTTCGTTATACTTAATTATATAGATTACAATAAATTTCTTTTATCTATAAATTTTTTTTTTGAAATGCAATGCCTGCGTCGGTTCACAGAACCGTAGTGCAGTCGCATATTATAAACCATATAGCGTATTATAATTATAATGTTAATCATAAAAAATAGGTTGAAAATTTAATTAATTTATAAATAAGTAGTAAAATTATACTAAATAAATTATTATTATTTTTTTTATTTTTTTTTTTTAACTGCAAAACATTTTAGTTAGGTAACACACAAAACAATATAACAACCCTTACAAGAAAAGAAATATTATAAAATGAAACTAAATGGATGGAAAGAAAAGTGACCGCATTTTGAAAGACATGTTCGGTTTTAAAATAGTATACGTACATTTTCCAATACGTGCGCAGTAAGACACTTTTTGAATACATTAACGTCAGGTTGATGCCTTAAATAAGATGAAAGATTGTTATAAATCATAAGCCCTCTGTAAAAAACATTGCTGTCAGATGCAGATGTAAGAAAAAGTGTATTTCTAATTTGCGATCGTCTTCTTGTATCATGATCATGTATTTCTGACATACGAGTTAATACAAAATTGTGCTTAATATGATCATATATAATTTTATGCATTAATAATAATAATTCTCTTGATGTTATCATATTTAAGGATAAGAATTCTTGAAATAGGTAGACTGTAGGTGTTCTGATATGCAAACATAGAACATTTTTTATGGCCTTCTTTTGTAATAGAAATACTTCACTTAAGTACTTTTTTTCGCACCGCTCCAAATTGGGTTTAAATAAACTAAGTGTGTATGAATATAAGCATAGTAAATATTTCTTTTAACGTTTCGTGGTAATATCTTTCTTGTTTTTCGTAATAGAAAAATGTAAGGCATTATTTTGTTTTTCACATTCTCAATATGTAACTTCCATTTAATCTTACTGTCCAAAACCAGCCCTAAATAGGTATATTTGGTGACTCTTTCAATTACTTGATCGTTGTATTTTAACTCGAGGATTGAATCGGTTTCATTTACAATTTTGTTTTCAAATATCATATACTTTGTTTTATTAATGTTCAAAATTAACGAAATTGGTATTAAACCACTGTTGCAACCTTTTTAAGTCCGACTGCATATCATTAATTAAACTTGTTGTATCAGAGCTACTATAAACTAGAACAATATCATCAGCATTGATTTGAATCATACCTCTCAAACTTACATCAACAATGTCATTAATAAAAATCTTAAATAAGGTAGGACCCAAAACCGAACCCTGAAGAACTCCGATACTTGAAACGTTAATATTGCTTTTAATATTACCTATCTCAACAAACTGCGCTCTATTATATAAATAACTTTCAAAAAATGTCATATATTCACAATTAAAATTTAGCTTCCTTAATTTCCATAATAAAATTGTATAATTAACTGTGTCGAAGGCCTTACTTAAATCCAAAAACAGAACAGAGACAAATTTTTTTTTTCTATTTCGACAGTAACATTATTTGTTAAATTAAGGCCAGCCGCAGTAGTATTTGAGTTCCTGGTAAAGCCAAATTGTTTTGCAGATATTATGTTGTTTGCTTCCAGAAATGACTCAATTCTCCCATTTATGACATTTTCGAAAATTTTTGTAATTGAAATAGGAATTGAAATAGGTCGATAGTTGCTTACAAAGGTTGCAGAACCGCTTTTAAATATTGGAGTAATCCGAGATAGCTTCAAACAATCAGGAAATATTTTATTTTTTATACAATCATTAATAAGCTGGGTAATATTTTAAGTTTTCCGATATTTCGAATTATAAACCTATTAGAAATTTTATCGTAACCAGTTGCTGAGCGACCCTTTAGTTTTTTTATGATATTAACAATCTCACCATCACTAACATTGCTAATATCTATAGGGCAAACAATATTATGACGGAGGTGTCGAAAGACTGCTTCTGATAGCATTTGCAGATCCTTTACCAAGTTCACTGACGTTGTATTAAAATAAACATTAAACTCATTCACTATTATATTGGTGTCATTGACGATTTCATTCTTAATTTCCAGATTGATTTCGTTATTATTAGTTCTTTTTTTCAATATATGCTTATTCAAATTATTCCATAAAATTTTTGGATTGCCAATACTATCATCAAATATTCTATTATAATAGGCAGTTTTTGCTTTAACTATTTGATCACTGACAGTTTATCATAATACCTGTACCTTTCTTTACAGTAATCGGAACAGGGATATTTTTTTTTATGACGATGGAATTTCTCTCTCTGTTTAATAAGAGAAAATATAGCACCATTCATCCATTCTTTTTTAAACTTAGTAGATGATTTGTATTTAATTTTTTTGCTATATTTCATTATTAGAAACCTTAATTTATTTATAAATTCTGAACAACTGTTTGTACTATTAAGATCATTCCACAAACCATCCTTATCCATTTCATCATAATCAACTATCTCTTTGAAAGTCGGTTTATTTGACAAAATCTTCTTTTCTTTTACAAACCTGAAATATATTAGTTTATGATCCGATTTGGAGTAATCATCTAGATAAAATTCATAACTAAAATTACTCATTTCGGAAATAACATGATCTATTATGGTTTTAATTGTATTGCTTATTCTCGTGGCGTAGTCAGGGTTTATTTTATTCAAGATAATATATCCAAGACCAGTTAATATTTGAACATAATTATCCAGAATCTTTTCTGAAGATAATAAGTTTAAATTAAAATCCCCTAGAACAATGTTATTGCTATAATTCAATAAAATAATTTCAAATTTTGTCAAGAAACTTTCAATGTGATGGTTTGGTTGCCTGTATACAGCAATTACATTTAATCGCAAAACAGGAAAACATACTACTAAGAAACTACTATTCATGTATGTTTCTTCATGTAAAATGAAAGAATTAATTGTTTCTTTAACTAGGATGCTGCAGCCACCATAACCTCCTTCTCTTACTGAGTGATATGAAATATAACCACTTATGTTACAGAATTCCCGATCAAAAGGACAAAGCCAAGTTTCTGTTAAAACAATTACATCTGTTTTGTACGGCAAAACTGTTAATAAAAGCTCTACATCATCTAACTTAAGCCGCGGCTACACGAATGGAAAATGTCGACCAATATTGGTCCAATGTGATTTGTAAAATATTGGACAAATATTTGTGAAATAAAATTTGACTGTCTACACGATTTGCCCAATGTTCATTTTTCGAATGGCTACCAATGTATAACCAATTTTGGTGGTTTATATATTGATATTTATCACTAGTTGTCACTACTAGTCATACATTAATTACGATATCTCCCACAAGATGGAAGCCAATGCAAACATATTGCTTTAAATGCACTTCGAGCTTATTTTTATGTTGACAGTGTTTTAAATCCCAAATTTCGGGATAATTTTGATATAAATTTATAAATTCTAGCACAAACTCAGCCGACCAGTCAGATTCCATTTTGGATTTATTTGTTTATAAATAATAAAATATAATGACATCTACAGTTGTATTTAGTGACATCTGCCATTAAGTATTCAAAAATGCATTTTTTCTCACCATTCGTGTAGACGAAGTACCAATATACACTCCAACGTTGGTAGTTTCCTTTGATCTTTTTATTAAAACCGCCTATTGAGCGAATGGTTACCAATGTTGGACCAATATAACCTTCATTTGTATTTGTTATTTTTTTCTGTCTACACGATTTTTTTTTGGACAAATCTCCAACGTTGGTCTACATTTTCCATTCGTGTAGCCGCGGCATTATATCGAACACTTCGAATGTTTAAATAGAGAATATTCAAAAAGTCTCCACAATGATTTGTAGATTTTTGAACGCACGTATAATATTTGTTCATTGCTTTCCATTCATCTATTTCATTTGACAGAATATTATTATGTAATATCATCATATTCATAATTTTTAAAAACAATCGAAATCAAAACTAAAATATTGCAGCTAAAAATAAAAATATGTTCTTTCCGGATAACAATTGATTGTGAAACTACTAATAATGATAAAGTTTGAAAATAAATAAATGAAACTAATCTAATGTGTTTGTGATGATTTAATGAAATGTGTTGAAAATAAAATAAATTGAATCTCTTACTTTTCCAATGGTGTTCCTGTTGGAATAAATTGACCTTGACCAACAGCTGAATCTGCTTGTGAATATGAATGTGATGATTGAATATTCTCCAAATCCGACATCTGTCTGATGGTGATGACTTTACTGTGACTTTCCTTTTTAAGATAGATATGGTTATTTTTTACCCACAGGAACTTAAAATGATTTGCCGACTTAAACTGGAGAGCTTTGTTACGACTGGCATACGTCTCCACTTGGAACAGTGACGATTTTTTTTTTTTCGAAAATTCCAAACGCTCAATAATTTGAAATTTTTCTTTAATTATAAAATACCATGACCACCATAGTGTTGTATATACATATGCTCTAAGTTATGCTTTGCCAAATTCAAATTTAATATTCTCACCGATTGCTATGTAAACATATTTTAAAATTTTTTTTTCTCATTTGCTTGTGTTCTATATTGTCATGTACAAACATATATATCTCGTGCGAGTTGGTGTGTGTACATGTATTATGTAGTATGAGATGGAATATTTGGTTGTTAAAATATTCAATCTGGAATATTCGATTTTTCTTTCTGGTATCATTGGCTTAAATTAACGCGTGATATTTGCTCTGGGTGGGGATAGAACTAGGTCGGTGTATTAGACATGAATCCGATGCGGCTGTACAGATAAGTATGTACATGCGTTCGTCGTCGTTGTTTGTCTTATTCGTTGTATTTGTGTACATAAAAAAAAAACATTATACATGTCAATAAAGATTTTACAATAATAAAAAAAAAAATAAATAAATGATGAACATGTGCACAAATACAACGAGTGAGACAAACAGCGATGCGAGAGAGAAAATGGTAGGGGGAAATTTTTCTGATTTTTGATGTAAAATATTTTTTTGATAAAAAGTCAGCCTAGTTTGGAGTTTTGGTGACGAGAAGTCAACATTTTGATATAAAAAAAAAATAAATAAAATAAAAGTCTAGTTTTGAGTTGTTGACGATAAGTCAAATTTTGTTATATATAAAAATTAAAAATAAAAAATAAGTCTAGTTTTGTCATTTTAGACAATAAGTTCAAAAAATTTTTTGAGATATAAAAAGTCTAATTTTAAATTTGGTTAAAATAAGTCAAGTTTCGTTTTTTTAAAAAAATAAATTGGATGTGATTAGATTTTGTTAAAAGTCAAGTTGGTTATAAAAAAATATTTTCTTTAAGTAAGACCAACATACATATTTGGTTTGGTCGTAATTTGATTTTTTTATTTTTTTTGTCTGGCTAAAATAAAAAAAAAAAAAAACTATACAAGAAATGAAATAAAATTGTAAATTTAAATAAAAAAAAAAAAAAAAAAAAAAAATGGCGAAAATTGTGTTTGAAGTGCATTTTAAATAATTTAATGCCACAAATTTAAATTTTTTTTATGGGAATTACCGTTAATTTTGTTAATATAAATACGAAAATAAACAATAAATTGTGAATATATAAATAAAAAAAAAAGTTTAAATATTAAAATCTGGTGTTGTTATTTCTCTAATTTAATCCGATTGAAAAAAAAGAAAACCCAAAAGAAAAATATTTTGATGTGTAATTAGAACTTATAAATAATAAAAAAAAATTTAAGACAAATAGACACAGTGCGAATAGACCCAGCGTAGGTGTGATTCATCTTGTAAAATCTTCAATAATAAAATCTAAAACAGTGTTGGGCAAATACTTGATCCCGTATTTTGATTAAGTGTTACTCTTTGACGTACCGGTTACCGCTGAGCGGATTACGGTACGATTGCCTACGGAATGTATAGCCTTAATAATAAAATTCCGTGTGCGGTACTTACGTCGTAAAAAAAAAAAAAAAAAGAAAATTAAAATAATAAATTTCTGGTCGCTTTTACTACCGTTGAAATTACTGTTAGTGGTATTCGTGAGTTCGGAGCTGTGTTCCCGCCCGTGGGGGCAGGCAATCGGTTGTGTGAGGGGGATCCTGCGTCGGCGCTGGTTGCGGTTGGTCGGACGGGCCTTTAAAACAACAAGGTAAAACAAATAAGGGATAAACAATCTGGCTAAGTAACTTTTAGTTTCTTAAGTTTGTAACAGGTTGTTTCTCCTTTCTATTTTCATTATATTGTACATGTATTACTATTTTTACCGTTTGTTTTCGGTGTTTCGTGGTGGTGCACCGATTTGGTGAGAACCCCACTCAGAGCAATTATTGTCCGGTTATATTCTTTTTCCGTCATTTTTATTGATTGCGTTTGGAATTTCCGTTCTTTTCTCTTCACTTCTGCTCGGTTGTCCGTTTTTGTGTGTGGTTCGACCCGATAACGGTTCATTTTTTTTTCAGGTATTTTTGTGTTTTCCTTAATTTTCTTAAAAAACAGTGATAGTGAAAGTAAAATTTAACATTAACGTAGAATCAGTTTTAACGTAATTTATCATTCATCAGTTTTAGCCTAATTTTAAATTTTTCTCTTATACCATAACTTAAAATCTTTTTTTTTTTTTTGAATTTCTTACGGTAGTGTGCTACGCCGCACCATGTGCGTGTAAATAAATAATTGATCGGATGATGTGGGGTGTGGTCATGTGAAGGGTCGGCCCTTTTCCACCCTTTCCCGTGCGTGCCGTTCATTCCTCCAGGACAGGCTGTGCTGGAGGGCGGCACGCCATATGAGTTGATCGCGTCGGGGTGACGGTCTCGTTCCGGGGGATTGTCGCTGGGATTGTCATGCGGGCGTCCCTCCTTCATAAATGACATCGGTAGCCGTCGCGACTGGGAAACAGCATCCTAGTAGGCGGGCCGATGAGGGGAGGCCCGTGTGGCAGTCACGGCGGTAGTCGCCTGGGATTGAGACGGTCACTCCGGATCGATCACTCCCAGATTATCATTTTCTTTTTGCCGCTGAGGCCGTGGCAACTTAATTTTTAATTTCCATTTGTCCCTCCAATTTTATTGTCATGCGGTTATTCAAGCATGAGAAATATGTCTGAGAATCCCCACGCCACACCGCGAGCTCTAGCCAGCTACTATACCGCATCAGACCACTATTCTCATGTCTGTTAACGTAATCCCTTGGGGATTTCGTTACAGCTTTTCGAAATATGCGTGCTTGAAGCGTTGTAAGTTCTTCACGGATATAGAGCCGCTTATTATCAGCAACATTGTAGTCCATTTCTTTTGCAAACAACTGCTGCCTTGTTCGAAATCGAGACAGGATTTCTTCTTTTGTAGCTCTATCGCGTAAACGAACTTGAAGAAAAATCTTTGCTGGCCCGTCCTGACTCTTTGTTTCAATATATTTAAGTTTCTGAATTTGACCAAGGGTTACACTGGTTTGAAGCTTCGACAATATTTTCACCATAACATCTTCAGGTTTTTGAGATTTGTCTGGGATTCCAGTTACTATCAAATGATTCTCAATTAATTTCTGCTCTACACTTTCCAATTTATTTTCCAATTTTGATATAATGACAACCTGTTTCGTTTGAGCCTCGGAAGTTTCACATATCTTATCCTGCAATGCGTGATGTTTATTCTATAGTTCACCAACCTGTTTTTCAGATTCATCCACCCTTTCGAAAAGTTAATTTTGGCATGACTGTATTTGTTCAAGCATTGAACTTAGATTATTGACTGATGCTAGTAGACCTGTTAGTTGTGCCGAAAGAGATGTCACCGTTTGTTTGACGCTTTCAATAACTGGAAGGTTGGAATTTTTTTGCTGTAGAGTGTTTGATTCTTGACCGTGAAGTGCTGAATCATCAACGCCACTTTCTGAATTAATTGCATGGGGTTGCCCTTTGGGTAACTTCAGCGAGAAGCCTCTCCCACATTCCTCATTACAAAACCATGTTGGATTTCCAGCAAGACGTGTTATGTACATACCATGAATGTTTTTACAAAACGGATGGAATCGTTTTTGGCACTCGTCGCATTCGAAGAAACCTTGTAGTGTTGTAATTTTATTCTCACACCCATTACATTGAAAATCAACTGTCAAAGTTTGGCGCATTTGTACATTGCAATAAGGCATTATATAATCTTATTATATTTATTTTAATTATTAAATTTCACCAGAATATTTTATATATTTTGCAATTAGAACATTCAACTATTTCAAACTAATAAATTTATACTTATTTACTTTGATTTATATTTTTAATTAATTTTTATAAGTAGATAATAAAAATGTTGGTTAACACCGCGCTATCTGTCGTTTTATTTATTTACACATTAATTGTGCATATCCGCTATTATTCGATAATTTGGGAAATTCGGTAATATGCATACATATCTAAGAAAATCGATATCTTCCCACTGTGTTCAAACAAACATCTCACAATGATTTTTCGATAGGTCTATCTGTGTAGTATAATCATGCACATCTGCTCAAATTTCGTATTCGCTTTACCTATTGAAATATCGATCATTCGAAAACTTGAAAAATTGGATACTATACATGTTTAAGAAAGTTGATATCTCAAAGCTTTCTTTTATCGGCAAACATTGCTTTTGGCGAAAGTTTTGAGATGTCGATTTTCTCAGACATCGATAAGATAAAATTTTTAAATTTTTAAACATTGTCGATTAACAAGTTAAAGAGGACTAGCTTTGTGAAATCCCAAATATTACGGCTTCTATACCAGCCGAAACCAGTATCAATATCACTGCGACCACGGCATATGCGTCTTTCTGTGATGATCAGAGTAGTAACCAGAATAATTCACTAGCCAGAATTAAAAACGACATTCTAAAGACAGTGGTTTTCCAATTCCGAGATGGGTTTAACGTGTTACTAGACACAGCTTTAATTGACCTGCGCTTGCAACATCAAAGGCGCGTGTGACTATTGAAACCTTCAATAAATCAGTGGCAGAAAGTACACGAGGAATTGCTCAAATAAAAGTACTTTAGTTTTGCTGCTTTTATTGTATATAACACTACTTAGATCAGCGAATTTAACAAATATTTTACTTGACATGTCACGGCATATTGAATAATGTACCATTCCTTGCTTACATTACATTGCTAACCAATTAATGCAGAATTTTCCTAGAGTAGCCACAATCATAAAACGAGACTTCTACGCTGATGATCTATCTTTAAGTACAGTGCCAGTTGGGTTGAAGTTGCTGAAGTGGACCGCAAACCATACAGATCTATTAAATCACTAAAACAATCAATGATTTAGAAATTTCCGAAAGGGAGTTTGACAACGGTCAAGAAACAGTCCAAATATTGGACATTTACGATCGGCCTAAAAGATATGTCTCCAAATTTCGAGTGAACATACCTGTGGCGGTTCACGCATTCACACATGCGTTCGTCGTCACACGGTCAGAACAAAAACGAACAACGCAAACGAAAACACCCAACATAAAAGACAACTGAACTACTGTCTCTTCCAGACAGTACAACCAACAAAACAAAAACAATATATAATAAAAATTCAATCTCGTCTCGGATTTCAACGCGGCAACACGTCGTCATCACGCTGGCTGCATGCGCTGTTTACATATAAAATGGTGGTGAGTAATAATACATAATAATAATGTTAACAAAGAAATTAAAATAAAATAAATATTTGTTCAATTGAAAATTAAAAATTAATTGTATTAAATTAAAAATAAATTATTAAAATATAATTGTGCAACACAATAATTAATTTATCAATAAATACATGTAAAGTAGTGTACTTCCATATTGGTGACAACCGACGTCCATTTTTATGGACGGTTTTAGTTATTTTTTTTTTTTGTATAATAAAATGTCGAACACAAAATAAACAATGAACATTTACATTTTTATAAACCGGGCAATCAAATGGAGTCATACTTAACAAAGAGAGAGAACATAACATCACACACGTCACAAAAATAAAAAAAATACATACAAATACGTGCACACATAACAGAAGTCACACCACCATTAACATAATGCTGCGCAACTTTGATATTATAAAATAACACCAATAGACAAAACAGCGGCATCATCATCACACCAGCCGGCCTTGGTCATCGTCGCTCTTGGTGTTGGCCGCCAACCACATTTTTGGTGTAATAAATAAAAATGGTGGTGATAAATATAAAAAACTTATAAATTATAATAAATGATTTAAATAAGATAAATTAATTGTCATTGATTTTTTGTAATACTTATCGACGCCCTCGTTAAGTGGTGACCACGACGTCCGTTAGAAATGGTCGTGTGCGAAATCACGCACCGGCCACTTGTTATGATCGTTATTTATTCTTTTAAGTGCATTAATAGTGAGTAAAGTAACAAGAAAGCGTTACTTTGAAAATATTTTTTTCTCTACTCTTTTCTTTTATCTACCGCAAATATTTGCAACGACGGAGCTACTATTACATACCAATGGAGTCACACTATGTGATGCACACAAATGTAAACACATCCATGCAGATATTAAAGTACTTAACCACAAGGAGTCACGCAGAGTATCATACAGCCAGAAGCACACACTACACAGTACCACCACCACCACCACCATCATCAAGACCATCGACGAATAGCAACATCGACCACGCCTGCCATCCTTATTGACCGCGAGCAACAGGAGAAACATCATCGACCGGATCAACGCCATCAGCATCACATACACACACGCAAAAACCACATACGCACACATTACAAGACAGAGGGGGAAATTCAGAGTCCTGTGGCGTTTCACGCATGTGTACATGCGTTCGCCGTCACGGAACGAAATAAAAATAAAATACAACATTAATCAGTCTGCTCTCGATCGTCAATACGGTGACATGTCGCCCACCTCGCGCGGTATTAATGGTGGTAAAAAACAAATTATTATAATTATAAATTATATTAATTAAATAAATAAATGTTTATAAAATTAATTTAAAATAAAATAAAATTAAATAAGTTAAACCAAACATACAATTTAATAAATTAAAACCAATTAAATTGTGCACTATTATTTATTGATTACCAAATACCTGAACCTCCTCATACAATGCAAAGGTAATTGTACCTGTTACAATAAGAATAAAAAAGTTTATTTGAGCAGCTTTACTTCGGAATGAGCTATAAAGCTTATTGAATCTGTGTAGGTTCCAAGATGGCCAGAAGCAGAAAAGACGATTTTCAAATTCATGAGTTTGAGGATACTATGAAAGTTAGCCACAATTTGCCAGCCGAAAATGCAAAAATTAATAATGCGGAACACTTTTAATATCAGCCGAAAGTTTCTAGCCGAAAGCAAAAAATCAGTAATGCAGATTTTGTTATCTTAGCCGAAAATAAAAAAGTATATCGTAATAAGTCGATATGTTGTTTAGACCAAAATTACTGTCGATGCATGGATAGCATTGAAGACTTTTGTTAATATTCTTAAGTGGCAAAATCTGACTCCATCTCATCGTGGAAAATTGTGGCGTATTCGCGAAACCCAAAAAAATATTTAAAATCGGTATTAAATCAGCCTCTGAGAGTGTTATGTCAATAGCTATCGCAAGAAAAATGTTCAGTAAAAATTTCCTATAGGAAATCCGAAAAATGTTTTTTTTCGAAAATTCATTAGAAAATTGGTTTAAAATCAGTCCCTAAAGTGTTATATCTGGAGATGGATTGTATTGATGTGACTTCTCAACAGCTATCACAAGTTTCAAATTCAGTTAAAGTTTGCTTTGGAAACCTGGGGAAATTCGATTTTCCAAAAACCATTAGAAACTTTTTATAAAACTATCGGCCTCTGGAGTCTTACATATAGTATGTCTTGAGACAGATTACATTATGTGACTTTTCAATAGCTATCGAAAGGAAAAATTCAGATCTATTTCCCCGTGGGAAATTTACGAGATAGATTTCATGTAATGCATTTTAATGCAATTCATTTAACTTATAATGTGGAATGTTGATAGTGTAATCTGCATTATCGACTTTATACTTTCTGCTGGAAACTTTCTAGTAGCTTTAAGAGGTTCTTCGCTGGACTAAACTAAGTACATTTGGTTATGCGTAATGTGGGCAATGAAGACTTGCTCCATTTACACATTAAATTATACCAGGTCAAAAGACAAACCCCTAACCCCTAAACCCCATGCCACTAGGTAGGTCGGGATGCAAAGTATTGGAGAGAAATTTTGTTTGGCGGACGATAACATCACGGTAATGGTAAAAACTATCGATTGTACATAATTCCCTACTTACGTACTCCGCATACCACCTAATCAAACCCGCACGGTCTTCTAAACATAAACATTATATGCTTAAAGGTCTTAAAAGTAAATTCGCGTGAAGTTTGTTCAAAGTATGTGCTAAAATTATAAAAAAGAAATTTGGGACAAACTTAGGACAAACTTCACGCATTAGTAGACGGGCGGGTGAAGTTTTTACAAAAATTGCCCAATTTTTTTACGTCTATGACGGTTGAAATAAATAAAATATCTCGTTGTTATGAATTATCTGCAAAATGTAAAGGCTTTTAATATTTCGTAACTACTGGCTAAGCAACCCTTAAAAACTGAAAATGGTAATTGTCCCATATCAAAAGCTAACAACTAATAGTATATAGGACATTATTTAAGAAATTCATCATCTAAATATTGTTAGAAAAGTTTTGTAAAGGAGTTCCTCTTTATCGAGATAAGACCGATAGTGAGAGTTTCGAAAAAAATTCCATGACGTTATCAGTAGCAATATTGCTTACCGGTAATCCTTGCGGGCGATTCGCAAGCACTTGTTGTATATCGTTGGATTCGTTGAAGTTTCCTCTACGATTCGTGAGAGTTTGGAGAATTTTCTATGACGCTATCTCGCAGATTCGGGAGGACATATTGCATAGCGTTGGATTTGTTGAGGTTTTCTCTAAATTTTGTGAAAATTTTGATAAATTTTGTGAATTCAACGCTATACGATAAGTGCTCGCGAGTCTCCCTTAAGGATTACTCTTAAAGACTGCTGGTGTGGAGCTGGTGTACCGATGGAGGAGGATGTCGACAGCCCGGCCAGACGGGGGGGGGGGGGGCACTGACAAGTCCTCTATAGAGGGTATGAGGGGTGGCGAGACAGACGTATCCGGCGCATCCCAAATTACCGGGAATTAATTATCCTGCTGAAGCAGGAATTTATCATAGAGGTAGGTAGAGGTGAAATGGTTATGATTAAGATAACTCAAATTAACCTTCACCATTCTAAGGCTGCTTTGGCAGCTCTACTCCTCAGGCTGACTAGTTCGGGTGAGGACGTGATACTAATCCAAGAACCTTGGATTAACAATTAAAGGATCTGTGGCCTCAGAACTAAAGGGTACAAAATTATATCCTCTAGTAAGTCTGGGAAGATCAGATCTTGTATTCTTGGGGAAAATAATATTAATCTTTTCCTTCTCTCTCAATACAGCAATGGTGACACTACTGCAGTTAGCCTGGAAGTAGGCACTTGTAACCCGGGAAAATGAGGTTTCTCCGGATAACCTGGAGGAGCTGATCCGTAAAGCGGAACAATCAAAGGTAGGTGTGGTACTGGGAGTGGATGCTAATGCGCATCACACTATCTGGGGAAGCACAGACATTAATGAAAGAGGTGAGTCGCTTTTTGATTATTTGATGAGTACTAACCTTTCAGTGTGTAATATTGGGCGGGAACCCACATTTATTACTAGTAACAGGCAGGAGGTTCTAGACGTGACCCTTGCCTCAAATAATATTCTTCATATGGTTAAAAATTGGAGGGTGGATAAGGAACACTCCTTTTCTGATCATCGATATTTAACCTATAGCCTCGATATTCACCCTGCTACCCGGCAAGCCTTCAGATACCCTAGAAGGACCAACTGGAGCAAATATGGGGAATTATTGGAGGAAATGTTACCGACGAGGGCTATGGAGCCCCCGACGACCGTTGGGGAGCTGGAGGACATGGTAGCTAGCGTTACTAGCGCATGCAACCGATCCTTTCGCGCTGCCTGCACACTGGCTAAGCCTAGGGGTAGGCAAAAACCGGTATGGTGGTCCAGGGAACTGGGAACCTATCGAAGGGCTTGTAGGATAGCCTTTAATAGAGCCAAAAATACAAGGGAGGCTCAAGATTGGGACTCCTATAAGGAGAAACTCGGAACCTATAAGAAAGAATTAAGAAAGTCACAAAGGAGGTCTTAGAGAATCTTCTGTGATAATATGGAAGAGGTATCCGAAACCTCCCGCCTTAGGAAGATTCTTTCCAAAAGTATATCTAGTCCTAGTTTTTTGATAAAACCGGACGGATCTTGGACAGCTTCTAGTGGAGAATCTCTGGAGCTTCTCTTCGAGACACACTTCCCAGGGAGCTTTGAAGACCTGTTGGTGCGTAGCAATCATCAGGAATCACTGTCAGTAACCACAGAGGATATCGTAACCAGAAAACGGATCCTATGGGCACTGAGGGGTTTTAAACCATTTAAATCGGCTGGTCCGGATCAAGTTATACCAGCGGAACTTCAAAACAACTCAGTAATTATTCTTCCTTACCTGGAAGCTATATTCAAAGGGTGTTTGAAGCTGGGCTATATTCCTAGGTACTGGACGGAGGTCAATGTGGTGTTCATACCGAAAGCGGGGAAAAGCTCACATGTCTATCCTAAGGACCTAAGACCAATAACTCTATCATCCTTTCTTTTGAAAACCTTGGAAAGGCTGCTGGATGTATACATCAGAGATAAAATAGGTGCCAGGAAGTGGGCATCGTCTCAGCATGCGTACACAAAGGGTAGATCTGTGGACACGGCTCTGCACGCCTTGGTGTCTACGATTGAGAAATCGATTAATTCGAAGGAATTCTGTTTGGTGGCCTTCCTGGATATAGAAGGCGCCTTTAATAATGTGAAAGCGGAGGCAATCAAGGAGGGATTGTCATTTTTGGAGGTGGACGTTCCTCTGATAGGGTAAATCAATTATATGCTGGGAAGCAGGATTGTTAGCTCGAAGTTGGGGGACTCTACCTTCAAGAGGCGAGTAACTTGGGGAACTCCGCAGGGGGGGGGGTTCTGTCCCCTCTTCTCTGGAACATAGTGGTAAACGGGTTACTACTTGAATTAGAGAGAGAAGGTATTGGAGTTATCGCGTACGCAGATGACGTAGCGTTAGCTGTTACCGGGAAGTTCCTGGGCACGATTGTAGACGTAATGCAGAATGCGCTTACCATCGTTACGAAATGGGCTGGCAAATGTGGACTTGGTATTAACCCGTTCAAGACAGAGCTGGTACTCTTTACTAAGAAATACAAAATCCCGGTAGTTGTCCCTCCAACTTTAAATGGCACGAGACTTGCTTTTACTGATAGAGCTAGATATCTGGGCATTATCTTTGACAGTAAGCTTAGTTGTAAGCCCAACATGTTGGAGAGAATAAAAAAAGCTACTATTGCTTTGTACTCCTGTAGAAACGCCATTGGTCATAGATGGGGTCTGAAGCCGGAGCTGGTACACTGGCTCTACACCACCGTAGGTAGACCTGTACTCATGTACGGGTGGGTGTTTGGTGGCCAGCTCTGGACAAAGTAACTTACAAAAGTAAGATTGAGAGAGTGCAAAGAACGGCCTGTATGCTTGTTAGCGGGGCATTAAGGTCGACACCGACAAGTGCCTTAGAGGTTATGTTGCACCTTCTTCCGGTCGACATTTTTGGCAAACAAATGGCGGCAAATACGGCTGTACGACTTGCAGCCGTCTCTCAGTGGAGGTGTCTTAGTATAGGACACTCTACTCGTTGAAGATCGTTGAAGGATGAGCTGGCGTATCTTGACAACATTAAACCTACTCTACGCTTCGAGAAGCGATTTCGGACCTCCTTCCCTTCAAGGGAATCCTGGAGGGATAGACCGTTATCGGAAACCGAAGCGTTGCAATTCTTCACAGATGGCTCCAAGCTAGACGGCAAAGTAGGAGCTGGAGTATTCTGTGACAAATTAAATGTAAATATTTCTGTTCGTCTCCCTGATTACTGCAGCGTGTACCAAGCTGAAGTCGTAGCGATTGAGAAGGTCATGACGTGGTTGAAGCATAATGTGTTATCCTAAGACGATATCACAATCTATGTGGACAGTCAAGCGGCGATCCGGTCGTTTGAATCGGTGTCTTTGGCGTCACGGGTGGCGTTGAGTTGTCACTCATCTCTAAATGAGATGGGTGAGCATTTCAACATCCAGGTAGTCTGGGTCCCAAGTCACTCGGGCGTCATGGGGAACTGCAGGGCAGATGAACTTGCTAGGCATGGTACGACTCTCCTTCTGCAACCGGAAAGAGCAAGTCTGGGGAGGCCTATCACAGCGCTGAGACAAGCACTTGGGAAGCAGGCGCTATCCTCAGCGGGGGAAAGGTGGTCTAACGCCCTCACCTGTAGAGTTGCAAGACAAGTTTGGCCAAAGCTGGATTTGGGGCGCACTAGGGCATTAATATCTTTAGGAAGACGTGAATTAAGAACGGTCGTAGGAATTCTCACGGGACACTGCCTTTTTGGAGAACATGCAAGAAGGCTGGGTCTGGAGGCTAATGACTTTTGCAGAAGCTGCTTGGACGAAGAGGAGGAAGAGACGTTGGTCCACTTCCTTTGCTCGTGCCCAGCATTGGCTCTCAGAAGGCACAAACACTTAGGTAAGTTCAGGATGGACTGCCTCTCGGATATCGAAAACATGAAAGTGCGGGACGTCTTACGCTACATAAGTAGCTCGAAATGGTTCCAATAGGGGTAAAAGGGAATACATCCCGTGGTATCACAATGGACCGTCACCGGTCTAAGTGTGCGTAAGCAGCCACTCCAACCTAACCTAACCTAACCTACTCTTAAAGACCGTAACTCAAGATAGCTTTAAAATTTACATAAAACTTCAACGATTCCAACGTTATGCTATAAGTGCTTGCGTATCTTCTATAAGCATCGAAATACCGTAATTCGATAAAGCGTCTCAATTTTTTTGAATCTCTCACAATCGGTAGAAAAACAGTAACGAATTCAACGGCAAGCGAGTCAAGAGCTTGCGAACTATAAAGACAACTAATAGACCGTCAGTTATATTTAAGGACTACTTCTAAGCCTCGATAAACGGAATTCTCACGAATTGATTTTATTATACATTACTAACCAGATTCTATTTTACCGTTAAAGACATGTTTTATAGTTTGACGTAGAAAAACTATAAATTATTTTTTCAAATGTTGTTTATTCAGGTGATATCAAAAATCTGAAATTTAAAAAAAAAAAAAAAAAAAAAAAAAAGAATTCATAATAACGAGAGATTTAATTTAATTAACCAATTCATTCTTAAGTGAAAAAAGTTAAGACAGATTTCCGACAAACTTCACACTCGAAAAATCAAGATCTCCAACAACGCTGGCAAGCAACGCTGCCTAGCAGTTCCAGTTTTCATTTTTTCCGAGATTGCCGCAAGGTTCCGTTCAAATCAAATAAGTCATCTCACAGATGAAAAAATATTGTCTTAAGAAATATTTCTATCAGTAAAGCCTCTAAATGAGCAAATTATTAACATGGTTATGCTGACGAAAATTTGTTGTTTGTTAGAATTCCGTTACACAATTTTCATCACTAACCGAGAAGGTGTATACACTATTGAGTATTATGGGCTACATAACTTTTCTTTCCAATAATTTGGTTGAAGCAAAATAAAAATTTAAAAGATTCAGTTATTCTTAAAATTTTTCAATTTTAATGTATTTTTGCGACTAATCGTAGATCGTCTACTTTTCATTCTAGATAAGCACAACATATGACTTAGTTCGGCTCATATTACCAATTTCCATTGATGAATCTGAAACACGTACAAGTTCTTCAATTGGTATATCCGGTACACTAGAACACGGTATATTTGGGGTGTCCGTCACAATATTATTTTCAGTCACAATATCGTTTTCATCATTTTTAATATTAGTGCTTATTTGCATTTTAGTTGCAATATTCGACTTTTTCGATTTTATTGAACCCGACGGTGAGTTTGGCATCGGTGTTGATGGTTTGGATTTTAACTTTTTGCTCTCGACACTTTCTGGTTGTTTGCTTTTTCTTTTACTCGATTCCACAATTTTTTGCACCCAACTAGGTGATTTAATCGTCTTTTCTTTAGGCATTTAATTTGGTGTAAATTTTTCGTGCGGTGGATTAATTTGAAATCGAAAAGTATTTTTTTTGGTTTTTTAATTTTTTCCAAATATTTTGAGAACTTTGATTTGATGAAATGGCCAAATATTTGTATGATGGATTTGTTTGTTTTCTTTTTGTATAAAATGTTTGAGGTTACTAGATTTATGATGAAAATAAAATCGATGGTGAAACAGCTTACATGAAACGTGCTGACAGTAATTTTGTTGCAGCTTGCCAAATTTGACCATAGTTTGTTCTGTTTTTATTCAGATGTAGGGACTCATGATCTCGGACTTGACTCTCAACCTGATAGTGTAATAATGTTATCATCTTGTATTACAGCCAGTTTTTACTTTCGTTTCGCCATTTTTGTCGCTGATCAAGTGTGCTTAAATAATCTCTCATCGGTTCTTCAATCAAGAAATGTTCCGTTATTAGCACATCAAACAAACGTCATTGGATAATACGCGTAGTGGTCTTGAAATCAATATTGCTGAATAAAAAATACAGCTACTAAATGCTTCTGTCGTCATGTTAGTTCCGTGCGCTATGCACTGCTTGTGTGCTTTGGTAGTTACAAATGTGCCTCTTCCTTGTCGACACCAGTATTTGAGAATGGTCGCCCAGTAATAGCACGTTCTTTCGGTAGGTCAGCCGTAAGCTGCTAGATTTTATTTTTTTCGTATGAAGCACAAGATGTATTTTTACTGGAACCATCTTATGACTTTACGACATAAAATTACCGAAATCATGACCTCATGAGGTCTTCTTGAAATTTTGGTCCCATTTGGTAGTACTACTGGTTTCCTTTATTACACAATGGTGACGTAGATGATAGATCTGCATAAGTTGATTTATATTTTCTCAATATGACCAAGCGTCTCATAATCCTTCATGAATTCCTTATATTCAGATTGTATAGAATGATTTGTGAACTTAGTTTCTAGTAATATATGAGAAACTCAACCCTGCTGGCAGCACCATAAATGAAAGTCTTACAACTTCCGCCTTGAAGTAATATTGCACTCTTCAATTTCCCAAAAGCTGCTGAATTAAATACTTTTGGTTTCCATTGTATGAGGCTGTTGTGTGGCAACTTGATGGATTCTTGCTCGCGGCTATGACGACCAAGTATCCAACCAAATATAGTCGATTGAGCAAACAATGACCGGCAACTGTGATTTTCTGCGGTAGCAAAATTTCATAGAACATATCATTGCCTAGTGAAACGCCAATGATACCTAGAATGGTGTACAATGGAACGATAGGTCAATTGGAGTCGTCTAATCTTTTGGTCGGTAACTTGGAAGGTAAACGGCTGAGTATGACTGCCCCGTTAACTAACATGACTTTCGGGGTTCAATCTAGACCGTTTTGATGGTAACATAAAATCGAGTTTTATGAAGAGCAACAAGTTTGACACAGCTATTACTAATTATAGTGGTTTGAGACCATAAATGAATGGCCAGTAATTTATTTATCATATTGCCAGTAGAAACCGTTTCTGGCGAACTCGAGTTTATAGTAAAAGATTGATAATTTAACAAGATTTATGGATTGGAAATTGTTGGACTAGTCTTTTTGGGTTGTTGATGCTGGGTAAAATCATGTTGATATAAGAAAGAATGCTGTTCTCGTTGATTGTAGATTCAAGACAGGATTTAACAAATTAGATGATGAGCTTGTTGCTTTGAGTATTGCTTCAGTGAAGTAAGGTATAATATGAACAAATGAAATATCGATTTAAGCTTTGAAAGCTATTAAGGTCATGACTTGGACATAAACAATTGCGTTTTTCTGGTGAATTTAGTTGTTTAGCCTGAAACGTTTAAAGAGTTTAAAGATTTTGGGAAAATCGAGCTTTCCGAGATTTCCCACGGAAAACTTGAACTGAATTTTTTCCTGCCATATCTATTGACAAGTCACTTTAATGCAATCCATCTCCAGACATAACACTCAACAGGCTGATTTATTAATCCATTTCTTACTTTCGGTTTTAAACATTTTTGAATTTTCCGAGATTTCCCAAGTTAAACTTGAACTGAACTTTATTCCTGCGATAGCTATTGACAAGTCACATCAATGCAATCCATATCCAGGCATAACACTGAAACTGCTGATTTTAAACCAATTTTCTAATGATTTTTGGAAAATCGAATTTTCCGAGACTTCCCACGGGAAACTCGAACTCAATTCTTTCCTGCGATAGCTATTGATAAGTCACTTCAATGCAATCTATCTCCAGACATAACACTCTAGAGGCTGATTTTATTCATCAATTTCTTTCTTTCGGCTGGAAACTTTTTTGATTTTTCCGAGATTTCCCATGTGAAACTTAAATTAAATTTTTTTCCTTCCATAGCTGTTGACAAGTCACAGCAATGCAATCCATCTCCAGGCATAACACTAAAGATGCTGATTTTATACAAATTTTTTAATGATTTTTGGAAAATCGAATTATCCGAGATTTCCCACGGGAAACTTAAACTGTTTTTTTTCCTGCGATAGCTATTGACAAGTCACATCAACGCAATCCATCTCCAGACATAACACTCTAGTAGTTGATTTTATAGACATTTTCTAATGATTTTTGGAAATCTGTATTTTCCGAGATTTCCCACGGGAAACTTGAACTGAATTTTTTTCCTGCGATAACTATTGACAAGTCACATCAATGCAATCCATCTCCAGATATAACACTCTAGAGGCTGATTTTATACAAATTTTCTAAAGATTTTTGGAAAATCGAATTTTTCGAGACTTCCCACGGGATCTGTTGACAAGTCACAACAATTCCATCGATCTCCAGACATAATACTCTATAGGCTGATTTTATACAAGTTTTCTAATGATTTTTAGAAAATCGAATTTTCCGAAATTTCCCACGGGAAACTTAAACAGAATTTTTTTACTGCGATAGCTATTGACAAGTCACATCAACGCAATCTATCTCCAGACATAACACCCTAGAGTCTGATTTTATATAAATTTTCTAATGATTTTTAGAAAATCGAATTTTCCGAGATTTCCCACGAGAAACTTGAACTGAATTTTTTTCATCGTCACGTCAATATTAAGTCATGTCAATGCAATCCATCTCCAGACATAACACTCTAGAGGCTGATTTTATTCATCCATTTCTTAATTTTCGGGGAAATTTGAACTGAATTTCTTTCTGCGGTGGCTATTGACAAATCACATGAAAACGATTCAACTTCAAATATACACGCTAGAGGCTGATTTTATTCCAATTTTGTAGATTCTTCTGATTTTCCAATATTTTCCACGACTAAGTTAATCAAGGTTTTCCACGTAAGTCTATTTACAAAAGTTTTTATTGCAATCTTTTGGCTGTCCACCACCAAATTGTTTATTTTCGGCTGGAATGTTAATAACATAATCTGCATTATCGACTTTTTACTTTCGGCTGGGAATTTTCGGCTAACTTTAACAGGGTGTGGTAAACGAAGTTCTTTTGTTTAATGCAACGACTGGTGATATGGATTTTCTTCCATGGGTTTGTCTTGTGAAATATCTGCAGCAAAACCAACGCTAGGTGCGTCAATATTGAGTAGACGTTTTAACAGTTACCTAATATTTCTTGAAGTTCTGCTGCTTCATATGCGTGATCATCAAGAAACAGAAATTGATATTTAACATCATGAAAGTCCTTACAAGGTTCATTTAATTTCTTAACCTCGGTTTCTAATTGTTCCACATTGACAGCCTGACTAAAATACCAAATAAATTTATCAGTGAACTTTTTTATGTTGGTCAAGGGAACATTTATAATACCTTGTCTTATGATATTTTATGAATTTATTTGGACAGTTGTTTATTTATTTGAGATAATGATGTAGCAACAATACCAAATCTGCACAAATTAATTTAATAGACGTAAAAGACGTAAAAAGTAGTGATTTATGAATCGATATTACGCAAACGTGTGCTTTAATGGAATATAATAACACTTCGCAAAATAACTAAAGTTACACTTATATGGAATATAGATTAGTTTCTGGGTTTCGGCACCACTATTGGAATACTTATTCCAATTTTGATTCATTTTCGAGATATTTAAATGCAAAATATTTAGGTGAGCCTACATAAATAGTCCAACCTACAGTATTAAGCAAACTATCGATCAAACCGTTGTGATGTGTTTTGATTTTACAAATTTTAGTGTTAAAGGCTACGGGCTAACCATTCTGTTCTTCTGTGGTATCATCAACATCTACACGTGTTCTGAATTTTCATGGAAAAATCATAAGCAGCACCAGTGTAAAACTATTATAATGGTATTACGTTTCCTAGAATCCAAATGTACTAACCTAAGATAAAAGCTCGCATACAATAAAAAACTTTAAAGTTGTATCATTTTGGATATAAACTAAGTTTCAACAGAAATCTAAAATTTTCTGTCATAAAGTTTCAAAAAGATTTTTTTTTTTTTTTAATATAATATGCGACTTTAACAATGCTTTTGAAAGCTTTTTTTTACATAATACTTATATAAACGTAAAAAGTTTAAATGGAACAACAGCTTCAACAGCGAGAGGAATGGTGAATTCAATAGTATGTTCCCTGTTTAGTATAAATATTATTCTTGTTCCAGAACTTTGATGTTCTCATTATCTTATGTTTAATGTAATAAATTTGGGTTTGAGACGTTTTATATGAGTTAAACATGTTTGTTCTAGTTATGGTTGACAAAACTTTTAAAATTCTTAACCATAATGTATATAATGTGTTGGTTAATTTTTTCCATTAACCAAGTGATATAATAAAGTTCTAACCATTTACAACTTTTGCCTTATGCTTTAAATTTTAAGCGTAGTATTACCTAAAATAAACGGAATTTATACGATGGTTCACAAGTAGAAAAAAAATGTTGGGTATATAGAACCAAAAATATTTATGCTTACCAAACTTTCTGATGGCTACTACCAATCAAATTTTATATAATAAACTGACCATCAATTTAGATTACTTGCAAGAAAGAGACAGAAAATAATTTACCTCGACAGCTATTTATATAAGTTCTACAAATAAGTAACTACATAATTGGATAAAGATTTGATGTTATAGACAAAGTACAGTCCTTGTTCATTGAATTATGAACACTATTAATATAATGAATAAAGCCAGGAATTTATCAAAGTATAAATAAAAACAAGAGATTTTTTTTAAAAGAGGTTTTAATTCTTTAAAACTAAATAAATTTAAGTATACAAAAACTGGAAAACAATTAAAATTTGGTTAAACTACCTTTATTTTAAATTACCGTTTTAATTCTTTCAGGCATGCTACATATACATGTATTAATCATATTGCGAATTTGACCACTGTTTCTCCATATTTTTTTTTAGGATGGACACTGTAGGATTGGGGGTTTTATATACGTAGCACTTAATTAAGGCCCAACAATTCTCGATAGGGTTTAAATCCGGAGAATTGTCAGGCCAAGATAGGAATTTAATATTTTGGTTAAGGAGGATATTTTCTATTTATTTTGCGGTATGACAATGAGCTCCATCTTGCATAAAAGTGTAAGAGGATTGGCCTTGAGGTAGGGATCTCATGTAAGGAAATAAGATATCTGTTAACACCGTTTTATATTTCTCTTTCCTCATAGTGTCCTTTGCGATAAATATTGTAACAGGTCCATCTCCACTAACACAGCTCCATAAGCAGTCCTCTCTAAACCGCTCTCCTGGTCTCCTTCTGATAAACTGGGCCGATTCTGTAACGTCCTCTAGCCTGCATTCGTCACTAAATATAACCTATACATTTAAAAAATCTCTTTAATTTCTGATTTTTTTAAGAGTACTTCAAAATACGATTTACCTTCTTCCAGTGGTCTATCGTCCAGTGCTGATGAAATTAAGCCCAAATAAAACGTTTTTTCCGCATTTTTTCAGTGAGTCTGGGTTTCTTTGCTGGACGCCTGCATTTCAAAATACTTTCATATAGCCTTCGTCGCAATATCATCACTGATTTCTTAATCCCTTCTTCACTAAGTTGCTTTTGTAGATCGCCCGTCATTCCCTTACAGTTTCTTCTCTTGGTCTCGTAAAATGTACCACCAAATTGAAGAATCTTTGCCAAATTACCTACGTATGAGCAAGAAACTTTCTTCATTTTTGCGATCTCACGATATGAATGTTTTTTAGCTTTTAATAATGCTACGATAGCATTTTTTTTCCACTGCTTAGGTCCTTTTTTCAACCAATTTTCGAAAAAAAAAAAATTCTCAGTCTACACTTTCCGCTCCACAAAATTTTTAACTAAATGAAAAAAAATCACATAACTATAATAATTCATTCTTTTTTCTCAGTCATAAAATTTCAACAAACACCTTCGCAAACCGCGCGTCAAGCATAAAATTAAAGGAAAAACTAAAAGTATAATATGTAGGCTCTATTTTTCAGGTAATAATTTTTTTGCAACCTCTTAAAAAGGTCGTAAAATAATCATAAAATAATAACAGATGTGATCCTAAATGAATTTATTACTTTTAAATAATTTAAAATACATAACAATAACAGAAATTACGAATTCCCGTAAAACTAATAGTGTTCATAACTCAATGAACAGAGTCTGTATATCATTCTTTCATAATCAAAATAAATATATAAACTCTCTTTCATTAAAATTATTATAGGTCCTGTAAATTTTGTAAACTCTGTAAATTCTATGAATAGTTCGATGAATAAAGCCTATAAAAGTTCTATAAATTCTACAAAGGCTATAAACATTAAAAAATCTAATATGTTTATAAACTTTATAAAGTCCATAAATCCATTACATTCCACCATTTCGTCTCTATAAATTGTTTCAAGAAATCCTATAATTTCAATAAATTTTTATAATTTTCATAAATTTTATGAATTATTTAAATCTAATAAACTCTGTTAATTCTATAAATTTTATTAAATCCGTTTAGCCTGAAAATTCCGTGACTTCTTTGTTTGCAGAATTTCACACAAATGGACACACAGAAACACGACCAATTCTGTAGTTTTTAATAGTTTTTCAAATTCTATAAGTTCCAAAAAATTTTTAAATTCTACAAATTATACAGATTCTAAAAACTTTACTAATTCTATAAATTTTATGAATCTTATAAATTCTTTAAATTTATTAAGTTCTTTGAATTGTTTTAACTGACAAAGTTCTATAAATTCTACAAACTCAAATTGTTTTTCCCAATTTTCTATTTTTCAGAAAATTCCCTGATTTCTGTAAACGTTATTACAAACGTTATTTTCAATAGAATCAAATACAAAGGGCTGAAACTTCATAAAGTGATCAGAACTTCGGTCATCATTAATTCAACCGCCAAATCAACTTAGAAATGAACCTCTTAATTCAGTCTTCAGTTTAGTCTCCAACAAAACTTACAACTCAACTTCTATCTCAATTACAACATAATCCGAAATCCAATCACCAAATTAACGGCCGACCCAGCCATCAATTAAATTACCTAATCCACTTTCAAATCAACCCTTAAATAATTTCCCAACCGAACAATTCACACCCCAACGCAAGCTAACTTAAATCGTAATTCTACGTCAACTCAACTTAGCTCGACCCAAATCTCAATCCTCTGCTCAACTCCACCCTTATTTTTGAACACAATCCCAAAATTAACTCGACTCGAAAGATACATGCCTGTATGAACTGAACTCAATCTAACCTCATACTAAACCTTAAACTAGACCTGAAATCTCTAACCGATCTTTTCTTTCAAATCCAACTCAATTTCAACTCAAACCCTACTCGCCATTATATCGGCATACTTACTCTCGTACCATCATAACCTTAAACAGTGATTCGATCATACGATCATTAAGCCATCATACAATCGTACCATTGTACCATTTTGACGTCGAAATATCCCTCCGTCTCACTATGGTGTATTCATATATAATCATAACAAAAAACCATCATACTACTATTCCATTATACCATCATATCGTCCCTATAATCATACCATCGTACCATCGTATAATCATACCATCATACTCTCAGGCTGTGATATAATTATACCATCCAACCTTCATACCATTATACCGTCATACCATTATATCCTCATACCATCTCCTCATCACGCGATCATAACATCATAATATCATCATGCCAACAAACCATCATACCGTTATACCATCATACGGGTTTTACAATTCAAACTGAACTTTTTACATTTCAAATTGGACCTTTTACATTCCAAATTGAGCCTTTTACATTTCAAATCGAACCCTTACTAAGTTATATAAATGGCCAGTCAGGATGGAACTTGGCTATTTGTTAACCGATTATGGTCTTATCTCTTATGGATAAAGGTCTGTAATATGGTCGATAAAAATATAACTTTGCTATTAACCGATTATGATGAATTTTGATGTTTCCAACGAATAGAAGGAACTGTGACCCAAAAATTTATTTTAGACGAGGTTACGAGACATACGTCAATATGGCTTCTATACTATGGTATATTTAGGTTTCTGTGAATCATGCCACTGCGTTCATCATATTCGATTGACTCACGGCCACTTTTAAACCGCTCGTGCTACTGGTAAACAACCGTTTTCTTTAGATAATCGTTGCCGAAACACTTTTCCAACATTTCCAACGTTCGCGCACCATTAAATCCGTTGTTTACGCAAAATTTAATACAAGTTCGTTGTTGCAAATTTAAATCCATTTCTAAAATTGTAAATAATCGCCAACACAGAGATAGATGTACACTTGACTACGTAACTTTTGCAAATGTCAAGCTTTGACGCTAAGATTTAGAGGGAATATCAACAACAGATGTACCAACATAACAAAAAAAAACAGAAGTCAAATCGGAACGATAGGAGCGCCAGACGGTGGTTATTCCGGGAACTTTTTGATACCGTGGGATCTAAGTGTGGGCGCATAAATTGAAACTGATGGACAGTTGCGGTGTATCCCGTGGATTTTTTATTTTTATTTTTTTTTTATTTTTTAAAGGGTGAGCTATACTAGCCCTGTGCACCTGTGCACCGCGACCATTGAGGCCTATTGTGCATCCTCAGAAAATTTCACGTAAAGTGGAGGTTCAAGTCCTTGATAAACGCCAGCAGCTCATGCATATTCAAAGGCCCGACGTTAGGTCATTGTATTGTGTATGCATTGAGGAATTTATGTCTTTTATGGAATATAGCATCACACTTGAATAGTAGATGTTCGGATGTTTCCCTTTCCCTGTTGCAAAATCTACAACGGTCTGTAGGGGACTTTCCCATTTTCTCCAGATGTCCATTAAAAGGGCCATGTCCTATTATATATTAGGTGAGGGATTTTAGAGACGACTGTCTATCCATCTTGATTGCATGATCTAAATGTCTAATATCATAGCTTAATAGTTTTTTGGTCTGTCTTATCCCAATGGAGGACTCCCGGAATTTTTTCGTATGTTTTTGTTCCCAATTCCTTATGCCATTTGCCAGATGGCTCGTGGAGTAACCAATACTAGGCTCGGGGCCAAGGAAAGGGCACTCCGCTGCCTCTTTTGCACAGCGGTCTGCCGCCTCGTTTCTCTGTATATCGGAATGGCCGGGAGACCACAAAAGGGTTACATTGATCACCCTGCTGAGTTCTAGAAGGTTGCAATAGCAGCTCCAGATTATTTTGGAATAAAAGACGGAGTATCTGTCAAAGGCAAGCAATGCCGCCTGGCTGTCCGAGATTACGTAAATCTCGGTTTTTCTATATTTTTTTGTGAGACATCGAAGCAGACGTACCTCGATCGCACAAATATCTGCTTAGAAAGCTGTGGGGGTATTACCCAGTGGAATACAGAGTTCGAGATACGGCCCGATTATACTCGCACAAGTGCCCATCCCTGATTTTGAACCATCAGTGTACCATATGGAGGCGTGACGGGGTAACGAGGAGACGATACTCCCAGCTTGTTCCCTGCCGGATATTTCAATCGTGAAATTCCTGCGGCAGTCAATAGTTTTAACCATCACGTCTGATAGTTGGATTATTACCTCGTCCAGATTCAATTTGTCCAGGATGCTATTATGTCCTGGTCTAATAGTTTCAATTTGAGATGTTATTTTTAGATTGACTGCCCTTGAACCAGCTACTCTTTTAAGGTGCAAGTGTAGTGGTGAGAGCCCCAATAGCCTCTCAAGAGCAGCTGTAGGGCAGGTTTTCATTGCTCCCGTTACACTCAAACAAGCTAGCCTTTGGATCCTACCCAATATTGAGCAGGCACCACTTTGCTCTGTCTTAGGCCACCATACAAACGCCGCATAAGAGATTATTGGTCTTACGATGGTTAAGTATAACCAAAGAGCCATTTGGGCAGCCAGACCCTACGTTTTGCCAATCATTCTTTGGCAGGTGAAATGCGCTCTATTTGCCTTTGTTGTGATATATTTTAAAAACAGGTTCCATATCAGTTTTTGATCAAGTATCACTGCAAGGTACTTTACCTCGGTCGCCATTTGGAGAATTTCCCCATTTAGAGATAGAGTTGGGAGAATTGTTTTCCTCCGATTTGTAAAGAAAGTACAAATAATTTTGTTGGGGTTTACTCTAAGGCCCGTCTCAATACACAAGTCGCTTACCAACTCGGAGGCATATTGCATACATTTCACTTTTGTACTCTCGAATTTCCCCCTGACCATTGAGACTAGATCATCCGCGTAGGTAATATTCGAGAAGTGAGAGTTTTTTAATCTTACAAGTAGTCCATCCATCAAGAGTAGCCACAAAAGGGGTGAGAGAACTGCCCCTTGGGAACAACCCCTGGTAGCCGCAATCGTGATGGTTTTAACACCAAAGGAGGCCGTTATCCTCCTGTTTCTAAGCATATTGATTATCCACTCTATGGATATTGATTATCCACTCTATGGTGGAGTTTGTCAAAAGCCCCTTGAATATCGATGAAGGAGCATAACAAAACCTCCTTATTCCGAAGTGTATCTTCGATATTTCTTGTCAGCTCGTGGAGCGCTGTTTCTGTCGATCTCCCAGCCTGATATGCATGTTGGCTGGGGCATAGAGGATGCCTTAGGGGGCATTGGATCTAATATGTAGGCCTAGAATCTTCTCTATGGTTTTCAGAATAAAAGATGTGAGGCTAATGGGTCTATAAGACCTGACGTCCTCTGCGGATCTTGTTCCAGTTTTCGGGATAAAAATCACCCGCACCTCCCTCCAGCTTCTTGGAACATATTTTAAGCTGTAGCTGGCTTTAAAGAGTCTAATCAAATAAGGCAACGGTATTTGTAGGCCTTGCTGTAAAAATGCAGGAAAAATAGAATCCCCTCCCGGCGATTTAAAGGGACCAAAAGGAATTGACGGCCCAACTTATTTTCCCGGGAGTGAAGATCTCTCTTGAGAACCAGTAAGGTTGCCTTGCAATCAGGTAGGGATACTCGCTGTCTACATCGAGGTCTTCCTGGCCCCCAAGTACAGTACACCCTGGGAAATGGCCTTTCACCAGGCATTCGAGAGTTTCCTCTCTGGATGTAGTTGTCTCTCCATTCGGTTACCTCACAGATTCCAACGGATTTCGGTGGTCCAATGAGAGTGCCTTCTGGAGTCGACAAGCCGCAGGCAGCCTATCTATTTTTTCACAGAAGTCTCTCCAGCTCGACCTCTTTCTTTTCCTAAGAGCGACGTTATACTCGGGTAAGAGTCATTCGATAGGTTGTCCAATCGTTTGTCCTTTTAGCCCTGTTGAAAAGTTTACGAACCTCTCGTCTTTTGGTTTCCAGGGTATGGTTTCACCAAGGAACGTCCATTGTCCCCCTGATACGAACCATGGGTGAGCTTGAGTTGTAGGCATCAATAATTGCCTTGGTAACATTGCTTGAAACTCTATCGAGATCCTCAATAGAGTTGATGTTAGTCTGAAGACCAGTTACGTTATCATAAAGTCTTTCATTATAGACTGGCCAATTAGTACGTTTTGGTATTCTTACTACCGATTCTTATTTTGAAGGAATTATAATATCAAACCTGATATACATGTGATCCGAGAAGGATGCTTTCTTTGACACATGCCAGTCCAGAATTGTACCAGAGGTACCCATGTCAGACAGGGTAAGATTTTGCACCTTCTTCCTGACTGCATTCACATAAGTTGCATCGTTCCCTTTGTTATTAATAATTATATTTTCTGTTAAACAAAATTCAAAAAGTTGCTCACCTCCGTTGTTGGTGTCACTAATTCCCCAGAGTGTGTGGTGTGAATTTGCATCGCAACCGATGATGAATTTTTGGTGATGAGTCGTGCAGTAATTAACGAATCTCTGTACCGGTTCTGGAGGTGGGTCGTTTTCGTCCCCGGGAAAATATGCCGAAGCACAGTTGAGCGTGCTTCGGCCTCCTTTGGTTAAAAGCGTCTCTATCGGGATCGCTGTTATGTCCTTGGAAATAAATTCATTAATGGAGAATATATTAAGTGTCGAGCGACAAATAATTGCGGCCTATCCACTTCTGTGTTGTAAATTAGCTTACCTGTTCTAGTCGGCAAACTTTTGATTTTTCCATTATTGGCCCACGGCTCGTGAATGAGCGCTATGTCCCCGTTCTCTATTAAGAAAGGACGGCTAAGGTTATAATTGGCTGCCTTGGATTGATGAAGATTTATCTGCACACATCTCAAGGATGTGTGATGTGTTGAATGGTGCATCATCTTCCCGTCTATTTTGATATGGATCCTGAATAGCCTTGTTCTCCCTTTTTGGGCTGTGATTGTGCCACCCTGCCCCTTGGGCTCCAACCATGGCTTTTCCCCTTCTTACTCTGGCTAGGTCTTGGCCTTGTCACACCTGATGTGCTAGGCCTATTCGTCCTGCCATGCTCAGAGGCAGCTCTGGCGCGTTCCACGTCTTTCGCCGCCGCCATTTTTAGTTGTTCCTGTCTCCTCCACACGACCGCTCTTGTGGTACACTCATCCCTTGCTCTCTTTTTCTTGGGGCGAAAGTGTACGGCACCAAACATCAAATTTACTCTATAATTGGAGCCTTTAAGGATCTCCGTCGTTTTGTGGGAAACGGACATCGTCACCTGGAGGAGGTCGCCCTCCCGCTCCTTCCTCGCCACAACCTTCCAGTCCGCTCCTCTCAACTCTTTGTTCTGGATCGCCAACCGGCGAAGTATCTTCTCATTCGTCTCCTTGCCACAGCATGATTATTCATGGATTTGCTCATCCGAAGTTCACCACCAGCAGAGTGAAATATCATTGAAACTTCATGCTCCTCTTGCTCTTGCGTAAACGTTCGGTTGTCGAAGCTTTTGCGTAAATATTCGGTTGCCGAATTAAGCGGTCTAATTTCTGAACAATATTGATGTTAATTTGTTGATTTACCTGATGTTTTATCTGATCAATAATTGCCATTGTGGAATCGAAGGCGAAACATTGAGCATATTGACCTTGTGCATCATCTTCAGGATGCAAGTATCCAGTGTTATGATAAATTGGTCCTTGCACATAAAATACATATGGACCACTTCCAACTAATCTATCGATTTGTGAGCGTATGTACATATGTAAAAGGTAAGGCTGAATTAAATGAGCGGATACTTTCATGAAAATTTCGTTACTGAGGGTGTGCTAGATAATTTAAAAGCTTCTGGAGATATGACGGAAAAAAATGTTATTGCTATTCATCTGATTACAACAAAGCAGTACCTTTGTAGCGGCAGTATTTAAATATATGTACTATCTGTTGATTTGGCCGCAAGAAATTTCAAAGATAGACAATGGATTCATTCTTAGTCCATAGAAGTACAACAATCGTTGCCTTTATATAGAAGATTGTTGATGGTTAAACATGGGTCTTTAATAGTTTTGATTATAACCAAACTGGCAAACATAATGTAATAAAACTAAATGTAAACGCTTTTCCGGCTTTTACTTAACTGAGATTATAAATCTGAAATTTAATAAAATGCCAATGCGACAAAACATCCACGATGAAAAATATTCGATTGAATAATGAAAAAAATTTAATTAAAATTTGAATTTGATTTAGAGCATGATAAATTTATTCTTATTTATTATTTTCAATTATTTAGTTATTTTTATGGTTTTTAAAACTAAATTTTGGTTTAGAAAAATTTATGAATTTATCCAATATTTTATTTATTATTTTTTATATAATTTTTTTTGTTGTTGTTTGTAATGTTGTTGAAAAAATCGATGTTTATCGTGGCTTGAAATATCGTAAACCATTAGTGGGAAATATTTTGCTATGACATATTTGAAAATTATCTCCACTCTCTAAAACACCAATATTTTATTTTTGTTGGTGTTTGTAATTCAATCGAATTTTCGGTTTAATTATTTATATCTTCTAGTGCGTGTGTGTGTGTATGTGTAGCCAATATTCTCGACCAAAAATAAATAAATAAATTCTGACACTTCCCAGTCCATTTTACTAAATATGTACGAGTGTGTATGTGATGTTTACCCACATTTAATTCATTAAAGTGATTTTTGGTGTGTGCACATATCAAAGTTAATAAATTAATTGACCCTTTTTTGTGTCATGACAGATTCATTTATTATAATTTATTTATTTATTTATACCAAATTTATTTATTTATTTTTTTTTTGTGGTCAACCGCTGATACCAACCAAAAATAACAAGCCCAAACTAAAAAAAAATTGTCTTTTGGCAATTAAAATAAATTTATTTGGTAATTTTTTGCCAACAACCAATATCTAGGAGTACATCACACACATACACACACACACACACACACACACACACACATACTCTCTATCTAAAATAGCTTTAATTAATTTTATGGTGTATATGGTCGTTTAGCCTCATCGAACATAAATTTTGAAAATTAATTTAATTTATGGGTTAAATCTGTATCTCTTTCGGTTATATAATCGTATAGTTCTGTACAGCATATTTATATCTACATCGATTTACATATTTTTAGTATAAAGATTATAATGATTTAATAGGCAAAGTTATCATTGTTCTTGTCGTCACTTGGTCGACCCATCGAGAAATAAATAAAAACTTTAGATGTTAATTTAAATAGAGAAATAACTTGGTATGTACAAGTGCATACGTAGCTATATTTCAAATTAATTGAAGAGTAGCATACTTAAGAAAAAAAAAAAAAGAATGACTAGGTAGGAGTCAGAACTGGTATCCACATTACTCAAGCCTGTTTTGAAGGACAGAAATCAAATTTAACTTGTAGAATTAATAATGTTCCACTGCAATGTCCTTACTGGTATAAGCAATGGAATTTCGAATTATAAAGAGCCGATGATGTTTGTACAAAAATCAGGAAGGGTTTGTAGCTGAATTTTATCTGTTGTCTGAAAATCAATTTAACATAAATTTTGACATGAATTTATTAATTAGGTTAAAGGAAAGCTTTACTAAATATAATCTGCTAAATAATCGGCGGTACCAGTCTTTAGTGAAAACAAAACAGGTTTAATTTTTTAATTTTCCTCAGCCTCCTATTTTAGAGGTTATACATTTGTTACGAATCGCCTTAAATATGGGTTAAACATCCCTCAAATATTAAGTAGTTGTCAAGAAAATTGGCCTTCATGCAAATTATTTTATTTACTGTGAAGCATTATACATTTTTATCTTATGAAACTGTAATATGTCTCCACCTTGACCATAATTTTTAATTTTCATTAAAAAAAAATAAAAAAATAAAATTTACGTAATTACAGAAGAACTTCCTTACAAATTAAATAAAAACAAGAACAAGAAATGTAAAATGTAAAAGTTTTATACAGTAAACTATTCTAATCTACCCCAGTCTTATATACAACAAAGCACAACAACAATAATGGTATAGCAACAGTAAAAAAAAATTAATTCCTAAATAGTTTTCTAGGAGACAACCACAAAAAAATGTTCAAAAAAACTATAACTTTAGTTTGCTATTTTACGTCTTTCTACTGTGTATCGTATAACTACTCTTTGCCCATTACCATTGTGATGATGAACATGATAAACCAACTTCCTTTATTTTTTGAACAAGGATGCTTGTTTTGGTATAGGAATTAAATTATTTGTGGAAATTATGTAATTTGAAGGAAATCATTTATTCGTATGAATTACTGAATTTTGTATGGGTGTTTCAAGAGACACTCGATAGTACATTTTCTATATTGATCACTAACTGAAACAATGCCAAATTGTATCTCAGGAAATCTGATATAGGAGCTGGCTCTTTCCTCACAAATATCTTTAAGAAATCAAATTAATTTTGTTATTTGTAGTCCGTTAAACTGAATCGTGTTCTATTTTGCTAGCTTTTATTAAAATGAATGGTTGCGAATTTCCCTTTTCTAGTTTAAGCATATCCAGTTTAAGGTTTAATAATATCGTAACGATTTTTTCGTTTGTACATAAGTATATGTTCAGCAAGTGTGGTAATCTAATAAGTAGTTTTAGTATTTTTTTCAGGTAGATAGAAAGTTATTTCCGTACATTTCATAGAAAATCCGATTTGATGAAAAACGCTTTACTAAAGATCAGACGATTCGAAGCTATAAAAATCCAAAATCTGCAATTGTGCTCCGATTGCTCTTCTTGATACCTCTAATGATAGGCCTCAGGACCTGTAAATTTGTATGCCAACGAGTATTTAGGTTCCTTGATTCCATTGAAAATCACCTTACTATACATCAACCTTGTTACGACTGGCATACGTCTCCACTTGGAACAGTGACGATTTTTTTTTCCGAAAATTCCAAACGCTCAATAATTTGAAATTTTTCTTTAATTATAAAATACCATGACCACCATGGTGTTGTGTATGCATATGCTCTCATTCATGCTTCCCCGGGGTTCAGGTTTAATATTCTCACCGATTGTTATGTAAAGATATTTTATTTTCCCCTGCATTCACTCGTTTTCTATATGGTCATGTACAAGCATACATTTTTTTTTGCGAGTTGGTGTGTGTACATGTATTGGGTAGTATGAGATGGAATATTTATGATGCTAAAATGTTCAATCTCGAATATTCCATTTTTTCTTTCATTGGCTTGGATTAACGCGTGATATTTGCTCTGTGTGGGAAAACAAAAACCAATCGGTGGATTAGACATGAGTCAGAGGCGACCGTACAACTAAGTATGTACGTGTGTTCGTCGTCGTTGTTTGTCTTACTCGTTGTGTTTGTGTACATAACAAGAAAAAAAAAAACATAAACATGAATAAAGATTTTACAACAATAATAAAAAAAAAAAAATAAAAATTTTGATGTATATGTGCACAAATACGGCGAGCGGGACAGACAACGATGCGAAAGAAAGAAAAATAGGAGGGGGAAAATTTTTTCTGATTTTTGTTATTTGATGTAAAATATTTTTTTTGATTTTTTAGTCTAGTTTGGGATTTCTTGACGTTAAGTCAAATTTTGTTTTTATATAAAAATAAAAAATAAAAAAGTTTAGTTTCAAATTTTATATAATAATGTCTAGTTTTGGAGTTTCGGTCTTGGAGGCTAAAGTCTCATTAGTTTTAATGCGGTCAAGTTAAGACCAGTTTTTTTGATATGGCGAGTTGGTTTTTGAAAACGAGTTGTTGATATTCAGTTTTTTTATATACATATATAATATTTGTAAATTCATTAATTATGAGTTTTATCAATAAAAAGTAAAGTTACTAATTTAAAAAAAAAACATTTAGCTATATATCTAATTATGGTGATTCAAGTTATAAAATAAATAGCTGTATATTAAGTTATTATAAATTGTGAAAATTTTATGTACAAGTATACATACTAATGCTATTGTAAAAAAAAAAAAAAAAATATATAATACAAAACAGTTGTATGATGTTTGTGATATGAAAAAAAAAAAAAACCCACAATAAAAAGGGAAAAACAATTTTGATGCCTTAACCGCCAGCGGTTTTTTTTGTTAACACATATTAATATTATTTAATTTTATAATTTAAGAATAAAATAAAATTTGCATTTATGCATTTAAGTTCAATATAATATTCTACAAATAATAAAAAAATCCTTAAAACAAAATATATATAAATTTCTTTGAACAGCCGGTGGCTATTTTTTTTTATGAATCTGTTTTCCTGATCGTTGTTGTTACTAAAATTAAATTGATATTGTACTGATATACATGTACATATGTACAAATTCGAATTCGAGTGCAGTAATTGTGCGTGAGTTTGTGACCATATTCCCGTCCGTGAGGGCTGGCAATCAATTTTTTTTGAGGGGGATCCTGCGTCGGCGCTGTTTGGTGTGTGGTCGGACGGGCCATAAAACAAAAAAGGTACTCTATTGAGGGAAAACCAACTGTAAATTTTTAATTGTAACAGTTGTTTTTCCCCCTCTTATTTTTTTTTCTATATATTGTATATTTATTTTGCGGTCAAACCTGCGATTCGTGGTGGTGCACCGATTGGGTGGGGACCCCACACAGAGCGATTATCACGCGATTTTTTCCTTTCTCCGTTGTTTGAGTGACTGCGTTTGGAGTTTTCGCGATTTTTCTTTGTGCTTCGCTTCGGTTCGGTTGTCCGCTTTGGGTGTGGTTCGGCCACATAGCGGTCCACTTTTCCGTTTCAGGTACTTTAGTGGTAGTTTTTTTTCTTTTGAATTTTGCACAGTGATTAGTGAAAGTGAAATTTTAACATAACGTAGAATCAGTTTTAACGTAATTTAACTTGCCTAATTTTCAATTTGTTTTCCACTTTTACCGTAACAAAGTTTTTTTCTTTCAATTTTTTTACTGTCGTGTGTTAAGCCGCACCATGTGCGTGTAAATAAATAATTGATCGGATGATGTGAGGTGGGGTCATGCGAATGGTCGGCCTTTTTCCACCCTTTTCCGTGCGTGCCGTTCGTTCCTCCAGGACAGGCTGTGCTGGAGGGCGGCACGCCACATGAGTTGATCGCGTCGGGGTGACGGTCTCGTTCCGGGGGATTGTCGCTGGGATTGTTATGCGGGCGTCCCTCCTTCATAAATGGCATCAGGAGCCGTCGCGACTGGGAAACAGCATCCCAGTAGGCGGGCCGATGAGGGGAGGCCCGTGTGGCAGTCACGGCGGTAGTCGCCTGGGATTGAGACGGTCACTCCGAAACGATCACTCCCAGCTTATCATTTTTTTTTCCGCTGAGGCCGTGGCAACTTAATTTTTAATTTCCATTTGTCCCTCTAATTTTATTTGTCATGCGGTTATTCAAGCATGAGTTTATGTCTGAGAATCCCCACGCCGCACCGTGAGCTCTAGCCAGCTACTATACCGCATCAGACCACTATTCTCATGTCTGTTAACGTAATCCCTTTTGGGGATTGCGTTACAGTGGCGCCCAAACTTTCGGCTAAAATAAATTAAATTTTCGTCTTTTAGTTTTTCAGCCCAACGCATGGCCGCACCAAACATCATTCGATCAACTCCTCTTGTACTTTTCTTGATTTCACTTTCACTCTGCGTTGTTTGCGAGAACTTCATTTTTATTACTTCGTTATTTTTCTTTTCTTTATTTCTTATTGATTCCTTTAAAATTAATTAGTCTGACGCTCGTTAATGGATTAAGCCAATTTATTTTTTATTTTAATCGAATTTTTGTTTATATATACATTTTTTGTTACGAAATTATTTCAAAATTAAATGAACGCCATTGAATAATCGTGTGATAATTCCCCAAGTGCGGTTGTTTGATCAGCGTTTGAGTGAGCGGCAGTCAAACCTTGACGCGAGTGAGTCTGTATGACAGTAATAATATTCTCGTAGCTCCTCACGCTTCCCGACTTGTGGATGTCCACGTTATTAGTGTAGTTCTAATTTAATTTTTCGGATTTATTTAAATAAATTTAATTTTTTTGTTCATTAATAAAAGTTAATTTGGTTTCATTGGTTGACGTTGGATTTTGGCTAAGTGGTTTTAATTTTGTGAATCAATTCATTTAAATTTTTTTTGCTAAATTGAGGTAATTGATAAATTTTTGTTTTAGAAAAAGTTATTTTTGATTAAGAATATTTATAGTGCATCTACGATACTAACACTATTTTTTTTTTGAGTTTTGTTAATAAATATAAATGATTAAAAAAAAAAATAAATATCTCTAGTGTTTGTAGCATAATTTATTTTGGCTTGGGTAAATGTTATTTTATATTTTTCTAGATACTTCAGTTACAATCGCAAATTTTGGGGTTGTTGGGAAAAATTTTGTTGGGTTAATTTTTTTAACTTTCTAAATTCACCTTTAGTTTCTACAGGATACCTACACACAGTTAATTTTTTTTAGTTACCAGCTTTCGTTGAGTTCAACAGTTTGATTTTTTTTTGATTTTGCGGGATTACAAGCTTCATTTCTTTTAATTTTTTTGCTAGCCTATAGTATTTTCGGGTTTTGTTTGTTAAATAGATTTAATTAGTTAATACATATATTAGTATTTTTTGGTTAAGGGGTTATTCATTATTTCCCATATTCTTTAGTTAGTAACTTCTTATTTACCTTATTATTTCATTGGTTGTGGGTCTTACGTTAATTCTAAAAATAAGTTGAATTTTTTTTCCTATACGAGAATACTTAGTTGTCACCGTATATAACCTTACATATATTTTTCTTATATACCAATTTCGGCGCGGTCGATACAGTGTAAACTTGTCCTTACCTTTATAAATTAATTTTGAGTAATTTCGAGTAAAGAAAATGGATATTTTACACCTAAACGGTAGTGAACTGGAGGTGGAATGCGAGGTGCGAGGACTTTCCTCTCAGGATTCACAGGCCCTGGAAAAGTTGCAATCGTTACTAAAGTCTGAACGCGAAGGTCAAACACTAGCACCTGCCCGGATGCATACGAGAGCCTGCCAAAACCCGCAACGAGAAATTGTTCATTGCCATGATCGATTGATGCAGTTCAAGGAGGATATCGCCACGCTACCAAACTTCAACGTTGAAAAGCAACCTATAGCTGCCAGGAAAATCTGTTCCAAACTTTGGCATGTGAGAGGACGGTTGGAGCGTGCGATATCGTCACCAACTTATGGCGGGGAGGCCCAAAAACAATTAAATGCTTGTGTCCCTTTGATGACCGCGTTGGAGTCGTATTTGGAAGATGAAAATCTACTGAATACTTCGCTTGAGACCGCCAAAACTATAGTAATTGAGAAAGCTCCTGAAGAAAATCTCGTTCAAGTTTCGGAACCCACCAGAAATCCAGCAGGTGGCTTGGCCGTTTCATTTTCACCTGATCATGCCGTTCACCAATCACAAAATATACCGGATTCGTCGGCACATGTCGCTGCTTTGCAGCATCAAATCACTATGTTATCCGATCAGCTGCGGACTATAACTAGCTCCACCCGGTAGGCCAGAGGACCCTTTACCTCGATCATCACCCGTACCTACTTTTGGGGGTAGTCATGTTCCGAAAGGGCGTTCATCTCTGGAGCATGCTATCCCCACTGATGGCGCTTTCATTTCCAACCAGCCAGATACCTTACATAATAGTACGTTTCATGGTCAGCGCTCTGATTCTTTCTCTCGTCCGTATGGTGCAGCGAGCACTTTAACCCCTCCTACCCAAGGGTTTTCTGGTTACCGTTCCTTAGGGCGAAGCGGTATTTCTTTTTCTGGGTTATCGGCTGGTATCACTGTGGACATGTTTTTGTTCCAATTGGAAGTTATTGCCACTTCGATGTGCCTGCGCCCCGAAACCTTGTTAGTAGAAGTCAGCATAGTGTTGAAGGACGTTGCCCTACAGTGGTACTGGTTGTACCGCCGTCAGAATCCCTGTGCTACCTGGACAGACTTAAAACGATATCTGGTAGAAAGATTCAAGGATCGTCGTACCGCTTTTGAAGTTCGTCGTGCTATCGAGAGCAGAAAACAACAACCAAATGAAAAATTTCTTGATTTCTACCATTGCATGTGGGGTTTATCCCTACAATGTCAAACTCCGTATTCGGACGAAGAATTCATTCAGTTGTTGTTATCTAACATGAAGCCGGTTTTGCAGTTCCATCTCACCAATCGACAATTCTCGACTATAGGGGATCTAATTAAAAGCTGTACTGCTTGGGAAGATACTTTAAAGCGTTGTCCGGTCCGACCGGAATCCGCGACCTTCCCCAGACGTGTTGTCCACGAATTATCCGTGGATTCAACTGATGAAAGTGGGCTGCCGGGATTTTATCCAGACGTAGCGCCAACTGATGTCTCCACCGGGTATACGTTGGCTGCACTTCAGGGTCCGTCAGCGGGTCCGGTCGTCAGACCAAATAATCCAGTCAGAATACCAATAGTTAACAAGCCACCAGCGGTATCCCATGCAGCGACCGGAAATCCTCCTCTCGTCTGTTTTAACTGCCTTGATATTGGACACACCTTTAAATATTGCCCTAAACCTATGGTTCGATATTTCTGTTTCCTTTGTGGATTACCTGATACCATTTCTCCGAATTGTCCTAGATGTGCGGGAAACCGATCGAGTGGCCAGTGGAGATCGGGGAACCGTGGGTCACAGAATACTGGAGCCCCAAGGAATGCGTTGGAGGATGCGGCCAGCAACACGGATCCGGAACTTCATCAGAGGCCTGCACTCTCTTGGAGAAGACCAGCGGAACAGCGAAAGTCTTCGTAGAGCCCGTTTGCTCCGAAAACAAATCTGGACCTGTTCCGTCTGGTTCCAACCAGGTGAGTGTGGGTTCTGCGGGACTCCCATCCGTGCCAAAATGTCGAGCTGTCCCAGCAGTTAATGTTAGGAACTCCATTTCATTAAATCCGTTCTTCCAACCTATTGCTTCTATGCCTTATACGTCACCTTATAATTCTACACCTAATTCGTCTTTACCTGCTATGTCATCTTTTTTCTCGTCAGTACCGGATATTTCGATTTCGGATATAACTTCCCCAGATTCAAGACCTTCCGTCAAACCTGTTTTTCCAACACTACCAATCACAAAATCATTTAGTTCTCATCTAGTAAAATTCCCCGTTTCTAGCTTGTTCTCTGCTTCTCAGGTGCAAGCCCGATCTCGCAATTCTAGCCGTTTGCTGCGCTCCAAACGTTATTGGGAAAGGCGGAAGGGTATGCGATCTTTCGTCATATCTTCCATGCTCGGTGCTGAAACCAATGATCTACGGCCGTATGCCGAAGTCTTAGTTAATGATGTTCCATACCGAGGTCTTTTAGATAGCGGAGCTAGCGTAAGCGTGTTGGGTTGTGGATCGGAAAAACTGTTATCAAATCCGTTTGTAAAAATTCATTATTTTCCAACTAAGATCAAAACCGCCAGCGGACAATCACAGCCAGTGCTTGGGTATTTAAATGCTATGGTCCGATTCAATAACCGCGCTCATAACCTTACCTTATATTTAGTGCCTTCATTAGAACAGCCGTTATACCTTGGAATTGACTTTTGGAATCGCTTTGGGATTGTTCCAAAAGTCTCTTCTTTGAGTATTTCTTCTTTAAGTGATGTCAACGATCCTGCTGATTCCCCTCCTGAGTCTTAATTCCACCTTCTGTCCGGTGAGGATCAGCATACGTTAAATGGCATCAAAGAACTCTTTCCTTCGAGCGATAAATTGGGCCTAGGTCAAACTTCTTTGTTATTTCACTCGATTGATGTTGGATCCGCGAAACCAGTGAAACAGCGATTTTATTCTGTGTCTCCTGCCGTCCAGAAGCTCATGTATGACGAGTTGGATCGGATGTTGTCCTTGGGGGTCATCGAGGAATCACAAAGTTCCTGGTGCTCTCCAGTTACGCTCGTGCGTAAGGCTAATGGTAAAGTTCGTCTGTGCTTAGATGCTAGAGAACTGAACAAGGCCACCGTTAAGGATGCGTATCCGTTGCCTCTTATCAACGGATTGTTGGGTCGTTTGGATCAAACCAGATTTATATCTGCAATTGATTTAAAAGATGCCTTTTGGCAGATACCTCTCGACCCACAATCCCGCGATAAGACAGCGTTTACGGTACCTGGGCGGCCTTTGTATCAGTTCACCGTAATGCCCTTTGGGTTATGCAACGCTCCACAGACTCTTTGCCGCCTCATGCACCGAGTAATTCCTCACAGATTGCACGATAAGGTCTTTGTGTACCTGGATGACCTCTTAGTCACATCCGCCACTCTGGATGAGCATTATCTCCTTTTAAAAGAAGTCGCTTGCTTATTGAAATTCGCTGGGTTAACCATCAATCTAGACAAGAGCCAATTTGTCCTTAAAGAAGTTAATTATTTGGGTTATGTGGTTGGACACGGTTGCCTCCGCACAAACCCAGAAAAGTGTAAAGCGATTGCAGAGTTTCCCGTTCCAAAAACCACCAAACAAATACGACGCTTTCTGGGAATGTGTGGATGGTACCGTCGGTTCATACCGAACTTTGCTACCTTGGCTGCTCCATTGACTGATCTTACAGGCAAATCGGGTAAATGTCCATGGTCCTCTGCTGCGGAATCCTCCTTTGTCGCTTTGAAAACCGCCTTGACCTCTGCTCCCGTGCTAGCTAACCCCGATTACAGTAAGCCCTTCTACATACAGTGCGATGCCAGTGCTGTCGGCGTAGGTAGCGTTTTGTTTCAAACCGATCCTGATGGGGCAGAGCATCCCATTGAGTTTATCTCGCATAAACTTAATGGGGCCCAGCGAAACTATTCAGTGACCGAGTTGGAGTGCTACGCCGCGGTACTCAGTGTGCAGAAGTTCCGGCCTTATGTAGAGGGGTATCCTTTTGTGATTTATACAGACCACGCTAGTCTACGCTGGCTGATGTCACAAAAGGATCTGTCGGGGCGCTTACCCCGGTGGAGCCTCAAATTGCAAGCTTTCGACTTTCAAATTGGGTATAGAAAAGGGTCGGTAAATATAGTGCCGGACACTTTATCCCGAGCTTTTCCTGAAGAAACTTCTCCTGAGGAAGACATTCGCATAAATAAAAACCTTGCTTCCTTTAATGCTCAATTTGAAAATGGTCGGTTTCATCCTGTCTCTTCCATAGAATTTGCGGACATCAATAGTTTACCAAAGTCTAATTCTGTTCCTGTCTTGCATCTTGATTTGAATTCTCCTGCTTTTAACGATCCTGCTTATGTGGCACACATAGACCAAGTTCGTAAATTAAAAGACGGTGAACACAATTTCAAAATTCAAGACAACAAACTGTTAATTGATCCTTCGTATAGTGCGCGATATTTGGACACTGATCTTCCCGTTTATCGTCTGGTAGTACCATCTCCTCTTGTTGAAAATCTGATTGAGCAAGCTCATATTCCGCCCACATCTGCACATCTTGGTGGTAGTAAAACCCTCGAGCGGTTGCAAAGGCAATTTTTCTGGCCTCAAATGTCTCGTCAGGTTAAAGATTACGTGGCGAATTGCCAAGAATGCAAAAAGAATAAGGGCGTTAACTTTTCCACCCGTCCACCTATGAGAGCTGCGGTAGTGTCCACACGTCCTTTTCAAAAATTATACGTAGACTTTTTAGGACCTTATCCGAGATCGAAGCGTGGCAATACATGTATATTGATTGTTGTGGATCATTTCTCCAAGTATGTATTTATCAAGCCTCTGCGAGAAGCTTCCGCTGCTTTGATGTGTACGTATTTGGAAAATGAGGTTTTCCTGACATTCTCTGTTCCTGAAGTTATTACCTCAGATAATGGCAAACAGTTTATTTCACAGCTCTTTAAAAATTTGCTAGCTAAATATGGAGTTTCGCACATCCGCACACCTGTTTACTCTCCGCAGAGCAACGCTTCGGAGCGGGTGAATCGCACACTACTGGCTGCCATTAGGTCGTATGTTGATGATCACGAACATAATGAGTGGGACAAGCATCTGCAAGAGATCGCAGCTGCCTTGCGCAACTCGATTCATGATACGCTGCATTATTCCCCTCATTATTTAGTTTTTGGTCAGCATATGTCGCTTCATGGTTCAGATTATGAATTACGGGCATTGCTCTGCGGAAAGGATTCCAGTGACGTCCACGGATGGTCCAAACCCGATCGGATGAACTTAGTACGAGATCCAATTCTTCATTACTTAAAAGTGGCGCATGATAAGGGAGCTCGACACTATAACCTGCGAAGCTCAAATCGTACTTTTCATGTAGGACAACCTGTATTCATACGATCCTTCGCTTTGAGTGACGCAGTTAACAAATTCTCCGCCAAATTGTCCGCAAAATTCAAACCAGCAGTAATTAGTTCGAAAGCTGGTTCGGTATCTTATAATGTGGAAGACTTAGCGGGTAAACCATTGGGGTTGTACCATGTCAAAGATATCCGAGCTTAATTTTATGTCTTTAATCTTGTGCCTGGCTTGAGACCTTTTCTCGGGTGTGGGTCGTCCCCACGTTTGTTACGACTGGCATACGTCTCCACTTGGAACAGTGACGATTTTTTTTTCCGAAAATTCCAAACGCTCAATAATTTGAAATTTTTCTTTAATTATAAAATACCATGACCACCATGGTGTTGTGTATGCATATGCTCTCATTCATGCTTCCCCGGGGTTCAGGTTTAATATTCTCACCGATTGTTATGTAAAGATATTTTATTTTCCCCTGCATTCACTCGTTTTCTATATGGTCATGTACAAGCATACATTTTTTTTTGCGAGTTGGTGTGTGTACATGTATTGGGTAGTATGAGATGGAATATTTATGATGCTAAAATGTTCAATCTCGAATATTCCATTTTTTCTTTCATTGGCTTGGATTAACGCGTGATATTTGCTCTGTGTGGGAAAACAAAAACCAATCGGTGGATTAGACATGAGTCAGAGGCGACCGTACAACTAAGTATGCACGTGTGTTCGTCGTCGTTGTTTGTCTTACTCGTTGTGTTTGTGTACATAACAAGAAAAAAAAAAACATAAACATGAATAAAGATTTTACAACAATAATAAAAAAAAAAAATAAAAATTTTGATGTATATGTGCACAAATACGGCGAGCGGGACAGACAACGATGCGAAAGAAAGAAAAATAGGAGGGGGAAAATTTTTTCTGATTTTTGTTATTTGATGTAAAATATTTTTTTTGATTTTTTAGTCTAGTTTGGGATTTCTTGACGTTAAGTCAAATTTTGTTTTTATATAAAAATAAAAAATAAAAAAGTTTAGTTTCAAATTTTATATAATAATGTCTAGTTTTGGAGTTTCGGTCTTGGAGGCTAAAGTCTCATTAGTTTTAATGCGGTCAAGTTAAGACCAGTTTTTTTGATATGGCGAGTTGGTTTTTGAAAACGAGTTGTTGATATTCAGTTTTTTTATATACATATATAATATTTGTAAATTCATTAATTATGAGTTTTATCAATAAAAAGTAAAGTTACTAATTTAAAAAAAAAACATTTAGCTATATATCTAATTATGGTGATTCAAGTTATAAAATAAATAGCTGTATATTAAGTTATTATAAATTGTGAAAATTTTATGTACAAGTATACATACTAATGCTATTGTAAAAAAAAAAAAAAAAATATATAATACAAAACAGTTGTATGATGTTTGTGATATGAAAAAAAAAAAAAACCCACAATAAAAAGGGAAAAACAATTTTGATGCCTTAACCGCCAGCGGTTTTTTTTGTTAACACATATTAATATTATTTAATTTTATAATTTAAGAATAAAATAAAATTTGCATTTATGCATTTAAGTTCAATATAATATTCTACAAATAATAAAAAAATCCTTAAAACAAAATATATATAAATTTCTTTGAACAGCCGGTGGCTATTTTTTTTTATGAATCTGTTTTCCTGATCGTTGTTGTTACTAAAATTAAATTGATATTGTACTGATATACATGTACATATGTACAAATTCGAATTCGAGTGCAGTAATTGTGCGTGAGTTTGTGACCATATTCCCGTCCGTGAGGGCTGGCAATCAATTTTTTTTGAGGGGGATCCTGCGTCGGCGCTGTTTGGTGTGTGGTCGGACGGGCCATAAAACAAAAAAGGTACTCTATTGAGGGAAAACCAACTGTAAATTTTTAATTGTAACAGTTGTTTTTCCCCCTCTTATTTTTTTTCTATATATTGTATATTTATTTTGCGGTCAAACCTGCGATTCGTGGTGGTGCACCGATTGGGTGGGGACCCCACACAGAGCGATTATCACGCGATTTTTTCTTTCTCCGTTGTTTGAGTGACTGCGTTTGGAGTTTTCGCGATTTTTCTTTGTGCTTCGCTTCGGTTCGGTTGTCCGCTTTGGGTGTGGTTCGGCCACATAGCGGTCCACTTTTCCGTTTCAGGTACTTTAGTGGTAGTTTTTTTTCTTTTGAATTTTGCACAGTGATTAGTGAAAGTGAAATTTTAACATAACGTAGAATCAGTTTTAACGTAATTTAACTTGCCTAATTTTCAATTTGTTTTCCACTTTTACCGTAACAAAGTTTTTTTCTTTCAATTTTTTTACTGTCGTGTGTTAAGCCGCACCATGTGCATGTAAATAAATAATTGATCGGATGATGTGAGGTGGGGTCATGCGAAGGGTCGGCCTTTTTCCACCCTTTTCCGTGCGTGCCGTTCGTTCCTCCAGGACAGGCTGTGCTGGAGGGCGGCACGCCACATGAGTTGATCGCGTCGGGGTGACGGTCTCGTTCCGGGGGATTGTCGCTGGGATTGTTATGCGGGCGTCCCTCCTTCATAAATGGCATCGGGAGCCGTCGCGACTGGGAAACAGCATCCCAGTAGGCGGGCCGATGAGGGGAGGCCCGTGTGGCAGTCACGGCGGTAGTCGCCTGGGATTGAGACGGTCACTCCGAAACGATCACTCCCAGCTTATCATTTTTTTTGCCGCTGAGGCCGTGGCAACTTAATTTTTAATTTCCATTTGTCCCTCTAATTTTATTTGTCATGCGGTTATTCGAGCATGAGTTTATGTCTGAGAATCCCCACGCCGCACCGTGAGCTCTAGCCAGCTACTATACCGCATCAGACCACTATTCTCATGTCTGTTAACGTAATCCCTTTTGGGGATTGCGTTACAACCTATTCAGAGCAGTTAAAATCCAAAATCTGGAATTGTGCTCCGATTTCTGTTCTTCATACCTCTAGTGATAGGCCTCAGCACCTGTAAATTTGTATGCCAACCAGTATTTAGGCTCCTGGATTCCATTGAAAATCACCTTACTATACATCAGCCGATTCAGAGCAGTAAAAATCCAAAATCTGGAATTGTGCTCCGATTTCTGTTCTTCATACCTTTAATGACAGGGCTCGGGACCCATAACTTCTGTGCCAACGCGTATTAAGATTCCCTAATTATTTCCGTACATTTCATAGAAAATTCGATTTGATGAAAATCGCTTTAACAGAGATCAGACGATTCAGAGATATAAAAATCCAATATCTGCAATTGTGATCCGATTGCTCTTCTTGATACCTCTAATGATAGGCCTCAGGACCTGTAAGTTTGTATGCCAACGAGTATTTAGGTTCCTTGATTCCATTGAAAATCACCTTACTATACATCAACCTATTCAGAGCAGTTAAAATCCAAAATCTGGAATTGTGCTCCGATTTCTGTTCTTCATACCTTTAATGACAGGTCTCGGGACCAGTAACTGCTTTTCTAACGCGTATTTAGATTCCATAATTATTTCCGTACATTTCATAGAAAATTCGATTTGATGAAAATCGCCTTACTATAAGATCAGACGATTCAGAGCTATAAAAATCCAAAATCTGCAATTATGCTCCGATTGCTCTTCTTGATACCTCTAATGATAGGCCTTAGCACCTGTAAATTTGTATGCCAACGAGTATTTAGGTTCCTTGATTCCATTGAAAATCACCTTACTATACATCAACCTATTCAGAGCACTTAAAATCCAAAATCTGGAATTGTGCTCCGATTTCTGTTCTTCATACCTTTAATGACAGGTCTCGGGAACTGTAACTGCTGTGCCAACACGTATTTAGATTCCATAATTAGCTATGTGTAACATTTGAATTTCATTTAAAAACGTTAAATTCAATTTTACACCTTCTAATTTTCGTAACGGAATAATTTTTTATTTATCGGCGGCGTTGATTTCATTGGTAAATGAACTTATTTCGCCGATAAATTTTGGCAACAAAATCGGCGACATTTATGTAAATGAGAAGTTGGTTGAAAAATATATCGCAAAAACATAGTGGTAGCAGTAAAATAAAAGTTTTCTTCTTATTTAAGTGTCAGCCCTAAAAAAGTATATCGTGGTACAACTTAATATGGCTGCCCAACAAAATTTCTAACCTCAGAACCTCAGCCTAAAAACAAAACTATAATAGGGAAACTGTTCAGAAATAAACTCGTATAAGTAGAACTTTTAAAATTTTCAGAATTAAACTGTATCAGTTGCCAAATTTTTTCAGAAAATTTTCATGGGGATGGCATAATCAAATATGGCTAGAAAGCTCGAGAGTAATATTTAATTTGTCCTACGCTGTTGGCACCAATCTCACGATAATATTATGTTATAGCCATCAGTTCCCAGTAATCTGAAACTTTTTCAGAATTATGTCATGGAAATGGCCTTGCGAAATATGGCCGCAAATCTTGGAAATCATATTTAATTATTGATTTAATACAACTGACTCTATCCTTAAGTCCTTTATTGTGGGCATTAATCTCAAGTAAATTTTTTGTTAGGCCTATCAGTTGCGAGAAAATTAAAATTCTTTCACAATATTTACGCGGGTGCATGGTGAAATATGGCCGAAAAGTTTGTGGGCCAGTTTTAATTAAGCTTTCGCAATTCAGCTAAGTATTCTTTTAAGTCCTGTATTGTTGGCATCAATCGCATATTGATTTTCTGTTAGATCTATAAATTGACAGTTATTTGCAATTTTTCCAGAATTTAAAATACCTTATATGGTTAAATATTGCCACAGGACTTCGTAAGTCCTCTTTAGTTTGATTTTTGTAGTTCAACTGAGTATTTTCTCAAATCATGTATTATTCTAAACTAACACAATTCATGGTTATCTCTTTGTATGCAATTTAGTGCTTTAGTGTTTGTAGATTTGACGCAGTTACCACTGGCATTTTTATTTTTTTTCGGCAAAGCCAAATAGCTCTTTACGGTAATATTTTAAGTTTACAATGCTGGTGCAATTAGGAAATAGCCAATAATTACATCGGACTATAACTTGTATTTTCTGCTTGCTTATATATAAAAAATTAAGAATAATTTTAATAACCAAATAGAAAATTTTGCTACCCTGATGGGATGTACAGTGTAAGCACATATTTAAGGTAATCATAGTAGTATAAAATGTATTATTTGCCTTATGCAGCTATAATTACCGACCTTTTGACAATAAGCTTACCTAATATACGTTGAATAAATTATTATATTTTTATTGAAGCTTCAGCTTAGTCCTGAGTTTCAAAAGTAATGTAACACAGGGTTCAAGACATAAAACTTTATACCAACGCCCAAAATATAATCGTGAGCCTTGGATTAAATATCATTCACATTGAAATTAGGTTTTTTTTAATGGACGCGATGAAAGTGACAGAAATACGAAAACGAAAATGCCATAATTCAGAATATGTATTATAAAAAGTATTTTATTCCTTATTAAGGAAAATAGTGAATTAATAAGTGAAATTGTGAATTGTGCCGAATCGCCCAACTAACATGAGTAATCGCCCAAAACTTTATCTATGATGGTTCTTTCAAAATTTTATATCAAAACCATTTTTGGTGATTATTAATTTTTAATGGGTTTAGTTAAAATACAGCCGCCAGTCGCTGATCTTATTGCTTTATTCCAAACTAAAAAAAAAAAAAAAAAAAAATTAATAAATAAATAAAGTCCACAGGCCTAATTTCCTAATCAAATAAAGAAATATCACAACTGGGTAATACTTCGGCGATTGCTGATTTAAATTGCCATGCCCAAGTCAAATTCTGAAAAGGGGAAAAAATAATTTTTGAAACGAATATTGGGAATGCATCGGTATCCATCGGTATTGTCCCCATTTTTTCTTAAGGTTTATGTCTCTTTTAGAAGCGTGTACTTTTTATTCAGACCATTTTTGACGATCACGCCCTATTTCAAAAGGGTCATAAAGCCATATATTTCCATATATATACAGGGTGGGCCAAATAATTTTGTTTTTTAAAAATGCAATAAAACAAAAAGTTCTCCATATTTTTTCAAATTTATTTTTTCATTGTAAAGGACAATCCTTCCGATTAATTATGGAATACTATTTCATTTATATGACTGCCTCGGCTGGCCTTGACGTACCCCATACGGTCGGTCTAATTTTTAAGCACCTTTTTCGATGGTATGCGGCATTATGTCTTCAATGGCAATGCGAATATTGTTCTTGAGAGCGTCAATAGTTGCTGGTTTATCGGCGTAGTACTTATCTTTGACGGCACCCCAAAGATAATAGTCCAACGGCGTCAAATCACAGCTCCGAGGCGGCCAAATCACATTATCATTTCGGCTGATAATTCGATCTTCGAAGACAGTGCGCAAAAGATCAATTGAAACGTGTGCTGTGTAGCACGGAGCTCCGTCTTGTTGAAACCAAATGTTGCCTATGTCCTCCTCTTCAAGTGCCGAGAACAAAAAATCGTCTATCATGGCGCGGTAGCGCTGATCATTGACAGTAACGGCGGCTCCTTGCTCATTTTCAAAGAAAAATGGCCAAATGATGCCACCGGACCAAAATCCGCACCAAACAGTCACTCGTTGAGGATGCTTCGGCTTCTCTACGATCACGTGCGGGTTCTCCGTGCCCCAAATGCGACAATTCTGCTTGTTTACATAGCCGCCAAGATGGAAATGCGCCTCATCCGAAAAAATGATTTTTTTGCCAAGATTTTCAAAGTAATGTTTCAATATTTCCCAGTGTTGTTCAAGCGAATACACAACCATTTTCGTTCAGCGGAAGGATGAAACTAACTTTCTGTCAAATCAAAAGTGACATAACCCTGATAATACTCAAAATAACCGCTAGTTCAAAAAAAAAGTTAGATGGCCCACCCTATATATTTATATATATATATATATATATATATATATATATATATATATATATATATATATAAATATATATATATATATATATATATATATATATATATATATATATATATATATATATATATATATATATATATATATATATATATATATATATATATATATATTGTAACGACGGCTCTTGGCACTGTGTTACAATTGAGGGTTGAAAAAAAAAAAAAAAAAAAAAAAAAAAAACGAGAAAAAACGTTATAAATGATAACACAATTTTTTTTAGTCAGTTCTGCCGAGAAAATTGAATTGAATTTATCTAATTAGTTGATCTGAGTGAAAATAAAAGTAAAAGAAAAAAGCCAAACAAATCTTTGAACCAAAAGATGAGTGATTAGCTGATTACTAATAAGTTAAAGTTATTAATTAGAGATTAATTAGTACTCGTAGATAATAAAATGTAGTTTACAAAACTAATTTTATTGAATGCTAATTTAGTTAAGTTTTTCATGAAAAGATAGAACATTCATGAAGTGATTTACCGAAGCTATAGTACGGTTTCGTACGATAAACGGTTCTTGTTCTTGATGGTCTCAAGTCTTTTTATTTTTGAAAGACACTTGAAGAATGATGATAAATATACATTCGTTTTATTTAATAAATTAAAGTGTATCTATAAATGACAGTTATTGTAAGTAATAATTAAAGTTACAAATTAAAAACAGAAATTATACAAATCTAGAACATGTGAATTAAAACGGTTCTAAGGTCATGAAAAAGTGGCTCTATAAAATAACAAAAAAAAAAAAAAAAAATATCTGTTTAAAATATATCTGAATGAATAAAACAATAAGTTAATAATTTACAAAAACAAACTACTTAAGAATCATAAAAATAATTACACGTGAAATAATTAGTGCTACGAAGTGAATAGACATCACTACCTACAAAATAAGTTAATTTAATTAAAACTACAAAACATAAACTAACAGTTAATAATAATTAAGTACAGTGAAAAACTAAAATTAATTCGACTACTTATAATAATTCAAATTATGGTGTGATAACAACAACAAGTTAAAACAATAAATAAATAAAATTACCAATATATTGGTACAGGGTTACGGTCGACGAAATCACCAGTCAACATCACATCATCAATCAACAATCAGCCCAACAGATAAGATTTTGATTATATTTTGTTTTATTATTATTATTCTTATCATTATTATTATTTGATTAAGAAATAGTAATTAATACTTTGCTATAAGTAATTCTATTTTTTTTTTTTTTTTTTTGTTTCAATAATTTTTTTTAGATTTAAGTGGGTTCAGGTTTTTTTTTTTTATGCGCATACTTAGGTTAGACTATCCTCTTATATATATATTTTATTTTTTTTAAGTTTAACTTCATTTTTCCATTTATATATATTTCCATTTGTATATTTTGATTGAAATATTATTTGAGTTGTCACTACATGAATGTTTCGCGTTGTGTTTTTTTCATTTTTTTTTGTTAATTACACTACAGCTAGTGGTCCGATTTGTTTCGCAATTGTTGAATTTCAGATGAATTAAGTGACAATTGGTGGGGATGAGACATGAGTATTTGAAGTAAGTATGTATGTCCTGCTTGTATTCCGTTTTCCTTTCCAGTAGAATTTAATCAGAAAAGTGGTCTTAGCAATGCATTTACATATCTTCGACAACACCCACCCCTATCCCTGAGTCTTAGCCGGCAGAATATGACCACGTCGAAGCTCTATGTAAGTGATTAATTTATTCAGTAACGAATGGCATGTAATTGAACTTGAGTTTCACTCACAACACGTTCATGCCGATTAGATTTGTTACAGATGGCGCCCAAATGCGTAGTATAGCTGTACTAGTTTAATTTATCTCACATTTTGTTTTATCACAATCGCAACTGGCATCTTCATTAGAATTGAATCCATTGTTAGTATTTTGTGATTTTCCAAAATTTTCATTTCAGTACATCAAAAATATTTTAGTTAATTTTCGCTAATCCATCGTACTATGTGATTTGACCGAACGCATTGATTCTGGTCTTTAACTATTGATTTTGATGTCAGCATTATCCAAGTCAGATCAGATGTAAGATGGATGGTTCAAGTTGCATTTTCGTATCGTCTTCTACTGAATAGCAGTGTTGATTGCGATGTTGGTTAATATAATGCAACATGACACCAGTGTATGAGTAAACATGTATCCCGCTGATACATCCAACCCAGATTTAATATTGGGTTGTAGAATTATCGTGTTTAAACGGTGCATTTTCTCAATTTCATAACATAATTTCATTAGCAGGCAGGATAGACTTCTGCAAATTGCTTCCAGTAACTTATGTCTCATCCCCAGATATTATAACATATTAAAAAACGTTTTTCTTTATTTTTTTTTATTATTATTGGCGACAGTTTATTCATTATTTGGTGGAAGTTAAAACATTTTTTTTTTTTTTATATTTTTGTGTTATCATTATTAGCTACATTGTTTACTGTAACAATGAATCTCGAACATTTGGAGCTGGATGAATTTGAACTCGAATGTAACATTCGTGATGTCCAAGCGCCAAGCCTTGCTGAAAAATTGGAATGTGTAAAAACAAGAATAGACTTAGAAAACCTTCATCCAGTTTTAATACCCAATCGGCCGCATAAGCCCGCACAGAAAAATCCAAAGCGTGAAGTGGAAAGAATATCTTTGAAATTACACTTTATATATATTGATCTGCAAGGGGCAATTAAAGATGGTGATAAGGACACGTTACGTGTGCTTAATTCTCGTCTACTACATTTAAAAGGAAGATTGGTTCGCTTGAAATATTCAAAATCCGTCCGCGATCAGGTCACGGAAACCTTAAATAAAGTCAAGCAATTAGTTACATTTATAGTCAGCAATCTTGACAAACAGCCAGCACAGCTCAATGAGAGTCTTCATGAACTGGACCAAATTAAACCTAATGATGTCGAGGAACACGTTGAGCTAGACGATCTAAGTGAGTCAGATGGATCGTCCAGTGTGAAGCATACCATCAGGCAGTATAGTTCTGAAACTAATCCAACAAAATATGCTTCAACCAATGCCGCTACGACTTCAAAAGCAATACCACTAGTAGTTAATAACAGTTCTCCATTAAAACCCGATGAACATCAAGGCTCAGACGTTGACCAACTAGGTCCTGGTAACCCCTCTCTTAACCTGCCACAATTCCCTTCGTTGTTAGATCTTCCTATTAACTATAATAACAATAAAACATCACACAGATCACTTTCTAAATGGGACATTACTTATAATGGTTCTCCGAACGGTATTCATGTTAAGCGATTTCTAACGAGAGTAGAACATTTGGCTAGATCTGAAAATGTTAATTCCGAAAGACTAGTTGCAGACCTTCATTATATTTTAAAGGGAAATGCTAATGAATGGTACTGGACGTTTATAGAACGTAATCCTAATATAACTTGGGAGAGACTAAAAACCGAAATAAAGAAATGTTTTAGAGGGTTGCGCACGGATGATGACATTCGAACACAAATGGAGTCACGAAGACAAAAATTTCGAGAAAATTTTCATGATTTCTATCAAGATCTGATTTCGATGACTCTCCAATTGGAAGTACCTCTCTCTGAATCAGAAATTATTCGTATAATTCGGCGAAATATGCGGGCCGGATTGCAAGACCGATTGACTGATGTCAATATAGGTAACGTCGATGAACTTTTCAGGAAGTGCGTCGCGTACGAAGATACCTGGAATAGAACAGGCTTCGTGCCCGAATTATTGTGTCAACCACGTAAAGTGATCAATTCGTTGGAAAATACAGAACAGGTTGGGGATCCTACGTTAAGAGCCGATTTGAGTACATTACCATCCACATCCCAAGCAATGTCCAACGATCCTCAGCAAAGTTCGGCTAATGTGGCCGTTTTGACTAACTCAAACCACGCTCCTAACCGCAATGTTCGCCAGAATTATCATTTAACCCATCACCAACCATTCAGTGGTTATTCTAATGAGAACAGACGTCCAGACTTCACGATTACCTGTGCTGGTTGTGGTATGAAAGGTTATCGACAAGATAGGTGTTTCAGGTGTAATCCGCCTTCGGGAAACTGGAGAGCGGGGGTGCGAGATACGAATATTTCAACCCCCCAGAACAACAATCGTGTGGAAGCAGCCTCCAATACCGACCCCGAATTAAACAACCGTCAATTTTAACTCTTACTCCGCACTTTGCCAACATGTCCACTCAAACTTTAAATGTAGCAAACTCTCCGAGGAGTTCCCATATAACACAATTGGGGCGGTCTAAGCAATATTGGAGACATCGTAGACAGTGTAAACGAAATATCACAGAGTCATTAATTTCTTCCCCAGGAGATGGTCGTCCTTATGCCCAGTTACAAATTTTGGGTAAAACTTATGTTGGTTTGTTAGATAGCGGTGCTAACATTTCATTGTTAGGCAAAGGTAGCGAACAGTTTATAGACCATCCGTTAATTAAGTTTCACTTATTTCCATCGTCAATTAGAACAGCTAATGGTCAAAGGGAATCTATACTCGGGTTCATTAAGATACCGGTCTCTTTTGCTGGTAAAACCAACGTAGTAACTTTACATTTAGCACCTAATCTGTCCCAAGAATTGTACTTGGGAATTGATTTCTTTCGGTTATTCGATATCACAATTTCATTTCCTTCATCATCAATAGAATTTTCTTCGTACAATTTTCAAAATAATCATTTGATACATTCAACACAAACTTCCGAACTGACAAGTGATACGCAAATTAGGAACCTGAAACACGTTTTATCTAAGGAACAGCAAGAAACACTAAATGAGGTGATTCGAGAATTTCCTTCATCGGTTATTTTAGGTCTCGGGCGGACTCATTTAGCGACCCATACGATAGACGTTGGTAACGCTAAACCCATCAAACAGCGGCATTACGCAGTTTCACCCGCCGTTCAAGCCGAAATATACGCTGAACTCGATCGAATGTTATCCTTGGGCGTAATAGAAGAGAGTTGCAGTTCGTGGTGTTCTCCTGTCACTCGAGTGCGCAAGCCAAACGGCAAAGTAAGGCTGTGTCTTGATGCACGGAAGGTAAACCAGGTCACGGTGAAAGATGCATACCCCCTGCCACTCATCGATGGATTGCTGGGGCGTCTTAACAATACTAGATTTATTTCAAGTCTGGACCTGAAAGACGCCTTCTGGCAAATCCCGCTCGATGAGGGTTCGCGCGATAAAACTGCGTTCACCGTGCCTGGGCGACCGTTGTATCAATTCACGGTCATGCCGTTTGGTTTATGCAACTCGCCTCAGACTATGTGCAGATTAATGCACCGAGTGATACCCCACGAGCTGCAGCATCGCATCTTCGTATACTTAGATGACTTATTAGTCACAAGTGAAACGTTTGAAGATCATATCCAGTTGCTTAAGTTAGTGGCCAGTTTTCTGAGAGAGGCAAATTTAACTATTAACATAGAGAAAAGTAAATTCCTCTTAAAAGAGATCAATTATTTAGGGCACATTGTAGCCGATGGAGTCCTTAAAGTTGACCCGGAAAAGGTGTCAGCTATAACCAACTATAATCGTCCAAAAACCACTAAACAAGTACGTCAGTTCCTTGGTGTTACCGGCTGGTATAGACGATTCATTCCTCAGTACGCCGAAGTGGCAGAACCTATTACCAGACTTCTTAGGAAAAATAAAAAATTTAAATGGACGGATGAAGCAGAGCAAGCCTTTTGCAAACTAAAATCCGCCTTGTCTTCGTCACCAGTGTTATGCAATCCCGATTTTAATAAGCATTTCTTTATTGAATGTGATGCTTCAAAAGTTGGTGTAGGAAGTGTAATTTATCAAAAATCATCTAATGGCGATGATCGTCCAATTGCCTTCTTCTCAAAGAAGCTTAATGGAGCGCAACGCAACTACAGCGTTACGGAATTAGAGTGTCTGGCGGCGGTGTTGAGCGTCATGAAATTCCGTCAATACGTGGAGGGGTTACCTTTCACGATCACTACTGACCACGCTAGTTTGAAGTGGTTAATGGAGCAAAAAGACCTTTCTGGACGTCTTGCACGTTGGAGCTTAAAGCTCCAGGGATTCGATTTTCTAATTAAGTACAAGAAGGGGCGTGAAAATTTAGTTCCTGATGCTCTTTCGAGAAATACCTTTGATCTTTCCAACGAAAATGGTACCTTATGTGAGTTATTTGATGTTACAGTCACTGACAAGTTTGATGATGATCCAGAATACCTTGATTTGGTTAAAGTTTTAATAGATAACCCTTTACACTGTAAGAATATGAAATTAGATGGCAATCGAATTTACTATAAACCCACTCATTCGCCGAAATATCAAACCTTTTCAGATGTGCCAATTTGGAAGTTATATGTTGCTCAATCTAAAGTTTTAGAAGTCATTGAACGTGCTCATTGTACGCCCAATGCGGCACACTTTGGTTTTAAGAAAACATTAGAAATAATACAACGTTATTATTATTGGCCAGGAATGATCAAAGACGTTTATGATTTTATTATGCGATGTGACTTGTGCAAAGAATGCAAACCTTACAACTCTATATCTCGAACACCAATGGGAAATTTTTATGAAGTTAAACGGCAATTTCAGAAAATTTTTATCGATTTTCTTGGTCCCTACCCTCGTTCGAAAGATGGTAACTGTTATGTTTTTATAGCTGTAGATCAATTTTCGAAATTTGTGCTCTTGGAGCCTATGCGTGAAGCTACTTCTAAAAATGTCTGCAAATTTTTACAAAATCGGCTGTTTAGTGTTTTTTCTGTTCCAGAGACTATAGTGAGCGACAATGCTAAACAATTTACGTCTAAGGAATTTTTAGGCCTTCTGTTTAAAAACGGAGTGCAGCATAAATTGACACCAAAGTACCATCCACAAGCCAACGCTAGTGAACGAGTAAATCGATCGGTGTTATCCGCTATTAGAACCTACGCCCATGATAACCACCGAGACTGGGATAAACATTTACATTCTGTTGGTGCCGCTCTTCGAAATGTGGTACATGAGAGCACTTCATTCTCACCACATTTTCTTACATTTGGCCAAAACTACATTAATCACGGGTCTCAATATAATATTCTTAGACAACTTCACTCGCTAGAGGATCGTGATATTGAGTTAACCGTTATGGAAAGATTAACTTTGGTGCAGCAAGACGTGATAAATAATTTACGAAAGGCATATCAGCAGAATAGTAGGCGATATAATCTAAGATCTCGTCCGCATTCCTACCAGGTAGGACAAGTAGTCTTTGTTAAAAATTATGTACAAAGCAATGCTGCTAATAAGGTCTCTGCTAAATTGTGTCCAAAATTTAAAAAGGCCATTATCCATAAATGCATCGGTAACGTTGCATTCGAACTTCGCGATTTATATAACAAATCATTAGGAATTTACCATGCAAATGATTTGCGCCCTTAATAATTTTCCTTGGTTTTCCTATCACATTCTAATCTGGCCCGGCTAATTGAGACAATCTCATGGGTTTGGGTCGTCCCCACGATTTGTAACGACGGCTCTTGGCACTGTGTTACAATTGAGGGTTGAAAAAAAAAAAAAAAAAAAAAAAAAAAAAACGAGAAAAAACGTTATAAATGATAACACAATTTTTTTTAGTCAGTTCTGCCGAGAAAATTGAATTGAATTTATCTAATTAGTTGATCTGAGTGAAAATAAAAGTAAAAGAAAAAAGCCAAACAAATCTTTGAACCAAAAGATGAGTGATTAGCTGATTACTAATAAGTTAAAGTTATTAATTAGAGATTAATTAGTACTCGTAGATAATAAAATGTAGTTTACAAAACTAATTTTATTGAATGCTAATTTAGTTAAGTTTTTCATGAAAAGATAGAACATTCATGAAGTGATTTACCGAAGCTATAGTACGGTTTCGTACGATAAACGGTTCTTGTTCTTGATGGTCTCAAGTCTTTTTATTTTTGAAAGACACTTGAAGAATGATGATAAATATACATTCGTTTTATTTAATAAATTAAAGTGTATCTATAAATGACAGTTATTGTAAGTAATAATTAAAGTTACAAATTAAAAACAGAAATTATACAAATCTAGAACATGTGAATTAAAACGGTTCTAAGGTCATGAAAAAGTGGCTCTATAAAATAACAAAAAAAAAAAAAAAAAATATCTGTTTAAAATATATCTGAATGAATAAAACAATAAGTTAATAATTTACAAAAACAAACTACTTAAGAATCATAAAAATAATTACACGTGAAATAATTAGTGCTACGAAGTGAATAGACATCACTACCTACAAAATAAGTTAATTTAATTAAAACTACAAAACATAAACTAACAGTTAATAATAATTAAGTACAGTGAAAAACTAAAATTAATTCGACTACTTATAATAATTCAAATTATGGTGTGATAACAACAACAAGTTAAAACAATAAATAAATAAAATTACCAATATATTGGTACAGGGTTACGGTCGACGAAATCACCAGTCAACATCACATCATCAATCAACAATCAGCCCAACAGATAAGATTTTGATTATATTTTGTTTTATTATTATTATTCTTATCATTATTATTATTTGATTAAGAAATAGTAATTAATACTTTGCTATAAGTAATTCTATTTTTTTTTTTTTTTTTTTGTTTCAATAATTTTTTTTAGATTTAAGTGGGTTCAGGTTTTTTTTTTTTATGCGCATACTTAGGTTAGACTATCCTCTTATATATATATTTTATTTTTTTTAAGTTTAACTTCATTTTTCCATTTATATATATTTCCATTTGTATATTTTGATTGAAATATTATTTGAGTTGTCACTACATGAATGTTTCGCGTTGTGTTTTTTTCATTTTTTTTTGTTAATTACACTACAGCTAGTGGTCCGATTTGTTTCGCAATTGTTGAATTTCAGATGAATTAAGTGACAATTGGTGGGGATGAGACATGAGTATTTGAAGTAAGTATGTATGTCCTGCTTGTATTCCGTTTTCCTTTCCAGTAGAATTTAATCAGAAAAGTGGTCTTAGCAATGCATTTACATATCTTCGACAACACCCACCCCTATCCCTGAGTCTTAGCCGGCAGAATATGACCACGTCGAAGCTCTATGTAAGTGATTAATTTATTCAGTAACGAATGGCATGTAATTGAACTTGAGTTTCACTCACAACACGTTCATGCCGATTAGATTTGTTACAATATATATATGTATATATATATATATATATATATATATATATATATATATATATATATCTATATATATATATATATATATATATATATATATATATATATATATATATATATATATATATATGGTGAAAAATACGTCAAATCACAAATTTGCTATATGGGACCGGAAGTCGTGTTCAAATTTTTTATTTTTTATGTTTTGAATTGGTAGCACTAGTTAAAAAAAAACATTTTGTAGAAAATGATTTTTGGTTGTTGTTGTTGTTTAAAATACAGGGTGTCCAATTTTGAGAAAAATGATAAACATGATGTTTATGGCTATAAAAGAAAAAATAAATATCCGATATTTATGATACAGGGCTCGTTTTAAAGGTAAGTTAATACGGATTAATAAAAAAATATAAAAATTGTTAGTTCTTTAATTTCTTCATTTTCAAATTTTCCGCCAAAATTTTATTTCTGAATTTTCTCATTTTACGTCCTTTAATTCTATTGAACATACTAAAACCTTGCACTAGACGGTATACAAATACTTCCTTCGAACCACAGGTACTGTACGCAATCCCACGATTGAGCAATCCGAACTTGGATTACCTAAATTCTCAACCCGAAGGGCTTCCTGATTAAAAGAGTCCGATATAAGGGAAGTTGTAAGAGGTGTGCCAACCTTTTCGATTTGTCCAATTTGGTATCCATTATAACGTTACGGTTGGTGACCAAGTTGAGTATTTCTTTGCACTTAACCTTAATCTCGTGAATCTCCTGGTTAAGCAAATCATCTTCAATAGATTGGCAGCTGTTCCAAACGAATTTCGCACAAGGACATTCTTTGTAAAATTTAGCCCATTTTTCAAAATTCCAGCCGACACAACCAGGGTGGAATGGTTGTTTCCATTTTCCAAAGCATGACACAGTTTCGCGGCTGGTTACTGGTTTTGCGCAGTCTACACCCATGATGAATCGCCTTTTGGAAAATCACGTTTTAGATAAAACTGGAGATTCTTGATAGAGGTAGGTTTGATAGTAATATCCCAAAACAAGTTGGGCTATTTACCATCTTTGATTTTTGGACTATTTTTCGTGTCACCCAAATCAGTTCTGCTACAGGATTGTGAGAGCTGAAAACATTCAGCGTTTTGTATATTCGAAAGTATACTATCTCGGAAATGGTACTTTTCAGTAGAGAAATTTTAAGATATTTTTCTTAAATATTGAGGAGATTATATTTAAAATTTAAAATCTTTTTTATTAAAAATATTAGTAACTAAAGTAAGGCACCGTCTCGTTAGCTGTTAAAATTTTGAGTAAAATTGGCCAAATTTAAAAAATTTGCAGTGTTAAACGAATTTATGAATTTTTTTTTTTTTTTTTTTTTCCCTTTATTTAATATTACAACTGATTTACAAATCATTTAGTAATTTATCTTTCTTAAATGAAGATTCACATTTGACGGGCAGTAGCCCAATGGTTACTCCCGTTTGAATTTACATAGTAATTATTTTTCTCTATCCGAATTAAATACAACTGCCCAATTCCAAAGGTTTCTGCCTTTGAAGTCTTCTTACTGCATTGGTGGTATCCAACAAACTTCGTATGTCTGCATTTTGGTGCCGAGATATCCGCTGAATGTGTTTCTTCGCATGATTTTGTATTTCTTCACTTACATATTCCATGTTTAAGTCCCTATGGAGGTTATCATTTCTAATGTACCATGGTGCGTTTACAATGCCACGCAGCACTTTGTTTTGAAAACATTGAATCATTTGTACATTTGTCTTCTTGGTACAACCCCAAAGTTGAATACCATAGGTCCATATTGGTTTAAGTATTTGCTGATATAATAGCAATTTGTTATGTATTGTAAGCTCAGAGTTTCTACCTATTAGCCAATACATTTTCCTATATTTAATGTTCAATTCTTCTTTTTTCTTTTTAACATGCTCTTTCCATCTAAGCTTGCAATCGAGAGTCATGCCGAGGTATTTGGCTGTATTTGCATTTGAAACCGGCCTTGAATTAAGTTTCACTGGAATCCAGTTAGCTTTCTGGTTCGTGAAGTTTACGTGAACCGACTTTGCTTCGTTTAGGCTAATGCGCCATTTCTTTGTCCAACTACTCACTGTGTCGGTTGCTTTTTGAAGTTTGGTCGTTGCTTCTGATATAAACTTTCCAGTCGCCAGAATAGCTGTATCGTCTGCAAATGTTGCTATGGTGGCACCTTCTGTATTTGGCATATCTCTGGTGTACAGGATGTTCAATATAGGACCCAGTACGCTACCCTGTGGTATGCCTGCTGATATTCTCTTTAGTTCAGAGTACTCTTGGTTATATTTTACACGGAAATGTCGGTCTGCGATATAAGATTTAAGAATTTGATAGAATTGCTTAAGTAGATCTCGATGCAATTTAAATTCAAGTCCTTGGTGCCAAACTTTGTCGAAAGCTTGTGCTACATCTAAAAAGATGCTGGAGCATATCTTCTTATTCTCAAGTGAGTCTTCGATTATATCCGTTATTCTGTGAACTTGTTCTATCGTAGAGTGATTTTCTCTAAATCCAAATTGGTGTGGTGGAATCAAATTTCTCTCTTCTATTATTGGCTTGAGTCTCTTGAGCAGTAATTTTTCAAATAATTTTGAAATTACAGGAAGTAGTGAAATCGGTCTGTACGACTTTTTATCGTTCGCTGGTTTGCCTGGTTTGGGGATCATAATTACTTCAGCAACCTTCCATTGCCGTGGGACATATTTTAGTCTGAAGACAGCATTGATAATTTGAACCAATTTTCGTAGTCCCTTCTCGGGAATGGCTTTTACGACTTGTCCAGTAATTAAATCATATCCTGGAGCTTTTTTTGCGTTCAAATTACACTTGATCTCATTTTTTAATTCCTGTAATGTTGCACATCGAATATTATATTCATCAATTTTGCTAATTGTTATTATGTTTTCATCTGCTGTTTGCCTAGGTAGCGGTTGAAAGGTGTCTTCCAAGTGAGCTGCAAATAAAATAGCTTTTTGCTTGTCACTTTTGGCCCAGATTCCTTCCCCATTTTTAATAGGTGGCACATGCATTTTAGTTCTTTTTAATCCCTTTGTTGCTTTCCAAAGAGAGTAATCAGTATCTCTATGTTCGGTGAGACCATTTAAGTACTTGTTGATAGTTTCATTCTTAATTTCTTTTATAAGTTGTTTTAGTTTATTGCATAGAAAATTGAGGATTTTTTTGTTTTCCGGGGCGCGTGTCCTTTGCCAGGTTTTTCTTGCCTTCCGTTTCTCTCTAACTAACTCCCTGACCTCAATAGGATAATTTTGATTCCTACGGGATTCGGTGTGACTAGCAGGAGAACTTTCCCATGCTGCTTGTTGAATAGTACTGTTAAATACCTCTAGTTCGTCTTCCAACTGTACTGGTGTTTTAATCGGCACTCGTAGATTTGTTTGCATTTCAATTAGTTCTTGGAATAGGTCCCAGTTAGTTCTATTATTTGTTAATTTAGGCAGGTTATCCTTATTAATTATCATTGTGCTGAGTGTCATGATAACAGGTGTATGATCGGAATATATCCCTTCGCTGTTTTCGATGTACATGTAATCCTCGAAGATCCCTTTCGTTACATAAAAATCAATGAGATCTGGTATTTTATTTATATCAGCAGGCCAGTATGTCGATTTACCACCAGAGTGGAACTCGCAGTTATTTATTCGTCCGGCTTCGAATAGCTCTTTTCCTTTATGGGTTGTAAGTCTTGATCCCCAATAGGTGTTTTTTGCATTAAAGTCACCACCAATAATAAAATTGGATCCTAGTGATCTAAAGAGTCTATTATAATCTTCTTTGTTTAGATTATAGCGTGGAGGGCAGTAGATAGAGGAAATACTGTATTCATTATTATTGTTAGTTTCAACTTTTATGGTTTTAACTTGCATACTTTCCTCTTCTATACTAGGTTCTTCATAGTGTTTGAGACTCTTTTTCACTATTACTGTTGATCCTCCTCTGGGTTTTCCTCCTGGGTGAACAGCATGGTAACATTCATAATCACGTATTTTAATAAATGATGTTTTTGTCAAATGGCTCTCCGATATAAGGCAGATATCTATTTTTTCTAAATTTAGAAAAATTTCTAGCTCTGGAACATGATGCGCTAGTCCGTTCGCGTTCCAGGTGACAATTCTTAGTGATCTGCTCATTTTAGTATATGAGGGCTGTTGCCTCGTTCAAGGTTTGATGCATATCTAGACGCTTATATAAAGCTTCTAGACCACGTTCTTGCTTTGCTAGCCTTATATTTATGGCTTCTATGCTTCGACAAATCCTTTCAAGGGGATTATCATTCGTAGCATTAGATGATTGCTGTACAATTTGTGAATAACTTTTCCGCTCTGTACCAATACCTGGTGGTTTTGGCTCCGCTTGGGTTTTCGTTGGTTTCTCTTCTCTGGTAACCCTAGGGTTTTGAGGAAACTGATGCGTTTTGTTTCTTAGTCTTTGAAGTTCTTTGGCTACTTCACAGCCTCTATAATTTGCAGGATGATGCCCTTTACAGTTTATACATCTTGCAGGAGTGTTTCTACTTTCTGTACACTCTTTCGCGTTGTGTTTTCCAGCACATTTTACGCATCTTGGCTCCCGTCTGCAATATTTTTGCGTGTGATTGAAACCTTGGCATTTTTTGCATTGAGGTATTAGCCTCGTGTTTTTCTTAAGCGGTTCTATTTTAACCCTCATGTTGAGAATTGCTTTGATGTTGAAGATGTTTTCAACTTTCTCCTTTTTGTTAAACGTAAGCATGAAGAGTGGAAGCCCCCTTTTTTTGACTTGATTGTTCTCACCTCTCCCTCGTTTTAGGATGTTTATTGCATCTTCTATTTGCAGATCTCTTGCCTTTAGGTCCTCAATTATGTCCTCCTTCGTACACGTTGGATAAAGGCCTCTGGCCATAACCTTAATTGCGCGTTCGTTTTTATCTTCGTATGTGAACCATTCTTTACCTTCCGCATTGAGCTTTGTTGCTAGAGCTCTATATGTGTCGGAATCTGGTGTATTGATTTTCCACACGTTATTGTTTAGTGACACTACTCTATATTCCTTAGCTGTAACTGATTTCATTATAGATTGTATACTTGCAAATTCTGTTATGCCGATTACATTAATTGGCGGAGGAGCCTTTTCTTTCGGTACAACCTTTTGTTGCTGTTGCTGGTGAGTTGGTTTGGTATTAGTATCACCAGTTGCTAATACATTAGCTTGCGAATGATCTCCAACTTCAGGCGAGAATTCTGCTTTTCGTTTTTTGGTAGGTCTTTTCTTCCTTTTCAGTACCCAATCTGTTTCTCTCATGAGATCCTCTTCATCAGTATGGAACTCATTGTTATAACTAGTGTGAGTACTTGTTTCATTATAACAAGTTAGCGGGGTTTCAGAAATCTCCATTGGTTTGGGCTTCTTCAATTCTTCATTTTCTTTTTTCAGCTTTTCAATTTCGCTTCTTAATTGCGTTAAAAGTACCTCTACTTCACTGAGTTTTCGACAGAGTTCAGCGTTTTCGTCTTTCTGCTGATTTGCAGAGTTAGTATGATTGTTTGGTGATCTTAACAACATTGAACTTCTTTCGAATGGGTTTATCAATGATTGGCTCACCCCAGAATCCATTGAGCCAGCCTCGTAAGAGGGTGGATTAGCCAACTGGGTAGTTGGTTTACCACCTGGGGTATTGTTTCCTTTTTGCGTTGAACTCATTGCTTTAAAACTGGTTATGTATCAACTACCAACCTAACCAGTACAAGTTGGTAGTGGGTCATTGAAGAGAACATCATTTGCTATGTTCTCGGTAGTCGGTTATTCCGCCGTATCTCGGTCGCCAGAGCCTCGTTAGTTAATTAGCAGGAAGTACCACGTGCAGGTGAGGTTGGCATTTGGGCTAGTATAATAAGACCATCTAAACCGGCGCCCCTTACCCCCCATTTATGAAATTGAAAAAGTTTTTAGGATTTACATAATTTTTAGGCTAAAGAGAATTCAAAAACTGATGTAATTTAAATAATTTATTGGATTTTTCGAATTTCTAGGATTTATTGAATTTAAAACATTTATTAGAATACTAAAATTTGTAGAATAAATTGAATTTATAAAACTCATAAAATTAATAAAGGTTATAGAGTTTAAAAACACATTATAATTTATAATATTTATAGTTTTCGAAGATTTATAGAATTTAGAAAAAGATTTAAACAGTTTATTAAAGACTTTTTAAAATTTATAAAATTTAAAGGCAAGTATTGTTACAGTTTTTAGGATTTAGTATTAAATTTTTTGAATTTATTAAATTTGAAAAATCTAAAGAATTCATAAAATTTATGATATTTATAAAAATTCTGGAAGTTTTAAAATAAGTTTGTAAAATTTATAAAATATTCAGTGTTAAAACAATTTATCGAACTATTAGTTACTGAAATATACTGGAAAATACTGAAAATTTATAAATTTTATAGAATTTGTAGAATTTAAAGGATTAAAGGGATGTAAAAAATTTATAAAATTTAAAGAATTAATAGCGCTTATTAACAAATTAGGATCTATAAAAGATGTAAAATTTGAAGAATTTATAGAAATTGTCAATTTACAAAATTTAAAGGATTTTAAACTTTTTAAGAATCTATACAATTTAAGAAGCTTACCAAATTTTTAGACTATACAGAATTTGTCGAATTTATAGAATTATAAAGATTTATAGAATTTATATATGTAATATCCACAAAATCTATAAACTTTATAAAATTTAAATTCTATAAATTGTGTAAATCCTATAAAATATGTAAACTGTAAAATTTCACTAAGTTCCTTAAATTCTCTAAATCCTAAAAATTCTCTAAATTCAAAAAATTTTGTAAGTTTCTAATTTATTGGAATTTTTGAATTTACAGTTTTTAGAAACTAGAGACTTTTTAAAATTTATAGAATTTGAACAATTTAGAAAAGTTCCAGGATTTATACAAATAATGAAATTTGTGAATTATCGAAATAATGAAATTTCGAAAATTTATTGTAGAATTTAAAAAAATTACAATTATATTTACTATTTATAAAACTAACAGAATTATTAAAATTTATAGATTTTATAGCATTTATTGAAATTTTAGAATTTATAATTGTTAGAATTAAGTAATATGATATATCAAATTTATAGAATTTTGTGAATTTCAAATTAGAAAAATAAACGAATTTATAAAATTCTCGATTTGTGGAATATATAAAATTGATGGAATTCGTAAAATTCATAAAATATATAGAATTTTTAAAGTATATAAACCAATTTGAATTTATAATATTCATATACTTTGTAGAATTTCTAAAATTTATGTAATTTGTGGATTTTTAATATATATAGAAATTATCGAAATTATATAATTTATAAGTACTATAAAATTTACTAGAGAAGGTTTGGAATATATAGAATTTATAGAATTTCAAGAATTATTTGAATTTATAAAATTTATTGAAATTATTGAATTTATAGAATTATTAAAGTTTAGATGATTGATTTTAAAATTTTTGAAATTTATAAAATTTGCAGTATTCAAAGAATTTATAAAATTGATCAGATTTACAGAAATTATAGAATTTTAACAGACAGACTTGGCACAATTTATTAAATTTATGAAACCTACAAAATTTAAGGAATTACATTATTATAGAATTTACAAAATTGGCAAAAATTTATAAAATTTATAAACTTGACAGAAGTTATTAAATTTATAAAATTTATTGAATTAAGAGGATTTTGTAGAATTTATATAATATATATAATTTTTATAAAGGCTTTGAATTCTATAAATTTTTAAATTGTGTAAATTGTGTAAATCCTATAATACTGTATGCAAATTCGATTAATTCTAGAAAATTCAATAAGTTTTTTAAATCCTGTAAATTCGATAAATTATATAAATTAAAATAAAAAAATTTAATTTACGAAAATAAGAGGACTTTAGAGAAATTAAGAATTTATTTAATATATTACGCTTATAGAATTTTAAAAATTTAGCAAAAAAATAGGTTTTATAGAAATTATGAAGTTAAAAAAAAGAAATAAATTGAAAAAATTCAATTACAATCTATAGTGCCGACAGATAAATTGTATTAAAAAACATAAAATTTATGAAATTTTTACAGTTTTTAAATATACCAGAATTTAAAGTATTTAAAGAGTTTGTAGAATTTATAAAATTTGTTAAATTTATTTTAAGATTTATATAATTTATCGAAATTACAGAATTTATAAGAACTACAGAACTCAGGTAATTTCAAGAATTGAAAGAACTTACTGTATTTTTAGACTTTATTGAATTTATAGATTTGTAGAATTTATAGGATTTAAAGAATTATTCGATTCATAAAATTTAGAGAAATTAATGTTTACAGAATTATAAATGTTTAGATAGGGTTATATTATAGTTATGAAATTTATTGTATTAATAAAATTTATTGAATTTACATAATTTATTATATTTATAAAATTTAAAGGATTTTAAATTTTTTAAGAATCTATATAATTTAAGAAGCTTTATAAATTTTTAGACTTTACAGAATTTGTCGAAGTTATAGATTTATAAGGATTTATAGAATCTAAAGAATTTAGAGAATTTGTATAATATCTGCAAATTCTTTATCTTTATAAATTCTAAAAAACCATTAAATTCTCTAAATTGGGTAAATACTATAAATTCTGTATATTCTACAAATTATATAAACTGTAAAATTTCATTGAGCTCCTTAAGTTATCTAAATCCTAAAAATTCTCTAAATTCAATAAATTCTGTGAGTTTTCAGTTTATTAGAATTTTCTGAATTAACAGTTTATAGAAACTAGAGAATTTATAAAATTTATAGAATTTGAACAATTTAGAAAAGTTACAGGATTAATAGAAATAATGAAATTTCGAGAATTTATTGTAGAATTTAAAAAAATTACAATTACAATCACAATTTATAAAATTTTAATTTATATGATTTTAATATGTTCCGAAGATTGTAAGAGAATTTAATCCAGTTTCGAACTGATGAGCTTATGATTATTATCTCATCAGGCCATGAGCTTATGATTATTAAAAAATCAATCTTCTCATCAGGCCACGGTGGCTGGACTGATTATATCATCTGAAGATTGATTTTTTCATAATTATATAAGCTCATGGCCTGATGAGATAATAATCATAAGCTCATCAGTTCGAAACTGGATTAAATTCTTTTACAATCTTTGGCACACTTTAAAATCATATAAATTAAAAATTAAATACATAAAATTCTGTCTATCAGTCGGTTTCGTTGAATGATTGTTCGTAAATACTAATATTCTTCTACGTGTTAATTGTTTAAACACATTTAAATGGTCTAAGGGTCGGTTGCATATTAGAAATTACACGAATTAATTAAGTAACATTCAAAAATTAAAAGTAAATTTAAAGATTTGACAGAATTGGTAAAATGTATAGATTTTATAGCTTTTATTGAATTTATAGAATTATTAATTATTTGAATTAGGTAATAGAAGTTATCAAATTTATAAAATTTTGTGAATTTCAAGTTATACAATAGAAATAAAAGAATTTATAAAATTTATACGATTTGAAGAATATATAGAATTGATGAATACAATTTATAGAAGTTTTAGGGTATATAAGCAAATTAGAATTTTAAATATTCATATACTTTGTAGAATTTCTTCAATTTATGCAATTTGTTAGATTTTTAAGATTTATAGAATTTATCGAATTTAGAGAATTTATGAGTACTATAAAATTTATGAGATTTGCAGAATTTTTATAAATTATTGAATTCATAGAATGTTTTGGACATTCAGAATTTATAGAAATAGAATTAGTTGAATTTATAAAATTTATTGAAATTAATAAATTTATAGAACTATTAAAGTTTATAGATTGATTTTAAAATTTTTGAAATTTATAAAATTTGCAGTATTCAATGAATTTATAAAATTTATCAGATTTATAGAAATTATGGAATTTTAACAGACAGACTTGGAACAATTTATAGAATGGATCAAATTTATAAAATACATAAAATTTGAATTTTTTGGTGTTTTTAAATATACTAGAATTTAAAGTATTTAAAGACTTTGAAGAATTAATCAAATTGGTTGAACTTATTTTAAGATTTATATAATTTATCGAAATTACAGAATTTTATTATGGTCTTCTATGCGTCAAATATTTTTTGTTTTGAAATTAAATATTATAATTTAATTAAAATTATAAAATTACATTATTAAAAACTGTAGTTTATAGTGTTTTGTATATACGTTTGTGATTTGTATTTATATTGTGTTTAAACATTGTCTTGTGTAAATTTGGGAGAAAACCATTCGTACTTTGTTTTGGGATGCTACTATCAAACCATACTACTATCAAGAACCTTCAGTTTTATCTAAAACGTGATTTTCCAAAACGTGATTCATCATGGGTGTAAACTGTTTTAGCTGCGCAAAACCAAAAAACTAGCCGCGAAGCTGTGTCATGCTTTGGAAAATGGAAACAACCATTCCACCCTGATTGTGTCGTCTGGAATTTTGAAAAATAGACCAAATTGTTCAAAAAATGCCCTTATGTGAAACTCGTTTGCAACAGCTGCCAATTAATTGGAGATGATTTACTTAACCAGGAGATCCACGATATTAAGGTGATGTGCGAAGAATTACTCAACTTGGTCACCAACAATAACGTTACAATGGATATCAATTTTAGTCAGGGTTGAGGATTCAGGTATTCCAATTTCGGATTGCCAAATCATGGGATTGCGTATAGTATCTGTGGCTCGAAGGAAGTATTTGTCTATGTCCGAGTCCATATTCCATTATATTACATATCAAAACAGCATTTTTAAACCATCAAAGGTATCCTGCAGAAGTAACGTTTGTATCTTTTAAGAATGGGGTGATCGAAAACTTGCATGGTACCTTAAAAAATCATGATTTTTGGCCACCTAGAGTTATAGTTCGCGATTTTGAAGAAAGACGCTGTTGAAGAAACGAGGAAGGAACTCGCAGCGAAATATCAATTTTACTTCAATCAATACATTAAATTCTAATATTTCAAATACTAATTTGAATTCAAATCCTAATATTCTAAATTCATATTTATCTAATTCTAGCAATATCATCAATGGAGCTAACAATTTCGTCAATAGCTTATCAATTTTTTATTTATCTGTATAACGTTATTACAAAACTTAAAGGTGGTGATGTGCTTATTGCAGTATGGAAAAATTATTCTTGTGAACTTTTGTTTTCCGAACAATCACGGAATACATTGCTGTTAAACTCAAACTAGGTACATTTTACATAATAATTAGCACAGTTTGCTTTCCGCTAGAACCAACCTCATCATTTTGTCAAGATTTTATTGACAAGATCTCATGCAATTTATTACCTTTTATAGATGATGGCACTAAATTTGTTATGTTCGGCGATTTCAACTTTCCAGATTCTAATTTGGATGATGGATGACAATATTTTCATTCCTGCAAATACTAACGATTCATCAGCCCTAATTTGTGATTTCTTAGCAAACATGAATACTTCACAAATTAACAGTATTCCAAACAGCCATGGCAATTATCTGGATTTGGTTTTATATACTAATAATAAATCTTTTAAACTAGAATCATGCGACGACTTTGCCGGATCTTCAACTGTTTATCATACCCAAGTTTCAATTCAGTTTCTCTATAAAATGTTTAATAATTTGAGCTTTACTAAAAATTGTACCGTATTTGATTACTCGCGCGCAGATCACAGCTCAATAAATGATTTCTAGCTGAAGTGCATTGGGCTGATACTCTATTAAACATTGATGTCAACAGTTCATTAGGCACCTTCAATGAATTGTTCAAGGTTGCTATTGAACAATTTGTTCCTAAAAAAATAATTAAGAAGTCTAATACCCAGAACAACCCATGCTTTAATTAAGAACTTAAACAACTTGAAGACCTGCGTAATAAGTGTCACAGGAAATATTAGCGTACAGGGTTGGCACATGACCAGTTTAATTCTCTGGTCAAACAATTTTGCTACCTTAACCGTTTCCTGTATAACAATTACTTAGACATTGAAGAAGATTTGCGATGTAATCCGAGGAATTTCTGGAGATTTATCAAATTTAAGAACCGTAAAAACGGCTTGACGTCATTTTTAGAATTCCGTGGTCAAATATCAGATAATCCAAAAACAATCTGCGATTTCTTCGCTGAATACTTTCGCAGTGTGTTTGTTAAAGATAGCTCACACAATCATTTATTATATGATACTGATCACTGATGAAACTAATTATCGTGGAATCGCAATACTTACTTGCATTCCTAAACTATTTCAGTCAATGGTTAACAATGAGATCTACTTCCACTCCAAGCAACGCATTAGCACACGTCATCATGGATTTTTACAATACGATCTCAGAATGTTTTATGGCGATATCTGGGGTACCTCAAGGTAGTCACTTGGTTCTACTATAATTTTTATTATTTATTAACAATGTCGTGGATGGTTTCAAATTCGCAGCGGAACCTGAACACACTTTGCGGTTGGTGTGTTGCTTACCTTATATTTGATAAGTGTCACGTAATCACCTATTTCAGGCCTAAGCCTCCAATAGTTTTTGACTACTTTCTAAATGACATTAGATTGGAGAGAGTAAATGTGGCTAATGATTTGGGCGTTATCTTTAGCTCGGCTTTAACGTTTAATCTCATCGATGCCGTTTTCGATGTTGGGGTGTATTAAAGTAATTCGAAGGATTTTCACGACACTTTAACTTTCAACTCACAGTACCCTTCATTTGTTCGTTCACAGCTTGAGCACGCCACTGTCATATGGTCAGTTTCTATTATTTGTTCTCAGAAAATTACCGTCTTTTGAGCGTGACAATAATTTCAGACTATCACACGCCCCCGAAAACTTCTTTATATCCCTACTTCAAGTAGCAACTACGGCTTCCATGGTCCTATAGCGCGCATATAGTTGGTATATCTGTGGATTTTGGTATTAACTTTTATTTTTTCATTGTATTGAATTTTTAACTTTATATTTAAATAATATTTTTGTAATTAATATGATTTAAGCCATTTTTGCACAAACATGCTGTTGGTTGGAAATAAATAAATAAATATAACAACTACAGAATTTAGGTAATTTCAAGGATTTAAAGAACTTACTGTATTTTTAGACTTTATCGAATTTATACATTTATAGAATTTTCAAAATTTATATGATTTATAGAATTTATAGGATTTAAAGAATTTATTGGATTTATAAAATTTAAAGAAATTATTGTTGAAAGAATTATTAATGGTTAGATAGGGTTATGTTATATTTATGGAATTTACTGTATTAATATAATTTATAGAATTGAAACAACTTATAAATGCTAAAAAATTCCCCTTTTATCTGATTGAATTCGAATATTTAGCAGGAAAGGTATTCTAAAAGCTCCTGTAAGCTACAATACAAAGAAGTCTGAAGAGAACCATGTTATGACATCATATGTGCAACGACATATTTAAAATTTCAATCTAAAATATAGTAAGAGGGTTTCGCTTAATTTAGTTTGGAAATATTTTAATTTTGTGCGTTTACACCAACTAAAAATTCCGTTGTTGAAATTGATGCAGGTCGACAGATCATGAAGAACACATTAATGAAAATAACAGAATAATATTTTTAAAACATTTTAAACTAATATAGCATACGGATTTGAGGTAGCCGCAAAAGATTGTGAACTATCTAGACAAACCAAACCAACAGATATTAGACCAAAATAAATAGAGACGGTGGAAATGGAATGTTTATAAACCAACAAAAATCATCGGTGGAAATGAAAGCAAAAGCACACAGCATTAAACCAAAATGGTCCAATATACACTTTTTGTCCGATTTACATTTTGTGTAAAATGGCGTTTAAATTTTTACGAAGTATTCAGTACTGGAAACATTATTGAATGAATAATTAAAGCAAAAACAAAGGAAAAAAATTAGTGTTTAGGAGTTACGCAATTGTATGTGGAACACAAAAACAAAACAATTTTATTCAAATCTTATTCGTCCGGCTAAAAAGCCTCGTACACACAATACATAAGACATGATCTAATTTATGTACGATTTTCAGTGTAAAAAAAAATATATATATTCTAGAGTTATTGGTCGAAGCAGCAACATAATTTCCATTTGTCACAGATAACACGTATCGTACATACATAATACAAATATACCATAGACCAAACTACATGAAAAATAGTTCATGCAAAAGCATAATTTATTGATCTTATATATATGTATGTATGTATACACAAACCAGAACCAACCAACATAACATAGATATAACATAGGCAAAAATTATCCAACAATAGATTTCTTTATATGGTCGAATTTACAGAATTCAATGGTCACCCAAAAAAATTAAAAAAAAAAACCATGGTATTATGTGTTAACACACGAATTGTACAAGGGATGTTTTAATATGCTGAATACTTATTGTTAAAAATATAATAATAAATTTGTAAATTTTACTGACAGATAACAAATGTAAAAATTCTGTTCTAATAAAACAAATAAGCATGAAAAAAATAAATATTATTGGGTTTTAAAAATAGTTTGACAGAAGAATAATGTGTGTCCACAGTATATTGGCATGTTTTTTTAATTAAGTTATTTTTGTACAGATAACATTAATATACATAATTATAACTGACACTAAATATGCGAATATTTTAACCTTTTTCAGTACAATGATAATGGAGCAAGTGAAACTCAACGAGTATTTGTTTATGTGGCCTATATTTTTTTTGTTGGAGGAATTAAGCAGGATAGGAAAAAAAAAATGAATGTCCGACCCATATCATTTCTACAGAATATATTATGTTGGCATATTTTATCTGAAAGAGCAGAACTATGTAGTTAAATTCCCTTAAAGGAAAATATACCGCTAATTTGTTTTTTTTTTGTAGTTTGTCTCAATCAAATCTAGTTTCAAATGTTCGACCATTTAGGAATTTTTGATGAAATGTATTTTAATCTGTTAAATTAGTCTGGTGGATCAAATCCACTAAATGTATTTCAATGGGCAATGGCATAGTTTTATGTGCTGGAAGAGAATACTAAATTTACAAATAGTCTGAAGCTAACATTAAAAAACACCAAATATGTATGATCCAAACAAATCAGTTCGTGTTTTGTTGGGGAAAAAAACCTACTTAACTAACTACATCCTAAATTTTACCTAATTTAATTAACTAATTAAAATATGTATGATGCAATTCATTTCCAGTGGGCCACCTCGTGTCCGACTGTTGTGTATTCACCCAGGGTATCGAATGTTAGGAATCCATTTCGTATCACTCCATAATTTAAATTAAACTCACAATAATTTTAATTTATATTCATTAGTTTATTTTAACAAATTGTAATTTATTATTATCAAATATTTATTTATAATTAAGTTTATGTTTTACAGTCCTAAATATAAATTGGTTTTTATTACTCGAGTCGTTTACAATTAGACTCTTGACACTACTGATATTTGTACTGTTCGTTCATTATTTTTTTTCTCACATACTGAGAGCTTAACTGATGACTGATAACTTACAACTCAACTAATTTTTAATATTATTTAAGCTTTTATAGTCTGCGTTTTGAAGATTTAAGCGCCAAAATGTCAAAGGTGGCGATTCCGAATACTACACGTTATAGGGTACATAACACCTTCCCCCTCAAGAAAGATGTTGTGCATCTTTAAAAACTTAAATATTATTCACATATTTCAATATTATTAACAATTTTTCTGAAAAAAAAAATTTTATTTTATTTTTTTTTTTTATTTTTTTTTTTTTTTTTTTTTAATTAATTCAATATTAACAATAAATTTTAATTACAATTCAAAAATAATATTGTGATTTAGTTCTACTTATAACCTATGAAATGAAATTTTTATTCGAAGTATAGTTTAGTAATCTGTCGATGAAGAATGGTTTTTGATTAATTTTAGCAGATTTATCTAAACTTATAATTCAATTATAAAGTTTTATTTATTTATTATTATATTTTTTTTTTTTTTTTTTTAATTTCAAATTTTTTTTTTTTTTTTTTTTTTTTTTATTTTAGTTACTTTAATAGTTACGAATTCTTTTATAAATTTATAAATTATTATACAGTTATATATATGTATATTTTATTTTATTTTTTTTAAATTTTATTTTTCGATTTTAAAATTGATATGACCACTCTACACCCTCAGTTTGATTCGGTTGTTATGAACAATTTTTGCTTTTTTTCCTATTTCAATCTTCGAATTTACTGGGCTTACAATTTCAAGAACCTTATATGGCCCTATCCAGTTTTGAGAGAGTTTGGTTTTTTTACTTTCATTTTTTAACCAAACCAAATCTCCAACCTGAAAGAGAGTGTTATTTGACTCGCGATCATAATAAGTTTTGGAATTCAGTTTTGATTTAATCGCATTTTGTCGAGCTATTGCATATGAACTCTGTAGTTTATGTTTAAAATCTACAAGGTAATCATCGTAGTTGTAAACAATATTAGGATCATTATGAAATGTAACCGGTAAATTTGGTAGCATACCAAAAACTAACTCAAACGGCATATATTTTGTGGAGGAGTGAGGTGTTGTATTATAAACAAACATCGAATAGCGAATCCAACAATCCCAATCCATACCATTTTTATCTGTAAAATGCCGGAGGTATTCGATGAGCGTCCGATGTGAACGTTCTAAAGCTCCATTGCTTTCAGGATGAAAAGCTGATGTGTTGATTTTCTTTATTTTAAGAAGCTTACAAAGACTTTGAAACACATTTCCCATAAAATTAGAACCTTGGTCGGTTTAAACTGACCGCGGGCAACCATAAATGCATATGAAATTTGTAAGAAATGCATTGGCTACGGTTTCGGCCTCTTGATTTGGGATTGGAATGGCAAGCGCATATTTAGTTAGGTCGTCCATAATAGTTAACATATATTTGTTTTGTTGGTAACTAACAATTAATGGACCAACAATGTCAAGAAAAATCTTTTCGAAAGGCTTAGAAGACGAAGAAGTTATTGTCATGGGCATTTTTCGCACGGAACTCGCTTTATTTTTCTGACAAGATTCACACGATTTAACAAACCTTTCAATCATTCCAAGCATTTTCGGAAAATAATAGTATTTTCTAAGGCGCTTATATGTCCTTTGTATTCCCTGGTGACCACCAAGAGGTGTGTCATGAAATTCTTTTATAATTTTCAGTTGATTTTCAGGATCATTAATTTCTATTATATTTTGGGGTGCCTCAATAGTTACAGAATTTTCCTTAAGCGGGATTACAGAATTATTGCTATTGTTATTATTAATTAAAGGATTATAAATTGAACTATTATGAGGCGAATTATCTTGAGTATTTGGGGAATTTCTATCTTGCACTTTGGTTTGTAAACGGGTAACTGCGTTAATATGTCTGGAAGAAGATGAATCTGAATTTTATTTATCTGATTTCTGATTATTTGAAGAATTAAAAGTAGTAGATTTATCTATGTTACAAGAATCAGAAATATGTGAAGAAATATTTTGTAAAAGTTTTGAATTGTCGATTGAAATACGACTAAGTGTGTCTGCGACCTTATTTAGTGCTCCCGGTTTATATGTGATTTCAAAGTCATACTCTTCAAGCTCTAAGCGCCATCGCATCAAACGCGAAGACGGGTTTGACATGCCAAATAACCAAACTAAAGGTTTGTGATCACTAAGTAATTTGAATTTCCTACCATATACATAAGCTCGAAAATGCTTAATGGACCAAACAACTGCCAAAAGCTCCTTCTCAATTACTGAATAATTTCTTTCTGCTTTGGAGAGTGTGCGGCTAGCAAAAGCAATGGGGAGTTCACCGGCTTAAAAAATCTGGGGAAGAACTGATCCGATAGCTATATCGCTTGCATCCGTTGTTATTATGAAGGTATTGTCGAAGTTAGGAAATTGTAAAATTGGCGGTTTAATTATTATAGATTTAAGTGTTTTAAAGGCTTCGTCGCAAAATGGAGACCAAATAAATGGTGTGTCTTTCTTCAGTAGACTAGTTAATGGCAATGTGATTTTAGAGAAATTTTTCACAAAGCGTCTATAATATCCCACAAATCCAAGGAATGCTCTTTCGTCACGTTGGTTCTTAGTTTCAGGATAGTTCACGATAGCGCTAACCTTCTCTGAGTCAGGTTTCACTCCATCGGGTCCAACTATATGTCCTAAGTAGTTCAACTCTTGTCGTAGGAACTGGCATTTTACTGGGTTTAATTTTAGGTTGTATTTTCGAAGACAATCAAGAACCTCTTTAAGCCTTTTGTTATGTTCATTTAGGTGTTGTCCATAGATGACTATATCATCAAGATAAACTAGGCACTTTAGACCATTGAGACCGGAAAGAACTGTATTCATTAAGTTTTGGAAGGTAGCTGGAGCTCCCTTTAAACCGAACGGCATACGATTGAAATGAAAATGTCCAGAACTTGTATTAAAAGCGGTCTTTGGTTTGGCATCATCATCTAGTAGAACCTGGTGGTATCCATTGGTCATATCCAGTGTACTGAAGTACAATGCTTTACCCAGCTGATCCAAAATTTCAACAATGTTGGGAAGAGGAAATACACGGTCTAATGTTACATCGTTTAAGCGTCTGAAATCAACGACAACGCGCCATTTACGTGAGCCATCAGCAGACTTCTTCGGAACAGCTAAAAGAGGAAAGTTCCATGGACTAGTACTTGGTTCAATAATGTTTTGTTTTAGCATCTCATTTACTTGCTGGTTGATTTCACTTTTAATTGCATCAGGCATACGGTATGATTTTTGGTAAATTGGAACACAGTCGGATGTTGTCGGAATACTATGTTTAATTCCATGAGCAGCGGTCAATTCATCGCCTTCCAAATGGAAAACGTCATTATAATCTCTAATTATTTGGTTAATTGATTTACGTTCTTCTTCGTTTAGATGCGATAAAGCGACAGATGATTCAAGGATTTGTAAACGATTTGTGGTTGTATTCAACCAAGATTTTAAAGAGAATATATCATAATGTGAAAGGTTATCGAATATTAAGTCGTTGCATGAAATTTCAACAGATTCCTCGTTAGTATTTATCAAGTTAAGTGAAATTGCTTGGTTATGAGGTTCAACAATTGTATTTCCCACAAACACGCCTGGTGCTATCTCTTTGGAAAGACACAGGTATTCTGCATTGTTTTCAATATTGTTGCACATAACATTCGTTCACTTCTTGGAGGAATAATTATTTTGTTTGAAGTCGTTATTAAATCTAGTAAAATTGATGATGATTCCCATGGTATTTCCAAAGAAAGGTTTTCAAAATCAATTTTACATTGCCAGTAAGTTAAGAAATCTTTACCCAAAATTCCACTGCACGGGATTGGGAAATCGTCAGTTACGATTTGAAATTTATGCGGAATGCTGAATGTTTCAGTGAAAATGATTTCCGATGGTAATAATCCTAAGGATTCATCAATTCCACTTGTGACTCCTCTTATCTGACATTTCAGAGTTGGATAATATATAGACGTCTCAATAACATACGATTGTTTAATTACACTTACATCGGCTCCAGTATCGAGTAAAAAATTATAAAGTTTGGATTTTCCGATGTCGAGGCTTAAACTAACGTAAATATTGTCTTCTATAAAATGGTTTGATAAGTAAATATTTGACGAGTTATTTAACGTAAAGAAATTTGTAATTTTTGGACACTAAATTAATGTTTGGGTGGTACTCGAAAGGGAGTGCCCTTGTGACCCTCGAGACCCTGATAGTTTCCCTGAACTTCCGGTTTATTTTCATAGGTGGGATTTTTATTAATATTTGGGTTGCCTTGCACTGTGCGTGCTTCTTGTAGCATTGATTTATATGATGACCTTTTTTTTTGCAATAAGCACATACAGTTATTCGGATAGAAGGATGATTTGAAGATGATGGCAATTGTATGGGTGCGACTGTACGAGAATGATGAGGATGTGTATATCTGGAAAAACACACTGATGCTACATGTCCATTCTTTTGACAAATCTGACATTTCTTTAATTGAGGTTTAACTTGATTTGTAGAATGTGGCTGAATTAAAATTTTGGAATTAACATGAATTTCTTCCTCTAAAGCTTTGGAAATAGCTTTCTTTAAAGTTTTATAGTCACCCGCATTTACAACCAAACCTATTGGTTCTCTAAGACCGTTACAAAAAGAACGAAGAGCTGTTTTCGCATTAAGTTGTTGAACTTCACCTACGAGTTTACCTTGGATTTCTTCACAAGCTTCGTTAAGCTCGTATAGTAAAGCTTCAATTTTATTTGCAAATGATTGAACTGTTTCGTCTTTATTTTGAATAGCTTGAATTAAATCAAGCTGAATGCATTCGACTGCACGAGTGTTTTTAAAATTATTATTTAAAGCACATTTTAGATCTTTCCAATCATCGAAATTACCAAACCTATAAATGGAATAGGCTTGCCCTTTTAATTTATGTGGAATAAATTTGAGGAAACTTTGTTTTAATGGTTTACTAGTTAAAGTTTCAAAGAACCTGTCACAACAATGAATGAACTTATGCAAAGGAGTTTTAGATTCTCCACCAAATTCAGGTATTAATTTCACAGCAAGACCAAAATTGAATTCCATTTTAACTAAATTATTATTTTCCGATTCAACCCACTTTTCTGATTCAATTTCAGGTAAAGAAGCAATTCGGTTTCTAAGTGGATATGAAGCTAACGGTTCGTCGGTCATTTAGCCAAACAAGATTTAAATTACGGAAACCGTTCGAGTCGCGATTTATCTAACGATAAATTTACATAACATAATCAAACTAAAGCTGTAGAGCAACCATTTCAACCTTGGCAATGTACTATGAATATTTTAAATTAAGATTATTTTAGCTCAAATTGAGTTAAATTTGAGATTATATTGGTAAAGGAATTAATTTAAACAACAAAAAGAAAGATTGATTTTTATAAGATAAATTGAAAAATTTTTTTTTTCGTTTAAATTAACTCATTGATTTAAGTTTGCTAATTTATTTAAAGTAATATTGTAGTTGAGCTGAGTTGAAATGTCGCCATTTAGATGCTTGCAAGTTTTGGATATTTAGTTTTTGAATATTCTCTGAATTTGAAATTTTTGTTTAATAAAATATTGTTGGTATACTTAACGATATAACAGCTGTTCCAGTTTACTTCTATGTAATTCCAATTTTTGAAGTTGTAAATTGTGTATTGCTGAATAACTGATATCCATGTGTGAAATAATGTTCAATTGTTATTGTAATTCCGTTTAAATTTCACGGGAATTTATTTTCCACTACATCACATTTTTTTTTTTTAATTGACTAGATTTTTTTTCACCATTAATTTTTAGTTTTATTGTGTTTAAATTCACTTAATATTTTAGATTTAGATTTTTTTTTTTGAATTTTTGGAACTGAGTTATTATCACTTCAATTTTTAGTTTTATGTTGTTAATTCACTCACATTTTGACTATTATTATATTTTCGTTGCAAATTGTTTTTTTTTTTTTCACATAGTTTAGAAGTTTATTTTATGTATATTTTTTTTTTCCGGTGTTTAATATCACGGCACAATCACATTAACTGATCACAAAAAATTTTCATCGATCGAACGATTTGTAAAACGGAACTTGGTGTTTGTAAAAAAAAATTGTTTTTTTTTTTTTTTTTTTATTTATTTTTTTGCGTTTATACTTTGGTGACGTGTACGTGCAATATTTTTACAATACATCATAAATTTTATTAATGAACAATTTTGCATTTAACGGACAACTAATTATCAAATAACGTTGGCCCATTACTAATTCATGGAATATATGAAATGTTTCTAGAAATTCCACTTTTATTACATATTAAATTAAATTTCTAGTTATTATAATTTTACGTTTTTTTTTTTTTTTTTAAATCATGGAAAATGGATACTTCCTATTGACATTACAATGCATGGTTTGTTTTTTCTTGTAGTCATCCTACCGGCTGCGCCAAAATTTGTGTTGTGTATTCACCCAGGGTATCGAATGTTAGGAATCCATTTCGTATCACTCCATAATTTAAATTAAACTCACAATAATTTTAATTTATATTCATTAGTTTATTTTAACAAATTGTAATTTATTATTATCAAATATTTATTTATTATTATCAAATATTTATTTATTATTATCAAATATTTTTTTATTATTAAGTTTATGTTTTACAGTCCTAAATATAAATTGGTTTTTATTACTCGAGTCGTTTACAATTAGACTCTTGACACTACTGATATTTGTACTGTTCGTTCATTATTTTTTTCTCACATACTGAGAGCTTAACTGATGACTGATAACTTACAACTCAACTAATTTTTAATATTATTTAAGCTTTTATAGTCTGCGTTTTGAAGATTTAAGCGCCAAAATGTCAAAGGTGGCGATTCCGAATACTACACGTTATAGGGTACATAACACGACCCCTTTTCCTCAAAAAATAACGCAACAGATTTTTAAAAATTCAATATGGTGGCCGAAAGAGGAGTACCACCAAAAATAAAATTATTAAAAGTGAAAAAAAAGGTAAGATGGTATTTTTTCAATCTAAGCACACCCATTGTAAAGGTTTACAGCTACATTGCAAACAGGTGAAAAATTTCGCAAAAATCGCAACTTCGACAATTTTTTTCTCAGAACCAAAGCAGCATTGGATCGGTGTTACGAGGAAAAAAAAGTTAGCAGGTTAGGTTAGGTTAGGTTAGGTTAGGGTGGCTGTAATAAGGGCCGACATAGTCACAAAATTAGTCTGTAATCATACCAAATAAAAATTGATCAACACAGAGCATACAACGAAGCGTTGAATACACCTATCGTTCAACCCATTGAGAACCGCCAGGTCGCTGAGGAGAGAAGTTCCTAAAAATGTCCATATGCTTAACGCTAGATAGAGACAAGTGCAGAGTAGATGGAGTACAGTTTCTATCTCCTCGACATAAAGCCCTGTAACATCCCCAACGCCCATACTAATATGTTGACGCTGAATTGTTAACAGCTGTCCAGAGTATTGGCCAAATATGCCTGAACCATCTATAGTTCGCTGCCCTCCCAGCTGCTCGCTGCAGCCGGAGTTTGCATATTGCAAGCCGAATTTCACTATTAACCTTACTTGGTAAAGTGAGGCAATTTGTATCCTGTCCAGCTGGATCATTTCCCTTTTCATTCCCCGCAATACTGAAGTGCCCTGTCACCCATATTAAGTGGATGTTGAAGTAATCTGCCATCTCGTTAAGAGAAGAAATACAGCTCTTGTCAACCTTAGATGTAAGGAAATAAGCTCTTAGCGCTTTAATAGTGGCCTGGATGGTTTGGCGTCTATTGGAGAGGGAGGTGGAGGGGGCCAAAGTTGAGTAGATTAATATTCCAGCTCCGTAACATTCCAGTAGGGTGCGCATCACGTTAGCTCTTCTAGTCATGTATTAGGCAGCTGCGTGATGGGTACAATTATGTAAGGGGTAACCTGTTCACAATTCGTAAGTGTACGTGCTGCCTCCTCGTGGCAACCACTGGTAACTAAGGCCATTTGGCCCAGGCTCAAGTACGGCGCTAAAGGAAAAACTCTTTGACAAAAAACCTTAATCTAAGGTGGAACATAATATGTTGATGGATGAATGGCTGATGGGTTAATCATTTCAAAGTATGCGAACTCTGGATACCAGGCACCCTCCAGTTTTCCTGGGTGACCCACAGGCGATTTGCAATTCCCCGTAACTTGTAAGAGTCAAATCAAATGGAAGACGGGGCAGAGGTAGGAATATACGGGAGTGAGAAAGCCCTCTCGAAGTCCTTGGGTTTAAATGCTACAGTCTTTCTAGCGGAACTACATGCTGTAGTAAACATCTAGGAGGGAAAGCAATAAGCCCAGATAGTATATATCAAGTACCGGCTGTACCGGCTGGCAAGTTTTTCACGAATCTTAATATTGACTGGACGGATAATTAAGCAAGGTTCAGCACAATAGATATTTTACATGGCCCTTCAATTACATGGTCCTTCAATAATAATAATAATAAAATAATAATAGTGGTCTGACTTTTGGCTAGCCATACTGTTTAACGTTGGCCACCAAACAACAATCCTATATGAAGGTATGGGGCTTCTCACTAAGGCATAAAGCCAGTGCAAGATGTGGGGTTTAAGAACCTATCGTTTTCCGATAGCATTTTTATAGGATTACATCGTTATAGTAGCTTCAGTACCCTATCAAAAATATTACCCGTCCAGCTAAATTTGCTATCCAACACAACACCCAAGTATTTCGCTTTATCAGTAAAGAGCAAGTTAATACCATTTAGAGTAAGAGGATCAATCTGAGGAACTTGTATTTCTTAGAGAAGAGGACCACCTCAGTTTTACATGGATTAACATTTAGTCCACAACTAATAGGGCATTTAGAATAAAAACCAAGCGCGCTTTGCATGCGCTCTCTTAAGGTACAAGGATACTTACCAAAGGTACAAATAACAACGTTATTCGCATAATCAAATCACCTTTAAACATTGCCCTCCAAGTCCAGTAACAGATCATTTATAACTAAGTTCCAAAGAAGAGGGACAAGACTTAACCTTGCGGTATGCCCACATCTACAAATCAACTAATGGAGAACCAGCTAAATAGCCTTTACGACACAACGTCTTAGCATTTGATATATCTAGCCAACGCGCGATTCATTCACACTCAGATGATAGGACTAGAAGCCAGTACAATTAGACTCATTTTTGGTCGAAAATCTACAAATTATTATTGAGAAGCTGGTATATGAACAAAAAATCATTTAATGACTTTTTCCTTCTCCAATTGAATGGTTAAAAATTAAAAATTTCCCAACATCAGAATTTTTGTTTTGAAGCCAAATTTGATCAATTTTTGATAATTTGCATTTAAAATTTCAAACTTAATTAAATAAAATTCTGTTATTCCTAAGTCCTTACACATAATTAGTTTCTATAAATTTTGGATTAACCTCGCTGTTAGATTTTGAAATTTCGTATTATTTTATTATTTTGAACCAAATTTAAAATCGAATTTTTATTTTAGGAAACTTTCCTTGAGCTTTCTCTGTGGTAGCTTGGTTTCTTATACTGACAAGTTCCTACAGACAAAAAGTTCGGTCTACTCATCAGGTAGCTACGAACAAACTACAAAAATACAATTCTAACTTCGTACATTGCGTATGAGGCAAGAACGCATTGACTTAGCGAATTATAAAATTCACCAAATTAAAAACTCAAGGAAAACTCTCATTTCTGTGTGTTTTATGCACACAAAATATATATAGACTTTAAAATATATATATATTTAATATATAGACAAAATATATTAAAAAATGTATGAAACATAATGAACCATGAGACATTTATTGCCATGCTACAAAATCAAAGAAGCATCATGCAAGGTATCATCTAAACAGGTATTGCATCCTTGGATTATGCGACAATTATCTCTTTACAATACAAAATACATCAAATACACTCAGTGGGGCAAAGGCATAGTTTTACGAGAAGAAAGAAAATACAAAATGGAAAATTTGTTTGAAAGTATCGCTCAGAAACGGGAAATATTAAACAAATAAAGCATGCAACCGATCCTTTTGCGCTGCCTGCCCACTGGCTAAGCCTAGGGGTAGGCACAAACCAGTATGGTGGTCCAGGGAACTAGGAACCTATTGTAAGGCTTGTAGGACAGCCTTTAATAGAGCCAAAAATACAAGGGAGGCTCAGGATTTGGACTCCTATAAGGAGAAACTCGGAATTTATAAGAAAGAATTAATAAAGGCACAAAGGAGGTCTTGGAGAATCTTCCGTAATAAAATGGAAGAGGTACCCGAAACCTCCCATCTAAAGATGGAAGATTCTTTCCAAAAATGCAGTTAGTCCCAGTTTCTTGATAAAACTTGACGGATCTTATACAGCTTCTAGTGGAGAATCAAATTATACCAGCGGAACAGGAAGTGGGCACCGTCTTAGCATGCGTACACAAAGGGCAGGTCTGTGGACACTGCTCTACACGCCTTGGGGTACACAATTGAGCAATCGATTAATTCGAAGGAATTCTCTTTGGTGGCCTTCCTGGATATAGAGGGCGCCTTTAATAATGTGAAAACGGAGGCATTCAAGGAGGGATTGGAGGTGGCGTTCCTCTGATAGGGTTAACCAATTATATGCTTGGAAGCAGCATTATTAGCTCGAAGTTGGGGGACTCCAACATCAAGAGGCGAGCAACTAGGGGAACCCCGCAAAGCCGAGGGTTCTGTCCTCTCTTCTCTGAAGCATAGTGGTAAACGGGTTACTACTTGAATTGGAAAGAGAGCGTATTGAAGTTATCTTAGATGACGTAGCTTTAGCTGTTACCGGGAAATTCCTGGGCACGATTGTAGAAGTAATGCAGCATGCGCTTACCATCGTTACGAAATGGGCTGGCAAATGTGGGCTGGGTATTAACACGTGGGTGTTTGGTGGCCAGCTCTGGACAAGGTAACTTATAAAAGTAAGATTTAGAGAGTGCAAAGAACGGCCTTTTCTTGTTAGCGGCGCATTGAGTTCGACACCGACAAGTGCCTTAGAGGTTATGTTGCACCTTCTTCCGGTCGACATTTTTGGCAAACAGATGGCGGCAAATACGGCTGTATTGACTACATTAAACCTACTTTACGCTTCGAGAAGCGATTTTGGACCTCCTTCCCTTCCAGGGAATCCTGGTTTAATAGATAGTTATCGGAAACCGAAACGTTGCAATTTTTCACAGATGGCTTCAACCTAGACGGCAAAGTAGGAGCTGGAGTATTCAGTGACAAATTAAATGTAAACATTTCTATTCGTGTCCCTGATTACTGCAGCGTGTACCAAGCTGAAGTCGTAGCAGGGTGAGGAGGTCATGACATGGTTGAAGCATAATGTGTCATCCTCAAAAGATATCACAATCTATGAGGACAGTCAAGCGGCGATTTGGTCATTAGAATCAGTCTCTTTGGCGTCACGGGTGGCGTTAAGTTGTCACTCATCTCTAAATGAGATGGGTGAGCATTTCAATATCCAAGTAATCTGGGTCCCAGGTCACTCGGGTGTCATGGGGAACTGCATGGTGGATGAACTTGCTACTCATGGTACGACTCTCCAGCTACAACCGGAAAGGGCAAGTCTGGGGAGGCCTATCACAGCGCTGAGACAAGCATTAGGGAAGCAGGCGCTATCCTCAGGGGGTAAAGGTGGTCTAACACCCTAACCTGTAGAGTTGAAAGACAAGTTCAGCCAAAGCTGGACTTGGGGCGCGCTAGGGCATTAATATTCCTACGCAGACGTGAATTAAGAACGGTCGTAGGAATTCTCACGGGACACACGGCCTTTTTGGAGAACATGCAAGAAGGCCGGGTCTGGAGGCAAATGACTTCTGCAGAAGCTGCTTGGACGAAGAGGAGGAAGAAACGTTGGTCCACTTCCTTTGCTCGTGTCCAGCATTGGCACTCAGAAGGCACAAACACTTTAGTAAGTTCAGGATGGACTGCCTCTCGGATCTCGAAAACACTAAAGTGTGGGACGTCTTACGCTACATAAGTAGCTGGAAATGGTTCCAATAGGGGTAAAAGGTTAGATATTCTATGGTATCACAATGGACCGTCACCGGTCTAAGTGTGCATAAGCAGCCACTCCAACCTAACTTAACCTAAATTTAAGTATTCAACTTTTGAAAAATAGATTTTTTCTAGAACTTCATCAAAAAATTATTTTGGAATCAAATTTTGTTCGTCATATTCCACAATTTTATCTAAAAATAATTTTTGGATCCCAATTCCATCGCAAAAAATCGAGTTTCATGACCACATTCCAGAATTGTTTCTAAAATTTTTTTCAGAAAACCCCATTTCGAAGCGATGGAATTAATCTGATCAACAGAAAGCCAGATGCTGTCGAAATTGGTCATTTTCAAATCAAGTTCCATCCTAATTGACCCTACTCTTGAACTAGATTTAAGAGCTAATTTAAATATTATAATCGGATATAAATAGTTATGTTCACTCTCTCTGTCATTACAATGTGTCGTTAAAATAATCCAAGTGGTTCAAAAACCTGTACTGCTTTCCGCATTGAAATTATTTCATAATATTCAAAACATTTAATCTTTAAGAAAAACAAATAATAATTTTTATTTAAAACATAATTTAATCAAATTAAAACTAATTAAATTTTCATTTATAGTTTGTTGTTTTACATCGAATATGTTTACAACATAAACTTTGTGTTCATCAACATCAACATCATCCGACAAAGAATATTTTTCAATCTCTCAGAATTTAATTAATTATTTTTTTCATTTTTAATTAATCGAAACTGTTCATAATTATATCAAAATATATATTTTATTTTTTCGTAATATTTATTTTAATTAAAAATTATAAAAAAAAATAAATAAAAAATTCAACTTGAGGAATTTGAAATTTTGTTTAATGAACTGAATTTTGATTTTCATATCGTTCTCCTTGTTAAGAATAGTATAAATATGAAAGATTTAAAACTTACTGTCTTACGACACGATACAGCGGATGTATAGAGTAGAACTGATTCAATTATTAAGAATTCAGAGATGTTGAGAATGTATATTATTTACAAATTTAACTTGCACCTGTTCGTTGTGGGTTTGTATATATCATGCGTGCCACTATTCACTAAAAATCATTCCACGTCTAATGTAAATTATATCATGAGTCTTTTAAATAAATATGACACAAGAATTATTCAGTTCACATTCCAATTTTATAGTTGGCAATAAGCAACAAATTTCTATTGCCTAGATTTTCATAGAACATCGAGAAAAAATTGTATTCTGTTACATATTTTAGCGATTTTTATCAAGATGATACTCCCTATTACTATATTGCAACGCAGAATAACTAAATTGGAAATGAGAATGTGTGATAAAATATTCAGTCATGTTCAATGCTATGATACGTTTGGTATTTTTTGATCTATTCTTTTGAATGAAATGCTTATAGTTTCTATTTTGCAAATATACGGTTGGTTACCACCTTAAGGAAAAATCCAATGTATATCATAGTTTGATCCACCAACATTGCTTAGTTATCGTTATTCTTTTGTACCTATCGGCCCCTAAAAAGGTTTGGGCAAGTTGATATATAAACAAATGATTTTGTTGATAGGTGATCAAAGCCTAGAGTTTACGTAAAAGACGGTCAGCGTTTATTAGGATTCCAAGAAGGAATTTTAGAAACGGATGAAGTAGAGAGAAATACCGAAATAAATTAAATAGACTGTTCTGCTGAAATTAATCTGGTCACCACAAAACCGGTTTGCACTGAGTCTATGTAATTGCTGTGCAAACGCGCATTTAGCCCAAAAAACAATTTACGATTTAAGTAATATAAAATAACCGATGAGGGACTGAGGCACTAAGCATTTTTTGGTTGGACACTCGTTTCCTCAAGTATTATAGGATAACCACGATTTGTAAGACCTTAGGCGGTGTTTATTAACCGAACGAAGACCGATCGGTCATTTAGCGGTTTTTTGGTTGGTCAAATCCTGGTTCAATTATACTACTAAACACCGATTTTATTATCTGATTTGTTTGCTCACAAAATAGTACACGGGAACCAGGATTAGTTATGCGTTGGGCAGAGCTTGTTGACTGAATAAAAACCGATAGGTGGTTTATCAGTTTTTTGTAGGTTAAATACTATCACAATTAACGTGGTAAAAGTTTGGCGCCACCTTACATAGCGACCGGTTATTTAGCGTTTAACTTATCGGCCAGTTGCAGTTATTCAATAAATCTCAATTCTCAAGCAACGTTAATGACCAAAATATTTAAAACAACATCTTTACTGTTATTTTTAAAGAATGTATTCATTTATTTAGCTCAACCTACATGAACTCCTATGGAAATTGTACCTAGTACATATAATATGATTTCATTGCAGACTATGCTTAATTATATAATTTCTAATTTAGTAAAATTCAAGGATCAACATTTATACATAATATTATAAAATTGTTCAATGGGTTTTATGATAACAAGTTTATTTAAAACTAAACTTTAAAATTAAAATAAAGCTAAATAACGTACAAAATAAAGTACATTGTAGCGTACATTATACAGTGCGATCATTAGATTAATAAGAAGGTGATACCTTTAACTGTGAGTAAAACATTTCAAAAACAAAAGTCAATTTAAATTAAATGCACATTTCCTGAACCTCTGAAATAGGTTTACTGTGCTTGCTTAAACTTTTTCTGTCTAAAATTGGCGCGATTCAAAAATTCTTGTACGCTTGTTTTTATGTCATTAAGCGTAACTGCGTTCTGATCATTTAAATAGTTAAAAGTATTCCTTAATAATTCCAATATGTTGACTTGCTCCGCGAAGACTAATTTGTGTATATCTGAGGGAAAACAAAAAATTAGCACTAACTTTTAAAAATTTCAAAAATATTGATTACCTTTTGAGAAAGACGTTTGTCCAGACCAGCACCCTTATTCTGTAAAAAATAAGATAATGTGTAAACGTGAAAACGGGTAAACTTTGTGATTTTTTACTAAAATTACATTCAATTGTTTTTCGATTCTCTTTTCGTTCACTGTTTATCACGTGTAAACATTATCTTATTTTTTATAGAATAAGGCTACAGGTGTATTTTGTAATTAACTCGTAAGTGAATAAATATTCAAAAACATTTTTGATTGTTTTATTTAAAGTTTTTGATTTAAATTTATAAACATGAATAGTCTGAAATGAAATTAAAATTAATTTTTTCACTACGCTTATTAATTTTTCTTATTACCATTTGATCCATATAGTTTTTTACTAATAACTTGCTATTGAATGTTACCAAATTTTCAACGTTTTTTATGGGAAAGTTTGGTAATACGAAGTTTTGGTCCTGAATGATTGGTTCCTGTCTTTGTTTAGGTAACAATTTAATATGTGACTGTAAGCATTCCTTCATGTCTGCCTGATTCTGCATGATAATTTGTTGATTTTCCGTAACCGATGATATTTGAGCCTGAATTTCTTTTATTGAAATTCGGTTTTTTTTTATTTTTATTCCTACATCCATTAAATTTTTGTGTGTTTTTTCTAATTTAGTGTTCATATCCGATATTTCATTATTAGTGTTTATTGTTGGATATTCATCCATAAAACAGTTTGAGCTATAAACAGGGGTAGCAGTGGCAAAATTTCCCGTAATAAATGACGTATTTGTTGTTGTTTCTGGAAATGTGGTTGAACCAGTTGTTTCTGGAAATGTGGTTGGACCAGCTGTTTCTATTGTTTGTATTGTATTGGCCTTATTAAAAATATTGTCCTGACATGATTCTATATTTATTGGAATTAGAGGTGGCATTTTGTTAAAAGTATTATATATTTCTAATACTTTAGCTCCTTCAACATAATTATTCTCTTTATTGATTTCCTCGCACTCGTAAATTATGCTGGGAACTTCCATCTTCGATGGTTCGTTATATCTCTCATTAAAATCTTTAACGACAATTTTTTTTTGTTTTTTAGAGGCCACATCTTCACATTCGGAGTTCGAAAAATTTGCGAAATGCAATTCTTTGTTTTTCGCTTCACTGTAGCTAACTATATCACCCTTTAAAATTTTACAACTAAATCTTTCCCATTCGTCGTCTGCATTAGTTGTTTTTTTATGGTTTTTCGATAATTTTTGGGCCACGCTACTTTACCATTATTGATCCATTTGGCACACACCACCGACACTTCTTTAACGCCTTCTTGGTTTATCGTTTCGATAACAGAAAACATTTGATTATCTAAGATATAAAAGAATACATATAAATATATATACATACATAATTTAAATAATTTGATAGTTATTTCGATTACATGCCAGACTATATTATGTTAGTAGTTGTATTTTTGTTAGTCGTGAACAAGCCTAGCGCGATCAATTATTAAACGCCTAATACTTTTCTACTGCATAAAATGTAATATTGGAAAAAATACGTAAATATTTTCTCCTTCGCTTTTCATTGCAAATATTTTTTTTTTAATATCACCCACTTTCCAGCATTTCATTACTTCGCTGGTTACTGCATCAGCTCTATAAATATCAAATTTACTAGATGCTACTGGTAATTCATAAAAATCTTGTAGATCTGTGATTAATTTACCTTGCAAAAATACTGTTCCATCAAGTTTTTCGGCATATTCAAACCTGACAATTTCTTTTGATTTTGTTAAAACCCATCTATTCCTTTCACTGTTATCAATTTCGGTTTGTTGAAGAAGAATTTTGTTATAAACGATTTTTCCGTCTTTCAACTTTCTATTTTTTAAAATAGGATAAATCATATTTAATTGATCATTTTCTAATTCAATACTATTTATTTCAGCAATTCTGTTGCATATCTGTTCAAGAGGTTGATTTGGTTTTCTGAGCAAGCATTTTAGTCGATACATGAAGCTTTCAAAATTAAAAGCAGAAAAATTATCCAAGTAGCCAAATTCTTTAACATCTTCTGATAAATGTGACAGGCAGTGCAAGTTGTAGGTTAAATGGTGTTTCCCATACAACAAACTCACTCCTGTAATGAAATGTGTCAATATTTCATTCGCCAAATCTACTTTTTGTTTGCAAATTTCTGGATGGCTTAAAATTAAAATTCCGACATGCAGGCAGAGAAAATTATTATATTTATCTGGCGATAAAATATTATTTAATACAAACGGACCCGCATATAATAAAAACGACCTAAGCTCTGTTGCTTTAAAGTAACCTAATTCTGATAACGGCCTTAGTTTTCTTTGGAAATCAGAGGGTTGTGTCTTCGAAATGATATTTATTTTACTAGATATAGCTTTGATGCTTGCTGAATTTAATAAAGATTTTGGTTCACCAGAAACCCACATTTGTAGTAATTTTTTCATTGTTCCTAAACAAACCAGATGCATGTACTCCAGTGGAAACTGCTTTATCATATTAATGGGAAGTTCTTCTAGTATAGAATCTGTTTTATGGTGTTCCAAATTTCTTCTTCCCCGAAATGAATCATCGCTTCTTAATTGTGTACCACTATTTATAGGAAACGTCACTCTATTTTTTATAAAATCGCCTTCAACTTCACATTTAAGGCAACCAAAATAACCTGTGTGAGATTTTGTTCCTAAAATACTAGATCGTGCAGGGGCGTCGCATATAAATGACCTAATTTTTATGTCAATTTTTATATTATTATTTAAATATCCATCCAATAAAAGAGTTTTGAGTTCGTCGACAACTGGCCTCATGTATTGATTGAAATCTTTTGGCTTATTATATCCATGATAAACTCCTACAACAAATACTTTGCTGCTTTTAAAATTGCAAGCTTTTGCTAGTATTGGCCAAAAGCAACTTTGATTACTCTTTGTTATGGGCACTCCATCGATGTTTATATCAAGAATAATTTCACTTAAATTAGTACTACGTAAAAGTGTCTTAAATCCCGATGTAAATCCAACATGCACATATTTCCCAGGAGGAATATCTAAAACAATCCTTGTAGAAGGAGTTTTTAAAAGCGTTCTACTGTTAATTGGTACACTTAATCCCATTGAATATTTTAAAAATTCTAGAAGCTCATTTAAAGCATTTCCTTTTATATTGAACTTCACTGCCCAAGTCCTCAAAAAATCTAAAATTGTTGATTGTTTTTTAACATTCACATCTTCTTCCATATCCGACAATGTTGATTGCCCATTTTCAAAATCTTCTTGTTCTCTATTGCAAGAAATGTTTTCAACTAAACCCTCGGCAAAAACGACATTGGGTTGTTTCTGAATAATCTCAGTATAAGATGAATGAGCATATTCTTCACTATGTTTTGTGATTAACTTGTTTGGTACTCGATTTTCCATATTTTCAGTTTGTGACTTTAAATAATTCGATCGACTTAAATTACAAAAACGTCTTTTGACCGATTGTTTTGATAATTGTTCCAACATTTTGTATTTCGGCATTATAGTATACTAATTAAGAAATTAAAATAATAAAAAAATTTGCAGAACACGTAAATAAAAAATAATATAAAACACGCACACACACACACACACAAATACACAAAACATCACCCCCTGTTCCCGATTCAATTCCACGCTGACCCGTACGAACTAAATAATTTTGTAATCCATTTTTCTCATAACAAAATACAAAAAAAATATGCCTCATATTTAAAAAAAAAAATATTCAAATACTGAAATAAAAAATTTGTATTCAAAATTATTTTACATACACTTTTAATTACATAAGCACTACACATTTTAATTACATAAGTCCTTTAGCAGCTGAAATAATATCAAGCAAAGAGATAAATCGGTGATTCCCCATCTACCTCATGCGTATTAATGGCATATGGACTATGCATTCATATTTAAAATATTCATATTAAAATTAGCACTATTTTATAATTCTAATTAAAAAAAATGAACACTTACTTATTTAATATATACCGTATATTTCACAATATAATAAAAACCAAGATTATAAAAAAAAATTATTCAAAAAAATGAATTTATCACTTATTTTACTTCGATTTATGGATTGACAACACAATTCACTTGAAACACGTTTAAAATAACATTAACACTGATGTGATTTGATGCATGATAAACTATGCGAAGATATTGATCGTTTTAGTTTCGATACATTCGAGTATAATTGTGTTTTTTTTATTTTATTCCATACTCATCGATAATTTTGTGACGAACTTTAAACGGTTACTGCATCGTGTATTTTTTTTCCTTTTCGTTTATTTATTGTTTATCAATCGTGAGTTTTTGTATTTTTTAGATAAAATCGGCTGTATTTCGTAATTTTTTTAGGTTCAAGTTTAATATTTTACATTATACATTTAACCGACTTGAAACTGTAAATTAGGTTACGGTTGATTTTTGTTTGTCGGGTAGATTGCTTAATTATTTTCAAATATTTGATAGCATATTTGGAATTTGTGAAAATCACTATACTATTATTAGTATTACTATTATTATTGTGGGGCCATGCGGGCGATAAGCCACCTCGCACAGCGACCTAAAAGATCTATTGTGCTGGGCCCTACTTAATTATCCGTCCACTCAATATTCAGATTCTTAATCAACCTGACAATACTGCCTCCCGGTACGTGATACATACTATCTGGGTTTATTACTTTCCCTCCTAGATGTTATCTACAGCATGTAGTTCCACTAGAAAGACGGTAGCATTGGAGCTCAAGGACTTCGAGAAAGCTATCCCACTCCCGAATATTCCTACTCCTGCCCCGTATTCCGTTTTATTTTACTCTTACGAGTTGCTGGGACTTGTAAATCGCCTGTAGGTCACCAGCTTTACTGCAGGAAGGCTAAATAAAACTGGAGGATGCCTGATATCCAGAGTCCGCTTATTTTCTTCTGATTAACCTATCAGCCATTCATCCATCGGCATATGCTGTTCCACCTTAGATTAGGGTTTTTTGTCAAGGTTTTCTCCTTCAGCGCCGTACTTTACTAACCTACTAGCCTACCAACTTATCAATTATATAAAATTGGAACGTCATTTTTAAGCTAGGCTAAACTACCAAAATTTGTAGGGATTTTCTGACTTTAATTTGCAGAACAAGTTGAGTTAAACTTGGAAAAAATTAGTTTCTGAGTTTAATCCCGTAGTTTTTCCGTTTAATTTAATGTTTGCTTTAAATTAAAGGATAATTCCTCTGATTTGATTGAGACTATAGGCGAATGTCAAGCAAAGCTAATCCTTCCTAATGGCAATAAATTGGATATCAAACTCCAAGTCGTACCTGATTTCTTTCCTATCATTTGCTCAGTTATAATAGGCTTAAATGTTTTCAATACTTTCAAATGCAATATTCATTTTTTTAGACGAGTTGTTGATGTTCCATTGAAGAATTCGTTAATATCAATAAGTTCACGCCCTGAGCTTGAATTGAATTGTTCTCATTCTGCCAAAATATTATCCCGTATAGAAAAAATGATGACGATTAAAATTAATGCTGTCGATGACTCAGAATTTATCTGTCTCTCTCAAGAAGTAGCACCTTCAGTTTTTATTTCAAATTATATTCAAAAAATTAAAAATTATTCAATACCAATCTATATTGTAAATATATCAGAAAACGAAGTAATTTTGAATTATTTACTACTAATTTACTCTAAATAACTACAACATTTACCATGTTAAAACATGGAATGATGAAATTGATAATAGAATGGAAAATCTTACATCTTCACAACAGCTATATAATAATATATTTCATCTTGATGATGATGTGTTGATATCTACAAGTGACACTACCCATCATATTCGTACACTTCCCAACGATGTACCTGTTCATGTACGACAATATCGGCAACCTCCTTCAACGAAAATGGAAATTAAAAATCAAATAAATCAAATGGTAGAAGATGAAATAATTGAGAATAGTGTTAGTCCTTGGAACTTTCCATTAATTGTCGTTCCAAAAAAATCAACCAGCGAAACTTAATAACACAACTATTAACGACGTTACCCAATATATCGGACATTTTCGATAAACTTGGAAGTGCCCAATATTTCTCATCTCTCGACTTATACAGCGGATACAATCAAATAAACATTGAAAAGTCTGATAAACCGAAAACTGCATTTAGTACTGACGAGGGACACTATCGGTTCATAAGAATGCTCTTTGGACTTAAAGTCCTCACTTCAGATCCTCCTTAGATCCTCACTTGAGATCAGAATAAAACCTTAGCTGTAGAAAACTTTCCAATACCACAAAATACAACCGAAATTAAGTCGTTCTTAGGTTTGGTAGGCTATTATCGTATATTTATTTCAAATTTCGCCAATTTAGCCAAGCGTCTTACTAAATTATTAAAGTAAAATCAAAATTTCGTCTGGGACGCGTTATGTCAAGACTCTTTTAAAAAAACTTAAAACAGCAATTATTAGCCCTCCGATACTACAAATGTCACAATTTTCCAAACCTTTAATTTTAACTTGTGACGCTAGTAGTGTTGTCACAATTGCTTACGCAAGCCGTACACTCAATAAAGTCGAACAAAATTATTCGACAATTGAAAAGGAATTATTGGCTATTGTGTGGTCAGTGAATAATTTTCGACCATATTTATATGGGAATAAATTTTCAATTGCAACGGACCATACATAAACCGCTTATTTGTTTATGTAATTTAAAAAATCCTTCATCACGTTTAATTTGATGGAAAATCCGAGCCGACGAATATGATTATACCATTATACATAAACCAGGATCACAGAATAAAAACGCTGACTGTTTGAGTAGAATCACAGCTAACGAACATTTTGAAATTCCATTTGAATGCAAATTGGTTACTCGGAAACAATCTCGTAAATTAAACCAAATACAGTTCACAGTTGACCAAAATACTACTGGATTAAATTTAAATACCAATATTAATGGAAATACTGAAGAGAATAGATCTACAACGTCGCTAAGTCGTATAACCCAAGTCAATCTATGGAATTAAATCAACTATTAGATCTACCTTCTGAGACTTTCGATCTTCAAATGAACAATTCAAATCATCTAGATAATGCTTCTTCAAATAAAATTAACGACATAGATAATCTTGTGGAAAATAGGATCCATTATGGAAAGGCTGAACCTATAAAATATTTAAATGATGCAGCAGAAATTAACCAACTTATACTCGAATTCTACACGTTACCTCTTGGAGGGCATCAAGGGTTATATAGAACACATAATCGCCTTAAAAATTATTATGTCTTCCCGAACATGTATTCGACCATTAAGAACTTTATATCTTTCTGTAAGCAATGCCTGACAAATAAACACTATCTGGATTAACGAAAGAACCTATGAGAATTACAACAACATCTACCAGATCGTTCAAAAAAATATTTCTAGATATTGTCGGTCCAATGGCCTCGTCTCACAATAATAATCGTGATATAGTCATTAGGCAAGAGGCGGAAACAATAACAAAATGTTTCGTGGAAAATTTTATTTGTATTTGCGGCATTCCTAGCGAAATTTTAAGCGACCAGGGTGCAGAAGTGTATTAATGCTATTGTGCAGCGAATAGGGTATATGACATATTGTACTTAATTGCTTATTTTAGGTGGATTATCTTTGATACCTGATTGTGTCGGTGCAAATACTCCACCTGCGCAAGAGACTGGCAAACACTAGTAAGGTGTTGTATGGTTTCTGATGCACTGCCACAAGGCCTACAGCGGTCTGATTGTGTATTAGTATCGTGTATAATGAATTTCTGATAATTCCGCTTGTTGATTATCTGATCCTGGATAGCCAGCATGAATTCTTCAGTCTCCGGAAAGACATCTCCAATACTTAGCCATTTGTTCGACGCTTCATTGTCGACATGAATTTGGCTTAGGTCATGTTGATGCCTTCCGTAGAGCGACTTCTGAGACCATGCTAACATTTTATCCTGATCAGTAATATTACTGGGTTCATTTGAATTATCAGAATGGCATAAGTTTAATGGTGTGTATTTTGTGTCTGCTTTAACTATTGCGTTATGTAGTGATGATGTGTTTTGTTTAAAGTAAAAATATTCCTGGAGCTTGTGTATGATTTTGTGATGCAGATTGGAAATGTCTATTAGGCCTATTCCACCTATTTTCCTAGGTAGGGTCAACCTTTCTATCGCAGAATGTGGGTGATGATTTCTATATTTTGTGAGTGTGGTACGTGTTAATCTTTCTAACGGTTGAAGATCAGTTTCTGTCCGGTGTATAATACCAAATGTATACTATATGTCAGAATTGAAATTGCGTGAATTCTTTGAGTTTAAGTATGTTTTGAATATATGTGTAAGTCTGTTTCTGTATTTTTGTATTATTTGTGTTTTGGTAATTGTGTGATTTATATAGCGAGATTGAAGGAAGCCAAGATATTTGTAGGTATCCCCCTCTTGCATTGATTCAATTATCGAACCATCCTCAAGTTCGATACCCCCAACTCCTTTCGCCCTCCGCTAATTAGCTTTGTCCTGCACTTGTCCAAACCAAACTGTATTTTGATGTCATTGGAAAATGTATGTGCTATTTGTGTTAGTGACTGGATATGTGTTTTTGTTGATGCGTATAGTTTAATATCATCCATATACATCAAGTGGGATATTGTATGTAAAACTTGTGTGTTGTGTTTAACTTTATATCCGTAATTGCTATTGTTTATAATGTTTGAGAGTGGATTTAGAGAGAGGCAAAACCAGAGAGGGCTCAAAGAGTCTCCCTGAAATATACCTCTTCTAATTTGTATTTGTTTTGCTGTAATTTTGCAATTATTAAAAGACAGTTGTAGGGTCGTTCTCCAATGGCTCATGGCATGCTGCAGAAAAAGAATGATATCAGGATTAATTTTGTACAACTGCAAAACCTTTACCAACCATGAGTGAGGAACAGAGTCAAAGGTTTTTTGGTAATCTATAAACGTTGTAAACAGATTGCGCTTCTTAGTATGCGCTTGTTTAAGTACCACTGAGTCAATGATAAATTGCTCTTTACACCCTTGTGACTTTGGCCAAGATCCTTTTTGTTGCTCCGCCAATATATTATGATCTGTTATATGTTTTTGTATGCGGTGCGAAATGCATGTTGTAATTATCTTGTATATTGTCTGTAAACATGTGATCGGCCTGTATTTAGATGGATCCGTGACATTATTTTGTTTCGGTAACATATACGTAATCCCGTCTGTTAAAAAATCGGGCATGTCCTGCGGATTTGTTATACATTTGTTTATATGTTGAGTTAAATAAGGATGCACATTTGCGAATTTCTTGTACCAATAATTTTGAATTTTATCTGTACCGGGGGCTTTCCAATTATGTGTATGATTTATGATGTCTGTAAGTGTGTTTTGTGTGATACATGGGAAAATCATCTGTGGAATATTGTGTGTTCTGGTCGCCTCATCTGTGATCCAAGATGCCTCACTATTATGCGAGACACCTGTTTTCCAGACTCCAGACCAAAACCTGTGTAAATTTGCAGATGAAGGCGGCTGTGCATTAGTGTTCTCTGTATGGTGCTTTACAAGTTTTCTATAGAACGTTCCCTCATTTTGTGAGGATGTTTTGTTCTGTATTTTTCTGTCTCGACTTCGCCTGTACCGTGCAATACGACCGGACAAAGCCGAGAGATTTTGTGTTAGTATATCTATGTAGTGAATGATTGTGTTATTTAAAGGTTCGTGTGTTGAATGTATTTGCGCTTTCCGTGTAAGATTTGTGACGATCCTTACCAGTCTCCTTGATCGATTTCCCAACTTATATTGCTGGAGACGACCCAGATCCTGACGAATTCTCTCAATCTTACCCAGCAATCTGCGCTCCCAACCTGGCATCAAAGGGGTGACACGTTAGAATAATTGGGAGTGTTAACTGTACCACCCATAAATTTAACCGCAGTCACAGCAGCACAGTATACAAAATTGTGAATCTCACTAAATGTTGCATTTGCAAAAACACAAGCAGGTAAAATATTGGTGTTAATTATGTCAATTGTTTGTGGAAGTTTACCATTTTATTTGGTGCATGTTATAAGACACCTCAGAAGCAATATCACTTTGGCCACTATTTATTTCTTCAGCAACCTCATCCCTAATCTGCTGAAGAACAAACTCGGGTAGAAGGCCATTCCTTACAATTGCTCTGCGTGGATCCGCAAGATTCTGAATAGTGACAGTTATGTTTGGGTATTTGTGTGTAAAAATTTGGTGTAATGTATGTCTGTAAGATGTTGTGTCAGTTTCTAAATGTGTAATAGTATAATATTTTCGCTTGATAAAGTTATTTATTTGTGGCGTCCGTTTCATGCGAACACGTAGCAAATTTGCCAATGTGGTCGTTGGTAAAATAGTGTCCAGTGAAACATCATTAACAGGTTTGGGAATTGTAGCTGTACTGTTTCGAGTCACCCCGACCGCGGCCCGCCTGTTCAACCGTAGATCACCATCGGCTCATATGCTGTCACTTCCAGCGATGGCGTCAAAAATGCCCTGACGTTCCTCAGGTAGCGTCCTTATAATACGGTTACGTAAAATTTTCTCCATTCTTGGGTTCGGTATTGTTTATTGTCTGTCTACCAAAGACTAGTATTATTATTATTATTATTATTATAATTATTATTAATTAAAGCTTTTAAAATTGTTAACATGAATTAATTTAAACAAAAAACTATTGTAAACAAAAAAAAAGAAACGAAACGAAACTTATTTCTTTAAAAGATTATCAAAAGGATAACGTTTATCTTGATAAGGGAGATGTGAGGAAAATGTACCAACAAAATACTCGTACTGTCTTAATTGTACATACATACATGCATTTATTTGGAAGTACAGTTGGACTGACCTTTTAAAAGCTGGAACAATAGATGAAAATGCATCAGTCGATATAAAATGTGAAACGAAAAATTTATGTAAAAAATTTGCAAAAGAAAAATAATATTGTTAGGTTAGGTTGGAGTGGCTGCTTAGGCACACTTAGACCGGTGACGGTCCATTGTGATACCACAGAATATATCCCCTTTACCACTATTGGAACCATTTCGAGCTACTTATGTAGTGCAAGATGTCTCGCACTTTAATATTTTCGAGATCCGAGAGGCAGTCCTTCCTGAACTTACCCAAGTGTTTGTGCCTTCTGAGTGCCAATGCTGGACACGAGCAAAAGAAGTGGACCAACGTCTCTTCCTCTTCTTCGTCCAAGCAGCTTCTGCAGAAGTCATTTGCCTCCAGACCCAGCCTTCTTGCATGTTCTCCCAAAAGGCTGTGTGTCCCGTGAGAATTCCTACGACCGTTCTTAATTCACGTCTGCGTAGGGATATTAATACCGTAGTGCGCGTGAGGGTGTTAGACTAGCTTTCTTTCCCTGAGGATAGCGCCTGCTTCCCAAGTGCTTGTCTCAGCGCTGTAATAGGCCTCCCCAGACTTGCCCTTTCCGGTTGCAGCTGGAGAGTCGTACCATGCCTTGCAAGTTCATCCACCATGAAGTTCCCCATGACGCCCGAGTGACCTGGGACCCAGATTACCTGAATATTGATATGCTCACCCATCTCATTTAGAGATGAGTGACAACTCAACGCCACCCGTGACGCCAAAGACACCGATTCTAACGATGGATAGCCGCTTGACTGTCCACATAGATTGCGATATCATCTGAGGATACCACATTATGTTTCATCCACGTCATGACCTCCTCAATCGCTACGACTTCAGCATGGTACACGCTGCAGTAATTAAAAAGTCGAATAGAAATGTTTACATTTAATTTGTCACAGAATACTCCAGCTCCTACTTTGCCGTCTAGCTTGGAGCCATCTGTGAAAAATTGCAACGCTTCGGCTTCCGATAACGGTCTATCGCTCCAGGATTCCCTTGAAGGGAAGGAGGTCCGAAATCGCTTCTCGAAGCGTAAAGTAGGTTTAGTGTAGTCAAGATTCGCCAGCTCATCCTTCAACAATCTAACGATAGTAGAGTGTCTTGTACAGCCGTATTTGCCGCCATCTGTTTGCTAAAAATGGCGTCCGGAAGAAGGTGCAACATAACCTCTAAGGCACTTGTCGGTGTCGACCTCAATGCGCCGCTAACAAGCATACAGGCTGTTATTTGCATCATCTCAATCTTACTTTTATATGTTACCTTGTCCGGAGCTGGCCACCAAACACCCACCCCGTACATGAGTACAGGTCTCACTACAGCGGTGTAAAGCCTGTGTACCAGCTCCGGCTTCAGACCCCATCTATCACCAATGGCGTTCCAACAGGAGTACAAAGCTATAGTAGCTTTGTTTATTCTCTCCAACATATTGGGCCTCCAACTAAGCTTACTGTCTAATATAATGCCCAGATATTTAGCTCTATCAGTAAAAGCAAGTCTCGTGCCATTTAAGGTAGGAGGGACAACTACAGGCATTTTATATTTCTTAGTGAAGAGTACCAGCTCTGTCTTGGACGGGTTAATACCAAGTCCACATTTTGCCAGCCCATTTCGTAACGATGGTAAGCGCATTCTGCATTACGTCTAAAATCGTGCCCAGGAATTTCCCGGTAACAGCTACGGCAACGTCATCTGCGTAAGCGATAACTTCAATACCCTCTATCTTCAATTCTAGTAGTAACCCGTTTACCACTATGTTCCAGAGAAGAAGGGACAGAACCCCCTCTGCGGGGTTCCCCTAGTTACTCGCCTTTTGATGGTGGAGTCCCTCAACTTCGAGCTAACAGTTCTGCTTCCTAGCATATAATTGATTAACTTTCTCAGAGGAACGTCCACCTCCAAAAATGAGAATCCCTCCTTGATTGCCTCCGCTTTCACATTACTAAAGGCGCTCTCTATATCCAGAAAAGCCACCAAACAGAATTCCTTCGAATTAATTGATTTCTCAATCGTACACACCAAGGCGCGCAGTGTCCACAGATCTACCATTTGTGTACGTATGCTGAGACGGTGCCCACCTCCTGGCTCCTATTTTATCTCTGATGTATACATCCAGCAGCCTTTCCAAGGTTTTCAAAAGAAAGTATATTAGAGTTATTGGTCTTAGGTCCTTAGGATAGACATGTGGGCTTTTGCCTGCTTTCGGTATAAACACCACATTGACCTCCGTCCAGTACCTAGGAATATAGCCCAACTTCAAACACCCTTTAAATATAGCTTTCCGGTAGGGAAGAATAATTACTGAGTTGTTTTGCAGTTCCGCTGGTATAGTTTGATCCGGACCATCCATTTAAATGGTTTAAAACCCCTAGGTGCCACCAACAGGTCTTTAAAACTCCCTGGGAAATGTGTCTCGAAGAGAAGCTTCAAAGATTCTCCACTAGAAGCTGTCCAAGATCCGTCCGGTTTTATCAAAAAACTGGGACTAGCTGTACTTTTGGAAAGAATCCTCCTAAGGCGGGAGGTTTCGGATACCTCTTCCATTTTATCAGAGAAGATTCTCCAAGACCTCCTGTGTGCCTTTCTTAATTCTTTCTTATAAATTTCGAGTTTCTCCTTATAGGAGCCCCAATCCAGAGCCCCCCTTGTATTTTTGGCTCTATTAAAGGCTGTCCTACAAGCCTTACGATAGATTCTCACTTCTCTGGACCACCATACCGGTTTTTGCCTACCCCTAGGCTTAGCCAGTGGGCAGGCAGCACGAAAGGATCGGTTGAATGCCCTAGTAAAGCTAGCCACCATGTCCTCCAGCTCCCCAACGGTCGTCGGGGGCTCCAGAACCTTCGACGGCAACAAATCCTCCAATAATTTCCCATATTTGCTCCAGTTGGACCTTCTAGGGTTCCTAAACGCTTCCCGGGTAGCACGGTAAATATCGAGGTTCTAGGTTGAATATCGATGATCCGAAAAGGAGTGTTCTAAGCAGAAGAATAATTTTTGAGGCAATGGTCACATCTAGAACCTTCTGCCTCTTACCGGGTTCCCGCCCAATATTATCCACTGAAAGGTTATTACTCATCAAATAATCAAAAAGTGACTCACCTCTTTCATTAATGTCCGTGCTTCCCCAGATAGTATGATGCGCATTAGCATCCATTCCCAGTACCACACTTATCTTTGATTGTTCCGCTTCACGGATCAGCTCCTCCAGGTTATCCGGAAGAACCTCCTTCTCCCGGTCCATGTAGGCTGAAACTAGCCAGAATCTACAAGTGCCTACTTCCAGGCTAACTGCAGTAGTGTCACCATTGTTGTATTGAGATAGAAGGAAATTATTAATATTATTTTTCTCAAGAATACAAGATCTGATCTTCCCAGACTTACTAGAGGATATAATTTTGTACCCCTTGGTTCTGAGGCCACAGATCCAGTCGATGTTAATCCAAGGTTCTTGGATTAGTATCACATCCTCACAGGAACTAGTCAGCCTGAGGAGTAGAGCTGCTGAAGCAGCCTTAGAATGGTGAAGGTTAATTTGAGTTATCTTAATCATACCCTTTTAACATTAACCTACCTCTATGGTATATTTCTTCAACCGCAGGAATATTATTTCTCGGTATTTTGGGATGCGTCGGATTCGCGCGTGTTGCTAACCCTCATACCCTCTGTAGAGGACTTGTTAGTGCCCCCATCTGGCTGGGCTGCCGACATCATCTTCTATCGGTACACCAGCCCCTTCGCTTATGTGCCCCTCCTTATCTGCCAAGTGAATCCTTGCCAGACCGGGAGAGCTGGATTCACTCTTCCCCTACCCTTACCTTCTCCTCCCGTAGTGCTGGTACCCCCTTCAGGCCTGGGCGGGTTGCCACCATCCTCCGGTTGGCCTCCCGTACGCGCTTCCGCCCCATTAATTTTTATATTCCGCTTTCTGTCAACTACTTCCACCTCGTCCTGCGACCGCTGTCTTTTCAACACATGGTCCCTTTCCGAGCTTCCGCAGCCCACAGTGCTCCTTGCCCAATCTACCGATGTTCTCTGTTCTTTGAGAGAGCGGCGATTTCTATTTCGCCTTTTCGCCAGAGGAATGTCTCTCGTCCCACTCCCCTGTGCTGCGTTGGTACCGCTAACTCCCAGGACTGGTGCCTTAGAGTCAACCACATTTGCAACCTTAGAGGTACCTCCCTTCGCTGATACCAGCTTTTGAGGAGAGCCGGTGACCTTGTTTTTATTATTGTTTGATTTTTCCATTATGATTCCCACGAGTATCGGAGAAATAAAGGTCCGCCTGCGCAGAGACCCGTATACTCAGGTAAGACTAATACCAACTAGAGGTCGCCAGGTATCCAGAGGGCTCCGGTCACGACAGGGCTTTGTTAAATGGGCCCCCAGCCTGGCAGATCGTTAGCACGGGCCGCTTTACACCTTAATCCGGCCCATTTGCCATCATTTAGCGTAATCCGCCTTATACCTAGATTCCTTATTAACACCCGCTCAATGATCGTGGACCCGGAGGCGACGGCAATTAAAAGGCAATAATATTGTTAAATAAATAAAAATTTTAATACTAAAACATTAGAACTAAATTACAATATTAATTGTGTTGTGATCTTTAACAATAAAATAATTGGGATAACCCTAATCCACTCAGTGAATGCATAAATTGTTTGGTATTCCCGCTCGGTACCACTACAGAGGTAAAAAATTCGTTTTCCTACAAAAAGGGTGAAAAGTAGGTTTTCTTCTTTGCTTTCCAACGAGAGACTAACTAATTTTCCGCATTAATCGAATTATTTTTTTAAATTTACATAAATCAAATTCGATTTTTACTTATAATACTAAATCTAATCCATTTTTACCAAAGCAATACACTTAATATAAAACAGTTTTGTTTTCGTCTATTAAATTTAAAAAAACGCATCGATTGTTCAGTTAAATAATACTGTTACTTGTCCTTTAGCGTGTAACAAAGGGGATCAAAAATCCAAACCAATACCAAATTTTATATTTTATTGGTGATCTCGTTTCAAAATTTGTAATCTTTTGCAAGTTAGTAGTGTAAAATTGGTCCCATAACAGATTGCAATTGTAACAGGTATTGTGATAAATTAACCCAAATGGCCTTCTGAATAAAACAATTTAAATTTTAGGTTATGACTATTAAATTATAATGAATTGAATAATATACAGTTAGAAATTTCGTATGCTCTACAAATGTTTTTTCTCAAGAAACCAAGTTTTGTTTCCCGCGATGAATATCGATTCTCGAGGATTCGAGGTTTTTACATTTCGTCTCGTGTACCTCGGGAATTTAGACTGATTCTCTCTTCGATTTTGTAATCAAAATGCTCTGTATACGCTATACTGGTAAAATCATTCAATAACACAGAGGATCAATTCGATTTTAATGTATCAAAAAACCATTACAAGGAAAATTTAAGGCAGATACGCGTTCGGGCTTTCCGGCTTGGAATTTCTCGAGAAATGAGGTTTAACAATAATTTTAAAGTCTCAAGAATTCTCGAGACAGGAATTGAGAGAAGAGAGATTGTAATCTCTAATTACAGTTTAGTAGTTTTGCTTAGAAATTAGTATTCACCCCCTTTGGCTTGTAGAAACACTGACTCTTGCAGCACTTAAGGCGAACAGTGTATATTATCATCACCTAAAATCAAAACAAATCGAATTTATATTTAACATAATTTATTTATTCAAATTACTTACTAGATCCATTTATTATTGTTATTAATTTTGACAGATAACAATATTTCAAGTACCCTTTCTAATTGTATAATTCAGTACCTTTTTATATTAAAGTCATATTTAGAAACTTACCTTAATAATTATTAGTACCTTTTCTGATTTGCATTATATAATTTAGTACCTTTTTTAGTACAATGTACGCAACCAAGATACACAAATAAAAAACTTTGTTCTACCTCTTTGTTTTGGGATTTCGCAGAGAACACATCAATCTTAAAACTTAAATAAAATTGTATTTTTAATTACAACGGAGTTGCGCGAATTACAACGGATTTGTTTACCACCACAACCATCACAATTTCATCTGGAAGTTCTGCCTAAAGGATCCAACAAGCCATCACCGGTATAAAGCATACCTAGATTTATACATATTTATTGGTCCTTCGAGCCGGATGTTGGATAATTCGTAAGCAGAAACCCACCACCACGTGCAAATTGTCACCAACGCCATATTGAGACGCCACTCAAAAAACATTAAGTATAACATTTTTACTTTATTATTTACCATTTTTCCCATCATATCCCATCATTTCATTTACCATTATTACATTTTCTGGTTTAATAAAATATCAGTACGAACAAATTTCTTTCAATTTTTTTTGTTGTTGTGTAAATACTTGCGAACATTTGGTTAATTTTTTCTCATGGTGCAATCGTTCATTTACGAAAATTTATTTTCATTGTTAATCTTCTCAATTGGGTAAAATTAGTTAAGTGCGAAAATCATTCTACTTGTCGTAAAACTTCGAGCTAAAATTACTTAAGTTCATTACATTCCCGAAACGAACAAGTTATAAGTAAGAAAATAAGTGAAGTGAAAAGTGAAAAAAAAAATAATAATAATAATAATAAAAGGTGAAAATGCCTCCGAAAATTGATCAATACCTCCGTCGACGTGAAACAACGTTAAACCAAATAAAGGTGATTCAAACCTACGCCGATCAATTAACAGACGGATCGCAGGATATAATGAGTGTTAAGGTACGGGCTGAAAAACTACAAGCATTAATGGAAACCTTTGCTGAAGCCGAAGACGAAATTTTTGCGAGGGACCCAGAAGCTATATCGGAAGCGCCGCAATGTGACGATATATACTACTCAGCAATCGCTAAATTAAACCGATGGTTACACGAGGAACACCAGAAAACCTTAAGCCAAAACATTTCAATTGCAGCTAATAATGACACCACTGGAAATATGAACCGATCACAACGTGAAATCAGGTTACCGAGAATAACGCTACCAACGTTTGATGGAAAATACCAAGAATGGCAGTCGTTTCATGACATGTTCATCGCAACCGTGCACGACAATTCGAATTTATCAAGCGTACAGAAATTCCAATACCTCAAAGGCGCACTAACAGGAGAAGCAAGTACATCCATACGACACCTCGCTATTACCGAAAATAATTATATGGAAGCGTATCAGAAGTTGGTTAAAAGGTACAGTAAAAAGAAATTAACAATAAACTCTTATATCAAATCTTTTGTAGAGCAACCGAAAGTATCAAACGCGTCGGCAAAGCAGCTTCGACAAGTGTGTGACACCTCGGACGAAGTCGTGCGTGGAATAAGGGCCTTAGGAAATGCTGCAGAAAGTCGTGATCCATGGCTGATATACTTAGTGTTAGCTAAATTGGACGAAGATACCAGTGAGCGTTGGGCCAATGAAACAACTGATGTAGATTTTCCTACCTGGCAAATGTTTAACGACTTTCTGAACAAACGGGCAGATGCATTAGAACACTGTCAACCAACATCAAAACCACAATCAAGGCCAACCAACATTCGTACTCATACCGTTTCAATTAAAAGCTGTTCGTTGTGTAATACATCTCACAACCTTTACGAATGCCCAAAGTTCCAAGAGATGCAGGTCACGGCAAGAAGAGAATTCATGCAAAGGGCAAATCGTTGTTACAATTGCCCCATGTGATTCCCATGTGGTTTCTAAATGCAGGTCCAGAAGATCATGCCGAAAATGTCACAAACGTCACCACACCTTGCTGCATCAGAATTTAACGTCGGACAACATCAAAGAAAACCCAGTAATCAGTTCAGATGATAAAAATACCAGTGTTTTAGTTACTTCATCCTGTGAACCCACACAATCATACCGAACAAAATGCTATAAAACAGGATTATTACAAACTGCTCTGGTTAATGTTCGTGGAGCAAACAATCAATTGTATACTTGCAGGGCGTTGCTGGATTCGGGAAGTTTAGCCTCTTTCATCACGGAAGCATGTGTTCAAAGGCTGGAATTAAAGCGTACCAACCAACGTATCCTAGTAGAAGGCATTTCATCAGCCAGAGTCGGTACAACTAGAGGAAAGGTGTGGTTGAACATGTCTTCGCGAACTCGACCAGAATTGACACTCGACATTGAAACTCTCATTTTACCATCAATTACGTCGCAACAACCAAAAACAACTATCGGTTACCATCACTGGGAAGAATTTAGTGAACTGGACCTAGCAGATCCGACATTTTATAAGCCAGGCGACATCGACATACTAATTGGCTGTGACCACTACCTGTCGCTTATTCTCGCAGGCCACATACCAAGCACAAAAGGCAATCTGATAGCACGTGAAACCGTCCTAAGCTGGATTATATCAGGAACCATAAATGACTGTGAACCATTAAAATTGACAAACCTTTGTACAGTCATCAACGTCGACCAAACTCTCACCCGATTTTGGGAAATCGAAGATATTAAAACAACCACCCCCCAAACCACACAAGAAATTTATTGTGAAAAGCATTTTATACATAATTTCAGAAAACAATCCGATGGACGATACGTGGTAGCCCTACCATTTGACCCTGAAGCTGCACCGCTTGGAGAATCGAAAGCACAAGCAATCAAACGGCTCCATGCCATTGAACGTCGACTAGCCAGAGATCCAAACCTGAAATTAGAATATATTGAATTTATGAGAGAGTACCAAAAATTAGGGCACATGGAATGCATACCGAATGCCGAAATAGATATCCCATGGAGCCAGTCATACTACGTTCCACATCATTTCATTTATAAAGACACTAGCATAACCACCAAGTTGCGAGTGGTCTTTGATGGCTCCGCCAAGACCAAAACCGGCCGGTCATTAAACCAAAACCTGCTAGTTGGACCGCAGATACAGCAGTCTCTTCAGCAAATCCTGTTACGATTCCGATTTCACCGATACGTCATGACCGCAGATCTGGAAAAAATGTATAGACATATATTAGTAACACGACCGCATACAGAATTCCAGAGAATAGTATGGAGAGAACAACCAACGGATCCAATTCGAGAATATTGACTTCTCACCGTTACATATGGCACCGCATCAGCATCCTTTTTATCTACCCGAGTATTGAAACAGATCGCTGATGACAATCGGCACACATTTCCAACGACTGCAACCGTGATCGAGAAAGATTTCTATGTCGACGATTTGATGACGGGCACCGATACATTGGAAAAGCTTAAAACGCTAAAGCAAGAACTAACCTCAATAATGAAGCAGTCAGGATTCAACCTCCGTAAATGGCTGTCAAATGGTCTACCTGGGGTGGGAAAGGGGGCTTAAGTAATTGGTCTACAAATAGTCCAAATGTCATCCTCACCTGCACGTGGTGCACCCTGCTAGATAACTAACGAGGCTCTGGCGACCGAGACACGGCGGTATAACTGACTATCGAGAATTTAGTAAATGATCTTCTCAAACCAGACCCACTACCAACTCGTGCTGGTCAGAGTGGTAGATGCTTTATGACCAGTAAAATAAACAATGAGTACAACGGATTCAGGAAATTGTACCCCAGGTGGTAACCCAGCTAATCAGCTGGCAAATCCACCCTCTAACGAGGATGGCTCAAAGGATTCTGGGGTGAGCCAATCATTGTTTAACAGCCCTTTAAGGCAACCCAACCCATTTAAACAACAATCCAGGGTGGGTAGATCACCACCACCAATAGCGAACACCTTTGAAAGGGATAACGCAGAACTACGCAATAAGATTTACGAAATAGAAAAGTTAACGTTAAATCTTAACAAAGACCTCAAAAACTTACAGCGAGAAAACAAGGAGTTAAAAGATGCTCTAAATTCAGTAATGTCTGAGAAAAAACCACTAAGATAAACAACACCAATGATCATATAGAGGTTATGTATGAAACAGACGAGGAAGAACTCAATAGAGAAACGGGATGGATTCTGAACCGTAACAAAAAAAATAAGAAACGTAAGATGAGTAAATCACCACAGATTTCCCCCCATTCGAAACAATCAGTTGAGCAGCTTCCAACCGGAAGTAGGCACGTGCAACAGGAGGATAAAGCTCAGGTTCCGTCGGAACAGAAACGATCAAGTAATGAACTCCCAACCGGAAGTAAGAATGTACAACTAGAGAAAAAAGTGCCACGGCCACCTCCAGTAATAATATCTAATTGCAATAATTATCAGAGTATTAGAAACATCATGGCTTCATGCAAACCAGAAGAGATAAAAGAGTATCTTTTGGAGAAAAAATACAAAATTAAAGAAGTTACACAGCTGCTAAAAAGAGGTGACAAAACACCTCTTCCATTATATATGTTGTCTTTTGAAAGAACAGAAGACATTAAAAATATATATGCAATCAGCGAAATACTCCATATGAAAGTGCAAATAGAAGCAGTTAAAAAATCTAAGCTGATCCCCCAGTGCAAAAAGTGCCAAGTCTACGGACACACGCAAAACTTTTGTAATAAGGAGCCCAGATGCGTGAAATGTGTAGGAAAACACCGTACGGCTGAATGTACGAAACTAAAAGACACCCCACCAAAATGTGTTAACTGTGGAGAGACACACCTAGCCAACTACAGAGGTTGCATTGTTATAAAAGAGCTGCAAAAAATTCGCAACAAAACAAGGGAAACTTCAATAATTACCAGGCCAGAAATTAACTCAGCCTCAACAAGAATACCTACAAATTTAAGGCCACACCAAACATTAATCCAGCCATCAAGAACTAATCCAAATGTAACATTTGCTGATGTACTATCTACTGGAAGTTCGAGAAGACAACATAGTTCTCTTTTATTAAATGATTCAAATAATAACCAAACTAATAAAATACTACAAGATATTCTTGATAGACTTAGTTCACAAGAAGAAAAGCAAGAAAAAGCCCTTATATCAATCCTACAAAGGCTCACTCTACTCGAAAAACATGGCAAATAATTTAAAAATTCTTGCATGGAACTGCAATGGTATATTGCAACGACAAAATGAAATACAACTATTTCTTGATTTACAAAAAATAGATATATGTTTATTATCTGAAACACACCTTACTACTCAAAGTCATATAAAAATCCGCGGCTACGAAGTTCACTCAGCAGTTCATCCTAATAATAATGCACGAGGGGGCAGTGCCGTGATTATAAAAAAAGATATTAAATACCATCTGCAACAAAAACTTGAAAGTGATGAAATACAAGCAATTAGCGTTAGCATTAATACTCGCAACCACAAGTTAGTGGTGTCCGCAATATATTGCCCACCTAGATATAACATCAAAGAGAATGCTTATACTCAGTTCTTCAAGCAGCTCGGTGAAAAATTTGTAGTCGGGGGTGACTTCAACGCTAAACATACTGACTGGGGATCAAGACTAACCACAACTAAAGGGAAAGAGCTTCATCAAGCAATAATTAAATACAACTGCAACTGGCATTCTACTGGAAAACCAACTTATTGGCCCAGTGATCAAAATAAAATACCAGACCTAATTGACTTCTTTATAACAAGAAAAATCCCGGTTGATTATATACAAGTGCAGGAAGGATTGGACTCCACATCTGACCACTCCTCTATTTTAATGATAATAAGTGATACAATAATTACTAATGATAAACAGCCACTGTTAACAAATAAATGTACTGATTGGAAAAGTTCAGGAATGAACTAAACAATAGCATCCTTTTAAACACACAACTTTCATCAGAAGAAACATTAGAACAGGAGGTGGAGAAGCTCGTCAAGGACATACAGGTAGCGGCGTGGAAAAGTACTAACACAACAAACAAAAAAATAGCTGGCAAATGCTATCCAATGGAAATTAAATCACTAGTTATAGAGAAGAGAAGTACCCGTAGGGAGTGGCAACGTACACGAGACCCAACCGTCAAAAATAGATTAAATAATTTAACACAACGAATACGTAGAGAAATAAGGGAATTTAAAAATAAATCAATAAATTCATACCTACAATCTCTCACCTATGATAAAGGTAGTGATTATTCATTGTGGAAAGCAACCAAATATTTGAAAAGGCCAGTTATGCATATACCACCAATAAGAACAAATAATGGTCACCTGGCTAAAAGCAAAGAAAAAAAAGCAGAAAAATTCGCGGATCATCTCGAGCGTACCTTTCAGCCAAATTTAACAACTCTTAACCAACAGGATATATTGTTCGAAAACCAAACAACTATCCTGAGACAGGAAATTTCATTAACTAATGCTATAGAAGTAAAACAAGTAATAAAGAACCATGTAGTACTTAAAAAATCACCAGGATATGACCTGATAACTGGAGAGATTCTAAAACAACTGCCTAATAAAGCTATTAAAAAAATATCGGACATAATTAATGCTTCCTTCAGACTCCGTTATGTCCCTCTATCTTGGAAATTTGCGGAAGTGATGTAACGAATTTCGTATATTTTGTAGAGTGTGAGTGAGCTTGCCAATTCATAGAAAGAAAAAAAAGGCCTTTAAATTTTAAAGTATGGTGCTATTTCGCACACTGTATATTAAACGGCAAGAACGAGTTGTAGGGTTTAAATAAATAACAAAAAAAAAATCGATATTCAACCAATCAATACAATACAAGTAAAGCAAATAAAGAAAAAAAAACAAGAAATAACCGATAAACCGGGAGATTTGGATCGATATAAAAACGGAAAAAATAAAAATATGAGAGAGTTTTGGCAAATTTCGAACCAAATGGTTGGGAAAATAAAAAGATTGAAAATTAGGAAATTAAAGAAAAAAATAAAGTTTAAAAACAAGAAAAGAAATACCGAAATAAATACAAAATTAAAATCCAAAAACAAAAAAAAGTGAAACTATTAAGTCAAATACAGTAACTTAATAAAACTTAAATGAATAATTTTTTTTTTATTTTATAAAAACTTGTTACTATAATTAATAAATAAATAAACTAAAATAAAACTAAGAAAATAGTAATCGATGAATAAAGTATAATAAATAATAATATTAAGTTTAAATGATTATGTAAATTATATGTTTAAAATAAAATCATGAAAATTGAATCAAGCGAGTTATAATTAAAACAAAAATTCGCCCAACATAAATTACCACCATTACAATTGATCCATGAGACAGTCCGTTGTGATATTCGCTTTTAGTGTTGTGAGTTCATAGTAAAAATTCCAATATTTGGTAATCAACTTTACGTTCAATAAAATAGTCAGTGAATGTTATTCTTTAAAGAAAGCGAAATAAATATCATCGATAGTGCATCGTTTATCAACACCGCTTATAACATAAAATATATATATATATATATATATATATATATATATATATATATATATATATATATATATATATATATATATATATATATATATATATATATATATATATATATATATATATATATATATATATATATATATATATAGAGTTAAATAAAAATCACCATTGAAGACACATATAGATGAACAGGATGATAGTTGTACCGGAGGATAATCAATGAATGTCATCATCAACATACATCAATATTTTTGGGTGACGTAGAATTTTATTGTACATTATTATTATTTCATGTTACTATTAGAATTTTCTTTTATCAGTGTTAGTATTTAACTTAAGTACATATAATTTTTTTAGTTAATGGTTCATTTTGTTGTTGGATTTTAACTTCTTTTTACGGTGAGCGAAGAAGCGTTTGTCATATGCAATCATTTTTGTTTCTCCTTTGCCGTGTGATATGATTCCAATATAAAAAAATGATGGCGTAATCGGTCTTCGTATAGTGGGATGATTGTGGAAGCCGGATATTTTTACTTGACCTTAACAAAACCTTGACCAGTTTTTTTTTTAATTTATTCTTGCACACTTAAATTTAAAGATTTATTGTACAATGGCTTTCTTCATCGTGTGTATTGAAAGAACCTGCCTAGTTGCTGATAGCTACCCGCTACTAGAAGTGTGCCACATGATGTCGAAGTTGGCCCAAAGCCATGCGTTACAGTGATAATGATACCTAAGCCAGGTAAGCCACCAAGTGAACTGGCCTCGTACAGGCCAATATCACTTCTTCTAACTATGTCAAAACTATTTGAGAGATTGTTATTAAAACGAATTAAACCAGAAGTTGTAAAATCAGGAGCTGTTCCGTCCCATCAGTTTGGATTTAGAGAGGAACACTCCACAATCGACCAAGTCCATAGAATAACAGATACAATAGAAAAATCCTTAGAGGAAAAAAAGATTTGTTCAGCCATATTTCTTGACATAGCGCAGGCATTTGACAAAGTCTGGCTAGATGGTTTAATATTTAAATTGGAGAAAACTCTGCCATTTGAGTATTGCGAACTGCTAAAGTCATACCTGAAAAGGAGATATTTTAGAGTTAAACAGGAAGGAGTTTACTCCAGTATTAAAGAAGCTAAAGCAGGAGTCCCGCAGGGTAGTGTCTTAGGGCCTTTCCTTTTCGTGCTGTTTACTAGCGACATACCGCAGACGAGCAATACAACTATCGCCACGTTTGCAGATGACACTGCAATTCTAGCTGTTGGTGACTCAATCGGTGAAGTCACATTCAAACTACAAATAGCCGTAAATAATATACAAGATTGGCTAGCTAAGTGGAGAATTAAAGTGAATGAATCGAAGTCTACTCACATTAACTTCACTAATAGATCAATAGAACCACTACCTGTGACTCTCAATAATATCTCTGTACCACATGCCAATTAAGCAAAATACCTTATTATGAACCTTGATGCAAAGTTAAAGTGGAAAGTACACGTGAAAAAGAAAGCAGAAGAGCTTCAGTTAAAATATAGAAAAATGTACTGGTTAATTGGAAGAAACTCTCAGTTATCCATTCATAATAAACTTATGCTTTATAAACAAGTACTCAAGCCGGTCTGGACATATGGTATTCAACTATGGGGATGCACCAAAATCAGCAATCAACAGATAGTTCAACGATTTCAAAATAAAGTCCTCAGAGGAATTGTAAATGCCCCTTGGTACACTCGTAATAGTGACCTTCATAGAGATCTCGGAATAGACACAGTCGCAAGTGAAATAAAGAAATGTGCTCAAAAACACCAGGAGAGGCTCCATCATCACCCTAACATCGAAGCTGCAAGACTACTTCATCAAGAGGGTATAATAAGACGACTCAAAAGACTAAAACCTTTTGAGTTGCCTGAATAGTCCGCACAATGCAACATCAACCAAAACAACACTTTATGTAAAGAACACATATGAGTGCTTTATTATTATATTGTCAGAGTCAAACGCTGTTAGTCAAAAATGACTAGTTACTTTGTAAAAAAATTTTATTGTTATCATAAATAAAATTATTAAAAAAAAAAAAAAAAAAAAAAAAAAAAAAATGGTCTACCTGACGAGGAAACTCCAATTGAATCAAAGAAGCTAATTGAAATCGAAAAGGATTCACTATATTCAAAGGTACTCGGCATTTACTGGAATACATTTTCTGATACTTTTACTTACAGGGTTTCACTAAACGATGTACCAACACTCACGAAGCGAGAACTGCTATCATAATCATCCAGGCTGTTCGACCCCCAAGGCTGGTTATCCCCAATAACCATTTATATAAAAATAATATTTAACGTACATGGACAAAGGCTTTAGATTGGGACGACCCACTACCACAGGATATTTTGGATGATTGGCGCAAATTGCGTAGTGAATTAAAACAAGTCGAGCAAATTACCATACCAAGATGGTTAAAATTTGGACCCGATTTGATAAGCTTACACGGTTTTTCCGACGCGTCGCAAAATGCCTATGCTGGGGTCGTATATGCTGTCTGTTCCAACGAGAATGGCAAGATAGAAGTAACTATCGTATCAGCCAAAACAAAGGTGGCACCAGCACAAAAACAAATAACCATACCGAAGCTGGAACTCTGTGGAGCTCTTCTTCTTTCTAGACTGATGAATACCGTCCAGTTGGCACTAGGTCAACTAAAACACAATGTATATATGTCGAGTGATTCAACGATCGTGTTAGCATGGATAGAAACCATACCTCGTTCACTTGATGTATTCTTAGGAAACCGCGTGTCACAGATTTTTACAAACCATCCCAGGAAACTTTGGCATCATATAACCACAAAGGAAAATCCTGCCGATTGCGCATCGCGAGGTATACTACCGTCAGATCTTGTACATCATAACCTTTGGTGGACAGGACCAAAATGGCTCACGTATCCTGAATTAGACTGGCCAATAAGTACCTTGCCCGCTATCCAGTGCAATGTACCAACGCTACCGTCACCTATCGAATTGATAATTAATAAAAATTCGAATTTCAATAAAATCATTCGAATTCTTGCATACATCAAACGCTTCGTTAATAATTGTAGATTAAAGCCTGGCGCGAGGCTTAAAACATTTTTAAAACTCAGTGAATTAAGTGTATCGAAAGAATTGTTAATAAAATATGTTCAACAAAGGAATTTTCGTACTGAATTAAAGACACTTAATGAACATTTACCTTTACCTAAAAATCATAAGTTAATAAATCTCAATCCGTTTTTAGATAATAATGGTATTCTTAGAGTTGGCGGGCGTATAGCACATGCAACCATTCCGTTTGACATAAAGCATCCGATACTCCTACCGGCCGAAGACAACGTCACCGAACTTCTAGTCCGCACAACGCATGAGGAACTACTTTGCGGAAACCATACCTTGATGCAGACTACGCTAAAGAGGCTCTACTGGATAATTAACTCCAAGTTAGTTATACGTCGCGTAATAAAAAAATGCAGTAAATGCTTCCGAAATTCGGCAAACCCAATTCAACCAATAATGGGTGATTTACCAGTCAATCGAGTTACCCTCGTCAGGCCATTTTGGTCAACAGGAGTTGATTATGCTGGGCCTATTTATGTTCGTCCATCCAATCGAAGGGGTCTTAAACCAGTTAAGGCCTATATTGCCGTGTTCGTATGCCTAAGCACCAAGGCAGTTCATATGGAACTAGCAGGAAATTTATCAACCGAATCATTTATCGCGGCTTTTCGTCGGTTCATATCGCGCCGTGGTCTGTGTCACGAGATCATAAGTAACAACGGATCGAACTTTATTGGGGCCAAAAATGACCTCAATGAGCTTTTGAATCTTGTAAAAGATACTAATATAGCGAATTTTCTAACCCAAAAACAGAAAATTTGGAAATTCAACCCACCAAGTTTTGGCAGAAGCATCGCTGACATACGAGGAAATGGCAACCATTTTAGCACAGATCGAAGCGATACTCAACTCTAGGCCGCTTTATATCATTTCGAAAGACGATATCAATCCATTAACGCCAGCGCATTTTTTGATTGGTCACCCGTACACCTATCTACCGGAACAAGACTTAAGTCATCTAAAATTAAATAAATTATCTCGATGGCAATATTTGCAGCGAATACGACAAGAATTTTGGAAAAAGTGGCATACTACCTATTTAACGTCATTACAAAAACGAACCAAGTGGAAATCACATTCAAACACCATAAAATTAGACGATATAGTATTACTATATGAACCAAACTTACCTCCGAACCATTGGAAACTTGGTCGTGTTGTTGAGCTGCATCCAGGGCGAGACAACATCATACGAGTGGTGACTGTACAGACATCAACCAACAAATTGAAGAGGCCCGTCAATAAACTATCGATTTTGCTAACATCGGATTAGCTTGCCCTACCACCTTCCGGCCGGCAGTATGTATATTATCATCACCTAAAATCAAAACAAACACAACCATCACAATTTCATCTGGAAGTTCTGCCTAAAGGATCCAACAAGCCATCACCGGTATAAATCATACCTAGATTTATACATATTTATTGGTCCTTCGAGCCGGAACAAAATCTTTTTGCTTTTAAAGGCGGTTAAAGTGGACACGAAAATAGAAACAATAAATCTAGATAATTAATAACTAAAACTTTTAATGATTGTAGAAAATATTCGCTAAACTTCTTCATACAATGTCTATATACTACACCTACTCAAATCGTTGACGATTTGGAAAAGTCCTTTGGAGCGTCGAATCAAATTTTGGTTTAAGACTATAATGCACGGTGGTAGGTATTGTGGATTGGAAGCATTTTCCTTGTAGGACATTGGGCCAAAATTTAGAACCAATAAGGCAATATACCAATAGTTAGTGTCATTAGTTTTTCAACAGGACAACGATCTATTAATAAAACACTGCAAACATAGTCAAGTGCTGGTTTACGGATCATAAAATGGTGTTTGGGCGCAAGACCCGTGACATTAACCCCATCGAGATAACCTATAGGCAGAAGTTGAGCAAGGGATAAACAAAAAGAGTTACATGAATTTAGACGAGCTGTTCCATCATATGGAAAAAATCCGAGCCCAGTCATCAGTAGCTTTCTAGTTAAACATATTAGACATTATACTTTTATTTTTACAGTCAAATTAGTTTGGGTCCGCCTACATGGAAACCAGCCTAGAGATCTGTTTTTAAGTGTATACGCCTCAATTTCCATGTAATAATTCCCGTTTACTTCAATGTAATTATTTTGTTCATTGAAACGTAATTTTTAATAAAACGTTTGATAAATAAATGTTGCCAAAATAGAAGAATTAAGGTCAAATAATTAGCTGGACACCCTAAAACCATTTCTAAACCCACACTAAAATATATAATTGTCGGCACAACACATTGTTTGTTCTTACCACCAATTGATAAAAAATCACGTCTCAATGAACAAACATGAACCAAGTACATCGAAGATGAAGAAAATGATTTAAAAAAAAAAAAAAAAAAAAAAAATTTAAACTTCTTAAACGTGAACTGAATAATTTTCTTTTATCGTTCAATAATAAATATTTGTTATTATGATGAAGACTCTTCCTTTAGCATAACAACCAACAGTGTAGAAATGAACCACCAACATTGTTGGTTACTTATATAAAGCTGGAATGAATGTACTTTGTATCATTTTCTTAAATCCGGGACGGGGTGGCTCGCAAAAAACTATGGAAACACCACAAAAACGACATTGAACTATTCATTGATTTATGAACCATAATTCATCCAACAAATTTTATTTTTATTTTATTTTGTCACTAAAAGCATGCTTCTTTATCACACTATACATAATACCAGAATTAAGCCATCTAGCACAAATAGCATCTAATACAGATATAAAGTTTATAAGTCAAACTTCTTTACCATACCAAAACATTCTTAATTGTTTGAGATAATTTTTTAACCAAACAGACAACATATTTATATATATATATATATATATATATATATATATATATATATATACATTGAGCGCTTCTTCCACACATAATTTTTTTCTGTATTTTTTTTGTGTCTTAATTAATTCAGATATAAAAAAAAACTTGTATTAGAACAAAAACAGCCGCTCTTCATCTCTCTATGCTATGTATGTATGTTGTATTTAAATATCTTCGTTTAACATTATCATAAATATAGAAAAGATAAATTTTCATTTTTATATAATTTTCATGCTGCCTGTTGTTGTTGGGTTAAAAAAAAAAATTAAGGAATTTATGTTTTGTTTTGCAAAAAGATTAAAATTCAAAAGATAAACATGAAGTGTACAAATAAGGAAAATTTGTGCGGTAGAATAATTTTTTTGGATGTCAAAAAAATACAGTATGGAAAAACAATGAAAATGTTAACCTAGCAACACATAAAAATGAAAAATATGTAGAATGATAATCGTGAAAATTAATTGCCTGATACGGTGTTTTGATAATTTCAGTGCGAGATTCAGTTTCTAGAAAGATGATTTTTGCGATAAAACTTAATTAAATTTCCTTCGTCTAAGGTATACGTACTTTAAAAAACTTTACACCTCCGGAAAGTTTCCTATTTTGTACAAAAGTTTTCAACATATAATAAACTAAGCGAAAAACGAAAAATTATTTTTGTTCTTCAGATAATCGTAGGTTTTCCGGAAAATCTACTGCTTTCATTTGAATCATCCACCCCTTACCCATACAAATGGTTATTTCGATTTCCTGAAACGTTTTGTTCTAAAGGGTGTAATTTTCGGAATAATTTAGATGGGTCTATTTAAATGTTCATCCTGCATACTGCCGCAAGTTTTTTTTTTTTTTTGTAATTAAGTTCTATTTTTATTTTAATTACTTAACCCCATAAAAGCGTAGCTGCATTTGATGGCTAATCTAATAGATTTTTTTTCAAACGCATATTTAAGTCATCTAATTACCTATAAGCAGGACTGTTAGTAAACGTTTAATGTTACTTACTTTTAAAAAATTTATTAACACAACATTATGTAATGTCTTTAATTTTTTGTCGTTATTTTTCGATTTGTTAGCCATAATCATAGATTACAATAAATCCAACAAACATTTTTTAAAGCCAATTGAACCACTGAAAGTTACTTTACGTTTTGCTATTAATTAGTTTAACTTAAAATTAAGTTTTAGTATTTTAGATCATAAAAGGTCACGTCGGAATGCTGGTTCCAGTTCAGAAAATTAAAGAGTTTTCTATAAAATCATGGAAAATCCGACGTGAACGTTTTTGATCAAAAAAAATTAAACTTAATTTAATTTAAAGTTAGGTATTTTAACATAGAGTAACTCTCATTGTAAAAATTACCTTTAACGAAAGTTTTTCGATTTCATGTTACCTAAGATTATTAGCAACAAAGTAATAGTATTAGCAGTAACGAGCAAAAAATTAAAATTCGTTATTGTGGTCCGATAGATAGCCCGCAATTGTTAGGCTTACAAACGTAAAGATCGATCTATAATTTCCAGCCATTTATTGGGAAATTGATTTTTACTGGAAATCACCAAGGCTTTAGGCCATGAATTTTTGGAGTAAAAAACTAAAATTCGTTATTGTGGTCATTCGATATTGTAACGTTCAGATCGATACATAATTTCTAGCCATTTAATGGGAAATTGATTTTTACTGAAAATCACCAAGGCTTTAGGCCATGAATTTTTAGAGCAAAAAATTAAAATTCGTTATTGTGGTCCGATAGATAGCCCAAATGATAGTTGTTTTACTCGCAATTGTTAGGGTAACTAACGTTAAGATCGATCTATAATTTCCAGCCATTTATTGTGAAATTGATTTTCACTAGAAATCACAAAGGCTTCAGGCTATGAATTTTTGGACCAAAAAATTAAAATTCGTTATTGTGGGTGGTAGTGTTTTACTCGAAATTGTTAGGCTTACCAACGTTAAGATCGATCTATAATTTCCAGCCATTTAATGGGAAATTGATCTTAACTGAAAATCACCAAGGCCTTAGGCCATGAATTTTGGGAGTAAAAAATTAAAATTCGTTATTGTCGTCCGATAGATAGCCCAAATGATAGGTGTTTTACTCGCAATTGTTAGGCTAACTAACGTAAAGATCGATCTATAATTTCCAGCCATTTAATAAGAAATTGATTTTCACTGGAAATCACCAAGGCATCAATTTTTGAAGCAAAAAATTAAAATTCGTTATTGTGGTCCGATAGATAGCCCAAATGATAGTTGTTTTACTCGCAATTGTTAGGCTAACTAACGTTAAGATCGATCTATAATTTCCAGCCATTTAATGGGAAATTAATTTTCACTGGAAATCACCAAGGCTTCAGGCCATTAATTTTTGGAGCAAAAAATTAAAATTCGTTATTGTGGGTGGTAGTGTTTTACTCGCAATGGTTATGCTTCCAACGTTTAGATCGATCTATAATTTCCAGCCATTTAATGGCAAATTGATTTTTACTGGAAATCACCAAGGCTTTAGGCCATGAATTTTTGGAGTAAAAAATTAAAATTCGTTATTGTGGTCCGATAGATAGCCCAAATGATAGGTGTTTTACTCGCAATTGTTAGGCTAACTAACGTTAAGATCGATTTATAATTTCCAGCTATTTAATAAGAAATTGATTTTCACTAGAAAGCAGCAAGGCTTCAGGCCATTAATTTTTGGAGCAAAAAATTAAAATTCGTTATTGTGGGTGGTAGAGTTTTACTCGCAATTGTTAGGCTTACCAACGTTAAGATCGATCTATAATTTCCAGCCATTTATTGGGAAAATGATTTTTACAGGAAATCACCAAGGCATCAATTTTTGAATCAAAAAATTAAAATTTTTATAGTGGTTCGATAGATAGCCCAAACGATAGGTGTTTTACTCGCAACTGTTAGGCTTACAAACGTTAAGGTCGATCTATAATTTCCAGCCATTTAATGGGAAATTGATTTTTACTGAAAATCACCAAGGCTTTAGGCAATGAATTTTTGGAGCAAGAAATTAATATTCGTTATTGTGGTCCGATAGATAGCCCAAATGATAGGTGTTTTACTTGCAATTGTTAGGCTTACCAACGTAAAGATCGATCTATAATTTCCAGCCATTTAATGGGAAATTAATTTTTACTTACCAATGATAGGTGTTTTACTCGCAACTGTTAGGCTTACAAACGTTAAGATCGATCTATAATTTCCAGCCATTTAATGGGAAATTGATTTTTACTGAAAATCACCAAGGCCTTAGCCCATGAATTTTTGGAGCAAAAAATTAATATTCGTTATTGTGGTCCGATAGATAGCCCAAACGATAGGTGTTTTACTCGCAAATGTTAGGCTTACCAACGTTAAGATCGATCTATAATTTCCAGCCATTTAATGGGAAATTGATTTTTACTGGAAATCACCAAGGCTTTAGGCAATGAATTTTTGGAGCAAAAAATTAAAATTCGTTATTGTGGTCCGATAGATAGCAAAAATGATAGGTGTTTTACTTGCAATTTTTAGGCTTACCAACGTAAAGATCGATCTATAATTTCCAGCCATTTAATGGGAAATTAATTTTTACTTACCAATGATAGGTATTTTACTCGCAACTGTTAGGCTTACAAACGTTAAGATCGATCTATAATTTCCAGCCATTTAATGGGAAATTGATTTTTACTGAAAATCACCAAGGCCTTCGCCCATGAATTTTTGGAGCAAAAAATTAATATTCGTTATTGTGGCCCGATAGATAGCCCAAACGATAGGTGATTTACTCGCAATTGTTAGGCTTACCAACGTTAAGATCGATCTATAATTTACAGCCATTAATGGGAAATTGATTTTTACTGGAAATCACCAAGGCTGGGCCATGAATTTTTGGAGGTAAAAAAATTAAAATTCGTTATTGTGGTCCGATAGATAGCCCAAATGATAGGTGTTTTACTCGCAATTGTTAGACTAACTAACGTTAAGATCGATCTATAATTTCCAGCCATTTAATGAGAAATTGATTTTCACTGGAAATCACCAAGGCATCAATTTTTGAAGCAAAAAATTAAAATTCGTTATTGTGGTCCGATAGATAGCCCAAATGATAGTTGTTTTACTTGCAATTGTTAGGCTAACTAACGTTAAGATCGATCTATAATTTCCAGCCATTTAATGGGAAATTGATTTTCACTGGAAATCACCAAGGCTTCAGGCCATTAATTTTTGGAGCAAAAAATTAAAATTCGTTATTATGGGTGGTAGTGTTTTACTCGCAATGGTTATGCTTCCAACGTTAAGATCGATTTATAATTTCCAGCCATTTAATGGGAAATTGATTTTTACTGGAAATCACCAAGGCTTTAGGCCATGAATTTTTGGAGTAAAAAATTAAAATTCGTTATTGTGGTCCGATAGATAGCCCAAATGATAGGTGTTTTACTCGCAATTGTTAGGCTAACTAACGTTAAGATCGATTTATAATTTCCAGCTATTTAATAAGAAATTGATTTTCACTGGAAAGCACCAAGGCTTCAGGCCATTAATTTTTGGAGCAAAAAATTAAAATTCGTTATTGTGGGTGGTAGAGTTTTACTCGCAATTGTTAGGCTTACCAACGTTTAAAACGATCTATAATTTCCAGCCATTTAATGGGAAATTGATTTTTACAGGAAATCACCAAGGCATCAATTTTTGGAGCAAAAAATTTAAATTTTTATTGTGGTTCGATAGATAGCCCAAACGATAGGTGTTTTACTCGCAATTGTTAGGCTTACAAACGTTAAGATCGATCTATAATTTCCAGCCATTTAATAAGAAATTGATTTTTACTGGAAATCACCAAGTCTTTAGGCCATGAATTTTTGGAGCAAAAAATTAAAATTCGTTATTGTGGTCTGATAGATAGCCCAAATGATAGGTGTTTTACTTGCAATTGTTAGGCTTACCAACGTAAAGATCGATCTATAATTTCCAGCCATTTAATGGGAAATTAATTTTTACTTACCAATGATAGGTGTTTTACTCGCAACTGTTAGGCTTACAAACGTTAAGATCGATCTATAATTTCCAGCCATTTAATGGGAAATTGATTTTTACTGAAAATCACCAAGGCCTTAGCCCATGAATTTTTAGAGCAAAAAATTAATATTCGTTATTGTGGTCCGATAGATAGCCCAAACGATAGGTGTTTTACTCGCAAATGTTAGGCTTACCAACGTTAAGATCGATCTATAATTTCCAGCCATTTAATGGGAAATTAAAATTCGTTATAGTGGTCCGATAGATAGTCCAAATGATAGGTGATTTACTCGCAATTGTTAGGCTTACCAACGTTAAGATCGATCTATAATTTACAGCTATTAATGGGAAATTGATTTTTACTGGAAATCACCAAGGCTAGGCCATGAATTTTTGGAGTAAAAAATTAAAATTCGTTATTGTGGTCCGATAGATAGCCCAAATGATAGGTGTTTTACTCGCAATTGTTAGGCTAACTAACGTTAAGATAATTTCCAGCCATTTAATGGGAAATTGATTTTTTCTGGAAATCACCAAGGCCTTAGGCCATGAATTTTTGGAGTAAAAAACTAAAATTCGTTATTGTGGTCCGATAGATAGCCCAAATGATAGGTGTTTTACTCGCAATTGTTAGGCTAACTAACGTTAAGATCGATTTATAATTTCCAGCTATTTAATAAGAAATTGATTTTCACTGGAAAGCACCAAGGCTTCAGGCCATTAATTTTTGGAGCAAAAAATTAAAATTCGTTATTGTGGTCTGATAGTTAGCCCAAACGATAGGTGTTTTACTCGCAACTGTTAGGCTTACAAACGTTAAGGTCGATCTATAATTTCCAGCCATTTAATGGGAAATTGATTTTTACTGAAAATCACCAAGGCATTAGGCAATGAATTTTTGGAGCAAAAAATTAAAATTCGTTATTGTGGTCCGATAGATAGCCCAAATGATAGGTGTTTTACTTGCAATTGTTAGGCTTACCAACGTAAAGATCGATCTATAATTTTCAGCCATTTAATGGGAAATTAATTTTTACTTACCAATGATAGGTGTTTTACTCGCAACTGTTTGGCTTACAAACGTTAAGATCGATCTATATTTTCCAGCCATTTAATGAGAAATTGATTTTATAACTGGAAATCACAAAGGCTTTTGGCCATGAATTTTTTGAGCAAAAAATTAAAATTCGTTATTGTGGTCGGATAGATAGCCCAAATGATAGGTGTTTTACTCGCAATTGTTAGGCTTATCAACGCTAAGATCCATGTGTCTTTAGGGACTGTTGCGAATCTACGATTGATATGAACTGCTGCTCTACTATTTTCTTTTTCATTTGCATAGCTAGCCATTTTTCTACGTGTTTGGACACCGACACCGTTAGGAAAAAGGAGCCAAACCCGTATAACTATATTTTGATCATCCAATTCAACATGTGGCAATTTGCCTACTGCCCTTTTGGCTAACTCATCAGCAACGGTAATGTTGGCGATTATCATGTAGGATTTATCTTTAGGGAAAATATTTTCATACGGTAACCCTCCTGTGTTGCTGGTTCTGAGTTTGTGAAGCTTCTGTATAGCGATTCTTTCTTTTTCGCGGTCAGCTCCAAGCCCGAGAATTTCGTTATCAGCAACTGAATTCGATGTTTCATCAGATAAACTCAAGTTTCTCAAATTAAATGCATCGATTGAATGGTAGTCATTGATTAATCGAATTCCATAAGAAGAGCGTTCCTTAGCTTCCATCTAAGAGCAGAATCTCGATTCAATCAGCTGCAACTCTTATTCATACAACCGATTTTCATTGCCAACCTTTGTTAATAATGATGATAATTTAGCCGCATAATTTTGGTCAATTCTGGACATCGGTCAGTTCAGAACATTTCCCTTCTCTCAGTGGCAATTGCCAATAAATATTATGTACAATCCACAAAAAGCGGCATTATAATTTGCCGTTATTTCTTTCAGTCGCTAATCTACATGTTCTAACATTTCTGCCCTAAACATGCCAACTTACATCTATGTATATAAACTCGATGGGGCAATTTTAAACGCAGTATGAACAGTTGTATGAATCTCAAATTGCTTTGCGTTCGCCTTTATCGTGAGCTCGGGAAACTCTGGGGTCTCCATGAAGTTGTCTTTCTTCGCCCATATTGCGCCGTGCTTATTAATCGTGGCTGCTACTGTTTTAGCGTTATCTAAATTTGATTAGAATTTTTTTTCCGTTCCATTATAAGACCTAAAATTTCATCGAACATAGTTAGAAATTTCATCTGTTAAAACATCAGTTTCTTCAAGCGTAAAACAGATATGTAAAGTAACCATTTCCCTCTTGTAATTCTGTTAACTATTTTCTCAGATCATAATTCCTGTACCTTGTAATTTTTGAAATTTTTCGTTGATTCACAGCCCCCTCCCCTTCCCCACTTTAGCAATGATATTATATCGAGAAACAAACTGGGCTGTGTATATCATCATCATTAAGTTGTGCCAGTTATTTTAAAGTTTTTCCGATTCGTTTTTGCTATCGTGGCCAGTAAGTAGGTGCAAAAAATAACAATCATCAACGCCTTGAACATTGGTTCATGCAGTAGAAACCAAACAGCTTCTTGACTTGACATTTCAACCGTATATTGAGTACATTGAAACTAGGTTTCTTTGTAGCAGCGACAATATCGAAGTATGAATTCTCATTCATAATATCGACGAGTATCTGTTGTAAATTAGTCTGTTAGTGTTATTGATGTAATCGACGACGTATTGGGCGCATGAATATTCTTTAGTGATGAATTGGAAATCCATGTTGAATCCATTCACATTGAAGGTTCCCATTTTATAAATACTCGAGGTCGAATTATCACAACTAGTAAAATGTTGATATAATCGTAATGCGATATTATGTTATTCCTTTGATAAAAGTGCTCAATGTCGTTGTAATCATTATCTTCTAGATTTTTACGTATATCTTTGTACCGGGATTTGAATGTTTTCAACTCTGGATTTTCCTTCTCTAGTGGTATGAGAATGGCAGTTTTACGACTAGGTATGAAAAGTACCGCGAACCGACATTGCCGAAAATTCGCATGAGTATTTTTATAGCATTGTTATGAGTTTGATGTTTTATGTATCGAGAAGCCTCTGATGAATGGCATGTAGACTAGAAATGAAGCGTAAATAGGGTAGTGTAAGCCCTGTTTAAAACTTACTCCCTAGTTCACGATACAATTACAGTTTATTTTATTTAAGGGTGCTGGGTGTGTTTCAATAGGGTAGGCGTTGACCGTTTATAGCCAATTATAAATTGGTTTATACTCTAACGTTGCAACTATGTATAAACCATCAACTGTCTCTAGTTTACCTCCACGCGGCCGCACCTGGGCAACGTTTGTTTTGCATTTTTAATGCATCACAACGGCTGAACTTCTAAAGGCGAGTGTAATAACACTATAAACAACAAAACGCAATGGATAAAACAAACAAGGAAATTAATACCCTAGGTGGCAGATTTTATGTTCAGGAAAATTCACTTGCTACAAAATTCTAATGATACCATAATCGGGCTCCATTACAATCAGATCACTAATACAAAAAATATTTGCAAACAACGCAGTCTCTACTGAAAAAATAACTTCATTATCTGAACAAATGCCGAGTGCATCAACAAATATTATAAACAGCGAGGAGCTCTTAAACAAATTTAAAAAATGGAGAAACTAATCGCGCAGCTGAGCAATGAAGTTGCTGAACTTAAGAGAGAAAACTCTACAATACAAGAAAAGGTTAAAAAAAGCATAGCTGAGGATCCAGCATGAGTTAACAATCTTTCTTCCAGCCATATTCAGCTATCATCCAGTCAACATGAACATTCAAATAATTCCAACTGGTTGCTGCGGCAATTTCCAGTTTTTCAACAGAATAATAGATTCAGTGGTCTGAGTCAAGAGGATTATTGCACAGATGAGGAAGAACTGGAAAAAGAAGTTTCCAGTGCTGATAACAGGAATGCTAGGAAACGCAGGCCCACAAAAACAAAAACTCCTCCAAAAAATACTACACAAATTGTGATCAATACCAATGAACAGAAAAACCCAAAAATACCACTGCCTCCACCCATTAACGTGAGCAATACCAAAAAAATTCGAAGTTTTTCGACAAAAAATAATAACAATCACTAGTGAATCAACTAATTTTAAGGCGCTTTCAAATAGTGACATTAAAATTAACTTTCAAAATGAAAATGATTACAGATATGTCAAAAATTACTGGAAGAAATAAAGAATATCACATCTACCAGCTGAAGAGCGAAAAGGCTTATAAAGTGGTTATCAGAGGCTTACCATTTTCCATTAGTCACGATGTAATTAAAGCAGACTTGAAAAAAATGGGACATGAAGTAGCAGGTATTACTAACATATACAAAATGGTCACAACTAATGGTGCAGAGACAGGAAACACTTTCCATTGTTTTACATCGACTTAAAACAAAAAGACAACAACAAAGAAGTATACAACATCAAGAAACTTGCGTACTGTATAGATAAAATTGAGTCACCTAACAAGACAAGGGACATTCCAAAATGTACAAATTGTCAACAACTTGGACATACCAAGAGTTTTTGCTATCGACAAACCAAATGCGTTAAATGTGCTGGAAATCAGTAAACGACAAAATGCAAAAAACAACCAGGTATCGCGCCTTCATGTGCTCTTTGTCAACAACAAGGACATACTGCAAATTATAAAGGATGCTGTGTATATCAGAACAAAATTAAAAGTCAACAGAACAATAGAACAAGAGTAGTACAGCGATTACAAACCAAAGCTGCTAAACTACAAACAACCATCACACCATCCACAGTTGGATTACCCTATGCGAAAATCACCAAATTATCTGCCGATGAATCAAACCAAAACAACAAACACATACAAGTTAATAACGAGTCTAATACCTTTGAAATTATTAAAAAGCTTAGTCAAATTCAACAGATACTTGGTCACTTAACAGAAAGGGTGGCAAAACTAGAAACAATTTCTATCCGCCTAGCAAAAAAAGTCAGCGTACACACAAATGATTAACTCGTTCCTACGCATTGTAACTTGGAACGCTAATAGGCTCAACCATCGAGCCCAAGAACTGGAAATATTTCTCCATACAAACAACATAGATATTGCACTTATTTCAGAAACGCACTTCTCCAACAAAAGCTTTTTCAGAATAAAGGGATTTAATTCCTACTGGATAACCCATCCTAGTGAAAGAGCCAGAGGTGGTGGTTCAGCTGTACTAATTAAAAATAATATCAAACATAATCAACAAGAGGATATTCGAGAAAGCTACATGCAAGCAACTATTATCTCAATAATGGCGCAGATCTAAATATTGCGGCAGCATACTGTCCTCCACGGCATACACCAACGAAGTTACAATTAAATAACGTCTTTAATAAGCTCGGTCCATGATTTATTATTGGAGGGGACTATAATATAAAACATTCAGCTTGGGGTTCCAGGCTAATTTCTCCTGGGAAAGGAATTGCTTTGTTCAATGCCATTCATGAAAACAAATGTGAATATCTGTCTCCAAGTGGACCAACGTATTGGCCAACGGATGCAGGAAAAACACCTGATCTGCTTGATTTATTCATCATAAAAGGTATTTCAATTAACGACTTAACATCTGATCACATTCCTGTACAGTTGTCAGTAAGCGCTATAGTCATCAAGAAAAATAAAAAGCAAAACCTTATTAATATATTTACGGATTGTGATCTCTTCAGAGAAAAACTCGAAGTACTAGTTGAATTAAAAGTTAGTATTAAAAGTAATGAAGAATTCCGCCAGTCTAGCTACTACAGAATTAAAGGACAAAACGGAGATTGAAGTCAAATACCCGGCTGAAATCAGGGAACAAATCAAGGAAAGGAAAAATGCAAAGAGAATATGGCATCTCACCAGAAATCCCGCTGACAAGACCACCTTCAATCGAATAAGTAACAAAGTCAATAGGCTAATCAAAAGCTTAAAGTCAATAGGATTGCTTCGACAACTACTTAAGCGGGCTAGGTCCAGAAATGGATAAGGACTACTCGTTATGGAAAGCAACCAGAAAATTTAAACGACCTGTAGTTCGAGTACCACCTATAAGAAATGCTCAAGGCAATTGGGTTCGACAAAACAAAGAAAAAGCGGAACTCTTTGCTCAACATCTAGCAACAGTGTTTCAACCCCATGACATTCAATCCAACATTGGCATAACGCCTGTCTATCAACCAATTCAGCATTTTAAAAGGGTCACGCCAATGGAAATTGCTGAAGAAATCGACAAAAGTCTTAGCCAAAAAAAAAGGCATCAGTAATTGATGAAATATCACCGGGTCTATTCAAGGAACTTCCACGCAAAGCAATCATCATGATCACATACTTATTTAATGCCTGTATGAAATTGAAGTATGTACCCAAATGCTTCAAAACGGCCCAAATAATTATGTTGAAGAAACCAGGTAAACCAGATGAAGAAGTAACATCATACAGACGATTTTCAGTGCTTCCGACCTTATCAAAGCTGTTTGAAAAACTACTACTAAAACGTCTAGAGCCAATTGTAAACATTTCTGATTTTCAATTTGGATTCAGGCATAACCACTCCACAATAGATCAAGTCCATCGAATAACTACGGTAATAGAGCAAGCGTTAGAAAAAAAGATATATTGCCCCGCCGTATTTCTGGATGTATCTCAGGCCTTTGATAGGGTTTGGCACGAGGGATTGACATTCAAGATGAGCAAAATGCTACCACAAAACTATTGCCAGCTGCTTGAATCATACCTCTCTAATCGCCAATTCAGAGTCATCCATGAAGAAATATGTTCTGACTTTTATCCAACGCTAGCGGGAGTTCCGCAGGGAAGCATATTGGGACCCCTCCTTTACCTTCTCTACACTGCGGACATACCTACAACGAATAAAACATTCATCGGCACGTTCGCTGACGACACTGTAATTATGGCAGTAGATGAATCACAACCAAGGGCAGTGGAAAATCTTCAACGAGCAATGAACAACGTTACTAAATGGACAATTGACTGGAAAATCGTGCTTAATGAGCTCAAATAGACCCATGTGATATTTACGCTCCGACACAAAAATAACAGTCTACACATATACCTAAAATAACAGTCTACACATATACCAATGGGGTGCAAGTGCCGCAGGCTGAATCAGCAAAATATCTTGGTCTGCATTTAGATTCTAGGCTCAACTGGAAACATCACGTCAGACAAAATCTGAACAGATACGATTAAAACTACGTCAAACGTACTGGTTAATTGGGCATCATTCCAAAATGAACCTGTATTGCAAATGACGAGTCTACCAGACTATCTTCAAACCAATAAGGATATATTTTGCGCAGCTATGGGGTTGTACTCATAAATCCATCCAATATAGATATTATACAACGTAGCCAAAATAAATTTCTTCAAATGGTCACCAACGCTAACCGAATTGTGACTAATAGGGAAATACACAATGATTTAAAAATACACTTGATAGACGACGCCATCCGCGAATGTGCCATTAAATATGAGAAGAGACTTCTTACCCACACCAACGTTGAGGCCGTACAACTACTGGACAGTCCAAACGAAGTAAGTCGGCTCAAACGAATCAAACCACATGAGCTAACCGTATGAATATTATATCTCAAGAGAACTGGACATTGATCCAGCAGACCCACACAAGTTTATGCTTATCTCATAAGTACTAATGTCAACCTTACTAATGAACTAATAATGTTTCAGATTATAGTAGCCATATCAATAAAGGTGTTTAGGTTGAAATTACGTCTTTATAGAAATGTAAGCTTAAAAATGAAGAAAGGGTTTAGCGCAATAATAAAAATAGTTAGAATTGGAGTTTATGTGAGTACATTCACTCGCTCATTCTTTAAAAAATTTGGAAAATCTCTAGAACTGCATATACTCGTATATTGAGAACCTTTTCTCTGTAAAATCTCTGTACTCAAATTGTTTGACACACTTTACAAACGTTTTATAATTTCATCTTAACCTAATACTTTATACTGGTAAAAAAAAGCTAACAACGTAGCATCATGTACCATATTTTTTTGTTGTTAATAAATATTTCGCTGTTGGCAACTCTTTTTATTTTGTTAATATTATATTCAATTAAAATTTAGCACAAAAAAAGCTCAACTCGTAAACCATTTTTTATTTTTTTTTTTTTTTTTTGGTTCTCATCGTTTTTCCACAAGGTGTTTTTTCTTTCACATTATTAAATTGTTATGAAGTTTAATGTTCTTGTTTTTTGGTCGGTGTTGTTGGTTGTTGACGCAAATTGTTACAAAGTTTTCTTTTTTTAAACAAATTAAAATTATCTAATTTTAACAAAATTTTTGATACTTTTTCATGTTTGGTGTGATGTTTGGTTTTTTTTTTTTTATTTTAAGTTTCGTGGAAAAAAGCAAAACAAAAAGTTTTGTTGATGGTTTATATAATTTTTAATTTAACTAACTGTCAATCAATTTGTGAAATACGCGATATGATAGCTAAGTTAGTTGATTTAATCAGTTTTTTAATTTTGTTAAAAAATAATGACATGGTAGAGCTTAATTGGTACCTAAAAGAAAAATTTTGAAGTTGTTCCTTTTTTGCGTGGCAACGCAGTCATATTAAATGATACGGATCAGCTTGTTTTACTATTTCTGGCATATATGTTTTGTGCCTCTAGTGGATTTTTAACACAGAAAATTTGATTGGCATTGTTTTGTTACTTTAAGGCTTTCTTTCATGATTTTATGATTTCTGCAAGATTAGTAGAAAATAAGACAATATTGTTTGTATTTCGATCAATCAATGTTGAATATTCGTTTGCTATATACATACTCTGAAAATGTTTTATAAATATTGGGATGCTCTCAAATATTTATCTATTTATGTATATGAAAATGGAAAATTAAACATTTATGTGGAAAATCGTTTCCCTTTATTTGTTGTTTTTTGGTTTCTTCATCGCGCATTTACGATTGAACAAAAACATGAAAATATTCTTGTGAGATGGCTCGAAATGTTGGGAATATTTTTGTTGTGGGTTTTGAATAAGTAAAACAAAATATTCTTGTAAATTTTTCTGTATACGGATTGTTAATATTTGGTACACATAAACATTGGTTGTTTATGTCAGATTTTCGAATAATAAATTTTTCCCAGAATAAAATTAGGAAGCAAAACAAACAAAAGAAATATAGCAGAAATGAAGGCTTAAGACTTTAACTTTCATCGTTTAACTGTAGTGGAATGTCTAAAATCAAATTCCGAAGGGGTTCCTGTAGAGCACTATATCATTTTGGAATCAGGAAAATACGTAAAAATCTTCTTAATCTAATGTTTCCTATTTTTGTGATATACTCCTTCAGTTCTAAATTAAAAATTGAAAATAACCATAAAAAAGTTATCCAATGCAATATTATTAGTAATAAGCATTATGTCTCCCCAAAATTAGATTTTAAGATAATTGATAAAACCGATTTTTCAAAACGAATGATATAAAATTTGATGTCTGTGCTATTTGCATTTTCAATATAGGAATTAGGAGAATCGTTAAGGAATGAGGGTGGCACCGAAATATGGTAATATGGGATTTAAACATATACATAAGCTCGGATGTCATCAACAAACGTTTCGTCTCCCCTCTGTTTGTTGTTGTGATATAGAAAAAACCAATTAGATAACAAAAAATGAAAATCTGTATTCTCGGTTAGGAAAAGCGCGATTACTTCAATTCTTCACTCTCACATATGATGTCTAACTCCAATCATTTCATTCGATTTTATAAATGCGTAGCAAAGCAGATATGTAAATTTATAATTTTGTTTTTTTTTTGTATCACTCAAGATACTAATAAAATTTGATTTAAAATCCAATCAATATTTGATTGAATTTGTTAATAAACTACACGCGTATTTTGGGGTTGCGGTACAGAGAATACAAATCATAACCAAATTTATTTTCCTTATCAAATAATTAGAAAAATTTGGCCTAAAGCAACTCCATTACATTTTCTTCTAGTCAATTTGTCTTAAAAACGTATGGCATTTTCTTCAATCATTCTTTCGTTTAAAATAAAAAATAAAAAATAAAAGCTAAACGTATGGAATAATTTAACCAATTCAGCAAAAAAAAAAAAAAAGTAATTTGCATATCAAACGAATTTATCTAAAGGCAAAAATACCAACGACAACACTATTTCTTGATATAACATCAACAAGAGAATTTAGTGTACACAAAAACATCACACCCATTTTAAGCGTTAACACGAATACACATATAGACGATATAAAAAGTGTTTTCAACATAAATACGGAAAATTTTACAAATTTTGGCCAAAACATCGGGAACAAACCGTAATGTAGTAATAAAATTTTTCATGAAAAATTAAATCCTTGTTGTTGTTTATAATCGCAAAACATAATTTATTAGCCTTCGGGAATTTATAAGCATACAAACTAAAATCAACCCAACATCGTGTGTCTGCAAATTTAACATTTTTAAGTTAAAAATTGTATAACGAGATTGTTCCAAGTATATATAAACGAGGGGGAAAAACATAAATCGCGAAAAATGATAAATTAGTTATTAAGATGTCGGTTGGAGAGAAAACACTCCCTCCTATTTGAATTCTTATTTTTTTTTTTTTTAAATGATTTCCTAGCGGAATAAACTAGACTAATCTTTGAGCTGTCCACTAAATTTATGTGCTCAGATCACAAAATGAAAGAGTTTTCATTTCTGTTTTTATACATTAATAAATTATATCCGTGCGGATTAGCTGTCAAAGAAAAGCAAAATCATTTTGATATTTTGAAATGTTAGCATCTTACAAGGATTTATGTATTAAAACATTTATAATCACTAGTCGTTAGTAAATTTTACAATGAAAAGATTTTGTGTAATGTTGTAATAAATTAAACACAGAACCCATAAATGTTGTTCCACTTGACACATTTGTAGAAGTATATTTATAACGTTTATAGGAATTCAATTTCAGAGGTCAGAATATTTGCTTTATTGTGGGTGTCATGATGAAATTAGGTTACCCTGCCTTATTAATATCCTTATTAGTATATCTATATATATATAAAAATGAATGTTTGTCTGTATGCCGTTTATCGAATCGTAAACTATGCATTTGACCATGTGATGATCATTAGCAAAGTTGTTGTGCATGAGCCCACGAAGGTTTCTGAGTTGGTACGACCAATTTTCGACAGATGGCGCCATTGTCATTCCAATGAATTTCTTATACTGCCGTGACAGTTCATGCTGATTTGAATTGAAACGAAAACAGCGAACGAACGATGACGTTTCGAGTTGTGGGTGACATAAGAATTTATGTAAATTGTGAAATTCATGTCCGGCTCACATTGAACAGACAATATTGTGCGTATTTTTATATTTGGGAGCGTTTTTCGAATAGTTTTGTGCATTTCATTGTGAGTTAAATTAATAATTTAGATAAATAATTCAATCGAATTGAGTTATCGTAGTTTCAGTGAGCTGATTTTATTCATTCTCTACAGTGAATTAACGAAGATCATCGAATGTGTATGTGAAGGATCTGACTGCTGATTGACCTTGCGAACGCATATGGTGTGCATTTTTTTTCGGATATTATCGTGAGTGGAATTAAAATCGATTTTAACAATTATCGAATGCTGATTTTTTTTACTTCAAATTTCCCTCAGCGAATTGGTGATCACCGTCAATATTAACATTTCCATCCGTGTGTGAACAGCTGGTTCAATTGGATTGAATACATTGTGAGATTCGGATTGCTGATTGACATCTAATAAATTCAAACGCATTTTTCACGTCGGTTACTCCAAATCGACAAGCAATTGGCCGATCTACACCTTAAGCACGGAAGGAAAGAGCATTACGAGCCTCAGAATCAGATGAGCAACGAGCATTAAGGCTGGAAGATCTTCGAGTACATACCGCTAAGACCCGTGCGTCTGAATCATCTGAACAACGAGAAGTGAGATTAGCTCAAGCTGAGATTAACTGATCGAATACGTACTACTCAGGCCCGTTCGTCTGAGACAACTGAACAACGGGAAAGAAGGCTGCAAAATGTTCGAATAAGCACCGCTCGATCAAGACGAACACTGTACGCTGATTTAAATCTTGGTACATTCCACTATGACAGTAATAATGATTACAGTCTTCATCCAAGTGTCGTCATTGGAAAAATGGATAAAATTTGCATATGTTGTAGCGCCCTTAAATTTAAGAACGGAACGGAACGAAACGCCAGGAATGTGCTGCGCCAATGGAAAAATTAAACTGCCAGAATTACATCCACCACCCGAACCACTATCAACGTTGCAATCAGGTGTTACACGTGAGTCAAAGCATTTCTTGGAAAACATCCGCAAATACAATTCATGTTTTCAAATGACATCGTTCGGTGCAACGAACATCGTTGCCAACATTCAGAGTCCAAGGGTAAATTTATCATCGTGCCGGATCGCTTCTACCATTGCCGGACGCAGATCACAAGTTTCTTCAAATTTATTTCATGGCAAACAGTGATGAACAAATTGAACAACGATATCATTATAATGCGGGCACTAGACGAGAAATCGTGGCTTCGTTACAAGCCCTTTTCGATCAACACAATGAATTAGTTTAGTTGTTTAAAACCGCCATTCAACAAATGCCAGCCGATGACTACGCAGTTGTAATTCGAGCAGACAAAAGACCCATTGGCCAACACGAAAGACAGTTCAATGCACCAACAATCGATGAAGTGGCGATCATGATAGTTGGCGAAGAATTCGAATCGCGCGACATAATTCTTCATCGCAGAAGTGGTGACGTTCAGCGAGTCTCCGATACTCATCGCTCATACGACAGATTGCAGTATCCGATTCTGTTTTGGAGAGGAGAAGATGGATATCAACATCAAAATGAGAAATTCAGAAACAGACGAGGAAACGAATAAGAAAGTCAGTGCTATGAATTATTCGTATCGATTGATGATTCATCAAGACGCTGAGAACCACATTCTGAAATGTCGACAATTGTTCCATCAATACATCGTCGACATGTACGCGAAGATTGAAACCGAACGACTCCTATATATTCGATTGAATCAAACCGAGTTGCGTTCTGAAGAGTACATCCATTTATGAGACGCAATCGTTAATGATGGTAACGTGAATCGAAACGAATTGGGAAGAATGGGCATATTACCGTCTAACATACGTTCGCGAATATGGTCGTCCAGATTTGTTCATCACATTTACATGCAATCCAACATTGGATGAAATTTAAGAACTTCTGTTAGCTGGACAATCATCTTCGGACGGCCATGACATTACCGCACGCGTATTTAAACAAAAATTGAAATTTTTGAGGGATTTTATTATCAAGCATCATTTTCGGCAGAAAAGAGGATTGCCACATGCACATATCGTCGTGTCCAAATAAGAGTATTACATCTGCAAACCATTTTGGAGGGGCGTGTCAAGTTTTTAATGTTAAATTTGGCTTATTTTTTTTTAAATAAAATTCTTGCCACACTTTCTGGAAAGGACTTTATCTAAAAAAAAAATTAAGACGAAATTAGCATTAACAACTTTAAGGCCTCTTCAAAAAATTAGCGGTTTGCAGATGTAATACTCTTATTTGGACACGACGATATTTTGGTTTGGTTAATCAACAAAATTACGCCAGATCAAATTGACCAAATCATCTCAGCAGAAATACCAGATAAGGACATTGATTCAGACTTTTTCGACGTCGTTACCAAAAATATGATTCAAGGTCCATGTGGCGCATTCATCAATAATTCACCATGCATGTCTGATGGGAAATGGACGAAATGATACACAAGAAACTTGGTTTCTGACACCATCACTGGCAATGACGGATACCCACTCTATCGTCGACGATCAGTTGAGGATGGCGGCAAATCCATCGAAACTACGAAACGTTGATGTCGAAGTCGATAATCGTTGGGTTGTGCCATATTCACAGTTGCTCTCAAAGACATTCAAAGCACACATTAATGTTGAGTATTGCAATTCAGTGAAGTCAATCAAATACATTTGCAAATATGTCAACAAAGGCATCGACATGGCAGTCTTCGGAGTAGTGAATGTGGCCGATTAAAAATTATTTAATTATTAATTATTTATAAATAATGTTACGTAATTAATTATAAATTATTTAAAAAATCGAGCCTCAGACATTTTTACAAAAGTAAAACACACGCCCTCTTTTAAGCAGAACCAAATATTTCAGCACTTAGCAGAAACATTGTGTAGTAAATGTAGTACGTATGCCCTAACAGAGATGTCACCATATCGACATATTATAGACACATTTGTTTTGATTGCATAAAACAAACAAATGTATATAAACTTGTATATGATAATAAGATAGACGAGGAAGTAAGGTGCTAGAGTGGAGTGAAGAAGGTCTGGAGTTCGAATCTAAGCAAAGCCAACGAAAAATTTGTTTTTAGAAGAAAAATTTTGAATTAGGAATAATCCGAGAAGATTAATCGGGAGATCTCTACAAAATAAAAATTTGGTATAAAATGGGTGGAAATAAAAAAAAATCAAATTTTTGCTTAAAAAAAAAAAACAAAGTCGGAAGTTTGAAGAATCGAACTCCAAACCTTTCGCACAACACTCCTTCATCTTACCACCCTACCACTCATCTATACATAATTTGCACTCAATTTTTCGTTTAAATACTGATAAATTTGGACTTGGTGAAAAATCGCATACGAGTTTTTGTTATTTTACCAGGCGAACAGAATTTAAAAAACAACATAATTGTCAGCAACGTGACATTATTTTGTATCAAAGCGTGCCACTTCAAGTTATGTGACACTTGAACATACAAAATAAAGTTTTATTGCTGACAATTCTACCTTCTTGTAATTTCTGTTTGCCTGTAAAAATGAGAAACATTTTTTGCGACTTTTCATGAAAAAAATTATTATTTTTTAAATTTCTGCTCACCTGGTAAATAAAAATTAATTTTTTATAATTAAAAAGGCAATCAATAACTCTAGCCACCCAAATAAAAAATTTGAAGCTTTTTATTACAAAAAGAAATCCTTTAAACCGCGAGGTTCGAACTATTACCATAAGAGAGCAGATTAAAACCATAGAGGTTTCTCGAGTTCGATCCCCGCACCTGAAGGATTTTTTTTTGTAATAAAAATCTCCAAATTTTCTATTTTGGTGATTGCCTACAGTTGCCTTCTAAAAAAAGTTTATTTTGATTTACTAAGGCCCTATTGCACCAACTACTTATCAACTTATCATAATTTTTGATAATTTTCTGTTGTACCAAATTGAAATTTGATAAATATTTTATTGAGTTATAATAAGTGATAAGCACTCACTTATCAAAATTAAGTTGCACTAATTTGCAAAATGATAAATGATAAGTAATATTTTGATAAGCGATAAGTTTGAGGTTTCAACTTATCAATAATCGACTACTTTATTGATTACTTATTCAAAATATCAATAAGAAAAATGTCACTACTCAAAAAAATTGATAAGTGCTACAAATTGTAGTGGTATGACGGAAGTCTGTTAAAAACGTTTTTTTTTTGCTGTTATTGTAAGATGAAAGCTTTTGTTCAATTTTAAAAGAGTATAAACACATTTTTCAATAAAATTATTTATTATTCAAATGATTATAAATGATAATGACAATACATGTAACAATGTGTTTTCAAGTATATAATAACTTTAATTTCAAAATTTATACCGCTATGTTATTGTATGATTGTATGAGTCCGATTTCTGTGCGAAATAATTTTTTTGTGATAAATTAATGTTAAACTGTAGGCACACAGGTGGTTGCTTCGATGGAACAATGAATTATGGTTGTAGCATGGATACAGGTGGTTGCTTCGATGGAACAATGATTAATATAGATGCACCTACGGTAAATGAAGAACACTTTGCGAATCGACAGGGAAAACATTCACTGAATGCAATGATGGTGTGTGGCCTAGACCGCAGCTTTTATGCAGTAAATTCAAATTGGCCAGGTTGTGTCAATGACTCCAGAGTATTGCCATATACAAGGCTATTTAGCAATTTTGAGTCTTGTTTTCGCCCGTTCCCTGGTGCTGTGATTTTGGGTTTCCCTTAAAGATTGGATTATCCCACCAATGCCAAGAAATCCGGTTGATGCAATAGAGCAAAGATTTAATCGCGCTCATAAGGGGACGAGACGATTATAATTTTTGTATAATGTAGTTAAATTTAATTTATTTGTTAATAGGAATTCTCTTAATTCATTTGTTATGAAAATAAATTGTTTACGTTTAAGTACTGCTGAAAAATTATTTACAGTTAGAAAAGAGAATTTATTTTAAAAGCAACACAAGGAAAGCTTTACAATTGATTCTGAACACTGAAATAAGAACTCCCAATTGAGAAAGTTTATTTTCATGTATTATATAAAATGTGCGGAAAGTATATTATTTTGCAAACAATATCAAATTTATAGTATTTTTGTATAGATCATTACAACTTATCATAAAAATTTGATAATTCGTCAATTGATAAGTTATAGACAATTTGATGAGCACTTATCATTATCAAAATTTGATAAGTTTTCAAATTGATAAGTGAGTGAGATTTTGTTATTTTTGGTGAAACACTTATCACTTATCTATATCAAAAAAACTTACTTATGATAAGTTGATAAGTAATAAGTGATAAGTAGTTGGTGCAATAGGGCCCAGGTAAGCAGTTCAAAGCATCAAAAATCGCAAAAAAAATTTGTCATTTTAACAGGCGAACAGAAATTACAAGAAGGTAGAATTGTCAGCAATATGACTTTATTTTGTATGTTCAAGTGTCACATAACATGAAGTGGCACGCTTTGATACAAAATAATATCACGTTGCTGACAATTATGTTGTTTTTTAAATTCTGTTCGCATGGTAAAATAACAAAAATTTGTATGCGATTTTTCACAAAGTCCGAATTTATCAGTATTTAAACGAAAAACTGGTATTTAAACGAAAAACTACTTATGTATAGATGAGTGGTAGGGTGGTAAGATGAAGCAGTGTTGTGCGAAAGGTTTGGAGTTCGATTCTTCAAACTTCCGACTTCGTTTTTTTTTTAAGCAAAAATTTGATTTTTTTTTATTTCCACCCATTTTATACCAAATTTTTTTTTGTAGCGATCTCCCGATTAATCTTCTCGGATTATCCCCACCAATTCAAAATTTTTCTTCTAAAAATAAATCATTTCCAGAGATTTGAATTCACTTACCGATAGTACATATAGTAGCTGACCCACTACTCCGTTCGCCGAGCCCAAAACTTACCCCCTATCCAGGGGAATAAATTAGTTTGGAAACTTTAGGTATTGAGAGTTTAGCTGAAACTGATAAATGGGCCTTAGCACCACTTGCCAGAGATTTGAATTCACTTTCCGATAGTACATATAGTAGCTAGCCTACTCCTAAATCCATCGAGCCCAAAAACTTCCCCCTATCCAGGGGAATAAATTATTCTGGAAACTTTTTATATCAAATAAGATTTTAGCTGAAACTGTGAAATGGGCCGTAGCACCCCTTGCCAGAGATTAGAATTCACTTCCGGATAGTAAATGTAGTTGTTGGCTTACTACTTCATCAATCTAGCCCAAAAACTACCCCCTATCCAGGGGAATAAATTACCCTGGAAACTGTATATACTAATTGAGATTTTAGCTGTAACTGATAATTGGGCCTTACATTCCTTGCCAGCATAAATATGCATAAATGGGCGTTAGCACCACTTGCCAAAGATTTGAATTCACTTTCCGATAGTACATATAGTAGCTGACCTACTCCTAAATTCATCGAGCCCAAAAACTTCCCCCTATCCAGGGGAATAAATTAGCCTGGAAACTTTTTATACCAATTAAGATTTTAGCTGAAACTGATAAATGGGCCTTAGCACTCCTTGCCTGAGATTTGAATTCACTTCCGGAAAGTACATGTAGTAGCTGACCTACTACTCCGTTCATCGAGCCCTAAACCTACTCCATATCCAGGGGAATAAATTATTCTGGAAACTTTTTATACCAATTAAGATTTTAGCTAAAACTGTGAAATGGGCCTTAGCACCCCTTTGCCAGAGATTAGAATTCACTTCCGGATAGTAAATGTAGTTGTTGGCTTACTACTCCATCAATCTAGCCCAAAAACTACCCCCTATCCAGGGGAATAAATTAGCCTGGAAACTGTATATACTAATTGAGATTTTAGCTGAAACTGAAAATTGGGCCTCAAATTCCTTGCCAGATATTTGAATTCACTTTCCGATAGTACATGTAGTAGCTGACTTACTACTCCGTTCATCGAGCCCTAAACCTACATAATATCCAGGGGAATAAATTATTCTAGATACTTTTTATACCAATTAAGATTTTAGCTGAAACTGATAAATGGACCTTTGCACACCTTGCCAGAGATTTGAATTCACTTTCCGATAGTACATATATTAGTTGGCCTACTACTCCATCTATCGAGCCAAAAACTTCCCCCTATCCAGGGGAATTAATTAGTTTGGAAACTTTTTATATCAATTAAGATTTTAGCTAAAACTGATAAATGGGCCTAGTCACCCTTTGCCAGAGATTTGAATTCACTTCCGGATAGTAAAAGTAGTAGTTGGCTTACTACTCCATCAATCGAGCTGAAAAACTACCCCCTATCCAGGGGAATAAATTCGTCTGGAAACTTTAGGTACTAATTGAGATTTCGTTTGAAATCTTTTATTGACCGTTAATACCTACTACTAGATATTTGAACTTGGGATCCGATAGTACATGGAGTAGCTGCTTAAAATTGTGGTCCATTATACCGATTAACTATTTCTTAAATCAGGAATTAATTTAAACTAGACATTTTTTCTGGCGATTTAGACTAACAATTGTTAAATATCATTTACGCCACTTGCCAGAGATTTGGATTCATTTTTTTATGGTCCATATATTATTTTGACTAAATTCCACTATTATTGCCTCTGAATGGTCTTACTTTCACAGGAAATCATTTTTATTCGAAAGATTTTGTAATGAAAGTACATTTTTAGTACTAAATATTTCTATATGGATCGTAATTTTTCCAATTGGAATTTAGTTTAGCAGTGTGAAACTAATCCATATATAGAATCTGTGGATTTGTGGAAAACTTCACATCCATAAAAGTTTTCTTAAACATTGCACAGAACTATAAAAATCATCCGTGGCTCAGTACGCGTGCTATATTAGCGGTCAAAAACGTCGATGTCAATACCGTAAACTTCACTATTCAGAATGGAATACCCGGCCAAACGACAACATATAAGTCCATCGATACTGTGGTGAATCAAGACGTAGTTGTCAACTATCCAACTGAATTCTTGAATTCGCTTGATTTGCCAGGCATACCACCGCACGTTCTTACATTGAAAATTGGCGTACCCATTATTCTTCCTCGAAACATAAATCCACCACAACTTTGCAACGGAACCAGACTCTCAGTCAAGAAAATTATGAACAATGTTATCGAGGCAACAATTTTGACTGGAAAATTCAAAGGTGATGACGTACTGTTGCCACGTATCCCAATGATCCCGACAGATATGCCATTCGAATTCAAACGTTTGCAGTTCCCGTTGCGACTCGCTTTCACAATAACTATCAACAAAGCACAAGGACTATCGTTGCAAGTGTGTGGATTAAATTTGAAGAATCAATGCTTCTCACATGGGCAGATCTATGTGGCCTGCTCACGCGTCGGAAAACTTTCTGATTTATTCGTTTACGCACCAGATGGAAAAACAAGAAATATTGTGTATCCCACGGCACTTCAATAAATATCGAATTGAAACGAAACGCTGCAATGTCACAATTTTTTCGCAATGAACAAAATCAATAAAATGACTCCAAATGAATTGAATATTTGTATAATGTCTTTCCTTCAAATTTATTTTAGTTGGTAGCGTAGCAAAGCGCGCAGGGTACAGCTAGTGGTTAATAAAAATGCAGTACTTGCAGTTTTAGCCTATTAAAGATAACTTATTAAATTTAAAGCACGATATTGGCATGTGAATTTATAGAAATATGACATGTTCAAAATGTGAAGATAGAGGAGTTGCAAAGTAATGGGCAGGCGCAGTTTATTTCATGTATGCAATAATTTACAAGCTTTAGCGTTATTATCAGACTTAATCATTTCTATCTTAATTTAATTTTTTTAGGATGAGTAGGATAGCAATTTGATGCAAAATAAACAGCCGACAGAATATGTGTTGGGAGTAATCCGGATCCATTTTAAAGTTTAAAATTTTTTTTTTTTTGGTTATTGAAATATGAATTAAAATGATGTAAATAAAAATTGTACAATTTGGATTTTTGGCAATATAGCTCTAATGTAAGTAGGAGCTAGGCTTAATAAAAAAAAAAAAAAAAAAAAAAAAATTTATATTCATTTTTATATTAAAATTAACTTCTCATTATCAATTAAATATTTAGAAGTTTCGCACCAAATTTTTCGTAGTGTCATTTGTTGATGAAAGAAACCCGTTTTGTACACTTATATTGCTGTTGAGTTGAGCAATATAATCGAGCTATCTCGTCTGTCTAGGACTTTAGGTAGAATAAGTTTGTAATCCGTTAATAACGAAAATTGCTGGCCTTCCGCAAATTATTTCAACCGTTTTTGTTGCCTGATCCAACCACATTTATTAATCATGTAACTATTATGTAATATTTGTAAAAATAAATTGGTTTCATTATGACTACTACATTCCATTTTGCCATTTTTAAGCTTCAATTATTTTTATAAATGCCAACGATTTTTTTTAAATTTCTAGGAACAATAAGTTTGAAAATATCGTGTTTTTTATTGTTTTCAAATCATTCTGCAAATAAATTTTAAAATTTACAGGCACGTTAGATTGCCGTACATCTATCTTTTGCTCTAGGACAACTAGGACACTTCTCAAAGATTCTATATAGTGAAAAATTTGTCAAATTACAAAATTTTTGGAAGTCATGTTTTAATTTTATGATTTTTATGTTTCGAAACCTGATTTTTTCGGTTTTTGTTGTTTTTTAAGGTTCAGGATGTCACATTTTTCAAAATTTCGTCCATACAAATACATATTCAAGACAAAAACCGCCTGCTGTGGGCTAGATTAATAGACGATGAAAGAAAGATTGCCTAACTATTGAAAATATATATATGTATATATATATTGATGTGAACATTAAAAGGTTGCTTTGAGTGCTACAAGACGAAATATTAGGATAATGAGTAAAAATAGAATTAGAATTTTAAAATGTTCCCTCTAAATGAACTGTTCTATCTTAATTTTTAATGAAAAAAAAAAATAAAAAATTGTTAGTCTGAAGCCTCTAAAGGTACTTGTCTTTGAGGATAATTTTGCATTTAAACGCAGTGTTGCAAGGTTTTTATTAGAGCATTTGTTTTGTAATATTCTAACAATAAATTTCCGTTTAAATTTCGTTTGGCATTCGTAAAACATCAAGTTTTATAAAATTTCTTTATTATTCAGTGCTATACATTTAAAATATAAAAATCATAAAATAAAAACGTGACTTTCCGTCCCATTTAATGAATTTGTGATCTTACGTATCTAGGACCAAATACAAAATTATTCTGAAGACCTTTTCCTTGTGGCGAAGATGATTCTAAATAATTGGTCTGGTTAATATTTTAAATACGTCAAATTTATGAACGTTGGTAGTATTTCGTACAGCGATAGACGTACTTGTATTTTGAAGCACATTTGAAGTAAAAATAAAATAAAAAATCATCGGGTCCTATTATTTATATAAGAAACTATATCACTTAAAACTTCTGCTATATTACATCCAGATGCTTCAATCTGACAACAAACTACTCAAAGTTGGTTTACAGGTAATTTAATCCTTGTTTGTTTAGGACTTATTTTAAACTTTAACAGTGCTTAAAAGTCTTTTAATTAAGAAAAGAAAGTATCATTGCATAAAAGTCACCATGATCATAGAAAGTTAGAAGTATTTGATATTTTATTGATGTAAACATGAAAAAAATAACATCTTTAAGAGTTTTGACGCAGCTGTAGATAGGTTAGGTTAGGTTTGGGTGGCGGTCCACTAGGACCAGGCATAGACACAAAAATTGTTTCCTCCAACTTATTGGAACCATTTTGAGCTGTAAAAAAAACGCTGGATACTCCTGACGTCCATCCTACAGAGGTTCGTCAAGCCCTTGAAGAGGGGTGCCCCTAGAAACTTTAGTCCGTTTCGTGCCAGACGAGAGCAGGTGTGAAGAAGATAAAGTACTGTCACTTCCACCTCTTCGTCCTCGCAACTACGACAGTAGTCATGTGAGAAGACACCAAGTCTACTCGCATGCCTCCTTATGAGACAGTGCCCCGTAATCACTCCAACAACCACACTGATCTGACTTCGCTGAAGTAAGATCAGCTGTTTGGATCTCGCCAAGTCCAACTTTGGGCAGACCTGCCGAGTTATTACGCTAGAGGTGATACTTGACCATCTGTCATTCGTCAGCTTGCTAGCTTCTTCCTGAAGCAGCAGTTTGCTGTGTGTGCACGAAGTGGTCCGTTGTACCAGGTCGAGCCAGTTCATCAGCGTTTATATTCCCGGAAATTATGAAATGTCCTGGCACCCATAAAAAGTGTATGTTGAATTGATCTGACATCTCGTTAAAAGATGAGAGTTCTGGACTACTTTTGATGTGAGGAGGTGTGATTAAAGCGTTTTAATGGCAACCTGGCTGTCCGTATATATGCGAATATCACAAACTGATATTACATTATACCTCAACCAGTCTACGGTTTCTTTTATAGCAGTTACTTCAGCTTGAAAAATGATACAGTAGTCGGAAAGACGGAAGGAGAGATTTAACAGAACTTCCTCGCACAACACTCCAGCCCCGACTTTCCCGTCCCGTTTCAAACCATCAGTGAAGAACTTTACAACTCCTGGTTCCAAAACAGCACCCATAATCCAGTCCTCCCTGGATGGGATCCTAGTCCGGAACTTTGTATCAAAAGATAGTGACGGGATAGTATAGTCGGTGGTCTTGGGAATTTGTTTGTTGCACAAAATAGATGAGTGCCCTGTATTGTTGCAGGTTCACATTAAGATGGATTTCAACCGTATGGCAGTAAAAGCTGCTAACTTTTTCCCCAAAATATCTAGAGAAGTCAAAAATAGCAGAGTCTCTAGTGCCTTAGTGGATGTGTTCTCAGTGCACCATTGATCCACAGAGAGGTTGTTCTCTGAACTTTTGTCAACAGCTTTTGGTAGACAGTTTTGTCCAGAGCAGGCCACCAGACTAATACCGCATACAAAAGTAAGGGTCTGACTACTGCGGTATAAAGCTAATGTACGATGCGGGGCTCCAGCCCTCCATACTTTCCCAATGGCATTTTTTCAAGAGTATAGCACTACCGAAGCTTTCTTTACCCTTTCCAGAATATTAGGTTTCCAATTTAATTTGCTGCCCAAAACAAGACACAGAAACTTCGCTTTAACTGTAAAAGTCGAGCTGAACCTATTTAAAGTGGGAGAATTGATATAAATAACTTTATATTTCCTAGAGAAGAGAACCAATTCGGTTTGGTTTGGGTTCAGATTCAACCCACAGCCATTGACCCGTAATGAAAGAGTGACCAGGACATTTTGCAAAAGTTCACTAAGGGTGCCGGGATATTTACCACTGACACCAATAGCAACATCATCCGCATAGGCAACCACCTTGAAGCCATGGTCCTCCAGTATCAGCAGCAGGTCATTTATGACCAAGTTCTAAAGTAGAGAGATCTGAAAGTTACCGAGTTATAGCCCCTGGAAGCATAGTCTCTATATTCGTAAAAGTTTTCAATGAAAAATACAAGAGAATGAAGAGCAGTCTCTACAGATCTCCCCTTGCAATAGGCATGTTGAGATTTAAATAGTTTTTCCGACACAATCGTGCCTCTAATATGAGCTTCTATTTGTCTTTCCGGTGTTTTAAAAAGAAAGGAAGACAAGCTAATCGGTCTAAGGTCTTTGGGATATCAGTGTGAGCGTTTTCCCGCCTTAGGTATGAAAACAACCTTCACTTCTGCCCATTTACTGTGTTTGTGACATAGTTCTAGGTTGCCTTTAAAAATTACCTCTAACCAGAAAATTGTTAGATCCGTAGTTTGTTGAGTATCCGAAGGGATAATACCATCGAGTCCAGGCGACTTATATGGTTTGATGTGCTAGGATGGTGTGATACTGATGTGCTAGGTACAGATTTAGAACAACCAGGAGAATTAGTCTGCATCAGAAATTTCAGCGATTCCGCACTATTAGTGGTCCATATCCCATCCGGTCTTTGAAGATTACTTTGGATGGAAGGACCAGTTGCTAGTACTTTGCGTAGCCTCGACATTTCCGAAGACCCCTGAATTTTGCCACAGTATAGTCTCCAAGAGCTGTTCTTGGCACTTCTCAATAGTTATTTGTAAATTTTGAGGACTTCCTTATAGGAGTCCCAGTCTACAGCAGATTTTGTTTTCCGTGCTGTTTTGAAGAGACTTTTGCATTTTCGACTTGTTTGTTGAATTTCCTTTGACCCCCTGGGTGGCCGAGATTCACCCCTAGGCCTGCTAAGGGGACTAGAGCCCAGTATCGCTTCATTAAAAGCTCTGGGTAACTCGTCCACCAAGCCATCGAACTCTTAAGCCGTTTTTGGAGGTTTTGGCACCGGAACTGGTAGTGAATTACCCAGAGTAGTTCTATCTATCCCAGTTGGTTTTCCTCCTGTTTCTGTAGATTGAATTTTTTGGAAAAGTCAAGTCCATTTTAAACTAAAGATAACAATAATCAGAAAAGGAGTGGTCCTCCGACACTCTCGAGTTTAATTAACTAGTCGTCAGGAAGCTTGAGAAAAGAATAATATCCAATACTTCCTGTTTATTACTGGTTATAAAGGTCGGCTTATTGCTTATGTTACATATATGAAGGTTAGTACTTAAAATGTAATCAAGGAGTACTCACCTCGTTCATTTGTGTCCGTACTTCCACAGATCGTGTGATGAGCATTTACATCATTCCCAAGGATGACTCCAACCTTGCGCTTCTGAGCCTCCAAGATTAGCTCACCTAGAATGATTCGTGGAGTATTCTCTTCATCATAAGCTAGGCAAGCTGATACTAGCCAGAGGTTTCGTTAATCGACCTCAATGCTGACCGCTGCTACATCTCCATTACTGAAATTTGATAGCTGAAAATTACTTATGATATTTTTTATGATAATGCACGACCTCTATAATCTATAATAGGGTGTCTTGAGCCCAAGTATCTGGTCGGACCCAAGGTTCCTGGATCAAGACGACATCTGTCGCTTTTTCCCCAATTTTTAAGATTAGAGCAGCTAATGCTGCTTAGAGTGGTGCAGGTTGACTTGCATGCAGTGTCATCTCTGCAGTTTCTTCTCTACCACAAGTAACATCAGAGTCTTCTCCTGATGAGAAGTCCTCTGGGAGCATCTTTAAAGATTCCATGGACGTTGACATCTCCGTGTCCGTGAAGAGAGTTTCCGCTTGGCTGGCTACCTCCGCGCACGCAGATGAGCTATCAAGCACCGCGGTATTTTCTGAAGATGACTTCATAGCCTCCGGCTTGTCCGCGTCCTTCTTATACACCTTGAGTGTGACTTCACTGAAACCATAGTTGAAAAGACCGTTGGTTTTTCCCAGTGTAGTCAGTGACTTTCTGTCTAATATGATAACAGCTGACCTATAGTCATCCTATGCCTATAAAGCCCCTTCCACCTTCCTTCAATTGGCTGGCGTGATACTGCCACCATTTTGGTATTTGTCAATAACTGCCACAACCAGCTGATCCTTGAGGACCTCGTTAAAAGGCCTTTTCGATCATAGGACTTTCCGCCTGAGATCTATTTGTTTTAAGCTGTGAGTCAGCTGAAGGGTCTTCCGACATTTTCTCGGTGACCTTTTTTGCCCACGCAAGCGTGGCTTTGTCTTTATCCGTCCTGTTTTCTGGCGAGATGTTGTTGATCTTTTCAACGGCCTTCCTGGCCTTCCTCCAAGTATTATAGCTTGGTTTTGAGGAACCAGTTTCATTCGAGCTTTGGTTCCACTTTATATTTGTATACTCAGATTTGTGACCCGAGTGGAGGGACTAGTCTCGCTTGTATGTCCCGTGGTTTATTTGTAGTTTTAGAGTCAGGGCTACAGACCTGAGTCTCGTTACCCACATTTTCCGGATTTTTTAGAGAGCCTGATTTTTTTTTGTTGGTTTTTGTTATTATGAAGATCCATAATTGTTCCCACGAGTAGCGGAGAAAGAAGTGTCCATCTGTGCACAGATCCGCAGTATACAGATAAGGCTACTTAATCCGGAGGGCGCAAAGTATCCGGATCCACCGTTAACGACTATGCTAGTTTCAAAACTGGGCCCTCAGTCTGGTCGATTATCGGCACGGTATGATTAACACCTTAATCCAGCCTCGCGATTTGTTTAAGGTTGACTCCTTTAGCGCCGTGTTTTATCCTAGAAGCCGAAGAATCAGCAATCTAGTTACGAGCTGTCACCACGTGGAGTTAACACGAGCACTTGTGGAAGTTGCAAGTTTCGAAGCTGGTGCCAACTTGAATCCCCTGAGCAACTTCACACCTGACCACCCTGCTGTGGATAACCTTCTCAATAAAATTTCTGCAACCAAAAATTCATTATTTATGTGGAAAAGTGACCATCATTAATATTGAAACAATAATATGGCATACTCAGATTAACTTAGACATCTCTAGGATTTCTTGTAACTGGCCAACAATCGACCACTACACCATTAGTTTTAATTTATTTATTTTACTAATTGAAATTTAATTTTTATTTTATTAGCCAGCCCTTTCTATAGTCCATTAAAAATAATTTTTAATTTCATACTCGGTTTAATTATATATCCTGCTACATTTTTTGGGTACAACTACACTATTTGCTAAATTGTGTAGCTACATTTTTGAATTCTGTGGAAAACTTCATATCGGTCTTGATATCTTCTACCTGAGTTGCATCACTTATGATTTTAATGTAATTTAGCGGTTTTGTTTCATTCATCTTAATGGTAGCAAGTATTTTTTTAAAGATACGAGTTGCGCCATTTTGTTCAATATTTACAATTTAAGTCTATGACTGTTTATCACAGAGTTAAATTTACATAAGAATGTAAAAGGTACCAGGTCCGATGCCTGGTTGAGGTACTTGAGTTTGTTTAATTTATTAGGTGTCGGTATTGGTTAGTGAATCACAGCGGTTTTCGAATATGAATTTTATTTATTTCAAATTGATTCGTATGGTGGTTAATTAATATTTTGATGATACCTACTCAAAGCGTTTTTTGGTTTCAATTTTGAATTCCACGTTGACTGGTTAAAATGGTTGATAACTTAACGCAGTCTTGTCATATATAATAACTCCTGAACACTTGTACAAATTATCATATTATCCAAGCCATCTCGTATTTTCAACGGAGCCGAGACAAATTTTGTGCCCCTATTCAAAAAGCGTGTTAGCAAAAGTTGGCAGCAAATATGTCTACGAAGTTGAGCATTGTGCCTCTAATGAGAAATAACATCTCACACGATAATAGATCCCTACAAAAGATACCCTGATCTAACGTATTTTATGCGCATATTATTAAACATAACATAAAACTGCCAGTAATACTGCATATACTGATAAGCAAAGCAGTCAACTCGGTAACCATAAAAGCCTCTATAGACTATTCTAAATGTTTAGGTAAATCAATTTTAAATGAGGGTATATTGTGAAAAAATCTATGAAGAAAAGGAAAGTGGATTTAACATAAATAGTGCAACATAGATAGAAAATAGAAGGAACAAGAAAAAGTTTCTGAAATATCAGAGCTACGGATTCAACCTGAAAATTAGGAAGAAGTTTGCGTTAAAATAATCAATAAATAGGTGGCGTGGCCTATAACCACAGAAAGGAAAAACGAAAGAAAATGAAAGAAAAATTTCCCAATATCGTTACATCGTCCGAAAATGCAAAAATTCAGGAGGAAAAAAAATACAAATTAGAAATCGTAATGGTAAAGATTCATCGGCAACTCTGGCAACTACACAACAAAGAAAACAAGCAAAAAATAAAAGAGGAAAAACTAAACAAGAGACCGAAACGAAAAACAAACCCTAGCGATTTAAAAAAAAAGTTATACATTTACCCTTAACGAATTAGTTCCTTCGGATATTATCCAATTGCGTTACGTGAAAAACAAGCAGATCTACGTACAATAATGTTAGAAGAAAGAATAACCGAACCTTTGACCGAAACTAATTCATTTAGTAGAAATGCTACTGACCGTAGAGCAGATACATTCACATAAGTCAAAAATTTGCAACTGATCCCAAATTTGCAAGTACTTCGTGCAAATCTAAGCATATAATGTAATTATAATTTATGGGTCTCATTTGAAACGCTTTTAAACGCGATTTGACAAAACGTGATAATTCAAAACAAGATGTGGTACAAAACGCGATATTTTAAAACGCGATATTTCAAAATGCGATACGGTACAAAATGCGATATTGTGCAAAACGCGATATGGCAAAACGCAATATTTCAAAACGCGATATTGCAAAACGCGATACGGTACAAAACGCGATATGGTACACAACGCGATATTTCAAAACGCTAGTTCCATCGTGCATGTCCAAATTCATCTTAAAGGTGAAGGAAAATAGTATATGTGAATCGAAGGATTTTAAAATATCGCGTTTTGTACCATACGGCGTTTTGAAATATCGCGTTTTGAATATGGTGTTTCGAGTGGATTCCTTAATTTATTATTTATCATACTATAATTTTACCTGCCTATGTGCTTTATTCATAAAAAGGTTTTATTTTAATAAGTTTTTTACAGCAAAGTATTTTCAAAAACTGAGTAAACGTAATCAAGCGAAAAAAAGTTTTTCTGAAGAAATAAATTAGAAACTTCATAATATTATATGCCCCAGGAATGAAAGCTTTGCTATAAAATAAACAGAATTTCGATGTACCTACGAATTTTATTTACCTATCACAAACATTTTTCTTTTAAGATTTTTTTTTTATTATTTCGAGCAATTTTTTATTTTCAGTACACTAAAGTACAATGTAATTTATAAAAGAGTGGAAAAATAATGGAATATTTAAAAGCTGCTTACTAGACAAAAGACTGTTCAAATTGATAAACTCGATTGCATAAATAAAGCTCACGATGGAGTTTTTTTTTTGCTGTTTCGCTGTTTGTGATGCATCTCTATTTCGTTAGACGAAGCTTTTATTTTATTATTGTGAACTAAATCTAAAAAATAAGCACTGCAATGATATAGTGTTGTGAAATACATAGTACAGTGCAGGATGTATGTACATGTTAAATTATAAAGTATTAGTTTAATTTTGTAATATGGAGTAACTATGGTTTAAAGGTATGTACTTACAAGTAGCCCCACGATGGGCGCCACTAATCTTTATTTAATATGTTTCTGCTGCTACTGTCGTTCAAAATCCATCTCTGATCAATCACGTACATACAATAAAATTTAATAAATCTCAAAACAAAAATATTTCTGTAATACCAAGTATTTTCTTTACGAATTTGTGTTTTTGTTTCTATGCTCACGTTGTTCAACAATACATTAAATATGAATAATGTAACATGATTCTTATATCTTAGCATTAAAAATCAAAGTGATCGATGGTGTTTTGCGTGGCATACATTTTTAGCTTGATTAGAAATTTAAACGTCTTTATGAAACGTCTGTTATACATTTTACAACACTGACACCTTGCATCGATATACGAAAATAATTTCGCCTTTTGAACGAGCGTATTCGAAACAAGCAAACAATTAACCAACTAGAACAATTAAATTGTTTTATTGTCTAACAAAAAGCGATTTCATTTATTAAGTTGACAAATTCCGGGAAATTAGTATTTCAAGTATGTCAACTATATATATATATATATGGATAACATGTACAATATACAATGAAGAATTTTTCCAAACGATATAAATGGCGCACAGTACAGCATATGTGTACATATGTGTATTTCAATTTCACACATGAAAAATTTAATTGTTTGACATCATTTTGTGTATCGCGATTATATAAGAATTGGATTTTGGTTTTCCATTTCTATAATCGCACAATAAGATTATGTTCCGTTTGGTAAACAATTGCAAATTTTACAAAACATTAATACAAATTATCCCACATCAATACAAATGTCTAATCGATGATTAATTGATGACAGTAAAAATAAATGGAAATCGATTAATTTTCGATTAGAATATCTTAAGAGAGATTAACTAGGATAAAAACGTACCCATATATTGTACAATATAAACAATATTTTTTGCAGTCGTACTTAACGTAAGAAGATCGGCTCTTTGACTATAGATTTGAAAGAAATATTGAGAAGATTAAAAATAAAAAATTCAATTTGTCGTTTAAGTATAGAATAGCCTGGATATATTGCATATTCAATCTCTTTATAAAGAGAATCATTTGTTGTAGTTATGAAAAGATATTATCTATATCCTTGTATGCCTTATTTCCAAACAAGTATTTTTGTTTTAATGATTAGACGAAAAATTAATTCGGACACAGTTCATATATATAGACACATTTATAAGCACTGTATCACTGAGAATGTACCATGAATAACCGAAAGACCCAAAACAACAGGAAGTGGATACCAATAAATATCAGTTGAGTGGCGCTTCACGCGCTAAACACATTTATAGGGCTTTGGCAAATGGTATATGACATTTTCGATGTGCCAACAAAATACGATTTGTCGTTTTTTCTCTTTGTATTTTATTCTCTGATTTTATTTGAAATAGCAGACAAATCTGTGAAAGGGTTGCACCTTTTTTTTTTGCTGCTGCTCCTACATATTGATAGTCAAAAATTAATTTCCATTGTACAAAAGGATAAAATCATTTATCGTAGCTGTTAACAGCTCAGAAAAAAATCGTTTTATATTCTAACATTTTTTTGTTGTTGCCGCATTGTGTTGATGACAAATAATGACACTTTTTTGGGAAATTCACAAACAAACGGAAAAAAAACAACTTGAAAGGTAAAATATTTTATGATTGGAGCTTCAAAAAAAAAAAAAAAAAAAACGAAATAAAAAAGGTTGGCATGCATGGAGTTGTGTAATGTAATATTCCTGTCTTCCAAGTCAATTTATCTCGTTCGTTCAGTTTTTTTTTATTTGCTGTGTCGTTACAAATCTTAAGATAAATGACATTAATATATAAAGATTTTGTTACCGTCAGCATTGAATATCTAATTCTTCGTCACTAGATATTTTAAATATTCCGGTTATTTGTTCTCCTCAACTTTGGTATAAATAAATATACCTATCGTTCTGAATCTATAGGTACACAAACACCTACACACGCTAAAGAACAAACATTGAAGTGTGTAATGTTGGATATTTTTTTTTGGAAAATGTGATCTACATGATGAATTTCATTTTTTTAGACAAGTGCTGGTATACATACGTAATATTGGGTGATGTTTTAGAGAAAATTTATAAAGAGAAAAGGCGTCTGGCTTTAAATTTTATTGATGGATTATTTTCCTTGCTATATAGCTTTGCCAAACATTGGAGGAGACCAGCATACATTGCATAATGCGCAACCAACAGAAAGCAGTTTAGTCATTCTGTCGGCTAAAATGGAATTATTTCCAATTTAGTAGGTGAATCAAAAACAGGTTTTGACGATGTGAATCGTTACTTTCATTTCATTTTTGCTTTAAAAATATCGACATTTCTCTAAATGGTTTTAAGCATCCTGCCATTGATTACGACCGATAAATGTATCTAGTTCTGAACTTAAAACCTCATAGAGCTCTGTAAAATTACATATAAGCAAAATAACAGTTAAGTTTTACGTATAATGGATTGCATTAAGGTTTGCAATGTTAAGTTATTTAACAACAAAAAGTAGGGTGCGCATCAAGTAAGCTGTTCTGGTCATGTATTAGGCAGCTGCGTACACTTGTGTAAGGGGTAAAATATTCACAATTCGCAAGTGTATGTGCTGCCTCTTCGTGGCAACCACTGGTAACTGAGTCCATTTAGCAAATTTTTGGCCATTTGGCACAGGCTAAAGTATGGCGCTAAAGGAAAGGACCTTGACAAAAAACACTAATCTAAGGTGGAACAGCACATGCCGATGGATGAATGGCTGATAGGTTAATCAGTCTAAAATATGCGGACTCTGGATACCATGCATCCTCCAGCTTTATTTAGCCTTCCTGTAGTAAAGCTGGGTGACCTACAGGCGATTTGCAATTCCCAGCAACTCGTAAAAGTAAAATCAAACGGGAGACGGGGCAGGGGTAGGAATATACGGGAGAAGATAGCCCTCTCGAAGTCCTTGGGTTCCAATGCTACCGTCTTTCTAGCGGAACTATATGCTGTAGTTAACATCTAGGAGGGAGAGCAATAAGCCTAGATAGTATGTATCGCGTACCGGCTGGCAGTATTATGAAGCTCATTAGGAACCTGAATATTAACTGGACGAGTAATTAGGCAGGGTCCAGCACAATAGATGTTTTAGGTCGAAGTGCGAGGTGGCTAATCGCACACATGGCCCTTCAATAATAATAATAATAATTTATCATTGTTGTTGTCAACATTTCGTTGATTTAATTTAAAATTTGTAACAATAAAATTTTTAAAATCTGCTGTAATCTGCCACCGTAGATTTTTATTGTTTATTTTAAGCTTCTTCCAAACTTTAGGCTCAGAAATCTCTGTACATTTTCTATAAATAAAATTATAATTATTTTAACACAATCTAACATGCTTAGTTTTGTTTAATAATTTACAAGACAACCACATTAATTACAAATATTTAAAATTTTAATAGATTTGACAACAACAAACTATCATTTGGATTGCTACCGTCAAAATCAGGTTGGTTTGGTTAAATAATTAGTGTTAGTGGTATATTTATAAAAATACTGAAATCTGTCACTGAATTACCTAAAATAATACTATAGAAAACTAAGTAGATGTTTATTGCCTATTTTAAGCTATTTTAAAACATAAAAGCTCATGCTCTATACAATTTTCTATAATTAAAATGGTACTTGTATTACCACAGCCTGTGTTGTTATATTAGATTGCATAACAAGTGAAGAAAGCGAGTCGTTGCCATATGAAAGTGAAATTTGCAGCCTGAGCGAAAGCTCTCAAATTTGAAAGATTAGTACAATTTACTAAATAAACAGGGGAATTTTGTTAACACAATCTTAGCATTAGCTTTGCTAAATAAATTACTAGACAAATTCAAAAGCTACAATATTCAAAATTTTAAGAGATCTAAAACCAACAATACGCCATACACGATTGTTGTTGTCAAAATCCTATTGGTTTGATTAAATATTTGGTATAATAATGTTACGTTTTTGCCTTGTCAACATACACTATCAATTTAATTTATTTCCAACGAATTTATTTATTTCACAAAATTTATTACAACACAGTTTATCAATAAAAATCACAAAATAACTTCATATAAATTATTCTCAAATTTTACTGATAACTTTTATTTTTTATTTCGCACAAAAACACTTTTTAAATCACTTTTTAATTCCTTTGAATCTTTACACTATCGCTTACCAAATAGTACTAATCCAAATCGACTTCGTTCGCCTTTTTATATACACAAACCAAAATTCTAGAAAGCTCATGATTCTTGTAGTTAGAATAGTGTACAACAATTTTATCATCGAAAATTCCATTTTAGTACAGTTTTACATTAAACAATTAATTTCACTTATTCTATTATACACTAGGTGTCACCGTTACAATAAGTATTGTAACGGTGACACCTAGGATGTAATAGATTAAGTTAAATTAATAGCTCAATGTTTTAACTGTACTAAAATGGAATTGTTCATGATAAAAATGTTCTAAAAGTTTCTGCACTATTCTAATTGGAAAGTCATGAACTTTCAAAAAGTTTGGTTTGCGTATAGAAAAATTGAGGTGTGGCCAACACACGACTTTCTTTTACGAACAGAGAATTTTGAGAATTTTTTTTTTTTTTTTAATTTCTTTTTTTAATTTTTTATTTTTTATTTTTATTTGTTTTTAATTTTTGGAAACATTTTGTTTAAGTAGTTTTTTGTAAACCTTATTCTTTTTAAGATATTTGCAACACAAATTTTCTGGACCGAGGGAGTGGCCACTTCCGGTTAGTCGATTTGGAGTAAAATTCACTGGGACCTCCCAATATATCAAAAAAGCTTAAATTGGAAGTTTCAGTTCGATTAATTAAACCATATGGGCTGTAGAGAGGACACAGACAGACTGACAGACCAATAGACTGACAGACTGACAGACAGACAGACAGACAGACTGACAGACTGACAGACTGACAGACTGACAGACTGACAGACTGACAGACTGACAGACTGACAGACTGACAGACTGACAGACTGGCAGACTGACAGACTGGCAGACTGACAGACTGACAGACTGACAGACTGACAGACTGACAGACTGACAGACTGACAGACTGACAGACTGACAGACTGACAGACTGACAGACTGACAGACTGACAGACTGACAGACTGACAGACTGACAGACTGACAGACTGACAGACTGACAGACTGACAGACTGACAGACTGACAATCTGACAGACTGACAGACTGACAGACTGACAGACTGACAGACTGACAGACTGACAGACTGACAGACTGACAGACTGACAGACTGACAGACTGACAGACTGACAGACTGACAGACTGACAGACTGACAGACTGACAGACTGTGACAGACTGACAGACTGACAGACTGACAGAATGACAGACTGACAGACTGACAGACTGACAGACTGACAGACTGACAGACTGACAGACTGACAGACTGACAGACTGACAGACTGACAGACTGACAGACTGACAGACTGACAGACTGACAGACTGACAGACTGACAGACTGACAGACTGACAGACTGACAGACTGACAGACTGACAGACTGACAGACTGACAGACTGACAGACTGACAGACTGACAGATTGACAGACTGAGAGACTGACAGACTGACAGACTGACAGACTGACAGACTGACAGACTGACAGACTGAACAGACTGACAGACTGACAGACTGACAGACTGACAGACTGACAGACTGACAGACTGACAGACTGACAGACTGACAGACTGACAGACTGACAGACTGACAGACTAACAGACTGACAGACTGACAGACTGACAGACTGACAGACTGACAGACTGACAGACTGACAGACTGACAGACTGACAGACTGACAGACTGACAGACTGACAGACTGACAGACTGACAGACTGACAGACTGACAGACTGACAGACTGACAGACTGACAGACTGACAGACTGACAGACTGACAGACTGACAGACAGACAGACAGACAGAAAGACACCATTCCGAAACCCACTTTTTCGGACTCAGGGGACCTCAAAACAAATAAATCTCTAGAAATATCAAGGTTCAAAATTTTCAGGATTACTATACTTTATTTTACGAGAGTAAAATAAAATAAAAAAACCTAATCCATACGAATCGTTCGTTTAGTGAAAGTTGCGCTATATTATTTTTTGGAAATCGCACACAAATCCCAAGGGCCAATATCGGACATTGCCAACAATGATGACAAAGCTTCCGCTAGCACATGGAATAGGTTCCTTAAGTACCTAGTTAGAAAACCCTAATCCATACGGATCCTTCGTTTAGTAAAAGTTCTACGAAATAATTTTTTGGAAATCGCACGCAAAACCCAAGGGCCAATATCGGCCATTGCCAACAATGATGACAAAGGTTTGACTAGCACATAGAACAGGTTGCTCAATTACTTAGTTAGAAAACCGTAATCCATACGGATCGTTCGTTTAGTAAAAGTTCTGCAAAATTATTTTTTGGAAATCGCACTCAAATCCCAAGGGCCAATATCGGCCATTGCCAACAATGATGACAAAGGTTCCGCAAGCACATGGAATAGTTTCCTTAATTACCTAGTTAGAAAACCCTAATCCATACGGACCCAAGGGCCAATATCGGCCATTGCCAACAATGATGACAAAGGTTTCGCTAGCACATGGAATAGGTCCCTCAAATACCTCAAAAACCCTAATCCATACGGATCGTTCGTTTAGTAAAACTTCTACGAAATTATTTTTTGGAAATCGCAATCAACAATGATGACAAAGGTTTCGCTAGCACATGGAATAGGTCCCTTAATTACCTAGTTAGAAAACCCTAATCCATACGAATCGTTCGTTTAGTAAAAGTTCTGCAAAATTATTTTTTGGAAATCGCACTCAACTCCCAAGGGTCAATATAATGATGACAAAGGCTTCGCTAGCACATGGAATAGGTTCCTTAATTACCTAGTTAAAAAACCTTAATCCATACGGATCGTTCGTTTAGTAAAACTTCTACGAAATTATATTTTGGAAATCGCACTCAACAATGATGGAAAAGGTTTCGCTAGCACATGGAATAGGTCCCTTAATTACCTAGTTAGAAAACCCTAATCCATACGAATCGTTCGTTTAGTAAAATTTCTGCAAAATAATTTTTTGGAAATCGCACTCGACTCCCAAGGGCTAATATCGGCCATTGCCAAAATTGATGACAAAGGTTTGGCTATTACATAGAATAGCTCCCTTAAATACCTAGTTAAAAACCCCTAATCCATACGGATCGTTCGTTTAGTAAAAGTTCTGCAAAATAATTTTTCTGAAATTGCACTGAACTCACAATGGAAAGTATCGGCCATTGCTACAAATGATGACAAAGGTTTCGCTAACCCACAGAATAGGTCCCTCAAATACCTAGTTAGAAAAGCCTAATCCATACGAATCGTTCGTTTAATAAAAGTTCTACGAAGTTATTTTTTGGAAATCGCACTCAAATCCCAAGGGCCAATATCGGCCATTGCCAGCAATCATGACAAAGGTTCCGCTAGCACATGAAATAGGTTCCTTAATTACCTAGTTAGAAAACCCTAATCCATACGGATCCTTCGTGTAGTAAAAGTTCTACGAAATTATTTTTTCGAAATCGCACGCAACACCCAAGGGCCAATATCGGCCTTTGCCAACAATGATGACAAAGGTTTTGCTAGCACATGGAATAGGTCCCTTAATTACCTAGTTAGAAAACCCTAATCCATACGAATCGTTCGTTTAGTAAAATTTCTGCAAAATTATTTTTTGGAAATCGCACTCGACTCCCAAGGGCTAATATCGGCCATTGCCAAAATTGATGACAAATGTTTGGCTAGTACATAGAATAGGTCCCTCAAATACCTAGTTAAAAACCCTAATCCATACGGATCGTTCGTTTAGTAAAAGTTCTGCAAAATAATTTTTGGAAATCGCACTCAACTCACAATGGAAAGTATCGGCCATTGCTACAAATGATGACAAAGGTTTCGCTAACCCACAGAATAGGTCCCTCAAATACCTAGTTAGAAACAATGATGATAAAGATGAAATAGGTCCCTTAATTACCTAGTTAGAAAACACTAATCCATATGAATCGTTTGTTTAGTAATAGTTCTGCAAAATTATTTTTTGGAAATCGCACTCAAATCCCAAGGGCCAATATCGGCCTTTGCCAACAATGATGACAAAGGTTCCGCTAGCACATGAAATAGGTTCCTTAATTACCTAGTTAGAAAACCCTAATCCATACGGATCGTTCGTTTAATAAAAGTTCTACGAAATTATTTTTTTGGAAATCGCACTCAACAATGATGATAAAGATATCGCTAGCACATGGAATAGGTCCCTTAATTACCTAGTTAAAATTGAGGTGTGGCCAACACACGGCTTTCTTTTACGAATAGAGAATTTTGAGAAATTTTATTTTTTTCTTAATTTTTTTTTTTAATTTTTAAATTTTTAAATTTTTTTTTTTAATTTTTTATTTTTTTTTTTTATTTGTTTTTAATTTTTGGAAACATTTTGTTTAAGTAGTTTTTTGTAAACCTTATACTTTTTAAGATATTTGCAAAACAAATTTTCTGGACCAAAGGTTTGGCCACTTCCGGTCAGCCGATTTGGAGTAAAATTCACTGGGACCTCCCAATTTAGCAAAAAAGCTTAAATCTGAAGTTTCATTTCAATTGATTAAACCATATGGGCTGTAGAGAGGACACAGACAGACTGACAGACTGACAGACAGACAGACAGACACCATTTCGAAACCCACTTTTTCGGACTCAGGGGACCTCAAAACAAATAAATCTCTAAAAATCTCAAGGTCCAAAATTTTCATGAATACTATACTTTATTTTACTAGAGTAAAAGAAAGTAAAAGGCGAACAAGATCGAATTGGATTAGTAATATATATTTAAGATTAAAAAGAAGTGATTATGTGATTTTTTATTAATAAACTGTGTTGTAATGATTCCTGTATTAACTAAATAAATTCGTTTGAGATAAATTAAATTGATTTTGTATTATGGTATTTACAATCCATTGATACGAACCTTGATTAACAAGCAAAAACGAAACAGTATATTTAAAAAAAAATGCTAAATTTCACCGAATTAACAAAAATGGTACTATGGAAAATAAGTAAATATTTATTGTTTATTCTTAGTATCTTTTAAACTTATAAGCTTCCAAAGCTCTGCACAATTTTCTATCATTAAAATGGTAACTATGTTAGTACAATGTGACACTTAATATGTTATTAAATAATTTACTATTCAGCCTCGATAATCACAGTTAAAAAAAGTTTAATAGATTTGACATCAACCACATCTCATCTTCAATTGTTTTTGTCAAAATCCGGTTGGTTTGATTAATTATTTAAAGTAATATGTACATTTATAAAAATTCTGGAAGCGGTCACCGAATTACCTAAAATGCTACCTAAAATGCTACTCAAGAAAATTAAGTAAATGTCTGAATCTATATAATTTATTGCCATGCTTGAGCAGAACGGGCCAATGCTAAGCGGTTTTGCGGAGTGTTCTATTACAGTATGTGAGTAATTATTAAAAAACACAAATTTTTAAAAATGTTTTTATTTCTATGAATGTGAGAATTTCAAAAATCGTCAAAGCGGAGTTTTGGGGGCAGTAGCCCCCATCCTCTAAGGTATAAAACGAATTAAAATAATATTTCAAAAAAATTTTATAAGTCAGCTTGTACGAATTTGTAGAATTTAGATTTCAGTAATTTTTCTTATCACTTGTACTAATTTATGTAGCCTTTTTTGTCTTAGAGGACGAAATCTCCAAACTTCAAAAAATTTTGTTAATTTTTTGAAGTTAATATTTCCAAAAATTGTAAGAGAATTTAATTAAATTTCCAACTGATGGGCTTATGATTATGAAAAATCAATCTTCTCATCAGGCCACTGCAACTGGACTGATAGTACCATAATTTTCATTGTAAATTTACAGAATGTACTATGCAGATTGTGTTAGCGAATTATACTAATATAGCCAAATTCTATTAAACATGTTTTCTTCATCACTCACACTCTTTTTTTTGTCACTCTAATTTCACTTATTTATTCAATTATTTCATTTGGTGATTGCACGAATGAAATAATTAATTCAAATTCAAGTAAAAAAAATTACCTTAATTTTATCATAATACAAAATTTTGGTTTTCCGATAGCGAAAAAAGCAGTTGCCTATCTCATCAATCTACTGCATTTGTTTATGTCATTCGGCTGGGTGGTTCGCCATAGAAAATGTGATCGAACCTAATTGAAAAAAGTTTACTACTATATTTTCTAAAGGAGTTTGGAAAGAGCTTTCATATTATTTTTATTTGAAGTTTCTTTTTGTTGTTGTTCGGGAGTAATTTTAATTCCGTATTTCTGGAAATCTCATATAACTCCGCCGCAAAATAAACTAAAGTAAAGCAAACCTATATTTCTAATAGTTTTCATAATATGCATGGGGGATTTTGTCTACTCCATCCTGTACATATGACGATCATATATCAATTAATATTCCATCATTTTTTTTTTTAATTTAATGAAGCACTTTAATTAGATTTTTATGGGTTTCAGTAGTTGGATTGTGCGTATTCCTGCACAATAAACCAAAATAGTCGTAATTATAACTACCCACCTTTGTTTGATGACAGCCTGATAAATTTGGGCAACCGTAAGAATAAGGCTTACTATAGACCTAGGGATATTGATTGCGCACATAACAAGTCAATTTTTATAATTCTTCGGGACCAATTTAAATCTGAATTTGAGGCTAAATACTGCCAGTACATTAAATCGATTAAAGCCACTATTAAAAATTACCCTAAACATATAGTTTTGGAAATTTGTGAACGATAAGTGCAGCACAACTGGATTTCAATCAGTGTATGAAACGTATGATATTCAAATTGATAATAATCCCATCATTAGTGCTTCCAAATATAACATCCCTCATTTAATAATAACGGAAGATGAGATTATCGAGGCGCTTATAGATTTTAAGGATGGATGCGTATCGGTTGGACATTTATGTTATCTGTTCAATCAATTTTTGGCGAGTGGATATATATTTCCCAGCTGTTTGGAAAATCGCACACATAGTTCCAATTTATGAAACAGGTGACTCCTATCGGGGTAGTTCAATTTTGTCTACAATACCAAAATTTTATGCAAAACATATCATCTTAACTTTCCAGCATCGTTTCACTAGTGGTAAAGCAACATCTACCAGCCTTTTGCAGTTTTCAAAGTTCGGTATTGAATTAATAGAGTCTAAGGCACAGGTTGATGCAATATATTTTGATTTTTCTAAGGTTTTTCACTCAATTGACCACAGAAAACTTACTGCGATTGGAGTTGATCCAAGGTTTCTAAAATGGGTTCCATCTTACTTGGTTTAGATAGGAAACAGTTTGTTTTATTGAATCACATTAATTAAATTTTATCTATCGCCATTTGGGTGTTCTTCAAGGCTCTCACTTGGGATCTATTATTTTTCTTTTATTTAGTAATGATGTCGTCACCGATATATTTAAATATTGTAGTGTTCTATTATTATGCGAACTCGGTTTTTAGTTGATGTTGATATATTTCAGTGTGAAATAAATAGTTTATCTAGATGGTGCTTATTATTCGAATGACACTGGAGTTTCGTGATATATTTTCACGTCTAGGTCTATATGTCTCTTTGGTAAGATCACATCTTGAGTATGCTGTAGCTGTGTGGTATCCCCACCATGCAGTACATATAGATAGATTGAAGTCAGTTCAGAGGCGATTTACAATTTATATTTTAAGGAAACTCGTGTTTCTCTCTGATCGTAGTCAGCCTAGCTGGAAACTAATATGTGGCCCGCCGTCTTATGTAGAGATGTCATGATCTTTGTATTGGCACTTTAGCGAAACGTCGTAAAATTGCCGCGGTTATATTTGTCGGTGATTCTTTATGTGGACGGATTAATTGTTTAGACCTCACTTCTTCCTGGTGCATTTATGTTCCCAAACGAAATCTATGCCAAAGGAAATTTTTATATGTCCCATGCCACTGGACCGAACTTGGATGTAATGAATCGATGGCTTCTATGTCTAGAATATTTAATGAATATTTTCCTTTTTTCGATTTTTCGATGTCAAGAGAGATTTTCCGTGATGCAATTCGTAAATGTGATTTTTAACTGCCATTTGGCTGTATTTGTAAATTAATATTTAAGTTAAATTTTATTTTCTAAACTTATTTAGTGATTTTGAAAATTTTTATGTTTCTATTCAGTCATTAGGTTTCTTTACTGTAGAATAGTTTGTATATATAAATAACACTTCTAAGAGCCTTAAAACTAAATATTCACTAGCTCGCTTGAGTGTCCTCAACATATAAATGTAATTTGCATTACGATATGCGACAGAGGGGCTGGTTTTATATAGATTATGAACAATGCCTATAGATTTATTAAAATTTATTCCGTTTTTTTACCAATTGCTTCGCTGCTGTAAGGTATTTTCTGGGATATTAATATCTTGTTGATATTCAGTTAAACGAAGCGGAATGCTTTATTTCCTTACTCTAAACCAATCAAATTTGATCTATCACTATAACTATTAGTCAAATTCATTGAAGAAGAAAAAAATGTGAATTCCGAAATTATTCATTAATTCTGACTTTTGTCACAACCTGAGCTCTAATAAAATAATTTAAAAGTTTGATTAAAATTCAGTATTGTAGAATTCTGAAATTTTTATCAAGTTCGGTTTTATTCTGGATGTTAACATCACTCCTTGAAATTAATATTTTTGCATTGGGATGATCAAATTCATATATTTGATTTAACAACAGATAAATAACAAGAGCTAAACGTTTAAAGTCCTTTTTTCTCGATTATTACTATTAAACAATTCCGAGTGGTTCATTATGATAATACTTAGCCTTTTTAATTCGATTCACCACTGACTTGTAGTTATCTAAGGCTTGTATCCTAGGATAATTTAAAATAACTTCGGACAGCAAGCGAGGATAAAATCCCTACCAGAATTGTTTTAAACATATCATTAAGGTAATTAGACAAATCACATGATGATGCACCAAAAATCTTAAATATCTCAATACTGAGGGGTCCCCTGTTATCTTGGTCCGAAGAAACTTGCAATTTTTTGTCAACCCTTAATGCGAGACGTTTGCATACAATGCGAACATACTCCTACCATAATGGCACAAAACATCGATTTTAGCATTAAATTTATAATAATTCTTTCATTTTATTTTAATCGCAATTCTTTAGTCTAATTTTTCCACCAAACATATTTTTCAGGTCTCCTGTAACTTAGCCAAAATATTATTCCTTTTTCTTATTTTGTAAGAAATAAATGGGTTCAGAAATTTACAATGGACAGAGTGGTTTTAGGATTAGCAAAGCGACAGCTGTCGGTAATATTAACTATAAAAATTTCAGATTTTTGAACTAACTTGTGTAAAACAGATTCTGGTAGAGATTTTTATTCCCGTATTGTCTTAAGTAATATGAAATTTTCCGGGCATGAAAGTCTGGAAAAATTTAAATGCGGTAAATCGCCGACTAATGCCAGTTTGCACAATATTAAATTTTAATGCTTAAAGCCTATTAGTATTTGGAAAATTGTTTAGATTTTCAGTACAACCTTTAAATTCACTCGAAACAAACAAGGACCAATAATACATTTTTGAAAAACTCCAGAAAATAAGGTTTTGAAATTTATTTGGATTCATTCATTCAAAAAATTGCCTGCTAACACACATTGCACATTCCTACTCATTATTGATCGGAAGACGGAAGACTACTAAAGTTTATTTTTAAACACACAAATTTTCTGTTATTCTTACCTTATCCATTCTATCACAACATGTTATTCTACCAACAACAAACCCGCATTTTTATTCTGTTTCGGAGAAAATAATCTATGATGGTTCTAATTCAGGGTTCATTGTACGGCTCGAAAAATAATTTGTTTACTCAAATATGATTTTCCTACACCCATAATATTTGATTTGTGGTTTATACGACATGAGATGTCTCTATGTAAATCTATTATTGTTTTTGATGCTACTCTACAAAATTTAGTAAATGCCTATCTTTATTTCTATCTTTTTATAAACTTTAAAGTTCATAAAGCGCTGCACAACTGTTTATAATTAAAATGGTAGTAATGTTAACACAATCGAACATTTAATGTGTGTTTAAATAATTTACTAATCACAATACATAAAATATTAATAGAATTGACAAAAACAGCATCTCATTTACGATTGTTGTTGTCAAAATCCAGTTGGTTTTTTTTTTTATTTTTTTTTTATTAGGCTTGGCTCCTACATAAAAAAAAGAGCCATATCGCCAAAAATCATATTTATAATTTTCTGTTTACATATTTTAATTCAAATTTCATTTTTAATAATTTCCTTACTCTTAAAATGAACCGGATTACTCTCTTCACATATTCTATCGGCTAGTATTTATTTCGTATTAGATTGTTGTCCCACTCATCCTAATAAATTCATACATCTCCTTATAAACCAAATTGCTCTCATTTATTAAATCACTTAGGTTTCTTGCATTCCGAAGGATGTTGAACTTAGATCTATATAGGTTGTATTTAGGACAAACCAATATGAGATGTTCAACATCCTCCACACTTCCACACAACTCATAATCTTTGTTCTCATTCAAATGACGTTTCCACAAGTATTCCTTCCAGTTTCCATGGTTCAGCCTGATTCTCTCAACCGTTCGCAACATTCGCGTATCTTCTTTGAGCTCCTTAAAAAACGGAATTCTCAAAGGAGTACCATGGAGCGCTCTGTACTTCATTCCTTTCTTTAGACTTTTCTCATTAAACTCACTCTCCCATTTTCTCCACAGATTCATCTGAAGCATTCGAAGTACGTCTCTTGCATCCTTCCTTTCGTACTCCTGAACCATGTCATTCAATGTACCCTTTTTTGCTAACATATCGGCTCTTTCATTCCCTTCTATCTGTCTATGTGATGGGATCCATTGTATGGTCACATCACGTTGACAGTTTCGAATGCTTTCAAAAATTAAATCCACATAAACATTGCCTTCCCTTCCACCTCCACATTTCAGCGAACATAAACCACTCTGGGAATCGGAAAATATTACTATTTTCTTTCCCCTTCATTCACAGCCAGTTTAATTCCTTCAAATATTCCAATCAGTTCAGCGTTCATTATACAGATATCCGGTTGGTTTGATTAAATATTTGGTGTAACAGGAATATTAATAAAAATACTGGAATCTGCCACCGAATTACCTAACCTAACTCTAGAAAATTATGTAGCTAAATATTTAATGTTTACTTTTAGATTCTACCAAAATTAAAAGCTCTTAAAGCTCTGCACAATTTTTCATAATTAAAATAGTAAGCTTATAAAAAAATGCTATAAACAGTTTTTTTTTTTTTTTTTTTTTTTTTTTTTATTTTTTATTAGGCCTTGGCTCCTACAAAATTAGAGCCATATTGCCATAAATTCAAATTTATATTACAATTTTTATTTACATTGTTTTAATTGATAATCCATATTTTAGCCAAGAAATGTTTAATCTTTAAAATGGTTCCGGATTACTCCCTACACATATTCTGTCGGCTACTGCTTATTTGTATCATATTGCTATTCCACTCATCCTAATAAATTCATACATTTCCTTGTAAGCCAAAAAATTACCCTCAATCATTAAATCACTTAGATTTCTTGCATTCCGAAGGATGTTGAACTTAGATCTATATTGGCTATATCTGGGACAAGCCAATATGAGATGTTCAACATCCTCCACACTTCCACACAACTCACAATCTTTGTCCTCACTCAAATGACGTTTCCACAAGCATTCCTTCCAGTTTCCATGGTTCAGCCTGATTCTCTCAACCGTTCGCAACATTCGCGTATCTCCTTTGACCTCCTTAAAGAACGGAATTCTCAAAGGAGTACCACGGAGCACGCTGTACTTCATTCCTTTCGTAAGACTTTTCTCGTTAAATTCACTCTCCCATTTTCTCCACAGATTCATTTGAAACATTCGAAGTACATCTCTTGCATCCTTCCTTTCGTACTCCTGAACCATGCCATTCAATGTACCCTTTTTAGCTGACATATCGGCTCTTTCATTCCCTTCGATCTGTCTATGTGATGGGATCCATTGTATGGTCACATCACGTTGACAGTCTCGAACGCATTCAAAAATTAAATCAACATACACATTGCCTTCCCTTCCACCTCCACATTTCAGCAAACATAAACCACTCTGGGAATCGGAAAATATTACTATTTTCCTTTCCCCTTCATTCACAGCCAGTTTAATTCCTTCAAATACTCCAATCAGTTCAGCGTTCATTATACAGATGCTTTTGTCCACTTTAAAATACCTTTCAACATTCTTACCATGCATAAAGACACCAACACCCACTTCATTCTCATTCACACTAGCATCTGTATAAACGATATCATCTTGCATATACCGCTGACTGATTTTCCCAAACATAATTTTGGCGATAACTTCATTCATTCCCTTATTATATTCCTCCATAGTCAAACATACAGTAAGATTATTAGGAACGGGTTGCGGACCAGCATTACCTATACTCAGAAACATGTTCAAGTTTTCAAGTGCAATACTAGTTCTATATGTCGGTTTGTACACCGCCCTATTTTGTAATCTTACTATCATCTCGTTCCAAAACTCATTTTTCTTAGTTATCATTCTCACTGACTCTCTCACTGTGATCCACTCTCTCTTGTAATCAAAAGGTGAATCACCCATTTCAAACCACAGAGTGTGTATTGGGGTTGAGTTAATCGCCCCCAATACCACTCTTGCACATGCATTTTCTACTTTCATTAATTGGCTAAAAGCCCCTTTCGAACCATTCCCATACACACTAATACCATATCCAATTTTGGAGGATATAAGGGCCTTCCTTAACTTGTCAGTCACACTCGGATGAGCGCCCCATTTAGGTTTGCTCACCCGTTTAACCACATTTAAACGTTCCTTTCAGTTATCTGCCAAAATTTTCATGTGCTTCCCAAAATTCATACGTCTATCAATCCAAATACCCAAATACCTGTACGCATTTACTTGTTCAATACTTTGACTATCAACACTTATATTAACATTTGCAACGTTTGTTCTGAAACTCATATAAGCACACTTATTAGGATTCACCCTCAGATTCAACATTTTAAGTTTTTGAATTAAATCATCTACCCCCTTTTGCGCTCATTGAGCCGCCACATCAATACTTTTCCCTTTTCCAATTACTACAAAATCGTCTGCAAATTGCAGAACGATTTGGTTGTCTGTATTGATGTGGTGTATCTCGCTGGTATATAGGTTGAACAGAGCTGGAGATATTCTACTTCCTTGCGGAAGTCCAATATTTGCAACTCCCTCCACCCTAAAACCACTTCCATTCAGAACCATTTTTCTATCAGTCATGAAATCTTTTATCCACATACATACTTTCCGTGAAAATCCAAAATTCGATAGAATTTGTTGTAATTTCCACGGAACCACATAATCATAAGCTCTTTCGATGTCCAAAAATACCGCAACAGCTTTCAAATTATCCTTTCTTACTTTCCAAACAAACTTTTCCACACACTCAATTGCAGAGTGGTTCTTTCGAAATCCAAATGTTGTCGATGGCAACAAATTATTTTCATTCACAAAATATTCCATGCGCTCTTTCATCATTCCATTTAAGATTTTTATAAAAACATTCAACATACATATGGCTCGATAATTTGTTGCCACATTTGGATCTCTATCCCGTTTAGGGATAGGAACCACCCTGCTCTCTTTCCATTTGTCCGGTATTTTGGAACCCATCCACACTTTGTTGAGTATCTCAAGCAAATTATGCTTTGCTGAGTCACTCAACAACCGAATCATCTTATAACTTACTCGGTTCGTCCCTGGAGTGGTAGATTTTGATCTATCTAACACTCTCAGGAACTCTCCCCATTCATACATACAATCCATTCTTTCATTTCTACTCATTCTATCAACTTCATTTATTACATTCAAATCATTGCTTACATTCAATATCATTCTCATAAATTCTTCACCTTTTTCTCTGTTCTCACATACCACATTGCTCACCCTAAAATGTTTACCATTCACCCTATTAAACAAACTCCATACATCCTTAGTTGTGGTTCTATGTGTCATTTCGGACACATATTCCCGCCAACTTTTCCTTTTTGCTCTGCGAATAGCCTTTTTCAATTTTACATTCATTTTGCCATATATAATCTTATTCTCACTACTCCTATTCCTATTAAATTCACGCAAGGCTATTCGCTTTCTTTCATACCAGAATTGAACTTCATTATTCCACCAACCATTCACATTAACCTCTTTCATGTCCACAATTTTTATACACAATTTATTTATCCGTTCAATTTCACTATCTAACTGGCTTTGATTTATTTCATTTTCTCCGAGAATCTCATTCATCACATTCACCCATTTCCTGTTATTCATTAATTCGCGTTTTTTCCTAAACACTCGATTATCATTCATGATCATTTTGATCATGAAATGATCCCCACCCAAATTCTCTTCTTCAACATTCCAAGTGACCCGGCAGGCCAGTTCAATAGTTGTCATAGACAAATCTATTGCGCTGGCCGTGCCTCCCACATTCGCCATTCTAGTTGGCCTTCCATCATTCCAGAGCACCATATCGGAGTCTTGAATCAGGTCGGCCAACTGTTTTCCTCTTACGCAATTGTCTAAACAACCCCACATTCTCGCATGCGCATTCATATCTCCACATACAATCAGGTCACTTTTATCTCTCACCCACTCAAACAATTTTTTAAAATCACTTAAGGCTTTTTTCCTTTCATCTTCATCACGCACCTTGGTTACATACACGCTCACTAGTAACAGATTTCTTTCCAAATTCGTCGTTGAGGCGGCAATTGCTTCAATCACCTCAAAAGCGGGTAACTGTGTCTCTTGAAGCGTAAGATTCCTGTCGTACATTATTGCCACTCCACCGTAACCATCGCTTCTTGGTTTGGAAAGAAATCTGTACCCTCTCACATACAACGTCTTATTCATTCTCTCCCATGTTTCGCTTATAAGCATCACATTCATTTTATTCTTGGCCAGATAATTCTCCAACATACTTTTTTTCGCGTAAAAACTTTGTATGTTTATCTGGCCAACAATAATTCTTTCACTCATGTTTCACATTCATTCAAATAACAATTTGTACATACCAATTAAAATATGTGCAGGGAGAATCCATTAGTTTAACAAAAATAAATTTAAAAAATATATTATATTTTGTTGCATAAAAAACTTGTTGTTGCATCCTTCAAATAAATGTTGCATTTTGTTGCTCTAAGCTGCGCGTTGATGTCCATTTTCGTTTATGTATAAAATCATTTTTTATTTTTGTTATTGTTGAATATTATTTAATCTTGTTTTATTGGAGGTGGTGGTGCCATAAAATTGTCATTTACGTCCGTGCTCAACGTTGTATTGTTGTACTTATCAATAAAAGCTATACGGTTTTTAGTACTTGTATAGCGAGTTTTTTTGTACGGTCGACCTCGTTTATTTAAATTTTTGTTTACCGACACATCTTCAGTCTCCGTGTCCATACAAGATGAATCGGTTTCTGTTTTTCTCTCTTTGTTGTTGTGTTCTTTTAGATTGATCATTTTTTTGATATTTTCAATTTTATTTTCAGCTTCTGCGTGTAGCATGTTGATTTTTGCTACATCGCTATATTTAACTGTTTCTTGATTGGTAATAGATGGTAACGTATTTTTATCAAGCGTGCTTGTTTGTTGTTCATGTTGTGATTGTCTTGGCGTTTGTAAATGTTGATCATCTGGTTCTTGTGGTGTTATTGTTTGTTGTTGTAGTGGTATTTCGTTCATATTATTGCACAATAACGGACAATCTTGTTTTTTATGACTATCTTCGCCGCATTTAAAACACCTCTCTCTCATTCCATCATAAAAAATTCTTGCTTTTATATTTTGTACATATATAAATTGCGGAATTTCAGGTTCGATTTCCATGTACATACCTCTCACACCCGAAAATACTGGTAACATCGAGTTGGCAGCAAATTTTTCTCGTCTCGTAGACAATATATTGCCAAACCGTTGCATGGCCTCACACAACGTTTTTTCGGTAATCTCTGGTGGTAGATTAAATACGCGCACATATCGCATTACACCACTTGTACCCTTCACAGTAACTTCTGTTGTTTTTCCACTGGTATAAGTGAAGATCAGAGAACTTTTTTCCAATATAAATTGTTGATAAGTTTGTTCATTATTAAATTTAATGTAGATACACCGATCATACAAATCTTGGTATAGTGTATGCACCTCTTTACTGGTTAATCCAACGTTCACCACAAATTTTATCATTTCCAAATCATTTGGCTTTGGATCCGTCTTCTGGAACTGCACCCTCGCCGTATTTTGCCTTAAACTTTCCATACTTGTTCCTCAACCTTGTTTTAACAGGTATATATAAATATTATGTAATGCGCAAAATTGCGCTAATTACTCTTGGTTTGCACTGATTTTACTTTCTATTGTTTATTTGTTTTATTTTAAATTTGTTTTTTACTGTGAACGTCTGTACTCGACGAATGTTGACAATCGAATGTGTATAATCAGTTTATGATCTACCTATATACTTTAGAAAATATAACGGATGTTTATCCTTTATCTTTAGCTTTTTCTAAACTTAAAAGCTCATACAGCTTACTAAAATTTACTATAATGAAAAGGGTAATTCTGTTAATATAACCTTACATTTAATGATTTGTTAGATAATTTACTAGACATATTCAAAAATAACAATATTTAAAATTTTAAGAAATTTGACAACAACAACATTTCGTTTACCATTGTTGTTGTCAAAATCCAGTTATAATAAATACATTTTTAAAAAAACGCTGGATTTCACAAAAATTTCCTAAAATAATACTCTAGAAAATTTTGTAAATGATTATTGTTTATGTTTAGCTTCTTCCAAACTTGAAAGCTCACAAAGCGCTGCCCAATTGTCTAGAATTAAAGTAGAAATTATGTTAGCACAATTTAACATTTGATAAAAATGCTTAAATTTTGCACAGAATTCGCATGCTAATCTGGAAAATTTAACGGATGATAGCTCTTTATTTTTAGCTTCTTCTAAACTTTAAAGCTTGAAAAGCTCTGTACAATTTTCTATACTAAAAATGATAATTATGTTAATACGACCTTCTACTTTATCTGCTGTCAAATTATAAACTGGTCACAATATTTAGAATTTCAATAATCTCGAAATCCACAAGCATATAGTTGGTTTGATCATTTTTTGTTACAATTAATATGTTAGAACTAACGCTAGATTACACCGAATTACCTTAATTGCTACTTTAGAAAATTTACTAGATATATATTTTTATATCTAGCGTCTTCTAAACTTAAAAAGTCATAAAGCTCTTTACCATATTTTATAATTAAAATAGTAGTTATGTTAACACAATCCTACAGATATAATAATTTACTAACTAATCTCGAAACGACAATATTTAAAATTTTAATACTTTTGACAACAACAACATCTCATTTATTTTTATTTAGTTGTCAAAATCCTGGTTTGCTGAAATATTTGGTACCATATATTGTATATTTAAAAAAGTGCTTATTGTTGACTTTTACCTTAAAAGCTCACAAAGTTCTTTTCAACTTTCTATAATTAAAATATTAACACAACTTTACATTTAATGCATTCTTAAATAATTTAGTAGACAACCTCGACAAGAACAACAACAACATCTCACGTTGGATTTTGATAACAACAATCCACCAATACGGTGGGTTGAAATAAAAATTTATAATAATAAGGGTATTTAAAAAAATGCTGCCTTCCAAAATAAAAATAACGATAACATAATGAACGCCTAACTGATCCGTCTTGTGTTTCATAAATGCTAAATTGTTTGGTTTTTGACTGTCACCAAAATTTTAGCTTACAAAAGTCTCTTATTTATCAGAATATTAGAATTAGATTGGAATTAGACAGAATCTTACAAGATTGGGTTAAAAGTGTACATATAATTCAGACGTTATAGATATTGTGCACAACAGCAAAATATAGAATAAATATACCAGATGCTTAACATTTTAGTGTTTTACTTCTATGGTTTTTCCAATTGAACAAATTTCATTAATCTTTTTCAAACATTTTCTTCTTGTTCAATTTCATTTCAACATTGTATGTGTACGCCCTAGTCTATAATGAATTTTAATTTATCCAAAAATTCATTTTTTTTTTTTTTTTTTCTGGTTGGTATAATGTTGGAAAATCCCAATTTTTCACTTTTCATTTTTAGGATCATTTAACTATTTAAAATAAACATTATGTAGAAGCTAGCAAAATGAGGACCAACTGGAATCTATGTACCATGAAATAAAGTCATTTTAAAATTACTGCCTGGAAAAGTTTTTTTTTTTTGGTTCCGAGTTTTTCTTTTTTGTTGTAGTATTACGTTTCGGATTAAATTTTTTGTTTATTTTTATTTGATTAAATTAAGGTGATTCGGTCTCTGTAATACCCTTTTTGTGTATTTTTTTTATATTTTATTTTTGGTTAGTTGGTTGGATGGTTGGTGGAAGTAGATCATTTGGTGAAGAAAAAGTTTTGCTTTTTTTTTTAGATTTTATTTTAATTAATGTGGATACCTTATCTCCTTGAGATGAACAAAAACAACATCGTATATAAATTAATTTTATGGTTGTAATAGATTAGATTATATTTAATTAGAAACAAAATATATATTCAGGGTAAATGTACAGCAATCTCCTTAATTATTCTAGACCATCGTTATACATATACATAGATCCCATATTGTGCGGGGCCGTTCTATGCGAAGCAAAACAAAAAGTTTTGTAAAAATTCAAAGTCAATTCTGGATTCGATATTATAATTAATTATGTACGAAGGCCCTTTGTTGTTGTGTTTTTTTTTTAATTAAAATTTACAGAACATTAAATTATTATGTAAACATAAATTTAGATGAGATGGACTTAAGGAAATTATGTGATTAGATGTGATGGAGATTGTAATTAAATTTAAATATACGAGTTTGGTAATTTTTTATTTTTTATACGGTAATTATATGAGAGTTTAAAAAGGTATAAACGTATAAATTTTGTACCCAGCTTATTTCATGCTAGAACCAATTTACGAAATGTAATCTATGTATATTTTTGGAGATAAGATAAATTAAAATTTAATTGGATGTCCAGATGAGGTTATACAATCATTAAAAAAATTTTAAATTTTTTATCGAATTCCAATAATAATAATTTGGTTTGTATATATTCAACAACTGTAAACATGCACTAGTATCAATATCAATAAAATTTAATTACGATTTTCCGATGTAAAAATATTTCTTGAAACCAAAATAGTTGTGCGCCTTAACGTAATATTATATGATCAAATGTAGTAATTATTTACATCACTGTAATATAATTCATATTCTGCATATAATTTCATGATATTATCGTTAGGCCATTGTAAACCGTGAACAATTATCCTAAACGAAAATAATTTATTTCAATAAAAATTTTGTGTTTATTGCAAATGCAGTCATTTATATTTTACTGCTGGACCATAAAATTAATACACACTAACAGTAGTATGGGATAGATAGCATGCTGTACTCGACGTAATGGAACCGCTTTTCGGAAGAAAATCATCAGCTATGGTCAACGCGCGGTTCGCATTTTTGCCTAAGCTAATTTTTATCCATAAAACGAAACGATTAACACTTTTGATAAAAAGTTTTCTATGTGCTGTTTGTTAGGAAACATTTCTACCATTCATAAATCTGACGTTTTTAAAACTAGTATTCTATGGGCAATTAAAATAATTTGATTATTTTATCCTGAATGCAAAAAATATTTGCGCAAGGTGTCCAATACAACGTATTGACCTGCTAGTAACAGCACCACATCATCCACCTCTAAACAGTGTCTTCTTTCTTGTCAGAAAATCTAATACATGTCATGACATTATCCGCTGAAAGGACTACACCCGGCATAAGCAGTTCTGAAAAAGTTAATAAACTGTCACGTAATATACAGGAACTAATCCACGAAAAGTGACAAATTCGGCGTCAATGGCAGCAAACAAAATCACCGTTATTGAAATGGAAATTGTATCGAGCTATTAAGGCCCTAAGATTTGCCTTGCTGGAAGAAGGAAACCAGCGCATAAAGAACTATTTAAGTGATCTCTCGACAACCGAGAGGACAGATTATTCTTTGTGGAAGTGGTGTTGGAAGGCAACAAAAAATTTAAATAGGCCAACAAATTCGAATCCACCGATTAGATTACCAACTGGAAATTGGGCGAAAAGTGATGAAGAAAAAGCCAATGCTTTTGCTGCTCATCTAACAATAGTATTCGTCCCACACGAAGAAGATAATTCTTACGTGCCACCCCAGCAAATGGATGATGGTTTATCCTACAAACCTATAAAGTATAATTAGAAGAAAGTTAAGAATACAATTAAAACTTATGCATAAGCCCGAAAAAGGCACCAGGACATGATCTCATTACTGGAAAAATGATAAGAGAATTGCCAGATAAATACATAAAACCAAAAACATTTGCACAAGATGTCTTTGATCACAATGATACATAAATGAAACGCAAATCTCATCATATCGTCCAATAAGCTTGCTGCCCACAATCTCAAAGCTATTTGAAAAAATGTTACTAACGAAATTGGAACCAATATTAGAAGAACGGTGCATTATTCCAGACCATCAATTTGGATTCCGAAACCAACATGATGCTGCAGAGCAAGTACACAGAATTGTAAATGTAATCAAAATCACCTTCGAGGAAAAGAAATATTGTTCTGCTGCCTTTTTGGATTTAGTTAAGATTTGGATAAGTTTGGTACGATAGACTAATTTACAAAATTAAAGAGCTTCTACCAAACAAATTTCACTCAGTTTTGGGAAACTATCTTCTTCAAAGGCAATACATGGTCAAACAAAACAGCGCAACTACTTGCTTAAATGATATTAATGCAGGTGTCCCGCAATGCAGCGTTCTAGGATCAATATTATACTTGTTGTACACAGCTGATATACCGGTAACCAACAAAGTATTAATATCCACATTTGCCGATGACACGGCCATCCTGGTGTCCCACACTGATCCTGAAATTGCCTCAAAGGAATAACAGAATCATTTAAACAATGTCGTGGACTGGCTAAAGGCATGGCGAATAAAAGTGAACGAAAACAAATCAACTCACGTCACATTCACGCTAAACAGATGCACCTGCCCACCAGTGAAATTATACGATAAAAATATTATTCAACAAACGAAGGTAATATAATTAGGTTTGCATCTGGATAGAAGGTTAACGTGGAAAAATCATATTGAAACAAAGAACAACCAAATAAAAATTACATTTTCCAAAATGTTTTGGCTGATGGAAAATCTCAGTTGTCATTAGCCAATAAAGTTTTGCTGTACAAAGCGGTAATCAAACCCATATGGACATATAGGTATTCAGTTATGAGGATCCACCAGCGCTTCAAACAGAGAACTCCTGCAACGAACCCAAGCGAAAATACTTCGCAGTATTACCAATACTTTTGGTACATTCGAAATAGTAATATATATCACGACTTTGGGATTAAAACCGTTAAAGAAACAATTAAAGAATTCAGTTCGAAATATTACTCAAAACTAGAAGCACATCCCAACGAATTGGCCAGGGAGAAACTGAAACAGCCGCGATTTAGACGTCTGAGAAGAACAGATCCACTCGAACTGATGAACCTGTGAACCTGTAAATTTAGTTCGATATATACATTTAAGTATAGTCTAAATTAATTAAATTGTTAGCCCTAACAATAAGTATTAACATTGGTTAAGACTTAAAATATGTAATAATTTTTAGATTAAAATTTGATTACTTCTTGTGAGTTTCTTATGTAGAAAGATTCAAGAACAAACCCCTTGGCAACATTGAAAAAAAAAAAAAAAATCTCACATGTCACTAACTAAACTGCTTAGAGAAGTGTGGACTGCTAAATCTCGGTAAGTCATTTACGACTTCCATCTCCTATTCCAATGTTATTGTCACTCTCCAATGTAAATGTCACTCTCAATTATACCTTGCTAAACGCCTCAGGACCTGAGTCGATAGTTCAATTTTAAAGCCTGGTTAACCTGTCTAAATTCGGCATATAAACGAACGTATTGGGGCTAAAGTGATGAACAAGACGTTCGTTCATTCAACCTATTTTCTTCTATATTGGTTGATGTTTTCATAATTTTCCATTATAATATTCCTTGTTTAGGTTAAAATCATAATCTCTCCTACTTGATGTATGTGAAGTTAGCCCAGACTTTCATCCCAGCAAAAAAAAATATATTATCAGGCAACACTAAAATTACAACGTTATCCCAGCCCAACATTATTTCATATGATATAATTTACTCTAGCCCAGAAAATATTTTTTATTTTATTTTATAACATATTTTATGAAATAAAATCGCAAAAATTAAAATTTGACATTATACAGGAATATATAGAAAAAAAAACACAAAGAAAAGGGCCTTTAAGATAGAATACTACCGAGATTTAGTCAGGATGTTTCTTTTCCGAAAACTATCGGTACGCCATTTGGTTTGGCGTAATTCCATTGAAAATATCAAGACGATTTGCATGTTGAGATTGGCGCTATATGTATTTAAATTAACATAGTGCCAAAGTTTCGTACCGATAGTTTCCGGAAAAGAAACATCCCGGCCATACCACGACCAAATCGCTTCCATTTCTATGAAATTTCAGTACTACACTAACTTAAATAGTTATAGCGCCAATCTCAACATGCAAATCGTCTTGATATTTTTAATGGAATTAGATAACGTAACGCCAAACCAAATGGCGTACCGATAGTTTCCGGAAAAAAAACATCCCTATCATCCCAGGGCCAAATCCCATCCAGTTGCATGAAATTTTGGTACTATGTTAATTTAAATACATATAGCGCCAATCTCAACATGCAAATCGTCTTGATATTTTTAAGGGAATTAGATAACTTAAGGCCAAACCAAATGTCATTCCGATAGTTTCCGGAAAAGAAACATCCCGGCCATACCACGGCCAAATCGCTTCCATTTCTATGAAATTTCAGTACTACACTAACTTAAATAGTTATAGCGCCAATCTCAACATGCAAATCGTCTTGATATTTTTAAGGGAATTAGATAACGTAAGGCCAAACCAAATGGCATTCCGATAGTTTCCGGAAAAGAAACATCCCGGCCATACCACGGCCAAATCGCTTCCATTTCTATGAAATTTCAGTACTACACTAACTTAAATAGTTATAGCGCCAATCTCAACACGCAAATCGTCTTGATATTTTTAATGGAATTAGATAACGTAACGCCAAACCAAATGGCGTACCGATAGTTTCCGGAAAAAAAACATCCCTATCATCCCAGGGCCAAATCCCATCAAGTTGCATGAAATTTTGGCACTATGTAAATTTAAATACATATAGCGCCAATCTCAACATGCAAATCGTCTTGATATTTTTAAGGGAATTAGATAACGTAAGGCCAAACCAAATGGCATTCCGATAGTTTCCGGAAAAGAAACATCCCGGCCATACCACGGCCAAATCGCTTCCATTTGTATGAAATTTCATTACTACACTAACTTAAATAGTTATAGCGCCAATCTCAACATGCAAATCGTCTTGATATTTTTAAGGGAATTAGATAACGTAAGGCCAAACCAAATGGCATTCCGATAGTTTCCGGAAAAGAAACATCCCGGCCATACCACGGCCAAATCGCTTCCATTTCTATGAAATTTCAGTACTACACTAACTTAAATAGTTATAGCGCCAATCTCAACATGCAAATCGTCTTGATATTTTTAATGGAATTAGATAACATAACGCCAAACCAAATGGCATTCCGATAGTTTCCGGAAAAAAAACATCCCTATCATCCCAGGGCCAAATCCCATCCAGTTGCATGAAATTTTGGCACTATGTTAATTTAAAAACATATAGCGCCAATCTCAACATGCAAATAGTCTTGATATTTTTAAGGGAATTAGATAACGTAAGGCCAAACCAAATGGCATTCCGATAGTTTCCGGAAAAGAAACATCCCGGCCATACCACGGCCAAATCGCTTCCATTTGTATGAAATTTCAGTACTACACTAACTTAAATAGTTATAGCGCCAATCTCAACAAGCAAATCGTCTTGATATTTTTAATGGAATTAGATAACGTAACGCCAAACCAAATGGCGTACCGATAGTTTCCGGAAAAAAAACATCCCTATCATCCCAGGGCCAAATCCCATCCAGTTGCATGAAATTTTGGCACTATGTTAATTTAAATACATATAGCTCCAATCTCAACGTGCAAATCGTCTTGATATTTTTAAGGGAGTTAGATAACGTAAGGCCAAACCAAATGTCATTCCGATAGTTTCCGGAAAAGAAACATCCCGGCCATACCACGGCCAAATCGCTTCCATTTCTATCAAATTTCAGTACTACACTAACTTAAATAGTTATAGCGCCAATCTCAACATGCAAATCGTCTTGATATTTTTAATGGCATTAGACAACGTAACGCCAAACCAAATGGCGTACCGATAGTTTCCGGAAAAAAAACATCCCTATCATCCCAGGGCCAAATCCCATCCAGTTGCATGAAATTTTGGTACTATGTTAATTTAAATACATATAGCGCCAATCTCAACATGCAAATCGTCTTGATATTTTTAAGGGAATTAGATAACTTAAGGCCAAACCAAATGGCATTCCGATAGTTTCCGGAAAAGAAACATCCCGGCCATACCACGGCCAAATCGCTTCCATTTCTATGAAATTTCAGTACTACACTAACTTAAATAGTTATAGCGCCAATCTCAACATGCAAATCGTCTTGATATTTTTAAGGGAATTAGATAACGTAAGGCCAAACCAAATGGCATTCCGATAGTTTCCGGAAAAGAAACATCCCGGCCATACCACGGCCAAATCGCTTCCATTTCTATGAAATTTCAGTACTACACTAACTTAAATAGTTATAGCGCCAATCTCAACACGCAAATCGTCTTGATATTTTTAATGGAATTAGATAACGTAACGCCAAACCAAATGGCGTACCGATAGTTTCCGGAAAAAAAACATCCCTATCATCCCAGGGCCAAATCCCATCCAGTTGCATGAAATTTTGGCACTATGTAAATTTAAATACATATAGCGCCAATCTCAACATGCAAATCGTCTTGATATTTTTAAGGGAATTAGATAACGTAAGGCCAAACCAAATGGCATTCCGATAGTTTCCGGAAAAGAAACATCCCGGTCATACCACGGCCAAATCGCTTCCATTTGTATGAAATTTCATTACTACACTAACTTAAATAGTTATAGCGCCAATCTCAACATGCAAATCGTCTTGATATTTTTAAGGGAATTAGATAACGTAAGGCCAAACCAAATGGCATTCCGATAGTTTCCGGAAAAGAAACATCCCGGCCATACCACGGCCAAATCGCTTCCATTTCTATGAAATTTCAGTACTACACTAACTTAAATAGTTATAGCGCCAATCTCAACATGCAAATCGTCTTGATATTTTTAATGGAATTAGATAACATAACGCCAAACCAAATGGCATTCCGATAGTTTCCGGAAAAAAAACATCCCTATCATCCCAGGGCCAAATCCCATCCAGTTGCATGAAATTTTGGCACTATGTTAATTTAAAAACATATAGCGCCAATCTCAACATGCAAATAGTCTTGATATTTTTAAGGGAATTAGATAACGTAAGGCCAAACCAAATGGCATTCCGATAGTTTCCGGAAAAGAAACATCCCGGCCATACCACGGCCAAATCGCTTCCATTTGTATAAAATTTCAGTACTACACTAACTTAAATAGTTATAGCGCCAATCTCAACAAGCAAATCGTCTTGATATTTTTAATGGAATTAGATAACGTAACGCCAAACCAAATGGCGTACCGATAGTTTCCGGAAAAAAAACATCCCTATCATCCCAGGGCCAAATCCCATCCAGTTGCATGAAATTTTGGCACTATGTTAATTTAAATACATATAGCTCCAATCTCAACATGCAAATCGTCTTGATATTTTTAAGGGAGTTAGATAACGTAAGGCCAAACCAAATGTCATTCCGATAGTTTCCGGAAAAGAAACATCCCGGCCATACCACGGCCAAATCGCTTCCATTTCTATCAAATTTCAGTACTACACTAACTTAAATAGTTATAGCGCCAATCTCAACATGCAAATCGTCTTGATATTTTTAATGGCATTAGACAACGTAACGCCAAACCAAATGGCGTACCTACCGATAGTTTCCGGAAAAAAAACATCCCTATCATCCCAGGGCCAAATCCCATCCAGTTGTATGAAATTTTGGCACTATGTTAATTTAAATACATATAGCGCCAATCTCAACATGCAAATCGTCTTGATATTTTTAAGGGAGTTAGATAACGTAAGGCCAAACCAAATGTCATTCCGATAGTTTCCGGAAAAGAAACATCCCGGCCATACCACGGCCAAATCGCTTCCATTTCTATCAAATTTCAGTACTACACTAACTTAAATAGTTATAGCGCCAATCTCAACATGCAAATCGTCTTGATATTTTTAATGGCATTAGACAACGTAACGCCAAACCAAATGGCGTACCGATAGTTTCCGGAAAAAAAACATCCCTATCATCCCAGGGCCAAATCCCATCCAGTTGTATGAAATTTTGGCACTATGTTAATTTAAATACATATAGCGCCAATCTCAACATGCAAATCGTCTTGATATTTTTAAGGGAATTAGATAACGTAAGGCCAAACCAAATGGCATTCCGATAGTTTCCGGAAAAGAAACATCCCGGCCATACCACGGCCAAATCGCTTTCATTTGTATGAAATTTCAGTACTACACTAACTTAAATAGTTATAGCGCCAATCTCAACACGCAAATCGTCTTGATATTTTTAATGGCATTAGACAACGTAACGCCAAACCAAATGGCGTACCGATAGTTTCCGGAAAAAAAACATCCCTATCATCCCAGGGCCAAATCCCATCCAGTTGTATGAAATTTTGGCACTATGTTAATTTAAATACATATAGCGCCAATCTCAACATGCAAATCGTCTTGATATTTTTAAGGGAATTAGATAACGTAAGGCCAAACCAAATGGCATTCCGATAGTTTCCGGAAAAGAAACATCCCGGCCATACCACGGCCAAATCGCTTCCATTTCTATGAAATTTCAGTACTACACTAACTTAAATAGTTATAGCGCCAATCTCAACATGCAAATCGTCTTCATATTTTAATGGAATTAGATAACGTAACGCCAAACCAAATGGCGTACCGATAGTTTTCGGAAAAGAAACATCCCTACTAAGTCTCGGTAGTATTCTATCTTAAAGGCCTTTTTCTTTGTGTTTTTTTTTTCTATATATTCCTGTATAATGTCAGATTTTAATTTTTCGATTTTCTTTCATAAAATATGTTATAAAATAAAATAAAAAAATTTTTCTGGGCTAGAGTAAATTATATCATATGAAATAATGTTGGGCTGAGATAACGTTGTAATTTTAGTGTTGCCTGATAATATTTTTTTTTTCTGGGATGAAAGTCTGGGCTAACTTCGCATACATCCTACTTGGACATTTTTCATCCGAAACTGTAATTTTTCATCGCAAAATATGATTTTGCTTTAAAAAATAAAATTTTCCATCTAAAAGTGGAGTTTTGATCTGAAAATAAAATCGAAAAATGAAATGAATTTATATAGGCATGTTGATGTTTTTTATGGAATTTTTCGGCATTTTCCGATTTTTATGTTAAGGCTTTTTTGCTGCAAGCTTTAATTGATTTTCTAAATTTTTAGGTGAAGCCTTTCTCTACACTACGTATACGTATACGTACCTATAGATATTACGATATAGAAAATCATATTTTTCATTTGAAAATTAAATAATTTTTTCTAAAATAGAACTTTCTTAAGAAAAATAGAATTTCCCTTCGAAAAATTGAATTTTCTATAGACAAATCTAATTTTCTATCCGAAAATGGAATTTTCTATATTTGTGCTATAAGAAGGTAAAATTGCGGATACCTTCGAGATAACTTCTGAAGTGCGGCAAGGAGACCCAATAGCTCAAACTCTCTTCAACCTATCACTGGAGTAAGTCATTCGTCAGCTCAATATAGCACAGCGCTGCTTCCTGTATTATAAATCAACCCAGCTATTATCATTCACTGACGATATTTGCATTTTGGAACGCAAAATTATCTCCCTTAAAGAAGTCATCCGCCATTGGAATTAACAGCCAATCATATTTAGCCTTCCGATCAATGAAGCGAAGACTAAATACATGGTCACCGCGAGAAGGCAGATGCGCGAAGACTTCATTTCAGGAGATATACAATATGAAAAGGTGAATGAGTTTAAATAGCTAGGATCATTGATCACTGTTTTAAAATATTCAAGTCTTCTTTTATATCGCGCAAATTAAAACTGGAAATCTAGAAAGCGCTCACAGGACCAGTAATCACCTTTGATTGCCAGTCTTAGACCCTGACAGCACAAAACATTCCAAAATTGCAGTAACGGAGCGTAACATTATAAAATTAATCTTCGGTCCCACGTAAAGAACGCGAATGAATTTCGAGATCAGAAATGATATCGATTAAATCGACATGCTACGTTCACAAAATCGAACAACTAAAATGGCATTGGAGTCGGCCCAATGAAACTAGGAACTCGTGGGAAATCACCTACCCTATGGATGGACGACATTGATAGGGACCTAAACACAGTCGGTCATCGTGCCTGGTACTCTCTTGCGGCGAATCGAACAATATAGAGGAACATTGTTGAGGCGGCGAAACTTGTTCATGGGATGTAGCGCCAGCGGAAGGAAGGAATGGAATTTTCCAATTTTTTTTTTTTGGTTATTTTCATCATAAAATTGGCCGAATATAGGCCCAATATTATTAATATTAATATTACTATTGGAGGGCCATGCGGGCGATCAGCCACCTCGCACTGCGACCTAAAAGATCTATTGTGCTGGACCCTGCTTAATTACCCGTTCAGTCAGTATTCAGGTTCTTAATGAACCTGACAATACTGCCTCTCGGTACGGTATACAAACTATCTGGGCCTATTGCTCTCCCTCCTAGATGTTTACTACAGCATGTAGCTCCGCTAGGAAGACGGTATAGCATTGGAGCCCAAGGACTTTGAGAGGGTTGTCCCACTCCCGTATATTCCTACTCCTGCCCCGTATTCTGTTTGATTTTACTCTTTCTAGTTGCTGAAAATTGCAACTCGCCTGTAGGTCACCAAGCTTTACTACAGCTGGGCTAAATAAAACTTGAGGGTGCCTGGTATCTATCCAGCCATTCATCTATCGGCATATGCTGCTCCACCTTAGATTAGGGTTTTTTGTCAAAGTTTCCTCTTTTAGCGCCGTACTTTAGCCTGTGCCAAATGGCAAAAAATGTGCCAAATAGCCTTAGTTACCAGTGGTTGCCAAGAGGAGACAGCACGTACACTTGCGAATTGTGAACAGGTTACCCCTTACACAATTGTACCCATCACGCAGCTGCCTAATGATAGGATCAGAACAGCTCACGTGATGCGCGCCCTACTGGAAGGTTACGGAGCTGGTAGATTAATCTACTCAACTTTGGTCCCCTCATCCAATAGACACCAAACCACCTTACATCTGCATAAATGATTCCATCTTGTGATACTTAATAATCTGTTTATCTGGTGTTCCAAATGATCCAGAGTTATAGATAATAAATCAATTTTTAACAGGGGTCCTAATTTGACGATCTACGAAACTCAAGTGTCACAAACCCCAGATGTTTACCTGATAAAATATCAAACTAATTACAAAAATGGTAGAATCATTTTAGAAGCCATAGGTAATTCAACGAGTATTTACACAATTTGCAAACCAGAATAAAATGAGATAAGAAAGTCTCAATATAAAGATAAAGGATATTGTAATGCTCCGCGATGAAAACTTTCATTAATCAGATGGCCACTGGGCAGAGTGCTTCGGTAATTCTAGGCAAAGACAACTAAATGCGAGTGGTTGAAGCAAAAACGAAATAATTTTCAGACGTGCAATTTCTAAAATAAAATAAAAATTTAATTAAAATGAAACTAAACCAGGAACGATATTTTATTGAAAAATATAACGAGTAAAAATGCAGTACATAGACAGTAACTCTAACGATAGAAAAGGAATGTAGAACGTTAAAAACTGATTCTCAATATTTCTTGGTTATTAGTTACACAACATATACATTCAGCGATTAGCAATCAATTAAAATTTCGACGAATGGACTATCAAGCTTGATTTGAACTAAAAACTACATCTTCAAGCTGATACATCCAACTTTTCATACACTTTCCAAATGTGGTTCTTATTGAGTTGGTGTTCGATACCAACAAAGGCTTACACTTAACCAGTCTAAAGCCATGCGATAGTAGCAAAATATTAACACCTGAACATATACAAGCACTAAGCTTTAAGCCATTATCAGCACCACAAATATTTTTGAATCATTCATCACCACAAACAATATTATTTATTATTTTGGTGCTAAAATCCTTTTACATCATTTTGCGCCTGTATCATTATTATTTTGACAAACATTCCAATTAAACTTATTTTCCATTTTCCCTTTATACCTCTACTCGTATATATGTATACTGTTGTGTATCTATCATCTATTCTCGTCACAATCGTAAAGCTTAACTCGCTACAACACAAAAAAAATATAATGAAATAAATAATAATGACAACAACAACTACAACACCAACATCACAAAAATGTCAATTTTTCATATATACATATATATACATAACTAACCTAAGCTTTATAAATTTTTTTATTCAATTATATTTTGTGTAACAATTTTCACATTTTCATTCGTTATAATTTTTTTTTTTGTGTTACAATTTTCCAATTGTCAATCCGTGTCACGTGTAATAATAACACATAATGAGGATTTTTCTTTGTTGAGTCTTCTCTATCGTATACACAGACCCACACCCATAAAAATGTGAAAATCCTATTTTTCTTACTTTGCTCTCGTCGTTTTCCTCATTGAGCTTTTGATTTACGTAAGTATCTTAAATTATGAGGCGGAATTGAATTTTTTTTTTGTGTTTTTGTGGTCTTTAGCAGCGCTATAAAGAACAAAAGGGGAAAATTGTTGACACATTTTTCAGATATATGTATATATGTACATGTATATAAAATATATTTATAATTTTTGTTGGTACACGAATACATAAACATTTTGAATTAATGAGATGGAAAATATTTTTTTTTATCGTTTCGTTTGTGTGTCTCTTCTAGTATTTATCATTTCCACGGATTAATTTATTTTTTTTTTGCACTGAGATACGCGAGATGAGATGAAATTTAATTTTTCCTTTGCTCACATCCTTATATCATTACGACATAGATGATGATGCAATTTGATTTCATTCTCAGATATTATTTAAACATAGAGTTTTGTAGTAAGACGACGAAACGAAAAGCAAACATTTTTCTCAGATTTTTTCTTTGTACTTTATTGTGACAATTGAGATAATTCCATTGTTAAAAGATGACAGAAGAATATAAAACGGTTTTTTTTTGTAACTCTGTGTGCTTCTTTATTACTGAATATACTGTGTTTATGAGGGATATGTATATGGTATTGTTGTTGGTTGGTTCGTACAAGATAAATGATGAGACTGTAGAAAAAATAACGGTTTTCTTTTGAACATATAAAATGAAAAAAATATTAATAAGAAACCAAGTGATTTATTTATATAATCATAATCCAATTATTGTTTGAGTTTGTTTCTGATGTGGTAACTTTGGACATTTATATACAAAAGGTTGTATTATTTTATTTCGCTTTATATAAATTAGCTGTCGTATGCTGACTTTTGCGCACATCGCATCCCTTCTCTGACTTGTGTATATTTCTATATGACATCGCCTAACAAATTTAGATTGTCACACACCAAAAACACATAAAACGACAACAAAACTCAAAATTAATCTCTCAATTTAGTAATTTAATCTTTTCACCCTAGCAGATAGATATACAAACGTATACATACCATATCTAAAATACAAAACCAAAACAAAAAATCAACCCAAAATGACAAAAATTATAATTCGTTCCCTCGAGGAATTTTCTCTTATTTCAATACATATATTATACGTTTCTAGGTATACGTGTACGTCAGAATAGACAAAAAATTTGGAAAAACTATACAAAAAAAAACTGTTTAAACCTTCATCAGCTACAAAAAAAAAATCCATATAATCACTGTCGTATCAAGTACTCGTAATGTACGAAAATGTTGGAAAAGTTGATTTTAAATTTTATAAAAAAAAATTTTTTTGTTTGGTTTCTGCGAATTGCTATTTATTGGTTTTGGTTTTAACTCAAATGATATAACTAACAACAGTTTTATTTCAGATACACTTTATAAGTTTAGATGTTGTTGCTATGTATAATAATATATAATACTTTGTTAAATTTCGCAGTTCTGTAATAAATGTTGGTTGAAAAATTTTACGTAGGTTTGTAATTAATTTACACAAGGGCGCTGCCATAATACTGTGATAAATATTAACACCATGAATACTTGTTCACCAAGTTATAGTCAAGTTATACTGCATTTTGAACCTCAGCTAATTTATAATAGAGTGCACGTTAAAAAATGATAAAACTCCAAGTCACCATCCAAAACTGCACTGCCTTTCAATCTTATCCAGTAATACAGTTTCATCGATGTGTTTTTGTAATAATCGATCTCCCCTTCGTGATTAACGTGTTGCCTTCTGCTCCTCACGGTCACGATTGTTGTATTTGGCTGACATTTACAATTACATTTTAAAATTTTTTGTTAAATAGTTTATTAATACAAATAAAAAGGTCTAACTGACTTGAAAGTCAAAGCACATCTTCTAAAATTTGTTTTACGGGCGTGTTCAATTTCACCGTTGAAATTAATGAACATTTGTACATTTATTGTTTTATTTTTATTTTTTTCAATGTACATTTTTATATCCTACGTATAGTTCTTTCTTTATTACAACAAAAGACAGCCAAAATTTCCTTACCCAAGCAATATTATTTAATTAATAAAAAGAAAAAAATTTACACAATTCATCATTACACATACGTAGTTTTTTTTTTTTTTTCCTTATAAGGTATAAAATACAGATACAATGTAATTATCCGAGTTTTAGATATAAACTTTGCTACGGAATGAAGAAAAATAATACATAAATAGATTTAGACTAAAGTCATAAAGTGAGTCAATTACAAGAAACTCGCAAAGAATTGATTGATTGATTGTGAGTGTACGGCCAAGCATTATAGCAAGTCTCCCGGACTCCCGGGCACACACCGTACATCCGTTTACTCACAACAAAACCCGATGGATAGGATATGATTATTAGTTGGGACAGTTGGTTACAGACACCAATGCGATCGATAGTTAGTAAATTATTAGTACAATATATAATTAATAGGTTAGCATAAGACAACACAATCTAACTACATTTTTAGATGATCATTTCTCTGGAATCCAGGGCCGGATACTCAGGTCTCCCTAAACCTAAATTAAAAATTATTAATGTTGTAATTTCCCCCTGTTCGCCTTTCAATAATTTATTCAAGAAAATTTAAAATTACTCAGCTAAAATTATAATTCTAATTCTAATTACCGTAGAATTCGCTTATAGCAAACACTCAAGGGACATAATTTTGTTCACTATAGCCGGCTGTTGATTTTAATCAAATATTCGTTTACGTTTATAAATGTAGTTCTTTGTTTGAAGTGTATAAGAAAAAATAAGTGTTCGTGCAAATTCAAATCACAAAACTTTATGACAATACCATATGATCATTATAAGCGTTTGTTCGTTATATACATGGTTTGTTATAAACGGATTCTACTGTATTATAAAAAACATCATTATAACAAAATAAAGATAAAATTAAATTAAATAAAGTTGAAATTAAACTTTTATGATTGACTATGAGTGTACGACCAAGCATAATAGCAGGATCTCCCGGACTCTCGGGCCCATGCCGTTCACCTGTTCACATATAACAAAACCGAAGGATTGGATAGGATTATTAGTTGGGACAGACTCGACCCGGTTACAGACACCAATGCGATTGATAGTTAGTAAATTATTAGTACAATATATAATAAATAGGTTAGCATAAGACAGCACAATCTAACTAAATTATTAGATGATCATTTCTCTGGAATCCAGGGCCGGATACTCAGGACTCCCTAAATCCTAAATCTAAAACAGGGCTTAAAAAAGTATTAATTATTAATGTTGTAATTTCATCCTTGTCCGTCTTTATTAATTTACCTGATAAAATAATTAATAAAAATTTAAAATAACAGCGCTTTTTTCCTTATTAATGGTCCTTTTAAACCCATTTAAAAATTATTACGTACTGCAACAAGAATTAACATAAACATTAAACCGTTAAGCATAAAATTTTACTTAAAACTAATCATCAATTTCCTACCGATCCAGAAAAGAAAATATATAATTATGAATTCAATTATTTTATAAAATTTATATAAAATGATTTAAATGATAATAATTCAGCACCACAATACCTAGATTTATTAAAAATTCAATAATTCAATTAGGTACTATAAGTATATTAAGAATCAACAAATAAAATCAATATATAATTTCCCAGGCAACTCTGAAAACTAATTTTAATTAATAAATCACCATAATATCAAAGTCAAATCTAATTCTGAAATTCAGGATTAATTTAATCCCCATATTAAAAATTGATTCTGGAACTATGTTATCTTCTGAAAATTGAATTATTTATTAGCAAATTAAAAAAGACAAACCTTTAAATATTTTTAAACTAAATTAATTAATATATATTAATGAGCAAAACACAATACTATATAGGTATTACATACAAATATTACAAAAATTAACATTTTATGAGATTGCCTATGTAAACTCTCCCACTTCTAAGCTAAATTCTAGAAGAATGTTTAAAAATTTTAAATTGTTAAGTTATAATTTAAATTCACAGCACTTGTTCCATTAGTTACCATTCTCCTGTAAATAGTTAATTAATTGTTTACTTACTGCAACTAGATTTAAAAATAAAAAGTTGAAAATATATATTTAACCATACTATTAAATTTAAACTAATCGGAAATTTCCTACAAATCTAGAAAAAAGGAAATTAATAATGTTCAAATTAATTATTTATTTATAAAAGTATATAATATAATTTAAATGCCAGAACTCACGATTTTATAAATCTAAATTAGAACATCAAAAAAATTATTATTATTATTGATGTTTTAATTTACTAATCTAGTTGATATAATTAAAATAAAACAAAAAATCAAAAACTACGAAATTTATTATTTATTATAAAACTTTTACTCCATTTATGGACATATTACCCTGCAAAATAAAGCCTGCAAAGTAAGTAAAATAATAAATCCATGAAATAAAATTGAAACATCATTCTCCTACAAAACTAGTCGGTGTACTATACAATCAAAATTTACGTTTACGTGTGAAAAACTGCCACCTAAAACTTCAATCATATTCTATTAAGTTAATAATTAAGTTCAATACATTTAGCCTTTCGAAAATGTTTTCACATAATTCCACCTCGTTCACCATCTTTTAATCGAAATTTGGCATGCATAAATGAATACGTCATTATGTGATGCAAAGCAAAATCACAACTCAACTCAAATCAACACTTCCTTTTTTTTTTTTTTTTTTTATTTTATTAGGCTTGGCTCCTTTATGAAATAGAGCCATATTGCCAAAAAATCCAAATTTATAAATTCCTTGTTACATATTTTTCTTCATAAATTAATTTTACAAATAGAATTTTAAACAGAATTTTACTTCCTGCACATATTCCGTCGGCTATTAATTATCTCGTATTAAATTGTTATTCCACTCATCCTAATAAATTCATACATTTCCTTGTAAGCCAAAAAATCACCCTCATTCATTAAATCACTTAGATCTCTTGCATTCCGAAGGATGTTGAACTTTGATCTATATTGGCTATATCTGGGACAAGCCAATATGAGATGTTCAACATCCTCCACATCAACACTTCCAAGTTAGCATTTTATTTATATGGTTTAGTTAATTTATAGCCTTTTCACAATAATTAAATAAATTTAATCATTTAATGTATTTTATAATGCCCTGTAAAAAATAAAATAACTCATATCTAAAATAAATCCATCCTGTTCACACACTGAAAAAAATTAAAAGGAAAAAAAACAAAGAATCAAATTCACATTATTTATATTACACGATGTACTTATCTGACGACACGATGACAAAATACTTTGCATCTTGGTATAATCATTGTTGATTAAGAAGCTGATTTTCTAAAAACAAATGAGAAATCATTATTATTTATATAAATTTAGTTAATTTATTATAAAAATTCATTGTTTTGTTTACTTACCAATACAAATGTCATTATTATGAAACTGTCAATTTAGTCGAACAAGGGCATATAGTTATATTAGGTTGTATTATTATTTGTTTATATTAGGTTGTATTAAGCACTTTAGTTATACTGTTAATGTTATAAATCTCTTAACGTAGTTGTTTTTGTAGATAATAATTTTATGATACCTAGCTATAATGTTCGAGAATTCTTTTTGGAATAAGTCTTCTTGTTCGAGATGTGGTGATAACAACATCAATTTATAAAGAGTTTAATAAAAAATAATTAATTGCAATAAAGAGAGAGTTTACTTAAATAAAATCAGAATTAAAACAAAAAAAGGTTGTTTAAATTATTATAAAGTTAACCAAATTTAAAAGATCCGGGCCCAGCATATCCTATATGAGTTATATAAGGTGGATTCCAATTCGACTCAAAACTTATTTGATTTTACAAAAATATAAAAAACCTATTTGAGTCGAATACCCTAAAATTTCGTTGTGTTTGTGCAGTCCATGTTTTATTAACAACATTATAGTTGTAACATAAATACAAAAACAAAAAGAGGGGAAATAACAAAATAGAATAAAAACAACAGATTCTTATATACTAAACCACCAACACACATTAAAAGCAAATATCTCTACAATCTTCCATGTGCGTAGCAAAAGACATCATTTTTTTTTTTTTTTTTTATTAGGCTTGGCTCCTACATAAAAAAAGAGCCATATCGCCAAAAATCATATTTATAATTTTCTGTTACATATTTTAATTCAATTTACATTTTTCATAAGATTTTCCTCACTCTTAAAAAGAACCAGATTATCCCCTCACATATTCCATCGGCTAGTAAATATTTGTTTCGTATTAAATTGTTATTCCACTCATCCTAATAAATTCATACATTTCCTTGTAAGCCAAAAAATCACCCTCATTCATTAAATCACTTAGATTTCTTGCATTCCGAAGGATGTTGAACTTTGATCTATATTGGCTATATCTGGGACAAGCCAATATGAGATGTTCAACATCCTCCACACTTCCACACAACTCACAATCTTTGTCCTCACTCAAATGACGTTTCCACAAGCATTCCTTCCAGTTTCCATGGTTCAGCCTGATTCTCTCAACCGTTCGCAACATTCGCGTATCTCCTTTGAGCTCCTTAAAGAACGGAATTCTCAAAGGAGTACCACGGAGCACGCTGTACTTCATTCCTTTCGTTGGACTTTTCTCGTTAAATTCACTCTCCCATTTTCTCCACAGATTCATTTGAAACATTCGAAGTACATCTCTTGCATCATTCCTTTCGTACTCCTGAACCATGTCATTCAATGTACCCTTTTTAGCTAACATATCGGCTCTTTCATTCCCTTCGATCTGTCTATGTGATGGGATCCATTGTATGGTCACATCACGTTGACAGTCTCGAACACATTCAAAAATTAAATCAACATACACATTGCCTTCCCTTCCACCTCCACATTTTAGCAAACATAAACCACTCTGGGAATCGGAAAATATTACTATTTTCCTTTCCCCTTCATTCACAGCCAGTTTAATTCCTTCAAACATTCCAATCAGTTCAGCGTTCATTATACAGATGCTTTTGTCCACTTTAAAATACTTTTCCACATTCTTACCAGGCATAAATACACCAACACCCACTCCATTCTCAGTCACACTAGCATCTGTATAAACTATATCATCTTGCACGTACCGCTGACTGATTTTCCCAAACATAATTTTAGCGATAACTTCATTCATTCCCTTATTAAATTCCTCCATATTCAAACATACAGTAAGATTATTAGGAACGGGTTGCGGACCAGCATTGCCTATACCCAGAAACATGTTCAAGTTTTCAAGTGCAATACTAGTTCTATATGTCGGTTTGTACACCGCCCTATTTTGTAATCTTACTATCATCTCGTTCCAAAACTCATTTTTCTTAGTTATCATTCGCACTGTCTCTCTCACTGTGATCCACTCTCTCTTGTAATCAAGAGGTGAATCACCCATTTCAGACCACAAAGTATGTATTGGGGTTGAGTTAATCGCCCCCAATACCACTCTTGCACATGCATTTTCTACTTTCATTAATTGGCTAAAAGCCCCTTTCGAACCATTCCCATACACACTAATACCATATCCAATTTTGGAGGATATAAGGGCCTTCCTTAACATGTCAGTCACACTCGGATGAGCGCCCCATTTAGGTTTGCTCACCCGTTTAACCACATTTAAACGCTCCTTGCAGTTATCTGCCAAAATTTTCATGTGCTTCCCAAAATTCATACGTCTATCAATCCAAATACCCAAATACCTGTACGCATTTACTTGTTCAATACTTTGACTATCAACACTTATATTAACATTTGAAACGTTTGTTCTGAAACTCATATAAGCACACTTATTAGGATTCACTCTCAGATTCAACATTTTAAGTTTTTGAATTATATCATCTACCCCCTTTTGCGCTCTTTGAGCCGCCACATCAATACTTCTCCCTTTTCCAATTACTACAAAATCGTCTGCAAATTGCAGAACGATTTGATTGTCTGCATTGATGTGGTGTATCTCGCTGGTATATAGGTTGAACAGAGCTGGAGATATTCTACTTCCTTGCGGAAGTCCAATATTTGCAACTCCCTCCAACCTAAAACCACTTCCATTCAGAACCATTTTTCTATCAGTCATGAAATCTTTTATCCACATACATACTTTCCGTGAAAATCCAAAATTCGAGAGAATTTGTTGTAATTTCCACGGAACCACATAATCATAAGCTCTTTCAATGTCCAAAAATACCGCAACAGCTTTCAAATTATCCTTTCTTACTTCCCAAACAAACTTTTCCACACACTCAATTGCAGAGTGGTTCTTTCGAAATCCAAATGTTGTCGATGGCAACAAATTATTTTCATTCACAAAATCATCCATTCGTTCTTTCATCATTCCATTTAAAATTTTTATAAAAACATTTAACATACATATGCCTCGATAATTTGTTGCCACATTTGGATCTCTATCCCGTTTAGCGATGGGAACCACCCTGCTCTCTTTCCATTTGTCCGGTATTTTTGATCCCATCCACACTTTGTTGAGTATCTCAAGCAAATTATGTTTTGCTGAGTCACTCAACAACCGAATCATTTTGTAACTTACTCGGTTCGTCCCTGGAGTGGTAGATTTTGATCTATCTAACACCCTCAGGAACTCTCCCCATTCATACTTACAATCCATTCTTTCATTTCTACACATTCTATCAACTTCATTAATTACATTCAAATCATTGCTTACATTCAATACCATTCTTACAAATTCTTCACCTTTTTCTCGGTTCTCACATACCACATTGCTCACCTTAAAATGTTTACCATTCACCCTATTAAACAAACTCCATACATCCTTAGTTGTGGTTCTATGTGTCATTTGGGACACATATTCCCGCCAACTTTTCCTTTTTGCTCTGCGAATAGCCTTTTTCAATTTTCCATTCATTTTACCATACATAATCTTATTCTCACTACTCTTATTCCTATTAAATTCACGCAAGGCTATTCGCTTCCTTTCATACCAGTATTGAACTTCATTGTTCCACCAACCATTCACATTAATCTCTTTCATATCCAATATTTTTATACACAATTTATTTATCCGTTCAATTTCACTATCTAACCGGCTTTGATTTATTTCATTTTCTCCGAGAATCTCATTCATCTCATTCACCCATTTCCTGTTATTCATTAATTCACGTTTTTTCCTAAACACTCGATTATCATTCATGATCATTTTGATCATGAAATGATCACCACCCAAATTCTCTTCTTCAACATTCCAAGTGACCCGGCAGGCCAGTTCAATAGTTGTCATAGACAAATCTATTGCGCTGGCCGTGCCTCCCACATTCGCCATTCTAGTTGGCCTTCCATCATTCAAGAGCACCATATCGGAGTCTTGAATCAGGTCGGCCAACTGTTTTCCTCTTGCGCAATTGTCTAAACAACCCCACATTCTCGCATGCGCATTCATATCTCCACATACAATCAGGTCACTTTTATCTCTCACCCACTCAAACAATTTTTTAAAATCACTCAAGGCTTTTTTCCTTTCATCTTCATCACGCACATGGGTTACATACACGCTCACTAGTAACAGATTTCTTTCCAAATTCGTCGTTGAGGCGGCAATTGCTTCAATCACCTCAAAAGCGGGTAACTGTGTCTCTTGAAGCGTAAGATTTCTGTCGTACATTATTGCCACTCCACCGTAACCATCGCTTCTTGGTTTGGAAAGAAATCTGTACCCTTTCACATACAACGTCTTATTCATTCTCTCCCATGTTTCACTTATAAGCATCACATTCATTTTATTCTTGGCCAGATAATTTTCCAACATACTTTTTTTCGCGTAAAAACTTTGTATGTTTATCTGGCCAACAATAATTCTTTCACTCATGTTTCACATTCACACAAATAGCAATTTGTACATACCAATTAAAATATGTTCAGGGAGAATCCGTTTCCAAAATTTAACAAAAATAAATTTTAAAGAAATAATAAAATTTTGTTGCATGCCTCATAAAGATGTTGATGTTGCGAGTTGTTGTCCCATATTTTTCATTGTTGTCCAGTTTCTCGTTTATCTATTATCGATTTTTATAATTTATTTATGATGTACGTTATTATCAAGTTTCATCGGTGTTGGTGGTACAATAAAATTTTCATTGTTGACTTCCGTACTCAACGTAGTTCTGTTATATTTGTCAATGAACGCTATTCGGTTTTTTGTGCTTGTGTACCGAGTTTTTTTGTGTGGTCGACCGCGTTTATTTATATTTACGTTTACTGACTCATCTTCATTTTCGGTATCCATACACGACGAATCTGTCTCTGTTTTTCGCTCGTTGACGTTGTATTCTTTTAAATTAACCATTTTTTTGCTCGTTTCGATTTTGGTTTCTGCCTGTGCGTGTAAAATGTCAATTTTCGCTACATCGCTATACTTGGCTCGTTCTTGAATGGTAATTGATTTTACGGTATTTTTGTCGACCGTGCTTGTTTGTTGTACGTGTTGTGATTGTCCTTGCGTGTGTACATGTTGCTCATCTGGTATTTGTGGTTGTAGTGTTTGTTGTTGTAGCTGTTGTTCTGCTATATTGGTGATATTACTTAAAAGTGGACAATCTTGTTTTTTATGTGAATGATATCCACATTTATAACATCTCTCTTTCATGCCGTCGTAAAAAATTCTTACTTTAATGTTTTGAATATATAAAAATTGCGGTATTTCTCGCTCTATCTCTATATACACGCCTCTTACTCCCGAAAAAACTGGTAGCAGTGAGTTTACTCCAAACTTTTCACGTCTTGTTGAGTGTATATTACCAAAACGGTGCAAGGCCTCACTCAGTGTTTTATCAGTGATTTCTGGTGGCAAGTTAAATACCCTCACGTACCGCATTATTCTACTTGATCCTTTTACCGTTACCTCGGTTGATGTTCCATTAACATAATTGAACGTCAAAACATGTGTTTCTCGTAAAAATTCTAGGTATCTCTCTTCTGTGTTGAACTTTATATAAATACACCGCTCGTACAAATCCTGGTACAACGTATGTATATCTTTAGCCGTTAGCCCATTGTTCAAGACAAATTGCATCATTTCTTGATCTGACGGCTTAGCATCTGTCTTTTGAAACTGTACTTTTACAGTGTTTTGTCTTAAACTATCCATTTTAACTAATCCACAACCTTGTTATAAACAGGTATTAAATATAACCACTGCGCAGAATTGCGCTTATCAAATTTGGAAAGCACTAATATCACAATATTTTTCAATATTTAAAATTCACTAATTTTTATTTTTATTTTGTAATTCGCTCTATACGCCACAAAGGTTGACAATTGAATGTGCAAAAGACATCATGTTTTTATTATTTTATATACAGCTAATACCGCTGTAATGGTATCAATCCTGATCTATATATCAAGATATAGAAAAATATTGGGAACAACTACACCCACAAAACCGTCTCTGTTTTTGTTGTTGTTGCTTAGCTAATACATAGCTAAAACCAATAACAAATATTACATTTCCCTAAGTGGATCCGCGTAAACAGCGAACGAGGGGGCCCGTACAAACATTTCGTTGGCTTAGTCATGTATCAATTTTTAAGAAAGTATTTCTGTCTATTATACTTTGTACATAACATAAAAACCAAGAACCAGAACCATACCGAAACCCACAAAAATGTTTATACGTATGTATGTATAAGCACCTTTGTTTGGCTTGCAAGAACGCATTCAATTATGCGTAAATATAAAATCTAATATGAAATTAAATGCGGACGTATGTTAATTTACATTTAAAACTATTTTGATACGATCCAATTATTAGGTTTCAGTAATAAAATCAATCACACACACGTTAAAACATGCACCGAATAGAAATACAGTACCTTGCCATAATATTAGACCCACGCAAAAATAATTGAATTTTCTAACTTCAGAGCACAATTGTGTTTTTATAGTTCTGGCAACATTAAACAAGATATTTTAATGTTTGCAACGCAGTAAAAAAAAAAATTAATGTCATTATAGCCTCGAGAGCGAACAAAGGATTACATAACCTAAAAATTTGTTAATTTTAAAGTAGTTTCTTTTGACTAATTACGGTAAGTATGCGTTGCAAATTTTGTTTCAGTGTGATAGTCTGTTCTTATTTTATATTTTTTTGCTATTATACAATAAGAAAATTAAAAAAAATATGATCTTTTGAAATATTTTAGATGGGAAAAAATGGTGACCTCTCTTTTGAGAAAGTTGGTTTTATTTAGTTTGGTATTATGTTTAATAATTTATTAGACACCCAAAACAGTATAAAGCACTTAATTATTTACCGATATCATCTCTCTAGATAAAAAAGTCCCTTTTTTCTTCCATGGGTCTAATAATATGGCAAGGTACTGTAAATAATTTGGATTTCTTTATCTATAAATATAAAACATTGCCTGATAAATACATTCCGGTGGATTGCATTTTCCAAAATTACACTTTAAATTATTTCACTTCCACTTTAATTATTATTTCACTAAAAACAGAATTAAATAAAATTATAATTATATTGATAATTAAACTTTATATACTACATAAACTACATAAATAAAACAAAATAAAAATAAAATTTAATTAAATTTTTGAAGAGGATAGAAATAACACGTCTATCCTCTTTGACGAACATTCGCTCACCAATTACAAGAAACTCGCAAAGAATGTACCTAAATTCTAACTTAATTCTATCTTATAATTAATTAAATATAAACATCACATAATGCAACAATTGCAACAAATTGCCCATCAGGGTGTTCGCGTTAAGTGAAAGTTTATTTTTATATTTCATGTAATATTGAAATGATAGATCTTTAATTAAGTTGGTTTTAGTTCGTGAATGCAATCTTATAGTTCGGTATCTCCTCGGGACATTTAATATTAATTTTAAAAATTTGTTTTGTAAGATTTGCATTTTTTGTTTGTGGATGTTAGCCGCATTCCACCATAGAGGAGATCCATACAAGATTACAGCCAGTACAACTGTCTTATAAGCTAACATTTTGTTTTCAAACGATAGGTAACTTTTTTTATTTAATAAAGGATATAGCACATAAAAAAGTTGATTAACTTTACTTATTATAAAATTTAAGTGATTTTTGTATGTCACTTTTGGATCCAGGAGAATGCCAAGATATTTGACCTGTTTTTTCCAGGTTAATTGTTGTCCGTTTATAAGCACATTTGTTTGAGGTAGTTTAGTTGGCATTCTACACCGCGAAAAATATATAGCCTGTGATTTGTTAGAGTTTAGTTTAAGACCCCATTTTTTAAAGTAAGCTACCAATATGTTGATATAATCAGTGAGTCTGTTTACTATGACTTGTGAGTAGATGTCGGAGGTGAAGATTGATGTATCATCAGCAAATAGTGCAATTTCGCATTCATCTTTAATGGGTATGTCATTTAGAAAAATACAAAATAAAATAGGGCTTATTACAGATCCTTGAGGAACCCCGAGTTGATATCCATTAGACTGGAATTGGAGTTCCGGATCTGAACAAAATATTTTCGATTTTCGAAGTACGATTTCAATAGTTTGATTATGTGCATCGGGAAGCAATATCTATGAAGTTTATGCAAACGACCATTTATCCAGACTGAATCAAATGCCTTTCTAGGTCAAGAAGGACCATGCCAGTGGATTTTTTCAAATTCCTTTGGATTTTAACATGCTGGGTTATGCGATCGACTTGGTGGATGGTAGAATGTTGGTAACGGAAACCGAACTGTTGCGGTATTAATAAATTGTTTTCTTCAATAAAGTCATTTAGTCTATTTTTGATGATACACTCGAATACTTTACTAACCGAGCTTAGCAAGCTTATCGGCCGATAGCTGTCTACATCACATGGGTTACTGCCTTGCTTCATTATTGCAACCAGCTTAGCTATTTTCCAACAAGAGGGAAAATACGATAGTCTAATACAATGCGACAATAAATTTGTTAGAAGTTTAAGTCCAGATTCTGGAAGATGTGTCAAAAAAATATTGAAGATTAAATCTTGGCCAGGTGCTTTGAGGGGACGGCTGTTATTTATAATCCCTCTTACCTCTTCTATTGATACATGGAACAACGAAGCAACGGTTACCACATAGTTATTTATAAGTTCCATACTGTTTTTACTCTCGTCTGATTCTAGAATGGTGACTGCTGTTCCGAAAGCTTTATGGAAATTTTGAGCAAGTGCTTGACATTTTTCATTTGAATCAATAATTTTACTTCTGCCATCGGGATTGTTTAATGGTGGGATGCAAGTGTATTTTTTTTTTTTTAGTAATCTCACCGTGTGCCAGTATGGTTTAGATCCTTTGTCCAAAGCTTTTAACTTATCCTGCCATTTAGCGTTAACAATATCATAGATTTTTTGTCTTATGGCATTAAGCAAATTAACAATATTTCTTGGATAGGGATCTCGACTCCTTATCCATTGTCTACGCCTCACATTACGGAGCTTGATAAAATTTAGGATTTCGTCAGACAGAATTAACTTATAACTACTCGAAGGAACAATAGTAGGCACAGAGAACTCTGTTGCTTCCTTAATAGTATCCGCAAGCTGTTTTGTCATCAAGTCAATTTGGCTAGTATCTGTGATAATTTGGTTGCTAGCGTATGACTTAAGTTTGTTATCAATAAAATTGTGAAATGAGAACCAGTCGGCTTTTTTAAAATTGAAAGATTGAATTGTTTGATTTATGCGACAGGTTTGTAAGCGGATAGAACACAAAACTGGAAAGTGGTCTGAGTTAAGTTCATTTTTGGATCCAATATAGTTTGCAGGAACTTCGTTACTTGCTAAATAAAAATCAAGAGTACTATTAGTTCTATAAGTATGATGGTAGGTAGGTGTGTCTCGAGAGTGCAAGACAACATTCGCACGGCTGTTAAGTAAGTCAAATAAGGTACGTTTACCTTTGTTGGATTTACTACAGTTCCAAAATGAAGGGGGCAATTAAAATCCCCAGTAAGAACAAATGGGCTATTTTAATTGAATAAGCGGTTAAGATCCCCTCTAAAATTGCAATGGCTAGATTTGGGCACGTAACATGAAGTTATTTTTAAGTAGGAATCAGGCAGTTCCAGTTGAATAGAGATATTTTCAATACTTTGAAGAATTAAAGTGCGAAGTAGAGTATGTGGAATGGAATTTTTGATGATGATAGCTATACCTCCGCCAAATTATTTGTCGCGATCATTTCTATAGATCAGGTTAAGTGAGATGTGGAAAACTGTGTCTGGTTTAAGGTATGTTTCTGAAATAAGCATAATGTCAACGTTATATTTATCAAGGAAATGAATTACCTCATGTTTCTTATTTTTTACGCTGTGAGTATTCCAGATGCAGACATTCAAATAGTTATTTACAGACATATTGAATAGCTGTTGCCAGAATGACCTGGACCTGTTCCGCTGGCGTACGGCATCTCCTGAGTCCATCCATGATGTTTTCCAATATCAATAATAATTCACTGGAAGAATACAATTTAGAAATATTTGGAATTTCGAATTGTTGCACTATACGAGCTGTATTTGTTTTAAATAAATTTGACCAATTAACTTGTGAAGTTGAGGCTCCTTTGTTAGTTGGTTGACTGAATTGCTGATCTTTAGAATTCAACAAGCTGGAAAATGCTGATGCCCTCCAATTGAAAGATTGCGTAGACTTAGATTGGTTACGTTTGTTGATCTGTCCCCGAATGCGTTAAAACTCATTTCGTTTTGGACAAATCATTGAGTTGGCAATGTGGTTTCCTCCGCAGTTGGCATATACATGTTTTGTTTCAACACTTTTAAACGGGCATTCTTCATCATCTATATGAGCCTGGGCACAATATCCACAACGAGGCTTCATATTACAGTTGCCCGAAGTGTGACCGAGCCTGAAGCACTTCAAGCATTGTGTGAGTCGTTCCGGTTTTCTATGGGGAATATCCCAAGTACAAGCAATGTGTCCAATAAATCGATGGCTTTTCAACTGGTTTAGAGTCATTGTTTTTGGAAACGAGACAAAATACATTGCACTATTGTTATTCATATTCTCCTTACGCATAACTTTTGTAATGCGCGATGGTGAGAGACCAACCTCTGTAATATAAGTTTCCACCTCCTCAATAGGCATGGATGGAAAACCGAACAAAACGAATCTTGAAGTTTTATTCTCATCTGGTGTGAATGAGAAAAATTCTGCATTATTCTTTTTTAGCTCCTCGGATAGCTGAGTGTAGTTTACTTTGTCATAAGTTGTTACCCACAGGCCAATAGACGTAAGCTTCATGTCGAATTTGCTTACTTTAAGTTTATTCATTATCTCTCTAATTTGAGCTGAGTTCAACTTGGTGACAATCGGAGGTAACTTGTATTGTTGTTGTTGTTTATTCGGATTTTTATTTTTATTATGATCATGGTTTACGTTTTTGTTTTGTAGGAAATTTTGGTAAGTATTGTTAATCGTAACAGTATATGAAAGCGGGTAGCCAGTGCCGTTGTTTCTTGTATTATTACTAGACATGACTGGTCTATGTTTTTTTAAATGATGATTGATATCAAGGTCACTATCTACATGATCACATGATCGTTTTTTGTTCATAAGTTAGATAAATCTAACTTATGGATTCACTAACTGTCACTAACACTATAACTATGAATGTCTATAAATTATAAATCCACACATACGTATGTATATATTCCAATACGTGTGATGCGAGAATACCTGTATAAGGATACCTGAGAGTTCCGTTATTTTTAATTTTTTTTTTTTTTTGTTGAACACGTTGTCATTTATGGGTTCTCTTTCATTGTATAAGTTAGGAACAGTGCCACGGTAAAATTGTTTTCTTTTCCTTCTTCGACGTTTTAATGCTGGAGTTCCATTTCAATATATGTACAATTATTTGTTTAAAATCGTCGTCAAAATCTTACATGTTATATAATTTGTTCGGCTCGTCTTTTGAAATGAATATTTCACGAATTCTACTTATGACAAATTGTTGAAGTTCTGTATTTTTCGAAAAATTATTTGATTCCGATAATTTTTTGAAGTCAAAAATATCCTTTGGCTCACTTCATGTACACTGTACGACGTACCATGAACTTTAGCATTTCTGATGAGGTTGTAGTAAAGAGTAACATGATAATTAAAAATATCCCTGCACTGCCGTTCAGTAACATTCTGGATATTAATATTATTATTTTCTTGAATCGATGCTAGATACAAAGCGAAACATTTTCGATACTAAAAGGGCACTGTCAAGGTACTGTCAAGGTCTTTTAGCTTGGGATCGTAAATATCGGGATTCAACTACAGGGAAGGAAGTGACATGCTGCATAATATGGTTTGTCGTTGCTGATTTTAGTTCATTTAACAGGCGAACGTACCTACCTAATAATGAACACAGATCGATTAGTTTTGATTCAAATTATATACGAAGTGATTTATATTATACTAGTGATCTGTGGCCCCTACGGGGCCGAATCTATGGTACATTTAGTTCGCTAAATCAGTGGGAGCCCTCACACGACTAAAAGTCATTTAATTAGGCTACCCGTGATTAAATACTGGTTTAGGTAGCTCCTAATTTTTTTTTATAGTGATAGCAAATGTGAGTCTCAACGGCAATTGCAATCTTGATATTGTAAATGACATATTTGGATCAGTGGTAGTTATCAGCTTTATTCTTAGCATAAAAATAATATTACCTTTTCCAACACCGGTAATAGCTCCTAGTTTTACAGATTTTTTAAATAATTCAGTCACCGCCACACGGACATCATTGAACGAACCCGATTGTAAATTTATATTCCTGATAAGCATAACTATTGTACCAACTTCCAGGATTAGTTTGTGTGGTGGCATTCCAGAAGGTGCAATAGAATTAATATACTCTAATGGTTTATTTAATTTTGAAGGATCCGTTGTGATGATTGAACAGACACTGCAATACATCTTGGAATCCCCGTCAATTAAATTAAGCACCTCTTTTTTAATCTGGTAGCAATTATAATTTAATGGGCAAACAATTGCTCTTACTGAATACTGATCTGTATTACGAAGATCCAAAGAATCATCAAAAGTGTGGTGAACAATTGAGTTTGGTGAGAATCTCAATCATGTTTAGTCCATTAGTACATTGCAGTGTTCCATTTCCAAATTGCAGCCACCACTTGGCAAATTCTTGTACCAAAGAAAGTATGTTTTCTTTTAACATAATAATAAGCCGGTTTCATTTCATTCAAAAAGTGAAAATGTAAGGTATATTGTAAATTAATATAATATGATCAAATTTTAGAATTCAGAAATCAAAAATTTCTTTATAAACAACATTTTTAGTAAAAATGCTACTACTTCCATGAATCAGATTTCCATGGTGCGGCGTTGGCAGAAGCTTAACTTTGACGTCATAGAAACGACGAACCTTTGAGAATGCAATATAAAGTTGTCCGTGTCCAAATACAGGTTCCGACAGGTATATCCCAACTTTGTCCATTGTTTGACCTTGAGACTTGTTTATGGTCATTACACATGCTGCCTCAATAGGAAATTGTCGTCGTTTATGTTTAAAAGGTAACTCCAGGTCGGAACTTGAAATATCTATCCTTGGAATTAAAACGATGTTACCCATATGAGATCCAGTTATCACTTCTGCCTCAATAACGTTATCTTTCATGCTTTTCACAACTAATAATTAGTGTTGAGATTCCGAAGTAGCATGACTATAGTTTCATCTTTAAGATTCAGAGTATGTTGAGGTAGCCCAGCCAGATTGATAGAATTCAAATATTCTAGTGGAAAGTTAAGACGCTCACTTTCATCTTCTGTATCGACTTCGTTTGTACTTAAATACACTTGAATTTGTTCAAGAAGTAAGCCTTCTTTGGGCATAAAAAACATAGTCAACCCCCCCCCCCCATAGAGTCTCAAACATAGTAAACCCAATATTTTCACTGGTTTGCATCTGAATCATTTGGGTTTTAGTTGAGTATAAACCAAGCAGTAAGTTTTGTATCTCTTGAAGTGGCACGGTCTGCTGCATGTAGTATATTCCCTACGCGAAAACAAACGCTCTTGTCTTCCTGCAAATTAACTGGCAATCGGTATATGGTATGGCTTTGATCATGCATTGGGAAACTAAAAATTCTCCAAATGGCTTCTGGTGCACTGACATAGCGCGAATCCACATACATTAAAGATTCTTCGTGATTATTTCATCAACAAATATTTCTTACTCTTTACTGTGGTACATATTTCAACGTTGATATGGCAGTTATATTTCAGACAAAGATATGGATTGTATGGGACTACCCAACTGTTATCAGTGCGATGACCAGGAAAAACTTCTATTTCGTTTGTCTCTCTTCTTTTGTACTTGGGGTATCCGTTCACATTTCCCAATGTAATATCTTGAAATTATTTTAGAAAACCTTTGAAACATTTCCCTTGCACTATGGATGGACTGTTTGGATATCGGTTGCCACATGATGTATGGATCATATTTCAAACAATGATTTCAAAAAGTTGAGGCGGTAATTCTTGGTCAGGAATTTTAGCAATAACAATTTTGCCATCGAGTATGATTAAAATGTTACCATGTGGCAATCTTCGCTTTTGAAATTCTATTACATGAACGATTGCCTTCACAGTTCCAAAAATAGATTTTTGCATAATGTCCGTTACTAAATTATTTAACTTTAGCCGAAAAACTCTAGCTACCAAGTCTGGCCGATGTTCCACTTTTTGCCAGGGCCCAAGGTTTTCTACGATTTCTTTCCATTTCGGATTGCAGGTCATGGTGACAAAAAGATCCGGCTTGCCATACTTTCTAACAATTGCCATAGCATCCTGGTAATCCTGTTGCATATTGCGAGGGCTACCCTGAAAGCTAGATGGCAATATTACAGAATTTCCAACCTGCTTGTTTTCCGAATCTGCGTCACGATTTAAGTATTCCATTAAAGCTTTATAGCTATCTGCTCTCAATGCTGGTTGATAGTTTCGGATCTATTGAAGATCGTTTGACTCTGCGCGAATATAAGCGTCAACTACATACTGCTGGGTTAAACGTCCTGCGTTCAGCAACTAAGAAAACACCTCTCTAACTGATAAACTGGTTCTTCATCTTTACTTTGAAACACTATGGTCACTTCGTTAACCGTTGGAGCATTGTACCGCCTTTGGTCACTGTCTCCATCATAAATTAGTGCTAATGCCACTTTGGTTGGCTCAACGCCATCTGCTTCGGCAGTTTCTCAATAGCTTGTTTTTCCACTTCATGAAGCATTTTAATTGATTTTGCAAGTGGATGTTTGCTAATTATATTAGCTAATTTTCTCATGATCATTTCTGAGCACTGCTTGTTCTCTCGAAGGTTCATTCGTTGGTAGATTGCATCATCAGGGTCCAACACGTATATCTGGGCAAATTTTCTGGCTTCATTTCCTTCAGGATGCACTGTTCCAATCCGATGAACTATTTGTCCGCATACGCGAAAGCAATACGGTCCCTTACCTTGAGGTGGCTTAATGTTAGCTCCAGTCGAGGCAAACGCAATTGAACAGTAGCAGCCCCGATTAAATAATATAAGCAGCAATTTTCGGCGTTTATACAACTGGCACGTTAATCGACGGATTGTTGGGTCGGTTGTCCGCGACTAAGTACATTACAGGACTAGACTTGAAGGACGCGTTTTGGCAGATTCCGCTTGCGGAGACTGCCAGAGATAAGACCGCTTTTACAGTACAAGGATGGCCACTCTATCAGTTCAGGGTGATACCGTTTGGGCTGTATAATGCAGCCCAATCAATGTGCCGGTTGATGCATAAGGTTATTCCGCATGAGCTACACGACAAAGTCTTTGTTTATCTTGATGACTTGCTCATCGAGCACCTTGAATTGCTAGAGTTGGTAAGCGACAGACTACGGGCAGCCGATCTAACAATTAATGTTGAAAAGAGCAATTTTGTGATGCGTGAGATTCGATATTTAGGTTATCTTGTGGGAGAAAAAGAACTAAGGCCAGATTCTGGAAAAATAGATGCAATTGTCAATTTACCAGCTCCAACACGCGTTAAGCAGACAAGGCGGATATTGGGAATATGCGGTTGGTATAGGAGGTTCATAGCGAACTAAGCAGACATAACAGCACCCATTTCTGATTGTCTGAAGAAGGAGAAATTCGAATAGTCTGACAGAGCACAAGACGCATTTCAACATTTGAAATATATATTAACTGCAGCTCCAGTGCTCATAAATCCGGATTTCAATGAGCCTTTCTTTATTAGGTGTGACGCAAGTATTGAAGGTGTCGATGGGGGGTATTATACCAAAAAGATCAAGAGGAAAACGAGCGACAAATTGCGTTTATGTCACAAAAACTTAACAAAGCACAAAAAAATTACTCGGTGACAGAGTTGGAATGTCTTACTGCAATTCTATTAGTTAAGAAGTTTAGAGCGTATATCGAAGGTTACGAGTTTACGTTGATTACAGACCACGCCAGTCTAAAGTGGCTCATGGGACAACGGGATCTTAGTGGCAGATTAGCAAGGTGGAGCCTCAAGCTCCAGGGACATAAATTTAAGATTGTTCACCAAAAGGGGAAATATAATGTGGTACCAGATACGCTGTCTAGAGTGTTTTGTGATTCACAGGAAGAGTTCGAGGAAAACTATCCAAAAACATTGAGCCAGATCAGCTGGGATTCAGCAGAATTTGATGAACCGGAATATAAGGAGCTTTTTGAGAAAATAGAAAATGAACCAAATATATTTGCAGCATTCCGAGTATCCGACAAACAAATTTTCATTCGACTGGAGCCCAAGAAGAACACTGACCTAACCGACCTTTCAGTGTGGAAACTTTGGATTCCGACCAGTATGCGTACAGCACTAGTCGTAAAGGAGCATAACGACCCGTTTTCCTCAAAACTTTGGAAAAGTTACGCAGGTTTTGGTCATGTCAGGGATGATAAAACAGGTGCATGAATTCGTGACGAAGTGTGAAATCTGCAGGATAACAAAACCAACTAATAAACTGACAAGACCACCAATGGGCAAACTCTCTGCAGTGGAAAGACCCTGGCAGCGCATTTACGTGGATTTGCTTGGTCCGTATCCTCGCTCGGGCCATGGAAAAACAACTATACTTATCGTTCTAGATCATCTGACAAAGTTTGTTTTGCTTAAGACACTTACAAAAGGTACAACACAGCAGATTACAGATTTCTTAAGGAACGAGGTATTTCTTATTTTTGGGGTTTCTAAAACAATCCATTCAGATAATGGAGTACAATTTAAATCCAAAGAGTATAACGAACTTTTGTCCGAATTTGGGGTGCATGCTACAAAAACCGCGATCTACTCTCCACAGTCGAATGCATCCGAGCGAGTCAATCGTTCAGTGATCTCTGCAATTCGATCGTATATAGGCATAAAACACTCGAATTGGGATAAATACGTAAATGAAATCGCTTCCGCTCTACGCAATGGAATCCATGAAACCGTGAAACATTCTCCACACTTCTTAATTCATAAAATTCATCACGGTGATGATCATAAAATACTGCAAAAACTTCGAGATGCCTCAGAAGGGGAAATAAGGTTACCACTACCAAATAGGCTTTCAATTATTCACAATGAAGTTAAAACTAACATTGTTAAGGCATTTGATCGAAGCGCAATGCGCTATAATCTTCGAACAAAGCCTGTTGATTATGATCTCGGACAAATAGTGTTTGTTCTGATGCACCCACAGAGCGATACCAGAAAGAAATTCTGTGCGAAATTCGCCCCTCAATTTCAAAGTGGAGTCATCAATAGAAAAATTGGAAATGGGATGTATGAAATAAAAGACAAATCCGGTAAAATACTTGGAATATTTCATACGAAAGATATTCGGCTATAGGCCCGAATAAATAATTTTTTGTTCTCTCAGCTTCATCTCCACAGCAACGAGCCATGTAGAGTGAACCTGCCCTGTTACGGTTGTCTACGCTAATATGAATTTGTTATGCAGACAAATCGTTCAATAATTGCGTTTAGGGGTGCGCTTCTGTAATCTTGGAAATTATAATATTTTGTTGTTGTTGTTATTGCAGAATTGGTACATACAGAAAGCAAATAAATCTTTTTCTCATGAGTTCAATGAACTCGAGTTGGTGGTTTATCTATACAACTGTACACGACTATTTGGCTTATATATAGATTTATTTGGGTGTTACTCAGGTGGTAGTGGTGTTTAGTCACAATTGGAGTATAAAAATCGTACAGTTATTATGTATGATTACTTTGAAATACATATATACCAATCTGAATTTGTAAATTACATATTGCTAAAGCAGTTTGCTTTCTGGCAGAACATTGGTCATAAGATTTTCTAAATACTCGAGATAGTTATCAAGTGGAGATAATTTAACTTGGCCCTTCTGGCAACATCGAGTAAACTCATTAGTACTATTTCCAGTATTTTCTTCTTCGAAATTAAGCGAAAACCAATGTTTGCACACGATGTTCATTAATCCCAAAAAATGTTCAGAAATTGCTGCTTCATTACTGAATGCACTTTCCAGCAGCTCTCGAAACCTTTGGGTAGCCGTCGTTTGTTCTTCTACGGCGATTGATTTAGTTTCAAGATATCGTAAGCAATAGTTTTAAAGTCGTATGTTATGCTGTTCAAGTGTTTCAACCGCTCTTGAAGAAGAAGTTCTGTTTCGATCATTATAAAGCCGTATGTCATGCTGTTCAGGTGTTTCAATCGCTCTTGTGGCTTTCATCTTCTTCGATCTCGCCGTAACATTTCCAATAGATCTTTGTTCAGAGAATAGTCCTTAACATCAAAGCAGCATACTTACGTTACACATATCCCTTTTACCCAGTTCTGTTTCGATCATTATAAAGCCGTATGTCATGCTGTTCAGGTGTTTCAATCGCTCTTGTGGCTTTCATCTTCTTCGATCTCGCCGTAACATTTCCAATAGATCTTTGTTCAGAGAATAGTCCTTAACATCAAAGCAGCATACTTACGTTACACATATCCCTTTTACCCAATTCTCAATACCTGAAAAAGAAGCATTGGCAACATTGTACTGACGTCAACCTGAAATAAATCATCATCATTCATCATCATATTACCTAAAATAAAAATTTTAAATTAATATTATATAAATCCACATAAAATCTAAATTACATACCTTACTACCTGATTCAATTCCTGCCCGAATAAAATTTCAATGTAAATTCTTTTTTTATTAAATTAAAAAAATAAATTTTATGTACATATTTTGAGAACCCAATTTAATTTGTGTACATAAAAGTTTGGTCCTTCGAGCCGGATTACACAACCAATTGTGTATGTAAATTACCAGCAGCATTGGAGAGTAATATCATATTGATTCAGTCCACAACACTTGAGATTTTAACCAAGGAAACCAGATTGCCGATCAGGTTCCGATATCCAGGTAAACCGTTTTAGTTTATTTAAAATAAAGTGAATTGCCCGAGCATTTATTTCCGTGTTAATTGCTTTCCCTGTATAAACCCAAGCTTATTCGATAATCGAACTCGTTATGTCTAGTGACGTCCAAATCGCAGCCCTAAATAAGCGTAAGTCCGTGGTCAAAGGCCAGTTAACAAAGTTGGCTAATTATATTAACTTAAAAGGGAAAAATTGCAAATTTCATGAGCTTAATGCTCGATTGTCAAAGATTAATGATTTATATAATCAGTTCGTCGAGACTGAGGATATCAAAAATCACATCTTTAATTCAAGCTATTAACCTTCAACCAGTTCCTAATATTGAAGATTCCGCTGACCATTCAATGTCCGGTAATACTTTCAAATCCGATTTCAAGCTACCGAGACTGTCATTGCCTACGTTTGACGGAAACTATAAGCATTGGCAGGCTTTTTATGATGTCTTTACTTCCACAGTTCATGAGAACACTGCTTTGTCGCCCGCTCAGAAGTTTAAATATCTGCGGGGACAATTGCAAGGTCCAGCTTACTCCACCATATGCCATTTCCGCGTAGACGACGCGAATTATGTTGAAGCCCTAAAACGACTTATAAATAGATATGATAAGAAGAAAGTGATTGTTGAAGCATACACTCATGATCTTCTATCACAACCGAAAATTACTTCAACACCATCAGCGTCTAAATTAATGATAATTTATGATAGCGTAGATGAAACGACACGTGGACTAAAATCACTAGGTCTGCGATCCTTGGATTATTTATCTAGCCTCCGAAAAACTAGATGAAGAATCAAGGCAATTATGGAAATATGAAACGTCCGAAAACAAATTTCCTACAATTGACCAATTTTTAACATTTGTGTCAAATAGGATGAATGTTTTAGGTGACTCCGGGTCTAAACGAGGCCCTACTGCAAGCAATCCCTCTTCCAAGAGTCAAACATTTTACGTAGCACAGCAACCTCGTTGCCCCGTATGTGTTAATGAAAACCATAAACTGTATTCATGCGATAAATTCAGAAATATGCATGTTAATGCCCGTCGGGAATTAATTAAAAATGCAAACCGTTGCTATAATTGCTTATCGGATGAGCACGTCGTCATCCAGTGCAAAAATACCAGGAGCTGCTTAAAATGCAATAAACGGCATAATACTTTGTTGCACGTTGCTCAAGGCATTGATCCACCAAATAGTAACAGTAGAGATAAGATTAATACTTCGGAGCCAAGTTCATCAACGTCACAACTGGCGAAAACCTATTTGATACCGGAGATTCATAATGAATCATTATCGCCCCAAATTATCGCCAATCACGTTAATCCTAAGCCGCCAACAATATCCATACTACCAACAGCTCAAGTCGAAATAGAGGACAGTCTTGGTAGATGGACAAAATATCGTGCCCTCCTCGACTCTGGTTCGACACATTCATTTATCACTGAAACATGTGTTAGTTATTTGAGAATCCCGAGAGCCAAGGCTAGTATTGCAATTGATACTTTGAACGGTTAAGGTGCTGGATTGTCCAAAGGTGTGTCCAATCTAAGAATTAAATCATGTGTTGAACCTAATTATATTGTCTCGACCCCAGCCTATATCATAACTACGATTTGCTCCAAACTTCCAACCCAATCGATCAATACCAGTGATTCATACTTTAAAGGAATTAATCCGCTAGCTGATCCCGAGTTCCATCAACCGAATAAAATAGATATTTTACTTGGATGTGAACATCTATTCCATGCGCTTACTACGGGGAAGATAGTGCATTTGCACAAAGGTACGCCCATTGCTCCACCAGATTTAGTTGGATTATTGGCGGAAATTTTAACCTCAATTCTCCAAATAAAGTTGCCCCAAAATCAAGGCATATTTAATTAAATTCCGATCAATCCGAATTGGCCAGTATTGATAATTCTATCCAGCGATTTTGGGAAACTGAGGAGATTCTCACGCAAAACACCTTGACCGCTGAAGAAGACAAATGTCTTAAATCCTTCCACGATAACGTAGTATTCAAGGATAATCGATTGTTACTGTCACTACCATTTAACCAGTATCCACCAAATCTGGGTGACAGTTATCAACAAGCCCTTCGACGATTTTTTTCTCTGGAGAAAAGATTAAACTCCATTTCCACACTCAAGAAAAGCTATGCCGAATTTCTACAAGAGTATCGAGCCTTAGGGCATATGGAACCCTTACCCGAATCAAAGATAGCGAAACCATCAAATAAAATATATTACATACCCCACCATCCAGTGTTTAAAAGCTCCAGTACGACGACCATGGTCCGTGTTGTATTCGATGCGTCTGCTAAGACGACAACCGGAGAATCATTAAATGACAACCTTCCTGTAGGTCCTACCATCCAACAAAACCTAATTAATATACTAATACGATTCCGTCAACATCGATTTGTAATCTCCGCCGACATCGAGAAGATGTTCCGGCAAATTCTGATACATCCTAAGGACAGAGAGTACCAACGAATTGTTTGGAGAGAAAGCCCCCTAGAAAAGGTACAACACTTTCGTTTCGATGTGGAATACGATGTAAAGCATCCAATTATACTTCCATCCAGCCACATCACAATTGAGAGAATGATCCGGGAGAAACATATCCAATATTTACATGCTGGATCTAAATTATTACTCACCTTAATCAAGCAACGGATTATAATACCAAGAGCAAGACAACTCATCCGAACTCTATTTTACGCGTACAATATTTTGTATGAAAGGATATTTCTAGTAGAAGATGGAAATATAAAAAATGTCATTGTATTGACATGGACTGAAATACATGGTAAATGTTTTACTTTCATTGTTTTACTATGTATATTATGTTTTATTTGCAACACGTTGCCTGTTTCTCCATATTTGTGATATAATTCGGCTAAAATTTGTTCAAGTTATTATGAAAAACCCGAAACTTTAACGAACTTTTGTAAGGAAGGTACACGAAGGCTCTCGATGATCTATGTTAATTATATCCTAAATTAGTGGTAGTATTATTAAACTGACTTGGACCAAATATGATACAAATCGGTTAAAATTTATCCAAGTTATTATGAAAAACCCAAAAATTTAACGAACTTTTGTACGGGAGGTACCCGAAGGAAACGAAATTTAAAAAAAAATCGTACGGTAGAATTCAATCTGAGATGAAATTCATACATGGTAAAATTTTCATGACCACCGGTTCAGCGATTTAGGCGCCTATTCAACACAGACAAACATGAAATCGCCTATTAGTAATATAGATCATTAAATAAAATCTTAGTGTAGTATCTTATCTACATATTTAGCTCTCGAAGTTTATCCATCCATAGCATTTTGAAGTCAAATTTGGGCCAATTAGGAATGAGCTTTGTTATTTATTAACCGATTATGATGAAATTCTATTTGCCCATGAGTTCTGGAAAATGGCCAATTAAAAGGGACTTGATGATTTCTTGACCCATTATGGTGAAATTCAGTATGTACGATGGAAATAGGATTCTAAAATTAATTTTCGGTAAAGCACTGGAAAAAGGCCAATTAGGAAGTACTTGGTTGTTTTTAAACCGTATTTGATGATATTCTGCAAGGAAGACGGAATTGAAAATTGGGAAGGAACTCGTTTGTTGCTTTACCAATTTCAAGTCATATTTATCGAATTTTATCACAAACGGTTTAGAAATAATCGAGTCGCTTCCATATTGGCTATATTTCAGAATTTTTTCTAAATATCGTTTAAGAGTCCCATTTTCATGGTACAAATCGGATGATGATCGGTTATTAAACAGTCAAGTTCCTTAATAACTGACCATATTTCAGCACTTCTTCTAAATACCATTTTAGAATCCCATTTCCATCGTTAAATTCGATTTTTTTTTACATCATAATCCGTTAAAAAAGAGCTAAGTTCCTTCCTATTCCAGCACTTTATCTAAAATCAATTAAAACCTCATTTCCAATGTGCATTCTGAACTTCATAATCGGTGAAGAAATTACCAAGATACTTCCTAATTGGCCATTATCCAGAACTTTATGCAAATATCATTTCAGAATCCCATTTCAGTCGGGCTTTTAGAGTTTCATCATAATCGGTTAAGAAACGATTTCAAACTTCGTCTGAATCATCTTAGAATCCCATTTCCATCGTGAATACCGAATTTCCTCATAATCGGTTAAGAAACGGCTAAGTTATTTCCTATTACTTTCCCTTTATGTAAAAAACAATGTGGAATAAAATTTCCATCAATTGACATTTTCGGCTTTTGGTAGCTTAGTAATTGGTTGAGATCGGGATTCAACTCCGAATGTCATAATGTATGTAGCTGACTCCTGATCATTGAACTCTATGACTGGATCTTAATTCTGATTCTGTGATGGTAGAAATGAAGAGCTCTGATTGGTTGAAAAGGTAGGAAACTCTTAAGGTTCTATATAAAGAATGAAGTTCAACAACCTGTGCCCCCTAATGCTTTAGCAATCTGAAAAAGTTTTCGTTTATTTGTTCCCATGTATTAATCAGATTTCTTCCGATTAAATTTTATCCCTTTTCAAGTTCCACAGGTCGTAACTTTGCAGCTCTCCAAGCTGGTCAGCCTACTGGTGCAAGGTTTTTAGTCGCCGGTGTTGGGTCTTTATAATAGATTTTGCCCATGGTAAAATGATATAATAAATTAATCTCAAAACTTTCTTGTAGCATCTAAATTTAGGTCACGTCTGTGTTTATCTTCAGTACACTAAGGTTCTTGTTTAATGGTGGTACCGATAAATAAAAAAATTAAGGCGATACTTACAGTTTGATATCTACTCTGTTATTAATGCTTACATAAAATAGGCGAAATCAAAAATTTCGTTTGACGTACTCTAGCTAAACAAATTGAAAAACTACCAAACTTTAATTTGTTTTCTTGATGCAATAGAAAAATGCATATTTCAGAGATTTTATTTGAAAGAAGAAACTATTTTTACTTTGAATATTAGATAAAGTTGTACCGAGCGAATAAAGGTAAAATAAATATTTGAAACAGTTTTGTGTATAACAAAAGAAACTTTCATAATATACGATATTCGATGTATCGTGTACCGTAACCGTCAAATATGTTAAATTTAAAATTTAATAAAAAATATTAAAGTTTACTCGTTTTATTGAAGTTTTAGTTAAAAAACTACAAAAAAATAAGAAAATAATAACGATTCAAAATAGATTAATTTTGCTGGCAAAAAATCATAGTTTAACCAAAAACAATGTTTTATCGTAATTTCCATTTTCATATTTCTCATTTTGTACAGAAAAGTCTAAATCCACTCGATAAAAATTAGAATGATACCGCATACACGATTTGATTAAAAAAGGTGTCTGACTGGAATAATAATCTAACTCAAGAACTTTAAGACTTCCTAATACCTAAATGGATTAAACATAAATCATTTTTTTTTATATAGTTACCACACACACGCATATAAATATTATTCCCAGAAGTACATATGTATGATAAACACATGTTTATCCAAATAAGAAAATTAAATGAAACCGGAAATTAATTTTATTTCCTTCCAATTTTCACAAAAATTTAATCTTATTGAGATTTCATTTGCTTTCTTATCCTTCCTGAGGATTAGTAACACATATTTTTGATTAAATCTTTTTTTTTTATTTCTGTGATGTTGTTATTAAATTTATATACAGTTTTTATCCAAAAAAAAAAAAAAATATCAGATCACATCACCGTGAGGTGTGATGAATACTAATTTACTCTGTATATACCTGCCAAAAATGATTTAAGTTGTGGTTTAGCTTTTTTTTTTGTATTTTGATGCAAAATTGAATCAAATTAACTTTATATTTACAACGAGTGGCAAGACATGTTACAATACTGTAGACCAAATTACAGGTAGGAAACGTTCCTGTCTAGATACTCGCATTAATGGAATTCGCTTATTTTAAAAAGAGATTGGACTTATCCAGTGGCAAATAATTGGTCTAATCTAATTTTCGACAAAACCATTTGAAAACCATAAACCATCTATATAGATCACACTTTACATCAACATTTAATTGCTAGGGGTACCCCCGCCCTAGGACGGACACAATAAGCATTTAACATCGGGTGTATGCTCGTCCTAAGATGGAGAAGAATATTAATTAAAAATAATAGTTCAATTAAAGCATTTAAAACTATAATAGATATAAATTTCAAAATAGAAAACACTTTTCGTTTTTCAATCTGTCAAAAAACTAGCATTAACAAACGCCAAATTTTCGATGTTTACTGTAAAAAATTTGCGTTATCTTTTGAGCCGCACTAGCTAGAAACATTGATTGATTGATTGATTGATTGATTGCGATGTACGATCAAGCATTAAGCAAGTCTCCCGTATTATAAATGCGAATACCACACCACTATACCCATGTTGCAACACGACACCATAACTCTCCCTTACCAAGGAAATATGTACCATCATACTCCGCTTTTCATGAAGCCAACATAGCAATATTTCACCCCGTAAAGAAAGGCGCCACATCGATAACCACATAAGTCTAATAGTTGTGATATCCGCCCCTGGCCAGGCCGCCGTCGTACACCTTTTTACATATAACAAAATCGAGGGATGGGAAAGGAATTTTAGCAACAAAGACTCAACCCGGTTCCAGACACCTAAGTAGTTGATATTTAGTAAATTTCTTAGTAATATATTTTTAGTAATTTATTTAGCACAAGACAATACAATTTAAAGTTCATCTACTGCTCCAACTCCTGTAAGGTTGTTTCAGGTTCTTCAAGACATTCCTAAATTTAAAAATTTAAAATATGCATTAATTCTTTATATTAACTATTTTAAAATTAATTAAGTATAAATTTGATTCTCTGAAATAAATTCTAGATCAATCCCTATGCACCACAAATGAATAACCATTAATAGTTTGACAATCATTCAGCCAACTACCATCTGGCCATCGTGCTGTCATCACAGCCATTGTCATCTTGGTCGAGTTTCTCAGGAGTGTTCTAAACTAAAAGTATTTTAAATAACCAATATGAATACTAATACCAAAACTATCATTAACAATTATACCAACAAGTATGAACATTAACACCAGTACGAACACCAATACCAACACCCACTTCAATACCAATACCAACCTCAACCATAATATTGAGCCATATGAATAATTCAACATCAACAATAAAATTCTACGGGAATGTTAAAAAATTACAAATTGCCAAGCTACAATTCAAATTCACAGCACCTGCCACATCAGCCACCGCCCTCCTGTTGACAGCCAATCAATGGTTCACCTACTGCAACTAGATTCAAAAATAAAAGCTGTAAAAATATATATTTTATAGATTCAACCATACTATCAAAAATTCAACCAATCGGCAATTTCCTAAAAATCTTGCAAAAGGACATTAATATTGCTCAAATTACCTACTTATTATTTACTCAGTTAATGATGTTTAAATTAATTATGTATTATATACTACGCAAAAGGTCTAGAATATTAACCGTTCAGTCAAGCACTACATGCATCCATACATGACACTTACCAACAAGACCCAAATAGAGTTTCCCAGGTTACTTTGAAAACTAAATTGCTCCACTACCCAATCAACAGCAACCAACTTATATAAACCAGTTAGTAACAAATAAAAAATAAAATAGATATCACAAGCCAATACAACCTTTACGCCACACAGCTGCTGTACGCTTGGTGCTTCTGGGGGCTGAGCGAGAACTCACCAACATTTCCGTAGCTTGGAGACGATCCAACAATTATATACAACCCATTATAACAATTATATACAACCCATAACAACCACACCATCAGACAAAATACTTGAACAAACCATGACACTTTGATATAATTAAATTCAACAACCAAAAAGTGCTGAAACGTTTCCATCAATACCTCAAACATTCTTGCAATGCAATGTAGTACACAACAACATATAAAAAGAAACCTCCCTTATCCCAGACAACGTGCGACGCCGCTCATTCAATCAGTATAGCGCTTCAATCCACATATATAAATTACAATTTAACACTAATAAAGTGATTGATTTCAGCAGAAGACACCCTCTGTCACCCTAGAACAACATTTTTAACTATCTTTATACAGGCATACCTTCACAAAAGGAAGCAAAATCAAGAACTAACTGAAAATTTCCCAGAAGTGAAACAGATCGTTTTTTATTCCAATCTACACAATTATTGTAAATTAAACTTCACACAAAAGAAGAAAATACAACAATTTATTTCAGAATTTCATAATCTGACTTTACAGAAATAATTTTTTACTTATCCCAATTGTTACTACCAACTAAAGAACCTAGAACCTAAAAAACCAAAATCAAAAAGCCCAACGCTAATATTTGTCCACGCCAAACATTACAATCATTCAAAATCTATAGGAACACCCTTTGGTTTAGTACCAGTGGCAGTGATGCGTATAGAAATCAGAAATCTTTGTCAAACATTACATGAAGCTAAATATAAAAGGAATACCAATACATACATATTACCGATCACCACTGACAGTATTGATACTATTATTTGTCCTATCATAAGCGTACACTGCTTTAATTCGTGGAAATGGTCATACATATTTTCCCTTGCATATAAATGGAATACACTTGTGTCGCCCACACATACAAAACAATACAAAATATGTTCTAAGTTTCCAACAGGGGTGAAAAGAGAATGGAGAAAAATAAAATTAAACAATATGTTTTACCAATGTCAATATAACCCATTGATTATATTGAGCACACTAACACAGCCAAGCAACCAAAGCTTTACATCCATAAAGCAAAACGCCGTTTAAACAGTAAAATATCAGTATATAAAAAATATCTAAAAAATGAAAACAAAATCAGTCCACTTTATCACTAACGCAAGAATGCCTGCCTCAGAACAAAATCACATAATAAAATAAAAAAACAAAAACTTTTACACAATTCATATCTCACGTATATGTATATGTATACCGTTACATGAGATATGAAAATACCTGCCATGTACTGGATAGTACCGTTACTATTTTTTGAACGAATTTCTCCTTCTTCAGTTTTTTTTTCAGCTGTTTATGTTCTGCACTTCCACTACCCTTTTCTATTTGATCACGGCACATGAAAATTAAATAAACAAACAAAATCACACGCGGCATTAATTAATTAAGCGAAAAACTAAATTACGCGATTCAAACACCACTATGATAACGCACTTTATACAAACCAATCACTAACAATTTTAATTAATAATCTAATTGAAATTAGATTAAAATATATATATATATATATATATATATATATATATATATATATATATATATATATATATATATATATATATATATATATATATATATATATATATATATATATATATATATATACATATACATACATATATATATATATATATATATATATATATATATATATATATATGTGACGCTCCCACAGTCGTTGCCATTGTCGTTCCCATTCTATTCATCGGTGAATAAGGCTTGAGGGGCTTACATTTGTATTAGATACGTGAAACAATTCATTGAAGGTCTCAACAGCGGTTACATGGCGATTTCTAAGTGCTGATGAAACTACAAAATGGCCATCTTGAATGTTTGTTACTCTTTATATGCCCGTACCTGGCCGCCGTCTATATGGAACTTATTAGCGATGCTGCGTTGGCTTCTCCTGTCTGACTTAAGCGACACAATAAAATTGTAACAAAGTGACACAGCAAAATGTAAATTCGACAATAAAACGATTGAATATCACACAAACAATTTCACAAATTTTCGATTTTACGGATACATTCAAATATTTCAAGGCATCCTATATTTCCTATGATTGTTTGCAGTCTCCTAGAATTTGATATTGGTTTATGTTTCCAGCAAGTGCGGTTTAAGCCGTATTCACATTTGAAAATTGAGTTATAAAACATATTGTGGGGTAAGTAAAAAGACTCAGCCACATTATTATACAACGTATGCCTCGAAACAAAAAAACAAAATTTTTTTTATGTAGGTCAGCTATTATGCATGGTTATTGAAATATGGCTTACTATTATTATTATTATTATTATTATTATCTTTCCGATTTTGAGCAAAGTCCTCATGATTTTGAGCAAAACTGTAAAATTTTAAATTTTCTTAATATTTACGAGGTCACTAGTGCAAATAATTTGCAAAATTCATTATAATTCGGCATTTAAATAGCTGTTTTTTTTTATTGGTTAATACGGTTTGTGACGGTGGGTCCGTCTGAAACAGCTTTTGTTTGGTTGGAAGTCAGACACAGGTTTTGTTATAATTTTCCTTTTCCTTTTTTATTAATTTTTATGTTTAATATACGAACTGTCATCGTCGCCAATTTGACAACCAACACTGCTACCAACGTGAAAACGCCAAATCCATGTCTTCATGATAACTCATTTTGTGTACTAAAGTGAGTGCGTTTTGTGTCTGACGGTTCGGAGATTGGTCGTTGGCGCTGTTGGTTGCGACAAGAAAAAAATAAAAATAAAAAAAACACCAATAAAAAGCCAAAAAAAGAGAAGAAAAAGGGGCATTGGAGAACGAGATTTTGAACAGAACGGTCGCAAACAAATAAAGAAAAATTAAAAATTTGGTGTGAAAAATCGAAAAATTACCTTTGTGGTATATATGTATGTAGATATATCCGCATATATATTTAAAATAAAAAAATAGAAAGAAAAAAACAAACAAGAATAATCAGACGATTATAAGTAACCATACAACGGTGTAATTGGAGACTCGAGTGGTGGAGGGTTCAGCAGCCTCGCAGAGAGACAGCAGCGGTGAGTCAGCGAGCTGAGGAGGGTGTCTGGATTTCGGCCGAGAAGACAGCAGAGCGGGTGCGTGATACCAGTGACGCGTGTCGGCCTGACACTTCGGAACGGGTGATGCTTAATTTCGAGATTTATTTGGTTTGTGTTGTCCTTTTTTTTTTGTGATTTATAAATTATTTTTTTTTTGTCATTTAAATACTGTTTTACATTGGCCCATAGTAGGCCAGGTGGATTATCTTATTTCTTTTAATTTTTTTGTTTTCTTCGAGTAGTTTGAGCTGGCTGCGATTTGGCGGTTTGGCGGTTTCGTTTCAGGTCGCGCACAGGGGGGATTCGCAGAGCTCTACGACCTTCAGCTGCGTTGGACAGTCAATAGGAGAAAGAGGAGCAGTCAGTATTGGGCAGTTTTAACGAGGAAAAAAAAAAGAAATAAGAGAAATAGGACAGTTAAATTGTTTTTGTTTTGTGTTCTTCCAATAATCAAATAAAATTATAACGTGATATAAAAAAAAGGAAATTTATAATGTGTCGTTAATTTAAGGGAGATCGGGAGATGAGCCTCTGGAAGAGTGTGTGTGTGTGTGTAGTGTTTAACGCCTAACGTAGGCATTTTGGCAGTTATTTAGGTCCTGATGGGCTCCCCTAACCCAACCACGCCCCATGGCTGAACACTAGTCGGACAAAATGATGCAGGGGGAGACTCAGGATGAATTTCTGTTAACGACGAGGCGGGTGATCGTAAGTTCGTTACTCGCTGATCGTTACAGTGGCGCCCAAGACCGGTTTTTCGGATTAGTTTAACTGTTGTCGCTTGTCGAGTAAGGTAAAATTGTAATGGTTCGTCAATGTTTCACAATGGTGCGAAAACGTACGCGGCTAAACACGTGGGAAAGTTTATCGTGTGAAGGAAAACATGTGGTAATCTAGTGGTATCATGAATGACAGTTATTTATTTTTATTTTTCAGACATCCGCAAATTTTTTATCAAGGTCATGAGTATCTTTAGTATTTGAAAGTTGATCGGTGATGTCTCTTTAAATTTTTAATTTTTCTTATAACGTTCTTTATCATTTTTTTTTATTTGCAGTTGTCCAACCCTCATCATCAGTCATCGAACCAATATCAACTTCGGTTTTTTTGTATCTTTGGGGTGATGATGGCAGATGATGGGAGGTTGTTCAATTAACGGGTATAGTACTGTTTTATTTGGACCACATGTTTTGTCAACACAGGATTGAGAGTAAACTCGAGCGGTAATCAAGCGAGGTAACAGTTAAACAAGCAATTTTTTTTCCAGATTGTTTAGTAATTTAATTTAAGTGCATTCGCACATTTGCACCAAGGTCACGAGTACCTTTATGATTCAGATGTATAGTCGAATGTCCTTTGTGAATTTCAAGTTTAAATTAAATAATTTTTTTATTAGTAATTTTTTTTTTTTTGTAATTACAGTTGCGTCAACCATCTATCATCGTTCCACTTTCCATAACAGTCATGAACTTTTCGAGTATGGGAGTGATATCGATTTGATGACGATGGCTTACACAATTTCTGGTCGTATAATGTTGGTCGTAGCGGAACGCATGGGGAACCACGTGATGTGTCGAATGGCCGTGTGGTTACTTGGTTGCGATTGGCCTTTTCATTTTTGCTTCGATGGTAACGGCATGAATATCCAAGCGAATGCTTTGTAACGGCCAGCATCGCTTGACGTTTCAAGGGTTTAAGACCCCTGTGGGAATAGAATTGTGGCCAGTTAAGAAAAAAAAAAAAAAAAAAAAAAACAAGTTATTGTAAAGGGGAAAACCAACTGGATGGTCCCGTTCAAAAATTGTAGAAAAAAAAAAAATTAAGAATCATTTTTGTGATGGGGAGGCTAAGTATTGTTATCAAATTTTATTGATGGGTATAAAAAAGATGAACATTTTAAAATTTTTTTTAGTCGGTTTAAAAATTTTTGGATGACCTTATCGAAGAGGATAATAATCCAACAATAAGTTATAAAATTAAAATGTTTTTCAATTAATTTGGTTTTTTTTTAATTCCGCATTCAGATCCACATTGTTTTTTTTTAATTATCCCGAATTCGTAGCTGCATCCAAGCATTGGCTTGTTGATTCAGTTGTTAGAATCATTCGTGAATTCTTTTGTTTGCTTGTCTAAACTAATTTTTCAGTATTGTCTAATTTTCTATGTCATTTTTATGCTGGTATAATCCGATGGGATCCTGTTCGCATCAATTCTATTCTTCGTTAGGAATATCGATTTTGATGTTTGCTTTGGGGTTTAATCGGTTATGCTAGTCAATTCCTGTCCCCTTAATCTGTGATGATTCAATGGAATCACAATCGCACTTCTTCCATTCTTTGTAATGTTGATTTTAATGTTTGTGTTGTGGTTTTATTGTTCATCGCAGTTATTACCTTTCAATTTTTATCAAGATTATCTTACCATCGCTAAGGCATCCGGATGAAATTTTTTTTTGGTTCGTTGATTCATTGGTCGGTTCTATGGTGAGCTATTTTTGGTTAATTTCTTATTCCTAATCTGGCGCAGGTGCATCTGTTATTTTTACTAATAATGTCGATTCATTTGTCAGTTCTCCAGATTGATTCTTTATTATTGTTCCTTTCTTTCCCCAAGGCAGAAATCAACTCACGTTATGAAAATTTACCGAAAGTGCTGTGGAGGAAACCTTACCAACTTCATCTTTTTTTTTTATGATATAATTGAATTGTTTATTATTTTTTTTTTGGATTTGATATTTTTTTTAACAATCAAGATTAACTTAATAAAGTAGAGTAGATTTAGTGAAAAATAAATTAACAAACAATAAGTGAAATTAAATAAAAATAACTCAGATCATAGTTTTATGTATAAACTTTGTAGTGATAAAACTCTATGATTAAATACAAAAGACATTGAGCCTACTGGATTATTGGCAGCGAGCTCGTATCAAATTAAGATAAGATTTTTATAATACTTTTGATGTTTTATTATATTATACATATTATTATTATTATTATTAATAGTTTTAAGTACATACATTTTCTTAGAGTTACTATGATGAGGGTAAATAGTTAAATTTATAGCAATTCATTTTTTTTTGTCAATACCTTTTTTAGTTTATATTTGCTATTTTCCTCTCATCTTTGTATTACACATGACGTCATTAGGTTAAGTTAATTTCGTTAAAGTTTATTCATTCATGATTTTATTGCTTTCTTTGTTTGTTTTTGTAATGCAATAAATTAGTTAAAAGAAAATTATCTATCTTCTCTTTTTCAAATTTTTTTTATGAGTTTCCTTTTTTTTTAATTTTTTTTCTTGATGGTTTTTCGGTTCATTCTCGTTCTTTTCGTAAAGTGTTGCTTTTCAGCATGAGACGCTAACCGAGCGTATTAAGATGAATTGGTAAGTGTATTCGCAGCCATATGGTGAGTTGATCCTGTCTTGTTTCCTTTCTAGTTTTTTTTGTCTTCTTCAGTATTCCTTTTTTTTTTTTCTTTGTCCTCACGGTCTTACAAGATTCCCTGATGCTTTGAAAATCCCACCCCAATCCACTGAGCTCTAGCCGGCTACATATGACCGTTCAAAGCCTCTCCGGGAATAAAATAATTTCTGTTAACTGGCCGATATTAACAGTTGGTCATGTTACAGCTTGTTGCAGTTTCGTGCATCTTCACCATCAGAGTAAAACTTCAAGTTTTGAATATTATTATCTAATCTTTGTTTAAATTTTTTTTATTAGAATTAAGCATGTACACAGGTGCGCACACACTCGAAAGGAGCACTCATCTCCCTATATCATTGTAATATATTTATCCTATTGAAACATTTGTGGAATTACTAGGTATCACACGGGCAAGGTGATTTATATTGATTAAGATTGTTGAATTTTGGTGAGTTTATTTGTTTTTATATTAAAACTGCAATCGGTTGTTCGAAACTAAATTTATATTGCTCATTCTTAATTATTGAATAAATAGGCTATTGAAGCTATCCGTTTAATTTAATTATTTATTATTTGTAAATTAATTAGTTTCTTAATTACTAGTAGTTTTTTTACGCAAAATTGAAATTTAACTAACCTAGTCAATGATACACTTTGTTTATGTTTTGTAAAAATTATTAAATTATTTTTGGTGTTGGTATCTTTATTAATTTATATAACATAGTACAGTAAGTTATTTTTTGCATAGGTTTATTCTGCAAACTCTATTAAATTTCGCATTTACCTTTATCAACCTGTAAGTTTTTTCCATCGATAAGAACTCGATTTATAATATTATTCGTGTTACGTCTCTTATTTACTTAAATCATATTTTTCGTACTAATTGCTTTCTAAGGTTTTTTATTTCATAATTCACTTAATATTTTTTTTTTTTACCCACAATTCATTGCTTCATTGATCTATTCACGTGAATTTCCGCTCAACGGTTTATAAACTTTAATTTTAAATCATCGCATTTTTAAGTTTTTGTTCGGGGTTTTGCGGTTCTCGTAAAAGTGGATAAGGTAAACACAGAAATGGCGTATTCAGGTATGAATTCGGGACAGTTAGAACCGGAGGAATTTAATATTGAATGTGAAATTCGACATATTCCATCGACGAATAATTCAATTCAGCTTCTACAAGCCAAATTAAAATCAGAGCAGTTGTTTCCTGTTCTCACACCATCTCGACCGCATTTAAAGGCTATTAATAACCCTGAATATGAACTTAAAATATGTTCACTAAAAGTACAAAGGATTTTTAGTCCCTTTAACTCATCAACCAGAATTACTGAAGACCAGAGAAATATAGTTGAATCCAGAATCATTCACTATCGCGAGCGTCTTCGACGACTCCAAAATTTAAATATCAATAACTTGCTACAGGGGATTTCCGATGTTTTGGGGAAATGTTGTAGTATAAACGAAGTGTTGAGGGATACAAGAGTGGAAGAGTTGACATCGTGTTTCATTAAAATGCAGACAAAAGATTTGGAGGACGATGATGCTCGATCCAATACTACTCAAGAAGTGGATACTTCAAGATCTGTGGCACCCACGACACCAGGGGAACGAGCTACGCAATTATTATCGTTTGATTCAGGTATTCCAAGACCTAGCAAGATCCCAGCTCAACAAACTGCAATCAATTCAATTGCAGATCCGAGGGATATCTTCGAATTGGATTCATTGAGAGCACATTCGTTAAGTAGAGAAATACAAGCATATTCCAATGCCCAAGCGACAAGAACAAACATGGAGTTCAGGGAAACCATGATGACTAAGCCACAATCACAAAGCGTCGATATGGTTTACAATCCATTTGACACCGAGATGCTGCCAGTTAAACAAACTATCAATTCGATAGGAAACCCGCCTGCCACACATCAACCATTATCACGAGGTTACAATAATTTACTTCCTAATGTAACACTGACACAGGTACCTAACGACAGACACTTAGATTCACTAGAAGAGGTATACAACACAGTTACGTTGAATAGGAACCAAATAGTTCGAGGAAACCAAGTTGGCAACGAGTATGTTAACTCACTAAGGCCGGGAAATTACGAACCCGCACAAAATATGAAGTTGCCACAAAATATCCGGAATCAGGAACGCGAAGGTCAACCACAGGTATCTAACCAGTATGCTGCTCAAGTTCCAATTGGTTACTCGTCACATACTGCACCGCCAGATACATACAACTTCGGAAGAGCTCGTGATACGTCAATTTCTCGAATCATAGACTCCTGGAATCTGAAGTTTGATGGAACTGTTAACGATTTACCCATTGATCGATTTTTGTTTCGATTGGAGTATTTGGCACACGCATCTAACGTACCTGTTAATAATTTAATCGCTCACCTGGGTACTATTCTGACGGGGAATGCTTCCGAGTGGTACTGGACATATCTGGAGCGTCACCAATTCCAAAATCTTACGTGGGATCAAATAAAAAGAGATCTTACTGATCGATTTAATCTAATTCGTTCGGATCGTGACATAAAAAGGATTTTGGATCACCGAAAGCAAAAACACAAGGAAAAATTTGTCGAATTCCAAGACGCAATCGTCAAAATTGCGCTACAAGCCAAGTCTCCGATTCCTGATTCGGAAATTTTGGAGGTTCTGAAGGATAATATGGATCCACAGCTGCAGATATTTCTTGCAAATCGGGATATACGCACAATCACCCAACTGGCATTTGAATGCAATAATTTGGAAGATATATGGGCGCGTGTGGGTAATACTAACAATAATATGCCATTCAGCCAGAGTAGACAAGCAACTCGGTTTAATGTTAACGAAATATGTAATCATCCAGTTCAAGTTGCGGCACACACAAAATATGCATTAATTGATATAGCACCTGAAAGTGTGTCGGAACCTGGATTGATTCCAGACATTAACGCATTCAATTATCGATCGTACACTTCACATGATTCTCCGAAATTGGTAGGAAGACCGATGGAGCGCTCGACATTAACTTGTTGGAACTGCAAGCAAACTGGGCATGGTTATCGTTATTGTAGAAGTAAAGTTAGGTATTCATTTTGCACCGTGTGTGGTTTTGAAGAGACATCTTTTGCCGACTGTCCCCGCTGTAATGCACAAAATTCGAACCAGGGAAACCAGCAGGGGAAGAATTCTTACACTCGGGAATCAATTCTTCAACAACGTCCCGGCCCAAATCCATTGCCCAAGACGATGACCGAATCTGCGTCAAACACAGACCCGGAATTTTATCAACTTCTCCGTTCAAAAAAGTAGATTTAAAAATTCATTCCATAACAAATTCTAAAGAATTTTCCGCTAAGAAAACAAAATTTCACCGTTCTTACATTTTTTTTAAAAAGCGTAAAGATCTGCGTCGTTCAATTTGCGAGTCAATAATTTCTAACCATAACTCACAAGATGACCGCCCATATTTGGATGTGTTGTTAAATGACCATTCGTTTAGAGGTCTTCTCGACTCGGGAGCTAACGTCAGTGTACTCGGCAAGGATTGTTTCCATTTTGTTACCAGAAAGAATCTTAAATTACACCATTTTCCCTCTTTCATTACAACCGCGAACGGCTCAAAAGAAAGGCTAATTGGATATGTCATACTTATTGTTTCATTCAAAAATATAACTCAGAGAATGCGGGTGTATCTTGCTCCAAATTTGTCGCAAACCTTATACTTGGGGGTCGATTTCTTCAAGTTATTCAATGTTAAAATTCAAATTGATGAACTATCCGTCGCTGAGACACAGTTCGACCAAATTTTGTCGGATTCTGAGAAAACAAATCAGAGCCAATTGCTGGAAATGCACCAACTAACTCCTTCGCAACGTCGAATATTGAATACAGTAATCGAACAGTTCCCGTCTTCGGTGAAACTAGGGTTAGGTTGAACTAGTCTGTTGATTCATAATATCGATACCAAAGACGCAAAACCAATCAAACAGCGTCATTACGCAATTTCGCCCGCTATCCAAAAACAACTATTCACCGAACTAGATCGTATGTTGCAGCTTGGTGTTATTGAGGAATAGAATAGTTCATGGTCCTCTCCAGTGACTATGGTACCAAAGTCCAACGGTAAGAAAAGATTGTGTCTTGACGCCCGAAGGCTTAACGGTGTAACTGTTGGAGATGCCTATCCGCTACCATTGATTGAAGGGATTCTGAGTCGTTTGGAAAATACAGAGTACATCTCCAGTCTTGATCTGAAAGATGCATTCTGGCAAATACCACTCGACGATGATGCGAAACCAAAAACGGCATTCACGGTTGCGGGCAGGCCTCTGTATCAGTTTACTGTTATGCCTTTCGGGTTATGTAACGCGCCACAGACCACGAGTCGTCTGATGCATCGTGTGATCCCTCACGAATACCACGATAGAGTGTTCGTCTATCTAGACGACCTCTTGATAACGTCCAAGGATTTTGAGGATCACATCGAGCTTTTGCGACTCGTGGCCTGTTGGTTGCGCAAGGCCAACTTAACAATAAATGTAGAGAAAAGTAAATTTGTATTAAAACAGATTAAGTATTTGGGCCATATTGTTGGAGAGGGGTGTATACGGGTCGATCCAGGCAAAGTTCAAGCAATCGAACAGTTTTTACGACCAACAAATTTGAAACAATTACGACGTTTCTTAGGTATGAGTGGGTGGTACCGGAGGTTCGTTCCAAATTACTCCTCAGTAGCGGCACCCTTAACTGAACTCCTCAAGTCCAAGAAAACCATACAATGGAACGAGTCGGCTCAAATGGCGATTGACCGACTCAAAAGTCTTCTTACTTCCGCTCCGATATTGGTCCATCCGGATGACTCTCTCCCTTTCTTTCTCCAAGTGGATGCTTCGTCTGTTGGGGTAGGAGGGGTTCTGTTTCAGCGGCCAGGAGGTGTAGAGCATCCGATCGCATATTGTTCGAAAAAATTGAACGGGGCACAACGGAAATATTCTACTACTGAATTAGAATGCTATGCGGCAGTACTTGGTGTAAAGCATTTTAGGCCATATATCGAAGGGTTGCCGTTTACGATAATCACCGACCATGCGAGTCTACAATGGCTAATGTCGCAATCCGATTTATCGGGTAGATTCGCCAGATGGAGTCTTAAACTACAGGGGTTTACATTCCAGATTGAACATTGCAAGGGTTCATTGAATGTCGTGCCAGATGCTCTGTCACGATCATTCTGTGAAGCTTTCAGTGCAGAACCTCTCATTATTTCGGGGAATGCCACTCCTTGGATTGATTTAGACTCCGACTACTTCAGTGATGACGAATATTTGGAGAGGATAAGGAGGATAGAGAACGCACCGGAGGTGTTGATTAACTTTAAAGTGGAAAAAGGCAAAATTCTCATCTGCCCTGGACATGGATGGAGGTATTGTGAAGAGGCTGAACTTTCACGTTGGAAACTAGTCGTTCCAAATCGAGCTATTCCTGCTTTGCTTGAAAAAGCTCACACAAACCTATCGGGGGGACATCTGGGAATAACTAAAACTGCAGAGGTACTCAAACGGTATTTTTTCTGGCCAGGAATGGTGAAGGACATTCAAATTTACATAAAAAATTGCCAGCAATGTAAGATGTCGAAGGCAGTTAATTATCGAACCAGGCCAAATATGGGTGAGTATCATGAGAGTGTACGACCTTTTCAACAACTGTATCTTGATTTTTTAGGTCCTTACCCACGTTCCCGTAATGGGAACTGCTATATTTTAATTGTCTTGGATCAATATTCCAGATTTGTACTCATAAAGGCAATGAGAGAATCGTCTGCAGTCATAATGTGTGAATTTTTAAGAAAGGAAGTTTTTAATGTTTATTCAGTCCCAGAGTTTATTGTTTCCGACAACGGTCGCCAATTTGGTTCTCAATTATTCACTAACTTACTGAGAGAATATGGGATTAAGCATATAAGAACCCCTGTACATGCGCCTCAATGCAATGCTTCCGAAAGGGTCAATCGCACCATCTTAGCCTGCATCCGAGCCTATCATCACGTTGAGTGGGATCGATACTTGCCTGAAATTGCGTCCGTCTTACGGAATGTTGTTCGCAGTTCGACGTCCTTCTCAACATATTACCTGGTGTTTGGGCAGCATTACATTGGACATGCGAATGAGTACGAATTACGTCGACTATTGGGTTGGGAGACGGACAACGATGCCAGAGTGGAATCGAAAGCCGCACGGATGGATTGGGTACGGGAGTCGGTTCTCAAACACCTTAGAGAGGCCCCCCAAAAAACGAAAGGACATATAATAATCGCGCTCAGCATCGAACGTTTAATATCGGTCAGAAGGTGTATCTGAGGACGTTCCCTCAGAGTTCAGCAACAAATAAATTCTCGGCCAAATTGGCGCCGAAATTTACACCGGCAATTGTAAATGGTAGAATTGGAAACGTGGCTTACCAATTATCAAGCCCTGCAGGTAAAGATCTCGGCATATATCATGCTAAAGATATTCACACTTAGATTTAGATATCATATTTTTCTTTATATCGAATTAAATTCAAGCAAATCTTTTTAATGTTTTCTTTCCTAATTTATACAATGCTTTGGTCCTGTATCAGTCAGTCATTTATTTCCGGGTTCCGTATACATTCTCTTGCCCGGCTGTTGAGAGCTCTTCAGGGTGTAGGTCTTCCCCACGATGTGACGGTGGGTCCGTCTGAAACAGCTTTTGTTTGGTTGGAAGTCAGACACAGGTTTTGTTATAATTTTCCTTTTCCTTTTTTATTAATTTTTATGTTTAATATAAGAACTGTCATCGTCGCCAATTTGACAACCAACACTGCTACCAACGTGAAAACGCCAAATCCATGTCTTCATGATAACTCATTTTGTGTACTAAAGTGAGTGCGTTTTGTGTCTGACGGTTCGGAGATTGGTCGTTGGCGCTGTTGGTTGCGACAAGAAAAAAATAAAAATAAAAAAAACACCAATAAAAAGCCAAAAAAAGAGAAGAAATAGGGGGATTGGAGAACGAGATTTTGAACAGAACGGTCGCAAACAAATAAAGAAAAATTAAAAATTTGGTGTGAAAAATCGAAAAATTACCTTTGTGGTATATATGTATGTAGATATATCCGCATATATATTTAAAATAAAAAAATAGAAAGAAAAAAACAAACAAGAATAATCAGACGATTATAAGTAACCATACAACGGTGTAATTGGAGACTCGAGTGGTGGAGGGTTCAGCAGCCTCGCAGAGAGACAGCAGCGGTGAGTCAGCGAGCTGAGGAGGGTGTCTGGATTTCGGCCGAGAAGACAGCAGAGCGGGTGCGTGATACCAGTGACGCGTGTCGGCCTGACACTTCGGAACGGGTGATGCTTAATTTCGAGATTTATTTGGTTTGTGTTGTCCTTTTTTTTTTGTGATTTATAAATTATTTTTTTTTTGTCATTTAAATACTGTTTTACATTGGCCCATAGTAGGCCAGGTGGATTATCTTATTTCTTTTAATTTTTTTGTTTTCTTCGAGTAGTTTGAGCTGGCTGCGATTTGGCGGTTTGGCGGTTTCGTTTCAGGTCGCGCACAGGGGGGATTCGCAGAGCTCTACGACCTTCAGCTGCGTTGGACAGTCAATAGGAGAAAGAGGAGCAGTCAGTATTGGGCAGTTTTAACGAGGAAAAAAAAAAGAAATAAGAGAAATAGGACAGTTAAATTGTTTTTGTTTTGTGTTCTTCCAATAATCAAATAAAATTATAACGTGATATAAAAAAAAGGAAATTTATAATGTGTCGTTAATTTAAGGGAGATCGGGAGATGAGCCTCTGGAAGAGTGTGTGTGTGTGTGTAGTGTTTAACGCCTAACGTAGGCATTTTGGCAGTTATTTAGGTCCTGATGGGCTCCCCTAACCCAACCACGCCCCATGGCTGAACACTAGTCGGACAAAATGCTGCAGGGGGAGACTCAGGATGAATTTCTGTTAACGATGAGGCGGGTGATCGTAAGTTCGTTACTCGCTGATCGTTACAGGTTTTTCAGTAATATGCTTATACGATATTGTGACATTCGTTTGATGAAGATGGTAAATTTACGTTGTACCCTCTCAATTTGAGTCTTATACGATTCGTAGTAAGGGCTCCAAATTTGACTACAGTATTCCAAACAACTACGCACTAAGCTTTTAAATAACGTAATAAAAACATTGGGATCACGAAATTCTATACCACGTCAAAAATAAACCCAAGTAGTTTATTTGCTTTTGCACAGACAGCTGCTATATGAAGATCAAATTTGAGTTTAGTATTCAAATACAACACCCTGATCAGAAATTTCGGAAACCCTAACTAAAACGATATCATTTATAATAATTTATGTGGTTAAATTTGATGGAAATTAAGTACTAATTTATTAACTTTCGACCACACTGAAAGATTTTGCAAATCAGATTGAAGTCTTGAACAGTCAGCAGCGTCATTGGCATTGATGAACATTTTTAGGTCGTCAGCGTAAAGTAAGTATCGTGTAGACAAAACGGTTTGGCAAATCGTTGATAAAAATAAGAAATAAAAGAGTGCCAATAGACGATTAGGTAAAAAACCATATTGCGAAGTGTTTGAAAGTGTGAAAAAACCATGTCGCGGTTTTTCGCCCGATTTTTTTTATTTTTTTTATTATTATTGTCATGCTGCCTCACATATTATACACACTGTAAATACAAAACCATTCGAATTCAAAATAATGATAATAACGTGCCAAAAAGATTCAAATCCCTGAAGTACAATTAATAACCTCAACCATTATTAATGATTCATTAGTTAAGTATAATTTAGACATATCAGATTGAATAATATTTTTATGTTGTTCATTTTCATTAACTTTGCGTTCTAAATTAATGAGATCAACAAGCTTATCACTTATTTAAGACAACGAATTAGAGAAAACGGTTTGCTCTTGAAGGAAATCATTATGCTTTCATCGATAACAGCGTTGAATTGGTAGTCACTTAAAACAGCAGGTGATAATGGAACACAACTGTTGTAGTAAAAACAGTTGCATTGAGAATAGAGAATGTTATTCGTTTGTAAGTGATTATCGTGGGATCGCCATTCTTTCCGTCTTAGTTGTCCAAGTTGTTTAGGTATATGGTTCTTAGAATCGTGTTCATCCATATAGACATCAGCTTGACGTTGTTTATACAGATTTTGCTAAGGCTTATAACATGATTGACTACTTTATTCTTATTAGTATGTTAGAGAGTCTAAATTGTCAATTCATTCCTATTAAATGGTTGCGTTCCTACTTTACTGATCGTTCGCATTCCGTTAGGACCTTGGATTCTTACTCCCAATTGAAAAGTGTACCATCTGGCGTGCCTCAAGATAGTCACATTGGCCCTTTGTTGTTTTTATTGTTTATCAAAGATGTGGTGCAATGCTTTATGTTTGCTAACTGTCTCCTCTTCATAGATGCCTTAAAAACTTTCGACCAGGTTTCCGGCCTAGGTATACATACATACATTTACCAGACATGTTAACACCTTTATTAATTTTTTTTTGTTGAATGTTAATTAATTTATTTAATTTCTAATATACTACCGGTAATGAGACCATTTTAATTGTGTTTTTTTATTAACACGAGAAGTATATTAGTATTTACGAACAGTAATTCAACGAAACTGACTACTAGATAGAATTCTATTTATTTAATTATATGATTTTAATATGTTCCGAAGATTGATTGATTGATTGATTGTGAGTGTACGGCCAAGCATTATAGCAAGTCTCCCGGACTCCCGGGCACACACCGTACACCCGTTTAAACATAACAAAACCGAAGGATAGGATAGGATTATTAGTTGGGACAGACTCGACCCGGTTACAGACACCAATGCGATCGATAGTTAGTAAATAGACGGCACAAAAGACAACACAATCTAACTACAGTTTTAGATTATCATTTTTCTGGAATCCAGGGCCGGATTCTCAGGACTCCCTAAACCTAAATTAAAAATTATTAATGTTGTAATTTCCCCCTGTTCGCCTTTCATTAATTTACCTGATAAAATAATTAAGAAAATCTAAAATGACTAAGCTAAAATTATAATTATAATTACAATTACAGTAGAACTCGCTTATAGCGAACACTCAAGGGACACAATTTTGTTCACTATAGCCGGGTGTTCATTTTAATCAAATATTCGTTTACGTTTAAAAACGTAGTTCTTTGTTTGTAGTGTATAAGAAAAAATAAGTGTTCGTGCAAATTCAAGGCACACAACTATATGACAAAACTATATGATCATTATAAGCTTTTGTTCGTTATATACATGGTTTGGTATAAACGGATTCTACTGTATTATAAAAAACATCATTATAACAAAATAAAGATACATTTAAATAAAATAAAGTTGAAATTAAACTTTCATGATTTATTATGAGTGTACGACGAAACATCATAGCAGGATATCCTAAACTACCGGGCCCATGCCGTATATCCGTACACATATAACAAAACCGAAGGATTGGATAGGATTATTAGTTGGGACAGACTCGACCCGGTTACAGACACCAATGCGATAGATAGTTAGTAAATTATTAGTACAATATATAATAAATAGGTTAGTACAAGACAGCACAATCTAACTACATTATTAGATGATTATTTCTCTGGAATCCAGGGCCGGATACTCAGGACTCCCTAAATCCTAAATCTAAAACAGGGCTTAAAAAGTATTAATTATTAATGTTGTAATTTCATCCCTGTCCGTCTTTCATTAATTTACCCGATAAAATATTTAATAAAACTTTAAAATAACAGCGCTTATTTCCTTATTAATGGTCCTTTTATATCCAATTAAAAATTATTACTTACTGCAACAAGAATTAACATAAACATTAAACCGTTTAAACATAAAATTTTTCTTAAAACTAATCAGAAATTTCCTACCGATTAAGAAAAGAAAATATATAATTATGAATTCAATTATTTTATAAAATTTATATAAAATGATTAACATGATAATATTACAGCACCACAATACATAGATTTATTAATAATTCAATAAATCAATTAGGTACTATAAGTATATTAAGAATCAACAAATAAAATCAATATATAATTTCTCAGACGACTCTGAAAACTAAATTTAATTAATAAACATCATAATAACAAATTTTATTACTTAAATAAATAATTATTATAACAGGATCTTCAGTATTCCCGAGCACACCTCATACACCCATTTATCCATCCCCAGCCGAAGGATAAGAATAAATTGTTAGTAATTATATAGTAAAAATAGTTAGCACAGGACAACACAATTTCTAAACTACAGCTTATTCACTACTTATTAATCCTGGAGGGTTGATTCAAACTAAAATTTAAATTTGAAATTCGGGATTAATTTTGATCCCTATAATAATGATTAATTCTAGAACTATGTTTATTCTGAAAATTGGATTATTTATTAGTAAATTAAAAAGAGATCCCTTTAAGTATTTTAAAACTAAATTAATTAAAATATATTAATAGACAAAACAGAATATATTACACATTACAAAAAATTAACATTTTATTGATTGAGAGTGTACGGCCAAGCATTATAGCAGGTTCTCCCGGACTCCCGGGCACACACAGTACACCCATGTACATACAACAAAACCGAAGGAAAGGATAGGATTATTAGTTGGGCCAGACACGACCCGGTTACAGAGATCAAAGTGATCGATAGATAGTAAATTATTAGTACAATACATATACATATAATAAATAGATTAGCACAAGACAGCACAATCTAACTATATTATTAGATTATCATTTCTCTGAAATCCAGGGCCGGATACTCAAGGCTCCCTAAATTTAAATCGGGACATAAAATTATAAATGTTGTAATTTCCCCTGTCCGCCGTTCATTAATTTACCTGATAAAATATTTAAGAAAAATTTAAAATTACTAAACTAAGATTACAAAAACCGCGCTTATTTCATTGGTCCTTCTATATCTAATCAATTAGTTATTACGTACTCCAACATGAATTAAAGTAAACGTTAACAACTATTGTAAACATAAAATTTTACTTAAAACTAATCAGAAATTTCCTACTGATCAAGAAAAAGAGAATAAATAATTAAAAATTCAATTATTTTATAAAATTTATAATAAATAATTTAAAAATGATAATGTTACAGCACCATAACAGCCTAAAATCATCAATAATTCAGTTAGTACTATAAGTAGTATATCAAAAATGAACAAATAAAATCAATATATAATTTCCCAGGCAATTCTGAAAACTAATTTTAATTAATAAATCACCATAATATTAAAGCTAATTCTGAATTTCAGGATTAATTTAATCTCCATATGAAAGATTGATTCTGGAACTATGTTATATTCTGAAAATTGAATTATTTATTAGCAAATTAAGGAAGAGAAACCTTTAAATATTTTTAATCTAAATTAATTATTATATATTAATGAGCAAAACACAATATATTACATAGAAGAATTACAAAAATTAACATTTTATGAAATTGCCTATGTAAACTCTCCCACTTCTAAGCTAAAATTTCAAAAGAATGTTTAAAAATTTTAAATTGCTAAGTTAAAATTTAAATTCACAGCACTTGTTCCATTAGTTACCATTCTCCTGTAAATAGTTAATTAATTGTTTACCTACTGCAACTAGATTTAAAAATAAAAGTTGAAAATTTATATTTAACCAAACTATTAAATTTAAATTAATCGGCAATTTCCTACAAATCTAGAAAAGGAAATTAATAATGTAGAAATTAATTATTTATTTATAAAATTATATAATATAATTTAAACATTGATCATAATACTACGCAAAAATGTCTAGAATATTAATAATTTAGTTAAGTACTACATGTACCTATATATGATATTTACTAATAAAACACAATTAGAGTTTCCCAGGTATCCCTGAAAATTAAATTGCTTTACTACATAATTAATAGAAATTAACTTATATAAATTAGTTAGTGATAAATAAAATAAAATAGATAACACAAGAACAATACATTTTCTACGCTACATAACTGCTGCTTGAAGTTTCTGGATGTTGAGCGAGAATTCACCAATATTTCTGTAGCTTGGAGACGATCTAACAATTATATATAATTATATATACTTAATATCAACTGGACCATCAGACAAAAATACCCGAACAAACTATGACACTTTGATATAATTAAATTAAATTAAACTGACAAGAAGTATTGAAATATTTTCATCAATACCTCAAATAATTTTGCAATGCAATGCAGTTTACAATATCATATAAAAGGGAATTTCCCTTATCCTAGATAACGTACGATGCTATTAATTTAATTAGTATAATATTTCAATCTATATACATAAATATTTATCGAAATAGCAACATTAATATAAATTACAATTAAATACCAATAAAGTGATTGATTTTAGCAGAAGATAATTTTTGATAATTGCAACGACAAGAAACTTATCAAAATAAATCCCTACAATATGTAATATCAAACGGTAGCATCAGTTTCAAAAAAAGAAATTTATTGAAACCAAATCAACACAAATAAGCAACGTTGTAAACGCCCACGACTTTAACTAAGTCGACTGAGGGGTAATTTGCACGAGTAGCAAAATCAGCTACCCCAAAATCAGCTCCAATGATTAATCCCGGATGTCATCCAAATATTTATGTCTGATAGTGTACATATTCAATTGATTTGCTTCAACTTAGTCATTTTCGCAACCCAAAAATAAAACTTATAAAATATTAGACTACCTAAATAAAAATCCAATAAGCATCATTTACCAATTGAAGAGTTCACCGCCACCAAAAACCTGAACCTAATCAATAATTCAGAAATTTATCTCTTTATTAATAAATAAATACAAATATGTATATTCAAAATTTTAACTCAGTTCACGGACCTCATTCCCTGCCAAATCAAGCATGCAAAGTAAATAAAACAATAAATAATAAATAAATAAATAAATGCATTGAAAATTAACCCTTACTTTCTTAAAAATGTATCGATGTGTCATATACGTAATTATGACGATTATGTGTACATCCCACCATCTAAATTTCAATAAATCCATTAAGACAACCATTAAACTCAAAAATCAAATCTTAACTTAATTTAAACCAACATTACTAAATTCGCATTTCATTTATCTATTTATTTATTTATTTAGACAATTTATAATTTATAATATTAATTAAATTAATTAGAAAATAATTTGATTCATTATGTAATACCCTGTAAAAAAAAATTTATTAATCCTATCTAAATAAACCGTTCAAATGAATTGTATAAGACAGCTCCCAATTCCAATTCGACTCAAACCAATTCGATTATACAAAGTATAAAAATCCTATTTGAGTCGAATATACAAATTCCACTGCGCTTACACAATACATGATTTCAATAATAGCTGCATTTTGTTGAGAAAAAATTAATTCGAATTATTTCGGAGTTATCTTTTTCTCAATAGAACAAGCCGCGAAATATTTTTTCGATTTAACTTTTATATTCTATGTTGGTATTTCTTCGGTTTTTCATTCAAGCAGTTACGTATTTTATTTGTTCGAGCTCGAATTAAATAATTCAAATTTTTTGTTCGAATTATTTAATTCCTGTCACGTGCAATTGTTGTTGTAAATTTCTCAACAAAATACAGCTAATATCATAGTTGTTTCGTGAGTACCCAAAAACACAAAGAGATTAATACATCTGCATTCAAGTAACAAAATCCTATATACTAAAACCAAAAACATACTAAAACCACCAATACACATTGACGGTAAATATTTTCTACCATCTTTCATGTGCGTATTAGTAGGCCTTATAGTACATATAAACATACTTAAACTATGTAAAGCAAAAAATTCTCTTTTTATTGTTGTTTGTGCGTTATAATACATAAACCAACAAAATATATTACATTTCCTTAACAGAATCCGTGTAAAGAGCGAACAAGCAGCTGTACAACCATATTGTTGATCCTACCATATATGAATCAAGTTGTATGGATGTATTAGTGCCCATTTCACACAACAGTAAATTACTTGTGACTGCTGTGTCAAAACCAACGTAAAGATTCTCTTTCTCGTTGTTGTTTGTACTTTATAATACAAAAACCAACAAAACCACGCACACTTCCTTCACAGAAATCGTGCAAAGAGAAAACGACACAGCTACAACATAGTACACAAACATATTTATGGCCCTTTTATATACTAAATTATAAGTATGGATTAGTGTCTTAAAAATAAAATCTAATACCAAATTTATTGCGACTTATTTTATATACATACCATAATTTAAAATTTATTTCAATACTATCTAAATATTAAACTTTAGTAATTAAAAATTGAAATTTGATTGTATTTACAATCCACAAAATATCAAATCATGCACTTTTAATTTTTCTATCTACAAAAATAAAAAAAACATTGCCTGACAAATGCAGTGCACAAATGATTGCATTTTCCAAAATTACACTTTAGTTTAATTATTTTCACTACACATTACACTAAACTTGAATTTAATTAGAATTAAACTTAAAATTTAAAATTAAAATGTATATACATATGTAAATAAAGTATATACATATCAGTACATAAGAAACAAAAAATAAAAAGAAAAGAAAATTAAATTAAATTAAATTTTTGAAGAGGATAGAAAAAACACGTCTATCCTCTTTGAATGTTCGCACTCCACCCCATGATTTTAATATGTTCCGAAGATTGTAAGAAAATTCAATCCAGTTTCGAACAGATAAGAAATGAATTAATTAACATTCAACAAAAAAATTAATAAAGTAAAATTAGCTTACACACAGAGCTGTATGAATATCGTGAAGAAGAAAAAATTTGTACGAGAGTTCATCTGTATTAGTAGGATTCGCTAGTATATAACGCACAGCACATTCTGTATATATAGAATGTAAATTGTGGTATAATCAGTCCAGTCGCCGCGGCCTAATGAGAAGATTGATTTTTTCATAATTGTGTATTGAACATTTATCAAAGTTGTATATTATGCTGAGCTTTATTAAACGAAACTGCAGGGGTTTTAAGGACCCGATAACTTTAACATCTCTGTATGTCTCGTTTATTCGGTCTATTTTGGAGTATATGTATGATTTTTAATATGTTTCGAAGATTCCGTATTAATTAACTAAATAGAATTATGTCTATTAGTCGGTTTCGTTGAATTACTGTTCGTAAATTCTAATATACTTCTCGTGTTAATTGAAACACAATTAAAAATGGTCTAACCACCGGTAGCATATTAGAAATTACATGAATTAATTGAGATTCAACAAAAAATTAATAAAACGTAAAAAAAAGTATATGTATCTCCAGTTTAGGCGCTTTCCTACCACTGTCATTCCGGGAGGATTGAGAGTGTTCAGAAGCAATTTGTTCTGTAAGCGCTCCGATGTTTGCCGTCCACATATGCTGTGGAATATGTCATCCCACCATGTCTTGGCTATCGCCGAAATGTAGCTTCTGTGATTTTCTTGCGCGATATTATTAATTCCCGTATCGAGTAAAGCTCCAGATTAACTTGGGGTTCTGTTTATTATAACAGTCAACATATTTCGAATAGTTTGAAGAACACTTCCAGATTTCAAATTAGAAAAAATCACATAGTCATTAGAATATTTAAATTTACGAATTAATTTAATGAATTTATTTGAGTACCAACTTTGAAATTTCAAATCACAACCAGAACGATTGCTAGGTTCCATAAACACGTATAGAATTTCATAAAATTTGTCAATTGCTAGCTCGACATTACAGTCTAAAAGCGTACAATTCCAATCAATTGACTCAAGTTCGCGCAATATTGCTTGATAGTCAGGTAATTTCAGATTGGATGGATTAAGTTGTTTGTATCGCAAGCATTTCAATAAACATTTTTCAACTCGTAGTAAAAGTGGCGGTTGGTAAAGATCGACTTTACTCCGATTAACCATAATTGTTTTAACATCGAGATTAAACAATACAAGGTGAAGAACTCTATTAAGAGAATTCTTAACATGATTATGCTGTATCAGCTCATATTTTCAAGTAAGTGAGTAGCAAACCGACCATGCGAAAATACCGGATAAGTTACACCACAATTACTGCTCCAAGTTATAGTAGGTAAGTGAAAGTCATCCAATATCAAAAATTGACATCCAACCGGAGATTCTAACTTCTTACTTGTTTGAGTTTTTTTTTCTCAAATTTAGTACAATTCGAAGGAAAGTAAACTAGACATAGAACAATAAATTTACCGTTCGAAGTTCTAACCCTAATCTATATATTATCAAAAATGTCATCTATTCCATCCAGCACACACAAAATATTGGACTTTTTTAGTATAATGGCAATGCCACCACCATCGACTTAGTCAGTAGTATTAAGGCTCCTGTCCTTGCAAACTATATTGTAACGTTCATTGATAAATTCATTGTTGTTGATAGAATCATTGAAGTTTGTTTCAGTTAAGCAGATCAAATCATAGCACTGTAAAATATAAGGAATAAGATCGTAGAGCTTAGATCGTAGTCCATAACAGTTCTGGTAATAGATGTCCATTATAAGTAACTCAACAAAATCTAAAAGAGTAAGTTATATTTTGTACATTTTTGAACTTATCTGAGTCAGTCATGACTTATATAAGTTCAAAAATGTATAAAATATAACTTACTTTTTGGTAAAAATATTCCCATTAGTGGCCCAAACAAAATTGAAACTAAGCAGCTCGGATTTCAAACATTTCAGTTTTCAATATCATTATAAACATTTTCAAAACCATCCCCATTACGATGCACGTGTCGATTTATTTTATATTTTGCACTTAATACCCAAAAATCAGCTCAATCAGTGAAGTTTAAGAAACTCACATACGGTAACTTTGGATCTGAATATCGGCCCATAAGAAGGAGGTGGATGTGTGAGAAATTAACAGTGACCGATCTTATTTCTTAAACAATAATTGTGTAGAGTTTGGCTGGCACTTGTACTAGCGTGTTAAACTTAGTTCATAATTCAGTTACTCGTATATGTGCCATTTTAGAGCTTAGAAAACCTTTATTCGTGGTTCATACATAATTTTATATGAGACAGCAGTTTGTTTACACAATCGCTCGAAAACTACTTTACATTTGAAATTACATCACATCTTAATTTCTTACTTCATAATTCGTTCACCTAAAACATTTGCACTCTAAAACTCTTGTTATTCGCGTACAAATTTCCATTTGCACAAAAAATTCTTTTTAAAATATAAACATAAATTTTCTATCTGCAACGTCAAGAATTTTTAAAAATACATACTCGTTCAACGTTCTCCAACTTTGATAAAATATGTACATATTAAAAAAAAAAAAAAAAATCTAAATCACGTCTTAACGTAAATATTGAAAAATTTTCTTTTCAGTTTAATATCACGCATGAAATGTTAAAATGTATTTAAATAAAAATAAAAAAATAAAACATGACGAACGTAAAAATTCTTGTTACTCATGAGGAAAATTATTTTCCATTTCAAGTTTTTCAGATTTTTTATTTTTTTTTTTTGCACAGAAATTAAATTAAAATATAATTTACTTAAGACAATTTAGCGTATAGTTGTTGTTATATTGTTTTTGTTTTTGCTATATCTGGGTACTGGATTGTGTGTCGTACCATTTTTCTTCGACATTATTTTGAAGAATTTTTCTTTTTTACCATAAAATGAAAAGCTGTACGTTTTTTTTTTTGTTTAGCCTTGTATGTCAAAGGTTTACATAAAATTTCATTTAAACGTTTCTATTAAATGAAAAACTAATTAAATTTTGGCGTTTTGTTGATTACCAAAAATTATCAAAAGCTAATGTGTGTTTTGGGTATATTATATAGGCACAAAATGTGAGGCGATGGAGGTAATTTGATTTCACCATGGTATACTATTATTCTTCCATATAATCACTAATTTAGGTATATATACACAGCCGCTTTTGTATAATCAGAAACTCATTAAATATGTTGTATATAATTAAAAGTCACGTACATTTTTATTATATTGCCCAACTCTTTTTATATTAGTTGAATAACGCACACACATTATCCATATATGAATGACTTGAATGTTTTTATATTTTATACAGTTTGGGAGCTTGTCTGTCATTTAAAGCCAAAATATGTCCATAACTAGCGATTAAATAGGCTTTGTTAATATCAGCATGACAATTGATTAGGTTTTAATGGAAAACTAATTACATTTTGTTGGGTTGACCGCTTAGAATTTGTTGCCATGCTTTACACAATACCTGCTACATAGTTTCGTAAGGTAATAAAAAAAAATTGTATTTGTACTTAGGTACGCGCGCTAGAAGTTATACTTCTTTGGCGATAGTTAAAAGACCAAAGTTTAATTATAAATACGATTGGTAAACTCTAAATATAATCAAATAATAATAATTTACCTTTACTAAATTACGTCCGCTGCCAAAGTTTCTTCCAGTGTTGATTGAACTGATACATCTGTTACCAAGGGCTTAAGGTAACTAAAATACGATACGAAGAGTTTTGTTTTGACGGCATCAAAGTGTCACGAAAATAAACCTTCAATGCTGCTGCCATGTCGTGTTGTTGAAATTCTTACGATCATTACTAATGGTTAAATTTACATGTTTTTGGAGCAAGCCAATATGTTGACCAGCATCTTCTCGGGAAAATCTGACGTTGATGTTTCCACTTAGAGCCATTGGTAACTTATTTGCTCTTCTGCCAAGAAATTCGTTTCCGGCTGTTGTATATGGCCATATACTAACCATTTGAAAAAAATTAATAATGTCGTCCATTTATTATGTTAATTACTATATTAAAACAATTTTTTTGCCGACACCGCGAAACTTGTAGATTCAGACTGTCACACATATCATATTTGGAGTAATGATGTTCGTAGTGTCGTTTGCATTTTGATATATGGTAACGCCTCCAGCTCGAAACTTTGATCGCTTATACTGAATTTTGTGCTCAAGAATTAAAAGGACATAAGTCGACTTTAGCCCTTTTAATTCTTGTTTAATTTTCTGTTTAATTTTCAATTTAAACCTCTTAATTTTCCAATTTTTAAGGTAATATCAGAAAGAGTAATGTAACGAGCTGCCTCGTTCGAAGCCAGGCATGCTTTTTTTTTTTTTTTTTTGCTGGTAGCTTATTGTCGGAAGGAGGGTTTATTGGCTTCTGAGCTCGCACTAAATTTTTGCATGACAAAAGTTAAATCTGCGACCACACTGTCGTTTCCGCATCATCACACTTTTATCGTAATTAAAACGCCATCACTTATAATTCACAGATTCAACCGAATCAATTTAATCACCAAAAAAAAATAATAATTATTCGTAAATGATTTCAAAACATATTGACTAACTAACTAATTTATTAAAGTTTTAAAAAAAAATATACGCAACCGTAAATCTTAAAGCCCAACAATTTTTAGTATAACCGAAAATTTTTAGTATAACCGAATTTCGTGTGGGTAGAAAAATTTGTACAGAAAAAAAATTATATAGTTTGTTCAAAAACTTACCCGTTACTTAAATATTCCTTCCAGGAGCGCTCGTGGTTGGCTGATTAATATTTGTATTCATCTAAAAGAGTAAAATAACTTTTTTTCTTTCTGTTAGATTCTCCACCACACAAAATGATTCAATCAACCGCGAACCGTAATCACTATAGAATTTAATAATTTTACCTAATTTGCCAATATATTATTAATTTTAACTAGATAGAAACCCAAAATTAAATTAAGAACTAAGTAATATTAAAATTAAACTAAGATACACAAACACTATGACAATACAAAAAAACTGGCGCGGTTGGTCTATTTTGGATTATTGTCGGAATCCCATTTTATATTATTTTTTTATTGTTTTTTTTTTATAGACCAAAAAAAAACATCCAGTGGTGAATTAGCTGGCTATCTCGGTCCTATCGACTCGAAAACGGTCCACTGGTCATCAAGCGAGTAACCTTCCGGGCAGTGTTTATCGTTACCACGATTTTCGTACGGACACATTTTTCAGACTTTACGCCTGCCACTGACTGACTAAAAAAACAATCGCACGGTTAGGTAACGTTGATACAAACAGAAATCGTTTGGCTTACCTGAGTAGTAGCGAGTTTATATTTCTTTACAATTAGAAGTTTATTCCCGGTGGCTTACAAACAACGGGAAAATAGCGCACACCGCATTAATAATCCCAATAGCGTGGGCCTATATGTATAGGTACAATTACGGCTTTTTGTTGTTTGTTTAGTTGTACGTTTTTTATTTTATAAGCCTTCACTTCACCACTAGATAATAGAATGTGATTTGTGTCGATTGATGAAAAGAAGAAGACATAATTTTTATAATTTTATTTTTATAACTTATGGTTGGACCATTTTTATGGTAGGGTGAGGTAACGACACCTTATCTAAGCATTATTAAATTCACCATAATTATGATCACCGGTTGTAGGTTGGAGGAGATGATATCAAAGACCCGATTAACTACCAAGCTTCACAAATTTGCAACTTCATTTAAATAAAATTACTTTAACTAAATCTCCAACCGTTACAGGGCAGATACGTCTAAGGCAAGCGAAACGACGTAACTGAGTAAAACATTATTTCTTACTATATTAGGACTTATCCCTTGAACAAAAAAACTCTAGGACAAGTACACCCACAATAGTGCGAATAATTTCCTTTAAAAGGTTTACGCTTTAAGATCTTTTCCGTGGAATGTACCCATTACCTTTCCTTCCTCATTTTTGCATACATAGTAAACATTTCCAACTTTTTCGTGTATAAAACCTTTCACAAACTTTGGAGAAAACTTTGCACAAAATTGTTTTGAGGCATCGCTTAGCGGATGCTGTCTTACAAATACTTTCTGTCCAATTGCGTAAGAACAAGGTCGTGTACGCAAGTTGTAATGCTTAGAATATTTTTGATAGGCAGTTTTCAGATTCTGGATCACTTTATCGTGCACAATGGATAGGCGATCTGATAATGGTAGTGACTCTACTTCCTCTGCTACCGAATCCAGATCACGCAGAAATTTGTACGAGTTTCCGTCGGTAACCATATGTTGGCCAAATAGTAAATAGTATGGTGAGTAAGAGGTTGACTGATGCACATCATTTCGCAAGGCACAACTTATTTCTCCCAAATTCGAGTCCCAAGTCCGATGATCTGTTGTTACGTATGCACATATAGCGGCCACCACGGATCGGTTTACCCTTTCCGAGGCGTTCGATTGCGGCGAATAAACCGCAGTTCTGACATGCTTTAGGTTAAATTCTTGTAACAATTCTGCAAAACTCCTACTAATAAATTGAGAGCCGTTGTCCGTATGCGCTATTTCGGGAACTCCGAAAACCAACATTACTTCATTACGTAAATATGTGATTATTTTAGGTGTCGTACTGCTAGATAATGGTTTCAATAACACAAATTTCGTTAGCTGGTCCAATATTACTATAATGTGGGTGTTTCCAGCTTTAGACCGTGGGTAAGGACCCATCAGGTCTATGTACAATTTTTGCCACGTCCTTTCGGATAAAATATTTTCCCCTAGAGGAGGTTTACTAATCTTATGGCAGCTTTTAGTTGTCTTGCAAATCTCACAGGAAGTGACATAATCATACACCTGTTTGCGCATTTTTGGCCAATAGTAGAATCGACGTAAACGTTCTAAGGTCTTTAGTACTCCTCCGTGTGCAGCCAAAGCATCTTCGTGATGTTGTTGGATTAGCCTTTGCGTCAGTTTGTTAGAGATCCATAATTTCCAATAGTTTAGGTCTGTTAGTGTTAGGTTTTGTTTCATCTCCAAGTTGATGTAAATGCGTTGGTCCTTTACTTTGAATGCCGGATATTCTTTAGGGTTGGTGCCAATTTTATTCCGAAATGTGCAGTATTCCCTATCTTCAAAGTCCTCCGTATGTATATCAATTTCCGCCGTAATTGCCACATAAATATTGTCTATTTCCCAAAGTGCATCACAATAAGCTCGAGAAAGGGTATCCGGTACATTTTGAGAGCCCTTAACATGTTCAATTTTGAAGTTCATCATTTGAAGTTTTAGGCTCCATCGGGCCAATCGTCCATTCAAGTCCTTCTGGCTCATGAGCCACTTTAAACTTGAATGATCCGTAAGAATTGTGAACTGAAATCCCTCAATGTAGGGGCGATACTTCTTAACGCTGAGGACAGCCGCCAGGCACTCCAACTCCGTGACACTATAGTTTGTTTCGGCTTTTCTAAGCTTTTTCGACATGAAAGCTATCGGCCTTTCATTACCGAGTTCATCTAATTGAAACAAAACGCTTCCAACGCCTGAGGCTGAAGCATCACATCGAATAAAGAAGGGAAGATTGTATTCAGGTTTACATAAAACGGGTGCAGTAGTTAGCAAGACTTTTAATTTTTCAAAGGCCACTTGAGCCTCTTCTGTCCATTGAAATTTGATTCCTTTTTTTAGCAGATTTGTGATGGGTGCTGTAGTATCTGCGTAGTTTGGGATGAAGCGCTGGTACCAACCCGCCATACCCAATAATCTCCTAGTTTGCTTCACTGAGGGTGGAGAGGGAAATTCGCGGATAGCAGCCACTTTATCGGGGTCGGATCTAATTCCATCTTGTCCAACGATAAAACCTAAATACTTTATTTCCTTAAGAATAAATTGACTTTTGTCTAAGTTTATTGTACGGCCCCCTTGCTTTAAACATTCTGCTACCGTTCTTAAGAGCTGAAAGTAATCCGTTAAGTTGCTGGACGTGATTAACAAGTCATCTAGATACACAAAGATTTGATCATGATGCCGATAAGGGATCACTTTGTGCATTAGACGGCTTAACGTTTGTGGGGAGTTGCATTAACCTAATGGCATTACTTTAAATTGGTAAAGGGGTCTGCCTGGAACCGTAAATGCTGTTTTGTCGCGAAAACTTTTGGCTAAAGGGATTTGCGAGTGTTGTTAAGGCGGCTTAGTAACCCATCTATTAATGGAAGAGGATACGCGTCTTTTTTGGTAACGGCATTTGATTGAGTTGATTTACGAACCAGGACCACCGGGGAGCACCATGAGCTTTCACTTTCTTCTATGACTCCTAAATTGATCATACGGTCTAGTTCAGCATAAAGTAGCTCTTGGATAGCTGGTGAAACGGAGTAATGCCGCTGCTTAATTGGCAATGCGCTACCCACGTCGATGTGATGTTCTAGAAGAGATGTTTTACCCAGGCCATGAACGTCAAACGAAGGAAATATTTTTTTAATAGTGTCCAACTTGGACTGCTGTGAAGGAGTTAGGCAATGTGTGGTATTGTCACAGGATTCCGGTGAAGAAGACAGTGAGCCGATCATCATTGGTGAAATTTTAAATACGTTCCAGAAGTCGATTCCCAAATACAGTTGTCCTTGAAGAGTAGGTACGATATAAAAACGAATCGTTTCAGTCTTTCCGAGATACCGAACTGGAGCATCCACGAATCCTATGATAGAGTTAAAAGACCCGTCCGCTGTTTTAATTTTTGAAGAGATTTTTTTGTATTTTAATTGCGAGCGAGAAAGAAACGTTGCTGCTCCACTCCCAAGAATACTAACAGAGGCACCGCTGTCTAATAGGGCTCTGATTTCGGTATCGCTTATCTTGATGGTAATGTGAGGTCTAGGATCGAGAACAGTTGAGATGACTGTTTAGCTACATACCTTGATCATAATAGCGCGTCGATTTCTCCAATGCAGGGTTGTTCGAGATATCTCCTTAGGTTGTGTGCAGTGATTTTTAGATAACGCGGCTATTTTTTTCGGATGAATACAATCTTCAGTTTGGGTTGATATGCTACATTGGCTGGCGGACTTTATTATTTTGGTTTGGTCGGTACTGGGAATTATAGTTATAGACTTGGAAGTTGTATCACTTCCCGGTGCTGCACTGTATAGTGTTAGATGGTCTGTTACTTCCCCACGTTTGATGCGGATTGGGTTGTTGACCGAGTTGGCGGTTTCATAGGTTGCTGCATCTGGAAAGTCGTTTACACCGGACGTGACTGTCCCATATTGTACACACCCGGTGGTCGGTTTCCCGCATTATTACTTTGACAGAAGGTGCACTGTGGTTTTATGACATCCTTTTTTCCACATCCATAGCAGAAGATTCCCATTGGAAGATGAACACAATCCTGATACCGATGCCCTGATTCACGGCAATTCCAACAGACCCAGTAATCACTCCGATTTTGTTCGGCGTTCTTTCGGTAAGGTGCCGAAAATTGTTGGTGAATATCATTGACTGTAGTTTTTCGTTCATCTGCTCCGCCATTTGGTTCATATGCGGCTCGTAATCTGCGGGACTAAATAATGGAGGTGCATAGCTAATTGCCGGATCTACCATTTTGTTGATATTATGGGTGCGGCGTATTCCAACGGCTGGCGGTGCGTGACGATTTTCACTTAGCCTTGACCATAATTTTTCGTATCGCTGTCCTATATAACGTAAATTTTCTACCGTAGAAATGGGAGTGAGCAAGGTTACTTTTTGCAGTTCTACATTCATATTTTCTCGGATAATCTCGATCAACTCCATTTCGGAAAATCCATGATCTAACTTCCCATTTAATCCTTCGATTTCCAAGATAAAATCGCTGATAATTTGTGTTGCTAGTTGTTTCTTCGTTTCAATCACTCGTCTGGTCTCTCGTGAAGTTTCATAGCTACTAAATCGTTGCATTAGAGCTTGTTTGACTTGAGGGTATGATGCCGCTGGAAATTTACGAATAAAAACCCAATACCAATTTTTGGCGGTATACTTGAGTAACTTAGGCAATAAGGCACCTAATTCCGAGTACGCATAATGCTCTCTTCTCGCTAGATGTTCAAACCGGAATAAAAAATCATTAATATCAATTCCACCACAACCCGTAAATGATATTTTCCAAGTAGGATCATATCTCCGGATATATGAGAAAGCTAGCTGTTGTTGTGTATTAGCAGCTTGATAAGCGAAACGATTAGGTGGAGTTTGATTCCAGTTGGCTTGATTGTCAAAGATATTCAAATCCGGCGGGGTTAGCTCTCCTAGGTTAGGTTAGGTTAGGTTGGAGTGGCTGCTTACGCACACTTAGACCGGTGACGGTCCATTGTGATACCACAGGATGTATCACCTTTTACCCCTATTGGAACCATTTCGAGCTACTTATGTAGTGTAAGACGTCCCGCACTTTAATGTTTTCAAGATCCGAGAGGCAGTCCATCCTCAACTTACCTAAGTGTTTGTGCCTTCTGAGAGCCAATGCTGGACACGAGCAAAGGAAGTGGACCAACGTCTCTTCCTCCTCTTCGTCCAAGCAGCTTCTGCAGAAGTCATTAGCCTCCAGACCCAGCCTTCTTACATGGTCTCCAAAAAGGCAGTGTCCCTTGAGAATTCCTACGACCGTTCTTAATTCACGTCTGCGTAAGGATATTAATGCCCTAGTGCGCCCCAAGTCCAGCTTTGGCCAAACTTGTCTTGCAACTCTACAGGTGAGGGTGTTAGACCACCTTTCCCCTGCTGAGGATAGCGCCTGCTTCCCAAGTGCTTGTCTCAGCGCTGTGATAGGCCTCTCCAGACTTGCCCTTTCCGATTTACAGCTGGAGAGTCGTACCATGCCTAGCAAGTTCATCTGCCCTGCAGTTCCCCATGACGCCCGAGTGACCTGGGACCCAGACTACCTGGATATTGAAATGCTCACCCATCTCATTTAGAGATGAGTGACAACTCAACGCCACCCGTGACGCCAAAGACACTGATTCTAACGACCGGATCGCCGCTTGACTGTCCACATAGATTGTGATATCGTCTGAGGATAACACATTATACTTCAACCACGTCACGGTACACGCTGCAGTAATCAGGGAGACGAATAGAAATATTAACATTTAATTTGTCACAGAATTCTCCAGCTCCTACTTTGCCGTCTAGCTTGGAGCTATTTGTGAAGAATTGCAACGCTTCGGTTTCCGATAACGGTCTATCCCTCCAGGATTCCCTTGAAGGGAAGGAGGTCCGAAATCGCTTCTCGAAGCGTAGAGTAGGTTTAATGTAGTCAAGATTCGCCAGCTCATCCTTAAACGATCTGACGATAGTAGAGTGTCCTATACTAAGACACCTCCACTGAGAGACGGCTGCAAGTCGTACAGCCGTATTTGCCGCCATCTGTTTGCCAAAAATATCGACTTGAAGAAGGTGCAACATAACCTCTTAGGCACTTGTCGGTGTCGACCTCAATGCCCCGCTAGGGGCTAGGCTTAGCCTAGTGCCAGCCAGTGGGCAGGCAGCGCGAAAGGATCGGTTGCATGCGCTAGTAACGCCAGTTACCATGTTCTCCAGCTCCTTAACGGTCGTCGGGGGCTCCATATCCCTCGGCGGTAACTTATCCTTCAATAATTCCCCATATTTGCTCCAGTTGGTCCTTTTAGGGTTCCTGGGTAGCAGAGTGAACATCGAGGCTATAGGTTAAATTCCTATGATCAGAAAAGGAGTGTTCCTTATCCACACTCCAATTTTTAACCATTTCAAGAATATTATTTGAGGCAAGGGTCACTTCTAGAACCTCCTGCCTGTTACTAATAATAAATGTGGGTTCCCGACCAATATTACACACTGAAAGTTTAGTACTCATCAAATAATCAAAAAGCGACTCACCTCTTTCATTAATGTCCGTGCTTGCCCAGATAGTGTGATGTGCATTAGCATCAACTCCCAGTACCACACCTACCTTTGATTGTTCCGCTTTACGAATCAGCTTCTCTAGGTTATCCGGAGGAACCTCCTTCTCCCGGTCCATGTAGGCTGAAACTAGCCAGAATCTACAAGTGCCTACTTCCAGACAGTTACCTAAAAACCAAAAAAAAATTTCAGCAATGTTTCCACTAAGAAAAATTTTCTGATTAATTTTCAACAACAATTGCTTAAAATTCCACAGAATTCTGATATTTAACAGACGTACGTGAAATTTGTCCTAAGTTGCCTTAAGTTGTCCTAAGTTGTCCTAAGTATGTTCTACGTTTTTTTAAATGTGTTGGTGTAAAAGTTTCGTTATTACGAATTTATTTAATTCATATTGAAATAATAAAAATTATGATTAAGATTATTTACCCTTACAAAACAAATTTAGATTTTTTTTAACTGGCAGAAAGCCCGTGTTTGATCGTGTTTGTTTGCGAATTTTCTTGAGAAAATCCTAGGAAACGGTAAACAAAATGTGCACTATTCTAAGTTGTCAGCAGGTCTTATCTATTCGAAAATACTTCACTTTTGAAAAAAGTAGGGGATTGGGATATTTAGGACAACCATGTTTGACCTAATCTCTTATGATACATCGAATATATGTATAAATGATTATCCGAAAATCCGTTGTCTTAAATACCCTAATCCCTTACTTTTTTTAAAAGTGAAGTATTTTTTGTATAGAAAAGACCTTATGACAACCTGGAATATAGGACATTTTGGTGGCCGCTTCCTAGGATTTCCTCAGTAAAATTCGGATAATTATTTATACATATTGTGACGATTATACCTAACGTAGACACGGATCACATCTAAGTCGTCGTTAGCCGAGTGGTTTCGGTTGCAGGATAGTAAGGTGAAGATCTATGGTTCGAACGAACTTCATCGGTGCAGTGTAATTTTTATGGCAAATATTTATTTGGTATCAAACGACATATATTAACGCGATAATTGACAAATACAGACTTACGATTGTTACATTACAGCAAAACATAGAAATATTCCAGAAGAAGGGCATAACCGATGGAAGCAGAGCATGGAAGAAGTATACAATTACAAACAGATTCATACAAAAATACATGGACAATTTAGCTGCAACAGCGCAATATGGAAAGATCGAGAATCGCATTTTTGGGCATAAAAAGGGGACAAAATCGCAGCATAAGTCAGTTTTGTTTTAACTAGTGAGCAAGTGTATAGAGTTAAAAAGTAAGCAGTGAGATTAAAACAAGTAGTCAAAGTGTTGAACTGCGTAGTAATTCATTGAGAAATAAATTGTACCCGTGTAAATAAAACGAATTAATGTTATTATTGCAAAATCCGTAACGAATCCCTGTTAAGCCCGTAACAGATTGGTGTCAGAAGTGGGATTTTGCAATATACAATGTTGAGGAACATTGGCGGATACACAACAGTCTCGAGAAGAGTTGGAGGAGCGAGGATTCATAACGGTGGTTGGCAATAAGACGGAGCTTTACGCAAGGCTTCAAAATGTTGTTAAAGGAGACCGGGACGATGGTAGCGGCGGAGACGCGAAAGCCGCTTTATCGCAATCAACATCACCTGCAGTACAGATCATAGAGTCACGACCACCAAAAATTTTAGAAAATTTGTTTAAAATCAGCATCTAGAGTAATATATCTGGAGATGTATTTTATTGATGTGACTTGTCGATAGCTATTGCAGGAAAAAAATTAATTTCAAGTTAATAGAGGAGAATTTTTTTCCTGCGATAGCCATTGACAAGTCACATCAAAGCAATACATCGCTAGACGTAACACCCTAGAGGCTGATTTAATACATTCATTTCTTACTTTCGGCTGGAAACTTTTTCAAATTATCCGAGATTTCCCCCGGGAAACTTGAATTGAATTTATTCCTGCGATGGCTATCGACAAGTCACATCAATAATATACATCTCCAGATATAACAGTCTAGACGCTGATTTTATTCAAATGTTCAAATGATTCTTAGAAAATCCAATTTTCCGAAACTTCCCAAGTTAAACTTGTATTGAAAATTTTTCCTGCAATAGCTATTGACAAGTCGCATTAATGAAATCCATCTCTAGACATAACACGCTAGAGGCTGATTTAACACATTTATTTCTTATTTTCGGCTACCTTTCGGCTTAATTCATTTCAAGTTAATAGAGGAGAATTTTTTTCCTGCGATAGCCATTGACAAGTCACATCAATGCAATCCATCGCTAGACGTAACACTCTAAAGGCTGATTTAATACATTCACTTCTTACTTTCGGCTCGAAACTTTTTCAAATTTTTCGAGATTTCCCACGGAAAATTTGCGATTTCTGTTGACAAGTTACATCAATAAAATACATCTCCAGATATAACACTCGAGAGGCTGATTTTATACAAATTTTACAATGATTTTTGGAAAATCGAATTTTCCGATATTTCCCACGGGAAAACTGAACTGAATATTTTTCCTGCGATATCTATTTAGAAGGCACTTCAATAAAATATAGATCTCGAACTTTCGGCTAACTTTAACAGGTTCCGATTGATAACGACTTCTTGTGTTATTTTCCGCTGGATTTACACAATCTGCATTACCGATTTATTTTTACTTTCAACTGGACTAAAACAATCTGCATTATCGACTTTCCACTTTCGGCTAAATTTAACAGTATTTAACTTATTATGTTGGTAGTTATTTCGAACATCGAATAGAGTCGTTTCTTCTATCCTGATTTAATTCGAAAAGTTGGACCGCTTAGAGGACTGTGGACCATGGCGTTCGATTAGAAACATCAATATTTTAAATAAATCTCAAAAATATCTAAAAAATTCATAAATATAACTTCGTTTTAAATCAATTATAATGGCAGACGACGTTACCAGATTTTTAAAGAATGCTTTTGATGTGAAAATACTGAATGAGTAGATTTTTATAACAAAAAAAATTTCAATTTTCAATACCACATATAAGGAACACGATAGCGTACTTACAACGCAGAATGAACAAGGCGAAATGGAAATTTACAATATTGAAGCTATTTTTATTAAATTCTTCATACAAAACTGCAGTTCTATATGGCCCCGTAAAGAATTTCTGGTACAATCCATATACGATATTATATGAAAACAGTAACTCAGAATTGAGCTATAAAAGTTTCCATTTAGATTAATTGTTAAAAATAGCCAGTGGGTTTGTTAATGAAAGACAATAAATACTATTTTTCACCTTATAACACTTTTACTGAAAAGTTTTCACGAAAATTTGGAATGTCACGAGGACTATAATACAAACATATCCTGATATGTTTGAAAAACGAAACAGCGAAGGTGTTGTTACATCATTGTTCTCTGAAATCATTGTAACAATGCTCAGAAATCGAAATAATTATTTAAATTACATTTACAAAAAACGAGGAAGTGACTGGCGGTCACAAATTGGCAACCAAGTAATGTTAAGCAACTAAGGTTCTCTTAGGTTTTCATAAAATACTTATTAAACTTATATCCCTCAAATAGATTATAGAGTAGTTCGCTTTGCAAAGGCAATTTTTTAATGGATCAGGAGAATAATAAAATTGGCCATATATTTTCAATAAAATTTACCCCCATAATCATTTTATGGAGTTAATCGGGGTAAAGGAATCCAGACTAAAAAAAAAACAACGAAAATGAAATTTCTTTTGGCAGATTAAACTTTTATTTAACAGAGTATCTTTTATTTTATTTTATAGTAGGGTTTACCTCTGTTGATAATCTGTAAGCGATTAAGCGAAAATCTTCAACCATGATAGAAAGTATTGTCATTTTTTGTTATGGTAATAAATAAACCTTAAAGACTAGTCACCCGCGCCAAAGCAACATACACTAAGGGCAATTGTCGTTTTTTATTATATTCATAAAAGACTTCGGGGTATGTACTTCCATAAGATTTATGAATCGTAATTGCACAATACTGTTAAAGTTAGCCGAAAGTGGCCAGCCGAAAGTGGAAAGTCGATAATGCAGATTGTGGTAGTTCAGCCGAAAGTAAAAAAAAAATGGTAATGTTGATTGTATAATCACAGCCGAAAGTAAAAAAATAGATAATGCAGATTATGATATTAATATTCCAGCCGAAAATAAAAAATTTTGTAGTTAGCAGCCGAAAGTAAATAGGATATATGAATTTAAATAAAAACCTTTGTAAATAGTCTTACGTGGAAAGCTTTGTTTAACCTAGTCGTGGAAAATATCGGAAAATCAGAAGGATTTATAAAATTGGAATAAAATCAGCCTCTAGAGTGTACATCTTAAGGTTAATCGTTTTCATGTGATTTGTCAATAGCTATCGCAGGAAAAAATTCAGTTCAAGCTTCCTGTGGGAAATCTCGGAAAATTCAAAAAAATTTCCAGCCGAAAGTAAGAAATGGATGAATAATATCAGCCGCTCCCATGGGAGATTTCCCACGGGAAACTTAAACTGAATTTTTTTAATGCGATAGCTTTTGACAAGTCAAATCAATGCAATCCGTCTCCCAACATAACACTCTAGAAGCTGATTTTATATAAATTTTCTAATAATTTTTGGAAAATTGAATTTTCCGAGATTTCCCTCGGGAAACTGGAAATTAATTTTTTACCTGCGATAGCTATTGAGTAATTACATCAATGCAATCCATTTCCAGACATAACCCTCTAGAGGCTGATTTTATACAAATTTTCTAATGTTTTTGGAAAATCGAATTTTGGCTGATTTATTTTCAGCTGGAATGTCAATAACATAATCTGCATTATCGACTTTTTTACTTTCGGCTGACTTTAACAGGGTAATTGCACATGCACAAATTAAAGGTAGAAGCGATCGCTTTTGTTGTTGTTAAGTAGAATTGCTGATCTTCTTCCAATCGCTACAGCAGTGTTACTAATTTGATTGGCAGCTACATGTCCAGCAACTTCTTCTTTATTTTTTGGCCAATCTTTGGCAATCTAAAAAATTAAGCCATACAACGTTCACTTCTCCTTCATTATTACGTTCAATATGAATTAAATTCCGAACAGCACCATTTGCTAAGCCAAGTTTCAACATTATGTTTAAATTTGTAGAGCATTTAGAGTAGATTGTTCCATCCAATTTTGTTGGCACAACTTGAAGTGTTTGATCGCTCTTATGAGAGAGTCCGGAACTTGCAACCTCATCAATTTCATGGACTCATATAATAAATGGTAAGGTTGGATCATCCCATATTGTCCTTGGGCCTAAAGCAAAATCAACAATTAATTTTCAAAATTATAACCAATTATTATTTTATTAGGGGAAATAATCAACGGTAGAATGTACCAAAAAATCTCTATGAGTTGCACACAAAACCTACAATAAAATTTAACTGCTCCTCAGAATAGCTATACATAATTCCAAATTTTAACTTGATATTGTTTGTAGTTTAACAGAATTAAAGTCGACATTTTCATCGCAGGAAAAACTAAAATTTTTTATTCGGTAAACATTTTTTAGAAGTGAGTACTAAGTTAAGATGAAGAAGAACATATTTGTTCCTCCCTCCCAGTTTAAAAAGAAATATGTATATGTAATATCTGAAGCTGATTCTTCTGGTGTAAGCTTCGTAAACGAGAAAATTAACAAGATGTAAAAGCTTAATTTAATTAACTTTCACTTCAGGAATTTAATGAGAATATACGATAACGATTATATCGATAAACTATACCACAAGTTCTTGTTCCACTTTATCAAAACTTTTAAATACACGCCATACAAAATCGAAATACGTGTGGCACTAATCGCTTAAATTTCTATAATACATCCCTAAAGGGGTAAAATATATCAGGCCACCATCAATTTCAAACTATAAATGCTCACGAATGAATACAATTTAATTAATTTTTTATGTGTAATTTATGATTTATTTGTTGTATACACATGTATACATAACGGCAACATATACGTATATAAAAAAAAATATATTAAGAGTTCGTGATTAGGAAGTTGGATAACTTTTAATCACGCATTCTAAAACAAAGTTTTCCATTTAATTTCAATCAAAGTTTTTTTTTTAATTGAATGGTTTTTATTGCATTATAAACGAAGCACATACATACATGTATGTTGTACATAATATGTAATTTCTCAACAAAACCAAATTGGGTTAATTCTAATTGGGTTACGCAATTAAGCATATGAGATATCGCCGCACAATATACAACAAAAATGGGGCAAAAAACAGAAAAGTTTTTAACTGAATCCTTGTGGGAGATAGTAATTGAATTATTACCACAAGTATTATGTTGTATAGAAAGATGTACATGCCCAGATATGGCGTATCATTCATCTTTAAAATATTTCACGTACGTTTACGAATTATAAATGATTCCATTTATTTTTTTTTTTTTTTGGTTTTTTGTGTATAATATTTCAATTATCAGTGATTTACATTGTATCACCGTATTCCGTATATCTAAAAAGGCAAAGTGCCAAAAATAGATAACCTTTGAGCCATTCGTATTTTTACGAAATATAATATGTATAAGAATTTTACCATACCATAATCGTACTGTGTTCGTAAAATATATATTAGGAGTTCTAACAAACCAAGCAAAAAAAAATAATCGAAATTTTCAAAATATCACACTAATTGAATTTATAATGCACTGAGACTTCAGCCGAAAGTAAAAAACACAGTTTGGTAGTTTGCTTTGTCTTGGTACAGTTAGTAGGTCAACTAATCATATAAAAATATTAGCACCCCAAATAATGGGGTCAAAAAAAAAATAAAATGAAACAGTTCGTTTGATAAAACTCGAAATGATGATAATTGTTGTAATTTACTTGTTGATTGTTAACAATAGTACTGGATTTAGTGAAATGTAATTTATCACACGTTAGTACAATTAATTTAATTATTTTTATTGACGAGAAGCGTCCAAACACATTGAGAATATTTTTACTACTACTACAAAAAATAATCATGCCGTAAAGTGGCGAATATGAGAACTAACAAAAAATTAAAAATAAAGAACTGAAGTTGATTTCATTGTTGGTAGATGACGTTATTTATAACCCTTGATTGACAGTTGAGTTTTAATATTCATTTTTAACCCTTGGTTGGCGGTTGTGCGATTAAAATTGCAGCCGGCGTTGAAACTCCTGTTTCAACAGACTGCTTAGTACCTTCCTTCGGGAGGGAGCATACTCTAGTAATTGGTCGCTTAGAGAAGCCACTCTCACATTGTTATCAGCTCCAGTAAGTAATTGTATGACGCGACCCATCATCCAGGACGTTGATGGAAGATTATCTTGTTTGATGATCACCAGGTCATTCAGTTTAATGTTTGGCTTCTAAGAATTCCACTTGATTCGGGTTTGCAGCGTGCAGTTGTATTCATTGGACCATCTGGTCCAAAACGATTGCTTCATTTGTTGAATTCATTTACAGCGGGAGAGACGATTCATCTGCATGTCTTGAATGATAGGTTCAGCAATCGATGTAATCGAGGTGCCGATACTGAAATGTGCTAGTGTGAGTGGTGATAAGTCGTTGGGATCGTCTGACAAGGGAGTGGCCGGGAATTAAGGCAACCCCCGATTTGTGTGATTAGAGTAGATAATTCTTCAAATGACATGGGTTGATCTCTGGTGACTCTTTTGAGGTGGTATTTAACCACCTTAACACCCGCTTCCCACCATCCACTAAAGTCTTGGGCACGTGGTGGAAGGAATTTCCTCATAATGTATTCGGAATCGCAAAATTTTTGAATCAATTCATACATTGTCTGTTTTGGAAAAAATGAGTGTAACTTATTAAGTTCTGTGACCGAACCTACAAAGTCCGTACCATCGTCGCGATGGATGATAGCTGGACGTCCGCGCCTTGCAACGAATCGATGGAGGCAGGCGATAAATGCTTGACTAGTAAGGTCACTGACCGATTCTAGGTGGATTGCCTTTGTGGAAAAACAAAAAAACACTGCCACATAGGTCTTGTAGTGTGTGGTGCATCTCAGACCTTGGTTTTTTGTTAAGAATGGCCCACAGTAATCTACTCCAATTACATTAAAAGCTCTTATAGCAGGATTGAGCCTATCACTCGTTAGATCACCCATAAGCGGATGAAGTGGAATTGGCTTTCTTTTGAAACAGCGTGTGTAATTAGAGCATATTGCTTACATCGTAAGCAATATGCTCTAATTACACATACCAACTTTGTAAATGAATTGCCAAATCTTTCAATTAACTCACAAGGTTGTTCAAAAGTGGTTGTGATTGTTTCGATTGATCTATTCTCGAAGACACTGGATCGATGATAACTGAAAATCCTTGATTGGCCATTCAGACTGTGGAAATTTCAGATATTCGGGACCGTTCCACCAGAGCGTATTCGAATTAAGATCCTTTGGCATAACTCCCCGCGATGCTAAATCGGCTGCGTTTCTTGTAGTGTCGATATGATGCCAGTAGTAATTGGATGTAAGTTCTTGTATTTCTGACACCCTGCAAACCGGGTGTGCAAACGAATGTCCTTAGTAGATTACATGGAGTATGTATCCAAACGACGGTGATCGTAAAATCCGTCCATAAATCTATGGATTCAATGTTGAGCTTAAGCGAAGTTGTAAGCGTTGCAACAAGCCGCGATAGTAACAGCGCTGCACATAACTCCAAGCGTGGGATTGTTCGGAAGGTGTCACTCTTCTTTTACTGCATAAAAGACTGACTCGTTGGTTGACCAACATTTTTTGTTACTAGTCAATGCCGCTAAATTATGGCCATTATTCGACATCATGGGACCACCAATGATCCATCCCAGCCTGGTCTGCTGCATCGTCGGTAATTTCCCGCCCAAACGAATTTGACCAGGTAACAGAAGATGCCAAAATAAACCAGCACCCAACAATAAGTCAATCTTCTGAGGCTTCAAAAATTGAGGATCAGCTAAAAATGTGACTTCAGAGGGAATGTTAATGTTCGATAATGATATTGGATGAGCTGGATGAGCGCCCGATATTTTTGGAAGTATCACTGCAGCAATGTTGAATTTTATTGATACATCGAAATGAGGAGTCAGCGTGATATAAAACGAAGCCTTAAAAGTTGTAGCCGTTGTGCCAATTCCACCTAGAGTAATGTATGATTTTCGCTTCTTCAAATTTAACGTTTGCACAAATCGATCAGATATGAAATTTTTGGTGGCACCACTATCTAACAGAGCACGGCCAGGAATAATCGATCCATTCACATCAAATACATTTACTATGGCTGTAGTAAGGAACGCTGGCTCACCAACAAATGATTCTGAAGTTAACAGTGCTTTGTGTTTCACTCCGGAAGGCAATTGAGGTTGAGTATCATGTTGCTCAAAATGAATCAATGTGTGATGTCTTTTTTGGCATTTATCGCATTTTATCAAAACCTTTCAAAAACGGTAAGAATGTTTTGTTTTCAGACAGACAACGCATAAATGCAATCGTTTAACCTCGTGATATCGATCCACAGGCGCCATGGCGAGAAATTGTGGGCATAGCTGCAAATTGTGATCGGTAGATGCACATTTAGCACACGAATTCGAATTCGATGTCGTAAAGGCAGTGTGCTCAGACATTTCGTGTAGCGGATGCTTTTGGCTTACTAAATTGTTTTTTGTTATACTCAATCTTCTCTAAATTTGTGGCACGTTTCTCTAAGAATGAACAAAAACCATCCCATGTCCTTATTAGTGGACTTTTCCCATCTCTTCACATTATTAGCATCCAATTTCTTTAACATCAGACAAATCAAGAAATTTTCAGCCACTTGTTCCATGGACCCCATTGATTTTAATGCACGGTAATGTGCACTTACTTGATCGACCATTTCCCGAACACACTCTGAAGATTCTTTATTCACACTATTCATCTGAATTACCTCGATGATGTTAGACTGTAAAATTAACGCCTTATTTTCATATCGAATACAAAGAGCCTTGTGATGCTTCCATCCTTCATAAGATTCGTGTTGCACGACCCACCAAACATGATTTCAAAAATCTGAAATGATCAACATAGTTTAAATCAGTCTCCTTTATAATCATTGTTGTGAACTCGTTCTCAAAATCTATCTAATCGCTGTATGATCCGCTGAGCTTTGGTGGCTCTAGTTAGGGAAGCTTACATTCTTCGTAAAAACTACAATCGATTGATTTTGAGAAGTATTCATGTCTTGGATTGGTTTAGCAGCGACCGCCTTTTCATCATCAATGTTAAAAGTTCGGCCTTTGTGTCAATGTACTTTTCCTCAAAACTAGAATATTTCGAAGTGAAATCGTCATCATCTGACTCAACCTGTTCCGTTATCAGCTCCTCGTTATTATGAAACCTCGTGTAATGCGATTCGAGTTGCTCTAATTGAACCTTAAGTTTGGAAATGGTTGCCTATTTTCCGTGAGCTGTCTGCCATTTCTGATATTTCTAACGCTCAATAACAACTGTCCAGTAATGCCCACTAATTGATGGTGTCCTTGAACCACAAAAAAAACGTGTTCGAAAATTTAATTGCTAAACAATTATGGGATACTGTTGAAAACGGTTACTCTCTAGAATGTACTCGAGTGTTTAGATCGTATTCAAAATTTCAGTGAATTGACCACACAAAACACAATTCACCGGTGTACTTATTCGGACACTTTGAGAACTTATACGTACATATATTGTTAACACCGCAAAAAATAAAAAGTTCTGAATCACAAAACAAAATTTAAGAAAAATATTCTTCCAGTTGAAAATGACTGTGAATCAGCTGATGAATAGCGATGAATGAACAATATAATATTTTTCACCGATATGTAATGCAATAAACCGTAATAGCAGCGCACATGTACCAAAACTACTTTCTCGTACGAATCAAATAAAGAAAACTTTTACACTTGTTACAAAAGAACTCCACGAAACTATTAAAACAACTACGCTCTGCTACCAAATGTTTTTAAGGATAAAATACCAAACCACGAAGTGGTAGAGTTCCGGTAGTAAAATTAAAACACAGTTTTCTTTATATAAAAACTAATCACCAAGTATTTATTTTATTTTATGATCGATCGATTCGGACAACTTATTATGACTGACTGTGTATTGTGCAATGTAAATTAATTATACCGGTAACCGAAATTGAGCAATATAATTATTGGGAGAGTAATTTAAATAATATTATACAGGGTGATTCATTTGCCCATGTCCGGAAAAAGCAACCAAAAATATATATGAAACAATCATATTTGTGACCGCACAAAAAATCGACAGGCCTCAAAATTGGATAAACAAGAATAACAAAATAATTTATAAATAATAAAACAGTTCAATATTCAACAGTCTCAATGGATTCTGGGGTGGACCACTCATTGCTACATTGAAGACAGAGTGGCGGATCTAAATTAAAGAGGGCTGCTTATAGAAAATGCAGTTAATATTCTTAAATAATAACGGAAAGAAAATGCTCTGGTAAGCAAAGTAATCAAAAGGGGCTTCCATTGTTCATGCTCACCTTTAATAATAATCAGAAAATTGAAGATATTTTCAATATATCCTTAACATGAGAGTTAAGATTGAATCACTAAGAAAAACCACCGGTTTTATACCGCAATGCAAGAAATGTCAAAGGTATAACCATACGCACAAATACTGCGGCCGTGAGCCACGGTGCGTGAAATGTGCTAGTAACCATTACGCAAAAGACTGTACGGAGAATTAAAATGTACCTACAAAATGCATAAACTGCAAAGGGCAACATCCTACCAACGACAGATGTTATGAAGTAGCTAAAACTTTACAACAATTAAGAAATAAAGCCCACCAAGTTTCACAAAATCGTGTAACATCAAATGGGCGAAAACAAACCATAAAGCAAGTGAAACTTAGCCCTCCTACTCCAAAACCACGAGAACGTAAAACATTCTCAGAAATTGTGCAACAGCAATCAACAAGCACTAGTGATAGCATCATCGAAAGAATACTGCGTAATGTAGAAGCCTTAAATATGCGAAAAGCTAAACAAGAACGAACCTTAAAAGGCTTAAATAAACGGTTAAATAACCGCCAAGTCATGGATGAAATCTCATCCATGAAGTATTAAACAAAATGACTAAAACGTTAAGAATAGTCCTCTGGAATGCAAATGGACTAAAGCTACACACAGGAAAATTAGATATTTGCCTAGTATCAAAAACCCATTTTACCAAAACTTGCCACTCCATCCACCCAGCAGCAAATGCTACAGGCGGATCAACAATAATAATTAAAGATAACATCAAGCATTATGAACTGGGACATATTGAAACCGCAACTATACAACTTATGTCTGTAAAGTACAAATAAACAATAATAAAGAATATGGTGTCTCTTCAATTTATTCTCCTCCACGACATCACTTAAATGAGGAAGACTACACTATTGGAGGTGACTACAACGCGAAAAAAACCTATTGGAGATCCAGACATATAACCACTAAAGGAAAAAAGAGCACTTCAAAACAGGAAAAGCACTTAATTGCGAGTTTCATTCTGGAAAAAAGTCATCGCACTGGCTCGTGCATTGGAATAAAATACCTGACCCCATAGACTTTTATATAACAAAAGGAATATGCGAGAACTACATTTGTGTTGAGAACCGTCAGGAACTCCCGTCTGATCATTCACCCGTTATCATGACTATCAGTTGAACTATATTTAATAAAGAAAGTTTGCGTAGATTAACAAACAATAAAACTAATTAGGACCTATTCCAGGAACTTATTAATTTGAATATTGAACTGCAAGTGCCAATTAAAACACCGACACAGATAGAAGAGGAACTAGAATTATTTAATGATAATATTCAAAAAGCTGCTCAGATGAGTACTCCTACTAGCCACAAGAATATGAATAAAGCTCCAAGCTATCCTCTGGAAGTCAGAAAATTGGTTCGAGAGAAAAGGAAAGCACTAAAAGCCTGGCAGAGGAATCCTGCATCGCAAAATAAAAAAGTACTCAATTATCTATGTAATAAACTGAAAAATCTAATCAAGGAAATTAAGAACACCACAATCAACAAATACTTAAGTAGTCTTACTGGAGAAAAAGATACTGAGTACTCGCTTTGGAAAGCTAAATTAATAAACATAATCACTGAAGAGACCAAAAATGCAGGTGCCACAAATTAAATGTGACAATGGAAGCTGGTCTAGAAGCGCCAAGCAAAAAGCCACGCTATTTGCTGAATACTAGGAACACACCTTGTCCAGAAACATCAATGTCCATGGAAAACAAATCCTAAAATAAAACATACAAATAATTATTATCTTAAATTATAAATTTAAATTATATAAACTTTATACTTAGCTTAATATTCTGAAATTTACTGGAAAAGTTTAATTCCTTATTTCGGAAATTATGTATATGTATAAAAAAAATTAAATATATTATGAAAACAATAAAAATACTTACGCAATCTCTTTGACAGTCGAATAGTCGATTATTGTGCTGCAAGTTGACATTTCGATGGTTGTTTTCATTTAGCATTCTGTATTATCGACAATGATATTGTTACGTTTTTGCCTTGTCACTCAAGGTTAGTATCACTGGATTGTGAATAATACAAAATCAATTTAATTTATCTCAAACGAATTTATTTATTTCACAAAATGTATTACAACACAGTTTACCAATCAAAATTCACAAAATCACTTTATATAAATTATTCTCAAATTTTACTGATCACTTTTACTTTTTATTTCGCACAAAAACACTATTTAAATCACTTTTTAATTCCTTTTTAATCTTTATATTGTCGCTTACCAAATATTACTAATCCAATTCGACTTCGTTCTCCTTTTTATATACACAAACCAAACTTCTAGAAAGCACATGAGTTTTCCAGTTAGAATAGCGAAGAAACATTACGTAACAATTTTTATCATGGAAAATTCCATTTTAGTACAGTTAAACATTGAGCTATTCAATTAACTTCTTCTATTACACACTAGGTGTCACTGTTACAATATCAAATTCCATTTTAGTACAGTTAAACATTGAGCTGTTAATTAAATTTATTCAATTACACTCTAGGTGTCACAGTCACAATATTGTGACGGTGACACCTAGTGTGTAATTAGTTCAATTTAATTAGAATAAGTTCAAATTAATAGCTAAATGTTTAACTGTACTTAAATGGAATTTTCCATGATAAAATTGTTCTAAATGTTTCTATGCTATTCTAACTGGAAAAGTCATGAGCTTTCTAGAAGTTTGGTTTGTGTATATAAAAAGGCGAACGAAGTCGAATTGGGTTAGTAGTATTTGGAAAGCGATAGTGTGAAGATTAAAAAGGAATTAAAAAGTGTTTAATGGAAATAAAAATTATAAGCATAAAGTGATTTTGTGAATTTTTATTAATAAACTGTGTTGTAATAATTCTTGTGTTAACTAAATAAATTCGTTGGTAATAAATTAAATTGATTTTGTATTATTCACAATCCAGTGATACGAACCTTAATTGACAAGGCAAAACGTAATTCTGTATAAATAACTCCATCTAATTTTCAGTAGATCTAAGTACAGCGTTTAGTACAGAATATTAATTGTCGCTAATTTCAATTTATTCCCGCCCTTTTTTTGGCTTAAGTTATTAAATTATTCCACTTTCTTTTTGGCGAACATCAAGACAACAACCATTGAAGTTATAATTTGCTTTAAAATAATCAATTTGTGGAATTTAAATTAAATAAAGAAAAAGAAAATTACATTCGACTTTTTTTGGATATTTGGAGCGTTGGGTTTGAATTCGTAGAAACCTTCTAACCTCTGCCTAGACAATCAGCAAATGAAAATTTAAATCCAGTAAACAAAGTGGATGAACTTGATATTCATAAAATTACACTACAAGAGCTGAGAGAAGTAATCAACAATTTAAATGCAAGAAAATCTGCTGGATACGATCTAACTACAGGCCAAATAGTTAAAGCATTACCTGCAAAATGACTAAGAATATTGCTCCAAATAATCAACGCAATGTTCAGACTGATACCAAAACCAAATAAACCAGCTAATGACAAAAAATCGTATATTGACCGATTTCTTTACTATAATTTCAAAAATTTTCGAAAGGCTACTGCTGAAGAGGTTAAAACCAATAATAGAAGAAAAAAGTTTAATTCCTCCACATCAATTTGGATTTAGAGAAAATCACTCCACTGTAGAACAGGTGCATAGAGTTACAAACATAGTTGAAGATGTGCTTGAAAAAAAGAAAATATGTTCCAGTATCTTCTTAGATATATATAGCTCAGGCTTTTGACAAAATGTGACATCAAGGATAAGAATTTAAACTGCATCGAGATTTACCAAAACAGTTTTATCAGATTCTAAAATCTTATATAACCGACCCTCCAAAGAATATCACTATTAAAATAATTCAAGGTTTCCAAAATAAAGTTATACGAAATGACAACCTACATAGGAATTTAAAGATGGAATACGTCAGCGAAGAAATCAAAAGACACGCGAAACAACACTTGGAGCGTCTTAGTCAACATCTATAGTATGCTGCAAAACACCAATTTAGTGCAACGGATTCGAAGGGCGATGCCTCTCGATTTAAGCTGAAATTGGAACCGCTAAATTAAATTGAATTTCAAACATATAGGGAATGTAATAAATTCATTTAAACAATTTCACATTACTGTATTCCATTCATAAAATATCGATTTCGTTAAATTGGCATGTTTCAAAATTGGTTTCAAACAACAACTAACAGCTTATTGTACATTCAGCTACTTCCTTTAACATCATGCATAGTCTAAACTGTAATCTGTATATAAACTAAATTGATCAAACGAAAAATTCACTTCCTTCATAAAATTATCAATTTTCCTCAAACTATCTCGTGTATACATATGTTATATGTGTTTAAATGATTTTCATGTTGTTTTTGTATTTTCTTCAGAATGCAGAATTTTGTTTTCTTAAAAAAAATAAAAAAATGTCAGCGAATATTTCCTTTAAACCAACACAACATCATTGTTCGTTCTTTTGGGTATACAGTTGTCGTATATACCGTCGTAGCCAACCAAATGAACCAGATAAACAAAAAATCAATTTATTTAATAAAAACAAGACAACTTTGGTCGGTAATATTGAGTGACAAAAAGTTAAAAACCAAAAAAGAATCTTTATCCTGGTCAGGATAAAGTAAACTTCCGATTAATAGTGAATGATAAAATAGAACATCGTCAATGTTTATATCTTTCGGATATCGAACAATTTTTTTTTATTTTTTCAGAAGGCTTTTATAAACTATAAATCAATGGTAAACTAAATATAATCCGCCTGTATATTGGTAGCAACATTTTTTTTTCCGCACATATTAAGTGAAATTAATTTACAGGAAATAATTTGCATAACTAGCAACTCGAATATATGTATGTTGCTAAAATGACAGTGCGGCCATATATAAACGATTATTATTTTTAAATCGAATTTTGTTTCGGTTTCTTTTTTTTTTAATATAAAATATTATAACTCTGAGCTTTTTAAAAGTTTAATAAATAAAAGTTTTTGTTTTTCTGTTGCAAAATTATATGACCCGCGCAGTAACTGAAATCAATGTATCAAATAAAATGGGAAATACGGAAATCCTTATTGACAATATTAAATTTGAAAAAAAAACCAAAATAAAATTGGTGAGATTTAGTGAACTCTATATAAATTAATAGATCAACAGACTCTCGCTAATAATATAGTTTCTAGTACGTGAATGGTATATGTACATGTACATGTTTGATGTCAAGATTTGGAACTTAATATAATATACTTGGGGCAAATACATACATCTATAGGTATAAAGAAGTCAACGTCAAAATCAATATTATATACGAAATAGATAAAGTACATCTATTATTGTTTCCTGTTTCCGGTTTTAGTGTCACATACAATATACGAGAGAGAAAAAAAAAATTTTTTGAAATGGAATCTATAGAAAAACTTTCTACTCTATGTTTGTGTATATTTATGTAGCTTGGTAAATGTACACAATTTCTGTACACTTTTGAATTTCAATTTATTTCCATTTATTTCCTGTTCGATCATCATTTGATGTCTTCTTGATTTGGCTTATCGGAAATAATGTTGGGATATACTATTCTATATCCTTTTACATTTTAAGATTTATACTATTTTCCGTGATGATATTATCAATTTTAGTTAGATTCATAAGGATATATCAATAAAGAATAGTTTGGTACTTTGATTGAAATAGATAACAGTAAATAAGATTTAGAGTTTCCAGTGTATACGATAAGCTAGGAATGACATTTTTTTTTTGTTAAAATGATTGATTTTACAATCTTTGTATTAAAACTTTAAGGGGATTTAAATTGAAATGTTTCTACTGTATGTCTTCAACCAGGAATCGGGTTAGATGAAATTATCTTTCCCATCTACCAATAGTGCTACCATACACTTTGAGTTAACGGCCATAATTACTTCAGCAATTATTTTGAACCACTTGAACTGATTTCAATGTTTATTTAATTGATTTATTAATTATTATTATTTACACAAATAAATTATTTTATTATTTTAAATTTACAATAAATCTGGATTCAATTTATTAATTTTAGTTAAAGTTTTTAGCATTAAAAAATTGTAATTGATTAAATTAATATAGTAGTAATTGATTACGAATTAACTGGTCAAATTAGTTTAAAGCTTTTGCTTCAAGAATAAGTATTTTCTTGTTGAAAAATTAATAGTTACTAACCGAAAAACAATTAAAATTATCTTTTTATACTAAGAGAAACAAATATTGTGTCTTCGCTCTGTGTCCTAGGTTAATTGTATAATTCAAATTTTACAAAGACATTTCTACTACCTATATCAATTTAGTTCTCTGGTTTCTTGTTTCGAATTTGCCCTAGTATGCTAAAAGTAAACAAACTTATACCAAATATGTAAGTAAATATATAAAAGCTAAACAAGAACACTTTTATATATAACAATTAACATAGGTATCTACAGCGTGCCGCCACACATTAAACGTAAGGTTGCGTTAACATAATTATCATTATACATAGTTATGGATAATTGTATTGAGTTTGTGAGCTTTCAGTTTAAAAGAAGCTAAAAATAAACAATCAAAATTCACTTAATTTTCTCGACTAACATTTTAGGTAATTCGATGACCGCTTCCTGCAATTTTATAAAAATACTTATTACTTCAAATATTTAATCAAACCAACCGGATTTTAACAACAATTATTGTAAACGAGATGTTATTGTTGTCAAATCTATCAAAACTTTATTAATTGTGATTTTCCAGATTGCCTAGTGAATTTTAATAATTACAATTTTTAGAATTAATTAGTAAATTATTTAACAAAGCATTAGATGTTAAATTGTGAGCTTTAAAGATTGGAAGAAACTAAAAATAAACAATAAATAATATTTAATTAAACCAACTGGATTTTAATAACAACATCTTGTTGTTGTCAGATTTCCTGGAGGCGAGTGCGAACATTCAAAGAGGATAGACGTGTTTATTCTATCCTCTTCAAAAATGTATAGCATTGCCTAATTCTATCCTAGCGCTAAGTTCTATAGCATGTACTTCTGCTTGAAAAACGGTAGCATTGGTACCCAACGACTTCGAAAGGGTAGTGCCACTCCCGTGTATTCCTTTCTCCGCCCCATCTTCCGTTTTTGATCCATCTGTAAACCATAGCATGGACCCTCCCTCAAAGGATGGTCCACTTGCACTCCACACATCCCGGTCAGGTAACCTAACACAGAATGGTTTGTGAAAGTTCAGTTTAGCTGGCTTACATTCGGAAGACATTCCTATGGTAGGGTCTCTCTGAAACTCCTTAAGGATTTCCAGATGACCCACCATATATGCTGGTTTGATAATTTATTCCGCCTGCATTTTCAGGGCCATAATTGCAGCATCCCTTTTAACATGCAGGTGTAACGGTGTCAGTACTAGAAGTGTCTCCACCGCCGCGGTTGGACATGACTTCATTGAGCCCGTAACACCGATGCAGGCTACACGCTGAACCTTATTCAATAAGGTTTGACCACCATACAACCGATGCGTAGGTGACCATAGGCCTAATGATTGTTAGAATTGACCATTAGATCATTTTTGGTTGTAGTGCAAAAGTACGCCGATAGAGTCTTTAGTGGCTCTATCTTGGAATTTCAACAAATGTTGGTTCCAGTTCACAATCATTTTGTAAGAAATGACCAGTAGATCATTTTTGGTTGTAGTCCCCAAATACGCCCATAGAGTCTTTGACCAACCCAGAAAGCCTTGGTGGCTCTATTTTGAACTTTCATCAAATGTTGGCTCCAGTTCAGTTTTTGATCTAGGATAACCCTTAGATATTTAACCTCGCTGGGAAAAGGAACAGTAGTACCGTTTAACGAAGGAGCTGAAGGCGCAAGTAAAAGTAAAAGAGTAAAGTTCCTCGTAAAAGGAACAAAGACAGTTTTGTTTTGATGACACTGAGTCCTTCCTGGTAACACCACTGCCATATTATATTGAGTGCATTTTGCATACGATCAGAAATGATCTCATCAAACTTGCCTCTGATTATGATAGCCACATCATCCGCATACCCCTGGAAATCAAACCCATGGCTACTCAGAAAGACCATTAGTCCGTCAATAACCAATTACCACAAAAGAGGAAATAGTACGCCCCCTTGCGGACAGCCTTTACGGCATTGATGGTTACTGACTCGCCACCTAGTCTGGAAGTAATTTTACGAAGTTCCAGCATGCGGAACCCTTTTTCCTATTGCTGCCCTCTCTATAGATCCATAGGAGGTATTATCAAACGCCCCCTCAATAACCACAAAGGTATAAAGGGCAATTTCTTTATATGTTACTGCTTTTTCAATCCTCGTGACTAGACCGCTAAGGGCCATCACAGTGGATTTACCAGTTTGATACGCAAACTGGTCTTGATGCAAAGGATTCTTTCCAAGGACCTCACTTCATATTTGATAGTCTAGGATTTTTTCTATCGTCTTTAATAGGAACGATGTGAGGCTAATTGGCCGATATGCCCTGGCCTGGGTGTCTGGACCACCCCCCTTCCCCGCCCCTTTGGTATAAAGACAACATTTACTTTCCTCCACAGTTTCAGAATATAGTTAAAAGCATAACTTGCCCGAAATATCTAGATCAAGCTAGGAGTATTTCCTTAGTACATTCTTGAAGTAAAGCTAAAAAGGTACCATCCCCTCCAGGGGATTTAGGAAAGGTTTAAAAGAACCAATAGCCCCTTTTTTGGTGTGAACATTTTCCCAGCGAGACTCTAGTTCCTACTGCGAGGCGCATAGGCCACCGCACTTAAGAATCATGCGGGTCCTCTTGGGATCCTACCACTACTGAATCTGGAAAGTAGGTCTCTAGCAGTACCTCTAAGGTTTCCTTCCGGTTTTCAGTGAACCTTCCATGTTGCTTCTGGAGAAGTCCCAAACCATTTGAATGATCCCTGGAAAGGACTTTCTGGAGACGAGTTGCAGAGGGTAATTCATTGATTCCCTTACAGAAATTCCTCCAGGTAGCCCTTTTGGATCTTCTTAATTGGAGATTATATTTCGTCAAGGCCATCTTATTTTCGCCCCATTCACCGGTGCGTTTAGCCTTGTTGAATAATTTTCTCGTCTTTTTCCTCAGTTTACCAAGCGTCCCGTTCCACCAAGGGACCATTTTTGTGGACTCTCTTCGCTTAACCGAGCAGCTATTCTCGTAAGCCAAGTGTATAGAACTAAGCAGCTGGTTTGAACAGTTCTCCAAACCCTCTGGAGCCTCTATGTTCCCCACAACCTAGGGCATTTCTGATCGGAGTGAGACTCTATAAGAGTCCCAGTCGGTCAGTTTTGGAATTCTGATTTCCTGCCGCTGCATGGTCTCAGCCGTCAAATCGAATCTAATGTGCAAGTGATCCGATAATGAGGCCTCTTCAGACATATGCAAGTTTTTGACCAAAGCAAATCGCATTTATAAAAGTAGGTTTCCTTCCCCTATTGACAATGTCTACATTGTTAGAGATCAGAAATTCAAAAAGGTACTCACCCTTGTTATTGATGTCCGTGCTACCCAACACCGTGTGGTGCGCGTTGGAATCGCATCCTATCAGGTAGGCCAGCCCATTGCGCTTGCAATGAGCTATGAGCCGCCTAACTTCAAGTGGAGGAATTAACTTTGAGTCTCCAGGAAAGTAGGCGGAGGCCATTATAGCCTCCTGTTTGCCTCTTTCACCCAGAACCTCTACCATTACTGCAACCAAGTCCCTGGAGGTGAACTCTAAAATGAAAATAAAATTAATTTGCGAACTGGCCAAAATAGCCGCTCTGGGACTCTGAGTTCCGTTATGATAAATTAACGTACCCAATTGATTTGGTGTACTTTTAATCTGGTTACCTGTCACCCTTGGCTCTTGGATTAGAGCCATGCCAATGTTTTGGCAGAGAAACCTACGAAAAAGAAAGTCCGAAGACGCCTTTGGATGATGCAGGTTTATCTGCAGGCAGTCGATGTGTGCCTTCATTTTTCCGAAGGCCCTTCTGAAGCCCCTGCTCAGCTTCCTTTCCAGGACCGCCACCACCCGCATTCTTTTTTGTCCGACCGATGGCTGGCCAATGTCCTCCATCGCCGTTCTTCTAGCCCCCGCTGCCTGAGAGCCTTAAGGCCTCACCAGTGGCTTGCGCGGGAAAAACCCTTGCAAGGCCTTCCTGCGTGGAACCCTGACGCCTTCTTCTCTCTTTCCCGCTTTCTTCCCACCTGTCTCCTGGAGACTGGAGAGGGCGGCCACCCCAGTGGTATTGGCTACAGATGCCGCTACCGCAGCTTCCAGAGGTTTGACCACTTGAGTCCCGCTGACAGAAGCCGGTTTAGCACCACCCTTGGGATGCAATTGGACAGTCCCAAACTTATAGTTGACTTTAAAGACAACCCGTTTGAGCTTCTCAACTGAAGAGTGGACCATAGAGAAGGTGCAAAAGGCCGAAGAGCCTTTCGCCTCTCTCCTGATCACTCTCCAGTTGATTGCCTGCATGCCCTCGTTTTGGCTTTTGATAAAACCAAAAAGCTTCTCCGTGGGCAATTCAGCACTATTTTGGAAGGTGCCGAATACAATCCTGGCCCGAGGCAGGTTTTCCGCCTCGGTCACGATCAGCTGTGCACTTCTCCATGGATTGATAGTTACTATGGCCTCCCTGAGCCACTGAACAGGGGCCGGGTCAGCACAGGTTAGTACCAGCCAACCAGGTTGAAGCTGACTGCCAAGTAACTTAGGTTTAAGCTCGTTGGCTTCTTGTTTTAGCACCTTATCTAGGATGCCTTTCTGGACAGCTTTAAGCTGCTTTCCAGTAAATACAACCTCAGGAAAACCAGAGGGCAAGATCCCAACGATCTCCGACTCCGCAGCCTGCCTGAAGGTAAGTCTAGACCGGACCGCAGAAACGGAGACCGCCGGGACAGATTCTTTTCTTCTGGACTTTTTTGTGCAGGTAGAGTACCCTCATCCGAGCAGATTCTCTTCGACGGTGGGGCCTCTGTGGGAGCACAAGACCCCTTTAGTGGCCGCATCGCCACAAACCTTGTCTTGCTTCTGGGCGGATTGCTCTCAGCAAGAAGCCTCTTATACCGCTGCTACGCGGCCCCACACATTTTCACGCGAGGAGCCGCGACAGGTTTGTTTGTCAGTGATGCTGACAATACCTTTCGGGTACTCCCGACGTTTTTGCTCCCTCCTGCTTTCACAGAGGAGATACTCCTGCTTACGGGGCCGAGTTCTCATCTCTTGAGGTGGCTATGTCGAAGTTGAGAACTAATTTCTCAAGCTTCGAACGGAGCTCTCCATCCGATGGACCACTCATCTACAGTCCCACGGCGGAAACAGGGCCGAGGTCCTCAAAAACCACCGCGGAACTATCGCTGGTGCGTAACGCTTTAGAAGCGTCACCATCCTTATTATTATAAACTTGTTTTAACATTTTGTTCCCACGAGTTGCTGGGAAAAGAAAGTCGCCTGTGAGACACCCAGCTTTACCACAGGAAGGCTAAATAAAACTGGAGGGCGCCTGGTATCCAGAGTCCGCATTCTTTTGACTGATTAACATATCAGCCATTCATCCATCGGCATATGCTGTTCCACCTTAAATTAGGGTTTTTTATCAAGGATTTCTCCTTTAGCGCCGTACTTTAGCCTGTGTCAAATGGTCAAAAATACCAAACGGCCTCAGTTACCGGTGATTACCATGAGGAGACACTACGTACACTTGCGAATTGTGACCAGGTTACCCCTTCCACAATTGTACCCATCACGCCAGCTGCCTAAAACATGACCAGAACAGCTCGCGTAATGTGCACCCTACCGAAAGTTTACGGACCCGGTAGATTACTCTACTCAACTTTGATCCCCCCTCCAGTAGACGCAAAATCACCATAATGAACGATGAACTGATTGGAATGTTTGAAGGAATTAAACTGGCTGTGAACAAAGGGGAAAGGATAATAGTAATATTCCCCGATTCTCAGAGTGGTTTATGTTTGCTGAAATGTGGAGGTGGAAGGGAAGGCAATGTATATGTTGATTTAATTTTTGAATGCGTTCGAGACTGCCAACGGATCAATATGTTAGCTAAAAAGAGTACATTGAATGACATGGTTCTGCAGTACGAAAGGAAAGATACAAGAGATGTACTTCGAAAGCTTCAGATGAATCTGTGGATAAAATGGGAGTGTGAATTTAACGAGATAAGTCTAACGAAAGGAATGAAGTACAGAGGCTGAACCATGTAAACTGGAAGGAATGCTTTTGGAAACGTCATTTGAGTGAGGACAAAGATTATGAGTTGTGTGGAAGTTTGGAGGATGTTGAACATCTCATATTGACTTGTCCCAGATATAGCCAATGTAGATCTAAGTTCAACATCCTACGGAATGCAAGAAATCTAAATGATTTAATGAATGAGGCTTGAATTTTTGCTTAAAAGGAAATGTATGAATTTATTAAGATGAGTAGAATAACAGTTTGATACAAAATAAGCAAAAGCCGACAGAATATATGTAGGGAGTATTCCGGATCCATTTTGAAGGGTAAAAATAGTTTGGTTACAAATGAATTATGAATTAAAACGATGTAAATATTAATTGTACAAATTTAGATTTTTGGCAATAGGCTCTAATTTATGTAGGAGCCAAGGCCTAATAAAAAAAAGTAATAATAATGATCGTCAAATTTACAGAATGGGCTAAATCCCCTATTCAATGTTATGAAAATTGGATTCAAGAGCGTTCAATTCTATCACATATATATGTTTGCTCTACTTTAGTTTATTATGCAGAGGAGTTATATGAGATTCTCAGAAATATGGAATTAAAATAACTCCGGAACAACTACAAAAAGAAACTTCAAATAAAATAATTTGAAAGCTTTTTCCAAACACCTTCAGAAAATATAGTAATAAACTTTTTTCATTTAGGTTCGATCACATTTTATGTGGCGATGGCGAGCCACCCAGCCGAATGACAAACAAATCCAGTAGATTAATAAGATAGGCATCTGTTCTTTTCGTTACCAGAAAACCAAAATTTTGTGTTATGATAAAATTGAAGTAATTTTTTTTACTCTAATTTGAATTAATTATTTCATTCGTGTAATCACCAAATGAAATAATTTAATAAATAATTGAAATTAGAAAAACAAAAAAAAATTATTTAAAAATGCTTACACAGAAATAGAGCTGTGTGAGAAGAATTTGGCTATATTAGTACAATTCGCTAATACAGCCTGCATAGTACATTCTGTAAATTGACAATGAATATTGTGATACCATCAGTCCAGTCGCCGTGGCCTAATGAGGTGATTGATTTTTTCATAATAATATGCTCATCAGTTCGAAATTTAATTAAATTCTCTTACAATTTTCGGAAATATTAACTTCAAAAAATTAAAAAAAATATTTGATATTTCTATCTGTTTCATTTCAGAAGCGCCCCAATTCTACAATATTTGTAGGGGATTTCGGCTTCTATGACAAGAAAGGCTAGATAAATTAGTACAAGTGATAAGAAAAATGACTGAAACCTAAATTCTACAAATCCGTACAAGCTGACTTATACAATTTTTTGGAAATAATATTTTAGTTCGTTTTATGCCTTAATGGATGGGGGCTCCTGCCCCAAAAACTCAGCTTTGACGATTTTTGAAATTCTGACATTCATAGAATTTGGAACATTTCTTAATTTGAGTTTCTCAATAATTACTCACATACTGAAATAGAGGGATCCCCAAAGCCGCTTAGCATTGGTCCGTTCTGCGCAAGAATGGCAAAAAATTATCTACTTTTCTCGAGCACTTCAGGTAGTTCGGTGACCGCTTCCAGCATTTTTATCAATGTACTTATTACTTTAAATATTTAATCAAACCAACCGGATTTTGACAAAAATAATTGTATATAAGATGTCGTTGATATCAAATCTATTAAAACTTTATTAATTGTGATTTTCGAGGCTCAATAGTAATAAATAATTTACACATTAAAATAATTACCATTTTAATAATGGAAAATTATTTAGAGCTTTGTGAACTTTTAAGTTTTTAGAAAGCTTAAAATAAACAATAAATATTTACCATATTTACTAGAGTAACATTATAGGTAAAAAAAAAACTTTCAGATCGCAGCCTTGACGTCATTTTGTTTGATACTATTTATAAAACTATTTAATGCAATTAAAAACGTCTCATCCATTTATGCATCCTATATAGTCACAATACTCAGGAAGCATCTCAGAAATTTTATGTTCTTTGGCTTATTGTGCTATTCTTGTGAGTTTTCTACATTGGTTCCGAAGCTTTGAAGATAACTTCAACTTTATGGTAATACCCTAAGCGACCTTTAAAACGCAGAAATGTTTTCGAAGTACAGTACACAAACTAGCAATGTACACTCATTTCTCCAATGGATCTGCAACTTTATGCAAAGATAGAGGAAAGCAAAATGCTGAAGTCGAGATTGAAAATAATCAAGTTTTTAGTGACTGAAGTAAGAAAAAGCTCCGAAAGAGTAACAATCATTACCAAAGCCTTACCTTCAAATATCTTTCTGTCAGTCTGTCTGCCAGATAGCCAAATTTCGCCTTAACACAATTTAAACGGAAACACAATTTCACTGTGTCATTTCAAATTCCCCAAGGCAATTTATTATTGCACAATTTAATAGTTTCAAAATTATAGAGTGTTGGCATTTTAATGGGATTCATTTATCAAATATCACAAAAAAAAACAAAATAGATTAGCAACAAGCAAATAATTCTTTGTTTATAATCATTTTAAACCCCGCCTTCTATAAGATAGCTTGTATTCAGGCAAATGTTATTTTATAAAATTTGGATTTGGTTTTAAGCGGTTTTTGGGTATATTTACTAAAAATAAATTTCATCCAATGCCCTTATACAAATCCAACTAAATCTTCTAAAATAAATATTCCTCAACACATTGGTCTAAACCATGAAAACCGAAAATTTAACCCAATTTGTAATATTAAACGGAAGTTATTTTATTTCCTTGTTTAGCATTAACCCAATCAGGGAAAAAAATCGTGAACAATCTTCACAATGCTTATACTCTTCTATTGCCATTTTGGGTGAATTATTTGTTTAGTTCCCAATATTCAGCATCCCAGTAATTGGAAATATCTTGTGATACGTGTTTTTTGCTCTCTCTCTCTCAATATACATAAACCCAAAGGAAGTAATAAATAAAATTTTGTGTAAAACCATAACTATTAGTAAAAAAAACTCAAATGTGTTGGGCTGGATGTGGGTTATGCGAAGAAACTTTCTAAGTTTTGTTTCTGTTTATTTATTTACGTTATTCCTAAAGGAAAAAAAAATTCTGTTATTAAATGACCGATTTCGATATAAAAAAAAAAAAAACTTGTGTCAAGTCTGTCTGTATCTGTCATCTTACAGTATATGAATTTTTCGATCAATAATTATTCGTATTAAGGATGTACGAGTACATTTTGTCATGTACAATGATAAGCTAAACGGTTTTTTGGAAGGGGAGCATAACATTTCTTTTTTTTTCTCTCTCTTCTGGGATGGTGAGGCACTTTATTTACAATTTTTATCTTTTCAATACATGAGAACATATTACATAACCAAGAAGAGAAACAACCAGCAGCACAACATAAATAATTATTAAATTTCACATGTATGGCTTTTGCAACAACATAATACAGTACATATATGTACATACATACATACATACATACATCCAGCACAATAACACAATATTATATATGAATGTGTGGAAAATTCCGGAAAAATTTAAGGAAAAATAATAATAATCGTACACCAGAAGGACTATTTTGAATATCACGTCTGCTGTACATTTCCCATATTTTTAGTGTTGATATCATCTCATAATAAAATAAACGAAACGACGAACGAGTAAATGGGCCATAACACTCTATACATAAATATATGTACGATATATGTCAAGTTGTATGTATATATAGTATACTCGTAGTATCGCATCGGATGGTATAGGAGTTTATTTGTTACCAATAAAAGTGATTTATGATTTTGCTGGAGAACTTCGGTTTATGTTATTGTTTATCAGTAGAGTTTTATTTTTGTTTCGACTTTTAAAGAAATGACACATAGTCAGAGGTGATTTTTAATGTTTTTGGAATACATACATATGTATATAAATACAATGAATCAATATCGGGGATGGGTTAATCGATAATTGTATGAACTGATTTTATTTATGTGGTCTGCTGCCAAAGACAATATAGGAAGGATTTAGATAAGCGTCACTAATACCAACACGAGAAATTTTAAAAAAGTATATTAGAATTTGTTAGGCTTTGGAAATCAACCTTTACCATGCATTTGCGGAAACTTTATGAATTGTATTAATAACTTTTTGGCAAAGCTCAACGAAATGTTTTTACATTTATGTCCTAACAGACAAATTTCCTTGTAAAACCTAATTGTAGGCGATTGGCTAAATGCTTTTGAAAGATATGTTTAAGCGCGGATTGTCCCAACCAATCTCAAATTACTGGTGTAGTGTAAAGCGATGGAAATGGTGTTTTACAATATAAATGCGCGTTGGGGCAACCATCACAGCTCCAACTACTTATATTTAGAGGTAATAGGAACCGCAATCGGAGTACAATTGCAAATTTTTAACTTTTTGGCTCAGAATTTGCTGATTTGTAGCATAATCGTAATATGGCACAACGATTACGGATCCCGAAACCTATCTTTAGAAGTATCAGGAATCCCAATCGGAACACCATCGCAGATATTGAATTTTTTTCGGTCGGAATTTGCTCATTAAGGTTAGATGATTTGCATGAAAATTAGATAAATCAATTTCTGTAAAGTTTGGCTGTAAAAGCGGACTCGTGAGCTTCTAGCAACTTCATACATAATAGAGGTATCACCCATGGACCCCTATTTGAACATATAGTTTGATCATAAACCACTGACATGCCATCTCTTCGGCATTAGATTGAAATTGTGGACGAAATTTATTAAGATATTTATGACAGATTTTTACTTATTGTTGCTCGTCGGTCGTCGCACGAGTAAAGCACACGGGAACAGATTTCTTACGAAATTTAAATGTATCGACAAATTATTGGATTTACCATATACAATGATATAAAATTGTGACTTCCCTTGAATGTACCTTTGAATAGTAATTTATCGTGAAATTGCACATAATAGGCCAAAATATAAATACACATTTAATTGAACATAAATCTTCCATTTCAAACTACATTTGATTTGTAACTCTACGCTTGGACCCTCTTAGTTCCAACACCGCAGTCTCCGCATAATCTTTCGTTTGATTTACTAACCCTCGATTCTCTAGTTAAGTGTCCTAAGACTGTCTTAGCTAAAACGTTTTTTGGGAAGCCTTGGTTATTTTTGATCCGATGCAAGTATATGAACCGTAACACGACATTTTTGGAATGCAGAATATAAAACCAACAAATGTCGTACCGCTATTTCCAATTTAATATACAACCAGAAGTACAACAGTATATACTTTAGTCTTGAAAGAAGCTCAAGTTTGTACCTGTGATGTCGATCGTAATATAACTTTTTTCGGCTATGCACCTTGAAGGTACACATTTTTAAGGAAGTCGTTATAAAACCAACACTGACTAATATGATCTTCCGAGAATATCTTTTCTCAAGATTTGGTCCTATGAGTAACAATTAAGACGTTGGTTTTGTGTCAAGGAATCCATAGGCCTAATGACAAACAGCTTTCCAAAACAAATGTATCTACAATGAATTTCTTTGTCATCCGTGTTCGAGGAATCGTTAATTCTTTTATCGCTTCCTCAGAAATTTTTGTTTGGCATCCTTTGGCAATTTTAAGGTGATCGATGGGTTGGTAAATCGCTAAACCACTAAGTTTTATTAGCCGGAGATGTTTCAAATACCGAAATAGATCGGCTTTTATGGAGGTTTGCCAAAGGATAGCCGTGCACAACCATAGGTGTCTTGAAAGAATCAAGCTGAATAAGCATTCTTCTGTTGGTTTAAGATTACATTTTCTGAGCCATCCGTCCTCAGCGACAGTTTCGCTACTGGAATTGGAAATCTGCGAGTGTCAGATATTCATATCAAGAAGAGCTTTCAAGATAAGATGGAAGTTACCTCGACCTTGTAACTTTGGATGGACACGACACTCTTCGGACAATCAATTCTAGCTGCACCGGAGAGCAAACTGGCGATACGAGCGTAGAGGAGCCGGTAATATACAAGAATCTTACTGTGTTTATTGTGAATTATATTGTTTTGAATTAATTCTGGCCTTGTTAAGGTAGGCTGAGTTAATGCTGCTATCGAAAATTAGAAGGCGATCATTTGATGGGACTTCGTAGAAAGTTATGAAATTCACAGGCTTTCGGAATTTTCGATAATAATCGCGCAGTTTGTATACTCATTAACATTTTGGGGGCATCTTAGTTCGGACTCTTAATGATTCTTAATTGTCGGTGATTAGAAAAACCGTGGTATGAACGTCTTGGCCAATTATTTTGTGTGAAGGCTTATATAATTTTTATAATTGACAAATTTGATTTTTCCAACTTAACTAGATTACCACAAAGAAATTGAATTTCATTCTGATAAAAGAAATTGTAGCGGCTCACTCATGCGTGCTCCGCCACAAAGTATCACTCACATACATTGGCGTCTGAGTTCACCCAACCACTAATGCAACGGCTTCACGCCGCTCAATGTTGACATTACCATTTGGGAACACACGCATTTAATCAATGAACTACTGTCTCTTCCACATGAAGAGACATCAAAACAAAATAAAATTAAATCATTCTTTTTACTTCAGTCTGCTCTCGATCGTCAATAAGGTGACATGTCGCCCACCTCGCGCGGGGTTTTAAAATAACACAAATGGTGGTGAAAGACAATCAATTACAAATGTGATAAATAAATTAATTAAAATAAATTTTTATAAACAAATTAAAATTAATAAAATTTATTAAAATAAATCAAAATAATTGGCGTACATTTTAATTATTTTGTGAAACTTTAAATTGGTGACCACCAACGTCCGTGTTTACGGAAACAACGATGAACATGTGCCTCAATTGTGTTTTTATATTTTTTTTGTGTGCCGGCTGGGTGCGAATTACGCACCGGCCAGTGGGTGAGTATTTACATTATTTGTTTTCATTAAAGACAAAGAAGCGTGATGCTGAGTATCCATTTTTTTTATTACTTCCATTTTCACGCACAACACACCGTGACACCATACCGGGCCGTGCCACACATTCACAACGGGTCATTTAGCAATACACACGTGGTCATACACCGTTCCACGTGCGTAGTCACGTACACCAGCAATCATCACCCGCAGCGAAAGCAACAACAACAAAAAAAATAATAATGAAAAGCATCACAACATGCTCTAACATCAATACAACCGGAGTTGCACGCACATTACATACACAAATGGAGTCAAAGAGCGTCATCACCACCAACACCGCCGTCGCCATCATCACAGCCGTCGCCGCCATCGCAACAGCGGTAAGCAACAACATCGTCGTCATTATCATCAACATCATTTACATGACCACCTTGTTGACATCGCCGACACCAATTATCACCACCACGGACAGCAGCAGCAGACAACGGGACTAGCAGCAGCGGCACCAACATCATTACCGCCATCGCCGTTATCATGGGCAACATGACCGACAACGGCATCAGCAACATATCATTTTTTTTTTTTTTTTAATTTTTTTTTAAAACAAACTGTAAATTTTCCACCACCAGTTTTTTATTATTCATTCTGATTCATTTTTTTTCGAGTTCATTTTTCTTTTGGTTTATTTTTTTAGATTCAATAAATTTTTTTTATCTTGTTTCATTCAAATGGCTCCATAAAATGTCGCACGGCAAAGCGACCACCCAGCCATTCCCAACCATACTCCCCACCGCCTTTTATACGGCCACAGTCGAGACTCACTTCGACTGCCGCCGTATAAACTTTCCATGTCACTGGGACACAGTCGAGACTCACTTCGACTGTCCCACCCTCTCACGAGATAGTTGAGACTGGCTTCAAAGCGGCCACTGCCAATACATCTTGGCAGGCCCCAAAGCTGACTCCAGACTTCAGAATTCATTTTCTGGTCTGGCATGTCACAGCTTTGTCGTGACATGGAAACTCGGTCAGTGCACCAGTCTTGTGTCAAACTGGTATGTTGGACAGTGAGGGAAGACTAGAGGTGCACACCAGATATTGGTCGAAGCCCCTGCTCCCAACCTATCTGGTGTGTGCTTCAACTCTTCCTTTCACCACTGCCCACCTGCCCACTGCCCACCTGTCTCAGCCCATCGACTCCGTTAATGAATCTTAAGATATAAGACATTTCAACGGAGCGATCGCCATTCCAGTTCGGCTGATCAAATATCAGTCTCCGAACACACAGACACCGAAACCAATCATGTTTCACGGGGCGGAAAAAAATCACTAACGGGGGAGTCCTGTAGCGGCTCACTCATGCGTGCTCCGCCACAAAGTATCACTCACATACATTGGCGTCTGAGTTCACCCAACCACTAATGCAACGGCTTCACGCCGCTCAATGTTGACATTACCATTTGGGAACACACGCATTTAATCAATGAACTACTGTCTCTTCCACATGAAGAGACATCAAAACAAAATAAAATTAAATCATTCTTTTTACTTCAGTCTGCTCTCGATCGTCAATAAGGTGACATGTCGCCCACCTCGCGCGGGGTTTTAAAATAACACAAATGGTGGTGAAAGACAATCAATTACAAATGTGATAAATAAATTAATTAAAATAAATTTTTATAAACAAATTAAAATTAATAAAATTTATTAAAATAAATCAAAATAATTGGCGTACATTTTAATTATTTTGTGAAACTTTAAAAAATTTAGGCCTTCAGGTAAAATGAGATACGGAAATCCGATACATTATTAAAAACTCCAAGAGTCCAAAAAGTGTTGTGACGGCAGTTTCGTGAATGATGTCAAGGTTTTGATCCGGTACAACATATGGTATAATTCAAAGAATTTTTATTACAAATTAAATGTAATGGAGATACTGCGGAAGATATAATTTATCTATATATACCTAATTAAGTTATGTTGTTGGTCTCGAGAATGACAATGCATTTTTCACCCACATTGGTAAGTTTTTAATTGTTAAGTTGCTATTTAATTAAAAACTAGATAGTTTCTGTTTACCTTTTCGGCAGTCTAATTTACAAAAGCTTTTAAAGGTGGGAAAATTTGTGAGTGGACTATGTTAAAGATAGCCGAAGGTTTCCAGCCGAAAGTGAAAAGTTGATAATGCAGATTACGTAATTTACATTCCAGCCGAAAATGAAAAATATGGTGGTTCAATGGCCTTGCGTGGAAAACTTTGTTCCATTAACTCGTAGAAGTATGGGAAAATCAAAGAATTCAAAAATACTTAAAATTGAAATAAAATCGTCCTCTAGTGAAAATAGATTGTCTATACATATCTAATTTGTCATTAACTTTCACTGGAAAAGTCTCAGTTCATGTTTTCCGACGGAAATCTGAATAAACTCAGTTTTCCAAAATTCATAGAAACTTTGTATACAACAAGCCTCTAGATTGTTAAGCTTAGAGATTGATTGTGTTTATTTGGTTTGTAAATAGATATCGCTGGAAAGAAATTTAGATCAAGTTCCCCATGGGAAATCTGGGAAAACTCAGATTTACATAAACCATTGAAAACTTTGTGTAAAATCTGTGAAATTCGATTTTTCAAAAATCATTAGAAACTTTGTATGAAAGAAGGGTCGAATTTTCATAAATTTTTTACCAGAAAGTTATTCACACCGAACAGCAAATCACACTAATTCAATCAAAATAAGGTCAAAGCACTTTAGAGTTTGATGTTATACGAATTTTCTAATGATTTGTAAAAAATCGAATTTTCCCAAATTTCCGGTGGGAAACGAACTATTTTTTTTTTTTGCCAGCGATAGATTGACAATTCACATCAATATAGTCCATCTGCAGATACAACTCTCTAAGGCTCATTTTATAAAAAGTCCCAAGTGATTTGGGAAAATTTAATATTCCCTGGTTTCCAACGTAAAACTTGAATTAAGTTTTCTTCTAAGCTGATTTTATAAAAATTTCAAATATTTTTTGATTTCGCAGATTTTTCATAATTTTCCACGAGAAAGTATATAGCGGAAAACTTTGCTACGTAAAAATGTTGACAAACGTCTTTAATGGTTCCATGCATCCATTGTGATGTTCGGCTAAACACTATCGCTGGTAACGACTTTATTATTAATTTTCGGTTTGAAACTTTTCTAAATTTTCCACAGGAAACCTGAACTAACTTTTTTTCAGTGATATCTATTCAAAAGTCACATCAAAAGCAATTCATATCCAGCTATAACACTATAGTGGTTTGCGTAACTAGTTTCTAGTGATTTTTGGAAAATCAAGTTAGAAATCACGCCAACGGTTAATTCTAAAATTGTATCCACTGTAACATTTAGCTGAAAACTACCATCATATAAAGATATTTTTTTCAGCTGGGACCCACATTACCGACTTTTTTTACTTTCGAGTGGCATTAACAGTATGCTGCGTTATCGACTTTTACTTTCGACTGGAAACCATAACAGGCTACACAAATAATAAAGCATTTAACAGTTAAACGGAAATGTACGTATGTATATGGTATATTAAGACATAAGGTTATCAAAATGTATCAATGATGTCAATATTCACTGGACCAAGAATTAGTTCCGCTGCTAAAACATAAAATTAGCTCTCGTTCCACAGTTTCTTTACAAATCACCATTCGACTTATTATAAGAAATTTAGATGGTTGGAAATTTAGGGAAATTTTGCCAATTGTGATTAGGAAATTTTGAAATTTAAAAATATCTTGGTAATTTTTAAAAATTAGAAATTATTGAGTAAGGAAATTTACTACATTAATTTAGAAATTTTGAAACTCAGAGAAACGGTGTGGGTATATTCAGGAATAATCAAATTAAAAAATGTTAAGAACTAAGAAATACTTTAATTGAAGCTAGCACATTTGAAGAGAAATTAAAATATTTAAAAATTTAGGGGATTGAGCCAAAACTCCTTTATTATCTTTATTAAATTCTTTAAACAGGGAACAAATTATTGTGAGTAATATTCAGGCAAACACTTCTTTTATGGATATGATTTAAATTGAAGGCTATATTTTTAAGATTGTGTTATTCAGTTAAAATAAATGATAGTTTGTTTGAAAAATTTGGGGCACGAATTTAGCAAGGTTTGTGTACTATTACTACACAACTATTTTTATTTTATTTTTATATATGGTAAAAAGATTGCCAATGGTGAGGTCTTTTTACTATTGGAGAACAAACCATTTTGTTTTAGTTTTAAATTTATTCTGCCTTTATACTTTATTTACTTGTCTTTTACTTTCTTTTACTCTAGTAAAATAAAGTATAGTAATCATGAAAATTTTGGACCTTGAGATTTTTAGAGATTTATTTGTTTTGAGGTCCACTGAGTTCGAAAAAGTGGGTTTCGAAATGGTGTCTGTCTGTCTGTCGGTCAGTCTGTCAGTCTGTCGTCTGTCCTCTCTACAGCCCAGATGGTTTAACCAATCGAACTGAAACTTCAGATTTAAGCTTTTTTTGATAAATTGGGAGGTGCCAGTGAGTTTTACTCCAAATCGTCTAACCGGAAGTGGCCACTCCCTTGGTCAAGAAAATTTATTTTGCAAATACATATCTTAAAAACAACAAAAAACTACTTAATACAAAATGTTTCCAAAAATTAAAAACAAATAAAAATAAAATATACAAAACTAAAAAAAAATATTTAAAAATTTAAAAATTAAAAAACAAAAAAAATTTAAAAAAAAAGTTCTAAAAAAAAAAAAAATTCTCAAAATTCTCTGTCCGTAAAAGAAAGTCGTGTGTTGGCCACACCTCCATTTTTTATATAAAATTTGAATCATTCATAATATACTATTTTACAATAAAAAGAAATAATAAAAAATTAACGTTTAGTAAACATATTAAAACAGAATTGATTTGGCTGAAAAAAGGTATTGTGTGACATGATGCAAATATTATAAAGAAAACAAATTATTACATAAATTTGTCATATGATTCTGTTGTCCGGTTATTCCATGTTACCTAATGAATTGGTAACAATGTTTGATAAATATAATTAATTTAAATTTTTAGTTTAATTCGTTTTTCGTAGGAGGTATTACGTATTAAACCAAATTAAATAAAATTAGTTACATTTAATAAATGTTGCTGTGTGTGTACCATAAATTAATGCTAAAAGATCCAAAACTAAATTAAACATTCGATTATTCCGTGAAATTATTATGAGTTTACAATTCCAGTTTCGATCTGATGATGAGGATTATGAAACATGTATACTCAATCATTTGATTAGGCTATAGTATTTTCTAGTATAGGATGAAATCACCTTTTAATTAGCACTGCAATCGCTTTAGGTAGATGAGATGAATTTTGCATAATCCTCGTCATCAGATCGAAAATGAAAAATAATTTCAACTATAGTATGTACTTCCAAAAAATAAATGAGTTACTTGGGGTATTTATACACATTTGCTAAGGTACAACAAATAATAAAATTGCAGTGAAATGTTTTTAGTATTCGAACATTTGTTCTCTCTTCTTTTCCAATTCTCAAAATCAAACACCACTACTAAACATTTAAAAATTACTCGATATATTTGAGGTTTTTCACGTTAATAGATTCTAAACCAGACATCTTGTTCAAAATTAGCGGCATTAAAAAGCACTAAACCCCTATATCGTCTTGAGATATTTAAATGTGCAAAAGTATAAATATTGCAAATAAGGTTTAGATTATTAAAAAATTGATAAAGCAAAATATGTTTTTTACGTTGATAATTAATTACAATTTTGACGCAGAACTACAACATTTATACAGCTTTCATATTGATTCTCATTTTGCTAATATATTATATTCATGAACGGTTAATAAATATTTATGAACGGTTCTGGTGAGATGCGCGTGAGCTATGACACTGGTAATGCCTAAAAAATTTGGCTTCAGGTAATGTTTACAAATTATTTCTGTTTGTGAAAGTTGCCACTACTGAAGTGGAAGAGAAGACTATTTCTATTTCTTTGTTTAATGGCGCTAGATGTCGAAAAGAATTTAATAATATTGCCATTGCAATATGATTTGTAAAAAAAATTATCGTAGAAAATTAAAAGCTAACTATAACATCTTTAAAGCTAACTTACTAATAATATTCTAATATTGTTAATTTTTATTAACATCCTTTATTAAATTTTCAGGTAATATTATTGTTGTTATTTTTATATCAGTTTTTCACATATAATTTACATTTTAAGTAAATTACACAGTTTTTAAATTTTTTACTAGTAAAATGTTCAATACCTATGGTATTTACATTAATATATATTTTATTTTTTATTTATTATTGTAGGAGTTAGAACTTTCAAAAAGCCAACGCCAAGTGATGATGGACCTCACTTGACAGTGTGAGGGACCTCACTTGACAATGTAAGGTTTGTACTTTACCAAAAAGTCACCAACATGCCACGGAGAGCAGATACTGGAACAGCTTTTTCGTTACTTCGGTCTGGTCCGCGCTGCTACCCACCTTAGGGCCCTCATTTACATTCTACACCTAACTTTGTTAGGGGTCCACCAGACAACCATCGCTTCGCTTCTGCCGCAGTACTGACCCAATGTAGTCTGCGAAAGCTCGCCACGCCAGATCAGACTGCAGAATCGCTTCAACAATGGTGTCAATTGTGACCCTGTCTAATAATAAAACGAGCCGTCTTCTTTCTTCAATGAACCTACCGCACCGAAAGAATGTACGACAAACATCATCACACTCTTCTGAGCAATATCGACACTGAGGTAACATCAGTTGGTTCATCTTATGCAAATAGGCCCCAAAATAGTCATGCCCAGTAAAAAACTGGCATGTGAAGAAATCAAGCTCTCCGTGGCCACGATTAATCAAGGAACCAAGGTCCCGAATCAATCGGCCGTCCATCGACCACTATTCATTCAACCCATCCCATCGATCCTGCCAAGCCACAAGCGTAATGCTGCGGGCTCTCACCGTAGAATCCTTTCTTCCAAATTCAGCGCTCAACCGATAGATCTCCGGACACTCCAGCGCCCGCAAATCTATCAGGACGACTCCGGCGACAACTAAGGCTGCAGCTTCGGATACTGTGCGATAAGCGCATGCGATTCTTAGTGCCCCGCGTCTTTGAATCCATATCATTCTCGTGCGGTATTTTTCGACCTCCATCGCGCCGGCCCACATCTCAGCACCATACAACAGTATTGACTGTACAGTTGACATTATAAGTCTTCGCTTGCTGCTAGGCTCTAGAGTCACTTTTAATGCTCGACCACAAGTTCTCCGGATATGCTACCAGTAAGTTAGACGATTATCTAAAGTAATCCCCAGATATTTCGTCATTCCCTTCGACATTACCTCGGTTGGAATTCTCTGCCTAGTGAGTATGACGATCTTCGTTTTTGAGATGGCCAACTGTAGCCCGTGCTTATCCATTCAATCGTTTGCCCTCCTCATTACTTGATTTAACCTGTACTGAGCCAAAACTGGCTTCTAGATGTTATTACAATAGCCACATCGTCTGCATACCCAACCAGGAATACTTCGTAAGGCATCTCTAGTCGCAACAGGCTGTCGTACATAGCGTTCCATAGATCGGGACCAAGAATTGAGCCCTGGGCCACTACAGCAGTAATTTCCTCACTTTTTTGCCGTCAGACGTCTCATATACCAATTTTCGATTCCTCAAATAGTCCCGAATCATTAGTAGAAGATAATTCGGGATAGCGAAAGATCTTTGTAGCGCCAATGTCGATAGAAGCACCAAATGCATCGCTGCGTGACAAGCACTTTCGGTTCTTTTAACTGAGTTAAATACTTCTTATATTGCGTTTCTAGTTAATCGCTTCTTCCGAAAATCATATTGCCTCAGAGACAATTCACCGGCAACCGATATGGCATCTTCTAGCCTAGGCTTTATTAGCTTTTCCATCAACTTTCCCATTGTGTCCAGCATACAGAGAGGTATGTATGATGACGGGGAGTCGGGATCACTACCTTTTGCTTTGTTTATCAACACCAGACGGGCCACCTTCCGCTGTTAACATCCATTGTACAATTTGAGTAGAAATTGCGGATATCTACCAGCAACCACTTTCAACACATTCGTTGGGATGCCGTCATGCCCAGGTGCCTTATTATTTTTCAGGCTGGTCACCGCATATGCCAACTCCCCCTCGGTAAATGTGGGAGTTTCTCCGACTTCATTTTCACTATCGTCTTATACTCTCAGCGAGTGTGTTGGGAAGAGGCCATCAACATTATATGACATTGTTTCTGCACCCAACGCGACGTGCGTACTCAATAGACCCAGCTTTTGAGTAGCAAGCTTATATCCTCTGCCCCATGATTCGCTTTTCACCTCGTTGCACAAGTTTCTCCAGCTTGCGCTGTGCTTTGGCGAGTTCTTTCTTTGCCGCTTTGTGCTGAGCTAACTTGGCAATTGCTTTTTCTTTACCTTGTGCTCGTTGCGCCCTTCGTCTAAGCTGCAGAGCTTTCCTTCTCAACTCTGCGATCTCGTTCGTCCATTAGTAGGCCTGCTTTCTGCCGTTCCACTATTTTCTTCGTGGCATAGAAGAATCACAAGCTAGTTGAACTAGCCTTGTAATGCTGTCAAGAGCCGCCTCAATCTCGACTCTATTCGTAATATCTTGCAGAGGTAGTGGATTGCTCGCAAGGCGAGCCTCAACAGACGCAACGAGCTTTTCGCCGTTTAGCTTGGTAGTGTTTCAGCTCAATGGATTTCGATACATCGCTCGCTATACTTCTCGCTCTTTGGCGTGCAATCTGAAACCGATGTAATTATGATCGCTAGCGGTGTAATCATCCATTACTCTCCAGTCTTTCGCCCATGATGCTAGTCGTGCAAATACCAACGTTATGTCCGGTATGGAGTTGCCGAAACCTGGCCATCGGTATGTTAGTGTTGATCCCTTGTTTAACACGCATAGATCCAGTCTTGAGACCATCTCCAGTGTATGTCTCCCTTGGTATCTTGTTGTGGCATGCCCCATTCTAATGCACGGGCATTGAAATCTCCCGCTAGCACAAAATTCTTCTGATACATCACTAGCAGAGTCCTCCAGTACATTAAATTTGGATTGAAACTCCGAGATCGTATCGTTCGGTGAAAGATACACACTAAAGAACGTAACATTTCGACTTCTTATCCAGACACAGCCATTTCCAGAGCCATGGACATCGGATGCGTACTTTATGGTTATCGACTACCTATATTGCTGCAGTTCCCGAGGGATCTGAGAACTTGTTTGTGCGGACTCTGTTCTGGTATTGCTCGCAAACGACTGCTAACTGGACTTCTGTCTCACAGACAAGCTGCGTCAATAGGTTTTACAGGTTTTACAGCTGCCTGATCCTTGTACATGGTTGTTACCATTAGGTTTACGAGTGCATGTATAGCATTTTGGTTGCGATTCGCACACCGCTGCCTTTTTCCCCCTTTCGCCACACTTCCAACACTTATTGCTGCGGTCAGGACCTGCGCAGTTATTCCTGATATGTCCATATCCTTGGCACTTGTAGCAGTTCTGTACTTTGGTTCTCATCCTAATACGTCTAAAGACCAAGACAATGTTAATATGCCCTCGAGCAAGCAGTTTTTTAGCAGCTAGATCATCTAGTTCAATGACCGCTTTCCTTTGTACCCGCTTATCAGCTTTGAATAGCGATACTTTGACGTCACCTGTAGCTACATCACCAGAATCGCGCTTAATCCCCGTCATCACCTCTTGTTCAGTGGTAGGGGTATCCAAGTCAAGGACTTCAATTTTCAACCGAGGTATCAGGCCGTGTACCACTCCATCGTTTTCTACCGCCGCTTGTTCAGTGTCCTTCAGCTTATCGAGATTTACACCGCGGTCTAGCTCGAGGAGCACTCCTCCATCGTTGGTCTTTATTATGGCCCTAATTACGAGTTCAGGGTCATCCGGACACACGTTTCGTCGGATGGCACCAAAGACCTCAGTGTACGTTTTTTCGCCGACCGGTTTGACGGCCGCCTTCTTCTTCTCGGCCTCCCTCTTCCACTCTTTCCTTCTACCAAAGGTGCACCGGATGCATTTATGACAGGTGCATTTATCAAAGGTTGGGTCTCGCTCTCTGACCTGATTCTTGAAGCTGCGCCTTTCCCGTCTTCCAGTTGGTGCGACATGAGGCTATTGCATCTAACAACTCCTCCATTTCTACTAGGTCATTTGTCACAGCCCTTTTTATAGTTGGCTGTATCTTTGCCTCCACTTGTATTCTTTTCTAGAGTGCCAGTCCTTTGTGCAGTGTCTTCTCCTCCTCTTCTTTCATCAGACCAATGTGATCTCTGATGCCTCTCTCTTTCCGGAGTTTATCTTCCTCTTCATTTTTATACTTCCGGATGAGGTGATCGATCTTCTGCTGCGACGTAAAATCCTCGCGCATTTTCACCTCGTTCTCAACACTTGTGACTTTATCTGAATTAGAGGCCAAGTGGACCACCTCTAAGTCATTGCGGACGCTGGATGACGACGACGTGGGGCCCATTTGCTTGCCCCTAAACGCCGCCGATACTAAGGATCCTACTCCCTGCACCGTAATATTTTCTCTTTTCGTGTTTCCCATGACGGTTATTAGAGTCGGGGAACCACCCCTAGCTAGTTTTGGCCCGCGAATGGTATTTTATTTCCCACCTACCCGCCGACGAGTCGGTTAGGGCGTACTCCTATTCACCATCTGATGACGCGCCCGGTGGAAGGCTAGCAAATCTACACGGGACATGGATATATTAACCATGGTTTTAATCCACCCAAAGGCTACTCAAAATAGGCAGTACCAAGCCGACTCTCTCGACCATGAGATATAATTCAAAACTTGGAATTTAGGAGTTGAAATATCATAATTTATATATTTAACAATTTTTCCGCCAAGACCTTCATTTGACATTTATATGTAAGAAGAACCATGAAATTTCTAATAGATTTTAGCTATTCCAAAAACATTGTTAATGATTAAGCCACGAAGCCTTTTTAGGTATATGTAAAACTAAATTTCAATGAATTTGTCTTCATCATTAATAATAATAATTTATTAGCAAGCCAATCATGATAAATAAATAAATTAATACAAATTTCAATTTATCGAAAAAATAAAAATTTTAAGTTGAGCTTTTTTGCGTGTTAGACAAAATCATTAATATTGTGCTCGTTTAAATTCAATCGCTATATAGCTAGCAAGCGCAATAACAACAAAATTTTAGAATTATTATCTATTGTGTACTATCATGAGAATAATAATGAAAATCCAAAAACGAAAGCACCATTAAAAATAACATAATATAACAACAATAACAATAATTAATGTTTTTCGTTCGGAAATTTTTGCTTATTTTCGAACTGTGTATGGTATCCGTAAAAAAAGTAATTTAAAAAAAAAATAAAAATCACAAATCTTTTTTTTTTTTTTTCTATTTTCATTTAATTAATCTTTTCCCACCATCGTTCATGTTTTTCTATACTCTGTATTTTTGTGCTGTAGTGATGCTGCCTCACAGCTTATCCATCAAGCGCACAGACAAAACGAACAACAAAAGCGTTCCAATCAACCAACCACACCAACCCTTTCTTTTGTATTGAGGATTAAAAACCGATTTTCTGAATCTAAAAATTTAATTTTCTTTTGTCTTTATTGTACGATGTTGTTGTTTTTCGTGTTGCTTTACTTTGTTGTTTTATCTCTTAATCCATAAATTTATTAAGAATTTGGTTTTCTGTGTGTGTGTCTATGTAAGATTTTTGTTATTCATTCGTTTCATAGAAATTGATTGATTAATATTTTCATTAATTTCCAATTATTTTTTTTTGTTTTTGTTTTTATTATTCAATTTAATTTTTCAATTGAATTAGTTTGGAGATTATTAATAAGTGTATGGAATTAAGAAAAAATGGCATGCTTACAATTTTTGCTCCATATTTACGGAAGTGATGTGAATATTGGTGTAACGAAAACAATTTTCAAATTTACTTTGGTACAATAATCAAAGTAATTAAAATACGAAAAATTCCAATTTTTTTGTAAACATTTTATCATCATTGCACGTGCATGGTGTATTCTATGATACCACTTTGGTTGTATCGTATCTGGTTAGTAGAAATAATTTAAAACTATATAACATAATATACATTTCATATCTCCCCAAGGTAATTTCTTGAAAATATCACTTCGTAGAGTCTCATAAGCGATTTTGTTCGTATATTTCAATAAAATGTTTTACTATGCTACTATAATACTACTATAGCATAATGGTAATGAAATCTTTTAACTTGATTAAAATCAATAAAGTGGATTACCCAACTGATTTTATATTTGTTTGTTGTTTGCGAAAGTCAAATTACTATTTAATGACTTTGAACCTTGAATCAATGTAATATAACTAAAATTAGAACAAAGTTGTAAACGAAATATACTTTTGTATGATAAGTTTTCGTTGGTGGGTACCAACATCTTCATGTTTCGAAATAATAAAGAATACATTCAGGAGAATTGGAATACTTTAATATGGAAACTAAGGCAAATTCAATAACTTTTATTAAGTTTCGCTCTCAATTTTGCAATTAGTTCCTAACTATTCACTATTGAAGTATTGTTAGTGCCTTATATAAGTTATCTAAATTTCTCATTTTGAGATGAAGAGTAATAATAATCAAACTCTCTTATGAAAGTTGAAAAAAACTCTCTTATGAAAGTTGAAAATCAATTTATTACAGTTGATATAGGAAAGCGTAATACGATATAGTAGGAAGTATTTAATTAGAATTTTGCCGAATCGATAAAAACAACAAAAATAAAGAAAACGAAAACGAAAACGTCAACGAAAACGAAAACGAAAACGAAAACGAAAACGAAAACGAAAACGAAAACGAAAACGAAAACGAAAACGAAAACGAAAACGAAAACGAAAACGAAAACGAAAACGAAAACGAAAACGAAAACGAAAACGAAAACGAAAACGAAAACGAAAACGAAAACGAAAACGAAAACGAAAACGAAAACGAAAACGAAAACGAAAACGAAAACGAAAACGAAAACGAAAACGAAAACGAAAACGAAAACGAAAACGAAAACGAAAACGAAAACGAAAACGAAAACGAAAACGAAAACGAAAACGAAAACGAAAACGAAAACGAAAACGAAAACGAAAACGAAAACGAAAACGAAAACGAAAACGAAAACGAAAACGAAAACGAAAACGAAAACGAAAACGAAAACGAAAACGAAAACGAAAACGAAAACGAAAACGAAAACGAAAACGAAAACGAAAACGAAAACGAAAACGAAAACGAAAACGAAAACGAAAACGAAAACGAAAACGAAAACGAAAACGAAAACGAAAACGAAAACGAAAACGAAAACGAAAACGAAAACGAAAACGAAAACGAAAACGAAAACGAAAACGAATACGAAAATGAAAATGAAAATGAAAATGAAAATGAAAATGAAAATGAAAATGAAAATGAAAATGAAAATGAAAATGAAAATGAAAATGAAAATGAAAATGAAAATGAAAATGAAAATGAAAATGAAAATGAAAATGAAAATGAAAATGAAAATGAAAATGAAAATGAAAATGAAAATGAAAATGAAAATGAAAATGAAAATGAAAATGAAAATGAAAATGAAAATGAAAATGAAAATGAAAATGAAAATGAAAATGAAAATGAAAATGAAAATGAAAATGAAAATGAAAATGAAAATGAAAATGAAAATGAAAATGAAAATGAAAATGAAAATGAAAATGAAAATGAAAATGAAAATGAAAATGAAAATGAAAATGAAAATGAAAATGAAAATGAAAATGAAAATGAAAATGAAAATGAAAATGAAAATGAAAATGAAAATGAAAATGAAAATGAAAATGAAAATGAAAATGAAAATGAAAATGAAAATGAAAATGAAAATGAAAATGAAAATGAAAATGAAAATGAAAATGAAAATGAAAATGAAAATGAAAATGAAAATGAAAATGAAAATGAAAATGAAAATGAAAATGAAAATGAAAATGAAAATGAAAATGAAAATGAAAATGAAAATGAAAATGAAAATGAAAATGAAAATGAAAATGAAAATGAAAATGAAAATGAAAATGAAAATGAAAATGAAAATGAAAATGAAAATGAAAATGAAAATGAAAATGAAAATGAAAATGAAAATGAAAATGAAAATGAAAATGAAAATGAAAATGAAAATGAAAATGAAAATGAAAATGAAAATGAAAATGAAAATGAAAATGAAAATGAAAATGAAAATGAAAATGAAAATGAAAATGAAAATGAAAATGAAAATGAAAATGAAAATGAAAATGAAAATGAAAATGAAAATGAAAATGAAAATGAAAATGAAAATGAAAATGAAAATGAAAATGAAAATGAAAATGAAAATGAAAATGAAAATGAAAATGAAAATGAAAATGAAAATGAAAATGAAAATGAAAATGAAAATGAAAATGAAAATGAAAATGAAAATGAAAATGAAAATGAAAATGAAAATGAAAATGAAAATGAAAATGAAAATGAAAATGAAAATGAAAATGAAAATGAAAATGAAAATGAAAATGAAAATGAAAATGAAAATGAAAATGAAAATGAAAATGAAAATGAAAATGAAAATGAAAATGAAAATGAAAATGAAAATGAAAATGAAAATGAAAATGAAAATGAAAATGAAAATGAAAATGAAAATGAAAATGAAAATGAAAATGAAAATGAAAATGAAAATGAAAATGAAAATGAAAATGAAAATGAAAATGAAAATGAAAATGAAAATGAAAATGAAAATGAAAATGAAAATGAAAATGAAAATGAAAATGAAAATGAAAATGAAAATGAAAATGAAAATGAAAATGAAAATGAAAATGAAAATGAAAATGAAAATGAAAATGAAAATGAAAATGAAAATGAAAATGAAAATGAAAATGAAAATGAAAATGAAAATGAAAATGAAAATGAAAATGAAAATGAAAATGAAAATGAAAATGAAAATGAAAATGAAAATGAAAATGAAAATGAAAATGAAAATGAAAATGAAAATGAAAATGAAAATGAAAATGAAAATGAAAATGAAAATGAAAATGAAAATGAAAATGAAAATGAAAATGAAAATGAAAATGAAAATGAAAATGAAAATGAAAATGAAAATGAAAATGAAAATGAAAATGAAAATGAAAATGAAAATGAAAATGAAAATGAAAATGAAAATGAAAATGAAAATGAAAATGAAAATGAAAATGAAAATGAAAATGAAAATGAAAATGAAAATGAAAATGAAAATGAAAATGAAAATGAAAATGAAAATGAAAATGAAAATGAAAATGAAAATGAAAATGAAAATGAAAATGAAAATGAAAATGAAAATGAAAATGAAAATGAAAATGAAAATGAAAATGAAAATGAAAATGAAAATGAAAATGAAAATGAAAATGAAAATGAAAATGAAAATGAAAATGAAAATGAAAATGAAAATGAAAATGAAAATGAAAATGAAAATGAAAATGAAAATGAAAATGAAAATGAAAATGAAAATGAAAATGAAAATGAAAATGAAAATGAAAATGAAAATGAAAATGAAAATGAAAATGAAAATGAAAATGAAAATGAAAATGAAAATGAAAATGAAAATGAAAATGAAAATGAAAATGAAAATGAAAATGAAAATGAAAATGAAAATGAAAATGAAAATGAAAATGAAAATGAAAATGAAAATGAAAATGAAAATGAAAATGAAAATGAAAATGAAAATGAAAATGAAAATGAAAATGAAAATGAAAATGAAAATGAAAATGAAAATGAAAATGAAAATGAAAATGAAAATGAAAATGAAAATGAAAATGAAAATGAAAATGAAAATGAAAATGAAAATGAAAATGAAAATGAAAATGAAAATGAAAATGAAAATGAAAATGAAAATGAAAATGAAAATGAAAATGAAAATGAAAATGAAAATGAAAATGAAAATGAAAATGAAAATGAAAATGAAAATGAAAATGAAAATGAAAATGAAAATGAAAATGAAAATGAAAATGAAAATGAAAATGAAAATGAAAATGAAAATGAAAATGAAAATGAAAATGAAAATGAAAATGAAAATGAAAATGAAAATGAAAATGAAAATGAAAATGAAAATGAAAATGAAAATGAAAATGAAAATGAAAATGAAAATGAAAATGAAAATGAAAATGAAAATGAAAATGAAAATGAAAATGAAAATGAAAATGAAAATGAAAATGAAAATGAAAATGAAAATGAAAATGAAAATGAAAATGAAAATGAAAATGAAAATGAAAATGAAAATGAAAATGAAAATGAAAATGAAAATGAAAATGAAAATGAAAATGAAAATGAAAATGAAAATGAAAATGAAAATGAAAATGAAAATGAAAATGAAAATGAAAATGAAAATGAAAATGAAAATGAAAATGAAAATGAAAATGAAAATGAAAATGAAAATGAAAATGAAAATGAAAATGAAAATGAAAATGAAAATGAAAATGAAAATGAGAATGAAAATGAAAATGAAAATGAAAGTGCCTTAGACCGAATTTTTGGAAGAATTTTTTATCGAGTTCTTAACAGAACGAGGGTACCGATTTCGAATCCCAACGACAGTGGTATGCTACACTTTCTTTGAATTTATAATTTTTTATTTTAAAATTTATCGAATTTTATAGCCTATAAAATGTTGCTTATTTGGTTAAAGTTAACTGTTATTGGTTATCTAGATAGGAAGGTTTACGCTTTTAGATACTGTGATGTATTCTATTTTAGTTCTAGTAAATACACATTAGAGAAAATGATGGGGTTCCATGGAATAATTATGCGAAATTAGGACGTGACAGTTGGACGTTAATTGTTGATTACCAAAGTTATAGCTATAGTGCGACATTAGAGAGACCAGTCAAGAGTGTGTTATTTGGCAGAAGAATGCGATAAACGATTTCTATAACATCACAAAATCTGGAATTTGATTCAAATGAATTTGATTTAGAGGGCGCCCTCGCGTGTTTTGATTGATTAGAATAATAAGAAAAGCTGCTCGAATTTCTTTTTAAACCCCTATTATTATGGATTTTGCGAATGATGGGAGACCATTTATCTCAATGTCTAACACATAATTCGTAATATCATTAGAAAATTTCATTATTGCTACTTCCTATAGTGTCCATGTAAATTTGGTTAAGGCCTTCATCTTCAGGGACCTCACATCACAAAATCTGATTCGTGGAACAAAACAAATTCTGTTTAAAATTATGGCTTTTGAGAGGTAACGTAAGTTTGCCAATCCTCATTAAATAGCAGTTATTGTCAAATTGATTAAACGTTTAAATTGCTGCTTGTTTCAAGGTTAATTAGTGAATTATTTACAAAAATGTAAGTTGATGTTAATAGTATATCATTTCAGTTCTTGTAAATCCTGTATGATTTGTTGTTGTACAATAATATTAAAGATAATTTTTTTAAATTATGGAGGGACCTAGTTTTAGAAAAGAATGATTCAGATACAATTCATAAGATTGTGAGAAATTCTATAATTAAGATTTTCAAACTGGTAATTTTGTCTACATTACATTAAAATTAATTAAGTCCGCTTTGTAAAATTTTCTGTTCAGTCAATTAATAGTAATTATACTCATTATGGAGAAAATGTTAGAGAAAAATATCCGCATGTATTATGTGGCCAACTGCTATTAATCCCCATAATCCAATATAATATTACATTTAGTATTTTTGTACATATGTGTCAAAAATTTATAAATCCATCGATTAAATTTGGGATTAATGAGAACAATTTATTCTTCCAAATAATAATACCGATTAATTCTAAAAAATCCCGTCCGCAAAAAAATATTTAATTTACTTCACAGCTAATTATAACTGGAAATTAACCGCATTCTTGTAATTACCCAAATAATTAGTGTAATTTATTTCTACAAAATGTTATTACAACGAAATAAATTGCGTTTTGGTAGCTAATTAAAAATGAATTTCATTCAATAACAAAAAAAATAATAGTCCGCATATTCTGGTGGATTTGTAATAATTTCTAATCCAGTTGATACGAACACTATGCAGATACGAGTAATTTGTTTTGGTGTTATATTGGTAATTTAATGACACATCCATGATACTCGTATATAGTTTTAGCAAAAAGTAAAACAATTCTTTGAAAAACATTAAAACTTGTATTATTTTTCTCTTTAAGTGGCAAAAGCTTACATATAAACTATCAAACATACAGATATATACCGAAATTCCATTTATGTTTTGTTGTTTCGAAATAAAAAATAATAATAGAAAAACTTTTTTTTTTTTAGACTGTCAACTTTACTTGGTTATTATTGTAGCTTGAAAAATTTTCATTTTCTATTCACTTTCGCTTTAGTCACGCATGATTGATTTGAAAACAAATAAATGTAAGAGCAACACACATACAAGTAAGGAATTTGTGTTTGTGGATTAAGTAGAAATAAAATCATTACATTTAGAAAGGAAATAAAAAAGTTTTGAAAAATCGAAAGCTTTAAGTTTAATGATGTAAGTATAGAACGAAGTGGAAAGGAATTAGTTGACAGTGAATATAATAAAGATCTATAAATATAATCTCAATTTGTGTTATTGTTCGAAGTAATCTCAATAAAGTAAAAATGAAATAGTAAATGTAGGGTTCTATTTCACGGGAATATTTTCACTAATTTGCCTTTATCTTTAATTATTGATTTCCTAAAAATACGAAGTATTGGTGTCACAGACGACAAGCACTAATTCAGACAGAAATCCGAGGGTGAAAAACTAGCTGAACACCAAGAATGTTTGTGCAGCCACAATTAATCGTATCATTCATATAAAACAGCGGGACCTCAACTACGGCTAACGCCCTTGAGCAGTGCTAAACAAAGATTAAGCACAGAACTTTAACCACATGTTAATCGGTTGAAAAACTCCACTGAAATGGGCACTAAAACAAAGAAGAAGGAAAATTCGTACGGTTTGCTTAAAGATTTTGCGACAGGTTCAAGGCACGATTCCGCAGATAACAGTTAAAATTATCGTCAAATGAAATATTATTAAATTTAACAAGGTACCGCAGGATACTAGCCATCCAGTAAAAGTGTGATTTATAAGCTACTGTCGTAGATTTCAGAACAAGAAATGAGTCACTGTTATGGTTTGTTGCCACAAAACCTTCGCTAAAGTCATGGGAAACACAACCTTCTAGATAAGTTGGAAAAGACAAACTTCGACGCTCTAAGATTTTCCTTGTTTATCTTCCTCGTTGCAGTATTGAAAGCAATGAAAAAATACACCGAGGTCTAGCAGTTCAGAATAAGGAACTTAAAGATGCATAGAGGAAAATACAGTGTAGGAAGCACCGGCAGAATGACCATCTTTATCCAACCTTCAATTTGTCAATTAATACCGGTGAGCTAATTAGCTGGTTAAGTTTATTAGCTGAAAATAAGGGCTTGCATTTGAAGTAAACGAAAACGTAACCTTTTTAAACTAAAAACAGAAAAAATCCTAACAGAAACTTCAGCCCTTGCCAATAAAGTCATGAGTTAACTGTAGAAAAACATGAGCCATACATAAAACGTGGGCAGTACATAAAGCTCCAGGTTCGTCCGAGCTATCTGAATACACAAAGGTTATGCGTACCTCATTACGATATGTGCAAAATGATCTAAACAAATCAAAGGCCGGCACCTCTAACTTATTTTGTATTTTCGCTTATAAAAAATCGTTCCAATAACAACGGTAAAATTAAACTTTGGCCAAACAAAATTCTATAGATAATAATACACGGAAGTGGAAATATCATATTGCTATTAGTAAAGCTTCTTATCAACAACTTACTTTTTGTGGCGATGCTAGTTCTCAGTATCGGCAGTGGTTGCGTAGCTTTTTAAATTTGTTTAACAAACAACATTTAAGAAATAATTCCAGGAACCATGCAAAGGCCTTTATAAATACCATTAGTGTTAAGGGGATGAAACCCTGTGTAACATGAGTACCTCCAGTAAGTTGTCTGTCATTAGAAACTATTTTAGACATTAGAACCTGCTAAGGGACCTCTATTCACTCTATAGTGAACCTTGGAAGAGTTTCAAATTTCCTCGTTTAGGCTTTAGACTTTGGAGCCCAAAGGAAGAGGAGTTGAAATAAGAGCTCAATCCGCCTCAACTGCATTTATACTAAATTTAATAAGAAGCCAAGGAATTTTAAATTCAAAAGACTTTGCGGAAAGGTGATCTCTCGTTTCTTTTACGCTAAATGCACTTTTTTTAAATAATCTCTGTAAGGTCGAGAGTCACAAAATAATTGCAAGGTGTTGCTTAAAGAGGGCTATTACTTTCTTTTACGTAAGTAAAGTCTGTCAGTCTCTCAGTCTGTCAGTATGTTAGTCTGTCTCCTCTCTACAGCCCAGATGGTTTAACCAATCGAAGTGAAACTTCAGATTTAAGCTTTTTTTATAAATTGGAAGGTACTAGTGAACTTTACTCCAAATAGGCTACCCGGAAGTGGCAAACATCTTTAAAAGTAAAAGGTTTACAAGAAACTACTTAATGCAAAATGTTTCCAAAAAATTAAAACCAAAATAAAATTGCTCAAAATTCGCTGTTCGTAAAAGAAAGTCGTGTGTCGGCCACACCTCTATTTTTTTTTTTAGAAAATCGGGAAGCAACTGGATGCTAAATTAATCAGGGGGAAAATAACTCTGGATGAATTGTAGCCTTACTGTTGAATGTGGAAATTGTGCTGCTTCTACTTGCGCTGCATAGTGGGAAAAATTACTTTTCGTAGACAAAAATCTTCCTCCACTTCAATTTTTATGTGGTTTGAATTATTTTTTTTATGTCACTCTGGAAGGGGTAGGCTACAACAAGTTACTGCCGCTTTTCCGATAGCCTGTAATCTAACCTCAAAAAAGGAAAAGATTACAGGAACGAAATTATTAATGCTAGAAATGTAAATAAAGACAAAAATTTTAAACATTTGGTCATGCATCCAAAAATTATAAGAAGGATTGCCCTGATCTGGTTCCTGAAGTTTCTAAAAGTCAAACAATTTTATTTATCGGTTTAAGACATTAATATTTCGATATATCCTAACCTAAATGTGCAAGAATTCGGATTTTGGTCTTTTTGTCGATAAAATAGCAAAGGGAATTAAAAAATTACAGAATTAAATTAAACATAAAAATTCACGAATCAGAGGACGAAAATAAATTTAGGTGTATATCTTTCTCTCATGTAATATTTTATAATGCTAAGCAATGTCATTTAGGTTCATAACATGGATCAGTTTAGAGCCATAACTTGTTGTAGCCTCAGAGTATCTCATAATTAGCGCATACCTATCTTAGATTTTCTGAAAGGTTTCAAATCCGCATTTAGCGTTGCATTCAGCGCAGATTTAATGTTATTTAACACAATCTCTAATATATCGTCTTCAGGCAAATGATTAAGGGGTCTACAGGTGCCGATCTTATTACTTATTTATCTTCTGATAAGAAATTATAAATCATTAAATAAAGTTCATTGATTAATTTATTAAATCAAAAGTGAAGTGTGAATGCAAATACCAAGTGGAGTCAGAGAAAAAATACTTTTCATAAAGTAGTGGTACACTTCATATAATAGTAGTTAGAGTTTATGAACCATCTAACTATAACGAAAGTACCACTACAATCTTTGCAATTTCTTAAATGAAACATTTAAAAATTGATATTTTACCTATACAAAATTCAAACTTATCCAAATTTGAGAAGCCGCCAACAAAATGGTGAAATTTTCGATATCAAATTTTATAAATTTCAATTCCATAGTTCTTGGCTTTTATTCTAAATTTAGCTTCCAATTTAGAATTGATATAATTCTTCAAACCCCCTTTTATACACCCTGATCTTATTGCAATTCGAACCAGTTGCCTATCAAAAGCCATAATTTTAGCCAGGTTTTTCTTGTTCACAAATAAGGCTTTGTGATTTGAGATTTTCTTTATAAAGTAAGAACTCGTGTTTTGTTTTTTTAACCATAATAGTTCGGGTGACCCCCATCAAGTAAAATCTGATCTTTATCAAATTTACCATTTATGGGACAAGATCTTCAACAATCCGGAAGATAAAATAGAAGCGGAATTTCTCCCTAAGTAAGATTCACAAAATATATTTCTGAATCTCGCAAATTTCAAAAAATTGAAATGGAATTCAATTCGAAATCATCTAATATACTATATTCAGAAGTTCGTTATTACAATCCTTTTATTTATACAAAATAAATTGATTTCAATAAAAATATTCATAAAACCAATTTAAGAGACCAATATATTAAATAATTTTCATATCGATATTAAATATCCGATAACCCCAATAAAATATGTATCTGACGCAGTTCATAAATCATGAAAAATTCAATTCATTTACAAAACATATAAAAGGATATCCTTTTTCATCCTATACATTTATGTTTCTACATCTAGTTAAGTGAGTGTATAAAAGTCACAAAAAATACCTTTTTGGTAAAAATCAATCATTATTATGTTAAGCATTATGTCTGCTATATGGCTATAGGAAAATAATCAACTATTTTATCTCATTCGGAATGTTATGTGTGTTGAGGACTATAAACAGGATTATATTCCCAAATGCATATAGTCTCCCATACATCATAATGGCAAAAAAAAAAAAAAAAATTCAATTTTATCAATTCAAATATGTATGTGCAAATAAAATAAAAGACATAATTTTTCATCTACCAAAGAAATATTTTGACACAAAATATTATTACGACTTGTGTATATTTTATGTACATAAATCTCATTTTTCATATCTAATGTACAGACTACAGAGGATACAATTATAACATAAAAATAGCACAAAAAAAAGTCAAAACAAATCATAAATCTCAATTTTCGTTTGTTGTATTTTTAATATGAAAGTATTTTTTACGAATACATTTTCTCGCCTCGCAATAAGATAAACTTTTGAATATACTCGTAACTGTATACAAACAATGAAAAATTGTCTAATACAATTTTCAATAAATTTCCACCATTTTATTGTGCGAGCATATACACAACAAACATTCATAACAAGAAATAGCAACATAAAACGTTGGTCTTGCACTCGTATGAGACTCGGCTACATAAATAATAAATTTTCAACCAAATAATGGAATATTCACTTTGTCATATTTAACAGTTAATGAGTTGGTGTATGGAACAAAGTGAATTGGCCAGTTTACCAACAACGTAGCAACCATCTATTGCTTAATGGTAAAATAAGATAATACAAAACTATGCGAGGTAATAAAAAGCATATACAAGCATAAAATGATGAGGAGTAATTTTAAAGAATCCTATTCAGAAGTCTTATCGGTCACTGTAGAAGAGCTTTGTAAAAAGCTAGTACAGCCGTCACATAATTCCTGAGTGTTATTACCCGAAGCATTACTGAAGGTCCATAAGAAGGTCCATAACATGCGGATATCCATGTGTGTTTCTATCAGGAACTCTTAAGGAACATAAGCTCATTACATAATTCGCGGTATTTAGATTAAGCATTTACATCTTCAGAACGCTTATAGAGTTTGGCAGCTTTTGATTTACGATTATTTGTTAAATGGTAGTTGAACCATAGTTCGGCGTAGCAGGAACTAACAGACATCTTTGGGATGAATAATTAAAAGCTATTAAATAAAACTTTATAAAATTCCTCGACGTTATTTGAAATCTGCAAATTATAAAACAGACTTGTTCTAATATTGGCTTTCTTAAAATCAAATCTGAAATCTTCATTAACAACAGAAAAAAAACTTAAAATCTACAAAATCAATTTAATTAAAACTGGTGTGTGGTATATACTTAAATGTCTTGTTAAATCTGGACAGAATTATTGGCGTGTTCCAAAATTAGCAAAACTGTCTAGCGTGACCCTGGATCAAGCGCACTTAACCTTAACAATCACTGAGTCTAAAGCAGAGCAATTCATGTCAATCTGGTCACATTCGAAGTCATAATCACACAGCTTTCTTCAAAATTAATTGTATTCATCAGAATTAAAACAGTCATTTTGGCAGGTTTGTAACGATTCGGTTAACAAAAATAATTATTTTTTTTTTCTCTCAAATTTATTGAATCGTGAATTATATACTACTTGTGATGACAGATTGACAGCTTATTGGCTGCTTTCTGTGAAAAATACTTCACACTCAGTAATCAGTCATTGCACTGTAATTGTCGATTGGAGGTAGCGAGAAAGCACTACCTATCGGAATAAAATAAAGCTGTAATACCATAGAAAAAATTAGCATCAGCGCTCGCAGATCGACTGAAGTATGGTATAGTGGAATTTTTTTGAAGTTTTATGCATCAAATATTTTTTGTCTAAAATCACGGTTCCAATCGTTAATGGATAGTGGTTGGTAGGGATGACTTACGCAAAATTCGCGGTAAAAAAATAAAATAAAAGAAAAATAAAAAACGAAACGAGCGTCAGTCAACATAGCGATTTTAGCGAAGTATTTTGTATTCGTTCTCGTCAAAAAGTGAGATAGTTTTTGTTCCATTGTGTGTTCTAAATAAAATGTATGTGAATTATTTATTATAAAACATTTTTTTTTCGTGCCATTTGTTTTTTTTGTATTTTAAATTAACAAAGAATTATTTAAAAAAAAAAAAAAAAAACAAAAGAAAAACTAAAATAGATTGGACGCACCGAAAATGTTGTATGATTTTTTTTTTCGAGTTATTGTAGAATATAAAAAATTAAAAGACAATTTTTGTATTTGGCATCGTACTTAAACCGCGTTGGACGCGTGAAAAATTCTGTGGAAAAAAAAATACATAAAATTAAAATAACTATTGTATATAACAACCGTGTGTTACTTGGGGGGAACGTTGATTGTCGGGTGATTCTCCTTGCGATTGGTGTTGTGAAGCCTGGAGGTGGGAGCCGTGGGTGCGCGTGGTTACGAAAAAAGAAAAAAATATTGTTTGTGAGCTGCTTACGATTAACATGGTGATGTCTACGGTAAAATACTGTTTCTGAGCTGTTTACGGTAAAAATATTTCATGAGCTGTTTACGGTAAATCTATTGATTTGGTAGCTGTTTACGGTCAAGGTTCTATTACGATACCGGTTAAAATACTGTTTGGTGAGCGGTCTACGGTTAGAGGTGAATATAAATTTGACCACTTCGTGCTACGCAATATAACTGGAGATAAGTGTGTAGAACAAGCATTAATTGGATAACATCAAGCAGCATATCGTGGAGTGCAGCAGTGGGCAATGTTGAGGGTCGTCAACAGCGATAGAACAGCACGACAAGGGTATAAAAAAATTTTTTTAGATTGTAAGAGGAAAAATTTGTTTATATATATATATATATATATATATATATATATATATGGGTAATTATTATTATTATTTTTGTTCATAATCAAATTTTGTTGTTGTTTTTTTTGCTCTACATAACACTGTGACACAGGGGAGGGCAAAAACAAAAAAAGAAATTTTCATTGTTTATTTCCAGATTCCAGTGGCGGGTTCAAAGAGCTCAATGGACTCTACACGGGATGCGCGTCAAGTTTAAAAAAAATTCAACGGGAAAAGGAACTTTCCTTTTTATGGTGTTATATTAAGGGGAAGGTGACTAAAGACGAGAACAAAACGAAACAGAAAAAAAAAATAATAATAATTGTTAATTACCAAATTGTAATTTAGTAATTTTTTTTATTATTAGAAAAATATATTTAAAAATTTGTTAATGGGATACTGAAAAGAATGATGTGTCGTTAATTTTTTTGTTGTGTTCGGCGGGGTTGGCAGACGTTGAGCTAACGTCGCAGACGTAGGGATGAATATTAACATCTAGCAGTTTTTAGGTCTTGCGAGACACCACCAACGGGACCCATCCTCGACTGAGATATAGCCGCAAACGCTGCAGGTGGTGATTGCAAGATGTTCTGGCTACGAGAGACGACACGTGTGAACCGAATCGTGACAGCGGGACAAGAGTCTTACTTCAGCTGTTCAGCCGCGTGATATATATAACTGGTCTTATCTCGTAACAGGTTTTTGTTAAAATAATTATGTCGTTTCAGTTTTAGTTTTAGTTTTAGTTTTAGTTTTAGTTTTAGTTTTAGTTTTAGTTTTAGTTTTAGTTTTAGTTTTAGTTTTAGTTTTAGTTTTAGTTTTAGTTTTAGTTTTAGTTTTAGTTTTAGTTTTAGTTTTAGTTTTAGTTTTAGTTTTAGTTTTAGTTTTAGTTTTAGTTTTAGTTTTAGTTTTAGTTTTAGTTTTAGTTTTAGTTTTAGTTTTAGTTTTAGTTTTAGTTTTAGTTTTAGTTTTAGTTTTAGTTTTAGTTTTAGTTTTAGTTTTAGTTTTAGTTTTAGTTTTAGTTTTAGTTTTAGTTTTAGTTTTAGTTTTAGTTTTAGTTTTAGTTTTAGTTTTAGTTTTAGTTTTAGTTTTAGTTTTAGTTTTAGTTTTAGTTTTAGTTTTAGTTTTAGTTTTAGTTTTAGTTTTAGTTTTAGTTTTAGTTTTAGTTTTAGTTTTAGTTTTAGTTTTAGTTTTAGTTTTAGTTTTAGTTTTAGTTTTAGTTTTAGTTTTAGTTTTAGTTTTAGTTTTAGTTTTAGTTTTAGTTTTAGTTTTAGTTTTAGTTTTAGTTTTAGTTTTAGTTTTAGTTTTAGTTTTAGTTTTAGTTTTAGTTTTAGTTTTAGTTTTAGTTTTAGTTTTAGTTTTAGTTTTAGTTTTAGTTTTAGTTTTAGTTTTAGTTTTAGTTTTAGTTTTAGTTTTAGTTTTAGTTTTAGTTTTAGTTTTAGTTTTAGTTTTAGTTTTAGTTTTAGTTTTAGTTTTAGTTTTAGTTTTAGTTTTAGTTTTAGTTTTAGTTTTAGTTTTAGTTTTAGTTTTAGTTTTAGTTTTAGTTTTAGTTTTAGTTTTAGTTTTAGTTTTAGTTTTAGTTTTAGTTTTAGTTTTAGTTTTAGTTTTAGTTTTAGTTTTAGTTTTAGTTTTAGTTTTAGTTTTAGTTTTAGTTTTAGTTTTAGTTTCAGTTTTAATACGACATATCCCTTATTATTATTAATGATTCTTCATAGCCGTTTAGACACATTTCCATGTGGGAGGAAGAAGATCAGTAGTAATTTCACTTCGGGTAATTTCGCTTCGTTCGAATCGCGATTACCAATTCACTCATATTGTGTGGAAAATTAATACCCGATCTTTCAAATAGCCCCAATAAAAAGTAACATGTGTTGAAATCCGGTAAATACCACTGTAGCCATGAAAAATTTATACAATATGGTGCTTCTCCGCATACCGCAGAAGTGGTTTTTGAAAACCAGCACCATTTTTTCATTAGTATGAACGCGACCTTAGATTAATAGGGTTGTACATACACTACTTGTTGTTATGAGATATTAACGGCCAAAATTTTGAGAACACATTTTGTGAGTGTTATTCATGTTTTTATGTAGCGTATTGACTGAGATGATTACTTGATACAAAAACTATGAAATATGATTAACACTATTGTAATTAAATGTTTGTTTTTTCATAATTTAAAATAATAAATTTCAGATACAACTTTTATGTCATTTGAAACCATTTAAAATAATTTAACAGAGCTCTAACCAGCCACATAGGACTCCGTTTTATAGTTTTCGAAGGAAGAATAACATTTTACGGTTGTATGTGTTCGTAAATTTTTTATTCATTTTTCTTTACGAATTAAAATTAAATATCACAAGTTCATTTATTATATAAAAATTCAGGAATATCACATAAAAATTATGAATTATAACAAAAAATATAATAGCTATATAAAAATAAAATAAAAATAATTATAAATCTTAAAGCAAATAAAACAGTAGGTTTAGTCTTTCTTTTCAGCAGTTTCCATCTTAGTCCGGGTTGGGAATCCTTTGGAAGGATGTTGAAGACACATTAACTTTTAAAATTGTCTTGTTATATTCAATATCTTGCTGGGACATGTATTTAAACATGGATTTTAAATGTTCACATTTGGAATCATGTATTTCTCGATCGGAGTTTACAGTACTTTGATCTACTACAGCAAAACTGTTGTTCATTGGTGTTTGTTTTCGCCTGGTGCTGTTCATTAAAGGTCTTAAATTAACTCCGATGTACCGTTCAATAAGATAAGTACGGTTGAATTGAATGGTAGGTATTTCTTGGGAATACTTAATCATTCGTACCGAAGCAAATGGCACCGCCTTGAAATTAAACATCTTGGGACTGGATGCATAATCTTTAAAATCCTCTTACCGCATCTGCAGAATTGTGTAGGGCCGGTGACGATTTATGTTTTTCATGAGTCTCAAGACGCCAATTGGAGAAAAAAATTCATTTCTTGATAACGTTTTCCCAATTTCACTGTGAGCGTGATCTACTTCTTGTATTGCTGAATGCTCGCGAAGAGAGTAACGCATTTCTATTGACTCAATATTTGTATTTTTATTAAGCCAGATGCAATATCGTTTCCAGAACGACCTCCCGTATACTCACTCCAAACCGCAAGATACACACTTTTTGAGGTTGAAAGATGAGCCGTCAAATTGTAATAATTCAACTTTGAATGATAAAATATCTCGCCTATTTCCGATTTGGGGCAGGTGAATACGTTTTCAAGGTCGAAACACAGTATCGGAATATTACTTTTCTTGTCGTTCTCTTTTAATGTCCTCATACTGGCACTCTTTTAAATGATCCTTATTAGTTTTGTAAAGTTCACAAACTCCGTAACGGTCCGATTTGGGTTTATGGAAATCTATGTTGAATTCTATGTTGAATATATACCGGTAAAAGTTTTGCTTCAAGTATGATATTTTGGCTTCATTACAAAGTGCAACGTAATGATCGTACATTTTAGTAATATTTAGGTTACTTTCTAAATACCGTTTGTTAGTCTTCAATCGGCAATAATGTAGTTCTACGGCACGAAATGATGCTATATGATCCAGTACCTTACTTCTCAAATTATCTGACACCTTTTGGGTTTTTTTCTTGCCTCTAACGCTTTCCGATACGTGCTGGTTCATTTTATAGTATTCCTTAAAAACAGTTCCGCGCTCACTCTCACTCACAAATATCGCACATTTATATTTGCAGGCAACTAGACAGTTTTTAGAATTTATTAACGCCTTTGATGACCTATTTTCCCTCTGTTATTTATAAATTCTTCCTCAGCTTGGTATTTTCGTTTCCTTTGATTTACAATCCAATTTTTTTCGTCCTTTTTAACTTTCTTTGGCTTTGCCTGAAACAGCAAAATTATTAAAACCTAACAAAACATGCAATACAATTTTGAAAGTCTGGCGGATTTAATCCATTTTGATCATCTAAGACTTCTTTATTATCTAACAATATGTAATTATTTAAACAATTTACGTCTAAATAATCTTTTTCGTGTATCACTTCGTCTAATTGACCGTTACTATTAATTATATTATTTTCCATCTGCTCACAATCCAAATATTCTATTATAATCGGCTGATTTAATGCCTCACTTAGTAGATTATGTTCCGACATACTAGGCGATAGTCTTCTAATTATTAAAATTCGGATTGGTATCCTAAGATCTAGTAGAAAAGAACAAGAATACTAAATAAATCAAGTGTACTTGACTAAATTCTTAATTATAAATAATTTTAATTTAATAAAATACTTAGACGTAACTGAAAATCTAACTTGTACGACCAATATCAAGAATGAAATAAATATTGTAGATTTTACCGCCAAAATATTTGACGTTTTCTAAAGCTGTATTGTATATTCCCGATAAAATGGTTGTATGTGTGTATTTTACATGAACGAAGTTGTATCTGAAACAAGTTTTGTTCTAAATCGATGAACAAGGTTCTAAGTGATATTTTTTGAGTAGATAGAACACAGTTGGACAATTAGAAACTAATATTGCGTTAACATACACCTTCGTTATACTGATATTTCGTAAACCGAAAGAGATACGATAATTTAAACGTTCGCAGTCGAAAGGAAAACTTTTGTTAACTAAAACTGTATACAAATCTAATTTTTTTAAATTTTGTTAGTTACAACCTTATTAATCCAAGATCGCATGTAGTCATCTCGAATTGCTTTCCTGAGTGTTTTATTAAGGCGGTTATAAAGGCGATTCAAGATTACTACATAATAATGAAAAAATTGTGCAGGTAATCCAAAGTCACACTTGCAGTAACCGAGAACTCCATCTTGAATAAACTATCCATCGCTAATTTCATTTTCTACCAATCCTATTAGTGTTCCAATAAAGTGTTCATTAAGCAAATCCAAATAATTTGCTTAATTAACACTTCCTCATGCAAAAACCATTACAATACATTTAGCCGATAAAGCACACCAAATGGTTACTTTTTGAGGGTATACTCGTAATGGCAATTCATGGAGTCTCGTGGAGTTTTATGTATTCAATTTTTGCCATAAGTACCGTTATGTCACCCTTGCCAGCTTTTGCTCATTTAAAAAATTGCTTTGCATTTTAAGCCCCTCGAATCAGTTGAATTTCTTAAATACTCACAAATGTTTTACTCAAGTAATTGTTTGTTTTTAAATTCGTCAACATATTTACTAGTCTATTTCTAATAGTGTTATAAGCGTAATATCATCTAGTCCTAAAATACCACTCTACACATTCGCTCTAATTTTATGATAAGGAACAAATTATTTTTTAAAAGGTAAACAAAACTTATTACCCAACTTTAAAATTTTTATGATGTCCACAGGAATTTCCAAATTTGTCAAATTTACGACCCACTTTTCCTCGCCAATATTTCTTCCTTCAATTTGCCCTTGGGTTGGCTGAATCTGTGAATTGGGTTGCTGTATTGGTTCCGACACAACTGGCATTTTACAAACCTCTGGGCACAACATATTCGAAAATTTTGTAATGTGCCGTTTCTTAACTTCTTCGTCATCTCACGACGGCTCTTATTTAAACGAATAATTTTGACGAAAGTTTCATTAATTTAACATTTAATTATTGCAAAATTGTACAAAAGTTTTACACAACATACATACACACATATTGATTTTTCTGTATATCAATATCATCATCATCAATATCATACGGTAACAAGAGTGTTTAAAACCTAAATACACAGTGCGCGGCAATTTTTAATTAACTCAGTAAATTAAAATTTATTATAGGCACAAATCAGTGGCATGGAAAATGTATATCTTCTGCTATGTTACCGGCACAAACGGAAAATTCTCCTTTTATCTAATTTTTGGGAGCAGGTGATGAAATTTTTGTGTTCATATAAACGTGAATATTTAATTTGTGTATGAGTATGTTATGATATTATTGAACCAAACATTTTCTATAAGTACGTGACTTGAAGAAATAAAATCAACAAGTCTATCGCTAAGTTCAAGATTATGGTTATGAGTACGCTGTAGGTCAAAAATGGTCTCGCTAATTAAATGACACAATAATGTTTATATAATTAATGTCTTTTTGCACCCTTAGTCTGTCACCCGCAGACAAATCGGTGTTACACGACAGTTATGTTTCAGTTCAATGACTCTTAGTTGAAATTTTTTTTTACTTCATCACTATAATACACACTATTTTTATATTCATGGCTTGGAACTTCCTTTGGTCAATTTTCAATTTATAAAAAATTTGTGAAATATCCAGGAAATTTCAAAGTATTTGTTAAATTATTACGACAACATTTTATAGATCTTCTAAATTTAAATTTGTTTCATTCTAATCTTATAACTTAAACTATTTTTCTGTTAAACTGAGTATTTTATAAATTTCAAATCGAACTCTAGTTACTTTAGAAAAACTTTCGTTATAAATTTGTTTTTTGTTTTGAAATTATAGTATAAATTGTAACCTTCATAGTGACAGGATGTGTCGTCGAAACGTCGGTTTTTAAAAAAAAAAAAAATCATTAAAAAATAAGAATAAATAAACCTAAGAAACCAACAAAATCATTTTATTATTTGTATACAAAAGAAGCTTTGTACGACAGAAATTTGACGCTTCAAGAGATACAGTTACCCGCTTTTGAGGTGATTGAAGCAATTGCCGCCTCAACAACGAATTTGGAAAGAAATCTGTTACTAGTGAGCGTGTATGTAACCCAGGTTCGTGATGAAGATGAAAGGAAAAAAGCCTTTAGTGATTTTAAAAAATTGTTGGAGTGGGTGAGAGATAAAAGTGACCTGATTGTATGTAGAGATATGAATGCGCATGCGAGAATGTGGGGTTGTTTGGACAATTGCGCAAGAGGATAGCAGTTGGTCGACTTGATTCAAGACTCCGATATGGTGCTCTTGAATGATGGAAGGCCAACTAGAATGGCGAATATGGGAGGCACGACCAGCGCAATATTTTTGTTTATGACAACTATTGAACTGGCCTGTCGGGTCACTTAGAATGTTGAAGAAGAGAATTTGGGTGGTGATCATTTCATGATCATGCATGATAATCGAGTGTTTAGGAAAAAACGTGAATTAATGAATAATAGGAAATGGGTGAATCAAATGAATGAGATTCTCGGAGAAAATAAAATAAATCAAAGCCAGTTAGAGAGTGAAATTGAACGGGTAAATAAATTGTGTACAAAAATTGTGGATATGAAAGAGATTAATGTGAATGGTTGGTGGAACAATGTAGTTCAATACTGGTATGAAAGAAAGCGAATAGCCTTGCGTGAATTTAATAGGAATAAGAGTAGTGAGAATAAGATTATGTATGGTAAAATGAATGGTAAATTGAAAAAGGCTATTCGCAGAGGAAAAAGGAAAAGTTGGCGGGAATATGTATCGCAAATGACACATAGAACCACAACTAAGGATGTATGGAGTTTGTTTAATAGGGTGAATGGTAAACATTTTAAGGTGAGCAATGTGGTGTGTGAGAACAGAGAAAAAGGTGAAGAATTTGTAAGAATGGTATTGAATGTAAGCAATGATTTGAATGTAATAAATGAAGTTGATAGAATGAGTAGAAATGTAAGAATGGGTTGTATGTATGAATGGGGAGAGTTCCTGAGAGTGTTAGATAGATCAAAATCTACCACTCCAGGGACGAACCGAGTAAGTTATGAAATGATTCGGTTGTTGAGTGACTCAGCAAAGCATAATTTGCTTGAGATACTCAACAAAGTGTGGATGGGTTCAAAAATACCGGACAAATGGAAAGAGAGCAGCGTGGTTCCTATCCCTAAACGGGATAGAGATCCAGATGTGGCAACAAATTATCGAGGCATATGTATGTTGAATGTTCTTATAAAAATCTTAAATGGAATGATAAAAGAGCGCATGGAAGATTTTGTGAATGAAAATAATTTGTTGCCATCGACAACATTTGGATTTCGAAAGAACCACTCTGCAATTGAGTGTGTGGAAAAGTTTGTTTGGGAAGTAAGAAAGGATAATTTGAAAGCTGTTGCGGTATTTTTGGACATCGAAAGAGCTTATGATTATGTGGTTCCGTGGAAATTACAACAAATTCTATCGAATTTTGGATTTTCGCGGAAAGTATGTATGTGGATAAGAGATTTTGTGACTAAGAGAAAAATGGTTCTGAATGGAAGTGGTTTTAGGTTGGAGGGAGTTGCAAATGTTGGACTTTCGCAAGGAAGTAAAATATCTCCAGCTCTGTTCAACCTATATACCAGCGAGATACACCACATCAATATACAGACAATCAAATCGTTCTGCAATTTGCAGACGATTTTGTAGTAATTGGAAAAGGGAGAAGTATTGATGTGGCGGCTTAAAGAGCGCAAAAGGGGGTAGATGATTTAATGCTAAAACTTAAAATGTTGAATCTGAGAGTGAATCTTAATAAGTGTGCTTATATGAGTTTCAGAACAAACGTTGCAAATGTTAATATAAGTGTTGATAGTCAAAGTATTGAACAAGTAAATACGTACAGGTATTTGGGTATTTGGATTGATAGACGTATGCATTTTGGGAAGCACATGAAGATTTTGGCAGATAACTGCAAGGAACGTTTAAATGTGGTTAAACGGGTGAGCAAACCTAAATGGGGCGCTCATCCGAGTGTGACTGACATGTTAAGGAAGGCCCTTATATCCTCCAAAATTGGATATGGTATTAGTGTGTATGGGAATGGTTCGAAAGGGGCTTTTAGCCAATTAATGAAAGTAGAAAATGCATGTGCAAGAGTGGTATTGGGGGCGATTAACTCAACCCCAATACACACTCTGTGGTCTGAAATGGGTGATTCACCTCTCGATTACAAGAGAGAGTGGATCACAGTGAGAGATTCGGTGAGAATGATAACAAAGAAAAATGAGTTTTGGAACGAGATGATAATAAGATTACAAAATAGGACGGTGTACAAACCGACATATAGAACTAGCATTGCACTTGAAAATTTGAACATGTTTCTGAGTATAGGCAATGCTGGTCCGCAACCCGTTCCTAATAATCTTACTGTATATTTGAATATGGAGGAATTTAATAAGGGAATGAATGAAGTTATCGCTAAAATTATGTTTGGGAAAATCAGTCAGCGGTATGTGCAAGATGATATAGTTTATACAGATGCTAGTGTGAATGAGAATGGAGTGGGTGTTGGTGTATTTATGCCTGGTAAGAATGTTGAAAAGTATTTTAAAGTGGATAAAAGCATCTGTATAATGAACGCTGAACTGATTGGAGTATTTGAAGGAATTAAACTGGCTGTGAATGAAGGGGAAAGGAAAATAGTAATATTTTCCGATTCTCAGAGTGGATTATGTTTGCTAAAATGTGGAGGTGGAAGGGAAGGCAATGTGTATGTTGATCTTATTTTTGAATGCGTTCGAGACTGTCAACGTGATGTGACCATACAATGGATCCCATCACATAGACAGATCGAAGGGAATGAAAGAGCCGATATGTTAGCAAAAAAGGGTACATTGAATGATATGGTTCAGGAGTAAGAAAGGAAGGATGCAAGAGACGTACTTTGAATGTTTCAGATGAATCTGTGGAGAAAATGGGAGGGTGAATTTAACGAGAAAAGTCAAACGAAAGGAATGAAGTACAGAGTGCTCCGTGGTACTCCTTTGAGAACTCTGTTCTTTAAGGAGCTCAAAGGAGATACGCGAATGTTGCGAACTGCTGAAAGAATCAGGCTGAACCATGGAAACTGGAAGGAATGCTTGTGGAAACGTCATTTGAGTGAGGACAAAGATTGTGAGTTGTGTGGAAGTGTGGAGGATGTTGAACATCTCATATTGGCTTGTCCCAGATATAGCCAATATAGATCTAAGTTCAACATCCTTCGGAATGCAAGAAATCTAAGTGAATTAATGAATTAGGGTGGTTATTTGGCTTATAAGGAAATGTATGAATTTATTAGGATGAGTGGAATAACAATTTAATATGAAACAACTATTTACTAGCTGATGGAATATGTGAAGGGATAATCCGGTTCTTTTTAAGAGTGAGGAAAATATTATTAAAAATGTAATTTGAACTAAAATATGTAAACAGAAAATTATAAATATGATTTTTGGCGATATGGCTCTTTTTTTATGTAGGAGCCAAGCCTAATAAAAAAAAAAAAAAAATAAAAAAAAAAGAAGCTTTGAACATTTTTCTATTATTAAAATGATATTTCTTTTAAAACCAACCTTTTAAACCAATCAAATTCGAAACACGCAGAAAGCATTTGACATTTTAACATATTTGACCATGAGCACATTTTATTAAGGATTTTGACAACAACAACAAATTACATTAAATTACAGATTTGTTATAAGTAGGGTTACAAAAGCTAGAATATGAAATCAAACTTTCTAAAATGTTTTTCTATTTTTAAATATTTATATTTAGGTTGTTCTAAATTTAAAAGCTTATAAAAGTTTGCGCATTTTTCCAAAACAAACCTTAGTTTCCTGTTAGCGCCAACATACATTAATTTTTGTTAATAATTTGATAATCAACCACGAAACACGCAGGAATTTCAACAACAAAAATTTGACAACAACCAATTATATTAAAATATAGATTTGTTATAATAAGGATTAAAATTGCTAGAATCTGAAGCCGAATTACTTAAAATGGTTCTCTTTGTATGTAGATGGCTCTAAACTAAAAAGCTCATAACGCTCTGTACAAATTATGAATTTAATATAATAAGAGTTTAAAAAGCAAATCAATCTGAAATCACATTCGATTGTCAACCTTTGTGGCGTATAGAGCGAAATACAAAATAAAAATAAAAATTAAGTGAGTTCAAAATATTGAAAAAGATTGTGATATTAGTGCTGTCCAAATTTGATAAGCGCAATTTTGCGCAGTGGTTAAATTTAATACCTGTTTAAAACAAGGTTGTGGATCAGTAAAAATGGATAGTTTAAGACAAAACACTGTAAAAGTACAGCTTCAAAAGACAGATGCTAAGCCAGCAGATCAAGAAATGATGCAATTTGTCTTGAACAATGGGCTAACGGCTAAAGATATACATACGCTGTATCAGGATTTGTACGAGCGGTGTATTTATATAAAGTTTAACAATGAACAGAGGTATATTGAATTTTTACGAGAAACACATGTTTTGACGTTCAATTATAATAATGGAACATCAACCGAGGTAACAGTAAAAGGAGCAAGTGGAATAATGCGGTACGTGAGGGTATTCAATTTACCACCAGAAATAACAGACAAAGCATTGAGTGAGGCCATGCATCGTTTTGGCAATATATTGTCAACACGACGGGAAAAGTTTGGTGTTAATTCACTTCTACCCGTTTTTTCGGGAGTAAGAGGAGTATATATAGAGATCGAGAAGGAAATACCACAATTTATATATATTCATAACATTAAAGCAAGAATATTTTACGACGGCATGAAAGAGAGATGTTACAAATGCGGAGAAGATTCACACAAAAAATCAGAATGTCCACTTTTAAATAACACCAACAATTTAGCAGAACAACAGCTACAACAACAAACACAACAACCACAAGAACCAGATGAACAACATTTACACACGCAAGGACAATCACAACATGTACAACAAACAAGCACGGTCGACAAAAATACAGTACAATCAATTACCACTCAAGAACGAGTTAAGTATAGCGATGTAGCAAAAATTAACATTTTACATGCAGAGGCAGAAAACAAAATCGAAGCAATCAGAAAAATGGTTAAGAGAGAAAAACAGAAACAGATTCGTCGTGTATGGACACAGAAAATGAAGATGTGTCAGTAAACGTTAATTTAAATAAACGCGGTCGACCTAACAAAAAAACTCGGTACACAAGTACAAAAAACCGTATAGCGTTCATGGACATAACAGCACAACGTTGAATACGGGCGTTAACAATGAAAATTTTATTGTACCACAAACACCGATGAAACCAGATAATAATGCACATCATAAATAAATAATAAAAATCAATATTACGTACACATGAAACTCGGCAGCAGTACAAAAAATGGGACAACAACTCGCAACATCAACATCCATATGAAGGATGCAACATAAGTAATTTCATGCAACAAAATTTTATTGTTTCATTAAAATTTATTTTTGTTAAATTTTGGAAGCGGATACTCCCGGACAGATTTTTAATTGGTATGCATAGATTGTTATTGGGGTGAATGTGAGACATGAGTGAAAGGATTATTGTTGGCCAGATAAATATACAAAGTTTTTATGCCAAAAAAAATATGTTGGAAAATTATCTGGCCAAGAATAATGTGAATGTGATGCTTATAAGCGAAACGTGGGAAAGAATGAACAAGACGTTAAATGTGAGAGGGTACAGATTTCTTTCCAAACCAAGAAATGATGGTTATGGTGGAGTGGCTATAATGTACGCCAGAAATATAACGCTCAAAGAGGTTCAGTTACCCGCTTTTGAGGTGATTGAAGCAATAGCCGCCTCAACAACGAATTTGGAAAGAAATATGTTACTAGTGAGCGTGTATGTAACCCAGGTTCGTGATGAAGATGAAAGGAAAAAAGCCTTGAGTGATTTTAAAAAATTGTTTGAGTGGGTGAAAGATAAAAGTGACCTGATTGTATGTGGAGATATGAATGCGCATGCGAGAATGTGTGGTTGTTTAGACAATTGCGCAAGAGGAAAACAGTTGGCCGACCTGATTCAAGACTCCGATATGGTGCTCTTGAATGATGGAAGGCCAACTAGAATGGCGAATGTGGGAGGCACGGCCAGCGCAATAGATTTGTCTATGACAACTATTGAACTGGCCTGCCGGGTCACTTGGAATGTTGAAGAAGAGAATTTGGGTGGTGATCATTTCATGATCAAAATGATCATGAATGATAATCGAGTGTTTAGGAAAAAACGTGAATTAATGAATAATAGGAAATGGGTGAATCAAATGAATGAGATTCTCGGAGAAAATGAAATAAATCAAAGCCAGTTAGAGAGTGAAATTGAACGGGTAAATAAATTGTGTACAAAAATTGTGGATATGAAAGAGATTAATGTGAATGGTTGGTGGAACAATGAAGGTATGAAAGAAAGCGAATAGCCTTGCGTGAATTTAATAGGAATAAGAGTAGTGAGAATAAGATTATGTATGGTAAAATGAATGGAAAATTGAAAAAGGCTATTCGCAGAGGAAAAAGGAAAAGTTGGCGGGAATATGTGTCCCAAATGACACATAGAACCACAACTAAGGATGTATGGAGTCTGTTTAATAGGGTGAATGGTAAATACTTTAATGTGAGCAATGTGGTATGTGAGAACAGAGAAAAAGGTGAAGAATTTATAAGAATGATATTGAATGTAAGCAATGATTTGAATGTAATAAATGAAGTTGATAGAATGAGTAGAAATGAAAGAATGGATTGTATGTATGAATGGGGAGAGTTCCTGAGAGTGTTAGATAGATCAAAATCTACCACTCCAGGGACAAACCGAGTAAGTTATAAGATGATTCGATTGTTGAGTGACTCAGCAAAGCATAATTTGCTTGAGATACTCAACAAAGTGTGGATGGGTTCAAAAATACCGGACAAATGGAAAGAGAGCAGGGTGGTTCCTATCCCTAAACGGGATAGAGATCCAGATGTGGCAACAAATTATCGAGGCATATGTATGTTGAATGTTTTTATAAAAATCTTAAATGGAATGATAAAAGAGCGCATGGAAGATTTTGTGAATGAAAATAATTTGTTGCCATCGACAACATTTGGATTTCGAAAGAACCACTCTGCAATTGAGTGTGTGGAAAAGTTTGTTTGGGAAGTAAGAAAGGATAATTTGAAAGCTGTTGCGGTATTTTTGGACATCGAAAGAGCTTATGATTATGTGGTTCCGTGGAAATTACAACAAATTCTATCGAATTTTGGATTTTCACGGAAAGAAAACCACATTTAAACGTTCCTTGCAGTTATCTGCCAAAATGTTCATATGCTTCCCAAAATTCATACGTCTATCAATCCAAATACCCAAATACCTGTACGCATTTACTTGTTCAATACTTTGACTATCAACACTTATATTAACATTTGCAACGTTTGTTCTGAAACTCATATAAGCACACTTATTAGGATTCACTCTCAGATTCAACATTTTAAGGTTTTGTATTAAATCATCTACCCCTTTTTGCGCTCTTTGAGCCGCCACATCAATATTTCTCCCTTTTCCAATTACTACAAAATCGTCTGCAAATAGCAGAACGATTTGGTTGTCTGCATTGATGTGGTGTATCTCGCTGGTATATAGGTTGAAAAGAGCTCGCGATATTTTACTTGCTTGAGGAAGTCCAATATTTGCAACTCCCTCCAACCTAAAACCACTTCCATTCAGAACCATTTTCCTCTCAGTCATAAAATCTTTTATCCACATATAAACTTTCCGTGAAAATATAAAATTCGAGAGAATTTGTTGTAATTTCCACGGTGCCACATAATCATAAGCTCTTTCAATGCCCAAGAATACCGCAACAGCTTTTATATTATCCTTTCTTACTTCCCAAACAAACTTTTCCACACACTCGATTGCAGAGTGGTTCTTTCGAAATCCAAATGTTGTCGATGGCAACAAATGACTTTCATTCACAAAATCTTCTATTCGTTCTTTCATTATTTCATTTAAAATTTTTATAAAAACATTTAACATACATATGCCTCGATAATTTGTTGCCACACTTGGATTTCTATCCCGTTTAGGGATGGGAACCACCCTGCTCTCTTTCCATTTATCCGGTATTTTTGAACCCATCCACACTTTGTTGAGTATCTCAAGCAAATTATCTTTTGCTGAGTCACTCAACAACCGAATCATTTTGTAACTTACTCGGTTCGTCCCTGGAGTGGTAGATATTGATCTATCTAACACCCTCAGGAACTCTCCCCATTCATACTTACAATCCATTCTTTCATTTCTACTCATTCTATCAAATTTATTTATTACATTCAAATCATTGCTTACATTCAATATCATTCTCATAAATTCTTCACCTTTTTCTCTGTTCTCACATACCACATTGCTTACATTAAAATGTTTACCATTCACCCTATTAAACAAACTCCATACATCCTTAGTTGTGGTTCTATGTGTCATTTGGGACACATATTCCCGCCAACTTTTCCTTTTTGCTCTGCGAATAGCCTTTTTCAATTTTCCATTCATTTTACCATACATAATCTTATTCTCACTACTCCTATTCCTATTAAATTCACGCAAGGCTATTCGCTTTCTTTCATACCAGAATTGAACTTCATTATTCCACCAACCATTCACATTAATCTCTTTCATGTCCACAATTTTTATACACAATTTATTTATCCGTTCAATTTCACTATCTAACTGGCTTTGATTTATTTCATTTTCTCCGAGAATCTCATTCATCTCATTCACCCATTTCCTGTTATTCATTAATTCACGTTTTTTCCTAAACACTCGATTATCATTCATTATCATTTTGACCATGAAATGATCCCCACCCAAATTCTCTTCTTCAACATTCCAAGTGACCCGGCAGGCCAGTTCAATAGTTGTCATAGACAAATCTATTGCGCTGGCCGTGCCTCCCACATTCGCCATTCTAGTTGGCCTTCCATCACTCAAGAGCACCATATCGGAGTCTTGAATCAGGTTGGCAAACTGTTTTCCTCTTACGCAATTGTCTAAACAACCCCACATTCTCGCATGCGCATTCATATCTCCACATACAATCAGGTCAAACAATTCAATTAATTACCTAAAATTAGCTTATTTTATAATTAAGGCAAAACTTTCGAAAAATTTGCTTAATGTTCAACCCAAAGCTAGTTAAAATTTCGGCTTTGATCTTTTAAACGATATTCTGAATTATTACACGGGATATTCAACTCACTGCGAACTATGGATTACAAACTGTTTGTTATCGGGTGCTTACAAAAATAAAAAAATAGGAATCTTATATTCCATGATATGAAAGAATTTTTTGTATTAAGCGTTTGGAAGTTTGATCTTTAAATAATACACGCAGGATGAAATTTTTTGTAGCCATATAACTCAATTACAAAGAATTTTGATTGAAAATTTTACGAAAGCCCACCTGTCACCCTGCTAGGAGGCAATGGAAATACATCTAAACAAAAAATAACCATTTTACTATCCAGCCCTTTTACATTTCTTTACACAAGCATATCATTATTAAATCACATAAACTCATAAAAGAACAAATTTTTAACTGTTTTCTTATCATTCGCTTATCACGAAAACAAACAAATCACAAAAGTAGAAAAAAAAGGAAATAAAATTAATTAAATTTCCGTTTTGTTGTTGTTGTTGCTGGTTTGAAATAAAACAATTGCAATAAAAATAAAATTTAACAAAAAAAAAAAAGGAAAAGCTCGCAATAAAAAATCGAAAGTTTTCGTCTCGCGCGCGTATCACATGTTATCGTACACATATAAGGAAAATGAACATAAGTATGTAGGAATATGGGAAAATTATATATCGTTTGATAGGGACGTGCTTCCCAAACAGAGTACGTATATAGAATTTAAACGTGCAAATTACATCAGCATAACACTTTCTTACATACTACTTGTATTGTATGAGCTTTTGAATGAGTTTATTTATGTTGGTTGATATACAAATTCGATAAATTTTAATTTTAAGTGATTTTCAAAATGTATTGTGTAATTTAAATTTAATATATACACTTAACATTATCTTATTCATCCCAAACACACAAATGAAAGACTAAATTATTTACCTTAACAACATATTTACCATAATATTTTATGTATATAAACGTGATATAATGATTGTAATAATAACCATTACCATTATTATTACTGTTATTATTATGTATCAATTGATAATTTTTGTCTGTATACATAAAATCCCAATATGACAAAACATGATAAAAATTTTAAATTTGGTCTAACCAGGTACACTCGTATGTAATAAATAAAAGGATATCTCTTCATATAGGGTACTGCACATTTTAAAATTCCTTAATTAATTATTAAATTATAAAATTAATTCTAAAACAATAACAATAATAATCATAATAACAAAAGGAGTGATATCTCTATAAAGACTTTAGTATAATATAGATGTAGGATATTTCATATTTTTTACATATACATAAAAGCTTTTGGTAGTAGCATCAATATTAGTCATTATTTGAATAATCCGATAAATAATTCAACATTTTTACTTTTTTTGGTTTAATTAAGAAAACAAAATAGTAATTGATTATTTTTAATTAATAAAATATGATTTATTTATAAAGCAACAACAAAATATCCGGCTTGTTATTTTATGATGACAAATATGTACTGTGACATACATCATTTTGATATAAAGCTTTTATTGAATGTTGATGCATTAATTAAAATATTTTTTGGAAAATAGCTATTCGAGGTTAATTTTATCGCGAAAAATGAATAAGTTATTGCTGGTATTTGGATCAAACTCTTAAGTAAAAATTTTAGAATTATGCAAAATTATTAGCCACCATCAAACATACAAACCGAACGTAATTCAAATAAGATTCTCATTTTGATAATACAAATAAAATTAAATTTGAAAAATGACAGCGAATTTTAGGTCTGCAATTTTTGCTTTCTTTTCATGATTTCTTTGTAGAGTATATACAGATATGCTCGCTTTTTCAAGCAAGTGCATACAAACAAACAAAATGTGAAAATGATGATAATAATTTTTATAAGGTATGGATAAGAAAATTGTATTTTCCCGACAGTCCCCACAATATTTTTTCTATGCTTTGTTCATTTGTCATGATGTTATGTTATGTTGCTTGTTGTTTCTTGATGATAATTTAATTGTTTCTGCGGCTTATACATATTGTTAAATGTCTGTTCCAGTGCAGAATTTTTTTTCTATAAAAATAGATATAAAATATTCTAGGGGGTGATGAAAAATGATTGGATTAAATATACAAAAAAAAACTCGGTCTGTTATTTAACTTAATTAGCTGCAGACTAAGAAGCTAAATATTGCAGTTCTTCAACCTTTCTTTAGTCGTCTATTAAGCTAATTTATTATTTTCTAAGAGATGGGGGAATCAAGCCAAAATAAAGAATGAACGAGAAATGTTAGAATTGTATAGTAATATACAAGGCGAATTAGAGTATTTTGAAACAGAATTGGTACAGTTAAACATTTCGAGAAACAACTACACAACGGTAACGGAAATAAGATAATGATCAAATTAATAGAGGAATTGGAAGCTTTACAGAGGATACAAGAATAAGGAACAACAGGGACTGCAACGGATGATCAACAGGAAAAATGTATTCGTTTTAATATAAACTGTGTTGATGTCCAAATACATCTTGGAGCAATCATTAATTTTTATATTTCTTACCGATTCATATTTTACAAGATTTTACGTATTGTCGATTCCAACTCTGTATATTTAAAATTGTTTTCGAGTGATGTAACGAGTTATCGTGTTACATCGTTGTAATACAATGAGTTCTTTGAATAAATTATAACTGAACTCGTTCTAAACTAAATTTAACCTGTTTAGGTAATAAATTATATTTTATGAATCAATAAATTAACCCCTTCTTGGTCAATGTCATGCAACTTATATACATAAATATAAATGAATATGCTTGTATATGTAGAGTTTACAGTCAATTTTAAATGTTAATTATTGAACTCAGATTTTAAGACTGTCAACTAATGTTCCTGATATTTTATTCCAGAATCCTAATAAACTATATTGCAAGCAATTTAAAAAAATTCAGATCGAGACTGTTGAATTTGCTTCACGACAAATCGTTTTTGAATTATTTAAGTTTTAGCGAAAAACATGACAACAAATTCAAATACTCGAGTCCCGCTTAATGTTGGTCGCTACACATTAATCAAAAATAATACATAAAACCTATGTATTTAAAAAAATAAAATTTTCAAAAGCGGGTGTTTCCACCTCTTGGCTCTAGTCCTCAATAATTCTTAATACGTCGTATTATATTTAAAATATTTCGTATTTGTGGCGTAGGTCTTCTGTAATTCTTCTTGCAAAACATCTCTGAGTTCTCTAAATGCCGCTCTAACATATCCAGTATGCGGTCGGTGGGGTGGAGGATGATTCATTGGTTGTGGAGGATGGTTTATTAATTGAATGACATTACCATGCATAAAAAAAATCAATGTCCAATTTCTCTTTTCACATAGGAAGCATATGAATCCTTAAAATTTCATCTAAGTACCGTCCTGATATTAAATTAGGACTGTAAAATCAGTCTTATAATTCAACGATATTCCTGCTCAAACCATCACCGAACCTTAATGAAACTGTAGTGGCTGCTTACGCACACTTAAACCTGTGACGGCCCATTGTGATACCACAGGATGTATCCCATTTTACCCCTATTGGAACCATTTCGAGCTACTTATGTAGCGTAAGACGTCCCGCACTTTAATGTTTTCGAGATACGAGAGGCAGTCCATCCTGAACTTACCTAAGTGTTTGTGCCTTCTGAGAGCCATAGCTGGACACGAGCAAAGGAAATGGACCAACGTCTCTTCCTCCTTTTCGTCCAAGCAGCTTCTGCAGAAGTCATTAGCCTCCAGACCCAGCCTTCTTGCTTGTTCTCCAAAAAGGCAGTGTCCCTTGAGAATTCCTACGACCGTTCTTAATTCACGTCTGCGTAAGGATATTAATACCCTAGTGCCCCCGAAGTCCAGCTTTGGCCAAACTTGTCTTGCAACTCTACAGGTGAGGGTGTTAGACCACTTTTCCGCCGCTGAGGATAGCGCCTGCTTCCCAAGTGCTTGTCTCAGCGCTGTAATAGGCCTCCCCAGACTTGCCCTTTCCGGTTGCAGCTGGAAAGTCGTAACATGCCTAGCAAGTTCATCTGCCCTGCAGTTCCCCATGACGCCCGAGTGACCTGGGACCCAGACTATACCTGGATATTGAAATGCTCACCCATCTCATTTAGAGATGAGTGACAACTCAACGCCACCCGTGACGCCAAAGACACCGATTCTAACGACCGGATGTTAGCTTGACTGTCCACATAGATTGTGATATCGTCTGAGGATAACACATTATGATTTAACTACGTCATGACCTCCGCGACGAATAGAAATGTTTACATTTAATTTGTCACAGAATACTCCAGCTCCTACTTTGCCGTCTAGCTTGGAGCCATCTGTGAAGAATTGCAACGCTTTTGTTTCCGATAACGGTCTATCCCTCTAGGATTCCCTTGAAGGGAAGGTCCGAAATCGCTTCTCGAAGCGTAGAGTAGGTTTAATGTAGTCAAGATTCGCCAGCTCATCCTTCAACGATCTAACAATAGTAGAGTGTCCTATACTAAGACACCTCCACTGAGAGATGGCTGCAAGTCGTACAGCCATATTTGCCGCCATCTGTTTGCCAAAAATGTCGACCGGAAGAAGGTGCAACATAACCTCTAAGGCACTTATCGGTGTCGACCTCAATGCCCCGCTAACAAGCATACAGGCTGTTCTTTGCACCCTCTCAATCTTACTTTTATAAGTTACATTATTCAGAGCTAGCCACCAAACCCCCACCCCGTACATGAGTACAGGTCTCACTACAGCGGTGTAATGCCAGTGTACCAGCTCCGGATTCAGACCCCAACTATGACCAATGGCGTTCCTACAGGAGTACAAAGCAATAGTAGCTTTGTTTATTCTCTCCAACATGTTGGGCTTCCAACTAAGCTACTGTCCAAGATAATGCCCAGATATCTAGCTCTGTCAGTAAAAGCAAGTCCTTTAAGGTAGGAGGGACAACTACCGGGATTTTGTATTTGTTAGTGAAGAGTACCAGCTCTGTCTTGGACGGGTTAATACCAAGTCCAAATTTGCCAGCCCATTTCGTAACGATGGTAAGCGCATTCTGCAATACGTCTACAATCGTGCCCAGGAATTTCCCGGTAATAGCTAAAGCTGCGTAAGGGATAACTTCAATACCCAATTTAATATTTAAGAGAATAGTGTAATTAAATGTCAATACTCATCTTCTTGTTCCATTTTTTTATACTCGTTAAATGACAGATGTAGATGTATTCTAATCTTTTTTTTTTTGTATAATTTATTGCGAAAAACCCCATTTGTGCTTAAAGAGAGAACTATAATTCGATAATCTGCAATAATTTTCGATATGATGACAATGTATTTTGACACGTGTATAACCATTTTTCATTCTCTCACAAAATTTCTATCAGGCTAGAAGTATCTCCGTTCTTATACCAAAGTAACCAAGAAGATTTGTATAAGTGAAACAATATTAATAAAATTTATGTTACAAATTGAGAAATCTACGTGTGGGTACTGCATTTTTATTCGAATCCCGGAACTAGCGCAGTAAAAACTAAAACAACCTTACATTAGTTTTATTTTCCTTGGAGCCGGATGCTAACCAATTGGCATCCAACCAACCAGTTCATTAACATCCAGTTAATGTAATCCAGTATAGTGATAATCCTGAAGTGCATTACAAGCAAATCAAATCAAATCAGCGGTAGAACAATAGCAGTCGGTGAAGAGGGCACGTGGATCATTGAGCAATAAATCGAGAGGTAGCCATCTTGAGAAGCGGAAATTTAAGGTAATCTGTTTTTTTCTTTTCCCATATTAACATATGGTATATCAATTAGACTATATTCGGCATTTAATTAACGTTTGGTATATCGTGATAGTGTGACAAAATAGAATAATTATTAGACAAGCGTTAATTTGATAATTTTCAATAAGGAAACCCTAATAAAACGGAAGGCTACTATTAAAGGCCAATTTACAAAATTTAACAACTTCATTAAGTCGAGAGGGATGGACGCGAATCTGGAGGAGTTGAAAGTTTAACTATCCAAGACAAATCAATTGTACGAGCAATTCATTTATGTGGAAGATCGAATGTTTGAAGTGGACCATACGGTAGTATTCGAGATGGACGCGATAGATAAAGTGTATTTTCAAGTAGTGGCTAATATTCAAAAACTGATCAGGCAGAAAACATTAAACACAGGGTCAGGTACAGATCAAAATGAAACTACTAATAATTTGTTTCATACCAATTTCCGGTCCGATTTCAAATTACAACGCCTGAACCTTCCAACCTTTGACGGCAATGCTAAATAATGGCAATCGTTTTATGACATCTTCACCTCCACAGTGCACGAAAACACCAACTTGCCTCCAGCACCGAAATTTAAATATTTGCTCGGTCAATTACGAGGTGTGGCATATACACCTATTTGTCATTATCACGTCGATAATTCGAATTATTTTGAAGATATGACCCATCTTGTCAAAAAATACAATAAGAAGAAGCCCATAATTAAAAGATACATTCGAGATTTCTTTGCTATCAGCAAATTCAACAAGGCATCATCCGAAAATATGACGAAGTGACATGATGTATAGTCGATGAAACAGTGCGCGGATTAAAACCACTAGGGCAGCAAGCTACCGAAAGAGATCCATGGATAATTCTGTTAGCCAGTGATAAATTGGAGAAGAAACACGGCGTCTGTGGAAATACGAAACGGTGGATGTCAATTACCCCACAATAGAGTTCCTTGATTTCCTAACGAAGCGTGTGGATGCATTAAATGAAACCACTCATATTCAAGAAAGGCCGAAAGGAAATAACCAGCATACCAGACCATTTGGGGCGAGATTATTTCACACTATTGGCTAGTTACCTAACCGTCCAATTTGCAACACGAACCACAGATTATTTGATTGCTCAAAATTCAGGAAAAGATGTTACAACTGTTTGAGTTATGAGCAACTAACTACTAGTTGTAAAAGTACCAAACACTGCTGGAAATGTCCTAAGCGTCATAACATGCTTCTGCATAATACACAAGCTCAAGTATCCCCAAATGTAAGGCGTACCTATTTCGTACCAGGCCAGAACGAGACCGAAGCTACTAACAACTATGTTACAGTAAGCGTGCATCACTCCAACCCACCCAACGATACCTCCTAAAAAGCAGTGCCCTCATTAATTCAGCCAAAAATTACTATCTTGCTCACAGCGATTATTGAGGTACAAGACATATATGGTAGTTCGATAAGTTGTCGAACCTTATTAGATACTGGTTCGAAACATTGATTTATTTCTAAATAATTCGTTTCCAGGTTGAAGGTGCCGAGTTTTAAAACGAATACCAAGGTCAACACGCTAAATAATGCCGTAGCCGGTTATTTAAAAAGGACAGCAAATTTGTATATTAGATCACGAGTCGATCAAACCTATAGTTTCCAAATAGAGGCATTAATCATGCGAACCATAAGGCCCACTTTACCGTCCATGCAATCCAGCAATCTTCAGCTACATTTATTAGATAGATATAACCCACTAGCCGACACAAGTTTCAATGTACCTATGAAGGTTGGCGTATTATTAGGATGTGAGGTGAGCCATTACTCCAATCGCTTCAAGATTCGAAGTTCGTGCAAGGTAACCATAACACGCCTATTTCAATAAATTCCAGGTTCAGATGGATAATAGCTGGACAGCTGAATATTAGCTGTCACTCACTCACTACAAGTATGCACTCGGAGGCTGCCGTTGTAGCAGATTAAGAACCAATTAACGATCTGTCTTATATTGCAGCATCAATAGAAAGGTTTTGGAAGATCGAAGAGTTAATATCAGTATAAACGTTAAGTAAAGAGGAAAAGATGATGGTTGAACAATTTAGGAACACGTCCACCTTGAGCCACAATAAAAATACCGTCTGCCTATCATTTAAATATAGCCCGCCTAAGCTTGGCGACAGTTGATCGCAAGCAACCCGAAGATTTTATGCATTAGAAAATCACCTGCAGAGAGATGCTGAGTTAAAGCAAGCATACCATCAGTTCATGGCAGAATACTTAGTCTTGGATCACATGGAACTCATACCTTTGAATGAAATTGAGACCAGATCTTTCATCTACCACATCATCCTGTTACAAAAGAGTCCAGCAGTACCACGAAGGTTCGGGTAGTATTTGATGCGTAGCCAACAACGACAAAAATTATCACCGTATCCTATGGAGAGATGATCCCAATTCCAGCCTGAAACATTACCGGTTAAAAACCGTCATCTACGAACCGGCTTCCTCACCGTTTTTAGCAATTTCTGCACTTCACGAACTTTTCGGCGAGAAATATACCAAGGCAAGTTAGATATTAAGATCTGACTTCTATATGGATGATTTAATGTCAGGAACTGACGACTTAGAGTCCGCACAGCTAATACAACTCGAGATTATAAATTTACTGAAATCAGGACGATTTAACATTCGAAAATGGTCTTCTAATCACCCTCAACTACTGGCAAATATTCCAATTGAAAATCAGGAAATGACAGCCTGGGAGATCATAGACAATCAGATGGTATCTGTATTAGGTATTAAGTACAACCCTATTCAGGACCATTTTTCCTTCAGGATAACGCTGCCATCAATACGCAAATTTACTAAAAGATCATTTTTGTCGGAGATCGCTAAAATTTATGGCCCATTAGGACATTTTGCCACCGGTTACGATCGGACTAAAAATATTATTTCAATCTCTTTGGCTACACGGAATCATACGGGATGACGAACTACCATTACACATATCAGAGCAATATTGGACTATAAGGTATCAATTATATCAACTTGCTGAATTAAAATTTCCTAGATGGCTTAATGGATTTACAACAGATCAACTAATTGAATTGCACGGTTTCGGAAATGCATCCTTAAACGCTTACGCAGCAGTGATCGATTCCCGATCGATTATAAATGGCCATCCTAAGATCACTCTACTAGCCGCAAAAACTCGAGTAACGCCGATTAAGGCACTGAGTATACCCAAACTTGAACTAAGTGCTGAAACATTACTGGTACGATTATTGAACACTGTATTACGATCGCTTAAACTCCAACAGCAACCTATCATATATTTATATTCGGATTCGACGATAACTTTACAATGGTTATCCAAACCACGAAAACTTTTAAAGGTGTACGAAGCAAACCGTGTATAAAAGATAATGCAATCGACGAAGCTTTGCCAATGGTATTTGGTTGCAACCGAGAATAATCCTGCAGATCTTGCCACTAGAGGAGTAAATCCGGAAGAATTGATGACCAACATAACCTGGATCAATGGACCAGAATTTCTACATTTAAACGAACTCTAGCTTATAAAACCACCCATAATGTATGAGACTGTGGAAGCCCTCTCCAATTTAGTCACTGTACAGTCAAATTTGTCTATTATAAGCACATTAATTGCCAGGTATTCAAACTTTCGAAAAATGTTACATATTGTAGCCTATATTTTACGTTACAAACACAACTTGTCGTCTAAATCGTCAAACCCAATAGTTAGTAAAAATCTGACGTTAGATGAGATATATAGTTTTGTTCAGTCAGAAGCTTATGGGAAAGAGATACAGTTACTTTTAAATAACAGAACTTTACCGAACAGCATGATGCTAGACATCCCATAGTCTTACCTATCGACCATTTAATCACCCAAATGATAGTACGCGAAGCGCATTATAAAAATCTACACGCTGGTGCAAGAATGATGAATACCATATTGAAATAGAAATTTGTTATTCCGAGATGTAAAAATCTTCTTCGACGTACCATCCATATGTGCTTTGTGTGTCGACGCTACAAAATATTTCATTTAACTTCTGATCTTGGTGCATAATTTGCTTGCCACAGAAAATATACGTTCGCTTGATGTAGATGTAGGTTGGATAGAGTTGAGTGCATCGCACAGTTGTTTCAAATACGTTACTCAAGTTCCGGTCGCCTCAATTGATTGAAATTCCTTTAAGTAGTTAACTTTCAATTCAGGATTGTATTCTGTATTCAAACAATTTTAATCAACACATATACATTTTATTTCGCACTACAACACTTTTTAAATGACATTTTAATTCCTTTTTAATCTTTACACTATCGCTTCGCAAATACTACTAATCCGATCTCGAAAGTTCATGACTTTTCTAGTTAGAATAGTGTTAAACCTTTAGAACTGTTTTATCATGGAAAATCCCATTTAGTACAGTAAAACATTGAACTATTACTTTAACTTATTCTATCACAAGCTAGGTGTCACCGTCACAATAAATATATTGTGACGGTGACACCTAATGTGTAATAGAAGAAGTTAAATGAATAGCTCAATGTTTAACTGTACTAAAATGGAATTTTCCATGATAAAATTGTTCTACACTATTCTAACTAGAAAAATCATGAGCTTTCTAGAAGTTTGGTTTATGTATAGGCAATAATTTTTTAAGTGTGTAGTAACATATTTAGATTTCGTTCCTTAAAATTGGCTCTGCTCAAAATTATTTCATCAGATATGCGATTATAGCTGTATTATTTGTTTTGCAATGCCCAGGTGTTAAACCTCTTGCAACACAATGTATCACATTGTAATAAATAACATTGTAAAACTGCTACATTAAAATAAAGTTTTTGTTATTGGAAAAAATAATTTTTTTCTCTTGATTTTTTGTGTTATCATTACTAAGAAAGCAGTTTCACTATTATGTAGGAAGCTGGAAATTCTGCAAATAAAATAATTTAAAGTTTTCGTCTTCCACTTTCAATAATCTTTAAAGCGATAAAACGATACCGGGAGTTCGATTGTACTTTCGAGCGTCCAGGAAGGGGGCGTCCGCAAACCATCAATGTCCCACAGTTTCCCAAAATTATCAAATATCGGACTCACCGAAATTCACAATCGAAGATGGGTCATGGAGCCAGGATTCTTCATGTAAACCGCGAAGCAGTTCGATTAATAACAAAATAAAACCTTAACACCTATTCGTTTAAGTTCCAAAAAGTTTCACTTCTTGATGTAAAGTGTTACTGTAATAGTTCCGGAGAGAAAAATCCAGAATATATATTTTTGCAATTGAATGATACAGTTAACAATTGAATAATGTTACAATCGTTGAAATGACCATATTTGGTCAAGAACACCTCTCGGAGAAGCTTGAATTATTATCAGAAGCCAAAAACCTAACTTCCGTTTTGGTTTGGACTGGATTTACAGCTATTGCCCAAATTAATCAATGATCGGCTTTATGGAATGGCCACCTTTATCTCCGGATTTAAATCCTCTCTAATATTTTGTTTACACATTCTTGGAGACTAAAGCCTGCACCACAGAAATATTTTAAACTGCTGCTGATATGTTTGGTAAGCATTCAAAGTTATGTATTGATGCTCAATGAGGCTATTTTGAAAATTTTTAATGTTTCGATTAGATAAAAGTGATATTAAATAATCGAGCTATTTTTTAAGGCCAACCCTTCCGAGTAACAATTAAAAACAATAAGGTAGTGGTACAAAACTGAAAGACAATAAACAATAACGTCTTTAAAAAATGCAGAGATGGGATTTATTGAATGACTGAAAAGGTTTAGTCATATGAATGTCGAGCACTAAGGAGACTTCCCAAGCTAAAACCACCAAATTTTAAAAACGTATTTATGCAAAAGTCGAATAACATATTTCCATTTGTTTGCAACATGGTGTACTTGATTGATTGATTTATTGATTTAGTGTGTACGACCAAGCCTAAGGCAAGTTTTCCGAATACGCCGGGTCCACCGTACACCGTTTTACACATAACAAAATCGAGGGAAAGGAAAGGTATATTAGTAACAAAGAATCAACCCAGTTTCAGACACCTAAGTAGTTGATAGTTAGTAAATTTGTTAGTAATAAATATAGTAAAATAAGTTAGTACAGGACAATACAATTTCTAACTACAAGTTCAATTTCTGCTTCTCAGTGTCTCTTGAGGCCAGTTCCAACTAAACGAAACAATTTGAAATATAAATTAAAATATAGAATTAATAATGAACCATCCCCTTCCTTCTATTAATCTGATAAAATATTTAAGTTAAATTCGAATTTAATTCCAGTGGCACCATTTCGGCCCCCCTCTCCCGAGGAACTGGGAGCCGAGGATATTCCGGGTTTCCACCCTGTAAAATTGGTATTTTTTGTTCATATTTTGGGGAAAAAAAATTTGCAACCAAATTTTTAGGGAAAAGTAAACAACTAAAATTATAAAATCATTAAATAAATTATAAATTTTTAATTAACTAATGTTACGTAATTAGAATTAATACCACATAATACATATAACCGTTCCACTTAAACAAGCCCTTCAAATTAAAACTTAAATTTAAATTAATGATTAGAAACCGCCATACTTCTTTTAACTGCTAAAATATTTGAGTTAAATTAGAATTTAAATTTAGTACCTGAAACAAATTAAATTAGTATTTAAATTATTACACTCTTTTTCTCCATTAGTTTTTCCATCGGAGGTTGAGGGAGATGGCGAATTTTCATTATATCATCATCATTTTCTCATCCGATCCCTCAAATTTGTGTTTTTTTATTTATTACAGAAGGAGTAGCATTTCCTCGATTTGAAAGAGAATACAAGAACAGAAATCCGATAATATGTAACATTTCTTCCAGATTTCCGGACAAATAATTTATTAAGTCCTTTTATGGTAGTTTATGCACAATATGCAAACTTATTAGATAATAAGAGACATAACAATTCTACTTGAATCGGAATCACTCCAATATCTAATGGTATATATATACAAACAATACAGACATATAATAGAAAATAAATACCTTCATCAAACGGCTAGTGAAGAACAGAAGTAATCCAAGTAATATTTGTACAAAAACTGAGCTATGTCGCTTTGTGGAGTTCTTTGTCATCATATTAGTTAGCGCAAAAGTAATCCATGGACCCATGTTGAGCACTCGCGACTTAAGAATAAAATAGTTCTATTTGTATAAAACTCAATACTGAGAAAATCGCAAACAAATTTTTGGATCATGATATCATTTAAATTATATACATGATAATAATAATTCTTGAAACGTAAAATTTGTTGAGCATTATAAATCAGTAGGTATCAAATTAACATAGTTTTGGCCATCTGATTAGTTGTAAAATGAATTTTATTTATTTGGATAGAACCTTTTTCATAATTATTATATAATCATAATTTCGTTTAAAGGTTTGATTTGCATGATAGAACCTTTTTGCTTTAATTATGAGAAATTATAAAAACAGAAAATTTGTATTTGTTCAAAAAGTTTTAGCTGTTTGTTTACATAAAATCTTAATTGAATTTTTAAATAAAATTTAATTTGGTGGATAAATACATACTTTGTCTATTTACTATGTTTACACCATTTAAAATAAAAAGTATAGTTTATAAAAATATAATAAACATTAAACAAAATAAAAATTATTATAACATTTTATTTTGTAGTAATTCAGGTACATATTTTTAAATCTACATAATTTCTAATTCAGTTTTAATTCAACACAGCATCGGTTCTTAATTTTTGTTCACGGTGAGTTATTTTAAACTAATAAACAAACATCTTACAAGTAATATTGAGAACCACTTTGTAATAATCAATATCTGGCGGCGTCATGAAGCAAAATGCGGCCTGCAAGTCGATTTTTTGTTTTAGGTCGATCTACGGTTTCTTTTTTATAATGTTGACACCTAAAATATTTGGCCGCATTACAAATGAGCGATGGATTCTGTTTTTTTGTTTTCTTAAATTACTGGTTTTGAATTCCTCGGTGTAAACCAGCCTAAATTTAACGGCGTACGGCTCTTCACTGAATTGAAGTATTTTAACTTTGTTGAACGGCACTTCTTTAAAGTTATAGATCATTTTTGAATACTCCTCGTAGTCTTTAAAATCCGATGGCTTAATTTGGATAATACAGAATGGTTTTATTAAATTTATGGTTTTTAAAATTCTTATGAGGCCTAAAGGCGACATAAACTCGTTTTTTCTAAATACTTTTTCTATTTGAGAATGTGCATTATCTACTTGCTGTATAGTGGAATGACCAGCGATGGAATATTTCATCGTGATTTCAACGATGTCAGGATGACTATGTATAAACTTTAAAATAGCCGTTGCCATAAAGGAGATTTATTTTGTGGTACGCACAAATCGTTCCAGCTGACAAGTTTGGTAAACCCTGTGTCTTGGTAAACTTGCTCTAAAATTTTTACTATCTTAGACAAACGTTTTGTAAATGAAAGCATAATACTATTATGGTTTCTTTGTCCTGATCCATTTTTCTTTCACCACGCATATCTTCTTTAAGCCGTTGGTGTTCTTCAAAATCAGCTAAAGATTTCGGTGTGCATTCATTTCTTTTCTGGGCGACTAGATAGGCTTCACATTTACCACAGAGATCGAATTTTGGTTTGTGAAAATCCAGATTAAGCTCTCTGCAGAAGACATCACGATAATAACTAGGTTTAACTTGATTTTCTCCATCTTGGATACAATAACTTTTATATAATTCGTACATGCGCATAACATTTAAGCCAGCCTCGAGATATTTTTTAGATGTTTCGGTCCCACAATAATGGCGTTCCATTGTTGGAAAGGATTTGATATGATGTTTTATTCTGTTGGTTACTTGTTCCTTAATTTTTCGGCTGTCAATTCTGGTTGCGTTTTCTTTACTCTGAATGATTCCAGTAGAAGCCTTTTTATTATGCACGTCATAAACAAGTTTTTGTGAAACATACAATGTTCATAAGAAATAGGGTTTGCATGCGCGAATCATTTCTACCTTAATTTCCAAATAGTAACTGAACGCTTTTTCTCTTCGACTTGGGGTTGGTTGTGACGGACGTAAAATTTCACTTTCGCCTGTGTATTTTAAAATAAAGTCGTATTGCGGTAACGAAGTTTACAATTTTGACAGATTTTTTTGGTTTTAATTATTATTTTTTGTATAAGTTTTCCCTTTGAATTAATTTATTCCTTTCCTCTTTGCCTTTCGATTGCTGCTGACGTACTTTACAATTTTCATAATTCCGTTTTCTTCTGCGTTTTCGACCTTCATCTTCATAGATTTGACTATCAGGTACTATAATTTCATTTTCGTCTAAAAATACAGGAACAATTTCTGTCGCTTTGGTTATTGGTATATTCTGTAGGATTTCTTCATTAACTATTTCGATCATTCCGTCACTAGCACATTGACCCATAACAACATATGTACTCTGAATCCATTATGCTAAGAGCAATTATATAAATAACATTAATGTTTCAAATTAATTAAGATATTATGTAGGAGTATATTATAGTAATTTTTATTGTCCTTCTTACACAACCTTATTCCACAAGTTTTAAATAATAACTGATTCATTGCACATTAAAAATAAAGGGGAAACCCCTATTTCAAAACGTTTTTTTGATAAAAAAAAAGTTCTACTTGCAAAGACAGAAAATATTTTTGAACAGGTGTTCAAATAAAATTCCATTTTTTGGAAAAAGGTTATATTTGTGCAGTTAGAACTTTCTTGAATTAATTAATGTTCATAATGAATTTAAATAGAACTTATCTACCCTGTTATCTCTGAAACTATAGCATAAATAAAAATTTGAGCAACGGTTTTGAATTATACTACTACGGAAAAGTCAAAATTGATATCAACCTAAAAAATTACAAAAATGTCACATAGAACCTTTCCATTCTTAGGTCGCGTACTGTCATAATTTAACATATTGTAATAAAAATATATTAATCTCAATTTTAAAAATAATGAAAACACGTTTTGCTCATTATTTCTCTAATAACAAAATTTTAATCTTCTGTTCTAAACTAGCCAAATATATGTATAAAGATATTCTGATTTCTACGTTCCATACGAAAACAGAGATCTTATCAAAAAATGTACTCCATATTTATTTATGTATTGGTATTTATATGTTGGTATTCATCGTGTGAATGTTAACGAACATGTGGAAGTGGAAGTTTTACGACTAATATGCGCTAACCCCATATGACAAGTATCAGTCGCCTCTCGATAAGACTAGGCTTATCGAGGACAAATGTTTGGAGAATCGTTAGAAAAAAGAACCACACGTCGTAAGGGAGATTACTTTCCTGAGCCAATTTGCTATAAATGTATAAGCGAAAATGATCCACGATCAACTTATCGGAACTTACATGTTACCAAACAGGTTTGATCAACACGTATTTTTAGAATTTTTAGAAAACACGTTGCCTTTGCTCATGGAAAAAGTGACGTTGTTGAGGAGAAGGCGGATGCAACTTGGGTTTGCAAACCGGTTAGAACCGTTTTTAAAAAACCATTTTTTTTAAATAAAATTCAAAAACCGGAAAGTCGTTTTTTCTGGAAAAATAACCAGGTAATTTTTGCTTGTTGTTATGAGTGCCCCAAATACGAAAATTCTGTGATGAAACTGATTTTAAATTTTGCTACAAAAATTGAAAATGCACTAAAGGAAAAAATCAAATCAAAACAATTCTATAAATTATCATCAACTTTTGATGTGTGAACAAGCTGCCTGAAGGGCCAGAAGATACCTGAATTTTTATAAATTGGATCTGAAATTTATAAATTTTGGCTTAATTCGCAAACACGGAACTTGTGATTTATATAAAACAATAGAACTAATTGATCAACGACTTAACAAATTTGGAATGGTTTTGAAAAATCATATTGTATCCGCAACATGTGACGCAGATTCAGTAAATGTTAAATTTGGAAATGAATCGGAAGCTGAAATTATTCTATATATGAACCACGGGTTTCTCTTTGCGTTACAGACATTTTATATAAAATAAATCAACCCGATTAGTGAAAGCAACAATTGAAACTAATGGACTGGATGAATCTGATTGTGATATTCCATATGATGATGAATTCGGAAATGAAGAATATTATGACGTTTCATTTCATTCCATGCATTAATTGAGTTCGCAATATCGTATAATTTTTCAAACGTTCCCCTGTACGAAATACAATTTTACAGCAACCAAATTTTACAGCTTTTAGTTTTGGATTAATTTTACACTCTAAAACTCGTTGGAATACGTTACTACTTATGATCAACAATTTTTAAAGCTCATTGCATAAAAAAAGCACTGTTTATATTTGTGTTGCTTTGTCACCCGTACAAAATGCAGAGGAAGCTTTGGGATGAAAATACGCTACAATAATAACGACCGAAAACATAGTCTCGTTTATGTTGAATAAAATTGACTAGATAAATACGGAAGTCAGCTAAAGTTTATTTAATTCAGTGTTGGAACGTGTAGTAATATTTATGTACGTGTAGTAATAGTATATTCCGAATTTTCCGGCCGGTCACTTGCCGACGCATTGTATATAAAACAAATACAAACGTATGTATGTGTTATCAGAATACCTGTCTAATGGTACTCGATTAGTACCGTTAATTATTATTGAGGCTTGATTTTTTTTTTTTCCCAATAAAATCTCACTTTTATTACATAAACTTTTACTAAAATTAATTAAATTAATTAATTAAAAACACTAAAAAATGTAAAAAATAACCGCTTAACTACAATTTCGACGTTAAAACAACAACCAATATTATATATTTATCACAACACACTCACTAAATTTAAAATTAAATTAAATTAAAAATAATTAAGTACACATGGCTAAAGTCAAATAAAACAAAATTAAATTAAATTATCGAAGAGGACAACGAAAACAAGTCTTTCCTTTTCGGACGTCAACGACCGACCTCATTTGTTTGCAACATGGTGTGCTGAGAATAAAAGTACTCGAGACCCTGAAAAATAAAACCCGAAAACAAGATAATGGACAGCTTATCCAGCAGAAAATATCATTGAAGAACTTTGAGGTTTATGTTTGGGAGATAAGGTCACCGACTAGGTGATTAAAGGAGAATTGAACAATATAGTTGAGTGGGGAATAATCGAGCAGATAAAATACAGCGAGTAGTACGTGTTTAATACTTGCTCCAAAAATTCAATGACAGCGTCAGAATTTCTTGCTGTTGCCACCACAGCACTTTTTAATATGTTTAGTAACTCCTTTTATCTTAGTTACAGAAATTGTTCCGTAAAGGTTAAAATGTCATGGCGTTACGATGAGGTCAAAAATACTGCAATCTGAAGTAAATACTTTGTAGTATTTGCTTTCTTGCTGGCACGTGTCAGAGAAGCAAGTACGGTGTAATAAACTTGAACCTGTTCGGCGGAAACAAAGTTATACCAGCACCCTCTTTAATGGAGATTCCCGCATTGTACCTTTAGCACCTTCTTTGCAAATCACAAGATAATCATCATTCTATTCGCTATTTTGACGGCATATGAGAGTTAAACATAAAAATACTTAGGGATGATGTTGGAGGGGAGCGGGGAGGGAAGGGGGGGCGTGTATTAATCGAATCTTATAGATAAAATTTATTGATTTACGTTACAAAACAGCAATGGTCCGAAATAACCGGTTAATAATTATAATAATTAATTAACAAACTATTACATCGTTCGTGTCATTATCGTTACACACACCAATAAAATGCAATTAGGTGCAAACAATCCAGTAATTTACAAAATACATGCTATAAATTTATTCAAATAAAATTTACATAAAATATTGAAAAAATAATCGCTTAATTTAAAATGTAAAACACAATAATAGTGAATTAATTATGTATTTCCGTTTTTCTGGATCAATGAATATGGTTTTATGGTTTAATTGTTGATAACAATTTGATTTATGTATGTGTATTATTAAGCGACTTGATATGAGTCCAAAAAAAATTGGTTTTCAGTCCTCGTTTAGAGCAACAACAAACCAAAAATCCATTATGCTCACAGCAATTAGTTTGGATAATATCTAAATCCGTATATCGATATAATGTTATCAGTATTCGATTTAATTTCACGAATACCAAAAATTAAGCTATCGAAAATCCATATGTATTATCCGTACGTACTCAGTTTTTTTTTTTTTTTTTGCTCAAATACATAAGATGAACATGAAAATTCATCTCACATATCTGAAATTTATCATGTAATAAAAATAAAAAAAATAAAAAATAAAATAAATGTTCGAATCAAATAGAGGAGAAAAAAAAACACAAACAAATCTAAAATACAAGACATGAATATTTTTCCAATTTTCCCATCCTCCGATTCATCCCGCACCTCTCCATCATATCTATAAAAATTCAAATGTGGAATTTGTTTTTTTGTTTTTGCTGATTTTCGCCATACCAGAGTGTAGTGAAACAAATATAATAATATTTTCTCGATGTTTATGATAATCGTAATAAAAGATTTTGCCAAAAACCAAATATACACTATAGGACCAAAGAAAAATCAGAATTATTTGTTGTTGTAATCTTGACCAATATAATTAGAAAACCTTCAAAATTTAATAAAACATTTTTTAATTTTATTTAATATTGAAGGAGCAAACAAAATTCTAATTTGCGCAAAACTTTTGCGTAACTTAATTTACTCGGCTAAATGTTATACGTATATATATACACACAGTGAGATGGAAACAAGGACGGAAAAAAGAAATGAGAACAAAAGTTTTTGTGTTTTGTTTTGCTTTGCTTTAACTTCCACACCAAAAATTTATGAACTTTCATGGTTTTTCCCTGGAAAATTTAATTCTTGAGTTTATTAATTTGGTTAGTGGAAGATTTGTTTTTTTTTTTGTAATCTAATTTAATTTTATACAGAGTATTTGTTTAATATGGTCAAAATTTGATTAGAAGTGGATTTTAGCGCTTTTGGTCGTTTTATGCTGTTTAATAGGTATCAATATAATAAATTTGTTTATTCTATTAAAAACTTTTGTTATGATTTCGGCATCAATTCCGGCAAATATTAAACATTTAAAGAAATCATGAACAAAATTTTACCTATATAGGACAAACAAAATAATATTTAAAATTGATAGTTCTAAAAGTCGACTTACTAAAAATCTCAAGATTTTTGTTTTTTAGATCTAAAAAAGATTCCCCTGCTATAAGCTGACACAACATGAAAAATAACCATTTTTCTAGCCTTTCGAACATTAAATTTTGCTTATCCATATTCATTAAAATTAATACAAACAGAAGATAATGTTAAAAAATATCTTAGACGTTCATCCTAATTAAAAAAAAACATTAAGAAAATAGACAACAAATAATAATAAAAAAGTTAATTAAAAATGTTTTCGTTTTTGCTTTTTTAAATTAGACGAGAACGATAAACATAAATAAAATTCACAAAATTTGAATAAAAAATTTATTTTTTTTGTTTTTTTTGTTTTCGTTCGTCGGAAAATAGAAAATACTGAGACTATAATTAATTTTCCAAAAAATTATCATATTAAAAGCATAAACTTCAAAGTGTTTTTTTTTTTTTTTTTTTTTTTTGGTTGTCTATTCTAGTTGTTTGTTTGTTTATTTATTTATTTTTATTTTTCATAGCAAATAATAAAAAATTATTTCGAGCTTATAAATTATAAATTTAAAGCTTTTATACATTGTATGTATGTACATACTCGGCGTACTGTATAGTTTGGCGCCAATGTGTATATTACTTGATATCATAATACTATAGGTAACAGCTGGTTTATTGTTGTAAATAATTTACAAGTTTATATTATTGTTTATAGGTTTAATTATGTCAAATTGTATACACAATGTATGTACGAGCTTTTTATTTATATTTTAATGAAACACGCGAGCTAATACAAATTATTACAGTTTTGTTGTTTTGTTTAGGTTTACATACACATATGTTGTTTATAAATTAACAGTTGGATTTGATTTAATTATGTTTGATAGTAATAAATTATGTATAAGTTATTTATTGAGTGAGATATTTGAATCGTAGGTGGGTATAGACAACTTATGCTTAATGTTAAGTTTTAACCGTCTTGTAACCGTATTTGCGTTTAATTAAGATCGATTAATCCCTGAATATCGATCGACGCAATATCCTAAATCTGAATTCTCACCAGATGCTAATTTTTTTCATTTCAATCGTTAATTTATCTAGAATTCACGTACTATGTAAAAATATCGCAGAATAACAAATCGTTCAAAATTTTGTTAAACAAGCCTTTCCACTTAAAATTGAAAACGCATTTAAAACGGATATGAAAAACGAGCTTTTCCATTTAAAATTAATTAATTTTTAATTTTCGTTATTTTCAGCTTTTATGCTTATATATTATTTAAGAAGTAACGAATAATATATGAAAGATCTTTTTGCAATTCTAAGTAATTCGTTGTGTTTGTCAAATCTATTAAAATTAAAAACGATTGTGATTTTCGCGATTTACTAAAAAAATTATTAAACCAAAAATTAACGTAAGGTTGTGTTAACCGAAATATAATTTTAACTATAGACAATTTGTAGAGCTTAATGAGTTTTTTAACTTAAGATAAGCTAAAAATTATGATATTTTAAATTATCTTAAGTATAATTTTCGATAGTTCGATTTCATATTCTACCATTTTTCTAAACACTTAACAAACCATTAGTAAAACTACCTTGATTTTAACAACAACAATTCCAAATTAGACGAAATTTACTAGATTGATTTCTGCTACGGTTTATCCAGAACCTCAGCGACATGGAATTTGAACTATATGTTTATAAAAGATTTCACTTAACAATAGAAAATAAGAAAAAACAAATTCCACAATGTTATAAATTTGATTTTATTAATCTTGTGAAGTCTCTTTGAGATTTTTTCTACGACTGCCTTGTCGCATAAAAATGCAGTTTGCTATAATATACAAATAATTTTTATTGAATTTTAAACATAAAATTAGCGTACACAGAAATAGAACTGTGTGAATGTCGTAAAGAAAAGAAATTGTAAGAGAATTTATCTGTATTATTATGATTCGCTAGCACATAACGCACAGCACATTCTGTATATACTATATATAGAATGTAAATTGTGGTATAATTAGTCCAGTCGCCGCGGCCTGATGAAAAGATTGATTTTTTCATAATCATAAGCTCATCAGTTCGAAACTGGATTCAATTCTCTTACAATCTTCGGAACGTATTAAAATCATATAAATTGAAAAAAAAAAAAATTTTTGTTTAACACTATTTACCTACTTAAGCTTAATTCAGCAATAAAGATAATTTTACTATAGATTTTACACAGCACCGTAATTTTAGTACTTTCTTTACAATTATCATTAAACGAAATTGACAAGTTAAAATAATATAGAATTTTGTCTACAAAATTATATTCACGTCGATTATACAACTCGCCGGATTGATCTCGGAGAGAGTTTTATTTGGATTTGACGTTTGACATTTTATTGAATCCGTCGAATGAAAAGTGAACGAATGACGGTAATGCAGTGCGAAAAATTGGTATTACTGAATTCGCGGGTGAAACGCACTCCATACAAAATCTGTCATTTTTAATACACATCAAATTTAATGCAGATTTCAAGCTGTACAGTCGTGCTACTTTTTTTTTTTTTTGTAATGGAGAATAATCACGTCGATTATACAACTCGCCGGACGTACTGGGGCGGGAGTTGTTATTCTAAATACGCGAAAAATTTACTGCGAATTTAGGAGTTGTGGTGGTTGTGTTTTCGGTACATTATTTATTTAACCTGGAGAACAATAAAATGTAAGTCGAAAGTTTATGTACTCGTAAATACAAAAAAAAAATATGTTTTACATTTTTTAAACAAAAAATTTTAACAGTATTTAAATTTTTATTTTCAGGTTTGGAGTGATTATTAATCATCACTGAGGAAAAAGCTTGTCCACAATAAGCGAGAACTCAAAGGCACAGGTGGCGGTAGTAACACGCAGGTTATATTCACTCCATTAGACGAGGAAGTGATACAACTAGTTTGCCTTAGCAAAGCTGTAGATGGTCTTAGGGCCGCGAATAAATTCGGGGTTCCCCGTAAGCGGACTATTCACGATTCTAATAGCCATAACAGTTTACCAAACGAAAATGTTTACCAACCATTGAGGAATTTGTTTTATCCCCAACCCCGACAATAGAGACTGATTTAGAAATGGAAGTTTTACACGAAAGACAACCCGAAGTACCGCAAACCAAAGGACCGAAACAAATAAAACTGTTGGAAAAACAAATCGAAATCCAGCAAAAGTTGTACAAAAATATAGAAAAATTTAGCGAAACCCAAAACTTACTAACAGCGGAGCTTAATGCAAATCAAAAAAGGATAGCTAGAGCGGTCGAAAAGCTTGGCAATAGCCTAAAAAAACCAACGATATATTGCAAGCGCAATTAGACGAGGCATAATAAAAAAATAGAGCAGTTGGCTCTCGACAAAAATAAAACGAAGGAGAAAATATTACAAATCGAGTTAAAAAAAACTTGAATTGACCACTGAATTGTGAAGCACCCAAACGGTCAAGACTGAAGGATGACTTGAAAATCTGGAACTTGAAGACTGAATTTTTATATAGATTATTTTTTATTACATAGGTTTAAGTTGAATTTCTGTTTTATAAGTGCCAATAATTAGAATTAAGATTTGGAATTGTGATAATTGCCAGGAAGTATAATTTAGTTGAATTTTGTGATACTAATATGTATATGAATTACAAAGGTTAATAAAAAAATTATCCATTTATCTTAAAAAACAAAGTTGATGATTTTATTTTATTTCTTCAAAATTTAACAGCACTTGGTCGCGGAATTCATTTGCCTCTGTGGAGTATGTTTGGTCTTCTTGGTTTACTTCATTGCTACAATCGTTGCGTAATCCTCATAATCATCGGGCATTGTTTGTTGGTCGCAATCATCGACATTTAAATGTATTCATATGTTGTGTAGAGCAGCTGCTACATTAATTATTTTTATTGCTTTCTCTGGAGTATAATGTAGATGCCGGGCTAAACCGAGAAGGCATCGACACCAATTCTTCCAAACGCCGATGGTTCGCTCGACAATGTTACGAGCAGAACTGTGCGCCTTATTAAAGCGGCTTTTAGAAGTGTTTACTCCCGCACTTCGATATGGCGTAATAAGCCATGGTAATAAGGAGTATCCAGCGTCAGCTTAAAAAAAATTAACTTTTAACATAAAAACCACTTTGTAAGTTCAAAATACATCTTCACCGAGTACTCGTTGATTTCTATCCCCATTATTGTATATTGTTTTAAAATATACTGCGGCATCCCCGTTTCCCTAAACCAACGAATCATGACTCGCCCCAGGGTAAGTGGCGTCAACACAACGGATCCGTAATTTATGAGCACAAATCTTAAAAAGAAATAAATATTAAAATAGAAACAATTTATTGTAAATAGAGCATGTTGTAATTAATTGTTACTTACTACCATGGCATTTATACTGTAAAATCCTTTACGGTTGTAGAAGAGATGAATATTTTCACCAGTCGGCTTTGCTATTTTTATGTGTGTACCATCTACACACATTACTATTCCAGGAATTTTGCTCTTTCCATAAAAATACATCCTTACCTTGATTTTTCATCCTCACCCATTTTCAACGTTATCCATTTATTGCACAAAACATCCTCTAAAATGTCTAACACTTCAGACATCACGACCGAAACCGTTGACTGTGCCATGCCAACAAAGCAATCTTGCCCAACACCATTTTGATGAAAAACCTGAGAGTAGCGGCAAGTTTCAACTCTGGCGTAATTGATGATGATTTAACCACCTGGGGTAATTTTGTTTTTAATTCTTTTAAAACATATTTAAAGGCTGGTTTATTTAATCTGAAATTTTTTTTAAATCTGGAAAAAAATTAACATTATATTACAACATTCATAAATTCAGAAATAATATTTCTCACTGGACATCAGACAACTGAAATATATCTTGGCAGGTATTCCGTAAAGCTTTTCTTGTTTCTTTTCTTTGGAGCGCTGCTTCATCATTAAAATCTAAATAGATACCTATGCTATCTATTATAGTCACTATTTTAAAAAATGAAATTGAATTATTTTCTTTTAATACAAAAGAAAATGAAAATCAGCATAAAAAACACAATTCAATTGAAAGTCAAAATTTTGACAATACTGTTGAAATTGCAGATTCACGGCGGATCGGTAATACAGTTTCCGGCGGATTCTGTAATGCAAATAATTGTAAATGTGAATCAAGTATGCTTCGAATGAACTCACGCCGCAGTAAATTCGCCGAGTTTTATAATCGGCATGAATAATAAAACGTAAGTTGTGAATTTTAAATAACAAACAAATTTTTTAAACCAAATTAAATTAATTATTTATAGGAAACGTACCACCAACAGAGCTCAATTTGAGAAGATGGTGGAAATGATGAAGCAGCACCCTGATATAGCGAAAAACTTAACCAAATTAGATGTTGATGTGACCCAAGGATTTTGGCAAACATTAACGGACGAGTTGAATACAATAGGGCCACCAATTAAGGAAACTGCCGAGTGGAGAAAGGTTAGAGGATTTAGTTATATGTATTAAGTGTAAATATTTATGTTTTTATTTATTTGATTTCAGGTTTGGAGTGATCATAAATCTTCCTTAAGGAAAAAACTAGCTTTTAATAAGCGAGAGCTAAGGGCTACTGGTGGCGGTACTAACAAACAAATTGCGTTTTTCCGTTTGGAGGAGGAAGTTATACAACTTGTTTGTTTAAGCGATAGTGTCGATGGATTGACAAATGCTAATTTTTATTGATTTTTTTTTTTTATTATTTAGATTCAATGTCGATTTGTTTACGTTAAGGTGGATATAGGCCAATTTATAGATTTTTTATGTTTTAGATTCAATGTCGATTTGTTTACGTTAAGGTGGGTATAGGCCAATTACTCGGGCCTTGCTCGAGGTTAAAATATAAGGAATGGAAAAGGTAAGGACACGACGTATAATTAACGTGAATTGTTTTGTGCTGCCATAACACACGATTTTCTTAATTCTAATTTGTTTTCTCTTTCTTATTTTCTTTTAGGTTGATTGTAACTGGAAATTACGATTGGGTCTAAACATACCGCCGACGTTGAACCATTAGGTTCAATATACTGGTAATAGTACGAGTTTGAGTATAGGTCGTTTGCATGTACCCGATTTGGTGAGTATTGTTACGACCCGTACAACTCCGTCTTTGCATGGATGCAATTCTGTGATTCTTCCAAGTGGCCAATTTGCTGGTGCCACATTATCTTCCCGGATTAATACGATGTCATTAATTGCCAAGTTTTTGTGTTTGTGTTGCCATTTGGAGCGGCTGTGTAGCGACGTCAGGTATTCGTTGTGCCAACGAGCCCAAAAATGTTGCATTAGCTGTTGAACAAGTTGCCAACGTGACAATCGATTTTGAGTAACTAGCTTATAATCTGGATCTGGAAGCATTGTCAACGATTGGCCAGTGATAAAATGTGCTGGTGTTAAAGCATCCTCTTCATGTGGTGATAATAAGCATAATGGGCGTGAATTCAGGATGGCTTCAACCTGTGTCAGGAACGTTGTCATCTCTTCAAAGTTTAATATCGTTTTACCGAGTACCCACCCGCCGGATATGGTACTTCGTCGATTTGACGGCTGCCTCCCAGAGGCCACCAAAACTGGGTGCGGATGGTGGTATAAGGTGCCATTTAGTGTCAAAATCTAATAAAAAATTGGAAATTGAATTATTATGTTTTTTAGATTTAATTAAATTTTTTATTTCAGCGAACGTATTCTTAGCACCAATAAAATTAGTGCCATTATCGCTGTACTCCTCTTCGGGATATAAAGCGTGAATGATTCATTCTGGATATACTTAAAAATAAGCTCGGACGCTGTTTTAAACTCAGTGGGTGATAATAGGTCGGATTTTGCTTCATTGTTCTTGCACCTTCTTAAATTACCAATAAATTGTAACAACCGGGCGACGATGGTTGTTGGGGGAGTAGTTTTAGGAGTCAAAGCTTTCTAGGATATGCGATTCTCATAAGACTTCTTCCTAGTGTAGTTACGCCTCCTCGTGGCGACAACCGGGCAATGCATCCTAGAATGTAGCCAAGTAACTTACACGACCGTGCAATGGCGGTAAATCCATTGCCCCAAGCTTTAGTGGGACAACATACGCTGAGAGCTGCGTGGCTAAGGGGGAGCTTAGTCTTTAGTATGTGAACTCCGGGTACCAGGCGACCCCCGGTTTAAAGTAGCCTTCCCACAGTATACCGATCTCTGCTGTGGGTGACCTTCATTTCTCGGATACTCGTGGGATTCAAATGGAAACCGAATTTAAAAAAAACATAGAGGGTGATGCCTCTTTAAAAGCATCAACTTCACCAGCTATTGAGTTGGGTCTCCTAAGCTATGATGGAATGGTAGATGCCACAAGGGCCACCACTCTTGATTATCTTAACGTCCGGACCAAGGAAAAGGTGGAACAGTCCACCTCTTCTACTACGGACACCTTCTGTGACGACAACATAAGTGTAATCTCACAGTTATCGGGCACCTCAACCATTGGTGTTGATATTGGGAATATGTCCCTCAACGCCGGGGAATGGGTTAAGCTCAACTCCTTCGAAAGAAGGCGTTTTAAAAAGGGGCTCAAGGAAGGCAAAACTAGAGAAGAGGCTCTAGCTGCTGCTAAGTCCGCGACCCCTCTGAAAGCATCCTCGGGGCCTGTTGCTCCTACCCTAGACAAGAGGTCTGGTGGTAAGCGTGAGAGGTCTTTTGAGGTTGCTCCGGAACCAAATAAACCACCTGCCAAAAAAGCAAAAGAAGGGCCTTCTCCGGTAAAGCCCTCTTTCAGCCAGGTAGCAGGCAGTGTTAAGCTGGGCATCGTACCAGGTGATCTCAGTGGCAATCCTCTTAATATGGAGCAAATGGCAAACATACAGGAGTGTGTCATTGACCTCATTATTGGGATGCAAGGCTCAAACCACAAGCCGCAATTCCTTGGCTGTTTCCGGAGAACAGGTTGGCTATTTTTTATATGTTCCGATCATTCCACAGCGGAATGGATGAGGAACAGTTTTGTAAGCCTAAGGGAAAAAATTGGTCTGAACATAACTTTGGTGGAAGAGGATGATTTTCCTCGGCCAAACATCGTTAGGGGGTTCTTTCCACAGAGCCTTAGCTTAACTAGCGAGAAGATTCTCGCTACCATGGCCGCGCAGAACGATGGTCTCGCGGCCAACTCATGGAAGATACTGCAAAGGACGACAACTGGCGTACTCGTCCATTTGGTTATGGCCATAGGCGAGTCTTCCATGAAGAAACTACGCGAATCCAACGGGAACATCGCATACCGCTTTGGTAGGATAAAACTCCTTCTCAAGAAGGATTCCCCCTCTACCAACCCAACCACTGGAGTCAGCTCCAGTAAGGAGGGTACTTTACCAGCCCCAGTAGTAGGCACAATCACAGACGAGGAGGCATCCAGGAACAGCAGCGCTATTGAGCATTCTGTTCCTGCTGCCTCTTCGTCGGGAGCACGATCAACGGATCTCTCCGCAACTCCTACTGTGGGATCGAGTAAATCAGCACTCACCCCGAAAATTAAGCATATGGGCGCTCGGGGTGTTACTGGGAAAAGTGGCAGAAACAGGCCAAATCCCGCAAAGCAGACGGCTGGCAAGCAGCCAGGAGCGTAGAGCTCCTTTACCCTAATCATCCAGTATGGCTGGTACTATTAGGGTACTACAAGCGAATCTGCATCACGCAAAAGGAGCTTCGGATACCTTTTGCAACAGGTTCGCGAAACAACACTTAACCCTTGGCCTTATCCAGGAACCTTGGGTTAATGGAGGAAAAATCAGAGGCCTCCACCTCAAGTCATGTAAGTTGATTTACGATCGAAGGGAGGAAGTTCCCCGAGCAGCAATATTTGTTTCATCTAATATTAACGTTCTTCCAATTCCATAGTTCACCACTAAGGATTTGGTTGCAGTAATCCTGGAGGTTCCGACTAGCAGGGGAATGCAGGAGACAATATGTGCCTCTGCGTACTTCCCTGGTGAGTCGGTTAGTGCTCCACCTGTAGTTGTACAGGATCTGGTGGATTACTGCAACCTAAAAAACAAGCATTTCATCATAGGCTGCGATGCTAATGCACACCATATCATTTGGGGCAGCAGTGATACAAATGGCAGAGGTGAGTCCCTTTTAAATTATCTTATGAGTAGTCACATAGACATTTTAAATAAAGGTTCGAACCCCACTTTCATAAACTCGACTCGGCGAGAGGTGTTGGACCTCACTTTGTCAAGTCAGTTTATTTCCAACTCTGTTGCAAACTGGCATGTTTCAAGCGAAGCTTCTCTGTCGGACCACATGCACATCAGGTTCGATATACCGGGAGTGATCATACAGGCAACAGAGCGTCGTATCCCTTGTTTTACAAATTGGAAAACATATAGGGATATTTTATTTATCAAAGCAGACATGCTGCCAACATCTTTGAGTTCAATTAGTGACCTAGAAACCGCAGCTGGTCTGCTTAATGACGTGCTCCTATCTTCCTACGAAAGCAGCTGTGTGGTGCGTAACGTTGTGGTTAATCGCAAAGTTCCATGGTGGAACGAACAGCTGGCTAAACTTCGTAAGAAGGTTAGGAAATTATTTAATAGGGCAAAGCATTCCCATGAGTGGAATGAATATAGGCAAGCCCTAACCAGTTACAACACAGAACTAAGGCGTTCCAAACGCCTCACGTGGAGGAAAAACTGTGGAAATATCGAGGATATACCTACAGCTGCTCGACTCCATAAAGTTCTAGCTAAAGATCAGTCCAACGGGATTGGGCTTCTTCTGAAATCCGATGGTAGTTATACATCAGGTCGCAAAGAGTCGCTCGAAACCCTGCTTCAAGTGCACTTTCCGAGCTGCACTGTTTGCGACACAAATACAATCACTAACTCCATATCTGGTACACACATGGGTGTAAATATGGGTTGGGTTAATAGTTTATCCGGTAAGCTTTTTACTCCGGATAAAGTCAAATGGGCCATTAACTCTTTTCAGCCTTTCAAGGCTCCAGGAGGGGATGGAATCTTCCCAGCCCTCCTTCAAAGGGGCCTGGACTTGATTACCCCTGCTCTGGTGGCCTTGTTTAGAACTAGCTTCAATTGGGGTCACATACCACAGGCTTGGAGTCAAGTAAACGTGGTTTTTATCCCAAAGCCTGGCAATCGGCCATGTGAACTTCCTAAGTCCTTTCGACCTATCAGTCTTACATCGTTTATTCTTAAAACCATGGAACGACTTATAGATCTTCATATCAAAGACTGGTTAACGGCAACCAGACCTCTAAATCCAAATCAATTCGCCTATAGGAAAGGCAAATCCACAGAGGGTGCGCTGCATCTACTTGTCACCAAGATTGAAGCAGCCTATCGCTCGAAAGAAATTGCTCTGTGTGCATTTCTGGATATTGAGGGAGCTTTTGACAATACTGGATACGACTCAATTGCTAGGGCAATCAAGCGTAGAGGTATTGACGATCCGACTAACCACTGGATTAGTTCCATGTTGGTTAGTAGGAAGATTACATCTAAATTAGGTAATGAGTCAGTCACGATTACGGCAGCAAGAGGGTGTCCGCAGGGCGGGGTCCTGTCCCCTTTGCTGTGGTCACTCGTGATCGACGAGTTGCATGATAATTTACATCTACTTGGGTACGATGCCATTGGTTATGCGGACGATTTGGTTATCATAGTCTCTGGAGGGCATGAACGTACGATGTCCGCCAGCATGCAACAGGCTTTGCTTGTTATTTCGAATTGGTGCACTGGGGAGGGCCTTTCGATTAACCCTAGCAAAACAGTCCTGGTGCCCTTCACCAAAAGACGTAATTTGAACCTTGGTTCAATTAGTCTTAATAATATAAATATCGGATACTCCAATGAAGTCAAATATCTGGGTGTTGTCCTAGATAAGAAACTAACTTGGAACTCTCATATTACTTCAACTACCGAACGCGCGGCCAGGGCCATGTGGGCCTGCCGGCGTATGTTCGGCAGGACCTGGGGCCTGAACTCAAAAATGATTTACTGGATGTACATCATGATAGTGAGGCCAATTGTAACATATGGGGCAATAGTTTGGTGGCCTAAGGTACAGCAAAAAGTTATTATGAACAATCTGACCTCATTACAGAGACTAGCATGTCTCGGAATTACAGGTGCTATGCGCACCTGCCCTACGGCGGCAATGGAAGCTCTCATCGGGCTCACTCCACTTCATATCCACGTCAAAAAATCAGCTGCTACCAGTGCAGCTAGATTGAAGCTCGCGAATCAATACAGTCATGATGACCATATGGGTCACCTGGACATTTTGAATGAACTTCCAGACCTGAATATGCTCTTTAGTGTCCCGGACGTTATGCCGAAAGAACTCTGCTTTGGCAGGAATTTCGTGGTAACAATCCCCGATAGAACAGACTGGGATACTGGGTTACCGCAGATGGAACCTAACAGCCTAGTCTGGTACACTGATGGATCAAAAATGGATAGTGGAGTCGGCATTGGCGTCTTTGGACCCAATCACAAAATATCGAAATCACTGGGTACTTACCCCAGTGTTTTTCTAGCCGAAATTCACGCCATCGAAATCTGCGCCTCTATTATTATGACCAAAGGTCTTAAAGGCGCATCCATCCACATTTTGTCTGACAGCCAAGCAGCACTGAAAGCATTGGCTTCTAACTGCTTGGTTTCCAAGTCGGTTCAAAGTTGTTATAAACTGCTACAATCTCTCTCTTGTCAAAACAAAGTAAGGTTGTGGTGGGTGCCTGGTCACATGGGCATCACTGGAAATGAGATAGCCGACGAACTTGCACGGGCAGGCTCGTCGACTACACTCATTGGCCCTGAGCCTTTTTGTGGTATCCCGTGGGCTTTTGCAACCTACACAATCAGTAAATGGGAAAAAATACAGTGCTTGACTTATTGGAACTGTATTCCCGGCCTTAGACAAGCCAAATCTTTGATCAGACCATTTCACCACAAAAATTTGGCGATCAATTTCAGCAAAGGAAATATTAGGAAACTTGTGAGTTTTCTCTCAGGTCACTGTAACCTGAGATATCATTTGAACAAAATGAACCTGTCCACAGAGACGGAGTGCCGACTCTGTTTGGAAGAGACAGAAACCGCAGAACACATACTATGTGAGTGTGTTGCTCTGTGCACACGGAGGTGGATTCATTTTGAAGAGAGGTATCTGACCCCGGAGAAATGTAAATTGGCCTCTATAAATAGCATTCTCGCCTTTATTAGAGAGGTGGAGAAGCTCCTGGAGTAACAGTACCCAACAGCACAAAAGATCTTTTAGGTCGTAGTGCTAGCCGCTTTTGGGCAGGGACGAAAAAAAAAAAAAAAAAAAAAAACCGGGCGACGATTCGAACTAATTTTGAAAATCGGGAATACTCTGCAAGTTCAGCAAACAAATCGTTTCTAATAGTGGCAGTAAATTCATTCAAGGTAGATATTCTCTTCTCAGATTGATCGGGTTTTGAAGCATGTGAAGTTATCCCAGTTTTTCATCCCAGAAAAAATAAAAATGTTCATCAGGTAACACTATCTCATCCCATCCCAGTTTTTTTTTATACATATTAGAAATGCAAATAAAAAATAAAATGATGATTACATTTTTCATCCCATCCCAGCTTTTTCTATATAGTGTATTTCGAATACAAAATATTCAATATAAACTAATCATAATTTTAAATTCTTTTTTACCGAACTCATAAGAACTTAGTAGGCCGGAAATGATTCTTTATATTTTGAGTTGGTAATAGTATAGACTAACTTTGGTGAAAATCTTAGATCAGCCGTATGGGTGCAATTTCCACAATCGGCCAACTTCCAAATGGGTTCATATAAAATAATCATAATTTTAAATTCTTTATTACCGAACTCATAAGAACTTAGTAGGCCGGAAATGATTCTTTATATTTTGAGTTGGCAATAGTCTAGACTAACTTTGGTGAAAATCTTAGATCAGCCGTATGGGTGCAATTTTCACAATCGGCCAACTTCCAAATGAGTTCATATAAAATAATCAAAATTTTAAATTCTTTATTACCGATCTCATAAGAACTTAGTAGGCCGGAAATGATTCTTTATATTTTGAGTTGGCAATAGTATAGACTAACTTTGGTGAAAATCTTAGATCAGCCGTATGGGTGCAATTTTCACAATCGGCCAACTTCCAAATGAGTTCATATAAAATAATCAAAATTTTAAATTCTTTATTACCGATCTCATAAGAACTTAGTAGGCCGGAAATGATTCTTTATATTTTGAGTTGGTAATAGTATAGACTAACTTTGGTGAAAATCTTAGATCAGCCGTATGGGTGCAATTTCCACAATCGGCCAACTTCCAAATGGGTTCATATAAAATAATCAAAATTTTAAATTCTTTATTACCGAACTCATAAGAAATTAGTAGGCCGGAAATGATTCTTTATATTTTGAGTTGGTAATAGTATAGACTAACTTTGGTGAAAATCTTAGATCAGCCGTATGGGTGCAATTTCCACAATCGGCCAACATCCAAATGGGTTCATATAAAATAATCAAAATTTTAAATTCTTTACTACCGAACTCATAAGAACTTAGTAGGCCGGAAATGATTCTTTATATTTTGAGTTGGTAATAGTATAGACTAACTTTGGTGAAAATCTTAGATCAGCCGTATGGGTGCAATTTCCACAATCGGCCAACTTCCAAATGGGTTCATATAAAATAATCAAAATTTTAAATTCTTTACTACCGAACTCATAAGAACTTAGTAGGCCGGAAATGATTCTTTATATTTTGAGTTGGCAATAGTATAGACTAACTTTGGTGAAAATCTTAGATCAGCCGTATGGGTGCAATTTTCACAATCGGCCAACTTCCAAATGAGTTCATATAAAATAATCAAAATTTTAAATTCTTTATTACCGATCTCATAAGAACTTAGTAGGCCGGAAATGATTCTTTATATTTTGAGTTGGTAATAGTATAGACTAACTTTGGTGAAAATCTTAGATCAGCCGTATGGGTGCAATTTCCACAATCGGCCAACTTCCAAATGGGTTCATATAAAATAATCAAAATTTTAAATTCTTTATTACCGAACTCATAAGAAATTAGTAGGCCGGAAATGATTCTTTATATTTTGAGTTGGTAATAGTATAGACTAACTTTGGTGAAAATCTTAGATCAGCCGTATGGGTGCAATTTCCACAATCGGCCAACATCCAAATGGGTTCATATAAAATAATCAAAATTTTAAATTCTTTACTACCGAACTCATAAGAACTTAGTAGGCCGGAAATGATTCTTTATATTTTGAGTTGGTAATAGTATAGACTAACTTTGGTGAAAATCTTAGATCAGCCGTATGGGTGCAATTTCCACAATCGGCCAACTTCCAAATGGGTTCATATAAAATAATCAAAATTTTAAATTCTTTACTACCGAACTCATAAGAACTTAGTAGGCCGAGAATGATTCTTTATATTTTGAGTTGGTAATAGTATAGACTAACTTTGGTGAAAATCTTAGATCAGCCGTATGGGTGCAATTTCCACAATCGGCCAACATCCAAATGGGTTCATATAAAATAATCAAAATTTTAAATTCTTTATTACCGAACTCATAAGAACTTGGTAGGCCGGAAATGATTCTTTATATTTTGAGTTGGTAATAGTATAGACTAACTTTGGTGAAAATCTTAGATCAGCTGTATGGGTGCAATTTCCACAATCGGCCAACTTCCAAATGGGTTCATATAAAATAATCAAAATTTTAAATTCTTTATTACCGAACTCATAAGAAATTAGTAGGCCGGAAATGATTCTTTATATTTTGAGTTGGTAATAGTATAGACTAACTTTGGTGAAAATCTTAGATCAGCCGTATGGGTGCAATTTCCACAATCGGCCAACATCCAAATGGGTTCATATAAAATAATCAAAATTTTAAATTCTTTATTACCGAACTCATAAGAACTTAGTAGGCCGGAAATGATTCTTTATATTTTGTGTTGGTAATAGTATAGACTAACTTTGGTGAAAATCTTAGATCAGCCGTATGGGTGCAATTTCCACAATCGGCCAACTTCCAAATGGGTTCATATAAAATAATCAAAATTTTAAATTCTTTATTACCGAACTCATAAGAACTTAGTAGGCCGGAAATGATTCTTTATATTTTAAGTTAGCAATAGTCTAGACTAACTTTGGTGAAAATCTTAGATCAGCCGTATGGGTGCAATTTTCACAATCGGCCAACTTCCAAATGAGTTCATATAAAATAATCAAAATTTTAAATTCTTTATTACCGATCTCATAAGAACTTAGTAGGCCGGAAATGATTCTTTATATTTTGAGTTGGTAATAGTATAGACTAACTTTGGTGAAAATCTTAGATCAGCCGTATGGGTGCAATTTCCACAATCGGCCAACTTCCAAATGGGTTCATATAAAATAATCAAAATTTTAAATTCTTTATTACCGAACTCATAAGAACTTAGTAGGCCGGAAATGATTCTTTATATTTTGAGTTGGTAATAGTATAGACTAACTTTGGTGAAAATCTTAGATCAGCCGTATGGGTGCAATTTCCACAATCGGCCAACTTCCAAATGGGTTCATATAAAATAATCATAATTTTAAATTCTTTATTACCGAACTCATAAGAACTTAGTAGGCCGGAAATGGTTCTTTATATTTTGAGTTGGTAATAGTATAGACTAACTTTGGTGAAAATCTTAGATCAGCCGTATGGGTGCAATTTCCACAATCGGCCAACATCCAAATGGGTTCATATAAAATAATCAAAATTTTAAATTCTTTATTACCGAACTCATAAGAACTTAGTAGGCCGGAAATGATTCTTTATATTTTGAGTTGGTAATAGTATAGACTAACTTTGGTGCAAATCTTAGATCAGCCGTATGGGTGCAATTTCCACAATCGGCCAACTTCCAAATGGGTTCATATAAAATAATCAAAATTTTAAATTCTTTATTACCGAACTCATAAGAACTTAGTAGGCCGGAAATGATTCTTTATATTTTGAGTTGGTAAAAGTATAGACTAACTTTGGTGCAAATCTTAGATCAGCCGTATGGGTGCAATTTCCACAATCGGCCAACTTCCAAATGGGTTCATATAAAATAATCAAAATTTTAAATTCTTTATTACCGATCTCATAAGAACTTAGTAGGCCGGAAATGATTCTTTATATTTTGAGTTGGCAATAGTCTAGACTAACTTTGGTGAAAATCTAAGATCAGCCGTATGGGTGCAATTTTCACAATCGGCCAACTTCCAAATGAGTTCATATAAAATAATCAAAATTTTAAATTTTTTATTACCGATCTCATAAGAACATAGTAGGCCGGAAATGATTCTATATATTTTGAGTTGGTAATAGTATAGACTAACTTTGGTGCAAATCTTAGATCAGCCGTATGGGTGCAATTTCCACAATCGGCCAACTTCCAAATGGGTTCATATAAAATAATCAAAATTTTAAATTCTTTATTACCGAACTCATAAGAACTTAGTAGGCCGGAAATGATTCTTTATATTTTGAGTTGGCAATAGTCTAGACTAACTTTGGTAAAAATCTTAGATCAGCCGTATGGGTGCAATTTTCACAATCGGCCAACTTCCAAATGAGTTCATATAAAATAATCAAAATTTTAAATTCTTTATTACCGAACTCATAACAACTTAGTAGGCCGGAAATGATTCTTTATACTTTGAGTTGGTAATAGTATAGACTAACTTTGGTGAAAATCTTAGATCAGCCGTATGGGTGCAATTTCCACAATCGGCCAACATCCAAATGGGTTCATATAAAATAATCAAAATTTTAAATTCTTTATTACCGAACTCATAAGAACTTAGTAGGCCGGAAATGATTCTTTATATTTTGAGTTGGTAATAGTATAGACTAACTTTGGTGCAAATCTTAGATCAGCCGTATGGGTGCAATTTCCACAATCGGCCAACTTCCAAATGGGTTCATATAAAATAATCAAAATTTTAAATTCTTTATTACCGAACTCATAAGAACTTAGTAGGCCGGAAATGATTCTTTATATTTTGAGTTGGCAGTAGTCTAGACTAACTTTGGTAAAAATCTTAGATCAGCCGTATGGGTGCAATTTTCACAATCGGCCAACTTCCAAATGAGTTCATATAAAATAATCAAAATTTTAAATTCTTTATTACCGAACTCATAAGAACTTAGTAGGCCGGAAATGATTCTTTATATTTTGAGTTGGTAATAGTATAGACTAACTTTGGTGCAAATCTTAGATCAGCCGTATGGGTGCAATTTCCACAATCGGCCAACTTCCAAATGGGTTCATATAAAATAATCATAATTTTAAATTCTTTATTACCGAACTCATAAGAACTTAGTAGGCCGGAAATGATTCTTTATATTTTGAGTTGGTAATAGTATAGACTAACTTTGGTGCAAATCTTAGATCAGCCGTATGGGTGCAATTTCCACAATCGGCCAACATCCAAATGGGTTCATATAAAATAATCAAAATTTTAAATTCTTTATTACCGATCTCATAAGAAATTAGTAGGCCGGAAATGATTCTTTATATTTTAAGTTGGCAATAGTATAGACTAACTTTGGTGCAAATCTTAGATTAGCCGTATGGGTGCAATTTCCACAATCGGCCAACTTCCAAATGGGTTCATATAAAATAATCAAAATTTTAAATTCTTTATTACCGAACTCATAAGAACTTAGTAGGCCGGAAATGATTCTTTATATTTTGAGTTGGTAAAAGTATAGACTAACTTTGGTGCAAATCTTAGATCAGCCGTATGGGTGCAATTTCCACAATCGGCCAACTTCCAAATGGGTTCATATAAAATAATCAAAATTTTAAATTCTTTATTACCGATCTCATAAGAACTTAGTAGGCCGGAAATTATTCTTTATATTTTGAGTTGGCAATAGTCTAGACTAACTTTGGTGAAAATCTTAGATCAGCCGTATGGGTGCAATTTTCACAATCGGCCAACTTCCAAATGAGTTCATATAAAATAATCAAAATTTTAAATTCTTTATTACCGATCTCATAAGAACTTAGTAGGCCGGAAATGATTCTTTATATTTTGAGTTGGTAATAGTATAGACTAACTTTGGTGAAAATCTTAGATCAGCCGTATGGGTGCAATTTCCACAATCGGCCAACTTCCAAATGGGTTCATATAAAATATACAAAATTTTAAATTCTTTATTACCGAACTCATAAGAACTTGGTAGGCCGGAAATGATTCTTTATATTTTGAGTTGGTAATAGTATAGACTAACTTTGGTGAAAATCTTAGATCAGCCGTATGGGTGCAATTTCCACAATCGGCCAACTTCCAAATGGGTTCATATAAAATAATCAAAATTTTAAATTCTTTATTACCGAACTCATAAGAACTTAGTAGGCCGGAAATGATTCTTTATATTTTGAGTTGGTAATAGTATAGACTAACTTTGGTGAAAATCTTAGATCAGCCGTATGGGTGCAATTTCCACAATCGGCCAACTTCCAAATGGGTTCATATAAAATAATCAAAATTTTAAATTCTTTATTACCGAACTCATAAGAAATTAGTAGGCCGGAAATGATTCTTTATATTTTGAGTTGGTAATAGTATAGACTAACTTTGGTGAAAATCTTAGATCAGCCGTATGGGTGCAATTTCCACAATCGGCCAACTTCCAAATGGGTTCATATAAAATAATCAAAATTTTAAATTCTTTATTACCGAACTCATAAGAACTTAGTAGGCCGGAAATGATTCTTTATATTTTGAGTTGGTAATAGTATAGACTAACTTTGGTGAAAATCTTAGATCAGCCGTAGGGGTGCAATTTCCACAATCGGCCAACTTCCAAATGGGTTCATATAAAATAATCAAAATTTTAAATTCTTTATTACCGAACTCATAAGAACTTAGTAGGCCGGAAATGATTCTTTATATTTTGAGTTGGTAATAGTATAGACTAACTTTGGTGAAAATCTTAGATCAGCCGTATGGGTGCAATTTCCACAATCGGCCAACTTCCAAATGGGTTCATATAAAATAATCAAAATTTTAAATTCTTTATTACCGAACTCATAAGAACTTAGTAGGCCGAGAATGATTCTTTATATTTTGAGTTGGTAATAGTATAGACTAACTTTGGTGAAAATCTTAGATCAGCCGTATGGGTGCAATTTCCACAATCGGCCAACATCCAAATGGGTTCATATAAAATAATCAAAATTTTAAATTCTTTATTACCGAACTCATAAGAACTTGGTAGGCCGGAAATGATTCTTTATATTTTGAGTTGGTAATAGTATAGACTAACTTTGGTGAAAATCTTAGATCAGCCGTATGGGTGCAATTTCCACAATCGGCCAACTTCCAAATGGGTTCATATAAAATAATCAAAATTTTAAATTCTTTATTACCGAACTCATAAGAAATTAGTAGGCCGGAAATGATTCTTTATATTTTGAGTTGGTAATAGTATAGACTAACTTTGGTGAAAATCTTAGATCAGCCGTATGGGTGCAATTTCCACAATCGGCCAACATCCAAATGGGTTCATATAAAATAATCAAAATTTTAAATTCTTTATTACCGAACTCATAAGAACTTAGTAGGCTGGAAATGATTCTTTATATTTTGAGTTGGTAATAGTATAGACTAACTTTGGTGCAAATCTTAGATCAGCCGTATGGGTGCAATTTCCACAATCGGCCAACTTCCAAATGGGTTCATATAAAATAATCAAAATTTTAAATTCTTTATTACCGAACTCATAAGAACTTGGTAGGCCGGAAATGATTCTTTATATTTTGAGTTGGTAATAGTATAGACTAACTTTGGTGAAAATCTTAGATCAGCTGTATGGGTGCAATTTCCACAATCGGCCAACTTCCAAATGGGTTCATATAAAATAATCAAAATTTTAAATTCTTTATTACCGAACTCATAAGAAATTAGTAGGCCGGAAATGATTCTTTATATTTTGAGTTGGTAATAGTATAGACTAACTTTGGTGAAAATCTTAGATCAGCCGTATGGGTGCAATTTCCACAATCGGCCAACATCCAAATGGGTTCATATAAAATAATCAAAATTTTAAATTCTTTATTACCGAACTCATAAGAACTTAGTAGGCCGGAAATGATTCTTTATATTTTGTGTTGGTAATAGTATAGACTAACTTTGGTGAAAATCTTAGAACAGCCGTATGGGTGCAATTTCCACAATCGGCCAACTTCCAAATGGGTTCATATAAAATAATCAAAATTTTAAATTCTTTATTACCGAACTCATAAGAACTTAGTAGGCCGGAAATGATTCTTTATATTTTAAGTTAGCAATAGTCTAGACTAACTTTGGTGAAAATCTTAGATCAGCCGTATGGGTGCAATTTTCACAATCGGCCAACTTCCAAATGAGTTCATATAAAATAATCAAAATTTTAAATTCTTTATTACCGATCTCATAAGAACTTAGTAGGCCGGAAATGATTCTTTATATTTTGAGTTGGTAATAGTATAGACTAACTTTGGTGAAAATCTTAGATCAGCCGTATGGGTGCAATTTCCACAATCGGCCAACTTCCAAATGGGTTCATATAAAATAATCAAAATTTTAAATTCTTTATTACCGAACTCATAAGAACTTAGTAGGCCGGAAATGATTCTTTATATTTTGAGTTGGTAATAGTATAGACTAACTTTGGTGAAAATCTTAGATCAGCCGTATGGGTGCAATTTCCACAATCGGCCAACTTCCAAATGGGTTCATATAAAATAATCATAATTTTAAATTCTTTATTACCGAACTCATAAGAACTTAGTAGGCCGGAAATGATTCTTTATATTTTGAGTTGGCAATAGTCTAGACTAACTTTGGTGAAAATCTTAGATCAGCCGTATGGGTGCAATTTTCACAATCGGCCAACTTCCAAATGAGTTCATATAAAATAATCAAAATTTTAAATTCTTTATTACCGATCTCATAAGAACTTAGTAGGCCGGAAATGATTCTTTATATTTTGAGTTGGCAATAGTATAGACTAACTTTGGTGAAAATCTTAGATCAGCCGTATGGGTGCAATTTTCACAATCGGCCAACTTCCAAATGAGTTCATATAAAATAATCAAAATTTTAAATTCTTTATTACCGATCTCATAAGAACTTAGTAGGCCGGAAATGATTCTTTATATTTTGAGTTGGTAATAGTATAGACTAACTTTGGTGAAAATCTTAGATCAGCCGTATGGGTGCAATTTCCACAATCGGCCAACTTCCAAATGGGTTCATATAAAATAATCAAAATTTTAAATTCTTTATTACCGAACTCATAAGAAATTAGTAGGCCGGAAATGATTCTTTATATTTTGAGTTGGTAATAGTATAGACTAACTTTGGTGAAAATCTTAGATCAGCCGTATGGGTGCAATTTCCACAATCGGCCAACATCCAAATGGGTTCATATAAAATAATCAAAATTTTAAATTCTTTACTACCGAACTCATAAGAACTTAGTAGGCCGGAAATGATTCTTTATATTTTGAGTTGGTAATAGTATAGACTAACTTTGGTGAAAATCTTAGATCAGCCGTATGGGTGCAATTTCCACAATCGGCCAACTTCCAAATGGGTTCATATAAAATAATCAAAATTTTAAATTCTTTACTACCGAACTCATAAGAACTTAGTAGGCCGAGAATGATTCTTTATATTTTGAGTTGGTAATAGTATAGACTAACTTTGGTGAAAATCTTAGATCAGCCGTATGGGTGCAATTTCCACAATCGGCCAACATCCAAATGGGTTCATATAAAATAATCAAAATTTTAAATTCTTTATTACCGAACTCATAAGAACTTGGTAGGCCGGAAATGATTCTTTATATTTTGAGTTGGTAATAGTATAGACTAACTTTGGTGAAAATCTTAGATCAGCTGTATGGGTGCAATTTCCACAATCGGCCAACTTCCAAATGGGTTCATATAAAATAATCAAAATTTTAAATTCTTTATTACCGAACTCATAAGAAATTAGTAGGCCGGAAATGATTCTTTATATTTTGAGTTGGTAATAGTATAGACTAACTTTGGTGAAAATCTTAGATCAGCCGTATGGGTGCAATTTCCACAATCGGCCAACATCCAAATGGGTTCATATAAAATAATCAAAATTTTAAATTCTTTATTACCGAACTCATAAGAACTTAGTAGGCCGGAAATGATTCTTTATATTTTGTGTTGGTAATAGTATAGACTAACTTTGGTGAAAATCTTAGATCAGCCGTATGGGTGCAATTTCCACAATCGGCCAACTTCCAAATGGGTTCATATAAAATAATCAAAATTTTAAATTCTTTATTACCGAACTCATAAGAACTTAGTAGGCCGGAAATGATTCTTTATATTTTAAGTTAGCAATAGTCTAGACTAACTTTGGTGAAAATCTTAGATCAGCCGTATGGGTGCAATTTTCACAATCGGCCAACTTCCAAATGAGTTCATATAAAATAATCAAAATTTTAAATTCTTTATTACCGATCTCATAAGAACTTAGTAGGCCGGAAATGATTCTTTATATTTTGAGTTGGTAATAGTATAGACTAACTTTGGTGAAAATCTTAGATCAGCCGTATGGGTGCAATTTCCACAATCGGCCAACTTCCAAATGGGTTCATATAAAATAATCAAAATTTTAAATTCTTTATTACCGAACTCATAAGAACTTAGTAGGCCGGAAATGATTCTTTATATTTTGAGTTGGTAATAGTATAGACTAACTTTGGTGAAAATCTTAGATCAGCCGTATGGGTGCAATTTCCACAATCGGCCAACTTCCAAATGGGTTCATATAAAATAATCATAATTTTAAATTCTTTATTACCGAACTCATAAGAACTTAGTAGGCCGGAAATGGTTCTTTATATTTTGAGTTGGTAATAGTATAGACTAACTTTGGTGAAAATCTTAGATCAGCCGTATGGGTGCAATTTCCACAATCGGCCAACATCCAAATGGGTTCATATAAAATAATCAAAATTTTAAATTCTTTATTACCGAACTCATAAGAACTTAGTAGGCCGGAAATGATTCTTTATATTTTGAGTTGGTAATAGTATAGACTAACTTTGGTGCAAATCTTAGATCAGCCGTATGGGTGCAATTTCCACAATCGGCCAACTTCCAAATGGGTTCATATAAAATAATCAAAATTTTAAATTCTTTATTACCGAACTCATAAGAACTTAGTAGGCCGGAAATGATTCTTTATATTTTGAGTTGGTAAAAGTATAGACTAACTTTGGTGCAAATCTTAGATCAGCCGTATGGGTGCAATTTCCACAATCGGCCAACTTCCAAATGGGTTCATATAAAATAATCAAAATTTTAAATTCTTTATTACCGATCTCATAAGAACTTAGTAGGCCGGAAATGATTCTTTATATTTTGAGTTGGCAATAGTCTAGACTAACTTTGGTGAAAATCTAAGATCAGCCGTATGGGTGCAATTTTCACAATCGGCCAACTTCCAAATGAGTTCATATAAAATAATCAAAATTTTAAATTTTTTATTACCGATCTCATAAGAACATAGTAGGCCGGAAATGATTCTATATATTTTGAGTTGGTAATAGTATAAACTAACTTTGGTGCAAATCTTAGATCAGCCGTATGGGTGCAATTTCCACAATCGGCCAACTTCCAAATGGGTTCATATAAAATAATCAAAATTTTAAATTCTTTATTACCGAACTCATAAGAACTTAGTAGGCCGGAAATGATTCTTTATATTTTGAGTTGGCAATAGTCTAGACTAACTTTGGTAAAAATCTTAGATCAGCCGTATGGGTGCAATTTTCACAATCGGCCAACTTCCAAATGAGTTCATATAAAATAATCAAAATTTTAAATTCTTTATTACCGAACTCATAACAACTTAGTAGGCCGGAAATGATTCTTTATACTTTGAGTTGGTAATAGTATAGACTAACTTTGGTGAAAATCTTAGATCAGCCGTATGGGTGCAATTTCCACAATCGGCCAACATCCAAATGGGTTCATATAAAATAATCAAAATTTTAAATTCTTTATTACCGAACTCATAAGAACTTAGTAGGCCGGAAATGATTCTTTATATTTTGAGTTGGTAATAGTATAGACTAACTTTGGTGCAAATCTTAGATCAGCCGTATGGGTGCAATTTCCACAATCGGCCAACTTCCAAATGGGTTCATATAAAATAATCAAAATTTTAAATTCTTTATTACCGAACTCATAAGAACTTAGTAGGCCGGAAATGATTCTTTATATTTTGAGTTGGCAGTAGTCTAGACTAACTTTGGTAAAAATCTTAGATCAGCCGTATGGGTGCAATTTTCACAATCGGCCAACTTCCAAATGAGTTCATATAAAATAATCAAAATTTTAAATTCTTTATTACCGAACTCATAAGAACTTAGTAGGCCGGAAATGATTCTTTATATTTTGAGTTGGTAATAGTATAGACTAACTTTGGTGCAAATCTTAGATCAGCCGTATGGGTGCAATTTCCACAATCGGCCAACTTCCAAATGGGTTCATATAAAATAATCATAATTTTAAATTCTTTATTACCGAACTCATAAGAACTTAGTAGGCCGGAAATGATTCTTTATATTTTGAGTTGGTAATAGTATAGACTAACTTTGGTGCAAATCTTAGATCAGCCGTATGGGTGCAATTTCCACAATCGGCCAACATCCAAATGGGTTCATATAAAATAATCAAAATTTTAAATTCTTTATTACCGATCTCATAAGAAATTAGTAGGCCGGAAATGATTCTTTATATTTTAAGTTGGCAATAGTATAGACTAACTTTGGTGCAAATCTTAGATTAGCCGTATGGGTGCAATTTCCACAATCGGCCAACTTCCAAATGGGTTCATATAAAATAATCAAAATTTTAAATTCTTTATTACCGAACTCATAAGAACTTAGTAGGCCGGAAATGATTCTTTATATTTTGAGTTGGTAAAAGTATAGACTAACTTTGGTGCAAATCTTAGATCAGCCGTATGGGTGCAATTTCCACAATCGGCCAACTTCCAAATGGGTTCATATAAAATAATCAAAATTTTAAATTCTTTATTACCGATCTCATAAGAACTTAGTAGGCCGGAAATGATTCTTTATATTTTGAGTTGGCAATAGTCTAGACTAACTTTGGTGAAAATCTTAGATCAGCCGTATGGGTGCAATTTTCACAATCGGCCAACTTCCAAATGAGTTCATATAAAATAATCAAAATTTTAAATTCTTTATTACCGATCTCATAAGAACTTAGTAGGCCGGAAATGATTCTTTATATTTTGAGTTGGTAATAGTATAGACTAACTTTGGTGAAAATCTTAGATCAGCCGTATGGGTGCAATTTCCACAATCGGCCAACTTCCAAATGGGTTCATATAAAATATACAAAATTTTAAATTCTTTATTACCGAACTCATAAGAACTTGGTAGGCCGGAAATGATTCTTTATATTTTGAGTTGGTAATAGTATAGACTAACTTTGGTGAAAATCTTAGATCAGCCGTATGGGTGCAATTTCCACAATCGGCCAACTTCCAAATGGGTTCATATAAAATAATCAAAATTTTAAATTCTTTATTACCGAACTCATAAGAACTTAGTAGGCCGGAAATGATTCTTTATATTTTGAGTTGGTAATAGTATAGACTAACTTTGGTGAAAATCTTAGATCAGCCGTATGGGTGCAATTTCCACAATCGGCCAACTTCCAAATGGGTTCATATAAAATAATCAAAATTTTAAATTCTTTATTACCGAACTCATAAGAAATTAGTAGGCCGGAAATGATTCTTTATATTTTGAGTTGGTAATAGTATAGACTAACTTTGGTGAAAATCTTAGATCAGCCGTATGGGTGCAATTTCCACAATCGGCCAACTTCCAAATGGGTTCATATAAAATAATCAAAATTTTAAATTCTTTATTACCGAACTCATAAGAACTTAGTAGGCCGGAAATGATTCTTTATATTTTGAGTTGGTAATAGTATAGACTAACTTTGGTGAAAATCTTAGATCAGCCGTAGGGGTGCAATTTCCACAATCGGCCAACTTCCAAATGGGTTCATATAAAATAATCAAAATTTTAAATTCTTTATTACCGAACTCATAAGAACTTAGTAGGCCGGAAATGATTCTTTATATTTTGAGTTGGTAATAGTATAGACTAACTTTGGTGAAAATCTTAGATCAGCCGTATGGGTGCAATTTCCACAATCGGCCAACTTCCAAATGGGTTCATATAAAATAATCAAAATTTTAAATTCTTTATTACCGAACTCATAAGAACTTAGTAGGCCGAGAATGATTCTTTATATTTTGAGTTGGTAATAGTATAGACTAACTTTGGTGAAAATCTTAGATCAGCCGTATGGGTGCAATTTCCACAATCGGCCAACATCCAAATGGGTTCATATAAAATAATCAAAATTTTAAATTCTTTATTACCGAACTCATAAGAACTTGGTAGGCCGGAAATGATTCTTTATATTTTGAGTTGGTAATAGTATAGACTAACTTTGGTGAAAATCTTAGATCAGCCGTATGGGTGCAATTTCCACAATCGGCCAACTTCCAAATGGGTTCATATAAAATAATCAAAATTTTAAATTCTTTATTACCGAACTCATAAGAAATTAGTAGGCCGGAAATGATTCTTTATATTTTGAGTTGGTAATAGTATAGACTAACTTTGGTGAAAATCTTAGATCAGCCGTATGGGTGCAATTTCCACAATCGGCCAACATCCAAATGGGTTCATATAAAATAATCAAAATTTTAAATTCTTTATTACCGAACTCATAAGAACTTAGTAGGCTGGAAATGATTCTTTATATTTTGAGTTGGTAATAGTATAGACTAACTTTGGTGCAAATCTTAGATCAGCCGTATGGGTGCAATTTCCACAATCGGCCAACTTCCAAATGGGTTCATATAAAATAATCAAAATTTTAAATTCTTTATTACCGAACTCATAAGAACTTGGTAGGCCGGAAATGATTCTTTATATTTTGAGTTGGTAATAGTATAGACTAACTTTGGTGAAAATCTTAGATCAGCTGTATGGGTGCAATTTCCACAATCGGCCAACTTCCAAATGGGTTCATATAAAATAATCAAAATTTTAAATTCTTTATTACCGAACTCATAAGAAATTAGTAGGCCGGAAATGATTCTTTATATTTTGAGTTGGTAATAGTATAGACTAACTTTGGTGAAAATCTTAGATCAGCCGTATGGGTGCAATTTCCACAATCGGCCAACATCCAAATGGGTTCATATAAAATAATCAAAATTTTAAATTCTTTATTACCGAACTCATAAGAACTTAGTAGGCCGGAAATGATTCTTTATATTTTGTGTTGGTAATAGTATAGACTAACTTTGGTGAAAATCTTAGATCAGCCGTATGGGTGCAATTTCCACAATCGGCCAACTTCCAAATGGGTTCATATAAAATAATCAAAATTTTAAATTCTTTATTACCGAACTCATAAGAACTTAGTAGGCCGGAAATGATTCTTTATATTTTAAGTTAGCAATAGTCTAGACTAACTTTGGTGAAAATCTTAGATCAGCCGTATGGGTGCAATTTTCACAATCGGCCAACTTCCAAATGAGTTCATATAAAATAATCAAAATTTTAAATTCTTTATTACCGATCTCATAAGAACTTAGTAGGCCGGAAATGATTCTTTATATTTTGAGTTGGTAATAGTATAGACTAACTTTGGTGAAAATCTTAGATCAGCCGTATGGGTGCAATTTCCACAATCGGCCAACTTCCAAATGGGTTCATATAAAATAATCAAAATTTTAAATTCTTTATTACCGAACTCATAAGAACTTAGTAGGCCGGAAATGATTCTTTATATTTTGAGTTGGTAATAGTATAGACTAACTTTGGTGAAAATCTTAGATCAGCCGTATGGGTGCAATTTCCACAATCGGCCAACTTCCAAATGGGTTCATATAAAATAATCATAATTTTAAATTCTTTATTACCGAACTCATAAGAACTTAGTAGGCCGGAAATGGTTCTTTATATTTTGAGTTGGTAATAGTATAGACTAACTTTGGTGAAAATCTTAGATCAGCCGTATGGGTGCAATTTCCACAATCGGCCAACATCCAAATGGGTTCATATAAAATAATCAAAATTTTAAATTCTTTATTACCGAACTCATAAGAACTTAGTAGGCCGGAAATGATTCTTTATATTTTGAGTTGGTAATAGTATAGACTAACTTTGGTGCAAATCTTAGATCAGCCGTATGGGTGCAATTTCCACAATCGGCCAACTTCCAAATGGGTTCATATAAAATAATCAAAATTTTAAATTCTTTATTACCGAACTCATAAGAACTTAGTAGGCCGGAAATGATTCTTTATATTTTGAGTTGGTAATAGTATAGACTAACTTTGGTGCAAATCTTAGATCAGCCGTATGGGTGCAATTTCCACAATCGGCCAACTTCCAAATGGGTTCATATAAAATAATCAAAATTTTAAATTCTTTATTACCGATCTCATAAGAACTTAGTAGGCCGGAAATGATTCTTTATATTTTGAGTTCGTAATAGTATAGACTAACTTTGGTGAAAATCTTAGATCAGCCGTATGGGTGCAATTTCCACAATCGGCCAACTTCCAAATGGGTTCATATAAAATAATCAAAATTTTAAATTCTTTATTACCGAACTCATAAGAACTTAGTAGGCCGGAAATGATTCTTTATATTTTGAGTTGGCAATAGTCTAGACTAACTTTGGTGAAAATCTTAGATCAGCCGTATGGGTGCAATTTTCACAATCGGCCAACTTCCAAATGAGTTCATATAAAATAATCAAAATTTTAAATTCTTTATTACCGATCTCATAAGAACTTAGTAGGCCGGAAATGATTCTTTATATTTTGAGTTGGTAATAGTATAGACTAACTTTGGTGAAAATCTTAGATCAGCCGTATGGGTGCAATTTTCACAATCGGCCAACTTCCAAATGAGTTCATATAAAATAATCAAAATTTTAAATTCTTTATTACCGATCTCATAAGAACTTAGTAGGCCGGAAATGATTCTTTACATTTTGAGTTGGTAATAGTATTGACTAACTTTGGTGAAAATCTTAGATCAGCCGTATGGGTGCAATTTTCACAATCGGCCAACTTCCAAATGGGTTCATATAAAATAATCAAAATTTTAAATTCTTAATTACCGATCTCATAAGAACTTAGTAGGCCGGAAATGATTCTTTATATTTTGAGTTGGTAATACTGGCCGTGTTTTTTTATAAAATCGGAGAGATCAGACAGAGATAGAATCGTGTTTTTTATTACATCGGAGAGATCAGACAGAGATCAGAAAGAATCATTTCCGGCCTACTAAGTTCTTATGAGTTCGGTAATAAAGAATTTAAAATTTTGATTATTTTATATGAACCCATTTGGAAGTTGGCCGACTGTGGAAATTGCACCCATACGGCTGATCTAAGATTTGCACCAAAGTTAGTCTATACTATTACCAACTCAAAATATAAAGAATCATTTCCGGCCTATTAAGTTCTTATGAGATCGGTAATAAAGAATTTAAAATTTTGATTATTTTATATGAACTCATTTGGAAGTTGGCCGATTGTGAAAATTGCACCCATACGGCTGATCTAAGATTTTCACAAAAGTTAGTCTATACTATTGCCAACTCAAAATATAAAGAATCATTTCCGGCCTATTAAGTTCTTATGAGATCGGTAATAAAGAATTTAAAATTTTGATTATTTTATATGAACTCATTTGGAAGTTGGCCGATTGTGAAAATTGCACCCATACGGCTGATCTAAGATTTTTACCAAAGTTAGTCTAGACTATAGCCAACTCAAAATATAAAGAATCATTTCCGGCCTACTAAGTTCTTATGAGTTCGGTAATAAAGAATTTAAAATTTTGATTATTTTATATGAACCCATTTGGATGTTGGCCGATTGTGAAAATTGGACCCATACGGCTGATCTAAGATTTGCACCAAAGTTAGTCTATACTATTGCCAACTCAAAATATAAAGAATCATTCCCGGCCTACTAAGTTCTTATGAGATCGGTAATAAAGAATTTAAAATTTTGATTATTTTATATGAACTCATTTGGAAGTTGGCCGATTGTGAAAATTGCACCCATACGGCTGATCTAAGATTTTCACCAAAGTTAGTATATACTATTACCAACTCAAAATATAAAGAATCATTTCCGGCCTACTAAGTTCTTATGAGATCGGTAATAAAGAATTTAAAATTTTGATTATTTTATATGAACCCATTTGGAAGTTGGCCGATTGTGGAAATTGCACCCATACGGCTGATCTAAGATTTTCACCAAAGTTAGTCTATACTATTGCCAACTTAAAATATAAAGAATCATTTCCGGCCTACTAATTTCTTATGAGATCGGTAATAAAGAATTTAAAATTTTGATTATTTTATATGAACTCATTTGGAAGTTGGCCGATTGTGAAAATTGCACCCATACGGCTGATCTAAGATTTTTACCAAAGTTAGTCTATACTATTACCAACTTAAAATATAAAGAATTAATTCCGGCCTACTAAGTTCTTATGAGATCGGTAATAAAGAATTTAAAATTTTGATTATTTTATATGAACTTATTTGGAAGTTGGCCGATTGTGAAAATTGCACCCATACGGCTGATCTAAGATTTTCACCAAAGTTAGTCTATACTATTACCAACTCAAAATATAAAAAATCATTTCCGGCCTACTAAGTTCTTATGAGATCGGTAATAAAGAATTTAAAATTTTGATTATTTTATATGAACTCATTTGGAAGTTGGCCGATTGTGAAAATTGCACCCATACGGCTGATCTAAGATTTTCACCAAAGTTAGTCTATACTATTGCCAACTCAAAATATAAAGAATCATTTCCGGCCTACTAAGTTCTTATGAGATCGGTAATAAAGAATTTAAAATTTTGATTATTTTATATGAACTCATTTGGAAGTTGGCCGATTGTGAAAATTGCACCCATACGGCTGATCTAAGATTTTCACCAAAGTTAGTCTATACTATTGCCAACTCAAAATATAAAGAATCATTTCCGGCCTACTAAGTTCTTATGAGATCGGTAATAAAGAATATCAAATTTTGATTATTTTATATGAACCCATTTGGAAGTTGGCCGATTGTGGAAATTGCACCCATACGGCTGATCTAAGATTTTCACCAAAGTTAGTCTATACTATTACCAACTCAAAATATAAAGAATCATTTCCGGCCTACTAAGTTCTTATGAGTTCGGTAATAAAGAATTTAAAATTTTGATTATTTTATATGAACCCATTTGGAAGTTGGCCGATTGTGGAAATTGCACCCATACGGCTGATCTAAGATTTTCACCAAAGTTAGTCTATACTATTACCAACTCAAAATATAAAGAATCATTTCCGGCCTAATAATTTCTTATGAGATCGGTAATAAAGAATTTAAAATTTTGATTATTTTATATGAACTCATTTGGAAGTTGGCCGATTGTGAAAATTGCACCCATACGGCTGATCTAAGATTTTCACCAAAGTTAGTCTATACTATTACCAACTCAAAATATAAAGAATCATTTCCGGCCTACTAAGTTCTTATGAGATCGGTAATAAAGAATTTAAAATTTTGATTATTTTATATGAACCCATTTGGAAGTTGGCCGATTGTGGAAATTGCACCCATACGGCTGATCTAAGATTTTCACCAAAGTTAGTCTATACTATTACCAATTCAAAATATAAAGAATCATTTCCGGCCTACTAAGTTCTTATGAGTTCGGTAATAAAGAATTTAAAATTTTGATTATTTTATATGAACTCATTTGGAAGTTGGCCGATTGTGAAAATTGCACCCATACGGCTGATCTAAGATTTTTACAAAAGTTAGTCTATACTATTGCCAACTCAAAATATAAAGAATCATTTCCGGCCTACTAAGTTCTTATGAGATCGGTAATAAAGAATTTAAAATTTTGATTATTTTATATGAACTCATTTGGAAGTTGGCCGATTGTGAAAATTGCACCCATACGGCTGATCTAAGATTTTCACCAAAGTTAGTCTAGACTATTGTTAACTCAAAATATAAAGAATCATTTCCGGCCTACTAAGTTCTTATGAGTTCGGTAATAAAGAATTTAAAATTTTGATTATTTTATATGAACCCATTTGGAAGTTGGCCGATTGTGGAAATTGCACCCATACGGCTGATCTAAGATTTTTACCAAAGTTAGTCTATACTATTACCAACTCAAAATATAAAGAATCATTTCCGGCCTACTAAGTTCTTATGAGATCGGTAATAAAGAATTTAAAATTTTGATTATTTTATATGAACTCATTTGGAAGTTGGCCGATTGTGAAAATTGCACCCATACGGCTGATCTAAGATTTTTACCAAAGTTAGTCTATACTATTACCAACTCAAAATATAAAGAATCATTTCCGGCCTACTAAGTTCTTATGAGTTCGGTAATAAAGAATTTAAAATTTTGATTATTTTATATGAACCCATTTGGAAGTTGGCCGATTGTGAAAATTGCACCCATACGGCTGATCTAAGATTTTTACCAAAGTTAGTCTATACTATTACCAACTCAAAATATAAAGAATCATTCCCGGCCTACTAAGTTCTTATGAGTTCGGTAATAAAGAATTTAAAATTTTGATTATTTTATATGAACCCATTTGGAAGTTGGCCGATTGTGGAAATTGCACCCATACGGCTGATCTAAGATTTTCACCAAAGTTAGTCTATACTATTACCAACTCAAAATATAAAGAATCATTTCCGGCCTACTAAGTTCTTATGAGTTCGGTAATAAAGAATTTAAAATTTTGATTATTTTATATGAACCCATTTGGAAGTTGGCCGATTGTGGAAATTGCACCCATACGGCTGATCTAAGATTTTCACCAAAGTTAGTCTATACTATTACCAACTCAAAATATAAAGAATCATTTCCGGCCTACTAAGTTCTTATGAGTTCGGTAATAAAGAATTTAACATTTTGATTATTTTATATGAACCCATTTGGATGTTGGCCGATTGTGGAAATTGCACCCATACGGCTGATCTAAGATTTTCACCAAAGTTAGTCTATACTATTACCAACTCAAAATATAAAGAATCATTTCCGGCCTACTAAGTTCTTATGAGATCGGTAATAAAGAATTTAAAATTTTGATTATTTTATATGAACCCATTTGGAAGTTGGCCGATTGTGGAAATTGCACCCATACGGCTGATCTAAGATTTTTACCAAAGTTAGTCTATACTATTACCAACTCAAAATATAAAGAATCATTTCCGGCCTACTAAGTTCTTATGAGATCGGTAATAAAGAATTTAAAATTTTGATTATTTTATATGAACTCATTTGGAACTTGGCCGATTGTGAAAATTGCACCCATACGGCTGATCTAAGATTTTTACCAAAGTTAGTCTATACTATTGCCAACTCAAAATATAAAGAATCATTTCCGGCCTACTAAGTTCTTATGAGATCGGTAATAAAGAATTTAAAATTTTGATTATTTTATATGAACTCATATGGAAGTTGGCCGATTGTGAAAATTGCACCCATACGGCTGATCTAAGATTTTCACCAAAGTTAGTCTAGACTATTGCCAACTCAAAATATAAAGAATCATTTCCGGCCTACTAAGTTCTTATGAGTTCGGTAATAAAGAATTTAAAATTTTGATTATTTTATATGAACCCATTTGGAAGTTGGCCGATTGTGGAAATTGCACCCATACGGCTGATCTAAGATTTGCACCAAAGTTAGTCTATACTATTACCAACTCAAAATATATAGAATCATTTCCGGCCTACTAAGTTCTTTTGAGATCGGTAATAAAGAATTTAAAATTTTGATTATTTTATATGAACTCATTTGGAAGTTGGCCGATTGTCAAAATTGCACCCATACGGCTGATCTTAGATTTTCACCAAAGTTAGTCTAGACTATTGCCAACTCAAAATATAAAGAATCATTTCCGGCCTACTAAGTTCTTATGAGATCGGTAATAAAGAATTTAAAATTTTGATTATTTTATATGAACCCATTTGGAAGATGGCCGATTGTGGAAATTGCACCCATACGGCTGATCTAAGATTTGCACCAAAGTTAGTCTATACTTTTACCAACTCAAAATATAAAGAATCATTTCCGGCCTACTAAGTTCTTATGAGTTCGGTAATAAAGAATTTAAAATTTTGATTATTTTATATGAACCCATTTGGAAGTTGGCCGATTGTGGAAATTGCACCCATACGGCTAATCTAAGATTTGCACCAAAGTTAGTCTATACTATTGCCAATTTAAAATATAAAGAATCATTTCCGGCCTACTAATTTCTTATGAGATCGGTAATAAAGAATTTAAAATTTTGATTATTTTATATGAACTTATTTGGATGTTGGCCGATTGTGGAAATTGCACCCATACGGCTGATCTAAGATTTGCACCAAAGTTAGTCTATACTATTACCAACTCAAAATATAAAGAATCATTTCCGGCCTACTAAGTTCTTATGAGTTCGGTAATAAAGAATTTAAAATTATGATTATTTTATATGAACCCATTTGGAAGTTGGCCGATTGTGGAAATTGCACCCATACGGCTGATCTAAGATTTTCACCAAAGTTAGTCTATACTATTACCAACTCAAAATATAAAGAATCATTTCCGGCCTACTAAGTTCTTATGAGTTCGGTAATAAAGAATTTAAAATTTTGATTATTTTATATGAACCCATTTGGAAGTTGGCCGATTGTGAAAATTGCACCCATACGGCTGATCTAAGATTTTCACCAAAGTTAGTCTAGACTATTGCTAACTTAAAATATAAAGAATCATTTCCGGCCTACTAAGTTCTTATGAGTTCGGTAATAAAGAATTTAAAATTTTGATTATTTTATATGAACCCATTTGGAAGTTGGCCGATTGTGGAAATTGCACCCATACGGCTGATCTAAGATTTTCACCAAAGTTAGTCTATACTATTACCAACTCAAAATATAAAGAATCATTTCCGGCCTACTAAGTTCTTATGAGTTCGGTAATAAAGAATTTAAAATTTTGATTATTTTATATGAACCCATTTGGATGTTGGCCGATTGTGGAAATTGCACCCATACGGCTGATCTAAGATTTTCACCAAAGTTAGTCTATACTATTACCAACTCAAAATATAAAGAATCATTTCCGGCCTACTAAGTTCTTATGAGTTCGGTAATAAAGAATTTAAAATTATGATTATTTTATATGAACCCATTTGGAAGTTGGCCGATTGTGGAAATTGCACCCATACGGCTGATCTAAGATTTTCACCAAAGTTAGTCTATACTATTACCAACTCAAAATATAAAGAATCATTTCCGGCCTAATAATTTCTTATGAGATCGGTAATAAAGAATTTAAAATTTTGATTATTTTATATGAACTCATTTGGAAGTTGGCCGATTGTGAAAATTGCACCCATACGGCTGATCTAAGATTTTCACCAAAGTTAGTCTATACTATTACCAACTCAAAATATAAAGAATCATTTCCGGCCTACTAAGTTCTTATGAGATCGGTAATAAAGAATTTAAAATTTTGATTATTTTATATGAACTCATTTGGAAGTTGGCCGATTGTGAAAATTGCACTCATACGGCTGATCTAAGATTTTCACCAAAGTTAGTCTATACTATTACCAACTCAAAATATAAAGAATCATTTCCGGCCTACTAAGTTCTTATGAGTTCGGTAATAAAGAATTTAAAATTTTGATTATTTTATATGAACCCATTTGGAAGTTGGCCGATTGTGAAAATTGCACCCATACGGCTGATCTAAGATTTTCACCAAAGTTAGTCTATACTATTACCAACTCAAAATATAAAGAATCATTCCCGGCCTACTAAGTTCTTATGAGTTCGGTAATAAAGAATTTAAAATTTTGATTATTTTATATGAACCCATTTGGAAGTTGGCCGATTGTGGAAATTGCACCTAAACGGCTGATCTAAGATTTTCACCAAAGTTAGTCTATACTATTACCAACTCAAAATATAAAGAATCATTTCCGGCCTACTAAGTTCTTATGAGTTCGGTAATAAAGAATTTAAAATTTTGATTATTTTATATGAACCCATTTGGAAGTTGGCCGATTGTGGAAATTGCACCCATACGGCTGATCTAAGATTTTCACCAAAGTTAGTCTATACTATTACCAACTCAAAATATAAAGAATCATTTCCGGCCTACTAAGTTCTTATGAGTTCGGTAATAAAGAATTTAAAATTTTGATTATTTTATATGAACTCATTTGGAAGTTGGCCGATTGTGAAAATTGCACCCATACGGCTGATCTAAGATTTTTACCAAAGTTAGTCTATACTATTGCCAACTCAAAATATAAAGAATCATTTCCGGCCTACTAAGTTCTTATGAGATCGGTAATAAAGAATTTAAAATTTTGATTATTTTATATGAACTCATTTGGAAGTTGGCCGATTGTGAAAATTGCACCCATACGGCTGATCTAAGATTTTCACCAAAGTTAGTCTAGACTATTGCCAACTTAAAATATAAAGAATCATTTCCGGCCTACTAAGTTCTTATGAGTTCGGTAATAAAGAATTTAAAATTTTGATTATTTTATATGAACCCATTTGGAAGTTGGCCGATTGTGGAAATTGCACCCATACGGCTGATCTAAGATTTGCACCAAAGTTAGTCTATACTTTTACCAACTCAAAATATAAAGAATCATTTCCGGCCTACTAAGTTCTTATGAGATCGGTAATAAAGAATTTAAAATTTTGATTATTTTATATGAACCCATTTGGAAGTTGGCCGATTGTGGAAATTGCACCCATACGGCTGATCTAAGATTTTCACCAAAGTTAGTCTATACTATTACCAACTCAAAATATAAAGAATCATTTCCGGCCTAATAATTTCTTATGAGATCGGTAATAAAGAATTTAAAATTTTGATTATTTTATATGAACTCATTTGGAAGTTGGCCGATTGTGAAAATTGCACCCATACGGCTGATCTAAGATTTTCACCAAAGTTAGTCTATACTATTACCAACTCAAAATATAAAGAATCATTTCCGGCCTACTAAGTTCTTATGAGATCGGTAATAAAGAATTTAAAATTTTGATTATTTTATATGAACTCATTTGGAAGTTGGCCGATTGTGAAAATTGCACTCATACGGCTGATCTAAGATTTTCACCAAAGTTAGTCTATACTATTACCAACTCAAAATATAAAGAATCATTTCCGGCCTACTAAGTTCTTATGAGTTCGGTAATAAAGAATTTAAAATTTTGATTATTTTATATGAACCCATTTGGAAGTTGGCCGATTGTGAAAATTGCACCCATACGGCTGATCTAAGATTTTCGCCAAAGTTAGTCTATACTATTACCAACTCAAAATATAAAGAATCATTCCCGGCCTACTAAGTTCTTATGAGTTCGGTAATAAAGAATTTAAAATTTTGATTATTTTATATGAACCCATTTGGAAGTTGGCCGATTGTGGAAATTGCACCCATACGGCTGATCTAAGATTTTCACCAAAGTTAGTCTATACTATTACCAACTCAAAATATAAAGAATCATTTCCGGCCTACTAAGTTCTTATGAGTTCGGTAATAAAGAATTTAAAATTTTGATTATTTTATATGAACCCATTTGGAAGTTGGCCGATTGTGGAAATTGCACCCATACGGCTGATCTAAGATTTTTACCAAAGTTAGTCTATACTATTACCAACTCAAAATATAAAGAATCATTTCCGGCCTACTAAGTTCTTATGAGATCGGTAATAAAGAATTTAAAATTTTGATTATTTTATATGAACTCATTTGGAAGTTGGCCGATTGTGAAAATTGCACCCATACGGCTGATCTAAGATTTTTACCAAAGTTAGTCTATACTATTGCCAACTCAAAATATAAAGAATCATTTCCGGCCTACTAAGTTCTTATGAGATCGGTAATAAAGAATTTAAAATTTTGATTATTTTATATGAACTCATTTGGAAGTTGGCCGATTGTGAAAATTGCACCCATACGGCTGATCTAAGATTTTCACCAAAGTTAGTCTAGACTATTGCCAACTCAAAATATAAAGAATCATTTCCGGCCTACTAAGTTCTTATGAGTTCGGTAATAAAGAATTTAAAATTTTGATTATTTTATATGAACCCATTTGGAAGTTGGCCGATTGTGGAAATTGCACCCATACGGCTGATCTAAGATTTGCACCAAAGTTAGTCTATACTATTACCAACTCAAAATATATAGAATCATTTCCGGCCTACTAAGTTCTTATGAGATCGGTAATAAAGAATTTAAAATTTTGATTATTTTATATGAACTCATTTGGAAGTTGGCCGATTGTCAAAATTGCACCCATACGGCTGATCTTAGATTTTCACCAAAGTTAGTCTAGACTATTGCCAACTCAAAATATAAAGAATCATTTCCGGCCTACTAAGTTCTTATGAGATCGGTAATAAAGAATTTAAAATTTTGATTATTTTATATGAACCCATTTGGAAGTTGGCCGATTGTGGAAATTGCACCCATACGGCTGATCTAAGATTTGCACCAAAGTTAGTCTATACTTTTACCAACTCAAAATATAAAGAATCATTTCCGGCCTACTAAGTTCTTATGAGTTCGGTAATAAAGAATTTAAAATTTTGATTATTTTATATGAACCCATTTGGAAGTTGGCCGATTGTGGAAATTGCACCCATACGGCTAATCTAAGATTTGCACCAAAGTTAGTCTATACTATTGCCAACTTAAAATATAAAGAATCATTTCCGGCCTACTAATTTCTTATGAGATCAGTAATAAAGAATTTAAAATTTTGATTATTTTATATGAACCCATTTGGATGTTGGCCGATTGTGGAAATTGCACCCATACGGCTGATCTAAGATTTTTACCAAAGTTAGTCTATACTATTACCAACTCAAAATATAAAGAATCATTTCCGGCCTACTAAGTTCTTATGAGTTCGGTAATAAAGAATTTAAAATTATGATTATTTTATATGAACCCATTTGGAAGTTGGCCGATTGTGGAAATTGCACCCATACGGCTGATCTAAGATTTTCACCAAAGTTAGTCTATACTATTACCAACTCAAAATATAAAGAATCATTTCCGGCCTACTAAGTTCTTATGAGTTCGGTAATAAAGAATTTAAAATTTTGATTATTTTATATGAACCCATTTGGAAGTTGGCCGATTGTGGAAATTGCACCCATACGGCTGATCTAAGATTTTCACCAAAGTTAGTCTATACTATTACCAACTCAAAATATAAAGAATCATTTCCGGCCTACTAAGTTCTTATGAGATCGGTAATAAAGAATTTAAAATTTTGATTATTTTATATGAACTCATTTGGAAGTTGGCCGATTGTGAAAATTGCACCCATACGGCTGATCTAAGATTTTCACCAAAGTTAGTCTAGACTATTGCTAACTTAAAATATAAAGAATCATTTCCGGCCTACTAAGTTCTTATGAGTTCGGTAATAAAGAATTTAAAATTTTGATTATTTTATATGAACTCATTTGGAAGTTGGCCGATTGTGGGAATTGCACCCATACGGCTGATCTAAGATTTTCACCAAAGTTAGTCTATACTATTACCAACTCAAAATATAAAGAATCATTTCCGGCCTACTAAGTTCTTATGAGTTCGGTAATAAAGAATTTAAAATTTTGATTATTTTATATGAACCCATTTGGATGTTGGCCGATTGTGGAAATTGCACCCATACGGCTGATCTAAGATTTTCACCAAAGTTAGTCTATACTATTACCAACTCAAAATATAAAGAATCATTTCCGGCCTACTAAGTTCTTATGAGTTCGGTAATAAAGAATTTAAAATTTTGATTATTTTATATGAACCCATTTGGAAGTTGGCCGATTGTGGAAATTGCACCCATACGGCTGATCTAAGATTTTCACCAAAGTTAGTCTATACTATTACCAACTCAAAATATAAAGAACCATTTCCGGCCTACTAAGTTCTTATGAGTTCGGTAATAAAGAATTTAAAATTATGATTATTTTATATGAACCCATTTGGAAGTTGGCCGATTGTGGAAATTGCACCCATACGGCTGATCTAAGATTTTCACCAAAGTTAGTCTATACTATTACCAACTCAAAATATAAAGAACCATTTCCGGCCTACTAAGTTCTTATGAGTTCGGTAATAAAGAATTTAAAATTTTGATTATTTTATATGAACCCATTTGGATGTTGGCCGATTGTGGAAATTGCACCCATACGGCTGATCTAAGATTTTCACCAAAGTTAGTCTATACTATTACCAACTCAAAATATAAAGAATCATTTCCGGCCTACTAAGTTCTTATGAGATCGGTAATAAAGAATTTAAAATTTTGATTATTTTATATGAACTCATTTGGAAGTTGGCCGATTGTGAAAATTGCACTCATACGGCTGATCTAAGATTTTCACCAAAGTTAGTCTATACTATTACCAACTCAAAATATAAAGAATCATTTCCGGCCTACTAAGTTCTTATGAGTTCGGTAATAAAGAATTTAAAATTTTGATTATTTTATATGAACCCATTTGGAAGTTGGCCGATTGTGAAAATTGCACCCATACGGCTGATCTAAGATTTTCACCAAAGTTAGTCTATACTATTACCAACTCAAAATATAAAGAATCATTCCCGGCCTACTAAGTTCTTATGAGTTCGGTAATAAAGAATTTAAAATTTTGATTATTTTATATGAACCCATTTGGAAGTTGGCCGATTGTGGAAATTGCACCCAAACGGCTGATCTAAGATTTTCACCAAAGTTAGTCTATACTATTACCAACTCAAAATATAAAGAATCATTTCCGGCCTACTAAGTTCTTATGAGTTCGGTAATAAAGAATTTAAAATTTTGATTATTTTATATGAACCCATTTGGAAGTTGGCCGATTGTGGAAATTGCACCCATACGGCTGATCTAAGATTTTCACCAAAGTTAGTCTATACTATTACCAACTCAAAATATAAAGAATCATTTCCGGCCTACTAAGTTCTTATGAGTTCGGTAATAAAGAATTTAAAATTTTGATTATTTTATATGAACTCATTTGGAAGTTGGCCGATTGTGAAAATTGCACCCATACGGCTGATCTAAGATTTTTACCAAAGTTAGTCTATACTATTGCCAACTCAAAATATAAAGAATCATTTCCGGCCTACTAAGTTCTTATGAGATCGGTAATAAAGAATTTAAAATTTTGATTATTTTATATGAACTCATTTGGAAGTTGGCCGATTGTGAAAATTGCACCCATACGGCTGATCTAAGATTTTCACCAAAGTTAGTCTAGACTATTGCCAACTTAAAATATAAAGAATCATTTCCGGCCTACTAAGTTCTTATGAGTTCGGTAATAAAGAATTTAAAATTTTGATTATTTTATATGAACCCATTTGGAAGTTGGCCGATTGTGGAAATTGCACCCATACGGCTGATCTAAGATTTGCACCAAAGTTAGTCTATACTTTTACCAACTCAAAATATAAAGAATCATTTCCGGCCTACTAAGTTCTTATGAGATCGGTAATAAAGAATTTAAAATTTTGATTATTTTATATGAACCCATTTGGAAGTTGGCCGATTGTGGAAATTGCACCCATACGGCTGATCTAAGATTTTCACCAAAGTTAGTCTATACTATTACCAACTCAAAATATAAAGAATCATTTCCGGCCTAATAATTTCTTATGAGATCGGTAATAAAGAATTTAAAATTTTGATTATTTTATATGAACTCATTTGGAAGTTGGCCGATTGTGAAAATTGCACCCATACGGCTGATCTAAGATTTTCACCAAAGTTAGTCTATACTATTACCAACTCAAAATATAAAGAATCATTTCCGGCCTACTAAGTTCTTATGAGATCGGTAATAAAGAATTTAAAATTTTGATTATTTTATATGAACTCATTTGGAAGTTGGCCGATTGTGAAAATTGCACTCATACGGCTGATCTAAGATTTTCACCAAAGTTAGTCTATACTATTACCAACTCAAAATATAAAGAATCATTTCCGGCCTACTAAGTTCTTATGAGTTCGGTAATAAAGAATTTAAAATTTTGATTATTTTATATGAACCCATTTGGAAGTTGGCCGATTGTGAAAATTGCACCCATACGGCTGATCTAAGATTTTCACCAAAGTTAGTCTATACTATTACCAACTCAAAATATAAAGAATCATTCCCGGCCTACTAAGTTCTTATGAGTTCGGTAATAAAGAATTTAAAATTTTGATTATTTTATATGAACCCATTTGGAAGTTGGCCGATTGTGGAAATTGCACCCATACGGCTGATCTAAGATTTTCACCAAAGTTAGTCTATACTATTACCAACTCAAAATATAAAGAATCATTTCCGGCCTACTAAGTTCTTATGAGTTCGGTAATAAAGAATTTAAAATTTTGATTATTTTATATGAACCCATTTGGAAGTTGGCCGATTGTGGAAATTGCACCCATACGGCTGATCTAAGATTTTTACCAAAGTTAGTCTATACTATTACCAACTCAAAATATAAAGAATCATTTCCGGCCTACTAAGTTCTTATGAGATCGGTAATAAAGAATTTAAAATTTTGATTATTTTATATGAACTCATTTGGAAGTTGGCCGATTGTGAAAATTGCACCCATACGGCTGATCTAAGATTTTTACCAAAGTTAGTCTATACTATTGCCAACTCAAAATATAAAGAATCATTTCCGGCCTACTAAGTTCTTATGAGATCGGTAATAAAGAATTTAAAATTTTGATTATTTTATATGAACTCATTTGGAAGTTGGCCGATTGTGAAAATTGCACCCATACGGCTGATCTAAGATTTTCACCAAAGTTAGTCTAGACTATTGCCAACTCAAAATATAAAGAATCATTTCCGGCCTACTAAGTTCTTATGAGTTCGGTAATAAAGAATTTAAAATTTTGATTATTTTATATGAACCCATTTGGAAGTTGGCCGATTGTGGAAATTGCACCCATACGGCTGATCTAAGATTTGCACCAAAGTTAGTCTATACTATTACCAACTCAAAATATATAGAATCATTTCCGGCCTACTAAGTTCTTATGAGATCGGTAATAAAGAATTTAAAATTTTGATTATTTTATATGAACTCATTTGGAAGTTGGCCGATTGTCAAAATTGCACCCATACGGCTGATCTTAGATTTTCACCAAAGTTAGTCTAGACTATTGCCAACTCAAAATATAAAGAATCATTTCCGGCCTACTAAGTTCTTATGAGATCGGTAATAAAGAATTTAAAATTTTGATTATTTTATATGAACCCATTTGGAAGTTGGCCGATTGTGGAAATTGCACCCATACGGCTGATCTAAGATTTGCACCAAAGTTAGTCTATACTTTTACCAACTCAAAATATAAAGAATCATTTCCGGCCTACTAAGTTCTTATGAGTTCGGTAATAAAGAATTTAAAATTTTGATTATTTTATATGAACCCATTTGGAAGTTGGCCGATTGTGGAAATTGCACCCATACGGCTAATCTAAGATTTGCACCAAAGTTAGTCTATACTATTGCCAACTTAAAATATAAAGAATCATTTCCGGCCTACTAATTTCTTATGAGATCAGTAATAAAGAATTTAAAATTTTGATTATTTTATATGAACCCATTTGGATGTTGGCCGATTGTGGAAATTGCACCCATACGGCTGATCTAAGATTTTTACCAAAGTTAGTCTATACTATTACCAACTCAAAATATAAAGAATCATTTCCGGCCTACTAAGTTCTTATGAGTTCGGTAATAAAGAATTTAAAATTATGATTATTTTATATGAACCCATTTGGAAGTTGGCCGATTGTGGAAATTGCACCCATACGGCTGATCTAAGATTTTCACCAAAGTTAGTCTATACTATTACCAACTCAAAATATAAAGAATCATTTCCGGCCTACTAAGTTCTTATGAGTTCGGTAATAAAGAATTTAAAATTTTGATTATTTTATATGAACCCATTTGGAAGTTGGCCGATTGTGGAAATTGCACCCATACGGCTGATCTAAGATTTTCACCAAAGTTAGTCTATACTATTACCAACTCAAAATATAAAGAATCATTTCCGGCCTACTAAGTTCTTATGAGATCGGTAATAAAGAATTTAAAATTTTGATTATTTTATATGAACTCATTTGGAAGTTGGCCGATTGTGAAAATTGCACCCATACGGCTGATCTAAGATTTTCACCAAAGTTAGTCTAGACTATTGCTAACTTAAAATATAAAGAATCATTTCCGGCCTACTAAGTTCTTATGAGTTCGGTAATAAAGAATTTAAAATTTTGATTATTTTATATGAACTCATTTGGAAGTTGGCCGATTGTGGGAATTGCACCCATACGGCTGATGTAAGATTTTCACCAAAGTTAGTCTATACTATTACCAACTCAAAATATAAAGAATCATTTCCGGCCTACTAAGTTCTTATGAGTTCGGTAATAAAGAATTTAAAATTTTGATTATTTTATATGAACCCATTTGGATGTTGGCCGATTGTGGAAATTGCACCCATACGGCTGATCTAAGATTTTCACCAAAGTTAGTCTATACTATTACCAACTCAAAATATAAAGAATCATTTCCGGCCTACTAAGTTCTTATGAGTTCGGTAATAAAGAATTTAAAATTTTGATTATTTTATATGAACCCATTTGGAAGTTGGCCGATTGTGGAAATTGCACCCATACGGCTGATCTAAGATTTTCACCAAAGTTAGTCTATACTATTACCAACTCAAAATATAAAGAACCATTTCCGGCCTACTAAGTTCTTATGAGTTCGGTAATAAAGAATTTAAAATTATGATTATTTTATATGAACCCATTTGGAAGTTGGCCGATTGTGGAAATTGCACCCATACGGCTGATCTAAGATTTTTACCAAAGTTAGTCTATACTATTACCAACTCAAAATATAAAGAATCATTTCCGGCCTACTAAGTTCTTATGAGTTCGGTAAAAAAGAATTTAAAATTTTGATTATTTTATATGAACCCATTTGGAAGTTGGCCGATTGTGGAAATTGCACCCATACGGCTGATCTAAGATTCTCACCAAAGTTAGTCTATACTATTACCAACTCAAAATATAAAGAATAATTTCCGGCCTACTAAGTTCTTATGAGATCGGTAATAAAGAATTTAAAATTTTGATTATTTTATATGAACTCATTTGGAAGTTGGCCGATTGTGAAAATTGCACCCATACGGCTGATCTAAGATTTTTACCAAAGTTAGTCTAGACTATTGCTAACTTAAAATATAAAGAATCATTTCCGGCCTACTAAGTTCTTATGAGTTCGGTAATAAAGAATTTAAAATTTTGATTATTTTATATGAACCCATTTGGAAGTTGGCCGATTGTGGAAATTGCACCCATACGGCTGATCTAAGATTTTCACCAAAGTTAGTCTATACTATTACCAACTCAAAATATAAAGAATCATTTCCGGCCTACTAAGTTCTTATGAGTTCGGTAATAAAGAATTTAAAATTTTGATTATTTTATATGAACCCATTTGGATGTTGGCCGATTGTGGAAATTGCACCCATACGGCTGATCTAAGATTTTCACCAAAGTTAGTATATACTATTACCAACTCAAAATATAAAGAATCATTTCCGGCCTACTAAGTTCTTATGAGTTCGGTAAAAAAGAATTTAAAATTATAATTAGTTTATATTGAATATTTTGTATTCGAAATACACTATATAGAAAAAGCTGGGATGGGATGAAAAAATGTAATCATCATTTTATTTTTTATTTGTATTTCTAATATGTATAAAAAAAACTGGGATGGGATGAGATAGTGTTACCTGATGAACATTTTTATTTTTTCTGGGATGAAAAACTGGGATAACTTCACATGCTTGGGTTTTGGTTGTAGATTTTTCTGATTAGGCCACTCTTCTTCAGATTTAACAAGCCAAGGGGGTCCCTTCCACCAAAGTTCGAAGTCGGTTAAAACTGAGGGCAATATGCCACGACTGGCGCAATCAGCCGGATTCTCCTTGGTTGGTACATAACGCCAATTGGATCTAGCGGTATTTTCTAATATTTCGGAGGTCCGGTTGGCTACATAGGTCTTCCATGATTTAGGATGCGAGGAAAGCCACCATAACACATTGGCGGAGTCAGTCCAAAGATAGATACCAGCCCTTGGACATTGAAGTGATTCCACAACCAATTTCATAAGCCTTGTCAGTAGAATGGCACCACATAATTCCAAGCGCGGAATTGATACAGGTTTGATAGGTGCCACCTGTGTCTTTGCGGTGACAATGTTTGTTACTATGGTCCTATTTCTGTCTGCATCTGGTATAAATTACCGCCGTGTAAGCCGTTTCCGAAGCGTCTGAAAACCCGTGTAATTGAAATTCTGCGAAGGTAATCTGCAACCATCGTGGTATAGAAATTCTTTCTATATGCCTGAACTCTGTCCTTAGAGCTATCCATCTTTTGGATATATTAGCTGGTAGCGGATCATCCCATTGTAAGTTCAACAACCACAACGACTGGAATAGGATTTTGACCATAACAGTGGATGGAGCCAACCAGCCAATGGGATCGAATATTTTTGATGCTTCAGATAGCATTTCCCCTTTAGTGGTAGATGGGTTTGGGTCTATTGACCGGTAATTTGATCCGGTGGTATGAGTTCCATGTGACCCAATGCAATGTATTCCCGCATGAACGATATATATGGTTCCCTTAGGTTAGGGTCCCTTTGTAATTTGTTTTCCAAGGAGAGGAAACGTCGAATAGCCGGTTTTAGAGAATTTCCCAGTTTTCCTCTGGTGGGTTTGAAAGGAAGACTAACTATGAACCTTCCATCGGAAGAACGTGTATGAGTTTGCTCGAAGTGGTTTTCAGATAATTGTTCCTCATCGGTAAGGTGGTTGGTTGTTCTGGCTTCTTCGGTTTCCCAAAATTTTTGCAATGATGAATTAATGTCAATCTCTGAGAGCAAAGTAACACTAGACGACCTGTGTTGATGGAATTCATTAATTTGGCCAACTATAACCCAGCCGAAAACACTATTTTGGGCAATTGGTTCTCCGGTGCTACCGGACCTCTTGCCGTCGAAAAAGTGTTCCGCGCCGATTAATAGGTCGATAGTGCTAGTCTCATTATAATTTGGGTCAGCTAGTTCCAATGAGTTTAAATGATGCCATTGTTTAATAGGAAAACTTGTTGAGGGTAACGGCGTTGTTATTTTTGGTAATATAAAGGCTTCAACAGTTAATTGGTAATTTGGTTGGTGTCTCGAATGAATATCCAAGCTGGTAGTTCGTTTTGCAATTCCAGCGGTTGATGAACCAACTCCTGTAATTCTTACGTTAGTTCTTCGTGTGGGTAATGAAAGTCGTTTAATACATGCTTCGGTAACAAACGAAGCCTGTGGCCCAGAGTCCAGCAACACCCGACAGGTATGTAAGTCACCAAATGCGTATTTTACATGAACAAGAGCGGTTGTCAAAATTGATTGAGTAAGCTGTTGCTTTGGTTCGATTTGTAAAAATGCTTCGTGATTATTGGTAAACTGTTGCAATGACGGATGGTTTTCATGTTGAACTTGGGTGGTTGAAGTTAATTGGGTTGATGATAATTTTGGCGTATTAGCTGCGTTTGATGGTAAATTGACTGAGAAATTATTTTCGGTTGATGATATATTGGGTGAAGAAATTGCAAGCGACGGAGAAATGGTAACAGGTGCTTTATGTGAAGTCAAGTTGGCGGTATTAATTGATTGAACGGAGGTGGATGGTTCAACGGTATTCGATAAATGAAGAAGACTATTGTGACGTTTGTTCCAAACTTGACAAGACCTTTTTGAACGACAGGTTTGGACAGTATGAGTGTTGCTTAAACAGTTAAAACAACGTGAATTTTTTTGTATATATGACCGCCTTTCTGCGACACTCATTGCTTTAAATTTGGGACACTGATATAAAATATGCTCTATCTCGCACAATGGGCATGTTGTCGTATAAGTTGGTTTCGCAGTGTGGGATCTTCGTACACTTGAAATTAATTGAGCTGGGGGTTTACACACGATGTCACGTATTCCCTCTAGAGTATCCGCTCTCTTGACTAGAGAATCAATGAGATCTTGAAAGGACGGATGATCTATTTTGGATGCTTCTTGTTGCCAAAATTGACGACTTTCGTCGTCTAATTTGCTGACTATGATGTATATGAGCCATGGATCTCTTGATTCACCCTGTGTTCCTAGAGCTTTGAGTCCTTTAACGATTTCTTCTGCCGTGTTGGCTAATTTTCTGATATTTGCTGAATTAAGACGTGTAATAGGTGGTGTTTGAAAAAACGTTTCAATATAGCTGTTGATAGTGACTTTCTTTCGATCGTATCTTTTGCTTAGTAATTGATAAGCTTCAATGTAATTTGCGTCTGTTATACTTAAGTGCCTAATTAGGCCCAAAGGTTCTCCTCTCAATAAACCTTTTAAGTACTGCAGTTTTTGTGCAGCGGAAAGCGATGTCCTTTCATGTACGGATGTGTTAAACAAGTCGAAGAAACTTTGCCAATCCTGGTAGTCACCCTGGAACACTGGAATATGTAACCTTGGTAACTTGGTTTCCTTCGACCCTGATTGTATTGAAGCTTCACCGTTGGCCATTGATGTGTTGAACTGATTAGGATAAAACTTTCGGATGGACCCGTTAAGCAAGGCGACCGCGTGGTAGTATGTTTCGTCAAATGCGTCACTGCGAGATTCGATTTCTGCATCAATCTCAAACATTTTACCTTCAATTCTCGCAAACTCGGTCCATAACTGATTGGTTTTGTCTAAACGTACCTTAATTTCTTCTACTGAATCTGTTTTGGTTTCTAATGCTTCTGCGTAGGTGAGTAATTTGGACATTTGTCCTTTAATGGTTGAACGTCGCTTTTTCAGAGCCTCCATAATGTAAGGTTAATTAATTGCTGTTAAGACGTTTGGAAATTAAATCACTGAGTCACACTTTTCACTTCACCGTTACACGAAATTTAGTGTACGAAATTTTGAGGTTAGGTATACTTTGATTAAATTAGACGAACAATTGAAAATTTATATGAATAAAATATTTATGAATTTTATTTATTTAAAGAGAAAAGAAAAAATTTAATGAAATGAAAAGATACTTAAGGTTTTTGGGCGTCCCACGATTGGTTGAATATTGATTTCCTCACGAATTCGGCTGAATTTACAATAATGGCTATAGCAGCGAATGATAGTCGATTTCTTCGATTAAGCAATTAGATATTTAATTACTAATGGCTGCTAACGCTGGTGGTTATTAACTGAGCATATCCGGCTCGAAGGACCAAATTTTATGTTGTGGACTGTATGAAATTTTCTGTTTTTAAGAAATATAATTTTTTTGTTGAATACTATATTTCAATGAATTTAAATTAATTAAATTAAGAGTAAAACAATTGGTTTGTATAAGAATTAATTTATTTAAAGTGAAAACTTTGAAAAATTTTATAATGTCACAATGTGTATCTTGCGAATACTAAAAACTGATTAACTAAAAATTTATTGATTTTTGTTGCTTATAAAACCATAAAAAAATACTTAAATATAATTGGTTACATAAATATTTATTATGTTGGCAATAGCTGATTGGCGGTTTTGACCTATTCATTTATGGTTTAAAATTCGCGGTTAACTATAAAATTCAAATATTAGTTTGGACACAATTTATTGAAATTATTATAGTTAAGTCTGAAAACTTTCACCGATGGTGAATTATTTGGTCAAAGCTACTTTACATAGGTGACACTAATATAAATAAAGGAATATAATACAAATTAAATTTCTGTAGGTAATTCTAAATTAAATATTTAATATACATTTAATTAATTAAATTTAATATAATGTAGCATCACCTGCCCAAATATATTAAATGGGCTTGGGATTTCACTTAAGCTAAGTATGTATTAATAATAATTATTAATTTATTTTTTATGTTTTAGATTCAATGTCGATTTGTTTACGTTAAGGTGGGTATAGGCCAATTACTCGGGCCTTGCTCGAGGTTAAAATATAAGGAATGGAAAAGGTAAGGACACGACGTATAATTAACGTGAATTGTTTTGTGCTGCCATAACACACGATTTTCTTAATTCTAATTTGTTTTCTCTTTCTTATTTTCTGTTAGGTTGATTGTAACTGGAAATTACGATTGGGCCTAAACAATATACATTATAAATAAGTCAAAATTAAAATTTACGAATTAATTTTAAGCATTTAATTATTGATAATAGCCAGGAAGGCTGAAAAATGCTGTGATTTACCCAACCAATGAAGGCTGATAATTTTATATATTTAAATACATTTTATATATATATATATATATATATATATATATATATATATATATATATATATATATATATATATATATATATATATTTATATATATATATATATATATATATATATATATATATATATATATATATATATATATATATATATATATATATATATATATATATATATATATAGATATATATATATATATATATATATATATATATATATATATATATATATATACCGATTAGTAGCCTTAGTCGGTAGTGTCTTTTTTTTGTGTTTTTTTTCCACAATAGGGAAAAAAAATAAAAATTAAAATAAATTAGGACATATAAAGGGGCTCAACTGTTAAGTATTGTTCCTTTGTTTACGTTAATTTGTCATTTATTACTTTGGTTGGTTTTTTGTTTCTTTTCGTTTTAGATTTCCAGTAATCCGGTTCGGTTTGGATGAAGCGTTCCTTTTATTTATTTGTAAGTATTGCGCTTCAATCACGTCACGTCGTGTTTATTTTTGATTATAATGTCGTTTAATAACCCCAATGTAGTTTTAAAATCTATGTTAGTCGATAGGTCTTTGTTAAATGTAGCTAGTTTTAACGTGCAAAGTTTAGTCCCTAATATTGACGAGATTCGTCACATTTTTAATGGTGCTTCCGTGGACATTCTTTGTTTCTCTGAGACATTTTAAAATTCGAATATCCCTAATTTAGCTTTGGCCATCAAAGGTTATAATATATTTAGGAAAGATAGAGCGGTACCTCCCCTTAATTATGGTGGTTTATGTATGTTTGTAGGAGATCACTTTAAGGCTAGATTAGTTACTATACCTTCTTCCATTTCAGAATTGTTAGTATCGGATTTAGAGTTTTTATTTGTCAATATTTTTATTAATGGTCGTAAAATCTTAGTCGGTACCATCTATAACCCACCAAAAACTAGTAAGAGATCGTATGCCAAATTTAAAAAATCACTTGTAGACTTAGAAAGTTTATTTAGTTGTTTCTCTTGTAGATTCGATGAAATGTATATATCAGGTGACTTTAAATTCGATATACTCCAAAAGTCCGGCTTCCCTCGGGATTATTTGAATCTTTTAAATAGTCTTAATTTATCCGTACACAACACTGTGGCACCAACGTTTTCTTGTCCAACCACTAGCGGGGCATCTTATTCCCTTATTGATCATATCATATCTTTTACTAATAACTCTATTTGTTTTTTCAATCAGTTGTCTCTCGGTATGGGATCCCATCATGATCTTTTAGTTTTTTCTGTAAACTCTTACTCTCCACCTAAACCTAAGAGTTTTAGCTTTAGAGATTTTTCTAGTATAGACAATTCCCGCCTTTACTTAGTTTGTAACTCAGTTCCTTGGGAGGATATTTTTTGCCTTAGTTCGGCAACTAGCCAAATAGAATTTTTCAACTCGTATATTAGTTTGGTGTTTAATAGTTGCGTTCCGCTTAAAAAGGTTACTTGCAAAGAAAAATCTCTGCCTTGGTTGTCTCAGGAAATTTCGAATGCCATAAATATTAGAGTTAGTAAATATCGTGTATGGAAAAGGTGTCCTAATAGTCAGTCTCATTTAGATTACAAGCAGGCTCGTAACAGAGTTGTAGGGTTAATTCGAATTGCTAAACGTAATTTTTTCAAGGACAAGTTAGACTCCTCTCTTCCTCCCAATGTTCGTAATTTAGGCCTTGGTAAATGCAAGATTAGTTCAAGTGGGGATTTCAAACCCAATGAAATTAATAGTTATTTTTGCTCTAGTCTGAACTCGGGCAGTAGTTCCGTCGATTTGTTCTCTAACGCGTCCTCTAATTCGTTTTCGTTTTCAAATATTTCTCTCGAGGATTTACAATCTGCTATTTGGAAGGTTAAATCGGAATCTTCTGGTCTGGATAACGTCAATTTAAAATTCGTTAAGGTAGTTTTCCCTTTCGTCTCAAAATACTTGTTACATATCTTCAATTTTATTCTCACGTCCTCTTCCTATCCAGATCAGTGGAAGCTAAGTAAAATAATCCCCATCCCAAAGATCAGTAATCCTTTAGAGCTTTCCCATTTTCAGCCAATTAGCATTTTACGTTCTCTCTCTAAGGCTTTCGAGATAGTTGTTAAAAATCATATTAAATCGCATTTACGTAGCAATAGTTTAATTAGTTGCTTCCAATCTGGGTTTAGAAAATTTCATAGTACTTCTACTGCGGTATTAAATGTATGTGATGATATTAGGCGTAATATGAATAATAGGGAATTAACTTCTTTAACTTTGTTAGATTTTTCTAAGGCCTTTGATTCTATTAATCACAGAATTCTTTTCAATAAACTCTTATCTCAGTTTAGATTTTCGCTTTCTGCTGCCAAATTGATTTTCAACTATCTTTCTAATCGTTCTTAGGCAGTTTTTTTCGACAATTCCTTGTCTAATTTCCTTCCTGTAATTTCCGGCGTGCCTCAGGGTTCAGTGCTGGGTCCTCTATTATTTTCTATGTACATAAATGACATAGAATCCTCCATTCAACATTGTTCATTTCATATTTTCGCTGATGACGTTCAAATTTATAGAAATAGTCGTTTAGATCAGGATTCTATTGTTAGGAATATTTGTCTGATAAATGAAGATTTAAATAATATCGTTCGCTGGTCGGTCTCTAACAGGCTTGTTTTAAACGCGAATAAATCTCAGTCGATTATAATTTATAAAAAACCGTTAGATACCTCGTCCTTTCCTGGTATTTTTCTGCAGGGTTCGCTAATTGTATATTCAAATACTGTTAGGGATTTAGGCTTAGTTATTAATAAAACTCTTACTTGGGGTAACAATTTAGTTACTATTAGTAAGAGGGTCTTTGGCATGCTTAGTTGTTTGTATAAAGTGGTTGGATTTTCTGATAGTCAGTTTAGGAAAAAATTGTTTTTGTCTTATCTTCTTCCTCATTTTATTTACGGTGACATAGTTTTATTCGGTATGCTTCAGGAAAATATGAATGTTCTCCAAAGATGTTTAAATGCTTGTACCAGGTTTATTTTTGGTATTAGGAAGTTCGATCATATTTCTGCCTACTCTAGTCTTGTTTTAGAATGTAGTTTATCTATTTTTTACGAATTTCGCGTTTGTCTTTTTATTTTTAAACTTCTTAAAGCTAAGAAGCCTTGTATCTATATAGGAAATTAATGTTTAGTAGGTTTCATTCCTCTAACTTCCGCCTAATTCCGGCTAAAAATTGTTGTAGGTCGTTAAACGCGTCATTTTGTGTTAGGGGAGTTTCCCTTTGGAATTCAATTCCATTGGAAATTAAGAGATTAGGATCGGCAAAATTATTTAGGTCAAAATTTTTGGAGTGGCGTGATTGATGGGCAATACGTAGTTTTTTAATTTATTTTTATTAACTATGTTATTTTTGTTAATTTTTAATAATATTTCACCTCGTGCTGTACATTTTATTGTAAATGAGCTACTGCTCAAAATAGAATGTGTAAGCACGAGGTGGAAATTGTTTGAAAAAATTTAAGAGGTTTTTATGCCTAATGGAAGCAACTTCTTTTTTCTTTTTTTTGTTTCGATTGCTTTGTTTCCATGTGTGCTTTTCCTCTTAATACTAAATTATTTATAAATACTATAAATAAATAAATAAATAAATAAACTAAAAGGAGTAATAAGCCAATGCAACAGTGGGTATCCAGCATCGCCTTTTCAGGGCAAATTATACATTTGGAAGGAAAATTAATTTATAAAAGGAAAATGCATGCTTACCAAGTAATCTATGGTTTCTATCACCATTGTTGTACACAGATTTGAAATATTCCGAAGTCTCGCTGTTTCCCCAAATAAAAGAGTCGTGACTCGCCCCCGGATATGTAGCATCCACACTTGGAATCCTTTAGTTGTGATCACAAATCTTAAAAAAAAATTTACTCGTACATATTACATAAATATAGTAAAAGAAAAAGTTATCCTACTATCATCGCATTCAAACTAAAAAATCCTTTCCTATTGTAAAAAAGGTGCGCATTATCTGCTGCTGGCTTAGCAATTTTGATGTGTGTTCCATCTACACACATTACAATACCAGAAATTTTATATTTGGAGTAAAAATAGAACCTAGCTTCTGTTTTCTCGGCTTCGCTCATTTTAAGAGTAACCCATTTTAAACATAAAATGTCTTCTAAGATTTTGAATACTTCCGACAAAATTACTGAAACCGTTGGTTGTGCCATCCCAACAAAACAATCTTGACCAACACCAAAAATCGTAAAGTAGCCGCAAATTTAACTTCCGGGGCTATCGAAGATGATTTGACCACTTTTGGTAAATTGCTTTTTAGCTCTTTTAGAACATATCTAAAAGCAGCTTTATTCAGCCTAAAGTTTTTTATAAATCCAGAAAAAATTAATATTTTAATAGGACTCACAATCACAATTTCAGAAATATCTTTACTTACTGGGTGTTCGACAACTGAAATATATTTTCATGCATATTTCTTACTGCTTTTCTACTTTACTTTCTATTAAACGACGGATCTTGATGGTTGAAATGTAAGAAATGGCTTATTGTATCCATAATTTAGAATTAAAACACTTTCAATAATAGGAATAATTTTAAATGCTGATCGAATGCGGATCGAACGCACTCTGGCCGCAGTAAATCCGGCGAGTTGTATAATCGACGTGATTTTATACAATGTTAAGAGATATGTAATTATGAACCGGACATTAGATATTAAAATGAGTTATTATACATAAATGTAGATTTAGAAATTAGTTATAAAATAATCCATAATTGTTTCTTCAAATTTATAAACTTTTAGGCTGATCAATAAATTAAATGTACAGTGAGAAGGAAAGTTAATTGGATACATTATACAGGCAGACATTAAATGAGTATTTACATTTATAATTTCGTTTCTTTGTTTTAAATTGTTTCTTTTGTTTTGATTTTAAATGTGGTTGCAGCTTCCAATATTTTCCCCGACTTTGAATCGCTCGATTCAATAGGAACCTTGCATAATGCGTGTATAGCTTGACGAAAAATACCGTTTGTTGTCATTACGGACGCTACTCTGATTAGTCCATCGTTTCCAGGAAACACTTGTAATACTTGGCCAAGTAACCACTTATTAGGCGGTTAATTTTTATCAACGAGTAATACGATGTTATCAACTTCCACATTTGGTTTTGGAGATGTCTACTTTGATCTTGCGTGCATTGATGTAAGATATTCGACGTGCCATCTTTGCCAAATATTTTGTCGCATCTGCTGGAGCATTTCCCATCTGCTAAGTCTCGATAATCTTTCGTGCATAATGTTCGCCTCCGGAATTAAAACCAATGAATGTCCCACAATGAAATGTGCTGGTAAGCTACAAATCGGCCATTAGTTTAGGATAGTCTCTATTTCTGTTAGCAAAGTTTGGAGCTCCTCGAACGTTAGAATGGTTTCACAAATGACTCGTTTTAGATGATGCTTCATAGATTTCACCGCTGCTTCGCATAAGTCACCAAAATGAGGAGCATTCGGCAGATTGAAATGCCAGGTGATGGACTCGCTTAAAAGAGAGTTATAAATTTCATTAGAATTAGATTTCAATAAGTTATAAACCCCCCGTAACTGTCTGTCTGCGCCTATATAGTTTGACCCACAGTCACTGTATATGTCAGTGCACACACGTCGCCTGGCCATAAATCTCTTCAGAGCTGCCAGAAACATACTTGTAGTTAAGTCGGACGTTACTTCAATATGTACAGCCTGTGTAGTTGTACAAATAAACAGGCATACGTAAGCTTTAACTGGTTTCTGTCCTCTTCCTCCCTTGTGGAATACATGATTGGGACCAGAGAAATCTGTTCCCACTTTTAAAAAGGCTCTTATATGTTGCACTCTGCATGTGGACAAATTTCCCATCTCTTGCGACATCGGAACTGGTTTGGCTCTGAAGCAGGGTATACATTTCCTAACTACTTGTTGTATTTGCTCTTTTCCTTTTACTAACCAGAATTTTTTGCCGTACTGTGGTTAACATTAACTGCGTACCCGCCTGATAGTATCGATGATGATAGTCTTCAATAATGATTTTGGCCAATTTCGACGGTGGTACAATAATAGGATATTTTGTTCCGTAAGATAAATTAGAATTTTGTATTCGGCCTCCGACTTTCATCACTCCATCTTCGTCAATAAAAGGGCTGAGATATTTTAGTGATTGCTGCGGTTTCTTCAGGCATGTGTTTCGTTTGTATCTGCTTACAAATTACTTTGATGGTTTCTTCTAATTCTAATATTGTCCACTGCACTTCACTTCTCTTTTACGTGCATTATTTAAAAAACGCTGCACGATGGCTGTGACTCGAACGATTTTTCTGAAAGAAGAAAACTTTTATATCTTAAATTTTGGGCGCTCTTCTTCTTTAGTTTCATAATTGGATTTTTGTTTTGGCCACATTTCTGAATTATCCATTAATCATTTGGGTGAATTCCACCATAATCTACGTGTGATTAATTCTGTTGGATATATTCCGCATGAAGCGCAGTCAGCTGGATTATTTTTTGTAGGAATATGTCGCCAATTGTCTCGTTTTACCACTTCTAAAATTTGAGACGTTCTGTTCCCTACAAAAGTTTGCCATCTTATTGAAACATCCGACAACCAATCCAACACTATAGTTGAGTCGGTCCAACAAATTATCTTTGAAACGTTGACTTCAAGAATTTCTTTTAATGATCTTACCAGTTTTGTCAAAAGATGAGCTCCACACAGTTCCAATCTGGCTACTGAAATTCTTTTAACTGGAGCAACCTTCGATTTTGCCGCTACTAAATTGCACATATATCGTTATGGGCTAATCTGGTGTCTCATATATACTATAGCTGCGTAAGCTCGTTTGCTTGCATCGCAGAATCAATGCAGTTCAACATACTGACCAGATGTTTGCAACCATATAGGTATTTGAATTTGCTATAAGTGCTGCAATTGCTCCCTGATAAGTAGCCAATTTTGTTTGACATCTTTCGTTAATTCGTCGTCCCAGTCAACTGCCGTCAACCACAGGCTTTGAAACATTATCTTAATCTTTATGATTACCGGCGATAACCATCCCAAAAATTTGAATGCACTCGGATAATAATTTTCTTTTCGTAAATACTGGAGTATCCATTCTAACCTGATATGAAAAGACATCTACCTTAGCTGTAATTCAACACCTTAACTGTAATTCATTCTGGATTCAGCGAGGATATGAACCAGATTAGTTTTAAGTTCTGGCGCTTGTTGCACTGTATCTGCATCGGTCATAAGATCATCTACGTATGTGCATTTGCTTAGTGCACCAGCAGCTGCTGGAAATTTGTCGCAGTTTATATCAGCTATCTCATTCAATACCCTTGTCGCTAGATAAGGCGCTGATGCACTGCCGTACGTTACGGTAATTAAGTTGTAGTATCTCATTGGCTCGTTATCGTTGACTCTCCATGCAATTGCTTGGTATTTCGTGAACTTTTCTTTTACCAAGTATTGCCGATACATTTTTTATACGTCTGCAATAATTGCGATTTTGTGCAAACGGAAGCGCAGTATTATTGCATATAACGTTGGCTGCACTGGAGGACCGACCATAAGTAACTCGTTTAATGAGAAACCGCTAAAAGTTTTCGCAGACGCATCAAATAGTACTCTACATTTTTGAATTCCGTTTGACGATTTAACAATACAATGGTGTGGTAAATAGTCTAATGTGTGTAGTTTGTCACCTTTGACCTCCTTGATGTGACCCAACTGATGGTATTCTTCCATGAACTGAACGTAAAATTTCTTAAATTCCGAATCCTTTTGAAACATTCTTTCCATATCCCGCTGCCGGCTTCCTGCTAAGCTTAAGGATTTGCCGAGTTGTACTTTATTTTGTTTCATGGGTAGTTCTACAACAAATCTGCCTTCTGCATTTCGGTATGAAGTCTCGGTGAATAGTTTCTCGCAAGTTTCTTCTTCCACGGTAAGCCGCTTTACATGTGGGATAGTTTCAATCTCCCAAAATTGTTGTAACATTTCATCCACTCTTGTTAGCTCTGGCTGGACTTGTTCTACTACTTGGCCGATGTTGATGGATGTCGTCGCTTACACATCTGCTTCCAGTACTCCTCCTAAGACCCAACCAAATATTGTTTCCAGCGCTACAACCTTGTTTTGCTGTCTAATTCTCCCATCAAGTAGTACGAGTACATTGAATACGTGCTGCATACCTAAAATTACATCAATATCGTGCGCTTTGTTAAAATAAGGATCAGGTAATAATACGTTTAAGTTATTTAATTTTGCACTAAAGGAATGAGCAGGCAACTAGGAACATAACTTAGACATAACTAATGCTTCAACTTGTATTTGGGTTCTATCATTGGCACGCGATTTTACAGTGAGAGTTACTCTTTCCTTCGTTACTTGATTTCCTGAACCGCTAATACCAGATACAATAGTGCGGTTTTGCCTTCTACGTAATTTTAATTTTTCACATATTTTTTCGGAAATTAGTATAGACATGCACTCTGAATCTAAAAGTATTCTACAACATGCTCAACACCGTTCTGATCAACCACTTTAACAAGTGCAGTCGATAAAACACAATTGGTTGAGACACTGGTATGGGCGCTTGTTGACGTAGACCCTCCTGTAACTAATGTGGTAATTTGATCGTTGGGTTGATTGGTGTGTAATAGCGTGTGGTGCTTCTTCCCGCATTCTTGACGCTATTTAATTTTCGCTAGGCACCAAAATACCGGATGATTCATTTTAAAGCAATTAAAGCAAAGATTTCCTGATTTAATGCACTGCCGACGTTCTAAAACTGATAATTTCTTAAATTTCTCACAGTCCGCTAACGAATGTTTACTTTCAGATAAAGCGCATGCAGTTGCCTCTGTTGCAATAAATAGATAAGATGCCCGTTGATTTGATGAGCGTTTGATGGTAGCTGCGAGTGAGTTTGAAAGAGAGTGTGAGTTCCGAATTGAACAAACAATCAGTGTACCGTTGTATTATCCAAAATATCATGTTAACTGTAGACAAATTGTATACAGCTTCTCAGCTCCTCAAAATCTCAGCTCGATACCAGTAGATCTTTCTTCCGACCCTTTAACGTTCGCATATTTTCCGCCTGAATTTGCTGCATAAAAGGCGGCGAGCTTTCCCTTTCTTGTATTGTTTTCCGGCAGTCCCTTGAGATGTGACCCATTTTACCACATTCCAAACACTTAAGGCTGCCGCTTCTGAATCTAAGTACCATACATTCGATGTTCCCGCTAGAAACTACATCCATGTGGCGCACAAACAATAACGACTGATGAATAACCGAACAATGATGAATTACCACATTCCTGCCATGCACGTCTCGCGATCTCGAATGCCAATTAGTCCATTTTAATCCCCTCTTCAGCTTTATGCACCACCTTTTTAAATGCATTTTGTAATTTATGTTCAATCGTTTCTGATTTTTATTCAACCCGTTGAACTGCCATTTGTACTTTCTTTACTACAGTGGATATATTTGTAGATTATTCGAGAATATTTTGGTCCAATTTCTTTTATTTCTCTCATTTTCTTTGTTATTCCCAATTCCACCGCTGTCACCAATTTGTTATGTTTTTGCCTTACCACTTCATTTCGGTGAAATTAAAATTACAGTAAAATATGTTGGAAGGCCCAACTATTTTAAACAGTCCTATGTACACCATTGGGTTTGGTTCATTGTATTTAGCAAAGATGAAAAAAATAGATGAAACGTGAAATAAAATATAAAATAGTTTAGCGAATTTTGTTCTAAATATCTGATCTTACTTTGCGCTTTGTGGTGACTTCATTATCGATATCATCGGAAAACTCATACATGCGCTTTAAAAACAATAACTTCAATTCAGAGTACGTCCCCATCATACTAACCTCGACTTTGTTTGGAACTTACCTGGATCCAATATTCATCAGACAGATAAATAATCATTTGCCATACTCCCATTTCAAGATGCGGGCAACAAATAAATTAATTTTAGCATATACTTTTGTAGTGTACCTCCCAATTTATATAAAAAATACTTGAGTATAAACTTTCAGTTCGATTGGTTTAATCATCTGCGCTGGAAAGAAGACAGAGACAGAGAGATACTATTTCGAAACCCAAGAAACGAAGAAACCCGAAGAAACTAATAAGTTCCACCAAAAATCTAAGGGCCGGAAACTTTTATGATCACCAAGCTTTATTTTACTAACGTAAAACAAAGTAAAGAGTGACAAGCACCTGGTCCGTTTGAAGTTTAATTCGTCAGGTTTAATCTCAACTAATAATTCTTTTAAATTAAAGGTTAATAAAGGTTTTAAACACGTCATTTGGTAAAAATATGTAGTTATAAACAGTGACGAATTTTGATTTAAATTAACAAGCTTACGACCAATCATTCTTTTAGCAATTTTAACTTATTTACAAATTGAGTTGTGCATTTTGGAGCGCGCTAAAATAAAATCGCTTACAAGCAATATTGGTCGCCGTTGATGGTACCGTGAGGAGAGCTTTATTTTTCAACTTGGAGTCCAGGGTTCAATTTTTAGTGGTATCATGACGATCATGACGAATAATCTTAACTATAAAAAAAAAGTAAACCTTACCACATAGCTACTGAAAGCAGTATTGGTAAGGAAATCTAAAGCAGATTAAGGCTAACTGATATTATTTAAACTATAATAAAAAATTTTTACCGAGTGTAAAATGTGTACTAACTATTTATTAAATTTTGTGAAAAATTGTTACAGAATTACGGTCCGCAAAGAAATTGACAGTCTACCGCACTTCAAATAGACTGCAAATTTCAATTTCGCTTGAATTACCTCTGCTTTATATAAATTTGGCAAACTTGTTCACATCAAGTGTGCCCGCATTTTCAACGATCTCCTATAAGGTATCACAACTGATCTTCTAATTGGTCATATGAAGATTTTCGATCTACTTCGAACCAATCTAGGATATACAAAGACGATGATTCTTCGGCACCTACTGACAACGTGCTTATTTTTTCGGACATAACGATCCGGCTTAAACTTTTGGAAAAAAAAATTACAGTTGCGGAAGAATTGAAGACTATTATAACGTCCCTACCCAGAGATCTTACACTGAAAAAAATTTACTGCGTTTTATTTACGAATGGCGTTCGTTAACCACAATTCGTACTATTAATGTAAAAATTTTTATTTTTACGTAAAAAAAACGAAATTTAGAAAAAAATCATAAAAATGTATACATTAATAGTAAGAATCATAGTTCGTAAACTAAAAAATCGTTTAGTTTATTGTACTATACATAAAATACAATCACAAATTGTTTGCGTATTAGTGCAACTTGCATTATTTAATCAAATAATTACATTTGAGAACAACTCATAATATTTATGAATAAGATTATGTACGAAAATATATGTTAAATACTTATTATTCGTCGTATTAACGAATCTGGCACTAAAATACATGAATATTATATTTCGGCTCTTAAATGTGCGTTGAGTGTGTGTGTTTAGAAATTTTATTTTGTCAACTCCGTCTCCAATTAAGATTTTTCATCACCATAAATCAAATGGTAAAGTTGTAGGCATACATACACATTTTAAGTTGTTACAGCAATAAATAATTACAATTATATCTTAATTTTTAGTTACACTTGATAAACCCATGAATTTATCGAGTGTAGTTGCGTGTAATGACGTCAGCAAGAAATAAGAAAATATTGATGAAATAACTGAAGGGGGGAATTTTTAAACTTAAAATATGTATTTATGTCAAATACCCTACACATTCGCGCTTTATCAATTTATTTTTTTTCGCTTTGCATAGAATAAAATTAATTTAAAGTTTACCGAGTTCAAGTGCAGTTCTCATGGAAAACACGGCTATTGTATTTTATATTAGTGTTGTACGTACCAAAAGTGTTTTCGTTTTGACCGCGACTTTGTCGGAATTCTCACTCCGTTAAATTAAAATGAGAACATTTTTTTGCGGAAAACACTATTTCATAACATAAATAATGTATAAATTTATAAGTTATGTGATATACGGGACTAGAAATTTATTGTTTAATAATATTTTTACTTTTTTATTGCTGCTTGCAAAAAAATGTCAAATATCAAAGATGAGCAAGAAGGATTTCATGAACCACCATCCACCATATAAATGTTGCTCAGCCTGTAAGTTCAGCACATGGAGAAGGCCAGGCATTAAAACCGCTTTTGGAGTATTGCGAACAGATCAGGTAACAAAAATAAGTAAATAAAATTAAATGCGAGTGTAATTTAATTTATTGAATTTACAGAACAAAACATCACTATCATAGTTTTAAAAATATTGGAAGTTTATACACAAAAAAGAACCAAAAGAAAGAACCAGAAATTTTGGAATTCGAATATTAACATTGCGCTTACTGCTCCTATAATATTTTTATCTGATTATATTTATTTTTAAGTTCTAGTTTATTAAAAGCAAATGTGATAATATGCTTATAATTTAATACAAAATATTTGAATTAAAAGCCTAACATTTTATCAAATTCTATTTAAATTAAATAAATTAAATATATTATGAAACTCTACATAAATATTATGTAATTTTGTTTATCAAATATGAACCCGTTACTACATATAAAATATTCAATATATTTATGAAAATAATCGTCATATTTGTGTATTATTCTTAACCACTGAGTACGCCATTCTTCCTATAAACGAATAATTTCGTATGCACAAATAATGAATTTTCAAACTTATATGTATGAATTTATTTGTTAATAGGACGTAACTTTCATTACAGTTACGAACAATTTCATGTTATCTTTACTTTCTTACGTTAACAATAAGAATTTGCTCATCCAGAAATGATTTTAACTGCATATAACATTTTTCCTACCTTATATGAATCAATTCATAAATATTACAACTTAAGTAGTCAAACATAAAATAAATTTGTTTATGTATACACCATATAACCGTTTTATTTTCGTACTATTAAAGAAGGGTCGTGTCGGCTCAGTTTTAACGAATTTTTCTTACTATTAATGCATTTTTTGTCTGCATTGATGTAGGATTTTTTTCAGTGTACTAATCTTGCCTTGAGTTCACTTACTTGAGGTCCAGTTGTTAAAGCACACTGCCAAATTTCATTTACTGCAAGCTCAAAAATGTGTAATTAGTAACTATAAAAATTCTCTCCTGTTGTCCATGATGATTTACAAGATATTTTTATTATTTTAAGTTTATCCGAGTTTTCTGAAATAATCGAAAGTTTTGTTTTTAATATTTTCTAATTTTATTCTCGATATTCTTTGAAATTTGCAAGAGGTTTAGTTCCATCTTGTTACAGAATGAATGGTTTATCGAGAATCTTGCTTTCAAGCTTTCCAAGGTTTGTCTACGGTTGAGTTGTAGTACTTATAGAAGATTGTTATTTTTCTAGCATATCTGAGGTTTTCAAAGATCTTCAAAATAATTTTAACGAATTTTAACAAAGTTTGGCTGCTTCGATAATTTCGAAATTATAGTTCAATGTTTTCGTGGATTCCTCGAGATTATTTCAAATTTACAAGACTTATCGAAATTTTTCGATAAAATTGATAATTGTTCAAAGTTACTTGATAGTTTATCAGTGTTTACCGTTGTAACTCAATATAACGTTTTATGTTGAGTTGCACTATGACTTTTAGCAAGATCAGTAACGGTTATCATGGTTTTTGAAGATATTGCAACATTATTAAAACATACAGTTCCACATTATATTTTCCCAGTAGCTATTAGTATTTTAATTGTTAGTAAATCTTCAAAATATTTAACTAATTTATAATAGAAGTTGTTTTAGAAGAGAAACTAATTTTTTTTCTTTCTTTTTTTGAAGTATTGTTTACAGAAGTCAGCTTATTTCCTGAAAATCTACTACAAAATGGTCGAAGAGATGCCAACATCATCATTTCCTAATATTGTATTCTCATTTGCTTATCCAATAGAAATTCCTTTCTTCCTATTTAATTTGCGGATTTAAGTTTTTACAAAGGCTAGCGTAATATTTGAGAATAAAACGAAAAATGAAAGTTGCCTAAAATTTTACTTTTTATTAAGGAAAGTAAGACATAAAGGAAGAGATGAGAATAACGAATTATGGGTAAGGAACAACAACAAAAATTGAACTTAAACTTATATATTTTGTATTGAAAAAGCTGAATTTATTCTCGCATGTAATACGTGCATATATTTATGGACAGCCTCTGGCTGTGAAGCTTCCAAACACATTGATTACCTAACTATGTATGACACAGTACGGGCTTACAATATTCAAAGAATGTTATTCAGTTATGGTCGAAAGACTTCAAAAATAATATTTTTTATAAACTTTTGTTCGCTTTCTATCATTCCTATATTCGGCGCTTCAATCCATCAAACACAGAAAGCAATAAATTCTAAACCGATACAAAGAAATTCTAAACAATATAAGAATTCAAAATAGAAAATAAATTTCATCCCTTCATATACATACTCATATATACAGTTATATAGAGACGAGATGAAATAAAAATCAATTATTATATTCGAAAATCGCGATCAATCATTTTTGATTTTATTCTTGGTTATCCTTAAACAACATAGAAAATTGTCGTCGTCTTCGTAACAAGAAAATAGAAATTATTATTATCATGACAAAAAAATTTTTTTTTGCTTCCGTTTTCTCGCATTGTGATAAAAATGATGATGATTCGAAATAATATAAAAAAATTACAAACGACGAGGCAAGCATTTCAAGCATATAAGACGACATTGATGAATGGTTTATAATTTTGAGAATTTTTGTTTTATTTTTATTTCGTCATCTTTAATCTTAATTTTAAAATCGTTTATCATAAAATCAAAGTGAATAAGAGTATCTTGCCGACATTTAAATCAACACACGGAAGAATTAATAAGTTATCCTTAAATAAAAATCCGATAAATCCTAAAAAAAAGAATAGAAACATATTTTTTACTGGGTTCGTTTTGCCCCAACCTACTCGTACATACATGTTATAAATCAAAAGCAGTTTGCTATGATATATTATTTTAACTTGATGATGCGTGTGGGTGCGTATTTAGGAGAGAAGAAGAAAAATAACGTTTTAAAATTTGGTTTAATGGAATTTGCATAGATACCAAACACGAAAAGCATATGAAATTATTTACTGTTTTTATTTATATTTAGATTAGCAGAAGCAACGGTGATGAATTTAATTTCTAGATTATTTGTAAACCGTCTAGACGGTTTTTGTTTAAAGGATTTATGTTTACATAATTTAGTATTTTTCATTTTTCGACCGTGGGAAGTCAAATACAGATTATTTTATTAAGTTGATTGCAATATAAAATAATTATGCGGTTTGATATCAAAATCCATGCAAAATTTTCAAATTCCAATATAAACTTAATTGATCTTAATTAAAATATTGTGGTCTCAAGTTTGATATAGTTTTGTTAAAAAGCAAAATACCAAAGTATAGAAATCCACACCAAAATTTGGTTGGTCCTAAACCACTATTCTCGTAGTTTTGAAAGTACCTGAGTCCGAAAAAACAAAACAAAACAAAATATCCGAACGTCTGTCTGGATGGCTGGATATCCGTCTGAACACTTGGTATTACTAGAATGACTTGTATGATTTGGATTGTTTTTGATATTCTGTTTCAATGGTCAAGGCAGCAAGTTTAAAAGCTTTTGGAACTTTGAGGGTTGGGTACTTGCTACTCGAATTTGCTCAAAACCAACTCACATAAAACGAATAATTAACAAGTAAACAATAAAAAAAAGGAAAAAGTGAAGTGTAAAAAGTGAAAAAAAGTAAAAAGTTAAAAAAAGTGAAAAAAAGTAAAAAGTGAAGTGAAAAAAGTAAAAAGTAAAAAGTAAAAAGTAAAAAGTAAAAAGTAAAAAGTAAAAAGTAAAAAGTAAAAAGTAAAAAGTAAAAAGTAAAAAGTAAAAAGTAAAAAGTAAAAAGTAAAAAGTAAAAAGTAAAAAGTAAAAAGTAAAAAGTAAAAAGTAAAAAGTAAAAAGTAAAAAGTAAAAAGTAAAAGTAAAAAGTAAAAAGTAAAAAGTAAAAAGTAAAAAGTAAAAAGTAAAAAGTAAAAAGTAAAAAGTAAAAAGTAAAAAGTAAAAAGTAAAAAGTAAAAAGTAAAAAGTAAAAAGTAAAAAGTAAAAAGTAAAAAGTAAAAAGTAAAAAGTAAAAAGTAAAAAGTAAAAAGTAAAAAGTAAAAAGTAAAAAGTAAAAAGTAAAAAGTAAAAAGTAAAAAGTAAAAAGTAAAAAGTAAAAAGTAAAAAGTAAAAAGTAAAAAGTAAAAAGTAAAAAGTAAAAAGTAAAAAGTAAAAAGTAAAAAGTAAAAAGTAAAAAGTAAAAAGTAAAAAGTAAAAAGTAAAAAGTAAAAAGTAAAAAGTAAAAAGTAAAAAGTAAAAAGTAAAAAGTAAAAAGTAAAAAGTAAAAAGTAAAAAGTAAAAAGTAAAAAGTAAAAGTAAAAAGTAAAAAGTAAAAAGTAAAAAGTAAAAAGTAAAAAGTAAAAAGTAAAAAGTAAAAAGTAAAAAGTAAAAAGTAAAAAGTAAAAAGTAAAAAGTAAAAAGTAAAAAGTAAAAAGTAAAAAGTAAAAAGTAAAAAGTAAAAAGTAAAAAGTAAAAAGTAAAAAGTAAAAAGTAAAAAGTAAAAAGTAAAAAGTAAAAAGTAAAAAGTAAAAAGTAAAAAGTAAAAAGTAAAAAGTAAAAAGTAAAAAGTAAAAAGTAAAAAGTAAAAAGTAAAAAGTAAAAAGTAAAAAGTAAAAAGTAAAAAGTAAAAAGTAAAAAGTAAAAAGTAAAAAGTAAAAAGTAAAAAGTAAAAAGTAAAAAGTAAAAAGTAAAAAGTAAAAAGTAAAAAGTAAAAAGTAAAAAGTAAAAAGTAAAAAGTAAAAAGTAAAAAGTAAAAAGTAAAAAGTAAAAAGTAAAAAGTAAAAAGTAAAAAGTAAAAAGTAAAAAGTAAAAAGTAAAAAGTAAAAAGTAAAAAGTAAAAAGTAAAAAGTAAAAAGTAAAAAGTAAAAAGTAAAAAGTAAAAAGTAAAAAGTAAAAAGTAAAAAGTAAAAAGTAAAAAGTAAAAAGTAAAAAGTAAAAAGTAAAAAGTAAAAAGTAAAAAGTAAAAAGTAAAAAGTAAAAAGTAAAAAGTAAAAAGTAAAAAGTAAAAAGTAAAAAGTAAAAAGTAAAAAGTAAAAAGTAAAAAGTAAAAAGTAAAAAGTAAAAAGTAAAAAGTAAAAAGTAAAAAGTAAAAAGTAAAAAGTAAAAAGTAAAAAGTAAAAAGTAAAAAGTAAAAAGTAAAAAGTAAAAAGTAAAAAGTAAAAAGTAAAAAGTAAAAAGTAAAAAGTAAAAAGTAAAAAGTAAAAAGTAAAAAGTAAAAAGTAAAAAGTAAAAAGTAAAAAGTAAAAAGTAAAAAGTAAAAAGTAAAAAGTAAAAAGTAAAAAGTAAAAAGTAAAAAGTAAAAAGTAAAAAGTAAAAAGTAAAAAGTAAAAAGTAAAAAGTAAAAAGTAAAAAGTAAAAAGTAAAAAGTAAAAAGTAAAAAGTAAAAAGTAAAAAGTAAAAAGTAAAAAGTAAAAAGTAAAAAGTAAAAAGTAAAAAGTAAAAAGTAAAAAGTAAAAAGTAAAAAGTAAAAAGTAAAAAGTAAAAAGTAAAAAGTAAAAAGTAAAAAGTAAAAAGTAAAAAGTAAAAAGTAAAAAGTAAAAAGTAAAAAGTAAAAAGTAAAAAGTAAAAAGTAAAAAGTAAAAAGTAAAAAGTAAAAAGTAAAAAGTAAAAAGTAAAAAGTAAAAAGTAAAAAGTAAAAAGTAAAAAGTAAAAAGTAAAAAGTAAAAAGTAAAAAGTAAAAAGTAAAAAGTAAAAAGTAAAAAGTAAAAAGTAAAAAGTAAAAAGTAAAAAGTAAAAAGTAAAAAGTAAAAAGTAAAAAGTAAAAAGTAAAAAGTAAAAAGTAAAAAGTAAAAAGTAAAAAGTAAAAAGTAAAAAGTAAAAAGTAAAAAGTAAAAAGTAAAAAGTAAAAAGTAAAAAGTAAAAAGTAAAAAGTAAAAAGTAAAAAGTAAAAAGTAAAAAGTAAAAAGTAAAAAGTAAAAAGTAAAAAGTAAAAAGTAAAAAGTAAAAAGTAAAAAGTAAAAAGTAAAAAGTAAAAAGTAAAAAGTAAAAAGTAAAAAGTAAAAAGTAAAAAGTAAAAAGTAAAAAGTAAAAAGTAAAAAGTAAAAAGTAAAAAGTAAAAAGTAAAAAGTAAAAAGTAAAAAGTAAAAAGTAAAAAGTAAAAAGTAAAAAGTAAAAAGTAAAAAGTAAAAAGTAAAAAGTAAAAAGTAAAAAGTAAAAAGTAAAAAGTAAAAAGTAAAAAGTAAAAAGTAAAAAGTAAAAAGTAAAAAGTAAAAAGTAAAAAGTAAAAAGTAAAAAGTAAAAAGTAAAAAGTAAAAAGTAAAAAGTAAAAAGTAAAAGTAAAAAGTAAAAAGTAAAAAGTAAAAAGTAAAAAGTAAAAAGTAAAAAGTAAAAAGTAAAAAGTAAAAAGTAAAAAGTAAAAAGTAAAAAGTAAAAAGTAAAAAGTAAAAAGTAAAAAGTAAAAAGTAAAAAGTAAAAAGTAAAAAGTAAAAAGTAAAAAGTAAAAAGTAAAAAGTAAAAAGTAAAAAGTAAAAAGTAAAAAGTAAAAAGTAAAAAGTAAAAAGTAAAAAGTAAAAAGTAAAAAGTAAAAAGTAAAAAGTAAAAAGTAAAAAGTAAAAAGTAAAAAGTAAAAAGTAAAAAGTAAAAAGTAAAAAGTAAAAAGTAAAAAGTAAAAAGTAAAAAGTAAAAAGTAAAAAGTAAAAAGTAAAAAGTAAAAAGTAAAAAGTAAAAAGTAAAAAGTAAAAAGTAAAAAGTAAAAAGTAAAAAGTAAAAAGTAAAAAGTAAAAAGTAAAAAGTAAAAAGTAAAAAGTAAAAAGTAAAAAGTAAAAAGTAAAAAGTAAAAAGTAAAAAGTAAAAAGTAAAAAGTAAAAAGTAAAAAGTAAAAAGTAAAAAGTAAAAGTAAAAAGTAAAAAGTAAAAAGTAAAAAGTAAAAAGTAAAAAGTAAAAAGTAAAAAGTAAAAAGTAAAAAGTAAAAAGTAAAAAGTAAAAAGTAAAAAGTAAAAAGTAAAAAGTAAAAAGTAAAAAGTAAAAAGTAAAAAGTAAAAAGTAAAAAGTAAAAAGTAAAAAGTAAAAAGTAAAAAGTAAAAAGTAAAAAGTAAAAAGTAAAAAGTAAAAAGTAAAAAGTAAAAAGTAAAAAGTAAAAAGTAAAAAGTAAAAAGTAAAAAGTAAAAAGTAAAAAGTAAAAAGTAAAAAGTAAAAAGTAAAAAGTAAAAAGTAAAAAGTAAAAAGTAAAAAGTAAAAAGTAAAAAGTAAAAAGTAAAAAGTAAAAAGTAAAAAGAAAAAAGTAAAAAGTAAAAAGTAAAAAGTAAAAAGTATAAAGTATAAAGTATAAAGTATAAAGTAAAAAGTAAAAAGTAAAAAGTAAAAAGTAAAAAGTAAAAAGTAAAAAGTAAAAAGTAAAAAGTAAAAAGTAAAAAGTAAAAAGTAAAAAGTAAAAAGTAAAAAGTAAAAAGTAAAAAGTAAAAAGTAAAAAGTAAAAATTATAAAGTAAAAAGTAAAAAGTAAAAAGTAAAAAGTAAAAAGTAAAAAGTAAAAAGTAAAAAGTAAAAAGTAAAAAGTAAAAAGTAAAAAGTAAAAAGTAAAAAGTAAAAAGTAAAAAGTAAAAAGTAAAAAGTAAAAAGTAAAAAGTAAAAAGTTAAAAGTAAAAAGTAAAAAGTAAAAAGTAAAAAGTAAAAAGTAAAAAGTAAAAAGTAAAAAGTAAAAAGTAAAAAGTAAAAAGTAAAAAGTAAAAAGTAAAAAGTAAAAAGTAAAAAGTAAAAAGTAAAAAGTAAAAAGTAAAAAGTAAAAAGTAAAAAGTAAAAAGTAAAAAGTAAAAAGTAAAAAGTAAAAAGTAAAAAGTAAAAAGTAAAAAGTAAAAAGTAAAAAGTAAAAAGTAAAAAGTAAAAAGTAAAAAGTAAAAAGTAAAAAGTAAAAAGTAAAAAGTAAAAAGTAAAAAGTAAAAAGTAAAAAGTAAAAAGTAAAAAGTAAAAAGTAAAAAGTAAAAAGTAAAAAGTAAAAAGTAAAAAGTAAAAAGTAAAAAGTAAAAAGTAAAAAGTAAAAAGTAAAAAGTAAAAAGTAAAAAGTAAAAAGTAAAAAGTAAAAAGTAAAAAGTAAAAAGTAAAAAGTAAAAAGTAAAAAGTAAAAAGTAAAAAGTAAAAAGTAAAAAGTAAAAAGTAAAAAGTAAAAAGTAAAAAGTAAAAAGTAAAAAGTAAAAAGTAAAAAGTAAAAAGTAAAAAGTAAAAAGTAAAAAGTAAAAAGTAAAAAGTAAAAAGTAAAAAGTAAAAAGTAAAAAGTAAAAAGTAAAAAGTAAAAAGTAAAAAGTAAAAAGTAAAAAGTAAAAAGTAAAAAGTAAAAAGTAAAAAGTAAAAAGTAAAAAGTAAAAAGTAAAAAGTAAAAAGTAAAAAGTAAAAAGTAAAAAGTAAAAAGTAAAAAGTAAAAAGTAAAAAGTAAAAAGTAAAAAGTAAAAAGTAAAAAGTAAAAAGTAAAAAGTAAAAAGTAAAAAGTAAAAAGTAAAAAGTAAAAAGTAAAAGTAAAAGTAAAAAGTAAAAAGTAAAAAGTAAAAAGTAAAAAGTAAAAAGTAAAAAGTAAAAAGTAAAAAGTAAAAAGTAAAAAGTAAAAAGTAAAAAGTAAAAAGTAAAAAGTTAAAAGTAAAAAGTAAAAAGTAAAAAGCAAAAAGTAAAAAGTTAAAAGGTTAAAGTTAAAAGTTAAAAGTTAAAAGTTAAAAGTTAAAAGTTAAAAGTTAAAAGTAAAAAGTTAAAAGTTAAAAGAATTAAAGGGTTTGGCAATTTGGGTTGATTTTGGTTTAGGCTGGTTGTCAATTGATTTATTGATTGCGTGGTAATTGATTTGGAGATTGAGTTCTAAGTTATGGTGAAGGTTGAGCTGATGATTGATGAAGTTTAGAGGTTTACTAAGAAATTGATTTGTAAGGAGAATTCTTTCAGGACCGAAGTTCTGATCACCTCGTGTTTTTTCAGACCTTTATATTATATGTTTAGTTGAGATTTTAATTTTAGTAGCTTGTTGGAAACACAAACAATTTGGAAGTGAGTTAACAAGTAAATCACATACAACAGTACTTCATGAAAATGTAGACTAAACGTGTCCCGCACCACTATCGTACTTTTAGTGCCAAAGGATAATCATGGATAACATCACACCTTTTGAGTTGTGCAATGCCCCTTCATTATCTGCATATTAAGAATCCTAGTAAAGAGGCAAATGAGAAAGATGAAGTTATACTAGGTTCATAATTACGTTGGCTTTGTTGAACCATGACCAAATAAATGAAATGAAATAAATACAATCTAATAATAATCAGCTTTTTGTTCCTAAAGTTTCCTTTGGAACTGTCACCTTGATTGAACCAAAGTTTGTGGAATGGGTGAACTAATTATGGGTAACTATAGAAGTGTTCTTTTAATGTGCTGAAACATTTTGCTGCAAAAATCACGTTAAGTTTACTACAGAACGTACTTCGGATAAAGTTAATATTGGAGAGGATCATTCACATTTCCTAGTTAACCGAAATATGATGACTATCAAATCGTTCAACCAGTTAACTTTGAAGCCACAACTCTATAAATTCAATAGTCAAATTTATTTCAAAGTAATATATCTCTAACATGAATTATTATTATTAATATTATTATGATAATAATAAATAATTAAAGTAACCATTTACAGACAGATTAAATAGTTATTGCCAGAATAATTAATATCTGTTCCAGTCTAGTACAGCATCTTCGGAGTACAGCCGTGACTGTACTCCACGGATGCCGTACTAGATTGGAACAGTTCCAAATTATTCTGGCAATAGCTATTCAATCTGTTTATAAACGGTTACTTGAATTCTTACGCATAGCATTAGTAATGAGCTGATTCATTTAACCTAACACACTGTTAAAGATAGCCGTTGGTAAGAAGTCGATAACACACATTCAATTAATTAAAATCCCACCGAAAATAAATAAATGTTTTGGTTTTCAGCCGAGAGTTGTTACCCTTGATACATCGAATACATTAAAGACGTATGTCAGTACTTGTAGAAAACTCTGTTCCTGTGGTGGAAAATATCGGAAAATCTAAAACTACGAAAATCTAATTTACCCAGTTTTTTCACGGGAAACTTGAACCGAAAGCTTTTCTGCGATAGCTATTAACAAAATCACATAACTGCAACTTATCTCTAGACAGAACGCTCTAAAGTTTCTAAAGATTTTTGGAAATTCGAATTTTACAACATCTCTCCGGAGAACCTTTAACTGATATTTTTCTAGCGATAACATTTGAAAATGCGTATCAACCGGTTATATCTTCAGAGAGAATATGCTAGGGGCTATTTTTGTACCAATTTTAAATAGTTGTTGGGTTCCGTGAATTGTGTACAATGCGAGTAAGTGGAGCGTGGTCTTGCCACATAATTTTTTTTTCTTTTTCGGATGAGATACCACAGTCTATATTACCGATTTTTACTTTCGATTGGTGGTAACACATATCTGGAATACCGATCTTTTAGTTTCCTACTTTACTTTAGTTTTCTTCTTTCCCACCTACTCTACTGTCCAATTTAGTTATTTTATATGAAATACAGTAAATAAAATAAATTTGGAAGAACTTTATTTAACTCACTGAATAGCAGAGTGAATTTAGCAGTGACTTCCAACGAATATAAACTAATTTGAATGAAAAATTAACTTAATTCGTATGACCTCCCAGTTTTGTATTCCATCAGCTTACAAACCAGCTACATAAACCCAACCTTTCAATTTTTGAAAAATCTTCTGGCACTTGTTTCACAACTTTACAGATAATAATCTGAAGTCATGCATCATTAACCAAACTAATAAAGACTAGCAACCTGTCAGCGCAAAATGCGCAGAATAAATTTACAATTTGGCAAAATTGAAATCTTTTCGATCCATTATGAATTGAACAATAAAAAAACAGAATTTTTTGAAACAATAACAATGACAATTGTCTTCTGCTAATTGGCTGCATTTTTAAATTAACACGATTGGCGGTATTTTCGAATCTCTATGAGAAAAATCCTGTTTTTTGCAAATCTAACAACTTGAAAACTGACAGTCGAATGGTTTCTAGTTTTCTCATGGATATACATCTGAATATAAGGTACTTTCTGACTCATAAAAACATAATAATCGGTTCAGGCGGAAAAAAGTTACACTGCATGGAATATCGAGAATAAGTATGAAGAAAACCGGTTTTTTGCAAATCCAACAACTTGAAAACTGACAGTCGAATGGTTTCTAGTTTTCTCATGGATATACATCTGAATATAAGGTACTTTCTGACTAATAAAAATATAATAATCCGTTCAGGCGAAAAAAAGTTACATTGCATGGAGTATCGAGAATAAATATGAGAAAAATCCGGTTTTTTGCAAATCCAACAACTTGAAAAATGGCAGTGGAATTGTTTCCAGTTTTCTAGTGAATATACTGACGAATCGGGTGGGTATCATTTCTTTATGTCTAAATTATAAAACAAAGGCGTTTGAACGATATAAATATGATAGATTTTATTTAAAATGTACAAATATAAAGTGAAAAATATTCAATTCAAAGTATTTCGTAAAAAACTGGATTTTTTGTTGTGAAGTCTCCATCATCTAGAACAAATTGATCGTTGGAGCTATCGATGAATATTTTGACACCAGTCTCAGACGTACAACGGCTTAGTGCTACATATAGTTGACCATGGGTGAAAACTGGCTTCGGTAAATGTAGAGCTACTTTCTTCAGAGACTGTCCTTGGCTCTTGTTAATGGTCATTGCAAACGCCAAGCATAATGGGAACTGGAAACGCTGAATTTTGAATGGCAACACGCTGTCTGAGGAAGTTAGCTTGATTCGTGAAACCAGTACTCGATTTCCACGGCTTGAACCTGTTAAAACTTCGCAGTCTATAGAGTTGTTGTGCATAGCTATCACTCTTAATCTTGTTCCATTGATCAAACCTTTTGAAGTATTTAAATTCCTCATTAATAGTACTACAGCACCAACCTTTAATTTCAGATTGTGTCGTGGAAGTCCACTCAATTCTATACTGTTTAAATATTCTGTTGGAAATTGCAGAGCATCATGTTCATTATCAGATATTATTTCATCCATGCTGATATAGCTTTTCTCTTGAAAAAAATCACTATTCATTCGGGATAACACGATGTTATTGATTATGTTACAGTCTTCGTTCCGAGGAGCAAGAACTGCATAGTCAGCTATGTCACTTGATGTTAAAATTGATTCTAAGTCCCCGTAAACAAAATCAACCGCTGACCCTATACCAAGCAATTTTTTTGGAAAAATATAGTTTCCTTCTATCGACTGATGTTTCGGCAGCGTACCATTTCCAACTGTAAGTAAGTATCTTGCAAACTCATCTTGCCCCTCATTTACACGCATATTTTGAGTTAAGTGTAACTTACGAACAAAACGCCACAGAGGATTCAATTTTAAACAGTTCTCAACCGTTGTAGATCGGCTTCCATGTGGCACCACAGGAAGTGTTTGACGGAAGTCTCCACAAAGCAACACCAATTTTCCTCCAAATGGTAGTGAAGACGTGTTCGTTCCACTATTTGCCAAATCTTGAAACAGACGGTTGATGACTGTAAATGCAGCAGATGGCATCATACTTGCTTCGTCGATTATAATCATTTTCGCTGACAACAGTTTCTGTCCATGTGGTGAGTTTGGTGTTACTGATGACACAGAAGTGTCAAAAATAGGAATAGGAAGTTTAAACTGATTGTGCAACGTCCTACCTCCTTCAACTAAACTTGCAGCGATGCCAGTGAACGCGACAGGTAAAACTACTTGATTTTTAGACTTGACATATGACATCAAGACACGTTGGATGTAGGTTTTTTCACAGCCTGCAGGCGCGTCTAGGTAGAATATTTTTGCTTCTGTTGCATGATTTTCTAATGCAGAAATAATAGTATCAATCACTTCTTTCTGTTCTGAATTGCATGTTGCATATAATGTGTTGAATACATTAAGGTGGAAATCTTGGTCTGTAGACACAGCTTGTTGTTCCGCAGCAGTTGGCGTGGGTAGGCTAAGTGCAGCGCAAGATGTGTTATGCGTGATAAGAATTTCATTGATTTCTAACAATGCCATGTTTTCAGCTACTGTAATTTCTATTCCGTTATGTAAATGGTCTTCAATCATCTGAGCTTTGAATTCTGTCCAGAGATCTAAAGCATTCGAAGGATTATTGAGAGCTAAGATCACTCCAAAAAGATTTCTAACTTGAGCAGGCCTCTGAACACCGCATGCTTCAGAGATGGCGTTTCTATATTCTTCTTCACATCTCACGAATCCATGTGCAAGTGCCGCTTCTAAAAATGTTTGATGCACAACACCGTTCACTGTTTTCAAAAACTCATAGCTCGTTGCTCCTTTAATATTCAACAAAAGTATGCGCAAATGAAACAATTCAATGTTCTTTGGGCTCACCATGTATAACCTTGTAATGACTCGACCACCACCTCGTTGTCGTGGACGCCAACTTCTTGTTGGTGAATGCCATGTATAGTTTTGAGGAACTTCTGTGTAAAGAAAGTCTCGGGCTTCAAGAGAATTGATATTCAATTTAAACCATGCCAACAATTTTGTGTTTCGGTTGAGAGTCTCAACATCGATTTCTTGATCCTGGAAATAAATCCTTTGTTGATTAGGTAAATGACACTCCAGTTTAATAACTGTGTGCGATTGATAATGCATTGGATATTCGAAAATCCTCCAAACAGCTTCAGCTGAACCAACATATCTTGCGTTCAAGTAGCTCAGCACTTCATCATAACGGAAAGAATTGGAGTCTCCATCACCAAATGCAACAGTGCAAGCGTCATGTCCTTTATATATGTACTTATAGACGTATTTCACACTCTTGACTGTACTGCATGCCTCTACGTTGATATGAGCGTCATACTTGAGAAGTAAAAAGGGGTTGTAGGGGACAACGAACCTGTTATCGATGTCATTTCCATCAATCAAAACCGTGATTCCATCGTTAGGTCGCCGATATATTGGGAACCCAGAAGGATTGTTCCTTGACTGGTCTGAAAACTCTCGAGGAAAAGATTTGCAGCATTTACCATCAACCATGCATGGAGAATTAGGATTAAAAATTCCACATGGCCCATGAATCATGTTTTTCTTGACTATTTTATGTAGAGCTTCATTATTAGGTAACGTGAGATCTGGGATTGTTGCATACACTGTAGAATCGATGTGTTCTAGATCTTGGATTTTGTGTTCCGGTGCAAGAGACACCAATATATGCGCATGTGGCAAACCCCTCTTCTGAAACTCTATTGTGTAAATTAATGCTTCAACTTTTCCAAAGATTTCCTTCTTCCTGATGTCCTCGATTAGAGCATCTAACTTTGACTTGAAAACGCGGGCAATGAGATCAGGCCGCTTGTTCGATGCTTGCTTGTGTTTAAGATTATATTTTATCTCAGGCCAGGTAGGATTGCATGTAAAAGTTATGAAGAGATCTGGCTTGCTAAATTCACGAACAATTGCCATTGCATCCTGGTATTTTTCTTGCATGTTTCTTGGGCTTCCAATGAATGAAGATGGCAGAATAACCATTTGACCGATTCTTTGGGCTCCATTATTCTCACGTTGGTGAATGTAATCCATCACATTCATGTAACATTCTGCTCTAAGCAAACTTTGTTGTGATCTTACAAATGCTAAGCGTTCACCTTCAATACGCACATACAAATCAACAATCCATTGCAGGAAAAGTTTGCCTGAAGAATGAATAATAGAGAATCCGTCTCTTATTTCAAGTCGATTACTGACAAACTGAAGCATTGTGAGTTTGTTTCTTGATACCGTTGCATTTGCTTGGCAATGCTGTAAATTTCTGGTCCATCCTCTATCTCCACCGGGAAATAATAACGGATAAGCCATGGGGTCTAAGTTCGGACTGTGTGATGGTATTATTTGAGGCTGACCTATTTTTGGGTGAACTACAATATCACGTTCTGACTCAGGAATTCCTTCCGGAGAATTCTTGAAGATTGCCGCTACGTCAGAAACAGTTGCGTCATTGTATCTGCGTTGATCCTGTCTTTTGTCTACATGAATGATCATCGTAACCTCCTTTTTCTTGTCAGCTGGTAAACTATCATACATTGTTGCCATTGCTCTGAAACTTTGAGCGAAAGGATTTGTTTGTGACAAATAAGAAGAAAGCTGGTTCATCAAAGCAGGATCACAACCATTGTTTGCTTCTGAATTCATTCGTTGAGCAGCAGCAACTTCGACATCGTAATAATATGTTTGTGCATACCTCGCTGTTTGATTTGTTTCAGGAACAAATGAACCTAAGCGATGGAGAACTTGGCCATGAATTTTATAAAAAAATGGTCCACTTGATGCTGTTTCAACGTTAGCACTTGTGCTAATCATAGAGAGAGCAGCGTTAAAAGACCTAATCTTGGCTCTATAATTCTTGCACTTCGAATCATTGCCAGTTAGCAGTGTCTCGATAAAGTTGTCTGTTCTTAAAGCAGGCAGTTTTACTTTGCCTTTGTGACAACACGATGAACCTTTATTGCCATCAATTTCATTCGAAAAATGCACTGCTTGACATTCCACACATATCCTGTTAAGATGACCCAAATTATGTTGGGGAACCGTAGAAAAATCTGTTAAGGATATAGCAGCATTGGGAGATGCTACCAAGCAGCGTCTATTTTGCTGTTGGCTGGTACGGGTGGATCTTAAGGATCTACCTGTTGGACGTGAACGCACTCGTCTTGGCATTTATGTTTAGCTGTAGGGATTTAAAGGAATGAAATGAGTGAATTTCGTTGAAGTTCACAACTCACCTTAGTATGACTACAGTTATTATATGTCTTGAGTTTTTGTTGACCAAATGTTTATGTCTTTATAAGTAAAAAATCGTTGATGCTTAGAAAAGAATTGCAATTAAAAAAAAAAAATTTATTTTGAAGCGAAAATATAAAAAAGAATGTTTGTTGTAAAATGTTCAAAGAGCACAAAAATTGCGCGTGCGAATATTCCACTCCGCTTTAATTTCAGTGCTGATGAATCATATTCATATTACAGTTTTAATTTGAACGAATAAGCTTTTCAATCAACTTTTTGATTAATTTATTGTCTGCTCTCTTTTTACAACAACTTTTTAAATCGTATGCTACTAATAAAGGAAGAGAAACAACATTTTTTGTTTAAAATTGATATATGAGGAAATATGGCACGTGCAATTTCAATTTTTGTGTATAATTTAATAAATCACGCGCCTAACATTAAATCCGGTTTTAATCATACTGGATTTATTTTTTTGTTAAATTTAAAACCTTAGTGCACCACTTCAGACAAATACCTTTCCAACGGTGTATCATACTTGATTGTACGACTTTTAGTTTAGGATTTTTGTGTATAATTTAATAAATCACGCGCCTAACCTTAAATCCGGTTTTAATCATACTGGATTTATTTTTTTGTTAAATTTGAAACCTTAGTGCACCACTTCAGACAAATACCTTTCCAACGGTGTATCATACTTGATTGTACGACTTTTAGTTTAGGAGGAGAAGCGGCTTCACTGGCGTATTATATATATAGATAGATGCTACCCATATTTACTTGATGATATATGAGTTTCTCGATACATCAGTAAAGGTGTACGGTGCTCCTGCATTTATACTAATTAGTATGTCGAAGTATAATCTACGTATCCTTTCCTCAGTCGTACCAACTTGAGGTGGGCTACATGTATAATATCAATTAAAAGTGGTGCCAATTCTTAAGAGCTCGAATCCTATAAAGTTTGATTAATTTAAGGTTTTACCTTAATAGCTAAAATCTGGTTTCAAATTAAGAACTAATTTCAAACTTTCTAAAAACTATCTTAGTTGTGCCGTGTTCAATATGTGAATTATTGTTGAGAAATTTCCGCTTCCAATGAAATGAAACAAGGGGTACCACCGAGCTTCACGAGAATACACCTGCTGTTGACAATAGTTATCAATGATGTCTCGAAATCCAATATTGTAAACTATGTATATGCTGAAGAACTTCAGAATTAGTTTAGTAATGCTGTATTGATAATAATAAATAAATATTCGAATAATTTGTATACATAGAAAATTTGTCATTTGAGCCCAACCCATCATAGGAGAATAACTTAAATTAGATTTGTTGTGTGGTACCGCTTCTAGACTATTTCTATAAAATTTGTTAATAATTGAAAATTTTGAACACAAAACTCTTCCTAAAGAGCGATAAGCTCAATCACCATCGATCTTTAGTTCACGAGAAAATCGGCAATTGACAGGCTCATAAAGCGGTTTCTAAATTACTAGTTCAAAAAAAAAAAATAATCATTGGACTTATGGTCATTGAGAAATTTTATATAAAATCACTTTTAGTGTGTTATGTCTGGAGATGGATTGGATCAGTTTGTTATAGCTGGAAAAGATTCAGTTGATGTTTCCCGTCAAAAATCAAGCTCTATAGTGTTTCGACTGGAGATAGATTGCATTTATTTGATTTGTCAATTGCGATCACAGGAAAAAAATTTAGTGGACAAAATTACATATTCCAATAATCAATAGAAACTTTATATAAAATCAGACTCTAGATTGTTACCGCAGGTATCAAATTCACTTCCCATGGTTGTTTCCCATGGGAAATCAAAGATAATCACAAATCATTAGATGTTTGCAATGAAACTCTAGAGTGTTTTGTCTGGAGATGGATTCCATTGATGTAATTTATCAATAGCTATGGCAGGAGAAAAATTCAGTACAAGTTTCCCCTGGGAAATCAAGGAAAATTCGATTTTCCCAAAATCATTAGAAACATTTTACAAAATCAGACTCTAAAGTATTATGTCTAAAGTAAGATTGACTGATGTGATTTGTCAATAGCCATCGCTGGGAAAAAAACTCAGTTCGAGTTTCCCTTGGGAAATCTGGCAAAATTCGATTTTTCAAAAATCATTAGAAACTTTGTAGGGAGATTTTATACAAAGTTTCTGATGATTTCTGGGAAATCGATTTTTTCCAGATTTTCCACGCGAAACTTGAACTGAATTTCTGTAATGCGATAGCTATTAACAATTCGCATTAGGACAATCTATGTACCTCCAGATCTTCTAATTTATTGATATTTTCCACGGGCAGGTAGAACAATGTTTTCCACGTTAGACTATTGGCGAAATTATTTAATGCAATCCATGTATCCTGTTAACTTTTGGTTGATAACCACTATTTTTTTTAGTTGTAATATATACACTCATTACACCTTAACTTTCCCACCCTTTGTTATAATAACGGCTACTCTTTGTAACTTTGTTGTTTTGTGGCTCCAATGGTCTAGATTTTTCAATTGTATATCATCGTTAAATGCGACGTCACAATACCTAACAGTTAAATCTAATTGTTTAACGTATCTCTCATAGTCTAATTACAAGTAGTCATAACGAACAAAACATTTATCTTTCGTTATTCATATAATAACTTTACTGCAGACAGAAAAAAAAAAATCTGGCTCATTAAAATCCTCATTGTATAACATACAACTCCGTAGTAGACGCGCAAACAAATAAAATTCGTCTGAGCTCACATCTATTTTTGTATTATTTACTTTCCTCCCTTCATTTAAACAAACAAACACCCACCCCTATTTATTTGTGTCTCGAATTAGTTTCAAGGTCATCAGACTTTAGTTAATTTTCATGAACGAAAATATAGAAAACATACATAAAACAGAATTTCCATTTTTGGATTGTTTTTCATCCTAAATGTTACTGAGACTTATTGGGGAATTTCCTCTACCAAATTTTTTGCTTATTTTAAAGAAATCTTCACATTATAAACATGAAATATTGTTTAGCATAGTTTTGTTGTTGTATTATATCTGGATTATAATACTAATACGATAGATTTGACCCAAATTTTGTGTTCACATGTAGTTCATGTGTGTATTTTGAAGTGAAGGTAAATATGGAAAGAAGAGTTTGAATTTTATTTGTATGCCATACAATATTTTCATAATTTTCATCTCAAGTATTTTCCCTTATCACATATTGATTTTGATTATGCTCCAAGTACAGACAGTCATACACACACACTCAGAATATAACGAAAACATATTCAAATAAACAAAGAGTTGAGAAAACGGGTTTGAAATTGTTGAAAAATCCTGAAAGTGGGTACTTAATAAATTTTCAGAATGAGTATGAATATATCTTAATGATGGTAAGATGTATTTATTTATTTGTATTTTTGTCTGGATAAGAGACGCTTATCTTTTTAACGACATTATTTAACAAAAACATATATACATAAATAAAATTATGATAATTCAAGAGGATACGTTCGTTCTCATCTTTCGAACTAAGAGTAGACATGAACATACAATAGCAAATCGTTGCTAAAAAAACAATTTTTTTGCTTTAAAATTAAATTATCAGTTCTCACACGTTACTTGACACAGCATATTATGGAGCAGCATAATCACAACGTTTTTGTTCAAGTTTCCAATCTAATGACTGCGACAATTTCGTTTTTTTTTTTTGCTTCTTATTTTTATTCATCGTCTCCTATATACTCCTGTAGCTAGAAAATAGTATTCTACGGAGGCAATGTGAGTTTAAAAAGGCTACAGCTACAAAAACAACGATTTAATTTAATTTTGCTGCTTGTTCATTCTCAGTAACGTTTTTGTTTTGTCTCTGGATGTGTATTGTTTCAACTTAATTAGTTTTTTTTTCGTTTTTGTGGAAAATGGGAAAATTTTATTGTTTTTAATATTTTATTTAAAAAAATGTTTTTTTTTTTGTATTGTGTTTATAGAAAATGTATTTTGAATGAGATTAATGATCAACATTATGGATGGTGGCGGAGTTCGGCACGTGATAGTAATTAGTTGCTTGTTTCTGTATATATTAGTATAGATTATTCCTTAAGGCCGTTTAAAAATAATGTTAAATGTTTAGTAAAAAAAGTGTAAATTACGCTTTCTTCCGAGAAATCGGAGTCTAATTGGTCAAAATTGCTGTGTTGCAACGTAGGAAACATAGATTGTATATTTGGTAAAGGTAAGGTGTTTCACTACTCTTCAGTCATTCATTCAATAAGAATGGTGCACAGAGTAAGGATCGTTGGTAAATTCGCTAAAAAAACATCGTTTGATGAGAGATACTTTGCGACATCCTTTAGACTATGCACACAATCTATAGCGTTCCTGTGGAGCAATTTTGTATCTGCTTCTTTTCGCCATAAAATTTTAATTTTAATTCGTTCTTTGGCGTTTGGGCAAATTAAATCGATATTTTTGGTACATAACTTATAACTTTCAAATTTGCTTGAGAATACCAATAATTAAATCGAATAAAATTTAATGTCAAAGTGGCTCATTAATATTTAATATTAATATTGCATCACTCCCATTTTTTCGAATTTTCCCCCTATTTTCTATTTTGTTTGAAAAATCAATTTTCGAAAAACTAAAAGCCATTCTGAACAGAATAAGGTAATTTCAGTTTTAGCATAGGAATTCGTAAAGTGAAGCTAATTGATGGGAAAAAGTTAATACAGGAATTTAAAAATTTGAATCGTCGTGCGGTTGTGTCATTGCAAAATTCATCCTGATATTGCAAATTATTGATTTGCGTAGGCTTGATTACAGGTTAAATAAGCAAGTGGATCCCACTGGTCGATGGTGTCGAAAAGTTTATAATACAATACATCAAACGAGTTGAATTTTATCGAAGGCGCTAGGAAACATGTTGTCAACTTCAATTGTTTTTTTGTCTTTTAGTTGGATATCTAAAGAATTGAGAAAATCCTGTCAAAATTAAAATTGGGACATGACATCTTCAATGCCTACTCAATAGCATACATGATCTGCTGTAATATAGCAGAAGCAAATGATTTTCTAAATTTTTACGGGTATATGAAGTTTCCGACAAAATTGTAAAAATAATCAAATATTTCGGTACACAATTTGACAAAATAACAAAAAATTGTGCCTCTCTTAGTAATAAAGTTGGCAAACGCAATGTAAGATAGATTTAAAGTTTTCATTAAGACAGTAATAAAAATTGAATAGAAGTTTTCTGATTTATAACTGAAGAGTAATATCAGTGACACCGTATTTAATGTTCACTTAATTAGGGACTAACGAGATTACAGACATGTCTCAGAAATGTGGTCAATATCGGCAGTTAGCTTATGATAAAAATTTTCAAATAAGATTACCCTCATTTGAATACGATGACCGAGACCCACTGGTTATTGATGATGTAACATATCTTTTCCATATTTGAAATTTGGACGTTCTTTTAATTAAGGATTGGCCGGATTAAAGAGATGTCTCAAAAGTGTGCTAGGTCGTGGTAGTTAGCTTATGATAACCATAACACATTTGTAATTGATGACGAAACGTATATTTCGCAAATTTTTAATGTTGAGTTTCACTTTATTAAGGATAGGCCAGAACCTATATGGGTTGAAAGTCTTTACCATAAGCTAACCACCCATAAATATCATATTTCTGAAACATCTCTGTAATCCGGCCAACCCTTAATAAAATGAGCCTCAAAATTCTCTAACAGACCAACCGTAGGGGTTCAATTTGCCAAAGAACCTGACTAATAATATCGGTTCTGTCAGATTTGCCTGTTAGAATTATCGATTAAACCCACGAAATTTTAAGATCTGTGTCATACTTTTATAATTTTTTATTTTTTTATTGTAGGAGTTAAAACTTTCAAAAAGCCAACGCCAAGTAATGATGGACCTCACTTGACAGTGTGAGGTTTTTACTCACCAAAAAGTCTCCTACCTTTCACGGAGAGCCCAGACTGGAACCGCTTTTGCATTACTTCGGTCTGGTCCGCGCTGCTACCCATTTTGGGGCATTGGATTAGATCAGACAGCAGAATCGCTTCAACAGTGGTGGCAGGCGTGACCCCGTCCAATATTAAACCGAGCCGTCTTCTTTCTTCAATGAACCTACCGCACCAAAAGAATGTGTGACAAATGTCATCACACTCTTCTGGGCAGTATCGACATTGAGGTGACATCAGTTTTCCCATATTATGCAAATAGGCCCCAAAATAACCATGCCCAGAAAAAAAACTGGCATGTGATGAAATCAAGCTCTCTGTGGCCACGATTAATCCAGGAACCAAGGTCCCGAATCAATCGGGCCGTCTATCGATCACTATTCAACCCATCCCATCGATCCTGCCATGCCACAAGCGTAATGCGGCCGGCTCTCACCGTAGAATCCTTTCTTCAAAATTCAGCGCTCAACCGATAGATCTCCCGACGCTCCAGTGCCAGTAAATCTATCGGGATGATTCCGGCGACAACTAAGGCTGCGGCTTCGGATACTGTGCGATAAGCGCATGTGGTTCTTAGTGCCCCGTGTCTTTGAATCGATATCATCCTCGTGCGGTATTTTTCGACTTCCATCGCGCCGGCCCAAATCTCAGCTCCATACAACAGGATTGACTGTACCGTTGTCATTATAAGTCTTCGCTTGCTAGGGCGGGGTCCCCTATGTTAGCTATCAATCTGCTAAGCGATACAGTCACTTTTGATGCTCGATCATAAGTTCGCCGGATATGCTCCCGGATTACCCCCTTTTTCTTTGTTTATCAGCACCAGACTTGCGGTTATCTACCAGCAACCACTTTCAACACCTCCGTTGGCATGCCGTCATGCCCAGGTACCTTATTATTTTTCAGGCTGGTCACCGCATATGCCTAGTCCTCCTCGGTAAATGTGGGAATTTATCCGACTTCATTTTCACTATCGTCTTCTACTCTCAGCAAATGTGTTGGGGAGAGGGCATCAACAATATTTGACATTGTTTTGCATCCAACGCAACGTGCGTACTCAATAGACCCAGCTTTCGAGTAGCAAGCCATCCACCTCGTTGCACATGTTTCTCCAGCATTGCACTTTGCTCGCATGGATAGCCATGCCGAGCTCTTTCTTTGCCGCTTTGTGCTGAGCTGACTTGGCAATAGCTTCTTCTCTACCTTGTGCTCGTTGCGCCCTTCGCCTAAGCTGCAGAGCTTTCCTTCTCAACTCTGCGAACTCGTTCGTCCACCAGTAAGCCTCCTTCATGACATAGAAGAATCGTAAGCTTGTTGAATTAGCCGTGTAATGCTGTTAACACCCGCCTCAATCTCGACCCTATTCTTAATATCTTGCAAAGCCAAAGGATTGCTCGCAAGGCTGACCTCAACAGACGCAATGAGCTTTTCGCCGTCTAACTTGGTAGTGTACAGCTCTCGCTGTACTTCTCGCTCATCGTCGTGGAATTTTAAGCTGATGTAATTATGTTCGCTAGCGGTGTAATCATCCATCACTCTTCAGTCTTTCGCCCATGATGCTAGTTGTGCGTATACCAAAGTTATGTCTGGTATGGAGCTGGCGAAACCTGTCCTTCAGTATGTTGCCGTAGATCCCTGGTTTAACACGCATAGATCCAGTCTTGAGACCATCCCCAGTATTTGTCTCCCTTCGATATCTTGGTGAGGCATGCCGCATTCTAATGCACGGGCATTGAAATCTCCGGCTACCAATTCACCTGATACATCACGAGCAGAGTCATCCAGTTTATTCAATTTGGATTAAAACTCCAAGATCGTATTGTTCGGTGAAAGATACACACTAAAGAACGTAACATTTCGACTTCTTATCCAAACGTAACAATTTCCAGAGCCATGGGCATCGATGCGTACTTTATGGTTATCCACCACCCATATTGCTGCAGTTGCCGAGGGATCTGAGAACCAGTTTGTGCGGACTCTGTTCTCGTATTGCTCGCAAACGATTGCTAACTGGACTTTTGCCTCACAGACAAGCTGCGTCAATTGGCCTTGCGCAGCTCTATATCCGTTAAGTTTTCTTGAAGAACCTTCATGTGCGATTATTACCTTCCTTCGCTCTCCGCAGAAACCTTTGGAAGGTCTTACAGCTGCCTGATGCTTGTAAATGGTTGTTACCACCAGGTTTGCCAGTGCATGTATAGCATTTTGGTTGCGATTTTCACACCGCGGCCTTATGCTCACTTTCGCCATACTTCCAACACTTATTGCTGCGGTCAGGACCTGCGCAGTTATTCCTGATATGTCTATATCCTTGGCACTTGAAACATTTCTGTACCTTGGCTCTCATCCTAATGCGTCTAAAGACCCAGCCAATCTTAATACGCCCTCGATCAAGCAGTTTTTTAGCGGCTGGATCATCTAGTTCAATGACCGCTTATCAGCTTTGAATAGCGATACTTTGACGTCACCTGTAGCCACATCACCAGAATCATGCTTAACTGCCGTCATCACCTCTTGTTCGGTGGTAAGGACATCCAAGTTAAGCTTTTCAATTTTCAGCCGAGGTATCAGGCCGTGTACCACTCCATCGTTTCCTACCGCCGCTCCTACAGTGTCCTTCAGCTTATCGAGATTTACACCGCGGTCTAGCTCGAGGAGCACTCCTCAATCGTTGGTCTTTCTTATGGCCCTAATTACGAGTTCAGGGTCATTCGAACACACGTTTCGTAGGATGGCACCAAGGACCTCAGCGTACGTTTTCTCGCCGACCGGTTTGACGACCACCGCGTTATTTTGCGTTCTCTTTCTTGGCCGCCTCATTCTTCTCGGTATCCGTCTTGCACTCTTTCCTTTTATCAGAGGTGCACCGGATGCAAATATGACAGCATCGCCCTCTCGGGGTGGTAAAGTGGTGCGTTTTGCATCGATTCGTAGATCCGTTTTCTGCCGTTTATTCACCGTTTTCCAAAGGTGGTATTGTGGCGATCTGGTACCTCGATCTAGCTCCTCCGAGCTAGAGGCCGTGTCTCTCCCCCTCTTTAGGTTGACCGACTGTACCTCCAAACTCCCTTGGTTAGGTTTGGGTCACGCTCCCCGACCTGATTCTTGGAGCTGCGCCTCTCCCTTCTTCCAGTTTGTGCGACATGAGACTATCGCATCCAGCAACTCCTCCATTTCTACTAGGCCATCCGTCACTGCCCTTTTTATAGTTGGCTGCATCTTTGCCTCCACTTGAATTCTTTTCAGGAGTACCAGTCCTTTGTACAGGGTCTTCTCCTTCTCTTCTTTCATCAAACCAATGTGGTCTCTAAAGCTTCTCTATTTCCGGAGTCCATCTTCCTCTTCATTTTTATACTTCCGGATGAGGTTATCGATCTTCTGCTGCGACGTTATATCCTCGCGCATTTCCACCTCGTTCTCAACACTTGAGACTTTATCTGAATTCAAGGCCAACTGGACCACCTCTAAGTAATTGCGGTCGCTGGATGACGACGACATGGGGCGCGCTTGCTCGCCCCTAAACGCCGCCGTTACTGGGGATCCTACTCCATGCACTGTAATATATACTCTTTTCGTGTCTCCCATAGCGGTTATTAGAATCGAGGAACCACCCCTAGCTAGTTTTGGGCCGCGAATGGTATTTTATTTCCAACCTACCCGCCGACGAGTCGGCTAGGGCGTAACCCTATCCGCCACCTAGGGACGCGCCCAATGGAAGGCTAGCAACTCCACACGGGGTCATACTTTTATAACAGCACAATTGGTTTAGCACAAGTGAGACCTTAAATATGATTTGTAAAGTAATTCAAAACAACTGTAGGTTTCGTGAACATGGACATTGAGCCCTCTATTTCTTTCTATCATATCTGTCAATTGACAGTTCCAAAGTTTTTTTTTAATAATTTTGACATACTTCTGGACAACAAAGAGTTGGGGAAACTCACGTTCAATATTAGATGATGTGGATAAATTAGAATTGAACTTAAACTTAAACTTAAACTTAAACTTAAACTTAAACTTAAACTTAAACTTAAACTTAAACTTAAACTTAAACTTAAACTTAAACTTAAACTTAAACTTAAACTTAAACTTAAACTTAAACTTAAACTTAAACTTAAACTTAAACTTAAACTTAAACTTAAACTTAAACTTAAACTTAAACTTAAACTTAAACTTAAACTTAAACTTAAACTTAAACTTAAACTTAAACTTAAACTTAAACTTAAACTTAAACTTAAACTTAAACTTAAACTTAAACTTAAACTTAAACTTAAACTTAAACTTAAACTTAAACTTAAACTTAAACTTAAACTTAAACTTAAACTTAAACTTAAACTTAAACTTAAACTTAAACTTAAACTTAAACTTAAACTTAAACTTAAACTTAAACTTAAACTTAAACTTAAACTTAAACTTAAACTTAAACTTAAACTTAAACTTAAACTTAAACTTAAACTTAAACTTAAACTTAAACTTAAACTTAAACTTAAACTTAAACTTAAACTTAAACTTAAACTTAAACTTAAACTTAAACTTAAACTTAAACTTAAACTTAAACTTAAACTTAAACTTAAACTTAAACTTAAACTTAAACTTAAACTTAAACTTAAACTTAAACTTAAACTTAAACTTAAACTTAAACTTAAACTTAAACTTAAACTTAAACTTAAACTTAAACTTAAACTTAAACTTAAACTTAAACTTAAACTTAAACTTAAACTTAAACTTAAACTTAAACTTAAACTTAAACTTAAACTTAAACTTTAACTTTAACTTAAACTTAAACTTAAACTTAAACTTAAACTTAAACTTAAACTTAAACTTAAACTTAAACTTAAACTTAAACTTAAACTTAAACTTAAACTTAAACTTAAACTTAAACTTAAACTTAAACTTAGAACTTAAACTTAAACTTAAACTTAAACTTAAACTTAAACTTAAACTTAAACTTAAACTTAAACTTAAACTTAAACTTAAACTTAAACTTAAACTTAAACTTAAACTTAAACTTAAACTTAAACTTAAACTTAAACTTAAACTTAAACTTAAACTTAAACTTAAACTTAAACTTAAACTTAAACTTAAACTTAAACTTAAACTTAAACTTAAACTTAAACTTAAACTTAAACTTAAACTTAAACTTAAACTTAAACTTAAACTTAAACTTAAACTTAAACTTAAACTTAAACTTAAACTTAAACTTAAACTTAAACTTAAACTTAAACTTAAACTTAAACTTAAACTTAAACTTAAACTTAAACTTAAACTTAAACTTAAACTTAAACTTAAACTTAAACTTAAACTTAAACTTAAACTTAAACTTAAACTTAAACTTAAACTTAAACTTAAACTTAAACTTAAACTTAAACTTAAACTTAAACTTAAACTTAAACTTAAACTTAAACTTAAACTTAAACTTAAACTTAAACTTAAACTTAAACTTAAACTTAAACTTAAACTTAAACTTAAACTTAAACTTAAACTTAAACTTAAACTTAAACTTAAACTTAAACTTAAACTTAAACTTAAACTTAAACTTAAACTTAAACTTAAACTTAAACTTAAACTTAAACTTAAACTTAAACTTAAACTTAAACTTAAACTTAAACTTAAACTTAAACTTAAACTTAAACTTAAACTTAAACTTAAACTTAAACTTAAACTTAAACTTAAACTTAAACTTAAACTTAAACTTAAACTTAAACTTAAACTTAAACTTAAACTTAAACTTAAACTTAAACTTAAACTTAAACTAAAACTTAAACTTAAACTTAAACTTAAACTTAAACTTAAACTTAAACTTAAACTTAAACTTAAACTTAAACTTAAACTTAAACTTAAACTTAAACTTAAACTTAAACTTAAACTTAAACTTAAACTTAAACTTAAACTTAAACTTAAACTTAAACTTAAACTTAAACTTAAACTTAAACTTAAACTTAAACTTAAACTTAAACTTAAACTTAAACTTAAACTTAAACTTAAACTTAAACTTAAACTTAAACTTAAACTTAAACTTAAACTTAAACTTAAACTTAAACTTAAACTTAAACTTAAACTTAAACTTAATCTTAAACTTAAACTTAAACTTAAACTTAAACTTAAACTTAAACTTAAACTTAAACTTAAACTTAAACTTGTTTTTTTTTTGTTTATTAAATTACTATTAACTTTGAACAGAAAAGCGTTATGATAAACGAAATCGTTAGGTTTGGCTGTGTGTGCGCCGAGTGCATCTCCGTGCCACGAGCCATTGTCTAAATTGTTTGGTTTTGCTTGTGATATTAAAATTTTAACTATTTATTTATTTTTATTGAAATAGTTGTCTGACGTTACAGTAACACGTTGACTGATTGCTTAAAATGAGTTAGGATAGGCGGGGCTTTATTTATGCTTTCGGTGTAGCTTAAACCGGTCTGGTGGATTGTATTGCCCTTCCTATATAAATAATTATTCATTAGCAATAAATATGGTAAACTAGTACCTATGTTGCAATTGCCACAGGAGTGAACGAACCATTATTTCACCCAATTCACCGATCACATCAATAAAAAAAAATGGATTTCAAGTTTCATGTTTGATTCATTTAATTCAATTTAGGAATAATACATTTAAATTTCATCCCTTAACTCCCAAATATTAATATTAATTGATTAATAGCTACTAGCTATATAAACACTTCATCATTTCTTACAACTAAAAACAAAAAATAAAAATAATAATAATACTTATGCTAAAAACAAAAAAATTATAATAATAATCTTAAAACTAACGCCAAACTTAAATGGTCGGAGAATCAATCATGAACGGGAATCCAAAATATGGTATTAATTGGGGTATTATAGGACTCTCAAGTTGGTCCGATTTTATGACTGTTTTTGAATAAGCACTGGAAAATTCTAACCGGTTTCTTAACGTTTCTAACCGGGCTTTTATTAAAGATAATTACCCCCTCCCGACAACCTGAAGGGAGGAAAAGCACATTATTTATTCAATGCTATCAAATGACAAAAGCGTGCTACGCAATTTATCAACCAAAAAAAATTAACTCACCTGAGGGGGCTATGTGGCTCAGAATATTCTTCGGGTGCGGTTTCCTGGTCGTGAATAGTCCAAGATTAAACAGAAAAAATCAACCAATGCCCCACTACTCAAAACGTCACTTATTTTCCTGAACTTATGCCGATGGGTTACCTATCCGAAAAACAAACCAAAACGTTTTATTTACATGCACGTAGTCCAATCGCACTAAGAGTAATCAATTATTTACCGTAACTAGCATTTTTTTAATTTAAGTTTTAATTGCCACTAGTAATGTATAAATTTAAACACTATGTATATAAACACTAAAGGCATTATAATTATAATGTATTAAATTATTTGATCCCTATTTTAACGAATAGCAAAACCGAACTGATTAAATTTTGCATTAGACACAAGATAGCAAAAACAATGGAAATATTTATTTGGTCGAAAACGGATCCAGTTCAATACCATTACCACAAATAGCGAAACCAACTGACCAAAAGAATTTTAATACAGCTGATGACGAGCAACAACACATAGAAATCACTATAAGGTATACACTAATAATTCGGTATTAGGTATAAGATAAAAGAAAACATACAAATAAAATGTTAGAAGGTATGGCCATCAGCGGTTTTCTGTTTTAAATTACGTTACCAATTTGGCGAATGAATGAAATCCAAAAATCTGTTCGTTAGCCAATTTACAAGTTAAAACCAGTCCTGGCATTAAGTAAGGTTAGTTACCAAATTTATAAATTATTTCCCATTATTTAAATGTAATTATTAACTAAGAAACAAACCGAACACTGTTTAATATTTCTTTACATGCTCATACCCGTGATTTAGAATACGAAAGTTCTACATTGGTTTAAATCTATTCAGAGCGTCCCTAGCCGTATTTAGCCATTTTGACAATTGTTGTGAATTCTAGCACTAATTATCAAAATTATGGTACTTAATTGATACGGTAACTAATTGATTGATAAAAATTGAATTAATTTAATTTATTTTATTTTTTAATGCCCAAAATACTGAGTTGATGTTATAACAAAATCTGAAAATTATTTTCACATTTAATTTGTATTATTCAAAATGCTTAGGTGCTAAAAGTTGGAATACTATACACTATAGTTTTCATGTTTTACGTTCATATTACTTTTAAAGTGTGTTAACGTCAAGTTTAGAAAGCATTTATTCTAGTTATTAAGATATAACTATACATTTGTTTATCAAATATTTAAACTGATTGTGCTCTTTGCCCAATTTTATGTTTTTTTTAGTGCTACTTCAAGATAAGTGATTTTTCTTGAACCGAGGCAACAAATTTAAGTGATTTTTGCCCCAAAACGCACGTTTTCTTTGCAAAGCTTCGGAACACCAATCGTTTTTTTTGTTCGAAATTTATTTTGCTAGCTTTTGGGTAAAATGTTTAAAGCTAGGGTAGGAAAAATGATAATTTAAATATGTATTTGTTTTGTTTTGCTGTAATGTAACACAAAACACATTCAACTGACTTAGTAAATATCAACCAATTTAAAATTATCAATGATGTGGTGCAAACTACAAGAAGAAGGACGATTAACAATACCGATAATTTCGGATATTATTCAAAATAAAACCAAGTATATCATTATCCACTCTACTAAATCCTTAAATTCATTATCCCATAAAGAATAAAATAAAATTATTCTTTCGAATTTCTCCGAACATCAGCAGTCTAGTACCACAATACTGTAGTAGTAGTATCATTTCCAAAGTAATTCTAATTTTATTTTGGTATGCCACAACCAAAACCTATGTAGCATGTATATGTATGTATATATCTATATGGAAAAGCTCATATATATAAGAAAGAAACATTGGAATCTAATTTCCATTCGGAAAATTTATATTTTTCCAAAAAATATAATTTTTGTTTTATAATTAATGTATTTTGATATTATACGTACACTCTTATTCTTATGCTCTATCTACTGTGTTATTTAATATATTTTCTCTGAGGTTTTTCTTTTTCCATGGCATCGTTATTTTTTTGTTAATTAACAAAATTTATTGTATCTGCAATTTTTGCATTTTTTAATGAATTATTGCTGTATGGATTAATATTATTTTGTATATGTATAATAATTATTATTTAAATCGCATGATGTACCGTTTTTATTTTGTGGCTATGATTTCCTTACTTCGCAACATTTTAAGATGTGCATCTCTATTCATTTTATTTTACAAGAATAAAAAAGAAAAAAATAATAAAAATCCTCCTTAAAGTATATTAGGAAGATATCTTGTATTCTTTGGACGTAAGAAAACACTATACCGTGTAGTTTTGTCTGTATGTGACTTAAAAGGATCAGCAAAACATCTGTTTAATTTCACATATAAACCTAGGCAAAACGAATAAAACTAAATGTCCTTTTTTTGATGTAGTTGGTTATTTTTTTTTTTTTTGTGCTGGGATGTTTTATCCGTTTCCTTAGTTGATTTCTTGATGGCGAAGATGAAAATAAAGCACAACAACAAATATGTATATAAAAAAAAAGGTTAATAGAATTTTTATGTTTCACGTATAACTGATTTTTTCATCACTTTTTAAAGTCAAAGTTTTTTTTTTTATTCATTTATTTTGGGATCAAAAATGAGGTCCTTGTTACAACAAGATATATAAAAAAAATAGTTTCTTATCTCGTATTACAAGTGCAGCTCATTTCCCATTTATCCATTTGTCACTGAATATGGCAAGAAAAGGACATCAGATAAATTCATAAGAATTCGATAAGTTGTTTAAGAAAAATAGATCAGTTTCATCTGAATAAAATATAGACGATATTCTTCCGGTATAGAAATTAGTTTCGATTTTTTTTTTGTAAATGAGGGTGATTTGAACTTTGCTTATATACGGACATGACAGTTCATTAAACTTTCAATATTTTCCAACTGTGCGCTGTAATTTGTTGGTGAAGTGTAATTCCATTTTAATTAAAATGTTCAACTATATACAATAACCGATTTAATTTCATATAATATTCAAATTACATTTTGTATACATTACTAACTAACACCCCCTTACTAATCCATACCCCTAAATATCTGACCTGTTAAACATGAAACTTTTAGTATAACAACATACTAGACGTAATAACAGCAACAAAAAAATTAAACACATGTTTAGCACCATTAAGTTGTTATACAAAAACTAAATAGTTGGAGTTGTTGTAAGGGGTTGAGGGTAAAAAAAACATTTTAATGATCAGAAAATGATTTTCCAATATTGTTCTTGTAATGAAACCTATGAAAAAGGAAAAACTTTTTCTTTTGTCTTTTCGTCCTTAAGTAAAATGATAGCTTTATCGTCGTTGTTTTTGAAAGCTTTACTTAAGAAGTTAAGTAATAATTTTTTTTTTTTTGCTAAGAAAGTATCTACTAACAAATTTTAAAGTTTATTTTTTTACTTTACAAAAATTTGTGAAAGATAATTATCATGATATCCATTATACCAATAATCTTATAAACTTCTTCTAAGGAAAATATAGCTTTTTGTGAAATATTTTGCCCTTCCTATTGTATAAGGGGATTGAGAACATGTATTCGGAAGTCGATAAGAAAGGATGAATCAAAATGATTCGTTTAAGGAAATTACGAAAATCTAAAATGTGGAAAATTGAATTTTGGAGTCAACCACCAACCAAAACCATAAAAGAGTTGTTTTGTAGCAAACCCTTCTAGAGTTCAGAGCCAAAATCAAACGGCTTAATTTTTTAGATTGAATTTTTTAGAATTTTTTCAGAAGTTTTTTTAGTGGTATAACTTTTCAATGTTCAATGTTCTATAGGAATACATAGTAAAATGACGTTTTTAAATTAAAGTTATCCAATGAAAAAAAGCAAAAATATTATAAAATGTTTATATAAAAGTTTTCTACACATCTTTAACTGCAATATACAAGAAGGCTATATTGATATTAAGTAAATATTAAATGCAGAAATATTCAGGCCGATTATACATCTCGCCGGATTTACTGCGGCGGGAGAACATCCGATTCGCATTCGATCCGCATTTGAAAATATTTGCATTATAGAATCCGACGGAAATCTGCAACGATCGATCCGCAATGAAACTGTAATTTGAGCATCATCTGTCAAATTTTCCACATTGAATAAAGTCTTTATTTAATAACCTATAAATATATTTTCGTGAATTCTAAGAAAAATAAATATTTAAATTCAAAAACTTAAGTGTTTTTAGTACGTAATTATGGACACAATTTGGTTTTATTTAAAACTATACGAAATATGTGCCAAGATACTTTCCAGTTGTCAAACGTCCAGTGAGTAAAAATTTTCTGAAATATGGCTTTGTTTATGTTGATTGTTTCTAACGATCATTTATTTTTCAGGTTTATAAAAATTTTCAGACCAAGCAAAGCCGCTTTTCATTATGTTTTAAAATAACTGAAAACCCACCGGTAGTAAAATCGTCCTCACTACCCCCAGAGTTTAAATCAGCAGCGTGTCTAAGATTTTTAGCAGAAGGCAGATACCAGAACGGTGTCGGTCAGGATCATTTTGTTGGCATGGCACAACCAACAGTTTCGGTTGTACTATCGGAAGTGCTTGATATTTTGGAAACAATTTTATTTGGTAAATGGATATCGCTAAAAATGACCGAAGATGAAAGAAATGAGGCGAGGTTATATTTTTTTTTCAAAATGCAAAATACCTGGTGTTGTTATGTGTGTGTCGATGGTATGCACATTAAAATCGCTAAGCCATCAGATGATAATGCTCACCTTTTTTATAACCGCAAAGAGTTTTTTTTAGTTTGAATACCATGATAGTAACAACTTAGTGGCATGAGGCAGAGGATTCGGTGTTTGGATGCTACGTATCCTGGTGCTAGTCACGATTCCTTTATTTGTGGAAACACCGAGGCTTCCGAATATTTCAAAAGCATATATAATAATGGCGATAGAAACCAAAAATTTCTCGGTAAAAATTTTCTTCTTAGAAATTGTTTATGGAATTAATCTTTCAATACCTTTTTTTAAAGCTGACGCTGGGTACCTCCCCTTGCCATGGCTTATTACCCCATTCAGAAGTGCTGAAATTAATACTTCAAAAAGCCGATTCAATAAAAGTACAATCGGCGTCTGGAAAAATTTGTGTAGATGCCTGCTTGGAGTAGCTAGACATTTACACTACAAACCTGACAAATCTGGGAATATAATTAATGTGGCAGCTGCTGTACATAATGTTAGAATCCATTTAAATATTCCAGGTTATGATGAGCCAATTGAACAACAATTTTAAGAGGAAATTACCGACCATGAAATTGAATCTCAAGAATACCAAAGGTATTCTACAGAGGCGAATGAATTTCGCAACCAAATTTTATTGAACTTTTAGAGTGATAATAAAAATTTCATTGTTTTTAACTTATAAACATGTTTTATTCATTTTAAAAATTAGTTACCTTTCTTGGTTAGACATATCACAAAAAATACAGCCTTCATGACTATTAAAAGTCACATAATTAATCAGCCTTCATGGGTATTATCATGGTACACATGGCTATTATAAGTATTTTATACTTAAAATTACTCCTTACATATATCTAATTCAGTTTTTTTAACTCAATTTCTAAGAGTTGCTGTTTTAATTTATTTTTTCAAGCCTAAGCTGCTCCATTTTTAAATGATGCCTCCTGTTTTCTTGTGATAGGGCATCCATAGTTTGCTTTACAGTCTTTTGATGATCACATATTTTGTCTAGTGCCCTGTACATTTTTTTTTTGGTTTGAGTTTCCTTCCTCCAATTTTTCATTTTGCGTTTCGGTTAACTCTTTAATTTCGTTATACAATTTTTCCTGAATATTAATTTGTTTTTCTACTAGCCGTAACTGTTTGGGCGCTTTATTTTTAAAATTTCAGATGTTTCCATATCAATGCTGTCTTATATTTGGATTTCGACCTCTTCTTCAGGTAATAGCGATTGCTCTATATTATTAGTTGTTACTGTTTGTAAACTATTATCAGATGTCGCACTTTGATTGGCACCATCGGAATTCAAAGGTCACTTGCGAGGAACCCCGAACTTATTGGCTTTTGCCACACCTTCTACACAATCTCGAAGGCATACAAGTTCAATAACTTCTTCCCCCAATGGGCTGAATGACATTTGTGAATAATCCCCACCGCCAGTACCTCGAATCTCACGTTTGTTGTGGGCCAATTTCTTCCTTAAGGAGCCTTTAAAATCACTCCAAACGTAAACTTAAAAATTTAAACATCTATTTTACTTGAACAAATCTCCTAACCTTTTTCCAGTCCGCAATATCTTTCATCGGTGGCCCCAGCAAATTTAATTCGTCGCGAATGTTTTCCCAAAACTTTTGAACGGAATCAAAATTTCGTTTTGTATTGTTCCTTGCAATATCCGGATGCGTCTTCATCATTCGAACCATTTTCTCAAACTGAACTCGGTTCGTTGTGCGTTTTCTGTAAAGAATTATTTTTCGAATTTATTTCGATTTTATAGAATTTTATTTTGAAACTTATTTTGTTTATAAGACAGTTTAATTAAATCAAAAATATTTAAACACGCATTTTATTAATCTCCATGGCAAAAAAACTACACCGAAATCTTTGACATCTGCAGTAAATTTTGTGCGTATTTGCAATGACAATTTTTGTATGGAGTGCGATTCTTGCGCGGATTGAATGATACCAAATTTTTTCACTGCATTACCGTCATTCACTCCCTTTTCATTCGACGTATTCAATATTACGTTAAACGTGAAATTCGAATAAAATTCCCTCCGCGGTCAATCCGGCGAGTTGTATAATCGACGTGATTAAAACTAAATTATGTCTAGAATATAATTTTCGAAGTTTGATTTTGGAAAATGCATCTAAGTTGGCTCTGAAGAATTAAAATCAATCTTGCTAGATTTATATTTAGATTTACTATTATCATAGCCTTCTAGAGAATAGAGTCATAATCATAATGACGTATTTTTTAAAGTTTTTTTAGTGGTATAGCTTTTCACTGATTTCCATATGAATCCATAGTAAAAAGGGTGTTTTATAGCTTCAAGTTTTTCAATGAAAAAATTCTACATATTTCTACAGATTTCTACATATCTTTAACAACAATTTACAAGAAGGCTATATTGGTATTAAGTAAATATTAGTTGCAGAAATGTTTCTAATAGTAGTTTCTAATTCCCTTAAAAAACGAGATTTTTTGATTATTGCTCTATAAAATAAAGGGTGCTCTGCTATTATATGTCAGATGTCTGAGATGCTTACAGAAAAATATGAAAAAAAAAATATTTAGGCTGCGGTCGAATACTCGGGTAAATCATTTACTACGGTAAATGTAGGTTTTTAGTGTTCGTTTTTTTGTTAAATTACGCATTTTTTTTTCTATTTTATACTCACTCAATTCTTACAACAATAAAGAATAAAGTACCTAAACGGTAAACATTTTCATTTTTTTATTTCGTTTACTCTACATAAAAACAAGGTAAATGCATTTACCGAATTTAGTGGATTTGCTCGAGAATTCGACTTTTATTCGATTTTTAATATTTTGTTATTGTGTCTTGCTGCTCCTATAATTTTTGATCTTGAAATTTCTGCCATCTATGTAATGTATTATTGACTTAATGACCAAACCATTTGTAGTAAGCTTTTATTTCAATTTAACCATGCTGTTATTATGAATTTTTATTTTTAAATTTTGTTTTAAATAAAATCAATTATTACAAGTTAAATTAATTATTATTATCAATTATTTCAAGTTAATCAAGGTTTATTCCTTGTTTCTGATTCCCTTATAAAAGCTTCGTTTTTTAAACTACGGCCTTGTAGAATCTAGGTGGCTTTGGTTTATGACTTATATCAAAGCCAACTTAATAAATAAAGCCTCCATGTTGACGATATTTTTTTAAAAGCTTTTTTTAAGGTATCAAAAAATCCAAAAGAAAATGTTTATTTCATAGTTTTTATATGGAGAGATATGACCTCAGTTTATTCAAAATATATTAATGTAAATTGACTCGAAATTAATTTTATTTTGATTCAATTGAAACTATAAACTTTATTTTCCACCTGACTTGGACGATTTTTTCGTGAGCTTTTCCAATTTACGGTAATAATGATAACAAAATAAAATATTTTATATCTGAAAAAGCTTAAAAATAGAGTACATGCATGTAAAAAAGAGATATAAATATAAAGGAAAAGGCGCGACGTTTACAATAATAAACATGACAAACAATATAGAAAGAAGGTAAACATAAGAGAAATGAAGCAAATACATAATATGAAGCATATTATCAGATGACAGCTAATAAAAAGCAAAGCCTACTTAATAAATAATTTTTTTTTAAGAATTTAATTTGTCTGTCTGTAATTAGTTGATTTTTCGGCATTTTTTATAGACAAATATATTAATTGTTCATGGCAATCCCAATATTTTTGATTTGGTAAATCAGAAAAATACAGAGACCAATCGCTCATGGAGGCTTTATTTATTAAGTAGGCTTTGCTTATATTAACAAAAACAACAACCTTTTAGATAAATTTAAAAATACCTTATTTTTCAAGACAATTTTCACAAAGAAATAAACATTTTATCGTTGAACACATTTCATCCTGGAAACAGAAGCTTTTGATTGAATGCAAAAAATTCAAAGCTGACTTCAAAGTGAAACATATTTGGTTGAAATTTGGGTAAATTTATTTTAAGATGGATCATGATAGTGTACCAGTTAAAATTGATTAATTTGATGAGCCGCAATTTCGTATCGTAATAGTTACATAAGTCTAAGTCTCGGAAATTCCGTCTGATAAGTTGTAATGGTGCATACAGTGCTGGGAAAAAAAATTGGGCAAACATATTTTATTACAAATTGGAATGTTTTTTTGCTAAAATTACAAAACTTTTGAAAGCAATTGGCTTATTGTTTCATTTTAAATAGATCTATGACCTAATTTTTTGGAAAAAAAATTACCTGCAATTTAGGGGGAAACCCCGAAAAATGCCAAAATATTCAAAATACGTTGATTGGAGTTAAAGTAATCGAATAAATTAAACATTTATTTTTACATTTTTTTTTTGTTTTTTTACTGATTTATAGAAACTCTATCTTTAATATTGATATTTTGTTGGACCGCCATTTGCTTTTATTACAGCGATACAGCTCTGATTCATTGAATTTGATAAATTTTTCAAAGTCGTAGCAGGTATGGATTCCCAAATCGTCATCAACAAACTTTTTAAAGCTTGAATTGATTATGGGCGCTTTTTTTTACAATTTATCGTTGTTCGCCGTCATCTGCATTGATATCCATTTTTTTTTTTGTTTTTTTTTGTTTATTTGTTGTCACTTATAAATTTTATAAAATAAAAACCACTTTGTTATTTTTAAATATATATTTTAATTGAAAAAAATTTTCCTTATATTCTTCGGTTCTATTTTTAAAAACTATTACAATATTTTAAATTATCCTGCTTATATGAAATATGTTTTTTGATGATATGTTATTTAGCTCCTCCTTGTTTTGATTAACTATTATTATTATTGATGCGGTCATACATTTTGTTGGTTTTCGTGTTTATTTTGTTATTTGAGAGGTTGTTGTTGCTTTTGTTTTTTTGTATTTCTAACTCTTCTAGCCTATTTAGTGTTTGTCCTTCTCTAATTCTATGTAATATGGTTAAGTTAGAACTGTAATCTCTATATGTATGTTTTTCTTATTTTATATTGTTACGTTTTTGCCTTGGCAATCAAGGTTCGAATCATTGGATTGTGAATAATACAAAATCAATTTAAATTATCTCCAACGAATTTATTTATTTCACAAAATTTATTACAGCACAGTTTATCAATAAAAATTTACAAAATCACTTTATTTAATTATTCTCAAACTTTACTTTTACTTTTTATTTTGCACTAAAACACATTTCATATCACTTTTTAATTCCTATCCCTATTTTAATCTTTACTCTATCGCTTTCCAAATATTACTTCTCCAATTCGACTTCGTTCGCCTTTTTATATACACATACCAAACTTCTAGCAAGCACATGACTTTTCCAGTTAGAATAGCACAGACACATTTAGAGCAATTTTATCAAAGGAAAATTTTATTTTAGTTCAGTTAAACATTGATCTATTAATTTAATTTATTCTATTACACACTAGGCGTCACCGTCATAATATTTATATTGTGACGGTGACACCTAGTGTGTAATAGAATAAGTTAAATTAATACCTGAATGTTTAACTGTTCTAAAATGGAACTTTCAATTAAAAAAATTGTTACGTAATGTTTCTACACTAGAAATTTCATGAGATTTGTAGAAGTTTGGTTTGGGTATGTAAAAAGGCGAACGAAGCCGAATTGGATTAGTAATATTTGGAACGCGATAGAGTAAAATTGTAAGATTATTAGTGGTATTTGGAAAGCGACAGTGAGAAGATTAAAATAGGGATAGGAATTAAAAAGTGATTTAAAAAGTGTTTTAGTGGAAATAAAAAGTAAAAGTGGTAAGTAAAATTTTAAAATAATTAAATAAAGTAATTTTGTGAATTTTTATTGATAAACTGTGTTGTAATAAATTTTGTGAAATAAATAAATTCGTTTGTGATAAATTAAATTGATTTTGTATTATTCACAATCAAGTGATACGAACCTTATTTGACAAGGCAAAAACGTAAAAATATTGTGACGGTGACACCTAGTGTATAATAGAATAATTAAAACTAATAGCTCAATGTTTAACTGTACAAAATGGAATTTTCCTTGATAAAAATTGTTACGTAATGTTTCTACGCTATTCCAACTGGAAAAGTCGTGAACTTTCGAGAAGTTTGGTTTGTGTATATAAAAAGGCGAACAAGATCGAATTGGATTATTAGTATTTGGAACGCGATAGGGTAAACTTGTAAGATTATTAGTAATATTTGGTAAGCGATACTATAAAGATTAAAAGGAATTAAAAAGTGATTTAAAAATGTGTTGTAGTGCGATAAATAAAGTAAAGGTGATCATTAAAATTTAAGAATAATTTATATAAAGTGATTTTGTGAATTTTTATTGATAAACTGTGTTGCAATAAATTTTGTGAAATAAATAAGTTCGTTGGTGATCAATTGAATTGATTTTGTATTATTCACAATCCAGTGATACGAACCTTATTTGACAAGGCAAAAACGTAACAAATTGGTGACAGCGTTGGGATTGTGAATAAAAAGATAATGAAAATGATTCTCAACGAATTAAAAGTTCTAGAATTAAAGAGGGAACTTGAGAAACGGGGTTTGGCTACTGATGGTACTAAAGCAGCTTTACAAGCGCGACTACGTGAGGCCATGCAGAACGAAGGGCTGGACGCGGAACATCATGATTTCGGAGAGAAAGTAACGGATGCGGCAACCGTAGAACAGAAAGCAGAAGATAAACAACCGTCGGTCGAAACAACACAACTACCATCTGGAAGTTTCGATTTGTCGCAGTTAATAGGTGCTATGAACCAAATGATGGGACAGATGGGTCTAATGAAACAACAAAACAAACGACAGGAGAAATCTCTAGGAGAAATTAAAAATCAAATGGCGCAACAAGGAGAGCAGTCGAATCATCAAGAAATGAAACAACAAATGGAGAAAATTGATCAGTCAAACCAAGAAATTAAACACCAGATGGAACAACAAATGGAGAAAATAGCACAACCAATCCAAATTATAGAGTGTCAGATTAGGGAAATTGCCGAAGGCCAACAGAGAATTGACGAGAAAATTCTGGAATTGTCTACAAATGTACAAGGCGAAATAGAGAAACTGCAAACGAATTTTAAGATGGAGATTCAACAGGTTGAACAAAAATTAGAAACGGAAGTCAAACTTGTCAAAACGGAGGTTCAACGTCTCGAGAAAGAACTAAATAATGTCAAAGCAAGTGAAACAACTACGCAAGTGGTACAGACCGTCCCGTCGATTAAGTTGAAGCCACCAACATTCGACGGAACAACATCTTTCGGCATTTTTAATTTTCAATTTGAAACAGCAGCCAATCAAAACCATTGGAACGATGAACATCTTGTCGCAGCGTTAATAGTGGCCATTAAAGGTGAAACAGCGGAGGTCTTACAAACAATTCCGGAAAAAGATCGCAACAGTTATCTCGAAATTATGAAGGCGCTGGATCGGAAATACGGCAGTGATCACAAGCGGGAAATCTATCGAATGGAATTGAAAAGCCGCTACCAAAATGGAGGAGAATCACTTCAAGAATTTTCATCGGCAATCGAGCGATTAGTACATCTAGCACATACCAGTACATCAGCCGATTATATGGAAAGGCTAAAATTTGACACATTCATTGACGGCATTCGAGATCCAGAGACACGTAGGGCGGTGATGTTGTCACCTAAAGCGACCTTCGCGGAAACCGTTGCGTTTGCGTTGACGATCGAGGCTGTGCAGAACTTTACACGACCGTCATTATTTAGGTGCCAAATGAACTCAGACAGGAACGGCAGCAGGGAGCGAATGGTACCGACAGGCGGAAGAGGCAGGCATAGGTGTTGGAAATGTGAAAAGTTGGGTCACATCTCAATGGACTGTCGGAGTGCTATACAGAGAAAGATGAGATCGCCACCTTTTATGCGGACAAACGCCGAACGGTCGGAACAAAGGTCTAGAAGCAGCGAGCGAAGATGTTGGGTATATAACAGGATTGGCCACATCTCGCGAGATTGTTTGGAAGCAAGAGGAAAGCGGCACGGATCACTATCTTCTGTGGAAAGAGCACGAAGAGAAGAGTAGGAATCGAATGAGCGGATGGCAACAGTCGGTAAAGTAAAATGGTTAGAAGTCACTTTGAAGGAACCGAAGCTGGCTTCGCCGTCTGGTTCCACACAATTGTTCGGAAAGATTTGATCGCAGGAGCAGTGCAGCTGGTTGATGGGTTAAAATTAAGAATGGCAAATGAGAAGAGTGCAATGATTAAAGGGAAAAGGATCGTGAGCATAAAGATCGGCGAAACTCGTTTCCCGCACGAAGTTCTGGTCGCAGACATTGTGGACGAGGTAATTTTGGGAACGGACTTCATGAGGATGAATGGCTTTGTGTTGGATTTTGGACGAGGAATATTGAGTAGCGATAACATCGAGCTGAAACTTAAATTTAACGGTACGGATACGACAGTAAGGCGAGTAACAATCAGTCATTGCGAGGAGCTGTCATTGAAATCTGAAACAATTGTTGAGGAAACGAAAGAACACCAGGTTAAACAGATATTGGATAAAAAGTACCGAGTTGCGCGAAGAGAAGTGTTAGTGTTCGGTGGCTGGATGAGGGATCGTTATAACAAACAAGCAAACGACGGAAGATTTGGAGAAAAGCGGCTGAAACGGAACCGCGTTCTACAGTGGAAGAAGGATTCGTCATCGAAAGTGGAGCCTATATGGACGGCACTCTACAGGACAAGAAAAGGGCAAGGAGGTAAACCAATGGCGGTACATTTAGAGAGGCTGGCCCTCTAAAAAGAAGGTAACTTCGGTATTGTTCGAGACGAACAGGCTTAGGTGAGGGGTAGTGTGACGGTGACACCTAGTGTATAATAGAATAAGTAAAACTAACAGCTCAATGTTTTACTATACTAAATGGAATTTTCCTTGATAAAAATTGATACGTAATATTTCTACGCTATTCCAACTGGAAAAGTCGTGAACTTTCGAGAAGCTTGGTTTGTGTATATAAAAAGGCGAACAAGATCGAATTGGATTATTAGTATTTGGAACGCGATAGAGTAAACTTGTAAGATTATTAGTAATATTTGGTAAGCGATAGTATAAAGATTAAAAGGAATTAAAAAGTGATTTTAAAAAGTGTTGTAGTGCGATAAATAAAGTAAAAGTGATCAGTAAAATTTAAGAATAATTTATATAAAGTGATTTTGTGAATTTTTATTGATAAACTGTGTTGTAATAAATTTTGTGAAATAAATAAATTCGTTGGTGATAAATTAAATTGATTTTGTATTATTCACAATCCAATGATACGAACCTTAATTGACAAGGCAAAAACATAACAATATGTATATTACAATATTCACCAAACAAAACCAAACTACCACACCAAACTAAAACCAATACAGCATTAGAAAAGGGACGTTCAAATTTATACATTAAATATTTTTTTTTTCTCTAATCACACATGACACTAATGCTTATTATTTACATTTACATTTGCCAGACGAATTATTGTCAAATTGGTTTATGTAGCAGTTTTCTTAATTTAAAACTTTATTCTTTACACAGATAAAAGTTCATGCCAAATTTAATTTAGCTTGGCAATTAGAGATGGCACTTATTATGTATTTGATTAAAGCTCATGAAATAATGTAATTAGTTAGCATGTTAAAAATAAGATGTCAATATGTAAAAACAATCAAAATGTTGGTGGTTTTAACAAAGTTCAAGAATAAAATAAAGAAAATTCTTTCTATTCAAAACGATATTCCATCGAGTTAAAATCAAGTGAAATAAAAGAGAAATCAAGTATTAATAAATTGAATAAAAACTAACTTATAATATACTCATAATAGGTGTGTTTCTTCAATTATAATGATATTCATTATTCACTGCTAGTTTATCTAGTAGTCCCTTCTTCTATTATTCACTACTACCAAATAAACATCTCATTTTTGGAAAAGGCATCTATTAATCTCTTGCCATTTTCATTATTATTAAATTGAGACGTCAAAATGTCGGCGGAAATTATTTTAAGTTTATTTAAAGAATTTGATACTCGCCTATCGGCTCGTGCCGATAAATTTCATATTCGTGAATAACAGCTATCATTAATTGCTCGTTGAATAATATACTATTATTAAAACAATTTTTCTATCGATATATAAAAGTTCACAAAAAATTGGAGCGAGATAGTCAGAATTGAATTATGAAGAAGCATCATCCCGAATTCAGGACGATTATCAACCTTCATAGCAACATATATGTTGTGCGAAATTTGATTTGGGTTCTGTTTTTTTTAATATCACTAATGTGTTCTTTGAATCGTTTTTGAAATGATCAGCCTGTTTGTCCTACATAGAATTTGTTACAGTGATTGCAATTTATTTTGTATACTCCTGTATCGTTTGGTGGTTTATGTTTTGTGTAGTTTAGTTTTCGTTTTATTTTATTATTAATTTTGTACGCTGTTTATAATCCGAGTTTATCGAGTTTTTGTATTATGTTGCTTGTTGCTTTATCATATTCAACACTGATATATTTGCTGTTTTTATTGTTGTCTCATTGGGTTAGTGTTGTCATTAGTCTTTGTTGCTTACGTTGGGGTGATGAAAATTGTTGTGGATAGTATGATCTGTCTGTGTCGGTTTTCGATATATTTGGAATGAATGTTTTCTAACGTGAATTTTATTAAGGGTTGTTTATTGTTTATATTCTGATTTAATTTATCTAATTGTCTTTGTGAACCATTGAAAAGTATGATGATGTCATCTACATACCTGTATCAATAAATAATCTTTTTAGGGAAAAGTGTTTCTGTCGTTTAATACGTATATATTTTCGAAGTCGTTTAGGTAGATTTCTGCTAGTTTTCCTGAAAGTGGGCTTTCCATTGGTACTCCATTTGTTTGTACATAAAATTCCTCGTTGTAATTCCAGTTAGGAGACTAAAGATTTGATTCGGTTCTATACATTAAAATACACATTTAAAAATAACAAAGTCGTTTTTATTTTATAAAATTCTACCGCTGCCATTTAATATTTATTTCATGATGTGCTTCTGTCTTTCTTTCTTTAGATAACTAATTTAAATAATTTTTTGATTTTTATAATTATTTATTTATTTATATATAATTATTGATTGATTTATATTAATTAAATTTTTTTTATTTTTCAAGTTATCTATATCTCTATAATTTAAATTATCACTTCATGAAACGAGTTATGATTTCATATGTCTGACCGAAACCTGGCTCAATGATGGAGTTTTGTCTGATGAATTATTTGATAATCGGTATTTGGTACATCGTGATGATCGTGACCTAGCTGCGAGAGATTTACGGGACTGTGGTGGAGTACTGATCGGTTATAAGCTTGAACTTCCTGTTGTTCCTTTGGATTTACCTAACTTTCCGTTTGAATGCTGTATGGTGAAGTTTTCGTTAAATCAATATCAATGTCTTTATATATGTATGGTTTTTTTTATATGCTACATATTTACGATAACTTGCAATTATTTTTTGAATTTTTAGAGAAATTTAATGATAAAATTGAAAATGGTAACCTTGATATTTTGTTGCTTTGTGATTTTAATCTAGGTTCTATTGTATGGAATATTGATGAAAAAGGGCAATTATCTCTCTTTAAGACTAATATTTATGATGATCAAATTCGAATATTACGTAAAGCAATTAAGGTTGAAATCAAGATTGGATACAGAAATTATATATGCAAAGTTAAAGACGCTATTAAATTTGATCCAAACTTCTTTTGGAAGTTCAATAAAAACCTGTCTACTAAATCAAAATTTCCGAGTGTAATGAACTATTTAAATAATAGTTCCAGTAATGTTGTTACTATTTGCGAGTGATTTTCTGATTATACTTCAGCAGCGTTTTTAATCCGTCAACTGAATTATCTAATACATTAATTTATTCTTGTAATAAATCAAACTTTTGTGTGGATATGATCGTATTTCTGAAAGAGAAGTTCACTTAGTGATTAGTGGTTCTGGCGGCCTACCAAGCAAATTTGTAATTAATATAGATACGTGTTTAGTTAAGCCCTTTACAATTATTTTTAACAAATCTTTAAACAGTGGCGAAGTTTCCAAATCATGGAAAACTTTTTTTATTATTCTAATTTTTAAATCAGGTGCTGTTGCAAATGTAACAAAATACCGTGAAATTTGCATTAGTAATGTTTTTACTAAAATTGTTGAAAAGATTATGTTTGAAATTGTGTACAATGAAATAAGACATTCGATTAATTTATGTCATTCGTTCCGGGAACATCCACAATTACTAACTTATTGGAATTCTCCAGTATCTTATCAAGTCATTTAGATAGTAGTGGCCAAGTGGATACACTGATTTTCAAATAGCATTTGATATGGTAGATGATTTTTTTACTTTTAAATAAATTAGTTACCTTCGGTATTACCGGTAAATTTGGTTGAAATCATTTTTAATGGAACGTATAGTTTCTGTTAAATTTAATGGTGTCTATTTCGATAAATTTAGTCCCACGTAGGTATACCCAAGGCTGGGCAAATTACATTACACTGAGTAACTAAAATACTTTTACAAATTACAGCAAACTGAGTAATTAAAATACAAATTACAATTACTTTCGAGTGGAGTAATTAAAATACAAGTTACAATTACTTTGAATTGTAATTTGTAATTAAAATACAAATTACAATTACTTTACATTTGTAAATTGACAAATTTTATTTGACAAAATTCGTTTAGTGAAAAAATGTATCATTAGAACATCGAATATTAAGATTAGGTTTTATACTGATGGCTCTGGAACCAGATTTTAATAAGCCTTGTAAACATTTAAATAAGAAATTTTAAAAACTGAGGTAATTAAAATACAAATTACAATTACTTAGAATTTAAGTAACTAAAATACAAGATACTGTTACTTGGAAAATGAGTAATTAAAATACAAATTACAAATTGTAATTTGTATTTTAATTACGTAATTTAAATACATGTAATTCGTTACTGCCCACCCTTGGGTATACCTCAGGGTTCCATACTTGGTCCGTTATTGTTTATAATATGTATCAATGATATTGTTGCAACTGTCTCTTATTAGCTAATGATCTTAAAATCTTTCGATCTATTAAGACTGAAAATGATTCCTGTATTACAAGATGACTTGAACACGTTAACTAGATGGTGCCAAATAAATAAGCTAAGTTTAAACATTTCTAAACGTTACATTATTACTTACAATAAAAAAATTAAAAAATCTGTTCTTTTTATCTATGCTATAAATAATATTGTGTTACGTAGGGTTGAGGTAGTTAAAGGTTTAGGTGTTCTTATCGATAGTAATTTGACTTTTAATCCTCATATTGTTAGAATTTGTGCCAAAGCTAATAAATTTCCTGGATTTGTGTTACGCAGATGTCAAGACTTTTCGTCTTATAGAGTTAACATCATTTTGTACAGCTCGTTAGTTAGAAGCCAAGTTTAGTATTGCACATAAATATGGACTCCTTTTTACGACTGTAACAGTGTTAGAATTCATGAGAAGACTATTTAGAAGGTTTCGACTTAAAGAATTGTTCCATAGTACATTGTAAGATTTCAAAAATTAAACTTAATGAGCTTAGAATCTAGATGAATGTATTTGGATGATGGATTTTTTGAGAATTGCTTTTATACCAATTTGTCAATCGAAGAAATTAATTTTTATATTGCCGCATATGGGTCTAGAAATGTTAAATTATTTAGAGCTCTAACTTCATCAACCAATAATTTCCTCGGCACACTACAGATTAACGATGAACCATGACTTGTTCTTTTGTGTTGATACTTTTAATAAATCAATAAATAATTTCAAAACTTCTTTACGAAATATAATACATAATTATTTGATTTCTTAATTTAGACAGTTATAAAATTAAATATTGTCTAATAAGTTTTATACTTGTATAATTATTATATATAGCTACATATTTCATATTTTTCTTTTTTTTTTTTTGCTTTTTATGGTAATTATAATTTCCTTGTGAGACAGATTGTAAATGGAGCCTTCGCTCTGTATTCTGCCTGAGTTTAATATAAAATAAAATTTAAAAAAAAAAAAAAAATTTCATGACTCGATTTTTCAATTAAATAAAATTACATGCTCTATGAACATTTTCGTATAAAAACAAAAAAAAAGCTGAAAACAATCGTTTGCCATATAGTTCCATAGTAGAGAATAAATTTTATGTACTTGATTTTAAGCTTAGTAAAAAATACAGTTGATACTGGAGGCTCTTATTTATAGTATAAAATACTACATTGAATCGAATAAATTTTATTACATACTTAAAGATACATACTTTGTCAGTTGAGCTTTAAAGCTTAAATTTGACCAATAAAGAAATATATTTTGACTTGTCTTGTATTGTTACTATTTAGATTATAATATAAGTAAATTCCTCACCAAATAAATCAAAATCAACTAAATTTTTAAATATAATCGAAAAATTATTGTTGTTGTCACTTTATTCAATTGTTGTTGTTTTGAATTTAATTTATATTTGTTTATTACACAAGAATATAAAGTATTAAACTTCCATCCACTGTCGTCAGCATAGAAACCTTTCTGTTATTGTAAAAAGTGTAATACAAAACTTAAAATTTTAAAGTTCTCACAAAAGCTCTACCATATCGAAAAAGCTTTTTTATTAGTATTTATTTAAAAGTGGTTTTGTGCTACAGAAAATGATTTATATTAATAGTACCTTTGTGAAATTAATCCTATTAATTAAGCTTTAAAGCACAAATTTGACCAACAAAGGAATGTTCACGAATTTGTTTCCATCACAATTTTTTTTTATCAAATATGTAATTAAATTTAAATTATAATTAAAGTGATACTTCCCTGTTGAACAAATTGTAATGATCATCAATCAGTCATCAATCATTATCAATTTAAATCTAGAGTATTGAATATATTAGTTGCAATAATCATTTAATTTCCCACTATTTAAAATAAACTTACGTAACATGGTAATTTGCATGTACTTACTTGCAAGTATTGTATATATCTAATTACTTACCAATTATGCTTTTATATTCTCACAAACTCACAAAACATTATTATAATATGTATCGAGGTATATTAAGTATTGTTCATCTCATTTTTTGTAACGATTAAAAATTGTTTTAAAAACTTTCTTCTTGTTCCGGCTTTGGTCAACAGCACATCTCACATAAATTACAAGGTACATCATCAATTTAAATAAAGACAACATAAATTAAAATTGTAAGTGTGTGTTTCAATTATTTGTTTTGGTACAAACATGGAGGTTCTACCGAGATATCTATAAGTTATGTCGGGAATACACAACAACTATAATTTACCAGTGATTAAAATAATAAACGTGTTGTGAAAAGTGTATTTTTATTTAAGAATTTAAAATGGATGTAGATGACAAAAAAGCATTTGATCGTGCAATAGAGAAACGCAAGCGATTGGTTGAATCATTAAAACGTATAGTAATATTTGCTAAGGCTATTAAAGACGAAACTACTATTGAAAGGATCGCGGTACAATTAGAAGCGATTAATAATTTAATGGTCGAGTTTCGCAAGATCGAGGACAAAATCATGTATTATCTTGATCAAATATCAGAAATCATTGATTTTGAGACGCAGTTTTTTGAAGCTAAAGCTATTCTTCAACGCCAAATCAATGCACGGAAGGGATCATCGATTAAACAAAACAATTGCTGCGTTCCATTTGACGTGGCAAAGTACAAATAAGTACTTGGGAGTACATGGTAAATGGAATGCAGAAAATTAGTTGCGAAAATAAAATTTAATTTATAAAAATTTACGCGCAACATGGAAAGTTGGAAAATTAATTATTAATTTGAAAACTGATCAGCCATTTTTTACCGAATAGTTGTACTGAATATTCGTGTAAATAAATTCGTGCAAATAAAAAAAAAAATCAAATTTTTGCTTAAAAAATAAAAAAATTAAAGTCGGAAGTTTCAAGAATCGAACTCCAAACACACATCACTCCTTTATATTACCACCCAACCACTCATCTCTATATAATTTTTACTCATTTTTTCGTTTATAAAATCGCACTTGGTGAAAAATCGCATACAAATTTTTGTTATTTTACCAGGCGAACAGAATTTAAAAAAACAACATATTTGTCAGCAACGTGACATTATTTTGTATCAAAGCGTGCCACTTCAAGGTATGTGACATTTGAACACACAAAATAAAGTCATATTACTGACAATTCTACCTTCTTGTAATTTCTGTTCGCTTGTTAAAATGACAAAAAATTTTTGCGATTTTTGATGAAAAAAAAAAAAATTTTTAACTGCTGACCTGGTAAATAAAAATTAACTTTTTTTAATTAAAAAGGCAATTTTTATTATTATTAAGCAACCACCCAAATAGAAAATTTAGAGCTATTTATTACAAAAAAGAAATCCTTCAGCCGCGAGGATCGAACTCTTACCATAAGAGAGCAACTTAAAAGCATAGAGCTCTCGAGTTCGATCCCCGCACCTGAAGGAATTTTTTTTTGAAAAAAATCTCGAAATTTTCTATTTGGGTGGTTTTGCCTTAATAATTTTAAAAAGGTTAATTTTTATTACCAGGTAAGCAGAAATTTAAAAAAAAAAAATTTTGTTTTTCATCAATAATCGCAAAAAATTTTGTCATTTTAACAGGCGAACAGAAATTACAAGAAGGTAGAATTGTCAGCAATATGACTTTATTTTGTATGTTCTAGTGTCACATAACTTGAAGTGGCACGCTTTGATACAAAATAATGTCACGTTGCTGACAATTATGTTTTTTTTTAAATTCTCTTCGCCTGGTAAAATAACGAAAGTTTGTATGCGATTTTTCGTCAAGTCCGAATCTATCAGTATTTAAACAAAAAACTGAGTAGAAATTATAAAGAGATGAGTGGTTGGGTGGTAAGATGAAGAAGGAGTGGTGTGCGAAAGGTTTGGAGTTCGATTCTTCAAACTTCCGGCTTAATTTTTTTTTTTATTTCCACGAATTTTACCAAATTTGTTTGTGTAGTGATCTCTCGATCCCGATTAATCTTCTCGGATTATCCCCAATTCAAAATTTTTCATCTAAAAACCAATTTGTTTGTTAGCTTTGCTTAGATTCGAACTACAGACCTTCTTCACTCCACTCCATCACCTTACTACCTCGGCTATCTCATATCATATCTCGGCTGGTTAACATCTTGCTAAGTAAATTAGACACAGACACACGCAGGTTGTGGTCTCGAAAAACATTATATAAAGATTTTCAATCATTAGAATCATTTTTAAAATTTATTGGCGAACATTGAGATACCATCGAAAATAGTGAATTAGCATCCATTGTTACACGTTCGGTGGAATAAATGTGGAAAATTTAAATCTATGAACATTCCAGATCGCAGAGACTTCGTTTTAAAACATAACATCTGTTTCAATTATTTAATTGTAGGACACTCATCAAAATTTTGCAGATCAAAGTATTCGTGTCACTATTGCAAAGGAACGCATCACTTATCACTGCACTGATCATCAACAGCAATATTATCAGTCGAATCAGAACAACCTTTGGCCTCAACAACAACCACACTTACAACTTGTCTTCAAGAGCACGATCAATCGCATACTCAAAATAGGCTATCACCATCAATTGAACCACGTACAGCACCTGATAATCAACAATCCATACAAGGGAATTATCAAGTCCATATGACTCACACCACATCCACTGAACATTTACTACCCACAGCTGTAGTAAACATTGAAAATGTGTATGGCAAAGTACAACAGTGCAGAATACTTCTTGATTCTGGATCAATGGGAAATCTCATTTCACAATCATTAGTGAAACAATTACAAGTTCCACAAAAGAAGTCAAACACTATCGTGAGCGGAGTAGCTTCGAATACAACGTCGAATAATACTAAGTGCCGGTACATACGCATCATATTAAGTGCCGGTACAGTTTTCAGTAAGTTGCTGCTTGGCAGTTTAAGGGATCCTAACAGTTCAGTGATCGCACAAAAAACTTCCATATCGCCCAAGTCACTATATTCTATGCACTCATCTTGTATTGATATAGACCAAACATTGCAACTGTTTTGGAAATCAGAAGAAGTGTCACCATCGTCCCAATTTACTTGTCATGAAAAGCAATGTGAACATTTCTCAAAGCAAACCATTAAGAGGGACTGCAGTGGACGGTACATAGTAAGGTTACCACCATTCAATGACATTCAGCAACAACTTGGTGATTCGTTACGATCAGCATTGACACGGTTATTGGCCATCGAGAGAAAAACTGAAGAAAGATAATCAATTAAAACTTGAGTATTATTCCTTCATCGCAGAGTACATAGCACTGAATCATATGGAGAAAATTTCAAACAACCAAATAAACATCAATTCGGAAAATGTTTATTTACCTCATCACTTCGTAATGAAAACCGACTCCAGCACGGGTCATGTTCAACATCATATGGGGTATCACTAAACCAAAAATTGCTCGTGGGTCGAACTGTGCAAGAGGATCTCACCGTAATTATCATGAGGTTCCGAATGCACATCATAGTTTTCTGCGCCAATGTCGAGAAGATGTATCGGCAGGTTTTTATTGACCCTACCGATAGAAATTACCAACGCATTGTTTGGCGATTTGATCCAAAAGCCGAAATCGTCCCTTACAGGCTAAACACTGTAACTTATGGAATAGCAGCAGCTCCGGGCCACAAGGACATTGAAACAGCTGTCAGAAGATAACAAGGCGACATATCCACTAGCATCAAAACTCATTTCTAGAGACTGTTACGTAAACGATCTTCTTACTGGAGCTTGAGGACCGTTGAGGAAGATTTAAAATTACAGGATGATATAGTTAAGCTTCTCGATTCCGGTGGGTTTACACTACCGCAAATGATGTTCGAATTCATCAGCATTCGTGGCGGGACTCAGTCAATTAGATACCAAAAAGAGCATTCCAATCTTCAAAGTTGAAGACCACATGATAAAAGTGCTAGGCCTGCACTGGCAACCTAAAACGGACCACTTTACTTACAAAGTACAAAGTTTCTAATCAAACACGATACTTACAAAACGTTTATTTTTGTCACAAGCATTAAAATTATTTGACCCAGTTGGATGGCTATCTCCAGTATTAGTAACTACTAAAATACTATTCTAAGAGTTATGACTGTACAATTTAACATGGGATGATCCTCTTCCAAGAAAGTTGATTGAAAAATGGTAAAATATTAAATTGAACCTAAAATGCTTGGAATAAATAAAATTCACAGACAAATACAGTTTAACCATCACCACATCCAAATACACGGGCTTTGCGACGCCAGTGAAGCTGCATCAGCAGCAGTCATCTATTGTACAAGTTACGACTCAAATGGATATCCAAGCATTCAACTAGTCACTGTAAAAACCAAAGTTGCACCAGTTTCTTTAATTTCAATACCACGTCTGGAATTGAACGGAGCACTACAATTAGCACGGATATTTTCACAAGTGCAACAAGCTTTTAAGGATTACGAAGTAAAAGTTTACGCTTGGAGTGATTGAGAGATCGTTCTCGCTTGGCTGTCCAGTCACCCAAAGCGTTGGAAAACTTATGTGGCGAATATAACGTCGGATATTCTGGACATATTACGACGTAAACATTGGCATCACATTGGTTCAAATGACAATCCGGCTGACTTAGTATCACGAGGGATACAACCAGCAGATCTTGCTTAGCCTAGCAGATCTAGCGTAGGCTAACTAAAAATGAGAGTGATTGGCCACAGAATTAGAAAAGAAAAAACTTGTGTTTCAAACAATTATAAAAGTCAGTGACTCGATAGAAAATTTGTTCACTTGAATCTCATCCTGGGCACAAGTAAAACGTATCATTGTATTTTGTAAGCGATTCATATATAATTGTCGAAATCCCACATCTCGACGGCAAGATATAGTCACAGCAACAGAATTGCGAACAGCGGAAAAAGTTTGCATTTTAACTGCACAAGAACCAAGCTTAAAGTACCTCAAAAGGAGGGTATTTTAAGGGTCGGAGGGAGACTCCAAGATTCTTCGCTTAATTACAACACAAAGCATCCTATAATTTTGCATCATACACATATCCTTAGCCAAATTATAGTATCCTATCAACACAAATTGCTCTTACATCCCAGTCCATCCTTACTTTCCTCTCTTCTCAGAAATAATTATTGGATTATAGGTGGCAGCTTTCTGACGAAACGAGAGTCTCACAAGTGTATCAAATGTGTGAGATACCGAGCCAAAACTTCAAACCAAATAATGGGTACATTACCACAAGCCAGAGTACTACAGTCACGACCATTTACTCATACGGGTATTGATTTTGCGGGACCTGTAATGCTGCAATCAAAAAAAGGGAGAGGAGCAAAACTACTAAAATCATACATACTAGTATGTGTTTTCGTATGCCTATCGGTAAAGGTAATCCATCTGGAAGTGGCTTCGGATCTTAGTTCTTAGCAGCATTCAAATGTTTTGTGAACAGACGGAGCTTGCCTTTATACAGATAATAGTACTAATTTTGTAGGTGCTCATAGTAAATTTTCTACAATATTCTCAAAAGCTGACCTGAACTCAAATTATGAAAACTTTCGTCTATTTTGTGCAGAAAAAACCATCAATTGGCATTTTTCACCTCCCGCAGCTCCACATTTTCGCGAAGTTTGGGAGGCCGCGGTTAAGTCGATGAAAACACACCTGCGTATCATTACCGGAAGAGAAAAGTTCACCTTTGAAGAGATGTGTACTCTTGTCACTGAAATCGAATGTACACTCAATTCAAGGCCTTTTTGTCCACAGTTTAAAGACGATATTAACTCGTTAGAAGCAATTACACCGGGGCATTTTCTGATCATTGGTCCATTAACATCAATTCCAGAGGCTGAATTTGCAGATATTCCAATGAAAAGATTAACCAGATGGCAACATGTACAGCAAGCAGCAAATATTTTTTAGACAAAATATCATAAGGAATTTCTCAACACAGTGCAACAGCGAAACAAATGGAGATCAGCTACAAAATATTTCGAAGTCGGATATTTAGTTATCGTCAAAGACAACTTACCAGCAGCATATTGGGGATTGGCACATGTAATTAATGTTCTTCATGGGAACGATGGAATAGTACGTGTGGTTACACTAAAATCAAAAAATGCAATATTGAAGAGACATGTCCAAGCTACCAGCTGAATGGATAACTGCATACTTAAGGTGTCCAAGTTCCTGAAAAAAAAAATTATCAAATATGTAGTTAAATTTAAATTAATAATAAAGTTGTACTTTCCCATTGACCAAATTGTAATGATCATCAATCATTATCAATTTAAATCTAAAGTATTGAATGTATTAGTTGTAATAATCATATAATTTCCCACTATTTAAAATAAATTTATGTAACATGGTACTTTGTATATACTTACTTGCAAGTATTATATATATCTAATTATTTACCAATTTTATTATAATATGTATCAATGTATATAAGTATTGTTCATCTCATTTTTTGAAATGATTAAAAATTGTTTTAAAAACTTTCTTCTTGTTCCGGCTTTGGTCAACAGCACATCTCACATAAATTACAAGGTGCTTCATCAATTATAATATTAAAGACATATATTAAAGACAACATAAATTGAAATTGTAAGTACGTGTTTCAATTATTTGTTTTTGGTATTAATACCAGAGTACCTTTGTGAAATTAATCCTATTAATTAAGCTTTAAAGCTCAAATTTGACCAACAAAGAAATGTTCACGAATTTGTTTCCATCAGAATTTTCGGGAGGGTCACATATTAAAATAAAATTACAAGTAGCCATTTTGAATAGTCTTTAATTTAATTTAACCATTTGATTTTAATATGTTCAGAAGATTGTAAGAGATTTCAATCCAGTTTCGAACTGATGACCTTATGATTATAAAAAAATCAATTTTCTCATCAAGCCGCGGCGACTGGACTGATTATACCACAATTTACATTCTATATGTACAGAAAGTGCTGTGCGTTAAGTACTAGCAAATCATACTAATATAGATGAATTCTCTTACAATTTTTCTTCTTCACGATATTCACACAACTCTGGGTGTAAGCTAATTTTCCTTTTTTAATTTTTTTTGTTGAATGTTAATTAATTCATGTAATTTCTAATATGCTACCGGTGATTAGACCATTTTAAATGTGTTTTTATTAACACGTAGAAGTATATTAGTATTTACGAACAGTAATTCAACGAAGCCGACATCGGAACATATTCAAATCATATAATTAAACAAATAGAATTCTGCCTATTAGTCGGTCTCGTTGAATTACTGTTCGTAAATACTAATATACTTCTACGTGTTAATAAAAACACATTTGAAATGGTCTAATCACCGGTAGCATATAAGAAATTACATGAATTAATTAACATTCAACAAGAAAAAAATTAAAAAATTTAATTAAACCCTTCCGTGTGGGAGTTACAAGTTTCGATTACTATGTGAGTTGCGAGAGGAGAAAATTAAACGAAAACTTTTAAGTGTACTTTATACAAATAGCATCTAAAATAATTCACGGTATCTTGTTAAAGTTCGTATTTTGTAATGACGTACACGTGTACGGCACTCCGCAGTAGAGATGATTTTACACATGACGTACTCGTGTAAGGCACTCCACGCGGGAGGGTTAATAACTTTTTCAATAGTCTCATGCCCTACTTCCTTAGTCTATTTACATTTTATAAACGTAAAATACAAATCACCATTGTATGTGCTCAAGGTCCTGCAGCATGATTTTAAATCTGTATGGTGTTTTCCCCCAAAAAATTTAATTTTAAAATACACAAGAATAAAAGTTATTGATTTCGATATTTTATATTTATTACTCATTACTTTTTAAGATGGGCGCCATTGAGTCTAAGTAACTCTTTGATTTAATAAAAAATCAATAATCCATTAAATTATAAAAATTCAAAAATTTAATCTAACCTAACTAACATAAATATGAAGTCAATTATGTTTGTTTTGAGGACAACTAAATTTCTTGTTGAATATTAAACAATAATAAATCTACTGGGAGTTACATACTTATTTTTATGCTCTTACATAAAATACATAAAAACGAGAAAATATGTCATAAAAATCATATTATTTTCTTATATATTACACCAGAACAAACGTAAGGAGCAAATATTATTACTTTTTAATAATTTTTTTGAATTTATCCATAAATAACAAAGTCCTGTACACAGTGTGCAATGTATGATGCCGTGCAAAAAGCTCTTAACGAACAAAAATATAATTTTTAATTTACATGTATATGAGAGTCTTTGGCTTTAATTTCAAAATGGTTGAGCGCAATTATAAAATATTAACGAACGTGTTACCATAAACGTAACTATATATAGATACTTTATAAATACTTCGTATACATTCTTAAATCATCGATTGATCGGAAATCACGTCTTAATAAAAATTTAAAGAATAATATTTTTTTTTTTTTTTAAATCGGAACGTGAATTGAATATTTTCTGTTCCAAGTATTTTTTTTTCTTGCTTCGGGTGATGGTAATTGCTATTGGATAACTTGCCACCACCATCGTTCTTTGCAAATACATATAATAGGGAATATAAACAGGGAAATTGTGCAATAAAAATCATAATAAAAATCTCAATTTTTCTTATTCTTTCTTATAATTTATGAGTCATAAATCATTTTATGCTTTATTTGTCGTTTACCACTGCCATTAAAAAAGTTTACAGTCTATGTGATATAGTGTTTGTAAAGGAGCTTATTTTTTTGTTTGGCATTTGATTCTAGAAAAATTATTTAAAATGCAATTTTTATTCGATGTTATTATCGAACAAAACGTTCAGCAGGGTCAAGGAATCTTAATATGTAGCGTTAAGATTGCCAAGGAAGGGAAGATTTCGCGCTAGGGCAGATTTTTAAACGTTCAATGTTGATATCTACCGTAACATTTTCTACAAAGCGTCCGTTATAGGTCACCAAACCAACCAAAAGACGTCACACCACATATATCACAATTCTTCACGACAATATAAATCTTCTACTCTCATGCCGCCAAATGACAAAAAAACCAAGATACAAACAATCCAGTTATATATCTCTAGTATACTGTTGAAAATCCTTAAGAATTTAAATTACTTCGTTCAAAATTTCTTTTCCAAACCAAATAGCATAAAACCAGAATTAACGTAAATTATCTGTGGTCACCGAATCTCATTCAACATTAATGATATTATTTGCCACCAGCGACAAGGATTTTAGGTAAATTTAGAAATTTAAATTCCATACACGATGCTGATATACTACTAACAGTAGGAAATTTCTTCGAAAAATTTGATATTATCTCGAAAAACAGTTCAAAAGTTTTTTTTAATATTTTTTTGTTAAAATGATACTCACGCAATGCTTCAATCGACTTAAAATTTTGTGAACAAGTGGATTATGTATTGTTAAATTTATTATTAACATAACAAAAAAAACGTTGGGCCCGTTTTTGAGAAAATCAGTTTGGCAGTTTTCTCTTCTACTGCAAACCCACTCTATTTTCGAATGAACCTAAACGCGAACTGATTAGTATTAAAATCTACCTTTGTACAAAATTTTGACCAGTATGACTGGAAGGATGGATGGACGGAAGGACGGACAGAACATTTGTCTACACTAAAAGAAAAAATTGAGTAATTACAAAAAAAAAAAAACGTTAGCTAGGTTATTTTTTACATTATAACTCAAGCAATGGTTAATTCAAACGAAATGCTACAGTAATTGGCCGGTTATTGTAACGTTAAGTACTTATTTGACTTAACTTAGCTTTTAAGTAAATATTTCTAAATTATTTAAACACTGTTACATTAAACCAACCTACAATTTTAGTGTTCACATAACTAAGCAGAAACGTTAATTTTACCAAAATTTTCAATTAATTGCTCAGTTAAGATAACTGTTGCTAGCTATTAAAATAACTTAGCAAAAAGGTTTAATTATATATATATATATATATATATATATATATATATATATATATATATATATATATATATATATATATATATATAATATATATATATATATATATATATATATATATATATATATATATAAATTTGTGCTTAGTTATTCCAAAGCTCAGCAAAAGTTTTCTTAACTGCGCAATAAGTTGAAAATTTCATCAAAAAAACCATTGGTAATTAATTTGAAATAAAAGATACTCGTGTTATTTAATTAATTTTTATTAATGTAAATTGATATTTAAGAGACATTTGTGATGCTTAGGTTAGGTTATTTTTGGGTGGCAGTCCACTAGGACCAAGGATAGACACAAAAATGGTCCGTAGCCATACCACGAATAATTGTTTCCTCTAAGTCATTGGAACCACTTTGAGCTATTAACAAAGCGCTGGATACTCTTGACGTCCATCTTACAGAGGTCCGTCAGGACTTTGAAGAGGGGTACGGACGAAGGCAGGTGCAAAGAAGATGAAATTCTGTCTCTTCCTCCTCTTCGTCCTCGCAACTACGACAGTAGTCATGTGAGACGAAACCAAGTCTACTCGCATGCCTCCCTATGAGAAAGTGCCCCGTAATCACTCTAACAACCACACTGATTTGACTTCGCTGAAGTGAGATCAACTGCTTGGATCTTGCCAAGTCCAACTTTGGCCAGACCTGCTGAGTTATTATGCAAGAATTGATACTTGACCATCTGTCATTCGTTAGCTTGCTAGCTTCTTCCTTAAGCAGCAGTTTGCATACCGCAAGGGGCATTTCAATATCCTTTCTGCTTTCTGAGAAGTAGTCCGTTGTACCACGTTGAGCCAGTTCATCGGCGTTTATATTCCCTGTACTAATGAAATATCCTGGCATCCATAAAATGTGGATGTTGAACTGACCTGCTATCTCGTTAAGAGATGAGAGACAGTTCTATACTACTTTCGACTTGAGGAGGTGTGATTGAAGGATTTAATGGCAGCCTGACTGTCCGTATATATGCGAATATCACAAACTGATATTACATTATACCTCAACCAGTCTACGACTTTATGTCAGTTACTTCAGCTTTGAAAATTCTACAGTAGTCGGGAGACGAAAGGAGAGATTTAACAGACGTTCCTCGCAGAACACTCCAGCCCCGACTTTCCCGTCCCGTTTTGAACCATCAGTGAAAAAGTTAATAACTCCTGCTTCCAAAACTGCACCCATCATCCAGTCCTCCCTGGATGGGATCCTAGTCCGGAACTTTATGTCAAAAGATAGTGACGGGACAGTATAGTCTTGTGATGCTTAATTTATATAAATATATTTATATATATATATATATATATATATATATATATATATATATATATATATATATATATATATATATACCGATTTGCTCGGAAAAGATGTTGTTTAACAGATTTATTGCATTAATACCCCCTAGCTAAATTATGTTTCAGAATGAAATTCTTGATACCTTTACGAATACATAAATTATTGTATTAAAAATATACAAAACAATTTTTCTAGTGTAACATACTATAGTTGGAAATTTGATTGAAAATAAATCATTGTCAGTTTTAAAATAGAATAAAATAAGAATTTTTCAAAAGATATTACAACGCGGTTAATCATTGGCATACTTTGCCTTAATGATAAGACAAACTGGGGTAACAGCAATGTTTTGTTTTATGAAAGCCTTTTTGTGATCTTTTCAATATCGGTGGAACCAATGCCGATAAAAAGAACATGTTGCAATTTTATATGTATCTAGAATATAAAATAAAAAATATCCGTAATATTGAGGTAATCGGTTTTCAATATTTATTACCTGCAGTTAACTGCGACCTCGTCTTTGATGCTATTTTTAACCCAATCTTCTATTGTATTTTTTTTTTTAAATCATCCAACTTTAAATGTATTGTGCTGTGATAATTGTTATCTAGAAGCAAAGTATAAATATGTAGTTAGTTCAGAGGGAAGCATCGCATATTATTTTTAATGTTTAAACTTACAAGTTATGGAGTTAAAAAGACGTATGTAACCTCTATATTTTCGAATTTGTCTCAAAAAACTCACTTATAAAATTTTACAATTTTGATTGTACATTATTAAATTTTAAAATCACTTCACTTCTCTAAAACCAGTGACTATTTATGCCGCGGTTGATATAAGGTACGAACCAGTAGAGGTCTGTAAAAGCATATTTAAATATGTACGTGTACAAGTATGTAGTACATAAAACAATATAAGTTTAAGAAAATTTTAATTAATTTCAAATTCACTACACTTCTACTTAATTTACAATAACTTTAACAATTTTTATTTTAAAACATAATGGTATTCCGGATAACAGAGCCGTACAATTATTTATACACAATTTTTTTACGTTTTGTTTTTCAATATAACGTACTTAACATTTATATATGATTGAGGAAAATGATGCAATAATGATCAAAAATTTCGCCTTATACAAATTGCTGAGAATGATAATTTAGCCAAGTAATTTTCAACGTTTTTTTCGTCCAAAGAGAATTTACTCAACACCTGCATGTATATAACCAAGCATCAATTATCTAAACTACAACAAAGTATAAACTACATACCTGTGCGTAATAACTCCACGCTAATGCCTAGTCAATTTTAAACGTTTTTAATTGTTCCAAAGAGCACAGAGATAGAACAGAATTCTCCTTGGATAAAAAAAAACCGTTTAAAGTTAATCAATTGTTAAGATAGATTTAATATAGCCACATACAGATTTTAGTTTGGTGTAGTTTAAGATTAACCTGAGTGCATGGGTTAGTTCTAAATAAGCTAGTTCCTTATTAAAAAATTAACCAATCGCATAAGTAGATTTTACTTTACTATAGTCTATATTAACCACTCCAATGTCGTTCAATTGTTACATTAAACTTGTGCTAGCATTAATTTGATGTATTGTAACTATGCTTGTTATCATTATTGAATTCAATTTGAGACTGATAAGCGCCCTTTACTGAATAAATCTAGGTGAAATGTACAATACAGATACAGACAATTATACAGATTCATGATTCGTTAGCATTTTTAATATACCACTTAACACTTTCCTTAACAAATATCAAAACTTGAATTAAAATTTGCATTTTATTCAGTCAACATCTCTTACGGACAAATCGTAATACGGTTATTAGACTTAAACGGACCACAGACGTTCCAATTTATCGCAATGCATGTTGAATTACAAATCTTGCAGATAACTGAACTAATTTATCGTTAGGTGTTTTGCCCTCACACGCAACGATATTCGAACCAATTAGTAATCAAGTCTACTTAGGCTTGCTGTTGGGGTTAATTCCTTTAAACCATTTTAAAGTACCTCATAACTGGTGCTTCGTTCCGGCTTGTGAAAAGAGTCATTACAAGTCACATCATCTTCTTGAAAGTTGCGTTTGGCCAAAAAGGTACAGGTTGTCGTAAGCAAAAGTTTTTATATAAGAATCTGTAAACAATTCTTACAAAAAAATATTCCCAGACATTTAAATAAATCGTTTTCGTATGTAAAATTTTATTGCAGACTATACTCCGTCAGATGCGATTGAATCGCACATTTTATTGTACGACAATCTCATACATTTTTCAGATTGTCGACTCAATAATCGATTCAAGCCAAATCTTTAGATTTATCGTACAATAAATCGTAGCGTCTTTGACCAGTATAAGCAGATTAATTAAACGTCTTAAATAATCATTTTGTACTATAGTTTAAATAATCGACAAAAAAAATCAAATTTACTCAGTATGTATTGTATTTTGGACCCGTCTATGGTATATATTAACCAATGCTCACAAATATAGAATTTACTTTACCATAGTTTAGATTAACTACTACTATGTAGTCTAATTGTAATAACAACAACGTAAATTATGTTATTCCGGTCGAAAGAGAATTTAACGGAATACTATATATTCTCGAATATTTCCGACAAATGCTGTTTGAAATGAAAAAAATAAAACGTTTGCAATTGCATGTGTTCGTAAATTCGCTTTGGACAAAAAAAATGTTAAAAATTGACTTTTGAAACAAGCACGGATCAGATTAACCAAGACGCATAGATACAGATTTTACTTTACTCTAGTCTAAATTAACTACGACCGCATCATTCAATTGTAGTATTAAAATACAACTTACGGTTATATTTATTAAACGCCGAACCAAAAAACATAACTTAGCTAGCTAGCTTCGTGCTTTGAAAACAAGTTCAAATTAACTAAAGCGCTTAGATACTAATTTTACTTTACTGTAGTTTAAATAAACACTGCAAGGTCATTCAATTGTAATATTAACCTTGCACTTAAATTAATTTGATTTATAATTTATTAAAAGCGAAAAAATAAATTAACTTAGCAAGTTTTGTATTTTGGAACATGCACAATTCAAATTGACCAAAGCGATTTCTTGACAAATTAACCACAATCTAGGTTGTTATTACTAAAATTGATTTGCACAGTTTTTTTTAGTGTAACCGCATATTTTGGAGTCCTAGTATAGCAAATTCCGTCGAGAAATATGAAAACCTGGAACAAATTTTTTTTCGCGATTGCAACACTTACCCAACATAACTTCGTTATAGTGGGAAAATTAAAAACGTATTCAATCATATAATTTGTTGTTGTTGTTATATTTATTAAAATTTCAAATACTTGCGCTTATCGATGTTTTGCATAGCAGTTTTTCCGCATCTGATTGTTCCTGATCGTCGATCCGAGGGTATACTACATACAATATGTTTCAATTAAATCGAGACCTCTAGGACAGCCTGGTACCCGCTGCACTAATCAGCAAACGAATGGAAATGTGCACATTCAATTTATTACAGAATATTTCAGTTACCTTGTTTTCACGCTTTTGTTTCCGTTAAGAATTGCTTAGCTTTGATTCTCTTGATGGGAAGGAATATGGTTCGAAATTTCTCTCAAAGCTAAAATTTGTGGAAAAACAAAATTCCTAAAGCGCGTGTAGGTGTTGCTCTCGGCGCCCCGCTAATAAGCATACAGGTTATTCTGCGAACCTTCTTTACATTTTTCCTATATGTTACTTTGTCAAAAGCTGGCAATCACACGCTCAGTTCGTTCATAACAGCAGGTCCTACTACGTTGATGTAAAGCCAGTGTACCAGCTCCAGTTGTATATCATACAATGTCCCCTTTTAATCCTACATAAGTTTCTTAATGAGAACTAGACTTCGTCGAGTCATCCAAGTTTCCGGGTAAATAGATTTTTATAAGAAGCTCCAAAAATTCCCTTCTAAAATCTGCCAAGTTGTCGTCCGGTAGACTTCCTCCTTTTTATCACAGAAGAGTCTTCAAGACTTCCATTGGGCCTATTAACAGCCTTTTGTACATTCTTAGGTCCTCCTTGTAGGAGTCCCTACTCTGAGCTTACTACATTAAAGTGTTGGTGGCTAGCGCTCTTGATTGCATCCACCATGTACTACAGATAGGGCTCAGGAGCCCCCGGCGGTATGCGTTTCTAAAACATTTCCCACCGGAGTGAAAAATAACCTATCCACAAAAAATTGGGAAATCAAAACAATTTAGTGTAATTATCTTGAAAAATTTTACTCGTTAAAATAAATGTTAGAAAATGAATTGGAAACGATTTTGCATAGTTGTAAGGAAATAATTTTTTAATAACACGAACTTTTTAAGAGAACCTCACTTGTCCTCTATACACACTACATAGTCACAAGATCTCTAAGGTTGCGTGTTATATTTTATAGTGTGGCAGTATTTCCAATTAAAGCACCCCTCGCAAATGATCTTTCTCGAAAATTTCTTGAAGGAGTCCATTTCTGTTTGTTTTTATTCACACAAACATATTAAGCCTCATTTATCTTCTATACGTCTTATATATTCACAGTAATTGAATACTTCTGATAATGTTTGTTAATTGGGTTAGTGTTGCAGATCTTCCGTCTATAGTTTTCTATGAAATTGATAATTTTATTAAAATTATTTTAAAATTTGTCACCAATTTGGTGATAACCCTGTTTTTTTTTAAGTAACACAAACATATTAGCATAGCCTAATTTATTCATTTTACATTTTAAACAGTTACAATATGGGTAGATCCTTTATGTTGCTCGTTAATTGGCTTAGGAATTGATAATTTTAAAATTGGTCGCCAAAGGCCAGCACTGTTTTTTATTTAAATAACACAAACCTATAAGGAAAGCCTTACTTATCCTTTGTACGTCCTATATAATACGGGAAGATCTCTGTTGAAGGTGCTACATTTCAAATTAAACTTTTAACACTTGAAATTGAACTTTTTCATTTCATTTAGAACTTCTTGCAACTTATATTTATTAAAATATTTTTTTTTTCTTAATCAATCCACTTAACCCACTTAATCAACCTACTTAATTCCAGAAATGAACTTGGCCATTTCTTGACCAATTTTGATGAAATTTGATATTAACGATGGGAATGAGATTCAAAAATGATTTTTAATGAAGTTCTAGAATATAGCCCAGTAGGATATAAATCATCGAGTATGATGAAATTCTGTATTTGCCATTAGCAGTTTCAATTCTGCCAAGTAAATTTCTTGAGGTTTTGATTGCCCACCGATTCGTATGCTTCCATTATATAATCATATGCGAAGGAATACGTCAAAACTTTTGTCTTAATGATTGGCGCGATAACAATAAAACAGACAAGAATAGAAACCTATTTGATGTTTGTTGTTATCAATTCATTAAATGACGGGAATCATACAACAGGCCATATAACTAATTTATGCATTAAATAATTTGTTCTTTATTTGTGTTGTGTCACACAACACCGTTTTTCCGGGCAAAGCCAATTTTGAAATGCTTACTAGACGTTATAGGTACATTTATTGTTTCTTTGTATAATGTAATAAATTTTGTATAAAAAGTCAAGCAAATGAAATATAAAAATCAGAATAAATTTACCTTCAATCGTGTGTTTATTTCATTCTCAAGATTATTAAAACCCCACCAGTGGTAATATTAACAATTATCAAATATACAAGTTCTGAGCAGAGGCGAGAATTTTATATTATGAAATGGATCGTAAAGACTTTATTTAAATCCACTAACTGATTAGAATATTCTATCATTACGAAAAAACAAACAAAAATCGAATTATCTGTGAACTGACTCAAGATGAAATTAATTCAAACCATATACTGTACAGTTAATGCCCATATTATATGAAACATATACTAAACCTCGGTAGCAAATAAATGCTAGTTCAAAACTTTGTTTTCCTACTCACTCCTCATAAAATGAATTTGGAGTGAAAAATCGACAACATTTTTAAATGTTCATTTAATTGCTACTGCGATTTATAGTACCGCTCATACAACTGGCCATTAAATACCATTTCAACGCAGTTGAACAGCTTCTGTGGTTGATTTTGAGATGAATTCTGCAATACAGCGAATTAAGTTTTTGATGAAATTTGACTTGTACGTTGGAAATGTGACCTAAATTATTTTTGGGTGAGGTTGTGAAAAACATGTGAATATGGCTTCTATAATGTTGTCTGTTAGTTACTATTTCAATTGGTAAACGATATAAATTATCTCCATAATATTATTTGAGTTCAGTCCATAATAATATTTAAGTTCACTTTCTAGCCAATCCTTCGCTTTAAATTTTGGGTTATGTTTTCTAAGTATTTGCTGTCAGTGCGGAAAAATGGCGGTGTTTACAAAAATAGTGTGTATACCCCCATGCCCTATCCTACTCCACCATATTACATAACTTTTCTTAAAATCTGTTAAGAAATAAATTAGTTCAATCCCTTTCGCCATTTTCCAGAATTTCGTCTAAAGTTTCATTGAAACTATTTAATTTTATCATAATCGGTTGAGAAATAGGCAAGCTCCAGCTCTGTTATATTTGACCGTCATATTCCAGAACTTTATTTAAAAATCATTAGAGAATCCTACCGGCTCAGAAATAGCATTTTTCCATCCTAATTGGCCACAATTCAGAACATCATCTAAAACTCATTTTAGAATCATCCCCATGTCCATAGAAGTCGTGAATAAAACAACTGCATCAGCTAAAACGATTGGGTTGGACAAATTGTTTGCTCTTTATAATTCTCGACCACTTTTTTCGAAACCAGAGTTTCCCTAGAATTTCCCGGGCTGGAGGAAATATTTTTAACAGAATTACCAAATTTGATGTAATTTAAATTCTGGGTTTAAATGGATTAATTGGTTTAATGTAGCAACACTTCCATGCATCGTTTTGTATAAAATTGTTAATTTTCGAAAATTTGTGCCAATAGTCCAACCATATTGAGAAAGCCTTACTTATCCTCTAAGTGTCCAATAGTCGCAATATGAGAACATCTCTAATATTCCGTGTTATTTGGCTTAGTGTAGCATAGAACTTCCATCACCAATATGCTGGAAATATTAAAAAATATTCTTTTTGCTCTCAGGTGACGTCAATGGACGACACCGCTAAATGAAAAGTAAAACGATAAAAGAAATAAACGTAAAGTCAAAATAATTATTCATAATTTGTCAAAATTTTGGGCATCAATCGAGCTGCCAATAATATTTTATTGAAAAAGCAAATGATCAAACCCTTGTACCGGCCAATTATGTTCAGGATTTGATGGTAAGAGGGTTGATGCACAATTGGAAACAACCCATATTCTACAATTATGATCAAAAAATGACAGTTGAAATTTTATTTGACATAACTAAACAATTAAGTCACTTGAAATGGCTTCTATATCATTGAAATGGTTCTTGATCTAGGACCCACAAATCAAAAATTATGTAGACATTTAGCGTATTTCCTTGACCAATTTACAACAACAATTGCACAGGATAAATCCCCGCAAGAATAACATTAACCCAAAAAAAAATTGGGTTTAATAAAACATAATCCTAATTCTTGGTTATGATACCTGCCACTAGAGCCATAATACATAGTAAATTTATATTTTATTTCGAAAGGTTGGCTTTTGTCAATCAAATCAAATTGGCTATTTTCTTGGAGAAAAAATTAACCCAAAATAATTCGAATTAAATTTTGGTCAACAAAATACGCTTATTTAAATATTACTGAAACCCAAACATGATTGCAAAATACTTGTGATACTATCTATTGGTCCATCTATTGAAACTTGTTGTTATTCATTTTTTTAATGATGGCTTTCAATTTCTTGGAAACCATATTAATTCTAAACCAGTCCATGAGCTGATAAACGTAGCGCCTCATATTGTTATTAGAATTGCGCACAAATTACTCATCTTACTATCAAAGGAGTTCTGATACAGGAAGTATAATTAGCAGTACAATTATTTTCAAATTCTGTTTCCAGTACAGCTGAATACGCCAAAGTAGAATTTATTCCTCCGAAAAAGCAAAATCAGCACTGGATGGATGATGTAGCAGATTAATAAAAAATCCCCAAGCCAAGTTTAACAATTTTATTTTATTTATAATTTTACGACTAGTAATTTTGTAGTTTTTGCAATTCTGATGTTTCTCGATCGATCGCCAAAAAGAAAAGAAAGTGATTTTAGCCTTTTCCAAACTAAGCTCGACTTAAATTTTGCTAAATATTGTATAGCAAAAGTTGCGCAATAATGGCAAGAGTAAGTACTAAATATAAATTAGCAATGATCGCACTCTTTTTTGTTGATTGGTAATCTATTACAATTTTAGAAAGTGATTTTGTTTTGATTGACATTTGACAATTGGAACAAATTAAAACAAATTTTAACATTTAATTATTTTTTAGGCAAACTAGCTGGGTTCACCGGAATGTTGCCGTAATTAGAATTAGATTCGATGGACTGGTAAGTGTGAATTATGTGATAAATTGTGTTTTTTTTATTTATTTCAGCTATGCAGCAGTATACTATGATGGGTAAAGCAGCAATAATAATATGGGAACGTTTGAAGCTACTTGTTGTATTTTATTTTGTGGTTTTTGCAAAACATACTCCCACGCCTTAAGGGATTTTATTCCTTAACTCGTATTTTGACGAGTTTATTTACAGGACGTTTAACCTTCCCCTTTGACGTTTTCAATGTTACGACCCTGATGACACCATCACTTCCATAATGAACAAATTTTATTCTGCCCATGGTCCATTGATTGGGATATTGGTTATCTTCTCGTATAAGGACGACCTCAAATTTATGGATTGTAGCCATCCATTTGTACTTCTGCTGCAGCGACGTGTGATAATCGCGATGCCTAAGTCTCCAGAAACCTTGAAGTTGCTGCTGTATATTCTGCCTTCTCGACAACTTGTTTACTGGTATCTCTTTTAAACTGGATTCTGAAATAGCTGTTAATGCTTTACCGACCATAAAGTGCGCAGGCGTTAGTACCTCCAAATCACTGGGATCGTCGTTCATCTTGCATAGCGGTCTTGAATTGAGTAAACCCTCAATTTGCACGATTAAAGTGGTCATTTCTTCAAACGTGAGGTTGATCATTGTCACATGTTTTAAATGGTATTTAAATGATTTAACCGCTGCCTCCCATAAACCGCCAAAGTGTGGAGCGTGAGGTGGATTGAAATGAAAAATTAATTTTTTCTGCAATAAAAAATCAGAGATTAGTGGGTTGTTTGTTTGACGAATAATTTTTGCTTTCAGCCGCTGAAGCTCTCTATTGGCACCAACAAAGTTTGACCCGTTGTCACACAAAATTTCTTCGGGAGTTCCACGTCTTGATATGAACCGTTTAAGCGCCGCTAAAAATGACTCAGTATCGAGGCTGCTTACGACTTCCAGATGGACTGCCTAGACGACTAAACACACAAAAGCTGCTACATATGCTTTCTCAATTGGCGAGTTTTTACGCTTGCTGTTTTTAATGTATATTGGGTCTGCATAGTCCAGTTCAGTTATTGAGAATGGTCTGCTCTGAATGCATCTTACTGTAGGTAAATTAGCCATTTTTTGCTCAGGCTTGTTGTATCGGTAACGAATACAAACATGTACAGGATCTCACGAGTTTTTGACGGTGTATCTTGCGCCTATCATCCAATATTAATTACGAATAATGCTCAGAATTAGAGAATTTCCAGCATGCATATTGTTCAAATGAATATCCCGAACTATCAATTCATATAATTTATGGTTTTTTGGTAGGATCACTGGATGCTTTGCCGAATATTTCAAATTTGATTTGCTTAGTCGCCCCCTACTCGTAGTAATCCATTTGAATCGATAAACGGATCTAAAGACGACAATTGTTTCTTTGCTTGAAGTGAGCACGACTTGTTGAGAATAGAAATTTCATTAAAGAATTCTATTTTTTGAATATTGCGAAGGATTATGGCTTCAGCTGCTTGCATCTCGAATGGAGTAATTGATGAATAGCTTACCCCTTGCTTCGCTCTTTCGAATCTTAGAACGTAGACCATGATTTTTCGAAGTTTGAACCACGAAGAATGTTTGATTATGAGGTTGGTTACAATGTCATCTTCATAGCTAATTTCAGTCAATACGTTGATATATTTTGGCCTTTCCGCTCTAAGCCCATGTCTTGAGAAGATATTGGTATTGATGTCGTTATTGGCCAGCTATGTTCTGGTTCTCGTAACCAACTTGGCCCATTTCACCGAAGTTGTGCTTTGACTTGATTTTGTGGTTTTACGCCTCTCGAAATAGCATCAGCTGGATTCTGCTTGGATGGGACATGTTGCCATTGGTTTCGCGGAATAGATTGCAAGATGAACGAGGTTCGATTGCCTATGAAATTCTTCCATCTTCTTGGGACATCAGATTTCCAATGAAGAACTATCATAGAATTAGTCCATGCGAATACATTTATGGTTTCATATTGTAAGGATTTAATTCAAGAATTGACTGATTTGCATAGCAGAACTGCACCACATAGGTCCAACCTGGGAAGGGTTATTTGTTTTATTGGGGCTACTTCACTTTAAGCGCATACAATATTGATAGACAATTCGCAAATTTCGTTAACTGTTCTTAAATATAAAATACAGCCATATGCAGTTTCCGATGCGTCACAGAAAGTGTGTAACTGAACCGTTGTTGGATTTTGAATTGACGTCAGACATCTAGGGATTTGTATTTTTTCTAGAGTTGGAAGCGATTGGTAGACACTTTGCCAGGAATTTATGATATGATTGGGTAAGCGTCCCACTCGAATTTTAGCAGCCATAATTTCTGAAGCAGTATTTTAAACAATATTATTGTTGGAGCAAGCCAACCCAATGGATCATCTACTTTCGATGCCGTGGACAGGATCTTACGTTTGGTCCAACTAATTTTGTTTTCATCTTGCTGCACTTTGAACGAAAATGTGTCTGTTTCTGAATTCCAAACAATTCGCAATGTTTTGATTGTTGCGCAATCTTCAATTAATTTTGGAGTATTCTCGGTGGTTGTTTCCGTGTCACCTTTGCTCGACAGAATATGTATCAGCCATGTTCGCAGTTTCCGTAATACGGCGCAATTTTTTTCCCGACGGGTGTGCACAGTGTTTCTGATTAAAAAAGCTTTGAATCGATGACGAAACGATTGGAGTCATTTTGTTGTATCGTTTGCATAATTTGTCAATCAGCTTCGCCCGTAAGAACCCATTTTAACATTTGTAGCTTGTGTACATTAGTGATATTTTGGTTGCTATGTACTGTGCTTACAAATAAATCATGAAAAGGCGGCCACAAATTGATTTTGTTTTGATTGACATTTGACAATTAGTGTTTACAATTTTTCATTCGTAATTCAAAAGGATAAGCATTAATTATAAATTAATAATAATATAAACAAATTTTAACATTTAATTATTTTTTAGGCAAACTAGCTGGGTTCACCGGAATGTTGCCATGATTAGAATTAGATTCGATGGACTGGTAAGTGTGAATTATGTGATTAATTGTTTTTTTTTAATTTATTTCAGCTATGCAGCAGTATACCATGATGGGTAAAGCAGCAATAATAATATGGGAACGTTTAAAGCTGCTTGTTGTGTTTTATTTTGTGGTTTTGGCCAAACAAGTGCTTTATCTAGATGTGGTACTTTAGGTAAAAACATTTCTAAAAACTGGGCAGAATGTTCAAAATTCATTGCCATTTTTAATAGAAGAACGCTAATAGAAGAACGCTACAAACAGATACCAGACATTGCTTGAAAGCTTATGGTCTAGCTCTGGAAAAACAAAATTAAATATAGACCAAGTTTTCCAATTCAGATGCAAAAAACTTTCCTAACTTTTTCCTACAAAAAATCTTAAACCGTTTCAAATTGGTACAAGGTTATGCTAAATCGCTTTACAATTTGTCGTATATTTTGACTTAGAATCTTAATCAAATTGGGTTAGAAATTTTTTTTGTAGAATTATAGTTAAAATTGAGTTAAATGATCATCCGACACAATCAAATCTATTGTCACGGAATGGTATAGACTTCCAACACGCAACTAATACCGAACATGATGGCAGCTCTAATTTAATTACAATAATTTAATTTCCACGAAGACTAACCAAATTTTATCAAAAAAATTTTATCAAAAGATTAAAATTAACCGAAGCGGATTTAAATGAAATTAATTCAAGTTCAAGTAATTAGTTGGCCGAATAGCATTTAAATTGAAAGTGCAAGAACCTGAATTAGGAGTATTCAGTAAATGTTCCAGCGATTTTGAATATAAAATTGGCAACCATTTTTCGGAGGAAGGATTATTTAAACTATCCCCTATTTTAATGCAAAACTTGGAAGCTATACAGAGAATTTTAATTGTTAAAAAAAAATTAATGAACCGTGAAAAATTGCCAAAAAATATCTTGCTATCTAAAATTTGTTGTTCCTAGATTGGTAGACTGTTTTTCATTATGACGCCAACTTTGAGCGCGATCTGTCAACCGGTTTGTTTTTAGCAGTTGGTTAAGTCAGTCGACCTCATTAACGACCACGACCACGCGCCATCACACCAAGCTACGATTGTGAACGAATATAAGGCCTACAACTCAATAAATACCATTGCTCAACTACCACATTCGCCCGATTTAGTTTCAGGCGACTTTTTGCTGTTTCCCAAACTCCAATTGCTACTCTATAGAACCCGTTTTTACTCCATTGAGGCCATAAAATAAAATCGGTGTGTGAACTGAAGGCCCTTCAGGAAAATGCCTATAAAAAAGGTTTCGATGATTAGAACAACGCTGTGAAAATGGGGGAATACATTGAGGGCGACAAAATAAATTTTAACGATTGAACTTAAAATATGAGTTTTATTTAACAATTCCCGGTAATTTTTTGCAGAATGTATCTCTGATATTGTGTGTTAATTGGCTTAGTGTATCTGTACTTACATCCATCGTTTTTAATGAAATTGATAATTTTCGAAAATTTGTCACAATATTCCAACCCTAATATTTATGGTAAATAACGCAAACATATTGAGAAAGCTTGCCCCATAATATGGAAAGTTATCTGATTTTCTTGTTAATCGGCTTAGGGTAGCAGCATTTAAATCATTCGTTTTCAATAAAATTGTCGCCAGTGCCCAACACAGTTTCTTCAAATAACGCAAACATAAGAAACCCTCACTTATTTTAGGCGAGTGGAAATATAACGATAATTTTTTTTTGTGTAAACGCCACTTTTCTGGTTATTTGTGTAGCTACGCTTTTCTGATAACGTTTAAAATTTTACACCGGTTTTTCTACTTATTTACTCTGGCTTGTCGTTTTGAATTTCAGAAGCCTTACCGGGCAGAAGGGTATATGTTAAGCTACTCATAGCTTTATGAGTTTTAAGGTTAGAACCAGCTTAAAACGAACAACGATTAAGTCATCTTCGTTCGGTTTCAGGTTGTAGTAATCTGGGCAAGTAATTTGGACTAACAATTGAACTCTTACAATTGAATTGCATACTTTTCATATATTACAATTCCAATTAAACCAAATAACAATAAAATTTGCTGACTTGCATTAGCAACTCTCTATACATAGATATAGTATCTCAGAAATTCTTTTATATATATGAATTTTCTTATGACAAAGGAGAACAAAATTCAAAGACTCTGATTTAATATTTATTTTCATTCGAAAGATGATTTCTACGCCTTATCTGATTAGAAAATCCAATTACACAATTCAATTGTGTAATTGGATTTTCTAACACGTTATGTACAATTTACGAAAACCTCAAAAACGTAAACGATAATCAAATATCTCATTCAAATCGAAAAGAGTCTCCTGTACGTATACAAACTTATTATTTAAGTTGTAAATCAAAATAAATTTTTGAAACAGAATTTTTTTTAATTTTATTTACACACACAAACAGACAACAATAAAAGCACTCCAATGAAATTAAGTTTCGTTTATTGTTTTTGGTTTAATTTTTATATTTTTTCTAATTTAAGTATTTCTTTTCAAAGTAAATGACACAAATAACTTAACTTTACATGACAAGTAAAAATTTGTATTGCATCTAGTACATAAATAGAATAAAAAACTTGTTATCTTAAATTAAAAAAAAATTGAAAAAATAAAAAAGTAAATACTACTACATACAAAGTTAAAGCTTTTATAATAATATTTTTATGTTCAAACTGACAAGATAAAAATTGTAGCTTTTAGTTTAGTTATATATTGTTTGTGTACATAGGATAAACTATATTATAACTTTAGAAGAAAAATGGTATAATAGTAATAATAGTAATAAATAAAAACTATTCTTGGAAGCGTATATATTAAACTAACGAACGTAGAAATTTGGTATATTTTAGTTTAATTAAATCAGAATTAGATTAAATCCACAACGATTTTACAGACTGTATATCCAGTTTTAATATAGAAGTCATTTTAGAGAAATTCAGGTGCGCACGGGCGAGTTGGAAAACGTTTTCTCTATATAGACAACCAAATAAAGGTGAAAAGTTATTCAAAGGGCTAGTTCAATTTTTTTTGTTTTGACTCTGTTTTGTATTTTACAGGTAATATCAAAATAGATAAATTTAAATTATATTTGATCAGTGGCGGATTCGACTGCTTCTAGTAGAGAGCGCCATTTTCGAAAATTAGAAGCAAATCACTTTTGAATCGTAACTCACAGAGCAAGTGGCTCTAAGTCGCAGTAAAATATCTAGCGCAATTTGAAGTCACCTGCTCGTAGATTGTTTCCTTGAAACTTTTAAATTATTGAAAAATTTAGAATTAAATCAAATTTTTGAAAAATTAGGATATTTTATTTTCAGAATTCCTATACTACGTGGGAATGTCCAAAATTCGAAAACTTTTAGACTTTTCAGAATTAAAATAGTATAAAGATTTTCTAAATTCGAAGTTCGAGATTTTTTCGAAATTTGGAGGATAAGAATGTCAAAAGAATTGAGGGACTACTGCATATAAGGCAGCATATAAATCTAAAATACAAAATTTTATACTAAAAATTTTCATAATTTTAGAACTTAAGAAAATTTAGCTACATTTTGCTTTAAAATTGTTGAATTGAAATTTAGAAAATACTATTTAAAGCAAGATCTGACAAGTTATTTATTTTGTATTAAACTAAACAGAGAAGACCATACCGAAAGTCAAAAATTCTATATTTGTATAACCAAGGACTTCTAAGAATACATCTAACACTTAATTCATGTACATAACTTTTAATTGTTTTTATGATGTTGCATCTAATAAAGTATCTTGAATTTTAAAATTCCGTAAATTGAAATTCGTATCAGAGTTTTATTCAGAAGTTAAAACCCCATTTTTTCGTGTTATAAATTCAGTACAATTCTAGAAATTTAAAATCAAATTTTGAAATTTTTCGAAAACGCTAGCAAATAGAAGAGTTGCAAAGAAGACAGATATTATGCATTAGCTAACAATTGAAAACTCAATATTTTTGAAAATTCGAAAATTCTATTCCATAAGAGAACTATTTTGGGTTTTCAGAAATGAGTTAATCCCAGATTTTATTAAATTTTCGGAATTATCAGTTTTTAAATCTGAATTTTGGTTATCTGGAAAATAAAAATTTTCAAAGAACTAAGGGACACTAATATAGTACAACAGTACATAAAATAAAACTACAACATTTAAAGATTTTACAGTAAAAATTTCCAGATTTTTTGGAATTTTTAAAAGTTATTAATTAAAAATTCAACATTTTAAAACAATTTAAACATTTTGAAAATTCGGAAATTTTATACCATGTGAGAATGCCGAAAATTCGAAAATTTTTTAGGTTTTCAGAAATGACTTAGTTTAAGATTTTAATAAATTTTCGGAATTATCAGAATTTCAATTCTGAATTTTGGTAATCTGGAAAATACAATTTTTCAAAGAATTAAGGGACACTAATGTAGTAACAACAGTACATTAAATTGTAAAAATTTAACAATGTTACCGTAAAAATTTCCAGATTTTTGTAATTTTTGAAAGTTAATAATTTAAAATTCAACATGTTAAAACATTTTAAACATTTTGAAAATTCGGAAATTCTATACCCTGTGAGAATGCTCAAAATTCGGAAACTATTTTGGGTTTTCAGAAATGAGTTGGCTCCAGATTTTATTAAATTTTCGGAATTATCAAAATTTCAATTCTGAATTTTGGTAATCTGGAAAATAAAAATTTTCAAAGAATTGAGGGACACTAATGTAGTACAACAGTACATAAAATAAAACTACAAAATTTAAAGATTTAACAGTAAAAATTTCCAAATTTTTGGAATTTTTGAAAGTTATTAATTAAAAATTCAACATTTTTAAACAATTTAAACATTTTGAAAATTCGGAAATTTTATACCATGTGAGAATGCTGAAAATTCGAAAATTTTTTAGGTTTTCAGAAATGATTTAGTTCAAGATTTTACTAAATTTTCAGAATTATCAGAATATTAATTCTGAATTTTTGGTAATCTGGAAAATAATTTTTTTAAAGAGTAGAGGGACACTAATGTAGTATAATAGTATATAAAATTAAATTAAAAAATTTTAAAATTTTACCGTACAAATTTCCAGGGTTTTAGAATTTTTGAAAGTTAATTTTTGAAAGTTCTTAATTAAAAATTCAACATTTTAAAAAATTAAGTACAATTATTTAGTGCAATTGTTACGGTTCAAGATCAAATTTTCAATGTTTTTATATTTAAAAATTTTCATATCATCTGAAAAACAAAAATTATCAAAATTTCAAAATTTAACCGTACAAATTTTCAGAACTTTAAAAATTTTTACATTTTGCTTTAAACTTTTTTAGAGCTTAAGTAATAAAAATTCTTAAAATCACCTTTTGAAAGTTTTTAAAAATTTAAAAATTTTTATACCCAGGTGTTAATCTCCAAAATTCTAAAGCTTTTCTTGTTTTCAGAATTGAATTAGTTTCCGATTTTCTTTAGCTTTCAGAATTATTATAAATATGATTCTGAATTTGGTAAATTGGTAATTTGGAAAATAAAAATTTTCAATGTTATTGGTTCAAAAGTAGTAAAAAATTTAAATTTTAAATTATTATTATAAAGAGTTTCAGAATTTTGGAAAATTCGAAAATTGGGAATTAGAGTTTTTGGAAATTAACAATTGAAGAGTTTGAAAAGTTATTTATTTCGAACACAGCTAATAACTAGAATTTAATATTTTTACAAATTCACTGCAATTTTCGAGATTTAAAAATTTACAAATTGTTTAATAATTTTAGAATTTCTATTCCATGTGAGCTTAAAATTTTAAAATTTTAAGTTTTCAAAATCGATTTCTTATTTTGATTTTCTTGAAATAAAGGTATTATCAGAATTATGATTCTGACATTCGTAAATTTGTAATGTAAAAAATTCAATATTTTAAAGTTACGATTTCCAGAATTTTGGAAATTTCGAAAATTTATTTTTTGGTTTAAATTTGTAGAATTGAAGCTTAGAGGTTAATATATAAAGTATAATCTGGCAAGGTATCTATTTTGAACAAAATTAATAAATAGAAGACTTCACAGAAAACAAAAATTCTGAATTTATGTATTGCAAGAATTTCCAAGATTTTCACTAACACATAATTTAAATATAGAATTTATTTAAATTACATGCATCTGATAAATCTAGTCAAGTTCGGGTAAACGCAGTGAACTATTTTCTTAAAGAGTTTCAACACTACTGAGACTGAACTCAAGTTATTCCAATTCTTTAGATAACTACGCTTGTGAAGTTTATCCTAAGTTAAAACTAAACCAACAAAAACAACAGAATATGTAAAAGTATTAGTAAAAATGTAAATCATGACATTTAGGCGAACATTTGTTACGACTGGCATACGTCTGCACTTCAAACAGAGGAACAAAATTTTTTGCGAAGATTCCAAACGCTCAAATAATTTAAAATTTTTTTGTAGTTATAAAATACCATGACCACCATGGTGTTATATTTTTGCTCGATGATTTTATGATTTCCGAATTTAAATTTAATATTCTCTCCGATTGTTATCTAAACATATTTTAAATTTTTTGCATTTACTTGTTTTCTATATTGCCATGTACAAGCATATATATCTCTTGCGAGTTGGTGTGTGTACATGTATTATGTAGTATGAGATGGAATATTTGCGTTTTAAAAATGTTCAATCTGGAATATTCTATTTTTCTTTCTGGTATCATTGGCTTAAATTAACGCGTGATATTTGCTCTGAGTGGGGATAGAACCGATCGGTGTATTATGTGGTTTTCGATTCACCAAAAAAGAGCAAGCCGGCTTGCTCTTTCTGCTGTCAAACTGTTCGATTCGCCAAGAAAGTCGCTCGATCGAGCAAAATTGTTGTTGTTTTGCGAATCTCGATTTTTTGGCAGATTTACAAACACAAACACAAAAAGAACTGTCATTTTGAAAGCGTCATTATGTTTTGTGTTATATTTTGTGTTTCTGTTTATTTTTATGTAAATATTTTATATTAAAGAATTAACTTGTTGTTGTTATGTTGTTTTGTATATAACAATAGAATATGTTAAGTTGTTTTTTATAGAGTATCGATCTTTTATAAAAATTAGGTTATGTTTATATAAACGTCAAAAACACACAGACATATATATTACGGAGCAACTGTTCGATTCACACAGCCTAAAAAGTGATCTTTAAAAGATTTGGTAAAAGGTGAATCGAAATCGACATTAGACATGAATCCGATGCGGCCGTACAGATAAGTATGTACATATGTTCGTCGTCGTTGTTCGTCTTATTCGTTGTATTTGTGTACATAAAAAAATATAAATATCAATAAAGATTTTACAATAATAAAAAATAAAAAAAAATTAAAATGATGAACGATGTGCACAAATACAACGAATGGGACGAACAGCGATGCGAAGTGCAAAATAGAGGGGGAAAAAATTGACTGATTTTTTTGTTTTTGATAAAATAATAAAAGAAAATATTAAGTCTAGTTTTGTATTTCATTTAATTAAGTCAAGTGTGGGGTTTGAAAAAAAAAAGTCGATTGGACTCCACGGTGTAATTAAAATCAATAAAATATAATGTTATTGAATAAATTTTATTTCGTGGTTAAATAATGTTTATGAAATTTAAAAAAAAAAAAAAAAAACTTTAAAAACTTTGATGAATTTTTGTTAAATTTGGTGGCGAGTGCTATATTTTTTTTTTTGGTAGAATAAGATTCATTCCGTATGGTTGCATTATTACCATTGTTGTTGTTGTTGAGCATATATACCAAGGAAAAACTCCTGCGTTTATATATATAAAAAAAAAATTTATTGTATACTACAGACTTTGATATAGTGTTAATGCCGTGACGCGTAATTAAAAATTTTTATGTTAAGGAAAAAGTTATGTAAACTGTTATGTATAGTTAATTACGGAATAAAAATAATATTAATATATTTTGTGAATCATTATAAAAATAAAATAAAAACGGTGTGTTTTGATTTTCCTTGACCACTGGTCTAAGTTTTGGTAAGAGGGTGTGCGTAAGAGCATGGACTTCATTTGGTTTCTTAGTTGAACATGTTTTGGTTTTCCGCTTATGCTGGTTAATAAAAAAATAAATAAAAAAATAGAAAAATAAAATAAAAATAGTAATCGTAATAATAATAAGAACCAAAGCGGGCACGGTGTTGAGGTACATTGAGTTACGTATTGAAATTTGAGCGCCGTTACTGTGCGTGATTTTGGTGATCATTATCACGCCCGTGGGGGCAGGGCAGCCATTTGTGTGAGGGGGAGAGCAAATTATTGTCAGGTTATATTTTTTTTCCGTCATTTTGATTAATTGCGTTTGGAAATTCCGTTTTTTTTCTCTTCGCTTTGGCTCGGTTGTCCGTTTTTGGGTGTGGTTCGACTCCATAACGGTTCATTTCTTTCAGGTATTTTTGTGTTTTTCTTAATTTTCTTAAAACAGTGAATAGTGAAAGTGAAATTTAACATTAACGTAGAATCAGTTTTAACGTAATTTATCTTGCCTAATTTTCAATTTTTTCTCTTTTACCGTAACAAAAATTTTTTTCTTTGAATTTCTTACTGTAGTGTGCTACGCCGCACCATGTGCGTGTAAACAAATAATTGATCGGATGATGTGAAGTGTGGTCATGTGAAGGGTTGGTCTTTTTCCACCCTGTTCCGTGCGTGCCGTTCGTTCCTCAGGACAGGCTGTGCTGGAGGGCGGCACGCCATATGAGTTGATCGCGTCGGGGTGACGGTCTCCGTTCCGGGGGATTGTCGCTGGGATTGTCATGCGGGCGTCCTTCCCTCATAGTGGCATCGGTGGCCGTCGCGACTGGGAAACAGCATCCCAGTAGGCGGGCCGATGAGGGGAGGCCCGTGTGGCAGTCACGGCGGTAGTCACCTGGGATTGAGACAGTCACTCCGGATCGATCACTCCCTACTTATCATTTTCTTTTTGCCGCTGAGGCCGTGGCAATCTAATTTTAATTTCCATTTGCCCCTCTAATTTTGTTCTTCATGCGGTTATTCAAGCATGAGAAATATGTCTGAAAACCCCCACGCCGCACCGTGAGCTCTAGCCAGCTACTATACCGCATCAGACCGCTATTCTCATGTTCGCTAACGTAATCCCTTGGGGGATTGCGTTACACATTTCCCAATAAATAATTTAAACACTTTTTTTTTTTTTTTTTTTTTTCGAATTATTTTATTTAAGCAAAAAAATAAGCTAGATTAACCTACATAAATACACACCTATAAAATAAATTAGTTAGAAAAGTGTGTGACTGTGAAATCACTTTAGAAGTATGCTTTTGACTTAATCAAATTGCCAAATTTTCAACATACAATTTAGGATTTTCTTAAGAAAGTCGATATCTTAAGATTTTCCATATTTATCACCAAAGCCACTATGATTTTTTGGTAGGTCTAATCTAAAACTACAAGCGTGCCAAACCATTTGAAAAGCTAATGCCTTTCACATGGTTAAATTGCCGTATTTGTAAATTTACTATTTAGGATTTTCGTAAGAAAGTCGATATCATAAGATTTTTCATATTTATCACCAACACCACTATGATTTTTTGGTAAGTCTAATTTAAGACTACAAGCATGCCAAACCATTTGTAAAGCTAATGCCTTTTACATGGTCAAATTGCCATATTTGTAAACGTTTAAACATACCGAGGAACAATATGAAGATGAGTCGTAGAATGACTGCGTTCATTACATTGACGATATACTCGTACCATATTTTAAAAGGTTTTCGAAAATTTTGAATATATTTCTTAAAGAAATCGACAGCAAGCAGGATCTTGCATAGATTGAACGTAAAAATGAAAACAATTTATATTGTTACGACTTCATTATATTTTGTACTAAAAAGTACTTTACTTATTAACCTTTGTGGACTACAATTTTTCTTCAATATTTTAAAGAAGAAAAAAGAGTGTCAAATGCAATATGTGAAAATTGGTTCAATATAATTAAAAATAATTTGATAAAGAAGCGTAACCAAAAACTAGGCCGATTTATTGACACTCTACAGGAAAAAAACTCGGTTGCTAAACAATTCTATCGAAATAGCTCCACACTTGGTAGCTCATTCGAAAACTAGGACAATCAAGGAAATACCATATGTAACAACACCGATATCAACATAAAAAATTCGACATAATGAACTGGAGCCAACTGAGGTAAATTTAGAAGAATATTGGAGAAAAACTAAAACACGTACAAATAAATATGCGGGACGAAGTGCTCTCCATAAATATGTATATACGGCCAAGATTAATTAAATTCATGAATGAAGATTACTAGGAAAATTTCAAAAGCATCTAGTGCGTATTGTTTATATGTTTGTAAATTTAATTTTAATAATAGGGATTTTCCACTTAAAAATATTTGTTTTGCTTCTCTAAATGGCACAAACCATCTAACGTCAGACATTATTTACATTTCCGGAAATAAAATTCTTTAATCAACAAATGACATCTGTATTGATCCTATTATAGGTATAAACATTTTTCAAGACAAAACAAATACTTATATACTGTCATCATAATTTATTCAGTTAATTTGTCGGGGTAAAGGCCGAATTTACTTACCATGGTGCGTAAACAACCATTGGGTCCTACTTATAATTGATGTAACAGCTAAAAAAATTATAACTTATGACCCCATAACACCGGAGAAGAATTTTCATCATTTAAACAAAAAAGGGCAACAAATTTCAAACCAGCTAAAGCAAGCTTTGAAAGAACCAATAGAAATTTTTAAAACGGAAGCAGCTTATTTGTTACCATTACAACGAGATAGCTATAATTGTGGAGCATTAATCATATATGCCATGGACTTTTTATCCAACAATAAGCACTGGCCAAAAACCCACCTAGATAATGAGAACGAATACTTAAGAGATCTAGAAACGTACAGAAAAATTTTACAAAATAAAATTGCAGAAAGCTCATTGTGTATGAAGCAACATTGTCTGGTTTGCTTTGAAAACTTAACTGATACTTCCTTAAGTGAGAAATGCAAAGATTGTGAAAGGAGAGTACATCAAAACTGCAATATTCATATTATAATCAGCAGGGTTCTTGCTAAATATCGAAAATTTTAAGTTATTGAATTTCTTAAGAAAATTCTAATATATGTCTGTACAGAAATTTGTAATTTTAAATATGTGAAAGCCATTAGCTTTATAATGGTTTGGCAGTTTTGTAGTCCTTTTATAGACCAATCAAAAAACCATAGTGGGGTTTTTGCTAAATATCGAAAATCTTAAGATATTGAGTTTATTAAGAAAATTGTAATATGTATTTAAACTGATGAAATAAAGTAACGTTTTTATTATATTTTAATTCTGAATATTAAATTATATTTGCCTAAATGATGTCCGACTAACTATTACACACTACCTTCTGACTAATACAATTACAAATATTTAGATTTAGTATAAACTTCATAAAACATATATAGTATGACGTGTGAAGTTGGTCCTAAGTTGGCACTAAATTTTTATTTTTTTTTTTTAGTTCTAATCTAGTTCCAACTTCACACGCATCGAAAACTTAGATACGCTAGCCGAAAAGTTATTACAAAAAATGTAGATATTCTGTCGAACAGATTTTATTGACAAATTGTTGACCCAAAATTGTTGAAATTTTTTCAACACATGATTATTTCGTTAAATAAAAACTTTTGGTGATTAATTGTCGATGCAGTTACCAGACATAACATTCTAGAAGCAGATTTGGAAAATTAAATTATCCCACTAAACTGAATTTTCAATCAATACAATCCATCTTAAGGGATACCACTCCAGAGGCTGATTTTATATAAATTTACGAATGATTTATAAAAATCGAATTTTCCCAGATTTTCCAGGGGAATCTTGAACTGAATTTTTTCATGCCATAGCTATCGACGAGTCACATCAATATCATCTATCGCCAGAAACAACCATGTAAAAGCTTATTTTATACATTGAATTTTTCTATCAGCTGGAAACTTTATCAAATTTTCACAGATTTCCCCACGAAAAACTTGAAATAAATTTTTACCTGCAAGAACTATTGACAAGATACATCAATCTAATCCATCTTTTGACATAACACTCTAGAGGTTGATTTTATACAAATTTTCTTATGATATTTGGAAAATCGAATTTTCCCAGATTTTCCAAGGGAAACTTGAATTAATATTTTGTTTCCAGCGATAGCTATCGACAATTTACATAAAAACAATTACACCACAACTACAACAAAAACAAAACAAAACAAAACACGTACTATATACGCTCTGGAGGCTGATTTTATTCAAAAATTTTTGGATTCTTCTGATTTTCTGATATTCTCCAAGAGCAGGTGACACAAAGTTTTCCACGTATGATTATTAACAAAAGTTTTTACTGGAATCCATATATCCTCTTAACTTTTGGCTGACAACCACTAAATTACCAATTTACGAGCCAGGATGAGGAGACGGTGACAGATATTGGCTTGATATTAATCCTACAGGCTACTACAACTGAAAATGTATACCAATTCCATTTTTTTGATTTGCCTAGTTGGTTTACAAACAAGCAAATAATAACACACGGGGACCACAGGATGGAATTATTTAATTTATTGGAAAACCAATTTTTAATGGGTATATGTAAGTGAGTTGTCAGTAACGCGATCCTTTACAGTAATAATTTGGATTCCACATCTTCACTTGAACTAAGCTCAAACTTAGAACCAATATAATTCACAATCAGACCTTGAGTATCAGATTGGGATAACATAGAGATATCTTTTATTGTGTAAAACTGCCGGTTTCACGGGGTCAACTGAAAAGCCAAAGATAAACTAACTAAGATAGAATTAGATTCAGTCACATCAGGTCGGCTGCAGATTAGACACTTTAACATCGGCAACTCCGTCGGATAACTCATTGATTATCCGCAGGAGACAATTGTGATGGTATATGGTGCCATGTTAAATTAAAGGTGTGTTGTCCTATATTAATAATAATAACTTTATTGGCCACAAAAGTCTTCAGTTTGTGCGGTAGTGTTTTGCTATCCAATACAACATTATCAAGGAATCAGGCCACAACACAACACCTTTAAAGTTCATGTTTGGTAAACTAATATTTGATAAAGGTAAAGCTGTACACAACTCTAAATGTGGCAGTGAATAACTTTTAAAGGAGCGACCCGAGACTTCACACAAAGCAAATTTACAGTGACATTGTTGTAAATGTCAATTGTTCTGACATAAACAGGAGTCCCATATGCTTTCCCGAATGCGTTCAAGATTCCATTAAGTTATGTTAGTTTTAATACTGTTTCCTTCAGAATGAGGGATAATTTCGTCCCAATCTAGTTTATTCTGCTATAAAGTTTGAATTTATAATTTAGCTGTCATTATCATGAAAGTTATCAAACCTTACGGATTGAACAGTTTTGCTGTTTCGGATAGCACCTTCCGTTTCGTTATTTTCGTATTTTAGTTTCATTTGATATTTAAAATATGAATAAATGTTTTTTGGGTTGCCAAAACTGAGCGAGTGCTTTAATGCCTCACCATCACTGAGATCTTCGTTAGTTTTAAGCTTTTCACGGTTCTGTTCTGGATTTTTTTCCAGGAGACCTACGTTATTTATATACCACTTTTTCAGTTCAAAGTAACCACTTTTAGTTAATTTGCTCAGTTGCGATTGAATTTCGTATGCTTCTAAGAGTGTTTACACCTGCTGCAATATCGCCAACATAAGTTTCATTTAAAATTGATTGCGGCGGAAGAGGAAATTTTATTCTTACATCAAAAGTCAATTGTATTGCTGTCCCGTATGTGACCGTTGTTAATTCAAAAGTCTTCAAGGTATATCTACTATCTTTTACGTTGAATACCTGTTTGGCTAGAGTGACCAACAAAATGTTTGTATGTCTGACGTCATTACGTTCTGATGTTTTCGAAACCATAAGATAACGTTAAACAAATCTGACTTAACCGGTGGTCCAACCATCATCATGACTTGCTCTATTTGTTTTGAATCGCCAAGAACTATATTTTATCGCAATGGCAGAAATACGTGGTATTCTAAAATACGTATCTTCGCATTGCTTGTCAAACATTGTTCTTCAGGTGACAAAAACCATTTTGCAGAGAGATTTTATCTTCATGTTGAATAAATGAGGGTAAGTAAACTGGAGTCTTGTTTAGAATTAGTTTCATGTTAGTCCAACACAAAATTCCATATTTCAGCCCCAAGCAAAATATCAATCGAACGCAACTCGTTAAAATCAGGATCTGCTAAATGAATGTTCTCAGGAATCGACCAATTATTTATGTTTAAAACATTTTGTGGCCAATTATTTAGCAGTTGAATTACGATATTGAGCTTTCAATCCATTTGAAAGAACTTTAACAAGAGATTTCATGATGAAGTTTGATTGATTCCCTGAATGTAAGAGAGTACGATACTCAACATACCTTCCATTGAAACATTTTAATAGAACAATTGCCATTGGTAAATCGACAGGACTTTTAAGGTTGAGGTTCAGCTGTAGGTTCAGAATTTATTGTCGAAGCTAACACTTGCTTGATAGTCTGGCGGACGTGGTGAGGGGGGGGGGGGGGGGGGGGGACAATAGGTCGAATGATTTTCATCGGCTCCGCAACCTATCACAGCACATACTTTCTGTTCGCTGTGCTGGTCATAACGGATGTATATCAGATTATCCAGGAGAGACTCGCAAGTGCATGTACGACCTCCACGTGGTGGCTATTGGTAACTAGCAATTTTTTCTGGGCTAATATATAGTACTGAAGGAGTAAACATTACACAAATCGCCAAGTCACGGTGGAACAGCATATGCCAAGGAATTAATGCTTAGTGGGTAAACTAATCTCTAATATGCGAACTCTGGATACCAGGCGATGTCCAGTTTTAATCAGCCTTACCCTCGTATACGGATCTCTGCGAAGGTGGACCGTTTATTTCTCTGAAACTCGTGGGAACAAATGAACACAAATAAAATAAAATCAAAAGAGACAGCCACTCTCAAAAAGCCAACAGGTACAACGAATGGAGGCTGAAACCTTAAACTGGAAGTCACCAACGAAGAAACAATAAGGGTCTTGAAGGCTGCGGTGCCGGGTACCAGCGGAAGCCGAGACCCTGCCATAGAAAAAGGGAGCTTGGACAGTAAAGGGAAAGCTACCTTTACAGTAGGTTTGGTAAACGCGGCCTTGGCACCTAAGCCGGTGACTGGCGCTAAAGTTATCCCTGAGGCTAAGCGGCTGTACAGAAACCGACGCGCGGCGCAGAGGATATTAGATAGGCTGGCTGCCACCCGTGAGGCGCTGCAAACGTAGGAACAGAAGGAATCTTTGGCATGGGCATAGGTTACCTTCTTAGGCGACAATTCTGGGAGGGTACCAGCAGAGTCGAAAAGACAGTGGTCCCAAGACGAATTGGAAGCTGGGGATAGTAAGCGACCGAGAATGCAGGGAGCCCAAAGAGATACTAGGACGCACTGGGCAAGAATGTTCACTGACGTCCTTAAAGAGTATCCAGGGATACTAGCCGTCATTGACAGTCCTTAGCAGACGACAATCGAGCCATCCTGTCCAGATGAATTATTGCGCCTAATTCGGGCAAGCAACGTTGACCTTCCGACGAAAAATTGAAAGATTATTAAACAAGAGGAGGCGAAGGGAGGATCTAGGTTGTCCATTTTATTATTGAACAAAGAGTTCCTAGCCCCTCTAGCTAAAAAGAAGGGGGTAATCGGCTTCGGTTTCGGGTCAATTACCCTAAAGGTGTTTAAAAGGGATGAGGTCGAAGCGATTGTGGAAGACCTACCAGGGAAAGAGCAGAGAGAAGGTGCTTACACGCGGGACGTTGGGAGCTCAGCGATGGAGCGATTGACGGCTACGGGTAGTCGCCTATCCCTGGACTCGAACGAGGAAGATGGGGTTGGGTCGACGGGTGGAGGAGGGTGGCTTAAATAGCCATCACGGAGCACCGGAAGGGAGCGTCACGATTGATGACGTCCTCCTAGGGCCGAGAGATTAAACCCTGCCGCGACAGCGGAGGGTATATGAAGGAAGGTAAGTTGATCTGTTTATGCTGAGCACGGTTCAGATTAATCTTCACAATTCTAAGGCTGCTTCGGCAGCCTTGATCTTAAGACAGACCGAATCGGATGAGGACATAATCTTAGTTTAAGAACCCTGAATTATTAAAAACAAGATCTGTGGCCTCGGTTTAAAAGGGTATACAATTTTATACTCTTCTGGGTCCGATAAGATCAGATCTTGCATTCTAGCTAAAAATAACTTGAGTATTTTTCTTCTTCCACAATATAGTAGTGGAAACGTAACGGCAGTCGGCCTGGAGACGGGAGGCTGCTTACTATGGCTGGTTTCAGCCTGTATGGACCGAGAGAAGGAGGTTCCACCGGATAACCTTGAAGAACTGATACTCGAAGCGGAACGGGAAAAGGTCGGAGTAATACTGGGTTGTGATTCAAATGCGCACAATCATCAAATGCGTGTAATCTGGGACAAGAGCCCACTTTTATTATTAGTAACAGGCAGGAGGTACTGGATGTTACCTTTGCATCAGACTCCATTACACACATGGTCAAAAAATGGAGGGTGGCGAAGGAACACTCAATCTCGGACCATCGGTACGTAACGTTTAATATTGACATTCACCCTGTTACGCGGAAAGCCTTCAGGAATCCTAGAAGGACTAACTGGAACAAATACAGGGAAGTGTTAGTAGGACTCTTACCGACCGATGCTCCGAAGCCCCAGCCACAGAGGAGGAGCTGGATTTCCTGGTGGGGGAAATCACGAGGGCCTGCAACTAGTCCTTGGACACTGCTTGCCCCAAGAGAATACCTAAAGGGAAGCAGAAACCGGTATGGTGGTCCAGGGAGTTTGGAATCCTCTGTTCAGGATGTAGGAAAGCAATCAATAGAGCAAAGGGCTCTAGGGAAGCTCAGGACTTAGACTCCTATAAGGAGCACCTTAAAAAGTATAAAAAGGAAATAAGGAAGGCGCGGAGGAGGTCTTGGAGACTATTCTGTGATAAAATGGAAGGTGTTTCGGAGACTTCGCGCCACAGGAAAATCTTATCTAAGAGTCCAACGAGCCATATTTACTTAATTAAACTAGATGGGCTGTGGACGACGTCTAGTGGGGAATCATTGGCGCTTCTGTTAGATACCCCTTTCCCAGCTAGTGTGGGTGTGTCGACGGAGCTTATTAGGAATGGGGAAAAATTATCGTCGGGGTATCCGGAGGAAATCGTGTGCAAAAACCGGATCCTACGGGCACAAAAAGGCTTTAAACCCTATAAATCAGCAGGCCCGGACGGTCTCATCTCAGCGGAATTGCAAAAACACTAGTCGATCATTCTCCCATGGCTGGAGGTGATTTTCAGGGGGTGTATAAAACTGAATTATATTCCTAGGAAATGGACGGAGGTTAGGGTGATTTTCATCCCGAAAACGGGGAAGAATACACAGGCCTACCCAAAGGACCTAAGACCTATAACTCTATCATCCTTACTGTTGAAAACATTGGAAAGACTGATCGGCGTGTACATATGTGCAAAAATCAACAAAATCTAAGCAAAAATCAAACCAATTTCTCAGCATGCGTACTGGAAAGGGAGATCTGTGGACACGGTTCTGCATTCCCTGGTGCACACAATTGAGAAATCAATCCACTCGAAAGAGTACTGTATGGTAGCCTTCCTCGATATAGAGTGTGCATTTAACAATGTCAGGACGGAGGCAGTTCGGGAAGGACTGTCTTTCTTAGATGTGGACTACCCCTTAGGGAGGCAGATAAATCAGATGCTAGAATGCAGGATTATTAACGTGGATATAAGGGAATTCACCATTAAGAGGCGAGTAGTTAGAGGAACTCCGCAAGGCGGTGTCCTATCACCTCTTCTCTGGAACATAGTTATCAATGGATTACTTTTGTAACTGGAGGGATGGAATAGAGGTTACAGCGTATGCAGATGGCTTAGCAATCGCGATCTCGAGGAAGTACTTAGGCACGATTAAGGAAGTCATGCAACACGCGCTCGTAATCATTACAAAGTGGGCCAGCAAATGTGGGCTGGGTATAAATCCATCCAAAGCAGAGATGGTACTCTTCACCAAGAAATATAAAATTCCGGTACTCGCTCCTACTACCTTAAATGGCACGGCACTGGCCTTTACTGATAAGGCAAGATTTTTGGGCATAATCTTGGACAGTAAGCTAAATTGGATGCCCAATATTTTAGAGAGAGTAAAGAAGTCCACTATGGCTCTGTACTCATCTAGAAACGCCGTCGGTAGGAGATTGGGTCTAAAACAAGAGCTGGTACACTGGCTCGTCACCGCTGTATTCAGACCGATTCTGATGTACGGGGTGAGTGTGTGTTGGCCAGCACTAAACAAGAAAACTTATAAGAGTAAGATAGAGCAGGTAGAGAGAACGGCCTGCTTGTTTATAAGCGGGGCACTGAGGACAATCCCTACACGTAATCTGAAGGCTATGTTCTACCTTCTTCTTGTCGACGTCTTTGGTAAGCAGAGAGCGGCAACTACGGCTGCACGACTCTCTGCCGTGTTTGAATGGAAATATCTTCAGACGGGCCACTCGACGATTGGTAGGTCACTAAAGAAAGATGTGAAGAATAGTGACTACACGGTACCGATTAAGAAGGTTTCCGGACTCTTCTCCCCTCAAGGGAATCCTGGGTGAACAGGTCAATAACAGAAACTGGAAGTATACAATTCTACACTGACGACTCCAAGCTAGACGGCAAAGTCGGAGCAGGAGTCTTTTGTGACAAATTAAATGTGAATATATCCGTTCGTCTTCCTGATCACTGCAGTGTGTACCAGGCGTAGGTGGTAGCGATTGAGGAAGCGCTGACTTGGTTGAAGCTTAATGTCATATCCACAAGGGATATAACAATATATGTGGACAGTCAGGCGGGAATCAAGTCGCTGGAATCAGTTTGTCTGACGTTCGTTGCGGCATTAAAGTGCCGCTCATCTCTTAACGAGATGAGTGAGCATTTCAATATCCAGATAGTCTGGGTCCCCGGTCACTCGGACGTACTGGGGAACTGCAGGGTGGACGACACCATAACATGTTATGTAGCCGGCAAATTTGGCCAAAACTGAACTTGAATCGCCCCTAAACACTACTATCCCTACGTAAACCTGACTTAGGTATAGCCGTGGGTGTGCTCACAGGACACTGCCTCATTGGGGAGCATGCAAGAAGGCTTGAGTCAATGGCAAATGACTTTTGTAGAACCTGCATGGATGAGGAGGAGGAAGAGATTCTGAGCCACTTCCTCTGCTCATGCGCTGCGCTAGCTTATAGGAGGCATAAACATCTGGGCAAGTATAGTTTGGACGGCCTTATGGATCTCGAGAACTGCAGTGTGCGAGATATCTTACGCTACATAAGTCGCTCAAAATGGTTCCAATGAAGGTGTAAGGGGAGTAGGATCCCTTGGTATCACAACGGACCGTCATCAGGCTAAGTGTGAGTTTTGGCAGCCACACTAACCTAACCTAACCTAACCTAACACTTGCTTATTAACCGTTTTATTCGTTTGAATGTTGACACAATTTGATTGTTTAATCGGAATGTTTGATGATTATCTGTCATTGGTGGTTTATCCCAATGTATAAGATAATGTGATGTTTTGTTTTGTGCTACCGAATGACTATCCATCCATTCCAATTTTACCTTATTAAAAAATGGATGAATGCTTTCCTCGTCTATTATACTAACATTATCATATCCTGCTGAGCAATTATAATATTTTACAAATACTTTGCTTACGCACAATAAATTTTATATAATGTTACAATTAAAATTCATTAAATTCAATCATTGTGGTCGTTAACAGAACAAATAATTACTTTGAGATTTCCCAATTAAAAAATTTAAAAAAAAATACAATTATTTATCTTCCATCCCTAGTTTGGAGTTTATCGAGTTTATAAGTTTCAAAAATGGTTCATTAAAACATTTTGTTATTTCGGTTGTTGTTGTAAAGTTATTTATACAATTTTCAAGATTAATTTTTAATTAATAAACAACAAGACAAAATACAAAACAAAACTTGGAAACGAATATTAATAAGTAAAGAGAGGGGGGGGGGGAGCCATGGCCAAGCGAAATCGCAAAAATTTATTTAAAATATTTTATACATAATTTAAATCCAGCATCTATTTGTACAACAACAACAAAAAATTGTTGGCATCACAATTATTTTTGCAACATAAGATTATAAAAAAAAAAAAAAACTTTAGTATCAATTAAATAACTTTTAGTAGATTAAATTAAAAACCAATAAAAGTAAAACTTTTTACAATAAATTCGATATGGTTTACGAAAATAAAATGTATACATAAAAAATTTGTGGCAGCATAACCACAAACTTCCGCATTAATAAATTTCTTAAAACCGAACCTACTATACATATATGAAATTGAAATTGACTACAATTTTTTTATCAGCCCTATTTCTTTCTCCCTCTTTTTATATATATGTCCATATATTAAATGTCTGGTCTACTTTTTGCCATAGACACTTCCATACTGCGATATTAAATAAATTCATTCACCTTTAGGTACGATAAATTTGGTCACATTAAATATTCTGTCAAAATTCGATAACAGTATTTCATCCAATAATTTTGGTTTTTTTGGCACCATAGTTGGAAATGTTTCAAAAATTTTATGAATCATAACACTTAATGGCTTTTATAATTCTGAAATCATTTTTTTTTTGTTTTTGGAAAGCATTTTGTCGCTGCGGAAGTAAATCTTTTCCACAGGATTAGGTCGTAGTAATTATTTAACACAAAATCCACGCGTCTTAACACCTTGAAAGGGTGGATTAAAACAAACCAATTATGAAAACAAAAAATTATTTTCCGGTGGTTTTTTCCCGTTTTGGTTCGTCTTACAATGTTCGCATCCATATATCTTAAGTAACAAAACTTCTTCGTATTATGTTATTGTACGTCTGTAACAGTTATCTGTTAAACAAATCAAATTTGAATTATGTAAATAAGACTTGTTGTTTGTAACATTTATGGTTATTTCAAGATATGAGGGGAATTCTATACACATTTGCTGTGCTTATGTATGTAATATACGATGTTATTTCAATTACATATAAGGGTTGAGGAACTAAAAGAAGGATGTTGTTTTGAATAAAAGGTTGAATGGAGTATTATTATTTATATTCATCTTAATCATAATATAAAATATGTACATTATTATGAATTTGTTTGGTTTGCATATATCTCAATAATAACAAACAATAAAACTTTGGGCTTCTTAATAATAATAAAAAAGCCATCATGGATCATAATTGAATGGAAATTAATTTGCTGCCCAATTGATCAAATAAAGTCCGAGTTGATGAATAAACTTAATATGCAGGTAACTGTGCAGGTATTTGTTGCTTAACTCATTTGTATCCCTTTTATTTTGTGGGTTGTCCGAGTTGAGCGGTAGAACTCTTATTTATCTAAGATTATTTCTATACCAGTGTGTAGCTCAACGAGCAAACGGTCATCTTTTAAAATAATACACGGCAACTGTTGACTAAACTGTGTTTTCATTCGACAGATTTTGGAATACATTCAAAAAATAAAAAGAATGATGTCGCGGATTTATTTCTTATTTAAATTGAATTCACCATTCCAAATTTTCGGCTTTAATTTCTTTATAATAAATGCCCTTTTCTATGTCCTGGCCAAATATATTTCACCATTGTAAGGAATTTTCCAGTTTGGGCCCTTTCAAAGCTAAGTGTGATTTCAAAGAAAATATTTTTGTTGACCTGCGCATTACTATATCACTGTTAAATTTAAAGTGCTGAGCCAGTGTTATTCTTAGTATACTCGCTTTATGGCCTAAGGTTTAAAAAAATTTAGTTGCATCTACTGATATTATTAAAGTTAGCCAATAGTCTCAGCAAAAGGACGTAGTTTTTTATTTTATTTTCAATTATATATAATACTGTATACAGAGATAACTGTTAGCAAGCCATTCCCACAGAACCACTTTCTAGCCATGACCTTTAAGCGATGAATTTTATCAATTAATTTCATTCAAACAAATTTTCACGGGCTCCCCAATTGAAATTTAACCTGATAATTTGTCTAGGAACATTAGCTAGGCACACTAAATAAACCATCCAGACATGACACTTTAAAGGTTGAATTTACACAATTTTTTTTAAATTTTAAATCGACCTTTAAATAAAATAGGTTTTCATGGGCTCATTTGTAACATGACCTGAAAATTTTTCTAGATTTAATTGTTGGCAGGATCCATGAATTGAAATACTTTCCATGACACCTTGTTAAAGTTAGCCGAAAGTTTTCAGCCGAAAGATATAAAATGTCGGTAATGCAGATAGTGTCTTGGCTATATCAGCCAAAAGTTACCAGCCGACATATTTCAGCCGAAACATATTTTAAATAAAATGAAAAAAACAAAACAACTTAGAAACTGGTATTTTCATCAGAAAAGCTAAATATAAAATTAAAAAATTTGTATAAATTGAACCTTTAAAGTGTTATGTCTGAAAATTATTTTAATTAATGTGCCTTACCAACAATTATCCCTAGAAAAATTATCAGGGCTAGTTTCATGTGGGGAGCTCGGGAAATTTCGTTTGAATGAAAAGTCCATATAAAATTAAAAAAATTGTATAAATTGAACCTTTATAGTGTCATGCCTGAAAACTATTTCAATTAGTGTGCCTTACCAACAATTATCACTTGAAAAATTATCAGGGCCAGTTTCATGTGGGGAGCTCGGGAAAATTCAATTGAATGAAAAGCCCATACAAAATTAAAAAATTTGTATAAATTGAATTTAAAGGTTCAATTTATACAAATTTTTTAATTTTATATGGGCTTTTCATTCAAACGAAATTTCCCGAGCTCCCCACATGAAACTAGCCCTGATAATTATTCTAGGGATAATTGTTGGTAATGTCTGGAAAGTATTTCAATTTGTGTGCCTTACCAACAATTATCGCTTGAAATATTATGAGGGCCAGTTTCATGTGGGGAGCTCGGGAAAATTCAATTGAATGAAAAGCCCATATAAAATAAAAAAAATTGTATAAATTGAACCTTTAAAGTGTCATGTCTGGAAAGTATTTCATTTAGTGTGCCTAGCCAATAATTATCGCTTGAAAAATTATCAGGTCAAGTTTCTTGTAGGGAGCTCGGGAAAATTCGTTTGAATAAAAAGCCTTTGGGGTTGGTGAACACGTTTTGTATATATATATATATATTTTCGTATGTTACTCTACTAATATATTATCAAAAACCCCAATTTAAATTTATACTAACACAACTTTATATAATATTTAGTTCAATAATTAAAAAATGATTTGTAACATTTATTTTTTAAAAGAATATCTAAATTTTTTTTCTATATCTTTCCAGTTTTCTTTTCTGGTAATCAATTCATAAAACAATATATTTTTTTTGCTTTTTATTTTTATTTCTATGTGCACTGCGTTTAGGCAAAAAAGGTTCTTCCATATTTTAACCAAGCTCAATTATTCCGAAAACATAAAGACTTTAACTAAGTTCATTTCGTTTGTTAAAATGTTCATATGTGTGTTTACACATGAAATGTTCCCACAATACTCCCCTTCCAGTGAATTCGACACGAATTTACGTAAATTCCTATAGAAAACGTGATGGTGTCTTTACAGCTCTGCCTGTTCTTGTGAATGTTGACGTCTGTGTAACTGTCGGAGGTTGTTGTACTGGTATATGTGTAGGTAAAAATTTTGTTTGCCGATCAAATGATACCTTCCGTGGTGTAGTGTCTGTGTTGTCAACTTGTATGTCTGGGTTCGTTTTGTTGTCATGTAAGATACTGGTGTCGGAAGTGTTTTCAATGTGGCATGGTTTTAGTCTATTGATTGATATTCTCAAATGTTTGCCTTTAATTTCGATGATAAACGTTTTGTCCGTCCTCTCAATTACTCTGTATGGTCCGGTGTACGGTGGTTTTAACGATTTTCGTATCGCGTCCGTCCGTAGGAAAACGTGAGTAGTAGTATTTAAGTCGTTTGAAATAAAAATTTTGTTGTAGCAGTGTCTGGATGCCGGTGTCGGTCTGATTTCATCAAAATGCTTTACTAGATTTTGTACAAAATCACTTTGAACAATTTTGGTGTCAGTAGTCGAAGCAAAAAACTGTCCGGGTATTCGTAATGGGCATCCGTAAACAAGTTCTGCTGGTGTCGTATTAAATTCGGTACTGAATGTAGTCCGTAGTCCTAGTAGTACTGTTGGTATTATGATTGTCCAGTCAGTTCGGTTATGGCACATTATAGCGGCTTTGAGGGTGCGATGCCATCTCTCAATCATACCATTGCACTTCGGATTATAACTGGTTGTGCGTCTATGTTCGAATCCGAGTAATTTGGACAGTTCCGAAAATAATTGAGACTCAAATTGAGATCCTTGATCTGTAACTATAAATTTGGGAACGCCGAACCTAGCTATCCATGTTGAATAAACGGCGAATGCAACTGTGACAGCAGTCATGTCCGGCACTGGAACCGCTTCAGCCCAACGCGTGTAACGATCTATTAACGTCACACAATATCGGTTGTTTCCAGAAATCGGTAGTGGACCAATGATGTCGAGATGAATTCCCGAAAAGCGTTGCGATGCAACAGAATATGAGCCGAGAGGAGATTGGATATGCTTTGAAACTTTCGATTTTTGACATGGTATACAATTTTGAGCCATTATTGAATCTTTAGTAATAGAGGGCCAAAAAACATTTTTAGTTAAAAGTTTGATTGAAGCTTTTACGCCCGGATGTGATAAGTTATGAAAAGATTCAAAAACAGATTTCCGAAATGTTGCTGGAATAAAAGGTCTTGGTATACCAGTTGATACGTCACAATATATAGATTTATTTGTGTTAAACGTAAGAGGGATTTACACAAATTTAAGAGATGTGTGTGAATTATTAATCAAAAAATCTCGTAATTCGTCATCATTGGTTTGAGCATCTGCTATTGCCGCATAATCAATACTTTCGGGAACAGAAACTTGATTGATGCGAGAGAGGGTATCTGCCACGACGTTATTTACGCCGGAGATGTGTTGTATATCGGTAGTGAATTGACCGATGAAATCGAGATGTCGAAATTGACGTGGAGATGCTTTCTCTGGATTTTGACTAAACGCGTAAATTAATGGTTTATGGTCGGTGAACAATGTGAACTCGCGACCTTCTAACAAGTGTTTGAAGTGTTAAATGCCAGAATAAGCTGCAAGCAACTCTCTGTCATAAGCACTATACCTTTGTTGTGTTTCGTTCAAACGTACAGAGAAAAAACTGAGCGGCTGCCAAGCGTCAGAGACATACTGCTGAACGACAGCCCCAATCGCCGTATCTGAAGCGTCTACCATAATTGCTAGTCGCGCGGATAATGAAGGGTGATTTAATAAAGTGGCGTCGCATAACTTTTTCTTGCAATTTTCGAAAGCGTTAATAGAATCGGTTGACCAATTGATTTTCGTCTTACAATTTTTCTTGTAGCCTTTTAAAAAATCATTAAGAATAATTTGATCGGCTGCAGCGCCAGGAATAAAGCGCCTATAAAAATTAATGGTACCTAAAAATCTGTTAATTCCATCAACCGTTTCTGGACGTTTAAAATCTTTAATAATTTGGATGCGATCTTGATTTGGTAGTATACCTTTGCTAGTGATCATATGCCCTAAAAAGTTTATTTCTGAAGTCGCGAATACGCATTTATCCATGTTAATGATCAGCCTGTGTTCTGAAAATTTTTGAAAAATTATTTGTAGATGTTCTAAATGTTCCTCAAATGTTTTTGAAGCGATTAGAACTTCGTCCAAATAAACAAAACAGAATTTTAAGCCGAAAAGTGCCGAATGCATAAGTCTTTGAAAAGTTTGAGCAGCGTTTCTTAATCCAAATGTCATTTTTGTAAATTCAAAAAGGCCAAAAGGTGTGGTTATTGCAGTTTTGGGAATATCTTTCGGCTCAATTGGAATTTGGTGATACGCCTGGACAAGGTCTATCGTCGAAAATATTGTGCAGCCTTCAAGTTCATAAGCGAAATCTTCCAGATGCGGAATTGGATATCTGTCGGGAATTGTAATACGATTTAAAGCACGATAGTCGCCACATGGTCTCCATGTTCCATTTTTCTTCATAACTAGGTGAAGTGGGCTCGACCAGGCGCTGCTACTTGGTCTGCATATTCCTTGTGCCATCATGTTTTCGAATTCTTCCTTTGCCATCCGTAATTTATCGGGTGCAAGTCGTCGAGTTTTACATGCGACAGGTGATCCATTCGTCTTTAAGTTATGAGTGATATTATGCTTAATCACATTGGAACTGAGACTGCTACTTGTTAATTCGGCAAATTTGGCTATTAACTCGCTAATTTTGGGGTGTAGTGACGTTTTGTCTAAAAATGATAATGTTTGCGTTATTTCTTGAGATATTACACCTTTGGCGTGACAAGAAGTTAGTGGATCAATGATCCGTTGGCCCTTCATGTCTACTAATAAGCCCGTGTGTTTTAAGAAATCAGCTCCAATTATTGGTATTGAAACGTCCGCAATTATAAATTCCCATCTAAATTCTCGTCTAAGTCCGATATCGAGTTTAAGAATTTTGGTGCCGAAAGATTGAACAGGAGTGCCGTTTGCTGCAAGTAATTTATGTGTCGAAACTGGTTTTGGAATTTGTAAAAATTTAACCGGAATCACCGAAACATCTGCTCCTGTATCAATCAGAAACTTTATTTTAGAAAAAATTTCGTAAATTAATAATCAGCTAGTAATTTGACCATCAATACTTGCCGTTGAGTATTGATGATTACTTAAAAATTTGTCTTTTCTGTCGTGGTTAAATCGAAAAATTTGCAACCGGGTAAACATTTTCGTGCATCGGAACCGAATTTCCAGTGATAAAAACATTGATCGTATTTTGGATTAATACGTTTTCGCGACGCTGATCGTGATGAATTTCGAGAGGAAGGTTTAGTGACGGATCGAGAACGTGAATTTTGATACGCACCAAATAATTCCATAACCATTGATGTTAGTTGATTAATTTTGTGGTCTGTCTCTGTAGCATTGTTAGCTGTTTCCGTAGTGTTGTGAAATGTTTCAGTACGGTTAGTTGAATTTGAATCCATTGCAGTTGATGTAATGTTATTTATTGAAGTCAAATTTGTTTGTCTCATGGTTTCTAAAATATTGTCAGCTCTTTCTGCTAATGTCATTAATGGAACGTCGTTCTCGAAAGTAGTCAAAATCATTTGTACTTGCTGCGGTAGTCGTTTCATCCACAGTTGTCTTAACATTTTCTCGTCAAAAGTCCGTCCAGCGTTAAGTCTGAATTTATTCAGTAACTGTGAAGGTTTCTGGTCGCCGAGAGTGAGTCCATGTAAAATGTTATTCAGTTTAGTCTTTTCAGATTCGCTTAAAACTCGAGTAATTTCGTCTTTGAAAATTGTATATGGAAATTGTCCTTTGTCACGTAGTATTAAGTCCGCAAATGTGTCATGATGTCTTGCATCTAATGCAGCTAGAGCATGAGCATACATTGTGTTTTCCGTCTTAATGTTTGATAAGCCGAAAGACTGTTCCAAAATTGTAAACCATACTACAGGGTTTTGATTGTACAGTGGTTGAGGTGGTTTGAAAGCTAAATGATTGATATTGCTTGTTAAAGGTTGTGTCACCGTTCGGTTGTCGTTAACTGGTGGAGTCGTTTCAGAACTTGAACTGGCTATGTCCGTTACGTTGGTTCTGTTAATGTTACCGTAAGTTTGTCTAATTTGTTCGTCTACGTAGGTCCGTAGTTGTTCTTGTGTCATTGTGATGATTTTGTCGTGAGTGTCGTCCACTGGAATGGGAGTACCCTCAGGATTAAAACTCATTTTTTTTTTAAATTTAAAAATGTTATGTTTTAATTTTAATGTGGCGAAACGGAAATTTTTGAACAAAATAGAAAACGAAAAAAAGAAACAAGAAACACTTGATAGAATCAATATACCAAACGAAATGAACCCATATGACGACGTTAAATAAAATTTAATGAGTAAAACGAAAATTTAATGTTGATTTACTTTTTGTAAAATTTATTTGAGCTTAGTTAAAAATGTACTCACGGTTTGTTCCCCGCTGACAGTGCACCAAAGATCTTTCAAAAAATTTGTAAATGATTGGATGTTGTATTTTCCGCGGATTATCTGATCCGGTTGGTTCGTTATACCATATATCCACGTTGGAGCTCGTGATGAAAAAATTAATTATTTAAAAATGTTTTCTTCTTGCTTTTATAAATAAAGATGTTTTTCTTAGTTGCTTTTGCCAGTTAAAGATGTGTTTCCATAATTAAAAATGCTTTAACAGCTGTGTCGGCTCAGCAACAAAATAAACGACACAAATAAATTGTTGTTGACGTTGTGAATCACGTCGGGGTCACCACTTTGGGGTTGGTGAACACGTTTTGTATATATATATATATATTTTCGTATGTTGCTCTACTCAATATATTATCAAAAACCCCAATTTAAATTTATACTAACACAACTTTATATAATATTTAGTTCAATAATTAAAAAATGATTTGTAACATTTATTTTTTAAAAGAATATCTAAATTTTTTTTCTATATCTTTCCAGTTTTCTTTTCTGGTAATCAATTCATAAAACAATATATTTTTTTTGCTTTTTATTTTTATTTCTATGTGCACTGCGTTTAGGCAAAAAAGGTTCTTCCATATTTTAACCAAGCTCAATTATTCCGAAAACATAAAGACTTTAACTAAGTTCATTTCGTTTGTTAAAATGTTCATATGTGTGTTTACACATGAAATGTCCCCACAAGCCCATATAAAATTACAAAATTTGTATAAATTCAACCTTTGAAGTGTCATGTCTGGAAATTATTTTAATTAATGTGCCTTACCAACAATTATCGCTTGAAAGATTATCAGGGCTAGTTTCTTGTGGGGAGCTCGGGAAAATTCGTTTGAATGAAAAGCCCATATAAAATTTAAAAAATTGTATAAATTGAACCTTTATAGTGTCATGTCTGAAAACTATTTCAATTAGTGTGCCTTACCAACAATTATCGCTTGAAAAATTATCAGGGCCAGTTTCATGTGGGGAGCTCCGGAAAATTCAATTGAATGAAAAGCCCATATAAAATTAAAAAATTTGTATAAATTGAACCTTTAAAGTGTCATGTCTGGAAAGTATTTCAATTAGTGTGCCTTACCAATAATTATGCTTTGAAAACTTATGAGGGCAAGCTTCATGTGGGGAGCTCGGGGAAATTCGTTTGAATGAAAAGCCCAAATAAAATTAAAAAAATTGTATAAATTGAACCTTTATAGTGTCATGTCTGAAAACTATTTCAATTAGTGTGCCTTACCAAAAATTATCACTTGAAAAATTATCAGGGCCAGTTTCATGTGGGGAGCTCGGGAAAATTTAATTGAATGAAAAGCCCATATAAAATTAAAAAAATTGTATAAATTGAACCTTTAAAGTGTCATGTCTATAAAGTATTTCATTTAGTGTGCCTAGCCAACAATTATCGCTTGAAAAATTATCAGGGCTAGTTTCTTGTAGGGAGCTCGGGAAAATTCGTTTGAATAAAAAGCCTATATAAAATTAAAAAAATTATATAAATTGAACCTTTATAGTGTCATGTCTACAAATTATTTCAATTAGTGTGCCTTACCAACAATTATCCCTTGAAAATTTATCAGGGCAAGTTTCATTTGGGGAGCTCGGGAAAATTTGTTTGAATGAAAAGCCCATATAAAATTAAAAAAATTTGTATAAATTGAACCTTTCAAGGGTCATGTCTACAAATTATTTCAATTAGTGTGCCTTACCAACAATTATCCCTTGAAAAATTATCAGGGTAAGTTTCATGTGGGGAACTCGGGAAAATTTGTTCAATTGGATAAAAAGCCCTTCGTAAAATTAAAATTTTTTTTGTATAAATTCAACCTTTGAAATGTCATGTCTGGAAAGTATTTCAATTAGTGTGCCTGGCCAACAAATATACCAAGAAAAATTCCAAATTGAAATACTTTCCAGACATGACACTTTAAAGGTTGAATTTATACAAATTTTTTAATTTTATAATTAGCTTTTCTGATGAAATTTTAAGTATAATTTCTTTGGTAAACAGTGACAAACCAAAATGAGCTTTTTTTCAGCTGTAAATTCACTTCATGAAAATACCAGTTTCTAGGTTGTTTTGTTTTTTTTTTTTTATTTTATTTAAAATATGTTTCGGCTGAAATATGTCGGCTGGTAACTTTCGGCTGATATAGCCAATACACTATTTGCATAACCGACATTTTATATCTTTCGGCTGAAAACTTTCGGCTAACTTTAACAGTATTTCCATGACATGAAACTGGAAAGGTTGAATTTATATAAATTTTTAAATTGTATTTGACAAGCCACAATGAGCCTGGTGTATCAAACCATAAACTAACCATATATGGAAAACCCTGTTTTTGGGTTGCATTTGCAATTTTTCGAAGAAAGTGTGCATTGCCGACATTTTATTACTTTCGACCGAAAACTTTTGGGTAACATTAATAGGGCCATATACTGATGATACAGCTTGCAGTGCATACAGTGCATACAGTGTTGCAGTGAAAACTATTAAAATGTTAAATATGATTATGAGTCTAAAATCTAAGTTTATGAATTTAAAATTGATTAATAGGACATGCATGTATGCACTACTTCAGTAACTTGTCATTTTTTTTGCTTCTTTTATTTTTTTTCACGATTTGGGAAAAAACCGAAAAATCTGAAATGGTGTCAAAGCAAAATTGGATCGGTTATGGTCTGGGGAGCCATTTCATATTGTGGTGGTAATAAACTAGCCGGGAAATAGGATGCTCTAAAATAGAAGCAGTTGTTGAAATCAGAAGTCCAAAAAATTCCTAGCGTAATGCTAGGCAGAAAACGGATATGCCAGCAAAATAATGCAACAAATCAAACTGCAATGATAGTAAAAGAGTATTTTAATGAGATTTTATAACAGTTTTGGACGGGCTGGCCCAATTTCACAACATAACATTATGGAAAACGTTAGGGAATGGTTTCAAATAAAATTTTTAAAGTAATTAATGGAAATGGAAAAAATACATATGGTTAATAAATTATTGTAGTAGCAGCCCCATACAGTTGCCGCACGTATAAACAACATTTTTAGCACTACAGATGCTGCATAGTCTATCCAGTAGTTTGTAAAAAATGTATTTCATTAATAAAACCAAATGAAATGGTAGCGGTTCACCCAATAAACCAGTACAACCATCGCCATCACTCCATCAGATGCAAATATTATATCGCTGTCATCTTTGCCTTCGCAACGGTCATCGTCGTCGTAATCAACGCAACCATAGGCGAGCAGTAGCTCCTTCACCAAATAACAGCAACAACAGCATCAATACCGCTGTCATCAGCATTGCGATCATCAACGGCAGTGCGACCACCGTCGGCAGGCAGCGCTATCAACACCACCATATTTTATTTTTAAAAAAAAATGTCGGGTTCATTTTTTTTTTCCTAACTTTTTAGATTCTTCAGTCAAGTCCGTGGACTGGCCTCAAAGCTGACTCCAGACTTCAGAATTCATTTTCTGGTATGGCATGTCACAGCTTTGCCAAAAATGACATGGAAACTCGGTCACTGCACCATTCCTGTATGGGACTGGTATGGTGTACAGTGAGGGAAGACTAGATGTACACATCAGGTATTGGTCGAAGCCCCTTGCTCCTAACCTACCTGGTATGTACTTCGACGCTTCCTTTCACCACTGCCACCTGCCTAGCACGACACAGACTGCACACTCACTCACTGCGTCACCAGACATCTTAAAATAGCTCTGTCTGCTGCACAACACACTTCAGTGAAGGAAGATAAAAGATACTCATCTCGACGAATATCCTCCTTCACAACTACTGAAGCAAGCTTTGACCGACCACACTCTCCTCCCTTTCACTCTGTCTCGGCCCATCGACTCCGTTAACGTATCTTACGAGATAAGACATTTTAACGGAGCGATCGCCACTCCTGTTCGGCTGTTCAGATATCAGTCTCTGAATACACAAACCGACCGAAACCAACCATGTTTCGCAGGGGGAAACTCACTTGCGGGGGAGTCCTGTAGCGGTTCACCCAATAAACCACTACAAACTTGGCGGCGCACATTCCACCTCGAATGTGTATTGGGTTAACTTCCCCTTCATGCTTGGCTGGACCAATCATAACACAACGCACACATATACACATACACAAAATAAAATTAAATTTAATTAAAATATCAAAAATTAGTCAACTCTCGGATTTTGTGCTGAGCGCACGCGCTGCTCTCAAACCTACTCGACGTCGGCACATTCAAATGGTGGTGAAATAAATAACATACAAATTGTAAATTAGAAAAATAAATTAAATAAAAATAAAATTTATAAATTTGAAATAAAAATATTAAATTAAATTTGTGGCGTACTAAAACTTAGTGTAAAAAAATAAATATATCGCACACGCTAAAAAATCTTAAAAATTTAAAAAAATGTATGTGAACCCAAAGAGTTGTCAGGCAGCGTACCTATGTGTAACATTCTATTTTAACCGGAAACTCCTTGCTCTCCAGATCGTTTTAAATTTTAGTAGTCGAGCGAAGTTTGAAAATTTAAGGCTTTTTCATCTACAGTTTTAGAAGCCTTTTTGAAATTCAAAATGGCGTTAATCAAAATACTAAAGAACTCCCATATTCAATCTCTCCATGTAACTCTATCATTGGAATCATTTGTAAATCATCAGTCACAGGTTTATGGGGTAGCTGATTATGAATCTCAGGACAGCGAATTACGAAATTAACTATGGCGGAATCAAATGGTTTACAAAATTGGCTTAAATTCAATTATCGACAATTCGAATTTGTTCTTAATTTTATCATTCATCGGTAATTTATCGATAATTTTATTTGTTCACTTTATGTTGAAATTATCCAGCGGTGAAGATTCTCAAGCATTCGGTTGAGTTGGTATTGAAACTTTTCTTATGTTTTCCTTAATGCACAGACAGGCATCCGAGCAAGTCTACAATTTATTTTAAAATGATTGCCCGGTATGCTCACTAAACTAGGTATTTTCTAACTGTTTAAATTTAAAATTATTCAGATACTGAAGAATACAAAATTACTCCTGCAGTTGAGATTTTCTAGAAACTACGAGCTCACAGGCCGAATTTTTCCATTTTTTTTTTAGAGCAAAAAACTTCAATTCGGTTTCTCTACCAAATACGCCTTTAATATATTTCTAAATCATTATTTATACTGCTGATATCTAACCTTTTTGCTAACAGTTTCTAAGCCATCATAATCATCAGCAATTATATCCTCTTCCAGAAAATAAAACTATATGATTTAACTGTTCGGTAAATTTATTTGAGGATTAATTTTTGGTATAGTACTTTGATCATGGGAAATTTTGATGTGTCTAGACCGCTGCTTACTAAATGTAAATATTTAAATAGGGAATACTTACCGAACTGATGAAATGAAACCATAATATGCCATTCCATCAATTATTCGTCAATATGACATTTGATATTGTTGATTCCGGGATAATAATAAAAAGCCAATTTCCGTTACTGTTGGAAATTGATATTTTATTACCTTTCGTGACAACATATTTGTGAAAGCGTGGATTTTTGAATTAAATTTACAGAAAAATGTTGAATCGGCTCGAAAATTAGTCGATTTCAAAATGAGGCCGCTAGAAGAAAGTGTGGGTAGTAGTAGTCTAGACAGTCCTAGGCCAACTTTTCCAATTTTCGTTTTGTCCAAAGTTTTTAATAGGTCAGGTTAATCGAAATAAATTCTTTTTATAAAATTTCTCGGGAAAAATGAATTAAAAAACCGATTAATTAGAACCTGATTTCAGCTCCTTTCATGATTTAATAATGCAATTCTTAGATTTAATACGGCAGAAGAACACGATCTTTTTGCATAAAATCGCGCTTGCGTTAAAACAGCTTAAAACTATTTACTCAATGATTTATGAGTTCCAACAATACTAGCCAATGCCTGCTGCCAGACAAAAATACGAAAATCGTACGTTGTTTTTCGGTCAGAAAACTGTTTCACTAAATTTGAATATTTAGACTAAAGACATATTACTGGATTTCCTAATGAGGCGGTTGCAGTCCTTGAAAGCATCAGGCAAGCATGCCATCCAGCATGCGAGCAGCTAAGCCAGAGCAAGATGCTCAACGAAGAGTACTTCTAAATACGAACGGGCATTTGATCAACAGGTGCCACCATTTCCGCAATTTAAGCACAAAAAGGCGGATTGACTACATAAACCGGGCAGGAAGTTGCACCAACTGCCTTGTGTATAGCAAGAAAATTGTGTGCACGGAAAAACCAGCATGTACGATGTGTCGCGACAGGCATCACCAGCTTCTACACGAACCTTACCAGCAACCAGAAAAAAAGCTACCTGTCAGTCCATCGGACAATAATCAAACCACATTATTAACACCAGCTGTGGTGAGAAGCACAACCATATGTACAACATCTCAGGAATTGGGGCGCATAACACCAACACGGCAACCGTTATAGAGCAAGTATATCTTCAACCACATTTCGCATCGCCATTTCAGTTTTGAAGCATACATATTGCCAAAAATTACAACGGAATCAACAACAATTGGAATAGGTTAATCTTATCTGACCTAAGGTTCGGCACCCCTGCCCCGATTGACCTTTGGGACGACTGTGGAATTGAATATGAACTGGTTTTGGGATTTGAAAGAAACCCAGAGCAATAACATCGTGAAATCTGCTGAAGACATCATTTGCGAAACCATCTTTCAAGCGACCAACAAACGAGAACCAGATGGACGATATGTGGTACGACTACAATTCAGGGAAAATCAATTGGAACAATTAGGATGTTCCAAGCATCGAGCACTACAATGTTTTCTGCATACAGAGTATATCAGCATGGGTCACATGAACAGAGCACCACCGCGCGCAAGTAAATACTATTTACTCCACTATGCCATAGCAAAAACAACAGCAGAATTCACTAAAATACGGCAAGAGCCTGAATGACGCCATGTACTTTGGGTTCCCATTGCAAATCGGTTTATGGTCCATACTATTAAAATGGAGAAAACATCGAATTGTTTTTTCCGTGGACATCGGGAAAATGAATCGGCAGATTAAGTTACATGAAGAACATCAACCATATCAAACAATCTTGTGGAGAGAAAATAAATATCATCGTTTACAAGAGTATAAATTAACAACTGTTACATATGGGAAATCGGCCGCTCCTTAGCTGGCCATTCGGACTCTGAATCAATTGGCTGACGATGAAATCAATAATCATGCCGAAGCCAGTCACATTATCAAAAATGATTTCTATGTGAACGATGTACTAACCGGTGCAGATTCGGTAATCAGGCTCAACATTTGCAATCTCAACTAATCCAACTAAGTATTTCGTAAGGGCGGAATGGAATTAGGAGAATGGTCGTGTAACCACGCAGACCTTTTAAAGAGGGAGAGTCATCGATTTACATCCAGAGAATAATGGGCTCACACACATCGCAACGTTAAAAACCGCCGATAACCCCAGCATCAAGGGACCCAAATAGATGCTTCTCCAACACCACATCGAAAAGGCAACAGCCGAGCTGACAAGTAAAACAATTAAAGGCATACCACATTAAAAAATAATCGATCAACGAGCTGAGCTCAGCGATTCGAGTGATATTCTTGATCATGGGAATTGTACAAGTGCGATTCACCCTCGTTTCAACGCTAACCACAATAGAGCCGCTGCCATCCGACGCAGGAATTTATTTTCACAAATTTCGTAACTGTTAATTTAATGGCATTGTGGTGGAAACTCATCAAAAATTATAATTTAAAAGGATATTGGGAAGACATAACAGGTCGTTAAAACATTATATCAAGTATTTAGATGAGGTCTGTCAAAAAGGATGGCAAACATATAACCGGTTGAAAATGTGTGACGTCATCCTACAACAACTGAATGAACACATGCAGGAAATTACCTCACAAAATAGCCTTCTCACATCAACCAACAAAGAACACATACGAATTAAGCGGGACATTTCCTATTGGCAATACGACAGGATATACATTGAATGACGCGTGATCATTATAACGAAGTACATACTCTCAAAACTTTCACGATTCAAAGATTGTTGGTCATGAGGCGGTAAGCAGAAAAGCAGAGAAACATTCTCGACGCCATCCTTAGCTCTCATCAAGGCCATTTCCATACAGCTCTGTTAACCCCACAACATTTAAAGGAGGAAATCATACGAATTCTAAAGTAGGAGAGAATAATAACGAGCTGGGACACATTTACAAGATATTAACGGTTTAGAAAAGAGTTACAGGAAACAACATTGTATTCCTTATAAAGATACCATAAGCATACTCACACGTATACCAATTATTCATTATTATTCCCATCCCCACAATAGTGGACGGTCAACTGCACATCATAATACCTACAATGGAACTGGTGATGATCGACTTACCCCGCGAACATTTTTCTCGAGATCTACAACGATGCATCGAACTAAAAAACAATGATTATTTGTGCGATATTTCACCAATTTATACCACACAATCTCAATAGTCAAAATGTGAAGTAAATCTGTTGAAATGCACTAGGCGTCAATAAATTCACAGTGAGCAAACCTCACCAAGTTCCAGTTAACATCCGTTGAGGAAAAATCACACCTGACCAAATCTTAAATAATCAAGTTAATCAAAATTCACTATGGCGAGGAAAAACCACCAACACCACAATTACCTATCCCAACCAAACCTCAAGCAAAAGAAACGACCGACAGCTTCACTAAGGAGATTGCAGAACTAGAAAAATCCGTCATGCTGCATAAAAGCAACGAAGTGAAGTTGCCTGACGTCATTGATACATCCCACTATGGACACCATATTCATCATTACGTGTGAACCTACGCATTACTTACTCTCGGGTCTTATGTAAATATTTACCGGCGTAGAACTTCGATATCCAACGAATGGAATTTGAATTTGTTGGCCCAGCAGTTTGTTCAGTCACAAGTTTAAACATAGATGAAAACACAGGAATATAAACACCTCCTCATTTATCATATTACTATTATGTATTTTGTATTACTATGCATCATTAACTATGCATTATATTAAAATTCTTTATTATGCATTAGCATATCAATAGTAAAAATTCATATAATGTTAAAACTAGACACCATTCAACGTAGTTTTATCTCTTAACGAGTCTGGCCCCACCAGTGGTAACCTGACGAGTTACAATAAAAAATAAAGTAAAAGACAAGTTATCTAGTGATTAGTATAGCACACAAATTAAATCCGATATTAGTTCAAATTACTACTTGAACGTTAACGTGTGAGATTTATTATTGGTCCAGAAAGCAATGGAAATTCATCAGGTTTCGTGTACACAGAGGGGTTAAAGAAAATTGAATTTCATCAGAATCGGTTAAGAATTTGTAAAGTTCTTTCTAATTAGCCAAATTCCAAAGTCCCAAAGTCAAGCCAAGTTCCAAAGTCAAATCCCACTTACATCCTACATGGCGAATTTCATCATTATCGGTTAAGAATTGGTCTTGTTTATTCCGATGTGGTTATTTTCCAGAACTTCATAGAAGCTGAATTTCATCAGTATCGGATAAGAAGAGAGCAAGTTTCTTCCTAATTGGCCATATTCCATAACTTTTTCTAAAAATCAGTTTCGAATCACATTTCAATCGTAATGCCTCATTTCATCAGAATCTGTTAAGAAATAAGTAAGTTCTTTCTGGATAATCGGAAATAACAGGCAGCTCAATCCCCAATTTGTTCCAAAAATTGAGATTTTAATGTATAAAATTTAGTTTTTATACTTTCTCAAATCTCGGGATTCGTCTTAAAATATCCCGGAATTACGGGATTTGATTATGTTCCGGGATCGCTGGATCCCCGAATTCGTGGTCCCGGGACTGCAAATGTTATTTTATACTAAATGTAACCATGACCACCAGTTCTAAATATTTCAATGGGTCTATTTGTTTCCTAAACAATTATTTACCAACCGCAAATACCATTCAAATTTTTTTATTGTTATTTATATCCTGTTAAAGTTAGCCGAAAGTAAAAAGTCGTTAATGCAGATTATGTTATTAACATTCCAGCCGAAAATAAATCAGACTCTAGAATGTTATGTGACTTGTCAATATGTATCACAGGAAGAAAATTCAGTTCGAGTTTCCCGTGGGAAATCTCGGAAAATTCGATTTTCCAAAAATCGCAAACAAAGATTTCCACGTAAGACTCTTTACAAAATTTTTTATTTAAATCCATGTATCCTATTTACTTTCGGCTGATAACTACTAAATTTTTTATTTTCGGCTGGAATGGTAATATCAAACGGATTTATCGACTTTTTTACTTACTGCACTATCTACTTTTTTACTTTCGGCTGGAAACTTTCGGCTGGGTTATACAATCTGCCTTACCATTTTTTGTTTTACTTTCGGCTGAACTAACACAATCTGCATTATCCACTTTCACTTTCGACTAGCCCACTTTCACTTTCCTAAAGGCTAACTTTAACAGTATGTTATTTATGGCGTTCAAAATACCATGACCTAGAATATAAAACCCGCGTTCTACTATTTTTTAGGTGATAGAAGATGTAAGTAATTAAATAGTCTATTAAATGGTATAGTCACATTACAAATCTGCATGATTCACATACTTCTTCTTAAGCCAATGCTTCGGTATAACACATGGCTCAAACTAGCAATGTAACAGTTGTTTGACTCCAGTGATAACATAGAAAAACTGATGAACGTCATGTAGAGCAACAACTTCTCGCTTTATATTAAATAAGGGCTTCCAAAGTAATTATCTTTGGTTTGTATGAGTTCTTAGTTATAAAACGTACAAATACATACGAGTACTTTTTTCCTACGTTGCTTGAGCGACGTTTTTTTTCTTTGTATAATTGATAATTTTTAAACCAAACAGAAATATTAACAATAAAAACAAACGAAAGCACAAAATGTATTTGAATTAATTAATTCACAAAAAGCACAAAAAACATAACGAAGCCACGAAAGAGTTAAACGGAAGAAAAATTAAGAAACTTATTGTTACCCCTTTGTAGTAGAAGCGAATGGTTAGGGCAAAACACCCAAACGTTCTTATATACATAATATTAGTAACAATACCACATAAAATTTCATTGTTATTATTAAGATTTTTTTTATTATGTATGTATATGTGTGTGTGTGTGTGTTCTTATCTTGGAAAAATATTCATTTCCGTTTGTTTTGTTAAAAAATTAAAATGAAAATTGTGAAAGATAAATATGTGAATATTTATTTTTTTTATACTGTCAAAATTTATAGAAAAATGATAACAAAACACACACACACACACATTCGAAAAAAAACAAAAGATGAAATTTCGGTTTGTGTGTATTTGAGATGGTTGGAAAAATAAAATATATTCAAATTTTATTTTCATTTTTTTTTTTTTTGTGAAAGCGGTACAAAGTTTATCGTTTGAATTTTTTGGTTAACGAATAGGATTAAGATTTATATGTTTTTTTAGACAGGGTTTACAGTACGTATTTCAAAATTTCAAAGCCATTAGTAATTAAAAAGATATCCTTGGAAAAAAAGAAAATGCCTCCAGTAAATTAATAAAACAATAAACCACCGGATATGAACCGAAAAAAATATTTTATCGACAAATCTATCATCCACCTTAGTAGAATCCGCAATTCAACAAAATAACATTCCATTTTTTTTTTTTTGCATGTGCCCCTGTGCGCCTCTTTATATTTTATATTATTTTATTTTAAATAAGATGTCAAAACCAAATCTTTAAATATAAACATAAAATCAAACTAATAAACTTTATGTATATGAACTTTGTGTGTCAGGTTTTTATCAAGAAATACGAGGGGCGAAGAAGAGGATGAAAAATATTTTGCCAATGTTAAATAAATAAAATAAAAATGTTATCAAATAATTTTTTTGTACTCGTCATTTTATTTTTATTAGAAATTTCATTAGATTTTTATTCGTTTCTAGTAATAAAAATATTTTAAAAATATAAAAATCATTTTTTTTCGGGGAGAAGGTGGAGGAGCAGAAGAATGAAATGGCTTAATCAAGGGTTTAAAAGTGGTAGTCGTAAAAATATGATGTCAAAGTGAAATGAAACACAAGATATTCTACATATATAAATGTCAAATCAAATTGTGCCAGTTATAGTTTACAACCGTTTACTATTTATACATTTAAATCGTAACTTTGGTTTGGGGGTTTAAAAAGTTACAAGGTTTAATAGACAATTTGAGAAAAAAGCACAAAGCTTAATTGACCTTAAATCCTAGTACTTCAGCCAAGAAATAATATTGATTTACAATAAATTTAGAAGCCTTGAGGAAAATAATATCTATTAGATTCATTTACGTGTACATCATTAAAAAATATTAAAATCACTGCCATATGATGAGGTTCGTTCGAGTTAAGATCAAATATAAATTTTTAAAAATCAAAATCACTCATTGAAAATAGTAAAAGAGTTATACGGTTGAATCATTTCTAAATAAATTTAATGTTTATATCGTCGTGCCCAAATAAGAGTATTACATCTACAAATCGCTAATTTTGTGAAGAGGCTTGTAAGTTGTTAATGCTAATTTCGGTTTAATTTTTTTTTAAATAAAGTCCTTTCCACAATATCACTGAAAAAAATAAAGAAGTAAATTTGAAGAAATTTATATTTAAATCGAAGAAAAAACCTTTAAAATAGCGTCAATGAAAGTAGGTGGTCATTATGATTACGTTTTATTCAAATTGATAATTTACTAATAAAATTATGAAATCAAATAAATTTCTTCAATTTGAAAAAATCTTTGGCAAAACCAAATTTTCGAATTGACTAAATTTTATCAATTCAATAGACATTGATTTACATGTAACTTCGTCAAATCAAATAAAAATTAAAAAAGTTATTTTGTTGATTTGATTAAATAATCAATTGAATTCATATATATATATATATATATATATATATATATATATATATATATATATATATATATATATATATATATATATATATATATATATATATATATATATATATATATATATATTTATATATATATATATATACATATATATATATATATATATATATATATATATATATATATATATATATATATATTTATATATATATATATATATATACACCAGGGTCCCGCTTTGCGTCTATTCGAAATGCGTCTATTCACTCTTGCGTCGGTATTTTTTTGCTTATTTTTTCATACATTTAATGAGAATTCTATTTGCCATGAGAATATTTATTAAGAATAATAATGCATGTGTTTATCTATTATTTCTCCACGTATGGAACCGAACAGCGACGCAAAGCGGGACCCTGGTGTATATATATATATATATATATATATATATATATATTATATATATATATTTGCTGGTTAAAAAATAACAACAGGTTTATGTTTTATTTCATGTCTTTATTTCAAATTTAGTGTAAATTTTATAGTTAGGTAGGTATAAATTCATTAAAAACCTCAACAAAATCCAAATTTAAGTAGGTATATAGTTCACTATTTAAGTGCCGAAATTAAACAATTTACATTCACATTATGTTTGTCATAAGAACTATCGATAGAATAAAAATATTTTTGAATAAATGTCCATACTAAATGAGACTCTATAGGATATTGTAAACTGAGCACATTAAATGTTTTAAAACAAATATCAACTGCTTCAACAAAAGAGTTCAAAACATATTTGATCCCGTCAAAAAATACTAAAAACTCTTTTGGCTCAAGCGTAGTGCCAATGATTAAAATAAGCGGTTGAATTGGAACCTTGTTCTTGTTTCGCCGTATGATTTCTTCTTCGCATTCTCCTAGGGTATTCCCAACAATGAAAAAGCTTCTCTGCGAGTCGCTAATAGAGAATTTAGTTCTCAATCTTTTGTTGTTAGTGCCTTCAATGGTGGTTGTAGTTGGTACTAGCAAGCTATGCAATAAAAAAAATAATGTACAGCTACGACCACCTATAAACAAAAGAAAAAGTTATTAAGTTTATTTTAGTTTAAAAAAATAAAATCAATTAACCTACTTTCAGTAACGTACTGTTTATGTTGAAGGTCGTTTAATAAAGTTTTACTGCTATGATCTTTTATTTTGTCGAGGTATATTGGCATTATTTTAGCTGCGAAAATTTCATAATTTAAAATTAAGCTGGAGGCAGAGGGATACATCTGATTAAAATCAATGTTTATCTGGAAAGGAAAAAGTAAAAAAAAAAAATTATTGTAAAATGCATACATAATACTATCTTATAATTAATAAAATGTATTATTAATTAGTTTATTACCAATTTGTAGCCCATTGGTTTCTTATATTGCTTCCATTTGGTCAAAATTTCGTTCGTCGAATTGGCATATGATATTTCATGCAAACGGTAATTTTTGGTGGCTTCCCAAAGATGCTCCATCTCAGCCCATGAGCAATTATCGAGTAATATAGCCTCGAGCTGCTCGGTAATGTTACTTTCTGGTGGTGCTATTTGTGTTTGATTGAATTTTGAGAAAAAAACATAATATTATTCGAATTAACAAAAAGAGTTTTCGTTTGGCGTTATATAATGCATATATAATCATAAAATAATAATATATTCATGAAATAATAATAAGACTGACCACGCAGAATAAAAAATAGCTATAAAAGTCGTTTTACTATTAATAGCAAAACGGTAGTTATATCAAACTACATACCGAGCTAATACACAATAAATTCTTTAAATTCATAATTTCCAATTACAATATTTTAATATTTTGAAAATTTAACTAATGTATTTTAAGAGAATTTTAGCTTTTCGCGACTGATGTTCCTAAAATAGTTACCCATTTTAAATAGGAAGTTTCAAAAACTATTAGATTTTTTTTGTTCTACGTGGTACGTCTCATTATTATTTGGTTTATGATATTACCTAATTGAATATTTTTTGTGAAATTTGAGCAAGGTGATTTTGTTGTGTAGCTTCGTGTTGGAATAATTCCACTAGTTTTAAGTTGCCGGAGGCTATTAAAATATTTATCGTACACCTTGCCTTGTGGCTTCCGGCCTGATTGTTTAGAATAGTAGTACGCCTATCCAAGAAAAGAAATAAGATCATTAATTTGCTGGTATCTTTCAATTGAAAACTTGAGATACAAACTATAAATTCTGATGGAAATATTTGAATTATCTTTTCAGATATTTGTTGTGCGATTACGACATTCATTCGAATTCCTTTTTGTAGCATGTACTTTATTACTGCATCGACTAATAACGATCTAGAGCCTTCACTTAATTTTTTAGTTGATTTATATATACTTAAAATTGATCTGCCTTGAACGGATTTTTCCAATATTTTATGAACATCAATTGTGACGTCATCGCAAGTACTGGAGTTTTCATCTGTTTGATATTTATCGTTTTCAATTTGCAACGGAGCATGCGCTACCTCGGTTGTTTCTAATATTTGGTATGCCTTAATTTTGGATTCAAGAATTACATCCGTTCCTATTTTTAAATTGTACTTGTTGACAAATTTTTGTATGTGTCGGTCGCTCATATTCTGGATGACATTTAAATTTATTAATTCGTCTGAAAATATTTAAAAGATATAGAATTATATAACAGCAAGAACACTATTTTTTGACAATTTACCACAAAATGCTGGAAAGAGAATGCTTAGATTCCATGTTTCCAATAATTCTTTTATGTCACACTTCTCCTTTAGAGTCAATGAACATTCTAGTGTAGATCCCGTAGATGCATCGATATGTGGTTGGGTCATTTGATCTGATTCCTTGGTATTCATAGGTACATTATAGTTTTGAATCAAATGATATTCGGTTTCATCTTCCATTGGAAGTAATTGATAAGTTATTACTTGGTCGTTTTCTGTCATTTTGTTCAATCGCGCAATATATTAAGTTAGGTACTAGGTTATTGGTTACTAACTATATTAAATATTAGGTACTTATTACAGATTTACAAAATGTTACTATTTATAAGAAATAAAATTAAAATAACTTAGATAAGCATTATAAATTACAAATATTCTTTTAATTTAATCATCAGCTTTCCTTTTACAGTACAATGAATGTTGGTAGGCAAGCAATTATAATCTGTAATTTTAAAGAATAATTTTTCGGCAATAAAAATTTTGGGACTATGTAATTCATATGCATCAAAATGTGAACTAAATGAATTCACCAAAAGCTCATTAACCAGTAGAAATATTTCGGAAGTTTCTTTCAAAACAAATATCTCTTCTATTTCAAATAGGCCTAGCGATGACCTAAACAATGAAAGAATCAACCCATTTTTGTAGTTAGTTCCTTTGAAACTTATGTTCCTTAAAGCAATTACATCTTGTTGTTTAATTTTAGTTTTGTAGAATAATAAATTTATATTTTTACTTTCAATGCGGTAATTATCTTTAAATACAAAATTATTTTCATTTGGTGACATTAAAGAGAGCGAGGATTTCAGATTACATTTTTTTGCTAAGCTTAACAAAATATTTTTTCTAGACGCTATGACGTTTGCATAGGCTTTGATTTCTTTATGCTTAGCTTCGAACCTAAAGCACCAAAAATGCCTAGGTGGACCGGAAAATTCTACAACAGTTGGATAGTGCACTAATATATGGTGCTTTGGTTTAAGCGTGTCCGCGAATAGTTCTACATAACTTGTATTATGCTCACATATTAACTGTCGCATTACCGTTATATCATCCTTTGTTAAGCTTCGTCTAAAAGTAAATCAATTATTTTTACAAGAAGAAGGTAAAATTGCCAAACAATATCGTTTTCAGGAATCAAATCTCCTATCATGAGTGGAAACAAAAGAATAAAAGTTTTCATCTCACTTGCAGTCATCTTCAATCTACAACGTTTTATATGTTCAATTGTTATTGGTTTCGACAAATTACCTATTTCAATTGAACCATAATTAAACGTTTGTTTTCTAATATTTAATGTTTCTAACGAAAAAAGGGCAACAACGTGTATATAATAATCAATTATTTTGCAAACATCATAATGGCAAATACCTTCAAACAAATCATGCATAATATCTACAGCAAAGTTTTCAACTACATGAAAGGAACTAATTCTGTTTAAAGGAGAATTTTGATTTATTCCAGATTCTTCAAAATAATTTGTATCAACGTCTACATTAAAATTTTGGATATTACGTAAATATTTATTTTCCTGAAGTGCCATATAATGTGTCTCTGTTTTCGGCGCCTTACAGAAGCGACAAAAAAAGGTGCTTGAAAAGGATTTGCTAAAATCACAAATTGAATTTATACCCAAATTATCACCAATGACCAAGCCTAAAATAAATCTAACATTCACTACTCCTCCAACAGTGCTTATAGGAATACCTTTGCATTCCATCTCGCTTATTTCATTTATTAAATGAGATAAGCAAGCGTCATTTCCAAAGGTTTTTAGATCCTGAGATTTTATAAATCCAGCAACAAAAATATTATCTAATTTAGAAACATTATTAAGTAGAGGAAAACTATAATAAATTCCACAAACTGATTGAGATTGAGTGCCTAGAGGATTATTTATCTGGAAATCATCAGTAAATAAAAAATAAGGAATACAAATCTCACCAGGATATGGAGCAGTTTTTTTCTGTCATAATTTTCCATTAATGAAATTTGAAAGTAATTCTGGATTTTTTTGTATATTTTTCATATTATCCATCATTTCGCTAAGAATATCGCAGTGTTCAAATCTTTTTTTGATTTGAAACTTAAGAGGAAGCAAAACGCCTTTCGTACACTGCTCATCATATATAGCCTCACCATTTTGCATTAATACACCCACTGACTCATTTATTAAAAATTGAACTGATTCTTGTAGTAAATTATTTTGTTTTAACCACACGTGTAGCAAATGATCTGTTTTGCAATGCTTAAACGGATTTGATAGTTTTTCAACAAAGTTTACTAAATCGTTCTTGATTTCAACATTCTCAATTCTATTATCTATATATTTTTTTAAATAAGATGTTGCCGGTTGTAAGAAAGTATCAACAATTAGTTTCTGACTATCCTCAACGTTCTTTCGAGTAAAATTATTATTATTATGAAGCAAAAGTGTGAATCTAGCAGCATCTTCGACTAATGAATCAGTTAGAAAAACTAAATTTTCACAAACTTTTTCGTCTGATATTGAATTAATTTCGACATTGCTCTGAGATTTACTTTCATTGTTTTGACGCAAAGGAATAGTTGCTTGGATTTCGTCTTTGTTTAAACTTAAAGTGGCCGCTTGATGCATTTTATTAATATGATCCCGAAAGCTTTTAACGTTAGGAAAAGACTTGTTCGCGCATATTCCTTTGCAACATTCATAAACACTGTACCTTGTAAGCGAATGCATGATACTTAAATAAATAATTAACGACTTTAAATTAAAACTATCTAAATTACACAAATAACACTTCAACATATTTACTTTATTATAGATTATTTGTAAAGATAATTAAACAAACAAAATTCGAGATCTTCAAAATGACTAACAAAAATACCTGTAATTTTTTCAAACACAATTACTATTTGCAATATTACAATAAAGCGATATAAGCATAATTATATTAAAAACTCTTACGTTCTGCCAGCTAATGTTTCACGTTATATATTATATTATGCCTATTTGTGCACTTTTAATTAATAATTATTATATAGGATTTAACCACCTACGTACAATACTTCTGAACTTGCTTTGTTAAACTGTAAACTAAATTCACGTGGAGTCGTAATTTTTTAGGTTATTTTGTCAATTCAATACAAATTTCTTCGATTGTAGTAGTAGCATTGTGTAATTGTACTTTGTTAACTAAATTTCTTCAATTTGACGAAAAAACTATGAAAAGGATACGAAACTGTTCAATTGTTGATTCTTTCATTTGAAGAAATTTCGTTAAATTAACACATTAAGTTAAATATAGTAAAATTGAAGAGGGGTAGTCCACCAATTTGAATAAAATGTTAGTAAAAGTCTTATTTTTCATTATATGTTGATGAATCCTTCTTCAAATGGACATGGTTTATAATTAAATCAACAATTTTTCTATCAAATTAAATAAAATATGTTAATCAAAATTCAACGAAATTGATTATTCAATTTCACCTACGATATTTTTTTGAGTGTGGCAAGAATTTTATTTATAAAAAATTAAGCCAAATTTAACATTAAAAACTTGACACGTCCCTCCAAAAAATTAATGATTTGCAGATGTAATACTCTTATTTGGACACGACGATATTATCTGTCGTAAATTTAGGGTAACCAGATGACGTACTGTTCTATTTTTCAAACTCTGGTGCGTTACCAAAAAAGTTTCAGACTCACTTTGATCACGATAATTTAAATACTACCGTTCGAAAACGATTAAGGCTTACGGCTTTATATGGTTACTGTTTTAGCTAATAATAACATCCCCATTTAGTTGTAATTCTCGTAATTGACACCCTGTTAAAGTTAGCCGAAAGTTTCCAGCCAAAAGTAAAAAGTCGATAATGCAGTTTATATAAGATCGAACACCCCGAATCCGAACGAGGAAGTAAATGATGTTTACTAAAGGAACCTACTAACTTGCAATAGAACGCACCCGTATATATCTGGTCACACCACGTCGTATTTTAGTTTTCCCCTTCCTTCTTTTTGTATAACGTTTTTTCTTACTTCTATTTTACTCATTATTCTGTTTACAGTTCTTGCTATAACAACATAAATAAATTACACATTAAAATAAACAATTCTGAGTATTTTATTCGTGCGACGAAATGCGAATAATATTACACATTTTGGTGTCTCCTGTGAGGAATTGAATTTAATAAGTGCATTCAGTTTGAATCAAGTGCATTTGAAAGACAATACAAGCAATCTTCTTACGAAATTCAAAGGAAATCTCGGAGAAATGACATCACGTTGAACGAGAATATACCATTTTTTGCGCATACCGTTATATCGAGCAACGGTAGCTTTGAACACATTTGTGAAACAATTGATTAATTTGTACAATTTCAATCAATTCGTACAATCAATCAATTAATTTGTACAATTAATTAATCATTAGTGTTGTAATAACGAGATTTTGAAACCTAAAGGTGACAATGGCTGCATTAAATTTGCGGGCATCTGCACACTCATCGAATTCGCGCAATTTATGTTGTTCAATTAATAGAAAATATAAAATAGTTATTTGTGTATCAAGAGCGCAAAGTGCCAGTTTGTCACGCGAGAAAGGAAATTGCTGGCCGACGGGACGGAGGGTGGTTTGGCGACTATTGGAGGGGGGGACTAAAGTTGAGTAGATTAATCTACCAGCTCCGTAACCTTCCAGTACGGTGCGCATCACGTGAGCTGTTCTGGTCTTGTCATTAGGCAGCTGCGTGATGGGTACAATTGTGTAAGGAGTAACCTGTTCACAATTCGCAAGTGTACGTACTGCCTCCTCGTGGCAACCACTGGTAACTAAGGCCACTTGGCACATTTTTGGCCATTTGGCACAGGCTAAAGTACGGCGCTAAACGAGAAAACCTTGACAAAAACCCTAATCTAAGGTGGAACAGCATATGCAGAAAGATGAATGGCTGATAGGTTAATCAGCCCAAAATATGCGGACTCTGGAAACCAGGCACCCTCCAGTTTTATTTAGCCTTCCTGTAGTAAAGCTGGGTGACCTACAGGTGATTTGCAATTCCGAGCAACTCGTAAGAGTAAAATCAAACGGAATACGGGGCAGGAGTAGGAATATACGAGAGTGGGACAACCCTCTCGAGGTCCTTGAGCTCCAATGCTACCGTCTTTCTAGCGGAACTACATGCTGTAGTAAACATCTAGGAGGGAGAGCAATAAGCCCAGATAGTATGTATCACGTACCGGGAGGCAGTATCGTCAGGTTCATTAAGAACCTGAATATTGACTGGACGGATAATTAAGCAGAGGCCAGCACAATAGATCTTTTAGGTCGCAGTGCGAAGTGACTGATCGCCCGCATGGCCTCCCCAATAATAATAATAATAATAATAATAAATGTGTTATTCTCTGACTTATAATCTAGATTTTGAATGATGTAATCATTATTTACTTCCTTTATATTATTATAAAAGGTTTTGTTATTTATGCTAATGCTACAGTTAAAAAATTTTACAAAATAATTTCCATTCAATTCGAATGTTCTTTCATCATAATTTGATGTTAAAATTACTTTATTAGCCAATTGTATTAATATACTATTATCATTGATGCTATAAATTTCTGTATCACAGTTTTTAATACTTTGACAATTTTTTGTTAATATACAGTGTTTTAAATTATTTAATTCATGAAATGCTTTATTTGTATTGTATTCATAATAGGTATTGTTATTTTCAAATGTTTTAGTGATCTCATAATTTATTGAACTACAATCATTAATATTTGACAGGGGTATAATTAATTTTGTATTTGCTTTTTCCATGCAACTGGGAATTTTGATTAAAAATATCAATTTATTATTATAAGTTTTAGAATATCCTACTTTTAAATTTTTTATTTTATTAGCATCTATTTTGTATTCTACAATCTCTTCATGAGTTAACAAAGATGGATGTATAATGTTAAGATTACTAAATACTATATTATCTTGTAATTCACTTATAATTCTATCTATTTCATATATTTTTAATTTTATATCATATATCATTAATCTAAGTAGAGTTTGGTTATCTCTGTTTATAATAAAATCCTTAATAATTTTTCTATCTTCCAACATTGTATTATATAATTTGTTTATAGTGTTGTTAAAGTTATTATTAATTTTAATTTGTTCATTTATGTTTACAGCTAGATTTTCGTTATTCTGATCATTTATGTATAAATGTTTATTAATTAATTGTCTGTCTTCATCGTCCATTGTTCCTGATATCCACTTGTTTATTGTTCCTATGAAATTTACTAAACCTCGTTTATGTATTGAGTGATGTCCGTCTTTTAAAGTCATTAATTTATAAAGTAAATTGTCTACGTCTTTAAATAATGTAGATTTAATAAAGTGTTTTGTAAGCTCTACTGTCATTTCCCTCACTGTTGACCTCAGGTTTAATATTAGAGCTTCTATTTCTACTATGTCGATTATGTGTAATGAATAATTGTAAGATTTGGGTAAAAATGTCTCGCTTTCTCGAAGAATAGTATATCCTGTGTTGCTTTCAATTTTCTCTACTTGAATTTGTGCTTTCGTTAGTTTCGTCATTGTTAGTATTAAGAGCAATGTTGTCATTATTATCTGCGAATTTTAACGGTCTTTTAATATTTGTAGGATATATATTAGTTAAATTAAGTAATCTGAATATTGGTTGGTCTTTATGTCTGAGTGATTTATAATTTTTTATGTAACCTTGTTCCCTAGTTTCTGTATATTCCTCTCTATTTTTGTTGTGTATAGTTAACCTTTTTGTTTGGGAATCAACTAAATTCTTGTAAATTTCTTCTTGATTAATGCTCTCTTCTGCTTTTATTGAGGTGCATTTAATGGTATTGTGATACTGATTATTGTAGCTTTTTATTGCTTCTAACATTTGATACCTTATAGGACTGGGTTGGTCTATATTTAAAACTCTTAATTTTTCTGTCAGTGTATTGTTAAGTCTTTCTACGTCGGCATTACCTGTGTGGCTGTTAGGTTTTGTTAAATGTAATTCTATACCTTCTTTATCTAAAAATTCTTTTATATTGATATGCTTAAATTCATTATCAGCTATTATTTTTCTGGGTTTCGTGTGGTTAATATACATTTTAAATTTTTCAATAATGTCTGTAAAATTTCTGTTTTCTAACGGATAAGCCGTTGCGAATTTTGTAAATTTGTCAATAAAAATAAGAAAAGATTGTTTTTTATTAATATACGTATCTATATGAACGATTTGATTTTTGTTTGTCGGTATTTCTGTCTTTTGTAGTTTTGGTTTGATTGGGTTCCTATCGTATTTCCCTGTGTTACAAACGTCACAATTGTTCGTAATTTTATTTATTGTAATTTTCAAATTTTTACTGTAGATTTTAAACTTTAAATCTTCATAAAGTGCTATGATACCGGGATGTTTCTGTTTTTTGTGTTATATGGATAAAATCTTAATTAAGTCTTCCTTTGTTTCTACGTCTTGTGCAAAATGTCTGCATTTAATGAATTTGGTATTTGGAAATTCTTTGATTAATACTTGAAATATTACATGTAAATCGTGATCAGATATTTCAGAATATATGGCTACTTTTGTTGACGATATGTATGTTTTAAGTTTATTAATTAACTCTATGTGATTTATATTTGGATTTATGTTAATCCGACGATTCCCTAATACATTTTCAAGTTCGTTAGTGAAATTTTCTGTAATTATTATCTGTGTTCTAAATCGGTTTACTATAGTGTCTAAGAATGTTAGTTCGTCGTTTAAATTTTCTTCTTGTGAATGTATTGTCGCCTGAATGGATATGTTGTCTTGGTTTTCATTTACTATTTCTTCATTATTAACTTCATGTTGGGAAGGGGGGTTTTGTAGGAAATTGTTTCTCCTTTCGTTAGCTTCGAACATTTCGTTAATTCCAAAACTTTCACTAATTTCATTTATTTCGTGTTTATCATTGTTTATTCTACTTAGAAAATCTGCTATTTTATTTTCCTTTCCTTTTAAATAATTTATTTTTATGTTGTACTCTCCTAAAGATAGTATCCGTCTTTGGAGTCTTGGGTTTAAATCTTTGCCTAAATATTTAGTGTGTAACCATTTTAATGCTTGATGGTCTGTTTTAAGTTCGAATTCTTTTCCATATATGTACGGCCTAAAATATTTTACTGACCATATGACTGCCAATAGTTCTTTTTTCGTAGTTTTATATCTAATTTCATGATCATTTAGCGTTCGGCTGGCGAATGCTATGGGATGGTTTTCTTGAAGCAAAACTGCACCAATTGCAAATTGACTGGCGTCTGTATTTAATACGAATGGTTTGTTGAAATCGGGATATTTGGGAATTGGATGGGTAGTTAGTAATAATTTTAGTTGCTCAAAAGCATGAATATAAGATGGATCTAATTTATTTACTTTACTATTCTTTTTGAGATATATAGTCATAGGCTGCGCTATTCTGGCATAGTCCTTGATAAATTTTCTATAGTATCCTGTGATACGTAGGAATGATTTAATTTGCTTTTGAGTTACTGGGAGTTTTAATTGTGCTATATCATCTATTTTCTTTGAATTTGGTTTTACACCTTCTGTCGTTAACAAATGACCTAAATACTCGGTCTCTTTACAAAAGAAGTTTCATTTGTCTATTTGGATTTTTAAATTTGCTTTTCTTAAATTTTCAAATATTTGATTTACATTAATTATGTGTTCTTGTAGAGAAGTGCTAAATATTAATATATCATCAAGATAGACTACACATATTTTATTTATATGTTCCCTTAGTACTGAATTTATTAATCTTTGAAAGGTGGCAGGGGCGTTTTTCAATCCAAAAGGCATTCGAATATATTCGTAATGTCCGAATGGTGTGGAAAACCCTGTTTTATTTTGGTCTTTTTTGCTTACTAGGATTTGATGAAATCTCTTCGCTAGATCCAAAGTTGTAAAATATTGGGCTCTACCCAATTTATCTAATATATTTTCTATATTAGGTATTGGAAACTTATCATTTATAGTAATTTCATTTAACTTTCTATAATCAATGACAATTCTCCATTTTTTTGTATTTAAATTGTCCATTTTCTTCGGTACAATCCAAAGGGGAGAATTATAGGGTGAATTCGATTCCCTAATAATTCCTTGTTTTAACATATCCTTGATTTGTTTTCCGATTTCTTTTTCGTGTATTTGCGGATATCTGTATAATTTACAATATATAGGATTCTCATTTGTTAATTTAATTTCGTGAGTTATTTCGTGAGTGAAAGTCAAATTGTCACCTTCTTCATAAAATAAATCTTTATTTTTGGATAATAAATGTTTTAAATTTTCTTTTTCTTCATTGTTTAAACTATTTTGGTTTATTTTAGAGAAAATTTCCTCTTGTGAAACAATTGGTTCTAAGTGATTTACTTCGGTAAGATCACGGGGATATCCAATTATTTCGAAAGGGATTTTATGCTGATTAAATATCTTCAGATATTCATTTTGTATATCAACTTCAGCTTGAAAAGGAATTAAAAAATTCATTCCGATAATCGCGTCATATTTTTCACTCTTTAGAGGAAAAATTTTCCATTCTAATGTACCAGTTTTTACTAGTTCCTTTGGAATTGGCGTGAATATTTTTTTATTTACAAAATTGGGACCTCCTAAAGAATTATACATAATAGGAGTTTCTAATTAAATTTCTTTAAAATTAAGAGTATTTGGTTTTAATAAACTGGTATCTGAACCAGTATCTATTAAACAATTAATAGATTTATCATTAAATGTTAGTTTTACTATCGGTAGCTAGTTGATGGTGTGGGGTTTATAAAATTTACCTCCTGATTTAAGGGATTTACTTGATTTATATTATCGACTTCCATTGGTCCTGGTTGTTGAGTATTGTTTCTATATTGTCCAGTTCTATTGTCATTAAATTGTCGCCTAAACTGTCCTGAATTATATCCGTTATTTCTGTGATCTTGTGTTCTAAACTGTCCTGAGTTATTGTTATTTCTGTAATCTTGTGTTCTAAACTGTCCTGAGTTATTGTTATTATAATTATAGCTATTATTATTTCCATTTCTAAATTCCTGGTTATAAACACCGTTAATATTGTTGTTCCTATAAGGGTTTCTGTTTTGAAAATATCTTTTATTATTTGTTTTAAAATTAAATTCTTTATTTCTATTTATTCTAAATTCGGATTTAATTTTATCCTCTGACAGGTATATTTCCGATTTACAAAGAATATTGTCTAATTCGAATAACGATTTCGTTGAATCTATTTGTAATTGAACTAGAGGAATTATTTTTGATTTTAATATTTGCACTAATTCCCTATCTATTGAATAATATGTGAAATTATCCTCGTCGTCAAAATCACATATCTCACTACACTCACTCTTATATTTATTTAATTTATTAAAAATATCTTTAAGATTAAATACCTTGATTTCCTTTGCATTGTAGAGTAACTGATGGATGGTGTTTTTAGGTCTGTATCTCAATTTTAGCTGCCTGATGACGTTTTCCCAGGTGCGTTGAGTTTCAGGTATTTCCATGATGGTTCCTCTGGCATTCCCAATTACTTTTGTGTTGATTAGCTTTCTTAAGCAATATTGTTTAAGTTCCTCGTTCTTATTACCGCATAGACTTTCGGTATCTACGATGGTTTTTAGGAAAGATTTTAATTTGTAAGTATCTTCCCCTGAAAAGGCTTGGATCTCACTGAAGTTTCTTATAATTTGATCTGGACTTAGATCAAATCGGGTGGTTTTAATGCCTTGCATTATTGTTTCCTGGTTTACCAGTTGTTGTTGCAACACTGTAATTTGATTTTGTAATTGTTGTTGCTGTTGTTGCTGCTGCAACAATTGTTGTTCGACTTGTTCTGTATTCATTTTTGTTGTAGTTTTTTGCTGTCGATTTAAGTCGAATACTTTGCTTCTTTTACTCGCAATCTTGAGATTATTGATTTTAAATTGTTCACTTTTAATTAACACCCACTTTTTATTACTACTTTTTAAATATTATCACGTTTTTATAAGTTTATTATTTTACTTTAACTATTTAGCACGAAATTAATTATTTTTTTTTTTTTTTTTTTTTTTTTTTAGTAACTATTCAATTATTTACGTGAAATGATTTTCGTGTCTACGAAAAATCAATTTTTACTTATTTTTCTTTGTATCTTATCACTTCACTATTTTAATGTTCTTTTACACTGTTTTCTCTTCTTCGGATTAGAAAATTACCAACTGCGCCATTTATGTTGTTCAATTAATAGAAAATATAAAAAAAAACATTTATTTCACTTTTGTTTCACTTTTATTTTCTTTATATTTATTACAATTAACTAAACTTTATTTATTTTTTAAAAAGCCGGTCTCTTTAGAGCCGGGAATCAATATTTTGTTACTGTGCTCTTTGGAGTCAGTTTATTGAATGCTTTCTTAAGTTTTTTAGTTACATGATTTTTCTTTATAATATATTTTATAAACATGGTTCAACATGTTATTTTATAACTGATAATGCTTATTGCTTATTAATTAAAAATGAATATTTTGTTAGACAAAACAATAATTTGATTTACATAAAATATGATACATTAAATTTATAATAATAAATTTAGGTCATGATAATATTTTATGTTGTTAGTATAAAATTGTATTATGAGCATCTTTACTTTGTTGCATTTCAATTTCTTGGAATTCTTTATTTTGTTGCGATTCCATTTCTCGGAATATAACTCGCATGCTATTTAATGTAGAGGCAGAAGATTATGCTTTCGATCGTGTGGAGATTGAACATTGAATCACATTTTAACCGATTCGTCGAAAATCATTTGGGTTTGTTTGGTGAAGTGCAGCCAGATGCAATCGCTGCCCATAAGGAACTTTTTGCCCATACTGAATCATCATATGAAAAAGTTTGCATCAAATTACGTCGATTACTATCGAATTACAACCCTGAGCTGGTATGTGAGACCGGGCGAATTCACGCTGTAGACATGCGAGAATTGGCTCGTATTCAAGGATTTATGCGAGGCTTTTGTACATAATCGGGCAGATCTAGAACCCACATACAAATTAAGCAAGCTTCGACAATATGTGAAAAGTGAGAATATTCCTATGGTCGCTGGTGTTTACACTGGTGGTTATGAACAAGTGTAGACCGAAATCAAGCAACGTTATGATAATCCACGCCGTTTAGTTAAGACACAAATTAATCGTTTGCTCGATCTGCCTGATCAGCAACGAGCTTTGCAAGATATCATCGATTGCATCCGCAGTATATTGCTAGCATTGTCAGTCATGAAACTACCGACGGATAAATGAGACGCAATAATTTATCCAATTCTATTAAAGAAATTACCAGGAGCCGCGAGCAGTCAATAGGCAATGAGACTTTCGGATGAAGAATTGCTAAAACTCGACGGCATGCTATACATCAGCGCTGGGATGCAGTAAAGAAACTCATGTTATGTTTTAATTGCTTGAATCCCAATCATACTCATTGAGAATGTCGATCGGATATGTGTGCACTTTGCAATCAGAAACATAATTCCCTATTGTGCAAGGAGACAAAGGAAATGGCAGCTGTTCCGCCACGATCAGCTCCAACACAATTAATGCCTGGCAAATTACCGAGCAAACCACCGGTGATCTTTAATCAAGAAGCATAACTGACCGACCACATTCAGTCATTCATACTCCATGCCAACAGTGTCGTTCTGCTTGCCACTGCAAACGCATTTATACTGGATCGGTTTGGAAACAGTCACCTTTGTAGAATACTTTTTGACCCCGGATCTCGGGTGAGCTTTATTACTGAATCGGTGTTTAACAATTTGAATCTTCACAGAAAACGATGTGAGATAGCTGTCGAAGGAATAAGCGCATCAACAAATATCTGTACCCGAGGTCAGGCGACATTTATTATGAGCTCTAGGGTAGATGCCACCTTCGAATTTCAATTTGAGGCATACATATTACGCTTAATCACGTCGGCGATGCCAGCGAAGTCCGATGATGCCGATTGTTGGAAATATTTGCGTAACTTACAGTTGGCTGATCCACGATTTGCTAAGCCTGGACGTATCGATATTTTGATCGGTGCCGATATCTGGGGAAATATAATACAACATAGAATTGTCACTAGCCAATGCAACGAACCATGTGCAATTCGAAAACATTTGGGTTTGGACGTGTTTGGGCCTGTTAGGAATAATAAAACTTGTGTGTCGGTGAGCAACGATTTTATGAATTGCTTCATAAGTTCTTGGACCTGGAAGAATCCGTAACTAATTCCGATTCTAGTCCAGATCCATGTGAAAAGATGTTCGAAACCACAGTCCGCCGCAACGGAAATGCCCGCTACAGTGTTCAAATTCCATTTCGTCCTAACGTCCAAGCGCTTGGGAATTCTCATCAACTGGCACTGCGACAGTATCATCATTTAGAAAGAAGACTTGGCAGCAGTTCCGAATTACAAACAAAGTACGTGAAGTTTATGCAGGAATATATAGCACTAAACCACATGGAAGCGGTGACCGATTCTCGAGGCAACCGTTCGTAATCATATTATATTCCGCATCATGCTGTCTTCGAAAAGTTCAGAGTGGTATTCAACGCATCGGCCAAAACAAGTAACGGTGTGTCACTGAACGACACACAACTGGTCGGCCCACCAGACGAAAAATCGCAATTACAGACAAAATTGATTCACGTCATCGAGGATGGCAGCAGATATTATGACTTGAATCATCAACGGAACCACTACGGACATATCAATTTTTTAAGAATTTTTAATTTGTCTGTCTGTAATCAGTTGATTTTTCGACATTTTTTTATAGACAAATATATTAATTGTTCATGGCAATCCCAATATTTCCGATTTGGTAAATCAGATTGGCCTCTGTATTTTTCTGATTTACCAAATCGAAAATATTGGGATTGCCATGAACTATTAAAATATTTGTCTATAAAAAATGCAGAAAAATCAACTGATTATAGACAGACAAATTAAAATTCTTAAAAAAATATTCATGTGGGCATAATACACACACAAATGAGGTTTCTCCGGGTTTTTGATATTTGATGTAGTGAATAATAATTCGCTATGTCAGTACGTTCTGGCCAGATACTTAGTGTGAGTGGCTAGAGTGGAATTTTTTGTAGTTTGGTCGTAGCTGCCTGTTGAGTAGACTAACTTTTCAGTACGAAACCAAACTACCAACATAAAGAATTCATGGAGGGTTCCCATTTTTGCAGAGTGGTACATTGGTATAACTCTTTTGACCTTCAGCCAAAATTACGGGAAGGTGGGAAGATATTTCTACTATTTTTTTAATAGATATGTTATGAGCGATTGGCCTCTGTATTTTTCTGATTTACCAAATCGAAAATATTAGGATTGCAATGAACAAATAATATATTTGTCTTATAAAAAATGCCGAAAAATCAACTGGACATATCAATTGAAAACAATTACTTACCATATGGCATGTAGACCATACCTCGCTATTCGGACGCTACGACAATGTGCAATGGGCCACCACCAGATATTCACCGATGCCAGCCGGGCAGCAGCAGCCCGCCACAGCATTCTAAATAAATTTTATATGGACGATTTTCTAGATAGCGTGGATTCTCCAAGTGAAGCAGTAGCTCTGGTGTTCGATATAGATTCTATATTGCGACAAGGCAAATTTCATTTAAGAAAATGGAATTCAATTGATGCAGAAACAGTTGCAGCGCTTGTTGGTGAACAACCAACTGCTTCAGAACTTGATTTTAGCGATTCTGATACGACAGTATTCGGTTTTTATTGGAATCCGGTCACCGATCAACTATTCTATAAAATCAACATGTGTCAAACAGATGCTACACCTACTAAACGTCTCGTTATCGGTGACATAGCAAAACTCTGTCATCCAACGGGCATGTTGGCCCCAGTAATAGGGGCCGCAAAAATATTCATCCAGGTTTTATGGCGTGAGAAACTTGATTGGGATACACCCCCACAGGGCGAACTACGAACAAACTGGCTAACATTTTGCAACGGTTTACAACATCTGGCACAGATCCGCGTTCCGCGTTGGGTGGGATGAGACAAGCTGCGACGATAACCCTTCATGGATTCTGTGATACAAGCAGAAAGGCATACGCAGCCGTAGTTTATATGCGGATAACCGATGCTGACGGACACATAAATGTGTCTTTGGTAACAGCAAAGACGAAAGTTGCGCCTGTGAAGGAAATCACGATTCTTCGGCTGGAATTGTGCGCATTTGCACTTCATCTGATTGGTGCGGATTACACGTTGAGGAGCGACTCGAACATTGTATTATGTTGGCCACGCAAACCAGCGACGACTTTGAAACAATAGGTGTCAAATTGAGTGGGTTACATCCAGCAGCATTCCAATGCCAGCAATAGCGACACAGCCGCACAGAACACAACCCGGCAGATTGTGCTAGTTGCGGAATATCACCAACCGCACTATAAGGCCATTCCCTATAGTGAAATGGCCCCTCATGTTTATATAAAGTATCTAAGAACGTTGATGAATCACCAACGCTGACTTCACCGGAAGAACACAGAGTTATCAACGGAACAAAACCGTTCCGTACCGTACTCAGTACGAATCCCAGGTGGAAGATCACTACAAGCGTCGACGGTGGAAATCGGATCGCACTCATTGAACGATTTAGCATCTTACAAAGAGTGTTACACACAACGTCAATTGTACTACGTTTCCGACCAGCTGGGCGAAAATAGTGGCGAACTAAGTTCATAGCGGCATCTGAGATGGAGGCTGCGCTGCTTCTGCGCATACGCGAATCACAAGGTAATGCATATCGTAATGGAATGAATTCATTGAAATCTAGTTGTAGTGTCAATGCAACCAGCAAATTGCTAGTACTCAGTCGATTTCTGGATGACAAGGAGATTCTACGTGTTGGCGGACGGCTGACTCATGCTCCATCCGATGATTTTACCGAAGGAATGAACATTGGCTCGGTTACTTATTAATCATGCGCATATGGTCACACTAAGAAGACGATTCTGGATTATTCATGGGCGTGCATTGGTAAAAACGTTTATTCATCAATGTGTCACCTACAAACTCTATCAGCGAACAATGCAACAGCAACAGATGCCGTCGTTGCCATGTGGTCCCTTTAATGTCAGACTGGGCGGTCGACGAGCAATAACGACAACAAAACCATTTGCAGTGATCTTCATTTTTATGAGAACCAAGGCCGTACACATAGAGGTTGCCGAAGATCTGTCGACTAGATTATATTTAGATGTGTTCGAATAGATTCATTAGTCGACGCGGCTACTGTACCACACTCTGTAGCGATAACGGAACTCAGTTTGTTGGCGCAGATCGGCTAATGCAACGCAAACTCCGTAAGTGGAGCAACACACATGCTCAACAGCATATCGCAGACGCCGGTGTTAGATAGAAATTTATAACGCCTGCCGCACCGCATCATAGTGGCCTATGGGGGGCAGCAATCCGATTCGCTAAAAAACATTTAACATTTGTGTGGATCATCGCCAAACAACCAATTTATTATCACCAATTGAACACGCTTCTAATAGGGATGTCTCAATTCCAGACCGATCATGGCGCTTAATGATGATCCAGGGGGGAGGTCTTGCTTTAACCTCAGGCGAATTTCTAATAGGACGACCAATAACAGCACGGCCTGAACCAACGGTTCCAGAAGTACCAGAAAATCGTCTGAAATATTGGCAGCAACTATAGCGAATGTACCAACAATTCTGGAAGCGTTGGCAACAGGAATATTTCACTTTATTACAAGCACGTGGTAAATGGGTACGAGCAGAACCAAATCTGCAAATAGACGACATCGTTGTCATTCAACAAGATAACCTGCATCCCGCTCGATGGCGCATAGAGCGCATCATCAAGATACATCCGGGTAGTGATTGGCTGGTACTTGTGGTAACGATCGAATACAATAGTGATCAAAAAACACCTGAGGGCCAGCTAATCAGACATCAATATCAGCGACCGGCAGCAGAGGAGACCGGTGTTTCGTTCGGTGAGAAGTTTATAACAAAAAAATAACACGTATACATATACAATTCCAATTGGGTTTTTTAATTCGTTTGTGTGAGTGATTTACTCTGTTGATCTCACAGTTTTATGACATAGACATATGGTATACCAGTGCAAATGATGATACTTGCTGTCATGTTTTAATATTATATCTGTTTCTTTCTAATATTACGTCATATGTTGTAATTTGGTAAAAAAAACATATGAGTGAAAAATTACATTGAGTTAAATTCATGTTATGTTTTAAATTTTAAAAATGAAATATTGTACATTACAAAAGGATAGTTCCTACTACAACACGAGAGAAAAGGGAGATTTATTTTATATATTCCTCTAATATTAGGGGTACCCATAAATAGTCAACCTTTTTCAATACGAAAATTTTCGTTCAGTTTCATTTCATTCGCTGCGCAGTTAAGACGTGTTTTGTTGTAGAATATTGTACATTATAGTGTGAACTTATTATTTTCAACAATACCAAAAAGTACAGCTTTGCAGAAAGAAAATGGCTGCTAATGAGCCTTCAGAAGAACGCATAGTCATTGTATGATATTTCAATTTCGATCGGGATATAATGGAACAAGTGCATCAACAAATGTTTATCTAAAGTGATATTTTGAAAGTCAATAAGTGTCAGCGTTTGTTTAGGAAATTCGTTACTAGTGTTTTGAACTATCGGATAATGTTCGAAGTAGGAGACTTTCTACACTTGATATTAATGCTTTGAGATCACTGGTTGAGACTGGTTGAGTTACAGCTGATGTATATTGCTAACAGTTTGAACGTATACATAATGAATTAGTGGAAAGCGGCTTGCTCTTGTCAATAGAAAACGTGTCATTTTGAAACACGAGAATGCCAGACCTCACGCAGCTATGCAAACACAAAATAAAATTAAACAGTTTCACTGGGAAGCTTCGCTGCGTTCATCATACTCGCCCGATATCACGCCATTGAATTACTATTTAGTTAGATCAATGGAACATTCCCTTAAAAATAAAAATTGCTGAAATGTGAACGATGTCCAAACATACCTTGAAACATATTTTTCGTCACAATCAACACATTTTTACAGGAGAGGAATCAAAAAGTTGCCGATGAGATGGCAAAAGGTTTTGTATAATGATGGTGAATATGTAATTGATTGAAAAATAATAAAAAAATATTTTGGCTCATATTTGTGTTTTACTTTGAAATAATTGATTACTTATGGGTACCCCTATATAAGGCCAAATTTTATTTTTAGGAATGGGTATTGTTTATATGTACAATAAATAAACAACGCAGTAACTACTGCAAGATCAGATTGATGATAATTAATACCCTTATGTATCGAGTATAGGGAGCAGGGATTGGCGCCCGATGCCACCGGTTTAGAATAATAACCTTAAGTGTCGTGAATCGAATGGTGTATGACACATTTCTCAACGGTGGGGAGGCTAACCATATTTGATTTTTTGTTACGACATATCACTTTTACTCGTTTGAGTAATTTATTGTTCAAATCCCCAGTAAAAAAAATAAAATTTGGCATTCCTCCCAACCGTTGTGAAATGTCGTATACATCATTTGATTCAGGATACCTAAGGCTATTATTCCTCGCCAATGGTATCTTGCGACCATTCCTGTGATATTCATGTTATTGATTTGAACAATAAATTACTCAATCGAGCAAAAGTGTTATGACATAACAGAATAATTAAAAAAAAAAAATGGTTTAAACAAGTTTCGTAAATATGTTTGAGCTGTTTAATAAAAAAGAGTTGGGCTGGGATGATTTTTCCAAAATTAACAAAATTGGCAAAATTGTATGTGGAAGCGCTGTGATACAAAAACGAATCTCAGAGATTTCCTCGTTTAGTAACTATAAACAGTAGAAAATGGTTTAACCAGGCTACGTAAATATTTTTGTCCTATTCAATAAAATAGATTTCGACGATTCTTACAAATTTACCACATTCCCTAAAATTGTATGTGGAAGCTCTGTGATGCAAAGACGAATCTCACGAATCTCAGAAATTTTCTTGTTTAGTGTATATATGCATTAGAAAGTTGTTTAACCAGGCTTCGTAAACATGTTTGTCCCATTTGGTAAAAAAGAGTTCGGCTCTGTTGATGATTTTTCCAAAATTTACAAAATTGTCAAAAGTTGTATGAGAAAGCGCTGTGATACAAAGACGAATTTCAAAGATATTTTCTTGTATAGTGACTATATTCAGTAAAAATTGGTTTAACCAGTCCTCGTAAATATGTTTGACCCATTCGATGAAAAAGGTTTGGGCTCGGTTGACGATTTTTCAAAATATACAATAATTAAAAAAGTCAAAAATTGTATGTGGAAGCGCTGTGATGAAAGGACGAATCTTACGAATCTCAGATATTTTCTTGTATAGTGACTGTATGCATTACAAAGTGGTTTAACCAGGCTTCGCAAATATGTTTGTCCCATTCGACAATAAAGAGTTAGGTTCAGTTGACTTCTGAGATTTCCTTGTTTAGAGACCATAGTGAGTAGAAGTTGGTTTAACCAGGCTTCGTAAATATGTAACACAGCGCTTCCACTTACAGTTTTTGACAATTTGACAGTTTTAATAATTTTTTATTGTGGTGTCTCGGATTGGGACTATATAGATTTAAATGGGCGAATAAGGCGTTAATTATTTTGCTAGTTTCAAAACGATCGGTGTGTTGCTTTGTATGCTCATTTAAAAACTCCACAACCCTAATCGGAGAAATCTTTAGTTTTGTTACACCACAAGAAAAAAATATTAAAACTGGGTAAGTGCTGTACCAATACATGCCGTGCTATACCGTAACATACATTTACATCATCGTGAAAGTAGCACATTAATTAGGCCCGTGTATGCACATTTAAAAAGTTTTAATGAAAATACATTCATTTTAATTAAATATAAGAAAATCCTGCGCTGTGATAACATCACACAAGAGTATATGTGGCATAATTTTATTAGTATGCCTAACTTAATTTTTTGTATTTTCTGGAAAAAAATCCTCGGCTAACTTCGCATACCTAAGGAATGACGCAAGCGCATTCTGTTAATATTAGCCAAAAGGAAAAGTCGATACTGCAGAGCTATACCAATATCAGCCAAAAATTAAAAAATCGGTAGAGCAGTTTGTGTTATCCTAGTCGAAAACAAAAAAAATATATTCATTATCAGATGATAGTGTTCAACAGAAAATAACCATGTCTGGATATGGATTACATCGATGTGATTTATTAATCTCGGCTTAATTTTTTCGGCTTTTGATAGACCAATGTAATAATTGTTCATAACAATCGCCATATTTTCGATTTGGTAAATCAGAAAAATAAAGAGGTGAATCCCTCATAACATATCTACTGAAAAAAGTAGAAAAAGTACGGAGAGGGGGGAATGACATTTCTACTTTTTTCAGTAGAGATGTTATGAGGGGCTGGCCTCTTTATTTTTCTGATTTACCAAATCGAAAATATTGGGCTTGTCATGAACAATTAATACATTTGTCTATTAAAAGCCGAAAAAATCAATTGAAAAATCCTTTCATTCAAAGTTTTTAATATTTTTTGGAAAGCCGAATTTTCCCGGATTAAATAGGGGAAACTTGATATGAATTATTTTTCAGGGATAGGTTTTGCCAACCCACTTGTGCGAGAAATTTGATATGTGTAGAAATGTTCTAAAAGATGTCCTTTAAAATCACAAGCCTTTTAGAAAACCTCTGCATTTCTATATAGAAGTATAGGAAGATTTTTCTAGATTTGTTCAAACTTTTTATTTTTATTAAATGTAGTGAAAATAGTGAAAATTAATAATTTACATACATACACCCACGTGCAATAATTTTACATGAATATGATTTTTTGGCTTTTTTATAGACAAATATATTATTTTTGACAGCAATCCCAATATTTACGAATTTTCGAGCCAGTAAAATAAAGAGCCATCTACTCGCAATATATTTACTAATAAAAAGTAGAAATATTATCTCCCCGTGATATTACCCGAAGGATTATTTAAAGTAAATAACCCTTTAAAAATTACCGGATTCTTTAAGCTCCTTTGGTAGTCTGGTTTCGTACTAATAAAAAGTTGGTCTACTTATCAGGTAGCTACGACCAAACTACAAAAATACAAATCTTACTTTTTATATTTAGTAGGAGTCTATAAAAAAGCCAGAAAATCATATTCATAAGAACAGACAAATAAAAAACTTCTAAATAATTTTACAATACAATTTGAGTTTTTTAATCAAAATTTGAAATAAATTTAACGATGTTGAGTTTTTATATAATAAAACACAATATTTCGGTTTTGTCACTTTCAGGGGACCCCAAAACATGTATTTCCATCAAAATCTCTCAAACGAAATTTTTCATGATTCCTATACTTCCTTTATACTATGTATAAGAAAGTAAAAATATAAAACATAAGAGATATTTGTAATATATGTATGTACTACCAAAAAAGTTTTCGCTCTTGAACGTTGATACGGATATTCCGTCTCGGATTTCAGCGTTTTGTTTTTTTGCTGCGTTCTATTAATTTTGCCTTTGGTTGGTTTCGTTTTGGCTGACATTTGGTGGGTTTTGCGTGTACTGGATGCGTTGTATTGGGTTTGTGTCTGGGATCTGGTTGGTTTTTTTGATGTTGTGAGGTTCTGTATGTGTGGTGAAATAATGTTTGTTTCTTCGGTGTATATATTTTTGTATCGTGTGGAGTGATGGAGGGTTACAAGTTGTGAGGATGAGTTGTATTTAAGTGATTTTTTTTTGTGAGACAGCCCTTTTAGGACTGCTGCGGGCCTTCGCCAACAACATCCATTCCCTCATGGACTGAGTGCCAGCCGGGCACAGCTGTCAGGGAAGGACGCAGCAGTTATTTTTCTTGTTGCGGTAAAATAAATCAATGGTTGCCGTAACAGAAATGGCGCCCAATCTATACGGATTATAATTTTTATTTATCAGTTAATTTTTTTTTGTACTAATGACTAATATTTTTTTTTGTTCCCTTCTTAGATTTGTATCAGCGCGACGCGTTTTTGATTTCATTTTTTTTCTAGGGTAACCATTAAAGCGCAATTTATCTAATTTCAATATTAACGTTAAATTTATTTTGTTTATTTTCAGTTGTTCAAGATGATATGACCACGTGGTAGACCGTTCAATATCGGCGGCTTCGCATTGAATTTGTGGGTTGTGAGCGTGATCATATGACCTTGGATAACTTGCTGTTTTTCTCATTTTTGTTCGCGAACAGTGTTGCTGGTTATCAAATACGGATTTTTATGATTTACATTACGGAATGTCTGTTTTGTTATTCTTCGTATTTTTTCTCGATTTACTTGGCATTTAACGGCTAAGCGAACATTAATATGTAATTTGCGTTTTTCTTCAATTCAGTGTTATATCTCGGGAAATATATTCCTGGTTGAATTAATTAATCCATGATAGAAGTTAAACATTTCATTTTATTATTTACTAATTCCATTTTTTTAATATATTTTTTTTACAGTATACACTCAATCATCGCATGTGTGTAACCTTCTGGAACTCCATGGTTTTTGTCTTTACTCTTGAAGCACGTTTATTTGGTATTTATATTTGTGGGTTATTTATTTTTGGTAATTCGGGTAAGCTAAGTTTTGATGGTATTATTTATTCATTTTGCCAAATTTAATAAAAAAAAAAAAATTTTTTTTAAAATACATATAATAAAAGTGGATTGGCGTGGTTAATGCGCATTGCTTAATTATATTTGTTGATTTATTTATAATTAATTTCATTATTATCGTTTCTAATTTTTTTTATAATTTCTTTTGATTTGATTTCATTTCACCGTTGATTTTGTTGTGTTAAATTAATGTTGTCTTAAATATTTAAACTTAACATTATTTATCAAGTTCGTCAAAATGGAAATTGCTCTGTTAGAGGAGTCAGAGTTGTCAATCAAATTTGAAATTCGTCAAATTCCGGACGTGGCATCTAAATTTGATCTATTAATCGCGAAAATGGGTTCTGAACACCAGTATCCTATTTTGATCCCTACCAAGCCGCATGATAGTGCGAATCGGAATCCTGTGTTAGAAACCAAATTGTGTACAATAAAACTCGCTCGTCTGATGACCCTATTGGATGGCATCACGGTATTTAATTATGAAATAGCTTCGCGAATTTTGGCAAGCCTAGCACACATACGAGGCAGGTTGTTTCGTCTTCAGCACCAGGCTTTAGAAGCAAACCGAGTGGCTGAATTAATTAGAGGATGTGAAGAGTTAAGGAATCGAGTATCGGCACTCAGTGAACAGTTTCTTGAGAACAATAACCAAGCGACTAATTCAATGTTGAAGCCAGATATTACACCAAAACTTCTTACACCGGTAACAACAGCGGTGGTGCAACAAACTAGTAGCTATCCTACTACGAGTAAGACTAATCTCATTACATTCTTTGAGGAAATACCTGAACGAATTCAGCTTTTCGATCCTCCCGATTATGTTAGGGATCAGATAAATCAAAATGATAACAGGGAAACGGCGGGCAATGGTGCCTCGGTTGTTCCTCCAATACTTCAGCCTACTCCGGGCTCCAGCGGTTTATTTTCAAAGGAATCGTGTTCAAATAGTTATTGGATACCAAATGATAGGATGAATTTAGCTGAGTGTACTGTAGAATCTGTTCGAACTACCAACGTTTTTTCTCATTCTGTTTCATCCGCTGCTCATGGCGGTACATTCGTTCCACCAGTACCAGTATCTACATTTAGGTCTAATGTGCACAATAACTACGATTCGTGGGTTCCAACTATTCCTCCCAACCCAATTCCACAACGTACAGAATTTCCAGCAATAGTACCCACTACTGCTGTTAATATCGTGAATCGAACCCGTCTTTTTATGGCGTGGAATTTGAAATTTACGGGGAAACACTCCGCTATTCCGATAAAACGTTTCGTGTCGCGCGTAGATCATCTAGCTCAGCGAGCTGGAATTGACCTAAACGATTGCGTGCAGGATTTACCCTGTTTATTGTGTGGCGATGCTTTGGAGTGGTATTGGATCACCTTAGAGCGACATCCAAATATTACTTGGGATAGGTTAAAGACCGAGATGATTCAGAGATTTTGCGTAGTAAGATCTGATCGAGAGGTCCGTCGAATGTTAGATGGTCGCAAGCAAAAATATCCGAACGAAAGTTTTGGAGAGTTTCAAGACGCTATAATTAACCTCTCGTTACAAGCCGCCCATCCTATTTCTGATCAGGAACTACTGGAAATTTTATCTGTAAATATGAGACCTGGCTTACAATTAGCTTTGGCTAACAAGGCCATAACTTCTATTAGCCAACTATTTCAGGAATGTAGATCTCTCGAAACTTTGTGGCAACAGATCAACCATAATCCTGAAGGTAGCATACATAGTGGTAGAAACCAAATACATGAAATAATCGCAGATGTACCTGCACAAAATGATCTTATTGATTTATCGGCTTCGACAATCAAGAATATTTCTAATCATGTCTCAGGTCAATTTCCTGAAATTTGTGCTATACGTAATGTAGCGCGGACTTCTAATGTTCCACAACATCCTCCTTCAAAGGAAACGCACTTAAAATGTTGGAATTGCCAGACCGTTGGTCATTCATACCATTTTTGTCGGCAATCGATGCGAATATTTTGTTTTGGGTGTGGAGCACCTGATACTTATCTTCCAGATTGTTCTAAGTGTGCCATTAATCGATCGGGAAACTTGCAACCAAAGAATTGCACGATACGGGGATCCTTTCCTCAGGCAACATTAACCCCGAAATCTCCAGATGTAACCGATTCTGTGACGAATACGGATCCAGACTTCTACCAGTGGCTCCGTCGAAACCCAAATCACAAGTAAACCTAAGTTCTTCTAGTATTCCCCCCAGATCTTGTCCGAAATTCCATCGGGCGTATCAGTATTTTCAAAGACGTAAACAATACCGCAAGGAAATCAACTCAACGATTTTAGCTGACGAAATTGATGGACGACCGTTTGTAGAAGTATCGGTAAATGGTTCCGTTTTGCGTGGTTTACTTGATTCAGGGGCAAACATTAGTGTTCTGGGAAAGGGATGCGAGAAATATCTCCAAACAGCTAACAAATCTTTTTGCAATTTTCCCACTCATTTATCAACCGCAAACGGTTCGACAACTCGAATACTTGGTCACATTATCGCTGATGTGTCCTTCCACAATCAATTTCGTCGCATTAAATTTTATCTAGCGCCAAATTTATGTCAGGAGTTATATCTTGGTATGAATTTTTTTCGAGACTTCGGTATTAAATTAGAAATTTTAGAATTGGACGTGGTTTCCACATCACCCAATCCAACTGCCCAAGATCCTGTGGTGCATGATCTTTCTCATGATCAACAATTTGCTTTGTCTGCTATCAAAAATCTATTTCCTTCGTCTGTTACGTTGGGATTGGGTCGAACGAACCTCCTATCCCATAAAATCGACACAGGGACCTCCTCTCCGGTAAAGCAACGGCACTATGCTGTTTCGCCAGCGATCCAAAAACTGTTATATGCAGAATTAGATCGAATGATTGAGCTAGGGGTATTGGAGGAGAGCGAGAGCCCTTGGTGTTCACCAGTTACGCTGGTGAAGAAGTCGAATGGGAAAGTTCGGTTGTGCCTAGACGCCCGAAAGGTGAACGAAGTGACTGTGAAGGACGCATATCCGCTACCGTTAATTGATGGTCTTCTGAGTCGATTGGAAAACACCAAATTTATCACTAGTATAGATTTGAAAGACACCTTTTGGCAAATTCCTCTTGACAATGATGCTCGTTGTAAAACCGCGTTTACGGTACCGGGTAGGCCCCTTTATCAGTTCACAGTGATGCCTTTCGGGTTATGTAACGCACCGCAGAGCATGTGCCGATTAATGGATAAGGTGATTCCTCATAAGTTCCACGACAAGATATTCGTTTATCTCGATGACTTGCTTGTAACGTCCGCAACGTTTGAGGAACATCTTATCTTATTGAAACTGGTGGCCGAGCGGTTGCGGTGGGCCAACCTGACTATAAACGTCGAAAAAAGTAGGTTTGTATTGAAGCAGATTAAGTATCTTGGTTACGTGGTTGGGGAAGGATGCATCAAAGTCGATCCAGATAAGGTGATCGCTATCTCCGAATTTCCTCGTCCCCACTCTACCCGTCAGGTTCGTCGTTTCCTGGGTATGAGTGGCTGGTATAGGCGTTTCATTGCCAATTATTCGTCCATTGCAGCTCCTTTGACCGACTTGTTAAAGTCCAAGGAAAAATTGAAATGGAATGACCAAGCTGAAACTGCCTTTATTCAGTTAAAAACTTCGTTGACTACTGCTCCTGTCCTTAGGCATGCGGATTATTCTTTACCTTTCGTTATTCAGGTCGACGCCTCGACAATGGGAGTCGGTGGGGTTCTTTTCCAATCTCACGATGGTGACGAGCACCCCATCGCCTTCTATTCCCATAAGCTCAATCCCGCACAACGCAAGTACAGCATAACCGAGCTGGAATGTTATGCTGCTGTGCTTAGCGTAAAGAAATTCCGGCCGTATGTAGAGGGTTTTGAGTTTATCATCATCACAGACCATGCTAGTCTCCAATGGCTAATGAACCAGTCTGACTTGTCGGGCCGATTAGCCAGATGGAGCCTTAAATTGCAAGGTTACAAGTTCAAAATCATTCACCGTAAGGGTAGTTTGAATGTAGTACCAGACACTCTTTCCAGGGCTTATTGTGACGAGATTGTGCCTGGTCCGTCTAGTGCTTGTATTGATGATAGTCTGTGCGTTGATCTGGATGATGCCGCCTTTGCTAAGGATGATTATTTGGCTCAGTGTCGTAAGATAACTGATAATGCTAACCAATATACTGAATTTAAAGTCGTACACGGTAAAATTTTGGTTCGTCCATCTTATGGGCATCGGTATGCAGAGTCCGACATATCTCCATGGAAATTGTTGATCCCGGATGGGTTGGTTCCGTCTCTTCTGTCTTTATCCCATTCTCCTCCTTCGGCGGGTCATCTCGGTATTACCAAAACGTTAGAGCGATTGCAACGTCACTTTTTCTGGTCGCACATGAATCGTGATGTTCGTAATTACATTAAAAATTGTGTGGTATGTAAAATGACTAAGTCCCCGAATACTCTCTTACGTCCTCCAATGGGCGCAGCTTTCGTCGTTAATCGCCCCTTTCAACATCTCTATATTGATTTCTTAGGGCCGTTTCCTCGGTCGAAAAATCAATATACCTACGTTCTAGTCATATTAGATAATTACTCAAAATTTATTTATTTAAAGGCTTTCAAAGATACAACGACAGCTGGCATGTGTGAATGTTTAGAGAAAGAAATATTTCATGTTTTCTCTGTACCTGAATTTGTTTTGACGGACAACGGAATACAATTTCGATCACAGCGTTTTCGGCATTTATTAAATAAATATGCTGTTAAACAAATCACTACTCCATACTACTCTCCTCAGAGTAACGCGGCCGAGCGCACAAATCGAACTATTTTAGCTGCGATACGAGCTTATATCGGGGGTAATCATACCGATTGGGATGTTCATCTGTCACAAGTGGCTTCAACGTTGCGAAATGCGATTCATTTATCAACATTCTTTTCACCGCACTTTTTAGTATTCGGACAACACCACATTGCACATGGCTCCGAATATCCTCTTAGGCGACTCTTGGGCTGTGACGATAATAGTGAGGCAAATGCTATGGCACGAGCCAATCGTTTGGATGCGGTACGAGACGAGGTGATGCGTTATCTTCACGAAGCCCACTTGAAGGGTGAAAGGAGTTATAACACGCGAAGCACAGTACGCGATTTGGAAGTCGGTCAACATGTCTTTGTACGAACTTACTATTTAAGTAATGCTGTAAAGAAATTTTCCGCCAAATTAGCACCTAAATATATTCCAGCAATAATTAATCAACGAATTGGTAATGTGGCTTATCAGCTTCGAGATGCATCTGGTAAAATCTTGGAAATTTATCATGCCCAGGATATTCGAGTGTAATGCTTTGATAGTTTACGTAGTTAAAATTGCTGTCAGTTAGTGGTTGATTTTATGCCCGGCGTGAGACATCTCAGGGTGTGGATCGGCTCCACGATGATACGGATGGTCCGTCTCGGATTTCAGCGTTTTGTTTTTTTGCTGCGTTCTATTAATTTTGCCTTTGGTTGGTTTCGTTTTGGCTGACATTTGGTGGGTTTTGCGTGTACTGGATGCGTTGTATTGGGTTTGTGTCTGGATCTGGTTGGTTTTTTTGATGTTGTGAGGTTCTGTATGTGTGGTGAAATAATGTTTGTTTCTTCGGTGGATATATTTTTGTATCGTGTGGAGTGATGGAGGGTTACAAGTTGTGAGGATGAGTTGTATTTAAGTGATTTTTTTTGTGAGACAGCCCTTTTAGGACTGCTGCGGGCCTTCGCCAACAACATCCACTCCCTCATGGACTGAGTGCCAGCCGGGCACAGCTGTCAGGGAAGGACGCAGCAGTTATTTTTCTTGTTGCGGTAAAATAAATCAATGGTTGCCGTAACAACGTTCCTGGAAGTATGTTTTTTGTTAAGCGATTAAGTTTTACATATTTTGTCCCAATTTAATCTTCAAATATATAAAGTAGTCGGCTGAAGTTGTACCAGAACATGTAAAACTTTATGGCCTAACATAATACAGGTGCTTTTAGCTTTTATTTATTTTATTTATTTGTTATTCGTATCGCATCGGTTTTACAAGGAATCAGTTACATTTTAAATAATCGAATATACGTGCATTAACTGCGATAACTATTCTGAGCAAAAAAAATTCAACACTTCGTTTCAATTACTTCGTTGGCACTTCTAAAAAAGTTTCAAAGTATGTAAATGTCGCGCATTTAGATTACTTGATTATTTCTAAACTTATCGTATAAAATTCGATTTTTTTGGACCCAATCAAGGGAGAAGAAATTTAGCACATTTTGCCTTATGTCGCTGCGCCACATATAGTTGATGCAATGAAAATCTCAATTACATACCGTTTACTGTCATAATCCCGTAGAAAATCTAAAGCTAAATTTAATTTGAATTTTTCCCAAAGATCCTATTCACTGGTAGGATTACAGAAAACACAAATGGATAAAAAAGCTTTCCTCATTTGGTATGGGATTTATCAAATTACTATTTCATCTATGCACATCTCAATTCTTCATCAGATTCCAACAAATTTCAATGAAATGCTGCTTCCTTAGAATTTAAATATGTAAAACCAATGACAGTTCGCAGATATCCAAATGATGTGGCTTTGATATATGTCTTCAGATGTCATAAATGTATCCTCGACTTTAAACACAATCGACTATACATATGTTATATACTTTCCAAGCAAGCCATGCTCCGTCAATTCTTTAATGATAGCCTTTAATCACTTCGGTCTAGAAAGTATTGAAATCCTGTCGAATAAGGCAAACAATTTGGTTGGTCCAAAACCACTTTTCTCTACGTTATGAAAGCCCCTGAGTTTAAAAATGCAACAACAAAAAATGTCCGTCCGTTTGTCTGATCGTCTGGATATCTGGATGTCCGGATGTCTGAGTGTCTGAATATTTTGATGTCTGGATGTCTCGATGTCTGTTCTCATGGTATCTGGAGAACGGCTTGTAAGATTTAGATTTTTTTGTTTTCGCTAATTTGTTTCTATGGTCAAGGCGGAGTTCTGAAAAGCTTTTGAAACCTATGCGTCAAGAGGGTCGGGTACGTGCCACACGAATTAATCCAAAACACACGTTTATATGTAGAAACATTAACCAATTTTTTATATATGCTGGTTTGAACAATGAGTTTGGAGTTGAGCTGAAGGTTAAATTAGGAGTCAATTTGCAGGTTGAGTTGAAGTTGAGTTGGAGTTGAGTTGGAGTTGAGTTGGGGTTGGATTAAGACTAGTGAACAGATGATCAAATTTTTATATACATATGTAGGTTTAAGGATTGAGTTGAAAGAGGGTTTGCGGTTGGGTTAAGGGTTCAGTTAGGGCCCTTTTGTGGGTTGAATTGGGCTTGAGTTGGTGTGGAATTAGTGTTCAGTGAGCAGTTCATCAGTATACGAGTATATATATAAAAGTGAGTGCTTATGTATAAAAATTAGCATAGGTGTATGATATTTAAACAAATCCACACACCTTGACCGATTTAAACCAAACTTAACACAAATATTGTTTAAGACAAGGTCACTGTTAATACATATGTATGTTAAACCTTAAATTGAACCTTTTACATTTCAAATTGAAACTTTATCTAATTATATGAATGGCTAATTAGGCTAAATTTATTTATTTCTTAACGGATTTTAGTGAAATTTGACATCCACGATGGAAATAGGATTTTAAAATTGTTTTTGGATAATGGTCTGGAATATGACCAAGTATAGGGGATCTTGCCTATTTTTCAACCAATTATGATGAAATTTGGCATGTACGTTGAAAATGGGATTTTAAAATGATTTTCAGATGAAATTCTGGAATATGGCTAACTAGGACTTATCTATTTCTTCTAAAATGGATTCTAAAATTGAAGGATTGACAAGAAAATTTTCTAACCGAATGATTCACAGAAACCTAAACAGACAACTTTATAGAAGCCATATTGACATATTTCTTACAACCTGGTCTTAAAACAGATGTTGAGTGATATTTTGTTCGATTCGTTGGAAACATCAAAATGCAGCATAATCTGTTAAAAATAGTAATGTTATATTCTTATTGACCATATTCCAGAACTGTATCTAAAAATCATTTTAGTGTTAAGAAACAGGCCAATTCCATCTACCTACCATCATACTTGGCCATTCTCCAGAACTGCATCTAGAAATAATTTTAGAATTCCATTTCCATCGCGGATATCAAATTTCACTGAATTGGCCATATTTCAGAACTCCATCAAAAAATCATTTTAGAAATCTGTTTCCAACCAACGCACAGGTCAAATTTAATAATAATCAGTTAAAGAATAGCCAAGCTCCATCCTATTTGACCATTCATATAATTTGCTAAAGGTTCAATTTGAAATGTAAAAGGTTCGATTTGAAGTGAAAAACCTGTTGTATATGAATGTAGCGAATTGTCGATGATGAATGACGCTGAATTCGCTTAAGTAAAATTTATCCCTTGTAAACTGTTCCAATCAGCGGTTGAATAATGCAGGAGATGAAAATAAAACTCGCAATCCAAGATAATACCAAACAATTTTGTTTTATTTTTTAATTTTTAAACAATTTGTTGATTTTAATGAGATGTTTTTCGATCAAACGCCAAAATAAAAAGAGAATGATGTTAGCTTTCGTCCAACTTAAGTTAGCTTTTTTGCTTAAATTAGTACTAAAGTCGCATCGATCGCACTCTTCTTAATTGACTATATAATCTATTACAAATTGGGAGCAAGATTGACATTTGATTGATGTTGACAATTTGTGTTTACAATGTTTACGGCTAATCTGTACAGTTTTTAAAGTTATAATGATTTAAATTCAGAAAGCTAAGTATAATAATATATAATAATAAACTTAATAATTAATATTTACATATTTTTAGGTTACTACAGTGAGTTTACGTAATAATGTATACAATAAAATGGTTTGGTTATTTCAGATAGCTATACATCAAAAAAATTATTTTTAATAAAGTGTTTTAAAGCTATGTGTGTGTGTTTCATTTATTTTTGCCAAACACTGGTATACAATGGTTTAATGGTATGATGGTACGACGTTATGATGATAAGATGGTATGATGGTACGACGTTATGATGATAAGATGGTATAGTAAGATGTTATGATGGTTTGATTGTACGGTGGTACAATGATACCATCTTTGTATGATTGTACGAATAATAATATAATGGTATGACGGTTTGGTATTATTGTATAATGTTGTGATGGTATGATTGTATATATTACAATACGTTTGATGGTATGACCGTATTTACTCTACAATGATGGTGTGACTGTACCTTGGTATGACGGTATAATGGTATGACGGTTGAATGGTATGATGATATCATGGCCTGACAGAATGATGGTATCATGGACTTACAGGTATGATGATACGATGGTACGATGTTACAATGGTACGATTGTATGAAGGTTTGGTGGATTGATGGTAAGGTCTATACTATCTTACTAGTATACGGTACATTATTATGATTATATGATGGTTTAATAGTACAGAGTCGTAATGCTATGCTGGTATAATAGAATAATGGTATGATGGAATGATTGTTTAAAGTTATGGTTATACGTTTCTATTTCGGTATGATGGTACTAGGGTTTGAATTAAATTTGAGTTGGATTTAAGTGAGAAGTTGGGTTAGGGAATAATTTGGGGTCGAGTTTCGTGAGTTGGTCGGTTGAATAATTATTTAAGGGTTGATTTGGGGTTCGGTTAAGTTTTATTTTAAAGTTGATTTGGGGTTGGTTTAGAGATTAAGTTCAGGGTAGAGATGCCGGTTAATTTGGTGACTGCGATTGAGTTTGAGGCTTAGTTGCAAATTGAGTTGGAGGTTGAGCTAAAGTTTGACTTAAGAGGTTCAGTAAGGGATTGATTTGGGAGTTGGATTGACCGAAGTTTGCGGACTAACACGAGAAACTCAGTCTGAACGATATGATGTCGTTTCTCCTTGTTGAACGTTCTTTTTCCATATTTTTTTTTTTCTTTGAACCTTCCAATTACGATGGCACATTCACTTTCTTGCGACAGCAAGACGATTGTTTATACGAAATAACATACGCTCCATGGCTGCTTCTGAGTTGTCCATCACGTAGAGCTTTCCTAATTCCCTTCTTTCTCTTTCTGCAAGGCGAAGATGAGACGTGAATTGATAAATCTGTCGATGAACACGAAACATATACGCACCGGAATTTCTTAGCTTGGATGATTTATATCCAGTATTAACTGTCGAAAAAAATCGGGATAGCCCAATTCGTTTCCATAACCTGCAGGTTTTCTAGAATGAATTTGACCTTTATGGCAGCACCTGTTATTCGTTCTATCTCTTGGACGTTCCATGAAAAAATTTCTCAATTTACAAAATTGGTCAATGCCATGCCACTTTTGTTTGTTATCCTGTGCTGATACAATCTCATCCATATTGTTCGCATCGACCAATGAAGTTTTAAGGCAACAACTGTAAGTTACATAATGTATCCCTCAATGAATTTGGTATCTCAAGGAAACCAAACTGATGACTTGCACAAAAAAATTAGCCAAATCCAAATAAATTTTGAAGAAAGGGACAGCACACCATCAAAGTTTAACTGACCGTATAACGAGATATCTTATTTTAATTTCAAAATACTTCCGTGTGTATTCTTCAACAAATTCTATAAATTATTTTTACAAAATTATAGTTTCCTGCTCGCATGCAACAACGAAAACATTCAAGCGCACATCTTATCGCCAATTAACATAAATTTAATTTTCCCTACATAATAAACGAGGTACTTTTATTATTGCTTTTAACGCAGAATATTGTAATAATGGGCAACGCGAAATATAACAAAAAAAAAACTTTTACAATTTTCCAATCCCAACTGCAATTTATCAAAACTTTTTCAGTTCTGCATTCTACTTACTACAAACGCGGCTGCAAAATATGAGAGAAAATTAAAAAAATAGTCGATAAAAGTAATGATAGTCTTAAAAGAAAAGAAAGGAAAAAAAACTTTGCTTCAATACCAATTTACGCCAACAAACAGTTATAATTTTATTTATTTCCACCATAACAACTTGGCAAAAACTATTTATGAATTCAACTTATTTCTTATTTAATACTCGCCATTTTCGATTGTTCCGCTTGCGAAAGGCAATAAAAAATATTAAAAATGTTGCGCCAAATTGCATAACTAACTGTACTTACCTGCCCCCTAGTAGATGTTGGTAACCAAGGTAAAATTAAACTCGGGAGAAATATTATTGTATTTTATTTTTCATTTAGACAACATAATTTTTATTAGTTTTGTTTTTTTGTGGTGGAAATTGTGAAAATTTATGTACAAAATAAAACTTTGACGGAAAAATTAATTTTTTTTTTTTTTTGAAGTTCTTTTCTCATGATAAAAGAAAATTTTTCTGTAACATTTTTCACTAAAAATGAAAATGGGTGGTACAATCAATTAGAGAGAATTTCCAGCATAACGAATCCTCCATTAACTTAATAACCTTGATTTTTTTAGGTTAATTCCTCTTAAAATATGAAATATGATGAAGGGCTTTGTAAAAATGCTTGACTTGTTTCCACGAGTATATTCTGTAATAGGGGATGCGCGGTACAATTTAGATGGGGCCTACATATTTACTGAACTGGTGAATTTTTAAATATACAATCAATTTAATTAACATGGTTAATGATTAAATAAAGAAACTTAAACATAAGTGTTCCAAGCTTTGGCACTTAAGCTAGAGATGAAAAGTTATATAAACATAGCGTCGATCAAAATCGCCGATTGGTTAAGTTCAAAAATCAAAAATTAACCTCTTTTATTTTTATTTTTAAGATAAAATTTATGTATTTTAAAAGAAGGACAACAACAAATAATCAATGTGGGTTCATTCAACCAAGATATTTGATTAATTTTAGTTAGTATTTAAATTAATGGACTTACATAAATTGCGATTAATTTTTGAAGGCTTGAAGTATACTTTCTCAATTTATTTATAAAAGTAACTAAGACAAATCTTAAAATATAAACTTATTTATTTACTCCTCTAATTCTCCTGGTCTAATAGAATTATAACATAAAACCGTAACATTTTTGAAGAAGCTGTAATCCAAATATTTAACGATGTATGATTTAGGCTTTAATCTTGGTTGTCTACAAACGTCAACGTAATCAGCCAGAATATTGATGGTTCTATTTTTAATTTGTCTCTCAATAACCGAGTGCATGGAATTTACCTCCATTTGGTTGTGACGTTAGTCGTTATAGCAATGTTTAAATGTGAGTGCATTAGGGAATGTAGAGTTACAGTTTTAGTTGCTACATCCATCACTGTAAAATATCACTTTATCTGCGGAGTTCATTAAATTTGGTACCACCTTGTGAGTCGATGAAAATTCGTACGATCCAACGCTTCGTTTTGTACATAGTAAAATTTTGCACCATCAACATAGTTTTAACTTAGTTAATACAGCGATGAAATATTAGATTTTGATGGCCCACACAAATGTCACATTAATCTTTTTTAGGCTGAAACAAACTCTTATGCTCGAATACACTAAAAAACATGGTGATCGATATTGGCGCAACCTTTTTTTTGGAAACACCTGTTATTTTTATATTCAGCATATAAAAAGCAAATATGGTTCCATTTTAGATTAGCTTTCAAACAACTGCGTCGGTTCGCTAGTTTTTGATATGACCTGTGTGTCTTTTGTTTCGGTTTCTTGCTATCTTTCACAAAAATTGCCTTTTCAGCCCACGTCAAAGCCCAAAACTTATTAAAATGGCTAACCGATCCATTGAATGATAGATGATGTGCCCATTTTAGATAGAGAGCAGTTAAACCTAGGCTTAACAGTTTTACCTGACTTAAATAAGTAGTGTGTCCATGCTACATTCGTTTTCTGTTTCTGTTTAGATTTATATGGTTGGCCCTTTTCTTTCGGATTAGCATTTCTGGTTTACTTTCCATTAATTTTTCTTTACGTCCCAACGTTTGAACTTCGGTTTCTCTGGCGTCAGTTGTATTCCTTCTGAAACTTCAATTATTTTGATGATGTATTGAATAAAAAAAAAAAATAATTATTCGTGTACTAATTTAATACTTACTTGGAGAGGTAGCTTCTTGTTGATTCAGCTGTGACTCAATTTCAAAAGCCAAACCCATTTGATTATTGGCTGACACATGCTCTGAAGTTTCTGGCCAGCAATTCTCTACAGATTCATTTTCAACTGCGAATAGGATTGGAATATCTGTTGATACAAGTTTTTCTATATATTCCTTCCGTGTTACTATAAATCGTCAACGATCCATCAAGTGGAATTTCGCAATTTAAAATTGAGTTTTTCTTTCCAAGTCTCAAAATGTTTTCCTTTGTCAAATTTTGGTCTAGGGCCATATTTAACATTTTTGTTGAGATATTGTTTATAAAATTCTTTTTTGCATAGTTTTGTAAAGAAGCTTTAATGATGACAAAGATTCTAGAACTATTATCATAAACTCATAAACACCATAAGAATCATCAACTTACTGAAATAACATTTAAATTTAAATTTACCACGGAGCAACAAGTTTCGTTCACCATTTTCATATCACACTGTGGACTTACACAAATTTCTAATTTTGACGTAAGAAAATGCGCGGGAAAAATACAGAAAATTTAGTGTTAGCAAATGAAGTAAGTAGTGTAACCCGGTAATTATTGAATTTTTGACGACGGGTCCAATATACACCCGTTTTCATATAAATTTGGAAGGATTGAACAGTAATTAAAAGGATGGCAAAATATAATTAAGAGCGCCGTTCCCCATAGAGCGTTCGATTACAGACACCATGGCAATCAATAGTTAGTAGTACAGGTCATGCTTAGCACAACAAAATCCTTCATATCAATAAACTGGTGTATTTACCAGGATATATTTCTCGCCTTATAACCGCCGTCGCCTCCGAGGCCACGCTAATTGAGTGCGTGATAAAAGTGTCCTAAATCTTCCTCGTGAGCGCAGGGAGGGAACAGATGATTCTTTAGTGGTGACACAGGTGGGTCGTTACAGCTTCTTCGGTTGCTCTTCTCCTCAGACTGAAATGTCCGGTTTATGACTTAGTATTAATTTAAAAACCTTGAATTAACAGAAATAGGATCTGTGGCCTAAGAACCGAAGGATCCTTTATTAAGTCTGGCAAATCAGATCTTGTATTCTTGGAAAAAAAAATTTAAATCTTTTTCGAATTCGCAATACAGCAATGGTGACAACAATATTTTTAATATGGTTAAGAAATGAAGGGTGTGTACCAAAAACTCCTTTTCTGACCATCGATATATAATCGATATCTATACAGTCGATGATTACTCTGCTATCCACAAAGCATCCAGGAATCTTGAGTGGACCATCAATGGCCCTGGAGACCCCAGCGGCGGTAAGGAAAGGGGGAACCTTATAGCTAAGCCTAGGGGAAAGCAAAAATCAACCCTATGGTGTATAGAACTGGTCACCTATCGTTATGCTTATGGAACATCTTTTAATAAAGCCAAAAGTACAAGGGTGGGTGGCTCAGGATAGGGAGTCCTATAAGGAGGAATTAATTAATTATTAGAGAGGGTTAAAGAAAGCGCAAAATGGAAGAAGTCTTTCAGTCCTAGTTTTTTGAAATAACGGAACGGGCCGTGGACTGCTACTAATGAAGAGTCTTTGCAGCTCCTCTTCGAGGGACACTTCCCACGGTGCTTTGAAGACCTGATGGTGCACAGTAATCATCCGGAAACATTTTCAGCGTCCACATAGGATGTCGTAACTAAGAGATCATATGGGCACTAAAAGGTTTTAAGCCATACAAATCAGCTAGTCCGGAACAGATTATACCAGCGGAATTTCAATTCAACTGCTATATACAAAGGGTATTTAAAGCTAGTTTATATCCCTAGGTGCTGGTCGGAGGTAAGTGGTCTTTATGCCGAAAGTGGGAAAAAGCTCCCAGGACCAATAAATTTACCGTTCTTTCTATTGAAAACCTGGGAACAATAAAATACAGAAATAGGGCACTGTCTCAGCAAGCCTAAATTTACGATTATGCGTACGATAGAGAAGTTTATTCACTTGAAAGACAAAACTCTTTCAAGTTTTGTTAGGTAGCCTTTCTAGATTTAGAGGAGACCTTTAATAATGTGGAATAATTAGGGAAGAATTTTCATTTTTGGAGGTAGGTTTCCGTGTAAGTAGTTTATTTAAGCATATTGCTTAAATAGCCGATTCCGGAAAATAGCTGGGCACACAAGACAGAGAAGATTGAGAAAAACCAACAAAGAACGGCCTGTATTCTTGCGAGCGGGGCATTAAGGTAAACACCGATACGTACCTTAAAGGTCTCTCAGTGGATGTATCTTAACACGGGTTAGCCAATTGTCGTTAGTCCGTTAAAGGATGAGGAGGCGAACTTTGACTATATTACGCCTACTTTACGTTTCGAGAAGGGCTTTTGTAAAATGAGTTTGAGTATTCTATGATAAATTAAATAAGATTATTTCTATTCGTCTCAGGCACGGTACGACTCTCCAGCTGCCACCGGAAAGGGCAATTTTGTGGAGACCTATCATAGCGCTAAAACTAGCACTAAGGAAACATGAGCTAGCCTTAACAGACACACTCACCTGCAGTGTAGCAAGACAAGTATGCCAAAGCTAGGCTTTGGGTGCACTGGAACATTATTCTCGCTACGTAAGCATGAATTAAGAACGGTCGCATAAATTCTCATCGGACAATATCGTTTTGGAGAACATGCAAAAAACCTGGGTCTCGAGGCAAATGACTTCTGTAGAAGCTGATTGAACGAGAAGGAGGAAGAGATATTTGTTCACTTCCTTATTTGTTCATGTCCGACATTGGCACTCAGAAGGCTTTTTTCTAATACATGCACACAAGTAGAACAAAAAAAATTGAAGTACCATTTTACTGAGCCCTTAACTGATCGTAAATGAATCCCTTATTTAACCAGTAACTGAAACTCAAATCAATCCTTAACTCAACCGTAAGCTTAGCCGCCGAAAAATTCCATGCGTACATAAACTAACTCCTAACCCAGCCTCTCACCTCAACTCCAACTTAACCCTCAACTTAACCCCAAACTGAACTCAATGTTATTCACTACCAGATACCCTATCTACTATCGGGGCAGAATATAATTATGTATGTCCATCAGTATCAATCTGATCTATAAAGATCATCGGCCATGTCGCTGCCGCCGTTCTGTTTTTATATAATATAGAAACCTCACATAATCTGTGACGGTAACTAGGTACAACCGACCACAATAAAGGCTAAATAGGATTTTTGGATTAATATATTTCTTTGGCAAATCTGCAATTATCATATTGAGCTCAATGTTTCTTTTTTGCTGCAGCTCGTACAAAGTAGCTTTTAACCTATAAATTAATTGCTTTTATTCAATATTATTATATTTAGCGTTTTCACGATGTTAATCAGCTCGTTATTGTCTACGACTATTTGGTGGCTACACCAAATGCAACTTTTCAAATTCATTGCACATGAAATTGTGATATTTTTTATATAGCGATGGAAATGATTTCATCAATTCATTTCCTTCTTATTATGACAACCAAATCATCCACATAGCTCTGAACATTATTTCGACGACTATTCAGAAGGGTCAGTATATAGTTTAAAAAATAAAGGAGATAATACTCTCGACTTACAGGAGGTATTGCCCAAAGCCACCTATAAATGTCTACAAAGACAAAAAGGTTTTTTTTTTTGATTTTTTATTGTTCGCTTCAGTCTTTGTTACTAGGTCACTAAGAGCCATCACTGTAGATTTACCAGCCTAGTGAGCAAATTGATTCCGATAAACCGGATTTCTTGTCTTTTCCTTTTATTTTTTATTTTTGTTTCAGCCAAAGCAATTTGAAGCTAATTGGGCGGTTTGCCTTGGGCTCTGTGTCGGAATGGTCCTTTCATTTGGGTATAAAGACCACTGATACTTTGTTCAAAAATTATGGAATATAGTTAAAGAAACATAGCTTACACAAAAGATCCTGATCAAACCAGGGAGAATTTTCATCTAACTTCCTAAAATCCTTCCAGAGAGACTCTAGATCTTGTGGTGTGGTGTATAAGCTACCTCACATGGATCATCGTAAGGTCTTCCCGAATTTCAGATGTATGACTTTCGATAGAAGTTTATCTCACCTTCGTCAACCAAAATCAAAAGTCGGTCTAGGTACGACGGACGGTTCAACAGAAAGTGTCCTGTGCCAATGTATAGCTATTTTCCGCCAGTGGCTAAAACATTATTATTATATTGCTGAAGGGCCATGTGGGCGTTCAGCCACTTAAAGCTGCGACCTAAAAGATCTTTGGTTATTGGACCCTCTTCAATATTCAGGCTCTTAATGAACCTGATATTACTGCCGGCCGGTACGTGATACATACTATCTTGGCTCATTGATCTCCCTCCTAGATATTTACTGTAGCATGTACTTATGCTATAAAGACAGTAGCATTGGTACCCAAGGACATCGAGAAGTCCCACTTCCGTATATTCCCATCCCTGCCCCGTCTTCCGCTTGAATTTTACTCTGAGTAGTTGCTGAGAATTGAAAGTCGCCTATAGGTCATCCAGCTTTACTAAAGAAAGGCCAATTATAATTGGAGGGTGCCTGGTATCCAGAGTCCGCATACCTTAGATATCTAAACGGGAACAAATAAGAAACATCTAAGTGGAAACGCAATAACTCTATATAGAATGATGGAGCATGAACAACAACCGGACGGTTAACTAAGAGGGGTCCGAGCACAAAATAACTTTTAGGTTTCAGTGCAAGATGACTAGAGATCGCTAAAGAATGTTTAATAAATCCTTGCAAATTCAGATTATTATTAGTATTCGGTCATAATAAGTTCTAATAATAATAATAGCACTCTGCTAACTCTGTAGCTTATACAGGGTGGGCCAAATAAATTTTTTTTAAAAAAATGCAATAATACAAAAAGTTCTCAATATTTTTTTCATTGTAAAGAACAATCCTTCCGATTAATTATGGAATACTATTTCATTCATATGACTGCCTCGGCTGGCCTTGACGTAACCCATACGGTCGGTCCAATTTTTGAGCACATTTTCGATGGTATGCGGCATTATGTCTTTAATGGCAATGCGAATATTGTTCTTGAGAGCGTCAATCGTTGCTGGCTTATCGGCGTAACACTTATATTTGACAGCACCCCAAAGATAATAGTCCAACGGCGTCAAATCACAGCTCAGAGGCGGCCAAATCACATTAGCATTTCGGCTGGTAATTCGATCTTCAAAGACAGAGTGCGCCAAAGATCAATTTAAACGTGTGCTCTGTGGCACGGAGCGCCGTCTTGTTGAAACCAAATGTTGCCTATGTCCTCCTCTTCAAGTGCCGGGAACAAAAAATCGTTTATCATGGCGCGGTATCGCTCACCATTGACAGTAACGGCGGCTCCTTGCTCATTTTCAAAGAAAAATGGCCCAATGATGCCACCGGACCAAAATTCGCACCAAACAATCACTCGTTGAGGATGCATCGGCTTCTCTACGATCACGTGCGGGTTCTCCGTGCCCCAAATGTGACAATTCTGCTTGTTATCATAGCCGCCAAAATGGAAATGCGCCTCATCCGAAAAAATGATTTTTTTGCCAAAATCGGCATCTTCTTCAAGACGACCGCAAGCCCACTCAGCGAACCGAAAACGAAATGGGTGGTCTCTTTGCTTCAATTCCTGAACCAACTGAACTGTATACGGTGTCATACCAAGGTCTTTATGCAGAATTCGTCGCAATGTTGTACGCGAAATTTTCAATTCTAGAGCACGATGACGAGTTGACGTTCCCGGCGACTCACGCACATTCTCGGCTACAGCATCAACATTTTCGGGTGTACGCTTAGTTGGCTGCTTGGTTCGTGTTGGTTAATTAATTAGCAAGCCTGTTTCTTTAACTTTTTTCACAAAATAACGCACATATGGAACTTCCAGCGCTTCGTTTCTTCCGAAATCCGGACGCAATTTTCGCACACATTCTGCAACATTACTATGATTTTCGAAGTAATGCTTCAATATTTCCCAGCGTTGTTCAAGCGAATACACAACCATTTTCGTTCAGCGGAAAAATAAAACTAACTTTCTGTCAAATCAAAAGTGACATAACCCTTACCATACTCAAAAAACCGCTAGTTCAAAAAAAAAAGTTAGATGGCCCACCCTTTATGCTTATGCAGGTACTATGAAAAAGCTTTTCATAACTTGCCACTGTAGGCGCATATTTGTTTCATTTGATGGAGCGGTATTACAGATCGGTTGCAATGCCAACCCAAAACGTTATGTTCCAGGACCGCTACTTCATACGTTACATAGCGGTTACCTCTAATTATTTGGAGATGAATTAGTTCATGACATCTTTGTAACTGCACTTAAAGAGTTCAATAGAGTCCATGGGCAATCGGAATTAATAAATAACCTCTGTTTTATATTTAGGAGTTTATATTTAACATATTTTAAGCGCGAAATAAAATTACCTTTTAAAAGTTCCTTCAGCACCTCTTAAAAGTTGATGTTGTTTTCGTTTTAGAGTTTTACTGTACATTTTTCAGAGTTGATTTATAACATTTATGAAGTATTTTAAAACTCCTAAAATAGTAAAATTTCTAACAATTAAAGGAGTCAATTTAAAACTTTGAAAGTCATTAAATTTTTATCAAATTTGAAAAATAATTTTAGAGTTCCTAAAATAATCTAACTTCAAATTATATGAGAAGTAATATTAGAACTACTAAAGTAGGTAAATATTAGCTCTAAGCATAGTTAATTCTATACTCTTTATAAAGTTTGGAATCAGAACTTACCGCGAGTTGTAATTTTGCTACCACCGAGTAAACATTTAAATAATTTACTTATTACTTGTGTGAAAAGTTGAATCAGCAGTTTAAATTTTTTTTTTTATTTTTAAAAAAATATTGTGATGTGAAAAATAAATGAAATCGTGAATGTTCTTATCCCTGCATCAAGTAAAAAAGGCTGGTCCAAATCAGCAGATAGTGATGTCTTCAAGTGATTTGCCACCGATCGTCACGGCCTCTAATTTTTTAATAAAAATACAAAAGTGCAGCATAGTCCAAAGCGACAACAACATTTAAATGCTCAAAAAATTACCTTACCAGGCAATTTAAATCAAAGTGAAACTATTAATTTAAATAACATTGGTGTGTCGAACCATAACAAAACTAAAAGTGCATCGTCGCCAAATATTTACGATAAAAAAAACAATGACAGTACATCGACATCAGATGACAATAAAATAAACAGTGATGTAGGTCAGTGTTTAGTGCAAACGGAAATAGACCGGTATATTACTGTCCGATCAAAACGAAGAACAAGCCCTAGATAAGCGGCCAGTGCAAGCGCGAATTAATTCACTAAGCTAGCTAGCGTTGAATTAACGAATGGTAATAGGTATTCCAGCTTGGTTGTTGACAACCCGCCGGCCGAAAAAACTCCAAAAACTGAGAAGCCGCCACCAATCTATTTGAGGGAAGAATCAAATAGAGAACTTGCAAAAACGATCGAGTGTATTACGGAAGGTGCATTTTATATATCCGGGATGAAAAAAGGAGGTATAAAAGAAACAAAAATTCAACCGTTTAATATTGATGCTTACAGAGCATTAATTAAAAATTTTGACCAAGTTGGTAAACATTACTACACTTATCAACTAAAGAGCCAAAAAGGATTGATCGTTATCATAAAAGGAATAGAGAGTTACGTGGATGCAAACGAAATACAAGCTGCTCTCGTTGAAGAACGTTTCCAATGCAAATCTATTACTAATATTTTTAATCGGGAGAAGGTGCCTCAGCCATTGTTTCGTCGGGAATTAGAACCAGACAATAAAAAGGTTAAAGGCAACCATGCAATATTTGACCTAAAATAAGTACGGTACAGAAGAGTTACTATCGAGGAACCCAGGAAAAGAAATAGGCCGGTACTGTGTGTTAAGTGCCAAGAATATGGCGTATATATATTACGAGAATATTTATTTAATTTATTTATTTATTTAGTAACAAGAATTTTAAACTGCCGCAAGTCATATGCACCTCATCATAAACACACTATTTTTGAGCATTGTAGCTCATTCACAATAGTGAGTGAATTAAAAAGATGCTTTCAGAGATTGCATCTAAGATGGATATGTTCATCTATAATGTTGTATGGTTTTTCTGTTTTTGCTGCAATTTTTCTGCGTACTCCATATTTTAATTTATTAAGGGGCCTTCAATTCAAAGTAGTCACCAACGAACAGCGAAACTCTGTTTTAGGACAAAAATTTCTGATTGGATTTATTTTAATATCCCTCACTAATTTGTGTAACTCACACAACGGATTTCTATACCAGGGCCCTATTGCACCAACTACTTATCACTTATTACTTATCAACTTATCATAATTTTTGATAATTTTCTGTTGTACCAAATTGAAATTTGATAAGTATTTTATTGAGTTATAATAAGTGATAAGCACTCACTTATCAAAATTAAGTTGCACCAATTTGCAAAATGATAAATGATAAATAATATTTTGATAAGCGATAAGTTTGAGGTTTTTGATAATTTTTTCGTAGTTCTGTTGCACCAAAAGTTTTAACTTATCAATAATCGACTACTTTAATGATAACTTATCCAAAATATCAATAAGAAAAATTTCACTACTCAAAAAAATTGATAAGAGCTACAAATTGTAGCGGTATGACGGAATTCTGTTAAAAACGTTTTTTTTTTTGCTTTTATTGTACGATGAAAGCTTTTGTTCAATTTTAAAAGAGTACAAACACATTTTTCAATAAAATTATTTATTATTCAAATGATTATAAATGATAATGACAATACATGTAACAATGTGTATTCAAGTGTATAATAAGTTTAATTCAAAATTTATACCGCTATTTTATTGTATTCTAAGGACGAGTCCGATTTCTGTACGAAATAATTTTTTTGTGATAAATTAATGTTAAACTGTACGCAACCAAATTGTCCCAGCACCGGTGTGTTATAATTTTGACATGTCTGTAATAATTCTTGTTTCTGTCCGGTGAAGTAAATAAAATAAGTTTTATATAATTTAATTTAATTTTATTTATATAATATAATAAGTTCCAGCATTTTCTAGTGTCCAGCATTTTGTGAACACTATCACAAACTGTGGATCTTCACATGTTCATATCTGCACCTACAATTATATAACTAGTCCCACTTGCCAGCCACAGTAAAAATATCAAGTTCCATTCCCGGTCCCCAACCCTGGTTTTTATTGGGCAGTAATTTGCTAATAGCTATAAAAGTATTAGGCGATATCCTTAAATGCATTCTCGTCACAGAATCATTATAACTGAGTATTGAATTAACAATACTGTTTGCTGAGGGAATTGTGTACATTATTGGTCGCTGCAAAGAATGAATTTTGTTGATAATTATAAATACTAGAGAGCAATACCTAATATACACACCTGTAAGTTTAAATGTATCATACCTGGTAGTTTAGGAAATCCATTATTAAATGTCGCGCAAAGTTCCGTGTTCTTCTCATTAAACACACGTAACCCAAAATTAATACAAATATTACCGTATTTGGATCAAATTCTGCCTCGATCATTTTTACATACACTTTTAAATAACTCTCTACGTACAATTTGTCGTTTGTTGTATTTCCAAATTTCAATTTTATTATGTCAAAATTATTTCAGTATTCGGACAACAAATGAACTTATTTCAAATATGGAAGAGAAAATTATTTGACTAATGTCAAATTTATCACAAAAAAATTATTTCGCACAGAAATCGGACACGTCCTAATAAGTTATAATATTAAGTCAAAGTAAGAACAATTTCATTCTGTTCGATATATCATAGAGGTAAGACAGTTGTTTTTCGATATTTTAAAATTAATATAAAACTATCAAATATAGGTATTATATCAACTTTAGTGAATAAAAACTGAAATTTATTAAAGAATTAAGAGAAAGATTATTCGAGGATGAAAACGAAAGAAGAAATCGTGTAGTGAAAGCCAGAACCAAATATTCCCTGGACTCGCGAGTGATAAAATATTTTCGTTTGTCACATGAACAGATTAAGCACGTATTGTTAAAAATCAGAGCAAATTTGCACCATGGAAGCGACCGAAACTGCGCATTGAGTCCTCTATAACAGCTACTAACAACACTGCATTGGTTAGGAATATCCAGGATAGAAGTTTCTTGAGTTGGGTGGTTACCCTCAGGTAGCTGGTTGCTTCGATGGAACAATGATTAATATAGATGCACCTAAGGTCAATGAAGAACACTTTGCGAATCGACATGGAAAACATTCACTGAATGCAATGATGGTATGTGGCACAGACCGCAGCTTTTATGCAGTAAATTCAAATTGGCCGGGTAGTGTCCATGACTCCAGAGTATTGCCATATACAAGGCTATTTAGCAATTTTGAGTCTTGTTTTCGCCCCTTCCCCGGTGCTGTGATTTTGGGTGACAGTGCTTGCCCTTAAAGATTGGCTTATCCCACCAATGCGAAGAAATCCGGATGATGCAGTAGAGCAAAGATTTAATCGTGCTCATAAGCGGACGAGACGAATAGTGGAAAATCATTTTGGTTTGTATATGACGATTACAATTTTTGTAAAATGTAGTTAAATTCAATTTATTTGTTAATAGGAATTCTCTTAACTCATTTGTTATGAAAATAAATTGTTTACGTTTAAGTACTGCTGAAAAATTATTTACCCTTAGAAAAGAGAATTTATTTTAAAAGCAACAAAAGAAAAGTTTTACAATTGATTCTAAACACTGAAATAAGAACTCTCAATTGAGAAAGGTTTCTCTTCATGTATTATTATATACATGCCAAATTTTGTTGACATTAAATTACAGAATAACAATTTTTTAACTGTTTTGCTATATAGGTACAAAACCATTGTTTAACATATAAAATGTGCGGAAAGCACATTTTGCAAACAATATCACATTCATAGTATTATGTATATGGTAGATCATTACAACTTATCATAAAAATTTGATAATTCGTCAATTGATAAGTTATAGACAATCTGATGTGCAATGCTTATCACTTATCATTATCAAAATTTGATAAGTTTTCAAATTGATAAGTAAGTAAGATTTTGTTATTTTTGGTGAAACACTTATCACTTATCATTATCAAAAAAACTAACTTATGATAAGTTGATAGGTAATAAGTGATAAGTAGTTGGTGCAATAGGGCCCAGGTCATATTGTACAATTTAAAAATTTCAAACTGTCGAAAATATTAAACAAACCAAAAAAAAAAAAATAAAAAATATTTTTTAATGTCTGACTGACTGACACGAAAGTCAGAGCTTCCTCCACTTATTGCACTTTGAAAGATGTGTGTGTTATATGTGGTGAACTCCATAATTCAAATGTTTGCAATAAAGCAAAACAGGAAGCATCAGTGAGAAAATGCAGCAACTGCGATGGTAATCACACTCAAGCTTAATCTTTATTCATCAGCTAGAAAAGAAGCACGACCAGAAATTCTAAACACAAATGCTCAAAATGAAAAACAGTACGCAAATTTAAACGGCAAGCGTGTATCAAGGGATTTCATACGCAAGTGTTCTTAAAGGTACCGCTCGTAAAGTTCATGCAAGTGAAGAGGGAAACATCTCAACAGCTTTAAATAAATTGACTAATATGATGCAAAGCTTCATGGCGATGATGGAGAGAACCATGGATTCAGTGTTGCAGAATATAAGCACGCTGATGCAGATAGTCGTAAAAAGCCTGAAATGACCATCATCAAAATAGCCATATGGAATGCAAACGGCCTAGCACAACATAAAGCGGAGGTACATGCATTTCTCAGTGAGCAAAACATTGACATATTGTTAATATCAGAAACACGCTTCACCAAAATTAGCTATTTCAAAATTAATGGGTACTTTATTTATGACACCAAGCACCCAGATGGTAAAGCTCATGTAGGCACTACTGTATTGATTAAGCGAAGAATAAAGCACTACGAACTTATGAAATACGAGAAAGAAGATATACAATCAACGAGCATTTGTCTGCAGGAGTGGTCTAGAAACTGCGTCATATCGGCAGTTTAAAACATCGCCGAAAGGCAAACAACTTTATGATGCTATAGAGGAACAGTCCCTGGATTATTTATCTGTCGGTAACCCAACTTACTGGCCCACGAATAAAAAGAAAATTGTGTGTTAATGAGGGCATGTGTTACTAAGGGCATTCCACGTACATACGCTAAGGCCACCGATTGCTATGATCTATCTTCTGATCACTCACCGATAACAGCAACATTGAGTACTGATGTCCTAAGGAACGAAACACCGAACTGTCTTACAAACAAGAAAATTAATTGGGATCAATATAGGAGGCTAGTCGAACAAAAGTGTCTACTTAATATTCCTCTGATCACACCAACTGATATTGATGCGGCGGCAGAAAATCTAAAAGATGTCATGACATTATCCGATGAAAGGGCTACACCCGGCATAAATAGTTCGGAAAAAGTTAATAAACTATCACATAATATACAGGAACTAATCCAGGAAAAGCGAAAAATTCGCCGTCAATGGCAGCAAACAAAATCACCGTTATTGAAGTGGAAATTAAATCGAGCTATTAAGGCCCTAGGATTTGCTTTGAGCGAAGAAGAAAACCAGCGCGTAAAGAACTACTTAAGTGATCTCTCGGCAACCGAGAGGACAGATTATTCTTTGTGGAAGGCAACAAAAAATTTAAAAAGGCCAGCAAATTCGAATCCACCGATTAGACTACCAACTGGAAATTGGGCGAGAAGTGATGAAGAAAAAGCCAATGCTTTTGCTGCTCATCTAGCAACAGTATTCGTCCCACACGAAGAAGATAATTATTTCGTGCTACCCCAGCCAACGGATGATGGTTTATCCTACAAACCTATAAAGTATAACTGGAAGAAAGTTAAGAATACAAATAAAACTTGCGTAAGCCCGAAAAAGGCACCAGTACACGATCTCATTACTGGAAAAATGATAAGGGAATTGCCAGATAAATGCATAAAACTAATAAAATTTGTATTCAACGCGATCATGCGAACCAGTTATATTCCTCAAAAATGGAAGATATCTTTGATCACAATGATACATAAGCCAGGGAAAATTAAAACGCAAATCTCATCATATCGTCTAATAAGCATGCTACCCACAATCTCAAAGCTATTTGAAAAAATATTATTAACGAAATTAAAACCAATATTAGAAGAACGGCGCGTTATTCCAGACCATCAATTTGGGTTCCGAAACTAACATGGTACTGTTACTGTAGAGCAAGTGCACAGAATTGTAAATGTAATCAAAATCACCTTCGAGGAAAAGAAATATTGTGCTGCTGCCTTTTTGGATATCGCTCAAGCTTTTGATAAAGTTTGGCACGATGGGCTAATTTACAAAATTAAAGAGCTTCTACCGAAGAAATTTCACTCAGTTTTGGGAAACTATCTTCTTTAAAGGCAATACATGGTGAAACAAAACAGCGCAACTACTTGCTTAAATGATATTAATGCAGGTGTCCCGCAAGGCAGCGTTCTAGGACCAATATTATATTTGTTGTACACAACTGATATACCTGTAACCAACAAAGTATTAATATCAACATTTGCCGATGACACGGCCATCCTGGTGTCTCACACCACCTACTCCAGTATTAGTGCAAATTGAAGAAAAAATGTCCATTTCTCTGTTTTGATGTGCATCAAAAAAACGGCAAAAAAATGGTGATTTTTTGTGGCAAATAGTTTGCTTTTTGATGCATTTTTGACATTTTTTTGATGTGTTTTTGATTTTTTTGGCAAAAAGAAAACCACATAAGTAACATTTGACTTCAATGTGTCACCATTTAGATGTCGCAAAGAAAAATATTTCTGTACTTTTTTATTTTTGGAAATTTACAAGTACAAAGTTACTTAAACAAAACAAAGTTTCACTTGGGATAAAAGCGAAGGACAATCAAATCGCCTATTGCCGTAGCAATTACACAAGGCAACCTTTGCCCCAACATACTGGTCCTTCGAGCCGGATTGAACCAGCGACCTATGGATTCTTCAGACGAGGTAATTCGAGGGCTTAAAGCATTAGGGGAAGTTGCTGAATCACGTGATCCGTGGCTTATCTATATTTTGATGAATAAGCTAGATGATAAATCCAAAGCATTGTGGGCAGAAACAGCCGCTGATCTAGAAAATCCGGATTTCACACAATTTCTTAAATTTCTAGTACGACGAATTGACACGTTGGAATCTCTTGCAGTATCATCTAAACGTACCACTGCTAAATCCGTAGTTAAAGGGCACATTGCTACCAGCGAACCTCTAGCGTCAAAGTCTCGCGTTGCTGTCAAGAGTCATCAATTCGAATGCGCAATGTGCCATGATAAGAACCATTCAATTTTTCAATTTAACGATTTCCATGCACTGGATATTACGGGACGCAGAGAGTTTGTTAAACGAAGCAACCGATGTTTCAATTGCTTCAATTGCTTCAAATGCCCATCACGTCGACGATGCCAGAAATGTGGCATGAAGCATCATTCATTACTTCACCAAAATGAACAACAAGAAGAGATTGTGAAACCACCAGAAGTTTAAACGTCGCTCCACGCTACAACCTTTCACGCACAAAATGCATCTGTTTTATCAATACTCCCTACTGCCATAATTAAAGTAATGGACGGTTCGGGAAAACTGACAGATTGCCGGGCACTTCTAGATTCCGGTTCACAAGTAAGTTTTATTACAGAATCCTGCACACAACGTCTTCGTATTAAAAGGCAAAACGCTCGTGTTTCCGTGAGTGGATTAGGCCAAACCGGTGCTTTAATTTCCAAAGGCCTGGTTATATTAACAATTAAACCAGCACTGAGCCCAGAATTCCAAATCAAAGCACTGGTAATGTAAATGATTACTAGCCAATTACCACAGCAAACTTTGAACATTAGAAAGTTAAACTCATGGCAGGGAATTAAGTTAGCCGATCCAAATTTCCACAAGGCAGGTGAAATTGACATTCTTATTGGAGCCTATCACTTTTTTGATATAATTCAAGATGGCCAGATGAGAATTTCACCAGATCAACCGATCATGCAAAATACTATTTTTGGTTGGATAGTTTCCGGGAGAATACACGATACTTCGCTTAAAGACACTACTTCCATGTTAGTCCGAGCCAATCAAAAACAAGAAATTGTCGATATCGATAAAAGCCTAAGGCGATTCTGGGAAATCGATTCAGTCAACGATCAGAAAGTTATTTTATCTCCAGAGTAAACTTTATGCGAAAATCATTTCAAGGAAAACTTACAGCGAAATTCGGAATGACGATTTATTGTGCGACTACAGTTCAAGGAATCACCCAGGTGTTTAGGACTCTCCCTATCTTCGGATATTCAAAGATTGAGGAGAATAGAACGACGTTTTCAACGTGATCCAAACTTCGCACAACTATACAAAAGTACATACCTCACCATGGCGTATTCAAAAAGTCCGCTTGTACAAACAAGCTGAGAGTTGTCTTCGACGGCTCCGCGAAAACCAGCACGGGGATATCTCTAAACGACTGTTTGGCTGTTGGTCCTACAGTACAGTCAACCTTATTTTCCTTCATATTGAGATTCCGGGAACACAAGGTCGTTTTCTCTACAGACGTACAAAAAATGTACCGCCAAATTGTTATGTGTCCAGAAGCTGCTAATTTTCAAAAAATCATTTGGAGAACAGATCCATCCAAGCCAATCCGGCACTTCAAACTAAACACCGTCACATATGGTTTGGCCTCCTCATCTTTTCTGGCCACCCGTGCCATGAAGCCAGTTGCAGAAGAAAATCAATCGTCTTCACCGTTGGCGGCTAATGTAATCACTAAGGACGTATATGTGGACGATCTCATGACTGGCGCTGATGATGAAGATGAGTTGTTGCACCTCCAAGCGGAAATCAAAAGTCTACTGGCGAATTATGGATTTCAACTCAGGAAATGGAATTCCAACTGCAACAAGATTCTAGCAAATGCTTATACTGAAAATCATGAAACTCACATCAAAGAACTTTGAGAGCATGAGGAAGAAAATACGAAAGTTTTGGGTGTAATATGGAACGCCAAGACTGATCAGTTTGTTTTCACTTCCAATCTACCAGAAACGACTAACTACACAAAGAGGAGTGTTCTATCTGAAGCGAGTCGCATTTTTGATCCTCTTGGCTGGCTAGCTCCTGTTGTCATAAGCACAAAAATATTTATGCAAATGCTTTGGGGACATAAACTCGAATGGGATGATCCACTTCCTCCCAAGAAAAGAATTCTCTGGGAAAAAATACGAAATAATTTGAAGCACATTACATCAATAACAATCCCCATATTTATTCAGACAACGAAGTTATGCAAAGTAGATATACACGGTTTCTGTGATGCAAGTGAACTAGCCTACGCAGCGGTTGTTTTTTTTCAAAACCACCAAACCAGACGGAAGTATTTTTATCAATATGATCTCGGCCAAAACTAAAGTGTCACCCATCAAGCAACAAACGCTCCCTCGATTAGAACTGTGTGCCGCAGTTTTGTTAACCCAGCTGATCAACGTTATTATGCAAGAAACCCAATCAAATATTAACAACGTTTACGCTTGGACCGATTCCCGAATAGTTCTGGATTCGTTAGGAAGTCATCCTAAGCGTTGGAGTACTTTCGTTGGTAACCGCACCGCAGAAATTATATCATCGTTTCCTCGAAACCATTGGAGACATGTACTGCGGATTGCGCTTCACGTGGTTTATCTCCTCGAGAACTGGAATTACATACCCTTTGGTGGAATGGACCTGAATGGTTGTGTAAGTCTGTCGAATTCTGGCCCCCTCAAATAACACAGCATAGTAATCTCGAAGAAAGGACCAAACAGGATTTCGCCCTTACGAGCTAGGTAAATCCACCAGATGAAGGGTATGATCAGATAATTTCTCCATATTTCTCGTTCCGCAAACTACAACGAGTCATATGCTGTATGTTCCGATTTGCTGGAAATGCTACAAAACTCCCGGGGTTACGGATTGACGGCGTCTACTTACGTCGAGAAGAACTTTTTCATGTTTTATACAAACTTTGCCAGAACGAACAATGTAAATACTATCATGAAGAAATGTCAGCACTGCAAACCAAAAGAGAACTCAACAAAAACAGCAGCCTCAAATCGCTAAACCCTTTTTTGGACGGATTTGGAATACTTCGTGTTGGAGGAACATTGCACATAGCCCCGCTCCGTATTCTACCAAGCACCCAATAATCCTACATTCCAAATCAAAAATCACAACATTAATTTTATTGGATGCGCACCGAGACAACAAACATGCTGGACCATCGCTACTCTTATCAATCGTCAGGCAAAAGTTTTGGATACCTAATGGCAAATCTAAAAGCAAGGAAATAGTAAAAAATTGCGTTATATGCAGCAAATTCAAGGCACAATGTCAGCAGCAGCTAATGGGTAACCTGCCAAGATCACGAGTTGAGTTGATTCGTCCGTTCCTGAAAACTGGCGTGGATTATGCTGGCCCGATCGCAACACACTTAACGAGAGGACGAGGTCAAAAATCATATAAAGCCTACATATGTTTATTTATATGTTTAAGTACCAAGGCTGTTCACCTCGAGCTGGTTAGTGACTTGTCAAGCGACGCATTTCTGGGAGCACTAAAAAGGTTTACTGCGCACCGAGGGGTGTGCAAAGAACTTCATAATGACAACGGCACAAATTTCATCGGTGCAGACGCTAAACTGAGGGAAGAATTCAATAAATTAATCAAGCATTCGAATAATATTTCTGATTTCTTTTCCAGAAACCGCTTAACATGGCATTTTATTCCTCCAAATTCACCTCATTTTGGAGGTATCTGGGAAGCGGCAATAAAATCTACAAAGTTCCATTTAAAGAGAGTTATAGGAAACCATATTTTGACATTAGAAGAAATGACCACTCTCTTGGCTGAAGTAGAGGCTATTTTAAACTCCAGACCGTTGTGTCGCATCAACGAAACCGAAGTTGATCCTATAACGCCATCCCACTTTTTTATAGGACATCCTATTACAAAGATTCCCGAAATGGACTTAACCAACCTTAAGATGTCACACCTCACACGATGGCAAATAGTACAGCAAATAAGTCAACAGTTTTGGAAGCGCTGGTACCTAGAATACTTAACGTCCTTGCAACAGCGTTCCAAATGAAGATTCAAGCATATTCCCATAAAAGTAAACGACATCGTTATTATCAAGGATAACAACTTGCCCATCCACCAATGGCTCATGGGAAGAGTCATTAATGTTCACCCAGGCACTGATGGCATCGTAAGAGTAGTTACTGTAAAGACTAAGAATAATGAACTCAAGCGACCCATACACAAATTGTGCGTTCTTCCCGTCTCAGCTGACCTTGATGCTAACAAACTGGAATAATCCCTGTCATGTCAAATATTTCCGCAAACTCATCACCAAAACACACTTCAAATATCTTTATTACACACAAAAACCATCGAAACGCCATAGTCCAGATCATCTCACTAAGCTGCATTTAACTTCCACGCAATATTTTTAGTTCAATTTCAACCTAAATCTTCACTTCGAAACGTTACATGGACTGATGAAGTAACACAAAATTCCAAAAGGTCATTATTGAATCCAGTGATCCAAGGCCGGCGGTATGTTGGCTTCTTAAATATAATAACCTAAAATAAATTATAAAGTTAGTCAACAATTATTAATTACATTCATACACATAAATTTATACTTATCTTAAATAATACGATCGTTGCCAATAACTTTGAATTAATCAAAAATAGAAATTATAAACTAAACCTCAATTGAATTAATTAAAATTAAAAATCTTAAAATTACTTACTGAAATATTTGGTATATTGTTATTGTAAAATTTTGATTTGTGTTTGTTGTTATGTCAACTCAAAATAATAATTTTAGCACAACGATCATTTTTGCTCAGATTTTGTGTACATGAATTAGCTAAGTAACATTTGACTTCAATGTGTCACCATTTAGATGTCGCAATGTTCGTCAAATTAATAGAATAAAAATTTATAGTAACACAGATGTCTCAGTAGATTTATGTAATTTTTTTTGAGTTTTGTTTAGTCACTCTCAATTGATAAAAAGTTGTAAAGCAATAAAGTCGCAAAAATAAAAATTACAAATTACATTTTCAATAAGAAAAATATTTCTGTACTTTTTTATTTTTGGAAATTTACAAGTACAAAGTTACTTAAACAAAACAAAATTTCACTTGGGATATAAGCGAAGGACAATCAACTCGCCTATTGCCGTAGCAATTACACAAGGCAACCTTTGCCCCAACAGCAATTCTACAGAACGTATTTCTGGAAATTTATATGACTCTTAAAAATGCTATTAATTGAATTGGGCACCGAAATAGAATTAATTTCTTCAGTCGGATGAAAACTGCAGTTAGATTTTCATGGCTATTTAAACGTTTTCTTAATACCATATATTCTAAAAAGTCCTTTATATTTAAATTTGAAATGTTTTATGTATATAAAGCAAATTAAATTACATATTTTTCGGCGTCTCCTCCACATAAGCTAGTCAAAATTCTCGCCTTGCTCCCGTTGACTTCAGTAAGATGTTGAACTGTTAGATTTATTAATTTTTTTCTGGAAGTATCCCCTACGGTATGGAAATCTGCGTTTTCTTCTAATATATTTTTGCCCAATCGATTTTGTTGCAAGTGATTTTCCAGCTCGGATTTTATAAAGTTGATGTCATGGTGTACCTTTTTAGGGAAATTTCCTATAAATAAGTTTTGCCGCCTTAAAATCCCAGGTGTGTTGCTTTCACTGTCACTATGCTCTGATTGCTTAATCTTTGACAAATTCTGTTTAAAAAATAAAAATCTATTATTTATGCTTATCCAGAGTAATTTATAATTTTACGATAATGGACCGGTATTCAATACTTTTAAAATTTAGTTCATATTGCTGCACTTCATCATTTATTTCAGCCCCTCCTCGATCCTCCAAGCAGAACAAATTAAATTTCTGATAAACTGAGGTAAGACATGAAAACAATAAACACTGCGAATTAAATGAATTAATGTCACCCAAATTAATAGATTGAAAAATATGATGATGTGAAAACTATCGAAATAATTTGCTGATAACTTATTTTCCTATCGTTTTCATTAAGCACTTCATCATCTGCAGCATGCTTGCAACAAGCTGCTATGATTGAACAGAAAAAATCAAATAAGTTTTATATTTTGTGAAGTAGTTGAACACTCAAAAGTTACAATGCTTGTCAAGCATGCTTGCAGGTGAAAGAACCGCTTTGAGCGTAAAACACACTGAGCAGCGGTAGCGAGCAGCAGATTTATGTAAATAGATGTTAATTCGCGTAGCACGTTGACTGCCACCATATGCAAAAAAAAATCTGACTACAAATTCAAAAATGTTACTCTTTTAGTAAAGATTTAACTACACAAAAATTGGTACTCGAGTTCAATGAAAATATTTTTTTTGCACTAATTTGAATTAGATACTTAAACAATAAAAGTAACACTAAATTTTATTTATTTCTTTTTATTGATATTTCGTTTTAAATATTTTTACCAGAAGAAAAGTAAATACGTCAAGTCACTAGCTATTGAGAAAAGAAATGTATGAAATTGTAAAGTACTTTTCCCCGCTTTATTTGCCCATTTAGATACAAATTAGTACATTTCTCACTCCGACTACAATTAACTCCGAATGTAGTTATTGTTAACTCTATTTTATATAAAAAATAGAATAATACTCATAAAATTGCATAAACTTAAAATTCAACTTCTAAGCAGGGTTGAACAATTTTAACTTTATCGATGTGTTAGCCGATAATTCAAAAATATAGTGACATTTTATGAACTCCTTGCACAGGAGTTAAAATGAACTGGACTTTTTTAAGAGTGTAGATACCTATGGTATCATATTATGAAAGGTAGCTTTTTATGACATAAGCTCAGTTAACTCATATATCAAACCAAATTTATGAACAAAACTCGTTGATCGTGTGGAATTTGACAGGGAAATGAATTCCCCCCAAAAAAAAAAAAAAAAAATATTTATTTAGAACAAAAAAGCAATTAAAAGGTTCGCTTAAACCACCAAAATAAACAAACGCGTACTGTGCTCATCTATACACATGTATTTACTTTCAATATTAAGCAAAAAATTTGAAAATTCTCTAATTACCATCATTCGTCCGGGTTTTTTAAAACTCTACTATAAGCGATTTTCCGTATCTCCAGGATTAAGTATCAAAAAGTACAAAACAAATGAAGGAAAAGCTCTAATGAATTTTCCACTTAAAATGATAACATTTAGCAAAAAAAAATAAAAAACTGAAAATGGCAAAATAGAAAATTATTATTATTATTCAACATTTTATGGATTTTCATTTTACTGTTGACACAAATTAATGATGAAAAAATAAAAAAAAAATGTTTCCCTATTTTCCAGCAATTTTGCCGAACCAATATAAAATAACAAAAAGACACAAACGAAAAATTAATCAAAATAACGTTAGGCAAATTGTTTCAAGAAAACACCAACAGAAAAAAAAATGCGAAAGGAAAACGCGCGGCTGTATATTTTAGGGTGCTGAACACAAAAGACTTTTTTTTTTGGCATTTTTGGAATACAAATACAATAAATTAAATTTTTTTTTTTTTTTTTTTTTGTTATTTTTTAATTTTATTTAAATAAAAAATTGTAATCATTTCAATTTTCATGGTCCATTAAAAACGTGAGAGTTTGTATTTTTTTTTTTGTATGGTTGTTGGTTGTTGCTGCGTTATTGTTCTGTTTGGTGCCAACATCGACGATGGAAAATAATTTTGAGGAAAATTTATGCACGACTAAATATGGTGTGATCGGCCTGTATCGCAAGTTTATCGCGTTTGGCATATATCTTTTTTACGGTGCTCCTATTTCATTTTGCGAACATATTTTATTGTATTACAAATAGGTGGGGAATACTGTGATGATAAACTGCAGGCTACCTAGTTTAAATATGTAAATATCAAATATTTGTTTGTGTTACGCCATGTCAGTTGGATGATTAAACCGAAATTCTAAGCCCTCCGGCAGTTTGAAAAAAATGTTACACGAGAAAAAGCTTTGAACTTAATTACCGGTTAAAATCACAATTAACAGAAAGTTTTGTTCATTTGATGCAAACATTTTTCAAATACAGTTTTAATAATGAATCTTAGATTTGATCGAAACGAAAATATTTTTCGGCAAAACAGCCAAATGACTTTTTCTGCAAACATGCACATGATTATTTTGTTTATTTCACTCGTAACAAAAACATCGTAAATCTTTTAATCCTTTATTTTAACTATATTATGTACTATTGCTGCTGTATACTATGCAGCGGAAAATGAGAATAATAAAATTTACCAACGGATATAACATTTTCGGGATGATCCAGGCTTAAGACTAAGAGAAGATAAAATTATCATATTTTGTTTTAAATTAAATTTTGAAATATTAAAAGTATAAAGGCAAAGTTCAGCTTCAGCCAAAATATATTTTGCAAACCATTAAAAGTTTTATTTTTTTCAGAGATATTTAACGGATTTCAGTTTGATTTCAGGTTTATACTACATAAATTATGTAAACTATTGCTACTGGTTATAGTTAAAAAATCATAAATTCGGTTATAATTCAAATCTCATTAGCTTCCCCTAATTAGTAAAGTCAAGAGATTTACATTTAATTAGCCTTTAAAAATTCAAAGAGCTCTAATCATTTCGGGATAAATTTTAGTTCAAATTTCTCGTTTGTTCTTGAGCCTCATTCATTCGAGTCTCTTCTTTTACACACATCCTCTTCTTAATAAAATAAGAAAATGTCTACATAATTGTCTCCAACCTAGATAAATTCCTGTATATATCCCACCGGTGGCTAAATTTGCCCTAGATAGATGGTCTTAATATATGTGTCATACATAAATATCTAAATTACAAGAAACGTCTAGGACTAACCTATTAACTTTATCGATCCGATACGTCTGGATGCAGATATTAAGATGATATACAAAATTTACGATAGATTGGGTGTTGGATTGAAAACTATTTATAAAAATTTGCAACCTAGTTAATCAATTATTTCAGCACTAAATCACGGTACACTTGTTTATATACCTTGAAGGCCAGTGGATTTGGCTGGACGAAATATTTTGCTGTAATTAAACAAAATTCTGGCATTGTATGCAAATCGAAAGACGAAATTATACGATTTATATGGCGAGATTTTGATGAAAATCGATTAGGTTCAGTTAGAAAATCCAACGTCACTATTTTTTACATATTGTGACGGTGACACCTAGTGTGTAATAAAAGAAGTTAAATTACTAGCTAAATATTTAACTATACTAAAAGGGGTTCTGGCGCCTTTTGGAAGTGGGGAATAAAGCTGTGTAGTAAGATTGACTCCGTAACCTTCATTTAGGGTCAGCTACAGCAGGCTGTTCTGGTCTTGTTTTAGGCAGTCCTGTCTGTGGGCCCAAGATCTGTCCGAGGGGTAATCTGAGCGTGATTCGCAAGTGTACGTACTACCTCCTCGTGGTGACCTCCGGAAACTTTTGGCTTGTTTACCGAACAACAGGCTAAAGTACGACGCTAAAGGATGGTATAAACCTTGAAAAATAAAACAAAAATAAGGTGAGACACGTGCGCCGAGGGATGCATGATCATGGGTAAGTTGGTCGCTAGCACGGAACTCTGGATACTAGGCGACCTCCGGTTTCAATCAGCCTTACCACGGCAAGAGGCGCTGCCATGGTGGACCTTCCATTCCTCAACCAAATCGACAACTCATGGATTTAATTAAAAACAAAAATAATTAAGGCGGTGCTCCTTTAAACGCATGAGTCTCGGAAGATGAAATAGACCATTCAGGCCCTGCTTTTGAGGTCGTAATGGATAACTCCAGTAAGGACGTAATAGTGCGCTCTCCTGTACATGACACTCTATTGCCTGAAATGGATACCGAATCCACGTCGACTACGGCCGAAATAAATAGGGACCTCACAGAGTTGGAGCTCGAGGGAAAGTCAAAGAGGAGAGCACGCTTCAGCGGGGCCGCGAGGAGATGTATGTCCCATTTAATTCGGTCAGTGGTCCCCCGAGACGCTGCATTGCAGCAATGTAAGGAAAAAATCAGGGACAGAATTGTCTCAACTAACAAGAGGAATAGGTCGGATAACGACTCTACCCTCAAAGGCATCGCAGCTAATAGAGGAAAAGTTTCCAGTCCTTCACCGAAGGCATTGGAAGCCGCCCCAAAAGCTGCAACGGAAGGCGACAATAAGGAGAGTTGCCCCGAGAACAGGACCGACACGGCCACAACGTATAGTGCGGCAGTGAAGGCTATCAGGTTGGAGATTACCGACCAAGGCTACCCAGAGACAAAACTGGGTATTGCACAGATTCTGTCGATGACCTCAACAGAGTTGCAAATGACGTTACCGAGGCAATAATTAATGCCTACCACTCAAGCTCACTCCTGGTGCGTATTAAAGGCACAAGGGATGTTTCTTTGGTGAAACCAAAACTTGGAAAACATGAGACGGAATGTCCGTAAACTTTTTAATAGGGCTAAGAGGACGAACGATTTGACTACCTATCGAAATTCCCTTACCCAATACAACACAGCTCTTAGGCAGAGCAAAAGACTCAGCTGGAGAGACTTCTGTAAGAAAATAGACAAACTACCTATAGTACTTCGAGTTCTCGAGGCAGTTTGTTACGCCGGAACAGACAGGCTGGACAGTCAAATCTTTTGGCCCTTTAAAATCAACGGGAGGGGACTGCGTATACCCTGCCTTTCTACAGAAGGAACTGCAGACTTTGCTGCCTTATCTCGCTACACTCTTCAGAGCCAGCTACAGCTTGGAATAAGTTCCAAAAGGCTGGAGGGAGGTTCGAGTGATTTTTATTACAAAAGCGGGGAAAAAATCCCCAGAGGAGATTAGGTCTTATAGACCTATTAGCCTCACATCATTTTTACTGAAAACCATGGAGAAAATTCTGGGACTTTGTATCAGATCCAACACTCTCCACAGATACCCTCTGGACTCTAGGCAGCACGCCTACTAAGTAGGAAAATCAACTGAAACGGCCCTATTTGAGCTGACATCGGAAATCGAAGATACGCTTCGGAATAAAGAGTTATTACTATGCTCCTTCATTAATACCCAGAGAGCTTTTGATAACACATGTTTCTAGGTAATTCAGGAGCAATCACTAGCAAGGGGTATCGACCTCTTCACCTTAAAGTGGATTATAAATATGTTGGAAAATAGGAGGATTACGGCCTCTTTTCGAGACAAAACCATCACCATAGCGGCCACCAAGGGTTGCCCCAAGGGAGGTGTTCTCTCTCCCTTATTGTAGCTGATCGTGATGGATCAATTACTTACCAGACTGAGAAATTGAGACTTCTCGAACATTACCTATGCGGATGACCTAGTCTTGATGGTTAAGGGCAGACTCGCAAATACAGTAGGGCAAAGGATACAACAATCCCTAGAGGTAGTAAATAATTGGTGCACAGAGGTGGGCCTTACGGTAAATCCCAACAAGGTCAACTGCACTCTCTTTACTAACCGGAGGAAAATTGGCCTCCCGCCGATATCCCTGGGGGTGGGGGGTACTCTCCAACTGTCAACAGAGGTTAAATATCTGGGTGTCGTACTTGATCAGAAATTGACATGGAATCCCCACTAAAATCATACCACAAACAAAGCGAATAAGGCCTACTTCACCTGCCATAGAATGTTTGGCAAAACGGGGGGACTGAGCCCACAAATGTTGGTTTGGCTCTACCGGGCCGTCATTAGACCTATGGTCTCTTACGCGGCGTTTGTCTGGTGGCCAAAGACGGAGTAGACTGACGCACGAAGAATACTGGATAAAATCCAGAGGTTAATTAGTCTGGGTGCAACTGGAGCAATGCACCTACACATTAAAAAAGTAGCCGGTTCAAAGGTCTGAGCCTAAAATGGAAAACTAAACTAAAACTAATAGCCAAAATTAAAACTGTAATGCCAGGACACAACAGTATCCTACATAAATTAAACTTTAAGGAGGAATTGATCCAACTATCGGATTTAATGGTAAGGACAATAGACTGTCGGAGGAATTTCACTATTAGTTTGCCGGATAAGGCACTGGTAAAGAATATTATCTGCTCCCTCCGCAGCTAAGCTTTCGTATGGTATATGGATGGGTCCAAAACAGACGGGGGTACCAATGCAGGGATAGTTGGGCTCGACCTAGAACTATGCATACCACTGTGTAGCACTCCCACAGTTTTCAGGCAGAGACCTTTGCTATTGAGGTATGTGTGCTTCAATGTTGCTCATAAGGAACTGGGAGCAGAACTATATGAAATTAGTCTGGGAGTCCTCCAGTGGGATGAGACAGTCCAAGAAATTATTCAGTTAGAATATTATACGTCTGGGAGAGGCAGCGAGGATGGACCGCCAATCCCTAAAATCCCTTACCTGGTTTTTACCAGGGCAGGGCCATTTTAACGGCCATCTACATAAAATGGAAAGGTCCCTTACGGACTAGTGCAGATTCTGCGACTGCGGTAAGGAGACATCGGAACACCTACTATTCATATGCGATGCTATCATCCTAAAAAGATTAAAGTTCCTCAATGCGTACATAATTCAGTGGCCTAACGCCGACCCACTGGATATGCATCAGGTAGCGGCGTTTATCAAGGATATAGATCTACAGTTCACGTAGGAATCTCTAGGGATGCACAATAGGCCTCAATGGTCGCAGTGCTCTGGGCTGCATACACCCACCCTTTAAAAAAAAAAACATTGTACTAAAATGGAATTTCCCATGATAAAATTGTTACGTAATGTTTCTACGCTATTCTAACTGGAAAAGTCATGAGCTTCTAGAAGTTTGGTTTGTGTATATAAAAAAAGCGAAAGAATTCGAATTGGATTCGTAATATTTGGTAAGCGATAGTGTAAAGATTAAAAGGAATTAAAAAGTGATTTAAAAAGTGTTTTAGTGTAAAATAAAATGTAAAAGTGATCAGTAAAATTTGAGAATAATTTATATAAAGTGATTTTGTGAATTTTTATTGATAAACTGTGTTGTAATAAATTTTGTGAAATAAATAAATTTGTTGGTGATAAATTAAATTGATTTTGTATTATTCACAATCTAGTGATTCGAACATTAATTGAAAAGGCAAAAACGTAACAATATTTTTGAAACCGAATAAACGTCGTCTTAGAATTAAAGACATCAAGTGAATAGTCTTCATAAAGTAAATAAATGCAAAATGTCAATTATTTTCAATTTATAAAATGTTGTTGTTGTCAAATTAAATTTATTTTGATTCAACCTGCCATACCATGCAATTTTTTTTTTTTTTTTTTTCATTAAGCTTGAAACATGAAATATTGAATAAGATTTCAAAGTTATGAGTTCAGAAAATGGTTTTTTGTAATAAAATAAAAAATATCTAAAGCTAAAGTTAAAAACTGTATGCGGTTTTCGATGAAAGGAACTAGGTGTATTGGGTTTATATCCGAATAACAACTCGTACGGCATAAAATTTGTTGTTGTGTAAGGTGAACTATTATAAGTGAACAATGAGTAAGGTAACCAAGAGTCCAAGTCTAGTGATTCTAAAGGAATAAAATGACGGATATATTCGGTCAGAGTACGGTGTGATCGCTCTAGAGCTCTGTTGGTTTGAGGATGAAAAGCTGTGGTATACATTTGTGGGATTCATTGAATTTTGCAACATTCCTTAAAAAAATCTTCCTACTAAATTTGAACCTTGGTCGGTTAATAATCCTCTCGGGGCTCCAAAAACGCAGACAAAGTGCTCTTCGAACGCCATGACTATAGTTTCAGTTGTCTGATTCTGCACTACCAAAGCAAAAAAATACTTCGTAAGGTCATGAAGATGGTTAGTATGTACCGATTGTTATGATGTATGAAAGGGTAAGGACCAACGATATCGAGGAAAATTAAATGTAGTGTAAAGGAAAATTAGATGTAGTAGTGACCTTCAGGGATATCCTATAGTTAGCTTAGATATCTTGTGTCGTTTGCAATAATCATAAGACCTGATGTAAGTTTCAATTTGACGGAACCTTTTTGGAAAATTATAATACTTGCATAGGCGTCGATAAGTGCGTAGTATCCCTTGGTGTTAGCCTAAATGAGTATTGTGGAATTTTTCAATTAATTTTGTTTGCTCACTAGGGTCAGATGTTTCGATTAAAGTAATTGAAGTTTGATTTGAATTGGATAATGGAGCTTGTTCCATACTGTTAAAGTTAGCCGAAAGTAAAAAGTCGATAATGCAGATTGTGTTAGTCCAGCCGAAAGTAAAAAAAATGGTAAGGCAGATTGTCTAATCCCAGCCGAAAGTTTCCAGCCGAAAGTTAAAAGTCGATAATGCAGATTATGATATAACATTCAAGCCGAAAATAAAAAATTTAGTAGTTATCAGCCGAAAATAAATAGGATACATAGAAATCTATAAATATAAATTTTTATAAATAAATTTACGTGTAAAACTTTGCTTCGTAGAAAATATCGGAAAATCAGAAGAATATACAAAATTGGAATAAAATCAGCCTTTAGCTTAAATCAGCTAAAGCTGAATCGTTTTTATGTGATTTGTCAATAGCTGTCGAATTAATAAATTCAGTTCAAGTTTCCCGTGGGAAATCTCGGAAAATTCAAAAAAGTTTCCAGCCGAAAGTAAGAAATGGATGAATAAAATCAGCCTTTAGAGTGTTATGTCTGGAGATGGATTGGATTGATATGACTTTTCAATAGCTATCGCAGGAAAAAAATTCAGTTTAAGTTTCCCGGGGGAAATCTCGGAAAATTTGATTATCCTAAAATTATTAGAAAATTTATATAAAATCAGCCTCTAGAGTGTTATGTCTGGAGATGGATTTAATTGATGTGATTACTCAATAGCTATCGCAGGGAAAAAATTCAGTTCAAGTTTCCCGTGGAAAATCTCGGTAAATTCGATTTTCCAAAAATTATTAGAAAATTTTCCGAAATCAGAAAAACGAATTTTTCAAGATTTCCCACGGGAAACTTGGACTGAATTTTTTCCTGCGATAGCTATTGACAAGTCACATCAATCCAATTTATCTCCAGACATAACACTGTAGAGGCTGATTTTATACAAATTTTTTAATAATTTTTGGAAAATTGAATTTTCCGAGATTTTCCACGGGAAACTTGAACTGAATTTTATTTGTGCACTAGCTATTGAGTAATCACATCAATTGAATCCATCTCCAGACATAACACTCTAGAGGCTGATTTTATACAAATTTTCAATTAATTTTTGGAAAATCGAATTTTCCGAGATTTCCCACAGGAAACTTGAACTGATTTTTTTCCTGCGATAGCTATTGATAAATCACATCAATGCAATTCATCTCCAGACATAACACTTTAAAGGCTGATTTTATACAAATTTTAGGAAAATCGAATTTTCCGAGATTTCCCACAGGAAACTTAAACTGAATTTTTTTACTGCAATAGCTATTGAGTAATCACATCAATTGAATCCATCTCCAGACATAACACTCTAGAAGCTGATTTTATACAAATTTTCTAATAATTTTTGGAAAATCGAATTTTCCGAGATTTCCCACGGGAAACTTGAACTGAATTTTTTTCCTGCGATAGCTATTAATAAATCACATCAATGCAATTCATCTCCAGACATAACACTTTAAAGGCTGATTTTATACAAATTTTCTAATAATTTTTGGAAAATCGGATTTTCCGAGATTTCCCACGGGAAACTTGAACTAAATTTTTTTCCTGCGATAGCCATTGAGTAATCACATCAATTAAATTCATCTCGAGACATAACACTCTAGAGGCTGATTTTATACAAATTTTCTAATAATTTTTGGAAATTCGAATTTCCGAGATTTCCCACGGGAAACTTGTACTGAATTTTTTTTCTGCACTAGCTATTGAGTAATCACATCAATTAAATCCATCTCCAGACATAACACTCTAGAGGCTGATTTTATTCATCCATTTCTTACTTTCGGCTGGAAACTTTTTTGAATTTTCCGAGATTTCCCACGGGAAACTTGTACTGATTTTTTTTCCTGCGATAGCTATTGATAAATTACATCAATGCAATTCATCTCCAGATATAACACTTTAAAGGCTGATTTTATACAAATTTTCTAATAATTTTTGGAAATTCGAATTTTCCGAGATTTCCCATGGGAAACTTAAACTGAATTTTTTTCCTGCACAAGCTATTGAGTAATCACATCAATTGAATCCATCTCCAGACATAACACTCTAGAGGCTGATTTTATACAAATTTGCCATTAATTTTTGGAAAATCGAATTTTTAGAGATTTCCCACGGGAAACTTGTACTGAATTTTTTTCCTGCGATAGCTATTGATAAATCACATTAATGCAATTCATCTCCAGACATAACACTCTAAAGGCTGATTTTATACAAATTTTCTAATAATTTTTGGAAAATCGGATTTTCCGAGATTTCCCACAGGAATCTTGAACTGAATTTTTTTCCTGCGATAGCTATTAAGTAATCAAATCAATTGAATCCATCTCCAGACATAACACTCTAGAGGCTGATTTTATACAAATTTTCTAATAATTTTTGGAAATTCGAATTTTCCGAGATTTCCCATGGGAAACTTAAACTGAATTTTTTTCCTGCACAAGCTATTGTGTAATCACATCAATTGAATCCATCTCCAGACATAACACTCTAGAGGGTGATTTTATTCATCCATTTCTTACTTTCGGCTGGAAACTTTTTTGAATTTTCCGAGATTTCCTACGGAAAACTTGTACTGATTTTTTTTCTTGCGATAGCTATTGATAAATCACATCAATGCAATTCAACTCCAGACATAACACTTTAGAGGCTGATTTTATACAAATTTTCTAATAATTTTTGGAAAATCGAATTTTCCGAGATTTCCCACGGGAAACTTGTACTGAATTTTTTTTCCTGCACTAGCTATTGAGTAATCACATCAATTGAATCTATCTCCAGACATAACACTCTAGAGGCTGATTTTATACAAATTTTCTAATAATTTTTGGAAAATCGAATTTTCCGAGATTTCCCACGGGAATTTTGTACTGAATTTTTTTCCTGCGATAGCAATTGAGTAATCAAATCAATTGAATTTATCTCCAGACATAACACTCTAGAGGCTGATTTTATACAAATTTTCAAATAATTTTTGGAAATTCGAATTTTCCGAGATTTCCCACGGGAAACTCAAACTGAATTTTTTTTCTGCACTAGCTATTGATAAATCACATCATTTGAATCCATCTCCAGACATAACATTCTTGAGGCTGATTTTATTCATCCATTTCTTACTTTCGGCTGGAAACTTTTTTGAATTTTCCGAGATTTCCCACGGGAAACTTGTACTGATTTTTTTTATTGCGATAGCTATTGATAAATCACATCAATGCAATTCATCTCCAGACATAACACTCTAAAGGCTGATTTTATACACATTTTCAAATAATTTTTGGAAAATCGAATTTTCCGAGATTTCCCACAGGAAACTTGAACTGAATTTTTTTCCTGCACTAGCTATTGAGTAATCACATCAATTAAATCCATCTCCAGACATAACACTCTCGAGGCTGATTTTATACAAATTTGCTATTAATTTTTGGAAAATAGAATTTTCCGAGATTTCCCACGGGAAACTTGAACTGAATTTCTTTCTTGCGATAGCTATTGACAATTCACATCAATCCAATCTATCTCCAGACATAACACTCTAGAGGCTGATTTTATTCATCCATTTCTTACTTTCGGCTGGAAACTTTTTTGAATTTTCCGAGATTTCCTACGGGAAACTTGTTCTGATTTTTTTTCCTGCGATAGCTATTGAGTAATCACATCAATGCAATTCATCTCCAGACATAACACTTTAAAGGATGATTTTATACAAATTTTCAAATAATTTGTTGGAAAATCGAATTTTCCGAGATTTCCCATAGGAAACATAAACTGAATTATTTTCCTGCAATAGCTATTGAGTAATCACATCAATTGAATTCATCTTTAGACATAACACTCTAGAGGCTGATTTTATACAAATTTTCTAATAATTTTTGGAAAATCAAATTTTCCGAGATTTCCCACGGGAAACTTAAACTGAATTTCTTTCTTGCGATAGCTATTGACAAGTCACATCAATCCAATCCATTTCCAGACATAACACTCTAGAGGCTGATTTTATTCATCCATTTCTTACTTTCGGCTTGAAACTTTTTTGAATTTTCCGAGATTTCCCACGGGAAACTTGTACTGATTTTTTTTCCTGCGATAGCTATTGATTACTCACATCAATGCAATTTATCTCCAGACATAACACTTTAGAGGCTGATTTTATACAAATTTTCTAATAATTTTTGGAAAATCGAATTTTCCGAGATTTCCCACGGGAAACTTGAACTGAATTTTTTTCCTGCAATAGCTATTGACAAGTCACATCAATCCAATCCATCTCCAGACATAACACTCTGGAGGCTGATTTTATTCATCCATTTTTTCTTTCGGCTGGAAACTTTTTTGAATTTTCCGAGATTTCCTACGGGAAACTTGTACTGATTTTTTTTCCTGCAATAGCTATTGATAAATTACATCAATGCAATTCATCTCCAGACATAACACTTTGAGGCTGATTTAATACAAATTTTAAGATATAATTTTTGGAAAATCGAATTTTCCGAGATTTCCCACAGGAAACTCAAACTGAATTTTTTTCCTGCGATAGCTATTAAGTAATCACATCAATTGAATCCATCTCGAGACATAACACTCTAGAGGCTGATTTTATACAAATTTTCAAATAATTTTTGGAAATTCGAATTTTCCGAGATTTCCCACGGGAAACTTAAACTGAATTTTTTTTCTGCACTAGCTATTGAGTAATCACATCAATTAAATCCATCTCCAGACATAACACTCTAGAGGCTGATTTTATTCATCCATTTCTTACTTTCGGCTGGAAACTTTTTTGAATTTTCCGAGATTTCCCACGGGAAACTTGTACTGATTTTTTTTCTTGCGATAGCTATTGATAAATCACATCAATGCAATTCATCTCCAGACATAACACTTTGAGGCTGATTTAATACAAATTTTCTAATAATTTTTGGAAAATCGAATTTTCCGAAATTTCCCACGGGAAACTTGAACTGAATTTTTTTTCTGCACTAGCTATTGAGTAATCACATCAATTGAATCTATCTCCAGACATAACACTCTAGAGGCTGATTTTATACAAATTTTCTAATAAATTTTGGAAAATCAAATTTTCCGAGATTTCCCACGGGAAACTTGAACTGAATTTTTTTCCTGCGATAGCTATTGACAAGTCACATCAATTGAATCCATCTCCAGACATAACACTCTAGAGGCTGATTTTATTCATCCATTTCTTACATTCGGCTGGAAACTTTTTCGAATTTTCCGAGATTTCCCACGGGAAACTTGTACTGATTTTTTTCCTGCGATAGCTACTGATAAATTACATCAATGCAATTCATCTCCAGACATAACACTTTAAAGGCTGATTTTATACAAATTTTCTAATAATTTTTGGAACATCGAATTTTCCGAGATTTCCCACGGGAATCTTGAACTGAATTTTTTTCCTGCGATAGCAATTGAGTAATCAAATCAATTGAATACATCTCCAGACATAACACTGTAGAGGCTGATTTTATACAAATTTTCTAATAATTTTTGGAAATTCGAATTTTCCGAGATTTCCTACAGCAAACTTAAACTGAATTTTTTTTCTGCACTAACTATTGATAAATCACATCAATTGAATCCATCTCCAGACATAACACTCTCGAGGCTGATTTTATTCATCCATTTCTTACTTTCGACTGGAAACTTTTTTGAATTTTCCGAGATTTCCCACGGGAAACTTGTTCTGATTTTTTTTCCTGCGATAGCTATTGATAAATCACATCAATGCAATTCATCTCCAGACATAACACTTTAGAGGCTGATTTTATACAAATTTTCTAATAATTTTTGGAAAATCGAATTTTCCGAGATTTCCCACGGGAAACTTAAACTAAATTTTTTTCCTGCACTAGCTATTGAGTAATGACATCAATCCAATCCATCTCCAGACATAACACTCTAGAGGCTGATTTTATACAAATTTGCTATTAATTTTTGGAAAATAGAATTTTCCGAGATTTCCCACGGGAAACTTGAACTGAATTTTTTTCTTGCGATAGATATTGACAAGTCACATCAATCCAATCTATTTCCAGACATAACACTCTAGAGGCTGATTTTATTCATCCATTTCTTACTTTCGGCTGGAAACTTTTTTGAATTTTCCGAGATTTCCTACGGGAAACTTGTACTAATTTTTTTTCCTGCGATAGCTATTGATAAATCACATCAATGCAATTTATCTCCAGACATAACACTTTAAAGGATGATTTTATACAAATTTTCAAATAATTTGTTGGAAAATCGAATTTTCCGAGATTTATTATAGGAAACATAAACTGAATTATTTTCCTGCAATAGCTATTGAGTAATCACATCAATTGAATCCATCTGCAGACATAACACTATAGAGGCTGATTTTATACAAATTTTCAAATAATTTTTGGAAAATCGAATCTTCCGAGATTTCCCACGGGAAACTTGATTTGAATTTCTTTCTTGCGATAGCTATTGACAAGTCACATCAATCCAATACATCTCCAGACATAACACTCTAGAGGCTGATTTTATTCATCCATTTTTACTTTCGGCTTGAAACTTTTTTGAATTTTCCGAGATTTCCCACAAGAAACTTGTACTGATTTTTTTTCCTGCGATAGCTATTGATAAATCACATCAATGTAATTTATCTCCAGACATAACACTTTAGAGGCTGATTTTATACAAATTTTCTAATAATTTTTGGAAAATCGAATTTTCCGAGATTTCCCACGGGAAACTTGAACTGAATTTTTTTCCTGCAATAGCTATTGACAAGTCACATCAATCCAATCCATCTCCAGACATAACACTCTGGAGGCTGATTTTATTCATCCATTTCTTACTTTCGGCTGGAAACTTTTTTGAATTTTCCGAGATTTCCTACAGGAAACTTGTACTGATTTTTTTTCCTGCGATAGCTATTGATAAATCACATCAATGCAATTCATCTCCAGGCATAACACTTTAAAGGCTGATTTTATACAAATTTTCTAATAATTTTTGAAAAATCGAATTTTCCGAGATTTCCCACAGGAAACTTAAACTGAATTTTTTTCCTGCAATAGCTATTGAGTAATCACATCAATTGAATCCATCTCCAGACATAACACTCTGGAGGCTGATTTTATAAAAATTTTCTAATAATTTTTGGAAATTCGAATTTTCCGAGATTTCCCACGGGAAACTTGATCTGAACTTTTTTCTTGCGATAGCTATTGACAAGTCACATCAATCCAATCCATCTCCAGACATAACACTCTAGATGCTGATTTTATTTATCCATTTCTTACTTTCGGCTGGAAACTTTTTAGAATTATCCGAGATTTCCGACGGGAAACTTGTACTGATTTTTTTCCTGCGATAGCTATTGATAAATCACATCAATGCAATTCATCTCCAGACATAACACTTAAAAGGCTGATTTTATACAAATTTTCTAATAATTTTTGGAAAATCGAATTTTCCGAGATTTCCCACGGGAAACTTGAACTGAATTTTTTTCCTGCAATAGCTATTGAGTAATCACATCATTTGAATTTATCTCCAGACATAACACTCTAGAGGCTGATTTTATACAAATTTTCTAATAATTTTTGGAAAATCGACTTTTACGAGATTTCCCACGGGAAACTTGAACTGAATTTTTTCCTGCGATAGCTATTGATAAGTCACATCAATCCAATTTATCTCCAGACATAACACTCTAGAGGCTGATTTTATTCATCCATTTCTTACTTTCGGCTGGAAACTTTTTTGAATTTTCCGAGATTTCCCACAGGAAACTTGAACTGAATTTGTTTCCTGCGATAGCTATTGAGTAATCACATCAATTGAATCCATCTCCAGACATAACACTCTAGAGGCTGATTTAATACAAATTTTCTAATAATTTTTGAAAAATCGAATTTTCCGAGATTTCCCACGGGAAACTTAAACTGAATTTTTTTCCTGCGATAGCTATTTACAAGTCACATCAATCGTATTTATCTCTAGACATAACACTCTAGAGGCTGATTTATTTTTAGCTGGAATGTCAATAACATAATCTGCATTATCGACTTTTCACTTTCGGCTAACTTTTACATGGTGCTTGTTCCACGGTGTCACAAAAAGAATTGGTAATCGGTTCAGATGAGTTATTGTTATTCCCTATGTTCGCAAGTTCTTTTGATTTAGATCGTGTAATCATATATTCACGTCTTCGAACACGTATGTTGTTGGATTAGTTGAGGAAAGTGGAAAGTTGGATAAAATGTTTTCGGCTGTGCTGTTTGTTGATTTAGGCTTTGAATCAACTATATTAGAAGTTATATCGACATTAATAGTTGAACTTGATACGGAGCTTTTAGGTTCTTGAAAATTATTATTGTGGGTATGATTAACGTTAGGTTCGGAGCATTGAAAATTGGAAGAATTAAATTCCAAATCTGAAACTAAAGAGGTTGGACTTGGTGAATTTAAAGCGACGAGACTAAGAACATCTGCGTTTCGAATTAATGATCCTGCTTTATAAAAAATTTCGAAGTCGTGTTCATCAAGTAGCAATCTCCATCGAATTAGTCGCGATGATGGATTATTAATACTATTTAACCATACCAGCGGTTTGTAGTCGGTGATGGTTTTAAATTTCCTACCGTATAGATATGGACGAAAATATTGAAATGACAATGAAAAATTCTCATTGAAATTCTCGTTCAAAATCAGGAAATTGTAGAATTGCAGGAACAACTACAAATTATTTTTAAATATTAAAAGCTTTGTCGCAAAACTGTGCCCATTCGAATGCTACATCTTTCTTTAAGAGGTTGTTTAAAGGTTTAGCAACTTTTGCAAAATCCTTAATAAAGCGTCGATAGTTAGGGTAATCTACTACTGCACTTGTATTTAATGGATCTGGATCTTAATTCCTTCACGGGTAATTAAATGTTCTAAATAAGTTCCTTTCGAAGGAACTGTCACTTATCTGGATTGATTTTTAAATTGTACGATCGCAAAGAATCGAACACGGCACGGAGTTTTTATTATGGTCGCTTAAACTTGATGTTTATATGACAACGTCATCCAAATAAGTAACGCATTTAAGACCGCTAAAACCCGATAGAACTGTGTTCGTGAGATGCTGAAACGTTGCCGGAACACCTTTTAGACCAAAAGGCATTCGTTTGAAGTGTAAATGACCGAAATTAGTACTGAATGCTGTCTTTTCCTTGTCGGAATCTTTCATTTTAACCTGATCGTAGAAATAACGGCCCAACTGATCAAAACGGAAATACTCTTTCGAGAGTGATATCATTGAGACGGCGGAAGTCGACAACAACTTTCCATTTTCGCTATACTCATCATTACTTCGTTTTGGTACTGCAAGAAGTGTAAAATTCCAAGGGCAGTCACTTGGTTCAATGATATCATTCGTTAACATTTCTTCTACATGTTTATTGATTTCGGCCTTAGTCGACTCGGGTAATCTGTAGGACCGTTGAAAATAATGGGTACCGAATTTAGTAACAATGGAATAGAATAAGTTGCCATATTTAAGGCGAATAAAATATTACCATCTAAATGGAAAATATCATGTATTCTCTAATACTGAGTTAAGTCTGAGTTAAGATCTTCTAGTTGGTTTCCTACTGGATTGGTCCACGAATTGAATTTAGAAATGTAATAATAGTTAATATCTATAGTATTTCAACAGGAAAGTCATTATTAGAATTAACTAATGCTATTGTGGCTAAATTGGCTTTTACTTGAATTGGAGAGTTTCCAACAAATACTCCGTTACTAATTTCTTTGGATAGGCACAAGTATTCTTTAGAGTTGGCATTGTCTGTATCATCTATAAAGATAAAGATATTTTTTTCACTTCCAGCCGCATTAGAAATTTCAGAAGGTGCAGATACAAAATCCAGAATAACAGTGCACTCTTCCAATGGAATTTCAAGAGTTTTGTTTTCATAATCAATCTTACAACTATAACTTTCTACAAAGTCCTTACCAAGGAGTCCACTATAAGGAATTAGAAATGAATTATCGACAACATGAAAAATATGCGGAAACTGGAAAGCTTCGGAAATGATTATGGTACTGGGCAAGGAACCAATGGTTTTAGTAAGTCCGATTGTAACACCTTTGATTTGACAAATGTTGGAACTTATGGGAACGATTTTTTTTGTTTTTTACGAGACAAATAATATCGGCTCACGTATCGACCGCTATCATGACATAAATTAACATAAACTTTATTATTCGAAATATCAGAGACAAATATATCCAACCAAATTTTGCAAAATCGGATTGGATGATATCGTGGATTTTTTATCGTAAAGTTTGGAACGTAAATGGTCTATTAAGCACTCCTCTGATCGATCTGGACTCGATGTGGAGCGCCTTTGCTGAGTAATTCGAGTTCCGTCAAGTTTCCCGATAGCCAGATGATTTATTGAATTGGATGGGTTTGTAATTCGAATAATTAGCGTTGGTTGTGTTGGGTTTGGAATTAACTCTTTTTGCGTCTGCAAACTTCTTTTTGCCGCACTCACTTGTTTGATGTCCGGGATGCTTACAGTAAGCGCAAGTTACTGATGAGTGATTCACTGGTTAAAAGAATAATTACCGTTCTTGGCGGAGCTACTCGAAAAATTTGTTATTGATGCGTTAATGGAACTGACTTCGTAGATTTAGTAATGAGTTCTTCTTCTAAAGCTTTGAGCCATTGACTGGTGGTATATTATCATCCTTTAACAACACTACTTCGTCGACGTTGATAGCATTGTTTCACTTTTCCACTTGCCTCGTTCCTGTAGCGTATTTAGGTAATCCCTGCCGTTGAATATTTTGCCACCTGGATAGTTTATGGATAGGTACGTTCTTCAGTAGTGGCTCCGGAACCGCATTCAATGATTCCTTAATCAAATAATGCCTAGGTGTAAGAATATCTAGGCACTGGAATCATCATTAACCCTCATCAACTCTTCATAATTAAATTTTGCTTCTTTCGTGGATCTGCGGAAATGATGTTTTACGGATTTAAACGTCGCCTCCCACAAACCCCCGAAATGAGGTGCGCTTGCTGGATTGAACTTAAATTCGATATTATTTTGTAAGCTAAAATTAGAAATAGTTTCATTATTTTGTTGATTAAGTATTTCCTTCTTTAGCCTTTTTAATTCGTTATTTGCCCCAATAAAATTAGAGCCATTGTCACACCAAATTTAGTTGGGACATCCACGACGGGCTACAAATCGTTTTAATGATGCAAGGAATGCGTCCGTGCTAAGACTGCTGACCACTTCTAAATGAACAGCCTTAACGGTAAGACATATAAACACTGGTACGTATGTTTTTGTTAAGGGTGCATTCCTGTTTTCACTGCTCTTAATATAGATTGGACCCAAATAATCTACGCCGGTATTTAAAAATGGTCTGTTTCGTGTGCATCTCTCCGTTGGTAAATCAGCCATTTTTTGTTGTTTTTGGGGATGTTGGTATCTTATGCAGGTTATGCACGATTTGATGTAACGTTTAATTAGGTATCTTGCCCCAATAATCCAAAACCTTTGTCGTTAATATATTTGTCATCATGTAAGTTGCCAATGTGTATTCCTTAATGATCAATGTATTCGCCGGATGATCTTTTGGTAGTATGATGGGATGTCGTACATTATAACTTAACTGAGAGTTGCCCAGCCCATCACCTACTCGTAGAATGTCTTCATGATCGATAAACGGATCCAGTGAACTTAACACACTATTATTTGAAACTGGAACGTTCCGTTTTAGGTTACGAATTTCTTGATTAAAGCTTGCAGCTTAGATTGCTCGAATCAAGATATGTTCAGCCCCAATATACATATAGTATTCCTCATATGTTATTTCCCTTTTTCTTGGTTTTCTCTCTTCGGTTTTCCGTAATCTTTTAATTCTGAGAATAAAGGCCATTACCTTTTTTATTTTAAACCAGGAGGAAGATCTGCTTAGTAATTGGTTAACAATTTCGTTTTCACTGGTTTCGATTAGCACTGTTATTCCTGTCATGCAAACTTCGGTTTCCACACTCTAAGTTGGCAATTGTGGTTTATTTTTTGGCCACGTATTTTCCGGCAATGTTAACCAACTAGGTCCTTTCCACCAAGCGTCTAGCAGGATCTCATGTAGATAACACAGCCATATGCTGAATCTGAGGCGTCGCAAAATCCATGCAGTTCCATCATCGTAGGATTGGCCGATGGTAGCAAACAGCTTCGTATTTTAATGTTTTCTAGGTACTTTAAATTACAATATACCTTTTTCCATAAAACTACAATATTATCTGGGGCTTCTTCATCCCAATCGGTTTTGGTTAGTCATTGTTTTTGTAAAAACATTTTAAAATTAACGATAATAGTGGATACCCACCCTAGCGGATTATACAGCCAGGAGCTTTCGGATAGCATTTTCCTTTTGCTCCAAATAACTTCGTCGGTTATAATGTTTAATTTGAACGTAAAAATGTCATTTTGGGGATGCCACATAATTTCGAGAGTCTTGGCGCTTGGATCATACTCAATAAGTTTTGGAATTTTTTCTGCATTATCACCAGCGAGAGAATTTAGGAAAACCTAGGAATTTGATCTACATTTTCGCAGTCTAAAAACACAATCATTGAGCATTTCAATTACTTGGTTTTTCAAACGTATTGCACCCTCTTCGGTGTCACTTCCCGCTAACATGTCGTCCATAGAAAAGTGTCTTCGTATAGTTGCAGCCGCTTCTGGGTATTGGGTTTCGTATCTTCTTGCTACCTCTTCTAGTGTCCGTATGGCAAAATATGGTGTACAAGTGGTTCCATACGTAACGGTCATACATTTGTATGGCTTTAGGTCTTAAAAAAGAAGCCGTGGTGGTCGTTTCGCAGGAAGCATCAAATACTACCCGAAGTTTCGTCGTCGTACTATCCTTGTAGATTGCATGATGCGGCATAAAATATTTATTATTATTTTCTGGAGGTATTTCGGCACAAGTTGTCGGTTTCATTTGACCTAGTTCAATGTACTCGTCCATAAATTTCTTATACCCTTTATGGAAGTCAGTAGACCTGGCAAACCTTTCCTTCATTCCCAACATCCTTGATTTCGCATTGACTAATGAATTATCTAATTCTGGCCTTGGGTTGATAAATGGTAGTCTAACAATAAATGTTCCATCGGGCGATCGGGTGGTGGTAGTTCGATACAATATTTCACATGGATCATTTTCGTCAATGGTATTAGGTTTCACCATTGGTTCTTCCGTTTGCCAAAATCGTTTTAACGACTCCATTATATCTTCGTTAGTTACCTTGGCTTCGACTTTAAAATTTTGTAACTGTGAAACTTCCCTCTGTTGACTTATGTTGCCAGCTATTAGCCACCGAATTTAGAAGACTGCAGTACTGGAAGGCCTGGTATGGTTGTTTTCCGCTCACTTATTATTTCCAAAAAGACTTCAGCGCCAATCAACAGGTCTACTGAGCAAGATCGATTGAATTGTGGGTCTGCCAATTCAACCTGCCATATTTCGTCGGTTTCAGGTATTGTTATTGATGTTTCTGATAGAGGTGCAGAAATTCTTTCTATGATGTGTGCTGTTTTATCAATGTTGTAATGTGGTATTACCCGCGATTTGATATGTATCATAGTTTTCCCTCTTGTTTCCCCCGCCGTGCTAGATGCTAGACCGTAAATTGAAATATTTGAATATTTTCGACGCAGAGCTAGGCGTTGCACGCATGATTCCGTGATAAAGGATGATTATGATCCCGAATCAAGCAGTGCTCTTGCTAGCATTTGTTGGCCATTATTTGCTTGAAGGTAAATCAAGGCTATTGGTAATTGGGTGTTCGGAGGTGTCTGGTTTTTATGTAAGGATGTTGTTTTTAGTTTAATTGATGGATGTGGTGTTGATGTTAAATCCTTTGCGATTATTGATTGGTTAGAATAATTGTTTGCTGTTGATATTGAAGATGTTGCTGTTTCGCCTGTGTTTATTGCTGATGCTGGTAACGTGTTGATTGTAGTTAAGTTTTCACTAGTTGAATGTAGGTTCGTTGATTGCTGTTCCTTGTGTAATAGTAAATGTTGTCGCTTGTTACAAATCAAGCATAAAGTGCGCGAATAACACTGTGGTTGTAAATGACCAAATCGTTAGCAATTGAGACAACTATTTGAATAGGGGACATTTGAATAAATAGTGATCCTTCTTACATGCGATACAGTTCCATTTGTTCCCTTGTTCTGCTTAATGCGATTTTATGTGTTTATGCACTGAGATGGTTGGTTTTGTAACTGACGCACAAGACTCCAGAGCATCACAACTTGTACTTAACAATTCCAAAATTTTTTGAAAAGTGGGAAATGCGATTGCTACCGATTCCTTCGCCCATAAATGTCGTGTATCTGCGTCTATTTTGCCTAGTAGTAAGTGTATCAACCATGGATCGCGTGTTTCTGCTTGATTTCCTAGTACCTTCAAGCCACGGATAACCTCATCCGATATATCACACAGTTTTCGTAACTCTTTATCGTTGCCTTGACTGCTGCACTTTTGTTCCAAAAATAATTGAATTAGAGATAAAATTACTGCCTTCGGTTGGTTGTATCTCGCTATTAAATTGGCCCGTGCTTCTTCGTAGTTTTGCTCCGCGACTTTGATGTGACTTATTAATGCTGCAGCCTCACCTCTCAGCAACTCATTCAAAATTTGTAGTTTATGTACCGCACTCACTCCTGTATTCTTGTACACCGACGATAAATATTGATCGTGAAATGACGGCCATAATTTATAATCGCCGGAGAACGGCTCTATGATTATTTTAGCTAGCCTTACATTTTGCGATTGGTTCATCCCTTGCATTAAGGTTTACTGTTGGCCAATGAATTGTCCGAGGGTAGTATTCAAATTTTGTATCTCCCTCCTCCTCATCGGTTATGGGAACATACTGTTCAAACCCGAGCAACTCCATTTCCTGCGAATTAAATTCCTTATACAATCTTTCCATGTTAGCTTCGCGCTTTTATATCGCTTCTAGTGTGGTAAGGTTTGTAATAGTCGCACTATAAATTTGGATTGCACGCATCTGTTTCACCGCACGTATATCACTGTCCATTTCGATTAATATGGTAATACACTTTCTAATTGTTCAAAGGATATGGTTCAATTCACTATTTACTTTTCACAACACTACGCTTCGTTGAATATACTCTTTCTATGACCTTTATGGTTTGTTCCGCGTTTTAGTGGATCGCATTAACATTAATTTACAAATATTAAAATAAAAAAAATCTAAAATGGATACTTCCACGTTTAAGGAATTCACTTAAATTTTACAATTCTTTTTTTCTTTGCTAAAAGTTAAAATGGCTACGTCCACGTTTGTTAGAGAATGACCTTCACAAAATATTACGATTTTTCGAGAACAAACAATTCACAATGTCTAATTCCCCGTTTATAGAATGGCACTCTAGTAACGTTTACAAATTTTAGCAATAAAATTTTATAATATCTATTTACACGTTTTAGATAATGGCAATCAAATAATTTTACAATTTTAGCAACAAAAAAAAAAAAATATTTTAAAATGGCTTCTTATCTTAAGTTGAAGCGGAATAATGTTGTGTGCAAATTTTGTCCGGATTTGTCTTCAATTACGGCTTTAATTAGATAGCTTCATATACACAGCTTCCCGATTTCCAGCGTCAAATATGCCTGTCAGTCTGTCAGTCTGTCTGTGTCCTATCTACAACCCAGATGGTATTACCAATCGAACTGATACATCAGATTTAAGGTTTTTTGACAAAATGGGAGGTCCAGTGAATTTTACTCCAAATCGGCTAACCGGAAGTGGCCACACCCTTGGTCCAAAAAATTTAGTTTGCAAATATCTTAAAATGTATAAGGTTTATAAAAAACTACTTAGTACAATATGTTTCCAAAAAATTAAAAAAAAATAAATAAAATGTCTCTGTTCGTAAAAGAAAGTCGTGTGTTGGCCACACCTCCATTTTTTATTAGTAAAATACAGAATACAAATCTCAAAAGCTCGAGGAAAAGCTTTGCTGTTCAGATACAATTATTTTTATTTGATGGCGGTTTGTAACTTAGTAAATTATTAACAAAATAAATCAAATAAGTTATATTGGCATTCAATTTTCTAAATACGCATTCTATTGTCAACATCCGTCGAGTACAGACGTTCACAGAGCAAAACAAATTTAAAATAAAACAAATAAATAATATAAAGTGAATCAGTGCAAACCAAAAGTAACTAGCGCAATTTTGCGCATTACATAATATATTCATATATATCAAAATATACCTGTTTCAAGGTTGTGGAATAATAATGGAAAGTTTAAGGCAAAATACGGCGAGGGTACAGTTCCAGAAGACGGATCCAAAGCCAAATGATTTAGAAATGATGAAATTTGTGCTCAACGTGGGATTAACCAGTAAAGAGGTACATACACTGTATCAAGATTTGTACGATCTTGATAAAATATTAATAAAATAAATTCAATAATGAACAAACATACCAACAATTTATATTGGAAAAAAGTTCACTAATCTTCACCTATAATAATGGAACAACAACAGAAGTTACTGTGAAGGGTACAAGTGGGGTAATGCGATATGTGCGTGTATTTAATCTACCACCAGAAATTACTGAAAAAACGTTGTGTGAGGCCATGCAACGGTTTGGAAATATATTGTCAACAAGACGAGAAAAATTTGCTGCAAACTCCCTATTACCAGTATTTTCGGGTGTGAGAGGTGTATACATTGAAATTGAACGCAAAATTCCGCAATTTATATACGTCCAAAATATAAAAGCAAGAATTTTCTATGATGGAATGAGAGAGAGGTGTTTTAAATGCGGCGAAGACACTCATAAAAAACAAGATTGTCCGTTATTGTGCAATAACACCAACGAGTTGCCACTACAACAACAAGCACAACAACAAACAATAACAACACAAGAAACAGATGAACAACATTTACAAACGCAACGACAATCAGAACACGCACAACAAACAAGCACGTTCGATAAAAATACGGTTCAAGCTACTACCAATCAAGAACCTGTTAAATATAGTGATGTTGCGAAAATCAACATGCTACACACAGAGGCACAAAATAAAATTGAAAATATCAAAAAAATGATTAATTTAAAAGACCACAATAACAAAGAGAGAACAACAGAAACTGATTCATCTTGTATGGACACGGAAGCTGAAGATGTGTCGGTAAACAAAAATGTAAATAAACGAGGTCGACCGTACAAAAAAACTCGCTATACTAGTACAAAAAACCGTATAGCTTTTATTGATCAGTACAACAATACAGCGTTGAGCAATGACGCAAATAATGACAATTTTATGGCACCACTACCTCCAATAAAACCAGATTAAATAATATTCAATTATTACAAAAATAAAAAATGATTTTATACATAAACGAAAATGGACATCAACGCGCAGCATAAAACAACAAAATGCATCATTTATTACTGAAGGATGCAACAACAACATTTTTTATGCAACAAAATTTATTTATTTTTTAAATTTATTTTTGTTAAACTAATGGATTCTCCCTGCACATATTTTAATTGGTATGTATAAATTGTTATTTGAATGAATGTGAGACATGAGTGAAAGAATTATTGTTGGCCAGATAAACATACAAAGTTTTTACGCAAAGAAAAGTATGTTGGAAAATTATCTGGCCAAGAATAAAGTGAATGTGATGCTTATAAGCGAAACGTGGGAAAGAATGAACAAGACGTTAAATGTAAGAGGGTACAGATTTCTTTCCAAACCAAGAAATGATGGTTATGGTGGAGTGGCTATAATGTACGCCAGAAATATAACGCTCAAAGAGGTTCAGTTACCCGCTTTTGAGGTGATTGAAGCAATAGCCGCCTTAACAACGAATTTGGAAAGAAATCTGTTACTAGTGAGCGTGTATGTAACCCAGGTTCGTGATGAAGATGAAAGGAAAAAAGCCTTGAGTGATTTTAAAAAATTGTTTGACTGGGTGAGAGATAAAAGTGACCTGATTGTATGTGGAGATATGAATGCGCATGCGAGAATGTGGGGTTGTTTAGACAATTGCGCAAGGGGAAAACAGTTGGCCGACCTGATTCAAGACTCCGATATGGTGCTCTTGAATGATGGAAGGCCAACTAGAATGGCGAATGTGGGAGGCACGGCCAGCGCAATAGATTTGTCTATGACAACTATTGAACTGGCCTGCCGGGTCACTTAGAATGTTGAAGAAGAGAATTTGGGTGGGGATCATTTCATGATTAAAATGATCATGAATGATAATAGAGTGTTTAGGGAAAAACGTGAATTAATGAATAATAGGAAATGGGTGAATCAAATGAATGAGATTCTCGGAGAAAATGAAATAAATCAAAGCCAGTTAGAGAGTGAAATTGAACGGGTAAATAAATTGTGTACAAAAATTGTGGATATGAAAGAGATTAATGTGAATGGTTGGTGGAACAATGAAGTTCAATACTGGTATGAAAGAAAGCGAATAGCCTTGCGTGAATTTAATAGGAATAAGAGTAGTGAGAATAAGATTATGTATGGTAAAATGAATGGAAAATTGAAAAAGGCTATTCGCAGAGCAAAAAGGAAAAGTTGGCGGGAATATGTGTCCCAAATGACACATAGAACCACAACTAAGGATGTATGGAGTTTGTTTAATAGGGTGAATGGTAAATACTTTAATGTGAGCAATGTGGTATGTGAGAACAGAGAAAAAGGTGAAGAATTTATAAGAATGATATTGAATGTAAGCAATGATTTGAATGTAATAAATGAAGTTGATAGAATGAGTAGAAATGAAAGAATGGATTGTATGTATGAATGGGGAGAGTTCCTGAGAGTGTTAGATAGATCAAAATCTACCACTCCAGGGACAAACCGAGTAAGTTATAAGATGATTCGGTTGTTGAGTGACTCAGCAAAGCATAATTTGCTTGAGATACTCAACAAAGTGTGGATGGGTTCAAAAATACCGGACAAATGGAAAGAGAGCAGAGTGGTTCCTATCCCTAAACGGGATAGAGATCCAGATGTGGCAACAAATTATCGAGGCATATGTATGTTGAATGTTTTTATAAAAATCTTAAATGGAATGATGAAAGAGCGCATGGAAGATTTTGTGAATGAAAATAATTTGTTGCCATCGACAACATTTGGATTTCGAAAGAACCACTCTGCAATTGAGTGTGTGGAAAAGTTTGTTTGGGAAGTAAGAAAGGATAATTTGAAAGCTGTTGCGGTATTTTTGGACATCGAAAGAGCTTATGATTATGTGGTTCCGTGGAAATTACAACAAATTCTATCGAATTTTGGATTTTCACGGAAAGTATGTATGTGGATAAAAGATTTCATGACTGATAGAAAAATGGTTCTGAATGGAAGTGGTTTTAGGTTGGAGGGAGTTGCAAATATTGGACTTCCGCAAGGAAGTAGAATATCTCCAGCTCTGTTCAACCTATGTACCAGCGAGATAGACCACATCAATACAGACAATCAAATCGTTCTGCAATTTGCAGACGATTTTGTAGTAATTGGAAAAGGGAGAAGTATTGATGTGGCGGCTCAAAGAGCGCAAAAGAGGGTAAATGATTTAATACAAAAACTTAAAATGTTGAATCTGAGAGTGAATCCCGATAAGTGTGCTTATATGAGTTTCAGAACAAACGTTGCAAATGTTAGTATAAGTGTTGATAGCCGAAGAATTGAACAAGTAAATGCGTACAGGTATTTGGGTATTTGGATTGATAGACGAATGAACTTTGGAAAGCACATGAAAATTTTGGCAGATAACTGCAAGGAACGTTTAAATGTGGTTAAACGGGTGAGCAAACCTAAGTGGGGCGCTCACCCGAGTGTGACTGATATGTTAAGGAAGGCCCTTATATCCTCCAAAATTGGATATGGTATTAGTGTGTATGGGAATGGTTCGAAAGGGGCTTTTAGCCAATTAATGAAAGTAGAAAATGCATGTGCAAGAGTGGTATTGGGGGCGATTAACTCAACCCCAATACACACTCTGTGGTCTGAAATGGGTGATTCACCTCTTGATTACAAGAGAGAGAGTGGATCACAGTGAGAGAGTCGGTGAGAATGATAACTAAGAAAAATGAGTTTTGGAATGAGATGATAGTAAGATTACAAAGTAGGGCGGTGTACAAACCGACATATAGAACTAGCATTGCACTTGAAAATTTGAACATGTTTCTGAGTATAGGCAATGCTGGTCCGCAACCCGTTCCTAATAATCTTACTGTATATTTGAATATGGAGGAATTTAATAAGGGAATGAATGAAGTTATCGCCAAAATTATGTTTGGGAAAATCAGTCAGCGGTATGTGCAAGATGATATAGTTTATACAGATGCTAGTGTGAATGAGAATGGAGTGGGTGTTGGTGTCTTTATGCCTGATAAGAATGTTGAAAAGTATTTTAAAGTGGACAAAAGCATCTGTATAATGAACGCTGAACTGATTGGAGTATTTGAAGGAATTAATCTGGCTGTGAATGAAGGGGAAAGGAAAATAGTAATATTTACCGATTCTCAGAGTGGATTATGTTTGCTAAAATGTGGAGGTGGAAGGAAAGGCAATGTGTATGTTGATCTTATTTTTGAATGCGTTCGAGACTGTCAACGTGATGTGACCATACAATGGATCCCATCACATAGACAGATCGAAGGAAATGAAAGAGCCGATATGTTAGCAAAAAAGGGTACATTGAATGACATGGTTCAGGAGTACGAAAGGAAGGATGCAAGAGACGTACTTCGAATGTTTCAGATGAATCTGTGGAGAAAATGGGAGAGTGAATTTAACGAGAAAAGTTTAATGAAAGGAATGAAGTACAACTGGAAGGAATGCTTGTGGAAACGTCATTTGAGTGAGGACAAAGATTGTGAGTTGTGTGGAAGTGTGGAGGATGTTGAACATCTCATATTGGCTTGTCCCAGATATAGCCAATATAGATCTAAGTTCAACATCCTTCGGAATGCAAGAAATCTAAGTGAATTAATGAATGAGGGTGGTTATGTGGCTTATAAGGAAATGTATGAATTTATTAGGATAAGTGGAATAACAATTTAATATGAAACAACTATTTACTAGCTGATGAAATATGTGAAGGGATAATCCGGTTCTTTTTAATAGTGAGGAAAATATTATGAAAAATGTAATTTGAACTAAAATATGTAAACAGATTTATAAATATGATTTTTGGCGATATGGCTCTTTTTTTATGTAGGAGCCAAGCCTAATAAAAAAAAAAAAAAAAAAAAAAAAAAATTTCTAAATAAAATCTAAATATTGTTGTTGTTGTCAATATTTTTCAAATGTTGTTGTTGTCAAATATAATTTTTTTGAATTTAATCTATAAAAATACGATGAATTGAATTCCCTTCGGCAGTCGATGTAACTGTAATTAGTACAGTAACCTGTTTGATATTAAAATGCAAAACACAAATATGTGAAGCTCGAGCAAAAGCTTGGCTTTTTAATTAGAATTATTTTAATTAAGCAAATAATATTTAAGCAAATAAGTTAATTTTTATTGTTGCATCTCAGCTAAAATTATTTTTATTTATTGCCAGTTTGTAAATATATAAATTATTAATTAAATAAATCAAATAAATTATTGGGAAACTAAATTTTGGTTTGCGCGGTCTTACAGCAACCATCTGTATAGCAAACTTTTTTTTAGTCAATTGCAAAATTTTAATTTCTAGAGCCTCGCAAACACTCTTACTTTCAATAAGATAAACATAGCACAAATTTTTGAGACTTTAATTAAGAAAATGAAAGAGTGGAATATTTAAATTATCTCCCATTTGTTCAATCATAATCGAACAACTATATTTTGCAAAACTGCTTTTATGAATTTTTATCACATTAATCAGAATCGGATGGATTGTGCACCTCTATAATACAGTGATGGAGTTCATTTTTGAAGCTTATGAACTATTTCACTTGACCTAGAAAATTTTCAACATATACAAATAACTTCAGTAACGTTTTCATGTTTTACATTTGTCTCCGATTCAAAATGTAGTTTGTTGAAACTACCTTCTGCTTAAAATCATTTGTGGTTTGCTGAAAAATTGGCATTTGTACGGGTTAGCTATATCCAGTATAGTTTTAGCTTTGCATTTTTTTTCATCTTTAAAAACGTTAATTCGTAATATTATTCCTTATTAAAAGATCTAATATAAGCGTTATTAACTGAAACTAAGGCGCACAAACCATAACCGATTGGTTTTGAAAATAAAAGATTTAGAACAACTTTAAAATAAAAATTGTAGAAATTGGAACTTGAAACATTTTTTTTTTAATAAATTTGTACCAATTCCCAATATCCCGAAACAACCGAAACGTACCAGCATCAAATCATACCAAATAGAAAACTTGCTACCTACCATACATATACAAAAGGACACGTTTATTACATTGAAAACATATTTTATTGCTAATTTTTCGACACGAAAAGAATACTGCCTGCACGTCTTCCATTTAACGATAATTCTGTGTCCAACCTTGTTTTATTACTCCATCTGTTGGGCAGCATCATATAAATTATTTGACAATATTATTAATTCTAATCAAAATAAAAGCAACATTTTCGGTTAAATTTGACACCATCCCACATTTTGCCGCATAATAATATACTCGTGGACCATATAAGTTTACGAAGTCATATAATAATAAAATGTTGTGATTTTATATTTTCTGTTCTGTCGTCGTCTATTTATAAATATACCGTTTTCATTATTATCACCTTAATAGTTCCTGTGTGACAATTTCGAAATAAGATTTTTCCAATTTTTTTTTTTTTTTTTGTATTCTAAAAATTATTACATTTTTTTCTCCATCTCCCCCAAATGATTTTTTTTTTGTATAGTTTGAGACTATGATAAGACAGAAAATTGTCGAACGACAACATCGATTTAGTATACAGTTATTGTGATAATACAAAAAAAAAATCTGTTCAAAATAAAAGGCAAAAAAAACGTTCGACGGGAAAATATTTAGACTGTAAGCACAGTGTGTAGATAGGGACTGATATATAATTTAGTTTTCAGAGAGTTTATTGCGACTAGTCGATGGAAAAGAAAAAGCAGCTGAATAAATGCAATAAAAAAATGTTATTTTGCTTATTTTTATTAAGTTATATTCCCATATTGACAGTAAAACGGATGTGATCGAATTATTTGTTTACGATCTTCAAAATAATGGTTGTTTAGGGAGGGCGTACCTGAAATGAGTTTAAATAATGGAGTCAATGGATTCCAAAGTCTAGTCTATTTTAGTTTATAAGCAAATTTGCATTACTAAAATTTAAATCGCTTCGATTTCTCGCCAAACCGTTTTACTGAACATTCTCGAAACATAAACATTGCAGTCCCTTTGGCGGCTAGTTTACATCAGTAAAACGAGCTTGATGAAATCAAAATATTTACAAAGGAAAATTATAGTAAATCCCTCAGTGACCTGAAACTTTCAACATAGTCAACACACTCGAGTCCCAGATTGAATAATGCATAAAGAGAGTAAGAGAATAACAAGAGAAATACAAAGCTTATGTTGCAAACAGTAACGGTTGCTTGTTGACCTATCATAATATTGTTATATAAATAGGGGTTAATGCCTACTTATACATTCACTAAACCTAAACTAACTAGAGCCTAAATACTGTTTATTTAAGGCAAGTTTTTAATGTTAGAGAATTTATAGATTCAACGATTCGAGCTTACCTCGGGTGGGGGCTATTACCGAATCGTGAATTTATTTATCTTTAGATGGAGAATGCCGCTAGGCACAGTGTTATTTGACTATTCGGATACCTTGAGCACCGCTAACAAAAGAAACACGTGCGTAGCACTTTTTGGTTCTTTTGAGAGTGTTCTCTCAAGGCCTGGGCGTTATTGGTTAGTTGTTGTAATACTTACTTCTTATATTCTGGATCTGGAAGATGATAGAAACTCCGCTTCTTGGTTTAATATTTTTTATTTAATATACTTATTTCACTTTGACAATGTTGTGGTTTTGAGATTCAAGACTATATTACTTATATTAAATTTTGTAAGCCTTATATACTAATTTTGTGTGTGTCTTTTGCACTAACAACAAAATTTCATTTCGGTCAATAATTTGGGTTGTTATGTTTGATTGCATTTTTTATGCATTACAATTATTGCAAGTCGTGTGACATTTATTTAGTTTTGTCGGTATGTTTTTTTTTTGTGTCCCACATTTAATTGCTATTGGACGATTTTCATATATTGATAGTTAAATTTATTACATATTTTACTGATAGACCTTTTCCAAATTTATGACCTAAATTTTAATTGATTTTACATATTTTTATATTAAACATTTTTTTAAAAAAAAAAAAAAATTTAATTTTTTTTTGAAGCGGAGTGACGTAAGTGATCTTTTTATAATTAATATTATTTCGTATAATCACAAAACACCAACAGTTTTCACTTACTTAAAAATAAAAAAACCAAAATTTTATTTTTGAATTTATTTACTTTTATTTATTTAAAATTACAACTAGTTTCGATCTTGTAAAAATCATCTACAGGTAATTTTTTGCAATTAAAAAACTAAAGTAAAAACAACTCTTATATATACAAAAATGTTTGTTTAACAGGTAAAAAAAAAAAACAAAAAAAATATAAAAAGGACTTATATATAAAAATACTAAACAAAATATAAAAGAAATAATAAAAAAAAAAAAAACGGAGGCGGACAAACCCACAAATTTAATTAAAAATAAGGGGTATTGCGCTTGTTATGGTTAATTTTTAAAAGTTATTTTAAATAAGGGGGAATTAATTTTTGCATCATCTGTGTTCATGAGATTTGTGGTGTTGGCGATGTGGTATGACTCGTATGCGTCTAGTTTCCATTTTTGATGTACTGTTTTTATTATTTTTGAAATAGTGGTGTCTATTTTGTGGTTATGGTGGAACATATGATATGCAACACTAGATTTATTCCAGTTGGCTTTTTCATGTTCTTTAAGCCTAGTGCTGAAATCTCTCGAAGTCTGGCCGATGTAGGTGTCCTGGCAATCAGAACATTTAATTTGGTAAATTCCAGACCGTAAATCTTGTGTTACATTATCTTTAAAGTTGTTTAAATCCTTTTTGATGGTTGTTGATGGACGGGTGACAAGTTCTATGTTGTGTTTGTGGAAGACGCGCTGAAGTTTATTGGTGATATCCGGAAAGTATGGAACGCTGACTCTAGTAGTATTCACCGTTTCCATGGCTGGTTGTAATGTGGTGAGTGATGATTTGATGTGCTTGGCTTTGTGCTTGTTGATAATGCTATCAGCAAATTGAGTAGAATACCCATTGGCTACGGCCGCGTTCTGAATAAATTTAACCTCCTCATCAAATTCCGACTGCTCCATAGGTATATTAAATAATCTATGCGCCATAGAATGAAACGCTGCTTGCTTGTGCGTCACATGGTGAAATGAATCTACTGTTATGAATCTATTTGTATTTGTAGACTTTCTAAAAATTCCAAATTTTAATTTATTGTTATTATTTCGGATGATTTTTATATCCAGGAAGTTCAAAATGCCATTTTCCTCGGTTTCCATTGTAAACTTAATTGCTGGATCTATTGTATTAATATGGTTGAAAATAGCTGGCAAATGAGGTTGTTTCACTATTGCAAAAATGTCATCTACATATCTAAGCCAAATCCTCGGGAACAGGTTGAAGTTTTGTTTTAGATTTTCCTCCATGTTGCTCATGAATACGTTGCTTAGGTATGGCGCCAATTTGCTTCCCATGGATGTTCCGGATGTTTGCTGGTAAAATTTATCTCGAAATTGAACAAAATTCTGCTCCATGCATGTATCGACAATTTTGATGTAAGCTTGTATTAGACTTGCCTGTACTTGATTTTTTAAAAGATGATCCTCCAAATTGTTTATTGCCGTTTTTATTGGGATACTCGGGAACAATGCTGTCACATCAAATGATACTAATATTTCATCAGGAGCTAATGTTATGTCTGTTAGTTTTTCCACTAGCTCCTTTGAATTTATTATACTGCATCCTTTTGGTGGTGGAATCATTTCCAGCTCTTTCAACAACCATTTAGCCATGTTTTCTGTAGGTGTCGAGATATTTGATGCAATTGGTCTCATCTTGTTACCGGGCTTATGAATTTTCGGCAATGCATAAAGCTTCGATACCTTCGGATTGGTAACGTGAAATTTGTACTCTAATTGACGATCATTCAATATAGCTGCTATTTCCTTTGTTACATTTTTGGCTTGTTTGACCATGTTGTTGAGAGGGTCCCTTGGATTGTTGTTTCTCCAAGTGTGTTCTTTGTATGGACCTTCGGCTATTGTTGATAATACTCGTTCATCGTAATCCCGTTTATCCAAAATGACGACATTATTACATATTTTTATTATTACGAAATATCGCATTACTTTGAATTTTGAAATTATGATCTACATTATTTATTTCCTTATATTCTAATACATAAAATTTACTACCGATCATATTTCTTTTTTCTTTTCGCTCCATTGACCTATAATGTTATGTATTGCGATATTCCACTTTACTTTATTTTTATATTACAGACGGTTACTTAATTTCTTTATATGTCATATGTCTCGTATTTTCAAGTTCATCATTTTCAATTTGTTTTGGTAACTAACCTTAATATTGTATGTGTTATATTTGATATTCATATTCCTGAATGTTTACTATTTATTGTCGTATAATGATGGTCAGTGCCATTATACAATTATATTAATTATTTACTATGTATGTTAGATGTTGGGAAATGGTATTATTTCCTATGGGAAATGATGCCGTTTCACAACATACCTCCCTTCTTTGAGGAAATTTTTTCTTAGGGAAAAAATTGTATACTTTGTATATGATTGGTTATTACTAAGATTATAATTGATGTTCTAATTAAAATACTATCCTATAGCTATGTTTTACATTTATTTTGACATTGAACTAAGTTATCTCTGGTTTCTCTGTTGACGATTTGTTATGATACTGATGTCTTCACGTCCCTTTTGTTGACACGTCTTGACTCATTGGTTCTGCGATGTTGTGTTGCTAGTCTTCAGGTTGGGTTGCGATGTCTGGCTAGTTTCTGCATTGACTCTGGCCTTGGTCGACTGCTTTTGGCTCCTCTTGGCTGGTGCGTTTTGTTTTCACTTTTTAACGTGTTCTATTTTTGATACATTTGTTTTCGTATTCTATAGTTCATTGTTTAGTTAACTTATTTGAGCATGTGCTGTCTGTGATGGCTCTGGTTTGCTACTATGACTTCTTGACTGGCTTTCCCACTCTTGACTGTACTCATACTATCCTTCTGTATCTGTTTAACTGTTGATACATTTAGATTTTTGATAGTCTTTTCGAATAATTTTCCTGTGGCGTTCCCTTAGTGATGTTTGTTGTTCATCGTGATTTGGATCATCGATCTGGAATTCTTCTTCTTTTTTTTTCGTCTTCTGTGGTAACCGCTACCTTTTTTTGTTAGTTCAATGACCTATCCTACTGTTTTAATATTTTTTAAATACTTAAATATTCTAATACAATTCGTTCGGACCTTAATTTTTTTTTTTTTTTTTTTTTTTTTTTTTATGAATGAACTTGACAAAAATTTTTTTTTTATGTTTTGTAATTTGATTCTTATTTACTACGAGCATACTTTTTTTTTTATGTTTTGACCTTGCGTCTGATTCTATACATATTTTTAATTTTTATTTTCTTATTAGGTTTTTAGTGTTAGTTTGGATTTGGCTTTAAAATGTGGCCAAAATTTTTTTTTTTTATTTATCATCTTGTTTCCTCATGTTTGTTAGTTTTCTGTGACGTGAGGGAAAAAGAGATTTAAATTACTGCATGTTTATTATTCTATCCGCTGGTATCTCTCTTTTTTCAGTTTTACTGATAATTTCGCTCGGAGTTCTAACTGTGGCTTCTGTGGGGACCTCGTGTTTAATTTTAATTTCTGTCGAGCTATTCTTCCTACATAACCAAAGAATTACACAGGCTATGACTACTCCTGTTATAATTCCTCCTATGACGAATTTGTAAACTTTAACTTCATGGTCCGTTCTGTTATTGATATGTGACCGTTCTGATTCTTCAACGTCTGTGGATAACTTATTTAACTTAATTTGTTTTATAGGGTTTCTACAGAATATTTCTGTTAGCGGAGGAGAGTAGAAAACAAAAAATATTTCTTATTGTAGGGAATGTTCCCTGATTTTATTCTTTCTTCAAACTATTATTGTGTATATTTTGTTTTTTATGATATCTTTAAAATTTTGATTGTGATCCAATAAATAACTACTATGAGCTAGGTTGAAATTATGGATCTACTAGTTTGAGAATAAAAAATTTAATTCTTCTTCAACCGATTGTTGTGAATGTTTTTGTTTTTCCCTCTAACCTCTATTAGTGTGTTAGTAGGGGATAGTACCTTTACCACCGGATATGGTCCTAACCAGATAGGATCTTGCTTGGTCCTCCTCATTTCATTTCTAACCCATACTAAATCTCCATTATTCACATGAAAGGATGCCGTATCTTTGTCATAACTCTCTTTTGCCTTTTCTTTCTTTTTGAGGATATTCAGGCGAGCTATGTGATGAGCTAGCCGCAACCGAGCTTTTAGCTCGCTGACATAGTCATCATAATTGTATAAAGGTTGCGGTTCCTTTTTGACGGCTGTTAGTACTAAGGCTGGTCGACCAAACACCAATTCATACGGGGTGAAATTTGTGGAGCAATGGGGTGTCGTGTTGTACACGAACATTGCATAATGAACCATTTCATCCCAATTGTGATGGTCTATATCTGCGAAGTTTCGGAGATATTCCTTGAGAGTGTTATGGGATCTTTCAAGAGCACCATTTGTCTGCGGATGAAAACTCGTAGTAGTTATATGTTTAATTTTGAGTAGTTTGCAGATATTCTCAAATATATTGCTCATGAAATTAGACCCCATATCAGTTAGGATTTTTTCGGGTGCTCCAAATTTCGTGATATATTGTTCGCACAGTGCCTTTGCTACTGTGTTAGCCTTTTCATCCGGTATGGGGATAGCACCAGAGAATTTACTTAAATCATCTTGGAACGTCAATAGATATTTGTTCTGTGCTTCGGTTGTGGGCAAGGGACCTACAATGTCCAACGCTACCCGTTGGAAAGGGAATTCTGAAGTTTCGGTTAGCACTAGAGGGACTTTTGTTCGTCTGCTCGCTTTGTTTTGTTTACATTTCTTACATTTCTTAACGTAAGTTTTTACTTCTTTTAACAAATTTGGCCAATAATAATTCATTCGAATTCTTTTATAAGTTCGAAACACTCCTGCATGACCTCCTAGTGGTAGATCATGTTTTTCGAGGAGGATTTGAGCCTTGATTTTTGGGTCTGTGATAATTTGGACGTTCTTCTGCGTCACATAACCGTTTTCAATGTTCGAAGGGCTAGTGGTTTCGTGAAGTTTTGTTGCTTTGTTGTCTGATGGGTTCTCCTCTTGTGTGGATGATAGTTGCTTTGCTTGTGCTCTCGTGATTACTTTGACTTCTTCTTGGCGTATTCTACTAAGTGCATCTGCCCCTGTGTTTGATTTACCCGAGACATGTACTACGTTATAGTCATATTCTGCGAGTTGTAATCTCCACTTGAGGATTCTTTTTGATGCATTTTTTAGGTCGCCAATTAGAGGTTTATGGTCTGTTTTAATAGTAAACTTTCGACCAAACAGATAAGGTCTAAATATTTCGACTGCCCATTTTGTTGCGAGCATTTCTTTTTCTATTGTTGAGTAATTCCTTTCTGCAAGCTTAAGAGAACGACTAGCGTAGGCAACTGGCAAGTCGTCTCCATCGTGGATTTGGCTGAGAATGGCTCCCACGCCAAACTCGCTAGCGTCTGTCGTTAATACGAACATACGGTCGAAATCGGGATATTGGAGGATTGGAGAGGTAGTAATTTTACTTTTTAGACAGTCGAACGCGGTTTGACTTTTTTCGGACCATTCGAATTTGTTTTTCTTTTTGGTTAATTGGTGCAGAGGTTCTGCAATTGTAGAAAAAGCTGGGACAAACTTTCTGTAATAACTGGCGAGACCAAGGAAACTTTTGGTTTCACGCATATTCCGTGGAACTGGGAAATTTACAATGGCTTCTACTGTTTTGGGGTTAGGCTTGATGCCTTGAGGAGTAATAACATGTCCTAAATATTGAATCTCCTTACAGAGGAATTGACACTTCTCTGTCTGAATTTTTAAGTTGCTTCTTCTAAGCGCTGAAAAAATGTCCCTCAACTTACTATTGTGGTCTCTCAAATTCCTCCCATAGACAATCACATCATCTAGGTAAACGAAACATTTAAGGCCCTGTTGTCCTAACAACACACTATTGATCATTCTCTGGAATGTGCTTTGGGAATTTTTCATTCCGAAGGGCATCCTGAGAAATTCAAAGTGGCCATAGTCCGTACTAAATGCTGTTTTGTGCCTATCACAGGGATCCATCTCTATTTGATGATACCCGCTGGCCATGTCTAGGGTAGAAAAATATTGTGAGTGACCCAGTTGGTCAAAAATGTCGTTGATTAATGGGAGTGGGAATGAATCTCCTATAGTGGCTTCATTGACTCTACGAAAGTCTACTACCACTCTCCATTTTACTTTACCATTTTTGTCCGGTTTTTTTGGTACCACTAGTAAAGGACTATTAAAGGGACTGGTGCTGTGCGTGATGATATTGTCATCCAGCATCTTTTGTACCTGGGTATCTATTTCTTTCTTCAGTACTTGGGGAATTCTGTACTGTCTGGTGTTTATTGGAGGTGTATTATTATGAAGACGAACTTGGTGTTTGACACCTGGAACGCTTGTAAGTTTGTCACCTTCGACAAAGAAAATATCGGAATACTCCCTGATTAATTCAAGTAGTGTAGTGGATTCTTCTATGTTAAGATTTTTGTCCATAGTCGTAACTACTTGATTGATAACCAAGTCTTCTCTACTTTCGGGATGTTGTCTGTCATTCATTTCAGAACATTGATCCAACTGCATGATGTCATATTGACGAAGATCAGTGAGTTTCGGGACGAAGTTTTTGATAGTTACTTCGTTAGGATTTGTATTTACAATGCTGATTTGTGCTTTCAGCCTGTCGGGTTGGATAAGACAGTTACCAACAAAGACACCTTGCATTATCTCTTCAGAATTGCATAGGTATGGGTTATTCGTGGGGGTTTGGATTTGTATAATTACTTCCTTCCGTGGAGGAAGGTTTACTACAGTTGGACGATTAAGAAATTTGATTGTATTCCCCAAGATTTTTAGCTCCGAAGTGCTGTACAAAATATCTACTTTATTTCCGTTAAGGAAATCTCTTCCCAGAATTCCATCCTGATCAATTGGGAATTCGTCCTCAACTACCTGGAATTTCTGTGGAATCTTAAGATGTGGTGTGATTTCTATATGAGTAGATACACATCCAAGAGTGGTGGTGGCTTCTTTGCCGATCCCTTTTAACAGGGTTTTACCACTTTGATCTATCGATCTGGGGTTTTTGATCATTTTTTGTTTGATCAATGACACGGAAGCACCAGAATCTATTAAGAGGATAGATTCTTTTTTTGATGCTCCGAGCTTCAAGCTCACCATATCGTGGGTAAACTTGTGCTTTGATACTAGATTGATTTGGTAGGAATTCAACGCTTCGGGGGACGTGTGGATTTGGGCGACAGTGACAGTGGTGAATGGCTCCGATGGCGGCCAAACCTCCTCTGTTTCTTTCGGTTCGGCGGACGTTCTCTGACCGTTATTATTTTGGTATGAGAATGGATTTATACGAACTACCGAGGCGGGGCTCTGGCAGTTATTATTTAGGTGCGAGGCGGAACTCGTAGGAACTACTGAAGCGGAACTCTGGTAGTTATTATTTAGATACGAGACGGAACTCGTAGGAACTACTGAGGCGAAACTCTGGTAGTTGTTATTTGAGTACGAGATGGAACTCGTAGGAACTACTGAAGCGGAACTCTGGTAGTTGTTATTTGAGTACGAGATGGAACTCGTAGGAACTACTGAGGCGGAGCTCTGGTAGTTATTATTTAGGTACGAGACGGAACTCGTAGGAACTACTGAGGCGGAACTCTGGTAGTTATTATTTAGGTACGAGACGGAACTCGTAGGAACTACCGAGGCGGAACTCTAGTAGTTATTATTTAGGTACGAGACGGAACTCGTAGGAACTACTGAGGCGGAGCTCTGGTAGTTATTATTTAGGTACGAGACGGAACTCGTAGGAACTACCGAGGCGGAACTCTGGTAGTTATTATTTAGGTACGAGACGGAACTCGTAGGAACTACTGAGGCGGAACTCTGGTAGTTATTATTTAGGTACGAGACGGAACTCGTAGGAACTACCGAGGCGGAACTCTGGTAGTTATTATTTAGGTACGAGACGGAACTCGTAGGAACTACTTAGGCGGAGCTCTGGTAGTTATTATTTAGGTACGAGACGGAACTCGTAGGAACTACTGAGGCGGAACTCTGGTAGTTATTATTTAGGTACGAGACGGAACTCGTAGGAACTACTGAGGCGGAGCTCTGGTAGTTATTATTTAGGTACGAGACGGAACTCGTAGGAACTACTGAGGCGGAGCTCTGGTAGTTATTATTTAGGTACGAGACGGAACTCGTAGGAACTACTGAGGCGGAACTCTGGTAGTTATTATAAAGATATGTGTCTGAACTCGGTGTCATGGCCGAGACAGAACCTGGTTTACTTATATTACTACTATTAATGTATATCTTTTCGGGAAGTGGACTCGTCTGAACTACAGCTGGTGTTGCTGATGCTCGACGAGTCCCCCTTCGTTTCCCTGGTGATGAATTGAGTTTTCGTTGACGTTTTCTATATAGTTAATATTCATTCTCTGCAGACCGTTCGTTAATTGATTGATGTCCTGATCTCTCCGGTAACTCTGTGGATCCCTGTTAAGGTAAGTCGGTTGCCTTTGATTAACTGTGGGCTGTAATGATCTTACTGGAGGTTGATAAGGATTCTGTTTTATTGGACTGTTGTGTGTGTTCCTGCGTGGCTCGAGATTGTGCTGGACCCTATTTGGCTGATAATTTCGTCGTCCATTATTTTGTTGGTAATTTTGTTGATTTCTGTTTGGATACTGATTCTTAATTCCAAACTGTGGCTCGTAGAGTTGCGCTCCGGACTGTGACTGTTGGTACCTTAGATTTGCGGCATTTCTGGCGGCACAGTTCTCCAAGATATGCCCGAAACGTTTGCAATACCTGCATGATACGGTTGGTACTACAACTTCCCTCCGTGCATGTGTCAAGGTATTGGTTCGGCATGTCTTCGCACTGTGGCCTGCCTTGTCACAAAGCTGGCACCTTGCCAGTGTATCCCCCTGGCTGCCAGTTGCTGTTGCTCTGGACAAACCAAGCTGACGCTCTACTCTATCTGCCATTTCAACAAGTTCTTTCAAGGATTTCCCTGTGGCCATCGACAGGTTTGTTCGGATGGCTTCGTTGTGTAATCCACGAACGAAAGCCTCCTGTTCTAATGTGGCCACAAGGGGTTTCGGGAGTGCATTTGCCTCACCATATTTGGTACGGACTCCTGCTTCATAATCTAGTGCATGACTCTGTATCTGACTACCGAAGTCTGCACAGCTCTCGAATTTCCCTTGCTTGGCATTCCTTAATCGGTCTTGTAGTGATTCTATTGTGTGGGTGGGTAAAAATTTCTTTGCTATCAAACTATAGAAGTCTTTGAGATCTTCTATATGGATGTCTTTGAACATCGTATATGCCCTACCACGAAGTCTAAATAGAATCTCGTCCAATAAGGTTGCCAGCTGTTCTGGTTTACCTAAGAGTTGTTTCTCGACGCGTTTGCACGCGTCTAAGAAGAAATAAACCTCGCTGGGGTCGACCTCAGCTTGGCCATAGAAAAGAGGAACACGTTTCTCTACTAATTCTTGAATCTGCGTCAAATTAGCCATTTTTCTTTCTATAATCTCAGTGTACGTTGGAACGGGCGGAATGAAATATTTCGAATGAATGATTTTTTTCCTACTGTCCCTGAGCGGAACGCTTTGCGGCAGCGCCAATGTTATATAAATAGGGGTTAATGCCTACTTATACATTCACTAAACCTAAACTAACTAGAGCCTAAATACTGTTTATTTAAGGCAAGTTTTTAATGTTAGAGAATTTATAGATTCAACGATTCGAGCTTACCTCGGGTGGGGGCTATTACCGAATCGTGAATTTATTTATCTTTAGATGGAGAATGCCGCTAGGCACAGTGTTATTTGACTATTCGGATACCTTGAGCACCGCTAACAAAAGAAACACGTGCGTAGCACTTTTTGGTTCTTTTGAGAGTGTTCTCTCAAGGCCTGGGCGTTATTGGTTAGTTGTTGTAATACTTACTTCTTATATTCTGGATCTGGAAGATGATAGAAACTCCGCTTCTTGGTTTAATATTTTTTATTTAATATACTTATTTCACTTTGACAATGTTGTGGTTTTGAGATTCAAGACTATATTACTTATATTAAATTTTGTAAGCCTTATATACTAATTTTGTGTGTGTCTTTTGCACTAACAACAAAATTTCATTTCGGTCAATAATTTGGGTTGTTATGTTTGATTGCATTTTTTATGCATTACAATTATTGCAAGTCGTGTGACATTTATTTAGTTTTGTCGGTATGTTTTTTTTTTGTGTCCCACATTTAATTGCTATTGGACGATTTTCATATATTGATAGTTAAATTTATTACATATTTTACTGATAGACCTTTTCCAAATTTATGACCTAAATTTTAATTGATTTTACATATTTTTATTATTACGAAATATCGCATTACTTTGAATTTTGAAATTATGATCTACATTATTTATTTCCTTATATTCTAATACATAAAATTTACTACCGATCATATTTCTTTTTTCTTTTCGCTCCATTGACCTATAATGTTATGTATTGCGATATTCCACTTTACTTTATTTTTATATTACAGACGGTTACTTAATTTCTTTATATGTCATATGTCTCGTATTTTCAAGTTCATCATTTTCAATTTGTTTTGGTAACTAACCTTAATATTGTATGTGTTATATTTGATATTCATATTCCTGAATGTTTACTATTTATTGTCGTATAATGATGGTCAGTGCCATTATACAATTATATTAATTATTTACTATGTATGTTAGATGTTGGGAAATGGTATTATTTCCTATGGGAAATGATGCCGTTTCACAACAATATGCACTGGTAGTCAGAACCAGCTTTTTGTCTCAAAAGTAAGCAAATCTACTCGTCAGTCACATATACCTGCTAAGGACTTGAGGAGTGAAAAACAACAGAAACAAAACATATCTATTTAACTACCACCAGAGAAGCCAGCTCAGTGTAGTTACATGTAAAACGACAATGACATGAATTTTGTTAGAGCCAATAATCATTTCAAAAGAATACAAAAATTGGGCGTTATAGGAAGCTGGAGTCAAACTGCCTAATACACACAAAAAAGACAAAGGAAATGCAACACAAATCAATTAAATAGGAACTATTCTAAATTCAAGGCTAGTACTAGGCCTCCCAAAACTGCTGGTTACAACAAATCAAATCAACACAAATTAACTAAATTTGAGCGGGGAAATTATCCAACTATCTGATATGTTGGCAAAAACTACACACTTAAAAAAATTATGGTATGCGTTGCAATTAGTATCGCATTTGACTTCCAATGTATCAAAAAATAATGCAGGATGCACTTAATTTATATATACATAACAAAATATTTTTAGTATCACAAAAATCCATTAAACTAGAACAATCTTCAATGTGTGTTACGACCATCATCCGTCTACACCATGTTAAAAATTTGTTGAATAAGAAAGTAGCGGCAAATTGATAAATCTCGTTTATATTAATTCACCCGTTGAAGGGTTATTTATGCTCTTTTATGTTTCCAAATTTAAAATTAATATTCCATTCGTTTTGTCAATAAACATATTTTGTGTTGACCATGTATATTGAGAAGAGATAGATAAAAATTGTAATTCTCCCTGTTTGTTGTAACGAGTCATACGCAGCGATGCCGTTGTACTACTATCGGAGTATTTGTACTACTTTTTTAAATGGTGTACTACTGTACTCCTCAAATGCGAAAAGTACTACTGTTTTTCGTTCTGGACTGAAAATTACGAAAAAGTACTACATTTCAATAGACCCAACTACCAAAACTCTCTTTTGTTTGTAGGGATATAATATCTCAATTTTTAGTTCTGTCTTTTATCACTTTCATTCGCACATAATCACTGCGTTCCATTCGAAACATTTTGCTACTGCCAAGTACTTGAGAGTAGATGCTCAATGATGTAGGTAACTGCGGCAAGGAAACTTTCGAATTTTGAAATGAAACTTTCCACATCGATAGAGCCGAATTTGTGCTAATTAGTGTTCAGAGGAAAAAATTAGTGCTGGTCCAGGAACCGAGAAAACAGCAAACATAATTTCAAGATTTCACCTGAAAGACGATAAATAAATTCTAAAACTACTTCTAAAACCCGAGTTACAGCAAAAACCGGTCAACATCAGTAAAAATCAGTATTATTTTCAAAAAGGTAGATTAATTGAGGAAATTTTTGCTTGGCCTAGAAAAACTAAACTTTAAATTTTCATTCATAAAATAAAGAAAATCGAAATTACCCTAAATGCTACTATATTGAACAGTAACGTATTGAGTTGTTCAATAATATTTTAATGGAACAATATTAAATAAGTAGATAATAAAAAATATCGATAAAAATGTTTAGAAATTATTGAAAAGTTCCCTTTCTCTCAAATAATCGATTCAACATATTCATAGACATATAAAAATAGGCTGAAATTCTAATCCAGATTTGGCCCAGTTCCATTGAACATGACGAACGGTTGATTGAGAGAATTTCTGACCCAAAATGTTCTACAAACCAACGAACTTAGCAGTTCTAATGATATTCTTTGATCAGGAATATTCATAACCATCCGAAAAATGTAGTGGCTGAATTTGTGCTAATCCAGATTTGTCACAATTCCATTGAACATGAAAAATGGTTAATTGAGCGAATTTCTGACAAAAAATGTTCTACAAACCAACGAACTTGGCAGTTCGAATAATATTCTATGATCGGGAATATTCATAACCATCCGAGAAATATGGTGGCTGAATTTGTGCTAATCCAGATTTGGCCCAATTCCATTGAACATGAAAAATGGTTGATTGAACGAATTTCTGACACAAAATGTTTTACAACCCAACAAACTTAGCAGTTTTAAAGATATACTTTGATCAGAAATATTCATAACCATCCAAAAAATATGGTGGCTGAATTTGTGATAATCCAGATTTGGCCCAATTCCATTGAACATGAAGAATGGTTGATTGAACGAATTTCTGACACAAAATGTTCTACAAACCAACTAAATTAGTAGTTCTAATAATATAATCCGATCGGGAATATTCATAACCATCCGAAAAATATGGTGGCTGAATTTGTGCTAATCCAGATTTGGCCCAATTCCATTGAACATGAAAAATTGTTGATTGAATGAATTTCTGACACAAAATGTTCTACAGACCAACGAACTTGGCAGTTCTAATAATATTTTCTAATCGGGAATATTCATAACCATCCGAGAAATATGGTGGCTGAATTTGTGCTAATCCAGATTTGGCCCAATTCCATTCAACATGAAGAATTGTTGATTTAACGAATTTCTGACACAAAATGTTTTACAAACCAACGAACTTGGCAGTTCTAATGATATTCTAAGATTGGAAATTATCATAAACCTCCGAAAAATATAGTGGCTGAATTTGTGCTCTACTCCGATAGAATATATTCATAATCATCCGAAAAATATGGTGGCTGAATTTGTGTCAATCCAGATTTGGCCCAATTCCATTGAACATGAAGAATGGTTGATTGAACGAATTTCTGACACAAAATGTTCTAAAAACCAACGAACTTAGCAGTTCTAATAATATTCTTTGATCGGGAATATTCATAACCATCCGAAAAATATGGTGGCTGAATTTGTGCTAATCCAGATTTGGCCCAATTCCATTGTTCATGAAAAATGGTTGATTGAACGAATTTCTGACAAAAAATGTTCTACAAACCAACGAACTTGGCAGTTCTCATAATATTCTATGATCGGGAATATTCATAACCATCCGAGAAATATGGTGGCTGAATTTGTGCTAATCCAGATTTGGCCCAATTCCATTGAACATGAAAAATGGTTGATTGAACGAATTTCTGACACAAAATGTTCTACAAACCAACGAACTTAGCAGTTTTAATGATATACGTCGATCGGAAATATTCATAGCCATTAAAAAAATATGGTGGCTGAATTTGTGCTAATCCAGATTTGGCCCAATTCCATTGAACATGAAGAATGGTTGATTGAGCGAATTTCTGACACAAAATGTTCTACAAACCAACTAACTTAGTAGTTCTAATGATATAATCCGATCCGGAATATTCATAACCATCCAAAAAATATGGTGGCTGAATTTGTGCTAATCCAGATTTGGCCCAATTCCATTGAACATGAAAAATTTTTGATTTAACGAATTTCTGACACAAAATGTTCTACAAACCAACAAACTTGGCAGTTCTAATAATATTCTCTAATCGGGAATATTCATAACCATCCGAGAAATATGGTGGCTGAATTTGTGCTAATCCAGATTTGGCCCAATTCCATTGAACATGAAGAATGGTTGATTGAATGAATTTCTGACACAAAATGTTTTACAAACCAACGAACTTGGCAGTTCTAATGATATTCTTTGATCGGAAATTATCCTAACCATCCGAAAAATATAGTGGCTAAATTTGTGCTAATCTAGATTTGGCCCAATCCCATTGAACATGAAAAATGGTTGATTGAACGAATTTCTGACACAAAATGTTCTACAAATCAACGAACTTAGCAGTTCTAATGATATAATTCGATCCGGAATTATCATAACAATCCGAGAAATATGGTGGCTGAATTTGTGCTAATCCAGATTTGGCCCAATTCCATTGAACATGAAGAATGGATGATTTAACGAATTTCTGACACAAAATGTTCTACAAACCAACAAACTTGGCAGTTCTAATAATATTCTCTAATCGGGAATATTCATAACCATCCGAGAAATATGGTGGCTGAATTTGTGCTAATCCAGATTTGGCCCAATTCCATTGAACATGAAGAATGGTTGATTAAACGAATTTCTGACACAAAATGTTCTACAAACCAACGAACTTTGCAGTTCTAATGATATTCTCCGATCGAGAATATTCATAACCATCCGAGAAATATGGTGGCTGAATTTGTGCTAATCCAGATTTGGCCCAATTCCATTGAACATGAAGAATGGTTGATTGAACGAATTTCTGACACACAATGTTCTACAAACCAACGAACTTAGCAGTTCTAATAAAATACTCCGATCGGAAATATTCATAACCATCCGAGAAATATGGTGGCTGAATTTTTGCTAATCCAGATTTGGCCCAATTCCATTGAACATGAAGAATGGATGATTTAACGAATTTCTGACACAAAATGTTCTACAAACCAACAAACTTGGCAGTTTTAATAATGTTTTCTAATCGGGAATATTCATAACCATCCGAGAAATATGGTGGCTGAATTTATGCTAATCCAGATTTGGCCCAATTCCATTGAACATAAAGAATGGTTGATTGAGCGAATTTCTGACACAAAATGTTCTACAAACCTACGAACTTGGCGGTTCTAATGATATTCTCCGATCGAGAATATTCATAACCATCCGAGAAATAAAGTGGCTGAATTTGTGCTAATCCAGATTTGGCCCAATTCCATTGAACATGAAGAATGGTTGATTGAACGAATTTCTGACACACAATGTTCTACAAACCAACGAACTTAGCAGTTGGCAGATACTTCTGAATCTAATTCGATCTCGTTCGCTATTTATATACACAAACCAAACTTCTAGAAAATTCGTGACTTTTTCAGTAAGGATAATGTAGAAACATTAGAGCGTTTGGGTTACCTCGATGTTCCTTTCGTATCCGGTAAACCACGACGTTCATCCTTGTGATGAGAATGTTTTTGTTTTTCGTTGCGGTTTGTGAAGCCATACTAATTATCCTTCTTGGAATCTTTAGTTAATTGCACGTATGTTATATCTAGTTTTCCTCCAGTCGACCGAAAATCGCACTCTTCTTCGCGCAACCCGGCACCTGATGTTCATTCGATCCCCCCACAATTATTTCTGACGTCGATATCGGCTCTCTATACCATTGAATTTAAGTGGTTTTATCCCTACTTAATACTCCCCGTCCTAAATCCAACTCGAAGATGACCACAATATCCACGACCAGAAAGTCGTGTGAGAAAAGAGTTTTACCAATCCTTACATTCATGATCTTTTGCCCTTTTATCATTGCACTATCCTCATTTGTCACTCTTAATTTTAACCCGTCAGCCAGCTGCACAGCTCCCCCGTTCAAGTTGTCCCGGACAATCGTATGAGTTGCTCCAGTATCCGCCCTTGACTGTTACGCTGCTATCGCCTCGTGCTAAACTCGTTACAGGGATGTATAAAATAGGGTAACTAAACGGTAAGATTAGCTTCTGCTCCTTTAAACTGGCTTTAATCTCGTTAGATGTATCCAATCTCGTTACATACCCAACACCTGTGCTCGTTGCCTCTATACCTTTGTCGCCATCGTCCGACACGCGATCCCTTGAAATGTGACCCAACATATCACATTCCCAAAACTCAACCAGCAGCTTCCGAATTTTAGTACCGTCCGCCCGATATACCCGTTGGTGTCTAAATTCATTTAGCGCCTAAATAATGACGGTGTGGTTGTAGCTTCTGCTGTCTCGTTCGTCAATGCACAAGCGATGGTTTCGGAGAAGATTTCTTTAGGTGACAACATAACCACCTTGCGGGTTTCTGGATCTCAAATTCCGTCAATGGATGCGTTAGTTTTAAGCATTTCCATGTGATCGGCCGACGTGCTTGTATGTGCTAGATGCACTAGTCCCTCAATTGCCGATGAAAATGTCTGTAGCGACCCTCCTTCCTTTTGGTGGCGGCTTTTCAATTTCATTCTTGTTCCGGAGTGGTTTGTAAAGCCTCTGTTGTTTCGCTTTTAAGGGCCACTATTAACGCCGCGACACAATGCTTATCGTTCCAATGATTTTGATTGCCTGTTGTCTTGTCGAATGTAGTCGCTTTAACTTGATGGATTGTACGATCTGAACCACATTCGTCGTTGTTTCGCTTGTCATCACATCAATTAGCTCCTTCTCGAGACTTTGAAATTTTTCTTCAGCTTGTTCGACTCCCGTTTGTATTTTCTCTCCAACCTGTTGAACCTTTCTTTTCTAATTTTCGTTCAACCGGCTGAATCTATATTTTTAATTCCGCCTGCAATTTTTCTACTTGGTGACGTAGCAAAGTGGATAACTCGATAAATTTATCGTCCATTCTCTTTTGCCCATCTGTAATTTCCTGGGTGGGTTGTTCAATTTTCTTTATTTGTTGTTCCATCTGGTGTTTTATTTCTTGGTTTGACCAGTTTATTTTCTCCAACTGACGCTGGTTTTGTTGTTCCATCTTTTGGGTCGACTGCTCAATTTCCTCCAGTTGATGTTTCATTATTTATGGTTTGACTGGAAAGCCATTAACTTCGACCAATCTAAACTACCAGAAGTTATTTTTGCTGTTTCAGCCAATGTTTTTGTTTCATCTCTTGTCATTGTTACTTCTACGCCAAAATCATGATGATCAGCGTTTAGCCCATAATTTCCCATGGCGTCACGTAGTCGCCCTTGTAAGGCTGGTTTACTGCCATCAGTAGCCAAACCAGGTTTTTCAAGTTCGTTTTTTTAATTCTGGAACTCTTAATTCCGAGAGAATAATTTTCTTTGTTTTAATGTGCACAATCCCACCGCTGTCACCAATTGTTACGTTTTCGCCTTGTGAATCAAGGTTCGTATCACTGGATTGCGAATAAAATAAAACACTTCAGTTTAACACTTTTACTTTTTATATCTCACTAATTCACCTTTTAATTCACTTTTAATTCACTTTTTGTTCCTTAAACTGTGGATAAATCACTAATTGCTAGCCGATTCGATACAAAACACTCTATAGTCTGATTTTATTCCAAATTTAAATATTTTTTTGGTAACCGAAATTTTCACATTTTTCCTGTCAATAGTCTCCAATGCTACCACTTTAATTGCCGTAGAAATTGCCTTCCAGTTTTATTTTGAAGTTCATTCAGTTTGAAAATGTCAAGTTTCAGTCAGCAATAAATTCTTTGGAGAAAATGACGTAACAATTCACATAATCTACATTTGGTCTGGTATAACTGCCCAAATGGGTTTCAACAAGTGAACAAAATTAAAGCAGGCAATCTCCTAGGCTGTAATAAGTACAATCTTGGAATTCGTTTTTCATTCATACCTCAGAGATATGGAATGGGCTGTTCATTAATTTGTGCACATGTATATTGGGTGAATAAACTCCTGGTATTTATTTAAGATCGTATAAGAAGCAACCTACGCGTAAGTAATTTTTCGTTCAAATTACATAGATTTAGAGCCTTGTTTGCAGGATAAAGTACCTAAAAATTATCTTTTTGAAATGTTTAAAGTTTGTATTGAATTAGGGCAAAATAAGGAGTAACCAAACAAATATATTTATAGTAAGGATTTTATATATTACGTACCATATATTGGGATGTAGGATGTAGTTGTATAATTTTGTAATTCTATATATAATATAAAGAGATATACAAAAATATTCGATCGAATAAACAGCAACAATTTTCAATTAATTTTGTGTTACACCATCACCTCCCTTTCGATGTCGTACGATTAACATGCACTTTTGCGTATGACATTGATGGATCGTTTTTAATATAAACAATTTGTTATGATGTACAAAAAAGGATTATAAATTATTTTTGCGAAAAATAGAATCCTTTTTCTTGTACATGTAAATAAGGATTGTTTTCATCTTTTTTGTTTTATGAGTCCCGCACCGCAAGGACATTAAATCTCCGCATGTTTTCTTATACATACAAACAAAACCAAAAAAAAAAATCCAATTATTTTTTTTTTGGTTTTACATCGTTACAAGGATCAGATTTTATGTGGGTTTCTAGATTTAATTGAATATGGGAGGACTCCAACCAAAAAGAAAATATTTACAAAATTTAAAGAACAAATTACTAGAAATATTAAGTTTATATTGTGTATACATTATGTTCTCAATGAAAACATAAATCCCCTTTTAAAATTCAATAAAACTACAAATCGATGTATCCTTATAAACGAATCAGCTGAAATCCAAACAATATGCGAACAAATATACAGTAAAGCAAATCCTTATACACAAGTAACTTCTCACACAGCTGGAAAATTTATTAGTTGACAATAAAACGACAAAATGTAATAAAATATAAAGTTTTCCAAAATGTGTTTTTCCACAATATTTTTCAATTCTTATAGTATAAACTCGTCGTATACTAACACTTTCCACACAAAATATTTTCTCAAACAAAACAAAAAAAAAAAAAAATTCGAAAAAACTGGAAGCGAACAGCACGGCTCTTTGTACGAGTATATATGTATGTATGTACATGTAAATCGAATTTTAATGATGTATTTGAAGTCTCTAATGGAATGGAATGTTATATACACATATGCGGAGGGCAACAATTCCTCCTCCATACGAATACATAATATCTATAAAGCTGTGGAGCATAAAATCGAATTTATATTTGTTGTGTGCTTCGTTATTGTTGTTGCCTTTTACAAATATTATTATTTGAACTAAAAAAAAAAAAATTCGGTATTTTTTTTTGCTTTTTACTTATTTATTGGACATTTATTGCAAATATAATAAATGCTGTGGAATAAAAAAATTTATGAGTAACTCAGCAGAAAATCTTAATAAAAATGATATCAAGATGTTTGAGTGTTTTCTGATAATAGCTACACCAGGGGTGCTATTCTTGAAACATTACGAAAATTTTCGTAACCGAAAATTTTCGTAATGCTATTTTCGTAATAGGAATGGTGAAATCATAATTTAGTATTCTTGAAACCATTACGAATATAACGAAGAGAGGCAAAAAGAAATAATAAAATTTCGAGAGAGAAGATGAAAATGTAAGTTTTTAAAATGGTATTCTTGAAATCCGGATTACGAAAATTTTCGCAACGGAACGTTACTAAAATTTTCGGATGGTTTTTTTGTTTCTTATTGCATTTCGTAATGAAATCATTTAGATTTTTGTTTTAATTATATTCATACAAAGACGTTCATAAAACTCAATAATTTCTGTTGATGGTTAAAAATAATATGTATTTACATTTCGCTAAATATTTATTATTTTATTACCACAAAAAAAGGATACCTATTTGCTTGTGGTATGTTTATTATTTTCTTAAAAATAAGGGTAATAGCTACAATACTAATTGACAATTTGGGATGTATTTTTAAATGTCGCGTGTTTTAATTGGAATTGGATTGATATACCGTCACAGGCGGCTAATACTAATGGTACGTAAAGTCATACAATCATACCATCATACCATAATAGTATCGTACGACAGTACGATCTAAAATCATATCGCCATAGAATCATAGGACAATGCCACTACATAAACAGCCGTGACATCAGTCTAAAAAGTCAAATCCCCAGGCGAATAAAGATTTTTATTTTCCTATGAAATGTAAACAAAATCATATTGGAATTATTTTGTGTTGTCTTTATTTTCAATTTGAATGAACATTTTTATTGATAAATATAAACAATTTTAAATTAAATATATCGAATTGCAGCTTGTCCACAATTTTAATTAAAATTAATAAAATTTTAATTCACAATTTTGCGTTTTAGTAAATTGATTTTTATTCTCAAACATCGTCAGGCTCCGTGCTTTTTTTTAAAATTTCATTTCGTAGATTACTAGATTAGTTTTATTACTTTACCAATGCTAATATATAAACAGCCATGATTTATAATAAAACTAATCTAGTAATCTACGAAAAGAAATTTAAAAAAAAACACGAAGCCTAACGATTTCCCTAAATTTCTCTAAAAATCAATTTACTAAAATGCAAAATTGTTAATTAAAATTTTATTAATTTCAATTAAAATTCTGTACAAGCTGCAAGATAAACAATGTGTTTGGTCGTCAAGTGACCGGCCGGAAAATTCGGAATATTTAAGTAAAATTATCGCAAAAAATCCTTTAAAGTGGGTGTCTCATTTTCAAGTTAAGGGCTCGATTATAATTCTGTTTGCGGTTTTTGAAAAGATGAAGTTTATGAGTCACTTTATTTGATAGTTTGCGCACTTAGTTAGGTTTTTTAAAGAATGTAAAAAATTTCGGGAAAAACAATTTTTTTTACCAAGTATTTAGCGTGAAAGTAGCTTTATCTGTCCACAATATTCTCCTTATAAAATTGACATCACTTCTTTGCTGTGAAATTATCCAGTTACAAAAAACTGATCTGGCACGATGGTCCACATTTATTAGATGTTGAGCACGACGGAAGTGATAAGGATTAAGGCCTTCTTGACCTCGATATGCCTAATCTAATAGACAGGCGGCTGATACTTATCGTAGGGTCAGCGCGTATTAATCGTAATAAATCCTCTTCCAACGTGTACGTTAATATTCACGCTGGACTCGTGTTGTTGTTGGAATAATCCTTGTTCGGGAAAACGTCGATGTATTGCAATGAATGTCCTATACCCAAGTACTGGCCTGTTGGATATCGACGCCTGTATTTTTCGACAGAAACGCGTGCATTTCCATTACAGAACAGGTTTACAAAATTCATATCGGCTACGTGAGAAGGTGGTAGATCACGCAAATGTGTCATTGTAATGATTAAGCGTTTACTTAACACAAACAGTCCTTTTAATTTTCACACAAACTTAAAATTGTTAAAACACAGAACACTGAGAGTACATGTGTGACAGTGTCACACGATCGGTTAGCGAACAACTGAACTATTTATTATTACTTACCAATTTGAGTTTTCGATCATTTAAAAGATTTGGTTAGATAACATCACTATACCTAAACGGCTACAAACGCCATTTTTTCGACAAATTGGTGTTCGAATATTTTATGAGTTAGGTAGTAACAATATTTTAATAATTATAAATAAAATAACCATGCCATGGGACATTTATTTTTTCGACTTACAGTTCATTTTTTTTAAAAAGTAGAGGTTTTTTTAAATAAAAAAATCGTTTAAGTAAAAAAATGTGATTTTCCCATAATTTGTTACATTCTCTACAAAAACCTGGCTTAGCGTGCAAATTAACCAATAAAGTGACTCAAAAGCTTTAAAAAACCGCAAACAGAATTAAAATCGAGCCCATAACTTGGGAGATATGATGAAAAATGTGAAAAGCTATCACCAACACACAAGGGGTCACTTGCCGACGAAACAGATTGTCTTTAATTTAAAATTATTTCTATTTATCAATAAAAATTTTCATTTAAATTGAAAATAAAGGCAACACAAAATCCCATATGATTGTGTTTACGTTCCATTGGAAAATAAAAATCTTTATTGCCTTAACACCACTACAAGTTTTTTTTTCATGGCTTTTTATGTAGTGGCATTGCATAGGATCATATCATCGTACTACCATACCATCAAACCATCATGCCATCATACACGACATAACATTATATCATCGTTCAATCGTACCATCATACAATCAATCATATGTACCGCCGTACCATAAAAACAGATTTTTGGAAAAAACAAATTCTAAATCGGATAAGCGATTCTCGAGATATCATGGGTACAGACAACCAGACGTCTAAAAAGGCGGACAGACATATATTTTTTTTTTTTTTTCTTTTTCGGACTCAAGGACTTTCAAAATGTCGGATCAAACAAATTTTTGGCCATTTTTGACAAGATTTCAATACATTGGTCTTTTTAGACCGAAGAAATTTTTCCTTTAAAAGAAAAAGTAGCATACACAATCATTTTTAATATATTTAATTTAATATGAAATAAATAAGCCATTATTGACAAAAATTCACAACAATTTATAATTTTAAGTAAAGAAAGCGTCCGCTTCGCTTAATATTCTCAGTTATACTAAACTAAACTAACATTTTTAATCATCTCTTTCGAAATCTTCTTAGTTTTTTATTCCTCTCTTCGTAATTTTCGTAATGGCTTCAAGAATACTAATTTATGATTTCACCATTACGATTACGAAAATATTGTGCATTACGAAAATTTTCGTAATGTTTGAAGACAGGGCATTTAAAATGATAAAACAAAATTGTTCCAAATGAACTTAATGAATGATAAAAATCACACTTTAAATTACACATTGCATTAATTAGTTTCCAATCATTACAATTTTAACAAATAAATATAAAAGTTAAATAGGCAATATAGCTTTAAATAACATATTTTTGTTGTATTGAATCAAATATTCCATTTTTGTCCGCTATAGCCAATTGTCAATTACGAAAAAATCTCTTACCCTTACACGTATTGTTTAAAATTAGAAAGTGGTCAAGCATTTAAAAAAATGTCCCAAGATTTAGGTTTACGACATGTAAATACAAAAATTTAGAAGAAAATATGGTTTGGTTCTAGTTAGGTAGTAAACAAAACCGAATGCATATAGTTATGACATCGATCGTTATCTCGAAATAAATAATACATATTTTTAAGAACACGTGAAACCAAGAAAAAAAAGGTACGCTTTTGTGTTCACATTTTTTATAAAATATTGAGAATAGAAAATATTGAGTTTTATGAACATCCTTATCAATATAATTAACACAAAAATCCAAATGATTTCATTACGAAATGCAATGGGAAACGAAAAAACCATTACGAAAATTTTAGTAACGTTCCGTTGCGAAAATTTTCGTAATTCGATTTCAAGAATACGATTTTAGGGTTTTCGTAATACTTTGACACTAACTCGCAATACGAAAGTTTTCGTAATGGTTCAAGAATAGCACCCCAGAACTTTTGAATAGGAATGAATTATGATCGTTATCAACTGCAGTAGTCACATTTTAAGTCAAATAAATAAAACGTAAACAAAAAGGATTTTAAGAATCTCTCATTAGTGTTTTAGGCCTATATTCCTTTTGGGGAAAAAAAATTGGTTAGTCAAAATAAAATGAGATAAAAATATAAAATCAGTGGTTGTATGAAAGAGACACTCACGTTGTCAAAATTTGATTAAAACGATAAAGTTGTGTTTGCCATAATTATTATGAAAATGTTTCAAATTATCATACACCAAATTTACCCATAAAATCATGAAATAAGTTATGTTTGTATGTTTGTCCGATTGGGATTTTTTTTTTTGTCAGTCTGTTTATGGTCACCACCGTCCGCTCCAAATCATGGAAGTTTGTATAAAGCAGCGGTCCGATCAACTAAATATCACTTGAGAAGAGTTTTCGGTACTACTATACTCAATTTTGAAGGGATGACCATATTACTAACACAAATAGAGGCAATTTTAAATTCATGGCCTTTATGTTCACTGTCACCGGATGATGTCAATGTGCTAATATCGGCACATTTCATTATTGGACATCTAATTACTTTACCACCCGAACTAGATTTGATAAAAGTTAAACAACATGGTGCAACCTTTTTTGAATTATTTACCCTCGTTCAGTTTTAAACTTCGGTGATTAGTTGAAATATTGGTATTGAACATTAAACCAAAGTTACGGTCACAAAAGAGAACTTTTACTCTCTAAATATGATTTAAACAAGGTTTTGTTCGAAGAAATGAGAGAAATATCGCTTCCTCTCATATGAAATTCTCGGTTGCATGCATAATTCAAATTGCTTTTTTCCACATTTAAACAACGAATATAAGTTTCTGCATATTGAAAATGCAAACGAAAAATGTGTGTTGCCTAAAAATTGTTGGGGATTGTCATAATTGGAAGATATGTGAAAAGAAAGAGATGTTCGTTGAATAGTTATGGTTCGCTCAAAGAGGTGCAATAATTTCATTGGTTTCAAGTAACAGCCATATTATACCATAAGATGTTTCTGATAGTCCTATACACTGAAAAGGATATACCTAAAAAGAAAGAAATTTAATTTATATATTGTAATTAGTTTAGTAATTATTTATACTTATCTTTAATTAAGTTTATTATCAATTGCAATTTGATCACTGTACAATTTGATGCACTTTATAATTTAATTAAAATCAAATATTTTCTTATAAAAAAAAATAAACAACTTTGCTATTTAGACAGCTGCATAAAAAGCTTTTTTGCAAGTTGAATTGTGAATGCTATCATAAAGCATTTTCAAATTAAATTGTGAATTTATGAATAGCCATCTGTCGAAAAGTATTTGTACTGTTTATATTTTTGTATGTAACTTTCGTTAAAATATTTTTTTTCTCAAATCAACCACCAAGCTTTAAACATTAAAATAAAATAAAAGTTAAAATCTTGTTAGTCAAAAATGTATATTGTAATAAAAACGTGATACTGTAAAATATTAATTACTTGTGAGTTCATTGAAATCGCCGATCACTTATACTGTAGTATTGTTACCTTGGATTTTATTTCAAATCGATTATTGTTTGTGGTACCCGCTGCTTGACATAAAATATTGATCGTCGAACCGGACACCTACCTATAGTTGTTGTACCTTCAAATCTCTACCGGGCTTACATTGTTCGTGGTACCTGAGGCTTGGTAAAGATCATTGTATGGTCCTTTGAGCCGGATTTTACAACCGGCACATCATTTTTTTTGAGAAACACGGCTACATAACCTAAAAACTGGAGAAGCACATGGCTACCTAACCTGAAAAACCGTAAGTATCAAAACTTGGTTGATTTGGTTGCTCTCTAAATTCATTTATACCTACACTATTAATAATCTCGTACCCACGCCCAATTGATCCGGGAATTCGTTAAAAGTTTCTTTGTGTTTGTGACAGTGTACAAGTGTTGTGATAATCAAAATGGCGGATATTAACTCGTTGAAGAAAAGACGCGCATACATATATAAGAGGTAGCATGACGAAACTGATCAACTTTATTAAGTCAGCAAACAATGATACAACCACCGATGACATAAAGGTGCGATTGTCGAACGTCAAACGACTCCGTACTGAATTTAGCGATATCGAGGATAAAATAGTTGCATTGAAAACTGAAGAGGAATTAGACGTAGAATTTGAGGATACTTATTACGAGATTGTAGCTGGATTAAATCGAATATTAAGGGCGAAGAATGATACGAGTGTATCCCTCAATGACACAATCATCGATGCTTCAGTATCAGGACTGCATATGGACGTGAAATTACCAAAATTATCTATACCATTTTTGGCGATTACACGGAATGGCAATCGTTCCACGATTTGTTCTATTCAACGATTCACGATAATACTAAGCTAACTCCATCGCAAAAACTGGAATATTTGAAAGGAACATTAATGGGAGAAGCCACAACCCTTCTAAAGCACTTCAGCATCACGGATGCAAATTATATTGAATCGCTAAAAAAATTAAGAGATTGGTATGACAGAAAAAACACACCGTATACCAATTTATAAAGAATTTTTTGTTTCAACCATTTGTTACAACAGCAAATAGTCCAAACGTAAGGCAACTGCTCGACACGTCCAATGAAATCTTTCGCGGTTTAAAGACCCTAGGTGACGAAGCTGAATCAAGAGATCACTGGTTGATCCAAATTTTGGTCAACAAATTAGATGGCGAAACTAATAGCTTATGGGCTCAGGCGTCTGCAGAGTATGAACTTCCCACCGTTAAGCAATTCTTTGATTTTCTAGCCAAAAGAATCGATGCTGTTGATTCACTTAAATAATCGAACAAACGTTCTCAATCGCAAAATGCTCATTCAAAACCCATCGTTAGAAGCCACGTCGTATCAAACTCTCAAGAATCCCAAGTGTGTTCGTTATGTCCTGAAGAAACGCATAGATTATTCGAATGTCTTAAGCTATGCCTATTGAGGAACGAAGAAGTTTAATGCAGAAACAGAATCGATGTTTCAACTGCTTAAATAATAATCACAATGTATATGCGTGCAAATCAAGATTTCGATGTAGACAATGCCACAAAAAACACCACACCTTGTTGCACGAGCAATTAACAAAGCAAGTCAAGTCAACTGTAGCTGTATCCAATATTCAATCGAGCCAAGAGAGTCCGTCAACGTCCAGTCACCATGTCATTACCACCACATCACCATTAGTAAAGGTGGCAGACGAAAACAACCAATTTTAATTATGTCGGGTACTGTTGGATTCACGATCACAAGGATCGTTCATCACGGAAAGATGTGCTCAGAAATTAGGGCTAAAGAGAAGCAGCGCTAAACTGGCTATATCGGGCATTAGACCAACCACCAACGGGTATACGAGAGGAGTTAGTGATAACGCCGTGGAATAAACTAAAACCGAAGTTCCAAGTATAAGCTTTCATATCCCCTAAACTAACCGCCAAACAATCGACGATTTCAGGTTTAATTAACCTAGAGGAATTCAAGCAGTATGAATTAGCGGATCCAGAATTTTGTAAAGGGGCAGAGATCAACATCATAATTGGGGCAGATAGTTTTTTTAGATGCTGATCGATGGAAAAATTATCACCAAAAATCAATTAATTATGCAAAACACGCTGTTAGGATGGATAATAGCCGGGAAGTCAAGTAAACCAGAGAATGAAATTCAACACATATAAAGGAGATTCTGGGAGATTGAAAGCGTAGAAGTGAGCCGACCTCGCTTGTCCTTGGAAGAAAAATTATGCGAAAAATGTTTCACAGACACAAAAACTGTAGATAAATTTGGTCGAATTATAGTGAGCTTACCATTCAAAATCTCGCCAACTATCCTAGGCGAATCTTATCCCAAAGCGGTACAACCAATGCATTCCATCGAAAGAAAATTTACAAGAGATAAGGAGTTTGCTATACTATATAAAGATTTCATGTTGGAATATTTACGGTTGGGACATATGAGAGAAGTAAATCCCGCGTTAGTAACAAGAAATGAGTGCGCTTATTATTTACCACATCATATTGTTATCAAAAACACAAGTAGTACCACAAAATTTAGGGTTGAGGTTGGACCGACCGTACAATCTAACCTGTTTGATATATTATCTCGCTTTAGAAAATATAAAGTGGCAATTACAGCAGACATTGAGAAAATGTACCGTCAATTTCGCATTTCAGAAGAGCACACCAAGTTTCAAAGGATAATATGGCGAGACAAACCCAGCAAACCAGTCTCTACCTTTGAACTGTAAACCGTTACCTATAGCACATCAAGCGCGAGCTATCTAGCTACTCGCGCAATTATCGAAGCTGCAGATAAACACATAGAAGAATTTCCAGAAGCAGCTAGTCGTATCAAAACCGATATGTATGTCGACGATTTAATGTCAGGCGCCAACACTTTAGATGAAGGTATTAAGCTCAAGGTTAGGTTAGGTTAGGTTGGAGTGGCTGCCTAGGCACACTTAGACCGGTGACGGTCCATTGTGATACCACAGAATTAATCCAATTTACCCCTATTGCAAACATTTCGAGCTACTTATGTAGTGTAAGACGTCCCACACTTTAATGTTTTCGAGATCCGAGAGGCAGTCCATCCTGAACTTACCCAAGTGTTTGTGCCTTCTGAGTGCCAATGCTGAACACGAGCAGAGAAAGTGGACCAACGTCTCTTCCTCCTCTTCGTCCAAGCAGCTTCTGCAGAAGTCATTTGCCTCCAGACCCAGCCTTCTTGCATGTTCTCCAAAAATGGCAGTGTCCCGTGAGAATTCCTACGACCGTTCTTAATTCACGTCTTCATAGGAATATTAATGCCCTAGTGCGCCCCATGTCCAGCTTTGGCCAAACTTGTCTTGCAACTCTACAGTTGAGTGTGTTAGACCATCTTCCCCCCGCTTCCCAAGTGCTTGTCTCAGCGCTTTGATTGGCCTCCCCAGACTTGCCCTTTCCGGTTTGCAGGTGAGAGTCGTACCATGCCTAGCAAGATTATCCGCCCTGCAGTTCCCCATGACGCCCGAGTGACCTGCGACCCAGATTATCTGGATATTGAAAAGCTCACGTATCTCATTTAGAGATAAGTGGCAACTCAACGCCACCCGTGACGCCAAAGACACCGATTCTAACGACCGGATTGCCGCTTGACTGTCCACATAGATTCCGATATCATCTGAGGTTAACACATTATGCTTCAACCACGTCATGACCTCCTCAATCGCTACGACTTCAGCTTGGTATACGCTGCAGTAATCAGGGAGACGAATAGAAATGTTTACATTTAATTTGCCACAGAATACTCCAGCTCCCACATTGCTAAGAATCTTCCTAAGGCGGGAGGTTTCGGATACCTCTTCCATTTTATCACAGAAGATTCTCCAAGACCTCCTTTGTGCCTTGCTTAATTCTTTCTTATAGATTCCGAGTTTCTCCTTATAGGAGTCCCAATCCTAAGCCTCCCTTGTATTTTTGGTTCTATTAAAGCTGTCCTACAAGCCTTACGATAGGTTCCCAGTTCCCTGGACCACCATACTGGTTTTTGCCTACCTCTAGGCTTAACCAGTGGGCAGGCAGCACGAAAGGACTGGTTGCATGCGCTAGCAACGTTAGCCACCATGTCCTCCAGCTCCCCAACGGTCGTCGGGGACTTTAGGGCCATCGAAGGCAACAAATCCTCTAGTAATTTTCCATATATACTCCAGTTGGTCCTTCTAGGATTCCTGAAGGCTTCCCGGGTAGCAGGGTGAATATCGAGGCTATAGGTTAAATATCGCTGATCAGAAAAGGATGGTTCCTTATCATCCCTCCAATTTTTAACCATATGAAGAATATTATTTGAGGCAAGGGTCACGTCTAGAACCTCCTGCCTGTTACTAGTAATAAATGTAGGTTCATGCCCAATATTACACACTGAAAGGTTAGTACTCATCAAATAATCAAAAAGTGACTCACCTCTTTCATTAATGTCCGTGCTTCCCCAGATAGTGTGCTGCGCATTAGCATCAACTCCCCGTACCACACCTACCTTTCATTGTTCCGCTTCAAGGATCAGCTCCTCCAGGTTATCCGGAGAAACCTCCTTCTCCCGGTCCATGTAGGCTGAAACTAGCCAGAATCTGCAAGTGCCTACTTCCAGGCTAACTGCAGTAGTGTAACCCTTGCTGTATTGAGACAGAAAGAAAAATTATTATTATTTTTCCCCAGAATACAATATCTGATTTTCCCAGACTTACTAGAGGATACAATTTTGTACCCCTTGGTTCTGAGGCCACAGATCCTGTTGTTATTAATCCAAGGTTCTTGGATTAGTATCACATCCTCACCCAAACTAGCCAGCCTGAGGAGTAGAGCTGCTGAAGCAGCCTTAGAATGGTGAAGGTTAATTTGAATTATCTTAACCATAACCTTTCAACCTTTACCTACTTTATGGTATATTCCTGCTACCGCAGGAATATTAACTCTCGGTATTTTGGGATGCGCCAGATTCGCCCGTCTCGCCAACCCTCATACACTCTGTAGAGGACTTGTCAGTGCCCCCCCGTCTGGCCGGGCTGCCGACATTCTCCTCCATCGGTACACCAGCTCTTTCGCTTGTGTGCTTCTCCTCATTTTTCAAGTGAATCCTTGCCAGACCAAGGCCGCCGGATTGACTCGCCTCCTACCCTCAGCTTCTCCCCTCATGCTGCTGGTACCCCCTTCAGACCTGGGCAAGTTGCCACTATCCTTCGGTTGGCCTCTCGTACGCGCTTTCGCCCCATACTTTTTATAAACGTTGAGATTAATTGACCCGAAACCGAAGTCAATTACTCCCAACGTTTTGTAATGGAGGGCAAGGGACTCCTTATTTATTACTATAATTGACAATTTCGAGCCCCCTTCGCCTCCTCCTGCTTAACGATCTTCCAATTTCCGGTCGGAAGAGTCGGGTTACTGGCCTGTATGATTTTCAAAGCCTCATCAGGGCTAGCCGGTTCGGATGGCAGCCAGACACGTGGCCTCGGCCTGCTGGGAATTTCCTCCCGGCTAACTGCCGCAAGCTTTGCGCCTGGCCACACCTCCCCTACTTTTGCTATAACCTTTAAATGTAGATACACAGATCTAGAGTCCGAGCATGCAGTCATCTTTACACGCCCTTGATACCATCCCGCATCTCTGCTGGATGGGGGTGGTCCCGGATTTTCTCCCAGGACCTTTAAAAAACGAGGTTAAGTGCATTATGTACTAACCTCCATTTATCCGCTGTGATGCTTCTATCTTCTAAACTTTCGCCATTTACGGCTAGAATCAACACATGCTCCTTTAGGACATCGCTGAACAGCTTTGTAACTGAGTTGGAGCTTGGCTTTGTGTCAGTCAGCAACCTGGCCCGCTTGCTGTCAACTGCTTCCACCTCGTCGTAGGACCGCTATATTTTCGACACATGATCCCTTTTCGAGCTTCCGCAGCACACAGTGCTCCTTGCCCAAGCTACTGATGTTCTTTGCTCTTTCGTGAGCTGCCCCTCGGGGGTCGCAGCCCAGTTCTCGAAAATTCGGAACGCCGAGCGGCGATTTCTGTATCGCCTTCTCGCCGGAGGAATGTCTTTCGTCCCACTCCCCTATGCTGCGTTGGTACCGCTAACTCCCGGGACTGGTGCCCTAGAGGCCCAACCCATCTGGTTCGAGGTACCTCTCTTCGCTAATACCGGCTTTTGAGGAGAGCCGGTGCCCTTGGTTTTTTTATGTTTAGATCCTTTCATTTTTATTCCCACGAGTATCGGAGAAATAAGGGTCCGCCTGCGCAGAGATTCGTATACGCAGGTAAGGCTAATTACAACTGGAGGTAGCCAGGTATCCAGAGGGTTCCGTTCACGACTGGGCTTTGTTAAATGGGCCTCTAGCCTAAAAGCTCAAAGACGAGATAAAATTTATTCTCTCTAATTCAAGTTTCCAACTTCGAAAATGGCTATCAAACAAAGGTATTCTAAACGACAGTGCTTAATATATGGTATTAAATGGAGAATGTTGGAGATAGAGGAATCAGCAAATAACTGTATCAAATTATTAGGGCTACATTGGAACCCGGTAAGAGACTGCTTTCAGTTCAAAGTAAGTTTGGACAAATACCCAACGACCACTAAGAAAGGCATATTATCAGGAGCCAGTCGTTTATTCGATTCATTAGGATGTCTGGCTCCCATAACGATCTGCATAAAGGTTTTATTTTCAAATACTATGGACTGAAAATTTAAACTGGGACGAGCAACTGCCATCTGATATATTAAGCAAATGGTTAAAATTGAGCAGCAATTTATTAAAAGTCGAAAATATCAAGTTGGCAAGATACCTAAACATAACCTCACAAAGTCAAATCTCGTTGCATGGGTCCTCAGACGCTTCCAAACAATGATACGCTGCTGTTGTTTACGGCAAGATAACAAATCCAAATGAAGACTCTTGTATTAAGCTACTATCAGCGAAACCCAGAGTGGCACCAGTTAAGCAATTGTCAATTCCACGATTGGAATTGTGTGGAACAGTACTCCTGAGTAAGTATTATTAAGCGTCAAGCAAGCATTGCAAGTTGAAATTACAGAAATAGTAGCATGGACCGATTCTACCACAGTATTGTATTGGTTAAAGTCATCTCCCAATAAATGGAATACAGAACCAGGGTTATACTTACTCATTTCAATAAATCACAATGGCTGCACGTAAACTCCTCAGACAACCCAGCGAATTGTGCATCCAGGGGACTGGCACCGGAACAATTACAACAGTTTAAATTATGGTGGAATGGCCCAAGTTGGCTAATAAATAAAGAAGATTGGCCAGAAAAAATAAAATCCCAATCAAATATCTTAGAAGAATTGCGTAGCCAGTCGTTGAAGGTCCAGATTTCCCCATCAAACATTATCGATGAACTAATTACAAATATATCCAGCTTTGGTACCATGGTTCGAGTCTTGGCTTACGTACATCGACATATCAGAAATACAGAAATCTCAGATTGTCATTTTCCATCATACTATATACAATTAAAACACTTCGAACTCGAAATAACGTTAATTAAATCCAGTAAGGAGATTCCTGCATCAAGCAGAATTAAATACTTTAAACCGTGAATGCATCGTTAACATATCATATAAAGCATCCAATACTACTTACGGCACAATATAAATTAACAGAAACCATAGTTCTAGAACACCACTTGCGACACCTTCACGCTGGACCAACGCTAATGATGGCCACACTACGCTAGAAATACTCGATATTTGGGGGAAGAAGCCTAATTCAAAAAGTAGTCCACAGCTGCGTAAAATGTGCCAAATACAACGGAAAAGTCTCAACCCAGTAATGGATCAATTGCCTAAACCTAGAGTCGAGCTAGTCAGACCTTTTTATAAAGTTGGGCTTGATTATGCAGGGCCATTTCAAACATATTTTGCCAGAGGCAAAGGGCAGAAATCATGACACATCGATAATGGCATTAATTTTATTGCAGCGCGCAGTCATCTCTATCAATTTTTCACAAATTTAAAACAAAATTTTAATAAAATTTCAAAATTTTTATTGGCAGATTAAATTACCTTTAAATTCATTCCGCCAAGCGCACCGCATTTTGGCGGGCTTTGGAAGTCGGCCATCAAAAGCATCAAGCACTATCGAAGGCGGATTACAGATGGTCATATCCTGAAGCAATGTTAAACTCACGACCGCTTTGCGTGCTTTCGGATGACGAAACGAATTACCTAACGCCATCACATTTTCTAATTGGTCGATCTTTAACTCAGCTTCCAGATTATGAATTGGTAGATGTCAAATTGTCCAGATTATCCAGATGGCAACTAATCCAACAGTTAAATCAACATATTTGGCAAAGATGGCATCTTGAATATTTAACCAGCCTACAGCACGCAAGTAAATGGCATAAATCAACAAAATGTAAATATTGGCAATATAATGTTAATTAAAGATGGTAACTTACCCCTATGCAAGTGGCTGATGGGTAAAATAGTCGAGCTGCATCCCAGAGCAGATAATAATATCAGAATCGTTACAATTAAAACTTCAACGGATTAATTAAGCGTCCTATTAAGCTGTGTTTAATTCCAGTGAGTTGAATCATCCGATTCAAGGCGACTGGTTTGTCGTAGACACTTAAGAGTTTATACCTAAAAAGGAAGACAATTTAATTTATATATTGTGATTAGTTTAGTAATTATTTATACTTATCTTTAATTAGGTTTATTATCAATTGCAATTTGATCATTGTATAATTTGATGCACTTTATAATTTAATTTAAGTCAAATATTTTCTTATAAAAAAAAGTAAACAAACTATGCTATTTTGACAGCTGCATAAAAAGTCTTTTTGCAAGTTAACTTGTGAATGCTATTAAAAAGCCTTTTCAAATTAAATTGTAAATTTATGAATTTCAGCCATCTGTACTTTTCGACAGATAGATATTCATAAATTCACAATTTAATGTGAAAAGGCTTTATAATAGCATTCACAATTTAACGTGCAAAAAGGCTTTTTATGCAGCTGTCAAAATAGCCAAGTTGTTTACTTTTTTTTATAAGAAAATATTTGATTTAAATTAAATTAAAAAGTCTTTTTGCAAGTTAACTTGTGAATGCTATTAAAAAGCCTTTTCAAATTCAATTGTGAATTTATGAATAGCCATATGTCGAAAAGTATTTGTACTGTTTATATTTTTGTATGGAACTTTCGTAAAAATATGTTTTCTTCTCAAATCAATTAAACATCAAAATAAAATAAAAGCTAAAATCTTGTTAGTCAAAAATGTATATTGTAATAAAAACGTGATACAGTCATACCCCGCCTAACGTTGTTAATTGGTGCCGACGTTAAGCGAAACAACATTATAAGCGGCAAACAATGTATGTAGACGAATAGACATTGTCTTTTATGTTTTTTGCCTTTTTTCTAAGTGTTTTTTTGCTTTGCTTTTTATTTTAAACGATGTTACAACGAAACACAGCGAAGATAGAGGGAGGTTTGTTCGCAGTTTACTAACGACGTTACAGCAAAATGACGATATTAGGGGACACGTTGTACGGGGTATGACTGTACTGTAAAATATTAATTACTTGTGAGTTCATTGAAATCGCCGTTCATCTGTAGTATTGTTACCTATTGGATTTTATTTCTAGCCGATTATTGTTTGTGGCACCCGCTGCTTGATTTAAAATATTGACCGTCGAACAGAACACCTACCTATAATTATTGTACCTTCAATCTCTACCGGGCTTACATTGTTCGTGTTATCTGAGGCTTGGTAAAGATCAATGATATCTTTAGCAATTAAAAAGTGCAATAAAAAAAAAATCACTAAATCGCACCGCTAAACTTAAACAATTACAAACTCTCAGTTAAGGCATGCCATATTCCAGGTATCACCGTTGTATTCCAGATATCACCGCTTATTTTTCAGATTTTGTCTAATGCAATTCTTTATTAAATCGCAACTTTGTTGAAAAGTTTTGGAATCGGATGAAAAATGTAATTATAGTTTATTGTCAGAAATCAACATCATCCATCAATATCCGAAGCGCTGAAAATCCAATAATTTTCCCACATTATAATTAACTAACACAGAGGCATTTCAAAAGAAGGACTGACATTTTTCTTTGTTTAGATTCATAATCATGTTGACGCAATAACATTTGTTTTCAACAAGCCCATAATTTAACGTATAACACAATCCATACCTATAGTTATCTTCCATATCTCATATGTATGTATATATGTATAAAATTATTTATAAATTATCTCCCCACTCCTTTTCATGTACCACAGTATCAATGTTTTTTCAATGAAACATAAAAAAAATTTCACTAATCACATCAACACATACTTAGGTACATACACTCACATCAAAATGTTCATTCACAACGTTTTTTTACCCTCCCTCAAGGGGGTTGATTTTTATTTCCAAATATTTGTTCAACTTATATTGTTTGAATCATATTTTGAAAGGATCAATATTGGTTATTGCAACAAAACTGGTTGAATGAGTTCCACGTCTTAACCAAATCGTTGTATGTAACTAATTGTAAAACTTTCAGTTACCAAATCATGCTAACTTCTAAAAATGTCTTTAGAGAGGAAAATGTTTAGAGAGGAAAATGTTTCAGGGCCAATATATTATCGTGAATTCATACAGATGTGGGCAAATAAAATGTCGATTGTTTAATTACGACAATTTTAATGAGGAAAATTTATCATTTAGGTACATATTGTATATAGTATCTCGGCATGTAGGAGTTTTGTATTCGTTGTTTTTTTTTAATGTAAATTATGACCATCCTTTTCGTATATCCTGCCGACATTGTACATTTTATACCAAATATAATATTTAAACAGTGTAGAGAATATTCATCAGGACGCAAAAGAAAATTAATTACTTAACGACTGTAATTAAAAGCGCGCACAAAAAAAAAGTTCTCGTCCTTTCATTTCCGTAAATATGTATGCATATATTACCCGAGATCTACACAGAGATATACAGCGCTCTAAGATGAAAAATTTCGGTTGTCCTTTTAATTTTTCTTCATTTGTTTTAATGGTTTATTATTGTTTGTTTTTTTTTTGTTTTTTTTTAAATGATGATGGCGTTGATGATGATGATGAAGCTGGTCGGGAACAATTTGTACTTTGCATTGTAAATTAAGGATAACAGTTAAAAGACAAAATTAATTTTTTTTTGTATACATTTTTTGTGTTTACATAAAAACTGTTGAAAATGGGATGGGGTCCAGTTCATTATGCCGAATAATGAGAACTGGACTAGGCAGAAATTTTCCTTAAAATGTTTTAATTTATATTTTTTTGAGTTCGGTTCAGTTCATTAGCAAAAAGGTTTCGATTTGACTAACAGGAAAACTTTTAATTTTTAGAATTCACTGCACGCATGGCGCTTCAGTAAAAGAAAATTGTAGATGGAAAATCTACAACAAAAACTGTCGTAGACCACAGAGAAATGAACTACGTTCAAATGAAGTAACGATGAACTTTAGGAAAATCTTTGAATGGTTTTTAGATGTAGCTAATGGATTGTTGCAACATTTGATCATACTCGCAACCAAAAGTATTTTTGGGTTGGTTGCCTAAAAATGAGTCCCAAAGGCCCTGCACATTTCTTAGAATAGCGAAGCCCTATAGCGGTCAATGTCACAAAGCCGATCCAATTATGATGAACTATAACATATGTATTTCACAGTTTTTTAAATTTTTAATAATTTTTGATTATTTTAAAAGTTTTATATCGCCGACCGCAGAGATATCTACAAGGTCTTGCACATATTCTCGGATATACCATATTGTCGGATAACTTAGCCATCTGCCAGTATACGTGGCCAACCTGATCCAATTGTGATAAACTCTCGTATATTTCGCCGAATTTAGAATTTTAAAAATTATGAATGGTTTTAAAAATTGTTGTATCTGCCGATCACACATTTTCAGATAGCCTGGTTTAGTAGCAGCCTCTGTGGCCAACGTGATCCAATTGTGATGAACTTTACCATATTTCGCAGAATAAAAGATATTCATAAACTCGAAAAATGTGTACCGCCGATCACAGAGATGTTCACCGGACCTTGCCTATATTTTGGGATAACTTGGCCATGTGCCAGTCTACATAGCCAACCTGTTCCAATTGCTGGGAATAGAAAGTCGCCTGTAGATCACCAATTTTTACTACAGGAAGGCTTGAATAAAACTGGAGGGTGCCTGGTATCCAGAGTCCGCATACTTTAGACTGGTTAACCTATCAGCCATTCATCCATTGGCATATGCTGTTCCACTTTAGATTAGGGGTTTTTCAAGGATTTTTCCTTTAGCTTGTGTCATATGGCCACAATGTGCCAAACGGCATTAGTTAGCGGTGGTTGCCATTAAGAGGCAGCACTTACACTTGTGAATTGTAAACTGGTTACCCCTTACACAATTGTACCTATCACGCAGCTGCCTAATTCATGATCAAAACATCTAACGTGATGCGCACCCTACTGGAAGGTTACGGAGCCTAATCTACTCAACTTTGGTTTCCCGCTCTAATATTTGCCAAACCACCTTGAATATCATTAAAGACAATTCAATAAACGGTATTTAGATAAATTTCTGGGATATGCCCGACTAGGATGGAATTTGGCTATTCCTTCCCCGATTTTAGTGGAATTTGACATGTGCGTTGGAAATGGGATTCTAAAATGATTTTTAGATGAAGTTTTGGAATAAGGCTAACTAGGATGGAACCTATTTATTTATGAACCGATTTCAGGGATATTTGCGATGGAAATGGGACCTTAAAATTATTTTTAGATAAAGTCGTGGAATATGGCCTCTTTGGTTAAATCTCAGCTATTCTAAAATGATTTTCTAATTCCGGGACCCTACACTAACATTAGAAGTTTTACTGATGCTGCGCGTTCTCTCATCCATTTTTTCTTATTTTCCTTTCATTGGGATTAAATTTCCCGGCAGATGTATAATAAATAGGTATATCCTCAACAGGTGCCTAATTCTCAATAATATCAATAGGCAATAACATAAAAGCTATTGTCTGTTGCAATTTCCATAAACCATGCAGCTGTAGATTTTTATTATGAGGCAGATCGAAAATCGGTAAAGAAATATTTGGTAATTCCCATTCTAACTGGCCATATTCTAGAACTTTATCTAAAACCTAATTTAGAGTCCCATTTCGTCTCCACTACAATATTATCATTAACTAAAATAAATCCCAAGTATCCGAACCTTGTAACTCCCCACCGCTAAGCTACATTGCGTTCCGCAAGACAATTTTCAACCCACCAAATAAATTAAATCAAAAATCAAAATACGTGCAAACATCAAAAACTCTAAAATGCTACCCACTCTCTTGCTGTAGCAGACACCGTGAGACTAAGGAGTATCAGCGATTGGGCTCCTCCTTGTCGAACACCGGAGATAATTGCAATGCAAAAAATAACATAAAATACTAAACTCTGTAAAATTTAGTATAGTTCATCACAATTTGATAAAATGGGCCACGTAGACTGGCATATGGCGAAGTTATCCGAAAATATGGGCAAGACCTTATGGACAACTCTGTGATCGGAGATAAAATTTATAAAACCAACAGAATTATTAAAAATTCTAAATTCTGTGAAGTAAAGTATAGATCACCACAACTTGATCAGCTTGGCCACGCAGACTGGCATATGTCCAACTTATCCGAATATATAGGCATGACCTTGTGGATATCTCTGTGACTGGAGATACCACAATTTTTAAAAACAAGAAACTTATTATAAATTCTTAATTCTGTAAAGTATAGTATAGTTTATTACAACTGGATCAGGTTGACCACGTAGACCGGCACACGGCCAAATTATCCGAAAATATGAACAAGACCTTCGCCGATCTCTGTAATCGGCGGTATACATATTTGTAATGCATTATGCAAATACAGCTAAATACCTTGGCATGACCCTTGATGTAAAGCTCAAGTGGAGAGAGAAGGTCAAAAAGAAAATGAAAGAACTTAACATAAACTTCAGAAAAATGTATTGGCTCATAGGTAGAGGCTCTGAGCTCACAATTTACAATAAGCTGCTGCTATACCGGCCAATTCTGAAGCAGATATGGACCTACAGTATACAACTCTGGCGTATACTAGAAAACAAACGCCAAAATGATTCAGACGTTTCAAAACAAGGTTCTTCGTAGCATCGTCAATGGTCCGTGGTACACAAGAAATGAGCACCATCACAGGGACCAACGGATGCAATACATAAAGAGGAAATAAAAATGCATGCCGAAAAACACGACATAAGGTTCGAGGAGTTTATGGGATACCCCTATGTTCGCCAAATGATATATAACCATGTCGTTGAAAGAAGACTCCAAAGAACGAGGCCACTTGACCTAGTGAACTTACCAAAATAAAATTAGTAAAAAAGTTTATTTAATTATGGGACAAAACACATAAAAATTTGTATTTGAAAGCTAGATGAGCTTAATTGCTAGACGAGCGTAGTCTGAGTTGTAATAAAATAAAGAAAAAAAAAATATCTCATAACAGACCGGCAATTTAAGTAAAACAGACCGATGAGCACAGGTTGTTGAGGTTGGCGTTTGAAGAGACTCATCGAGATAAAAATTTTAATAACGTTTTATTCTCAGACGAAAAATTTGTTCTGTCGGATCTGGACCAAAATCTCCATTTATTCCGACCCAAAAACTTATGGTTTAACCAAGAATTTATGCAAATGGTTCAAAATAAGTGGTCAAATCAGATATTGGTTTAGGGGATGGATTAGTGGAAAAGGTATTGGCGAATTATATCCAAGAACTGACTGATTGGCAATTTTAAAATTTTTTAGAATTATTAAAAGTTGTTTTTTATGGTTGGTTTAGGTCGTTTGTTAGAGTAGAACTAACGAAAGTTTTGGAGAGTTTGAGTCTAGAATGAAAATGAAGTTTCCCATTCTAATTTAAAAATTAAATCTCTGTTTCGGAATATATTGAAATTTAATCTACCTTTTCCAGATTTCAAAATTGGGATAATTTCATTTCTTGATTTGGGAGTTGGTTCGTCTTCATTAAAATATAAAAATTGGGAATTATTGCATCACCTGGAATGTCTGATCATAGTTAGACAATTTGACTAAGTAGTCTATAAGGACAAGACCATAATGACTAAAAAGATATGCGTACAATAAAAGTTGTCAATAGTTACATCTAAAAAGGTCACTCAAACATTAAGCCACAGCATTCAAAACAAGATTCTCACTATCTATACAAATGGGTACAAAATAAAATGGGCATTGACAGTTCAAAGGACAAAAACTTGGAGGAGCTGCTTTCAAAGCATTGAAATACTCAACTAAAATGAATACAAACTTAGCGGAGTTAGAACTAAGTTTCTAGGCATCGAAAAATGACCCTGCTCAATTCTTGGAAATGTAAATTGGGTTTCGGCGCAATATTCGGCTTAAACTTTGATAAAATATAGAGTTCAAGTTATGCTGATCAAAAACGGTTAAATTCTACAAAAAAATCAGATTATATACAAATTGCTAGATAAAAAACACAAAGATGACAGATGTCTAGGCATTCGGTCGGGGTCCTTTTTGGGCTTAACCCTTTTATTTTTAAACGTTATTTAAAAAAATCTTAAACTACTCAAATACACCTTGCTTTACTAAAGGATGTTAGTCACAAAATTTTGTTTTCACATGAAAATAGCAGCAACAAAAACATAAAGGCATTTTGTAAGAAAACGAAGCAAGATATTGCGCAAATTTTTGATTATGTCTAAGAGAATTAAATGAGGTAGAAGATAAAATATAAGAAAAAATATGAACATGGGAGAAAAGTCAAAAAGAATGTTTCGGCGGCCATTTTGAAGAAAAAAATGAAAGATTATACCATTTTTATGATTATTATTCATTCATCTTTAAAATGAGCCCAATTCTAATTTTTGGCTAATTAGTTTTTATTTCTGTAGCAATAAATACAATACACGTGGATGAAATTTTTCAATATTTGAGACCCTGCATCTTAAAAAACAACAACAACAAAAATAATCATGTTCCGTACGTTGTTTGTTTTGCTCAGTGCTACACATTCAAAACATAAATATCATAAAATTCAAACATGACTTCCGGCCTGTATAAAGAATTTGTGAGTTCATGTATTTTTCTCCCTATACATATATATACGAGTATATATATATATATATATATATATATATATATATATATATATATATATATATATATATATATATATATATATATATATATAAATATAAATATATATGTATATATATATATATATATATATATATATATATATATATATATATATATATATATATATATATATATATATATACATATATATATATATATATATATATATATATATATATATATATATATATATATATATATATATATAATTATGAGTTCGACACATGTGAGGTCATAAAAAAGAATTATTTTATTCTTTATTTTTTCTTTTACAATTTTTACATGTTAACTATTCTACGTTAAGATAAGAACTAACTTTTATTTAATTTATTTTCTTAAAGTTGAAATTGATTATGTCTACAATATTCACGTTGTACATAGTCAGCTACTTTTTGTTGGTTCTAGTTACTCGTATGATCCTCATTGTTTCGTCTACGTCTTATGTTGCATTTCAAAATGTGTGAAATGGAACTACTCGTATGCAATTTGTTGAAATGTAGATTGAAACTATACACTTTATTGAGTTGTGATTATATACTTTGTTGACATATAACTCCTCCGGGGGGTGGAGAAAGGGCGTCCCCGTCCTTTAGTTTTTTGGAAGCTTCTCTTATGATATTTGATAGTTGATTTAATTGATTGGTTTCCTGTGTCTCGGAAATACTTGGCTTTGTTATTTTTATTGTCGCAGTTTGATAATTACGAAGGGTAATGTAAATTATTAAGACTATTATCGTGATTGATGAGAGTGAAACGCCTCCCGATAGTGTCCATATCCAGTTTTTGTGGCTGAGTTGTTCCAGGTATACATTTTTGATTTGTTTCCTGTTTTGTATGTTATCTTGGTTAATCGTATCGATGTTCAGCGTTTTCACTAATTGTCGGGTTGCTTGTAGGTTGTAGAGTGCTCCCTGTGTTTCTTGCACATCGCTTGTTATGTCGTAGGATTGAAATTCCCTGTTTTTAATTGCTATAGTGCAGTTCCAGAATGTTATTAGGAGGTTCCCGGATAGTGTTCGATTGTTGGGTCCACAGTCAGAAGATAATTTTTCGTTCTTCGCGTTGTTTATAATAAGTTTATTTTCTGAAATAAACTGTAGTTTCGTTTCCATCTCTGATATCACTTTGCAGTTGCTTCTCGTTCCCATTATAAGTGGTTTGACACAATCGTCCTGGAACTCTTGAATTTCAGAATGTCTCTGGACGTAACTTTTGTGATCTAATGTGGAGTATAGTTTTTCTTTACTCTTAATGAGGTATTGAGGGTGGTCTTTTATGATTGTGCCATTAACTACTAGTGGTACAATCATCATTATTTCAGAGTTTTCCTTTTCTAATTTTGGTACTTGAAGTATGTAGAGCAATGTCTCGCCATTCACGGCTATTTTTGGTGTAACGTACTTGAGTGCTTCATCCGGTATTGTGATATTGATTCCCTGGTTGACCAATAAGTCCTTTATCATTACTATTTCGTTTATTGCTAGAATTTTTCCACTTGGGAGGTTCGCTTTTGTTCTAATTATCGCGTCTTGAATATCTTCCAGGATTGTATTAATGGAATCTATGCTTACTATTGTTGCCAGCATCTCGATTTCCGTTAGAACTATTTTGTTACTGATAGTGCTATTGGCTACCGCTCTGTTCACGGTATCCGTAATAATTTGAATCCTTTTGTCAATTTGTTGATTAATTAGGATTTGTTGATTGTTTGTGTCAATCAGCTGGTTCATTGTGGTGTTAATCACACGCAGATCTTCCGCATCCGGGTTTCCGGCAATCCATTTCCATGCAGAGCCTAAACTATCCCATCGTTTATACCTGTTATACTGTTTTGGTTTTATTTGGCGTAGGTTGCTATATATTCTCTTTAATTTTTGTTTGACTATATTGTCTAGTTCTAACTTATCATATGATACATTGATGTTTAATTTGTTAATAAGTTCTACTGTTATTTCTATCTTAGTAAGGTTAATAGGGTGAATAATTTTAATATTTCCTGTTTGGATTCTACATTGACCCGATTTTATTATTAATATAGGGTCTTCTTGTAGGTTTTTTATTTCTTGTTTTTGCATCTTATATTGATAAAATAAGGTAGTCAAAGCAAATATTTTCCATAACATTGTTATTTTCTGAAATTTAAAATAATAAAAATTTATATTCTATTTATTTATATTTTTTTTTGTTTCAATGATTAATTTTGTATTTGTTTTTTTTTATATTTATTTTTATTTAATTAACAATATTTTATAATAGGTTTTTAATAATAGATTTTTACAATTACAACTTATTATTATGTGGGAAAAAAAATGTATATAATTGTTAAGTTACTTTTTTAATCTCTTGATTTTATTTTTATTTCGTTTAATATTTTTATTTATATTGAATGTTTTAGAAGTTATATTTTTGATTTGAGCTTTGACTCCTCTAGGTTGTGTTTTAGATCTTGTGTTTGGCTTTAAATATACCAATTGATCTTCTACTAGGTCAGGTGGATTTTCTTTGTTAGTATTTTGTTTCTCCATTATTTTAACCGCGCCTTCTATATTTAGAGTTACATTTCTAAATATTTTATTAGTTTGTTTACTAATTTCATTAGGGTCAATGTGGTTGGTTTTATTGAAGATGATTTCATTTGGCGTGTAGCCAGTAGATGAATGTACTGACCTATTGTATAGGGCAACTGACAATTCAATGACGGTTGGAGTACTGGAATTTGGGACTTTATCTTTGTTTGTATTGAAAATCTCAATCACTGTTGAATGAGTTTTTTCTACTTGTCCATTTGATTCGGACGAAGAAGCATATTCCAACTTAACGTTAGGTTTATTTAGAAATTCTTTGAATTGAATCGACTGAAATGTCGTCTCATGGTCTGAGACGATAGTATTGGGTATCCCGAATTGTGTGAAGTATTTGGTTAGGGCACTGGTTGTGTCCAACAAGTTTTTTGTGTCAATTTGAATCATATGCAGATGTTTCGAAAACGCATCTATCACCGATAAGAAACTTGTTCTATTGATGCTAAATATGTCAATATGTATTCTTTCAAGGGGTTTTCTCGTGATCGGTCGGGGGGATATTTTTATGTTGTAAGGTTTTCTATCATATTTATGCATATGACATATGTTACAAGCGTTAATATGGCTTTTGATTTTCTTTGCCTTGTTTGGGAAGAAATAAGAACGTCTAATTTGACTTTCCACTTCACTTATGCCCCTATGAGCTCGTTTATGTTCTTTCACAATGATAGTGTTTTGACGATGCTCGTTTGTCACATCTTCGATCATTGTTGTGGCAAAAACAAAATGACCGTTTCTTGAGAAGTTTTCTTTGAATACCTCTTGGATTTTCTGATAAAAGGCCTCTGGTGCTAGGATAGCCGACTGTTTACCATTGTGGAATTAATATTTGAGGATATCTTCTTTCTCGAACGTTTTCTTGGAAATGATAATTCTATTGTAATTTTGAAAGATTTGTTCTGTGATTACAGTTTCTAATTTAGATATTTTAAATATGATTTGGTTCCTATAGTAATTAACTGTAATAAAATAATGATCTGAGGTTTCTGCTGAATGGACCGTTTCTACCTCACTTGTAGTGCTTGGCGGGTTTCCATCAGTACTTTCTGATTCACGTGTAGTGATTTCTTTGCCCTCATTGACGTTGACTTCTTTTATGATTGGTATTCGACTTAGTGCGTCTGCTACGACGTTAGCCTTCCCCTCCTTATACACGACATCATAGTCGTAATTCTCTAACTCTAGACGCCACCTCAGAATTTTCGCATTCTTTTCAGAGGTTTTAATAAATGTTAAAGGCTTATGGTCAGTGACCAATGTAAATTTGCTACCGTACAGGTAGGGTTGATATTTTTTGACGACCCAGATGATGGCCAGTGCCTCTTTTTCATTCGTGGCGTACTTTGATTCTGTATTATTTAGAGTTCTGGAAGCAAATGCGATGGGTCTTTTGACACCATCCTGAATCATCCGTCGTTAGTATGAACGGTCTTGAAAAATCTGGGTACGCTAATATCTGATCAGTTGATATAATTCTTTTGAGGGTTTCAAAAGATTTAACGTATTCCGGATCTGTTATGTTCATTGAAACGTCTTTTCGTAAATATTTAGTCATGTTTTTTGCTATTTTCGAGTAATCCTTTATGAATCTCCGATAATAGCCAGACAGTCCAAGGAACTGTTTTATTTCTTTTGGTGTTCTTGGTAACGGCCAATCTAATATTTTGTTTATTTTGTCAGAATTGGGTTTTACTCCTTCTTGGGTGATGGTGTGGCCCAGAAATTCTGTTTCCTTTTTTAAAAATTCACATTTATCAATTTGAATTTTTAGATTGAATTGGGATAATCTTTTAAATACTGTCACCAAGTTATCTATGTGATTTTCTAAATTATGCCCTATGACGATTATGTCATTTAAATACACGTGGCAAATTTTACCTATTAGGCCATGTAGTACATTGTTCATTGTTCTTTGGAAGGTGGCTGGGCCATTTTTCAGGCCAAACGGAATCCGGGTGAATTCGAAATGTCCTTTGTCCGTTGAAAACGCGGTTTTTTCCTGGTATCTCTCGTCCATTGGAATCTGGTGGAAACCATATTTAAGGTCTATTGTCGAAAAGTAAACGGAGTTACCCAAACTGTCGAGGATTTCCTCAATTTGAGGGATAGGGAATTTATCGTTTCGGGTTTTTTCGTTCAACTTCCGGTAGTCTATTACTACTTGTACTTTTCGAATTCCCGACGCGTCCATTTTTTTTTAGAACCACCCAAATTGGTGATGAGTATGGGCTGTTTGAATTTCGAACAATGCCGCTATCCAATAATTCTTGGATTTGCTCTTCTACGTCTTTTTTATAGCAATGCGGGTACCGATACGTCTTTGTGTATATTGGGTTATCGTCTGTCGTGATAATCTTGTGTTTGGTTATTGTCGTTGCCGACAATTTTTCGTCTTTTTTTAATAAAATAGCCTGATGTTTAAAAATAACTTCTGTTAATATCGATTTTTCGGTTTCACTCAAATGTTCTGTTCTGATTAGTTTCGATATCGTTTTTCTATCGATCCATTCATTTTTTGCGATGGGGATAGGATTGATTGTTTCGAAGTTATTTACTTTAAGTATTAATTTTGGAACCTTTTTTGGTGGTTCAGGGTCTCCAGTTAACACATTAATTGTGGTTTTAAATTGCGTTGCTTTATACAACCCTGGCTGTACCATTATCTCTTCGTTTAGTCTTTCGAAGTTTGGTACTAGCCAATCGCCATTCTCCGTTGTATTCAACGTTATATTATGATTATAGAAGTTATTCTGAGGGTAATATCTATTGAATTTATAAATGCACTTATTCAGAGTAATTATATTGGACTTATAGTCTAATTTTGCATTCATCTTGGCCATGGATTCTGAACCTAGTATTCCATCGAAAAATTTATGGAATTGTAATTCATAGAATACTAGTGATGGCATGTTTTTTCCTAATAAATTTATTTTGACTTTATTATTAATTTTGTGAGTTCCTAGCAGATTTTCAACTATTGTTTTTTTTTGTCGCCTCTTTAAAAGTAGGCTTCATTAAACCGACTATTTCTGGTTTAATCACGTTTTTATTCGCGCCTGTGTCAATTAAAAGTGTTATTTCGCGCTTAAGATGTTCATTATAACACTTCAGATACGGGAGAAAATTTAGTCTTCCGTGTCCGAATTCTGTGTCCCCTGAAAATTTCCTGCGTCTTCTTCAGGATTATTTTCATCTGCGGTTCTTGTGGCAGATTATCTTCACTTTCTTGTGCGATCTCATGGTTATTGAATAAGTTTTTGTTGAACGTTCTTCTAGATCTTATCGACTGATCGACTTCCATAGGAATTGGTGAATTTTTCACCGAATATGTCTGTTTCCGTTGGTTTGTCGGAATATAATCGTGGTTTTTTATAGTATTCGATCTATTTTGGTTCAATTGGTTTGGTTTTTGCTGTTGATAACTGGTTTGTGCCAGTCTTTTGGAATTTTCAGAAATTAGTTCATTTGAACTAAACTTACACAGAAAGGCGTAAGCCTCTTCAATGTCTTTTGGCTTAGCCGCTTGGGCATAACCAAAATACGGCTTTTTCAATCCAGATACAAATGCAGCCAGTGCGTCTTCTTCTATAAACGCACATATCGCAGGCCATGCATTACTGTAAAGTTTATTTTGCCTAGATAGTGATTTAATACTCTGTACCGTTTCTTTAATTTTTTTAAAGTAAGTATGCACAGTCATTGTATCACTTTGTTTGTTAGCCCAAAGCTGGGACTTATAATGAGAAAGCTCTTGGCGGTCACTCAATGCTTCTATTAATTTTTCCTTGATTTCTATAAATGTTTGAGGATTTCCAGCTAGACATCAAATGTCCTTTGCTTTCCCTTCAATTTTGTTCATTACGGCTTGTATATACAAACCAAATTGCTGGTCCGAGACCAATGGTTGGAATACTAGCAGGATATCCTCAGCTGTTTTCAGCCTGGCTGGCCCGTTGTTTCCGGTTCCCATCGAAATGTGGTATGTACTTCATTGGATCCGGGATCCTAAATAAATCTACCGCTGACATTTTTTCCAATTTCTTGTTGGATGTCATTTCAATATTATCTTGGGATTTTTCTTCTTGGGAAAATTGAGTTCAGTCTTTCCTCTTGATATACCTGTGCTTCGCCAAGCTTTTTCAGCTCTTCAACGATCACATTTAATTGTGTTGTAATTTCTTCCATTGTTATCTCGTTGAGATCGATATTCCGATTTTTATCGTACTTTTCGATTGGTCGTTTCTTTACCATAGACAAGGAAGATGTAATTGCGGAAAGAGCGAAACAATTTTGTAACTATATCTGTCTCTATCTTGTAGTGGACAGAATAGCCGGCAGGTTCACGTCTATCTTGTAGTGCGTGGGTTTGCCAAAAAAAAAATTTGATAAATTAACTAAGTATCCACCTCTATGTTATAGCAGATAGATGTAAGACAGGTTCACGTCTATCTTGTAGTGCGTGTTTTTGTCTTCAGAATTTTAAATTCCTCTTAATTAATTTATTTAGTATAGAAATTAGTAAAATTTCTTACCTGATTTGCTGTCGTGGTTTGGTTCCAAGTGATGCTGGTTGTTTATGGTGTGCCGGAATTGCGAGTCCTCTAGACGATTTTAATTTAAAAAAAAAATCTTCAGCCTGAGATGTCACAAAAATAGAAATACACTTTTCACAATTTCTTTTTTTTTTTTTCACAACAATATTTTTGTTGAAATCTGTGACGGGTTCACTTTAAGGTAATTTTTATTCATTACCTTTAGCACTATTTTTCACTACAAACACTTTCACTTGACCTTTAGGCTGCGCCAATTATGAGTTCGACACATGTGAGGTCATAAAAAAAAATTATTTTATTCTTTATTTTTTCTTTTACAATTTTTACATGTTAACTATTCTACGTTAAGATAAGAACTAACTTTTATTTAATTTATTTTCTTAAAGTTGAAATTGATTATGTCTACAATATTCACGTTGTACATAGTCAGCTACTTTTTGTTGGTTCTAGTTACTCGTATGATCCTCATTGTTTCGTCTACGTCTTATGTTGCATTTCAAAATGTGTGAAATGCAACTATGCAATTTGTTGGAATGTAGATTGAAACTATACACTTTATTGAGTTGTGATTATATACTTTGTTGGCATATAACTATATATATATATATATATATATATTTATATATATATATATATATATATATATATATATATATATATATATATATATATATATATATATATATATATATATATATATATATATATATATATATATATATATAAATATATATGTATATATATATATATATATATATATATATATATATATATAAATATATATATATATATATATATATATATATATATATATATATATATATATATATATATATATATATATATATATATATATATATATATACTACCTTGATTAACAAGATCATATATATAAATATATATATATATATATATATATATATATATATATATATATATATATATATATATATATATTTATATATATATATATATATATATATATATATATATATATATATATATATATATATATATATATATATATATATATATATATATATATATATATATATATATATATATATATATATATATATATATATATATATATATATATATATATATATATATATATATATATATATATATATATATAAATATATATGTATATATATATATATATATATATATATATATATATATATATATATATATATATATATAAATATATATATATATATATATATATATATATATATATATATATATATATATATATATATATATACTACCTTGATCAACAAGTTCTCGGAATAACCACATGTTGGTACATCTGTTGTTAATATTCCCTCTAAATCTTAGCGTCATAGCTTGACATTTGCAAAAGTTACGTAGTCGTACATCTACTCTGTGTGTGTTGGCGATTTTTCCATTATTTCCTCTCGGCTGCTGAAACGCGTTCCCTGTAATGGTTTTTTAACTCGATTGAACAGAAAGAAGTCACAGGGAGCCAAATCAGGTGAATTCGGTGGCTGTTGGATGGTATTTGTTGCATTTTTCGTCAAAAAATTACAAATAATTATGGCACTGTGCGACGGTGCGTTATCATTCGGCGAATTGCTTTACGCAAACGTCTCATAACGCCCAAATAATACTCTTTGTTTACCGTCTGGCCTTCTGGCAAAAATTCATGATGCACTACACAGTTGTAATCCATGAAAACCGTGAGCATTGCCTTCGTTTTTGACTGACGGCGTGGTTTTTTTTTTGGTGAACGCTATTCCCTTGCCTGATATCTGGATTGCGTGTCGTACTCATAAACTCACGTCTCGTGCCCAGTAATGATCCTTTTGATAAATGTGGGATCCGATTCAGCCTCGCAAATCATGTCTAAAATTGTAAATAATTTCTAAAATTGTAAATAATCGCCAACACACACAGAGATAGATGTACTCTTGACTACGTAACTTTTGCAAATGTTAAGCTATGACGCTAAGATTTAGAGGGAATATCAACAACAGATGTACCAACTTAGCAAAAAAACAAAACTCAAATCGGAACGATGGGAGCGCCAAACGGTGATTAGTCCGAGAACTTGTTGATCAAGGTAGTATATATTCCATAATTCACCTCTTGGCATTTGTCTGGATTAATATTTGGTTTGGACTTCCTAAACAAAATATTTTTCCCTATATAATAGGCTACGATGCGTAAACCGCTGTTGACTCTAGAAACCCTAAACTTTAGCTTATCGACCTGCATTGCTCAATATAAAATTTGATAAATGGTCAACACAAAAAAAAGGTGTAGTACATTTTCGTCTGATATGACAAAGTTCCGATAAACCCAAAAAGCAAAACGGCTTTTGCCATATATAGCGAACAGTGTCGGTATTAATTTCTAGAGCAAGCCGAATGGTAATGTACAAAGGTTAGGTGGCTCGTTAAAGTTCCTTCTAGCATCAGAATTAAAAATATGTGAAATTCACTGAATTGTTCCAAATTCGTTCTAATGTTTTAGGAACGTATTTAATGAGTATTTCGACATCGAAAAACAATTCGTTTATGCACATGGGCGACGTATAAGTAGGTCAAGCACCCGTTGTCAGATCATATGGTAACGTTAACCACGTAAATTTCGCTAGTAGTTAATAATAAAAGGTTTGGATATTGGAAGGAAGAATATAACTTAAAAATTGAGATTTATTATCTCAAACAGTGACCACTTGACCGCCAATTAGAATTTTATCTAACAAATATAGATAAAGGTCTGAAACCTTATGAGATGATCAGAACTTCGGTCTTAGTTCATATCCCAGAATCAATCCCGAAATGAACCTCTAAGTCAATCTTCAATTTACCACTCAACCTCAATCTAAACCGCAACAAAGTCCTAAACGCAATCACTTACTTGACCGCCAACACAACTCTCAACTTAATCAGCAAATCAACCCGACATCAACTTTTAAATTAATCCTTAATCTAATCCCAATTCAAGATAACAAAATCCTTACTCAACTTCAAGTCAAACTAGCTCGAACTAAATCTGAACCGTCTGCTCAACTCCACACATATTGGCCAACCCAATCCCAAAATTAACTCGATTCGAAAGCTACTCAATCTAACCTCCCACTAAATCCTAAGCTCGATCTCAAATTATTCCCTAACCGAACTCCTCAGTCAAATCCAACTCAATTTGAACTGAAACCCTATTCACAATCATACTGTGACAGCAATGTACAATAATATCTGAATACAATCTTTAACAATCATTTCATCATATTATTATTCTATTGTAAAATCATACTATACACTATACCACACCATCATATAACATACAATCGTACCATAATAACGCCGAACCATCACACTATGATGTATATCTTACCATAAATCCACCATACCTTCATACCGTGATACCACTATATCTTCGTAACGTCGAATCATCGTACGATCATACCATCAAACCATCATACTATCAGGCAGTGATACCACCATACCATCCAATCGACGTACCATTTTACACTGATACCATCACAATATCATACTAACACACCATCATGCCATTATACAATCGTACCATCATCCCATCGTACCATCATACGATCATACTATTATACCATCATACCATTATACCATCACCATCACACAATCATACCACCGAACCTTCATACCATTATACCATCATAACATCATATCATCATATCGACATCAAAATTTTCGAAGTTTTAGAGATTTCTCCGTAGTAACTTTGGACCTGATTATCATACACCAAGATGGAAATGGAGATTTCAGAAATTAACAGTGACGTTTCTTAAGTATTAAAAAATATTTGTTGTAAAGTTTGGTTCAAATCAAACAATGATGTTTTTAAACATCATAGACGTCTGTTGTACATATACATACAAACTGCTCACTAAACCCTAAATCAAAAATTGGTCAACTGTTCACTGTATCCTAATCCAATCCTAACTCAACTCCAACTCAATTTCAACTCAACTTTAACTTCAAATCAACTCCAAACACAATCCCAATTCAATAATCAAACCAGCATATGTACATACTCGTATATAAAAAATTCGTAAATATTTATATAAACAATGATTCGGGTCAATTCGTATGGCTGGTACTCAATCCTCTTGACGTACAGTTTCCAAAAGCTTTTCAAATCTCCGCTTGACCATTGAAACAGAATGGCGAAAAAAAGCAAAATCGGACAATTCGTTTCCGGGACAGCATGCGTACAGACATCCAGACGTCCAGACAGATGGGCGGACATTTTTATTTTTTTGAGTTTTTCACACTCAGAGAAATGTCGTTTTGGATTAACTAAATTTTTCGTTATTTTTGACTCGGCTTAATTTATTCCATGCGCTTTCGTTTATTTTAACTTCGACAATTAATGCGATAAAAAATGCGATGGTAACACTAAATAGTACTATCGTGACACTTTTTACGAAAGTTTTTAATATTTTTTTGTTAACTTAGCCCAAAATTCTATCTTCAAACAATATAAGATGTCATGATACTACATATATCATGATAGTTACTTAAAGCTTATACAATTTTGCTCTCAGCCCCGAAAAATATTGCTATCGTGTCGTATTTGTGAATTCTAACAAAAGAAAAATAAATTTTTTACTACCCTGTTTTGTAAAATCGAATATAAACGGTATGAGATATACGATAATTGCACGGTTCAATGTATTTGTTGTAAAATTTCAGAATTTTTTTTATGTCAGAAGTTGACGTCAAAAAATATTTGTTGGCCAGCTCAGATGATTATGGAATTATATAAAGGATGGTTTAACGCATTTGTTGTTAACCTTTTAAAATTTTTGTTTGTCGGTGGGCTGAGTTGGGTCTGAGTAAGCTAACAAATATTTTCTGTTTTCAAGGGACTATATCACAGCCCACCGACATACAAAAATTCTAAAATGTTTACTGCAAATGCATTAAACTATGCTATGTCTAATTCCATAATCATCTGCCCGTGTGGGGTTGGCTAGCTCCCCCATCGGGTGCCTCCCCTGGTGGCGGATAGGGGACCGCCTGCCAGATATGGCAGGTACCGGGAAAATCAAATACCCGGGGTGGACCAAAAGCTAGCACACCCAAGCTAAGGTGGCACTACATACGCCGATAGCTGCTGGGCTAAGGGGATGCTTAGTCGCTAGTATGTGAACCCCGGTTTTGGCGACAATCAGTTTAAATCATAGCCTTCCTATGATAATGCAGAGCTCTGTCATAGGTGACCGTTTTTCGTGCTACTCGTGGGAACAGAAATGAATAAAGATTTAACAAAAAAACCAACAGGAAAACAAATAGATGACGAACAGCTCACGGCTGTTACGATGAGAGCAGATATTGTGGTACGCAATGACTTGGGGGTGAGTCACTCGAACCCAGATGAAGCCACAAGGGATGCTAGTATGGAGGAGATTGTTGAGGTTAAGGTGGCTCAGGCGCATCATAGCAGGGGCGGTAACCTCAAACCGAAAAAGAGGCATAATGAAGAGGATAGACTCCAGGAAACCTCAGAAATGAGGGAGTACATCTTAGAGATAAGGGAACAGGAGGATATCACCTTAAGCAAGGAGTGGGACCTCTTGAAACCAATTGGAAACGCGGTCAGGAGGCAGCCAAACACCAATAAGATTGTTAAGAACGGCTTGAAAGAACTGGAGGAGATACTGGAAGTGGTAGCCACATACCGAGACAAATGGAAGAAGGCAGAAGCGGTGCTCTGCGAATCAGAGCGAGGGTTGCAGAGCACTGTAGAAACCAACTCCCTAAGAGGCAGGAAACGAGGAAGAGAAGCATCTGCCGAAGAATCTGAACGAGAGGTTAGAACCAAAATGGAGTTACCGTTAGGAAAGAACGAGGGATGGCAATTGGTCGTCAATAAACAACAAAGGCAGGTCAATAAGCGCTCTGACAAGAAAACCAATACAGCATCGCCACAAGGGGATACTATTGTTGGCACAAGGCCCGGTGTGGAAGGCAAAGGTAGGAGGAAGAGACAGAGAAAAAGGAAGCGGCCGAGCAAGCGAACGAAAAATAACGCGGTGGTTGTCAAACCGGCCGAGAAAAAAACGTACGCCGAGGTCCTTGGTGCTATTCGACAACACGTGTGTCCGGATAACCCGGAACATGAAATCAGGTCAATAAGGAAGACCACGGATGGAGGAGTGCTCCTTGAACTGGGCCGCGGTGTAAATCCCGGAAAGCTTAGGGATACTATCCAAGCGGCGGTAGGAGAGATCGGGGTGGTTCGCGGCCTGATACCTCGGTCGAAAGTCGAAGTTACTGATTTGGACAGCTTTACCACCGAAGAAGAAGTGACAGCGGCAATCAAGCGCGATTCTGGTGATATGGCAGGCCACGTCAAAGTAACGCTATTCAAAGCAGATAAGCGGGAACAGAAAAAAGCGGTCATCGAACTAGATGATCTAGCTGCCAAAAAACTGCTTGACCAAGGGCGTATCAAGATTGGCTGGGTCTTCGGGCGCATTAGAGTGAGGACCGAGGTACAAAAATGCTTCAAGTGCCAAGGATATGGGCATATCAGGAGTAACTGCGCAGGTCCCGACCGCAGCAATAGCTGTTGGAAGTGTGGCGAAAGTGGGCATAAGGCTGCGGCGTGCGAGCTGCAAGCGAAATGTCATATATGCGTTGGGAAACCCGGTGGCAACAACCACGTACAGGGATCGGGCAGCTGCGAGACTTTCCAGGGGCTTTTGCGCGAAGGAAAATAAACGTAGATGAAGGTTCTTCAAGGAAACTTGAATGGATGCAGAGCTGCGCAGGATCACTTGGCGCAGCTTGTCTGTGAAGCAGAAGTCCAGATAGCAGTTATTTGCGAGCAGTACCAGAACGATAATCGTCCAAACTGGTTCTCAGATCCCTCGGGGTCTGCGGCAATATGGGTGGTCGACACCCATGGAGTACGCATTGATGCCCATGGTTCTGGAATTGGCTACATCTGGCTGAGAAGCCGTAACACTACGCTTTATAGTGTGTATCTGTCACCGAACGATACAATTTTGGAGTTTCAATCCAAATTGAATGGACTGGAGGATTCGGCTCGTGATGTAACAGGGGCACTAGTGCTAGTTGGTGACTTCAATGCACGCGCACTAGAATGTGGTATGCCACACCAAAATACCAGGGGGAGACATATACTGGAGATGGTCTCAAGACTGGATTTATGCGTCCTAAACCAGGGATCTACGCCAACATACCGAAGGCCAGGTTTCGGCAGCTCCATACCGGACATAACATTGGTATCAGCACGGCTGGTTCCATTGGCAAAATACTGGAGAGTTATGGAGGATTATACCGCAAGTGATCACAACTACATCAGCTTCCAATTGCACGATGATGAGCGAAAAACACAGCGAGCGAAGTATCGTAGTTTACTGAGCTGGAACACCACCAAGTTGGACAGCGAAAAGCTCCTTACATCTGTCGAGATGAGCCTTACTAATAACCAATCGGTTTTACAGGAGATTACGAACAGAGCCGAGATTGGGGCGGCTGTTGAAAGCATTACACGGTTAGTTCAACAAGCTTGCGACTCTTCAATGCCCCGAAGAAGACAGTGGAGTGGAAGGAAACAAGCTTATTGGTGGACAAATGAGATCGCAGAGCTGAGAATGAAAGCTCTGCAGCTTAAGCGAAGGGCACAACGCGCACATGGCGTAGTAGAAGCAATTGCTAAGTCATCTCAGCACAAAGCCGCAAAAAAAGAGCTCGGCATGGCCATTCGTGCGAGTAAAGCGCAATGCTGGAGAACCATATGCAACGAGGTGGATAGTGATCCATGGGGCAGAGGATACAAACTTGCCACTCGAAAGCTGGGGCTGTTCAGTACGCACGTCGCGCTGGATGCAGAAACGATGACAAATATTGTTGATGCTCTCTTTCCACCACACTTGCCGAGGGTAGAAGACGATGCTGAAAGCCAAGTTGGAGAAATTCACGCATTCACAGAGGAGGAATTGGCATATGCAGTGACCAGCCTAAAAAATAAGAAGGCACCGGGACAGGACGGCATACCAGTGGAGGCGTTGAAGGTGGCTGTAAGTAGATACCCGCACCTCTTACCAAAACTGTATAATGCATGCTTAATAGCAGGAGTGTTTCCTTCACGGTGGAAGACGGCCCGTCTAGTATTAATAAACAAAGGGAAAGGTGGCAATCCCGACTCCCCGTCATCATACAGACCTCTCTGTATGTTGGAAACAATGGGGAAGCTGCTGGAAAGACTATTAAAGCCTAGGCTGGAAGATGCCATATCTATTGCTGGTGATTTGTCTCCAAGACAATATGGCTTTCGGAAAGGGCGGTCAACTGTAGATGCAATAAAGAAGGTAATTAGCGCAGTTGAAAGAGCTGAAACTGCTTGCCACGCGGCGGGGCCTTTGTGTTTCTAGTGACTGTGGATGTGCGAAACGCCTTCAAATCGGCCAGATGGGAAGATATGATTGATGCTTTGCAACGATCTTTCGCTGTCCCGAACTATCTTCTACAAATAGTTCGAGACTACTTGAGGAATAGAAGACTTGTATACGAGACGAAAGACGGCAAAAAGATGAAGGAACTCACTGCTGGAGTAGCCCAGGGGTCAATTCTTGGTCCCGATCTGTGGAATGCTATGTATGATGGCCTGTTGCGACTTGAGATGCCGGACGAAGTATTCCTGGTTGGATATGCAGATGATGTTGCTGTTATAATAACATCCAGAAGCACAGCTTTAGCTCAATACAGGCTGAATCAGGTGATGAGAAGAGTCAACGTTTGGATGGATGAGCACGGTCTACAGTTGGCAATCTCAAAGATTGAGATCGTAATGCTTACAAAACGGAGGATTCCAACAGTCATCCCTATGCAGATTGGAAGAGAAGAGGTGATTACAAAAGGTGCGACGAAATATCTGGGGGTTGTTTTAGACAGTCGACTAACCTACTGGGAGCATATTCGCAGGGTTTGTGACCGGGCATCAGTTGTAACAGTGTCACTCGGAAGACTGATGGCGAATGTGGGCGGCCCTCGCTCTAGCAAGCGAAGACTCCTGATGTCAACGGTGCAGTCGGTCCTGCTGTATGGAGCTGAGATCTGGGCTGGTGCAATGGAAGTAAGGAAGTACCGCACGAGAATGTTGTCAATACAGAGACGCGGGGCACTAAGAATCACATGCGCTTATCGCACGGTGTCCGGAGCTGCGGCCTTGGTTGTCGCTGGAGTCATCCCGATAGACCTGATGGCGCTCGAGCGTCGAGAGATATACCGGTTGAGTGCCGAATTTGGAAGGAGTGATTCTGCGATGAGAGCCCGCAGTGTCACGCTCGTAGCATGGCAGCAACGATGGGACGAGGAGAGTAGCGGTCAATGGACGGCCAGGTTGGTAAAGGTGGCCACGACTTAGTACCTGGATCAATCGGAGGCACGGGGAAGTTAACTTCTTTGTTTGCCAGTTCCTGACGGGGCATGGTTACTTTGGAGCCTACTTGTAACGAATGGGAAAGCTGAGGACCCCTTATTGCCGGTACTGCCCAGAAGAAAGTGATGACGCTTGTCATACTTTCTTTGGGTGCGCTCAATTCAATGAAGAAAGAAACCGACTCACCTTAGTGGTGGAAGTGGTTACACCTGACACCATCGAGGAGGTGATGCTACGGTCGGAGGAGGCGTGGGATGCAATAGCACTCTACGTCGAATCTACGCTACGGAGAAAGAGGGAAGAGGGGTGCTTAGTGGATTCCTAGGCGAGAAGTAATCGAGGGGCCCCAACAGGGCTGCCAGCACGGGACAGACTGAAGTAATACGAAAGTGGTTCCGGTCCGGTTTTCCCGTGGGCTGTAGGTGATTTTTTAGTGAGTAGGTGACAGGAGCAGCTGTCAAATCTCACACTGTCGGGCGGCGTCCATCGCCGATCGACGAAAGTCTTTTGAAGATTTTTTGCACCTACAGAAGAAAAAAAAAAAAAAATCCATAATCATCTGAGCTGGCCAATAAATATGTTCTGATTTCAAGGGACTACTGTTTCTCTAGTTTGTATGACTAGATTTAAAATTTTCTTCGGACTTATATTGTACTATCTGGATAGAAATTACAGGCTGCGGTCAGTACAATATAAACCAAATATTTCTGTTAAATTTCGATTTTTATTTATTTTCTGGTTCTTGATGGCTTGAATGCTCGATTATAATAGAGCGAGGACAAGTATTTTTATTTTTACAATTTGTTCGTTAATAAAATTTCCTAAGCAAAAGAATTACAATTTTTACAATGGTAAGAATAAATTGAATCTATTAGTTAATGGACTTCGTGGTAATACAATTTTATACTATCTATTTTAATAATTAAGCAATAATGAATGAGCTCGTTCGTATTGAATTGCGTAAGTATAAGTGTTTGCCGTTATTGTTTTGATTCATCGGCTGTCAATAATATTATCTAAATGAACATTAAATAATTCAACTTATTTATACAAACGTAATACAATTGTTAATATAAGTTATTTCTTTTGGGTACATTTACGGCAATTAAGAGATACATTTATATAATTTGGATAAGCATTCAAGATAAATATTCTAAATCTACTATAAACATTAATTATCAATTATTAACTAAATTCAATACATTTTAATATTTTGTTGTTTTAGGCTTGGCATCTCCATCACAGCCGCCCTTGAATCACCAGATTCAATCTATGATGTGTGAATAGGCAGCTTACAGATTTTATCAATTGGACGACGAATAATTTTTTGTGAAATGGCCATTCTAACGCTTATAACACGTACTTTATCGTCACTTCCTGGATGTGTATCGACTATTCTACCAAGAAGCCAACGAGATGGTGGTAGATTTTGTTCGGAAACCAACACAATATAACCAACCTTTAAATTTTCAGCTTCATCTTTCCATTTTTTTCTTGGCTGTAGTGTGGTCAAATAGTCGCGATGCCATCTCTGCCAGAAGTGTTGTTGCATTTGTTTGACCAACTGCCACCTAGCATTTGGAAATATTTTACCCTCAAGTAGATTTTCTTCGGCTGGATCTGTGTATGTGCGCCCAATTAGAAAATGAGCCGGAGTGATACAGTCAATGTCTTCAGTTTGACTTGCGGCTAGTGGTCTGGAATTTAAAATAGCTTCAATTTTAGTTATTAAGGTGGTGAATTCTTCCAGTGTCAAAATGGTTTCACCAACAACTCGCTTCAGATGTATTTTTGCCAATTTAACTGCAGCTTCCCAAATACCGCCCATATGAGGAGATCCTGGAGGGATGAACTTCCAGTGTTTTTTATTATTTAGAAGGAAGGTTGCAATCTCGCTTTCTTTTTTCTTAAGAAATTGATACAATTCCTTAAGGTAGTTATTTGCATCTACAAAATTGCTACCATTGTCGCTGTGTATCGTATGACATAAACCTCTACGTGATGTAAATCGGCTTACGGCTGTTACAAAGCTCTTTGTGGTTAAATCGCCTACCGTTTCCAGATGAACCGCTTTGGTACTTAGACAAACGAACACACATACATACGCCTTGATTGGTACTTGTCCCCTTCGTCTGATTAATTGTATTTTGAAGGGTCCGCAATAGTCAACTCCGACGTTATGGAATGGGTGAGTATAATTGATTCGCTCTTCTGGAAGTGTGCCCATTATCTGCGTTTGAGCCGTCGGATTTTGTCTGATACACTGGATACATTGATTGACTATCATCTTGGTTATATTTTTCGCCTTGATTAACCAGTACATACGTCTAACGATGCTTGTTAAGCTTATTCCGGCGTGCTGGTAAAGAATGTGTGTATCTCGTACTATGCATTTGGCAAGATGAGAATGCCCAGGTAAAATAATTGGATGTTTGACGTGAAACGGTGCCGTTGACTTCTGGATTCTTCCTCCAACACGTAAGATGCCATTTTTATCTAAAAATGGACTTAAGCTTCGGAGTTTGCTATGTTTTGGAAGTGGAGATTGCTCGTTGATTGCCCTTTTTTCTTCACTAAACTCGTTTTCTTGTACGGCCTTGATAAGTTCTTGTTCCACGGTTGCAATTTCATTTCTGGTGGTGTTTCCTTGAACTCTTTGGTTTTTCATTTTTAGATTTCGAATGTATCTCTTTACCATCGCGAGTATACCTTTGTCATCTTAAAGAAACTTGAATAATTTTCAATGAACTGTTCAATGAATGACTTCTCAGTTATGGACAACGCAGACTTGATAGTTGGTCTAGATTCTTCGGTTGTCAGCTGTTCACCGACTTTGTACTGCACTGGCCATTTCTCTTCAATTTCAGTTATCCATGTTGGACCATTTCACCACAATTGATTGTCTCTTAATATTTGTAATGTTGTCCCTCTGGTTGCAATGTCTGCTGGATTCTCCGTTGTTGGAACATGGCGCCACAAACTTCTTGGGTAGATATCGAGTATTTCGCTTGTTCGGTTACCAACGAATATTGCCCATTTTCGAGGTTGTGCAGACAGCCAATCCAAGACAATTTTTGAGTCGGTCCATAGAACTCGTTTATCGATTTCTACACGCAGTGAATTCTCAACCAACTTCATCAGCTGTGTCAGCATCACTGCACCCATCAACTCCAATCGCGGTAGACTCTTTTGTTTTAAAGGAGCAACACGACTCTTTGCGGCTATGATGACGGAGTTTACTTTATTTTCTCCTGTTTGGCTAATGGCATACAAGACCGCTGCACAAGCTTGCTCACTGGCATCGCTGAACCCATGGATTTCAATTGAACCTCTTGTACCCAAACATCTCGGAATACGTAGACAACTTAATTGAGACATATTATCACGGATTAACATCCATTGCTGTAGTATGTCTGCCGGAACCTCATCGTCCCAGGATAAAATTTGTAACCTGAGTTGCTGAAATAAAATTTTTATTTTTATCGTTATCGGTGAAATGAAACCTAGCGGATCAAAATTTTTGTTAGCTTCTGATAGCAGGACTCTTTTGGTGACTCTTTCGTGGCTTTTACAGGAATCATTGAAAGTAAATATGTCTTCGGCAGGATTCCACAGTGAACCTAACACCTTGGTTTCCGTAACTTTATCTGATAGCGGTTTTTCTTCTAAAACTTGAATATGCGATTGGACACCAAGGTTGTTTGTCAGCATCTTCCGAAGATTAAAGCCATATTTCTTTAACGCTTCTCGAACATCAGTCATCAGTTGGACGGCTTCTTCGACGGAATCTGCGCCAGTAATCATTCATAAATATCATTCAGAATTGCCTTTGCTGCTTTTGGTGAATCGTTTTCTTTTCTTAACCCAACTTCTTGTATGCTCCTGGTTGCTAAGTACGCTGCAGCGCCTGTTCCATAGGTAACAGTTCTCAGCATATAACGACTGGCGGGTTGATCTTGGCCCCACCTCCATAAAATATTTTGGTATTCACAATCATCTTTATTGACCCACACCTGACGATACATTTTTTCAACATCACCTGTAAATACTAGTCGATGTTGTCTGAAACGGATAAGGATTTCTACTAATGGCGGTTGAATTGTTGGTCCTACCATCAATAAGTCGTTGAGTGACAAGCCTGTGGTTGATTTTGAAGAGCCATCGAATACGACCCGGAGCTTTGTACTGATGCTTGCCTCTTTTAGTACGCCGTGATGTGGGAGATAATACGCGTTTCTCAGAGCTGGACCATTTATTTTTTTCATATGCCCAAGTGACTCATATTCCGTCATGAAATTTATATACAACTCTCGGAAATCTGGCTTTCGAATAAATTTCTGCTCCATGCTCTTCAAACGGTTCATTGCGACATAGTATGATGAACCTAACATTTTTGGTGGTTGGCGAAAGGGTAACTTCACAATAAATTTGTTGTCTTCGCCTGTTGTGGTAGTTGCTTTGTAGAGGTTTTCACAAGCGTCTTCTTCGGGAGTATGCCGGAGCGCCTTTGGTAGTTCTTCAATCTCCCAAAATTTACGTAGGCTTCTATCGATGTCGATTAAAATGTTGAAATTGCTTGTGGTTTTATCAGAAGAATGACTCCTTCCTGCTACTATCCATCCGAATATGGTATTTATGGCGATTACACCACTTACTGATTGTAGTTTTCCCTCCTCTATAGCTTTGAAGAAAATGTCCGCACCAAGTAGGACATCGATTGCTCCAGACTCATTAAAACGGGAATCTGCTAATGTGAGCCCATCTAATATTGCCAGATCATGTTTGGTAAGGTTGTATGTGTTCTGGTTTGATGACACCTTTGGAACAATAAAAGCTCCAGTTTTTAATATCATACCTGTCTGTCCTATTGGAGTAAGTGTTAATTCCACCTTGCCCTTGGATTTTCCAATGCCAGTTTCTCCAAGACCTGTAACTAAAACTCTGCCATAATGCCTATTCAAATTCCATTTCTGAATACAACTTTCAGAAACAAAACTGGCTTGCGACGCAGAGTCTAACAGTGCTCGAAAACATTGATATTTTCCTTCGTTATTCCTTATATTAATTAATGCAGTTGGTAGAATTATTTGCATTTGGCTAACTGATGTTTTAGCACAAGAGGTTTTTGTCGCACATGCCTCTGATGATGAAGGTGCTTAAATTTTATCATCTTTGTTTAATTCTTGGGATTCATGAAGCATTGAATGATGTCGTCTGTAACACTTTTGACACCTGGATCTCGACTTGCAGTCATACACTCTGTGGTTTGCATTCAGGCAGTTGAAGCATCTCCCATGTTTCTTGATTATTCTGACTCGCTCTTCAGATTGCATGCATTTAAATTTTTTGCATTCATATAGCCAGTGATTACCTTCTTTGCAAATGGAACACTCATAATTTGCAGTTGTTAAAGTTGCATATGAATGTGTAGCTGTAGCCAAATGATTGTTCGTTGTGGTTGGTCGCCTTGCACTTCCCTTCAATGCTTCTAAGGTATCAGTGCGTTTGTTTAGAAATGCGATTAATTCTTTGAAAGTTGGAAATTCACTTTAATTGTCCGACATCTCCTTTGCCCAAAGTCCCTTTGTTTCGCTGTCGAGTTTGCTTAATGCGATATACGTCAGCCATGGATCTCTTTGTTCTGCCTTGTTTCCTAGCGCCTTCAACCTTCTTATAACCTCATCAAATGTGTCGGAAATTTTTCCCATATTAGCTGCAGTTGGTTGCATTATCACCGGTTGATCCATAAAAAGTTTTATAAAGGAGTTCACAGTGTGACGCTTTCGATCGTATCTTTCAACTAATTTCTGGAATGCTTCGTGGTAGTTGGCATCGGTAATGGGAATATGCCGAATTAAATTCTCTGCCTCTCCCTTAAGTAGACCCTTCAGATATTGGAATTTCTGGGCAGCAGTGAGACCATCCTTTTCATGAATTGTGGAGCTGTATATGTCATGAAAGGACTGCCATGGCATGTAATCGCCGCAGAATATAGGTATATTATGTGCTCAAAACTGTACTATTTGCTTGCGGCGTTTGGGATGTCAAGGTGAGCTTTAGGATTTTTGCGGTACATTGTGCAAGCACTAAATAATAATTCTCTTCGAATTCGGGTAAATCTGATTCTTCTGTTGCGTTCAGTTGGAAAATGTCTTTTTCGACTTCATTAAACATGGACATTAACTCATGTGCACGCTTTAATTTTATTCGGACCTCTTCTACGTTCGATTTATCAGTTAGGCTGGTAGCGAAAGTGAGCAACCGCGTCATGGAGCCCTTTACTTGACCACGTGATCGTTTTAAAGCATCCATTTTGTTTGAAAGCTTAAATTTTCAATCAGTTCTTCTTATAATTTTTCACTTAATTTCACTTGTAATTTCACACACGATTTGGTTTATACAAACTTTAAACTTTCAGTTCGATAGTTTTTCGCGATTTACACAAAATTACTTTACACGAATGATTTGCAATGTTCTACGGATTTTCTATTTCACGAACCTTATTCACAAGCTGAGCGTTTATATTTTAAATTCGAACTTGAAATTTTACTTACGGTAATAAATCGATAAGAGCATGTGATGCTATTGTAGTAAATTGTATATCAATTTCTTCGCCGATCCGGCTCGAAGGACCAATGTTTCTCTAGTTCGTATGACTAGATTTAAAATTTTCTTCGGACTTATATTGTACTATCTGGATTGAAATTATAGGCTGCAGTCAGTACAATATAAACCAAATATTTCTGTTAAATTTCGATTTTTATTTATTTTCTGGTTCTTGATGGATTGAATGCTCGATTATAATAGAGCGATGACAAGTATTTTTATTTTTACAATTTGTTCGTTAATAAAATTTCCTAAGCAAAAGAATTACAGTTTTTACAATGGTAAGGAGCGTGTTTTTTTATTAGCTCTGGATAGCTGGTATCCGGAGCAGCTAATTTTCTATTATAAAACTTATGTTTGACAAGCTATTTATACATTTAAATAATTTATTTAAAACTAATCTATAATTTTTAATTCAACTTTTTAACTAAAAACCTATAAAAAAATATTTAGCTCTACCTATTTATCTGGAGCTGCTATCCGGAGCAAAGGGAAATTTGAAATATTTTTGAATTTTGTACAACCCTAATTGTGGCAAACTTCATTTTGGTTTAAAAATTTTGATAGATGTCAAATTCAAATGTCATATGGTTGTATGACATTTCTTCCAAATAAAAAATCATCGGGATATTGATGAGGAATTCGTTAAAGTAGAAGCTGCAAAAATATTTTTAAAAGTTGGAAAGCAAAACGATAATCGAGATGGAGCTGCATCATTGTCGGAAGGTGGCGAAGATGAAGATAAATAATATTTTGATGAAATTGACATGCCTGGTACAAAAGTTAAGTCAATTCAAAACAAAGAATTACAGGCGAAGATTGTTACTCGGATTGCTGTAAAATGTTTACTATCTAGCGGCAGCGGAATAACCTTGTACAAAATTTTAATTTGCGGTCAGGTAACATGTCAAGGTTGTTTAACGAACAGCAAGCAAACGATTTAAGTTTGTAAGTTATATTCGAAGGAGTATACAAATTATGATTTAATAAAACTGAATCTTTGAATAAAATTAATAAGCCTTACTGGAAATCGTGGAAGATAAGAAGCATAAATACATGTTGGATTATTTTTAATATATTCAGTGATTATTTAAATACATATATGTACATCTTTTCATATCGGCTTCGAATGATTTGTTTCTCTTGTCCTTTAATGATTTTTCCACTTCGAGAATATTTTACCATAAGCTTCCCAAGCAAATAGTTCTGCTTTAAAATATTTTTCCATGTCTCCAGTACACAACTCAACTCTAAAATAATAAAATTAATAATTTTTATTTAATTCTAAACTTAGTGAACAAAAATTATTTACTCTTCAGGGGCCCTATTCTCGAATTCCACATCCATTTTCCACATGTGGACATCAGTCAAAATTCATAAAAATGGAATTTTTTTGGTACTAAGGGAATATTTCCGAATGGATATAAGCAGGTGGAAGAAATTCCACCATATAGGAAAATGGCCATGTATCAAGTGTTTTAAATACCAATTAAAATTTCCGAACGTTTTGATGAATTTTGAGATGTCTGCATGTGGAAAATGAATATGGTGTTTTGGATTATAATATGCCGAATTTTGGTTCAAATTTCTGTGATATTAAGCTGTGTTCACGTATACGTAGAATACGTACAGTAATTGTTTGTTTTGAATCGACTTAACTTTTATACCAGGCATGTCAATTTCATCAAAATATTATTTATCTTCATCTTCGTCACCTTCCGACAATGATGCATCTCGATTATCGTTTTGCTTTCCAGCTTTTAGAAATATTTTTGCAGCTTCTACTTTAACGTATTCCTCATCAATATCCCGATGCTTTTTTTATTTGGAAGAAATGTCAAACAACCATATGACATTTGAATTTGACATCTATCAAAATTTTTAAACCAAAATGAAGTTTGCCACAATTAGGGTTGTACAAAATTCAAAAATATTTCAAATTTCCCTTTGCTCCGGATAGCAGCTTCGGATAGCAGCTCCAGATAAATAGGTAGAGCTAAATATTTTTTTATAGGTTTTTAGTTAAAAAGTTGAATTAAAAATTATAGATTAGTTTTAAATAAATTATTTATATGTATAAATAGCTTGTCAAACATAAGTTTTATAATAGAAAATTAGCTGCTCCGGATACCAGCTATCCGGAGCTAATAAAAAAACACGCTCCGGAGCTAATAAAAAAACACGCTAAAGAATAAATTGAATCTATTAGTTCAGAGAGGACTCTATGTTAATACAATTGTATACTATCTATTTTAATAATTAAGCAATAATAGCCGTGTTTTTCCATGAGAACTACACTAGAACTCGATAAACTTTAAATCCCTTTATTCTATTCAAAACGAAAAAATAAATAAATTCATAAAGCGCGAATATGTAGTGTATTTTACATAATTACATATTTTGAGTTTAAAAATTTCCCGCTTCAGTTATTTCATCAATATTTTCTTATTTCTTGCTGACGTCATTACACGCAACTACACTCGATAAATTCATGGGTTTATCAAGTGTAACTAAAACATAAGCTATAATTGTCATTATTTATTGCTGTAACAACTTAAAATGTGAATTTATGTGAAATGCACTACACATTATCACTTTATGAATTTAATTTTTTTCTGTTTACATAAAATAAAAGGAATTTAAAATTTATCGAATTCTAGTGCAGTTCTCATGGAAAACACGACTAATGAATGAGCTCGTTCGCATTGAATTGCGTAAGTATAAGTGTTTGCCGTTATTGTTTTGATTGTTCAGGTAAAAAACAAAACAAAAAAATCAAACGCAAATGCTGGTCAAATGAATAGAATTCTTCTTATTTTATTTAAATTAAGTTGAACAAATATGAAACGGAGAATTATTGTAGATCATATTGTGCGGCCCACGGTGCAGCTTATTCTAAATCTTCGTTTAGCAGGGCAACAATAAGGTAATTTTAAATAGATCAAAATCGTTACTTTTAAATAACCACAATATCATGTCCCAATAAAACAATGTTTGAAACATTAAAATTTCTGTTTGGATGAAAAATCCTGGTAAAAACATAAATACCAACACAACAATAATACATATTTTGTAGAAAAAATCAGCTGAGGTATTTTTTTTTTTTTTTTTTTTTTGCTTTCGTCAAAACATTAGAAAATTCTATCTCTATAAAGAGATGTTACTCGCAGATTTTGGTTTTTATGGGCATCAACAAAGACAGTGGGCGCGAGATTTAGTACAGTAATGATGTTGGCGTTGAAATTCTACAGATAGAAAAAATTATACCTAGACTGGTCATGCAAAAATTCAATTTTTCATGAGCGTTCACAACTCATAATAATTTTTTATTTTTAGATTACATGAGATATAGCACTTAAGTCCTTATATATAGTAGAAAAAGGAAAACAGTTGATTTCAATGTTCTGTCTCCCTGATTGGTGTTATGATTGCCTGATGGAGTAATTTAAAAATATTTTGCAATGTAGTTGAAATTATAAGCTTTTTTGGAAGCTTCGGTAGATATTTACTTGGTACTTAAGTTAATTTTTAAATTTTTTAAATTTACCTTATACTAAAGATGATGAAGGGCTGGAAGATATACCCTAATCTATATGTGAAAACCGTCTGCGAGTTTTCTGGTAAATTCGTTGTGTTCAATCATTTCTTATAACAACTGCTGTCCAGAAAAAATGAAATTCTCAACGTCACCTGTTTCAGAGGAATTTAAAATTTTATTGGAATATTTGGGATTTGAGAAATATATTCAATCAATTAAATTTGTTGGACATTAATTAATCGCCTCTTTATATTAGTGCAGATATTGACACAGAAACATTTATAATTCTAAGAGCCAATCATTCTTACTTTGTTCTCTACTAAGAATATTTGTTTTTTTTTTTTTAATCTATGCCAATTCTCAAGATTACTAGAAATTCAATGCAGCAATATCTTTACAATTGGTAATCCTTACAAAATAATTTCAATGGAAACAAATTCACTTTGAGTATACAAGACTCGTATATAGAATCTCAATTAAAAAAAAAAATAATAATAATAATTTTCCGTAATTACGTAAGTCAAAGAAAATGAAACAAAACCGAAAATAAGGAAAATGGAGAAACCTCTCTTCTCGTTTTATAATTGTTGCAATAAATTTAATTAGAGACAACAAATTTACGAAAAGATCTAACAGATGCATCATGACTTGATTAAATTATACCAATATATTCTGGTTTTTCCATCTAATTGACTTGATTTATGCTTCTACAAAGAGCGAACAAATAAATTAATAGCTTTCGATCCTTGTCGATAAAACAAATTACGTATTCAAAAATAAATTGATTTATTTATTAATTTCAATCGGTCGATAAAAACTTTTTTTTTTTGTATTAACACCTGTGTACAAGGAAAATATAATATTTTCACCTGTAATTAACAAAAAATATTTTAGATCCGCACCACATTTTTAATAATCGTAATTGCGTAGATAATAAAATATTAATAATAATAAAAATACAAAATAAGCAAATGAAGTGGAAATACCCAGAGCAGACAATTAAACAATTATTTCTTTTTCTGAAAAGGAAGGGATTTTTAATTGTATTCATTAAAATTTATTTTACAATAATCATCTTCGCTTTAATCAAGCAGAACCATAACCAAAAAATAATGTTTCTACCAGATGTTGGTTTTAGACAGGAAATAAGTACCCTATTTTTATTTATTCACCAACGGAAAATTCAATTTTCCCCACGTTCACTGGATGGTGGTTTATCGTTAAGAGGTTATAATTTTATTAGATGGTACGATGCGTCGAACCAATTTATTGAGTTTTATTATTTGAAATTTACCAATTTACTATGTTTCAATGTAATGAATTTCAATCGGCCGAAGCTTGTTATTCGAAATTCAATCAATCGAATTTCTATGTGCCGAATCATAATTTACTGATGTCATTAATCGAATTATTCTATCGAATTTTATTATATCAAATCTCTGCCTGTCAAATTTTTGATTTTTAATCTATCGAACTCAGTCTATTGAGATTCAATATATCGAATTTCAATCTGCCGAATATGATTAATTTAATGAACCTTGTTGAATGCCCATCTTTCGAATAAAATTCAAAGCATATCAGTGCATCAAGTTTCAATCAACCTATCGAATTTCAATGTTTGAATTCAGAAATCTTCATCTGTCATATCCAAATATAATATTTCGAAATCATTCTACCAAAATTTATTTTTTCGAATTCCAGCATATCGACTTTTAATCCATTGAATTTCAATCTGCCGCATTTCATATAATTTGTAATTAAATCTACTGTTCTCATTCTTTTGATTCAAATTATCTGTCTATTTTCATCAACCACTTTTAAAACTGATGTTATTATTCTGTACTAATTAAAATTACCCCTAAATCACTGCTATGTTAATTACACTTATTAAGATTCAAACCAATTAATTTATGTTTTTGTTTATTAAGATTCGAACCGAATCACTTAATATTGTATGACAGTTTTATTGTTAAAAATTTTATTGTGAATTTGTCGTAATGGTAAATTTAATTTCTTACCTCAATTATACCATAATTAACAAACGCATTACCATAATATATTACCAATTAGATGTCGCGTCGGTTTATATGACTCGACATAAATAAAATTAATGTAAATTGGGAAATAAAAATGTATTTGGTCAGTTGTTTTCCAACCAAGCAACAAAATATTGTATTGTGAAATTTATTTATTGTGATAAAATTTTCAAAACAAGAATAATAAAAACATAAAAAATAAAAGAAAAAATTAATTAAACTTCAATCGTTTATTTTTATTTTTTGAGTGCAAAAATTTTATTAAAGTTTTTTACGAGAAAGTTTTGCTGCATTCGGATTATTCATCGGAATCACAACATTTATTGGTCCTTCGAGCCGGATTTCGATTTGGATTAAATCGACCGGTCACCATTTTGGAGAATAATCTACACCATACCTCGTGGAGAATTTGATGTTGGACGCCACATTGCCACAAACCATAAGTACCATTTTTATTTTTCTTCTTTTGAATATACCATTTTCCATTACCATATAAATTACCATTACATAGTTTTTACCTACCTTTACCTTAATTTCACATATTATCTTGAAAAGTTGTTGTCTTTTCGCGACCCAGTGACTATTTAATTATCGACCCATTTATTATTAAAATACATACCTAAAATTATATTAATATTAAGTTTTTTCAAACTAAAGTGAATTTAAACTATTGTGATAAATTGATTTTAAAATTAAGGTGATCAAGGGATTTCATTTGTGCTTAAACCAATAAGTGTACCGTGTTTACCACTGAAATAAAGGCAATATTTAAATATGCCACCGAAGGTCGAACCATTTCTTAAGCGTCGTGAAATCACGTTGGCACAGATAAAAAAAATACTTGACTATGCCGAAAAGATTTCGGAAACATCGGACGTTATAAGCGTAAAGGCGCGGTTGGACAATCTCCAATCATTTATGAAATCATTTTCATCTGTTGAGGACGAAATATTCGCAAGGGATGCAGAAGCGGAATCGTTGGCGATAGAATGCGACTAATTGTATTACTCAGCTAGTACAAAACTTAACATGCGCATTCGTGAAATTCAGCAGACCATACAAACTGAAAATATTTCGATGACCATAAACAACGGCAATACGTCGGAAACCCTCCATCATCCTCGTAGCGACACTAAATTACCTCGGCTAACGCTACCAAACTTTGACGGTAATTACCAAGAATGGCAGTCATTCCATGATATGTTCATGTCAGCTGTTCATGATAATCCGATTCTCACCAGTGTACAAAAATTACAATACCTCAAGGGCGCATTAAGAGGAGAGGCTAGTGCATCTCTACGACATTTAGCTATAACCGAAGTCAACTACATCGAAGCATACCAAAGGCTAGTCAAAAGGTACAGTAAAAAGAAGCTGATTCTAAGCTCCTTCATCAAGACCTTTGTTAACCAACCAATCATCACCAGTACATCAGCCAAGCAACTGCGTCAATTATGTGACACTTCGGACGAAATAATTCGTGGAATAAAAGCGCTAGGGAATAGGGCAGAAGGCCGCGATTCCTGGCTGATTTATTTGGTTTTAAATAAATTAGATGAGGACACACAGCAGCGATGGTCGGATGAATCTACAGATGTTGAATACCCCAGTTGGCAATTATTCCTCGATTTTATAACCAAACGTACTGATTCACTAGAAAGTTGCCAACCAACACCCAAAAAACCACAACCACGCTCTTCAAATATTCGCAGTCTTAACGTAGCCATCAAAAATTGCCCATTATGTGATACAGTCCACAATCTTTACGAATGTTCGAAATTTAAGGTAATGAATGTGAATGAAAGGCGCGAATTTATGCAGGGGGCCAGTCGTTGTTATAATTGTTTGTGTGATTTACATTTAGTATCGAGATGCAGATCGAAAAATTCATGCATGAAATGTCAGAAACGTCATAATACACTACTCCATTTACCATTTAACCAAACTGTTATTTCAGAACAAATAAAAGATAATAAAATCAATGCAACAAAAGGGGATTCAACCACGTCAACACTGTTAACCTCATCTACCACACAAGCATACCAATCGAAGCCATCTACGTTTAGCATGGAACTACTACAAACGGCGTTAGTAAAAGTTCGAGGAGCAAATAATGTTCTATATTCTTGCAGGGCTCTATTAGACTCTGGAAGTCTCGTATCGTTTATAACCGAATCGTGCGCTCAGAAGTTGGGATTACCTCGAAAGAATTGCAGAACCATAGTGGAAGGTTTATCATCAACCAGGGTGGGAATCTCCAGAGGAAGGGTTAACATGGAAGTGTTTTCTCGCTCCCGACCAGAGACTTCGTTTAATATCGAAGCTCTCGTTCTGTCATCAATCACGTCAAATCAACCATCGATAAATCTCACTAATCACCATTAGGAAGAATTCAAAACCCTACCACTTGCAGACCCGATGTTCCATGAGTCTGGCAATATAGACATCTTAATTGGATGTGACCATTATTTATCATTAATTTTACCAGGTCAAATTAGAAGTGTCAAAAACAACCTTACTGTACAAGAAACCATTCTTGGATGGGTAATTTCAGGAACATTGAGTGCCAGAGAACAGTCAAAGGTTACAACTCTGTGCACATCAATCAATATCGACAAGGCACTCACTAAATTCTGGGAAATTGAAGACATCCAAACACCCACACCACATACCCAGCATGAAATTTACGTTGAGAATGATTTTGTCAAAAGTTACCAAAGGAACTCTGATGGTCGATATGTCGTTGCCCTACCGTTTGACCCTGAAGCTGCGACGCTTGGAGAATCCAAGTCACAAGCCATGAGAAGACTCCAAGCCGTAGAACGCAGACTAGCAAGAAATTCACAACTAAAAAAGGAATATGTAGACTTTATGAGAGAATACCAACATTTGGGGCACATGGAACTTATACCAAATTCCGAAATAGACATTCCATGGAACCAGTCCTATAACCTACCACATCGTTCACTCTATAAGGAAACAAGCACCACAACCAAGTTGCGTGTCGTTTTTGATGCCTCGGCAAAAACCAATTCAGGCATATCGCTCAACGACAATCTACTCGTCGGGCCAACAATACAACAAACCTTACAACAAATTTTATTACGATTTCGTTTCCACCGATACGTGATGACAGCCGATCTGGAGAAAATGTTCAGGCAAATTTTAATTACCAAACCACATGCCGAATTCCAAAGAATTTTATGAAGAGAGGAACCAACGGAGTCCATACGAGAGTTTCGTTTACTTACCGTCACGTATGGAACTGCATCGGCACCTTTTTTGTCTACCCGTGTACTAAAACAAACTGCCAATGACAACCAAAAACATTTCCAATATCATCAACCATTATTGGCAGAGATTTTTACGTCGACGACCTTATGACTGGTGCAGATACAAAGGAACAACTAAACACACTCAAAACCGAGATATCACAAATAATGAAGGCATCAGGATTCAATCTTCGTAAGTGGCTATCCAATTGTCCACTTAACGATGAAATCTCAATCGACAACAAAAAATTAATCGAAAGTGACAGAGAATCACAATACTCAAAGGTGCTAGGTATGTATTGGAACACAACCTCTGATTATTTTACTTACCGAGTTTCGCTAAACGAGACACCAACTCTAACCAAACGAGGCATGTTATCAGAGGCATCTAAACTTTTTGACCCTCAAGGTTGGTTAGCTCCAACAACAATATACGTCAAAATAATCTTCCAAAGAACATGGGCAAAATGTTTAGATTGGGATCACCCATTACCAAAGGACATCTCAGATGATTGGAGCAATTTCCGGAGTGAATTAAAATTTATTGAATCCATTAACATACCAAGATGGCTCAAATTTACCAATAACCCAATAACATTACATGGATTTTCAGATGAGTCCCAGAATGCTTATGCTGCTGTCGTGTATGTTGCTTGCACCAATGAATTAGGTGAAATAGAAGTGACGATTGTTTCCGCAAAAACTAAGGTCGCACCCGTACAAAAACAGATCACCATACCAAAACTTGAACTACGTGCTGCAGTACTGCTCTCGAACTTAATGAAAACCATTCAAGAAATAGTTGATCGTGAAACAAATGTTTACATGTGGACCGATTCATCAATTGTGCTATCATGGATAGAAACAATGCCCCGCTCACTAGACGTTTTTGTGGGGAATCGCATATCGCAAATCATTACCAACTATCCGAGGAATTATTGGCATCATATAACCACTAACTACAATCCAGCCGATTGTGCCTCAAGGGGTATACTACCATCAGACTTATTAAATCACAAACTCTGGTGGACAGGACCAGAATGGCTCAAACAACCAGTAAGCGAATGGCCAGTCAAATTTCAACCAACAGAAACAGTCACCTGTAACCTAACATCATATCCATCACCGATCCAGTTAATTGTGTCAAAATTTTCAAACTACAATAGAATTATTCGTGTGTTAGCATATTGTAACCGATATGTTAAAAATTGCAAGTTAAAGGCTAAAGAAAGACAAACAACATTTTTTAATTGTACCGAATTAAATGCATCTAAAGAACTTTTAATAAAATATGTCCAAGAAAACCCTTTCCATACAGAAATAAAAGCACTAAGAAGCAATGTTCAATTACCTAAAACACATAATTTAATTAACCTTAATCCCTTCGTTGATAAGAATGGTATACTTAGAGTATGCGGGTTCATAGCACGAGCAACCATAGCATTTGATGTGAAGCATCTAATACTACTGTCAACCAATGATGTCGTCACTGAAGCACTGGTTCGCACAACTCACGAGGCATTACTTTGTGGAAATCATTCACTATTGTTCACGACTCTGAAGCAACATTATTGGATTATCAATTGCAAGATAGTAATTCGACGCATTATTAAAAGGTGTATGAAATGCTTCAGATACACGTCCAAGAATATCCAACCGATTATGGCCAACTTACCACCCAGCCGAATTACATTGGTCAGGCCTTTCTTTTCGACAGGGGTCGACTACGCTGGACCTATCTACGTTAGACCATCGAAACGCAGAGGACTAAAACTGGATAAGTCCTATATTGCTGTGTTTGTTTGCCTAAGCACCAAGGCAATTCACCTAGAATTGGCTGGCGATTTATCCACTGATACTTTTATCGCAGCCTTTCGTCGTTTTATTTCGCGTCGTGGTCTATGCCGTGAAATTATCAGCGACAATGGATCAAATTTCATTGGGGCCAAAACCAACCTCAATGAACTCTTCAATATTGTTAAAAATACTAAGATTTCGAATTTTCTTTCTCAGAATCAAATTATTTGGAAATTCAATCCACCAACTGGCTCTCACTTTGGTGGGATATATGAAGCAGCCGTGAAATCCACAAAATACCATTTGAGAAGAACATTGACGGGAGCTTTACTCACCTACGAAGAGATGACCACTCTCTTGACACAGATTGAGGCTATCCTTAATTCACGACCGCTTTGTGTCAATACAGATGACGTCCTGAATCCCCTAACACCTGCACACTTTTTAATTGGACATCCGTACACGTACCTGCCTGATCCAGATACCAGCCACATCGAACTGAATCACCTATCCAGATGGCAATATCTACAGAGACTACGTCAAGAATTCTGGAAAAAATGGCATCTAACTTACCTCACATCGCTACAAAAGCGGACAAAGTGGCAAACAAATTCATCAGTAATAAAAATCAAGGATATTGTCATATTACGTGATGATAACTCACCGCCAAATAAATGGAATATTGGACGAGTCATTGCAGTTCACCCCGGAGAAGACAACACTGTACGAGTAGTTACCGTCAAGACATCTTCCGGAATATTGAGACGACCTGTTGTCAAACTATCATTATTACCAATAGACGAATAATTCTGGGAGAATGTCTATTTTCATCAACCAATTTTAAAAATGATGTTATTAGTCTGTACTAATTAAAATTACCCCTAAATCACTGCTATGTTAATTTTTTTTTTTTTTTTTTTTTCTTCTGTAGGTGCAAAAAAATCTTCAAAAGACTTTCGTCGAACGGCGATGGACGCCGCCCGACAGTGTGAGATTTGACAGCTGCTCCTGTCACCTACTCACTAAAAAATCACCTACAGCCCACGGGAAAACCGGACCGGAACCACTTTCGTATTACTTCAGTCTGTCCCGTGCTGCCAGCCCTGTCAGGGCCCCTCGATTACTTCTCGCCTAGGAATCCACTAAGCACCTCTCTTCCCTCTTTCTCCGTAGCGTAGATTCAACGTAGAGTGCTATTGCATCCCACGCCTCCTCCGACCGTAGCATCACCTCTACGATGGTGTCAGGTGTAACCACCCCCACCACTGAGGTGAGCCGGTTTCTTTCTTCATTGAATTGAGCGCACCCAAAGAAAGTATGACAAGCGTCATCACTTTCTTCAGGGCAGTACCGGCAAAAAGGGGTCCTCAGCTTTCCCATTCGGTACAAGTAGGCTCCAAAGTAACCATGCCCCGTCAGGAACTGGCAAACAAAGAAGTTAACTTCCCCGTGCCTCCGATTGATCCAGGTACTAAGTACCTTTACCAACCTGGCCGTCCATCGACCGCTACTCTCCTCGTCCCATCGTTGCTGCCATGCTACGAGCGTGACACTGCGAGCTCTCATCGCAGAATCACTCCTTCCAAATTCGGCACTCAACCGGTATATCTCTCGACGCTCGAGCGCCATCAGGTCTATCGGGATGACTCCAGCGACAACCAAGGCCGCAGCTCCGGACACCGTGCGATAAGCGCATGTGATTCTTAGTGCCCCGCGTCTCTGTATTGACAACATTCTCGTGCGGTACTTCCTTACTTCCATTGCACCAGCCCAGATCTCAGCTCCATACAGCAGGACCGACTGCACTGTTGACATCAGGAGTCTTCGCTTGCTAGAGCGAGGGCCGCCCACATTCGCCATCAGTCTTCCGAGTGACACTGTTACAACTGATGTCCGGTCACAAACCCTGCGAATATGCTCCCAGTAGGTTAGTCGACTGTCTAAAACAACCCCCAGATATTTCGTCGCACCTTTTGTAATCACCTCTTCTCTTCCAATCTGCATAGGGATAACTGTTGGAATCCTCCGTTTTGTGAGCATTACGATCTCAGTTTTTGAGATTGCCAACTGTAGACCGTGCTCATCCATCCAAACGTTGACTCTTCTCATCACCTGATTCAGCCTGTATTGAGCTAAAGCTGTGCTTCTGGATGTTATTATAACAGCAACATCATCTGCATATCCAACCAGGAATACTTCGTCCGGCATCTCAAGTCGCAACAGGCCATCATACATAGCATTCCACAGATCGGGACCAAGAATTGACCCCTGGGCTAATCCAGCAGTGATTTCCTTCATCTTTTTGCCGTCTTTCGTCTCGTATACAAGTCTTCTATTCCTCAAGTAGTCTCGAACTATTTGTAGAAGATAGTTCGGGACAGCGAAAGATCGTTGCAAAGCATCAATCATATCTTCCCATCTGGCCGAGTTGAAAGCGTTTCGCACATCCAGAGTCACTAGAAACACCAAAGGCCTCGCTGCGTGGCAAGCAGTTTCAGCTCTTTCAACTGCGCTAATTACCTTCTTTATTGCATCTACAGTTGACCGCCCCTTCCGAAAGCCATATTGTCTTGGAGACAAATCACCAGCAATAGATATGGCATCTTCCAGCCTAGGCTTTAATAGTTTTTCCAGCAGCTTCCCCATTGTTTCCAACATACAGAGAGGTCTGTATGATGACGGGGAGTCGGGATCGCCACCTTTTACTGCTATGTTAATTACACTTATTAAGATTCAAACCAATTAATTTAGTATTGTTTATGTTTTTGTTTATTAAGATTCGAACCGAATCACTTAATATTGTATGACAATTTTATTGTTAAAAATTTTATTGTGAATTTGTCGTAATGGTAAATTTAATTTCTTACCTCAATTATACCATAATTAACAAACGCATCACCATAATATATTACCAATTAGATGTCGCGTCGGTTTATATGACTCGACATAAATAAAATTAATATAAATTGGGAAATAAAAATGTATTTGGTCAGTTCTTTTCCAACCAAGCAACAAAATATTGTATTGTGAAATTTATTTATTGTGATAAAATTTTCAAAACAAGAATAATAAAAACATAAAAAATAAAAGAAAAAAATTAATTAAACTTCAATCGTTTATTTTTATTTTTTGAGTGCAAAAATTTTATTAAAGTTTTTTACGAGAAAGTTTTGCTGCATTTGGATTATTCATCGGAATCACAACATTATCAAATTTTAGTCTATTGAACTGACCAATCTATCTATCACTAAAATTGACTTCAAAGAACTCATCAAGCTACCAAGTTGCAATCTAATGACTTTGAATCAATGAATATCGAGCTCCTGTCTAACAAATTCCAGTAGAACTCAACGAGTCGAATCCATTGAGCTCAACGAGTTTCAATTTTTTGAATTTCAATCTATCGAACTCTGCAATCTATTATGCTTCAATCTATCGAAATAACAAATTCACATGTTTCGAATCTACTGAACACACCAAACAACCCTGTTTCATTCTATTGAACGTCATTTTTTTAAATTCCTGTCTAATAAAATTCTAATCCATCAAATTTCAATCTTTTGAATTCTTGCCCGCAGAAATTAAAATTAGGGAACGGGCATTCCATAATAACGATGAAGAAATTTATAATTTTAATATCATTTACCAAATTTGCTCAATTTAATTAATTTTGACTAAATTCATTTAATTTATTATGTTACTTAATTTATTTAATTTAGTACCTTTACGTTACTTAATTAATTGTTTATTTAATTCAAATAATTTAAAATTGTTTATTTAATTTCTATTTATGTAATTGTTAATTTTCGATATATTGAATCTATTTACTTTAATTATTTTCTTAAATATTTTTAAAATTGTAAGATAGTTAAATACAGCTTCGGTCCGATAAGCCTATAATTATCAAAAAAAAAAAAAAAACACAGCTCTCATCGGACCAGGGCGCCTGGACTAATAGTACTACAATTAACAGTCTAAATATAAAACGAATGTGCCGTGCTGTATTAGCGAATTATACTAAGATTCTTTTACAACTGTTTCTTTCTCACATTCACACAGCTTCGTTCCCGTGTAAGCTAATTTACCAAATACCAATCCTCCATTGCTGTGTAAGCTATTTTATTAATTACCCAAATTTTTTTAATTTAATTTGAATTAAATACCAAAATTGGTAGTTTTTTATATAAATTATCTAATAAAAATTAAATTTTCTATTAAATCGGTGGGGATTAGCAGGGGAATTAAACGCAAATTGGCACAATATTTAAAAATGTCAAATTATTGGCCCAGAATTTTTGGGAATTATCAAATAGGGATTTTCAATACAAATTCAATTTTCTATTAAATCTGTTGTAATAACCAGGCGATTTTTAAACCCAACCTGAGCAATCGAAACACATTACGAAAGTTTACATTTTTGGGTTTTTTATTATTAAATTTAAATAAATTCCAAATAAATATTTTGTTTATTTATAATTTAAGTTACCTTATTTAATTAAGCTGTATTGAGTTCAACTAATTTATTTGCTTTATTTAATCTATTTCATTTAATTCAAGTATTTAATATAGTTATTTTATTTCACGTAATTAATCATTTATTAAATTAATTAACTTCAAGATATTAACTGTTTTAATTAAGATGATTTATCTAATTTAAAGTAACTTACTTAATTTAATAAACTTATTAAGACGAGAGAGATGACGACAGTATATTCCGTTATTTCCCCTTGATAATGACGGCTCCGCCGAAAATTAGGTTTTTTTTACTAATAAATAAATATGAGCTTTTAGACAATTTACATAACATCCAAATTATTTGATTTATTTATATTTAATTCACTTAATGTATTTTATATAATTTATTTAATTTGTTTAATTTAACATACTTAAATAATAATTTAAAATTATTAAATAATCATTTTGTTCATTATTTTAAATTTAAATTAATTTATTAATTAATTTGATTTACCTTATGTTTACTAAACTCAATATTCATTATTTAATTTATTTAAGTGATTAACTTGTTTATTTAAGCTAATTTTTTACATAATTAATTATTTATTTGATTCATTTATCTTAATACGTTTCATTATTTTAATTTATTTAATTCAGCTTAATTTATTTATTTCGCGTAATTTACAATATAATTTTATTGTATGTAATTAAATCATAAAACTCACAATCATTTACATAGAATTAATACAAATACAAATTATTTGTATATATTGTATGGAAATCCATTTAATTTAATTTATTTAATTGAGTTAATTAATTTTTTTTTTAATTTATTGACTTTATTTAATTTACTTATGTTTTTTAATTTATTTAATTCATTAATCAATAACAATTTATTTAGTATTATTCATTTAGAAAATTTAATAAAAAACGCGACATGTTGTTAGTATATTTGATTATTTTCTAAGGTACAATTTTATTTACTTAAATTGTTCCCTTGATCCGTCAACAATCCGTTTTTTTTTTTAAATTAAAAAGACTTAAGAAATAGTGATGAAGTCCAAATAAACATTTTGATCATTCAACATTAAATATAACTTTAAATAAATTTTATTCAATTAACCTAATTTATTAATTGACTTGATTTATTTGCTTTACATAATTTATTTTTGTTCATTTGATCCTAATTTAATTGTTTTGATTTAATAATTAAGTTAATTTACAATATTATTTTGTTATCTGATTTACTTAATTTTAAATAATTTATCTCATCCATTTATTAATTCACTTGACTTAACAAATTAAATTAATTTATTTAATTTAATTTATTTATATTAAAAAGTTAATTATAATTAATTTAATAATATAAAAAAAAAACGCCAGGGCGACGCGACGGTACATTACAGGATACAATTTTATTTATTTATTATTCGTTTGATAATGATGGCAAGGTTATATTAAAATTCGGAAACCTTAATGGTTCATTCCGTTAGTTTCGAATGTACAATTTCATTTAAGCAAAAATTAACATTGTCTCACTAATCATTTCATTTAACTTATTCAATTAATGTTTAATAAATTGAACACCTAATTTATTGATTTATTTAATTTAGTTGATTTATCGAATTTAGCTTATTTACTGAATTAATTCGTCGTTACTTGCAAGGATACAATTTTATTTATTTAAATCATTTCCTTGAGGCAGCATGTATCGTGGGCAATACGAGATTTTTATTAAAAAATCAATATAATTTTTTTAACAATTTAACTTTTTAATATAACTTATTTAATTAATTTTTGGTTCATTTATTTAATTTATTAGCTTTATTTAATTAATTTAATTTAAAATAAATATTTTGTGTAAAAACCACTTACAAAATAATTTAAGTAAATTTATTTATTAATTTAATTTGACATATTTAATTAATTTTTGTTTAATTGCTTAATTTACAAATTTGCTTAGTTTATTCATTTTATTTTATTTATATAATTAATTTAACTCACTTAATTTAAATTTTATTTTGTTGTATGATTTATTAATACTGTTTAAATTGTATATGAATTCATTTAATTTAATATAATTTATGTAATTCGGTTAGTTGTCTTTTTTAATTTATTGACTTAATTTAATTAACTTACCTTGTTTAATTTATTTAATTTTTTACAGATATTTAATTCATGTAATTTATTTACAATACAGAATACATTAATTAGATAAATAGATTATTAAAAAAAACTATTAACCTTTAATAAAATACCAGCCATAATAATGGTTCATTTTGGTTATTTGCAAGTGTTCAATTCAGTTCATTTAAATTATTCCCTTAATAATGACGGCATATAATATCGATAATTCGGATTTTGTTTTTTTAATAAATTAATATTAGCTTTTAAAAAAATTTAGATAAAGTCCAAATAACCATTTTGCTCATTCGTTATTAAATTAAACTTATTTAAATGATTTTTATTTAATTCACTTGAGTTATTTATTTAATTTAAAATAATCGATTTACTTATGATAAAAACAGTTTGCAAACTAGTTTAAATAAGTTAACTTTTTTTATTTAATTTAATCTATTTAATCAATTTGTATTTAACTCACTTCATTTCCAAATTTATTAAATTTATTTATTTTATTTTACTTATTTGATTTGTTCAGTTTTTTAATTTTAAAAATGTATGAATAACTATTTATTTGATTTATATAATTTGTTTACCTTAATAGTTGTAACTATGTTAATTTATTTAGTTTTCGATTTATTTCAAAAACAAGCTGAAAGAGAGATGACTTTTAGAAGAAAGGTTAGAATACTTAAGAGAAATATAGCTTTGTACGTTTTTCTAATATGGCATTGTTAGTGCAAAATATTCCAATACTGGATGTGTATTGGTATAAATTTTAAATAATATATATACAAGATAATTTTATAACTGATTGCCTTTTTTAGAAAGAGGTTTGTGTAATGAAACTAAAATCTGCTATTTAGCTTTTGAATTATCTGACTATATAAGAAAATAACTTTCAATAATCGTATACAATTTATTCAAGGTTTTTGTTCGAATGAAAAAAATTATAAAGGCACCGGACGAGATTATTTTCCTACCAACAAAAATCGTAATAGTTCGCTATGTCCTTATATCAAAAGTTACATGATCTTCTTATTGGACCTGAAGTTGGTATGATTTGTTAAGAGGTTGGTAAAATAATAGATTAAAATTAAAGCTAATTGCCATAAGCCAGTGTGCAATGTGTATAAATTTGCGACTAGTAATGGGCAAGGAATGATCACCTTGGTGACCCACTACCTTCGGATTTACTGCCTTAACAAATAAAACACTTACTCTTTCGACGACGACGTTTCGATATGCACTTATATTACAGATATGAACCGTTAAATGATAATTTCCCCCAAATATTCCAAAATGGTAATTTAACGGTACAATATAAATCAGTCGTTGTATTAAAATTTTACATAATTTCTTTAATAAAAAATACCTCTTGTGTATAAAGACCTGAAGAAGACATCGAAACGTTGTCATCGAAAGTATTAGTGTTTTACTTTTGAAGGATGTAAACCAGAAGGTAGCAGTAAATATTATATCCAGCCGTTAGGAGAGTTTTGAGAGTTACTTTTAATGAAATGTTTCGGACATGAAGTTGGTATGATTTGTTAAGAGGTTGGTAAAATAATAGATTAAAATTAAAGCCAGTGTGCAATGTGTATAAATTTGCGACTAGTAATGAGCAAGGAATGATCACTTTGGTGACCCACTACCTTCGGGTTTACTGCCTTAACAAATAAAACACTTATTCTTTCGACGACGATGTTTCGATATGCACTTATATTACAGATATGAACCGTTAAATGATAATTTCCCCCAAATATTCCAAAACGGTAATTTAACGGTACAATATAAATCAGTCGTTGTATTAAAATTTTACATAATTTCTTTAATAAAAAATACCTCTTGTGTATAAAGACCTGAAGAAGACATCGAAACGTTGTCATCGAAAGTATTAGTGTTTTACTTTTGAAGGATGTAAACCAGAAGGTAGCAGTAAATATTATATCCAGCCGTTAGGAGAGTTTTGAGAGTTACTTTTAATGAAATGTTTCCCTACAAAACATCGTCAGAATTGCGAAGTAAAAGGTAACCAATTATTAAATTAAAAGTCACTAATCACGATTAGAGTTTTAGCCATTTCGATATTGTTTAATTAGCGAGATCCAAAAATCTAAAGCACTGCCAATCAGAAAGGTAGGACAGTTCTGGACGTAGCCGTCGACCCTGTGACGGTTGATCAATTTGAGCCTATCGAATTTAACATGAATCTGCATGCACTGCACAAACGTGGCGGCAATACTATAATGGTATGAGAAAGGCCTAGTATTTGAGTTTTACGATTTCGAGAATATTTTATTAACTAATGAAACAACAGAAATGTTCACAAAATAAATTTTGTACAGCGAGACTATTTCCCAAAATACGGTATTTCTGCGATAGAAATCCTTATTGGGGGGGAGGGGGTACTACTAATTAGTAATGAAAGGTTGCTAAATTATTACAAACTTCGCAGTTCTAAATATATTGTATCTATAAATGTGAATATGTGACGGTTTTAAGGAGTAGATATATAAATATTCGTTACAAATTGCGAATGTTAGCTCGGCGAAGAGGATGTGGGGGAGGGGGGTATTAATATGATTCAAATTCGTTGTAAACGAAATGTAAATTGTTATGTAGTATAGAAAAAATCTTTTACATATTACACCCTATTTTGTTTTGCTATCGATTTAATATGGATATGGGAGCTATTACTCAATTATTTCAATCAGGAGTCTCAGAATCGAAAATCTGTTCTAGGGGCAAAACAAAATTGTACTTTGCAAAGGACGATGATGTAAGCATAAAAACGATAAACAAACAATCAAATCTAGGATGATTAAAAACTAATTTTCATTTTACATCTGATGACAAACAACTAAATTTATGTTAATGTTTTACCAATCAAAAAATTATCAAAATTCTTCCGCTATTTTGTTTAGTTTGGTATATTTCTTTTTTTTGCTTATTACATCGCAAATTGCGAGCGCAAACTCCTCAAAATTTATATTTGGGCTATTAATATATTTTTAAAAATAGCTGTTTTACAGTTTTTCACTCAATTAACGCTTTATTATATTGTACGATTTATTTAATTTCTATAAATTGTCAGTACCAATAAATTGTCAGTATCATTCAATTTAAATCATTTAATTTATTTTTTTATATTATTGGCTTGATTAAATTCATTCAATTCATTTAATTCATTCTGTACAAAAAATTGACTAAATTATTGAGCAGACTGTTTTAATCGTGTTCAATGGATTCCTTAACACTTGAAACTTTCCTTTACACAACTATTCCACTTGATTAATTAAACTCGTAATTTTTGCAGAGTTAAATTAGAACCGTATATTAATGATTTAATGATTTGAAAACACAAAATATTTTATTAAATTTAAATAATTGTTCACCAAATTTGTTTTATAGTTTAACTTAGACTGCCCATATTATTTTTTCAAAACCCAAAAACAAGATTTACCAATTTTGCAAAAGCTTTTGACAATCACAAAGTTTCCCTCATTTTCAATTATGCTTTTGCTGGCAGTAAATGATTGGCTGACGGTTGTTTAAATTGTTCAACTGTCGATATGTAAAATGGAGGAACAAATCTTTAAACATTTTTAAAAGCTTATCGAATACTCAAACCAACATTTTTAGTAAGCCTTTTGAATATTTTTAGTACTACTTAGCTTCGATTTCATCCAGTGTTTTTACATTGGTATTAATGACATTACGATTATGACAAATGTTTGTGAAATTTTGGAAATTTTGTGTCTGTCAAAAGGTAAAGCTAAAATTTGTTTACTTAAATTTCTAAATTATTAATGCAAGGCTTAATTTCTAGCGATTATAATTAAAATTCTATTCGACCAAATTCAACAATAAGTATACAATAACGTAGAGGATTACTATTATTCAATCCTTGAGCTTAATTCAATTTTATTTTACTTTAGCTTACTGTATGTGTACTCAATTTCCAACACATTCAATTTCATTTAATTTAATTAACTTTTTTTTTTTTTGATTCTAACGATTTAAATTAATTTATTTAATTCATTAAAATTAGTAATCTATATAATTCACCTAATTTATTGAGTTAATTTAAGTTATTTAAATTGGTTTAGACAAACAACCGATTATATGAATTTAAAAATAATTTAAAACAAATATTCATTAATTATTTATTATTGTTTTCTTGATAAATATGGATCGTCAATCATTCGAGTTTTTACTAATAAATAAGTGTAAGTTTTTAAAATAATTTAGATAAATTTCAAATAATCATTTTGCTAATTCACTATTTCGTTTAACTTATTTAATTCACTTCTCTTAGCTTATTAATTTTATTTTATTTATTTAAATTAAAATAACCATTTTGTTATAAAAACAGCTTACAAAATAATTTAAATTAATTAATTTATTAATTTAATATAACATATTGTTACGTTTTTGCCTTGTCAATTAAGGTTCGTATCACTGGATTGTGAATAATACAAAATAAATTTAATTTATCACCAAAGAATTTATTTAGTTAACACAAGAATTATTACAACACAGGTTATTTATAAAAATTCACAAAATCACTTTATATAAATTATTCTCAAATTTTTATTGTACACTTATAATTTTTATTTCCACAAAAACACATTTTAATTCACTTTCTAATTCCTTTTTAATCTTTACACTATCGCGATCCAAATTCTACTAATCCAATTTGATCTTGTTCGCCTTTTTATATACAAAAACCAAGCTTAACGAAACTTCTCGACTTTTCCAGTTGGAATAGCGTAGAAACATTATGTAACATTTTTTGTCATGGAAAATTCCATTTAGTACAGTAAAACATTGAGCTATTAGTTTTACTTATTCTAATACACACTTGGTGTCACCGTCACAATGTGTAACTAATTTTAATTTAATTTAAAATTATCGTTTTGTTGTAACAACCGCTTAATTTGTAACATAATCATTTAATAAATTAATTTATTGAATTTAATTTAAATTGTTTAATTATTTTTATTTAATTCAAGTTATTTATTAATTTACTTAACTTATATACATTTATAAGGTTAATTTATATAATTTTTTTAGATTAATTAAGCTACTTTTATAGGTAACTGTTTAGTTAGTAAATTGAATTCACTTATTTTTATAATAATTATTTTGAATTATTTAATTTGTCGAAATTGAAAGTGAATCCATTTAGTTTAATATTTAATTAATTAATTCGTTTAATCTTTGTATTTTATGTATGATTTGTAGGATATTTTCAAGGGTATAATTTAAATTTTTAATTATACCTTTATTATTGACCGGATGAACGATCAATAATTCGTGGTTTTATTATTAAATTAATAAGGGTTTCCTAAAAAATTTAGGTTACGTCCAAAAAAACATTTTATTCATTCATATATTTTATATATAAATTAATTAATTATGTTTTATTCAATTCACTTAAGTTATTAATTTATTTATTTTATTTACTTTACTTAATTTTGGTAATTTAGCTAATACATTTCACTTAATTAGTTATTTATTTTTAAATTAATTTAAATTTGTACAATTCACTTAAACTTTACATGTTTATTTTATTATTTTATTTATTTTATTTGTTTAAATTGTATCCGATTACATTTAATTTAAGTTATTAATTTACTTAAATTATTAAATTGATTGCAGTTATTTATTATGAATTTTTTACAAAAACAATCGACGGTATATTCTATTACTTTTAATGATACAATTTTGTTTATTTAAATTGTTTCTTTGATTTCCGTCATTTACCTTTGATAATTCGAGTTTTTTATTAATAAATTAATGTTTGTTTCTAATATAATTTAGATTTTATCCAAGTAATCATTTTGCCCATGCATTATTTAACTATTTATTTAAATAATTTTCATCAATTAATTTATTTATTTTATGTAAAAATGTAATGTAGCTTAAATAATTCACGTAATTTTTCTGCTTTATTTAATTTAATCTATTTAAATAATTTTTAATTTAATGCACCACTTATTAATGCCCTTAATATATTTATTTTATTGAATTTATTTGATTTATTTTATTGTTTAATATATATATATATATATATATATATATATATATATATATATATATATATATATATATATATATATATATATATATATATATATATATATATATATATATATATATATATATATATATATATATATAAATTATGCGACTTATTTAATTTAACTAACTTTTCAAGCAACATATCATTTAATTATTTTAAAACACTTGTTTTATAATACGAATTTTAATTATTATACTATTTAAGATATATAATTAATTTAATAAATAACATTTAATAGATAATTATATATAAATTAAATTTTAAAACTTATAATAAAATGATTATGTTAATTTTGAAATTTTATTTTTAAAATAAAATTATTAATTGTTTATAACCAAAAACATTCCTTATTATTTCCAGTGGTACAATTTTATTTATTTAAATTATTCTTTTGATAATTATGGCAAGTATTTTATTAATATGTAAATTAAAACAATTTAAAAAAAAATTAGATACAATCCAAATAATCATTTATTAAAAAATAAACCAATAATTTTGTTTGTTTAATTTAATTTAAGCTATATAATTAATTTATATTTAATTTACTTAATTAATTAATTTAACTAATTTCTTTTTATTTTGCTTTTTTCATTTATAATTTTGTATTATTATTGGATTTGTATAATTTATGCAAAACGATTTCTTAACACGTTAAAAAAATTTTATTTATTCATTATTTTATTTAATTTAAACAACAAATGTTAAAAAACTTTCTTAAATATTGTTATGCTTTTTTTATAATACATAGAAGATCGGTTTTGGAATGATCATTCCTTTGTCAAATCTTTTTAACAATTACAATTTTTGATTACAAACGCTTTATATCCTATCCAGAATATTAGTATTGGTACCTAAAATTTTAATCTAAAATGAGTTTTGATCATCTATATTTTCCAGCGTCTAAGGACTGCATGTTTTGTTATACATTGAATTTCGTTTGTAACTTGTAACATGTTTTGTATGCTTTGGTGTAAATTTCATTTTTTTTATTAAGTTATTTAATTCACATGATTTATTTGAATCATTGGACTGAATACAATTTTTTAATATTTTAATTTGTTTAATTAATTGAATTAGTTTGATCAACACATAAATTAGTAATATTCCTTTTTGAAATTGTGTTTATTAAAGAAATTTGGCGGTAACAATTGTAAAATTATCATAAAATAGCGAGAGTGAAACTCAAAGTGGAAGGAAAAAAGCAAATATTACATGCAACGACTAAATTATTTTGCCTAGCTAGTCAGTTACAAGGCTTCTAGTAGGGCTTACACTTTTACCTTATGGTTGAACATAGCGATCAGGAGCATAGAAATATGAGTGATAGTCACAATCGAGTACGACTAGTTAACGATGCTTTTGCACTCCAGTCGTTATTACAACGGCATCCGAATTTTTAATTTCTATGAGCACTTGTAATGGATATTTATAAAAAGCTGATGAAACTAGACGCAAATTCTGGCACTACACCAGAAAGGACCAGACATTTCGTTACTCCCTGTTTCTCTTAATCCTAACATTCACTAATAAATCCTTTCAGTTAATTTGTGTGGTAACTTATGCAAAGCTGTTACTAGCAGTTAGAAAGCATTGTATGAGAATTACCTACACATTTAGCAGAAAATTACCTAAACACTATACAGTAAATTGATTTTAATATTTTTAACAAACAGAAGTTTCAAAAGTCCGAATCCACTCCTTAGAAAAATTTATTTGGTTTACTGGAAAATCACGATTTTTTTTATTTTCTAAAGGAATACACTTTCTTCATCTTACTGGATAACTTTTGTATGTATGTTTGTCTGGCTGTGTTATTAAACAAACACGTTCGAGCATTTACATTTAAATCAAAATTCTATTCAATTGAAATTTAATGAAGTAGAAATGAAAATGGAAAATATGCGATTTGTGATATTTTTACTATTTATATTCCATCTTCCAATATGCTTTCCCGAAGATTTTGCTATGAATATTTGTAGGTATGTACAAAAAAAATATTGGCTTAAGGGACAATTGTATAGAGTAGCAGAGTGGAAAAATAAAGAAAAGGTGAAAAAAAACCTTGTAAAATTGAAATCCATTTAGTTTTGATTTAATACATTATTTAAACAAATTCACTTTGTAAAATTAAATTCAGATTTTCGCTGGAAAATTATGAAAATCACTCAAGTTGGAAAGTGAAATATATACATAAGGGTTTTAATATTATGTGAATAAATAAAAGGTTGCGAAACATAATCATCTGTGAAAATATTATTCATTTGAAATTGATACTGTTCTAACGAGTATATAGTCTTCAACAATTTTAATCTTTTTGCTTTCAGATTTTAATCAGATAATATCCATTACCAGTGCTATATATACATACTCCTCACACCATATAAAAATGATTTGATTGCATGTTAGAAAATCGTTCAGAATTTTCACTACATTTTATGATACAAAATTGAAAAACTTTTCATTTTCATCGTTATTGTTATATCGTCTCAAAACTGTTTTTGTTGGCGCTGCTGCATCGTACTTATATATTGGTGCCAGATTATTTTTACTTTATGGTACATAGTTTGGTAATAAATATGTTGCTTTTTCTCTTTAACACGATATTTCTAGATTATCGTCCATCAGAAAATGAATTAAATTTTAATTTTTTTTTAATGATATTTTATCACATTATTTTGTTCGGAAAGTTTTTTCGGGAAGAAAATCATAAACAAATATTTAAAATGTTCTAACTCCAGAGTAAAATAAGTTTAAAGTACATGACATTATTACTTTGGTCTAAAACAACCAAAGTATTAAAATCCTTGTCAAAAATGTACTTCTGTCTGGATATATGTACCAATGTCTGGTATCTCGAAAACCCCTTGTCCGATTTGAAAATTTTTTTTTGCGCAAATAAGTTTCTAAGGTGCATGTGGAAAATTTTAAATGTAAAATGTAAAATGTAAAATGTAAAATGTAAAATGTAAAATGTAAAATGTAAAATGTAAAATGTAAAATGTAAAATGTAAAATGTAAAATGTAAAATGTAAAATGTAAAATGTAAAATGTAAAATGTAAAATGTAAAATGTAAAATGTAAAATGTAAAATGTAAAATGTAAAATGTAAAATGTAAAATGTAAAATGTAAAATGTAAAATGTAAAATGTAAAATGTAAAATGTAAAATGTAAAATGTAAAATGTAAAATGTAAAATGTAAAATGTAAAATGTAAAATGTAAAATGTAAAATGTAAAATGTAAAATGTAAAATGTAAAATGTAAAATGTAAAATGTAAAATGTAAAATGTAAAATGTAAAATGTAAAATGTAAAATGTAAAATGTAAAATGTAAAATGTAAAATGTAAAATGTAAAATGTAAAATGTAAAATGTAAAATGTAAAATGTAAAATGTAAAATGTAAAATGTAAAATGTAAAATGTAAAATGTAAAATGTAAAATGTAAAATGTAAAATGTAAAATGTAAAATGTAAAATGTAAAATGTAAAATGTAAAATGTAAAATGTAAAATGTAAAATGTAAAATGTAAAATGTAAAATGTAAAATGTAAAATGTAAAATGTAAAATGTAAAATGTAAAATGTAAAATGTAAAATGTAAAATGTAAAATGTAAAATGTAAAATGTAAAATGTAAAATGTAAAATGTAAAATGTAAAATGTAAAATGTAAAATGTAAAATGTAAAATGTAAAATGTAAAATGTAAAATGTAAAATGTAAAATGTAAAATGTAAAATGTAAAATGTAAAATGTAAAATGTAAAATGTAAAATGTAAAATGTAAAATGTAAAATGTAAAATGTAAAATGTAAAATGTAAAATGTAAAATGTAAAATGTAAAATGTAAAATGTAAAATGTAAAATGTAAAATGTAAAATGTAAAATGTAAAATGTAAAATGTAAAATGTAAAATGTAAAATGTAAAATGTAAAATGTAAAATGTAAAATGTAAAATGTAAAATGTAAAATGTAAAATGTAAAATGTAAAATGTAAAATGTAAAATGTAAAATGTAAAATGTAAAATGTAAAATGTAAAATGTAAAATGTAAAATGTAAAATGTAAAATGTAAAATGTAAAATGTAAAATGTAAAATGTAAAATGTAAAATGTAAAATGTAAAATGTAAAATGTAAAATGTAAAATGTAAAATGTAAAATGTAAAATGTAAAATGTAAAATGTAAAATGTAAAATGTAAAATGTAAAATGTAAAATGTAAAATGTAAAATGTAAAATGTAAAATGTAAAATGTAAAATGTAAAATGTAAAATGTAAAATGTAAAATGTAAAATGTAAAATGTAAAATGTAAAATGTAAAATGTAAAATGTAAAATGTAAAATGTAAAATGTAAAATGTAAAATGTAAAATGTAATATTACAAAACAGAAATTTTAGCAAATAAAATTTAATTTTTTTGAAAAAGCAACATAACTGATATTTTGCTTACAAATATGAATTCCTGATTAGGTTGTTAACTTTTCTAGCTACATACAAAATTTTATAAACTTAATATATTCAACCAATTTTCAATAACATTTTTCTAACCTTGTCAATATAACTTCTTCACAATTGCATAGCTCATCACTATATTACTAATCCACAAACCTGATTTATTGAACGATTCGAAATGAATTAGCTAACGATGTAAAAGTCTTGCTCTAGTGAAAAAAAAACTAAAAAGCAAAATTGCTAATAATTGGCAAAAAAATTATCTTTTCTTTGCAATGAACACTTAAGATGCAATCAATCACTGCCCTATATTAAAAAAAACTCATCATTTTTCAAAATCATCAATTAAAAATTACTATCGTAGAGTTTTCGTTTATCTTGTGTATGTACGCCATACATTTTATGTCATCGGCCAACTTTATATGTTCTTGACAACTTTGGTGTACAAAAAAAAACGAGATGAAACGAGAGAAAAATTTAAAATGAAAAATTTAATCTGTCTTATCTCTAGATAAGATATTAATAAAAAATAAAAAAAATTCACATTTTGACAAATGAATTGATGATGTTCGTGCGATGCTGTACAAAATTGTAGACATACAAGGCACAAGACGACATGTATACAGAAAGGATACGAATAGATAAAAATTTTATCTTCCCCACATTTTTACAAAAGTTAATTAACTCGATTATATGACTAAATATGACTCGTTAAATTTTTTTTTTTTGCCTTCTTGGTTGGTTACCATTTTACGGACGTCCCCATAAAGTTACCGTCATTAAAATTCTAAATTTAAAAAGTTAAATTTTTTTTATTTTAGGGTTGCCATTTCTAGTTTTGTGTCGATAAAATTAAGTCAACATCTGGTTTTTTTTTTTTTTGCTTTTATTGGTAAATTTGTATGACTCCATATTCTCGGTAGATTCTCATATACCGGAAAACCAATTGTTTAATGTCACTCATATTACCATCATCGTCATCATAGCGTCATTAAGAATATTATCGTTATTTAAATTACTGTATAAAATGTTTTAATCATTCGTGTTTTATGTCGCATAGGAATTGTTGCCATTCTTATTATGATGACCATTAATGATGAATTTTATGTTGAAAAACAAAACTTTAAAAGTCGTTAAAATTCAACCATAAAAAACGACACCAACATTATAAAGCAACCAAATATTTTTTTTGTTTTTTTCTGGTTATTAAAATTTGGCATAAAAAACCATTTTGTGTGTGTGTGCGTGATGGGCCATTAAACAGCATTATGCACAATACTCATGTTAACCTTTTTATTTGTGACTCATGTGCGTTTTTATTACAGATTTTGAAAAAATACTTTTCGTTTTTTTTTTTTTTTAGAAACATGCTGAATTAAACGAATCATCAAAAAATTCAAAAATTCCAATTTAATAAGACAAAAATAATAAAACTTATTTTACTACATTGAGACGAAAGACGAAAAAAAAACTCTCTCCTAGGAAATCAAAGAAATTGATTGGATGTAGAAGGAAGTAAGTAAAAAACTTTAGTTGAACAATTTTTATTTTTTGGCAGAATCTTGCATGTTTGGAATATTTTTTTGTTTTTGGTTCTGTACATAGTTTTATTCGGAAATTATTGAATGAGTATTGGAAATATGAATGAATATTTTTTTTTTGTTGATGGAAATTGAATTCATCACGATAAAAAAAAAAGATTATGTTGTAGATGTATAGCAAACCAACAGTTTGAACATGAAGAAACTGAAACTTTGTACAGTTTATATACATATACCGAGTACGTACAGAAATATTCTCTTAAGAATTTCATTATTAAAAAGTTTTATCTGAATTAAATGTTTAAGTTAAAAGTTTTTTGAATGCTTTTGGGCATAAAACAATTTTATTTCGTTTTATTTCGTTACATACCAACTTGGACTGGAGTAGAATAAGTAATAAGCTCTCTGGATAATATGGATTTAGAGATTTGGATAAGAATTTATTAATTAATTTTGTGTGTGCGTAGGCAGTACGACTGACGTACTATAATTGATTGGTTAATATTATGGTGATATTTCGAAAATGTTTATTTATGATAAGTGTGTTTTTGTTTCAATGTACGTGAGTAGGAGGATGCCGTGCAATTAACGACTAGAAATTATTTAAATTTATTTAAATTCATGGAAAGTTCTAATTTTAAAACTATAGTTGCACGTAAAAATATAAGTTGGGTTTCTTAGGAACTTTTAGCGACAGTGTTCGGTACCATTGGGGTGGTCGACCCAAGATTAAATAACAATGATTGAGTTAACTGATTTTCTCTCGTTCCTATACTTTATACTTACTATAATTTATACTAACTATATTACTTAGCTACCGAAAATTGAATAAAATTGTACCTGTAAATTTGGTGTTGTCTTTGATAAAATAAAAATATGTACTAATATTTTTGTACGAGTGTTGTATTCTTTATCATATTAATTAATTTTAAGATTATTGAGCTTTTGTAGTCATACGTTCTCTTCTTTGTTTGCCGTCACACGACTAACATTAAAAATAAATTTATGAATGCATGTTCAAACAAATCGGACGAATAAAAAAAAATAAAAATAAAATAAAAATCGTTCAATAATCATTCATAACATTATGTGAAAGTTGTGACTTGAAGATGGAGGTTTTCGGCGAATGTATATGGTCCGTCGAGCCAGATTGTGATAAAGGGGCAAACGTGAACAGCATATTCTAGATTTTTCGTTTGAAAGTGCATTCATATCCGAGTAAATGTGACTAGCAAATTTATCGTGTGAAGTGAATACATATTTAGTTAAATACACTTGAGTATCAAATAAAATAAAACAGTGTGGTGAATTTTTTTTGTTAACGATATCGCTTAAATACTCCGTGTGAATCGACCTTGTCGCATCGTCACAATTATTACAACGTGCGAATCATTAATCTGATTGCAACGCCATTTGCAAATTAATTATAACATTACCATGCTTGGCATTATCGTCTCATAAGCCGGGTAAATTAATTACATCGCATCGCAATATTACCAAGTTTTTCCACATGCATAACGCCAAAGACGGTGCATCGCTAACGGAATAAATTAATAGGCAATAACGTACAATCGGCAGGTAATCACGTGGTAGCGTCGTCTATTGTTTGGTCGGTAAAATAACGGTCACATAAACAACACTGACGTTTCATTGTGAGACATCAACACAAGTACTGAGGTTGACTTCAGTAATTGGTTGCATTGAGGGAGTGACATTGTAAACGCGGGGGTTCAACTATTTCTAATTATCTGGAGTAATCACGTGGTGACGCCGTCTATTGGTTGGTCGATAAAATAATGGTCACATAAACAACTCTGCTTCATTCCATTTTAAGACATCGATACAAGTACTGAGGGTGACTTCAGTAATTGGTTGCATCGAGGGAGTATCATTGTGCACTTAAGGTTTGAAGCAATCATCGTATATCGTAGTGAACATCAACTCAAGTAATGACGGTGATTTCAGTAATTGGTTGCATCGAGAGAGTGACATTGTCAAAGCGGGAGTTCAACGATTTCTAATTATCTTGGGTAAGTAAGTCTAAAGTATAGCTAGAATAAGGGCATAGCTAGAAAATCATGGTTCGTTGTGGAGTGGCCAGTAATTTGTGAGTTAATGAGTGAATAAAGAAGCATGGAATAGCACAGTTAAGGTTAAGGACGCAGAGATGATCGTTCAGAAACAGGAGACGTATTCGAACGTGTCATAACGTATCATCAACTAGCGGGATAGGCCGCAATCCAATGTCAAAAGAGCATAACGAATTCGGTAAAGAGAGGAGGAGCGAAACACATTATGGCAGACATAGCGAGAGAATTTACCGGACGACGAGGGATAGCGAAGGGGAGTATTACTCGGCTGGTGAAATTCGCAAACTGAGATTAAATCAAGATTGGAACTATTGGAGCGGGCTTCAAGTTAATTTACGGAGTGTGAAATGCAGTTAGCTAAAGTTGAAGTGGCGTAGTACGAAACCAAATATATTAATATTAAGTCAAAATTCACCGAATTAATTGGCGAAGCAGGAGACGGCTAAAGTCAAAAAAATGATGTCTCGACAGTTACGGGAGCAAAACGAGTTCTTAACCAACATACCGGCTACTTTCACAAGCTAGCTAAACCGAACGGTGAGTCAGTCATTAGACGAGCCACATTGTTCGGCAAGACTTCCACGTCTAAACATTCCTACGTTCGACGGAAAGTACACAGATTTTTCTTGTTTCAATGATTTATTTACTGCATCGGTTCATATTAAGTTAGGTCTCAGTGATGTAGAAAAATTTCAATATTTGAACGGCTACTTACGCGGTGAAGCTGCAGATCTAGTAAAGCACATTAGCGAGTCAGACGCAAATTAAAATCAAGCGTGGGCGAAGGTATGCGAACGGTACGATAAAAAAATACGTGCTAAACAATTTAATACAATTATTTATTGAGCAGCCAGGCAATACACAAGGTTCTGCAAAAGGATTACGGCTTGTATATAACGTAGCTGATGAGGTAACTAGAGGAATGACGGCGTTGGGAAAGGAAACCAGCCAAGCAGACGTATGGCTAAATTACATATTATTACGAAAAGTAGACGCTGAGACTCAATAAGCTTGGGCACATCGTACTGTATCAAAGGAGTTTCCATCGTTCGAAGAGCTTCTCAAATTTATTAGCGAACGAGTAGATGCACTTGAAGCATGCGATTCAACAATCGGACCTGTAACAAAATTAAATTCAACCAAGGTTCCTCAACTGACATCGAGCGTAGAATGTGACGAGCTAGTCAGGTCATTCAAATGTGCATTTTGTGGGGAGTTACACCGAATATATGGGTGTAATCAGTTTAAGAAGTTAGACGTTTAAGTAATTAAGTTGTTTAAAGTGTGAACGAAAACACCATACCTTACTACACGAAAGCTACGGGCCGAGAGCAAATACGTCGTCTAATGTCATAACTACGATACAGGAACTGGCAGAAAGCGATCCAAGCACAAACAAAGCAACAGCGAGTCCCACAACTGTTTTACATCTCTCAGCTGATGGAAGTACATTCTTACCAACCACGGTAGTACAACTAAAAAATCAACATGGATAACTTGCCAATCGTAAATTATTGATGGATTCGGGTTCTCAAACTTCATTCATTTCCGAAAAGTGTGTCCGGAAGCTTGGTATATCGAGAAAACAAGGAAAGATACTTGTAGAGGGACTCGCTACATCGACCGTGTCAACAAATGGTCGTACGACAGTCACCATTCATTCTAGATTTGATCATTCGAAACATCTAACTATCAATGTATACATATTGAAAACCATAACCAAATTGATTCGGAATCATACTTTTCAAAAATCACACGAGGAAAAGCTTAAGAAGTTAACCTTGGCGGATCGAAAATCTAGCGATCCCCAAGAAATCGACCACCTGTTGCGAGCAGATTATTTCTTTTACGTATTGGCACCGGAGAAAATTCACTTAACATCACATGTTATAGCACAAGACACCATATTCGGTTACGTAATCGTAGGAAAACCCGAATACGACTCAAAGAACGAAATCTAGTGATCCCCATTAAAAAATTTTAATGTAATTATGGCAGACGATTGGAGCTAAAAAAAATTGCTTCGTAGATTTGGGAACAAGAAGAAATAGTAGACGACTCACCAAAAACCTCAGAAGATGACCTATGTGAAAACCAGTTTCCAGCCACCACGATAAGAAACGAGGAAGGGAGATTTGTAGTTCAATTGCAATTGAGGGCGGAAAGACTTCTTTTAGGTGACTCCTACCAGCTAGCTCTACAACGCCTATTCTCCATGGAACGGAAAATGAGTCGAAAATATGAAACTCTTGGACACATGAAACGATTACAACCTGACGAAATTCACGTCAACGAGAGATAAGTGTTCTATTTACCTCATCATGACGTCGTACGACGCAACAATTTGGCAACACAATTGAGGGTCGTTTTTGACGGATCAGAGGCTTCGTCAGATGGAGTTAGTTTAAACGACAATTTACTAATTGTCCCCAGATTGCAAGATACGTTATGGACCATTTTGCTAAGATTCCGAACGTTCAGGGTGTTAATCTGTGCCGATAGTGAAAATATGTACCGCCAAATACTACTTTATCCGACGCAGACATCGTTTCAGCGTATTCTTTGGCGTAATTTGACATCAGAGTCGATAAATCAGTTTGAATGGTTGACCGTAACTTACGGGACCTCCTCAGCCCCTTTTCTAGTAATCATAGCGTTGATCCTAATGGCCGAAGACTGTGAAGAAACTCATCCCGATGTGTCCAGAGTAATCAAGGAAAATTTCTACGTGGACGTTGTACTAACTGGAGCAAACAGTAAAGAGGAAGCAGTTCAGATAAAGAACCAACTAATAGGAACATTAAAGGATCACGGATGCGTACTTTAAAAATGCCGATCCAATAATTCCAAGCTAAGTGACAGTAATGATCTAGCACAAATAACCAAAGTAGGTCAGGCAGGCAAGTCCTAGGACTGTATTGGAATCCAGTGAACGATGTTTTTTCATTTAAAAGCGTAGACATAATCAACAATAACTACATACTCTAAGAGAAGTGTGTTATCAGTTGCATCAAGGATTTTTCACCCGTTGGGTGGTTATCTCCATTTACCGTGTCAGTCAAAATTTTCATTCTAAGCTTATGGCTCCAAAAATTGTCATGGGATGATCAAATTTCACCAGAAATTTCTCGAGATTATTGGAGTATAGCATGCAAATGGGATGCGTGAGATTTGAGACTTAATTCGTTATCCGGTGTTTCGAAACAGTCAGATTATTCAACATTTTCAAGATTATTCGAGTATGTTTGAGATTATCGGGTGTATTTGATAGTTTGATATTACCCGAAAATCTTAGGGCCTATTCGAAGAATATCATTGTTCGATATTTACTTGCTTACTTTGCGGGTTCCATTATTATTGCATATTATTTTGTTGGGCTTAGCCTTAACTTGCTTAGTAGCATTTTGCTTAGTATATAGTATTAGTCGATAACTTATTCATATTTACACGAATTTTCGGAATTTCTCAAAGGTTTTTCCGAAATTATGCATTACTATCCAGATTTTACGGTATTATTGAAATTGTTCAAGATCAATCGAGATTCACATAATACAGAGATTATTCGAATTTTTCAGGATTAATCGAAGAGATTTCTTCAAGATTGAAATTTGGACTAAAGGTATGATAGTTCAAGAAATAGTATCCCCTAACTAGAGAAATAAATGTACTGCGAATTTTTAACTTAAAATTGCGATTTTGCATGAAATTGATAAAAGGCGATTAACGGCCATTGTCAGAAATTTGGACTCAACTTGTGGTAGCTCTCGAAATGTGAGAATTCTAACAATCAAGCTGTAAAGGTAACCCCTGACCAGAGAAATAAATGTGCTTCAAATTTTTAAGTTCAAATTGCGAATTTTGCATGAAATTGACAAAAGGAAATTATCGGTCTGTCTAAGAGATTTGGACTCAAGTTGTAATAGTTCACGAAATATTCAATTAAATTCTCCATCCATCAAGCAATAAAGGTATCCCCTAACCAGATAAATAAATCTGCTGCGAATTTTTAACTTCAAATTGCGATTTTGCATGAAAATGATAAAAGGTGATTACCGGCCATTGCCAGAGATTTGGACTCAAGTTGTGATAGTGCACGAAATAGTCGATTAAGTTATCATTTTATCAAGCTGTGAAGGTATCCCCTAACCAGAGAAATAAATGTGCTTCGAATTTCTAACTTCAAATTGCGAATTTTGCATTAAATTGATATAAAACTCCATTAACGGCCATTTCCAGATATTTGGACTCAAGTTATGATAGTTTAAGAAATAGTCGATTAATTTCTATATCTATCAAACTATAAACTTATCCCGTAACCAGAGAAATAAATGTGCTGCGAATTTTTAACTTCAAATGAGCGATTTAGCATAAAATTGATTAAAGGCCATAAATGGCCAATTTCAGAGATTTAGACTCAAGTTGTGATAATTCACGAAACAGTCGATTAAATTTCCCATCCATCAAGCTATAAACGTATCCCATAACCAGAGAAATAAATGTGCTTCGAATTTTTAAGTTGAAATTGCCAATTTTGCATGAAAATGATAAAAGGTCATTAACAGCCAATTCCAGGGATTGGGACTCAAGTTGTGATATTTCACAACTACAATCAAGCTATGAAGATATCCCCTAACCAGAGAAATTAATGTGCTTCGAATTTTTAACTTCAAATTGGGATTTAGCTTGAAATTGATTAAAGGCCATTAACGGCCATTCTCAGAGAGTTGGACTCAAGTTGTGATAGTTCCCGAAATAGTCGATTAAATGCCCTATCCATCAAGCAATAAACGTATCCCCTACCCAGAGATATAAATGCACTGCCAATTTTTAACTACAAATTGCGATTTTGCATGAAATTGATAAAAGGCGATTAGCGGCCATTCTCCGAGATTTAGACTCAAGTTGTGATATTTCACGAAATAGCTGATTAAATTCCTCACATATCAAGCTATAAAAGTATCCCCTAACCCGAGAATTAAATGTTTTTCTATTTAATCTTCGAATTTTAATTTCCGTTTTGACTGAAATTGATAAAGGCAAAACACCCTTTGTCACAGATTTTAACTCGGTGTCTGTTAGTTCGCATGACATCTGAATATATTCTCCATCCATCAAGTTGAAGATGTTTTCCCTGTCCCCAGAAATAAATTTCTTTCAAATTTTAATCTTTAAATCGCAATTTTGGCATAAATAATAAAGGATCATTTATTTAGGTAATAAATTAGCTGACCAAATTCCGGAATTCAGAAATAATTTTTTTCTTATTTATAATTTGATTATTTTCTATTTTTTAATAAAATTACATTTTTAGTACTAAATATTGCAATAGGAATCTAGATTTTTTCAAATTGGAATTCAATTTAATAGTGTGAAACTAACTCATAAATAAAAAAGGGAATTTTGGGAAAAACTTCACACCCATACGATTATATTAAAACCAACAAAAATGTCTTTCTGTTTTTGTCAAGTTTAAATATTATATAACAAAAACCAATAATATATGCTGTGTTTCTTATTTCTGATCTAATCAATCTGATTGATCTGAGTACTAAAACTCTGTGTTTTTACATAGCTTTTTAGTACTCAGATCGATCAGATCAATTAGATAGGAAATAAGAAACACAGCAATAGAGTAGATTTTCTTGATAAGATCTGTGTAATGAGCGAACGAGATGGTCTGTATAAACATTTTTGTTGGTTTTGCTATGTATCAAGCTTCAAGAATATATTTGTGTCAGTTGTACATAAAATAAAATATCAAAATATGTTTAATTATTAGAAAAAAATAAAATAAGACATGAAAATTAACTGCGTATATAAATATGAGTCAATTTTAATTTTAATTCTAATTCAATCTAAAATATGAGAGATTTGTATTTGGATTTTATGTACAATTACACAAACAATAAAATCAATATCATGCAATTAATCAAGAAATCAAGAAATTTGATTTCTTTCACTATAAATTCAACAGATTGCCTGATAAATACCAATACTCCTGTTCTATGTAACAATATTCAGGAATATATTTGTGCCCGATTGTACATAAAATAAAACACAAGAACACATTAAAGTAAGCATAAAAATAAAATAAAATATGAAATTAACTGCGTATATCAAATTAAGTTAAAATCAATTTTAATACGATCCAATTATAAGATTTTAGTAATTAAACTCCACGTACAACCACACAAAAGTTAAAATCATGCACTTAAGCAAGAAATCAAAAATTTTGATTTATTTATCTATAAATATAAAATATTGCCTGTTAATTGCATCCCAGTTGATTGCATTTTCCAAAATTACACTTTAATTATAATTTCACTTTAAATAAAATTGAATTGTATTAGTATTACAATGTATATATATGTACATAACATTTCTCACTAACAACACGTAAATAAAAAATGAAAATAAAATAAAATTAAATTTTGAAGAGGGAAGACAAAACACGTCTATCCTCTTTGAATGTTCGCTCTTACTCCCAACATACTATAAGCTCCTACTTTACAAACAAATATTAAAACCGATTTGGATATATGGTATTCAGCTTTGGGGTTGTACCAAATAGAGCAACGTAAATATCATCCAAAGATTTCAGAGTATGGTATTAAGGAACATCGATGACGCACCTTGGTATGTCAGGAACAATGGCCTCCACAGGGACCTTAAAGTAAACCTTATCTTAAATGAAATCCAGGAAAAAGCGCGGAGACAAGAAGAAAGGCTCCGCCAACATTGAGGCAACTGAGCTCCTATAAGCAACAGTAATTTAGTACGTAGACTTAAAAGAACAATACCTCTTGAGCTGGTATGATTGTCAGCTTGAACAGCATTGTGCTGACCTAAAATTCACTACAAAGATGTTGTTTACTTCAATTTCCCAGACATTATGGAATGCCAATGGGAAGAAGCCATAGATTATTTTAAGTTAGTAAATTAAATCAGAAACAAATTGCTTTAAATAAAATAATAAAAAAACTTTTTACAGGTTTTTCATTTAAAAAAACCTTTTACACTTTCGTTATTTGAAAGATCATCATAATTGAAATGATCTTCAAAAAGCTGGATTCATTTCCTAGTCTGACACAAACTCCAAAACTTCAATTCATGATTGTATTAATATTTGTTATTTCCGTATATTTTAAATCAAATTATCATCTGTTCACCTACGTTTTTTTTTCACTTTAAAGCACGTACCATTTCCTCCAAATTTTACGATCAAAAATCAAATATTAATTTACCCAAATTATTTTGTCGTCATTTCTCAATTTTGCTTACGATTCTCGCTCACAATAAAATTTTGTAAAAAAACTACTTAACAGCAATCTACTACTGTACCTCATTTCGATTTTCTGTTTTTTATTTTTTTTTTATTTATTTCTAAAGGGGATGAAAAATCTAAAGGTATATAAATATTCAATTAACAGCAATAACAATCAGTACAGTAAAAGCAATTTTGAATATTTGGTAAATAGCAGTGGAAAACCTTTTTTTTTTTTTATGCTGAAGAAAAATTTAAATATTTATGTATCATTTTGCACCATAAATGGTAAATATATAAAAAGGACGAAGGATATGACGAGGAATAAAATGAAAAATCAATTGGAAACAAAAAAATCTGTTGCTTGATTGATTACGTATTTTGTATAATATTTGTATTTATATATGTATATACATATATATGTATGTACGAGGGTGTTTGCACAGACGGGAAAATGATGTGAAAACTAAACATTATTACTTGAATGATGTTGGCATATAAAGTGTTAAATGAAATATTAATTAGAATAATTTATTTTACATTTATACGGGATGTTCATATTTTGATTTGCTCAATACTTTTTGATCATCTGTATTCCTCATAAATAATCAATATTTTCCCTTATTTTTTATTGAATTCGATAATATGGTGCAATTTGGTCTGATTTGAAATTGATTTTGGACATCCGTTTCACAGTCTAAAGAGTAACACAAGCACACAGAAAAAACAAATTTTGTATTTCCTTCCTTCCGCTTCTCTGTGTCTTTTTTTTTTGGGTTGTATTGAAAGAAACCAAACCGACGAAAGGTATACCATAACAAACTATAAAAGTGCCGGAATTGATGGGAAAACAGATTGGCCTGATTTCTATGTACACAATATCATAATTTCCAGCCGGTCCTTTTTACAAATTTTTATTGGGTGTTATTCAGAGTGACTTTGATTTGGGTCTAACAAACTTTTTTACTTGGTTCAAATTTTTTGTTCTTATTTCAAATAGTATTTGGAATTCAGAAAATAGCCTACAATGCATTCTACATTTAAGCTCTTGGTACAGTTATGCATGATATTAGGCAACGAATACTTAATGCTTTGCCGCTGTTATTAAAAACTTTTTAATTTTGTATCTTCTTAAATAATATCTGTATCAAATTTAATATCTTGCGTTGTTGTTGTTGTCAAACAAACAAAAAAAGTTGACAACCAACAACAAAAATTTTTCTCATATTTCTTGTGTGTTATAATTTAATTCCTCAGTGAGATAAAAATACCAAAAAAGTATGGTGCATGGTATATTTACTGTTATTTACATATACATAAACAGTCAATACTATTTAATTTCCAATTTTTGAATGTGTGAGTGTGTGTATATGTGCTGTGGTGTTTCACTTCTTAATTAAATAGAACTTTTTGTAGCTTTTTGTGCTTCCATTTCCCAAATGACAAAGTATCAGAATACTCAAGTACATACAGATTATATCCATATAACAGAAATTTGGAAAAAATATGCGAGATATATATGTATGTGTAGAGGAAATTTGTAATGCTATATGTATACAATAGATACCGGAGTTGATGATGTTCTGCGGGAGTCGCAAAATAATATAAAGTTTTGCGGTTTTTGTGTGATAAATTAAATTTTCATTGTATGCGGAATGAAAAGTAAAGAAATTAGGTAACCGCACCATACAATTATCATTACGACACATATCAGCAGAAAAAAAAAATCGTAATGTTACGTTATAACATGATATCCTGTATATGGGAGAAGCATATCGTACAAGGGAAATGAACATCAATTCTATTGCATTTTTTTTTTACAATGTAGGTACACACATTTCAATACGATATGCTGTCGCATCGTTAGCAGCATGCAAAGTTATTGCAAGGAAATAATATTTCCGATTTTATACTTTTCTGATTTTGTGCTGCGATGTGGCAAGGCACAACAACAACCAATTTCTAGGAAACAAGAATAACAAAAATGTTGCGCCATAGTGGTATAATATATAGTTAATATGTCATACATCTTTAGTGCATTGAACTCCGTTCAGAGATGATCTGCAATATTCAACATTTATTTTCTGAAGAATTGTGCCGTTTGTTCATATCACAACATTACGTGAACAACGTGAGAATTAGCTATAACATTATCTTTTACCCAGTGCATCAGTCTGAACGAAGCATCGCTGTAGACCATTCGAGCAATATAAATATATAACATATAAACTGATAACCAACCTTCTGGCAACACAAAATAATATTTTGGAACCAATGTAGTAAATACAAAATAAAACCAACAATCAAATTTAATCGATACAAATTATGTATTATTTGATCTGTGTCTGAAAGGTTGGCGCACCAATTTTAAAATAAATCTCAATTTTTTAGAAAACTTTGCAATTCATTTTAATTTTTTTATTGGAAATTTAATTATTCCTAGAAGGTGGTAAATTTGCCAGAAAGAATGTAACAAATACATTTATAATTTTTAATTTTTATTTATAGTTTATAATTTGTTCTTTCAAAATTTTTATTTCGATGGCCAAAAATAAAATTTTATGTTCCCTTCAAATAGTTCCAACAAACTTTAATTGGGTTTAACGCTCAAAATTTCGATGTCATTGAATGACAATGTGGGATACAGTAATTTTTTTTGACAATGTTGTTTTTAGTTGTGAATGTTGTGTTGCACCGCTTAGTCTACATGAGATTGAAAATTAATCAATTGTCAAATCGTGTAGACAATGTATGTAGCAGTGCAAGGGATGATGTCGACAATGTAGACAATGTCAACAATGTAGACAATGTGTTACCAATTTCCAGCAGCAAAATGAATCAACGTTTTGGTCTATTATGACATACCATATATTAAAGTCTCAGCCTAAAGTACTCCAAACATAACAAATCGTTGTCATTTTCTTCCAATGTACAAGACCAAATGTTTCTATTAACGGTAGATAGTAAATGGTAATTTGTAAATTGTAAATTGTAAATTGAAAATTGTAAATTGTAAATTATAAATTGTAAATTGTAAATTGTAAATTGTAAATTGTAAATTGTAAATTGAAAATTGTAAATTGTAAATTGTAAATTGTAAATTGTAAATTGTAAATTGTAAATTGTAAATTGTAAATTGTAAATTGTAAATTGTAAATTGTAAATTGTAAATTGTAAATTGTAAATTGTAAATTGTAAATTGTAAATTGTAAATTGTAAATTGTAAATTGAAAATTGTAAATTGTAAATTGTAAATTGTAAATTGTAAATTGTAAATTGTAAATTGTAAATTGTAAATTGTAAATTGTAAATTGTAAATTGTAAATTGTAAATTGTAAATTGTAAATTGTAAATTGTAAATTGTAAATTGTAAATTGTAAATTGTAAATTGTAAATTGTAAATTGTAAATTGTAAATTGTAAATTGTAAATTGTAAATTGTAAATTGTAAATTGTAAATTGTAAATTGTAAATTGTAAATTGTAAATTGTAAATTGTAAATTGTAAATTGTAAATTGTAAATTGTAAATTGTAAATTGTAAATTGTAAATTGTAAATTGTAAATTGTAAATTGTAAATTGTAAATTGTAAATTGTAAATTGTAAATTGTAAATTGTAAATTGTAAATTGTAAATTGTAAATTGTAAATTGTAAATTGTAAATTGTAAATTGTAAATTGTAAATTGTAAATTGTAAATTGTAAATTGTAAATTGTAAATTGTAAATTGTAAATTGTAAATTGTAAATTGTAAATTGTAAATTGTAAATTGTAAATTGTAAATTGTAAATTGTAAATTGTAAATTGTAAATTGTAAATTGTAAATTGTAAATTGTAAATTGTAAATTGTAAATTGTAAATTGTAAATTGTAAATTGTAAATTGTAAATTGTAAATTGTAAATTGTAAATTGTAAATTGTAAATTGTAAATTGTAAATTGTAAATTGTAAATTGTAAATTGTAAATTGTAAATTGTAAATTGTAAATTGTAAATTGTAAATTGTAAATTGTAAATTGTAAGTTGTAAATTGTAAATTGTAAATTGTAAATTGTAAATTAAAAATTGTAAATTGTAAATTGTAAATTGTAAATTGTAAATTGTAAATTGTAAATTGTAATAATGGGGCTCAAGAGCTTAAATTACCTAAGTCTTCAGTACCAATTTTTTCCGGTGATTATTCGGAATGGCACACCTTTTACGATTTATACTGTGCTTATATTCATGCCCAATCAGGATTAACGCCATCACAGAAATTTTAATTTCTGTGCGGATATTTAGGAGGTGAAGCAAGCAACTTGATAAAGCATCTTAGGATAACTGATGCGAATTACAAGGAGGCAATTCAAAAATTGCGTGAACGTTACAGTCGCAAAAAGCAAATTGTGAATTCATTTGTTAGAACATTTCTGGACCAACCGACAATTGGCCTTCCTACAGCGGGTAGTATCCGTAAGTTGTTGGACACAAATGACGAAATTTAGAGAGGAATTAGGGCGATTGGTACAGAAGCCGAAAAAAGATATCCGTGGATCATTCGGATCATTTTAAACAAGCTAGATAATGATACGAAATCCAAATGGATGAAACAACCAAGAGAAGAGGATTTTCCCGTAATCAAACCATTATTTCAGGTTTTGCAAAATCGGGTCGACGATTTAGAAAATATTCAGTTGATACAATCCCTGAAACGTATGAATCAACATTCTAAGCCAACAATAAGAGGTCATCTTCGAAACAAAAGGCAATTCCTGTTGCTGGTTTAAGTAATACCGCCCTGGGTAAAACGAAGGGTTCTGTATTGATAAAGTTGCTTAATTCTAAATATAATTTCGTTACATTGGTAGAAGCGTATGTTCTGGGCAAGATGACAGTGCCACTACCACAACGGGCATTTACTACTGACCAAATGAGACAATTTATAAATTTAAATCTTGCTGATCCCAGTTTCAATGTTCCTGGTACTATTGAAATGCTACTAGGAGCCGACCAGTTTTTTAACATTATACTTGATGGGCAAATCCGAAGCGATAACAACCTAATGTTTGCTCAACATTAATAGGAATTAGTACAATGGAGTCAATCGATCGTTCATTGAGAAGGTTCTGATAACTACAGCGAGGGTGTCAACAAAGGCACATTTAACATTGGAGGATGAAATCTGTGAAGAACACTATAGGACGCACGTTACACGCAATAAAAAGGGCAGATTTATAGTCAGAATTCCCTTTAAAACTACTCCAATGAATCTTGGTGACAATACATATGAAACCATCAAAAGGTTACGATCTGTTGAAAGCAGGTTTGCTAAGGATCATGAATTTCAAAGGCAATACAAGGAGTTCTTGGCTGACTACGTAAATCTAGGCCACGTGCGAAAAATTTCGTCGAAGGAAAGTGTTCTGCGGCAATCGAATAAGGGGCTGAAATTGCGAGTTGAATTCGACTCATCATCCAAGAGTAGCACAGGTTATTCACTAAATGATGCCATGAGAAAGGGTCAAGTAGTGCAATCTACGTTGTACTCAATCTTATTGCGGAACAGATGTAGAAAAAATATACAGCCAGTTTCAAGTCGCTGATAAAGATTCAAAATGGCATAAGATAGTATGGTGTGATGATTGTACTAATCAAGTAGATTATTACCAGTTATTAACTGTGACTCACCGTACAACATCTGCGCCTTATTTGGCTACACGCACGTTGTATGAAATTGCAATGATGAGTAGGACACAATATCCGAAAACTGGAAAGTGATTGAGCGCGATACATATATAGATGACATCATGACAGGATGCAAAACTGAATCGGAACTAGCTGAAATACGTGACATTCTGGTGGAGATATTTAGTGGACACAAAATGAAATTGAAGAAATGGATCTCTATACTTGATGGCTTACCGCAATGTGATGTAGATATATCCCTGAAGTCAATTGAAAATCTGCGGATAATGTAAAAGTATTGGGACTTCAATGGGATCCTGCGTGCACGATAAGTTCGTATTCAAGGTGCTGTTAGATGAGCTCGGAAAAGCAACAAAACGGGATATTTTAAGTGAAATCGTCGGGGTTAGTGTCGCCGTGCATAGTGCAGGTTGAAATGTTACTACAGTTATTGTGGAAGCCTAAGGTTGAGTGGGACGAAGAACTACCAATAACGTTCAAACATCAATAGTTAAACATGCGTGATCAGTTACAACTAATCGAGGCAATTGAAATTCCAAGGTGGATTCAAAGTACAACACAAGCTGAAATTCAGCGGTGCTATTATCCAGGTTGATGAAGGAAGTGCAAGATGAAATTGGTGTTGAAATTAAATCAATATATGAGTGGGCTGACTCCACCTTAGTACTCAGTTGGTTATCAAACTATCCTGCGAAAGTTGACATCTTCGTCAATAACCGCTTGTCAGTGATATTGGAGCAAGAAGACAACTTGAAGAGCGTATTTCTAGTTTCTTCAAAATAGTAAAAGTTCTAGCTGCAGTTTTGAAGTTTTCTGAAGTTATACGAACACCAAAGCAATGGCGAAATCCAATAATAACTTCAACCGATGTAATTCGAGGTAAAATCGAAATCTGCAAGAAGGTCCAAGGTGAATATTTTACCACTGAAATCAAAGATTTGAGTAAGGAACGAGAAATTGGTAAATCATCAAGTTTACTGTGTTTATATGGGGTATTAAGAGTTGGTGGAAGACTTAATTAAATTAATTAAATTTATCAAATTTTGACGAAGCTTTCAAATGTTTCAGGCAAGAGAATATTTTTGATTCTATTCACGCAAAAATGGTACAGTTTTGAAACTTGACATACATGTTTTGCAATCTTTAATAGAACACAACATAAAGTTTAGCACCCAAATCCTGAACTAAGTAAATGGACTTAGAAAAGAAAATTAATATTTCGAAATCGAATGGTAAATGGAGGGTAAATTGTTTTGCTTTACCAACACGATTTCATCTATTTGGAGATTTTTTATGTTTGTGCTGCCATTTGCTGTTTTGTTTTAATGTGTGGAAATATTCTTGTGAATAACGCCTCCAGAAAATGGCTTTTTAATTTGCTCGCATCTTGTAAGTCGATTATTAGGCACTGCTTCTAACTCAGGCTCTGGTAATGATGTGAGAGGTGGTGCCATGATTAGAAAGTGCCCTGGAGTTAAGATATCTAAGCTGGTCGGGTCGTCTGATTTTATTTGACATAGCGGTCGCGAATTGAGAATGACTTCAATCGGACAAGTTAAAATAACCATCTCTTCAAACGTCAAATTGGACTTTTCCGTCACACGAATAAGATGCGCCTTTATTCATTTAACTGCTGCTTCCCATAACCCACTAAAATTTGGGCTAGCTGCAGGAATATGCTTCCAAGAAATATCATTTTCAGTTAGGTAATCTGAAATTATACTAGTATTATTAATTTTGCTAACATTGTGATAAAATTTATTTATTTTTCGAGAAGTCCCAACGAAATTTGTGCCGTTGTCAGAATTTATTTCTGTGGGAAGTCCTCTTCGAGCAGTAAATCTTTTGAGAGCGGCCAAAAATGCATCAGCGGTCAAATACGATACGACCTCTAAATGGACTACTTTTGTCATCATACACACAAACACAGATATGTACGCCTTTATAGATTTTGCTCCTCTTCTTTTTTTTGTGGCAATGGAAATTGGTCCACAGAAGTCTACACCAACTCGACTGAATGACCTTGCAATGGTTACTCGAGATGTTGGTAAGGAACCCATTAATTGACTGCTCGTAGCTGCCCGTTGCCGTATGCACACTTGGCAATTATGTGCAATTCTTCTGCCGTCATGCTTCTGCTGTTTATTATCCAGTACCTTTGCTTAAGTAGAGAGGATAATAAGGGTGGACCAGGATGAAGATATTTTGTATGGTAATAGGTGGCTATCATTTTGCTTAAGATATGGGAATTTGGCAAAATGATAGGATGTTTAACCTAATATGCACAATCTACATTCTGTAATCTACCGCCAACTCTGAGAATACCTTGACTATCTATAAAAGGGGCCAGTGACGATAATTTTCCGTTGAATGACGAAGAGCACGATTTTACCGGATTTGTCATCTCTTCAGTATAATATTCCTGCTGACACCATAATACGCAAACTCGTTCCGCGGATTGTAATTCGTTGACTGCAAGTGTGCCAAATTGTTTGTTGCCCTTATCTTTTGCTTTGCAATTATTGGAAAAACGTATACAGTAGCCGAGCACTCGAATTTTTTGCCATGATAAAATACGTCTAAATAAAATGTCCATCGTCTCATTGGAAGTTTGTACATGTAAGCATTGTATCCATTCTTTGCGTTATTCTTGCTGCACTAGTTTTTCGTTTGATGAAGTTTTCAAATTTGTTTTCCAGAATAATTCCTTGTCTTTTAGCCACTTTGGTTCATACCACCACAAATCGTGAAATTCCAGGGTTTCTGGACGCATGCCTCGACTTCACGTGATCCCACATACTTCTCGGCAAATCACAGAGGATTTCTGATATTCTATTAGTGACATCAAGCTAACACTATGGTGCTATCTGTCCAAGCGAATTCATTCGTTTTAACTTCTCTAAGCTCTTTCCTCACCTTGACTAGTAACCTGCTTAATAAAACTGCTGCACATAACTCCAATCTAGGAAAACTGACTTGCTGATTCACTTGTATGTTTCCATTTTCATCCTGGACTCTGCAGTAATCGAAATCCATGTAACTGAATGGATCTGATGCTTCAGAAATGTACCTCGGTATACTAATTTGTTTAAATTGCCCAAAACTGTTTCGAAATTTACTCCATTGAGTCGCGATGTTAGGTGGCAATTCATCATCCCAACCTAATTTGAGTAGCGACAATTTTTGAAATAAAATTTTTATTATTATGATTGATGGAGCGAGCCATCCAAGTGGGTCAAACACTTTAGAAGATTCTGACAACAGTGTTCTCTTCGTATATTTTATTTTGTCAGGTAAATCTACTTTAAATTCAAATATATCCCTCTTAGGATCCCAAGTCAACCCAAGAACTTTTACTGTAGTCTCATTTTCATAAAATGTGATTGGATCTACTGCTTCGCATAGTTGTGGTAAGTTGGAAACCCATTTCCTTAACGTAAATCCACCAGAACTTAGTACTTTTTGTAATTCCTGTTTTAGAATGATGGCTTCATTAATGTCTATGGCACCCGACAAGCGCCACCTGCGGAAAATTTACTTCATTGTCACGTGCTAATTGGACTAAAGACCGAATTGCTAAGAATCGGCGGTGCCGATGTCCCATAAGTTTTTAGCCGCAAATGTTTTATTGGAGACTCGGGAGATTGCCGCCAAACGATTCGTTGAAAATTCGTATCCACTTCTCGTACCCTTATTTGACGGTACATTTTCTCCACGTCTGCCCATAGTGCTATTGAATGCGTGCGACCAACCATTAAGTTTTCATTTAATGAAAATCCATTCGATGTTTTGGCTGAACCATCAAAAACTGTTCTAAGCTTGGTTGACGTGCCAGAACTTTTAAAAACGGCATGATGAGGCAGATAGCAGTGATAATTGTCTGTAATATCCTTTTCATCAACATTTCCATGTGATCGAGTGTTACGTAGGTATTCATATTAAATATTTTTTATTAAATGTGGCCACTGGAGAAATGGTGGTCAGTCTGTTTAATATATATAATAATTAAACCTAGATTTAATGACGACCGAAGTCATTCATATTGGCTATTTGTAGCAATACCAGATACAGTGAAATTGACACTTTTTCTTGGCAGTCCTAATTTCTGTATGCATGCTTCCAAAATAAATGACGCCTGTGAACCAGAATCCAAAAGAATCCTACATAACATCAACTTCCCAGCAACATCCTTCACCTTGGCTAGAGCAGTTGGTAAAATGGTAGAGACACATTTCAAGTTTGTAGCTAGGTGGATTTCCATGCTTTCTTTTTTTGTTTCACATTCAACTTTTTCTTCTTTCACTTGTAAATTGTTATGTTTGACTGCTGGTTGATCCTTTCACTTGGCTTTTGGCAGAATTGTATGAAACATTTGTATTGTGTTGTAATAACGTATGATGTTTTCGTTTACACTGTTTGCATCCAAACCATGACATGCATGAAGTAACACTATGATTCGTTGATAAGCAGTTGTAACAAATTTTATTGGTTTGTTCAACTTCCCTTCTTGAGCTTATGTCCAACTTTTGTAATTTCTGGCACGTAGACAAAAATGGTGATCTTCATTACATAAAACACAAGGAAGTGATTCAAAAGAAGCGACGTTTTCGTTTGTAGATCGATTGATTATGAAATTCCTCGATTTGTGCTTTTCTATTGTATCATAGATGACATTTTATGTTTCATTGAGGGCTCTGCAACCATTCCGATTTCGTCACATTCTTTTCCCAAGAATTTCATGAATTCTGCTACCGTTGGAAAATCCTTAGCTGATGATGCTTTTGCCCAAGCAAGATTTGTTTCCTTATCCGATCTTTGGAGCATTCATTGGATTAACCAAGGATCTCGCGTTTGAGCTTCACTCCTCAATGCTTCCAAACCTCTAAAAACTTTATCTGCGACGTTGTACAGTCCTTGCCTTAGTTTATTTCTCTGTTGTATTGGCTGAATATTAAAGAACGTATTTAAGAGATTGGAAATGATACATTTTTTTTTATTGTATCGTTCGATGATTTACGTCCAGACGCCTGCATAATTAGCGTCGGTAACGTTTATATGCCGAATCAACGTTGCGGTTTTCCATTTAAGCAACCCTTTCAGATATTGAAATTTCTGTGCATGGTCTAAAGATTCCCTATTATACACAGATGGTTTGTATACATCGCAAAAAGCGGAAAAATCCGCATAGTCTCCGCAAAAATGAGGTTTATTCAACTTCGGCAATCGAACGTCATGATGGTCATTGTTGGGCGTCGTGAAGCGACTGCCCTTGAAAACAGTATTGTGGTCCGATGCCGCTTTACGCAGCTTAGATTTAATTGCGAAGTATCGTGTTTCAATAACTTCTAATTCAGACGGCTGACCTAACGATAATATTTGGAAATCATAATCCTTGCAATCCAAACAGGGCTTCTCCAAAGCTTCAAGTCGTATATTCACATCTTTTAGCGTGTGCGGCGTTAAATGCTCAATGCGCGTAATTGCTCTCTTAGATTGACCTCGGCGAGTAATATTCTCCTTCAACGTTGCTTTTCCAGCTTCACTTAAGCTCATTGTAGCTTTTACAATAATTATAAACCGTTATCACAATTATATTGTTTTTTCAACTTTCGACTATAAAATACCAATAACCAAGGTCACACTTTGTTATACACTATGTTGAAAATTCACCAACAATAAAATTGTCAAATATTCCAAATTTTCACTTTATTTCACTTAGTTCCATTAACCGATAAATGTTTATGTAATAACCAGACAATTTTTACTCACAAATATTTCTCCTAGGTTGCAGTGCTGAGATTTTCCTCGCTTAAGTAAATGCTGACAAAATCGCCAAAACAGACGCCAATAGATTCACCGTTCCCAATCTTGAAAATGTTCAGCCGTTGACAAAAAAAAAATGCAATGCAACAATAAATGTTTATGTGACTGACTATAAATTAAATTAATTTTATAAACTTCTTTGACATTTTTAGGTTCTGTCAAATCGATTTAATAGTTCGGATGTCAATGCTTTAGAATATCGGATTTCGGATGACAATGCTTTACAATATCGATTCTGGCTTTATCGATGAAATATTTTTTCCATAAATTAGGAACTGTAAACAAAGTTAAAAACATTAACAAAAATAATATTTTATTTGTCTATGAATTGTCTACGAATTGTTTACATAGTTTACGTATTGTCGACATTGTCTACGCCGAAAACTATTGTCCAGACTATTGTCGACATTTGCGCGTAAACAGTCTCCAAATACAGGCGTCCATTTAGCTAATAGCTGAGATATTATTGCTGGTACACAAGTGCCGCAAGTTGACCACAAGTTTTAAACATCAGCTTCAACATAAAAACATAATTAGGTTCAATGTGACAAATTTTGAAGCGACAAAACTAAATCACTACAATTTATAATGAGGATAGTTAGTGCGACAATTAGTTTGATAGCTAATATTTTGTGGAAAGCCCAATATTTTTCAACACAATTGCATATATATATTCGAGTGTTTTACCTAAAATGGTTTGCTATAGGTAATTTTATAAATGTGTATTTTTGGCTGAACAATTTCCTATTATGAATATTATTTCTAACGAACATATGTAGGGTATTCAAATTTTACTATATTTGACAATATGAGCACCTTTAGATTGTCCTTGATAAATTTTGACACTGGTTGCATCAAAGCACATTAGAACTGATTTTTTGCAGTTCTTGAAACATATTTGGTCCGAAGAGCTTAACCATGCTATTTTTCAAAGTCTCTTAAAACAGACAAAGAAGAAGAGATATAGAAAGGAAAATTAAAATGTTGAAAACCAAATAAAATGATGACATCGATGTAGTTGTGTGAAAGACCTACTATAACGAAAACATTTTATGGTATACTCCTTCACAGCAATCATCTTCGATACGAAAAATTTCCACTTCAATACTTTTCTCAAGTAAAAGCAAAAAAAACCAAAAATTAAATAAGAGCTTTCCGCATTTTATTTGCTTCAAATAAACACTTTATGAAATTGTGACTCTGTATTTTCCTTTATGTAAAAAACATAACCTACAAAATAAATATTTGGAATATTATGACGTGTGAACATTTTCTTGTTTCACTAAAAATTCGAAAAACAAAAATTATGAAGAACTTGACGAAAGCTTTTTATTTTATAGACAATAGAAAAGATTTTTCTGCACAAAAAAAAAATTCCTTAAGCGCAGAGTAAAACTTGTATTTGGTGTGTTGTTTACTTTGAATATTATTTTATTATTGTTTAAATGAAAACAAATTTTTTTTTATTTTGCTTGAATACAAAAATAAATTCAGAATTTTCTTTTTGGTACACAAGAAAGAAGCCCAGAAAGAGGAAAATATGAAAACAACTTTAACATTTTAATATTACTAGATGAATTGCATTGTTGTTAAAAACTGAGTTTTAACATTTTGTGGTATGGCATTTGTATTTTATAAAAATTTTTTTTCGTCTGCACGTTGTTTGCGGTACAAAAGGAAAATATTTGCTTTACTTTGTACATAGTTAAATACAAGAAAACACAAAATAAATAAACGTATCCTGAAAAGCTTTGTAGATGTATACTCCGATAATGTAGAAACATTTCTTAATTGATTTTTTATTTTTTATAAGACAAGTACCGAGATATTGCCGAAGTTTATGTATTAAAAGTCTTACATTTGTTGATATCTTTTGTGTCATCAACAGGTAACTGTGTAATACTTAAAAACGAAAAAAAATTGTTATAGGGGAGAAACAATCGAAATTTATCGCCACAAATGTTGTTGCTTTTAGTTGCTGATACTCGTGCATAGCAGAGTACATTTGCGATGGAAACAATATTACTAAACCGAATTTTTGAAGTTTGCGGTTTTTTCAAAAATTGTTAACAAATTTAATTATACAAATCCCATTTCTAATCGTTTGCCCATAAAACATGGGATAGGAAAAAAATCGCGACAGTACCTCGTAAAAACGAAAATGGAGTAGATATAAGTATAGATATGAACAAGTTTCCAATTCTCTCCTTTATTTTGTGATTAATTTTTCTCATAAATTTATGAGAAAACTTTTCGTATTTGTGTTATTTTAGAAATTTTTATTCATTATACGGGGTTTCGACTATTGTTGTTGCTATAAAAAACAACAACAAATTACTGTTTTTTCTTTTATTATATTTTGACATGAAATTTATAAAAGAAAAACTTAAAGAAAATAAACTGTTCAGATATCTAAATATACGTATTTATGTTCGTACAAAAAATCTTCTTCGTACGTTTTATTTTATGATTGTCTTACATGTATGACAAGTTAAATTTGTATAAAAAATTTGAAAACTTATTTAGAACGGTACAAAATGGAAAATTTACATTTTCTTTGCGTCATTTTATTGATTTGGACTATTTATACAATTTTCCGTAGCCGCCGTTAGGCGTTTCCAAGTTCATTTTTAGTTTACATAATATCCGTAAACAAGCGGTATCCTACTTATATGAGAACAAAGAACAACTTGAACAACAACAGGATCGTTAAATCAAGTCAATAAAAAATGTTCTTACATTGTAGCTTTAAGGTAATAAATATGTGAGAGGTACTATGTGTTGTAAAGAAAAAGTTCAAAAAAGTAAAACCTCGGAAAATTTGTACTAAAAAAGAATGCTTAGCTTTTATTGGCAAAAAAGTTTTCAAAGCAATTGTGATTTTCAAAATCAAGTTTTATTCATCTACCTTGTAAGATCCAAGTCTAGCTTATTTACAAGTCTGAAATAGTTAAATGCTACACAGTTACTTAACAGAGCAAACTCAAAAGTTAAGCAAAAAATTGTTGAGTTTTAAGAGCTTCAAGTTAAAATCATGCTTAAGGCGGATTCACGGTTTCGTTCGTTCTGAAATTTTTTTATTCAATCAATGGAATTAGCTTTATGAGCTTTTAAGTTAAAAACAAGCTCGAGAAATTATATTTTATTAAAGTAAAGGAATCGATTATGTCATTAACATGAATGATTTTCAAATTAATATTAAACAAAAACAAGAAAAAAATTAAAATGGTGTTCTTCCAAGTTAAAGCGATTAGGTAATTCGATTTTAGATTTTCACATTTTTCTAAACAATCCCAATTACATCAAACCAAACCAATACGACAATCAATCCAATTATGTACAAATACCAAGAACAATATGAGCTTTTGAGTTTCGGACAAGCTAACAACACATATTTATTACATTATCTTTGTAGAATTTGGGCTTACTCGATTTTACATTCGATGGGCTTACTCGATTCGTCATTTTTATAAACTATCCAAATTAGAAATAGGATAAGTTGTTCACCATTAATTTGTCAACATCCGTCGAGTACAGACGTTCGCAGTAATAAAACAAATTTAAATAAAACAAATAAACAATAAAAAGAGGGTTCAAACCAAAAGCAATTAGCGCTATTTTGCGCATTACATAATATACAAATATACCTGTTTCAAGGTTGTGGAATAATAATGGAAAGTTTAAGGCAAAATACGGCGAGGGTACAGTTCCAGAAGACGGATCCAAAGCCTACTGAGTTGGAAATGATGCAATTTGTGGTGAACGTGGGATTAAGCAGTAAAGAAATACATACATTATATCAAGATTTGTACGATCGGTGTATTTATATCAAATTTAATAGCGAACAAAATTACCAACAATTCATATTGGAAAAAACCTCACTAATCTTCACCTATACAAATGGAACAACAACAGAAGTTACTGTTAAGGGTACAAGTGGTGTAATGCGTTATGTGCGGGTATTCAATCTACCACCAGAGATTTCCGAAAAAACTTTGTGTGAGGCCATGCAACGGTTTGGCAATATATTGTCCACTAGACGAGAAAAATTTGCTGCCAACTCGCTGTTACCGGTATTTTCGGGTGTGAGAGGTATCTACATGGAAATTGAACGCGAAATTCCGCAATTTATATACGTCCAAAATATAAAAGCAAGAATTTTCTATGATGGAATGAGAGAGAGGTGTTTTAAATGCGGCGAAGATAGTCATAAAAAGCAAGATTGTCCGTTATTGTGCAATACAATCAACGAGTTGCCACTACAACAACAAGCACAACAACAAACAATAACATCACAAAAACCAGATGAACAACATTTACAAACGCAAGGACAATCACAACACACACAACAAACAAGCACGTGCGACAAAAATACTTTACCATCGACTAACAATAAAGAACCAATAAAATATAGCGATGTAGCAAAAATCAAAATGCTACACACAGAGGACGAAAACAAAATTGAATCTACAAAAAAAATGGTTAACATTAGAGATCATTTGCACACAAGAAAACAGCAAACCGACTCATTGTGTATGGATACGGAAAGCGAGGATGTAGATGAAAATATTGGCAAGCGCGGTCGACCCGCCAAAAAAACAAGATACACAAATACAAAAAATAGAATTGCGTTCACAGAACAGTATAATATGGCAATGACGAGTGCAAATGCAAAAAATAATAATTTTATTGCACCAACACCACCTTCAAAAAATAAAACGGAGGGAACCGGATAGTATGGTCACGTTTTACGATGTAATCGTAAACACAATATAAAAAAATCAAAAAAAAAAAAAAAAAAAAATCAATATTCATCACACGTAATTGGACAACGCGCAGCATACATTTTTGTTGCAACAAAATGCAACAATTATTATACATTGAAGGATGCAACAAACAACATTTTTTATGCAACAAAATTTATTTATTTTTAAATTTATTTTTGTTAAACTAATGAATGGATTCTCCCTGCACATATTTAATTGGTATGTACAAATTGTTATTTGTGTGAATGTGAAACATGAGTGAAAGAATTATTGTTGGCCAGATAAACATACAAAGTTTTTACGCGAAAAAATGTATGTTGGAAAATTATCTGGCCAATAATAAAGTGAATGTGATGCTTATAAGCGAAACGTGGGAAAGAATGAACAAGACGTTGTATGTGAGAGGGTACAGATTTCTTTCCAAACCAAGAAGCGATGGTTACGGTGGAGTGGCAATAATGTACGACAGAAATCTGACGCTTCAAGAGATACAGTTACCCGCTTTTGAGGTGATTGAAGCAATTGCCGCCTCAACGACGAATTTGGAAAGAAATCTGTTACTAGTGAGCGTGTATGTAACCCAGGTGCGTGATGAAGATGACAGGAAAAAAGCCTTGAGTGATTTTAAAAAAATGTTTGAGTGGGTGAGAGATAAAAGTGACCTGATTGTATGTGGAGATATGAATGCGCATGCGAGAATGTGGGGTTGTTTAGACAATTGCGCAATAGGAAAACAGTTGGCCGACCTGATTCAAGACTCCGATATGGTGCTCTTGAATGATGGGAGGCCAACTAGAATGGCGAATGTGGGAGGCACGGCCAGCGCAATAGATTTGTCTATGACAACTATTGAACTGGCCTGCCGGGTCACTTGGAATGTTGAAGAAGAGAATTTTGGTGGTGATCATTTCATGATCAAAATGATCATGAATGATAATCGAGTGTTTAGGAAAAAACGTGAATTAATGAATAATAGGAAATGGGTGAATCAAATGAATGAGATTCTCGGAGAAAATGAAATAAATCAAAGCCAGTTAGATAGTGAAATTGAACGGGTAAATAAATTGTGTACAAAAATTGTGGATATGAAAGATATTAATGTGAATGTTTGGTGGAACAATGAAGTTCAATTCTGGTATGAAAGAAAGCGAATAGCCTTGCGTGAATTTAATAGGAATAGGAGTAGTGAGAATAAGATTATGTATGGTAAAATGAATGGAAAATTGAAAAAGGCTATTCGCAGAGCAAAAAGCAAAGTTGGCGGGAATATGTGTCCCAAATGACACATAGAACCACAACTAAGGATGTATGGAGTTTGTTTAATAGGGTGAATGGTAAACATTTTAAGGTGAGCAATGTGGTATGTGAGAACAGAGAAAAAGGTGAAGAATTTATGAGAATGATATTGAATGTAAGCAATGATTTGAATGTAATAAATGAAGTTAATAGAATGAGTAGAAATGAAAGAATGGATTGTATGTATGAATGGGGAGAGTTCCTGAGAGTGTTAGATAGATCAAAATCTACCACTCCAGGGACGAACCGAGTAAGTTATAAGATGATTCGGTTGTTGAGTGACTCAGCAAAGCATAATTTGCTTGAGATACTCAACAAAGTGTGGATTGGTTCAAAAATACCGGACAAATGGAAAGAGAGCAGGGTGGTTCCTATCCCTAAACGGGATAGAGATCCAAATGTGGCAACAAATTATCGAGGCATATGTATGTTGAATGTTTTTATAAAAATCTTAAATGGAATGATGAAAGAGCACATGGAAGATTTTGTGAATGAAAATAATTTGTTGCCATCGACAACATTTGGATTTCGAAAGAACCACTCTGCAATTGAGTGTGTGGAAAAGTTTGTTTGGGAAGTAAGAAAGGATAATTTGAAACCTGTTGCGGTATTTTTGGACATCGAAAGAGCTTATGATTATGTGGTTCCGTGGAAATTACAACAAATTCTATCGAATTTTGGATTTTCACGGAAAGTATGTATGTGGATAAAAGATTTCATGACTGATAGAAAAATGGTTCTGAATGGAAGTGGTTTTAGGTTGGAGGGAGTTGCAAATATTGGACTTCCGCAAGGAAGTAGAATATCTCCAGCTCTGTTCAACCTATATACCAGCGAGATACACCACATCAATACAGACAATCAAATCGTTCTGCAATTTGCAGACGATTTTGTAGTAATTGGAAAAGGGAAAAGTATTGATGTGGCGGCTCAAAGAGCGCAAAAGGGGGTAGATGATATAATTCAAAAACCTAAAATGTTGAATCTGAGAGTGAATCCTAATAAGTGTGCTTATATGAGTTTCAGAACAAACGTTGCAAATGTTAATATAAGTGTTGATAGTCAAAGTATTGAACAAGTAAATGCGTACAGGTATTTGGGTATTTGGATTGATAGACGTATGTATGAATTTTGGGAAGCACATGAAAATTTTGGCAGATAACTGCAAGGAACGTTTAAATGTGGTTAAACGGGTGAGCAAACCTAAATGGGGCGCTCATCCGAGTGTGACTGACATGTTAAGGAAGGCCCTTATATCCTCCAAAATTGGGTATGGTATTAGTGTGTATGGGAATGGTTCGAAAGGGGCTTTTAGCCAATTAATGAAAGTAGAAAATGCATGTGCAAGAGTGGTATTGGGGGCGATTAACTCAACCCCAATACACACTCTGTGGTCTGAAATGGGTGATTCACCTCTCGATTACAAGAGAGAGTGGATCACAGTGAGAGAGTCAGTGAGAATGATAACAAAGAAAAATGAGTTTTGGAACGAGATGATAGTAAGATTACAAAATAGGACGGTGTACAAACCGACATATAGAACTAGTATTGCACTTGAAAACTTGAACATGTTTCTGAGTATAGGCAATGCTGGTCCGCAACCCGTTCCTAATAATCTTACTGTATGTTTGAATATGGAGGAATTTAATAAGGGAATGAATGAAGTTATCGCTAAAATTATGTTTGGGAAAATCAGTCAGCGGTACGTGCAAGATGATATAGTTTATACAGATGCTAGTGTGAATGAGAATGGAGTGGGTGTTGGTGTATTTATGCCTGGTAAGAATGTTGAAAGGTATTTTAAAGTGGACAAAAGCATCTGTATAATGAACGCTGAACTGATTGGAGTATTTGAAGGAATTAAACTGGCTGTGAATGAAGGGAAAAGGAAAATAGTAATATTTTCCGATTCCCAGAGTGGTTTATGTTTGCTAAAATGTGGAGGTGGAAGGGAAGGCAATGTGTATGTTGATTTAATTTTTGAATGTGTTCGAGACTGTCAACGTGATGTGACCATACAATGGATCCCATCACATAGACAGATCGAAGGGAATGAAAGAGCCGATATGTTAGCTAAAAAGGGTACATTGAATGACATGGTTCAGGAGTACGAAAGGAATGATGCAAGAGATGTACTTCGAATGTTTCAAATGAATCTGTGGAGAAAATGGGAGAGTGAATTTAACGAGAAAAGTCTAACGAAAGGAATGAAGTACAGCGTGCTCCGTGGTACTCCTTTGAGAATTCCGTTCTTTAAGGAGCTCAAAGGAGATACGCGAATGTTGCGAACGGTTGAGAGAATCAGGCTGAACCATGGAAATTGGAAGGAATGCTTGTGGAAACGTCATTTGAGTGAGGACAAAGATTGTGAGTTGTGTGGAAGTGTGGAGGATGTTGAACATCTCATATTGGCTTGTCCCAGATATAGCCAATATAGATCAAAGTTCAACATCCTTCGGAATGCAAGAAATCTAAGTGATTTAATGGATGAGGGTGATTTTTTGGCTTACAAGGAAATGTATGAATATGTTAGGATGAGTGGAATAACAATTTAATACGAGATAATTAATAGCCGACGGAAGATGTGCAGGAAGTAAAATTCTGTTTAAAATTCTATTTGTAAAATTAAGTTATGAAGAAAAATATGTAACAAGGAATTTATAAATTTGGATTTTTTGGCAATATGGCTCTATTTCATATAGGAGCCAAGCCTAATAAAAAAAAAAAAAAAAAGGATAAGTTGTTGTCAAAATCCAAAAGTAAGATGTTGTTATTGTCAAATATATTAAAATTTTAAACGGCTGTGAATTTCGTGGTTGACTAGCAAATTTTTTGGCTTACAAGGAAATGTATGAATTTATTAGGATAAGTGGAATAGCAATATGATACAAAATAAGCAATAGCCGACAGAATATGCGTAGGGAGTAATCCGGATCCATTTTAAAGATTAAACATTTTTTGGTTAAAATATGAATTATGAATTAAAACAATGTAAATAAAAATTGTAATACAAATGTGAATTTTTGGCAATATGGCTCTAATTTTGTAGGAGACAAAGCCTAATAAAAAATAAAAAGAAAAAAAAAAAATATCATATTTTGTTGTTGTCAAAATCCAAATTAAGATGTTGTTATTGTCAAATATATTTAAACTTAAAATGCTTGTAATTTCCGTGGTAGGCTAGCAAATTAATTAACCAATACTTAAACAAAACGTTTTGGTAACATTAAATCAATTCAATTATGTGAAAACACATAGAGCTTTATGAGCTTTTGTGTTTAGGACTAGCTAACGACATATATTTATGGAAACGTCATTTGAGTGAGGACAAAGATTGTGAGTTGTGTGGAAGTGTGGAGGATGTTGAACATCTCATATTGGCTTGTCCCAGATATAGCCAATATAGATCTAAGTTCAACATCCTTCGGAATGCAAGAAATCTAAATGATTTAATGAATGAGGGTGATTTTTTGGCTTACAAATAAATGTATGAATTTATTAGGATGAGTGGAATAGCAATATGATACAAATAAGCAGTAGCCGACAGAATATGTGTAGGGAGTAATCCGGAACCATTTTAAAGATTAAACATTTTTTGGCTTAAATATGGACTATCAATTAAAACAATGTAAATAAAAAGTGTAATACAAATTTGAATTTATGGCAATATGGCTCTAATTTTGTAGGAGCCAAGGCCTAATAAAATAAAAAAAAAAACATACATTTATTAATTTATCTTTTTAGCGTGGTAAGTAATTCGATTTTAGATCCGGGCATTGTCCTAAACTACCCAAATTAGATCAAACCAAACCAATATGATATGTTGTTGTTGTCAAAATTCAAAGTGAGATGTTGTTGTTGTCAAATATATTAAAATTTTAAATACTTGTAATTTTCGTGGTTGGCTAGCAAATTAATTAACCAATAGTTTAACAAAACGTTTTGGTAACATTAAATCAATTCAATTATGTGAAAATATACAGAGCTTTATGAGCTTTTGAGTTTAGGACTAGATAACAACATATATTTATTAAATTATCTTTCAAGCGTTGTAAGTAATTCGATTTTAGATCCGGGCATTTTCCTAAACTACCCAAATTAGATCAAACCAAACCAATATGATATGTTGTTGTTGTCAAAATCCAAAGTAAGATGTTGTTGTTGTCAAATATATTAAAATTTTATATATTTGTAATTTTCGTGGTTGGCTAGCAAATTTTTTTTTTTTTTTTTTTTTTTTTTTTATTAGGCTTGGCTCCTATATGAAATAGAGCCATATTGCCAAAAATCCAAATTTATAAATTTCTTGTTACATATTTTTCTTCATAATTTTACAAATAGAATTTTAAATAGAATTTTACTCCCTGCACATATTCTGTCGGCTATTCATTATCTCGTATTAAATTGTTATTCCACTCATCCTAATATATTCATACATTTCCTTGTAAGCCAAAAAATCACCCTCATTCATTAAATCACTTAGATTTCTTGCATTCCGAAGGATGTTGAACTTAGATCTATATTGGCTATATCTGGGACAAGCCAATATGAGATGTTCAACATCCTCCACACTTCCACACAACTCACAATCTTTGTCCTCACTCAAATGACGTTTCCACAAGCATTCCTTCCAGTTTCCATGGTTCAGCCTGATTCTCTCAACCGTTCGCAACATTCGCGTATCTCCTTTGAGCTCCTTAAAGAACGGAATTCTCAAAGGAGTACCACGGAGCACGCTGTACTTCATTCCTTTCGTAAGACTTTTCTCGTTAAATTCACTCTCCCATTTTCTCCACAGATTCATTTGAAACATTCGAAGTACATCTCTTGCATCCTTCCTTTCGTACTCCTGAACCATGTCATTCAATGTACCCTTTTTTGCTAACATATCGGCTCTTTCATTCCCTTCGATCTGTCTATGTGATGGGATCCATTGTATAGTCACATCACGTTGACAGTCTCGAACGCATTCAAAAATTAAATCAACATACACATTGCCTTCCCTTCCACCTCCACATTTCAGCAAACATAAACCACTCTGGGAATCGGAAAATATTACTATTTTCCTTTCCCCTTCATTCACAGCCAGTTTAATTCCTTCAAATACTCCAATCAGTTCAGCGTTCATTATACAGATGCTTTTGTCCACTTTAAAATACCTTTCAACATTCTTACCAGGCATAAAGACACCAACACCCACTCCATTCTCATTCACACTAGCATCTGTATAAACGATATCATCTTGCATATACCGCTGACTGATTTTGTGAAACATAATTTTGGCGATAACTTCATTCATTCCCTTATTATATTCCTCCATAGTCAAACATACAGTAAGATTATTAGGAACAGGTTGCGGACCAGCATTGCCTATACTCAGAAACATGTTCAAGTTTTCAAGTGCAATACTAGTTCTATATGTCGGTTTGTACACCGCCCTATTTTGTAATCTTACTATCATCTCGTTCCAAAACTCATTTTTCTTAGTTATCATTCTCACTGACTCTCTCACTGTGATCCACTCTCTCTTGTAATCAAGAGGTGAATCACCCATTTCAGACCACAGAGTGTGTATTGGGGTTGAGTTAATCGCCCCCAATACCACTCTTGCACATGCATTTTCTACTTTCATTAATTGGCTAAAAGCCCCTTTCGAACCATTCCCATACACACTAATACCATATCCAATTTTGGAGGATATAAGGGCCTTCCTTAACATGTCAGTCACACTCGGATGAGCGCCCCATTTGGGTTTGCTCACCCGTTTAACCACATTTAAACGTTCCTTGCAGTTATCTGCCAAAATCTTCATGTGCTTCCCAAAATTCATACGTCTATCAATCCAAATACCCAAATACCTGTACGCATTTACTTGTTCAATACTTTGACTATCAACACTTATATTAACATTTGCAACGTTTGTTCTGAAACTCATATAAGCACACTTATTAGGATTCACTCTCAGATTCAACATTTTAAGTTTTTGAATTAAATCATGTACCCCCTTTTGCGCTCTTTGAGCCGCCACATCAATACTTTTCCCTTTTCCAATTACTACAAAATCGTCTGCAAATTGCAGAACGATTTGATTGTCTGTATTGATGTGGTGTATCTCGCTGGTATATAGGTTGAACAGAGCTGGAGATATTCTACATCCTTGCGGAAGTCCAATATTTGCAACTCCCTCCAACCTAAAACCACTTCCATTCAGAACCATTTTTCTATCAGTCATGAAATCTTTTATCCACATACATACTTTCCGTGAAAATCCAAAATTCGATAGAATTTGTTGTAATTTCCACGGAACCACATAATCATAAGCTCTTTCGATGTCCAAAAATACCGCAACAGCTTTCAAATTATCCTTTCTTACTTCCCAAACAAACTTTTCCACACACTCAATTGCAGAGTGGTTCTTTCGAAATCCAAATGTTGTCGATGGCAACAAATTATTTTCATTCACAAAATCTTCCATGCGCTCTTTCATCATTCCATTTAAGATTTTTATAAAAACATTCAACATACATATGCCTCGATAATTTGTTGCCACATTTGGATCTCTATCCCGTTTAGGGATAGGAACCACCCTGCTCTCTTTCCATTTGTCCGGTATTTTTGAACCAATCCACACTTTGTTGAGTATCTCAAGCAAATTATGCTTTGCTGAGTCACTCAACAACCCAATCATTTTATAACTTACTCGGTTCGTCCCTGGAGTGGTAGATTTTGATCTATCTAACACTCTCAGGAACTCTCCCCATTCATACATACAATCCATTCTTTCATTTCTACTCATTCTATCAACTTCATTTATTACATTCAAATCATTGCTTACATTCAATATCATTCTCATAAATTCTTCACCTTTTTCTCTGTTCTCACATACCACATTGCTCACCTTAAAATGTTTACCATTCACCCTATTAAACAAACTCCATACATCCTTAGTTGTGGTTCTATGTGTCATTTGGGACACATATTCCCGCCAACTTTTCCTTTTTGCTCTGCGAATAGCCTTTTTCAATTTTCCATTCATTTTACCATACATAATCTTATTCTCACTACTCCTATTCCTATTAAATTCACGCAAGGCTATTCGCTTTCTTTCATACCAGAATTGGACTTCAATTAACCAATAATTAAACAAAACGTTTTGGTAACATTAAATCAATTCAATTATGTGAAAATATATAGAGCTTTATGAGCTTTTGAGTTTAGGACATATATTTATTAAATTATCTTTCTAGCGTTGTAAGTAATTCTATTTTACATCCGGGAATTTTCCTAAACTACCCAAATTAGATCAAACCAAACCAATATGATATGTTTTGTTGTCAAAATCCAAAGTGAGATGTTGTCAAATATATTAAACTATTAAATACTTCTAATTTTCGTGGTTGGCTAGCAAATTAATTAACCAATAGTTTAACAAAACGTTTTGGTAACATTAAATCAATTCAATTATGTGAAAATATACAGAGCTTTATGAGCTTTTGAGTTTAGGATTAGATAACAACATATATTTATTAAATTATCTTTCAAGCGTTGTAAGTAATTCGATTTTAGATCCGGGCATTTTCCTAAACTACCCAAATTAGATCAAACCAAACCAATATGATATGTTGTTGTTGCCAAAATCCAAAGTGAGATGTTGTTGTTGTCAAATATATTAAAATTTTAAATATTTGTAATTTTCGTGGTTGGCTAGCAAATTAATTAACCAATAATTAAACAAAACGTTTTGGTAACATTAAATCAATTCAACTATGTGAAAACACATAGAGCTTTATGAGCTTTTGTGTTTAGGACTAGCTAACGACATATATTTATGGAAACGTCATTTGAGTGAGGACAAAGATTGTGAGTTGTGTGGAAGTGTGGAGGATGTTGAACATCTCATATTGGCTTGTCCCAGATATAGCCACTATAGATCTAAGTTCAACATCCTTCGGAATGCAAGAAATCTAAGTGATTTAATGAATGAGGGTGATTTTTTGGCTTACAAGGAAATGTATGAATTTATTAGGATGAGTGGAATAGCAATATGATACAAATAAGCAGTAGCCGACAGAATATGTGTAGGGAGTAATCCGGAACCATTTTAAAGATTAAACATTATTTGGCTTAAATATGGATTATCAATTAAAACAATGTAAATAAAAAGTGTAATACAAATTTGAATTTATGGCAATATGGCTCTAATTTTGTAGGAGCCAAGGCCTAATAAAAAAAAAAAAAAATAAAAAAAATAAAAAATTCAATTATGTGAAAATATATAGAGCTTAATGAGCTTTTCAGTTTAGGACTAGCTAACAACATATATTAATTAAATTATCTTTTTAGCGTGGTAAGTAATTCGTTTTTAGATCCGGGCATTGTCCTAAACTACCCAAATTAGATCAAACTAAACCAATATGATATGTTGTTGTTGTCAAAATTCAAAGTGAGATGTTGTTGTTGTCAAATATATTAAAATTTTAAATACTTGTAATTTTCGTGGTTGGCTAGCAAATTAATTAACCAATACTTAAACAAAACGTTTTGGTAACATTAAATCAATTCAATTATATGAAAATATATAGAGCTTTATGAGCTTTTGAGTTTGAGACTAGCTAACAACATATATTTATTAAATTATCTTTCTAGCGTTGTAAGTAATTCGATTTTAGATCCGGGCATTTTCCTAAACTACCCAAATTAGATCAAACCAAACCAATATGATATGTTGTTGTTGTCAAAATCCAAAGTGAGAGGTTGTTGTTGTCAAATATATTAAAATTTTAAATATTTGTAATTTTCGTGGTTGGCTAACAAATTAATTAACCAATAATTAAACAAAACGTTTTGGTAACATTAAATCAATTCAATTATGTGAAAATATATAGAGCTTTATGAGCTTTTGAGTTTAGGACATATATTTATTAAATTATCTTTCTAGCGTTGTAAGTAATTCTATTTTACATCCGGGAATTTTCCTAAACTACCCAAATTATATCAAACCAAACCAATATGATATGTTGTTGTTGTCAAAATCCAAAGTGAGATGTTGTCAAATATATTAAACTATTAAATACTTCTAATTTTTGTGGTTGGCTAGCAAATTAATTAACCAATACTTAAACAAAACGTTATGGTAACATTAAATCAATTCAATTATGTGAAAATATATAGAGCTTTATGAGCTTTTGAGTTTAGGACTAGCTAACAACATATATTTATTAAATTATCTTTCTAGCGTTGTAAGTAATTCGATTTTAGATGCGGGCATTTTCTTAAACTACCCAAATTAGATTAAACCAAACCAATATGATATGTTGTAGTTGTCAAAATCCAATGTGAGATGTTGTTGTTGTCAAATATATTAAAATTTAAAATTTTTTTTTTTTTTTTTTTTTTTTTTTTATTAGGCTTGGCTCCTACATAAAAAAAGAGCCATATCGCCAAAAATCATATTTATAATTTTCTGTTTACATATTTAATTCAAATTTCATTTTTAATAATACCCTTACTCTTAAAATGAACCGGATTACTCCCTTCACAAATTCTATCGGCTAGTATTTATTTCGTATTAGATTGTTATCCCAATCATCCTAATAAATTCATACATCTCCTTATAAACCAAATTGCTCTCATTCATTAAATCACTTAGGTTTCTTGCATTCCGAAGGATGTTGAACTTAGATCTATATAGGTTGTATTTAGGACAAACCAATATGAGATGTTCAACATCCTCCACACTTCCACACAACTCACAATCTTTGTCCTCACTCAAATGACGTTTCCACAAGCATTCCTTCCAGTTTCCATGGTTCAGCCTGATTCTCTCAACCGTTCGCAACATTCGCGTATCTCCTTTAAGCTCCTTAAAAAACGGAATTCTCAAAGGAGTACCACGGAGCGCTCTGTACTTCATTCCTTTCGTTAGACTTTTCTCACTAAACTCACTCTCCCATTTTCTCCACAGATTCATCTGAAGCATTCGAAGTACGTCTCTTGCATCCTTCCTTTCGTACTCCTGAACCATGTCATTCAATGTACCCTTTTTTGCTAACATATCGGCTCTTTCATTCCCTTCGATCTGTCTATGTGATGGAATCCATTGTATGGTCACATCACGTTGACAGTCTCAAACGCTTTCAAAAATTAAATCCACATACACATTGCCTTCCCTTCCACCTCCACATTTCAGCAAACATAAACCACTCTGGGAATCGGAAAATATTACTATTTTCCTTTCCCCTTCATTCACAGCCAGTTTAATTCCTTCAAATATTCCAATCAGTTCAGCGTTCATTATACAGATGCTTTTGTCCACTTTAAAATACCTTTGAACATTCTTACCAGGCATAAAGACACCAACACCCACTCCATTCTCATTCACACTAGCATCTGTATAAACGATATCATCTTGCACGTACCGCTGACTGATTTTCCCAAACATAATTTTGGCGATAACTTCATTCATTCCCTTATTATATTCCTCCATAGTCAAACATACAGTAAGATTATTAGGAACGGGTTGCGGACCAGCATTGCCTATACTCAGAAACATGTTCAAGTTTTCAAGTGCAATACTAGTTCTATATGTCGGTTTGTACACCGCCCTATTTTGTAATCTTACTATCATCTCGTTCCAAAACTCATTTTTCTTAGTTATCATTCTCACCGACTCTCTCACTGTGATCCACTCTCTCTTGTATTCAAGAGGTGAATCACCCATTTCAGACCACAGAGTGTGTATTGGGGTTGAGTTAATCGCCCCCAATACCACTCTTGCACATGCATTTTCTACTTTCATTAATTGGCTAAAAGCCCCTTTCGAACCATTCCCATACACAATAATACCATATCCAATTTTGGAGGATATAAGAGCCTTCCTTAACATGTCAGTCACACTCGCATGAGCGCCCCATTTAGGTTTGCTCACCCGTTTAACCACATTTAAACGTTCCTTGCAGTTATCTGCCAAAATTTTCATATGCTTCCCAAAATTCATACGTCTATCATTCCAAATACCCAAATACCTGTACGCATTTACTTGTTCAATACTTTGACTATCAACACTAATATTAACATTTGGAACGTTTGTTCTGAAACTCATATAAGCACAATTATCAGGATTCACTCTCAGATTCAAAATTTTAGGTTTTTGAATTAAATCATCTACCCCCTTTTGCGCTCTTTGAGCCGCCATATGAATACTTCTCCCTTTTCCAATTACTACAAAATCGTCTGCAAATTGCAGAACGATTTGATTGTCTGTATTGATGTGGTGTATCTCGCTGGTATATAGGTTGAACAGAGCTGGAGATATTCTACTTCCTTGCGGTAGTCCAATATTTGCAACTCCCTCCAACCTAAAACCATGTCCATTCAGAACCATTTTTCTATCAGTCATGAAATCTTTTATCCACATACATACTTTCCGTGAAAATCCAAAATTCGATAGAATTTGTTGTAATTTCCACGGAACCACATAATCATAAGCTCTTTCGATGTCCAAAAATACCGCAACAGCTTTCAAATTATCCTTTCTTACTTCCCAAACAAACTTTCCACACACTCAATTGCAGAGTGGTTCTTTCGAAATCCAAATGTTGTCGATGGCAACAAATTATTTTCATTCACAAAATCTTCCATGCGCTCTTTTATCATTCCATTTAAGATTTTTATAAAAACATTCAACATACATATGCCTCGATAATTTGTTGCCACATCTGGATCTCTATCCCGTTTAGGGATAGGAACCACCCTGCTCTCTTTCCATTTGTCCGGTATTTTTGAACCCATTCACACTTTGTTGAGTATCTCAAGCAAATTATGTTTTGCTGAGTCACTCAACAACCGAATCATTTCATAACTTACTCGGTTCGTTCCTGGAGTGGTAGATTTTGATCTATCTAACACCCTCCGGAATTCTCCCCATTCATACTTCTAATCCATTCTTTAATTTCTACTCATTCTATCAAGTTCATTTATTACATTCAAATCATTGCTTACATTCAATACTATTCTTACAAATTCTTCCCCTTTTCTCAGTTTTCACATACCACATTGCTCACATTAAAATGTTTACCATTCACCCTATTAAATAAACTCCATACATCCTTAGTTGTAGTTCAATGTGTCATTTGGCACACATATTCCCGCCAACTTTTCGTTTTTGCTCTGAGCTAATTAAACTGTTGTGTATTTTTCTTTCGGTATATTTAGTGATTGTGTCTTCAACATCCCGGCCGGCTTGAATCGGTTGATTCAATTTATTGAAAGTCTACAAATTTTGTGGATTGAACGCTTCATTTGACCCTTTTGTGTTTTGAGGGTGACAACTCTTACGGTGCCGTCTGCTCCTTGGTGTAATTCCATGACTTTGGTCAGTAGCCACTTTGATGGAGGTAGGTTATTTTCTTTGACAAGCACGAAATCGTCAATTTTTATGTTGTTTTCTTTGGTATGCCATTTACTTCTATTTTGTAGATATTTGAGATATTCCAGATGCCATCTTTGCCATATTTGCTGGTTCATTTTTTGTATCATTTGCCATCTTTGCTGGGCAATTGAGTTGTAGGTCTGCCAATTAAGAAATGCACTGGTGTCAAGTAATCCAGATCATCGCTCGAGAGTACATACTACACATATTTGTCGTGAGTTCAGCATCGCTTCTATCTCAGTTAATAGCGTTGTCATCTCCTCAATCGTGAGTATATGACCATCAGTTAATCTTCTTAAATGGAATTTTACGCTTCTTACAGCAGGTGGAATGAATTTAAAGTGTATTTCATTTGTCAATAAAAATTTTGAAATGATGAGTTTTGTCTTAAAAATGTAAAGAATTCATGTAAGTGATTTCGGGCCCCAATAAAGTTGGTTCCGTTGTCACTCTGGATCTCGCTGTAAATTCCCCAACAAGCCACGAATCTGCAGAGTGCGGCCAAGTAGGCGTCTGTAGTTAGATCGGAGACAAGCTCAATATGAACAGCTTTACAAGACAAGATACAAATGTAGCCAAGCATACAAGATACAAATGTAGCTCTTGATAGTCTTCTGGCCTCTTCCTTTAATCGAATGAGTTTGAATTGGACCTGCGTAGTCTACTCCGACTTTATGGAATGGTCTAATCAGTGTTACTCTTGGGTTTGGTAAGTCACCCATTACTTGGTTGAATTCTCGTGCACTATACTTCGTGCATTGTATGCAGTTTTGGATTATCTTTTTGATCAAATTTCTACCTCGAATGATGCAGTAATTATGCCTTAGTGTGGCCATCATTAATGTGTCGCATGCAGATATCTTACGTGGTGTTCCTTTATGATTCTTTCAGCCAGTTTATATGTTGCTGTTAAAATAAGTGGATGCTTGACGTCATAGGTTATTGCTGCGTTTTGTATTCTCCCACCAACTCGTAAAATGCCTATTTCATCCAGAAAGGGGTTTAGATGTTTTAAGCTGCTTGAGTTTGTTAATGCTTTATTTGATGCGACGCATTTAATTTCATGTGAAAAATGTTTGGATTGTAGGTGGCGGAAAATATAAAATTGAGATTTTCGGAGTTCTGCGGTAAATGGTGTAGATGGCAGTTCTTGTTGTCGTTTAAATTTTCTATGTATATATCGTAATACGTAGGCTAGGATTCGGACTATTTTACTGTAACTTGATAAATTTTTGATCAAAGTATTTATTAACATGGTGGAATTTGAACGTGTATTGCTTTAGTTCGTATTTCTTCGGTCGTGGTACATTGACTTCTTACTCCTGTTGGCAAATTATTGCTGTCAGCTAACCATGTAGGGCTATTCCAACACATGTTGATTTCCTGCAATTTTTCTGGATCAACTCCCGTGAATGCATAATCTGCCGGGTTGTTTTGTGAACTGACTTGTCTCCACTGAGATCTGTTCATGTGTGTTAGTATCTCGCCTGTCCTATTACCTACGAAGGTGTTCTATTTTGTAGGGTGAGTGGGAAGCCAATCCAACACAATAGTCGAGTCAGTCCAAGCATTGATTTCGGTAACATTGGTTTTTAATGCTTCTTTGGTTGTTATAAACAGTTTGCTTAACAGCAATGCTCCACATAATTCCAGACGTGGATATTTGTTTTTTATTTGTTACTTTCATTTTTGCTGTTAGTAGCCTCACGATTGACTATTCATTAGGTATATAATGTAAACAACTGCTGCATACGCGTACTTGGAGGCATCCGAAAACACATGATTTTAACTTGCTGCCTGAGGTTGTGCCTATATGTCTGCCTATCTCGATTTTTTCAATTTTCTCAAGGTTGTTTCGTATTTTCAGCGATTCTGCTTTTAGATCGTCTTTTAATGTATCATCCCATCCTATATTTCTGAGCCATTAAGTTGAGCAAGCCATCCTAAAGGGTCTAACAGGCGCCTGGCTTCTGACAGGATCTGCCGTTTTGTCACAGTTGGTTGAGGATTTAAGTTTACTCTAAACTGACAACAGTCGGTTTTGGGATTCCAGTGTAGGCCCAAAACCTTGGTAGCATTTTACTCTTCTATTTCCAAAACGCTCATTTGATTATTTGGTCGGGTACGATTCTTGTATAGCGTTTGGTCGTTAGTTAGCCATTTCCTGAGTTTAAAACCGAAACTGGACAATATGGTATCTATTTCATGACATAACCTGATAGCATCTTCAGTTGAATCACATTATGTCATCAAGTCATGTATGTAAATATTATTTTTGATATAGGTTACAGCTTCTGGAAAAATTTCTTTGAATTTTTCGGTGGCTTCGTTTAGTGTGCGAGTGGCTAAATATGTCGCGCTTGCTGTACCCTAGGTGACTGTCTGTAGCTGGTAGGTGGTAAAAGGTTTTTGCTTGTTTCTCGCCAAACTATTCGTTGAAATCTGGTGTCGTCCTCTGCTACACGAACCTGTCTGACCATCTTCTCAATGTCCAACGGATCCCAAGCCGAAAACGGATTAAAATGTCATATAAGATGGATTGTATGGTTAGGTCCACTGCAAGACAGTCATTCAAAGATCTTCCTGTTGTCGACTTAGCGGAACCATCAAAGACGACTCTTAACTTTGTAGTACTACTGGAATTTTTGGTTACGCCATGGAGTGGTAAGTAGTATCCGTTGAGGTTTATTTCTTTATCACTTATCTTCTTCATGTGTCCCAAAGATATGTACTCCGACATGAAATCTTCGTATTGTGATACAAATTCTTTGTCTCGTATAAATTTTCTCTCCATAGAATGCATTCGTTGTCCTGCTAAGGAAAATGAATATCTCAACATGGATGGCGATAATTTAAAGGGTAGGCGTACTTCGAATCGAACGGTGTTGTCTGTGGTTTTTGTGGTTGCTAAATGTTTCTCGCAGAATTCTTCCTCATTAGATAGTTGATTAGGTGGATCTTCAATAGTTTCTATTTCCCAAAATCTTCTTAATAAGCTTTCTACGCGGTTTTCTGGATCACACAAACTGACTGTAGTGGATTGTCTTGGTTGAACTTCATTTGTTTTGTCCACCACTATCCAGCCTAGTGATGTATTTTGCATGATATTGTTTTTCTTCGTTACAAATTTTCCTTTAGTTTGTACTTCGAAAAAGATTTCTGCACCAATAATAATGTCTATCTCTCCTCCTTTATAGAAGTAAGGATCTGATAATTCATATTCCTGAAGAGACCTGATATCGCTGAATTCAGAAGTGGTAGCTTGTTTGGCGGTTAGTTTTGATAGAATAAATGCCTCAATTTAAAAACATGGCTTACTTTTGTTCCACGGTGATCCTGCTAGCGATACTGAACCCTTTGTACAGCCATTGGTAGCTCCTATGCCAGTTACAGCAAACTTGGCATTTTTTCTTTTTAATTTTAACCTTAGAACATAACTTTCGGTGATGAATGTTCCTTGAGATCCTGAGTCCAACAATGCTCCGCATAGTTATTTTTCGTTTGCTGTGTCGAGTACATGGACTAGCGCAGTTGGTAGAAGTGAAATACCGGTTTTTATATTGATTTCTTCGCGGATTGTGTCTGGTTGGTGGGTTTGGGTGTTTAACACAACAGCGACAGATTCTCCTGTGACTGGTACATTCTCATAAACTAAACTGTGATGTTTCCTGTTGCAGTGTTTACATCTAAATTTTGATTTACAATTGTAGACGGTATGATTGTTGTTCAGGCAGTTAAAAAATCAATTCTCCTTTTTCAAGAAGTCTCTTCTTTGTCTAGCGGCATATCTTTAAATCTGTCACATTGGAATAGGTTGTGTATTTGTTCAGGACATACGGTGCATAGTGGAGCTTCACAAATCGCAGTGGCAAAAGCTTTTATATTGGGTTTTGGCTGGTTCCATTGTATAACTGCGAAGGTTTATTTGGAGCTTTCATGGATTCTAGTGCATCGATTCGCTTAACAAGGAATTCGAAAAATTTTTTCCATGTTGAAAGGTTATTGTCTCATCGTCAAGCTTACCAACCATAATATGGATCAACCAATGATCTCTCGTTTCTACATCTTCCCCTAAAGCTTCGAGGTTACGTATTATTTCGTCTAAGGTATCCAGAAGCCGTCGGACGTTTGTGCTATTTGGTGTATTCACTGCTGGTTGACTCATAAAGTTTCTAATAAATGCATAGTTAATGTGTTTTCTGCGATCATACCGTTCTTTCAATTTCTTCAATGCCTCAATATAGTTCGCGTCGGTAACGCTGGAATGCTTTAATAGCCATGCTGCTTCACCTTTCAGCGATCTCTTTAAATATTGTAGCTTTTGTGATGCTGTCAGCTTAGGGTTATCATAGACGGTAGAGCAGAACAAATCAAAGAAGGACTGCCATTCTGTTTAATCTCCATTGAATACAAGTATTGTCATTTTGGGTAGTTTCACTTCTTTATAGTTGCCTGACAAACTAGCATTTCCAATAACTGTGTCATTCATTAAAATTGGCGGCTCTAAATTCACTCTTAACGCATGGTTTAAACCTGCAACGGCCGTGTAGTAGTTTTCCTCGAAGTCAGGATCTAGTTCTTCATTTACATCTAACTCTACTATCTTATCCTCTATATTGTTAAACTCTTCTTTAAGTTTTTCCATCTGGTTTAATCGTGCTTTAATGTCTCCTACTCGTGTTGCATCGTCTATGTTTTTTATGTAGTTCAACAATTTGGTTACATTACCCTTAAGGGTAGCACGCCTTTTCTTTAGAGATGTAAGTTGCGACAATTTTTATAGTTATTCTCTTTATTCACTTTCACGTTATCACTACTTTTATACACCGATTTAAATTAAGTATTACCTCAAACAGCCAATGATAATTAGAACAAATTCAAAGATTTTAAAAGGAATATAGTTCAAATTTTAAAGGTAAGCTAATTAAACTGTTGTGTATTTTTCTTTAGGTATATTTAGTGATTGTGTCTTCAACATAGCTTAATGAACTTTTAAGTTTAGGCAAGCTAACAATACATATTTATTAAATTATGTTTGTCGCATTTTTGGTAATTCGATATACAATTCTGGAGTTTTCCTAAAATACGCTAATTATTTTAAATCAAATTTAACGGTTTGTTTTAGAATTTTAGATACTTATGATTTTCGTGGGTGGTTGACTGGCAAATTATTTAACAAATCATTAAATATTAACAGTACAGAGCTTACAATAAAATTAAGGTATCTAGAAAAATATTTTAGGTTGCTTAATTCTAGATTCTAACAAGTTTCTAAAATAACCAGTTTATTGTTTTTATGCTGGCTATAATTATTACGTGGCTATAATTATTACGCATTAAAACAACTAATTTTCATAAAAATTATACGCGGTACTATGTTGACTCATTAAAATCAAATTAGCACAAGTCATAATAATATAATGCTAAGAAGCTTTCACTGTATTTACCCAAATAATTGGTTTAAGTAATTTTAATTATCCTTTTTGGTTGTACATACACGGTGCTTTATTAAAACCACATTTTCTAACACAAATTTATTTCCGTAAATGAACGATTTGAAAGTCATTAAAATTTCAAGCATATACATACGGTAACAAATAAAGCAACAACAAGAAAGAAAACCATTTCTGGAAAAAGTTCAAAATGTCAACAAGTTATAAAAGGTTTAATTATCAAAATGGAAAGAGGAAAACTTATATCCATTACAGTATGAATACTAAATTTTTATGACACTATATGCGCTCTGCACGGAGCTCAATGTCCTTGCATTAATGTTATTGGAAAATTATTCATGATTTTTTGCGAAATTAAACAAAAAAAAATTGTGTTATCTGTTTTTGGACGGTTAAAATTTTTGCTGAACAAATATGAAAATTTCTTATTCAAAATCACCCATTGTCGTCTTAGTCTTGATTTATTTTCTAAGTCTTATAAAAATAAATCAAGCCATTACAAATAATATTTATCAAAAGTAAAACGATCTTAATTGCATTTTGTTTCGTTCGAACAACAATTTTAATTGCATTTTCTGTTGCTTAAGATTAAAAAAATAGATCTCCTAAGAAACTGCACTAACTATGTACATATATGTATACTAGATGTACCGTCAATTATATCGAAGCAATGCAACCAACACACAATAATAATAATTTTCCCATTTTCCAGTTATTTTAATTTATTAAATCCGTACAAAATAACGAAAATCATTAAATTAGAACACGCTTAAGATATAAATAAACTACTTGGCGTTGCAATTAAAAAAATTAAATTTCAGCGCGAGGTTGCGTTTAGGGGATGAATTGAATGTAAAGAAAACGTATTTTTTTAATGTCAAATTAAAAATCGTACAACAATTTATAGTGCAGAGTATGGTTATGTTGTTAATTAAATTATATTCCTAGAATATAATGAGAAAAAATGATTTGATTGCTTTTTATTTTGGTAAGAAATTGAAAAGCGTACAAAATAAGTGGTTGTGGAATGCTCAAATGAGTCAAGGTTTACATAAAACAAGCGAGATAAATAATAAAACAGAAATGGGTGAAATAAGGTTAATTAAATTTATTTGTATTGTAACTGACATAACAAATTATGTTTAAGAACACGAAGAAAATAAAAGTAGCGTTACATTATTCATAAACATATCTCATTATAGTTTTACGGAGACGGTAAAGGATGTCTTCCATGATCTAACGACATATGTATGGGTTCCCCAGATTCTATGTTAAATAGGGGCTAGGGCCTTAACGATCCCAAATCAGTCAACTGATAATTAAACAAACAGATATAAAGTTGAGTCAGCTCTATAGAAATAATATTTAATCCGGTTGTCATCGTTCAACCAAAATAGTTACTGAGCCTTTATTATAAGTTTTTTGTTCATGTCAGGATGCTCTCATCGATACTAATCGACTTTTTACGTCAATTTAGGAGCAAATACTTATATAACCAGATTAACAAGTTTAATATGGCTATAATAAAACATCTAAATTCTGCAGAGGGAATGCTTATGACTATTATTAGAGAGACCCTCCCTAGTATTAAAAATGTGCCATATTAGAAATCGTAATATTCGAATATAAAATATAAAATATAAAATATAAAATATAAAATATAAAATATAAAATATAAAATATAAAATATAAAATATAAAATATAAAATATAAAATATAAAATATAAAATATAAAATATAAAATATAAAATATAAAATATAAAATATAAAATATAAAATATAAAATATAAAATATAAAATATAAAATATAAAATATAAAATATAAAATATAAAATATAAAATATAAAATATAAAATATAAAATATAAAATATAAAATATAAAATATAAAATATAAAATATAAAATATAAAATATAAAATATAAAATATAAAATATAAAATATAAAATATAAAATATAAAATATAAAATATAAAATATAAAATATAAAATATAAAATATAAAATATAAAATATAAAATATAAAATATAAAATATAAAATATAAAATATAAAATATAAAATATAAAATATAAAATATAAAATATAAAATATAAAATATAAAATATAAAATATAAAATATAAAATATAAAATATAAAATATAAAATATAAAATATAAAATATAAAATATAAAATATAAAATATAAAATATAAAATATAAAATATAAAATATAAAATATAAAATATAAAATATAAAATATAAAATATAAAATATAAAATATAAAATATAAAATATAAAATATAAAATATAAAATATAAAATATAAAATATAAAATATAAAATATAAAATATAAAATATAAAATATAAAATATAAAATATAAAATATAAAATATAAAATATAAAATATAAAATATAAAATATAAAATATAAAATATAAAATATAAAATATAAAATATAAAATATAAAATATAAAATATAAAATATAAAATATAAAATATAAAATATAAAATATAAAATATAAAATATAAAATATAAAATATAAAATATAAAATATAAAATATAAAATATAAAATATAAAATATAAAATATAAAATATAAAATATAAAATATAAAATATAAAATATAAAATATAAAATATAAAATATAAAATATAAAATATAAAATATAAAATATAAAATATAAAATATAAAATATAAAATATAAAATATAAAATATAAAATATAAAATATAAAATATAAAATATAAAATATAAAATATAAAATATAAAATATAAAATATAAAATATAAAATATAAAATATAAAATATAAAATATAAAATATAAAATATAAAATATAAAATATAAAATATAAAATATAAAATATAAAATATAAAATATAAAATATAAAATATAAAATATAAAATATAAAATATAAAATATAAAATATAAAATATAAAATATAAAATATAAAATATAAAATATAAAATATAAAATATAAAATATAAAATATAAAATATAAAATATAAAATATAAAATATAAAATATAAAATATAAAATATAAAATATAAAATATAAAATATAAAATATAAAATATAAAATATAAAATATAAAATATAAAATATAAAATATAAAATATAAAATATAAAATATAAAATATAAAATATAAAATATAAAATATAAAATATAAAATATAAAATATAAAATATAAAATATAAAATATAAAATATAAAATATAAAATATAAAATATAAAATATAAAATATAAAATATAAAATATAAAATATAAAATATAAAATATAAATTATAAAATATAAAATATAAAATATAAAATATAAAATATAAAATATAAAATATAAAATATAAAATATAAAATATAAAATATAAAATATAAAATATAAAATATAAAATATAAAATATAAAATATAAAATATAAAATATAAAATATAAAATATAAAATATAAAATATAAAATATAAAATATAAAATATAAAATATAAAATATAAAATATAAAATATAAAATATAAAATATAAAATATAAAATATAAAATATAAAATATAAAATATCAAATATAAAATATAAAATATAAAATATAAAATATAAAATATAAAGTATAAAATATAAAATATAAAATATAAAATATAAAATATAAAACATAAATCTTTTGTATATTTAATGATCATTTCTTTATTATATAATACCGGCTTCACAGACTGTTTTTTTTAGACTGCCTTTTCAATAAATCTTAAACATTCTATACTATCATAAACTTGTTTAATATAGCAATATATATTTATACATACATAAATACAGATTTTTTTGTTACATTCTATCACTATATAACAAATCTCGCCCGTTGAAATAATAATTTAATTATAAATAATTTCTTAATAAACTAGACTTAACTAACCAGAAAATTATACTAAAGCTTAAAATGAATATAAGTCATTTGTATTGTATTAACTTGACCGACGACTTTTTTGATTGTTTACAAATTATTATTATCAATTTTACCAAGTTACTCTCTTTAATCTGATTTTCTTGAACAAATCTTATGTGATTTTGAACATTTATCAAATAAGTCAAGGGCTAAGAACTTCAAGTTCCCGAGCTGGTAACCAGTTTATATGATTCCGCAAATGATTTACGATAGAGAACTTTATCCGCTACTTTAAATTTTGATCATTTTGGCTTTGTTTGACACACATTTTTGTCTATTATAATTTCTTCCTTCAAAATAAAGCTTACATTTTTATCTTGTTTTATTTCTTTATATTCTAAGTTCTTATCTTTACTAGGACGAATGACATCGAAAAATTTTTCAGCTTATAACAAAATATAATTTCAGACGGGTTTTTCTGAGTTTTCACATTAGGCGCATTCCGATTATAAAATAAAAACTTACTAATTTGATTCTGGATTGATAATTTTGCCAGATAAAAACTTATACAATGATTTCTTAACAGTTTGGACATATCGTTCAGCTTGTCCATTTAATTGCGGATGATATGGCGGAGAATGCAATAGTTTTATATCATGCAATTCGCAAAATGTTTTAAATTCATAACTTTGTAATGGTGGCCCATTATCTGTAACAAACTTCGAACATAATCCTAGTCTAGACATAATTGACAACAACTTTTCTATCACCGTACTTGCATTAGTAGAATTAACCAGAACAATATCTACATATTTTGAAAAAGAGTCCACAAAGATTTAAAAAGTTTTACCGGAAAAATGAAAAAAATCGAAATGGACTTAGAGTCCACTTTGAGGTTAAAATTTCTTTGGACCTATTCTGATTTCCCTGGCAAGAGAGACAAGACTTTACCACTCTTTTGATATCTGCATCAATCAGCTTATCCCACCAGACATAAGATCGCGCTACCATCTTCATTTTAATGGTACCTGAATGATTTTCATGAAACAATTTTAAAATTTCAAATTTTAATGATTCTGGAATTACAATGCGACTGTTATAAAAAAGACAACCATCTATCCTCCGTACTCAGAACTGTCGTTTTTGCGAAATAATGTTTAAGGTTCTCTGGTAATAGTTTTGGCCATCCATTCAAAACATATTCATAAACTTGTGACAACACCGCGTCCTTTTGAGTATGATTTCTAACTTTTTCAATATTTATCAAAACTTCAGTCGAGCTGCGAAAATAACAAATTTTAATATCTTCAATATTGGTGCTGCCTTGGACTGGTAATCGAGAAAAAACATGCGGAAACTTGCTATCGTACGTGAATATGGATAAATATACAGCCCAGCGCTGTAATCTCGCTATCGCAACTGCTGAGTTTCCCTTTTTTGGGTTAAAATTTTGTTGGAGACTCTGATGATCCGTGCAAATAGTGAAATTCTTACCAACCAAATCTTTTTTAAAACGTTTCACCCCAAAAATCACAGCTATTGCCTCACGGTGTAGTTGGGAATAATTTTTCTCAGTTGGTGACAGTGTGCTAGAGGCAAACATCACCGGTTTTTGCGCTCCTTTAACTATGTGCAACATTACACAACCCACTCCATACGGCTAGCGTCCGATGTTAATATATAACTCTAGTGTCAAATAACTCTAACACCTGATTACTCAAAATTAAATCTTTACTTCTTTTAAAAGTTTTCTCGCATTCCTCTGGCCAGACATACGCTAGATCCTCACGTAACAAATGATATAATGGAAAAAGTTCGGAACATAGGATTTGAATAAATTTCCCGTAATAATTAACAAGTCCTAAGTATGATTGAAGCTGTTTTTAATTTTGGGGGGCTGGCGCTTTAACAATAGCTTCGTCTTTTGAAACTGTTGGTTTCACCCCATCACTAGAAATTACGTGGCCAAAATATTCAACCGACCTTTCAAGAAATTTGCATTTCTTTAAATTAATGCGTATATTGTGTTGCTCTAACCTTTTTAAAATTTCTAGTAAAACCTCTCTACCTTCTTCTCTAGTAGCGGCCCCACCTATAATATCATCAAGGTAACATCTAACATTTTTAATTCCCTTCAAAATTTGGTCCATAACGCTGTGGAATATAGAAGGTGCAGAGGACACTCCAAAAGGTAACCTAGTATACTTAAACAGCCCTTTATGCGTGTCGATTGTCAAATATTCTTGTGACTTTGTGACTGTTCACTTAGAAGAAGTTGCTGGTATGCCCCAGTCAAATCAATGACACATAAATAGTTGCTATTCGCAAGACTAGCAAAATATCCTCAACCGTTGGAATTGGATAATGCTCCGTTTTCACAAAACGATTATTTGTCACTTTGCAGTCAATACAAAGAAGAACTTCACCATCTTTTTTTGGAACGACAACAACTAGACTTGCGAAACGACTATATCGGACTGGAGTTAGAATATTTTGACTTACCAACCTCTCAATTTCCTTCTCTACTTGCTCCTTAAGACGATAAGGTACAGTGTAAGGTGCATGAAAAATGGCTGTGGCATTCTCCCGCAATACAATATCCGGCACATATCCCAAAATCGGAGATGCCAAACTCGTATCCAGTATTTTTGAATATTTCAATTCGACGTCAATTTTATTTAGACCGGAGTAATTTATACTTACTATTGGTTTAAAAAGCAAATTATGTCTCCAATTTGGTCGCAAAACATCCAGCCAATCCCAGCCCAATAAAGCACGAAATGGCCGTTTAGGCTTAATGATAACCAATTCCAAATTTTTCTTTTCATCTGATGGACCCTCTTGAACACCCACTGAAATTTTCCCAACAATTTCGATGGATTCTCCTGAAACATTATAGAAAAGTTCAAAATTAGGTTTTATTTTAATTAAACTAAACTTCTTTAGATACTCAGCTTCGGATATCCCTGACACTGATGCTCCCACTACTACCGCATCGACGAAAATTATTCGAAAATTTTGAATTTCGAACACGACTTCCTGAGTTGACACGATAACCTAGTTGACCTTAATATCTTACTGGTGAAACTTCTCGATGTCTACTGTTCGACCTTGTACTACTTCGACCTTGATTATTACTAGGTGACCTTGCTCTACTTCGGTTCTGATAGCCATCAGAATCATGTTTCACAGCAGCTATTGTTTGGGTTACTTGTGGTTCTGAAAAACTCATTTCTAAATTCAAAGCGAGTTCACATGCAGACTCAAAACTGTCCTCTTCCGTTTTAATATTTAATAGAGCTTGAAATATTCTTTCGTCTCTCACTCCAACAATAAAACGTTCCAAAAGAGCTTCTTCTGTTAGCACATTTCTTAATGCAGCGTGAGCCTTGTATTTGTCCTTCACTAAAAACCCACCAAAATCACACGAAGACGCCAATGATTGTAACCTTATTATGAAATCATTTAATGGCTCGCCAACTTCTGGTTGGAACTTGTGAAATTTTACCGTTTCTGTTCTGATATTCCGTTTTTTTTTTTAAATGTTTGCGTAGAAGCGAAAGGCATTCCTCCATTGTTTTTTCAGATGGTAAATGATGTACCGTTAACTTCATTTATGTTTCGTACAACCCAGCACCTATCACCGTAATAAAATTTGCTAACTGTTCATCCTCCGGAATTTTATTTGCCTTAAAATAATTTTTGAGTCTATCTTCATACGCTATCCAACTTGCCCCTTCCACCAATGCTTTAAGTTTTCCGACCATTTTCCAATAAGCTTGTATTTAACATTCACAACACTCTACAATCTTTTCTTTCTAATTTTAATTTTTTTTTCTATATCCACCATTCACTGTATAGCATGGAATAATTTTACCGCACGATTATATTTTCGTACACACTGTTACTGCCCCAAAAATTAACTTAAATTATTATTTAACTGATTATTAGTAATTCTAATGATTAATGGTTTTTCGGACACTTAATTTTAGTTTTAGTTTTATAAATTGATTAACAATTAGAGTATCCCATCCTCGTCGCTAGTTTTGTATATTTAATGATCATTTCTTTATTATATAATACCGGCTTCACAGATTGTTATTTTTAGACTGCCTTTTCAATAATTTTTAAACATTCTATACTATCATAAACTTGCTTGATATAGCAATATATATATACATACATAAATACAAATTTTGTTGGTACATTCTATCACTATATAACAAAACCATAAAATATAAAATAAAACTCCTTTTGAATTTTGAAAATCCTACCATTTCAGAGCACAATTCATAGTGTTTCCAACTAGCCGTAAACTTGAAACTGTTACATCGGAAGCTTTTAGTATGAGCTATTTAAACCATATGATGTGATCTGTCGGAAAACTCCAGGATCGCCCTAACAAAATTTATTGTATAACCTTTTTCGTCAAAATTCGTAAAAATTTTGACAATTTTTGTGTTTGTTTTTACAATATTTTAATAACTATGTTATTATTATATACATAATATTTCGTTTCAATTGTTTTACTGAATTACACTGTTGAAAAATGTAGACTTTTGTCAATATTCTATTCTACAAATCTTGCCAGAAAGTTTACGCCGTTGTTAAATTACATGAAGTATTACCGGGAAGATACCTTAATAAATAAAATGTTCCCGGTAATACTTTGTTTGAATTTACTATACTCAGACAAAACTACCACTATCGTTAATCATTAAAATTCAAACAGTGATGTTGAGAAATACATTCAATGTATAAATAAAAAGGACGAAAAACTAATGATATGAAAAATCTACAAATGTCGAATACGAAATGTTCTGTTCCGTTTTGCGGAGGCTTGGAAATATTATTAAACGAATAAATTGGAAAATTAATATGTCGTATTATAGTTAAAAAAGAAAACTCGTACAGACTTTCCAAAGGCAAACATAAAATTTCTAAAAACCACAAGAAAATTGTAGTGTATGGAATGGTGCAGGGATAGTGTACACAAACCAAAGTATACATTTACAATTTACAAGTGAAAACAGTTCCGTATGTGTACCCAAACACCACAAGCAGAAGTTATTCAGCCGGCCTAGAAGTTATGCTACAGTGCATAAGGTTTGTTTAAGATGATATTTTGATTGGCTGAATTTTCCCAAAACAAAATATCTATTTTTTCTAAATTAAGGTTAAAATGTTTGCGTTTGATATAATTGCATAAACTGGAAATGTACTTATAGATCTAAACAATTCCCTACAAAAATATGATTTTCGAAAAATTTCTAGATTTCCAATTTAGTTTTCTGTTTTCAAAACACCATAAAATACAAAATTTTATATTATTTCATTTTCCATTTTCCAGTTCAGCAAACTTTTATTATACTGTTAGTTAGTTTATGCAGAGGTTTTCCGATTTATTTTATTTTATTTTCCTTTTTTTTTTGTTAATAAAATTTTATATGAAAAATATTTAACAGCAAAAACTAAATAGAAAATACTGTATACCACACATACTCGTACATCCAAATATAATTTGATTGTGAAAAACGCAAATTATATTTTATAATTTACAGCACACAGTGGAATTGCCAAAAACAATAAATTAGACAGAAGAGAGTTGTTCCTATACCGCATTATATTCTTAAATAATTTACAATTTACCATTCTGCATCTTATTTACTTTTAAATTACACAGATTGTATCTTTATGCTCGTACCTGTACTACAAAAAAAAAATTCTTATTAAAATTAATTTAAAGAATTTACTTCAATTTGTAATGTAATTGAATCTGCAATTTGTTTGCTATCAGTTCAATATTGTGTCTGAGTACATACGTTTCATTATATTGACTAATAAATTTCCAATCGCAGTTTTTTTATTGAATTTTCTTCTCTGCATATACACGTATAACACAGACTAGACATAAACTGCTATCGAATCGAGTTTTATTATTAAAACTTTTAAACAATCAATTTTATAAATAAAGTTTAATTTAAAATATTCTTGTGCGCTGAAGGAAAATTGATTGAGAAAATACGTTATTTCTCCAAAAAATAATTTGGCTTACAGTAAATTGCAAAGTAGGTTACGATTGATTGTTTTTAATAAAAATGAAAAAGAAGTATTTTAATATAAAGTGAAGGTATTATAATTTATTGGTGTCCGCATATACCTACATACATATATAAAACTATTGCAAAAAATAAAATTTATTATTTGAACAGTCCGCAAAATCCAAATCAGATTAAACTAACTTAATAAACAAAGTCAGAATAAAACGATGAACCTTACAAACTTTCATACTAAACATAAATTAATTTCCCAAACCTCAACTGTATCACCGTATACATTGAAATCTAATTTTCAATTTCTAATACTAATGAGCATGTAGGGTGAGAAAAACTACTAAATATTTTTTTCCCTGGACACAAAATTAGAAAAGTTTAATTAAAAAACACAAAATTTTCATACAGTTATATGTACGTACACAAAACCTATATAAATACGGAAACATATCAACAACTCTAACTCATTTACACTTGCATGGTACTTCGTCGTATTTATACGTGTACATATAAATTTATATGGATCCATTAAAACTTTTTCGATTTTTCTTGATGTTTAACAAATGGAAACCTAAAGTTTTTCATTAAATTTATAGTTTTGTGTGTATGCATGGATGCTAATAAAACTAAAATGCATAAAATAAATGTTTATCGTTTATGATTTTTAAAAACAACAGTAGACAGTTCCGAGTGTTCAACCAGTATTCCAGTATCGGAACAGATAAAGAGCACTGATGAACAATATTTGGTTAGAACAACTTCTTACAAGATTGTATACTAAAAATGTTGATTAAAATTCTAGGGACTAGCTCAAACTTGCTCGACTAATCTCAAAATGTGATCCTAATCTAATTGGTGTTTTGATTTTTGTGAAATATAACATTATCTAAGCAACAAAAATATTATTTTGTTATACATTTCGACGACCATGAATTTTAAATGCTTTGTATTACATTAATTAATATTTGGAATTGTGTTTGTAATTTAATATTTGGAATTTTTAGCGGCTTACAAATTTACCACTAATTCCGCTTGACTTGTAACATGGTAACGTGGTGCAGTACGATTTGAAAACAAAAAATAGCTCATATTCAGGAAATTAATTAAATTGAAAAAATTTATCAAAATCTTTAAATTTGTAAAGTTCATCAAATTCGTAAAGTTGATGAACATAAAGAAAATTCACAAAAAGTTGATAAAATTTGAAAAATCATAAAATACGCTTTATATTTATTTAAATTTTACAATTCATAAAAATCAGAAACTGTCACAAAATCACTAAATTTACAAAAATTCCCAAAGCTTGTGAAATCATCATAGTTTGTCAAAAAAAAACATTAAATCTTCAAATTCCGAAATTTCACAAAAAACCCTAAAATTCACCACAAATCTTTATCAAATTCGGAAACACTTTAAATTAATTGAAAATTTATAAAATTTTTAAATTTCGCACAATATAAATTTTTTTAGATTTGTAAAATTTATTAATTCATAAAATTCACAAAATCTAAACAAACAATGACTCTCATTCATAAAATTCTGAAATTTTTCAAAAAATCATTCATCAAAATCCTTAAAATAAATACATTTCATACAATTCTACAGTTTCGGTAATTCATAAAATACAGAAACATTCACAAAATAAATCTATTAATTAATTGTAAAATGTTCAAATACATTAAATTCTGGAAATTCATAAAATTTGTAAAAATTCAGAAAGTTCACAAAAATTATTCAAAACTTTTAAAATTCCTTCCGTTAATATACATCAAATTCGTTAAATTCCTAAAAAATTTCAATTGCAAACAATAGTCATTCATCAAATTTTAAAATTTTTGAAAAATTCATCCATGAAATTCCTCAAAATAAACAAATTTCATAAATTTTTATAAATTTGGTAATTCATATATTTATAAATTGATAAATTAATTACTGCTGCGTGGCTAAGAGGGTGCTTAGTCGTTAGTAAGTGAACTTCAAATTTGACGACGTTCGGTTTAAACCCGTAGCCTTCCCATGAAAATGCAGAGCTCTGTCATGGGTGACCGTTACTTGTCGTGCTACTCGTGGGAATTAAAATGATAGGAAATATTAATTATAACCTAACGAAATTAGAAAACGAGACGGATGCGTCTCTAACAGCACCAAATCAATCATCATCGTTGGATGCCGATATCATGGATGCTGAGGGGGACCAACTATTGCAAAATAAAGGGAACAACTTTCCTAAGAGCACGAACATGTTGAGATCACCAAAGGTTCCAAATATAAGTAAGTAGTTGTACACTACAACTAAATACAGCTGCGACAGTCGCGACTGCGTCCCAAGTAACTAATAATAACTGTCAATCTATCAAAGCTCTAGCCGAGTCTAGACAAAAAAATAAAGAATTAAATAAAGCAATTCAATGGATGCAGCATCATAAATCCTTGAAGAAGAAGTTAAAAATCTTATACATAATCTAAAGATGGACTACCAAACTGGTTATGAAAATTCGGTTGAAGTAGAAGCCCTAAATCAGGAAAACAACAACAAAGAAACGGAATGTGCTAACTTAATTGACTACCAAACCGACGAGGAAAATTTAGAAAGAGAGACCAATTCGATAATGAGAAAGTTAAAACGGGCTCTAAAATAGCAAAAAACACAGGAAGCAAATTCTTCCAGTAAAAGGAAAGCTGGGTCGTCGCCAGAAATGAACACTAGTGTGAACATATCGGGAGCAAAGGTAAACCAATTACCAACTATCAGCAAGACCAAGAAAGAAAAACCACCACCACCAATCAATATCACACATGTCAATAAATTTAGCGATACTCAAGCGCTAATGAAAGAAGTGACAGAAAAGGAGTATAAGCCTGTGTCGCTAAACAACAACTTCTGGAGGGTAAATATGCCTGATTCAGACGGTTATAGAAAACGTTCAACTGTATTTAATGATAAAGGTCTCCAATGGTATACATATAAAGACAAAAATACCAGACCCATTAGAGTAGTTGCTACGGGTCTACATCAAACATGCACACCAGATGAAATAATTGAAGACCTCAAAAGAAAAAATTTAACTATCTTAGATGCAGTTAATATGTGTAAAACTGAAAGGAAGTCTACCGGCAAAGGAGGGAGTATAGTTAATAAAATAAAGTTACCACTATTCACTCTGACCTTTGCAAACTCAGAGAAAATTGAGAACATATTCAACATTAGGAACATCTTGGGAATGGTTGTCCGAATGGAGCCATTGAAAAAAGTAACAGGGATCATACCACAATGCAAAAAGTGTTAGGCATATAACCACACGCAAAAATACTGCAATCGTGAAATCAGATGCGTAAAATGTGCGGGAAAGCATGACACTAAAGAATGCATGATAGATAAGAACACTCCAGCAAAATGTGCTAACTGCCAAGGAACCCATCCTGCTAGCTATAGAGGGTGTCAAGTAGCCAAAACACCGCAAAATATGCGAAATAGGACAAACAAAAACCAGCCAAAGATAGCAACGAAAGAAAAAGAAATCCCGACAAAAACTGTCACTACGTTCCATACTGCGAAAGTGGCAGAGGGATTCTCATACTCACAAGCAGCAAGACAAGGTCTACCTGGGCCAACAGATCAAAATGTTGGAATTCAACAAGCTATGACAACAATGCAAAACACCTTGAATGCAATTGTCAATCGCCTTTTTAAAATAGAAGAAAATATAGAGTTTCTAAACAAGAGACAAACTAATCTTGAACAACAAGTAGGATATCGAGGAAAAATTAGGGAGGTTTCTAGCAAAAAATTTGCTTTATTTTCTGATCCTTCACTCCAAAAAATATGAACAAAACACTAAGAATATTAACCTAGAATGCTAATGGATTCCAGAGCTAGAAATCTTTTTGAATACAGAAAAAATTGATATTTGCTTAATAGCAGAGGGCCATTTCACTAGAAAGTCTTATGCAAAAATAAAAGGTTACTCTTGTTACCATTCTATACATCCAGAAGAAAGAGCTAGGGGTGGAGCAACCATATTCATCAAAGAAAACATCAAACACTTATAAGATCTCAAACTTGAAATAGAGACAATGCTAATTGTATCACTTAGCGTGCAACTAAACAATTAAAGAAGCTGCGGGTTGCCGCGATATACATATTGTCCACCAAGGCATCAACTAACAACTTAAAAAGGATGATTACCTCTCAGTGCTTAAAATGATGGACCCAAATTTCGTTATAGGAGGAGACTTTAATGCCAAACATACGCATTGGGGTTCGAGACTAATATCACCTAAAAGTAGAGAACTATTAGAAGCTGGACATCAAACAAACTGCGAATTTCATTCAAGTGGTATTCCTACTTACTGGCCAGCGGATACAAACAAAATACCAGACGTGATTGACTTTTTCATAGCCAAAGATATTTCAGAAAACTATATCCACATCGAAAATAATGAAGGGTTATCCACGGATCCTTCTCCAATCATACTTATGATCAGTGAAATAATATTTGAAAAAGAAAAGTCACCAAGGTTAACAAGCGGAAAGACCAATTGGGAAAAATTCGCATTGTTAATTGAGGAAAGTATTGATCTTCAAGTCCCAATCAAAAACCGAACACAACTAGAAAGAGAAGTAGAGCCGCTCATAAACAATAGTCAGACGGCAGTATGGGAAAGCACTCCCCCTGCCAAAAATAAACCTCACAATAATGAAACATATACAAAGGAAATAAGAAATCTGGTCAGAGAAAAGAGGAAAGCTCGCAAGCAAAACTATCTTCAATCAGCTCAAAAACAAGCTACAGAAGTTAATAGAAGAAACCAAAGCGGTAAGCTTTAACAAAAATTTAATAAATCTTTCTGGCAACAAAGAAAGCGATTACTCTTTATGGAAAGCTACAAAGAAACTAAAGAGACCAAAAGAGCAAGTGCCGCCAATTAAAAAAGCAGATGGTACTTGGACCAAAAGCCCGAAAAAGCTGATATTTTTGCTAAACATCTGGAAGAGACGTTCCAACCTTTGGCTAGACAAACAGCAGATGAAAATACCTTTCTAATGCAAAAACAAGATGAGTTAGACATACATACAACCAGTTACAATGAAAGAACTCAAAAATGAAATCAAAAATAACCTAAATGCAAAAAAGGCTCCTGGATACGATCTTATTACAGGAAAAGTTATTAAAAATTTGCCAGGAAAATGACTTAAGAAGTTGCTACACATAATTAACGCAGCTTTTAGAATGAAATATGTTCCTCAGCAGTGGAAAATAGCAGAAGTTATTATGATACCTAAGCCTAATAAGCCACCTAATGAGAAAACGTCATACAGACCTATGTCAGTATTGCCATCATTGTCCAAACTCTTCGAAAAATTACTCTTCGAAAGGATGAGATCTCTGATTGAAGAAAGAAACCTATTACCATCGCATCAATTTGGTTTCAGAGAGAAACACTCCACCATAGAGCAGGTACACAAAGTCACTAACGTGATTGAGAAGATGCTTGAAAACAAAAAGGTATGTTCTGGAGTTTTCCTTGATGTTGCCCAGGCCTTTGACCGAGTCTGGCATCGAGGACTGGAATATAAATTACATCGCGACCTTCCTAAGCATATTAAAATCATACAATGAAGGGAGATATTTCAGAGTGAAATATGAAGGAGAGTTCTCATTACTCAAGAGAATTAAAGCAGGCGTACCACAAGGGAGCGTGCTCGGACCAGCCTTGTATTTGCTTTATACGAGAGACAGACCTATTACTGGAGAAACAGATATTGCAACCTTTGCGGAAGATACAGCAATCTTGGCGGTTGGAAGTACAATGAAAGAAGCAACCAGCAAATTACAGCACACTGTGAATGAGATTGTCCACTGGACAAAAAAACGGAGATTAAAATTGAATGAGGTAAAATCATTTCACACAACATTCACCTATCTAAAAGTTGATCACTTACCTATTTACATAAATAGGCAGGAAATACCACATGCAAACACGACAAAATACCTAGGTATAACGCTCGAAGCTAACGAAGAAATAGTAACGCTTCGCTAACGAAGAAATAGTAAGCTTACCATTCACAATAAGCTGCTTTTATACAGGCAAATACTCAAGCCTGTGTGGACCTATGGCATCCAGCTCTGGGGATGCACAAAGAAAATGAACGTTAAAATTATACAAACGTTCCAGAACAAAGTACTGCGATGTTTTGTCAATGCACCTTGGTATATTAAAAACGATTATCTACATAGGGATCTAAAGATGGAAACCGTCAACGAAGAAATCACAAAAAATGAAAAAAAAAATAGATCCAGCGTTTACAACTCCATGAAAACACGGATATTCAACATACTGTCAACGACGTCGACACCGCAGTTACAAGACGGCTAAAGAGAACGAAGCCGCTTGATTTAGTTCCTCAGAACTGAAAGTTGCTAATGTAATCGGAAGATCTGGGCCCTCTGGGAATAGCTACTGTGTTATAGCCCAACTAACAGAGAATTAAAATAAGAAAGAAAAATTGCTAAATGAGTTGTAATAACTTAGTCGTAATATATTAATATAAAAAAAAAAAAAAAAAATTAATATAAAATGTTCAAATTCATCAAATTCTGACAAATTGATAAAATGTACAAAAATTCAAAAAGTTCGCCAAAATTATTTAATACTGTTAAAAATTTTCGGTTAATATTCATCAAATTCGTACAATTCATGAAATTCACTAAAATCAATTGCATAACATTCCTATAAACTCGTAAAATTTAAACAAACCGACTAATTCATAAAATTCTTACATTTGTCAAAAATTCATTCATGAAATTCCTCAAAATAAACAAATTTCATAAAATTCTATTAATCAAGTAATTCATAAAATACAGAAAAATTCTTAAAATTGATCAATTAATAAATTATAAAAGGTTCAAATTCCCTAAATTCTGAAAATTCATAAAATTTGCAAAAGTTCAGTAAGTTCTCTAAAAATTCTTCATAATTCTTAAAATTCTTTCCGTTAATATTCATCAAATTCGTAAAATTCATAAAATTTGTAAATTTCGGCAAATATTAATTATTTCAAATTTGTAAAATTTATTAATTCGTAAAATTCACAAAATTCAAATGCATAACATTCCTAAAAACTCATCAAATTTAAACAAACAGAGTGATTCATAAAATTGTTAAATTTTTCAAGTTCAAAAAAATTCCTAACCAAAATTATAAAATTTAAAAAAATATAATTTTTTTCAAATTTGTAAAATTTCTCAATTCATAAAATTTACATAAATACATAACAATCCTAAAAACTCTCAAATTCGTACAAATAGTCACTCGGAAAATTCTTATAATTTTCAAAAGTTCCTGCATCAAATCCTCAAAGTAGGCACATTTCGTACAATTCTATGAATTTGTAAAATTCATAAAACACAAAAATGTTCAGAAAATTCATCAATTAACAAATTAATTAACAAATTTAACAATTAATTTGTAAAAGCCTTCATCAATTGCAAGTCATAAAATTTGCAAAAGTTCAAAAAATTGCAAAAATAATTAAAAACTCATAAAATTCGTACAATTAAAAAAATTTAAAAAAAAATCATCAAATTCCCAAACTGTTCATCTCATTTATAATGAAGTAGGCCTAAACAATTCATTGTTGGACAAAAGGTGTTTGTTCGCAGCTACCTCCAAAGTGCGGCACCAAGACAATTTTCAGCCAAGCTGGCTCCAAAATGTACTCCCGCAATTATCACTGGAAGGGTTGGAAACGTCGCCTACACATTACAAGATGCACACAAAGGTATATGCACTTAAATCATTAACCAATATTTATGAATTTAGCATTGATTGGACTATGGGTCTTCCCCACGATGTAAAGATGGATGGTGCCATCTATACATTTTTTTTTATTCGAAATAATAATGTATGAACGTGTGAGAAGATTCACCGCACGTCTGTTCTCCATGGCAGCGCAAAGGAAACTAAAAAATGTATTTGACAAACGTCTTTAGAAGTATTTTCCCCTCATCGCAAATACTGCCATCTATCGTTACCGGTCAAGGATAATTTCGGTAATATTTTAAGCAACAAATATAATACCATATTTGTCGGTCAAAATATTACAGAAATTATTCTTGATCGGTAACGATAGATGGCAGTACTTGCGATAAGGGGAAAATACTTCTAAAGACGATTGTCAAAATAAATTTTTCAGTTTCCTTTGAGCTGTCATGGAGAACGGACGTGCGGTGAATAAAAGTGACGAATATCTATGTAAATTAAGAGTTTTGTTTAAAGTTTTATTAAAAAAAAATTTATTTATTTATAAAATAACTAGAACATGTTTGGGCATGTTCTTGCATGTTTTTTCCTTTGGAGCGAATTTAGAGTATTTAGGTGATGCGCGTGTTTGCAGTTTATGATGAGTTGCAATTCTAGTTGTGTCAGAACTTTAGCGTAGTTGGTTGAACTCCGGATTGATTGATGATAACTTTTGACATGGTTTTGGAATTGACCATTTTTTGGCGTTTTTGTTCTTAACAAAAGGATGAATATTATGATGTAAATTATGGATATTATACCGAATTCTACAAAGGCTGCTTCCTTATGTTTTGTGAATAATTTTTGTTGTTGATTAACATTATTTTTGTGCAGATTATAAAGTAGTATATCCTAGGTCGATTTTTACACCTTTATCTATTATATTAGGTTGTAGTACTGTTGGTAATACTTGTGATTTCCTATTATCTCTGCTAGTGAAAGTTGTATTGTTGATTTTAATTGTTTCATTGTCGTATTGTATTAGAAAGTTTCCCTCCAGGTGTTTGTCCGTGTTATTGTACAATATGTCTCCTTTAAAGTTGCTCAGAAAAATCGTATTGTCGTTTAGGGTGTCGATTATCTGATTCTTGTTGAATTTGTAGCTGCATTGGGCATATAAACGCCTTATGAGCTGGTTGATGCAGTGGTCGGCTTTTAATTCTTCCAGACTGTTGATCTCGCAAAGTATGGTTTGACGAAAAAGTCATTTCGTCTTGGTTTACCAGAAGTTATTTGTATTCCAGGTATATTTGTTTGTTGTTCTCAATCGTTGATCTTACCATGACGTGATTGTATTCCCGTTTACTTGTTTTTGGTATTAATATAACATATAGCATTGTTGATTATTCAGCCAACATCATAGGTTCTGCGTATTTTATTGCTTCTAGATCGTTAGAATATGGAAGGGTTTCGATTTTTGCAACTGAGCGACTGATTTCCTCTTTATCTAATAAATTTGTATTGATAATTTTTCCTTTTGCTAATTGTGCGGCTCGGATGATTTCTTTTATCTCCTCTTTGATTATGGTTAGTCGGTTGAATAAGATTTGTTGTATTTTTTCATCTGAGTCTTCGTGCAAATGATCAACAATTTTGTTTTAAGAGTTGAGAATCTGCTGTGCTGTTGATGACTTGATTTTAACTTTTGATTATTTTGTTTCCAGTCTTTATCGTCTGGTGATCTTACAATCCACTTCCATGCGGAGCCGATCCAGTTAATTGATCGGCGAGATCGTGATTTTTGATCTTTAATTTCTGATATTAGCTGCTTGGTTTGGTACATTTGGTGAATCAGTTGATATCGAAGACTGCTTTCTGGGTCAGTGTTGCCAAGTGAAGTTCTAATTCTATTGATTATTTTCTCATAATCAGTCAAGTTGATGACATGGATTAATTTGAAATTTCCATTGATGATTCGTCCATTGCCTTGTTTGAGAGTTATTATTGGTGTAGTATATTTGTAAATGCTAAGTGAGCTTGTCAAGCCCAACTTCCAGAAACTGGGAAGAAGAAATTATTGCGTTAAATTTTTTATTTGAGTCTTGTGGACTCTTTTGCTGGAGGTTGTGGTAATTGTGACTCGATTATCTTTGGTAAATTTTTTTTATTTAAATATAGGTTTCTCTTTTCCTTATATTTGTTTGATTGTATTGTAGTATATATTATTTCTCCAGGTTTATATTTTCTTGGTTTATTTCTCTTTTCGTTTTCCCTAGAGATGCTAGTTTTATGGTTGTTCCTGATTTTTGATTGTTGACTTGATCCTTGAAATCTTGAAGATTTTGGTTATTGATTCTCTGCGTTCTCCCAAAAAATATGTAGCAAGGTTTATGTTGGATAACCGAATGTATGGAGTTGTTGTATCGATCTACTGTGATATTAACTAGTTGCTTTATGGTTAATTGCTTATATTCTATTTGAAGGTATCTTATTATCTCGATGAAAGTAGAATGTACTCTTTCGATGGCTCCATTTGTCTCACTTCGCTGGGGTGGTGTTAAGTATATTTCTATCCCAAAGGTTTTCAGATAGTCGATTACGATGAGACTTACTAAACTCCCCTCATTATCCAGTACTAATAATCTGGGAATTGTGAAGTAGTGCAGTTTTTTAAACATTTTGTCCCTAATGTGTACAACGGATTTGTTGTTGGTAATTTGGTAAATTTGGAGAATTTATCTAGGCATGGGATGAATTTTTCATTTTTTATCTCGATTAGGTCCATATGGAGTAAGTCTGTTGGATATTTGGGTGTCTCTCATATTTGTTTGTGTTATAGATGCTGCAGGTTTTGGTATATTTTTTTATGAGCCTGGCCATTTGTGGGAAATAGCACCGTTCTAGGATTTGTTCCTTGTTTTCAACGTGATTTCTGTGTGCTCGATTATGCTCCTCCCCTTATGTGTTATACGTAATTTCAATCCCGGAAACTGTTCTTTGGAAACTTCTTGTAATATTTGAATGTGTTCTTCGGGTATTTTTATTCCATTGATAATGGTTGGATGTAGATTATTCCTTAGGATTTTTCTTAGAGTGTCTTTATTTATTTCTTGTAGTTCTTCATAACAATCAATATATTTTCCAGTCCTGATTATCAGTTGGTTTTTGAAGACGTTATAGGTGCTCCGCAGTATTGGATCAAGTCTGTGTCTTCTTCAGCGCTTTGTATTCTGGAGGTTGATGATAAGGTGTTAACCTCTAGTTCTAATTTCGATAAGGCATCAGCTACTTTGTTGGTACACCCAGGTTGGTATATGAATTCATAGTTGTATTCCTCCAATCGTGCCTTCCATCTTTTTAATTTTGTGTTATTATTTTTAGTACTTTGTGCAAATGTGAGCAGTTATTTTAATAGTACGCGAGTATTTTAATTTTTTTCGCTCCATACAGGTAACTTCGTAGGTTGTCCAATGCCAAAATGATTGCTGGCATTTCTTTTTCATTAACTGCGTAGATCTCGGATATATATGTGATTGGTCCGTCTTTTCCGATGCCACCCTGTGATAATACGGCACCAATTGCATAATCAGAGGTGTCGGTAGTAAGTTTAAAAGGTTTATCGAACTCTGGAAAGATAAGTATTTCAGTAGATGTTAACACCTCCTTGATCTGATGGAATGTTTGGAGTTCCTTTCCTGCTAAGCTGATTTTCACTTTTTTTATTATTATTTTTTTGTTGCCTTAATTTGTGCGGCCTCCTATGAGGTTGGGTAAGGGCTTGACGATTATTGCGAAGTCTCTTATAAACCGTCGATAATATGATGCGAGTCCAAGGAATGATTTTAACTCTTTTAAATTATCTGGGCTCTTTAGGTTCCGTATAGCCGTGACTTTTTTTTAAATCTTGTCTGATTCCTTGGTTTGTTATGATGTATCCTAGGAATTCTGTTTCTGTTTTCGTGAATTCCGTTTCGGTAAGGTTGACACGTAGGTTATCTTTTTCAAGTTTCGAGAATATTTTTTGACATTGATGATGTTGTTCTTGATAGCAGATGATTCCTCTATCGTCCTTTGGAATATAGCCGGCGCATTTTTGTTTCCGAAAGGTAGTCTTAAGAATTCATATTTTCCCATTAGGAAAAGATGTTTTCGGAATATCCTTTTCTTTCATCCTCATTTGGTGAAACCCTGATGTAAGGTCGTAAAAAACTTTGAGTTTCCAAGATTTGCTTTGTGTCTAATACTGTGACCGCGTTTATTCTTTTTAAATCTATGACTATCCTATATTATATTTTTGATGCCTGAGGTATCCAGCTTTTTCTCGACTACCCAAATTGGTGAGTTGTATGGGCTTTTATACAGCGACGTTTTGATTATTGTATGATGTTTGGTTGTTATAGTGTTGATTGTTGTATACCGCATATTTTTCCGTTGCGGTGGTATTAAATTGTGGAGTACTCGTGGATTTTGTAAATTGGTATACGAAACTAGGTTGACCGAGTTATTAATTCGTGAATTTTGTGGGTTGATATACGAAAATTGGTTGATTGAAGCTGTTACCGCGTTATTAACGTTATTTTTATGAAATGTCAAATTTCTGAAATTCATGATTTGAATCTCAAGGCGGGATCTATATGTTTCCGAAAGTGTGGTCGGTTTTTGGATGATTAGCATTATTGACAGTTCTCCATTTAACCCTCTTATAAAAACGTCCAAGCCGATTCCTGTAGTTTTCGACAAGAACGTTGATGTTTTCTGTCGAATAGTCCTCTGTTTTGATCGTATTTACTATCAATGAGAACTGATGATTCACATTTGCGTAGAATTCATCGATCGTCATATTCCTTTGTGCAAGGTTATTAATTGGGTATTCTAATGTTAGATTATCCCTCTTATCTAGTCCACCCGTCGTCGAAGATGTTATAAGATATTTATGCCGCATCGGCGTATCCTCTAATCTGCTGACGTATGTGTTGCAATATTGCTCTATAAATTGGTTTGGTGCGTACAATATTATATTCTTGTAGAATATTTTCGACATTGTGCATCCAAGGGACATATTGAGCTGGGTTTCCACCAAATTGTTGTAGTTCTTTCACGCAGTCAGGTAACTTCCTTTTTCCTTTAAGGTCCTGTTCGTTTTGTGGGGTTTCGAATATTGTTGTTGCAGCTGGAACTATAGGTTTCTCTAGTACTTCGAGTCTCCGCTCGATTTGTTTTGTGAACTCAATTTGAGCATTTAGTGCTCCGATTATTTTGCTTAATGCAACTTGGATTTGATCTAATTTTTGTTCTAGTGGTGTCGCCATTATGATGTTTCACTTGTTATTATTTCTGATTATTACAATAACCTTAGTATATTACTGATTAACACTTGTTAAACAAATTTTTTTGTTGTTTATTATTATAATCACTTTTTATTATTATTTAAACAAAAAATTGTTTATTAATTTTTAACTTACATTAAGATTTAGAATCTTTTCATGGCCTATTTGTGGATTAGTTTTGCCACAAAGGTCTTTATAGTGAACAGCCAGTTATCGTACACTCGCAACCCGTTCGTGTGTCCTCTGAATAACTACTGGATATGCCGTATTTCTCCCATTTGGTGAGGTTGCGTTGATAGTTGTAACCCGCCTACTAATAATACAACTTTATCATGATTTGTGTAATTTTAACAATTTATCTGTTTGGTTTGTAAGACCAAACTTGTTAAAATTAATAAATTTTATAACTAATTCGGTTACCACGGGTGGGGCCAAACTAGTTAGAGATAAAACCTTTTTTTTTGATGGTTAATTTTATTCTGATTTTATTAACGAAATATCTACAGTTTAAATACTTATTCTAAAAGACTTAAAACACTAACCACAAAAATTTGTATAGTGATAAGCATTTTAAACATTGTTTTTAAATAGTTCGTTTACACCAATTAAACTGCAATTATGCATTATTACATACAATTTCATATAATTTGATCGTTTAATAATAGTTCATTTACACCAATTAAATTGTAATTATGCATTATTGCATATACATTTAACTTCATACAATTTTTGTAGTTAAATATAAACTCATTGCCCTGTTGAAAACTACGTGAGTTTTAACAGTTTATTCAGTTTCACTACTTTTAAACTTTTAATCGTTTTAATTTCGCTCATTGCCCTGTTGAAAACTACGTGAGTTTTAACAGTTTATTCAGTTTCACTACTTTTAAACTTTTAATCGTTTTAAACTTTTAAAATTTTTTAAACTTTTTTAAACTATTTTAAGCTTTTTTAAACTTTTTTAAACTTTTTAAACACTTTTTAAAAACAGTTTAAACACTTTTTAAACTCTTTTTAAACACTTTGTAAACACTTTTTAAACACATTTTAAACAATGTTTAAACAGTTTTTCAAACACTTTTTAAATACTTTTTAAACAAAACACTTTTTAAACACAGTTTAAACACTTTTTAAACACTTTGTAAACGCTTTTTAAACAATTTTTAACATTTTTTATACAGTTTATAAACACTTTTTAACAATTTTTAAACAATTTTTAAACATTTTTTAAACATTTTTTAAACACTTTTTAAACACATTTTAAACACATTTCAAACTCTTTTTAAACACCTTTTAAACACTTTTTAAACACTTTCTAAACACTTTTTAAACATTTTTTAAACACTTTTTACATAATTTTTAAAGACATTTTAAACAATTTTTGAACACAGTTTAAACTCGTTTTAAACACTTTTTAAACACTTTCTAAACACTTTTTAAACACTTTTTAAATACTTTTTAAACACTTTTAAAACACTTTTTAAACACTTTTGAAACACTTTTTAAACACTTTTTATACACTTTTTAAACATTTTTTAAACACTTTTTATACAATTTTTAAACACATTTTAAACAATTTTTGAACTCTGTTTTAACACTTTTTAAAAACTTTTTAAACAATTTTTAAACACTCTCTAAACATTTTTTAAACGCTCTTTAAACACTTTTTAAACACGTTTTAAACATTTATTAAACATATTTTAAACACTTTTTAAATACTTTTTAAACAATTTTTAAACACATTTTAAACACTTTTTAAACATTTTTTAAACATTTTATATACACTTTTTATACACTTTTTAAATACATTTTAAACAATTTTTGAACACTTTTTAAACACTTTTTAAACACATTTTAAACATTTTTTAAACACATTTTAAACACATTTTAAACACTTTTTAATTACTTTTTAAACATTTTTAAACACTTTTAGAACATCTTTTAAACACTTTTTTTAAAACTTTTTAAAACACTTTTTAAAACACTTTTTGAAACACTTTTTAAAACACTTTTTAAACACTTTTAAAACTTTAAAACTTTAAAATTTTAAAACTTTAAAACTTTAACAATTTAAAACTTTAAAACTTTAAAACTTTAAAACTTTAAAACTTTAAAACATTAAAACTTTAAAACTTTAAAACTTTAAAACTTTAAAACTTTAAAACTTTAAAACTTTAAAACTTTAAAACTTTAAAACTTTAAAACTTTAATACTTTAAAACTTTAAAACTTTAAAACTTTAAAACTTTAAAACTTTAAAACTTTAAAACTTTAAAACTTTAAAACTTTAAAACTTTAAAACTTTAAAACTTTAAAACTTTAAAACTTTAAAACTTTAAAACTTTAAAACTTTAAAACTTTAAAACTTTAAAACTTTAAAACTTTAAAACTTTAAAACTTTAAAACTTTAAAACTTTAAAACTTTAAAACTTTAAAACTTTAAAACTTTAAAACTTTAAAACTTTAAAACTTTAAAACTTTAAAACTTTAAAACTTTAAAACTTTAAAACTTTAAAACTTTAAAACTTTAAAACTTTAAAACTTTAAAACTTTAAAACTTTAAAACTTTAAAACTTTAAAACTTTAAAACTTTAAAACTTTAAAACTTTAAAACTTTAAAACTTTAAAACTTTAAAACTTTAAAACTTTAAAACTTTAAAACTTTAAAACTTTAAAACTTTAAAACTTTAAAACTTTAAAACTTTAAAACTTTAGAACTTTAAAACTTTAAAACTTTAAAACTTTAAAACTTAAAAACTTTAAAACTTTAAAACTATAAAACTTTAAAACTTTAAAACTTTAAAACTTTAAAACTTTAAAACTTTAAAACTTTAAAACTTTAAAACTTTAAAACTTTAAAACTTTAAAACTTTAAAACTTTAAAACTTTAGAACTTTAAAACTTTAAAACTTTAAAACTTTAAAACTTAAAAACTTTAAAACTTTAAAACTATAAAACTTTAAAACTTTAAAACTTTAAAACTTTAAAACTTTAAAACTTTAAAACTTTAAAACTTTAAAACTTTAAAACTTTAAAACTTTAAAACTTTAAAACTTTAAAACTTTAAAACTTTAAAACTTTAAAACTTTAAAACTTTAAAACTTTAATACTTTAAAACTTTAATACTTTAAAACTTTAAAACTTTGAAACTTTAAAACTTTAAAACTTTAAAACTTTAAAACTTTAAAACTTCAAAACTTTAAAACTTTAAAACTTTAAAACTTTAAAACTTTAAAACTTTAAAACTTTAAAACTTTAAAACTTTAAAACTTTAAAACTTTAAAACTTTAAAACTTTAAAACTTTAAAACTTTAAAACTTTAAAACTTTAAAACTTTAAAACTTTAAAACTTTAAAACTTTAAAACTGTAAAACTTTAAAACTGTAAAACTTTAAAACTTTAAAACTTTAAAACTTTAAAACTTTAAAACTTTAAAACTTTAAAACTTTAAAACTTTAAAACTTTAAAACTTTAAAACTTTAAAACTTTAAAACTTTAAAACTTTAAAACTTTAAAACTTTAAAACTTTAAAACTTTAAAACTTTAAAACTTTAAAACTTTAAAACTTTAAAACTTTAAAACTTTAAAACTTTAAAACTTTAAAACTTTAAAACTTTAAAACTTTAAAACTTTAAAACTTTAAAACTTTAAAACTTTAAAACTTTAAAACTTTAAAACTTTAAAACTTACAAACTTTAAAACTTTAAAACTTTAAAACTTAAAAACTTAAAAACTTTAAAACTTTAAAACTTTAAAACTTTAAAACTTTAAAACTTTAAAACTTTAAAACTTTAAAACTTTAAAACTTTAAAACTTTAAAACTTTAAAACTTTAAAACTTTAAAACTTTAAAACTTTAAAACTTTAAAACTTTAAAACTTTAAAACTTTAAAATTTTAAAACTTTAAAACTTTAAAACTTTAAAACTTTAAAACTTTAAAACTTTAAAACTTTAAAACTTTAAAACTTTAAAACTTTAAAACTTTAAAACTTTAAAACTTTAAAACTTTAAAACTTTAATACTTTAAAACTTTAAAACTTTAAAACTTTAAAACTTTGAAACTTTGAAACTTTAAAACTTTAAAACTTTAAAACTTTAAAACTTCAAAACTTTAAAACTTTAAAACTTTAAAACTTTAAAACTTTAAAACTTTAAAACTTTAAAACTTTAAAACTTTAAAACTTTAAAACTTTAAAACTTTAAAACTTTAAAACTTTAAAACTTTAAAACTTTAAAACTTTAAAACTTTAAAACTTTAAAACTTTAAAACTTTAAAACTTTAAAACTTTAAAACTTTAAAACTTTAAAACTTTAAAACTTTAAAACTTTAAAACTTTAAAACTTTAAAACTTTAAAACTTTAAAACTTTAAAACTTTAAAACTTTAAAACTTTAAAACTTTAAAACTTTAAAACTTTAAAACTTTAAAACTTTAAAACTTTAAAACTTTAGCAACTTAAAACTTTTTTTAAACGTTTATTAAATTTTTAATAAACTTTCATGAAACTTTTAATAAACTTTTATTAAGCTTTTATTAAACTTTTATTAAGCTTTATTAAACTTTTAAATTTAAACTTTTAAATTTAAACTTTTAAATTTTTAAATTTTTAAATTTTTAAATTTTTAAATTTTTAAATTTTTAAATTTTTAAACTTTTAAATTTTTAAACTGTTAAACTTTTAAACTTTTGAGATTTTAAACTTTTATTAGGCTTTTAATAAATTTTTTTTAAACTTTTATTACGCTTTTAATAAACTTTTATTAAACTTTTATTAAACTTTTATTGAATTTATTTTCCCGAGGACAAGTGCTAGACAAGGGTTATGTTTTTCGGATAACAAAGACACCTGCGAGTTTTTAAAACGAGATTGTATTGTTGCAGTGGGAGTGCGGAAACAAAAACTTTTTTAAAATGGTATTATATATAAGTCACATTCAAACTACAAATACCCGTAAACAATATACAAGATTGGCTAGCTAAGTGGAGAATTAAATTGGATGAATCGAAGTCTACTCACATTAATTTCACTAATAGATCAATAGAACCACTACCTGTGACTCTCAATAATATCTCTGTACCACAAAGCAGAAGAGCTTCACTTAAAATATAGAAAAATGTACTGGTTAATTGGAAGAAACTCTCAGTTATCCATTAATAATAAACTTATGCTTTATAAACAAGTACTCAAGCCGGTCTGGACATATGGTATTCAACTACGGGGATGCACCAAAACCAGCAATCAATAGATAGTGCAACGATTTCAAAATAAAGTCCTCAGAGGAATTGTAAATATCCCTTGGTACACTCGTAATAGTGACCTTCATAGAGATCTCGGAATAAACAAAGTCGCAAGTGAAATAAAGAAATGTGCTCAAAAACACCAGGAGAGGCTCCATCATCACCCTAACATCGAAGCTGCAAGACTACTTCATCAAGAGGGTATAATAAGAAGACTCAAAAGAATAAACCTTTTGAGTTACCTGAATAGTCCGTACAATGCAACATCAACCAAAACAACACTTTATGTAAAGAACACATATGAGTGCGTTATGCACACATATGAGTGCAAAAATGACTAGTTACTTTGTAAAAAAATTTTATTGTTATCATAAATAAAATTTAAAAAAAAAAAAAAAAAAAAAAAAAAAAACTACGAGAATCCTAAACTTACTAAAAAAGCTTGGGTAAAGCCTGGTGAAGCTGGTTCATTACAGCCAAAGCGAAATGATCATTGTGATAAGGTTATGCTCAGTATTTAGTGGGCTATGAAAGGCGTTGTAAATTACGAACTACTGAAACCTTCTGAAACTATTAATGGCGAAGTCTACCTATGGCAATTAATACGTTTGAAGTGAGCTGTTCAAGATAATCAACCAGAATGGGAGATAAACACAATTAACTGATTTTGCAACATGACAACGCAACACCAGATACTGCAATCGTCGTTAAAACCTACCTAGAAGGACAGGACCTTGAAGTTCTATCTAACCCGCCATATTCGCCAGACATTGCTCCTTCGGATTACTGTTTATTCCCGTCTATACAGTCAGCTTTTCAAAGACGGTCGATTCACATCTTAAAAGATGAGCGAAGTTTGTGGCTTCTGATGGAGCATATTTTGAATAATGCACCAATATACTTGCTAAATAAACATAAAATTTTAACAAAAAAATTAAACTAAACTCTCGAAATTCGACAGATTCACAAAATTCTTCAAACTCGAAAATTCACATTTCATTAAATACATTAAATTCATCAAATTCATTGAAATTCATAAAATTCACAAGAATTTGTAAAATTCATTTAAAACTCCTATCATTTGGAAGATCTTATGGAAGGCTTTAAACTTAGGTATATGTAGGTAAAAAAATGAAAAACAAAATTTGCGAACAAAACTAAATTTAGGCTGAATTGCCGACGATACACAACCCAACAAAAATCAACGTTTCGAAAATCCAAAAGCCTTCCAAAGCGTAAAATTGACGAGGAAATTAGGAGTGAATTCGTATTGTCAGCTTTTCAAAACGCCCCAAACGTTGAAGCAGTTGAAAATGACAGGCTAACTTTCCACAAAATAGAAAATCTGAAAAATAAAAGAAAAATCTAGTGCAAATGGAGCCATTGGTAATAAATAAAATGGAGCCATTGGGAACATTTTCTAAATTTATCAAACAAACATTATATTGATAAAACCCTTTTTTTGAAATTTTGGGATGGGAAATTAGTAAAATTGGAATTTTGTATTTTTAATTTATTAGGTTTTATAAAACTTAATAAATGTATGGAATGCATCAACATCTAAAACCTAAAACATTTATAAAAATCAAGTTTCGAAATTTATCCAGTTGGTAATTTAAGCAAACTCCTGAAATTAATAAAATTCATAAAATTTGAAAAATTCCGGAAATTTCATAGAATTTAATCAATTTAAAAAACTCCTAAAATTCACACAGTCAATTAACCAAATTAAAAAAAAATCTTCATAAAATTCATACAATACCGCTTGCTACAATTATAAAAGCTTAATAGCGATTCTCAAAATGACTTCAAAAGTTGTGTAAAGCAGACAAAAGAAAGATTAGCTGCCAACATGTACTGTATTCTGGTCATGTTATTATTTCGATTTTGACGTTCGAACGTTCTGTTTGAAATACATTCTGTCAAAAAAGTTCCGGGAATTGTTAATTTAAAATGCCGGCCCTGAAGGGATTTACATTTTTTTTTTCTTAGATTGGTAGGACTGTCTTTCATTATGATGCCAACTTTGACAACGATCTGTCAGCCAGTTTATTTATAGCAGTTGGTTAAGTCAATCGACCTCGTTAGTGCTCAGCGAAAAGGCGATTCTGATGCGAAAAAGTGATCAAAGTTATCGCAAAAAAAACTCGTAGATATTACACGACGATAACGCCCCATTACACCGAGCTACAATTGTAAATGAATATAAGGCCAACAACTCAATAAATACCATCGATCAATCACCACATTAGCCTGACTTAGCACTACTCTGTGGAACCCGCTTTGACTCCATTGAAGCCATAAAACAAAATTCCCCCAGGAAAGTGCCTAAAATTTTTTTTCGATTATTGGAAAAACGCTGGCATATGTGTGTATCCTTGAAATGCGGATACTTTGAGGGCGACTTATGAATAAATCCTAACACTGCAAAATATTCTCTAATATGAGCTATCATGGCAGAATATCAGCGCTACTTGCTTGCTTACCCAATAATATCGATAAACCCACAAACATCTATAATTTTGTACATTCTGTAATATAATGAGGTTTACAAGAAGAAGAGTGGATTGCTGTTCTCAAAAATATCGACCAATCATCAATGATTATCTCGAAAGTTTCGAATAATGGCGATATATAATTTTCAAAAATGTTTTTTGAGATTTTAAAGATGTTTGTATTTCATAATTGAATGTACCTAGTACTTGCAGCTACCACGATGTGTTAGAACAACTTCCCATTGCTTATTCATTTCTTTTTCTTAGAGCCTTGCTGATTTGCCTTGCTGATGAGTCTGTGTCTTTTTAATTGAAATTGACCAGGCACTTTGCTGTTTACTTGGAAAATATAGTTTCCTTGCAAATCAGATATTTTATAAAGTTTAAAACCTGTCTGTCATCACACGACAATAGTGAAAAGCCTAAAATAATTTGAGGTTTGACTGTTACAATTAGTTATAAAACACTGCTTCTACAGGTTTCATTTAACATAAATTTACAAACATGCACTTTTTATGGACGAAAACAGCTTTCAAGGTTATTATCAGACATAATTCAAATTTATTCCAGAAATAGGAGTATAATAAAGATATAATTTTTTTAAATTTTTACCCCAAAAATTAAAAACAAAATCCAGTATTCGTCTCCATGGCAATAACAATAATCAGAATAATCGTCCACCCTCCCCAAGCGATGTCTAAATTCCAAATCATTCATTAATAATAAAAAGCGCGCCATTAGATGATACACACAACATAATATAGATATCGTGTCGCTATTAAACCAAACCAAATAATAAAAATGTTAAATTTTATTATGTTGTGCAATTCAACGAGTGAAACCAAACAACACCAACAAAAAAAAACAGACCCCCAACTCTATTTGTATACACGAGATTAACCCGTTTCTAGTAAACCAAACCGACAAATTTTTTTTCGTTTTTTTATTACAATAAATGTAAATAGTTTTATTGTTACAGTTTAACGATTATTTCGATGATGTCGGGGTGGCTTTTTATATTTTTATGTATTATTTGATATTTTTTGCCAACAACAATAACAACAAACATAAAAGCTCTAAAAATTTCGTGTCGCTTTAGAATAATTGTTTGTATGTATACTATATATTGAAATTATCTTTAAATATTTGGGGAATACGCTCTGTGTGTGGATGTGTGTGTTTTGTTAGTTTAGTACTTCAAATATTTGTTTATGGCAAACAAAGTGTTTTTACTTGTTTATACACAGAAACTATGTGGAAATGTTTTTAGCTTATCATAATTAGAAATTTGATGGTCCCAAATTCCCCCCATTGGTTAACACCAATGGTTATTCACTGTAAGGTTCTGCAATTGTATATAGGTTTTCGCTCAATTTTTAATAAATTGAGTTGAGAATTTTCCGAATTTTCCTGAATTTAAGTTCAATTTTATAAACAAGTAAAAACTGTAATGCACTAATGAATAATTTTACGAACTATATGAATTTTATGAAATGTAAGATGTTCATATTGAAAAGAATAATTTGACGAAGTTCAATAAGTATTTGGTAAATTTGATTTCAGATCATGACCTGTGTAATGATTGTTTCTGAATTTTATAAATTTTGTGATAAAATTTGATGTATTTGGCAAATTTGCCGCAATGAATGAATGAAATTTATGTATTGACAAAGTTGATGAGTTTAACGAATTTGGTGAATTAAAACAATTTCGGGTATTTTTGGTATCTAAGAATTATTTATTACCTGCAAAGTTATGAATTTGATTAATTTTATGGATTTGGTAAATTTCGTAAATTAAACTCATTTGAATAGTATTACGGTCTGAATTTTATGAATTGCACAAAGTTTACGAGTTTTATGAATTTTCTGAATTTTATGATTAAATTTGATCAATTTTATTAACCGTATGATTTTTATGAATTTGGTAAATCTGATTAATAAATTTTCGTGAGAATTTTCTTAATACTAGTTCAAGAACAGCATCCTGTAAGCATTTTATAGTATTTTTTTGAATTTTATAAAGAAAACTGGACAATGTGGCCGAGTATTCTACACTTGTGACTCCCATTCCATATGAAATTCTTAGTTATAATAACATTAATTGTTATTATTTAGCCTAAGAACCAACTTTCGGAATTACAAAATTACTCAGATTAAATATACATACACTTATATGGTGGATTGAACACTCTATTTTTCACGAGATTAATTTTGCTTTTTAATGCCCGAATACTAAAAACAGACTGACCCCATTCCAATATGAAAATTATCGTTTTAAACAAAAAAAACGCATCAATATACGTTATTATTTGTCTAAAGACAAATATGAAGTATGCACTAATTCATAATTTTCACCTGTTCTTTCAAATGGTATAAAAGGTTTTTCACAATTAAATCTATTATGATTATTTTGACAGTAAGAAGTACTGTCAATTTTTTGACAATATTTACAAAAATTTAAATTGTGATAAATAATAATTTGAATTTAGGTAAGTAAATCATTCTATATATAAAAATTACATTTATCTCATAATTCGTTTTCTTTTGTTTCAGAATTATTATAGATTATGTAGCAACTTGAATTTACATTCTTACAACGAGATTTAAATTAAGATAAGTGAATTGAAATTATTTTAACTACAATCTAACTACTAAATAAAATTGTTTTTCAGGTATTATGGATACGCCAGCCTTCAATTGTTAATTGGCATGGATAAGTATTTTTAATATATTAGAGCTGATCAACTGCATGGCAATAAGCAAAGTTGATGTATTAAACGCTTCATTTGATCATGTTTAGTTTTTAACGTGACTACTCGTACTTTATTGTCCGCCCCAGGATGTATTTCTATGACGTTTCCCATTAACCAATGACTGATGAGAAGACTTTATCTTGGATAAGAATAATATCATTCACATGAATGTCCCTTTACTTTCTTTCCATTTATTTCTTTGTTGAATGTGAGTGAGATACTCGCTGTACCATCTAGACCAAAAGTGCTGCGACATATCACGTACCATTCTCCATTTATTGCTGCAATTTGGATTATCGTAGACTGTATCGAGCGATGGAATTGTTTTAGGTGGATATCCATGTAAGAAATGAGCAGGTGTCAAAAAATCTACTTCTTCTTTTGATGACAGACACAGTGGACGATGGTTTAGAATTGATTCAATCTCTACCAATAAAGTATTCATTTCTCCCATTGTTAATATAGCGCGCCCAGCGACCCTCTTAAAATGAAATTTGAAAGATTTGACTCCAGTTTCCCACAGTCCACCGAAATGAGGTGAGTTTGGAGGGTTGAACTGCCAATCAATGTTATTTCTGCAGAGAAAATTTGAAATATCATTAGATGCTGTTGTAAGTTTATTAAATGATTTGATAAGTTTGGCATTAGCACCAACAAAATTTGTGCCATTATCACTTTAGATTTTTCTGCAACCACCTCTTCGGGACACAAACCGCTTTAATAACCGCAGTGTGTAGAAACGATCGTTCCAGATCCACCCTTGCTGGTGGTAGATTTCCCATTAGCTGCTGTCACAGCTCAGCTTTATACCTTGTGCAAGTTGTGCATTGATCAACTACCTTTTTAGCTATGATGATTTTTCCTTTTGGTATCCAGAAGCGTTGTTTGATTAAGCTCATTAGTAATGTTCGACCTGCGTGCTTGCTGAATTAATGCTCATCTCGGAGAAGTAACCAACTTAATCTTGATTTTGGGTGAAGTATGATTGGATGCTTCATTGAATAAGGCGCCAAACTATGATGTAATCGGCCGCCGACTCGCAATAAACCAAATCGATCCAGGAATGGATTTAGACTGACTAAAGAACTTTTCTTATTTGGCTCGGTATTAATTTTGATGTCAGCTATTTCCGTGGAATAAAACTTTTGTTGTTCGTGGCGGCAAAGAATAATATTTGCTTGGGTTAATTCAATCGATATCAGCAATTTACGATCTCTTTGGAATAGTTTTGGATTTCGTACTGCTTCAACGAAACGCAAAATATAACTTAAAGTTTTTTGTGCCTTTTGATAAGAGGAAAACCTTGAGATGAATTCGTCAAGCCACTTGTTTTGAAATCACGCATTAAATGCAAATATTTTATTTGATTCTTCTTCCGTTGTTCCATACGTTTTTCTCTGTGCTGCGCATAGATCCTCATTACTTGTCAACCATTCAGGTCCGTGCCACCATAACCAATGTGATTTTAAATGCGCAGGTGTAATTCCGCGTGATGCACAGTTTGCAGGATTGTCTTCGGATGATACGTGCTTCCATTGCTTTCGTTTGGTGTGGGTTAAGATTTCGGAGGTGCGATTGCTAACGAATACGCTCCACCTTCTTGGGTGACTTTTCAGCCAATCCAATACGATTTTGGAATCCGTCCAGTAATTGCAGTTGGATATTTTGATATTAGTTTCCAGCTTTATTGTCTCCACCAATTCCACGAGCAACACTGCACCACACAGCTCTAGTCTGGGAAGGGAAAGTGCCTTGATTGGAGCTACCCTTGTTTTTGCTGAGATTAGCTGCACGGATACATGCCCACCCCCGTCTGTTACTCGGTAGTATGCAACGGCAGCATACGCCTGTAAGCTGGCATCACAGAAAGTATGAATCTCTCTCTGCCTTGGCATTTTGAAAAGTGCCTATAAATCGAGGCAGTGTAATGCCCTCAACCTCATTGAAGGTATTGCAAATGTTAGATTGCTCCATTAATTCTTTTGGTAGAGTGTCATCCCACTCCAAATGTTTACACCCTAGCAGTTGCATAAATATTTTTATCATGACGATTGTTGACGCTAGCCAACCCATTGGATCAAATAGTTTTCCTGCTGAGGACAGGACCATCCTTTTGGTGAGCTTATCTAATCCGCTTTGTAAGTTCGAATTAAATACGAAGATATCATCTGCGGGATTCCAACCCAATCCGAGTACTTTAGCTCCATCTTGGCAATCTGAGTTTTCGATGAGTTTTGCCGTTTTTTCTGAGGGCAAATTCTTTATTCCATTAAGTACTCCATTGTTATTCGCCTTCCATTTTCGAAGTGTCAATCCATGCCTGCCCAGCAATGTAATCAGACCTTTTATGATTGTGTGAGCCTTTCTACCGATTGAGCCCCAGCCATGAGATCATCTACGTAAAAACAATTTTTTATTATTTTGCTTACCACAGGCTCTGCGTCTGCGTAATCATCTCCAATTTTACTCAGCACCCTAGTAGCGAGATAGGAAGCGGAAGTCAGTCCATAAGTTACGGTTAATAACCTATAGTGCTTTATTGGTTCGCTTACATCGGCCCTCCATACGACTCATTGATAGTCTGAGTCAGACCTTGATATTTTTACCTGACGGTACTTTTTTTATGCATTAGCCGAAAACCCAATTGGAAATTCACGAAATCGAAGAATTGTCAGCCGCCAAACAATCGTTCAGAGAAATTCCTGTACTGGATTTTGCTGAGCCTTCGAATACAACCCTTAGCTTAGTTGTACTACTGCCTAGCCGCAAAACCCTATGATGTGGCAAATAGCAAGCTCGTAATAGATGTTTAATCTTTCGAGATCTCTTCCATATGTCCCATTCTTTCGTACTCCTTTATGAAGTTGTAATATAGCCGTTTGTACTCGGCGTCTCAGTGGAATCGCTGTTCTATACCCTGTAGTCGTTTGATTGCCGCTTAAAACGATTAACTAATTCTTTCGGGAGATTGCTTAAATGGTAGTTCGACTATGAATCGACCATTATCATCCACTTAAATTGTGGTTAGAAATTTTGACTCGCATAAATTTTCCTCTTTTGTGAGACTTAAATTTGCTTTTCCTATTGGTTCAACTTCCCAGAATTTTCTGAGGATTTGGTCAATATCAATTAGATGCGTTTGTTGGGTAACCAGCATGGTCATTGCTCGATTACTAAAGCCTTCATTGGCTTTTCCTGAAGCTACCCAGCTAAAGATGGTGTCTTATAGTATGATCCTTGAATTGTGTATGTGGGTTTGTCCCGATTTTATGCAACTGAAGAAATAATCCACGCCTATTAAAATATCGATCGTACCGCTCCGCCAAAACTCAGGATCCGCCAATTTTATGTCATCTGGTAGATTGATTTGTTCTGATTGTAAATCAAACGTTGGTAGTACACTAGTAATTCTTGATAATAACAACGCCATTCAAGTTGGCACTTGCGGCCAGATCCGTAACTTGCAACTTCCACAAGTGCCCGTGTTACCTCCACGTGGTGACCGCTGGTAACTAGATTGCTGATTGTTTGGATTCTAGGCTGAAACACGGCATTGAAGGAGTCAACCTTAACAAATCGCAGGGCTGGGATAAGGCGTTAATCGTACCGTGCCGATAATCGACCAGGCTGGGAGCCCAGTTTTAAAACTAGCTCAGTCGCTAACGGTGGATCCGGATACTTGGCGTCCTCCGGATTAAGTAGCCTTATCTGTGTACTGCGGATCTCTGCACAGATGGACACTTCTTTCTCCGCTACTCGTAAGAACAACTATGGATCTTAATAAAACCAAATAACAACAAAAATATCCGGCTCTCTAAAAAATTCGGAAAATGTGGACAAAGAGACTCGGGTCTGTAGTCCTGACTCTAAGTCTACAAATAAACAATGGGACATAAGTTCAAGCGAGGCTGGTCCCTTCACTCGGGTCACCAAATCTAAGCATAAAAATACGAAGCGGAACCAAAGTACGAATGAAGCTGGTTCCTAAAAACCAACCTATAATACTAGGAGGAAGGCATGGAGGGCCCTGGAAAAAATCAACAACATCTCGCCAGAAGACAGGACGGATAAAGACAAAGCCACGCTTGCGTGGGCAGAAAAACTAACCGAAAAAAAGTCGAAAGGCCATTTAGCCGGCTCACAGCTTAAAAGAAATAGATCTCAGGAGGAAAGTCCTAAGATCGCAAAGCGAACAAAATTCCATGCTACCACTATGAGGCCTTGTAACAGGGATGGCAATATCACGCCTGCCAATTGGAGGAAGGTAGAAGGGGCCTTAGCCACCACCTACCTGAAAGTCCTGACGGAAAATCCAGGACCTGCTCCGAATTATCGGGACGCGGGCTGGCACACGAATCAGGTGAAACTGCCTGCCTGTGCAGATCAGAGGTCCCTGCTGCTTTATAAGAAGGCAAAGGGGGAACATGGCGAGGTATGGCCCGGAGCCAGCCTTTGATGTGATTGATAGAGAGGAAATCCCCTGCAGACCAAGAGCTAGGGTGTACATCCCTTCAAAGCCTAGTGATCCGAATGTGATACTCCAGTTGTTGCAGATTAGCAACCCAGAGTTGCCAATGCACAACTGGAAAGTTGCCAAGCTCGAGGAGTCAAAGGCTGACTATAGGTCAGCTGTTATCATCTTGAACAGGGAGTCACTGATTGCACTAGAAAAAACCAACGGTTTAATCAACTATGGTTTCAGTGCAGTCACACTCAAGGTGTATAATAAGGACACGGACAAGCCGGAGGCAATATGGCTCTAAGGTATGTAAGAGCCAGGCCTATTAAAAAAATAAAAAAAAAAAACCAGAGGCTCCGAAGTCATCTTCAGAAAATACCGCGGCGCTTGATAGCTTATCTGTGTGCGCGAAGGTAGCCAGCCAAGCGAAAACTCTCTCCACGGACACGGAGATGTTAACGTCCATGGAATCTTTAAAGAGGCTCTCAGAGGACTTCTCATCAGAGGATAACTCTGATGTTATTGTGGTGGAGAAGAGGCTGTAGAGATGACATTGACATTTCTTCAAGTCAACCTTCACCACTCTAAGGCAACATCAGCTGCTCTAATTTTAAAAATTAAGGAAGAAGCGACAGATATCGTCTTGATCCAGGAACCTTGGGTCACTGAAGACCGGGTACTTGGGCTCAAGACTCTCTATTATAGATAATTGCACGCGAAAAACAAAGGTGAGGTTCGGTCGTGCATTCTCATTAAAAATAACATAAGTTATTATATGTTATCAAATTTCAGTAACGAAGATGTAGCAGCGGTCAGCGTTGAGGTCGATAAACGAAACCTCTGGCTAGTATCAGCTTACCTAGCTTATGATGAAGTGGATACTCCACCAATCATTCTAGGTGAGCTAATCTTGAAGGCTCAGAAGCGCAAGGTTGGAGTCATCCTTGGGAGTGATGCAAATGCTCATCACACAATCTGGGGAAGTATGGTAAAAAATGAACGAGGTGAGTTACTCCTTCATTAAATTTTAAGTACTTACCTTCATATATGTAACATAAGCAATAAGCCGACCTTTATAACTAGAAATAGACAGGAAGTATTGGATATTACTCTTGTCCCAAGCTTTCTGGCGATTAGTTTATTAAACTGGAGAGTGTTGACGACCACTCCTTTTCTGATAATTGTTATCTTCAATTTGAAATGGACTTGACTTCTCCAAAAAGTCCAATCTACAGAAACAGGAGGAAAACCAACTGGGATACCTTTACAACTATTCTGGGTAATTCACTACCAGTTCCGGTGCCAAAACCTCCAAAAACTGCGCAAGAGCTCGATGGCTTGGTGGACGAGTTGTCCAGCGCTTTTAATGAAGCGATCAGGGCTCTAGTCCCCTTAGCAGTCCTAGGAGTAAATCTCGGCCACCCTGGTGGTCCACGGAGATTAAACAAACACGTTGTAAATGCAAAAGGTTCTTCAAAACAGCACGGAAAACTAAATCTGTTGTAGACTGGGACTCCTATAGAGAAGTCCTCAAAATTTACAAATATCAATTGAGAAGTGCCAAGAATAGCTCTTGGAGACTATACTGTGGCAAAATTCAGGAGTCTTCGGGGATGTCTAGGCTACGCAAAGTATTAGGAACTGGTCCTTCCATCCCAAGTTATCTTCAACGGCCGGATGGGATATGAACTACTAATAGTGCGGAATCGCTGGAACTTCTGATGAAGACTCATTTTCCTGGTTGTTCCGAATCTGTACCTAGCACATCAGTAGGTAAAAGGGCAAGTAGTCTCATAGGCCAAATTATTAGCAGAAAAAAGATCCTATGGGCGATAAACAGTTTTAATCCATATAAGTCGCCTGGAACCGATGGTATTATCCCTGCGGATATTCAACAAACTACGGATCTAACAATTTCCTGCTTAGAGGTAATTTTCAAAGGCAGCCTAGAATTATGTCACATTCCTAGTAAATGGACAGAAGTGAAGGTTGTTTTCATACCTAAGTCGGGAAAACAGTCACACTGCAATCCCAAAGACCTTAGACCGATTAGCTTGTCTTCCTTCCTTTTTAAAACACTGGAAAGACAAATAGAAGCTCATATAAGAGGCACGATTGTGTCGGAAAAGCTGTCTAAATCTCAACATGCCTATTGCAAGGGGAGATCTGTAGAGGCTGAGCTTTTCGTTGAAAAATCTTTCAAATATAGAGACTACGCAATGGTAACCTTCTTGGATATTGAGGGGGCCTCTAACAAAGTACTCGGGCACTTTCAGATCTTGGAGTGGATGAATTACTCAAGGACTGAATAGATCAGATGCTAAGAGGCAGGATCATAAATGCCAGTTTTGGGGAATCCTCCGCCAGAAGATTTGCAAACAGAGGTACGCCACAGGGTGGCGTACTGTCCCTCCTACTTTGGAACTTGGTCATAAATGGCATGTTGCTGAGACTGGAGGAAGGTGGCTACAAGGTGGTTGCCTATGCGGATGATGTTGCTATTGGTGTCAGTGGTAAATATCCCGGCATCATTAGTGAGCTTATGCAAAATTCCCTGGGCACTCTTGAACGCACACAAAACCGAATTGGTTCTCTTCTCAAGGAAATATAAACTTCCTCACATCCATCCTCCCACTTTAAATGGGTTAAGCTTGACTTTTACAGTTGAAGCGAAGTTTCTGGGTCTCGTTTTGGATAGCAATTTATATTGGAAACCTAATATTCTGGAAAGGGTAAAGAAAGCTTCGGTAGCGCTATACTCTTCCAAAAATGCCATTGGGAAAGAATGGATGCTGGAGCCCCGCATCGTACGTTGGCTTTATACCGTAGTAGTCAGACCCGTACTCTTGTATGGGGTAATAGTCTGGCGGCCTGCTTTGGACAAAACTGTCAACCAAAAGCTGTTGACCAAAGTTCAGAAAACAATCTCTCTGTGGATCAGTGGGGCATTGAGGAGCACATCCACTCAGGCACTAGAGATTCTGCTATTTTTGAATCCTCTAGATATCTTGGGGAAACAGTTGGCAACTTGTACTGCCATATGGCTGAAATCCATCTTAATGTGGACCTGCAACAATACAGGGTACTCATCTATTTTGTGCAACAAACAAACTCCCAAGACCACTGACTATACTGTCCCGTCACTATGTTTTGACACAAAGTTCCGGACTAGGAACCCATCCAGGGAGGACTGGATGATGGGTGCAGTTTTGGAACCAAGACCTATAAACTTCTTCACTGATGGTTCAAAGCGGGATGGGAAAGTCGGGGCTGGAGTGTTCTGCCAGGAACTTCTGTTAAATCTCTCCTTCAATCTCTCTGACTACTGTAGCATTTTTCAAGCTGAAGTAACTGATATAAAAAAAGTCGTAGACTGGTTGAGGAATAATGTAATATCAGTTTGTGATATTCGCATATATGCGGACAGTCAGGCTGCCATTAAAGCGCTTCAATCACACCTCTTCACGTCAAAAGTAGTCCGGAACTGTCTCTCACCTCTTAACGAGATCGCAGATCAATTCAACATCCACTTTTTATGGGTGCCAGGAGATTTCATAAGAACAGAAACGCCGATGAATTGGCTCGACGTGGTACAACGGACCACTTCTCAGAAAGCAGAAAGGATATTGAAATGCCTCTTGCGGTATGCAAACTGCTGCTTCAGGCAGAAGCTAGCAAGCTGACGGGTGGATAGATGGTCAAGTATTACCTCTTGCGTAATAACTCGGCAGGGCTGGCCAAACTTAGACTTGGCGAACTCCACACAGCTGATTTCACTTCAGCGATGTCAGATCAGTGTGGTTGTTGGAGTGATTACGGAGCACTGTCTCATAGGGAGGCATGCGTGTAGACTAGGTGTCTTCTCACATCACTACTGTCGTAGTTGCGAGGACGAAGAGGAGGAAGATACAGTACTTCATCTTATTTGCACCTGCCCTCGTCTGGTACAAAACAGACTAAAGTTTCTAGGGGCACCTCTTTTCAAGGACCTGAAGACCTCTGTAGGATGGACGTCAGGAGTATCCAGCGTTTTGTTAATAGCTCAAAATGGTTCCAATGAGTAGGAGCGATTTTCCACGAAAATTGTTATAGATTCAAGTTTCTTTATTATTTGTTTTTTTTATTATTGGTGAGGTGTCTTAATGGCGCTCTTTTATATACGTAATTAACGAAGAGGAGAATTTTTTCTTATTCGCTTGAATTAATTAATTTTTATGCTTTCGATTTATGTTAATCACCCGTAAATTCTACAATAATTTCTCTTTTTTTTTGTGTTTTATACTGTTACTTTTTTATCTTTTTAATTGTACTTAATGTAGTTCAAAACAATATAAGATCATAACATCATAACATCATAACATCATAACATCTTAACATCGTAACATCGTAACATCATAGCATCATAACATCATAATATCATAACAACATAACAACTATTATGCCAATACGCCATCATGAAATACTGTCATCACACCATCATGCCATCATATCATCATACCATCTTACCATCATGCCATCATACCATCATACCATAATACCATCATACCATCATACCATCCATACCATCACACCATCATATCATCATACCATCATACCATCGTACCATCATGCCATCAAACCATCATACCATCAAACCATTATTCCATCATACCATCACCATTATCATTACCATCACCATCGCGTGTGGTTTTGTTTAAATGTTGTACTTACATACATACATGCATACAAACACTCACTTTTATACAAATATATTGCTCAACTGCACACTAAACCCTAATCCAACTTCAACTCGACTTCAACTCAACCCGCAAATTGACCCCTAACTTAACCTTTCAAATCAACCCCAAATTCAGTATTCAATTCAATATTCAAACCAGCATATATAAAATTTGTTAAAAATTTATATCGCCAGGAAGATTTTGGTGAATTTGTATGGCAGGTACTTGACCCTCTTAACGTTCAGGTTCCAAAAGCTTTTCAATTCTCCGCTTTGACCATAGAAACAGGTTGGTGCAGAAAATATCCAAATCGGAAAATATCTTTGGCACAGATACCCAGACATCCAGACATCTAAACATCTAGACGTCCAGACAGACGGACAGACATTTTTTTGTTGGTTTTTCGAACTGAGGGACTAACAAAACGTCGAAGAGAAAAATACAATTACGCTATGCAATTCCTCAGAATGATTCACAGAATTCAGGAAGACGGTAAACCCTTATTTTGCTCCTTGAATAGCCATTTTAAATATTAACGGAATTGACAGTTCGACGGGTTCTACCTTCCAGCATAACCATTTCAATCCTGTCTTAATTCCTCGCCTCCGAAAAATGTGGTTTTGACAAATCAATATTTTGACTGTAAACTAATTACCGTTTGTTGACCCTGTTAAAGTTAGCCGAAAGTTTCCAACCGAAAGTGAAAAGTCGATAATGCAGATTATGTTATTGACATTCCAGCCGAAAATAAATCAGCCTCTAGAGTGTTATGTCTAGAAATAGATTGGATTGATGTGACTTGTCAATAGCTATCGCAGAAAAAAAATTGAGTTCAAGTTTCCCGTGGGAAATCTCGGAAAATTCGATTTTCCAAAAATTATTAGAAAAGTTGTATAAAATCAGCCTCTAGAGTGTTATGTCTGGAAATAGATTTAATTGATGTGATTACTCAATAGCTATCGCAGGAAAAAAATTCAGTTCAAGTTTCCCGTGGGAAATCTTGGAAAATTCGATTTTCCAAAAATTATTTGAATATTTGTATAAAATCAGCCTTAAAAGTGTTATGTCTGGAGATGAATTGCATTGATCTGATTTATCAATAGCTATCGCAGGAAAAAAATTCAGTTCAAGTTTCCCGTGGGAAATTTCGGAAAATTCGATTTTCCAAAAATTATTAGAAAATTTGTATAAAATCAGCCTTTAAAGTGTTATGTCTGGAGATGAATTGCATTGATGTGATTTATCAATAGCTATCGCAGGACAAAAAATCAGTACAAGTTTCCCGTGGGAAATCTCGGAAAATTCAAAAAAGTTTCCAGCCGAAAGTAAGAAATGGATGAATAAAATCAGCCTCTAGAGTGTTATGTCTGGAGATAAATTCGATTGATGTGACTTGGCAATAGCTATCGCAGGAAAAAAATTCAGTTCAAGTTTCCCTTGGGAAATCTTGGAAAATTCGATTTTCCAAAAATTATTAGAATATTTGTATAAAATCAGCCTTTAAAGTGTTATGTCTGGAGATGAATTGCATTGATGTGATTACTCAATAGCTATCGTAGGAAAAAAAATCAGTACAAGTTTCCCGTGGGAAATCTCGGAAAACTCAAAAAAGTTTCCAGCCGAAAGTAAGAAATGGATGAATAAAATCAGCCTCTAGAGTGTTGTGTCTGGAGATGGATTGGATTGATGTGACATGTCAGTAGCTGTTGCAGGAAAAAAATTCAGTTCAAGTTTCCCGTGGGAAATCTCGGAAAATTCGATTTTCCAAAAATTATTATAAAATTTGTATAAAATCAGCCTTTAAAGTGTTATGTTTGGAGATGAATTGCATTGATGTGATTTATCAATAGCTATCGCAGGAAAAAAAATCAGTACAAGTTTCCCGTGGGAAATCTCGGAAAATTTAAAAAGTTTCCAGCCGAAAGTAAGAAATGGATGAATAAAATCAGCCTCTAGAGTGTTAAGTCTGGGGATGGATTGGATTGATGTGACTTGTCAGTAGCTATCGCAGGAAAAAATTTCAGTTCAAGTTTCCCGTGGGAAATCTCGGAAAATTCTATTTTCCAAAAATTATTAGAAAATTTGTATAAAATCAGCCTCTAGAGTGTTATGTCTGGAGATGGATTCAATTGATGTGATTACTCAATAGCTATAGCAGGAAAAAAATTCAGTTCAAGTTTCCCGTGGGAAATCTCGAAAAATTCGATTTTCCAAAAATTATTAGAAAATTTGTATAAAATCAGCCTCTAGAGTGTTATGTCTGGAGATGGATTCAGTTGATGTGATTACTCAATAGCTATCGCAGGAAAAAAATTCAGTTCAAGTTTCCCTTGGGAAATCTTGGAAAATTCGATTTTCCAAAAATTATTAGAAAATTTGTATAAAATCAGCCTTTAAAGTGTTATGTCTGGAGATGAATTGCATTGATCTGATTTATCAATAGCTATCGCAGGAAAAAAAATCAGTACAAGTTTCCCGTGGGAAATCTCGGCAAGTTCAAAAAAGTTTCCAGCCGAAAGTAAGAAATGGATGAAAAAAACAGCCTCTAAAGTGTTATGTCTGGAGATAAATTGGATTGATGTGACTTGTCAATATCTATCGCAGAAAAAAATTCAGTCCAAATTTACAGTGGGAAATCTTGGAAAATTGTTTTTTCCGATTTCGTAAATTTTCTAATAATTTTTGGAATCCGAGATTTCCCACGGGAAACTTGAACTGAATTTTTTTCCTGCGATAGCTATTGACAAGTCACATCAATCCAATCCATATCCAGACATAACACTCTGGAGGCTGATTTTATTCATCCATTTCTTACTTTCGGCTGGAAACTTTTTTGAATTTTCCGAGATTTCCCACGGGAAACTTGTACTGATTTTTTTTTCCTGCGATAGATATTGATAAATCACATCAATGCAATTCATCTCCAGACATAACACTTTAAAGGTTGATTTTATAAAAATTTTCTAATAATTTTTGGAAAACCGAATTTTCCGAGATTTTCCACTTGAAACTTGAACTGAATTTTTTTCCTGCGATAGCTATTGATAAATCACATCAATGCAATTTATCTCCAGACATAACACTCTAAAGGCTGATTTTATACAAATTTTCTAATAATTTTTGGAAAATCGAATTTTCCGAGATTTCCCACGGGAAACTTGAACTGAATTTTTTTCCTGCGATAGCTATTGAGCAATCACATCAATTAAATCCATCTCCAGACATAACACTCTAGAGGCTGATTTTATTCATCCATTTCTTACTTTCGGCTGGAAACTTTTTGAATTTTCCGAGATTTCCCACGGGAAACTTGTACTGATTTTTTTTCCTGCGACAGCTATTGATAAATCACATCAATGCAATTCATCTCCAAACATAACACTTTAAAGGCTGATTTTATAAACATTTTCTAATAATTTTTGGAAAATCGAATTTTCCGAGATTTCCCACAAGAAACTTGAACTGAATTTTTTGCTGCAACAGCTACTGACATGTCACATCAATCCAATCCATCTCCAGACATAACACTCTAGAGGCTGATTTTATTCATCCATTTCTTACTTTCGGCTGGAAACTTTTTTGAGTTTTCCGAGATTTCCCACGGGAAACTTGTACTGATTTTTTTTCCTACGATAGCTATTGAGTAATCACATCAATGCAATTCATCTCTAGACATAACACTTTGAAGGCTGATTTTATACAAATTTTCTAATAATTTTTGGAAAATCGAATTTTCCGAGATTTCCCAGGGGAAATTTGAACTCAATTTTTTTCCTGCGATAGCTATTGACAAGTCACATCAATCCAATCCATCTACAGACATAACACTCTAGAGGCTGATTTTATTCATCCATTTCTTACTTTCGGCTGGAAACTTTTTGAATTTTCCGAGATTTCCCACGGGAAACTTGTACTGATTTTTTTTCCTGCGACAGCTATTGATAAATCACATCAATGCAATTCATCTCCAAACATAACACTTTAAAGGCTGATTTTATACACATTTTCTAATAATTTTTGGAAAATCGAATTTTCCGAGATTTCCCACGGGAAACTTGAACTGAATTTGTTTCCTGCGATAGCTATTGAGCAATCACATCAATTGAATCCATCTCCAGACATAACACTCTAGAGGCTGATTTTATACAAATTTTCTAATAATTTTTGGAAAATCGAATTTTCCGAGATTTCCCACGGGAAACTTGAACTGATTTTTTTCCTGCGATAGCTACTGACAAGTCACATCAATCCAATTCATCTCCAGACATAACACTCTAGAATCTGATTTTATTCATCCATTTCTTACTTTCGGCTGGAAACTTTTTGAATTTTCCGAGATTTCCCACGGGAAACTTGTACTGATTTTTCTTCATGCGATAGCTATTGATAAATCACATCAATGCAATTCATCTCCAAACATAACACTTTAAAGGCTGATTTTATACACATTTTCTAATAATTTTTGGAAAATCGAATTTTCCGAGATTTCCCACGGGAAACTTGAACTGAATTTTTTTCCTGCGATAGCTATTGAGCAATCACATCAATTGAATCTATCTCCAGACATAACACTCTAGAGGCTGATTTTATACAAATTTTCTAATAATTTTTGGAAAATCGAATTTTCCGAGATTTCCCACGGGAAACTTGAACTGATTTTTTTCCTGCGATAGCTACTGACAAGTCACATCAATCCAATCCATCTCCAGACATAACACTCTAGAATCTGATTTTATTCATCCATTTCTTACTTTCGGCTGGAAACTTTTTGAATTTTCCGAGATTTCCCACGGGAAACTTGTACTGATTTTTCTTCCTGCGATAGCTATTGATAAATCACATCAATGCAATTCATCTCCAAACATAACACGTTAAAGGCTGATTTTATACACATTTTCTAATAATTTTTGGAAAATCGAATTTTCCGAGATTTCCCACGGGAAACTTGAACTGAATTTGTTTCCTGCGATAGCTATTGAGCAATCACATCAATTGAATCCATCTCCAGACATAACACTCTAGAGGCTGATTTTATACAAATTTTCTAATAATTTTTGGAAAATCGAATTTTCCGAGATTTCCCACGGGAAACTTGAACTGATTTTTTTCCTGCGATAGCTACTGACAAGTCACATCAATCCAATCCATCTCCAGACATAACACTCTAGAATCTGATTTTATTCATCCATTTCTTACTTTCGGCTGGAAACTTTTTGAATTTTCCGAGATTTCCCACGGGAAACTTGTACTGATTTTTTTTCCTGCGACAGCTATTGATAAATCACATCAATGCAATTCATCTCCAAACATAACACTTTAAAGGCTGATTTTATACACATTTTCTAATAATTTTTGGAAAATCGAATTTTCCGAGATTTCCCACGGGAAACTTGAACTGAATTTGTTTCCTGCGATAGCTATTGAGCAATCACATCAATTGAATCCATCTCCAGACATAACACTCTAGAGGCTGATTTTATACAAATTTTCTAATAATTTTTGGAAAATCGAATTTTCCGAGATTTCCCACGGGAAACTTGAACTGATTTTTTTCCTGCGATAGCTACTGACAAGTCACATCAATCCAATCCATCTCCAGACATAACACTCTAGAATCTGATTTTATTCATCCATTTCTTACTTTCGGCTGGAATCTTTTTGAATTTTCCGAGATTTCCCACGGGAAACTTGTACTGATTTTTCTTCCTGCGATAGCTATTGATAAATCACATCAATGCAATTCATCTCCAAACATAACACGTTAAAGGCTGATTTTATACACATTTTCTAATAATTTTTGGAAAATCGAATTTTCCGAGATTTCCCACGGGAAACTTGAACTGAATTTTTTTCCTGCGATAGCTATTGAGTAGTCACATCAATTGAATCCATCTCCAGACATAACACTCTAGAGGCTGATTTTATACAAATTTTCTAATAATTTTTGGAAAATCGAATTTTCCGAGATTTCCCAGGGGAAATTTGAACTCAATTTTTTTCCTGCGATAGCTATTGACAAGTCACATCAATCCAATCCATCTACAGACATAACACTCTAGAGGCTGATTTTATTCATCCATTTCTTACTTTCGGCTGGAAACTTTTTTGAATTTTCCAAGATTTCCCGCGGGAAACTTGTACTGATTTTTTTCTTTGCGATAGCTATTGATAAATCACATCAATGCAATTCATCTCCAGACATAACACTTTAAAGGCTGATTTTATACAAATATTCAAATAATTTTTGGAAAATCGAATTTTCCAAGATTTCCCAAGGGAAACTTGAACTGAATTTTTTTCCTGCGATAGCTATTGCCAAGTCACATCAATCGAATTTATCTCCAGATATAACACTCTAGAGGCTGATTTTATACAAATTTTCTAATAATTTTTGGAAAATCGAATTTTCCGAGATTTCCCACGGGAAACTTGAACTCAATTTTTTCCTGCGATAGCTACTGACAAGTCACATCAATCCAATCCATCTCCAGACATAACACTCTAGAATCTGATTTTATTCATCCATTTCTTACTTTCGGCTGGAAACTTTTTGAATTTTCCGAGATTTCCCACGGGAAACTTGTACTGATTTTTTTTCCTGCGACAGCTATTGATAAATCACATCAATGCAATTCATCTCCAAACATAACACTTTAAAGGCTGATTTTATACACATTTTCTAATAATTTTTGGAAAATCGAATTTTCCGAGATTTCCCACGGGAAACTTGAACTGAATTTGTTTCCTGCGATAGCTATTGAGCAATCACATCAATTGAATCCATCTCCAGACATAACACTCTAGAGGCTGATTTTATACAAAATTTCTAATAATTTTTGGAAAATCGAATTTTCCGAGATTTCCCACGGGAAACTTGAACTGATTTTTTTCCTGCGATAGCTACTGACAAGTCACATCAATCCAATCCATCTCCAGACATAACACTCTAGAATCTGATTTTATTCATCCATTTCTTACTTTCGGCTGGAAACTTTTTGAATTTTCCGAGATTTCCCACGGGAAACTTGTACTGATTTTTCTTCCTGCGATAGCTATTGATAAATCACATCAATGCAATTCATCTCCAAACATAACACTTTAAAGGCTGATTTTATACACATTTTCTAATAATTTTTGGAAAATCGAATTTTCCGAGATTTCCCACTTGAAACTTGAACTGAATTTTTTTCCTGCGATAGCTATTGAGCAATCACATCAATTGAATCTATCTCCAGACATAACACTCTAGAGGCTGATTTTATACAAATTTTCTAATAATTTTTGGAAAATCGAATTTTCCGAGATTTCCCACGGGAAACTTGAACTGATTTTTTTCCTGCGATAGCTACTGACAAGTCACATCAATCCAATCCATCTCCAGACATAACACTCTAGAATCTGATTTTATTCATCCATTTCTTACTTTCGGCTGGAAACTTTTTGAATTTTCCGAGATTTCCCACGGGAAACTTGTACTGATTTTTCTTCCTGCGATAGCTATTGATAAATCACATCAATGCAATTCATCTCCAAACATAACACGTTAAAGGCTGATTTTATACACATTTTCTAATAATTTTTGGAAAATCGAATTTTCCGAGATTTCCCACGGGAAACTTGAACTGAATTTGTTTCCTGCGATAGCTATTGAGCAATCACATCAATTGAATCCATCTCCAGACATAACACTCTAGAGGCTGATTTTATACAAATTTTCTAATAATTTTTGGAAAATCGAATTTTCCGAGATTTCCCACGGGAAACTTGAACTGATTTTTTTCCTGCGATAGCTACTGACAAGTCACATCAATCCAATCCATCTCCAGACATAACACTCTAGAATCTGATTTTATTCATCCATTTCTTACTTTCGGCTGGAAACTTTTTGAATTTTCCGAGATTTCCCACGGGAAACTTGTACTGATTTTTTTTCCTGCGACAGCTATTGATAAATCACATCAATGCAATTCATCTCCAAACATAACACTTTAAAGGCTGATTTTATACACATTTTCTAATAATTTTTGGAAAATCGAATTTTCCGAGATTTCCCACGGGAAACTTGAACTGAATTTGTTTCCTGCGATAGCTATTGAGCAATCACATCAATTGAATCCATCTCCAGACATAACACTCTAGAGGCTGATTTTATACAAATTTTCTAATAATTTTTGGAAAATCGAATTTTCCGAGATTTCCCACGGGAAACTTGTACTGATTTTTTTCCTGCGATAGCTACTGACAAGTCACATCAATCCAATCCATCTCCAGACATAACACTCTAGAATCTGATTTTATTCATCCATTTCTTACTTTCGGCTGGAATCTTTTTGAATTTTCCGAGATTTCCCACGGGAAACTTGTACTGATTTTTCTTCCTGCGATAGCTATTGATAAATCACATCAATGCAATTCATCTCCAAACATAACACGTTAAAGGCTGATTTTATACACATTTTCTAATAATTTTTGGAAAATCGAATTTTCCGAGATTTCCCACGGGAAACTTGAACTGAATTTTTTTCCTGCGATAGCTATTGAGTAGTCACATCAATTGAATCCATCTCCAGACATAACACTCTAGAGGCTGATTTTATACAAATTTTCTAATAATTTTTGGAAAATCGAATTTTCCGAGATTTCCCAGGGGAAATTTGAACTCAATTTTTTTCCTGCGATAGCTATTGACAAGTCACATCAATCCAATCCATCTACAGACATAACACTCTAGAGGCTGATTTTATTCATCCATTTCTTACTTTCGGCTGGAAACTTTTTTGAATTTTCCAAGATTTCCCGCGGGAAACTTGTACTGATTTTTTTCTTTGCGATAGCTATTGATAAATCACATCAATGCAATTCATCTCCAGACATAACACTTTAAAGGCTGATTTTATACAAATATTCTAATAATTTTTGGAAAATCGAATTTTCCAAGATTTCCCAAGGGAAACTTGAACTGAATTTTTTTCCTGCGATAGCTATTGCCAAGTCACATCAATCGAATTTATCTCCAGACATAACACTCTAGAGGCTGATTTTATACAAATTTTCTAATAATTTTTGGAAAATCGAATTTTCCGAGATTTCCCACGGGAAACTTGAACTTAATTTTTTCCTGCGATAGCTACTGACAAGTCACATCAATCCAATCCATCTCCAGACATAACACTCTAGAATCTGATTTTATTCATCCATTTCTTACTTTCGGCTGGAAACTTTTTGAATTTTCCGAGATTTCCCAGGGGAAACTTGTACTGATTTTTTTTCCTGCGACAGCTATTGATAAATCACATCAATGCAATTCATCTCCAAACATAACACTTTAAAGGCTGATTTTATACACATTTTCTAATAATTTTTGGAAAATCGAATTTTCCGAGATTTCCCACGGGAAACTTGAACTGAATTTGTTTCCTGCGATAGCTATTGTGCAATCACATCAATTGAATCCATCTCCAGACATAACACTCTAGAGGCTGATTTTATACAAATTTTCTAATAATTTTTGGAAAATCGAATTTTCCGAGATTTCCCACGGGAAACTTGAACTGATTTCTTTCCTGCGATAGCTACTGACAAGTCACATCAATCCAATCCATCTCCAGACATAACACTCTAGAATCTGATTTTATTCATCCATTTCTTACTTTCGGCTGGAAACTTTTTGAATTTTCCGAGATTTCCCACGGGAAACTTGTACTGATTTTTCTTCCTGCGATAGCTATTGATAAATCACATCAATGCAATTCATCTCCAAACATAACACGTTAAAGGCTGATTTTATACACATTTTCTAATAATTTTTGGAAAATCGAATTTTCCGAGATTTCCCACGGGAAACTTGAACTGAATTTATTAATTCGACAGCTATTGACAAATCACATAAAAACGATTCAGCTTTAGATATATACTCTAGAGGCTGATTTTATTCCAATTTTGTATATTCTTCTGATTTTTCGATATTTTCTACGAAGCAAAGTTTTACACGTAAATTTATTTACAAAAATTTATATTTATAGATTTCTATGTATCCTATTTATTTTCGGCAGATAACTACTAAATTTTTTATTTTCGGCTTGAATGTTATATCATAATCTGCATTATCGACTTTTAACTTTCGGCTGGAAACTTTCGGCTCTGCCTTACCATTTTTTTTTTACTGTCGGCTGGACTAACACAATCTGCATTATCGACTTTTCACTTTCGGCTGGCAACTTTCGGCTAACTTTAACAGTATCGTTTGTTGTATACAACTACCAATATAAAGGCATTCAAACGATCCTGGGTATTAATCCGACGACTGATTAAGGGAAGTCACATGTAAAGTTTTTTCTGGTCTCATTTACATATAGTGTTCGTCGAAAATAACAAGTCGCCATTATTTAAATTATAAAAATTATTTTTCCACATCCCAAACCAAATTCTATTTTGTAATTCAAACAGGATCCAAAATTTTTTTTGTTTTCATGTTAAATCTCCAACACAATCAACCGCAAAGCACAATCAATCATAATGACATTCAAAATCAAAATTTCAGCAGTTTTACCAGCGCGCGATTTGTTATTCATATAAAAATGGAATTTTTTTATCGTTTTTTTTTTTTTTTTTAACATGAAACGTGAATAAAATTTTTAAATACAACAAAAATATTTGCAACAGTTATGTATGTGTATTTTAATGTACATAATATAATAAAAAGCACTTAACACAAATTTATTGAATTTTTCTTTTTGTGTTCAGCATTGAATCGATATTTTTTTTTGGTTTATTTGCATTATTGAATTAATTCAATTGAAATGTACGCGAACAAATAAAAAAATTAATTTTGAACTAAAAATTTAAAAAGCTCATCATAATAATATAAAGCAATCTGCCATCGACCACCTCCTTCATTAATTTTTTTTTTGTTTTTGTGTTATTTTTGTAAGCCATGCAGAGTAATGAAAAAATTAATTTAATTATATTTAATGTAAAAAAGCTCTAGTTTTATGTAAAAAAAAAGAACACGACCAAACATGATACATAAATTAAATGAACTTTTTTTTTGTTACTGTAATACTCTTTTAAAAGCTCTCACAAATTAAAACTATTCATGTGTGTATAGGTATATCTAGTGTGTTTTTTTTCTGTTCTAAATACTTGTTTATAGGGCTGTCATAATTTTTATGTGATGATGTTTGGGTGGTAAATATGAGCTTTTGTACGTTTTGTATAAATAAATAACAAAAAATATTGAGTTTGCAGTCTGTTAGTTTTGCATGTAGGTAGTTTATAGTGTTTTTTGGTTCTTCTCCATAATAATTTCATTAAGAGGTAGATATAGCAGCATGATACTTAACGAGAAAAAAAAATTGAGATTTTGTTTTCGAATATAGTATACTGCGAGGGTGAATAGGTTATGATTTTATGAACTTAGAATATTTAATTTGATTTTCTAATTAATTGTAATGAACTTTTGACTTGAAGTTGTTTACTACATCACTTGTTGATTTGTTTTGCAAATAAATTTATGCATATCATGTAATCACAATATCGAAAGCTTTAACTTTAATGTTGATTTTACCTCACGATTTAATAAAGACGTTAATTTTGTTACAATTGAGAGTTATTCTAGTGATGGTAGACAGATGGGTTTTAAATTCGGAGGTTAAATGCAAATGATAAAGCGTTATAAATGTATCTGTACTTGAATTTGGCTAACAAACAGGAAATGAGAGATCATGTTTTATACACACATACAATCTATAAAAAAATTAAATTCTTTTTATGTTTAAGCAGGAAAATGTTACAGTGCAGAGAATTTGATACGCAGGGAACCAAATAAAATCGTAAATCACGCACGCTCAAACTAAAGAGCAACCAAATGAAGATCATATAAGGACTAGTGGAGATATTATACACTAGCAGAACAATTTACTTTTAGAAATTATGAGCACCTAAAGGAATGAGCCATAAAGAACACAAGAGAAGCAAATGGAGGCACGCTGATGGTGATAAATTAGTTGTTAGAGACTAAGCAACCGATCGTAAAAATGGTAATAGGTCCAAACTAAGTCGTATATATGCGGCGAAGGCGACTAAATAGCAAAGCACTGTGAGAAGGAACCAAATTGTTCCGTACATGTGAACGAAATCATCTGGAATTTTTTAATTTTTTTTTTTTAGGTTTGCGGCAATTCATTCCATATTTTTGGCTCACTTAAATTTTTTTTTGGGGCGACTATGTATTGGGGTATAATTGCCACATGCCGTATGCTGTGCTTGAGCAAAGGAGTTGGTTAGTAAATACATTAATATCGAGAAGCACTATACTGTTATAAGCCGCTGCTTCCAACAAGATATTGCACTATTTAATAGGGCGAACACCGGTACTTGTCACAATGAACTAGTAATTGATGTTGCATTGACATTATGATCATATTGGTCAAAATATTGCATTGTTAAAGGTAAGGCTATATATAGAACAAGATTAGCCAAAAAGATTCGAAAATGCTGAGTGGCTAATAGTTGATTAAGGACTCTTCTTAGAGCTTCCCCGTGACGCTGACTTACTAACACGCAGTTTTTGTATAAAATTGTATAAATTCACTAGAATATTGTGTTATTAAGACGTTTGTAAAATAAAATAAATTAACCACCAATCAATTAGTACTGGACTGGGAAACTGAAGCCAACGAATCTCTATTTACACTCACGAAACGGATTAAATCCCCTCGATAAAGACAGTGGAAGGTCAATAACCTTGCCGTACCGTGACGTCATTCGAGTTGTCCCGCTCTTCTAAGCTATTCCTATATAGCCGGAGCCCCCATCGCAATACTTCACCTACAGACTAAATCCTCGTATAGGACGGGTCAGTAACCCTTGTTGTGGTCAAGTGTCACTCGGTCACTCCGCGTCTAGCAGAACGAGCAGCCATCGGAGTTACAGTAGTGTCAGATTTGGGGTATTACAACAGGTAACATCCTCACAAACTAACCGATGGCCGCATTACAAGATCAGCTAAATGAACTCCGGAAGCAAATACCCGCGCTACAGGAGGCACACTAATCAATGGATGCTGTCAAGCAAAAGGCTTCAAAGGAAGCGGCGATCGCCCGAAAACAGTTAGCTGCCATTCAGCAGTGACAGACGGCAACGGAGGCAGACCAACAAGAAAGCCGAATCAGAAACCATGGCGGTTTGGCAACAATTAGAAGCAATGAACGCAGAAATGGCCGTACATACGCGAACTACGCAGGAAGAGTGCGAGAAGATGCAGAGTGGTATGCAATTTACCACCCTACAACAAGATTTTCTGGAGTTATCGCAAATTAAAAAGCTCTCATGGCTGGCCAAACAGTCGACACCTAGAGAATCTGTCATTACCGATGTACCGCGCGGTATGGATTCAGATCCTGGTGTAGCTCCAGCCCTTAGTACAGTTCCGGCCCCGGGTATATTATTGCCGGTAAATACGCAAGTCAACGAATATTCAGGCATCCTGTCGCGGCCACTAAAGTTGTCAACATACGACGGCTCCTCCTGTTGAAAGGAGTATTACATGCATTTCGAGTTGGTCGCGGAAGCTAACAGATGGACCATGCTACAGCGATCCATTCAATTGGGGACAACGTTAGGCGGCGATGCACTAGTAATGCTATCCTCAATCGAGCCGACAGCAAGACGAGATTTTGAATTATTATGTAGCTCGTTGTCGCTTCGCTTTAGTACAGATTAACAAGAGAAAAAAGTTTTATCCTTCTCTACTATCGAACACAACAAACCAAGGAGAGCCTCTCAGCATTCGGAATGGATATGAAGAAATTCAGTGTCATCGAGCCAGCTGTCAGCCCTTGGTCTCCTCCCGTCGTGCTTGTCCGGAAGAAAGATGAGTCCCTAAGGTTATTTGTCGATTACCGGCGATTCAATGATGTTACCAGAAAAGACTCATTTCATTTACCTCTAATTGACGTTACTTTGGATTCAATGAAAGTTGCTGGTTTTCGACCCTCGATTTAGAATCCGGTTATTGGTAGGTTGAATTGGACGAAAAAGACAGGCATAAGACTGCGTTTTCGACCAGAGTCGGCCTTTGGCAGTTCACAGAAATGCCCTTTGGCCTGTGCAACGCTCCTGCCACATTTTCGAGATTAATGTAGATGGTTTTCGCAGGGCTCCCATGGGAACGTGCCTGGTTTATCTAGATGACATAATCGTCTACGGAAAAGACATCGACGAACTAACCAAGAAGATGCAGCAGCTATTCGAGAGAATACGAGCGGCAAACTTGAATACGAAAAAGTGTTACCTATTCAAGAGGAAAGTCCAATACCTATAGGACATATTGTTAGTAATAAAGGTATTCGCAAAGGGCCTTTCTTCATACTACCGTACATTCGTAAGAAATTTTGCTTCCATCGCCAAGCTGTTGTTTGAATTGATGGAAAAACAGCGAAAATTCGAATGGAACGACCATGCGAAATGGGCTTTCGAAGAATTAAAGCGACTGATGAGCACCACACCTATCTTGGCATATCCTCAACTTGATAAACCTTTCATCGTCAACACTGATGCAAGTCTGGTCGGGATTGGCGGCGTTCTATCGCAAGAAGTTGACAGCAATGAGAAAATTATCAATAACTTTTCGCGGACGTTGAGGAATGCGGAACGAAATTACTGCACCACCCGGCGGGAATTATTAGCTGTCGTGAAATCTCTCCTACACCTCCATTCCTATGTGTATGGCCAACATTTTACCGTGCGTACAAATCATGCGTCGTTAACCTGGCTGCTGAGTTTTAAAAGGCCTGAAGGCCAAGTTGCTTGATGGATCGAAATTTTACAGCAAAAATATGATTTTGTGATCCAGAGTGCCACGAATGTTTCCGAATCGAGAACCGCGAAGCAGAATCCACCTTTCAAGTGACGAAACTAGATACGGGTGAAGCACGTTTCATAAAAGCCCAGCAGCAAGATGCCGTTCTGGGACGAATCTATGACTGGAAGCAGCAAGGCTTCCGGCCGACATGGGAGGAAATTTCTACGCTTCCTGCAATTACCAAAGGATATTGGGTACAATGGTACTCGATTATAGTGTACGATGGGCTCCTAGAACGTAAGTTCAAATCAGCTGACGGAACTTCAACAAATTTTTCAGACCTTAGTACCGCCAACCATGATCGAGGAGGTGTTAAGCAAAAATGCATCCTTGGCAAGGATAGCTCCGAGATATCAAACAATGGTGCCGGTAATGCGCCGTATGTGCCGCACGAAAAGGTCCGCATCGCCGAACTCCTGGGCGAATAAAGCATTATGTAGTTGGCGTTATGTGGTTGTGGTCCCCTTCCAGTCACGGATAAAGGAAACCGCTACGCGTTAGTCCTTATGGACTATTTTACGAAGTGGCCAGAAATGATCCAAAAGGTTGTCTTTCGATACGGTGTGCCTCTCGAAATCCATTCGAACCAAGGTAGAAATTTCGAAGTGGCTGTGTTCACCAAGTCCAAGACAACAGAACTTCCCGGTGCTAAAAAGACGAGAACCTCACCACTGCACCCGAAATCTGATGGAATGTTAGAAAGGCATAACCGCAACTTGGGTGATTACTTAGCCAAATACATTGGAGATAATGGCACAAGTTGGCCGGCTGCTCCCATTGCTCATGTTGGCGTATCGCTCGTCGGTTCATGAGTTGACTAATGTGTCCCCCGCCAAAATGCTACAGGGAAAAAAGCTGCGCTTACCGAGGTGCATGTTTGTAGTATATTATCCTGATACATTGACGGTCGACGATTATTCCGGAAATTTCCAGAAGCGGATGGATCGCATTCACGAGTTCGCTCGCGGAAATCTTAATCTCGCAACCAACAAGATGGTCAGATAATAAGATTCCAAAGCAAACCCCGTCCAGTTTCAGTCGGACCCCGTCCGACGAGTTGGCTTTTGCCTACAGCTGCAATGCGATTGGGATGGACCGTACGAAATCATCGGAAGAAACCCACTGACAGAGCAATGGTGGTGCACGTCGACAGATTGGGACGTTCGCAAGCTGGAAGGGGGCGGTGTAACAAATTAAAGCGCCTCAAGGACGGACGACTTTGTTTATTTAAATTTTTTATAATTTTTGTAAATCTTCAGAGTTTCCGCTTCAATTTTTCCGAATGTGAAGTGTAACTTGCTAAATTTTGAAAACCCTTAAGAAATTTTAAAAAATTTTAAAACTTGAAATTATACAATATTTAGAATATCAAAAATTTTTAAAACTTTAAACATTTGAAACTACTTGGCTCTTTGGACGTCAACCAAACGCCGGTGACGCCAACTTGCATACAGCGGAAATAACTGGAAACAATGCAAAAAGGTTTGAGTATTTGCTAAGTTTTAGATACGTTTTGTACTAAAATGGTTGATACCTTTGATACATTTTGTAACATTGTTATTTTGTAATATCGGATCATTCGCACACTTCTAGTAGGATTATTATTATTACTATTGGAGGGCCATGTGGGCGATCAGTCACTTCGCACTGCGACCTAAAAGATCTATTGTGCTGGACCCTGCTTATTTATCCGTCCAGTCAATATTCAGGTTCATAATGAACCTGTCAATACTGCCTCCCCGTACGTTATACATACTATCTGGGCTTATTGCTCTCCCTCCAAGATGTTTACTACATCATGTAGTTCTGCTAGAAATACGGTAGCATTAGAGCCCAAGGACTTCGAGAGGGTTGTCCCACTCCCGTATATTCCTACTCCTGCAGGTATTCCGTATGATTTTACTCTTACGAGTTGCTGCGAACTGCAAATCGACCGTAGGTCACCCAGATTTACTACAGGAAGGCTAAATAAAACTGAAGTGTACCTGGTATCCAGTGTCCGCATATTTTGGACTGATTAACCTATCAGCCATTCATCCATCGGCATATGCTGTTCCATCTTAGATTAGGGTTTTTGGTCAAGATTTTCTCCTTTAGCGCCGTACTTTAGCCTGTGCCAAATCGCCAAAAATATGCCAAATGGCCTTAGTTACCAGTGGTTGCCACGAGGAGGCAGCACATACACTTGCGAATTGTGAACAGGTTACCCCTTACACAATTGTACCCATCACGCAGCTGCCTAATGACAAGACCAGAACAGCTCACGTGATGTGCACCCTACTGGAAGGTTAAGGAGCTGGTAGATTAGTCTAGTAGGATAGTATCCACGTCGGCTGGGAGGATTCGTATGTATAACCATAGGACCGTCAAATTCCATTCACGATGGGTTACAATCAATGAAAAAAACAATTAATACATTTCTTTAAATGTATTTCTCAAACATTATAATATTACAGCCATTTTTAACATCAGAAAAATAAATAATTTATGTTTGGTGAATATGATAAAACAAGCCTAAATAAAAAAAAAATTAGAAAACTTACCACTTTTGGTCGAAGAACTCCAGTGCTCAAGGTGTCCCTAAAAATGCTTACTCCGAATGTATGTAGATGTAAATAAATACAAAAGTTTAACAAAATTAAATAACTCAAAAAGATGGCTTCCGGAAATTTTACTAAACAACGCACTTCTAGCGGTTCACCCAATGCACCACTATGATCCATCCGGCGCAAACACGAGCTCGCCGCACATTGGGTGCCACCTGAACCAGCACATTGTGCACTAGGTCACGTGACATAGAACGACCAACCGCTGATCGGCTTGTCCAAAACTAAACGAAACGAACACGAAAGTCACACAACACAAAACAAAATAAAAATTAAATAAATCAGTCCCATCTCGATTTCTAACGCGACAACAAGTCGCTCGTGGTGTTGGCCGCCAACCACAATGGTTTGTGTCATAAAATGGTGATGATTAATATTAATAAAATTTGTAACATTTTTAAATAAATAAATTATATTTAATTAAATTATTACACAAAATAAAATTGTGTTAAAATTGTACGTCGAATTATTTATAACACTAAACCTTATACACTGATATGGTGACTGTTTCCAATTCGCCATTTCGATTCGGAACCGGTCTAATATACTCTATGTTATGTCGGTCTGTATCAGTAGGAAAATACAGCATCCACACAAAAAAAACTCCGCAAATAAAATACGCAAGTCTTATACCCCAGTTAGTACAGCTATGCGATAGGTTTTTGTTTATTGCTTTGCAATTTGTTCCGTACGTACGGACCTTAAATATGCGATATTATAACCTTGCGTAATTTCTACTTAAAACCCGGTTCAAAATCTACACCACACAAAAAACAATTATCATTCTAACGGTGACACCTGGTGTGTAATAAAATAAGGTAAAATTAATAGCTCAATGTTTTACTGTACTAAAATGGAATTTTCCATGATAAAATTGTTCTAAATGTTTCTACGCTATTCTAACTAGAAAAGTCATGAGCTTTCTAGAAATTTGGTTTGTGTACATCAAAAGGCGAACGAAATCGAATTAGATTATTATTATTTGGTAAGCGATAGTGTGACGATTAAAAAGGAATGAAAAAGCTATTTAAAAGTGTTTTTTTGATTTATACCCAGCGAGATATATCAGGTGTAAATGATTATTTTGGAAAATGCTCATTTCATTTTTTGATTGATATTCAGTGAGATAGGTTAGGTTAGGTTTGGGTGGCGGTCCACTAGGACCAGGCATAGACACAAAAATGGTCCGTAGCCGTATCACGAATAATTGTTTCCTCCAACTCATTGGAACCATTTTGAGCTGCTAACAAAGCGCTAAATACTCTCAGGTCTTTAAAGAGGTGTGCCCCTAGAAACTTTAGTCTGTTTTGTGCTAGACGAGAGCAGGTGCAAAGAAGATGAAGTACTGTCTCTTCCTCCTCTTCGTCCTCGCAACTACGACAGTAGTCATGTGGCAAGACACCTAGTCTACTCACATGCCTCACTTTAAGAAAGTGCCCCGTAATCACTCCAATAACCACACTGATCTGACTTCGCTGAAGTGTGATCAGCTGTTTGCATCTCGCCAAGTCCAACTGGCAGAAGGAAAGATTTAACAGAAGTTCCTCGCAGAACATTCCAGCCCCGACTTTCCCTTCCCGTTTTAAATCATCAGGGAAGAAGTTTATAACTTCTAGTTCCAAAACTGCACCCATCATCCTGCCCTTCTTGGATGGGATCCTAGTCCGGAACTTTGTGTCAAAAGATAGTGACGGGACAGTATAGTCGTTGGTCTTGGGAATTTGTTTGTTGCACAAAATAGATGAGTGCCCTGTATTGTTGCAGGTTTACATTAAGATGGATTTCAGCCGTATAGCAGCACAAGCTGCAAATTGTTTCCCCAAGATATCTAGAGGAGTTAAAAACAGCAGAGTCTCTAGTGTCTGAGTGGATGTGCTCCTCAATGTACCACTGATTCAAAGAGAGATTGTTCTCTGAACTTTGGTCAACAGCTTTTGGTAGACAGTTTTGTCCTGAGCAGGCCACCAGACAGATTACCCCATACAAGAATATGGGTGTGTTTATTGCGGTATAAAGCCAATGTACGATACGGTGCTCCATCCCTCTCCTTTCCCAATGGCATTTTTGCAAGAGTATAGCGCTACTGAAGTTTTCTTTACTTTTTCCAGAGTGTTGAGTTTCCAATATAATTTGCTATCCAAAACGAGACCCAGAAACTTCGCTTCAACTGTAAAAGTCAATCTGAACCCATTTAATGTGAGAGGATCGATGTTGAAGAGAAAGTTCAGATTTCCTAGAGAAGAGAACCAATTCGGTTTTGTGCAAGTTCACATTCAACCCACAGCCATTGGCCCATAATGAAAGAGTGCCCAGGGCATTTTGCATAAGCTCACTAAAGGTGCCGGGATATTTGCCACTGACACCAATAGCAACATCATCCGCATAGGCAACCACCTTGAAGCCACCGTCCTCCAGTCTCAGCAACAGGTCATTTATTACCAAGATCCAAAGAAGGAGAGACAGTATGCCACCCTGTGGCGTACCTCTCCTTGCAAATCTTCTGATGGAGTATTCCCCAAAACTGGAATTTATGATCCTGCTCCGTAGCATTTGATCTATCCAGTCCTTGAGTGATTCATCCACTCCCTGATCTGAAAGTGCCCGAGTTATAGCCCCTGGAAGCACATTGTTAAAGGCCCCCTCAATATCCAAGAATGTTACCATTGCGTAGTCTCTATATTCAAAAGATTTTTCAATGAAAAATAGAAGAGAATGAAGAGCAGTCTCTACAGATCTCCCCTTGCAATAGGCATGTTGAGATTTAAATAGCTTTTCCGACACAATCGTGCCTCTAATATGAGCTACTATTTGTCTTTCCAGTGTTTTAAGAAGGAAGGAAGACAAGCTAATCGGTCTAAGATTTTTGAGATTGCAACTGAGCGTTTTCTCGCTTTAGGTATAAACACAACCTTCACTTCTGTCCGTTTACTAGAAATGTGACATAGTTCTTGGCTGCCTTTACAAATTACCTCTAGTTTGTTGAATATCCGCAGGGATAATACTCTCGAGGCCAGGCGACTTATATGGTTTAAAACTGATTATCGCCCACAGGATCTTTTTTCTGCTAGTAATTTGGCCTATGAGGCTACTAGCCCTTTTACCTACTGATGTACTAGGTACAGATTCGAAACAACCAGGAAAATGAGTCTCCGGCCGTTGAAGATAACTAGGAACTGGTAGTTAATTAAGACCCAGAATAGTTCTTATGGTATCCCAGTTGGTTTTCCTCCTGTTTCTGTAGATTGGACTTTTTGGAGAAATCAAGTTCCTTTCAAATTGAAGATAATAATGATCAGAAAAGGAATGGTCCTCCGACACTCTCCAGTTTAATAGACTAATCGTCATAAAGCTTGAGACAAGAGTAATATCCAATCCCTCCCGTCTATTACTAGTTATAAAGGTCGGCTTATTGCCTATGTTACATATATGAAGGTTAGTCCTTAAAATGTAATCAAGGAGTAACACAAGTCGTTCATTTGTGTCCGTTCTTCCCCAGATTGTGTAATGAGCATTTGCATCACTTCCAAGGATGACTCCAACCTTGCGCTTCTGAGCCTCCAAGATTAGCTCACCTAGAATGATTGGTGGAGTATCCACTTCATCATAAGCCAGGTAAGCTGATACTAGCTAGATGTTTCGTCTATCGACCTCTATGCCGACCGCTACTACATCTCCGTTACTGAAATTTGATAACAGAAAACAACTTATGTTATTTTTAATGAGAATGCACGACCGAACCTTACCTTCTTTTTTCAGGTGCATTAATCTATAATAGGGGTCTTGAGCCCAAGTAGCCGGTCTTCAGTGACCCAAGGTTCCTGGATCAAGAAGACATCTGTCGCTTCTTTCCCAATTTTTAAAATTAGAGGTTGACTTGAAGAAATGGCAGTGTCATCTCCACAGCCTCTTTTCTACCACAGTAACATCAGAGCCATCCCCTGAAGATAAGTCCTCTGAGAGCCTCTTTAAAGACTCCTTGGACGTTGACATCTAGGTGTCCGTGGAGAGAGTTTCCGCTTGGCTGGCTACCTCCGCGCACGCAGATAAGCTATCAAGCATCGCGATAGTTTCTGAAGATGACTTCGGAGCCTCTGGCTTGTCCGCGTCCTTCTTGTGCACCTTGAGTGTGACTGCACTGAAACCCTAGTTGATTAAACCGTTGGTTTTTCCAGTGTAGCCAGTGACTCCCTGTTTAAGATGATAAGAGCTGACCTACAGTTAGCCTTTGTCTCGTCGAGCTTAGCAACTTGCCAGTTGTGCGTTGGCAATTTCGGGTTGCCAACCTGCAACAACTGGAGTATCACCATCACTAGGCTCCGAAGGGATGTACGCTCTAGCTCTTGGTCTGCAGGGGATCTCCTCCCTATCAATCACAGCAAGGCTAGCTCCGGGCCTTACCTCGCCAAGTCCCCCACTGCTTTCTTATAAAGCAGCAGGGACCTCTGATCTGCAAGGGCAGTCAGTTTCACCTGATTCCTGTGCCAGCCCGCATCCCGACAAGTTGGAGCAGTCCCTCAATTTTCCGACAGGACTTTCAGATAGGTGGTGGCTAAGGCCCCTTCGACCTTCCCCCAATTGCAGGCGTGATATTGCCATCCTCTTCGGATTTGTCAATAACTGCCACAACCAGCTGATCCTTGAGGTCCTCGTTAAAAGGCCTCATAGCGAATGCATGGAGTTTTGTTCGCTTTGCGATCTTAGGACTTTCCTCCTGAAATCTATTTCTTTTAAGCTGTGAGCCAGCTGAATGGCCTTCCGACTTTTCCTCTGTGACTTTTTTTGCCCACGCAAGCGTGGCTCTGTCCTTATCTGTTCTGTCTTCTTTCGAGACGTTATTTATCTTATCCAGGGCCCTTCAGACATTCCTCCTAGTATTATAGGTTGGTTTTGAGGAACCAGCTTCGTTCGTGCTTTGGTTCCGCTTTGTATTTGTATACTCAGATTTGGTGACCCGAGTGAAGGGACCAGCCTCGCTTGAGCTTATGTCCCGTAGTTTATTTGTAGACTTAGAGTCAGGCCAACATAATTGTCCCCACGAGTAGCAGATAAAGAAGTGTCCATCTGTACAGAGATCCGCAGTACTTAATCCGGAGGGCGCCAAGTATCCGGATCCACCGTTAGCGACTGAGCTAGTTTTAAAGCTGGTCCCCCAGTCTAGACGATTATCGGCACGGTACGATTACCACCTCAACCTAGCCCAGCGATTTGTTTAGGGTTAAATACTTTAGCGCTGTGTTTTATTAGCCTAGAAGCCAAAGAATCAGCAATCTAGTTACCAGCGGTCACTACGTGGATGTAACACGAGCACTTCTGGAAGTTGCAAGTTACGGAGCTGACCGCAAGTGCCAACTTGAATCCCCCGAGCAACTTTACACCTGACCACCGCAGTGCAATATATCCAGTATAAGCGCTTATTTTAGAAAATTCTAATTTCCTTTTTTTTTCGTAAAAAAATAAAACAAAATTTAAAAATGTCGCATTATATTACAATTCAAAAAAAAAGGTTTACAAGATGACTCGAATTTATTCATATTTTGTACTAAATTTGGTACTAATTTTTATCTTTTGTACTGAGTTGGTAGTTTTAAAAACACACACTTTGACAAAAATGTTTTTTTTTTTTTGTTTTATTTTTAGTTCCTAAGAATTGTAATTTAAAAACAATGCGCATTTAGTTGAAAAAAAATCTCGTTTTAAAAAATTAAATTTCATTTAGCGCCAAAAGTGTAAAGTATAGCCAAATATTTTAATAAGTACAAAAATCGCCAAAATTCTAATCATAATTATTATTAATTTTGGTTTTTAATCTTCAGGAAATCTATCAAAATCTTCAAATTTAGAATTATAAGAATTTCTAGTTCTTCACGAATGCAACTTGATTCATATTAAAGCTTTCTTAGGCTAATGTTTTATTATTGTTTGAAAATTACAATAATATTCAGAGTTTTCGAAATTCTGTAAGTTTTCCGATTGTAAATTGTAATATTTTAAAACTTAATAATTCGAATTTTTTCGAAAGCTCGAATTTTTCTGATCTGTGTGGAGCGTAACATTTCACAACATTAATTCATTTTTCATTAATTTTCAAATATCCAAGGTTTTCCTACAAAATTGAAAATATAATAATCTGAAGAATTTAAAAATTTCTTCTTTCTGACGAAAGTGAAATAAACAAATATAAAATTTTAAGAATATAATTAAGAAATTTAAGAATTTTTTCGAATCCAGCTGGTTGAGTCCCCGGTATAAATTATCAAGAATTGCTCTCTGAAATTTTTTTCGAAGTTTGGAAATATTTTAATTAGTACGAGGATCAAATATATCAAATTTATAACTTTATACGTTAGCTTACGAAAAGTTTATGAAAATCAAAAAAATCAAAATTTTTAAAATTTTAAATTTTAATAATATTTAACATTTTGTTGATAATTTTCACTCAAACATTATTCTTATCAACGTCTGAAATTGTTACCTTTTTCTTGAATAAAATCTCATGTGTTTGACCAAGCTAAGTTTAAAAATTTTAATTTTAATTAAGTTTGTCGAAAATTCGAAACTTTACCAAATTGATTAGCAGAGTGTTAGCAGAGAAATTTTCATTTGAATCATTGATTTTCATTAACCAAGAATTACAAAAATCGGCAGAAAATCAAAAAATTGTATACTTACAAAACTCAATATTTTGGAAATTTCGCATTGGTATCGAATGAAAAGTAATCGTTCTTGATGTTAGGGTAAGGAGAATACTTGCTGTATCATCCGAGGGTAACGGGTTTGGTTCCCAGTGATAGTTATAAAAAATATCACGATTGGGTGTTTTGCTGTAAATGTATGTGTGTGTACATGTTTGGTGTGAGGTGCATGAGGCTCATAAACATCATTCCCCTTTACCTTCCAAATAAAAAAAAGTAACGGCTGTATATCTTGTGATTTGATGTAATGTACAAAGTTTAAGAGAAACGCACAAACTTTCGAATTATCACAAAATCTTTAGAATTGTTGTGGTGCATATACATTTTAATTTTACATAAGATTTAACACAGAAAATAACAAAAATTTTCTTGGAAGATCAAAACCATTAAAAATTATCAAAATTCCAAAAATTTTCATATTATCTTAAAAATTAAAATTATTTAAAAATTTGGAGAATTACAACCTTGGGAATTTTATGGAAAATTTCTAATATTTTTTAAATAAACGTTTTTCAATTGATTTAGGTTTTCCTTCTTCTCTTCAAGAATCCTCCGTTTTTTATTCGTCTAGATAATTTGTACCACTTCCAAACTTTAAGAATTTAAGATTTTTTAATGATTAAATTTAAAATTTCAAGAATAAAAGATTTTAAATATTTAAGAAAAAATTACAAATATAAAAATGATTAGATCAGTATAAAACATAAGATTAAAATCTTTGAAAATTTTAAAATTCAGTGTTGGAGCTTGTGAACTTCAAAACTTATTATTCGGTAACAGATGAAAAATTCTAAAATAAAAAAATAAAAAATCATTGTAAAAATAGAACTCGACAGGTACAAAAGAAGAACACCCACTTTCTCATTTGAGATTCAAATTTCAAGAATATTAAAAATTTTGTAATTTTAGAAAGACCTTTGAAGTCAAATTTTCAATTTTGAGAATACGAACAATTTTGGGAATACCAAGTTGAGTAATACCAATATTTTCCGAATTTTTTAATGAAACTTTTTTTATTGAAATTTCTAATTTTTTTTAGAATTACAAAAATCTTCATAATATAATGCAAATATTTGAATATTTTTTTTTTTTATTACAAAACCCATCAGAGCTCACAAGTTATTTTCAAGTATTCCGATTATAATTTGTAATATTTTGAAACTTTTAATTGTATTAAATTATTAATATTTTCATCAAATTTTGGAATTCTAAGACAATAAGATTATTTCGGCTTTTTATAGACAACATATATTAAAAATAATGGCATTCACAACATTTTCGACTTGTTAATCATAAAAAATGAAGAGTCCAATCATTTATAAATATATCTACCAAAAAAAAGTAGAAATATCAAAATCCCCTCGTACTTTAACCCGAAGTCAATACAAAGTATATCGACTGCAAAAATGGAAACTTTCCTGAAGCTTTTTCTGTGGTAGTTTGGTTTCGTACTGACAAGCTCGTACAAACAAAAAAGTTCGGTCTACTCATCAGGTAGCTACGACCAAACTATAAAAATACAATTCCAACTTTATACATTACGTATGAGGCAAGAACGCATTGACTTAGCGAATTATATAAATCACCAAATCAAAAAACTGATATTTCTATTTTTTTGGTAGATATATTTATAAATGATTGACCTCTTATAAAATTAAAATGTTGTGAATGCCATTATTTTTAATATATTTTGTCTATAAAAAGCCGAAAGAACCTTATTGATTTAATGCGGAATTTTAAGAATAACAAAAAATAAATTTTTCAACCATAAATAATAATAAAAATTTACAAAAAAGAAAATGTTTGTCTAATGCAAATTGTAACATTTTAAAATTTGAAGGTTGTTAATAAATGTTTAGTAATTTAACAATTTCAATAATATTTTCAAATGCTGAGAGAACCTGGCAAAGGACACGCGCCCCGGAAAACAAAAAAATCCTCAATTTTCTATGCAATAAACTAAAACAACTTATAAAAGAAATTAAGAATGAAACTATTAACAAGTACTTAAATGGTCTCACCGAACATAAAGATACTGATTACTCTCTTTGGAAAGCAACAAAGGGATTAAAAAGAACTAAAATGCATGTGCCACCTATTAAAAATGGGGAAGGAACCTGGGCCAAAAGCGACAAGTAAAAAGCTATTTTATTTGCAGCTCACTTGGAAGACACCTTTCAACCGTTATCTAGGCAAACAGCAGATGAAAACATAATAACAATTAGCAAAATTGATGAATATAATAAACGATGTGTAACATTACAGGAATTAAAAAATGAGATCAAGTGTAATTTGAACGCAAAAAAAGCTCCAGGATATGATTTAATTACTGGACAAGTCGTAAAAGCCATTCCCGAGAAGGGACTACGAAAATTGGTTCAAATTATCAATGCTGTCTTCAGACTAAAATATGTCCCCACGGCAATGGAAGGTTGCTGAAGTAATTATGATCCCCAAACCAGGCAAACCAGCGAACGATAAAAATTCGTACAGACCGAATTCACTACTTCCTGTAATTTCAAAATTATTTGAAAAATTACTGCTCAAGAGACTCAAGCCAATAATAGAAGAGAGAAATTTGATTCCACCGCACAAATTTGGATTTAGAGAAAATCACTCTACGATAGAACAAGTTCACAGAATAACGGATATAATCGAAGACTCACTTGAGAATTAGAAGATATGCTCCAGCATCTTCTTAGATGTAGCACAAGCTTTCGACAAAGTTTGGCACCAAGGACTTGAATTTAAATTGCCTCGAGATCTACCAAAGCAATTCTATCAAATTCTTAAATCTTATATCGCAGACCGACATTTCCGTGTAAAATATAACCGAGAGTACTCTGAACTAAAGAGAAGATCAGCAGGCATACCACAGGGTAGCGTACTGGGTCCTATATTGTACACCCTGTACACCAGAAATATGCCAAATACAGAAGGTGCCACCATAGCAACATTTGCAGACGATACAGCTATTCTGGCGACTGGAAAGTGTATATCAGAAGCAACGACCAAACTTCAAAAAGCAACCGACACAGTGAGTAGCTGGACAAAGAAATGGCGCATTAGCCTAAACGAAGCAAAATCGGTTCACGTAAACTTCACAAACCAGAAAATTAACTGGATTCCAGTGAAACTAAATTCAAGGCCGGTTCCAAATGCAAATACAGCCAAATACCTCGGCATGACTCTCGATTGCAAGCTTAGATTGAAAGAGCATGTTAAAAAGAAAAAAGAAGAATTGAACATTAAATATAGGAAAATGTATTGGCTAATAGGTAGAAACTCTGAGCTTACAATACATAACAAATTGCTATTATATCAGCAAATACTTAAACCAGTATGGACCTACGGTATTCAACTTTGGGGTTGTACCAAGAAGACAAATGTACAAATGATTCAATGTTTTCAAAACAAAGTACTGCGTGGCATTGTAAACGCACCATGGTACATTAGAAATGATAACCTCCATAGGGACTTAAACATGGAATATTTAAGTGAAGAGATACAAAATCATGCGAATAAATACATTTAGCGGATATCTCGACACCAAAATGCAGACATACGAAGTTTGTTGGATACCACCAACGCAGTAAGAAGACTTCAAAGGCAGAAACCTTTGGAATTTGGGAGTTGTATTTAATTAGGATAGAGAAAAATAATTACTATGTAAATTCAAACGGGAGTAACCATTGGGCTACTGCCCGTCAAATGTGAATCTTCATTTAAGAAAGATAAATTACTAAATGATTTGTAAATCAGTTGTAATATTAAATAAAGGTTTTTTTTTTTTTTTTTTTTTTTTTTTTTTTTAATAATTTTATTTATGATAACAATAAAATTTTTTTACAAAGTAACTAGTCATTTTTGACTAACAGCGTTTGACTCTGACAATATAATAATAAAGCACTCATATGTGTTCTTTACATAAAGTGTTGTTTTGGTTGATGATGCATTGTGCGGACTATTCAGGCAACTCAAAAGGTTTTAGTCGTTTGAGTCTTCTTATTATACCCTCTTGATGAAGTAGTCTTGCAGCTTCGATGTTAGGGTGATGATGGAGCCTCTCCTGGTGTTTTTGAGCACATTTATTTATTTCACTTGCGACTGTGTCTATTCCGAGATCTCTATGAAGGTCACTATTACGAGTGTACCAAGGGGCATTTACAATTCCTCTGAGGACTTTATTTTGAAATCGTTGAACTATCTGTTGATTGCTGATTTTGGTGCATCCCCATAGTTGAATACCATATGTCCAGACCGGCTTGAGTACTTGTTTATAAAGCATAAGTTTATTATGAATGGATAACTGAGAGTTTCTTCCAATTAACCAGTACATTTTTCTACATATATTTTAACTGAAGCTCTTCTGCTTTCTTTTTCACGTGTACTTTCCACTTTAACTTTGCATCAAGGTTCATACCAAGGTATTTTGCTTGATTGGCATGTGGTACAGAGATATTATTGAGAGTCACAGGTAGTGGTTCTATTGATCTATTAGTGAAGTTAATGTGAGTAGACTTCGATTCATTCACTTTAATTCTCCACTTAGCTAGCCAATCTTGTATATTATTTACGGCTATTTGTAGTTTGAATGTGACTTCACCGATTGTGTCACCAACAGCTAGAATTGCAGTGTCATCTGCAAACGTGGCGATAGTTGTATTGCTCGTCTGCGTTATGTCGCTTGTAAAGAGCACGAAAAGGAAAGGCCCTAAGACACTCCCCTGCGGGACTCCTGCTTTAGCTTCTTTAATACTGGAGTAAACTCCTTCCTGTTTAACTCTAAAATATCTCCTTTTCAGGTATGACTTTAGCAGTTCGCAATACTCAAATGGCAGAGTTTTCTCCAATTTAAATATTAAACCATCTAGCCAGACTTTGTCAAATGCCTGCGCTATGTCAAGAAATATGGCTGAACAAATCTTTTTTTCCTCTAAGGATTTTTCTATTATATCTGTTATTCTATGGACTTGGTCAATTGTGGAGTGTTCCTCTCTAAATCCAAACTGATGGGACGGAACAGCTCCTGATTTTACAACTTCTGGTTTAATTCGTTTTAATAACAATCTCTCAAATAGTTTTGACATAGTTGGAAGAAGTGATATTGGCCTGTACGAGGCCAGTTCACTTGGTGGCTTACCTGGCTTAGGTATCATTATCACTTCTGCAAATTTCCAAGATAGAGGGACATAACGGAGTCTGAAGGAAGCATTAATTATGTCCGATATTTTTTTAATAACTTTATTAGGTAGTTGTTTTAGAATCTCTCCAGTTATCAGGTCATATCCTGGTGATTTTTTAAGTACTACATGGTTCTTTATTACTTGTTTTACTTCTTTAGCATTAGTTAATGGAATTTCCTGTCTCAGGATAGTTGTTTGGTTTTCGAACAATATATCCTGTTGGTTAAGTGTTGTTAAATTTGGCTGAAAGGTACGCTCGAGATGATCCGCGAATTTTTCTGCTTTTTCTTCTTTGCTTTTAGCCAGGTGACCATTATTTGTTCTTATTGATGGTATATGCATAACTGGCCTTTTCAAATATTTGGTTGCTTTCCACAATGAATAATCACTACCTTTATCATAGGTGAGAGATTGTAGGTATGAATTTATTGATTTATTTTTAAATTCCCTTATTTCTCTACGTATTCGTTGTGTTAAATTATTTAATCTATTTTTGACGGTTGGGTCTCGTGTACGTTGCCACTCCCTACGGGTACTTCTCTTCTCTATAACTAGTGATTTAATTTCCATTGGATAGCATTTGCCAGCTATTTTTTTGTTTGTTGTGTTAGTACTTTTCCACGCCGCTACCTGTATGTCCTTGACGAGCTTCTCCACCTCCTGTTCTAATGTTTCTTCTGATGAAAGTTGTGCGTTTAAAATGATGCTATTGTTTAGTTCATTCCTGAACTTTTTCCAATCAGTATATTTATTTGTTAACAGTGGCTGTTTATCATTAGTAATTATTGTATCACTTATTATCATTAAAATAGAGGAGTGGTCAGATGTGGAGTCCAATCCTTCCTGCACTTGTATATAATCAACCGGGATTTTTCTTGTTATAAAGAAGTCAATTAGGTCTGGTGTTTTATTTTGATCACTGGGCCAATAAGTTGGTTTTCCAGTAGAATGCCAGTTGCAGTTGTATTTAATTATTGCTTGATGAAGCTCTTTCCCTTTAGTTGTGGTTAGTCTTGATCCCCAGTCAGTATGTTTTGCGTTGAAGTCACCCCCGACTACAAATTTTTCACCGAGCTGCTTGAAGAACTGAGTATAAGCATTCTCTTTGATGTTATATCTAGGTGGGCAATATATTGCGGATACCACTAGCTTGTGGTTGCGGGTATTAATGCTAACGCTAATTGTTGTATTTCATCACTTTCAAGTTTTTGTTGCAGATGGTATTTAGTATCTTTTTTTATAATCACGGCACTGCCCCCTCGTGCATTATTATTAGGATGAACTGCTGAGTGAACTTCGTAGCCGCGGATTTTTATATGACTTTGAGTAGTAAGGTGTGTTTCAGATAATAAACATATATCTATTTTTTGTAAATCAAGAAATAGTTGTATTTCATTTTGTCGTTGCAATATACCATTGCAGTTCCATGCAAGAATTTTTAAATTATTTGCCATGTTTTTCGAGTAGAGTGAGCCTTTGTAGGATTGATATAAGGGCTTTTTCTTGCTTTTCTTCTTGTGAACTAAGTCTATCAAGAATATCTTGTAGTATTTTATTAGTTTGGTTATTATTTGAATCATTTAATAAAAGAGAACTATGTTGTCTTCTCGAACTTCCAGTAGATAGTTCATCAGCAAATGTTACATTTGGATTAGTTCTTGATGGCTGGATTAATGTTTGGTGTGGCCTTAAATTTGTAGGTATTCTTGTTGAGGCTGAGTTAATTTCTGGCCTGGTAATTATTGAAGTTTCCCTTGTTTTGTTGCGAATTTTTTGCAGCTCTTTTATAACAATGCAACCTCTGTAGTTGGCTGGGTGTGTCTCTCCACAGTTAACACATTTTGGTGGGGTGTCTTTTAGTTTCGTACATTCAGCCGTACGGTGTTTTCCTACACATTTCACGCATCTGGGCTCCTTATTACAAAAGTTTTGCGTGTGTCCGTAGATTTGGCACTTTTTGCACTGGGGGATCAGCTTAGATTTTTTAACTGCTTCTATTTGCACTTTCATATGGAGTATTTCACTGATTGCATAAATATTTTTAATGTCTTCTGTTCTTTCAAAAGACTACATATATAATGGAAGAGGTGTTTTGTCACCTCTTTTTAGCAGCTGTGTAACTTCTTTAATTTTGTATTTTTTCTCCAAAAGATACTCTTTTATCTCTTCTGGTTTGCATGAAGCGTGTAGCTTCCTAGCAATGACTTTGGTTTGCCTTGTCTGCTTATCTTCGTAGGAATACCACGCTGTCTTTTCTTCGTTAAGAGCTCCTGTTAACTTTCTATAGCTATCACTGTCTGTGACATTTATTTTGATATCACCACTATTTAACGCTGTAGCTTGAAACTTTATATGATTGTTGTCCATGATGTTTCTAATACTCTGATAATTATTGCAATTACATATTATTACTGGAGGTGGCCGTGGCACTTTTTTCTCTAGTTGTACATTCTTACTTCCGGTTGGGAGTTCATTACTTGATCGTTTCTGTTCCGACGGAACCTGAGCTTTATCCTCCTGTTGCACGTGCCTACTTCCGGTTGGAAGCTGCTCAACTGATTGTTTCGAATCGGGTGAAATCTGTGGTGATTTACTCATCTTACGTTTCTTATTTTTTTTGTTACGGTTCAGAATCCATCCCGTTTCTCTATTGAGTTCTTCCTCGTCTGTTTCATACATAACCTCTATATGATCATTGGTGTTGTTTATCTTAGTGGTTTCTTTCTCAGACATTACTGCATTTAGAGCATCTTTTAACTCCTTGTTTTCTCGCTGTAAGTTTTTGAGGTCTTTGTTTAGATTTAACGTTAACTTTTCTATTTCGTAAATCTTATTGCGCAGTTCTGCGTTATCCCTTTCTAAGGTGTTCGCTATTGGTGGTCGTGATCTACCCACCCTGGATTGTTGTTTAAATGGGTTGGGTTGCCCAAAAGGGCTGTTAAACAATGATTGGCTCACCCCAGAATCCTTTGAGCCAGCCTCGTTAGAGGGTGGATTTGCCAGCTGATTAGCTGGGTTACCACCTGGGGTACAATTTCCTGAATCCGTTGTACTCATTGTTTATTTTACTGGTCATAAAGCATCTACCACTCTGACCAGTACGAGTTGGTAGTGGGTCTGGTTTGAGAAGATCATTTACTAAATTCTCGATAGTCAGTTATACCGCCGTGTCTCGGTCGCCAGAGCCTCGTTAGTTATCTAGCAGGGTGCACCACGTGCAGGTGAGGATGACATTTGGACTATTTGTAGACCAATTACTTAAGCCCCCTTTCCCACCACTAGGGTGCCCAGGTAAAAAAAAAATGCTGAGAGCAGATTTCCAAAGTTTGACTTTAATAATTAAGGAATATTATTTTTATACAAAATTGTTTCCGTCCTATGAGGAATTAAACAAATATTTAATTTTCAATAAGTAAGGCTTATAAAAAGTTTATAAAATTTGTAGAATTATTAAAATTTTGGATTTCAATAGTATGTAAGTTTTTATGAAAACTTGTCACTATTTTTTCACGCAATATCCTTAATGGATGTTTGACTAGCTCGGGTTTAAGAGTTTAAGTTCTTAATTAAGTTTGATGTCATTTCGAAACATTAATTAATTGATTGTATTCGGGCTGAGTTTATACAATTGGGTTGAGTAAATCCATTTGGAGTTTGGTTTCAGTTCTACACATGAATAATTGTGAATTTAATCCAAAACGATTTCCAAACAGTCTCACACATTAATTACATTCCACTGTTATAAACATTTTTCCTTCCATCCCTACAAAGAGCTAACGACCGTAAAATGTAATTGAGATAAGTTTTAAAACATTATCCAGACGTAAATACAGCATATTATCTTACATTAATTTAAACAAAAAAATGTTATTCATGTACCCCCTCACATCTAATCAACCTTATGAATTCTAATGAGCAGACATACAAAAACCATAGATACGATATCTACACACAGAGTGAGAGATTTTGAAACCAGATATCTCTTATCATTTTATGTATAACAATTTTTGTTTTTGTTTTTCATGTGGTTACAGAAAAGTTTGCCTCTACTAATCTAATTAAATTTTAATTAACAAACGCAGAAAAAGCTTTTTATTCGACGTCATAAAAATTTCGTTCTTATTATTATTACTTTTTTTCAATTAGAAACCAAAACCATTTTTTTTTACGTATATCTTATCTCATTCTTATCAACATTAATAGGATAGCTAAAATATATACCAGTATAATGGAATGCATTTTATCAGGATGGATTTTAAATGAGGTGAAAGGAATTCCGATAGGTATTGTATGTATTCTTGAGTACGTCGCTCGAAAGTCAATTAAAATAAAAATATAAAACGCCACATCCAAATCACTGTACTTCAATCAAATCAAATTATATTATCAAAAAAGAAAAGATTTACAAAATCAAATCCACCACGGTAAAAGATATCCATCCAAATATTCAAAGATGTATATATAATTTACTCAAATCTTAAGAGACCTACCATAAAATGCTTATAATATAGGTCGAGAGAATTAAATTTCTGAAATTTAATGATTCCATCAAGCATATAATTCAAAAATGTCAAAAACAAAAAATGGAAAAAATTTAAGACAAGGGAAATTGATTTTTCACGATTTTAAATACAAAAAAAAAAAAAAAAATCGCTAACACTCATACAGGCGCAGAAAAAATCAGAAGATTGATGACAAAATTATACTTGTTTCGAAATTTTTGTCTTCTTACAATCTCATCTTGATTGACACTTTCAATAATGGGTATACATGATGTACACAACACAAGAAAAAAAAAACGACTAAGCAATTTTTTTATACGTACAGTAATCAAATTAATTGGGTTTTTGTGCCTCCGGGTATCATTTCATCGTGTACACACAGCGTGACATTACGAAATTTTTTTTATGAACCTAACTTATTCCCAAACTCATAATTTCATGTGAACGCTATAAAGTTCTTCCTTTCCTTTAGAACGACGATAATGATTTCCTTTCACCTGAACAATTAGTATTTTATTCCAGCCTCAAAATCCCATTGTAATAAAGCAGCAAAAATGGCCAATCTCTTATATTCAGCGACATAAAAAATCCATACATCGTCATTCTTCCTTCCGTTTCATATTTTCTGTATACATAAATAGCCCGACAACTTTTTTGCCTCACAAAATATTGTGAAAAGTTTATAAAATATTTTGAATTTTTGCTCTTACTATTTGTGTGTAAATTATAAATATAATGTAAAAGCTTTATTTCATTAAAATGTTACAGTAATCAAAGAAACCATTCAAAAGTATAATTTCTAAAAAGTTTTATCTAACGATTAAAATGCAAGCTTTACTTTAAATTATATGAAAAATTAAAAGAAAAGTTTATTGTGAAGCTTAACAAAAAAAAATGGTTTATTAGAGGTACATTTTAACCAAAACGAAACGTAAAACAAGATAATCTTGATTGACCTAAAGCTTTTTGCAATTCTGATTTTTTTTTTTTAAATTTTCAAAAATTTGGGAGTAATGCTTAGAATTCGTATGATACGTTTGCATTATTTAATATTATATATTTATTGATCTAAATATATATAAAATTAGGTCAGCATCAGCCCTAGGCAATTTTAAAAATAATGCAATGTAATGGTTAGAAATGACTTCCAGGAAACGCCTCCAAAATTTAAAACAATTAATTAGATCATTGTCGACTTAGATTCAATCTGGAACGCATTCAATAGCAACCAAATAAGTTTCCAGGGGTATTACCCTCAACCCAATCGGTCATTTAACACCTAGTTAGACAACACTCAGTAAGCTTGTTACGTCGCGATCTTACGACCACGCGTAAACAGATATCCGGGAGTCACCATCCTGCAGCATTTTTCCGGCTTACACTCAGTTTGGGGTTTCCGGCTTACACAGCCTGCATATCACACACATACGGCGCAATGCTCACCTCCCGAATTCAATAATTTTACTCACACATAATTTGTTTTGTTATAACCAAAAGAAAATTGATATAAACATATATTTAAACATAAAAAAAAATGGAAAAAAAAACACAAATGAATATAATTGAACTAGATATGGAAATTACTCGACTTCAATTTAATTATGTACAAATTTGTAATCTGTTCACACAACAGACCATATATACATATCTCATTCGTAACTGCTAGACACTTTGATCGCTTCGCGATATGATAATCAGTAGTAGTTGAAAAGGCCCCAGAGCTCTGCGTCCCCTGTACCACTATTTGGAAGAAACAAAAAAAAACTAATTGTCTGCGTTCGCAGATCGTTAATGAAACATATATACATATACAAACTAAGAAAAGCCAAAATTTTTAATTTGTAATAAACAAAATAATTTAACAGAGTTTTGTTTGGTTATAACACAACAACACAAATTACTTTACATTGATTTGATTATAGTTGTACCAATCCTAATCCGTCTACTGTTCATACGCCCTTAATTCACTTCAGTTGTTGATAAATTATCGGTACAGGTTGGAATATAATCGTTTCTGCTGATGATCAGATAAATGTTGTTCTGACGTCTCATGTGATCAGGTATTTTGATTAGGTGCTCGTTATTTGTGTCGGTATATATTACCGGATCAACTGATGAATCACCCACTTACCGATGTAAACACGAATAATCAGCAACGTTATAAAAAAATAGTATAGTGTACAATTAGGAGGAAAAGTACTGCATTCCCGGACGATAGTGGAAATTGGCGGGAGTCCGGGAATGCACTTTTCCTCCGAATTGTACATACTATTTTTTCTCCGATCGGACTTCAAAACGAATATAAACCCAAAATAATTTTTAGTATTATTCATTAATTATCATATTAAGAAATCAAAACAAAGTAAAAAATCGAAAATAACATAAAATTAACGCTTAGTTGGCCACGACATCGTAAGACATAAATACATTTTGTTTGTTTTTTTTTTTCAAAAGTTGTCGTAGTTAATATTCCCGGCCTAGGCCAGAAAAAATATTCTCGTACTATTATTACTTGTTGCCTAGCAACAAATACAACATACTGGAATCATGAGCTTTTCGTTTCGAAAAAACAACGGAAAGATATATTTTTTCCTACGATCGGAGAAAAACAATTTTTAAATGGCATCTGTACGATAATCCGATGATTTTGATTATGTTATGGGACTAAGTATTTTCCCAATATGTATTGTATCCAATAATTACAGCTACGCCAATCAAAACGGCTTAATGATGATGATGATTTTTATTTTTTTTTTATTTTTTTGTTTATACTATCACCTAATTTTTGATTTGTAGGAATTTTTTTTTTTTTTGTTTGTTTGGTGACCGTACGAGATGTGTACGATTCGACTCAAAAAAAAAACTGTCCAATTCAAAGTAATCAATTTGTTTTGTTTGTTACATTTTTGTCGATCGCCGCGCACATATCACAAATGCGTCCGACTTTCGCAACCAGGGTTCACGATGACCCTTATAATTTATCGACTCAAGTTGCCCATAACTATAAAACAAAATTATTGTCAACTTCATATCGCGCTGAATTTTGTTTATTATGATTTCAAAAATGTTTAAAATTTTCTTAATATTTTTATTTTTATTTTTTTCTCGATTAGCGTTTTGATGATTTCGAACAGATCGTAACATCGTGGGGGAACCTCACACCCTGAGACTCATGTTCTATAATTAAATTGATCTGGATTTAGAAGTTGATGTGAATTATGCCTGCGCAGTTTTTAAGCCAGGTAACATTTCAATAATTCCCGGAAAGTATAGTATCAGCTGTCCTTACTGTATGATATCTTTAGTGTGGCATATTCCCAATGACTTACCGGTAGTATCGTTAAGTTTGTAGGCCACGGACCCGACCTTCTCCACTATAACCGCATGTGTGTATTTACGAGTAGGTGCTAACTTCGCATTGAAGCGCCTTATAGCATCGCTTTGAACATAGGTGCGGACAAACACCCGTTGACCAATAGCAAAATCTCGAGGCTGGCTTTTGGTATTATAGTGCTTTTCCCCCTTTAAATGGGCCTGTTTTAAATGGTGCAGTACTCGTAATTGTACTAGTTCCAGTCGATTAGTTTTATCCATTACATTAGCAACATTTTCATTCTCACAGTTAAGCAGTCGACGTAGTTCATAATCGGTTCCATGCGAGATGAAATATTGCCCAAAAACCAAAAAATGATTCGAAAAAGATGTTGAAGTATGAACTACATTTCTTTCAATAAACGTCCCAGGTCGTATGATCTTCACCGTTATATGACCAAAGTGCTGTGTGGGCTATGGAACTATATTTGGCTAAAAGATTAGAGAATAAAGTTGACTTAAACTGCTTACCATTGTCAGAAAATACAAGTTCTGGCACCGAGTAAACAAGAAAAACTTAGTTTTCTAGAAACTCACATAACGATGCGGCGAACGCCTCCCTTAACGCTTTGAGAAGAACAAAGCGGCTGTACTTATCGAGAACAATCAATATATCGCAATTACCATTGCGTGAACGTGGCTACGGCCCAATAAAATCTAGAAATAATCGTTGGAATGGTCGTCTTACCTCGATATAGTGACCCATGGGTGGGCGCGTCGAATAATTGACCGCTTTGGATATTTTGCAGGTATCGCAGGATTTGATGTAGTCTCTAACTTGTTTTGCCATCCCCTGCCAGAAGAAATACCGCTGCAACCGATCTACTGTTTTATTTATGCCCATATGGCTGCTTGATGGTGGGACGTGTGCTTGTTCTATAAGTGTGCAGGTTAGGCTAGATGGAACAACTAGTTTCCAAGGGGAGATGTCGGTTTGGACATACCGTTTACCATATGCTGGCCAGATCAGTACCTTACCATCCTCCACTCGTAAATTCGACTTAATATTGGTGTTCCCTTCGATCTGTTGTTTTTTTGCGACATATTCCTCATCACGAAAAGCCGGTGAATTTAGATCTACATAATGTCTAAAAGCTTTCACACCTAAAACTGCTGCTTAACACTCTAACTCCGTTGTGCAAAAGTTTCTCTGAGATGAATTGAGCTTTTTGGAATAGTATGCAATTGGATGCTCTTCGTCGTCTGGTTTTTGGAATAGCACCCCACCGACTCCTCGTGACGATGCATCAACCTGAATAAAAAATGGCAAGTCGTAATCCGGGTGCACCAGCACTGGGGCCGTAGTCAGAAGCCGTTTTACCTCATCCATGGCTTGTTCAGCAGTTTCAGACTAATTTAAAGTGGTCTTTTTCCTTAACAGATTAGTTAGTGGAGCGGTGACTATTGCGTAATTGGGAATAAACCGGCGATACCAGCCACTCATACCCAAGAATCTTCGTAATTCTTGCGTTGACCGTGGGATTGGGAAATTATTTCCTCCTGAAACTTTCTCCGGGTCTACCTATATGCATCCGTTGCCTATCACATGTCCTAAATACTAAGGTTCCTTGAGAAGAAACTTGCATTTGTCAACGTTGATCGTTAGATTGGCCTGCCTCAACCACAGACTCACGAGCTTCAGAAGCTCCAAGTGGTCCTCTATCGTACTAGTTGTAATCAACAGATCGTCTAAATAAACAAATATTTTTGAATGATATTGATAAGGAACAACTTTATGCATCAGTCGGCACTTGGTCTGTGGTGCGTTGCATAACCCGAAAGGCATGACTTTGAAACGGTAAAGGGGCCTTCCAGCTACAGCAAATGCAGTTTTCCGTTTAGCATCATCGTCGAGTGGGATTGGCCAAAATGCATCTTTCAGATCAATACTGGAAATGCATTTTGTATTTTCCAAACGACTCAGTAATCCATTTATGAGTGGTAGTGAAAAGCCGTCCTTCTCCGTTACATCGTTTACCTTTTGGGCGTCGAGGCACAATCTAACTTTCCCGTTCTGTTTGGTGACGATCGTGACTGGTGAACTGGGGATATCGGGTAGATCCTCTGTTTTACCGGTTTGGCACCTCCAGTCTTAATGCTGTGTGTTATTAATTTTGTGCAACCCAATCCTAATTTTTCCAATGAAGGGAAGTTATCAATAATCAAGCGTAGATCTTTGCGCTGGCCTTCGGTCAAAACGTGCGTGTTGGTATCAACCAAGGTAGAGGTAGAAGCTAAAATATTGTTATTACGCGAATCGTGGCTATGAAGCGACTGGTTCGAGGTTAGTTCGTTGATCTGTATGGTTATATCAAACGCGGTAAAGAAATCAATTCCTAGATATAGTTGCTGGTCAAGGTTTGGTGCCACACATAATTTTAAGGTTTTTTCCCTACCGTTAAACGGTACTTTAGTTGTCACATAACCCAAAATCCGCTCCTTTTGTCCACTTGCCGTTGCCACACACGAAGGGAAATGATGGAAATCAAAATCGCATTGTGATAGAAATGTTTCGCAATTTTTTCCTAAAACGCTGACGTTCGCGCCAGAATCAAGCAAACCATTTATTTTCTTACTATACAATTCGATAGCGGCATAAGGTCTACCATCTAACTCACTGCACAGTAATGATAATATTATTTGTTTTCGAACTAATCTTTTAGTTTTAAAATAACGATATGTTCGACCAAAATTGTTGGGATTAGGTAAACGAGGACTACTTACAGTTGTCGATGTCGTTGGTACAGCTCTGGGTCTGTGTTGGACGCACAATCTACCGGCGACTCTCTTTTCGGGACAGTTTGGTTTGGAAGATTTGTCTCCCGCACTACCAAATTCTTCCTCGTTCCGTTTCCCGAATTCGAAGCTTTCACCTGACAATAATGGCAATCACTGTAGTACACCTGTTCTCGACCGCATCCATAACAGAAAACCCGCTTTGATGGATTTTTGCATCTATTGAATTTATGCCCTATGTCTTTGCAATCCCAGCATACAATTTTCGTGGTATCCCTAAATTGTGTAGAATGTGGTTGAGCACGATAAGCGGGAATAGGTAATTTTATAGCAGCAAAATTTTGACCTGCGTCATTGTGACTGAAATTGGAACCGAGAGAAGATATTTCAACGGGAACAGACCAATTATCAGGCTTATACGCATTTTGGTGTGCGGCTACTTCTAACGGAACATATCCCATTTCGGCCCATTGTTTCTCTAGTTTATGACACTCATGGGGGATAAATCGACTACCGAATGAAAAGTTCTAACTGATAAGTAAAGTTTTAGCCCATTTCGCATATTATCTACTAGAGTTTCGACTATTTCCGAATCGGGAATTGGGCGTCTGTCCTGCAACGCTATTTTCTGAACTGCATCCGTAAATTCTTTGAACGATTCGTTGCGATGATTATGCTTACGTGCCGTTAGGGCTTTTCTGATGTCTCTATCGGACCGTACAAAACTGAACCACTCGATCAAGTCGTACGCACTTGATCCCAATGTAACCGCTGATGATGTTGACGTTCGACATATGACCAGTACCAGTCTAATGCCGAATCGGTAAGAAGTGTACTAGTATGTGTATAATGAGTCTAACTGAATGTTAGCGGCTCTAGCCAAATATTCAATTCTAAAGATGAATCGATCAATTGGTAAATCATTAATAGTTCCACCAAACGTTTGTTTCCATGACGAAACAATTCGAGAGGTAAACTTATTCTGATCATTGAATATATGTGGGGCATAGTTATGTGGCGGTAATTCCTGAGGTTCATTTTGCTGAGGCGCCTTCTGATTTTGGCGTTGCGTTATATGATTTCCTGGACCAAAAACTGGCCTATGGAATTTTGGCAATTGTGCTTTGCGCATAATCGAATGGGGTTGATTACGTTCTACCTCGATACCGTGATTAGGCATAATAGGAACCTGATTTGATGCCATATTTGGGTGATCATTTAGTTCTTGGTAATGGTTCTGAGCACCTATATCCGATTATCTGAGATTTCGAATAGGGTCACTGTGCCGACTTGAGTGGTCGGATAGGGCTCTCGAGCCGCGGTCACGAACTCGAAAAGTTAAATTGGCTATTTCATTGCTTATTTCATGTTCGTACCTGTTGCACGATAATTCAGCGATGTTTGCGACTTCTGGAGAATCTAAACTATAAAAATTATATTTTTGAGAGGTTGTTATATCGGGAGCATCCATTAAATTTGGAATAGGACATTTTTGCGTCCCATAAGATGGTTTACGTGTTTCGCTCAGTTTTATAGTCTCCTGAAGCTCAATCAGTGGTTGACTGTCATTTATACCCGTTGATGCTAGAATTGCATGTGGCCTGTTTTCATTAATAAAATGGAGAAATAGCTTGCTAATTCAGGAACCTGTGCAGATTCAAATGCCAAATTTTTGAATCGGTTAAGCCGGTCTATAATATGCAAGACTCGAGTTTCTAAGATGTCAAACTCATGCGAGCTTAAAGATTTTGTGCCATCCGATATTAGGGAGCTGATCCTTTTGATTTTTAATGTTAATAGCTTTAGTTCATAAGCAGGATTTCTTAATGCTAAAATATGTGGCTGAGTGGGAATCAACACTGAGTGTTGATTCTCGCACAATAATTTTGCCCCTAAAATATTTATGGATTGATATGGACTGGGTATATTACGAACTTCCAGTTCCACTTGTAACTCATGGGGCTCCAATAATTGCGCATTCATATTTAAAAAAATTTGTGATTAACTTTTGATTAACAAAATAATCGACGAATTCAAAAGGGATTTTGTATTTAAATAGACAATACTTATACAACCAATAAATAACGTATCCAACACCAAATAATTTAATAGAATAACGTAAAGAAAAAAAATTTAACTAACTAGACAATTGATAAATAACTAGAATTATTATTATTATGAGTTTATAAATTTAACTATTAATTATTATGAAAAAAAATTATATTTTTTTTTTGTTTGCAATTATTTAATAATTTGGACTAGATTTTTTTTTTTTTTTTTAAGAATTTGTAGCTAATATTCAAATAAATTTGTAGATTTTAACGAAAAATAATATTTAAGCCTTCACGAGAAATAAATAATAAATACATTTTCAAACTCACCAGACTTCGAACACTTATAAATGACTGGTTTCGAGGATAGCTAGTCCACCAAAATGGAAATAATAAATTATGATTTATAAATCTGTATAATATGGGCATCAGGAGATGAGCGAATCTTTTGCATGTGTGTGCGGCTGTGTTCTACCAAAAATAATTGTTGTTGATACAGAAATTATTAAACTGTAAATATTATGTTGAGATGTGCCGCTGATTAATTCAAAAATCACGGTGGATATAATTGCGATCCCAACATTAAAAAAAAATCTGTTATTGCAAGCAAACACCGCAATGTAATTTGAAAAACCGTATGGCAGATACCAATGCGTAGCTCACAATAACTGATAGCAACGGAAATTGGCTTAGCGCTCTATCACCACGTGTTTAACCATCCAAATTCTAAGACTCAAGGCCGATGTGGCTGGAAAACGTGATGATAGTAGAGATATTCCAACTGTAAAAAGAAAATTTAAATTTTTAACTTATATGAAATTTGAAGTACACCTCAATTATAGAATCTTGATTCAAAAGTTACATATACTTGATACAACTTCTTAGAAGTGCATGGAAAAAGAAAGCAAAAAAAAATATAATTAAAATTAAAAAACTGAAAAAAAAATTAGAAATTAAGAAAAAATATATAACCGTTCTATACGGATCCTGTTTTAAATAACCGTATAATTTTAACCGTACTGGTTTGGGCGCCACTGTTACGTCGCGATCTTACGACAACGCGTAAACAGACATCAGGGCGTCACCATCTGCAGCATTTTTCCGGCTTACACTCAGTTTGGGGAGGGGTGGGATTGTGATGGTGTCCATTCCGGATCAAGGTAGCTGCGTACTTAAAAAAACAGCTCACACACAACCTGCATATCACACACACATACGGCGTAATGCTCACCTCCCGAATTCAATAATTTTACTCACACATAATTTGTTTTGTTATAACCAAAAGAAAATTGATATAAACATATACTATATTTAAACATAAAAAAAATGAAAAAAAAAAACACAAATGAATATAATTGAACTAGATATGGAAATTACTCGACTTCAATTTAATTATGTGCAAATTTGTAATCTGTCCACACAACAGACCATATATACATATCTCATTCGTAACTGCTAGACACTTTGATCGCTTCGCGATATGATAATCAGTAGTAGTTGAAAAGGCCCGGCTAGCTCAGTCGGTAGCGCATGAGACTCTTATTCTCGTGGTCGTAAGATCGCGACGTAACAAGCTTCCTCCAAAAAATACCGCTAGTGGATGGTTTATAAATTTTAAATCACTTATCTGATATCGAAATATAAATCTATCTTACAAGTGTGATTAATACAAGTGTACGACCAAGCCTATATGTGATGGGACAAAAAAGCGAAAGCATCGTTGTTCAATTAAAATGGTACCTCAAAATAAGAAAATCCGCACTGGAGGTGTTTAAAAGATATTTTATTCCAGGAACAAATATGATTTTCCAACGATGCAAGTTTAATACCTGAAGCCAATTTCAGAGGAGCCTATCAACGAGTTCATAACTGATTTGCACTTAATTTGCTGGGAAAACTAAAGGAAGAATTAATGCGAGGCAGAATTGTTGTGCGCATGAGCTGTTGGAAAGGCGACAAATTGAGAACCAGATCACCAAAGAGACGTGCCGATTAACTATATGAGCAGCAATGATCGTTGAAAACCTCAACAAATCAATGAACATCCACAAAGGGTTCAGGAAAGTGGTGATGGTTTTTATTTGTACAATAGAGTGATTGTAATAAAATTTGTGTTTCGATCGTTGTTATTAATTAGTATAATAAAATATAAATTGGCATTTATACAACCAACCGTATAGCCTTTTAAGTGGTACAAAAACAAATCGGTGTAACAAAGTAAATAATCTAAATGTGGAGCATGTGAACCAGTCAGCGAGTATAATTTTTCCCTTCTGAAATACTTGGTAAATCAAAAATTACATCTTCATTTGAATACAAATTCAACTGCTGGTTGACCCGATGGAACAACCCTAAATGTCCAATCTTCCTAAATTTAACTGGAAATTGTTTATTAATATTAGAAAATTCGAATGTCTTATTGTAAATTCTGAATTAAAAATTTTAGATTTTTTGACAAATTCGAATTTATTTAGAAAACCTGGATATTACAACTATTTAATCTGGATACTATAATTTAAAAATTAGAATAATTATTTTGGAATTTTAAAATTTTCTTGGGAAATTTTCAAAATTCGTTTTTTACTTATTGAAATTTTAGAATTTCTTGCTTTAAAACCCATAATTGGCATTAAAATATAAATGTCGGAGTATTCCAGGGATTTTAAAATTTGCAAATATTGTCAGTTTCAATTTTATGGTCAAGGGGCAGCTTCAAATGAATAACTAAAAAGTTGTAGTAGAAAAATCCAAATGTCAAATTAATTCTTATCAAAATTTACTCAATTCAAAAAATTTTTGAAAATTTCATTGAATTTTTTAAATTTTTTCTTTCGAAAAATTAAATAATTTAAGTATTCTGATATTTTTATCATTCTGAATTTAAAATTACAAACCTAATAAAATAAAAAATTGTTTCTTTACAAAATTTTAAATTTGAAAAATTTTTAGTTGGGAAAATTTTATATTTTAAAGTCAAATTTGATGAACTAGTTTCTTTCCTTTCAAAATTTCTAAAAATAAATTATTACAATCCTAATAACAAAATTTCAATTCCGACTTTCTAAAAATATTAGTTTACTAGAAATTGAAATTTTAACTAAGTATTTAGGTTGGTTTGGCAATTTAAAAATTTGTTTCCATTTAAAAATTCAAATTTTCACAATATTTGATTTAGGATTTTAAAATGTTAGTAAAATTTTTCAAAATTCGGTTCTTTTACATTTTGAAATTTTAAGGAATTTGAAAAATTCTTATTTTACACTCTAAAATTCCAAATGTTGAAGTAGCAAGGTAATTCATGGAAGTTCTGGAAAATTTTATTTTATGCTTAATTTATCCTAAGTTCATTTTAAACCACTAGGTAGGAAATTCCAAATGCCGAATTAATTCACACCTAGGGTAATTCTACTAATTTAAAAAGTTTTTCAAAATATTAAAAGATCCGAAATTTTTACAAAACTTAATTAAAAGATTTAAAATTTCTTGGAAATTTGTATTTTGAACTATGCACAGTTTTTTTTTTAATTTTGGAATTTCGATTAAGGTTTCTTTCTGGTAATTTTATCATTCTGAATTTAAAATTTCGTTCCGAGTTAGGGATTAGTTGATTTGCATCTCAGAATGGAAATCTCATATTTGAAAAATATAAAATAACATTTTTAAGGCAAATCATTCATCGAGTTGTAAAATTTGAAATAATGTCAATTTGTTAGTTTCCCTATTGAAATTTGTGTCACTTAAAATTTTTTAGAATTTCCAAAAGTTTCAATTTTGAAATTTTTGAAAATTTTGAAAATGTTTGTTTTTTGTCTATCGAAATTTCATTTTTAAATGCAAGATCTGATTGAAAAAACTGTTTAAATCATTTATCGAATTTTATAAAGCGACTTTTAAAATTTCGTGTTATATTTGGAATTCATAATTTTGTGGTTTAGTCAAGCTTTTAAATTTTAAAACAAAATTTTACAAATAATCTTTCAAAAACCCAAAACTTATTCCTCCGCTTTTATTAAAGATTTTTGGATCGTTGTTTTATTTCCCGTAGTTCCTTCCGATAGAAAATGAAAGAGTTGGAGTTCATATTCATTCAAATTCATATTTTTTTAAAATCCGGAGGCACGTTGAACTCCATACCGTGTTAATTGTGGTTGGAGTTCATACAACCGTCCGCATTTTTGATTTTCCCGAAGTTCTCTAAAGGGTTATGCAATACCTTTCGCGCTCCCACATGACTAATTTTAAACAAGTAACAAGTTTAGTACGAGATATGTTTGGTTGGAAATTAGGTAATCGTAACAAAGGTGTCAAAATCGGTGAACTGCACTAGATTTCGGAAAAGATTTTCAACAACGAATTTTGAAATTGAGCTAGAATTGCTTCTTCAAGTATGTGTAAAATGTATTTGGCAACCATATGCGGGAGGTCGCAAAGTACGAATTGCATTATCAGCTTTATTGATTTGCCATATAGAAATATCGTCAGCGGCATTTTTTTATGTTTTTTTTATTTCATATTTTTCATAATGTCCCACTATATCGCTGGACCAGGTTCAATATTTAATCATTCAATTGTGTTTAATTTTTTTTCTTCAAAATAAATAAATTACTTATAATTTCACTATACTTGACGATTAGACAGCATTTTATTGTTCACTAAATTCCCACAAGCAACATATGAAATTTTTAAATTAAACATATTAAATCATGAAAAAAACGACGAAAAATTGTGCCACAGAAATCCGTCCAAAATTATTAAATCTGGGTTGTACAAACATTCATGCAACGAAACATAAAATTTGTAACAAGTAAAGTACAGTGCTACACAAATAACTATAAAAAGCTTAGTGGAGTACGTGATCCATTTTTATAATCTTTTTAAAACCCAAAAACATTTTTGTGATGGAAAATTACAAAATGTTAAAAAAAAATTGTCCCTTTCTTAGCTACGAGTAGATACTCTTACATCCCGAAAATTGAATTAAATATTTTATTACGGAAGACTTTCCTCCTCTCTCGATACTATAGCAGAATATACGTGCGAATTCTCTTTCCATGAATGATTTATAGCTTTTAATTGGTTACGTGTTAATCGTGTATTTTACAAAACATCACACCGTCACGCGCGAATTTCCACCATGAAAAAACAAATACTTGACCCACGATAAACGTTGGAAGTATTTTTTATTTATGTATTAGTTTGTAAATCTTTTGAATGTGTTTATGTGTGTGTATCTAATTTTTGAAACTGAAAAATAACGGAAAAGCTAAATATAAATTTTCGTAATTTTTTGCTAACGTATATCATGTTAACCAATAGTTTACCAAATCGATCTAAATCAGAAAACATTTTCGAAAAAATGTTCAATTTAAACTCAAAGTAATCCAGATAATATACAAAACAACAACAACAAAAAATCAAAACGGTAAAAAAGGGCAAAAAATTTAAGTACCATACAACTTAAGCTGTGTAAAATTAATGTTTTAAGATTTAAAATAAATAAATTAAGACAAACGGAAGAAAAACGAATAAAAGAACAACTTAAAGACGTTTTTCACTGAGCATCAGCAAAATAACTATAATATACAATCTACTGTACATTACAATAATAATCAGAGAAGAAATGGTAAGGTGGATAAAATTGTTACGTTGCACAGCTTAATTTTTGCAATCTGAAAAATAATTCATGCAAAAAAGTCCATTACAAAGGCAAGGCAAAAATATTTTTGTTTAATTTCACTATCGACCTTTTATATTGTGTCACATTCTAATTTTATTATTGTCACAAACTTTTAGGCAACTTAAATTTTTCGTTTAAATTACATTCGTCTCACTAATACCAGCAAAATGTTATATTCGCTATTAAAATGGAGAAAAAAAAACATTTTCAAAGGAGCATGCAAAATGATGTTGTTGCTGTAAGCTACAAAAATTATAAATTAAAATTAAATTTAATTATATAATTAGAGCTTATTGAACAACTGAATTAAATCAGCATAAACATTAAAAATCGTTTTTCAAGTATACACTCAAATTTTTCAAAAAGCATTAGAACCTTATCAGAATTGAAATTTTAGATTCAGGATTATCAAATTTTCTATGTTTATAATTTTTTACTTTCTTTTACTCTAGTAACATAAAGTATAGTAATCATGAAAATTTTGGACCTTGAGATTTTTAGAGATTTATCTGTTTTGAGGTCCCCTTAGTCCGAAAAAGTGGATTTCGAAAGTCGGTCTCTGTCAGTCTGTCAGTCTGTCAATCTGTCAGACTGTCAGTCTGTCAGTCTGTCAGACTGTCAGTCTGTCAGTCTGCCAGTCTGTCAGTCTGTCAGTCTGTCAGTCTGTCAGTCTGCCAGTCTGTCAGTCTGTCAGTCTGTCAGTCTGTCAGTCTGTCAGTCTGTCAGTCTGTCAGTCTGTCAGTCTGTCAGTCTGTCAGTCTGTCAGTCTGTCAGTCTGTCAGTCTGTCAGTCTGTCAGTCTGTCAGTCTGTCAGTCTGTCAGTCTGTCAGTCTGTCAGTCTGTCAGTCTGTCAGTCTGTCAGTCTGTCAGTCTGTCAGTCTGTCAGTCTGTCAGTCTGTCAGTCTGTCAGTCTGTCAGTCTGTCAGTCTGTCAGTCTGTCAGTCTGTCAGTCTGTCAGTCTGTCAATCTGTCAGTATGTCAGTATGTCAGTATGTCAGTCTGTCAGTCTGTCGGTCTGTCAGTATGTTAGTCTGTCAGTCTGTCAGTCTGTCAGTCTGTCAGTCTGTCAGTCTGTCAGTCTGTCAGTCTATCAGTCTGTCAGTCTGTCAGCCTGTCAGTCTGTCAGTCTGTCAGTCTGTCAGTCTGTCAGTCTGTCAGTCTGTCAGTCTGTCAGTCTGTCAGTCTGTCAGTCTGTCAGTCTGTCAGTCTGTCAGTCTGTCAGTCTGTCAGTCTGTCAGTCTGTCAGTCTGTCAGTCTGTCAGTCTGTCAGTCTGTCAGTCTGTCAGTCTGTCAGTCTGTCTGCCTGTCTGTCTTTCTGTTAGTCTGTGTCCTCTCTACAGCCCAGATGTTTTAACGAATCGAACGGAACTTCAGATTTAAGCTTTTTTGATAAATTGGGAGGTCACAGTGAATTTTATTCTAAATCGGCTAGCCGAAAGTGTCCACTCCCTGGGTCCAGAAAATTTATTTTTCAAATATCTTATAAAGTATAAGGTTTACAAAAAACTACTAAATACAAAATGCTTCCAAAAATTAAAAACAAATAAAAAATAAAAATTTCAAAAAAAAAGTATAAAAAAAAAGTTATAAAAAAATAAAATTTCTCAAAATTCAATTTGTTCGTAAAAGAAAGTCGTGTGTTGGCCACACCTCCATTTTTTTAATTCAGTTTACTAATTGAAATGTGATTTTTAAAATCCTGTTCAAAGAAATTTTAAAAGGCACAAGTTATTATAATTCGATAATTAATTTGTAAAAATTGGCTTACAAGTATAAAATTTAACCACCAAAAAATTTGTCAAATTTGAAATGTTGAAAAATACAATTTTATATTGCCTTGGATTGAAATTTTAAAACAACAGAATATGTAATTTTTCGAAAGTCTAAAAGTAGAAAAATTCTATGAACTATTTTGAAACTTATGGGGTCTGACACACCTAGTGCGTTGTTTAAAATTCATAACTTCAAAAAATTTTAAATCTTTGAATTGAGAATTTTTTTCAATATTTTGAGAGATTTTAAATTAATAAATGCTATGAGTTAAGTCGACATTCGAATTTGTTGACTTATTATGGATTTCAAAATTTAAAATTTTTAAATTTTTTTAAATTCCAAGAAAGTTTTAAAATTCTAACTATTGCACATTTCCAATTTTTAAAATCGAAGTAAATTTTAAATTGGAATATGCTTGTTAAAAGATTAAAAAATTTAGTTTACTATGAAATTGATTTATAAAAATACGATCCAATTTGTAGCTTGAAATTTTGTAAAGTCCCTAGGAATTTTTAAAAACTCAAATTCACAATAAACTTGTTAATTTGAATTATAATTATTATTTCTGAATTTAAAAAAATTTCGGAATAGGTAGTTTTAATTAAAATTTCAATCAATTTAAAAAAATAAATGACTAACTCATTTGAAAATAGGTTTAATACCTATATCTAGTGCGGATTTTAAAATTTTAGTAAGTGTTGTGAAATACTTCGAAATTTAGATTTATCTACCTAGTTTTTGAAAATATAATTTTTGGTTTAAAAATTTAATTTCGATAAACTAAGTATAAAATTAAATTTCGGAGCCTACACATTTTAACAATTATAAAAAAAAAAAAAAAGAAGAAGTGTTGTTACCAATTCATTATATAACGTGAATCATACAAACAGGTCATATAACTAAATTAAGTAATTTGCTTTTTATTTGTGTTACCGTTTTTCCGGCAAAGCCAATATTAAATGCTTACTAGACGTTATACTTTTATTGTTTCTGTGTATAATGTAATAAATTTTGTTAATAAATTTTGTATAAAAACTCAAGCAAATGAAATATAAAAATCAGAATAAATTTACCTTCAATCGTGTGTTTATTTCATTCTCAAGATTATTAAGACCCCACCAGTGGTAATTTTAATAATCATCAAATATAACAAGTTCTGAGCAGAGGCGAGAACTTTACAATAAGAATTTTCACAATTTCTCTGAATTTCAAAATGGTAAAAAACCGAATTTTGAAAATTTCTTAAATGCACCCAGTTTTATAATTCAAATCACTTGTAATGTAAAATTTTACCAACTAAAAATGTTAGAAGAAACGATTTTTTAATTGAATTTTTTATTTAGGAGTGCAGAAATCTAAAACTCAAATTTTCAAAAATTTTAAATCATTGAATTGCGTTTTGTAAAAAAATTCGAATCTTTTAATATTGTGAAAGATTTAAAATATGTAATATGCTACGAATTACCCCAATATTTGGATTTTTCTACTTTTAAAAAATGTGTTTCAGTTTATTTAATTTAAAAATCGTATTTCGATAAATTATGCACAATATAGAATTAAAACTTTCAGAGTCTCCAAATGTTAAAAATTATAATATTCTAAAATTTAAAAAAAAAAAACCTAATTTGCTGCTTTGAAATTTGGAATTTTAGAGTCTAAAATAGGAATTTTTAAAATTCCTTTAATTTCCAAATTCAAATTAACTTTTTGAATTGTAACATTGTTTTGTTGAATAAATGATTAAAAAATTATTTTTTAAGTGGACTCAAATTTTTCAGAAAGTATCAGAACCTTATTAGAATTGAAATTTTTGATTTAGATTTTTCAGGAACCATACAAGTCAACAAAAGATTCAAGTTTTAATTGATTTGGATTAAAATTTTAATTTCAGAATAATTAAAATATCAACATTATGAGGTTTTATACTTAGTGCGAGTTTAAAATTAAATTCCTAAGAAATTTAAATTTTTGAACTAAGTAAATTTTTAAATTATTTTAAGGGATTTAAAATTGAAACATGCCTTGGAATTATTCAACATTTCGATGTTTCTGCTTACTATGGATTTTAAATTGCCAAAAATAAAAAACACGAATTTTCAAAAATTTCAAGATAATTTTAAAATTCTAAATTAACTGTTGTAACAACTCTAAAATCAAACCAATTTTTAAATCGTAATATCCTGCTTAAGAGGTTTAAAATAATTTTTTTCAAATAAAATCTAATTTTTCTAAAAATCGAAATCAGAATTGATATTTTGAATTCAGCATTGAAAATTCGGATTTTTGAATATTTTTAAAACTTAGTTAGCAATGAATTTGTTCTATAAAAAGAGAACAAAACTAGTAGTAATTTTAAACCAAGAAATTTTCCTTGAATTTTCAAAAGACTAAAATTTATACTAAACATGTTAAATTTGGTTATAATATCATTTTCAATATTTCCAAAAATTTTAGAATAGTTTTAATTTAAATTTCATTTAATTTTATAAAAATAAATTACTCTTTTGGAAATAAGTTTAATACTTTTTAAAATTCAATTGCAAGATATTTAAAAAAAAAACATTTTTTAATAATCAATAATTCATTTGTAAAATTAGATTTAACAAACTACGAACTTAAAATTTAACAAACTACAAATTTTTCAATCGTGAAAATATACAATTGTTTAATTGAATTTTTTATCTAGTATTGGAATTATAAAGTCAATATGTTAGAAATATCAGAATGTTTATTGTTTCGAAAGTTTTAAATTAAAAAACATTCTATAAACTATTTCCATACTTATGAAGTCCTGCATCTAGTGCGGATTCTAAAATTTTAGTAAGTGCTGTGGAATACTTCAACATTTTGGTTTATCTACTTATTTTTTGAATATATTTAATATTTCGGAAGTCTGAAATTAAAAAAATTCTTTAGAATACTTCGGCAATATTATGAAGTCTTACAGATAGTGCAGAATTTGAAAATTCAAATTTTCAAGAAATGTTAAATCATTGAATTGAGTTTTAATAAAAAATTTCGAATCTTTTAATATTGTGAAAGTTTTAAAATATAGTATATAATATGCTACGAATTACCCCAACATTTGGATTATTCTACTTTTAAAGAATGTATTTCAGTTTATTCAGTTTAAAAATCGAATTGCGATAATTATAAATACCTAATTTGCTAGTAGGGTTTTGAAAATTTACAAATTAAATAATGTAAACATTTCAAATTTTGAAATTCAAATTAATTTTTTAAATTGTAAAACCGTTTTGTTGGTTCAGGCTTTTCAGGAAATATACATGCTTGTATATTTGGTAAAATTTGGCTTAATAGTATAAAATTGTATCAACGAAAGATTCAATTTTTCACTTGGTTTGGATTAAAATTTTAATTTCAGAATAATTAAAATATCAACACTTATGGGATTTTATACCTAGTGGGGAGCTTAAAATTCAAATTTTCAAGATATTTTAAATCTTTGAATTGCGAAAATTGGCCTGGACTTATTCAACATTTGGATTTTTCTGTTTAGTATGGATTTTAAATTGCCAAAAAGTCCAAGATAATTTTAAAATTCTAAATTAATTTTTAAATCTTAATATCCTGCTTAAAATGTTAAAAATTAATTTTTTCAAATCAGCATAGAACATTCGGATTTTCGAATATTTTTAAAACTTAGTCTACAATGAATTTGTTCTATAAAAACAGAACAAAACTCATAGTAATTTGAAACCAAGAAATTTTCCTTGAATTTTTAAAAGACTCAAATTTATACTAAATTTGTTAATTTCGGTTAAAATATCATTTTCAGTATTTCCAAAAATTTCGGAATAACTTTAATTCAAATTTCAGTCAATTTTTTAAAAATAAATGACCAACAAGCATCTTTTAAAACTTGGTTTAATCGTTTTCAGAATTCAGTTCCAATAAATTTTAAAATGGACACATTTTTAGAATTTGAAAATCTAAACTAAAAAAAATCTGTGAATTATTTCAACATCTACAGGATACTATACTTAGTGCGGAGTACGGACTATAAAATCCAAATTTTAAAGAAATTTAAGTCTTTGAACTAAGTTTTATGTAAATATTCCGAATTTTTAATATTTTGAAATATTTAAAATTAATAAATACTACGAATTTCTTTGGCATTTGGATTTCTCCACGAAGCTTTTAAAAATGGAATTTTGGAATTTAAAAATGGAATTTCGATAAACTTCAAAATTCTTTCAAAAGCCCCAAATATTAAAAGGCAAGAAGTCTTTGTAGAAGTCACTGATTAAGATTAACATTTTAATTTCGATAGCAAGTAGTTAAAACAATTTTTTTGAAATCATTCGGTTTAATCTTTGCAAGCCTTTCCTCCCCTCCCCCTACCCCCATTGTCGCATCCCAAATACAAATAATCCAATTCGATCTCACTCATCTTATTATATTCTCAAACCTAGCTTCTAGCCGTAACAATAGTTCTTGCTAAAGTTATCTTTAGTTATACTAGTGTACGTCAGATGTCTATAGTTGTTCACAAAATTTATCACACTTCCTTAATATTTTCTGAATTTGTTTTGCTTATCAACAACTTTTAAACTTGAAGTTTTTTCAGAATTGTACAAAATTTCTGCTGCCATCTTTGTAATGTCTATTAACTTAGTGACCGACCACACAGCTTGTAGTAGCTTTTATTTCAAGTTGAGTCTTTGTTATCTAAATTTTATAAATTTTGGTTTAAATAAGCCAACTATTACAAGAAAATGAAAACGATTTTCTTAACCGATGCTGAAATTCAAATATTTGTGAAAATAACATACAAGTAGTCCTTCGATCCGGATTGTACTTGTGGATCTTTGTTAAAGGGTGTTTACACCTATGTGTCTGAATTTTTCTGGAAAAAGGAATGGTCCCGTCCACCTTGATCTTTTGTTTGCTAAATCAGTTTCGATTGGCTACGAAAGCTTATAACTTTGTGACATCATCGTTGTGACTTATCCAACCCAAAACCATGGTAGAATCCGTCCAAGCCAACAATTCTACATCTTGGTATAGTTCGTGGTGTTTTTAGCTTACACTAGAAGCCTGGATAACAGATGCGCTGCAATTAGTTCCAGTCTTGGAACTGTCAGTTTTCTTTTGATTCGTACAACTTTGGTTTTTGCTACCAACAAGCTTGCTGTATCGAATGTGTTTGTGGACTTAAATAAACCACTGCTGCATAGGCTTGTTGTGAAGCATAAGCAAATTCGTATAGCTCCAATTTTTGTGGAGACGCTGTTTTGACTCATCTGGGTGGTTTTATTCTGCTTAATTCCGCTAATCCGGTTTTACATTTTATCCTCTCTTGTTCTATAGTTTCTGGCAGCTTTTCCACTGTAAATCAGCTCTCAGAATTTCTTGCATTAAGAGCTTTGCTGCTCTCATCTGGTGATAGCCAGCCGATCGGATCAAATAGTTTTGAAGATTTGAACAATAATAGACGTTCCTTTGGTTCTAGGGTTTATGTCCCTGGATTTCACGGTATTGAATTCCTGGAAGTTTAAACAATTATAAGTATTCCAGTTTCCCGGGAATGTTTTGAATATTTGTCGGGAATGCAAAATCCAATTTCAAAACTCCTCTAAATGTCGTTTATTAGCTTCATAGAATTAATCAGAAACGCATAGGTGAAAGATACAATGCTATAAAATAAGACATGTTATAGATTTAGAAGGTAGAGTACTGGATATTGTGTTAGAAAGTCACATCAGCTGGAACACTTAAGAGAGTTTGCTGGAATGGTTCCTAAATAAAAATAGGACTTTGCGAGGTAAAATAGTTTAAATGAGCGATGAACGAATGTTGAGCAATGTCATCCAGCTATAAAATGTTCTCAACAGACCAAAAATAGACCAAGAATAGCTTAGGAATTTAGTTTAGTTTATTTGATGAGAACAGACAATTATTATTTACCGCAAAAACTTTAAATCTTCCAAAAGAAAAATTGGACATTAGATTAAATAAAGATGTTGTCTCTATTGTATCCAAATTACTCGAGTTGCAAAATATTCGGGTAGTCGACTACATTTATTTTAATACTCGAGTTAACCGAGTACCCGGGTTTTAAATGATTTATCATGCCCGTCGTATTGCCCCGTCTGGAGCTACATTCTGATCATGTAACAAATGACATTTTTTTGTGATTTCATATTAAAATATTATAGAGTTGGTCACTAAAAAGCAAATCTAACAGTTGGTTTTAAAAGTGATTATTTCAAAGAATCTAGCCCTGATCATGGATCTTTGGCAATTAGTTAACTTTAGTTTACTTTCATGGTCGTTGAGAAACTAATTCTAATTTTTGTGGCGGAATAAATTCATATTAATCGGCGGAGTCAAATTCATTTGGAAATGAATTAATTTCGACGATAAATTTGAATTTATTCCACGTTAACTAAATAAGAATTAAATGCAATATGAATTAAATCCGCGATATTTAACTTTTAAAAACTGAATTAAGTCCACGCGAAATTATTTTATTTGAAAAAATGAGCAAACATCTTCCCGCTGAGTTATTTCGTGTCGCTGAATCAAATTACCCGGGTAATCGATCAAATTACTTAGGCAGTCGAGTATTTGGAAAAGGACCAAAATATACCTGTACCTGGGTACTCTAAAATCAGTATTAGATACCCGAATTGTCTCATTAATAAAGTTTTCTCAAGATCCAGGGATGAGCTCATAATCCGAAATGGACTAAATTGTGAGGAGAACCAATTTAAAAAACAATCCACCGTCAAACCGACGTCCGCCGAAAATGAGAGCAGTTCTCCATTAGCAGATGGGTTTCTAACCAAAGTTATATAATCATTGGGCTCAGCTCCACCAACTAATGGCAATATGTTAAGTAAAATCAAAGCTTTATGGTGGGGTTAAACATTTCATGGCAATGTGATAATTTAAATTTCATTTCTCCATCAATAGATTCTATTGATCCTTTTGTTCGTAGGTTCTCCGGACCGATGGTAAAGATTTCAGCTAAATTTGATGCCCACTTGTGCAAAGGAAATCGTCCGCCCTGTGCAGGTCTTACCAACTGTTGTTGAATGGTTACTACCTTTTCAACGATGTCATCCCCCGTAAGTAGGATCATCTATGTAAAAATCTCTTTCCATTATCTTTGCTGCTGTTAGATATTTGTTGTTGAGAAACTTCGCTGCTGATTTCCATAGGTGGCTGTTTTTAGTTTGTATTCTTCTATTGGTTGTGGCTTATTTGTTCGCCACAATATTCGTTGCAGGTTCTGGTGAATATGTTGTATCCAAATTTGTCGGAACATTTTTCCCGCATCTGTTGTTATAACGAATTTGTTTGTTCATCACCTCATCATTATGCCCGGCCATCATTATTTTGTTCAGGGCTAGTCCCGATTATGTTTTATAGGATGCATCGAACACTACTCTCAGTTTCGTGGTAGTACTCCCATGGTTGTCACTCAATGATGTAGTATGTAGTATGTTAGACTATCACCTGGCTCATTTTTCACTGGCTGCATTTTCCTTGCCTTAGATAATCTTCTATAAATTCGTGGTAGAACTTAGCGAATGGCTTATTCCTCATAAATTTCTTTTCAATCTGCAGTAACCGTGCTACTACCTTCTTTCTGAATTCTCCAAGTAAAGAGGGTTGAAATTTTAAAGTTAAGTGTACAACGTATTTTCCAAATTGGTAATCGCGCTGTTGTCTCGTGCTGATGGCATCATTTTCTATTAATAAAGCTAATTGTTGCCCAATTGTTATTAAATGCGGCAGATGTGCCTATTTGTTGGTGTCAAAGCCAACCCCTGGAACATTGTCGGATTATTTCTTAAACACCATTGTCTCAAACTTAATCTCAAAGGAACTTCTCATAGAGTCATCGTGATTCGTTTTCCAGTTTTTTAGTCAAGGTTAAGATTATTATTGAGTTCGACAATTCAATTAATTTTTTTTGTAGAGGCTTCTCAATCGTATTGTTTGCCGGTTTATGTGTTGTTATAATTCCAGCTTTGTTGGATCTGACACCATTTTTGTGTTGTTCAAGTTTATTTGGGTCTCTGAACCGCCTCCATTTTCTTTCCGACAACGACAAAAACAGCGTGGAAGATAACATTTGTCTCACGGCAACAGTCGAAGGAAGAGTCAGAACCAGAACTGAAGCTCGCAGCAACCCAGATAATTAAGATTGAACCACATCGGTACTTCCGTAAAGAACTTCAGCCATTGATGAAAGGGACAATATTCGAAAAGAAATACGAATTAACGGCTTGAAATCCAGTCATCAGCAATGATGAAATATTACGATTACCTGGATGTTTGCAAAATCAGAACTATAAATGAGTAAAAAGCTTCCCATAATCCTACGGAAGGAAAGCACGATCAGCAAACGAATAATTGAAAATGGGGCAAACGTTAGCAATAAATTCTGGACCATGAATAGTAGAAACTTGGCACGGCACATTATATAGAATTACATGTTTCAGTTTTAAACAATCCTCAACCCATCTAATAGGGGATCTACCGACTGCAAAATTACTCGTTCATGTCCGTTCATCAAGGTGGCTATAGATTATACCGGACCGATTCAACTGAAAAAAAGATAGGAAGAGGTCAAACCATGTACAAAGGGTACATTGGGGTGTTTGTGTGCATGGCCACCAAGGTCTTATTATTATGTAGAAGTAGTCGCGGGTTAACCATAGAAGCATTTACAGCAACCTATCGTAGACTCACGTCATGCATGGGTTTGTGTACAGATATCTATTCGGACAATGGGATTGCCTTTGTTAGTACGGATCGAGTATTGAAACAACAAAGTAATAAGATTGTAACCCTACAACAGGAAATTCTCGACCATATAGTCAGTCCTGTAAGACGATTCGGAAAACTTGAAGATTTTAACACCTAGACATTTTTTAATAGGCGGGCCAAACATCTAACAACAACAACACCTCAATCAAGCGGCAACCAGGAACACTGACTAAAGGCGAATCAAGATTCATCTGACATTATTGGCCTTTAAGAGCGTCTGCTCTCACTAATATCTATCGTGGAGCTAGTTACCGTGAGATGAACTTTGATTGTGTAATATAATCTGATTACATATTGGAAAGAAACCACTTAAACAGACCGCTTGATAAGAGGTCTTGCAATTATGCGTGGCAAAATACATTCTGCAACAACGATCTCAAATGAGTAGAATAAATTAGGGCAATCAAATACTACTATTATCTAATAAAGAATTACCTAAAAAGAAGCGGAGAATTGGTAACACAACAGAACTACTGCTAGGTGACATGTTTGGGATATTTACTCAGAAAGAAGCAAGCCTAGACAAAAGCATAAATGACACACGTAAAAGCATAAATGACACACGACTAACAAAATATTCAATTCCCTTACCATACACTTGTTCTTACGACATTTATTCAGTAGTAGCTGATCCCATAGTAAAGGTAAGACAAGCCCAGCTTGATGAACTTCTAGTTACCGCGGTGTCTTAATAAACTCACAAATGTTCATTTCAAATCATGTTTAGGAGGCTCAACTGCTAAGAAGCACAGGAGTAGGGCTGACATTTATTCACCATAAAATATTGTTGATATTAATTCTAGAGGTGTTTTTTCATATGTCCATTTCAAGTTATCATGGTTCAAGACGTCTTATCTCATTATGCAATAACTAAGCAACATACAATTTTGGCAAAGAAAGTGTATTGAAGCGACATCCAGTGAACAGCAGGCTAAAGTGACTATTACACGCAAAATTATGTATAGTTTATAATTAATTCACATTTTCACACTTCTTTTTATTTTCTTAATTTTAAAATATTTCCACCTTTCTCCATTCCGTCTTCCATTCTAAAAAAGATGCCTGGAGTAATTTGAACCTTGTAACGTGGATCACCCTAAAGAGGCATACATATAGACGTACATCACAGTACTTAGGTATTTTGAGGTTAAAACCGCCCTATTAAAGCATGTTTCTCATTCTCATCTCGTTCTCATCTTATTCTCATCTCATTCTCATCTCATTCTCATCTCATTCTAATCTCATTCTCATCTCATTCCCATTTCATTCTCATCTTATTCTCATATCATTCTCATCTCATTCTCATCTATCATTCTCATCTCATTCTAATATCATTCTCATCTCATTCTCATCTATCATTCTCATCTGTCATTCTCATCTCATTCTCATTTCATTCTAGTCTCATTCTCTTCTCATTCTCATCTCATTTTCATCTCATTCTCATCTCATTCTCATCTCTCATTCTCATCTTATTCTCATCTCATTCTCATCTTATTCTCATCTCATTCTCATCTCATTCTCATCTCATTCTCATCTCATTCTCATCTCATTCTCATCTCATTTTCATCTCATTCTCATATCATTCTCATCTCATTCTCATCTCATTCTCATCTCATTCTCATCTCATTCTCATCTCATTCTCATCTCATTCTCATCTCATTCTCATCTCATTCTCATCTCATTCTCATCTCATTCTCATCTCATTCTCATCTCATTCTCATCTCATTCTCATCTCATTCTCATCTCATTCTCATCTCATTCTCATCTCATTCTCATCTCATTCTCATCTCATTCTCATCTCATTCTCATCTCATTCTCATCTCATTCTCATCTCATTCTCATCTCATTCTCATCTCATTCTCATCTCATTCTCATCTCATTCTCATCTCATTCTCATCTCATTCTCATCTCATTCTCATCTCATTCTCATCTCATTCTCATCTCATTCTCATCTCATTCTCATCTCATTCTCATCTCATTCTCATCTCATTCTCATCTCATTCTCATCCCATTTTCATCTCATTCTCATCTCATTCTCATCTCATTCTTATCTCATTCTCATCTCATTCTCTTCTCATTCTCATCTCATTCTCATCTTATTCTCATCTCTCATTCTCATCTCATTCTCATATGTCAACAACTGAGATTTGGTTGCCGTTGAGATTCAAAATGGACATTTTACACAATTAACAGCTAGAGAGATATCTAAATTTAACATTATCGATGATGATCAGCTGTTATGTGATTTATCAATAATAGACATAACAGCAAGGTAAAGAACTGACTGTGAAATCGCAATATTAGAATACAAGTCAAATTTACAAGGATAATTCAGCAAAACAAAATATCAAAATGTTATATCCAATCTTTGGATAAAGCTTTGAGCACCAAATTAATTTGTGTTCATAATGATAAAGGGAACAACTGTCACAATTATGTGTGGATCAGGCACTTACGAACAGCAATTATTCGGATAAGGAATACTCAAGTTAGCTTCGGGATGTATCTTAAGAGATAATCACGTGAGCATACTATCCTTTAATAAATTCGAAAGCACCATAGAGAACTTCGGAATTGCACCATACTTAAAGAAGATAGTGTTCAGGATCTTCACATAAAAAGAAAAATTTGTAAATATTTTGATTTATAATTTCATTAAATATGTAACTTATCTTGGTGTTGCACAGCAATTATATTTCTTTCACTATATTTATGTTATATAATTCTGAAATCAATTTAAATTATTGCTGTTAATTTATTGTATTGCATAAATATATATATATATATATATATATATATATATATATATATATATATATATATATATATATATATATATATATATATATATATATATATATATATATATATTATAATTTATTTATTTTATAATTTAAAGGCGAAAGCTTACCCGGTATTATCATTTCAGCTGATTTTTACATTAATAATTGGTTTACAAATTAGCTTTTGACAGTTATTGTGTGAATGGATTTCCATTTTTTCACTGTTTTGTGTGCTTTTGTTACTTTGTAAAATTTTTTATAAAAAAGAAAAATTCTTTATTATTATTAATTTTTTATTATTTTAATATTTTTAGCTTCCTTATAGTAACAATCTGTTTTATTTTAAAAAAAATCGATTTCGGATGCTTTCGCCTTCCTTTCTCAATTTTTAATTTAATATTAATCAATTAATATTAAATTAAAAATTTAGAAAGGAAGGCGAAAGCATCCGAAATCGATTTTTTAAAAAATAAAACAGATTGTTACTATAAGGAAGCTAAAAATATTAAAATAATAAAAAATAAATAATAATAAAGAATTTTTCATTTTTTATAAAATATTTTGACAGTTGTTCAATTGTTCGAAATTTATTCTATGTTTTTTAAGAAAATGTTATAAAGATCGATCAGTGCCATCTATCATTAAACATTTAATTAACTTATGTCTAATAGATAGTGCTGGTGTAGAATATACTATTTTTGTACGTACTATTTTGAAATGATATTGCCGCCCTTTTTAGTAAATTCGCGCTTTTTCAGTTTGGGAGCGACTTATTCTTCGATATAATTTGCAATGGCGAGAGATACCTTCCGAAGACGAAACTGGTGGCTCACAACACCCACCTAGGATGGGTGATTCCAGGAACGCCAATTCATTGTGAAGTTGACAATAAAGAAGCTCAATTTAATCTTCATCTGGATGTTGATCTGACTCTCAGAAAATTTTAGGAAATTGAAGAAATCAAAGACGTCATTCACTACAGCGAGAAAGAGAAACTTTGTCTTGAGCATTTCCAAAGTAATGTTGGTAGATCCGAAGATGGGAAATACTTAGTTAGTCTACCATTCAAAAACGACTTACAAAAATTGGGTAATTCAAAGATTATGGCTGTAAAACGATTTACTAATTTGGAAAAGCGATTCTCTCGTGATGCTTCATTTAAGAAACAATTTTCCCAATTCATGGAACAATATTTAGAACTAGGGCATATAAAATTTACGGATGATACCGGTGAAGAGCAGTACTACATGCCACATCACGGGGTAATAAAGGAAAGCAGTACAACGACCAAACTCCGGGTTGTTTTTGATGGCTCAGCCAAGACAACGCACGGAAATTCGCTGAAAGATCAGTTAGCTGTTTGGCCAGTTGTACAATTAAGTTTAGTAGAGATAATACTCCGATTTCGTTCACACAAAATTGTATTCATGGCCGACATTGAGAAGATGTTCCGGCCAATCTGGGTCAATGGAAAGGATATCGAATATCAAAAGATCATATAGAGGAAAGAGTCATATGAAAAACTGCGCATCTACAAACTTCTAACAGTCAGTTCGGTATGACATTACGGATGGTATGACATCAGCTCCATTTTTAGCGACGCAGACAGGATTTAATTTGTCTGTTGGGAAAAGGAGGATTTAATCTTCGTAAGTGGGCATGCACTTTCCCAGAAGCCAACAAAGATATTCCACTGACTGATTTTGAAAGTGATTCTCAGGCCGTATCAGTACTGGGAATTAGGTATTCTCCAGTAAATAATACTTTTCAATTCAAGGTGAATTTAGTACATCGCAAACTAACAAAACGCAGCAAGTTGTCGGAAGCGTCAAAAATATTTGACCCAATTGGGTGGTTGTCACCAACAATAATTAAAATTAAAATATTGTTCCAGAGTCTGTGGCTGTTAGGAATTCATTGGGATGAATCATTACCAAATCCAAATTTTGAAAACTACTCAGCGATTAGAGGCAACTTGGGCAGATTGGAAAACATCCGGATACATAGATGGTTGTACACCGCAGGAGTTGGAATTGCACGGTTTTGCAGATGCATCCGAATTGGCATATGCTGCTGTCATATATAGTAGAGTGAATACCGAAAACGGGTATAAGATAAATCTAGTCACCGCAAAGACAAAAGTGGCACCAATCAAAACAATCAGCATGCAGTTTTGCTGACAAGGCTGATGTTATCTGTGTTGGAAATATTCAAGAGCAAGGTAACACTCAAATATCGGTTATGGACAGACTCAACAATTGTGCTGAACTGGATATCCTCATGTCCAAGGAGATGGCAGACTTATGTAGCCAATAGGGTTTCCTTCGTTTTGCAACGTACCAGCCACAGTCATTGGAGTCATGTGCCGTCCACCGACAACCCAGCTGACAGCGCTTCGCGTGGTTTATTTCCAGATGAATTAATCAATTACAGTTTATGGTGGAATGGTCCACATTGTCTAACCAAAACAGACGGAAATTGGCCAAGTCAATCTCGAATTAATTCGGAATCAGCAGATGCAGCATGCAAACTTAAAGGATTTAGCAATAGAGATATGAAAAGAATTGCGAAGAAAATGAGCTACTAACTACTCCAGACACATGGGCTTTAGAAGGGCAAATATTTAGTCTGATAGATAAAGAAAGAAGCACAACAAATGGGCACTTTCATCATATTCATAATTATGCGACTACAAATCCTTATCCTATACGAAGAAAAAGACGAAACCAACAACCAGACCTACACTGACTACCTGTGAGAAACCACTATTTAGAACAAGCATGCGAACAAGCACTGCTCGTCGCCCCACAAGATGTTCGATATATTCCGGATGTTTAACAATCGCCTGCTGCCGCGTATAATTAATCCCTGGACAACAGGCACACAATGGAATTCTAAACCATAGTAAAGTACGGGGTTCTTAAAAAAAATCTAATGTTTGTTCCTTGTATACCTACTGGATTTAATTGCCTTGCCAATGTCTCAAATCATCTGCACCATGACCAAACATCACTTTTTAAAGTCTATATTCTCTAGTCTAGTCTATTACTAAGTATCATTAAAAAATGGTTGTTTGTTACATATATAATTGCGGGATATTCATCAAATACGTCAAGCAACAACTGGCGGATATCCAAACAACTGTACCGTGAAGCAGACACTCGTTGTTCCACTAACTAGCCGCAACTTAGTCAATTACAGCTATAGGCATGGAACAGCTATTGCAGAAACAAAAGCAAAAGACAGAAGACATAGAGCAGCTCATCACAAACTATAAATAAGATGGAGCAATATGAAAAACGAAAACAAAAAAAAAAAAAATAACAGCTTTGAAGAAGCTATACAAAGAGAACATCGATGACGACAATTTAATAAGAGAATTTCAACCACCACTGAAGTCAACAGATCAGTACTACAAGGATAAGTGTGGCAGGTAATTACCAAAAAACTATTGAGTAAATGCGACAACGCCTCCTAAACGATTCGGGGCTGCCATCCACACCACTTCCAACAATTTAATCAATTTTAAACAACTCAGCATCACCCCATCTGTACAGATCAACAACACTGACACAGAGGCATCACCAAGCGAATTCAGGCGTAGTCCATTACCCGAAACGTCAAATGTTGAGTCAAACATTGAATTCAGACAATCGCCAGAATTCAAACAACAATTAAAACAACAAGACATCAAAATGAGGAGCTTATACAAAGAGATAAGGTCCACAAAAAACAAATTGGAACAAGGAGAAGCTGAAGCATCATTAAATTTATCAATAACTCCCATGGAGAGAATGATGAATCAAGTATCAGATCTTCACGACAACATATGCCTGGAGGCGACTGAGGATGATGAAACAACAACAAAATACTTCATAGATGAATACTACGACACAATACGAAAAGCGTATGACGAAATAGTAGTAGAGGTGATCATGAAGAACAAACAATACAAAGCCGGCAGTAATCGACCGGCAGAAATTACGCTTCCCGAAATACAAATACCCCACTTTAATGGAGAATACATGAAATGGATGGCATTTCATGACGTCTTTGAACAATTAGTGCACAACAATCAAGCACTTAACAACACACACAAGATTAATTATCTAAAGTCCTACATTGGAGGTCAAGCAGCCAGGAGAAAACTATGAACCCGCATGGGACATAATCAAAACAAGATACGATAATCGCAGGATGAACGTAAACAAATACATTCATACCTTGATGGCACAACCAACAATAAATACCGAATCCGCACCAGCCATAAGAGGATTATACGACACGACCAGAGAATGTTTACATGCAATCAAGCACCTAGGAATCAACACTGATTCTTGGGATCAAATAGTGATATTATTGGCCAAAAAACTGGATCACGAATCCCTGAGAGCATACGAGATGTAACTAGAGAATCCAAGAGAAAATCAAACTCTTAAAAATTGCATGAAGTTCCTTGAATCGCGTTTTACGTCATTAGAAGCAGTTTATCGAGAAAAATCGTCAAACTTTCGTAAACCAGCAACTACTACAAAAACATCTCTATTGACAACGAGTCCAACCAAAGCCTGCATTGTCTGCAACCAAAGCCATCACCTTGCAGATTGTTCTAAATTTAAAGCAATGAACATTCTTGACAAAAATCAGCTGGTATCATTATTGCAACTATGTAGAAGGTGTCTTAAAAGCGACCACGCGTTAGCCGAATGTAAGGCTAATACATCATGTCAACAATGCAAAGGACGGCATCACCAGCTACTACAAAATAAGATGATTGAATCAATAACAACCAAACCCGGATCAGCAAACAACAACAATGCTACATTACACGCTAGTACAAATGACGCGTACATTTTCTACAACTAAGAATGGGCAAGATTGTCATTTACGTGCCATTATAGATCCTTGCTCACAAGCCACGTTCATCACTTCAAACGCAGTAAACAGATTACAAACAAAAACGCGTAGCACAGAATTGCATGTCACTGGCATTTGCGCAAACAACAAAGAAATAATCAAAAAGGCTGCTAAACTATCAATTATGCCTCAATTTCAATCGAGGTATAACCTGGAAATAGAAGCTTACGTAGTGAATAAAATTACAGACAACCAACCACGGAGAACAATAACAAGCCAGACTTGGAAAAATGTACCTCAGATGGCCGATCCTAACTTACTTACGTCAGCATCGATAGACTTACTTATTGGTGCAGATTACTATGCCGATATAGTATTACCGGATATAATAAAAATAAACAATCAACAACCAATTGCTCAACGTACAAGGTTTGGGTGGATAATATTAGGAAGATCTAATAATTCACACTCAACAGACGAGCCGTTAACCAAAACCGTAGCAATCACAACAAAGGAAAATACAGCTGATGAAATTGAGAAAATCCTCAAGAAATTTTGGGAAATAGATCAACTACATCCGCCGAGAAAACTTACTACTGATGAAGAAGAATGTGAACAACATTTTCGAAACTCCCACAAAAGAGAATCAGACGATAGATACACTCTTAAAATTCCGTTCCAACAACAGGCAGACCTAGGAGATTCCAAAAAGATGGCAACAGTAGGATTTCTCCAACCAGAAAGGCAACTCATGAAGAACAACGAATTAGTCACACAATACAAAGAATTCATACAAGAATATGAATATCTCGGACATATGAAGAACATTCAACCAACAAAATTGAACGACGGAAAATATTACATGCCCCTTCATGCGGTCCTCAAGCCATCAAGTACTACAACAAAGTTAAGAGTAGTTTTTGATGCGTCCTCCAAAACAACCAACGGCCGGTCATTAAATGATGTATAATGCATGTTGGTCCCAAAATACAACAAGACCTGTGGCATATCGTAATGAGATGGCGAAAGCACAAATATGTCTTCACAGCCGACATAGAGAAAATGTTTCGGCAGATTTGGATAAACAAGGAAGATATAAACTTTCAACGAATTTTGTGGCGAAACTCCTCTTCAGAAAAGATTCAAGAGTACTAACTTAACACAGTAACATACGGAACAGCAGCTGCCACTTATCTTGCAGTAAAAACTTTAAATCAGCTCGCAGAAGACGAAAGAAAGAACTTTCCTACGGCATGCAAGGCATTACAAACAGATTTCTACGTCGATGATCTCATGACAGGCTGCGACACAATCAAAGAAGCATTCAAATCCAACTAACGGAAGTACTTCAAAAAGGAGGCTTTAATTTAAGAAAATGGACAAGCAACCAAACACAGCTCTTAATCAACGTAGCCGACAGAGAACTAACAGAATCACATAAAATTGAAATCGATCAAAGCATAAAATCCCTTGGACTTTTTTGGAAGCCTAAAGCGGATGTATTTGAGTTTAATATAAACGTACCAATTCCAAGTGGCAAGTTGACGAAGCGAATTATTCTCTCCACGACTGCTAAGCTATTTGATCCATTAGGATGGCTAGCACCAGTAATAATAACACCAAAGATAATGTTACAAAATATGTGGCTTATGGGTCTCACATGGGATGAACCGGTTCCTGAAGCCATAGGTCAACAATGGTTAAACTTTAAAGACAAACTACAGCTTCTCAGTGACATAAAAGTTCCAAGATGGATAAATTACACACCTGAATCACAGATTGAGGTTTACGGCTTCAGCGATGCTTCAGAACAAGCCTATGCCGCCTGCGTCTACCTAAAAGTAACCAATAAAGAAAATGAAGTGAGCATCAACCTTACGAAATCAAAAGTAACATTACCAAGGCTTGAACTAAATGGCACTCTTTTATTGGCTAAATTACTTAACGAAGTAAAACAAGCATTAGAAATACAGCAAGCAACAACTATCGCATGGACCGATTCAACCATAGTGCTGTCATGGATACAAGGAGATATTCAGAAATATGAAACTTATGTTGCCAACAGAGTATCGGAGATTAGGAATTTTACCGAACCATATTAATGGCGCCACATCCATCAGGCGACAACCCAGCTGATTGCGCGAGCCGCGGAATAACGGTTGATGAACTGATAAATCATAAACTCTGGTGGTCCGGACCACATTGGCTGAAAAACAATCACGAATACCCTCCAAATATAAAAAAACTGTTTTGAACCAGAAAAACAACAACCAACAGAACTAAAAAATATCAACTTCACTACCATCACAGAGGATGATGACAGGATAGTTCATTTAATAAATAAAATATCCAGTTTCACTAAACTAAAACGGATTGTTAGAACTGTAATAAATTTTATAAAAAGGTGTAGAAAAATCAAGGTCAACAAATATGATCTAAATGAGGCTGAGAAGATTATCTTAAAGCATACACAACGAAATTATTACAACGCGGAAATAACTCAGCTAATGAAAACCAATCCAATAGAAAAGAAAAGCGAGTTATTGTCATTAAATCCAGTTATTGTCATTAAATTCAGGCTGCAAAATCATTTTTAAGCTACGAAGAGAAACATCCAGCCATACTTCCTGCCTACCACCAATTGAGTAAAAGTTTAATCAATCATGCACATTTGAAAATGATGCATGGTGGGATCGAACTCACCCTCTCTTTCATCCGGAAAAAGTATTGGATTATAAGAGGCAAATCAGTAATTTCAAAATGCCAAAATGCATTGTATGCCACAGATTCAAAATCAAGCCAGGAAGTAACCAGTTGATGGGAAACCTACCATACGCACGAGTTCAGCCAACAAGACCATTTACGCATACCGGAGTGGATTATGCAGGTCCCGTGCAAATAAAAACAACCTAAGGCAGAGGAGGTAAAACTTACAAGGCATACATTGCAATCTTCATTGGCTTATCAACCAAAGCAATACATGTAGAAGCAGTAACGGATCTCACCACAGAAGCATTTATTGCAGCCCTTAAAAGGTTCACATCCAGGCGTGGATTATGTACTCACATATATAGTGACAACGGTACGAATTTTGTTGGGGCCAATAATCAGCTAAAAAGGATACAAAAAATAGCTAACTTCAGCGATATTGTCGCTCAACAATTAGCATCAGAGGGAATAACTTGGCATTTTCAACCACCTGCATCATCCCATTTTGGTGGGCTATAGGAATGCAACGCTCACCTATGAAGAATTAACAACAATGTTAAATCAAATAGAGGCCATTCTAAATTCAAGGTCAATACGTCCAATGTCTAATGATATAGCAGACCTTGAAGTTCTAACACCTGGCCATTTTTTAATCGGCTCATCACTAACTGCAGTGCCAGAAGAAAATCTAGCAGATTCAAACATACATCGCTTGTCAAGATGGCAGATGCTACAAAAGCTGAAACAAGATTTTTGGAAAAAATGGATTAACGAATATTTGCGAAGACTACAACAACGACAAAAATGGCTACAATCAAGGCCACAAATACAAGTGGGCAATCTTGTGCTTTTAGTTGAAGACAATCTACCTCCCACAAAATGGGTAAGAGGTAGAATTGTTGAAACACACCCGGGACCAGACGGATTGGTTCGTGTAGTTTGAATACGTGGCCCGGGAAATGCTCTCTATAAAACAGCAATTACCAAAATATCCGTTCTACCAGTAGACGAGCCACAAGCGACGATATGGTCACAGATGTTTCAAACCAGAAGGAAAAACAAAACGCACCACAGAGACGAGTAACCAGAGCAAGCACCAAATCAAATCTCTTGCTGTACACGCTGTCAGTATTCTGTATATTAGGAATTGTGGTATCAGAAACAACATTCAGTTACAACATATCCAAGTTCTCGTCTCATCCGGGCATCTACTTTGACAAAATTGGACAAGGCAGTTTAATCAATGGAGAATGGAAAATAATAGCATACTTCAATCTAACAGTATATTGGACCGAGCTCAACCATCTGGAAAAATCCACTCGGCAGCTAAATGAATTATGCAAAAATATAACGCACTCCAAGTCTACATATACACATACGATACACTGTGGATTAATTTCATCCCAAATGCGGAACCTCTACATCGACTTAGAAGAGCAAAACGAAATACTGAATATGTTGGGAAGAAATGAAAGAGCCCGTCAAAAAAGATCACCGTTTGACTTCGTTGGTACCATAGCCAATGAGCTATTTGGCGTACTTGATCAACGTGCCGGAAATTTCTACAAAGAAAGCATAGCAAATCTTAATCTAAACCAACAACATCACCAGAAACTTTTACAGCAACAGATATCTATGTATAATAGAAACGACAGTGAACATCATCAAGCACGACCACGAAGAAACAAATCAAAGATTCGAAGCTCTTAAACAAATAATAACAGACCTCATATTTCACGAAGAATTCACTGACATTGCTCTTCATACAATGTTGGAAATGATGAAACTCCGCACATTCCAATCAGCAGTAATCGATACCATAACGGAAGTACACCAAGGCAAACTTAGTCCACTCATATTAACACCACACCAACTTCAGGAGCAAACCAGACAGATAGTCGATAATCTCAAACCAAGCTAAGACATACCATTTCGTAATAGAGATATAGCTCATATATATAAAATCACCACAGTCAAAACCATAAAAATTCAGGAAATCATAATCTTCGAGGTTAAAATCCTGTTGGTACAGAGAACCCGATACACCTTATATAACATAATACCGGTGCCCACGCTACATCAAAGAAAGTATGTGTATATTAAGCCGTCCTCAAGTTATTTGATGGTAACAAGTCATCAGGATAAATACATGCCACTCTCTACTCATGAATTCAACGCTTGCACTCATCTAAATGGAGAATATCTCTGCAACATACGTCAGCCGCTGTATGACTACAGCTATAATGAAAGCATATGTGAAATGCAGTTACTCAAACAGGATGGCGAAATACCAACAAGCTGTCAGATACGTCAAGGAGCAATCACCACTATTTGGATTCCTCTACACAGATACAACGCATGGATCTTTGTAACTAGCTCAAGAACAACTTGCAATGTAATTTGCGAACATGAAATTGATAGCGCATTTGAAACCACAATCACATCCATTAATCCACATGAGTTACCATCAATCGTCATAAATAACGAAAATTAACAACCAAAAAACTTGTTTGTGCGCTGCACTGTAAATCATATAACAAAACACGTGCTAATTTCAAATTCAAATCAAAAAATTAGCGGTAAAATAAAAACTTCCATCGTTTATACAAAGATGTCTCATCGATCGGTTAGTGTATTCAGCGCTTTTGTATCATATTTTCATTCATTGATGTTTTGTATACAAATTTTATATACTTGTCTCTCGTACACAATACAAAAATTTGTTATGGTAAACAAGCCGAGTATACAAAATAAACTACACATCTCTTTTCGACGAATTGTAAAATAACAAAAAGAGTACGCATATATTTGTATATCGTTCGTATTCACATTTTATTTTTTACTATGCATTGTTTTTTTTTTTTTAATTCAGTAGACTTGTAAAGTGACAGCTGTCAGATGTGTTTTTGTTTTTAAATTGAAAAATCGGTCAAGACAAAATATTTTTCTTCATTTTATTTCTTTTGCCATTTGATTTAATACTAAACCAAAGTTTTCTCTTTGTTTTTTTTTTGGGCAAATTATATAGACTGGATAATAGTGATTTGTGTTTTTGTGTAAAATAATGAAGTAGTGAATGTTTGTGGCCGAGAAGAAGAAATCGTTTTGATTTTACGGTAGCACATGAGTGGGCAAATTTTTTGTTTTGAGTGATAATTTCGTGTATTTGTGTGTTTATGTTTGTGTGTGGTGGAAAACCGAATAGTGTTTTTTTTTGTTGTGTTGAATGAAAATAGTGTTTCTGTTTTTTATAAATACGCAACACAAAAGTTCTATTTTTAAAACCCCCCACAAGTATATTTAAAACAAGGTTAGTATTTATAGAACGTAAATCTAAATTTTTTGTTTGTATCGACTGTTTTGATTTTGTCGTCACTTGATTTTAACATATGCGACTGCGAAATATTCGAAAAATGTCATCGACGAAAATACCGCCGAGTGATTGGTCCTAGTGTAATAAAATTTTTGTTGAGTTCTTATTCAAATTTGGTGCCAAGGCCATTTGCTATATTGTTGCTTGACAAAAAAAATTGAACTAGGTGGCATTGACCTATGATTTGACCGAGTTGATAATTTTTTGGGGAAAATATTTTGTGATAAGACATAAGAAATGTCTTTTGTAGTAATTCTCATTTGGTTACTTGTTCCAAAACTCAGTATTTTTATTCAATATGGTGAAGATTTTGAAATTTTTGATAAAGACCGCACAGTTAATGCAATTTCCGTTATCATTAAGAACCCAAGTTTTTCAAGGTTGTTTGCCATTTTTCGCAATTAATCTTCAAAGGTTTTAAAGTTGTTTTGTCTCGACTGAGTAACTGCAACGTTTCCGCGTTTGCATCAATTTAAAGCAAATCAGTGAACACATTTTGGCTGACTCCTCCTCCTGGAAAACCTAATGAGCATTTTTGTCTAGTACAATTAAGTAATTAAATTTTTAATATTCCCTTAACAAATTATTAAAGGTTCTTTGCTCAAACGATGTCTCTCACAACTGAAATGTAAGTACATTCGTCAAAGTTAAGCATCACTGCTTTTTGTTTGAAAGAGTCGGGTTCCAAATTATGTCAGTTTCACGCGTCTAATATAATTCCCAACGAATTTCGCCCCCAGTTAAAATGAATGAATGAAGAATTTGACCGCGTCTATTCACCGAGTGACTCGCAATGAAACGATTGATACCTCACTACTCAATTACTTATTGCTCCGTCAACACTAAGTAGCGGGAAAAATTCAAAGCCGGAATGTTGGGTTGTCTTTAGTGCTAAACAATAAAAACCTAAAGTTGCGGGTCCTGCTCACCACGATAGTGAATTATTTCCTAAAACATTCTTAAATTTTAAAAACATTTCATTGTATTAGTAAACCAATCAATTAATGGTAATCAATAATGGTTTATTGAAACACAAAAATGAAAAATTGAATATAAATCAGAGATAATAATACACTGTTAAATTATACATACTATTAACTGCAAAAACAATATCTGGAAATAAAACTATGAACAAAATGTAAACCATGGTCCATTCTTGACTTTGCAATTAGTGGAGACATTCTCTTGGACCTAAATGGGTTACATATGACGAAAATCACCCTAACCCTAAATTGAACGGTTAACGTTCAATATTTAAATTTACTAAACCATCTTCGGTAGTTTGTGTGAAAATAAAACTAATTATATACAAAATATAGATCATGGTCCATTCTTGACTTATGCTAATATTGAGGACATTCTCTTGGAGCTATGATTGTTAGATATGACGATAATCACCGCAAGTTTAAATTGAACGGCTAACGTTCAATATTTAAATTTACTAAACCATCTTTGTCCGAAATGAAACTTCTAGCTCCAAGAGAATGTACACAATATTTGCATAATTCTGGAATGTACCATGGTCTATATTTTGTAAATAGGTTTATTTCCGAACAAACTACCGAAGATGGCTTAGTAAATTTAGATATTGAACGTTATCCGTTCAATTTAAACTTGGGGTAATTATCGTCGGATCTAACCCTCCTAGCTCCAAGAGAAACTCCCCAATATTTGCATAAGTCAAGAATGGACTATGATCTATATTTTGTAAATAGTTTCATTTCAGTACAAGCTACCCAAAATGGTTTAGTAAAACGTTAGCCGTTCAATTTAAACTTTGGGTGATTTTTGTTATATCTAACAATCACAGCTCCAAGAAAATGTCCCCAAAATTAGCATAAGTCAAGAGTGGACCATGATCTATATTTCGTAATTAGTTTTATTTCCACACAAACTACCGAAGATGGTTTAGTAAATTCAAATATTGAACGTTAGCCGTTCAAATTAAACTTTTGGTGACTTTTATCATATCTAACAATCATAGCTCCAAGAGAATGTCCCCAATATTAGCATAAGTCAAGGATGGATCTTGATCTATATTTTATTAGTAGTTTCATTTCCGGACAAACTACCGAAGATGGTTTAGTAAATTTAAATATTGAACGTTATCCGTTCAATTTTAACTTTTGTTGACTTCTGTTATATCTAACAATCATAGCTCCAAGAGAATGTCCCCAATATTAGCATAAGTCAAGAATGGACTATTTGGTAATTAGTTACATTTCCAGACAAACTACCGAAGATGGTTTAGTAAATTCAAATATTGAACGTTAGCCGTTCAATTTAAACTTTGGCTGATTTTTGTCATATCTAACCCTCACAGCTCCAAGAGAATGTCTCTAATATTTACATAAGGTAAGAATGAACCATGGCCTACATTAAGTTCTTTGTTTCATTTTCGGACAAACTACCGAAGATGGATTAGAAAATTTAAATATGGAGCGTTAGCCGGTCAATTTAAACTTTTGGTGATTTTTGTCAAATCTATCATAGCTCCAAGAGAATGTCTCCAATATTAGCATAAGTCAAGGATGGATCTTGATCTATATTTTATTAGTAGTTTCATTTCCGGACAAACTACCGAAGATGGTTTAGTAAATTTAAATATTGAACGTTATCCGTTCAATTTAAACTTGCGGTGATTATCGTCATATCTAACCATCTTAGCTCCAAGAGAATGTCCCCAATATTAGCATAAGTCAAGAATGGACTATGATCTATATTTTGTAATTAGTTTCATTTCCAGGCAAACTACCGAAGATAGTTTAGTAAATTCAAATATTGAACGTTAGCCGCTCAATTTAAACTTTTGGTGACTTTTGTCATATCTAACAATCATAGCTCCAAGAGAACTTCCCCAATATTAGCATAAGTCAAGAATGGACTATGATCCAAATTTTGTAATTAGTTTTAAATAGACATCGCTTTTTAAATCCGTAATGTTCTTCATACTGCTCGATGATCCCAGAAGAAAGTGGTTGGGGGAGAGAGCCTCATTTTCACCTGGTTTTCCGCCTCCATCAGATAACATCGGAGTACTTCATCGTTAGGTTTCCATGTTGGTATTGCCGTTGTTACATATTTTTTATCATTTCCCCGCCCATATGCGGGGATGCTGGCGGGTTGAACTACCATCGTATCTTATCGAATTTACTTCGTAGCTCATCGGGCTGTAAGCTTTCATGTAGTTGATTTAACTCATTATTTACCCCGTGAAAATTTGTCCCATTATTCGTTCGGATTTCTAGTGGAGTTCCTCGACGTGCTATAAAGTTCCGAACTACCATAAGACATGAACTTTTACCCAGAGTATGTGCTATTTCTAAGTGGATAGCACGCATCGTTAAACATGTGAATAAAACACCCCAACGTTTCTCTGCACGACATACTTGGGTAACTTCCATTGGCCCAAAATAATCAATCCCGACGAACGAGAATGGAGCAGTGTACGATGCAAGTCTTGCTTAAGGATGACCAGCCATTTCTGGAACGTTCGGTTTTGCTCTTTCAATTTTACATTTTTTACAGTTTGCTCTGACTCGCTTCAGCGCCACTCGAAGTTTGCTGATGTAATATTTTTGTCGAACCTCGTTTAACTACTGCTGTTTCGTGGTTATGATGATGTAGCCGTTCGTGGTATTCGGCTAGGATGAGATGAGTTACACGACGTTTATTCGGTAGGATAATCGAATTTTTTGTTTCGAATGCAATTCCTTCCGTCTTTGATATTCTACCTCGAACTCGTAAAGTCGAATTTTCATCCGAAAATGGTGTGAGTCGAAAAAGTGCGCTAGCCTTATCCAATGGTTTTGCTGGATCAACCTTGCAGCATGAAATTTCATCGGGGTACACTTTTCGTTGTACATGTCGTAACAGCTCACTTTCGGCTTTTTGAGTCTCATCACAAGTTAGTTCCTCGAAGATCTTTTGTCGATCAGCCTTCATGTTATTAATTGCCCTCAGTGCCCATGCCATTGTTCGTACTAATATCGACCATTTAGAGAACTTTTCGACATCTGGAATTAATACCGATAGTTCGTCAGTATTATGAGGAAAATATGGTCTCAATTCTTCATCGACATTGCTGCTTTCATTTGGAAGTCTTTGGATGGGCTACTCAGCTTCTGATCCATATAAAAACTCGGGTCCCACAAATCATCCATTCGTTGGTGACACTGTGGGCTCATATTTCCACTTTGTGGTGTTGTCGGCTACGTTGCTTTTAGTTGGAACCCATCGCCATTGTGAAACATCGGTAGATTCTAGTATTTCACCCGCTCTATACGCGACAAATTGGCGATATCGTTTGTGGTCTGACCTTAACCACCAAAGCACGTCCATCGAGTCCGACTAGAACCACTTTTTTATTGGTTTCAAAGTACCTGGGTATTTTTAGCTTCATTAGTTCTGGCAATACATTAGTCCAGCGTTTCCATCTACCATCCTGCTCATCGGTGATCGGGTCATCCCATTTGTTTGCTAATATATCTTGAAGGAGAATCTTGAAGGAGAATCTTCACATACACAAGGATATGGGCTATCAATCCAAGTGGGTCAAAAACCATCATTAAAGTTTAAAGAACTTCCCGTTTTTTGGTTTTCTTGTCCCATTCATTATTTCACCATCGACTTGACTTAAATTTACCCGATAGTAGAATGTATCATCGCGGCTACTGACCACCACATTCCGAGCACTTTTGCATCGTCAGATTCTCCGCTTATATTCAAACTCTTGCCCTGTAATTGCTCTGATTCTCCCAGCTCCCTTGTCACTCGTCTGGAACGTTTGAAACGAAATTCTTTATTCCAAACCCGCCGCAATTCGAATCACTTTTTTAGCAACTCTTATGGCCTCTTCTTCTGACGAGAAACTGTCGAGCCAGTCATCTATGTAGTGGTTATGACAGAACGCTGCTGACGCTTCCGGGCTTTCTTCCTGGAACCCCATTGCGTTGAGGTTTTTTACGAATTGCGCTGAGCTCGGCGAGCATGATGCCCCAAATGTTATTACTATCATGACATACACGTCCGCTTGTTGCTCCTTTCTTCCGTCGCGCCAGAGGAACCGTTGCGACCTTTGATCTTTCTCTAATATTTTAATTTGATGAAACATTTCTTTTATGTCACCCGTTAACGCAACGGGTCGTTGACGAAATCACTTTATGATGTGCGGCAGTGGAATTAATAAATCTGGCCCTTTGAGCAAAACGGAGTTTAACGATGTTCCGTTTACTTCTGCTGCTGCATGCCATACTAAACGAATCTTCCCTGGCTTATTCGGATTGGTTACTGTAAATATAAGCAAGTACCACGTTCGCTCGTCAACCACCATAGCTTTGGCCTTGCTTAATTTCCGCACAAACCCCTTTTCCTCGTAATCCTTTAGCCGCTTTTTGAATGTCTCATTTAAAGTTGGTTCTTTCTCCAGTTTCCCTTCCAAACAAGCTAGTCGTCGCGCCGCCATAGGATAGCTGTTTGGAAAGGTAACGCTATCGCTCCGCCATAATAAACCAGTTTCATAATGATTACCGACCTTTTGCGTAGTTCTCTCCATAATTTCTCTGGCACGTTCATCCTCTTTTGATTCTATCAATTTCTCTGGGACTTTAACGCCGAAATTTTCTAACGAGAATAATTCTTTCACCTTGTCATGCAGATCGTCATCCGCGTTCTGTAATCGTTTTTCCAGAATTGAAGGCTGGACTCATCGAATTGGCTTGAGGTATGTAGTTTGCCAAAAATTGCTTATCCCAAACGTGTTTTGGCAGCGATTGGCTCCCCTATACGACCTTCTCGAATTTGCAGTGGCACTGGTAAGCGCAAGTGTTGTAACCCAATTAGGATTCTGGGTCCAGCGTTTTCGTAGCAAACAAACGGTAAACTTCGTAGGTGACTGAACTTGGTAGTGTTATTGTCAATTTTTATTGTTTGCTCTGGAAGATCCGAGGCGTGGAACCGTGTAGATGTCCGATATTTTGTATACGTCATTGTTCGAAACACCCGAAATCTCCAGCTCGACTAGACGACTGCGCTTTTCTCTCCGGGTTGTACTTTCCGTCCATTTTAGTTCCAAGCTCCTTTGTGGGCCATCGAGCTTCAACTTGTTCGCCACTTTCTCGTCTAACAGAGTCACACTGGAACCCTCGTCCAGGAAACCGTATGCTTTGACGCTACTTTCTCGTCCATGTATTACCACCTGTACTATTCGAAACATCAGTTTGCTTATTTGTGGCTATTGATGAATTTCAACCACACCTGTTGATTCCGCAGTAACCTTATTTGATGAATTGTAGTTTTTATTTACTACGGCATTATGCAACAATTGGTGATGGCTTCCCTTACATCCATCTATCTCACATTTTACATCAAGTTTGCATGTCCAAAACCGATGTCTTCTGAAGCACTTTCTACCCAGACCATTTGCTAATATTGTCTTCCACCTCTCAGTGCCTTTCATCTTTTTAAATTTACGACACTCGGACTCGGAACTCGGTGTACAGATTCACATTTTAGAACGCATGTTTGATTATTATCGGCTGCTTTAACTACTTTACATGTTTCATAACTGCACGTTACATTGTTGTTGGCCATCTTTCGTAACATTAGATTCCACCTGGATGCTATTGACATATTTTTTTTTATTCTGATTTCCCTGCCTTTTTCCGTTCTGTCAAACCTTTGTATTTGTTCTGAAGACATTGTTACTACTGTGCTTGCCATTTCCGCCTTTGAGCCCAATCAATCGCCAAACGTATGTAGGTAGACCGATGGCAACTTTGCTTTAAATGCCCATTGCAATTTTAGTTGAGCTGGTAATTTATGAACGACCTTTCGCATAAGTGTTAGGTTGTTCAGATGTTCCTCATTCTGGCAGGCTATTGCTGTTGCACATAGGTGTTGAATTTGCATTGAAAATTTAACCAATGCCTCTAAACTTTCAGGATGGATTAGTGGTCCTGATTCAATCTGCGTTATCATCAAGTCAAGCACGACGTCAGATTGTCCAAAAAGCATTTTCAACGTTTTTAAAATTTCAGGTACGTTATGTGGAAAATATAAATAGGCCTTCACCACATCCCTTGCGTCACCCCGTAAGCATTTTTTTGAAACGTTTCAAATTTTCGTCATCAGTCAGCCCACACAGCTGTGTAGTGCGTGTATACGTTGATATGAACATAGGCCACTCCGACGGACTACCGGAGAATTATGGCAGCTCCTTTGAAATGACCTGCCTCATAGTCACCTGCCTCATTGTCATTTCAGGTTGATCGTCCCAGTCTGTCTTACTTACATTTGGATTGTTCGGACAACTGTTCAGATATTGTCTTGACTTGTTCGCACTTTGCCTGGATAACGACGAGTATTGCTGCTGTTGATTATCGGGGTTTAAATGGTAAGCCAATTTCTGCTGATTCACTTTAAAATAATCTGGATCACAGCTGCTTATTTGGCCTTGATTATTTACTGAATTTGGATTAAAGTTCCTCTTGACACCTGATCTGGAAACCCCACTTGTTTATAATCAGCAGATTCTCGATTTAATTTGCTTGCGTTACGCCAATGAGCTGTTTCACCATCGCACTTGTTTGTAGAATAGTTCGGTTCTACCGCCTTAAATTGGGATTGTAGCCGCTCTTCATACCTTTACGGTTCTCTCTCAGCATTCTTTTGTCGAATAGGTTGCAACTTCTCTAATCTTGGCTGCGCCTCTCGAATAGACCCAAAATTTTTGTTTGTCTTATCATCGGCTGAAGACACCATTTTGTTATTGTCTACACCTTGCACCTCATTAGCATGTTCTCCTGAATTAACCCAACGTTGCACTCTATGTTTTAGACTTTCTTCGTCCGTAATGCTGCTGCACCGGTCTGAAAATTCCAAAAACTTTTGCTTTTTCTCTAAATAATACTTGTCACGTTCCCGCTGCTAATTTACTCCTCGCATTCTTTCTTCGAGAATTTTCTTCTCAACAGGAGAGTTCTTTTCTTTTTTTTTGCCCCTTTTTACTTCATTGTTTTGCTCTCTATCCCCCACTCCCTTTACTCCATTTTTCCTTTCCACCTCGAGAAAAAACCCAATAAACATAAAAAAAAGCATTACTTCACTAATGAGTTTCGAAGTTCAAATTCGAAACACAATAAACTTAGCACATCAATTCAACTCAGTTTCGAGTCTCAACAAGTAGCATTCGTCAAAGTTCAGCATTACTGCTTTTTGTTTGAAAGAGTCGAGTTCCAAATTACATCAGTTTCACGCGACAAATATAATTCTCAACTAATTTCGCCCCCAGTTATCCAACTACTTAAGTCTTTATAAACTCGGCCTCAATGTTCGAAGCTTAGCGGCTCACGTTCGCGGTCAAGAATTTGACCGCGACTATTCACCGAATGACTCTCAATGAAACGGGAAAATTTCAGAGCCGGAATGTTGGGTTGTCTTTAGTGCTAAACAATAAAAACCACAAGTTGCTGGTCCTGCTCATCCTTGAATTCCTTAAAGAATACCTTGATCAGAAAATTCCCAAGGATTCCGATAAGTCAATTTAACACTAAGTACTTAGATAAACAAACCAATACTTGTAAATAGATGTTCCTAGCTAATCAGTTTGAAAAGTCGTTAATCCATTACGATTATATAGCAAATCCCATAACCATTCATTCGATATGAACTTTACCTCTCACCACCACCAAACTAATTCACAGTTCAATTTTTCTTCCAATTTTAATTTTTAAAACTTTAAAATTCTCCAACTCAATAATTCACATCTTTAATATTTTGCTCATATGCTTCTTAAAATCCTAGATCAACCAGAATATATTTTTCGTTTAAAGTCACATTCCATTAAATGATTTGACACAAAAATAACCGTTTTTATCCGAACCGAACTCGATACCGCTATATGGTAATTAACTGGCTTAATCACTGTTTTACTTTCTTTGGAAATAAGTCTCCAAATACTTTCATCAAACTGAATTCTCTCATTAAACTTATTAGATATGCATCAATCAAGTACATGTTCACTAAATTTTTCAAATTAAATTATTCAATATTTTAAATTCTGAAACTTGTCATAGTCTTCAAAATCATCAAATTTTTCAAAAATTAGAATATTAATTAATACTTATGCTCTGTTCAGAGTTTCAGACTTGGGATTAATAATCTCGATTATATAGCAAATCTAGTTTTTCTTATAGTAAGAACGATAGAGATTAAGTTAATTATTTTTCTATTATAGATTAAAGTAATCGTCAAAAAATTTATGGATTTTCAAAATGCTTTAATAATGGATAGGATTTTGAACAGTTTTCGGTAAAATCACAATGTGCAGTGCCATTTTTAACACTGAACGCCAAAAACCAAACCTAGATTAAAAGTAAACTTGATTAAGCAAAACTGGATTACTAATTCCTAGTCTAAACAAGCTAATAGGTATCTACGTATGTAACTCTAACAATTTGTAAAAGTTTCAAAATATTCTGCAAAACCTACCAATTTTTAAAAATGTTAACCATCATTTCAAAAAATACTTAAGTAATTCAAATTACTTAAATTACCCGTTTGAATTTTTTAAATTCTTCAAAATCTTTAAAATTCGCTTCCTTACTTTAAAATACGTCAAGTTCTTTAAGCTCTAATTACTTATACTTAATTCTTCAAATTTCTCAAATAATTCTTAATATTTAAATAGAAAACATTTTGATGTGTTAACTTGGAGTTCAGCAAATACAGCTATACTTGAAATTTAAAGAAATCCTTAATTACTTCAAATACTTACTTGATTCTCTTATTCCAAAGATTCTCGAAATTATTTATTAATTTTTTCGAATTCTTTAAATTCGTAATATTCTAAAAATTTTCAAAATTTTCAAATTCTTGAAATCTTACAAATTTGCTCAAGTATTGTACAATAAAATCTTTAGTTATGCGTGGCTGGCTTCGAGAAAAAAGAGGCCCTTGCTCGTGCAGATCAAACAGGAATTTCGGATGTTGGATGACCAATGGTATAGTCGCCTGCAACAAAGAGGATTTGTGCGCTGCAAAAATTTAGTACGACTAAAATGTGATCTGACTGATTTTTACTGACTTCTTTTTCGGTAGCAGTCTCAACGTTTTGAAATTCTTCGTACTGCGATGTATCATGGCGTACACTACATATTTCTTCGAATTCTTTAAACACTCCAAATTACTTTTTTAAATATTCAAATCCTTTAAGCACTCAAAATACTTCTTTTAATATCACTTAAATAATCAAGCTGTTATTTAAATTTGTCAAATTCATTCTTGTTCTTGAAAAAAAAAAAAAATCCTTCAGTGGCTTCATTAATTTTTTCAAAATGCTCAAATTTCATTAAGTTCTTAAAATTTCTAAATTCTGAAAATTTATCATATTAATAAATGTTCAAACTCATTATTTTCAAATTCTTTAAATTGTTTAAATTTTTGGAACTCTACAAACATTGACGCGTCAACGACAAACCCTACAAATGTCTACAATTTTTGATTTTTTTTTGAGATTTTAGCTTTAAGCTCTTCAAACACTTACAATTCTTCAAATTCCAAAAAAAAAAAATCTTAGAATTCTTAAAGTTTTAACTCAAATTCGGTAAATAACTAAGTAATTGAAATATGAAGAAATTTTTATATCCTTCAAATACTTGCAATAAGTACTTCAAAATTATCAATTTCATAAAATTCTCTTTTCTCGAAATTCTCCAAATTATTTAAAAATTTTCAATTCTTAAAATTTGTTATATTTTACAACTTGAAATCTTAAAAATTCTCAATGAAAATCTCTAAAATTTTCCAATGTATAATTACAATAAAGTCTTAAAATTCAGAAAATTATATACCTCCTAAAATTAGGCGTGTCTATCTGCTTGCTCGTGCACATCAAATACCAATTTCGGTTGTTGAATGACCAATGGTAACCACCTGCACCAAAGAAGATTTATGCGCTGCAGAAGTTCAGTTCGACTGTAATTGGACCTAACTGATTTTTACTTAGTTCCCTCCCGGTAGCAGTCCCAACGTTTTGAAATGTTTCCTACTGCCATGTATCTTGAATCAAAGCTCACACACCTTGCTTAAAATCATCAAACAACAAAATCTGTGCGAGATACCCATGTAGATAATCGTCCCGGCCAAACGTTTTAAGGCTTACAAAAAAAAAAATCATCAACATTAGACTTGCCGCTTGTAAGTAATAAAAATTCTTTAAAATCTTCCAAAATTCTAAATTTATTTATTTATTTAAATCCTGAAACCAGAGTACAAAAAACAGGAAAATCCTTTTGGTATGATATTTACCAGTGACAGGCGTTATTCCTTAACAATAGAAATAAAAATAATAAGAAATATAATAATAAGGAAGTAATCGAAATAATAATTCTTAGATACAAAGCGACAATAATAATCATTTAGCAATAACCAAAATTGTACACATTAAATAATACGCTCAAAAATAAAATCAATCGTAGCGTGCTGGAAAAGCCACAATTTCAATGATGACAAAAATTTAGATTTTGAATTTAAGCAACGTATATCTCTGGGAAGCTTGTTAAAAATTGTAGGAGCGGTAACTGAAAAGTAATTAAAATAATGGGTTTTTAAAAATTTAGGAACCGTAAGAAAATGCATTGTATTCTTTCGCAAAGTGTAACTTTGACAACTCAAGAAACGATTTCCACTTCTCTCAAAATATACATTCATGACCTTGTAAACATGAAGATGTTTGAGTGGCAGGATATTACTTACTAGTTTTAAATAACGGCCAAGATGAGCACAATTTATTCTTGAAAAACATCAATCTGAGTATGAACTTTTGAGCAATAACCAAAGGCCGGACTGACTCGTAGTACGTACCACCGCAGCAGCAAATACCATAGATCAATCTGGACTCAATTAAGGCATGATAAAACATTTTTAGAACCGAAAAAGAACAGTTAGAACGCAAAAGATACATTTTCCTAATACCAGAATGTAGTGAATTATTTAGGTTAGATATCGGCTTCACGGAATTAATCGTCAAACAATTAGCCAGGCAATTACCACTCTTATTACAACGACAGTCGTGATAAATTATCTCTCTATTGAAAGCAAGCAACTCATTTAAATTAAACAACATTGCTTTAGCTATCAGACTTAATACCAGTTTGTGGGCTGCGAACCACTGACTTAATAAACCTAAGTCAAAATTAATATCAAATGTAATTGTGGAATAACTTATTGTACACAAAAGCCATATCGTCAGCAAAAGCCACCACTTTACCCTTAAAATTTTGAGTGAAAACCGAATTAATATAAATCAAAAATAAAATCGGGCCAATTACTGAACCCTGTGGGACACCGGCTTCCAGAACCAATGCTCCACTAAAACAGACGCCAAAACGAACACTTTATGAACGATCAACAATAAATGATTTCAGCCAATTATAAACACAACCACGAAAACCGATATTCCACAATTTATTCAAAAAAAAGTTATGATCCACCATATCAAATGCTTTTGTAATATCGACAAATAAAGCAGCTACCATTTTAGAATTATTAAGACCCTCATGATGTGTATTTAGCAGTTCGATCAGAGCATCTTCAGTCCCTAAATTACACCTAAAACCAAATTGACCAACTTACTAAAAAAGTTCGATCCATCCAAAAAATTAACTACCCTCGTTTTGAATGATTTTTCAAAGAATTTTGAGATCACAGAAAGTAAAGAAATTGGTTGATAGTTTGCAAATTTGCAGCAATCTTAAGTGACTCAGGGAAAATACCTTCAGTGATACTTCGATTAAAGAGAATGCATAAAATATCAACAATGTTAAAGATAATTTTTTTAAATAACCAATTACTTACTAAAACCAAACATGTCTGCAGAGTGTTTATCTTCAAGTGAGTTTATAATGTGAAATATCTCTGTAGATGAACAATGTCGGAAAAAAAACTGCTGCTAGATGATTAATATAAACTTACAGTAACATCGGTTAGTCAATATCCCTCAGCAGAGGCGAAACGATTATTATGTTGATCAACTATGTCAAATATTTTGTCACTGGAGGTATCCTTATTTAGAATTTTATTAATTAATGACCATTATTGTATAACGTTCCCTTTTGAAATCGACCCAAATAATACTTTGATTTAGCCTCAAATATTTCCTTTTTTTAATTGTTTTGACATTTGACGAAGATAGCTTGATAAGTCCAAATTAGTGGGATTTTTTTAAAGTTTTCTACTACTTAAGCTTATTTTGCTTATTGATTTTATAAAGAAAGGAATTATTCATCCACGGTTTAAGCTTGAAAGTTTTTTTATTCGGTTTACCTACGTATTTACATTGGTCAATGTAACTAGAGAGCATAGTGGTAAACAAATCGAATGCTGTAAAAATATTGGCTTCAGATAAGACTATATTCCAAGATTCAAGTAAAAATAATTGGTTCAGACGGTCAAAGTTAATCAGAAACTTCATATCTGTATTAATTTTATTATTTGATTGACCTTTGTTACGACCCTTAAAAGAAATTCTATAAAAATGGCACAATGGTTCGTAATACGTAAATCCACTACTATAGACTCAATTGCAAAATTAGAGCATCGATAAAAAACATGATCAAAACAAGATGAAGAAACAGTAGAAATCCTGGTCGGCACATTTACATCACAGAATAATCCATGGCTGGACATTGAAAATTTATACTCATCTACTAGGCTAGAGCTGCTCAAAATGTTAATATTGGTATCCGCCACCAGGAGCAAATTTTTTGATTTAATTTTAATCAAATATTCGTCAATGTTATAAGTTTTAAGTCTGTAAATACACACACAATAGTTACTTTAGTATTTTCAAAATAAGTATCAATTACTAAAACATCAGCTGTCTTTAATTTAAGATCATTATGAATTTTGACATTTAAGTTATCAGCCACGAACACAGCAACACCACCAGCTCGCTCGATGTTATTACAATTAGCAAAAAACTTAAATCCAGCTAATGAATAGTTGCCAATTTCAAAATCATTTATCCAAATTTCTGGTAAGTAATATTATTATTTTAGGTAATTGAGCCAACGATTGAATATGACAAACCAAGCTATCAAAGTTTTGCCGCATACTACGAATATTTTGAAGTAATAGCTTATAAACCATCAATGACATTTCACTCGTAAAAAGATAAAATAATACAATACCCAGAATGTGTTGAACAGTTCAAGATCAATTCAATATCACCAATTGCATCACAAAAAATTAATATCCTATATAAGTAAGTATGTAATAAAAATATATAATGAAAAATAAAGATATAAAATATAACACATACGTAAGGTCAGAATAAAGTCGGCTATAGTTTGACCATATAAACCAAAAAAAATGTAAAATTTAATAATAAAGCAAATATAGAAATGATTGAATCATAAAAAAACAAATAAATTATATAACACTTTCGTATGGTTTGAGTATAAGCTAAATAAATAAACAGTACAATAATACATTTGTAAAGTTTTAAAAAATTAAAAAATTCTAGAAAAAAATTAAAAGATTGTGAACTATACATAACTGAGAATTTAACTTAACATTATAATTACAGAGAAACTTCGTAGAAATATATGAATTGTTCAAATATATACATCTCTATATGTAAATACTTACTTCAAAATTATTCAAATGTCTCAATTTCGTCAAATTCTGATGTTTTTGTTTAATTTTTAATTAGGGCGCGTAATATTGTTCAAATTTTCAAATTTTTCAGGGATATTCATTACCATTGTTAAGAATTTTTTGGTGGTGGAAGGTTTAAGGGGACATTACACCTTCAAATTTTAAAAAATGAAATTTTTTCAAACATTTTTTTTAATGGAATAAAAAGAGATATCTTAATGAAACTTTCCATGGACATTTTATTTAAGTCAAAGCATACAAAAACATTTTTTTTCCGCCCCTTGTCGTCTGCTACGGTCATTTTCCAAAAAGACCGAAAATTCGCGGCGTGCATCAGAACTGCTCTCAGAAACGTCTGAAAAAAAAACGGGGTTTTATTCAGCATTAAATCGCCCTTGGAATGAATTAAAAGGAATAAAATTGTCTAAAAAATAACAAAATGGCGGCATTTTTTTGAAAATGGAGCTTTTTTGTCCCCTGCAATTTGTTGTAACTCAAAAAATTGAAAGCCGATTTTCCCTTCCGTAGTTCATTCTGAGCAGAAATATGTGTAGATCAACGTGTTAAAATTTTAGAACGATTGGATAAGTAGTTTTTTCTCAATCTTGCACGCCAACTTGAAAAACGTCATTTTGAGATAATCGAGTTTAAAGTTAAATTTTTGTTTACAACGTATTGTGTTGTTTGTATACAGCGAAGTAGACCAAAACCGTAGAAAAAAGACTTTGACGCGCTCCGTAATAAATACAATAAAAATTTTTTTGTTGACATTTTCATGGATATATTGTTAAAATCCTGTTCTAAAACGTTCATTCTAACATATTTGATCATAAAAAAAATTTCGATTTTTTAAAAATCTGAAGGTGTAATGTCCCCTTCAATCAGCACCATCAGATATAACCGCCTAGCCAAAACTGCTACGTCGAAATATTGTGCTATCTCCCACATGAGCTTGATATAAATTTATAATTGGCATCCGCTATAGCAAACAGGACGATACTGTGGCTATGTTTAAAATTCTTTGATAAAATATTAAGAAAAATTTAAAATAACAGCGCTTATTTCATTATTCATGGTCCTTTTATATCTAATTAATTAATTATTACGTACTGCAACAAGAATTAAAATAAACGTTAAAAACTATTTAAACATAAAATTTAACTTAAAACTAATCATCAATTTCCTACCGATCCAGAAAAGAAAATAAATAATTATAAATTCTATTATTTTATAAAATTAATATAAAATGATTTAAAAATGATAATGTTACAGCACCACAACATTCTAGACTCCTCAATAATTCAATTAGGTACTATAAGTATATCAAGAATCAACAAATAAAATTAATATAAAAAAATTCCCAGGCAACTCTGAAAACTAAATTTAATTAATAAATTACCATAATACCAAATTTTAGTACTTAAATGAATAATTATTATAACAGGATCTTCAGTATTGGCGGGCACACACCGTACACCCATTTACACATATCAAAACCAATGGGTAGGATATCATTATTAGTTCGGACAGATTCAACCCGTTTGCAGATTCCTAAGTGAAAACAGGTTAGCACAGGACAGCACATTTTAACTACAAGATTAGATGCTCGTTCCTCTGGAATCCAATGCCAGAACTCAGGATTCCTTAAATTTAAATCAAGACATCAAAAATTATTATTATAATTAATGTTGTAATTTTACTAATCCGGTTGACATAATTAAGATAAACAAAATCAACATCTTCGACACTTATTACTTATATACTCCCATAAAACTTCAACTGTGTTTATGGATATATTACCCTGCAATATCAAGCATGCAAAGTAAGTAAAATAATAAATCAATGAAAGGAAATTGAGACATTATTTTCTTAAAAATTTATCTGTGTGCCGTATATATAATATTGACGTTTTTATGTGAAAACTGCAACCTAAACTTCAATAAATCCATTAAGTTAATAATTAAGTACAATACATTTAGCCTCTCGATTTGCTTTTACATAATGCCACGTTGTTCACATTCATTATTTGTTGCAAACCAAATCTCAATTCAACTCAAAATTAATATTTCCAAATTAGTATTTTATTCATATAAGTAGTTTAGTTAATTTATAATATTTTATTGTTAATTTAATTAATTTAATTTAATTTAATGCAATTTATAATAAATACCATGTAAAAAAAAATTAATCATACCTAAATAAACTATTTGATATTGATTATATAAGGCGGTTGCCGATTCGACTCAAATTTACTCGATTATACGAAGTAAAAGAATCCTATTTGAGTCAAATACAGTAAAATTTTCGTTTGGTTTGTAAATATCATATTTTATCAATAACACTATAGTTGTTTTATGAATAAAAAAAACACAAAGAGAGAAAACAACACCAAAACAAAAATAACAGAATCTTATATACTAAACCACCAACACATATTGAAGGTAAATATTTTTCTACAATCTTCCATGTGCGTAGCAGGAGACTTAACATGTTTTCATTATATTATATTCAAATAATACTCTAATAGCGAACATACAAACATTCCTGTTCTATTTATTAAGATACAGGAAAATATTTGTGATAACTATACCAAAATCAACAAAAATGTCTCTCTGTTTTTGTTGTTGTTTAAATATTATATGACAAAAACCAATAATATACTACATTGATCAACAAGTTCTCGGAATAACCACCGTGTGGCGCTCCCATCGTTCCGATTTGAGTTCTGTTTTTTTGTTAAGTTGGTACATCTGTTGTTGATATTCCCTTTAAATCTTAGCTGCATAGCTTGATATTTGCAAAAGTTACGTAGTCAAGAGTACATCTATTTCTGTGTGTGTTGGCGATTATTTACAATTTTAGAAATTATTTACAATTTTAGACATGATTTGCGAGTCTGAATCCGATCCCACATTCATCAAAAGGATTATTACTGGAGACGAGACGTGGGTTTATGAGTACGACACGCAATCCAGACATCAGGCAAGTGAATGGCGCTCACCAAACAAAAAACCACGTCGTTTTCAGTAAAAAAAAGAAGGCAATGCTCACGGTTTTCATGGATTACAACGGTGTAGTGCATCATGAATTTTTGCCAGAAGGCCAGACCGTAAACAAAGAGTATTATTTGGGCGTTATGAGACGTTTGCGTGAAGCAATTCGCCGAAAGAGACCAGAATTGTGGGCAGAAAACTCGTGGATTTTGCACCATGGTAACGCACCGTCGCACAGTGCCATCATTATTCGTAATTTTTTGACTAAAAATGCAACAAATACCATCCAACAGCCACCGAATTCACCTGATTTGGCTCGCTGTGACTTATTTCTGTTCAATCGAGTTAAAAAACCATTACGGGGAACGCGTTTCAGCAGCCGAGAGGATATAATGGAAAAATCGCCAACACACACAGAGTAGATATTACTCTTGACTACGTAACTTTTGCAAATGTCAAGCTATGACGCTAAGATTTAGAGGGAATATCAACAACAGATGTACCAACTTAACAAAAAAACAGAACTCAAATCGGAACGATGGAAGCGCCACACGGTGGTTATTCCGAGAACTTGTTGATCAAGGTAGTATAGTACATTTCCTTGCCTTCCTCCATGTATAAACATTTTTGTTGGTTTTGCTATGCATCAAGCTTCTAGAATATATTTGTGTATATTGTACATAAAATAAAACACAAGAACACATTTAAGTATGCGTAAAAATAAAATCAGATATGAAATTAACTGCGACGTATATCGAATTAAGTTAAAATCAATTTAATACGATCCAATTATTAGATTTTAGTAATTAAATTCCATGTACAACCACACAAAAGTTAAAATCATGCACTTAATCAAGAAATCGAGAATTTTGATTTCCTCATCTATAAATATAAAACATTCATCATTCCAAAATTACACTTTAATTATTATTTCTCTTACACTTTAATTATTATTTCACTAAAATTGAATTGAATAGAGTTAAAATTATAATTAAAAGGTATATAATACACATATGTACAATATATAAATCAAATACATAACAATACATAAATAAAACACAAAAAAATAAAAATAAAATTAAATTAAATTTTTGAGGAGAATAGAAAAAACACGTCTATCCTCTTCGAAGAACATTTGCTCACCCCCCAATAAAGTTATATATAAAGTATGTGATTGTAAAGGTAATTACCGAACGGTTAATGACAATCGTTCGCCGGCACTTATTTACCTTTCTTCAACATCAAGCCGTTGAATTGAAGGGCCAACAATAGATAGTAATTCATCGAATGGCACTGGTGGCATACGATGAAAATTTACACAAGTTACAATATCGGTTAACCTCATCTCACTGACAAGGTTTCGATAGAATCCTTCTTGTTGTCGGTTGCGGCTTACCGGGTTTATGTTAAATCGTCGGTTATTACGAGTATGACGATTTTTGTATTCTAAATTAAAAGTAAACAAGCCATTTAGAATGTTCAATGTGTGATCGCTTCTTCCTATCATAAAACCATTATTTGATTATTAATAAACTAACAAATTAACTGCGTCAAAATTAATAATTCGCACAAAAAACGAAAAAAAAAAAATTATTCACAAAATATTTCGGTTTATTCACAAAAATGATGAATTTGACATGTCAACAAATGTCAATAAAATATAGACGAAAAATATTTTGAGCAAAAGTGTGTGGATCAAATTTCGCACAAAAAATCACAGTCGAACAGTCGAATGGTTCTATATTTTCAAATCTAAGATTTTTTAGTATCTTGAAGCAAATCAAATTTCTCATTAAACTCTTGACACGTTTAATATTTCTAATTCTTCAAAGGTAACATATTCATCGAAATCTTTAACAAAATTAATTTAATTAGTTAAATAATTGTTGGTAGGTCTGCAAAGACTAAATTTCCATAAAAAAATGCAACCTGTTCGAATATTTTTACTTTTTATTAATTTTTTTTTGTTGAATGTTAATTAATTCATGTAATTTCTAATATGCTACCGGTGGTTAGACCATTTTAATTGTGTTTCGATTAACACGAGAAGTATATTTGTATTTACGAACAGTAATTCAACGAAACCGACTAATAGACATAATTCTATTTATTTAATTAAATGATTTTTAATATGTTTCGAAGATTGTAAGAGAATTCAATCCAGTTTCGAACTGATGAGCTTATGATTATGAAAAAATCAATCTTCTCATTAGGCCGCGGCGATTGGACTGATTATACCACAATTTACATTCTATATATACAGAATGTGCTGTGCTTTAAGTACTAGCGAATCGTACTAATACAGATGAATTCTCTTACAATTTTTTCTTCTTCTAATTATACTTATTTATTCCAAAAATTATAAACATCCTAAAATTAAGCGTGGCTGTCTGCGAGGGAAACAGGGATCTCGCTCGTTAGATGACCAATGATGGTCATCTGCAGTAAAGAAGATTTATTCGCTGCAGAAGTTCAGTCCAATTATAATGCGACCTGACTGATTTTTATTCATGTCCCTTCCGTAGAAGTCTCAACATTTTGAAATTTTTGCTACTGTGACATATCATGGCAGCATGCTCCCAAAGCTCGTACGCCTTAACGCGCTCAAAATCTTTACCAGTAAAACGTTTTAACGCCAGCAAAAATAAATTCGTCAATTTTAGATGAAATTCGTCAAATCAATTCAAAAAGTTATAAAATAATTTTCAGTAAATATTACTTGTAATAAGGACTTACTTACTTAAATAAAATTCTTTAAAATATTCCAAAATTTCAAATATTTGAATTGCTCAAATTTTTCAAATTCAGAAAATTTTCGTAATTTTGTTCAAATTTTCAAATTCTTCAAATTGTTTACTTACTTACTTACTTAACTTACTTACTTACTTCATATTCAGCCCTTATATACCTCAATATGTTGAAATTTTTAAAAGTCAATAGTAGTAATATTAGTAATTAGATTCGGCCTCGATTTTCAGTTTCACAATTTCGTAGTATTTTTAGATTTTTTGAAGTCGCCGACAGTTAAAACAAAAATCCATGACCAATCACCAATCGTCCTTCCCCATCTTCCTGATGATGTTAAAAAATCTTGTTCTGTCTTTAGAAGCAGTTAATTTTGAAAATGCATCTAAACCTACGAATTTTTAAAAATTTTCAAATCTCGTATTCTTTAATATCTTCAAGCTCATCAAAGTTTTCTTTAAATCCTTGACAATTTTAGTATTTCTATTCAATTCTAGTATACTAATCGAAATCTTCAAAAAATTAATTTAATTAAAAAATTATTGGTGGATCTGCTGAGACAAAGACTAACTTTCCATATAAAAGTACAAATCCGTTCGAACAGGGATATCAAATTTGAAATACCGTGAAACCTTAAATGGGTCAACATTATAATCAAATATTAACATTTTACCCGTCATATCCCATGTAAAGCATGTTTGCAATTTAATTTTTTGTTAATTCAATCATTTAAATTTGTCAAATTCATTCCTGTTTGTTCTTTTCAAATTCTGAAAGTTCATCTTATGAATAAATTTTCACTCATTATACTCAAATTACGGCGCTTGGAAACAGCCCTAACTTAATTTTCAAATATGTTTAATTAATTCCTTCAAGTAAGCATTCCAAATTCTTCAAATTTGTTAAATTCATCAAATTCTGTCACTTTTATTAATACTTCCAATTCTTAAAATTCTCAAAATATTTTTGGCATATTCTAGAAATATTTTGGGGTCATCTTAAATTTATCCAAACATCTTTAAAGCATTTTTCAAATCATTCCTCATTTTTATCAAAACCTAGCATTTCAACATCAAGTTAGCAAATAATTTTCAATTTTAATTGTTATTCGTCGAAATCTTAAAATTCTCAAAATTTTTCAAAATCAACAAAAATTTACTAATCCTCGTAATAATTTATCTATGGCTTGGATGCTGAAATCTTACCGCGTCTCTACTAAAGCCCAACGAATGATTTCACACATAATTAACCATTTTTATCTCTGTCGAAGCATATTATTACTAATTATTTCAATATTTCGTCAGCGGCGTGAAGCGAATTCGAAACCGTGGCGTGTGTCGTAATAAACCTGCTTAACCACTACTCTACGTTCGATGAAAACTCTCCAAATACTTACACCAAACTCGTTAAATCCTTCAAATTTTTCTACTTTACGTCTTTATTACAAGTAAGATGTAAGATCTAGTAGTTGTCAAACATTGCAAACTCAATTTTTTAATTAAATTTTTTACGAAGAACTATTTCAGGTACAAGTTCACTAAATTTTTCAAATGATAAAAATTATGAAATTTCTCCTAGTCCTCAAAATCATCAAATTTTTCAATAATAATATTTTTAAGTAATGGGTACATACATTCTTAATTCTAAAAATTTATAAAATGTACAAATTTTTAAAACTGTTTTAGTTCAATTCAGCAAATACTTAAGTGCTCTTACTTACCTCAGTTTGAATTTTTCAAATTACATATGTACATACTTATTTGAGTTTTTAAAATTTTTAAAGTTTCCTTATTTAAGTGCTTTAAAATTCTTGAATTAAATTAACTTATTAATTTTTTCAATTCTTAAAATTCGTCATGTTCTACAAATTTTCAAATTCTTAAAATGTAACAAAATGCAGTGAAAATCCAAAACTCTTCGAACATATACCTTCAAGTACAATAAGATTTTAAAATATTTGAAATATTTAAAGCTTTGATGGATCCCCTAATTTTTGAAAAATTCAGAAAATCATAAACCGAGACACTTTCTAGTGCGCATCAAACACGAATTTTATCAGCTCGATGAGCAAAGTTACCGCGATAGTAGTCGGCTGCACCAAAATTGATTTTCAGTGCTTCAAATGTTCAGTACGACTTTAACGCGATTCTCGGTGCCTCATCGCCTTAAGATTCTTCCTTCTGAGATGTGTCACGATACCAAAATCTAAAGCTCAAACGTCTTAACGTGCCCAAAATCGTCAAACAACGAAATCTGTGCGAGGTATATATAATAATCATCTTCGCTCGCTCGCAAACAAATTATCAACGTGAGACTTGTGTGAATTTTTAAAATTCTTAAAGTTTTTTTAACTTCGGTAGCTAATTACTTATAATAAAAATTTTTAAAAATTCCTTATAGTAAATACTTCAAATTCTCATGTTTTTGTTTAATTTTCCAGTCCTTCAATTTGTAACCATACATTTTTTCAAAATCTTAGGATTCGTAATTTTGTCCAAATTTTCAAATTCTTCAAACTGTTTAATAAATTCTTTCATCATTATTCATTCGCAATTTAATTTTTTGTTTTTCAAAATTTTTCTTTTGCAATCGTTTTTAAATTCTATAAACCAATACCTCAGTTTCACCAAATTTCTCAAAATCTACAAATTTACTAAGAGACTTAAAATTTCTAAAATTTTTAAATAATTTTATTACTTATTTATTTACTTTTAATTGTTCAAAGTTTATAAATTCTGCAAGTTATTTAAGACATAGCTACATATCAATTCGAATTCTTCAAATTTTTCCAAAAATTTACTTAACGTTATTTTTTTAAAATATTCAAATTCTGCAAATACCAAAAATACTTCTTTTAATACTACATAATTTAAATTATTTAAATTTGTCAAGTTCTTACTTGTTCTTGAAAAAATTATTCATTTACTTTATTAATTATTTTAAAAATTCTCAAAATTCAACCAATTTAAGTTTCTAAATTCTGAAAATTCTTCATATAAATAAATTTTCAAACTTATTAAAATTTTCAAATTCTGTAAATTATTTAAATTCTTAAATTTCTATAAATATGATGCATCAAACCCTCCCAAGTTTCTTAAATTATTTAAATTTTTAGGATGTTAAATCTCTAATATTTTCAAGTCGTAACTCTTGAAAATTTGTAAAATATTATTCGTGATGACTGTGAGTAACTTTGTTGATAGGTTATTCGTGTATTAGGAAAGGCGCTTAGAAGTGACCCTAAAGCAAAATGGCGGCCATTGGATCATTAATCTCGTTTCCGGTTTAAGGGGTCAGTTTTGAAAGGTTTGAAACTTTAAATCTTCTTATTCCTTTGAGCACTCCAAATTTTTCGAATTCATTAAATTCCAATTCTTAAATTTCTCGGAATATTTTAAAATTCTTTTATTTTCCAATGCTCAAAATTTTGCCACTTCTTTAATTGTCTCACATTTTTCAAGTTCCTGCAAATATTTATTCTTAAATGTAAATGGTGAACAAGTCCAAATTTCTCCGAAGTATAATTACAAATTTGTTAAAATCTTCAATCAACCCTCATTTTCTTCAAAGTTGTCCAATTTTAAATTCGTATAAACTACAAATTTTTCAAATATATATTTTCATGTCATCAAATCCTTCGATTTTTCTTTTCTTCATTGTTACAGTTCTCGACATTAGGAAAAATTAAAAAAATAATTTTTAATTTAAATTAAAATTTTTGTAAATTATTTTTTTCAATCATTCTTTATATTTTTAAATTTAGTTTGTCTAATTTTTGAAATTTCTTAACTATTTTCTGCAAGTACCTTAAATTCTTAAAGTGCCTCGAAATTTTTGTGCAAATACTTCAAATTTTTAAAGATTTTCAAATTCCTCATATTTTTAAATTCTTAGAAATACACTTTGAATTCTTTAATTCAAAGCATCTAATTTTCCTAATCTCTAAACTTTTTAAAACTTCTCAAATTTTTCAAACCTTCTAAATCTTTAAAATTATCAACAAATTGTAAACATTTAACATTTTTTTTATTTTTAAATTTATTTTTCAACGGACTTGAAACTTATGTGGTCAAATAGTTGGCAAAGGTAACAAATATTAATGAGACCAAAGACTAAATACTTACTTCATACCTTTTTTGTAGAATAAAGTGTCTGAAAGTTTAGAGGTTATTAAGCACACAATAGCTAGATAAAAGTATTTCATTTTTTTTTCCAAGTAGGTCGAAAGTTTATTTTAAATGTGTTAATAAATCGTACATCAGTACCACCTACTTACTTAAATCAAAATAAATTTCTCGATCCATATGTTTAGTGTAATTTAGAGTCGAAAAGAAAATTTATTTTCATCACCATTCAAACCAAATGAAATAAAATTGCCACCACCTTCGTAATTTTTTTTTCTTTTATTAATTGTTATGTATGTGCATCATTTTATCAGACGTGTGGTGTCAATAATACCTTAGTCTTTAGTAATATACACGTAATAGCTGTTTATATAGTGATATACTGCTTAATAAACATAATACCCACCACCTTTTAATATTGTGTTGTGATATTGCGGCATTGTTCACAGATGGTTTTTCATATTCGTCTGTTTATATAAATTGGTTATGTGAAACATTTAACGAACATAATACTGTGGGTAGATTAGACGAATTTTAATTTATAGCGATGAGATGACCGCGCAAAAAAATTAAAATCAAAATTAAATGCGCAGCTGAGAATGGAAAATGTTTGTTTGGTTAACTGGGGCATTGAAATGATCTGAATGTACTTCGATTTTCACGATAGCACTAATAGCGACTGTCCTACGATGCGCTGTCGGTTGATCCTGTTTGACTTAAGCAATTTTTTTAAGTTGGTGAAATAATATCGATTTAAGTAGTTGTTCTAACATTAAAGTAATATCTGTTGAAAAACTAGCTGATTTTAAGTAAAGAAAAGCAAAACAAAATCAATATCAATTTTAAAAAAATAAACCTTATTTTACCTAAAAGATGATCTAACTATGATTTATTGTTGAGCTCAGTTCACAGTTTTTGCTTAATTTCTTTAAAAATTTATCAATTCTAATCAGCAATTTAATAATTTTAGCAAACATTTTATCATGCGATAATCTAGCTCGACACCCTTTAGGAACTAATGATAATTTCCGCTTAACAAAACAATGCTTTAAAAGGAGTTAATAGACTAGGCTCAGTTTAGCTCAATACTAGACAATATTTTACTGTGCGCTCGGTATTTGTGAAGCGCCAAATTATAATTTTAATATAATTCAGTTCATCATGTTCAATCAATAAGCATAATTAACTTTATTGGAATGTCTGGGTAGGGCAATTTGGGTTTAAAAAAAGAAGCCAGGAGCTATGATAGATCACACATCAAAGTTAGTTCTTCACCATCGACTCGAATCAGTACTTTAAAATAATTAAATGAAAAATGGGCAGTATGAAATTCACACTACTTGAGCAAAATTATTCACTAACTAAGATCGTTTTTTTTTGCAATAGCCCAGTTTAGCTAAAAAAAATCCGCTTAATAATTTCAGTTAGATAGAAAAGTTGCTCAGTTTAGGTCAATGCTTAATTAAATAATTAGTGTTTCTCAGCATAACCCGATCGATTTTATTAGACCTTTAAAACTAAAGCAGTAAAGTAACTACGTGCTCCGCTCAATACATTTAGTTATGTAAATTACTTAAAGAGAATCCCAATTTAAAGCGATATTAATTGTTTCTATAACCATTGAAGTAATGTCTGACTTTTTAATTTATATGTAGATAGATTCATCTAACAAATATTTTATTTCTGATAAAATATTTGAGTTTACACACATTACCAGTTTAGTAGATACTCATGATGATGGCCTAACAAGCCGAAATCGATCGAGTGATTTTTAAAACCTGTAAAATTTGCGAAATATTAAAACAAGTGTTTTTTTAAAAATGTGTGTATTAAGTGTGTTTCGCCAAGAGCCCACGGCAGTTAGTGTAAAAAGTATATTTGAGTTTCTCTAGCTTGTATTTAGCAAAGAAATAATTTGACCAATATTAATCAACTTTTTCAGAAATTTTAAATCTATTCTTAAATTATATTTAACCTAATAGGTAATTAAATATTTGATTTGCTAGGCATTAGAATTAGTTATTCACACCGCATAATCTCTATTAAATCATACATTAAAACATTGGTCCATTAGTTACTTAAATTAAAAGTAGCTCAGTTTTATTAAATGTTTAAGAAAAATGTTGAGATTTGATCAATACTAGAAAATTTATTAATCTGACCAATTCAGTAAAAAATACAGTTGATTTTAGCTCAATAATATCAATATTAAATATTAAAAATAGCTTAGTTTAGCCGAATAATTTGATTCATTCAAACAATAATAAGATAAATATTTATCTCCTTAAATTAAAGCAATATTTCAATTTTCACAATTTTTTTTTAAATGGTCTAAAGATAATCGAGTACTGCTCAATAAAAGGCGACATATTAATCCGATTAAAATTAATGAAAAATTATGAATCATAGTAGGCTATTTTTGCTCAAATAACCACCGAACAACCGAGTAATTTGAACGTAATGAAAAATAGCTCAGTTTAATTCATTACTAGACAATGAAATAATTCTAGAATAAGTAACTAATAGTCACAGTGAACTTACGCTTTAATAAGCTTAGTTCTGCAGTTCTTGGTAAAATAGCAAACTGAGCAAAAGTGAGTTAATCACATTTTCATTTAGTGAAAAGTATTCCTGTTTAACACAACTCAGGTCAATAACGAATTTCGTTCAATTTCAATAATCAAATTAATACGTAAAATACAGCTCCGTTTAGCACAAGTATGTTAACTATGAGAATAGTGTGCTCTTTTCTCATCGATAACAATTAAATAATTTCAGATTAGTAAAACTATTTAAAAGTGCAGCTAAACTGGGCTGCTCAACGTTATAAACAAAATTTTAACATATATTAACTAACCCTCAACCCTCGTTAATAAAGTTCTTCCAAGATCCAGAGTTGGGGACATAGAAAATTAAAAATGATGCATTTGGGACAAGCTCAAAAAAAAATAGCTCAGTTTAGTCCCAAGGGGTAAAATAAAATAGCTCAGTTTAGTCCCAAGCTACTGCCCCATTAGCAGCTAAATAACAGAGCTACTATAACTATCAGACGGGCGATGCAGAGTTTGGCGTGTAACGGGATAACTAGAGCTAGCGTCCCCGGATTTCCCGGGATGGAATTTACGGGAATTCAAGAAATTAAAAGTATTCCCGTTTCCCAGGAATGTTGTGAATATTTCCCGGGAATCCAAATTATAGAGTTAACCTATGCTTTATAGAGTTACACTAAACAAGGGTTCTATTTGTGAATTCAATTCGAACATATTCGAAGTATTGGATTCTTATTTGAATCGAATCAGATTCGTTCGTGTCTTATTTAAATCAAACACGAATATTATACTTCGAAGAGTTGACTACGTTCGAATCGAATTCACAAATAGACCCCCTGAATATTATATTAGATAGCCACATCTGCTGGAGTACTTTAGAATGGTTTCTTAGTAAAAATAGCACTTCGGAAATTGAAAATATGAGAAATGTGAAATGAACGAATATTGAGCAATTCTATTCAGCTACACATAAAACGTTTTTAAACTGCTGAATGTATGTTTAGATGCGTTAAAAAATCAAGAGATTCATATATCCGAAGCTGAAGCAACTTCAGCATTACTGTTTACAAATAATAGGCAACTATTATTGACCACAGTTATTTAAACTTCTAAAATAAAAGATAGCCATTAGAAGCAATAAAGATGTTGCCTCGTTAATAAAGTTATTCCAAGATCTAGAGTTGGGGACATAGAAAATTAAAAATGATGCATTTGGGACAAGCTCGAAATTCGAAATGGACTATTTTGAAAGATAATGTTACAGAGGTTATATGTGGTAGGACCATTAAAAGCAGGCAACGAAATTATATTCAGTCAAAAGAAAAGCTGGACGTACGTACGCTGGACGTAGCTTGTGCATCTACGGAATTAAACCAAACTATCACAGTGTGGTGCTAAATTTAAGCCAGAAATGGAAAAAGGAAAGTAGGGTGCTAAATTTAAGCCAGAAATTGAAAAGCAAGACTCAAGTATTTGAATTTTTGCAATAACTCAACAGCGATTTATCGTACAACCGTTTCAATAGTTCTCTACAAAAAAATAGCTTATTTGGATTCGCGAATGAAACATCAGGAAAGTTCGTTTACAGTCTTTAAGTTTGCGTATTTTTTTTCTCGTTAAAAACATTTTTGTTTGACTCAAGAAAGTCATAAAAACAAAAATAATAAAAAACGCACCCCAGTATCGGAAGGTTGACTAAATTTCCTTCATTTTAAAAGTAAAAAAAAAAATAAAAAAATTAAACGGACACTTCATCAAGATACCAGCGTTTGAAAATAGGGTAATTTCGAAAAATTTTACTGTTGCATTTTTTGTTTTGCGCAGTTTATAATATTCCAAAGTTAGCCCAGTTTCACTGAGGTCACCGCTAGTCAATCGAATACTAATGTTTAGTGTAAAATAAAATAGCTCAGTTTAGTCCCAAGCTACTACTGCATTAGCAGCTAGATCCATTGCCAAGTTAATTTGTATTTGCATTTGAGTTATAAAAATTAAGTCGGAATATAAGCTGAGTTTAGCAATACCAGGCAACATGGCCAACATAATACATAATTCGTTAGATTTTTTATAAAATGTTGCTCAGTTAAAATCAATACAAGACTAATTTCTTTTCATCTTTCGATGTCGGGCAATTTTGTAGAAAAGGAAAGCGCTAACACAATAGGTACACGGTATATAAAGGCAGGTGTATAAAGTAGCTCAGTTGTACCGAATAATTTAAATTGCTCAATAAATACATATTTTTCTATAAACATTAAAGTTATATTTAGTAAGTTACGAGGAAAATCAAAATGTATTTGGTGAATAGAAAAAATTTGATTAAAATTGATGTAATTTTTAAATGATTTTTAAATGAAGTTTAGGTAGACCGGAACTTGGCCATTTGTTATTTGATTTGGAACATAGAACCTGGCTATTTCTTAACCGATAATGATGAAATTCAACATGTACGATGGATGTGGGATTCGATGATGAAATTCGATAGGATGATTTAAATCTGATTCAAATATGATTTTCAGATAAATTTCTGGAATATGGCCAATTAGGATGGAACTTGAGTACTTCTTAAACAATTATGATGAAATTCGGCATGTGTGATGGAAGTGGGACTCTACCCCAATTAGGATGCACTTGACTATTTCTTAAGCGATTTTTATTAAATGCAATATATGCGTTGGAAATGGCATTCTTAAACGATGCTAAGATGAAATTCTGGATTAAGCTCAATTAGGCTAGCGACTTGGCTATTTTTTAGCCGATTGTGATGGAATTTGAAATGTATGATGAATTCTAAAATGGTTTTCTGATGATAATCGGGAATGTCACCAATTCGGTTGAAAATTATGGCTAATTCTTAACCAAATAAGATGGAATTTGACATGTACAATGGAAAGCGGATTTAAAAATGATTTTTAGTTCTGAAATATGGTCAAATAGGATACAAATAACTTGACCATTTCTTAACTGATTATAATCAAATTTGACGTGCACGATAGAATTGAGATTCTAAAATTCAGAGTTTAAAATGGGATTTCATTTCGCTCTTCGCTCTTCATTTTTTTTTTTTCAAAAGCGATAGTAAAAACTATTAAAAAGGTCTTTATAAAGAGCGATATTGTAAAAAAAAATATTGCTTTGAAAAACAGGAGCCTTATGTTTATTATAGGGCTCTTGCTCGTCCACTATTGCGTTTGTGTTATCATATTTTCGCTCTTTGTTATTGAGCTATATTGAGAAAATAAATACGCTCTGCTCTGATGAATAAAAACGTCTTTATTATATTGCCCTTGCTCTTGTTATTACGGCAAACGGTTACATTCAAAACCTTCTAAAATTCTGTCTTGCAAAAAACCTGATTGTTTGGACGTGCGTTGGAAATGGTTTTCTAAAATGATTTTTCGATGAAGTACTGGAATATGGCCAATTAGGATGGAACTTGGCCATCCCTTAACGATTGTGACCGATTCCTTAACTGATTTTATTGATATTTGACATACGTGATGGAAATGGGATTCTAAAATGATTTTTAAGTGAAGTTCAGGAATATGGCAAACTGGGATGGAACTTGGCTATTCCTTAACCGATTTTAGTGAAATATGACACGCGCGATGGAAATGGGATTCTAAATTGATTTTTAGGTGAAGTTCTGGAATATGACCAATTAGGATGGAACTTGGCTATTTCTTAAACGATTTTACTGAAATTTGACATCTGCATTGGAAATGGGATTCTAAAATGATTTTTAGATGCAGTTCTGAAATATGGCCAATTTGAATGGAACTTGGCTATTCCTTAACTGATTTTATTGAAGTTTGACACGCGCGATGGAAATGGGATTTTAAAATGATTTTTAGATGAAGTTCTGGAATATAGCTAACTACGATGGAACTTGACTGTTCTTTAACCGATTTTAGTGAAATTTAAAATGCGCAATGAAAATTGGATTCTAAAATGATTTTTGGATGAAGTTCTGGAATATGGGCCATTCTTCTAAAATGATTTATGGATAAAATTCTAGAATATGGCCAACTACGATGGAACTTGGCTATTCCTTAAATGTTTTATTGATATTTGACATGCGCGATAGAAATGGGATTCTAAAATGATTTTTAGGTGAAGTTTTGGAATATGGCCAACTAGGATGGAACTTGGCTATTCCTTAACCGATTTTCGTAAAATTTGACACGCGCGATGAAAATGGGATTCTAAAATGATTTTGCGATGAGTTTCTGAAATATGAAAAATTGGCTATTCCTTAACCGATTGTGATGCAATTCAATATATGCGTTGGAAGTGGGATTCTAAAATAGTTTTTAGATAAAATTCTGGAATATGGCCAAATAGGATGGAAATAACAGATAATTTCTCTACGCATTTTCGATCTGCCTCACAGCAGATAAACCTCGACAACTGAATGGATTACGGAAACTGGCACAGACAATAGCTTTTGAGGTTACTCATATCGAGATATTTATTAAACATCTGCCCTAACCTGTTTAGGTTATTCATATTGATTTATTTATTATACAGCTGCCGGGAAATTTAATCCCAACCAAAGGAAAATAAGAAAAAAATGGGTGACAGCATGCTAATGTTAGTGTAGGGTCCCGGAATTAATAAAATCATTTTAGAATCTCATTTCCTACGAACATGTCAAATTGCATCACAATCGGTTAAGTAATAGACAAGTTCCATCCTAATTGTCCATATTCCAGAACTTCATCTAAAAGTCATTTTAGAATCCCACTTCTATCGCGCATGAAAGAGCGAAATAATTTTTTTTTTGTTTATCATTCAAGGGTAAGAGCGTAAAATCAAATTAAAAAAAAAATTTATTGGGAGCAAGAGCGAAAATTTGTATAAAGAGCTCTAAAAGAGCGAAACATTTAAACTCTGCTAAAATTATAGCCTGTATAGTAATTTGCGAACATGGCCAACTATTTTCACAATACGTTTTATGCAAGTCAAGTAGAAGTTATGGAATTTTATAGAGTAACAATGTTAATTAATTTATATGAATTCGTATCATGCAAATTATGACGATGCTAAGCTTATATTTAGCGCAACATATATAAGTAAGTTACTTCATTAATTTGCATTTAAATCAATTACCCATGGTTTGATATCACATTATACAAATAACAATATGTTTATCTGGTCGAATGTGTAATGCATTTTTATCGATAAGTGTGTAATTGCGATACGAGGAAATTAGTAATTTATAATTTCCGTATAATTATAAATATTACAAGCATTGGTATATAATACGATTAACTATTATTTAACGTGCGAACATCTTCTGAGCCGTTGCACCTTTTCATATTTCATATACATATGTATGTACTCGATTACACATATGTACATAAAAATATGAAACCAACCAACTTTCACACGTCATTCAAAATTAAATAAAACAACTGGCCAATTTAATTGCGCTATAAAAAACGAATTGTACTCACAACATAAGATAATACAGTTGGGAAACTATATTTAACTATATGTGTTTTAATATTGAGCAACTGTATACATAGAAATACTATGAAATGAATTTGGGTTAATAAATCGGTATTTTATGTGGTCCAATAATGATATTTTGATTTGGTGAGTGACTCACATTTTTTTTTGTGTTCTATAGGTATAGTACAAATAAAACCAGTTTGATTTAGACACAGCCTTCACTATCCAGTAATCGACGTAACAGTCACTCAAAACAAAGACAATAAAATACTATGAAGTATAGTTTTCTCTTGAATTTATGTTACATAGAATCCTCAGAGTAACACGGTTTGCTTGCGTACTCTTATGCCAAGAATAACAATTGTATTTATTGTAAACCGTGTCAAGTAATGGGTTTAATTATATTGTGTCACTAAAACATTTATACATATTTATAAAGTGGTCATGCTGCTTGAAACATATAAATGTTCGTATACATGTACAATACTATATACATTTTCTATTTCTGCGATGCTGTGTGTACGCTGTTATCAAAGATAATATCGTACTATACTTGATACTTTATTTTTAGTTAAGAATGGGGTCAATTTAAAAAAAAATACAAACTATAATTTGCAATTTTTATTATTCGTCATTAAATCGTATAATAGTTTATATCTCTCTCTATTAGCTAAATTATGCTGATTGGCCGATACTTCCCGATTATTTATGTGCGTAAAGTCACTGGTTTATTTACCACCCAGTGTTTCTTTTATAAATCAGGTAATTGGTACTTAGGCGATTTATTTTTATTTTCTTATTTTATTCAACTGTAAAAGTGTAAAAAAAAATTGTTTATAGACTTCATCGTTTTCAAGATTCATGTTGTTGGTATATATAGCACATACTTAGTTGTGTTGCGCACGGTTGATAATTACAAGCAGGAATTAATTTATACATGCCGGAGAGAAGATATGAAATTAGCATATGCAAAATAGAAATTTTTGTTTTATGCTGCTGCCATAATAGCTATTTAAAATATTAATAAAAAAAATTAGTTGTTGATTGATTAAGTGGTTATCGCGCATATTAAACGGGTGGTAATTTAAAAATTAAGCTAAACATAAATTGCTAATGTGATGGTGCCACCTACAAACGTGACGTCATTACTTTTGCGTTTCGTTTTTAAAGGGAAAGTGTACGCGGTTATCGGCTTAATTTATTTATGTAAACAATTGCATTTTCTTATAGCCGCATGTTGCATAATTTAATTTAACACGCGATTTGTTTGTTTTTTATATGCACGTGCGTATACTTTCGCCGTACCTACCGTCTTTAGATTGCACACAAGTTTTAGAAAAACAAAAAAAAAAATAAATTGCTGAATCCATAAAAATATTATTACTTATGGTTCTTCGAATTGCTGACAAATGCAAATATTTTGAAGTTACTATGTACACAAATAAGAAAATGTAAATATTGTTCTTTGTGTGTTATAATTATTATTTGTGCCGAATTCGGCATGCGATAATTATTTCTGCGTGATTATTTGCCAAATTTCTAAGTTTTTTTTTTTAATTTAATTTGTTTGATTTCATAATGAGATTTGTGAGTTGTAATTGTATTAGCTGTTTGCAGGAAAATAATGTTGAAATTTTCTCAATGATTTCCAAATTTATAATCCTGAAATGGATAGAATCTTTTCTGAATTTTTTTCGCTCTTGAGGGCACAACACTTGCTTACACCGGCTAGATCCTAATATGTATATCACACCCATGTTATGTAAAGTCGAATTCATTTGAGAAATTACCATGAAATTGATGTCCCGAAAATTATTTTAAAAGACGTATATATTATTTTAAAATGGGGTCCTACAAAATGAAAGTTTTGATGCAAAAGCACGTGAATTGTATCCTAAACTTTCATAAAAAAAAAAAAAATTTGGAAAAACTTCACGTGTTTGCACAAATGTGTGAAGCTTTTCATTTAAATATATTTTCATGTGTTCTTGATTATAATATACTTAATTCAGGTTAACCGATAATCATCGTTATTTAATGGAAAAAGCACGATTCGAATTACATAGTTTACAAAATGAGTATGGCCCAAAATAATCCCGAAATACTAAGCACCGGAAAACATCGTCATTTTAAATGTTATATAGGGTGAGAGTGTTTAGTAAAAATCGTAATGGTTTCTGTAATTTAGTAAAATCGTAATGGTTTCATGTCTTGCACGTTGTTTACCGATACTTTAAAATATCAATCCCGAAATGAATCTCTTATCTCTTATGAATCTCTTATATCTTATCTTCTAAGTCAATCTTCAGCTCAAACTCCAACTAAATATTATGATCAACGTCTCAATCGCAACATAATTCTAAACGCAATCACCAAATTAACCGCCAACCAAACCCTCAAATCAATTACCAAATCAACCCCTTAACTAATTCCCCAATCTAACAACTCGGAACTTTGTTTGTCATGAGAAACGGGACGGAGGTGACTCCCTAATTGCTATGCATAAAGACTTGGAACCTGTTAGACTGGCTGGTTTGAACAACTGTCATGTTATAGATGATGAATATCATATTATATATGTAAATGTTATACAGGTACCACCAGGTTTATTGTACTTGAAGATTTTAATCTATCATTAATGAAATAAAATTGATTACAGAAACGAATACTAGAAGAAATAATAACACAAACCGGCAAAATCAAATTTCGACCCTTGGCTATCGTACACGGTCACGAATCGGAAACTGGAACGTCAGAACTCTATTAGAAACATCAAAGCTAGCACAAGTGGAGAAAGAAATGAAACATTATCACATTGAGATTCTAGGCCTTAGTGAAGTCAGATGGAAAAATAGTGGTGAAATTAATACAAGCAATGGAAATTATATGATATTCTCAGGTAGAGACGGCACACATGAGCAAGGTGTGGGCATATTAATCACTAATAAAGCGAGGAAATCATTGATGGAATGGAAGCCAATTAACAACAGAATAATAATGGCAAGATTCCATTCGCAAATAAGAAACAGAACTATCATTCAGTGCTATGCCCCAACCGAAGATGCAGATGAAATAACGAAATATGAATTCTATGAATAATTGCAATCCACAATAGCAAGAATGCGCAGGAACGACGTCAAAATCATACAAGGAGATTTCAATGCAAAAATTGGAACAGACAACACCGACCTAACAACTATCATGGGTAAAAATGCATTCTGTGCGAAACCAAAATGGAGAAAGACTCGTCGACTTCTGTATCGCAAATCAATTGTTCATAAGGCGGCAGTAGATTTCCACACAAAAACATACATAAATACACATGGACATCACCGGATGGCAGAACCAAAAATCAGATTGATCACGTAATGGTGAATAAGAAATTCCTCACATGATCAAGATGTCAGAACAATGAGGGGCGCAGACATACACAGCGATCACCAACTAATAATGGCACAATTTCAAATGAAGCCAAACCGCTGTGAAAAACATGCAACAATAAATAGGAGGAAATTTAACACAAACAGATTGAAAGATGCTGAAACAAGAAACATCTTCAATGAAATGATCCAACTCAATCTGAATAGTAGTAATGAAGCCACCAGTATACAACAAAAATGGAATCAAGCTGAAGAAGCCTATCAAGACTACCACGGACGTACTCGGCAATCAAGAATTTAATAGAAAACTCTGGATAAGCGATGATACTTGGAGGGAAATTGAGGAACGCCGTCAACTTTATTTACAAATGCACCAACAAAATACGGCAGAGGTAAAACGTAGTTACGAAGAAACATCACGCCAAGTAAAAAAGATGGCAAGGAATGATCGAAGAAAATATACAGAGAACATTCTCTCGAGCACTACTACACCAATGTGTAAGAAAATTCACGGGAAAAATTACAAACATACCACCTATAAGGGATACAAATGGTCAAGTCTTAATAACGGACAAAGCACCGTTAAAGAGATAGAAAGGATATTCCGGAGAAGACGCCACCGCCAGCACCAGAAATCTCCCATCATCAATTGAACACAATAACGTAACTAGCAACACCCAAATTCCAACGAACCGGGAAGTTAAAAGTGTCATTGAGAGGCTAAAGAACAAACAATAAGGCTGATGGAACAGATAATATTACTGCCGAAATTTGGGAATTTGGGTATCCCAAAGAAATTAATCGAACTCATACAAGAAATGAATCGGGATGTTGGAAACCGAGTTCAATATAAAGGCAAACAAAGTGAAACATACTATAACACTCGTGGAGTAAGGCAAGGATGCGTACTCTCGCCAATGCTGTTTCTGATCGTGCTGGATAGTGTGATGCGGAAACTAGATATCACGTCTCCTAACGCCATCCAATGGGGACTAACAGGTAAACTCACTGATCTGGACTATGCAGATGACATATGCCCGCTCACACACAAACATTCAGACATGCAGCAGAAAGTACAACAGCTAACAGACCTAGCTAACGAAGTTGGTCTCAAGATAAACATTAGGAAAACAAAGTCAATGAGACTCAACTCGAGAATAATAACATCAATACCCATCAACAATGTAGCAATAGAAGATGTAGACAATTTCGTATACCTTGGTTGCACAATAGCAAAAACAGGTGGGACAGAGGAAGATATAACCAAACAAATTAATAAAGCCAGACATACATTGAACATGTTACACAAAGTCTGGAATACTTCCGTCCTGTCACGCAATACCAAGATACGAATGTTTTACTCATGTGTGAAATCGGTACTACTATATGGATGCGAGACATGGAAACAAACATGGAAAATCAAAATGAAGTTATAAGTGTTCGTAAACAAATGCCTTTGACGAATACTGAAATGCTTCTGGCCTAACACCATAACGAATATCGAACTGCATAGGAAAACTAATCAGTCAGACATTGAAACCGAAATAAAGAAGCGAAAATGGAGATGGATTGGCCACACACTGCGAAAATCACCAAATGATATACTTAACGAAGATTTCATTGGACTGGAACCCGCAGGGAAAAAGGAAAGTCGGAAGACCAGCAATGACATGGAAGAGAACATTAGCTGAAGCGAAACAAGTCGGAAAATCATCGGTAGATATAAAAGCAGTAGCCCCAAAAAGAGTAAGATGATCCAGCCTAGTAGACGCCCTATGCTCCTAAATTGGAGATAAAAGAAAAAAAACTTGTATATCTCTCTTGTTGAAACCAACATAAAGAATAATCCGAAAGCTTTTTGAAATTATCATAGATCGCTTAGTACTAAGTCTGAGTATCCCAGATCAATGTTTCTTAAATCTAGAGTATCGAATATTCAATCAAAGATATGCAAGTTTTGGCTGATCATTTCAGTTCAGTATATATATACCAGTTGCTAATGTTTCCAGCACTTATTCATTTTGTAATGCAGTTGGTAAGACGTCTATGATTTCTGAAGATGAGGTTTTTACCGTATTGAATACATTGGACATTAATAAAAGTGCGGGCCGCGACCAATTGCCCAATTTGTTTCTAAAAAATACCAAAGCTGTTCTTGTGGTCCCGATCACGTTCTTGTTTAATTTGTCGATTAATATGTACACCGTACATATAGTATACACCGATTTTTTCAAAGCATTTGACAAAATTTCGCACTCTATTTTGCTGTGCAAACTTGAATCATATAATATACTGCCAATTTTGCTTAAATGGTTTTGGTCATACCTGAGAAATATAACTCAATTTGTAAAATTTAATGACATCCTATTTAATGGTATTGAACCTACTTCAGGAGTTCCCCAGGGGTCTATTTTGGGTCGTTTGTTTTTTATTCTTTATATTCATGATATTTAACATCAGGCCATTTATTGTATGCTGATGATCTGAAGCTCTTCAAAAATATTCGTACGGCTAATGACACTGTGGCTTTGCAAGCGGATTTAACCGCTGTTTTTAACTGGTCCTATTGTAAATCAATTACCACTGAACATCAAGAAGTTTGTTGCTATGACTTTTACCAAGAAAGTTAATAAATTTGACTTTACTTATAGCATTGGCTTGGAATCTTTAAATAAACAGGATACAATCAGAGATTTAAGGGTGGTTTTCGACCAGAAATTGCGTTTTGACAAACATATTGAATCAATTTGTCGTACTTCTTTCAAAACATTAGGCTATATCCTCAGAAGAGGTAAAGATTTCAGGGATCTTTCAACTCTCTCGTTACTATACTCTAGCCTTGTGAGAACTAACCTTGAATACTTGTCTCAAGTCTGGAATCCATTATGTTATTATTATTTTTTTCCATATCCATATTATTATTATTATTTTTTTTTTAACAATACAATCTTTATGTAAACATATAGCAGTATTTGTGAGGCAGCATGTAATTGGGTTTTTACCTGTTTGGAGCCCAATATATAAAATAAATGAACTCACTTATCCCCAATGCAGGCCAACTAAATCGTAACTCAACTTCAACTAAACTTAGCTCGAACCAAATCTCAACCCTCTGCTCAACTCATAGCATCATACTACAATACCATCATACCATTATACTATGGTTCTACTCCAAAATCCCGGCTTTCAAAATACTGAATTAAAAATCTCGAATTCATGCCGATTTCCAAAATTTCGATTTTCAAAATCCCGGTTTTCAAAATCCTAGTTTTGTAAGATATATTTTGTAAAAATTCTTGTCAATCAAAATTTTAAATTTGAAGCGGGATTTCATAGCACACCCGTAAAATGAAAATCAAAATCGAGAGTTTTATTTTTGTAGAACCGTGATTTTAAAAACCGAAATTAACGAAAAAATAGGATTTTGACAAATCGGGAAATTAATAACCGGGATTTCGTTACACACCCTCATACCATCATACCACCATACCATCATAACATCATGATCATACCACCATCACCATTACCATCACCATCACACAATTCTTATATTCAAAGTGGTATGCCTTTATACCATCATAACATCATACCATCATAACATGCGTCATACCATTGATATTCCAAAAATTTATCCAACAATCACTTTGGAATCCCATTTCTAATCAGATGTCAAATTTCACTCAAATCCGTTTAGAAATAGCTAAGTTTCGTCCTAATTGGTCATATTCCAGAACTTCATCTAAAAATCATTTTAGAATCCCATTTACAACGCACATGTCAAATTTTATCATAATCGCTTAAGGAATAGCCAAGTTCCATTTTACTTGGCCATATTCCAGAGCTTTATCCAAAAATCATTTTAGAATCCCATTTCCAACGCATCTGTCAAATTTCATCATAATCAATTAAGGAAAAGTCAAGTTTCATCCTGCCGTAGCAGGATGAATTGATAGGATTTCAATACTTTAGTCTTTTCAGACCAAAGTAATTTGTTTTTATTATTTTAGATAAACACCATCTATGACCCCCTTTTGGGATGCAGTATTAATGGTCTGATCCAACCTACATATCAGTAGGCTTGAAGATATGGAATGTCTAGGTGATCTACGTAAATCAGGGTGGTTTGGCGTCTATTGGGTGGGGGGGGGGCAAAGTTGAGTAGATTAATCTACCAGTTCCGTAACCTTCCAGTAGGGTGCGCATCGCGTGAGCTGTTCTAGTCATGTATTAGGCAGCTGCGTGATGGGTACAATTGTGTAAGGGGTAATTTGTTCACAATTTGCAAGTGTACGTGCAGCCTCCTCGTGACAACCATTGGTAACTAAGGCCATTTGGCACTTTTTTGGCCATTTGGCACCGGGTAAAGTATGGCGCTAAGGGAGAAAACCTTGACAAAAAACCCTAATCCAAGGTGTAACAGCATACACCAATGGATGAATGGCTGATAGGTTAATCAGTTCAAAATATGCGGACTCTGGATACCAGACACTCTCCAGTTTTATTTAGCCTTCTTATACTAAAGCTGGGTGACCTATAGGCGTTTTGCAATTCCCAGCAACTCGTAATAATAAAATTAAACGGGAGACGGGGCAGGGGTAGGAATATGCGGGAGTGGGAGAGCCTTCTCGAAGTCCTTGGGTTCCAATGCTACCGTATTTCTAGCGGAACTACATGCTGTACTAAACATCTAGGAGGGAGGGGAATAAGCCCAGATGGTATGTATCACGTACTGGTCGGTAGAATTATCAAGTTCATTAAGAAGCTGAATATTGATTGGGCGGATAATTAAGCAGGGTTCAGCACAATAGATATTTTAGGTCGCAGTGCGAGGTAGCTTATCGCCCACATGGCCCTTCAATATTAATAATAATATTACGTAAATCAGACCTACTTATTCTCGAATAGAATACTGCGTAAGTTTAGACGTTAATACGCTTGTAATGAGAAATATTCACTTTGTTTGCGGGTTTCTTTAATATTCTAGTTATTTGTTGTTGTACACTTACCTGCAGACAAAACGGGCCACTCTAAAACAAATATTTTTTAATTTTAAGATTTTTCGAATGACACTAGCTAGAAACTTGAAACAAAAACCAAATTCTAGGTTACGATTACCCGGCTACAATCTGCCAGGGATATGAATATTGTACTGAACCTGATTGAGGTTAAGTCTTAATAACCGATGAATCGATATTTTGTTTGCGGTCTTCTGATGGGCGAGAACCAGTATGGTGTATGGCACCTCTAGCGAAAGGGTTCGAGGCTAATCAGGTTTGGTATGGGAATTTCGATGGAAAAACGCACCGAGCTTTACCTGGTTCCAACGAGCTATATAATGACCGTTCGCTATATTAACAAAATGTGGGAAGAATATGGTGTTCCCTACGCACCATTTATATGCGATAATTTCTTGCTAATACATGATATTGCACGACCTCATGTTGCCTGACTCGTGAATGAATAAGTACTTGACAGATGTAAATACAATATGTACATGGCCTGCAAGGAGTCCCGAGTTGAATGCTATAGAATATGTTTGGAATATTCTTGGTCGAGGAATTGTTCTCTTAGAGGAATGGAATGACCTCACAGTGCGATATCCAACAGATTATTAAAAGAAAAGAACGGAGGGGAGAAAACCCACTACTATTAACGTTTATTTTTTTGGATAATTGTGATTTTGTTGTTGTGTTTATGTTTCTTCAATTTTAAATAAAATTTTCAAAATTTTTCACACTTTTGGTTTTGTTTGAAAAGTCGAAAAACTTCAACATTTTCTAAGATTGTTTTGAATTACCTAGAATTCGGTTTTTGTTTCAAGTTTCTAGCTACTTAATGCAGTCTAAAAGACACTCGCATAAAAATAAAACATTTTAGCTGGCCCGTTTTCTCTGCCAGTGAGTGTATTTTCTTTCCACTAAATGAATACTCATACTTGTACAATTCTAGCATATTAGTATTGAATTAAAATTTTTTGCAATTTTTTGATTGAGTGCAAGAGATAGCACCATATAGGATGGGCTATATAATTACATGAACGATTTGTATAAGATAACTCAGTAACGAAAAAAAAAAATCTGCAAATTTGCGATGAACATGTTTTATTGCCATAATTAGAATCTGTTTTCCTTACCTAGATGAAAGAATATGTCCGGTACATTTTCGTGACATGGCAACAGTTGTTCGGTCGAAATTAGCCATTTTCTTATCGAACATTGGCTTTTAGATCGGCAAGAGACTTTAGGCGATTGATGCACGTCTTTTTAGATAGCCCCATAAAAAGTCTGGTGGTATCAAATCGGGCGATCTCGGTGGCCATATGATATCACCGAATGTCGATACAACACTTCCACGAAATATTTGATGCAAAATGGTCATTGTTGTTGTAGATCTAATGGCATCATATTGTATGTTAATTGAATTTTGTTCAAAATTCGACGCAAAGGGCTGCGGTTACATCCAAATTGCGGTGCAAGTTTCCTCGTCGATGTTCTCGCGTTTTTCCACAGTAACTTAAAAATGTGCCTAGTATTTTGGCCGGTTTTTCTTAGTTGCGGAAAACGTTTAGGAAATTTACATAAGACATAACCGAAGGCGTATAACAAAATCGACAAGCTACACCATATGTTGTGAAATTTTAACTATCTAGCAATGCTAAGTGGCTTTGGGGAGTTTTTTATTTTAGTGTGTGAAACACAAACGTAAGAATTGTTATAAGTGTAAATATTTTTGAAATTTTTCTGACGTTTACCTGTCATTTTTGCCTAAAAGTATTCAATGCTAATTGGCTTCTGGGAGTTCTCTAGTTTAGTATGTTAGTAATTATTAAAAAACACAAATTTTTGGAAAATGCTCCAATTTGTATAAATGTTAGCATTTCAAAAAATTGTTTAAGCAGGGGGTTTGGGGCGGCAGCTTTATCTTTTGGATTTTTTTTTTTGGAATTGTTTTATTTTGGATAACGGTGCTAACCAAAAAAATACGGGTCTCGAAATTTCGCAATAAGTTTAAAATTAGACTAAGTACCTGAAACCTCAGAACATTCGTGTTGTGACTTGGACATCAAAGGTTTCAAACAGTTAAAGCAAAGCTTTATTTTTTTGTTTGTGCGTTGAAAATCCATTTCAACAAAATTAAATCACCTTCAGCCGACAATAAGTGGCAAATATTGCGAATTTTTGAATAAGCTTTTTGAGCTTATCACGTCCATTTTTTTAGTGGATTTACATATGTTTTAAAGCTATTATTTGAGACTGCTAAAGTTTTTGTTATTTATTGTTTTTAAGCTGGTGTAAAGTGCTATTTGAACAATTATAGATTTAAGCCAAAAGCTGAAGGCTTTCATATTATTTTTGACTTTCCAGGCATAAGTACTTAAATCATTTTATTTACAATAGGAGCGTTAAAATTGTTTTTATTTAAACTACAGCACTATAGCATTATGTCACTTAAAAGCTTAACGAAGCTTTCAATTAAAATAGTTTCAAATTAAGAGTGGTTCGAGAAAAATTTAAAATTTTAATAAAGTTAATTCAATCGGATTTCATTCTTTTGACAAAAGCGTTTCATTTTATATTTTGAAGATAAAGCCGTTTTTGCGGTTAGTGAATTGTTTTTGTTTATTCCGTTAAAGTGCTTAACATGTTGGATAATCCAAATATGACAACCTAATTGTAATTTTCACTAAGCTTTTACAATTATGATCAAAATGTTATAAACTGGTGGGACATAACTTTGAAAATTTTTCTATATGTTTGTTGGACAAACGAGCGAATTTGCATTGCTTGTTAAATTTAAAGACATTAAGTGGTAAATTTAGCGAATTTTTGAATACGCTGTTTGAGCTTATTAACATTTATCTTACTAAAGTTATTTATTTTGTGTCTGCTGAAATGATTATTTTTAAAGTGCTGTTTTGTTCAATAATTTAAGCCAAAAGATGGAGTTTTTTGGTGGATTTTTTAATAAATATTCAAGCGGAAATAATTTTATTTAACATTTTTGTGGCGTTAAAAGTAAACTATAAGCTTAGGGGAGTCTTTATTAGTACAACCAATTAGAAGATAAATTTGACATTTTAAATCTTATTCAAGCGGATTTGATTTTTTATTGAAGCTTTTTATTCTAGAAAATATTTGACAATCCAAATCAAATAACTTTCGTTTGACTAAGCTTCTTATGAGTAAAATGTTATGAATTATTGACTGTAAAGTTATTGGTGTGCTTTATCTTGTCATGTGAAATAGGAGCTTTTACAATGTTAAATTTAATCGGAATAAACTTGAGTGGAAGTTTTTAATTTTCAAGCGGCAGTTATTTTATTGGAAGGCTACTTATTTATCTTATCGAACTCTTGAGAGATTTTGCTTTTTTAATTTTTTTAAAGTGCAGGGAAGATTCTTTTCAATAATTTTAAAATTAGGAAACTTTTTAATAAATTTTCTAAACAATAAAAACTGTTAAGACTTTGACAGGTAAGTTAAATAGAAAGCTATCAAACCAAATATTTCCCGCTTGAAAATAATTTTAAAAGCTCCGTATCCATAGCTTAAATAACTTTACATTTCTAAGTTCAAATCACAAAATAATCTTCAAAAAAAAAAAAAAAACTCAAGAAGAACTGCTGAAGTCGGACGCGCATCAATATATTTTTGCTCCAATGTATAACGTTCAAAATTTTAAAAGCTTATTAAAAATTACACTGAAGTTATGGGATTTGGATTGTAAAATATTTTGGAAAATAAAAAGCTTCTTTAATTTTATCAAATCCCTCATAATTTGTACTTCGTTTTTATTAAAAGCTTTCCTAAACTTTTAGGTAACATTAGGTAATTGTACAATGTTAAAAACAACGATTACCGTCCCATAAATTTTTGATACAGGTATTTACTGAGCAGCCAAAAACAATATTGAAAGCACAACAAAACACTTCACATAAAACCGATACAGCAAAAAAAAAAATTCAGCAGCCACAACTTTAAGAATTCAATTTACAATTAAATATCAACTGTATGCTTGGAAGAACCAACTGGCTGCGTGGATCCTCAAAGAAAAAAAAACCTTCTCTAAGCTTTAGGCTGGTTTAACTTTATATCATTGGACATACATTTTTACTGTGGCTTGTTATAGACTGGTGGGACATAATATATGCTATAAACTGGTGGGACATAACTTTTTTAAAGTTGATAAGTTAAACTCAGCATTAAGTTTGTCACTTGATTTTGAAGCTTTTCATTTTTTTTTTGTAGATTGAACCTGGAAATAAAAAATTATTTATGTGTTTGTTGGACAAACGAATTTGCATTGCCTTGTTAAAGCAATGTTGAAAGCTTCTTATTTAATTCAAGTAACTACCAAAGTTTTAACATCTTTAAATTGGTTTAAATTATTTAAAATTCTGTCAAATAATTTTAAAGCTAATTAAAGGAAACTTTTTAGAAATTTTTTGTCGACAGTCCGATCCTACGAGAAATAGGATATCTCTTTCTAGGGAGAGAAACCGACATTCAAAAATAATTTGAAACTTTTGCGTATTTTTGATTGAGCTGTTCGTGCTAATCAAAAAAACATTTTTTTTTTTTTTTTTGGATTTTGTTTTATTAAAGTGGATTTTCCATTTAAATTTGGAAATCCAAAATTTATTTATGTATGTGGGTTTGCGATATCCAATTTCCTTTTTACATTTTTTGTTCTTATAAATTGTTTCGCCGCAATGAAAATTATTGTCCAATAGGTTTAAATTTAAACTTTTCTTTTTATTTTTAATAATCCAATTCAACAAGACAAATTTGCCTGCAGACGACATTAAGTGGTAAATTTAGCGAATTTTTGTATAAGCTGTTTGAGCTTATTAACAATTGTCTTATCTAAAGTTATTTATTTTGTGTCTGCTGAAATGATTGTTTTTAAAGTGCTATTTTGTTCAATAATTATATAGTTAAGCCAAAAGATGGAGTTTTTTGGTGGATTTTTTAATAAATTTTCAAGCTGAAATAATTTTATTTAAAATTTTTGTGGCGCTAAAAGTAAACTAAAAGCTTAGGGGAGCTTTTATTAGTTCAATAAATTACAAGATAAATTTGACATTTTAAATGCTATACAAGATTATTTGATTTTTTATTGAAGCTTTTTATTCTAAAAAATATTTGACAATCCAAATCAAATAACTTTCGTGAAGTTTTGACTAAGCTTCTTATGAGCAAAACGTTATGAATTATTGACTGTAAAGTTATTGGTGTGCTTTATCTTGTCATGTGAAATAGGAGCTTTTACAATGTTAAATTTAATCGGAATAAACTTGAGTGGAAGTTTTTAATTTTCAAGCGGCAGTTATTTTATTGGAAGGCTACTTATTTATCTTATCGAACTCTTGAGAGATTTTGCTTTTTTAATTTTTTTAAAGTGCAGGGAAGATTCTTTTCAATAATTTTAAAATTAGGAAACTTTTTAATAAATTTTCTAAACAATAAAAACTGTTAAGACTTTGACAGGTAAGTTAAATTGAAAGCTATCAAACCAAATGTTTCCCGCTTGAAAATAATTTTAAAAGCTCCGTATCCATAGCTTAAATAACTTTACATTTCTAAGTTCAAATCACAAAATAATCTTCAAAAAAAAAAGAAAAAACTCAAGAAGAACTGCTGAAGTCGGACGTCGCGCATCAATATATTTTTGCTCCAGTGTATAACGTTCAAAATTTTAAAAGCTTATTAAAAATTACACTAAAGTTATGGGATTTGGATTGTAAAATATTTTGGAAAATAAAAAGCTTCTTTAATTTTCTCAAAGCCTACATAATTTGTACTTCGTTTTTATTAAAAGCTTTCCTAAACTTTTAGGTAACATTAGGTAATTGTACAATGTTAAAAACAACGATTACCGTCCCATAAATTTTAGAATAAAAATGGTAAAGATCAAAATTTAATTATTCCGTGGGGAAATACATTAGTGTTAAAATTAGTACCCCCTCCTCCTTGTAGGTAGAGCGGGGGCTAACTTTGAAACTAAAATATGAACCCGTATTTTTTTATTGCAGATTCGGATTCTACGGCTGAAAATACGTAGAATTTTACTGACACATTTCTTTCGATTCATGATAGATGGCGCTGTAATTGACGATATTCTTTTTCGATTACTGACATACACGGTTTAAATACACGGTTTTAATATTTTTTGAAATTGTTTTTCTTTTCTTACCTTAAGTTTGATATGACTGTACTTAACTTCATCATGTTGAATTCTCAAAAAAAAGCTTTTATAAGCTTTTGGTAGGTTGGGCTGTACAGTTCCCTTAGGCATAAATTTTCACTGTGGCTTAACAATTTATAACAATAAAAACTAAAAATCGAAAACTGGATCCTCATGAAAAGCTGTTTAAAAGCTTTGTTTGTAAATGTCACAACACGAATTATAAAACAAATTTAGAATTGAAAAACATAAATTTTGTTGATTAGCTCGAAAATCTTAAGTAAAATACGCTAAAGTGGAAATTATTATTGAAAATTCATTTCCGCCCCACTACTCTTCTGGTAGAATCGATCATTTAAAAAATCTAAAAGTTTCTTAATCTTTTAAGGTTATTGAGACTAAATTTAAAATCCTAAACAAAAACTGTTAAGACTTCGATAGGTAAGTTAAATAGAAAGCTATCAAATAAAATGATTCCAACTTGAAAATGATTGTTAAAGCTCCGTATCATTAGCATAAATAACTTTACATTCCCAAGTTCAAATCTCAAAAAACAAAAATTCAAACTTACGAAGAACTGCTGAAGTGGGGCGTTGCACACTAATATCTTTTCGTTCCCGGATATTCAAACCTAAAATTAGCTTTAAAAAAAAGTATGTCCCTCCAGCTCTTAACGTTTAAAAAAGTAAAAGCTTAATCAAAGTTACACTAAAGTTATGGGATTTGGATTGTAATATAGTTTGGAAAATGAAAAGCTTTCACAAAAATATTAATTCCGATTGGAACGATCATAATTGGTACTTGTTTTTAATTAAAAGCTTTCCTAAACTTTAAACTTTTAGGTGACTTAATTTTACAATGTTGTACTGAAACTATTGCTATAATTTGAAAATAACGATTAAAAAACAAAATTTATAAAACTACAAGTAATATTTAATTTGTGATTTTAATAAATATACCGGGACAGGTTTAACAATTTATAGGAACTAAAACTGAAAAACGAAAATAGGATCTGCATGAATCTGTTTAAATCGAAAGCTTTTTATCAAAGTTGTAAGACAAAATAGCGCAAACCCAAATAAATTTTAAATTTAAATTTAAGTCTAAAATACACTTTAAATAAAGCAAAGCCTAAAAGACACATAGTTTTGGTTGATTACCGCGAGAAGCTTTATGAGAATCACGATAACGATCTCATTTTTACTCAGTACTACTCTTCGCACAGCATTGAATTCCTATAAAATTTTTAAAAGGTTTGCTAATTAAATCGAATTTTTGGTGCATTTAAAATAAATTAAAACGATAAAAACTGTTAAGAATTACATTTCAATAACTTTGAGTTTTAAGTTCAAATCTAAAAAATCAAATGTTTCAAGTAACGAACATCCGCGGAAGAGATATTTATAGCACTGCAATAACTTTGAAAATATAATGTCCTACCAGTTAGTAACATTTTGTTCATAATTGTAAACACCTAGCCAAAATTTCACTAATGTTGTGGGATTTGGACTTTTAAATATTTTGGATAGAAGCTTCACGCTGTTGCTTAAACTATTCAAAACTAGCAAAAATAGCCTTATGTTCAAAAAATCAAATGAAAAGCTTTGACAAATAAATTAAATCTATTAAATATAACTATTTACTATAAAAATTATTTGTTTTGAATTAAAAGCTTCTCAAAGCTTTTAGTAGTCTTAATTGTTTAATAATAATTCTTTTACTACAGTTTAAACAAAAAGTAAAGTTTAACAATCGAAAAAAATTTAATAAGATTATTTACGTCAGAAAGCCCAAAAAGCTCCAGCTTTTGGCTCATTCTGTAAATGTTGAACAAACACGTCACAGCATCGTACAGGCAATAAACAATAAAAACATCGGCTGTCAAAAATATTTGGTGATAAGCTCAAAAAGCTTAATCAAAAATTTACTAAATTTCCAACTTAATGTCGGCTGTAGGCGACGCCGTGTTAAATTCTAAAAATAAAAAAAAATAAACGCTTTTGTAAGCTTTAGGTTGTTTTAATTTTATTGTCGCCTTAAGAATCCACATGGGAATCTGTTTAAAAGCTTATTTCTCCATGTCATAGCACGAATTATAAAATAAATTTTCAAATTTAAATCAAAATTCACTTTATGGTTGAATGTTCATTTCTGTCCCTACTACTCTTCTGGGAAAATTATCATACAAAAAAAAATTTAACAGTTTCGTAAGCTTTTAAGTTTAGTTAGGTTAATTTTAAAATTATTGGACTGATTATTCTTTCATTTTAAGTAAACAAATAGAAACTGTTAGGACTTCGAAAGTCAAACAGAAAGCTTTCAAATAAAATTATTCCAGCTTAAAAATACATTTAAAACTACGTTTACATTTCCAAGCTCAAGTCTTAAAAACAAAAAAAAACAAACGCTTCAAACAAAAATCAAATTTAGAAAAATTATGTCCCACCACTTTATAATGTTAAAAATTTTAAAAGTTTAGTAAAAATTATAATGATTGTGATTGTCAAATATTTTTGGACGATTGGACTGAAGCTCGACACTGTTGCTTAAGCACATAAAATGAGAAGCTTTGACAAAAACTTAAATTCGATTAAATAACTTTTTAAAATCTTAAATTTTCTAGAAGCCCTTTTCAGTTTAACCCAAAGACAACTTTTAACCGCCCAAAAATTATAAATACAATTATTTACGACTAAACAGCTAAAAACATTACGGAAAGCTTATAATTGTTGAATAAACACTTCACACCACCTTAAAAACAGTAAAACAACAAAAAATTCAGCAATCATGAATATATAACTTTTAAGCATAAATCCACTTTAACACAAAAAAAATCGTGATAAACTTAAAAGCTCAATTAGAAATTCGCTAAATTTAGAATTTAATGTCGATTGTAAGCGATTTCGTCTTATTATGTCACACCAGTGATTATGTCCCACCAATGACTTTTAAATATTTTGGGTAGAAGCTCCACGCTGTTGCTTAAACTATTCAAAACTAGCAAAAATGGCTTTATGTTCAAACAGTCAAATGAAAAGCTTTGACAAATAAATTAAATCTATTAAATATAATTATTTAAAATTAAAATTATTTGTTTTTAATTAAAAGCTTCTCAAAGCTTTTAGTAGACCTAATTATTGAATAATAATTCTTTTTCTATAGTTAAAACAAAAAGTAACGTTTAACACCCGAAAAATTTAAAATAAAATTATTTACGCCAGAAAAACCAAAAAGCTCCAGCTTTTGGCTCATTCTGTAAATGTTGAACAAACACGTCACAGCATCGTACAGGCAACAAACAATAAATCATCAAGTTAGAAATAAATACAAAAAAAAAATTTGGTGATACGCTCAACAAGCTTAATCAAAAATTTGCTAAATTTCCAACTTAATGTCGGTTGTAGGCGACTTCGCCTTGTTAAATTCTCAAAATAAAAAAAAAATAAATGCTTTTGTAAGCTTTATTTTAGTTTAATTTTATCGTCGCCTTAAGAATCCACATGGGAAGCTGTTTAAAAGCTTGTTTATCCATGTCATAATACGAATTATAAAATAAATTTTGGATTTTCAAGTTGAAATCAAAATTCACTTTATGGTTGAATGTTCATTTCTGTACCTACTACTCTTCTGGGAAAATTATAATACAAAAAAATAAAAAATTAAAAGTTTCATAAGCTTTTAAGTTTAGTAAGTTAATTTTAAAATTATTGGACAGATTTTTCCTTCATTTTAACTAAACAAATAAAAACTGTTAGGACTTCGAAAGTCAAATAGAAAGCTTTCAAATAAAATTATTCCTGCTTGAAAATACGTTTAAAAGCTCCGAATCATCAGCAATGCAAATTAATTTGTCCCACAAACATATTAATAACTTTGCATTTCCAAGTTCAAATCTAAAAAAAAAATAACAATAAAAGTTTCAAAGTTTCAAACCAAAATCAACTTTAGGAAAATTATGTCCCACCACTTTATAACGTTAAAAATTGTAAAAGTTTAGTCAAAATTATAATTGTCGAATATTTTCGGACGATTGGACTAAAGCTCCACAGTGTTGCTTAAGCACATAAAATGAAAACCTAGAATAAAAATTTATAAATTCAATTATTTACGACTAAACAGCCAAAAATATTACGGAAAACTTATAATTATTAAACAAACACTTCACACCACCTTAAAACAATAAACCAACAAAAATTTCGGCAGTCACGAATATATAACTTTTAAGCATAAATCCACTTTAACAAAAAAAAAAAACAAAAAAACAAAAAAAAAATGGTGATAAACTTGAAAGCTCAATCAGGAATTCGCTAAATTTGGAATTTATTGTCGATTGTAAGCGATTTCATCTTAAAAGCTTCTCTGGTTGGTTTAACTTTATACCCGTTGGACACAAATTTTCACAGCGGCTGAAATATTTATAACAACAAATACGACAAGCGAAAATCTGTTCCACATGAAAGCTATATCACAACACGATTTATCGTACACCCAAATAAAAATAAATTTTGTATTTCCAAAGTTAAATCGAAAATCCACTTTAATAAAACAAAACAAAACATTTTTTTTTGATTAGCACCAAAAAGCTTAATCAAAAATACGCTAAAGTTGCAATTTAATGTTAAACGAACGATATTTTTCGCTCCCTCTCTACTTCTGTCGTTCGCGTGTTCGGTTTACGATTATAATTTCGACCCTCGTTTGAAATTGGATTCTCCAAGCAATTACAACAACAACAACAAAATTTACTCACATGCGTATTCGTCTACCAACGAATATAATTATCCGACCTCCAACCGATTATTTCGTTACAAAAAAATAATTCTCCAGTTTTCGAAAACATAAACCAATATTGCGCGCCTCTACACAATTGAAGATTTACGCAATTTTCTCCCCGCCGCACCATCAACTCTCTTGGAATTGAGGAAAATTTCGTAAGATTCGCAATACACACACAAACACACAGAGTATTCAAGGAGAAGATATCGTTTTGTATTCGAATTTAATTTTTTTTGTTTTATTAATTCGTCGTTTTCGTTTTTTTTTTTGTTGTTCATGAATTTCTTTAGTTACTTAATGAACGCGCTAAGGTGTGGATGTTAAATGTCGTCGTCGTCGTAGTCGTAAAGAAAATAAATTAGAAAAAAAAAAAAAAAAAGATTTAGTAAACAATTTTATCAACCAACAAATTACTAAACAGTTTTTATAATTTTTTGTTGTTTTTTTTTTGTTTCATTTTTATTTTTCGTTTGGACTTTTTGTATTTTTTCTTGTTTTGTATCTCGCTGCATACAGTCTCTGTTGTACGAATTCGCGATTTGGTGTTTTATTTAAATATAAATAAGATTCGCGATCTCGTGAGTGTAAAAAAATATTTTTTTTTTTTTTTTTTAATTATAGTGTATAGAGTTAATAATAATAATATTTTGTATAGTGAAAGTGAAATCGTGTTTGTTAAAATTTAAGTGGATTTTTTTTTTCTGTGCGGCCAACGAAATCTTATCCGCAACACGACAAACCACAAAAAATGCGATTCTTACGGATAAGACGATAACTTTTGTGGATATAATTTTAATTTTAATAAAATTTTGCCTAATTTTGGTTTTTGGTGTTTTTTTTTTGTTGTAATTTACGTTCGTTTTTTTTTTTTTTTTTTTTAAATTTTCCATTTTAAATTTAATAAAGTAAAAGTTTCTAAGTTTTTAACACACAAAGTTGTAACCTAGATTTTCCAACAACACGAAAAAAAAAAAAAAAAAAAAGTTTTGTTTTTGTAAAAAGTGAGAGTTTATTATAAAAATTAAGTGAATTTCGTGGTGTGTGTATATGTGTTTATATTCTGTATAATCGGAAGTGGAAATTCTATTTTGAGAAAAACAGTGTTTTGTGTATATTTGAAAATTTCTTTGTTTTTATGGTTTACATTCAACTTTGATTCAGCATAATTATATTTTGGGTAGGTTTTTTCGAAAGCAAAAATCTTCAAATATTTGTATATATAGAGGAGACACGTAGTTCTGAATATACATGTGTACACATATATGAAAAGTGAATGGATACGGTTTAACGCGGTAATCCAATTACCAATAAACAACAAACTGGCATTGAAATGAACTTTCTAGTTTTTTTGTGTTTTTCCTTGTACATTATTTATTGTATATAAGCATGGTGGTGGTATATGACTAACGTACGTTGAAACCGTAAATTTATGGCACAATATGGTATGCCCGATCACGTGGATGAATATTTAAAAATTCACGTATACTAAACATAAAATAACAAGACGAAGAAAAAGCTCTTCCCATATTTATAAATTATGTCAATTCTGGGGTATATGGCGTGTGTGTGTCTTGTTGCCTTTTAGAAAAATTTTCCTCATAAATAATTTTTTTAAATTTTTCCCATGAGATCCATTTATAAATTTTTCATAAAAAAATTTTTTTTTTTTACTAAAAGCGTATCTTTATGTACCCAGAATTACCTTGAAACCTTGCTGCTGTTTATATTACACCACTTAAAGCTGAATGAATATATAATCTAAGATTATATTATGAAAGATTAAGTACGTCTGACTCGTTTGTTACGTTTGTGTTAAGAAAAAAATATTTCCGTACGGTTCCTTAAATTTTATTTATATTTATACAGACGAGATGTGTTGATGTTATGATCTACTGCTCTCTGTATGCTAGATAAGCTTTAGTTCGTGGAATCTTTGTACACAACAACAACAAAATGTCTCTTATCATGAAATTGTTGTTGGAATTTTTTGAAATTATTTTCAATATTCATCGTGTGTAGGATTTTTATTTAATTTTTAGACGATAAACATACTTGATATTTACAATGTACTATGTACGTAAAAAATTAAGGATTTTTTAATTGAGTTTGTTTGGAATAAATATTAGAATTTGAATTTTGATAATTCTGTAAAATTGTTTTGCCTAGGCAAAACGACTTTCGCCAACTTAAATAACGCGTTCAAATTACTAAAGCTTTGGTGAACAGAGAAAGAGAGAGACTGTTAAAATTCCATTTTCTGTAATTTATAATGATACCAATATTAGCTTAAAAATCCAAATATTATTTCAACATAGCTGTCAATATACTTATGTAGATAAGAAAGCTCGTTATACCAGAATTTTAGCAAAGGTCACGAAGATTTACAAATACAAATACCCAAAAGCTAGATTTCATTTAAAACTAAATAAAGGTCAATTATTTTTCAAGACAGCCACAATACAGCTAAACCTGGTTACTTGCAGTTTCCTTTATTAATTTTTCTGTCATTTTGGTTTAAAGCCAATGTCCAAAAACGTATTTTTTGCAACCTGTTTATTTCAAATATTTTACCCAAATGTCTCAATTTTAAAGTATAAACCGAATTTTGAAAAATCGAATATTGACCGAATTATAATCCAAGGTTTGACCGTATTTTCGAAATATTGAACATTAGATTGTTGAAATGGAATTTTTTGAAATGAAATATTTGTATTTCGAAATAACTCAGTATATTAAATGATTTTCAGTCTTATCAAAATGTGGATTTACTGCAGTATGGTAAATATTGGACTCGATAAGCATAAAATTTAAAATTTATAAAGCAAAAAGTGTTGGGATTGGGATGAGAATGTTCTCGAATTGTTTTGAAAAATGGTGATAGATGTACCGATGCAATGCGGAGTGCTGCTTGCATTGTGAGATTTTGAACTACTTCAATGTGTATATAGTTTTAAATAAGAAGCAAATGGGTTTATTTCGAAAACATATACGGAAATTACGTGCAATCCATTTGCAAACCGCAGTCACGGCTGAAGCGAATTAACAGAAACGGTGGATACCGGAAAATTAGTCGTTTTAAATTGTGGTTCTTGTCATAAGTAAATGTGTCATTAAGGGATAGTACAGATGACGGTTTCGAGGAACCATTGGAATCAGCTCTCATTTTTAGCTTCATTTAAAAAGAGGATGGTACGGTAAAATATAACATAAATCTGAATCAGATTCCTTGGCTAAATGTTACATATTAATTTTTAATTTTCCATTTTTTTTTTTTTTTCAAAAAGAGAAGAATTACTTTACTGTGTTTCCTCGGTTATTGGGAAGAGTGTTTGTATAGTATTTTGTTTTGTTGATAAAATCGCCCTAGTGTAAGTTACAGTATTTTTCCTCAATGGAATAATTGTTTTTAAGTTTGAAGCCTGCGTTGTTGCTTTTGTAATGGCAAATACTTACAAAAAAATCTAAATTATCTTGGTGGAAGTTGTTTATTCTTGAACCATTAGTTACATTTTCTTTATGTTTAATTTCCAAGGCCTTTTGATCGATTCCTAACTGGAAGTACTTATTGGTTCTTTAAGAATTTCAATTGTTGAAACCAAATCTCCAGTGATATAATTACCCTTTGAGCTGCTGTCGAGTAACTCACGACTTGAATATTTGGTCTTTGTAGGATTTCCGACCCAAACTATCAACATGGATAATACGATTTGTTAATAGTGAAATTTTGTAATGTTTGAATCAGAATTTGAACTACTTATTGGAAATTGTTTTGTTGAAATGAATCAAGAGAGGTTACTGATGGAGTGAATTGATTCAAATTAAAATTCCTTTTTGTGTTAGAATGATAATATTTGATGCATTTGAAGTTTATCCTAAATTTCTCCTAAATATAAAAAAATGGCGTTTAGTATTATTTTAGGAAAAACTTCACACGTCTATATAGAGATGTGAAGTTTATACTAAATCTTTCAAAATACAAAAAAATGCGAATGTATTGGTGAATTGCAAACATTTGGGCGATTTTAATTTATAATTAGGCCGCTTCATAAAGTTCTAATAAATTATACATCCTTAATTAAATATGGCCTGGATTGCACCAACCAACTATGATATATAACTAAGGGGTAATTTAAAGCAACCGTCTTTCCAAAAATTCTAAACCACATAAACTTGGTATTTCACTTAGTATTAGGTAATGCTTATCAAACGATTCATGTAAAACCTTAAGGTCAGAATTAACCATAGAAATCACATACGTGGAATATTTACCAATATAAGCTAAGCTATATCAGCAAACCCAGTACTGTTACAATTTAATTTAAGTTTAAAAATAGGATTAGTATACACTAGAAATAGCACAGGACCTAACACTGATCCTTGTGGTACTCCAACTTCGACAACTCTAAAATCACTAGAAGTTTCATTAATTCTGACTCTCACCGTTTTATTATCTAGGTAGGAAGCAGACCACTTGTTTGACATAACCCTAAAACCAATGTCAAACAGAATAGATAACAAAAGTGTATCATTAACCCAATCGAATGCCTAGAAGCGTCAATAAATAAACCTGCACAAATATTAACATTCTTGAAACCGGTATGAATAACAACCAAAAATTCCAACATAGGTGATTCATTCTGATGAACTCTTAGTGTTTTACTTAGTGGTAACGAACAACTGGTTAGATTGCAAGTGGTTTTTAGTTTCCCTTATCACTACGATCATCTAACCACTCCATGCTCCAAGGAAAAATTGAAAATATGAGCAAGAGCAGGACAAATTGAAGGAAATGAGCAATAGGAATTTAATGAGCAATACTTATAAATGCGTTTAGTATTACGTCAAAGAGTTCGCCAACTTAAGGTATGTTATGTGGTCCCTATATATTGATCTCTATTTGAGTATCAGAAATCCACGGCAAAATTCTAAAACTTGGTCAGTAGTTAAATTAGGCCCACATCTTATCACCCAATAAAGGAATCCGATGAGCAATACCTATAAATGAGTTTAGTATCACGTCAAATAGTTCGCCAAATTAAGGTATGTTGTGTGGTCCCTATATATTGATCTCTATTTGGGTATCTGAAATCCAAGCCAAAATTCTAAAACTTGGTCAGTAGTTCTATTAGGCCCACATCTTGTCAGCAAATAAAGGAATCCGATGAGCAATGCCTATAAATGCGTTTAGTATTACGTCAAAGAGTTCGCCAACTTGAGGTATGTTGTGTGGTCCCTATATATTGATCTCTATTTGAGTATCAGAAATCCAAGCCAAAATTCTAAAACTTGGTCAGTAGTTAAATTAGGCCCACATCCTGTCACCAACTAAAGGAATCCGATGAGCAATGCCTATAAATGCGTTTAGTATTACGTCAAAGAGTTCGTCAACTTAAGGTATGTTGTGTGGTCCCTAAATTTTGATCTCTATTTGAGTATCAGAAATTCAAGCCAAAATTCTAAAACTTGGTCAGTAATTCAATTAGACCCACATCTTAGTCAGCAAATAAAGGAATCCGATGAGCAATGCCTATAAATGCGTTTAGTATTACGTCAAATAGTTCGCCAACTTAAGGTATGTTGTGTGGTCCCTATATATTGATCTCTATTTGAGTATCAGAAATCCAAGCCAAAATTCTAAAACTTGGTCAGTAGTTCAATTAGGCCCACATCTTGTCACCAAATAAAGGAATCCGATGAGCAATGCCTATAAATGCGTTTAGTATTATGTCAAATGACGTGTTTAAATCGGTACGTGTCGTTCTATTTTTATTTATCTTAAAGTTTTAATATATTAAATATATTTAGTATAACTAAAAACATATATAAATTATTTGCAATTAAGCTTTTATTTAGTTATTGCGAGGGTTTCTGAAAAACGCCTAAATGTTACATTTTCACACATACAACAAACCAATTGTTGTTTTTGTTTTTTTAGGATAAATATAGGATAAACTTCACATTCCTAATATTTCTATTATTCAAATTTGAGCGCTCCTAATTTATTGGAAATTCTATCTAAATGTCGATTGGCATTTACTGATGTGATGGATTCTTTAACAATAATGGCACAATTTATGGCATGCCATTTCGGACAGATATCTTTAATTATTTTTGTGGAACGGATTATTCCTTTCGGTTTATTAGTTTCAATACGCTGACGGGACGCTTGGTCAACTAACTGGAATATACGACAGGTTAAGATTAAATGCCAATTTTCGATACGAATTTTTAATGCTTCTATTAATACATTGACTGCGGGTCAAATTTATTGTGAATCGTTTTGTTCAGTAAATTGTAATTTTAGTACAAATTTACCTCTGAAATCTTGAAGGGTGAAATATATGGATGAATAGGATTATTACTTTATTGATTTATTTGTTGATAAATTTTGTGTTCGTTTTATGCCCAGAGTGTGAATCTCAGTCTGCATATTCAATTTCATAATTAATCAAAATGAAATAAGTACTTTATATCTTTTTATAAAAACCAACACTCAAGAAAGAGTATAACAATTATTTTTATACAACGATGCTTTTCCCATAAAGCATCCGTTATTTTGAGCAGAGGCAGTCCTTAAAAAATATCCCCCGATTTTCTTCTCACATTTGTAGAATAATGTTAAAAATTCCTAATGCTAAAAATTTCTTTTATTGAGATTTGTGCCGTTTGTTCAGATCCCAACATATGCATGTGAGGTATCCGATATACATAAGTATATCCTTAAAAAAAAAAAAAAATACAACTACTGTCTTTCACCGTAAAAAACGCCTAGGCGCTTTAAACGAATAGAGCGCCTACTGGGCGTTTTATCCAAGTCAAATGGTTTAAGTTATTAAAATACAATTGTTTTCGAAATTTGAATAATTCGTCGTAATACTCTGAGCTATTTCATTATAAAATATTTTGATTGATTGATTTGAATGTACGATCAAGCATTAAGCAAGTCTCCCGTATTATAAATGCGAATACCACACCACTATACCCATGTTACAACACGACACCATAATTCTCCCTCACCAAGGAAATATGTACCATCATACTCAGCTTTTTATGAAGCCAAACATAACAATATTCACCCAGTAAAGGAAGGCGCCTCATCGATAACCACATAAGTCTAATAGTGTGATATCCGCCCCTGGCCAGGCAGCCATCGTACACCTTTTTTACATACAACAAAACCGAAGGATTGGATAGGATTATTAGTAGGGACAGACTCGACCCGGTTACAGACACCAAGCGATCGATAGTTAGTAAATTATTAGTATTATATATACGAGTAATAAATAGGTTAGCACAAGACAGCACAATCTAACTACATTATTAGATGATTATTTCTCTGAAATCCAGGGCCGGATACTCAGGACTCCCTAAATCTAAATCAGGACTTAAAAAATTATTAATGTTGTAATGTCCCCCTGTCCGCCTTTCTTTAATTTCCCTGATAAAATATTTAAGAAAATTTAAAATTACTAAGCTAAGATTACAAAAACCGCGCTTTTTTATTTTTCATGGTCCTTCTATATCTAATTAATTAATTATTACATACTGCAACAAGAATAAAAATAAAGGTTAAAAACCATTTTAAACATAAAATATTACTTAAAACTAATCATACATTTCCTACCGAAGAGAAACCTTTAAAATTTTTAAACTAAATTAATTAGTATATATTAATGAGCAAAACACAATATATTACATACAAGTATTACAAAAATTAACATTTTATGAAATTGCCTATGTAAACTCTCCCACTTCTAAGCTATAATTCTAAAAGAATGTTTAAAAATTTTAAATTACTAAGTTATAATTTAAATTCACAGCACTTGTTCCATTAGTTACCATTCTCCTGTAAATAGTTAATTAATTGTTTACCTACTTCAACTAGATTTAAAAATAAAAAGTTGAAAATATATATTTAACCATATACTATTAAATTTAAACTATTCGGCAATTTCCTACAAATCTAGAAAAAAGGAAATTAATAATGTTGAAATTAATTATTTAATTATAAAAGTATATAATATAATTTAAATGCCAGAACTCAGGATTTTATAAATCTAAATTAGGACATCAAAAAATTATTATTATTATTGATGTTTTAATTTACTAATCTAGTAGTTGATATAATTAAAATAAAACAAAAACATAAAAAAACTACGAAATTTATTATTTATCTAAGAATTAGATTTTTTTATTTTTATCTATACAATAAATATGAATATATCTATAAAACTTTTACTCCGTTTATGGACATATTACCTTGCAAAGTAAGCAAAACAATAAATCCATGAAATAAAATTGAAACATTATTCTCCTACAAAACTAATCGGTGTACTATACAAGCAAAATTGACGTTTACGTGTGAAAAACTGCAACCTAAAACTTCAATCATATTCTAATAAGTTAACAATCAAGTTCAATACATTTAGCCTTTCGAAAATGTTTCCACATAATTCCACCTCGTTCACCATCTTTTAATCGAAATTTGGCATGCATAAATGAATACGTCATTATGTGATGCAAACCAAAATCACAACTCAACTCAAATCAACACTTCCAAGTTAGCACCCCATTTATATGGTTTAGTCAATTTATAGCCTTTTCACATTAATTAAATAAATTTAACAATTTAATGCATTTTATAATACCCTGTAAAAAATAAAATAACTCATATCTAAAATAAATCCATCCTATATAAATTATATAAGACGGATTCCAATTCGACTCAAAACCCATTCGATCACACAAAAATATAAGAAACCTGTTTGAGTCGAATACCCTAAAAAAATTCGTTGTGTTTGTAGTACAGTTCATGTTTTATTAAGAACAATATAGTTGTAACATGAATACAAAAACAAAAAGAGAGGAAATAACAAAATAAAATAAAAACAACAGATTCTTTTATACTAAACCACCAATACACATTAAAAGCAAATATCTCTACAATCTTCCATGTGCGTAGCAGAAGACATCATTTTTTCGTTATTTTATATACAGCTAATACCATTACATCGCACATACAAAGCAATCCTGATCTATATACCAAGCTATAGAAAAATATTGGGAACAACTAGACTAACACCCATAAAAAAGTCTCTCTGTTTTTGTTGTTTTTGCTTAACTAATACATAGCAAAAACCAATAATAAATAGTACATTTTCCTAACAGGATCCGCGTAAAGAGCGAACGAGGCGGCCCGTACAAACATTTCGTTGGCTTTGTCATGTATCAATTTTCAAGAATGTATTTCTGTCTTTTATACTTTGTACATAACATAAAAACCAAGAACCGAAACCATACCGAAACCCACAAAAATGTTTATACGTATGTATGTATAAACACCCTTGTTTGGCTTGCAAGAACGCATTCAATTATGCGTAAATATAAATCAAATATGAAATTAACTACGACGTATGTTAATTTACGTTAAAAACTATTTTGATACGATCCAATTATTAGGTTGTAGTAATAAAATCCATATACAATCACACACACGTTAAAAACATGCACCTAATAAATATAAAACATTGCCTGATAAATGCATCCCGGTGGATTGCATTTTCCAAAATTACACTTTAAATTATTTCACTTCCACTTTAATTATTATTTCACTAAAAACTTAATTAAATAGAATTAAAATTATAATTATAATTAAACTTTATATACTATATGTATATAGATTATATACATAACACTACATAAATTACATAAATAAAACAAAATAAAAATTAAATTAAATTAAATTTTTGAAGAGGATAGAAAAAACACGTCTATCCTCTTTGACGAACATTCGCCCACCCTCTGAGCTGTTTCATTATAAAATATATAAATTAATTCGAAAATCTCATATGCTAAATTCATATTACTTTGAGTGATTGTCTTGACCATGATTTTATTTGCTTCGTAAGAAGTTCAGCAGCTCGAAAAAATAAATGCCCAATTGAAAAAATCTTGTCAAAATCAATCTAATATTCATGTTTTCTAGAGTATGTAAATATAACTTGCGATCGAATGGAGGATTATATTTAAACGAATATCTGAGATTTTGTTAATATTTCCAAGTTTCTGTAAAATTCGTGAAAGTCGATTTCTTAAATTTTTTCCTGAAAAGTAATGAAAGGTTAATCTTGATAGTGTAATGAAACGTGAAGTTTCGAACCAATTCAAATTTAGTTCTTGTCCAAGAATTTAATATTTTTCAAGGCATTTGGACAAAAATCTGTATTTTTTTTTATTAGCATAATAGCTTGTTTGGTAAATTAGTACTCTGTAAAGAAAATATCTAATTTTAAGTTTAAATGCCCAGAGAATTTGACCTAAGTAGAATTATGAAACTATTAAATTTTCTTAATATACTATGTAAAAGAATAATTTTTTCTTAGAGTTCTCGTATAACTCTTTTTCAGAATTATTTTATGACGGCTTAAGAAACTTTCGTTATCAAACATAGAGCATTAATAGAGCTGCTTACAACAAGCGGTCTACTAACATTTAACCACATCCATGCATCGACTACCATGAAAAAAAAACGATTTTGAGTACACAATCGTTCGTTGTGCTGACCAGCTCGATTCCGGCTTCTAAGCCATAGATTTTTATTATTTTTTTTAAAAGTATTTAGAATTTTAATCTCGACTGCAGACAATTTAGAGCCTTACCAACAAAAAGCAAATAACAAATTCAAACTTTCTCTTCGTTATTGCAGTTCGTAGGCATACAGGTAGAAATTTTAAACGTAATAGCTCAGATATTCTTAACTGTAAGTAAAACGTTTTTACCCGGCTCTTAATATAATTTAATTTGTAAAATTCTAAATTTTTCCAAGGCAAGTTCGGTTGGCAAAATCCTAAATTCGATTTATTTAATCACTAAATTTTTTAAGTTTCAAAATAATTCTACGCTCAATGGAATCGTGGGGTCAAAAATCGGCGCACAGGACACTTATTAAATTTTTCGTGGAATGGATTAGAGAACTGACCATTTTCCTCTCCTCCAATTTGATTACGGAAGCAGCTAGGAATGGCAATTAGCTGTTTTAGTTTATATTTTAGGCAATGTATTATCCATTATATTTTTTTGTCCCCAATACACAAATAACAATTAGAATGCTTTTATTATTTATGTATTAGTGGACCATGTGCTCTATCGGACAAAAAAAAGCTTTGTAACCAGATCTGAGAAAAATAATCAAAGTTACCTTTGTTCATTCACTGAAATATCATATGATATTGATTACTACATAATATCAAAGCTATGTAGGTATTTTTAATGGGTGCGAATCTTTACTTTCGGGCGGAGTTGCTTGAAGGGTACCTTTATATAAAACATGAAATTTTGGCACAAATGTACCTTATATTCCTCTTTGTTTTACGAAAATAACATGATATTTACATTGAAAAATGTATTTTTATTTTCTTAGTGGTATTCGAATTTCCAAATACAGCGCTTAGGCGTTTTATTTGAATGGGCGTTTTATTTGATTTTTTTCCTTCATTTTCAAAATGTTCGTATTTTCAGCTACTCCCGAATAAAGCGCCTAGGCGTTTTTACGTTGGAAGACGTAGTTTAGGAAAAACTTCACACGTTTATTCATGTGAAGTTTATACTACCTTTCTCCTCTAAAATGGTATAATCAAATAAATTTAGTAGATGTATTTGTCGTAACGTGCTGCCTCAAAAGGGTTCGTCAACGCGCGGTGACTTGGGTATACTCTATATTTTAATCGCACTGTGCGTGATTTTGGGCGCCAGTCTACCAGCACAATAAGCCGGCTTAGCTCGGTTGCGAGCAATTTGACTCAGGCGGGGTGCAAATAAACACCTGTATAAAGCGACCGCATGTTTTTAGTTCTTTCTAGATTAATCGCGCTAACGGTAAAAAAAAACACAACAGGCAAAATCGCATGTCACAAAAAATAAAGGAATTGCAACTCACCTGAAAGACCCTTCTGCTGGTTCAACCACCACACTTATTTATTCAGTTTTCATTTAAATACAAAATTAAGTTAATTGACATTCCGTTTTTTTTTTTATTAATGTTTTAAAACAGACCCGTGCAAAAAAAAACAATTAGCTACGGGTACCATAACAGCAAACACAAAATTTTAAGCTATTATTCCGTAGTTCACGGGCACTCACAAATTTTACTTTTTTTTTGGTTAACAACAATTTTTTTTTATTTTTTGTTTCGATCTGACCACTTGTCAGATTCAGATTTCACTGCCTGTCATACGATCTTCCACGTCCAAATATACGGCACCTCCTTCTCCTCGTCATAACCTATTCTTCAATTTCTTATTATTTTTTCTATATTTTTCTTGCAATTTTTGCGCTTAATTCAAAAAAAATGTTTGCTGCATGCCTAGCGCCATCTGCTGTCCCGAAATCGCTCATCCGATTTATTTTTATTATTTAGCAAGCTTTTTTTTTGTGATGCTGGTTTGGTTTCCCAGATTCGGTTGCCGACATTCGTCGCCGTGCCATGGTGAATAAAATTAAAAAAAAATATTTAATTATCTAATCATAAAACTTTTGGAACATTTATTGTTTGTTTTTGTTGTTTTTTTTATTTTTTTTATTGCATTTATTTTATTGCAATATTTATTGCACCAATCATTCAGATGAGTTTCGGTGGCGGATGGATATTCAAACAAAAGGAAATGGGCGGGTGGAAAGGTTCAGCCGCGAAGTTTGGACCTGGACAAGAATTTTGGTCGCCTCATGAGTCAATGAGGCGAGAATTACCGGATCGTGATGGTATTAGTTACTGTGTGTGTGTTCGAATGCACTTTTATGATTCATGCTCTTCATGCTCCTTTTAGTTTTTCGTTTCGTTATTTTGTGGTATGTATTTGTAGTAGTGCTGTAAAAATTGTTTTCTTCCGTTTATTTTTTTGTGAATGAATTAAAAATTTTAAATTGTATTGAAATGCATTCGCATAACGCGTTTTTGTATTACGACCGCAAACTGAAAACAAAACGGTATAATGAGTTGCGCGAGTCGTTAGATTCTTTTAATATATCCGACCGATTATATATTAAAAATACGAATTATCGTTAATTTACGTTACATTCACAAAATAAAACGTATTTCTTTAGTTTTAACTTAATATTTTTGTTTATTGGTTTTTTGACAATTTTTAATAAAAAACCGATTTATTATAAATTAATAAAAAATGTATAAACAAATATAACTTTACTAAAAGTAGAATATTCAAAAAATACTTACTATATTGTTTGGACAATGAACAACACAGTATTTTAAATTCCCTTGCTTCATATCAAGTGAGATCTTCTCATGCGCGAGCATAAGCATCAAAAATTTGTACCGATTTCAATCGATTGGCTTATTTTTGATACTTACCGTCACAAAACGATACACTAATAACGTATATGACAGCACACAATAACAAATTGTATGTTCCTTGTGCGTATACAAAATTCTCATGAGGCAGTGAGGATTTTGCGCCCAAAATTCATTGTGTAATGCCAACATTTAGGCGTATTAAACACAAATAAAATTTAAAAATTATTCTTAAAGAAAGAAATCCAATTCTAGTAAATAAACACACTAATTGACAATGCTTTAGGCAATCCTTAGAATACTAAATAATTTAATGGTTTCATTGAAGAATGAGGAGCAATTAGAAAATAAAGTCAAAAAATGTGTTATTGATGTTCAGCAACCAGCTTGGGAAAATACATTTTAAATTAAAAATAATGATCACTGTCTTTGAGTCGGTATAACAACGACTACGACAAATCAAAATTATTGAGAAGTACTAGTACCAAATACCGACTATCATAAATGATTGGCGTTTTAATTTAGTTGCAATTGACTTTAATAAAAAAAAACATTCTTTGCGATCCATTGGCGCCTGAAAGAAATATTTCAAATTTTTATAAAAAAGCGCAACACTTTGTTACTCAAATTAAACAAGCTAGAGGCGATGTTTTTCTAGAAAATTTGGAATCTTACCATTGTTTAGTTTACCAGCACAGCGAGACCATTTTAACTGTGGTCCTCTACTTCTATAAGCTGTTGATTTTACCAGTATCAGCAACTTTTGAAATGACAATCACTCTACTGATAATCTGATATATGAAAATGTAGTGTGGAAATACAGAGATTACTTAAAACGAGAAATAGCAGTTAATTTTGAATTAGTTTTAAATAAATGCATATGTTTCAAGCTTGTAAAGGAAACTGAAACAACTGTACAATGTCAAGAATGCAAAAGACAATTTCGTATAAATTGGAATCAAGACAAAGTTATTTTGTCCGTTTGTAATTTTTTTGAAAATCACTTTTTAAATAATTAGTAGCTACGGGTAAAATAATAAAAAAAAAATGTGTTGAAATAAAATGGCATTTGGTCTTTCATTGGCGTCTTGAATTCACAAAAAACCAACAATCGGCCATTCCACCGAAATCAAAAATTTCGTTCTTTTTATCCGTTCTGATATAAATTCAATTGACTGCAAAACCACATTAACCATATCGTTAAAAATTTGACAAAAATTCAATCTTATCGTAATGTTAATATGTTCAATTGAAGATAAAGCAACAATCAACTATATCGTCAAAAAACTCCATCAAAGCCAGTCCGTCATTATTATCCGTCCGTAATTATTATTTTTTATTAACGGAATTTATGAGTGAAAATAGCCAATTGAAGAAATAAAAAGGGCATTTACAGCATAATTTCGACATTTATCACCCAGTAGGTCCACCATATTTAGGTTGGTTAAGAAATATAAAACATTCGGAACTTACTCTTATTGCAGATAATCCAAGGATATCTCGATTCGAAAACTTTCCAGTGTTGCCTAAGTTTCCTCCACAAGTATAGATAAAATCATTCGAAACTTAAAGTATCGTTCATACAAAATCGAAAATGTTCAAGAGCTTACAGAAACAGCTAAAGAGAATTGTCTTGCTTCTACGCAAAACTTTTTGGAACACCTACAGGAAGGTTACACGGCAATTGTTCGGTGTGCTTTATCGGCTAAAGTTATTGTAATGGCTGTTTTAGTTACTAGGAAATGTTACTTCTGCTTTTCAAGTTATTTGGAGCTGGTTGATGAATACTTTATTCCAATACTAATAGGCATGTTTTATGCAAGTTGATGTACGTCCGCATACTGCAGGTGTGGTTTTGGATTACCTGCATAGTTTTTTTTTTTTTTTGAATAGTCATCTCTATAGAAAAGCAATAAAAGTTCCCTTTTAATTATGTTCAATTGAACTAGTTTAGTATTTAATTAAAAATTCATATTGGACACTATATGGACTTAGTGAACATTTTTCGTGTCTAATATGGACCAGTTGCGCCTCTTAATAATATTCTAGATTTTGGTTAATAACGCATTTGTTTGTTTACTTTATAATAAAAGTAATTAACATTTATTAAATAAAAATAAATTAATCTATTTATTATAGTTATTATTATTGAAGGGCCATGTTGGCGTTCAGCCACCTCGCACTACGACCTACAACCTCTTTTGTGCTTGGACCCTCCTTAATTATCCGTCCAGTCAATATTCAGCCTCCTAATGAACTTGATAAAACTGCCGGCCGGTAGATGATACTATCTGGGCTCATTGCTCTCCTTCCTAGATATTTACTATAGCATGTACTTCTGCTAGAAAGACGGTAGCATTGGTACCCAAATGCTTTGAGAGGGCAGTGCCACTCTCGTATATTCCTACCCCTGCCCGTATTCCGTTTTGATTTTACTCTTACGAGTTGCTGGGAATGAAAGTCGCTTGTGGGTCACCCAGCTTTACTACAGGAAGGCTAAATATAACTGGAGGATGCCGAGTATCCATGGTCCGCATACTTTGGACTGATTCCAATTTGGACTGACCATCGGCATATCATGTTCCATCTCAATGATTTCTCCTTTAGCACGTACTTTAGCCTGTACCAAATGGCCTCAGTTACCAGTGGTTGACACGAAGAGGCAGCACGTATACTTGCGAATTGTGACCCCCTTCACAATTGTACCTATCACGCAGCTGCCTAATACGTGACCAGAAAAGCTCACGTGATGAGTGCCCTAGTGGAAGGCTACGGAGCTGGTAGATTAATCTACTCTACTTTTTAAATTTGGTTTCTTTCATACCATATGTATCTACTTTTGTAGTTAAGGTAAATGTCCGAATTGCGGATCGCTAATAAAAACTTAAGGGTTTGATGGTTTCTATATTAAATGTGGTGCTTAAATATAAAATTTTTTTTAAATTTTTTTAGAGTTTCTGTAATTTTTCTATAAATTATTTTATAAAATAGAGCAATTTTCACTTGTTTCCAATCTTCTCGTTGTCTTTTCCTTTCTTCTTTCTCATTTTGTTCGTTTACTTTTTTATCTGTCTTCAACTGAGTATATTTAATCCACTGCTCAGAGAACACTACTACTGGTAGTTTTTTTTTTTGTTGGAATTGAGTCCGCAGGTGAAGACAAAAATAAATTTCGTTTGAACGGAGTCGGTAAGTTTTTATTGACTGGACTTTCCACTAATTTGATTGGTGTGTGAGGTTCATTGTCAACCGTTACTGTGCCGTCGGTATCTACATTCAATGTAACGTTAGTTTTATCTCCCAATAGTATTTTCAAATCAATTTCCATTTCATTATTGGCTAAAGAAGGCTCCGCAATATTCAGCTCAAGCGCCACATCATTGAAACCGTTCGAAACTACGTTAGTTGAAGCATCCTCTATATTGCCCTTCCATGAATTACATGAGAACGACTTCTCGAAGTTAAATAGTTTTTGAGTTCCTAAATACCACTGAAGATGTTCGAGATTTTGTTGTACTAATTTATTTGTTCCCGTTTCCTTAGATTGTATTACTTGACCGTTATTGCTAAGCAGGTTGCTATAATTAATTGCGTTGGACTCGAAAGGGGACAAACCACAAGTTTTGAATCCATTGTTCAAATTCTTTTCGAAGCAAGGAATATTTAAAATTGTTGATCGCCACTTTTTAACTGCTGTTTTCCATTCCTGTTTCAAAGGATGGAAGTAAGCCACATCCATTGGTTGCAGTATTGATGTGGAGTTGGGTAGAAGAGCAATCAATAATATTCTGTTCTCGCTGCTAAACTAGCTCAGATTTAATATCATATGTGATGTGTGGCCATCCACAAAAAGTACAACTGGAAATTGTATATTATTGTTTATTAGTCAAGGAAAAAATATATTGGCTATGTACTCAAAAAACAATTCCCCTGTCATCCAATCCGAATCGCTTCTTCCAATTCCCCAACTGGCTGGCATACTTTTAGTTACACTAACAGGAATTCTCTTATACGGTAAAACCACCATTGGGGGACCAAGTTTTCCTAGTGCATTGCCCATGAGAAATGTTATTATATTTTCTTTTTCGTCATTGGCTATCTGGTATTCCGACTGGAATGTAGTGGTCTGCGGCCTCTAAATTTGTATGCAATTTGCAAATCTTTAGCAAGTAATTGCACAGAGTATAATATAATATCTTTCGATATGGGAAATCCAATTTTGGCCATGTGGTCAATCCATGAGCATAGATGTCCCTTCTGTTCCTTAGAAAAAACACTTGGTGCCCAAATATCAGATAACTTTCCCATATAAGACAAAAACTATTTCTGTTTATAATTAAATTTACTTTCCAAAAAGAAGAAAATTATTGAAAAAATCTAGATCCAAATTAGCTCATCTCAAAATAGCATAATATATATTTAGATTTTGTACTTTAGTTGTTATTATTAATATAAAAAGTTGAATTTAAAATATATAAGTTATGAACATAAAGTGGATCATACGATCCGCATTTGGCCAAGTGCGAAAAAATAACTTACATAATGTGGATCTACTTAATTTAGATTAAACAGTCATTTTTTGCTACAAATAATGTTTTTTTTTGTTTTTTTTTATTAAACAATGATTAATTACTTACCGTTAACTAGTAAAAATCACGAACAATATAAATTACAAGACCTTAAAACCTTATTTTATTATTGCACTTTCATTAAGAAATTTATAAGCAAAAATCAGTTACATCACTTAATGATTCACACCTGCGATGCGACGAACAACTAAAGGATAAAATAAATAGTAATATTACAGTTGTCCCGCCAAAAAACTAATACAAGCAACATAACATATGAATGTATATTTCTTGATATTTAATACATTGATAAACCAAATATTTTTCTTATTTTTAACAAAATAACTATAAACGATCCACAATCGGTACAACGATCCACATTATAGACATTTACCTTATCACAAATTAAAAATTGCACTTTTGTGTATTTTAAATTAAGCCTAACTTAACCTTCAGTTCTGGGGTTATTATAATCACGATATACCTTATAAATACTTAATCATTACGTATGTAATTATTTATTATTTCTAATTTATTCTATTTCGTTGATGGCATAAACACTTCTGGCATTTATCAGCTCTGGCTCTGCAATTGTGGAAATTACATCTTGGATTGGGTAAATAAATTTGTCTTCTTTTTCATGCCATTTCCAGTTTGAACCGCTCCAGTGTTTAACCGCACAATATACTTTTAATAAAATACCATTTAGTGCTACGTAAGAACAATACCTGGAAAATATTCGCCATCGTTTATACTTTATTTTAAGTTTGTTCGCGTCTTCTATGCGCTCTTGTCTTCTTCTTTTATTTTTAGCCAAAAAAAAAAACTTTCCTTAAATGGAGTCCTCACTAAAGTTAAATTATGCCTATATCTTATCACCCGATAAAAGGATCCAATTAGCAGAACTCATAAATATATTTAGTACTATGTCATAATTAAACTGAAGGTATGTTGTGTGGTCTGTATATATTGATCTCTATTTGGGTATCTCAAATCCATGACAAAATTCTAAAATTTGGTCAGCAGTTAAATTAGGCCTACATTTTAATCCGATAGGACCTATAAATTCGATTAGTATTACGTCAAATTCCGTTGTTCGAAAATTTTGAATTTTGGCACATATCGTTCTATTTTATTTATCTTATGAATGGTTGGATAAAAAAAAATGATCGGTGCCTTTCTAGTGAAATACGTCGAAAATTTTAATTGGTTTTATATTAAAGTCACCGGCAACTTTTTGTATTTTTTTGAATTTCAAGAATACGGCGCAGTTTTGAATTAGCAATTCGATATGTAGTATGTCCTCCAAAAATTGCTAAGAAGTGATAAGTTTAAAGTGATTTAGTACCAGCACTCTCAAATAGTAATCATCGTTCTAATTTACATCTATGCCGCTGAATTCTTTAAATTTTTCCTTAAGAACATCCGTCATAGGTATAAATAATGAAAATGTAAAAGTCTAATAATCCAGGGGACCTTGAATTAAAGAATAAGTTGGCAATGATATTAATAATGTATGTAGCATGTAGCAACTTGTTTCTGTGGATATCTTTAATTAATATTACCTCAAATGCGGATCGCCCGATCCGAATTAGGTGTCTCTAAAAAGTTTTTATTTTGTACCAATTGGAGATCTTGTGCAGCTAGAGGGTCTTCTTATATGGAAATGCTCGGTGCTGTGAACTATGGATATGACAGTTCATGCAGACACAGCAAGAAAAATCTAGTAAGGAACAACAAGTATTTTGCCAACAAAATGCAATTTATATTTTTGGAAATCGTAAACAACTATCAAATGAGTATAAAGGACTGAGCCTGAAAACATATTAACATTCTATCAATTATCGATTCCTTTTTTTTTTTTTTTATAATTTTCTTAGGGCGTTAGTCTGGACATCGCTGTGTTTGAATGGGCCACTACAACTAATAAAGCACAACCAATACAAAATTAAAATTAATGTCAATTATCTTTTAAGGTCAATGGCACACCACCTCGTCACATAGTGCTACATTTTCTATATCTCCTTCCGCCTCTCTCCTCAACCTCCTTCGCCCTGCAGCTTGATATTATATGTAAGGGCGTTTCATAGTAATTACCTATTTAGATTTATATACAATCTTTAATTACCAAGATAATTTATTGCTCAGAAATAATACATTTAACGGTGATTTTATTAAAGCAATTCACAAATAATGTATCGATCAACATGTCGTTGAAATTCCAATCAATAAAATGTCAATAAAACGTGGCACGTTGACAAAATTATTTGCCACAAGCAAAGTATTTTAGGTAAATTGAAAAATTTAAGTTTTAAAGACATTTTTGGAATAATTGTTGGAATTTGTAAGGTGTATTAACTGTGGAAAAATATTTCTTCGAAAAGTGTGATATTAATACCTATAGGAAAACAGTTCAACAACATTTTTTTTTACTGTTATTTTGTATTTTGTTAGAATGACCCCCACGCAATGCTTTAATTAGCTTCAAATTTTAGACAGATAGAGTGATAGATTTTAGATTTAGATTTTCAACAGGTAGATGATGGATTGTCACGTTTATCATCAACCTTAAAGAAAAATCGTCGATCCCTGTTTTGAGAAAAATTGTTTGACAGTTTACTCTTCCAATACAACTTCTACTATTCTAGAATCGAATGGACCCGAAATTTAAACGAACTGCTTAGTACTAAAATTTTATACAAAATGTCGAGCAAAACTATCAATATACATATGTGAGAATAGGAGGCAAAAAACAGAGATATTAAAAATATATGACGGAAAGAACGGAAGGACAGACACGACATATTTTTATTCGATGTTTTGGAATCCTGGGAGTCAATTCTCGTTATACGAAAAGATAATTTTTTGTTTTTTGGTGGATACAAATATTAATATAAAGGGCTGAAACCTCATAAGGTGATCAGAAAATCATTTTAAAATCCAATTGTCAACCCACATGTAAAATTTCATCATATTCGGTTCAGAAATAGGCCAGTTCCATCATACTTGGCCATATTCCAGAACTTTATCCAAAAATCATTTTAAAATCCCATTTCCAATGCACAAGCCAAATTTGGTTGACTAACCATTAATCCAACCCGCAAGCGGACCCAACTCAACCCTCTATCCAAACGCAAACTCTCTTTCAATTCAATCCTCAAACCAGCATATATAAAAATTAGCCAACTGCATAGTGAGCAGTCTTAATCTCACCTTAACTTAAGTCCAACTCAACTTCAACGCAACCCGCAAATTAACCCCTGACTTAACCTTCAACTCAACCCGAAACTCAATGCCCCAACTCAATATTCAAACCATCATATATACAAAATTGCTAAATATTTCTATAATCAGGTATTTTGGGTCAATTCGTATAGCAGGTACCCGACCCTCTTTACGCACAGGTTCCAAAAGTTTTTCAAATCTCGGCCTTGACCATAGAAACATATTGGCAAAAAAATCGAAACATTGGCAAAAATCCGTTCTCGAGATACGATGGATAAAAACCAACAGACATCCAGACAGATGGACGGACATTTTTTTTTTTTGCTTTTTTAGACTCAGGAACTTTCAAAATGTCGAGAAAAGTGGTTTTGGACGAACCAAATTTTTCATCATTTTGAATATTTTGGTCTTAAATAAAAGGAAAAGATTTCACAATGGAAATGGAAATAAACATAATTAGAAAATGTTTTTTATTAGAACTTGATTATTTTTGTCAAAATACATATTCTCATATCAAAAGAATTTGTCCATTGAGTATTTTGCCGGTGAAAAAATCAATAAAATATGTAACGATATAATGTAAGATAGCAGTTTACGGCAATCAACTGATCTCCTTCAACCGTTGGTTGTATGTAAACAAGAGTAAGGAAACTTGGTAGTTTTGATCGTTTATGGATAGATTGAAAAACATGAATTTCATTTTAAAAAATCTTAAACTGCTTCAAATAAAAATTAATTGAAAATTATTTAATTTCCATTATTATACTATATAACGGCTTTGTTTTCCAAAATAACTTAATTAAATTTCTGAATTCTCAAAATTGAGATTTTTTTTTACAACATTATTAATTTTATTAAATTCATATATTAAATGTTTGGTGAAACCGAATTTGGCGTTTACTGTTGTATTACTGTATTTAATTTCCAAAGCAGGCTCAAATCTAAAAAAATCAATTCAAATTGGTTTAGACAGTATCATTTTTTCATTTATTTGTTTTCGCGGAACCAGAATTGACCCTTGGGGTGCGAATCAGTGATAATTTGAAATGATTAAAAAACGTTTCATTTCCATCTAGTCATCCGTTTTAATTTTGTTTATTGCACAAAACAAAATGCATGCCTTATTGCACTATGATCCGATTCTGGTTCAATGATAATGAAATCTGTTAAAAGTATCATTGTTATACACTGTGTTTTGCGATTTCAAGTAACCGACGTATCATAAATTTATGACAAATTTAAAACAAATTGAATAAATTTATCAGACTGGTTTTTGTCGATGATAATTTTTGTCGCCGGTGATAAAATTTAGACGTTACCAAGAAGGATTTCTAAAATATGTAGAATATATATAATTAAGTAGTTTAGAAATAAATTAGTTCTTAAGAAAGGTGATGTACCAAATATGCGTTTGCATTTGGATGTATGAAACCCCCTGAAACCTATTATAAAATAATAAAACCTCATTGATTGAGATCCTTTTTTCGGAGTTTGCAAATTTTTAATATTGTATTATAATTTCCTTGTTTTGCACCATACTCATGGCCTTGAGATAGTTTTGAACCGCTTATTGAGTCACTCCCAAAGTTTCAGCGAGCTCCTCTTGAGTTTGGCATAAATATGTTTCACACAGCCATCGACGCCCATCAGCTGTAGTTTTCTTCAAATTAAAACAAAAACGCAGCGCTTCCCGCAAATTGTGTTTTGTTGAAACAAAGGTTGACATTGTTGTTTTTTGTGAACTAATCGCGTTCCGTTGCAAAGTTGTGGTGGATTCATATTTCTCAATAAGTAAAGTTATTATTATTATTATTCGAGGGCCATGCGGGCGATCAGCCACCTGATTAACTGTCCGTCCACTGAATATTCAGGTTCTTAATGAACCTGACAATACTGCCTCCCTGTACGTGATTCATACTATCTGGGCTTATTGCTCTCCCTCCTAGATGTTTACTACAACATGTAGTTCCGCTAGAAAGACGGTAGCATTGGAGCCCAAGGACTTCGAGCGGGCTGTCCCACTCCCGTATATTCCTACTCCTGCCCCGCATTCCATTTGATTTTACTATTACGAGTTGCTGGGAATTGGAAATCGCCTGTAGGTCACCCAGCTTTACTACAGGAAGGCTAAATAAAACTGGAGGGTGCCTGGTATCCCGATTCCGCATATTTTTGACTGATCAACTTATCAGCCATTCATCTATCGGCATATGCTGTTCCACCTTAGATTAAGGTTTTTTGTCAAGGTTTTCTCCTTTAGCGCCATACTTTCGCCTGTGCCAAATGGCTAAAAATGTGTCAAATGGCCTTAGTTACCAGTGGTTAACACGAGGAGGCAGCACGTACACTTGCGAATTGTGAACAGGTTACCCCTTACATAATCGTACCCATCACGCAAAGTTATTGGTGAACCAATTTTTAGCTGCAAATTGTGCGCTGGTAGACCTGGGAAATCGAGAGAATTCTACATTTCTTTAGGAAAATTTACAGCTTCGTTTTCGTCGATCACAGTATCAATTGAATTGAATGAGTTCACCGGATAACATGTTTTGTATGACAAAATTTAATGCATCGACATCATTGTTTTTGGCAGCCAATATGGCGCGTTGACTTAGCCATTCATGATTTATATAACTTTTATAGTCATAAGATTACAAAAAGACTACTTCTATTGTAGTCATAAGAATTCAAAAATTGACAGGTAATTTAATTTCTTGATTTTCTTGGGTTAGAGTAATTTTTCCATTTCCAACGTCTAACAGTTGTTTCGAAAATGTATCAGCAAATGAATTATTTAGAATTCATCGGCATAAATAGAACGTGGTATTACTGGCAATGTTTGCCTGAAGTTTCCAGACAATAAAATTAAAGCACTACCAAAAAAGTCTTCCTTTACCTCTCAAATATTTAAGTGACGATCCAAAGCGTCCAATATCTGTGGCAAATATTTAAAAGGTGATAACTCGAGTTATAACCTTTTACGTATTATTTCCAATCCGAAATCTCCGTATTTGATTTCATATCATATCAATTTTTTGTAATATTCTGGCAACTACAAGCAACCGTAATAAATGTTTACAAAAACCAGAATTTAAAATACTCATACGATTTTGAGTAACTCTTAATTTTAAAAACGTTTTCCTGAATAATGCGAATTTTTGAGTTATCACCTTTTAAACATTTGCCACAGATATATTTGTGGGCCATTGCTCATTCGAGCGATTCTTACACAATCCAATAAAGTTGCTATAATCCCAGACAAAGCAATGGCCACTGCTATATTCCCTTTGAACGGATTTCAGCCATTATTAATAAAATTAAAAAGGTTTTCCCTGTTCCACCGCATTCACATCCAAGAAGAAGAAACCACCTTCCTGAGCAGCTATTTTATCGTAAATGCTTTTTTTGTTCTGTTAATAATGTTGTTTCATTCGTTTGAACATATTCATTTAATTGATCAACGTCATATAATCGTTCACGTTGCAAATTTCGATTGAACAGGTCACTTGCTGGCCGATTAAGTGATGGCATTGAGAGATTTGATGAGAGGATTATTCGAAATGAACCTGCATAAGTCTTATATTTTTCCCATAATGCATTTGGTTCTGAAAAGTAACCTGTGTTCAATACGATAGCAAATAAAGTGTGTATTTGATGTGAAGAAGAACCCAGAGCAGCATCGGCCTTCAAGTAAATTTAATGTTCGGCAAGCATCATGATATTTTGTATGTGTTTGACCATTAACTGTTCTTAAATATTCAAATGATGTTGAGCCACCCACATTAATTAACAATAATCTTAGGTAAAAACATTCACGTTGTTTAGATGGACAGTGACCTGGATAAGCAGCAACTGGTTTACTTGTTTTACGATGTTCCCATTTTTTAGATTGTTTTTATGTGAAATATGTTGGAACTTCGGAATGTTCTTGCAAATTGACCGTAAATATTCTGTGGGTTACATAATTCTAAAAATTCTGTTAATTATGTTTATGGTGCTGTCAGTGTTCTTTCCAATGCATTTCGTTCATCGAAGTATACACGTTGTCTATTTTTAAGGTGAATAGCCAAATGCATAACTTTTGGGTCAGGTTCATGTATCGGAAATGATAAAATACGCCAGACTGCTTCATTGCTGCTTATATATCGGTTAACATCGTGGACTGTAAAAACAGCCATATCACTTGCTTTGTGTACGTACTAGCATATGTGTTTTATTATGATTTAGCTGAACTGAAAAATTCAACAATAATATGTGCATTGTATGTTTTGGATAATGAAGTTGAATATGCAATGTATATAAATGAATGATCTCCGTTTTCTGTTGAACGTCAGTGATATAACGGATAACCATCAATTTTAGTAACAGTATCTGCCAATACATTTTTTGCAAAATGTTTTGTACATCTACCATTATCCAAACACTGTGAGGTAGGATTAAGTGTACCGCAGAGTCCATGAATCATATTTGTTGTTACGATTTCAAATAATTCCGGATCAATATTTAGATGAGGTATTTCAGCTGAAATAATTTGATCTTTATTTTTTGGTTCTAATTTTATCAATCAAACAAATTACAATTTGGATCATAAATACGAATTTTCGTCCTAACACCGCACCAGCGCCACCTGGTGGCAGCTAACCAAAACCAAATCATCCACCAATCATTTTTATATACATATAAAGATGAGTCTGATTCAAACTACATCTTCTATTTGTATTTTCTTCTATTCTGCTATTATTTCAATGAAAACTCTAGTCCCAGTAAGCAGCTATACCAAATGGCCTTTTTATCATTTCGCGCAGCAGTGTTACAGTTGTGAACCAGTTTTTTTTTTTTTTTTTCATTTTGGCACTACTACCATGGCATGAGAAGGCAGATTTCAATAATATATAAATTTTGTGTATGTAAAAAAAGCGAATGAATCCACTCTGCTAGTTGGAAAAAGTGACAAGCTGGGCACCCAGGAGGTAAACCTAATTCGAGTAGGCTTAATCTAATGGTGCTAGTCCCATTTCAATTTGTTTTGGCTCAGAGTCAAAAAATTTTGAAAATATACACTCATTTTCACGTTGATAGCTCTTGAACCATTAAAATTTTCGATATGCTTTCTTTAGCAAAGTGGTTGCGTAAGTCAAGACTAACAATTTTGCAGAATACCATATACCAAACTACAAAAATACAATTCTAACTTCATACATTATGTATGAGGCTCAAGGAAAGTTTTCACTTTTTGGAGTCGATACACTTCGTATTGACCTCGGGTTAAAGTAAGGGGGGTGATTTTAATATTTCTACCGTTATTTGGTAGATATATTTATAAATGATTCGCATCTTAATTTTTTCTGATAAACAAGTCGAAAATGTTGTGAATGCGATAATTTTAAATATATATTGGCTCTAAAAAACCGAAAGAATCTTATTGATTTAATACAGACAAACTATCTCTTTCTATTATTTGTGTGGGCATAAAACACACAGAAAGGAGAGTTTTGAGTTTTTTGATTTGGGGAATTATATAATTCGCTAAGTCAATGCGTTCTTGCCTCATACGTAATGAATGAAGTTAGAATTGTATTTTTGTAGTTTGGTCGTAGCTACCTGATGAATAGACCGAACCTTTTGTTCGTGCGAACTTGTCAGTACGAAACCAAACAACGACAGCGAAAACTCATAGAAAGTTTTCATTTTTTGGAGTCGATATACTTTGTACTGACCTCGGGTTAAAGTACGAGGGGGATTTTTATATTTCTACTTTTATTTTGGTAGATATAATTATAAATGATTGGCCTCTTCATTTTTTATGATTAACAAGTCGAAAATGTTGTGAATGCCATTATTTTAAATAAATTTTGTCTATAAAAAGCCGAAAAAATCTTATTGATTTGATACATATAAACTTTCTCTTTCTACAATAGTATTTTCAATGACATGCGAACGTTTATATTATAAAAAGCGGTCAGCACGTTTTCAATATGTCTGCGCCAATCATCGGATCGATTAATTCCGAGAACATTCTTAATAACTTCTTTTACATATTTCCATGCCACAATCTCTTGCTCACTGAGAGCATTTTCAAACGCATCATTGTTCATCATGCGACGAATGAACATGATGCGAAATGAAATTTTATTTGATCTAAACTTAGATTCGAATAGATTCAAACACCAATCTTCTGTTATTTTCATTCCAATTAACCGTCGAAAAATGCGACACAATTCGGTGAACGCATTTCCATCTGGATTCATAGCTTTTATAAAATTTTTAAATCTTCCAAGCTTGATATGAAGCGGTGGTAGCAATATTTTTTCAATTGTCACAGGTGGAGTCTATACAATGTTGTCGTATCGCAAACTATATTCTCACGTAAAGCCCAGTTCCGTTCGTGGTATTGGTCGCCTTCAAAACGTATATTCCACAAGTTTCCATTGATGGTCGTTGTATTTAATCAAATCAATAATTTTTTTCATTAATGCAAGGTTTCCTTTGTGTTTGTACTGAGTGAAATTGAAACGGAATTTTTTGAGTTGGTAACGTGGGGGAGAATTTCCTTTAAACTGCTTTTGGAGGAATCGATAAACAATTGCCAATTTTCGGAATTATATGCATGGTGCATTGTGGAAACCAAATCACGAATATCAGTGCAGAAAGCGAGTGAATTATTCTTAATTGATATGAAAAATTCATTTGAAGATAAAATATTCACTTGTTTTAAATCCTTTGACAAAAGACTGGATTGCCGCTGCGATAGTTTCAGGTGTCGTACCATCATTTCCAAACGATTTTGCGAGATGATAATGTGATGGAATGCCACAATGACATATGATGGTTAATACATCGATACAGGTGTTTCTCCAGTTTCATCAGCTTTACTACAGGAAGGCTAAATAAAACTGGAGGGTGCCTGACATCCAGAGTCCGCATACTTTGGACTAATTAACCTATCAGCCATTCATTCATCGGCATATGCTGTTCCACCTTTGATTAGGGGTTTTGTCAAGGTTTTCTCCTTTAGCGCCGTACTTTAGCCTGTGCCAAATGGCCAAAAATGTACCAAATGGCCTTAGTTACCAGTGGTTGCCACAAGGAGGTAGCACGTACACTTGCGAATTGTGTTTCTCCTTACACAGTTGAACCCATCACGCAGCTGCCTAATACATGACCAGAACAGCTCACGCAATGCGCACCCTACTGGAAGGTTACGGAGCTGGTAGATTAATCTACTAAACTTTTCCCTCTTCCCCCCTCCCACCAATAGACGCCAAACCACCATATACGTTACCGAGCAAACGGCGCAGTGGTTAAAGCTGCGGCGGTTGGATCGGGAGGTACCGGGTTCGAATCCCTGTAGGGGCGGGATGCAAAAGGGATTTTTCATCATCTGATTACGATCGGTGATGAAGATGAACACATCTATGACCCCTGTTGAGAGTGCATAATCCATGGGCCGACCCACCTTTCATGTCAGCACTACAGGTTGGCATGAAGCAATCAATGTGCAGGTGGTTTTTCAAAGACGGATCTGTAGCCGGCCGTCCTCGATTTTGCTACTCCAGGCGTAAAGTAGGACGATAAAAAATAAATCAAAAGAAAACAAACTACACCATATACGTTTATAACTAAATTAACATTATTTTGAAAATCGATCCATTTATCAAACTAGGCTAAAAGGTACACCTTTGTTGGATTAGGGTTAAAAAATGGCGTATCACACAACCAAAATTGGTGCAGAGCCATCTATTAGAAGTTTTCAAACTAAAATCCCTCTCGTTAATTATAGTATATGTGTAACTACTTCTAACAACTAGCACCATCACTTGAGCATGAGTAGTTGCGAGCAGCTACAAGCACTCGTGAGTAGTTTTCTAACGCCGGAACATGCTTACTGTTGCTATGCTCTGTTGTTTGGCACCTCCTTTGTTTTTAAGTTATGGATAATTAAGTCGTAAATTGTATTGGTTTTGGTTTTGATTTTGTCTTAAAATAAATTGTTGTTGTTTTTGTATATTTCCAGCTCTTCAAACCTGTATAATTTCAATCCTTTTTTGTTTCTGTGGAAAAAGGTTAAATTTTTATTGATTCAGTGTACCTATATTTTTCAGTTTTTACATGTTGTGCGAAAGTTGATTTTATGTCCTTTTTGGTTATGTTACATTTCCATGCATTTAACTAGATTTATGAAAAATCGCTATAAAATCGTCTGAATCGATTCAATTTCTTTTAAATAGTTAGTTTCTATTGCACCTATATTTGTCGATGCGATGATTATTATTAGTGCGATTTGATGTTTATTATTTCTGTTATTTGTCGATGCGATGTATGCCGTACACCCGTTTACACATAACAAAACCGAAGGATAGGATAGGATTGTTAGTTGGGACAGGCTCGATCCGGTTGCAAACACCTAAGCGATCGATAGTTAGTAAATTAATAGTACAATAATATATGATAAATAGGTTACCATAAGACAGAATAATCTAACTACATTATTAGATGATCATTTCTCTGGAATGCAAGGCCGGATACTCAGGACTTCCTAAATCTAAATCAGGATTTAAAAATTATTAATGTTGCATTTTCACTCCTTCCCAGGCCATCTTTCTTTTATTAACTATTAAAATATTTAAGAAAAATTTAAAATTACTAAACTACTATTAAAATAATAGCCCTTATTTCATTATTATAAAACAGTGTTTTTCGTTGAAATGAAAAGAAAAAAAAACACAAAAATGTGAATGTGGATGTGGTCTTGATATGTTTCTCAAAGCTGTTTGTCTTGACTTGCACAACAACTTTGCTGAAGAAAGCATAACGAAAATCTTAATGGTTCAAATACTATTGGTGTACAACAAAAAAAAAAATGCCTGTTTTGTACGACATTTTGTATAAAAAGGTCCACTGGATGCGATTTTTCAAATTGTTGGCCGGAATAATAGGAACTACATTGCTAAAGAAAGCAAAACGAAAATCTTAATACTTCAACATCTATAAACGTGAAAATGAGTATATATTTTGACAAATTGTTGACGCTGAGCCAAAACATGTCGAAATCCATACCTCAAACATGGAGACTAACTTTGAAACGGGACTAGCACCATTGGATTCAGTATACTCGAATTAGGTTTACCTCCTGGGTGCCCAGCTTATCTCAACTTTGCAAATAAAATTTCAAAACATAACAGAAATTATTTGTCCTCTCTATTTAAAATATCTTCTTCTTAAATGATATCACCTCGAATAAAAATGTTTTTTTTTTTCGGAGTAAACCGACACTTGGTAGACAACAGATCAGAATGACCCTCCAACAACTTCGAATGACGCCAAATGTCTACTGCGTCTTGCGCTTTACAAGGGAAACATTTTAACGTGTAGCTAGTACCCAAAAGCACAGCTAGAGGGTGCCAGACTCGCCAATTTTCAAAATACGTTCAAGATCTTTACGGTAGAATTTGGAATAGGGCCGAAAGGCCCAATGTCGAAAGGCCGAATGTCGAAAGGCCGAACGCCGAATGTATCGAAAGGCCAAATGTGTCGGAAGGCCGAATGTCGAAAGGCCGAAAGGTTCAAAGGACCGAATATCGAAAGGCAGAATTTCGAAAGGGCAAATGTGTCGAAAGGCCGGATATCGAAAAGCCGTTTGTGTCGATATTGATTTTAATTTTTCGTCTTTTTATGAATGAAAATTTTCAAAATTTTCGGCCATTCGACCCACTCGGCCTTTCGTCATTCGGCCTTTCGACCTATTCGCCCCTTAAACATTCGGCTTTGCAACACGTTCGGCCTTTCGACCTAATCGGCCATTAGACATTCGGCCTTTCGACCCTTTCGGTCTATCGTTGTTCGGCATTTCGACATTCGGACTTCCGACATTCGACCTTTCAATATCGAACGTCGAATTTGAGGTAAGTGTCAAATTGGTGATCACTACATTTGCCTGAAAAAAAAAATTCAGATATTTTAAAATCTAGAATATTGAAAAATTTCAAACCCAGAAAAAAAAATTCAGAAAAAAAATCCAGCAAAATAAAAAAGGTCATTTTGGACCACTTATATTTTTTTGAAAGAATTTTTATAATTCTTTTTTCTTTCAGAATATAGTTCTTGCGAATTTTAGGCTCCTCTCCCATATAAATGCCTTCCATTCTAGCTTTGACAACGGCTTGCTCGACTGCTAAAACTTTGATAAATTGATAAAGACCCGTGTAAGCCTTACCAATCCCAATATTTAATCGCCGGTGCCACGTCTCAACAGAATTTTGTATTCTAGGCAGAGTGTCTGTCATTAAGTCATGCACAGGCCAAAATTCTGGCGCATATTTCGGAGTCCCTTTTTGTAGAGTTTCATTGTCGGCCCTCTTTTTAGTATTATCTATAATAAAAATTAGGTTTAACATTGCGGTTACGACGAACAAGTTTACGTACCTGTAACATTCAACATTTTCAACATTTTCTCACACCAGTTGGCAATTTTTTTCCCATCAGCATCTAAATTTATAGTTAATTCCGCGAAATAGTGTACAAATCCGCCGGTGGTAAAAAGGCTGTACTTTTAAGCATTCTCATACTTAAACTGAAATCTATAAAAAAAAATTTTTAATTTACATTCTTATATTAACATTAAATTTATTTAAATATGGTATACACAACCTTCGTTATTTCCGTCTTTCAGTCTGAATTTGCCTCCCAAAAGATTTGTCGGAAGTGGAAAAAACAAGCTTTCGACGTGCAAGATGGATGTCTTTGAAGCAGAAATCGCAGCTTTTTCGAAGTCAGATAATATGAATTTTGGATTTAAAAATATTTCATTTTCACAAGCGAATTTGAAAATTTCGTAAAATGCTTCGTTGTAACTCGACAAACTCTTCGACGTCATAATAACATAAAGCATTGGTAAAATTGTTTCGGAATTACTTTGAACGTGTCGTCCATCAACCACATATCGCATTTCGCTAATTCTTTTAGGTTATCTATTTTACCCAAAACAATATTTTTTTGGCCATTAAACTCTTTTTGGGATAAAAGAAATAAGTCACCATCGACATATTTTAAATTTTCTGGAATTTCAATATCGAATACTGAGATTGGCTCTGTCACGTTTTTCAAGTTTGTTATTCGTATAATTTTTTATTTTTGTGCCTGCTTTGCGAAATAAATACGCGCAGCAATTTACCTCGCACCTTGACGTTATTGTTGATATGATTTGGCCGTGGTCCTGGTAACATTCGCAACCTAACTTCTTTAATTCATAATTGACAACGTAAATCTCCTTGTTTGCAGCGGTTGGTGTGTGTGAGTGGTCGCTTGGAAACTTTTTTACCACGTGCTTTCCATTCTCTTGTAAAGTGGTTGCACGTACGCACGTACCTTACAAATTAATGAAACGAAAATATATAACGAAATATTTCACAAAATATTTAGAAAAAAGTTGTTCACTTCACAGAATAATATTTGATACTATTCGCAATTTTATCGCAGTTACTGAATTTTACAAAATGGTTGGGACAAATTGACAGATACAAGCATTGATATCAACAGGATAAATTACGGAAATAAGATTATCGAAAAAATAATCATAAAACAATTAAACAAAACTGGTTTATATGCCTATTTCTAAATCTGGTTTCATGATCTGTTTTTTGTATTCATTAGTTCACAATTAATACAACACAACACACACACATTCACAGCATACATATGTTTTACATATTATCTTTAAATTGTATTCATTGAACTGCCAGAAAAAATCCGGAAATCTTAAAAGTTGCGCGCGCAACTTTTCAGAATTTCCGGATTTTTTCTGGTAGTTTCGAGATTTTGAGTTTCGGGGTTTTAAATTTCTTGATTTTTTTTTTTTTAATTTTTTTATTTCTTTTTTTTTTTTTTTTGTTCTGTTTTTTTTTCTTCTAGATAAGGTAGCCAACCTGTCATAATCTAAATATCCTATAATCCTGTTATAATCTAAATATCCTGTAATTTCTTGCTCCGGTACGTCTTTCAATACCCTGAGTTAATTTATATGATTTTAATATGTTCCGAAGATTGTAAGAGAATTCAATCCAGTTTCGAACTGATGAGCTTATGATTATGAAAAAATCAATATTCTCATCAGGCCGCGGCGACTGGACTGAGTATACCAGAATTTACATTCTATATATACAGAATGTACTGTGCGTTATGTACTAGCGAATCATAACTATTACAGATAAATTCTCTTACAATTTTTTCTTCTTCACGACATTCACACAGCTCTATTTCTGTGTAAGCTAATTTCTAATAGGCTACCGATAATTAGACCATTTTAAATGTGTTTTTATTAACACGTAGAAGTATATTAGTATTTACGAACAATCGTTCAACGAAATTGACTAATAGATAGAATTCTATTTATTTAATTTTTTAATTTATATGATTTTAATACGTTCCGAAGATTGTAAGAGAATTCAATCCAGTTTCGAACTGGTGAGCTTATGATTATGAAAAAATCAATCTTCTCATCAGGCCGCGGCGACTGGACTGATTATACCAAAATTTACATTCTATATATACAGAATGTATTGTGCGTTATGTACTAGCGAATCATACTTATTCAGATAAGAGCTTTTCTAAAGTTTAGATTAGATTAAAGTTTAGTACACGTGTTATTTAGTACAAAGCAAACATTTTTATTTTGACTCACCTAATATTTACGTTTTAAACCGAAGTTCACTCACCGACTGCACAACGTTAACTAGTTGATATGATTATATCACGTCAAGACTATATGTAATATGCAGGTGTTCATATATTTAAAAAAAAAATTACTTTCGACTTTATTATTTTCAATCATGTCGAATCTTGATTCATAAGAGTATCATCGCATTTTTTTTTTTTTTTTTGGTTTTAGAAGTATGTTAGTGGAGGGGGTTACAACTTGGGTTAGTTAGGTATAACAAGTGTAGTGTTTTTTTATTCGCTCCGGATAGCTGCTATCGAGACCCGTCATATGAAAAGTGGCTCCGGATAGCGCTCCATATAAATAGGTAGAGCCAAATATTTTTTATATGAAGTTTTTGGTAAACAATTGAATTAAAAATGATAGTTTGATGTTAAATAAGTTTAGTTTACTAATAAATAGCGCGTCAAATTTAAATTTCGGCGAAGAAAAATGACGGCTCTCGATAGCAGCTATCCGGAGCGAATAAAAAAACGCAGCTAAGATCTGAATATTCAGACAAATAAGTGATAAGTTTTCAAGCAAGTTGCTCTAGGCTCTTCTTAACAAGCTTTTCTATAAGCCTTTTTAGGTCTTTGTATGTTTCAACGCCTTCCACTCGTTTTTAATATTCTCGCAGACTATCATTTCTTGTTTGCTAATATGAGTATGGTACAAGAATACTAACTGTTGCACAAATAACTAGTGTTGTAAAAACCTCTCTGTTTATTAAAACAGAAGTTGTTTCGCAAAAAAATTTCAATTTTTGAAGCGTTTTAAAAAATTGCGACGTAATACTTCATTGTTTTATTTAGCAGATGTAAACAGATTAAACAAACTAAATATCTGACTGAAACTACAAACATTTATAAAATTTGATATACAGGGAACACTTGAGTTTACAAAGAGTTAATCGCAAATATTTATTTACAAACAGCAGCACAAAACTATCTGCGCATATATACGTAAACATATTAATCACCGATAAATATGTTCGAATATTGAACACGTGAATGGGATGCGTGTGTGCTCAGTATTTATCGTTTCTTATTCTATGTATAATGTATTTATTGCGATATAATGTAAGTTATAAATTATTTCAAAAACTTTAGGCTATAAATAGCTCAATATCTGTAATTAGAAAATCGATGGATAAACATTCAGTTTACCTACTTATTACATCACAACAGTACATATATGTATATGTAAGTATATCGTATGAAGGTATTATTGTAAAAAAAATAAATGTATGCGAATGAAAGTGTTTTGTTATACCTAAGACGAAGCCGTTTAATTATATTCGAAGCCTTATGTGGCACAAATTTTATTTACATATGAATATATGAATATAATAGAATTAAACATTTTATCATAATTAATTCAATTTCACCGCGTGTGTGCCAATATCTGTGTAACAAACCTTTTGTCAACTTTGTTAGATTATTGAATATCTATTGCTTAAAACAATTCGTCTTTTAATTTAGTATCCGAAAATATGTTTACAAAAATATCTCTTGGAATTTTCTTTAAAAATACCTTAATTATGTTTCTGCTTTGTCCTAACTCCCTTCAGATACACCAAAAATATTTGGTTGGATAAAATAATGTGTGTTGGCATGAACACATTCGAAGAATATGTTGCTTTCTAGTGTATAGGATTTTATTGTACACTTTGTATCTTGTTGGATGTATATTTATGGAAAATGGAAAATCAAATATCATAAATTTTTCTGTCTATATGTATTTTGTTAACAAATCAACCCACATAATAAAATTTTTACAAAAAAATGTAAACAATTATAATTAGAATTACGGTCGCTTTGTTATGTACAAAAAAGCTCGAATTTATCGTCAACATTATCATTATCATTCCAGCAAAAAAAAAAAAAAAAAAAACTGGTAACCAAATCGAATGACGATGGAAAAATAATCATAATAATAATTTTTCGCGAACATGATTTTCATTTTCCGTCAACTACTATAATAATAATAACAAGGAAAAACATTTTCCGCGATTATTTATTTTTGTTTTTGTACGTTCGTTCGTTTGGCCTGGTTATAAAAACGTATCCCCGCACACGCAAAATATTTATTGTCAATACACATATCCAACACACAGTAAATATATACATATATATGTATATACACACACATGCAAAATAAAACGAACAAAGAGATAAACGCGCGACACATTGCCTCGCACCGCGCGCGCCTATTTTCCTTTAGCATAAAGAAAATTTTAGAAAATCGGATTTGATTTTTTTTTTTACTTGCTTTTCTACGATTTAATTTATTTTTTTCAATTTTCATAAAGTATAAAAAAAATGTGTGTGTGTGTGTGTGTGGGCATACTACAATATTATATGTAACAATGTAAATAAAGATCAACTCTCAAGAAGGCGTTTTTTCTATCCATTTCTGGAAAATTTCAAATTTGAGAAATTATATATTATATGTATAGCACACGTATAGGGTGAGACATAATTTTCTTTTATTTTTAATGGAAAGTACACGTTGTTCAAACAAATTAAATTTGAATGAAGTAATTTTTTTTTTCCGAAAATAATAATGCTTAGCAAAAAGAAAAAATTTTCATAAACGAAAATCACATTAAGGATTTGGCTGTGTTCGCGCGATTCGCAAAGAAATTAATAAAAATTGGTTTAAATTCACTTTCGAATTTTTCCAAAGATTATTTCCTCAAATATTTTTTTTATTTTTTTAAGAATTGGAAAAATCGAATTGCTGCTTATCATTTTTATCTCGTCTTCTTCCGATTTCCATACCATATTTTTTTATTTTATGATTATTTATTTGAATTGTTTTGGGATTTTCTTTCTTCGCGCAACAGAAAAGAATAGAAATTGGGATTTTTTTTTTATTTTAATGATTTTCAGATTTATGGTTTTGAGTTGCAAAAAGAAAATTTGTATAAGATAATTTATTGAGAATAATTTTTCGGTTGAGTTTGGAGAATGGGCGGATATTTTTTACTCCCTGCATCGTCTATTTTTTATTTTTTTTATGCTTAAATCTAAATTTATTAATTTAATGAAGACATACTACACTTTGCCTGTGTACACAAACAGAGTAAAAGTGAAGGTTTAATGTTATTTTTCTCACGCGCTTCTCGCGTATTGGAAAATGTATTTATGTGTATGTACAAAGACTGATTATTTTATATTATACATCAGCAGCAAGAGAGCTGTGAGGTGAATGTTATGCCAGAATTAAATTTTGTATATGGGTTTAATCGAATTTTCGAGATAGGATTTTTTTTTCTAATGAAATGGTATGATACAATAATTCGATTAAATTCAACAAAATTTGGGGTGTTTTCAACCCACTATCCAAACAGAATATTTAACTAAAATATAGATTATTCCAAAATTTTATTTTTTTTAGTTATGTCTCTTTCGTTATGGAAACTGATTTAGAAAATTGAGCAAATTGAACCTGTAATTCATAAGTTAACAACATGCGTATCACTTAAATTTTATGAAATAATTTTATAATTATTGTTGCCCAAAATATTTTGATATTCAAATTTTGCTCAGTTTTAATTTAAATTACTTCAGTAAATATGTTTTACGTTGAGCAAAACTTAAAGAAATTATATTAATTATAATTATATTGACCAATTACAAAATTTGAGCAATAAATTTTCAATCAAATCCAGCTAACGTTATGCCTTCTTTATGTTTCTTTAATTCGATATAATTAATTTTGAAGTATCAAGCGAGATTTTGATTCTCGGTTTCATCTCTATTTCAAATTTAAAAATACATATTTAGTACATATTTTTTTATAAAATCATTTTGTTAATACTGTTGCTCAAAATGTTTGAGTTTGCTCAGTTTAGATTTAAAGTTTTAATTGACGATTACTTAAATAATTCTTTCACATAAAGCAGCATATTGATAATGATCACATTAAATGTGTAGGTGATGTGACTTTATTTTGAGCTACTTAATATTTACACATTTTTCTTAGAAAATGAGCCACAATTTAAACTAATTGTATTAATGTACAATAATGAGACATGCTAATAACTGATTTGAGCAATTTAAAAGTTTTCAGTCAATAATTTGTTGAGATTATCGTCAAAAGGGGCAATATTTAAAACGAAGCAATTATAAATATTTTGCTCTTTTACTAATTATGTACAACTCAAAATAGTGCTCTAACATTTTATAGGTTTGGAAATTTTAAAAATTGAGCAACATACTGAAAAATTAAATTACAAATGCATTTAGTCAAATAATCTTTCGTGAACCCGAAAAACTTGTCATTTTGAGCAACAATTATGTTCATAGGAATTAAGTCACTCCTTCCTGTTATTAAAACGATGACCCATTGAATTTATTTAAACTTTTCGATATTTTCAGAAAATGTAATTTGACCAATAACTAATAAAACCGAGCTAATGTTTAAATATACCAATTGGTAATTTCAGTAATCCTTCTTCTTTTATTCCTTCTTCCTGCTTCATTAATTTGTCATAATTTCCGCTTAGTTATATGTCAAAGCTAATCTTGATTATTTAACTAAAACCAATGTTCAAGTGAGTTTTGCTGCTCTATTTCATCTCTATTGGGACTAGTTTAGAAGATTGAGCAATACAAACTTTAAAAGTTTATTTTAATCTGCAGTTCAAATTTACATATTTAGTGTTTATAGTTTAAATTTTATAGAATCATTTTATTATTACTGTTGCTCAAAATGTTTAAGTTTGCTCAGTTTAGATTTAAAGTTTTAATTGAAGATTACTTAAATAATTCTTTCACATAAAGCAGCATATTGATAACGAGCACATTACATGTGTGGGTGATGTGACAATATTTCTTGTGCTGCTTACTATTTACATTTTTTTTTGTAGAAAATGAGCCAAAATTTAAACTAATGGTATTAATGTGCAATAATGGTACACGCTGATAACTGATTCAACTGATTTGAGCAACTTAAAAATTTGTTAAGATTATCGTCAAAAGGGGCAACAATTAAAACTAAGCAATTTTGTGTTTTCTGAATGTTTTTGCTGTTTTACTAATTATGTACAACTCAAAATAGTTCTCTAACATTTTATAGGCTTGAAAATTTTAAAAATTGAGCAACTTACTAAAAAATTACGAATAGCGTTTAGTCATATAACCTTACGTGAAGCCGCAAAACTACAAAATGTGAACTTGAAAAACTTATAATTTTGAGCAACAATTATGTTCATAAGAATTAAGTCACTCCACCCTGTTATTAAAATCCACTGAATTTATTTAAACTTTTTGATGTTTTCAGAAAATGTAATTTGACCAACAATTAATAAAACTGAGCTAATGTTTAAATATACCAATTGGTAATTTCAGTAATCCTTCTTCTTTTATTCCTTATTCTTGCTTCTCTAATTTGTCATAATTTCCGCTTAATTATATGTCAAAGTTAATCTTGATTATTTATCTAAAACCAAGTGATCAAGTGAGTTTTGCTGCTCTATTAATTTTATAAAATCATTTTATTATTACTGTTGCTCAAACTGTTTAAGCTTCTAATGTTTAAATATTCAATTTTCGTTCAGTTTAAATTAAATGTTTTAAATGACGATTACATACTTAGATAATTCTTTCATATCAATCAACATATTGATAAGCAGCACATTAAATGTGAAGGTGAAGTGACTTTATTTTAAGCTACTTAATACAGATTATTGCAAAATTTTATTTTTTGTAGTTATGTGTCTTTCGTTATGGACACTGATTTAGAAAATTGAGTAGCTCAAAATTGAAAACTTTATTTGAACCTATAATTCATAAGTTAACAACATACGTATCACTTAAATTTTATTAAATAATTTTATAATTATTGTTGCTCATACTATTTTGATATTCAAATTTTGCTCAGTTTTAATTTAAATTACAAAATATGAACAATAAATTTTAAATCAAATCCAGCTAACATTATTTCTTCTTTCTGTTTCTTTAATTTGACATAATTAATTTTGAAATATGTGACGAATCTAATATTGGATATTTAGCTAAAATTACGTGATCAAGCGAGATTTTGAATCTCGGTTTCATCTCTATTTCAAATTTTAAAATACATATTTAGTAAATATTTTTTTTATAAAATCATTTTGTTAATACTGTTGCTCTAAATATTTGAGTTTGCTCAGTTTAGATTTAAAGTTTTAGTTGAAGATTTCTTAAATAATTCTTTCACATCTAGCAGCATATTGATAACGAGCACAATAAATGTGTAGGTGATGTAACTTTATTTTGAGCTACTTAATATTTACACATTTTTCTTAGAAAATGAGCCACAATTTAAACTAATTGTATTAATGTACAATAATGAGACACGCTGATAACTGATTCATCTGATTTGACCAATTTAAAAGTTTTTACTGAATAATGAGCAACTTACTGAAAAATTAAATTTCGAATGCCTTTAGCCATATGTATAATCTTTCGTGAACCCGAAAAACTACAGTATGTGAACTCGAAAAACTTATAATTTTAAGCAACAATTATGTTCATATGAATTAAGTCACTCATTCCTGTTATTAAAACGATGACCCACTGAATTTATTTAAACTTTTCAATATTTTCAGAAAATGTAATTTGACCAACAATTAATAAAACCGAGCTAATATTTAAATATACCAATTGGTAATTTTAGTAATCCTTCTTCTTTTATTCCTTCTTCCTACTTGTCTAATTTGTCATAATTTCCGCTTAATTATATGTCGTAGCTAATCTTGATTATTTAACTAAAACCAAATGATCAAGTGAGTTTTGATGCTCTATTTCAACTCTATTGGGACTAGTATAGAATATTGAGCAATACCAACTTTAAAAGTTTATTGTAATCTGCAGTTCAAATTTACATATTTAATGGGTATAGTTTAAATTTTATAAAATCATTTTATTATTACTATTGCTCAAAATGTTTAAGCTTCTAATGTTTAAATATTCAATTTTCGTTCAGTTTAAATTTAAAGTTTTTGACGATTACTTAGATAATTCTTTCATATCAATCAACATATTGATAAGCAGCACATTAAATGTGTGACAATGAACCATAATTTAAACTAATGGTATTAATGTACAATAATGAGATACACCGATAACTTATTCAACTGGTTTGATCAACTTAAACAGTTTGAGCGAATAATTTGTTTAGATTATCGTCAAAAGGGGCAATACATAAAACTGAGCAATTTTATATTTTCTGGAGGTTTATAAATATCTTGCTCTTTTATTAACTATGCACAACTCAAGATACTTAAAGTTTCTAACATTTTATAATCTTGACGCTTTTAACATTTTGTTTTAAATGAAAACTGATAAATTATGAATGCCATTTAGTCATATGATCTTATCTTATTTTTTTATTATATTTTTATTTTGGATTATTTTTTTAAAAACTCAAAAAACTTACAATGTTGGGCAACGACTATGTTCATAAGGATTAAGCCCTGATATTTAAACGATGGTTAAGTGAGCCAATTTCTCTTAATTTTAAAATATGTTTTGGAGCTTAACTAGAATCGTGTGATCAAGCGAGATTTTGTTGTTCAGTTTCATCTCTATTGGGAATATTGATCAACGCAAAATGAAAAACTTTATTTTAATACGTAGCACAAATGAACATATTTAATGTGTATAAGTTAAATTTTACGAAATCATTTTTTTAATTTTTGTTACTCAGAATGTACAAGCTTCTTATATTTAAATAAACAGTTTTTGCTTTTGCATTTAAATTCAACCTTTTAATTGACACTTATTAAAAAATTCTTTCACATTAATCAACATATTGGTAAAGAGCACGTTAATATGTATATGATGTGGCTTTATTTTTAACCATTTAATTGTATTAATTTAAAATATGTAACACGTCGATTACTTATTCGGCTGATTTGAGCACCTTAAAAGTTTTAAGCGAATAATTGGTTTAGATAAATCGTTAAAATGGACAATGTAAAAAACTGAGCAATTTTGTATTTTCTGGATAACTTTATTTATTATTGTGAGCAACTCAGAATAGTTGTAGTTTTCCAATATTTTATAGCTTGTCGCTTTATTGTGTTGTACCCTAATTCGATTAAATTTGTGCCATATAGTTCAAATTTAGCTTTTTGCAAAGATTTTAAAAATTGAGCAACTTACTGAAAACAACGAAAGGCATTTCGTTGTACAATCTCTGTTTGTTTTGGATTAATTTTTTGTACGAAACATTTTGAGCAACAATATAAATTCGCAAAAAAAAATGTGTTCATAGAAATTAGGTCACTTCCCACTTATTTAATTGTGTTGAGAGAGGTTCTTTTAAGTGACAATTAATAGGGCCAATGAACTTATTGAAACTTTTCGTTATTTTCAAGAAGTGCAATATGACCAACAATTAATATAAAACCGACCTAATGTTTAAATTTACCAATTGTTAATTTCAGTAGGATTTCTTGGGCTATTCCTTTTCATGCATTTCTTTATACTCGTACAACTACATTTTGAACAACTCATGACTTTCAACTATATATTTTCTCAAACAATCCCTTCTTTTTTTATTCCTTTCTTCTGCTTTTTTAATTTGTCATAAATTCTGTTTAAAGCTAATCTTGATTATTTAACTAAAACCAAGTTATGACGTGAGTTTTGATGCGCTGTTTCATTCTATTGGAACTGATTTAAAATATTGAGCAATACAAAATTTAAAAGTTTATTTTTATTATATGGGGCGGGTCATGGACCGGTCCGTTTAGAACTGACACACAAAACTGAAATAGGTGAGATAGTGAAAATAACCATTTAGATAAAATAAATTGGGCAACTTCAAAATTTTAAACAACTGTGAAATTTTACTTTTAAAGCGATGTCATAATGATAAACTTTGAAGCTGCGTACATGCTATACTTTTCTGGTGAAAAAATGTACACCATGAAGTTAGCTGTATGAGTTGAATTATTTCAAAAAGAACAAAAAGTTCACCAGAGTAACCAATTTTAACTAAAAATTTTACTATTTTGCTAACTTCGTGGTGTATATTTTTTCACCAGAATTGGAGCATGTACGCACCTTCAAGCTGCGTACATGCTATACATTTCTGGTGAAAAAATGTACACCACGAAGTTAGCTGTATGAGTTGAATTATTTCCAACTAGAACAAAAAGTTCACCAGGGTAACCAATTTTAATTAAAAATTTTACTATTTTGCTAACTTCGTGGTGTACATTTTTTCACCAGAATTGGAGCATGTACGCACCTTCAGGGTTACAATCTTAACCTACTTATTGAGACTTTGTTTTTAGTTTTTAGTTATACTTCTAAGTGTGTTGGTTTACATCGTTCTCTTTCCAAAATCCTCATGTTTTCCCGAAACTGAATATTCCCATCCACTGTTAGATTGATTAATACTTATTTGGCCACAAATAAAACAAAATTAAACTTCTTTGTACAATGTCGCTCAAAATCCACAAATTTTATACTACTGAGGTACACCTCATAAAACAGTCCATTTCTCTTGTAAATTTAAAATATTTAAATTTGCTCTCCTTTAATGAAGCTCTCATTATTTCCGGCACAGATTTTAGTCTAGATTCAAGTTCTGCTTCCAAATAATGATCATAAATCCCTTAACCGCTTCATTTTAAAATAGTCTTATTCGATACAATCTAATGGTATTATGACACCGGCTTGTTTTGCGAGTTAAACAATAAGTATAACAAATTATCGAACGAATGAGTATACATATACACAATAAAGGGGTAGTATAGATAAATATAAAGGAAAATTCAATAGCTCATTTTAACAGCAGTTATTCTAGACACATTTCTAGTGAAATCTAAAATCGAATCATGCCACAGAATATTTCAGCGCTTGTTGTATGTTTTTTGACGGCATTTTTGTAATTAATAATTTTTTGTTATGAACAAAAATTCATATTATTTGACATTTTTAAATAAAACAATATTGTCTCTTTCTACCTCATATTTCTGTCCTAGTCACTCATTGCTTACTTTTATTGCATTTTTTTCAAGCAAGCGTCATAATACCATTAGCTACCATATTTAATGGAATTGAGCTGAAATGTTATTGAAGGTTGTATAATTTGAGCTACTTTATGTTGTATAACAAATTGCTTGATATGTTTCAGAATATATAATAAATGTATAAATTGAGCAACTGGTTAAATTAACAATTTTTACTTAATTATAATACAATTCTGAATTGTAAATTAATATATCAATATAATTGTCTTTAATTATTCAACTGATATAAAACTTCAGGGTCACCATTATTAAAAAAAATTATCCGATAATTAGTTTTACAAATACTCTTGGTGTTACAGTCTACTGAGCAATTTTGAGCAATTATTTGTCTTTACTTTAACCGGCTTCCTGATAATAATTTAGAAATATTTAGCTTGTCGAAATATTGTTACGTTTTTGCCTTGTTAATCAAGGTTCTTATCACTGGATTGTGAATAAAACACAGCGAATTTATTTATTTAACACCAAAAATCAAAATAACACAATTTATTAACAATAATTCACAAAATCAATTTATTTTAATATTCGCACAATTTTACTGATCACTTTTACTTTTTATTTCGCACTAAAACACTTTTTAGATCACTTTTAAATCCCCACACTGTCGCTTACCAAATACTAATAATCCAGTTCGACTTCGTTCGTCTTTTTATATATAATTAAACAAACCAAACTTCTAGAAATGTCATGACTTTTCCAGTAAGAATAGTCTAGAAACATTTAGAACAGTTTTATCATGGAAAATTCCATTTTAGTACAGTAAAACATTGATCTATAAGTTTCACTTTTTCTATTACACACTAGGTGTCACCACAACAATATTATTTATGTTCAAATTGAGCTATTACTTTAAATTCTGTTAAGAGGTAAACCATAAACAAACGTAACAAAAATTAAGTTTTCCATATTTGGTTAGAATTTGAATTGTTGTCATACCTTACATTACTCATTCGTTATATGTGCGTATTTCAAAACAAGGTTCGTGATAATTCTTTTGTAAAATATAAAAAGCTTTAAACGGATACGTCAGGGTTATTGCTGGGACAATTTTTCAATTTGTTAAGTTTGAAAAATGATAAGGAATCTTCTTTATTGGAAAAGTAATTTGTGATTTGACGGTATTGAGCTAATTTTCATTTTCAGTTTCACGTTGCGTTCTTATGAAGAGATTTTATAAATTTAACAACTTTATTTTTTAACTCAACCATTTTGAGCAACTACTTTAGTTCTGTGTTTAACCATGTATGCAAGATTATTTTAGGTTATAAAAAAGTTTTTTAAGGTTGATTTTAAATTGAGCTACGTTACAACTTTATTTTTTAACTCAACCATATTGGCAACTACTTTTGTTTTCTGTTTAGCCATCTGTGTCGCCGAAGGTAACGCATAAATTATTCATTTTAAATAAAGTTTACTAGATATTTGTATATAGGAAAATTAGGTCGATATTTTTAATTTATGCAAACGATTAAATTTATTTTTCCTAATTCCATAAAGTAAATGGCGCGCGTTAAGTTTTTTTTTTTGACTAGTTTTGACGCTTACCAATTAGTAATAATCCAATTAGACTTCGTTCGTCTTTTTATATCCATATATATGTACAAACCCAACTTCTAGAAATGTCATGACTTTTCCAGTAAGAATAGTCTAGAAACATTGAGAACAGTTTTATCATAGAAAATTCCATTTTAGTACAGTAAAACACTGAGCTATTAATTTAACTTATTCTATTACACACTAGGTGTCACCACAACAATATTATTTATGTTCAAATTGAGCTACTACTTCAAATTCTCTTAAGAGGTAAACCATAAACAAACGTAACAAAAATTAAGTTTTCCATATTTTGTTAGAATTTGAATTGTTGGCATACCTTACATTATTCATTCGTAAGATGTGCGTATTTCATAACAAGGCTCGTGATAATTCTTTTGTAACAAATAAAAAGTTTTAAACGGATACATCAGGGTTATTGCTGGGACAATTTTTCAATTTGTTAAGTTTGAAAAATGTTTAGAAATCTTCTTTATTGGAAAAGAAATTTGTGATTTGACGGTACTGAGCTAATTTTCATTTTCAGATTCACGTTGCGTTCTTTTGAAGAGATTTTATAAATTTAACAACTTTATTTTTTAACTCAACCGTATTGAGCAACTAATTTTGTTCTGTGTTTAACCATGTCTTCTAGATTATTTTAGGTTATAAAAAAGTTTTTTAAGGTTGATTTTAAATTGAGCTAAGTTTCTCCGCCTCAGTTTCTAATTTCCAAGGCACATTGTTTTAATTAGGCAGCCGTACTAAATCAAATCAAGCTAATAATTACCAATCAATTAATTAAAACTTATTTAACCATAATTTATTAGGTTTTGGTTAATGTACAATTTTTTTTTATTGCTTAAAATTAAAACAACGATTAATCATATAATTTATGTAGGTACATAAAGCAGGCCGACAGTAACCCCATAAATTATCCATTTTAAATAAAGTTTACTAATTATTTGTATGTAGGAAAATTAGGTCGATATTTTATAATTTATGCAAACGATTAAATTTAATTTTCTTAATTTCATAAAGTAAATGGCGCGCGTTAATTTTTTTTTTTTTTACTAATTTTGACATAACACATTTACTCAAATTTCATCTTAACTCTAAATTAACACCTTAAAGTATACCATCAAAAATAAAAAATGAAAGCAAACAGTTATATAACATATTTTGCCATTTCATAATAATGCACTAATCATTTCCAGATTTAATGGATCTTGTGTACCCGTTTTTTAACTTGATGTAATCCATCGAGAGATTATTTCTATAAGTCTGTGGAAAAATTTGGCTTTTTAATTTTTATTTTTTTTCGATAAATATGCAAATTACAAATTTCTCTGAATACTGTAGTTGGTGCTGGTGTACATATACGACAAAAAAAAACTATTTTTATTTCTATTTCACTGGTTTTGTGTAAAATCAGCGAAATTTTAGTTTTTTAGTTTTTTTGCATAGTCGTTTGTTCGTTTTTTAATAATGCTAAAATGTTGAATATTATATTTGTATTTGTATGACAATGCATAAACGTATTGTTTGGATTATTTCTTTTCTTTGGTAAATGGATTTAACTATGATGTATAAAAAATAATGATATTACGTTTAAGCCATGTACCATTAACCTTGGCTGAATGCAAAATTGTTTTTTGTCATATCAAATAACGATTTGATGAAAGTTTTTTTTTGGTTTTTTTGCCACTAAATAGGCTGACATCACAAAACCAGAGTTAATGAAGTTGATTGGTTGTGCTTCCCGGATAACATTATTCCGTTTTTTTTAATAGAAGAATCAAACCAAAATCTTTCAAAAAGAGGCACCTAGGCACCTAAATTTCGAAAATTCATTCTCATTTTTGTATTACAAAATTATGCAAAAAACGAAATAAAAATTCAAAGTAAGTAATTTCCTTGTACACCCCTTACCCAAACAACAGTTTTTTTTTATATTGAAATTACTTTTTCTTATTAAAAATGAAAGTAAATTAATTTTTTTATTGAATTGTAAGTTTTATGATTTTATTACATAAAAAAAAAAAAAAATTAAATTGGTTCGACAATATAACGAACGAATACTAAATATGAAGCGCGCGGCACGGCACATCAACTACGGTAAACAAGCAACCCAAACTTCAATCGTATTTTATAGATACATAAACAGAGAGTGTCACTGAAATATAAACAAATCTTACAAGTATTCTTGTCACGTTGTTGTATTTGAATTTTTAGTACCTTTTGTGGTTGTTGTTGTTGTATCTATACATAAATGTATATTTTATCATGTTTATACGTGATTTGATAATAAATTCACCAGTTCGGAAGTAAGGCACACACAAAAGTTCATTAACTATATCGGAGACGCACACTGTTGTTATAATCTCTAAAAAGAACTTTCAATTAATTGTGCGCGCTTACTATAAAGCCGAATCTTGTTTTGTACAGTCGTCAAGGTCGGTCACAAATAGTTGACACATCTTAAATAAAATTTGTTTGCAATGATTAGTCATGCCATCAAATGACATTTCGTTTAAAACTAAAAGTTGTTTTATTTATATACGACAAATATGTACATACTTATACGTAATCTTGATGAACACCTTACGAGTGGTTCACACTTAAAACTTTTTTAGTTTTTTTGATTGAATTAACAATTAACAGTCGTTAGCAAGGTTTTTATTTTGTGATAAGCGCGCGGTTTGATAATCGCGTGCGGATATAAGCCAGGTTTACTAATGATCGCGAATTTGTTTTGCGATATCATGCCGCTATTTGAAGATTATAAATTTTTCTAACTAAAACTAACTAGAAGTTAACTAATCTTGGTTTTTTTTCTTGTTTCTTTTTAGGTGAGTTTAATGGGATCTACCAAATTTATATTTTAGTCAATGGAACAAAGGGGCTAATTAACTTATACTTAAACCTGCTTGGTGATATTTGATTCAAAATAAGGTGAGAAAATGGAATTTGCTCGATATGTGATTTATATGTAAGTGATCTATGTTTTTATTATTAAATTAAAAAATTGGTTGGAACCAACCGAGGTTCTGTCTCAATGCCACAAAGAACCCATGGTGCAAACCAGTGATTATTTCCTAAATCGCGAACGCCTTGCTGCAACCTTAATAAACTCAATTAGTTTAGGCGAAGGCAAAGAAAACAGCTGATCTTCAATAATAGACCTAGAGTCAAATATTTGCAACCTAACCCCGCCGAAACCAGCACAATTGCACAGGAATTGAATGTGAGTCAGCCCCATGCGCTGGAGGTGTACTTTAAAATGGCCGTAACCAGATCAAGGCTCTCAACTGGTTCCTGACGAGAGATTGTAACGGGTTTTAAAAAAAAAAATTCAAATAAATAAAGATAACACAGGAATAAATTTTTTTTGGTTTAGTATTTTATATAACACATTATAATCCTTAAAAAAAAATATTTATCTAATACAAACTAGCATATGAAAAAATAATTATAATAACAAAAAAAATTATTAATTAAATAATTTAAGTAAGATACAAAAAAATGAAACTATTGTATAATTAATAGTTATGAAAAGAAAGAACAATGAATCCTGTGATCCGATGGTTTTTCAGTTTCCAGAATTTAGTAACCATCAAATAACCTATGAAAAGAATGAAAAAAAAATGTGTTAAATTTGAAATAAAAGAAAATATTCTTTCCTAATAAAAAAAAGACACAAAAAGAAAATTCTTTCTTCCACCTTGAAATTATTCATTTTTATGACATGGGTCAAAACTGTATTTAATTGGGCGCCATCTTCGATTAAGAAGAAAAAAACAACCCGTCACGTGTTTCTTTTTATCCTGGCACGGTACTCTAAAAGCTCTATGAGAACCCAAGGGCGTGGGGTATTGAATAATTTCAAAGCTAGAAAATAAAAAAAAACTAATCTCAACTATGTATATTTTGCTATAATTCAGGAAACCAAAAAAAAATATTATGAAATTAAATATGTATGTATATAGGATAATATAGGATCGAAACAAATTTATCTGCTTACCACATGTACGCTTTCCGTTCTTGGACCGTTATCATTTAAATCACCTGACTTGGAACAAAACAAAATTTCCCTGGACTAACTGTTTACTCCGTTAACCATCTGTATGACCTTTCTTATTGTGGCACGAAAAAAAAACTCCAGCTATTCGTCCAAATCAGCTCACACGTACAAAAAAAATTAATAACACCACTCAAAAAAACTACAAACTAATTTTAGCTTGATCCAAATAAAACTAGGAATGGCATAAACTTAGATGGTATCAAAGTAGTAACGGAAAAAAATTTGTTCAAATTAACACAAAAAAAATCCTTTGAACCAAACTAAGTGCAACAACAAATAAATTTTCAATATTCACTAAATATATATATATTGTTATACACGAGTATGTCTCTCGGCTTTATATAGATTATAAGTCATTATATACTTATAATACAAAAATCCACATACTTTAAAATAATCACTTATATCAAAAAAAAATTTATATTTACGTAATATTCAGCTAGCTGAAATGCGACGATCCAAAAAACTCCAAGTCCAAAAAAAAACAATCCAATTGTAGTTTTTATCCAGCCATCCAGTAACTTTTCCAATTTTGTTTTTGATGTTGCTTGTCCAACGTCTCCGGTCCAAAAAAAACTTTATCAAATTTATTCCACTCGATCATTATCAAAAAAAAATATTCCATCTCCAACTTCTCTCCTCCTCACTGGTACATCTCTTCTCATCATCAATCTGCTTTGTGCCATGCACTCTCATACACGCTCACATATTGATAAGCAAAATCAATTTATTGGAAAGGTTAGGGGAAATGGTTTATGAAATAATAACAAAATAAAGATTTAAATATAAAATAAAAAAAATTGAGAAAATGTTCAATACCCAAAATAAAAATAAAATTTAATCAGGGATATTTCACCCAGCAAATGTGTTCCGCCACGCTCACGTTATTCCCATAAAATTTTCAAAATTGTTACATTGCATCCAAACTTTGGAAAAGAAATTTAATCAAATTAATCGTTAATTTGATTAAATTTCTGTTATTTCGAAATTCAAATTTGGATATTAGAATAAATAAAAATAACAAAAAAATAGAAGAAAGAAAAAAAAATATATCAAACAATTCTTACATGTACGGTTATTTTTTCCTGGAAACTGAAAAAACATCTATGTACCTAAAACTATTGGGAAACCCCAATACAAAAAAAATCAGTTTCATTCATCGGATTTAATATTATTCAGATCAATTTTATGTTCAAAAAAAAAATAAATAAATCATACAGAGTTATATAGGTAATAACCTAAAACGGCACTATTAATTGGCCAATAATAAATTGCTTCAAAACATCAGTTATGCAAACAAAAAAAAATAATGATAATAATAAATTACATTTCACTCAATTTTGATAGCATATGGAACAATAAACCTGAGCAAAATCAAAATTAAGCGAAACAAAAAAAAATTTACTCATTAGATTAACCCTTGATAGCGTATGGAAAATTTAACCTGAGCAAGATCAAGAATTAACCATAAAAAAAAAATTTTTTTTGATAATAAAACAAGTGCTGATAACCAGCTACTAAAAAAACACAACAGGGTTCAATAACCCTAAAAATAATATTTATCAACCCTTTCAGCTGAATATGAGTTAATAATAAATAAACCAATCTGAATAACATCAACCAAACGAAATCATTTACCCAAAACTTAAATTTCTTATCAATATAAAGATCAAATAAACTAAAAAAAAAAAAAATCAAAAGCTAAACAATCTGAACTAAATTTCAACCCAACTGTTTCATTATGTTTTTGAATTTTTTTTTTAGAAACAACTAAACACTAAAATAACCTAAAAAAAAAACTTAAATCTAATAAAATAAAGGTGATTTTTAGTTTATACTATTTATTTTTATTTCTAAATTAGTATCTGTGATACAGGATCTAAGATATAAAATTTTTTGTTTAAATATGTTTGATCATTACCCATAGCTGAAGAAAATAAATTTTTTAAACTAAAATAAAATAAACCTAACCAAAAATAATACCAAAATTTAGATTAATTATTACAACACACGCACACATTGTCAGCATTATCTCACCACTCGACTCATATTTATTTGTCAACTAAGGGCATCGGCTTTAAAGTCTTTTGTATGAAAAATTCCAATTTCTTTGCCATTGATACTTTCTAGTAGATAAGTACTTGAACCCACTTTTCGTTTTATTCGGCATTTCACCCATTTTGGAGCTAATTTAGCGCTGAAATTTTGAGCTGCATTTGATAATTGGAAATTTCTTTTCCAAACAACGTCTCCTACATCATGTGTTCGAGCTTTTGATCTAAGGTTATAATGTTGAGCATACTTTTCATAGGATTTTAGTAAATTATCCTGGACAATTTTATTGATCTCTCTAAATTCATCTCTTAAATAGTTAATTCTTGTTTTCATTGGATCATCTGAGGATTCTGATACATCTTGTTTTCCAATAATAGATAAATATCCGTGATGGTAAATGTCCCGTCCAAAATTTAGGAAAAATGGTGTAAATCCCGTCGAATCATGACGAGCTGTCCTAATCGCGCAAGCAATTTTGTGAATATATTGATCCCATTCCCGATGATCGGTTTTCACGTACGATCTGATTGCCGACAAAAGTACCCTATTAACACGCTCTGCAGGGTTATTTTGCGGGTGGTAATTAGCATTCCGAAAGTGATTCACTCCGTTTTCTTTTAAAAATTTGGTAAATTGGATTGCTGTGAACTGAGGACCATTATCAGATATTAAGGTTCTTGGGGTTCCATATACAAGGAAAATATGATTCTCCAGAATTCCGATTGTAGATTTCGTATCCGATTTACGAAGAGGGAAAAGAAGAACGAACTTAGTAAATATATCTATAATCACCAAAACGAATGAATTACCAGATTTGGATCTTGTTAACGGACCTAAATAATCAACAGCGATAGTGCTCCATGGTTCAGTTGGTGATTTATGGGAGCCCATAGGAGATTTGGCTATCGGACCATCTTTAGATTCCTTACATGTTTCACAATTTTTTATATATTGCTTGACAGTATGGTCAATATTCGGCCAAAAATAATTTTGTTTAATACGATATGCGGTCTTAAATACCCCCAAATGTGCTGCTAATGGATCATCATGGCAACGTTTTAGAATGTCAGCCCTTTGTGACAACGGAACAACCAATTTGAATTTTGATCCTGGAAACAATTTATATATTTGATTTTCTTCAATTTTAAAATCAGGAAATTTTTCAATTGAGTTAATTTCCGATATCGGAAGCTTTTCTAAATAAAATGGTAACAAATTCCTAATGATTGTTTTGAGTATACTATTTTCTGAAACAGGTTCGTGCAATTGTTTAAAATAAATTTGCATCTGAGCTAAGTAAATATTAAATTCATTTTTTCCTTGTATTCTCTGATCTATTTCACGTAAAAGCCAGTAATCGTAATCTTCTGGGAGAAAATCCCTTTTCAAAGCCAAGACTAATTGATGCCATGAATTAAATTTTCCACATGACGCTTGGAACCAGATTTTCGCTGAACCTTCGAAGAAATAATATGCGGCCAAAAGCAATTCTTGATCAGACACTTGCTCAGTTCCTGCTCGCATCTTTATTTGTTCAAGAAAATCATTAACAGATATACTTGTAGTATCTCCACTGAATTTGACGTTCCATTTATAAATGGGACATATTCTTCTAGGGCGAAATCGCTCTCTTCTAGGAATCGCAGTGGATCGACCATGAGGTGGCTCTCCATTAGGTAGAATAAATTCATCATCAAATTCAGATTCTGAAAGACTATTATCTCTTATTTCAGCAGATTTAGCAAAGTTCTTTGCTCGACTGACATCTTTTATAATTGCACCATGCAAATTAGTATTTGCATAAAATTTGTTTTTATCGGTAACCCTAATAGTTGGTTGAGAATCACCATTGTTTGATAACTGATCTAAATCGGAATTAGGTAAATTATTAGGATTATCTGAACCTTCCGCACCAGAAACTATTAAATTCGAGTCAATTAAAGTGGCGAGGTTTATAATCATTTGATTAATATTGGATTTCCAGAGAGAATGAACTGGAATGGTATTATTTAAACGCTTCAAACGCAGCTTCAAATGATGAATTTTTGTATTGAAACGCTTACCTTCTTGTGTCCTTTGTCCGATTGGTAGGGCTGTTAAATATTTGTATTTCTCTTCACAAGTAGAATATTCTTCCTCGATATCTCCGTTGAAAGTCCTTGGAATAATCTCAATACCTTTCGCTTCGTTTCTTAATCGATGACGCAGCTCTCGTTTCCTCTCATCTTGAGTTCCTGTATCTCGTAATTCCCGTAATTTAAGCTCGTACAATACTTCATTATCACTCAAATATGCAGCGTTCATTTTTGATTCTTCATTAACATGTATTTAAGAAAAAAAATATGTGATTGAGTGAGTTGCAGTAAAAATAAATATGCATCAACAATGTGCGCTGTAATATGAATTTTAAATTAATTTAAAAAAATGATTTTTGCTGTAAAATTAAATGCTATTAATTAAAGATCTAAAGAAAAAAAATAAAAATAAGTTAAAGAAAAAAAATAATAACTAAATTAACTAAAAGAAAAAATTCTTCGAAGTTAGGCCCCACGTTGGGCGCCATTTATGTAACGGGTTTTACAAAAAAAAATTCAAATAAATAAAGATAACACAGGAATAAATTTTTTTTGGTTTAGTATTTTATATAACACATTATAATCCTTAAAAAAAAATATTTATCTAATACAAACTAGCATATGAAAAAATAATTATAATAACAAAAAAAATTATTAATTAAATAATTTAAGTAAGATACAAAAAAATGAAACTATTGTATAATTAATAGTTATGAAAAGAAAGAACAATGAATCCTGTGATCCGATGGTTTTTCAGTTTCCAGAATTTAGTAACCATCAAATAACCTATGAAAAGAATGAAAAAAAAATGTGTTAAATTTGAAATAAAAGAAAATATTCTTTCCTAATAAAAAAAAGACACAAAAAGAAAATTCTTTCTTCCACCTTGAAATTATTCATTTTTATGACATGGGTCAAAACTGTATTTAATTGGGCGCCATCTTCGATTAAGAAGAAAAAAACAACCCGTCACGTGTTTCTTTTTATCCTGGCACGGTACTCTAAAAGCTCTATGAGAACCCAAGGGCGTGGGGTATTGAATAATTTCAAAGCTAGAAAATAAAAAAAAACTAATCTCAACTATGTATATTTTGCTATAATTCAGGAAACCAAAAAAAAATATTATGAAATTAAATATGTATGTATATAGGATAATATAGGATCGAAACAAATTTATCTGCTTACCACATGTACGCTTTCCGTTCTTGGACCGTTATCATTTAAATCACCTGACTTGGAACAAAACAAAATTTCCCTGGACTAACTGTTTACTCCGTTAACCATCTGTATGACCTTTCTTATTGTGGCACGAAAAAAAAACTCCAGCTATTCGTCCAAATCAGCTCACACGTACAAAAAAAATTAATAACACCACTCAAAAAAACTACAAACTAATTTTAGCTTGATCCAAATAAAACTAGGAATGGCATAAACTTAGATGGTATCAAAGTAGTAACGGAAAAAAATTTGTTCAAATTAACACAAAAAAAATCCTTTGAACCAAACTAAGTGCAACAACAAATAAATTTTCAATATTCACTAAATATATATATATTGTTATACACGAGTATGTCTCTCGGCTTTATATAGATTATAAGTCATTATATACTTATAATACAAAAATCCACATACTTTAAAATAATCACTTATATCAAAAAAAAATTTATATTTACGTAATATTCAGCTAGCTGAAATGCGACGATCCAAAAAACTCCAAGTCCAAAAAAAAACAATCCAATTGTAGTTTTTATCCAGCCATCCAGTAACTTTTCCAATTTTGTTTTTGATGTTGCTTGTCCAACGTCTCCGGTCCAAAAAAAACTTTATCAAATTTATTCCACTCGATCATTATCAAAAAAAAATATTCCATCTCCAACTTCTCTCCTCCTCACTGGTACATCTCTTCTCATCATCAATCTGCTTTGTGCCATGCACTCTCATACACGCTCACATATTGATAAGCAAAATCAATTTATTGGAAAGGTTAGGGGAAATGGTTTATGAAATAATAACAAAATAAAGATTTAAATATAAAATAAAAAAAATTGAGAAAATGTTCAATACCCAAAATAAAAATAAAATTTAATCAGGGATATTTCACCCAGCAAATGTGTTCCGCCACGCTCACGTTATTCCCATAAAATTTTCAAAATTGTTACAAGATAAAGCAAAACCTAGTGGCCTTCAATTTAGGTCCACTAATAAATAAAAAGTTTCGCAATATGGCAGCTATAAGTAGCAAGCCATTGCTTTTTTAATTTACTTAGAGCGCAGTTTTTAATCACCTTCTTAACATAGTTAAATGGTAAAGAAGCAACTGGTTGGACCGACAAATTTAAACCCAGCCCCAGCTTTTACTAGAGAATCAGCAATATCATTGCCCTCAATGCCAAAATGGGCAGGAACCCATATGATCGTCACTCTATTACTTGAACAGAGAAGATGCATAAAGTACTTACATAGAAATTTTTACACAGTCAAGAGATTATCCAACGCTTATTATTATTCCGCTTTAAAAATTGTGCACTACCTACCCAGGCAGCGTGATAAATTCATATTAAATGAAGGGCAGTACATTCCATAACCAGAATTATTATCGGAGCGAGAGCCATCAGAACAGGAGACTATCGAATCATACAATTTCTCAAGAAAATTCCGTGATCTTCACTGGTATCTCGAAGGTCGCACCACCGAATATAACCATCTCCATTTCTGGTAATAATACTGCATAATCATTAAGAATTGTTGTATGGCCCACGACTGATCCAAGAATGTTCCACATCACTATGCTTCTTAGCCTAAACGTAGGAGGACATGCTGTGCTAAGAATGAAAGAATGACTGTGGAAAGAATATAATTGATTCCATGGTAAGAATCAATTCTATTCTATTCTTTCCTCCTGTAATGGCCCTACAGGCAACAATTTGTAGGCCAGTGAGTTTAATAACTGAACCCTTTAATTTAGCCACTGGCCACTACACCAAGAAAGCATAAGATAAAATCTATAGAACCAACGATTAATAAATGAAAGACAGCATTTTGGTAGTTAAACCCAAGGTTTTGCGAAAGGCTCTCGTCTACATTGCCAAAAGATGACAGTGGATTTTTGAACGTGTCCGTGGTAAATAATATCAAATCAGTTTTAGAAGAGTTGACGTATACATACTTTCCACCACAACCACGCTTCCACAATACGTAAAGCGTTCTATGTTAAATCGTTTAACAAATTTAAGTGATTTCCAGCAACTGTAATAACAAGATCGTCAGCGAAGCTTTGAGCAATAAAGCCTGAAGCATTATCCAACTCATCCTCACAATTCATTTTACAATGGTGGGATCAATACCGATATTGGTACTGGCGTTAGTTATCGACAAAAACAATGTACAAGCAAAGGCTCCCGCAATGTCTAGAAAAGTACCTGCAAGAAACTCTTTATCTTTCAATCCTTATGACACGTTCATATAGAGCCGTTTCACAGGACTTAAGTACCTACTCTAAAAGCATCTTGCATGCTTAATTAGATACTTATTTTTCTCTAATAAATCTGTCGACAATCCTCTCTAACGCTTTGAGAAATATTGAGGACAGACTGATTGGCCGAAATGCTTTGGGATAAGTGTAATCGGCAATTATTATTATTATTATTATTGGAGGGCCATGCGGGCGATCAGCCACTTCGCACTGCGACCTAAAAGATCTATTGTGCTGGACCCTGCTTAATTATCCGTCCAGTCAATATTCAGGTTCTTAATGAACCTGACAATACTGCCTCCCGGTACGTGATACATACTATCTGGGTTTATTGCTCTTCCTCCTAGAGGTTTACTACAGCATGTAGATCCGCTAGAACGACGGTAGCATTGGAGCCCATGGACCTCGAGAGGGTTGTCCCACTCCCGTATATTCCTACTTCTGCCCCGAATTCTGTTTGATTTTACTCTTACGAGTTGCTGGGAATTGCAAATCACCTGTAGTTCACCCAGTTTTACTATAGGAAGGCTCACTAAAACTGGAGGGTGCCTGGTATCCAGAGTTCGCATATTTTGGACTGATTAGCCTATCAGCCATTCATCCATCGACATATGCTGTTCCACCTTAGATTAGGGTTTTTTGTCAAGGTTTTCTCCTTTAGCGCCGTACTTTAGCCTGTGCCAAATGGCCCAAAATGTGTCAAATGGCCTTAGTTACTAGTGGTTGCCACGAGGAGGCAGCACGTACACTTGCGAATTGTGAACAGGTTACTCGTTACACAATCGTACCCATCACGGAGCTGCCTAATGACAAGACCAGAATAGCTCACGTGATGCGCACCCTACTGGAAGGATACGGAGCTGGTTGGTTAATCTACTCAACTTTGGTCTCCCCCTCCATTAGACCCCAAACCACCGTAATCGGCCATAGAACCTCCACAATTTATCCAAATCGTGATTTTTCTAGGAGGTTACTTATATGGGTGATTTGCAGAAACCCCATCCTTGCCAAAAAAGCCAACTAAAACCAAAACTAAAACAAAATTTAACTAATATACTGGCTTGGTAAATATTACACTTTAGCCAGAATCGAACATAAAACCTCTACAATTAATTAAAACTGCGGTATTTCGAAGAGATTTTACGGGCGATTTCGAGAAATCCGACCTTTACTAAGGTGCGATTTAAACCAAAATGTAGTTAATATTGTGTAGCTAAGATTAATACTGTGCATATTACGCTTTAACCAGAATCGGCCAAATATCCTCCACAATTTTTCAAAATCGCGGTTTTTCGAATAGGTTATATGGGCGATTTCCAGAAATCCTACTTTTTATTAACACTCGAATTAAAACAAAGTGTAATTAATATACTGGCCAAGATTCACGTTTATGCATACTCCACTTTAGCCAGAATCGAACATAGAACCACCACCATTCGAAGAAATTAATTCGGCGATTACCAGAAATCTCACCTTTTACTCATTTATGGTGTGATAAAGTACGCTAGGCACAAATTTTCTAATTACAGGCACAAAATTGCATAATGCCAAAGGTGCGAAATATATGTACATAGAAAACTTGGGTTCAGATTGTGTTAGGGGAAATATGCCCAATGAACCAGAAATATTGTATATAAAAATGTTAATGTTTGTGATGTACAATAGATATTGTAGATGGCGGCTAGAGTGTGGAGTGGAGTGAGTCTATTGTAGTGGTGATAGGGTGAACCACTACAGGACTCCCCCACAAGTGATTTTCTGGTCACTACGAAACTTGGTTGGTTTCGGTCTGCCGGTGTGTTCGGGCCTGATGTTTGATCAGTCGAACTATTATGGCGATCGCTTGATTGAAGTAATCTTACCCCGTAAGATACTAATCAAGGCGATGTGTCACGACAGAGAGAAGGGAGGAGAATGAGGTCGGTCAATGCCTGTGTCATAGCAGGCAGCGGTGAAGGAGAGCGTCGAGGAATACACCAGATAGGTTGAGAGCAGGGCGATTCGACCACGTACCTGGTGTGTAACTCTAATCTCTACTCACTAAGTGCTGTGCCGCACACAGAGCTGTTGTAAGATGTCCGATGAGATGACAAGTGGAGGCAGAGTAATGCGTCGACCGAGTTTCCATGTCATTGTTAGCAAAGCTGTGACATGCCAGACCAGAAAATGAATTCTAAAGTCTGGAGTCAGCTTTGGGGCCTGCCAAGAGGTGTTGGCAGTGGCCGCTTTGAGGCCAGTCCACGGACTCGACTGTGGCCGGAGAACGTCGATGTGAGTCTCGACTTTCTCGTGAGAGATTGGGACAGTCGATGTGAGTCTCGACTGTGTCCCAGTGACATGGAAAGTTATACGGCGGCAGTTGAAGTGTGTCTCGACTGTGGCCGTATTAAAGGCGGTGGGGAGTGCGGTGGGGAATGGCTGGGTGGACGTTTTTACGTCATTTTATATGAGCCATTTAAATGGAAACAAAACAAAATGAAATTTTATTGATCCTTAATAAAAGAAATAAAAATGAACCCGAAAAAACTATGGTGGTGAAAAATTTTCACTTTTGAATATACAAAAAAATATTAGTTGAAGTTGATGGTTTGTTGTTGCTGAAGGCGCTGTGGTAGTGGTGTTGGTGCGGTTGCTGTCGTTGATGCTGCCATGATGACGCTGATGGCCGATGGTATGAATGGCATCGTAAGTGTGACGGTGTCCGACAGTATGTCTGTGTGTGTCGGCGTTTTAATTCGCCATTGTTATTCCATTCCCGAAGTTGACTACGATAATGTTGGTAGGCAATATGGCGTGACTTCGTTTCTGTATAAGTGTGCCATACTACACTGCGACAAGCGTGTGTAGGCGTGGCTCCTCATAAATAATTGTGCCCATTTATTTTGGCGTTTTGGATGAAGCCGATATGGGTGGCGGCCATACACACATATATAAATAAAATTATAAAAGAATATATGTTAAAACAAAACAAAACAAAATATATACATATGTATTAATGTTGTATTTTATGTAATAATAGTACGTGCCATTTATCTGGTACGAATTCATACCAGGAGTCCCAAAATTTTAAGACGTAAAAAATAAAGAAATAAAATGTTGCTTCTTCTTCGCGTGTTCTTTTTCCGTAAATACGGACGTCGATGGTCCCAAAATGTAGAATACATTTATTTATTCTAATTTAAAAATTATTTGGTTTTCAACACAAATTTATTATTATTAATTAATAAGATTAAATTAGTTTTATAAAGTTTTGTTTATTAGAAAATTAATTAAAGTTACACAATTTTATTTTGTTTTATTTATCACCGCCAAGCGTATTAAATTACGGCCGGCGGCCAACACAAAAAGCGATGTGTTATCGCGCTGATATCCGAAACAAAACAAATTAATAATTTAATTTTATTTTGTATTTGCGAATTGTCATGCTGCGATTGGTCCAGCAGATTGTATTAGGGGAAATATACCCAATGAACCAGAAACATTGTACATAAAAATGTTAATGTTTGTGATGTACAATAGATATTGTAGATGGCGGCTAGAGTGTGGAGTGGATTGGGTGAACCGCTACAAGTAGTACAAACCGTTATCGCTTTCTTTGATAAAATGAACGTTACCATTGAGGAGGATGTTTTACTATGTGCGGAGTAATCTAAAGACCTTCCTTATTATTTTTGAAATAAATTATTCTTAGGCTGCGGACCAATAGTCAGGGTAAATTTACCTTTGTCAAAAGAAGGGTAAGCAGAATTTATAACAGTAAATGTTTTTTGTTTAGATGATTAATTAGGAGAAAAAATGAAGAAGTTGTTTTTTTAAAAACAACATGGTCGCTTAAAGTCGACTTTTACCATAGTAATTGATTTACTCGAGAATTGGTTCGCAACCTTAGTTGCTCAAATGAAAATTATATTAGTTTGGGACATTTTGACACTTTGTTGTTTTAGCACTTAACTTAATGCATCATCCCCCATCAAATGGCGTAGCCAACAATTTGTTAAAAGTGGGGGAGGGGTTCTTAAACAAAAAAAATGCCTTTAAGGAAATAATGCATACGATGATTCGTCGTGACACCAAGGCCAATTCATCAAAGAAACCGTCTATTGATATATCCAGATTTGTGTCAATATTTAATAATGTCAATCCATTTAGTCGCTCTTCGCCGATTATGTTTCGTAGGTAATTCTTCAGGCGAGTGCTTCAATATGTACCTGACCGTCTTTTGAACATTTTAATTAATTTCATTTAGGTTATCGAATTTCTTGCTTCATATAGTTTAATCTTTAAGATTGAGATGACTTTTTTTTAGACATGACGATTAACTCAAAAAGTAAAAGGAACAGAAAAGTGATTTTTTTAATGAAAACACTTTATTTTAATGTATACGTAAAAATAATTTTAAAATTCATTCTAGATGAGAAAAAAAAATTTAAAACAGTCTCCGTATTTTATTGTCACCTGGTACAGTAGATTCATACGATTCAAAAAGTAAATACGACTCATAACATTCATAAGATTCGTAAGATTGATAAGGTCCAAGAGATTCATAAAATTAATAGAATTCTTCAGATTTCTATGCCTCATAAGATTCGTTTAAGTTCATAGAATTCAAAAATTTGTAAGATTCAAAATATTTTGAGATTCCCAAGATTTATTAGATTAAGTTGATATACAATGTTCAGAGGATTCGTAAGATTATTAAGATTCATAGGATTCACAAGATTCTTAAGATTTATAAGATTCGTAAGATGCACGAGATTCATAAGATTGAATCAATTAGTGAAATCCATAAGAATCATGAGTTTCATCGAATTCATAAGTTTTAAACGATTCATAAGATTCATAAAACTAGTAAGTTCACTAGATTCAAACGGCTCATAATATTCAAAAAATTCATAAGGTTCATAAGCTTCATAAGATTTATAAGGTTTATAAGCTTGATATTATTGGAAAGATTCGTAAGATTCTTAAAATTCACAAGATTCGTAAGATTCGTTTTCATAAGATTCAAAAATTCAAAAAATTCTAAGATTCATGAGATTTGTAAGATGTACAAGATTCATAAGATTGGTGATATCCATAAGATTCATAAGAATCGTAATATTCAAGAGATTCATAGAATTCATAAGATTTCTACGACACATAAGATTGGGAAGATTCGAAAGATTCTTAAAGCTTGTATGATTCATAAACTTAATTAAATTATTAAATTCACTACAATCAAACTTACCTACAATCTTCACTACTTACAAACCAATAAATGTTTTATAAGATTCATGATAGATTCATGAAAGATTCCTATGTTTCGTAAGATTCGTTTAAGTTCATAGAATTCAAAAGTATACATGAGATTCATAAATTCAAAAAATTCTAGTATTCATGAGATTTATAAGACGCACAAGATTGATAAGATTCATAAGAATCGTAATATTCAAGAGATTCATAGAATTCATAAGATGTATACGACATAGGCTTTTACAAGATTAATAAAATTTATAAGGCTTTTAAGATAAATTGGATTCGTGAGATTCGTTTAAGACTCACGATATTCATAAGATTTATAAGATTAATAAAATTTATAAGATTCATGAAATTAATAAAATTAATTCATTTCAAGGAATCTTATAAATCGTTTAAATTCATGGAATCCAAAAAATCAAAAGAATAATAAGATTCATAAGATTCTTAAGATTTATGAGATTCGCTCTTAAGGTTCATGAGATTCAAAAGATTCATAAATAAGATCAACAAGGGATTCAGTCAAGATTCAGTATAGTCCAGTTCATCGAGGACACCGACTATTGATATATCCACATCTCTGTGCATATTTAATAATGCCAATCCATTTTTTCGCTCCTCGCTGATTGTATTTCGTAGGTAATTCTTAAGGCACCTGAACGCCGCCCAGGAACGCTCCAATTGGCTATAGGTAGAAGCGATTTAAAAAAAAACTTTCAATCATCAAAATAGCTACATATTCATATAAGATGGATATAATCTAGATCTTTTATTTTCTAAATTCTTGTGTTGAATTAACAATTAACATCTTCAATGTTTACAATGCAATTCTCCCAAGATTGCTCTAAAAATTAAAACGCAAATGCGATTTACGAAAAAAAAAAAAAAAATTGTAGCAAACCACGTTCATTTATTTTCATGTCACTTTGTTCAGTAATTATTCAAAAAAAACGGTTAAAAATTTCCCAGACTAAGCAAAAAGCTCACCCATATTACACAAAAAGCTTACCCTTATTTTTAAAGTTTATTCCATAAGTTTTGAAATTTGCTCAAAACTATAAAAATTCAGAAAACTTGTCGACTTATCATTAAAAACTAAGTTGTTTACGAATGCAGTTTTTTGGCAAGATTTCTTTTTCGATTAAACTACAAAATGAAATATCAGCAATATTTTTACGTTAGTTTTAGAATCTGCTTTTTCTTGTTCTATATTTTTAAAATACAAATTTGCAAATTTGTAAATCTTAAAAAATTCATAGTATTGACGACGACTCTTCGATAACACTGCTGTTGCTCACTACTTTCAACGCCATATTATGCCTTTTGTTAAAAGGTTTATCAAATGACGTGACATTATATTAAGCTTACCCAGCATAAAATGTTGTAACCCAAGTCGGATTAGAACTTCTGAAATGTTGAGCTAATTGTACTATTTAAACCAATTCTGAAACTTTATGTTTAAGTAACAGCCACGATATAGAATTTACACCTGGAATAGAAGCTCAAATGGCTCAAATGGATCAAATCTAGGCTAAATATTTGAAACTTCAACAGAGTGCATAAAATATTACAATTCACATCAAAATGCTTTTTGCTTAATTTATGTTTTTGTTGCTGCTTTATTTTTAAGTAGCTTAAATTAACTCTACCGATTCAAGTAGTAGTATATTCAAGATAGTATGTTTTCAAATTGTTTGTCCTTTATTCTGTGAATATATAATTTTGGTGTTTAAGCGTTAGATGTTATAAAAAATTAAAGTAGCCCAAAATCGCATAAATATTTACATTTATTTAACACACCTTTCAAATTCTTCAAACAAGCGTTGTTTTCAAAACTCTTAATATATTCCAATTTCTTATATTTTGTACCTGTTTTATACTCTACTTTGATTCACTAGTTTTATTTTTACTTTATTTACTAGGTACTAATATAAAAAAATGATCGCAGGCTGAGCAGAAATGTTCGACTATTCAAATTGAGCTACTATTTGTAAAAATACCTTAACAACAAAAATGGAACCTTAGCTTTGTGATTTGCTCAAAATTAAAATAAAAAATAGAAGCATTTTTAAATAGTCTTTTGCCCAATATTGTATTGTTTTCAGTAGTAACTCAAAATCAACTATTGCCGTTATTTATTTTTGCACTATTTAGTATGGGAACAGTTAAAATTTTTAAAATATTGATTTTTTTAGGTAAAATTTAGAGTGATGTAGCTCAGTATTTTATTCGTTAAAAGTTGTCTTTATTTAATTTTTAAGTTATGTATGTACATCAAAATTATAATAACAATTTAAAGGGCAATATTATGTAGCTCAAAACAATTATAGTGAATGATTGTGTTAAATGTTTGTTTTAAACAATGGCTGGTCATTTTCTATAATAAATTTGTTAGAGGTTGGCCGAAATCGTAAAAAATGCTTACCCACATTTTAAGTACAAATAAAATGTATTTTAGTAATTTTGAAGCTACTTAATTTTAAAACAACATTTTATAAGAAAAACGTGAAGAACCTGTTCTAATGATCAAACCCGATCTTTATATTCGACATTTCATATTTTATTTAGATAATGTTACATTAATCACTAGATATCAACAAAAACTAAATGTAGCTCAATATATCTCTAACAGTAACATTTAACTCAACCATGCCTATCTGGAACTTTTATTTACATAAACGTCGTTCGAAGCGCCGCTAAAATTTAAATACATGTAGTTTCATATTAGCGAACATATAGATGCTCAAAAAAATCTTATGACGAGCGACGGCGAAAGTCGATGTGCGGCGCCTATGTGCTTGGAGGTGTAGAAGAAAATAAAAAAATGTATTTAGTGATTTTCCTCTCAAGTTGCTTGGCTACTAATAAAACAGAAGGGCTTAACAAAAATGTTAGCATGATTTTGTTTAAAATTATAACAAATTTACAGAATTACGCTAAAATTCGGAGAAATTTTCTAACTTGAAATTGGAATGTTTTAATTTTTCAAATAAAAAAAAGTTGCTGGTTTGAGTTTTTTTCTCCCTTGTACATGAGTAAGTAGCTGAAATTGAGCAATCAGCGATATTTATTTTTGACTAGTAATTGACGTTTTTTATTCTAATTTAGTGTGAGCAAGACTGACAGTATCAGTGGCTCAATATTTGGAGTAGTAGCTTTGTTGTTATCTTTGTTGTTATCCTAAATGCTATTATTTTCAAATAACCTAAAGTATGACCATTTAAATTTAGTTGCTCAAATTTTAGCTCTAAATTGGACAACGTTAATGTTACATTGATCGAAATTGTCATCAAATATTTCTTGCATTTTCAGCTTAACTATGAATTGAGGATGAAGAGCTTATTGCACGATTGAGTTGTATACTAGGCGATCATGGTTTATAAAAATTATGAGTGTTTCTGTGATAATAATGACTCAGTAAATAGCAGAAATGAGTGCCGGTTTTTCGGTAACAATTTAAGTAATCGTCTTGATTATACAATTGGAGCTTGCTCAAAATCCTTTGATACCTGCAGATTAACGTTTTAAAACAAGCAATTTCACCCAATCCTGATTTATTTATTCAAAAAGTTTCTTCCTGCAACTGTTTGTTAGCATTCTCAAAACGTGGAGCAGAATTTTGTTTGCTTCCAATCTCAGTTTATTAGGCCAAACAGGAGGAGTTAAGCCTCGTTTACGTTTACTGAATTAAAAAAGTTCGGGGCTTCCGTCGATTTCCTTTCCTGTCAAAAGGACTAATTTAATTTCAGTTAAAGCTACAGCTTTAGAAATACAACTTTTCTGTTTTTTGGACGATTTTTGGTAGGCTACAAAAAATAGTTGCTCAATCTTTATAAATAGGTTTGATTGGTTGATATTCATCAAATAGTTTACTTTTCGGTCAATAATTTTTATAATATGTAGCTCAGTTTTGGTGAGCCAAAGAACTCAGCTAAACTTGCGATTTATTTAGAATGAATTTTAATTACCTCGTGTAAATAAAAATAATTGGAATAAACCACCTTCAAAATGTATTTTAATCTACATTGTTAGTTGTTCACCTTCATTGGCATTCAATAATATTGCATAATGCGTTTACTTCGGCAACATAATTGAGAATTTTTTCAAAAAATGTATTCAGCACAGACGATCATTCACGGTCAATGAATAACCCAAAGTCATATACTGACCCTCATACATTATGAATATATCCGTAAGGCAATTAAGCGTTCTCGTGCAAAACGTGAAATGTAAGTACCGGCCAATTTACATAAAGTTAACTAACAAAGATATTTGTTTTTCAAAACAAACCGCGAGTTATTTAACCTTCTACCGAGGTCCCTACAAAATATAAGCGTATAAAATAAGTTTATATCTGTTTACCTGCATATCAAGCAAACATATACATACTTATAAAGGTATGTATGAATTATATTATTCATAGGCTTAAATAAATATTTGTGCGTTTCGCTGGAAGCAAAAATTTTCCGACTTTTTTTTCGAATAAAAACAACAACACCCGAGAAAAATTGATGAAATTTGTTTAAATAAATAAAAGTTCCGCTCGTTTGCATACATATATGTACATATACCCAGTATGATGAAACATAAATTACTGGAAATTTGGCAAAAATAAATATACGTACATATATTACATTACATTTAAAATGATAACCTCCCATATAATTAAACTTTTTGATTACTTAAAAATGAAAATAAAGTTGATTTGTGTAAATATCATTTTTAAATGTTTTGTAAATTTATTTAATTTTTGTATTTAAATAATAATATTATCTTTTCAAATTTGTGTAATCAAACCATTGACTGTGCGTCGAAACAAAATTACGTGGGTGGTAATTAATTTTTGTAAGTTATTTAACCGTGAGCTATATTGTTTGCAATTTTACATCGTACAGACATATAGGTTTTTTTTTTTTTTTGCTATAACCTTACTGTATTTCCCCAAAAACCATATTGTGATTGATCGTATATACATAAACGACCCAAAAGAAACAGATACGTATATTTATTGTTTAGCTAAACCCTTACACGTTTCTTTCGTAGAATTTTAATTTTCTCCAAACAACACACAAAACAAAACAAAAAAGGAAAACTCATTCAAATAAATTCAACTGTTTTCAAAGCTCTTCTTTTTTTTCCGCACACCGACCTTGCCCTTACCAAATCATTTTACCGTATTTATAAATCAAAATAAAGTAGAACCGAACAGTTTTTTTTTTTTTTTGTTGTTTGTACATATTTAGATCGGATGAACACAAAATGGCAATGGCAACAAAAAACAAACAAAAAAAAAAATGCCAAAACTTATAATACTTAAACCATGGATGGTGGTGTTAGGGTGCGAGACATATTTATGGGAGAAATATGTATATATATATAGGAAATATTGGAAAATACAAATATTTTCATTCTCAAAATATTTATGTAATGGTACTCGTAAATATATCCATCCAGAGAACGTGCGGTAAGGTAGTTCGCTTTGTTATTTCACATGATGGATAATAACTCATGTACACAATGTATTTAAACCAAATATAGTATTTCCTCATCTAAAATTAGACAGTAGCACGGAAATTTTTATATTTGCCCGCTTATCAAACTTTGTCTACTTAGTTACTTTATCAGACAGCTAAAAAAAAAAAAAAAAAAAATAAAAAAATGATAGAAAATATGCAAATCAATCAATTGGATTCATAAATCTCCCAAACTACATACTATGTATAAGAAAATTTATATTTTCCTTATGTTTTGTTGTAAAATTATTGTTGATGGTGTGCCGCCATCCCCAACTTACGTATTCTTGAGATATCGACACAAGAGTACACGAATTACTTTTTGTTATTTCATTTCTTATGAGTTTAAGTATACATAGTAGTGTGTATATACTATAGTTTGAAGTATGTTCCAGTTTTTTATTTTACTTTTATTTTGAGTGGAAAAATTACGTGATGACGGTAACATATTGACGATGAAATAGATAAAAATCAACGGAATTTTTATTTTTATTTTTTTCCTTACAGAGATAACATACAATCGAATATCCGAAGAGAAATTTATTTTTGATTTACTTACTTACTTTGGAAGTTTTGTGTTTGTCGTTTAGTTTTGTTTTTGGGTTGGCAGTGTGTTCATGATGACATGTGACGCCTGAAGTATTCTATGTACTATGGGATCTAGCTAGGTATATGTTAAAAAACTTTTGGCAATAAAGTCGAATCGAAGTAATTTTTTTATATTATCTAAACAAAAATATTGTGATGCGCAAAATGTTTGATTTCCGAATTTTTTGGTAAACAAACCACTTTGTCGTACGCCTGCCTTAGTATGCGGTAAAATACTAGTTTGTCCATGTCAATTTTTTACGTGAGAATATGTAATTCTGTTTAAGTTGGTTTACGGTTTAGATCAAACCTTGAATATTTTTCACTGTCTGCCTTTAATCTTTCTTTTGTAGGAAAGGTACATAATTAGTCATTTCATTTAGTTGTTTCTTGTATAATCCTGATCACGTGTGTCGTTTATAGAAGTTAAAAAAATAATTAGAATGGTAAAACCTACAATAAATTTTACTGAAAGGCATGATTGTAATTCAAAATTTCTAAACCAAAGTGAACATCTAACTGATTTAAACAACCTTGATTGAATAATCAACTGTATTGTATGATTGCTTTTTTGGTAGACTGAATTTGTTGTTAATTCAAACTACAACTGCTCCCCCTAAATACTAATAAAACATGGCTTGTTTTATTAGTTAAACTACTTAATGTTAAGCCTGAGGATATTAGATCAACTAAAAATGCGTTAAGCAATTTGTTCGGTTTCGTATGTGACCTTGACTTTGCATGCGTGTGAAGTTGGAACTAAATTAGAACTAAAAAATTAACCAATTTAGTACCAACTTTGAACAAACTTTCCACGCTATGATTTTTTGATATGTCTAGACTTTCGACATTGAGCAATGGTTTTTTGACAACAAGTACATAATCGGACTACAAAACTGCCAAACTATTTAAAAAGCTAATGGCATTCACATATTTAAAATTATAAATTTTTGTACAGACCTATTTGAATTTTCTTAAGAAACTCAATATCTTAAGACTTTCGATCTAACAACCCTACTGTGGTTTTTTGATAGGTTTATTAAGGGATCCTAAATCGTCTAAATGTTATCATTTTTTTGGTTTACTAATACATTTACATATTCTATCGTTTTTGTTAATTTAGATTGTCATCCTTTTTTGCAATTTTAGGATTGCGTTCAACCTACAATATTCGAGTAAAATAACTTAAGTTATTAAGTGAAGGTTTATAATAAAATATTCCGAGCGCTATTCAGTTTAGCTACTTGAAAAGTAAACACTGTAGCCAAATAGTGTATCGCGGAATCAGAAACCTTCAGGACTATATCGAATTATGAAAATTCATTTTTTTATTTTGAACGATGTAGAAGTGAAATACAAATTTTCAAATGACTTCCGAATAACGCTTCCGATGTCCGATGCAAATCTTTTGGTTCACAACACTGTATGTTTATAGATGAAGATTTCCAACCAAAAATTTCAAAGTTATAAATAAAATTTCCAACTTTGTATTGTTATAAAATTGGTAGGCAAGCTATAAAATTTCAAGACATAATTTTCCGTCTAACATCTTGTCTGCTGTAACCCTAGATCTGTCGGCATTCAAATAATTTTATTAGGAATTTCTGACAGATTATCACATTAACTCCTCGTAACTGAATTTTCTATGAAATTGGTTGAAAAATCGAGCGATCCTAACGCCTTTTAGATCAACTTATTAAAGGTTCCCAAATCGATTATTTAAGATATAGTCCAGTAAATGAAGGGGGAAAAAAAGGCGAACCTATAGATTATTAGTTGCCATTTTTATTTGCTAGTTGATAAGTGGCATTTGAAAATGAGCCCGAGTTTGCATAAAAATATTGTGTGACAGAGGGAGAAAATGGCCCTAAAAGCCCCGGAAAATAGGTTTTCCGCGAATATCTCCCAAAATATGGCAGTTAAAGATTTTTTGTTCAGATAAAAATTGAAGATCAGTTAATTTTCTACAAAAAAGATCCTGATGATTTTTTTCGCAACATTAATATTTTTTGCAAAAACTCGGGTTGAAAAATCCAAAATTTTGAAACTCATGAAATAAGCATGTTTTTTACTAAATTTGGGATCATGGTGTTGGAAATACATTATTTTCAATGTTTTGGACTGTGTTAACCATTTGTAGATGGCGTCACCACATTCTATCCACTGGCAAAATCCTCGGGGCAATAAATGAGAAACGCCGTAAACCATGTAATTTTGAAGGATATTTATGTTTCCGAGCGTCTTGTTTTTCTCGCAAATCACGCCTCGAGCTATACCTATTAGGAAAGCAGACCATAAGATTAATCACAGCAGGATGGACCCCACCAATTGGCCAGAAACTAGCAACAATCAGTTTTGCACATGTGTCAAAGTATTGAAGTTCATTAGGTTTTTCCTAACGAAAACTAAAAATCTTTAAAGTGTGAAGAATATTTACCCATAATACTCAAAAACAATTTCTTGCAGATTATAGGGATTATTTTTTTGCAACCATCCGGATCGAGGCTTTTGGAATAAAGAGTTATAAAGTTTCTTTAAATTTCATTTATTAGAGAAAAATATATAAAAATACATTGAAATTATGACATAAATCTGTAAATCACCAGTCCCCGTCACAAGAGTCCAATAATAATTTTTGGCCATCAACGTCGCCCTTGCCAACAACTCCTTCTGGTTCTAGAGTTTCCTCTAGTTAGGAGGTAGCTCTTCGGGTAACGTATCTTGGCTGTCTTTATAATTCGAACACTGGCGGAACTCACAAGAACCACAAATAGATGAGCATGGTAGCCCTGCTTTCTTGCATAAACATCTTCCCTTACATTCTTGCTTATATTGACAAAATATCATCTTTAAAAATTCCGGAACCGCTGGGTCTTTAGTGGTTTGGACCGGCATGAGTGTACCCCCTACACGTTTCCATCCTTATTTTTCTGGTGACAGTTCGTTTCCGAGCCACTGCGGGACTTGCAGGTATACCCGATAAAGGTGTTGGCTTGCAGCTTCAGGTGTGGGTGGCAAGGTTGCTAGTTTGAGCGCGGTTTGGTTTCTGTTTCTGTCTCTGGTGAATCGCTTGAAGATCTCGTATCTAATTTTTGTCAGGGTTTGTGTATTAACATCACTGTACATCGACGCAATGACAGTTTGCCCGTCCTGAAATACAGTCTCGCGGGGAAGATTATGGTTTTTAAAACTTTCAATGACCGCTTCCAGTTCCGTGTCTCTGTTCTTTGTTACCTTTCCCTCTAATTTGTCGACTATTGACGTTTTTCTTTTCCCGAAAAAAGCGGAAGTTGTATCGCTTCCCGAAATCGCATGGAGAAATAAAATATTGTCTCTAACGAAGGGCCGTGCAATAAATTGTTTTATCTTTTGGGGTCAGGGCTGTTATCAGTACAAGGATGTCAATATCCTCTGCCACTACTACAACTGGTTGAGAGCATATTTCTGCAACGCCGTATGTACGATCAACGAGTCTGCATCGTCTACTGCTTGTCTAGCGGGAATGCCATTCTCTTCCAGAACACCCTTCAAATACTGAATGAAGCGAATTTTATTGTTGTTATTACAACAACAAAACGGACAAAAACTTTTCCTTTAGAAATGGTAAAATCATGTTAGGCTCGAACCTTATGTCAGGGCATGACATGTTGTTTGCACGTCGCAAACGTTCTGACCCTTTTATACTATCGCGATTGCATTCATAGCCATCGAAAACCACTGTGACTTCCCGAGAATATTTATCTCTTAAATGTTTTACGTATCTGCCGAAAATTTCAACAAATAATTCCTTTCCCGTTCAGGGTACCCGATGTATCAACATTCCCCCGTCGACAACGTGAATACCTTTATGTAGTCTTGTCAATATTCGCGGTTTCTGGTGAGAATATCTTTATTAGAGCCGATTTAGCGGTTTTCTGTAACATGCCATTATCAAATATGCTCATTGAAAATGGAGCTAATACATAATCGAAATGATTTTCTAGGTTATTGGGGGACTTTTCTTGGGTCAGGCAAATTCTCTGGAAAATTAACAAGGGATCTACTGTTATAACTTCATCCTGAACTTCTATCGAAGAAGTTTTATTTATCAGAGGTACTACGCGATACTTGCGTGTAAATGAAATAGCATGAAACCTCTTGCGTGTAAATGAAATAGCAGGAAATAATTGCACAGCCGAAAAGTAGACGTTCTTAGCTTTCAAATGATATGTCATAGGGACCAATCCGATCATGTATGAAGTTTTAATTGGTGGTTGTTTACAAAATTTCCCCGCACTCCAAAAACAGCAAAAAATTGGGATTCAACAAACAAAGTTTTAACCAAAATGCAACAAAATTAGATTATACAAATTTCACAGATAACAAAGGACCTTCTGAGGACCCATAATCAAGGAAATTTGGAGCAAATTAGTGCAATACAAAAAAAAATAAGAACAAATTCAGGGGAGGACTAAAAATGCATGGAAAAACAATATTTGATCCCTTTTTCGGTACGGCCAAAGATTAAAAACGTGACTTGAGTCACCGGATATAGTAGCGGTAGATTCCCCTTCCAGAAGAACTTTGAATAATGACAAAATTCGCATTTTTAACAAAGTTATTGAATAATTTGTCCGCCCGCTCATGTGTAAATGCATGGACTGTGCTCTCCGGTATACAACACAGAAACTCAATATTCTGGGTGCGCTTGGGCCAGTATATCTCGAAAACGGTCAAATTTTCGAGAAAAATGATTAGGACTATTTTTGTAGGCAAGTAACTGACCTTCAATTTTTATCTGAACCAAAAATATCTAACTGCCATATTTTGGGAGATATTCGCGGAAAACCGATTTTCCGGGTCCTTTGGGGGCCGTTTTCTCCCCCTGTCGCACAATATTTTTACGCAAACTCGGGCTCATTTTCAAGGGGGCAACTAGTAACTTTCAGGTTCGACCCTTCATTTACTGGACTAATACGAATCATTCAAATCAGAGCACTACAAAATGCATAAAAATGGAGATTTTTGATTATAAGCACGGTTTGTTGCAAACCCCTAGTAATCTTCTCAACAATTTAATTTTCTATGAAATTCGTAGAAATAATCGAGTGATCAAAAGGCGTTAGACCTTTTTAATCAACTTATTACAGGTTCCCAAACCTATTATTAAAGGTACGAATCATTCAAATCGGAGCACTACAACATGCATAAAAATTCAGATTTTTGATTAGAGGTACGGTTTGGTGCAAAACCCTAGTAATTTTCACAAACAATTGAATTTTCTATGAAATTGGTCGAAATAATCGAGCGATCCTAATGGCTTTTGGATCAACTTATGTCAGGTTTCCAAACCAATTATTAGAGGTACGAATCATTCAACGCGGAGCACTATAACATGTATAAAAATGCAGATTTTTTATAAGATGTACGGTTTGGTGTCAAAACCCTAGTAATTTTCTCAACAATTGAATTTTCTATGAAATTGGTCGAAATAATTGAGCGATCCTAATGCGTTTTGGATCAACTTATGACAGGTTTCCAAACCTAATATTAGAGAAGTACGGTTTAGTGCAAAACCCTAGTAATTTTCTCAGCAATTGCTGAGAAAATAGGAGCGATCCTAACGCCTTTTGTATCAACTTATTACAGTTTCCGAACCGTAATTTCTGATAGATTATCAAACTAACTCCTCGTAACTATTAAGCATTTCGGTCTTGCTTAATTGCAAGCCGACATTCTTTTGAAGAATTACATTGTAAGTATAAATATAAAGTAGAAAGTATTGAAAGTATAAATAGGCGAAAAGAATTGACGAATGTGGAGAATTTTACAAAAGCATCTGCTGTTAGCAACGTAAAGCGATTAGAAATTACGAAATTATGTATGTATTAAGGTTTTGCAATAACACAACACAGGATTATTCATGTTCATAATTTTTTTTGACTATGCGTAATGTTGAACATACAGAAGAATTTGATTTTTCTTTGCGTATGTTAGAATATCGTATTTTAGATTTGCGATGATATTTAATCGAGCCATCAAGTGATTCCACGCAAGCGATTTTTTTGATATTCAACCGAAATGAAAGGCAACCTATTATTAATATTATTTGAGGGCCAGGTGGGCGATCAGCCACCTCGCACTGCGACCTAAAAGATCTATTGTGCTGAACCCTGCTTAATCATCCATTCAGTCAATACTCAGGCTCTTAATGAACCTGATAACACTGCCAGCTGGTACGTGATACATACTATCTGGGCTTATTGCACTTTCTCATAGATGTTTACTACAGCATGTAGTTCCGCTAGAAAGATGGTAGCATTGGAGCCCAAGGACTTCAAGAAGGCTGTCCCACTCCCGTATATTCCTACCCCTGCCCCGCCTTCCGTTTGATTTTACCCTTACTAGTTGCTAGGAATTGCAAATCGCCTGTAGATCACCCAGCTTGACTACACGAAGGCTAAATAAAACTAAAGGATGTCTGGTATCCAAAGTCCGCATATTTTAGACTGATTAAGATAGATAGATTAGGGTTTTTTGTCCTTAGTAACCAGTGGTTACCACGAGGAGGCAGCACGTACACTTGCGAATTTTGAACAGGTTACCCCTTACACAATTGTACCCATGTTGCCTAATACATGAACAGAACAGCTCACGTAATGCAGACCCTGGTGGAAGGTTACGGAGCTGGTAGAGTAATCTACTCAACTTTGGTCCCCCCCCCTCCTTCTCCAGTAGACACCAAACCACCAAAGGCAACCTAATAGAATTACCTAATCTATCGAGGTTAGTTTATTACTGGGTTTTAGGTGTAAATAAAACTTGGAGAGTGAGAGAACTTTGATATTAACTTGATCAATCTTTCCACCACTCTCCGCCCTCGCTCAATTTCCTCAGTAGGGCCTTTAAATCTACAATAAGTATGCACCAAGGTCAAGCTGCCCAAATAATTTAATAAGAATGTGGATTACTAGTTAGATTCAGAATTATATCAGTAAAACTTACAATATTTAACATCTTGACTTTTACAATATACATATATTGTGAGTTTGTTGTTTTAATAAGACCATTGATCAAGAAAGTTTCTAAAATTTATATAAAAAGCACACGATCAAATATTAATTAGAGAATTTTGATTTAAAATCTTCAAACTCTAAATGCGGAAGCGAAGTGCACATTATAAACAAATTCTATTTGAAAGTAACAACCAAATGAGTGTACATCACGATGTGCTATCGTTAATTGATTTAGATGACGAGATTTTAATAACATAACCTAAAATAAATATTAATTACAATGTTAATAACCATCAATCATTCAGCAAACACGCACACACACACACACACAATTATATTAAAAGTATTTTTTTAATGATATTATACAAAATTAGAAAGTTTTAATTTATTTTACGACTTGAAACAAAGATCGGCGCACATAAAATTTTCGGCGGTCAGTTTTATTTTTCTTTCACGGTTAACATACATACATAAATCATTTTTGTTTAGAAGTTGTTAGTTGTTGGTATAGTTTAATAATTTGTTTTGTACCTATATTAGATCGGTTTGGAGATAGGTACGTTAGTGTGCCAAGATTTTAATCTTTTCGCGGTTGAAAGAGCTTACGTGTTATTGTGCTTTGTGTTGTTTACAAAATATGGAATTGGCGGGAATTAGTGGACCGTGAATGTATTTATTTTTATTTTTTAATACGGTTTGATCTATGGAACGTGATTTTGGATAAAAAAATCTAAAAAGGTTAATTAGCATATATTCCGTACTTTGTGAAGAAAGTGATCATCATCTAATACGATTATAAATATATGTATGATATGGATAAGTGGTTGTTTATATAAATATTTTGCGATTTAGTCGAGTGTAACAAAATAAGGTATTATTTGTAGCAATTTAAATTCTCATAACTATTATTATTTAATTTACAATAACAAAGTTATATTCAAATTAAATATTTGCAGTATAATTAGGCTTTTAAAAAACTAAGTGATAATTGTGCTATTATATTGTCTATTTCAATTCATGACCTTCGTGTAGGTTACCAGTGAAATTAGAATCAAATAAAATTCGGGGGATTCCACCGACTTTACAAGCACTTATTTAAGCTCATTTAAATTGATTACACTCTTAAACTTTTGTGAAAAGTTAAATGTCAGGGCCCATCAGGAATTTTGCTTCATTCGCCGACCATTTGTGCCTTCTTGTAGGAACACATTCTTATATTTTATGTTCTGCCTTTATCACCTGCAATTCGTTCGATTAGCTTCAATTAAATTATTAGAAGTTTAAGAAATTGAAAATTTTAAAAAATTTGAAATTTGGACAATTTTAGAAAATATAAATGTGGTGTGTATTAATATCGGAATTTAGACATTTAGAAAATTTAATTATTTCGAATTTTTTGAAAGCAGAAATTTTAAAATTTTGGAGTATATGAATACATATTTCCAAAATTTAAGAAACCGAAAATATCGAAATTCTAAATATTAGGTTAATTTTATAGTTTTTTCAGGAATTTTGAAATTTAGACAATTGAATAAATTTAGATATTTGCTAACATTGTAGATTAAAAATTATGATTTATATTTTAGAAATTTTCCTGCATTAACAATAATAAACATAATAATATTAACTAAAGATGATATTAAATTAAAATTAAGTATATATGAAACATTTTTAATAATAATGCAGATTACTATGAAGGCAAAAGTGATAACCAAAATTGTACACATTAAATAAATACGCTCAAAAATTAATTTAATCGTAGCGTGCTGGAAGAGCCATAATTTCAATGATGACAAAAATTTAGATTTTGGATTTAAGGAACGCATATCTCTGGGAAGCTTGTTAAAAATTGTAGGAGCGGTAACTGAATTGAGTTGTTGAATAAAAATCCAAATAAAACAGCACTGTTTTGAATATTGTAGCATAAGTACGTAACAAACTTTAAAACAGTATTGTAGTGCAGCCAAATACTTTATGTTATCCAATGCAACATACTCGTAAAACTCAGTTAAATTAAACTTTTCCCCTACAGCTATGATAAATGGTTGGAGACCAGTTCCTGAATCCAAACAAAGCTGCCTTTTTACAGATAGACTATCATCTATTTCGCAACTTCGTAAAACCACCATCGCAAAGGCGTTTTGCGAATCTTTTATACTGTATTTTATTCATTTTTTGTTGACTGTTTTTGAAGATGGAACCAGTACAGAGTGCAGAAGCTGCATATAGTGGAAATTAATGGTATCTATTAAAATAAATATATAAATAATTCATATAAAATAACCTGAACAGTCGTAGTACTTATACCGGCAGATTATCTTTCCTATTAAGAAGTTCCGTGGAAAATGTTTTAGATGCACCGTCTTTTATCCGTTCTGTAAACAAAATGTCTAGAACTTTGACGAAGTTATCCCATTTAACGAATAATAAATCATTTTATAAATAAATAAATTTGAAATCGATATCGATCTGTAAATTATAGTCTTAGTAAAAAAAAATTATTAATATTTTTTAAATTAGCCTAACTAGTTACCAGCTCTGGTGCATTGGCGTACTTATAAAGCGGCCAATCTTTTAGTATCTGGTGTAGATTGCAATCGGTGCTTTGATCTATCTTTTACTTTCTTTTACTCTAGTAAAATAGAGTATAGTAATCATGAAAATTTTGGACCTTGAGATTTTTAGAGATTTATTTGTTTTGAGGTCCCCTGAGTCCGAAAAAGTGGGTTTCGAAATGGTGTCTGTCTGTCTGTCTGTCAGTCTGTCAGTCTGTCTGTGTCCTCTCTACAGCCCAGATGGTTTAACCAATCGAACTGAAACTTCAGAATTAAGCTTTATTGATAAATTGGGAGGTCCCAGTGAATTTTACTCCAAATTGGCTAACCGGAAGTGGCCACTCCCTTGGTCCAGAATGTTTATTTTGCAAATATCTTAAAAAGTATACGGTTTACAAAAAACTACTTAATACAAAATGTTTCCAAAAATTAAAAACAAATAAAAATAAAAATTTAAAAATTAAAAAAAAAAAAATTAAGGAAAAAATAAAATTTCTCAAAATTCTCTGTTCGTAAAAGAAAGTCGTGTGTTGCCCACACCTCAATTTTTTTCTTCGGAAAGCAGCAGTTATCTTCCATTTTTCAATGACTTCTTCCTAATTGCGTAAATGTTTTAATGTAGATGCAATTTTTTCTTCTTCATTTCCTAAATCTGTGGATTATAGTCTTAATAATAAACGTAAGCTATTTTAAAAGTATTATACAAGCTACCTGAGCCCCTCGAAAAACTCTCTACTATATCCTTCGTGGAAAATTGCTGCTTTTCAAAACTTTCGGGTTACGTGGTGTAGTATTCATATTTAATTTTTTCAGTGTTCTCAATTGACATTGGTACCTATCCCATAGTTTTCCCTTCGGAGGAAACTTATGTAAGCGTTGATGTTGTTATTCTTTGCTAACTCCTCCCTCCTTAAAGATCCACGTCCCGTGGGTCATAAATTTAGGCTGATAGGTTGAAGTTGAATCCCTGGTACTCTATTAGAATTTTCATCTTGTTGAATTGGCATCATCCGTCTTTGGCGTTTGACCCTTACTTTGTTGACGAAGACCATGAGGATTGAACCGCAAATGACAAAAATAATACCAAAATCGATTATTGTTGATTATTTGTTGTCGTTAAATATTTCCTGTAGCTGTTCGACGTTTTCCATATACAAGTTGTGCAGGTATCCCGAATCAATTTTGATGCCCTTCTCTGTGATATTTGTTCGTAATACCGATGGCAGGATTTGGAATGATTTTTCTTCTTTGTTGGTAAATGTTGCGTCATTAATTTTTATTGTTTCGTTGTTGTATTGCAACAGAAAACTTCCTTTCAAATATCTGCTAGTGTTGTTATAGGCAACATTTCCGTTGAAGTTGCTTAAAAATACTATGTTTTCGTTCAATCTTTCGATGATTTGATTTTTGTTGAATTGGAATTCGCAGAAAATTAAGAAAATAGGAATTTTTGTACAGAAAGTTAAGAAAAATTAAAGTGAAAAATTTAAAAAAATACAAAATTTTTGAAAATTAATTTTTCGGAAATTTAAATCAGGAAGAATTATTTTACTGAATTTTAAGAATTAAAAAAATAATTTAAATATTTAGTAATTCCATTTATTATTTCCATTTCCATATTTGGCAAGAGAGAGAATTCGAACAAAAAAATCAACTTCAAAAATTTCGGAATTCGAAATTTAAGAATTCGAGGAATATTTGAAAACCTGTAAATTTTCAAATTAAGGTGACAATTTTTGGGGTTTAAAAGTTTTGAAATTTAGAAAATTGAAGATTTAAAACATTTAGAAATTTCAATATTTATAATATTAAAAATTTATGAAATTTTAGAAATTTCCTCTTTTTGTCTTGTTGTACATTACTGTAATTTATGAACTTCGCTTGAACAGCAATCCTTTCTTATCACTAACCGCCTAAACAGCACTAACAGAAACTAATTTTTGAATCAATCTACTTGCCTTAAATGTCACTTTCTCCTACAGTTTGAATTACCAAAACAGCTCTCTCTTCTGTCGAAAACTTTAAGTATTTAAGAATTTAGAAAATTAAAAACGATTTTAAGAATTTTATTTTATAGAAATATAAATGTAAAAATTCGGAATTCAGCTACCACAAATTTGTTAATCAAAATTTTAGTATTTCACAACGAAAAACGGAAAAATTTATTTTCAGAATTCCAAAAATCTTAAATTTCAAATTTTTTTTAAATTTTGAAAATTAAAAAAATTAAAAAATTAGATTTTGAAATTTGAAATTAAATGCCTTAATTGTCACTTTCTCCTACAGTTTGAATTACCAAAACAGCTCTCTTGGTCGTTCCACCGTCCCATCAGTTTGTTTTGTTGTGATTCCTGATTATGTAGATGCGTTGAAATTTAAACTCAAAACATCGAGAACTTTAAGTATTTAATAATCTAGAAAATTAAAAACGATTTTTAGAATATTATTTTAAAGAAATATAAATGTAAAAACTTGGAATTCAACTACCACAAATTTGTTAATCAAGATTTTAGTATTTCACAACGGAAAACCAAAAAAATTAGTTTCAGAATTCAAAAAATTTTAAATTTCAAATTTTTTTAAATTTTGAAAATTTTGAAAATTTTGAAAATTTTATAAATTATAAAATTAGATTTTGAAATTGGAAATTAAATAAAATGAATTTGAGCGAGTAATAATGTCATTTGATCATGTTCAAAAGTCAACCACTACTATCATAAAGGGTGAAAAATAGACAAATTATCCACAGTCGGATTAAAGTATATCTAAAATTTTTCAAATTAAGGCCTGAAGAAAAATGCCATAATTTTTGATTGCCTTAACATTATTACATTAACATGATATGTGAAATAGGTACCTCACAACACACGACACATCTGATAATCCCAAAATTCCGAAATATAAATTATAAATTTTGATAAACAACTTCAATTATTAAACGAGGTATCCAGCTGCGTTTGTCAGTTCTTTCAACTCAACATCTAATCGATACCGAACATCATACAGACACACAGACACACATTCATACAACAAACACGCACCCTTCCAAAAAAAAAAAAAACAATAATAAGGTTCACCCCATATACGCAATAAATCATAATTTCGCTCCCCAGTAATCTACATAAAATGAAATATTTCCAGCGAGAGATTATCAAAAATTCCTGTACAATCTATATAAGAATATAAAAAGCAATAATAAAAATAAAAAAAATCTGCACATGCTGTGCAATTTAAAAACCTAAAAAACTGCGGGATGCAGATTAGAAAAAACAAAACATAAACAACAAAAATTGTGATATACCTACATATTTCCAGATTCACGCGAAACAATACACAGAAAACCACGATTCTAATTTTATCTTATGTAACTTACATATACTGATGATGAGAGGAGTGTGGATAAGACAAACAAAATTTTTTTGAAAGGCCAGAAGTAAATGACAACCACAAACCTTACTACAATATGTAGTACATTAAATACCGATCGGTGGTGAGAGGTGCAACCTGTACATAGATAATAAGACGTTTCGTGTTACAATTAAGTAAAATGCTTTGTTTCAAAATATTATTATTGTTTTAATTAAACTTAAATTAAAAACTATTATTATTAATTAAATAAATGAAAAATCGCTAGCAATAATAAAAAAAAAAATTACAAAAAACTATTTTTTAATTGATTTTAGATTTATGTAATTTTTTGTTTTTAGTTTGTTCGTTTGTTAGCGATACGAGTAGTTTTTTTTACTACTATTGTTTCCGTTAAAGAATTAAGTCACGATTATTTGCTTGATTATTAATTTTTTCTATGTTTTTCGTGTGTAGTTTTTTTTAGTTTTTTTTTTCGTATAGCTACATGTAATTGGATTTAAAAATATAAAATAGTAAAATATGTGCACAACAACAACAACTATTGTTTTAATTAATTTTATTGTATACAGCAAATATATGACTAGAATTTTAGAAATAGAAACAAATATTAATCGATATAAATCGATTTTGGAAAGGTTACACATTCGATGGGAATATTTTTTTTTCTAAACGGAATGGGCCCCCATACCATTCTAAAAGATGGAAAAATCACTAAACTTGAAAAAAAAAAATTTTGAATTGTTGAATCAAGAATCGACAACTACAAATAATTTTTGTTAAGAAATTTTGTTTTAAAATTATTTTTATAATTTCTTTCGAACGTTCAGTTTATATCACTGCCGTCATTAAAATAGAAACATTGATTGCAGCTAGTCTTTACAAAATGCCTCCCTTTGATCTTGTACGGACTTGTCCTTTTACTTTTCGTGTACGTCCCGATCCAAATTCCGCTACTTTAACTACCATGTCATTTGGTCAGTTAACCTGGATTTCTCATGATTATTTCTGTTTTTGACGCTATGCATTTGAAATTATACAGGACAGGAATATCCATGTTCAAAATTGTAACTATACGATAAATTAATTCCACTCAATGCATTTTAAAACAGGATGTCGTGTGACTGTAAAACATTACTATTTAGACGTGCATTTTTAAATGTGTTATGAATATTGATTGATAAATTAAATTCTTTCTTTCTTTAATTCTTTGCTTCAGTAGGAAATTACAATTTAGAATAAGGTATTGTGCATCTACTTGCATTGAATTTTAGGCTCTTAGCTCTCCCAACTTGTTGGTTTCCTTATAGCATGACTAAGTTTTGAGTTCTAATAATAGCACGTGTTTTCTCGTCCCAATATGTATCAATTTGGTATTACAAACAATAAAGGCATCAAGGGGTTCAGAATAGGCATCGTAAAAGTTCTTTTTGTCCTAAAATTAATCCTGCTGACACATCAGGATTTCCGAAGCTAAAGTTTCGGCTTAACACTACTGTGTTCTGTGTACGGCTAACAAAAACTTTTTTTGTTTCTATATTTTTCATAGAGTACGGCAATTAATGGGAAGAGAAACAGAAGTGAACAAAAGAAATTGTGGTCTAGACGTCACAACTAATAAAACGTTCGACCAACGTGAAAGTTTAACAATCTAATATAGGTTGGTTTACCAGAAGTTTTCAGTGTATTTTCTCAAAATGGCCACGAAGTAAAAAGTGAAACTAAAAAAACAAGTTTTTCCACGAATTTTGCAAAGTTTTATCAATGTGGCTAATGTAACCGAAACCGAAGTGCTAGATTTAATGCCAACAAGTGATTTACCAGGTATACTTTACTTGCGCAATTTTGATTAAGAGTTTCGCAATAAAGTGGTGTTTTCTGATTTTTTTTAACTAATCCGCCTTCTTTGTTTGTATTTGAGTCACCGTTACCTGCTAAAACAGCCGTAACCCAAATAATGGAGTAACACCAGCATTTCACGTGGAAGCTCGGTATACATCATTACATATCATCGTGATGAATTTTAGATTAAAGTTAAAAAAAACATATCCGCTAAAAGCTTTTTCGAAGTTATTTTGAACACAATTCCCTGGAAAACGACTTTCGCTTGTCCATAAAAACATGAGATATTCGAAGCATTTAAAAAAATATCAAAGTCCGATAATGCGTACCGGATTCCGTAATAGTTAACGCACGGGTTGTTTTTAAAAATATAATGTCTAACGTAGCTAATGGTATTAAGTTAACCTTAATACGTACATAATAATGAAAAAATCGAGATTTCCATTCTGGATCCTTCATTTTGAATTTTGAAAAGTTGACATGAAGTTTAAAATTAGTAGCTTCGAAAAGCTTCGACAATCCCTAAAAACTTGAGGTTTTGTCTTTCAAAATAAAGCTTTCCCGAAATACCTGTTAAAAAGCTTCTTCAATGCTTTTTTAATAACTTTAAAAAAGCTTTCATCGGATTAATTTGTTTTATGAACTTAATCTAGAATTTATCACGAGGAGACTACGGTTTTCCATGCAAATTTTACTTCAATATAAAATAATGAAATATATAAAAATATGAAGCTTTTTTACTTTAAACGACGCCATTTTGGATTGACTATTTCCAATTTTCGAAATCAAACAACAGAAATTTAAAGAGCTCAAGACATACCATATATCAAGATTAAAATTTGGATCCTCCATCTTGAATTTTTTAAAGGTGATATGAAATTTAAGCCCAGACAACTTATAATAACTTGTGATATTTGTGCTTCAAGATAAAGCTTTCCTAAAATACCTGTTAAAAAGCTTCTTAAAAGCTTTTTCATAATTTTGAAAAAAAGCTTTGATTTGTTTTGTAAACTTTCACGAATTTATCACTAATAGATTGCAGTTTTAATATTGAGCTTTTGACTTTCATGGCCGCGAACAACATCTTCAGTTTCAGAGATCGCAAGACATCTAAAATTAATTTTTGTAACTAAACATTTAAAAATCAATCAATATTTGAGCTTCCCATTCTGGATCCACATCTTGAATTTTGTAGATCTGACATCAAACTTAAAATAAGGGGCCGCAATAGGTCCTGACAACCCCAAACAACTTTAAATGTTTGTGTTTGAAGGTAAAACTTTCCCAAAATACCCGTTAAAAGCTTTTTCAATAACTTTGAAAAAAATTCATCGGATAATGCTAATATGGAGCTTTTTGACTTTATAGCCGCCATATTGGATTTACTATTTCCAATTTTCGAAATCAATAGAAATTTAGCGATCTCAAGACATCCAAAATAAACTTGTTTAGAAGAACATTTACAAATCAATCAATAGTTTAGCTTACCATTCCTTATTCCCCGTCTTGAATATTATACAGTTTCCATGAAATTCAAAATTAGGGGTTTCAAATTGACCTTCGAATTGCCAACAACTTGAAATATTTTTATTTTTATTTTTTTCAATACAAAGCTTTCTCAAAATACCTGATAAAAAGCTTTTTGGAAGCTTTTTTAAATAACTTCGAAAAAAGCTTTCGTCGAAATAACATATTTAGATTTAAAAGATCATTGCCTTAAGATTGCTGCTTTCAATGCTAATTTTACATCAATATATATAATAGTAAAACAAATAAAAATATGGAGCTTTTTCAAATTCAACTCCGCCATTTTGGGTTCACTATTTTTAATTTTCGAAACCAAATTTAGAGAAAGAGGTTTAGCGATCTCAAACCATCCAAATAAATATACGTAGATTAGCATCTAAAAATCAATCAAAGTTTAGCTTCCCATTTTTACTTCCTCATCTTGAATTTTGTAAAGCTTTTATCAAATTCAAAATTAGGGTTATCAAAAAGGGCTGACGATTCCCAACAACTTGAGATGTTTGTTTTGAAGACTAAGCTTTCCCAAAATGCCCGTTAAAAAGCTTATTGAAAGCTTTTTTAAATACTTCGAAAAAGGCTTTTATCGATGTAATTTATTTTTTAAACTTAGTCTGGAATTTATGACGAAGAGATTTAAAAAAAATGATTGCCTTAAGACAGCCGTCCTTATTGCTAGTTTTAATTCAATACAAAATAGTATAACAAATAAAAATATGGAGCTCTTTCACTTTCTACGCCGCTAATCAAACACCATTTGCAGATTTAGCAATCTTAAGATGTTCAAAAACAACAAATTATGTATGTAGCAAGACATCTAAAAATTTCTCAACATTTGAGCTTTTAGACCTTTGTAGAATCCATTCTGGGTTCACCCCAGGTAAATTTTCTAAAGCTAACATCAAATTGAAAATCAGCGACATCAAAATCCCTGGTAACCCTTAACAATTTAAAAAATTTGTTTTTGAAGATTAAGTTTTTCCAAATGGCTAAGAAAAACTTTTTAGAACTTTTTTGAAATGAAGCTTTTTTACTTTAAACGCCGCCATTTTGGATTAACTATTTCCAATTTTCGAAATCAAATAACAGAAATATAGAGAGCCCAAGACATGTATAAAGATTAACATTTAAAAAACAATCACTATTTGAGCTTCCCATTCTGGATCCTCCATCTTGAATTTTGTAAAGCTGGCATCAAATTTAAACTCAGGGGCTTCAAAAAACCCTGACAATATTTGTGTTTCAAGACAAAGCTTTCCCAAAATACCTGTTAAAAAGCTTCTTTCAAAAGCTTTTTTAATAACTTTGAAATAACCTTTCATCGCAGTAATTTCTTCACGAAGAGATTGCAGTTGTTAATGCTAATTTTACAATAATTAAAAATGTTGAGCTTTTTCATTTTCATGGCCGCCAACATCTTCCAATTCAGCGATCACAAGACATCTAAAATTAATTTATGTAACTAAACATTTAAAAATCAATCAATGTTTGAGCTTCCCATTCTGGATCTCCATCTTGAATTTTGTAGAGCTGACATCAAACTGATCAGGGACCTAAAAAAGTCCTGAAAACCCCCAATAACTTGAGATGTTTGTTTTTGAAGGTAAAGCTTTCCCAAAATACTTGTTCAAAGCTTTTTGATAGCTTTTTCAATAACTTTGAAAAAAAATCATCGGATAATGCTAATTTGGAGCTTTTTGACTTTATAGCCGCCATATTGTATTAACTATTTTCAGTTTTTGAAATTAACAGAAATTTAGCGATCTCAAGACATCCAAAATAAATTTATGTAGAAAAACATTTACAAACCAATCAATAGTTTAGCTTCCCATTCCTTACTATCCGTTTTGAATATTATACGGTTTTCATGAAATTTAAAATCAGGGGCTTTTTTTCAATATCAAGCTTTCACAAAATAGCTGATAAGAAGCTTTTTGAAAGCTTTTTTAAATAACTTCAAAAAAAGCTTTCATCGAAATAATATATTTAGATTTAAAAAATCTTTACCTTAAGATTGCTGTTTTCAATGCTAATTTTACTTCAATATATGTAATAGTAAAACATATATAAATATGGAGCTTTTTCAAATTCAACTCCGCCATTTTGGGTTCACTACTTACAATTTTCGAAATCAAATTACAGAGATTTAGCGATCTCAAACCATCCAAATAAATTAAGGTAGATTAGCATCAAAAAATCAATCAAAGTTTAGCATTCCATTTTTTCTTTCCCATCTTAAATTTTAAAGCTTTTATCAAATTCAAAATTAGGGTTATCAAAAAGCGCTCACAATTCCCAACAACGTTAAAAAGCTTCTTGAAAGCTTTTTTAAATACTTCGAAAAAGGCTTTCGTCAATGTAAGTTATTTTGTAAACTAATTCTGGAATTCGTGACGATGAAGTTAAAAAAAATTATTGCCTTTAAATAGCCGTCCTTATTGCTAATTTGAATTCAATACAAAATAGTACAATAAATAAAAATATGAAGCTCTTTCACTTTTAACGCCACAATTTTTTATTCACTACTTCAAACTCTCAAAATCAAACACCATTTGCAGATTTAGCAACCTGAAGATGTTCAAAAACAACAAATTATGTACGTAGCAAAATATTTAAAAAATACTCAACATTTGAGCTTTTACACGTTTGTAGAATCCATTCTGGGTCCACCCCAGGTAAATTTTCTAAAGCTAACATCAAATTGAAAATCAGCGACATCGAAATCCCTGGCAAAACCCTTAACAATTTGAAAAATTTGTTTTTGAAGATAAAGCTTTTTCCAAATAACTTCGGAAAATTTTTACTTATTACCAGTGTAATTTGTTTCTTTAATCACGAATATATGATGATGTGTCCTTGATTGTAGTTTTTATTGCTAGTTTTACTCCACCAAAATGAAATTTAAATGAAATAAAATTAAATTCGCTTGAATGTACGCTACCTAGTAGTATTTCGCAAGCACATTTTTTTCAATGCTGGGCAGAAGACTGAACTTAAATATAATCATAAAAATAACAATTTTTATGGGCTCAGAAGACGACTTAAAAAAACGAAAAATAAGGTAAAGTGAAATGGAGCTGGATTGCCATAGTCGACTGAGATGCAAATTCTATTAAATATTAATTAAACTTAAAGAATAAATAATTATTGCTCCAAATTATTCTCAGAAACAAAAGTTACAAAGCCGGATGTGTGGGATTTCATAGGATCTGAATCTATACACCAACCATGTGTGGTTGGTTTTTAATTAAACCAAAATCTTAAAACTATTTTTCTATTGTTTTCAAATATTAGCAAACTATATTTATAAAACACTGCAATTACAACTCTGTATGTCTTTTGGTACTACGTTGGTAATAATATTTGCCTTGCCATATTGAAGAGAAAGTCCCATAGTTTAACTTTTGTCTACAATGCTTGTAGTGTAGTATACGTTCGTTATTGAATAGTTTTGTGTATCGTATATTGTTGTTGGTATTGTTGTCTCTAGTTGTTTATTTTTTTATGTTTTAATTTTTGTACATAACATTTTGTGTCTATATCAAATATTTCCATTGATTTCAGAAATGTGTAGTAGAATGCAGCAACAATTATTTCTATTTTTTGCTGTACTGGGAATATGAAAATGAAATGTGAATGACGAAAAATTGTGTTGTAGGGAAATTGTAAATTTGTGCAAAAATATGTTAGACAAGAATTTTTTGTTGTTGCTATTGTTGTTGCTTTATATGTTGGACATTAATTTATATGTGCACAAAAATTTTGATGTACACACACATACAGTGATTGTCACTTTGTTGTTATTAATTATAGATATTAGATTTTTTTTGTAGTTCGTTACAAGCACTTGAAAATTTCCAAATTTTTCGCTATGTTAAATTATCACTTTACATATCACACTATTTAATCGTCACTTTAACGACGCACCTCTTATTCAATTTTAGTCGCCTTCATTCGCCTTGAGTTGCAATAGCTTTACCATTAACAATCTTATAGTACCAATTACGCTGCACACCTATTTTGTTTAACCAAGGAGTCATTAGAACACTACACCACTCACCAAAGTCCGTTCGTTCCGAACTGAATCCTCTATATATTACCAAACACTTTAGGACTTTAGGTGACGCTGTAAGTTACTTCGCTCATGGTAGCTTCAAACCTACCTAGTCGTGCCAATTGCTTTCATCGAAGCATATACTTAACATTTGTATTCTCTCCTCTACAAATTGCTGATTCGCCTCAAGTTTATTTTTAATGCGGTCTACGTAATTTTAGATCTCCAGGTAACAGTAAATTATCAACGAAAATGGTTCTGGCTTGTGTCATATACCACTAGTCGATACATCAGGAACATCTTTCTCCACAATCTTTGCTATATATATTCTCTTAACGTGTCGTTGAATTTGTTCACCTTATCGTCCCACTGTGAATGCATCTGTTTTCGCTTTTTATTCATACCGACAGAGCATCTGGCTGGTATCCTGAAATAAAACCGATCCGGAATCCTTCCTTAATCCGTGTCATCTGTTGCTATCCGCTACGTTGCACATTGTTCCTAAACGTTTACAGTTGTGTTAGCTATCTTCTAGTGGACGATGCTAACTACATCGAGGCGGTCCAGCGACTAGTCCGTTGATTCTACAAAAAACCTATCAATAAAGCTCACGATAAGTTACTAAATCAACTGCTACACAACTTGTTGTATTCCATGATACCATCGACGAGGTAGTGATCGGCATTCATAGCTTATATTTATGGCAGTGGACTATCTTAACGAAGAGACACGGAAGGCATGGCGATACCGTACCGCTGATAATGACTTTTCGACGGTACAACTATTTTTAGTTTTTTATGCTAAATCGCGTCGATGCATCGAACCGAAGTCAGATCAATAATCTGAAAGCTAACCAGCAAACCGCACCAGTCATCGAAAGTTTTATATGTCGTAATCTGGAATGTCACATTCTTATCGAAGAAATTTTTTTAAAGAGAACAACGGTGCTTCAATTGTATAACCAGTTGCTTTATCTGTAAACGTAGACACCATACTCTTGTTCATTTTCCTCCTGATGAAAATAAAATCGACATCCATCCAGCTACAACCGAAGCAATAGCAATCAATTCTCAACCATGCAGCAGCAGGGTTTATATTGCCTCTACCGGAGAAAACCATACGTCAGCTGCGGTCAGCTATGTTGGTAGTGCAAATGCTATTGTATTTTATCTACTGTGTTAGTTGAAGTGCAAGACAGTTACAAAATTTGGCATGTCATTCGCGGGCTGATCGATTCAGGCTCAACCAAGTAGTTTATAAAGAAATCGGTTGTAAAGACTCTCAATCTAAGAAATGGGAATGTAAGGGTCTTCGTCATTGGTCTTGGAGATTCTTAGGCGGATATATTTAAACAATATATAACACTCACAATCAGGTCAATCGTTTCACTTGCCATTGCCATATCGAAGCCTTAATTGCTAATAAACTCACCTCACATTTACCTACACACCCGGTGAATTTCTCGCTACTAATCAAAGGTGGGATTATTTTGGCCGACCCTAAATTCACAAAACCAGACCCAATTGCAATTTGCAATTTAGAATCTTGTTGCTCAAAATAGAAGCTTAGGATGGATAATTGCTGGGGGACATTCATCGCAATTCAAAGCTTCTATATCAGGCCAAAAGGTATACCTAGCTGAGCAGCAATAGGTAGAGATTGACAAAATCCTAAGACAGATCAGGGAAACGAAAATCATTTCAATGGCAAACTTACACACACTGCAGACGAATCTGAATGCATCCAATATAATGCACACACAACTAAATTAAATTAAAATGGGGGAATAGTAGTTACTTTACCGTAGCTTTGCGGCAATTCTATTCATGCTGCACATGGAATACATCAAATTTATACGGGAATACCAATAATGGTGTCGTATGGCTGCAATACTAAATAACGAATTTAGAAAACTATCTGATCAAACATTTTATTTGACTCCTTATCGCATATTTACACGTTCAAATTCCGCAAAGCTGCGAGTTGCTTTTAATGGGTCCCAGAAAATGAGCACCGGAAACTCATTGAATGATGAACTACTTGTCGGTCCAAGAGTGCACAAATAGACTCAATGATGCTTTAACGTTGCGAAACGAATTGATCGTGGTTTCACGCTCAGCGAGATTTAAACTCAGGAAATGGTCAGCTAATCATTCCTACCTATTCAACGAAATCGAAAACAGCAATTTACAAGTAATGAATCGAGAAATTACAACAAGTGATATCAATACTTCGGCTGCACTACCAACCATCCCGTGATGTATTTAAATTCAGGCTGTTCATAGCAGTCATCCAGGATGACCCATCCAGGATTGATACATTGGGATGGCTTTCTCCCGTCATGATACCTATTAATTATTCATGGCAAACCAATTGGATACGAATACGAAATGATTAAGGTGCAATCGAGGATTTGGAAATCGAAAGATAGTTACATTCAGTTATGGCACGCATCCAAGGACGCCAACGCCGCATTGTATATATTCACGAGTAGTGACACAAACGATGAAGGTATGCATTAATATCATCACAGCAAAAACTAAATTACCGCCAATAAAGACACTAAAGAAGTATTAAGTATTCCTCCAGAGCATATGTCGTATTTAATTCAAGATGTTAATGATTTTGAACAGCAATTGAACGGGATGGTATCAAGATTGTCAAAATACCTGATAATACTAAGAATTATAGCTAGCATCCAAAGATTATTGCATAAGGCACGTCAATCAATTCTACCGAAAGTGCTCGAAAGTATAACAGTGGATGAATTAAAGAATGCTGAGAGCTGTATAATTAGATATGTGCAGTTCCAAGAATTTCAACCTGACATTGGATCCAATCGTTCAGTTTTGGGCAGCCGTGAAATACCGAGGGTTAGCGAAAGACTGACTAACTCACCATTGAACTCTATGATAACCAACACCCAATCCTTCTTCCGTCAACTCATTTACTGGCGGGAAGAATGCTACATCATTTTCATCGTAAATGGTCGCATATATAAAGCAGAGAACAATCAAGCAGTGTGTGAAGTGCCATCGATTAAAAAAGAAGTACAGCATCTAGCTCAATTAATGGGTCAATTATCGTCATCACTGATCAACTTCTTTCGGCCACTTATTCAAAGTGGAGTTGATTAAGTCGAACCTCATCACATTACAAGTTTAAAGGTAATCAAGGCATATCTGTGTTTCTTCACATATCGGGTGATTTTTTTAACCTGATAATACACTCAAATATCTCGGGAAATAAGGACTCTACGAAAAAAATGGTATTGATTAAAATTTAACTACCCCTCCTCCTTGTAGGTGGGGCGGGGGTAACTTAAACATGAACTAAAACATGAACCCCTAATTTTTATTGCAAATTCGGATTCTACGGCTAAAAATACGTAGGATTTGACTGAAACACTTTTTTCGATTCATGATAGATGGCGCTGTAATTGACGATATTCTTTTTCAATTTCACCTACTGAGAACCTACGCAAACGATTCTGCAATACGTCTGCAGTAAAAATACCACGGTTTCATTGTAAATACTCGAAATTGGTCGTCAAAAGAAGATCGTCAATTATAGCGCTATCTAGCATGAACCGAACATACTATTGAGACATTTGAGTGTATCAGATTAAAAAAATCACCCGGTATATGGCCACGAAAGCTATTCATGTTGAATTGGTGACGGATCTCAGTACTGAGCGCTTCATAGTGGCGTTACGGGGATTTCAGGCGACAAAGGATTATAATTATTATTATTATTATTATTATTATTATTGGACGGCCATGTGGACGATCAGCCCCTCGCACAGCGACCTAAAAGATCTATTGTGCTGAACCCTGCTTAATCATCCATCCAGTCAATATTCAGGTTCTTAATGAACTTGATAATAGTGCCTCCCGGCACGTGATACATATTATCTGGGCTTATTGCTCTCCCTCCTTGATGTTTACTACAGCATGTAGTTCCGCTAGAAAGACGGTAGTATTGGAGCCCAAGGACTTTGAGAGTGCTGTCACACTCCCGTATATTGCTACCCCTACCCCGTCTTCCGTTTGATTTTACTCTTACGAGTTGCTGGGAATTGCAAATCGCTTGTAGGTTACCCAGCTTTACTACAGAAAGGCTAAATGAAACTGGAGGGTGCCTGGCATCCAGAGTCCGCATATTTTGAACTGATTAACCTATCAGCCATTCGTCCATCGGCATATGCTATTCCACGTTAGATTAGGGTTTTTTGTCAATGCTTTCTCCTTTAGCGCCGTACTTGAGCCTGTGCCAAAGGTTTTTTGTCAAGGTTTTCTCCTTTAGCGCCGTACTTTAGCCTGTGCCAAATGGCCAAAAATTTGCCAAGTGGCCTTAGTTACCAGTGGTTGCCACGAGGAGGCAGTACGTACACTTGCGAATTGTAAACAGGTTACCCCTTACACAATTGTACCCATCACGCAGCTGTCTAATGACAAGACCACAACAGGTCACGTGATGCGCACCCTATTGGAAGGTTACGGAGCTGGTAGATTATTCTACTCAACTTTGATCCCCCCTCCAATAGACGCCAAACCACCGTTGAGTAGTGATAGTTCCGGTATAAGTGGCAGAGAGTGGCATATTATAAAATGCGCTGCAGTTAGTGGCTCGTCGCTGTCATCATAGCGACGTTACTCATATGTGAGTATAACTCGCTTGAGGTGAAATTTTGTGAATCCGCTGAAAATGAGAGCCGCCGGAGGTATCAGATGCCATTTGGTTTAAAGCAACTCGCGTAGGTAGGTCGCTTAAGTAGGTCGCGTTAACGGAAAACACAACCATTGAAATATCCCTTGTCGCCTGGTGGTTTGGCGTCAACTGAACGGGTAACCAAAGTTGAGTAGATTAATGTACTAGCTCTGTAACCTTCCAGCAGGCTGAGCATTACGTGAGCTGTTCTGGTCATGTATTAGGCAGCTGCGTGATGGGTACAATTGTGTAAGGGGTAACCTTTTCACAATTTGCAAGTGTAAGTGCTGCCTCCTCGTGGCAACCACTGGTAACTAAGGCCATTTGGCACAGGCTCAAGTACGGCGCTAAAGGAGAAAACATTGACAAAAAACCCTAATCTAACGTGGAATAGCATATGCCGATGGACGAATGGCTGATAGGTTAATCAGTCCAAAATATGCGGACTCTGGATCCAAGGCACCCTCCAGTTTCATTTAGCCTTTCTGTAGTAAAGCTGGGTAACCTACAGGTGATTTGTAATTCCCAGCAACTCGTAAGAGTAAAATCAAATGGAATACGGGGCAGGAGTAGGAATATACGGGAGTGGGACAACCCTCTCGAGGTCCTTGAGCTCCAATGCTACCGTCTTTCTAGCGGAACTACATGCTGTAGTAAACATGTAGGAGGAAGAACAATAAGCCCAGATAGTATGTATCACGTACCGGGAGGCAGTATTGTCAGGTTCATTAAGAACCTGAATATTGATTGGACGGATAATTAAGCAGGGGCCAGCACAATAGATCTTTTAGGTCGCAGTGCGAAGTGGCTGATCGCCCGCATGGCCCCCCAATAATAATAATAATAATCACTACTCAACACGAAACTGAATTCGCTATCAATATGACAGATGCTGCAAAACCTTGTTCAGCAATTCTGCCGCCGTTTGTCAATAAATTCCTAATATTTGCTTTTACTGTACAAACTACAAATCAAAAAACAGAGAATTAAAAAAGTAAATGTTTTTCAAATTACTTACATACACGTTGTGGTTTCAGTATTTCGTGCCGGTAAGAACGATAAATCAAATTTAATAAGTGACAAGAATATTTTTTTAAAATCAAAATCACGACCATTTCATATCGGATAAGCAAATCAATTCTGATATTTACACAATCGTAAATAAAATCATATACCACGACATACCTATACATGTACAAGAATCAGTATCCAATTACAAAATGTATATTCGTTTATCCACTTTTCATGTCCACGTCAAAATACATCACGATTTTCTACAATTGATTTGGAAAGGAAAAAAAAAACGAATAACAACAGAAACTAAACCATGTTATTCCATTAAATCATGATTCCTCCTCCTTTAAGTGTTTTTCTAGGTATACAATACGGTTAGAATTCGATACATGAACGTCTAATTTACGCGATACATAAACACATACATATATAATTCACTTTGATATTGTAATTTTTCATTTTTGTAAAATGTAAGCCGATTTATATACATAAAACATAAACGTGATGATTACAACATGCTGACATTAATACAAACACCGTTGGTAGCATGTATTATACGCGGCGAGGAATATTCGAGCTTTTCCTTTTTTTTTTTTTTTTTGGTGTGTACGAGTATATGAAAAATCGACTAAATCGATTCACCATTCCGTTGTTGGTTTTTGCCTGATTCGAAATTATGCTGTATCCGTATATTATATGTACAACGAGATAACCTATGATTGCGTTAATTTTAAAATGTTAATCGTGCGAGGTTATCTGTATTCTGTGGTTTTTTGCGCTTTTTGTAATGTTTGTAATGACGACTTTGTCTGATTTTATTTTTAAGTTCGCGAATTTTTAAAATTTCATATACGCAGCGAATTGTTATTATTAATATTGAAATATAGTCTAGCAGGATCATTATAGATGGTAATCCTGAGAACCTAATGACTTGTCGCAGAAAGTGGCTGGGTCGACCAACTAAATATCTCATGATATTTGAGTTGAAGACCACTGCCCTCAGATTTTATCGAGACAAACAGTCATTTTGATTCAAAGCTAGGCAAATTTGACAATTAGACAGCACAGCAGTGTCCTTGACGGAGTAATTTTACCTGAAGTGACGTTTTCCATATGCTTTTCTCCATGAAATGGATCAAAACTCGAAATCGAAAGTGATGCTTTCGTTTGATTTTTTCCCAATACGTCATAGTTGTCACGCTTGTCGCCCAACAACAAAAACAGCAAAAGTTTAATGATGGTGATTTGGGCAATAGCAGAGATTAGCATTTACAACTTTTAAAATTTAGCCATTTGCAGAATTAAAGCTTATTAGCGTTTTCAGTTTTAGACTCCAGAGAATCGATTTTGGTCGTAAAATAAAGCTTTAGAGTTATGATTTTCAGTGACGGATTGAGCCAATTTTTTTTTCAGGCCCAGGTGATATCTAATGATATATCTTAGGTCTCTGATTTAGTACATAGAGTTTTACTCTAATATCGTACAATTGGGCGTAATTGTATTATATGTGATACTAGCCAACGAATCGCCACATTTCGGAAATATTCGCTTAATAAAAAACGGCATTTTTTACCCAGCAAACTTGAAGCGCACTCAGAAACTTTGCATCTACCGGAAGCAGCCTACTTTCAATATTTTTCAATATTTTATTTATCAGTTTCGAAATTTGCCACAGGAGAACATTTTCATTTTGATTGCAGTATCGATATTCTTATAGTCAGAAGGTTTTAGAGCCAGGGCCCGTTTTTGATCTTAATTCTGTTGACAAATTTAATCAAGTCTCTGTTCTACATGAAAATCAGGTGAAATCATTTCGATATCGAGAGGGCCCTGTTTTTCTTCCTTCTTTAGGTCCTTGCTTTTTCGCCTAAAATCAATCATCATCGCTCCACCCGATAAGTTATACATCTTACCTGGAAGGTCTTCTTACCTTAATACTAATCAAATGTATTTTTGTGATCTTCTACCGCTCGGGTTTGGCTTTCGTTGCTAAAAACTGTCATTGAGAGTCGTTTCGGATGACGGTAACATTCCTTCGATTAATCGATTTTACAGCTTGATAATGCCTACTAAAATATTAAATCCATACTTTCATTCAACTTCTTATTTTTTGTTGCAAAACGGCGTGATATTGTGGTGACCATTTGCTTTACTGTTTTTTTTTTAAATCAACCCATTTGAAGCAGTCGATGTCTTTGTTACGAAGAACTGAGGCCAATAAACACAACATTACTGGAGGCAACATTTTAGAACTGTCAGAGAGCTTCACATTTTATTTTTTCCTATGTCCATGGTGTTTGTTTTATAATTGTGAATCAGTTTGGCACATAATTCCGCAAATCTAACCCTTTTTACTTTCTTTGATTTATATATTTGGTGTCCTCTGAGTCCGAAAAATTGAGTTTTGCAATGGTGTCTGTCGAAGTCCTCTGAATAACTGTAAACTTTTTTTTTTATAAGATGAAAGGTCTCTGTGAATTTTAGCGGCCAACCAGAAGCGTCGGAAACTGAATACAAGATGTTCCAAAAAATAAGAAGCAAAAATAAATAAAAATATTAAATTTGTAGAAAATTTGCTTAATGAGTTTATCAAAATTCCTCGTTCGTAAAATAAACTTGTGTGATTGCCATACCTCAAATTTTGCGATCGGCAAAATTTCGAAATATCCATTTTCTTATCAGAATTTTCAAATATTCGAATAATCTTGAGGGGTTAAAACAGGTAAACGCAATTAACTTGGCCTAAAACGTAGGCAACCAAAATATCGTAGTAGAATGTTTGCCGATCGCTGCAAATCTTGAGATTTCGATGTTCTTTGACGTGAATTAGAAAATTACATTTTTCTAAGTATCGAATAAACTAGGATTAAATGGATAAACCCCAATAACGTTTTGAACAAATTGGCTTGTTTATGGTAAACGTCAAAAACATCATTGTAAGATTTTTGCTGATCGGTGAAAACCGTGAGACATTGACTTTCTTAGACATAGATTAGAAGATTATTAAACTATCCTAACTTTCGAATAAACTAGGATAAAATAGGTAAACCTCAAGAACTTGTTGAACCAACTTTAATTTTTTTGGTATACACATAAGCCTATCAAATCAAGAAAGTGAGATATTTACCGATCGCTGAAAATCTCCAGATTTCGATTTTCGTTGACGTGAATTAGAAATATTACATTTTTCTAAGTACCGAATAAACTAGGATTAAATAAATAAACCCCAATAACGTTTTGAACAAATTGACTTGTTTATGGTAAACATCAAAAACGTCATTGTAAGATTTTTGCTGATCGGTGAAAACCGTGATACATTGACTTTCTTAGACATAGATTAGAAAATTAAACTATCCTAACTTTCGAATAAACTAGGATAAAATAGGTAAACCCCAATAACTTTTTGAACAATCTTTTATTTTTTTGGTACACACATAAGCCTACCAAATCACAAAAGTGAGTTATTTACCGATCGGTGAAAATCTCGAAATTTTCATTTTAAAATTTACGAATAATGGGGGATTAAATAGATAAAAGACGGTCATGACTAAGGTACACACATAGGCCTACCAAGATATCAGAGTGAGATGTTTGCCGATCGATAAGAAGATATCCTTTTTATAAAATATTTGCGGGCCACCTGAAACCCATGTGCTTTCCGTCAACCTGGAACAGCAATTCTAAAACACCCAATACAGTAACCTACTTGTTAGTTCTAATCGTGCGTTCAATTAAAAAAAAAAGTTGACTTTCGAACTGCACACCTCGATGATTACCAACGAAACTATTAACGAAGTTCAACAAGCACCCGATCGAGATTGCAGCGTGGTCAAATATTCCTTTTGAAATCGTATCCAGAATTGTTGTACGTTCCATGTGACATGCTTATGCAATTTGATGCGATTGACCAGGATATCCAGCGGCAATTCCGTTGCCAGTGCTGTTGCCCGTGCATCATAAATAAAATGACCGGGAGTCAACGGTTGAAAATCATTCGAGTCTGCAGAAACAGGTGTTGTTGGACGCAAGTTTATTAAAGCTGCCACCTGTTTAACAATTGTCTGCAAATCATCGACTGTATAGTCTCTACATCACCAATGACATTACGAATAAGCCGCTTCATAATTTTAATACAGGCCTCCCAAAGCCCGCCAAAGTTAGGAATTTGAGGGGTATAAAGATCCACTCCACGTAAACGCTGGCGCTAGCTCCCCTGGAAATTTTTTGCGTTATCCGAATAAATCTTAGTTACAATACCTCGATCGCCGAAGAAACGTTTAAGCGCACGTACAAATGGCTCGTTACAGTAAGAACAGTCTGTGGACTCGAACGCAAAGTCCAGTAATGATGAAAATATTGGATTAATGAATTTTAAAATCGATGGTTTTTGGGAAGAAGTATTTTATGACGAGCGTCACATGGGAGATCAGCCCTCTTGATTCTTCCTCCGACTCGAATAAGATTCTGATCGTCAATAAATGGCGCCAAACTTCTTAATTGAGAGCTGAGTGAAAAGGCTACCCGTTGGATATTGCGCAGGAATCGATACTCGACCTCGGTTTCTTCCGAATAAGTTGGGGAAGGTATCTTGGAAAAGTAATTTGCGCTTCTTCTTTGTCATCTCGGGAGCGCGACACCCTTTAATAAAACGCATTACGAAAACAAAGCTTAGCCGAATATCCCTGAAACTGCTAAAAGCTCATTGAGTCAGTGGTTAATTTTCAAGCTAAGTCGCTCCTCCTCATCATCGATTGGATGGTGCGGAGGAGACCAACTTTCCTTATTTTGGTACAGAAACTCAGGGGCGTTGAACCATATACTAGAATTGGAAAGTTCGCTCGGGATGTGACGCCAACACACAATTTTGGTTATTTGTTGAATTATGAACACGCGAAGCACAAATGTGTTCCAACTGTGGGGCTCCTTATTTAACCAGCACAGACAGATCAAAGAATCGCTTCAATAATATTCTGCTGAAATCGTGATGTCATTCAAAACCTCGCTCTTTAGTCCACACACCAAATCAGCCAGCAATTTGGCAACCAACAGCTCTAGTTTAGCGATCGTAATTGTTTTGGTGGGCGCCACCCGTGATTTGGCACAATGCAATCGAATTACCGGACGTCGGTTCTCGAAACTAGAATGAAATCGTAATAGTCCCAAATGAGCCCAATTCAGTGCGAAATCGATTCCAACCAGCTAGTAGCTCTGCATTTAACTCAGAAGAAGTCCCAATCTAATTTTTGCTTCGCGAAAGAACAATTGGTTTCGTAATTTTATCCGAAGTACTCTTTGGAAAGCAGTAATATCGAAAAACATCACCATCTCCTACCTCCAGTCGTCATTTGTTTTCTAATCTCCAAAAGCTCCTCGATTAAATTTGCACCCACCATCAATCATATCATTAACATAAAAATTCTGACGGAGCACTTGAGCGCCGATCGGGAAACGTTCTTCTTCATCTGTCGCTAAGCGATGAAGTCTCGTTATAGCCAAATAGGCCCCAGGTGTGGTCCCATACAATACGGTGCAAAGGCAAAAAATTTGAATTGGATCATCTTGGTTGAACCGCCACAAAAATAACTGAAAATTCCGATCACCTTCATCAACTTGAATTTGGCGGTACATCTTTTGAATGTCGCCACATACCGAAACAACCTGAACCGCAAAAGAGTCATTGGTGACGAGCTGCAAGCGCTTCAGCATCTCGTACACCCGAATTAATTCCGAATAGCTTGCTCTCATTTAGGACAAGCAGTAAAGCACCTTCTTCAAGTTCAGAAAGCGGTGCATTGCAATATTATAAGATTTGCCCAAATACGATGGATTTTTCGAAAACGGCAATCGATAAATGGAACATCCACCGTTATTTCCAATCCTGCAACAGGATATGTTGCGATCTCCCAAAAAGACTACACCAGTTTTTCCATGATATCTAATTTTTCCAGCGACGAATATCTATTGGTAGCACTTGTAAGAACGATTCTGGCAGATCGAAGCCATGAATGATGTGGACCGCTAATTGTCCATCCAAATTTGGTTGCCTGTAGTATTGAAAGGAGATATACCCAGTATATTTCCCAGGCAGCAATATATCCCAAAATATTCTGGCTCCAATAAGCTTATCGACATTCTGGGGCTCGAAATATAATGGGTCAGCCAATTTACTCCAGCTGCCAAATCGGGGCACAATGATGAGCCGACAGAAACTCTTTGATGAAGTGCTTGCCGATCCAATTCCTCCTACAGATGTCATCGGTTTATGCCGTTCTATGTTTAATGTCTGCGCAAACCTCTCGGAAATGAAGTTCTCTGATGCTCCACTATCTAGCAATGTACAACATGGGGCCGATGAACCTTAATTATCAAGTACTTTGATGATGGCGGTGACTAGTAAAGCTGAATCATCTTGGAAACCGCCTGATGCTGCCTGATTGCTTCCTGCGAGTTTGAGCATTTGGTAATTTCTGCATTAGATGATGGACCCGAACTCGCTGAAGTCACTGGAATAACTACTGGGTTTTCTGCTTCAAAATGGATCATTGTATGGTGACGTTTACGGCACCGTTGATACACAGAAACCCGACAGTTTCTGGTAGAATGCTTTCCTCCAAATACATGACCCGGTCTGTTTCACTTTATACAGTGAAATAACTTAACCGAATTCGATGACACCAACGCCGAGTGGCTACGTCGATTTTGATTAGATGAACGGGTGGCTGATGACTGCACTGGAACTGGAATAGTTTGTTTTTTATTGTAATCGTTTTTTTTTCGTGTGGAGACACGTTTCTCCAAAAATGTACAAAAACCTTCCCATGTTGGTATATCCTTGGTTGTAGAATCCTCCCACTTGATTGCGGTAGTTGAGTTCATTTTCGACAACACCAAGCAAATCAGCAAATTTTCAGCTAGCTCATCCTTGCTGCAAAGTGAATTAAGAGCCCTGTAGTGAGCGGTAACTAAATGATGCATCTCCCGAATACCATCAGCAGACTCCTTGCCTTCTTACATCTGTTAAATGTGTATCATCAATTACCAAGGTCGTAAATTCGATTTTGAAGTCAAACCATTCGCCGTAATTTCCTGAGAATTTAGGAAGTTACAATTTCGGGAGCTGGATAGATTTCTTTACAAAAGATTACCGAGCAAACACCGCAATGGTTTAAGGTGCGCCGGTTGGATCGGGAGGTAGCGGGTTCAAATCCCGATAGGGGCGGGATGCAAAAGGGATTCATCATCTGATTAGGATCGGTGATGACGATGAACACAACTATGACCCCCTGTTGAGAATGCAGAATCCATCGGCCGACCCACCTTTCATGTCAGCACTGTAGGTTGGCATGAAGCAATGATTTAGGAAAGTTTGATTGAAGGTGTCTTTAACTTGATAAATGATCACAATTCCTCTTCATCTATATCGACGAGTTCCGTTATCGCTTCATCATACTCATAGCACCGTTTGTGATGAGAATCTGTCAGCTCCAACGGAACCTCCAGAGTTTCTAAATTAGCAGATTTTCCGTGAGAGTCGATCCAAGTTTTTATGCTCTATAGTTGACCATGCGACTTGCCCAATAATTTATTCAACCGTCGTTCCTCGTTTCTTTTCGACTTGTCCGTTTTGGGACCGATGATTGTTTTCACAAACTCAAAATTTTCCAGCAAATAAAATTTGGAAATAAATTTCAGCAGTATACGCTTGTGCGAACAACTGACCAGATAATAGGGTGTACAAAAAATTTTAGAAAAAAAATTAATAAGGCTGATTTACGAATCAAAAAGCTTTTTCGATGAGCAACACGCTTAATCATAAAAAAAAAGTTTGTTGATAACCGTCATCGCCGTTAAAATGTCACAATTATAAACGTTATATTATATTATCGTGTGACAATGGAACAAAAATCGTGCGGCAATGTTATAGCAACACTAGTGCGGCAATGTATGATTTTCTGTATAAATTTTAAAAAGAAATAGTGGACGAAATTATATTTTATTTAATGACTTGCACACACTACACCAAAAGATATAAACCTATCTACTTGAAAAAATTATGTTACAAAAATCCCTTAATACAATTTTCTTTGTCACAATGCAGATAAAATAAATAAGATTCAAAATTAACCCCCAGCTCGCAGACAACTTGTGCTATTTAAAATACCAAGAAAATAAAATTAAAAATCCGATCCTCGAGACATGTATATAGTTTACCCAAAACACAAAACGAGATAAACTATAATCTTTACATGACATGTAATAATTTCTTTTTTTTTTTTTTCGGTTGTTGTTATTATAATGAAAATCCTTTTTTGTATTGTATACGTGCAGGTTAAAATATGCCAACAACATAAGCCATATATACCGAACCATATATAACACAAAATAATAATTTTCTTTCTTAAACAATTATATTTTTATTCGTATATACCTTTTTCACTATTTTCCGCACAGGTACCAACTTTTTTTTTGCTTTTTTATGAATACTACTATGCTTCCTCCTCTAATAATAATTTGGGCCAAAATATAAAATATTTATTTCATGACAAAACAAAAAACGAAAGAAAAGGTAAAAATATTTTTCCGTCCGTTACATATAGAATTCTTCTCTATAAATATTCATTTTTTTTTTTTTTTTTTGGTTATGTAGATAGGTACGCTATGCTGTAAACACTGGCAGACGAAAAACCCTTTTTAAAAATTAAATAACCCATAATTTTTATAGAACGCATTGGCAGTACAGGGTTAAAGTGTTAATTTCAATAAATTATAATTTGACGAGAATTTTAATGGGGTTTCTTTTGTGAAAGGTGCTCTCCTATCATATTCATTTATTCGCATTCGCTATAAGCCCGTGTATAATACTCGCCTAGGTATTGTATACCCTTTTTTTTGTAGAATTAATTTGAAATATAATAATTATATTGTAAAAGCCAAAAAAAAAAGCTTTGTTGGTAGAAAAAAAATCATTTTTGTAATAATAAAGCGCTAAAATACAAAATAAATACAAAACAACTGATTAAATATCAAGGGCGGCACCCCTCCAATACTATCGAAATCATAAACCAAGGTATTTTCAATGATTATAATTGATACTAAAGCAGCAACAACAACGACTAAAAATTCGATATTTCGGTTGGGGTGGTTACGGTAATTAAATATTTTTTTTTTTTTTTTGTTCAGCGGTGGTTTCGGTGGAATTGATATTTATTTATTTTTTCCCCGTGCTTCTTAATATTGAGAAGGTTCGATTGTACGATTTATGATTTTAAAATCTTAATTTTTTTGTATTTAGAGACTAATGATTTCTTTTTCTTTTGTATTGCAGGTGAGTCGACGACTAGTTAATGTATTTTTTGTGGCGAATGGTGTGAGTATATATTAAAAATGGGAATTAATGAGTTAACCCAATTTATCGGGCTAATTACTTAAAGAGTATAAATATAACAAAGAAAGCATATCAGATTTATAAAGAGTAAAGATTACATTATTTTGTTGGAAGTCAGATAGTCCGTTGCTGCCAAATGGGAGTATTAAGTATTGTTTTTTATAGCAACTATTTCAAACCAAAATTATTTTTTATCACCTTAAAATATTTAATTTCCCTCTCCATCAATTATCAAAGCCTTTCTAGTGAGTTTATTTACCTTTTTCTACCTAACCTAACCTCGAAACAAAGAAGTTCATTTGGTTGTTGTCTTTTCATGTATTAAAATACAGACAAAACTTTCTCTTTCTATTATTTGGTGAGTTATATAATTCGCTAAGTCAATGCGCTTTTGCCTCATAAGTAATGTATGAAGTTAGAATTGTATGTTTGTAGTTTGGTCGTAGCTACCTGTTGAGTAGACCGAACTTTTTGTTCGTGCGAGCTTGTCAGTACGAAACCAAACTGTCACAGAGAAAGCTCAAGGAAAGTTTTAATTTTTTGGAGCCGATACACTTTGTATTGACCTCGGGTTACAGTACGGGGAGGATTTTTATATTTACTTTTTTTGGTAGATATATTTATAAATGATTGGCCTCGAAATGTTGTGAATGCCATTTTTAATATATTTTGTCTATAAAAAGCCTAAAGAATCTTATTGATTTAATACAGACAAAACTTTCTCCTTCTTTTGAAAATATCTTCGCCCGATGGATTCTTCAAGATTCTCCTCGGTCATCCGTTCGATATAAGCATCCAGATTCCAAATAATTTTACATAATTCAGTATTGATCTCTCGTTGAATCTGTCATTTCCGCCAATGATTTTCTTGTGGTTCTCAAAATCCCATAAACGAAATGAACTATTCGATGCATACTCAAGCATTAAATATTTCGAATATATAATTGTAGCATATTGAGCCAAGGATCTGAGTATTTGGCAAATCAGGTTTTTTGTCAAACCAAAATTGTGTATGAGTGTTACTTTCAAATTGCTAGACAAAGTGCTCGTTGGACATCGATTTATTTGATAATTAGATGTCACAATTGCTTCGTTCCGAAAGTTTCATTCAAGACCTGACGCAGATAACATCGATAAAGTATTTTCTTGAGTTATTCTAAGATTTCTGGAATTCTTAAATATTTAGGACACCTTACCGTATCAAATTGGAAAGGATTTACGCCCGTGTCTTTTGGGTGAGAATTAATCAAATATCGCTAGAACTTATCCACATATTGTATTTGTGCCACTCTTCTGTGTTTGATTTTTTTTTTTTTTTTTTTTTTGCTGACTGCCGAGTTAGGTTTATAGTGGCAGGGTTGCGTCATGTAAATAGGCCTTAACTGGGAAAAAATTAGAGAGTTGCGTAAGGAACATCAAGTAACTCGGATTGAACTGATTTGTCATTTTTTCTTGGCTAAATTAACAGGGTGGATCTGTTGCGATGATGAATTAAAACTCCCATGAATTTTTATGCATCTCGCTACCCACGACTTCTACAAGCTTCCTTCCTATGATGTAGTGGTAGCGTTCAGTAGAGTTTTGAAAAATTCTAAAGCATCTTCCCTTGGCTGCCGGTTTTCTGCTTCAATGTCTTGAAGGCTTGATCTGCTACTTGGTTCTAGGGGTTTGGCGATCGATGAATGCCTTGATAGTAACCAGGCCGTTCACGACAATGAGAGAAGAAACCGAGAAAAATGGCCACTTTTGCTGGATCGGGTTGGATTATCTATTGACTAATGCTGTGACTTAATTACATATTAGTTTTTCTTAATCGCTCGCCGAACGGTTTTACTGTAACGCGCAAAAGCCGTTCTTCGACTGAAAATGTAATTGCCAATCGGTAGCCAGATTTCAGGTCGACAATAAACAACAAACGTGCTTCATGCATCGCGTCACTCGTTGTTTCAATCCTAGATAGAAGAATGAATAATTGGAGTAACAATCCAATTGTTATTAGTCGGCGCGAAGATCTGTCGGCCAAGATTTTTTTGGTAATTTTTGATGAGGTAGTAATGGCGAGGTTGCCAGCCACGACAATTGAGATCGTTTTTCTGTTCAGAGTATACGGCGATGGAAAAATCACCGGTTGTAGCCTCCTTTCTTAAATGTTAACTGGATAACGATTCACGAATCGCGGTTTCGTCAAGTAGTTTGTACGGTCGCATTGTTGTGGGCCTGCCTAGTAAAAATCTTAGGAAAATTACGAAAGTGACCATTGTACCAGGGTCGACAACAAAAAAGCATCTTTATTTGTCGAAGAGTCCTTCGACTGTTAAACATGTTTGCTTTTAGTATAGTCAGCGACAACTGTAATTTTTTTTTGCCGACGATGAATTAAGTATTTATTATTGTGGTCGTCACCCCACATCAGGTACTACTGTTAAAATTTCTTTGGTATTTTTGAACTTGGGATTAGCTGTGACAACATCTTAAATTTCAGCCAATTTGAACAGTACATTTTTTTCTAAATGCTTTAAATGGTTAAATCCGGGATTTTTCAACAACAATTTAAAATTTCTCAAAAACTACTGAATTTCGGTAGAATATTTGGTGGCTTAATTTGTTGCATTTTAACCCTACTATAACGTCCTGCAAGGAATACGTCGAGTTACCAGTAATCATGTTTATTGATCTATTTCTACGACTTAGAAATATGATAACGTAATTCAGGCCATACTTATAAAAATAAAAAACTGCTTTTTTGTCTTATACAGGTTGGTTGAAAAATATTGAAAGTGACACCTATTAACCAGTGGAGGGATCAAAATTTATTCGCCATTTTAATATTTCATCTTTCATTTGAACTCACAAAAATTTTTATTTTGATCTGGTAATTCATTCTATATTTACAAGTCGTTAGAAGTTGACGTGTCATTGAATTCGTTTAAATGGAAAAAACCGAATATCGTGCAGTGATAAAATTCTTTTTTTTGCAAGGTTTATCAGCAACAGAAATTCATACAAAAATGGTAAAAGTGTTTAAGGAATCTGCTCCCTTATTTCCAACTGTGCATCGATGGCTTTTAGAGTTCAAACGTGGTCGTTCAAGCGTTGAAAATGAACCACGTAGTGGACGTCTAAAAAGTGCAACAATACCAGAAATCATTTAGCAAGTGTATAAAATTGTTTGCGAAGATCCAAGTTTGACTAAGCGTGAAATTGCTGATATCATAGGCATCTCGGACACGAACGAGTACTCCATGTTTTACATGAAGAATTACGTATGAAAAAACTGTTTGGAAAACTGGTGCCGTATTCGTTAACAATTCAACATAAGCTGGATCGAAAACAAATTTCTCAGCGTAATTTGGAGCGTTTTAAGCAGAATAAAACCGATTTTGTACGGAGACTTATAATTATGGATGAGACTTGGATCTATCATCATGCTCCTAAACTGAAACAAGAACGTTTAAAGTGAATTGAAGCTGGTTGTTCAGCTCCAAAACAGGTGAAGTCAGAATGATCGGCAAAAAAGGTCATGGCATCAGCTTTTTGGGATGCAAACGGGATTTTGTTGATTGATTATCTTAAAAAAGGTAAAACAATTAATTATGAATATTGTTACAAACTTTTAGACCAGTTGGATAAAATATTCGTGAAAAAAGACCCGTTTTACAGAAGAAAAAAATAATTTTTCATCAGCACAATGCACGTGCTCACACGAGTCATTTGACGATGGCTAAATTGAACGAATTAAAGTACGAATTGCTTGAACATCCACCGTATTCACCAGATTTGGCTCCCAGCGATTACTATCTCTTCAAAAACCTGAAACAATTCCTTCGTGGAAAGCGTTTTTCGTCGAATGAAGAAGCTATTGTAGCCGTGGAACAGTATTTTGCAGAGCTTCCGGAACATCATTACAGAGATGGTATAAAATTATTGGAGGATCATTGGAATAAGTGTATTGAAGTTGACGGAGATTATATTGAATAAAAAACTAATTTCATTAAAAAATGTACATTCTTTCATTTTTGCTTTCAATACTTTTCAACCAAACTGTATAATAAAAAGAAGAAAGTCCAAACGCCTAATCTCTTTAAATTTTTCTCTTTAAGAGAGTTTTTCTTTAAACTTTTTAAATTTTTCAAATTCCTTAAATCGTTGAATTCCAAAAAACTTTTAAATTTTTAAAATTCTTATTCTAATCTTATTCTTCTCTTTAAACTCTTCTAATCGAAAGACATTTAAATATCATAAAGAAATTAAAAAAATTTAAAGAAAAGAATTTAAATCATTTTAACAATCTTTAAATTTTTTAAAATTCTTCTAATTTATAGAATTTAAATAATCTTTAAGTTTTCTAAATTATTCGCTTTAAACTATTTAAATTTTCAAAATTCTTTAAAATCTTTAATATCTTTAAAGCCCTTAATTCTATAGGCTTAAATTAATTTTTAAAATTTTTTAATTCTATAATTAATTAAATTTTTAAATTCTTTTATTTTTGAAATCCATGGAATTCTTTATTAGTACTAAAAATTATTTTAAAATATTTTAAAATCTTCGAATTTTTAAGATTCTTTAGGTTTTTTTTTTCATTTCTATAAATATTTTGAATTTTTAAAATTCTAAAATTTCGCTAAATTTTTTAAATTCGTTAAATTTTTAAACTCCTCTCAAAATTTTCTAAATTCTTAAAATACTTTTCTTAAAATTCTTTAAAATATATAAGTTATTAAAATGTTTAAATTCTCTAAATTTCCTAAATCCTTTTAAATTTCATTTTTTTTAAATTCTTTTAATTTATATTTTGTTTAAATTCTCTAAATTTTAAACAATCATTATTTCCATTAAATTTATTGAGTTTATCAAATTGTTCCATTTATTTAAATTCTTTAATTTTCTAAATTTTTAAATTCTTTGTCTGAAAATTTTTAAGTTTTTTTAAATTCTTCAAATTTTATACAATCTTTTATTTTTTAAAATTTTTTCTAGAAAGCAAAATCTAGAAAAAAAATTGAAAGATAAGGATTTAATGATTTTTTCTATATATACATATTCCTTCAATTCTTTAAATTGAGGTGTTTTAACATTTTAAGTCCTTTAAATTATTTAAATTCTTTAAAGTTTTAAAATTCTCAACATTTTTAAAATTCTTTAAACGCTTTAAATTCTTTAGATATGTAATTTTATTTTCGTTAAATTCTTTAAATATTTTTATTTCTTTCAATTCATTAAATCCTTCCTTTAATTTATTTAAATTTTTTTAATTTTGAAGAATATTTAATTTCCTAAAATAGTTTATTTCATTAAATCCTTTAAGTTCTGTAAATTTTTCTGAATTCTTATTGATTTTGGAGAATCTAAAGGATTTATTTAAGTTCTTTTATTTTCTAAATTTTTTACTTTTTATCTGAAAATTCTTTAATTTTGTTAAATTATCCTTATTCTTAAAATTATTCAAATTCTTATATTCGAATAGAGTTTTTAAATTCTTAAAATTGTATTAAAACTTTCTTTAATTTATGTTTAAGTTATTTAAATCTATAAATTACAATAGTGCATTCTTTAAATTTTGAAGTTTTTAGAAATTATTAAAGTTAAATATTGTTGCTTTTGAGCTCCGTGGAAATTATAAAATTTTAGTTATGCACAAAAATAAAAAAATACTTTTATATTTCAGACTTTATTTTTATTTACGTAGATCAAGATTTCGAAACTACTTTGCTTACATTATCAATACTAACTAAATTTTTGTACTAACTAGTCTTTTTTTAATTGTGCCTGAATTTAAATGGTTTTTTCAGGTAGAATTTGACCAAAACAGAGAGGAATTTTCTTAAAGTGTTACAATATTCTGTCGGTGTAATTTAAAAAATCATAAAAAATATAAAAACCTACAGAAAAGGATTACACACAATATATGAAATAGACAGCTTAAGCAAATACACCCAACATTTTGTAAATAAAATAGAAAGCCGCACAAAACAAAATAAATATTTAGAAGTAGCCACAACATTAAAACGAAAAGCAAATTCTTATCTATCCCATTCTACTACCTTATTCATCTAAGCCGGTGAATGTCTTCAAAAAACACAACATCTACATAGTCATCAAAAGCGATTTGAAAGTAAAGACCTCCTTAGAAAATATAAAGATAAAATTAAAGAACATCAAAGCTCAGGTATATATCAAATTCAATGCGAAAATTGCGACAATGTGTACATCGGCCAAACAAAAAGAACCATTGCAAAAAGAGTTTCGAAACATTTGAGAGTGACAGCAATAGCAGAATATATTGTTACGTTGAATAATTCACAAAACCACTTTTTTTAATATTCGCAAAATTTTACTTATCACTTCTTATCGCACTAATTCCCTTTTTAAATTACTCGGCTTAATCTTCACACTATCGTGTCCCAAATACGAATAATCCAATTCGATCTCATTTGCCTTTTTATATACTCAAACTAGACTTCTAGGAATTTCATGCTCTCTCCAGTAAGAATATCTGGTACAATGTTGAAAGTTGTAGCATGGAAAATTTCCATTTTAGTACGTTGTTTACCGTTATGAAATATCCTAACCTAGGTGTCACTAGTAGTCGATGCTAGTAATAATTTTGTCTTTTTAATCAACTTATTCCATTCTATCCTAGAAGTCAATCTAACAATATTGTTACAGTTTTGCCTTGTCAATCAAGGTTCGTATCACTGGATTGTGAATAAAGCAAAATCAATTTAATTTATCACCAACGAATTTATTTATGTCACACAAAAATTTTTACAACACTAATTACTAACGATAATTCACAAAATCACTTTAATTTTCACACAATTTTACTGTACTCTTATAAATTTTATTTCGCACTACAACACTTTTTAAATCACTTTTTAATTCCTTTTAATCTTTACACTATCGCTTACCAAATATTACTAATTCCAATTCGATCTTGGTCGCCTTTTTATATACACAAACCAAACTTCTCGAAAGTTCATGACTTTTCTAGTTACAATAGTGTAGAAACATTTAGAACTGTTTTATTATGGAAAATTCCATTTAGTACAGTAAAACATTGAGCTATTAATTTAACTTATTCTATCACACGCTAGGTGTCACCGTCACAATATGATAATGTTACGGTGACACCTAGGGTATAATAGAATAAGTTAAAGTTTTACTGTACTAAAATGAAATTTTTCTTAATAAAACTGTTCTAAATGTTTCTGGACTATTCTTACTGGAAAAGTCATGAAATTTCTAGAAGTTTTGGTTTGAGTATATAAGAAGCGGCCGAGATCGAATTAGAATATTAGTATTTGGTAAGCGACAGTATAAGGATTAAAAAGTGATTTGAAATGTGAATTAGTGATATATAAAAACTAAAAGTGATCAGTAAAATGTGTGCAAATATTTTAAAAAGTTATTTTGTGAATTATTGTTTATAAACTGTGTTGAAATAATTTTTGATGTTAAATAAATAAATTCGTTTGTGTTAAACTGAAGTGTGTTTTGTTTTAATCACAATCCAGTGATACGAACCTTGATTGACAAGGCAAAAACATTACAATAGCAAACAAGCATAGATTTGGAATTTCCAGTTTAAAAGTAATACATCACAAAAAATTTGACGCAGCAGAACCTATTCGGCTTATGAAAACATACATTTAAAGAATGTAAAAATATACATATAGTATATTGTAATTTATAGATTTAGATAACTTAAAAATTTATTGAATTAAAGAAATGTTGAATACAATTTTAAGAATTTAAGAAATCTATTCAGAATTTTCCGAATATAAGAATTTGAATAATTTTAAGAATTCAGATAATTTAAAAAATTCAAAGAATTTTAACAAACAAATTTTAAAATTAAGAAAAAAATTTAAAATTTAAATAAATTCTTTAAATTCGTCAAAATTATGTGAGGAAAGGAAAGAAAATTAAAGATTCTACAAAATAAAAAGAATTAAAATAAATTAAATTGATTTAAGCACTTTAAATACTTAAAATTTCCTTAAATTCATTAATACATTAAATGATTAGGTCCCATAGAATTTCATTCCAATTTATTAAGTCTGTAAATTATTCTAAATTCTTTAATACTTTAATATTTTAATTATTTTATATTGTCTAGAATTTTTAAACCTTTCCCTTTAAATTATATACATTTATTAGATTCTTTAAATTCATTAGTCTTTACATTTTTTAAATCCTCTCAATTTTTAAAATTTTTTAAATTCTTTAAAATTGTTAAATTTTTTGTACTATTAAAATTTTTAGGTTTCTTTTATTTTTTTAATTTTGTACTAAATTCTTTGCATTTGATTAATTCTGTAGATTTTTAAAATGTTTCAAATTGATAAAGAATTTTCTAAACAAGAACAAACTTAGGCCCGAATTTATAGCCATAACTATTGCTATAATTATAGCAACGATTTTCGAAGATCATGTCAAAAATTCGATATGAATTTTGAATTTATTTTGTTGTGTTCGATATTTTGTAGCAATGCTTATAGTGATGGATTTTGATCACCATATACTTCGCTATATTATATAACAAATCTTATAGTGAGCAATATATTGGAAAGCATACAATTTTTGCTGTACATATTGAGCAACGATACAGTGAAGTGCTGAGACACAAAAGCGTAGGGTAGCGTTTTTGCTAACAGCCGCATGAGGAAATGTTGAATCGCGGCGCTGTACTGAACAGCCAGTGATTTAAACCGTTCCCACCCAGATACGAAGTAATCACAAATTTCGGCTAAAACGCATTTTTTTATTATACCTCGATAAATGATAATTGCGTATATGCATTACTTATTTGCAGCTTTACATTAGATAAGGTAATAATTATAAAAAATTTATTTTTGGTGCAATCTTACATCAGAATAAGATGTAAGGTAAAATGCATACGCCTCGACTTCGAAATTCGTCGCAAGATTTTCAACTGTTTATTTTTGATGATAATTTAGTGTGCCAAAAAAAACTTCAAGCCACGCTCTGTTGCGCGATTTTCTCATATGAAGTCTGCAGAAGTAGAAGTATGAAAATCTGTCTCTTAAAAAAACCCTTTGTCAAATTAATTTCTCATTAAAATTTGACAAAAAAATTAAACCTACTAACATAACTGAAAGTGAACCTAAAAACTCATGAAACATAAGATTTTGACAAAAAAGCTAAAATTTTACCATCACAAATATTAAATTATTTAAAACATAAAATTCCACAAACCTAAATGAACATGATCCCACTTAACAGAAAAAAAAATATTAACTAAACCATCTTCACATTTAATTAACTTTACAAAATCTTAAAAAATTATAAATCCATCTTAAATATTTTTATAAACATTCATAACCATCATTAATATCTTATGATATGCAAAGAGGCTAAAAAATTTAATAATTAAAACGATTCTACTAAAAGAAAACACAACCAAACAATTTCATTTCTTACAATATTACCATAAGGAAGTAAATTTCTTAAGAATTTCTAATTATGAACGGAAAATAATTTAATTTTTAATAATTATCTGAATAATTTTAATACAAAAATCTTCTCTTAGACGAACTGTACAAATTAGGCAAAAAGGTTTTTATTGCCTTACTTGCATACATATTAAAGAAGTAGAACGATTAGCATTTCATTACCATAGTTTTATACGCTGTTATTAAATCAAGACAGCCTAAACCATAAATAAAATCAATAAAAATCGTACGTCATCAAATGTGATAAAAAAAAAAAAAAACGATTTCAACAAGTCAAGAAAATCATAATTAATTAACATACTTAACGAGCATGATGATTCATTATTCGTTTGTTGATTCATCATTCGTTTAGCTGAAAGCATTTCAGGTTACTTTTATTTAATTTGTTTCTAAATCAAGACGTTGTATATACATAAGTTAGATCCGAGTAAAACCAGTTAACACAGTCAATATCTTTTGTAATTTGTAATACTATTGATTGATTGAATTGGGGTCCCAACCATTATGGTCAATAATTATATCGATATCTTAGAAATTTTAATCAGCTTATAAGTAATGTTTAAATCGTGTAAGTAATTTTGATAAAACTTGGTTCATTTAGTTGAAGTTTTATTTCCAATGGCGATATACAAATAATTTTAACGACCTTGAACCGATGAATGTTTTTACGTACCGAAAGGTTGTATACATAGTATTTTGCTTAAAGTGTGAAGACAATTTGTTTATTTATTTGCTTATTTTGTTTGACCATGTAATGTCTTTGTAGAAGCTCTTTAACTTTGTATGTTAGACCATGGTGTCAAACTTTATCAAAGGCTTGAAGATGATTTTGATTGCATTTACAATTCTATATACTTGCTCTGTGATACCATTTTGGTTTCGGAACTCAAATTTATGGTCTGGAATAACGCGCCGTTCTTCTAATACTAGTTTCAATTTCGGTTGTAACGTGATGATACTGTGATACACTACGGAATATTTCAAGACGGCATATGGTTCACTACGGCATGTGGTACAATACTGCATACTTCAAAACGACATATGGTACACTACGGCATATTTCAAAACGGCATATGGTACACTATGGCATATTTCAAAACCGTGTATGGTACACTACGTCATATGATACATTACGGTATATGATACATTACGGCATATGGTACACTCTGACATATTTCAAAAGGCCAGTAATTTTACACCCTTCATTCAAAATTGAATAAATTTCAGAATCAAACTTCATTCCTGTTTATAAATTAATAAAATTTCCAACAGTTTTCATTTATATTTGCCTGTACTTCATTGTACTTAAACAGTTGGTTTTTTTTTTTAAATAACCACAAAACAGGAAAGCGATTACTAACTGAAAATGTAAGTGCTATAAAACATCTGCTGTACTATATTAGTTCGGTAAAAAAACAACAACAAAAAAACTAAAATCTACACATATCTTTGCAAAAAACAAAAATAACCTTTAAAGAAGGCCATAAAAACAATCATTACACAAATAAATTAAAAAATCAGCGAAGTAATTAGTTAATTATGTTGCTAATTATTGATGTCAGTAGAATATTTGTTGCATCTATTTACAAATAATTTTATTTAATAAAAATAACTTCTAAACGTTTCAACAGAACGAAAAAGCTAAAGGGCTAATTCAGGTATTTTTAATTTTAAAATTAGATTGAATTAAAATTATATTTATATACAAATGTATTTCCATTAGAAGAATAAATTTTATTTTATTAAGTAAAGGGAAATTCTGTTAAATCAAAATTTTGATAAATGAGAAAAAATTCCATTAGGTGAATTAAAATTTAAGTAAATAAAGGATAATTCTACTAATTGAAGGAAAATTCTGTTAGGTGAAGGTTGAAAGGAAAATCCGTTAAGTGAAGGTAAATTCTATTAACTTATTCCTGAACTTCATCTACAAATAATTTTAAGATCCAATTTCCATCGTACTTACCAAATTTCAAAATATTCAGTTTATAAATAGACTATTTTCATCAAAATTGACCATATTCCAGAACTGTATCGTATATGTCGAATTTCATAATAATCGGTTAAGAAACTGCCAAGTTTTATAAAAACTGGCCATATCCAAAAACCTCATCTAAAATCCGTTGTATAATCCCCTTTCCATCGTATATATTGAACTTCATCATATTCGGTTAATAAATAGCCAAGTTCCACCCTAATTGGCCATATTTCAGAACTTGGTCTAAAATCCATTTTAGTATTCCATTTTCATTTCACTTGTCAAATTTCATCATAAACATTTTGGAAATATTCTGTAACGTACCATATGCCTTAGTGTACCATATGCCGTATTGAAATATGTCGTTTTGAAATTTGCCATTTTGTGTACCTTATGTCATATTTTCGTATTCTATTTTGAAATATGCCATGTTTAACGAATCGCTACTGGATAATATGATAAAATCTGATGAGACGTCTTTCAATTTGAATGTTATTAGTTTTATGCCTTTGTCTGGTAATTCTCTTCTCATTTTTCCAGTAATGGGATCATGTCCTGGAACCTTTTTCGGGCTTATACAATTTTTAATTCTATTCTTAACTTTCTTCCAATTATAATTTATAGGTTTGTAGAATAAACCATCATCCATTCGCTCAGCATTTGCTTTTTTGCTTTTTCTTCATCACTTTTCGCCCAAATTCCAATTGATAATCTAATCGGTCGATTCGAGTTTCTTGGATGTTTTAAATTATTTGTTGCCTTCAAAAAATAAAAATCTGTCATCTCGGTTGCCGAGATATTACTTAAACAGTTCTGGATGCTTTGGTTTTCATCTTCTCATAATGCAAATCTTAGGGCCTTAATAGCTCGATTTAATTTTCACGTGGAAATCAAATTTTTTTTTTTATCCATGTGCCAGTAAGTTAGGTGACCAACAGATAAATAATTCAAGGATTTTTCCTCTATGGCTTCATTAAGTTGTTTGCCTTTCGGCGATATTAATCTGGTACGCCAAAGAGTAAGTTTTGAATTTTTTGCCTTGAATTTTTACTTTTTTTTTATATCCTCTTTTGATCTCCGAAATGTAATAGTCACCCTCCGTATTAAATTCGATGGTTTTTGTACGATCTCTATCTGATTCTTCCCTCAAATATATTGGTGGCGTTTTCTCAATTTTTACAGTTTTTTTAGGCGGCGGGTCTTCACCGACCAAACAAGAATACCATGCGTTAATTCTATGCTAGTAGTAAATTTATTATCACTTGCACTGGCCGCTGTTTTAGGGATTCTCCTTCGTTTTGATCGGACAGTAATATATTTGTCAAGTCCTGTTTTTTTAGCATTTATGCCGCATCCTCAAAAACTATCGTCAATGACTTTTATAGTAGTTTCGCAACAAAAGAATGTAAAAAGTTTCAAAGAAAATCGAAATTAGTTGCAATTCTCATTAATTATCTCTATACAATGATTGAGGCACCGAGCTGAAAGGACCTGCTCAAAAAATCAACACACGCTCAATGAATTTTCCCATAGAAGAAGACAAAACAACCAAAGTTCAACATCCACGTAACATTGGCAAGAGATTGGTGGTTTCATTTTGCTCAAGGGGTGGTCGAATCAACGAAAGTCTTATTTCTGCGGTAAAAAAGATTTTAAATTTCAGATGTCAGTTTTGCTTAATGCTCCGGCCGCTAGGAGCAGCCCCTCAAAAAAAATATCAGAATATATCCCTACTATGGGCTTAAGTTTCCAAGGAACAATTTAGAATCTAGGAAAATAAAAGTTTGTGGTACGATTAATTGAGAAGTTCCAGTGCAACTGCAGAGCTTTCTAACCGAACTATCACCGGCCCCGAAAGTAATCGGTGTTTCTCCCAGCTTTAAGGGAGATTTTGTTTCAAAGCAATGCAAGTCGACAATTCTTCAACCCTTCAACCCTTTCCGAAATAGTAGGGAAATGTATAATTCCTGGAAATTCATGTACAGTTTAACCCTTTTCTGAATGTTTCAGTTCTTTTGAAAATAAATTTGAAATCATGTCTTCAAAATGTTATGATATCTAAAGGAAAGTTGACCAGTTTAGTGAACATCAGATTGTGGACTCGCAGTTATGCGTCGTTAGTCATCTATAGGAGTAGTCATCATAGGAGTCGTTAGTCATCCATAGGTGTAGTTACCACTTAATTTTAAAAAGGACTTAATATCAGGACTCTAATCTACAACAACAATTATTGACCGAATAAACTTTCTTCATTTTATTGAAGTAACCGTTGTTGCAGAAGTGGCAAAGAACTAGTACAGATTTTTGTCGATTCAATGCAGGCAACCACTTGCTAGTTAAAAGGAAACTTTTACGGGACAAATATATTTAATTAAGGGTGGTTGGATATGAATCCGAGGCATACCTGCTGTGAAATCGCCCATATTTTTTGACGTTATCTATATTGAAATACAACTCCTGAGTACAAAGGAATACGGTGAATTTTAATGACTTCTGTTCTGTTATATGTTCTATTAATAAGATTAATATGATCCCGAATGGAATTACCTAGTCTGCATTTCCAACCTTTAATCTGGCCCATTATAAGTTTAACATTCTCGTGGCCGTGGCCGGAATTTTTCACAATTTCGATATAACTCAAAAATCGATATAACGGAGTATTTTTTCCACCGAATATTGAGACAATTCTTAAACATCAATACCGACAGACAAAGCAAAGCTTCAGGTGTTTTGGCTCTCATAACCTTCTTTAATCCAGAACTTCAAGGCAGATGAGCCACTACTGGGTAATTAAATCTATTAATTATGAAAAGCCTATCGTTTTCTATTCGAGGATACTGACTGCTACGAAACACCGGTACACGATTTATCCACTCTCTGATGCACGTTTGTTTTATTAAATCCGTTAAGCATGGTAACAAATTAATCACCGCTCAAGCCAAATACCATATCGTCTTGGTTTGTCAGTTAAAGACTCAAGGCATACAAGTCTAACACTGTATTCCGAAAGTCATTGTAAGTTCAACGGAATTAAACAACACAAATTGAGCGAATGATAAGCAAAATAAATTACTACCTAAATAAGGAACACACAGGCGACTATTGTAATTATCTTGACAGATACCATCCAGATTCAATCCAGAAAATCCCCAATTTTCATATAAAAATTGTCCATGGTGATCAGACCACGTGGAAATAGATGCGCATGATTTTCTTGATTTAAAGTAACGAAAACGGAACTCCGTGTGAGAAACCCTAGTAAAAACTACTACTTTTATGCTTATATCAAATGAACTACTAATGGCAATTGGCTAGCAAAAATAGTATGCCTCTTGTTTGTCCTATATAGCTATTTGAATCTCAAAAACAAACTATTCGTTTTCCTAAACAGTCCTAACTAGCTTTTAAGCAATTAACGTCATTGCGACAGCTGTCATTTGAGACAACAGGCCTATGCAACGATTTGTTAAAGAAAATATTGGGGTACTGATACAGTGTTCTATGAAGAATAGTGTCACATAAAAAAATTTAAATCGGCCACCCATGTAACTGTCAAGCATTTCTCATTATTGTAACTAATTTCGTTTGACACATTTAAGCCTTTAATATGATGAAAGCAAATTTAAAAAACTACACTCGGTCATCAATGTGTCCATAAGCTCTCCCAACTATCTTAAGGCTTGTACGATGATCTTTAATTGTATTCAACAAAATTTAGAGAGGCTAACAGGGTGTTCCTTGAAGAAGTGTCAAAGATAAAATGTAAAACGGCCATTGATTTCTATCTAAGCTGACCTAACTATCAATTGAGCTACTCTACGACCTTATAAATTATTTTTCATCATGCGGCTTTTGTAATTTGAAACATGAACCCTTTACGGCGATTTACGTAACTTTTTCAAGAAAGTCTAATAGGTCCGGCGGCGTATTCTTTATGAAGGATTGTCACAGATTCAAGCATTTATGGTCATTGCGCGGTTTGCCATTTGATACAGTAGGATGAAAATCTAATTTGGCTGACAAGGTGTTCGTGAATAGCATTAGGTACAGTAGGCCTAAACGATGATCCAACATTTAAAAAAAAAATTGACAGGGACCACTTAAAAATATGTCATAAAAAATAAAGCAGGCCTATGCCACGTTCTGAGTTTTTTTAAGAAAATCTAATGACTGACAGGGTGGTTCACGAGGTGATCAACGTGTTACAAAGCCGTCCTAATCAGGACGATAATGCATCTTTTAGCAGAGAACTAACCCGTATGATAAGCCGTATCAATTAGTCACATTCTGAACTTCCACAACCGTCTTGAACAATTATCTTTGATCTACATAATATATAATTTATGCGTTTTCTAGAGTAGTAGGGCATACTACAGCACCGTTATCTCGACTATAAATAAAAATGAAAAATATTTATTGAATAAAAAATAAAAATGACAACGTATAAATTTTCCCTAAAATTGAAATTGTTATCGTCCATCATTTTGTGAGAAGAAAGAAAATCTAAGACAAACTGGGAACTTTTTTTCTATGTTGGTGTGGTTGTTGTTGTTGTAGGTATATTATAAGTCTTATATATATAAATATATGAATTGTAAATTGAATGGGAGAGCGAATGGTTTTTTTTTTATCTTCGTCGGGTTTTATTTTTGTTGTTTCGGATAGAAAATAATATTAAGTAAGATGATGTTAGATTTTTCACCATGTCTTATGTTTTTCAATGTTCACTCATTCGTTCGTTTTTTCTGTATAGGCACAGACGTAATAATATAAGAAGTAAAAATAGCATACAAATTTATCATTACATTTGATGGAAAATGTCATTCACTTTGGAGAGTACATACATACTAAATTTATAAAAATAACGCAAAAAGTGTTTTTGGGTATACCAATCTCCCAAGCCAATTATCATCATCACATTTCAATAAACGATTACTTCCCCAATTCCCTGGAATATGTCAAAAAATAAAAATTTATCTATCTCCTTACATACTTACTTTATACATATTTAGCAATGTATGTGGGATACAAAAAAAAAACAAATATGTCATTCATCTACCCCATAACCAAGTGGCCTACATCTCGACGACTAAGAATAATATCATCTTATTCATATACATAAGGACAAATAGTCGGAGAAAAAATAAGATTTATATTATTTCCATTTCGGGTTCTGTGTCGTTTTTTTTTGTTGCCTCTTATCAAGGGCAAATTTGACAGGTTTATTTATTTCCTTGGAAAATGAAAATGAACAGAACACAAAAAATAAATATTTTTAATGACTCAACATTATCATAATCTTCAGCAATTTATATTTCAAAGAAGAGAGCTTATGTCCATCGTATAAATTTAATATTTAGCATTTTTTTTTCTTATGTACTCGTCCATACATATGTACACATATTTCGGCTGGCACAAACAAATAGCTGAGCATTGCTATAATTATTTTATTTATGCCGGTTTATTAATCAGCTTATAAGCAAAAAGTGTTGTGGGGAAAATGATTACATAAATAATAGTGGGTCGCCAGGGTATATTTTTCCTTCAAACAGACAAAATTTAAATAAATGAGAATTCACGACCGAATTGTTACCACTTACTTTAAAATTTAAAAACCTTCAATTCTAAAAATAAATTCAATTGATTTGCCTCACATCTTAAATTCCATCCATGGAGTCTTTATATACATACTATATACTATACAAAATACACTTATATATACAATTTTGAAAAGGATTAGAGTTTTTCATTTTTTTTTTTTTTAGTTTTTCTTGTTGTTCCCAGTGAAATGAAAAATTAAACAAGTTTTTGAAAAGTTGAACATTTTTACCTTGTACGTTCTTCGTACATACATACATACACAAAAAAATTTTCAAAATAAAACAAAAGAAAATCTCTAGGTGAATTTTACAAATATTTTTTGCTGCTTCATTTTATTTATTTATTTATTTTCCTTTTTTTGATTATCTCATAGTGTGGAGGTTAAATAAAAATATTCAATTTCAATAAAAATGATTATACCAACCACCACCCCGCAGCATATACATATATACACTCAGCAAGGTAACAACAGAATTTATAAAATATAAATAAATAAAAAACAATTCAATATGTTTTTCAATATTTACTGTTGTTCTCGAGTTTATGCTTATAATACAGGCGAGATTATAAGACTAGGTAGTGAACAATTTTCCAATAGCACAACGGAAATATAAACATAAGTAACAACCACAATATTATTAAAATAATAAAAAAGGTTTGTTATTTTTTATTCTCCTATATATGCTATATTTGAAGGTGAAAGGGGCAGGTGGAAAATTGGGACACGAGGCTACACGAATTTTGCTGCAGAGCAAAAAAATTAGGATATTATGTTCTATACTAGAAAAAATGTTTTTTTTATCCTACATAATCGCTATGTATCTACATATGGAATCAATTTTCGAGACACTTCGGAATTTCTTCGGCTTGTAAGAACTAACCTAACTAATTCATGTGTCTTATTTATTGTCTGTTGAGAAAAGTCGTTTTATGAATTAATATACAAACGTGCAATTCGATTATTAAGCAAAATTAGAAAGACAAATATCATTCCTGCTACTTCATTCATATTTGGCGTGAAACCATGATACACCATGACACATTGGATTGAAATTATAATTAAGTCAAAAATATTTTTACGAACTACGATATTAAATACATGTAATTAGAATAACAAATATCTCAAATTCTAAATAGATTTATTATTTCAAATTATAACAAAAATGCTGGTCCTTTGATCAGGTAATATCGCGCGTGAGGCGGTGTAGTCATTGGATAAGACAATGGCGGTAAACAGAAATTCGGCGAAGTAGCTGTCGAAGCCATACTGCAGTTAGAAGCAAGCAAGGCCAATGTGACTGCTTTGCAACAACGATTAGGTAAAACCGTCCCAGCCAAAAATAAATCCGGCGAAGAAACTGGTGCTCGTAAACAACAGTTGGAGTCGATCTGAGGAGAGACAACGAAAGTTGCCGAAATGACAAAGGAAGAGACTCCTGCTACCCTTCAAGAGGTTGCCACGAACAAAAACAAAATCAACAAAATGGTGTGATTAGGATTGGGCTCAGCGTACGTGACAAATGAAATGGCCCACTTAATCAATCGATCTCGATCCGTCCGCTACCACTAACAACATATGACCCGTTTCAAGTAAATCGCAGAAGCAAATGATTGGAGAAAGCCAATAGCGAGACTGGACTTTGGCAGGTTGTATTGTGCGTTAACCTTACGTTTCGGGACGCATTATCAGTAAACGGTTATTACAGCCCAAGGAAGATTTCCATGCATTTGGACTGGGTATTGAAAAGTTAGTTCGGAAAGCATTTTCCACCCTTCCATAGGAGGCACTCGATCGTATTGCCATGATGCAATTTATTGGTGGCTTTTGAAAAAGCGAAGTGCAAGATCTCATCAGGATGTCGAGTACCAATAGCCAATAGCGAGACTGGACTTTGGCAGGTTGTATTGTGCGTTAACCTTATGTTACGGGGCGCATTATCAATAAAAGGTTATTACAGCCCAAGGAAGATTTCCATGCATTTGGACTGGGTATTGAAAAGTTAGTTCGGTAAGCATTTTCCATCCTTCCATAGGAGGCACTCGATCGTATTGCCATGATGCAATTTATTGGTGGCTTTTGAAAAAGCAAAGTGCAAGATCTCATCAGGATGTCCAGTACAGCGAATCTGCACTAAGCAAAGAGCCAACAGTTTAACAACAGTTAGCAGCCCAAACTGCTACAGAGACTGAAGCACCACGATACACAGCGAGACGAACCAACATGTAAATAAAGCGGAAGTCGACAAACATGCATCTACACCCGAATCATTTCAGGATATAGGCATTATCTTGGGAAAATAACGGCAGTCCCCCAAATAAATCACCATTCAGACGAATGACCATTGGGCTTCTAAACAAACGAAAATGCCAATTTGTTATCGGCATCGGTGCCGTGGCAAGTTTACTCAACAATAAGATACTAGGCATTGCTGAGAATTCAAAGCTTTCTAGTTTCTAAGGAAATTTAAATGCCGAAACAACTAGAGGATGAATGGTTGATTCTTGACGACAACAAAGTACCACTTATCCTTGCCAGAAACCCTGCTATTACCACTATGTTAAGCGTAACTTTGCCACCGAGGTCGGGAATAGGCGTTTCTATCAAACTTACCAACAAACGAACGGGTATCAATTTAATCGAGCAGTGTCTAATTGAGTTTTGGTCGCTCGAGAACTCATCGATCCAAGTCGCAGTATTCCAAAGGAAACCCGTATGGTAAATCTGACTAACCATTGAAAATAGTTGCGGGGAACCGATCGATCGCTATGACAAATTCTGTGTTATAATACACGGAATTGAATCGAATAATTTCTGGCTGTTAATCAGGATGTACGCTGCCAAAGCATTAAATTGACGGTATATTACCGGTTCCGATAAAGCAAGTACCTCCTAAAATACCATTGGCTAAACGAAACGAGGAGAGAAAACGTTTGATTAATTGGAAGGAGAGAGGCGGCAGTTGTAAGATGGATTACTGAGGTTCTATGTCGATTACCGGCAGTTAAATAATGTAAGACAAAAGGCGCCCCTCTGCCGCGTATTTTAGTCATGCTAAATGTAATAAAATGGGCATGTTGGTTTTTCAAACTCGATCTAGAATCAGGGTACCGCCATATGGATCTCGAACCTAAAGATAGATGCAATACTTTATTTTCGGCCGGAAGGGGCCTTTTTCAATTCACAGTTGTTCCTTTTAGCTTATGTAGTGCCGCCGTCACATTCTCGCGCCGATGGAGTTACTTTTTGCTAGTAGGAGAATATCGGACGGAAGAACATTGACGAGCTGGTAATGAAAATGAAACTGGTTTTCGAGTGATTACGGAATTCAAACTTAAAGCTAAATCCAAACAAGTGTCAACGGTTCAAACTTGAGGTTTAATATCTCGGACACTTTGCTACCGAGCAGGGAATTTGAACTGACTCAGTCAACGTAGCTACTATTCGAGACTGGCGCCATCCTGACGAAAATTGAAATGTGCAACTTTCTTGGTCTTTGTTCGAATGACACCAAGTTTTTTTTTATTTATGTTTTAACGTTTTGTACTCAATCGTTTTTTTATAAATTTTATATTTTTGAGATATTTGAAAAATAAATTCTTCCGAAAGTTCCCACTTTCAGTTGGCCGATTTAAAAATTATTTATCTAATTTTACGGAATTTTCAATTTTTTCTAGAATGTTTCAGGACGTTCCAAAATTCTCTAGAATCAGTTTCAGAATGTTCTAAGAAGTTCAACCATCCATTGTCATTCATTTATGGTTGTAGTGCTAAATTACTCTTGATATCCCATTGATAATAAGAGAGTTTGGTAGCTGCCACTACGCTTGGGTAGGAGTGGATGGCGAAAGTATCTAAAATATTGTTTTTCTTATAAGCCAACTAAGTAGTGGAATGTGCTGGTGAGTGAGAGGCGGAAATGTGTGGTCAAGAGGAAATATGTGCGAAAGAGACGGAAGATGCATGAGTAAGACAAACTGTTTTAAAACGTTTTAGGATTGTAGAGAAAGTTTCGAAATGTTGCAGAATTTTCTAGAATTTCCTAGTTTTCCAGATGTTCCGAAATGTTTTAGAATTTACCAGGATTTTTTAAGTTCTAATTAGTTCAAAATTTTCTAGATTATTTTGGATTGTTCCAAAATGAAATAAAATGTTTTGGAATTTCTTAAAAAAATCCAGAATATTTTAGAATTTTCTAGACTTTTAGAATATTCTAGAATTTTCTAGAATGCTTCAGGTGCACTGAAATTTTCTTTTAAGAATATTGAAAAGCTTTCAAACTTAAAGCTAAATCCAAACAAGTGCCAATTGTTTAAACATGAGGTTTAATATTTCGGACACTTTGCTACCGACCGGGGAATTTGAACTGACTCAGTCAACGTAGCTTTTTGAGATATTTGAAAAATAAATTCTTCCGAAAGGTCTACTTCCGGTTGACCGATTTCGATTTTCCAGAATTTTCTAGAAAATTCCAGTTGTTCCGAATTTTCTAGAAAGTCTCAGAATGTTCCGAAATGTTTATAATTTTACGGAATTTTCCATTTTTGTAGAATGTTTCAGGACGTTCCAGAATTTCCTAGAATCAGTTTCAAGAATGTTCTAAGAGGTTCAACCACCCACTGTCATTCACTTACGGTTGTAATGGTAAATTACTATTGATCTCCCATTGATAATAAGAGAGTTTGGTAGTGGCGGCTGCGCTTGGGTAGGAGTAGATGGCGAAAGTACCTAAAACATTGTTTTTCTTATAAGCCAACTAAGTAGTGGAGCGTGCTGGTGAGTGAGAGGCGGAGATGTGTGAGCGAGAGAAAAGATGTGCGAAAGAAACGGAAGATGCATGAGTGAGACAAACTGTTTTAAAAAGTATTAGGATTGTAGAGAAAGTTTCGAAATGTTGCAGAATTTTCTAGAATTTCCTAGTTTTCCAGATGTTCCGAAATGTTTTAGAATTTACCAGGATTTTTAAAGTTCTAATTAGTTCAAAATTTTCTAGATTATGCTGGATTGTTTCAAAATTAACTAAAATGTTTTGTAATTTCTTAAAAAAATCCAGACTATTTTAGAATTTTTTAGAGTTTTGGAATATTCTAGAATTTTCTAGAATGCTTCAGGTGCACTGGAATTTCCCAGAACTTTTCAGAATGTTTCGGAATATTCCAGAATTTTCAAAAATATTGCCAAATTTTCCAGAATGTTCCAGAATTTTCTAGAAAATTTCAGAATGTTTCAGTATTTTCTAGAATGTTTCAGAATTTAATAACAAATTACAGACATCTAGAAAGTTTGACAATGTTCCAGAATCGGTCTGGCAATGTTCCAGATAGATAGATCAAAATCTTACAAATATGATTTTGATAATAATACCTTGGTGATCAGGTTGAAGGGGATTCCGATGATTTCACGACGTACCTGCCCAAAAGAATCGTTCTTTCTCGTTATTGATTATTTCAGCAAATAGCCGGAGGTAATTTGGCAATTTCGATCAAACTACCGAGACATAGGCCATATCTCTGGTGCGAGAAGTGGCTTCCCAGTACACTATATCGCTTCAACTTTACGCCGATCAAGGCTGCAATTTCGGGTCAGTTTTTTTACACAATTCATGGGGGACGGTATGGTTCAGCGAAACAATCGAACTCGCAGAAACTACATACATTGTATATTTTAAAAAATAAAATTAAAATTTCCCTGTGAGTTCCTTAAAAAACTGAACTTCCGAGTTTAACTTTATAAATTTCTATTGATCCAATTTCCTAAAAAGACATTCAGTTCCAAAATTTTTAAGTTTCATTTAGCGAATATCAAATTTTCAATATTTTAAACCAATTAATTTTCGATTTTATTTCTTAAAATTTGAAAAACTAAATTATGAACTTATGAACTTTATGACAGTTTTGAATTGTGAAATTTTGTAAATATTTTTAATTAAAATTTCTGCCTAATAAATATATCTTTAGAATTTTAAAATCGAAAAAGTGAAAATTTATATTTAAGAAGGTGTGCACACTTGTAGCTACCTCTCACAATTCTGACTGTGCACTTTAAATAGAGCTAATCATTGTATAATTTGAAATAATTTTATAAAATTTAGGTTCAGACTTCACTCGGAATTTCATATTGCGCCAAATTCTGAAATGCCCGATACTGTCTGATATACTCAGGCTCCTTAAATTTTAGATTTGTAATTTTACATTTTAAATCAGAATGGCTACTAAACCTTTTTGAAATTGAAAAAAATTTTAAATTTTTCCCACAATTTTGAAATTTTTTAACGACTTTGAAAGATGCATAATTCCATTACGTTATTTTTACTGCAACCAAAATAACCCATGGCATCGGCCTGTAAAAGTTTGCGTAGGATGAACCAATAAATTACGATTTTCGAACCGTAAAATCATACTGAAATCTTTTTAACGCAAAAATCTATGTTTACTTGGAAGCAAGGAAGATGTAACTTTCCAACTTTACATTCGAAATATGACCCACCAACTCCCACTGCAGCAGAAAATCACTCGTTTCGAAATCCTAACTGTTAGTCTGAAAAGTGTAAAGTTAACAATCAAACTACTTAAGTCTCAAACTTAAAAAAACTATAAAAAGCAACAAATACAGCCAGAAATACATTATAAAAGAATTTAGGAAAATATTATACATTTCTGACGTTTTGAATGCTACGCTTGAGAGAAATTTGAGAGCTTTCAAACTAGGCATCAAACTATCTTCCAACTATGATTCTTCGAAGATGAACTATCTTCATTTTTGGTTGACCAGCAAAATTCAACAATCAACGTTTATGAGGATTTAAAACCCAAATTTAAAATCGGTTTGAAAGTATGTGATCATACCAATCAAACTAAGTTACTTTAGTTGGAAATTTAGAATGAGGAGACTGGAATTTAAATTGTTTCTAATTAACTACAAAATTACTTTCACTATCACTGCAATTTTGCGTAACATATAATTTAAAAGTAGGCTTGGTCAAGCTACAAATGGTCAAGTTTCAAATTAGCAACAAACTTGAAGTAAACAATACAAAGATAATCAGGAGATTGAATTAATTGTTTTTTTTCAAAATTATTAATTTATTTTGTTCTAGAAGGAAACCAAAACAATTTATTTTTAAATAAAATGGCTACCTAACCGAGAAATTTCTATAAACTGAAGTTAGTTGCAAAAAAATAAAACTCAGTTTAATGCAATTTCAAGGTCTTCGCTTCCTTCCCTAGTAAGAATCGGTGCGCAGGAAAAAGACGAATGCACAACGACCTCTAATTATCTACCTTTTCCGAATTGTAACGAGCTAAGTGATAGGAGCACGGCAACCAGTAATAAATTTGTTGCTTTTATATTCGTACCCCTAGCGAGTCGAAAAGCCTCAGCGACCCGATAAACATTATTGGTTTCTGTATTCCTCATTTTTTAAAGTGACCTTCCATTGAATTTATAGAACATAGCAAATCGACGCAAATGTGTGTCTCCTTTATTTCGGCTCCTACAGAGGTCAAACACTAATGCTTACTCCTGTATTACCTTGAAGTTTATATTTCTAAATATGCAGCGAAATGGCGAGAGCTATTCCAATTTTTACCTTCTGTATTCCAACACCTACTGAGCTGTAGATCCCTATAAAATGTTTTTTATTTTTCGAACTAGGGAGCACATCCACGGGAGAAAGCTACCCAATAAAAAAATGTTGGTCCGTTGTTCCTACTCCAACAGAGTTGGAAATACTAAATTGTCACAAAGTTTAATAGTTTAGTATTTTTGACTCGAGGGAGCGCAGCGACCCGACAGAAATTTTCAACTCGTCGTTTGGAGGGTTAAGTGTTCATCGCTCATGTAATGTCGCTTAAATTCCTATAGATTGTGTTGACGAAGTACATGATGAAGAAGAATCCAACCTAAAACCAAACAGACGTACAATTTAACCTTTTTTTTTGTAACTCATTAGTTTGTAGATTAACTTAGTCGTTCATCTACTCTTTGTAAGGGGTCACACTACAGCAAAATATCAATTTCTACGCTTATAAATCAGAGATGGCATTAGAAAATTTTTATTGAACTTGTGTTCAGTGAAATTTTCAGTTTGTAATTTTTTTTATTATCAAGAAAACCGTGAGAGGGAATGTAATGTATACACACGCGAACAAATTATACAGTGAATAAATAAGAAAGATTGTAATTTTTTGTAAATTTTTTACTGTAATTTTTTATTGGCTTTGGAGATACTGCTTCGATAATTTTTTAATCCTGCTACCATTAGGATACGATATATTTAGCCCCACATATTTTGAACTCCCCGTAGTCACGGAATATCCTACGCAATCGAAACCCGCAACTTAATACAACATTTAAACTGAACTAAGGCATTGAAGTTTGTCCTGCGATTTCCACTAAATGAATCAACCGAATGTTACTTTTTTAGCTAGGAAGCGCAGTGACACGACTTAAATATATATTTACAATAGACTAAAAATCTGTTACTCCTGAATTTATATAAAAATGAATGTTTTTCGATTTCTTGTAACTATACGAGCAAGCAACGGATTAACAATTTATTTTAAGTGCTTTTGTGCAGGAATAACATTTTGTATTTTAAAAATGCCGTTTTTTTCTAATATTTGCTTTACAGTTTTAGTACAAACATAACTTTGCAAATTTATTAGAACGGTTCAACAAAACATATTACAATTCGCGAAAAAAAGTTCTCTTTTTTTTTACTGGCAGCCAAAACTATTTCAACACATACCTATTTTTTTGTACGTTTTAAGGAAACAAAAATATTGACTCGATAGATACATATGTACATAGAAAACATTAAATTTATGCAAAAGAGGAAAACTTTTCTGTGCTTTTCGAATTCTGAACATTTAAAAAAAAAACGAAAATTGGAAATAAAAATAAATTTGTTTTTTTGTTTCGAAATTTACATCATTTTATATTGAATTTGTCGAGCTAGAAAGAGAGGGAGAGAGAGAGGGGGCGAGAGATACTACAGTGAACAGGAAAAATATGGAAATTTAATTTTTCATTTACCTATTGAACACCAACAATAACAACGTAAAGAAACGTCTTTCTCCCAAGACAGATAACAATAATCATAAAAAATGTTTTACATGTTTGTTCTTGATATACATACATACATATATTGATACATATAACATTATATGAAAATTGAATTGCGTGAAATTATATACGACAAGTACTTTGTACACAATGTTTCTTTTTTTTCGGGGGTAATTGAATTCTTGCTATACATAAATCTGGGAACATCATTCGTTCAAATAAAAATAATAATCAAAATAATAGAATTGCATATTTTCGTTCGTCTGAAGGGTTACATCTTATTTCTGTAATAATGTTATACGAAAAACAAAAATAAAAAAAAAACGAATAAAAATGAAAATTCAATAAAAACATTTTGGGGATTTATTTTTTTTATTTTATTTTAAATAACAAAAAAGAAATAAAAGTCAAAATTTAATTTCAAGTTGAATGTAAACATAAAATAAATTAAAAAAAAAAATCAAATAAATTAAAAATAAATACTTAATCTTAAGAATTTTTATTCAACTTCTTAGTTTACTTCGTTGTCGTTCTTCTCGAAGTTTTTCTTTGATTGTGTATTTATTTTATTTTCTGTACTACTCGCATAAAAAAATTTCCGTTTGAATCTTAATCCACATTTAATCATTTTTATTTGGGCTATTCTTTATTTTGCACTTTGCGGGTGTGGGTGGGTATGTGTGTATGTGTTTGTTTATTCAGTATTACATTCCAAAAAATAAAAAAATAGAATTACAATAATAATAATAAGAAAATAATAACAATGGAAACACAATAAGGAAAATTTGTCATTTTAATTGTAAATTTAAATTCTAGAAAATCTTGTAAATGGTTTTTCGTTTTCTCTCTTTTTCTTTTTTTTTTAATTTAAATATACATAAGAACGACAGAAAGATATACACAAACCAAAACAAATTTTTCATGTAATCTGAAATGTTTTTCATTGCGTTGTTGTAGTTGTTGATTGGAAAAATCGATATTATGGTAGTTAAAATTTTGTGTTTTATAGTATATTGTATAACTCGGGTATACAAGGACTTTGTTTAGGGTACTCAGATAACAAGAAACTAAAAGAAATTTTAGAATCTTTCTACGTTTGTTTTTACGACGGAATAAAGTTTCGAGAAAAATTCGAGCTACAAAGCTAACTAGGAAAAAAGCTGTTAAATAAATTTTAATTAATATCAACAAATGAGTTTGTCGTTTACGTTTCAAGCTTTTAAAAAAGAGATAAGATTAAAAATGTTGGCTCAATCAATGTTATCCATGTTAACATTCCGAATTTTGTGTGTTCGATTAATTAATACTTTAAAAAACTACAAAACGCTTATAACATTTTAAGGAGTCTTCGAACTTTCAAGTCCTCTTCTAGTGGTTCAAAAATATTCTGTAGTACATATAGTTCAAAAAAAAAACTTCTAAAATTGAAAATTATTTGAATTTTAATATTATGGTACATACCTACATAAGAAAATCACAATCCCGTTTCCCGGGAATGTAAAAGAGCCGGAAACGAGAAAGCCCTAGTTCCTGTCGAATCCCTCAGAAATTTGACGAATCCGAAGACATTTCATCTAATTTAAAACGAAGCTAATATTTAATTATAATGAAAAATCCAAATTTTAGGGAATTTTGAAAAAAATTTTAAATTGAAAATAAGAATTTATTAAAAATTAAAACTTTAGCTTTTAAAATAAAGAATTAAGAGAATATGATTTCATGTCAACAGGATTTTGTATTTTTAAATTCACCAATTTTTAGTACAAGATGAACGGATGATTATCTGAATCTGATAAAATATAGGAAGTTGGAAAATCCTTAAGGGAATTCGAATATATTTAAATAGGAATTTGCTATACTCAATGCAGTTTTACCTAACCCAGAAAACAACGAGTATACTCATAATACACATAAATATATGTATGCCTATCCAACCCGGCTATTAAATTTTTCAGGAGTTCGGAAATTGAGATTTTGTTTTAGTCTTATGTAAAGCAAGCTTAGAATTTGAAATTTAACGAATTTTCGCGAAACACACTAATAGTTTAAAATTAAATATGGTAATCTGAAAAAAAAAAAAATAAAAATGTTTATTACTCGTAGAAATTTGGGAATTTCGCAAGTGTCAAATAGGACAAGAATTTTAGATACCAAATCCCTTCAAAGTTAATAAATTTAAGAGGATATATTTCTTAAAAGAAGCTTAAATCTATTTCGATATTTCTACAGCTTTTAGTTTTGGAATATAAAATCATTCAAATGAAATTTTATAATTCAATTTTATGAATCAAATTGCCAACATTCAAAAATATTGATATACTATATTTGGCACATTTCATGTTGAAAAAGCTATATTAGATAGTACAGAGAAAAAAGCCTGGTTATAACCTCATAATTTTAAAATTTAATTTTTTTTTAATTTCGAAGAATTTTATATCAAGCCAAAATCTGTAATTTTCTCATCACTTGTTAGAATTTTACAGCTGTAAATTCTATTAGTTTTTCTACCTCTCCAAACCTTGAAAATTGAGTTACAGTAGAGATATATAAAACAATGAGATAAAAACCCAAGTAAAAACATAAATAAAAAATTTATTTTCTATTAGCGCCCAACTAGGTACTCTTTGATATTCCTTCTCTTCTTCTTTCGTATATTACGTTTCATAAGCACTAATAGAAAATAAATTTTTAATTTATGTTTTCACTTGGGTTTATATCTCATTGTTTTATATATCACTAGTTACAGTCTTGTTTACAAAAGATTACAGATTACTGCCTGAATTAGTGAAAAATTTTCCAAATCAAATATTTAAATTTCCTAATAAATTCCGAATAATTTACGATTTCTTCATTTTCAGTTAAAGAAAATGAAAATATGTTGGGCCTTCATTTTAAATCGAATTTTTTATAAAATCCTCATAAAAACGCTTTTTAAAATTCGAAATAATTTTTAATAATTTAGTCATTGTACGAATAACAATTTTTGCGAAAAACTAGAAATGTCGAACCGACACGTTTTCGTTTGAATAATTTTAAAATGTTTCAGATTTAAAATTTCAGGGTTTCACATATTTCTCGCACTGAGGAAGTCAATTTTTTTTTTTTTTTTTTCAAAATTTTGGAAATTCAAATTTCACTAGTAAAAATCCAGAATTTATTTTCATTTAAAAAGTTTTTGGCAAGGCTTTGAAAAATGTTTACTTTCAAAACCGTGCAAAATTTCAGTTATTTGGAAAAAAAATAAAACTCAGAATTCGCGAGATTTTCGAAACATCGGTGCAATTGGTTTAAAATTTGACCTAACAAAATTACAAAATTTCTGAATTTTACAATTTTAATTGTAACCAATCCAAATACCCCTTTATAGTTTTAAAATATTTCTTCGGAAGGTGGAATTTGAAAAAAATTTTAAAAATTTGTAAACTCAAACAAATTTTAGAATTTAGAAGGAAAACGGTATAATGTCAAATTGAGATTTTCGAAAACTCAATTTTTCAGCAAACGGAGGGTTTCTATGCATATTTCTGATTTCGCTTTTCAAATTATTTTAATGAGAATAAGAATACGGGCGATTTTGGAATTTTTTGAAATTGTAGTGTTTTCGTTATTTTATTCTTGTAAATTCTGGACAAATCTTCATTGAAATTATATTTATAAATGATTTGAACATTCAACATGCTAAATAGAAAACGTTCAAGAAGAAAATTGTCAAATATGTATTTCTAACTCACAAGACAATGTTGCATTCAGAAATTTGAAGGTCAAATTTCATAGTGAACAGAAATTTTATTAAAATTAATTAAAAGATTCTAAAAACAAGATGGATTTTCAAAATCTTTGGCTAGGGTCTATCTTTGCTTCTTCGTCTAACTTATGTCGCTTTTTGCGAAATGTCCTGTAATTAAGAAATTCGTATCGAAGGGACCGATTACAGCAAAGATTATTTATCATACGTAGACAAATTTTGAAATTGAACATTTCAAATTAATTGTTTCAATTTCTTCTTGATTCTTCTTCAGAATGGTTTTTCTTGATCAATTGTGGCCTTTTCTTCTGATTAAAAATTTTAGCATAAAAAATTTTCTGAAATCTTGCAATTAAAATTTTCTGAAATCTTAAGAAATAAAACCGAAAATTTCAAAATAATTACTAGAAATTTTAGAAATTTAAAAAAAATAGAAAAAATCTATAAAATCTGTTAATTTTATTAGAAGCCAATATCCAAATTCTTAATTTTGATTAATTCAGCGGCTACTAAGTTGTGAAATATAAGTTGTGGATCATTCCAATTTGTAATACTTTAAAAATTTCTAAAATTGTAAAGCAACTCGTAATTAGCATAGGAAGCCTTTTTAATCTGCTCTGGACTTTTCCTTAATTTTGTATTTAGGCTCTGACTTGAATATTCTCTGATAGAAAAATAGAAATTTGTTAACAACATTTTTCTGATATTCTTTTATAAATTAAGGTCAGTTGTCTTGGTTATAAAATTTCTTTATATATATACGGTCCGTTACAGTTGATTAAATCCAATGAAAATAATGTAGGAAATACCCTTGCATGATTTAATTTTAATCCTCGTGTTACTTGGGTTTTTACTAAAATTTAAAGAACATTATCACTAAAATAAAAGGCTCAATATTTTTTTTTTTTTTTTTTTTTTTTTTTAGTTTTAAAGTCGTACATTTTGTTATTTTGTTGGGAAGTACCAAACAAATGCATTTTTTTATTGTTACATGTGAATAAATCCACGCCAGAATTTGAATAAATTCACGAAATATTTTTTATGAAATTATAATTTTTTTTTTTAATATTTAAGTTTATTTATTTATAATAATATATTTTTTTATTTATTTTAATAATGAGTGCTACCTCCATTCTTTGAAATAAGCTCAAATATTCTATTGGGCATTGAATCGTATAGCGACTTCAAATAATTCAAAGAAATGTCGGCCCAATCAGCTTTGATGGCTTCAATAAGCGACTCCTTATCATTATACTGCTTATCCCCTTCATAAACTTTGCGAGAAAGCCATCCCCAAACGTTTTCCATAATATTTAAATCAGGGGAGTACGGGGCCATTTAAGTAAATCGACGTTTTTCTTGGAAATCCAGCATTTTACAATCCTTGCCGTATGTATAGGAGCGTTATCTTGCTGATAAGTCCATTTCAGTGGTTCGAACAGCTGTTGGAACTTTGGAAATGCTGAATTCAAAATAGACAGATACGACTTAGCTGTCATTTTTTGATTTTGAAAAGCTAACTCAATCCCACCGTAGTATGAAATACCTCCCTAGACCATAACCCCTCCTTCCCTGCTATGATGACGATTGAGAACTATCTCTTCTTTGCGTAGGTCATGGAAATAATAGTTATAACCATCGGGCCCGTCTAAATTGAATTTTTTCTCTTCCGAAAACACGACTTTATACCACTGGTTATTCCATGTCATATGCTTTTTCCCAAATTGAAGCCGATTGTTTTTTCGAGGTTCGTTTAATGGTGGCTTTTTCTTAATTTTTATCCGTTTAAGATGTTTAGCTTTCTGTATGGCGCGATGAACGGTTTGTACACAGACATTAACACAGGCTTTCTCCTTGATTCTACGAGCAGATAGAGCAGAATTGGAGGCAATATGAATTATTTTACGCTTATCTACCGGTTTTAATTTCGAAACAGAACAGCCGCCTTTCATATTTTTTCCATAGTTTCAGGATTTCTTAAATAATTTAGAACAACAGTGTGACTTCGGCCTAGTTTTTCGGCTATGAATCGGCTCGAAAGTCTTTGATCGTGCATCAAATTTTCCCTTTTCAACATCGTTTAGGCTTTTGTTTTTTCCCATTTTTTTAAAAAAACAATTTACAACAATAACTTAATTTTTATTTAATATTTTTTATTTAAATAAAACTAAACAAAAGAAAGGAAAATGAACTGGATTTATTCACGTGTAACAATAAAAATGAATTTTTTTTACCGCGTTTAAATGAAAAGCAAAAAAGGGAACATTTCCAAAGCCAACTAGAAAACAAATTTTTAGTCATTTGGGTAGTGATGAAATCATCTACCTTTCAGTATAGAAAAAACCATAGCGATAGAATCCAAAAGAGATGAATTCGGGAATTCCCATTTTTTTTATTTAGTGGATTTAATCTGGTGTAACGGACTGTAGTTATGGTCTCCAAGATATAATCTAATTCGTATATACTTCCTCAATATCCAAATTAATTTATTAATAATGTTTTTATTTTATTTACAGGTAAGTCAAAGACTACACAATTTGTGAATCGTGACGTTGTTGTCTTAAGTCACCATCGATGACGGCGAATTGGTAAAGTTTTAATAAAAAATTTATATTTTAAATATTAGTTTCGAAAGGATTTTAAAATAATTTCTGGTTCAAATTGTACTTCTGATTACCGTTATACTTGAATCCTATGTAATAGGGGCAGAATTAATACAGGTTTTAGTAATGGGGAATGATTTTGAAATTTTAATCACAACGATCAAATTCTGCACCAAATATCCCAAAGCTATGGTGCCCCAAATAAGGTAAAAGTGAAAAATCCAGGTGCGTCATTCGTTGGGCGAAATGATTGGCTGGCTGACCTTTAAATGGGCTATTGTCTATTTGCACCATCTTTTTTTTGGTACGCTCTGTTGTGAATGAGCTTATGCTCAAAATGGAGTGCGCCAAAACTTAAATAAATTTATATGTAAATCAAATAAATAAAGATCTGGGCCTGATGAGGATTGATTTATGATCCGATACATGTGTTGAATTGAATTTGAAAATCTCTTGTATCCATAAACCACCGATTTTCTGGGAATAAGAAAGTTGTCACAGCAGAGCCTTTTAGTGACCTATTTATTGCCTTGGCGATCTATCATTCCTTGCAAATGTCTCACCTTTGATTGTGCATTTATTGTATGTATATGTTATTTTCTCCAAAGCCGCTTTATTTTGCATTGTACAGAGCTCGGAGAGCCCGAAAGCCCAAATTTATTGGATTTCTAGACCCACGACAAATTCAGAATAATACATCACTAAATTGTAAAAGCTTTCACCTAGAATTGAGGAATAAAAATTTAAAAAAAAATATTTGAGTACAGTTCCCTTCATTCCGGCCAGGCTGACTTGTGAGATCCGATTCGGATTAATCCAGAATTTAATTGTGCATTTTGCTTATCCTATTCCTTTTTAGTTAAATTTTGTACAACTACTGCATCCTAAACTTTAGGAATTACAATTTAACACTGCTCCCTTGTGGCTTTTTCCGAGGTTAAAAGCCAATTCAATATTTATGCCATTTTACGTAAATGCTTAGCCAAATTAAAGCAAATTTTGACCATCACAAATATTTGGATGTTTTGCCTTCAGAATTATTTGCTCATTTTCCAGAACAAAATTAAAAAATCATTTTACATATATTTTCCATTGCACAACTCGAATTTCGCCATTATTGATTAAGAAATAGCCAAGTATCATTCCGATCAGCCAAATAATTGTAGAATCCCATTTCCATCGCGCATGTCGAATTTCATCATAATTGTTAAAAAGCGGCCAAGTTCCATTATGATCTGCATTCCAGAACTTCACCTAAAATTCATTTTAGAATCTCATTTCCATAGAAGAGGTGAATAAATTTAATTAAGAAATAAAATTGGTTTTAATAAGTATAATTTGCAAAAGATTGAATTTGAAGGTATGTACATGGTACAATTCTGGTGAAAAATGTATACCATGAAGTTAGCTGTAAATGAGTTGAATAAGTTCTCAACTTGCACAAAAATTTTACTAGGGTTACCAACATAACGTAACCAAAATGGTTGACAGGACAAAAACATAACCTAAAGGGTTACGAACGTAGTAACTAATTAGTTACGTACTCAACTCATGTAGCACTTCGTTGTGTACATTTTTCACTAAAAAGATTCTAAAATGATTTGTAGGTAAAATTCTGGAATATGGCCAAATAGGGTGGCTATTGATTCTAGAGAAATTTCACACGTTCGTAGGAAATGCGACTCTATAATAATTTTAAGATAAAATTCAAAAGAAAGCGCTTTACCCACTGAAAAACGAAACGAAAAATCGGATTTAGTTTTTTCGATATACATAATTCCAAAAGTATTGCTTTGTTTTCGTTCAAATCTTCTGGTTCTTGACCAAGTGCACCATACAATACTATTTTCAATTTAAAAAATTTAAAAGAATTTTAATTAGCTGAGAAAATGAAAATTTAATTTTTTTCGTCCGAAGAAAATTGTTTAGAACCGAAAAAATTAAATTTCCATTTTCTCAGCCAATTAAAAATGTTTTGGAATTTTTGAAATTGAAAATGGTATTGTGTGGTACACTCGGCCAAGAACCAGAAGATTTTAACGAAAACAAAGCAATAATTTTGCAGTTATATTGAAGAAACTAAATCCGATTTTTCGTTTCGTTTTCCATGGAACTTGGCTATTTCTTAACGGATTGCATAGAAAATTTGACCTGCGCGATGGGAATCGGATTCTTAAATGATTTTAAGATAACATTCTGGAATATGACTAATTATGATGGAACTTGGCTATTTCTCAACCGATTTTCGATCAGCCTCACAACAGCTGCCTGGTTTACATAAACCTTAATCGACAATAGCTTTTAAACCTTCAATTCACTTGAAAAGCATGAACAGCAAATATTATCAACTAGCGATCTACACGCAAACAAATACTAAATGCACGCGATTAGAATAAATTTTCCTGCATTGAATGCAAGCGTGGAACTATAAACTTCTGTTCGGAGACACGCATACCAATTGTTTTTAGACCAAATACAATCACACGTTATTTCCACCATACGTGTAACGCATGTACAACGTTTTGTTTCATACCACATGAGCCATTAATTTTATTTTTTCAAAAAAATTAAAGCAAAAACGTGAGTTGGAACTTATGAAAAACATGCAAATGGTTTTAAAAATACCGCGGGTTTAATTCTTATTGAAAATGTATTAATTTCGACAAAGAGCTTCAGTAATGATAAACCTCGTAGCCCACATTAAGTAAAATTTAAATGAGTCAACAAAAAAGTATTTAAAACAAGGAAATGGTAATTAAATATAGCAATAATAAATAAAACACAGTTTTTTAAAGTGAAATTATAGCCTGTGATTTAAACTAATTTACAGGGTGGGGAATGACACTTGAATAGATGATACAGAGAAAAAATTAATTTTTGAAAACAATGTGAAGTACTATCGTTACTAAAGCCATACAATTATTTCGGCGGAATTAATTCGAACCTCTAAAAAAAAAAAATTTTGAGAGAGGGGGGGGGGGGGTCTTATTAATTTTTCCTTTTTTCAATATTTTGTTGAATGTTAATTAATTCATGTAATATCTAATGTAATTAGACCTTTTTAAATGTGTTTTTTATTAACACTAGAAGTATATTAGTATTTACGAACGATAATTCAACGATACCGACTAATAGACAGAATTCTATTTATTTAATTTTTAAATTTTTATATGATTTTTAATATGTTCCGAGGATTGTAGTAAGAGAGTTCAATCCAGTTTTGAACTGATGAGCTTATGATTATGAAAAGTCAATCTTCTCATCAGGCCGCGGCGACTGGACTGATTATACCACAATTTACATTCTATATATACAGAATGTATTGCGCATTTAAGTACTAGCGAATCATACTAATACAGATGAAATCTCTTACAATTTTCCTCTTCACGGTATTCACAACACAGCTTTATTTCTGTGTAATATTTCTGTGCTTATTAATTAATAATTTAGCGCGAGGGTTATTTGGTTTTTCAAAATTTGATACCGCGGATTTAGTTTAAATTAGAAATGAAATAATTTCGCCACACAAAATTTCCCGCGAAATTAATCGGTTAGCTATAACGTCGTACCTTTACGAAAAAGTATAAGGCTGCGAACCAATATTCAGGGTAAATACACTAAGTTCGATGAAAGTATTTACTTTTCTATAAAGAAGGGTGACCCAATAAAAGCAACAAGTGTCTGTCGTTTAGATTATTAACTCTTTATTAGGAAAATATCCGAGTTTTAATCGAAATGGACGATAAAGTTGACTTTTACGTAATAAGTGATTCACCCGAGAATTGGTTTGCAGCCTAAGAACACAAAACAAAACTGAATTAATTGCGTGTGACAAAGGGATAATTTAAGAAATGTTGATGTTGCGATTAATTTCGCCATACTCATTTTCGGATAAATTAAACCGGCCGATTTATTTTGCATTATTCTTCAGTTACAACACAGACAAATATTTAACTAATAAAAATATTACGTTTGGTTGAGGTTGTTACCTCCAAAAATACCTAAGAGATATCTGTAGAGTTGCATGCATTGCTGCAAGCGAATTTATTTTAAACATTTGTAATAATAATTAACATTTTTATAATAATTAGTTGCAAATTAAAATGTCCGCTTCACGAAAGCTGCCACTTACGATTGGCCGATTTTCACAAAAATCCACTGGGCCTGCCAATTTAAAAAAAAAACAAAAATAAATTTAATATGGATTCAATTCGATTAACATTTGCGTATATTTTCAAATTCGTTTTGAAAAAAATTCCACTCAAAATACCGTTATTTCTCCAGATACAAACTACAGTAAAACCTCACTTTAACGGACACTTACGTAACTAAAAACCGAAGTGTTGAGGTCATCATTTTGGCCCTAGATATTTACCATAATCAACATTTTATCAATAAAATTCTCCATAACTGTATTTTTTACATCATATTTAGTAAGATTTGTTTTCGAAAGCAAGAAAAATAATTAAATTTCACTAGATCCAAATTAATTATTAAAAGGACATTATTTTAATTATTTACTAAAATGTTTGATCACTCCAATTTGAGCATTACCTCATTCATAATAGAATATACCAGTATTACTATTATACGAAAATCTAATAATTTAAAAAAACTGCCTGTTTCTGTATACTTGTTATCTTATAAGATCAGTAAAACCATTTACTATGTTGACCTATAAATATAGCCCTTCGCGTTTGCAGACTTATCATGCATCTTTGGGAATCTTAAATTCGGGATTCGGCAAATGAGGTGACAATTAGATTTATTAGTCATTTTTAAATATCATCTTAGTTTTTAACTTATACTGAAATAATTCATTTATTAAATTTGCATTCGAAATTGTCAGGTTACAAACATAAAATAATCGACGCGGTTCGTTCTTGGGCAAGTAAATATAAAATATAAAGGGCAGAAACCTCACGAGGTGATCAGAACTTCGGTCTGTATTACTTACGTTTGTGAGATTATGTCAAGTCAACTCAAACTAACTCCCGAATCAATCAATCCCTACATAACTGAACTCCTTAATCACTTACTCAATTTAACCTTAATCTCCAACTGAACCGCTTAATCCCTTTATGATCTAACCTCAATATCAAACTCTATTTCCAACTCAACCTCGAATTCAATCGCAAAATCAACTTCTAACCCTACCCTCAACTTAACCCCAAATCAACTTTCAACTCAACACTCAACTCAATCTCCAACTTAACCCCAAACTTGCTCCTCAACTCCAACTTCTCCTCAGCTCCAAATTTGTAATGACGCACACGGTTGTTGTCGTTCTTATCCCTGATTTTTAAATAAATTTCGCTCCCTTCAGAGAATATAATTATTTTAGAATCCCATTTCCAACGCATATGTCAAATTTCATAATAATTGTTTGAGAAATAGGCAAGTTCCATCGTACTTGGCCATATTCCAGAACTTCATCCAAATACTATTTTAGAATCCCATTTCCAATCCACATATCAAATTTCATCATAATCGGTTGATAAATAGACAAGGATGCTCATATTTTTCTATATTCTAGAACTTCATCCAAAATTCATTTTAGAATCCCATTTGCAATGTGCAAGCCGAATTTTATCATAATTGATTAACAAATAGGCAAGTTCCATAGAATTGAAGTGCATTGTTGAGACATAGGCTAGTTCCATCATACTTGGCCATATTCCAGAACTTCATCCAAAAATCATTTTAGAATCCTATTTCAAATGCACATATCAAATTTCATCATAACCGGTTGATAAATGGACAAGTTCCCTCATAATTTTCCATATTCCAGAACTTCATCCAAAAATCATTTCAAAATCCCATTTCCAATGTGCAAGCCGAATTTCATCATAATTGATTAACAAATAGGCAAGTTCCATAGAATGGAAATCTAGAATCCCATTTCCAACACATATATCAAATTTCACCATAATCGGTTGAGAACTAGGCAAGTTCCATCATACTTTTCCATATTCCAGCACTTCATCCAAAAATCATTTTAGAATCCCATTTCCAACGCGGAAGTCATATTTCATTAAAATCAGTTAAGAAATAGATAAGTTGGCCATTCATTTAATTTGCTAAAGATTTAATTTGAAATGTAAAAGTTTCAATTTGAGGTTTGAGATATTAACAGTGACCTTTCTTAAGTCTTAAACAATATTTGTGTAAGGTTCGGTTCAAATCGGTCAAGTCGTGTGGATTTGTTTAAATATCAAACACATATGCTGTACTTACATACAAACACTCCCTTTATTTTATAGATTGCTCAACCGCTCACTAAACACTGGTACAACACCATCTCAACCCCAATTCAAACGGCAAGTGGCCCCCAACTAAACCCTTAACCCAACCCCCAACTCTCTTTCAACTCAATCCTCAAACCAGCATATATACAAATTGGTCAACTGCTCACTAAATCTTAACCCAACCCCAACTCAACTCCAATTCAACTTGAACCCAACCCGCAAATTTACCCCTAACTTAACCTTCAACTCAACTCCAAACTCAATAGCCAAATATAAAGGGCTGAAACCTAATAAGGTGATCAAAACTTCGGTCTTCATTAATTCAATTCAAAAATCATTTTAAAATCCAATTTCCAACTCACATGTCAAATTTTATCATATTCGGTTGAGAAATATGCCAGTTCCATCAAACTTGGCCATATTCCAGAACTTTATCCAAAAATCATTTTAAAATTTCATTTCCAATGCACAAGCCGAATTTCATCATAATAGGTTGAGAAATAGGCAAGTTCCCTCATACTTGGCCATATTCCAGAACATAATCTAAAAATCATACACATATTTTCTACATACATACAAATACTCACTTATATAGATTGCCCAACTGCTCACTAAACACTAATTTAGCCCCAACTCAACCCCAATTCAACCCGCAAACGGCATCCAACTCAAGCCTGTACCCAAACGCAAACTCTCTTTCAATTCAATCCGCAAACCACCATATATAAAAATTAGCCAACTGCTCACTAAATCTTAATCCAACCCCAACTTAAGTCCAACTCAACTTCAACTCAACTTCAACTCAACCCCACATTCAATGCCCAACTCAATATTCAAACCAGCATCTATAAAAAAATTGGAAAATATTTCTATAATCAGGTATTTTGGGGCAATTCGTATGGCAAGTACCCGATGCTTTTGACGCACAGGTTCCAAAAGCTTTTCAAATCTCGGCATTGACCATAGAAACAGAGTGGCAAAAAAAATTATAAATCGAACAAGCCGTTCTCGAGATACCATGGGTACAGGCATACAGACATCCAGACAGACGGACGGACATTTTTTTCTGCTTTTTTAGATTCAGGGACTTTCAAAATGTCGAGAAAAGTAGTTTTGGACCAACCAAATTTTTGATCATTTTTGACAGGATTTCAATACTTTGGTCATTTTAGATAAGTGATGTAGAACTCCTCAAATTAGAATTACATTGATTTTTTTCCGGCTTTTTATAGACAAATATATTAATTTGTCTTGTATGATTCTAAATTAGAATTTCAGTAAAAAACTCGATTTAAGGGACCACACCATTGAGACAATTCGGATTTAAGGGATACAATATTTTTTATTATTTATGCTATTTCAGACTATATGGGTCGCTTTTGGTTAAAAACAGATTGATTTTCGGGAAAATGGCCTGTTATAAAAGGCCTTGGCTGTTTTTTAACTACCTACGACGAAATTCGACATGTAAAAATTATTTTTAGAAGACGTTCTAAAATATAGCCAGTTCCGAAAGATCTTCGTAATTTCTCAGCCGATTGTGATATATGCTTACGTTACGGTGCAGTTCAACAAGTACGATGGAAATGATATTCTAAGATGATTTTTTGAAGAAGATCTGGAATAAAGCCAATTAAGAAGGAACTTGGTAATTTAAGCCGTGTTTTTCATGAGAACTGCACTAGAACTCGATAAACTTTAAATTCGTTTTATTCTTTGTAAACCGAATAAAAATAAATTCATAAAGCGCGAAAAATCATTTAAGAATCCCATTTCCATCGTACATGCATATGTCGGATTTCATCATAATCCAATTAGCCGTGCTCGTTTCTAATTGGCCGTATTCAAGAAATTCATTTTGTTTTTTACCCAATACCGAAAGTCAAGATAATTCTATCTTGACTTTCCCAGATAATCTGACAAATCATAGATAATAAAAATTAAGAAAATTCGTCTCGTAAATTCGAATACTTTCCATTAAATCGAAATAACAGTTACCAGAATATTATAAAAAATTCATACGGATTGAAACTGATTACGGAGATTTCGAATTTGAGAACTTAAAAGGGCATAACTCGGCTTATGCCATTATGAATTGTGGCCACAGATGTATTTTTTGTTTTTATTTTGTTTTTCCATTTTGTATCAGTTCGTTCTCGCAATAAGGGAATCCCATTTCCTGTCTGTTGTTGATCGAAATTTTGTTCTGGTTTCCGATCTCTGGAACCTACATGTTTGTCCATGATTTCGAATGGACACAGAACAGTGTTTGACCATGAATGAAATTAAATTATAAACCATTTTTCTGATCTAAACCGCTAAATTATAATACCAATCGCCTTTTGTTTTCAATAATTGTGAAATCATATCAATTTCAACAATCCAACTAACTAAATCAATTTTTATTGTATGCTTTCCATGACAGGTAATTAAAATGCAATATTTTAATTTACACCTCTGTTTTGGATACTCGAACGTAAAATATTGTTTTTTTTCTTCTAAATTAGCATATCAACCAAACCAATAACAAATAAATTTGTTGTGTGCACTAAAATATATAAAGTGAACGTACTTTGAAATTTAAATATCAAAAAAATTTAAACAAAAAAAATTGTGAAACGCAAATTTTTTATTACAAATTTAGCAGACATTTGATAATTTAATATCACGCGCGCATAAACAAATCTTAAGAAATTCATTGTCATTTTGTTTGCCATTTTTCGTTTTTTTTTTTTTTTGTTTTTTTTTGTTGTTGTGTGCGTCTTAAATTTTATACCGCTTCGCTTAGTTCGTGCTATTATCATCATGTGATGTAACATCATTTTCAGCGCAAAAAGACAATAATCTCTTCATACATTCTGCAAATAAATAAAAAACAAGACAAAAAAAAAACAGTTTTAGGTTATGCGGTTATGTTGACATACAAAAGATAAATGTTCGCGTTTTTTTCTGTTTTTTTTTTTGTTAGAAATCACGCGATGTTGAAAATCAGTGCAGTATTTTTGTTTTGACAGTTTTTAATTTATCAGCTGTTGAATTTATAGTTTCATGAAATATTTTACATAAATATAGTCGAATCAATCATTTACGTGGTTGATTGTGTCGCGAACATAAGGTGAGTAAATTAAATATGTTTTGGTGTATTCGGGAGATAAAAAAAAATGTGAAACTTGTCTCTGTGTATTTATAAACCAAAAAAAAAAAAAAATGTTCAATATCGATTATCGTAAAATCGCACACCGCGAAAAAATCAATGATATTCCCATTACATACACATAATAAATCTAGAGATTTTCCCGCAACACTATACCTCCTCTATAGAAAAATGTTCATAAAAAAACGTAATTTAATTTTATTTTCATCTCTCACTCTTTGCCTGATTAAATTGATATGGGATTAATTTTGCTCTGCACATTTTATTTACCGTCTGTTTTCGATTTTAGTAGCATTGTATACAGGCGTACCCAGTATATCGACAATTCGTCTGCAAAATATTCCATTTGGAACTTACCAAACTTATTTTTATTTATTGTGGAACATATATGAAATGTTGTGGAACTTGTGTTTAACAAGTTTGAACAACACATCGCCGTTTTAGCAAAAAAAGGGTTGTGTTCATCTCTCTCATTCTCTTTTTCTTTTCCTAATTAAATTTATATGGAAACAAAATTCCCTAGCTGATTGTTTTTGTGGAACATCATTCATTTTTCCAAATTAATATTTTTTATAGTTTTGCTGTCTTCGGAAGGTAGGGTGCACTCATTCCTTGAATTCCTCACAACTCAAAACAAGAATATTGCTGGATTGAGGGCATGTTGTCTTTTTTGTGGAAACTATCTTTACAATAAGTAAAGTAAACTTAAAACAAAAACGGAACAGTCTACTACCGCGTAAGTAGACTTCCATTTCTGAATAAATTTGGGTAACACACACAACGCTGAATGAGGTATTCATGTATTTATAAAGATAACGGTGTTTTAATCAAACACCTCAATTGATTTTCTATTTTTTTTTTGTTTGTGCCGTCTAATCCAAATACCATATACACACTCCCTATATTTTATAACCACAGATAGCTGCCCACGTTACAATATTACGACTTGTTGTATATACTATAAATGACACAAATTGATTGTTCGAAATTTTTATCTCGTTTAATTTCTTTTCGTTTTTAATTGAGGTTCGAATTGTCGAAAAGGTTAAATTCTTTCGAAGATAAATTTCTGGCATTTAACTTTTTTTTCTCTCGTACATGTACATGATCTTAATTTTTCTTCTTAGGTAATGTACCATGCTAGTGAAGGTATTTTCGATTTATTTATTTTTATGTTGTTTTTGTTTTTATTTTAATTGAAAAATTAGTTTTTCCTTTATGGTATTTTCTTTAATTTTTTTATTTTATTTTTTATTATTACTTCGTGTTATTTTTGTATATTATCGTAATAGTTGGAAAGGGCGTGGAGGGGGGCTTGCTGTGCTTTCATTGAGAAACATATACATTAAATGGTAATTATAATTACCTAACATTAATCCGAAGTTGGTGAAAATTTCTGTGTCTGTGCCTGTGTAGAAATTATGTTTAATTACAAATTGCTTTTAATATCTAAAGAATTATTGCTTTATGGAGTATTACAGCACTAAACTCGTAAAATTAGGTTCGAGTAATATCTAAGTAGTTTTTGAATCTTCGAAATAATTTGTATTTTATGAACCTACATAATTATGTAGCGAAATATTTTAAAGTGTTGCGGAAATCGTGTTGAATTTTTATTATGTACTTGTAATATCCGTAAAATTATTAATGAATAGTAATTAAAAATTAATACTGCGATTTTTACGATTTTTGTATATCACGTGCAAGCAATGGGATTTAATTTTATATTATTGTGTTGTGTGATTATCAACGGGGGATTGTGGGCTGTCATCAGCTGGATGTTTACCCAAAGAACCTTGAACTGTCAATACACGGCTCGCTCTTTTACTATAAGGAAAACTAAATGGTTTTTATTATAAAAATAAAAGTGCTACCTGTTTGACCCATATATTTTGTAAAGTAACTATTAATTTAACTACTTTACTAACAACATATCAAATAGTGGTCTCTTCACAGTCAATAATCAAAGTAAAGCCGAATCAATACATTCTAATCCTGTTTTAATGATTTATTCATATTCATGTCAAAATACATTTCGGTCTCTATACACACATATCAAAATAAGCATTTGGATGACACAACCATGTACAATCTTACACGATATATTCACATAACAACCACTTGAATAAAATTATTGTGAACATCTATCTATATCTGTATACAGAAATCTTCTAAATTACAATTTCTAATTTTTTCGAAACAAAAACAAGAGAAAGCAAAAAAAAAAAAAAAACTTCTCGTTGTATATTCGCATATTTTTACCCAAAGTCGTTACGAAAATTGCTCACATGTCCTTGAATATGGATTTATCAAGCTTTTCAAATAAAATATCGAATGAGCAGATGTATTCCGAAAGGGCGTTCACACTCACACAATTTGGCAATAACTTTTCATTCGTCCTAATAAATTTATATATCCATCTTATGTATGTATATGTGTATGTAAGACTGATAATAATGATGAAGGATATATTATTATATACGAAACGTATATAATGAATCCTTTTTAAATTTCAGCTAAGAGATATAACGATATAACTTCATATCTCATTATCTAATTTTCTCGTTTCACATTTTTTTTGTTTTGTTCCTTGTAGAACAACCTTCTAATACCTTTTCTATGTCTTGTAATAATTTTTATTTTATTTTTTTTCTTGTGCTTTTATCTTCATTATATCTCTGAACTTTTATTTTTTTTTTTTTTTTTGGGTGAGTGTGTGTTTTATAATAGTAGATTCAATGATGTTGATAATAATTTAGTTTTCCTTGTGTTGTTTCAGATGAGGGGGGAAGTTGAGCCAAGAAGAGAGTGTTTAGGGAAAAACTTTTTTTTTTTTTTTCTTCGGTGTTTTCATTTTTTTAATGTAACATAAGAAAACGATGATAACGAATCTTCCTACTAAATCGGTTGTAATGCTGATGGTGATGATGATAATGATGAGATATTCAGCCACGTGTGCTAATAGAGTATATCTTGCTTGCCTAATTCTTTATTTTTTGTTTTTTATTTTTTGGTTTGTGTGAGCGTTCTTTCTGTTTGAGGTGGTGTAGTTGAGACTTTAAGTAATTATCTTTAAGTACAAGCTATTATTAAAATGTCTCGAAAGTATTAAAGTTCAAATGAATTAAAGGGAGTTCGTTAGATAAAGAAAAATCTTGTCTGTAAATTTTTAAGCTACGAATTTAGATGAATAATTTAATTCGATTAAATATTTAAGAAGATCATTTTATACCAGACAGCGAAACAACAATTCGAAATATGTATTTAAGCGTTTTAATATTTATTTAATGTACAAATCTAATTATTATGCGACGCTGCCGACAATTGTTTCAAATAAATAATTTATTTTTTATTTTTTGATAAAATTTCTATGTTTACTCGCGGGCACCGAGTTTAACGAACTTACATTCGCATCTTGTCTTTTTAAAAATAAATTCGCGTTAAACAAAACAAAACAAAAAAATTGTTTAATAAAATAAACAATACATAAATATGTTTACTCGTAAAATAAGAAAATTCGTTTAACCGTATATTCAACACATTTTTATGTGTATGCGCGCGGGTGGGTGCCAACGTAATTTTCTCGATGTCATCGACGTCGCCAAAACACAAACGAAATCGTGTAGAATAATTTATCAATAATCTAAATGATTTGTAAATTTACTATAAAACGGTTTGTTTTCGACATATTGTGGATAATTAATTTAGCGCTGTGATTACTAACTCATTTGGCATTGAGCTAAATTTATTCTTTTGTAAATATTTAAGATGATCACTCGCGAAATCATATACAATTTATAGTGGCGAATATACCATTGACTTACTTTTCGGTGTTATCAAATATAAAAGATATTGCCGCGACTTTCACTTTAATCTTATGGATCTTTTAAATTCTATAGACAAAACAACTAATTAAGCAAAAAAAAAAAACAAAAATTTCACCGTTCCGGTTATAGATTTGATTAAGCAAAAATAAGATCATAAGTTTGATTTAGATGTTTACAAAAAAAAACGAAAAACGCAAATTAACAATTTTTGTGTAAAGTTGATAAATGGTCGACCTCCCTTATTGTTTACTATTGAATTTTTGGTCCACCTGTCTCATTAGGCAATACACAATAATTTACTGCCTACCGAATTTTTAGTGTTTAAAATACGTACCGACAACCTCTTGGTCCCATAGACGTAAGGAATTTTTAAAAAATTAATCAGAAAAAATTGTCCACGTTAAATATTATGACCTAATAAAACCAACAAAATATACAGCTCCGGATAGTGTCAAATAATTAGTTTAGACTGTGTGCTCTGTGGGGTTGAATTCAAAAATTTGGTATGCCCAAGCAAACCATAAATTATTTGTTTTTGTGTGCTTCTGGCAGTAAATATCAAAGTTTCCAAACAGTTCATTATATATCTGTGTATCTGATTTACCTGTTTGTCCTATATATAATTTTTAGATCTGGCATAAAATGTTGTCAACATCTTGTATTGGGTGCTTAGTCTTATGAGCCAAATTGCCGTTGTTACGTATTTGTCTATTTGAGGGTTTGGAATCGGATCCGCACTTGAATCCGCTCCGGTTCAGGTTTCTTTTTTCATATTATTGTGGACCCGGACACAAAAGTTTAGCTGAGTTAAACTTTTATTGAATCTATCAAAGTTGGATAACAAGAACCTGTTTCAAGGTTCGCCCACAGTAAATATCTATCTAAATCAAGTTAATTAGCTGTATTTAATAAGAAAAATTAGAAGTGTGAAATGTAATCCCTCCTTTGCTTTTTGTATAATATTTTGACACTTATGTAAACAACAACGAAGTTAGATAATAATTTCATTAATTTAGTAGAAATTTTATGATAATTGCGCTAATTAGTAGTCAACAGTTGTCATTAAAATTAACCAAAAATACTTGATTTATAATTCTATTGTAATTACTTCAACTAGTTATTTATAGATGTCACTAATTTTGTACCATAATGTTACGTTTTGGCCTTGTCACTCAAGGTTCGTATCACTGGATTGTGAATAATACAAAATCAATTTAATTTATCTCCAACGAATTTATTTATTTCAAACAAGAATTAGTACAACACAGTTTATCAATAAAAAAAATTCACAAAACCACTTTAAATAATTTTTACACAATTTTACTATTCACTTATAATTTTTATTTCGCACTACAACATTTTTTAAATCACTTTTTAATTACTTTTTGATCTTCACGCTGTCGCTTTCCAAATATTACTAATCCAATTCGACTTCGTTCGCCTTTTTATATACACAAACCAAACTTCTAGAAAGCTCATGATTTTTCTAGTTAGAATAGTGTAGAACAATTTTATCATGGAAAATTCCATTTAGAACAGTTTAACATTGAGCTATTAACTTTAACTTATTCTATTACACACTAGGTGTCACCGTCACAATAATTTGGCGGCTTAAAACTAGTCAATCAAGAATTATTTATCAAAAATTTACAAATCATTTTTTTTTAAAACATTCACATTTTGTAATTCAAAGTAAGAAGAAAATTCAGCATTAAAAATATCGAGTGTTAATCATTTATTGAATTTATTTTACAAACCACATTCATAGAATAATTATGGATAAGGAGTCAGTATAACAAGATTATCCGTAGAAACATTAGCGCCGAAACAGAGACCTTAAATACTTATAATTCTGACAAAGTAGCAACTAAAATCAATATGGAATTTGCAGTATTTCGAAGAATTAGAGTTAATCGTCTAACGGAAATTTTCAAGCGACACCTCGCTATTTAAGAAATGCGTGGACACTAGGCGACCATTTTGATTTCAAAAAGTATAGCGATAAGATTTGTGGTTCTGGCAGTAAATATCAAAGATTTCCAAATGGTTCTTACATCTGTATATCTGATTTACCTGTTTGTCCTATATATAAAATATTTTTAGAATTCGCTGCAAATTAAAACACCCAGTGTGTGGCACAAAATGTTGTCAACATCTTGTATTGGGTGCTTAGTCTTATGAGCCAAATTACCGTTGTTACGTATTTCGTTATTTAAGGGTTTGAAATCGGATCCGCACTAGAATTTGATTCGGTTCAGATTTTTGTTCATATTACTGTGGACCCGGATGAAAAAGCTGGGCTGAGTTGAACTTTTATTGAATCTATCAAAGTTGGATAACAGGAACCTGTTTCAAGGTTCTCCCACAGTAAATCTTTATCTAAATCAAGTTAATTAGCTGTATCTAATTTGAAAAATTAGAAGCATGAAATGTAATGAAGAAATTGCCAAATTTATTGAAATTTGTGTGTTTGGGAATATTCAAATCAAAATTAAATTAAAATTGTATCGACACTCTGAAGTCAACAATAGCCATTTTCGACCGTGCTGATTTAGGGTTGATTTTAGTGTTGTCTTGAGGGTTGACTTGATGGTTGAGTTAAGGGTTTGATTTAGGGTTGAAATTGAAGATGAGTTGGGTTTGAATTGATGATTGAATTAAGGGATGAGTGGAGGGTTGATTTAGTAATTGGGTTGTTGATTCCTTTGCGAATGAGTTGGAGATTGAGTTGGAGTTTGAGTAAAGAATTAAGGGGTTTAGTTAGGGCTTGATTTTGAATGAGTGCCGTTAAAAATCTCTTGATTTAAAAACCCACCTAAGAAAGTCATGATATTACTCATAAAATTCACTATGGCTGTCGACGCAGAGCTTCGCAGTCAAGATTGGTCCCAATTTAAAACTAAAAACAAAACAAAATTTTAATATAAAATTTAATTTTAGTAATATGATATCTATCCTTTGCTTTTTGTATAATATTTTGACACTTATGTAAACAATAACGAAGATAGATAATAATTTCATTAATTTAGTAGAAATTTTATGATAATTGCGCTAATTAGTAGTCAACAGATGTCATTAAAATTAACCAAAAATACTTGATTTATAATTCAATTGTAATTACTTCAACTAGTTATTTATAGATGTCACTAATTTTGTAGCATAATGTTACGATTTTGCCTTGTCACTCAAGGTTCGTATCACTGGATTGTGAATAAAACAAAATCAATTTAATTTATCTCCAACGAATTTATTTATTTCACAAAATTTATTACAATACAGTTTTTTAACGATAATTCACAAAATCACTTTAAATAATTTTCACACAATTTTACTGTTCACTTATAAATTTTATTTCACACTACAACACTTTTTAAATCACTTTTTAATTACTTTTTAATCTTCACACTGTCGCTTTCCAAATACTACTAATCCAATTCGATCTCCTTTGCCTTTTTATATACACAAACCAAACTTCTCGAAAGTTGATGACTTTTCCAGTTAGAATAGCGTAGAAATATTACGTAACAATTTTATCACGGAAAATTCCATTTTAGTACAATTAAATGCCTTGCCACTCAAGGTTCGTATCACTGGATTGTCACTAATACAAAATCAATTTAATTTATCTCCAACGAATTTATTTATTTCACAAAATTTTTTACAAAACAGTTTTTAACGATAATTCACAAAATCACTTTAAATAATTTTCACACAATTTTACTGTTCACTTATAAATTTTATTTCACACTACAACACTTTTAAATCACTTTTTAATTACTTTTTAATCTTCACACTGTCGCTTTCCAAATACTACTAATCCAATTCGATCTCCTTTGCCTTTTTATATACACAAACCAAACTTCTCGAAAGTTGATGACTTTGCCAGTTAGAATAGCGTACAAACATTACGTAACAATTTTATCATGGAAAATTCCATTTTAGTACAGTTAAACATTGAGCTATTAATTTAACTTATTCTATTACACACTAGGTGTCACTGTCACACTACCGCCACCTAAGCCTGTTCGTTCCGAACAGGACCCAAATCACCTCGTCTGTATAGGGCCAGCCTCTTCAAATGCATCACCTTTGGTTTACCTCGATGTCCCTTCTGTATCCGATAAGCTACGTCGTTCATCCTTATGATCACAGTGTAAGGTCCTTCCCATGCAGCTTCGGTGATAATCCCTTTTTCCGTTGCGGGTTGTGAAACCATACTAATTACCCTTCCTGGAAACCTTGGTTATTTGCTCGTATGTCATATCGAGCTTTCATCCGGTCACTTGACATCCGTATATTCTCCCATACAAAATGATGAATCTCGTTAAGTTCCTCTTTTCTTCGGTCTACGTAATCCTGTCCACATAAAGCCGCTAATGGTACAGACCCAAACTTTAGATCTCCAGGTAATCGTAGGTTATCCCCAAATAACGTTTTAGCTGGTGTAATTCCGGTTGTGTCATGTATTGCTGATCGATAGGCCTTCAGAAACATCGGTATATGCCGATCCCAGTTGCGTTGGTTTTTCTCAACGACCTTTGCTAGATATTCCTCCAATGTACCATTGAATCTTTCCACCATACCATCAGACTGTGGATGCAAAGGCGTTGATCTCGTTTTATTTATACCGAGCATCTGGCATATTTCTTGAAATACTATCGATTCAAAATTCCTTCCTTGATCGGTATGAATCTCCATCGGCACTCCAAATCTGCTAATCCAGTTGTTTACCACGGCATCAGCTATTTTTGCCGTCTTCTGATTGAGAATGGGGTACACCTCCAGCCATTTGCTGAAATAATCTATGATTACTAGCACATATTTGTTGCCGCTCTCAGTGGTGGGAAATGGCCCCGCTAAATCCATTGCAATTCTTTCTAATGGTGCTCCGACGTTATATTGTTTCATGGTTTCACGACTTTTGCGTGCGGATCCCTTCATCGCCGCACATTGGTCACATTTTTGGCACCATCCTATCACAGACTGCCTACATCCTGCCCAGTAGAATCGTTGACATATATTTGCTAGTGTTTTTTAATTCCTAGGTGGCCCCCACTTGCTCCTCCATGATACTCCTCCAGGATTTCCGCAATCCGGCACTTTGGTATCACCAGCAACAATTGCTTCACTTTGCCGTCCTTGCTTTCCCACAATCTTTTTAAACAGCCATTCTCAAGACGGAGGGCATCCCATTGAGCCCAATAAGCCTTGACAATCGGAGTTTTGTCCGCGATCTCACTCCAAGTTGGCCGGTGTTCCTTTTTCTTTCATTCCATTATAACTGATAAATCCGTATCATCCAATTACTGTTTCCTGATCATTTCGTCGGTCCACTCATCAGGCAGCACTTGCGTAAGCCTTGCGTCGATGATACCTTCCTTTGCTTCAATATGGCCACAATGTTTACATTCTACTGGACACTTACGTCTTGATAATGCGTCGGCATTTCCGTGTGCACTTACCTTCCGATATTCGATTTGGAAATCGTAGCTTTGAAGACGTTCGATCCAGTGTGCTACCTGTCCCTCTGGATTCTTGAATTGCAATAGCCACCGTAAAGCGCCGTGATCTGTCTGTAAATGGAATTTTTGGCCATAACATTATTCATGAAAATGCTTGACACACTCCACTTTAGCCAATTCACAAAATTTATTACAACACAGATTATTAATAAAAATTCACAAAATCACTTTATATAAATTATTCTTAAATTTTACTGTTCATTTATAATTTTTATTTCGTACTACCACACTTTTTAAATTACTTTTTAATCTTCACACTGTCGCTTTCCAAATACTACTAATCCCTTTCGACTTCGTTCGTCTTTTTATATACACAAACCAAACTTCTAGAAAGCTCATGATTTTTCTAGTTAGAATAGTGTAGAACAATTTTATCATGGAAAATTCCATTTTAGTACAGTTTAACATTGAGACTAATAGCTCACTTATTCTATTATACACTAGGTGTCACCGTTACATTACGTTTTTGCCTTGTCAATCAAGGTTCGTATCACTGGATTGTGAATAAAACAAAATCAATTAAATTTATCAGCAACGAATTTATTTATTTCATACAAAAATTATTACAACACAATTCAGTAACGATAATTCACAAAATTACTTTAAATAATTTTCACACAATTTTACTGTTCACTTATAATTTTTAAATCGCACTAAAACACTTTTTAAATCACTTTTTAATTCCTTTTAATCTCTACACAATCGCTTACCAAATATTACTAATCCAATTCGACTTCGTTCGCCTTTTTATGTACACAAACCAAACTTCTAGAAAGCGCGTGACTTTTCCAGTTAGAATAGCGTAGAAACATTTAGAACAATTGTATTATGGAAAATTCCATTTTAGTACAGTTAAACATTGCGCTATTAATTTAACTTAATCTATTACACACTAGGTGCCACTGTCACAATAATTTAGTGGCTTAAAATTAGTCAATCAAATGCAAATCATTTCGAGAATATCGAGTGTTAATCATTTATTGAATTTATTTTACAAACCACATTCGAAGAATAATTTTGGATAAGGTGTCAGTATAACAAGATTATCCATAGAAACATTGGCGCCAAAACAAGGACCTTAAATACTGATAATTCTGACAAAGGAGCAACTAAAATCAATACAGAATTTGCAGTATTTCGGAGAATTGGAGTTAATCATCTAACGGAGATTTTCAAGCGACACCTCGCTATTTAAGAAAGGCGTGGACACTAGGCGACGTTTAATCGTGAGTAATCTTTAAGCATAAGCAATAATTTCGTGGCAAGAAAACCCAATTATCGTTCCTAAAATTTATTAGCCTAAGCTTCGTTGGTGAACGGGCGTGCTTAGTAATAATACTTTATGAAATTCAAAGTGCTGAAAGTCAAAGGTGAAATTAAAAAAAATTAGTTGCGAATTGTGTAATATTACTAAGTGTAAGGATGGAGAGTTTAAGAAAGCAAAAAGCTGTTGTCAAGGGATCAATGACGAAATTGGTCTCGTATGTGAAGGGCAATATGGAACAAGCAAGTCTAGAAGAGATCCAGGTAAAGCAGGAAAGATTGCAGCGGTTACTTAACGAGCTCCAAAATATCGAGAGCGGAATGTTCGACCTAGACTATAATGTGGAGTCAGCTATCTCGGAATTCGAAAATAATTATTACATAGTTCTCGCAGGTCTAAGTGCTGTCTAACCGAGCCTAAATTAGACACCAGCACGAATATATCGCAACAGCAGCCTATTGAAGTGCGTTTACCAAAGCAAAACATCCCAACCTTTGATGGTGATTATATGCTCTGGCAATCATTTTTTTATGTGTGCAACTCAACAATCCATGCATGAGAAAATCTAACCGCAGCACAGAAGTTTCAGTACCTGCGAATTTTACTAAAGGGAGAACCAGCATCACTTATTCGTCATCTCACGGTAACTGATTCGAATTAATATGAAGCCTTGCAGAAGCTGGTGCAAAGGTACGACCGGAAGCGATATACAGTTAACGCTTGCATTAAGGGTTTCATGGATCAACCAAATATATCGCAATTAACTGCTGTCAACATCAGAAAATTAACTGATGTGTTTTATGAAACGATAAGAGGGCTCAAGGCGTAAGGCGCAGAGGAAGAGAGAAGAGATCCTGGGCTAATATATATCACTCTCAGTAAAGTGGATAATGAGAGAAGGTCGCCTTGGTCGCAAGAGGTAGCTCAAAGGAACTTCCCTACATTTGAGGAGTGCGGATTGACAGCAGTTAGTATTGCGTTTGGTTGGTTTGTGGCCGGCGAAAGCGTAAAACTTAATCAAATAACCAACAAAATAGATAATTTTAACATTTTGTTAGATATCGTCAATTCGCTCCGCAGATTCTGGGAAATAGAGGAGTTAAACCAAAGATCACCAGAACAACATCTGAAGAGCAAAAGTGTGAGGAGTAATTTGAAACAACCGTAAAAAAAGGCGAAGATCACAAGTTGGTCGTCAAACTACCTTTCAAGCAACCTGGAAACATGCTTGGAACCTCTTATATTTCAGCTTTAAACCATCTAACTACGTCTTAATGGTTGGACCCACAGTTCAACCACCGCTCATCAAAATCTTGTTAAAATTTCGTATACATGAGTTTGTACTTTGTGGTGACATCGAGAAATTGTACCGACAAGTGTGAGTATATGATGAGGATCAACGGTACCAAAATATTTTATGGCGAGACAGCGGAAATCAATCACCGGATACATACAAATTGAAAACGCTTACATACGGAACAGCTTCAGCAGCATACTTAGCAACCCGCAGTTTGAAAGAAGTTGGAAATCAGCTACTACCACATCAGCCAGGAGCAGCCAGAGTCACACTAGAAGAAATGTACGTAGATGATATGATAACCGGAGGAAGTGCTACAATGCACTTAAAAAATATAATGCAGCAAGTCACGACTGCGTTAGGAGACCATGGCTTCAAAATGCGCAAATTCCTGACTAACGACAGTGAGCTGCGATGAATTATTCAAGCACAAGCTAGCGAGGAGAAGGAAGCGAAAACCCTTATTATTATTATTATTCAAAAGCCATGCGAGCGATCAGCCACCTCGCACTGCGACCTAAAAGATCTATTGTGCTGGACCCTGCTTAATTATCCGTCCAGTCAATATTCAGGTTCTTAATGAACCTGACAATACTGCCTCCCGGTACGTGATACATACTATCTGGGCTTATTGCTCTTCCTCCTATATGTTTACTACAGCATGTAGTTCAGCTAGAAAGACGGTAGCATTGGGGCCCAAGGACTTCGAGAGGACTGTCCCATTCCCTTATATTCCTATTCCTGCCCCGTATTCCGTTTGATTTTACTCTTACGAGTTGCTGGGGATTGCAATTCGCCTGTAGGTCACGCAGCTACTACAGGAATACTAAATAAAGCTGGAGGGTGCCTAGTATCCAGAGTCTGCATATTTTGGACTGATTAACCTATCAGCCATTCATCCATCGGCATACGCTGTTCCACCTTAGATTAGGGTTTTTTGTCAAGGTTTACTCCTTTAGCGTCGTACTTTAACCTGTTCCAAATGGCCAAAAATGTGTCAAATGGCCTTAGTTACCAGTGGTTGCCACGAAGAGGCAGCACGTACACTTGCGAATTGTGAACAGGGGACCCCTTACACAATTGTACCCATCACGCAGGTACCTAATGACATGATCAGAACAGCTCACGTGATGAGCACCCTACTGGAAATTTACGGAGCTGATAGATTAATCTACTCAACTTTGATCGCCCCTCCAATAGACGCCAAACCAATAAGACCCACCATAAGGTTTTACTGTTAGTACATTAAAAACCAAATAAGGTATATTTTGTTCCTTTCTAGCTGCATTTTTTAAGTGCAACCCGTCTTTGTTCTTCATATGAAAACCAAAATATAAGATTTATTTGCTTTTTAACTTTGTGTAAGATCAAGGTGAAATAAAAGAAGATACATACAAATATGATAATATCAATAGAACAAAAACAAAGATTATATGACAAATGAGAACAATTTAAATTTCGGCACCATTGCAGCAAGTCTGACACAGAAAAAATAAAATAAAAGATATTCTAAAAGTCATAGACGAAGTACAATGACAATTTCGGTTTTAATTCACTTTTATCTCACGTTGAACACGTGCTTGTTTATGAAAATTCTCTCTGTAGAATTCAAATGAGAATTCTCACTGGTTTCGGTAAAGGTGAAAAAGTTAAAATATAATATACATATATGAATTTTATTTTCTGTCATGTCATAAATAGAGCGGTCATTCACCTTTTATGATGTTACTGCTTACGTTTCATATTTGTTGCCTTTTTCTATCAAATGAAGATTCAAAATGTTCTTGGCTAGACTAGCCTAAACGTAAAATTTTCTATTTCCGCATACCAATACCAATATTATTACTGAGCCATCTGCGTTGTGTAACAACAAACAAATGTAGTATGCGATTATGTGTTTCTTTTATTTATCAAGGTTTTTTTTTAATTAGGTATTTTTTAATTAAAATTTATAATGAAAAATCTAAATTTGTGTCGTAAAAAATATTTCATGTCAAGTTAATGAAAATTTAAAGAAATAATTGTACACAGTTAAAATAAAAAAAAAACTCGCGAATACGTGATAGCGATTGTATAGTAAATACATAAATAATGTAAAAAATAGCTTCATGTAAATTACACGTTTTTTACATGTAAAAAACTATGTAAATTACATAGTGTAATTTACACGCCCAACTGTGGTATTAGGCAGCTGCGTGATGGGTACAATTGTTTAAGAGGTAATCTGGTCACAATTCACAAGTCTACGTGCTGCCTCCTCGTGGCAACCACTGGTAGCTGAGGCAATTTGGTTGAGTTTAAGAAGAAACCCTTGACAAAAAACCCTTATCTAAGGTGGAACAGCATATGCCGATGGCTGAATCGCTGATAGGTTAATCAGTCCTGTCAAATATGTGGACTCTGGATACCAGGCACCATCCAGTTTTATTTAGCGTTCCTGTAATAAAGCTGGGTGACCTACAGGTGACTTTCCAATCGCAGGAACTCGAAAGAGTAGAATCAAATGGAAATCGGGGTAGGGGTAGGAATAAACGGGAGTGTGACAGCCCTCTCGAAGTCCTTTTGTATCACTGCTACTGTCTTTCTACCAGAACTACATGCTGCAGTAAACATCTAGGAGGGAGAGCAATAAGCCCGGATAGTACATATCACGTACCAGTCGGCAGTATTATCATATGAATATTGACTGGACGGATAATTAAGCAGGTTCCAACCACAAAAGATCTTGTATGTCGCATTGCGAGGTGGCTGAACGCCCATATGGCCCTTCAATAATAATAATAATAATAAATTTAAATAAGTTATAGGCAATACTTGATTGTTAGACAAACGGTTAAAATTTAACGAAACGGTGAAGAAACTAACCAAATTGTTAAAAATAGTCACAATTTTGTATGCGAAACTGTAGCTCAATATAAGTTACAAAATAATTTATTTATATGGTTAAGTTTACTTTTAGTTTCCAGGCGTCAGATTCTGGTTACAATTAGGGTACTTTTCTACAAAAAGATTTGAAAGAGGGTACTATGACACCCGATTTAAACAACCTAGTTTAAAATTAAAAGAATGATCTTAACTCCGCTTAAAAGTTGTTATACGGAGGGAAAAGATTGCTAAATTAAAAGATTGCAACATTACGATATTGAGATCAAACTTTCACCAAGCCCCTTTGCAATAAAATAAGCGAAATAATGTTACTCCTATACAAATATATTTAAATTTGAACAAACAAAAGATTGCTCTCTATAATATGCACACACTATACTTAAAATTTATACTTACATAATTTTATTAAGATTTGATGGTTTTTATTTTTGTTGCTTATTGTTTGTATGACGTATAAATTAAATTTATTCAATGAACAATGAGAATTTATTTTTATTCAGTTTAGATTTTCGTAATCTTTGCATATTAACAGACAACAAATATGACAATCGCAACAACAACAATATTAAATAATTTCGAGCGTACATAAAGAGAAAAAGCGCGCATATTTTAATAAGGCACAGTGGAAATGGAAAAACTTCGATATGAATTCAAATATTGACATAAATTATTCTACTATAAGTATACAATACACAGCATGTCATTGAATTGTTCTTTTTCATTTATACTACTTAAGTTATACACACATCCATATACACATTTATAGGGAATACATTTTCCGATTTATTTATAAAACAAAAAAATAAAAAAATCATAATACATAATATTGTAATAATAAAATATGGGAAAATATTTACATAACAATAAATAAGTTTATTTGGATTTTTCCGCTTTTATTTCAAGTAAAAAAAAAAAATAAAAAATTACGCGCATGTAAAATCATCTCGAACTGATGTTGCCGATTTTTATTTGATTTTATGTACCTACATTCGTATAAATATTTTTTTTTTTTTTTACTCGTATGACTGTTTTACTGATATCAGTCAGCCGCGTATGCATAAATATAAAAAAAAAATCAATTCCGAACAAAAAACCAAACAAAAATTAGGTACAAATGAAATGCCTTTTATGTCACCTTGTAAGCAAAAGACTCATGTCTAAATAACAAATAAAATTAAGAAAAAACTAAGACATTGTATTATTATTTGTGCTTTATTATTGTATTTAAATGTCAATTGTGTATAAGCTTAATAAAGTTTTTGTTTTGTTTTGTTGGAACAAAAAAGCTTTTAATTTAATTTATTTTACATAAAACACACACAGATACGTATTATTTAGAGATACATAAGTCAAATTAATTTATATTTTATTTATTCTTGAATTTATTTAAACAAATACAAAAAAAAATTTAAATAAAAAACAAAAAATAAAATTAATTATATTATAAATTATAATATTGAGATAAAATTTGTTTTTGTATTATTATGTTTTTGTTTTTTGGGTAAATTGGTTTGAGATTGAGGCGATTGTGTATTGGGGTAAGGGGACTAAGCGATATAATTTACTGTTTGTATTTTATGCTGATTATACAAAGGATAATATCATCTTGGTTATATTATTTTGTATAGTGTTCGATTTATTATTCGCCATTAGTGAAAATGTTTTTATACTTTGATGGACAAGATGAAATTCATTATTTTATCACACGAAAAAAAAAAACGTTTAAGGAAATTCACTTCTACAGATTGATATGGTTATCGCTTGTGAAACTTACCAACCGGAAACAAGCTTATTAATGTATTATCAGGGTATTCCTAAAAAATCGGTCACTGCGCGGTCATATTCATATCATCGCAATCGCCAGTTTTTTTCCCAGCAAAAATTTAAGAAACGTTTGGCCAAAGCTATACTTGGTGTGCACATTAATATCCCTACGTCGATGTGGTTTAAGAACGGTCGTAAGGATTCCCACGGGACACTGCATCTTAGGAGAAAATAGAAGGAGGCTGGGTCTTTTGTAGAAACAAATGACTTGTGTAGAATCCGTTTAGACGAGGAGGAGAAAAAGATGTTGGTTTATTTCCCTTGCTCATGTCCGGCGTTGGCACTCAGAAGGCAAAACATTTCGGTAAGTTCAAGTCGGACAATCTGTCGGATCTCGAAAATAGTAAAGTGCAGGTCCTTTTACGTTACAGAAATAGCTCCAAATAGATCCAGTAAGGGAAAGGAGATATCCTATGGTATCACAATGGACCGTCACCGGTCTAAGTGTGCTTATGAAGCCATTCTAACCTAAGCTAACCTATACTATATAATCGCTATGGGCAAATCTCAAACAACCTGCGACTTCGAATAAAAATTAAAAAAGTCGAATAATTTCACCCAATATGGTTATTTGTCCGATTAACCTCATGTTGGGTCAGGGCGTAGTTTACCGAAAGACATAATCTGGAAAATATTTGGAACTAAAGTTGATCGAAAATAAACATATTTGTACTTGAAAATATCGAAAATAAAACTTAAAATAAGATGAAGGAGAAAAATTGAATTTTAAAATATCAGCCATCCGCGGGTTTGCCCTTCAATATCAGCCATCAGTGGGTTTGCCCTCCAAGCACCCAATTTTAAAATTTTAAAATTAGATTGAAAATATTTTTAATTTGACACAATTCTGAAAAATAAAATTTTATTTTAAAACTAGAATTTAAATAATTATAACTTTAACATATTCTAGAAATGGAATGAAAACATTTTCTTAAAATAAAAATTAGTTTCAAAATTAAAATTAACGTTCTGGAAAAGAAAATATTATTTTAAATTAGTTCCAAAATTTAATTTTCAAATATCCCGGAAAAGGAAGATTTTAATATATTGTGGAAAAACCAGATTTAATTTTTTACAAAAAAGTGAAACATTTTTAATTTTAAAATATTCTTAAAAATTAAATTTAATTTTAAAATTAGAATGGAACGATTTTTAAATCTGAAATTACAAATTAATTTTAAAATTAAAATAGAATTTCTGGAAAAGAAAATATATTTTTAAAATATTTTACGTAATGAAATTTTATTTTAATACTAGAATGGAAATATTTTTAATTGTAAAGTATTGTAGAAAAAAAAGATTTAATTTTCTGATAATGATTGGCTAGCATTGGTTTTAGCTGTCTCAGTCAAAGTGGCGCCATTTATTACATGGTGTGGAAATATTAATAACTAAAAATCGCTGTTTATTTAATTAAAAAAACATTAAATCTTCCTTTTCCAAAATTTGCAAACATAATACACAATTGAATAAACATTAGTAAATTCCTATTTTAATTTAAAAACAAATTAAATCTTCCTTTTCCAAAATTTGCCACCGTCGCCTGTAAAGTGAGACAGCTAAAACCAATCCGTGCCAAAATTACATTTTAAAATGTTCTGGAAAATCAAATTTAATTTTAAATTTTCAATGGAAATATTTTTAATTTATTGTATTCAGAAAAAGGGAGGTTTAATGAAAAGATTACTCTTACACGTAAATTAAAAATTTATTTTAAAATCAGAATGGAATTTCTGGAATAGAAAAATTTAATTTTTAAATATTCGCAAAAATAAAATTAATTTTTAAGTTAAAATGGCAATATTTTTAATTTTAAAGTATCCTGCAAAAGGAAAATTAAATTTAAAAATGGAAATATTTTTAATTTTAAATAATCCTGAAAAAAAGGAAGGTTTAATCTTAAAATATTCTGGGAAATGGAGATTTAATTGTAAAGTATCCTGGAAGAAGAAGAAGATTTAATTTTAAGATATTCTAGAAAAGGAAAAGATCACCCCTTAAAATATTCTGGAAAAGAGAAATTAAATTTTTAAAAAAATGGAAATATACTTAATTTTTAAATCATCTTCAAATTAAATTTAATTCTAAAATTGAAATGGATATATTTTTAAATCTTAAAAGCCACCCGGCGATGGAGCAGTTGGAGACCAGAAGCAACGTATTTTAATTTCAAATTATTCTGGAACATAAAATTTAATGTTAAAATTAGAATGGAATTTCTGGAAAAAAAAATTTAATTTTAAAATTAGAATGGAAATGTTTTTAATTAATTTTATTAAGAATGCTTATTATCGCAGCTAGAATGGAAAGATTTTTTTTAAATAAAAATTAGTTTTAAAATTAGAATTAACGTTCTGGAAAAGGAAACATTATTTTAAAATATTTCGGTTCATGAAATTTTATTTTCAAGTGAAACATTTTTAATTTTCATATATTCTTGAAAACGAAATTTAATTATAAAATTAGAATGGAAATTTCTGCAAAAGAAAATATATTTTAAAAATATTCTACACAATGAAATTTAATTTTAAAACTAGAATGGAAATATTTTTAATTGTAAAGTATTTTGGGAAAGAAAGGTTTCATTTTCTGATAATTAGAAATTCAATTTTAAAATGTTCTGGAAATGGAAATATTTTCAATGGAAATATTTTTAATTTATTGTATTCAGAAAAAAGGAAGGTTTAATGAAAAGATTTTTCTTCAATCAAAAATATATTTTAAAATTTGAATGGAATTTCTGGAAAAGAAATTATAATTTTAAGTATTCTGGAAAAGGAAGATTTAATTTTAAAATATTCTGGAAAAGGCAGGTTCAATTTTAAAATTAGAATATAAATATTTCTAATTTTTTAATATCCTGGAAAATGAAATTTAATTTTAAAATGAAAATATTTTTAATTTATTTTGTTAAGATTACTTCAAGGATGTGTTATTATCCCAGCTATCCAAAAATCATGACCCCATATTGGAGTTTTAACACATCCCCACCATCAATCTTGACATATTTATTCAAGTCCAAAGAACTACAGAATTTTTAAAACATTGTGTCATATTAAATTTTTAAATATTTTACTGTAATAGGTAGAGCCAAATATTTTTTATATCAAGTTTTCTCTAAATAATTGAATTAAAAATGATAGGTTCATGTTAAATAAATTTAGTTAACCAATAAATATCGCATCAAACTTAAATTTAGGCGTAGAAAAATGACGGCTCTCGATAGCAGCTATCGGGAGCGAATAAAAAAACGCAGCTATAGACAAGCAACTTAACAAATCGATCAAGTATAAAGAGCTAAAAAATTTTATAAAAAATTTGACTAAATTAATTTTTTTAGTTTTTTCACTTTATCGTATGGATGGGGGTCCAATATGAGACCATGCTTTCTGGTTAGCTGGGATCCTAACACATTAAAATTTGGACAAACTTAAATTTCATGTATCGTATGAAAACACTTCCTTTCGTAACCTATATTGAACCATTACACCTGTACTATCAATCTTAAAAAAATCGATCTAATATAATCTGTAGCTACAGAATATTTTAAGAAATGTGGCTAAATTAAATTTCTCAGGTTTTAGATAGCTGAAATCATATAACATCCAGACAAGCAGTATAAAAAATCGATCGAGTATAAAGAGCCATAGCATTTTTTAAAACTGACCAAACTAAAATTTACACTGCATCGTATCGACGCATTTCCTTGCAACCAATATGGGACAATGATTTCTATATAGCTGGGATCATAACACATCCATAAAGAAATCTTAAAAAATTTGATCGAGCATAAAGAGCTACTACATTTTTTAAAAAACTTGGCCAAATTAAATTTTTCCCCTGTGATTTCTCGATAGCTGGAATCCTAACACATTTGCACTTACAATCTTACAAAATTCGATCTATTCTAAAGAGCTACAGAATTTTATAAATAACGCCGGCAAACAAAAAAAAAAAAATGCTGAACCCTTCTGAGGTCTGACAATGAGGTCTTATGTATAACCCACCAGTTCTCTACAAAACCCAAATTTTGGGTCAAAATTGCCCAAGAAAATACCAAAGTTTATTTTTTATACCATGTACTCCAGATATATCGTCTCCAGACAAAGAAACTCATACTAAAATCCAGACGCACAACTTACACTGAAACTCAGACAATCAAACTGTTACTCAAACCGAGACGCAAAACTCACACTTGAACTATGACAAGCAAACTGAAATTCAGATAGTATAAGTTATAAATAGAAGACAAATAAGACAAATTCGCGGCTTGTATGACTGAAACAAAGTTACTGACAATAGGAAAGTGAAACTTAACTAATAAAGTTTAGCTGAAATGAGTTCCCCTGACCTTGCTGCAGTTTGAGTTTGTCTGCTCGAGATTGAGTTACAGTTTATTGCTTTTCATCAACTTTTTGTTCATTGACCTATCACGAGCGTTCAAGTGAAGTTTTATTGATGTACTTTCTTGCGTTTATAACGTCTATCTTGTCCTCGACTGACCTATGAAGTGGATTTCTACGTCTTTTTCTCAGATTTGTTGTGGTGAGCATCCAACAATAGTCGGCTAACATATTAACATCCCACCTTCCCTAATATATCCTTTCCATTTCCCTTACATCCTGGTGGAAGCGCTCCCCTTGTTCTTCACTATAAACGCCTAAATTCTCAGGAAGTAATCAAGATGGGATTCCACAACTTTGTAACAATGTCTTTATAATGCTCACTTCTGGTGTTTCCGAAGAAGTTTTCACAAACTTCTCTAAAACTGAGCCAAGTAGCTCTCTCATTTTTTTGCATGGTTTTAACGAAATTTTTGTCTTGAAATAGTTTTTGTATTTGAGGTCCGTTAAATATACCTTCTTTAATTTTAGCCTCTGTCAGTTTTGGAAATTTGTGTGCTATGTATTGGAAACATTGACATTTTTTATCTAATGCCTTCATATATTGCTTCATCAGCCCAAGTTTTATGTGTAGTGGAGGTAAGAGAATTTTTGAGGGATCTGATAAAGGTTCTTCAATTACATTAGGTTTTCCTGGCTGAAGACAGTCTCTTAGCGGCCACTGTTTTTTAATGTGATGGTTTTCTTGGTCTCTACTATTCCAGAGACATTTAAAACAAGGTTACTTCACAAAACCAGGCTGCTGCCCTAGCAGTTTTGTTATTATTTGTAAATCCCCACAAACTTGCCAATTGTTCTCTGAGTGCTTGATTTTTTGCAAAATATATCCTAGATTTCCATAATTCTCTCCCATAGAGATTTAGTGGACTGTTGGGACAGTGGCATACTTATTTCCATTATGCAGTAGTACCGCTTTTAGGTTGAAATTTGAGGAGTCAATGAATAGTCTTCACTCGTTAGGTTTTTAAATATTAGGTTTTAAATTGTTCATTGTATTGGAACTTTCCCTTCTTTAGGTCCAATGAACTCTTCTTCTCAATGAAATTCTTCCCCGCTGGACGCTTCACTCTCACCTACGTTATCCTTTGAAACTTCCATTACTTCATTGTTTGAAAAACTTGAGTTGAAGTAATTGGATTTTACAGGTTTCATCATTGTATGTACATCTGCGTACTTTATATTTAATTTACTCTATAAATCAAAACCTTTCACTTCGGTATTACAGAAGTAACATTCCTCTTTGGATAAAGGTTTTTCCATATTGGGGGGAGGGGGGGGGGGTTATATTTTGAAATTGAGTTACTCTTAGTATTCTTTCGCCGCTTTAGCATAGTTGAACAAACATTGCATATAATATTTGGAGTGCACATATTTTCCTCAAGCATCTCTCTACCGAAACATTTGTGGTATATATTTTTAGTCGAGTCAGATACACAATCGTATACTCCTCAAAGACTAAGTTGCCTACCCTTGAGAAGCTACGGTCGCATGATGGCGACGCCATCGGGCCCGCTTTCTCACCTTGACTAGCCGCCGATACTGGGATATCCCTCCCCTGCATCGTAACATTTATATGTGTGGTGGCCATTACGGCATGAAAACCGTAACCTAGGGACTTAGCCGGATAATGGGACAACTCTATTGCCCACCGGTCACCACATGGAGGTGCCCTGGGTGTAGCCACACGTTAATGTGCTGTTGACACGGAAGCCTTTTTTGCGGTTAAAAATACTCCGGAAACGATACATCTAGAGTAAACGGTACAAAAAATAGAATTTGGTATTTTCTTGAGCAATTTTGTCAGACGTCAGGTTCAGACGTTTTTTTTTGTGCCGCTATATTTTACCAAATTAAAATTTTCAGTTCAACGAATTTGATATTTTTGGCAACCCAATTACTGAATGACCGCGGGCATAAAGTAAACGCTTTAGAAAAGAATCGTTATTGTACTTTTTGACAGCGATTGGAATTGAAAAATAGAGCAAACAATTTTCGCTTTATTTTATAAAATTTTAAAAATTGTAATATTTTTAATAACTGGCTAAAATCTATAAATAAGTTTAAAAAAAAACAATAGAGATTTAATTTTCCAATTTCAAAAATTTTGTTGAATTTTCACGAAGTTTACGATTTGGGAGAAAATGACGATTTTGTTGTTTAAACTCACTCAATGTACACGAATTTTTATAAAGTTTTACAAAATTACAATTTTTTATTTTTAAATTTAAAGAATTTTTGAACATTACTGCAATTTTCTCTCTTGCAACCTCTCGCTCTTGCAAATTTGAGAATGCTTTAGAATTTTCTTTGCAAACTTAAGATTTATTAGTTTCAAAAATTTCTTAATATTAAAAATAAAAAAATAGGAATTAATGTTAAGCAATTTCAAAACCTTTTAAAGTTCCAATAAATAATTATACCAATGTCAAATTACAGAAAATTATCAAATTTTAAGCATACAATATAACCCCAGCCTTCAGTCAGCTCTCTATATCTCCTATAACTCGATTTTTTCTCTTTCTCAAACTTTTCTTCGGTCTAACATACAGTTAATTCTCTTTTGTTTTTTTCTTTTACATTGCATTACATATTTTGAACTTGATTTTTATCATTAGGAAGAACCTATTACGATCTTTAAAAAAAAAAAAACAACGGGCGAGTTCACGCTCAACTTGCAAAAGTATTATGTGAAAACCTTCATGCATAAGTATCTACTGTACCATTTCAAGCCTCTGCGATGGGCCTGAGAAACTATTGTAGATAGACGGCTGCCGTTCGCTCAGTATTTAAATTGCGTTACTCTATATTGAGTTTGGAGGACGAACCTTACCGACATTAATTGTTTGATTCAAAATGGAAATTTATAATTTATTTGTTGACAAAGCCAGGTCTTGATTTCGTATCGATTAATGGAAAAACTCATAACATTTCAATCGATCGACTCAAGCCAGCATACGGAATTCTCTCAGCTGCTCAAACATCAAGCCCTTGCGCACACAAACGAGTCCGTATTCCCACTACTCACACAGTCATTCCATAGGGAGGGAAATCACTTGCGGCGGAGTACTGTAGCCGCTCACGCAATGAAAACACATTCATGCGTTCACCACCACAATAAGCAACACATCAGTGCTCTCATACATATGACACGCAACCGCAACTGCAACCGCTCGACCAACGAGCAATTGGAATTGTTCATAGATTGCTCCGGTTTTCCCAAATAACAAAAAAATCGATAAACACAAAAAAACGAAACAATTATTGTCTGTCATTATACACTCGTACGTTGTGACTTGCACAAGCCTCAAAAATGTTTGGTGGTAAAATTTTCTTACACACAAAATAAAAATAGTGAACAATAATAATAATTAAAAAATCAAATAAAATAATATTAATCGCAAATTCCAAAATTTTTCTTTTTTTTATAATAATAAAATAAATTTTCATTTTGTTAATAATAATAATAAGCCATATCCAATAAGCCCAATCCATTGTTTGTGAGTTGAATTAAATTAGTGAAGTGTTTTATTTACTGAACATAGTTATATATAGGCTTGGGAGTATTTCTAAATTAAATTCAACAGCGAATTAGCTGTCCCCACACATACACGCGCTATATAATTGAAATAGGCCAGTTCTATTAGATATAGGCGATATTTTGACTGTAAAATCATAGCAGCTGGAAAGACGGTAACATGTCTGCCTGCGGCTTCTTACTTGCGGGCATCTTCAGGGAATGTCATGCGAATCTGTTTACCACTTTTATAGTTTTTGTTCCTATACTTCCCGCATAACCAAACTCAGGATCAGCATGAGCAGTACTAAACATATATAGCATACCGATTAAACAATTTTTAAATTATTATTTTATTATTGTATGTATCAATGTATAAGTATCATTTTCACATCTCGCTATAAGGTCTATATTATTTAATACTTAAAGTATGCGTGTAATTCTGTTTGTTTCTAATGTACTTCCATTTCACTTTTTTCAATAGCCTACACTACACATGTATAACATTCTTGCCTTTCCATTTTAATCCGACGAAAATTGTAATTCGTATAATATAGTGTGCAAGTTCATTTTTCTCGTATGTATATAATTTTCAATTTCGTTCGTACCGAACTTTCCGTTCCTTTTTTATATGAAATTGTTGACTTACCCCCGTTAAAGATGTTTTCAAATCAAAAATAAATAAATGGGCGCCAGAAGGAAAAAGTTTCCATCACCTGTAGCTGATATATAAGTAGCAGATTTCAGTTACCAATTTATGCGAAAACAGGGGCCCAATGGCCTGTTGAATTTGGTCTAGAAAGCTGAAAAACTACGAAAGACCAACACGAAAAATTGACTTAACTGGGCAAAAAGGTACCAACATTGAATTATTTTGGGATGAAGTCAAATTGTTTGATCGAACGAATATAATATTGAGCTTTATTAATTTTTTGTTGAATGTTAATTAATTCCTGTAATTTCTAATATGCTACCGGTGATTAGACCATTTTAAATGTGTTTTTATTAACACGAGAAGTATATTAGTATTTACGAACAATCATTCAACGAAATTGACTAATATACCGAATTCTATTTATTTAATTTGTTAATTTATATGATTTTAATACGTTCCGAAGATAATGTGTTAATAAAAACACATTTAAAATGGTCTAATCACCGGTAGCATATTAGAAATTACATGAATTAATTAACATTCAACAAAAAATGAATAAAGTAAAATTAGCGTACACAGAAATAGAGCTGTCGTGTCGAAGAAAAAATAATTGTAAGAGAATTGATCTGTATTAGTATGATTCGCTAGTACTTAACGCACAGCACATTCTGTATATATAGAATGTAAATTGTGGTATACTCAGTCCAGTCGCCACGGCCTGATGAGAAGATTGATTTTTTCATAATCATAAGCTCATCAGTTCGAAACTGGATTGAATTCTCTTACAATCTTCAGAACGTATTAAAATCATATAAATTAACAAAAATAATATTGAGGTTAGATCTAAATACGCTGAGAAATTATAAAAAACACATTCACATGCTTTATTTGGATAATTATAATCAATTTGTTCAGGTTTTCGGGGCATCAGTAACTAAATACGTATATCGAAGAATTTTCAAAGCGCAAAATTCTAAATGCTTAGCTACTACAATTTACTAATGATATCTTCAATGAAGAAACGAATTGAGGGGCTAGACCAGGGTAAAGTTGGAAAAATAATACGAAACGAATCAAATTTATTTTTAATCGGTTATGCGGCCATGTTTTTTACAAAAAAAAACCTTTTAAGCAGTTGACCGCAAACCAGCAGTATGCATCATCTGTAAGCAAAAAAAAAAAAAAAAAAGTTTCTTAAAATTAGTGTCGTTTGACGTAGGGAATAAAAAATTTAAAAAAGAAACAAAATGGCGGTCATTTGGACAAAAAAAGTTTTGCGCGGGGATTCAGAACATTTTGTCGAATGAACTATTTTGGTCCTAAGTAAATGAATCTGTCTTCAATGAAGATATCATTTGTAAATTTTAAATCGTTCAAATTGAACTCGTCAATACTTTCTAGTTCAATATGATTGTATAAAACTGTTAATAAAAAAGGTTTGTAGCAGAAGTTTATAAATTTTTGGGGACTCATTTTGAAATTTCGTATTTAAAGTATTATTTGATTTTAATGCTTAAAAGGCTTTCAGATGCGCCATGGAATTTCGGAAGATTTTTTCGCTGGAAAATTCATACAAATGTTTTGATATTTAACTCAAAATGGTATGCACATACGCTATTTGAAGTTAAATCGACTGAATCAGATCGATAATTGAGCCGGACGTAATGTCACGGTTTTGAAAGGTATATGTTTTCATAATTTTTATGATTTACTAATTCCTAGCGACACATGCGGAAAAGGCGTAATAATATCAGCTTCGAATGAATTTGATACTCTAATAAACAGATGAAAAAGAGCTCCAGTTAAGCTAGCGTTCAAAAATTTGAATACTATAATCACCTTCCATTTGTACTCAATTTGAATTCACCAGATAGCGAAACCGAAAGATTTTCCTAGTGCTTCGCAAAGCTTGCGAAATTTTAAATTCTAAAGGGATCACTGGCCAGGGATTTTATTAGTTATTGGAATGACATTGTTAAATTCGAAAATATTTTCTGTTTGGTTCTGTTATAGTCCGAAACCAGATGCAAAGGTATTTTATAATATTTTGCAATGTCAAATACCAATTTGGTTAGAAACCAATATCCGCTAAGCTTTTCAAGTTCGGAATGTTCTTAAGTCGTTTTTAATTTAGATAGTATTGTAAACTTTAGCAAAATTGCTGCAAATACTTAGCGGATAGCACACAATACAGGATTAAAATGTATGCTGCATTGATGGCAATCAGAAGGTTGAGCATATTGCCGAGCGCTTTATGATAAGTAAAATAAAATAACTTATATTTAGTCAAATATGCATAAAATCCAGTGCGCTAAATACCCAACATTTCAAAACAATCTTCTTTCGTTTTCGCAATAATCGTTTACAATAATAAAATTGCTGACGGCCTCGACCCATGAAAAATAGGGTGCAAACCGCAATCAAAATTATTGAAATTTTATTCTTCTGCTGGGACGACGCATCCCTACCAGGCCCACCGAAATTATATGTCTGGCAGAATCATTATATTTGATACGAATGAATCTAGCTTTTAATCAAAATCTTATCAAAATGGCTGCCGAAATTGATGATTTAAGGAAACATCCTGGTCTGCCCAGTGTATAATTTTGTTTTTTTTGCCGTTTGTATGAACCGTAGTCAAAATACATACTTTTATAACACCTTTTCAAAATGGCCGCCAAAATTGGTGATTTAAGGTAACACTTCTACCAGTCTGTCCAGTGTATAATTTTCTTTTTTGTATTTTATACGATAAGTGGTGGATGAACGAAACGAAGTTTTCTGAATTCGAGAAATATGCAAAATTTTATTACAATTAAGTGTAACGAAACTTTGGTGAAAAGCTATGACACCCACAATGCTAATAATGAAGCCAATATTTTATTTGCTTTAATATTTCTGACCCCTAGAGATGTTCATTAATTCGATAGTTTTACTCACAAAATCTATTCCATGTTGGGCCACACGTTCGAGTCGTACGATCATTAAACCAATCGGAGACATATTTTAGAGCGTCACAATATTGATTTATTTTACAAAAATTGGTAAATCCATCATGTGTTGTTTTTATGCCCATCTGATCACGTTAGTTTAACTAGCTATTCAACAGGTTATGTTTAGCAATAATATTGAATGTCACCAAAAGCATCCTGTTGTAAAACGTCTGAGTCAAAACCAACTGTCATAAATTAAACGCAGCCTCTTAAGGTATTTAATCATACTGCTTGTTAATTCCATGATTATTAATTATGCAAATTTATCACCTAATCGTCGAATGCAACGACCTGTTATATACCGTTCGCTTTACTACAAAACCTCCCGGCTTTGTTATTTTTTATTGTGGTTTTTTGCGGTTTATGTAAATTCAATGTATAGTTCGTTTGTTGTTAGTTTTTATTAACTAATAAATAAATAAATAAATAAACAAAAACAATAATAGTAACAAAACCAGTCAAATCCACTAAATTCAAAGTCAAACATACAAAGTCCGTTTTATTGTGTGTTTTATGTTGATAAAAAAAAAATGTTTTGCGACATCAATCAAACATAACAAAAAGCTACCAAAAATTGTTTTACTTTTTTTTTTATTTACTCTTGCCAATGCAACGAAAAATGTACTTAACATGATTTGTGTGCGAACGTAATGCGACATTACATGCACGTGATTTTCAAGTAAATTTTATTAACATGTTACTTTGTTTATAAATCTAACCTTAGACTAGTGATCTTAAATAAAAAAATTGATCTCACTTCAAGTGATCAATCAAAATTAATTTAATTTAAAAAAATAAAAAAAAAATTTATCTGAATTATAATAAAGTGTTCTTTGTTTTTGTATCTTTTCAGTTTTAAATTACACTCATTTGATGAATGACAGTCGCCACAAATATAAAACTACAGAAAATCGGTCGAATCTTAACAACCAATTTAATAACGGGCGCAAGTGAAAAACTAAAATAAAATCTAAATGATAGTAAAAAATATCAAGTGCGCGGATTGATTTACAAAAAAACCAACCTTCTGTCTCTCACCACAATTTAAACACTAAAACAAAATAAAATTTTAATTCATTTCGTTAATTTAAACGCATAGAAAATGATAAAAAATAATCTGTTAGCAAAAACATCACCACCAACACCTTCGCGTTTACGTCACAATGAACCGCAGCGTAAAATTGCAGTAAACACAATTTCAAAGTGTTCAGCACACAATCAGCAAAAATCATTATTACGCCATTACTATCATCATCATCATAGGATATCGGATACGTGTAGTGAATTACCGCCGCAGCCGCCACCGCCACCAATCTCTAAAAATCGAACATATACTTCGTCAAAAACTACTACTACTAGGACGACACCAATTATTAGTAAAAATAGTAAACTAGTAATGTACACGTTAGCCGCATGTTTTTTATTAATTATTGGTCGCGATTTACAAGGTTGGGCGGCCAGTGCAATTTCATTAGTTGAAACAAATTTAGATACAAATTTTACAGCAAATTATAGACAATATAGTAATTGGACGAGTACATCATCGTCATCGCCGCAGCCAAGTGATAGTGGTGGTGGTGATGGTGCTGGTGGACGCAAAAATGGTGATAGTGATGATAATTTAAGTAGTCTAAATAATAGTAATAGTGATAGTGATAATTATGCCCATGATGAGATCGATGATTTAGATGGATTTAGTAGTTACTATAGTCACACGAATCGTTTACGGCGTGCGCCTATCTATCAAAATGAATTTGCCGTTTATATACCGGCGGGAAATGATGCGGCCGATAGTATATCTGGAAAATATGGATTTACTAATTTTGGACAGGTAAGAGATTTTTTTATTTCTTGGTTTTTGTTTTAAATATATAGTTTGGTGTATTTTCCCGTTAAATTATTAGTATTTAATCTCTGTTTGGGAACTCTAAATATGACGATTTTGATCCATATTAATTCCACTTGTATGCCCTCTTCTTCCGCGCTTAAGTTAATGTCTAGCCTAAATGGATGCTTAAATAGGTCAAATAATTTCTTTGAAATTTGAGCACAATCTGTAGAGTAATACAATCACACAAAAGTAAAAAAAAAGAAAAAATTAATTAAGCAACAAATTGATTAACGCCAAGCAACAAAATTGTATACCTCGAAAGATAATTTGCCTCATAAACATCAAAAGTTTAAAATTTAGTCTGCAAACAAATTAGTAAACCGAAGAACAAGGTCAAGAATGAGTCTGACCTACCAAAAGATTATGTTATCGCTACGGGTGTGGACGTACAGTAGTGGTTAAGAGTAATTTTCAATTCTATGTGCTGTATATATATGAAAGGGGAAAAAGTAGTAAAATATTTCTAATTCTATTTCTCGCTGCTTCGATAAATTTGTCTCCAGAAAACGGATTTTGGTCGCATAATGAGAACTGAGACTAGGTGTATACAGTAAATTTTATTGTTGGTTAACTTCATTTTGATAATACTGTAAACCTAAAGTAGATAAAAATCACAACTCTCAAGCCTCATTCTTCGATCGAAATCGTTGATCAGACTCGTTCATTTTTTTTTTATTTTTTAAACTGTAATAGCTGAACGTTAAGGGTTATTATTCCAACCATTAAAGTTAGCAGAAAGTAAAAATATCGATAGTGCAGATAGCACCATGATAATCTTATAAGAAAAATTATCAAGTCATGTTTCATGTGGGAGCCGAGGAAAATTCTTTTGAATGAAAGTAAAAATTAAAGTTTCATGAACCATTATATCTCAAGTACCCTTAATTCTTGAAACCTACCCAGACATTTAGATGGCAATACCTGATCAAATAGTATGACATATTTTTAGCGCACTCGTCCAAACGGACAGTCAGAAATTTTACGAGTTTGAATTTGATGAAATTTTAAAAATGTTTAACAGTTAATGGGTTAAATTTGAGGCAGCCATATATGGTTAATGGGTGTGTAGCGAAATCCCGGTTTTCGAAATCCCGATTTTTCAAAATCCGATTTTTTTTTTGTTAATCCTAATTTTCAACATCCTGGTTTTCAAAATCCCGGTTTTTAAAATCTTGGTTCTGCAAAAATAAAATCCCAGTTTCCATAAAATCCCGATTTTTATTTTTATTTTACGGCTGTACTATGAAGTCGCGTATCAAAATTAAAATTTTCCTTCACCAGAATTTTTTAAAGGTATATCTTTCAAATCCAGAATTTTGAAAACCGGGATTTTGAATTCGGGATTTTGAAAACCGGGATTTTGGAAACCGGAATTTCGTAGACAACCATGTTTAATATAATTATTATCGAAAATATTCTGGAGGAAGATGGAAGATAGGACCAAGTCGTCTTAATCAGTGCACGTTACTGCTTCGCAACCAACAAAAAACTTGTTCCGATTACTCGTAAATTTTGCAATTTTCCCTTCATCGTTTACGGGTAAAACTACGATGTTTCCACCGATAATTTAGATTTATTCAAAATGTTGCCTAAATCCGTTTTTATTTTTTCAAGCCAATATTTAATATACAACAAATAAAATTGTTTAATGTTTAAGCCTGTATTCCATGAGAAAAATTGACTGACAGCCCAAAAAAACGAAAAGAGAAAAATAATTTGAGGCTTAGAAAAACGATTTTGCTGTAAAATAAAAATTCAAAAAAATAACGTTGTCCTTGTCTGTTATATGGGGCATCAGATTATTTTTCTCTTTTTGTTTTTTTTTTTTTTTGATTGTGAGTCAATTTTTACCATGGATTACAGGCTTTAGTCTTAGTATTTTGTAACTAATACTTGTGTAATAATGAAGTATTTGAACCCAAAAAAAAAACAAAATGTGATTTATTTCCAAATTTGAAATTCAGTAAGGCCAGATCATTAAATCGGGTCATAATATTCAAATCTAGAAAATCTCTGATTCTCAAAACATTTTGAGAAATCTCAAAAACTATTTTCGGCTTGAATAAAACTTTCATCATGCTAACAACTTAACGCTAAGAAAATTTCTAATCATCTCGCAAAAATATCACAAATTTCGTATATACAATAATTTAAAAAGTCTCAATAATTTGAAATTTTCAAAGGATCTTGAAGATTCTAGGAACACTCAAAAATATCTAATTATCGATATGGAAAACCTCGATGACCTATGATCACCACCGTTATTTTATTTTATAATTCTTTTGGATCGCCTTCGCTTTTGAACCATTAACAGGCAAAGTCAAAATTGTCACAAATTGGGTGCCAGCCTGTGTGCACGAGTCCGACTAGTTTTCGCTGGGCTGGCTAGAGACTCTCGGGCTAGGTGTAACATTGGGTAGCGACTGTTTGGGTAAAAAAATTGGTTACACGCACTTTCGAACAAGGAAGGAAATAAAATAGCACTAACCGATGAGCGGCATGTTTCGCACACCCAATATTACTTCGGTCTAAAAAGACCAAAGTATTGAAATCCTGTCAAGAATTACGAAAAATTTGGTTGGAGATAGAAATAAATCTAAATGCTGATATTTAAAAGATATTGTGAGATTATGCCATTTCTCGAATTTCCTGTAGGTTATTCGAAATGATTCAAGAATGTCCAGGTTATTTACGTTGTATAGTGAAACCCTTTTTGGATGAAGGATATTTACATTGAGAACAAATATTCTGAATTTTTTACAAAAAAATATCCTTTGTAATAACAAATTTCTGAATAAAATGATTTGAGTTTAAAAGCTTCCATAAATGATAGCTCTTAAAACTAAAAGTTCTCGACATTTCTTCAAAATACATGATTTATGCTCATAAAATATTTTAACGAAAGACAGAATTTATGGAAATTCATAAAAATTATAGTGAAAGTATAAATAAATGTATCCAGCTTAAACCTCATTAAAAACAAATACACTAAATAAATCCCATAATACCACCTTCCTTTATAATATCAAATTTGAAAATCAAATGGTTTGATTTGAAAAGCTCATAAAACTAAAAGTTCTTAATACTTTACATTGAGCAGAAATATTCTAAATCCTACCCAAAATTCCGTCATCCCTTGCAATATCAAATTTCGAAGTAAAATGGTTTATTTAAAAGCTTCGATAAATGAAAGCTCTGAAAACTAGAGCTCTTGATAATTTTTTCAAATACATAATTTATGCTCATCAGACATTTGATTATAAACATGTAATTATTAAAAAATTATAAAATGTTAAGTTCAAACCCCAAAAGGTAGGAATTAATTGTCAAGCTTAAAGCTTATTGAAAACAAATATTCTAATTTTTATCCAAAATACCACCTTCCTATAAAATATCAAATTTCAGAATAAAAAATAAATGATTTGGGTTAAAAAGCTTCGATACGTGAAAGCTCCTAAAACTAAACGTTCGACATTTTTAGCAAATAAAATTTATGTTCATAAGACATTTTAACAAAAACCTCAAATTATGAAAATTCTCAAAAATGTTTAGTTCAAACCCAAAAAGTATAAATTAATTGTCAAGCTTAAAGCTCATTGGAATGAAAATATTTAAAATGTATACTCTTTGTAACTGAATTTTGGGATAAATTGTTTAAAAAGTTTTGATCAGTGAAAGCTCTTAAAACTTTTTGCAAATGCATATTTTTTGAACATAATACATTGTAACAAAAACTAGAAATTATTAAAAGGCCCAGAAATATTAAGTTTAAACCCAAATACATAGTATAAATTAATTATCAAGCCTAAAGCTCATTGTTAACAAATATTCTAAATTCATCCCAAAATTTCGTCGCCCATTTTAACGTCGCCCATTTTTCGGAGTGAAATGATTTAATTCAAAAGGCTTCGATAAACAAAAGCGTATATTCCTAGTAAAATGGTTAGGCTTGACTAAAAGCTTTTGATAATTAACATTAAGAAGAAATATACTAAATTGTCCCTAAATTCCGTCACCCTTTTTGTGCTCGAGTAAATATTTTGGTTTAGAAAGCTTTTCTAATTGAAAGCTCTTAAAACTAATAGTTCTTGAGTTTTTTTTGCAAAACATAATTATTGCTCATAAAACATTTTAACAAAAACCTGATATTATGAAAAGGCTCACAAATGTTAAGTTCACACCCAAAAGTTATAATTTAATTATCAAGCTTAATGCTCATTGAACACAAATATACCTTCCTTTATAATATCTAGTTCTAGAGTTAAAAGGTTTGGTTTGAAACCTCTTAAAACTAAAAGCTTTTAATGATTGATGATTAACTTGTAAAATCATATTTCTGAGTAAAATTGTTTCGTTAAAAAGCTTTGAAAATTGAAAGCTTATAAAATTAAAATTTCAAGATTTTTTTCCAAATACACAAAATATTTAAATAAAAACTCGAACGATCTCTCGAATCACCTTAGAATTCTATAATAATCTAGATATTCTCAAAGCGATTCAAAAGCAATGATTCATATTTCTGTTAGAAATAGCCGAAAGTTAATAATTTTGAATCGGATTTCGAGAATTTTACCTAACTCAAAGCTACGCTTAATCCAATTCAAAACTATGAATGCGAAACAACCCAAAAATCGCATCAAATATCGAAAATCCAGATGTTCGATATACTTAGAAATCGTCAGAGCATTGAGTTGCAAGATGATTCGTGTCATCTACTCTCAAAATCAGATACAATTAATTAATGCGAGACTAGACGATAGGAAGAAATATGTTTTTCACTAAAAGCTTTACTTGTTCATAGGTAACAAAAAGCATTTTTAGAGGCCCAAAAAAATGTTGCGTGGGGGGGGGGCGAAATTTATAGTTACCCCACTGCCTGCCATACGAATTGAACCAAAACACCCGGTTATATAAAAAATTTAACGAATTTTGTAAATAAGTTGGTTTGATTATTGAATTGGGCATTGAATTTAGGGTTAAATTGAAGGTTAAGTTACGGGTCAATTTGCGAGTTGTGTTGAAGTTGGAGTTGAGTTAGGGTTGGATAGGATATAGTGAGTTGTTCATCATTTTTTTATATATGCTGGTTTGAGGATTGAGTTTGGCGTAGAGTGTGCGGTTGAGTTGAGGCGAGTTGAATTAGGATTGAGTTGCGGTTTAGTTGGGGTTTGATAAGGGTTTAGTGGGTACTTGAGCAATCTATATACAGGAAAACCTCAACAGAAATCGGCGGGACCAAAAAAGTTGTCCGTTGTAGTGAGGTGTCCGTTAAACTGAGGATTTGTGATTTTTTCTTTTTTTTTAGAAAATTGCATTGGGATTATACGTCTTACCCGATTTTGATGAAATCCATCATTTCGAAGTTCTGCGATATGGCCAAGTAGGAGGCTATTCCTTAATTGATTATGACGAAATTTGGAATATGTGTTGGAAATGGAATTCTAAAATGATTTTTGGATAAAGTTCTGGAATATGGCCAATGAGGACGGAACTTAGCTATTTCTTAACCGATTATGATGAAATTTGATGTGGGTGATGGAGATCGAATTCTAAAATGATTTTCAGATAAAGTTCTGGAATATGGCCAAGTAGGATGGAACTTGGCTGTTCCTTTACCAATTATGATGAAATTCAACATGTGCGTTGGAAATTGTATTCTAAAATCATTCGTGGATATAATTCTAGAATATGGCCAATGATGTAGATACTTGGCTATTTCTTAACCGATTATGATATAATTTGATGTTGGTGATGGAAATCAGATTCTAAAATGATTTTTGGATAAAGTTCTAGAATATCTATGGTACGATGGATGGTATGATGGTATGATGTTATGATATTATGATGATATAATTGTATGATGGTTTGTATATAAGAATTGTGTGATGGTGATGGTAATAGTGATGATGGTATGATGATGATGATGGTATGGTGGTATGATGGTATGATGGTGATGGTATGATAGTATGTTGGTATGATGGTTTGAGTTGAGCAGATTGTTCAGATTTCTTTCGAGCTAAGTCGAGTTGAAGTTGAGTTCAGATTTAGTTAGCCTGCATTGGGGTTAAGTGAGTTGTTCGATTGGGGAAATGTTGAATAGTTGATTTGGAGCTAGGTTAAGGGTTGATTTAAAAGTTCATTTGGTGTTGATTTGGTAATTGATTTCGGTTGACGGTTAAGTTGCTGATTGCGTCTAGAATTATATTGCGATTGAGATAGAGGTTGGTTTGTATATTGAGTTGGAGGCTGAGCTAAAAATTGACTTAAGAGATTCATTCCGAGATTGATTTGGGAGTTGAATTAATCAAGACCGAAGTTCTGACTATCTCATGAAATTTCACCTTTTTATATTATTTGCTGTTTGTTACGGTAATTCGATATGTTGCACTTTTTCTGCTTGTTAGCTCTCGTTATTATCCACTCGATTTCCTTCCGTTTTTGAACACTCATTTATTTATTTATATTTCACTAATTGCTTCTTTTATTATTATTTTTTTTTTAAGTTTTCTTATTAATATTTCACTAGCTAGCTAATTTTGTCTAAAACACAACCAACATAACGGATTTTTGAAGCAGGGCCTCGCCGAATAAAATTACTCCGGCTCCCCGCAATCCAATAGAAAATACCACACCTACAAAAATATGTATGTCTCTGATACTTCTCAAATTTTCCTCGTTTTTTCTTTTTTTTGTCCATCTCATCATGTGAGGTTTTCTCACAATACCGTAAGCCGTTTTCGCGGTCTTTCCACCACGAATCTTCTACATCACCGCCTTTTATAGATTCGTATGCGTCCCCTTTTGTAATTTAACTGCCATCTTAAGGTGAACCAATCAACTTATTATGACGCTACCTTATCATTCTAATAGACAATAAATTCGAAACGTATACTGAGCCGCACTCTTCCACTTATTGTGACGTCAAACTTCTCTTTTCGTCAAATTTGTGTATTTTGTAACCCGTTTCAATTCTCATCGAATTTTGAAAACACTACTGAATTCACCATTCTGATTTATATTTGTTACAACCCAAAGTTAACCGCAAAACAATAAATTCGAAGAAATTGAAAAATTTCGAATACTTCAAGAAAGTACAACCGTTTATTTCAAAAAAGTCTTTAACATCGTGCAAAACTCGAATAATTTCGAGAACCTCGGGAAATTATAAAAAGTATTAACTATCAACCCAATACATTGAAAAGCTTTCCCTTGGCTAAAGGTAATTGTGTCAGCTTAAAATATTATGCTAATTATAATTATTTGATATTAAAATAAAAACTTTAAAAAAAATATTTAAACCAATCTCCGAGTGATCGAGGTTTCAAATGATCAAGTATTCAAAAACAATTTAATTTATTTTAAAAGTAGTTGGAGATTTGGTTTATTTAGGGTTAGGTTGCGGGTTGAGTTGGAAGTTAGTTTGAATTGAGTTAAAGGTTGAGTTAGGATTTTGTGGATTTTGGGAATGATTTGGGCGATAAGTTTGAAGTTGAGTTTGGGGAAGAGTTGGGGGTTATGCTGCGCTGGGTTAAGTTGTATGACCGTGTTTTGGAGTATTGAGTTGGGCATTGCATTTCGGGTTGAGTTCAGGTCATAAGGTTGAGTTAAGGTTGAAGGTGGGGGTTTAATTGGGGATTTCTTTGAAGTTTTTAGTTGGAGTTTAGATTGAGTTTATTTCATGTAGTAATATCAATCGGATCAATTTGTAAGATGAGTTGTAGGTTAGATTGAGTTGGGTCCACGTATGAATGTACGTCATTTTTCGGACCGAAGTTATCACCTCGTGAGGTTTCTGCCCTTTATATTTTTTGGTTTAGAACTAAATAGTCCAAACTTGCACGACAGATTACGACAATGTATAATGAGGAAAGCGCCCACCACCATTGGAATTCACCTATCGATTTTATTTTTATTTTCTTCAGCTAAACTGATTAAAATCTCATAAATCACAGAAAAATGAGTCAACATTTTATTAATGGTTTGAGTTCGGTGATGTAAAGATACATTTTTTCTGTATTATACATTATAACTAGGATAAATCTAGACGATGAAACCTAATTAAATTTCCGTACTGAATATAGCACAAGAAAAAATCACAACATTACCCAGAACCAAATTAAGGCTTAATTAAATTATGATATATGGGGAAAAAAAATTTTTGTTTTACTTATTTCGCGGTAATTGTGATAATCCGTTGTGGATTAAGCTTATGTAAATTTTTGTACGTTTATAGCGAAAGGCGTAAATGATTTTTAATGTTTTGCACGTTATAACTTTCCTTCGATTACATGAGCATTAAATTTTCAGACTCTTAGCATTTCTAACCTCATTAGTCTAGTTAACTAACAGTTTATTCTCGAGTTCATAATTTACCCACAAATTTTTTTTTTGTATAAAATTTAATTATCAAACTTTGAACCATTGTAACTTCATCATAAAACATAAAAATACATGCTCACTTCAATATTTATAAAAAAAATAAAAATTTAAATAAAATTGCACTCATGTACTACATAAAGTTAACCCTTGGCGCTCTCGACACAACAGGATGGTAATGGTACCAACTCAACTAAACATCAACGAAATTAACTGCGGGAATAAAAATTTTATTATCCTTAAGTTTTTTTTTTTGTTCTGGTGATTCGGGGAAAATTGTAACAAACAGAATCCGGAGTGAACGAACGCAAACATATTATGTGAATATTATGTATACAAAAAAAAAAAAAAAAAATTGGTTTGAAATAGTTTCTGGGAAAAACGAGTAAAAAAAGCTAAAAACGAGCTTGTACATAGTTTAGAATTATCCTTTGTACAGCAACATATAACTTTGTACATTGTATATGTACATACACCAAAACATCAAGGATTGTTCGCATTTATGTTTTCAAATTATACTCTTATTATGTTTATGTATGGCATACACAGTGTACACACACACACATTCAAATATATTACAAGAACGAAAAATGTAGGTCATGATTTTATTTGTTATCCTTATTGTGTGCGCGGCGCTTAAAACCTTAACTCTCTGTATACTACGTACATACATTTTTGTTTTCCTTTAAGGCGCGGGGGGTGGGGAAGGGGAGTAAAATATGTTTTTTACGATGTTAAGCGCAGCATATGAATTAAAGTGTGATTATTTAATTTTATATTTTTCGTCTTGAAAATAAATGCTGTTGGATTTATAAGTCGTAAAAGAAAAACTTATAAATAAAAACCGCTTAATTGCCTCCATAAAGTACACAAACTATAAACAAATTATGTAACCTAAATAAATTACAATTACAAACTAACTTATATCCACAAATCACTGTTCTGTTATTTGCATTTCGCATACAGCACATTTTAATGGTATAATTACTAGTACTACTACTCTCTGTGTTTGTTTTGTTTTGCATATATTTTAATAAGATGTATGTATTTCTTTTGAAAAACAACACACACACACCACTTGACATCACAGTTAATTAATGAAAGTGTAATCATCGGTTAAATTGTTTCAAAGAAGTTAAAACAAAGACAATAATCATATGAGAAATAATATAAAAGAAAGTGAAATTGAGAGCATCATCATCATCATCATCATCTTCTTGTTCAAGAAAACCAACAACACGACTTTTATAATCTATATGTTTCTTTATAATATTCGTCTACTATAAGATTTAAAAAATTATTATTTGGTTTTATTTATGATTAAAATTGGATTGAAGAAAGTTTTCTGTTGTATTCAGTGATCGTCATTAAAGTGTTATAATGCTACATATAGTATAGATTAGAAAAAATATTGGGAATATATTATTTTCATATCTATGAATAGATGAAAAACTTTCAGTTTTATGTAAAACTATTCGTAATATTAAGGGCAACTCGATTTTATGAACTTTAAGAAATATTTAACATTTTAATATGATTTGACCACCGATTTTTTTTTTTTTTTTTTTCTTGACCGATGTCTAATTAGGTTAGAAAGATCTGGACCAATCCAAATTTGATAACCTCCTTCTAATAATGGTAGGGTTAGGCCCCGAAATTGGAAAAAATCATTTTCAAATCCAATTTTCATCGTACATAAAATTCCTCAATTGATTTTTTTGGCTTTTTTAAAGACAAATATATTAATTGTTCATGGCAATCCCAATATTTTCAATTTGGTAAATCAGAAAAATAAAGAGGCCAATCCCTCTTAACATATCTACTGAAAAAAGTAGAAATATCATTCCTCCACTCCCCGTAATTTTAGCCCAAGGGCCAAGAGTTATACCAATATATTACTCTTCAAAAATGAGAACCCTCCAAACGACCAAACTACAAAAAATACAACTCTCTCCACTTATATTAAGTATCTGGCCAAAACGTACTAACATAGCGAATTATATTCACTACATCAAATATCAAAAACTGTAAATCAATTGATTTTTTCGGTTTTTTTATAGACAAGTATATTAATCATGGCATTCCCAATATTTTCGATTTGGTTCAGAGAAAGAAGGGGGAATGATATTTCTACTTTTTTCAGTAGATATGTTATGAGGGATTGGCATCCTTATTTTTATGATTTACCAAATCGAAAATATTGGGATTGCCATGAACAATTAATATATTTGTCTACAAAAAAGCCGAAAAAATCAATTGATTTATAGACAGACAAATAAAATTCTTAATAAATATTTGTGTGGGCATAATACACATACAAATGAGGTTTCTCCATGGGTTTTTGATATTTGATGTAGTGAATATAATTCGCTATGTCAGTAAGTTGTGGCCAGATACTTAATGTAATTGGCGAGAGTTGTATTTTTTGTAGTTTGGTCGTAGCTACCTTATGAGTAGACCAACTTTTCAGTACGAAACCAAACTACCAACATAAACAACTCATGGAGGGTTCTCATCGCATCTCTATCGTACATGTCGAATTTTGTCAAAATCGGTTTTTGAAATAGCCAAGTTCCGTTCTTCTTGGTCATATTCTAGAAATTCATTTAAAAATCATTTTAGAATTTCACTTCTGTCATACATAATAGCCAAGCTCTATCCTACTGTCGGTCATGTTCCAGAACTTTATTTAAAAATTGTTTTAGAAACCGCAGCGGTTAAGAAATAGCTAAGTTATGTCCTATTTGGGCTTGTTAGGAGATTGTCTACGTAGACATGTCGACAATAGCGTAGACAATAGTTTTCGACATACATAGATAATGTAGAAAATTGGTAGACAATTGCAATGCAGAGTGGTCAATTTTTTATACCCAAATTTCAATTTGACATGCAACTTATTGGCAAATTAATTTTATTTAACGTCAAACTATAATTTTTAATTCAATTCCTCAGTGAAAACTTGATATACATATGTACAGTAAAATATTAGGTTGGCGGAAAAGTATTGAGAGGTTTTTGTCACTAGATGGTGTTTGGTGTCATTATCAGCAATTAACCAGATTGCAGCAAGCAATTACCCTGGCTACCATTTGCTTCGATTTCTGCAAACCTCCCTTAGCGACCTACAGATAGCTTCAAAAAAGGGCTGTGAAAATCACTTGGGCAAGTGTTTCGCCGATAAACCTTCTGCACCGATGGAAATATGAAATTTCTCGAAAAATGATAAAAGGTCATAGATCCAAAAATGACAAAAAAGTCTCTCTATGTACTGTTCTCAAGTACTGTTATCTAAAAAGGAAATTGTTTTATTAATTGTAAGCAATCTTTTCTTAGTTGGAATTCAGTAATTACCTAAGCTGTTTATGAAACTCCTTAATTTAATTACAGATTGAACGCTACTGTCATCTGTTGTTTGCGTATTCAATTGTTGCTGATCGCTTTCAGCCTCATCAGCGTCCTCATTGTCATATTCAAGGAAATCATTGATTTCTTTTATTGAAGTTTTAAAAGAAACCCGTTCTAAACCAATTTTGTTTAACATTGACTCGGCTTCTTCCTTTGCTTTGCAAATTACATCAAAAATTATGGGGTCTGAAGGTAAACGAATCTTTTGGTAACCTGTCTGGATTTTCATGCGTGGAAATTTCAGACGTTCCTTTAGTTTATTTTCCAAATTTTCGAAAATATTAATTCTTTTTGTTTTGTGAAGGAGGAAAGGTCATTTTGCATGGAATTTAAATAATACTTGGGTTAAAAGATAATAATACTTGGTTAGAAATTGCTTAGGACATTCTACTTGGTTTTGAGAAAAAATTTGAGTGTAAATTTGGTGCTTTAAACTAGATTTAATCATAATTGCAATTAGGTAAAAATTGAGTTGCAATAAGAGATTTGATCTGAAAGAACCAACAAAATTCCCTTAGAATTTAGTTTAGAAATTTGTATCGGAAATTTTGAGTGAAATTTTTTTGATTTCATAAAATTTTGAGAGAAATATAAGTTTATATTGCACAATAGATTTACTGAGTGGATTTTTAATCAGAAAAAAATAGAATAGCAGCAAATTAGGTGGAGCAAAGTATAGATACTTATGCCAAGGGATACATATTTTGAAACCAATGTGAGGATCAAAAATTAGATTACAATTCTATCAATCAACTTTGAGTAACATTTTAATCCGAAATTGAGTTAAACTTCCAAACTATACTTGAATGTTAATTGTAATTTTGATCACAATTTAAAGTTTTAAGAAAAGTTTAACAAATATTTAGATATTCTGCTAATTGATTATTGTAATTTTCCCTTTATTATTTGAATGGTATTAACTTAGTTTAAAATCAAAATGGGTTAAAAAAAAAATTAAGATTTTTATTCAAAAATTTGGTTCCATGCTGCTTTCGAAGTTGAACAAAATGATAAATGGAATTTTGAACATAAATCCAATCTAAATTCGCCACCTGCATTCAACAGAGTGGAAATTGATTAAGAGAATGAAGAGAAAAAATTAGCTTGAATTCTAAACTGGATATAACGAATTTGAATGGAATTTTAAGTAGAAATTGTCTTCTTGTTTGTGACTGAGCTTAAATTATAAATACGATTTCAACGAATTTTTTAGTTCAACTAGTAAATCAGGAATAGGGCAAAAATCTGAATGAATTTGGTTTTATAATAGAGCAATGTGGGTTTTATAATTTTTATTTTGAACGAGTTAAAACAAGTTTTGACCATAGTTTGGATTAAAAATTCAATTTCAATCCAATCGAGAGTTTGAGATGAGCTTGAATTCCAAATTTAGTTAATGCAAAACTATGGTTGCAATTAAGCTAGAAATTTTTTTTCGTGATATTTTGTTTACAAATTAAGTAAAAATTCCAACCTAGATTTGACTAAATGTGCTTGATTAGAAATTTGGAATACAACTTCAGTTTTAGTTGCAAGTGGACTAAAGAAATTTATTCAGAATTTATTTGGGTGTTATTAGAAATGCTGAGTTAAAGTCGAATTTAAAACTCTAGTAACGATTTGTTAAATTTGTATCAGAATTTTGAGCAGAAATCTGAGTAAGTTCCAAAGTATTTGGTTTTTAAGCCGTAATTGAAAAAAATGTTGAGTAGAAATTGAATTTGAATAGTAATTTGGACTTGGGCAAAAACATAACTGTAATTTAGTTTTTAGCTTAACAGTCGAGCTTGTATTTCGAATTGAACCGGCAAAATAGATTTGAGCAAAATTTTCTGTTTAGTGAGACTTCAAAAAATTGAAGTAGGAATTGAGTTAAAATTTTGAGTGAAATTTAAAATACAAAATTTACAATTTAATTTCAGCTTTCATTTTAAAATGCTTCGAGAATGATGTATAAAATAATATGAATTCTAAACTGTAATAGAATATAATCTTGATGGCAAATTAAACTGAAAATTGAGTTTGAATTACAATTTGATTTGAGCAAAGTATGAGCGTAATTCAGTTTTTCTTAGTTTAAAACTGGCTTGTCTCAACCGTTATGGTATTCTTTTGAAGTATGTATCGCTTACTAGTCCAAATCTTTAAGTGTATGGATGTGAAACCATTTTTGGACTACTTTTCCAGCACTTTGTAAACCAGGAGGGCTAGTTTATCCAACTTAATAGCCAAAAACTTGATTCTTTTTCGTTAATGAGCGAATTCTAATCCTCTTAAGATAAGGTCTAGTTTTGGTTTGTTTTTTTAAAATATGAACACATATTTTTCATTTTAATTACATGTTTTAGTTACATGTTTTAGGTCTCGGTACCTTAATTGTGATTCCCATCGTCATATAAAAACAATTCGTTATTTTCATTAGCTGAAAGAAATTTTAAATTATCAGATGAATGTTTTCATTCATGAAATTTTTAAATTAAGAGGTATACTAAATGTTGAAATCACTCACGCAACAGATTTTTATTTTAATTCCATTTGTTAAAATTTTTTCAACAAAATTAATTGTGTTGTTCAAAATTACGATATAAAAACTGTTGATATTAAAAAGTTTACAATAGTTTTTGTTTACAAAACTGAAAGACTAAATTTCTTTAGAGTTGCAGTAAAATTTGGTGCACAAGTTGAAATTTTCTTGTGGAAAAGGGACGAAATAATTTTTAAAAAAGCGAGTGCACCAAAACGATCAAGATGCCATTTTTCACTTTTAAAAATTCGCTTAGTGCCATTACAAATCGTTGATCTTAAGAAGATGCTACACTTTTAGACAAAAAATCGGATTTCAAATAGAAATTTATTAAATGTTCAAGAAGTTTCCAAATTTTTAAGTATCAAATAGTTTAGTTTCAAACCAAGCAAAAATGGTACAGTTTTGAAACTTGGTGCACATCCTCTTTAACTCTCAATTGAATACAACAAAATGTTTAGCTTTCAAGTTAAGAGAAGAATGTCTGTTTTAAATATTAAATGATTTTTTGGGGGTTTTTTTATAGATACAACTATGTTAGTAATAAATGGCATTCACAAGATCATCGATTGGTTAATCATAAGCAAAATCAAGAGGCCAATCATTAGTCTAGCGAATTAAATTCACAAAATCAAAAATCAAACTCAAAGAACAATGCGCACACAATTAAATTTCAAGTTAAGAGAAGAATTCGCTAGATCGTTAAGGAATTGCCACCACCTTTAGAGTAAAATCCAAACAAACAACCAACTGTAGTCATCCAAACTGCTTTTCTAATTTTTGCAATTCTAAAGATTTTTGGAGTTAAACTTCCTGTGATGCAACTATCGAGTATAGTTGCAATTAACGAGTGTTGCAATCAGCAAGATTGTTCTGTAATCCATCCTATTCGCGTAGAACAGCGGTAAGGCAAAAACATATTTTGAAATTTGTATATTATCTACACACGGTAAATGTTGTGGCCTTTCATCTATTTTTGTTGAAATACGCATACGTAATTAATTAAAAGGGGAATTTTCGACGCATTGTCTGTCTACACTGTCGATGTCATCATATTTACTTCATGTAGACTACAAGGCACAACAGTGATCCCATCTCAGGATCTGTCGGATTTCATGCCTGTGAAATACTTCCCAAAGTAAAATTCCAAATTTTCATATACATACGTATATGTTTTATGTATGGGTAACTTATTCGCTTAAATGCCATTTTCAGAGATAAGATTTTTCAAATAATCATCTTTTAGGAGAAATCCAATATTCAATTTAATTTAAAACATAATATTTAAGCAGTTTTTAATAGTCAAAATGACTAAAGCAAAAACGGTTCATTGGCTTTTGTACAGGCCATGGTCGATTCTAGGGGCTAGCGGTATAAATAACAGACAATATAAGTATATACGGCATGTTGCATCAAATTTCAACGACGAATTCTGTTCAACAAAAATCGGAAGATTGATATTCGACTATAGTTTCTGGGATCTATATTTTATAGGCCTTGAACGTAAAATAGCACATAGTCAAGCCTAGGGGTTGGCGATATAAATAACAGACAATGTATATACGGCATATTGCATCAAATTTCAACGACGAAATCTGTTCAACAAAAATCAAAATACATATTATTGATATTCGACTATGGTTTCTGTGATTTCTATTGTATAATATTTTATAGAATATCACGAATGATATCAACTGCAGATTATTTTGTTCATGTTAGATGTTAAAGTTTCCAACCCTTGTAATAGTAATTTAAGGCGCTGTGAACTGTACGGCCACCTTTTAGCAATGTTGGTGCTATTTCTGTTGTGTAGAATGGTATTATCATTTGTCTAATACCTCTATTAAAACGCATCAACATATTGTAAAAGGTTTATCATACTGGATCCTCCTAGGCCATCTAAGAAGAAACAGCCCTCTGACTATCCTCGAAATCTACGTATAGCGAAAAAAATATTTGTAAATGATGTTTGTTTTCTCTTGTTTCTCATGTACGTTGAATTCTTTAGGAATATTCTGAGATCCCGTTGGTTGAGGTAGACCAAACTTATTACACACAGCACCATGTTGACGCAGCACCTGAAATTACATGCCGCTTCACTGTCATAATCTCGCAAAAATCTTAAAGCCAAATCCAACTTGACTTTGTCCCAAAGAACCAAAGCATTGATAGGATTGCAGAAAACACGAATGAATGCAAAAGTTTCCCTCATTTGGTATAACATTTGAAGAATTAATGCTTCTTCTAAAGTCTGAATATTCAAAATAATTGGTAGTTCGCATAGCTACTCAAATGATGTCGCTCCGGGAACGTGTCAACCAGTTTTTGTCACGCTCCTCAACGGTACACGTGATAAGGAATTTTTGAATACTGGAAAGTTTTAAATTTATCTGTTGCAATAATTGATAGGTGGGCATGTAGAATTTCTCGCTCTTAGAACTCAGTCGAGTATACATTAACTTTAACGAAAAGAACAATCGAAGGTTGACATTGCAACCTTTCTATCAAGTTCTTGGTGAACATTCGCATGACGATAGCAGAATCACTGGAATGCCGGAATGAAGTTAAAAATTTGCACTGTGGTTAGCCACATGATCTGAAAGTCCTTGATATAATTATGTTTGCAACGTTTTCTGCCGGAAACGAATGAAAATTCGATCGGCATTAATGATCGGATTATAAGAATTTCTAAAAGCCAGTTCAAAAGCCTTAGACTGCAACATGCTAATATTTTGTCGTATATGAATTTTCTTCTTTATTATCCGGATAAATTCTAAAGTCTCCATCATTGTGAGTTGAGTGTTATATCGTCTTTGATTTGAGCGACGAGCTATCCATTAGTAATAGGTATGCAAATTTCCTTCTTTGTCCTTTTGCGGAGAAAGATGGCACGTGAGATAAGAATTCTGTCCATCAACCTGGAGGTCTCTGGATTTTTGCTCTCATTGATGGGAACGAAACAGACCTTTTGTGAGATCTGATGTTTTTTCGGAAGTTTTTTTGGTTCCGATGATTTGTATATGACATTAAATGTCGTAAAAAATCTGTATAGTCTAATTCGTTTCCATTATCATCTTTGGATTTTCGAAGGTGAACTTTACCTTTATGACTGTTAAGCATTGAACAGAGGTTAAATATTGATGTCATTTATACCGACTTCAGTAAGTAATTGTGAGCAGAAATAAAGGATCTTGGAGTTACTTTTAACTCCAAGACTCTTCTTGAACTCCAGACTTGCCTGTTACATATATCGCTGACATAGGATCGACCATGTGACATTTTACGTTTAAGGCCTATACAGTACAGTACATTGGATCCCAGAAACCATAGTCGAATATCAATCTTTTGATTTTTGTTGAATGGATTTCATCGTTAAAATTAGGTGCAACATATATATCTGTGGTTTTTTTGAGAAACTAGTTAACTGCAAAAAGTAAATTTTTCAGAAAACACCTTTGAAAAAAAACTCGCAGTCGGTTTTAGTAGTAATTACTCATTTTTATTTAGATTTTCCTGAGAAATGGGGGAAAATATTGGAAAACTGAAATTTATTCTTGAAACTTTAGCCAATTGTCTAGTTATTTTCATTCATAACTCAAAATCGACAAAAATGCAGTTAACTAGTTTCTCAAAAAAACCACAGATATGTATGTATATATATATATATATATATATATATATATATATATATATATATATATATATATATATATATATATATATATATATATATATATATATATATATATATATATATATATATATATATATATATATATATATATATATATGTATTGCCTGTAATTTATATCGCCGATCCCTAGGATTGATTATGTGAGATCGACCTTGTGACATTTAGCTTAGTATTATAGTACATCAAAGACAGCTAGTAGCGTAATATAAAATATTTGATACTTCTGATTTCAAGTTCAACTTTCTTGGGATTTATATGCAACATTTGATGCATAAAACATCGCCTGAATCAATGCAATTTGTACAAACACTTCCATACATATTTTTTGTTATTTGGGAAGAATTTCACTTCGGTCGGAATTCATCATGATCGGTTAAGAAATAACTAAGCTACACTCCACTAGGCCATACATATCAAAAAAACTTCATCTAAAAATCGTTTTAGAAACCCATCTCCGTTGTAGGTGTTAAATTTCATCATAATTTGTTAAGAAATAGCCAAGTTGTACCATTTTAGAAACCCATTCCCTTCATATAATTCAAGTTGTTAACATTTTAAATTTTCCAATGGGTTTCACTTGAAAACGCTACACTAAGTATTGTGATGCGAAGCACGGTGTAGACATTGAATAAATTATTGTTCTTGGGTCAACATTTTGATCTGAGTAATTGCTTGCGTTTTTTTTTTGTAGTTTCTTGAAACATGATTTAATCCGGATCCGATCAAACGTCAAGAAATGCAGCTATTGCGAAAGCTATCAAAGTGTTGAATTTCTCCACAAAGTCAACTCACAAATGTAAAAGAGGACACCTTGTTGAGATTATCGATAAAAAATTTCAACTTCCTTACTATGTCAAACGATATTTATGGGAAAGCAAAACTGGATGCCCGGTTGGGGAAAAGTTATATCATAATGAGTTTGTAGTTTCCTATTAAGGTATGAGGATGGTTAAACTTGGCTTTTGAACATACAATGATTCAGCTAAAAATAACTGCGAATGTGAGAGTAGCGGTCAAGTTATATATCTATTTACAGTAAGCAAAAAATCACCTTCAAAACTGGACTCTACACTAGAGTGTTTAACATTGAATTACAAAACTGGATAAATTCGTTGGAAGACCTTGGCTATAAATATAAATTCTTATGCACACGAGTAAAAACATTTTACATTCATTTACGCTTTAAAATATAAAAAATTCAGAAAGTTATCTAAATTTAAAAAAATTCATTGTCACAGCATAACCCGGAAATATTTTACAATTTTGACCATTTCGGAATAAAGGAAATTAAAATACACAAAACATTTTAGCTTTAGCAGCCTTCCTTATAAATGGACTTATAGGTTTATTATGTAGGTACAATGATATACCGCAAAAAAGGGGTTTACACAAACACATCATACTCGTATAATAATACCTTAACACTTATTTATGTTGTCTTACTCGTACTTCGTTTCTTATGTAAATTTACACAACATTTAAAAAATAAAATTTTTCTTGAAATGAAATTGAATTTTAATAATATTATGAAAATATTTATTTTTATAATTACAATTTAATATTTGCTAAAAAATTTAATTGTTATTTACATTTCATAAGTGTTTGTATTCTTTCATCTTATCGTGTTATACACCTCTTGTTATTAATTTGTAAAGAAAAAAAAAACCGCAACGCAGAATATTAGATAAAGGGGTTATATACAAAAGCCACACCTTTCCACTAAACGGAGAGGGACAAATTGAAGTGTGCCAACATATCAAGGACTAGTTTTATATTTATTAAATAACAGTAACCTACTTAAAGATTAGGATTAATCCAGCCGAAAAAAAACAACATAGATCTAGGGTAGTAGAAAACACTTAAATAAAAACAACAACAACGGCAAAAAGAGATTACACGTTAAATCTAAGGATTCAACTTAAATCTGTCACAAATAAAAAGGAACTGAACGAAAGAAAAAAAAAATTAATCATTTATTTTCCATCCTCACACACATACATACACATAATACAAAAGAACAAAAAAAAACAACAACATCGGAAAAGTTAGAATATAATCGATCACAAACTGTATTTTATATTTTATCCCTCGATAAAGCTCCCAAAATATAAAAATCATATAAACAAATATCTACCCCGATAAAGAAAAGCTTTTCATAGCGCTATAAACACGCACGCAAATATAGGAAAATCGAATTTCTATTTATGCTTGGTTTTTTTTTTTTTGTTTTGTTTTTGTATAAGGATATGGATCCAATCACAAAACACATACAACTCTCTATTCGTTATACTATAGATACGCTTTGAGACACAATAAACATTTCAATTCAAAAATAATAATATCTCTCCAAAAACCAAATCTTTGTTCAAAGAATTTCCCTTCGTCCGCCGCCGCCGTCGCCGCCACTTTATATTACACAAACATGGTGCTGACTCATGGCAAAAAATATTTTTGCCTTTATTGCTGCTGCTGCTATTGTAAGAATATTGCGAATCGAACTAAAGCGGTCTGATTAAATGACCAATAAATCTTTTGCACAATATATAGATGAATGGAAAATTATAAAAAAAAAAATAAATTCTTTCGAGGGAAATTTAAATATTAATTTTCGACTGAGCTTTATGGCTTTATGTATAGTTGTTTTGTTTTTATTTTATTCTGGCAGGGAAGAAAAATAAACTACTTGAGAGTAATCCAAAATATAAAAAAAAATAAAAAATTAAGAAAATCGTTTTTCTTTTTTTTTTTTTATTAAAATGGGAAGAAAAGGAAAATTTAAGTTTAATGATAAAGCATTAATATTATGAAGGCGGGAAGGATTTTCCTTGTTTTATTATACGTCTTTGGCCTTTTTTTATATTGTTGTTGTTATTTTGATTAATATTAAAATTACATTTTTTTTTTGGAAAATTGTCATTTTCTTTATGCTCGCATTTATTTTCGAATAATAATAATCATCATAATAATAACGATGATGATGATGATAACAAAACAAGCAAGCAGTAAGCTGGTTATACTTTAAATTGAAATTAGGATTTATAAATTTTAAAATTTGTATACAAAAAAATACAAACTTGTGATTTTGAGCTACTTTTAGTCACGTTTTACTCCCACGAATATTTGAGCAACAGTTTAATAAAGATGGCACATTTTCAAGGGCTTACAAAATTTTAGGCTTACAAAAATTGAGCAACTTTAATTTTGATCTACAATAATATAAGGTTATAGATAGATTCGAAAGTTGGGTATAGATTCGAAAGTTGTTAGCATAATTTAGAAGCATATAATAGCAACACTTTTGTACAAAACATGAAACTAATGAACGAACAATAAATAAATTTGAATAGTTTAACATAGAGAAAAGTAATGAAAGATTGATCTAAATTTGAGGATTCCTAAAGTGATTTGGATATAAAATGTCACCCAACTGGCAGTCTCTCTTATGAATCATAATTTATTTAAAATCTACAAAATAGAAAGGAACAAATTATTTTGAGCAACAATTTCTTTTTAGCCCAAATTCCTTATTTATACAGCCGCTGTTGAGAAATCCTTTTTCTCCTTGTTAAAGTTTAGAAGAAACATACATTTCTGGCAATTTGGACAACAATATTTTTTTTTTTGATTTTCCAAACAATATTTACATTTCAATAGAGCTACAAACAAACCAACAAATTAATCAAAAATAAATATATTTCAACCAAACAGAACATAGCAGTGCTGCAGCTTAACACTATAATACAGTAATATATAGAAACTTATATATAAAATTGAACTAAATTTGGGCAAAACAAAAAGAAAATCTCACTTTATTTTCTAAACTTATTCATTTTGACTCAAATCAAATTTAGATATATATTTGATCGACATTATTAGGTCAATTGAGAAATGAACAAAATTGAGCAACACTTAAGTTTAGAAACAATGTATTTTATTTTATTATTTAGAAATGAGTTACAAGATATTGACCTATAGTAGAGAATCTTAAAATGAAAATTCAAAAAGTTGAGCAAATTTTGCTAAATCTTTCAAAATTTTAAATTGAAATAATAAAACTTTTTATTTCGGGGAAATAACTTGCGAAAGCTAACAGCGAACATATTTTGAAGATTCCTTCCAAATTCTATTTACAAATACAAATCTAAAATCTAATCGAAACCGTTAAATATGTCAACCAACTGAACCTTCTAATTAAGGCCGGATTGCTATTAGTGTATATTTTAGTTTTATTAGCTTGTTTTTGAAAATTTACAAAATTTTATGTTCAATGAAGAGAATGAACAATAGAAAATATTTAATAAAAAAACTGAGCTAATGATTATTCAGAGAAATAACTATTTTTAGCATTGCTTTTTAGATATATTTTGTAAAATTAATCAAAAACGCTTTTCCGTTGCTAAATTTATATTGAAAATTAGTAGCTTAAAAAATGAGCAACATTTTATTTTGAGCAATCATTTACGAACAGTTATAAATAATAAGGTGATTTCCTGAAACATATACTGTACAGCTATTACAGTGAAAAACTATAGTTTTATTTTGAGCTACAACATTTAAATCTAATTAAATTCAAACAAAAAGTGTCGATTTTATAAATGAAATAATTGTGTTCAGAATGAAGCAATCCAATTTAGTTGTATTTTGAGCAACAATTTATTTTTATTCAAGAAACAGAAATTTTACCAAATTAAAAAAAATTGTTGTGGGTATAGCTCACAAGTATTTATTTGGGCCAATAAGTATTTGTAAATGGCTCAAGACATGTTCTGCCAATATGTATATCCCGCTCTAAAAAAATAAGGACTAGTTGGATCACTTGTGGGGACTGTCGATAGCTGAATACTGTCTCCTGTCCTATCCTATTACCAATTTATACAGTGTCTCGATCGAACTCATTGGTGCCACTATTTCCTCGAAAGTAATCATCGGTATTCATAAAAAAGCGACAAGTACAGCATATGTATTTTTCGAGTTTTTAATGAAATCTTATATGGCTGGACGTTGACTTTTAATGTAACGATGACATCTTCAATTCAATTCACGGCGAGATGGAACATATAGTGCATCTGAGGGTCAGTATTTAAATATCTCCTCATTTCCAATTAACATTAAAGTATAAAAATGCATTTCAGGTCTTAGTCACTCGATTCCTCAAAACCCACCATTTCAGAAAGATGGTATTCTTCCGTCAAAAGGCAGAGTTCAAACTTTTACAAGCCAACATCAATCTCTGTGTTGAAGATTACAACAAACGTGATCATTGGCAGTGACCTTAAACTTCTTACAACCATAAGCCCAAAGAAAAAACCGTGAATTTCTGACAAATTTAAATATCGAGTAAACAATTAATTTTTAGCACAAAAAAAAAATAAATAAACATTGAAGTATTGAGCTAAATTTAATAATCTTAAATTAAGACAAGGTCAAAAAATGCAACAAATTAGCGTTTTGAGGTAATTAAACACAAAATTCTGGAACACATCTCGAATTCAGACACAATAACTCAAATTCTGATATCACGGTTTTATCGAATACTGGTATGATTTCGAATTTTGACATCCAAACCTCAAAATCTGACAGGAATTATCGAATCTGACCTTATAAAGTAGGCTGAAGAGATTTAACGAATTCTGACATGAAATATCGAATTCTTTGATATATCATCTCAAAACTATAGAATTCGATTTACCGTACCAAAATTCATTAAATTGTGATCATCTCGACAGAACATGTCGAATTTTGACTGAATATGTTGAATATGGAAAAAGCTAAAATATCGACGTGACATATAAAATTTGACTTGTTATATCGATTTATTACGTCATGTCTATAATTCTAAAACCAAAAATTTAAATCCTGATATAATGAATCGAATTCTGACATAACATATCGAATTTTGAGATGATATACGGAATTCGGAAGGCTTCATGACAGATTTATCAAATGGTGACAAGACCATTCTAATTCTAAAATGACAACGAATTCTGATGTATTGAATTTGGACGTAAATAAATCAAATTCTGGCTTGACATGTCGAATTCTGTCATCATTTATGTAATTTTGACATACAATCTGGACATTAAAAATTCATATTTTGACACGTAATACCGAATTTTAACGTCTTGTGTAGAATTTTGACAACAAAAATTCAAATTCTCACTTCAAACATATCGAATTTAGACAGGCAAAACGAATTCTGGCTTGCTAATTATGACTTAGTATACATAAATTCGAGAGACATATCGAATCCTAAAATTATTTATTGAGTTTTCGCTTGGTATGACAAATTCTGACATGATATAACGGATTCTGGCTAGAAGTAACAAATTCTGGCATAATTTAACGGGTTCTGGTATAACATCTCTAATATGTGACATGTCAATTTCTGGCATAATCTAACGAATTCTGGTATAATATATAAAGAACTGTGACATCTTAAATACAAATTCGGATATTGAATATCCGATTCTGACATAAATTATGGAATTCTGACATGATAACTCGAATTCTGGCATCAAAAATTCAATTGGTATGGTGCATCGACATGAAGTATCGAATTCTAACAAGATACGTCTAAATGTGGCATGAGGAATCTATTTCCGGCATGATATATTGGCATCTGAAATTTAAATTCTGGCAGAACAAATTAAATTCATATCACAATTTCAAACTCTGATATTTCATATCGAATTCTGGCATGATACATCGAATTCTGATATGACGTATTGAATTCTAATATCAAAAACTCAAATTGCAACAAGACATATCGAATTCAGATATAATATATATACTGACATCACAAATTCAAATTCTGACATGACGTATCAAATTCAGAGTGATATATCGAATTCTGACATCATAAATTCAAATTCTAACAGGACATATCGGATTCTGGCTCGATATCATACAAATATATCTAATTTTGGCATCTGATATTGAAATTCTGACATGACGTATGGAATTCTGAAATGAATTAACAAATTATGACATAATTTAACGGTTTCTGGTATAATATTTCAAATATGTGGCATGTAAATTTCTGGCATGATATGGAATTTTGGCATAATATAAAAGAAATCTGACATCATAAATATAAATTCGGATATTGCATATCCGATTCTGACATAAAGTACGGAATTCTTACATGAAGTGTCGAATTCTGATATGAAATATCGAATTTTGACATAAAACATTGAAATTCTGAAAAGGCATATCGAATTCTGTTATGATTTATACAATCCTGATTTGAAGTATCTAATTTTGGCATCAAAAATTCAAATTCTGACGGAGTAACACATCGAATTTTGACATAACTTACAATTTATTTTATTCTGGTATGGTGTATCGACAAGAAGTATCGAATTTTGGCAAGATACGTCAAAAAATCTGGCATGAGGAATCTATTTCCGGCGTAATATATTGACATCCGGAATTCAAATTCTGGCAGAACATATTAAATTCAGACATGATATATCGAATTCTGACATCACAATTTCAAACTCTGATATTTTATACCGAATTCTGGCATGATACATCGAATTCTGATATGATGTATCGAGTTCTATACCATCAAAAACTCAAATTCAGATATGCCATATCAAATTCAGACATATTATATCGAATACTGACATCAAAAATTCAAATTCTAACATGATGTATCAAATTCTGGCTTGATATCGTACAAATATATTGAATGTTAAAATCCAATATTCAAATTCTGACAGTACGTATCGAATTTTTACATGAAGTAACAAATTCTAGGATAATTTATCGGATTCTGGCATAATATCTCGAATATGTGACATGTCAAGCATGATATTTCGAATTCTGGCATAATATATAGAACGTTGAAATCATAAATACAACATCGGATATTGCATATCTAATTCTGACATAAAGCATGAAATTCTTACATGATAACTCGAATTCTGACATCAAAAATTCAAATTCTGACATGAAGTATCAAATCCTGATATCAAAACTTCTAATTCTAATGAAACATATTGAATTATTTTATGATTTATCAAATCCTGATACGAAGTATTTATTATTGGCATCTAAAAACCAAAATCTGACGAACGTGCATCGAATTTTGACATAACACATCGAATTCTGATATGATAAATTCGATTTCTAACATAATTTATTTTATTCTGGTATGCTTTATCGACATTATGTGACATAAGTGATCTATTTCCGGCATGATATTGAAGTATGTATATGTCGAATTCTGACATCACAAACTCTAACGTGACTTATCAAAATCTGAAACGATGATATATGAAATTGGGTGATGATGCATCCAATTTTGACATCACAAATTCAAATTCCAACAGTGGCAACTTACGTAAGATATAGAATTCTGACATCATAAATACAAATTCTGATATTGCAAATCTAATTCTGATAGCAATTATATTTATAGGAATATGACATGATAATTCGAAATCTGGCATCAAAAATTTATATTATGACATATCCTGGGACTGTGGCATAATATTTCGAATATGTGGCATGACGAAATCTGGTGTTATATAACGAATTCTAAAATTATTTATTGAGTTGTCTTGGTATGTCAAATTCTGACATGTTATACCGAACCACATATTACATCATAACTTAATTCAAATTCTTACACGACATATCGAATTCTGGCCTGATATCAAGATATATCGAATATTGACACTTGATATCCAAATTCTGACATGACGTATCGAATTCTGTCATAATATATACATATATATATATATATATATATATATATATATATATATATATATATATATATATATAACTCTGACATCATAAATACAAATTCTGATATTGCATGTTCAATTCTGAAGTAAAGTATGGAATTCTGACATGATAACTCGAATTCTGGCATCAAAAACTCAAATTCTGACATTAATTATCGAATATGAAGTATATGAAGTATCGAATATCAGATATCGAATTTTGACATAAAAGATTCACATTCTGATAAGATACCATATATCGAATTCTGTTCTGATTTATACAATCTTGATATGAAGTATCTATTTTTGGCATCAAAAATTCAAATTCTGACGGTCGTGACACATCGAATTTTGAAATAACTAATTCTGTTATGATAAGTCGATCTGTATCTTAATTTATTTAATTCTGATGTGGCGTATCGGGAAGGAATCTATTTCAGGCATGATATATTGACATCGGAAATTCAAATTCTTGCAGAACATATTACATTCAGACATGATATATCGAATTCTGACATCACAATTTCAAACTCTGATATTTCATATCGAATTATGGCATGATACATCGAATTCTGATATTATGTACCGAATTCTAACATCAAAAACTCAAATTCGGAAATGCCAAATAAAATTCAGACATATTATATTGAATACTGACATCACAAATTCAAATTCGGAATGATATATCGAATTCTGACATCATAAATTCAAATTATAACACGACATATCGAATTCTGGCTTGATATCCTACAAAGATATCTAATTTTGACATCTGATATTCAAATTCTGACATGCCGTATGAAATTATGACATGAAATAACGAATTCTGGCATAATTTATCGGATTCTGGTATACTATCTCGAATATGTCACTTGTTAAATTCTGGTATGATGTATTGAATTCTAGCATAATATATTAAGAACTCTGACATCATAAATACAAATTATGATATTGCACATCTAATTCTGACATAAAGTATGAAATTCTGGTATGATAACTCGAATTTTGGCACAAAAAATTAAAATTCTGACATGATGTATCGAATTCTGACAAGCTACCTCAAGGTCTGACATGAGGGAATTATTTTCGGCATGATATATTGAAGTGAGAAATTTAAATTCTGGCAGGGCATATAAAATTCAGACATGATATATCGAATTCTGACATTCCAATTTCGAATTCTGACATTACTTGTCAAAATCTCAAACGATGATACATCAAATTCTAACTGTGGCAACTACATAAGATAATGAATTCTGGCATTAAAAATACAAATTCGTGTAATGCAAATCTAATTCTGACATCATTTATTGGATTCTGACATAATAATTCGAATTCTGGCATCAAAAATTCAAATTCTGATTAGTCGATTTCGATCATAATTTATTTTATTCTGGTATGGTGTATAACATGATGTATCAAATTCTGACAAGGTATGATATATTGAAGTATGAAATTTAAATTCTGGCAGCACATAAAATTCAGACATGAAATGTGGAATTCTGACTTGTCGAAATCTGAAACGATGATTTGTCATTACAAATTCCAATTCCAACTGTGCCAATAAAATAAGATATAAAATTCTGACATTATAAATACAAATTCTTGTATTGCAAATCTAATCCTGACATCATTAATTGGTTTCTGACATGATGGCATCAAATTCTGGCATCACAAATGCAAATTCAGACATGACTGGAATTCTGGCATAACATTTCGAATATGTGACATGACAAATTCTGGCATGATATATCGAATTCTGATGCAAGATATCGCATTCTGACATCATAAATACAAATTCTGATATTGCAAATCTAATGTTGATATCAATTATATTTATAGGATTCAGACATGATAATTCGAAATCTGGCATCAAAAATTTAAATTATGACATGTCTGGGACTCATAATATTTCGGCATAATATTTTGAATATGTTCCGTTCTGACATAAAGTATGGAATTCTGACATTATGTCGAACTCGAATTCTGATAAGAGTTATCGAATTTTGACATAAAAAATTCAAATTCCGATAGGACATATCAAATTCTGTTATGATTTATCCAATCTTTTTTGGCATCAAAAATTCAAATTCTGACGTGACATGTCTGGTTTTCACGCACCACATCAAATTTTGATATGATAAGTCGATTTCTAACATAATTTATTTTATTCTGGTATGGTGTATCGATATGATGTATCAAATTCTGACAAGGTATATCAGAATCTGACATGAGGGATCATGGGGGATGAAATTTAAATTCTTGCAGGAGACATAAAATTCAGATATGATATATCGAATTCTGACATCAAAAAATTCGAATTCTGACATGACTTGTCAAAATCTGAAACGATGATACATCAAATTCTAACTGTGGTAACTACATAAGATAAAGAATTCTGGCATTTTAAATACAAATTCTTGTAATGCAAATCTAATTCTGACATCATTTATTGGATTCTGACATCATTTATTGGATTCTGGCATAATAATTTGAATTCTGGCATCAAAAATTCAAATTCTGCCGAACGTGACATATAGTATTGAATTTTGACATAACACATCGAATTCTGATATGATACATAAGTTGATTTCTAACTTATTTTATTCTGGTATGGTGTATCGACATGATGTATCAAATTCTGGCAAGGTACGATATATTGAAGTATGAAATTTAAATTCTGGCAGCACATAAAAAATTCAGACATGATATGTCGAATTCTGACTTGTCGAAATATGAAACGATGATTTGGCATTACAAATTCAAATTCCTACTGTGGTAACTACATAACATAAAGAATGAATTCTGGTATTTTAAATACAAATTCCTGTATTGCAAATCTAATTCTGACATCATTAATTGGTTTCTGACATGATGGCATCAAATTCTGGCATCACAAATGCAAATTCAGACATGACTGGAATTCTGGCATAACATTTCGAATATGTGACATGACAAATTCTGGCATGATATATCGAATTCTGATGCAAGATATCGCATTCTGACATCATAAATACAAATTCTGATATTGCAAATCTAATGTTGATATCAATTATATTTATAGGATTCAGACATGATAATTCGAAATCTGGCATCAAAAATTTAAATTATGACATGTCTGGGACTCATAATATTTCGGCATAATATTTTGAATATGTTCCGTTCTGACATAAAGTATGGAATTCTGACATTATGTCGAACTCGAATTCTGATAAGAGTTATCGAATTTTGACATAAAAAATTCAAATTCCGATAGGACATATCAAATTCTGTTATGATTTATCCAATCTTTTTTGGCATCAAAAATTCAAATTCTGACGTGACATGTCTGGTTTTCACGCACCACATCAAATTTTGATATGATAAGTCGATTTCTAACATAATTTATTTTATTCTGGTATGGTGTATCGATATGATGTATCAAATTCTGACAAGGTATATCAGAATCTGACATGAGGGATCATGGGGGATGAAATTTAAATTCTTGCAGGAGACATAAAATTCAGATATGATATATCGAATTCTGACATCAAAAAATTCGAATTCTGACATGACTTGTCAAAATCTGAAACGATGATACATCAAATTCTAACTGTGGTAACTACATAAGATAAAGAATTCTGGCATTTTAAATACAAATTCTTGTAATGCAAATCTAATTCTGACATCATTTATTGGATTCTGACATCATTTATTGGATTCTGACATAATAATTTGAATTCTGGCATCAAAAATTCAAATTCTGCCGAACGTGACATATAGTATTGAATTTTGACATAACACATCGAATTCTGATATGATACATAAGTTGATTTCTAACTTATTTTATTCTGGTATGGTGTATCGACATGATGTATCAAATTCTGGCAAGGTACGATATATTGAAGTATGAAATTTAAATTCTGGCAGCACATAAAAAATTCAGACATGATATGTCGAATTCTGACTTGTCGAAATATGAAACGATGATTTGGCATTACAAATTCAAATTCCTACTGTGGTAACTACATAACATAAAGAATGAATTCTGGTATTTTAAATACAAATTCCTGTATTGCAAATCTAATTCTGACATCATTTATTGGTTTCTGATATGATGGCATCAAATTCTGGCATCAAAAACTCAAATACTGACATGACTGGAATTCCGGCATAATATGTTGAATATGTGACATGACAAATTCTGGCGTGATATATCGAATTCTGATACAAGATATAGTGGCATATCAAATGCTGATATGATTTATCAAAATCTGATATAAAATACCTCTTTCTGTAACATATCGAATTTTGATATAATACTCCAAATTCTGAAATGATAAGTCGACTTCTGACATATTTTATTGAATAGTGGTAGGTTGGATACAAACACATTGGGTTGATATAACAGTCAGTTAATTTCTGTTGGTCTTACGGATACAGCCGCGGTTGGAAATATCAACTTACATTAAACGTTCAGCCAAGCAATTCAAGGGAAAAAAAAACCCATTTATTTGGATGTTCGGTTATACGAAGGTTTTTGTTGACCAACCTCTATAAAATTAGTAGAAAAAATTGAGGTGTGACCAACACACGACTTTCTTTTACGAACAGAGATTTTAGAGAATTTTTTTTTTTTTTTATAATTTTTTAATTTTAATTATTATTTGTTTTTAATTTTTAGAAACATTTTGTATTAAGTAGCTTTTTGTAAACCTTATACTTTTTAAGATATTTGCAAAATAAATTTTCTGGACCAAGGGAGTGGCCACTTCCGGTTAGCCGATTTGGAGTAAAATTCACTGGGACTTCCCAATTTATCAAAAAAGCTTAAATCTGTTCATTCGATTGGTTAAACCATCTGTGTTGTAGAGAGGACACAGACTGACAGACAGACACCATTTCGAAACCTACTTTTTCGGACTCAGGGGACCTCAAAACAGATAAATCTCTAAAAATCTCAAGTTCCAAAATTTTCATGATTACTATACTTTATATTACTAGAGTAAAAGAAGGTAATAAAAGATGTATTGATGTGAAATTTTTTCATAGCCGGTAGCTAGGAGGAAGGAATACAGAATTTTTTTTATTTTGAGCAACAATTTATATTTGCTCAAAAGACATAAAGCGTATTTTAATGCTTAAGGTGATTCCTTGTGTTCAAATAGTGACATCTATTTGTCAAGCTATAAGGATTAATTAAAACAATTTTGAGCAACTACAATATTATTTTAATTACACAAACGTGTGTTTAAATTTTTCGATCTATACAGGTAGTTCAACAGAATTTTGGTAGAAGCCCCTTATATATTGGGAGTTCTCCTAAAATTTATATTTTTTCATTAGTTGAACATCTAGTGATAATTAGCATTTTTTTTTTGTGTGTTTTACAATTTTTTGTTTAAATTTTATATTTTCTTTGTAATAATTTGTTGCTACATTGTATTTACATAAATTAGCATATTTAACATTTTTTGATAGTTAATTATGAAAAGGTGAACATGGCTGTATAGTTTTCTAGTAAATGAAATCTAAGTGATAAATGGTATTAACATACTTAACAACAACAAAAAAATTAAAAGTTTTTCATTACTCTCTTATCCGGTTGGTATTTGTTGGAACATATTTTTAACGAATTCCTAAATCGCCAATAAATTATAATTATAATTTATAAATCAATATTTTTAATCAATATTCTAAGTAAGGGACGAATACTTTGCTTAAGTAGTGCCAAATTTTTATTGGTTAACCGTAATGATTAGTTATGAGACTAACCTAATAACCCAAATCAAATAATTAATTGGTTCACTAATTGCTTTTATTTAAAAACCGAAAATTCATATCCGATAAAAATTAGTAAAAACACAAATCCAAATAAACACTTTTCAACGACTTACTTAATCTTCCAATTATCGAAACGAAAGAACAGCATACACAAACAAATACCCAGCAAAATAAAACGATATCTTAATGGCAAAGGTCAAATTGGTAACAAAACAAGAACAAAATTTTTGTTGTGTACTGCTGCTATACACAGTTATAATCGAAATTCTAATCTTGTTTCCTTGCCACCCATCAAAAATGTTGTTTCTTCACGTTTCTCGATCCAAAAAGATTCATTTTTTTGTTGTTGTTGGTTTCCTTGGTTAATTTAATAGACTTTTTTTGTTATTGTGAAGGCCCACGCTCATGTATATACACGTTCTTATGCTGGTGCTGGTTATATCACGTAACGAATACCTAATTTTTACATATAAATTGCCAACCTATATTAATTTAGCTAACAGTAATTCGAAGCCCAGAAAAAATGTTGTTGTTAATCATACAAATCAAAAAATATGTACATTTCAATTTGTTTATAAATTGAATTTCGATTTGTAATAAAAATAAACAAATTAAATGTCCGAAACGTTTGCTTAGCGATGATGCAAGGTGTGAAGGTGAAATGACAATCTCTACTATTAATTATTATGCATCACGCTAATGTCAAATTAAAATCCATCGACAATCTAACTTTCAAAGTCAAAATTACGTTGTGGTTAGGTAACACCACAACAAATTACTACCTAACTCATCCAGTAAATCACGATTAATTTTCCAGCATATTGCATTTATCTGTAATTCTGTATCGACCAAGGTTAGTAATGATGAAAAGCTGTATTGGTACAGATAAAAATACGATTTTGTTATTTTAAAATACCGCAGGCCGATTATAAATATACTGAACCCCACGTTGCCCTCCCCAAAAATTAAAAAAAAAAAATTAAAAAAACTTTTCATTTATTTAAAACCAAAATTTCCATTACGATGATAACTAAAGTAGCAACAACTGTTTCGAACGAACGAAAATAGTTTTGTATGTATAAAACAAAAAAAAAAAAAAAAATGGAAAATTGATTTTAAAATTTAATTAATTTTTTTTTTTCTAGTGTTTGGTGTCATTTTCTTTTTTATTCTTGCTGAATATTTTAAGTTTTTCATTTAATTTAGTTTTTCCGTAGTCAATTTACGAAACTGTTTTAAATTTGATTACTGTCTATGCTATGAGAAAAACAGATAATGGTACAAAATTAATAGTTCAGATATTGTAATACTTTGTGATGATTTGTGAGCTCAGATTAGCTCAATTTTTTTTATTTGTTTAACACTTTGATAAATGGATAATTTTTCGCTAATTTAGCTCAATATTTTGTTATCGCTTTATATAAATATAAATCCTATTATTTTGAGCTAAACCGTGTTGCTCAAAATATTTTTTACTTTTTAATTTTTTTTTTTTAATTTGTCTTAATACTTCTGTTTTCTAAATACGGCTTCTGATCCAAGCTCTTAATCAAAACGAGTAGAATTCGAAGGAAAATTCGATTTTGATAAATATAACCAAATCTGATCAAAAGTAGCTGTTGCTCAAAATAATGATTAATTTTATTACTAATTTGAACTTAGATTAACAGTTTTAACAGTTGACAGTAGCTTTATTAAAACTCGCTGAGCGATACTTCGAAAGCCAGCTATCAAAATATATTAATATCAAGTCCAAATTAGTGCCGTAATTAGTGAATTAAATTTATATTAAATCTATTCCTTCACTTAAAATATTTTGAGCTGTTCTAAGATTCTCCATTGTAGCTCAGTATTTTATAACTCATTTACAATCGTATTAATGTAATTATACATAAATTACCGAATTATTAGATGCTTTATATAATTGTTTTGGGCTAAATGTAATTTGTTGCTGTGTATTGTTAATTTCTTAACCCTCTTAAATTCATGAACACTCTTATACCCTTCTAGAATATGAAACCACAATTATTTAAGTATAAAGTTATTAAATTGTTTACAATAAATCGGTAGCTGAGCGAAAACGCTAGGAAAGCGTGTCTTAGCCTAAATTTCAACAATTAAAAAATGCGCCATTGTAAAAAATAAATGATTATGAATTCTTATAATGGCCACCCTAATGTTTAAGAAAAACCGGGGTTTCACCGTTTTTGCTGAAAAAAGTATTATTATTTGACAACTTGAAAATGCCTAATTTCAACGAGAGGGAAATCGAGGATTTTTATGAAAAATATACCGAAGATCATTTTCACAGCAAACATGTCATTACGAAAAATAAAAAACTTGTTTCGATGTTTTGTATATAAATTAGAACAAAGAATAGAAATTGAAAATGTTCCAATATCAATCAGTGTTAGTATTGTGTGTGATATACACATGGAGTGGTCCGACTAATAAACGACAAAATTTTTTATATGGTTTTTCGTAATGACTAATACACCTAAAGGTTGATATTACATGTATCTGCATATCAGCAAAACAAGAAGGCTTTCTACTGGGCACTGTGACGTTTTCGTCCGGTCGACTACTTTGTGCCACTGTTGCTCAGGAAGTAACTGGCGGAGAGTGGGCAAACAACGCTTGCAGGACCATACATGTACTAAGTTTTTTTAGAGAAGGGAGTCAGACGCTGTCCCTTTTCAGTTTTCGGGAATTTCTAAGTGAAATTTCACTTGGGATGAAGTTGTTCCAGTGCAACCGAGGAGGCTTAATAATGAGTCTGAAGAAATCTGATATCTGAGTATATATTGCTCAAATGTAAAATCGAACTTCCTACATTTAGTTATTATTAACAACGAGCAACATTATATAGATGTTGCGTTTTGCTCAAATTTGTTGCTCAATATTTATATATATTTAATAACTCTGTTTACATATTTATAATTTTTCTTTAATCAGAAACTAATCATCAAAACAACAATATTTCGAAACACGGTGACAGACCGTCCGTCGGCTCTGTTCAGGAGATGATCCTTAGGTTTTTGCTCAATTCTTCTAACGTTAAATAAATTTTAATATATGAGCAATAATTCTTTGCTCTTTTGGGCTCAAGTCAATAGTTTCTCAATGTTGTTACAATTTTATGGATATTCGAAATTGAGTTATGCTGCAAAGTTTGGAAGGCAACATTTCATAAATAAGGTCCCAAATATCCCAAATATAAAATTTGGTTCTCATAATTAATTTGATATCATTTTATTGAGATAAAAATAATTTATTTTCAATCTGTCATGAAACAGTTTCAAATTTCGTGTGTTAAGTTCATTTTAGATAGCCTACGCCCAATAATATTTCGAAAAATATAGTTTCTAAAACATGTTTGAACACCAAGCTTCAACTAGAAAAGATATCAAAAACAGACGAGATTTTTGATCTACTTGAGCACAACTACGATTTGTTTAAGTTTTTAATCAACCGACCCTGGTTTGGCTAAATGTAGCTACTAAAGCTAAAATCTAGTAGATAAAATGAATGCTCTCAACGATTTTAATTATATTTGGTTGAGTTAATATAAATCCAATTGCTCGTAGATTTTAATTTTTTCACTCAAAATTAAAGTTTAGTTTTTAAAATTCTTATAAATACCACTTTCGAATTTCGATTACGTTGGAAATGTTTAACTGCAACACATTGTGTATATATTGTAACTTTCACACAAATTTGCTCAATTTATTGAACTTGTCTAAATTTGAGATTAATATATTATAATGAGCTAAACAATAATTGTGGCCCATTTTTTTTTTGTTGCCCAATTTTTGAAATGCCAAATGTAGGTTCAAAAAGTTTCGTCTCGTTACGAAATGATGAAAGTGTTAAAAATTAGTTGTTGCCCAAAATACCATTCACTTGGATTGCTCAATTCGGAGCACAGTTCAAAACATGACTAAGTATAAAACATGTAGGTACGAGCTAGTAAATGGTTACTCAAAATAATCTGCTGCTCAATTTTTTAAACTAAACCTTGTTAATTATCAATATAAATCAAGCAATCAAAACCCTCAAGTCACGCTTAGTTTTAATTAAAATTAGAAAATTGATTAGGTCACGAAGAAGCAATGAAAATATTTTAATTGTTGATGATAGTGCCCGACCATTTATCACCAAAATACAATTTACAAGAAAACTAGCCATGTTCACCTTTTAATTACAAATTATCAAAAGGCAGATATGCTAATTTATGTAAATTTACGCTTTTATTACAGAAAGCATGTTGCCAAATTTTAATGGAAATTTGTAAAACACAAAGAAAATACAAATTATCACTAGATTTTCTAGAATAATGAAAATATAAACATTTTATCGATCGGAATAATTAAAAATAGTTAGGACCTTTTTCAAATCAAGAATAAGCTTTATAAAAATGGGGACAAACAGAAATTTTGCGATTTGATTTATGACTTTCGAGGAACTCAATTTTTTATTTTTACATTACAATCTACTGTATCTCATGTTGTTGGCAGACAAACCGAATCGCAGAACAGTTTGTCCATTTTTCACAATTATTCCAAAATTTAATTAATTCCACCTTATTAATTTTTAAAAGTTATGCCCTTTTTAAACTGTAATTTAACAAAGATAACAAATTTCGCATCCCTCAAGAAATATATGATGAAATCTCCGATATGACAAGTCTAGATTTCATCACGCCGTATTCTAACAAGAACATGTTTGTCTTGGGTAAAAAAGGTTATCCAGTTGATTATTCCAGTAAGGGAATCTGGTGCTGGATATGTGCCGTTTCGAAATTATAGTGACGCAGCTAATGTCAGGTTCATAGAAATGATATGGCAAAGTGCGTAGCATCATTAAGCCACGGTGAAGCTAAATTTTTTGGCTAACACGTTCCATAGCAGCCTTCAATGAGTTTAGCCCTCGCTAGTGGTCGACGTTGATGAGTCCAATGACAGTAGCGTCTGATGACAGTAGTGAATCAGGATTTGATGTTATGTTCAGGAGTTGGCGACATAAGTTTTCCACATCGAAAGAACCAAATGCAACAAGGTTATCTAAGAATATGGAACGCTAAACCTTAAGCTATTATAGGATTTGGACAGTAGTACCTCCCTAGACTCAATGAACGATAAAAAGTAATGTCTTCACAACGAAAATCGTAGCTGAAATGGCAAAAAGTCAGAGGTTCCTACGCGCTCAAAGCGCAAATAAATTTAGCTACAGTTGATTTTACATCATAGGATTATTTTGACTTAGAAACTGTGAGAATTCCATATTTTTGGAACGATCTTTCGATTGGGGCAAATATTCAATTAATTTATTATCCATTTATTTCTTTAGATTAATGTATAATTGACAAATGTTTTGATAGATGTTAGAGTTTCTAGTTCTCCCTGTCTAAGTAAGTGTTGTTTCTTCAGGGATTACATCCTCAAGAAAGTCACCGGAATCCGATTCTTCGCATAGGTAAACCTCCTTAACAGTTTTCCGTAACTCAATGTGACATGATATGAGAGGCTCCCTTTCGTTAGGCGGCCTGCCATAACTAAATAAAGCAGGATTGCCGTAGCTTTTTGGGGCCAACACTGTATTTGGAGGCGGAAAGTATTTGAACTATACGGGTAGATCGGCGACGGTGTATGTGCCCTTAGCAGTTGATTCGTTGAACCTTGATTCGTTTGGTTATTGTTTTGCCATCCTTAAAGAGGGGTGCCCCTAGAAACTTTAGTCTGTTTCGTGCCAGACGAGGGCAGGTGCAAAGAAGATGAAATACTGTATCTTCCTCCTCTTCGTCCTCGCAACTACGACAGTAGTCATGTGAGAAGACACCAAGTCTACTTGCATGCCTCCCTATGAGACAGTGCCTCGTAATGACTCCAACAACCACACTGATTTGACTTTGGCCAGATCTGCCGAGTTATTACGCAAGAGGTGATACTTGACCATGTGTCATTCGTCAGCTTGCTAGCTTCTTCCTGAAGCAGCAGTTTGCATACTGCAAGAGGCATTTCAATATCCTTTCTGCTTTCTGAGAAGTGGTCCGTTGTACCACGTCGAGCCAGTTCATCGGCGTTTATATTCCCTGTACTTGTGAAATGTCCTGGCACCCATAAAATGTGGATGTTAAACTGATCTGCCATCTCGTTAATAGATGAGAGACAGTTCTGGACTACTTTCGACGTGAGGACGTGTGATTGAAGTGCTTTAATGGCAGCCTGACTGTCCGTATATATGCGAATATCACAACATGATATTACATTTTACCTCAATCAGTCTACGACTTCCTTTATGGCAGGTACTTCAGATTGAAAAATGTTACAGTAGTCGGGGAGACGGAAGGAGAGATTTAACAGAAGTTCCTCGCAGAGCACTCCAGTCCCGACTTTCCCGTCCCGTTTTGAACCATCAGTGAAGAAGTTTATAACTCCTGTCCCGGGAGGACAGTATAGTCGGTGGTCTTGGGAATTTGTTTGTTGCACAAAATAGATGAGTGCCCTGTATTGTTGCAGGTCTACATTAAGATGGATTTCAGCCGTATGGCAGTACAAGCTGCCAACTGTTTCCCCAAGATATCTAGAGGAGTCACAAATAGCAGAGTCTCTAATGCCTGAGGGGATGTGCTCCTTAGTGCACCACTGATCCACAGAGAGATTGTTCTCTGAACTTTTGTCAACAGCTTTTAGTTGACAGTTTTGTCCAGAGCAGGCCACCAGACTATTACCCCATACAAGAGTATAGGTCTGACTACTGCGGTATAAAGCCAATATACGATGCGGGGCTCCAGCCCCCATTCTTCCCCATTGGCATTTTTGCAAGAGTATAGCGCTACCTAAGCTTTCTTTACCCTGTTTCATTAGATCAAAGGGAATTCCATCTAGACCGGGTGCTGTTCCTGGGCGGAGATATTTAATGATGGGATGAATTTTTTCTATGGTTGGCGGAGGACCTAGGGGTAAATAATCGTTTTCCTCTAAGGTGCTTCGCCATTCTCCCTCAGATTTGCGGAGTTCGTCAACCCAGGAGGTGATTCGGAGGTACTTTCCACAATATGAAGTGCGACCTTGTTTGAATTTGTTTTAAAATGAAACGGTACTACGGAGTCGTTGGGGGCGGGGGAGGGACTAGCATGACAACTGATGAAAAACTGTTGGCATTCTAATGATCGGTGACTGGGATAGGCATCAGTCAAATGCTTCCTGGCGGTTTGTAGACGCTCTCGAGCAGCCGGTTCATGGGGACGGGAGTTTTTATAATATTGCGCACTTTTAAAGAGCGCTAATACTTGCAGACTTGTGGGGGTCATAGCAGTTTTGATAGTTAGCGTCTCTTGAGATGCAGTTTTAATGCAGACAGCGATTAACGGCCACAGATTATGATGTTACTGGCATATGAAATGATTAAGCAAAGAAGACTGACAGAGCGGTTTGATATCGACTGCTGATTTTTGGATCTTCTAAGAGTAATAGATTTAAACTCTTGTAGGTGTTAGTTTGAGGTGAAAATATCGATTTAGATACTGGCACAGAAACGATAGGGCCTTCGGTCTTTATTTTCCGAATGGTGCAATCAATTCAGATTAAGTGGTAATCGCTTATAGAAGCGATTGCTCTTACGAGTTAATACATGATCCAAATGGGAGCGGGCTCGCCGTATGTCCAGGTCATCAGGTTTTGCCGTCACCCATGTAGTATGGGTTTGGAAAGCTTGTTTAAACATTTTCGATTTCAGAGTGTATGTCTGTGTGGCCCAGATGGGCGTTGAAATTGCCAAGCAAGGCGTGCGATAGCACGACGGGAGACAATGATCAATTCTCGATAATAGTTTAGAAAATATTTTTGAGGCGCATTGGCATGGACATAGATGATAGTTGTTAAGGTCACGGACGTTCCAGGTGCCAAGGCCGAAAGAGGTGAGGGCAAGGTTTAGAACAATCGACTCACATAACGGTGGCTTTTCACATATTATATGTATATGGGTTGTCCGTTGCAATAATTTTCCTATACACATTTTCCGCCACATTATGCAAATCGGAACTGTGTGCATTGGAATCGGCCAATGGGATGAGGCCCTGAAAGAATTGTAAGCTATCGTAATGTGACTCGGTACACATTTCTGTCTTATAATTTCCAGCGATGGGCGTGAAAGCTACTTTGCTTTTTGTGTCTACGCAATAAATATTAGTTTATAGGTTTTTCAAATTGCACGAGGCGGACAAAGATTACCGTTAAAAATCATGTTAGAAAATGATTGTGCCTATTCAGCTTTTCAGACTGATTCGAAATTTCATTGGAATCATAGATCTGATTACGGGAGTCCCGGAGGACGGGGCAGAGTAATCAGCAAGGTTATTGTAAATGAAATTAACAATCTCTCTCTAAAACTGATGAATTATGCCATTGAATAGGCAGTTTCCGTCGCTCGGAATGATGTACACTTCCATATTACTTCGGTCTAAAAAGACCAAAGTATTGAAATCCTGTCAAAAATGATGAAAAATTTGGTTGGTCCTAAATCACTTTTCTCGACGTTTCGAATGTCCCTGCGTCTAAAAAAGCAACAAAAAAAAATGTCCGTCCGTCTGTCTGGATGTCTGTCATATACCCATGGTATCTCGAGAACGGCTTGTTCGATTTTTTATTTTTTTTTTCCAATCTGTTTTTATGGTCGAGGCCAAGATTTAAAAAGCTTTTGGGACATGTGCGTAAAGAGGGTCGGGTACCTGCCATTCGTATTGACCCAAAATACCTGGTTAAAGAAATATTTACCAATTTTTTATATACACGAAAGAAGAAATATGTACCATTCTAACGCTACCAACGTTTAATAGATGGCGCTACGGGTTCTATGATTTAAATTCAAAGTTCGGTTATTTTTAGATCAAACTGTGTGCGCTGGTTTGAATATTGAATTGCATATTGAGTTTGTGGTTGAGGTGAAGGTTAAGATAGGGATCAATTTGCGGGTTGAATTCAAGTTGAGTTGGAGTTGAGTTGAGGTTGGGTTAAGATATAGTGAGCAGTTGACCATTTTTTTATATATGCTGGTTTGAGGATTGAGTTGAAAGAGAATTTGCGGTTGTTGAGGGTTGAGTTGGGGACCGTTTGCGGGTTGAATTGGGGTTGAGATGATGTTGGACCAGTGTTTAGTGAGCAGTTGATCAATCTATAAAATAAAGTGAGTTTTTGTGTGTATGTACATCATATGTGTATGCTATTTAAACAAATCCACACGACTTGACCGATTTGAACCAAACCTTACACAAATATTGTTTAAGACTTAAGAAAGGCCACTGTTAATATTTCAAACCTCAAATTGAACCTTTTACAATTAGGATGGAACTTATCTATTTCTTAACTGATTTTAGTGAAATTTGACTTCCGTGATGGAAATGGAATTCTAAAATGATTGTTGGAGGAATTTCTGGTATATGGCCAAGTATAATGGAATTTGCCTATTAGATGGAGACACAGTGAAGTCGTACTTCCCACATCTATCGCAACGTGGCCGTTTTCAATACTGAACGTTTATTCCTTCCCTTTTTTTCTATTTTTCTGAACATTTTTTGTAGCAAATGTTGATCCATTTTACTTGCTGTGGTTGTTAAATTAACATCGACCCCCAATGGCCAAAGTTATTTAAAATCCTACCAAAAATGACCAAAATTTTTATTTGTTTGTCCAAAAACCACTTTTCTTGAAAATATCCGTTCGCATTTGGACGTGGATTGAGTTGCGCGTTGAGTTTAGGGGTTTAGTTGATGGTTGTGTTAGGGATTTGAGTTGGAGTTGAGTTGGGTTTAGGTTAGGGTTTGAATTGATTTGAGGATTGAGATTGGTGTTAAGTTTGGAGCTAAATCGAGGGTTGAGTTTGGGTTCGTGTGGATTACGATAAAATTGGGCAATTTGCGTGCTGATTTTAGGACTGAGTTGGGCATTGAGTTTTTTGTTGAATTGAAGGTTGAGTAGGATGTTGAGTTTGGGTTAAGCGAGGGGTTCAGTTGGGGATTTATTTGGCAGTTAAACCGATGGATAGGGGTTGAATTAAATTTAAGTTGAGGTTGAATTAGTGATAGAGTTAAGTGCTGGGTTGGGATTGATTTGGGGATTACATTAAGGATTGCGTTGAGATTAAATTGAAGGTTGAGTTAGAACTTGATGAGTAGTTGAGTAATGGATTGATCTGTTTCTTAATTTAAACTAAGCAATCACTTCACGCTTGAATGGAAAAGTGGAAGACAGTTGACATGCCGCTACGGATAACTAACATACCCACCTACCCACCGGTGGTGTTCATTGAATGCAGTATTGTTGCAACCATTTCCTACCATAAAGTGCATGTAGTGATGCTGGTTTTTTGAGTTCATTAAAGAGAAATTGTATTAGTAAAATTATTTTACAAATTGGGAATAATAAATGGGGTGGTATTGAAAGGAATTATGAGAGGGAAACATAAAAAAATATCTGATTTCTATTGTTGCGATTATACTAGTTACCATCTCGTCCAAGAGATGTTTTTGTATACGAGAAAATACTTTCCCTATAAGAAAAAATGCGATTCCTAAAAAGACCGACTTTACCGTGCATACGCATACACATATTGTACCATATGCCATCTACTAATATATAATTCACAGTGTGCGGCCGTAACGCTTTTCTTATATTTCCAATTTAGATACTTGAATTTTATAACTGAGTAGTCCGAGTGATATAGGTGGTGACTTTTTAACAAGGAACTTCAAATAGAAAATGTTTCGGGTTCGATGCTCATCGAAGTACTTATTAACTTTAATATTTTTTTTGCCTATAATGGTATTTCATTTTTTCAATACGAATTGAAAAACATAAAATTTTATATTGTAAGACAATGATTATAATGTAATATGAAATAATACATTTTTTAAAACTGTAATGTACATTTAGGCTGGTACCGAAAATTATTTTTCGATATTCAATTTTGTCCAATAAGCTTTCGGGTTCGATCCTCACCAAGAACGTTTTGCATTATTTTTTTTTTTTTCATTTTATAACGGCATTTCATTACAACATAACGAATTGAAAACTACCTATATCCTCTTTATTTATTATTAAATAATATACCCAGTGTGGGGCGAGACGCTATATGTATAATTATACACCCCACACACTAACACTACTACAAACTAAATTGCACAACACTTCATTGTATCAATAGTTCGCGTATAATACGGCCCGCTGTAAATTTCAGCTAAGTGAGCCTTTTTTAATTCGTGGAGCCCTTTCGATGCAATCATGACCATAGGAGCCATTGTAAAATTAGTTTCAAATACTCATATAGGTATCGGGTGTGTTTATAAAAATAAGAAACTGAAATTTATTTTATTTTTTCAATTGTTTTGTTTAGTTCTTATGTTTTACGTGTGAATAAAGTGTTAAAATTGTGTCATTTTATTGAATTTAAAGATAGTTTTTTATTATTGCACTAACGTGTGAAAAATTAGAGCGAAACTTTCGCCCAATTTTTAACGAATTTACACAGACGTTGTGTAAATAGATTTGTTATATAGACCTTAATAAATGTAAGCAATATTAAAACTTTTGAAATGTCAATGTTCCCGAAAAAGATTAAATTATTTAAATTTTACTTTACATGAGAAATCAAAATTTTAAACTTTTTAACTAGAATGGAACGAGAAACTCCGGAAGGACGGAAATTGCGTTTGAATTGTGAACGACAACTAAGGTGGAGAAATCGACAGTCGCAAGAAGGTCGTCAACGCAATAATGAGCAAAAACGCCAACGACTTTTAAATAAAATGCCGGGAGAAGGCATAATTCGTAGAGCTCAAAATGCAAATCGGATGCGAAGATCGAGAGCCGCTGGGAATTCATCGATTTTTGATCATGAAACCTTCCGAGACAATGAAATTAATGCTCACAGTTGTGGGGTGATGAATGTTGAATGTCGACATTGCCATTCTCTCAATTTTAGTGCAGAAAAATCGTCTGATGGAAACTTCAAATTTTGTTGCCACAAAGGAACTGTATTGCTTGAAACTAGCTGCCAGCAAATGCGACAATTTCCGTTTCTTCTTCATGAGCTTCTCAGTAATCCTCATCACCCAAATTTTCGAGCCTTTCATGTTAACATTTGATCGTACAACTCTATGCCTGCATTTGCTTCAATGGGTGCGCAAATTCATCAGTTTCAAGGACGGGGCCCTTATGTTTTTCGCGTTCACGGTCAGATCTATCATCGTACTGGCCACATGCATCCAGCTGAAGGTGAGCAACGACAACATGCTCAGCTATATGTTATCGACTCAGCTATGGCGAATCAAGATCGCATGAATCATCCTGCTAATTCGCGATTGAACGCAACTATTGTCAGCGCAAACGCAACTATTGTAATTGCAAAATTCACTTTCACGTGATTAAAATAATTTAAAAATGTGAATACTTTTATGTTACGCCTGGGAGAGGGAGGGTTTTTGAAATATGTTACGATCTTTTAGGAAGGGGAAGTAAGGGGTATTAAAAGCAAATAAATATGTAAACTACTATATATTGAGTTTTCAGAAACTTCCGTCAGTTTTGACGGGTAATTACTAGTATTGAAATATATCGTCGTGTACCTTATGCCATAGTGTACCATATGCTTATTGAAATATGTCGTTTTGAAATATGCCATAGTGTATCTTTCCCATATTCGGTTTTTGGGGTCGCTGATTACGAATTTTTGGACAAAAAAATATAATTTAAAATGGCGGATGTAACATAAAAGTAAAAAAAAACTGATATATTACAATTTTTTTGAAATTTTGAGGTTAATTGTATTCAAAAAAACATTTTGGCCATAAATTCGTAATCAGCATAAATATGGCCGCAATGAAATCTATTCTCAATGGAAGTTCCTTGGAGCTGCGGATTCCGATTTTTTACCCTTTTTTTCATACTAATTAATCCGTAGTAAAATCAAAAACCAAAAAATCTCTGTCATTGTACCTTAATTGGTTTACTATTTATGTTGAAATAATTTACTTGAATTCCAAACATACAAAAAAAATCGCGAGGTCATATATCATTCTGTACACACAACAGAGTATACATAACATATTGTAATGGTTTTCACATGATATATGTAAATATTACGACATATACCCAATATCATTCTGTAATTAAATTACTACATTGCGAATAATGGCAAAATGTACACACATAAAGAAAATTGTACTCATAAAACTATATAAATTACTTCGATGTAGTGTATGAGGGTGTGTTTCGGGGACATATTTGAACTTTAAAATGGTTTGAATTGAAAATGGGTTTTTTGACATTTCGACATATTCTCATATTATAATGTACAAACATTAAATTAAAATCATATATCTCATTGAATAATTTAATGTGTGTTTATAAAATTATGGCAAAGACGTGTGGTGGTACTAAATATGTATAGACTTCGGGAAATAATTACAAAAAAATAAAGAATAGTGAAATAAATATAGAAACAAGCAAGATGACATAACAAATTATATACAAACTTTTAATAGTGGTTGATATATGGTTTATATGTACGTGTACAGCAAAATGTCATCAAAATAAAGTTTTGTATAGTAAAACACAATTTTTGGCTTTTTACAAATTAAATTTTTACAACACAAACCACAAGACCACCACAAAAATTTATGTAATCCATGTAGTAAAAAACCAACGAAGCAAAACATAGCAAAAACATAAAATAGGCCATAGAAGTTTGTTATTTTTCTCTGTCGCCCAAATTGTTGTTTATATTCTATTTCCATCACATTTGTGAACGACGACAATGAATAAATGGAAATTTTTTTTGTAACCCATTGGTTTGTGTATGCACGCGTTTGTTGCTATGTACGACACTGATAACTAATCAATCATTGGGTGTGTGCTTTCTTCTCATTTTCCTGTTTTTTCTTTGGTTCCCCAAATTCGAATAATAAACATACGATTTTCCGGATACCAGAATATAATAAAATATACTTTTATTGATTCTTCAATTATATTCTTCTAAGAAATTTCCCATTTTTTTTTTTTTGTATATGTGTGGGTCTTCTTCAAATAATTGAATTAATGGGAAAAATAAAAATTTTTTTGTGTTCTGGATATTGGATCAAAAAATATAAATTCAGATGCTGGTTCGCTTGGAAAATTAAATTTACAGAGTTTTATAAAATGTTTGATGTCCGCACACACATACGTATACCAAATTGGAGCACTAAAATTCCGTAGTAATTTTTTTTTTTTTTTTTTTTTTTCATTTCACCAATCGAATTACTATTTTGCGATTTATTCGTTAGACCACGACCAAACTCTATAGCTACTAGATAAAGAAAATATTTGTTTTCCGTCTTTCTGTCGTAAATATTGAATTGAATTTCTCGTCTGTATAGATCTATGTATGTATATAATGTATTAGAGATATGTATTTTCCACAATGAAATTAAAATGGAAAAAAAAAATTATTTTTTTCTCATTTTCAAAATGAATACATACAAAAAAAAAATGAATCCCGGAAAATTATTTTCTTTAAAATTTACTATTATTACTACTACTACTACTACCAATGCTACAGTTCCTTCCTCTTGTTCAAAATGAGTATAAATAAAATGGAAACGAGATGAAATCTAATTAAATTCAGTACTTCTATATAGGAATGATGTTCATTTGTGTATTTTTGCGAACAAACGAAAAAAAAAAGAAAACTAAGCAGAAATATGTTTGCGACAAACATAAATGCAAAATGGCGTGCGAGCATGGTAAAAATAAAAATCTGGATGAATTCTAACAATGTTGTTTGTTATGCGGATGGCATTTTTAATTTTTTTTTTTTTTTTGGATCAAACAATGTTGTTTTTTTTTTTGTTGTTGTGCAGAATTACCATATCCTAAATGTGCAAAATATGCTAAAACGATCGAATGCGCGCGATGCGGGAGTGAATTTTAATTCGAGAGTTTGGTCATAAGAATTGAATATTTAATATGAGGCAATATTTATATAATTAATTCTGACTACAATCATACTAAGTATAAATGTGTACTCATGGTTGAATGGTGATGTTAGCATAGATTACAAATTGTAAGCACCAAACATGGCACACATTATTCTTAACTCCCAAGCATTTTTCTTTTGTGGTCTTGCTCTCCTTACATATAGTGGCATCCCTGAGTTAAGATTTCATCCCTGAAGAAATAAACTTAAATTATTCTTATATATATGTGTAAAATCCCGTCCTATTTCACACTTATTATAAATAGTTTTTCTTTTGATACTTATCACCTTAATCTGCAAGAATTAATTTTAATTAATTAAATTCAATTTAATTTAAATTTCACATTATTTACCTTTATTCATTTAAACTTTACACTTTCATTTAAAAACAAAAACAAAATCTAAAATAAAATGCTTATAAATGTTAGAATAGGCAAAACCTAACAAATTATAAGTAGTAGAGCGTATTATGTTTTTGTTCTCCGGAGCACGCATCTGTTCCTTTTAGTCACTATTTTTCCAAAAACTAAGGCTACTTACTGTTAATGAACACAATTTATTATTCTTAACAAAACGAATTTTATTTGAAGATGTATTTGAAATAGTAGCGTGTGCTACTCAAAAGATGGCACTTTTGTAGATTATAGACATTAAATAATGAGAAAAGAGAATATTAGTGGCTCTCCCTTTTTTTTTTATTATATTTTTTACCGTTATTTTTTGTTAGACTTTTATATTGTGTTCGAGTTTTTGGTAGAAAAAGTGTCACGTAAAGACAAGGTATTATGAAATTAATCCATTAGAAGGGTTATGTAAAATTAAAAAGAATTGATCTATAACAAATAATAAAATAAAATTAAAATACAACCAATACGTTTGTGAGTTAATTGGGTTGAGTTTGACGTTCTATTAGACCAGATCAGTTATAAGAAGAGGTTGCTCCATTGCCCCAAATCATGTACCGCCAGGTGATGAAACCATATTCATGGTCGTTCAAGCAGGATCGGTTTGAAAGGAGGAAATCATGAAATGTTATAGCCTCAATTCAACGTATTGGAAGCAGATTAATCACATTCGAATTACATTAACATTCATCATTATTTTATTAAAAGAAAGTCATCATCTATAAGTATCGCAGCACATAATCGAGATCATATCGTCGTTCACCAGTTCAATATATGCTTATTATTATTATTAAAAATTGGTTGGAACCACCCGATAGCGTGTTGCAGCCTTAATAAACTGAAGTAGTTTAGGCCAAGGCAAGGTAGACAGCTGATCTTCAGCAATAGACCTAGAGTCAAATAATTGAATCCTAACTCCGTTGAAAGTAGGACAACTGCACACGAAGTGAAGGCAGTCATCATCTTCTTCAAGACAATCCTCGCATGCAGCATCATTAGTTAACCCTATGCACTGAAGATGTACTTTAAAAAGACCGTGATCAGTAAGAGTCACATTAAGGACTCCCAACTGAGATAAAGCAAACCTAGTGGTCCTCAAGATAGGTCCACTAATAAAAAATTTCGCAATGCAGCAGCTACCAGTAGCAAGCCATTGCTGTTTTAATTCACTTACAGCGCAGTTTTTGATCGCCTTCTTAACAAAGTTAAATGTTAAGGAAACAACTGGTTCGGGACCGATAACTTTAAATCCAGTCCCAGCTTTTGCTAGGGAATCAGCAATATCATTGCCCTTAATGCCACAATGATCAGGAACACCCTCTATTACTTGAACAGAGAAGATGTATAAACTATTTACGGTACTTAACAAATTTTGACACAGTCAAGAGATTATCCAGCTAATTCAGCACAGAAAAGCTGTTTGTACAAAAAAACATTTTTTATTTGTAACAGCGACATTCAATGCCTCAATTACAAAGAGCATAAGAGCAATTGTTTCCGATTAAAAAACTGTTCAGTACTAGCTCAGGCAGCCTGAAAAATTCAGATCAAACATAGGGCAGTACATTACAAAACCAGAACTATTTTTAAAGCGAGAGCCATCAGAAAAGGAGACTATCGACTCATGCAAGTTCTCAAGGAAATCCGGTGATCCAAACCATATCAATTTCTGGTACTAATGATGCGTAATCATTTAAAATTGTTCTATGAGCCACGACTGAACCAAGAATGTTCCACATCTCTATGCTCCTTAGCCCAGATTCAGCAGAACAAGCTGTACTAAGAATGTAGCTGTGGAAAGAATAGAATTTATTTCATTTCGAGAAGGAGAGTTGATGCCATAGCTCCTGTAATGGCTCTACAAGCAATAATTTGTAGACAATTAAGTTTAATAATTGAACCACTGGCCACCAAACCAAGGAAGTGTAGCGGTCCACCAATGCACTACTACAACCCATCCAGCGCCAGCACGATCTCGCCGCACATTGGGTCCAGCACGATCTCGCCGCACCTGTACCAGCACATTAGGCACTATGTCACATGACATAGAACGACCAGCCACTGACCGGCTTGTCCAAAACTGAACGAAAAGAACACAAAAGACACGTGACACAAAACAAAATAATATTAAATAAATCAGTCTGCTCTCGATCTTCAAAACAGCGACATGCCGCACACGTTGGTAAATTAAAATTAAAATGCATAGATACAAAATGGTGATAAATAATAAAACTAATTTTTATAAAAATAAATTAAAATAAATTTTAACAAATTAAAAGTTAATTAAATTATAAAAATTAAATGAATGTGCGGTATTTTAATTTTTATAGAAGCATAAGATAACATTAGTAGAACCAATGATGTATAGATGAAACACAGTATTTTGGGAGTTAGACCACAGATGGCAGTCGATTTTTGAAGTTTATACTCAAGGTGAAAATTTTCAGGAAAGTTTTCTGCCCATGAAGACACCTAAATGCTTAACGCGGTCGGATCTGTCAATCGGCCTTCCGAATAGAAAGGGCACAGTTAGACCATCAATATTTCGATACCTGGTAAATATAACAAAATCAGTTTCAGAAGGATTGACAAGTAAATCCTTTCCACCACACCACGACTCCACAATACATAAGGCAATCACCGAAAACCTTAACAGGGGTGAGAGCACACCTCCCTGAGGACAACCTTTGGCAACTCTGACCGAGATTAAAGCATTATCCAACTCAACCTCAACATTGCGAGATTTGAGCATAGAATCAATCCATCTTACAATGGTGGAACCACTACCGAAATTGGAACAGGAGTTAGTAATCAGCGGAAACATTACACTATCGAAAGCTCCCGCAATGTCCAGGAAAGCACCCATAAGAAACCCTTTATTATAGAGGGATCTTTCGATCCTTGGGGTAAGTTCATGCGAGTCGTTTCACAGGCTTACCTGTAAACTTGACATTCGATAGACGAACAGTATGAATTCTACAGGTATCATTTTTAGCCAACGCTCTATTAAGTCTAGCGACTGCAGAGAGACTATTCATTTCTTCACAGAGGAATCCATGCGGTTCTGTGAGCAGATCTTACGCTTTTTGTATACTCCTTTTGAGCTATTAGAAAACAATCCCAATCGCATTCCAGATTAGTATTTTTTGCTTTATTGTTTAGTTACCTAGTATATGTTTCCTTTGTTTTTTAAGAGCAGAGCACCGTCGAAAATGCTTTTGTCAGCTTGGAGCGAATATCCGTAGCAGGATGAATTAGAAAAATAAGTTCGAGAGGGAATAGATCCCAATTGGTTAATTTACGATTACGATATGGTTTAACAAATGGTCTTTTAATGTTCTCCGAAGAGGAGGAAATCAAATGGAAATAAAAACAAATGGAAGATAAACTGAGGCAACGATCAGTTCAGTGCAAGCCTTACCAGATTCGAATGTGATCAGAACTGCTGAGAGATCGGCCGAACTAAATTCGTGAATAACAGATTGACTGATATTATTAAAACTTTGAAAAAATTCTACCTTTAGGAATGTTTAGTCCACAAACAGAACTTTCGGGAAGATAAGGTTCCTAAATAAAATATAAATTTGTATGTGGTACCGGAGGACTTTCCAATCTCGATCGAGATTCAATGTTGGTAGCTACAACGCTAGGATCCTCTGGTGGAACCCAGGTGTATAATAAAATTGGCTTCGGAGGATCACGAATCGAAAGTCGGCAACCACTCCAGATATCCTTGATGAAATGCTGGAAATATCATCGCAAAACCACTTACAGGATTCCTCATTGCTGCTTTTGCAGATGAATACACCGCCTGACAAATAGCACCCAAGTAAGGGTGGTATAAATCCTACAGATTTCGCCAAACTAAGAATTCATCGGCTCAACTCCGAAAATTTTCAACTTTCCATCGTCCAGGATGATATCTGGATTATCACCACGAATACAAAATTTCACTACCGATCCAGCGGCGGCCTGCGCATAGGAACGACCCTTTTTTGCGGCTAGCTCCAGTGTTAACGAATTTTTTAGTGTAGGGACTGAGGATGAATTCAAGCAAATATTGGAAAGGGTTAATTGGGTAAGGTATAATACCATAATAAAAAACTCGTATTGCAAACAGACATAAAAACTTTAAAAGTTGAGTTTAGTAATGAAATACAAACCAAATCGACGATATTACTAAACAGTTAGGCATCAAGACTTAGACAAGGAACTACCGGCTCTTCCACAATTCCAGTAAATTGTATTTAGGGTTATGTTACTATTCGGAATTCAGAATCCGGATCCCCAGTCTTAGCAGTGCATTCCAAAAAAACAAAATAAAGTGTACTGCTGTCAACAGCATTAATATTTATCAAAGGAAAGCGTAATGAATATCACGATCGCAGAGCGAATAGTAGGGTTGATCAAATAGTTAGGGCCTGATAAAACTTCTGTCAATATTCTCGTTATAGGCATACAAAATCATCAATCCAAAATTCATTATAAGGTAGAAACTACAATCAAGTCAAGAATCTCAAGGTATAAGGCTGACCTAGAGTTCTTAGTTACGGACACCATTACCGGGTCGATCACTTCTACCAATATCGATTTAAGCCGATGGTAAGTTCCAGGCAATTTTGAGCTGACCCACAATGCAATACGAGTAACAAGGTTGACATGTTATTAGGGGCTAACACATATGCCCGGTATCCAAAATACCCAGTTTATTCATTCTGAGTTAGATTACGACAGCGAACACCAAATTTTATTGCCTCACCATCACCAATTTGTAGAGTTATTGTTTAAGCATGGACACAATCGAAATTGAAATGTCGGGCCGCAACTCCTCTTAGGTTCAATCAGAAGAAAATATTGGCCATTAAATAGAAAATTCATTGCAAAGAAAATCGTACGTCATTGCATAGTAAGTTTTAGATTCAAAGCGGAAGTCACCACACAAATAACGGGTTATTTACCACGTATAATTGTGCTGGCCCTTTATGGTCAAGTACAAACACCAACGCAAGGCAAGTTCGTGTAACTTGTACGTGGCAGGTCAGAAAGCAAAAGCATTTTTTCATGTTTGAAAAGATGTATTACAAGGTGGGGTAAGTGTCAAGTCATTTGGTCTGATAATGCTAGGAATCTCATAGGAACCGAAAATGAGTTTAATAAAATGTATCAACCTTTTAGTAATTCCGGTCTTTTCGAAAAAAATTAATCAGTTATGTATCTTAGAACAAATGCAATGAAAATTTATCCCACCTTGATTTCCGAATTTTGGAGGATTATCGGAATCTTCGCTCAAGTCTCTTAAAAATCATATTAAAAGGGTTGATTTCAACATAAACTTCTCTTATGAGAAACTTTTGACCATCATAGTTCAAATAGAGGGTATATTAAATTCGCAGTCACTATATTCCATCTCGGAAGATTCGAATTAGAAACTTTACTTGACTAGATTGACGCAAATCGTGGAACATTTTTGGAAGAGATATTTTAGAGAATATCTGCCTAATTTACAGAGTCGCATAAAATGGAAAGGATATGTGGTTAATTTACTTAAAAATGACTTAGTTTTAATGATGGATGAAGAAACACTTCTCCACACTCCCCCAAGATTATATATTTCATTACCTGAAGTTTTGGTCTTCAAATTACAGTTAGGTAAATTGAAGAACCTGAAATAGGACGATGACCAATTTTACAAGCCTAATCAAATTGACATTCTTTTAGAAGCTGACATCTTCTTTAGAGTAACACGTGATGGTGCTAATATTAAAATATCCTCTGAACTGGCTGCGTTAAATATGTACATGCTTCGGGTATATTATCGCTAAGCGATTGGCTGCAATTAAAGAATCAACTATGCAGAATTGTAACATATTGGTGAATATTGATCGAGTGCCTACATTGTTTTTGGGTGGTAGCAGGATGGCCGATTTACCGTCAAACTTCATTATAATGAATCCATACAATATTGTTTTAAGAAGACGACATACAGTGGAAGCCCGATTAAAACATGATCCATACTTTGAAAAGTTTTATAAATCGTTCATTTTAGAATATTTCAATCTAGCTCACGTGAGCTTGACAGAGGCGCATGAATATCGTAAACACTTTTACCGCACCTAGGCGTTTTAAAGAATAGAAGCTCTACCACAATGCTTCGTGTGGTCTTTGATGGTTCCGTAAAGCCAACAACGGGAGTTGCTTTAAATGAGATACTAGCTGTTGGTCCGATTCCGTTCTCACAAATTTATCGCTTGATTTGGAAAAAATGTATCGTCAATTTGAATCATGAAGACAATAAACTGCAAAATATTTTGTGGCGATTCAGTTCTAGTCCAACCGTTCAAACTTACCAATTGAATACCATGACTTACAGAACGTCACCATCAGCATTTAGCTATTGAAAATGATTAGGTAAGAGACCAACATACACAAGGCGAAATTTATGTATGTATTTTTGTTTGCTGCGGAATTAAAGCGGTACATATCGAGGTATGCTATGATTTGACCACGGATAGTTTTCTAGAAGCATTGAAGAGATTTATCGCTCGCAGAGGAATTTGTGATGGCTTATCAAGTGACAATGGCAGTAACTTTGCTAGTGCTAATGACTTCCTAAAGACAATAAACACATTTATAAAGGCTCATAATAATAATATTGCTCCTTATCTCAATACATTTAAAATAGAATGGCGACTCCAGCAAATTCGTTTCAAAGCCAAGGTACAAATGAAACGAGTAATCGGAAATCATATTCTTACTATGGAAGAATTTCAAACTTTATTGACACAAATTGAATCGACACTAACATCCATTGGTAATGGGCAACTCAAACGATATTGATGATTTTTTGATTGGGAAAACATTTCTCGACATACCATCAAATCTATCAAGAGTAGGCGGCATTTAACAAGTAAAATGTTTTATGGTTTTTGGAAGAAGTCGCATTATGAAAATTTAATCACTTTACAACGAAGAAACGAATGGTGTGAAAACCAAATAAACGTAGAAAGAGGTGATATCGTACTAGTATTTGAGCCAAATACTTAACCAAATAATTGGCCACTTGGTAAACTTTTAGAAGTTTCTCCAGGTCAGGAGGCAAGGCAAGAGTAGTGACGGTGCAAATGGCGAATAGTAAAATACCAGTTAAAAGATCCATCCGCAAACTGGCCAAGATATCAGTAACTATTATTAAATCATCCGATTCAATGAGCGGTTGGCTGTAATGTTGGCTGCGTTGTTCAGCACTTCTCATAAAGCAACCTAAAAATATAAAGGAAACAAACTTTGTGTGGTTATTGTTAAATATTTCCTTGAGTTTTCTGTTACGACTGAGTATTGGTATACTCAAATCAATTACACAAAAAATAGTTGATTATGACAAACTTGCTAATATACCATCGAACTGGGATTAATACCTTACCTATACAAAGTCTGTCTATTTCACCAGGCACAGCACATTTTATGTGAAAGGGAATCATGTGAAGCCTTTAGAAAAATGTATCCACTAAAGTTCTAATGGTTCCACCCGAACCAGGAAATACGTTGGGAAAGCTTTTCTTGATATCTTGTATATTTACTGTATTTTCAGAAAAATGTTTACTCACCCGCTCAATCTGTTGACTCTAATTTAATTTAAAAGTAGTCCTGGAGGCTGAAAATAAAATATCAAACCAAGTGCGACTCATGAGAGGCCTACTGGCTTTCCTTAGCATTGATTATTTGACGTGTAACAGAAGAAAATCTGTGAATTACATTTTCATAATTTACTTTACTAAAAATGGTTTTAAACTTATATAAAGCCATCACAGTTGCAAAGGCACCGGTGTCTACCTCTATTTGTAAAAGCTGTAGCAATCAATTTATGGTTTCATTGCATTGCCAATAGTATCTGTACCAATTGAAGGAAAAAAAAAGAAAAAAACATTCAAAATAAAATTGTATCGGGAAAAATTTGATTGATCTTTTTGATTTTTTTATTAAAAATATTCAGATCCAGATATATTCAAAAAATCATATTTTATAAACGAAAAATAACTGATTTTTTTGGTTGTTTGATTTTAAGGCAGATAACCTTTCAGAAAAAATAATGGTGACCCCTCCTCTCAAAGGTCACCAAATAGTTAGCGTGGGTCACCAAATAGTAATTTTTGAGAAAAAGCAATTTAAAAGTTTGAGTTTTTAAGAAAAATTTAAAAATTCAGAAAATGGTGAACAGCCCTGCTCCGAAGACCAGAATCAGGACAAAATTTTCGCTTTTTTCATCGGTTTCGTATGGGCTCCCATACTCAAAAGACTATCCTTTTTTTTTGTTATATATAACCAAATCAACATCACAAAGCTAGTCAACCTTAAAAAAAAAATTAGAAATAGAAACTGTATTTGTAATCATCAGAGTTCACTTCTAAATAATTTTGAGGCTACTGTGCACTTGATTAAATTCTCAACAATAACTCACATTTTACTCAGCAATTAATCAGAAATGGCTCAAGTTCACTAGGTTTTGAACGTTGATTGGAACGACATCAATTTCCCCATGTCACTTTATAAATATAAAATGACAATATTGATAGTAATAATGAAAATTACAAGAATTCCGCATGAATATACACACATACATACATATGTATATCGCATCATATCGTATAATAATAGCTGTATCTGACAAAATAGTGAAAACTAACAATTATAACGGCATGTAATGTACATAGAAACATATATTACATAATAACCTTTTTGTTATTACATGTATCCATTTATTGACAGCACACTAAATATTTAACCATGATACGATACGCGAATACGCGATTCTCTTTATCATCGCATCACATCCATCCTCTTCATTTCTAATTATAATCACAACTATTATTCATCATCATCATCATCGGAACAAAATCATTCAACCGCATAGTAAAGTGTTTTGATGTGATTTTTTCATTTATTTATTAAGCTCATTTTCCATGGAACTGAAACAAAAATGTTCCTCCATTATAAACATACATATGTATATGTATCATACATACACACATTAAATATTCTCAGTGTGTATGTATACCACCTCAGTATTGTTGTTGTTGTTGTTGTTGCTGTTGTTGTGATAAATACAGGATGTCAATATCACTTGATAAGTTGATAAATAGTTTCGAGTTGATAGTTTTAATATAATTTTTTATTTTTTATTTTACAAAACTAACATGCAATTACTGATACCTAAAATTGTCTATGTATGTGTGTGTATATTGTCGATTGAATTTTATATTGATTAGATTTTTACCCATTTCATTGGTAGTGTTTAGAAACAGCGCGAAAAAAAAACCACATTACAAACTCAAATCGATTGGGTTTGGTTTCGGGTGATTGAAAAATCGGTGTTTATTTTATGCGAGTATACACAACCAACGTAATTTTTTTGTATTAGTTTTGGGATGGGGATTTTTGAAGTGAATTGGCAATATTATGTTTTTTGTCGCGTCGAAAATTTCGATAATAACAAAATTTGTTCGTTAATTTAATTAGAAGGTTTATTTTTTTTTGTTTGTTTGTGGGTTGGATATATATATTTGCGTATAGAGGTGTGAGGTTTTGATATTGGTATTTATAAGTATGTATATTTTTTGAAGGTTGTATAGCTTTACAATCTCGGTTGGTGTATGTGAGCAACGGTTTAAGATTAATAATTATAATATTTTTTTTGTGGTAAAAGTATTAATTTTTGTAACTAGGAAAGGATTGTCTTTATGCATAGTAAACCTCAGAAGGCTATTGAATTGTCAAGGGTTTTGAACCTTTCACAAATTATATACTTAATCTCGTGTAGAGACATTCCCAAATTCAAGATGCCATTAAATTGATTGATATAAACGGAGGCATCAACAAACCAATTTCCATCTCTTCCGGAACTGGCGTATTAATTAAGCTTCATTTTGTTCTGCGTTTTTTTTTTCTTTGTGTAGACGAGTATCGCGCAGGTAATTAATCATTTGTTAAATCATGATGGATGGTTTTTGGATATACGTATAGACTTACGTGTAGAAACGGAAAATATATACAAAATAATAATGAACTTTAAGAGGCTTTATCTTTTTTGGCCTTAAAGGGGAACATCTGGTGTTTTTATTATTATTCTGAAAACTAAGGTGGAAGCACAAAACAAACAGTACATAACAAATATAATCTCTAAGACTTCATTCCTGACGAATAATCTTTTGCGTGTCTTTTTTTTGAAATTTTGTCGAATCATTCGATCTTAATCCTATGTATAATCTTTTGTCGGTATAATATTGGAGAAAACGATGTCCTTCTAGTTGTTCTACATCGTCAAAATAACCAACCCAAAATTTTAAAGCCAACAGTTATTTGTTCCATAATTCACTGAAACATACATCTCGATTTGGGGACTTACAGATACCATGAAATCAGTGCAGATACTAGAACGACTGAACCGTGTGGGTGAACCGTGTATAAAATATTTGGTTTGGCTAATCTTAATACTTTGGGATCGGGTTAGATTTTCGGCTAATATCCGCATTTTATGACGTAGAATATCCTGTACATTTTTATATGACATTGTGATATACAAATTAACTTTAATTGGAATGTTGTCCCCTTCTTAAACCCTTTAGTTGTGATGTGTATTAATATGTACCAAATGCACATGGTGGTAGTGTTTTCATTTGAAACGAAATTGGAGGTCCATTTAATTGCAAGCCGTAATTTTGGTGTAAATGCCATTATTTGCCAATATATGGTAACACTGTGTTTTCACTTTACATTTTACATTTTACACTTTACATTTTACATTTTACATTTTACATTTTACATTTTACATTTTACATTTTACATTTTACATTTTACACTTTACATTTTACATTTTACATTTTACATTTTACATTTTACATTTTACATTTTACATTTTACATTTTACATTTTACATTTTACATTTTACATTTTACATTTTACATTTTACATTTTACATTTTACATTTTACATTTTACATTTTACATTTTACATTTTACATTTTACATTTTACATTTTACATTTTACTGTTTACATTTTACATTTTACATTTTACTGTTTACATTTTACATTTTACATTTTACATTTTACATTTTACATTTTACATTTTACATTTTACATTTTACATTTTACATTTAACGTTAAACATTTTACGTTTTACATTTTATATCAACCCCAAAAATTTTGTGTTGCCTGATTATTTGACATTTTTGGAGATTTTTGAGATCATTCGAGAATTTCTAGTTTTTTCGAGAATTACTTGACTTTGATTTGCGCAGTAATGTTTGCTTCACTTTTGAAGCTCATTTACATTGGTTTTTAATACATCTATACCATCTATACGGCCTAGATCAGTTCCTAAAAATTTGACCGTCAATCGAAATAGGTGACAGCCGTAAATCGAAAACTAAATCATAATTAGAAAAAGCCGTTATAACGAATCGCCGTAAAACGAGACGCCGTATAACGAGGTATGGTACTTACATTTAGTTGCTGTAGTTTTTTGTTGATTAATCCGAGTTGCTTACGATTCGATCGGATTGTTTTTAAAACTAAAAATTTAAATATTCTTTGCAAATAAATTTTATTTATGTTCGATTACTGATTTGCAGATATTTGCCCAAACTTAAGGTAACTGGTTAGTAATATTATCTTCACCTTTAAACGATGAGATGGTAAGATTTTTTTTGCGGTTAGTACATTAATCCGTTTTTGCTCAATTCGATTGGATTGAACTTTGTTAAAATTATTAAATGTTTATTGAAGTGGCTCAAATGTGACAAGTTTGCCCAATTTTATTGTATTTAATGAGGCTTAATTAGTTGTTTTTTTTATATAATTTCCCCGATGTTTGTTATTTAATTAGCGTTGCTCAATTTTCATTTTTGTGTCAATGTCCAATTTTTTCAGATTTCTTTTATCGTGTAAAACGAATAAGAAATGTTTTGTTTTTTAAATTGCTTAATTTTTTGATGTTCATTCAAAAATGATATATGATGCTCAATTAATTTCGCAAATTTGGTTTTCGTTGTAGCGCAACGAGTTAGCCTGAAGGAGTATTTGCGGTTCGCTTAAATTATTTCGCAATCTTCACATGTGGCAGCTTGAAAAATTTGCATGTGTTATCTTCTGTAACCAGAAAGTTCCTCAAAATGTCTAGTAAACTAAGTAAGTGTTTGACTTCGCAAAATGAATTAAAATATAAAACATGATATAAATGTCTTCAAAAATATTTGCTCAATTTTAGTGAACGAGTTTCAGCAAGTTTAACAAGTTTTTAATTATTTTACGTTATTGAATTCTTTTTGTTTTCTTTACGTGAAGATGGGGTATTTTATAACTTTGTACATTACAGATTTTAGCTTTATATATCTAATTACATATCAAACTCGAAGCAATATTAATTGGATTATACTCGACTATTCTAAAACTTTCACATTGCAAATTATTAAAAAATTATGCAAATTTTCATTTAAAAAATTGTTCAGACGATTTTATTTCACCTTGCTTACACAAAACAAACTTAATTAAAACAAAATCATCAAAACAACTTTTAGTAAGTTTCTACTAATGAATTAAAATCAAATTTACTGTAATAACACATAAAGGCAAAATTCATTCAAAATATTATATTTTTTTACGTTTGTTTGAGTTGCTCAATTTATTTAAAACAGTTTTTATTTAAGTTAATGCTAGTCATTTGCTCAAATTTGGTCAAAGATGCTTAATTATTTTAGTAAGCAAAATATTGATTTAAGTTCCTCTTAGCTATATTTATACTTGTCGAGAAATTATTACCCAGAATTTGTTGCGTATATAGAGTTGCTCAAAATCTAAAATTATAATTCCAATTTTATATTGTGAAATATTTTCAATTCGGAATCGAATTAGTCGAAATTCAGCAGGACATGTCGAAATTTTCGATCTTTTCTAGAATTAATTTGTAGCTCAATTTTGTTAAAGAAGAAGTTGCTTAAAATGTTCTTTGCAAATAAAGCGAACAGAGAGAAAGATATAGCGCTTATAGTTTTAATTTGTGTACGACGTTCACTTTTCGAAGAAAAAATATTTTGCTCAATTTTATTGCAGGAGTATTTATGATTCGGTTACTATTTGATTAACCCGGTTTTCGCTTTTAACTTTCCTTATTCTTGCTAAATTCCGGGTGCTAAATCAGTTTTTATATTAAATGGTAAGTTGCTTAGCTTTTTTTAAAGGTTTAATTGAACGAATTTTCTATATCGTGTAAAACCTACAAGCAAAACTAATTTTTAATTTTTTTGTTTTTTAAACTGACTGACCAAATTATTAAAGTTTGCTTAAAATTAAAAGCCCGAGCTCAATATTAGTTCCATAAAATTGGATTTATGCGTATTCTACAATTTCTTCGTTTTTTGATAGTTAATTAGTGTGGCTCTTTTATTCAGAAAAAAAGTTATTGCTCAATTTAGCAACTCAAAATTATTCAAAATTTAGGAGATTTTTATCCCGATTTTGTAAATTATGCTGACCCAAAATATAAAACTTAGTCTGTATTTGCCAATATGGATTACAATTTAGGATACACAAAAATATTCAAAAACCAAATACTAATTTCACTATTCCTTATGTTGACAAACATTATGACCTCGAATTCTCTTGAAAATCACTCTCGAATAATTGCAAGTCCTAGTTTTAAACGACTATTTGACTTTGCCAAGCTACTAATAAAATAATAATTTTTAATTTTTTTTTTATTACAGGTAAGAGATGTCCTGAATCTTTTAACAAAAAGTGGTAAATATATTTTAAGCATTTATGTGAATTGTAAACCCGGCTTTAATGTAGCCTTTTCTACAGCATTGAGGGAATATGATAGCAAGTTTCGCCGTAATATATTTACAAACACATCTAAAGTTATTTATCTCATTTTAAGCAAGGGGTTAGACAAACATAAACACAAGTAAGTGAAGTAAAAACGAGTGTTCGGCTAAAGGAAACTGTTGGAAAAACAATAAAAGTTATGTGTGTCGTTTTCACTGCGAGTTTACTATGTATACGAACAAAATAATACATTTTCCTATTTTATGAGGAAAATCTAGAGCTATATACAACATAGAGAACGAATTGTTGCAATAAAAATGATTTAATACACGATTCTTACAAAAACATTAAATAAAGAAAATTTCCAAAGACGACATAACGAATAAAAATAAAATAAAAGAAGAAGCAATGAAGAAGAAAGTGTATATATAGGGCAAGACTACCAAAGTAAAATAAAACAAAATAAGTTTTTCTTTTATCTTAAATATAAAGTACGAAAGAAAATATAAATTTTACAAAAAAGTGGAAGAAGACATGTATAGCTACATGTAGCTAGTAGCTAGCAAAAAAATATAAAGTTGAAGTGCTCAATTTTATATTTTAGTATCCTTTTATTTTATTTTTTTTTTTTTAAGAAATTCTCCTTATTTTCCTTTAAATGATATAATTTATTATTTTGATTTATATTTCATTTAACCCGTTCACACAAACAGTGTGTTCGAATTATTATTGTGGTCTCCGGGAAACAAATTTTGACGTATTTCAAGGCGTGTTAAAATAGCCGCCGCCCGATCGATGTCTATACTGTGTTGTTAATACAATGCCAAAGATGAAAACATATTCCAATAAAATTATTTGAGCTGAGTGTATATATATGTCTGTGTGTGTAATTTTTTTTCGTACATCACATATTGGTTTAAAAATTAAATCGATATTTAATTTTTACTTTTTCCGGCAAAAAAAATTGGTTTTTAAATATTTTAGGTATATGTATGTATATCCTTGACAATATAATGGAGATAAAATTATACATTATATCCTTTTTTTTTTTGCTGCTGCCTTTTTTTGGGACACAAAAATTATTCTTGTAATGGCTTGGAATATTCAATTAGGTAAACTATGTATGTGGTACAAACTGAGCACGATACACAAAAAATATATTCCGTCTGTCCGTACGTCGTATCCAGGATGTGGTACGGTTGGAGAATAACACAGATCCGTTTATATGTATATATAGATTGGGCATGAATAAATATCACGTTCGATTCATTTAAATATATATAGGCTGAAAATCGATACGCTGGATCTTTTTCTGGATATACAGCAAATATACATATAGGTCATGTAGCATATGGATTGTTTTCGAATTTTGTTCCTTCACCAGATATTCATATACATATATATGCATACGTATGTGTCTTTCACAATTTTGAATGGCACAAATTGGTAAAAAAAAAAAAAAGTCATGTCCGCTTTTTACATACATGTTGAGTGTATATGGTGAAACGGGGTGAAAGGTCAGTATCATAGCAAAATTTAATAAAAATAAAAAAGAAATCAACAACAGTTTTGCGTGTTAGTTTTTGGACGATCAAACAGTTATTACATTTAATTGGGTTTATTGTAGTTTCCGGCTCAAAATATTATTTTTTTTTATACCGTATATATGAACATGTTTACCTATTTTAATCTACGTTCAAATAGAAATTAAATCACTCAATCCAGTTTGGAGTAGAATTTGAAATTAGTTGGATCACTAGACTAGAAAAATTTGAGCGACGTTCTATGCTTAAATGTTACTCAAATTTTTTTTTGTTTTTACATAAAATATTGTCAAATTCTTCTCAAATGTGATTTAAAATTTCAAAACATAACGGTACACAATTTCAAAACAACGGCACGCGTAGCGTCAAGTTCCATGGCTTCTTACTTGTTCTAAATTTGTTGAATTTATTCTTATTTCATCGGAATTTTTCCCAAGACCCGACTAGTCGAAATGAAGGTATTCGTGAACGCAAGCGGACTGGCAACGAAGTCAAATTTCGAACTGGCCTAAACAGCAGCAGTACGAGTGATAGAAAATTTGTGGAAGAAATACCCAAGGTTAATAGAAACTTATTGGTTTCACTCTCAACCCAAATTTAAACTACATCTAATATCAATCCGAAAGTTAACTACAAGTTTGAGCCTAAGTTGGAACCCAAACATACACGTAACGTATAATCCATGCACAATTTACCCCAAACTCAAAAGTTTTAGTTCAATCACAAAACCGGTTCAAACATAAACTCTGGTTTACCTTTCAGATCCGATTAAAACTGCAATTAAATAACCTCAGAATAAAATGCTTCTTTCAAATGTCAAAAGCAAATATTATAGCCAACTCAAACCAGAACCAAAATAAAACTCCCGAATTCCTACTAAATTTTTTATAAATTCAACCTAAAATTTTCTCTGAATAGTCCCTAAATTTTTTTGACTGAAATTCACATAAAATTCCTCTAACTTCACACTTAAATTCTCAAACTCCAAAAATTCCCTGAAATCTTATTCAGGTTGCGCTAAAATCCTCCTGAATCCCTCTATAATTACTCTAAAAGTTCAACCTAATTTACCGAATTCTCTTAAATTTCCACTAAATTTTCTCTAAATTCAAACCAAAATTCTCTCTCGTAGCTCCCTAAATCACTTTGATAATTTCCCTCAAATTCTTCACAAATTTCCCTGAATCCCACTCTTATTTCCTCAAAAATTCAACATTCTTTTCCCCTATATCCAACTTAACATTCTCCCGAAATATCCCTAAATCCTTTGTTTACCTACAACTCCGTCTAAATTACCCGTTCTTCACAAAATTTCCTTATTACATATAAAATTCAACCCAAAATTGATCTTAAAATTTCTGAAAAGCTCCTAAATTCACGCTAAATTTTCCCTAAATTCAGCCTAAAATTCACTCTAGATGCCACCAAAAATTTCTCTGAAATCCGGATCAAATTCTCCCGAAATCCTCGTAAATTCGCACTCGACTTAAAAAGAAAAAAAAAATTCTCAACCCTAAAATTATCCGAAATCCCCCTAGAAGCCCATTCAATTTCCCCCAAATTGCCTACAAATCCTCTTAAATTCCCAATAAACTTCCCCTAAATTCAAACTAAAATTCTCTCTCAATTCTTCCAATATTTCTGTGATATCCTATTCAAGTTCCCCGGAGAGCCTCCTAAATTCCCACTAAATTTCCCTAAAGTCAACCTAAAATTCAAACCCAAAAATGCCTTTAAATATTACCCACTAATTTCCCCAAAATTATAACTAAAATTAGACCTGTAATTCTTTATGATTACTGTCTACATACGTCTATAATTACCCTAAAATTTCAACTTAATTTACCGAATTCTCTTGAATTATCACTAATTTTTCGCTAAATTCAAACCAAAATTCTCTCTCATAACTCCCTAAATCACTTTGATAATTTCCCTCAAATTCTTCACAAATTGCTCTGAATATCATCATTATTTTCTTTAAATTCAACATTCTTTTCCCCTATTTCCAACTTAACACTCCCCCGAAATACCCCTAAATTCTTTGCTCATCTGAAACTCCCTCTAAATTACCCGCTCTTCACTAAATTTCCTTATTACACATAAAATTCAACACAAAATTGATCCTAAAATTTCCCTTCAAATTTTCATGACATTCCCTCCAAACTCTCCGAAAAGCTCCTAAATTTACACTAAATTTGCCATAAATTCAGCCTAAAATGCGCTCTAGATGCCACCAAAATTTCTCTGAAATCCTGATCAAATTCTTCCAAAATCCTCGTAATTTCGCACTTGACTTAAAAAGAAAAAAAAATTATTAACCCTAAAATTATCCGAAATCTCCCTAAATGCCCATTAAATTTCCCCCAAATTCCCTAGAAATCCTCTTAAATTCCCATTAAACTTCTCCTAAATTCAAACCAAAATTCTCTCTCAATTCTTCCAATATTTCTGTGATATCATATTCAAGTTCCACCGAAGGTCTCGTAAATTCTCACTAAATTTCCCTAAAGTCAACCTAAAATTCAAACCCAAAATTCATTTAAGTTCCTTTTTAAAGCCCCGAGATCTCTCCTATTGCCCACTAATTTCCCCAAAATCCTAACTAAAATTAGACGTGTAATTCCTCCTGATAGATACCTCTATATACAATTACCCTAAAAGTTCAATTTAATTTACCGAATTCTCTTGAATTTCCACTAAATTTTCCCTAAATTCAACCCAAAATTCTCTCTCATAACTCCCTAAATCACTTTGATAATTTCCCTCAAATTCTTCACAAATTGCCTTGAATCCCACCCTTATTTCCTTTAAATTCAACATTCTTTTGCCCCATATCCAACTTAGCACTCTCCCGAAATATCGATAAATCTTTTGCTCACCTGAAACTCCATCTAAATTACCCTCTCTTCACTAAATTTCCTTATTACATATAAAATTCAACACAAAATTGATCCTAAAATTCCCCTTCAAATGTCTATGATATTCCTTCCAAATTCTCCAAAAAGCTCCTAAATTCACGCTTAATTTCCCCTAAATTCAGCCTTAAATTCACCCTAGAAAAATTTCTATGAAATCCGGATCAAATTCTCCCGAAATCCTGGTAAATTCGCACTCGACTTAATAAAGAAAAAAAAAATCTCAACACTAAAATTATCCGAAATTCCCCTAAATGCCCATTAAATTTCCCCCAAATTCCCTATAAATCCTCTTAAATTCCCATTAAACTTCCCCTAAATTCAAACCAAAATTCTCTCTAAATTCTTCCAATATTTCTGTGATTACCTATTCAAGTTCGCCCGAAGGTCTCCTAAATTCCCAATAAATTTCTCTAAAGTCAACCTAAAATTCAAACCCAAAAATTCCTTTAAATTCCTTCTGAAATTCCCGAAATTCCTCCTATTGCCCATTAATTTTCCCAAAATTCTAACTAAAATTGGACCTGTAATTTTTTCTGAATACCGTCTAGATACCTCTATAATTACCCTAAAAGTTCAACTTAATTTACCGAATTCTCTTGAATTATAACTAAATTTCCGCTAAATTCAACCCAAAATTGTCCCTAAATCAATTTAATAATGTCCCTCAAATTCTTGACGAAATGCCCTGAAGCCCACCATTATTTTCTTTAAATTCAACATCATTTTCCCCTATATCCAACTTAACACTCTCCCGAAATATACCTAAATACTTTGTTCACCTGAAACTCCCTCTAAATTACCTGCTCTTTACTAAATTTCCTTATAACATATAAAATTCATCGAAAATTGATCTTAAACTTCCCGTCAAATTTCCATGGTAGTCCCTCCAAACTCTCCGAGAAGCTCCTAAATTCATGCTTAATTTCCTCTAAATTCAGCCTAAAATTCACTCTAGATGCCACCAAAATTTCTCTGAAATCCTGATCAAATTTTCCCGAAATGCTCGCCAATTAGAACTCGACGTCCTCTAAACTTAATCTTAAGTTAAAACCCAAATATGGCTTCCAAATTTCCCTGATATTACCTCCAAATTCCCTAAGATACTTCTAAATTCCCACCAATTGTCTCCAAATTCTATCTAGAATTAAACCGAAATTCTCTCTGAATGACCGCCAAATACCTTTAAAACTATTATGAAATTCCTCAAAATTTACCGAATTCTCTTGAATTTCCACAAATTTTTTTATAAATTCAATCCAAAGCATAAAAGTAAAATTCTAACTAAAATTCTCTCTAAATACTTTCTAAATTCCTTTGAAAATTTCTTTGAAATTTCCTCCGAACTCCGCTGATACCCACCTAAACTTTCTCTAATTTCAACCTAAGTTTAAAAAGTTTTAAAGTCAAACAAAAACTCTCCCAAAATATCCCTTCAAAATCATCTGAATTTCCCACTAAATTACCGAAATTTGCTTTAACTTTTCTTATTTAAAATAAAATTCCTCTAAATTTCTTTCAATAACCCCAAAAATACCCCTAAAATGTCCTCCTATTTTTCTGAAATTCTCCTAAACTGCTCTATATAAAGTTTTTAAGAAATATCCCTAAATTCCTTCAAATTCCCCAAAAATTCTTTCTAAGTTACTCGTAATCTTCACTAAATTCCCTTATTTAACATAAAATTCAATCAAAAATTCCGCGAAATCCAACTAAATTTCCCGAAAATTTAACCTAAAATTCTCTCTAAATGCCTCCAAAGTATTGAAATCCTCCTAAATTCACCGAAATCCTCTTCCTAAATTTATTTTAAACTTCAAACCCATAGATGAATTAAAATCCTCCTTGTTTCAAATATCAAAAGCGAATATTATACCCAACTCAAACGAGAACTAAAATAAAATTCCCGAATTCCTACTAAATTTTTTATAAATTCAACCTAAAATTTTCTCTGAATAGTCCCCAAATTTTTTTGACGATTTCCCTGAAATTACAGGCGAATTCCCCTAACATTTACCTAAATTTCTTCTAACTTCAAACTTAAATTCTCAACCCTAAATTCTCTCTAAATGCCTGCAAAATTTCCCTGAAATCTTACTCAGCTTGCGCTTAAATCTTCCTAAATCCCTCTATTATTACCCTAAAAGTTCAACTTAATTTACCGAATTCTCTTGAATTTGCACTAAATTTTCCCTAAATTCAAACCAAAATTCTCTCTCATAACTCCCTAAATCAATTTGATAATTTCCCTCAAATTCTTCGCCAATTGCCCTGAATCCCACCCTTATTTCCTTAAAATTCAACATTCCTTTCTCCTATATCCAACTTAACACTATCCCGAAATATCCTTAAATTCTTTGCTCACCTGGAACACCGACTAAATTACCCGCTCTTCACTAAATTTCCTTATTACACATAAAATTCAACACAAAATTGATCCTAAACTTTTCCTTCATTTCTCCAAACTCTCCGAAAAAACACTCTAGATTCCATCAAAATTTCTCTGAAATCCGGATCAAATTCTTCCGAAATCCTCGTAAATTCGCACTCTACTTAAAAAGAAAAAAAAAATTCTCAACCCTAAAATTATCCGAAATCCCCCTAAATGCCCATTAAATTTCCCCCAAATTCCTTAGAAATCCTCTTAAATTCCCATTAAACTTCCCCTAAATTCAAACCAAAATTCTCTCTCATAACTCCCTAAATCACTTTGATAATTTCCCTCAAACTCTTCACAAATTGCCCTGAATCCCACCATTATTTCCTTTAAATTCAACTTGCTTTTCCCCTATATCCTCTATTAATACCACCCCCGAAATATCCCTAAATTCTTTGCTCACCTAAAACTCCCTCTAAACTACCCGCTCTTCACTAAATTTCCTTATTACACTTAAAATTCAACACAAAATTGATCCTAAAATGTTCCTTCAAATTTCCCTGACATTGCCTCCAAACTCTCAGAAAAGCTCCTAAATTCACGCTAAATTTTCCCTAAATTCAGCCTAAAATTCACTCTAGATACCACAAAAAAGCAGCTTTTAAAAAGAAAAAAAAATTCTCAACCCTAAAATTATCTCTAAATGCCACCAAAATTTCCCTGAAATATTAATCAGATTCCGCTGAAATTCCGCCAAAATGCCCATTAAATTTCCCCCAAATTCCCTAGAAATAGTCTTAAATTCCCATTAAACTTCCCCTAAATTCAAACCAAAATTTTCTCTCAATTCTTCCAATTTTTGTCTGACATCCCATTCAAATTTCCCCCGAAGGCCTCCTAAATTCCCACAAAATTTCCTTAAAGTCAACCTAAAATTCAAACCCAATAATTCCTTTAAATTCCTTCTAAAATCTCCGAAATCTCTCCTTTTGCACACTAATTTCTCCAAAATTCTAACTAAATTAGACCTGTATTTCTTTCTGATTACTGTCTAGATACCTCTGTAATTACCCTAAAAGTTCAACTTAATTTACCGAATTCTCTTGAATTATCACTCAATTTTCGCTAAATTCAAACCAAAATTCTCTCTCTTAACTCCCTAAATCACTTTGATAATTTCCCTCAAATTCTTCACAAATTGCTCTGAATATCACCCTTATTTCCTTTAAATTCAACATTCTTTCCCCAAATACACTCACGAAATATCCCTAAATTCTTTGCTCACCTGGAACTCCCTCTAAATTAGCCGCTCTTCACTAAATTTCCTTATTAAACATACAATTCAACACAAATTTCCATGATATTTCCTTCAAACTCTCCGAAAACCTCCTAAATTCTCGTTAATTTTCCCAAAATTCAGCCTAAAATTCACTCTAGATGCCACCAAAATTTCTCTGAAATCAGGATCAAATTCTCCCGAAGCCCTCGTAAATTCGCACTCGACTCCCTCTAAACTTAACCTTAAGTTAAAAACCAAATATGGCTTCAAAATTTCCCTGATATTCACTCCAAATTCGAATTAGAATTAAACCTAAAATTATCTCTGAATAATTCGGTTAATTTTAAGAAATTTCATAGTAGTTTTAGAGGTATTTCTAAAACTACTATGAAATTTCTTAAAATTAACCGAATTCTCTTGAATTTTCACAAATTGTTTTAAAAATCAATTCTAAACTCAAAACTAAAATTCAACCTACAATTCTCTCTGAATACTTTCTAAATTCCTTTGAAAATTTCCTTCAAATTTCCTCCGAACTCCGCTGAAACCTACCTAAACTTTCTCTAATTTCAACCTAAGTTTCACCTAAAGTCTAACAAAAACTCTCCCAAAATATCCTTAAGTCCCTTCAAAGTCATCTGAATTTCCCACTAAATTACTCGAAATTTTTATTAAATTTTCTTATTTAAAATCAAATTCCCCTAAAATTCGTTCAAATGTCCCTCTAATTGTATCCAAAATTTCAACCGAAATCCTCCTACGTAAATTCCCTTCAAAAATACCTCGAAAATTTCCCTTAAATCCTTCGAAATTTTGCCAATAAATTTCCCTTAAATTAATTTTAAAAATTTTTATGATATTCTCTCCAGATATCCCGAATTTCTCTTAAATTTCCACAAATTATCTCCTCTAACCTGAAATTCTCTCTCAATGACCGCTAAACACCCTAAAAATATCCCTAAAATTTCCTTCTATTTTTCTGAAATTCCCCTAAACTTCTCAATATAAAGTTTTCATGAAATATCCCTAAATTCCTTCCACTAAATTCCTTTATTTAACATAAAATGCAATCAAAAATTCCGAGAAATCCAACTAAATTTCCCGAAAATTTAACCTAAAATTCTTTCTAAATGTCTCCAAAGTATTGAAATCCTCCTAAATTCACCGAAATCATCTTCCTCAAACCCATAGATGAATTAAAATCCTCCTGTATTCCCAGCAATTTTCCCCAAAATTCTACCTGAACGACCGCTAAATATATCTGAATGACCGCTAAATATTAAATTCCTTCCTAATTAACCGAAATTACCCATCAAAAATGTCTCTAAAATTTCCCTCACATTCCCTCCAAATTACCCGAAATGCTCCTAAATACCCACTAAATTAAACCTAAAAAACGCACTGTTAAACGAATGTACACTCGAATAAAATGTGGTTTACACTTTACACCAGTCTAATTTAGTTCTACTTTGTGCGAGTAGTATGCCACACACCAAATCAACAAAACTGAAAAGTTAAAATAGGATGTCGAGAATTCAATATCGGAATCAGTCGCGCTGAGCTATTTATTGCCTCCTTGCCTTCCACAACCACAGCCAGATACGTGAACGAAAAGTAACATTAATTCCAAGCTCGCACTTAACTCAGACTCAACTAAAACTGAATCGAGTCTCAAACTCTATTTTAACAGCTCTTAACAGCAACCAAATTTCAAACTAATTTAAATTTCAAAGTTAAGCATATAGTTAAACTCACCTCAATTTAGAGCATGAGACTGAAGACTGAACACACTTTATCAAACTAAACTCAACTAAAAATTAACCAAGAAAACCTAAACTCAAATGCCTAATCAAATTTCATTCAAACTGTGAACTCAACCGAAACTCCTTCATCTCTATACAAATTTAAACCATAAGCCAAACTCTACGATGAACTCAATCTAAATCCAAATGCAGCTCAAACTCTAACTCCAGCCAAAAGTAAAACATTACGTAAACATAACCCAAAAACAAAACAAACAAATATTAAAATTCGAGAGGCTCTGTTCCAGGCTAAATATAATATAAACTCCAAAGTCGAACTTAAACCAAATGCCTCAAACAGAACACAATTTCAGATTAAAGTCAATCCAAACAAAACCCAAATTTAAACTCTATAACTCAAACTATAAAATAAAAAGGGCTGAAACCTCACGAGGTGATCAGAACTTCGGCCCTGAAAATTAACTGATCTCCTAAATCAATCCCTAACTGAACTTCTTAACTATTTTTTCCAACCGAACTAAACCCCAATGGCACTTAAGTCAAACCCAATGGCACCTAAGCCAACTCGAATTGAAATCAGCTCAATCTAACTTCCCACTAAATTTCAACTGAACCAAAAATTAATCTCCAATCGAACCTCTCACTCAAACTCTATTTAACCCTAACCCGACCTATACTCAACCCTGGCTCAACTCCATCCATTAACTAATATCAACTCAACCCCAAACTCAACGTTCAACTCAAACCTTAAGTCAGCACGGTTCGAAAACTACGTAGATACATAACCTCAAATTAATGTAACCTGCACCACAGCTCCCCACGCAATCCCAAAATAAATTTCCAACTGAATCCCAAAGCCTAATGCTAACTCAACAGCCTACTCGGCAACAACTCAACCCTCAACTAAACGCCCAACTCAATCCTCAAATCAACACAGTCCGAAAAACTACATTGGTACATGAACTCAACTCAGAACAAAGCAATCTAACTCCCATCTCCTTTCCATCTCAGGAAAATTTGAAATAACCTCCGAAAACACGAGCGTAAAAACCCATCTCAGGATCTTTATTTGTTATATGATTTTTTTTCTTATAGTTAAAAGATCACATTGGCTACCTCTTGGCTTGGCCAATTCCGATCTCGATTTGCTTGTTAGAATTTTCGATAATTCAATAAATGTGTTGCCTTCACGTAGTTAAAAATGAAAAAAGATCTATGGTCAAGATTATTGTGACCCTGAAAATTTCCTATGACAATAAAATAAAGGGTACTAGTGGATTTCTGTGGGCCAATTCTGAATCTGAATGCTTTTTGAAATTTTCGATATATCAATAAATATGTTGCCCTCCCAAAGTTAAAAATGAATAAAAAAAAATTCAAAAAAAATTATGTTGCCTAAGATCTCCCGCTGGCTACCTCCCGTTGGCTACATCAATAAATGAAGCAATACATTCCCCATTAATTTCAAGGCCTAATTCAACCTTCAAATAAATGCTCAACTGATCGGTTGAATTAACCCCAACTCAACCGTAATCAACTGCAACTCGACTTTCAAGTGAACGGCTTACACAATCCCAAATCAACATGGTCCAAAAAATATACATGGGCACAGGAACTCAAGTCAAGCTAACTTCCAACTCAACTCAAGCCACGCAATCCCAAATAAATTCCCAACTTAGCCGCTGATTTCTACTCAACTCAATCCCAACACAACTCTGACTCAACCCTATTCCAACCGCAACTCTATCGGCATGTAACCTAACCCTTAAATCCATCCAAAACGCATGCCCAACTCTACTCCCAAATAAACATGGTCAAAAAAAACTATACGAACTCAACTCAAGCTAACGCTAATCCAACCGTCAATTTAACACCAAATCCTCAGCTGAACTGGTCACTAAACCCTAATTCAACCCCAACTCAACTCCAAATCAACCCCTATTCAACCCCAATTCAGCAAATGAAACCAAACTAAACTGCAAACCCAACTCGCAACTCAATCATCAAACCATCATATATACAAAAGTGGTGTACGTGGTAATATCTGCACGTGGTTGTGGTTCAATTGTGGTACAGCTTCCTAAAGCTTTTCAATTGTTCGCCAAATCGGACAAGCCGTTCTCGAGTTAACATGGGTAAAAGCAAACATCTGAACAATAAGTTAATGAAGCTTAAATTTATTAATCCTAAATTGAAACTAGTTTCAGATTGGGATTTATTTTGGCATAACCCTAACTCAAATTTATCCAAACAGAAACTGAACTCAAACTCTCTCTCTCTCTCAACAAATTCAAACTCAAATTTAAACCCATCTAAAACTTAATTTAATCTAAGTTTAAATCAAAAATCATATTGAATTGATTGTTCAACCTCATACTCCAAAGAAGCACGTATGCTACGGATCTTTTCTTGGGTAAATCATTTACCATGGCAGATGTTAATTTTAAGCGACCATGTTGTTTTTAAACACATGTGGCTCCCCTTTTTCGCCTACTCAATTCGCACAACAATAAAAAATTGAAAGTTTACACATTCAACATTTTCATTTTTTATTACCATTTACATTTTGAAAAAGGTAAATACGTTTACCGAATACTGACTTTCTAGTTTCGATTTGAATTTCTCACATACACGCAGAAATTGAACACAAACTGAACTTGAAACCTAAATAGAAACTACTTAAACTCAGAGTTTAGCTCAATTTACATTTAGTCCAATTTCTATAGTACCGTTTTGGGCAATCAATATGAACGATTTAAAACCCAAACTAAACTCATTATACAAAAACTATTCTCCCACTTTAACTCAAACCAAACCCTAGCTAAACTAAAAATTGGCCAAAACCATTTCAACGTAATCCAAAATCTTAAGAAAGTTAAAAATACACAATTCCAATTTCAAAATTTAAAGTGCTCAAATCAAACATATTAAATAAAAAATCCAGAGCTCAGAATCTTCCAAATGAGCATAATAAAAATTTCCAAAATAATCTTGAATAATCCGAAAATCCTCGAAAATGTCAACTTTTAAAAATTTCGAATATTTAAAGCTGTGCATTAATCTTAAAAATCGTAACTAAAGTCAAATTTGGCAAATCAGGAAAGGATTAAAAAAAATTTAAAAATTGTTGATACTAAATACCAAGCAAATCATGAACATAGTTATGTAGGTAGATTTGTAAGACATTGAAAACAACCCAAACTAAACCCATTTTCACACTCAAATAATTCTTCCAAAATAAAATTCAACTAAAATTCAAAAATCCGTCGTTTGAACCTAGGAGCTCCCATCTCAAAACAAACTTAAACTCAACTTTTTGTCAAAATGAAGCTTAAGCCATTCTAAACCCAAACTTTAAATTTTAGTCAAAGTAAAACTAAAAGAAATCCAAATCCAATAGTAAACGCAAGCGCAGCCCAAAATCAAATTAAGATCTCTTAAATTTCAACTAAGACAAAATACACAATTCCATATTTCTATAATCGCATCTAATCCACTTTCCTATTTGAGTTTTTCCTTCGATGGTGTTCAACTGTTTTCTAAATGTCTTTATCATTCTCGGATGAATGATTTTCTTGTTTGCAGTATTAAGTATTTGCCATTTCCAATCACAATATTAAATAAATTGGAAAAATAATTTTTTTTTTTGTTGCTTAACAAAAAGCCATTGAAATCGTAAAGTAAGCACAGCGTAGCGTTAATCACGTACCACCTTATAGTGTTCCATAAAGAAAAATGTTCCACTACAAAAATAGCATCTTTGTTGTTTTCTTAACAAGAAGAAAAAAAAATCTTCACACCACACACAAAATTGAATTACAGCGCATACACATACATAAATATGTAGCACATAAAAGTGCCCAACTTTTTATTTATCACCCATTTATACTTGAGACTGCGTTTTTTTTGTGTCGTTGTGTTCCCAAATTAAAAACACAAAAAAAAAATTCTGCTTCTGGAGAAATGCACAACACAAAGAAAAACGATGAAATCTTGTTTTTTTTTTGTTTTAAGGAAAAAATCTATTTTTTTAAAATGTGTATCAATGCCATCCTTTGGCGTCATAAAATTAAGTTTTGTCTTACTACGTTGTTCTGTATGTCTCATTCAAGTTTATTTAAGCGTCAACAGCAAGCTGACCTGTGCCAAAGACAAGTTGCAAAGCGAAAATAAATTTATTAAGTTTTTTTTTTTCGTTTAGCATTAAACCATGACTATACCCTATATAGAATGCCGCGTGCCACATCCACCGAGAGATACAGGGAAACAGAAAAATATCGAGTTAAAAATAAAAATTAAATTTCCACATATCACGTTTTGGATTTTCATTTTCTTAAGTTTTTGCTCAACGTCTTGTGCTGCTGCTTAGTGCCGTCTTGTTGTTGTTTTTGTCTTGTTATTATTGTTGTAATCGTTTCTTATTTGTTTTTTTTTTTTGTTTTTTTAAATTTCGTTCGTTCGCCGTTCAAATTTTTAAGTGTGGTATACTGTTGGTGATTCAGAAAATCCAAAAAAGTAAATTAAAAGAAAATAGATTTTCTTCTTTATGTGTACACGAGAAAATGTATATAAGTCTTTTTGTGTTGTATACGGACTCGATTCGACTATCGTATATATAAATGGCTTTAAAATAGTATAATATTTTCATTTTTTTTTTTTGGGTACGGTAAGAATTAGATAATCGAAATATAATTTTAGGTCAGTTATTGTGTATGTATGATGTAGCATACAAGACGGAAAGAATAGAGCAGAACATAAAAAATACATTAAATGGAAGTTAAGTGTAGCAAATAGAAAAGTATGAGGAAAGCATAGATATTTCTATATACCCAGCTACATTGTATTTATTTAATGACGGTAGACAAGAGACTTTTTTTTTTGTGACGAGGGATAGGTTCGCTTGATACGGACAGGAAATTAGGTGTTTTATTTAAATGGTTATTACATTATGTATATATATTATTGGGGTGATTTCGGATGATTGGGATAAAATATTTCATAAGGTCAGTTTAAGTTTTCAATTGTTTCGACTTATTTTGTACTTAAATTTTTATTTGGAATTCCATTTTAATTAAGGAAAAATGGCTCAAAAAAAGTTTGCTTAGTTATTTAAAAAAAAAAAAAATCTAGTGGCTCAATTTTGACAAATGGTTACTCTACATATTTACCTTTATGAATTCGTTAATGTTTTATTATTTTTCGAAATTTTGTAGCTCAATATTTGTATTTGCTCATTTATTTTTTAAGTTGATTACAAAAATTCATATTTGATTGTTCAGACCTGCTTGAAATTTATTACAAATACACCAACTTTTCTCAGTTTTTTAATATTTAATACCAGTAGCTCAATCTTTAAAGTCCCTGGTTTTTTTAAAGGTAGTTTCCCTTAACCAGACGGATGGTGCGAAGCATAACATTCTGGTAAAGATTTTATGAGATTAGTTCAATTTTAGTTTTGTTTTAAATGTAGCTCAGTTTTCAATTGTTTATAATAACCTCCAATATTAAAACTATCTATTTGCTTTTATTTGAACAGTAGTACTGAATTATTTGATGTTTCAGATTTTAATCAAGCTGGCGATTTGTAGCTCAATATTTTACCTTGTCATAAATTACTCAATTATTTACCAAATGAAAAATTAGGAATACATATTCAATTATTGCATTATTCTCATTGAATTATTACGTAATATTTCTAAAAATTCTTGTTAATGTCGTATATAGGTTAATGTTGGTCTAGATGTAATGTTTTGTCTTCAGTTCTGCACTGACATAAGAAGGGCGTTTTAACCAGTTCAACTGTTGCTCAGTTTCCTCGTCGGTCCCTTCTTACACTTACCACTTTAATTATCAATTATTTTTCAATGTGCGGTATAATTAATCGTCAGTCTTTCAAGAAAACAAATCTTCAGGTCATCAGTTTTTAAAATCTCACTTCATTACGTACGATAATTTTGAAGAATTTATCCGGCGTCATCCTTAGTCTTTCAAAGAGGGAGTAAATGTTTTATAAGGTTTCGATTTATTTTGTACTTAAATTTGCAGGAATTGCATATTATTTATCCGCTCAAATTTGAAGATTATTTAATTCCCGGTTTTTTTTAATATGTAGCTCAATGCATATTCAACTTCATAAATTGCTCAATTTCTTCTTTAATTGGCTCTCTAAATGTCTACTTGGTCTGAACTTTTACAATTTCCATTGTAATTAAGAATATGACATAAATTTAAAAAATGTAGCTCAATTATTAAAAATGTTTATTTGCTCAAATTTTAAGTGATTATATAATACTTGTATATCTTTGATTCAATCTCATAAATTTAAATTAAATGTACATTTGGTTTTATACGTTCCTACTTAGTCTGAACTTGGACGTACTATTGAGCTTCGTTAAAAAGAAACATACGTACATGTTTGTAAACATCGAGAACATGCAGCTACATCCAACCAAGTTTGTCTAAAACGTATAACAATTTCCAATCTATCGGCAGCAAAGCTGGTTTTCCTTCAAGAAAATAGGTGTGAAGCACTAGGAACAATCCGTCACAAAGGGTTCCTCTATTCGATCAGGTGTCATCCATACTCTTTGGATGACTGAGGTAAATATTTAATGAGGTCAATTTTAAATTTTTTATGGGTTGATAAATGTTGCTCAATTTTCAAATTTGTAATGCTAGCAGTATTAAAAATATTTATTTTCTCAAAAGTCACTGAGTGTTCAAACGATGATTAGGCGAAGCATAACATTCTAGTGAAAATTTTATAAGATTAGTTCAATTTTAGTTTTGTTTTAAATGTAGCTCAATTTTTAATTGTTTAATAACCTCCAATAATAAAACTATCTATTTGTTTTTATTTGAACAGTATTACTGAATTATTTGATGTTTCAGATTTTGATCAAGTTTGCGATTTGTAGCTCAATATTTTACCTTGTCATAAATTACTCAATTATTTACCAAATGAAAAATTAGGAATATATTCAATTAGCGCAATTAACGCATTATTAGCGCAGCTGTTGCTCAGTTTCCTCATCGGTCTCTTCTGACACTTACCACTTTAATTATCAACTATTTTTTAATGTGCGGTAAAATTAATCGTCTGTCTTACAAGAAAACAAATCTCTGAAATTTATTCGGCATCATTCTTAGTCACGTCCTTAGTCATTCAAAGAGTGGTTAAATATTTTATAAGGTTTCGATTTATCCGTTTATATTTTATCCGTTTAATTTGAAGATTATTTATTTACCAGATTTTTATAAATATGTAGCTCAAAGGATATTCAACTTCATAAATTGCTCAATTTCTTCTTTAATTTCTTCTACATCTACAATTTCCATTTTAATTAAGAATATAACTTAAATTTAAAAAATGTAGCTCAATTTTTAAAAATATTTATTTGCTCAAATTTGAAGTGATTACCCTTGTATATCTTTGATCCAATCTCATTAATTTAAATTAAATGTTCATTTGGTTTTATACGTTCCTACTTAATCTGAATTTGGCCGTACTATTGAGCTTCGATAAAAAGAAAAATACGTACATGTTTGTAAACTTTGACAGATTTTGTTTATTTATTACGAGTTGCTCAATATTTAAAAGTAATTGATTTTTTTAAAACAGTACTTCCATCGAGAACATGCAGCTACATCCAACCAAGTTTGTCTAAAACGTATAACAATTTCCAATCTATCGGCAGCAAAGTTGGTTTTCCTTCAAGAAAATAAGTGTGAGGCACTAGAAACAATATGTCACTGAGGGTTTCTCCATTCTATCGGGCGTCATCCATACTCTTTGGATGACTGAGGTGAATATTTAATGAGGTCAATTTTAAAATGTTTATGGTTTGATAAATGTTGCTCAATTTTTAAATTTTTAATCCTACCAGAATTAAAAATATTTATTTGCTCAAAGGTCACTGTGTGTTCAAACAATGATTAGGTGTTATTTTAAGCGGATTAGCGGATGTCATACATATTCACCGTTTAGTTAGGATAAATAATTAGGCCAATTTTAGGTTTCTATTTGTTTGGTTTTATACTTCAAAAATCATACGAATCTTAAAACGCTGAAATTATCGTTATCTTTTGGACTTTTGCCGATTTTGCGAAATTTCATGAATTGCTTAATTGTTTCTAAAACTGCTTGAGAATTACGAAATTTCTAAATTGAGTTTAATTGCAATGAGAAAGAAATATTTGCTTAAGCTCTAAAAAGTCGAGCAACATGGCAAATACAAATACAAGTATTGTCAAATGAGTCGAAAGTTTTTACAGAAATTTAAGAAAACATTTTTAAAAGCTTCTGATTGGGTTAGCTTAAAACTCAGGACTACCCAAACATTAGATAAAATAAGTAAAGTCGCGGAATCTTAACCTTAGACATTGAGGTAGAAAACTGCATTGTCACATTATCAGAAAAGTTGGTTTTCCATCTAGAAGTTGGATTGTGTGGGCTACCACAAACGCTTTGTCTCTAAATAGTAAACTACAGATTAGGATCTATTGTGAGGGTACCTCTTCTTCCATTCCATCGGACATCGTCGACCTTAGTCATTGGATGGTAAGGATAAATATTTAGTGAGGTCAGTTCAAGATTTTTATTGTTTTTATTTTAATTTAAATTCGTAAAAAATTCTCAATTAGATTGTTGCTCAATTTTTTTTTTAATTTTAAATGCACTACATAGGTTCAAAAATATATATTTGATCAATTTTAAAGAGTAGCTATGATGAACCTGATCTAGTTTGCGAAAATTTGTAGCTCAACATTTGTCAAATTTTGTTTCTTAAATCGTGATATATTTTTCCACTCATACGAAACAAAAACATTTGAAGCACGTATTTGATTTAAATAATAAACGAATGAATCTAACTCAATTCGAATAAGAATCTAACACTTGAAGACTCGAACACGTTGGAATCAAATTCACAAATAGCCACTAAGATTTGTAGCTTCTCTTGTGAAGACTACAAAAGTTTCTTAGGTGCTTGAGTTGAGACAGGTCTAGGCCTGCCTTTTTGAAGGCAAATAAAACCAAAATCCTATTTTTGGGTTTTGCTTTAAAGTGTTTAATTATTTCTCCTAGGCAAATTTGAAAAATAGTTGCTCAATTCCTTTGTATAACCCAATTTAGGTATTTCGCTTTACATTCACATGGTAAATCTAAATAAAGGTAGAGTTGCTTATTAGCTTTAAATGGTGCTTGAGAAACCTAAAATTTGTCCCAAAGTATATTCGGAAATATATGTTTAATCCGATTTGCTCAATTTTTTTTAATGGTTTCAATTTTGTGATTAAATTTGATTATTTCGCAACATTCACAGTACAATTCGATAAGCATGTTGTTTTTTGAAATTATAAAGTTGCCCAAAATCGTCGTACTAATTTCATTGGGTTCGATTAAAAAAAACGGAAGGGCAGAACTTAAAATTGCTATGAATGTGGCACACATTAATAAACCATTTTTAAAATATTTTAGTGCCCAATTTTTTTTTTTTTTTTTTACTTAATTTGAGTTGCTGAATTTTTAATTTTAGTGTGTAGCTCAATTTAATTGAAATGACCAATTAGTATTTTTTTTTGTGCAAACTGAACAAGAAACACAACAAAATAGTAACTTTTAGCTCACTTCAGTTAAAGGAATATAAATCAATGCCATTTTATTTGAATAGTTCCCAGTAGTCGTATTGTAGACCGATAGACGTAAGGTGCCTTTTGAAATCTCAAATTTTTACATGGTTCGACTATATAAACAAATATACTACATTGAACCATTTTTTTTTTAATTTGCTCAAACTAACTGGTAATCAGAAGATCAATTTAACTATAAATTTAGTTTTCTATTTTAACTAGGATGGGCTCTGCGGAATTTTGCGGTCTAACTAAAAATGAATTGGTTTAAAATCCGCGTTAATCAGTTTGGCGAAAAGTATTTTTACAATTTTATAGGTTCTCCGATTTTTGTTACTTCGAGTTGCTTAGCTGTTTTAAAATGTTGAGCTCCATTGTGCCAAAGAATTAGTTGGAAAATTAACTGATTATTTCGCAATATTTATATTGCATGTTGATGCGCTAATGTGTCCTGCTGTAACTATAAAGTTGCTCAATATCTTCGATCCAAATATAAAATTATATTTGAATCGAAGATATTTTGGTTTATTTAAATTCTTACGTATTTAAATTTATACATTTTTACTGAACTCGCTCAAACTTTTATAAAACGCCAAGTTGCTCAAAACCGTCGATACAAATTTGATTTCGATTACCTAAATAAAATTCAAGAATTGAACAGTAAATAAAAAAAATACGTTTCATCGTTCAAATTTGGTGTACAAAACTCAGCAAAATATTTGTTTTTAATTTAGTTTTCGACCTTTAGCTCAAAATTGTCCAAATTTGCCTAATTCTAATTTCCAATTTTAGTGTAATATAATTGAAGCAGATCGACTTTAAAAATGTTAAATTGTTGTGTTTAAGCTTGATTTCTTTTATCTGATAGGGTGCCAGCTTTAAGTTTGCTTGCATTGGGAACTATACTTATATTTAGTTGCTGCTGATTTTTGTCGCTTTTTCCGAGTTGCTCATTTTTTTCGATCAGATTATTTCTTAAAATTTCAATAAACCATACAATTTCTTAAAATTTTCTTTGGAAATATATTTGAACTCGAACAGAGAAAAACGGATGAAACATTTCAAATTTAAATTAGTTTCTTTTGCAATTATTTGCTCAAACCTAGTTAGTACATTCGTTGGTTTTTGCTCAATTTGAAGTGGCTCAAATTTAAAAAGTTTGCTCAAATTTATTATATTTTCTGGATCTTAATTATAATATTATGTAAGACGCCCAATTATGTTTGTAAACATAATGTTAATTTAAGTATCTTTTGCTTGTAGATAAATTATTACCCAGAATTTGTTGCTTAATTAAAGTTGCTTAAAATTTGGAATGACAAATGCAATTTTAAGTTCAAGAAATTCAGAAGGGTATCTTAAAATTTTCGATCTTTTCGAAATAATTTGTAGCTCAATTTAGTTAAATAGGTATTTATTGTTGTCTTGTAAAACCATAAAATTGATTAAAATTTTCTTTGCAAACAAGCGAACAGAGAGAAAGATAAAGCGTTAAGATTTTAGTTTGTATGCTTACAAATATGCTGAAACATGGTGATTTAACTCGTTTGTTATTATTTACATCTTTAACCGAAGGGATGGCAAAATTTTTTTTTTTCCAACAAGTGTATTTGAGTTTGGAAATGTTTGAAGTTTGCGTAAATGTATTTTACACTGATGATTAATTAAATTTTATATTTAATAGCTCATAATTTCCTCGATTCTTTTTTTGTATAACTGTATTTTATTTTGCTCACTTTTATTGCAGGATTGTTTATGATTCGCTCTACTTACCTTGTGTTACCCACTTAGATATAGGCACTTATGTCGTCTTCTTAAAACACAAAGTAGCTCAAAATATTAAGAAAAATCATTTTCGTCCAAATGTAATATTTGCTCAATTTAGGCAAATATTTGATTAACCCGCTTTTCGCTTATAATTTTCCTAAATCCTCCAAAATTCGAGTTGCTCAATATTTTCCTGAAGGCGTGGTAGTTTTGTAGTTTCTTAAGAACAACTTAATTAGTTTTTACATTTTACAAATAGCTCAAAATTTCTTGACTTTTGTTACTTAATTAGTGTTGCTCAACCTATTTAAAGAATCAATTGCTATAAATTTTCTACATATCGTGTAAAACCAACAAGAAAAAACCAATCTTTAATTATTTGTTTTAAATGATGGCCCAAACTTTTAAGGTTTGCTTAAAATCAATCAGTTTCGTAAAATTAGCTCTATAAAAGAAATATTGCCTAATTTATTTGAAAAAGTATTCGTGGTTATATTTACGTTATTTTCCAGTTAGATTGCATTTAGAAAATTGTTCAGAAAATTCAACTTCAGTTTCCTAACAGAAAAAAGCTTAAAAATTAATTTAAAAAAATGTTGAAGCGGCTTAAAACTTTGTTGTAATAGATTTTCACTTCTGAATTTGGTTTGAATGTTTTATAGTTTAATTTCAAAATTGTACTAAAATTTATGGGAAAAATATTAGAGGGTAACAAAACTGGCACAATTGAAATAAAATCTTTTTTCTTTGCATTCAGATGAAGAATTGTATTCCTACGTGAATATGAGTTGCTCAATTTGTTTAAATTGCTTAGCTTAATTTACACTTGACATATGTAATTTCAGTACGATTTTTGTAAATGTCTTAAATCATTTTTATTATATTTATGGTATATAGCGAAATTATTATTCAGATTGTGTTGCTTAATTGGAGTTGCTCAAAATTTGAGATTCTCCAACATTAATTTTTTACCATCGATTTTTCGGGAGGATACTAAACAGTTGGAATTCCAAACTGAAATTCATCAGTTGAAACATATTTGGAAGCAGCAACAACAATACTAACATTGTTTATAATTAAATTTCCAGAAATCTAATTAAGTAAGCGAAGAAACCCGCTAAGATTAATATATTAAACAGAAAATAATTAATCAACCTCCACACCCGCACACGTGTTGTATGTTTACCCCCTAAGCAAATGGGTTAAACCTCGTATACAATCCAAAAAAAAAAAAAAAAAAAAAAAACATCAAACGACAAAACGTATTTTGGTTGCTAAGTTAAAAACAAAACATGAAGAAAACAAAGGCAACACATAAAAAGCATTGAAAAGCTTCAAAACAATATAACGAAATTAACGTTTTGTTTTTTGTTTGTCAAAATTCACTCTATTGTCTCTTGGTATATGTATAGCATATACGTATGTATGTATTCCGTGTATACGTATATCTATTATGTATAAATATATATATATATATACGACAAAGATCTTAAGATGTAACATAAAAATGCGTGATTATGTGACAAAAACATTTTTTTTTTTTATGTTGTTTTAATGAAATTAACATAACTTAAATTTTGTTGAATTTAAGATGAAATGAAAAGAAAAGAAAAAACAATTTTACTTTTCGTCTTTTATGATGTTGTTGTTGTTGTCGTTGTGTATTTGTTTTAATTTTTGGGGTTGTATGTGTGTGCAAAATTCTGCTCTGCTATTGCTTCCAACTCATTGAAAAATAATGTAACTTTTCTTTATATTTTGCTGTGTGTGATGATGTTGGGTGGAGGGGTTGAGTGATTTTTTTATCCTATTTTACTTTCTCGTGCGCTGCTGCTTATTAAATGAAGAGTTGTGTGTTAATTGTTACTTGGGTATACGTACATACGAGTATATATGTACATATACAAGGCTTTTGTATGTATATAAAGAGAGTACATTAAGTCTCTGTATTTTTTCAAAAATGTCTTTATATATTTATGTTTGTTGTTGAGTAAGATCACTTAATTATTTGTATTATTAGTGACATACAAACACACATTGAAAATTTGTATACATTATACGATTTTATTTGAATGCCTTTATATATTGATGTCAAGGAGTTGACTGTGGAATTAGAATAATTGTAGCACATTTTCAAGTGTCTTATTTGTGTTTGGCGTACAAATATGCACAATATTTTAAAACCACCCGTTTCTCATAGGGTTATATTCATCATAGAATTATTTATTAAGTGTATACTAGAGTACAACAAAAAGGAAAATTAACTTTCTTATTTTCGCTTTTCATTTTTTTTTTTTTTTTTGTATTTTCAAAAAAAGTAAAACATTTTTAATTAACATTAAAATTTTTTTTTTTTTTTGTTATTTTAATTTGAGAACATCGTCATCATCGTCGCACAGTCGATATACGAAAGTCCAGGCAGAGAAGAAAGGATGTACATAATGAGGTGGTGGATGGGTGTGTGTGTGTGTGTGTGCATAACAATTTATTATAAAATCAAAAAAAAAATTGCTTTTTATTTTCATTGTTTTTGAAGATAATAAATGGAAATTTTAAATATTGATTTTCATGTTTTGCCAAAGATTTTCCCTTGAACTATTTTTTTTTTTTTTTGGTTGATTGTAAAATGATGAACTTTTTTTTTTTTTTTTGTTTTCAAAATGTTTTAAATAAAAATTATTATTATTTTTGGTCGTTTGAGTGTAAAGCTTTTCTCGTTCGTAAGGAAAAATGTATATGCTTTCTCAAGCTTTTTGTTTGTTAAATTATGAACTTTCTATTGTTATACAAAAGAAAATGATTTCTTTTTTAATTTGTTCTGAGGGAATTTGTTAGTTTTAAAGTTTTGACATCAATTTTGTTTTTTTTTTCTGTTATGTAATGTGAATGGGAATATAATTTTTGAAAGCTTTATTAAAATAAATTTTTGTGTATAAAGTTTGATTAAAAAAAATGTATTTTTAGAGTTGGTTAAAGTTTAGTTTCTGGTGATTTTTTTTTATTATTAAATTTGCATATGAATTTTGATGGTAATGGTAAATATGTAACCCAATTTTTTTGCTGACAATTTTTTTTCTTTTTTTGTGTATGAAATATGAATGTCCTCATACATGAAGAGTCTGTTCAAATGTAATTTGAAATAATTGTTGCTGTGATATTGATTTTAAAGCAGCTTGGTGATTGCAGATTACTCAGCTAATTTGATTCAGGAACAACAATCAACGCCGCAGGAAAATATTTGTATGGCGAAATACACCCCATTTTCAATATGAATTAAATCCGCGACATCAAATTTTTTTTTTAAATGAAGAAATTTCGCGAGGATTTAATTCAGTTTTTAGAAGTTAAATATCGCGGATTTATTTGATATCGGCGAAATTAATTCATTTTCTAAATGAATTTAACTCCGATGATAAATATGAATTTATTCCGCCACAAATACAAAAGTGAAAAGTTTCACATATTTTACACCTTCATGAGATAAAAACCTTCATAAGTAAATTAAACTAATAACTGTTTATTTCTATTGTTTTTCGTTGCGAATTAAATTCATTATTAAAAATGGAATTAATTTCGCGCGGATTTGATTCAGTTTTTTAAAAACATTGATGTCACGGAATTAAATCATAATTAAAAATGAATTAATTTCATTCGGCAGAATTAAATCTTGCGGACTTAATTCCTCGAGTTATATGCATTCATTGCCCGCATCCATCAACAAATCATTAAAAAGGACAGTTATTAGAATTGATTTTAGGGACCAAATCTACAAAATTTTAAAACGAAGTGAAAAAAAAATGTCAACTGTTATTTGATCAGAATCTGGCCCTAGGGGAGGTAATAACAATAGGCTCAATATCGACAAGATATTTCCTTAAGGAAGGATACCATGAATGGTCATGGTAGTGCTATTGAATAAAATGTCCATTGGCCCATTTAAAATATCGAAACCGCCAGTTTTATTTTAAATTTATTTTCTTTTATTACCCTTTTGTAACCCGGACTTTAAAATAAAAAGTACTCGGCTACCCGAGTACTTTTAAACTCGCGTCATTTGGATACTCTCCCATGCTTCCTTGTGCGGTTATGTTTTGAATGGAAACAAAATCAACCAAATCTCTGGTAAAACGATTGACAAAATTTAAGAGAGATTTCTAAAATATGTGAAGTGTTTTACTCGAGTGGGTATGACTAATGGCCTGCACTTTTATCCTGCTGGGTGTGTTTCAATAGGGTAGCCGTTGACCGTTTATAGCCAATTATAAATTAGTTTATACTCCAATGTTACAACTGTGTAGCAACTATCAACTGTCTCTAGTTTACCTCCACTCGGTAGCACCTGGGCAACGTTTGTTTTGCATTTTTAATGTATCACAACGGCTGAACTTCTAGAGGCGAGTGTAATAACACTATAAACAACAAAACGCAATGGATAAAACAAACAAGGAAATTAATACCCTAGGTGCCAGACCTGATGTTCAGGAAAATCCACTCTCTCCGGACGTCGGTCCCATGGATTCTAGGGGGGACCAAACATTGCTCCAAAATTCTAATGAAACCATAAATAAGCTGAGCGATATCAACGCTTAAAAGAGTAACGAGGAACAACTTTCATTCCGAAGGGGCTCCATTACAATCAGATCACCAATACAAAAAATATTTGCAAACAACGCAGTCTCCTCTGAAAAAGTAATTTTTATATGATTTTTAATATGTTCCGAGGATTGTAGTAAGAGAATTCAATCCAGTTTCGAACTGATGAGCTTATGATTATGAAAAAATCAATCTTCCCATCAGGCCGCGGCGACTGGACGGATTATACCACAATTTACATTCTATATATACAGAATGTATTGTGCATTTAAGTACTAGCGAATCATACTAATACAGATGAAATCTCTTACAATTTTCCTCTTCACGATATTCACAACACAGCTCTATTTCTGTGTAAGCAAATTTTTACTTTTTTCAATATTTTGTTGAATGTTAATTAATTCATGTAATATGTAATACGCTACCGGTGATTAGACCTTTTTAAATGTGTTTTTATTAACACTAGAAGTATATTAGTATTTACGAACGATAATTCAACGATACCGACTAATAGACAGAATTCTATTTATTTAATTTTTAAATTTTTATAATAAAAATTTAAAAATTAAATAAATAGAATTCTGTCTATTAGTCGGTATCGTTGAATTATCGTTCGTAAATACTAATACACTTCTAGTGTTAGTAAAAACACATTTAAAAAGGTCTAATCACCGGTAGCGTATTAGATATTACATGAATTAATTAACATTCAACAAAATATTGAAAAAAGTGAAAAAGTAACTTCATTATCAGAACAAATGCCGAGTACATCAACAAACATTATAAACAGCGAGGAGCTGTTAAATAAATTTCAAAAAATGGAGAAACTAATCGCGCAGCTGAGCAATGAAATTGCTGAACTTAAGAGAGAAAACTGTACACTAAAAGAAAAGGTTAAAAATAGCATAGCTGAGGATTCAGCACGAGTTAACAATCTTTCTTCCAACCATATTCAGCCATCATCCAGTCAACATGAACATTCAAATAATTCCAACTGGTTGCTGCGGCAATTTCCAGTTTTTCAACAAAATAATAGATTCAGTGCTCTGAGTCAAACGGATTATTGCACAGATGAGGAAGAACTGGAAAAAGAAGTTTCCAGTGCTGATAACAGAAATGCTAGGAAACGCAGGCGCACAAAAACGAAAACTCACAAATTGTGAACAATAACACTGAACAGAAAAACCCAAAAATACCACTGCCTCCACCCATTACTGTGTACAATATCAAAAATTTCGAACTGTTTCGACTAAAAGTAATAAAAACCACTAGTGAATCAACTAATTTTAAGGCGCTTTCAAATAATGACATTAAAATTACCTTTCAAAATGAAAATGATTACAGAACTGTCAAAAAATTTCTGGAAGAATTAAAAAAAGAACCCAGCAACCAATCAGAAAATATAGAATATCACACCTACCAGCTGAAGAGCGAAAAGGCTTATAGAGTGGTTATCAGAGGCTTAGAAAAAATGGGACATGAAGTCGCAGGTATTACTAATATATACAAAATGGTCACAACTAATGGTGTAAAAGAAAGGAAACACTTTCCATTGTTTTACATCGACTGAAAACAAAAAGACACCAATAAAGAAGTATACAACATCAAGAAACTTGCGTACTGTATAGTTAAAATTGAGCCACCTAACAAGACAAGGGACATTCCACAATGTACAAATTGTCAACAACTTGGACATACCAAGAGTTTTTGCTATCGCCAAACCAAATGAGTTAAATGTGCTGGAGATCATCACACGACAAAATGCCAAAAACAACCAGATATCGCGCCTTCATGTGCTCTTTGTCAACGACATACTGCAAATTATAAAGAATGCTGTGTATATCAGAACAAAATTAAAAGTCAACAGAATAATAGAACAAGAGTAGTACAGCGATTACAAACCAAAGCTGCTAAACCACAAACAACAATCACACCATCCACAGTTGGATTATCCAATGCGCAAATCACCAAATTATCTGCTGATGAATCAAACCAAAACAACAAACACATAGAAGTTAATAACGAGTCTAATAACTTTGAAATTATTAAAAAGCTTAGTCAAATTCAACAGACACTTGATCACTTAACAGAAAGGGTGGCAAAACTAGAAATTAATTTCTATCCGCCTAGCAAAAAAAGTCAGCATACACACAAATGATTAACTCGTTCCTACGCATTGTAACTTGGAACGCTAATGGGCTCAACCAACGAGCCCAAGAACTGGAAATATTTCTCCATACAAACAACGTAGATATTGCACTTATTTCAGAAACGCACTTCTCCAACAAAAGCTTTTTCAGAATAAAGCGATTTAATTCCTACTGGACAACTCATCCTAGTGAAAGAGCCAGAGGTGGTTCAGCTGTACTAATTAAAAATAATATCAAACATAATCAACAAGAGGATATTCGAGAAAGCTAAATGCAACTGTTATCTCAATCCAATATAATGGCGCAGATCTAAATATTGCGGCAGCATACTGTCCTCCACGGCATACACCAACGAAGTTACAATTTAATAACGTCTTTAATAAGCTCGGTCCAAGATTTATTATTGGAGGGGACTATAATATAAAACATACAGCTTGGGGTTCCAGGCTAATTTCTCCTGGGAAAGGAAATGCTTTGTTCAATGCCATTCAGGAAAAAAAATATGAATATCTGTCTCCAAGGGGCCAACGTATTGGCCAACGAATGCAGGAAAAATACCAGATCTGCTTGATTTCTTCATCATAAAAGGTATTTCATCCAGTTACACTAGAGTCGAAGGAATTAACGACTTAACATCTGATCATATTCCTGTACTGTTGCCAGTAAGCGCTATAGTTATCAAGAAAAATAAAAAGCAAAACCTTACTAGTAGATTCACGGATTCGGATCTCTTCAGAGAAAAACTGGAAGTGCTAGTTGAATTAAAAGTTAGTATTAAAAGTAATGAAGAATTGGAACAACAAACAAACAATTTCATTGAATATACTCGTATAGCCGCCAGTCTAGCTACTCCAGAATTCAAGGACAAAGCAGAGATTGAAGTCAAATACCCGGCTTAAATCAGGGAACAAATCAAGGAAAGGAGAAAGGCAAGGAGAATATTTCATCTCACCAGAAATCCCGCTGACAAGACCACCTTCAATCGAATAAGTAACAAAGTCAATAGGCTAATCAAAAGCTTCAAACAGGATTGCTTCGACAACTACTTAAGCGGGCTAGGTTCAGAAATGGATAAGGACTACTCGTTATGGAAAGCAACCAGAAAATTTAAACGACCTGTAGTTCGAGTACCACCTATAAGAAATGCTCAAGGCAATTGGGTTCGACAAGACAAAGAAAAAGCGGAACTCTTTGCTTAACACCTAGCAACAGTGTTTCAACCCCAAGACATTCAGGGGGTCATAGATGTGTTCATCTTCATCACCGATCGTAATCAGATGATGAAAAATCCCTTTTGCATCCCGCCCCTATAGGATTCGAACCCGGTACCTCCCGAATCAACCGCCGCAGCTTTAACCACTGCGCCGTTTGCTCGGTCTGTCTAGGTATCTTACCATTGATTCGTATGAAGCATTGCCAAAAGCACCATTTGTGTCCTAATAATGAAGTTGTATTTTGCTGAGTTACAAATTTTGCTTCATCCGAGGGTATTAAACCTCCTTTTGGTATAAACACCACTTTTATTTTCCTCGACCAGCGGGGAACATAACCATAGTTTAGGTTGGCTGCAAATATTTTTGATACGGGTGTTTAAGTATTTCCCTTCCTTCTTGAAGGAGCACCGGTAGTTCAGGTGATTTGCCCCTCGCCAATGTTTATTTCCTTTGCAAAAATCATTCCTTACCTAGGTTCTGCTTTCCTTAGTGTTGGCTTTTTTTCGATCTACTTAATTTCCTTTAGATGTGCATCCCGGAAAGTGAGCCGCAAAAGACGATCCAAGTTTCCCTTCATACTTCGGCTCTTGTATAATTGCTGTTTCGCAGAAAGGACCAATTATCTGATGTATCTTTAGACAAACCCTTCTGTACCCCGGTAATCAGTGGTATTTCATTTAGATATTCACAAAAAAAATTCCAAGAACTACAATTTGCCTTTTGTAACTCTCTATTGATGTCAGTTAAGGGACTATGATAACTTTCCCACGTATCAGTTCTTTTTTTGATATGTGGGGTTTCGTCCTTGCCTCCTTGCTATATTTTTTTAACACTCTATTCCACCAAGGCAACTTTGTATTTGTGGGCTTCTGTGGCCCTGGACTTCATGTGAGGAGCTCTATACCGATTTTAAGACTATTGCTGTAGCCCTTGTTGTAGTGTTAAAGGTAGGGCATTTCCCTTTAATAGCTAAGATTAGTACCTAATAAAAAATAGAGTAATAACTCACCTCTTTTGTTAGTGTCTGATCTAACTCACACTGTATTGTGTAGTACTTTATGAGATTTGATGCTTTGTAGTTCAAATATAGGAACTTGGGCTTGACAGTCCCTCAGTTCCTCGATTTTCTCAACGATAGCCCGGAAAATAATGTTTCGGATAAATCCCTAGCCTTATCTGCCACCATTGACCCTTCCAAGGTGTCCTTATACAACACAGTTTTGTGCCTTCCGCTATCCTCGCTGGTACAGTGAGTGTATTCCCCATCTTCGCTACGTACGGTATTTCTGGCTGATTTACCCGGTTTCTGGAGGAATATATATCTTGGCTTTCGGAAATGATTCCCAGCCGATGGCACACATTTTGAAATCTTAAACTTTTCAAAAAGTAGTAGGGATGCACTAGCCTACAAGCCTCTGCTCTTTAGTAACCATTTCTCATTAGAAAGTCCATCTGCTTTCTGACAGCTGCGCTCATCCTGGTTTTCTTCGGCTCTCCCTCCTACCCTCATTCTACGGTACCACTATTTCTTGAGGCCTTCCGATCCGGATTCAGTTCCGGTGGTCGCCACCAAGGGGCCGCACGTACACTTGCAAATTTTGGTCCCTCTTTCATAATACGCTATACAAAAAGAGAAAACCTGAATATACGACGTGGTATGACCAAATGTAGACGGGTCTATTGCAAATTAGTAGGTGTGTTCAGTAAACAACATTTATTTCCTCGGAGTATTCGATCTCATACATTCGCCATCCACCCATTATACCTTCTGGACTGGCCGCTGACATTGTTGTTTGATTAGCTGTATGTCCTGTGTTTCCAGCCCATCACTGGCCGGATGTATTTTAGTAATGCGCACTTTGCGCCATCCCCCTAGGTGGTGGTAGGTTATCTTAAGGAATGACAACGATATCGTTTATTTGCAGATTTTATTCTGTTTTAGTAGGTGCTTGTAATAAAGTGAGATGTCCCTGTTACCAACTCTTCCAGAATTGTTGGTATATTCGCTGTAGTTGCTACCAACATTTCAGACGATTTTCTGGTACTTACTTTGGTACTTACGCCATTGGTGTGTTGCTCCAGTGGCACCATCAATCTGGGTACCGTTATCGCTGCAGAGTGTTGTGTAGTACCGTCGACTGATGAATCTATCGAACACATCTAAAAAAAGATCTAGTCAACAGATCTTCGGCAGCCTCTATTTGTACGGTCTTGGTGCTGGTAGATCGCTGTATATGTTGTTGTAGTCGCTATTGCCGACCGCCCAGTTTGACATTAAGTGGGCCGCAGTACCCTAGCCCAGATCCATGCCATGTGTTCTTGATGCATCGTCCACTGATAGAGTTTAGAAGTAGCACATTGATCGGCATGACCATGCACAATACAGAATCGTCTTCTTAGAGTCCGCCATCCGCTAGCATCTAGAATTTCCTTGGCATTCAGAATTGGAATGACTACATGTAATTTACTGCTTGCGTCGACACTACCACGACATTACCTTGTGTTTCGCGTATCTGCAGAAGCCATAGCCGCCGTTTCAGAAGCCGCTATGAACTTAGTTCGCCAATATTTTCGCCCAGCTAAATCGTTAGATGCTAAATCGTTCAATGAGTGGGATCCGATCTCCACCGTTGACGCTTGTATAGATCTTTCACCTGGGATTAATACTGAGTAATGAACGGAACGGTTTTGGTTTCGTTGACAACTGGGTCGGCGCTGGTTTGTGTATCCAACATAACACAATCCTAAACACGCTCCACGAGATGTAATCCGCGCCGATCAGCTAAGTGCAATTCGTACATTATCGATAATAAATCATGATTTCATTCAAATTCTTTGTGAACCGACCAATTGTGTGTCGTTCAGTGACGTACCATTACTTGTCTTGGTCAATGCGTTGAATACCACTCTAAACTTTTCGACGAAAGCAAGATGCGGAATATAACTTGATTAAGAAGGAACACCTCGAGAATCGACCATCGCTTCGATACGGTTTAGTCCTATATATTCCCGTATAATTTCACATACCTCATCCATAATTCGGAATTGTTGTCAAGTTTTGAGAGTTTTTAAGCGATTGGACGTTAGGCCGAAATGGATTTTTCTTCGGACTCCCGGAACTTATGAAGCAATTGATCGAATCTTTGCTCACCGATACATTTGTTAGCCGTAAATTTGTGCAATGGTCTATTAGAGGTTGTATTATTCATAACAGGCCGTCAGTCTGTAGCACGAGACTCTTCACTGCTTTCCAACGGAGATGAACACTCAAATTCCGAAAATTATGACATCTATAAATACGATAGGGAGCTGGGCAATGTGAACAAATGACTGCTGCTGGTGATGCTCGATTTGAAGTAGCGCAATGTGATGAGTTAGTTGCAGTCACATTTTCACGAAGCATTCTATGAGATCTGCCTCGGTCATATGACTTTCGGTAATTCTTCATCCAAAAAGGAATTGGATAAATTATCGCGTCCCATTTATATTCGTCGGTTGCTGGTTAGACAATTAGTTCCTCGTTCAGATTTATGGTTGATCTCGTACACCGTTGTTACCCTGCATCGACAAAGTCTATGATACACTGTCCGCGATTTACTGCGATACGGATTGCAATGTATTTTCTGTTGGACCACCATTTGAATAACAAAACGGGGTCGGGTTCAATTCATATACCAGAAATTAGAACAAGCCCATTTTGAGGAATGCAAAAAGGACGTAGCCTGCAATTACTATATTTCCAAAACATTCGGAAAAAATGTAAAAGGTCTAATAGTTCAAGTGCAAGCAAATGCGCAGATACTGCAGTCTGTGTACCACCTGTATTGATGCAACATTGCATAAGGCTATTGAAAAAGGATTGCTACTGCTTTCAGTAAAATGAGTTTAGTAAAATGAGTTTAGTTTGAGTAAATTTCAGTAAAATGAGTTTAGTTTGAGTATTGTATCAATTTGAAAATTTTGAAAATTCTTTCTCTAGGAAAAAGGATTGGAAATTATTACATTTTGTGCTTTCAAATGAGAAAAAGCGAGAAAATAATTTTGGAAAATTACTTGGCATTTTTACGTTTTACCATTATTTATCACGACAACAGAATACTATTTTGAGGAGTGTTCGATTTTAGTATGTGAATTATAAAAACGCCCCTTAGATTTTCTGTCTCCATCTTGCGCAGAGAAATCCAATTCTCCATGGCTTTGACAAGTTTTCGATTTAAGTAGGAGAACTATAAACAACCTATTTGTTAATAAGTTTCCCTATTCTGTCGTTTTTCAACTATTTTAAAGCTTCGTAAATTTCTGCTAAAAATAAAAAGTTAATTCTGGCATAAATTCAGTTTTAAGTTTTAAAAAATAAAAATATCATCAGAACGCAAGTCTAAGCATATTGCTAAATATTTAGTCTGATTCCATCTTCTGGAATATAGTTTACATAGACGAAACTAATCACATTCAAGTATACCAACTGCAATTCGTTATATTGTATCGTTTCAGTAAATATAGAAAAACCTGTAATGTCTAAGTTATTCTAACTAATTATAATTTTCCTTAAATCGCACACATACTGCTGAATTGCTAGGGATATTAATATTAAAGATTAGAGTTCTCGTAACAGGCATACTGTAATGAACGGCTGGAATTGCAAACCAACTTAACTGATGCATATCGAATTTCGCAATAATAGTTACAAACCTTGAGTTCACAAACCAGAATAATGTAACCTATTCAAAAATAATAATAATTTCAGACCGACTTTAGCACATTTTGACGCTATTTGCAACAAAACCCTACAAACTGAGGGGAAAAAAAGATTTTTCTGAAACTTAATTCAAATTTCGTGTGAAATCATGGTTAAACATGACACATTTGTTTTCGAAATTATAGTTAAATCTAAATTATTATTATGAAATACGAAATGTGTCAGCATTACAAGGTAGTATAATCCTAACCGTAAAGCTGTTCAAATATTTTGGCCTTTTATCCACAGTAATTTCTCTCTAGATATTTTACTAAAAAGTGAATCTGTTTTTGAAAAGGAACCAACCAAAAATATAAATTAAACATCTTGACTAAACAATTAGAGCGCTTACACAATTTACACTGTGCTTGTAGGATACACAGTTGGCAACGGTAAGGTCACATGATATATTCTACACCAACATTCATTTCAGACTAAACAAAAAACAACAAAAAAAAATATTCGGCTATAAAAATGGTTTCACAAACAAACCAATCCAATTAGCACAGACAAAATAAAATAAAAACTTTGACATTTACACATGACAGTGATAAATTAAAATCAGTAGGAAGAAATATAAAAAATGGTCGCTTCTCCACAAAACCAAAAACAAAAGGAAAACAATATTATCACAAAGATTTGTACGCTAAATTCAATCATATATAATCGAAAAAACCTTATCACACTACTAAATCACAATTATTATACCATTTAAAATGTCATTTAGTATATAGAAACTATGTGGGACTGAAATCGTTGTCGTATTTATGTAGAATAAAAAATTAGAAACAATCATAAAACTTTAATTTATTTTAATGCCGCACCATAAATATCGCCAATAAATCAAACCTCTCTCGAATATACGAACACAGCGCCAACGACAATAACAACAACAAAAATTACGAAGACGAGAAAACCCATCTATATATTACCCGCATCTAATATCCTCCACCATACCCTTCAATTTTACAATAATCAAATGGTCGGGGTGGGGTACCTAAAACTCACTTATTTTTGTTTTGTCAACAATAATAAAAATTTTCCACCCATCTGAAGCAGCATCGGCTCCCCGCCTCCTTTATCGATTACGTCGTGTATTATACGCTCTCTCCGGTTTTTATTGTTCTTTTTTTTTAGGTCATAAATTAAATTTTCCATAAATTTATAATTTACATTTTATTGGGAAAATTGAAAAGTTTTTTTTTTTTTTTATTTAGCAGCCGATATATATTAATTAGCAATATATAAATTTGTGTATTTAGTTGTGTGCGCCTATAAGTTGGGGTGGATGTATATGTAAGCGTGCGATCGACTGTAAAATTATGTGTACGGGTAACAAGGTTTGAGGGACAAAACACTCAGTATGTACTAAGTGAAATATAATTTGAGTATAATTATTGTTAATTTATTCATAAATAAAATATGTAAAAATGTCAGGAAACTGTTGTATAGTAACAAAAAAAAAAAGAAAAACAATACTATAGTGGTAATTATAGCTACAATAATAATAATATTCCATTGTTTTGTGCATATAGATTTTTCCCATCCCGTCGTCGCCATTGTCGTTAAATGGCAGTTTCCATCCGGAATATCTTAAAGACAAAAAACTAAAAATAATTGTGATAAACGCAGATAATCGTAAATTATGTGCTGTACTGATAAACGTGAGAGTCAATCTGAGACCACTATTTAGCATTTTTAATTAGTAGACCACTTACATCATGATTGTGTGTGAAAATTGGTTAGTTTAATTGAAACAGAAAAGTTGTTTGGTTTCACATTTTTTTTTATTTTTTTATTTTTTTTTATGGAAAGTTTGATTAACGAGTATCGTGGGCAACAAAATATATTTTCATTATTATGAACTGGAAATCTCTTCCGACAGCTTACTGGGAATATGTTATGAAAATAAATGTGAAGAAAATAATTAGCACGACTTTGAGCTGCATACTTTTAATAATTGTACTAGTTTGTGTGTACAATGAACGTAACTAAATTTGGCTGCATTTAGTTCAACAGCTTTTTTCTTTTGGTTATTTCGATGCACTAAATTAGGAAAAAGCAAGTAGATATCATGTTCAATTAATTAAATGTCATGTGAAAATGTAAAAAATTTCTAATTAGCAAATAATTTATTTAAACGAGATATTTTAAGAGAAAATTTTAAAATAAATAAAACAAAAATCATTTTTTCTCCGCAACATCTACTTAGAACCAGCGCCGTCGAAGTGAGTGCGATCGGAGTATTTGTACAACTTTCGCCTAGTGTTTACTCCTGTACTCCGCTATTTCATTCTGTACTCCCCTGTTCTAATAACTGCAATATTAATAATACATTTACACAATATTTTAACTTATTAGTAATGTGCTAGTCACTTTAGCAGACAATATCAATTCAAACATGTTAAATTTGCGAACTAAATTACCTCAACTTCACAATGCTTTTTTCAGAATATGAAGGTTTGTTGGTAAAACTGATAAAAAGATAATTTAGAGTGTTTCACAACTTATAAAAACAGCAAGGCACTCTTAATGGAGCACCAGGTAAACTCAAACATGACAGAGATTACCTGATTTTAACAAAAAACTTTTTTCTGCTTTGGCTAAATATCATATTAGGACCTCCTGAATACAAAACTTACGATGCAAGACAAATTATGCGGCCGTTTATCCTTATCGCACAAAAACGATGGAAATCTTGATTTACAATACATACTCTAATAGGACCCTCTCTTAAAGGGATACAAAAATAATACTGTAAGATAATTTTTGCAGTCATTTAACCTTTTCAGACTAGAAAGTTGTATGAAAGTCTGGATTTCTGCAGTGTGATATGGGAAATTTAATTCGTCCAATACGCCTTGACATCCTTGCTCCTCCTTCCCTAGGTAGAATATAGGTAGGAATAGGGTGACCATACCTCCTAAAAAATTCAGGAGGAACCAGAAAAATAATGATTTCAACAAAATTTAATTCAAACTATCCGAAATGACTGGCCCAATATTTACTCTTTATATAAAGGGTGCGTTTTTTAAAAAATGCCAGGCTCTTATCTCGAGAACGGTGCTAGATTGGAGGAAATTACTTATAATGAAAGTTGTCTTTCAATTCGATCTTGACTTCGACCTTCAAGGTCATTTGAACGTCAAATTGAATTTTTTAAGTAGAAATAGCTATTTCTGACCCCGGATTCGGAAAGATCGCAAAATTATATGTTCAGATAAGAACTTTAGGCTCTTCTTTTGAATGACTTTTAGATGTTAATTCAAGGACAAATTACTAAATAATAAGAAATAATCAGCAAATAATAAATTTTAATGGGGAATACACCAAGACAATACTAACTTGGTACTTTAGGTCGTGGTTGATCCTGATTATTTCTTTTTATTTAGTAATTTGTCCTTGAATTAACATCTAAAAATCATTCAAAAGAAGACCCTAAAGTTCCTATCTGAACATTTAATTTTGCGATCTTTCCGAATCCGGGGTCAAAAATAGCTATTTCTATTTAAAAAATTCAATTTGACGTTCAAATGACCTTGAAGGTCGAAGTCAAGAACGAATTGAAGGTCACCATCCGATGTCCCCCTCGAAAATAATAATGGAATTTAACTAAGCAGAGCTGGAAACTTGAAAATAAAACACGGATGATTCCAAATTAATTTTTATTTTAAAAAACCTTTTATTTTGCTTCTTTTAGGTTGTGTCACTTGAACAAGATATTATTGACTCAAGTGAAGTTAGCTACAATAGTTAAATACAGTGAAATATATGAAATGATTCGAATGCGTTCAATGCTTATTTCCAATACTCCTCCTCATTTGAATGATCCCGAAGAACATTGACACGAGGTCCCGCCAATGGTTTCCGTAGGGCAATATTGGCATGTAACAATACATTTGTCGATGTAACCCTTGACAAATGCCTCTCGAACATCAATATGTTTGGTACGTGACGACAATTTCTCCTCCTTAATGAATTTCAAACAACTTTGATTGTCTTCGAAAATTGTTGTCGGTTTTTCTTGTCTTATTTAGCTTGTAAATCCACTTGCAGCCAACTAGATTTGCACCTTCTGGAATTTTCACAAGCTCGCATATATGATTCTCCATCAATGACTTCATCTCATCTGTCATTGCTTGAATCCACAGCCTCTTTTGATCACCCTTGATAGCTTCTACGTAGCACTTTGGTTCTTGAATGACTGAACTCACCACGTTCATTTCTTCAATAAGTTTCTTTGGCGGAATTCCTTTGTTAGCACGTTGTGATCGTCTAACAGTTTGCTCTTCATCTTCATTCTGAACGTGATCTTGTATTGGATTCTCTTCCTGAACTTCCTCATCGACTAATTCCTTTTGCACCTGATCGTTTTCTTCATCTTCAAAGTTGTTCAACTCTGAATTGTCGATAATTTGTTCCTGTTGATAATCTTCGCTGAACTTGATAGGTAACAAATGGCCCCTTTCGACGAACTGAACATCTCGACTAACTGTGACTCGATCGGTTTCCGGACTGTAACAACGATATGCCTTTGATTCGTAATCATAATCGACCAGCACTGCTTTCACACCCTTTGAATCGAATTTGCGCCTTGTTTGGTTTGGTACATGCATTTAACATTCTGATCCGAATTTTCTGAAGTATTGCACATTCGGACTTTTCTGGAACCAGCCTTCATATGGCGTTGTTTCTGTACCCTTTGTTAGCAAACGATTCTGGACATAGTTAGCCATCATTACAGCTTCGCCCCAAAACTTTTTCTCTAGACCTGCGTCAATTAGCATGCAGTGAACCATTTCTACCAACGTTCTGTTTTTGCGTTCCGCTGTTCCGTTTTGTTGAGGTGTGAATGCAGTAGTTCTCTGGATTTGAATTCCGCTCGACTTTAAATAATTCACGAATTCATTACTGATGTACTCTCCTCCTCGATCTGTACGGATGCATTTAGGTTTCTTTCCGAATTAGACCTTTACCATCGCAAAATTTCCTTGAATTTGCTGTAAACTGATGATTTATTTGCGATTAGGTAGCTGACTGTAAATTTTGAGTAATCATCTATGAATATCACAATGTAACGATTACCTGATGGTGTGGTCGTTTGCATCGGACCACAAACATCCGAATGAATCAGATCAATGACGGCAACTGCTTTATTACTCGACTTGACCGGAAACTTGATTCGAGTAATTTTTCATTCGAGACACACTCTGCACTTGGAGTTGATTTCGCAATCCGCTGTAGACTCGCTAAAGTTAATACCTTTAACCAAATTTCGTTTCGCCAATGATTTCACAACTTTGATGTCTCTATGGCCTAGAACCTTATGCCAATAATGTATGCAGCCATTGGATTCCTTTCCGACCGAGTAAACTTTGTGAGGTTCCTTTAGTCTGTAAAGTTTACCGCTGATTTCGCCAACTGCAATTTGCCGACTGTTTTCCCTTATTTCACAGTTGTTGCCCTAGAAATTTACTTGAAAACCTTTTTCCGTTAGCTTTTTGACTGAAAGTAAATTTCCCTTGATATCTGGCATTAGCAACACGTCTGTGATTCTTACTAGAAGACTTTGATTTTCTTCATTTAGAAAATCATCTTTAATTGTGCCTTTACCCGCAGCTGTTAATTGTTGACCACTTGCAACGCTTACTTTATCACTACAATTCATGTCGATGTTGACGAAAATATCCTTAGAACTGGCAATGTGACATGTGGCACCTGAATCGATAATCCAGCCATCACCTACTTGATGTGTCACAAACAGTTTTTATGTTTCATCTTTCGCTAGATTCGCCAGGCTTTGTATTTTCGACAATCCTTTTTGATGTGACCGCTTCTTTTGCAAAAATAGCACTCAAACTTTTTATTTTCACCTTTTTGACCTTTCGTTGCTCTTGGTGTGTCAACTTTTAATGCAGTCATCCGTTGTTCCGCCTCGATCCATCTTCTTTTGAATTCCGCGAGAACCTTTGATTTAACTAACGTGAGTGTCAATTCACTCTCTTCTTTACCTTCGAGCGCCGTTACCAAACCGTCATACCTTGGTGGCAAAGAAGCCAACAACGTAGCACTCATAAAAAATTCCGGACCAAAATCTGCACCAAGCGCCAATATTTTTCGAAACAGCTCGTTCATGGAATTCACGTGTTTTTCCGCATCTCCACCTTCATCAAGCCGCTGGTGCATGATTAACTTCAAAATGTACACACGATTGCTTGGTGTGTTTGATTCATACGTTTCGTTAAGAATTCTCCATGTATTTCTTGCTGAATCTGCACCGATGATTTGACGAATTTGATCGTCTTCTACATTCAATGCAATTGTTGCTGCTGTAACTGGTGATGGTTGTACTTCATTGATAACTGCCCATAAACCGTTTTCTTTAAGAAGCATTTCCATTTTGTATTTCCATACAAAATAATTTGTTCCGTTTAGCTTTGAAATGCTGTATCTTGATTCAGCTGACGCCATCCTTTTCCCTATGTGAATTTCACAACACCCAAAAATCAATTTCACTTTATCCAATTAATCTGCCTTAATTTTTCGAAATATCCATATTCTTCATCCACTGGACCAATAACCTAATGGAATTTAACTAAGCAGAGCTGGAAACTTGAAAAAATTCCAGATTAATTTTTATTTTAAAAAATCTTTTATTTTGCTTCTTTTAGGTTGTGTCACTTAACAAGATATTATTGACTCAAGTGAAGTTAGCTACAATAGTTAAATACAGTGAAACATATGAAATGATTCGAATGCATTCAATGCTTATTTCCAATAAATAAATCACTTTTCTTTTAATATTCAAATGTACCTAATTTGCTGGATTGTGATTTTTTTTAAACAGAAAATACCAACGATTATTTATGTCTGAGGTTTAACTATTGCATTTCGTATGTACTTCCTTCTGACTATACATACTGCCCTGAAAACGTACCCTGTTTAAAGTATTCAGAGCGACAGCACTGACCGACCCTGCGCTGCCTGTCACTGAGATACTGATACTGACATCAATTGATTTTAAAGAAAACACCTGTTGACTTTTTTTATCAGGCTGACTCTGTTAAAACACAGATCAGCCCTCGAACGAAGTGGAGCAAGCCCCTAACCTCAATCGAACTCTAATTCTCCAATTCCGATTTGTTTATCCGATTACTTACACAACGTTTTAGTTCACACAAAACTATCGCACAGACACACTGACTTAGTGAATTATAAACTAATTTCTTAAAATTTTAAAATAAGACGGCAAATTGACAACATAAGCAGACTGAGACTTTACCCACTTGAGAATATGATAGAAAAAATATTTAAATATTTTTATAAAAACAATTTTAAATTTTTTTGCTCAAAATACGATTTTCTGTGAATATATAACCCAATTAACGTAACCTAATTTACCGCTAACACGTCATTCCTTACGTATTTCACATTGAACCTTAAAACTCGAACTTCCTTCAAAAAAATTCTTCTAAAAATCCTAAACATTCTTCTCTCCACTATAACGAGGCTGCCTAAGGTTTAAATAATTTTCTAGTGTTCACTGTTAACCGTTATAAAATAAAGCGCGATAATTAAATAAAGTAAGTTAATTAAATTTGGCGATTGAATTTACGGTTTTTAGGATTAAAATAATTGACGGTCTTGTCTCGTCACACTTATTAAGGGCCAATTCCTTGCGAATTGAAACTAAAACAAAATGTTCGCAGCTGAAGCGAGGCTTCTAATAGTAGTACTTTAAAATAAATTTTCCATTAACTATTTACGGTTGCGCTAATCGGTTCCCTTCCCTACGAGAAAAACTTAAAACTCCCAAAACGATAATCTAAACATATCTGTGATTTCGTGGAGAGTTGTGGCCGCGTTACGACCTATTAAGCTTTAACAGCACACAGGGCTTAACGCTTTAATATTAAAATAGATAAATAGTTCTAAACCAATAAATAAATCACTTTTCTTTGAATATTTAAAAATAGCTCAAAAATTAAAAACAATTTTAGTGTAATTTGCTGGATGATGATTTTTTATTTATGTCTAAGCTAAGTATCTATTGTATTTTGTATGTACTGTCCTCCCTTCTGACTTAAAATACTCCCCTGAAAAATTGAAACGTACTCCGTTTAAAGTTTTCAGAGTGACAGCACTGACTTAGACATCGCAAAAAATTCATTTGGTGAATATTTAATCGAGCCAATCATGTTTAAGCATGTTTTGTTTTTTGACAATAACAATCGAATTTGTATGTTGCTTATTAGTTCATGTTCTATCATGGTCGTGTGGATTTCGTAATAAAGATTGAAAACGAAAACCTGGAGAAACACGTCGTTCACGTTACACGACAGAAATCCCATTCTAGAAATTCTATGTACATATCTAAGTAATTAAACAATTCTGTACCATTCTGTGTCAATCACTTTACGGCGTTTATGACGTATAGTTTCAAATAGTGCGTATAAGTACTTTGTTTGCATTTGTGTGTTGTTGGTAGTCTCTTAATAATGACAAGATTAAATTGAGATAATCATTTAAGTGAAATGAACGTTAAAGTGATGTGTAAAATGTACACAAACGGGATTTTAAGCGAAAAAGTAAAGTGTTTTGGTGTATGTGGTGAATTTGTCCACAATAAATATAGTGGATTATCATCTTTTCCATATAAACTTACAGTTGACATTAGAAACTTTCAATTTATTTGTCAGGAAGACTCAAGAAGTAATCAGAACAGCTTTTCTGGAGAAATTGAATCTGTGGTGCAGTCGGAACGGAAGGGATTGCACCCAACATTTGCTGATAAACTGATAGCAAAACCAATATATGTAAATGCCCTTTCACCAAATAATATTAAAGAGTACAGCAAGTCTTCAAAAATTGTTTCCTGTTCTGGTTCCGAAGATTCGGGTTGTAGACTGAACAGCAATTACATGCATAACATGGAAATATCGTGCTCTATTGGTAATAAAAAATTGATACCTCCCGTATACGCTAAGCAACAGAGGCAACAGAATTTTAATGTTTGTGTTACAAATATCTTATTGTATTAGGAGTACAAATTGAAAATGCGGGATTTTTTTCTATTTTTGAACGTTTATTCTGAAAAAATGGTAACAAATGAATTATCCATCGCTAGCCACAACTTTTTCCCATCTTTCTGACAATTTACGGATACCGTCGCGAAAAAATTCGGCCGGCTTGGCTGCTATCCAGGCATCGACCCATTTTTGGGCTTCTTCGTAAGAATGGAAGCGCTGGTCAGCTAGGCCATGTGTCATCGATCGGAAAAGGTGGTAATCGGAAGGAGCAATATCTGGGCTATACGGCGGGTGGGGTAAGACTTCCCATTTCAGCGTTTGTAGGTATGTATTAAAACTTCCCGCAAATGCTGTTTTGTTGGCACGAAACTCGACATATTGAGAGCTCAAAAAACTATGAATTTGACACTGCGACAAATTGACACATACTGAAAATTAAAGCTATAAGACGTAGCTTTGACATGAACATAGTAACAGTACTGCCTGATGCGTATAGCTTTAGTAACGCCATCTGTTATCAATCCCGCATTTTCAATTTGTACCCCTAATATATTCATATTTAAACTGTTGTATCGAAATTTTGGCTTCATTTACCGACACTTGATCCTCTAACTGCTGAGGATGATATTTTGACTCTTGTTCACAGATATTTAGGTACCGGTTTTTTCAAAGTGGGCAAGCTGCTTCCGAAAACAAGAGATATTCATGACTAGGAATACATCTGTTTTAAATTAGGAATTAATTTTGATCTTTGTGATGAGGCTCTAAATTCCTAAACGTGGTCAACTGGGGTATTTATTAGACTTAGAGAATATTTTGATTATTATCTCTGAAACATGGCTTCAATGAGCGCATTGCATATGCTATCCAATTTATCATCTTATTTATTGCTGTATACGTATTATTGGATTCAATTCCTTTTTCCTGAGGGTCGCTGTATATGTTCCCTGCGGATCTACTTTGGAATATTATCTTGTAATTATTCCTGGCGTAGTTTGTTTAGTGATGCTGCCAAAGTAGAAAAATTTGGTATAAATTTATTGTAGTAATTAATTTTGCCTAAAATGCCGCAACCTCCTTTATATTTTCGGGTTCCGGCATATTACTAACCGCTTCTTGACGCGTTTTGGATGGGCGTATATCTTTTGCGCTTATAATGTGGCCCAAATACTCTATTGCTTCAGCGGCCAACTAAATAAGTCGTGCAACCAGAAATTTCCAAAACCGATACCTCCATGAATCGCTGGAAAATGCCTGAAGCACTAGCTACCCCCAACGGCATACGTTGGTATTCAAACAAGCCAAATGGTGTATTTATCGACACTAATTTTTTAGAATCATCAGATAGGGCAATTTGGAGATAAGTGTCTCATAAGTCCATTTTAGTAAAGAACTGACCTCCCTGTAACTGGTGAAAAATTTCTTGAGTGGAATAGAACATCGATCAATTTAGAGTTGTGGGTTGACCGTTACTTTAAAATCCCTCGAAATTCTTACCTTGCCATTTCGCTTATACCAACAACTACAATCGTAGCGGCCCATGCGCTGAAATTTAGTGGTTTTAAAATCCGAAGACGCGTCCAACCTTTGATATACAAATACACGATGCTCCAGTATCGACTTAAAACGGTAAATTAAGATTGTTTCTATTTAAATTGATCGACAATGTTCTTTGTTGGATAACGGTATTGTTGACGTTAAATTTTCACACAATGTAAATATGGTTTCGAACAAGTTATGGCAAAAATTTGTTGACTGTTAACATTTTTCGATATATTTACGGTCGAATGTTCGTGTGTTCTGCTATTATTTTGATTAACCCGGGAAAACTTCATACATATAGAGGCAATATGACCCGCTATTCCGCACTTATTACCAATAGATTTTATATTGCCAACAGTGTCGGTCATGATCATCACCACTACTGGGGCACGATTTTATTTTTGAACTACGAAAATTATGCTTACTTGATTGCTTGATTTCGATTGTTATAATGATTTCGAATTTTCTGGCGACTTTGCCGTGACTGATCACATGACCCTACTTGATTTACGTCTGCAATGGTTGTATCTTCACCTTTTATTGTATCACATGTTCTATTCGTCGATTCGCAGACGCTAGCAATTTGAAAGACTACTTCGAGTGTTGGATTTGTTTATAATAACGCTACCGTCCGTACACTCCTATGATGGGTATGTAGAACTATCAAGTCACGAATCAAAAAATATACGAACGATTCCTCGCATCCATAGTTTTGGAACACACAAATTAAAAATTACGGGCAATATCTCGTAAATCTTCATTAAAGTTATCAATTAGCTCTTTTAGTGTCTTACCTGAGAAATTTTTTCCTCCGAGTAAATTTAGTAGCAGCTCAAAAACTTTGTCGCCAACCCAGGACTAAAATAAGCATGTTTCTGGCTATCTCTAGATTTTTTAGTTTAGATAAATTTATGGATCACTTACAATATTACAAGATACTTCAAATTAAGGATCATTCACCACATTAAAATTATAGTTCATTCATCAGCCACCATATCATCAAATATACATATATGTGGGACCTGTTTCTTACTTGTGCATGGGTCAAATAAAAATTCTGAAAATTGCTCTGAAATCGAAACGGCAAATTAAGAGTTGATTTAATCAAAAATCTTTAAAACTCTTGGATGACTTGTACAAAAATTAAGAAAAAGTCAGATTTGTGGGATCTGTTTCAAACTTTCAAATGGGACACAAGAAAATTCTGAAAATGGTTTAGAATCTATTACAAATTTATGAATAGATCAAAAGAAAATTCTACAACGAAGAGTTCAATTAATCAGAAGCACTTGATACTTATAACGGAGATTTTAACACAAATGTTTAAAAATGATCTATGTGGTTCTTCCTTACTTTAGAAAGTATACATAAATATTGAAAATTTTAAGGGAATATGGAAACAGGTTGGCGTATTCTGAAATCATAACTGTAAGTTACAGATCGTCGGTTGAATTAATCAGAAACCATTAAGACTTTTGAGTGTTCCTAAAGAAAAATATAAAATACACTATATATGTGGAACCTGTTTCTAACTTTGGATGAGTCCAACGAAAATTCTTAAAATTACTTATAAGAGATTGCCATTTTTACTGGAATCGAAACTAGAGTGGACAAATTAATCACGGTAGTATTAATCAAAATCTTTTAGAAGTTTTGAATGATTCCAAAAAATATATACTATATGTATGTAGCTCCTCGTCTGAAACCTTTAGTACTTTGGACGGCGCTTTTATCTTTTTTACAATTAGGCGAAACAAAAATTGAATAAATTTAGTTTGTTTGACTGAAGGAAATTATAATTGAACTGTATATTGCTAGATAAATCATACGATACATAAACAAGTTTAGTTGTATTACACAATAAGTGCGCAGTATTGTTATGATGCTAACTCCTCTGTTTGAAAAATACGTCATTTATCAGGTACTGTCAGATCGCCGACGAAACAAAAGTGGGAAAACGTCTTTTTTGGTTGGTAAAAGCAAGTATTACGTAAACTTTTTAAATTAAATATGAAGCTTGAAAATAGGTTGGCAATTGTTGTATAAATTAGAAACGTCTTCTACTTTTGAATGATTCATATGAAAAACTTTAAAAAATATGTATGTGGGACCTGATTCTAAAATTATGTCTGGGTCAAACAAAAATTCTTTAGAATTTTTGGATAATTCGTACGAAAAAGTAAAAAAAAAATTTTTGTGGGATCTGTTTCAAACTCACAAACGGGCGGAAAGAAAATTCTGAAAATGGTCTATAGAATTTTTGGATGATTAATAGAAAAAATTTAAAAAATATATATATTTGTGGGATCTATTTCAAAATTCTACAACCAGAGTTCAATTAGTCAGAAGCATTTATAGTACTTTTATATGAGATTTTAATTCAAATGTTTACCAAATTTTAACCCCTTCAGACCGTGCAAACATAAACAATGAAAATTTTAATGGAACATTGAAACTGGTTTGCAAATTCAGAAATAAAAACTATAGGTTACAGATCGTCGGTTGAATTAATCAGAAACCATTAGAACGTTTGGATATTTCATAAAAAAATATAAAAAATATATATAACTGGATTATTCACTGAAATCGAAACCAAAATTGACGGTAGTGTCGATCAGAAGCCTTTAGCGTTTGAATGATTCCAAAAAATGACATATGTAGGATCTGTTTTAACTGTTGCCACGGGTCGAACGAAACTTTTGCAATAAATTTAGTTTGTACGACTGAAGAAAGTTTTACTAGAATATTATTGAATAATTCATACTATAAATAAAAAGGGTTTAGTTGCATTACACAAAAAGTGCGCAGTATTGTTAGGATGCTAAATAACTAAAACCCTCTGTTTGAAAAAAATGTTAGCTATCAGTATTGGCAGATCGCCGACGATATAAAAGTAAGAAAACGTTGGAACTTTCTGATGGTTAATAGGTATTTGGTAATAGCCAGTAACACGTAGAGTTTTAAAATTAAGTATAAAGTTTGGAAACGGGTTTACCTATATTCTGACATATAAACTAGAGCCGACAAATTAAATTGTTTAATAAATCAGAAATATTTTCTACTTTAGAATGATTCATATGAAACACTTAAAACAAAATATATATGTGGGACCTGTTTTTAACTTTTCAGGGGTCAAAAATAAAAATGCTGAATTACCATGAAATTAAATAGAAATTTTGAGAGTTTTCGGATGATTCGTACGAACATTTAAAAAAAGTCATATTGGTGGAATCTGTTTCAAACTTTTGATTGGGACAAACGAAAATTTTGAAAATGGCATTTAGAACTTTTGGATGATTAATATGAAAAGTTTAAAAAAAACTTTATTTGTGGGAACTGTTTCAAATTGTTTAATGGGTCAAACGAAATCTCTACAATGAAGAGTTTAATTAATAAGCAGCACTTAGGCTGTTTTCGCAACGAATACTTATTTTTGGAACCTAACTTATTCCATAAGAAATTACATTGAATAAGTTAGGTTCCACAAATAAGTATTCGTTATATTAAAAATTACTTTATTTGCTGCCTGTTCCAATTTTTTGAATGAATTATAGAAAATTCTCAAAATTCTCGTAGACCATCCTAAAAGATTAATCTATACATTTAAATTATTACTGGATTTAAATCAACAGTTGAGATATTCCGAAGCAAAAGATTCTCAAAGATAAAGGGTTGACCTTTACAGTAACATCGAAACAGCAGAGGTGTTAAATTATTCAACTGTCAATTTAACACCAATTTTAAAATGATTATGTGGGCGGATTTTCTATTTGTTGAAGGGGTTAGTCAAACCAAAATTCTGCAAAAATTTCATGGTGTGTGAAATGTTTAATGGTTTTTTTTTTCAGTATAGATTGGATTAATCGGAAATTTTTAGAATGTTTAAATGATAATTTAGGGGATATATTGCTAATTTTTAGAACGGTTTAGGTTTTTAGAACTTTTGAAGAATAATACGAAAAATTAAAAGAAATGATGTTTGTGGGATCTGTTTCAAACTTTTGAATTGGCCAAAGGAAAATTCTACAACAAAGAGTGGCCTAAACACAGAAATCGAAACCAAAACAAACAAACTATCAATTGAATTAATCAGAAGCCTTCATACATAATCTTTGTGGAACCACTTATATTCTGAAAATTTGTCCGATGTTCGAAATTATCGATTGAACTTAATCAGAAGTCTAAACAAAAGGTCGACAAATGAACAGTTGCAATAATTATAAATTTTTGGAACTTTTAGATGATTCCAAAAAAACAAAAAGAATTATGTGGGACTTGTTTTTGTGTTCGGCACGGATCAAACAGAAATTCTCAAAATTTCAGCGAACCATAGTAATGTGATGGCATATGCATTGAAATCGAATCCGCCGAGTTAACAAATTAATTGTAGAACTAAACAAAAGCATTAGTATTTTGGATGGTTGTTAAGAAAACATTTTAAAATGTGGGACCAGTTTCTACCTTTTGAATGGGACTTAAAGATATTGGCCAACTACTTTGGATTTCTATGTATTTGGTCGCATGTACGTACATAAATTTGCGATAAAAGGGACTTGGTACTAAACGATTGAAATTTTTTTTTTTTTTTTTTTTGAGTTTGTTTAGTTCTTAGGATTCATCATTATTTCAGTTTTCGTTGAACATTTACTTCAAAACCTTAATTTCTTTACAATTACAACACATTTTTGAATTTTTATATTTATATCTAACATTAATTCGACATTTTAATATCCTAAGGTATTTCGTTGGAATTGGAGACGTTAAAATGGATTATCTAATTTGAAAATTCTCCGAAGTATCTATAAATCAATTGCTATTTTTGCAGAAGATATATTAGCCCATCGGGAGATTTTCTCTAATTTTCTCTACTAATTGTGTTATTTATTTTCTATCTCATTACAGATTGGTAGTTTAAAGGGATACTATTTATTTCATCACAGGCACGTATCAAAACGATCAATTGAAACAAGTGATTTACATCATTCAGCGTTAAAATCTGAACCAGAGGTAAACTAAATAAATTACGGGTTATTAAATTAATTGATTTAATGTTTGATTTTTTATTTTTTTTTATTTATTGCGCAGGTCCGATGGGTGCAACAACAACACGAACACGTTCGTAAGAAACGTGATTTTAGCCAAGATATCCGGTATCCCGGTTTAAGTAGTGAAGTATTTCATGGTGTGGCACCACAGTCACGAATCAATTATCGTGATGCAATCGTACACAATATATTTCCGGATCCTTTATTTAAGGAACAATGGTACCTGGTGAGTAGAGTATGTGTTTGTCCCGTTTTTTTTGTCTTTTTATATTTTGTATAGTTACTAACCTATACGTATATAGATATAGAGTCCCCCATAAAGCATGTTTAAATGCTCATCCCGTCCATATATGTATAATATGATTTTTTTTTTTTTTAAACTCGTAATAAAAATCCAATATTATCTGGAAATGAGACACGATGAATCATGAAAACTCTCTTGTCCAGTGTACGTACATAAACATAAATGTCAAAAGCAATAAAATATTAGACATACCGACAAAATCATTAAATTTCAATTTTCCAAAAAAAAAAGTTAATTTAAAAGCAAAAAACATAAAATTTAATTATTTTTATATCGAAATGTGAAAATTTTTATGTTCTGCTTGCTATACTTCGTCCGTACATGCTGTAATATCTAATATACGTTTCGTTAGCAGACAATAGGAAGGGGGGCGTTTGCACTGTGCACTTTGGAATTGACTTTTTGTCTTCTTGTTGGTGTATCTTTTACGAGTTAGATTTCGTTTGTTTTAATGTTTTGTTTTTGATAAGTTTTTATCAAGTATGTAATACGATTATTTGAATGACATTTTTAAAGCAATTTGGTATAACAAAACCGTTTTTACGATCTGTATAGTTTGGCTGAGTTTAATTCGAATATTTGATTCTGAAATTTAATTAGCGATGGAGTACAATAAACGAAAATCCTCGTCCTTGGCGGTACCTAGTGGTACTGCATTCTGCCGAGTGAAATAATACAATTTGTCAAGTCAAGATAGTAACAGCAATATCTTTCAAATCTTTTTCTAATCTTTCTACAACTGTAAGTCACCACCTGTTTATGTCAAATAAATGCTTAAATATTTCAAAATCAATATTGTGTTGTTCAAGATGCACTGTCCTGAAGAATAGTGTGCAAGTTGGATTCGATATATTTTGAAAAATCGTCTGCCGTATTCCGTTACGGACTTTGTTTCATTAAACATTTATTTAGCACACATCAGTAGTTCAGATTTTTTTCTTTAATATTAAAACCAACGCAATCAGTTTGATGTGTAAAACAAATCTAATTTTGTTATGACTGTATTACATAAAATATAGGTAGAATATTGCAATCCTTAAATTAGCATGAATGTTTTGAGTAGCTCGCCACGCTCAATTTAATGTAGAAGAAACCTGAAATTCTTACGTACCTTTTTGAAGTGAAAGTGATTTATTTGTAGTTGTTGGCGGTATTTGCAGTTCTTGCTCAGTGTCGTTATTTAATTTAATTTACTACTTTATTATATATTTTTGCGCTCTATCTCACAAAACGATTTCAGCTTCTGCAACGCAAATGCTGTGTTCCTTTTTCCGATCTAATCTAGTAAAAGTAGGCCGTGAGTTGTGCGCAATCACCGGACACATTTGATAGAACGATAAAATTAAATTTAAAGGCTGAAACCTCACGAGATGGTCAAAACCTGAAAATAAAGCGCAATCCTGAACTTTTCTAAACTCAATCCCTAACTTAACCACTTAATCCCTTACTCAACCCGAACTCAATCTAAAACTCAACTTCCAACTTAATAACCAAAAATTACCCCACCCCAATCCTAAACTCAATCATCAATTCAACCCCTACTCAACTTCAACCGAACTTAGACTCAACCCATACTCAACTCAACTCTTATTTCAATCTAAACTCAATTTCACCTGAACCCTTGCTTAACCCCAACTCAATCCTCAACCAACCCGAACTTCAATGCCCATGAATCCTCAAATCAACTCAGAACAGCCTAACCTAACTTACAGAATAGCCCAACCTAACCAACTCAAACCCCAAATAAATTCCCAATAGAAATAACTCCCAACTCAATCCTCAACTTTACCCTAAACTCAACATCCAGCTCAATCCCTAAATCAAATGGTCCCAAAAAATACAAGCATAATATACATACAAACAAATCCCAACTAAACCGCTCATACAAAGCCAACTCAACTTCCAAATCAACTCTCAACTCAACCTCAAACACAAGCCAATCTCAGTACTCAACTCATTCCTTAAATCAAACCAAAAATTGCATGCGTACATGAACTCAACTCAATCCTAACTTAAGCTCCAACTCGACTCAACTCAACCCTCAAATTAATCCAAAACTCAACGCCCAAGTCAATCCACAAATCAGCAAGGTCCGAAAAACTACTGCATCCACGAACTCAACTCAAGCTAACTTATAACGCAAGATTCAACACAACTGAAATAAATCCCCAACTAAACCGCTGACTAAACCAATCCTAAACTAGCCCCAAAACAATCCAACCCAACCCGTAACTAAATCCCAAACTCAACGTTTAACTCAATTCTCAAATCACAGTAGTCTGAAAAACTGCATACTCAACCAAATCAACTCAAGCAAACTCAATCCTAACCCAGCGCCAGCTCAACCCCAACTCAATCCCAATTCGAACCCATCAACTCAAGCCTCAGCTCAATCCTCAAACTAACATATTTGGTCAAGAAGGGTTGCAAAACACGTTAGAATACCGTACCTGTTAAAAACCACGTAGTTATTGTTGATCCTCTAGGCGGACAGGTTTCAAAAGTCTTTCAATTCTCCGTCTTGACCATAGAACCAGATTGTAGAAAAAAATTCTTTATCAAAACAGCTTCTCTCGAGATTCCGTCGATGCAGAAAAATGAAATGTTTTGTTTGCTGTTTCGGACACATGGACATTCAAAACGTCGAGAAAAGTGATGAAAAAATCCAATTTTTTTTTTTTTTTTGAATTTTTGACAGTATGTCAATAACTTTGGCCATCGAATACCGAAGGTACAAGTAAAGATGGTCCTGAGAAGGTCTAGCGCCTTAATGTATGACGGACCTCCGATCGCGTTTCCTGGCAAGTCGATGGACCTTACGGTGCGCTTAATATCGGAATCCAAGTTTGACCACATATTTAATGTCTGGTTAATGCCATCATTCATACGATACTGGGATGTCCTGAGTGAAAAATTCGGAGAAAGACGCTTGTCCTGTAGACAGGGACAATATCCTTGTATACGTGATATTCCTTTGCGGCGGTTGAATCACCTCCTTCATGTCTAGCTAAGAACTTTGAAGAAATCTACGTTTTTTAAGACGGTTAATGGTCTGTGGTGATGGTAAAATGTGTCCCACACATTTTACCACCACCCCAGCCCCACACATTTGGACAAATTTCGCTTAGCTTTCGGCAGAGCTCTCGAATGAATGATATCGGCCTCTAAAACTTATCGACGAGTCGGTCACAGAGTCTGGTTGAATATCACGACCGATAAATTAAGCTATAATGCATAATAGACAAGAACGCTATTAAAAATTTAGAAGTTTCAGACAAGCTTAAGATTTGTGGTTGGGTTTACTTTTCGGTAATCCGTCTAGAGACCAAAGCGTCGTAAGCTTGCTTTTGTATCGAAAACGAATTCTTGAACTTAGCCCCATTCGATAACTAAACGGGGATCAACACTCTGTTGTTTTACATTTAGTCAAGCATTTTTTGTCAACTATGAAGACTTTTTTGCTTTCCAAAACGTGTTAACGTTTTGCAGCTTCCATGGATTTTAAAAGCCTTTTAATTTAGATCGGTGTTTTGTAGGACCAATAATTTACTTAATAACTGACTTAATCAAAATTATCAACACGACTTGAAACTACAGAATTTACTTGTGGAACCTAATCAATTAAATTGAATCTAAATATTTTATAGTTGACAACTAACAACCACAAGGTTAACATTGTAGAACTTAATCTAGAATTCTACATGGCATTGCTCTGTAAGGGCATAAACTTTAAAACAAAACTAAGGATTTGTTAAATAAACAGATTGCAATTTAGGTCCCAGACAAATTGCAATTGAAATCACAGAATAAACGTATGCTAGTGACAATTTCAAATTTTTGGAAAAAATGTCACTACCTATGTAGTTTTAATTACATAGTTTATGTTCTAGTATAAAATAAATTATGTTGATACTGTTTTGTAAACTGAACTTATTTGTGAAATTTAACATATACGAGGGTGAATCAAAATGTCTTGCAATATCATATGAAAAAAAAGAGTGAGTGAGACAACTATATATTTTTTTTTTAAAAATTTTGTCGCTGTGAAACTTATAGAAACAAAATTCGATGTAATTTTTACAGTTCGTTTCTTTTCTTCAATTTAGTAGCTCGTGTTTTGAAAAAAATGCAAAATGAATGAAATTGAATATCGTGCCGTTATTAAATTTTTCTGTAAAGATGGACGCAACGCAATTTATATATTCAATTACACATCGAAAGTTTACGGCGAATTTGCACAGTAACAAAGTGGGTAAAATTGTTCAAAAGTGGTCGGGAGTCATTAGAAGACGACAACCGCCCGGGTCGTCCCGCAAATGCTATTAGCCATGAAAACATACTTTTGGCAGAATCAATTGTATTAGAGGACCGCCGTATTTCTGTTTCGCGGTTAGCGTGGAGACTTTCCCTTTCATATGGTACGGTACCACTTATACCATATTACATGACCACCTTTACATGTCAAAAGTAAGTGCGCGATGGGTTCCCCGTTTGTTGACTGCACAACAAAAGAAAATTCGTGTTCAAACTTCAAAGGCGATTTTAGAAATGTATGAAGAAGATCCAGAAAACTTCTTGGATAACATAATAACTGGCGATGAAACATGGATTCATCATTGGGATCCGGAATCCAAACCAGAATCGATGCAATGGATTAAACGTGGTGAACCACCACCAAAGAAATTCAAAACTCAACCGTCTGCCGGTAAGGTTTTGGCAACAACTTTTTGGCATGCTGAAGGGATATTGATGATTTATTATATGCCATCGAAAACCACAATCACAGGTATCTATTACGCAAAGGTTTTGCGAAAATTGAAAAAAGCGATCCGGGAAAAACGGCCAAAGAAAGTTAGAAAAAAACGTTACTTCTTCACGACAATGCACCAGTGCACAAGGCTAAAGTTGCTCAAGCTGCATTAAGGGACTGCGGCTTCGTAGAAATTCCGCATCCACCATACAGTCCAGACTTGGCACCCAGTGACTACTTTCTGTTTCCCAATTTGAAAAAAAAAAAAATTAAGGGGCCGGAAATTTTCCAGTGATTCTGAAGTACAGTCTGTTGTAAATGAATATTTTATGGATCAAAAGAAAACTTTTTTTTAGAGGGCTTAGACAAGTTAATTGATCGATGTAACAAATGTATAAAACTTAAAGAAGATTTCGTCGAAAAATAAAAATATTGCTGTCTCACTCACTCTTTTTTTTTATATGATATTGCAAGACATTTTGATTCGCCCTCGTACCTATATTGTAACTAACAGACTTTCACATTATTCAAATTAACGATTATTTTACGTATGACATTTCATTTTAGTTGAATCTTTTCAGAATTAAATAGATTTAGTTTGCTATTAAATAGGAAAGACTTCTAGAGTAATGAAAAATACATTTAGTTGTGGAACCTATTCAATTTTCCTCCATTTTGGTATTGGTATTGGCCATTTCAACTAATTAATTTCCAACCTGCAACCTGGTTGAGTAATAGAATCTCGCAAAAAGTAAAATGTGGAACCTGTTTTAAAAATAAAATTAAACATTTCAAATTGTCAAGCCTTGCTGCCAACAAGATTCATTTCGAGTAAAATTTAAGTGACCAGAATACTGATTTTGGTCGTAAAATGACCCTTGAGGTTTTATGTAATAAAACACAATATTTTGATTTTGTCATTTTCTTTAACGTAATATTTATTTTATTTGAAAATGAAATTACGATCGTTTCGGATGTTAGTCCTTTATCAAATTTCTAACAAACACTCACTAAAATTATGCAAAAAACAGCTTTTATACCCTATTTTTTGTACCTACGTGCCTTTTGAATCTTCTTTCCCCCTTATTTTGTTTTTTCTTCTTAAAGGGGTGGTACCGCCCTTCTTTTTTGTATATACCATCCGGTGTGTGTTTATGATAAAAAACAGAGAAGAATTTGTTGACCATCTGGTGTGTGTGGGTGTGTATATGCCAAATGATATTAATTACGGATTTACAATGAGGTTGTAAATTTTATTGCGGCCAATTTTTTCGTTTAGTAAAAATTTGTTATATCGTTCCTTGTGGATTTCCAGTTTTTCTAATCTGTTCATTAGTAATCCTTTTTGATATGAACAGATTAGAAGAACTGGAAATATACAAGGAACGATATAACCCATTTTTACTAAACGAACAAATTGGCCGCAACAAAATTTACAACCTCATTGTAAATCCGTAATTAATATCATTTTGCAGATACACGTCCACTCACATTAGATGTTCAACAAATTCTTCACTCACCAGATGGTATATACAAAAAAAAGGGCGGTATCACCATTTTAAGAAGAAAATACAAAATAAGGGGGAAAGAAGATTCAAAAGGCACGTAGGCACAAAAAATAGGGTATAAAAGCAGTTTTTTGCTTAATTTTAGTTGGTGTTTGTTAGAAATTTGATAAAGGAGTTAACATCCGAAACGATCGTAATTTCATTTTCCAATAAAATAATTATCACGTTAAAGAAAGTGACAAAACCAAAATATTGTGTTTTATTATATAAAATCTTTTTGTTTGTGATATTAGTCCACGTGAAAACTATCATGCACGTCACATCATTTACCTGAAACAACTGTACATCTAGTATGCAGAAGATAATCGATTAGCTTAAATTTCATTTTACGACCAAAACCTTGCAATGAGAACATTTAAATGAGACCTCTGAATTGAAATACTCAATATTAGGTAACGAGGGCAAGGTTTCGCCTGGAGGCCAATTTATTTCCTATTTTTGTAAATTCATTTTCACACATAAAATTTAATTTTACCCATTTGTTTTGCATTTATTAAGGTATATTGCGCTTGTTTTTAATAAAGCAAGTGTTAGTTTAGTAAAGTTCTTGATTATCCAGTTCAGTGTTAAAATAAATACCAACCCAAAATAATTTTCAATGTTCTAAACATTAAACATTGTTAAACGCATTGAAGAAAAAAAGGTCTTCTAAATAGGTCAAATTACAATTACCATAACCCACCAAAATAATCCCTAATACAAGAAGTACAAAAAACACGAAACAAAAAATTATCTCTTCTAAATCCGACCCAAAAATCAAACCGCCAAACCAGCACATAAAACATTTTTACAATCTCTGATTTTGGTTATGTGTACAAAACATTTGTACACGACGACAAAACCATCATAAAATTACCTGAAATTCATCTTGATAATAATTCCGCCTAATGAGAATTCCATTAAAAAACTTCAAGCAAAAAAAAAAAAAAATCTCCACTTTTTCCATCTTACAATTATCAGAAATTGCATCAAACCAAAAGTAAAACAAAAGCAAAAATATAAAAAATAAGGTAATATTTAAAGCTCATTCTGAAACAAAGCTTTGTTTGTATAATTTTCATTCTCCTTTATTTATACTCGTACAAACATACGTACCTACACTTTGCAAAACCAAAAAGCACAAACATAATTTTACAGACAAAAATCTTGTATTTATGCCGCTTATCAAAATAAAACGAAAAATAAAAAACTTACAAAGCTCAACAGCGGCAACAAAAACAACCAAAGAGCATAAAACATTTAAATAAAAAATGTGAAAATCACTTATCTTACTTTTAAAATCGCATAAATCTGAGATGCTCTGTCTCTAAATGTGTGTTTTTATATTTGTATATGTGTATGTTTCTTGTTGTTTTTGTATAATTAAAGCAATACATATACATATTACATAAAAAATATTATTTTCATTGCTATTACGATTATTATTATTATTTTTACTGTGTTATTATCATTACTATTATCACTAGCATCGGCAAAACAAGACGAAAAAGGGAAAAAAGATTAAGGAGACAGCAATAAGAAATTAGATATAATTTTTTATGAAATTTTATCGCGAAGCTTTTCGTCTTCATTTTTTTTTTTTTTTTTTTTTTTTTAATAAATGGGTTTTCTTCTCTATGAATATCTTAAAAGCTTTTTTTATGCTGTTTATCTGGGAATACGATAAGTTATTACCTACACAGAGCTAAATGTAGATAGATGATGTTGATAAAAATCATAATTTTTGTTATGTTGGAGAAAATGAAATATTGTTCTATGTGTGTAGGTGTAGCAGGTATAATGTTAAATAAGAACTCGTGGGTGTGTATTCAAATTCATTGTGTTATGATATGCATACGTTAAGCAGAACGAGTCTAAATGTATTCAATATTCTACGAATTTATTGAATACGTTTGGGTATATTCCTTAAAGGGTGCTTGAGTTTTTTTAATATGATATCAAAACGTTTGCAATTCAAAGATTTGAAGCGGGTAACAACAATATTGTTAGGTTTTTATTTGTCAATTAAGGTTCGTATCACTGGATTGTGAATAAAACAAAATCAATTCAATTTATCCCCAACGAATTTATTTATGTCACACAAAAATTATAACAACACTATTTATTAACGATAATTCACAAAATCACTTTAAATCTGTTCACTTATAATTTTTATTTCCACAAAAACACTTTTTAAATTGGTTTTTAATCTTTACTCTATCGCGTTTCAAATATTACTAACCCAATTCGATCTCCTTTGCCTTTTTATATACACAAACCAAACTTCTCGAAAATTCATGATTTTTCCAGTTAGAATAGTGTAGAACAATTTTATCATGGAAAATTCCATTTTAGTACAGTTTAAAATTGAGCTATTAATTTAACTTATTCTATCAGACGCTAGGTGTCACTGTCACAATATGTTCAGCTAAATCGTCGAATTTTGAATTGAAATGCTGGGTTATGATATTCACAAGTTTAATTAAGGTCTGCATTTATTTCGAAAACAGAATAGCGAATCCCACTGCATTTTGAATGATTTTCTTAAGCATGATTTTTAGCCTTAATTTAGGCAGTCAAAATACATATAAATCATTAACAATTGCGTGCCTATCACCGAAAATGTAGTGAAAAAATTTCTTTTGTTTTGACCTCCAATTTACAAAATAAATTCGGTATAAAGATCCCATCGTTTAGTGAAATTGTCTTAAATTGGAATCAACATTTCGTGTATAATCATGTCGTCTATAGAATTCGCGGGAGAGAATCAATCGCGGATCGAAAACTACATATGTATAAGAAAAATGAGAAACAATGATTTTATATCATAGTTTCATTGAAATTCCTTTGACAAAATTTTTTTTGAAACGCAAGAAAACAACAGCGCTTGTTCGGGGAATCAAAAATCTAATGTCGTTTTCCACTTATAGTCCAGGCCAGGCAACGAAGGAAAAATAGCGGAAATAATTCATGTAGAAGCCAAAATTGGTGCAGTTGTAGGGGAAGGTGTCCTTAGCAACATACTAAAAGTACTGAGGGGTGCGGCTGAAGCTAAGGGGGGGGGGGGGGCTCGAAAGGTCCTTTTTTTCAATTTTTCATTAATAACTCAAAAACCACTGCTTCTATCAAAAAAATGTCTATATACTAAATTAATCTCTACAATAAAGATTCTTTAAACTTTTTTGATAGGATCAAAGCTTAAGGAAATATGGAGGGGGTAAATAGAAAATTTAAAAAAAAACAGTTTTTATTGTTAAAAATGAATTGTTTATTGTTAAAAATGAAATAATTACAGCTTAAGGATATATATTGAACATTAAATTTAGTCGAAATCTAAATTTTCATCATCATTGAAGCTATTTTCGACGGGGGCTCCGTTAGTACATGAGTCGATGCAGCCGCAGGCATCGGAGCAGGCAATTCCTGCTTTGCGGCAATCGCAGCGTCCCCCACACCCGGTCGTGCATCGGCAAAATATCATGTTCAAAACGGAGTCGGGTGCCACAGGGTCGTTCGTTTTAACTGCATAAAGGATCCCATCTTCTCCCTTCACCCAACCCCATTAGATGGGTGGTAGGGGCTTGCCGAGCCACTGTTGTACCTGTAAGAAAGTAATGATACCAACTTAAGTATTCATCACAAACTAATATTTGTAAGGTTAAGAATAAACTATATGTAAATGAATTTACCTGTAGATATACTCTGAGTGAGTGTTGCTTTAAAGCTCCTTTGGTGGGAGGAAGAGTGGCCATGTCTGATTTGAGCTTCGTTGACGCCTTCAGAACGCAGAGTACCTATGTCTGTTCAGGTTGTCTTGATGTGCAGGCGCTTTGTATACAGCCAAAAAAGCTTCTCGACAGCCTGTTCAATATCCTCAGGTGATGCTGAGGGTTCTGTGAATATTGCTGAAATGTCTTGAGTGAGGGTGGGGTTTTCTGTGAAAAGGCTAGCGATTCCTACTTAACTCTTTCCTTGTATCGCCAAGGTGGTGTCGCATCCGGAGAAGCTATGAAGAACGAGAATCATTTTGGAAATTGGAAGCTGTTGAAGTTGTCGCACTGGCTTCATAAAGTACATATTGATAGATGATGGTGCCAATCCCATGAAGAGAACTATCAAGTCTACATCCTCCGCAACTATTGATACAGTTGGATGTACAGCAGCTTTATCCAACCCATACCTCACAATATTGCTGTCAGCATCCCCTGTAGCAACAGCTGTTTCTAACCCGGCTGCTATCATTTTCTCACTGAGCAAGTGAATCAGCTTTGTTTTGTTTCTTTCATTAGCAAGAAAATGCTCTTGTTGAACTGTGATAGTCGTGCTTTCATGAAAGTTGATGTCAACAGAAGTTTTTGTGAGCGCTCTTCGCTTCTGATCTGCTCGTTTGGTGCTGTTGTCATTACCATATCCATCAAAAGCCACCAATGTACTGATGGGAAATTGATAATATGTTGGAAGACCGTTTCCATTTCATGCGATGGATTAGGAAACCACCGTCTACCACATTGAAGCTATGGGTGAGATCCACAGTTGCGTTGTCCTCTACAGGCAAAACAACATAGAGTGATGATTTTTTCCCTTTCGCATTCCGCCTTCGCTGAACAGGGCCAGGGGGTATGGAGTTAATTCATATGTCAACAGCTCTTCTACATCTTTATCGTTCTTTTTTGATATGACAATTCTTTGGAAAATTGTCAGAGGGTTAATTGTAATGTATGGTGTTGTATGTTGTATGGTGCTGCTCATACTGGCTAGTGACAAGACCACATTCTTTTTAAATTGCTTCATATCACCAAATTTACTGCTGATAAAACTTTGCATAGTTTTAGTTCCAATATACAAGGCTTGGTGGCAGTTTATTTTGGAATTTCCCACGATACCTGCTGACAGTGACATTAGTCAATCCAACTTTGGAAAAGGGGGATGATCATTGAACCATTCGTGTATTTTACCTCGATCTCGAGAATCTCTCGTTTGCCATGATACCTGGATATGAACGTGCTGCTCTCCAGTTGCAAAGACCACTTCAGCAAACTCCTCCAATGACGAACATATGGTGGTGCCTCCCGGTGATCCACAAACCCACTTGGCGAGTAAAGAATCAGTAATTCCTCTTCCTGGCGCTAGGCCACCTGAACTTTTCATGGAGCGCATAAGAGTTTGTTTTACTACACCAAGGTATACCTGTGCGATTAATACTGAAGTACCCCTTATCTGCAAACTCCTTGTACACCTCCCGATGGCTAGCTTTCAGTTGTATCATATCTTGCCCACTTGCGTGGAAGAATGGAATCAACTGCTGTACACACTCTAAGAGCCTGTCCCAAATACCACGACGCTCAGAATCGATGAACTTCTTCATCAGGGTAACTATGTTGAAGTATTGAACACACAAAGCAGCGGTAGGGCCATTATCCTTGAGGGATTTCAGATGATTCTGAAATTTCGTCAAATCAGACACCAAGGAAGCATTCTCTTCAACTTTGTCCGGAGTAAGTTCCTCCATATTGGTCAGCATATTCAAGATCTCTCTCTTTTCTTCCTCTGAAACATTGGCTCCTTCCAGAAAAATTTGGCATAAAACTAGCTGAACAAGCAAATGTCCTCGAACAGCTCGGCTGTACGCGTGGCCTGTTAACATCTTGTCAACAGAATTAGCAGCGAATACTTATCATAGTACATCTTTCAGTTCAGATCCAGCCATTGTGTGACCAATGCACCTCATGAAGGACATTAGGGTGTGAGACCCACCAAGACAACAATGTTCTCAAACGCGATTTCTCTAGCCTTTAGGTATAAAAGCTGGTCGAATGTTACGAAGCAAACTGTGACCCCTATCTCTTGACTATTTTTTAAAGCATACTGTAATGATGTATGTACTGTGCTGTACTCGTTATGTGGTGCATTGATGAATGGAATAAAGGTTACCGAAGGTTTCTCTTTGTTAATGACTTTACTCACCAATTGCATGAAACCCTTCCATTCTGGAACGGTTGGCACCTCTGCAGTGGAGTCCACCTCCTGGACCCACTTACCACTCATCCACAGGAAAGCTTGAACTGTGGGTGTGAATATGTCACAGGGGATGGGCATCAACACGCTCAAGTATTCGATGGTAATTTGCTGCAATGCGTTGGTTCCCCTTCCCTCAATGGCTAGCAGCTCCAGAAGGGGGGGGCCAGATTTCAGTCCTTCCACTTTCGTGGATGTTAGGTAAGCGTGGGTTGGTGTAACACATTTGATTCCTCCCATGCTGTGGAAGGTATTCCAGCCATCGAGAGTGGAGACATTGAAGTCTGTATTATCAAAGATGTACTGACAAAATGACTTGGGATAGGCTCTTGCGGGTGGTGGATGGTGGAGAGCTCCAGCTGCTGAGCTTCCTAGTAAGAGACACTCAATCCCAACTTCGATAGTACGGACACCAAGTTATTTGATCCGAAATTTCTTTATATGAACAGAACGATGCTGGTCAGAATTGGGGATATAAAACATCGAGGGCGCACAGCAGCAATAAGAGCATGAGCAATAGTTGTCATCTTTTTCCCCATTGCCTCTTTCGACCTTTTACTTTCTTTTACTCTAGTAAAATATTACTTTCTTTTACTCTAGTAAAATAAAGTATGGTAATCATGAAAATTTTGGACCTTGAGATTTTTAGAGATTTATTTGTTTTGAGGTCCCCTGAGTCCAAAAAAGTGGGTTTCGAAATGGTGTCTGTCTGTCTGTCTGTCTGTCAGTATGTCAGTCTATCTGTGTTCTCTCTACAGCCCAGATGGTTTAACCAATCGGACTGAAACTTCAGATTTAAGCTTTTTTGATAAATTGGGAGGTCCCAGTGAATTTTACTCCAAATCGGCTAACTGGAAGTGGCCACTCCCCTGGTCCAGAAAATTTATTTTGCAAATATCTTAAAAAGTATAAGGTTTACAAAAAACTACTCAACACAAAATGTTTCCAAAAATTAAAAACAAATAAAAATAAAAAATTAAGAAAAAAATTTAAAAATTAAATAAAAAAATTAAGAAAAAAATAAATTTTCTCAAAATTCTCTGTTCGTAAAAGAAAGTCATATGTTGGCCACACCTCAATCTTTTCCCTTACAATGCAATCCATGAAGACTCTAAGAGGTTTAGGTATTAATTGTTCAGCCTCACTGCAGAAGCTAGATGAAGGAAGATAGGCACTGTTGTCGTAAGCCATGGATTCAATGTCTTCCAAGATAATCTCAGCAGATTTTTGTACAATCCTCTTACGTTCTTTTTGTTCATCTTTATACCTTGAAGTGTACCATGAGTCGCTCAAGATTTTATCACTAAAACTACGAAAGGAGACGACGGTTTGTCTGGTGCGAATAGTACTGAAAACAGTTGGTCCCCATATTTTCCCCTCATGCTCTCCTTAATGGACTTCACATGTGGTGGTTCCCCTGCAACAACCTGTTCCAACAACTCTCACTCTTCCATAGAGTATTGGCAATTATCAGTCCTTTCAATATAATCATATATTTCTTCCATTGCTTCTGAAATCCCTTCATCTTGTGGACGTTCAGATTTTCTTTTTGAAGGTACAGAGGTTAACATGAATCTTTTGTAACAATCTTCGTGATACATTGCATCTGCTGCGTGTAGATCCCCAACAGTGCAGATACGTCTCACTACATCGTTTCCCCCGCTCATCCTTTCTTTCCTGCCCGATTCAAAATAGAATTGTGAAACGCAACCGTACGAACATAAAAAACTGTTCGACGCTTAGCATGCGTTTTTTTAATCTCCTTCTCTTCGTCATACGTTTCCATGCGGAAAAAACACTTTGTTTTAAAATCAAATTTCATTTGTCCTAAACGCAAAGACGAAGCATCACGTGATGTTGAAGGTTCATCTGAGAGAGTGTCTCGCAAAAACCTTTTTATTGAGTCACTTCTGACGTATTATTTTCTGCAAGGAATATGAACAACACCATTTATCTTACCCCTGAAACCTTTCTCTTTCCCATCTTTCCTTAACACACTTGCCTTCACTAATCCAATTATGCCTTTTTTCCAACGTTGCACAAATCACTTTCAACTTCACTCTCACAAATTAAACACTTCTCAGCCATTGTCACATACACATTGGAAATAATAATCTTATATTAAACGCGTGCAAATATTTAATATAATAAAAGCAGATATTTTGAAGACTCACGATCAACAAGGAGGTTGATTGTAAACTGAATAAAGGGACGAGGACGAGCAAAACTGTTTTTTTAATTTTCTATTTACCCCCTCCATATTTCCTTAAGCTTTGATCCTATCAAAAAGTGTAAAGAATTTTTGTGATAGGAGCAGGGGTTTTTGATTTATTAACGAAAAATTGAAAAAAAGGACCTTTCCAGACCCCCCACACCCTTAGCTTCACCCCCACCCCTCAGTACTTTTAGTATGTTGTTAAGAACACCTTCCCCTACAACTGTACCAATTGTGGCTTCTACAAGGATTATTTCCGCTATTTGGTATTTTTTAGTCTTCGTTGCCTGGACTATTACAAACTATTCTACTCTAAAGCTACTCCAATCTGTCATCTTGAAATCCATCTAAATTAAGGGAGTAGCAAACTACTCTAACTAATACATTTACATCTACATTGCTTTGCATTGCAAAGTTGACGTATTAATTGTCAAAATAGTAATTTGACAATTAATACGTATATTCACACATCCATACAAAAAACAAAGTCATTTAAAAATATTTTTTGTATGTTCCACTTAAAATGTCAAAAAACTCTCTTTTTGACATCTCTTTCTACTCGTTTTCTCCTCTTTCGCTACGACATTAATTGCATGTAAATCAATAAAAGTTTTCCAGAATACTTTGAATTACACCAATTGTTTCCTATTTTTTTATATGCAGTTTTGGATCCTCGGTTGATTCGCTCCCTCGGATTCTATAATCGACATGATTGTATAATTCGTTCTAAGAGCTCATAAATGTATGAAAGTTATTGATCATTTAATTGGAGCCAAGTTAATGAGATTTTAACTCACATAGCTTACTTAACGTTCGCCGTACTAATTTGAGTTATTATGTACATATGTATGTAAGTATATATAGGTAACTTCTTTTTTGCTTTAATATAACTTACATTTGCATTCAAATGAATTTATCAATATTGTAAAATTTTGGTTACTAAGGTAAATTCCCTTAATCTAAGATTTAATTCCGTCAATCATAATGTTCTTCTTATAAAAATTTTACTTACAATTAGTGATTATATAAATCATTCTAACAATTTATAGGTTTGGCTTGCATTTTAGATGGAAGAATTAGTTATTATAATACAAATACTACTAAAAATTAAACAAATTGTACGTGGTACCGTATGCTCCCTGATAGCTTTTTGACAGAAAATATCCGGATATTTTTGACAAATGTTACTCCCGCTAACTTCACTTTAATAAAATATCCTGATTTTTTTATGACATGAATGAACAACTTTTGACTTGACATATAATTTTTGTATTTTAAACGTCAACATCACATTTTCTTTTTATTATTTTAATATTTTTTATTATTATCATTGTTCAAATTGAAGCATTTCATTTTATTTTAATTTAAATCTTTCATAACGCACATTTTTGGTTACGTTCTCGATTTCACACTCATCGTCATCTGCTATCAACGCCATATCATTTGTATCGAGTAACTCATTATCAGACATGGACGATGTATTATGTCCATTGTCATTCGTGCCGATACACTTCGAATACTGTTCCATGACTGGCAGCTTATCTTTCGTATGTAGCTCGGTCGACGGTTTCTGGATCGACACTTGCTTCTACACATCATGATCCACATCTTTCTCATTCAATGTGTCTGGATCAAACAGCCGAAAGTTCTTTGACGTGTACTTGTATCCAACTAGAAACACCTTCTTTGCCTTGGCGTCCCACTTTTGCTTTGGTATTTGCACAAAGCAATGTCTACCAAAAATTCCCACATGACCCATTTTTGGTTTCACACCAAACCAATTCTCGTACGGAGTTGCGGTCGGACATTTCTTATTCGACGATCTGTTCAAGATGTATACTGCTGTTCGTACTGCTTCTGGCCATCACTACTTCTGCAAACCGCTATAAAGCAAGATCGTGCGGGCGCATTCCACAACGATATGCATCTCACGCTCCACACGCCCATTTTGCTCAGGTGTGTACGATGCGATTCGCTCAACTGTCACTCCAGCATTCGACAGCACTTGCATACAATATTGGCAAATTAAGTACCGTTGTCGAAACGAATATGCTTCACTGAATTACTTATCGAATTGCGAAAAATGGTTGCACATACGCTTTATCGTGTCCACATTCAGATGTCACAATCGATGATGCAATTGCTCAAGCATGACAGTCGCAGAATTTGCACGCTCATTGATTCTCTGTCGAAACATCATTCACAATTGCTTTCGGTTCATTTTTCACAACAACAGTATACACGATTCCAACAGCATCCATCATTTTGTAGCCATCAAGGATTAATATTATCTCAAAACCCTTGTGATGTGGCAGACACCGTCGAGAATAAATTCTACTTCAGCTCAGGAACATACTGTACGTTCTGCAGGTGTCTCTTCTCCCACACACCATTGACCTCGGGTTTAATTAGAATTGCGCCCGTGCTACGAATCGGTAGACGAAGGCCGTTTGCGATTTGGAAAAAGCGCTCGATATCGCACCTTTTATAAGTAAGGAACCATTCGACGCGAGAAGACATTTGTTATGTGGCACCCGAATCAGCAATCCAAACGTTCCTGTAGTCTATTGCTGTTCCACTATCGTGATCCATACAAAATGCAGCAGCTTTTCATCAACGTACAAGAAAATATAAATTATTTGGTTTTAAAAGCAGAATGTGTACATGGCTACCTGGGTAGCCGGGTATAGAACAAATAATTTTTTCTTGGGTATAGACACAAGGGTTAAGAAATCTAATTGATCAGAGGTCACTAACATCCAGAAGTATACCAAGTAAAGGATAGTATGTATAGGATGTAGTTTTCTCGTAAAATAGCCCTTGGCTCCAAGTGAGTGATTTAGAATAGGGCTAATTCCTAGTGTCTTGCCAAAGTGATAAGACTGTTACATTTTAAATATATAATATTCATTTTATGAACTGACATATAGGAAATTTAGGTACATGGTCCTTTGCACTGAATTGTCCTGAATGGAATTTAGCTTACTTTTGTTGTTAATGACACAAAGTCCATACCAAACAGGGCCTGGGATTTTTGAAAAAGTCTTGTGTTTCGTTTCCTTTTGAGCTCGTTGGCACCTTATTTCCGTGACCTGCCAAACACCCGTTCCTATATAGTTTGAGTTGAAGACTCTAAGGCTCGGGCGGCGGGCACCCCTCAGACTAAATGCATTATTGTTTCTACTTTACTTACCTTCAAATCTTATTCGCTCAGGACACTTTGTATAGCTGGCCACATGGTCCCCACCACAGTTTATACATAATGCCGGAACTTGTTTATCTGTATTCCTGGGGCAGTTGCCTGGCTCGTGGTTCTTTGATGAACATTTCACGCAAGAGTGCTTCATGTTGCAGCTGGATGCTGCACGGCCAAATGCCTGGCATTTTCTACAACGCGACACTGTTGGTGTCTCTCTTAGCTTCCAATTTGTTTTGGAATTACAGAATCCCTGAACCATTTGTATATCTGCAGTTTTTGTTGATGGTTAGAAATCTGCTGTAAAACATGGTAGATTAGCACATCTAGTCGTTTTTTATTTCTTCTGCTGCGGTACCTTGGTATATTCCCCCGAAAAATCATTACTTTTGATTTCTGTTTTTTTTTCTTGTATATGTATAAAATTCCAAATTTTCTTTCTGTAGTTCTTCGACAAATTGTTTATGTTGGGTGATGTTGCTGACGTAAACAATAATATTTTTCTGCTCCCCGCTGTTTGTGGTGAACACTGCTTTGCTCCGGCATGTTTGGCAATAGTTGCTTGAGGATTATTGGAGGTGCATTTTCGTTTTTACCCTTTTGGTGAATTGTTTTGTCTGGTAAGACATCAATAGGCACTTTATATAATTTTCCGCGTATCTGTGCTGGGTATATTTTGAGCTTCCTCTATCTTCTATTTTTCGTTTTTTCTTTTGTACCCTGTCTCGTCTGTTTTGATTACATAACTTTCCGTCTTCGGTTGCTATGATGATATTGTCGTTTATGTCTATCTCTTCTTCTGACTCTGATGAGTAGCCGTTTTGTACTCTGACTTTGGTTCGTTTTCTTCATCTGGCCGTTTTCACTAGGTGTCACCGTCACAATAATTTCTAGTGCATAATGCCATCTATCTCTAAATAGCTAAACTATGGTTTATACCATTCGAGTTAGTAAGTGCATACTACTATTCCCACTGTAAATATAATTTTTAGTACAATTGGATTTTACAATATAAACTTCTGTCAAAGTGTCAATCAAAACAAATAAATAAAATTTGCGTATTATGTACGCAGATTTCGCCCGGCAATTGAACCAATCCAAACAAAAGTAGTCTTAATACTAAGATTATTTTCTAAAGTTCAGGTGAAGATGCAGGATGCAGTTGTGGCCATCGAATTCTCAGTTAGATAAGTTGATAATAAATTAACATCTTATAAGATGGATCCCTTTGTGGTTATGTTTTGTTTGTTTTTCAGGTTACTCATCTCTACCATCAATCCAGTAGGATTGAACAGTACTTCGTAATTAAGCTTTCTTATAACAAATCTATTTGGAAACCAAAATTTAGTAAAGAACTTTCTTCAACTTTCCAGCTAAACTTTTAATGCCGTTTCCTCCAATATAGGCACAACGCATATAAGGAAAAAGTAATTCTGAGCCGACGATATGTAAACACAACAAAAAATTAAAAAGTACCTTAAAGCCCAATTTAATCCTCTGTTGCTCAAAATTTTAGTACTTTGAAATTTATGTCAATTTCATCCCTGGTAGATAGCTCTTATTTTATGGTCTTGAAAAGTCGTAAATATTGCGATTGCCAGCTGTCAAAAATAATATATTTGTCTTTAAAAAAGCCAAAAAATCATATGATTTAATCCATAAGAAGTATATAATTATGCAATACTTATGCTTTGTATTGCATAATTATAAAAAAAATGGAAAAATAATTGGTCATAAAAAATTTTGGATTTTTTGCTCATTAAGCAGAAAACCAGTGGAACAATTTCACCTTCAACGTTTCCATGTATAGAAAACAGTTGTCGCATTATGGAAGGAACTACATAGACAGTTCCATCCATAATCCAACAACTGCATTCTGAAAGAAGCGTTAAAGACGATTTTGTACCCAGCATAATAATTTTTTCTCCCTCGCACATATCTTCGCTCAACACAAATAACTCTCCTTCGAGATATCGGAGCTGTTCAGGAATACAAATTTCTTCCAAACTGGCGGGTTCATTCGTCTTACCAGCACGCGCACGGTGAATTTTATTTTTTTGTGATTCTTTGCTAGGCAAATATACACGTAAATCGTTAGCTGGCTAGCACGCTAGCTGTGTAGCAACAATTGCCTCTGTAATTATACATGAGGATGGTAGGTCGCTATTTTTGGCTCTAGATTTTAAATCTTGGTTTGTATTCGCTATGATTTTTTGCATTGGTGATAGGTGCATGGGAATGTGCAGATGGAGTTTTAATCACTTCGTGTTTATTATTTACGAAACAGGTTACAACCCGTACATTACAATAACACATTTTTTGCTGGCTACATATCCAATTAAATGTTTTTTTTTGGTTTTTCGTCCTAGGTGGTAACTAAACCCGTCGATAAATAATTTTTCCTTGCCTTTATTGGATATTACTGTGGAAATATTCATTTCTAGGAAATAATGCAGTTTAAATGTAATGAAAAATATTATAACAATAAATATCAATAGTACTTACTTGAGTAATATAAGCGAAAATTTTGGGAACAAGAGAAACTAAAATTATTTTACATATATGTCTCTATAAAGGAATCAGTTAACTTTGATTTAAATTTTAATATTCTTTTATTGCCGATACAGTAGAATTGAATCACCACTGATTTGTTGTCTTGCATAACAATTTCCCGTGCATTTATAGAATCGCGCGCACGATTCTATAAATGTACGGGAAATTGTTATGCAAGATTTGGTAATGCAAGATTTTGTAATGCATGATTTTGTAATGCAAGATTTTGTAATGCAAGATATTGTAATGCTAGATTTTATATGCAAGATTTTGTGTTGCAAGATTTTGTAATGGAAGTTTATATACCCAACTCAAATATACCTAGGTACTTTATACCTAAATGTACATATAAGCAATATTTTACAAATAAATTATTTTTAAATAGTAAAATCAGGGGACTATTTGTGAATTCGATTCGAACGTATTAGACTCTTCGATTTTAAGAATGGTATTTGATTTAAATAAGAAACGAACAAATCTGATTTAATTCAAATAAGAATCCAATATTTCAAAGGCTCCAATACGTTCGAATTGAATTCAAAAATAGCCCCCAGAATAATAGTAACAGAAAACAATCAGTACGTATTATACATATATTGTATCGTAACTTAAATGAAGAGTGACTTAAAGCAAATGAAATACGAGTAAATCACAAAAATTCGGTTTAATTCTTAAATTTAAATAAAGTATAAATATCATTCTTCTAAATCTTATTTACACCTAGTTTGCATTAAAAGAAAATGACCTTTTTACTTCAACACATGTGATTGGGGGGGCATGTTTAAAGGCAAAAACTTCAGATACCGGGAGTCGTTCCATCTCATTCGCATTTCCAGGATTAATTAATTAGTTCATCGACAGCTCCACTAATTGATTCAACTTTCCTATTAGCTTCCAGAAACAAATTTAATTGTTTCACTAAACTTTTATTTGAGGACTCTTTCTATTGTCGTGATTAAATGGCTATAATTGCCAGTTATGTAAACCAAATCATTTTCAAAGTTGATTAACCTAATATTGTCTTAGCATTTTAAATAAAAGTAGAATCTTCGTCGTTTATAGTTCCAAAATAATTTCTATAATGTTTTCGATATTTACGAAATTTTCTTTCAAAGAATTCAAACTTTTAATGCAAACTCTGTTTAATCAAAGCTTACCTAAATATACAAGCCGTCAGGTTCAGACCAATTTTAAAAGAAGCTTAAATTAAGGGGGATACATTTTACGATTTCCCATAAGAACCCATGTAAAATTGAACATTTTTGATTAAAATTTTATGAATGAAAAATACTCGTAACAGAAAATATTTTTAGGTTTATATTTAAATCAAACCTTTGAGTATAACATATTTTAAAACCAATAACTTAAATTTAGTAATTTGATTAATATAATTAAAATAAAATTGTACAAATTTACTTTTTCTTTGTATGTATATGTGAAAAATTTGGAAAAATACAGTATAAACTTATAAAAACGAAATCAATGACGTAAGATCTTGTTTTGTAAGAACAAAATTTTTTTTTTTTAATACTATGAAGTGGGTTACACAACGTTTTTTAAATTTTGAAAATTTTTTAACAGTGCAATAATTCTGTTAAATGGGAAACTAAGAATTTACAAGTAATTTAAACTAACGGATGTACATAGTTAATTTATTTAATGTTTTATTTTATTTGGTAAAGTATTTTATGCTTTTCAAATAAACAGGTCGATTATAGAATCCGCGTGCACGCGGAAAAAATAAATTCATTACTAAAACTTTTTACATTTATTTTAATGTTCATATTTTGTATTTTGAAAATCTAGCTTTCTAGCGCTGAATCCATTTCGTATGCGACAAAATCCATCCGGTAATTGAGCCTCATATAAAGCGCGAGCTCTTGAATTTTCCCTTTGGTCATCATGTAATTTAAGGAATTATACCCGGATATTTTTGTGGCATTCCCGGATTTATTTAATAGTGTTCCACATAATCACAAATAATCCCCTTACTTACATTATAAAGAAATTATCTATGATGTGTGGCTTTGGTACAACAAACAAAAGAAAAAAGCATTTCTTTTACTCCAGCTCAACTTTAAATAAAATAATTAAATAATATATATATTTATATATTTATTAAATAATTTAATAATGTTGACACGAACATAAAACGAAGAATTACAGTAACCGCAGCCAAGAAACAACTGTCTTGATTCCGTCCTGGATACTTAAAGATTTCAAAAATAGGTGTCACAAATTTTTGGAATATAATTTTGTCCGAATATAGAAGAACTTTGCCGAATAAATAATTTATTGCTTCGGCAATCCGGTCATCCAAAATACAGTCATTCATAAGTTTCTTTAACAGTTTGAACGAGTTGGTCGTTTGGACTGAATCGCCTAAATTTGGAATCATATTTGTCGTGTACTAAATTTAGTAAAAACGTTAGTACAGATGAATAAACTCCAGGATCTTTCATTCCGAATTCAAGAAGATCATAATCCTGAAGAATTGGTACATTCGCCTGAGCGACTGAATTGATGCGCTGAAATTAAAGTTTTTAAAAACTAGTCTTAATTAAATTTATATTTACCATGATGCTAATACGAGTATTTGTAAAGCTTTTCTTGCTTCAACTTCCATTGTATCTTCAAACATCATATTTTCAATTACCCCACTTTCGATCCAATGCCTTATTAAAATTTCAAAAGCCTTGTAAAAACCTTTTGTTAAAAAATTAAATAAATTTGTCAAGTTGTCAACTACCTCAAGAGCATGAGATCTGCCATCCTTATCGGTCGAGAAAAATATTCTAAAATAGGCATTTGTGACAGAATCACGTTTTTCTTTATCACTCGACCAAACTAAATTCAATGATTTAATCATTCCGACCTCAGTGCCCTCGATGCCAAACCAATATCCGGCTGTGAAAAATAAAATAGCTTCAATCACATCACTATTTGTTTTCGACTGTATAATAAAATAATAAATAAAAATAAATAAATTAATTTAAATAATTTAAAAAAAAAAATTTCAACTTACTACTTTTCTCCAATGACAAGTGTGACATTTGTTGAGAATATGTCAAAAAATTAGCTTTTCCATTTTGTACACTGTCAAGTTTTCAATTCTGGAATTAGTGACATCTGTAGTTTACCACAAAAAATATATATTTCGGTTACTATTTCTGTTCGAATGAATTATAAAAATTAATAATCCGTTTTATTTTGTTTTCCCCGGACCTATTATGGTTAATAGAGCAATCAAATGTCAAAGTGGTTTTTATGTGTGAAATTTATGTGCATTAATATTAATTATTTGAAAAAAAAAAAAAAACAATTTTATTAAAAGGTTTTTATGCCTAATGGAAGCAACTTTCTTAATTTTTTGTCCTGTTTTTTTTATTTGTTGCTTCCATGTGTGCTTTTCCTTTTAATAATAAATTATTGTTATTATACAAATAAATAAATAAATACAATATTTTATTAAAATCACAAAAAAATTTTTTGTAAATTAATTAATTTTTAATTGACGAATGGTACTTTTACTTGAATTAATTTTAGTATTTTTAATTGAGCTGATGAATTCTTTTTGTTAAACTCATTTCCACCGTTAGAGATAGGAATATCATTATTCAAATTTCATTCAAATCATTATTGCAATTTTTGAATGTTGAAAACAAACGCATCGTCCGAATTTTTCGACTTCAAATCAATAAAGTTCGGATGAAATAGATTCGCATGCTCGTTAATCTTTTTATTTACTAAATTATACTCCTAACTTGCTAAAACATTATTTTGATTTGTTTTTCTGAAATATGAATTTATTTCAATTTCTTATTACCGCCATCTGATTTCAAACATGAAAACTACACGGCCATTTTGTTTTTTTTTAACTTTTTTAATTAGTCGAGTTTATAAGTAGGTGTCACTAATGGCTTATTACAAAAAAAAACATGAACGAAAGGTATGACGTCATGAGGTGGTAAAGATGTGTTTGTAAATAAAGGGGTTTTACTAAAACATTAATTAAATATCTATAAACAAGATTTTATTAATTGATTTTCAAATCGTATATTTACCAATCATTCTTCTTGATAACGTAGAAATCAAAATTCATTTTTGTAAGATTTTTCATTTAAAAAAAACGATATTAAAAAAACATAACTTTTCATATGATTTGTATGAAAAATTCATTTTTTTTTTGTCTTTCTCTCCCCCTTATATTAAGTTCGAATTTTAACCTGACGGCTTGTATATTTAGGTAAGCTTTGGTTTAATCCATGAACTACACAGATCACATGTAAAATTTTGGCTTTCACCATATATTGCGCCACATCAGAAATAAAAAGCAACATCTTTACCCCTCTCGAATTTTTCTCTTAATAGTTTGACAGAGTCGTCGAACAACCGGGCGTTTATTGAATGGTTGGTTTTGCCGAATAACGCAATGTTCAATAAAAATTTTTGCTTGGCTGCCGGTTCATCGAGATTCAATATCTTTACTATCAGATTGGTTACATAATGTCCAGGGGTCTATTCATGAATACGATACAAATTCGAATGTGTAAGATTCATATTTTATTAAAAAAAGAATAGAGTGAATCTGATTTGATTCAAATAAGAATATTATACTTACGTATTCGTATCGTATTCAGGAATAGCCCCCAGCATTATCCGTAGTTTATCGAATGAAATCCACAAATATTTATTTTAATTGTTACTAGCTGTACTTCGCTAATTTGGATTTGTATTTCTTACCGTTGATTCGTACGGTATAATCTGTTTGGCATATTTTTTTAGAAACGACGAGGACACTTTGTTATTTAATTTCGCCAATGAAATATCAGCAGCTAGCATGACCATAAACAAATATTCGTTGAATTTCGAATAACTCGAGCTAGTCACATTCTTTAAAAAACGGTTCAGAATGTTTTTCAGTCCGTCTTTCTTCCAGTTCTTTGTGTTTTTTACTCTTGACGTGCTGGTCCACAAGAGATTTTTGGTATATCGTCACCGATTTTCCACATACTTTGCAGTACAAAATTGTCTAGATCTTGAAAACATTACGTTATTCTTAAACACTAAATTTTGCTTTACTATTAAAGCTTTGTTTTACTTTCGGCATCTTAAAAATAATTGAATTCCTGCTTGTTTTAAAAAACAAACGTGAAGTAATTATCGATGCACCAATTAAATTAAAAATAAATTTATTTTTGGTAGGGAGTAGCGACAACTAATAGTTAATGTTATCTACAGTGGCATATTGAATTAGGAACCGTTCAAGTTGTTAAACTGAACTGCCTACATGCAGGCGATTTAAATTGTTTTATAAGAAGAATTTCATAATCGTTATTTTCTGTAATAGAATATTCGTTAATTACTAAAATGTTTAGTAAAATATGTATTATGGATAAATTTTGTGCTAACATACGAAAATATATAAAAATATGTATTTATTCGGAAAAATGTATGTTGTAACAAATATGGCTCATATTGCTCCAAAATTTCTGGTTCATAAAATATTTGTTTCCAATTTTCTTTTACTTAACCCAAAGAAAATATGTATTTACATAAGAATCCGAAGCCTAGTGTTAACCCTGTATTTGCAACTGGAGTTGTTCGATATTCAAGTAAGGCATTTCCACTTTGACCATTCGCCCATAAATGAAATTGTGGAATTTTTTACATCCAAACACTATAGCAAGCATCTCTTTTTCAATTTGTGCATAATTCAATTCAGCTGAGTTTAAACTTTTTGATGCAAAACAAACTGGCTTACCTTGTTGCATCAAACAACTACCTAGACCATCTTTTGATGCATCAGTTTGTAAAGTAATAGGTAACTTTGAATTAAAAATTTGTAGCAGCGTATTTTCAGCTATTTTATATTTAATTTTGTTAAGTGCTTCAGTTTGTTTATCCGTCCATAAGAACAAATTATACTTTTTTAATAAGGGACATAATGATAGATTTAATTGTGAATAATTGATTGTACCTAGAATTTTTTCTAATTCGTTGCGATTTTTAGATTCTTTGATATTTTGAATCGCCCGGATTCGTTCAGGATCTGCTTGCATACCATTTGCTGAAAATATATGTCCCAGATAATTTACGCTTTCAACACAATACTGAATTTTATTTGGATTAAATTTTATATTAATTTCACGTGCTTTGTTCAGTACGTTTGTTAAGTTGTTATTATGTTCTTCTTTAGTACTACCACATACTAGGATATCATCAATGTTTATAAAACATCCCGGCAAATTACCGAAATGTTTTGAATTTATTTTTTGAAAAACCTCTGGTGCTATTTTCAAGCCAAATGGAAGAACATTAAATTGGTAACAACCAAATCGTGTGGAGAACGTAGTATATTTTTTTGATTTGTCGTCTAACCTTATTTGCCAAAATCCTTCACGTAAATCTAAGACTGTAAAATATTTCATGCCTTGCAGATGCCATAACAGATCATCCAAAGATGGTATTAAATAATGTTCGAATTCTAAATAGTTGTTTAATTCTCGTAGATCTAGACAAATTCGATTGGATCTGTCCGGTTTCTCAATTAGTACCACATTATGTGTCCATTCAGATGGACCGTTAACTTTTGTTAATATATTGGCATTCTCCATTTGCTGGAGCTTTTTTAACGCTTTATCACGAATTCCTAATGGTATGCGACAAGGAGTTTTGCAGATCGGTGTAGTATCATCTGTTATTTTCAATGAGCATTTGTCAGGAAAACAAAGCATACCTTCAAATACATCGTTATTTACTTGAATGAAAGATTTTACTTCTTGCAGTTGCAGCGAATTAACATTGTGAATTCGCTTAATCAAGCCGATTTCAATGCATGACTGAAGACCAAGAATTGGTTTTGCCTCCAAATTAGACAGAATCTCAAACTTTGTAAAATATTTTTTATCCTTATACTGAATGTTGACAGTAATTTCACCAATTAAATTGAGCTTGAAACCAACAAAAGCTTCCAATGACAATGAAGAATTTCGATTAATTGGTTTAGGTGAAATTGCTTCATATAAGCTTTCAGGTAAAATGTTCACATCCGCATCACTATCCAATTTGTAGTTGATTATCATATTTCCAATTTTTAAATTTTCATACCATGATTTATCATGTAAACCTTTTATGACATCTACTTTGCAGTTCACCGCACTAACCGAATCCACAAAGAATGTATCCAATGAATGACCGTTATTGTCCTCATTTGCAAGGTTACCCATTTTGGCTTGAATTTGCATCACCGAACGACATGCATCAACCAAGTGGTTAAATTTGTTGCATTTCTTACATCGCTTGTAAGGACAATTGTTGCAGTTGAACGTTGTTCTATTTGCACTAGCAGTACCAGTTTGACTGTTTTTAGAATGATAGTATGAATTTGGTGTATTCGAATATCTTTGGAATTGATTTGGTTGCATTTTACTACCATTATTTGCAAATTTTGAATGATATGAATTTTCTTGATACGCATTGAATTTGGACGGACCCGGTTTTGAGGTTATTTTATCAATGCCACGTGGTGTTGCTAACTTAGCACCTTGTTGGATTTCCTTCGCTTGGACATTAGTTAATTCGGCTATACGGCTTATCTCGTTTGCTTTATCAAGTGTTAGATCATCTATTCGCAATAACTTGGCTTGTAAGTCATTATTTGCTAGACCAAGCACTATACGGTCCCGCAACATGTCATCCTCTGTGGTACCAAAGTCAAAACTTTTAACTAATTTTGTAATATCAGTTAAGAAATGGTCTAATGGCTCATCATCCTTTTGACTTCTTGTATAAAACAAATACCGCTCGTAGACTACATTTTTACGAGGGCTGCAATATTCTTCGAATTTAGAGACAAATTTTTTCAATATTTTTTTATCTGTCTCGGTTACTTTAAATGTTAAGAATACATCAATAGCCTCCTCACCTGCGATATGCAATAATTGTGCAACTTGAACCTCTTCACTTTCTTCCGTTAATTTGGTGGCTTTTGCATATACATATAGGAAAATGCATATAAAATTTTTTCCAATTCTCCTGTAGATTACCATCAAGACAAAGCGGCTTAGGTGTATTGAATCGATCCGTTGGCTGCGCCATGTGATATTATGTTCTAACCTGATAATAAATAATGAATTAATTATAATCCTACCGGCTTGCGGTTTTTATGAGCACTAATATGAAAAGCAATATACAACACAAATAAGAAATATAATTAAACACAATACAACTTTTAAATACATTTATTGTTAACCAATTATAATAATTTTAGTTAATAATAATTATAATTAAATTAACTGCGCTCATGCCATGTACTATATTATGTTCATAAATATAAAAGAGTTATGCTCTTCAATATACTACTTTGAATATGCCTCAGCTCCTCTTTACCAGATGATTGAAACCGAGTTAAAATTTTATTTACAACTCTAGCGGAGTTTGATGAACTACTGCTGTCATGGCACTACTGATTTGTCACTTCGCATTATTTTGGTGATAATTAGCACGGATTTAGTTGATTTGTCTGATGTTACATACGTATAATTCGGTATTTTTGAGGCGTTTATTATTATCATTGGAATGAATCACATTTTGCTCAGTCGTTTGTTAAAACTCAGGATAAATCTCTTAATTTAGTTAGGCATGGGCTTTGTATTTTTTTATACATATATGAAATAGTAAGTACGATCTAAAAGTATCAGTTAATTTTGCTTTACACATCGTAATCAATCAATAATGCCGCTTTAAATATTTACCTCAAAAAAATAATGCAAATGGTGTAACGAGGTTGTGTTTTTATTTCATTATTGGTACACAGTGAAAAATTTGGGAATTTCGTTATACTCAATGAAGGATTTAAGCAATAATATGATAAATTTCAAATTACCGGTAAAACGTATTTTTCTTTAATGGCAAACTAAGAAGGTTTTTACCTACAGGGAAACCGAAAATTTCCATATCTGTCAAGCGAGATTTGGCTTAAAACACATTAAGCATTACAATTTGTAATATTTTTGGGTCGTCTTTGATCTAGAGCGTATGTAATCAGGACTTTAAAATAAAATAAATCATCGCACCCTGGAAATGATTTTGACTATGTTATAGCATTTTACAGCTTAAATAAAGTGGATCGAAATAACACAAAAAATCATTGCTTAGTTATTTTGTTGAAAGAATACAAACCAAATAAACCATCCCATCTGACATCATGTTCAGCGGTAACGAAATTTAATTTAAATTCCCTTATCACACATCACGACAACAAACACGTCGTTTAGTATGCATAATATACCCAGGATGATGCGAACCAATAAAAACGAATTAATTGTTGACCTTTGCGGACCAAACAACTTTGTAAAAATCAATGTTCTAATTTAACCCCTAACTATACTCAATTTACTGATGTGCGCTGTCTTGTTCCAAACGTCATTAAGTAGAGATAAACGAACAACACATCATCATACTCGTATAATATAGAAAATTTACCAAAAAATAACAAAACAAATATGTTAAATGTGGCTTATATGAGACTATGCTGTGATGTACACAATGTACGAGGGCTAGATACACACACACACACACACCCATCAACAGACATATCTCCTAAAATGAAATACCATATTACTAAATGAAAATAAACACATAAAAGGATATTTTTCAATTTTTCGTATCTCTCCTTGATGTGATGGTGGGCTGTGTTGTATATTTTATGCTTGCTCTTATATAAAGTAAATATATATATGATTATGGCCATATATGTATCCATATATATGTATATAGAAGATGGCAAACTACATAATTTTACATGATTAAAGCTATCATTTTCATTATTGAGATCAATTTCGCCAAGACAACATCGTACGTAGTAGAGAGAATGTACAACTCACATCCAAATATTCAATGTAGCCATACATATATAAAGATAATAGATAATAGAAAGGAAAATCATCACCCACCGTGGTCGGGTAGCCGTCGTCATATATGTATATACTATAAAAATACACAGCATTTATGAAAAAATGAAAATGGGAAATTTTCCACAATGTAAAATAATACCGTTCCCCATACAAATACTTAGTTGATCAATTTCAGAATTTGTTCAAACGCAAAATCGCTTTAAAAAATTGTTTGGAGTATTAAAGTGGTTTTGTTTGATATACAATAAGATCCTTGTTACAAATCCGATTATAGTTTTTGAACCGAGGCAACGTATAAAGTATCTTGTAAATTATATGTATGTCACAACGTAACCATGGCGGATGATGACCGAAAATTGGTGAATTATGAAATAGTGTTGTTGAATTTATAGATTCTAGTTAAGCTTGAGATTACTGAATTCATCTCGGATCTTTATATTTAAAATTAATAACCCCGATCCATTCGATTATAAAATTCCAATGAACTCGACTAGATTGCATCTACATCTATAGATAACAAATGCCAAATCAAGTGAAACAAATTTGTCCACCCACCTACCAGTCTACCACCTATCCTATAGCTAAAAAACAAATATCTAAACGAAAATCTAATCACAAATCAAAATAAAATTTAAAAAATATAATTTAAAAAAAGAAAATTAAATTTCCCAACTAAACTAAAAATTCTAATAATTTTTGATTTTATATAATCACGTATCTATGTACATATCTATAAATGCAACAGACAAATATTGTATCTATTATATAGCACAAGGAACGAATTATCTAAATCTAATTCCAGCATACATACATATAACGTCTGGTATGCAAACACAAAGTTGAAATGCATTTTTGTTTGTTAATTGCAACTGAGGATTGAAATTTTCCAAAAAAAAAAAAAATTCAATTTACTTTTTTAAATTTTATCGAGTCTAGATGATTTTGCGGGTCAATTTATATAGGTGAGAGATAGATCTCTTTGTGTGCGTCTGGTACAGAGACGAATGCTCATTTTTTTCATGTGTTGATTAGATTTTCATCAACATACGAGTATGTGCATATGAGAGTTGAATAATTTATGAATTTATGATATGTTGATAAATTGATAATAAAAAATACAAAAAAAAAAAAGTTATTGCTTTTTCCCAGAACTAATAATTCGTATCTTTGAATGTGTAGGTATCAGTAAAAAAAAAAAAAGTTTTCTATTTGATTTGCATGAATTTTAAATTTGAAATATTCAAAATGAATATACATATACCAGAGACTGCTTGAAGATTGAAAATATGGAAATGTGCACGTAGTATCACGATAAACGTTTATAGTAATTTTAAAAAAACAAAGATCGATTCTTAATCAAGTGAAAATATGGAAAAAATTGAGTTGCTCAAAAAGTTGCTCAATTCGAGAACTTGTATCGGCTCGACAATCAAGTTATAGCTTAATCACAAATATGCTGTGCTATTGAGCAACCCACATCAGTTGGCCTAAAATAGTGTTGCTCAAAATATTTATTTAAGTTTGATTGAATGTACCACATATTGTAGGTATTGCTCAATTTGAAAAAAATAAAAAATAAAAATAAAAGTAAGCCTATCACTAAAATCGATCAATTTCTAGATAGACAATTTTTTTGGATTTCATTAAATTCAGGATTTGCTCAAATTTAAAAATACAAGTATACTTCCTACCAATTGCCACAACCAGACATATTTACGTTTTTTTTTTTCAATTTTCATTTTTTTGAGCACATTACTCCATGCTTCAGATATTCATTCCGAAAAGACAACTTAAGTAGTTGCTAAGACGAAGACATTTTGATTATTTGTATTTTACAGGCGATATGGTACAACCATTTAAGTTGAAAGCAAACATAACTTTAACAAACTCCTTACTCACACTAAACTACCTTGGAACATATGTAAAAGCCATGTTTTTCAAACAAAAATTGTTAATTGTTCTGTGAGAAATAAGCTGCCTTTAAAAAATACAGGTTTTTGTTAAAGAAAATTGATTTGACCTTGACACCTAATTTCAAAGTCACCAAAAATAATTTATTAAAGTATAATGAATGTTCGAAAGAATTTTTTTTCCGTACTTACGAATGAAAAATTGTCTAATTGACATTTTAGCTAAACATCAAGCACCCAAGTGATTGTCATGCCGTAAGTATTACCAGTGTGATTTAAAACTTGCTAAAATTATTCAATAGGTGATTCCGAATGTGATGCCGGAGCATATTTTAAAAATTGCAAAGCGTCGTGTCCATATCTATGAAATTACTTCGGTTTAAAAAGACCAAAGTTTTAAAATCCTGTCAAAAATGATCAAAAATTTGATTGGTCCAAAACCACTTTTCACCTTCTGGATTTCTGGATGTCTGTACCCATGGTACCTCGAGAACGGCTTGTTTGATTTAGAATTTTTTTTTGCCAATCTGTTTCTATGGTCAAGGCCTAGATTTGAAAAGCTTTTGGAACCTGTGCGTCAAGAGGGTCGGTTACCTGCCATACGAATTAACCTGGTTATAGAAATATTTACCAATTTTTGATGTATGCTGGTTTGATTGTTGAGTTTGGGATTGAGGGGAAGGTTAAGTTAGAGGTCAATTTGCGGGTTGAGTTCAAATTGAGTTGGGTTTGGGTTAAGATATAGTGAGCAGTTAACCAATTATTTATATATGCTGGTTTGAGGATTGAGTTGAAAGAGAGTTTGCGGTTGGGTTGAGGGTTGAGTTGGGGGCCGTTTCGTAGTGACCAGTTCAGCAATCTATAAAATAAAGTGAGTGTTTTTATGTATATACAGCATATGTGTATGATGTATATACAGCATATGTGTATGTAAGACTTAAGAAAGGTCACTGTTAATATCTCAAACCTCAAATTAAACCTTTAGCAAACTAAATGAATGACCAATTAGGATAGAGCTTGTCTATTTCTTATTGACTTCCGCGATGGAAACGGAATTCTAAAATGATTTTTGGATGAAGTTCTGGAATATGGCCAAGTATGAGGGAACTTGCCTATTTCTCAACCGATTATTAAGAAATTTGACATGTGCCTTGGAAATGGGATTCTAAAATGATTTTTGGAGGAATTTCTGTAATATGGCCAAGTATGATGGAACCTGCCTAATTCTCAAACAATTATGATGAAATTCGGTTCGTGCATTTCAAATAGAATTCTAAAATGATTTTTGGGTGGAGTTCTGGAATATGACCAATATGATGGAATTTGCATATTTATCAACCGAGTATGATGAAATTCGACATGTGCGTTGGAAATCGGATTCTAAGATGATTTTTGGATGAAGTTCTGAAATATGGCCAAGTATGATGAAACTTGCCTATTTCTCAACCAGTTATGATAAAATTCCACTTGTGCATTGGAAATGAGATTCTCAAATAATTTTTGGATGAAGTTCTGGAATATGGCCAAGTGTGATAGAACTTGTCTATTTCTCAACCGATTATGATGAAGTTCAATAGTATTGCGATTCTAAAATTGTTTTTAGATAAAATTCTATAATATTTCCAGTTAGGATAGAACTTGTCTATTTTTTAACAGATTTAATGGAATTTCACAAGTGCGATATGGGATTTTAAAATTATTTTTAAATAAAGTTCTGGAATATGGACAAGTAGGATGGAACGTTGCTATTCCCTAACCGAGTATAATGAAATTCGAGATTGGGAATGAGGATTTGGGAGTTGAATTAATTCAGACCGAAGTTCTGATCACTTTATGAGGTTTCAGCTCTTTATATTTTATTATTGGTTTGATCAGTTACGTTTTAATTGCATCACGATTAAGTCAAGACGTTAAAAAAACATTTTAACGTTTCCACCGTTATATATTGATTATCAATGTTAATTCCTTAAGTGGAAATAACGAGTGTCGCACTCATAAATTTTCCGTGAGAAAATCAATTTTGAAAAGCGACGCCCACTGCATACTTAAATCTTTAAAAACCATTTTAATGGTTACTTAAGGTTCCGGAGTTAAATCATTTTAAAACCCCAATGAACGGTGATCGGATGAAAGTGATCGGTTAAGAATTGGCCAATTTCCATCCTAATTCGGTAGATTACAGAACTTCATCTAAATATTATTTTAGAATCCTTTTCTATTTTATACATGTCAAATTTCAACAAAAATAGGACTGCACATGCATGTTTCTTTAAAAATAAATCGTAAGGCAAGGGATTAAAGGAATTATTCGACTAAACCTTTTGAATCTCATAAGATATGTTCGGCATCTTACATTAAAAACCAAATATCGTAAATTTACTTTGGTTTAAGGTAACAAATTCATTTTCATAAAATTTCGCTTTCAAACCTTTTGACGTTTACGAAATAGGTAACCGATTTTCTACGTTTTGGCTAAAAACCTAACAGTTCTTGACATCAAATTTCAAACTCTTCAATTCTATACTCGTTAGATATTAAAAAGAAACTTTCTGACACCACAGTCCCAATTTCTAATTGACGGCCTTCAAATTCCAGTCTCTATAGTCTCCATATTCTTTCAAAACAATCAAACACGTTCAAAATGCGTATTTTGCCGTATTCCAGATCTTTATCAAAAAACCATTTTAGAATCCCATTTACATCAAAAATATTGAATTTCGAATGATTATGACGTTTGAAAACAGCCAAGGTTCATCCAAAAAATGGACATATTCCAAATCAATTTATAATCCCATTTCCATAGAGCATTTCATCGTAAAAGTGAAGGAAAATATTATTAAGTCAGCGAAAATGAAAATGTCAGAAATTTTGTACTAAATATTGAAATATTGAAAGGTGGCATCTTGAATGGTTTCCGATTGAAACAATTTAAAGATTTCAAAGAAAAGGAAAATTATCAAATTTCTTCCTCGGCTCTGCAGTTCATTAAAGAAGTATAAAATGTACAGTTAATCGTTATCGGCCATTTTTCAATAAAGACAAATGACATAAACAACATAAATCGGATGCATGGCATGCAAATAATTTAATTCTGTATCAGAGCTGTCACGCTGCATAAATTCGTTAAACATCATGTTTCCATGAATGAGGTTAATACCACTGACTTGCTAGGGATTACCTAAGCGCGATTAGCTAACCTCGATTAGCTACGACTAAGGTTTATTTAGCGGTGTTCGAGTTTGTGGTATCGGTTTAATTCAAATATCATCTCGTTTGTTTGATTTTAATTTAAATACTTTAATTATACCACAAATTTTTTCTTTCTTTAAAAAGTCAATAATAGCTCCATCTGTATTAAAATAGCGCAATTTTATTTACAATTTTATTTTAACATTGTCTGAAAACAAATTGTCTGAAACATTTTTTTCGATTCGTTATTAATTACGCCTGTAATCGATGAAATTCATTTTTTTTTTTTTTTCGATTTCCCCTACTGAGACACAACATGTTGTTCCAACATGATGGTTGTCCAGCACACTATTCTGTGGCAGCACGTGAAGTACTTAATTTTATGTATTTGCAACCATACTTGCTAGATGTACGAGAAAGTAGCCCTTGATAATTGATAATCACAATTAATGAAGTATGGAGGAAGATAATGGAGAAAGTTAAATTTACTTTAAACCCCAAAAAAAATTACAATAGCAAATTATGGATTATAAATGGCACTGAACACGACTCACTACAACGCAAATTTCATGAAATGAATTTGTTTGAGCTTATAAATGTATAATTGATTATTACAAGAATGGAAAATTAAATTTACTTTAAAACTTTTACTGCAACCCAATAAAATTATTGAAACCCTGTTCTTGATAATAAATGGCACTGAACACGACTCACGAAAAATTTAAAGATTTGGGAAATGTAGTTGATTGAGCTCAGTCTTTGTAAAAATTGGCGACGATCTTGCTAGCGTTATAAAGGATGCATTAGAATTAAAAATTAAAGAAACTCGCAATGATTTATCAGGATTATTGTTATATTTGCATAATAGTAACGTAAATACTTCTGATTCCAATCACGAGTTTGATCCCTTGACAAAGGGATTGCCAAAAAAATTTTGTTTGCAACAGAAAAATGATTTTATGGTTTAATCACTGATGAGAATCAGTAACACGTTATTAATGAAGCAGAAGTTGAAATTAAAGAAGTAATAGTATTTGAACACGACTCTGAAAACATCAAAAATCAATTGCAAAGAGCAACTTAAATTAAAATCTATGTCAATCTACTTAAATAATTAATTTTCAGTAAAAATCGATTAATCGATTCTGATACCAATACAAACCGAAACCCAAGTTTCGAAAATAATTTTGAATTTGGCAATTGCTATGCAGAGCCATACGTCGAAGATTGACATTTATCAGAACTGAATTTTAGTAAACGAACTTCCAATTCCCTTCATTAGCATAATTATCTGAATAGTAGCTCAATTAACGGACTAGTATTTCAACATATATTCAGTACATCCAACACCAGCGAACGCGCTTATCGAACTCCTTGACCCTTATAATTTATCAGAATATTAAAACAATAGCTCAATATCATATTATGTTATAAGTAGCTTATTATGAAAAATACGAACATTATAGTCAAGTTTAGGCGCCAATTGATGTTTTGCGCCAATTAGGTATAATATAATTTATTCATAAATCATTTATCTGAACTGAATTTTAGTAAACGAACTTCCAATCCCCTTCATTAGCATAATTATCTGAATAGTAGCTCAATTAACGGACTAGTATTTCAACATATATTCAGTACATCCAACACAAGCGAACGCACTTATCGAACTCCTTGTAGCTTATAATTTGGCAGAATATTAAAACAATAGGTCAGACCCCAGTTGATGTTTTGCGCCAATTAGGTATAAAATAAATTATTCCTAAAATCATTTATCTGACCTGAATTTTAGCAAACGAACTTCCAATTCCCTTCATTAGCTTAATTATTTGAATAGTAGCTCAATTAATGGACTAGTATTTCAACATATATTCACTGCATCCAACACAAGCGAACGCGCTTATCGAACTCCTTGCACCTTTTAATTTGGCAGAAAATTAAAACAATAGCTCAATATCATATTATGCTATAGTAGATTATTATGAAAAATACGAACATTATAGTCCAGTTTAGGCGCCAATTGATGTTTTGCGTCAATTAGGTATAGCATAATTTATTCCTAAAATCATTTATCTGAACTGAATTTTAGTAAACGAACTTCCAATTTCCTTCATTAGCTTAATTATCTGAATAGTAGCTCAATTAATGGACTAGTATTTCAACATATATTCAGTACATACAACACAAACGAACGCGTTTATCGAACTTCTTGTAGCTTATAATTTGGCAGAATATTAAAACAATAGGTCAGGCCCCAGTTGATGTTTTGCGCCAATTAGGTATAAAATAAATTATTCATAAAATCATTTATCTGACCTGAATTTTAGCAAACGAACTTCCAATTCCCTTCATTAGCTTAATTATCTGAATAGTAGCTCAATTAACGGGCTAATATTTCAACATATATTCAATGCATCCAACACAAGCGATCGCGCTTATCGAACTCCTTGAACCTTATAATTTAGCAGAATATTAAAACAATAGCTCAATATTATATTATGCTATAAGTAGCTTATTATGAAAAATATGAACATTATAGTCCAGTTTAGGCGCCAATTGATGTTTTGCGCCAATAATGTATAGTATAATTTATTCCTAAAATCATTTGTCTGAACTGAATTTTAGTAAACGAACTTCCAATTCCTTTCTTCAGCTTAATTATCTGAATAGTAGCTCAATTAACGGACTAGTATTTCAACATATATTCAGTACATCCAACACAAGCGAACGCGCTTATCGAACTTCTTGAACCTTATAATTTAGCAGAATATTAAACAATAGTTCAATATTATATTATGCTATAAGTAGATTATTATGAAAAATACGAACATTATAGTCCAATTAAGGCGCCAATTGATGTTTTGCGCTAATTAGGTATAGCATAATTTATTCCTAAAATCATTTATCTGAACTGAATTTTAAAAAACGAGCTTCCAATTCCCTTCATTAGCTTAATTATCTAAATAGTAGCTCAATTAACGAGCTAGTATTTCAACATATAATCAGTGCATCCAACACAAGCGAACGCGATTATCGAACTCCTTGAACCTTATGATTTGGCAGAATATTAAAACAATAGCTCAATATCATATTATGCTATAAGTAGCTTATTATGAAAATACGAACATTATAGTCAAGTTTAGGCGCCAATTGATGTTTTGCGCAAATTAATTTAAAATCATTTATCTGAACTGAATTTTAGTAAACGAACTTCCAATTCCCTTCATTAGCTTAATTATCTATATAGTAGCTCAATTAACGGGCTAGTATTTCAACATATAATCAGTGCATCCAACACAAGCGAACGCGATTATCGAACTCCTTGAACCTTATGATTTGGCAGAATATTAAAACAATAGCTCAATATCATATTATGCTTATTATGAAAAATACGAAAACTATAGTCCAAATAGGTAAAATATAATTTATTCATAAAGAAATGGCAAGTGTTCATTTTTAAATAATGTAATAGAAAAATATTATGCTCAGTAGTAGCTCAAAAAAATTATAAAAATTTGCTTTCAATAAGTTACTTATTGTGTTTAAATTGAATCAATAGATGAAGCAACAACTCCTACATTGTTGTTGTTGCCGAAATGGATTTTCCAATGTGTTCACGGTAGCTCAGTGGAGCTCAATTTTTCTTTGTCTTTAAAAAAATTAAATTAACTATAATAATTATTCCTAATCAATCTTTTATTTTGCTCAAATTATCAGTTTAAAATAAACGATGGAGTTTTTATTTGAATATTATTTTAGCTCTGATTTCAATGAATATTTATGATGGAGTTTTCCTAAAATCATTATTTTATAACAACAACAGTTACAAATCAATAAAAAACCATTTTTATTCCGATTAGTATCCTGAATCCTTTAAATAACTTAATCTTAACTGTATAGTATTCCTATATGTATATACTAACCTATAGTATGGAGGATGTGTTTGTTTATGTTTTTATATTTATTTAGAGTCGAAAATTTATTTCTATATTTTGCCATTTTCTATTTATACTATATATACAAATAACTAAAATAAGTTTTTTTTTATTTTTATGTATTTTTTTCTCTCATTTCATATCATATCAACAGAATGGTGGCGCCAAAGATGGCCTTGACATGAACGTTGGACCGGCATGGCAAAAAGGATATACAGGCAAAGGAGTTGTTGTATCGATACTCGACGATGGAATACAGACTAATCATCCTGATTTAGCATTAAATTATGTAAGTACCCAGCAAGAGTATCTAATATATATAGTAAATGTATAACAGTAAACCAGTATTTTTGGGAATTTTTTTTTTTTTGCTTCGATTTCTCGGTTCTCATTTTTGACTTTTCATATCCCCCAAGGAAATTAGCAAATGTGATGAAAATACATTTTCATGACTCTTTTGATATTTTAATAAAAATTTCGTCTTGTGTACATTCTTAACCATACTTGAGTGTGTATTGTAGAGGATAAGAACGAACGAGTACACATATATAAATTGTTTATTAGTATGATGGGTAGAAAAGAAAATATATCGAGGGATGAGGAGGGATAAGACGTGAATTTGTATTAAGTTTTGATTATAGCTAAAATTCACAACAACAGTAAAGTTTTTCATTTGCATGGTAATTATATTTCGTTCGTTCGTGTTTTTTTTTTTTTTTTTGGTTTCTTGTGGTCTTTTGGTTTTATACTTAAAATACTTTATTTTGGAAGTTTTTGTTGGGATAAAGTTTTTTTTTTTTTATTTCAAATAACCACAAAAGTTTTTAATGCTTAAAAATGCATGAACCAAAATTAAAATTAAGATGCTGTGAAATATAAAATCTATACTTGCTATATACATACATAGGATATATGACATGTTTGGAACTGAAGACGATTTTAATTTCGTGTAACACTTTAATTTGATTTAAGTTGTAGGTTATGTCTCGTTAACTATAGATATATGATATACATTATACCAAAACATTTTTGGTATCACATACATAAAGTTAAATCAATATTTTAATGGCCTAAGGCATTTTCATAAATTAGATTTTTTTTCGTTTGCTTTATTAATCAACTTTCTTTTGCTTAGCAACTTGGAATTGAAATCCGTACCGAAAAATTTATTTTATTTTACTTATGTATTCATAAAAGTTGTAAGAATTCTTTTTGTGCCAGCAGAATTTGTTTTGGTATGTTCCTACTATATATATGTACGTATTGCACGTGTACAGCTTTTCTGGGAAACAAAAAAACGGCGCAAAAGTTTGGTAGAAAAACATATTCAATAAAAGTTTCGTTGAGGATTTTTTTTTTGTTCAAAGCTTTCGGAATTTGTTGAGGGCTTTAAAATTGTTTTGAAATTGAATTTTATTTTGGTATAACGCGGGTCAAGTTAAGTGAAGATATGTGATTTTTCTTAGAAAAAATTTACCTGATTCGAGATTTTTTTGTTATTACATTAAATTATCCTTTCTAGTCGTGTAATTAATTTATTTGATCAAAAAGCATGTACAAACCTATTTCCATTAGTAGATTTTGAAGAATTTCATATCGTTTTATGTTTTACTGCTGAATAAATAAAATGTTGACATGGTTACTTTTATATTTTGAAGTTTAAGAGCCTATTGTGAAAGACAAATTTACTGAATAAAATTTCCGTGCGTTGTTTATTATACGGTTTATCCACAAGCCGTATTAGTTAACGCACACACGAATAAGTTCAAATGTAAGGAAATATCACATATCAAGTTAATTATATCCCTTTACATTTTAACATGATTTACCATGTTGGAGTTAAAAACCCGGATATCAATCAATGAAACACATCCCGAAGGTGGTGGGGATGTCATTGGTGTTTTATAATAATTTGATTCAAGCAAAATTTGTTTATTGGTGGTGTCGGTTGGTTGTCATTTTCCGTCGATTGATAATATGTTAGTTCGACCGTCATACTGATGGTGACAACTTAATGCTTGTTTCCCATTGTACTGCTTCCGTAGCTCTATTACGAGTTTGGGTTACATGGTGTGGTTTTCCATAAGCATTAAACTCTTCTTAATATTGTAGTTATTCATGTTCAAGCTTTTTTGTGTGTTACACATTTAATTGTTATTAAGTTTAAGACACTCCTGTCTGATGTGATTATAGACTTAAATAAAAAGAAGTATAACGCAAATAAAAATGACAACCGTCCATTCACGAGGTATTTATTAAAAGCAAACAAAAGAAAGTACATAAGAAATAGAACGCCACAAGCGGCTAACATTAAAAACAAAATTAAGACTCTCTCACACTTAATAACTCAACACCTCCACTAGAGGCTTATTTTCCAGCACTCAACTCTTCACAAGATTGACTCCCATTGAACAGAACCTGTGTCCTTTGTTGTCGCAGTGTATGATGGTTGAACATTTTGTTTCCCCTAGCAACTCCTGGCATATACCCCGCCACCAAATAGCCTCTTGCGTTGCCAAAGTCATAGCCATGTATTCGGACTCCGTTGTAGACAAAGCAACTGTTGGTTGCTTCTTTGACGCCCATGAAATTTCTCCACCTTGCAGTTTGAATACATATCCTCTGAATATATCTGAATCGCAATAACCTTGCACTATTTTATTTTTTCATTTTTTGAATAAGTCAATTTCATCTCGATAGTACCTTTCAAATATCGGATGATCCGCTTTACTGCCAAGCAATGAGCAACGCCTGGATTGTTATTGAATCTGCTGACAGCTCCTACCGCGAAATGTATATCTGGTCATGATACCTGGGCAGCAAACAACAAGCTCCCATCTGCTTCTTGATATGGCATATCCTTTATGGATTCGCGATCTGACTCATTCTTCGGCGACATTTCTGAAGTAAGTTTCTGATTTGGATCAGCTGGAACACTTACACTTTACAATCGACCATTTGGAAACGTTCTAATATTTTTTGAATATACTGGCTTTGATTTATCGAAATCGTTCCCGACTTGCGGTCTCGCATAATCTGCATGCCCAACACACATTTGGCCTCGCCAATGTCCTTCATTTTAAATTGCTTCTGTAGACACAACTGCAAATCAGCTTTCAAAACTTTGTCGTTAGAAAAAATTAGCGAATCGTCAACATATACTGCCACAATCAACATCTTACTACCATCTATAAGATAGTAAATGCATGCATCGTGATTTGAGCATTTCATGCCAAAATTGCGACTGGACTGCTTGAGTCCGTATAACGACTTCTTCATACAACAAACACGTTGACTTCCTTCACTAAACTTTTCAGGTTGAATCATATAGATTTCCTCGCTTAAATCGCCATGAAGGAACGCTGTAATCACATCCATCTGAACGATCTCTAAATCGTATCTCACAGCTACCGCAATCAAAAACCGTATCGACGAGTAGCGAACTACGGGTGAGAATGTCTCCTCATACGCTGAGCACAACTATTCACTACCAAACGAGCCTTGTACCGATCTACCACTCCTTCCTCGTTGTACTTGGTCTTGAAAACCCATTTACATTGAATTGCTCTGCGATCAGGTGGCAAATCTGTAACCGGCCACGTCTCGTTTTCGATTAACGAACGATACTCCTCTTCCATACCTGTTTTCCAGTGAGACGCATTTGAGCTGCTCATAGCCCCCTCCACTGACAATGGATCATCCAATTGAAATCATTACTTTTCGTCGGCTTGTGCTCTCTCGATGAACGACGCGTTTGTAACGAAATATCGTTCACTTCCTCATTTGACGGTTCATTACTACCCGAAACGTCAATTAAACCTTCATCTGTTAGATTCTCACTATTTTGATATCCAGATACGCCTTCTGAACTTGCTGTTGTAACAATTGCCTCATCCTCCACTTCATTGCTATCATCTTCGAATGGCTAAAAATGATTAGAAAATTCGTTACAATCAATTACCTTGTTTTCACAGCGTTGATCCTCCAGAAAAACGACATCACGACTGTCATCCACTCGTAATTTTTCCAAATCAAAAACTCGATAGCCTTTACAATTCTCGCTGTAGCCGACCATGATGTATTCCCTTGATTTCGAATCAAATTTCTGGCGCTTTTGTTTCCAAACACTTTCAAGTTGGACAAATCAGGCTTTTTGTGTCAGAACTCTCTTTCGCCATAATCATGGGCTTGTACTCGTCGCTTATTCCGGCCAACAACAATGTACCAATCCAGTCATCGTTTATTTCCATGCCGGCACCTTTCAACTTGTGAGCGGTCATAATAATTTTGTTAACGAAAAATTCCATCGAACCGCAATTCACAGTCTAGTTGAAACAAGTTCACGCAAGAGTGCTAAACGACTAAGTAGACCAGAATCTTCAAACGCTACTTTTAAACTGTCCCAAACATCCTTCGCCATATTTGCTTTTTGAATGTGTGAAAAATTCACACTGTCCACTAATAAAATAATCGATGTCTTGGCTTTTGAATCTTCAGTTTTTTCTTTACTGGATCAATTTCCTTGCATGTGCCCTCCACATGACTCCAAAGGTCATTCATTTGAAGATATGCTTGAGCAGCAAATTTCCATGTCTCATAGTTATCTCTTCCACGCAATTTCTCTATGGACGCAAACGTTGCCGCCATTTTACAATTTTTCGTTAACCACGAATTTTAACAACTTGAACTTTTTAATACTTTTCCCTTTGATTATTTAAGTGGGTCTGGTCCCATAACCTGATGTGATTATAGACTTAAATAAAAAGAAGTATAAGGCAAAAAAAATGACAAGCGTCCATTCTCGAGGTATTTATTAAAAGCAAACAAAAGAAAGTACATAAGAAAGAGAACCGCCACAAGCGGCTAGCATTAAAAACAAAAAACAAATTAAAGACTCTCTCACACTTAATAACTCAACACTGTCGAACACTTTAATATTCACACTTTTAGAGGGAATAGATAGATAGCTGAACAATAGTAGCACAGTTCCATATAAATTATAATCCATATTTACATGTACATCCATCGCAAATCATGTTTAAATTCTATGTTTAGAATTAAAATATATTTGTGGTTGTACCTGTTTGACCTATGTATAATTAGTCACACTCGTCTTCCGGTCTATTTTTGATGTGTGATGTGACAACTTATATTTTGTTGCTTATCATCATTTTAATTTAATTAATTTAAACGGTTTCGATGTTTAGGTCGAGATGATGTTCATGGAAAGGTTAATCATTAAGTATAAGCAAAGTGTCAACTAGACCTTTCATGGGCCTTGTGATTTTTGATTTTTTAAGACACGATTACAATTTTTAACAACACGATTTCCTTAGGTCCACTTGAAATTAATGTATTACTTTGAAATATCACAAAACCTCTTTGGCTCTGGTCAAACACTAGAAACGATCGTAACGTAAAAGGAACATTGACCAGATATTTCCTGCGCTCAAATCATTTTAACAAATTCATCTACGAAAATCGAAATTAGGATCCTCAAGTGTCAAAGCAAGCCTCTAAGCACTAAACCAGATAGAGCGACCGACTCAAATAAATGTGACGTATTTTGTTAATTATCATGATGAGCATTTAATTTCACTGAAGACAATCCAAATGGCTGTTCCTGGTTAATGATTTGCTGTGAGAATACCTCGCCGTTTAAACTGAATGTGATTACTAGTTTAAAAGTAGATTGTACACTTTCAGTTTTTTTAAATTTGTAATGATTAGAAAGACGGCACGATTTGGTTACCATGGCTTATTATGAGTTGAAATTCCTTCTTGGCAATTTCTGAATTTTCGCGTTACTTGAATTTTGTGAAATGTTCAATTATTCGAGATGTTGAATATACCATATTCCTATTCTTCAACGACGTTTCACATCCGTAGGAACAATGTGCGTGAAGGTATTTAATTAAGAAATTGAGATAAAATAAATTTAGAAAATCAAGGATTTAGAAATAATAAAATTTACAAATTAACATAGTTTGGAATTAAAAATTTTTGAAATTAAAAAATTTGGATGGGAAGAGAACGCCATAAGCGGCAATAAAGCGGCAAGCACATCAAGTTGTTTAAAAAATTCGGTATTATTGAACTTAGCAATCATACTAGTTTCAGAATAATGGAATTTATAATACAAATGTTTAAAAATTTGGCCGTTTGTATATCGTAAATTAAAAATGTTAAAAAGTTGAGATTTAAAAATTTTAATTATTTGCAAAATCGCAAAATTTTAAATTTTATAAATATTGAATGTTGTAACACTTGAGAGCTTTATAATTTAAGAAGCTAGAAATAAAGAAATATCGAATTTGGAAATAACAATTTCGGCTTAAATGTGTCATGTATAATCATGATTACACACCAAATTTGAATTAAGTCTCGGTACGAGATATTTTTCTCTTGTCGCAGCATTTTGCTAGTGTTAAATTGTTATAAAGAAGTGTGCTTGGTTCGACTAAATACAGACTAAAGTAATTTTTTGTTGAATAGCGGACATCAAATTAGTTTAGAATAATCTTTATTTAGTCTGACTTGGCACACCCTAAGTCGGAATTCTTTATATTTTTGTAGCATCTATCAAATCCTTTAAAAATGTTTATGTTTTAAATTTTGATAAAAATGAATAAACGAAATCCAATATTGGAATTTTATGTAAATAGAAATTTAGGATTTTAATTGGAAACCTAAAGTTTTTGAGGTGTTGTCTCTTAAATTCCTCAGCATCTTGTGTTCAGTGGATGCACTGAAACTAAAAAAGTATGACAAAAAAAAAAGGAATGTATGATCCAGCCTCATACTTGACGTTTTAGTTCGTTGTTTTCTGTTAGTGGTATACACAACATTTTAATCAATAGGCTTCGAGTTGATCGTAGGATTTCATATGAAATTTCGTAATAAAACTTCGTAACAGACAGCAAGGTGTTAATAAGTTTTCAAATTCTAAGAAGTTGCAACAAACACAAGAGTTCTTTATGGAACACTTTCCAAAGTATTCGTTGAATTTTGTGGAATATTGGCAAAACCCAAGGGAATTAAATTAATTTAGTCAGTAACAAGTTGATGACATTGCCAGGTATTCAGAAAATGAATAAATCCAGGAGTCTCTCGACTAAGAAAGTATTTTAAAATTTTTGATCGTTCGAAGCGCAGAGTAAGCTAAATAAAAAATATATGGAAGGCCAACTCCATATCAGATGGTCGGGGCATGCCTCTAATCGTCGGAATATTTCTTGTTATGAATATAGTCATGGCTAAAGTAAAGTTATTTCGAAATGGTTAAGGTATATGAGTAAACTATTTGAAAGAACATGGTCATCTTCAATAGATTAATTTATTACCTGGGGTTATAAAACACCAAACCCTTTTGAGAATTGAATCCATCTATGCGCTGTGACCAAAAAGGTATATTTGCATTCTTTGGCAGATTGTGAAAGTTTAGCTTCTGGACAAACGCCACTAGTTCGAATATCTCCTTTTCTATTCTGGTCGCAGAATCTTTAACCATATGCTGGTCGGTTCATTCTTAGAAGCAGAGCTTCTTGCTACCGAAGGCTAATATGATGAGGAGATCAGTGCTAACGACCAACATGTTCCCATGTAATATACATATAAACAAATAAGCTTAGATCAATTCGTATGAAAGGCCTTCAAAATTGCTATGATTATTAAATAGATAAAAATAAATGAAAATTGAGCAACTACATATAATTATAAAAATAGGGAATGATATCGAGCAAAAACTACGAAACAATATTGAGCAACATCTTATGAAAATGGAAACCAGCTTAACCACAGCAAAGCCTCTTGCTAACGCAGCCTAATTTAACGCGGAGGTTACCTTTTATCCGAAGTTACGTGCTAACGACCAAAAGGTTCCCGTGGAATAAACAAACCAATAAACTTGACTTAATTCGTACGGAAGGCCCTCTAAAATTACTATGATTATTAAATAGATAAAAATATAAAAATTGAGCAACTAAAATGTAGCTCATAATTATAGAGCAAAAAAATTCGACCAAATAAAATGTAGCTCATAATTATAGAGCAAAAAAATTCGAAACAATATTGAGCAACATCTTATGAAAATGGAAAGCAGCTTAACCAGAGCAGAGCCTCTTGCTATCGCAGCCTATAATTTAACGCGGAGGTTGCCTTTTATCCGAAGATACATGCTAACGACCAAAATGTTTCCGTTTAATAAACAAACAAATCAGCTTAGCTCAATTCCTAAGGAAGGGCCTCTAAAATTTCTATGATTATTAAATAGATAAAAATCTATAAAAATTGAGCAACTAGATATAATTATGGAAATATGGAATGGTTTTAGATATACGAGATAAGATACTCAAATACAATATAGCTCATAATTATGGAGCAAAAATTACGAAACAATATTGAGCAACTTCTTATGAAAATGGAAAGCAGGTTCACCACAGCAGAGCCTCTTGCTACCGCAGCCCAATGCAGAGGTTACCTTTTATCCGAACATGCGTGCTAACAACCAAAATGTAAGAGAGGCCTGGTTTTAGTGTATATGAGATAAGGTAATCAAATATAATGTTGCTCATAATTATAGAGCAAAAATTACGAAACAATATTGAGCAATATCGCGAGAATTAAATAATTGATAATGTATTTCGTTTGAGCAATAAAACATAGGACGGTTTTCAATTAGAAAATTATACCAGAATGCAAAATGAAAATGAGCAACAAAAATTCGAACAGCCTACCAAAATTTTAACAATTTTCTCATCGACTATAAACTTTATGCCATCCAGATAATGAATTTCTATCGTTTTATTTTTATTTTTTTGTACTTTATCTCTTACAAAATAATGAAAATGTAATTACGAAAATTGGGTTAGTTTTTCCTAAACTGTTACTATTATATATTGAAGAGTATATGTATGTATAATACACACATAACATTTGTGGAAACATTAAAAAAATATTTGTTGTTGTTCTTCCTTTTTTTTTTTTTTGGTATATTTGTATGTACGAGTATTTTTCTGACCATTTTTTTTTTCTGTTTGTTGTTTGTTGAGGCTATTTTTCATTATTATGATTATTTTTCCAACTGAACGGACTGGCTGAAATTGAAGTAATTAAAATAAATAAATTGTACAACATTGTTAAAATACAAAAAGAAAAACAACAAAAAAGCACAATTTGTTTTTAACGTTTAACTTTAATGTTAATGTTGAGTTTGATATGGAGAGATAATATCGCACACAGGATTCGTATACGTTCATATTTAGATGGGAAATATGTTGCCTGCCATAGTTGTCATTGTTTATGATACCATAAATATAGGAATCTACATCGTTATAAATACACATAATTAAATTATTCATGTATAATGGTGACGAGTGAATAGGGTCCCTGACAAAAATTAATGAGGTGATAATTGTTTAGTTAAAAAAAGGGTGTTATTTACTAAGGGTTGCTTGTTTGTTCGCAGTGGACAGCCGGAAGTCTTAAATGTGTTACACTGAATTTTTGCTTTGTTTATTTTACATGCAAAAAAAAAGGGTTGAAAAATTCACACAATACATCATGATGCTGAGCAAAGTATAACATTAATATTTAGGAAAATCTATCACTTAACGCGTTCTAACGGTATGGTTAAAACTTAACCCAGGATCATTAATCAGTTCCACAAACAAAAGAAACATTTTCGAAATATCAAAAATGTGTAAGTATCACAGCAGACATAACCTAATTGTAAAATAAATTACAATAGTTGTATAACGAATGTTACGAGTTTATTTAGAATGATGCCCCTCAACAGAGAATTACTCCCGCTTCATTTCTACACCATAAAATGTATTTTATACATTTTGCTGAAATCATGTATGCTCGTTTACATATTACAAACGTTGTCTGTACTGAAAAAAAAAACAAAAAAATCATTTTCCCATAAAGATAATTTTTATATTTGGTTTATTTTCAAATAAAAAAAAGATTTAAATTTCAACCAACAAAACAAAAATTGGGAAAAATGAAAATTCATCCTATACACTTTCGTATATATTTTCGCAAATAATGTTATATGTGAAATTTTTTTTTCATGATGTATAAGGGTTTAAATCCTTCCATTTTTTCGATTAAGCTTTTGTATTTGGTGTCGGTGTATGTTTGTGTGCAAAAAAAACCAATGTATTAAATTAGAAACAAGAGAATTGGTTTTATTCATCCAGTTTTAATTCAAACATTTGAAACGGATTCCAAAACTGAATGTAGTGCTGTGAAATTTATTAAGGTTTGATTATGCACGTGTTGTACATTAAAAAAATTGTTCAATATCTAGAAATCTTTTTTGTAGAGCAAACTGAGCAAATTAACAAATTACCAATTTCAAGATTTTGGTAGTTTAAAATACTTAAAAATATTGAGCTAAAAGTTGTTCCAACTAATTTTGCCTTTATATTTCGAAGATTCGAAATCAAATTTAAATTAAATATTCTGTTTAAATGAAATATTATGCGTCTTATGTCAAGACAAACGATTTAAACTTATGTATGTTGCTCAAAATAGGCTCTTCACAATATTTTATGAATAATTTTGAAAAATACAGGATTAGTTTTATTTAATATAATGTTTGCCACTGCGAAATTGCTCAATATGTTCGATAGTATTTTGTTTTTAAAAACCGATGCTTCGAAATCAATTGGATTGAATGGAATTAATTATATGTAATATTCAGTTGCTCAAAATATATTTTTTTAAATTTGGAAAAAAATCCCAATTCAACTTTATTTAGTAAGACTTTGAACTATTCAGATAATGATGTTCTGCAATTGCGCAATATTTTGTGATAATATGTTGTCTTTATTCACTGATGTTTTGAAGTGAAATGGTCGAAATGTAATGGATCGATTTTTGAAAAATATTGATCAAACGAATGTAAATAAAGTTGCTCAAAATTTCGCATTTCTTAAGTTGCTCAATTCTTCACAATATGTTATGCAATTTCAGTAATTTTCAAATATTGAGAAAAAATGTTATTGCGAAATTACTCAATCAGTATTATAAATATAGTAGAAAAAGGAGTTTTGAACACTTATGTTGCTCAAAATATGCATTTTCTCAAACGTGTTTTTACGACATTAAATCGCTTTTGGGAAATTGCTCAATGTCTTCAACACAGGTATATATCATTTTTCGATTTTTTGTTTTTATAAACCAATGTTTCGAAGTAAAATGGTTTTTAATTCAATTAATCAGTTATTACAAAAATATTGATCATTAATTGAGGAGTGTCTGATCAAAAGTGGCTATTTACATCTTACTTTTTGCTACTTACTTTTGATCACTTTTTTATAGTAAATATCTTGTTTTGGCCAAAATCAAGAATTTTAGCGATATTTTTCATAGAGAAATTGGGAATTTTTGGTCCATGCTGGAAATAGCCACTTTTGGTCTGTTTCAATTAAAAAATTCTGCCTTAATAGAAAAAAAAATATCATTTTGGAAAATGTAAATAGCCACTTTTGATCAGACACTCCTCAATTAAGGATCAATTAAGTAGCTCAAAACTGGTTATTTATATTGCAAGTACGAATTGTTTTATGAAGTAACAGCTGGTTGGAATAGGTATTATTATAATAGATAAAAGTGGTTTCAATACTAATGTTTCTCAAAATATGCAGATGCTTAATTCTTCACAATGTTTTAAGCAATTTGGAAAAATGAAAGCTTCACATAACATCAGTTACAGATCGCTGTTGCAAAATTGCTCAATATTTTTTAATAAATTTATTTAGGTTTGATTATACACGTGTTGTATATTAAAGAAAATTGCTCAATATTTAGAATAATTTTTTGTTGAGTAAACTGAGCAAATTAACGAATTACTCATTTCAAGATTTTGATAGTTTAAAACACTTAAAAATATTGAGCTAAAAGCAGTTCTAACCATTTTAATTTTACAAATCCTTTAATTTTTGCTTTATATTTCAAAGATTCGAAATCATATTTATATTAAATATTATGTTTAAATGAAATATTATGCGTCTTATGTCAAGATAGCTGATTTAAACGTATGTATGTTGCTCAAAATAGGCTCTTCACAATATTTTATCAATAATTTTTAAAGATCGCCGTTGCGAAATTGCTCAATATTTTCGATAGTATTTTAATTTTAAAGACCGATCCTTCGAAATTAATTAAATGCAATTAAATGGAAAAATCCAGAGTTATTGTTTTCATTTTTACTTGATTACACTTGCGCTGAGTTATTATTAAATCGGTCGGGTGTTAAAAATCACGAGATACCAAAAATTTATTTTATTTTTTACTCCGCTTTCAGTGACAGGTTTTGTAGGACTGCTTTACTCAGTACATTTATGTTATAAAATGTAACAATTGATAATTCAAGTTACATTCTCAAATTTTGGACTGTATTCTGTATACACTGCGCGACACTTGATAACCCTCACTTGAAAATTTTTCATAAAACCTAAGATACTGCACCTAATTATTTGAAATTTTTTCATCACCTTGGTTTCTATCTTATCTAACTTTCCAAGGACTAATACGCATGCATGCAATGCGAAGTGGAAAATCCCAATTTCGATTATTTTACTTATTTAAACTGTGCCACTTGATTACCCTCATCTGTCAAATTAAGTAATAAAACCCATTACATTTTATTGTTTTGATATTTTTTCTTTATTTAATATTTAGGGTGTCATACATTGTTCCTTACAACATCATAAATTCTATTAGGCAAAGACCTATAAAGATTTTGTATTAATTTAATCAGTACTTTCTCGGAAATATCATAAACAGCTGTCATAAGATCATTCCGGCATTCGTATTGCCTTCCATTCGAATAAATTTGTCTCGATAGCCATCCCTAAAGATTTTCAATAATATTGGAGACAAAGCCGGCCAATTCAAAACTTCCACGTTATTGTCTTCAAACCACTGGTTTACTCGTGCAGCTGTATGGATTGCTGCGTTATCTTGCTGGAAAATCCAGCGCTGACCTTCAAACATTGATTTTTTGTACTTCTAGGAGCTTGACGTAGCTTTGCGAGTTTTGTCGGCCCTCCAGGACAACCAAATCAATAGCACCAAGAAAAGAAATTGCTGCTCACACCATGATGGAACCAACACTGGTGTGGCGGCGGGACAAAAATAGCTCCGATTTCCACAAATCAAGGAAGTAATGTCTAAAACCATCTGGTCCATCTAAGTTAATCTTTTTCTCGTCCGAAAAAATTACCTGGAACCATTCTTCCTCCCAATGCAGGTGTCCACGGCAATATTCCAATCGAGCACTTCTATGTTGCTGAAGCAAACGTGGTTTTTTCTTAAGTTTTTGTCGCCGGAGATGTGAACACTTTTTTATTATCCTCTGAACAGTACGGATACTGGCTGAGACTTCAATTTTCTGCTTTGTTTTTTTTGCAGATTTTATCGAATTCGAAGCTTCGCGCAAAATAGCTCTATGTTCCCGTTCTGTTGTCACCCTGCTGTGCGACCTCTTCGATTTTTTCCGTAATTTTCTGGATCTTTGAGATAGTTATTGATGGTCCAAGAATTACGACCAATTTTTTGGAAATCGCACGATTGGAATAATTGTCTTGTTTAAGCGCCAGAAATTTTCCAAATTCTACTTTTGTTAGGGGTTTTCCACCACCCATTTTCACCACCATGAACTGCAGCCGGTAATAAACTTAATAAATTAATGGTAAACTATTAAACTGAACACAACTAAATTTATTTACACGCACCTTATGCCTTCGACGTCAAAAACAATGTTATGAGGGTAATCAAGTGTCGCAGTTTAAATAAGTAAAATAATCGAAATTGGGATTTTCCACTTCGCATTACATGCAAGTATGAGTATTAGTCCTTGAAAAGTTAGAAAAGATAGAAACCAAGGTGATGAAAAATTTCAAATAATTAGGCGCATTATCTTAGATTTTATGAAAAATTTTCAAGTGAGGGTAATCAAGTGTCGCGGAGTGTATAATGCATATTTGGTTTATCTTTTCAAAATGAATATTAAAGAAATTTAATCAGAAAAGTTTAATTTTGACGTAACAGTTAGCTTCAAAAAAAATAATTTTCATTTTTGAAATTGCTCAATATTTTCATTGCTTTTCAAATTTCTCATTATTTTCTAGACAAATGTTTCAATAATACGATGTAATCCGAAGTTTCGAAATCAAATGAATTTAAATTGCTCACCATCTAGTTTTATAATAAAGTATAAATTTATTGATGAGGTAACAGCTGGTTGCCAAAATTGCTCAATATTTTCAGTACAGGTACACAGATAGGAGATATATTTTTTAACCAATGACAAATGGGTTTTAAGCTACCTTTCAAGTATTTTATACAATCAACTTAAATCAAAATTACTATTCATCCTTTAACCAAAACTTACCATTAATAACTCATCACTCTTAAGGATATAAACACGCAAACAAAACCCAAAGCCCCTTTTTATTTTTTTTTTTGTTTAATATAATAAGAATATTGTTGTCCTACATCAAATTTTTAAGCCAATTAAACCATATGTAACTTTTCATGAAAATCTAAAATCTTAAATACTGATCCTCTAAATTATCGGGCTCTTTTATATCCCAGAAAAGAAAACAAAAACTATTTGGAAAATTAATTGAACCCAATTTATTATTCTGTCCAGTCGTTTTCCACATCTATTCTTATCTGTTGTTCCACGAGAATGTTTTCCATATAAAAATATGTAATATGTAAATAGTGCACAATGTACACACAAAAGAGTTAATATGAGAACAAAAACATGAGAACGGTAAATTACCACGGAAAAATACAAATTTTCCGAAATACATACATACATACAAACATACGATATAATAAAAGTAAATTTTGTTTCGTAAATCCCACATGAAAAATGATTTTCGGTTGGTCATCCTTTTTTGTTGGTATCGTTAGATGTAGGTACATACCAATCTTTTGAATGTTTCCATTATGTAGACTCTCACAAATACACGGAACACATAAATAAAAAATCACTCGACTTGGTCGGTATATTGTATATAAAATTCATATTGCCAGGTATAAGGTGAAAATGTGTGACTATTCAAATAACAACAACTAAAATAAACGAACATGAAATGGTTGAGTGAAATTTTTTTTTTTTGAAGGGTGGCGGCGTTATTTTTATACTTGTTGTCCGGTTGGATACAGTTGGTGTCCGTTTGGCAACAAAAAAAAAATGGCATAATATATAGGATGAAATTGGTGAAGGTGAATAAAAATATCTTGAGCTACCCATACTTACTTAGTATATATGTATGTATATACATGTATACAAATAGGAGAGCGGAATTGTGTGAATTTAGGTTGGCCCCAAACTTTAAAATTTACGATTTGGTGAAGAAGATATGCTGCTGCTTGTTTTCCGGTGGTACATATTTATTTAGTTCTTTGTTTGCGATTTCTTGTTTGGCGGTTTTTTCTTCTTCGTATTCGTCTTTTTTTTTTTTGTTTTTACAGCGTATAGTTTATAGTTAATGCGATAGGGAAATCGTTATCTCTAGGAAATAGTGGAAAACCATTTAAATAAATACACAGTTGTTTTTTTCTAATTGAAATTTATTTTCTTGGTTATACAAACTCGTCGCAACAGGTAAGAGGAAGTCATTTTTTGCTTAGGTTACTAGTTAGTTGCTTGGAGGCTTGTGTGGTGTTTACATAATAATGAAAATGTTTATGATAATGGTATTAAAGAAATCATTGTAAATGAAACCATTCCAATTGAAGAAATTTTTATATCGACCAATTAGTTTTGCCCTAATAGCCGATTTTTTCATCTCATTAATTTTTGTTTTCATTTCTACTTCATCCAATAATATGGAAATTAATGAGATTTCCAGGTAATGAAATAACTTAATTTAGCTTCTAAGGATTATCTCTTTGTAAATGTGTTTATTGACGTGGAATTGTTTAACTTTTAAGCTTTTTTGAGGTTTACTTTAAATTTGATTCAAAACTGAGTTTATCCTTTAGTCTTAAATATTGAAAAATCCACAATTCGGACTAGACTTTAAACAATTTGACCTCCCAAAATTAAAAGCAAAAAAAATTGAAACTTTACGCAAAGCACATGATACTTTTTTGATATAATAGGTTAAGAGCAAGCCTAAAATATAATATTTTACATTAGTAGGGTTTACAAATGTACCGGAATTTCCATTTATCGGTAAACGGTAAAAAATCTAAATAAAACCCGGATTATTAAAGGTACAGTTAATGAAAGTTAATGATTAATATAAAAGTTTATAAAATATAAAAGTTTTCTACATATCTTTAACAACAATTTACAAGAAGGATATATTGGTATTAAGTAAATATTAATTGCAGAAATATTAAAATTAAATTATTTCTAAAATATATTTTTCGAACCTTCATTTCGAAAAATACATCAAAGTTGGCTCTGACGAATTAAAATAATACTTACTAAATTTATCTTTAGTTTTACTAGTGTACGTAAGATGTCTAAAATGTTTACAGGAAAATAGGACCAATAGTCACAAAATTATCACACGTTCCTATATTTTGTGAATTTGTTTTGCTTTTCCTACAATTTTTGAACTTGAAATTTCCCCAGGTGGTAATTTTTGGTACGATTTTACCAAAGTTTTGAAAGCCATCACTGCCATCTATGTAATGTATATTGACTTAATGACCAAACGAGTTGTAGTAAGCTTTTATTTCTTTTTGACCAGAATGCTGTTGTTATAAAATTTTTTTTATATTTTGTATATTTTTATATTTATTACAAGAAAATGAAAACGATTTACTTAAACGATATTCATATATGTTGAAATTCAAACATTTATGAAAGTATTTCAGAAATCATAACTAAGAATTTGTAAAGTTTTCATTTAAAAATTGGCCTTAGGAAAAAGGTGTATCCCATATATTTTGTGTGTTTTACTATGAAAAGTTTGGTTTTTTCCTCGTTTCTAATTCCCTTATAAAAGCTCAGATTTGGTGATTATGTCTCTATAAAATACATGGTGCTCTGGCTACACTGGTTAGGTTATCTCATTCATTTTAACTAAGTATACACTTTCCAATAGCGAAAGCACAAAGGGAGGTACAGTAATATATACAAATCATCCAAAGCGATTTACAAACATAGATATCAAATGAAATAAGTGACTTGAACACGATTATAATCAGCATAAATAAAGCAGATTGATTCGCATTCAAGTTAGACTTGAACGATATTTGATCGGAGTAATAACTTGGGAAATACGCTCGGCAAAATTAAAGATGTTCAGTCAGACGATTCTAAACAAATAGAAAGTTTTTTGTTATAGAAGGTAATGCACATTCTTAGGAGGTTAGCTCTCTTTCGGCAGTAATAATGTGGATGAGTCGGTCTTTTCGGTCAACCACCCATACCATGACCAACCATAATACGATAAATTAGTGGAAAATTCGGCGATGACTCAAAAGAATTGCCAATTGAGTAAGTTGTGATCGGCATGAATCTATTTCTGATGAGGAATCGAATATGGAAGATCGGCGAATAAAACACTAATTCAGTAGTAAGTTGGGTTTGGGTATTGTGAGCCTGACCATATCGAAGATAAATGAAATAATTTTTTCAGTCCTTGATGCACATAATATCGAAGGTTTCGTCCCAACCTAAAAAGAGTGATATATTTGCTAAACCTTAAACAAAAGAAAATGTTTCCGAGGCAATCGGAGCTCTAACGTCGAAAGAAGATTAACGCAGCTTTCAAAATCATCCAAACAACATCTAGATCCGGCGAGAATACATTCACTTTGGTAAGCTGGTAAATCTAATTGCCTAAAGTATGTTTTTCCTTAAATTACCGGCATTTTCCTTTGTTTTTTTCACGTTAATACCGTCCAATCCGGTTTTTTGGATATAACAACAAAAATTATAAAATGTTTGCATTGTTGGTCGGAAGCATGTACTCTACGAATTATTCTACGGTTAAAAATGGAAAAGGAGAAAAATAGTTAAAAGAGGAAATTTCAATATTAGTCCGGCCTGACAATAAGCGTTGACATTATCACATTAGGTTTAGAATAATTTAGATATAAATCTGGGTTTGAATAGCGTTAAATTGCTTACCATCAAATTCATTAGAAGAGGGTTTTACTTTTAAATTGCTTAGCATTGAGATTTTTCAAGATTGTTTTAGTTATCTAAATTTATTCGATACTTTCGGGGATATTCGATTTTATAGTATTTCAGAGAATATTGCGATTATTCTAAAAAATATTTCTGCTTTTCGAAATTATTTGAATCTTTTCGACTTTCTTGCTTATAAATTATGACAAATATTGGAATTGTGTGATTTTACAAAATTAATGATATATCGAGATTTTCGATATTTTCTGGAATTTTTGGAGATTTTAATCATATTAGAGACAAAATTTTATTGACTTCGATATTATTCCAGATTTTCATTTAGGTTTAGCTTAGTGTTTAATTACTTGTAAGTGTAGCACTCACCTATACCTCACCTTTGGTTCTCGCTAATTTGCCTTGAACCCCCATACTGGTTGCGGCTGCTGATCTGCCTAATTTAAATCCTATTATTGACTACGTTGACTTCAGCTCCTCAATCACAAATTTCTCTCAACGTTCGCGAAAATCGATTTCCAATTTTCTATCGAATTAATCTGTTGCTAAGATCACACTTGGTAATAAATTAACAACTTAACACACCGATCGAATCTGAGGTCTTCAAAGCGATTGCGACTATAGATTAATTCCTTGAGATACTGGTTCGGTTAAATCGAAGAATTTGCTATTATATCTTGCCTTATGGCACAATTAAAAACAATGTTTTCTTAGTGCCTTGGGGCAATTTGTACAACCATCTTGCCCGCATTCGGTCGCTGTATGACCGAACTTCAAACAGTATAAACATAACGTTGATACACAAATGCCTTTCGATCTTGTAGCTCATGTCCCAATGTACAATCTCGCATAACATAACGAGAGGGCTCAGAAAATTCTCTTCAACCATCCTTTACCTGAGGTGATCCGTTACTATTGTATTTCTGTATCTGGCTTTATCAAATTATGGCTGGTCATATTGATATGACCATAACTACCCTTTAATTTAACCTCCAAAAACTGCTTGAATTCGTCAAGGATCAGTAAATTGGCTATTCCATCATGACTACGATGTTGTTCCCAAGAATCTAACGTATATTTGCGAAGACGTTGAATGGAGTAATGAATCCAAAATTGATACCACAAATGAGCTTGAGGAGTAATATTTTCCAGTTGACGTGTTCCACTATTCAGTACATCCAATACATACCGTAATGAATCATGACTTTCCCGTTCTTACCTTGTAACTGCATGAATCTTTCCTAGAATACCATGAGTGACATGATAATCGTTATGTTTTACCATTACCACGTGTGGGTTGCCACGGATCGATAGATATGGCACCCAGACACTCTTCTTGTAGGTATAGTAGTTGGGTAACTGGGTCAAAAACTAATTATGAAGTGGTGGACCATTAGCCTGGTCGCTATTAAATTACTAGTTGGCAGGCGATTCTCAGTTTCGATCAACGTCGATATTCCACAACTTGTCTCATTTCCACATTACTGATTTAATTTGTCCTGAATTTTATCATGATTAACATAAACCGATTCTCCATTTCATTGTACATATGATTCGTTCAAATATCTTCACAGCCTCTCTTGACGCATATGCAACTCCGATTCTGTTAGTATTCCAAAACAAACCCCGTTTTTTTTTTTTTTTTAATTTTTATGATTTTAATACGTTCCGAAGATTGTAAGAGATCCAATCCAGTTTCGAACTGATGAACTTATGATTATGAAAAAATCAATCTTCTCATCAGGCCGCGGCGACTGGACTGATTATACCATAATTTACATTCTTTATATACAGAATGTACTGTTCGTTATGGTACTAGCGAATCATACTAATACAGATAAATTCTCTTACAATTTTTTTTCCTCTTCACGACATTCACACAGCTCTATTTCTGTGTAAGCTAATTTTACTTTTTTAATTTTTTTGAATATCAATTAATTCATGTAATTTCTAATATGCTACCGGTGATTAGACCATTTTAAATGTGTTTTTTATTAACACGAGAAGTATATCGAGAGGTATATCACGAAACCAGTAATACTACGTGTTGTGTATTCATGTATTTTGTAAGAATGGTAACATCAACTTTAAAAGGTAATTAATATACATATGGTAATACTAATGTAAGGTGGAGGTGAAATAAAGGAAAGAGAAATAAAGCGACAGTTGGTCGAAGACTGGATATAGAAAAGGACGTATAAGTATTGGTCTTTCCTTTGTGTTTATTTTTGGTTGAAACACATAAAATACAACACTACGGACTATGCATGATGTCACAAATCTGGTAAAATAATATAACAGTCATATTTTATTACTTAATTATAAGTAACTTTTATTTTCATTGTAATTATGTCTGAAGTGTTGTGTAATGGCAAGAACAGACATTATTTGAAATGATCGAACCTTGTGGACCAGTCTGAAAAACTAATGAGTTTGAATATTTTCTATGTAAATATCAATAGGTTAATGAATAAGTTGCACGAACTAGAATGACTGTTTTCCTCCTACTTTATCTCCGGCAAGATACCCAAGATGGCAAATATTGAAGGTTAGCCGTTCAATTTAAACTTGGAGTGATTATCGTCATATTTAACCCTCTTAGCTCCAAGAGAATGTCTCCAGTATTCGCTTAAGTCAAGAATGGACCACGGTCTACATTTTTTTCTTAGCTTTATTTTCGGACAAGATGCCGGAGATGGTTTAATAAATTCAAAAATTAAAAGTCAGTCTTTCGATTTAAACTTGGAGTGATTTTCGTCCTATCTAACTCTCTTAGCTCCAACATAGCATCCCAAATATGTATGTAAGTCTCCGGATAAGATACTCAAGATGGTTTAATAAATTCAAATATTGAAGGTTGTACCCTAGACATACTACGATTTAATAAAACCGATTATTTTTTATTCAACTACAGTCTGTCTAGGGTATTAGCCGTTCAATTGAAACTTGGGGTGATTTTCGTCATATTTAACCTTCTTAGCTTCAAGAGAATATCCCAAATATTTACGTTAATCAAGAATGGACCACGGTCTACATTTTGTTCTTAATTTTTTTTCCGGACGAGATATCGAAGATGGCTTAATGAATTCAAAAATTGAAAGTCAGCCTTTCAGTTTAAACTTGAGGTGATTTTCCTCATATCAAGATACCGAAGGTGCTTTAGTAATATAAATATTGACTGAATACAAACCTGTAGTGATGAAAATTGTAAGGTATCTTTTCAATGTGAATTTGAATGACTTTTTTGCAGGATACGCACTAATAGTTACATATTTACATTTTTAGATTTAGCAAAAATTTCACGATCTAAAAAAGGCTCGTGACTTATTTGCTAATCGTTTCCTTAATATTTGTTTCTGCTTTTAATGAATAAGAAAAATGTCTGCTCTACAAATTTTCATTTAATATCGTTGATCTAACATCCACCATGTAAGGTTTCCCAAACATAATTTAGCTCAATAGATTCAACCCATAATCCGTCTTCCTATAAGATAATTTTCATGTTTGGAGATTACTCAATTCTGGAAATGAGTCTATCGGAAAGTGTTGGCTCAAATTGAAATATTTATTTTTCCTAATTAAATGTTCAGTAATAATTTAGATTTTGAAAATCGCATCTGCATACCTAACAAGCAAATTCATTTGCAGACATAACACATTTTAAGCCTGACATATTATTTCATTAGCGCGCACACAAACCATAAAACTGTCTAAAGCAAGAATAAAAGTAGCAAGTAATTTTTCACACAAATGTGTGCATGAGAAAAAATTGTTTGTTTTTTATTTTAGAAAATATATTTCACTTAATCCATTAGACATACTCAAAGCTCTGGTCCTAAATATTCCTCTATACAGCACTATAACAAATTACTCGCTCTTTTAATTTTATGTACATCTATATATTGTATAATACAGAGCTTTTTTGCGTTATTATTATTTTGGAAAAATGAAAAACCGTAAAATTTATGTTTTAATTTTTGCATACTCGAAACTAGTGTACAGTGTTATGTTTCATTTACCTATAGCACCACACTCGTACAAATATGTATATGGCGAAGTTTGTAGCTTTTTATTACCCCAGAAAATGCTATATAATAAATTTGTCAAATAATAAAAAGGTCAAAAGTTTTTTTTTTTTTTTGTTTTTGTTTGGTATACAAAAAAAAATGTGTACACACCGAAAAGCTCTACAGAAATAGTCTACAAAATAAATAAATAAATTTTGTGTGCGCCATATGCTGATGTCAAAAACTATACTACTACTAATATTGATTTAATATGAAAAACAATGAAGAACACTAACCAACGTACAAAAGCTTAAAACAAAAAAGTTGTATTTACAATTTCGCAACAATACCACGAAATAACAAAAAAAAACGTAAATAACAAAAAGGACAAAAAATCATCCCTATACATAAATTTTCACCTGAAAATTACATTACCCCCACATCATGATCAACTACTTTTCATTTTCCCCTGGTGTGTACCTTTTACATTTTTACGTTAGTTTTTTGTTGTTGTTGTTGTTGTTGTTGTTGTTTCGTTTGGTGCGATATAAACTGGAGGCTATTAAACGATGGAATGGAACCAACACAAAATGTTTGTCTTCCAACTCTAATACAAATCTAATCTCGAGAGACTATTATAAATTTTATATTTGAGAAAAGTTTGCCTGAATGGTGTAAGGGTATATAAAAACACACATACACACACAAATACACATAAAGTCTATAAAAAGTCGAAAGCATAAAACCTCTCAATGAAATAAAATTAAATTTGTTGGAAAGTACAAAGAAAGCTTTATATGTTAAATTCACATATAACATAGAAAATTCATCAAAAAGCTCGATAGCGCGCGCAACAACAACAACAAATGTGTATAAAAATAAATTTGATTTGAATTAGTCAATTTTTTGCCTATAGGCTATCCTTGATCTCAATTTTTATTTTTATTTTGTATTTTGGTTGTTTGTTTTTATACTTTTTATGGTCGGGAAAATTTATGGGCATAAGCTTTTATTGATACTCGCATATACAAAGAGGATGTATGTATGTCGCGCTAGATTGTCTATTTAGTAGTAAAATAAAATAAAAACGCAACATTATTTAAATGGTGTATTGAACTGGGTTGTAGAGTGTAGATGTTCATCAATTAAAGCGGTATACTAATAAAGCGTCAAAATTCAAGAGATGTATGGATGGTATGAATTGCTTATAATTTGCTGGGGTTCCTTCTAAATGTTGGCCAAAACTCATTTCGTTGTTTGACTGATATGTTTTTAATTGGTATTCCCTTCACCGAAGTTATACACTAAAATCGCAATTGGGAAAAATTATTATTCATATCCAACCCCCAAAGGGGTTATATTCCATTCAATTAATTTTATAATTCAAATTTTTTCAAAATTATCATAACGATTTTTTTTTTAAAAATGGCACTACCTTGGGGTTGACATGCAGCAGAAAAGGTGAAATTCCAACTCCCGAGCAACTAAATCCGCTCAAACCTCCGCGCGTACAGAAAGACATATTTTTTGAAAATGGCTTAACCGATTTTCGTAAAACAACTTTTTTTGACAGCTTAGTATTTTATCTTTACAAAGAGACCTTAATCATTAAAACCTATACAGTACTTTTCAAATTAAAGCAATCCTAGCAAAATGCTGTGTTTCGATAAAAACATTTGGTGTGCTGCAATCTCCTGTATAATACCATGTTGACCGATATTTGCCATCATTCACTTATCAGACGTTGATCTGAACAAATCTCTACCAGTTTCATTCGTTCCTTCCTCAAAATTATGGATACTACTCCTGGAAAAAGCCACACAAGTTGTTGCTTTGTTGCAAGAAGGAAGCAATCAACGGAGATGTCGCTCTCAACTAAACTTAAGCCAATCTGCTGTCTCAAGAGTATCAAGAAGGTTTCAGGGAGCTGGTACCTTCAATCGGATATCACATACCAGCCGGTATCGGTGTACATCTGAGAGGGACGATCGATTTATCATCCTAACTTCACTGTGAAATCGTCAGATGCAGAAGGAGCTAAGACAAGTTCGAGATGTAGCTGTTAGTCCATGGACAGTAAGAATACGCTTGAAGGAAGCATACTTCACTCCAAGACGGCTCACTAGAGGCCCAAAATTGACAGCACGCAACCGCAAAGAGCCACTCGAATTTGCTAGCCAACACATCAATTGGAGCATCGAGCAGTGGAATTCCGTTCTATTCACTGACGAGTGCAGAATATGGCTCAGAAGAGATATTGTTTTCATACATGGTGGAGGCCGAAGCGGAGGTCTCACCACTGAACAATGTATGGAGGACATTCTCTTGGATCATGTAGTGCCCTACGCAGAATATATAGGGGAAGATTTCATATTGATGCAAGATAATGTCCGGTTTCACACAGCTCGAACCACTCAACAGTTCATGGATGAGGTTGGACTCGATACGATGAGGTGGCCAGCCCTCAGTCCAGACATGAATCCTATTGAGCATTTATGGGACGAACTAAAACGGAGGGTCCGAGCCAGAAATCCGGCACCATCTAACATCAGTGACCTCAAGATTGCGTTGGATGAGAAGTGGGATGCGATCCCCCAAGTCTTTGTCAAAACCTTAATAAGTTCAATGGGGAACCACATGCGAACCATTGTAGACGCAGGGAGGGGAGGGGCAAAACTAAGTATTACCCTTTAAAATTGTTTTTGTTTTGCTTGAATTTTTTGTTGTAATTTAAATTTAGATATACCCAATATTTTTTTTCATAATCATCAATTTTGGTTGCGTTTTCATTCAAAACTCATTATAAAAAAAGTACTGAACCAATTTTCATGAAAATAGCGTCATTTTAAAGTAAAAATATCAGCCTTTCAAAAAAATCGGTTAATCCGTTTTAAAAAAAATCGTCTTTCTATGAGCGCTGAAGGTTTGAGTCGATTTAGTTGCTCGAGAGTGTAGCTTAAAAATAAACATGATAAACCCATTAAAGGGGTGTTTTCTGCATTTTTATAGATGAAGCTCCAAGTTGAGGGTCGCAAACCCCATTTTTTCGTAATCTACGCCCAAACAAACATAAAGTAAAATTTGTCTGGAAACAGCATTCGAATTTTCTGTCCTATTTATTGTATATTTTGTCTAAACATTTTGAAATATTCTGCGCTCTCCATTAACCTTTTTTGTTTTTGTGGCAACACTGTTGTGTTTACTCACAAATAACAGCACATAACCAGGCGAACTTGAAATATTCCGAAGTGCAAATTTTTTAAAAAAATCTGAAAGTGGCACTCTTTAATAGACAAGAGCTGAATTTGAATTAAAATTGTACGGTATTGGTTAACTAAATTAATCTTTAACCTATAAATAGACACATCACATCAATTGCCAGACATACAGTCTCAGAATCTAATTAGCCACGAAGAAATGCACAACCAGTAATTAATGAAACGTTCCAAAATTTACTGTTAGCTGCACAGAAAGCACAGCAAATGGTCTTTCTGTTTCACCAAATAAGGTCGACTTTGGGTTTGGATTTGAAGCTTTTACTTTACGGCTGGAGAACAACAGATAATCCTTCGGCAATCTCGTGCCGCAAAAGATTTGTGCCACTGGTTATTGTTTCAAGCGTTTTACCTTCCGGCTGGATTCACCTGTTTCGGTCACAGTTTTTATCGGCCTTCCTATAAGGAAATGTTGTAGTTTTAGGGATTTTATTTCGGTTGGATCGTCAGAAAGAGGTATAATCGAACAATTCCTCGTATGGCATGACCTAATAAGCCAACGAACAATTAGTTTTAAAGTTGCTAGCGGCCTCGAATGCTAGTGCTCTCGTAGAAAAACTGAAGTTCGCAAAAGGTAGCCAGGCAACTGATTTCTGTCCACACTACTAGTACTGATTTCACCGGTTCTATTTAAGAAACGATCCTCAGAAAGAAACCGTTAATCATTAAGAATGCAAAAGGCAGTGACTTGGCAAATCATTCGATTATTCGATCAAATCGTCATTCAGTTAAATCAGTCATATAAACGGAAGTACGGCACACAGATGTTTGTGGCATTGTGTGATTTTTTTTCGGCGGAGCTACGTAAGTAGGTTGACGATACATTGACGACGAATGAGCAAGTGGCATAATTAATCGCTATAAGAAATCGAACATCTGTTCGATTTCTTATAGCGATTAATTATGCTACTTGCTCTCAAAATTGTTGATTGTCTTGGTTTTATTCCAAACAGTTGAATTATTCTGGCTCAGCCAGCCCAATGAATCTAAAACCAATTGAGCTTCTGGATGAATGTTTAGAAGATGATGCGAATTTGATGGAAACATACGTGGCTTTATTACAGCACAGCACATGGGTTGTCAGCTGTCAGCCCCAGTCATGACATCATCCACATAGAAGTCTCTGTAGCTTTCGATTCCCTTGCGATATAGATTGCCTCATCAATAGTTTCAGTGCTTTGTCCGGTAGTTATCGCCACAGTATCTGTTGGAACTTCCGGTCAAATTATAGAACCATCGGGCTACTGATGATTTTCTGTTGGGCTGGGCTATTGCCAATAATCGTGGCCAATTAAAACAAGAAAAAATTGAGGAATGCATGCCTAAAATTAGGATTGAATACAAAATCGTTCTAAACGCTTATAACCCCAATGACCATTGATCTTCTAGTGATCCTTTTTTACTGTACTGGGCCATTGCCAAAAATCCTGTCTATTTTTAAAAATAAAAAAAATGTTGGTCGTACATACCTAAACGTTGAATATAAAACACATGACTCTTTCCTAAGCGTTTGTAACCTCATGAATTGACCATTGGTTTATTGATGATTTTCTATTGGACAGGAACAGTTCCAATAATCCTGGCCATTTCAAAAAATAAAAAATAAATAAAAATTTTGGCATTCATACTTAGAATTGAATAAAAAGTCGTTGTTGAACGTCACATCTTAATATTTCCAAAGTTCTAAATTGTGGCCACCACCTTTTTTCGAAAGTTACTTCGGTATAAGGATTCAAATTCCTTAATTATGTTCTTCTTAATGAAGGGATTAAATGCCAATTTGATGAACCCATTCTACAAAATTTTGAGGAGTCGTCCACACGGATTTATTAGATCGTCATGAAGCTGGAAGATCCTCATTTTTTAAATTTTTTAATGTCCTTGGTTTTCTCTATTTTTCGATGACTAACGGCTTAAATCAGAGCCTTCCAGAGTATAGAGATAATCATATATCATCTATAGTAAAAATGGTGTTTTTAGCTTCAAGTTTTCCAATGAAAAAAATTGAGGTGTGGCCAACACACGACTTTCTTTTACTAACAGAAAATTTTGAGAATTTTTTTTTTTTTTTAATATTTTTTTTTAATTTTTAAATTTTTAAATTTTTTTTTTAATTTTTAATTTTTTTTTTTTATTTGTTTTAAATTATTGGAAACATTTTGTATTAAGTAGTTTTTTGTAAACCTTATACTTTACAAGATATTTGCAAAATAAATTTTCTGGACCAAGGGAGTGGCCACTTCCGGTTAGCCGATTTGGAGTAAAATTCACTGGGACCTCCCAATTTATCAAAAAAGCTTAAATCTGAAGTTTCAGTTCGATTGGTTAAAGCATCTGGGCTGTAGAGAGGACACAGACAGACTGACAGACTGACAGACTGACAGACTGACAGACTGACAGACTGACAGACTGACAGACTGACAGACTGACACAGACTGACACAGACTGACAGACTGACAGACTGACAGACTGACAGACTGACAGACAGACAGACAGTCACCATTTCGAAACCCACTTTTACGGACTCAGGGGACCTCAAAACAAATAAATCTCTAAAAATCTCAAGGTCCAAAGTTTTCATGATTACTATACTTTATTTTACTAGAGTAAAAGAAAGTAAAAGCGGAAATATTAAAATCAAATTTTTCCGAAAATATATTTTTCGCACTTTGATTTTGAAAAATACATCAAAGTTAGTTCTGACAAGTAAACTAGTATCTACTTGGTAAATTTACCTTTAGTTTTACTAGTGTACGTCAGATGTCTATAGTTATTTACAGAAAAATACGAGCTGCGTTTTTTTATTCGCTACGGATAGCTGATATCGAGAGCCGTCATAAAAAGTGGCTCCCGATAGCAAGTTTCCGCTAAACAATTGAATTAAATATAATAATTTGATGTTAAATAAATTTAGTTTTCCAATAAATAGCGCGTCAAATTTAAATTTAGGTATAGAAAAATTACGGCTCTCGATAGCAGCTATCGGGAGCGAATATAAAAACACAGCTACGAAAATAAATTATTTAATCACAAAATTATTAGACGTTCTTAATATTTTGTGAATTTGTTTTGCTTACCCTACTACTTTTGAACTTGAAATTTCCCCAGGTGGTAATTTTTGGTTTGATTTTACCAAATTTGTGCTGCCATCTATGTAATTTATATTGACTTCTAAAATATTATGACGTATGATTATTACTCTATACTTTAGAAGGCTCTAATTTAAACTGTTAGTCAGGGCCAGTGCTGTCGAAATAAGTACGATCGGAGTATTTGTACTACTTTCGTCTAGTTGCGCTTGCTCTTTTACTCCGCTATTTCATTTTGTGCTCCACTATTCTAATAACTGTTATACTAATAATACTTTTACACATTTCGCAAAAATTGTAATATTCTGGGAGATAGTTGGGTTTTAGATGAAGCATTTTTTCAAAGCCAATTTATAATGGTTTCTGTCATTCTCCTGCAAAAACCCATAATACGGTTTTCTTGCAGTAGTATGTCAAATTTACAAACTAAATTATTTCAACTTCATAAAGCTTTTTTTCAAAATCTGAAGATTTGTTGGTAAAGCTTAAAAAAAGATAATTCCGGGTTTTTTACAACTTATAAAAACATCAAGACAACCAGTTAAACTCAAACATGACAGAGATTATCTGATTTTAACAGAAAGACTTTTATCTACTTTGGCTAAATATTTACATTAGGACCTCTTGAATACAAAAATTATGCTGAAAAAATTATGGAAGTCTTGATTTATGCAATTTAATTCAATATTATCATCAATATTATCAAATCCTTTGTCAAAATGTATTGGATCAGACTCTCATGTATCTCTCTTGCCTGGGAAGGTTAAACGCTACCAGCAGAAATTTTCTTTCAGTTTTATTTTAACATTCTCCTTCTCGCCTAGGTAGGATCTAGGTAAGAACATGGTCAGACGTCCTGGTTTCTCTGGATATGTTCTGGGTTTTCAAACTTCTGTGGGCATCCAGCACATTAGCACATGTCTAACATTATCCTGGTTTTTAGATAATATTCATTCAAATCCTTAAATTTTTTAGCGGCAACGCAAAATTTAGGAGGGACCAGAAAAAAATTAATTTCAACAAAATTTAATTTAAACTCCACCCTGAAAAAAAATATTTCTTGAAGTTGGGCGATGTTTTATTTTAAAAATTCTGATCGCTACCGTATGGGCGGATAGTTTTTCAGCCACGAAATAATAGGTTTTATAAAAGGAACTTTTAATGTTTATAAAAGGAAATCCATCAACAAATGTGCGTTTTCCATCCATTTGATGCTGGAGACTGAGGAGATAGTTTGAATTAGCTAAGTATGTACAAATAAATTTTGCGAATTTCATTTAAAGTTTCAAACCAAAAATATTCTGAAATTGAGTGATGGTTTGATTAATAAATTCGACCCCAGATGATAAAGCTGGACAATACTTGTCTCAAATCTCAGATATAAATTCTACTAAAATCTATCCACAAAAGGGCCACCTACCTCCATTTGAAGCTGGAGAAGTAGTACACTGCCTGGATTAGTTGTCTATGTAAAAAAAAAAAGATTAGTGAAACAATGTTTCTGATAAATAGCATCAACCAAAATTTCATTAATGGTCTTCCGTAATATTTCCTTAGTTTGGCCCCTATTTTTTTTAACATATCCGACTCGAAATGAGGTGACCCAAGAAATTTTCAGAGCGTGAATAATTTGGTTTTATATTAGGAACTACTGATAGAATCGGCTTACCTCAGATAGAAAATTTCACAAAAATCCATTGACAAACGTGCTCTATTCGGTCATGGAACCTGGAAATGTAGTAACGGCCTGGAGTGATTATGAAAGTAAAAATTAAAATTTTCTTTGGCAAATCTAATTTCCCCAAATTTTTTTCTAAGAAGTATTTATACTATTTGCAATATTTGTTGAATTCTGGCCATGTTTTATTTAAGAAATTCCATCCCTGATCCAAATGGAGCTGCTTTGATTATGCACAAATTCCATTGAAATTTATTATCTGAATTACACCTCCAAATTATGAATCAAGTTAGCGGGTATAAAACTTTTATAGAAGAGATTTCACCAAGTGCATTTCTTGTGACTAGTCGTCGCCACTAAACCAATTTTATATAGCAATTTTAATTCAAATACATAACATATTTCGAGACAATAATTGTCCTTTTTTTATAAGGCGATTTTTTTCAGACGTCGTCCAAGTTTAGTCATTTTTGACCTGATCACCCTAGGCCCTTACTTCCAATTAAATATGAGCTTTGTGAAAAGGATTATTGGATATTTGACATATTTGAATTGAAATATCTGTCGCTTTTGAAAATGAAAAGGGTTCGAAGCGACAGCTGTTTTAAGATAAATTTTCCATTTACCACGTAAAATTTAGGTAAAAATAGCTAAAAATGAAAAATTTCCTACTCTTCTCTATGAGAAAAACTTAAAAATCTCAAAACGATAATCTAAAAATATTTATGATTTCTTGGAGAGTTGTAGCCGATCTGATAAAAAGTTCTAAACCAATAAATAAAACTATATGGTATGTATAAGGTCTAACTATCGTATTTCGTATGTACTCCCATATGACTAGAAATATTCCCCTGAAAATTCGAAAAGAACTCCGTTTTAAGTTTTCAGAGCGACAGCACTGGTCTGAGCCCCTATTTGTGAATACGAGTTCTAAGAAACGAACGACTTTTTCGAGTAATCGGTCTTTATGAATTCGAAAACGAATAACTTTGAAAGTAAAACGACTTCCTACGAAACGAATATAAATGTCCCTTATCTACCAATCCGTTTTCGACCATTATTTCTACAAACTGCGATACAATCGGCAAAACACTATGCATATGTCAAAAATTCATCAAGGTTTATATTTTTCGTATAGGTTTACCCAAAAAGAAGAATTTCCCTTTTGATTATTTAACAGTGTATATGTTTATTTTCGATCGAATTCCAAAATACCAATTCTTACTCCAAACGAATACACCATTCGTTTCGAAGTAAAGTAATGTGGAGTTCGATTAGGGAAAATAAATCAATCTAAATCATTTATTTTTTGATTTTAATCAATTTTGACAAATCGCGATTTTTTGTAAGATTTACCAATACCAATTGTGACAATTCAAGACGTCGAAAAAATCGACATTTTTAATCACTCCGGAATTTCTACGAGTTCGTTATTTATTAATAAATAAATTATGTTATTAAAATAATTATTGTGACAAAATCTGTTTAATTTTGTTCATAATTAAACTAAAGATTTACTGACGGTTAACATAACCTTAAAAAAAATATTCACATATATTCACCAATACGACGATTATTCTGCTTAAAAAGCTTAATTTTTTTGACAATCCCTATCGCACTTGACATAAGTTTAGACATAAACTTGACATAAACCTTTAGTTTCATTTTATCGAGACTTCACTGCAGTATGTATTGGAGTTTTAAACATTAACCGAAAATTTTACACAAAAACTGTTCGGACTATTTTGTTTAATTTCTATTGTGCTAAAAACGTCATTTTGCTTACATTTTTGTCACGCAAAAATGTAACGAATGCAGACTTCTTATAGTCATATGTTGACCTTAGCATAAACAAGTCCTCAACAAAAACATGCGCTTGCACCACAATAAAAACAATGGAGAATTTCACAAAAAAATGAAATTACATACATAAAAAAAATTGTATTACAGAAAATATGTAGAGAAGAGAATTAAATACTCCTAGCACTATTCGTTTAAAACGCCTAAGTAACAAAATTCTTCCTTTATGTTACTTGTCTTGTACTTCTTTGAAAAATACAATCGCTTTGAACAAAACTCGTTTGTAAGATCATCGCTCAAGGTTCTAGTAACGTCTCGGGCTCGCCTAAAACATGAGCACAACCTTGTTTGTTGCTATTACACGTTGCAGTGTTGATGACAAATGGCTGAGAAAAAAATAAAAAATTTGGAAAATTTGTACATTTTTGAAATTCCTTTCTAATTTCTAAAAAGTAAAATAGTTGATCAGTAAAGTTGTAAATTCTGAAAGGTTTGGACCTTTAAAAAATCGAAAAACAACTTTTAGTTTTAAAATTCATAAAATTGACAAAATTTTCTGATTTATTACAAATTTAATAGTTTTGATAAAATTAAATTCAAAAACATTTCCAGATTTTAATTTCGAGGTATCTACTAAAACGGTATAAATTTGACATTACGTGAAATTTTAAAAATTCCCAAAAATTCAAAATGGATACTACAATTACTAGAAACGCTTTAAAAATTGAAAATCTAGGATTTCCAATTTATAAAGAAAAATCAAAGTTCTTACTTATATCTTTAAAAATTCAAATTTCGTTCAAAACGTCTTAAAGTAAGTGAGACAATCCTTTAAATTTGCTCAATCTCTGCTATCGTCTAAAATTATAGATTTCTAAATAATGTTTGGACGTTTTGACGTTCCAGCAAAGAAGATACGAGTGTAGCTACATCTCATCTCTTTCTCTATTAAGTTAATGATGGATTTTATCGAACTTTGAATTTAATTTTTAATAATTAATACGAAGCATCTGAATTTAGGTTAGAACATATTATGACCCGAAAATCAAAAGCAGGATTTGAAATTTGGTGTTTGTCCTAACATAACGGACAAAACATTGTCAACAATATTTTTTGAATTTTAAGAGCATTTTAAAAATTTTTAATATTTAAATTAATATTAAAAAAAAAAAAAAATTTAAACTAAAATGGTGAGGTTCAAATTATAAAAGCTCAAAAATTGTAAAACCTCAAAATAAATTCTCAATTTTTAAACACGTTAAAATATGACATTTGAAATGTTTAGACGTTTCGAAAGAAGTTCACTCTTCAATTTTTGTAAAAACATTTAAAATTCAAACAAATTCATAGATTTTGTTCAGTAAATCGTAAAACCCGTAGTATTAGTTATTTAATCTTGCGTTATGCGGCTCGCGAGCGAAGCGAGACTTGTATGAAAATTTTCAAAAATTTAAACACCCGAGCATTAAAATTCTTAGTTAAATTCTAGTATATGTCGCCAATCTAAATAATTTTTAGGAAACACAAAATTAAATATTTCATAAAATTTATTAAAATTGATAAAATCATCAATCATTTCAAAGTATCTATTAAAATAGTTAAAATTGGTAATTTCGTAAAATTTTAAAAATTCTCAAAGCTTGAAAAAAAAATAAATTTTGAGTTTTCTATTTGTCGTTTCTTCCATTCTGCTATTATTTCTACGAAAACAAGATGCAATTTTGAAACACTCAATAAAACTGTAGGTGTTTTAATCGTGTCGAACTTTCCTTGAAAAAAATAGAAGAATAGAAACGGGCCCAACAGCAGAATAGAAGAAAGGCAAATAAAAATTTAGAAACGAGATACTAGATCCTCTAGTATGAAGTAAGCGAAATTATGATTGTGTTCGAAATGTTTCTGTTATGAACCATTTTTGTAAAAACCTTCTCACGGTAGCAAATCGCAACAAATCCTAAACACCCCTATGTGAACCCACAATATGTGAACAGCCCCTAAGTAAATAAATTTAAAAAATTGAAATAATTAATACAAGTGCAAACACCAGTTAACTCGAGACCGTTTAACAATGTCTTATGTATGCCCTATTTCAATATAACTTCGCTTTGTAAATAAAACTAAAGACATCTGACGTACACTATTAAAACCTAAAGGTGATTTTAGCACGTACTTTTTGTTCTAGAGAACAAAAAAAAAAACTTTGTTGGTATTTTAATTAACACAAGGATGACACGAATAAAATCAAATAACTCGAGAGAAATATTTTTTATTTTATTATACATATAATATACATATATTATACTAATATTATATACATATATTATATATATACATATATAATATACATATATGATATACATATATTATATACATATATTATACTGTCCTATATTTCGTTTCTGAATGATTCCATACAATAATCTAGCTGGTATCTCATTTATTCCTCGATTTAAAGTATTATTCAATAAATATTCCGCATCGACTAATAACGTGTCCCAACATTTCCCCTTTTCTTCAACTAACTTACTCAAACGAGGCACTAATGTTCTATTGTACCTTTCGATCTGTCCGTTAGCCTGAGGACATGCCGTCGCAAAGACTCAAATTGTTTGAACGTAAAACTCGATCCTCTATTCGTAATTATTCTTTCTGGCGTCGAATATTCTAAGATATATGATTTTAAGCGCTTGATAACCTCTGCCGTGTTCATAGTCTTCGTGGCGTACAAGCGAATATATTTTGTAAAAAACGGTACCTAAGCCTTTTCCCTCATTTGACTAAAATAAAATAATCTTTTAATCATCTCACATACCTTGTCTATACCAAAGTGACCTAACTCGTTATGATACTTGTAAATTACTGATTCTATCATATCCTCCGGTACTAATAGCATCGGTTTCTGTTTTTCTGATCTAAAAACTAGTCCATCTCTAAGCTCGTAACCCTTACATTCACTATTCAATATTCTTTCTTTGATTTTAGCTATATTTAAGTCAAGTCCTTGATTGACATGAATCGTCTCGTTAAACAAATTAGAACATTCCGAGTCCAGCATGTATACATTACTCCTGCTTAATGCGTCTACATGTCGCATATTCTCGCTTTTCCGATGAATCAGCTCGAAATTAAATTGCTCTAAGAACATCGACCAACGCTCAATCATTGCGTTAATTTCTCGCTTGTTCAAGGTCATCTTCAACGCATTACAATCTGTAATAATCGCAAATCTCATACCAAATAAAAAGGTTCTAAAACGTTGTAAGCTATATATTATGGCTAGAGTGTCCAACTCAAAACTATGCAACTTATTTGGATGAAATTTGTTGTCGTCCACCTGTTGTTGCAATAATATGCCCCAAAGCCCATTGTAAATGCATCGGTATGCAATTGCGTTTCGGAATTCTGCCAATAAATACGTAATATCGGTTTCGAAATCAAACGATTTACCAAATCGTTAAAAGATTCCAAATGTTTTTCTTCAAATTTGAAATCATCCTTTTCAACAAGTCATACAATGGCGTAGCAATATAATTAAAATTCATAACAAATTTTCTAAAGTAACTAACCAACCCTATAAAACGGTGTAAGAATTTCTCGTCCGTCGGTATTGAATAATCTTTAATCGCACTAACATGTTTATCACTTAGTGTCATTTTATTGTGTTCTAAATCGTACCCTAAATACTCGATTCTCGTTTTCAGAAATCGACATTTCGCTAATTGTAACTTGACGTGATTATCCGATAACGTAACAAAAAGCTTTCTCAAAACATCCAAATGTTGCTCGAGTGTATTTGTAGCGATTTCTTTGATTAATTCTTTCAAAACCTTATTAATATATCATGAAAAAGCTGTTGTGGAATTAGCATAGCCAAATGGCAATTTGTTAAATTCATATTGCCCATCCTCCGTGCCAAATGCCATAAACTTTCTCGATTTTTCTTCCACATCTACATGGTAAAACCCATTTTTGAGATTCAAAGAACATTTTTTTTTCCATATAACTTCCCAATTTGATCTTCTATGACCGGTAAAGGAAAATGATTTCGCTTAACTAATCTATTTAATGGCCTATAATTAATGCACATTCGCAGTTTACCGTCTTTCTTCCTAACTCGAATAAGGTGACTCACTTTCCCTAATAATCTTTTTTTCTAACATCTATTCGATTATTTTGCTCAACTCTACGCGCTCGTAATGACTAAAACGTCTTGGCCTTACGTTAAAATATTTATCGTCTTTCAATTTTATATCTACTTCGAATTTAGTCAACGGTTCATTTTCATTCTTTCGATTCACATAACACTGTTAATCTCTCTACATCACGTCTAATTCACAGTCTGTTTGATCAATAAATAATGATTCCTCTACTTTAATTACCGCACTCATCAAACCAACGTCAAAATTATTTTTACCACCTTCCGAGTTTTCCTCACTCAACGCGTCACACTCTGAAATCCCGACCTCCGATAAACCATCGCGTACAATATAAACCCGAATGAATTCATTAGCGTTAATGAAATCTCTTCCAACAATTGCGTCAACTTTCATTGATCCATCTGGCACAACCAAGAAACTTATTGGAAACAATTGTTTTTCAGCTGAAACCAACCCGGATATCTTACCATTTATTAAGAGTTTCGTACCATTTATTAAGAGTATTCATTATGTTTCCCGTAAAATCCAAATTATTTAGGCTGAATTTATCTAAAATATTGTCCTTTTTAATGCTAACAGCACTACCCAAATCAACTAACATACTTAAATCTACAATTTTATTCTTAAGAATTACCTGTCCTTCCATCATACCATCTTCGTTAACCTGGATGCTCGACCTATCTTCATTCCGTATTTTATTTCCCGAAACCTGCTCCATTTCCAAATTGTATACCTTCGCTTTGGACATTTATCGTCACTTTTCCACACGATGCGTCGTCGCCTTGCAATTATAGCATTTGCTAATCGTATTAGGTTTCTGCCTATATCCATCTTGATTCGTAATATTTTTGTTACTGACATGTTGTGATACCTCTCGTTGATTATAATAACTCTTATTCACCGGATTTAATTTAATTTTCATATTAAAATCGGCCCACTTTATTTTCTCGATCAAATTTAACACTGACTCATATGTAAAATGAGCAACCCATTCGTACACTGGATCACGCGATAATTCTCGTAATATATAATTGATTATGGATATTTCCGATAAATTTGCTGATCGGCCAATAGCGAACAATTTCATCACAAAATTTTCATATGACTGATTTTTATCATATACCATCTCAGACAACTTAAAATGAATATCGCCCAAAATTCTTAACAATTTGACTTTTAAAATCCGTAAACGTATATACTCCGTCTTCCACCGCCTCAAACCATAATCTAGGTGTTCCGTTCAACCTCGATATTGCGTATAACAATGTGGCTTCGTCACTCCACTCGTAAAGATTTTTATACTTCTCGATTTTTTTAATCCACTGATTTACAATCAAATCACCCCAATCGAACCTAGGGATTAAGCTTTTAATTTCGTCTGGATGCATGAGTGTATAATTGTTTTCCTTCTTTTCGCAATTCACATCCTCGTCATATGATTTTTTATTTCGTCTCGGCGCCTCGATTATATATATCCGTTAATTCCAACACTTCTCGTACGAATGTCCAAACGACACTTTTCTCTACCCTATACAACAATACATATTTTATTCATAACTAACTTCATTATACTTAAATATAAAATACTACAGTATAAATCCTGCACTTAATGGAAGGTTCAGTTTTGTTAAAATATGATGAATAAAGATGTGTGCCTGCTAGGTATTTCCATTGGTGCTTGACGCTTTTATCCATCAGTCCTACTAATGAAATTGCGAAGTCGGCATAATCTTCACTTGCTGCGTCGTAAGACGCTCTATTTCTTGAAAATCGCTGTTCATTATTAAATCCTTCTTCTTATTCTTTAAATTCTTGATTTACTGATAACTGATTTTTTATCGGGTTGCTCGACTAAATTGACACGAGAATAAAAATTATCAATGAGTTATTTAGAACTACTATACGGCCGAACCCCCTCTCCCCGCTGTTTCGAAATTACTACAGAAAATAATAAAAAAATATCCAAATTAGCTGTCCTACAATTATCACCAATTTATTTCCTATAATAACAAAGAATAAAAAAAAGCCCATCAATATGTCTTGGTTAATTTAGCATTGAACAAATCGGGTTCAATATTACAAAGACGCGAAATTATCATAAATCTAAGAGTATTTAAGATGAAAAATTAATAAAACATTTCCCGTCATTCCATTTTTCTTCCCTTTGTTATTCTCGTATGTACTCTCTGCGTCTCTCAATTCGGTTTAAAATTTGCTTTACATAACATCCTTACTTGGGAAACAGATAAAAAAAAAGCCAAACTGTCTTTTTTTATTGCCAAATTAAAATCGAAATCAAAAGATCAAATAAATAAAAGTTTTCGTTCCATTGATAACAAATAAAATAAATACATACAACAACAACAATAAAAATAAAAGTTTCCAACTAAGTAGATATACGTGTATTGTATGAGAAGAGAGAGCTTTTTGTTGGATTTTCTTTCAATATGCGGATTTTTTTCTTTTTGTGTGTTTGTTAATTTTAATTGTATTTCACTCAGTTGGACCCTTTTGTTGTGGGTTTACATTTTTTTTGTTTTTTTTTTTTTTTTTTGTGAAGATAAGACACAACCAAACCAAAAAGTATGAAAAATTTTCCAAATTTTCCTTATGCTGTCTGTACGTATATTATTGTTATATTGTTGTAGATTTATTTTTCTTAGAATTTGGTAAAAAAAAATATGAAAATAGCAGCAACAGCAGTGTATGGAAGATAAATGAGTACACAGTACAGTGCTTTGCTTGTTGTTGTTATTTGTTTTGTGTTCATATCTGGGGACGTGCACACAAGAAAAAAAAAATATAAATAAACAACAATACATTAAACGTCATCAAATGAAAATGACATAAACAAGTGGCTCATAAGAATGGAAAGTTATTAATAATTTTTTTCTTTGTATATTATTTGGTTTCCGAAGAAACCCGTCATTCATACATATATTTTGTAATTGCTTTTGTGTGTGTGTGTGTGTGTGTGTGTGTACCTCCCAAACATAGGGCATGTTTCTATGTTTCTCGAATTTTTTTTTCGAATATCAGTGAGACAGAATAGAAATTTGCCCACGGAAACTAGTCTGACAAATACTGTTCTAAATAGCTGTTTTTTTGGGGAATAATAATTGTTATAAAAATAACACAAAACCATCAAACACAGTGTCAAATTATGAATTAGATTTACCTGACAGTTTATTATTTTTTTGTTTTTTTTTTTTTTGTGGTATAGGCATTTTTGCCAACATATTTTTTCTCGTTATCAAAAACGAATCCATATGTAGTTGGATTGGTACAACTAACTCTGAGAAATGTGTTTTCCACATTTCTGTTTCTTTCGTCCCTCCCCTCATATCGTAATGTTGTTTACGTTCAAGTTTTTTATTTTATTTTATTTTGATATAATTATTTTAATGATGATGAGTTAGGTAAATCGTCTTATTATTACTCGGGTACCAAAATAAAAATAATTGAAATAATCAGGGAAATGTTTTTCTCTGTTTTTCCTTAATTTGTTTTTTTTTTGGGGTACTTCTTAAAAATACATAACGATAATCGGACCAATTTGTATTCTCGTTTATCTTAACATGTTTTTTTTTTTAAATGGCATTCGAGAATATACATACACAATTTACATTACAATGTGTATATACGATAAAGGTGCGAGTTAATTTCCAGGAACACAACATTTTTTTATATTCTAATTTTATTTTACAATAACAATTTGACGAACACGCTTATACTATTTTACTACTGAAGGATGATATAAGAAGATTGCCTAGAATATATAACGAAAAACAAAAAAAAAACGACAAGATGAAGATGTATTTCATGCATCATAATTTAACGATATACTGGATGAACAGACAAAAAACGACAAAATTTAATGCGGGAACTGATGTTTTGTGCGCTTTATTTTATCATGTTTGACATCGCAAAACTTGACAAAATAGGTCAAATTCTATTTTAAATTAAGTTTTAGATGGAGTAATGGATAGATGATTGACAGTATCAAGAGTGCTTACAAAAGTTAGTAAATATAGCTTCTGTTTATCATCAAACTGATATAAAACAAGGCTCAATTTCGATTCAAATATAGCTTTGAACAGACTATCCGGGAGAATTTAGATTTAGCTGAGAAATTTGAAAACGGATTATTATACCATGCCTACACACTTTGTGACACATGTTACCACGATTGTTTCTAAGCTTCTCGAAGCTCATCAAGGTAATTAATTAATTTCAAGAATTTTAAAGAAATAATTTAGTAAATTTCAATAAAATTTAGGAAATTAAGAATATTTCAGATTCTCTTTCTTGCCTCCAACCATTTTTAGGCTGGGCCACAGAAACTGTGAATCAAACATATCGAAGTACGCAGGAAAATAAATTGAATAACGACAGTAGAAAGAAATATGATGGAGTTCCGGCAAAGGAAGACAAGTAAAATTAGATGTCGCAACGGTTGCGGTTGATTAGGTGTAAAAATATTTTGTTTTTGATTTTTGTTTTGGGGGTTTTGTTATTATATCCTAAACATCCTCCCCTTCATTAAAAGCCGGTGATTTTAACAAATTGTTAACGTTGTCTTCATCGTTAATTGGCAAAGCACATAACTTTGAAGTTGGTGGTTTGAACGTTGGGTTTGTGGTGATGGTGGTCGATAATCCTAATCTCGTCCGTATATGAGTGGCGTGCTCGTTGTAATGGCGGCCGACGCACCTTCCACAATATAATTCAATAAAAAAAACCGAAGCGTTTGTTTTACACTTACAAAAGTTTTATTTAGTTTAATTAATATTTAATAGAAAACTTTACAAAATTATTACGCTTAATCGGTTAGCGTAAAAGCCTTGGTACGGAGGCTGTAGTTCCCTGCGTAATGCATCCGTACGAACTAGTACGTGTGAGCAAGTCGCGAGATCCTTGAAGACAAAGATTTTTGGTTTGCTGACGTGTCGTGATGGCGCTGTCGGCTGGATATTCCTGAAAATTCTTCAATTTGTGAGACAACCTGATTTTGAATTGTAAATGTTGATGGCTGTATCATATCTTCGGGTAGGCGTAATTTCTCGCCGTACACCAATTCAGCTGATGTAGCCTCGAAATCGTCCCGAAAAACAGTTCTCAAACCTAACAGTACGAGTGGCAATGATCTGGTCCACTGCGGGTCCTTGACACACATTATAGCCGTTTTTAAGGTGCGGTGCCACCGTTCAACCATCCCGTTGCTTGCCGGGTTATAAGCCGTAGTGCGTTTGCGTTGAAACCCTACTAGGTTGGCCAGACTGGAGAATAGTTCTGATTCGAACTGAGTTCCTCTGTCGGAGACGATAACCAATGGGACTCCAAACCGACTAATCCATGTTTTCAGTAGAGTATCCGCGGCGGTTTTGGCCTTGATATCCGGCATCGGAGTGGCGTCTGGCCGTCGGGTGAATCGATCTATGATGGTTAGACAATAGCGTTGTCCTTCGGACGGTTCCAACGGACCGACTATATGTATATGTATCTTCGAGAACCGTTTTCTAACGATGGGATAGTTACCACATGGACTTTTCACGTGTTTTGAAATTTTGCACGACAGTTTGCGCAATATTTTGCCCATTGCTATACGTCTTTGTTGAGCGCTGGCCCAAAACTTGCTCCTGATCAGTTTGGTTGAACTTCGTATCCCCGGATGCGATACATTGTGAAATACTTCGAATACCTGACGTCGAAGTGCTTGGGGAACGTATGGCTTTGGAGTACCAGTTGAAACATCGCAGTACAAATATTTATCCGTCCCGAACACTGGCATTTTCTCGAGTTTTAGGCTGTTGTTTTTTCGATCAGTGCTTTGAGATCGTCGTCTTATTGTTCGTCCGCCATGCACGAATAATCTATGCTGCTTGTAATCGTCAGTGCATCGACACGAGACAGAGCATCCGCTACTACATTATCCTTGCCGGAAACGTGCTGTATGCTGGTCGTAAATTGTGCTATCAGATCGAGATGCCTGCGCTGTCGGGGTGATGCTTTCTCCAGGTTTTGATTCAGGGCGAACGTGAGGGGTTTGTGGTAGGTGTATAGGATAAATTCCCGGCCGCCGTCGAAGTGTTTTTAGTGTTTAATCGCTGCGTATGCTGCCAACAACTCCCTATCGTACGTGCTGTGAGCTTTCGTGAAAAGAAGCTTAAATGTTGCCATCCCTTTGTTGTTTGCTGCTGTACTACCGCTCCGATCGCTTGATTTGATGCGTCGACCATGATCGCCAATTTGTGTTCCGACGTTGGGTGAACTAATTGAACGGCCTCTTCTAGGCGTCTTTTACAGTGCTGGAATGCTTGGTTTGAGTCATCGCACCAAGTGATGTTGCTGTTGTCGTTCTTCTTCTTGCCTTTGAGAAACACGTACAATTTTGTTTGGTCCTGAGCCACGCCAGGAAGGAAAATGCGATAATAGTTTAACATACCTAAGAATCGCTGGACGCCTTTAGTGGTTGTTGGCCGTGAGAAATTCGTTATTGCTTCTACTCGAGATTGGGCCGGACGAATGCCCGCGGCTGCTATATCGAATCCCAGGAAACTTATCTGTTTTTCAGCGAATATGCATTTGCTCATGTTTATCACCAAGCCAGGCGTCCTGTAAGCGTTGAAACACTATTTTTAAGTGTTCCATGTGCTGGTCTAGATTCTGTGATGCGACTAAAATGTCGTCAATATACGGAAATGTAAATTTCGTGTCGCGGAAAATTGAGTGAATTAGCCGTTGGAACATTTGAGCCGCATTCCGCAATCCAAACGTCATACGGGGGAACTCAAACAAACCAAACGGGGTACACATTGCTGTCTTCTCGATGTAATCCTCACCGATCGGGATCTGGTGATAGGCCCGCACGAGGTCGATTTTTGAGAAATATTGGCAGCCGTCAAGTTGATGACTGAAGTCAGTGACAAGTGGTATTGGATATCGATCGGGCTTCGTTTTTCGATTCAATTCGCGGTAGTCTCCGCATAGTCTCCATCCGCCGTCCTTTTTCCTTGTGATATGTAGGGGACTAGCCCAGTTGCTTTTTGACGGCCGGCACACACCTTGGCTCAACCGTAGATCGATTTCTTGTTTGGCTATTTTCATTTTTTCAGTGTTGAGGCACGTACCTTTGCTGAACATGGTTGGCCCGTGGTTTCGATTTTGTGCTCGACGTTGTGCTTGATCGTGTTGAGCGACGGTGTCTCGCGTAAGACTGCTCCGAAATTCTGCAGTAGATTGCGAATTTTTGGGTTATTAGTGTCCAATTTGACTGTTGTTAGTTGATATGAGGGCAAAGCGACGGGGGTTCCGAATATTGACAGAGAAGTCAACGGGTCGATCAACCTTTTGCCCTTAACGTCGACTAGTAGACCGTAGTTTAGTAGGAATTCTGCTCCGATGATGCATCTATCAACGTTTGCGATTGTGAACTTCCATGTGAATGCTCGACGTAGGCCCAAATTTAAGACCAATTCCTTCGTGCCAAACGTGTCTATTGATGTAGAATTTGCGGCGAATAATTTTAGATTTGACTTTGTTGTTTTTTCTCGTGACGTTGGGGGTACGACGGACAGTTCGCCTCCCGTATCGATCAGAAATTGCTGTTTTGTTACCGTTTCGATTACAATTAGGCGGCATGAATGGCTGCTGTCACTTGCCGCGAAGAGTGAAGAGCCTATTGGTTTTCCGCCCCGGGCGAAATTTGATCCTGTTCGAACTTGCACGGTTTGTTGCAATTTTTGGCGTTTGTGCCGAACTTAAAGTGATACCAGCAATTTGGGAAATATCTGACGTGTGAACCTGATCCAGTTTTGCTGCGCGGACGCCGGACCGTGTCGCGGACGCATCTTATTGTTTCTTGGTCAAGAGCTGCCACCAAGTGACCGTACTTGGTTTTGTCAACCGTCACTCCACTTAATTCTAACTGCGCTTCGAGTTGCTTGAACCATATCTCGGGATCGTCCCGATTGAACGTGGAATATTTTACCACCACACCCTGTAAATATTTGTTGTATGCTGCTTGTCCAAAGCGATTTTCTCTTCGTCGTCACTCATTATGAGTGGTTTTTAATATGACAAAAATGTATATGTATATGTATACTTTGTGTAATTGTTGATTGGAGATATGACGTGTATCGTGCTGCTTTTGTTGGCTCCAGTTCTGCTGTTAACTGCTTATACGTTAATTTTATTGTATTGTTGCTCGACAGATATCCAGCAACCTGCTGACGCTTGACACTGCGTTCCGATTGTTTAAAATGTTGTATTTGTACCGGGTGGTAATTCCACCAAGTTGTACAGTTGGTACCGCTTTACTGGGTTTTGCAATTATTGCCCGTTGTTGTAATTTTCGAGAAATTTGCTGTAATGATTTTCGCTGTACGTTTTCGCGGCGAAGGTCACCAGATTGTGGTGATGGTGGTCGATAATCGTAATCTCGTCCGTATATGAGTGGCGTGCTCGTTGTAATGGCGGCCGACGCACCTTCCACAATATAATTCAATAAAAAACCCGAAGCGTTTGTTTTACACTTACAAAAGTTTTATTTAGTTTAATTAATATTTAATAGAAAACGTTACAAAATTATTACGCTTAATCGGTTAGCGATTTCGATTTAACTCGAAAACTGATTTTACTCGGATCAAAAATGATTTTATTTTTATTCTTAAGACGCTACTTTTCGCGGTCGTTTTTGGATATGTAATGGCGGCTGCTCTCTTTCTTTTTGTCAAAAACAGAAAAGCGACAAGATTCAACTCTGACGGCCGATATCTGGACTGCAAACAGATTGTGATATTAGCAGACCATTTGAACCGCGAAAACCGAAAGCGATTCTGTTTTACCAGCGGATACTCTGTACCGCCACAGGTTCTTTGATCTAACATTGATTATCCTTACGACACCATCGGTTCCGGGATGCACATCAATGGCTTTAGCTAGTGTGGCCAACAACCGGGTGGGTTGTTATCATGTTTGACTAATACCACATCATTGATTCAAAGATTACGGTTTTTTTTTAATTTGGCGGTTGTCCTTTATTGCAACGTGTGCAAATAGTCTCTTGAGTATTGCCTTCAATATGACTGAGCCAATTGTTGAACCTGGTTCGATCGTGTCAGTCTGGAGATTGGTGTGTCCGTATAATTGGTATCGGGTATCAGCGAGCTGGTCCCCATGGTTAAAAAATGTGCTTGAGACAAGGCATCTATGTTGGAAGGATCTTCGTTGTTTATGTGGCACAGTGATCGCGAGTTGAGTTTCTACTCAATTTAATCCAATACCGTATTCATTTCCTCTTATGTCAAGTGTAAATTACCAACAATCCTCACCAAATTCCGCTAAAATTTGGTGCCATGGATGGAACGAGAACGAATGGCCACTTTATTTGATTATCTGTTGCGTACTGGTGGACCGCATTCTTCTAGTTCTAGTCATACGTCTGAAATACTTTATAAATATCAGACAATAAATAGAGGAAGAGCTTTTGTGCAGAGGCATACAAAAAGAATAACCGCCTTGATTAATTTAGAGACGTTTCCACGCTTGGACGCTAGCATAATGGGCCTGGCATAATCAACCTCAGTTCTGGAAAATGGTCGAGACGGAATAACACGTAACCCGATCAGATTGAGACGTCGCTCTCCATTTATCTCGTTAAATTTCATCAAATTAGGCCAGGGTACATCGCACGTAAATAACTATTTTGCTCCCTTTCACTAACTTACTTGGCCTAGCACTTCATGTAACTACTCATCTCCCCTGCTTGTTGTGAGCTCGACTGATTGACAAACGTTGGATACAAGTTTTGCTAACAAATTTGATCCACACAACTCCAATCAAGGAAGGCTTACAGATTTGGTTAGTAACCAGATTTGTTATAATCTTGTTGTTGGGCGTTATTCGAAAATACTCGCGAACTCGCTTGCATCACTGAACCCATGTACTTCAATACATTCTGAATTTGAATCAATGCATCTTGGAATTTGGATTTGCTTAATTTGTTCGAATTGTGACTTAATATATCTCTATCGATTTCGCTATTCTTCTGGTAATTCCTCGTTCGAAGACAGCTTAGCTAGCCATAAATGTTGCATTAGCAGCATATTTTGCACATTTTGTTTGACTGGAGTGGGACATCCCTCTCGAAGTCCTTGGGCTCTAATGTTACCGTCTTTCTAGCGGAACTACATACTGTAGTAAACATCTAAGAGGGAGAACAATAAGCCCAGATAGGATGTATAACGTACCGGGAGGCAGTATTGTCAGGTTCATTAAGAACCTGAATATTGACTGGACGGATAACTAAGCACGGTCCAGCACAATAGATCTTTTAGGTCGCAGTGCGAGGTGGCTGATCGCCCGCATGACCCTCCAATAATAATAATAACAATAATAATAATTGACTGTCTTGGCCTTCTTAGGATATTCTGATTCATTTTTTTCAGCCACTAATAACAATGTTCTCGTACATAAAAACGATGCTTGCTGACGTACCATATGTAACGATTTTGAGCTCGAAATGGTCATTTGGCTGCGCTTTAGATGTTCTACACAGAATGGTTTGGCTCGGTTTAATCAGGATCTGTCTGTACATTTTTTCGATGTCAGCAGATAACGTGACAATGTGTTAATTTTGTGGTGTGTTTAGGTCCCGGTGATAATTTGACCATATGTGGCCACAGTGATTCCTGAAGAAAATCGTGATACATTCGCCCAACGAGAGGACTCGATGTCATGAATGCCTTCCTGAATCATGCGTTTATTCATTGTCTTAAAATGTTCCTCACATTTAAGTTCATCTTCGGTCCATGCATTTTCTGAAATAATTTCTTACTGCTCTTAAAATTTTTTTTAGTGTCACATCTAATTCTGGTTCTTCCGTTAGAGTTAAATGAACACTACGTAAATTTTCGACATCATCATCTTAGCGTTGTGATTGGCCGCAGACAATTCACTCAAAAATAGTCTCTTGCGCCACTAGTTAGTATAATGAGCAAGTTAATTGACCTTATCTCATAATATTAAAGAACCGATAAGCGCCGATAAGAATATCAATGGTTTTCTTATTAAAATAATATGTCGGACCAGCGATGTTATTTGATTTTTCAGCTTCAGAAAACATAACTTCTTCGACTAGAATGGCTGAAAATGATGTGCTGCTTATATTGCACGCGACGCCATCATGTAGGTTGCTGTGATGTCTGCGACCACATTTTATAAACGGCGGTGTGGTAGACAAACAATAGAAGCATGTAGTTTAAATACTTCGTCTCATTTATTCGTAAATCTGTCACATTCGAATTGACTATTGCAATATTTCTGGTCAAATGAAACGATATTGTGTGATCTAACTGTCGGTAACTTATATTGATTTGATTTGAGGTGTTCACATGGTTCCAAACCATCAGATCGATTTTCAATAAACGTAAGAAAATCTTCGAAAGATATGAGTAGTCTTTATTAGCGTTCCGTATCCGTATCGGTTCTGCTCCGAATGCCGTAAGGCCACGGATGACTCGATTCGCTATGTTATAAAGGTTTCGTAGTTTCATGGTAGATTTTTCCTTCACCAGATTACTTACCGCAATACGCTTTTTGTTTTATCTCTGACCAATTTTTGACCATGTAGCCGAGATTGCAAAGAGCCTAATTAGTTTGGTCGGCTCGCCGTTGGGACAACTTTTGAGATATTGAGCATCCGTAATCAGGGTAACCTTGCGGTAAAGTGAAACTTTGGTTTAGTGAGGACGATGGTTTTTTGTTTGCGATATCGAGGGTAATTTGAAGATAAGACCATTTGACTTTCAACTTATCGTGTGTCGTTTGTGTTAACTTTTGACTTCACTTTTGTCATGTTTTTGACTTGAATTTATACTTGACTTGACTTTTAGCTTGTCAAGTTATCTTAATTTGGCTTTCGACTTGACTCACGTAACTTATGGTGTAGCTTGCAACAAGAATTGTGGCGTGGCTTGTGACGTGACACATGGCATGACGTATGGCGTGACTTATGATGTGACTTATGATGTGACTTCTTATGACTGGTATTATGATTTGATTTTTCGTTTAAGTAGTGAGTGACTTGTGCTTTTTTCTTTTAACTTATCTTGTGACTAGATTTGTCACTGGACTTTTATTTGATTTTGCCTTTACTTTTGTCTTAATATTTGACCTAATTTTTAAGTTGGCTTGAATCGTCGGAATTTTACCTTACCTTGAGCTATAGCTTAACTTAATGTCAAGGGATTACCCCCGTTAAGTTATATTAATTCCTTGTATAGGAGGGCAGTTCATTAAGTCCGTGAATGAAACAAGTCAATTGTTTTTGGACAAAAACTCATTTTATTTTTCAACATAGCCACCTTTTATCTCGATACACTTAGTCCAACGTTTTTCCAATTTCGCGATCCCTTCCAAAACAAAGGACTTTGGCAACTTTTCAAAATAAGCGTTTGTTTCAGCAATAACTTCATCATTTGAGCCAAACTTTTTTCCGCTAAGCTATTTTTTGATAATCAGAAACATGAAATAATCGCTGGAGGCTAAATCTGTCGAATATGGTGGATGTGGAAGAAATTCGTATCCTAACTCATAGAATTTAGCCATGACGATTACACACGTCCATTATCTTGAAGGAAAATAAATTTTTCTTTTCCGTAAATCGTCGTGAAATCGGTCCAATAATACTGCATAATATTTTCAGTTTAACGTTTTCCCCTTCTCAAGGCAATCGATGTGTGTTGTACAACGTGCATCACAAAAAAAAATGTCGCGATCGCCTTGTTGGCTGACAGACCCATCTTTACCTTCTTCGGCCCCCGTTCCTTGTTCTCCGGTGTATGGTAATGGACCCATTTTCATCTATCGTTACGAATCGATGCAAAAATTCGGTAGGATTACGATTAAACACCGCCAAACATTCTTTTGAAGTTGTCATTCGATTACGTTTGTAATCAATTGTAAGCAATCGCGTCACCCACCGCGCGGATAGCTTTTCATGCCCAAATATTTCACCAAGATGAGAAATACCCACAAGCTCAGCAACCTCACCCATGGATTTTATCGACCATTTCTGTTGTGCGGGCCTCAATTTGACGCCCCCAACGTTCTGCTTCATTAGTACTTGTACACCCACATCGAAATTCAGCAAACCGCTTCTGAATATTTCCAAACGATAGTGTAGAGTCCTATAATATAAAGCGATTTTTGAGTTTCCATAATATTTTTTCCTCGCAAAAAATAATTTTTTATCAACACACGAAATTCACTTTTTTCCATTTTTTTTTTTTTAATTCACGAGGCTATATGATTTCCAATGTTGTAAAAACTGAACTATCTGACAGATCTGTCTGAAAATTTGTCCACGGCCTACTTAAAGATAGTACTTTCCAAATATTGTATGAAAAGTCCGATTAAAATGCCATCTATTATATTTATCATGAACGTAATGAACTACCCCTGATGGAGGCTGCCACCCCCAAACTAGCTGTTTTAACGATTCATTAAAATTCGAATATGAATAGAAATTAGAGCGTTTTTTAATAATCATTTACATATTATTATTATTATTATTATTGGAGGGCCATGCGGACGATCAGCCACTTCGCACTGCGACCTAAAAGATCTATTGTGCTGGCCCCTGCTTAATTATCCGTACAGCCAATATTCAGGTTCTTAATGAACCTGACAATACTGCCTCCCGGTACGTAATACATACTATCTGGGCTTATTGCTCTCCCTCCTAGATGTTTACTACAGCATGTAGTTCCGCTAGAAAGACGGTAGCATTGGAGCTCAAGGACCTCGAGAGGGTTATCCCACTCCCGTATATTCCTACTCCTGCCCCGTATTCCGTTTGATTTTACTCTTACGAGTTTCTGGGAATTGCGAATCACCTGTAGGTCACCCAGCTTTACTACAGGAAGGCTAAATAAAACTGGAGGGTGCCTGGTATTCAGAGTCCGCATATTTTGGGCTGATTAACCTATCAGCCATTCATCCATCGGCATATGCTGTTTCACCTTAGATTAGGGTTCTTTGTCAAGGTTTTCTCCTTTAGCGCCGTACTTTAGCCTGTGCCAAATGGCCAAAAATGTGCCAAGTAGCCTTAGTTACTAGTGGTTGCCACGAGGAGGCAGTACGTACACTATCGAATTGTGAACAGGTTACCCCTTACACAATTGTACCCATGACGCAGCTGCCTAATAACAAGACCAGAACAGCTCATGTGATGCGCACCCTACTGGAAGGTTACGGAGCTGGTAGATTAATCTACTCAACTTTGATCCCCCTCCAATGGACGGCAAACCACCATCATTTACATACTAAAATAAAAAACTCCTCAAGGCCGCTTAGTATTGGTCCTCTTCGCGCAAATTATGTAGCATCCTTTTGTTAACAAATTGCAGTTGATCGTATTTAACAAAAATCTAACGGGGTCTTCTGGCACTTTACTTTGTGTTTTTCGTGATTTTTTTTTGCGATTTTTATTGTTGGGATTTCGAGGTGTGCTCCAATTATTTTAATTTGGAGTATAGCTTTTACTTCACTGTTGACTTAAATTTTAACTTGTAACTTGAGTTGTGACTTGACTTTCGATTTTGCATTTAATTTGACTTTCGACTTTGCATTTAACTTGACTTGCCTTTGACTTGACTTTTAGCTTGATTTTGACTGCCATTTTTTAGCTTTCTGCTTGACTTTTTCTTCAATGTTGACTTGACTTGTAACTTGACTTTTGACTTGCCTTTCACTTGACTTTTACCTTAACATTTACTTGTTTTCTTGACTTGAGTCTTGACTTGACATGTGAATTTTTGACTTAAATTTTACTTTTACTTGAGTTATGGTTTAACTTAAAGTCGAGTTATTTTGATTTGGGGGTTAGCTTTTCTTCATTTTTGACTTAACTTTCAACTTGACCTATGAGTTGAGTTTTAACTAGATTTTATACTTGATTGTTTGCTTCATTTTCACTGGTTTTTTTTACATCGCGTTTGACATTAATTCTGACTTCCCTCTTCTTGACTTTTTACATGACCTGTGCTTCTACTTGTGCTCTGTCTATAGAGTTGGGTTGTGACTTGACTTGCGACTTGAATCCAGTTTTGACTTGTGTTCTTGACTTTTAATTTGCTTTTCTTCACTTCCGGGTTGATTTGTGACTGGACTTTTCACTTTACTTTTGACTTGATATTTTGTCTTGATTTTAACTTTATTTTTGACTTTTGATTTGACTTTGACTTACTGGCATTTCACTTTTGACTAGACTTTTGGCTTCTGAATTGTCTTATCAAACTTAAGTTAAAGAATTTTCAACTATTGATTGATCAAAGCATGTGCCTCTGATTTATGTTTGTAAACATAAAAAAACTGAAAATAATGTAAGATATCTCCTTGCTAATATCAAAGTTTCTTGGTGGCCCTTTCCTCTTTTAACTCTTGTGGTAAAATAATGGCGCCTCGTATTAACTAATTTCCATGAGTGATTTTAATTAAAATGAATAGTACTAATTTTCATGTACTCAACAGTTCTGTCAATTCACCGTTTAACGAGTGCTTATTTGCACCATTTTGTTAATTTCCAAAGCTGACAAAACTTTACTTTTAAATTAATATTTTCAAACACTTCTTTGTCAAGTGTAACAACACTTCTCTAATGGTGCAGTAAAGCTTTCTAAGGGTTTGACATTTATTTTCTACTTCCCACAACAGCTTTTCCTGGTAAAAGTCGATTATTCGACGACGAACTAAAACCTGCTTTTTGTGTAAAAAGCTCTAATAATTAGAATTGTTTTTAAACGGTTTAAAAGAGCATAAGTAGTCATAAAAGCTCATCATATAAATTTATTAAAAATTGTATTTTTAATTATTTCAATTTCAGGATCCAGACGCATCATACGACATAAACGGCAACGATTCTGATCCTACACCGCAAGACAATGGCGATAATAAGCATGGTACTCGTTGCGCCGGTGAAGTTGCTGCGGTCGCTTTTAACAACTTCTGCGGTGTTGGTGTTGCCTACAATGCCAGCATTGGTGGTGTTCGTATGTTAGACGGTAGCGTGAATGATGCGGTTGAAGCGAAAGCTCTTGGCTTAAATCCAAATCACATTGATATCTATAGTGCTTCATGGGGTCCCGAAGATGATGGCTCAACGGTTGATGGACCGGGCCCGCTCGCTCGTCGTGCATTTATCTACGGTGTTACAAGTGGTCGCCAGGGGAAAGGATCAATTTTTGTTTGGGCTTCAGGAAATGGTGGTCGATACACAGATTCATGTAATTGTGATGGATATACTAACTCAATTTTTACTCTGTCAATCTCAAGTGCGACACAAGGCGGTTATAAACCATGGTACCTAGAAGAATGTTCTTCCACATTGGCTACTACGTACAGTTCAGGAACTCCAGGTCATGATAAAAGTGTTGCTACAGTCGATATGGATGCTAGATTAAGACCTGATCGAATTTGTACGGTCGAACATACTGGAACCTCAGCTTCAGCACCTTTAGCTGCAGGAATTAGTGCCCTTGCGCTAGAAGCCAATCCGTCTTTAACATGGCGTGATATGCAGTACCTCGTTGTTTTAACGTCGCGACCCGAACCACTCGAAAAAGAATCTGGCTGGATTATGAACGGTGTCAAAAGGAAAATTAGTCATAAGTTTGGTTACGGCCTAATGGACGCCGGTGCAATGGTTAGCTTAGCTGAGCAATGGTCTAATGTCCCGCCACAACATATTTGTAAGTCACGTGAAATTAATGAAGATCGACAAATCGCTTCGACCTATGGTTATTCACTACAAACGCACATGGACGTAAATGGTTGTGCTGGTACAATAAATGAAGTTCGTTTCCTTGAACATGTTCAATGTAAAATTACGTTACGATTTTTCCCGCGTGGTAATCTCCGAATATTGCTAACATCACCGATGGGTACAACTAGTACGTTACTTTTTGAACGTCCTCGTGACATTGTAAAGTCGAATTTCGATGATTGGCCATTCTTGAGTGTACACTTTTGGGGCGAGAAGGCAGAAGGCCGATGGACATTGCAGATTATAAACAGTGGCCGACGACGAGTAAATCAATCTGGGATACTAGCGAAATGGCAGTTGATCTTCTACGGAACCCAAACTAACCCTATCCGTTTAAAAAACGAGTCACAACGTAATGGGATTTCTCGGATTCCCGGCGCGTTTGCCTTCCCCACCGAGACCGATGTGAACCAACAGCTGAATGGGAATTACTACAATCCAGATTTGTATTCTGGCTATACTAACTATCAAAATTTATTTGCTGGTGCGGCTAGTCAGCCAGAGCGAGCAATACAAACATTGGATGGTCATAATATACCAACGCCGCAAAGAGAAAATGTGATGGCTGATTCAAATAATAAAGTTGTGCTGCATGATTGTGATCCGGAGTGTGATCAGCAAGGATGTTATGGACGTGGACCGACACAATGTGTCGCCTGTAAACACTATCGACTGGATAAGTAAGTTGAAATATTTTCAAATGTTTTGAAAAATAAAATTGTAATGTTTTGCCTCAAAATTGTAGTACCTGTGTGAGTCGATGTCCGCCGCGAAGCTTTCCAAATCAAGGTGGTGTCTGTTGGCCATGCCATGAATCTTGTGAAACTTGTGCAGGCGCCGGACAGGACAGTTGTTTAACGTGCGCCCCCGCACATTTTCATGTCACCGATTTAGCTGTTTGTTTGCAACAGTGCCCCGAAGGATATTACGAAGGTATATTGTCGCGCGATCAGGCCATGATAGCCGATGTTAAACGATTTACTAATATTGCAGATTTTGACAACAAAACTTGTGTACCGTGTGAAGCGAATTGTGCTTCGTGTCAAGATCGACCCGATTTTTGTACAAGCTGTGAACATCACTTGGTAATGCATGAAACGCGTTGTTATTCGGTGTGTCCGGTTCATACATTTGAACGTGAGGATTACATGTAAGTAATCTAGATTTTGAGTTAATGCGATAATTTGCTAGACTAATCTCAATGTTTTTGTTCTAGTTGTGACTCATGCCATTCAACTTGTTTAACGTGTAATGGCTCATCTGAGTCGCAGTGTATCACATGCAAGTCCGGTCTATATTCTCATGACGGAAAATGCCTGAGTAGTTGTCCGGATGGGTTTTACGCCGATAAAAAACGACAAGAATGTATGGCTTGTATTACAGGCTGTAAAACATGCATCTCAAATGGTATCTGCCTAACATGCCATGAGAATTGGGAGAAAAATAAAAAGAATCGGTGTATCGTGCAGGGCAGCTCAACGTGCGATGAATGTAAATACAAGCGGCCGTTTATACAGAGTTTGTTAATTTTGATTGGCCTTTTTGTTATATTTTCAGCTGAATATTTTGAAGACGGCCACTGTCACGGTTGCCATTCGACGTGCGAGACCTGTAAAGGCCAAACCGAAAAAGAGTGTCTTACGTGCCAGTCATCGTACCTGCTGCAACAAAATAAATGTGTCAACATCTGTGACGATGGCTACTACACGGAGGCTGGAATTTGTGCCAGGTGCCTTCATACATGCACACAATGTGTTTCTCGTATGAATTGTACCGCTTGCTCCAAAGGTTTACAACTACAAAGTGGCGAGTGTACCACAACATGTGCTGAAGGATACTATAGTGATCGTGGTACATGTGCCAAGTGCTACCTAAGCTGTCATACATGTAGTGGGCCAAGGCGCGATCAATGTGTCGAGTGTCCCCAGGGATGGCAATTAGCCGGAGGTGAATGCCATCCGGAATGTCCCGAAGGATTTTTTAAAACAGCTTTCGGTTGCCAAAAATGCCATCATTACTGTAAAACGTGCCAAGGGCCAGGCCCACTAGCTTGTACCTCATGTCCATCGCATTTCATGTTGGACGGTGGTTTGTGTATGGAATGTCTTGGTTCACAGTACTATGATCCACCCACGCAAACATGTAAAACTTGTCATGAATCGTGTCGATCGTGTAGTGGTCCAGGCCGATATTCGTGTGTAACATGTGCATTCCCGCTCCACTTAGACCGCTTAAATAATCAATGTGTGCCTTGTTGTCCAAGTGATGCTAAAGTAGATGATGAAACTTGTTGTCATTGTGATAAAGATACGGGTAAGGCGACATGAATGCGACTCAATCGTAAATGTAATGATTTAATTCGATTTTTTTTATTTGTTTCTCCTTAGGGGGCTGTATAAATTCATCGCCCGCTGGGAAAAGACGAATCCCAATTGGGGTTGAACAACAAATCTCACAAATGAACGATGGCGATGGATTGTTTGAATTGGGCGGTGTAAATCCGGAGAAGGCAGCATATCCATTGTTTTCAATGTCACCAATTGCCACAATTTCAGTATTTGCGGTTGCAATATGTTTAATTATAATTACAGTTTTTATATTAGTTTTTACAATACTACAGGTGAGTCATTTATTAATTATTTGTTTATTTTTTATATAAATTACGTCAAATACTTTGATTTGAGCAATTTTTAATATCAGTAGCTGATTTAAGATTTGACTTTGCATTTATGTAATAATAACTTAGCTAAAAACATGTTTGGATTTTGATTTTGCTTCTACCATATTTTCGAAACCAAAATATCAAAAATGGTTACACGTTTATCGTAAGACAAAAATATTGTAAAACTCAAATAGCACAAGCCAAAAATATTCCGTCTTACCATCAAAAATGCATGTTCTGGGAACAGCTTTCGTTTCACTAACCAAATGAATTGATATATTTCCAATTATTTACAGCAGAGAACAAAATTTAGAATTGTCGGGGCTAAAGGGTTCGATAACTTTCATGGACACGAGGGCTTGGAAGTGGGGTTCAACAAAAATGTCGGAAATGATGGGGTGCCGGTTACGGTAGTTCTAACTAACTGATTTCCGATAGTGACGGTAACATACTTTTATTTCATTAATATCCATTTAATGTAATGAGTGAATCGAATAATAAAAGTAAATGCTTTTACTTGAATCAAGATTTTTTTGTTCATAACTAATTAATCAATTGTCTTTACTTGTTGAATAACAAAACATTTGAAGATCATTGGATTGATTGGTTTATAAGTAAAAAATTCGGTTTAATTCGTATACTAAAAAAATTTAAGTAAAAGCATTTACTTTTTTTTATTCACTTCATCCAATGTTTCTACTTTTTAAAAAATAGGCGCTTTAGTGACTAACCGTATGAAGTAGATATATCTGTTTGTATGTACCTAAATGAAAAATCCATAACTGTTATTAAATTACCCCAAATTGTCTTCCAAACCCCTAAAATCCTAAATAAATCTAAATTATTAGACATGCTACGAAAACAAAAAACCAGGCATTTGTAAGGAATGCTTTAGTCTAGATTATAATAGCTAACTAGCTATGTGAAGCAAGAACAATATTTGATCCTAAATTGATTTTTAAAATGTAGGTGAACAATAATTTGGTATTAAGTGGTTGGTAGTAGTGAAATGAAGAATAAAATTAAATACCGAACTCATTCTGCCTGTTCACACGAGTATTGTATTCACCATATTCTTTTCTCATTGGTTGAAAGAAGCGAGAAAGAATATGATGAATACAATATGCGTATAAACAGGCAGATTCAAAACAAAACGAAACGGAAAAATGACATTTGGTGTTTGCTTCTTTATCGCATTTTGGTGTCGTTTCATGAGACTTGAGACATGACCTATCGTGGAGAGAATTCAGGATAGAAAAATATTAGTCTAGTATAGACAGATTATTACATTCAAAGACGTTTTTTACGTGGCCAAATATGGAATACAATATCTGAATGCCTGGGTTTCGGTTTAAATCCAAAAGGACATCGGTGCTTTTGTTTCTTGGAAGTATGGGGTTACAAATTATGGGAATTTTTAGAGGTTAGAAATTATGGGTGTTTATGTCGCGCTCGCAGAACGATTCACCAAATAATGTAACCACCAATTTTTTATAGATATCTCCGTATATCTGCTGCTACATCGGTTTCACTAATACAATGGCGGAATATTATATTTTTATATCGTAGAGATGAACATGAATTAAAAAATGCACTGTTACTTTAATCGAATATCTCGCACAAAACTGTATGTGTTGCTCGAGTAGAAAAGAATACTTCACGACGCCTATCGGTGGTGGAAAAAATGTGTTTTCTATGTCAAAAGAAACAGGATTGTGCACCTGATTTATATGTTTTTATTTCGGTGCTGTGAACCTGTTTTCATTTTTACTGATTATTATTATAACGACTATGTCGCCACATCACTCCCCTACCAGTGCGCGACCAGCAAACGCTACTACATAAACCTACTTGGTCGTTTTACTGTACGGCCCGATTTTGTCTGAGCCGCAGACTGTACATTTTGACTAAACGTTACTTTCTTTTCAGGGCGTGTTTGTTGAATTACCTCATTTGGGATATTTAATATTTGGGTAAACGAAGGCGTATGTATGGAATCAGGTTGTGGTTTCACTGCTCCACAAAACAAGGCTCTAGTCTATTAATTGAAATATTTGTGTCTCTATTCCTCACCCTTACTGCGAAATATTTAAGGCTGCATCGTATGACCTGAAATGGTCCTTCGTATGGCGATTGTAGAGCTCGCTTTACTGCATCAGTTCTCACGAACACGTGTGAGCAAGTATTGAGATCTTTGAATATAAATGTCATGGCTACCATGTCTTATTGCCGGGGTAGATTGAACATTTTTGAAATACTTTCGCAGTTGCTCTACGAAATCGGAAACGGTTTTTGATTTAGACTTTATAAAGAAATCTCCTGGTAACCGCAAGCATTCCCCGTACACCAACTCTGCGGGAGAAACTTTTAGTTCAGGAACGTCGACAAATCTATGAATAGAGCTGACTCAAACTGTGAGCCCTGGTCTGTTGTGATACTGGATGGTACTTCGAACCGACAAATCCAGTGTTTGAATATGGCATTTGCCACGGTGTCAGCCTTTATATCTGCTAAAGGAATTACTTCGGGCCAACGCGTAAAGCAGTCTATCAGCGATGCACAATACCGTTTTCCCTCCGATGGTGTAAGTGGGCCGATGATATCCAAATGGATCTAATCAAACCGCCGACTTGCGATTTTATATTCACCTATTAGGGACTTAACATGTCTTGATGTTTTTGATTTTTAGCATGCTATGCATGTTTTGGCCATATTTCGAACGTCTTTGTTAATCTCTGGCCAAATGTACTTTTTGGTCAACATTTTTGCTGTTGTTCGAATACTTGGGTGTGCTAAATTATGCACACTGTCAAAAATTAATCTTCGGAATTTCTCCGTGACGTACGGCCTTGGAGAACTGGTGGAAATATTGCAATAAATTTCGCTGTTGCAACCAAATATTGGAAATTTTTGGAATGCAAGAGACTTGTTTGTTTCCATTAACTTCGCTAACTTGTGATCTGTGATTTGATCCTTTGCTAGGTTGTCATAATCGATTGAGCTGTCAAGGGTTATATTTTCAATCCTTGCTAATGTATCGGCTACGATGTTATCTTTACCGGAAATGTGCCGAATGTCTGTGATATATTGAGGTACGAAATCTCTAGGAGATACGAAATCGAAAGGGCTTATGATCTGTGTATAAAGTAATTTGTCGGCCCTCAAGTAGGTGTTTGAAATGTTTAATCGAACTATAGGCTGCTAATAGCTCGCGATCGTACGCACTATATTTGCGTTGCGTATCGTTCAGTTTAACTGAGAAAAAGCCAATGGGTGTCCAGATCTCCGACACTCGCTGCTGTACCACGGCACCGATGGCTGTATTGGACGCGTCCACCATAACTGCTATTTCAGCTTCCGAAGAAGGGTGTGCAAGGGTAATGGCATCTTTCAATGTAGTTATGCAGAGATCGAATGCTTTATTACTTTCGTCAGTCCATGTAACTTTTCTTTTATCGTTTTTTTTGCTCCCTTTGAGTAATTCGTTCAAAAATACCTGATCTTCCGCGGCATTCGGAATGAATTTTCTATAAAAGTTTATCATTCCCAAGAAACTGCGTAAAGATTTAATTGCTTCTGGTTTAGGGATTTTACTTATAGCTTCGGCTTTTGATTCAGATGGTTTTATGCCACCACAAGAAATTTCGTGCCCCAGAAAAACAACCTTAGGTAACGCAAATACGCACTTACTAACATTTATGACTAATCCCGCATCCTTTAATCGTTTGAAAACGATTTTGAGATGGAGTAAATGTTCCTCCATTGAATGTGATGCTACCTGCTGGTCATCAATATATGGAAAACAGAACGCCAGATTTCTTAAAAACGAATGTATGCATCTTTGAAATGATTACGCGGCATTTCGAAGTCCGAAAGTCATCCGCGTGAACTCAAAATGTCCGAAGGGCGTACATATTGCCGTTTTAGGAATATCTTCCTCGTTAATCGGAATCTGATGTTAAGCGTTGATTAGACCTATTGTTAAAAATACCATACATCCGTGCAACTGATAGGCAAAGTCGGTTAGAAATGGAATGGGATAACGATCGGGTTCGGTTTGTGAGTTCAGCATGCGGTAGTCGCCGCAAGGACGCCATGATCCGTCCTTTTTTTGAACGAGCTGTAATGGGCTGAACCATTCTGAGTCCGACGGACGACAAATTCCTTGATTTAACAGTATGTCGAATTCTTTTTTTGCTATCTCCAACTTTTCGGGAGACAACCTCCGAACCTTAGACGCACAAGGATGTCCCTTGGTAGAGATAACACGTGGAACTTTCAAACTGTTGCTATTGACATTTAATTTGTCTACTGTTATTTCTTTGCACTGATTTAATAATTTGAATATATCCGGGTTCAGTGACTCGGAAGAAATTGTGCTTAGCATTGAAGATGGTCCCATTATTGTTCCTTTAGAATGAACATAAATCGATGACAGTGGATCTAGCAGTTTTTTGTTTTTAACATTCACCAACAAGCCGTAGTGTTTCAAAAAATCTGCACCTATGATAGCTTTATCGACGTCCACTATTATAAACTTCCAAACAATATCCCTACGAAGATTTAAATTTAACTTTAAAATTTTATGTCCGTATGTGTTAATTTGAGTGGCATTAGCGGCGAATAATTTAAAGTTATTTTTCTCGTGTAGGTCAGGGGGGATAACGGATACGGCTGCCCCAGTATCGACAAGGAACTGCCTTTTACTGGAAAAATCGACAACAATAAGACGATAATTACTGTGGCAAACGTCGCTGGTCGTTTTTCCGACTTACTACCGGATGATTTTTGTGATTCAAAATCACATGGTGGCGTAAATTTCTACTAGCTCTATCACCAAACTTAAAGTGATACCAGCACAATGGATGCCTTGTTGCACTATTATGGTTCTCACCTCACCGAGAAATACTATGCAAATGTGACTAGATTTGTATCAAATTTTTCGGTGAGGTGAGAACCATAATAGGGCTATTAACTGTTTGGATAGCAAATTAACTTGCTTAGGTTATCAATAGCGAGAGCATTGTTTGGGGAAATTGAACATACTTCCGTAACGCTTTGTACCTCTGCAATTTTATCTGCAGTGGACGCTAATTTTTCCAAGCTACTTTCTTCTAGACTTGTTAATGTTGATTGCGCATGTGACGGTAAACGTTGAAGTCACAGATTTTGTAGTATTTCGTCTTGCATCTGTGTTTCGGCCAAGCTTTGCATTTCTCTCAATAATTGCGACAGTTTGTCTCTTAACTGAAGTACTTTAAGTAACCTATCCAGTCTAATTTTTGCTGAGTCGTTTAATCTGTCTATAATTGCTTGCTTTAGGTTATTATATTTATCTTTCTCAGGTGGGTTTTTTATTTTTATTTTTTTTTCGAATAGAAAAGAATACTTCACGACGGCTATCGGTGGTGGAAAAAATTGTTTTTCTATGTCAAAAGGAACAGGGTTGTGCACCTGATTTCTATGTTTTTATTTCGGTGCTGTGAACCTGTTTTCATTTTTACTGATTATTATTATAACGACTACGTCGCCACAGAGGAAACCTTTTAGGGTCATCCCGATCAAGTGGTAAATAACATACGATATCTGGATAGTACCGTTATGATTTTTTTTGAGCACATATTTCTTTTGTTGAAGTTTTCCTCATCAACTAAATTTTTATTTTCTATCACTACACTATACTATTCACTAGACTACACTATTCACTACACTAAACTATTTACTACACAATCAAAGCGCTATTAATCAATTTAAGCTAAACTAACGCTTACAAACAAAAATGACGCACATTTGCTTAAAACGAAAAGGACGACAAAAACACGTCTTTCTTCTTCGAGCGACAACAACCGACCGTCAAGTTTCATTTTAGTATTAATAAAATTTTCAAATTGTTACTTTGTGACCGATTTTGCAATTCTACTTACAAAAAGCCACCGTCGTGGGGCAACGGCTTTAACTTCTTGGAAAGTCGACTGAATCGAATTATCCTTCTCAAAGATATCTATTACTGGCGCTATAAAGGGTGCTGTAGTGGCTGTTGATGATGTAGTTGTTGAAGATATTGATGGTAACTGTGGTACCGCTTGCGCAATAAGCTTGAAATCTTAACGGTTGTTCTCATTATTATTTGTACAATATGGAAAATATCAAAATAAAATAGTAAATCAATTAAATTCAAGATTATTTTTGGCTAATTAAATAATTTAATAGTCAACCATGTTTTGTATGCATATGGTCAGTCTTTCTTTATTCTCTATAACAACTCGCAAGTGGTTTAAAAATTTGTTGTTAACATCACCTAGAATCTTATCGCACTCGGTTTTCTTGGCACCCTGCTACAAATTTTTGATCTTATTAGATCATGACTATCTTCCACTTTAACTTTAACCTCCGCACGTTTAAATCGAAACCCTGCCCTGGCCGAGACAAATAATTATACTCAAAAACCTTTAATAATTTCGTGGCAATAATTCTTCTTATTTACGGTAGCATTATTGCGCTGAAGAGCGTAGTGAGGACCAATGGAATGTTACATAATGAAATAAATCGAAATTGAACTATGGCCTTGAACAATTGCAGTTGGAGTTTACAGAGCATACTGACAAACGCAATATGATCTTCAGTCAGGAAACGAAACTGAACTATGGCGAAGTGTTTTAAGACAAATTAGTTGCGTACTTGATAATTTTAGAAGAGATAATAGAGCATCAATTAGTGTGGAGACAGCCTCGGTTAGTTTCCCTTGGGGAACAAATAAAAGGTTACACGGCTATAAAAACTGAGCTATTCAAGGAGAATGTTTAATTTCGGTTTATTTCATAAAGAAACATTCCTGGTTGATAATAAACTAGTCGGTTCTCAATTTGCTCTTCAACACGATAATGCTCCCATATATAAAAAGAGTCATTACCACGAATAAAAGTTAAATAAAGAAGTTTTGGTTAGAACTGTACATGAAGAGGTGTTAAAAAGGGCATCAGATGAATGTATTTGGTATAGTAGATTTGTAGGCGCGTCTTTATGGATGTTTTATAAAAAACGTTATTTCCAACAATGAGTTGTTGTAGTAAAATAAAGGGGTTGCAACTGAAGAATCGTTCACAATGGTAGACTTCAAAAATTTGGAGGGCTCACCAGTAATCCATCGCGACGATAAAGCTCTTTCATAACGTTTTGAAATATTGAACGGACATGTAAAACACATTTGATATTGAGGCAAGAGCATTTTATAACATAATCCAAGGCCAATTTCAACTTGTCTACATCGCAATTACTGTCAAGAGTGAGGATAAAAGATTCACTTTTCCGTTGCTGCAAATATGTTATTTGGCTTACCCTTTGCATCTTATTATTTTTTATTACACAGCTCTGAGAGCTTTGATTGTTGGTGTCCCAGTTCTCTGGCTCCTCGATATGTCGTTCGGTTTTTGGATTTTTTGGTTTGTAGTTGCCTTGTTTTTGCATACCCTGATGTTGTTCGTTTGTTCTTTTTATTGCGTTTTCAATATCAAGCAGTTGTCGTCTTGTTTGTGGTGTAGTGTTAGGAGAAGCTTTTCCTTGATATTATTTATTCTGTGGTAAAATACGTGATTTATCTGTATTTGTTCGTTATTTTGAACCCTTATTTCTTGTGCTGATCTATGGTGATTTGAGGTTTTAGTGGGAGGTTAGGTTGAGTTGATTTGATTTGAGTTCACACACGCATGAAGCTTTCGAATCGAGTTGATTTCGGTATTGAGTTGGTCGTTGCGTGTTGAGTGGAGTAGAGGGTTGAGATTTGATTCAGGTGACATTGAGATGAAGTTTAGTTGCGGTTTAGTTAACTTGCGTTGGTGTTGAGAAAGGGGTTCGTTTGGGGAGTTATTTGGGGGCTATTTCGTGGATTGAATTAGCCGTTGAGTTTAGTGTTAGGTTAAGGATTGATTTGAAGGTTGTATAACATTAGGGGTTCAAGCGTTAACAATGCACGAACACTATATTTTTACAATGGTAGATTATTATTTAAAATGTAATTCTTGCACACGTATGATAGATCTCTATTCGATACAATATACCGCGAACACCATATTTTACTTTATACAAGATTTTAATTTATTATAATTCTTCACCACCGGTTTTAGAAAAGTAATTTTTATTAATAGGTCCGCGTCTATTATCACTACCCAAAATCTTTTACCACGACGATTAGTTTCCTTTTTCTACAAAAGAGAGAGATGGAGTAAAACAGAAAAATATAATTTAGCTTTCAATTATATTTTCTATTGTCCAAACTCTTTCGCTAGATGACAGTAAACAACACAAAAGATATTTTGTGCGATAACCCTACATTGTGGTGGTGAGCGAGTAAAAATTTATATAAATGAATGAGTGAGCCGCTACAGGACTCCCGCGCAAGTGATTTCCCCTCCCTAACGAAACTATTTGTTAGGCTGCAATACGAACAGTTTTATGTGCACGATGAACTGATTTTGTATCAGTAGTATGCCGTAAGCCGGTTTAAGCTGGTCAACTGAAATGGTTTGTTTTTTCCATTAATTGACACGGTGAATTGTTTCGCAAGGCGCCGAATGACTTTAAACGGGAGTTCGTAGGGAGGAGATACTGTGCGAACCTTGTCCGTTCTTACGAACACAAAATCATCAGTTGGCAAGTGACTTTGGAACAAAAACGGCATCTCTTTTGGCTTTCCGAGTTGATTTTGGGATAAAGTTTTGCTTTATGTCTCGGAGTTGGTCGATGACTTTATCGCAAGAACTCACCGGGTAGCTTGATAGTTTGACCAGAAACCGAACTCCAATTGATTGGGTTTCCTATGGCCATTAACGCGGCTTTGTGTTGCCGGTGGAAACGTTCGACCATGCCATTGGCTTGAGGGTGGTAAGTCGTTGTACGAATACGATGTAAGCCAAGGAGTTTTGTTAACTGGCCAAAAAGCTTGGACTCAAATTGTGTTCGTTGATCAGTAGTGATATTAAGGGGCACGCCAAATCGTAAAACGTAATTGTTGACAAAAGTTGTGGCAATGGTTGCAGCTGATATATTGGTCATACAATATACTTCGGGCCAGCGAGTAAATCGATCGACACAGGTGAGTAAATAAGTATACCATTAGATGGCGGAAGTGGTCCTACTATATCTATATGGATACGTTCAAAACGACCAGATGGAATTTCGAATTGTCCATGGGATGATTTAGTATGCCATTGGTCTTTGGCACGTTAGCAGGATAAACAGAACTGAACCCAATGGCTTATGCCTTTGTTCATACTAGGCCAAAAATATCGGGCAGTAATCAACTTACGAGTAGCACGAACACCGGGATGCGAAATATTATGTAAAGGCAATTTGAAAAGCGCCAGTTTCCTTGACGAACCAGAATAACATTCGGAACCAGAAAATAAATTCTGAAGTTCTAGGTCAGCTTTTTGTGTAATTTCGATTTTGTTTAAGTTGAATTGTGTCTCGACTGTGGCCATTTCATTGTCCGTTGTGCGACAGAGTGTATGTGCAACAACGTTGTCGTGTCCGTGAACATGCTGGATGTCCGTGGTAAATTGACTAATATAATCTAAGTGGCGAGATTGCCTCGGATTACGTTCAGTTTTAGGCTGAATTGCTGTATTCAGAGGTTTATGGTTGGTATAACTAGTGAGTCCCGAAATAAAGTCCCGACCTTCGACAAAAATCTGAAGTGTTTTACTGCCAGATATATTACGAGTAATTCGCGATCAAATGCGGAATATTTCTTTTCTGCATCCGAAAGATTCTTTGAGAAAAATCCAATGGCTCCCAACACTCACTGTCCGTAGTTAAACTAAGCTTTGCATCGCTCAGTGGGTGTGCAAGTATGTAGTGTTGTTTTCGCAAGTTCAGCCTTAAGCGACGTGAATTCTTGTTGACATTCGCCGGTCCAAGAGAAATTCCTAGGTATTTTGGGCTTACGTAGAAGCACGGCCAGATGGCTGTGAACTGGTACGAGTATTTCAGCGAGCTTTGGTAATAACCGGTGATAGTAATTTGCCATACCGATGAACCGCTGAATGTGCTTAATTGAGCTTGGAGCTGGGAATTCCTTAATCGCGTTAATTCGTTCTTCAGACGGCAGAATAGCATTAGGGGTTATTTTATGGCTGAGATAATCAAGAGTGGATGCGCCAAAAACGCATTTTGAACTATTGATGCCACAAGAATATCGTCGATATAGACGAAAACAAAGTCTAAGTTTCGAACAACTTTGTTCATAAAACGCTGAAACGTTTGGGTGTCATTGCGTAGACCGAATGGCATTCGATTGAATTCGAAAAGGCCAAAGGAGTCGTTACTGCCGTTTTGAAAACGTCTTCAGGTGAAACGGGAATCAAATGATACGCTCTGAGGAGACAGATTTTTGAGAAAATATTGCATCCATGTAAGTGCATGGAGGAATTTTGAATGTGGGGTATAGAATAACTATCAGGTGCTGTCACCGTGTTCAATCGTCTGGAACCCCACATGGTAGGATTGAAAAATGCGTAATGGACAAGAGACGGGAGATGCAGATGGCAATTTATAATTCGGCTCTTCTGTAAGTTGAGGAAACTTTTTAAGTAGAGTGCCGTGGCCGTTAGTATATAATGGATCGGAGTCGGTGTCTCGACGTGAACCATTGTGGCATTGATTGACAGCTTAGTCGCTGAATCAATCAGCCGTTTATTCTTAAGATCAACCAAAAGTCCGAATTTACACAAGAAATCGGCGCCAATGATGGGACGATTCACAGCAGCTAAAATGAAAGCATGTGTAGGTTCGTTTTAGTCCCAAATCCAACTGGAGCAACTTGAATTCGTTTTTAAAATTATAAACTGGTATAATCGAAAGGTCAGCGCCAATGTCGACTAAATAGGTTATTTTATTTATTCTGTCGAATATGAATAAACGAGATGCATAATGATTAGGATTTATTGGGGTCCCGACCCGGTGTTTTGGTAGTTTTTTGAAGTATCCGCTTCAGCATCAAGCCTGTTGATATGCTGAGATATCGATGGTTTCGACGTAGAAAAATTGCAAGGTGGCAAGCACTTCTTTGCAGCTGGACCAAACATGACATGGTACCAACATCTGCCGTGACGGCGAGAGTAATTGTTGGTGCTGCGGGATCGTGATCGTGAACGAGACGATTCTCGTTGTCCCTTTGATCGGTCTCGGAACAAGCTGTTTGACTGTTAGCTGGGATACGATCAATGCGTACAGTGGGACGAGATTGTCTATTAATTGTGAATGGAAATGTGTTCGTACATTTTATCGGCGGTTCTAGCCAGAGCATCAATCCCCAATCAGTCCGGCTGAGCGATGAGCGCAATTTTAACGATCTCTGGCATCTTCCTGATCCAGAGCGATTTAATAATAGTCTCTTTAAAGTTTTTCCCGGCCAATGTACGAATCTGTCAGTGCGCGTCGGATGGCTTACGGCCGCCGATCTCTTGGTCCGTGATGAGAGCTTCTAACTGCCTCTCAGACGACGGCGCTAATCCTTCCAATAAAGTTTTTTTTAAATGGTGTATTGTTCTGCGTGGTGGGGATTCGTCAAAAAATCTGAAATACTGTCGCACGTTTCTGGTGACAATGACGCCAATGTGTGGAAGAATTTTTGCTTTTCAGACTTTACTCCTTGGAGATCAAATTGGACACTGCCAACAAGAACCTGTTATTCGCTTTTTGCGGCCAGAATGGTTGTAGCTTTAATTGCTACTTTTGGCTGAAACCGCTAGTCTATCTTTTGGGGTTCTGACTGATTGTCCTCTTGGGTTTCGCTATGTGGTTGGTCCGCTTTTTTTTTATTCTTCTTACCTATTTTTCCTTTGTTTTTTTGGTTGTTTTCAACCACATTTTTCCCTAACACGACTTTAACTAGATCTTAAGAGGAGCTACCAACCGCCACGACCAAATTCCTCTACCCAACTCGATCACCGGGATTAAGTCGTGGTAGCATTCCCCCTTAAGGTAAATTTTGTAACGACTTGATTTAGGTCAAACTAAATCTAGTCACAAATAAGTTACAGTGTATGTGGCTTAACTCCCATTGTTAGTGACGTGTCTGAGCTTTGAATAAAATATCGCTACTGTATTGCTATGTGCGTTACCACGACGTTGAATTTTTTAAACAACTCCCAATCGCTTATTAGTATTTTTTTTGTGTATGATGGTAAATGCTTAGTTTTTTTTTTTAAGGCCACTCAGTTAACTCAGTTGTTGTTGCGGTTCTTTGTAACCGTTATCCCGTTGAACAGTCCAGAAATAATATGAAGTGGCGTGTTCTTATTATCATTATTATTATTGAGAGGGCATGGGGCGATAAGCCACCTCGCACTGCGACCTAAAAGATCTATTGTGCTGTACCCTGCTTAATTATCCCCCCGGTCAATATTCAGGTTCTTAATGAACTTGATAATACTGCCGGCCGGTACATGATACATACTATCTGAACTTATTGCTCTCCCTCCTAGATGTTTACTACAGCATGTAGTTTCGCTAGAAATATGGTACCATTGGAACCCAAGGATTTCGAGAGGGCTGTCCCACTCCCATATATTCCTACCCCTGCCCCGTCTTACGTTTGAGTTGACCCTTACGAGTTGCTGGGGAATTGCAAACCGCCTGTAGGTCACCCAGCTCTACTACAAGAAGGCTAAATAAAACTGGAGGGTGCCTGGTATCCAGAGGCCGCATACTTTGGACTGAATATCAACCATTCATCCATCGACATATGCTGTTCCACCTTAAATTAGGGTTTTTTGTCAAGCCTTTCTCCTTCAGCGCCGCACTTTAGCCTGTGCCAAATGGCCAAAAATGTGTCAAATGGCCTTAGTTACCAGTGGTTGCCACGAGGAGGCAGCACGCACACTTGAGAATTGTGAACAGGTTACCCCTTATACATTCCACCTTATTCCAGTAGAGGTTTTCGGTAAGCAGAAGGTAGCTGAGATGGCTATGCGACTTACGGCTGTCTCTCAGTGGAAGTGTCTGCAGGTGGGGCACTCGACGATAGTTGGATCACTAAGGGATGAACTGGTGAATGTAGATTATGTTATACCAACCTTGTGCTTCGATAAAGGGTTCCGGACCGTCTGTCTTTCAAGGGAATCCTGGAGGGACGGATCAATACTGGAAAACGAGGCAGTGCAATTTTTCACGGACGGCTCTAAGCTAAATGGTAAGGTAGGAGCCAGAGTCTTCTGTGAGAAGCTTAATGTTGATATTTCTGTTCGTCTTCCTAACTACTGCAGCGTGTACCAAGCTGAAGTGGTGGCGATCGGGGAAGTCGTGACATGGTTGAAGCATAAATCGAGATGAGCGAGTATTTCAGTATCCAGATAATCTGGGTCCCTGGTCACTCGGAAATCACAGGGAACTGCAGGGCGGACGAACTAGCTAGGTACGGTACGACTCTCCAGATGCAGACGGAAAGGGCAGGTCTGGGGAGGCCTATAGTAGCGCTCAAATTGGCGCTCAGTAGAAAGGCAACATCCTTGACAAATGAGAAATGGACCAACACTCTCACGTGCAGGGTAGTAAAACAGGTTTGGCCAAAACTGGACTTGCGGCGCTCCAAGGCACTGATATCCCTGGGAAGACGAGAGTTCGGATTGGCCTTAGGGATACTTACAGGACACTGTTTTTTTGGGGAACACGTGAGAAGGCTGGGTCTACAGACAAATGACTTTTGTAGAAGTTGCATGGACGAGGAGGAGGAAGATACTATAAATCACTTCCTATGCTCGTGTCCGGCACTATCATACAGAAGACATAAATACTTGGGTGTGTACGGTATGGACAGCCTTTTGGAACTCGTGAACCGTGGAGTACGAGATATTTTACGCTACATAAGTAGCACTGGATGGTTTCAGGGGTAAAGGGGAGATAAGATCCTGTGGTATCACAATGGGCCACTATTGGCCTAAGTGTGCGATAGCAGCCACTCTAACCTAACCTAACCTACCCTTTATACAATTGTACGCATCACGCAGCTGCCTAATACATGACCAGAACAGCTCACGTGATGCGCACCCTACTGGAAGGTTACGGAGCTGGTAGATTAATCTACTCAACTTTGATCCCCCCTCTCCAATAGACGCCAAACCACCAAAGTGTGTTCTTAATAAATACAATTTTTTATATAAACAGCTAAACGCCGTATGTTGTTGTGGCTCCCGTTGCCGTTGGTATTTTTAAGAAATTAAAAAAAAAATGAGAAATACGTGTTATTCGTTTTCGATAGACAGTGAAATTCACATATAACGCCCTCAGATATAACGACATTTCGCTTATAGCGTCGGAAATTTGAACTAATTTGTTATGTTACTTGTTTAACTAAAATGCGTATATTACGACATTCGGTTATAACAAGGGATTTTCAATGTCGTTATAAGTAAATTTCACTGCATTTCCTTTATGTTATTTATTTTAAATCATCGTACCAATTATCTGGTACGGTTGCACCGCACCAGGTTTCCGTATATGCTTTTAAAAGAAAATTTAATAAATATTTGTATATAATCCCTAAAAAGGGCGTATTAAGGTCACCAATTTTAACAAAATATAGAAATTATAAGTGTTTTGGAAATATAAAAATTATTAGTGCGCGATGGTCCACCACAGTAAATTTATCATTATTTGGTTTTGAAATTTCATATCCAATTACCTAAACAAACATTGCTCAAAACGCAAAATTTCCTTCGATCTATATTCTGCAATAAGTATTTGACGTTTAAAACTAAATAAATAAATGGGAAACATCCAATCACATCTAATAAAATGTTCATCATCTTTCGTTCCAGAAGCGTAGCCAAAAAAATCACACAAAAATTCGTTACAATAAACTATCAAAAAATCAAAAATACGGCCTAAAAAAATCATCATCACTAACCGTCCCGATTACCTATGATGATGGCCTAACCAACGAGGAAGAGGACGACGATGACGAGGGCAACGAAGGCTACGATTATGATGACGATGATTATGATGATGATGATTGTACCAACGAAGCCGATGAATTACAACCAATAAATAAAATCAAAACAAATTTATTTAATAAAAATAAAAAAAATAAAAGCAAAACTAGTAAAAAGAGTAGCATAAATAACATTAGTAATAATAGTAGCATAAATAATAATAGTAAATGTGTTAATGGGAATAATGATTATAACGATGAGGACGACGATGATGATGAAATAACGTTTTATGCTCAAACATGAAAATAAATATTTATATACACATAATTAATTAATTAATTAAAACAAAAAAAAAAAAAGGAAAATATATCAAAATTTGTTAATTTGTTTATAATTTATTTTATATGAGTGAATAAAATAATAAAAATTTATTAAATAAAATTTTATATATATTTTGATTGTTTTTTTTATATAAATATATATATTTAAATAATTAAAAATAAATTAAAAGAGGAAAAATAAATAAATAACATTAAATTAATTAAAACACACGTACACATACACAAAACAACACACAGTGAGGAATGTTTATTTTATTAGATTTTTTATTTTATGTCTTATTTATATAACTGTAAAAAAAACATTCCAATTTTATTTTTATATAATCAAAAAAAATCGGCCTAATTTAAATCATTTAATTATTAATAATTACAAAGGCAGCCTTATTTAGTTTCTTTTTTTTTTTTTTGTCTTAAGTAACATCCACACCACAATTTTATGTTTTTTTTTTTTTTTGTAGCAAATTCGTTTTAATTTATTAATTTTTATTAAATAAATTTATTATATATCACAATGGTTTACTATGTTAAATATTAAGTTTTTATTTTTATTTTAAGTTTTAAATGAACAAAAACAAAAAATATAAAAATGCCTAAAAAATAAAAAACACAACAAAAAATAAATATTATAAATAATTTGTAAATTTTGTATAATAAAACATATTATAATTAAAAACATAATGACAAAACAAAATTAAATGAATATATTATATATAAATTAAAAATAAATAAATATATAAATTAAAAAAAAATAAATAAAAAACATTAAATTTAATATTGTAAATATATTTTTTTACAGTTGAAAATGAAAATTATATATAAAATAAATATTAAATAAATAAAATCAAAATAACACAGAAACAGAAAAAATATTATTATATGTATTAAATAAATAAATATAAATAATTAAATTAATTGAACAAAACGAAAAAAAAAACAAAAATTATAAACCAACAACAAAACATCAATTACAATAATTATATACGCAATTACAATACATAAAAATAAAAACAAATGATTTAAATAAACTGAATATTTAATTTTTTTTTTTTTGTTGTTAATTTATATATGGTGATTTAGTTAATTAAATAAAATAAATAATAAATTGTATTAATTTAATTTTTTTTTTTTTGTTTGTTTCAGTTTTAAATCTAACACAAATTATTTTCGGATTTTTTATTGTAATAATTTATTTTACTAAACGCATATTGGTATTTTGGTAAGGAGGTATGTGATATTTAGCTGTAAATTTTCTTGTTTTTTCCAGTTTCACAAAAAAAAAAATATCCAGCCTCTAGTTAAATAATATTTCCTCCCTTTTCATCTTTTATGAAATTTCATTGAGTTAATATTTAGCTAAAATGTTTACGTAACAAGGTAATAGAATTAGCATGCTTTTGTATTATGAAATAAATCGCAATTTCATAAAAGAAGAAATAGAGGAAATATTGTTTAACTGGAGATTGCATTTTTTTTTTTTTTTTGTGAAACCGGGCATAAATAGTTCAAAATTTTAAAATCGGTCATCTCTGGATTATAGTCGCGAACAAAAATGGACGAATAAATACGACGAATAGTAACTACGGATTTATAAAGGCAAATGAAGAAGTACAACTGACAAAAAATTCAATAGTGCACATTGTTTCAATTTTGCACAGATCCATTTTGAAGTATAATACAACTATTAATTAGTATTTTGTACATAATCCTTTATTCGCAATTCAGTGGCTTAACTAGGTATCCGCAGCACCCGCAGCCGCAGGTGGGCCCACGTTTATTGGGGCCCACGAGATTTACCAAGCGTTCGAATATTAGTTCAAAGTTAAGGTTAGATAGATGGTAGCTTAAATTAGACCACTCTTTTAAAATTGTAGAACGGGACATTTGTAGGAAATTTTTAAGAAAAGGAGGTAGTTTAGTTTGTAGAGAAAGATGAAATCGTTCCGGTTGCTAGTAAATATTTTCTTAAGACGGGCCCAACAATTTCTTCTCGATTGGTGAAGTAACGTGAGTGTCAGAGTAACTACACGTAATCTGACTCCATAGAAATAAAATTAGCTTTAGGTTCTGACAGATACCTAGGTTTAGAAGAAGATTTGTTCGACTTCTTTGAAATTAAAACTTTCGACATCAAATGATAACGATTTTAATGTTTGCTTTAAAATTACTTACCTCTTTCGCACTTCAAATTCAACCTTTCACAAATCAAGTTTTGGATAGACGACAGATTAAATTGAGTGAAAAATTGTTGAAACTTTCTTTCTAGAAAAATACCTAATCGCATCGTAAAACAATTTCTTGTTTCCCTCGTTAGGAGCGCCTTTGTCTTTAGAAAGGATACCCGAACCAAACCTGACTGATTTGGCTCAGGGGCCCTATTCTCGAATTCCACATCCATTTTCCACATGTGGACATCTGTCAAAATCTATGTAATTATATTGACGTTTTCGTATATGGGGAATTTTTTTCACCTGCTTATACCCATTCGGAAATATTCCCGTAGTACCAAAAAAATTCCATAGCGAATTGAATCTAAATTTCCGAACGTTTTTATGAATTTTGACAGATGTCCGCATGTGGAAAATGGTTGTGGAATTCGAGAATAGGGCCCCAGGTATCCTTTCTCTGTAATGAATTAATTCGTTCGATTTATAGTTTCTCATTTACCGAAAATTTTAGTACCGGTAAAAGCTAAATAAAAACTAAAATTACCGGTAACCCGGTCAAACCGGTCCAACTTAAATTTGCATTTTGAATTTTTTCGGCGGGTTCTATTGATAGTGGAGTGTAGCATCGAAACGGGACGCGTAATATTCGAGACTTAATTGGTGAATCGGTATTTCGAAGCAGTCAAGTTAATCAAGATTTTCAAAATTTGTCGAGTATTTTGGATATTGTTGGGTGTATTTGATAATTCGATGTTACTCGAGAATCTTAGAGACTAATCGAAGAATATGATTGTTCAATATTTACGAAGTTATCCGGTACTATTTGAGGGTTTCATTCTTATTGCTTAGTAGCAGTTAGCTTAGTAGTATTAGTAACATTAAGCTACTTAACAAATTGTTCGATATTTACGCGAATTTTCTAGATTTTTACAGGCTTTCCGAAATTATTCATTAATATTCAGATTTTTCGGTATTATTGAAATTGTTCGAAATCAATCAGAGAGATTTCCTTAGTTTATCGACATTTCTAGGATTATTCGAAATTTTTAAAGATTTTCAAATTTATTTGAATTTTGTATGACAATGAGTTATAGAAACTTGCAGTTATACATATAAATCTGGATCGTGATATTTAGTAAATTTTTCAAGATTATGCCACAATTTGAATATTTCTCAGATTCCTCGATTATTCGAAATTAATCAAAAATGAATGACCAAGTTATTTACGTTTTATACTCGTATGGTGGTGATTAACGCGTATAACACTTCCTTTGGTTTTACATACTTACGGATAATACGATATTTGAGAACTTTCTAGAATATTCAAGATATTTTTTAAACTTGACTTTTTTAATAGTTTTCAAATTATATTCGATGATGCTTTATTGATATACATATTAAGAAATCGTCATAGCATTGGGTTGATTGCAAGAAATTTCATTTTATTTGAAGCCATTGAACTCTACCGTCTAAACTCTCGAAATCAGATACTTTTAATTAATGCGAGACTGGACAATAGGAAGAAATAATTTTTTAACTAAAAGCTTTACTTTTTCGTAGATATAAGGAGCATTTTAGGGGCCCAAGAAACATTTTGCGGAAACGCCCGAAATTTTTAGTTACTACTCTTCTTGGCATACTTTCTACCAAATGCCGAATTGTAGAGGATGGAATTTTTACCGATTCAGCGCTTATCCAGTCCTATAGCTCCTTGATGTGTTTTGAGGGTTCATTGTAATATCGCAATCTCCCCTTAAGAATTGCCCACAAATTGTCTTTTTGATTTAAACCCGGGCTTTGTGCTGTTCATTTTAATATTGTACATTTTTATTTGCTCAACCATTTTTGCATAATTTTGGCGGTGAATTTTGGATCACCGTCTATAGTTGAAAAATGATTAATGCTAACAAATCCAATTCTTTTAAGTGGGCTTCGGGCTGTCTATTCGCTTATCGTTTTGTTTATAGTTTTGCCTGCCTGTAATGGTGTTTTATTCTTCTGGTGGTGGGTTTTTCAATTATAAGATGTTCCATCAGACGAGCGTCTCAGTTGGACAATAATTTACGCCATCCTCTCTTGCATTAGGTAGGCTCAATACCTCTTCTCTGTCCAACTAATCGCACAGTCCAATGTTTAACATTAAACCAACTAGCAATTTTTCTTGGAGAATGCCGCTTTCTAAAAACGATTTAATAGAAGTCGAAAGGATAGCATAACTGTAAATTGCAATGTTCCATATTTTGAATTATGGAAACTTAAGTTAAATAAACAACGGTTAATTTTGTTATTCAAGAATTGTTTAGTGAAATATAAATTAAAATGCACAAAGTAGTTTTCATCTTATTTGCCTCTATAAACGTGAAATAACTGAAAAAATAAGAATTCCCTGTTTATTCAGCCATTAGGCTATCGAAACTTCCCTGGTTCAGCTTTCCAGCCTCGTCAAGAGAAATAGGGTCCCAAATAGCTGAAACCTATTCTGTTTCCTATTGATTGAAAAAAATCTTCAGATTAATTGATATCTTAGTCTTATTGACAAGTCTGGCCGTCCTTGTGTTTGTCTATCGAATTGCGCTAATCTCATAAACAATTTAACCGATCTTGAGTATTTTCTTGTGGTGGTATTAAGCTATAGTTTATTAAGGTTTACGTAGTTTCAGAGTTTTGGCACTATTTACAAAAGCTGCAAGAGGACTTATTATTTTTATTTTCATTTATTTTATTGTTGTTCTTGCATAGGGTAGATTAAAAATTGCAGCTATGAATAAATTGCAGTCAGTACCAGGTAATAAAAGAAGACGGTGAAGACTGCTTTTTGGTAGTATTCATCAATTTGATTGAAACATTGAATTGCGAGATTTTGCTGCAGAATTAATTTTTAAGTGTACGAGTATAGTGCGCTTTTTTATATGAACGGTGATATATTGTTCGATTTTGTTAACAGATGGGATTTTGGGCCCCTAAAATATTTTGTATTATTTGGAACGTTTTATTCATCTGTCATCTCATCAAATTTCAATCATTGAAAATTCATTCCATATACTCGAAAAACTTTTTAGGGGCATGAAATTTCTTCTATAACGCAATTTTCTCACGAAAAACGTTTAACGCTGCATGATGTGTGATGCTAATGGAATTTTTCATCTGAAATCTCGAAAACTTTTACGCAATATTATAAAAATGACATAGCTTTACCGAATAACGCAAGGCTTGCAATTATTGAAACCCTTAATAAATAAAACTCTTTAAATTCTTAAATTATTGGTTTAACCAAATGCTTAACACACTTCGTGGTTTTGGTATCCAAGTTGTAAATATCTTTAAATTTGTGTGATTCCTTAGCAGTCAAAACTCTTAAAATTCTTAGAACCTCTAAACCTTTCAAAATTTTTTTTAAATATTAGTTTTGTTGGTTACTTTAAATAAGGAATGAATTTCGTAAAAAAAACCCTATTCGCCTCTTAACGGAAAGTGTCTGAACAATAACAATAATTAAATTAGAGTAATTAAATCAAGCTCCTGCGTAGTTAAGCTTAGACATATTATTATTATTATTGGGGGGGCCATGCGGGCGATTAGCCACATCGCACTGCGACCTAAAAGATCTATTGTGCTGGCCCCTACTGTATTATCCGTCCAGTCAATATTCAGGTTCTTAATGAACCTGACAATACTGCCTCCCGGTACGTGATACATACTATCTGGGCTTATTGCTCTCCCTCCTAGATGTTTACTACAGCATGTAGTTCCGCTAGAAAGACGGTAGCATTGGAGCTCAAGGACCTCGAGAGGGTTGTTTCACTCCCGTATATTCCTACTCCTGCCCCGTATTCCATTTGATTTTACTCTTACGAGTTGCTGGGAATTGCAAATCACCTGTAGGTCACCCAGCTTTACTACAGGAAGGCTAAATAAAACTGGTGGGTGCCTGGTATCCAGAGTCCGCATATTTTGGGCTGATTAACCTATCAGCCATTCATCTTTCGGCATATGCTGTTCCACCTTAGATTAGGGTTTTTTGTCAAGGTTTTCTCCTTTAGCGCCGTACTTTAGCCTGTGCCAAATGGCCAAAAATGTGCCTAGTGGCCTTAGTTACCAGTGGTTGCCACGAGGAGGCAGTACGTACACTTGCGAATTGTGAACAGGTTACCCCTTACACAATTGTACCCATCACGCAGCTGCCTAATGACAAGACCAGAACAGCTCACGTGATGCGCACCCTACTGGAAGGTTACGAAGCTGGTAGATTAATCTACTCAACTTTGATCCCCCCCTCCAATAGACGCCAAAACCACCAAGCTTAGACATAAATATTTGCCCCCTTTGAGTGAATACGCTAAAAAAATGTATTTCAATACTGAAACCTTAATTATTCTTATAACAAAAAAAATTCTTCAATTTCCTGAAATTCTTAAAATTTTCAAATCTGCATATTTTATTAAAACTCTTTTCATGTGACCTCCAAAAATGTATTTTAATTCCTGAAATCGTTGAAATTTCGTGAAATTTAACATTGTTAAAATTATGATCATAGATTTGTAGAAATGCCTAAAATTTATGAGTTTGTTAAATCATTTTGACGTTTTGTTATTCTTAAATTTCCTAACTTCTTGAAAAAAGTTCCTTTCTAAGATTTTTCAATTTGTTAGAATACTTATGCTCGTATTTGAAAGTTTATTGGAGTATAAATAGAATTTAATATTTTTTTTTTACTCGTATACGAAAAACAATTACCCGTTTTTTTTCCGTTATAAGTCGCACCCCTCTAATAAGCGGCTTCTTAGAATATTTTTGTTCATAAAAGTTTTTGTTAATCGGCGTTAGTATCTATGTCTGCCGCCGCTTACAATGGACATTTTTCTAACAAGCCATTCGAACTAAAATAATATCTTTTAAGAAGCCCCACTCCTTCTATAAGCCCATTTAAGTCATCTTTTTATGGAAAAACAGGGTAAAATACTTTAAAATCGTGAAGCACTTGAAATTCTTCGAAAACCTTAAAAACTTTAATTTTTTAAATTTGTGTTTTTGTGGATCCTCAAAGAATTGATTCTGTTACATTAAGGTCTGAATCCAAAGAAATACTGAGATTGATTTTTTCCATTAATAAACACACAATTTGCTCTGATTTTAAAATACATTTTATTGGTATAGTTAAGGTATGTATCAGTTATGCCATTTATTTATATAATATCTGTCAAATGACCACCTCTTGCACGTCCACAGATGTTCACTCTTTTATTAAAATTTTCAATGACATTTTGGCATAGTTACGGTTCTGTCTCACCAATGACATGAATGTTTCTTTTTACTTGACTTTTCACGTAACCCTGAAGAAAATAGTACAACTGTGTCAAATCACATGATCTTAGCGGCCAATTGACCTCATCATTTCATGTAAAAACTCGACCACTTTCAATAATCCAATTGTTTTATTTGCAAAATGAAATGTAGCCCCTTCCTGTTGAAACCACATGTCGCCAATATCGATTACCATTCATAGTAACAGCTTCACCAGCAGCATTTTCAAAGAAATGTGGGCCAATTGCACCACACCATAATGCACAGCAAACAGTATCTCGTTTTGGATGTAAATACAGTTCTTTCATGAATTATTTGTGGTATTCCTCACTTGTGTTTAACTTCAATCTTTAACTTATTTAGCGTTATTTTGTAATACGCACACAATCGAATGAATCCATCTGAATTCAAAATAATCAACAAAGGTATAACCTAAATTGGTTTATAGGTGGATCACTTCTGAAACTACCTTAATTTTAATTTGCCGATGTCTAAATTTCCCCAATTCGGTCCGACGGCCGCATTTCGGACTTAACTGAATTGAACTTTCTTAGAACCTACAATGCAAAATTGACCTACAAAGCCGGTCAATTTTGCATTACCTTTTTCTGCCCTGAAATTAATGAACTTGGCTGCTTGAATAATGCGGTATCAAAAAGATTTTTCAAATTTTCCAATATTCTCTAAAATTGTTATAAGTGTTGATGGCTTGCTTAACAGATGGCACGGATGGGAAGACGCAATGAAAAACAGGAGGATTATGCAAAGTTCCCGATACAGAATATCGATAGTATGAAAGTTTTATATTTCTGTTTTCTGAAAGTTTTAAATTTAATGAAACCTCATCTCGCCGCCACTGCAAGGCAAATAAGCAGACAGATCAAAAAACGCGCATTGGGGGAAATGAACGAGATTTCACTCGTTATAACAGATGAACAAATTATAAAAGTGACAAAACCCGTTACTCGACAACGATGACAGCGACAAGATGTTCACGATCAAGCTGTGTGGGGAAGACAGTTATGGCGAAATTGGTTCACTATACAGTTCTTAATGCAAAATAATTCCATGTAAACTTTGTTATTGTAATGATTGTTAGATGTGTTCGGCGTGGCCAGCGAAATGGAACTGTTCATGTTATATCTTCCTTTATTGCGTCTTCTGTTTCTTTTAATTAAACACGTTTTTATTTACTTTTTATTTATTTAGCAATTAGCTCTTTATTCATTCGCTTTTACTTGTCGACTGTCACTGCCATGTAATGTGCATATATATTTTTATATGTCCTAAAGACCTATCTTTATTAATTCAACCCTACCACCAGTATAGATCATTCATTATATAACACCTCCCCTTTTTATTTTATTTAATTTTAATTTAGTATTTAATATAATCCTTAAATTTAAAAGGTTCATTTCTTACTCGCACTGTTCTTCTAAGTGAAGGAGTGTTATTTACTTCGATCTCATTTCTATTACCAATATCTTCATTTATAATATTAGTGTTATTAATTATATTTACATTATTATCTATATCATTTACATTTTCATTACCACCTATTAAATTGTCTGAATTTCTACTTGGAATAGAAAGAATATTTTGATCTTCATCATTTGATGTTCTGTATTCAAAATTTGATTGCTTATTATTATTATTATTATCATATGATTTTCTTAAATGAAATGAGGTTCTTCTTAATATCCTGCCAAACAAATTCTTTATCAAATATGAACGTGGTGCTTTATGCTTTTCAATTATTATTGCTTTATTCCATTTCTTTCCATCTCTGTATACTATTTTATCCCCGACTTGAAATTCCTTCCTATCTCTAACATGCCTGTTATAATAGTACTGTGATTTACCATTTCTCTCTACTAATTTGTTTCGTACGAATCGTTGTCTATTTGTATCTAATAACTTGTCTTTCACTGGAATTCTACTTCTAAGTCTTCTACCCATTAATATTTCAACAGGTGATAACCCTACGTCTGTCATTGTCGTGTTTCTGTATTCAAGTAACGATGCTTTCCAATCACTACTTTTCCGGATCATATTTTTTGCTATTTGTATTGCCCGTTCGGACATGCCATTTGATTGTGGGTACCCCGGAGAGGACGTAACTAATTCAAAATTCCAATCATTAGAGAACCTCTTGAATTCATAGCTTAAAAATGGCATATTATCACATATCAACTTTTTTGGAATACCATGTGTACTAAAATTTGTTTTTAATGCTTCTATTACTGCAACTGCCGTTTTACTGTTTAATATGACAATATCCATCCACTTACTAAAATAATCAATAATTACTAAAAATGTCAAATTACCTAATTCTCCTATATCACAACCTACACATTCGAATGGTCTTATTGGAACTTCATGCGACTTCAATGGTTCTCTTATATTTGCTCCCCTATACCTTTCACATAATTGACACGATAATACCATATTCGTTATATCCTGATTTATATTCGGCCAAAACAGTAATGACTTAGCTCTTTCTCTTGTTTTGGTAATTCCTACATGCCCTTCATGTAGTGAATTCAACATCTCTTTCCTTAACGACTTAGGTACTACTATACGATCATTATAAAAAATTATTTCATTGTCTATATATAACTCATTTTTGACTTTCGAATACACCCTAACCATATCATCAATCCTATCCTGATTCTTTGGCCATCCAGAAATAATAAACTCCTTAACTTTATTCAATACTGGGTCTTTGTTTGTTTCCTTAACAAATAGTGTTTCTTTTTCTTTGCTCACGTTAATCGTGTGTATAATTTCCGAAAGATCTTCTTGCTCAATTTCACAATCCTCTACTTTAGGATTCGATCGAGACAACAAATCAGCAATTATTAACCTTTTCCCTGGCACAAATGACAAACTAATTTTATACATTATTAATTTCAAACGCATTCTTTGTATTCTGGACCCGTGTGATGCTGTGATAGGTTTTTTAAACAAACTTACCAACGGTTGATGATCCGTGTTTACACTAAATTCATACCCATAAATATAATTATGAAACTTTTTGCACCCAAACACGATGGCTAATAATTCTTTTTCAATTTGAGCGTAATTTTGTTCCGCCGTTGAAAGACATCGAGACGCATACGAAATTGGTCTACCCTCCTGCAGTAATACTGCACCTAACCCGTTCTTTGACGCATCCGTCTGTACTACTACCGGTTTTGTCTTATCAAATATCCCTAATACTGGACTTGACTTTATCAACTTTTTTATGTTTTCTAAATCACACGATAATGATTCATTCCATCTAAATTCATTCTTCTTCTTCAATAATTCCCTTAAACTGGTAGTATATTCTGCTAAATTCGGAATAAACGATCTCAAATAATTAATCATTCCTAATATCGATTGTAATTTTTTATGATCCTTTGGAATATCAATTTTTTCAATCGCTATTATACGTTCCGGATCGAGAGATACCCCATCTTTTGAAAATATATGACCTAAATATTTAATTTTTTCCGCTTTATATTGAATTTTTTCTTTGTTAAATCTAATGTTTAACTCACGAGCTCTTCTTCTGTTTCAGCAACTATACTAATATCGTCAATATATACAAAGACGCCAGGTATATCCCCAAAATTTTGCAAATTAAGTTTTTGGAAATATTGTGGAGACATTGATAACCCGAATGGAAGACGATTAAATTTGTACACACCAAAAATTGTACTAAAACTACACAAGAAACTAGATTCTTTACTTAATTTAACTTGATAAAACCCTTGTTCCATATCTAATGTTGTAAACCACTTTTTCCCATCTAATTTCATCGTAAATTCTTCCAGAGAGGGAATTGGATACTCTTCAATCACTATTACTCTATTTAATTCCTGGGGATCCAAACATATTCTTAATTTCTTATTCTTCTTTTCTATAATCACTAAATTATTTATCCATTCCACCGGCTGATTCACTTTAGAAATAATATCTTGTGATTCTAATTTTGCTAACGCTTTCTCGAATTCCTCAGTTATCTTAATAGGGATTCTGCGTGCTGGCTTTTTTACAGGTATGGCATTTGGTTTTATCTTTATACTACATTCACCTGGCATACACCCTAATCCTGTAAATACATCCCGATTTTGTTCTATAAACTTGCCTTTACTATCCTGCTCAATAACATTTACCGTTTTTATTTTGACTAAACCTAACAACTTTGCTGTGGTCAACCCTACAATTGAACGAGCTCCCTCATTTGGTACTATAATAAAAATTTGCATAACCACTTGTCCTTTACAATTAATGATCAAATTCACTTTACCAATTGGTTTGACCTTAAAACCACCAAAACATTCTAAAATAATATCGGTTCTTTCTAATTGTAATTTTGACTTACGATTGATTTCTTCAAACACTTTGATTGGCAAAATATTAATGTCGGCTCCTGTATCAATTTTACATTGTACCGAACAATCTTCTATCTCAATATATTCTATCCATTCCTTCGAATTTTTCGTTTCAATTTGTAATAAATAATATGTTTCCCTATCCATTTGCTCTTTAGAATTTTCATTTATGCCTACGTTATCACACTTTTTCTTAAAACAACACTGAGCGAAATGGCCTACTTTGTTACAATTGTGACATTTGACACTGTATGCTGGGCACTTATTCCTAGTATGACATCGATTACATTTACTACACAAATTATAACTATCTCTACGATTATTATAACTAACCTTATTATAATTTTTTTCTAACTTATTTTTACTGTTGAAATTATTATTTCTTTGATTATAATTCTGATAATTACCACCAAATTTTTTAAAATTATTTGTACTATCATTTGAATTTTGTCTTACTTCCATATGTGTTTGCTGCCTCTGTATTGCATCAATCTGTCTTCCATTGTTACTACTCTGTACCTCATTGGTCTGCTTTTGGTTCACTTCAAACGTTCGGCACCTATCCACTGCTTTCTCAAATGTCAGCTGATCCTTGTCTAATAATTCCGCTTGTAGCCTTTTATTTTGTACACCAAGTACAATCCGATCCCGTAATTGATTTTGCTCGTCCATATATTCGCAACTTTTTACCAATTTTAGTATGTCTGCCAAAAACGCATCAAAAGCTTCGTTTTCATGTTGCCCTCGTTGTAAGAATTTATATCGTTCGTATACAATATTTCTCCGCGGATTGAAATATAGCTCAAATTTTTCCAATACTTTTTCAAATATTTCCGATTCATCTTTTTCCACTTCTTCGTCACCCACTTTAACTTTAATTTTATCGAATTTCAACGTGTTGAAAATTGATATCGCTTGCTCACCACCTATATCTAGTAATATAGCTATTTTAATTTCATCATCTTCGTTATTTGATTTTGTCGCTTTTAAATGAATTTCAACTCGTTGTCGAAAAACCTTCCAACATTCTGCGGCATTTGTTCCTATAATTAGCTGCGGTGGTATACTCGATTTAAATGCACCCGCCATTTTGTTTTCCAATATGTCTGAATACCTCTTTTTTGTACACGTGTACTCTCACTTTTTTTTTTTTTTTTTTTTTACACCGAAATTTTATTTTAGTATTTCTAATTTTATTTTTCTTAGTCTTTTTATTTTATAATTATTTTTTTTTCCATAGGCTGCGCCATGTTATATCTTCCTTTATTGCGTCTTCTGTTTCTTTTAATTAAACACGTTTTTATTTACTTTTTATTTATTTAGCAATTAGCTCTTTATTCATTCGCTTTTACTTGTCGACTGTCACTGCCATGTAATGTGCATATATATTTTTATATGTCCTAAAGACCTATCTTTATTAATTCAACCCTACCACCAGTATAGATCATTCATTATATAACAGTTCACAAATAATAAAATAGAAACTGGAAGGTTAAAGTTAAAATTTGAAATTTTTGGAAACATTTGGGATACCCAAATTTCAAAATTACATTATTCCCGTTAATTCAGTTTGTTTCAGCGATAGAGACACTATAAATTATTCACCAGTAAGCCAGTCTACTGGACGGCACTGCTTCGATCAAACTAAGGAATTATGTCTTATTCTTGAAATTATGCGAACCAATAGATTCATATGCATCCTCTCAGTAAAATAATAGGCATAGTTGTTTTGGTACAAATACATTGAAGTCGACAATGTTGGCATAGAAGTTTGCACAATACATGAAAAATTAAATTCTCAGCATAAAAGAAAAATTTTTATAATAAGTTTGATTTCTGATCTAACCTAAATTTTCTGGCAAGATAAAAACAAAAAAAAAATTAAAATCGTTTATTACCTCGGATATTTCTTTCAAATTTCAAAAATATTTGTAACCAACCTTGATGAATTGTTTGAAATACAGTTGGTATGTGTTTACTGTTTGAAATGTAGCTTGAGACAAAAAAAGAAAGCATTGTTTAATCTGCTTCTGGTATTAAATGTAGTAAATTTGATCATGAACTTCTTTACAAAATGAAAGTTGTAGTACGATGATATATTGTTCACGCATGATACACGCATCATCTTTCAAACATTGTTGTGCAGTTGGAAATTTAGTGTGACCAAATGTTTCGTTTTCAATTTGGCTACTACCCATTTTTAGATTATGTCACAAAGTTCCGGTAGCCTGAAAATTTCTAATTTCATTAGCTACGTAGTTTGATACTTGTGTTGTGATAGGGTGCATTAAAAAATTTAGCACAGTAACTACTATCTACATTTCGACCAACTACGCAAATAAAACCTTCCACTTTTTCCGTTTGCATTAATTAATTTAATTACTAAATTAATTATTATAAAACTTCTATGCAATTCTGTAACAATCTAATTCAATTTTTCTGTCTACAATTCCATGCGCATTGGGTATAATCAAAATATTAAATAATTCGCCTAAATGTCATCTAAATTAGACAACTCATTTTTTTTTATTGTAGGTTGTAACATACAGTTGTTCTTATAAGTGGCATTAAATAAGATGGCGGTACACGATGCTGCATTTAATTGGATTATATATTTTCGTACTAAATTAAAACGATAAATTTAAAGTTTGTTAATTAAATTCTTTTTAATGCAAGTTAACCAATAAATCCAAAAGTTATTTCTCCGTTTTTTGTTTGTTTTTATACTTCAAGTCTCATAGTTGTGTCGCGTCATTTGGCATGACTAAAGTCACGTCACATCAATTTTTCCATTCTGTTAGTCGTTTGTTACATCTACACCCCTATTCCCTTAGTCGTGTCACTTGTCACTTGTACCGACAATCAAATTTTGATATTCTCTTAGTCGATCGATGCGACAATTGTCGTTTGAAGTGACAGATATAGTTTTACGTCGCATTCTGTTTTATTATCACCGATCGACTAAGAGAATACCAATTTAAAGTTGAAGTGACACGACAATTGTCACGTCGAATGAAGTGACACAACCAAGGGTATAGGGGTACTAAAGTCATTTTAAACGACACTTCATGTGTATAAAGTGACTTGAGGCGCAGCAAACGACTAAAAAATGAAAATATTCATGTGACATGACTGTAGTCATGAAACATGACATGAAACGGCTATAATAATTGGGGTGGAAAAGAATTTAATTTTAAAATGTTGTTAATTAAGTAATTTGTACACTTTTTAAATGTGTTGTTGCTTAAATAATTAATAATGTTGTGAAAACCGATTTTATTTCTAATTTGCCCAATACATATTGCTAGTTTCAGTCGTTTCACTTGGTTCGCCTTCAAGAATATCAATTTGCAAGTGTCGCGACGCGACTACAGTCTTGTCACTTATAATGACACGACCATGGAAATTGGCGTGTTATTTTATCCAGTCCGTGCCAAAAAGTATGTGTATTAGGCTAATTGTGCTTAAGCGTTTTAGAACAATTGAAAAAATATAGAAATTCCATACATTCGTTGTTATGTATATTAAATACTTATAACCTCTTTACCATTTATCATAAACCACCACAAATAGCAAACGAATTTAATACCAAAGCAACAAAAAAAATGCCACCCATTTTATTTTTCTTCAGAAAATCTGGTTCAAAACAAAATGTATAGGTAAGTCAATTACGAAGACTATATGAAACAAAATTTAATTATAATCCAATAAATGTAAAAGAAATTAAATTTAAATTAATTTTAAATAATTTATATAAAATCTAATTTGGTGCTAATTAAAATACAATGTTAAAATACCTAAATATAACAATTGAAAATGAACCGCAAAAATTTAACAAAATAAAAAAAAAATACAAATTAAATAAATTAATTAAATTATAAATATAATTAATGTAAAAATTAAAACAAAAAAAATGATATAATTAAGAAATTCTAGGCTATAATTATAAAATTAACGAAATTTTTGTGATCTGCAGCAATTTTAATGTACTCTTGGTGTTTTTTAATATCTCTATAAATTTTCTAAATAGCTTCCATCCCGTCGCGATCCAGTGGTATTAAGTGAAATGAGATTTTATGTGTTAAACAAACGAAATTAATGATTCCCGAGCACCTGGAGTACTTTGAACACGTTGATCGTTAAAATGTTATTATTAATATGAATGAGAGTACTAACGAAATAAATAATTTTTCCATGTTGAAATTTGATGAGTTTTATTGCATTCAAAAAGAGACGGAGAGAGAAAGAGAGACGTATTTTTATAAGGTAAGTATTGCATTTGGATATTTTAAAGCAGTGGTGCCCAAGCCAAATGACTATTCACGACCAAAGTTTTTGAGATGCTACCACTATAACTTCAACAGCCCTAAACTCATTAACATCCTATAACGGATTTTTTATTTCGAATTTATTTGAGAATTTTAAGAATGATGATATGAGTAAGTATAAATATTGTTGTTGTCATCGATTTAACATCGTTATAATTGTTTTTATATTTTTGATTACGTAAAACGTAGAAATATATTGTAAGTAAAACAAGAAGTGTGGTGGTAGAAGTAGTAGCATGAAATGCTTTAGAACGGAAGGTACCGAGTTCGATCCTATGTAATGTATGTCATGAAAAATTAAAAACGATGTAGAAATGTAATTTTTGATATTTGTAAGATACAAATTATTTCAATACGTTGAACGGTCAAATTACTGAATTGGCGACATTGCGAATCAAAAAAAAACGCGAAAAAAAATTTTTGGGAAATTTTAATGCAATTATAAGTGATCATTTTAAAAAAAACCCGCACTAGTTTTTAAAATCGAACTTCAGACATTTTGCACAAAACTAGAACACACGCCCACTTTTGAGCTAAACCAAATATGCGTAAGCACTTTTAGCAGAAACACTCTGTACTAAATGTAGTACGCATGCTCTAATAGAGATGTCACTATATCCATATTTCAGATTTTGCTCTGTACGATTGCATAAAATAAACAAATTTATGTTCATTTGTATATGATGTGATAGCTGATGCAGTAAGGTGAAGGATCGAAGTGATCAAGGTTACGAAGTTCGATTCCACGCAGCAACTCAAACATTTGTTTTTAGATGAAAAATTTTGAATTGGAGTTAATCCGAGAAGATTAATCGGGGATCGAGATCACTACAAAAAAAAATTTGGTAAAATTCGTGGAAATAAAAAAAAATCAAATTTTTGCTTAAAAAAAACAAATTAAGTCGGAAGTTTGAAGAATCAAACTCCAAACCTTTCGCACACCACTCCTTCATCTTACCACCCAACCACTATCTCTATATACTACTCAGTTTTTTGTTTAAATACTGATAAATTCGGACTTTTCGAAAAATCGCATACAAATTTTTGTTATTTTACCAGGCGAACAGAATTTAAAAAACAACATAATTGTCAGCAACGTGACATTATTTTGTATCAAAGCGTGCCACTTCAAGTTATGTGACACTTGAACATACAAAATAAAGTCATATTGCAGACAATTCTACCTTCTTGTAATTTCTGTTCGCCTGTTAAAATGACAAATTTTTTTTGCGATTTTTGATGAAAAAAACAAAAAAATTTTTTTTAATTTCTGCTCACCTGATAAATAAAAATTACTTTTTTTAATTAAAAAGGCAATCATAACTCAATAGCAACCACCCAAATAGAAAATTTGGAGATTATTATTACAAAAAAAAATTCCTTCAGGTGCGGGGATCGAACTCGAGACCTCTATGGTTTTAAGCTGCTCTCTTATGGTAAGAGTTCGATCCTCGCGGCTGAAGGATTTCTTTTTTGTAATAAAAAGCTCCAAACTTTCTATTTTGATGATTGCTAGAGTTATGATTGTCTTTTTAATTAAAAAAAGTTAATTTTTATTTTCCAGGTGAGCAGAAATTTAAAATTTTTTATTTTTTTTTTCATCAAAAATCGCAAAAAAATTTTGTCATTTTAACAGGTGAACAGAAATTACAAGAAGGTAGAATTGTCAGCAATATGACTTTATTTTGTATGTTCAAGTGTCACATAACTTGAAGTGGCACGCTTTGATACAAAATAATGTCACGTTGCTGACAATTATGTTGCTTTTTAAATTCTGTTCGCCTGGTAAAATAACAAAAATTTGTATGCGATTTTTCGCCAAGTCCGAATTTATTATCAGTATTTAAACAAAAAACTGAGTAGAAAATATATAGAGATGAGTGGTTGGGTGGTAAGATGAAGGAGTGGTGTGCGAAAGGTTTGAAGTTCGATTATAATTTTTTTTTTTAAGCAAAAATTTGATTTTTTTTTTTATTTCCACGAATTTTACCAAATTTTTTTTTGTAGCGATTTCTCGATCCCGGTTAATCTTCTCGGATTATCCCCAATTCAAAATTGTTCATCTAAAAACCAATTTTTTCGTTGGCTTTTGCTAAGATTCGAACTCCAGACCTTCTTCACTCCATTCCATCACCTTACTACCTCGGCTATCTCATCATATACATTTGTTTGTTTTATGCAATCAAAACAAATGTGTCTATAATATGTCGATATGGTGACATCTCTGTTAGGGCATATGTACTACATTTACTACACAGTGTTTCTGCTAAGTGCTGAATTATTTGGTTTTGCTTGTGTTTTACATTTGTAAAGTCTGAGGCTCGATTATTAACGCCCTCTTTTATGCTAAACCAAAAATGTTAGCACTTTTAGCAGAAACACTCTGTACTAAATGTAGTACGTATGCCCTAACAGAGATGTCACCATATCCATATTAAAAACCAATTTGTTTTGCTCTGCACTATATTGCATAAAACAATCAAATTTATTTTATGTTGTATATGATGTGGTAACTGATGTAGTAAGGTGATGGAGTGGAGTGATGGAGGTCCGGATTTCGATTCCAAGCAGCAACTCGCGCGCAAACATTTGTTTTTAGATGAAAAATATTTGAATTGGGGATAATCCGAGACGATCCTTGATCCGCGGGTCGCCACAAAAAAAATTGGTCAAATTCGAATAAATTCCTAGAAATACAGAAATTATCAAATTTTTGCTTAAAAAAACATCGGATGTTTGTAGAATCGAACCCTGGACCTTTTGCTCATCACTCCATCATCTTCCCAACTATCTATTCGTCTCTTTATATTTAGACCTCAATTTTTCGTTTAAATATCGGTACAATCGTATGCTGACAAAATAATAACTCGCATGTAAAATTTATCAAACTAGGAAACCGTTGAAATCGATTTGCAAAGGCAGGTAAATTACGATGTTTGACGCAAACGAGGCTTCAAAATTTTACTCACTAGATAATTTTTACACTCAAACAGAATATTGCTTTTTGTAATTTCTCAAACATATTTTGTCGGTAAAAATATAAAAAGTTATAATCTAGAATCGAACTGGAGACCCTCTGCGCTCTAGTCAACCGCGCTAACAACTGAACCACCACATATTTAACAAGCTGTATGAACTTTGTTTTATTTGATCATGATACGCAAAATACTTGCCTTTAACGTTAATTAGAATGCAAATAAATTTTTCACTTTTTTATATTAGATATTTTTATATCAAATATTTTGTTGCAAAAGCCAATTGTTGCCATGTATTGGCACTACCATTTCTTTTCGATACAGTATTAAATTCTCATCCTTTACGCATTGTAAATTATAAAATTACAAAAAAAATAATTTATTTGTCTTTTTGTAGAATCGAACTCGAGACACACTGCGCTGTAACCCATCACGTTGTCACTACAGCCATTTTTTTTTTTTTTTTTTTTTTTTTAAATATGATTCTTTATTTAAGCTATTATTAAGTTTGCAATAAGATAAGGAAAGAATATTACAAAAAAACTTATGATCAATAATCTTATTGCTTACTACTGTCCCAATAAGGAGCTCAAGTAATTTCATTTAAATTATAATTAAACCATTTGCCAATATTGTTAAAAGTTATCTAAACTTATTCATTATAATTTTGTAGGCATAAAAATAGCCGTAAAACATGCCATTTATCTATTACATTTGAATTTAACTACTTAAAACTAAACTAAACTACACATATACTAACAAAAATTAAAAATTTAGAACTATGATTTGTGTAATGATTGCATTTAATTCCTTTGCAACCACCAATATTTCTCTTTCTGCGCATTGTATTTCTCGTTATCCATTTTGACAAATTCTGAACTAAACCTAAGATGGTTAGAATTACAGTTCAAGAATTTCGTTGGGTTGAATCCCTTTTTCGTTTGGTAGTCTTCGTATATGGTAAATTATAGGTAACTGGCATTCATCCTGTATGTAGCCTTTCTTATCCAAGTAAATAAATGCTTCCGGTCCTGGAATATTGTTTGGTTTCGTGCTGTTCTCCATTATTCTATCGTCTGTGTAATAGGGACCAAATGTTAGCGAATTTTCGCAAAATGTTGTTGTTCTATTTATATGGTTCCTTATTAGCTTAATCATATGAATATCTATTCGATCCGTTTTGAAGTTCCTGTATTGAGCCCGGTTTGAGATATAGTGGCGAAACTCCGTTTCAGCTTTTCGATAACGACCTGTACAGAGTCTAATGCATTTTCTCTCGAAGAGGCGGATGCGTTCCATATAGCTGCCATTGCAGTTAAACCATATTGGGCATCCGTATGTTAATATCGGCCTTATCAAGGATTGATAGCAAATTCTTTTAACTTCTGGACTCAAGAATCTGGAATAGAAAATTGATTTATTTAGAAAGACAGCGTTTCTTGCTTTGATTAATTGCTTGTTTATATGGTCCCAAGTATTTCACTGACGGTTTTTGTTCGATGCTAATGTTATTAATTTTTATTTTCAGATTATTTCGGTTTCTTCTTGTATCATTATTAGCCAGCTGATATGGTCTTCTAAACAGGATTGATTCGCATTTCGATTCATTTACCTTGATTCTCCATGTGTGTAGAAAACTCGTGGTAAAATTAGTAGCTATTTGGAGATTTTCTTGTATGCTGCTGATTTTTCTTTCGGAACAGAATATTACTATATCATCAGCATAGGCGATGGTATGGATGTTGTTATTGTTGATTTTCTCATTAGATATTAAATCATTTGTATAGAGATTAAACAGGATTGGAGCGGTTATGGAACCTTGTTGTAATCCGTTGTACACATTGAAAATTCTTGTTGACACTTTGCTTCCGTTGGTGGTAGTGAATGTTCTGTTATATAGCATGTCTAATAATATGTGTAATATGTCAGTATCGAATTGCATTTTACTCAATTTAAATATTAATCCATCCAGCCAAACCGATTCGAAAGCTCTCTCCATATCAATAAAAACTGCTCCAGTACAAATTTTTTGGTTTAAATTCTGACATATATGCGATGTTAGGTTGGCAATACCATGTACTGTTGTGTGGTTGTGCCTAAATCCAAACTGATTATCTGGTAATAGGTTGTTGTCCAGTGTATGTTTATGGATTTTATTATAGATTATTATTTCATACATTTTGCCCAAATTTGACAATAGGCTAATCGGTCTATAGTTTAATGGATTGGCTGCATTCTTATCTTTTTTTCGGATTGGGAAGATTCTGGCCTGTTTCCAGCATTTCGGGAAAGTTCTGTTGTTTAGCAGATTATTAAACATTGTGCAAATTTCTGCTATTATTGGCTCTGGCAAATGTTTTAATACAATGCTAGGGATCTTGTCTACACCATACGATTTTTTATTGTTTGAGCAGGCCAGCATCGTTTTTACTTCTTCTAAGGATATGAAATAATTCTGATCTGTGGTTTGTTGCTCGTTCGCTCGATTCGAGACGGAGAATGTGCATTTCGTGATGTTATTTGATATTTCATGTGAATGTTGCTGTTTAATGCTTCGAGCTTTTTGTGTGATAATTGATTCGTGAGGTTTCTTGCCTAACAAAGGATTAGCGTGTGTTTGTTTTTCAACGTAGTGTCCTATGATATTCAGGTTATCTTTTACGTTGAAGACATTATATTTCGTTCCAGATTTCGGTATTTTATTCCAATCAATATTTAAATCTGTTATGGTTTGTGCCTCCTGTTAAAGTTTAACAAATTTAAAAAAAAAAAAAAACTTCACATTGAAATTATCTTATGTTTGCTATATAGTTTACTAAGTATATCGACGCTATATTTTGTGTTACCCTATATTAGTATAGAGAGAAGAGAGAGACAAATACGGTTTTTTTTTTGTTTTTTACTTTTTGGGTAAAGTTGTCGAAAACACGACAAAATTATTGAGATTTTTATTGTACTTACTGGAGTGTGGTTATTTGTTAATCGTATTAAAATAAAATATAAAAGTTAATACAGTCCATTGTTTTATTTCAATATATATTTATTTTGGAAAAAGATTCAACATTTTTTGGTCCTTCGAGCCGGATATTTATTAATTAAAACATAACTTCGGTAAATTATAGCAATTAAAATAACTGTGCAGTTTCTTCGACTGATTGAAATCTTCCAACTGCACATTTCTTCGATACCGTTATAACGGTTAAAGTACATTGTATTTCGTCGATAATTTCAATGAATAATTCCAATTGTTATTAAAATTACAATATTTATTTGCTGGGTAAAGTATAATAAATTGTGGAAAAAATCAGCATTTTTAGCTACAATAAGCAGTATACCATAAAACAAACATAATCGAGGAAGAAATTACTCAACACCGTTCATTTGGTTACAAGTTTCAACACGTTTATACAGGAGATAACGGGACAATCATCGATTAATTTAGAATAAGGTATTAGTTTAAGTTATATTAGTTTTAGTCTGTTCTTAAACATACATATATTTTAGTTGTTAATTTATATAACGTAATTTTGTTCAGTAATTTAATACCAGTAATTCGAAAAATCGGTTGTCGGCATGGATATTAATCTTTTGAAGAAACAAAGAAGTGGCCATAAAGGTAGAATTACCTATTTCAAAAATCAATTTGAATCAAATGAAAGTTTCTCAATCGGTGAATTACAATCCATGCTTCATAGGTTAAGAATTACATATACGAAGTTTGATGATGTACAATCTGAAATTGAAAGTTTGGATACTGATATTGGTGTTTTTGAAGAGCGTACAAAATTCGAAGATGTATACGGTAATCTTGAATCTAAAATTTTGAATCAAATAAATAAATTAGAATTTAAAAGTAATTTGGAAATTAAAAGTACATCTGTGAACATTGAAGAAGGTAAACCAGATTTAAAAGTCAATACTTCGCTAGCTATCAAATTGCCAGAAATACTCTTACCAAAGTTTGATGGTTCTGAATTAGGTTGGCTTAGATTTCGGGATATTTTTAACGATTTAATTCATACCAATTCAAAGATAGATCAGATTACTAAATTTCATTACTTAATATCTTGTATTCGTGACGGTAAATCATTTAATTTAATTGAGGCGCTTCCAGTTACAAGCCAAAATTATGAGGTTGCGTGGAAAACCATATTTGATCAATATAATAACGAGGTGTCCATACAAAAGTTACACATAAAAGGCATTTATGATATTAAGAAACCCAGTGAGGGTTCAGCACAATCGTTAAAATTATTCATTGACACGAGTTTGAAACACGTTAATGCATTAAAAAATATGAACGTTCCTGTTGATGAGTGGAATTTATTTCTAATTCATCATTTGTGTGAGAAGTTAGATCTTGGATCACACACCCAAATCATCAAAAATACTCCGGAAAATACTATTTTAAAATTTTCAGAGTTCATAAATATTTTGAAAAAAAGAGTTAGAGTTCTCGAATCAGTTGGTTCAACTTCGTCTGGTGCATCGACAGCAACATCAAATATTAAATCTAAAAAGCAAAATTATAATCCTTCAAAACAATTCCGTTCATTTGTTTCAAATGAAACCTGTTGCATTTTTTGTAATGGTAGCCACAATTTGGATAAATGTCCTAAATTTGGTGATGCAAATTTCAATCCAGAAAAGCGTTTCGAATTTGTTAAACAGCATCATTTATGTACCAACTGTTTTTCTGGAAAACACCGTGTTTTTGATTGTAAAAGTGTCGCGTGTGGATTATGTTCATTAAAACATAATATTTTGCTTCACTTTGGAAAACGAAATAGCAGCACTAATCGATCATCTGATAATAATTCTTCTTCGAAGAACTTTCAAAAATCTTCGAATCCTAAAAATAGTTACAATACATCTCCACCAATAGCCCTTAATTCAAATGACCCAACATCGTTATCTTCAGTGTTAAAGCAAGATTCATGTCCAACGACCAATCAGGATTCCCATATCCAAGGATCTCTGGTTCATAATTGTAGTTTAAATAGTTCTCTGAAATACAAAAGTCAAGTTTTATTAGCAACGGCTATAGTTTGGGTTATCACTTCGGATGGTTATAAAATAAAATGTAGAGCATTATTAGATAGTGGCTCACAATCTAATTTTATAACAGAACGCATGTGTCAAATATTAAAATGTCGCAGGTCAAATGTCTCTATACCAGTTACAGGTATAAGTCACAATAAAATTCACATTCAACACAAAGTTAATCTAAAGATAAAATCTCGCATATCTGAATTTTCAACAGATCTTGATTTCTTCGTCCTGTCCAAGATCACTGGTTATTTACCTTCTGAACAAATTAATTTTGATTCTTCTTGTCTACCACACTTCATCAATTTAGCAGATCCTTATTTCTTTAATCCAGATAAGATTGATTTACTCATAGGCGCTGAAGTTTATCATGATATAATAACGGGTGAAAAAGTAGAAATCTTAAAGGATTTTCCTCCTTTCATATCAAGTGTTTTCGGATATATAGTATCGGGAAAAATAAATTACTCCAATTTGACAGGTTTTCGTAACAATTTAATCCAAACATCGTCACACATTTGTACTTTGGATGAACTTAATTCCAAAATAGAAAGATTTTGGCAGCTTGATGAATTTGCATCTGATAATGAGTTTTCTATAGAAGAAAAAATGTGTGAACAACATTACATAGATAATGTATTTCGTAATTCTAATGGACGATATATTGTCTCACTACCAATAAAATCAAACATATGGCAACTCGGAGAATCAAGTTCTATTGCACTACGTCAATTCAAGTATCTTGAACAAAAATTAATTAAAAACCCTGAACTATATGGAAATTATAAACAATTTATGTCTGAATATATAGACCTTGGTCATATGAAAATCGTCGAAAATATTAATAAAATTGATAGTCAGCAAGGTAAAACTTATTATTTACCTCACCATTCAGTGATAAATGAAAACAGTAGCACTACAAAGGTTAGAGTAGTGTTCAATGCTTCTTCGAAAACTTCAACAAATCTAAGTCTAAACGATTGTCTCATGATAGGACCAACTATTCAACAAAATCTATTTTCAATAGTATTAAGATTTCGGAAATATCCTGTAGCATTTACTGGTGACATTACAAAAATGTACCGACAAATTTTGCTTAGCGATAATCAGCGGGATCTACATCGAATTTGGTGGCGAGACACTTCAACAGACGAAATAAAATGTTATCGTATGTGCACAATTACTTATGGTACGGCTACAGCACCATTCCTCGCTACTCGCACATTAAAGCAATTGGCAATCGATGAGGAATCTAAGTATCCTAAAGCATCTACAGTTTTAAAGCGTGATTTTTATATGGATGACGTTTTAACAGGTGCTAATACTCTTGATGAAGCAAAAACTTTAAAGGCAAATTTAATAAGTTTACTTCATTCCGGCGGTTTCGAATTACAAAAGTTTGCTTCGAACTATAATGAACTAATGTCAGATTCACAGGAAGTAGTAGATGGTTTATCAAGGGTCCTTGGAATGCGATGGAATACCATCGACGATACTTTCAATATTTCATTTGTTAAATATAATTTATGTCAAGAATATACTAAACGGTCGGTTCTCTCGGAGATTGCTCAATTATTTGATCCGTTGGGATTATGTGCGCCAATGATATTTATTGCTAAATTATTTATGCAATCTCTGTGGTCTACATCTAATCTGTCTTGGGATGAAATAATTCCAATAAATATGGCAGAAACTTGGAATAATTTTAAATCACAACTTTCAAAATTAGAAAATTTAAACGTACCTAGATGTATTATACCTTTTTCTTATAAATGTATACAGTTACACGCATTTGGTGATGCATCTGCAAAAGGCTTCGGATGTGCCATTTATATACGAATAGTTGATGAATTAGGAAATTTCCATGTGCGATTATTATGCGCAAAATCACGAGTGGCTCCTTTAAAATGTCAAACTATTCCTCGACTTGAGCTATGTGCAGCTTTATTAGTTGCTCAAATAACTAGTAAAGTATTGAAAATAATTAATATTGATTTTGATGGTATCTATTTGTATTCTGATTCTGAAATAACTCTCTTTCGCATTAAATCACCACCATCCAAATACACAACGTTTGTGGCAAATAGAGTTTCCCAGATTCAGGAGCTGACAGAAATTAATACATGGCACTATGTGTCATCTACAATGAATCCAGCTGATCTTGTCTCTAGAGGTCTTATGCCTGAGCAAATACGTGATTGCTCATTGTGGTGGAATGGTCCAGCTTTCTTGTATGATATCGAGGAAAGGTGGCCAAAATCTCCAAATTCTAAAATAGAAATAGAAGAATTAGAACTTCGAAAATCTGAAACTATACTACTTTGTACGGCATCCAATTGGAATGTTTTCGAAAAATATTCAAGCTACAAAAAATTGCTTCGAGTAATCGCAACATGTTTCCGTTTTTTGAGAAATTGTCAGCAAAAATCATCTGAATCTCGTATATACGGTCCAATACAAAGTTTCGAACTTGAAACAGCATTGATTGGATTAGTCAAGCATGTTCAGTTCACCGAATATAATGAAGAGATTAAACATCTTCGGAATAACAAACTAGTATCAACCAAAAGCAAAATAAAATCGTTGAGTCCGTTTATCGATACAAATGGGATAGTGCGTGTTGGTGGTCGGTTGGCTAATGCTGAAATTTCGTATGATAACCAACATCCAATTTTGTTACCCGGTACGCATTTGTTTACAAATCTTTTGGTTTCTAATCATCATTTTGAATTACTTCATGCGGGTCCCCAATCTTTATTATACCATGTAAGGCTTCGTTTTTGGGTTACAAGAGGTAGAAACCTTTGCCGCAAGATTGTTCGCGAATGTATTCGTTGTGTTCGCGCAAAACCTCCAATAATAAACCAAATTATGGGACAATCACCAAAGGATAGAGTAAACCCTTCAAAACCCTTTTGCTGTGTCGGAATTGATTTTTGCGGCCCTTTTTATGTTATACCTAAAATTCGGTCTAAGAGTAAAATCAAAGTATATGTTTCTATTTTTATATGTTTTGCTACAAAGGCAGTGCATATGGAGATTGTAGGAGACCTTTCAACTCAATCATTTCTTGCAGCATTTCGTAGATTTGTATCTCGTCGTGGTAAGTGTTCTATTATCTATTCAGACAACGCCACCAATTTTATAGGAGCTCGCACAGAATTGAAAGAATTACATGAACTATTTAAGTCAGAATTACACCAATTTGAAGTTCTAAGATATTGTTCCAATGAAGGAATAAAATGGCAGACTATACCAGCACGATCACCACATTTCGGGGGTTTATGGGAGGCGGCTGTTAAGAGCGCGAAATATCATTTGAAACGAGTTATGGGTCAGTCTATTTATACTAACGAAGAATTTTTAACATTAGTAACGCAAGTTGAAGCGTGCCTGAACTCACGTCCATTGACACCAATGTCAAATGATCCTAATGACATGTGTCCATTAACACCCGGACATTTTTTAATAGGACAATCTCTTAATTCATTACCTGATCCTTCACTTGATCATTTGCCTATAAACAAACTTTCACGATTCCAACGTATGCAATATTTATTTCAGCAATTCTGGTCACGTTGGTCAAAAGAATATCTGTCTGAATTACAAAACCGTCGTAAATGGTTAAATCCAATAAATAACATTAAAATTGGTTCACTTGTTTTGCTTCGAGAAGATGGTACCCCTCCAATGAAATGGAACATGGGTAGAATAACAGATATTCATTTGGGAAAAGACGGATTAGTTCGCGTTGTTTCCGTGAAAACAGCAAATTCAGAATTCAAAAGATCAATTTCAAAAGTGTGTATTTTACCAGTTGAAGCTAGTTAAGATTATGGATTGTTTTTTTTTTCTTTTCTTACTGGATAAAATTTCTGATAATTATAAACATAAACCAAAATTTTACTTACCACCTATGAGGTAAGGTTGTATATACCTGAATGTACAAGTACAGATGAATGTACATATTAATTAAAATTTTTTTTTTTTTTTTGGTTTAAATTCAGAAGTAATACAGTTTAAAATATTTTTGTCTGTCCTAGTGAAGTTTTAATCAATTATTTTCTTTCGGTTCTTTGTTTCTTGGAAGGTTTCTTGTGTAATCTGTACAACTAGATTGTTTTGAATTACAGTGAAAATCCTGAGAGCCGTAGATCCTATATAGCGTAAACTCCTTAAAGCCGGAAAAAAAATCCCCAACCACAAGTTTTGTATGAAAAAGGAATCCTATATGCCGTAATATCCTCAGTCCCGTACGTAACACCACTTTTCATGTTTTTGGAATAAATGTTCATATAAATCGGATCCTCAGAGCCGGAATATTTTTATCGATGAAACAGGCTGAATGTATTTTATCTTTTTCTCAACAATCTATGTATGCATATATTTTTGTTCTGCTTTTTTTGCAACGTATTTATACAGATAGATTTCTCACTCACGATTTAACATACTGTTTCATTGTTTTGGTTGGTTTTATGAATTCCATGAATCAACGATATTGTACATATGTACGTCTCATCAGTAGTGAACAGTTGAACACTGTAGATATGTACATATCATAAATAAATGCGTGAGAGAGATCATCATTTATTCATGATGATTGTTGAACATAATAAATTATGTAACTGTACATACACATGTATCTCAGTCTTAGCTATGCTAGTTTATTCTACTGTACTATCAGGTGTGATTGTAACGACATTAAAAGTGAAAATTTTTTTTGTGTAAAAGTGCATATGTACAGGTATGTAAAATTTAAAATTTATTTAATTTTTTATAAAAATTCGTTTAAATAAATAATCGTTAATAACGTGTTTATATTTTTCTTAGCTGTGATGGGTGATTCAATGAAAAAAGTAAACAAAAAACTGAACAACTTGACTTTAAAACAAAAGTTTAATGTAATTTTAATGTACGAAGCGGGGAAAACAGTGAAAAAAATTGCCGAACTATTTAAATGCGGCACCACACAAATTTATGTGTGCATTAAAGAAAAAAATGTGATCCGGGAGCGGTATTTAGCTTCAAGTAAACCACTACAGGCAGCCAAAAAGATGCGCGCTTCCAATAATGAAGAACTCAATCAAATAGTGTTCGAGTGGTTCGGCAAAGCAAGGGCTAAAAACTTTCCAATTTCTGGACCTATATTACAATCTAAGGCTTTGGAAATCGCCAAAGGATTAAGCATGCACGATTTTAAGGCATCCAATGGCTGGTTGCGCAGTTTCAAAAAGAATTTTGGAGTTGCATTCAAGCAGATTTCTGGCGAGGAAAATGACGTAGACGAAAATATCACAGCACTATGGAAAACCAAGTTGGCCGACATTTGTGATGGTTTCGAGCCCAGAGACATTGGCAACTGTGACGAAACCGCATTATTTTTTCGCGCATTACCGAACAAAACTTTAACCCTTAAAGGCGAAAAATGTTCTGGAGGAAAGCTGGCCAAAGACAGGATGACTGTCATGCTAACTGTCTTTGGAGATGGAACTTTATTGAAGCCATTAGTTATCGGAAAATCGTTAAAGCCGCGGTGCTTCAAAAACCTGGATGTATCAAAGCTAGGGGTATCATATTACGCAAACAAAAATGCATGGATGACCGGCAACATATTTCATAAATACTTATATGAACTGAACCAAAAAATGGCACAACAAAACCGAAAAATCATCTTATTTCTCGATAATGCATCTTCTCACACAAATATGGAGTTCTCCAACATCAGATTGGAATTTTTTCCACCTAATTGCACCTCGAAATTACAACCACTGGACAATGGGGTTATTGCAACGTTAAAAATGCATTACCGAAAGTTTCTGATGCAACATTTGCTTTTTGAAATGGAAGTCTGCGACTCAATTACGGATTTGGCAAAACGCATTACGATTTTGGATGGGATCAATTTTCTTAAAGTCGCACAAAACGAAATTCGTAAGGAAACCATAAGGAAATGTTTTATAAATTGTGGATTCAATTTTCAGTGTACTATAACTGACAACGAGGTAGCTGGAGGGCCCTCGATCATGGCCGAAATCCAAAATCTTATTGTATCAGCATATGGATCCCCGATTTGCAGCGCCGTTGATTTGGTCCGTGTTGATGAAAGCGTGGAAATCGAGTCGCCCTCAATCGAAATCCAGACTTTAATTGAAGAGTACCGATCATCGAACAATGACAGTGAAGGTCATCAACAATCTGATGACGAAGTGGATGACCCAATCGTCACAAAATCTGAAGCAGCTAAGAGTTTGAACATCATAGAGCAATTTGCTCGACAAATAGGGGCGAACGATTTTTATGATAAAGTCTGTTCATTGAAAACCGAGTTTGTTCGCATGGAAAATACAAAGGCTTGCACTCAAAAAAAAATATCGAATTTTTTTTCAAAAATTTAATGTATGTAATTTAATTTTAATTATATATGTACATATTATCCATTAGACGATAATAGTATATCAAAACATGTGATCTGAATTCATTGAATAAAGTAAAATACATACATATATGTATATAATTACATAAACTTAATTTAATTTTTACATATGTATACATTTTTTTTTTAAATATGCCTGAATGCCGTAAAAGTCTTCTGAGCCGTAAACTGTTCGCGGTCCCGTGGGATTACGGCTCAGAGGAGTTTCACTGTATTGGTTTTGATTGCTACTCAAATTTCTGTGTGCAATGAATGCACAGTGTAAATGTTAAGTTTTATTTTGTGTACATTTTAATATATATATTTTGTTGTTATATCAATTTTTTAACTAATTAGGTATTACGATACATGAAAGTCTCAAGTACATTTAATTAGGATTAATATAATATAGTTATTAGTATTATAATTTATATTCAATTTAATTTAGTATAAGATGAATTCAAAGTAATTTTTGTATTAAAATTTAAAAATGTAACTTACATTGACATATTTATTTTTTTTATTTTTGAAATAAGGTAATTTCAATGCGGGAGTATGTTAAAGTTTAACAAATTTAAAAAAAAAAAAAAACTTCACATTGAAATTATCTTATGTTTGCTATATAGTTTACTAAGTATATCGACGCTATATTTTGTGTTACCCTATATTAGTATAGAGAGAAGAGAGAGACAAATACGGTTTTTTTTTTGTTTTTTACTTTTTGGGTAAAGTTGTCGAAAACACGACAAAATTATTGAGATTTTTATTGTACTTACTGGAGTGTGGTTATTTGTTAATCGTATTAAAATAAAATATAAAAGTTAATACAGTCCATTGTTTTATTTCAATATATATTTATTTTGGAAAAAGATTCAACACCTCCTTTACCTCGATTTCTAGCCTACTAATTTCTTGGTTACCTGTTCCTCTTCTAAATGTTTTAAGGTTATTGAACATTTTTGCTCCTGGTCTTATGGCTTCTAGTTTGTTCTTCCAGTGTTTATTGATTTGCAGTTGTACGTTTTGTTTAATTAATTCATTTGTCCGTTTGACTTCTGCTTTGAGCGTATTTATTTGTTGAGACTTGTTCGTTCCAGCTCGTTTCAAGTTTTTAATGTTTGTTATTATACGGCTTTTATGTTTATAGAGTTTCTCTATTAAATTGTTTGTGAAACATTCCATATTGTTAAAGCGACTTCTTTTAATAGTATTCAGGGTTAAATTTTGTTGTATTATTTCTGTTATGTTTATTATACACTGTTCAGTTTCTGTAACTGTGAGATTCCTATCGTTTGGGGCTATACAGGTTTGGTTTGTTCTGCGTAAGTGTTTTAGATAATTTTTCTCCAACCGTCCTTTCCATGTATTCCAATTGGTATTTTTAAATTGCAAAAATTGTTCGTTTGTTATATCGTTCAGGGTATTATCCATATCTACTGCTTCTACTTGAATTTCTATGGCTTTATGGTCACTTTCATAGAAATGTGAAGGTATTTGTCCCGTGCTATTGGTTGCCACGCTTAAACGAGTATCTACAATTGCTAGATCTAAATAACTATTTGCTGCTGGAAATGTAGGCGCATCTGCCTGGAAGATTTGAGATCTGTATAGGACAGCATTGTTGATTTGCCATCGATTTAAATGAACTCCTTTATTGTTGTTTGTACTATTACCCCACGTTGTGTATCTCGCGTTCAGATCTCCTGCTATGATATAATAATTTCTTAAATTACCCAGGTCTAGTTCTTCGAAGATTTGTTTCCATTCGACTTCAAACTGTTGATCACTCAATACAATGTTACTTCCGGAACAATATATCGTGATAATGAAGAGACGTGATCATGCTTTAATTTAATTTTAATGACAGTTGATTCTATGCCCACACTATTTTGAAGTTTGTTGATTTTAATATGTTCGAATGTATAACTATTTTTTAATATTATTGCAGTACCCCCTCCAAGTAAATTTGTTGGTCTATCTTGTCTTACTATGTTGTATTCTTTGAAAACTAAATGATGCTTGAATTTTAATTTGGTTTCGTTTAGTAATAAAATATCCGGATCGTGCTTATTAATAAAATGAAGCAGGTTTAGACGTCTGGTAATGCTGACAATTGAATTTACGTTGAGAGCTATTACTTTGAGCTTCATAACTTATTAAGCATACTCAAAAGTTGTGAGATTTGCTCACTCTGTTGTTGGATAACTGCTGCCATTTTTGCCACTCTTGCTGCCAACTTTTGGACTGTTGATTGTTCACTGGTGCCTTGTTTTAAAACCTCTGCGTACGATCCGTGTTGCGAGTTTACTTTTATTGTTTCGGCCAGCTTGGGCAACGTTGAACGATTGTGTTTCTCGTTTATTTTTTCTTTTAGTCTTCTTAACGCGCTTTGATAAGTTGGACAGCCTTTAAACGATGCTGGATGTCCGGTTTTGTCACGGTTGACACAGTATATGCCACTTTTTTCAATTGTGTCTATAATTTGACACTCGCCTGGATTGTGTTGAGTGGAGCATTTAACACATCTGTATTCTAGGCAGCAATTCGTTGCTGCATGACCGTACCTTTGGCATTTGCGGCACTGCATAATCCCTTCCTTCTTTTTCAGATTTTCCCAGGATATCCTTTGATAGTTGAGCGACTTAATATTATAGAGTCGTGTCATGTCAGTATCTGGTGGGCACTGTATAATATAGAGTGGTAATTTGAATTGTTTTTCCACGGAGCGTTTGGTTTTAAGTTGGGTAACATTTGTAACTTTAATGCCCTGGTTTTCAATGCTTGTTTTTATTTCCTCCATATTTTCGTCTTCGTTTAACCCTTTGAGGACAATGGTTTTTGGTTTTAGTTCCTTAGGCGTAAACGTGAAATAATTTGTATTGACTTCTTTGAAAATATTTTGCATTTTATTGTAATTTTCAATGTTGTTTATGAGAAGAGAGTGTTTTTTGTCACTAACCCTTCTTATCTCAAAGCTGTCAATTTGGGCTCCTTTTACCAGTTGAATGGTGTCTTTAATTTGCTGATTGTGAATGTGCAATGGTGGTGGTTTACTTGTTTTTAGCTCTTTGTACGGATTATTAATTTTGGGTGGAGTGACCTTTTTGCCAGGTGTGACTTTAGTAGTTGCGTTTGCATTTTTTCGCTTGATGGCTCTTTTCACTGTTTCAAACTGGTTAGCCTCATCTATATTTTCCACTTCTGTGTCATTATTCTCCATGATTGATTGAAATCTATTATTTTTTAATAACTGCTCTTCGCTTGTAGCTTTGTTGTTTTGTTGGTGTTGTATCAGTTTTTCCATGTTGGCAATTCGTTCTTTTAGTAACAAATTCTCAGTTTCCAATTTTTTTAATCTTGAAGCTCTTTGCTCGGGTGTTATTAGCGTTTGGCTTAACAATGTAGAATTTGGATTGCCTGACATTTTGATCCGTTTTAAGTTATCCGGTTCTATCATTACGCTATCCGCGTCATTGTTGATGGTTGGTTGTTGTTGTTGTTGTTCATTATTGTTTAGGTTGGGCATCAATTCAATGTTGAGTTGATGTCCCGTTATTTTTATTTGAGTACTCAAACTCGATGTTTTTTGCCCTAACCGGATTCCGGCAGAGTTTTTATTTTAATCAACTGTTAGTTATCACGGTATTTACTTTGTAGAGCTGGTTTTATTATTTCACGACCACACCCTTTATTAATTTCACTAAATCACTTAATGTTCGGATTTATTAAACAAAATTCACTTAAATTATAATTTAATTGTCTTTATAATTTTCAGCACTTCACTTCAAGTTCAAATAAACTACTACATTTTAATGAAAAACTATTTATTATTAATTTATATTAATATTTAATTTAATTCAATAAATATTATTGAAATATTTTAATTTCGAACACTGCGATGTTAGCACCACGAAGGTAGACTCACAACTGTCACTACAGCCATTAACTTGCATGTTAAATAAGATAGTTTTCTTGGTTTTCCTTTTAACAAATTGATAAATAAAAATCTTTGTCATTAATGCATATATGTAGTTCCGGAAAATTGTGCAAAAGTACTAAGTAATTTTGCAACTATGGAGAGTATTTTCTAAAAGTTTGCCACTCCTAACCCAAGTAGCACGAGTGGGTTGGGATAACGTTGTGCCGTAGTTGGGTAAATGACTACTGGTCGGCTAGCCGACGTTGTGACAAAGGTATGAAGACTAAGCTACAACGTTATTGGGGAATAAATCTTGGGTTGTAACGACGTCGTAATAACTTTTATCCGACTTGTCAATTGGCCATGAACTAACTAATTTTTTTTTGTTTGATATTGTGGTTATATTTTAGCAGAAAGGACAACTTTTTTTTATAAAATATATAAATAATCGTGTTGTCTTCTTTTATCCTATAAATATAATAATTATATGTCTGTTTTCTTTAACATCTATTTCATTATTTACGACTTTATGAAAATGTACTTCATAATAATTGTAAATCTAATATTCACATTGCCTGTAATAATGGTAACATAAAAATCGGCCAAGATACGACATAATTTTATAAACAAAGCAGGTTTTATCGTAAATGTGCACCTGTCAGTGAACTAAAAACTCATGCGCCTTATAAATTCCTTTTTTTTTAAATATATTTCTGGTCTTTTAAAAATTATTTGTATTTCATTTTGAATAAAATTTTCTAAAATCAATTTAAGCCGTTTTGAAATAATCCCTACCATTAAAATAATGTAATTACAATAATATGTAGTCTCGGGAAGTTTGAAAAACATACTTTTATTTTCAAAAAATATTAATTTTTGTATAGATATTATAATTAAAAATGGCGAATTTCATAATATGTATAAAAAAGTATTTAAATCACTAAAAAGTTAGATTAAGAACCAATTTATAACAAATTTAACTCAAAAATTACGAATTTGTTATTTTATTTCCAAAAAAGTTACTATCACGACGGTCTAGTCATTCTCCCGACGATTTATTTATTTTTATTACCAAATTTTCAAGAATTCGACTGTAAAGATATTTACACAACAAATAAGTTATAAATAAACTGTTACTAATACATAACTAGAAAACATATGTTTTAATTTCAACAAACCGAACCACACATTTTATATGATCGCTATTGTTTCGTCAATACCATAACCTGCTAAAATTCTCTTTTGGCCACTGTCAACATTTGGAGCTACGATACACTGGCAACCCATCCATATTGAAAGTAAAAGAGACACAATCGGTAAAAAATCAATTTGTTTCAGTATATTCAACAAACAAGATTTTAATCCATTGTGCCAATATTCACCTATGCCCATTTGGTTAATTCTAACTTCTGTAGGTGTTTTTAAGAGAGTTCTGCTGTCCTTCGGAAGATTTTTTATACCATGATATGTCAACAGCTGCAAGATTTCATTGATTATAGAATGTGTAATACTGTGTTTTAACGCCCAATTTCTGAAATTTTCGACAAAGTAACAGTGAGATTCATCGTTGTTCAATTCAAATTTCCATTTTTTATTATTTATATATTGTTTTCCGACGATGTAATAATGTCGGTCGCAAAATATCTTTTTTGACAATGATTTGACCAAATTGTGGTGCGTATGTAAAAAATGTTATCTTGTGGTTGTCCATATAACAACAAAATATTTACGTTAGATATTGGTTTCTAATACGACAAAAAAGTCGCTAGGTAGTCATTAAATACCACTTATTATAACTACTAACTAAATAATCGGTACACGGTTTTATAAAATACATATTAGTCGGCCAATAGTTGAAAATAGTAAAAAAGGTTATCAAATAGATATAAAATAATCCTCTGCCGACTGGTAACATATAACGTCGCGTTGTGGTCGTGCCGACGAAAAGATAAAAATTGTTAGTTCAATGTCAAACAAGTGAAATTCTAGAAATTTGTGGCGTTGTACCGACGTCGGAAATAGGTTATAAAACTATAAAGTTATTTGGTGCTACTTGGGAAGTGTTGGACAACCCTGGAAATCGGGGTTGCCATAAATAATTTGAAGATGCTAAGAAAATGGGAATATCTCTGGAATGGGATGTAGTACAAATTGTCTTAATATCTTGAATAACGCAGAATTAAATTGTCTACATATTCTATAGGAACAGTTTTTGTTTAGTTAGTACCCCCATGTCTGCCAAATTTGAAGTTAAATGCGTTTTTTTAAACTGTTATTTTACGGTAGATAACGGCCCTAACCATATAAATGTTGTTCCTAAAACATGTAGACAAAATAATTCTGCGTTATTCAAGATATTAATCAAATTTTTACTAGCTCCCATTTCAATTTCAATAAGGACGCTCGATGACGATCGAGAGGATGAGATATCCACTCAATTATTTTTTATTTGAAAGAATATTAAGTATGAAATAAAACATCGTTGAAATGTCCGCCGCGACATTGCTTGGTGGCACTTACTCGGGAGGTCTGGCTGAATTTCTGGATGGCATTTGTTATGTTGACTTTGTTGACCTGCGATTTAAAATAGCCTCAAAAGAAGAATCTTAAATGAGCCGCATGAGATAATCATGCCTTCAAATCGCTCGTGCAGAATATCCATCGTGATGCATGTGCTGTTGGCAAATTGGCAATGTGTCGGTTATAAAGATAGCATCTGGCTTCCTACAATGCCATTTCTTTTATGATATTATTTAGATCAAATATAAAATGCTCTCCACTGGCTGCAATTTGTTCTTTCGTAGCGCTCCTGTTACAGAATACCTGAAAAAATGTAAAATCAAAACTAGGTAAACCTGACATTATAACAATAATTATATAATTATACCTGTAAATTTGTTCTTAATTCTTCGTTAGACTGCAAAACTTTAAAGTTTTTAAAGCCAGAAGGCTATCAAACAGAACTTCTTCAAATTCATCGATTTCTCAATCGTGCGCACCAAAAAGTACGTAGCTGTGTCAGCAGATCTACCCTTAAAATATGAATAAGAAAGGATGATTTAGAGTTATTGATCTTAGGTCCATAGGATAGACATGTGAGCTTCCTCCGCTTTCAGGACAAAGACCCCATTACCACCGTCCTGAAACGAACGATATAAACAAGCTTCAAAAATCCTTTGAATTTCGCTTCCAGATAAGGGAGCATAATTAATGAGTTGTTTTGAAGTTCTGCAGGTATAATATGATCCAGACCAACGGATTTATATGGTTTAAAACATTTTATGTCCACACTGCAATTACAGCACACTGAAATTAAAGAAGTCCCAATCTTGAGCTTCCCTTTTACGTTTGGCTGACCCATAAGCCTTAATACATAAGCCAAAATCTGCAAGTGCCTACTTCCAGGCAGACTGCAGATGTGTCAAAGTTGCTTTATTGAGAAAGAAGTAAAAGATTTACTAGAAGATATAATATTGTACCTCTTGGTTCTGAGGCTACAGATCCTGATATTATTAACCCAAGGTTCTGGGATTAGTACGAGTACCACGTCCTCACCCGAACTTGCCACTCTGATGAGAAGAGCCGCTGAAGCAGCTTTAGAGCGGTGAAGACTACTTACCTCCATAAATATTTCCCGCTACAGTAGACCAATATAATTTTGGGATGCGCCGGCTTCGCCTGTCTCGCTATCCCATACCCTCCTTAATGATCTTGGCCAGGCTGGCAATATCCCCATCCATCAGATGAGCAGCTCCTTCTCTCATATACCCTCATAAATCACTGGATTCGCTGGTCACGCTATCGCTGCTGGTAGCCTCTTCAGGCCTGGGCGGGTTGCCACTGTTGATCTGATTGACCCGAAACAGAAGTCACTCACTCCCTTAATTTTTGGTAGCAGGACCAGTGACTCCTTATTTATTACCATAATTGATAATACGATACTCACGAGTATTGGAGAAAGAAAAGTCTGCCTGCGCAGAGATCCTTAAACACAGGTAAAGCTAATTACAACTGGAGGTCGCCTGGTATCCAGAGGGCTCCGTTAACGACTGGGCTTTGCTAGATAATATCATCAGCACGGGTCGCTTTACACCTTAATCCGACCGACCCATTTCCCATCATATAGTGTGACCCGACCTGGTTCACTTTTTAACGCCCGCTCTGTCCATCTTTTTATCTGACTTAAGAGCTGAAAATTTGGCTTTCTTACTAGTAGAATGTTTATTTTCGAACTACCTCTGATTTTTTAATATTGGGTTTTGTAAAAAAAAAAAAAAAAAAAAAAAAACGATTCTATGGCAATGAAATGACAAAAGGAACAACAGTGCGACGCCAAAGTAGTAAATACTCTTATTCAACATTTATTTTCAAAACTAAATAAAAGAAATAATTAAGAAATTAAGTCATTGGTTGAGCAATTAGATTCCGGTAATGCTTCATTTCGGGACAATTAATTTATTTTTGAGTGCACATTTAAAATTCTAGAAGAGAATTTTTTTGCAATATTCTTAAAATGAAGAAAAGGGCGAATGACCAGTTTTGAAAATATAAAAATAAAAAAAATATCCTAGTTCCTGATATAAAAATAAAAGCTATGTAGAAAAAACTAATTTGGCCTTGCAAATAGAAAAAGTGCCGCATTTTTTTCACCCTTCAATACTGAAAAGGGATAAATCGAGAGCAGGCACATACCTACTTTGCCTAGGTGTTAATCCGCCCCTGGTCCTTCCTGTACAGTAGCATACTACTTAGGGTATGCAAAAACTGTAAACGATTAGATTTTGGGATTAACTTTAATAATATTGTTGGAATTACAAAGGATGGTGCAGCTATTATGGAAAAAGTTAGATCTGACCTAAACACCATCCATCAATTATGTTTCGCATATGGAATTCAGCTGGCAGTAATTCAAATTTTATATAAATAGAATGTAAAATATCATCAATTGAAGCAATCCACTTCGTCTGACGATGATTCGGATAAAGAAAATGTTGACAATGCTAATGCTGATGCAGATTTGCGTGTACAGTTTGAAGCTGAACCGTTGATTAATAATGACACTAATATCTCGTGTTGGGTGCGTCTCAATAGGGTACGGTTGCCCGTCTATAGCCATGTATCTCGTGGTCTATATTCCAACGCTGCAACTATGTAGAAACCACTAAATGTGTCTAGTATACCTCCAAGTGGTAACACCCGGGCAACAATGTGAAGCATCGGCGAAATACTAGAGGCGAGTGCAGTACACTATAAATGAGCAATGAGCGGAACAAATATGGAAACTAATACCTGAGGTGGTACACCTGTTGCTCAGGTAAATCCACCCTTTTCGGAGGTCGGTTTCATCGATTCTGGGGGAGACCAGCCATTGCTATACTCCAATTATTTTAACCAATCCCAAGACATGTTGGTGAATAAACAAACTCAATTGAGTGAAACAGAAAAGGATAATTCGCATCCCTTCTAGAGGAGTAACAAAGTGTCGTATGCTCCGATAAGAGGCGGTAGTCCCTCCATTGGGGCCAGCAGCCACAACACTCGTTCTACAAACGAAGAAAAGCTTCACCATGAATTGTGTAAAGCTAATAATGCATGTTACAATTGCATGGATGCAGGAGCGCATGAAGACGCTTGAAAACGAATTGAAGCTCTTAAGCCAAAGGAGGACATCAGTTCTACTCCGAACCAGAATACAACTCCACAGGAGTATCATACGGATGAAGAAGAACTAGCTCGAGAAACTGAGTGGATTAGAGTTAAAGGTAGGAGAAAAAAAAGGAGACGGAATAATACGACCTCCCCACCTCAATTAAAGGATGATGTTCCAAATATTATTATGGAAACACTGCTAAAGGAAGTAGTGCTGTTATAATTAGAAATAGTATTCATCACTATGAGGAGTTAAAATATGAAACGGAAGAAATATAAGCAACTGCTGTTATTGTCAAGACCAAAAGTAGTTCTATTTGTATTGTTAGTATTTACTGCCCGCCGAAGCACTCAATGAAAGAAAAAGATTTTGTCGAGTTCCTCAGTAAATTAGGAAAACGATTCGTATTTGGACAAAACTTTAAAGCAAAAAATGTCCACTGTGGATCCAGATTAACCACGACTAAGGGTAAAGAACTCCTAAAAGCTATCAGAAAATGCAGTTGTGGTGCCCTCTCAACTGGAAAACCAACCTACTGGCCAACTGATCCAAACAAAGTACCAGATCTGATTGATTTCTTCATAATAAAGAACATATCTGTAAATTATGTACAAGTAGATGAAAGCCACGACTTAAACTCTGATCATTCACCAATACTTCTAACGTTAAGTGAAAAAATCATTCAGAAAGAAAAAAAACCATTCCTAGTAAATAATCACACTAATTGGGCATGCTTTAGACTATCGCTAGAAGAAAAAATTAACTTAATGGTTCAATTAAAGACTGAAGAGCAATTAGACAAAGAAGTTCACAAATTTATAAACGATATACAGCGATCAGCTTGGGAAAATACTCCTGAAATTAAAACGAAAATCAAGGGAAACAACCACCCTATGGAAATTAGGGAACTCCTCGCAGAAAAAAGAAGAGCGAGAAGAGTATGGCAACAAACAAGGTCCCCCCAAGATAAAACCCATTTTAACAATCTCACTCAACAATTAAGAAGAGAGATCAAAGAATTGAAAGATGAATCAATCAGCAACTATTTAAGAAAATTACTAATGATAACAGTACTGATTATTCTCTTTGGAAAGCAACCAAAAGAATTAAAAGACCAATAATGCAGATTCCCCCAATAAAAATAGCAGGTGAGAAATGGGCTAGAAATAATAAAGACAAAGCTCGAGAATTTGCTGAACACCTCGAAAAAATATTGCAGCCACATGAAGACCAAACGTTGGAAGCCGAGATAATAACCGAACAAGCTAGCTGTGCAAGAAAGTAAAGAAATCCTACCCACAACACCAATAGAAGTCATGCGTGAGATAAAAGCTAATATGAATACGAAAAAAGCTCCTGGGTACGATCTTATTACTGCATAAATCTTAAAAGAACTGCCAAGGAAAGCTCTGGTGAAGCTCACCAATCTTTTAAACGCAGCATTTAGAATCAAATGTGTACCAAGCTTATGGAAAATTGCAGAAGTAATTATGATCCCAAAACCTGGGAAACCACCACACATAACATCGTCTTATAGGCCAATTTCGCTATTGTCAGTCATGTCCAAACTTTTTGAGAAGCTTCTGGTAAAAAGATTAAATTCGATAATCGAGAGTAAAAACTTGATCCCAAATCATCAGTTCGGTTTTCGCAACCAACACTAAACAATTGATCAAGTACACAGAATAACCAGTATAATTGAGGAAGCATTAGAGGAGAAAAAAGTCTGTTCAACAGTATTTCTAGACGTTGCACAAGCGTTGATAGAGTGTGGCATGAAGGACTTAACCACAAGTTAAGAAATCTTCTACCAATGTAATTTGCTAAGATAGGTTCTTCAGGATTAAGTTAGATGATACATTTTCTGAATCGAAAGAAATCAATGCAGGAGTTCCACAGGGCAGTGTATTAGGGCCAGTTTTATACCTACTATACACTTATGATCTTCTATGTTAGAAAACAACACAGTGGCAACTTTTTCAGATGATACGGCGATCTTAACTGTTGGAAAAAGCAACGAAAAATCAACACAGAAGTTACAATCAGCTATAACTCAAATATATAAATGGACAAAAAGATGGAGAATAAAACTAAATGAAGCTAAATCAGTTCTCAACCACTTTACAAACAGACGATTCGAACATATTCCGATTACCATAAATCGGGAAATAATACCGCATGCAAACACACCTAAGTATCTCGGCATGACCCTGGATGCTAAACTATGATGGAAAGCACACGTCAAGAAGAAAAGTGAAGAATTAAGACTTAAATACAGAAAAATGTATTGGCTGATGGGAAGGAACTCTTCTTTATCAACATACAACAAGCTTCTACTTTATAAGCAAATATTGAAACCGATTTGGACTTATGGTATTCAGCTTTAGTGTTGTACCAAACAGAGCAACATAAATATCATCAAAAAAATCCAGAATATGGTATTAAGGAACATCGTTGATGCACCTTGGTATGTCAGGAACAATGACCTTCATAGGGACCTTAAAATGAACCTCATCTTACACGAAATCCAGGAAAAAGCACGGAGACATGAATAAAGGCTCCGCCAACATGTGAACATTGAGGCAACTCATCTCCTAAGCATCACGAATTTAGTACGCTTTAAGACTTAAAAGAACCAAACCTTTTGAGCTGGTATGATTGTCAGTTTAAACAGCATTGTACTGATCTAAAATCCACTACAAAGATGTGGTTTACTTCAATTTACCAAACACTATGGAACGCCAATGGGAAGAAGCCATAGATTAATTTAAGTTAGTAAATTAAGTCAGAAACAAATTGCTCATTAGATTGTAATTACATAAAATAAATAAAAAAAAAAAAAAATATCTCGTACAAAGATTTAAATGTTGTTATTGCAAAAATTAGGAAAGTTGTCAAAATATTTCGACTATCTCCCACGAAAAATGAAATTTTACAAAAAAATGTTGTACAAGAATTTGGAAGTAATAATGAATTGGAATTAATATTAGACACCCAAACTAGGTGGAACAGTTTATTACACATGTTGGAACGTTTTTATAAACTCAGATCTTGCATTAGAAAAAACCTAATAGATATTAAAATATGATTGGAATTTTTCAGAAGCGGAATTGAGCACAATTAATGAAATAATAAAGGCTTTTGCAACCTATTAGGCTAACAGTTGAATCACTAGGTTCTTCCGACTTTACATTGTTGAATGCTGATGCTGCTCTTAAATTCATGCTCGACGAATTGTTATCTTAAAATACGCCACTAAGAAAGAACTACATTCTGAATAAAAATATAGAATTCAACAGCGGCGAACAGAATATTCTGATGTTACACCATCCACCAGAGTACAAAAAGTGAAACCATGACCATCGGATTTGCATCAAAATGATCAGTCAGACGATGAAGTCGCTATATAAGAACAAAAGCCTACTTCAATGGAAGAACGACTACACCTGGCAATCAAACCAACCAAAAACTTGAGATATTCAGATGCAGTGAAAACACCTGTTATAACTAATATTATAACTTTAGAAAAAATCGTAAAAAAGAGAAATAACTTTATTTGAGATGGACAAAGTAAGAGGCAAATACTTGAAACTATCGTTCAAATATTTACTAGCCATCCAACCAACAAGTGTCGAATCTGAAAGAGCTTTTTCAGTTGCCGGCCAAATCGTCACAAAAATTCGATCAAGTTTCAACGAAACAACATTAAATACCATCTGCTTTTTACGGGGCTATTTTAATAAGCAATTTAAGACGAAAGGTTGAAAAGGTTGACCTTTTTACTTTTAATTTTATTATGGATTATGCACGTTTTTTTTTTTTTAAATTATGACCGTTTACCGGTAAATGAAATTTTCGGCACATTTGCATGCCCTAATACTACTACTACATATACTGTATTGAGACTTTGGATTCATTTTAATTTTATTCAATTCTTTGTCTGGTTTATCTCATCAGCGGTTTCCATCCAAATCGCTTTATTTGCGCGGTCATATCAATTAGTCGAATTTAAATCAATAACTCAAAAATAACCATCCTCCAATAAAGTTATTTGTTTACAAATCACACAGCCATGTACTGTACACAAAAATCACAAAATATAAGCATCGATTTGTTTATGTATCGTCACGTAAAGTGATAAAACGGGTATTGACATTTAATTATGATGCACATAAACTTTTGATTATTCATTCATTTGCATTGTATAAAGGGAAGGTTCAAAAAGTACATATTCGACGCCTCTGCTTCTTGTTGAAGTGTTGTTAATCATTAATGAAAGAGAGACGATTGTTTTGTATTAACACAAAATGTGTCGATTTAACAAAATATTTTGGATGATATCGATCTAAGCAAGAATTTAGTAGTAATTATTGTGTGTTCAATTAAAAAATGTGCGCGCTTTGATTAGGAGACGGTTGTGATAAGAAACCCTAAAAACGAGTACAAACATAAACTTATTGTAATGAAATAATTTTTTATGTATTTATTTGAATGTGGAGTTGTAATTTAGATTTTTAAGTGTGTGTTTGTGTATGTTATCATAACAAATATTTTGTTTAGTTTTGTGATGTATGTTGACTGAAGAGTAGCAAGTGTTTCTCTCGAAAATTAAAAATATTTTTTTTTTTTTGTATAATGTAAGTACATTAATAAAATTATTGTTATCATATCAAGTGCAGTGACCATTATCGTGTATATACCATATATACAGATTATAGACACACCCACAAATTTGTGAAATTATCGTACCAAGTTTGGTACATTAAATTTATTAATAAACATTTTTTGCTACCGGTACTAAAAATATTTTCAAAACATTTGTGTACGCAAAACATCAAAGTAATTCGTCAAAAGACGTAGAAAACGCGAATGCAATATACGGGTAATACTAGTTGGTGTCACTCTGTTTTATCGAAAGACAACTTTTCAAATAAGTTAATGAAGCAATAATAATGCTCCTTAAGAAGGGATTAAAAAATATTTGAAATTTACTCATAATTTTTGTGCGATAAGTTTTGTAAGAATATGGCCACAAATAATAATTATCACTAAATGTCAAGTACGAGTACATTTATAATGAATGTGTAAAACAGCGATAATTTCTGATTACATTGTGTGATATCACGTTTACAATGTTTAAGTGGCAATTCGTTTAAAACATATCAAATCAATCAATCAGTTCAGTCTACACGTACTACGTTTTGATTGTGTTGTGTACAGAGGTCTTTAGGTTCAAATTTCTATTCTTGTTTATTATGTGCACATACATTATTGATGCAGATCTTCATTTATTTAAATTGCGATTGCAATCAGTTGTGTTGTGATGAATTTATTGTGATTCATGTGCCGAGAAACCATAAATTACAAAATATTTATCGAGATAAGATAAAACGATTTTTTACAGCTTTAAATTTATTGTATTGTATTACACAATATTTCTGTATAGTGGTGCAGAGGCGAGTTTAATAAATGTCTCTATGGGCATCTTGACTAATGGCCACAAAGGCTGTCCTTCCAAAATTTCCTCAATTGTTAGCTGAAAATAAAAAAACACAAAAGAAAGTTTCTCACAAGATTAAATAATTGATTCTAAGGAGCCCGCCGACCTCTCTCGTCCTTTCAGGCTCCTTCGGCCTAGAAAATTGACGGCCATACAAACAACAAACATTATTTTCATCAAAATTTGGTATGTCAAATGAAATTTCTCGATTGTCCCATATATGGACTTGATGCAAAAATTATCAAATGGCCGGTCCCTGGGGTCGGCCATATAAATAACAAGCAATATTTCCATCAAATGTTGTTCGATTTTCTGCCGACGAAATTTGTTCAACAAAAATCAAAAGTCCCAAAATCAAATGATTTTTCTCGTATGGCAGGTTCCTAGTATCGGCTATTTAATAACAAACAATATTTTCATAGTTTTGCATCAAGTCCAGACAACCGACAATCGACAAAAATCATTTGACATCGTCGGCGGAAAATCGAACAACATTTGATGAAAATATTTGTTCTTATTTATATGACGGACCCCAGGGACCAGCCATTTGATAATCTTTGCATCAAACAGATACTACGAAATTTCGAAAAAAATCATTTGACTTTGGGATTTTTGATTTTTGTTGAACAAATTTTGTCGGAGGAAAATCGTACAACATTTTGAAAAATATTGCTAGTTATTTATATGGCCGACTCTAGGGACCGGCCATTTGAATAATTGTTCATCAAGTGCGTTGTATGCACTTGATGAAAAAATCGAGAAAAACCTTATGACTTTGGGATTTTTGATTTTTGTTGAATAAATTTAGTCACTTCCATCGTTTGATCGACGATACAAAAATCTCCTAAATGTATCGCTTCGGTTATTTTTATTGTTTTTGTTTCGAAGCACGTTTAAATACGTCAAATTTAACAAATAAATACAAAATAGAAAACAAAAATGGCGGAGAGACAAATTTTAGAAGAATTTATTGAAATTTATGCAAGTGAACCATGTCTATGGATTTAAAGCAAGCGGAGAGAGCAGCGAGCTCTAAAAAATCAGTAAATATAATAAAAGTAAGCGTGGTTTGTTCGTGCGGCCGCTATAATTGCGCAATTCACCACCACAACCCCATAAGGTTATATGGTGTGAAAGCCCCCCAACCCCTATCAATGAAGAAGGTTTCGGTTTGGAACTACAGGGGTTGGGTTCGGAGATCTGGGTGTCGAAAAAGAGCATCGCATCAATGGACTTCTGATGGAAGTCGGTGAAGCAGCTGGGAATTGAGTACTGAATTGACCAAGACTGGCCAGATTGTTCCTGAATATTCTAGGGTATTCCGAGAATATTCTAGAGTACTCCAGAATATTCCATAATGTTATAGAATCTTCCAGAAGGTTCGAGAATGTTATATAATTTTCCAGAATATTCTATAATCTTCCAGAAGATTCGAGAATGATCTAGAATGTTTCAAAATGTTCTAGAATATCCCAGAAGGTTCTGGACCTCCGAAGGGACTTCCGGTTCCGGAATGTTCGAAACGGTTCAAGACCATCGAAAGTACTTCCAGCTCCGGAACGTTCGAGAACATTCTCAACCTTCACAACAGAAGAGAATGAATAGATTAAGAGAAAACTTAACAGATGAAAAATCACAAGTGTTTAGAGAAGAGGATCGAGTTAGACACTCAACAAGCAGACATAGAGAAACTGCCGAAGAAACAAGATTACGAAATCAAAGGAGCCTCTTGAACTGTCAAATGCAAAAATTATAAAAAATGTATATACATACTATCCTATTCACAATTGTTTGTCCGAGCTAAATTTTCAGTGCAACGTTACACAAAACCTCTTCAAAATGAAACAAATAATAATTGAATGGAAAATTTTATTTTTAATTTCATTAATCTAAATATTAAGCTTTTCAATTCAATATTTTTTTTTTTAATTTTCTATTCTGCGAAAAATTACAACTAATAATACTTGATTCTGAATTGTTTGTGGGATGATATCTTGATTCACAATTGTTTGTGCGGAGCAATTGTGAATAAATCTCTGAATCTTTGAAAAAATCGTGTGAAAATCATTGTAAATACTTCGATTACTAATATGAGGTATTCTCTCCTTTCGATTTTATCACTTCGGATAGCCGTCTTGGCACTGAGTCTATTAAATTCCTTATGAAATCTGTGGGTATATTGTTCCACACCTTTACTATTGTATTCCATGTTTCATCTTCCGTTCTTCCAGTGGTGCAAATAGTAGGTTGGCTAATTTTATTTTGCCTTGAAGAATTTATTTGTGTATTTGATATTTCGTTGAGTTGCAGATGGATTAACTTTCACAGCACTAGCAATCAGTACATCTTCCTTAACACTTATCTTTCGTTTACTGCCTCTTCCAATTACATTACTTACTGTACCATGAATATTTTGTTTTCTATTTTGGTATAAAATCGTATTTTTGTGACAATTATATTTTTTTGATAATTCACTGGCCGAAATTCCATTTTTGTAATCAGCTAACATAGCTGCTCTAACTTGTAACAAGCTACGGATTATTGAACTTGTTGCAGACTTTCCTGAAAGTTGTTCCACGCAGCATTTCTCAGCCGGCTAGAAATCAGTGGTGGTGAGGGGTGGTTCTTTGTGGACTTCAGGAAAGCTTGAATTTGCTGCATTGAAAAAAAAAAAATAAAAAGAAAACTTAAACCTACATCGCGTCATGAATCACCAGCAGAACCAATACTAAGTTTAATTAACCACTCATTTTAAAAGAAAAACAAACAATTTATCATCAGAAAAAAAAAAAAAAAAACAAAATTTCCCGAACAAAAATGTACTAAAAAAAATAAAAAAAACACTTGAAATATTTTACTATTCACAAAAATTTTTCTTTTTTTTTATTAATTATTCAAACGAACAAAACCCATCACCATTTAATTTTAATTTTACCCATCTATATAAATTTATCTTATACAAAAAAAAAACCCTTACTTAATTATAACCTCGCCGCGTTGCAGATCTGATCCCGTTGAATCGTGGATTTACCGTCGACGCCGAAATTTGTTTTTTTTTTATTATTTTTAATTTTAAATTATTATTTATTGATTTCGTTAAAATTTATTTATTTATTTTTTTTTTTTTAAATTTAATTAATATTTCTTATGTTTAATTTTTCTTTTCTTTTTATTTTATTGTTTTTATTTTCACATGGTTTTTCAACCCACCGTTTAGCAATCCGCCACCTTTTTTTTTCTAGGTCTTTTTTTTTTTTTATTATTCTTATTTTATAATTTTATAATTTTTATTATTTTAGTTATTATTATTATTATTATGCAATCATTATTTGATTTTTTTTTCTTTCACTTTTATTTTATTTTATCATCTATTTAATTAATTTTATTTTATATTTATTTTTCAAAAAGAAGAATCATTCCAGTCCAGACAAAAAAAAACTCGTCCGTCCTCTTCCATTTATTCTGCTTCAATCCCCTTCTTCTTCTCTCTTTTTTTTTCTTTTTTTTTTTTTCATTTCCGGCATTCCCAATCTATAAATTTCTTCTATTACTACTTTTATTTATTCCAAACTTTTATTCCTACTTCGATTTATTCCTAAATTATAATTACAATCGGTCAAATAAAATTAGTGTAAATATTTCGGAGTGTATTCAATTGATAAAAAAAAGCTGTCGGTTATAATTTTTCTGTTTTTTTTTCTTCATTAATTTGTTTGCTTTTTTTATTTTTTTTTTTTTTTTTTTTTTTTTACAAAATGAAAATTACCATCTTTCGTAACAAATCGTGGGGCAGACCCAGCACCCTTGAGATGTCTCAAGCCGGGCATTTTGTACTAAGTATATGTTATTTTATGGTTAGTAGTAATCAATTAAAGTACTAAATAAGAAACCGAATCCAAATCTAAAAATATTGTTTTTTTTTTTTTTTTTTTTTTTTTTTAAACCATTCGGCAAGTCGTAATTATCTATATTATTCACTAGTTACCAATACGTAGAAAAGAAACGATCATCGTATATCTTTCGCATGATAGACACCAATCGAATGTCCTTTAGTGTCCGCAACTTCGTAAGATACGTTACCTATTTTCCGAATTATTTGCCCCTTTACGAATTTAGGTGCGAGTTTTGCTGAGAAATTTGCAGCCGCATTGCTTTGCACGAAGTTTCTCACAAAAACATTTTGCCCAGGCTCAAAATTTCTTCGTTTACTTCGTAGATTGTAAGTTGTGTTACTTCTTTGGTAAGCGTTAAATAGATGAGACAAAACTAATTCTTGTGCAGCTGAGAGGCGATTAGTAACATCCATGACTGATGCTTGTTTATCATTTAACAGATTTAGATCCCTCATCAGTTTGTAGCAAGAACCATGATTTACCATGTGCTGTCCAAAAGTAAGAAAGTATGGGGAGAAACTTGTAGAACTGTGCACAGAGTTTCGTAATGCCGAACTGATTTCGTCTAAATGAACATCCCATTTCTTATGATCATCTTTGACATATGAACGAATTGCAGAGAGTATCGTCCGGTTAACCCTCTCAGATGCGTTCGATTGCGGCGAATAAATGGGGGTGAATTGGTGTTTAATCCCATAGTAATCCAATAAGTCAGCGAGAAGATTACATCTAAATTGAGGTCCGTTATCTGTAGTGATGACTTCGGGAACACCAAAAATAGAAAAAACACGCTTTTTCAAAAAGTTTACCACATGGTTTGCCGTAGCGGATTTTACTGGTTCTAAGAGAACAAATTTGGTATATTGATCTAATATAATTAATATAAATATATTCCCAAGACGACTTCGTGGATAAGGTCCTAAAAAGTCCATAAACAATTTTTGAAATGGTCGGTGTACCTCCATGAACTTACCCATTTCAGGCTGAGTAATGTAATTGGTGGCTTTAACTTGTTTACAAGTTTCACATTTTTGTATGTAATTTCTTACATCACGTGCCATAGTCGCCCAGTAAAATTGCCTTTGTAATACTTCAAGAGTCTTTGCCTGTCCCAAATGGGCTGCAGTGGGTGAGTCATGTGCCTGTGACAATAACGAAGGAACCAAGGAATCTGGTACTACAAGTTTCCAAGCCGAGATGTCATTCATGGAACTAATATCACCATTAGGACAAATGTACAATTTGCCATCTAATTGTTTAAAATTAGTTTTAGCCGTAGGGTTATCTGCAAGAGCCTGAACTCTGTCAACGTAAGCAAGATCGAGAAAGGCGTTTGAGTCTAGATTCACATGCAGAGGCGGTACACCCCCACCATCATCATCCTCACTCGGCTTAGTAATAGCTTCGAGATCCATTCGGGATAACGCATCAGGAACAACGTTTTGTGAACCTTTCCGATATTCAATACAAAAATCGAAACGTTGTAATTGAAGGCTCCACCTCGCCAGTCTTCCCGATAGATCTCGCTGATCCATTAACCACTTCAAGCTTGAATGATCGGTGATGATGGTGAAAGTATAACCCTCCACATACGGTCTAAATTTTTTTACGCTGAGTACCGCAGCTAGGCATTCTAACTCGGTTACGCTATACTTACGTTGAGCAGGATTAAGCTTATGGCTGTAGTAGGCAATTGGATGTTCACTCCCGTCCTCAGACCTTTGGAACAATACGCTCCCGATTCCCCTTGAACTGGCGTCACATTGTATGAAAAAGGGTCGTTGAAAATCTGCATTTTGTAATACTGGAGCCGAAGTTAATGCTGCTTTAAGTTTTGTGAATGCCTCGTTCGCGGACTCATTCCACACAAGTTTCTGATTCTTCTTTAGTAAGTCCGTTAAGGGAGCGGTAATGGAAGCGTAACAAGATATGAATCGCTGATACCATCCCGCCAAACCCAAAAATGACCGTAATTGTTTGACGGTTTGAGGAGTTGGATAGTCTTCAATCGCCTGCACTTTGTCGGGGTCCATACGGATGATCCCGTTACCAATTACATGACCCAGGTACTTTGTCTCTTTTAAGACGAACTTGCTCTTTTCAACGTTGATTGTAAGATTTGCTAATTTTAATAACCTTGCAACCTCAGTTAATAGAGAGAAATGTTCTTCTAATTCTGCTGAAACGATGAGCAAGTCGTCTAAATAAACAAAGACCCGGTCATGCAAATGGTACGGAATCACTTTATGCATCAGTCTACACAATGACTGAGGAGCATTGCATAGACCGAACGGCATGACCGTGAAGTGATAGAGGGGGCGGCCCGGAACGGTGAACGCAGTTTTATCACGCGATGCCACATCAAGAGGGATTTGCCAAAATGCATCTTTTAGGTCGATTGATGAAATGTATTTGGTCTGGTCAAGTCGACTTAGTAATCCCTCAATCAGTGGCAGCGGATATGCGTCTTTAACTGTGACTTCGTTAACCTTCCGGGCGTCGAGACATAGCCTCACCTTGCCATTGCCTTTACGGACAACGGCGATCGGTGAAGACCATGAGCTCTGACTTTCCTCTATCACCCCCGACTGCAGCATTCTATCCAACTCCTTATAGATCTCTGCTTGGACAGCTGGTGAAACGGGATAGTATCGCTGTTTAACCGGTCTTGCACTACCGACATCGATTACGTGAGTAATTAAGTTCGTTTTACCTAACCCGTTCTTAATAGAGCATGGAAATGATTCAACTATTTCTTCCAACTGAGACTCGTGTTCAGGAGACAACTGGTGACGATTGTCTGTTACCTGATTTGGTTTTTCTATATCCAAGGAACCTACGACTGCTGGAGCCAAGCCAAACAAGTTCCAGAAATCGATCCCGAGATAAAGTGGTTGAATTAACCCTGGAGCGATATGAAAACGCAGGCGCTTAGTCTTACCTTGGTAAGATACTGGTAAAATTGAATGCCCGATTATCCTTTGGTTTTCGCCACTTGCGGTTTTTAAAAAGGAAGGCAGATAGTGAATTTTGATACCAGACAGTTGTAAAAAATTTTCTGAACCGGCCCCAAGTACACTAATATTCGCACCGCTGTCTAATAAGCCTGTGTATGGTATTCCAGCAATCAATACTTTTGCGTATGGCCGTTGATCATTATCCGTTACATGTACCACAGATTCGCATATCATTTTTTTTAAGGTGCGCCGCAGCATCCAATATTTAACATTCCTATGTGCGGATTTTAACGCAGGCATTGGAGAAACAGTTTGAGTTAATTTAGAATGTGATGTTAGGGCATCACTACTTGAAGTTTGGCTAGGACTAAATATGGTTTGATTCGAGCTAAAAGATGAATTAGCCGTCAAAGTATGAGCAAAGGGGTTTGTGGAATGATGGTTGGGTTTATAAATATTTGGTGTGATAGAATTTTGGACGTCAGGATAAGCAGGACTTGCTTTAACCGCAGAAAAAGTTAACGTCGGTATAATTCCGGGCATGTATTCGAGGCCGTATCCTCGGTTTGTATCCTGGTGGCTTCTGGTATCGGGGGAGGCTGAACTCCAGGTGTTCTCATCCCCCGTCGACTGTTTCCCGCATTTGGTGAATTGCAAAGCTGACAATTTGGCTTGATAACGTTGGGCGTACCACAACCATAACAATGTCTGGTCATGTTGGGATTTCGCCAATTATTTATATCTTGGGTGGATGTTGGTTGAAATCGATTCGGATACGATGACTGTAGATTAATAGGTTGACTCGCGACACCTATGGCGCCTACTTCATTATAATAGTCGGTATTACCATAATCTACAAAAGGATTACCCGAGTTACCGGGACTAACCTGTGCAGTGGGATATTTGGATTCCTCAATCGGTGGATAACCAGATGGCCTAAAATTTGAATATTTAATCCCCCCAGGGTTTTGGTTTTGCAAATTATTACCACTATAATGAGGATTGTCGTGGACTACTTCATGAAGTTGACGAAAGGCTACTTGTCTATCCGGTTTATCACTACTCAACCTCTTCCATGTGTCCTCTATATCGACACATTGGTGAACCAACTCTGATACTGAGACTATCTGTCGTCCAGCAATCTTATACTGCAGAGCACTGTTCATGTTCCGTCGCAATATAAAATATAGGTCACCATCAGGGAGCGGCGCACTGAGAGGTAGAGTCGAGTCTATGACCCTTGTATAAAAATCCATAAAACTTTCATTATACTTCTGTCTGATGGAACCAATTAGTTGCCTGATTTCAGCATCCGTTCTACGATCTTTAAACCTTTCTAGTAGTTCTTGCTTTAATTCTTCCCAGCTAACATTGCCACGACGCTCTAGAAAAGACCAGTACCACTCCAGTGCACTTTTCCTTAACAATAAGTACAAATCATTAACTAGTCTTTCTGCCGAGATTTTGTTAGCGAGGGCCAAACGTTCAACTCGGTATAAAAATCGCTCAACAGCTGGTCCACTTGGTGAGCCATCGAACGTAATGTTCCACTTGTGAATACCTAGTATTGAGCCATCGATTTTACCACCATTGGTTGTATTGAAGTTTGAACACAAATCAGGAGAGGAAGCTAGCTGGGAAACTCCTTGCCGATTTGAATTAATGGCCCGAGGTGGAACATGTTTAAACCTAGTTTGGTTTTGGGGAGTACTCATATCTGTGCGTTTGCCAACATTCATAGCATCACTATCTTGGTTATCTTGGGGTGATTCTGCAACATTGTTATCAATGGTTAGTTTGCTGACTATCGCCTTTAAATTCTCGTATTCTTCTATCGTTAAATTGGTCGGGATGGGTAGCGGCGGTTTTTGTTTTAAGCTAGCTTGACCCGAGGAACTAAGTAAATTTATATTTTGTCTAGGGTTAATTATAGATTCCTCACTTTCGGAGGTGTCGGAAGTATCAGACTTAGGGCAATCCTGCGAGGAACTAAATGGATTGTTTTCAGGTATTGCGTCAGAAACCGATTTCTCGAATTCATCTACAGAGACTCGGGATTCTAGTAATGATTGTATTACTTCTAAAACTTTCTCGCATGCAATTAACAATGTTTGTGCTGATTTCTTACACTTGGGAGATGTATTTGTGATACGTTGTAGTCGTGCACTTACATGCAGAATTCGACTACTCAAAATTGCAAGTTTCTTGCCTCGTTCATGAACATTGATATTAGAAATTTCTTGTACCTGCGGTTTCAAGTTTCTGAGTTTCTCAGAACAAATATCTAGTTCTCGCTGAGGGGATTTTCGGGCAGATGGGTGCATTTTCTCTGGCACAGTCACTTTTCCTCCATTTTCTAATTTGAAAACAGCATTTAACTGATCCAGTTGTTCAAGTACTGATCCTGAAATATTGCGTAACAAACATTCGATTTCAAGTTCGTCAGTGCTCAAAAATGTAGGATCCATGATCTTTGTCTCAATTATCTCAGGAGTAACGATGAATTAATTAAGTTTACTAATAGACTAATTAAGTAAATTAATCAAGTAGATTTTGTGAGAGAAATTCACAAAATATTACTTTTTGTTTTAAATTCTTAAGGTTCTATTTATTACCAAAATAAAAAAAATTAAACCCGAAACCAATTTAACTAAATTTAGAAAAAGGAATTTATTTAATATAAAAAAAATGATTAATAAAATTAATTATTAATTTATTAAAAAAACTAACGATTATAATTCGGATTAAGGGTTATCCTTATCAAAATATCTGATCTAACGATAACCTAATTCGAGATGAGGGCTTTACAATATTTATTAATGGATGCACGGAAATAAAAATATTTCCAGTCGCTTTGCTTTGTAGTAAAATGAATAATTTAGAAATTACGAAACTTCAATAGTTAGTTTGGTAAATATTGTATATAAACGTTGAAAAAAAGTTTTCAAAAAAAACAAAATTGATTAATAAAATAAACTCAAAAGAAAATTTCAAAGAAAAATATAAGGAAAATATCATATACTTAATTAAATTAATTATTAATATTTACATCGGAAAATATTGGTTCCACTAGTGACGTCACAATACGATTCAATTTACAGTACCTTAAATCAGCTGATATACTACTATCGAGTGAGACATTGTATTGTTTTACCTTGGACGATGCAAAAAAAAAATATGATGTGAATTAAAAAAAAAATAAATAAATTTAAATAAGCATTATTTGTTGTTGCTCTCAGTTAATACATCAATCATCCAGATTTAATTAAAATCTTAACGTTCGGTAACGGATAAATGTTTGAGAGAAACAAAAAAAATTACCCAATAAAATTTCTGAATAACACCTCTATTATAAGCACTCGAAAACAAAAAAAAAATTAAAATTCTTAACATATGTACGAGTACATACGGAAAGCTTATTGTGAGATAGCATTGATATAAAAAAAAATTACGCAAAATGAAATTTATAGAGTTATATTTATGAATTGAATTCGAAATTAAATTTAAACATTACAACTGTATAATGGAATCAATCCTGTTACAACTCAAAAAAAAATAATAAAATAAAATAAAATGTAATGAAACCCCGTTTAGCTAAATTCTTTAATGAAATCGAACATTGAAATATATGTAAGCAAAAAAATCAAAATGTCCTTGGACAGAATTTATGCATATTTCAAAGATGAACAAATTTATAAAAAAAATCATTCCAATTTAAAACAATCAATATTAATACTTTCTCTCACAAATCACAAATTATTATTTCGACAGCACGATATTTGGGCGCCACTGTAACAAGCTACGGATTATTGAACTTGTTGCAGACTTTCCTGAAAGTTGTTCCACGCAGCATTTCTCAGCCGGCTAGAAATCAGTGGTGGTGAGGGGTGGTTCTTTGTGGACTTCAGGAAAGCTTGAATTTGCTGCATTGAAAAAAAAATAAATAAAAAGATAACTTAAACCTACATCGCGTCATGAATCACCAGCAGAACCAATACTAAGTTTAATTAACCACTCATTTTAAAAGAAAAACAAACAATTTATCATCAGAAAAAAAAAAAAACAAACCAAAATTTCCCGAACCAAAAATGTACTAAAAAAAATAAAAAAAAACACTTGAAATATTTTACTATTCACAAAAATTTTTCTTTTTTTTTATTAATTATTCAAACGAACAAAACCCATCACCATTTAATTTTAATTTTACCCATCTATATAAATTTATCTTATACAAAAAAAAAACCCTTACTTAATTATAACCTCGCCGCGTTGCAGATCTGATCCCGTTGAATCGTGGATTTACCGTCGACGCCGAAATTTGTTTTTTTTTATTATTTTTAATTTTAAATTATTATTTATTGTTTTCGTTAAAATTTATTTATTTATTTTTTTTTTTTAAATTTAATTAATATTTCTTACGTTTAATTTTTCTTTTCTTTTTATTTTATTGTTTTTATTTTCACATGGTTTTTCAACCCACCGTTTAGCAATCCGCCACCTTTTTTTTTCTAGGTCTTTTTTTTTTTTTATTATTCTTATTTTATAATTTTATAATTTTTATTATTTTAGTTATTATTATTATTATTATGCAATCATTATTTGATTTTTTTTTCTTTCACTTTTATTTTATTTTATCATCTATTTAATTAATTTTATTTTATATTTATTTTTCAAAAAGAAGAATCATTCCAGTCCAGACAAAAAAAAACTCGTCCGTCCTCTTCCATTTATTCTGCTTCAATCCCCTTCTTCTTCTCTCTTTTTTTTTCTTTTTTTTTTTTTTTCATTTCCGGCATTCCCAATCTATAAATTTCTTCTATTACTACTTTTATTTATTCCAAACTTTTATTCCTACTTCGATTTATTCCTAAATTATAATTACAATCGGTCAAATAAAATTAGTGTAAATATTTCGGAGTGTATTCAATTGATAAAAAAAAGCTGTCGGTTATAATTTTTCTGTTTTTTTTCTTCATTAATTTGTTTGCTTTTTTTATTTTTTTATTTTTTTTTTTTTTTTTTACAAAATGAAAATTACCATCTTTCGTAACAAACTTCCACGTTGAATTCTGTTTTCTTTACTGTTTTTTATTAAAGCTAAATAGACTGAATCGCGAATAACTGAAGACTAGCTTGTTTTAGATAATAAAGCCTGTATTCCATGAGAAAAATTGACTGACACTCAAAAAAGACGAAAAGAGAAAAATAATCTGATGCCCCATATAAAAGACAAAGACAACGGTTTTTATTTTATAGAAAAACCATTTTGCTGTAAAACAAAAAATAAAATAAAAAACGATGTCCTTGTCTCTTGTAAGAGGCATCAGATTATTTTTCTCTTTTCGTTTTTTTTTGACTGTCACTCAATTTTTCTAGTTCATCTAGTTTAATGAAATTAAAAATAAAATTTTCCATTCAACTTTGCACTGAAAATTTGCTCGAACAAACAATTGTGAATAGGATAGTATAAGTTGTGGTACTCTGTGGGAGCAAGCCCCTTTGTGTGGAGTTAAAACCACTCCTTAATTTAACCTCAAACAACGCTTTTACGATACATCTCGGCTTCTACTTCACTTTTTTTTATAAAACAAATTGGTGATTATTCCTCATAAAAAGTACAAGTAATCCACAGTAAATTAAATTATGAGGGTTGAATCTCTGTTTTTTAGGGGATGAAATTACTATTTTTTCTCAAACCACCACCATAGGTTTTAAAACCTAAAAAGGGCTAGTTTGCTGAAAAAATGGTTTCGTTAATGACTCACAGAGTATTACAAAAATTTTTTTTTAATTTGACAGTTCAAAAGGGTTCGCTTGTAAGTAAAGTTACAACGAGTGAAGTTCATGAAAGACAACGATCGCAAGCGCACAAGCCAAGCATTAGTGTAGCAAGTAAAGATTACAGTTTGGCATGTGAGGCGTTCCGTTATGATCCCATTAAAGAGAACAATAAACACAAACAAGTGGGTTAGAGAAGAGAAGGATTACAATGTATCGCAGAAACACATCGTTCTTACTGCACTTCAATATCCATTAATGTTTATAACAGAAGAAAACGGATAATTCAATTCAATTTGAAACAAGTGAACCCGAGGGATACAATCATGTTACCAATTCCCGTCATTTATTTCAACAGTTTTTAGTTGATATGTACGCAAAAATTGACGCAGAACGAATGATCAATGAAGATATGATTTATGAACAAGCTCCACAGGAGGACAGGAACAAATTTCATCGAAAAATATCATATTATTGGAAACGTTAGATGCTGGATGTACACAATTGTAATTTGGTTACATCAAAAAATCCATCCAAATGAAATTGATCAAGTGATTCGAGTTGAATTTCCGAATCCAGAAGAGGATCAAGAATTATAATGTAATGTGGAAGACTAAATATGAATTTGTCATGTAAGATTATACAAATAAATATCCAACGCCATATTTAAATGAGACACAAATGGAAGAAGATGGATATCCTAAGTATAGAAGAAGATCTCCGGAAATGGTGGCTCCACTGCCAAAATACGAATGCGAGGTATCTAAGAGATAGAAGTAGATAATCAATGGGTGGTGCTATACAATCTGCTTCTCTCAAAAATGTTTCAAGCACATATAAATTTGGAGTACTGGAATTCAGTGAAATCAATTAAATATATGTGCAATGCATTTATTAATAAAGGCAGTGAAATGGCTGTATCTGCAATAACCAGAGAAAACAGACAACAACATCCGAAAGGTGAAACATTTCAGTATCAAATGGCCAGATATATAAATCGTCATGAAGGAGATTGGCAACGAGTCAACGAATATATTTTACAAGAGAAACTGCCGAGAGATAGGCAGTGAACCACCTATGAATACGACATATCTCTCAACGAAGAAAGCAAGAAACTCCAGTCAAAGGTTACAAAGGAATCGTCAAAAGTGACGCACTATGACAAGTGTACACGGTGCATCCAAAAACTGCTTAGCACTTCTATCTCCGAATGCTACTACATGAAATTCGTGGAACAACATGTTTCACAGATTTAAAAATAGTCGATGGATATTTATGTGAAACATACAGAGAAACATGTAAGCGTTTAGGATTACTGGAAAATGATAACCATTGGGAGTTGGCACTTCGGCAGGTAATTGACACCAACCGTAGAACAAGTCTAATCTATTTGGAATAATATTGACACTGTGCAGTCCATCGTTTCCAAATAGATTAGTTATGGGAGAAATTCAAAGAAAGTATGAGCGATGTTGTATGGCATCTTATTCGTTTGGAAGACAAACGCTTAGCAATAAGCAATCAAACTTCAGTTGAATTCGGAATGCAAGCGCCACAAAGAGATGGAATCGGCATTGAATTCCGAAATATTGAAAGAGGAAAATTGGAATGTTGATAAATTGTCCAATACATCGCTCAAAATAAACCATTAGAAAGTCAAAAGCAACCTTAAGATTTCATCATGGATTATGTGGACAGAGGTATTGGTGGAGTAGTCTATTTAGAAGGACTAGGAGGTACCGACAATGAATTTTTGATAAGTTTGCTATTGGCTGAAATACGCGCTAAAAAATGGCGTCATCAGGAATTGCAGCAACATTAATGCAAGAAAGACGAACTGCTCATTCTGCTTTAAAGCTATCAATAAATCAGTTTCTAATGTATAAAGGGCATCTGAAGGCGCCTGAATCGGAAGCGGCGCCTGATATTCAAGCCTCTTAAACACTCTTCTGTTATTGTTATTAGAATAAAAGTAATATTTGGTAAAAAAACAGCATCATTGGTCGCTCTAATAACTTGCATCTTTTCCCAAAAGACAAACGACTATATTGAGATTGCAGTATATAAGGCATTATCGTCACAATAATGTAATAAAAAATAAAAAGCATTCTTGAGGTGGAATCGAACTCGAGATTTTCATCACCACAATCGACTGCTTGACGCATTAACTACGACCCAACTACATTGCTTTGGTAATTTATTTTTAAAGGCTTTAGTTTCATGTCGATTTTTCTTTAAATTGCAAATCGACTTTAATCTTGCCTTAAGGCGTTGCCACATGCACAAACAGCAAACCTGCATTTGAAACCGTCAAATCCATTTTTTGACAAAAAATGAAAACTTACAACATAATAATTATTAGAAAAAATGTTTGAATGGTTGATAACTATTACATTCAGGGAAATTTTTAATAAAATTAATACAATTTCATTCATAAAAACCTAAAGATATATTTTGCCGGCCGTCAAAATAAAATCCGTTCGTCAAAATTTTGAATGGTATAATTTTTGTCGGCTAAAGAACGCATTTTTGCTGTTTTCCGAACCCATCATTTCTCAACGGATTTTTTTGTCGGCTTTGATTTTGGTTTCAGTGTCAAATAAATGGCATTTTCCTTTATACGTTGTGCTGTAGTAACAATAATAATTTAAAATGAATACGGTAAGAACTTTATATTTGTAAACTATATTTTACTAAACTTTTGTTTATATAATTTGTTTGGGCGGTGACGTCATTTTGCAGTCCGACAATTCTTTTGAATGTGGCGATGTAAACTGATAATCCGACCGAATTGTCCGGTTTCTCATTTGTATGTGGCATGCACTTTATACAGTCTTAAATCGTCAAATTTTTCACGACTTTATATTAATTAGTTATAAGTGGCAATAAACAGTTTTATTAACTATAATCTAAGCTAAATTAGATAAAACTGAAAGATAGTGTTAATTTTTTTGGTTTTGTGTATGTTATCATAGTAAATAACAAAAGTCACGTACACAGTTTAAACAATAAGTAGATGTACATTTGGGGTATGGTGATTGCCCGCAGGCATGATGCCATAAATATTATAAAATAGATTGGCGACTGAAATATAAAGCTCTAGAGGATGGCAGGATGAATGAATCAGGAGAGTCAAAATCCTCCTTGCACGACGATACGATAGAATAATAAAAAGGTAAATAATAAAACAAACGTTTTTTCGGGACGTTGGCTAGCGGCTGCTTATACGGGCACATGCATAATTGCCACACGGCTGATGACAACAACAAAACAAAAATAATTGTTTTTGGGCAATACGAGAGCAGAATATTTTACCCGTTGTAACCGTACCTCGCTGTGCCTATAGAAGCATTTCTTTTAAAGGACTCCGAAGCAGCTCCCTACTATTCATAAATTAAATTCTTGCTTGCAACCAGTTATCACACGATATATTTTTATAAGTATTATGAATTGATTCACTCAATGTATACTTCACTTAATAGGAAGGTCACTTTTCAGCAGCACTTCAAATATTAACCCTTAACGAACGAGATCTTTTATTGTTTTTACCAATTAAGTCCTCTAAGCGAGGCCTTTTATCTGTTAAGGGTTAAATTAAATCTGCAAAGCAAAATACCCCAATTCGACAGTTCAAATATTAAATTAACGGCCTAAAGAAGACCGGCATATACATAGACCGTCTCTTCCTTCTCTTTGTCTTCACAACTACGAGAGAAGTCATGTGAGAAGACCCCTAGTCTATTCGCACTCCGATAACTGTCCTGACCAGAGTCTGCAGACCTGGTACTACTTCGTGCAAAAGGCATTTCAATATTCCTTTTGCTTTTTGTTATATGGCCCGTAGTGCCTAGTGGACCAAGCTCATCGGATTTTATATTCCATGTACTATTGAAATGCCTGACACCCATATTAGATGAACTTATCTACTATCTCGTTAAGAGATGAAAGACAGTTCTGAACTACTTTCGACGTGAGGGTTTGGGATTGAAGCGCTTTAATGGCAACCTGACTAAGACTTCCTTTATGGCAGTTACTTATCCCATTCCTTTGAACCATCCGTGAAGAAGTTTATAACTCCTGGTTTCAGAACTGCATCCATCACAGTCAGAAACTTTACGTCAAAAGGTAGTGACGAGATAGTATATTCGATAGTCTTAGGAATCGTTTTGTTACAGAGAATAGTTCAGTGCCAATTGGGCAATCGGCAGAGAGTCAGATGTAGCAGAGTATTCAGTGCTTGGGTGGATGTACTCCTTAGCGTACCGCTAATCTACAGGAAGAATGTTCTCTAAAGTTTCATCAACAGCTTTTGATTTTCGGTTTTGCCGAGAGCAGCCCTTTAGACTGTTACTCTAAATAAATGAATGGGTCTGACTACTGCGGTGCAGGGCCAGTAAAATTTGTATAGTGCTCCAGCCCCATGCTTCCCCAAAGGCAGTAGCTTACTTTACCCTCTCCAAAATCTCTGTGTTATTAACAGGTCATTCATGGCCAAATTCCAAAGTAAGGGGGACAATACGCCCACCTTTCGGTGTGCCCCTACTTACAAATTTTACAGCGGAGGACCCTCAAAGTTGTTTTATATGGAGGTGGCCCGATTGACGTAAAACGCTCCATATACACACAGATATATACAAAGTATAAAATTTAGATATAAAAAAATTGAAAAATTACAAAAATATTGTACAAATAAAAACATTACCAGCAAATATGATGAAGAATCAGGCTACTCGCACCAGGAACAAATTGCATCGTCCATTATGAATCTCACGAGACTCAAAATCGCGGACTCAGCTGGAACATATCGTCGTCAAATCAGGAATCGGCGTGTAATCAGGAACCAAATCGCTGCCATGTATGAACAGGAACAAAACCGCCGCCACGTGCGACTTTAAATCGATTGGAACAAAAACCGATGCCACGTGTGATCTTAAATAACTGCAACCAGAATCACTACGCCACTACGTAATGCACAAAACGAACCCGAATCGCAAAACATTGATGCTTCAAAAAACCGAGTCAAAAATATCAGTTTTTTACGACATATTTTATTTTTATTAATTACTACGTTCATCTTTCGAGGTCAAAAAGTAACACACGCCTTTCCTTCATTGAGGTAGAAGACTAACTGCATTCTTAAAAAAACAAAAGCTTTGCGACAACTCTCTGTCACTGACCCAACCCAAATAAAAAAACACAATCTTCTCTTTCTTTCCTCTACTATTCCACCAAAAAAATTTTACAACTAAACAGACAAATGAAAACATTTTGATCACAGCAGTATTTATTTCGCTCACCGCCCATCAAGCAACCGCATATAGAAACAATTTAGAAACAAAAATTGTTTCAAGACTTCATGTCATCAGCCAGTGACATGTTTTGCATGAAATTTAACCTGTCAAATAGAATGATTCACAATTAATGAAATTACACCATTTTTAATTGGTATAACATTTCGAGTGACGGACCCTGCATGAAATCGGAAAATGTTAGGTTGAGGAAAAGGTATAAGCGATTTCAGTCAATAAGGCAAAAATGCTGCCCAAACCTGGAAAAAAGTTTGTGGTGTTTACGGTCAAGATGCCTTATCGAATGCAACAGATGCACCTCGCTCTCAAAAAATCAAAGTAGACCGACACATTAGCATGACATTGCTAAGGAACTAAATAATATCGATCACAAAATAGTTTTAAATCATTTGCGTAAGGGTGAATATACAAAGAAGCTCGTTTTGGGGAAATCGCTACTGCAACACAACGAAATCGACCCAATTTTTAAGCAAATCATGACTAGCGATGAAAAATGGGTAAAATACGAGAATGTCGTTCGAAAAAGATCACGGTGAAAGAAAGGTGAACCATCACAAACGACTTCAACCTGAACCATATCTAACATATAACTAAACCATTCTCTTATTCCAAAAATACCCTATAAGTTTTAGAAAATTTCAAAAAAAAATTCTGGATGTTGTTTCTTCTGTGCTTAATTTTCAATTGGATAGGGCCAGCCTAATCCACTCCGGTAGTGGTAAATAGACGGCTGGCGATCAAACATTATTTCGGCAAGTTTCCCATTAATTGTATGATGATGGATTGTTTTTGACGGAAACACGATACACATTTGTTGGAGACATGGCTCATCATGCTGTGGCCATTGATAATCCACAACTTCCGTCTTAACAAACTGGATAACTGAGAAGGGCCGGGATGTAAGTTAGCCAGATGGATGCCTTGTACAATAAGCAGGGTCAACCGATGATTTTTGCAGTATAACCGGATGCTTAGCGTCATAAGCTGAGTTGAGTTTTTTTAGCCGACCGCCCACTCTCAGGATTACATCATGGTCCAAAAACGAAGATGGTGATTTGTTTCTTTGAAGGGGTAAGATTTCTAATTCAATCACGTTCTTTTGCGCTTCTTTTAATATAAATTTCCGAGCTTTACATAATAAGTCAACAAAGCACAGAAAACGATGAGACCGACTAAACTTGAACACATACGCTACGAGGATACTAGATCGGTTTTGGAAATTTGCATGTTGTTGACAACGACAGAATTCTTTTCTTTAGGTGACACATGTCCCCACGTTGTCTTGACTTATCTTTCATGATCTATTGAACGCAGATAGACAACAGACGTACGCCGCCTCTGAATCATCACAAAAACCATGAAACTGAAGATTGGTTCTGATGATATGATGAAGGTTCAAGATGACGCGAAATTTCAACGAGTTCCAATTTTACAAGACTATCCTTGATGTACAGCCACTGTTGATGAACGTCAAAAGGGAGTTTGTCATCCCAATAAAGCTTGAGAGTCCATAATTTCTGGAATAATAATTTCATTGAAATTTTGACAGGCGACATGTAACCGTTCTGTTTTGTCGAAATTTCACTTGATGATTAACTATAGTGATATTTAAACAAAAGACGTCTTTAGTTGGAGTCCAACGCGATCCAAGAGTTTTAACGGTTATAGTCTCTTCATCAAAATCCAGTATAAGAAGATCCTTCATTGCGTCCAAAATTTTATGCAAAAATTGCAGCGAATATTTTTTTCAAATGAATGCCGGCTTTGTTATTTCTTAACTCCTGGCTTGTCAGATCCAAAATTTATTGAAAAAACCCTGAAATTTGGATGCTGGAACCGAAAGGCACTGACTTATAAAACAGCTGCCAGCGAGAAGTGGGTTTGCTCCATGTATTCTGAGCTGGAGCCTCCTCACGGTAACCACAAGGTCCATCGTGTATCGCTGGAAAGATTATCACATGAAGTGAAGGTTAAGATCCTTGATAAACTACGCGAATGCATTGGTCTTCAACCAAGGTATCTTCATTTGAATAGCCCAGTTACTCAGGCCAAGTCTTCTGAGGCTGGAGCGTTTAAAGAACCACCATCCTCGTTGGTGTGTTTGTTAGTTACGTCCACGAGGAAAATAATGTTCACCTCAGCGGAGCCTCTTGCAAGGCTTGTTAAATTGAAGGTCACCAAATTTCCGGAGGTTCGTCGTAATAGGTATCGTGGGAGGGTGTCTTCACCATGTATAAAGATGGTGGGAGGGCTATATGTTGGGCATCACTGTTCCCTGGTCCTGAGATTTCGACTTGTTGAAACCAGAAATATTCATTCCATTCGTAAATGTAAGTTAAAGACACCTCTTTATAATTGGATTAAAGTGGGATAGGTAACAGCCGAACCACACGATGGATAAAAGTTGAGGTTTGGTGGAGCTACGGTAAACATCGCTGACCGTCTCACCAACCTCATAAATGACAAAAGCAAATGATGCAGTCAAATCGAAAGACCTGGAAATCCATGGGCAGGTACAATGGAACCAGAGCAAACAGCAGAAACTTGCAGGCAGAAGAACCAAGTCGGAGTAATGGCCTAACTCGACCAAATAGCCGTGCCTCTTATGTGGCGTGTCTACCTGCTGAAAAAGCCGAGAACGGATAACTCAAATGCTGAATTGTTGCGGGGTGACCTCAAATACTAAACGTTCGATAAACTTAGAGAAGTTCCGGGGGGTCCGTCAAAAGAATTGCACGCATCAGAACACATTTCACATTTCCACTATGACGAAACACTGTGTTTGACCTATGTATAATGGCATTTTCATTAAAATCGTAATGTACTGCACGTTTTTCTTTCACAAAGAGTGTGGTTTTGCAGAAAAGCATGAAATAAATCGAAATAACAAAATTACAATTCCCATACCTATCAATCCTGCTATTCCGGAAAAGGGCGCCTAAATGGAGTTTTGCCTCGAGGTATTAGTTAGGCGATACTTGAAGCTTAACCACATCACATTACTACACCCATTCGAAACATATTGTTTTTCCTTGTCATCACACTGGGACCATTCGTATTCTTCTTGTCACCATCTAACTCGTTATATTCACAAATTATTTCCTCCATAAACAAAATGGATAAAGAGGAATTTGAACAATTTGTGGAATTGATCAGCCGGAATAACGCCGCACTTATGGAAACAGTAGGACAAGTGATACGGGGACAAAATCAAGATACAGATATCCAACAACAAACTCCGCAAAACTTAGATGAAAAGGAAGTTAGAGAAATAAAAAAAAATTTAAATGCGAGCGATATATCGCATCTTCAACATCATTGGCAGAAAATTTTGTGGATGCCTTCGAGGCGCAATGTCGCATGAGAGGACTTAATAGTTCCAACACAGAACTATCCGTGAACGCAAAACGTGATTTATTCCTGTGTTCATTGTCACCGGACACTCATTACGAACTTAAAGTGTCTTTTACGGATGCCACCACACCGTTCGAACAAAATACAAACAAAACAATAACCGATTGTTTAATTAATTTGTATGCACACAAAACGACTCGATTTAAGGCATTATCACAGTTTTGGAATTGTACGCGCAAAGAAACACAATCCTTCGAACAATATGCAAACGAATTACTTGCAATTAGCCGTGACTGTGATTTTGAAAATCTCGATCGTCAATGGGCAGAGATAGCCGGATCTGAAAACAACACGTACAGTCAGAAATGCTGCAAATGAAGAATTGGAGACGATGGGCGAAGTGACATTTAAAGAAGATCTCGAAGTGGTGCAGTTACGAGAACGAGCAGAAAACGACGTGATAAAACCCAATGCAACAAACGGAAATCAAGAAAGTGTTAATAAAATACACGGAAAAAAACATCGAAACACTACACAACTTCCACAAAAGTTATACGCAAATCATTGCAAACGTTGCGGTAAAGAGAGACACACAAACGACAGTATACGTGTCCAGCAACAAATGTGATATGCCATTCGTGCAGGCGAAGTGGTCACTATGCGTCATGTTGCATTAAAACTGGCAGAGCACAAATTTATCAACAACAAAAAAACAATGGATATACCACAACTGCAACACCCACCAAAGGTGAGCCACGTAAGTCGGGAAACATTCACAAAATGGCGGCAACGTCCACAGCTGACGGTACCAGCAATGTGATGATGGTAGTGTTTACATTTACACTATAAATCATGTTACTAAAACAAGCAAGCGCATTGACATTCACGTCAATGGAATCAAAGCTACATTTGATTACGACTCTGGTGCATTCCATCATCGATGAACATCTCCGGAAACAAATAGGTCAACCAACTCTAATACAGGCACCTAAGCTGATGGCTTACGGCAGTCATCAATTACAAACTCTGTGTCAGGCAGATATACAAGTAACCTACAACAACGAAACACTCAAATTACCAGTAATTGTCATGAAACAGGCAAAACCGTTTTTGTTTGGTTTACCATTGAATTATTCAGTGATACAATGGGGCGCATCAAAGACTACAAAGTCAAAATACACTTGAAACATGATGCAAAACCGAAACGTTTCGACCCCCGATATGTCAAATTCGGGATACAGAACAATGACGAAAAGGAAATCAACAGATTAGTCAGCGAAGGCGTTTTGACACCAGTCGATCCAAATGAAACACCGGTAGAATGGGCTACACCAACTGTAAACGTACCAAAACGCAACGGAGACATACGAATCTGTGGGGATTTCAGCGTTACGATAAACCCCTGCTTGCTATTGGAGAAACATCAAGTAACATTATTTGATAATTTACGGCGCACACTTGCTGGTGGAGAACGATTCTCCAAAATCGATTTAAAGGATGCATATCTACAGTTCGAAGTACATCCAGAGTCACAACATTTACTCACAATCTCAACGCAAATGGGATACTACAGGTACAATCGATTACCGTTTGGAATAGCAAACGCTCCAGCTATTTTCCAACGATACATGGAAAAATTATTATCAAATATTGACTCAGTGGCGATATACTTCGATGATATTGCTATCACAGGAAAAACCGACGCCGAACACATACACAATTTAAAAGAAGTACTCACACGATTACAACAAGCGGGTTTCCGGATCAAACGAAAGAAGTGGACTTTCTTCCAGAACGAAGTGGTGTACTTAGGACATCGCTTCAACAAAAAGGGAATTTTCCAAACACAAGACAAACTGGACGCCATAATCAACGCCAGTCCACCAACGAACTCCCGAGAGTTACGCTCACTTATGGGGCTGGTACATTTCTACGAGCGATTTATACCGAAATTGCACGGCACAGCATATGATTTACACACACAAAAAATCAACGTTTCAAATGAAGAGTCATGAACAAGCAATTTTCAACAAAATTAAGTTCCAGCTTTCACGCGCACAGGTCTCACACCCGTATTATGATGAAAAGTATCTGTGTGTTACATGCGACGCATCAGACAAAGGAATTGGTGCTGTCCTTAGTCATCGCAACAGCGACGGGATTGACTTACTGATTGCGTTTGCATCAAGAAAATTATCAGGTGCTCAGTTACATTACGGCACAATTGACAAAGAAGCACTTGCAATCATTTTTGGGGTGCAAAAGTTCGACGGTTTCCTAGCGGGTACACATTTTACATTGGTCACGGACCACGAACCGTTGACGCACATATTTGGCAGGAATCGAAATTGCCTAAACTCGTTAATAATCGTTTAATTCGATGGGCATTGCTATTAAATTCATATAGCTATGACGTCAAGTACATTCTGCGAAAATTAAACATTTTGCCGATTTTTTATCACGTGTGCCGACTAAGAAGGATGGTGCTACCTGCATTATTCATTACGTATAGCCGCACTCTAACGACTACACAGCGGCCATCCGGGTATTGTAGCTATGCGTGCAATGGCTCGGTATTACATATGGTGGCCAAAACTCGATGAGGACATTGACAACTTTGTTAAACGATGCCAAAGTTGCCAAGAGAACCGAAACGGTCAACAAGAAGTGCCATTATACTCATGGAACGTTCCAGCACGCGTCTGGGAACGGATTCACATCAATTTCGCGGGACCTTTTAAAAACAAACATTTTCTGGTCGTAGTGGACGCGCTTTCGAAATGGGTAGAAGTCTATACGATGACAAGTATCACGACAAACATGCTTGAGAAAGTCCTTACCAGTTTGTTCATTCTTTAAGGAGTGCCTCAAGTAATCGTTAGTGACAATGGAACCTCGTTCGCGTCTCACGAATTCAAAACATTTTGTGAGAAGGAGGGAATGAAACATATTACCTCCTCGCCATACCACCCAAAGACAAATGGATTAGCAGAAAGATTCATTCAAACATTTAAACGACGAATGAAGTCAAGCGAGAAGGATAACGAAGATCTCGATCCTCAGCTCAACGCATTTTTATTTAGTTATCGCAACACACCACATAGTACAACGGCCAAAGCTCCATCTGAGATATTTTTGGGACGACGGCTTCCAACAATCTTCGATAACATAAAGCCATCTATTCAACGTAACATAAACAGACAGCAGATGCAATCCGAGAACGACAGAGCCCGCCGACTGCGGCATTAGAAAATAGCCCACACCAACTACAAGGATCCGCAAATACATCTGCCACCGTTCAACAGAATCGCAGTCCTCAAAATCAACAGGTTTCGGTAACCTGGTCCGAACCAACAACGGCAACAGTAGATCCAACTCCAGTTATACGACGAAGCCAACGTCCACATAGGGCACCAGTTCGTTTGGATTTGTGATCGCAGTACTCAACTGTGGTGGGGAGGAATGTCATGTGAAGCCAGCTTTAAAGTATTAAACGTACTCTTTTTAGTTTTGACAGTAGTATGTTAGGCTAGAATTTTTCCTATACACGAACAGACACATGTAATTCTAAATATTAATAAAGAATATTAATCCACCAACAATATCTTGTTTAGAAACACTAAACATAACAGATTGCTAAATTCCTTATTCTACACAGGCAATTTGGGTTGTCTGTAATGGTTAACCGCCGCGACCTTTGAACTTGCTTACATTTTTTAGTACAGTTTCTGGACGCAACTGTTCAATTTTCTTAGTTTACGTAACCAACTTGTTCATCAACAAGAAAACCAAAAAGTGAGAAGATGTTTTATACGATTAAGTATAAATATTGATTGCTGACGTTACTCGCTATTATATAAACATAAACAAATTAACCGTTAGGGAAAATTAAAACGAAAAACAAATTTTTGGAAAGGTGTTTACCTGATAACGACGCAAATCGTTTTATTTACTATTTTTATCCCCATTAATTTTCCTAAAATAAATTCGACTCGTCTTTGCACAAAAACACACACACACATACAACAAATCCATCAGAGCGCGATGAGATTGTTATCAGTTCGCGGAATACAAATAAAAATATATGACCCAAAATGTTATTAAATAAAAAAAATTCACGATAATAATTTGTGTTACACAACAAATCAACAACTTAATATTACTATAATGTCTTGTCTTGTTAACTCAATTTATTTACAGTTCAGCTTTCTTCGCATTCAGTACGCGCACGCATCACCTCAAAATAAAATAAAATCAAAATTACACAGACCAAAAAAAAAAATGATTCAACTCCCAACATTCAACGAAACGCTACATAAGGCTGTACAAGTATATCGCGAATCATTTGACGAGGAACCAAATGTGGCTGCATGTGGACCAGGCAGAGTAAATTTAATTGGTGAGCATATTGATTACAATGATGGTTTTGTACTTCCCGTTGCACTCCCATTTACAACAATAATAGTGGGTAAGAAACGGGCAGATACATTAGCCACAATTGTTACGTGTTGCGAGGGAGCAGATGGTGCACGACTCGTTACATTCGATACGAAAAATGTGACGAAAGGATCACCAAAGTGGGCGAATTATGTTAAAGGGATTCTACACTACTATTGTGAAGATTTAAATTTGGAGTATGGATTTAATGCGGTGATTAATACAAATGTACCTATTGGTGGTGGCCTCTCGAGTAGCGCCGCACTCGAAGTGTCGACCTTAATATTTTTAGAGGAACTTTTGGGACAACCAAAAAAACTCAAGTAAGTAAAATAAATTTTTATTGAAATTCTATAGTGTAATAAAACCGTTTAATTAACTAGGCTCGAAGATAAAGCACTGCTGTGCCAAAAGACTGAACACAATTTCGCCGGTATGCCATGCGGTATAATGGATCAACTTATATCTGTGATGGGGCAACAAAATCATGCCCTACTAATCGACTGTTTATCACTCGAGACCAAATTAATTCCATTCAAATCGAATGACATCGCCATCCTTATATGCAATTCGAACGTTAAACATGAGCTGTCCGACAGTGAATACCCACAGCGTCGGCAACAGTGTACCGACGCCTTAAAAGTGATCGGAGTAAAAAGTTACAGGGCTGTACAAATCGGTGATATTGCGTGTCTCAAATCAAATGATCTATTGTATCGACGGGCACGACATGTGATTACCGAAATTGAACGGACCGCATTTGCGGCTGGTGCCCTAAAAAAAAATGATTTCAAAACGGTTGGAAAATTAATGATTGCGTCACATAATTCGTTGCGTGACGATTACAATGTATCGTGCGATGAAATTGATTTCCTCGTCGATGAAATGAATAAATGTGCTGGCGTATTAGGTTCACGAATGACGGGCGGTGGATTTGGCGGTTGTACCGTAACCTTGGTGGAAAAAAGTTGTGTCGAATCAGTTGTGGCGACCGTACAAAAACGATACAAGGAGAATTTAAATAAAGTTGCTGATTTTTATGTTTGTGAACCGAGTGAAGGTGCCCGTGCGATCAATTTGTAGTAACATATGTAGCTGTCAAATAAAAAAATTGTATTCTTTTGTAAACGTTTGTATTTTATTTGTGAAAACGTGATGATTATAAGATGACGCCTTGAACTCTTATAAGATCACATCTCAAGGTAAATAAAACAAAATCAGTTTTTTACAAAAAAAAATTTATTTATACATACAAAAAAAACATTTAGCGTTGCAGTTCTTATATGAATGGCCGAATCAATCGACCACCTCGTTCATTGAACGACTATATAATTGGGTGTTAATATATAAACCTAAAGTTACATGTGTCTTAAATATTAATTAAATTAAATTAATTTCGTCCACGATTTCCGTTGCTATTCTGCTGTTGATCGTCATTGTTATGCTGCTGCACTTTTGATGGTTTTTGTTTGCCACTGCCCGACGTATCAATTTGCAAAATTGGCGCTGGTGTTGTTGGAATATCACAGTCATCGGTCGGTGGAACAACACATCGTAGTGAACGACGATCAAATACTAACATAGCGGGACACCGTTGAAGACGTGGATATCCACCTTGACATTGCCAATAACGGTTGCATGATTTGCCTAGTGCGACATTACCGTTAGCATCCTCATTGCAGAGTGCTAAATAAAAAAAAAAATTAATTTTATCATAAATATATATTGGATTAATTCAAAATATGTTTGTATATACGTACGATGTTTTTGGCATCCCTCAACATTCTCGGGCCAATCACAACTGTGTGCATTCTCATTGTACAGCAATCCACCGATGCACAATTGTTCGGTCGCTGTACCATTCCAACACGTCCAATACCGTGTACACGATGTTTCATGGCCAAAGATGCCATACAACCAATCACAATGCTCCGCCGAACTTGGTGTATTCGCCAATTTTTTAGATTCACAATAGTTTGATCGCCAAGGATAATCGCAACCCTCGGTTACACCACGATTTTTTCCCGCAAATACTAAACCATTGGGACAATCGTATAGCTCGGGTTGATTGTTGACACATTCCCAATATCGATCACAATACAGCTCATCGGCGACGACACGTGATTTTAATTTACATGGATCATCTTGTTGGGATGATTGTGCGGTTGTGTAACCTGTAAATGTAACAAAACGAAAAAAAAAATTAATTTAGACTAAATAAAGTACAGGGTCAAACTTTCAAATTTTAATGAGATTTATGTACATAAAACAAGTTTAAAGGCGTTTATGGTTCTCTAGTATGTAGCATAAACACCAAAAAAAGAGAAAGATAATTTCTTTTTTAACGTTACGACGCTATTCGAAAGTAAAATTAAGTTAAGATGAAAATCGTAAACATGCTACAGATATCTATAAAAACCAACGAGTTTACAAATAAGGTCATTTCACATCTCATTAGTTATATAAATCGGGTCTTATGACCCATGAATCTAAATACTGTCTCTCCGTTTATTATGTTGTATTTCGAAACTGCACAAGCCGCGCGGGGTCGAATACGTGAGAATTTTTTTTTTCCAATTTTTTTTGCTACGATTTTGCTTTGTCATTTACAATACAAATACAACGTCGGTTCCCATAAGTATGCGATTGTAATAAAATTCACATGGGTGTGTAGGCGCGAGTGTGCGGGGCAAGAAAATTTGTAATTCTTTAAAATTCAAAAAAAAAAAATTCTTAAGTTTTTTAAAATGAAAAGTGAATGGAAACATAATAATGTATGTGCGCCAACGAATTATATTGTCTGAATGTGCGACGACACAATAATGATATGATATTGATGGATGATGATTGCGCGCACACATATTTCTAGAGATTACATAAATATGTATGCGTGTAATTGTGATTAACGATTTGTTTTTAGTTTAATTATGTAATTTAGTTATTGTTCTCGCGGGGCTTAAATTATATTTGGACATAAGATTGTTGAATAGGTTATGAAATTATGTTTTATAATGTGGATCTCATGTATTTGTTACATTGATATAGTCAAGAAGCTTTACTGGTTTAATTTAAACGGTTGAATTCATAATTTCTCTAAATTCGCAGTGGGAAAATCGAACAGGAGTGAATCCGTCCGACCTAAGGTACGCGGAATGGAATATGTTGTCAATAAAACTAGACGGTTCTGTTAGGAGCTCCAAAAATAACAGTACAGTTAGAAAAAGAATTGAATTTAAAGGTTAGTCCACAAACAATACGAAATTTTTTGCACAGTAAGGGATACAAAGGTTGTGTCGCACGTAAGAAGCCTTATTTAACAAAAAAAATATTGCCAAGAGACTAGATTATGCTTTACGATATGTAAATCAACCAGAAGGATTTTGGAACTCCGTTGTATTCGTTGATGAATCCAAATTCAACATTTTTGGATCAGATGGACATAGAACTGTATGGCGTCAAAAAGGTACTGCACTTAATAGTAAGAATATGATCCCTACTATCAAACACGGTGGAGGAAATGTCATGGTATTGGGTGCCATGGGTGCAGGGGGGGTCGGAGATCTGGTGTTTGTAGAGACTACCATGAATAAAGAACAATATTTACAAATTTTACAGAATCATTTAAAAAGCAGTGCGACAAAAATTGGAATATCTGGGAATTTTAGCTTGGTTCAAGACAATGATCCCAAACATGCATCCCACTTGGTGAAAAACTGGTTGATCTACAATGTCAAATCCATTTTACCGCACCCTCCACAATCGCCAGATCTCAACCCCATCGAACATCTTTGGGATAATTTAGAAAAACGGGTGCGACAACATGACATTAGAACAAAAGCCGATTTAAAATCTAAATTAATCGAAGAGTGGCACCAAATTACGGCGGAAGAAACAAGAAAACTTGTGCATTCAATGCAGAATCGCCTAAAACAGGTCATAGCTCAGAAAGGATGGCACACAAATTATTAATTATATTTATTATTAATAATACTATGAACTGTATGTTTTTTTTTTTTTTTGATGTATGTTTTTTCTTTGATTACGTTTTGTTGTATTTTTGTTGTATAAATGAATTTGTTTTTATGCTTTTTTTTGATTTTTTCAAATGTGATATTGTTGGTTAATAAATGGAAAAAGTCAAATGATAAAGGTGTTGTGTGGGGAAAATACTTGAATTTAATGAAAAGGAAAAAGGTGTATGTTTTTTTTTTTGATGTGGTGTATGTATATATCAGCGTTTTAAAACTCGCTCTGTAAAATTTGTTATTTCCTTTCTACACATAGAATAATAATTTTTACAACTGATCGATTTGAATAGTGAGTAGAAAACCAAAACATATTCTGATGATTATTTATTTTGCATCGAACAAACAAGAAAGGAAAAGTATTCTCTACTCAGTCAATTCAATACTACGAAATATTCTATTCGTTATTCAAACAAAGGAGAGAGTGAAACTTTAGAATGGAAGATTAATTTTGTTTAAGTTGCGCATAAGGAAAATAAAATTTGTCGTTTTACACCAAATTATCATAAAATATTCGAATTTTTGGCCAAAATTATCACTGTTTGAACTCAATTCTCGATATAGCCCCAAAAATAAATCAAAACAATTTTGCACCTTTAATAAAACTTGTACATTAAATTCCTATTCAAAAATTATTCACTATAATTATTCATTCAGCAGTGAACAAAACAGAAGAAAAATATATTTCTATTCTATTCAGTAGATCGATTTTCTCATTTTGTTTCTTTTCTTCGCTCATTATTTATTTGTTAATGAATAGTATTCGTGAATTTTTGGTTTACTATTTTGATCGAAGAAGAGAAAAGAGAATTGGAAAATTCACTTAAAACTAGAAGAAAGGGAATAAAAACAAACTGAAGAGTAATTTTGAACGCTGGTATATATGTATATATTGTAATGTTAATTTTGATTAAATTTAATTTAATTCAAAGTAGAACGATAGATTGTCGAGTGAAGGAAAGACGTATTTTCTCTTGCTGAATGAATTTATTTAATTTAATTTAGTTAATTTTGTTTTTTAATTTAATTATTTAAATTACATTTTAATTCAAATTTATTTAAGGATTTGTATACATCTTGTATGTGATGGGTGGTAGTGGTGTTAGTTAAGTATACAGATTTTTGTTTTCCTGTGGGGCTTGGTGGAATCGTATGGGATTTTCAAAGGCATTTTTTTTGTGTCGTCTTATGCTGTGTTTCTTATTTCTGATCTAGCCGGTCTGATTGGTCTGAGTACTGGGGGGTTGTTTCTTATTTCAGCTCAGATCAATCTGATCAATTTTTTTTTTTTTTTTTTTTTTTTTTTGTGTTTCTTATTTTTTTCAGATTGATTTTTTTTTGATTTGTAAAAATATTCCGATTTCTCAGATTAGTTTTTGTTTAGCTACCTTACCCACGTAATTCAAATATGTACATTACCGCATAGAGAACTGTCATTCTCATCACTTATTTTTTTTTTTTTTTTTTTTTTTTTATTTTTTTTTATGTAAACGTTATTAAAATGGAAATAGAAGGAAATTTTAATTATTATGTGGACGAAGGTCGATAATTTTATTAAATTGAAAATTTTTGAAGGTTGAAAATTGTTTTGATCTGAAGAATCTACAACCTGTTTCTTATTTCGGATCGACCAGATCGAGCTGATTTCCGATTTCAAAATCTGTTCGATCTACGGATTTGAATGGGAAACACAGCATTTGTTTTCAGTTTGTGTAAACGTTTTTGTTTACAAATATGAATGGTTTGATATTAAATATATCGAGATGTAGTCTGTGAGCAATTTTGATTGAAATTAATAATCATTGAATGAGTAATTTTGCATTTTTATTAAAATTTTTTTTTTTTTTTTAAAGCATCGTCGTTCTTCGTGTTCCTTTGAACATTAGATTTTCATAGTAGAGCTAATCTATGAAGGGACACGAAGCCTAGCGATGTTTGGGAAAGGAAGTCAGTTTACTAAAATGCAGAATTGAGTGTTGGAATTTTATTGAGTTTAGTTAGGGTTGTGTGCCGGCTGCAGTTCGATATATTTAGTTCCTGGTAAACATTTTTATTTCCCTCTTTACATTAGTGATTTGACTTTTTTAGTCTGACGTCATGGCTGTCGAAAATATTAATTTTAATTTTTCCAGATTTATATTAAATTGCTAATTAGTTTAATTTTATTGTTAAATATTTATTTTTTATTTTTATTTTTATGTTTTATTTTTAAATATAGTTGTAAGTATATAGGGATTAATTTATAATTTGTTTCAGAGAAGTTAATTTAATTTTAACTTAACTAATTTATTTATTTTTATGTGTAATATATCGTGTTTTGTTCATTAATGTATATTAATTAATTTAGTTTAAAGAAGATTTAAAGGGGTCTCTTCCTTAATATGTTAATACATAATCCAATTTTCAGAATACAACATAGTTCCAGAATAATTCATTATTATAGGGATTAAATTAATCCTGAGTTTCATAATTAAATTTTAGCTTGAATCAACCCTCCAGGATCAACAAGTAGTAAATTAGCTGTAGTTTAGAAATTGTGTTGTCCTGTGCTAACTATTTTACTATATAATTACTAACAATTTACTAACTATCGGCTATACCTAGGTGTCTGTAACCGGGCCGATTCTGTCACTTCTAACTATCCTATCCTATCCTTCGGTTTTGTTATGTGTGAAAGAGTGCACGGTGGGACCCGGCCAAGGGTGGACATGATGCTGTCACATTTATGTGATATCGCGGGTGGTTGTGCTCTCCTTGTGGTAATGGTGCTTAGGTATCTTCAGTATGGAAAGCATTCACCTGTGTTATAAAGTTGGTTTGACAGTTTAATGACCACATCACTAACACGGGATTTCTTGCTTCATAAGCTTGGCCGTGCATTCGTATCAATCAATAAAACTAGACGGTTCTGTAATAAGTCTCAAGATCGAGTTACAATGAATCGCCTCGTTTCGTTCCATCGTTCTCCGTCTCGTCTTTTCCGTTTATTTGATTACATTGTTGATTTGCCAATTTACCGTTCCTACCTTAATAGTGTTCCGTTCTCATTTTTTATAATATGTGATCGAGGATTATTGTGCTTTTTCATAATAAGCGCTGGTTCCCATACATTATTTTTTCTATATACATACTACAGTTTGCCCCTCAACAAAATCAGGTCTTTTCTTTGTTTGTTTATCGTAATAGTTTTTTGACTTCTCCTGATTCGTTGTTAATTTTGCTGTTACATTTAATTCTACTCTGGGTTTAAATAAACTCTCTCTTATCGGAATTTTCGTTCTAGTTCGCCGACTGAATATTAACTGGCTTGGTGACGCACCTAAATTGGCGACTGGATGATTCCTGTACTTCAACAGCGCATATTGGATATCCTTCTTGTCTTCTATTGCTTTCTTAATCAGGTTCTTTGCTATATTGACTGCTTTTTCGGCATGCCCATTCGACCTTGATTACGTTGGGCTCGATGTTTTTATTACAAATTCCCAGTTTTTGCTGAAATCCTCCATTTCATGCGATGCAAATGGCATGTTATCACATATCATAACTTTTGGTATCCCATGAGTTGCAAACACGTTTTTCAGGTTGATAATAACTTTGTTTCTTTATTTTGCAATGGTAGTGCCTCAATCCATTTTGAATAATACTCACTTACAACCAAATGGTCATCTCATCTAACTTGCTTAATGTCACACCCTATCTTGTTAAACGCTAACTCTGGAATTTCATGAGAAATCAGTGGTTCTTTGACATTCGAGTTTTGAAATTTTTCACATATTCGACATTTCCCAATAAAATGTTCTATGTCTGTATCTATTCCAGGCCAATATATTATATGTCTACCTCTTTGCTTAGTTTTCGTTATCCCTATGTGAGATTCATGTAGAGCATTCAGCATTTCCGATCTTAAATGTACGGCACCATCACCCTCTCGCCTAAAAAAACAAGACCTTCTTCACAATAAATGAGATCCTTGAATTTCCAGAATGGCTTTATTACATCTTTAAGTTTATCTTTTGTGTTAGGCCAACCATCTTTGTATACATTTAATAAATTTGATAATGATTCATCTTTCGCCGTCTCGCTAATCATTTTCTTTTTTTTCTCATCCGAAATATTAATTGTATGAATGATCTCCTCAAATTCTTGAAATCCATTTGCCGGTTCATCCATCAAAAAACTACGCGATAAATGGTCCGCAATGTGTAGTTCCTTCCCAGGTTTATATCTCACTATCAGTTCATATTTACACAGTTTCAGTTACATTCGTTAAAGCCTTGACGAGTTTACTTTATGAATTTCGTTCTTCATTACACTGACGAGTGGTTTATGATCTATGTGAATTTCAACACTCCTTCCAAATATATAATTATGAAACTTCACGCATACATATATTATTGCCAAGAATTCTTTTTCTACCTGAGCATACTCTTTTTCAGTGTCATTTAAGCTTCTGGACGCATATGCTACAGGGTTTTTCTACTGAAGTAGGACACACCCCACTTCATTCTTACTTGCATCCGTTTGTATTACTATTTTTTTTCACATCAAATGATTACAAAATCGGTGCCTTAATTGCTTTATACAGTTTTCATGTGATTGAAGCCAACTAAATTTTACATTTTTTTTTAACAATTGCCGGAGAGGTTCAGTTATCTCGGCCATATTAGATATGTACCTTCGCATATAATTGACCATACCAAAAAAACCTCTGCAGTTCCTGTTTAGATGTATGATTACTCATTTCCGTAATAGCCTTTACTCTGTTTGGGTCACATCTTATCCCATCGATTCCAAATTATCTGGATTAAAGGTTATGTTTAGTTGTTTAGCCCTTTTTATGACTTTTTCTAAATTGAAATCATGTTCGTTCTCACTTCGTCCACTTACCAATACATCATCTATGTATATGAATGTGCCAGAAATATCGCCAAAATTCTTTTCATTGAGCCTTTGAAATGTTTCAGGAGCAATGTTAATCCCAAAAGGTAGCCTTTTAAAGTTATACGTTCCAGATGGAGTACTAAATGCACACATTTTTTTCGATTCATCCTCTAGTTCAATTTGATAAAAACCATCTTTAATGTCTAGTACTGTGAAATATGTGACGCCAGTTAACCTAGTTGTAAGATCCTCTAATTTTGGTATTTCATAAAAATCCTGTTTAATAGCCTTATTGAGAAATTTTGCTACCACTATATTACTAACCCAATCAGTTGGTTCTAACAGCCGTTCTATAATACCATTATCTTCTAGCTTATCTAATGATGTTTTAACTTTTTGCTTAATAGCAATCGGGATTCTTCTTGGCGGCCCTGCAATTGGTTGTGCATTCTCTTTTAAAACTAATTTGAGTTTATCCGGAAATTTGCCTAACCCTTTAAAAATTTTTTCATTAGCCTTAATGAAACTGACACTATCCTTAGTAATATCATAAATATTTTTCATTAATTTAAACTTTCTAATGGTATCTAATCCAATTATAGGTTTAACGTTCGAATCCACAATTATAAACATTTCTGCATACCGCCTGTTTTCGAATTTAACTATTAGCTCAGCCAAGCCATACATTATTATCTTGGTACCGCCAAATGCTCTTAATACTATTTTTGTTTTCTGAAATTCTGGTTTGATATCCAACCGTTCATAAATTGATAAAGGTAGGATATTAACATCTGACCCCGTATCAATTTTAAACTTTATTTTACACTCATTTATACAAAAATTCTCAAACCAACCCCTATCCTTATATAATAATTCATTATCCAGACTATCTATATATAACTTCCCACTTTCCACAATATGATCATCATAGTCATCATCACAGACAGGGCCCGAATCCATATCAACTTCGTTTACACTTTTGCTGCGACAACACCTCGCATAGTGATGTCTGCCTTCGCATCTATAGCATCTTTTATTATATGCTGGGCAAGCGCCCCTCTCATGCATTCCCGAACATTTAAAACATTTAGATCCCATCCGGTGTCGTACCTGTGATGACTTATTATTAAATGTATTACTGTTACTGGCATTCATACCTCGCACCACAGCTACTTCTTTTGAATCCTGTTGTAAAACCTCCTGTTGTAAAACCTAATATCCTGTCTCGATGTTCGTTCCTCTATTCGGCATTTATCAATCACATCCTCTAGGTTTGGATTCCCTTCCTTAATGAATTTTTCTCGCAATTGCAGATCTCTTAAACCAAACACTATTCGATCTCTCATCATTGAATCCTTTGCTGCTTCAAATGGACAGGTCTGTACCATCTTTTGCAAATCCTTTATAAAATTATCGAACGATTCATACTCCATCTGATGACGACCATAGAATAAATGCCGTTCATACAGCACGTTCATTTCGGTGTACAATACTTTTCAAATGCATCCATGCAGCCTTTTATAGTCATCTTACTGATGTTTTTTATTTCCGTTGTTTCCATGACATCCAGGGCTTCGCGTCCAATTAAATTTTTAAAAATTGCGACTATGATTTTTTCATTAGATTCGTCATGACCACTAGCTATTAAAAATATTTCAAATTCCGTCTTAAATAAGTTCCAGTTATTTGATAAATTTCCTTTCATCCAACCAACGACATTGGTTTATTTAAACACTCTATTTTCACAACTATATACGCCAACTTATTGTTAAAACTCAACGTGGTTTCCAGTGAAATGTGTGTTTATGTTTGTCACCACAGTGATATACTTATATGTGTAAGTATTATTATTAGTATTATTTTTTTTATCTTTAATTCTCCAACTGCGCCTTCTGTTATATTTAAATAAAACTCTTTTATTTATTTTATACTTCTGGTGTGATCATGATCACCATCACTGTATCTATTTTTTAATGTCATCCTTTTTCATGTTTCTAATGAAGTGTGTCTTCATTTGTTTAGCTAGGTTTACATTGTATATTTATGCTAGGTTTACATTATGTGTTTATATCCCAATACATCTTATACATATACTACACTACGAGACTCTAAAATCTTTAGAAATTCTCTTTGTCCATTAAATCTGAATAGGGACGAATCTGGGTATTTTAAGACTAGTTTTCTCCAAATCAAAGAGTTAGATGAGCGAAGAATGAGTGAAGAATTCTTGATCCAAACTAGAATGACCCGGGATATCTATAACTTGTTATTGTTGACTTGTTACTTGACCAGCGATATCTATAACATTTTTATTTCCTCGATAAATCGTTCAGTATCCATTTTTGTTAATTTAATTTAATTTTTAACAATTTAATTATTTTTTTTATGTTTTCAACGAAAATCCCTAGGTAGTTAAAGCCTACTTCACAGGTTATGTTAAAAAAAAAATTAATTTGATTTGTTTGGTTAAAATGTTCCGTCTTTCCGTAAATTCTAAACTTTTTGAAAAAACGAATGAGCTCGTCCGTCTCTTTCCATTTTATTTTAACTAACCATTCCGTTTCTTCATACAAAATGTACAGAAAATATCTAAAACTAATTTGGACGGAGAAGCGGAACGAAATGATACGGAAACATTGTAACTCGACCTTTATTTAGTAAACTGGCTATTTGATCCGTGTATTCTCCCTAAAGAAAGAGAAAGAGAGAAGTAGACCAAGGAATTGGCAGAGTGAGAACACACAGGAGAAAATAAGATAACAATATGGTATATGCGGACTCATTTTCCAATAAATGGTACTTATTGAGAAACAGGCCTTTTTCTAATATGCAGGCATACACAAATTGTGCAGTGGGACCTTTCTTGTATAAAGCGGAGATTTGAATAACTAGAAAAGAATAACTTCTCCATTTTCCCAAAGATTTATTAAAGAAATTATTTCCTTTTCTCAAATATAGTATGTCCCCTCCCCCCCCCCCCCCTTTTCCAACAATTCTTTTTTAGCAATCTTAACTTATTCGATTTGGTAAGTTTGGAATGATACATCTAACATAAAAACGAAAGCTACGTTAAACAATCCACGACTCACTCGAGCGCCCTTTCCTGTAAATAGCGTAGGTTTTAGGAAGAAATGAAAGCTACGATGTACATTCAATCCATCACTCACTCGACTGTAATGCCCTTTCTTATATATAGCGGAGATTTGAATAGCCAGAAAATAATAAATTCACCATTTTCCTCCTTTTCCAAAATATTTTTCCCCTTTTCCATTAAATCGGATTTGGCAATCTTAACTTATTTGATTTGGTTAGTTTGAAATGATCAATCTAACATAGAATCTACAGGGCTTAAAGCATTGGACTACATGATTAATAAATATTAAGAAAAGTAATGGGCCAAGACGACTACCTTGTGGAATCAAAGAAGGAACATCATACAAGAACAAAATGAATCGTGCGTTAAAAGATACGACACAACCCATTTAATCGAAATGAAATCGGACCCAAAAGCAATTAATTTACGCCAAAGAATTGCGTGAACTAATTAATCGAAAGCTTTCGAATAATCTGTATAGGTCACATCCAGCTGACCACGGTTTCCAACTGTCTCGAGTATGTCGCTAGAAAAAACGTCGAAATTGGTAATTGTTGATTGAAGAAAACTATGTTGGCGAGAACTTATTCTATTTTTTGTATGAAATTCTAATCTATAGATTTAACCAACGATTCAAAAAGCTTTATTGGTATCACCGAGTGAACCCAAATGCATCTCTAACAAGTAATATCGCTTCTTCTATACCTGATTTAAATATTTGGTTAATAAAATTTTTTTACAAATGTCAACAAATACACCACTCAAATATCTTAGGTTAATAAAGTACAGGTTCGCATAAAGGATGTACGCATTTATTTAAAATTAATGATGAGATACCATCCAGACCTAAACCACCAGCAGTATTTAAACATTATAAACCATTCAAAATCTCCGAGATAGTGAGTTGGTTCGTAGTATATGAATTGTAGCGACCGTCATAGTCGGCAGAAGCGTTCATTAAATCAAAGTAGGGAGAACCTGAAAATGGATCATTATTGTGCGTCATAACCAGTGGATAGCCCTGTGATTTCCTTCTTTTTATCTTTATAAAGGCTTAGTAGAAATTTCCCTTTCAATCCAAATTTGACTATCCAAAATTTTATAAAACACAGAGACAGCAGCCGAAATGTTTAGTCCACCAAAACTAGAAGTCGGTACGCTGAATAATTTGATTTCGTCAAGGTAATAAACTGCAATAACAAAAGGCCAAAAAAGCGCCACATTTGATCTTGATAATAATTGATCACGATCACGCCGAAACGCAGAATAGCATGTAGGAAAAAACTAATCAGAATTGAAATTAAAAGTCTCTGTAAACATGACAACATCATAATCGTTGCATAAAAATGATGAATAAATAGCATGAGCTTTGGTCGGCGTTATGATAATACAGATGTAAACTATTGTCGATTTTTTGGTTGTATCGGACGTTAATTAGACGACTGTGTTAGATGATGGGTAGAACCACCGGAGTTAAGTTTTTTGGTCGGCTAGTGAACTCTCTCACCAAAATACCTGCTAAGGCCTACTGGGTTGAAGTAACTAATGAAACAATGCAAGATCCACACCAATTTTGAGTGAAACAAAATTAAGCCTGGCAATAGCAGAAACCAGTAATCAACATTCTATAACATCTTGTGAAGACGCTTGTGACGTAAATATATTTTCTTCGTAAATATCGTTACATGTCACAATAATAACAACCGGTTCAGGAATGCTTGGATGAACATGTTGAAAAGCTGGTGATATAGGAGCAATGTTATTATTACTACTATACAGAACTGGAACAGAAATTCTATCGTTCACCGATAACATTCCCTTTTGAAGCTCATCAAACCTCTTATCGACTTTGGTAGACAATGTGTTAACTATTTAAATAGCCAGCCAAATTATCCTTAAATTTCAAAATCTCCGTCACGTTCTACATATTGGAAACATTTTAGCAGTCAAAACACACAAACCTATCGTATGGGCACCCTTTAAAAAGCTTGTTGATCCACTTTGAAATTATCAACACAAGCAGGATGGAAGACTAATTTACATTCACCAAAACAATACGAAAAAATTTGAAAATCATCAGCATAAAGATACTTCGAAAATTTCAAAATCAATGGAGTATCATTAAAAAACCTTACACAGAACCTTGCGGTACCCCAGTTAGAACTGGTTGAAACCGTACTAGTACGAACATCCTGCGTACGACAAGACAGATAACTATCAATTAGCTTGCGCGCCGTGCTATCACAAAAAAAACACATTTTGCAATTTAAACAGTAAAACTCTTAGAAAGCTCATTCCACTTAGGCTTTTGAGGAAGGTTTGAAATTTTATTCAAAAAAAGAAGATTTCGTACAGATGATTTGAAGAGCTTCAAAATTATATCGTTTTACAACTTAATTTTAACAACTACAGAATGTGCAAGTTGAAGATCACCCAGGGCAGTCTTGACAAGGTTGTCATAATCAATATTATTGTAATCTTATCTGTGTGAATATAACAAGACCCAGTAGTGACGGATTACATGCCTTAAGAAAATGTGTTGCCTCACTATTGATCACTTTGAAGTTATGGCTATCTAAAACACAACGAAATTTAACGAATATTTTTAAAGAATTTATCCGTAATAAAAGTTTTTTCTATAAACTATTCTAGCATAGATTCAAACCAATTTTTTAGCCAAGGTAAGTGAGTAGGAATTGTGAGAATTGTGCATCGCTTCCGAAACCGTATAATTGTTTGAAAATATGAAACTCAATTACTGGTACAGAAATCAAAACAAATTAAGGTTAACAAATTATAATTAATTATTGATTTTTACCGAATTTAAATGAACATATCCTAGGGTTACTTCTACCTGTCGATTACATATATCTCATATTTGGAGTTTCAGTTCCACAAAGTCGCTGAGTATATTCAGATATTATTCGAGTTTGCTAGGGATTTAATTGTAAGCGTTGACAATTAACGTGAGATTTTCGAAATTCCATATTTTCAAGATTATTCGACTGTTTTCAGATATTTGTTCGAGAAACAGGTTCATTTGCTTTTGCATTGCATAGCATTGAGATTTTTCAAAATTATTCTGAGAATTTAAACACTTTCGAGATTTTCGGGAATAGTCGATTATTTTTTTAGAATAACGCCGTTATTCTAGAACTCTAAGATTATTCGAGTCTATTCGAGGCTTTTGTAACATTTCATCTAGAGGTGACAGTTTCTGAGTAGGTGGATAATTTGACCGGATCGTCCTGTGTTTTCCACTCTTCGCTGAATATTTCAGTTATATGTTTGAATTTTGCGAGTTAAGTAATCAGCTGATTTGCATTCAAATTATTTCAAAGAGCAAATGTCAAATTAAAATTTCGTTTTGTTTATACACAAAAGTTAAATTTAAACAAAAAATGTCATAAAACATTAAAAATGTTTCGTTTTCATTTTTGTGAAAGCTTTTTATAGTTAGTTATGCATTTATCGGCGGTTTCACGGAAAAGACATGAAACTCTATATCTACAAATAAAAGCGGACGACGATTTTTGGGTTTGTTGCCCAGGTTCCAATTGACTTTTTTACGCAGATTTCTTTTATTTCATAAATATTACAACCGAATATAATTCATTTTGTAATTTATCTACATTAAATGTTGTTAACTGTTTGTGGAGTATAACACATTGGTTAACTCCAAGTTGGTTACTTCATTAATTTAGCTGCCCTAGTTTTAAGGGCTTCGTTCGTCGAAGCCGTTTTACTGGATATGTATTTATCAGCATACTAATAAAACGCAAATCCGCATTTTAATGTTGACGAAGGCGATTTACGTGTTTCTTCGCTTAATTGATTTTTTATCGCTTGATTTTCTCGCTATCATTCTTTATGTACCATGGCATGGTGCACTTTATTTAGAAAGGTTTGAGTTACTCTTACGTTAGTTTTCTTGGTACAGCTAAATAGTTGCATACCACAAGTATTTTGTCGTGTTTGCATAAGGAATTGGTTCTCAATTCAGTTGAACAAGTAACCAATTAACACTTTTGTTGTTGAAGTTTATATGTACAGATTTAGTTTCGTTGAGTTTAAAGGCGTCATTTCTTCGTCCAGCTGCTCAATGGATTAACGGGATTTTGTAATTTACTGGTTGACCTCTCTATGTTGTCTCCTATTGACAAGATTGCAGTGTCATCCGCAAATTTTACAATACTTGTTCCTTTTGTGCTTGGTACGTCTGGAATACATAATGTATGGAGTATTGGCCCCACAAGACTTTCTTGTGGAACTCTAGCCGATATTTTCTTTAGTTCGGAGTATTCCTCTTCATATTTTACATGAAAAGTGTCGATCAGCTAGAAATGACTTTAAAATCAGGCAAAACTGCTTCGACAGATCTCTGTGCAGTTTATATTCCAGGTCTCGGTGCCATACTTTGAAAAAGGCTTGAGATACATCCCAAAAAGGCACTTGAACATATTTTTTTTTTGGTTTTCAAGAGCATCTTCAATTAAATCTGTGATTCTGTGCACTTGATCTATGGTACAGAGTGTCTCTTTATAAATACTAATTGTTGGGGGGAAGAATGAGTTTTCATAATTCTATTACTGATTTTAACCTCTTGAATAGTAGCTTTTCAAATAATTTTAAAATCGTAAGAACTACGAAAATAGGCGCGAATGATCTTTTCTTTGGCGGCTTGCTAGGTTTTAGAATCATTATCATCTCTGCCATCTTCCACTGATACGGAACGCATTTTAGTCTGAACGCTGCATTGAGTACTTGTCTCTAAGACCAGTGATTAGGTCATAATTAGGGGATTTCTTGAGCTTAAGTTGCTGTTAATTGCATCTTTTAGCTCTTGTAGTGTCAAAAGTATTATGTTTTGGTTATCCACTTTATTTGCTGGAATTATATTTTCTTTAGCTATTTGCCTTGGAAGTGGTTGGAATATGTATTCAAGATAAAGGCTGCAAACAATGCCGCCTTTTCTTTGGCACTTCTAGCCCAAGTTCCATCATCATTCTTGAAGGGAGCTATTTGCACTTTAGGCCTTTTAAGTCCTTTAATTGCTTTCCAAAGGGAATAATTAGTGTCCTTGTTTCGAGAAAGGCCGTTTGGGTATTCGCTAAAAGATTTGTTCTTAATTTCTTTGATAAGCATTTTCAATTTGTTGCTTAAATAACTGAGAAGTAATTTGCTTTGTGGTGCTGATATGAAAGGAGTAGGAGGAATACTCTGCCATGCTGCTTGTAGTTACACTGTTGTTCAACAGCTCTAATTGGTCATCAAGTTGTACCAGAGTTTTAATTGGTGCCTGTAATTCAGTATTGTCTTCGACTAGGTTCCGGAAGAGATCCCGGTTTATTTTATTATTTATTAATCACTTAGTATCATAATGACAGACGTGTGAAAAGTTTATTTATTTGAATAACGCGAAACGTTATAGGTTGTTAGTTTTGATCCTCAATATGTATTTTTAGCATTAAAATCGCCTCCGATTATGAAGTTAAAACCGAGCAATTTGAGTAACGTAACAAAGTTTTCTTTAGTAAGATTAACGTGGAGGGCAATATTTTGAAGATGTTTTGATTGTCTTTTGATTATTTAATCGAACATTAATGGTGGCTACTCGCATAATTTATGTTTCAATTTTTACCCCCTAAACGTAATGATTGAAGTTTTCCTTCACAAATATGGTTGAGCCCCTTCGCTTTTCCTGCTGGGCGGCTGGCGTGGTAGCATGGTATCATCGGATTCTAATGAATGAATCTTTTGAAACGAATTAAACTTTCTAGCTCTGGAATTTGTTGCAGCAGCACATTTCCATTCCAATTGGCGATTCCGAATGCGTTTTTCATCTTCTTCTGTTTCTTGCTTATTTAACCAGTAATTTAAATCATCTAGGTTTCTTTCTTGTTTTAGTAGCCTTAAGTTTAAGGCTTCTTTTCAAGAGTTGGGCTTTGGCCCTCTTTTTTGTTACTTACTGTTTCCCGCTATTGTACAATCGGTAATCAGGCATCACACAGATTAGCGGGGCAGACCTATCATTTTTTTGTTGCAATTACCTTGCTACTTCATATTCTCTATAGTTAGCGGGATGCGGTCCGTTACAGTTTACGAATTTTGGAGGCATATTTTTTGTCAAATTACAAGCTTGGCGAGATGTTTCTCCGAACAATTCACACATGTAGGCTCCCATTTGCAAGATTTCCGCATGTGATTAAATCTTTGGCATTTCTTACCATATTGAAAATTGTTTCCACTTTTTCTTTGCTATTAAAAGTAAGCATAAACAATGGAAGCTTCCTTTTATTAATTTTAATCCTTTGATCATTGACGGTGTTTTTCTTTTCCTGGGATCCTCTATACCGCATCCTCCATTTTGAAGCCGTGATGTTTAAGGTCTTCCATTAGTCTCCGCCTTGGGCAGGTTTGGTGAAGGCCTCTGGCCATCACTTTGATCGGGCGATCATTTTTGTCCTAGAACGTAAAGGCAAAAAAAGATAGGTAGAGCAAGAAATCGGTTAAGCGAGAGCAGATAGAAGAAAACGGTGCAACATCTGCTGTCTCATTTATCAATAGCATGGAGCAGGCCTTATTCTAACACGCACACGGACACAAATATACCAGCGGCTGTTTACTGAATTATTTATGAAATATTTTGGAAAAATATTGCCCCGAAAGAATTATTAGACATTCCGCAAGCAAATTATCAGACTATACATCCATCTAAATCCATCCACATTAAAATTTGACCGCTAGGGCTACCTCTGCCGGTCGATTATGTACCACAAAGCCGAAGAGTGCTATGTCTTTTGAAATTAGGCAAAATTTCCTTATGTCGAAACCATGATCTAGAACCAGTATGAAAGTTACATTTACTTGGAGTATTGCCGAAAAAGTTACCAAACAAACATTATTTGTGAATGGAAATCACTTACGGTTAAGTGAATACTTCGTGAAGAGAAAAATTTCGTGAAACCGCTATCTCGGATTATGAAGGTGTGACATGCTCAGATCAATGTCTCAGATTTTTATGCTCAGGAGAACCAACAAAACTGAAGAAATTAATAACAGGCTACTGAAAGTTTCTCTAGATGACAAAATTTAGTAGAAACTGTCCAAAAACGACGGTCTCAGTTAATATGTTAATGCATTAAACAATAACAAAACTGAAATTTAAAACATTTCCAATGAAAAGTAAACTTGTGCAATGTCGTTCTGTTTTGATTTGGAACAAGAGGAGTGGTCTCGTTTTTTTTCTCCTCTCCCCTGAAGGAATTTTAAACCCAATTCGATACTGGTAGCTTTCCAAGGAAAAATTCCGTCAAATTTCCCAACTCTTACGTTCTATACATATTTCCAACGACATTATCAATTCTGGTTTTATTAGTCCCGACCCATCCAACTTTTCAGTTGAAACAGTCTTCAGTTTTTCTTAAGGCTCTATTCGTCTTAATTTGTCAAACTAGTCTATACATGGGCAGAGACAAATCAGGATTATAAGATTCTTCAATAATAAAACGTTTCTTGGAGCTACTTTTCGAGATACGTTTCGAATCTATCCTTAAGCCTCACATTTTTGAGGCGGAGCTTGATACCTATGTATCTATGCCTTATTTTGGCAGTGAAAAAGAGATTTGGGGACTTTTTGAGGCTTAAGCCCTTAGTATTTATAATTCGCTGGTTTTAGCGATACTCCTGTCACGTGACAGACTTATTTTATCAAAGTAAAAGGAGTTTAAACAAAAGTTTGTAGATGCATTACTCGAGCAATGTTTTCTGCTCCCCTGCTTGCTAAAGAGTACATTCCTTGTATGCTTCAATTAAAAACATCCATTGTAGGCATTGCAAGAGAAATTCCTAATAATTACAATTCATTTGTCCTTCTTTTCAGATTTTCTCTTAACCATTTCCAGAATTGTCAAGTGTTGTAAACATTTCAATAGCCTCTTAAAATAAACAACAACAGACCATGTTAAGGTTAGCCGAAAGTTTCCAGCCGAAAGTAAAAAGTCGATAATGCAGATTATATTATTAACATTCCAGCCGAAAACAAACAATTTGGTGGTTGACGGCTAAAAGTAAATAGGATACATGGATTGCAATAAAAACTTTTGTAAATAGTCTTACGTGGAAAACTTTGTTTAACCTAGTCGTGGAAAATATCGGAAAATCAGAAGGATTCACAAAATTGGAATAAAATCAGCCTCTAGAGTGTACATCTGAAGTTGAATCGTTTTTATTTGATGTGTCAATAGCTATTGCAAGAAAAAAATTCAGTTCAAGTTTCCCCTGGGAAATCTCGGAAAATTCGATTTTCCTAAAATTTTAGAAAATGTGTATAAAATCAGCCTCTAGAGTGTTATGTCTGGAGATGAATTGCATTGATGTGATTTGTTGGATTTGAGTTGGATTTGAAAGAGAAATTCGGTTAGAGATTAATTTGAGGTCGAGTTTAGGGTATAGTGGGATGTAGCTTTCGAATCGAGTTAATTTTGGGATAGAGTTGTAGAGGTTGAGTTGTAAATTGAGTTGGAGGTTAAGCAGAAGATTGACTTAAGAGGTTCATTTCGGGATTGATTTGGGTGTTTAACTAATCAAGACCGAAGTTCTGATCACCAATTGAGGTTTCAGCCCTTTATATTTTAAAATTTCAAAGCCAAAGAAAATTGCAGCTTTCACTGTTTTCAAAAAATCAGTGGTATTCGTCCAATACAAATGGTCATTTTTCATAATTATAAATTATGTGTAGTGTAGAAATTTAGGCTATTTGAATAAAATGCCCAGTAAGCGTACGATTCGTTTAAAACGCTTAGGACTTATTTTCGGTGGAAGACCGTAGGTATATGCTTGACCATTCTAACAAACATTCTAAAAAAGTTATCTGTTACGAACCACAGCAAACTTATCCGACAGTACTTCCAGGACACGTGCCGATCATCACACAGATACTTCGGAGGTAAGATCAGTAGGATAGAACAAGAGACAAACCATTTTTAAAAACAAAAATTGTTTTAAAAACATAAATCGTGTAATTTACACTAAACCTAATGCTAAATCGTTATTGACATCAAATAGCAGAGGCATCTTTTGCAAAATCGGCGAAGAACTTAAGCTTCTTCAACATTTGGGAATCATAAAACCATAGTAGTAAATAGAAATCAGTGGCTCTAGAAGAATCTAAGCGGACTATTCAACAGGTGAAGTTCTTTTAATTTGTATAAAATTTAAAGAAGTCATATTGCGCGCAGTTAAAACATCCCCAAATAGTCGCACTACCAGAACAACATTTTATAGTTTCTGTGTAAACCGTAGTCTTGAATTTTGTTATAAAAATCAACGTATACCTATACATTAATTATAATACACTCGTCTAAATTCAAAACTCAAAACGATCAAAACTACTTTCACTTTCGCATTGAAAAACACAAAAATGTGCGCACATACCCATATGTCAAATTAGGTACTTAAAAGACGTCTCCCTGCAAGCGATTGAAATTATTATTTGTTGTAAATCGAATTAATTTGTTTTAATTCAATTTTCGTTTGACGAGTCAACAGACCAAAAGCTTTTGCAAAAAAATTTTTTTTTTTTTTTGGATTGTCATGGTTTTTCAATGTAAAGCTGTATTATACGATTTACGAATTTTTTTTTTCCTTTTTTTTGTATTTTGTGCCTCTCATGCGTTTACGGTCAATTAAATTTTGTATTCGGATGATTTTGTTTGTTTTATAATTAAATGATTGATTTGAAATGGATTAGGTTTGTTGTAGTTGTATAGTATATAGTATGAGACAGAAAGCAGCAGCAAAAAATAAAAAAAATAAAAAAAAATTTTGTGCTGGTTGATTGATTAATTCAATGGAAATTATATTTCGTATTCATGCTTTTTGATGATCCAAATCAAAATCAAGTACGTCACGTTCGTTTCGTGCACACTGAAAGAGAAGTGTTTGAAGGAAATAAAAAAATAAATAAATTTATATTAATTTCTACGCTAATTCGATTTATTTATATTTATAGCGTTTAACTAATCAGGATATTTGTTTTTATATTTCAATTTATCTGTATTTAGAACATAATTGAATTTGATTTGCTCAAAAAGTGTACGAATTGATTCGTGTTGTTTGTTAAATTGATACTTAGATTTTCATTTGGATGATGTACGCGCGCGAAGAAAATATAACCCCAGAAAACATTTATGGTAATTTGTTAAATGTTTGTATGCGAATTAATAAAATTGTAGAAAGTAGAGCAATTTGGTAAGTCGACTTACTTCGTAATGTTAAAAAACCATAAAATTGCATGTACATATTCATACATGTTATTTCCGATTATGCAATTTCCGTAAATAAAAAATATTTTTACTTTTCATAAATTTCACTCTTCGCATAAAGTAAATATCGTGTCATGATGACTTAAGATCTGAGCGTAAATTAAAAAGGTAAATATTAAATATTACAAAATTTCATTTTTACGATATAAATATAAGCAAATATTGATAAATTATGTTATAACCGATAAAGGGTCGGTATTTCATTAAAGGGGTTTCATTAAACTGTACGAAATTGTATTAAATTTAGTTCCACAACACAATTAAATGTTTCATGTCTTTCGGCTTAAAAGGTTTTTACATTCCTAGGCCGGGGTCACCATTTTGCTTCAACTATATAAGTGTTAAACGCATTTGGCTTAGTTCAAAGTTACCAACAAATATAAGCCAATTGATCAGTTTATCGAAAGCCCCATCATGTAGTGAATTTGGCTCATATTCCCTACAGTCAGGTCAGTGCGAGGTTTTATATCAGCATAACTTTATTTGCTATAACTTCAAGTAGGCTCTGAAATAATTGGAAACAAAAATCAATTTTGTTTTGCAGATTCACGGTTACCAACAATCCAACATCAGAAATCCTGAGAAATTTAACATAAACCCGGAAGTTTCATTAAGTTTTGCTTATCAAAACTTAATAGAGACTGGGTATTTCGGCCAAGTACACTTATGAGAGCTATGCCGTATGAAAGGTCTTAGTGAGTTCATTAATTGTTACTTTGTAGTCTAAGCATCAATGATAAGTGATAATATAATAATGGAGTCGAGATTAACACCATTAACAACACACTTCCTTATCACTTTGAGGTATAAGATAACGATTACTGCGATTTATTAATGATCGCTCATGGAGCGCGCTATACAACGTACAACAGGGCTTCAACTAATAAGAAAATAACTTCGTGCCCTGTAATGTTGTTTTGGCCTTGTTACTATTATAGCATTGTTTGGTTTTAGTCCGAACTTACTGCGAACTGCTATCCAGTTTGTCAGTGTTAAAAAGAAGAAGACATACATACATTTGCTGCGTTCCATTTAACGTGGCAAAGTACACACAAGTACTTCTGACTGCACGCAGCTACTCTTGCTAAATTTTATGAGTAGTTTGCTTTTTGAATTTATGGCGACTTCGTTACCAGAATATTTAGTAAAACTAATCGGTAAAAAATGGCTGATCAGTTTTCCAATTAATAATTAATTTTCCAACTTTCCATGTTGCACGTAAATTTTTTTAAATTAAATTTTATTTTCGCAACTAATTTTCTGCGTTCCATTTACCATCTACTCTCACGCAGCAATTCTCAAGGTATCGACTGGAATGAATCAAAATATGTAAATGGCTTTTACTATGGTGTTGGTCAGGCTGCTGTGTATGGGATAAACAAAAACCACGCTTCGTGTGCCGTAGCTGCATACAACTTCAGCAAGTGCTCGTACTGCCTCTTCGTGGCAACAACTAGAATTTGCTTGGTTAAAAGAGTAGGCTAAGCCATGAGATCTGTGGTCCTTCTACAGGTGGTTATCGTTGGGTTAATAGCCCAACCTCTAAGTCATTTTTGTAACGAAACCTCAACATGATATAAGAACAACAATTTTAAATTTGGAACATGGAACGTACTCAGCCTAAACCGACCAGAGAGCCTCCATCAACTCTTCGAAAAAGCATCTACATACATATAAAATCGACCTCTTAGCGCTGCAGGCAACGGCATCAACGATTATAGTCGCTACGAACTAACTCTTGGTTCCTTGATTAGCAACCGATGTCGTCAATTTGCGACTGACTTCATGCCTGTCAGTAATCGGATTTGTACACTCAGGTTTCATGGCCATCGCACTTTAACATCACATTTGTGAACGTTCATGCTCCCACCGAAGAGAAGCTTGATCAAATCAAAGACGATATCTACGACCAGCTCGAAACCGTCCTGAGCAAAATTCCACAACATGACATTAAAATTGTTTTGGGCGACTTCTATGCTCAAATTGGCAGTGCTGGCAGAGCTTTTTCTAGCTTTACAAACATCAGAACTAAACGTGGAGATAACATCGATTCAGAGTTAAAATTTCGTCTGTCCACAACATATAACCATCGATTTCACCGCATCACTCGTTGGAACACTGCGGCATTCAAAAACCAAGTTACACGGACCGCCTTCGGGATTACTATATCAGAAATCTTGGAAAATAAACCACTTTCTGACTCCATTCAAGAACAGTGGGAAATTTACAAAACGGCGATAACCGATCCCTCAAAATCCACCATAGGCCAAAATTCATCTAGGCCTAAAAATCTCTGGTTTGATGATGATTGTTTTGATACTATTCGGGAGAAAAATCGCGCACGTCAACGACATCTATCGCAAAGAACAAGACAATTGCATAACGCCTACATTACTGCGAGGAGAATCTCCAATCGTAGCTTGAGAGATAAATATCGTTACATAAGAGAAGTGGCAACGTACTTTCATCTACGTAGCAGCGCTATTCGGAACGAATCCGGTCACTTAAAAATGGGCACTCGTCCTCGAAGTGGGGCGGAATTATTTCTCCTCACTTTAGAAGTAGTATAGACAGGCACCACCTTGTGAGCAACAATCTCTCTTGCTTATTAACGTCGAAATGAAACCACCACCTTCTTCATCATGTGATGAACGCCATATCACAGATGAAAAATTGCAATACACCCTGTGAGGATGGTGTCTGCAACGAAATGCTCAAATATGGCGGCGATTATCTGTTCTACCGTGTTTTTGAGGTAATATCAATAATTTGGTCTATAGAGAAGAAATTTCAGTAGAGTAGAAGATAGCTCTTATTTGCGTTCATAAAAAGGGTGATCGATTAAACTGCAACAACTATAGCAGTACAGCTTTGCTGAACGTAGACGCGGCAAAGTTATCCACTTATAGCGAGAGGATCTTCGGTGATTATCAATGTGGTTTTCATCCAAATAGATCAACAACCGATCAAACTTTTACGCTGAATATTTTGCTGGATAAATGCTATAAAAAGGTCATTCCTATAGCAGTCTATTCATAGATATCCAACAGGCATACGACAGTATTAAGAGGAATACATTATGGAATGTATTGTCCTACCTGGGCATACCGTCAAAATTGGTTTCAATGTGGCAGCTTTTAATGGATGGCTCAATATGTAAGGTGCTAATAGAAGGCAACATTTCGGATGGCTTCGTGATTATATCTAGACTGCGGTAAGGAGACCCAATAGCTCAAACTCTCTTCAATCTATTGGAGTATGTCATTCGTCAGGTCAATATGGCGCAGCGCAGATGCCTATATTATAAATCAACCCAGGTATTAGCATAAGGTGACAGGTAACATCATCTCTCTGAAAGAGGTCCTCCATCCATTGGAATTGACAGCCCAACAAATAGGCCTTCAGATCACTAAAGTGAAGACTAAATACATAGTGACCGCAAAATTCCGTTTCTCTGGACGTGCTTCGTTCACAAAATTGGACCACTCAACAGGCCATAGAGTCGGAACCAACGAAAGTAGGACCACGTGGCAGACCACCTACCCTATGGATGGATGACGTTGAAAGGGACCTAAACACAATCGGTTACTGTGTCTGGCGTTTTCTTGCGGCGGATCGAATTATTTGGAGTAGTATCGTTGAGGCGGCCAAATCAGTGGAAGAAGGAAGAAGAAGTCGGTTTCGAATCAATATTGTTCTTCCATATCTGAGAGAAAAACGTTGGACGGCTGAGCCCTTATAATGTCTTGTATGGTTTATGGGTTGGGCTAGACACCAGCATAATATTGATCCTCCAGTGAGATTTTTAGACCCTGCAGTAATTGATAAATAAAAATACCAACTAAGTAGTTTTATTTTTAAAATTTCATTTCTCCCGGAAGTTGGCCCTTTTGTACCCGCATTTTGTTGCTGTCATCTATGTCCAAACATTGCCCATTATAGAAAAAACTATAAATGCATTACTTATCGAAACATTTAAAACTTTGAACATTAATTTTTTAACGACCATAAGCATAAAGAAATTCTCAAAAATCCTTTTCGTTTATTTCCCCATCAACTCTTGACTCTTAAAAATTTTAGGCAACAGATTTCTCGTTCGGATTTTCATACAGTAAATTACCATATTATATATCACAGGAAGTTAGTTTAGCAATATTTAGAGTATTATAGAAGCTTACTTTTGTGGTTTAATATACAATAAACAAATCAATGTTTTAAATTATTGTTCAAACAAAAACATTACATTTTTGGTTGATTATGCTTTTTAGCAAATCATGGATGTTGAAAGTTGATACTTGATTAACAAATGAAAATTTTAGATACAAACCATAAGAAAGGTTATAAGTAAAATGGAAACAATTCCAAATGGCCGTAGCAATTATATTGAGTAGCCAAAATACCCTATAGCATCCGAAATGCACTTTATACGTCGTTACTCAAAATCGGCATATCACCAATTCTAGGATTTACCACGCAACCCAAACACTCTTTACAAATTTCGAGTAATATCGAGAAACAAAATTATTCACAAAAAAATTCGAATATACCCGAAAAACTTCGAACAAACTTAGTCCCACAATATCTAAAAAAAGTAACAAATCCTATAAGAATGTCGAATAACTTCATGCCCAGTAATTTAGATTAACACGAAAACCTCTAATTTTGAATTTCGAAAATCCCAAATTTAAGTGAAATCATGAATCTCATTGTCAGTGCTAAGCTTAATTCAATTCCAAGCTAAACTTGAGCAAGCAATATAGTCTAAAACCAATAATCTCGAATAATCTCTATTACATAATATTCAATACCAAACAAATCTCAAATAAACTTGAAAAGATTCTTCGAGATTAGTTTAGATTCATTTGAATATTAATGCTATTTTGCGAAATTATTTAAGATTTTCGATAGCATTCGAGTCAAACAAATTGAATTAAGGATAGTTAGGAGATTCTCGAAACACGAGTTGTTTGCGTTTATGTAGATTTTATTCAAAATTTTTAACATTATTCAATATTTTCGAGATAATTAATTCGAGGTATTTCAGATTTATGAAGATTATTCTACAAATTTTAAGATGATTCGATCTTTCCGAGATCATACGAATCAATTCGAGTTTATCAATATTCCTATAAATTGGCAAAGTGCTGTAGTTGCGCGATATTACAGAATTAAGCTTGCGTTCAAGATTTTCAAGCTTATTTAGTATTCAGTATTATGTAATAGAGATTTAGTTTTCGAGATTAGGGACTTAAAATAGCGAAAACCACGAAGTTCCTGAAATTCGGTTACATATGACGCAACTCAACGGGAATAATCCCTATTAAAACATATCCAATATATAGAATTAAACTTTATTTTAGAAAATTATATAAAACCTCGAAATTCGAAAAGTGGTCAATTTTGTAAGCAATGTATGAATTTCGAGAATTTTATGGAAATTTAGCAAAACGCGGTTATGTAAGATATTTCAAATTCTCGCGTAATCTTACTTACTTGCGTTTTATTGGAATAGTGACTTGATGAATTCCAAGTTCTCGAAACTCGTAGCTCGAAATGCAGGAGATACGTAATCGATATCCAGAGCTAATCCCTAGACGTTGAAATGTGGATGGATTACAACAACTGTATATATAACTTGCTGTGAATTTGAAGTGCATCACGCTTCAGTTTAAATTTACCTGGCAAAAATCGGCTCGATGAACAAAAAAGCTTAGATATATCGTCGTGCGATTTGAACAAATTTGATTGTGTATTTAATTTTAATTTGATCATTTGGAAAAATTGTAACGAAACCCGAAGAAATGTGGCCTAATCCGGAGCTAAAAGCACCTGTTTAGCAGCCAATTTATAAGCTGAGCGCTATCCCACAAAAATAAAGCCTCCAGAATCTGCCTGTAGTCATTTAACGAAAAGTTTAAGAGAACATGGATCATTCACAAAACGTTAGAATTAGTATATTAGTATCAGCAAATTCACATTCCCCAATTATTGCTCAGCTGTATCGGAGCTAAACACCTCATATTATAAAATTCAAAATATATAGTATTTTACAAGAAATACCGTACCACCAACCTTACGAAGTAAACTTGGTAAAGAAATTGTAACCAACAGGCGAGGAGTGAAGACTAAACTTCACTGTATAGGCATGGACAACGAAAGAAGATCCATTTATTCCACCAAAAGTTATATGGAGCACGAGTAAATAAAACATTTTTAACAGTGTAATTCAACCCAAAATGAATAGAAGAAAATCACAATCATCATTTAATCTTTCAAATTTTGTTTTGTCAAAGATGTCCAAAAGGTTTCATGGTTCACATTAAATAGATTGAACAATAAACTATCGATAATGCCTTCTGTCTTCCCCGTATATAACCTTCCCCGTTTTCACTATCTCATTATCACTATCTCTTTAGCTAAAATTTTATGGAAGTTTAATTCCTTCTGTCTGGTAAACTACTTAAATGAAATTAATATCCATCCTCTGCCCCTTTGACATATATACTGAACACCGTGGCTGGTGAATCTCTCATCTGAATTACAAATTGATTGTACGTTACGACGTGTCCACTTCAATATTTTTACAACCCTTCTTGTGTTCTAGGAAATTTTAACCATTCATGAGATTTTTAGGACTAGGAAATCAGTCGCGATTTTTAAAATATGAAAATTGTTATAACCAACTTTCTGAGAAGAACTCAGTTGTAAAAAATTTTATTTTGGGCCCATGTGTTTCTGTGGCTTACGAAAACCGTACTGACGATCAGAAATTAAATTGTATCTCTCAAGATACTGTGTCAAGTTAAAGTTTATTATTTGCCCCATAACTTTAGACAATATTGACTCCAAAGTTAAAGGCCGATAACTGGCCGGATCTGATTGTATTCCCTTTTTTGGTTCTGGATGAATTTTAGCAGTTTCCCCTATACATTCTCATATGTGAAAATATCTGTTCGAAAGAGAAAAGCGCCTGGTGAGTGTTTTGCTAAGGAAGTGTGACGGTTCTTGAGGACAATTGAGGAGATACAGGCAAGGTTCACTGATTCATTAATAATAATTATTCTTTTCAGCACTTTCAAGACAACACGGTGCCGAAAATAAATGAATCCCAAAGATGCGGGTTCTTGTGGGATATTAGGAATAGACTGAATAGAATCCGGCAGATAAGAGGGCGAAGCAAATTGGGACACTAAACAATTAGCTTTCCCAAAAGCAGTTGAACAAAGATTTGAAGAGTAAGGTCTGCCAAAAAAGCTGATTTCAACCTGATTGTATATTTTTGTCATTCGAATTATTTAAAATTGGAGACGATGCATAAACTCAATTTTCTTGGCTAAAGAAACTGGTTTGAATCTATGCTAATTTTTTTTTTTTTTTTTAGGTATTCAAATATCCTCTATATACAAAAAGGGCGCTTCGGTCGAGTGAGTGATGAATTTTGCATCATAACCTTAAAATTTCCCACATATCTTTCTTTATTTTTAAATCATTTTTGGAATTTAACTTTATGAATGGAATTTGTTCGAGCGGCCATAGGATCATTCTGAAGAGCTAAGTATAAGCCAATTGTTTAGCGACGGATGCAACTTTGCGTGCATGATACCAAGCAACCCTGGAAAATTTGAAATATCCCCCAAAAAACGCATTCAATGTAACTCTACATCCTCCAGACTTTTCTGTATGTAGTAGCTCAATGCTATGTAAATTTCGAAAAGCTCAAAAACAAACAAAATTTCGATAAACCACTAAATCTGTGACAAGACGTAGCTCAAACCTTGTAAATTTGGAGGGATCACGAAAAAATCGAAATGGACCAATAATCTTACAATTCTAGAATACGGTAGCTCGAAGTTCACAAAAAATTTTAGAATCATCCTATAATAATCTTGAAAAATCGAGGAACCATTAAGAATCTATTTAAATTTCGAAATCCAGATAAATCCAAAAATCTGAATTTCGAATCTCATCTCACTGTCAAACAAACCTCGAATAAAAAAACCTCCTTTAAATAATATAAAATTTCAAAAATTTTAACATAAATCGAACAATCTCGATATTCTCAAGATATTTCGAATATTTCGAATATTAAAATTAGAATTCTAGAATAATCTTAAAAAAATCAAAAAATCAGTGACAATGTATCAAGCTTCGAGAATATTTTTCAAAATTGCTACAAAAAGCGATTATGGAAGACATTTTGAGCTCTTATAACCGCACGTACATACATAATTGTATTCTCTTATACAATTACTTCTTTGTAAATTATGTTCTCGATACTCGTAGCTCGAAAAACGAGAGATAAATAATCGTCACTCAGAAGTTAGCCGAGGAGGTGAAATTGAAATAACTGAAAATTTGCTTGCTGAAAATTAATTAAAAAATTAATTTAAAAAATTAATAAATTATTCAAAATAAATTTTATTCTCGCGGTAAAGATTGGTTATTATCGCGGATCGATTAACCGAAAAATTTAGAATTGGTTAAACTTACCCTGTTGTCATTTCCCTATATTTGTGCCCGAAGTTTGATTATCAGGTAAAAGCGAACGAGAAATGTCTAGATTATTATTTCCGGTTTTTGTTTAGTGCATGCATGAAAATTTAAGTCAACAGCCGCCACTACAAGAAGACCAATCAAAGTTAAGAAACAATAAATTATTACCTTCCCAGTTTCTCTCTTATCCACAAAGTGGAACAGGAAAATTGAAAATGTCTCGAAATTTAAACGTTGATTGTCATTTATCTGTCTCAAAACGTTTTGACACTTAGTGGCTCTTATATCGACATCATACATGCAATAACGTTGACATACAGTAAACTTTAGAATTTGGGCTTGGATAAGAGATCAGATTTATATAATATGCTCCTATAGGGTAACATTTATATACACCTATTTCCTCAAAGATGTTATAAAATTGTACAGTATCAAAACTCCACCCAATAAAGTGTACAACAAAAACATTTCTGAATTATTTATATAATCAAACTAAACAAACATGTTTTTACCTATATATATTTTGCATAAGAATGTTACCTTTACGAGAGCAATCTCTTATATACAAATATTATTATTATTATTGAATTTATGTTTCCATTTTTATTTTGTTTTTCTTTTATTTTAATGTCAAAGCATTAAAGTTTTGCTTAAAATGTCGAATGGCACATATTCAATTTTATAAACTCGTACGTATGAGACTAAACTTAAGTCGATGTAGAAAATTGAGATTAATTTAGTAAAGTACCTTTGCAATATATATAAGGTTTATTAAAGACGACGTTAAATTAAGTCTTAACGATTTTTTTTTTTTTTTTTTAGAATGGAATGGATAACAAATTGTTTCAAGTTAATCAAAATGGATTGTTTGTGAGTTGGTTATTCATTCGACCTCTCTTGAAAGTCAATTGTAAATATTCATTGATTTAACGTTAGATAGAATATAAAGTTTTTAACTTTTAGTGTCTAGTCATAAATTATGCATTCGATGTGCATGCACATAGCATAGACATAATTCCGTAGGGGTAAAACACTTTCATTGTCTTTTATGAGTATTCATATAATTACGTGCTGGCCATACATAATTTTTGAATAAATTGAGATGATCTTCTCAATCTGTCTAACAACCTGATTTGAATTTAAATTTATCTATTACAAAGTATGATCGTAAATGGCTTTATTCTATTTAAATGTTGTGATTCCACATCTTTCATGGTTTATCATTTAAAGCAAATGAATAATTTATTACAACAGAGATGCGATTTAAGATGTAATTCAATTTGTTTATTGTTTGCTGTACGTAAATACATTTATATATTGTGAAAATGGTTAAGAAATAATTAATTAGACGACAGAGCATGATATTTAGATATTTGAATGAACGTAAAAGCGAGGTCTATTTATTGCATATAATCAACATTGTACATTACATGGTGGATGATTTTTTTACTAAAACTGGTTGTACACATATGAAGAAACTTGTTATATCCGTGCGATCTTAATAATGTAATCAGGTCATAAAATTTATCAGAATGAAATTACTAGAAGTATGTACATAAATTGCGTATTTCAACATTCACCTTGTACATTAACAACCTTGCGCGTGACTTGATTGAATTTGTAGAATTTTGCTACAGTCTTTGACTACTGTACAAATATAGGGGTTCAAAACCATATTCTGCATAAATATGAAAAAATAATTACGATAAATTTATATATCTGGCGAGACCATTCTATTCATTATATTGTGAATAGTAATGTTTGATTAATTGTCTTTAGAGTTGTGGGTCATGTACGAGATTTCCATGCAAAATTATAATTAAAACTCATAAAATTCGCACACTTCTAAAACCAATTTCAATTTTTATGTAAATGTTTCAATGTTTATGTAAAATATTATAATATACCAGTCTAAAACTGACCTAAAACCTAACGTGCTTTCTAAAAGACCCGAAAGCGTTAGGAATTACTGGACCGAGTTTTAAGAAGCCATCCCTTCGGCTTAGATTTAATTTAAATCTTTTACATATGTGAGCATTTCTGCACAATCAATGCGAGAATTCAAAAGATCATGAACAAACATGGTACAAGTTCTGCAACTCTACAAGGCTGATCGAGTACAAGCAATATATACAGAGATTTAAAAATATTTAGAGTTATCATGGTGTACATCCATTTTGTTTCTTGTGTATATTTTCTGTCACTTATACATTTTAATTGATTGGAATTTAATTGAAAAAACTTTTCCTTACAATGACAATAATTTGGACTATCCAAATGATTGTCAAAAGAGATGGGGGAGCATTGCTCTGCGGTTGCAAAACAAAGTCGAATCAACTCGACACACCGACTTGTGGTATCCGATTATACCCCTCTGATCTAGGTTTAAACATTTGACACTCGTTTTGATACTTTAAGCGAATTTTGTTTATGGTACGCTCTACTATAGCGTAATAACCTGCGGTTGGATGTTCAGGATAAACCTTTAAAATGTGTTCAAACAAAATAGCAGATATTACTGATTATGCCTCTTCCCTCTCTTAACCAGAAGTATAACGAAACAAACGCCTGATTCCAACATCAGAAAGATCAGGTTGCTCGAAACATGACATAATCTTCTGCTTTTCGCCATCTTTCAAATGAATTTGCTGAATATCTTTATATATACACGACGGAAAATCAATTCGAAATGAATTTATTTCACAGTACTGTTCAAATCAAACGGATGATGATTTCAAGGACATCAGCAATTTGAGTGGCCAAAGTAGAGCAAATTGAATCAATTGATCAAAAGTTTTTTGTAAATCATATAAATGCTGCTCAAATGATTCCGACAGAACCGCAGCTATATCAGCCACATATGCCAAAATCACAACTCTTGGGATAAACATTGCGGGAGCATCTTTTTAACCGAAACTTTTAAAAAAATATTAAACCGTTGTAACCCAAATGAACTTATAAAAGGGGTTTTGTCGCCATATGACATATGTACCGACACTTCCCAATATCCAGATTGTAAGTCTGTTTAGCTAAACGTAAAAGCTCGTCAATCCTTGGCATTGGACAGTTGTCTGATATTGTGATAAAACCGATAAGAAGCATTAGGTTTTTCTACAAATACCACCGGAGTCGTCTTTGGTGACTCACATTCTATAATATCATATTTTAACTTTTTGTGTAACTCTAGGCAGATAATAAGTGTATTGCTTTCAACCAAAATGAGTAATTTTTTTAGTTAACGACTGGCCAAAGCAACAGGAAAATTTAATCAAATTTTGGTCTAATTTTTTGTCGTGTATTTACTAGTCAATTCGACTCTTGTCTAGTTCTCTTGTTAGCTAAACTATTTTTTGGTCTATGTAGTACGATTGTTGTTGTAATTTTTTTGTTTTTGGTGAAAGCAATACAACTAATGTTGCACTTCAGTTATGATCACTGGGATCGATACGATATTCTGTACATATAGTTTTTTTAGGAAATTTGTTTATATCCTTTTGTTGCAAATTGCCAAATTGGTAAGTGGGACATTCCTGAGTTCTTTAATCGATGATATTTCAATAGATAACTTTTGCCGATATTTTCGTATCTCAACGAAAATTTTGTTTCCGAATCATGAAAACTACACTTGTTTTAGCGAAGTTAACTATGACATGTGATCTTTTAAAAAATCAATCGCTAAAAGTGATTTTGTATTGTCTGCCAAAGCAATAAAAATGGTAGGGACCACTCTACTTTTTTATAGCATAACAGTAATTGGTGTATATTTACTTTATCCAGTAAAATTGTATAAAGAAAATGAGAAGCGGTACTCAACTTTGCGGCTGATATAGTATGGTCTTGGCTGGATGATGATTGATGATTGTTCGTACGTAAATGATTATTTGACATTGGCGAGAAGAAATGTGTTTCGAGAGGTGAATCAAATGCGGCTTGAAAAACAATATAAATTTATTTGGACGGAAAAGGGGGAACATCTTCATAAAAAATAAGAGAAATCTTTGGTCGTTCTCATTATAGTTCAATTAGCGATCTCTAATTTGAAAAGGTACAAGATCAATTATCTAGGTCATAAAAATTTTACAGTACTTGTTCAAAACATGAGAAGCTTGAGGAAAAATGTTGATGCTTTCGCGTGCCACTTAAATTCACTAGATGTTGCTCCTTTATTAATATTTTTAACAGAAATTTGAATTATATCTGAAGAAGCAACTCATTACAGTTTACAGTCATATAAATTACGTGTATGCTGCAACAATACTTATAAGTTGGGGGGCGTTTTGGTTTTTAATCATGATTATATAAGGAATTATGAGGTGAGTAGGCTTGAATTTGAATCAGGTGATTTTTTGAAGATTGAGTTAACTTGGAACAGAATTAGTTTTACATTTTTATGCTAAAAAATTCTTAAATCTCTTGAAAACATCCTAATCTCTTTGTAGTGGGTGATTTTAACTTAAATCTTTAAAATAAAAATTCGAGAGGGCAGAATATTTACCATTAATGTCATGATCCTACTAGAATAACAAATGCAACAGTACCGTGTATTGATCACGTTTTTGATAGATTTTCTAGCCAGCATGTGGAACAAATTAAAATCATTTTAACTATAGTTTTAACTTTTAAGTCAGCACTTCCGCTGCTGCTGCTGATAGGAGTGTCATCATCATATCCAAAATAAAGTTGGAGCAGTCTGTGGCTGTAACAGAATTTACGCTCTGTGTAATCACATCGACAAGATTTTGATATATTACAGAAACTAACAAATCTCGAGCTTTGGATTTAATTTTTGAGAACGCTATTTCTATTGGATTTAACATTGGGGAGTAAGGCGGAAGATACTGGATATGGTTTTGGAATGTTTCAATCAGCTCCTTTACTTCTGACGTTTTATGAATCTGGGCATTATCCATTATAAAATAATAATTGGTACCACCCAATTTTGAAATTAACTCTGAGAGGAAGCCACAAAACTTACTTCCATTGCATGTCGAATTTGATATTATTTTATGATGGATAATACCCTGATTAGTTAAACCCGCTATAAGCGTGACATTTCTACCTCTTACTGAAGGGAGAATGATACGAGCCGGTGTATTTTTTTTAGACCTCGCATGCCTTCGACGCGAATGCAGGTTAAACCCGGCTTCATCGATGAATATCAATTTTTCGCGGTTTTGTTGAGCCCATGCTGAAATTTTCCAATACTTATACTATATTTTGAAAAAAAATAATAAAAAAACCAATTATGGTTAATTACTTGAAAACTGCATGGCATTTGGAAGTTTAATTAGGCCGTTTTGAATGCTTGAGAGGCTCAGTGGTAAGTTTCGTTCTGCAAGCTTTTGTTTGATAATAGCCAACGTAAAACCAGGGTTAGTTTCAACTATCCGTTCAATTTTGATTAATACTTCTGCGGTTAGTTTTGTCGGTCGATTTCCTCCTTTCTTTATTATTAACAATTCGCACTCATTTTGTCTGTAACGACGAAGCACTGTTTTAGCAGAGTTAATGTTTAGTCCGGCGATATTTGCCGCATTTTGGACTGTTTCCCCTCCTTCAAACAATTTTATTAACACTAGAACTACCGACCGGTCAAAATGACCTGTTATACATTTATTGAAATCAATTTTTTTAATTATTATGTTAATATGTTTTTGAGAATCTGTGATGACTTTTATGATGATAACAAAGTAATTATGTTAAAATTCATCATAAACTTCCAAAAAAATATTAACATAATAATTAAAAAAATTGAATTCAATAAATGTACAATTCGTCATTTTGAAGGGTTGGTAGTTCTAGTGTTAAAAGATTTTTTTTTTTTTCAAGACATATCTTTTGGTAATTTACGATTCGTCGGTTGTTTCTTGGTTGAGGTTCTTAAAAGTGGTTTATTATTGTAATAAAACAATTTTCACATATTATAGTATATGATATTTATATTGTGTATAATGTTACATTACCTGATGAACTATTGGATTCAGATGAACTCATTTTAATAACTTTTAATTATGACTGATGAACATGAAACAAATGAAATAATGAAATTCTTGATTTTTATTATGCATAATGATACGTGTTTCAATGAATACGTGATGAAATGAATAATATGTGAATGTACCATTATAAAATTAAAACAGAAGGTATTTTCTTATCTTTCAGGAAGGAAAATTCTATGGGTTTCAATTTATTTGCAAATTGTTTCATTTAATTTAATAAAAAGTCTGACTCTAATTGTAAAATGTTTCACTTAATTTGCAAATAGTTCCATTTAATTTGCAAAAGGTTTCATTTAATCTGACCTATATTTTTTATATCAAGTTTTCGCTAAACAATTGAATTAAAAATGATAGTTTCATGTTAAATAAATTTAGTTTACCAATAAATGCCGCATCGAATTTAAATTTAGGCATAAGAAAATGCCGACTCACACAGCTAATGATACCTGTTATTCACGAAGATGAAATTTAGCGAGACGAGCCGATAGGTAAGCGTCGTAAATCATCTGAGTGAATACCAGTCATTATATATGCGAGTAGAATACGATACTTTGTCCACGATCGATAAAAAATTGTATTTTATTATCAAATCCTTTAAATAAACCTAAAATAATTTACGTCGTCATTTTGACATCTCAATTTAATAATAATGAAAATATCAAGAGACTACTAGATAAAATTTCAAAAATGGAATTTTTATTTGGTAGTAGTGAATAATGGAAGAAGGGACTACTAGATAAACTAGCAGTGAATAATGGATATCATTATAATTGGAGAAACAAACGAATAATGAGTATATTATACGTTAGTCGTGGACAAAGTGTATTTCTTAACTAGAAAATTGTAGTTTTTAAATATATTTTGCAGTAGATTCCTTTAAAACTGCCAAATTTAAAACAAAAGTTCGGTTATGAGTGTAAAACACACGAAAAAGTGATATAAATGCAATATTGTGGATTAGACACTAACTATATTGTTATTGCCGGATTCACAATATTGTGTAAAATTATGCACCACTTTGGTGTAACATAATATAAAATTCACAATATTATGACAGCATTTATGTGTTCGAGAATGGGGCCCCTGTTTTTCGGCTATTGAAGTTGTAAATGTTATAAGAAACCTAGAATAGAAATATGTACACTATTGGACCTGATAACTTAAGCAATTTCTTAGTTAAGAAAATAGGATTTAACGTCGCGCAAATTTTGTCATTTATTATTAATTTAAGTTTCTGAAGGCATATTTTCTAAATTTTTAAAACTGGCAGTAGTAATTCCATTACTTAAAAGTGATAGTAAATTAGAAATAAACAACTATAGGCCAATTTCATTTCCTCCCACGATATCCAAAATTTTTCAGAAAGTGGTGAAATCTAGATTAGTATTGATTGTATGAATATGAACTACCAAAAAACTAAAAGTTGTTTGTCTTCAGGTTGCTGCAAAATACGTATGCGACCATAAACGAACTTTGATCGATAGTACCACAAACCGTACTTCGTATGGCGTATTTTGTATTTCTAGTTTCAATTGTTTAATATTGTATTTCTTCTTGGGGTCCACGCAATAGAAATTGTTTGTTCAGCTAAAAGGTTAGATAATTTCCATCCCTTATTTGTTAAGTCAGGAGCTTTGCCACTTAGAAATTTATATATTTTTAAGGTATTAAAACTTTTTTTTTAAAAGGAGTGGTATATAGGGCTCGGATTCACGGATATCGGGTACCCGGGTATTTTTCGGAATTTTTAACAACCCAAATACTCGGGTAACTGCTTCGGGTATCGCGAAGAGATTCATGAGAATCTTTTATATCAGAGCTCTATAAATCGCCCCAGAAAAATATTTTGTCAAACCATGCAGAAACGCGGTAATGAAAAATATTTTGGTCTTTTTGGACCGAAGTAATTGAACAACATATTTTGGATTATTATACACACATATTTTAGACACGGTGCAACACGCTTATTCCGACATTAAACCGATTTACAAAATTGAAATATTGTATCACTACTGCACTCGGTGAGTTAGGCGCCGCGAAAATTATCGACAAATATCTAGAATTATTTATATTATTATCCTTGAACCACTTATGCTAGTGCTACAAGAACCAAGCAAAGAAAGGCGACACTAATAATAGCTAAAGCCACTGTTACTTCGGTCTAAAAAGACCAAAGTATTGAAATCCTGTCAAAAATGTCCAAAAATTTGGTTGGTCCAAAACCACTTTTCTCGACGTTTTCAAAGTCCCTGGGTCTAAAGAAGCAACAAAAAAAATGACCGTCTAGATGTTATGGATGTCTGGACGTCTCGATGTCTGGAGGTCGTTTGGATGTCTGTACATGATGTGATGGTTGGATGCTGCGACGTCACTATGGTACGATGGTATGACTGTAGGATGTTTTAATGGTATATAGTGTCATGATGGTATAATGGAATAATAATATAATGGAATGATTGTTTAAGGTTATGATGGTACGACGGTACGTATGCTATTATGGTAAGATATTGAGTAGGGTTTGAGTTGAAACTGAGTTGGATTTGAGAGAGAAGTTCGAAGTAGAACTTAAAGAAACAACTGGATTTAATGATCTACAGCACTGTCTTATAATCATAAGGAACCATAAAACCTAACGATAAAATGGAAGGTTTAAACGTGGAGCAAGGAGATAAAAGGATCTAAATTTTGGATAATTTACATGAAGGAATTCTTACTATAATAAACCGTATATCAAAGGCTTGTTTTCAGTAGCGGGAAATATAGTTACAAAAAATCGAAGTTACTTAGCCATTTCTACACTTTCTACACTTAATGGCTTTTTATTTTTAAAATTTTTGATAACTAAAAAATAAAAGTGCATATTATAACTCTTGAACTATTAACCTGCCTTTATTGAATGTATATATAGAATTATATACATATTATCTGTTTTACATATAAGAACTGGTAAAACATGTTTTGCCTACTTTTTTTTCAGGTAACCCGGGTACCCGGGTATTTGGCAAAATAACTACCCGTTACCCGGGTACTTAATTTTCGGGTATTTTACGAGCCCTAAGCGATAATTTAAATCTCGATTCATACTCGATTTAGGAAATATTACTGTCACGTTCCTACGCCCACCAAAACGCGTTTTATGAACTTATTTAGTTTTACCGCTCCTTATATTTGTATCAAGCTAGACCCATTTTTGAAGATGGTGCAAAAGCCAAAAAGAATGTTCAAAAATTTTAAACAATGGTTGTTGAATACGAATTACGTAGAATATTTGTTGAAAGTTTTAAGTTAAAATCTAATTATTTAATTGTTAGAACCTAATTAAATTTAAGCTTAAGCTTACATACTAAATAGTTTTGTATAGGGCTTGAGGTACAATGCGTTTATTTTTTGTGAAATTATGAAGTTTTAGGAATGATATAAGAGATTTTGAAATGTTTCCTGTTACAAATTTTGTTTATCAAATTTAGGCTTTTTTGTAACTAGAATTTAGAAATTTTTTTTTACTTTTTGTTTAATTTACATTTTTTTTATATTCAATTTAATTTCGATTATTATGTAATGTACATAAAATTATAATTAATATCACTTTTTACTCTGCAGCCTTTTAAATCAATTGTTATTTATTGTAATAAATTTATAGTCACTCGAACACTGTTTCATCCTGCCAAATGGAGGCAAAGGACAGCCATAGCAGAAATTAACAAAATTACGAGTGATGAGCAACATCGTCAATCACCTTAAGGCATTCTCCACCGAAGTATGTGTACACTGTACAGTCCTTATAAATTTGGATTGCATCTAAAAATGCTTCCGCACAAACTGAGTTGTCACCATTAAAACGTGAGGTGCATTTAGCCAAGACCTAGTTATTATTGGGTTGTTAATAGTCTTTACTACATTATTTGCAGTAATTTATGTTCAATTCTGCTTGCAATGTTCAGCCCCTGCTAGAATAAATCTACAACACACAACGCATATGGCAAAACTCTGCTCAGAAACTTCCCCCTAAGCAGAAATTTATATTGTATAAACTTTACCTCGGAAAGTGACGCACTAAACAGAAATAGAACAATAAAAAACCGCTGTTCACAAAGAAAGAAGTTCGTTCCAACCTTCGACCGACGTAATTGTATAAAAACTAATTATTTCTTCTCTCTTTGGAAAATTTAATATTTAATTAATCTAAAATCTTTAATGTCTTCTTCGCACACACAAAACTCACTAAACCATAACTTTTCCAATGAAATTGATGTATAATCATGTCACACTAAACTAAATTTGACGCTCCACTTGGGCTGCGATTTTTTAGTCACCTCACCTCTTTACGAAAATATATTTCTCTTTTATTATTTTCAATTTCAGATATGAGTTTAGCGGAATGATGATTAGTAAAGGTAATAAAGAACAGTACAACGAAGATTTATTAAGGATGAAAGACAAGATACACCAAACGCGTTGTCTGTTCGTTTTTAGACACAGTAACAAATGCCGAACGATAAGTCCGAGGAGTTTGCTATATTCAGATAAGTGCCTCCTAACATATGGCCAACTGTAGGCATGCAGACGCCCAGGATTTCACAGATGTTATTTTAAAAGGTTGAATTATCCAGACCTCTAGTATTGCCATAGAGCATCCAGCATTCGAGGAAAACCTAAATTTTTCTGCTTGGCGTTCCCGACAAAGATTACAATGTCATAAATAAGTATTTACGAAACGTGGCTTACAAACAATTTCAATCCTGAAGAATGTTCTCCATCAGATTATGCTGTCTGTATGAAAGGTAGATATGATTTTGATAACAGCTTTAAAGAAGAAGGTATGTTTTTGGTGCTCAGTTGTATTCTAGTTTCGGCAGAGCTCAACAGGAATTTAAAATTTTAAATTTTTCATATATAGCAACTACTATTGATTTCCAAGCAATTATTTTTTGATTTCTCTTACAAACGGAATAATTTTATCGCATATCAGGCGGATTAAACCTCAACATTCTCAATTTGTTAGTGCAACAACTAGGAAAAAGGACAGAAAACAAGTCACTAACATCTCTCTTAGAAGAGTTCAGCGTGCATGGAATCAGAAAATCAAAGTACTCTTTCACAATCAAAGTTCTATTAAGGACAAGTCATTAGTTGTCTCTTAGAAGGAAATCTAAGAAGTTCTATTAGCGGAACTTAAGGGTATGGTTCTTTTGTGATTGGTAAAAGACATTATTAAATAAATCTTCAAACGGATGATTCTTTATCAATGATAATAAGGTTTGTATATAACATTGCAACAATGTATTCGGGTTGCATATTTTCAAGATCTCTGGAAATTTGGTTTCACCCCTCTCATATACGCCATAGTTAAATCAGGCAATAACGCCAACTTTTCATAGATGTTCAACTTGCACACAATATTATGGGTATTCAAAGTCTTAATCATTAAACGATTAATGATCCGGCAATAAAAATTTAAAATCCTGAAAAATTAGATTCTTTTTATTTTACGTGGCAAATCGATCGTACCTATAAATGGATGCATGTAGATTTTCAATTTCACAGTAAAATTATGTGAAAATTAAAAATAATTTGAAGAGATTCACTTTCACCCATACAACATTCATAAGTCGTTATTCGATAACAGAAACATAAAATCAAATGCTAAGCACAATTCCTTATAAATAAAGTTCAATAGCAAATCTTCGTATATATCAACTTTCTTAAATTAGACGAGAGCAGCGCAACTTTATTATCTAGTGCACGTACTTATGTATAATTACAACACTAGATATAATACATTATCTAATAATAATGAAACATAATTATGTTTAATTAGCAATGAAAAGTCGAGTGACGATGTCAATAAACTCCGCAAGATCACAGCGGCGTATCAAATCTGTTTTGATATTTATTTTGCCAAAAATATACATATATACAAAAACCGTGGGAAAAACTGCACAGACGTACATATATTAATTTGGTTTTGTGATTTATGGTAATTCAAATGTGGATAGAAAGCTTGATGTCTTTCAAACTTTTACTCAATGTAAAATTAAAATGTAATGTTAAGCGATTATGCGTATAAAAACATATAAAATCCACGTGTTGTTCTTCGACCAACAACAATATTTCAAACTCTTTGGGCTCTTTTTATAATCTCATGTAAGTGCTTTAATTAGTGCGCACTCAGCCATTGAAAAATTACAACAACAAAACAAAACAAAAAATCCAGTCTTCATTCAAGTGAAAGTGACGATTTAATTTAATTTATGTGTTTTTTTTTGTATAATAATTTTGTATTTGAATACTGGATTTTTTTTTTTGCAGTATGATTGGTTTCGGACGCGAGCCCAACTCAAAGTAAGCGCAAAAATTGCAAATTATTCGTGTTATGTTAATTATGTGTATAAAATAAGAAATTTTAATTTTTTTTTTTTTTTATTTTGATGGTCATTACCATGGAAAGTGGTTTAATAATCGCGTTTAAATATGAATTATGCGATATACGAGTAGCTGAATGATTTTGTATTAAGATGTAAGAGGCGCCATATTACACGTGGTCAAATATATTCCATTCTACGCAACTTATTGCAGCAGATTGCACTTTTCCTGATTATTATGCAATTTCCTTAATCAAAAATTTCACTCATCATAATAAACATAAACAAAATATTTTTCATTTAATTTGTTAATTAAGAAACTTTTCTGTGTATAGATGAATAGGCAATGTATGAGACACAATCTATACAACAAAACAAGATATAACATTTAATCGATTGATAATTATCTATACATGTTTAGTGTTTATTGATTAGAAAGGTATTTATACTCAAATGACATTTGTCTAAAACTTTAAACGATCACAACGAGTCGCCATTTAATTACACAATCGAACACAATAATGGCAAGTTGCCTGATTGTTTCTGGTTTAATAGCGCCTTCTTTAGCTTTCTTCCGTCTAATTGTAAGAAGTAAAAAGCCATTTTTAATGGAATAAAAATGTTCAATCTAGAAAAAACAACAAACTACACTTTTACCGACTTAACTCATAAATCATATCTCAACTTTTGATATTCTTTTACGTACCGTACCTACTCTCTGGTAATACATAATTGTACACCAATTTAACAGTAAATTACCTTATTTACAACCTAATGTCAATATTAATAATGTAGTAAAACATAAATACATAGTAAAATTATAATGAACAACTTAATATAAACAACCGTCAATGGTTTGAACGATTGGCAAATAAGAATAAACGCACGTCAAATGTTGTGTATATTGCAATTCGTCAAGATTTAACCGATATTACAGGTTGTATGATTCATTTAATATTTATGTTTATTAACAATTAGACAATTTGTGTATTTTTTATAAACAAATTAGTGAATAATTATGAAAATAATTAATTTTAATATTATAACTAGTAAGATTTACCATTTTATTAAGAGTATAATATGAAACAGTGAAACAAAATTGCCGGCTGACTTTATCAGGTTTTTTCTCTTAATAGTAATTGGTAACCGATCTGAATACTTGAATAAGAAGTATAAACCATTTTTTAGGGGTTAACAAAATTGTCTGCTCACATACTAATAAAATAAATAAATTTTGAAATATTTGTAACAAGATTTAAGAGAGTTAAACACTCAGTTGATTATTTATTTGTTATGAACCTTTGCCCTATTTGATGAAATGTTACACACAATTTGTCGGAGATCATCCATTAAATGTATTAGTAGTTTAATTCTACTTCTAGTCAATCTCATCAACCTCTTTAATTTAGTCGCACCACTCATAATATGGCAACTGGTTAGTCGTTAATTCTCGTTATAATGGTCCAAGAATTAACGTATTTGGGATAAGCAGCCATATTTGACATCAGATGGTGTAATTCGTCCATAGTTCCACATTTTTATAAAAATGAGGCCGGATATTGCCACCGTTAATGGACATCGACACCGAAGAATTTTTTGTGGTGTGGGTTTGCTTTTCAAATGTTTTGTTATACAAGTTATTATGGATTATGATTTGAACAAGAATTATCAGTCAAATCGATCAGAAACAGACCGTTTAGTCAATGAATACAATATTTAAAAAAATTTAACGGATGATTCACAGACAGACTTGCCAACCATCCCGTTTTCGACGGGACAAACCAGTTTTAGAATCGAATGTCCTGTTTCCCGGCGTTACGAGATGAGCGGAACGCCGTTTGCACCGGTTTTCGTCAAATTAATTATATTTCAGCAATTTTGAAAAACAAAAAAGGTTAAAATAAAACGTTAGTCATTTTCAAATTCGTATTGTTTAAAACTTTCTGGTTTCGAGAAATAATTAAGAAAGTTTAATTTTTGTATATTGGTAAAAAATATGAAGAAAGCTTTAGAGGGGAAACTTGGAAATTTGTTTAATGGAACCCCACAATTTTCAGACACATCGAGGGAACAAGTACTATACTCGTATTTATAGACAAAATTGCTGTAAATTGCTTGTAAAAAGCTCGCAAGATTCAAAAAGTTGGTTTCACTTCCTAAAGTAGCTAAGTTTCATTTGTTTTTTTCGTTATCTCCATTTAGGAGCATAGCGGTATACTAGGCTGAACCACCTTACTCTTAGGCTATATCATTTGTTGTTTTCCTCAATATGTCCAACCAATTTCCACTCGCGTGATCGTTTGAAGCATATTGAACGTGTTTCTTGCTTTATATATCCGCTGATTGATTTCACTTGTATAAACATTGAATTGCTACCGAAAGTTTAAGTCAGATTCTAAAGCTGAAATCGTTATATTTTGATGTCGAAAGTAGTTTTTTTCTTAAACGAGTTTAGCGAATATCGTGTAGTGTTAAAAATGAAGCAAATCACAATAAATTACTCAGACATTCACTACCTTCAACAAAGTTTCCTGAATCGGTCCAGTATCGGGTTCGAACCTAAATTATCATGCCTAGAATAAATCGATGGGTTTCTTACTGGTATAGGGTAAGATTAACCGATTAATTTAAACTTTTCAATCAATCCGATATTAACCGAGTATACAATTTATACTGAATTATTTATTAAATTTTGTGAAAAAAATGTCACAAAAATTAGGCTGTGCAAGCAAATTCTCAGCCTAGTGTTACCTGTACTGGTCGACGTATATCTCATATTTCAAGTTATAGGCATCTCGATTTTCGGATTTGGGTGGTCTTACAGCTTTTTTTCTTTTTTTAAATAAAGTTTAATTTTGTACAATAGAACTGTCTTAAATAATAGGGATTACTCAACACGAATTTTGACGTTATATTACCGACCTACAGGTAAAGCGGGATGATTTTATGTAATTTTTCCAAGTTTTCAAGCTTAACTAAGGTTTGTTTGGCCTCTAGATATCATTCGAGATTTTATAGATTTCTCGACATTCTTAGATTTCAATATTGTCGTAGTTAATTTGGATTGAAATAATCTACTAATGAGAAAGAGTTTTTTTCTTTTGAATTATTTGAGATTTTCAAGATTATTCTAAGAACCTAAATTGGGACAAAAAAAATTGTTTTTGAACTCTTAGTCACAAAAAAAGCTTAAGTACCGCAAATATCGCTACAACAAGATTTTGTTTGGTCGAAGAGACACAAACAATATCATTTCCTCATAATATGTTATATTCTCACTTGCATGTCCAATTGAAGTTGCTTTTTTCTATAGAGGATTTATTTTCTTACAATGAAATAAATTAAATACTAAATACAGTGTGATGTTTAAAAATAAAAGCAAAAAATAAAACGCTCCAGATTTTTTCTCTTGCTGTATTAAGATATACAGACAGTTAAGAGAAGTGCTTATGTAAGTACATATAACAGAAATTATTTGTAGGCTAAAAAATAACATTTGAACAAAGATTCGCAATATTCTTGTGTGACGTCAGAATATTGCGCAAAAATCACAATTTCAAAAGTCTCGTGTAAGCTCAATTACCTTTTGGTTTGTGACTGACTCAAATAATCATGAGAAATCTCAAAAAAAACACAAAAATATTCCGCGAAATCAGAAATCTCGAAAATAATTTTCAACTTCTGCTTGCACTCGCTTAACAATTCAATAATTCGAAAGCTCGAAAGTGTTGAATTATCTGTAAAATCGCGTGCAAACCCGAATTATCTGTAAAATCGCGTGCAAACCCGAATTAAGGCCAGCAAACCACGATCAATATTGTTGGAATTCGAAGAATGTCAAGAAAACTGAAAAATCCCGAATAAACTGAAATAATTTCGAATAATCTTGAAAATTTCAATAGGAATAGCAAATAATTAATAAAAAACAGGTCAATTCATCATGAGCAAAAGCCTCAATTGATCTCGAAAATATAATCTCGAATAAGCACGAAGCGGAAATGAATTTTAGTCAGGTCACCAGTCACCACCTCATCAATCTGTACGCCCAAGCACAACGGGGTCATTGGAAATTCTCTTCGAAAATGCTAATGAAAATGATGTATTGGTGAATACAACTTAATGGAATTAATGTTTCTGATGTTTATTTTCATTGAGCTGCTGCTTCGTGTCTCACAACACGCAAAAACAATGTTAGTTATTACTTTCGAAGTTCAGTAGACTACACCGACCGCTACCTAACCATAACAATTCGCTTGAGTGTGTTCTAAATTTATCCACAATTACAAAATTTAGGACAAATTTATTAATGAGAATCAAATATTAAATTTAAATAAACCGATAAAATATTCAAGCTACTGTAAAATGTAAACATTTAATTCCATTAAATATTTCAATAAATATCTAATTTCACAAGAAATTTGATTTTACAAATTGTCTCTAACTTGCCCAAAAATTATACAACAGTGGCACATTTATATTTGTGCAGTCGGCGATCCTCTCTAACTAACAAATACAAAGAATATGTCCCAAAAATTTGAAAAATCTCGAAAACTTCAAGCAACTTAACAATCTTAATCTCTCTTCAATCTATAAGGTTTAATCTTAAAAAACTCAAAAATATCGAGAAACTCGTAAAATCTCGAATATCTCGATTAAACTCGAAATTGCCGAATAATCTCGAATAGTCAAAGCATTATAAATCAATGACGTGAAAATCTCGAAAAACTCGAACTAAGTACATATCTTACATGTCCGAAATGTGAGCAAAATAATGAGAACCTAACTCATATCTTAACGAAAGATTAATTCCCAAGTAAATCGATTGCGGGTGATTGTGATAGATAAACAATCCAAATAACCTTCCTCAAAGCCTAATCGTATTTTACCAAATGTTTAGAGAATTTTAGAGAACTTTTCTATCCAAATCCAAAACAGACAGAGATTACCTTTTATTTTCACCACACACACACAAATAATGTATGGTTGGTAACGTCTGGGTGAGATACATAAAATCAAACGATCATTGATCGCGAAGAAGTTTAATATCGCAATTTTAATAAATTCTATTATATGATGTTCTATAAATATTTATATTTCTAACAATAAAATAACCAGCTTTACGTGTTCAATATCGACACATAAGACATAAATTCTATACGGTTATAATAACGCGTATAATACACCTCATATAAGTATATAATTCTCAAAACCTCTTTGACCATAAAATAAATTCAAGACAATATAATTAGCATAAAAAAAAACCAATTAACCACAGACATTTATTGATCAAAAATCGATTAACAATATATACAACCGTTTTATAAAGTGTATTGATTGATTCGCGCTGAATCAAATACGGAAATTGACATGATTATGAATACTTGTTGAGCTCGACTTGATTTTTATTGACAACAACAAATATTGCGATTTGTGATGCAAAAACACTTGTGTTTTTGTAAACGAATTTGAAGGTAATCAAGATTTAAATTGTGTAAGTATTACAACGATAAGCGCACGCTATTACATCTTACTATAATAAAACGAAAATAATTTAGATACGATCGATAAAAAATGTTATTTATTTGATCTAGATAAAATTTGCATAAGCACAAGGTAACACATATATGTATATACGTACTCGCAGGTTGATTCAACTCGTGTACATATTGTATATAAAACAATACACTCGCTATAATAATATTGTTGCATATTCGATTAAAATACAAAAAATCATATTTACATAACATTTAAGAGAATAAAAAAAACTCAATGAACATTATCGCACCCAACCAGCATCACGACGAAAAACTTTCAAAAAACTTATCGATCTATTCGAAGAAATTTTTCAAATAAATTTTTTGTTTATCTTTACGATTTTTTTTTTTTTTACTTTTAAATCAACAAGTAGCAGCTTTGTGAAAATCTACCTTTAATATTCAACTAACAAATCACAGGTTTATCAAACACCTCCAATTTCACATTTATAAAATTTCACTTTTCTTTTCGAGAAAACATTAAAAAACTAAAATTAAAAGCAAACATCTTTCTCATTTACGAGCTTATTAGAAATCTTATAAAAACTGGAGAAAAATATGTCGACTTTCAAAGAATAGTAAAGAAATTATTTATCTATGAACTTACCGACGACGACACTTAAAACTAATGAAATAATTAAAATGTTTATCATTTTGTAAATCAAATCACTAAATCCAGTAACAATATTAAAAATAATTGTAAAATTTAATAAATTTTCCACTTCGCACTGGTAATATTTTTTTAAATACACTCTTTTCCAACTAAATTTTAAATAAAAATTTTTTTTTTTTTGGTTTTCAACTTTTTATTTGATGCTATTGTTGTTTTCCACTCAAAGTATAAATATTAACTGCCCTGATGGTTTCAATATAATTGAAAGACATAAACATGTTTTATTTATTAATTTTTTTGTTTAACTCGTATAAGATTGGTTTGGGTGGTAGAAGTGGCAAAAGTAGAAAAAAAAACTACTAAGTGTACCTCTCTATGTATCTACTTCGTTGTTTCGTTTTGAAAACTATCTTCTTTCTAGTTTTTTTTTTGTTTAAATGTTTATTCTGGAATAATTATGTTAAATTTTGTGCATAATGAGGGGTATTTTTCGCGGTTGTATAAACAAATCGGTGAATGGATCGATGATCATCGCGAGTTTTATTTTTTATTACATTCAATTATTTACAATGTTCAATTGATCAATAGATGAATATACAACTATTGATAAATTATTCGATAGATAGGAGTTTCAAACCAAAAATTGGTTGGTGTAAAAAAGCATTTAATAAAAATTGATGTCAAACAAAGTTGTGGTTGGCACAATAAATACTAATGTCACAGCCAATGTTGTTATTATTTTATTAAACTGACAATCCTACATTCAAATTAATTCTCGACAGAATAGATAACACAAGTAATATGCCTATTTAAATTCAGCGACATCTACAGGACAGCATTATTCCAGGCATACTTTAAAGCAGTACATCAGAAAGCCTAAGTGGTGACCCCGAAAAGTCACTGGATATACGTTAACCAACTGCTAACCAGCTCATAAACCAACCACAATGTTCGTCCAAAAATAAAACATAATACGCCAACCCACAGTTCATAACATTACAAGCCGCCGCCTTTAGTGCACACAACATAATTGTAGACAATCAGTAACCTTAGTACTCATAGTCACAGTTGCCGGGAAACAGTTACTTTGATTGGACTACTGCAAGCAATAGCCGTTAAGCAAAACCGCAGTTTGACCAAACTGTAGTGCAGCCAATGCTCTCAGACGAACACAGTTCCAAAGGCACACATCCGCACAGCCCCACTGAAGAAAGTATTTTGACAAGCAACACCAGCCAGTAACAGATTGAAACCACCAATTGCAGCAACCTACAAATACATCAGGGTTAAGTGGTGTTCTATTTATTGCTATAGAAAAAAAAATTCTTCTTTTTCAAAATGGCCGCCGGAACGTTCTTTTGGAATGTTTTCCCATGTTCATCCTTTTTTGTATCTTTTTCCCCATTTAGTTCTATTAGACATACTAAAATATTAGCATATCATCTCGTTTCGTTTTCTTGCAAAATACTTTTAAGTTTATTTATATTCACCATCTGAACAAAATTCGAAAATCGTGCCAGTCTTCAAGGTTCTTGCCGATTTGAATAATTCTTCCGCATTGGTTAAGGTACCATCATATTCGTTGGTGAGACTGGCTCTGGGCGCCATTCTTTTGATAGTGTCTCCCACCCCGTCACAAGGTCCAAAGTAAACTGCTACAGTGTCATGGTGAAGACAATCTAATATTAGGTCTACAAATAAGTTTTAGGACACTTTTACTTTTTATTATAGGTATAGAAAACAGAAATAGAAAAAAAGTGACTACCCTCATATGATAATGTAGGGCTCGGTATGTAGTATTAAAATGTAAACATAACCTAAACATAACCTTTAAATAATCTAAACAAAACATGCAGAACGATAAACTGTTTATCAGACATTGCATTCGTTATGAATTCCATCAAGGAAAAAGTGTTCGTAAAGCATGCGAATCGATTTGTTCTGTTCTTGGGGATAATATTGTATCTAAAAGTAGATGTGAATATTGGTATAAGCGTTTTAGAGAAGGTGATTTTGATGTTAGTGACCGTGAACGTTCTGGAGCTCCCTTAAAAGTAAACGACGAAGAACTGCAAGCGTTGTTGGATAAAGACTCTTGCCAGACGGAAAACCAACTCTCAGAACAACTTGGAGTAACTTAGCAAGCTGTTTCATATCGCTTAAAAGCGATGGGAAAGATTAGAAAAGCCACAAAATGGGTGCCACACTTATTAACTGAACAAAACAAAAATAACCGACTTACCACTTGCGTGAATCTTTACAATTCTCAGAAAAGGAAATCTTTTTTGTGGAAAATTGTGACCGGTGACAAAAAGTGGATTTATTTTGATAACCCAAAACGTAAATATCAGTGGGTAGATCCCGGCGAACCAGTAAATTCAACGCCAAAGCGCAACATTCACTGTAACAAGGTCATGCTGTGTTTATGGTGGGATATGAAAGGCGTATTATATTATGAACTTTTGAAACCTGGTCAAACAGTTACTGCCGAACTGTATCGACAACAACTTATAAAAGTGAATAAAAAAATTCAAGAAAAGCGTCCATATACAGGCAAAGGAAAACATCCAGTAAAACCCCTCCATGACAACGCTAGGCCACATGTAGGTAAATCAGTGAAGGATACGTTAATGGCACTTGGATGGGAAATTGTATCACTCCCAGCGTATTCACCAGACATAGCCCCAACTGATTTTCACTTAATTAGGAAGATGCAAAATGAATTGTCTGAGGTACGATTTAAAAAATTTGAAGAAGTGCAAAAATGGGTCGATAACTTTATCTCCTCATTAGATGAAACTTTCTTTGCGGCAGGCATCCGTGAATTGCCTGTAAGATGGCTAAAGGTCATTCAAAATGATGGAGATTATTTTGATGAATAAATGTTATTTACTTTGTATAAAAATAAATTTTGAATTTTTCAAAAAGTGTCCTAAAACTTATTTGTAGACCTGAACGTGAATGAAACGTAGGACTGTTTTTCTACTTTTTTGTAAATTACAAACGGATGAATGGTCGCTTGTTTGTTGTTCGAATGAAAACCTTGTGCTGTATTTTGCATTATAAACGCATAATTTTCTGCAGTCACAGTTTCTGGAAATACATCTGTAGGCTTCAGATCTGACTTTTTGTTTTTTATAAAGATAGATTATTGTAGTGAAATGAGGCAATGAGGAATCAGATTTTTCAGCTTAATTAAAAAATAATCCAGAAGGGGGGAATGATCGCATTTTCTAGTTCGCACCGCTCATCACCCCTACTGGAAGTACCTTGTGTTTGGAGTGTTTAGATGAACTAGACAAATCAGGAATCGGTGATGCCTCGATTTCAATTTTTCGACGTTTAGTAGTGAAATATAGTATTAAATGTGTCGAACAGTTCAACTCGGGAACCCAAATTAGTATGAGATGAATCTCGCAAGCTAAAAAATAACCGAAAAATAAATTTATGAAAATTAATCTTTATGTATTCTTATATTGATTATTTAAGATCTAGAGTCACCTACTAATAATGTTTTAATTGTAACGAATATAGGCCTAACTGGAATTGATTGGGCATTAATAATAAAAGAGTTAATGGAACAAATTAAAGGGCTAACTCGTTCCATTAGTCTTTATGTTAGTTGGGAGAGATGAACAGATATGAGAGCTTTATATATTTTGACACATCAATTCCTGTACTAAATTTTGAAGAAATATTCTGTATGACGTATCTCCGGCACTTGGGCGGAGGAATCGTCAGATGTGTAATAACTGAAAAATTGAATTTTATATTTGTCAATAAATAAACCTAGTAAATTTAAAGTTTTCTTCAAAAACAGACATTTCAGTCCGACAGATTTTTTATATAAGTCAAATGACCCATATACTGATTAGGGTTAAATTATTACAGTATCATTTATTAAAATAAACAATTTTTTTTTTTTTTTTGTTTAAGGTAGGTATCCCTATTCATTTACCTTTAAAATGAGTCGAATCTTATAATTTTCTAATAATTAGTTCTAATTAGTAGTTCTGATAAATACAGGGTGGCTGATGAAAGCCGCTACCAAAAAAAAATTGAATAACTTTTTTTCTATTCAATGAATCTAGTTAATTTTTTTTTTATTTTGCAGATTGACTTTTACATTTAACAAAAATGGATAACTGGGACACTGAAACAAGAATTTGGATTGTCCGCCGCTATCACGCTCTGGAGTCCGTAGTTTCGGTTCAAAGAGAGTACAGGCGCACGTTTGGCGGCAATCCTCCGAGCAGATGGACCATAATGAGACTTGTAAACAATTTTGCCGAGCATGGGACAGTCAACAGAAGACCTTACCATCGAAACCCTTCAGTTCGAACGGAGGAAACAATCGCTGCTGTAGCTGCTGCCATACAAAACAATCCACGTGTTTCGACAAGAAGCTTATCTGCTCAAATGGGTATAAGCAGACAGTCATTACAGTCAATTATGCACAAAGATTTGGACTTATTCCCATATAAAATTCAATTGGCCAACAAACTGAACGCTGCAGACTTGCCGATTCGCTTGGAATTTTGCCAGAAGATGCTTCAAATGGTGGAAGAGGATGGAAACATGTTGAACTGTCTTTTCATGTCTGACGAGGCCCATTTCGATTTAAACGGCAACATAAACAAACAAAATTGTCGAATATGGAGTGCTTCCAACCCACAGTTACTCCATGAGACGGAATTGCATCCACTTCGTGTCACAGTGTGGTGTGCAGTTTCATCACGCTGCATTGTCGGGCCCTACTTCTTCGAAGAAAACGGTCACACCGTTACGGTTACTGGAGACCGTTACTTGAGCATGTTGAGAGAGTTTTTCTATCCAGAATTACGCCGAAGGAGAATTTCTTTCAACTCTGTGTGGTTTCAGCAAGATGGTGCAGCTCCTCACATAGCCCAACCTGTTATGACAGAATTGCGACGAAAATTTCCCAATAAACTGATAAGCAGAAACTCCACATTCCGTTGGCCACCCAGGTCGCCTGACCTTACTGCACCTGACTTTTTCTTGTGGGGTTATTGCAAACAGGAAGTCTACAAAGCAAAACCAACAAATTTGAATGAACTAAGGCAATCCATTCGAGAAACAATTGCGGCTATTCCTGTCTCAACTCTCCAAGCAGTAATGAACAACTTTTTGGTAAGATGCCGCACATGCATCAACGAGCAGGGGGGGTATTTAAATTCCATTATTTTTAAAACTAATTAAGCTATATTTAATAAAATTGAATGAGCTTTAACATGAATAAAAGAAAAATGAATTCCATACACTGAAAAAAAAATTATTTGAGTTTCTTAATGTAGCAAAATTCATCAGCCACCCTGTAGTTAAATTTTTAAATATTTGACACTCTGTATCTTAAAAAACATCAACAACAACAACAAATTGTGTTCCATTAACCTTTTTGTATAATTAGTGCTACACAACCAAAATCTAAAAATTAAAAAAGAATTTTCAAAATTATGTGATGAGCACAGGAAACTGCAGATTCATTAAACACTACCAATCTTGCTGAGTTAGCAGATCGATTATTGAAAACGATATCGCAAACTCATGTGACGGCAGTGTCGCCAAACCAATCCGAGAACCATATCGAATCCGCTAGATTCCTGATCGTAAACCTGCGTACAGAGTAGGACTTCAAGGAGACATTCCGCTACCCCACCAGAATGTTCAGAACAGATGGTATGCTATTTTCACCGCCGTTTGAAGGATGAAGCCAGAAATTGTAAACCAACTTCCTCCCGATGGAATGAAATCAAGTCAAAAAACTAAAAACTCCCTCGCAAACGGCGACTTGTGAAGGGAACTATGGAATTGTCACCTCAAAATTTTTGATCCTACATCAAAAACTCATTTTTCAATTGACACTGGCGCTGATATCGCCGTAATTCCCGCTAATGACAAATAAAAAAAGCAAACCAACTTTGATCTCAAACTTTTTGCATCAGCCAACGGATCGTCAATCAGAATCTTTGGTTCTAGGCGTATAGATTTAGATCTCGGCCTCAGAAGGCATTTCATTCATTTTGGCAGGTTTGTTAGTCGATATCCAAAACAAACGCTTAATCACTGACTAACTTCACTACGAGAACAACCAATCGCATCAGAAACAGAAGCTCCAATATTAAGGGTAATCAGCACTAGTACTATCATTGTCAGATTGCTGTCCTTATTAGAGCAGTTCAAAGAGATTACATTGGACGTTCACACCTTCTAAACACCAATTGCAAGCAAAACCACAAGTTTATCCACTGAGGAATTAGCTACAGCCAGAAAGGAATTCGAATATATTGTAACACAGGGTATCTGCATACAGTCTAAAAGCCCTTGGCCTAGCCCATTAAACCTCATGTAGATATCCGATACCTTACCTACAGGATTTTACTTCTCAGTTACGGTATATACATTATTCTCAACTATCGATTTAGTGTGGCCCTACAATCTGATCCTAATCGAAGCCATACATCGCTAAATCGTCAATATCAACACCGTTTCAAATTCACTCGAATGACGTTCGGTCTGAGGAATGCCGGCAACACCTTCCAACGATTTATCCATGAGCGTATTAAATTATTGTTTTTCCTATCTGGACGACCAATTAATGTTGGGAAAAATTAATTAATATGCATGGCATCTTTTTAATATTAAAAAATCTTTCGACAGATAAAATCTAACTCAAACGAACTATTACTACGTTTCCACGGGGTATGGAGTTAACCGATATCAACCCGGATTATCTCGTCTTGGAAACGGAGTTTTCGTTAAATTTCTTAATTCGACGAAAGTAGTACGATTAGAGAAGGTTATACAAAACCAAAACAAACAAATACAAAATTAAAATAGTGTCGCGAGTAGTTTTGATTGAGAGGTAAATAAATGCATGTGAAATATTTAAAACTATTGGAAATTAGTTTATGAGAGCCCTTGATAAAAAACGGATAAATGGAAACATAGTTAAAGCGAATATGTATCAAATTTCCATGATAACTAATTCGTATAATCTGCATAGAAATGCACATTATCGTAGATTTGAATCCAAATATTCTCCAAATGGAAAATACAGAATACGGGCTACAGAATAGAATACAGGTCAGAAATTCATTCAGAATAGAGTAGGCCTATAATAGACAAAATAGGCCTATAATTTGTAACAATGTTTTGATCGTCAGACTTAAATAATGGTATGATCTTAAATTAATTCCATTCAGTTGGTAAAACACCCTGATGTAACATTTTATTAAATACTTATACAAAGTATAATTAATTTTTGATATTTCATTGTTTATAGAATTATAATCAAAATTAGTAAAATTTCTAATATATATCGAGTTCACCTATTTAGTTTTATGATATTTAGAAGAAATATCTACAACAATTATAGGTGGATGATGTCGATCAACTTTTGATAATTTATCAACGGCAGCCAATAAATTTAAATTAAAACACTCCATATTGGAAAAAACTAAATCCAATATTCTACCATTCGAATTTCTTATAAAGAGTGGGCCACCTATTGGTTTGTTTTTAAATCATAGGGTATGGAAACACTTTCTTTGAATGACTTGCTTGAAATTGTGACAACTCGGTCAGTCTGATATTCCGCGTCACGAAACAATCATGTTTTCGCTTGAAGAGCGTTTCGAAATTTTGAAAACCTATTTTCAAAGTCAGTGTTGTGTAACCGAAACCATGCGAATTTTGAAAAGAAAATTGGGTCGTGAAGGAGCGCCAAGCAGAACCGCTGAGTTCGTGAGAAAGGGTTGCTATTGGATAACAGAAGTGATTCCCAAGCTCGAACAGGATGCACGCTAGTGAATTTGCGGCTGCGGGCCATAGTGCAGGACAGAATCCATCGACCTCAACTCGATGCCGATTGCAGCAACTGGCCATTACCCGCACCAGCCTGAGGAGAATACTGCACAAAGACCTCGGATTATTCGCCTACAAGGTCCAGATGACTCAGGAGTTGAAAGCAAATGACCATCCATTTCGATATCAGTTCTCTGCGTGGGCAACCGAATAATCAGCTGTTTTGGAGATGTCAATTGGCCTGCGCGGACCTGTGATTTGACGCCATTGAACTTTTTTTAGCGGGGTTTCGTTAAGGATACATATTATGCGAATAATCCAGAGACAATTCCAGCTGTAAAACATAACATTGCGACTATTATTCGCGAGATAGGCGCCGAAATCATCGAAAAAGTTCTTGAAAACTGGACTCACAGGATGGCTTACTGTAAGGCCATCAGAGGTAGCCGCATGAACGAAATTACTTTTCATTCTTTAATCGGACTCACAAAATATAGCTTTATACTCATTTTATAGCGTTTTTAAAACCAAACTTTTAAATGGCCCACACTTTATAATTAAATTGAATGAGGTTTGTAAATTCACAGATTCAATTAATAACCTCTCAGGCCCATTAAGATTTACATCGAGAATTGAAACTTGATCGTGAGCCAGTTAATATTAGGAATATTAAAATCAAGTAAAATTAAAAATTTAGAATTGGTGAAGCCCAAATGGTTAATAATTCTTTCCAAGTTATCAAAATAAATCTTATAATCTGATACAGTAGCCTCAGGGTAAATGTAAAAAACATTTAAATAAAACGCATTTGTACCCAGATTAATGCCGATCCATAATTCCTCAACATTAGTTTCCCATTCACTTATTCTATAAGATATAATCCGTTTTGAGACCGCTACTAAGCACCCACCACCGTCCTTTTTATTACGAAATATAGTATATTAAAATTTCTATCTCTTCTGTATAATAGTAATAGGTAGTTATTCGGTACAATCTCCGCATCCAGAAAAGACTCATTTAAATTTGTCTCATTCAAACAGATTATATCGTAGTTTGAAGAAAGAATTTAGCGTTCACACTTTCAAGATATATTATTTTGCTTAAATGCTCTTCCGAGACTTGAGCCGATCTTTTTAAAATTTATATTCAAAAAATCTAATGAATTAGAAAATTTAGATTATTGTCTTTTCTTCATAGCATTAATTTCTTTAGACAGCTGTGATATAACAGTTTTCATGTTTTAATAGCACACATAGATGAATTAGGATCAAATTTCTCATTAGAAATTACAGATTTAGAAACTTCACTGCATGATTCAAAATTCCATTGAAGACAACCACTCCGAATTTTACATAAAATAGCAGGTTCAATATCAGCACAATTTTGATGCACACTTTCATGACAAAGATTATAGTTAATATTTTTGTCACTGCTTAAAAGTTTTCTTTTGCAGAGTTTACAGAACATTTTAAGCTAATAATTAAATTAACACTGATCACTAAAGACCATAATAAATAATCTTTTTGGGCAAAAAGAAACATTGAGATCAAAATAAGGAGGTGAATCAAAAATAAAGAAATGATTGTTCATATACACAGAGGAAAACCCCAAATTAAGTAAAACGAAGGTGCGAAAGACCGGCATTAGAACACGAACGATGTTAGCAGAAGCGAAACAACTTGACGGTAGGAAATAAAACAAATAGCCGCCCCCACTCAGAGTTCAATGGTCCAAGCTATGCTGCTAAATTGAAAATAAAGTAAACAAATAAAAATTCTTTAACTTGCTTATTTATTTTTAGAAACTAGTATACTTAACACTATAGTTTACGATTGGAAGAAATCTATTAAACGTTTACATTCACTTCTAAAAATATTTTAAAAAGCTACTGCTATTTTTAATTTGAATTGTAAATTTTATACTCTTTGGTGAATAAGATTTAAATGTGCAATAAAATGCAAATAGCCTTCATAACCTTGGTGATATTGAAATGAGCATGGCTGGAACCAGAAATTAGATCTATACAAAAATAAATTTAAGTCGTTATAGTTACAGAAATAATTAATCGAACTGTGACACAACATTAAGACAGGAAATTCTAATTATTACAAAAATTGAAGGTCTTGGATGGAAAAAAACAAAATCTCCAAAATCAAAACAATTTAATTGCGCGAATTTATGCGTTTCATATTTTCACAATACGATAAGATCCAATGAAAAATTATGTTTAATTTACCAAATTGTATATGTATAAGGTAATTGAAAGCGGTGTGCTGCTTGTTTTTGAAGTGTGACAAAAATTCAACGACGTATAGCTTTTGTCTACTTAATTACAAATTAACGATTTGAAAATTCCTGGGAACAAAAAAAAATAACAAAGGAAAATAGACTTTCTTAATGAAAAATAAAAATCTTGTAATCTTAATCTCAAAAGATTTTATATACTCGTATATTGTTTGCCATTAATTTGTCTTAATTGTATTGTATAATAAGGGAATAAAAAACTCGAAAAACCAAAATTAAGGTGTAAAAATTACTTAACTTTGTAAGGCATAATTAATTTTTTTTTTGTTGACGTGCATTCTCTAATGTAAAATACTTAATAACAATTAAACAAGCTTAAGCATGTTTTTAAAGTGAAGGACGATTGGTGGGAAAAATACAACAAAATGTTTTAGTTTCAAATTATAGCCTAGATCTCTTACGATTCTCTTAAACGTGGAATACGAAAAATGAATTTAGTTTAGCGGTTTATAACAAGTACTTCATGTGTGGTAATGATTAAATTAAATTCTACATTTACTGATTCTTACGGAAAAAAAAAATTTAATGAACCGATAAAAACATTTTCTGTGATAAAAACTTCACTTTATTATTGTTTTGTGCTGTTACTTTTTTAAAATTCATGATTTACGAACAGTGGGTAGATGGTGGACTATTATTTCTCGTTTTCAATTAGAGTGGCTTTTTCTCATGAATTATTAAAAGATTTAACCTGATTTTAATTGACAATACGATTTGCTGTAAATGATGGTATATGTTTATATTATGTTTACAGTGAAATAACATTTTACATCTAGTTGTTTTTGTTAATCGATTTCAAGAAATCAACCAACCTTGTACTTTTATTGTACTAGAAGATATGTGCATGTTTGATATTTTTGCGTGTGTATAACCAAAATAATAAATGAAAGTGATTTTGATAACATTTAATTGCGATTTACAAACTACCTTGGACTTCAAGAAGTTGTTGGATTTATTCATAAGCGTAATCTGTTTATGTTTATACATACGAGTATTAACAGTATATAGTTGTTTTGATATGGAATTGATTGTTAAATTAAATACAATTTGAATTAAATGTTACAAATTGCTACACTGTTCGAAATAAAACAATAAATTTGCAATAATGTAAAACGTTAGTTGATCAAAACGATGGTTTACGTTACTTCATAAATAAGTATTATTAAATGTGTACGATGTGCTACCCACGGTAAAATTTTCCTCCCAGTAGTACAATAAAAAATCTTGAAAATCAAGATTATTTACCCTTTACAATTAGGTTTAGGGCCCACAAAAAAAAATGTCCATTGTTCTTTTTGAATTTTTTTTTATACCTTTGCGATTTATTCTACCCCACTAAAAAACAACAAAAATGTAAATTGATGAAAGTGAAGTGATATTATTATTAATTGTAGGGAGATGTACAATTTGTTAAAAATGTTTGATTCCAAAAAAAAAAAAGAAGAGTTTTAAATCTGTTAGATTAATATTTTTAAAATGTGAAGTAGCTATTTATTGAACATTTCTCAACATACTTAGAAGTTAGAAGTAAAATTTTATTTGGAGAAATTGATAAAAAGGTGCAAAAAAAATTTCTTTATGGGGTATTTTACAATGTAATCGGCAATTCCTCGAACCTTGGCATTTGTGTGAGCTCTCAATTTTGACGTCATTATTTAAAGAAAATGTAAAAATGAACAGATCACATGTGGCTGAATTTGGGCTCGAATATATGACTATTTTATTTTGAAAGTGGGGCAAAAATTCTAAATAATTATCAGATGGATTTTTTTTTTTACTTTAGAATGACTTATGCCTCAAAAAAATGCCTCAAAAGCGGCTGTAATTATAGCGGTATGCATTCTAAATAAAAGAATTGTTATCTAAACCTAAAGCATATGGCTAATGATCGACCATATGTCAGCAGAATTTTTCCTTCTGAGACTCTTTTATTTCGTCGTGATCGCTATAATAATAGTACAAAGCGTAAAGGTAGTAATGGTGTACTTTTTTCAGATCGGAACAGATGAACTTATATTTTCTGACTATTTAGCAGGCAAATTAAAATTAGAGAACAATTTTAAAAAAATCTGGGCAGCCTATTTTTCATCTCCTCTAGCCCAGTATTTCAAATATTATATTATTGCTCGACACGTGTCCTTATAATCTACAACACTGATGATTCTTCCTTAATTTGTGATTTTATGGCGAAAATTGGTCATATTCCCTTAGTCAAGTTTTAGGGCCCGATTACCATCATTTCAAGTGACTTGATTGTAGCAAAGGTATTCCTCGCTTGAAAATATATCAAAACAAGAAAGGAAAAAATGAGTGCAATGCGACATATTTCATAGCAGCCGTCTAGGGTTTATAGAAGGAATATCAAAAATTGGTTATTTGGCGTGACAAACGATACCACGGAGTGAATAGGGTCCCAAATTAATAATATATAGAATAGACGTGGCACTTATTTGGACGTTATTTTTTAAAACTATTGTAATAAAATTGAATCTATTAACGATTTGGTCAGATGTTCGAGTATTTATCAGAAGATGGTACTAAATTCATTATAGTGTTTGAATAAACTCTCACGCAGACTAAAGCTGAAAGTTTTTTAACTGAGTTGCATTGGAACCGTTCTCAGTTGATATTTTTTATAAACAATTGAAATTGGTATACTCATAAAATTCGTTCCTAAATAGGAAATTAAAGTCTAGTTTGTAAGGATCCTAGATTTACGAAAGAGCTTAACCAACTTTTGATCCTTCGAAAAAAAAACTCACAAGAAATACAAAAGTACAGGGCCTGCTCATGACTCGACCCAATTTAAGCTTTTCAGGAAACAATTTGCTTGTCTCAATCGCTTTTCATAGAACTATTTTATTGACTTGAAGGATGAATTTTGGAAACTTACGTCATAAATCAAACAATCCGGTCACCAGTTGCAATTTTTTGATGATTATTTTATTAGCCTTTGGTCAAGATGCTGCAACAATGTTATCTCGGTACCAAGGCCCAATATTGTTTTTAAAATTCGACTTGGAAAAAGCACTACTTAACATGGACAATTTCAAAAGTCCTGAGGGTCTATTATGAAATTTTCGACATGGCAAATTTTCGACGTTGTCGACCAACTCGACAAGGTCGAAAATAGCTATTATGAATTATTCGCAAAAAAAGCGAGTCGAATAATTTCATAACAGCTAATTTTCGACGTTGTCGAAAAAAACGCGCACGTCGAAAATTTCATAATAGCCCCCCCCCCCCCTGGTCCAAATGGTTTACTATGGTAACTTGTATGATACACACATGTAGTCTCATCTTATATTCTTAAGCTTGTCGAAACATTGGCGTTAGATGTTCTACTTCCACTGCAAACAGTGGATCAGTAATGCATTGACAGAGCATGGAAACTTTGAACAAAGCTTTACAATTACAATTTTTTAATTTTTACGTACCAGACAGACATTTATTTCTATCCTTGGTTCTCCAACTGTTTGAAGTCGGGGAACACTAAACTCTAATATATGTTTAGGCGGAACATCTACAATACAGCAGAAACTTTAAAACAGGGACGCGGGTTGCTAACCTTTTTGAAACCAAAAGAGCAATAAAAATCAAACCAAAAGAGCAATAAAAAACGAAACACCAGTGTTTCGCGGAACACGCTTTGAGAACCAAGGCTATAGACCACGAATAATTGATTTTCAAAATTTTCATTTAACATCAACTCGCAATCGTTCGTGCTCCATTTCATACTCGCTTGTAATGCCCAATTTTCTCAATTTTATTTCGACCTACCCTTTGTTCTAAAATATGTATTCAAATTGGTTGCCAATTTATCAATTTTGAAACCCATGTTTGTCGCCGCAGTTGTTAAATTGTCTTTCAACAATATTTGTCATGCTTTACTTACCTATAATAATTCGTGTAACCAATTTATTATTTCTCATAATGTTTGCCCAAATTTTTTTGATTTCTCTTTTAAATTATCCCCTTTTTAATAGAAGTGGTTTATTACAAATTCGAAATCGAAAAATTTCATAATGGGCCCCTGAAATTAAACTTAATCTTTGTATACATTTGTCACCGCTTAATTACTTCCATTCTGATCTCTACTTACATAATTTCTTTACAAGTATAGCTAGCTATAAAAATGTATATTTTGATTAATTTCGAAAGTCTGTGACATAAAATACAACCGACTATTTTGCTGTAGTCAACAATGCTAAACACTGATTGTGTGTAGTTGCTGTTTTTCTTGTATCTTTTTCTTTTCTTTTATCCTTGTTGCGTGGGTCTTGACATTTCCCTGGAAGAAAAATGTATACCATCCCTCACCACCCTAATGTAAAATAAGGTTTTTTAATCAACATTTAAATGACTTACAGTTCCTAAATATTACAGCCGAATATTTGTTGCGTGATATTAAGGACGTGTTCGAAGTTTGTGATAATTATTCCAGCTGAAATAATTATGACATTATTTTGTATGCAACCAAATTATTACAGCCACTACGTGTTGTAAATTTGACTCTTCTGTAATAATATTCATAAACAAAAGAGCGCAATAACAATAATTAATCTGTATTACGCTAATTTATTTCTGAAAAAAATAGTACAAATAAAACTTATTACAATATATGGGAGAGAAAATAATTTCACTCCTGTCAAAATTATTACAAAACCAAAATTATCACAAACTTCGGACACGTCCTAATTGTATTTTTACATTTCTCGTTAGAAAATCGCAAAATGTTTATCTCATTAGAATTTTCAGTTTCACTTCTTAAATAAAAATTACAATAAAATAATAATTAAACAACTTTTTATATTGTTTAAAATAATTTTTAGAGAAAAAAATTATTTATTTTAATTTTATTAACAAAGGAAAAAAACGTTATTTATAGTTAGTGTTTGTCAAAGTAGGTATATAGTTCCAGATTTGTTTTTGTTTTTATATCTAGATAATCATCGTCATTATACATAAAACGTGTGAAATATTCGTTTAATAATAACAATATTATTTCACTTGATTAATATTGTTTTTTACATGTAATATTTAACTATTTTACTTACTTTACGATTTCTTTAGATAAAATTGTGTATGTGTGTGTATGTATAGAGGATTGGGAGAAGGAGGCTATAATAAAAATACTTAAAAAGGAAAAATATAGAAAAAAAAAACATAAGAATATAGAAACCAGGAGATATTTAAAGAAAATTATTAAAATTCTCTGCGATGATATTTATCTGGATCAAAGTATGAGGTAACAACGACACGATCACTAAATTTACGTCCGGTTAGAGCTTGTTGTGCCTTTTGACAGTCCACAATGGAATTAAATTCAACAAAGACTTTACCACAACCGGGTACGTCAACACCTTCAATTGGACGCGGTATTTCTACACTACGCACAACCCCGTATTTGTTACACTCTTCCTTAATATCTTCGAGAATATCTTCGTATTCCTCTTCGTCACGTAATTCATCGGGAGTAACCATATTGAGAAGACATAGAACCTCGGTTGGTGGACCTGATGCACCTACTAATGATAAACCAGGTACTTGAATTTGTACCGGAGCAATTTGTCCAACCGTTGTATTTTTGGCACCCACACTAGCACGCTGTACAATTAATTTTTTGTCACCCAGTTGCATACCATTTAATCCTGCAATCGCCTAAGGAAATAAATTTTAATTAAATATATAATTAAAATGTAAACTATGTCGGGCTATGTTCTTACTTGATCTGTAATACTAAAGTCAATGTATTCAGCGAATGCATAACCTTTACTCAAGCCGGTGGCTGCATCTTTGACTAGATTAAATGCTCTCAATTGGCCAAACGATAAGAGCAATTCTTTTACCTGGAAAATATTGAAAATAATTCTTAAAACACTTAAATCGCTTCCATACTTGCTGGATATTAATTTTTTTTTTGAAATCATGATCGATGCTTGTTTAAATTTTAACGCGTCTTGAAAATTTAAAAACCAAATGGATATGGATAATATTTATTCTACCTAAGACCTAAGCCGTTTATTTTGAAAGTGGCCCAAATTCTAAAAAAAAACTGTTTTCTTTTTATTTTTTTTTTAAATTTCCAGCTAATATACTAGCTATACTTATGCCCGATTTCGCAAAAAAAAGAAATAACTAGTTAAATAATGTTTCCTCCCTTTCTTCTTTTATTAAATTGCGATTTATTTCATAACACATATTCAACGTATGCTAATTTTATTTCCTTTTTTACATGAACATTTTAACTGGAGAGCTAAATATTTAACTGCCCAATTTCGTCGAGCTAAATATTTAGCTGAAGGCTAAATGTGAAAATCAAATATAATCAACTTGCATAGAATTTGTGTTATGAAACAAAACGTAATTTTATAAAAGATGAAAGAGAGGAAATATTATTTAACTAAGGGTTGGATAGTTTTTGTGAAACCGGGCATTAGTAACTTAGTGATTTTAAATATCGATGGCTTGATAAACAAAGGATCTAGCGAAAGAATATATAATATCAAGAGCAACGAAACTGAACGAAAATTTCCAAACAAATAATAAGTTATCCAATGGATTATTCAACCACATTACTCTAATTTTGTTTACCCAATTTTAGACATACAAACAAAAGACACAAGACATTTGTAAAATTTTGAGGAAATTAGCTAACAAATTTTTTTAGCCATTAGTTGGTTGAATATAATTAAATGTGGAATGTTTATTGTGACTGATGGCGCATACTCGAAAAATAATTTCAATAACTTTTATGGTAATTTCCCAACAGAAGAACTTGACTTTTCTCCACTTTTTGGTAATAACCAAAATATGAGAAATTTTATGTCCGTCACGTTCCTCTGTTGCGAAATTACCATAAAAGTTACAGAAATTAAAAAATTTTTCGAATATGCTCCATCAAGCCAAAACACAAGCCAACATTATTATCATTTTTGAACAAGTATTGGTTAGAGCCGAAATTAATTAAGCTATCGATATTTAGCTAGAATTGTTGGAAAAAGGACTTATGCCCTTTCCGAAAGTTACACTTATTTATTTACATACTTATTTAAATAAGTATGTTGGCGAGGTAACTTAAAATAAGTATGTTCTTACAAAAAAAAAAAAAAAAAAAATGAAAACACAAATTCTGTTAGTTTCATTGCAATATACATTGTGATATTATGCAGTAATTAAGGTTTATAAAAAATTTAATTAAAAATGAAATGCGTTGCTATCAAAATATAAAATAAGTACCTATGTATGTGAAATCAATTCGGAAGATTTTACATACTTATATTTAAAATAAGTATAACTTTCGGGAAGGGCCTTAGACTACCACTCTCAAAATAAACGACTCATCTGATATTATCAGGGGTGATCCACAACAAAAAAAAATTACGTTATTTAGTAAATCTTCACAGTTAACCAAGTTAATTTAATGATTTTTACTAAATACAATTTAATTTTCCTGGTTAGTTTGAGGCTTCCAATTCCAAATTAGGCAATAAACCCATCTTTTTTTTAAACAAACATTTACCAAAATCAAGTCTAATTTTTTAAAAAATCAAAAAATAATCTTGCCGTTCGTAAATTTAAAAAAAAATATGATCTACTTACCATATTTTAATTTATCTAAATTGTAATGTCAAATTCTACAAATACATAAACCCTAACCCTGTATCTTAAAAAAACCTATCGAGAAAAATTTTGCTGTTCAACAAAAACAAAAAAAAAAAAAAAAAAAACAAAAATCGAATCCCTTCCCTCGAGACTAAACCAGAGCTAAATTGTATGTACTGTGAAAAAATTATTTGTAAAAAAAAATCTGTATAAACAATTACCGCCACTTTCGTTATTTTCGTTAGAAAAATTTTCCAAATTTAACTTGCCTTGTTTCCACATTTTAATTATGCTTTCGGTTTAACGAATGGATCAAATTCTTTTTTTTTTATCTAAAACGTGCCTATATCTATTAAAATAATGAGCCACACGGATCTAATCTCTATATTTAAAAAAAAAATTAAATATGTTTTTTTGTTTGTGCTGAAAATAGATTTTTTTTAAAGCCTGAAAAAAATGATTCCGACCTGGAAAATAAAAATCACAACCAACAAACAAATAACCAAAAACAGTATTTTGTAGTGATATTTTAAAACAAACCCAATTACATATTTTGGCTTTTTGATAGTTTCGTTAATTATTTCTGAAATCGCGCAGTTTTAAATGTGATTTTTTTTTTTTTTTTTGCTAAATAAATAAAAAAGTAAATTTGCTGTAAAAAAAAAGTAAAATGATCCTGAAAATAGTTTATGAATATTCATCCCGAAAATAAACAAAACAAAATTTACAAACTTTAAACACGATTTGTGACTTTCTGAAAGGAAAAAATGTTTTACACACAAAAAGTAGTTGATTTGTAGTGTAGAGTGGTGTGGTGGCTGTAAAATAGAGAGTTACTGAAAATGCTGGAAAAAAGTGAAATGTTTCGGTTTTTCACATTTGGAAACTTGGCGAAAGTAATTTAATTTTCCCCCTTTGGTATAGTTTTTTTATTTTTTCTTAATGGTGAGAATCGTTTCAAAGAACCTAAATAATATATTTGATATATCCTTATTTCTGGCCTAAATACACTATAAAAATCAAAACCTAAATAAAATTAGGAAAATAGGAAAACTTACCTGATCTTCATTTAGGTAATTTGGTAGACCACCTATGAAGATTTTATGTGGGGAATCTGGTACAACTGTGCTTATAACACCAACTGAAAATACAAAAAAAAATATTTATCAAGATTTTTTTAAAGAACTGCATTATTTTTGTAGTAATGTACCTGGAGCAACCATTGCAGCTGTATCAGTCATACCCGGCATTGGTTGATAATCATGAGGTCGGCGTATTTTTAAACTCTGCCCTTTGAAATTTATACCGTCGAATGCCATTGCTTGTGTTGTTTCATCAATCGATCGGAATTCTAAGAAAGCAAAATTTTTGTCCAAATTTATTTGACACGCTAGCACTGGATTTCCAGCGGCTTGTGCCAAACCAGATAAATGCATTTGTTGGTTGAAAAATTCCATCATTTCTTCTTCTGTAACGCCAAATGGTATATTTCCTACATATAAGCGACGCGCTTGTCGTGTGATTGTTGAACCTACAACTGGAACTGCAGCTTGGGGTGTATCTGCAACAATATTAGCTGGTATTTGTCCAGCGGCTTGCATGGCTTTGTATTGTAGTGGTGTAATATGTTCAAAACCGGGTGGTGGGACATCCCAGTAAAGAGATGGCTTCCTACGGCGAGATCGTTGATTTTTTCTTGGCGAACGAGATCTTGAACGTTTTCGTGGCGGAGCGGCTCCAGCGGTACCGCCGCCGCCGCCACCTCCTCCACCGCCAGCACCTCCGCCGCCGCCGCCACCACCCCCGCCTTCACCTTTTGATCGGGATCTAGTGCGCCGTCGTCTATTATTATTTTCTCTTGAACGGGACCTATGTCTCCGATCTCGATCATTATTATTATTATTGTTAACACCACCGCCACCACCACCACCACCACCGCCACCGCCGCCGCCGCCACCACCACCGCCGCCACCACCACCACCTCGATCACCCCGATCTTGTCCGCCTCGATCTTGACCACCTCGATCTTGACCACCGCGGTCTGATCCACCACGGTCCATACGTCCTCCATCCCTTTCTAAAATTAAAAAAAAAAAAAAAACACAATATAAGAACACCGTTAATGTGTAAAAGTTCAGCTTGTCTACATTTGCAACATATTTGGGCTTTAGTAGTGGGCATACCATTATCTTGAATGACAACGAGGCCCCAAGTATTTGAATCTTGTTTACTCACTAAAACATGTAGGTCTCTAAAACCAAAGATCAAACATTTTATTTGGAACTCGTTGAATTTGAGACCAACGGAAACGCCTGTAAACGCCAGAGCTAATTGCATCGGCAATAGCATATTGCTAACTTTAACACAACATTGTTGACTAATAAATGACTAATAAATAATAACGAACTCAGAAAGGAATTAATGGAAAACTATATCGTGCTAAGGAATACTATATTCGGCTTCAATTTAATTTCGGTTTTGTTGAGCCACCATCTTTCGAATCGATGATATAACCCTACTTTTTAAAATCTCATCAAAAAATTAAATACACATCAAATAATTTTACAACAATTATAATCATTTATATCAAACAATCGTAGTCTTTAAATCTAAAACGGAATTATAAAGTAAATCAAATTAAATATGAAAAAAATCAATTTAAAGCATCATCGCGGCTTCCCTATCGTACGTATGTGTGTGAGTATACGGAACCAATTTCATAAATCGAGTTCGCGTCTCCGAAAACTTATTTTTTAAATATAATTCACTTACCTTCTGCACCCATTTCCGATTAAACCAAATTAAATAATTTACAAATTATATAAATTTAATTGAATATTTATAAATATTAAAATTATTTATTAGATTTTCACGTTTTAAATAAGACCAACGCTTCCAATCTACACAACCGAAACGACAGAAATAAAATACAAGAAAACAAATGGCGAATCGAGATGAGCAAAAATATTGTAGCTCTAAATTTTTGGTAATGCAGATTTGTGAAATGTCAAAAAAAATTTTAGGTTATGGAATTAATAAAAAATCCAAAACTTTCAAACTTCTAGGTAGTTTTAAATTATTTATTTCTTTTAAACTTGTTTATATATTATGTACATGACTTTTTTTTTTTTTAATTTATAATGATTTACTGTTTACGATGAGCGTTTGGTTGTGGACATCTAAAATTTGACATTTCGATTTCAGCTTCAAAGTAACTCAATTTATTATATTGAAAATATTCAGGAACTTTATATTTTCCGGTAGTGGATGCACCTGGACCAACTGGCCCACTTGATGGCTTAACAATTTTTGCACTTAATCCGGGAACTTCACCAGTAACACTTGGTGGTAGTGGTGCTGGTTTCATGGTAGTAGCAGCACCAGTGGATGATGGCCCAGATCCTTGTGCAAAATTTCGCACAAGTTGAGGATGTGATACAGCACGACGAAGATTTAAAATAATATGTGCTCTCATTTTAATTAATTTGGTATTTTGCACAAAATATTAAAAATAATCCACCGATTGAAAAATTCTCTACGTAACAGCCGTGATTTTAGAAAGTTACTCAATTTGTTAATGCCCCCATATTATTGGTCATTTATAAAAATTGCAAATTTCCCCATCCATATTAATGCCCAAATCTTACATATCATCAAAACAACAAAATTTTATCAAATCAAAACACGAACGAAGTGATATTATATCTTATAAAATGCTTATCTCTTAAATTATTTCGTTGTGTACTTGTCATATTCTATTGTAATTCATAATTTATACTTGCGCTTAATGGTATCGTGTCGAACAATCGAAATTTATAAATAAACTCTGAAGTCATACAGCAAAGTGCATAATTTAGTTTTTCTACAAGTTACCGAGATAGGACCCTGCTTGAAAATGATGAGTGATTTTGATGTGGTTGTCGTAGGATCATGTAACATTGATATGATTTCGTAATGATTCCGAGGTTAACAATAATTTGTGATAAATAGTTCAATATGTGTATATAAAATTTTAGGTATGTTCCACGATTACCTAAAGTCGGGGAAACAATTCATGGGACAAGATTTGAAACGGGATTTGGGGGGAAGGGGGCGAATCAAGCTGTAGCGGCTGCACGACTTGGTAGTAGGACGGTACTAATTAGCAAGGTGAGTTCTGTATATCATATCATAAACTACCCAGCGGGATATAACGCTTGTTTACTGTTTCAGGTTGGCGAAGATTCTTGGGGCTCCAAATACATTGGCCAACTAAAAGAGGAAGGTGTAAGCACGGCACATATTGAAATAATCAAAGGTGAAACCACTGGTATTGCCCAAATCAATGTATCATACTCAGGCGATAATCAAATTGTTATTGTGACTGCAGCCAACAATCACTTAAGCCCAGAAGATATTGTGAAAGCCGGTCCCATATTTGAAGATAGTAAAGTACTGTTATGCCAACTCGAAACACCAATAGCAGCTACGATTGCGGCACTACAAAATTTTACCGGCATTTCGATATTAAATGCAGCCCCGGGACTAGCTCATATTCCAAGCGAGTTACTAACCTTGCCAAAAATTGTCTGCGTGAATGAAACCGAAGCTACCGAAATTACCGGGATTAAAGTTAAAACACTGGATGATGTTAAAGTTGTAATTGAAAAATTCCTTGAAATGGGGTGCAATACGATTATTGTAACTCTGGGTGAGCAGGGTGCGGCATTTGCTTCGAAATCAAATCCAAAACCATCACTTGTACGTTCAACTAAAGTTGATGTGGTTGTCGATACAACAGGTGCTGGCGATGAATTTCTTGGTGCTTTTGGCCACATTTGTGCTAGCTGTCCCGATCTTCCGTTGTACAAAAAAATTGGTGCATCATGCGAACTAGCGGCAATATCTGTACAGTTTCCAGGATCCCAAAAAAGCTTTCCAACTGATCGAGATTATGATTTTAACGCAATTGCTGCAAAACAATTTGAATGTTCCCCGCTATATTAGAAATGGTTCGATAAATTTATCCGACATGTAGTTTATAATATTTTATTTAATGTAATCTTGAGTTGTAAATAAAATTAAAATCTTAAATCTGACCAATAGAAATTGGCGCTCTATTATTTAACCTACAATATTTTGCCATCTAGTACAATTTTTTTCTTCAAATTTATAACTTGCCGGTTTGTTAAAACTATTTAATTACAGAAATAATATAATCTTACTAATAAAAACAATTTAATCACAAATTCTTAATAAAATAGTTTATTTTACTAGAAAATATATTACCATTCCTCTTTATGGTTACCATAAGAATTATGATTATCATGCATTGGGCTCCAAGATGACGCCGACTTCTCAGGCGGTCTCATTTGGAATAGTGATGCAAAAAGTGGATGTGAATTACTGCTCCCGTGATTATTCTCGTCACTCTTTTTGGATGATTCAGAAATGTGTTTTACAATTGTAATAGGTGGCAAGAGTGATGGTTTGCCATAAGGAACCGGGTAAGGCCGATCTACCGGGATTGGAACTGGTACCTGATGAGAAATGTTAATTTATTATAGGTTTACTCATTACGTTATTAAATTACTTATATCTTACATTAACTGGAACAGGTAGTGCTGCGGGAAATGGAAATGGTCCTGGATAAGGCGGCGGATAACCTGGATACGGGTAAGGTGGTGGTGGTGGGCCATATTTCAATGATAGAAATTTGCCAATTATTGATCCTAACAAACCACCAAATCCAGGCGGAGGCGGGGGTGGTGGTGCAGGTGGATATCCCGGATATCCAGGATACGGTGGTGCAGGACCCCAACCAAATAAAGCTTTTTTTATAAATGTTGAATGAACATGTGATGACAAAATAATTATTAAATAACCAAACAAATATTGTATTACATGTAACTTCATTTCAATTTGTTAATTTAATTTCAATTTTCACAATTCACCATTCACAGTAAGCTCGGAAAATGCAATGAGCTTAGATATATCTAATCCTTGATGTTATATAAATAAAAAAAAAGGTAATTAGTTGAACTATCCCCACTGCTTTCGGCAAATGCAATGGTTTGCTCGTTTAATTGAATTTTTTGTCCAACCAAAGTGCTTTATCATGCCAAGATCATTACCATTTTTTGTAACACTCTTCTGTTATGCAATTGGTACAAGATGTGATGAATTCACTTTCTTTACCAGCACAATTCTGTTTCCTATCGCATTTTTTGTTTTGTACAGTTTAATAATAACGCGTGGGTCAAGAGTCAAGACGCATGATTGTAGGAGGAATTGGTTTCCGTGTTCCGCTTAACATCATCGGTTGATTAGTTTTAAGAGGGAGAAATAAAATTCCAAAGATTTACAACTAAACCATTTTTATTTATGTACTTGTATATTGTAAATAATACATTAATATAAAATGAAAATCTTAAAAAAAAAAAAGAAAAAAATTTAAACTTTAAATAATTGCACTTGCGGATTAATAATGAATTTCACAAAACGAAGAAAACAATAAAATAAATTACTCGGAGTACAAACATCATCTTAAAATTCTAATCAACAGTCTCCTCTTCTTGTAGTACAGCGGCTTGCTTAAACACATCCTGTTCTTGTCGGCCGGGATCATCTAAAGCCTCCAATTCACGTGATTTTTCAATTAAACGATAATTCTCGGCAATCTTAAGACACTCCTGTGCCATAGTTCTTGCTTCAGCTCGACTATCGTCGGGCAATTGTGAAAGTCCCATTAGCAATTCCATTACATCGGTACCAAATATTTTCTCAGCATTCTCTTTATTACTGTTGATCACATTTAAAATAACAACAGTGCCACGATGCTGTACTTTTGGACTTGGATTTGCAATTAGCGTATGCAATATATTAAGCCATGACTTTGGATCGAAAAATTTGCGGCAACATATTTCACTCACCGAAGTAAGTACGGCAAGAGCACCCGATGCCGCTATAGCCGTATCCTCATCTTCTTCTTCACAAAGTAGTGCAAGAAATTTTACACGATCATTGTCACCCTCGTGCATTTTAACAATTTCATCCGAAAGGACTAAATTACAAATGGCTTGTGTTGCGGCCCGACGTAGCATTACATGCTCTTCCATTAGATACATCTCAATTTTTGATAAACCTTGTTCTCGTATGATACGTTGACGTACAGACTCGTTCATCGCAGCTAAATTACAGAGAGCCATTAAAGCCTCAAAATTTTCCAGTGAATTACATTCAGGATGAAGCTGATTAATGAGTGGTCGTACAACTTCTAAATTACGTTGCCCTGGAAAAGCAACTTCGGGATTAATTGTGATTCCAATACGCGATAAAGCTTGAGCTGCCTGTCGTTTACCGTTCTTTGTACCTTCTAACGATAACGGTAGTAAAGCTTTGGCACCACCTTGTTGTACCACTTTACCTCGAAGCTCTTGTTCACTGCACAACGCGTTAAATACACGAGCGATCAGTTCACGAGAATTATGACTTTCAGTTTTAGATAGCGCAACTAAAGCACTTGTGATACCCTCTTCGCCTAAAATTAAAATACGCTGGCTCACAAAATCTGGATCATCAAATTCATGTTCCTCTGGTATATGATGTTTAGCAAATGATGCGAGTTCAATCATTTCGGGAAGAATCTCTTGCTTCTCATAGGCGTTACATAAATTAACAAATGTTGTGATTACACCGTAAATTACGGATTGATCTCCGGTTTTAGCTAGTGCGATGAGAGCCTGGAGTGCTGGGCGATCTTCAGTTAAACGTTCTTTAACTTCAGCGTCTAGAGTTAGATATGCCAAGCCTTCAGCCGCCCATTTACGAATGTCTTTATCTTTACCAGGTTTGATCAAAAATTTGCGACATGCCTCTGCTAATTTTTTGGTTGACCCATCAGCAAATGGACGAATTGACGCATCTGTTCCGCCAGAACTACCTAGTTTGCATAAACCTACCAAAGCACGTACTCGAATACCCTCATCCTTTGATTGGTACAGATTCTTCAGAATATTAACGCCAGTATTAATTATGGATTTCGCCTTATCCTGTTTCGATGAAGCTGCGATAATACATTCACAAGCAACTTTTTGTTGCAGGACATCGTCGGTAGTTGCCATAACTAAAATCATTTGCAGAATTCCTTCACGAGCGATAATTGAATTTCCCACGTCTAAAGGCCCCAACAGCAGCGATGTTATGGCTACTGTAACGCGCACCTTGGATTCGATGTCAGGAGCTAACAATTTATCCTTCACATACTCGTCGATTTGTGACATGAACTTTTCTCTCGCCAGGTCATGATACATGTTCTCGTAAATCCGGGCCAAGCATACCGATGCTATGGTTCGTGACGATGGTGTTATATTAATGGCACTTTCGTATTTATATTCATCTAGTTCACTGCATACGTCCATTAGGCGAATTAAGCCACGAATCTCAACCAATCGGTCAGCCCAATTTAATGTTGTGTAATGAATATTTCGTGTGATCAGCTCCATTACAGTGTCGCGAGCCTTTCCTGTAATAACCGGATTGGTAATCGAGTAAACTAAACATGTTAGGAGTGTATCGATTTCGTTCTTATTTTCTTCGATGAGTTTTGGGTCTGGTTTACTTTCTTCCTTGTTTTTAAGTCCTGAGAAAACGTTCAGCACAGTTTGAAGACAATGTTGCGATGAACTAATCCGATCATCATCATCAGTATCGATAATTTGTAAGAAAAATGGGATTCCAAGATCTGCAATAATCGCTTTGGTGCGACTTACTGAATTATTACAAATCTCATCGATGGTTCGTACTCCATTCACTAAAATCTCGTTCGAAATATTTTTCTCGATTTTAAATAGTTTAGCAATTTTTTGATGAACATTTTCTTTGAATAGTAGCTCAGCACCGACAGGCTCACGGGCAAGTACGAGTAAATTTGATGCGGCTGTTACACGTTTCTCCGAGGTTTCCTTCATGTTGAACGCAATTTCACACATTTGCGCCACTTTATTCGATGTTTGGGCATTTTTACGGGATCTTTCTTGTACAATGTTATGTAATCTTTCTAGAACTGGTTGAATTAGTTTATTATTTGGATCTGAGTTCCAAACTTCGCGTGCATCACGGTAAGCTTCCTCATAACGTTCAAGTGCCTCGAGTGCTTGTGACCTCCGAAACAATGATTTTGGATCTTTCGGTGTTATTTCCAAAGCAGCGGTACAATCTTCATTCGCCTTATCATATTTTTTTAGCTTAATATAAGCGGCAGCACGGTTTTTATAGAACACTGGAAGCTCCTTATGTTTCTCGCCAGTCTTGATGGCCTGTGTATATAGTTCGGCCGCTTTATGCCAATCACTTTTGTTAAACGCTGCATTTCCATCCTCTTTAAACTTTAACGGATCAATTAGAACCTCTTTTATATCCATTTTATGAATTAAGAGGTTAGGTTTCACACACTTTTCTTGATCAAAAAAATTAACTTTTCTTTATATGAATTTTCTAAAGAAATTGGCACAATGTTCCTTTTATACTACTAATTTAAAACTAAAATAACTTCGAGAAAATTCTCGATTGTATTAAAAAGATAAATAAAAACTGCTTATTTTTAGAAAAGAAGATTTCCTCATAGGAAAATCTTTCTGTGAGAATTTTCGTAAAAAATTCCGATTTTTTTTTGGATAAATACAGAGAATTTCTGATGACAAATACAAAGGCGAAATATAAACAAATGTGAAGTTGGCCGCGATTCGTGATCTCAATAAAATAAAATAACCCAACGAACCTTAGCGGGGTGGCCACATTTCTATTGATTTATTTGAAAAGCATTTTCATTAGAGCTGTCATTAACTGTTGAGAGCCGGTTGTGGAAGATTATGCTTATAGCATTGACCAGCGAGTCTTTAAGCGTCCGTAACAAAACCTTACAGAATCTAACGAAAGGGTATTGTTACGGAAATTTTAACAGATCGCCCAGCGAATCCGTAAAACGATTTGACAAGAAAAAACAAAGAATACAATAATTGTTTTATCACATTATACATATTATGTAATATTATGTACACATTTAAAATATTTATAAAATATTATTTTAATTCTTAAAACATAAATATGTACATAATATTAATTACAAATATGTATCACAAAACTGAATGAATGCACAATGCAATGCTTCACTGTTTGACGTTTCTTCCTTCAGTTTGAGCGATAATTTTCGCTCTTGTTAAAGAACCTTAAAGGTGTCCGCACGCCAAAAGACTTCAGGTTTTTTGACACGCAGTTTACACTAAAAAGATAAAATTTGTCCATCTCTCTTGTGTTATATTCTAAAAAAGTTACCAAAAATAATACAACAACAAAAGCATTTAGTAACTTTTTAGAATATAACACAAGAGAGATGGAACATATTTATCTTTTTAGTGTAGACTGTGTGTCGAAAAACCTGAAGTTTTTTGGCATGCGGTTGCCTTAAATGACAATTCAAATTTAACGAAACTGAACGAAAAGTTCTTAAAGATTCGCTGGTCAGTAACATGCAAGTTCCTATGGTCGCATTCTTACTTAACCCGGGGTCTACACTATGCAAAATTGCTGATATTTTCTCTCATGAAATTTTATGTATGTGTGTGTTTTTTTCAATGTATTGATAAATATTTGTTAAAAAATTATCATAACTGGGCATTTTACTCTCATGATAATTTCTTCAATTGTCAAATAAAATTCGCTGAATATTGTCAGAAAATTAGTAGGTTTTTATTTTCCATAAACATTCGTTATTCCTAAACATATGAATTAATTTTATAGTATTTTCAGTATTAAATACCATTGCGAAAGATTTTTTTTTATGCAGATACGAACCTCCCAACACTCGGAAAAAAAATGAAAAAACATCTGAAAATTGCATTTTAATTTGACATTTCGTACAAATTTCATGATAATTTTTTCGTGAAATAGCCTGCTGATAATTTGCTGAGAATTTCAAAATTTGTATAATATACTTACACATACATTGATAAATTTAATTTCATGAGAGAAAATATCAGCAATTTTGCATAGTGTAGACCCCGGGTAAATTTCGGAAAAAACGGACATGATATATTCAAAATTTCATGGCAATGTGATAGTTTAAATGTCATTTTTTCCATCTCTAGATTTTTGATGCCAACATGTTCTGAGACCTGAATGCACCCATTCATCTTCAGCAACCGAGAATAGCGGCCGGAACGATTTCTTATTCCCTATAATTTAGACCTCATCTTCTCTTAAAATTTTTCAATATAAATGTTCCGTTTTTTCAAATTGGCTCCGAAAGCTTGATAAAGTGTCGTAGCAACTCGTAAAGGAAGGCTATTCCTATTCCGAATATTACTGCTGCGATTGCTGTTTAAGAGTCGATTGTCACCTGCCAGGGAGTCTAGGTTAGGTTAAGTTAGGTTGGAGTGGCTGCTTAGGCACACTTAGACCGATGACGGTCCATTGTGATACTACAGAATATATTCCCTTTACCCCTATTGGAACCATTTCGAGCTACTTATGTAGTGTAAGACGTCCCGCACTTTAATGTTTTCGAAATCCGAGAGGCAGTCCATCCTGAACTTACCCAAGTGTTTGTGCCTTCTGAGTGCCAATGCTGGACACCAAGTTCATCCGCCCTGCAGTTCCTCATGACGCCCGAGTGACCTGGGACCCAGATTACCTGGATATTGAAATGCTCACCCTTTTCATTTAGAGATGAGTGACAACTCAACGACACCCGTGACGCCAAAAACACCGATTCTAACGATCGGATCGCTTCTTGACTGTCCACATAGATTGCGATATCATCTGAGGATACCACATTATGCTTCAACCACGTCATGACCTCCTCAATCGCTACGACTTCAGCTTGGTACACGCTGCAGTAATCAGGGAGACGAATAGAAATGTTTACATTTAATTTGTCACAGAAAACTCCAGCTCCCACTTTGCCGTCTAGCTTGGAGCCGTCTGTGAAGAATTGCAACGCTTCGGTTTCCGATAACGGTCCGAAGGAGGTCCGAAATCGCTTCTCAAAGCGTAGAGTAGGTTAAATGTAGTCAAGATTCGCCAGCTCATCCTTCAACGATCTAACGAAAGTAGAGTGTCCTGTACTAAGACACCTCCACTAAAAGACGGCTGCAAGTCGTACAGCCGTATTTGCTGCCATCTGTTTGCCAAAAATGTCGACCGGAAGAAGGTTCAAATAACCTCTAAGGCACTTGTCGGTGTTGACCTCAATGCCCCGCTAACAAGCATACAGGCCGTTCTTTGCACCCTCTCAATCCTACTTTTATAAGTTACCTTGTCCATAGCTGGCCACCAAACACCCACCCCGTACATGAGTACAGGTCTCACTACAGTGGTGTAGAGCCAGTATACCAGCGCCGGCTTCAGACCCCATTTATGACCAATGGCGTTCCTACGGAAGTACAAAGATATAGTAGCTTTGTTTATTCTCTCCAACATATTGGGCCTCCAACTAAGCTTACTGTCTAAGATAATGCCCAGATATCTAGCTCTGTCAGTAAAAGCAAGTCTCGTGCCATTTAAGGTTGGAGGGTCAACTACCGGGATTTTGTATTTCTTAGTGAAGAGTACCAGCTCTGTCTTGAACGGGTTAATACCAAGTCCACATTTGCCAGCCCATTTCGTAACGATGGTAAGCGCATTCTGCATAACGTCTACAATCGTGCCCAGGAATTTCCCGGTAACAGCTAAAGCTACGTCGTCTGCGTAAGCGATAATTTCAATACCCTCTCTCTCCAATTCTAGTAGTACTCCGTTTACCACTATGTTCCAGAGAAGAGGGGACAGAACCCCCCTGCAGCGTTCCCCTAGTTACTCGCCTCTTGATGGTGGAGTCCCCCAACTTCGAGCTAATAATCCACCTTCACAGCATATAATTGATTAACCTTCTCAGAGGAACGTCCACCTCAAAGGCGCCCTCTATATCTAGGAAGGCCACCAAACGGAATTCCTTCGAAATAATCGATTTCTCAATCGTACACACAAAGGCGTGCAGAGCACTGTCCACAGATCTACTCTTTCTGTACGCATGCTGAGACGGTGCCCACTTCCTGGCACCTATTTTATCTCTAATGTATACATCCAGCAGCCTTTCCAAGGTTTTCAAAAGAAAGGATGATAGAGTTATTGGTCTTAGGTCCTTAGGATAGACATGTGAGCTTTTCCCCGCTTTCGGTATAAACACCACATTGACCTCCGTCCAGTACCTAGGAATATAGCTCAGCTTCAAACACCCTTTGAACATAGCTTCCAGGTAAGGAAGAATAATTACTGAGTTGTTTTGAAGTTCCGCTGGTATAATTTGATCCGGACCAGCCGATTTAAATGGTTTAAAACCCCTCAGTGCCCATAGCATCCGTTTCCTGGTTACGATATCCTCTGTGAACACTGACAGTGGTTCCTGATGATTGCTACGCACCAACAGGTCTTCAAAGCTCCCTGGGAAGTGTGTCTCGAAGAGGAGCTCCAGAGATTCTCCACTAGAAGCTGCCCAAGATCCGTCCGGTTTTATCAAAGAACTGGGACTAGCTGTACTTTTGGAAAGAATCTTCCTAAGGCGGGAGGTTTCGGATACCTCTTCCATTTTATCACAGAAGATTCTCCAAGACCTCTTTTGTGCCTTTCTTAATTCTTTCTTATAAATTCCTTATAGGAGTCCCAATCCTGAGCCTCCCTTGTAATTTTGGCTGGCCTACAAGCCTTACGATAGGTTCCCAGTTCCCTGAACCACCATATTGGTTTTTTCCTACCCCTAGGATTAGCCAGAGGGCAGGCAGCACGAAAGGATCGGTTGCATGCGCTAGTAACACTAGCCACCATGTCCTCCAGCTCCCCAACGGTCGTGGGGGCTCCAGAGCCCTCGACGGCAATAAATCCTCCGATAATTCCCCATATTTGCTCCAGAAATATCTCCTTGTTCCTGAAGGCTTACCGGGTAGCAGGGTGAATATCGACGCTATAGGATAAATATCGATGATCAGAAAAGGAGTGTTCCTTATCCAGCTCCAATTTTTAACCATTTGAAGAATATTATTTGAGGCAAGGGTTACGTCTAGAACCTCCTGCCAGGGAGTCTAATTTGAGTCCCAATTATTTTTAGAACTGTCTAACTTACTGGAATGTAATTTTCTGATCGATATATAGCTTGGTACCATCAGGTCTGCTATTATATGACATGGCCGCCGGATTTGGACCACTATTTAACCATCAGTTATGCTGGGGTTAAGGACACCTTTTAATGAGCTATTCTATTTACCGCCAAAAAAGACGAAATTCCTCCGTCTGACTGGGTGAAAATATTAAAACAATATTTCGACGAAATTAGATCGGCTTCATCAGCAACGAGGCACTATTCAAACAAAATTTTTATAAGGAAAGATCTCAGCTTATTACTCACCGTATTTCTAAGACCTGATTATTTATGTAAATCGCTACAACAACCTTATACTGGTTCACATTTGGTAATACATCTCGATTAACAATCTACCTTCAAAATTTCAATTTGCAATTAAAATAGCAAAAAACTGTAGAAGAAAATTGCCGTGCAGTCAATTGCACTAAAAGGTAAAGTTTAGCCAATTTTTTGTGCAAGTTAATTATATATTATGTGCTTAATATTTTTCTCTGAACAAAATTTTGTGCATAAAGCCGGTATTCCATTGTGAAAAAATGTTTATCAGCAAAAATATATTGAGATAAAAATATAAAATCGGTGGTTGTGTGAATGAGATACCCGACTTCGTCGGTAAACATTTTTATTACAAAAAAGATATGGCTGTGTTAGTGTGATGCCATAATTATTGACAAAAAGTATCAAATGGAGTACTTTTTATTGCAACCCTCTAACACATATACATAAATTTTGTGTACGGATGATAACATATTTCTCGCACACAATATTAATTTTCATAGTACGTCATTTTTATGGTAAAGATATTTTTAATTTTTAATTCTTTGACGGAAAATAAAGAAAAAAATAATTCTGATATGGGTGAAAATAATATTTAAATTTTTAGATAATTTTGAGAGGTGAAAATATACGAATTAAGAATAACGCATAATTTTCTTCAAATTTGTTGGTTATGTTTTTGTTTGCTGTCAAAATTTATCCATACAATTTTGCTATAAAATAAAAAATAAAAAAATTGTTTTTTCTTTGTCACTCTAATGTAACATTTTTTTTTGTCTTCTTTCATTTTTTCCAGCAGTCAGTAAATTTTTCGTAATGGAATACCGGCTTAATGTCTCAATTCCACTGCGAATCAAAGTTGGTCAGTAAAAATAACTTGAGAAAAAAATATAAAATCGGTGATTGTGTGAACGAGACACACAACAGAGCCAGTCAAGTTTTTACTTACCCAAAATGTGTATCTGTGTTAGTGCACTGAGGTCGGAATCAAGAACATTTTATGGCAGTCCAACTAATACATGTACATAAATATTGTGTACCGATGAAAAATATTTCTCGCACACGCTGATAATTTTAATTGTATGGCATTTTTATGGGAAAGATTTTTTTTAATTTTGTATTTTATGACGGAAATAATTTGAATAAAATAATTCTGATATGAATATTAATAATAATTAAATTTTTAGATTATTTTGAAACGTGAAAATAATCGAATTAATACTAATACTTCATTTTTCTAATAATTCTTGGTTATTCTAGGTTATGTTTTTGTTTGCTGTCAAAACACTAAGCCAATTTTAAAGTTTGCAATTTTTATGGTAAAGTCTAATGTGTGATCGAAAATATTCGAAAAAATAATTCTGATATGAGTAATAATAATAATTAATTGTTTAGATTATTTTGAATCGTAAAAATACTCGAATTAATACTAATTCATAATTTTTTTTAATAATTCTTGGTTATGTTTTTATTTGCTGTCAAGATGTATCCATAAAATTTGATATAAAAAAAACAATAACAAAATACTTTATCTTTGTCTCTCTGATGGATTATTAATTTTTGTCTTCTTCCAACTTCTTCTTTCAAGCTGCGTACATGCTATATTTTTCTGGTGAAAAAATGTACACCACGAAGTTAGCTGATGAGTTGAATTATTTCCAACTAGAACAAAAAGTTCACCAGGGTAACCAATTTTAACTAAAAATTATACTATTTTGCTAACTTCGTGGTGTACATTTTTTCACCAGAATTGGAGCATGTACGCACTTTCACTTTCTCAGTCAATTTTTCACAGTGGAATTGGGGCTTAATCCATTTATTAAAAAAACAATTAATATGAAATTTTCAAAAAAAAAAAATCTGAAAACTACGTTTGCTCTAAGGGTATCTACAATACAAAACAAAATCTAAAAATCATCAAATCGATATCACCCCTTGCATATGCTCACTGGGCATCCAACTTTTTATTTGTCACATTTTGTTTCAATTTCAACAAGCACGAGATCGCTTGTCTCGAATATTCTTGCAAATAAATTGAGTGTTTTAAAATTAAAATAAAAAATCAATTAAAATGGCTTCAATAAGTTTATTAAATCCAAAAGCTGAATTTGCTCGTGCCGCCCAAGCCCTTGCTATTAATATATCGGCCGCAAAAGGTTTACAAGATGTAATGAAAACAAATCTTGGACCAAAGGGAACAATGAAAATGTAAGTTTTTTTTTTTGGTGTCATGCAAAATGGGTGCACACATGTCCGGTATTTTTGATTTTTTGCTTGTAAACTACATTAAAATGGCTTGAAAATATTGCCGATCTATTAAAAATAGTTTAAATCACAAATTTAAATAAAAGTTTGTTTAATTTATTAGAAAAATTATTCATAAAGAAGCATCTTATTGTAAACCTAACCTAACATTTTTTTTTTAAATTTGCATTTAAGGTTGGTCTCCGGAGCTGGTGACATCAAAATAACCAAAGATGGTAATATTTTGTTACACGAGATGCAAATTCAAAATCCAACTGCTTCGTTGATTGCACGCGCTTCAACTGCTCAAGATGATATGACCGGGGATGGTACAACATCAACCGTTTTAATTATTGGTGAACTCTTGAAGCAAGCTGATATTTTCTTGGCCGAAGGATTACATCCACGTATTGTGACAGAAGGGTATGATCAAGCACGTACCAAAGCTTTGGAAATTTTGGAGAGCATGAAACACCCAATTTCTGCAACAAAAGAAGAATTAACCAATGTTGCACGCACAGCATTGCGCACCAAAGTAAATGCTGAATTAAGCGCTATTCTAACAGATGTGTGCACCGAAGCCATTTTAGCAATACATCACGATGGTAAACAAGTTGATCTTCATATGATTGAAATCATGGAAATGCAACATAAAACTGAAACTGATACACAATTAATTAAGGGTATTGTAATGGATCATGGTTCGCGTCATCCTGATATGCCAAAGCGCGTTGAAAATGCTTACATTTTAACATGTAACGTATCAATGGAATATGAAAAGAGTGAAGTAAATTCTGGATTCTTCTACAAAACGGCAGAGGAACGTGAGAAATTTGTACTTGCTGAACGTGAATTCATCGAGAAACGAGTCATCAAACTGATTGAGCTCAAGAAAAAGTTGTGCGACGGTACCAACAAAACATTCGTTGTCATTAATCAAAAAGGTATCGATCCAATGTCTTTGGATATGCTAGCCAAGGAAGGTATTATTGCTTTACGTCGAGCCAAGCGTCGTAATATGGAACGTCTTGCTTTAGCTTGCGGTGGTCTAGCAGTGAATTCATTCGACGATTTAGAAGAAGCCCATTTGGGTTATGCCGGTCTTGTGTACGAGCATGTCCTTGGTGAAAATAAATTTACTTTTGTGGAACAATGTAAAAATCCACAATCCGTTACCATTTTGATGAAGGCACCAAATAAGCATACACTCGCCCAAATTAAGGATGCCATTCGTGATGGTTTGAGAGCTATTAATAATGCGATTGAAGATAAATGTTTAATACCTGGAGGTGGTGCTTTTGAAATTCGAGCTTATAATGAACTCATGAAGTACAAAGATACCATAAAGGGAAAAATTCGTCTAGGAATTCAAGCTTATGCTGAGGCACTTCTTGTCATTCCAAAAGTATTAGCTGTTAACTCGGGATATGATGCTCAAGATACTATTGTTAAATTACAAGAGGAGGATCGTCTAAATCCCGAACCCGTAGGTTTAGATTTATCAACTGGTGAACCTATGAAACCAACCGATTTGGGAGTTTTCGATAATTATGTTGTCAAAAAGCAAATCATTAATTCATGTTCTGTAATCGCTAGTAATTTATTGCTTGTGGATGAAATAATGCGAGCTGGAATGACATCACTGAAGGGGTAGATTTTTGCATAACAAATTTATGTTTAAAGCCCTTGTGGTATTTCGTCTCAAATTTCAGCATTTCACATAATAACTTAACACTTAGTTTTCATTTATAATTTTAATTTAATTAAACACGAATTAATGATTTTATTCACACTAAAGAAAAATAATCTTTAAATGTAAACTTGTGAGACGCTTGTTTACAGGTGGTCTAAGATTAGTTACAAAAATAAATATTGTATAACATTTTGCTTAAAATTAATTGTTTTAATTTAAAAAAGGAAAAATTGTTAAATTATGGTTAATTAGCTAAATAAATTAAAATTTTGCATTTAAATGTACACCTACAATAATTTTTTCGTCATGTCTTAATTTAGTATTTTGTCATCAAAACGAAATTTGAATGAGTTTTGGAATTGTAAGGTTTTCATCAAATATATGTGGGAATTGGGGAGTTGCCAACGAAACGATACTTCTATACCGTTCTACGTTTTGTTTTTGCCCGATAAGTTATGTTACGAATTTATTTTGAATTGTGATTCAAGCTCCGGATAACTTCCCACGCGTCATTACATCAACAATTAGTGTTGTCTAAGTTGGGCGATGCATTAAATTGTGTTCGGATTTTTTGCAATAATCGTAACATTTCTCTTGGAATTCTCGCTGAAATCAGCTAAGTAGTTATAAGGTATTTTTATCATCAGTAGATCCCTTGTGCCGTAAACCAAAGGAAAGCCCATGATAGTTTATTTAGTAAACCAAATTTAAAAACGGAAATACTACATAACTACTAAGGTTGACCCAAACATTGTGGTTTCAAACAGTTTAGTTTTGTTAAATTAATTTTGGTTCGTTAATATCGCGGCTCTTATCTGTGCACTTCATGAAAAGGGAGATCAGTTAAACTGCAAGTATCGCGATATAGCTTTACAGGCTGCAAGGTTTAGCCCAACGTAGCGCCAGTGGAAGGAAAGAAAGGGAGAAAATCGAAAAAGAAAAGCTAAAAAACAATCGAAAAATGATTCCCACACTTACCTTGGGTTTAATATTGAACGGGGCACATAAATTGGGTTTTGCTTGGGTGATGATAGTCGTCGACACAGAACCCTTATGTTAGTTGAAATTAAAAAAAAAAAATTTGAAAATTGAAATTGCAGTTTGTACTTTACGTTTTCTAGATAAAGCATTCATCGAAACTATGACCAACTGTAGCTTTTCGAAAAGCCCTACCTGGAATTATCTTTATATTTTAAAATATGTAAAGGTAAAGCAGCCTCTCCACCACAGTCGCTTTGTCGGTAGCGGTCTGGGTAAACAAAACATTACAAACTTGTCTAGTGCGCAGGGAATATTAGGATTAGCACCTAATCTGTTTCACTGTTTAAACGACCAAAGTTGCACGATAAAAAATGATTTTTTTAATTACCTTACATCTTTGATTCTAAGGCGCACTTATTATCACATTTAAGGGTCTCTGTTAACTAGATAAGAATCGATAGCTTCTTAGAATATCAGTTTTCGTTATAATTTACTTGCGTCTTTTAATCAATGGATTCAAAATTTTTTTAGTAGCAATTAAGTTATAGTACATTTTACTTACTTAAACTGCTTAAACAAATTCAAATTACAAACCAATTAAAAGTTTACAAATGGTTTGAATTTTTCACCCCCTTCTACACCAAATATCTTTACATTTTCGTAGACAACAATCTAAATTTCAAAGCTTTTAAATTCGAGATAAGTTTTCTTTCATTATTTTGCTTATTAGATATTTTTTTTGGCGATATTTCATTACAATCCGAGTTAAAGCTAAACAGCTCAGCTCCCGTAAATCTCAAATAATTTGTAGCTTACGAATATTATCGTCCGATTCTTGAAAAAACGCGAATAATTCAATTCAAAATATGCTTCCTTCTTGCCTTTTGCAATGCTCTGAATTCATTTGATATGCTATAAGTTTCGATTCGCATAATTAGCACCTTACTTTATATTGTCATTTTGTTAGTACACCGAGTTTTAGCTTCTTTTATCAACTTGATTAATAATAAGCAAATCATTTTCTGTAACTCGTTAGTTAGTCGTTACACATAATTTTTTACATTATCTTAATTAAATATTTGGGATGTATGGAAGGTACCATCTTTATCATTTTATACATCTTAAAGTTAATTCGAAGTGGATTTGATAATGCCGCGCTGTTAATCATTTATGTCGCTTAGTAGATTTTGCGAAACTAAGGAGCTTACGAGTATGTCATTTTCTCTTAATTGATTTATATCGTTGCGGCTTCTTTTATTTTTTGAAAGTAGTTCACGTTGCATGCGTTCATCGATTATAATTTCACCTCGAAACACTTCTCTGTAGAATTGCATTATCAATAATCTCACTCACTTGGTTTTCTATTTTTTTACTTTGGTTTAAATTTTTATCTTATTTTATCTTTTTTATCGACTTTTGTAAGATTTGATGAACATAAATAACATTGTGTGACGATATGAAAAGAAAAGGGGTGGTTTATACTGGTTCATAAAGTTAAATTAAAATTGTAAACTATTTAATATGTAATAAAAAATATGTTAAATAAAAAATAAAATTAATTTTATAGTTCTGAGTTAGGATAAGAACGGTTCAGGTTGATGAAGGATGCATTTAGGGCGGGTAAACGATACAAGGAAAAAAACCGATAACATTTATTTATGACCATTTAAAATAACGTGGATTGCATATGAATGACGGATAATAAAGTTTATTGCAGGGGTTAATAATGGACATATTTAGTAAGTTTATATATGGAGTTTTTGGAAAATTTTCGAATAAAATAGTTACATTTGAATGATTTATTTTTAATGTGTATAACTCGAGTTTACATTAACTTTGCAGCATAAAGCAATGAGATATGGAAGCGTATGATTATGGACCCGAGCCTAGACGAAAGGCAGGAAGCAGTTATTAGGAATAATTTAGTGCGATTTACCATATTAGCATATAGGGATGTACATAATCGACATGCTTACAAATTTTGTTTGCATGTATTGCTATCTATACCTATAGGCCTTTAGGAACATCGGTATATGTCGATCCCATAGTTGCGTTGGGTTTTCTCCCCAACCTTTGCCGTATTTTCCTTCAATGTGCCATTGAATCTTTCCACCATAAAGTCGGACTGTGGAAGCAAAACCGTTGTTCTTGTTTTACTTATACCGAGCATCTGGCATATTTCTTCAAATACCACCGATTCAAAATTCCTTCCTTGATCGGTATGAACCTCCGTCTGCAAATCCAGTTGTTGATCACGGCATCAGCTATTGTCATGTATATGGTATAATCACTAGCACAACAGTTTCAATTAAAATTTCAAATATTCCTAATCCCCATCGTATGGCAATGGGCTAAAGGTTTAAACTTGTCAATGAATTTAACAAGCTAGTGCTATATACCGATATGTAGAGATTTAGTGAAAGTCAGAATTCTCACAATCGCATTGTAAGGAAACACACCAAAATTAAAAAGCCTTTTCGGGATGATTTTTCGGGCTAACTTCACAAGCATCGTTTTCTGTATACTCAAACCAAAACTTCTAGAAGTTTCATGATTTTTCCAGTAAGATTAGTCTGGTAACATGTAGAACATTGGTAGCATGGAAAATGTCCATTTTAGAACAGTAATCTTTTCGCTATTAAATAACTTATTCTATTCTACTTTATAGGCGTCGCCGTAACATATAGGTATATACGCAACACTCTTAATTAGGGCTATAAATACTCGATAATCTAGCAAATTGGAATTCGGAAGTTAATAAATATGACTAAACGATCAATCTTACCAAGAAAAATTTAATGCCTTGTGTGGTAAAGGTGTTCGTCGTAATTTAGAAATAAAATACTTATATTTTATATATTCAACTAACGTAATTTATTTATCCATTATTCATTCAATTCACTTAAGTACTTTTCATACCAGGCGCCTCGGCTTTGAGCTTCGTAAATAAAAATTTTTTATTTTGTTTTTTAATTATGTAAATTAGGTCTATTCGATTGATACCGTTTAATTTTATAGTAATAAATTCAATTTGTTGAAAAATAATTTATTTTTAAGTGATCCTTTTAAAAAAAACAATATATATTACAATGAAGTTATCTACAAAGCCAAGGCAATGCGTTCCACACTCGACTGCGACATTTTAAAGTAGTACAAAGCCAAGTGCTTTCTCAACATAACCTACAAATCACATGTTTTGCACAAATATTTCATACTTACCAAAAAATCTAGCTCATATGTGCGTTACAAATTTAGAATATCTTAGTTCTTGCTATAATTCACGTGTAAAATAGGCCTAAATAAAATATTTGATAACAACCGAATGTTCAAAGCCAACGCCACCGGTATGAAAGGGTCTCAGCTTCACATTTGTGGTAACTAAATATTTCGAGGCGAGGCGCCTGGTATGAAAAGTACTTTAATAAGCCGAGAGTCAGACAACGAAAGGCGATGTACGCTGATCTTTTTTTTGGTACACAATTATTGCCCAATGCACAAAACATTTTAGTACAACTTATTCTGAGTTCTAACACAATATATTGTCTTATGTCATTACGTCAAATACTACAAAATCCACATACATCACACCTTGTTCTATTGAATTAAAACAACTGAACCCGAATTAAAAAATGTTGAACTCTTCGTAGTATAGAAATTCAGCTTAGTTCGGTTTATTTTGAATTTTTTCCAGATTTTGTTTATTTTCCAAAAAATACAAGCTAACAATTTTTCGGGCCCATTAATAAAATGAGAAAGTCAAAATGAATACTAACGATAAAAATTGGTTTGCAAATATTTCCGTTATTTCTTATGAAAATTGATTGGTATCTAAATTATTTATCGCTGCTCCAAACAAATCTCGAGTACGTTTAAAAATGTCGAAAAATCCCGATTTACTTGAAATTCAGTAACACACATAACGCAACTCGATTTGAAACGATTTGTGAATAATTTTACATTGCTGAAAAAAATTAATGCGACTTTTGCTTGGGTGAACATTTAAATCGACTAGAATTAAAATAAAATCATAGAACTTACAAAATTATTTTTAAGCAATCGAGAAGAAGTTGTATTTTCTTTCTTTCTATAAAGATTCCTTTAGTTCTAGGTTCACCTTATTGAAGAAGTCACTGTGTCTAAAATAAAAAATGAATTAAAATGTATATGGTGTCCCGTTTTCCAAGTTTCCAAAAGTGGCAAGTCTAACACCGATAGGTCCTAGAAGATGTAATGATACGCATATCGGTGAATCAATAATGCTTTATTTCAGTGCTACCAACCTAACATACATATGTATATATATAGTATAACATCAGTAATCATCATTTACATTACATCTCCCTTTTTATATAAGATTATGAACTTACAGCTTACAATTCAAAATAAAGCATACTTATAAGTAATACTTTGATATGCCTAAACATTAATTAATAATTTCAATTTCTTACTCTACTACCCCTTATAATATCAACAAGAATAAACTAAGACAGCAATCGTTATTTCCCAATACGAATACAATTCAATAATAACGAAAGGATTGAAATTTTAAATTATGGTGGAAATTATAAGTCTAGTCTATTTATTGGCTTAACCAATCTACCGGATCTATAGTTGTCTTCGAAATGTTTGAACTTGATGGGATATTAATAGTTTCGGGTATTTCCTTGTTACCAGCATTGGTAATTGCTTCCAAATGTGATGACGTAGGAACCTCTGTATTATTTACTTGTGCAGTTTGATTTGAATTCGTTTCAGTGACTGTTTCATCAAGATCTAATAAAGCTTTACTGGGAAAGTCTGCTTTTGTTTTATTGATGTATGCCTGATTTCGTCGCAAGTTTTGTCTTTGATTAGTTTGAATTATAAGTGATCGCGGATTTCTTGATACATCAGTTACTTTTGCTCCAACCCACTCACGATGATTAACTTGAACTCTGACGTTATCGCCCTTAGTTGGTAAGTCACTGCGTTTTTTCGAATGTTTCGCTCTGTTTTCTTTAATGTGTTGTGATACCTCGTTGAATACATTTCGCTTAAGTAACTGTAACTCTTTGTGATATATTAACTGAGAGTTAGTAATTCGACTTTGCAATTTTTGATTTGGCGAAATATTACCCAAACCAGGCGTATTGCGATGATTCAATAGTGCGATATATATATATATATATATATATATATATATATATATATATATATATATATATATATATATATATATATATATATATATATATATATATATCAGTATTATCCATGATACACTTTTTTATCATATTTTTCGCAGTCTGGATATATCGTTCTGCTAATCTATTTGCTCGAGGAAACCCTGAACTCGATGTACGATGTTCGAACTTCCAATTTCTAGTGAAATCTTTGAATAGTTTTGACGAAAATTGCGGTCCATTGTCCGATTCAACAATTTCTTGTGCTCCATGTACTGAGAAAATCCGTTTTAAAAATGTTATCACTTCTTATAATGTGGATATTCAGTTTTTCGACGTCGAAGAACCCGGAATAACTATCTGCCAAGACAATATAATTATTTCCGTGTATAGTACATATATCACTCGCAACAATTTGAAATGGATATTGTGGAACCTCTTTTGACATTATTGGCTCCCTAATATTTCTTTTTTGTGTTTTTTGACATGTTAAACACTTTTCAACATAGTTCTTGATGTCATTGTTCATGCCATACCAGTACAGAGATTGTCTGGCTCTGCTTTGACAGGATTATATACCTGTATGACCTTGGTTGATACAACTTAACATTCTGTTAATTTGACTGTGTGGCACGACTACTTTGTGACCTTTGAAAATAAGTCCTTTATAAGTGGATAATTTTTCTCTGAAATTCTAATATTTCTGTACTTCTTTTCCGATTGTGTTTCGATGTTCTAAAATCGGCCAACCAGTTGTAATTGTTTTTGTTAGAGATTGTAGCTCGTTATCTTTTTGTGTTGCTTCCACCATGTCTGTGTAGCATTCCCGTGTCATAGGCAATATTATTTGAACTTCGAGATTGCGTTCATCGTCATCTGTTGAAGTTTCATTGATGCAGTCTCTGCTTAACGTATCTGCCAAATATAATTCAGTACCTTTTTTATATGTTACCTTAGGATTGTATTGAATAACTTCTAACAAAATCCGTTGAAGTCTTGGAGGTGCACTATGGATCGATTTCTTGAAGATCGACTCCAAAGGTTAAATTGTCTGTTTCGATGGTTCACCGTTTACCATACACATGCTATAGGATGCTATGCTATAGGATGTCCATCTTGAATCAGAGCAGCCCCCACAGCTTTTGAACTAGCATCTACTGTTAGTAAGACATCGTTATTTACGTTGTAATATGCGAGTACCGGTGATGTTTTCAACAGTATTTTGATTTTTTCAAAAGCGTTTGCAATTCCCAATATTCTTTGCAATTCTTCCTTATTTGTTGGTTGTTTCAATCTATTTATGGCCTCGACCTTATCCGGATCAGCTTCGATACCATTAGCCGTTAAAATATGGCCTAAAAACTTGATATGTACTCTTTTTTAAACTGGCATTTGTCTTTATTTAATACTATATCAGCTGTTTTAAATTTTTCAAACACTTTTAGCGTTATCTCATCTAGTTTTTCTTCGGACGTATCGTAAATGAGAAGGTCGACGTTCTCGATATTTTGAAGTAACGATGCCATCATCTCTTGGAACACCTCAGGTGCGGATGAAAGACCAAAAGGCAATCTTGTACAGCAATATCTACCCCATGGCGTTGCAAAGGTTAAGTATTTCTCCGTCCTTTTGCTTACCTTTATTTGCCAAAAACCTTTGTTGCAATCTAGCTTGGTAAACAATTTTGCGCCATATATTTTTGCTGCGATTTCTTCTAACGTATTTAGAGGATAGTGGCCACCACGACCATTGGGCTGACTACTGGAGTAGGCTCTGTCATTTTTTTGATTACACCCATTTTTTCCAGTTTTATCAGTTCCTGTTTTAATTCCTCTTTAATTGCTAGTGGATCTTTCCGTGCTGGTTTAATGTCGAATGATGGATTGTCTATGAGATCTATGTCGTACTCAAAGTTTTTAACGCATCCGAGACCTTGATATAGGTCGGCTAATTTCACTTCATTTATTTGACTTATGAAATTTAGTTTCTTAGCACTGTCATATGCAATTATAGTAATCATTGGCTTATGAACTATTTTGAAAGTTACTGGATGCTGATTTGTCCCGTTCGAGCAGATTGTTGTAATTTCACCAAGCACTTGCATTTTGTGATCCGTAAAAGACACAATATATTTAGTTTCGCTGGAATTAATTTGTATTTTTAACGATTTTGCTTCATTTTCAGCCATTACATTCCATCTTGCGCCAGTGTCGATTTTGACTTTAGTATTTTTACTATTAATCGTAATATTTTCAATCCAATCACTCTCAGATTGAATATTGTCCAATATTGAACATACGAGAAGTTCCTCCTCATCACTACTAGCTTCGGCAATGACATTAACTTTGTTATTTTTAGTTTTGGACTTCATTATTGCAATTTTTTGTTTTGAGGTTCTACACATCTTATTCGTGTGTCCCTTGATTTGACACTTCGTACAAATTTCTTTGAATGCTGGGCATTTACCTTGCTCGTGATTTGAACCGCATCTCTTGCAATTTATTGTGTTTATTTGTGATTTGGTCTTCTCATTGTCATTGCTCTTCTGCCATTTTCGAGATTTCATTATATTAACAGCTAATGTATGTGTTTTTGATTCCATTATTTTTACTTGCATTTGTGCCTGTTCAGCAGCTCTGCAACAATTTACTGCTTTATTTAAATCTAATTTATCCGCCGCGAGTAACTTTTGTCATAATTGATTATCACTAACTCCAATTACGATTTTATCTTTGACCAAGTCTTCTGCTAATCCACTGAAGTCACAATTTTTAGACTGTTTTAAGATTTTATTATAAAAATCATCAAATGATTTACCTGATTCTTGTCGCATATTGTTGAACGTATATCTTTCGAACGTAATGTTTTTTTTGGAACAATATATTCCGGTAACTTTTTTTTAGTACGGCTAAATCGTTTTGTTCATCCTTTGACAATTTAAGGTTATTATAAATTGTGATTATATCAGGCCCTAAGCTGACCATAAACGTAGCACATTGTATTGTCGGTGATTTTTTGACAATTCTGTTGCTATTTCGAACCATTCGAATTGTTGCAACCATTGCTTCCATGAACTTGAGGCGTCACCGCTTGTGATAATAACATTTTTTGGTGGTTTTATTTCAGCCATCTTGTCAAAGATTTTACCTATCACTTTTTAATGTTTTGTTGATTTTTATCAATTTTTATTTTTTTTTTTTGCTTACGTTTTCGTATTTCGCTGGTATTTATTATTCTTTCTACTTTATTATTTTATTATTATTCGCTTTTAATTAGTTATCACATTTTTTTCTCGTAAAAACAATAATCCCACTTTTGACACCATGTAATGATACGCACATCCGTGAATCAATAATGCTTTATTTCAGTGCTACCAACCTAACATACATATGTATATATAGTAATCATCATTTACATTACAGAAGATTATCTCAACATTCGGCTTAATATTGGCAAATCGCTAAAAAATCAAATTTTAAAGTTTTTACAAACATTTTCATTTGTGTGCATCTTATTATCGTTTTATGCAACCGTTAAGTCATCAAACTGCACCGACTAGTCACCTCGAACAAGATTTAAAAATAATAACGCAGTCATCTCAAAACCGTTAAATATATATAAACACATACACAAGAGAACACCAATATTTAATCATACCGAGATACTACCAGTGATTCAAACAGAATTTATCGTAAGAAACTATTGGCAAATTCATGTTCTACAAAGAAAGCAAAAACAAAACTAGAAAATTCAATCGATAACAACAAATAAATAAACATGACCGCGGGGTAACATCGGGTTAATAATAATCGATTGTTTAGTTGAGATTATTTGTATTCAAGCAATATAATTATTTTATTTTTTTTTATGTCTTGTAATTTTATTTTATTATCATCGTGTTATAACGTAAGACATTCATCTCTATATAAAAGATACATCTGTATACGCATATGGTTTTCATTATATGAATGGGATGTATATTCAATTAATTTTCTTAGATGAATCAAATTTTACTACATCTTATATATAATAAATATGTATACATACACACATGAGATTACTTCGTCAAAATTATAAGATAAACTCAAGTGATGGTTCCGAGACGTCTAGAGAAAATTTCCAATATATGTATCCGTTGGTATTTAAAACTTTCATATACAATGAACTTTGGGGTTTTTACTTTTTTTTATTTAGTTTTCTTTGTCTGCACAAACAACAAATCAATTCTTAAGATACTGTTGAATGACCACCATCATCTTCATTGCGTTTCATCTTTCATGTTTAAATCGAATAAAAATAGAATTTTATTCTTCATTTTATTTCATATACATACATAAATAATAACATTAGCACTTTGTTTTAGACATTATACAATTATAAATAAAAAAAAATAAAAATAAGAAATAAAAAATTCTATAAATTGCATGTTTTCTTGTTTCATTTAATTATCTTTAATGAACAATCTTACTGACCACAGGTAGAGTGTTTAAAAATTTTATTCGAATTCGAATATTGCGCGGGTAAGGAAATAATCATAAAATTAAACCAACGAACCATTTGAAAACTTGAAGTAATAAGTCTGCCTGCCATCAAGTAAATTAAAAATTTATTTTATAATTTGTTCTGGTATAAACAATTTTGCGTAAAATAATTTATCGATTTAGAATTGAAGTGATTGTCTGGCTAGTTAGGGCTGCTGTAAATTAACCCTTAGTGTGGACTTACAAAACAAATTCTCGTCCATACGTACGTACGTTCGGACAAAATGTTGACAACAACTGAGAACAAATAAGCTGAGTTGTATGCATTGGTATCTATATACACATGTATGTCAAATTAGAAAGAGTTACTGATAAGTAGGAAATCCAATTTTTTACATTTGTATGTAAAATTCCATAATTTAGACGATACATTCTATGCATTTTATAAATTCAATAAATTCTCTTCAATTCTATTATATAAATCCAATCAATTCTGTAAATCCTATAAATTCTTTTAATTCTATAAATTCTATAAAGTCTAAAATTTCTGTAGACTAGGTGAGGCTAGTTGGAGTGGCATAGAATTTACCCCTTCACCTTTACTGGAACTGTTTGGAGCCACTTATGTAGCGCAGAATATCTCATACTTTGCTGTTTTCCAGATTAGACAGGTTGACCATTTTGAACTTATCTAAGTATTTATGCCTTCCGCGCGCTAATTTCGGACATGAGCAGAGGAAGTGAACCGAAGTCTCTTCCTCCTCCTCACCCAAATACCTTTTCTAACGCAGTGTGCCGTGAGTATTCCCACGACCGTCCTTAATTCAAGAGAGCTTAATGTTCTCGTGCGCCCTGACTCTAGTTTTGGCCAAACTTGTCTTGCTTCACTACAAGTGAGGGTGTCAGTCCACATTTCCAGTTTAAGCACCGAGATAGGACTTCCCAGACTTGCTCTTTTCGGTTTCAGCAGTTGAAAAATTCAGTAAGCTTATAGAATAATTTTATAAATTTTAATAAGTTTTATGCATTTTTTTTTATTCGATAAATCTTACAAATTCTGAAAACTTAAATTCAATAAATTTTATTAATTTTTTAAATTCTTTAAATTTTATAGATTCTATAAGTCCTGACAGAGATCTATAAATTCTATACTAATTTAAATTGTTTTTTTCTTTTTTGCTTTCTAAAATTCCCCAATTTTTGCAAATACTATAAATTTAAATTCTACAAATTCTTTAAACTTTGTCTATTCCATAATTTTTATAAATTTTTTAATTCGTTTCAATCAGAACAACATCGAGAAGCTGAACTTCAACCATAATGTCGTGGAAGAAAACCGTAATTCCGGATTTTTCGAATTTGAATGTTCTCGATTCCGGAATTCCGGAATCAATTCCAGAATTGGTTTTTTTGAATAATCTCTGATTAAAAATTAAAAATCAAAAAAAAAAACAATTTGTGTTATTTCGTTTAAAATATTAGATATTTTTATAATTCATTCTCAAAATGTATACGAACGATACTAAATCGATATAGTCACTCCTTATAAAATGAATCTGGGAAAAAAAATCGACAACATTTTTGAACATAGATTTACTGCGATGTTATACTACTGTAATTTAGTTAGTGTTTCCTGTTTCTCAGGTTTTTCTCATTGAATCTGACGCACGTTTCCCACTGCTAAATATGCTGTTTTAGCCTCGAAAGGTAGTACTATTTGGCTGGTGGCGATGCAAAAATCGTGTATCTACGTTTTTGATATTTTTCAGGAAGCTGGAAAAACGAGCAAATTTGTCATAGTAGAAAATTTAAAATGAACTCACAAAATTAAATATTTTTTTCAATTTTCAACGTTTTACTGTCATAAATTTAATTAAAAAGACAATCAATCACTAATTTCATTAGCGATATATCAATTAAACGATTTTAAGGAATTTTGTAAATACAATGTTTTTTGAAGAACTGATCAAATTATATATTTTTTGTTTTAAAAACGTTCCCGCAATGAGCATTCTGGGCCAAGGGACAAGATTATTGAATTTATGGTTGGTGATGCAAGCTGGAACACGCAGTAGAGTGGTGTACAATTTGGAGCGCTTCACTGATTGTGATAAAATGCGTAGACTAGGGGTTTGTGGTCGGTGAACATAGTGAAACTACGACCTTCGAGAAGATGCCGAAAGTGCTTAATGCTATAGAGTAGGCTGCAAGCAGATCTCTATCATAAGCGCTGTAACGTTGTTGCGTCTCGCTAAGACGTATACCGAGAAGAAACTGAGCGGTTGCCATGTATTCGTGACAAACTGCTGTACCACTGCTCCGATTGCGTGATCGGATGCGTCTACCATAACTGCTAAACGAGCGTCAGGGATTGGGTGTGCGAGTAGTGTCGCTTGACATAGTTTCTCATTGCAAGTGTTAAAAGCGTCTATAGATGCTGAAGTCCATTCGACTGGAGTTTTGCTGTTCTTCTTGTAACCTTTCAAGAAGTTATTAAGTACAGCTTGATCTTCAGCAGCGCTGGCAATAAAACGTCTGTAAAAATTAATCATTCCCAAGAATCGTTTGAGTTGATTAACCATTACAGGCCGTTCGAAGTTTTTAATGACGTGAACTTTGTCTGGAAGTGGAAGAATGCCTTGTTCGTTTATTAAGTGACCGAGGAATTTAATTTCGGGTAATGCAAAGACGCATTTATCGGAATTAATGATCAAACCATGTTCTGATAATTTTTGAAAATCGATATTGAGGTGCTCGAGATGATCTTCGAAAGACTTGGATGCGATCCGAATAAAACAGAATGCATTAGTCTTTGAAAAGACTGTGCTGCATTCCTTAGCCCAAAAGTCATTTTGGTAAATTCAAAAAGACCAAAAGGTGTTGAAATTGCTGTCTTGGGGACATGTGATGGTTCGATCGGCATTTAATGATACGCTTGAACAAGGTCGATAGTCGAGAAAACTGTACAACCCGCGAGTTGGTACGAAAAGTCCAATAGATTCGGTATGGGATATCTGTCAGGAACTGTAACTCGGTTTAGCGAACGGTAATCACCGCATGGTCTCCAGTTTCCATTCTTTTTCAAAACAAGGTGAAGAGGACTTGCCCACGGACTTTTGCTAGGAGGACAAATACCTTGTGCTAACATGTTATCGAATTCGGCTTTTGCGATAAGGAGTTTATCCGGTGCTAAACGACGCGTTTTCGCGAAAATTGGTTGTCCAGTTGTTTCTAACCGATGCGTGACGTTATGTTTTATAGCAGTGCTGCTTAATGAGCGACTCGTTATCGCAGGGAATTGTTTAAACAGATCGTGTACCTTTGATGGGACCGTTGTCTGATTAATATATGACAAGCCTTGCGTTGCCATGCGTGTAATTAGACCCGTGACGGACGGTGAAGTCACCGGATCTATGATCTTCCGTTTGCTAATGTCCACTATTATACCTGTATGTTTCAAAAAGTCAGCGCCGAGTATAGGCGTCGAAGCGTCCGCGATAACAAATTCCCAACGAAATTCGTGACGTAACCCAATGTCTAATTTTAACCATTTGGTACCATACGCTAACACCGGTGTGCCGTTGGCAGCGTATACATTTATTGTAAATAGATGTCGCTTTTACTGATTTGAAATTTTCAAAAGGAATGATAGACAAGTCTGCGCCGGTATCGATCAAAAACTTGAGATTATTTGTAGAATCGAATATGATAAGGCGACTGGAAGTGGTGTCATCATTGACTGTCGCCAACGTTTGATGACACTTTAAAAATTTTGATTTGAAAGGGATGAGGTTGACGTCGTTTTCAAACGGCGTGAGTACCATTTGGACTTGTTGCGGTAGGCGCGACATCCATAGTCGTTGGATCGTTTTATCAGCGAAATCACTACCAGCGTTAAGTTTGAATTCGCTAAGAAGTTGTGACGGTTTTTTGTCACCAAGCGAAAGACCATGTAAAATGTTATTCATTTTCGCTTTTTTTGAATCGCCGAGGGCACGAGTTACTTCGTCACGAAAAGTCGTATGTGGATTGTCGCCTTTGTCACGTAAAATGAGATCCGCGAACGTGTTGTGAAGACGCGGGTCGAGTGCGCTAAGAGATGGCGAATATTTTGTACTCTCAGTCGTAATACTTGACATTTGAAATAATTGTTCAAGAATATTGAACCATACTGATGGGTTTTGTTGAAAGAGAGGCTGTGGTGTCTTGAAAGCTACACGATTAATATGTGCATCAGCTGACTGTTTCAATTTCGAGATTACGCTAGTACCTGGGTCGTTGTTGTCGGGCAATTTAATATCGCCCGTTTGTGTCAAACGTGCCGTTTCAAGCAATACGCGTAATTGCTCAATGAGCTCGGCAGGATTTGGACCCGCTGAAACGCCCAGATCAGGCTCCGCTAGTGGAGGTGTATTTGGCATTGTAATTCGTAAAATATTTTATTTAATTTGTAGCTGCATAAAAATGTTTTATACACGAAAAAACGATGTAGATAATAAAATATACGCGAGCGTGGTAGTAAAATTAGAAAAATATGAAAAAATAAAAATTCCGAAAATCGATACTAAAATTCAAATTGGCCGGGTAAAATGTCAATGCACGTAAAAAAAAATAAAGAAAACTACTTACGTTTTTTATGCTAATAATGACCGTCCGCCACACAATGAATTGATGCTGCTGCTCGTCCAATTCGAAACCCTATCGTCACGAAACCCTAACCTCAAAATTTCCGAAACTTGTTTTAGATTTTAATTTGCTTTAAAATTCTAATGTTGAGTATTCATGCCCGCTGTATTTAATTCACGTTCGGATTTATTACGTAGGAACGTCGGAGTTACCACTTATGGTTGGTGATGCGAGGTGGAACACGCAGTAGCGTGGTGTACAATTTGGAGCGCTTCAGTGATTGTTGCTCCAACTTATTCCTCGTGTTTATGACCATATAATTTCTTTAAATCTGACTCCAATTGATTTTTGAGACGTTCCGGGATAGATATCGTTTAGCGTAGATTAACGCGTGATATGTGCGAAACCGGCGATGTATGCGTATAGATTCGCTTTTGATTCACAGCGATCGACCAAATATACACCAAAATTAAATGAATCGCAGTGCCACGATGTGTGTGGACGAAAACAGAGTTTGATACAATGCGTTTTTCGATTTTGCCGTTTTCACTAAACCACAGAAGAAAGATTAACCAGAATAGACATTGCGTGGACCAAAATTTTTTTCATCTTACCTTCTTTTTTGGACATTGAAGTATAATTATTTTTGAATATTATAGTAGTTAATACAAATTATGCTATCAAAACAAAACTTGTCAAATAATTTCACTAACTACACTGTTAAGGATTCTCAATTTTTATTATTTCAAATCAAAACCAGTAAACTAAAGAATACATAACCCAACTTTCTCTTACCTTCGGCAAATCAAGGTCAAAAAAATGAGTCCAAATTTTTCCATACAAAAACAGCGTTATGTCTCTTCTGGTTGTATTCTGTGACTAAGCCCACAACATAAGAATTATTTTAGTTTTACAAGGTTTATTTATTTTAAAACAACAAATTCTTTTACAAGTTAGTTATTACAAAAAAAAATGATAATTTTATATTTTTTACAACACTAGCTAGAATGACTATCGAAAAAATGGCGTCGGATTTTTTTGTGTTAACAAGGAAAAATATTTTATATTTTTTGGTAAGGATTATTTTTTTTATCAACAAAGATAACATCGAATACGTGTTACCCGATGAGTAGTTTTTTCTATATTTTTTAACATTGACATTTTCCCAACAAACAACGATTTATAATTCCATACACTACAAATTCATCAATTATATTTATGAGAGGAATTGGACGACAAGAAAGTTTCTGTTTCGGTTCATTTTTCAGTTTAAAAACTAGAAACGACAAAACACGTATTTGTAGGTTTATTTTAGAGAGGGATAATATTAAATATATAAGGCATAAGGTAATTTTCAGGGGCGAGCATTTATTGTTTCGTAATACGTCTATTGGATGTCTTGTCATGGTGAACGCAAAAGAGAAAAACTCTGAAACTTCCAAAAGTAGCCACACCTCTATTACGACTAGCTCCCTAAATTGATCACTTTTTGTCAGGGCTGTGAAATATTACGTATATATTTTTGTTATAATTGAAGTCCCTGAGACTTTCACTTTTCAAATTATTGGATTATTTTATTCCTTAAACTAACCACCTCAATTATTTGAATTTAGTTATTTTTTTTTGTGGACTTGGTATTAACCCGTCCAAGACAGAGCTGGTACTCTTCACTATGAAATACAAAATCCCGGTAGTTGTCCCTCCTACCTTAAATGGCACGAGACTTGCTTTTACTGATAGAGCTAGCTATCTGGGTATTATCTTAGACAGTAAGCTTAGTTGGAGGCCCAATATGTTGGAGAGAATAAACAAAGCTACTATAGCTTTGTACTCCTATAGGAACGCCATTGGTCATAAATGGGGTCTAAAGCCGGAGCTGGTACACTGGCTCTACACCACTGTAGTGAGACCTGTAGTCATGTACGGGGTGGGTGTTTGGTGGCCAGCTCTGGACAAGGTAACTTATAAAAGTAAGATTGAGAGGGTGCAAAGAACGGCCTGTATGCTTCTTAGCGGGGCATTGAGGTCGACACCGATTAGAGCCTTAGAGGTTATGTTGCATCTTTTTCCGGTCGACATTTTTGGCAAACAGATGGCGGCAAATACGGCTGCACGAGGGATAGACCGTTATCGGAAACCGAAGCGTTGCAGTTCTTCACAGATGGCTCCAAGCTAGACGGCAAAGTGGGAGCTGGAGTATTCTGTGACAAATTAAATGTAAACATTTCGATTCGTCTCCCTGATTACTGCAGCGTGTACCAAGCTGAAGTTGTAGCGATTTAGGAGGTCATGACGTGGTTGAAGCATAATGTGGTATCCTCAGATGATATCGCAATCTATGTGGACAGTCAAGCGGCGATCCGGTCGTTAGAATCGGTGTCTTTGGCGTCACGGGTGGTGTTGAGTTGCCACTCATCTCTAAATGAGATGGGTGAGCATTTCAATATCCAGGTAATCTGGGTCCCAGGTCACTCGGGCGTCATGGGGAACTGCAGGGTGTATGAACTTGCTAGGCATGGTACGACTCTCCAGCTGCAACCGGGAAGGGCAAGTCTGGCTGTAAATAGCCCGTTTACTTTTACCCCATGCTTAAAGTAGCCCCACTTCCCCTACTAACGAAATTTTTATTTGACCACTTTGAAAAATTTCGATTTTACTGATACAAAATAATAAATCAAATTTTGTTCGATACATTTAAAATGATGTCTATACGCAGAGATGGGTAGTGTCGAAAACGATACTTTTTAACAGCGAAAAAAATTGAAAAATGTAAAATTTTAGCTTCAATTCAGTAACTGTTACAACAGTTTGAACATTTTCAAAATTTACCAGTATATTTAAATACTTGCTCACGAAACAATAAGAATATTTTGTTTCCTCTTTTTCCCAATATCACTCGCACAGCTTTTATCATTTTCCGGCAGTTGTTGACACTTTTAAGGTGGATTTATATTATCAGTTCCTACTCGTATCGTGTCAGACATCATCAATTTGTACTATCCGTACCTTTCAATTCAGGCATTTTCTTCGTATGATTATCGTATATATTCGTATCTCTGGGTTACGTATAGAGTAAAGATAACAACACACAAAAATACAAAAATGTTTTAGTAGCAATTTACAATTATTGTTTGTTTCGCTATTCTTTCGTATTTTTTCGCCTTCAGATATCAGACAAAACATTCTTTTCAACAATATGTGTCTGTGTCGGTTCGAGTAGGAACGGAAAGGAACTGATAATATCAATCCACATTTAGACAGTTGTTGACCCTTTTCGACAGTTTTTGACCATAATTTATGGTTTTTGACCTATTTTTGACAATAAAGACAAACCAACATCGAAACGGTTGACGAAAAAGCATTTGATAGGTTTTTAGCATAGTTTTAAACCAGCTTTTAGCCAAGACAATTGAGTGATAAAACTGGTATCGCTTCCATTTCTTTTTCCGTAAAGATTAGTGTAGTTACCAATAAGATTCCAATAAATTTTAAAACAGCCAAATACACAATAAAGCAAAATATTTCGTTGAATTTATCAAACAACAGAGATAACTGCATAAACCTAGTTCCATTAATAAACTTATAACTTAATTAATAATGCAAAATTAACAAAACATTTTATGTATAACACTTTTATGAGTTATAGCACCTACAATAAATATTTCAACCTGTATGAGAAAGGTTTAAATTGACAGAAGCGGCATTCGTTTGTTTAAAAATTTATAAATTTTAGTTAATTATACCTAGCTAATATTAATTAATAAATATTTTGTTATTTTATTCAATCAATGTTACAACCGATTAAGATATAGTTATTTCATTACTTAGTTTTGTGAAACTGTGTGTGTAGTGCAAATTTAGTAGCTTCAAAATCGCGCGAAACTCATTAAATACGGGTTGAAGCTAAAAACGAGACAATAAAATTTCACATTTTGAATTTATACGTGTATTGTGTTGAAGTTTGTGTTTTACAAATCGATTATTAAAACCGCAGAAGTGAATCTATCGTGAATCGAAAAACAAAATACTGTTTATAGGTTATCTTATAATTCGTGAAAAAAATTGCCGCCTAGTGACTGAGTGATTTTGGTGAAAATAAACGGTTCCGCGAAATTACGATTTATCTATTCCATCTGCTGATCTGCTGTTTGAACGCTTGGTAAGTTGTTTTATTTGTTTCGGAATTTTTAATTAAAATTGTTCACTTTATGTTTCTCTGATTTAGAAACGTTGATGCCGAGTTTACGACCATTTTATGATGAACAATTTTCAACAGGCAACCAATCGACGTAGTCTATTTTGTAAACAAATTCCCCCCTTCCGAACATAATTCTTTTGTTTTCCATTTAAAATATATTGAATCTGATGAAAATTTTTCATCAGAAAATGCTCGTAAGCTTGCACTGACTAAACGTGGACTTAAACTTCCTATTCTCAATTACCTTTGCTTTATATAATATTTTTTTAGAATTTTGTCTAATACCCTAGACATACTGCGATTTAATAAAACCGATTTAGTGAATTTTTCGATATTAGTCGCAGTGTGTTAACGTTGTTTTGCATGGAATACTTAAACTACTTAGTTTAGCTAAATCGGATTTATTAAACCACAGTCTGTCTAGGCTATAAGAATTTGATTTTTATTTCGCATATTTTCATATATGTTAAAAATGTGTTCACTTGCAACATATTACATATCTGGGGGCCTATTCTCGAATTCCACATCCATTTTCCACATGTGGACATCTGTCAAAGTTCACCCAAAAACGTTCGAAAATTGCAATTCGTATATAAAACACAAGCGGCATGGACATTTTCCTATATGGGGAATTTTTTCCACATGCTTATACCCATTCGGAAATATTCCCTTAGTACCGAAAAAATTCAATGTTTATGAATTTTTACAGAATGTCCACATGTGGAAAATGGATGTGGAATTCGAGAAGAGGGCCACTGGAAAATCTTTTCATCAGTAACTTAGTCGGTATCGTTGAATTATCGTTCGTAAATACTAATATACTTCTAGTGTTAATAAAAACTCATTTAAAAAGGTCTAATCACCGGTAGCGTATTAGATATTACATGAATTCATTAACATTCAACAAAATATTGAAAAAAGTAAAAATTTGCTTACACAAAAATAGAGCTGTGTTGTGAATATCGTGAAGAGGAAAATTGTAAGAGATTTCATCTGTATTAGTATGATTCGCTAGTACTTAAATGCCCAAAACATTCTCAATGTATAGAATGTAAATTGTGATATAATCAGTCCAGTCGCCGCGGTCTGATGAGAAGATTGGTTTTTTCATAATCATAAGCCCATCAGTTCGAAACTGGATTGAATTCTCTTACTACAATCCTCGGAACATATTAAAAAGAAAAATCATATAAAAATTTTAAAACCCTTAAAACCTAAGTCTTTATGCAAAATACGGTGTAATGTCTTTTGTGGTCTAATTCCAAAGATCGACGAGGAATCGACAAACCTGGGTTTTCTTCAACACTATGGGCTACAGCAGCAATATTGTCAGTTGTTCTTGAACGACGCATACGGTTTCGATTCTTCATATCACTAACTTGTCCCAACAGCTCAAATTTTTCCACCAGTTTCACTATTGCCGGCCGAGCAGGTGCTTCACGACGACCAAAAAGTGCTTTAGTTTTGCGAACTGTGACCCGAAAATTTTCACCATTTTTGTAGTGAATTTTAATAATTTCAATGCGTTGTTGAAGCGTGTATCGTACCATTTTTAGTAATGGCGTAGTTTTTACTTGTCGAATGTCAAAAGATGACAACTTCAAAATTGACAGCTGCCCAAAAAGTAGGCTATTCAAAATGAAAGCTCTTATTGGAAAACCCGTTAGAACAAAGTAAAATTCATCAACTAAAGCATCAACATCGTTCCATTTATGATTAAAAATTGTAAGGTTCGGCGTACCCCTTGTAATTACAACAGACCGAGGCATCCAATTTGAGTCGAAACTCTTTTTTGAATTAACAAAAATCGTAGGTATAGATCGAACCCGAACTACAGCCACTACTATCCACAAGCAAATGGGATGGTAGATTGCTTTCATGCGGCTTTTAAAACTTCTCTTAGAGTTCGTGGTAACACAAAAAATTGGAGCTCTGAGATACCCATAATTTTACTGATGATTAGAGCATGCGTCAAAGAAGACCTTAAGTGTAGCCCAGCAGACATAGTATATATGGCCAGAGCCTCAGACTTCCTGGTGAAATATTTTCAGACCCAAATTCTCAGCCCACTCCAACAACTGATGACTTCATATTGTCGAGATAGTCGCAAATCGACTAATTTCAACATTTTTACTCCTAAAAATTTAGAAAATTGCGAGTTCAACTTTGTCCGTGTCGATAGAACACGAACAGGCCTAACATTTTTCGCAATTCATGTCAGAAACAAGCTTATGGAATATTAGCAGCAACCGGCAAAAACTGTTCTTCTTTTGAGGCAAACCAGTTATCGATCCATTTTCGTAGGAACTGAAGTGTTCATTAGGAAGCCCCTGCCCCATCGATGAAAATAAGTGATAATCGGATGGAGCGAAATCTGACGAGTAAGCCGCATTTGAAAGTATTTCCCAATTCAGTGCTTCCAACGTTTCCTTGACCGGTTTTGCTTTGTGTGATGGTGCATTATCATGAAGCAAAATCACTTTGTCTAATCTTTTATCATATTCTGGTCGTTTTTTTTTTCGCAAAGCTCGATTCAAATTGATCATTTGTTGTTGGTAGCGTTTAGTATTTACGGTTTTACCAGGTTTTTTAGCAGCTCAACATAAATCACACTCTTTCAAATAAAGAGCATTGTCTTTCGTCCGAAGCGATTTAGCCTTGTAGTTGATGTCGACGGTTTTACTGGGTCTACCCAACATTTTTTGCGCTTTGGATGGAGAAATGACTTTGATGGAGAAATGACTTTCTTTTGTATCTGGCGAACAACATTTCGCAAGTGGTTTTTCGATTTTCCGGTTGTCTTTCATTCAGTTTATGCTGAACCCATTTTCCCAGCTTTTGGATCTTTCCCATTGCTTTTAAACGTATGGAGACGGCTTCTCGTGACACATTCAATTGATCCATGAGTGGTTTATGCAATTCACTATCTTCAATCTTTTTTGGTAAGCTTCGAAAAGCATTCGATGTGATTCTGCAGCTGTTTTATAAGAAACTTGTATGGTTATGATTTGGATGTTGTTAACAGATGGCAAAAGAAAACAATGTCGCCGATGACGCGGTTTGTCGAAAGGTCAATTCCGGTTTCATTTATACAAACCTGGTAAATAATAAAAAACGACTTCAACAAAATGAAAAATATAAAGGGCTGAAACCTAATAAGGTGGTCAGAACTTGGGTCTTTATTAATTAAACTCCCAAATCAATCCCGAAATGAACCTCGCCGGATTTCAACATTATTGGTTGAGAAATACGTAAGTTCCGTCATTCTTGGCCTTATTCCAGAACTTCATCCAAAAATTATTTTAGAATCCCATTTCCAACGCGCTTGTCAAATTTTATAATAGTTGGTTGAAAAATAGGCAAGTTCCATTGTACTTGGCCATACTCCAAAACTTCATCCAAAAACCATTTCAGAATCATAATCGGTTGAAAAATAGGCAAGTTGCATCATACTTGGCCATATTCCAGAACTTCATCCAAAAATCATTTTAGAATCCCATTTCCAATGTATAAGCCGAATTTCAGCCGATTTTCAGTAGAATCCCATTTTCAACGCACATATCAAATTTCATCATAATCGGTTGAGAAATATACAAGTTTCCTCATATTGGCCATATTCCAGAACTTCATCCAAAAATCATTTTTCCCATTTCCAACGCACTTGTCAAATTTCATAATAATTGGCTGAGAAATAGGCAAGTTCCATCATACTTGGCCATATTCCAGAATTTCATTCAAAACTCATTTTAGAATCCCATTTTCATCGCTGAAGTCAAATTTCACTAAAATCAGTTAAGAAATAGATAAGTTCCATCCTAATTGGCCATTCATTTAATTTGCTAAAGGTTTAATTTGAAATGTAAATGTTTGTTGTAGGTTTGAGATATTAACAGTGACCTTTCTTAAGTCTTAAACAATATTTGTGTAAGGTTTGGTTCAAATAGGTCAAGCCGTGTGGATTTGTTTAAATATCATACACATTTGCTGTACTTACAACAAACACTCCCTTTATTTTATAGATTGCTCAACTGCTCACTAAATACTGGTCCAACACCATCTCGACTCCAATTTAACCTGAAAACGCCCCCAGTTCAACCTCAATCCAACCGCAAACTCTCTTTCAACTCAATGCTCAAACCAGGATATATAAAAAATTGGTCAACCGCTCTCTTTATCTTAAGCCAACCCCAACTCAACTCCGACTCAACTTCAACTCAACCCGCAAATTGACCCCTCACTTAACCTTCAACTCAAGCCTAAACTCAATACTAAAGCCGTTCTTGAGATACCATGGGTACAGACCAACAGGCATTCAGACAGACGGACGGACATTTTTTTTTTGCTTTTTTAGACTCAGGGACTTTCAAAACGTCGAGAAAAGTGGTTCTGGACCAACCAAATTTTTTACCATATTTAACAGGATTTCAATACTTTGGTCTTTTTAGACCAAAGTAATTGGTTAATATTTCTATAACCAGGGGGGCTATTTGGGAATTTGATTCGAACGTGATTGAGTCTTCGATGTATAAGATTCATATTTGATTTAAATAAGAAATTAATGAATCTGATTCAATTCAAATATGAATCTAATACATCGAAGACTCGACCACGAATGTTTTTGAGTTGGTACGACCAATTATCGACAGATGGCGCCACTGCCATTCCAATGAATTTCATATATTGCCGTGACAGTTCATGCTGATTTGAATTGAACCGAAAACAGCGAACGAATGATGACGTTTCGAGTTGTGGGTGACATAAGAATTTATGTAAATTGTGAAATTCATGTCCGGCTCACATTGAACAGACAATATTGTGCGTATTTGTATATTTGAGAGCGTTTTTCGAATAGTTTTGTGCATTTCATTGTGAGTTAAATTAATAATTTAGATAAATAGTTCAATCGAATTGAATTTTCGTAGTTTCCGTGAGCTGATTTTATTCATTCTCTACAGTGAATTCACGAAGATCATCGAATGTGTATGTGAAGGATCTGACTGCTGATTGACGTTCCGAACGCATTTGCTGTGCAGTTTTTTTCGGATATCATCGTGAGTGGAATTAAAATCGATTTCAACAATTCTCGAATGCTGATTTTTTTCACTTCAAATTTCCATCAGCGTGGTGATCACCGTCAATATTAACATTTCCATCCGTGTGTGAACAGCCGGTTCAATTGGATTGGATACATTGTGAGATTTGGATTGCTGATTGACATCTAATAAATTCAAACGCATTTTTCACGTCGTTCCCGTACAATTATGCCTTCAAAGCGACAAGCAATTCGCCGATCTACACCTCAAGCACGGAAGAAAAGAGCATTACGAGCCTCAGAATCAGACGAGCAACGAGTATTAAGGCTGGAAAATCTTCGAGTACATGCCGCTGAGATCCGTTCATCTGAATCATCTGAACAACGAGAAGTGAGGTTAGAAACTTATCGAATACGTACTACTCAGGCCCGTTCGTCTGAGACAACTGAACAACGGGAAAGAAGGCTGCAAAATGTTCGAATAAGCACCGCTCGATCAAGACGAACACTGTACGCTGATTTAAATCTTGGTGCATTCCATTATGACAGTAATAATGATTACAGTCTTCATCCAAGTGTCGTCATTGGAAAAATGGATAAAATTTGCATGTATTTGCATGTAGAATTACATCCACCACCCGAACCACTATCAATGTTGCTATCAGGTGTTACACGTGAGTCGAAGCATTTCTTGGAAAACATTCGCAAATACAATTCATGTTTTCAAATGACATCGTTCGGTGCAACGAACATCGTGCGCGAAAATTACATGCCAACATTCAGAGTCCAAGGGCAAATTTATCATCGTGCCGGATCGCTTCTACCATTCGCGGACGCAGATCACAAGTTTTTTCAAATTTATTTCATGGCAAACAGTGATGAACAAATTGAACAACGATGTCATTATAATGCGGTCATTATAATGTCATTAAAAGCCCTTTTCGATCAACACAATGAATTAGTTCAGTTGTAATTCGAGCAGGAAAAAGACCAACCGTTGGCCAACACGAAAGACAGTTCAATGCACCAACAATCGATGAAGTGCGGCGATCGTGATAGTTGGCGAAGAATTCGAATCGCGCGACATAATTCTTCATCGCAAAAGTGGTGACGTCAGTGCCATGAATTATTATTCGTATCGATTGATGATTCATCAAGACGCTGAGAACCACATTCTGAAATGTCGACAATTGTTCCATCAATACATCGTCGACATGTACGCGAATATTGAAACCGAACGACTCCTATATATTCGATTGAATCAAACCGAGTTGCGTTCTGATGAGTACATCCATTTACGAGACGCAATCGTTAATGATGGTAACGTGAATCCAAACGAATTGGGAAGAATGGTCATATTACCGTCTACAATCACGGGGAGTCCACGGCACATGCATGAATACGCACAAGATGCGATGACAGATTTGTTCATCACATTTACATGCAATCCAACATGGGATGAAATTAAAGAACTTCTGTAAGCTGGACAATCATCTTCGGACCGCCATGACATTACCGCACGCGTATTTAAACAAAAATTGAAATCTTTGATGGATTTTATTATCAAGCATCACGTTTTCGGAGAGACACGCTGCTGGATGTATTCCATTGAATGGCAGAAAAGAGGATTGCCACATGCACATATTTTGGTTTGGTTAATCAACAAAATTACGCCAGATCAAATTGACCAAATCATCTCAGCAGAAATACCAGATAAGGACATTGATCCAGACTTATTCGACGTCGTTACACCAAAAATATGATTCATGGTCCATATGGCGCATTCAACAACAATTCACCATGCATGTCTGATGGGAAATGCACGAAACGATACCCAAGAAACTTGGTTTCTGATACCATCACTGGCAATGACGGATACCCACTGTATTGTCGACGATCAGTTGAAGATGGCGGCAAATCCATCGTTCTGAAAGTACAAAACGTTGATGTCGAAGTCGATAATCGTTGGGTTGTGCCATATTCACCGTTGTTCTCAAAGACCTTCAAAGTACACATTAATGTTGAGTATTGCAATTCAGTGAAGTCGATCAAACACATTTGCAAATATGTCAACAAAGGAAGCGACATGGCAGTCTTCGGGGTAAGGAATGTGGCCGCACCGCTCGATGAAATCAACCAATACCAACTTGGACGCTACATTAGCAGCAATGAAGCAGTATGGCGCATCTTATCAATTCCAATCCATGAACGACATCCAACAGTAGTACACTTGGCGGTACATCTCGAGAATGGGCAGCGCGTGTACTTCACAGCAGATAATGTACGTGCAAGAGCATTGGTTCCACCGGCAACCACTTTAACTGCATTTTACTCATTTGGGCCAAGATGATATTTTTGCAAAGATTCTACTTTATTCTGAGGTAACGAAATTCTACACATGGAATGCATCGGCTAAAAAGTTTCAACGTCGCAAACAAGGCAAAGCAGTTGAAGGACATCCCAATTTGTATTCCAGTGACGCATTGGGTCGTCTGTACACTGTTCACCCGAACAATACAGAATGCTTCTATCTGCGATTGCTATTAATCAATGTACGTGGACCGACATCTTTCCAAGATTTAAGAACAGTGAACGGTCAGCTGTGCGCCACTTATAGCCAAGCTTGCCAGGAACTAAATCTTCTTGAGAATGATGCACAATGGGACACTACACTCGCTGATTCATCGAATACTGCTCGACCACCGCAAATACGCACGTTATTTGCCATAATATTGACAACCTGCTTCCCATCTAATCCAAAAGATCTTTGGGAAAAATACAAGGACTACATGAGTGAAGACATTCTACATCGTTTGCGCGCTGCGAATCAAAATCCGGACATTCAATTCACACCAAACGTGTATAATGAGGCATTGATTTTGATTGAAGACATATGTTTGGCAATCGCTAACAAGGCACTGGTGCAACTGGGAATGCCTGCTCCGAACCGACCAGCGAACGACCTTTTCGATCGTGATTTGCAACGAAAAACACACTGATTCTGACGAACTGAGGACATTTGTTCAGACAAATCTTCCGCAGTTGGTTCCAGAACAACGCATTGCGTATGCCAGAATTATGCGTGCAATCACAGAACAAAGCGGTGGACTGTTTTTCATAGATGCGTCCGGTGGTACAGGCAAGACTTTTCTTCTTTCACTCATTTTGGCAACCATACGATCACAAAATAATATTGCACTGGCCATTGCATCATCTGGAATTGCGGCAACTCTTTTGGATGGTGGCCGAACAGCGCATTCAGCATTGAAACTGCCGTTGAATTTACAAAACATTGAGTCACCAACATGCAACATCAGCAAAAACTCTGGAATGGGCAAAGTACTCCAAACGTGTCAAATTATCATATGGGACGAATGTACAATGTCTGTCTACACTGCGAGATTTGAGAGGAAACGCACGGATCAACGGTGGCGCACTCATTTTTTTGTCTGGTGATTTTCGACAAACACTGCCGGTTATACCACGTTCAACACCCGCTGATGAACTTAATGCATGTCTCAAATCATGAGTTTTATGGCGTCATTTACAGAAATTGACTTTGAAAACCAACATGCGTGTACAACTACAACGGGATGCATCGGCTGGAAATTTTGCAAAACAATTAAGGGATATTGGAAAAGGGCGAATGCAAATTGATGAATCTACGCAATGTATCACCTTGCCAGCAAACTTCTGTAAGATCACAGAAAGCATAGACGAATTGGTGCAAAAAGTTTTCCCAAACATTGCACAGAACTATAAAAACCATCAGTGGCTCAGTACGCGTGCTATATTAGCGGCCATAAACATCGATGTCAATACCATCAACTTCACTATTCAGAATGGAATACCCGGCGAAACGACAACATATAAGTTCATCGATAATGCGGTGAATCAAGACGAAGTTGTCAACTATCCAACTGGCATACCACCGCACGTTCTTACATTGAAAATTGGCGTACCCATCATTCTTCTTCGAAACATAAATCCACCACGACTTTGCAACGTAACCAGACTCTCAGTCAAGAAAATGATGAACAATGTTATCGAGGCAACAATTTTGACTGGAAAATTCAAAGGTGAAGACGTACTGTTGCCACGTATCCCAATGACCCCGACAGATATGCCATTCGAATTCAAAAGTTTGCCTTTCCCGGTGCGACTCGCTTTCGTAATAACTATCAACAAAGCACAAAGGCAATCGTTGCAAGTGTGTGGATTAAATTTGGAGAATCCATGCTTCTCACATGGGCAGCTCTATGTGGCCTGCTCACGCGTCGGAAAACCTTCTGATTTATTCGTTTACGCACCAGATGGAAAAACAAGAAATATTGTGTATCCCACAGCACTTCAATAAATATCGAATTGAAACGAAACGCTGCAATGTCACAATTTTTTCGAAATGAACAAAATCAATAAAATGACTCAAAATGAATTGAATATTTGTATAATGTCTTTCCTTCTAATTTATTTTAGTTGGTAGCGTAGCATCGCGGGCAGGGTACAGCTAATAAAATATATAATAAAAGTTCACTGTGCAAATTATTCACTGCCCAAGGAATATAAGACGCGAAAGGTCGATTACCCTATTACTCAAACAATACGAATACGTACCCGATTTCAGTTTCACTCTGGTTCAGTCAGGTAAAGCAACTTGTTTTAATTGATTAATAAAACAAAACCTTAAACTAAACCTTAACTTTGAAAGCCGCAGTATTTACCGGTCCCTTTAATTTAAAGCATAAATTGTTGTGATGAATTTTCAAAATCACGGAGGTCTATGACTTTTTTTTGACTGGAAATAGTCTCGTATATAATTAATATTTTAAATTAAGCATAAGGTAAAATTCGAACCTTTTTCGGTTTTTTTTTCTACTAACGAGGATGATTAAAAATTTTCAATAAAAATTTTTCCATCGAAGGTTTTATTTATACACATCTAAAGTACATATTTATATTATGAATATATCAAATATTGATTACAAAACCGACATATATAAAATATTGTACGGGCCGCTATATTACGTAAATTATATGTTTGGTGACACAAAATAAAAATTTATTGACATTCATTTTATTTAATTAAATAGTTAGGTAGTGGATTTATTGTTATAAAATATTACAAGAAAAACTGTATGGTATAGAAAAGATAACGATTTAAGTATGTATATACAAATTATATATAATTAGCACAGCATTATAATATATTAACGAGGTATTGTAAAGAACCGAAAATTTCGATATATAATTTGCGTACCCAAAAGAAAATCAAGATTTGGTCAACCGCGTTTAGACATATTTATAGTATACAAATAATGAGTAGACAAATTAGATGTATGTTACCTAATATTAGTCGTGTTTTGGTTGACGAGAAAGATATGACAGTTTTTTATGTTTTTTTTTTTTATTGTATGGAAATAATTACCATTTAAGAAAGATATTTTAATTGGGGCCGCTAAACATAAAATTGCACCAAGCGCTTTTAAATTCGTCGATTTAATTATGGTTAAATAGTACATGCGTTTTATGGACAGATAGAAAATACCGCATGCATTTTGAAATGAATTTGGATTATTTATTTTTTTTTTTTTAAATATTTAATGCATCACCATTAGATGCAATGATTTCTAAAAAAAAAAAAAAATTAATTATTAAATTATCTTAAATCTGATTAAGAATCTCGCGCATCACACAACGCTTGGAAATTGAATTTTTTTTGTTTTTTACTTTCTATTCATAAGCACACAAAAACCATATAATCATCACATCACACACAGTGAGCATCTCCTGTGGTGTGGTTCATCTCAAATGAATGTTGAAAAAATTTAATTATTCTTAAATAGTAAACAACCATATAAAATTGGATTTGGATTAAGAAATAAATTAATTATTTTAAGTTTGTAATAGACACAAAAAAAAAACAAATAATTGATTTTATGTAAAAGGTCAATGATTTCTTTTGTTTGAATATCACAACATTGAACGGCCCAAAATTTAAACTCTGGTTCTGAATAATCGTTCGAACTCTACTTATGTGACACACACGCTTTTTTTTATAACTTTTAACCTTTCGAATCAATTTAGATAGAAATCTCTTAATATCAATAAAACTCGTATAAAATTCAATATTTGTAGAAGCAACTCATAAAACTTAAGAAATACAATTAACACTTAATTTTAATGTTGATCAATGATGATTTTATAGCATCACACCGTACATAACCTTGAAAATCGCGTATCGTAATAAAATATTAATTAAAACAACCAAAGTTTAAATGAAATGTTACATTATAAATTATTACTTTTATGATTAAGCTTAAACCAAATCACGATCAAACAATAAAAACAAAGCAAAATTATAAAATTAGATATAATTTTGTTAAAAATTGCAAATTTTAATTAACTAACAAAAAAATAGTGAAATTTTTGATGATGTTTTGCATTACAATCATTTTGTTTGCTTTCATTTGCTAGTTACGAAGCAAATTTTATCATTTTATTACGAGCGCTAAAATTGGTGTGCCTTCAGGGTGAATTTTACTTTTTTTTTTTTTTTTTGCAATGATTTCGCACACATTAGAGGTGCGATTTTGTATTAATTTTTGCTAAATTTTTGCTTTCATAATGTATTAAGTTTATGCCGCATTTGACATTTCAGTTCAATAAACTCCGAATCCGCTGACATCAGTTTTAAAATAACATAACGCCCACGCGTCACCTCTCAGCTACAGTTATTATTGGAATGTTGTAACATAAATATTGATTCGTTTTCGATAATTCAATCTCTATTTCACTTTTTGTACAAGTTGCCCTCAGGTTCTCCTTTTATTCATTATTTTTTTTATCACCCAAACTTTTATTTATTACAACTTTATCCCAATCGAAAAAGCGTAATACACAAACACGCGAAATAGAGTACAATTTTATTCTTGAAACAAGAGACAAAAAGTCTATGGAAAACGAATCGAAAGTGATTTAGTGATGTTACAACATACCACCACCGACTGATACAACATTAGTTAGGTAAGTGATGCCTAATTGCCTACTAACGAAATCGTATTTTGTGACTTTATAAACCGACAACCATTTCAAACGGGGTATATACAGTGCTGGGGAGGGGGGGGGGGGGGGGGGGAATTGGTCAAACATATTTTATTACAAATTGGAGTTTTTCTTGCTAAAATTACAAAACTTTTAAAAGCAATTGGCTTATTGTAGAGGATATTAACATTTTCTTCAAAAACAACCAAAGGTATTTTCTTTGCAATAATAAAACACAATAAACAAATTATTTGAAAATATCAAATAGGTTGCTTACCCGGATACTCCACTTGACATAAATTTTACCATTACAGTTACCATATCGGGGGGTCAATTCTCGTTCTAAGAAAAAATCTAATGAAAAAAATGTTTTCATTTTGTTTCCATCAAGTCTTTTTCATTTATAACATTTCACACAACGACAATAAGGACGTGTCCGATTTCTGTGCGAAATAATTTGTTTGTGATAAATTAATGTTAAACTGTACGCAACCAAATTATCACAGCACCGGTGTGTTATAATTTTGACATGTCCGTAATAATTCTTGTTTCTGTGCCGGTGAAGTAAACAAAATAAGTTTTACGAGTATTTAATTTAATTTTATTTTATTTATATAATATAATAAGTTCCAGCATTTTCTAGTGTCCAGCATTTTGTGAACAATATCACAAACTGTGGATCTTGATATGTTCATTGCTGCACCTACAATTTTATAACTAGTCCCACTTGTCAGCCACAGCAAAAATATCATTAGTTCCATTTCCGGTCCCCAACCATGGTTTTTATTGGGCAAGAATTTGCCAATAGCGATGAAAGTGTTAGACGATATCCTTAAATACATTCTCGTCACAGGATCATTATAACTAGGTATTGAATTAACAATACTGTTTGTTGAGGGAATTGTGTACATTATTGGTCGCTGCAAGAAAGAATTTTGTTAATATTTATAAATACTAGAGGGCAATACCTAACATACATACCTGGGAGTTTATGAGATCCATTATTAAAGGTCGCGTAAAGTTCCATGTTCTTCTCATTAAACACATGTAACCCGAACTTAATAGAAATAATACCATATTTGGATCAAATTCTGCTTCTATCATTTTATAAACACTTTTAAATAACTCTCTATGTACAATTTGTGGTTTGTTGCATTCCCAAATGTCAATTTTATTATGTCAAAATTATTCCAGTATTCGGACAGCAAATGAACTTATTTCAAATATGGAAGAGAAAATTATTTCACTAATGTCAAATTTATCACAAAAAAATTATTTCGCACAGAAATCGGACACGTCCTAAGACCAATATTTTTTGACCTATTTTTGACAATAAAGTCCAAACCAACATCGAAACGGTTGACGAAAAAGCATTTGATAGGTTTTTTTAGCATAGTTTCAAACCAGCTTTTAGCCAAGATAAGTGAGTAATAAATCTGGTATCGCTTCCATATCTTTTTCCGTAAACATTTGCTGCGTTCCATTTGAAGTGGCAAAGTACAAATAAGTACTTGGGAGTAGATGGTAAATGGAACGCAGAAAATTAATTGCGAAAATAAAAATTAATTTAAAAAAATTTACGTACAACATGGAAAGTTGGAAAATTAATTATTAATTTGAAAATTGATTAGCCATTTCTTACCGATTAGTTGTACTAAATATTCTTGTAACGAAGTCGCCATAAATTCAAAAAGCAAACTACTCATAAAATTTAGCAAGAGTAGCTGCGTGCAGTCAGAAGTACTTGTGTGTACTTTGCCACATTAAATGGAACGCAGCAATTAGTGCAGTTACACTTTTGATAATATTTTAATAATATTCCAATAAATTTTAAAACAGCCAAATACACAATAAAACCAAATATTTCGTTGAATTTATCAAACAATAGAGATAACTACATAAACCTAGTTCCATTAATAAATTTATAATTTAATTAAAACTGCAAAATTAACAAAAAAATTCTTGTATAACACTTTTATGAATTATACCACCTACAATAAATATTTCAACCTGTATGAGAAAAGTTTAAATTGACAGAAGCGGCATTCGTTTGTTTAAAAATTTATAAAATTTAGGTAATTATACCTATGTAGCTAATATTAATTAATAAATATTTTATTATTTTATTCAATCAATGTTATAACCGATTAAGAAATAATTATTTCATTACTTAGTTTTGTGAAACTGTGTGTAGTGCAAATTTAGTAGCTTCAAAATCGCGCCAAACTCATTTTAAATATGTGTTGAACTAAAAACGAGACAATAAAATTTAACATTTTGAATTTATACGAGTATTGTGTTAAAATTTGTGTTTTACAAATCGATTATTAAAACCACAGAAGTGAATCTATCGTGAATCGAAAAACAAAATACTTTTTATAGGTTATCTTATAATTCGTGGAAAAAATTGTCGCCTAGTGAGTGATTTTGGTGAAAATAAACCGTTCCGCGAAATTATGATTTATCTAGTCCATCTGCTGTCCTGATCTGCTGTTTGAACGCTTGGTAAGTTTTTTTATTTGTTGCGGAATTTTTAATTAAAATTGTTCACTTTATTTATGTTTCTCTGATTTAGAAACGTTGACTAGACGTGGACTTAAACTTTTATTCTCAATTACTTTTGCTTTATGTAATATTTTTTAGAATTTTGTCTAATACCCTAGACATACTGCGATTTAATACATAGTAGCTTTCCAATCGACCACCGCAAGTACAAGCACTTATGGTTCATGTCTTTGTTAGATTTTCTATAGTAAATCTAGTAAAGACATGAACCATAAATACTTATATGTACTTGCGGCGGTCGATTGGAAAGCCATTAATAAAACCGATTTAGTGAATTTTTCGAGATTGGTCGGAGTGTGTCAACCTCGATTTTAGATAATCTCGTTGTTTTTGCATATAATACTTAAACTACTTAGTTTAGCTAAATCGGATTTATTAAACCACAGTCTGTCTAGGTCTAGGCTATAAGAATCTGATTTTTATTTCCTATATTTTCGTGTATGCTAAAAATGTGTTCACTTGCAACATATTACATATCTGGAAAATCTTTTGATCAGTAACTTTTTCTGGTTTAGACAGGGTGACCTATTTTAAAAAATTCACTCAAATCCCAGGGGAAGGTCTAAATAAAAACAAGTCTAATTACAAAAGTTGCACTGCAAGAGGAAATCAAATAATGATCTTAACTTTAACCTTGGAGGTTAAATTTCAAGGTCATTTTAAGGTCAAATCGGATTTTTTAATGGGAAATTAGAATTGTGATGTAAATATTGTAATTTGTGATAAAAAAAGTACACTTTTAATTTAAATTTATTTCATAATTATCAAAAAAGGCAAATTTTCAAAGGCAAATCACGATTTTTCTTAATATTTTATTAAAATGTTGAATTTTAAAAAATTATAAGTGTATTTGCAAACATATTTTTTAAACTTTAATTGTTTTATTTTAAGCAAGCCACTTTAATCAAATCCATTGAATAAAAATCTAAATACGATCCTAATCCAAGGTATCCAGAAAAAAGAGGTAGTATATTCCCGTGTCTCATTTTCGTCTTTCTTTGTGCATTACGTCACGTATAGTCAAAAAAACATATTTTTATATGAAGTTTGGCGGTTTTTTGATTAATTTTTTAAATAAATCAAGAATAATCGTAATTTTTTTTAACAAACCGTATTTACAATTGATAATAATAGTTTACCGAGACCCTTTTCATGCTTTATATTTTTTTATGGTCCAAATATTTGAGAAATTATTCCTTCGAGTATATAATGTCGTAAGATAAATGGAAAAAAGGGTAGAAACAATTATGAGTACATAATACAATTAAATTATTAAATGTTTTTGGCCATTTGAACATATGTACGTACCAAATATTGAAATTTTTATTTTTTTACGTTATGTACTCAAATTTTTGCCATCTATTTTCGTTTGTCTTCAAATTATTGGTGTCCTCGTACCTATTCAAATATCATGTCCATATTCAACGTTAAATATAAATGTAAAAATATATTAAATAATTAGGTGTAAAATGTTTTCTAAAATTCGGTTATTAAACGCCCAGTTAATAGAAAATATAAATTAAAATTAAATCTCTGGCTTATTTCATTTATTGTATTATGGTTTTTGCTACAACTAAATCAAAACACCCATTCACTGTTTAGTGTTCTATATATGTTCTTATCAGAAGTATAATTGATAGTTTTATTGGAATAGCAATTATTCAAATTTAGTATATTTAAAATCGAACACTCCCAAATTTTTGAATTAAATAATTAAAATCTAAACGTTCTCTGCATTTAACAAAAAAATTTTACTCATAAATTCCGAAACTTGTTATGCAATGTGCTCAAACAGTCTGCTCTAGACACAACTATTAAAATATGCCTCTTTTCGCGATTTAATTCCAAAAGTATTGCAGTATATAACTAAAATAAAAATTGAAATGTTTAATTTTAACATAAAGTCGAAAAACAATTAATGGCAAGAATAAAAAAAAATCATTTATTTTCCATTTATTTAAAAAATTAATAAAAATATCACGAAACTCCATATAAATATCAGAATTTTTGGCAACACGTGACGTCAAATTGCGAAAAAAGGATAGCAACAGCATGCGCAATATTATAACTTTATTTTCTGTATATCTTGATCCTAATCTATTTTAGTCTCTCTCTTTTTCGCACAGAATTTTCCTTGCTTGACGTTTGCTTTTTTCAAGTCTACTTGTTTTAACCTCTTTGGTATAAATTTTACTATGATTGATATATTTATTTAAGGTTTCTGCAGTTATTTTTAATAATTCTGTGATGTTTTTTCCCTGTTGGTTATTAACTCCAGTAATATATAAAAGGTTGTATTACCAAATTATTTGGAGTTGTCGATTTTTGATGGATAGCTTTGATTGCTCGTATCGGGGTGATTCTGGCCAAACCGAAACACATCTTTATTCCAAAGTTAACATATTCTATGTACATTTTTATTGTTTTCTTCTGTAATTATGTATGCGAATTCTGTTTGTGATTTGATTAGAGATTTGTATATATTTAACATTGTTTCTGGAAGAGTGCTTCCTTGAGAATCCGTTAATATTGAGTGTAAAAATAAGTTTTGAGCGATTTACAAAAGATGGCGTAACTATAGTATTAAATCGCATCGGACCATCTTGTAACTATATTCATGTTAAAGCGTCATCAATTCCCTCTAAAAATCAGTATGTGTTATTTCGGTGAAGTAGTATTTTTAATAATAAACAACAAATTTTTTGTGCTCTAACCATGTCCACCTTTGTACCAACAAAACACAATTTGCCGGAAGCGCTGCTTTTCTGTTTAAATTTGAAGAAAAGTGTAGCTGATGGACATCAATTGCCGTGTGAAGCATAAGATGAACATGCTTTGTTTTCATTAATAAAACATGTGAGTACAGGTTGCGGCGTTTTAAAAGTGGAAACTCAGGGAAAGGACAAAATGATCTCTCAGCACCACTCCCAGCATATTGGAAAACTAGTGAAGGAAACTTTGGAATTGCTTCAATGGGATGTCCTACCCCACTTGCCGTATTCGCCAGACATTGATCCTTCCGACTACCACTGGTTCCGGTGGATGACTCATGGCCCGGCTGAGCAGCACCTCACTGTTTATGAAGAAGCCAAAAATGGGTTGATTCTTAGATCGCCTCAAAAGACGAGGAATTTTTTCGGAAAAAATCGAAGCTAACGATGGACTATACTTTTAATAAACGACAGAGAATAACGAGCCAGTTTAAATTTAAAGAACTCTATAAGGTCTTCCTTTCATTAATTTTTTGCTTACTTCTTGACAGCTTTTTAACAATTTACTTTGTCTCCTCCCCCCCCCCCCCTGGTGATTCCAGTAGCAATATTCGTTATCTCAATTAAAATCTTCCATTTTCTAAAGTAATACTAATTTATCAGAGCAACATCAAAATCCCCCAACTTCCTGCCTAGACTTCCTTATTTTCATCACATTTACCGGGATGAAAAAGCTGGTCTGAATATATTAGAGGTAACAATTTTCCGCTCCTGTACTAATGACTAGAATCCGCTGGTGGGTCTCATAAACTAACCGTAGTTCGACATTTTGGACTTTCAATTTTTTAATTTTCGAGATTTTTTTGGATGGAGATTTCATTTTTCGTAGAGATTGCCCGAAAATAAAAATCCCTGAAAATACAAAATACATAGAGTGCCGCAAACCCTGTTAAATTTTTATTAACTACTTAACTACTATATTCAAAAAGATGGCACATAATTTCCAAAGCCTTGCGCTTTGAGGAATTCTCTATTTTAGTGTAAAAAAAAATTAAAATGAATTAAGACTTCAACTTTATTCTTCCGAATGTAACTTAAAACTATGTAAAGTGATAGTGTTTTATGTCTAATATTGTCAAATCAATTGTCATTCGTTCCATACTGGTACAACATCGCTATCTATTATCGACGAAGTTGTAACGGCAACATTTCTTTATACATATCATTCCTTACAAGACGATTTATGTATAATAAATAACTGACCAGGTCAACATCGACTAAATCTGCACGAAGGCTGAAGAAGTTTGAATAACCAGAACATTTTGACTCAAAAAAATTAGGACAGTTATTAAGTAACGAACTATGTTAATGAATTTGATTAAAAAACAACTGCCATGTAAAATTCAAATCTACAACATTTATTCATCACTAATTCATTGATCATTAAATATGTTGGATAAGTTAGATTCGAAATTTTAATGGATTTGATGCATAATCGCGGAAGATCCATTTGAGGCTGGGATGCAGTTTCTTAAACAAAACAAGGCCAGAATTAATCAAATATTGCGGGACATGCTTTGACCTATAAATACAAACAATATGTTAAATAAAAAAAAAAAAAATAGATTGCCAAAGAAAAATTTGTTTCTTACACATATAATCAATCCAGATGTTTGCTAAATTCCCAGCACCAAACGGAACTGTCACGTTCATCAATGAATTTTAATGAAATTTTATATTTGAGTAATTAAGCCAATTCTATAAGTAGTTCCTAATATAAAATGGAACTATGTACACTCTGAAAGATTCCTCGGGTCATATGATATGAGGTCGGATTTCTTAATTAAACCACGGCTTAAATTCAAGAAATATTGCGGAACACCGCCAATGATATTTTGGTCGATACCTCAAATTCAAAAATTATATTCGCTAAATGTATTTTTACTTACTATTCCAATTCAGGCTCTCATCATCAAATGGAACAAGTACATTTGTTAATTGATTTTAGTGACATTTTATATCTGAAATATTTTGTAGATCCTATAAAAAGTTCTTAATGTAAAACCTATTATTTCATGGCCTGAAGAATTTTTCGGCCATAATGTTGGGCTGGGATCGGCAAGAAATGGCAAGAACGGCAAGAAATATTTTGGAACTCTACTGGTACTAATGGTATTATATTGTCGATACCATTTTGGTTTTCCCTATACAGTCAACCTAGTCAATTTTCTCCGCCTATAGCACCAAATGGAGCACAAATATTTGTCGATGTATTTTAACGAAATTTTCCATCTAATATGTTAGGCCAGTTTTATAAGAAGTTAATAATCTATAGTATTCCAAATGGAATACTTTCTTTGCTCCATTAGATCGATATTAAGAAAATACTCGCTCTACGTTCGTTTTATGACCAAAAGGATAATAAACGTATTGAAAGTGTTGAAATTATACTTTTTTGAGTTCTTTCGGCATTTTGTTCAATACGGCTAATAAATTTAGCGATCTGAATTTCATGTTCATTTTTCCTTGCTGTGCAGACTCAATTTGTGGAATTCAATCGGGAGGTTGTGCCACTCCGGTTGAAAACAAACTTTTAAGTTGCCTGTATTCTCACATTCTTTCGTGTGGCCACCAAGCGGCCCTTTTCGGATTCATAATTTAGACAATTTAGACTACAGTTAATTTATGTTGAATAAGGCTGGCCTATTTTCCCAAAACTTCATAAACGCTGCTCAAATTATCCTTCCAACGCAAAGTTTGAGTAATAGTTTCTGCGAAAGGATAACGATTAACAAATGTTTCTTTTTTCTAGTTTCACTATAGTTTAGATTTTGAAAACCCCGGATTTATTCATGAAATATGTGGGTTTTGTGGCACAACAATGCGAGTTCTTCCCAATCTTTCAATGATGTAACAGATACATCCACTATCACGTTCACGTGACGTAGTTGTCATTTGACAACATTTTTTTATAGTCGTCTTAACTGTAAGTCTGTATTTTTTTATTTTAATTCTTGACTATTACAGTCATTTCAGTAATATGGCTGCGAACTTACCAAAATATGATCTTGAAAAACCAGGATGCATTTCAAATACAGAACATAATAAAGAAACTATTAAATTAGCAAATCATATATCTAATTAAATTCAAGTGAATCTATTATGTGCAGGTATACTAATGACCGAAAATCTAATAAGCAATCGATATATACACACGGAAATCCTATTAATCTCAAAACCTATGAACTGGTCTGGGAGCTAATAAAAACCTTGAAAATCTATAAAATTCAATCGGATAAGTTAAACAAAAAAAAAAAAAATTCAAAACAATCAATCGATAGATGATTTTCTTCCTACAAATAGTTTGCAACAAAAAAAAAAAAAAAAATCGCGCAGTTAAGGTCAAATGTTATATGATGAAGATGGAAATTGTTTTAAAATTTGTATATCATATTTCGCAATCATATTGCGAGAGCAAAAAAAAAACACTTTCGGGAGGCCTGTTGCATTTTTAAATAACTTCATACCAAATAAATCCCGAACGTGTTTTGGGTTTTCAAAAGAATTCCATTGATCATATATAAGAATAAAAAATGTACTGTATTAAGATCTCTGCACAGATGTTGTACATTTATACAGAAAATAAATCGTTTGAAATTAATTAACTGTGGCAAACGACCTTCACAATGTGATCTTAAAAAACAACATAATCGGTATGTCAGTTATATATGTAGGTATATTTGCTGGTTGAACTGAAAGGTGGATTTCTTCGTACAAATACAGTCTATATGATCTTGTTTTTTTTTTGTAGTTTTCTCGTATAAACAATTTAATTGAATGATCGATTAGACATTAATTGATTATGAACATAATTGTGAGAATTTATGGTATTTAGATTGCGGGATTGATTATATCTTATATTATGCGCTGTGCGGTTTTTCAAGAAGAGATAAAAATCTTATTAGCATGCGGTTATTTATTCAACTCGATTTTGATTCACTGGCAATGAATTTATTGTCTTTATTTAGAATTGAAGAGACTTTGTGGGTAGTTCGTATAAATAAAATCGCGCTGCTACAAAACAAACAAAAATTGTTTACTAACTGATCCAAGTTTTAAATTTTTAAAATACACGGCACGGCCGCGGGAATGTTGTGATATTTTACAATTTCAAATGATTCATTTTTATTGTTTGCCTTTTGTAAAAAAAAACATATTTAGAAAACTATTTACGAGAATAATGTTAATCATTTATTAGACAAAATGTATTTACAATAAATAACGATAATCGATATATACAATAACAATCATTGAGAGACATGATTTTCCTGCCATATACAAAGAGCCAATTGAAATTGAAATGGGAGAAAGTAAAATACTCGTAATTTTACAATCGAAGACAAATAATGTAAACAAAAACTCATTTTCATTTTCTATTTCAATTTCAATTCAAAAAAAATAAAAAATTTATAATAAATAAAATATCGAGATCAATTGAATATGATATTATACGATGATGGAAATCGCATTCATATACAACGAGTATATACAAACCAAGTTTTGTTATTCAAGTATCTTGGACTGTCATCATTTATTTTGTCATCTCATGTCAGCATTTTTTTTCTGTTGTTGTTGATAAAATGAAAGTACATTTACCACATTCTAAATAACGTGCGAAGTTATTGTGGTAAAACCACTTCAAAAAATACTTAAGATAATAAGCACCTTGAGGAGATGTGTTAATTAATTTTTGAATCGAGCGAGATAAATTGGCCGTAAAGTTTTATGTACAGGTGTATGATCTACAAACATAAATCGTTTACAACATCATATTCTATACCACCCCGCAAACTCATTAATTAATTAAATGTATATTAAGTACAATTAAATGAATGTACACGGTCTGTAATTCATATGCAAATAAGATGCGCGATGGAAAAAAAACTTTCTTTCAATTTTTCTTTTAAATACATGTGTACAACTATTCGTATATAGGTACATTATTGAGTTACTCGTAAGATGAATGAAAACAAAAAAAAATAATCGTACATTTTACACTCAATTTCATTTAACTGTTTGTATGCTTACTCGTACATATTATGTTGTTTACCATTTTTAATTTTAATTTGTGCGGTCATGCATGCAACCGCATGTATACGAGCACGTTACGATTGATTTGTGTGATATATTAGCTAATTTCAGTGAAACAATGGGTGTACCATGGTGGTGGCGGTTTGGCATCATGTTCACAAATTTCTCGTGCTTCCTTTAGTTCCTATATGGACGTTCATAAATATTAACGGCATATTTACGTTGAAACAGCAACGGTTCTCCACGAAAGTAACCCATGTACTTCTTTAATTTGGATGGGTGTTTAAGAATTTAGCACAGAGCCATTTCTTTTTAGGATGACCATATTACGCAAGTTAAATACTTTGCTGTTTTGCAGAAGGTTTCCTTAATAAGCGGTGAATAAGCTTTAATTATGTTGTGTTTCATAGAATACCCAAAATTCAGTAACTCAAGATTGATGTAAGGTTTTTAATAAACAATAAGAATAACAAAATACTCAAAACAACACTCTTATTTCAATAAACCAAACGCAGTAGCTAACACTCACTATTTTTTGCTAATTAATCAGTTAACTAAAAATGTCAGCATTTTTTTCATGAGAATTGAGAAATATTTTGAAATATTATAGGTCGAATATGCCTATTTCTAAAGTACATTATCGCGAGTTACGGCTATACTATGTCGCCCAGAACTATGATGGCAAAAGTCTGAGCAATAACGAAATCAGAAATTTTATGCAAGTTCTCTTTTGAACATAAAGCAAACCTTATTCTTCAGTATTCAGTGACCCACCGAATTTCAAATTCATTTAATCCATTTCTGAAGTGACTTTCCGGAAGACTTTCAAAATACTCCTTTATGGCAGCTATAACTCATCAATCGATGAAAAACGTTTTCCACGTAGAAATCTTTTGAGGTTTGGGAACAGATGGAAGTCAGAGGGAGGCAGATCTGTAAATAATACCCTCCGGTTATTGTTTTACTGGTTTGAAAGTAAGATTAGCTGTTTCGGAGCAGAAGTATCTTGCTCAGTCCACTCTGCAGTTTGTTGTGTCAATTTAGGGTTATAATGGTAAATATAAATCTCATCCATATAGTTACAAATCGTCGCCTGAAATCAGTTTTATCGTTCAAAAAATGATCCAAATGTTGTTCAGAAACTCGAGTTCGAAGTCGTTCTTGATCAGAATTTAAAAAATTATCGGCACCCATCTTTTCTACAGCTTCCTCACACCAAATTACTTCGTATAAGTATATGAAAAAACCATTCAGTAGAGGTGCCCATAGCCTCAGAAATTTCAGAATTAGTCAGTCGTCTGTCTTCCATATCCATATTATGTACATAATAAATCATTTCATCGTTTGAAATTTCCTATGCGTTCATATGAAGAGTGAATGCGCTCAATGTAGTTATAGATGTATTACTACTAGTAGAATGCAGGTGGGATTCACGAACTTTTCAAATCACCTAGTATAGAGTTGGAAATAATCCGTTTTATTTGAACGAATGCCTAGATGCCTATAGAGTTTTTTATGGTGATGGTAAGCATGTTGGTGATGGTATGATATTTTGGTATGGCGTTATGATAGTATGATGGTATAAGGGTATGATGGTATGATGGTATGAGTGAAATTATCATATGAAGGTGTGTTGGTATAATGGTACGATGGTATGATGTCAAGGTGGTATCACGATATGATGCTCTCATGGTTTGACAGTATGATGGTACTGTGGGATAATGGCAGCATGATGGTACGATGGTTTAATGGTATGATGGCTAGTGTTATGGTAATGGTTAAGGTGATGGTGATGATGATATAAAGATGCACTCATTTAGATTACATTTCCTAATCACCTTTCATTGATTATTCCCTATCCAGTTCCGAACAAAGTTGAGTATTTAGGGGTGATTGGAGGGACCGGAAATATAATTCAAATTTAATTTAAATTTACCAAAATGTTGACTAAGTTTTTGCCTGAGGTTATATAACCTTAGGGATGATAGTGAAGTGGTAAGTAAAAATACCGAACATAAATCCTGCCCATGGCTAAAACGGTGGCCTAGTTAGTAATTTTAGAAGTAAGGAGTATAAATAAGATAAAGCTATATCATATATCGGAAATCTCATTCGAACATAAGGATGTTGCATTCTATTTTATGCCACATTTCCGTTTTAAAATGGAACAAAATACACCAAGGCCTACTATGATCATCTTTGATATTGATAATTAATTTCGCAAAAAACGCAATAAAACAAAGCAGCTAGCCTAGCTTCCGGACCACAATATGAATGAATCCTCAACTACAAAATATAATTTTAAAGCATAATATTCAAGGGACTTGTCGAAATCTACATCCTTCGTGTGTTTGTATGATAGATAACAAATGTAGGCAGCTTGGGATATTTTAGAACTACCAATTCATGGTTAGCCGCTTAATGGCCGAATTCAAGCAAGCCAACTGTTGGCAACATGTTTGGTAAAATCAATATGTTGAGACCTGAACGCACATGATTCATTCAATATTTCATGGCAATGTGATAGTTTAAATGTCATTTTGGAGACCTGAATGCGCCCAATGTAGTAATACTATCCCTTCATTTGAAACATACACAACTAATTTTCTTCCATGAAAGTCAATTATAAACGACATTACGTATCAATCAGCAACTGCCACGCATTGTACCATCTTAACTGCATTTTTTGAACTGAATGCTTCCGAAGAAGAGGCCCACTGGGATTTGTATCAAGATCTACCGAGTTTTTATGTGATGCAAAACGAAAAATGTGTTAAAATATCGCCTAATTCTCATCACGGACATAAAACTATTTGACGTATTATTTCTGTAACTGCGAAAAACTCTAGGCTCTATAAGTACCACTTACGTTTGCTTTTATTATCAGCTAAGGATTCACAAGGTTCGTCATTCGAACCGCAAGTGGCTAAAGCAATATCTTTAATAAACGATTCCGCTGAATGTCATAATTGTTTGTTAATCATCATTTAAATGAACATCATGCGGTTTATTGCTGTGCTTCGTTTCTTAAAGGCCAATTTAATCAGGCGTGTCTGAACCTATTTTGTTTATTGCCATTATAAATTCATTGAAGTTTTCGGATGTCAATATAAATTATATGATTACTGATATACTGATATTTTGCCTTTTATAAATGACGAGCAATTAGAAGCTGGTACAAATTCATTTGTATCATTGGATGATAAGATAAATTTTAAAAACATTTTCTACATTGATGGGGTGGGGTCCTGGTGGTAGTGGTAAAACATTTTTATATCGAGCTTTAATTGAATGATTTAATCAAAGTAATAAAAAAGTAATATGTTTCGCTTCGACAGGAACTGCAGCAAATCTGCTTCCTAATGGTATGACTGTCAATCTGCATTTTCCTTGCTCTTAAATTTTGATTTTGTTAAATTCCCAAATTTTTCTCGACAGAAACGAGAATATTTAAAATTAATTGACTTTTTTATTTGGGATGAAGCTTCCATGGCAACCGTGGTAGCTTTAGGGATAGTTGACTTAAGGGTCATTCGGTGGGAGGGTAGTTGTTTTAGGACTACCTCCATTGATTGGAAAATCCGTAGTACCCAAGAGATTTTTTTTTGGGAAAATCCGTTATTCCCATATATTCTAAGAGAAAGAGCCAGAATTCTTTAGAAATACCGACAAACTACATTGCGGTAGGTCAATTATATTTGAACCTGCCATATTTTGTCCCTGGAATGATTATGTTCGAGAAATTAATAAATGCATATAGAGGCTTTTTTCTCTGGCATACACATGGTCGTAAGGGCATTCCATAAAAATGTGGTAGTAATAGAAATAGGGCCCGATTACCGTAGTTGCGATCAAGTATTCTTATTCTTTCTATGAACCCTGCTCGAGTTTCGATCCCTATTTAAGCTTGGTTTCTGTGTGCGTTAAATTGAAGGCAAGTATTTAGGGGTTTTTGGTGGCTTTATAATAAAGGAGTTTCCCCTTAATATGCAGTTAGAATTGGGGCCGAAAATCCCAGCTCCACTTAGCTCATTGCAATTTAGATTAAATTTAGTTTCCTCTGTTAGAGAGAATATCCATTGATTTGAATTGGCAGCAGAGGTGAATGTTAGTATTATGTTGAAGGAGGTTGAGTTCGCATGCATGAACTTCTGACTGTTTATTAAAGATTGGAAAGATGTCGCATATGTATTGTTCCTCCTTGACAAAGATGCATTTTTAAAATCATCCGTGATCATAGTGGTGAAACGTTCTTTGTGTTTATTGATTGCGAAATATTTTGTGGATGGTTTAATGAACTGTGAAGTATTTTTATTTATTACTGGAACTGCCAGTTGGTTGACGATTTGAAATGATTCCACTTGTGCTATAGTTAGTTGAATCAGGAAGATTATTTTATTACCGGTGACGGTGACCTTGATGTCCGATAAGTTGTTTAAACTGTTTCCACCGAGATCTCGGCGTAAGTAACATGCGTGCATTTTACCTTGTTGAAAATGTTTTAATATGTCGACTATCGTGTTCTGCGTGTCTTGTAACTCTTTCATGACAAGCATGATTTGAAATGCATAGATCAGAAACGATTGTATTTTATCGTGACGAAGATTGTCCGCGATGAGTGTATTGCTTGTATTGCTTATTATATGAATGTTCTCTTGAAGTAATTGAAATTGTTGCATGCTTTTTTCATGGTCATGTTTAATAACATTGATGGTGGTATCGATAATGGAGTTTTGATTTCTCCTTCATTTTCTCCTAGTTCATCGAGTGTTCTTCATTTGATTGGCTATGTAGGTTCGCTTCCTAATAGTGCTCGGCTTCTCTAGTTAACATTCCCAACAAGTCATCGAGAAGGAGGCCTACTATGTTTCCAACTCCAACTCCTCAATTTTGTCCTTTAAGTTGTTTGTATATCACTCCGCATATTTTTGGTCTGGTTTCTTGATATCTGTTAATTTGGCAAGTTGTATTGAGCTTGAAGTCATAGTTTAAAATGTTGGAGATTTCCTTCCAGTAGCTGCTCAGGTCATAATGTACTACAAACTTCCATCTTGATAGCTTATTAGTTAGTTGGAAATTGACTTTTGTCTCTGAAGGTTACAGTCACCATGAATAACGCTAACATACTCATGACTCGGTTTATTATTGTTGCGGCCCTTGTCTTTGATCTCGCCCCCCTTGCGGACACTTTATTTGGACTTGTGATAGGACAGGTAACATATTTTTGCAATATTGCGTTTCATAGTGTTGTTGTTCTGCTTTATGGAGTAACTGTACTCTTACTGGCCCATCTGCGCCAACATGTAACTGTTTTACTCTTGCTAGAGACCATTTAGTTGACAAAAATTGTTCATATTTAACTAGTATTAACCTTCCTTCCTTACTGTTGAATAGTTGTCAGCTATTCGGGTCGTTTTTCGAGTCTTAATAGAAACTCGGAGCACTATTGCTTCCAGAATTGTTGGGTCATTTTGGTTATGAGGTTTCATCTTGTAAGTATTTTCAAGTTTCTCAAGTTAGGCTAAGGCATAGCTACTAATTGCTCTTCTCTACGACATTAATCAGTAGGGCAAGCGGTCTTGAATTTAGACAAGCTGCGATTTGATTTAGAAGGGTTGTGAGCTGCTCAAAGGTCAATAAGTTGGCCCCAAGGATTGGTGGTGGTGCTTTGTTGACTTAACCCCTACCTTCCCTAACCACCAAAGTGGGGACTTCCCGGAGAAATATAATGTCAGTCTGTCCCACCAGCCGAAAGTTTGCCGGCTGTATCCTTTTGTTGTTTTTGAATTAGTTGTTTGCTCCAATGGGTTCCAATGAAATTTGTGCCACAACCACTGAATATTTTATGGCATATTTCTCTTCTTGATGTAAATTGTTTGAAGGCTGCGAGGCAAGCTTCTGTTGTTGAATCGCTTACCAGTTCTAAATGGACTGCCTTTGCGGCTATGTACAAAAAGATGCCAACGACCCATTGCAGGTTTACTTCTCGCTTTGTGCAACTTTAAATTGATTGGTCCAGCGTAGTCTAAACCGCTGTTTGTAAATGGATCCTGTTAGATGTGAAGTTAATTTTTTCTATCTGTCACATATTATGCAATTGTGTATCACGTGGCGAATAGAGTTCTTTTTGTTTATTATCCAGATCTCCTACATATTTTATTATTTTTATTTTATTTTATTTTATGTATAACTCGGGCAGAATACAGAGTATAAGCTCCATTTACACTTTGTCTCACATTTACAGAAGAAAATACAATACATCGAAAAATACAATAGATTCAAAATTAAAAAAATTAAAATTAAAAACAAATACAAAAATTTTACTCTAAATAATCATAATTACAATATATGAGTAGATCCGGATATTATTACTTAAACTAAGAAATTAAATATTTACTAATTATATTTCGTACAGAATTTTTAAATATATCTCTAAAAAACAAGTCATCACTAAAAAACAAGTCATGATTCCTCGTTAGACGGTAGCCTGGCGAGGCCAGCCTCGAGAAGTTACAGCTCTACACAAATTTGTATTTCTAGATCTGTAGGCGGGAATATAAAAATTGACTTCTTAGAGGAAGGAGGTATGGACGATTCCATTTTCAATTTTATATAATAGCAACTCATCTAAATATATTCGGCGGGATTTTAAGCTCATTAAATTTAATTTTTGTAGTCATACTATGTATGGAGGAACAAATTCATCTAATTGAAATCTCTTAAATAGACGTCTCGTAAATCTGCGTTGAATATATTCGATTCTTATATGGTTACAGTCATAAAAGGGGTTCCATATTTGTGTACAATACTCAACTTGACTCCTAACTAGCGCATTGTATAAAGTTATTATAGTATGATGAGAAGTGAAGTCTTGTCATTTACGTAACACAAATCCCAGTAATCTATTAGCTCTACTACAAATATTATCAATGTGAGGATTAAAAGTTAGTTTACTGTCGATCAGAACACCTAAATCATTAATGACCTCAACTCTGCGTATTACAATCTTTTTTTAGATTATAACTAAACAATGTAAGTTTTCTTTTTTTAGTATATGTGATAATATTACATTTAGAGATGTTTAAATTTAGTTTATTTACCTCACACCACTCGATTAATAAATCCAGATCTTCTTATAGTAGACAGCAATCATTTTCAGATTTAATAGTTCGAAAGATTTTAAGATCATCAGCATACAGGAGAAAGTTACTCTTTAATTTAAGCACAATATCATTAATAAATAATATAAATAATAACGGACCAAGTATAGAGCCCTGAGGGACACCTAAACGATACGTTCTATTAAATATGACTTCAACCAGATTTTGAATTTAGTTGTTATACTTAAGGCATCTAGTTTAGTTAAAAGTAACTGATGATCAACTTTGTCAAATGCCTTTTGAAAATCAGTGTAGACAGTATCCACTTGACCACTGTTGTCTAACTGAGTTGATAAGAAGCTGGTGAACTCTAATAGGTTTGAAACTGTGGAATTCCCATGAACGAATCCATTTTGTCATGGAATAATAGAATGTCTCATTTCATTGTATAAAATTTCAAACATGAGCTTCTCAAAAATTTTAGCAAACACATTACTTTGCACAAAATTTTAGCAAACACATTTATATGCAAATTCCCCGATAATTTATTACATTTGCAGTAACACCAGATTTAAAAATTGGAATAATAAATGATGTCTTCCACAATTTGGGAACTACGCCACTGTTTAAAGACTTATTAAAAATAATTGTTAAAGGCCTGACTAAAGATGTACCGGTATCAATTACAAAATGTACAGTGACGGACAGTGTTTTAAGAAATATCAATATTTTAATACCATTCCTATAAGATGAAAATAATATGGAGTTCCATTAGTAGTTAACACTCAACCTAAAGCTGCACAAAAAAATATTTTTTTGAACCAGAATATTATACTGTGTAAATTGTGGTAATAAGTAAACATAATTGAACGTGAACAGTTTTGTCCTGGTGTTGAAAGAGTAAAAAGGAAATAAATTTGAAAATAGTTTTGGGCAAATTGCAGCCAAACAAAAGTTGTGTGTTTGATAACAAAAATTAAAAGTTAATTTAAAATTGTTTGTAAAACAAACTCAGGGCGTCCAAAGATGGTGAGCCCTTTAATAGAGCCTCAAAATAAGGCGTTTAATCGCAACTGGTGCCACAAATACAGCAACTAAAACAAATGAAGTATTAAAATCTGAATTCGGATTAAATGTACAAGATAAAACAATCAGAAGATTATTGAAAAACCTTGGCATGATTGTCAAAAATAAAGTAAAAAAGTTGTACTTATCACCAAAACATCGACAAGACCGTATATTGTTGGCCAAAAAATATAAACAGTTTACAATAGATGACTGGAAGAAGATAACAAGGTCAGATAAAACGAAAATTAATCGTATTGGATTTGGTCGGCAACTTTGGACCTTGTTTGATAAGAATATAGAAGTGACGGATAGAAATATTTGTCAAACAATGAAATTTGATGGTGGCTCCTTGATGAGTTGTCAATGCTTTAGGAATAATAAACTTGGCATTTGACGGAGGATTCCGAATGACAGCCTGTAACTATATACTACAATTTTAGAATACTCATACTTGCCTTGTCTGTATATATTTGGGATTGGGCCTCGCCAATATGATACATTTATTCATGATAGTGTCTCAAAGCATAAAGCCAAAATCACTAGGCCCATTAATTACCTAGTTAAATAACCCTAATCCATACGAATCGTTCGTTTAATAAAAGTTCTACATAATTATTTTTTTGAAATCGCACTCAACACTCAAGGGTCAATATGAGCCATTGCCAACAATGATGACAAAAGTTTGGCTAGCACATGGAATAGACCCATTAATTACCTAGTTAAATAACCCTAATCCATACGAATCGTTCGTTTAATAAAAGTGCTACAAAATTATTTTTTTGAATCGCACTCAACACTCAAGGGTCAATATGAGCCATTGCCAACAATGATGACAAAGGTTTGGCTAGCACATGGAATAGACCCATTAATTACCTAGTTAAATAACCCTAATCCATACGAATCGTTCGTTTAATAAAAGTTTTACAAAATTATTTTTTTGAAATCGTACTCAACACTCAAGGGTCAATATGGGCCATTGCCAACAATGATGCCAAAGGTTTGGCTAGCACATGGAATAGGCCCATTAATTACCTAGTTAAATAACCCTAATCCATACGAATCGTTCGTTTAATAAAAGTTCTACATAATTATTTTTTTGAAATCGCACTCAACACTCAAGGGTCAATATGAGCCATTGCCAACAATGATGACAAAGGTTTGGCTAGCACATGGAATAGGCCCATTAATTACCTACTTAAATAACCCTAATCCATAAGAATCGTTCGTTTAATAAAAGTTCTACAAAATTATTTTTTTGAAATCGCACTCAACACTCAACGGTCAATATGGGCCATTGCCAACAATGATGACAAAGGTTTGGCTAGCACATGGAATAGACCCATTAATTACCTAGTTAAATAACCCTAATCCATATGAATATGGCATACTGCGATAAACCATGCATAACCTTATACCAAAAAAACCTCGTCAATCCAAACAAGATGACGTTTTTGTTCCGAAATCACTCAACAACTGCGATTTTGTTTTCGTAAGAACAGATAAGGTTCGCACGGGACTAACTCCTCCCTACGAAGGTCCGTATAAAATTATACGAAACTGAGGATAGATTTCATGGTATTGATTAATGGAAAAAATTCCAACGTATCAATCGATCGACTTAAACCGGCATATGGAATCCTCTATTCGGCTGATCAAACATAAAGCCCGCGATTATTCAAAACCGTCCGTATTGCTACCACTCACTCAATCATTCCCTAGAGAGGGGAAATCACTCGCGGGGGAGTCCTGCAGCGGCTCACTAATTTCTTTCATTCATTCACTCATTTCTTACACTCAACGATTCAACAATTCATTAATTCCTACATTTACTCACCGCCACAGTTTTACATAAACAATCAAAACTATTCTCACGCGCACACATTCGTAACAAACAGGATGCACCTATTCAATTGCAAGCATACCAACAGAACGACGAACAAAAACAAAACAAGAAAATAAAAAGTAGATGAACACACTACTTCGGTCATTATAAAACACACAACTAAAAAAGTCACGGTTTAGAATTGTGCGTGGTGTAGTGTAATATTCATATAAAAATAATAATTCATGGAAAAAAAAGAATTAAATTCGATAAAAAGATTTTTTTTCGGTAAAACTAAAGTGGTGAAGAAAATAAATATCTAATTTAACTTTGTATAATATTTGGTGTCAATAAATTAATAAAAATACGTGCCAAGTTTGTTTTATTTGTATTATAAGTGGAAATGGTGGATTGTCTTTCAATAATAACAAATAGAAATACTCACCTTTATATTTCGAAGTTGAAGTATAAACTTACCTTTCTTTCAATGTAGCATTTGTATAGTCACCCTTTCTTTTGATTGGTATAAAAGGCATACAAAAAATGAAGACTGTCAGCGTTTTTGGATGGTTGAAGTGGGAAGAAACGACGAGCAAAGAACGACAACCAAAAAAGTAAAGAGTGTTAATAAAAACCTAAAATAAAGACAGACTAATAAAAATCAAATTTAAAGAGTGATAAATAACTAAATAAAAATTGTTTTTTTAATCCAGTTTGCAATTAATCTCTCCGGTCAAATTCTTACATATACGAGTACCTACGGCGTTATAATTGCTTGATTTCGTCTTTGAAGTTAACTGCCTGAAATATTTTAATGACTGGTTTTGCTCCTGTTAATAAATCTTTTGGTTGAAGTTGAGAGGTATTTTTAAATTTGACCTTGTGTTTTGACCTTCCCACCCAAGTGTCTGGTTGGGTTAACACTCTTGATGCACAATCGGCTACATTTTCATTCGATATCACATTACGCCATTGGCTATATGATTTTTTGGTTTTCCTTTTATCCGACCTAACACTGACATTGGGTGAGTTCAGCAGAATAGGTTTTCCTCGTTGTTTGGTTTTAAAGCACCTTTTTCTTTGATTAGCAACCTCAGTAGTAATATTGGTGCGTTCAATTTCAATAATGCTGTAATAATTCTTGTTATACCTTTAATTTTGATGGAAACCATTGCAGCGTAGGCTTGGCTGGATGCATCACAAAAACCATGTAGTTAATTTTTTCCATTTTTTCGTGTAGGTTATGCAGCAACTGCGGAGACCCATAAATCTTAAAGAACTATTTCAGCTCTAATTACTACTGGGACTAGCCATCCAGATGGATCGAAAATCTTTGATGCTTCTAATATTATGTTGCGTTCCAATTGGCCAATTTTACATAATAATTGGGTGTGACAAGTTTTCTATAAAAAGTTCTATGATTTTTGGAAATTTTCATAACAGTTTTTTTTTTTTTTTTAATAAAATAGTGCGCAAATATAAAATCAAGCAATCTTAAACAATACCTCCATAACTAACATCTTACGTATAACAAAGCAAAAACACAACAAAGAATATTGTTTAGATTTTCTTAATGAACCATCAAATATATCAAAAAAAGATCTATAATAGAATTAACGTTCTTAAGATGAAACATCAAGCATGTTATTTAAAATACAAGACCAAATCGAATTATTCCAGACTCGAATTACGAATTAAATTTGTATAAAGTACATAGAAGTTAAATCGATGTATATGAATCCAGACGTTTAATCAATGTGTGGTTGGTTTTGGTTATTATGTAGTTACATGAGACACACGGAATACGATTTTAGAAATAAAGGGTTGCGTGTGGCCAACCCGTTTATTAAAAAAAAAATTATGGATGGAAATTTAATAATTTCCGGGTAAATTATTTGTAAATTAAATGTGCGCGCGGGAATAATTCTGGAAGCGATGAAATTAAATGATTTTGTAGTTTTTTTTTCTATTTTATTTATAATAATCATGTAAGTTATTTAAAAGAAAAAAATCTTTCCTTTTGTTAATCTTAATATCGTACACGAATTTTATAAACATACGAGTATAAGAACATCCCAAAGAAGAATTTACCGACCAAATAGTTTTCTAACAGTACAAAAATCCACTTAGCATTTTTTCGCTTTTTTTTTTGTGTGTTAACGTCTAGAGAGCACAAAATAGTATTTGCAATATTATAAGAAAATATCTCGTTCCTATATCAATAGCTAAAATCTTTCGGATTCAATGTTAAAACTTAAATTAGTTCAATTTATTTATTAGTATTTTCCTTTATAAAACATTTAAAATTCTAAAATCTTTAAATAAAATCTCTTTTCCTTGTTTTTATGCTTAAAGTTTCTTCTTCACATCTACGGCGATGATTTGCGGATGATGATGATGGTGATCAAATTGTTTTTGTACATGAAATAGCCGACAAAAGAATTTTTATTTATTGTAAATCGTTTTCCAATTTATTGGGATATGTATGTATAGTGCGGGCTGCGCAGTCATAGTTTGCATGCATCCTATTAATCGACCGGAACTGTTTTACACGCAAACTCATGACTAGAAATTTTAGCAGGAATACATAAAATTTCACTTTTCTTTTTTATTACTTAACACAACTTGACCCCCTTAGTTTTGAGGTTTCTGTATATGTACATAATATATGTATAATACAGTTTATATACATTAAGATTTGTTGACGACAATTCAATTAACGAGCGTCATTATGAAAAATGCGAATAAACATTTTAAACCCGTGATTTTGTAATCATTGTAAGACTCTGATTACTTTACCTATGTCTATATGCATACTCGTATACTTGAAAGAAAGTTGAAAAGAAACGTATATACTATATGTACAAAAAAAATATTACCGGATTTCTGTGAATTGTGCGGTTGATAAAATAATTTTAAAGTAATGATTGATAAATGGGATTTTAAATATTTGCTTACTGCAAAGTGATTCAGTTTGCTGTAGAAGGTTTTTTTTTTGTATTGTTGCCGTATTTGTTAAGAAGGTTACTAAAATTATTTAATGATATGACGATGCCAAAAATATGACATTTGATACTGGCCTTATACATTTGGTCAAAGTAATCGACTTAAATATTAAAATAACGAATTTTATAAATTACAAATGGTTTACTATTACAAGAATCGCCAAATTCTACAAAAATTTGGACAAATCTTAAGAATCACTCTGTAATTGAGATCACTGAAATTTTCAGAATATGGATTCCTCGAAAGAGTTCAATATGGTTTTAAGTCACAGTTGTTAAGTAAAAGTTCTCAATCTTTCTCAAACATTGAAAAATGGTTCGGCATTCATGGTGTTTTCCTAGCAGTTCATGATGTTTTTCTTGTTAACTAGGTGGCCGTGAGAAATCATTCAATCATTTTCTCATTTTCAAAAAAGTATGATCCAATGATGCCTCCAGCCCAAAATCTGCACCAAACGGTGACACGTTGTGGATGCATTTGTTTTTCAACAATCATTTGTGGGTTCTCTGAATCCCAAACACGGCAATTTTGGCTATTAACAAAGCCATCAAGGTGATATGGTTCATCGCTTAGAATGATTTTACTCGAAAAATCAGCATCCACTGGTTGATGTCCAATAATCCATTCAACGAACTATCTTCGCTGTGCATGGTCTTTAGGCTTCAGTTGTTGTGTTAATTGAATTTTGTAAGGATGGAGACACAGATCTTTTGTGAGTATACGCTGTAGAGAGCTTCTTGAAATTTGCAATTCTTGTCCACGACGCCAAATTGATGTTCTGGGATTTTCACCAACACTCTCACTCACTCACGCCTTCGATATTGACATTTGAACGGTTTGTTTTTGGACGACTAGTCCTTTTAGCGTCTCCAACTGATCCAGTCTCCCTGAATTTTTCAATTAATCTCTTCACAGTTGACGAAGTTAAAACAACTATTCCGACCATACTTTGTATGCAATTTTCGAACTGTGGCCGCCAAACTTTCATTATTTTTGAGATATTGTTCAGTAATGAAAACACGTTGTTGTTTCGTGTAACGCTCCATTTTTACTAACCCTAAACTCTCAGCTTTCAAATTGTTTTTTTCAGGGTTGCCAACAATTTACTGCACAAATGGCGGCAAATTTAAATCTTGCGTTAGTTTTGGGATACCCTTTAGTTTAATAAAGTATTAAAACTGCTTATGTGTTAGTAAATATAAAACCTAACAACAGCTAAATAACAAGGAACAATTAAAATTACAAAAATATTTAGGATTTTTTGTGCCAGGCGAAATATTTGTGCGAACAGTGAAATGTTTTTTTTCTGGTTTTCGTGGTTGCTCTATGGTTACGCAAATCTACGAAGCAGCTTCTATATTGTCTTCAAATTGGCTGTTCTCTAAAAAAAGTGTAGCTGGGCGTTTGATGGCCATTGAGAGGCAAACGTATAGAGATGGCTACGCAGATTTGAGTAAGCCACCCAAGCTGTACCAGTGGTGACATTTTATGTTGGACGACAAGGTAGATTTTCTTTAGCAAATTTTTGTACCAGGCAAAATAGTTACGCGACCCATGAAACGGTTTCTATGATTGAAGGTCATTTGATGGCTAATAATGACAGACAATCTTAGATATGTCTACCAAAAACATTCCACAAAGTTATACTTACAAAATGATGCCATACTCAATTTTGCGTAGCCATCTCTATGGCCATAAAATGCCCACTTACATTTTTTTAAATTTAGAAAAAAATATAAAAGCCGTTTGAAGGGCCTCACAAATATTTCATCTGGTACAAAAAATCCTCAAAGGTATACATACAATATGAAGCCGTTTACTCAGATTCGCATAGCCATCTCTACAGTTGCTACGTTAAATAATGCTTTAGGAATTTATGCAAAATTCCTTGTGTTTGTTTGAATAATAGTTGATAGTCTGTAGATCGAAACAATTATCTGCTATAAGCTAGTTTATATTTATGTATTATTAACTTCAGCCTAAATGAACCAAAGTTATTGAAATACTGCCAAAAATGACCAAGCATTTTGTATGTTCAAAGCCATTTTTTCCGTCATTTTGAAAGGCAAAATTTCCTCAGTATCCCGAGAAGGACTTGTCCGATTTAGTTTTGTTTCGCCAATCTGTTTCTATGGACAAAGCTTTGAAGAGATTTTTGAGTCTGTACGTCAAGAGATGTTTCTGCACTGTATAGCGATCTACACGTCAATTGGTGGTTATTAACACGTGGTATTACCATTTGGTTTTCTGACCATTTTTTTTATAAATCTATGTTGGTTTGAAAGTTGAGTTGTGCGTTGGGTTTGGTGTTTAGTTGAGGGTTGAGTGAGCACTTCTGTTGGGGATTTGTTTTAGGGGCTGAATTGTTGTTTGAATTTTGGGTTGATTTCATGTACGATTGTAGTTTTCCGGATGGGGCTGAGTTAGGGGTTGAGTTGGATTGGGTTAGGGATTAGTTGGGGTTGACTTGGAGTTGGGTTGTGGTTAAGTTGAAGTTGATTCAGCGGTTCAGTTGATGATTTATATCGGGTTATGTCGAGGGTTGAGTTTTAGGTTAGCGTCGAATTTAGGCTTAATTTGAGGATTGAGTTGGCAGTCATGTTTGAGTTTAGTTGAGTTTATGTATGCATGTAGTTTTCGAACCGTATGGATTTAATTATTAAATTAAGAGTTGAGTTTGGGGCTGAGGTGAAGGTTGAGTTGAGAGGGAATTGACTTCAAATGAATTTACATATCCACGTAATTTTCCGGATAGAAGTTCTAATGAGTGTCTTGAGGTTTCAGCACTTTATATTTTAGTTTTGTTAATTAATGATCTAAAAAGTGATAAAATTTGTTAAATTAAAAATGCAATTCAATTTATCGACAGCTTTCGAGATTTTTGTTAATTTATTCAATTTATTCTCAATATTTTGAATTCTCTTTTTTCTTCAATAGGAATTTGTTGATTATCTCATCAAGATGAATGAAATTCTAGGCTCAGTTTTGAGAAACTTCTTTTACACGAATCTTCCCTTATTCGCTAATTGTAGAACAAAAGTTCTGCCGAGTTCCATACTCGAGGCCCACGAAATATGAATCCAAGTAATAAGCTTAAATCTTAAGTTGGCACTAGGGCATGTAAGTACTCGGAAAATTTCAAAAACTGGTTTCCGGGTTTTTTGTGAATTGAAAAACCGGTTAACCGGGTTTGTCGGGTTTTCATCGACTTTAAATCAACAATAAAAAAAGGGATTTTTTTAAACTATATCGTAGTTGTTAACCTAGAAAAATAAACAAAACTATAAAAAAAACGTTTGTTCTGCTTTAAAATTGTTTTATTTAAGAAATAACGTATTAAAATTCATTATATGAAAAATTTGTAAAGAAACAAATCTTATAAATCTTGTTTTTTAATAAAATAGTATTTTAGAAAAATTAATGCGTCCAAAAGGTCAAATTTCATAGATGAACGTAATGAGATAAAGAAATTACCGGCGATCGAAAGACTCTCTCACTATCTGTTGACGTGGGTTGAATTGATGACAGAGCATTAAACAACTTGGTGACCTTTATTGATTTTTCCTTAGTAACCCCAAATATTTTCAACTCTTTTTGGAAGAAATTGCTACCGTCGGCACACTCCTTTGAACCCTGCAAGACTGCAGAAATTGAATGCTGTAATTTTTGTATTAATGATGAGGATCCGGATGCTATTGGTTCGATTTCACCTTCGTCAATATCTTCTTCATCAATTAATTGACCAACTGGTGGATCGCCGAATAATCTATAGCAGCCAACGTCGTTGCAAAGGTCAAAGTCGGCGGTTTTAGGCGAATATGAAAGTTCCAATAAATCTCTTTGTGGAAAAATTCCATTTTGTAAAAATTTATACGATGTTAGAAATTCTTATTTTCAAGGAATTATAAATTTTTTTCCCCAAAGCAGTAGTATTTTGTTTCATTTGAGTAAATAAAAATGTGAGTACTTCTTCCGCAGCAAGTAAGGTTGAAATCTTTTTCCCTATTCCCATCGTGTTTTGCAGTCCAATATAAGTTTAAGTTTTTTACCTGCTTTCTCTTCAACATATCGCTGCAATATATCGGTTCTGATTGGCGATTTTCTGAAAAATCTAACAATCTTTCGAAAGCTTTGCAGTATTTCATTAATGTTTGCGTCTTCTAAATTGTACCCAATATTATTAATATCACCATCTATATTTAAATTATGGTCGCCAGTAAAATAATCAAACTGATTTTCGGCTTCCTCATCAGTATTTTCATAATCCAAAACTTCATTAAATACAGTATTTTTGTTGTAACAAGTGTCTACAACAGCCAAATGAATTGCAATCTAATTGAGCGTATTTCTTCATAACGCTGGCTCCATCTTATGTTGATGCCAAAATATGTCGACATTTAGTACCGTATACTCCTCCAATTTTTGTTCAACTAATGACTGAACCTAGGACGCATCACATGAACCTTGTATGGCAATAAAGCCTAACTCATAACTGTCCTTTTGAGAATGTAGTGTTACATTTAAATATCTTTTGGCATTACAGCTAGTCTATTCATCTATTGTTATTGAGAAACGCATACCAGATTCAACCATTTTTATAAACTTATTTTGAAATTCTAATTTTTTATTCTTATTAGCAAAATACACAGTTAATTTTTTTTACTGCTTTCTCGCTACTTGTCATTTCGTAGCCTCGTTTTGTTATAAATTCTTTTATAGCACTTCAATGTGTCATAGCATGAATCGAAAACCCGTCATGTGCCGTGCATTTGGCCAATAATTCTCCAATAGATTCCCTTTTAATATATGTATTTAGAGTTGTTTTTCATCTTTTCTCTAGAGGTTCTTCATTTTTTTTAACACCGACATTATGTTTTGCTCGAAGATGATTTGTTATGCTTGATGTGTTCCCACCTTCACATTGTAAAACTGAATTGCACATTGTGCATTTTGCCGTATTTTCCTTTTCTTTTTGGAATATTTTCCATACTCCTGATTTCTTGCTGGCCATTTTGGGACTAAACTAAATTACTATTAACGGTTGCACGTAGCTATTGATGTACGCATAAATAACTATAAAACATTTTTCAAAGTTCTTACTTAAAGTTCTACAAACATATAAGGCTGTTCTTGGCCGTCATTAGGGTGCAGATGTTTTATTGCCTGTAATTTATTTTTTGAGTATAAATAGTGCATATTTTGTAAGATTAAGTTATTCTGTAAGTGATCCTAGACAAATAAAGAATAAAGTGCAATTTTAGTTAAAAAATTGGGAAAAGTTAGTGACCAGTGTAAAAGCAATATGTTGATTTAATTTAATTTAATTTAATTTATATAATATAATAAGTTACAACATTTTCTAGTGTCCAGCATTTTGTGAACAATATCACAAACTGTGGATCTTGACATGTTCATTGCTGCACCTACAATTATATAACTAGTCCCACTTGCCAGCCACAGCAAAAATATCATGTTCCATTTTCGGTCCCCAAGCATGGTTTTTATTGGGCAATAATTTACTAATAGCGATGAAAGTATTAGACGATATCCTTAAATGCATTCTCGTCACAAGATCATTATAACTGAGTATTGAATTAATAATACTGTTTGCTGAGGGAATTGTGCACATTATTGGTCGCTGCAAATAATGAATTTTGTTGATATTTATAAATACCAGAGAGCAATACCTAACATACGTACCTGTACGTTTAAATGTATCATACCTGGTAGTTTAGGAGATTCATTATTAAAGGTCGCGCAAAGTTCCGTTTTATTATTAAATTATTTCAGTATTCGGACAGCAAATGAACTTATTTCAAATATGGAAGAGAAAATTATTTGACTAACGTCAAATTTATCACAAAAAAATTATTTCGCACAGAAATCGGACACGTCCTAGTAAGTTATAATATTAAGTCAAAGTAAGAACAATTTCATTCTGTTCGATTTGTCATAGAGGTAAGACAGTTGTTTTTTGATATTTTAAAATTAATATAAAACCATCAAATATAGGTATTATATCTACTTTAGTGAACAAAAACTGAAATTTATTAAACGAAAAAATAATTTTTATAAATAAATGCGTCGGTTCGAAAGATTATTCGAGGATGAAAACGAAAGAAGGAATCGTGTATTGAAAGCCAGAACCAAATATTCTATGGACTCGCGAGTGATAAAATATTGTCGTTTGTCACATGAACAAATTGAGCACGTATTATTAAAAATCGGAACAAATTTGCACCGTGGGAGCGACCGAAACTGCGCATTGAGTCCTCTATAGCAGCTACTAACAATACTGCATTGGTTAGGAATATCCAGGAAAGAAGTTTCGTGAGATGGGTGGTTACCCTCAGGTAGCTGGTTGCTTTGATGGAACAATGATTACCATGCACCTACGGTCAATGAAGAACACTTTGCGAAACGACATGGAAAACATTCACTGAATGCAATGATGGTGTGTGGCCCAGACCGCAGCTTTTATGCTGTAAATTCAAATTGGCTAGTCATGGACACTACCCTTGACTCCAGAGTATTGTCATATACAAGGCTATTTAGTAATTTTGAGTCTAGTTTTCGCTCGTTATCCGGTGCTGTGATTTTGGGTGACAGTGCTTTACCTTAAAGATTGGCTTATCCCACCAATGCGATGAAATCCGTATGATGCAATAGAGCAAAGATTTAATCGTGCTCATAAGCGGATGAGACGAATAGTGGAAAATCATTTTGGTTTGGATATATGACGATTACAATTTTTGTATAATGTAGTTAAATTCAATTTATTTGTTAATAGGAATTCTCTTAATTCATTTGTTATGAAAATAAATTGTTTACGTTTAAGTACTCCTGAAAAATTATTTACAGTTAGAAAAGAGAATTTATTTTAAAAGCAACAAAAGAAAAATTTCACAATTGATTCTAAACACTGAAATAAGAACTCTCAATTGAGAACTCTTCATGTATTATTATATACATGCAAAATTGTTGTTGTTATTAAATTACAGAATAACAATTTTTTAATTGTTTTGCTATATAGGTACAAAACCATTGTTTAACATAAAAAATGTACGGAAAGCATATTATTTTGCAAACACTCACATTTATAGTATTTTTGTATAGATCATTACAACTTATCATAAAAATTTGATAATTCGTCAATTGATAAGTTATAGACAATCTGATGTGCAACGCTTATCACTTATCATTATCAAAATTTGATAAGTTTTCAAATTGATCAGTGAGTGAGATTTTGTTATTTTTGGTGAAACACTTATCACTTATCATTATCAAAAAAACTAACTTATGATAAGTTGATAAGTAATAAGTGATAAGTAGTTGGTGCAATAGGGCCCTGGTCTTCGATTATATCAACGAAATAATTCCAACGCGGAATTAATTTAGTGCAGCCGAAATACATTCGCGGGTCATGTTTCTAAAATACATATGTATATTGTATATACTATAAATTTTTATTCAAATTTTTATGTCCAACCGACATGAAACTCAAAGCCTTCTCCTTATTTAATAAATAAAATTGGCAAAATAAACTTATTTATTTTGAGCAAATCATTAGCGACGAACTTCAACTCAATATTATGGTATCAATACTATAGTATCTTTCTATGTCATAAACACACCATAAAAGCTTCGTTTTTTAGACTATGGCTTTGTATAATCAAGGTTGCTTTGATTTTGTTCGTGATGTTCATTCGTTCTATGAAATTAGTTAACCCATCCTATTCCTCGAAAATGACGTTCTTTTGAATGTTGAATGAACGAACGAACGAACGAAGGCAAACATGAATCCACCTTAAAAGGAAACCATGAATCTACCCAAATATTTTTAGGAAAAGTTTGCGTGGCCCGTATTCTTGAAATTTGATCAATAAAGGTCACCAGTGACTTTCTAGTGAAATACGTCATTTCAGTCGAAAATTTAAATTGTTTTATACCAAAGTCACCGGCGACATTTTTCGGTGAATTTCAAGAATACGGGCCCATCGTTATCTTTATGGTGAATATGAATTATAAAGAACAAAGGCTTATTTTTTCTAACCTGGTATGTAGTGGCTTATTGACCACAAGAAATATCAATTTGTGGTGAATGTTTACAATTATATGTAGAAGGAATAATTGAATAAGTTTTAACCGACCAAATGGCATAACGCTGCTGGCTGGGAAAACGAGGCTTTAGCCGTGCGAACTGCAAAAGAGCTGGAAGAGTGCCTTGAGCCCCAGAAAAGATTGCAAATCGCTGCATGGTTTAGTATATCACAAGAGACAAAACTCACTGTTGTTGATACCCAGTAATCTAGAGGCGTATAATCCATGCGGAAAACTAGAAATACATCACGTACACCAAAGAACTCATTCATATATCCAATACAGACAGAAAGTCTAAGAAAAATATTCTTATCAAACTAAGAAACATAACAAAGACTACCAAAGACTATGCTAACAAAAAATAAATCGACAAACAGAATAAAAAAATTCTCTTCTTACCCTGAAGCTGTAAAGAAAGAAAGTTGTTGCTTGTTTTTGCATCAAAAATTTCTTCCTTCTATTTTTTTTTTTTTGCTTTAATCTTTCGCTTGCGGCTTCTTATTCTTCTTCATCTTATTGAGCTTTATTTGATTTTTCTTTCGCTTCTTCTTCATCTTTATATTATATTCTTATCGATTATTATTATTATTATTATTACTATTATGTAGTCTTTAATAAAATTTATTTTTTGTTCTTGTTTGGGCTTTTATTTTGTACACACTGAGAAGTGAAAGAAAGCAACCAAGAAAATCAATAAAAAATAAAAATATTTACTTTAATGAAATGAAATAACATGAAGTGGAATGTTTAACACACAATCAGCGCAGAAGAAAGAAATTATAAGATGCAATGAATTGGAAACCAAATTAAATCAACAAATAGTATTATTGCTGTGTATTATTGCGATATAGAGATGCGGTAGAATTTCCTGGAAGTGTATATGGCTTTCATAATATTGTATTGATAAAAAAATTCACATAATTTCCGTAAACGAAAAAAAAACAAAAAAAAATTAAGAAGCAAATCGAGATATACTCGTAATTACATAGATACATAAATCCATTTATATAGTTTTAGCTAATGGATTCGTATTGTGATCCAGAAAAAATCTTTGGTATTTCCGAGATGTTTAGTATAAGAACGTAAAATTTTATTACGAAACTCGCATAAAAACGTTGAATAGCCCGCCACAGTATAATGAAGATAATAGTGCGATGATTATCATAATATTGATGATATGTGAATTTCTTCATCTGTATATTCTCGTATCTGTATACGCAAATGTACATATAGTCGGTCGGGTTGGTTCGATCGAAAGAAGAAAATTAAATAAATAAATATCTAAAGGTATATATATATATATATATATATATATAGGTACGAAGTGAGAAATTAAGAAAGAAAATAACAACAACAAATGTATGAAAAATGTTATATCGTAAACAGGTTAACATTTTTGAAGGCGTGTGCGGTCAGTGATCTGCTAAATGGAATAAAATGTTAGAATTTTTTCTTTTCATTGTAATTTTTATTTCCTCATTTTTCTTGCTATTACATTTTATATACATATATACGAGATATTCTTATTGTTTGATCTAATTCTATTTAGAAGAGTCTATGCTTTATTTATAAAAGCTTCGTTGCGATTTATAAAATATCGATAATAAATCTTTAATGCACATTTCATAATCGCGCACCGCAAACTTAGAGATCTACATTTAACAAGAAACTATTACCAAACAATAATATATTTATGTAATTAAAGTTCAAGACATTTGTAAAATGAAATTTGATTCGTATCGATATGTTTTAAGAGAGATAAAAGATATCAACCGCGCGATATCTTTTACATTATATCTACATACATATTTACTTTTTGCTACTATGATATTTCAGCCAAAACATATTTGTGCAAAAAATTAATTTTAAAAATTAACTGAATTGAATTGCAATATAATTTAAAAGGCAAATTCAAACATGGAGTAAATTGCGCTTTTTATTGTTCTTATCAATATTAGAGATCATATTTTAAAGAAAATAAATATTTTTAAATGATCTGAAATCAATGGCCGAATGTCGAAATTCTGAATATCAAAAGGCCGAACGCCGAAAGGCCGAATGGGTCGGAAGGCTGAAGGTCGAAAGGCCGAATGCCGAAGGGCCGAATGCCGAAGGGCCGAATGGATCGACAGGCAGAATATGTCTAAAGGTCGAATGTCGAGAGACTGCTGAATAGGTCGAATGGCCGAACTATTGGAAGGGCCGTTTGGGTCGAAAGGCCGAATTTTCATGAAATTTTCCTTCACTTAATTTATTCAAATCAATATTTAAAATTATTGAATTTAATTCTTTATGTAAAATGATTTAAATAAATTGAAAATACTATATATGTTAATAAATCCCCTGTGTGCAGCATATTAATCTGATCAAATTTTTCCGGAAAAATGTTTTTTTTTTTGTGTTTTTTGGTTATTGCTATTTGATCTATCGGATACATTTTTTATATGTTTCGTTATAATATCTGTTGTAATTGTGGACAGGCAATGTGTTTATTTTCTTATGCTCGAGGATATTATTTGTGAGCATATTTTGCCGCCTCTTTTAGTAATTGAGGGGATAGTGCTAAAACCTCGCAAAATCAAAATATCGAATAAAATTTTTGATTCATAATATCGAATTTTAGAATATTGCTGAAACATTTCTCGAATTTTTTTAGTCTCGAAACACAAAAAATTAAAATTAAAACCTTTTGTTGAATTTAAGTAGAAAATATATATTTGGGATCACTACATTTGCCCAAAAAAAAAAAAAAAAAAATTTAGAATAATTGAAAAGTAAAAATTAAGAAAAAAGTTAGAAATTACTAGAAAACCAATCCAGAAAAAAATCTAGAAAAAATATTTTGTTTAATTTTATTTGTTTTTACCTTTTTCACAACATGAAACATTTGTGGTACATTTATCAGTAGAAGCGATATGAGCGATACAATTCCTTTGAAACGTGTCTGTAATTTTACCAAATTATATTGATTATTCGGGATTTGAGATAATTATCGATTGTGATTTGGAGATTTTAAAATTTCGATATTTCGAAATTCGGGATTATCAAATTCGAGATTTCGATTTCGAGATTGTGATTTCGATATAAAATATATATTTTTATGTTATGTATTTTATTTTCAATTTTAACAACTTTAGTTTCGTCATTTTGCATTTTTAAGGCTGGCAATTTTTTTCTTGCTTGACACATTCGGCCTTTGGACATTCGCCCTTTCTTTACGTTCGACCTTTCGACATTCGGCCTTCGATATTCGTCCTTTAGACCTTACGACCTATTAGGCCTTTCGACGTTCGGCCTTGCGACATTCTGCCTTTCGACATTCTGCCTTTCGACATTCGGCCCTATTCCATCTCAATGGCATAATTTTGACCAAGATGTGTAGCGTTTCATTCACAGCTTAAACGTACACGCAAGCAATAATTCAAATGAAGCTTACATTTTATTTTACATATTTAGTTGACGCATCTGACCACAAATAACAGTAATTTTGCTTCAAAATATATTCATTCAAAATTTATTTGCGATTTATCTTTGTTCGGCTCTCGGACATCTAACGAAAACATACAACATACATATCAGCTATTTATTAGTACAAATTTGAGCTTTCTCATCGTGGGATACGAAACCAACCAATCTTATTCAATATATTTTCTGTACAGGTGTACATCCCAATTAAAATCGCAATGCAACCAACAAAACAAAACAAAAATAATTTATTTATTTATTTTTGTCATGCGCCGCTAATCGTTTTGTCTTGCTATGTACAGCACCATGAAAATATTGCGACTTTCCAACACGTCGATCTACGCATACATGCCGTTTAAGGTAGTAATCACTTGACTAGAAAATTAGGCAATTCTAGCAGAGAAGAATGAATTTTTATTATTTTTTTTTGACGTTTCTTGAAACTGACAGATAATTTTTGTGTTTTAATTTAGTGAATTGAAAAAAGCAAAAAGGGGTAAAACCATATGAGGTGATATTAAAATATCGGACCGGGAAATTACTTACATACGTGAACTCAAATCAAGTCAACTTCAATCTAACCTCAAACTCAATCACCAATTCAACTTCAAATAAAGTTTCAAATCAACCCTTAATTTAACCCCAACCTCAATGCCTAAATCAATCCTCGAATTAACCCCTCAATTATTTCCAAACTGAATTCCTCACTCAACCCCAACGCAAGCTAAGTTAACCCTAGCTCGAATCAAATCTCAACTCTAATCAATTCGAAATGCAACGGCCAACTCAATCTCGAAATCAACTCGACTGGAAAACTACATGTGTATATGAACAAACTGAAATCAACACAACCTAACCTCTCACTAAACTCTCAACTTGACCCCAAATTAATCCCCAACCGAAACCTCACTCAAATCCAATTCAAGTTTAATTCAAACCCTGTAAATCCCAACTAAATCCTCTACCTAACCTTAAAGTCAACCTGCAAATGGAACCAACATCCAACTCAATTTAAATCAACACATATTAAAAATTAATTATATGGTAGGTACACGATCTTGTTGAAGAACAGGTTCCAAAAGCTTTTCAAAAAAATTCCAAATCGAAAAAGCATCCAACAACATTTTTGGTTATTTTTGAAAGGATTTCAATAACTTTGGCCGTTAGTGATGTGCTAAATCGATCTGTTTTGTTGTGTTTTGTTTATTTTCTCATATGATTTTTAACAAAAAAAAAACGATTTAGCCCATCACTGTTGGTCGTTTTTGGTTACAAAAGTTCAGATACATTCCATGACACTTTCAATTTATCAAGTATTCAATTTTTTAGTTTTTTTTTTTACAATTTTTGCGCTGTTTATTCGAAGTGCATATCAGGTGTGACATAATGTAATCCAGCTGATGATAATCAAGGAAAAAGAAGTCTGAGCGACAGAAAAACCGTATAATGAATACGCACGGTAATTTTATTGAATAAATTTTAGCAAATTTGTATTTCAGTAGGCTGTTAGGTCTCATTTCCCTAACAGCCTACTGAAATACAAATTTCTTCTTTTAAATTAGTATAAATTTTGTTTTAAATAAAATTAAATTCGATTAAAATCAAACTCTCAGGTCAAACTCTGATGGTATCGTAAAATACCCGTTAAATGGCTTTCACAGGAAAACAAGCTTGCCATTTTTTTGTGAAATATTTACAACTTAAAATTAAAACTTAAGTAAAAATTAGAGTACCGTAAACAAACACCAATTGAACCCCAATCTAATACTGGTGAGCGATGCTACTGAGTACTCTTTCTCAGTAGAGGGTAGCTTATTCAGTCTATACGACATCAATTTAGCTGAAAAGTCACTAATGCTTTCAATTCATGTAAGGAAACATTAAATTCCAAGGGTTGGGGTGGAAATTGATCGTTTAGGTTTTAGAAGCGTTGATTTTCGAGACACATCTATTCAATTAGACGGAAAGGCATCGAGATATTTTGGAATCCCCTTAGATTACTGAAGTTCACCATCATTGGCAGTGAATACTGTGGTGACGTGCGCAAAGAAACGGCAGAAATAATCTTTTTGATACCTGAATTATGGCTGTTGGGCGACTCAATACCACATCTGATTATTTTGTATAGAACTCCATCAAGTCAGACGGAATCAAAAGCTTTCTGCGAATATCAAAGAACGCAACAGTCTATACCTTGCATCTTCACTTCGTAATCTCCAAATGATTCAACAGCCGCATTATAGCATCGTCTATGTTGGAGAAAAACAAACTGTTCATTTAAAGTAAAATGTTGGACAGTCTCCCAAAGTTTTCGAATTATACATAATCTTCGCGATGAGCGTGCTAAGCCCACTTAGCAAGCTAATCGGCCTAGTATTTTTCGGAGTTTCTGGCTTGCCGCATTTTGATATCGTAAGTGGCCTCATTTCGTAAAGACTGAAACTTCTACAGATTTGATTGGTTGACTATTCAGAGGAACTAACTGATAGTGGAAATGAAGCTTGAAACATAGCCAGAAATCTCGAACCCCATTGCCTTCTGCTTCTTGGTGTAGGTCGAATTTTTCGGAGATGTTAACAACGTTGAAGAGATAGTCCAAACAGAATTAATCAAAATTAGGATTTCCTTTGTGATCATCATGTCTAGAACTCATTTTCCGAAGGGCAATTCCAAAATACATTGCGAGCATTGAAATTCTCTCAGATAACCATACAACTATAGGAATTCACAAAGTTGATCAATTCCGAGCGTATAATTTTTCGAATAAACATGGATACCATTGGAAAAGAAAGCTTTCCTTTACCTACATGAAGCGAGATTGCTATAGAATTTTCCCGGCATTAGAAGAGGCTTAGGGTGTCTTGTTAGATGGTTTAGTGTTACTCAAACTTGTGATGTCCGGGTTGTGCTGCCTACTTTTTTGAATTGAACTACAAGAAGTACATCACCTTCTCAGTCGCACTAAACCTAATGGAATTTTATTGTGAAATCAAATTTGAGATATTGGTTGCCAGTAAACCAAAATTCATGCCAAACAGCTTCTGTTACCTTACAAGAAATATTAACATCAAACCGACCTGGCGAACGTGAGCTACTGCAGTCACCAGGCAACGTAGCGATAGTTCTACAATATGTATTGCCAATTTGAGCAGTGAAGTCGCCCAAAACAATTTTAATCTTATGTTGCCGAATTTTGCTCACAACGGTTTCAAGGTTCAGAAATGTGATGTAGAAGTGATGTCCATGAAACCTGAGCGTACAAATCCGATTGTTGACAGGCTTGAAGTCAGTCACAAATTGACGTCTTTGATTGCTAATCAAGGAGCTGACGCCAAATCAATGTTATTGCTCTGACAGAGGGTTAGTCCATAGCGACTGTAATCGATGGTGTCATTGCCGATTAGTCTTGTTTCCTGTCGACAAGGTAAAATACCTGTCCTCCACACTACAAAATTACAACAAGTTAAAACACCTGTCCTCCACACTACAAACACCGAGCCGTAGGGTTCGACTTAGGCTATTATGAATATTTTTTAAAAGTTGAATCAAGTAAAATTTGTCCAACATATTTGCTCGGCGAGAAGTTGTAAGGCGCGAAAGGTAGCGAAAGGCAGTTCCTCAATCATCAGGATTTATAGAGCTTTGGTTTGAAAGATAGTCTTGAGATTTCATTACATTGCAATTTTTTAAGGTATGTATAGGAAGCAAACCAAAATACGGAGTGATATAACCTTAAAGATGCGACCACTGTATAAAACACACCAAATGCCCAGAAAACGGTGCTTTATCAACCTATTCAAAAGCGAAGCTCCGTCGCCAAAATAAATACTATATAAGCCCCGCCCATAGACTTAACGAAAGCACAATCCCACCTTGCGTTATCAAACTCCGATTCGCTGCAACAAGGTTCATGGTAAATTGCAGGATAAGTCAGACATTATTGCTGAAAAAGTCGGTGATTGAAATCAGCAAAATGTCCGAAAAATACATAAATTTTCGCCATCGTAAAGAACAAAAAAGCAAAATTGTTTCCAAACAAAGTCAAATTAACAAAACCACCAGCATAAGCAACATTATTCCGCTTTAGACTGGACCAGCAGCAATCGATATTGCAGCAACCCTCCACTGGAACAAATCAAATTTTGCTAAGCCACTCTTATAACATTTAACCAAAATACACATCACACAGCTAGACAACAGACGTCCCATTCACGATACATTCCTCACTAAATGCATTCGAGGACTTTAAACAACATTGTTTTAATTCGACTATAAATTATAAACCAGCATTATGTGAATCTTATTATAAATGTTAATAAAGAAAGACACAGCGTATACTCACCCGCCTTCGGGACCCGATCCACAATTTGTTAAACATTTTTTGAATCTTTAATGTAAAAATAGAATTTTTGTAAATCCTTTAAGCTCTGTTTTTCTTGGTATTTGTTTCGCCGAATTCTTCATATTCGTGCACAATAATCGTTACAGGCAGGATCAACACCAAAGCCGCAACTTCGCCTGTATATTCCTTAAAACCATAGCACAATTAATTTGTGTCACCCAAACATTATAAATATGACTTTTTATTTTTTTCAATTATGCCACTTGCTGAGAATTATTTTTCCTCATAATATCTGGGCACCATATGGCAATTTGTTTAATAATTTTCTCGTGTAAAAAATATTTAAAGAAATAAACTATAAAGGAAAACTAAAGCTAAAAATCGCGCAAACGACGTGAAAGTCAAAGCCAACCAAGGTAAGACTCAAGGTCAGCAAAATGATAAACTAAAATTTTTTGTACATCGATTCTACAAAAAGGAACTTTCAATTTTTAAACTTTAAAAATTTTGACCCATGGGGCCCATTCACGTGAAAGGTGTGGGGCCCTTTATTTGCATGAAATTTTGAAATTTTTTGTATGCATGCATTCGTCACCGGTGGTTGCAGAAGAATTTAACATTGTGGACATTTCCTGATGGTCAGACACTAAGTCATATGTTTTATTTCGATGTCGAGTTTATACGTACATATATGCTTGTTTGAAGAGTTGATGGAGGTCGTTGTTGTGAATCCAAAAATATCCGAGGCTCATGTTGAGGTTTCGTAAAAATATGATTTTACAGGTTCGGTTGCTAGCCCAACGCTAGCCCCCTAAAAGCGGACTACAACACTCACACTTTAGACTACACCTTTAACACAGCAGTTTCTAGTGCCAGTGAGGCACATAAAGCGAGTCTTGGGTTTATTCCCTGCATACACAGCAGCCCGCCCGCTAAGGTAGAGTTACATTCAGTCACTGATAAAAACGATATTCACTGATTTAACTGATACGTGATCACCGATTTATATTGTCACAAACACCATTTCCAACCTTTAATGGAAATAAAACGAATTAACCAATGTTTCTTGATACGTTTCAACCAATAATAATACAAGGCTGTATTCACGAGAGAAGCAAGGAATTCATTTAGAGCTAATTTTTAATAATAAATACGAATTGTTCCATCGTATTTCGCTCCATTTTTTAAAACCGGAATGTTTCTACTTGTTATTTGTCAAGTAACATATGACACTCTAGTATACAAAAAATATGAATTGCAAATTTAAAAATTAACCTCAAATTGTAACACTCAATTATAATTATTAAATTACGCAATATTTTTTTTTTTACCGCATCATGCAGTAATTAAACCAACATCGACAACAATAAAAGTAACAAATGGGGCCAAAAGTTCAGCCGGACTTGTTTAATATACGATACTTTATTTCAGAACCTAAATCTACGCTTTTACGGGTAATATAGAAAAAATGTACCATCAAATATTAGTCATCATACTCTAAATCAAAAAATTGTTTGGCAAGAAGATCCTTCACAACCTCTTAATGAGTACGAATTAATGACGGTTACATATGGGACTGCATCTGCACCTTACTTGTCAATGAAAATTTAAAAAAACACAAACGTCAATTAATGGCAGTGTTATCAGGTGCTGGTATGAATCTACGCAATTAAGTTACAAACGATGATCGTTTAAAACAAAATGTAACTGAAGGTGATTCATATATTTCATCAGAATGTATAAAAACGTTGCGTATTCATTGGGATGCATAAGTAGATCGTTTTCAGTTTAATCTTAATATAGATTAAAAGGCTTCTGAAATTACAAAACGGAATGTGCTGTATCTTGCATGGGAAAAATGTTTAACTCATTTGGTGGTCTGGTTAGTGCAGTAATTGCATCTATAATTTCTCAACTTACAGTTGGAAGAACAATGACCAGATGCATTAAAGCAAAAATGGGAAGCATTTTAAAAGCAGTTAATCAATATCAACAATATCCAATTGCCAAGATTTATTATGCAACCAAAAATAATAAAGGTTGAACTACAAGTTGGTGCAGAGTTGCACCATTAGCAGTTCAATCAATTCCACGTTTAGAATTAAATCCGGTTCTACTGTTAGCTAGAATTAGTTACCGCCTTGGAAATCAAAAGTATGTAGCACATAGGATTTTTGAAATTCAGCAACTTACTGCCGAAATGTTTGGTATCTTGAACGAAGGCAAGAAGAATCCTGAGGATATTTTACGTAGATTACACTTCTGCCTGAAGTTTTAAAAAAAATGAAATAAGATATAATGGGGTAACGTCTAAGGATGTAATAAACCATATTTATTCAGTGTATGAATTACCGGACATACAACCTGCTACTTGTACTTTTTTAACTTTCTTAACAATCAGATTTGGAGAGGTTTTAAGATTAAAAACATTTAGTTCATATGAAAAGCTGTTAATATATTTTGGAAGCTCTAATGATTTTAAATAAGATAAATAATGAACAGTTTATTCGTGTTGGATGGACGTATTAGTAAATCTTCGTTATCGTTTGGTGAAAAACACTAATATTTGTTGCAAGACGACCATGTATCAGATTTATTAGTATGGAATGTTCATTAAATCAGCATTGCTGCATTCAACAGACAATAACCAAGTTCAAGCTGCGGTAATGGATTTTGAAGGGGGGTTTATTTATGTAAAAACCATTGTAATGTTAAGCGTATTTCAAATTTAAGGTTAAACCATTGTAGCAATTGTTGTACAGAGCATTTTATAATACATACAGGATTGAATTTTTGTGGACCATTATCCGTGCTAGATAGGATTCATGAAAATACCACATAAAGTAAGGTTTATGTTAGTGTATTCATATGCATGACAAGGAAAGCTGTTCATCTAGAGGTATTAGTAGGTAATACTGCATCTCCCTTCATAGCAAGTATGAAGTGATTTTGCAGAGGACGAGGTAGACCAAGATCGATAATGGCACAAATTTTTAAGGGGCGAATAATAGAATCAAGGAAATGGAAACGTTGCTAAAAAACCAAATGAAAAAATCACTAAATTTTGTAGTGGAAAGGGTTTCAAATGGAATTTCATTCCACCTAGAACGCCACTTTAGAATTTTTGACACGTTAATACTAGAGGTAGAAGAGGCCATAAATTCAAGACCTTTTAACACCTATGTCATCTGGTTCAATTAATTTTGAACCATTGACTCCAGAGGGGATGGTATATTTCCAGCTTTACTTCAAAAAAGTAATGAGCAAATACTTCCCCCAGCTTGATCTAGATATTTCGGGCAAGTTATGCTTTTAACTATATTCCGAAACTATGGAGGAAGGTTAATGTGGTCATTATATAAAGGGGGGGGGGAGGTCGTCCAGACACCCAGGCCAAGGCATGTCGACCAATTAGCCTCACATCGTTTCTGTTGAAGACGATGGAAAAAATCCTGAACTATGAAATAAGAAGCGAGATCCTTGGAAAAAATCCGCTGCATCGGGGCAAGTTTGCCTATCAAACTGGTAAATCCACTGTGATGGCCCCTTAGCGGTATAGTCACGAGGGTTGAAAAAGCGGTGACATAAAGAAATTGCCCTTTGTGCCTTTGTGGACATTGAGGGGGCGTTTGATAATAGAGAGGGCAGCGATGGAAAAAAGAGTTTCGCTTTCTACAATTAGGTGGATCTGCTCCATGCTGGAACATCATGAGATTACAGCCAGACTAGGTGGAGAATCAGTAACCATCAGGGCCGTAAATGGCTGTCCCCAAGGAGGCCTACTGTCTCTTCTTTTAAAGTCATTGGTTATTGACAGACTACTGGTCCTTCTGAGTGGTCATGGGTTGATGTCCATGTGGCTATCATAATCAGAGGCAAGTTTGATGAGGTCATTTCTGATCGTATGCAAAATGCACTTAATTTAATGTGGCAGTGATGTTACCAGGAAGGACTCAGTGTCAATCCAAACAAAACTGTTATTGTTCCTTTTACGGAGAGGAAAAAGCTCGCGCTTACAACTCCTTCGCTAAACGGTACTATACTGTTCTTTTTTCCAGAGAGGTTAAATATCTAGGGGTTATCCTAGATCAAAAACTGAACTGGAAGCAACATTTGTTAAAAGTTCAAGATAGAGCCACCAAGGCTTTTTGGGCCTGTCAAAGACTCTATGGGTTTACTTGGCGACTACAACCAAAAATGATCTACTGGTCATTTTTTACAATCATTAGGCATATGGTCACCTACGCATCGGTTGTATGGTGACCTAAAACTGAGCAGAAGGCAACGCAAACTTTATTGAATAAGGTTTAGTGTTGAATGAAAATATGTTAGACCGCTGCGATGGAGTCACTTCTAGGACTGACACCGTTTCACTTGCATGTTAAAAAGGGTGCTGCAATTATGGCCCTGAAAATGCAGGCGGAAGGAAATATCAAACCAGGAAATATGGTGGGTGGAATGCCTTCCGACTGTATGCCAGCTAAACTGGACTTCCACAAACCATTTTTTGTTAGGTTACCTGACGGGGGTGTGTGGAGGGCAGGTGGACCATCCTTTGAGCGAGGGTCCATGGTATAGTTTACAGATGGATCAAATCGGAAGATGGGGCGGGGGTAGGAATATACGGGAGTGGCACTGCCTAAACGATGCAAAGATTTATATTGTATCAGACAGCCAATCGGCCTTAAAGACTCTTAGGTGTTGTACCGTTGAGTCAAGGGATTGTCTGAAGATTATTAAACATCTGGCAGGCTCAAATAAGGTAACACTTATGTGGGTGCCAGGTCATACAGGAGTCGAAGGAAACGAGGCAGCTGATGACCTCGCCCGCGAGGGTTCTGCCTCCCCATTTATTGGACCAGAACCCTTCTGCAGCATCACTAACGGAGACCTTAGAGCAGCAGTAAATCGCTGGGAGGATGTTCAAAAGTCCTCTTACTGGCGCAGAATTTCAGGTTTGCGACAGGCGAAGAAATTTATATCACCTTCGTCTGTCAGGATTAAGGAGTGCATCTATGTGTTTTGTACGAGGATGGTAAGAATCTGTCTGTTATGTTATTGCTCCACCGCCTTTGAAAAAAATATAACCAGTGGTGGACTTTCTTTCATCAAGATCACTCGCCCAGTCGGCATCACTAAATCCCGTAGTGTTTTCCTGTTCTGATTTCCTATAATTTAGCTTCGCACCTATTGTGCCCTTCAAATAACGGAAAATTCGTTTCACTGCAACCCAATGTTGTTTGCCGGGATTATTTGAAAAACGACTCACCAAATTCACTGCGTAGGCAATATCAGGTCGCGTACCTTGGGCTGCATACAAAAGGCTGCCTACCGCTTCTTGAAATGGAATTTTCTTCATGTCCTCAATTTCGGCTTTGCTGGTTGGTGACATATTTTTGTCTAACTTGACGTTTATGTCGATTGGTGTCGCAACAGGATTAGATTGCGACATGTTGAATTTTTCCAAAATCCTGGTAATGTATTCTTGTTGATCCAGCGATAAAATTCCCTTTTCTCGATCCCTTGTAATTCGGAATCCTAATATGCTTTGCACCTCTCCAATATCTTTCATTTGAAAACGTTTGACTAGTTCGACTTTCAGACTCTTGCTTTGTGCTTTGTTGGTACTTAAAATCAAAAAATCATCGACGTAGACCGCAACAAACAACTTATGATGTTCGTCGATTTTATGATAGATACACCTATCAGCTTTAGATCGTGTCATGCCGATCTCTACCAACACATTGTCTAACTTTTCGTTCCAGGCACGGCCGGCTTGTTTTAATCCATAAGGTGCCTTTTTCAATTTGCACACTTTACCTGAACCATCCGCGAAGTTTTCTGTTTGTAACATATACACCGTTTCCCTCCATTCACCTTGAAGGAACGCAGACGCTGCATCCATCTGCTCAATATACATATCGTATTGAACAGCCAATGCCAATAGACAGCGAATTGAGCTATACTTCACCACCGGTGCATACGTCTCCTCATAATCCAATTCTTCACGTTGGGCACAACCCTTTACCACGAGCCGTGCTTTGTATTGAACTGAACCATCTATTTTTAATTTGGTTTTAAACACCCATTTTGAGTTGAGCGCTTTGCCTTTAGCCGGTAAATTGCATAGAGTCCATGTTTCGTTTGCCATAATTGCTTCATATTCATCTTTCATAGCTTGTCGCCACGAATTACTATCACTGCAACTCAATGCTTCTTCAGCACTAAGCGGATCATTCGTCGATAACTCAATTGATGAATAAACAAAATCTTCTTTCCTGTTTGACTTTGGTGCCCTTCCTGAACCCCTACTTTCACAGTTCTGAATTACTGCAATGTCTGGACAATAATCGCTATCAGAATCATTTACTTGTGCGTCAACAATCGTTTCATCAATAGAACATTCATCTTCGTCGCTTGGGCTGTCATTATCTCCCACTTCATTCGGCAATGGTAAAGAAATACGTTTCGAATGAATTTCTGATGAATCAGATACGACCGGAGTGGTATCCCTAACCAACGATTGTTCATTATTTAACATTTGGAAAAATTGGACGTCTCCATTGTTGTTTAAATATTTACATGACTCATCAAAAATACAGTCACGGGCTGAGAAAACCTCATCATTCACTGGATTGTACACACGATAGCCCTTTTGAGTTTCACAATAGCCAACATGCATTGTTCATGTATTGTTGTGCTGTTGGATCGAACTTTTTCCGGTTTTGTTTTGGCACGTGTACCATAGCCTTTGATCCAAAAACCCTCAAGTTCAACAAATTCGGTTGTCTCCCAGTTTCGGTAAACCAGAATCTAACAGAAGACACCTCGTTTTTTCGACAATCGTCCGATTCATGCGTTCACACAATCCGTCCTGCTGTGGATTATATGGAATTGTCGTCTGATGTTGTATCCGTCTGATGTTGAAATCTGAAGAAAACTCTGGAGTTCTTTGTTACAAAACTCTCCACCGTTGTCTGTCCGCAGAACCTTTAGTTTTTCTCTACATTGATTTTCGACAAATGCTTTAAACCTTTTGAAAACGCACACTACTTCATCTTTGGATTTTAATAAGTAAACGAACGTCTTTTGCGTGTAATCATCAACCAAGGAGAAAAAATAACGCGATCCACTAACTGATTTTTCTTCCATGGGTCCGCACAAATCTGCATGAACTTATTCCTAAAAGAGTTGCTGTTGCAATTAGCTGATTGAATTTGTCAAAAATCCTACACTGGCGGTCATCGAAAACTATCACTTTACCATTTTTTGCCATCTGACCAACAGAAAGTAAGTTTGTCGCTAATTCGGGCACATACATTACGTCAGCTGTGACAGTTGCCTTTTTATTGTCAATTATAATGTCCAGATTACACGTTCCCTTACAGTTGACTGGCACCTTTTCATTGTTAGCCATGATAACCTCTTTAGGTGTCGACAATTTGGAACAATTTGTAATAATTTGCATATTATTTGTCATATGCGATGATGCGCCGGAATCAATATACCATTCATCATGAATTTTTGTTTCATTTACCGCAAAAATTGATAATAAAGCCCGTTTATTTTCCGTCTCCTTTTTCTTGAGCGGAAACTTGCATTTATTTGCGAAATGACCAATTTGGTTACAGTTGTAGCATCTTGGTTTAAATCACTTTCTATTTCCTTTGGAAATAAACGCTGTATTTATCAAACTCTTGGTATCACCGTACTCACTAACGAGTAATTTTGATTTTACGTACTCCCCTGTAACTTTCGTTTCAGAACTTTCCATGGCCATAATTATTGGTTGAAATTTTTCTGGTAAATCCGCAAGTAAAAACGTCCCATTCCATTCCTCATCGACTATCAAACCAATGTCGTTTAACTTTTGAGACGCACATATGATTGTTGTTACATACTGCTCCATTGATGGACAATTTTCAAGTTTGGTGTTGATCATTTTTCGCATTAACGCGATTCTATTCGATAGTCCATCATGCTGGAATACTTTCTTTAATTTTCCCACACTTCTTTTGAAGTTTCTAGACTACGAATATGCATATAAACACTTGAATGCACGCACATGATGATCTTCGATTTTGCTTGTGTTTCTCGCTTGGCCTTCTTCATTTCATCTTTTGTTTCGTCTTTATTTTCGATACAACACCACAGGTCTTCATGCTCCAGATATGCTTTCATGGCAAATTCCCATTCATTATAATTTTCTCGTCCCATTAATTTTTTTACTGGAACGCTATTCGATGCCATGATTTATTTAATTATCGAATTTACTGATACACTTTATACGCTAATTACTTTATTACTCAATTAATAACTATGTTTTTTACCCGATTCCACAATAAAACAGCCAAAAATCTGGGCCCATAACCTGTTGAAAACAGATTTTTGGTATTTGGAAATAAAACACGTCTCTTACTTATTATGAGTAAAACGGAAGTCACATATATAGTATATATTTCATTTGACAGAATGTTGCCTACAAACCAGCTTATCAGCTGTCCCAATTAACAACATAAATTCACCCTATATACACAGAAAAAAAAGATTGCTATTATTAAACAAAACTTGCTATATTTAATAATTTTTACCCCTTGATTTTCAGCTAATCAAGCCCCCTGATTAAATGGAAAAATGGGTCGAATAATATAATACATTTTCGTTTTTCTTCTTTTAAGAAACTCATTTTAAATTCAATGGAAGATATCATTTCTTAAATCTAGAATTATTTTGCTAAATTTATCATTTATTTTTAAATGGTTATTATTTATGCCAAGAATGTGGCTCTTGCTTAAGCGAGGTACAATTTCGATCAAATTTAATACGTCCTCATCTAAAATAAAATTTTAATTTTACTGGAATTAAGAAATAATTTGCTTTTTATAAGAATTTTCTATTAAATTTACATCGGAATACTTGCTTTATTTGAGAAAGGGTAAGATTAATTCGATATCATTCTTGCTTGAATATAGAATATGGGTTATCTATATTCAAGCAAAAATGATATTAAATTAATCTTGCCCTTTCTCAAATAAAGCAAATATTCCGATTTAAATTTAATAGCAAATTATTATCAAAAGCAAACTTTTTCCTAATTCAATTATAATTGAATTAAGAAATATCATAATTAGCTTTTGATAAAAACTTTCAATTATTGCATAGAAATTGGGATGTGAACTAAGACGCTTTAAATTTTACCAAAATTAATTTTAACTGTAGCTTGATATGTCAAATATGTACTAAGAAAATATTTATTTTTGGGAAATGAGTATTTTGTAGTATGAGAATTATGTAGTAATAAAAATGAATAATATAATTTTTAAAACAGCATATTTCGTTTTTAATTCAAATTCAATTTATATAAAATAATAATTAATATAAAATCAATAGACATAGCTATAATATTAATAATAATAAAATATTTGGTAATATAATGTTATAATAATATAAATATAAAATTAATCTATAATAATTATAATAATAGTTATAGTAATATTGTATTATAGTAATAAAGCCTCAATTATAATAAAGTTTTTTTTAAATGAGCGCTGGTTGTTTACACTTTGTGCCATCCAGTAAATATCACTTTAAATACGTCTTTTGTCAGATGGTTTAGTATAGTTTCAAGTAGCGTATTTGTAAAATTACTATTACTAGACATTTTTGTAACAAATCATTATTATTATTATTGGGGGGATGCGGGCGATCAGCCACTTCGCACTGCGACCTAAAAGATCTATTGTGCTGGCCCCAAAACACTCCCTTATTTTACTTTTTTAAATAAGATTAGGGGAATTTTTCACTTAAATTTTTCAATTTTTGAAAAAGCAAAAATTTTGAGTCCGGTTACAAAATTTGAAAACCAATATCGATCTGAAAATGTATAATAATTGTGTTTAAGTAATAAATAAATTTCAAAAGATGTCAGCTGTTAATCATCTCGTTTGCTTTTAATGTATTTTTTGATGAATCTTTAAATTATTTAAGGCGCCCTCCAACGGAGACTTCAGCTCTTCAAACACTCCCTTAAATTTAATTTTCTAAGGGAAGCTTTTTTACTAAAATTTTCCCATTTTTTAAAAAGGAAAAAATTTGAGCCCGGATACAAAATTTGGAAGTCAATATCGATCTGAAAATATGTAATAATTGTAATTATTGTAATAAATAAATTTCGTTTTAGTTTTAAATGACTTACTAATCTACTGCCATTCGCTGATTTCAAAAGAGGTCACCTATTAATCATCTCGTTTGCCTTTAACGGATTTGATGAATCTTTGAATTCTTTGAGGCGCCCTTTTGCAGGGTTTTTCAGTGTTAGCTAAATGTTAATATCTTAAAAATAGTTATGCTTTTAGTGTCATTAGTTTATTACCAAATTTTTGCAATTTTAAGTACAAATTTATGTTATTCAAAATGACGAAGCTGTTCCAAATTAATCAAATATAAAACATCACACATCATTGAAATAATTAAATATTTATATTTGAATCATTACAATTTTAACAAATAATACTATAAATTAAATAGACACTGGATGCGTCCGAAATGCAAAATGCACATTTAGCGAAGTGACATTTGAAAAGCTGCATGCGACGTAGTTCTTGCGTGCATTTTTAATATGTATTGTTTGAACGGTCCGAATTTAAATATTTTTATGATTTTAATGAAACGTAATTTATCACAAAAATTCGTATTCTACAAAATGTGCATTTAACATCGCATTTCGGAAACCCCCACTATTTCCACTTATACACAACAAAAAAATTACGCACTACTCAACAAAAAGAAGGACACAAAGATGGTGATGCACACGGCGTTTTTCTACAACATAATTGATGTTGCAGATTTTCGTTAAAAATAATCCGATTGGATAAAAATACAGAAACGCCGAAAATTCTAAAGAGATTTTAGACACACAATTTATTACACAATTAATACTTACATAAATGTATTCTCACTTTTTCCACAATAAGAAACTTTAAAAATGTATTAAAACGCAAAAATCAAACTAGCACTTAGGACATTCTCAACTCAACAGAACAAGAAGGTCTGAAATCATAAATATTTTCGGTTTTAAAACCGTTTTAAAATATTGATGCGCATGCGTAAGTTTAGCAAGGCTTGCTTATTAAAAGCATTACGTTATAGAACTAAGCGAGTGTGTGTTTATTTCAAAAAATGGTTGCTGTAATTTAGAAATATTGCTAAATTAATACATAATTTTAAATAGAGCTTGCTAAATATTAGCAACAGTATTTAAAATATGTTATTAGTTAAGAAAGTTTTGCTAGAATTTACTAGGCCCTTCTCGTTTATTAAAATATTGTGACGGTGACACCTAGTGTGTAATAGAATAAGTTAAAATTAATAGCTCAATGTTAAACTGTTCTAAATGGAATTTTCCATGATACAATTGTTATACACTATTCTAACTAGAAAAATCATGAGCTTTCTAGAAGTTTGGTTTGTGTATATAAAAAGGCGAACGAAATCGAATTGGATCAGTTATATTTGGTAAGCGATAGTATAAAGATTAAAAGTGAATTAAAAAGTGTTTTTGTGGAAATAAAAATTATAAGTGTACAGTAAAAATTTGAGAGTAATTTATATAAAGTGATTTTGTGAATTTTTATTAATAAACTGTGTTGTAATAATTCTTGTGTGAAATAAATAAATTCGTTGGTGATAAATTAAATTGAGTTTGTATTATTCACAATCCAGTGATACGAACCTTGATTGACAAGGCAAAAACGTAACAAATTGGTGACAGCGGTGGGATTGTGAATAAAAAGATCAAGAAAATGATTTTCAACTAATTAAAAGTTCCAGAATTAAAGAGGGAACTTGAGAAACGGGGTTTGGTCACTGATGGTGCTAAAGCAGCTCTACAAGCGCGACTACGTGAGGCCATGCAGAACGAAGGGCTGAACGCTGACCATTATGATTTTGGCGTGGAAGTAACGGATGCGGCAACTGTAGAGAAAGCAGAAGATAAACAACCGTTGGTCGAAAAGACACAAGAACATTCTGGAAGTTTCGATTTGTCACAGTTAATAGCTGCTATGAACCAGATGACAGGACAGATGAGTCTAATGAAACAACAAAACGAACGACAGCTAGGAGAAATTAAAAATCAAATGGTGCAACAAGGAGAGCAGTCAAATCAAGAAATGAAACGACAAATGGTGAAAATTGAGCAGTCAAATGAGCGACAGTTGGAGACTATAAACCAGTCAAACCTAAAAATGGAACAACAAATAGAGAAAATTGAACAACCAATCCAGGAAATTGCAGATGGGCAAAAGAGAATGGACGAGAAACTTCTCGAATTATCTACTAACATACACGGCGAAGTAGAGAAGCTACAAATGGAGATTCAAAAGGTTGACGAAAAATTAGAAACGAAGGTTCAACATGTTGAAGAGAAATTGCAAACGGAGATTCAACAAGTTGTGGAAAAATGTCAACGTCTCGAGAAAGATCTAACTGATGTCAAGGCAAGTGGAACAACGGTGCAAGTGGTACAGACCGTTCAATCAGTTAAGTTAAAACCACCAAACTTCGACGGTACATCATCTTTCGGCATTTTCAAATTTCAATTTGAAACGGCAGCCAATCAAAACCGTTGGAATGATGAACATCTTGTCGCAGCGTTAATAGTGGCCCTTAAAGGTGAAGCAGCGGAGGCCTTACAAACAATTCCGGAAAAAGATCGCAACAGTTATCTCGAAATTATGAAGGCGCTGGATAGGAAGTACGGCAGTGACCACAAGCGTGAAATCTATCGAATGGAATTGAAAAGCCGCTACCAAAAGGGAGGAGAATCACTTCAGGAATTTTCATCGGCAATCGAGCGATTAGTACATCTAGCTCATACCAGTACGTCGGCCGATTATATGGAAAGGCTTAAAATTGACGCATTCATTGACGGCATTCGAGATCCAGAAACACGCAGGGCGGTGATGTTGTCACCTAAAGCAACCTTTGCGGAAACCATCGCTTGTGCGTTAACAAATGAAACTGCACAAGCCATCACCAAACCGTCAATGAAAATACGCCGAGTAGAAATCGATACAAGTATAAACAACGAGCGGTCAACACCAAGATTCCGAGATGGAAGCGGCAAAATCAGATGTTGGGCATGTGATAAGGTCGGTCACGTCTCTGCTGAGACTGCTGGGAATTAAGAAGAAAAAGGGGAAGATCACCATCTCCTATGCAGCGACGACCAAGCGGGGAGCAGGCGTTGGCTAGGCAAGAAGGCCAAATGACGGCGGAGTCGTTAAACTACAAAGAGTCAGCTTAAAGGGGCAGAAGCTGACTCCCACAACCGATTGCCCCATAACCTCCATCCGCGTTTCGAAAGTAGCAAGAGGCGGTGACAGCTTAACAATCAAAGGCGACATTGATGGCACAGATTGCATCATCACACTGGATACGGGAGAAAATCGCACGATTGTCCGTAAAGATCTGATCGATGGAGATATACAACCAGCTAATGGATTGAAGTTACAAACAGCAACTGGAGGTAGTTCAATAATAAAAGGCAAAAAGATCGTGAAAATAAAAATCGGAAGAACTCTTTTCCAACACGAAGTGCTGATTGCAGATATTGTGGATGAAGTCATTATGGGGATGGACTTCATAAGGGCAAATGGCTTCGTGGTGGATGTTGGACGAGGAGTTTTAATTTACGATAACATCGAGTTGCCACTTCAATCTAGTAGTGCCGGAGCAACTACCAAGCGAATTATTATTGATCATCGGGAAAAGCTGCCACCAAACTCAGAAACGATCGTGTGGGGAAGATTGGAGGGAGGTTCTGGGTCACCCAGGTTGTGGGTTGTGGAAGCTAACGAAGAGGAGAACGGAGCCAAGGAAATTATAATCGGGAAAGCCCTAGTTAAACCAGACAACGACTATAGAGTACCAATTAGGACTCTAAATCTCTCGGATAAGACGAAAACCATCAAGAAAGGGACAGTCATCGGCAAATGTAACGAGGTTTCAACTATAGTAAAGTGTGAACAGAGAAGTCCGGTTGAAAAAGCCGACATGCAAGGGCAGAAAGAAATGGTAGAACAACTTATGCAGAAATGGACCGAAGATCTTACCGAGGCACAGAAAAATTCTGCACATGAACTACTCAAACGGTACACGTCCATATTCTGCAGTACATCGGATAATAACGGAAGGACCTCAATGGTAAAGCACCGCATTGATACGGGAGCAGAGATGCCAATTCGTCAACCACCCAGGAGACTACCTTTGGCAAAACAAGAAGAAGTCAATCGAATGGTAACAGATATGCAGGCAGCAGGAGTAATTGAACCATCTAATAGCCCATGGAGCTCACCGGTAGTATTGGTCGAGAAGAAGGACGGTAGCATGAGATTTTGCGTTGATTACCGAAAACTCAATGCTGTGACGAAAAAAGATAGCTACCCACTGCCAAGGATCGATGAAACGTTAGACACATTATCGGGTGCTCAAATATTTTCGACATTAGATCTACAAAGTGGCTATTGGCAGGTGGAAGTCCATGAGGAAGATCGCGAGAAAACAGCGTTCAGTGTGGGTAACGGACTTTGGCAATTTAATGTTATGCCGTTCGGATTATGTAATGCCCCTGCGACTTTTGAACGATTAATGGAGCGCGTGTTAAAGGGATTACATTGGAAGACTTGCCTAATATATCTGGACGACATCATCGTTATGGGGAAGGATTTTGACGAGCATCTAAAGAACTTGGCGGAAGTTTTGGATCGGATACAGGCTGCCGGATTGAAGTTAAGTCCAAAGAAGTGTAAGCTGTTCAGAACTGAAGTCAAATATTTGGGTCATCTCGTAACGATTAATGGAATTCACACCGACGAAGAAAAGATCGCAGCGGTAAAGAACTGGCCAAGACCTAAAAATTTACACGAATTACGAAGCTTTCTCGGATTGTGCACCTATTATAGACGCTTCGTGCCAGGATTCGCCAACATCGCCAAGAGTTTACACGAGTTGACCAGGAAGAACAAGGCATTCGAATGGAAGAATAACCAGGAAGAAGCATTCGTGGAACTAAGGAGACGGTTGTGTGTCGCGCCAATCCTCGCGTACCCTATACCCAACGTGAAATTTATTTTGGACACCGATGCAAGTAATGACGGTATAGGAGGTGTGTTATCACAGGAAATTAATGGTCAAGAAAGAGTTATTGCGTACTTCTCCAAAACATTATCAAAACCGGAGCGTAATTACTGCGTGACACGGAAAGAATTGTTGGCTATAGTGGAGTGTGTCAAGCATTTCCATAAGTATCTTTATGGCCAAAAATTCCATTTACGGACAGATCACGGCGCTTTACGGTGGCTGTTACAATTCAAGAATCCAGAGGGACAAGTAGCACGCTGGATCGAACGTCTTCAAAGCTACGATTTCCAAATTGAACATCGGAAGGGAAGTGCACACAGAAATGCCGACGCATTATCAAGACGGCCGTGTCCAGTAGAATGTAAACATTGTGGCCATGTTGAAGCAAAGGAAGGCATCATCTACGTTAGGCTTACCCAAGTGATGCCTGATGAGGAGTGGACCGACGAAATGATCAGGAAAGAGCAATTGGATGATACGGATTTATCAGTTATAATGGAATGGAAGGAAAAGGAACACCGGCCAACTTGGTGCGAGATCGCGGACAAAACTCCCATTGTCAAGGCTTATTGGGCTCAATGGGATAGCCTCCGTCTTGAGAATGGCTGTTTAAAACGATTGTGGGAAAGCACGGATGGCAAAGTGAAGCAATTGTTGCTGGTGATACCAAAGTGCCGGATTGCAGAAATTCTGAAGGAGTATCATGGAGGAGCAAGTGGGGGCCACCTTGGAATTAATAAAACTCTAGCAAAGATACGTCAACGATTCTACTGGGCAGGATGTAGGCAGTCAGTGATAGAATGGTGCCAAAAATGTGACCAATGTGCGGCGGTGAAGGGACCCGCACGCAAAAGTCGTGGAATCATGAAACAATATAACGTCGGAGCACCATTCGAAAGAATTGCAATGGATGTAGCGGGGCCATTTCCCACCACCGAGAGCGGCAACAAATATGTGCTGGTAATAATGGATTATTTCAGCAAATGGCCGGAGGTGTACCCCATTCCCAATCAGGAGACGACAACAATAGCTGATGCCGTAGTAAACCGTTCATACCGATCAAGGACGGAATTTTGAATCGGTGGTGTTTCAAGAAATATGCCAGATGCTCGGTATAAATAAAACGAGAACAACGCCTTTGCATCCACAGTCTGACGGTATGGTGGAAAGATTCAATGGTACATTGGAGGAATATCTAGCAAAGGTCGTTGAGAAAAACCAACGTAACTGGGATCGACATATACCGATGTTTCTGATGGCCTATCGATCAGCAATACATGACACAACCGGAATGACACCAGCTAAAACGTTATTTGGAGATAATCTACGGTTACCTGGAGATCTAAAGTTTGGGGCTGTACCATCATCGGCTTTATGTGGACAAGATTACGTAGACCGAATGAAAGAGGAACTTAATGAGATTCATCAATTTGTACGGGAGAAAATACGGATGTCAAGTGACCGGATGAAGGCTCGATATGACATACGAGCAAATAACCAGGGCTTCCAGGAAGGGCAATTAGTATGGCTTCACAACCCGCAACGGAAAAAGGGATTATCACCGAAGCTACAACCAGCATGGGAAGGACCTTATACTGTCATCACAAGGATGAATGACGTGGTTTATCGGATACGGAAGGGACATCGAGGTAAACCAAAGGTGGTGCATTTGGAAAGGCTGGCCCTGTACAGAGGAGGTGATTTGGGTCCTATTCGGGACGAACAGGCTTAGGTGGGGGGTAGTGTGACGGTGACACCTAGTGTGTAATAGAATAAGTTAAAATTAATAGCTCAATGTTAAACTGTTCTAAATGGAATTTTCCATGATACAATTGTTATACACTATTCTAACTAGAAAAATCATGAGCTTTCTAGAAGTTTGGTTTGTGTATATAAAAAGGCGAACGAAATCGAATTGGATCAGTTATATTTGGTAAGCGATAGTATAAAGATTAAAAGTGAATTAAAAAGTGTTTTTGTAGAAATAAAAATTATAAGTGTACAGTAAAAATATGAGAGTAATTTATATAAAGTGATTTTGTGAATTTTTATTAATAAACTGTGTTGTAATAATTCTTGTGTGAAATAAATAAATTCGTTGGTGATAAATTAAATTGAGTTTGTATTATTCACAATCCAGTGATACGAACCTTGATTGACAAGGCAAAAACGTAACAATATGTTTAGCTGCGTTATTAAAATATGGAAAGCTGCAATAGCGTTTCTAAGATGCATTTTATCTATGTTTTAATGCTTATGAAAACTCGAAGCGTCTTATATTCGAGCGCGTCTCGAACTTAATATAATCGGAGTTTTTTGTTATAATTTTCTTGCGTCCTAGAATCGTAGTTTAAAAATAAAAATTAATTTATTGAAAATTATATAAATTTGTTTCTGTAATGCCCGATTTCACAAAAAAAAGAAGTAATCTCTAGTTAAATAATGTTTCCTCCTGAAAGAAGAAAGTTTTATTAAATTGCGATTTATTTCATAACACAAATTCAACGCCTGCCAATTTTATTTCTTACATGGACATTTTAACTGGAGAGCTAAATATTTAACTGCCCAATTTCGTCGAGCTAAATATTTAGCTGAAGGCTAAATATTTCTATGTAAAAATAAAATATAATCAACTTGCATAGAATTTGTATTATGAAACAAAACGTAATTTTATAGAAGATGAAAGGGTGGAAATATTATTTAACTAAGGGTTGGATATTTTTGTGTGAAACCGGGCATTAATATCGCATGTGCCTTGCAATCCAAGATGTATCGTACAATCGATGTTTCAGAAAAAAATATTTTTTTTTTAAATATCTAAATTGAAAAAACCGCGAAACCTGTATTATTTAAAATCTTTGGAAAAATACATTTTAATGTACGAGTATTTGGAGAAAACAAAATAATTGAAAATGTTGATACATACATAGATATACAAACATTATTCTAGAATATTCTGGAATATTTAGTTGAAGGTCAACAGTGCAATGTTTCAGCTGAGAAGACCGTGTAATAGTTATAAGTAATAAAGAATATTTCGTATAAGACTATAATGAATTTAGTAATAATCTACATTCAAGCAAGAATGATATAGAATTAATCTTACCTTTTCTCAAATAAAGCAAGTATTCCGATATAAATTTAATAGAAAATTCTTATAAAAAGCAAAGTTTTTCATAATTCAAGTAAAATTAAAATTTGATTTTAGATGAAAACGTATTAAATTTAATCGAGGTGTTACTTCGCTTAAGCAGGAGCCACTTTCTCCGCATAAACAATAATCATTTAAAAACAAATAATACATTTAGGAAAATAATTGTAGATTTAAGAATTGATATTTTCTATTGAATGAAACACCAAAATGTAATACCCTATTCGACCCAACACTCCATTTAATAAAGGGGCTTGATTAGCTGAAAATCAAAGGGTATAAACTAGTAAATATGGGATTTGTTTTATAGAATAGATAACGAAATCTATTTTTTTCTGTATGCATGAATATGCACAAATTTTGTATGTAACTGAATAATTATGTTGAATTTAAGTTTTGCTTCATTATTTAAAAAAAAAGTCTAAAAAAATAGAAGTTATATTTTTAATACCATATTAAAAATAGTGATCTGATTTAAGCAAAATCTTTCTGGTTAGAAATACAAAACGCATGCTAATTTTAACCACTATTTTGTTTAATATTGTACTGCTAATTAAGTCGCTTTCTTGTATTAAGCAAGGTTAATTTAATGATAATCAATTATTACATTTCTTAATTTAAATATTAAATTCTTGATTCTATAATTATTTTAGATTCTTATTTTAAGATAAATATAGTTAAATCAAATATTTTTAGTTTATATTGAGCAAAAACTAATTTATTTTTAAATTTTACAAATTTCTTTAATTAAAAAATGGGATTTTCTATTCTAAGTAAGTTCATTTCTTTCTCTATACCAACAGTATTATCAGATTCATTAAGAGACTGAATATTGACTGGACGGTTAATTATGCAGGGTCTAGCACAATAGATCTTTTAGGTCGCAGTGCGAGGTGGCTTATCGCCAAAAATAATAACTGTCTTGTTAATTGTTTTGTTAATTTAATTCTACAGAAGATGCAAAATAATTAATTTTATGAGTTTGAGGTAAACTAACAAAATAAATTCTTTGCTTATGGTGTACTTTAACGTTTATGAAATTTTATTTATATCAAAAAAATAAATTGACGAAATATCAATTTAATACAGGATTCCGAACGAACCCGAACCTGCACCAGTGAGATTTTTTAATCACATTTTAATAAACACGACCCAAAACTCGGAGTTGGGTTCAAAATTCATTTTTCACAATAAGTCACTGAGACTTCCATTAAAAGAAAATGGGTTAAGATCTATAATCCTTTAAATGGATATTTTTATGTAAATAAATAATTTTTTAATTTTATGTTTTAACCCGAACCCGTGCGCGAACCAAATTATTTTCTATCACTGAACCTGAACTCCAACCCGAAATGGGCAAGATTCGAGACGACTCTGATTTAAAGGCTTTGACACATGAGAGCTACATACCGCTTTTGTGGATTTACACTTTTTGTAGTCTTCTGAGTCAGGCATTTTTGTTGTAGTGACAACAGCCGTAAAACTCATATTTCAACTTTCTTTATTTTGTGGCAGTATATTTCGTCAATTCAAGAATTAATAAAGGGTTTGTGAAAACAGGTAATAAGAATGAAATTGTTCTAAATGAAATGTACAATAAATTTTGAAGTGTAATGGTTTTAAAGGCACACCTTTAAAAATTACTTTTTCCGACTCAGGCAATAAGATAAACAAACATTTGGTTCAAAACGACCGTAGTTTTGAATTTTTAAAATTTTTATTCGAACTGGGTCATTCATAACCATAAGCGAAGTAAATAATTCGCTGGCACGTCCACAATTTGATAACCTTTTTCATAACTTGATTTGTGAATTCCACTTATTTAAACTTTACAAATCACAATTTTGCACAGTTAATTCGCGCTTCTAAATAATGTTGAAATAAAATTGTACACCAATTATAGCTAATCAAGATTCACACGGTCAATAAAAGAAATACGAATAATCAAAAAACATGTTACAGAAGTTACTCTCTCTTAAATCAACATTCAATTTTTATTTTTATTTTTATTTTTACAATAACACAGTTCATCTGTTGCGACTCATCACAAATCACATCGTCGCTAGCCAAACAACTTTCTAACATTTATAATTTTGCGTAAAACGACAAAAAACCATCAATATACACATTAACCAGCATCCAAAAGATCCACTTATTTTTTATTGTATTTGTTTTTTTTTTCTTTTCTTCGGATGTCTTAAGTCTTGTGTCTAGAGAGCTTTATTTTTTTTTTGTTAAACTTAAGATTAAGAAAATAAAACAAAACACGAATCAAAAATTGATAAATTAATAGCACGTGTTGGACAGACACACACACACACACACACACGCACACAGTGGTCTTTGATTAATCTTTTTATATTAATAATAAACCAACGATTTTGTTGCAGCTTACAAAAAGCGTTAAGAATATTTTTTATAAGAAAACGAAAAACAAATGAAAGGAAATTCTTAAATATGAAAGAAATCAACTTTCTTTTGTTTCTAGCATTTGTATACGTTTTTTTTTTCATATTAATTATTATTGGAAGAATATTGTTATTATGGTTAACAAAAAGATTCAAGATATTGTTTATTGATGAAGTGATATTGATCGAAAAAAATGTTTTTTTTTATAACAAACTGCCACTCATGTAAACACGATCTGACATGTCATATGTTGCTTATTAATTGTGTCATCAGATTGTACAAAGAATTTGTGCTTATAGGGAAAGTTGATCATAGTCTTTTATACCACCGCGTGTTTACGGTCACCATCTTTAAATCAGAATAAAATAAATCAAATTGTAGGAAAATTTTGAATTATTTGTGCGATTCAATCCTGCGCTTAAAGATGTGGGATTTCACAAATTGATCCAGAAAAAATGAACGAACTCCAAACATATAACCTCAAATAAAACGCTCGACTTTAACACGTTACAAATATGTAATCCAATTTTACTTCTTTTATTTACACTTCTTCTATTGTACACGGTCAAATCAAATCTAACCCAATGTATTATTGGAAACTGTTTTATCGCCTGCTTCGCTATTCATCGAAAAATATTACGTCTCAGGTAGGTATTCCATCTTATATAGGCGTTACATAGGTATTGCATCTTAAGTAAATACTTCGTCTTTGGTTTAAGTATTTCGTCTTTTGGGTCATCTTAGATAGGTAAATATTTCGTCATATGTAAATACTTCATCTTTTAGGTAAATGTCGGCTTATAGGTAAGTAATTATACTTCATCTCTAGGTAAATTGTCAATCCGGGTGTTTTTTCAACGTAGATATAGTGTAGTGGAGTATTACACTCTATGAATTGACCCTCCTCCCTGATCTTCCTCTTCAGATTCACTTTCAGAAGTGTCGAAAATGGTTCTTGGTTGTCTCCATGGTTTCATGTATTCTGCACAGCTCGTTGTTATAATGGGACCTTCGTGAATTCCAACCTTCTCGACTTTATATCTGTCGTTAGGGTTACCCTCTACAATTTTGTATGGCCCCAAAAATTTTGGATATTACTTGAGGTCAGATCCGAATTGCGTACGTTTTATTGCGACCATCTCTCCTACGGAATATTCAATTGCTTCCTTTCGTCTCTTGTTGAATGTTTTTCTATTCTCTTCTTGTATCTTGGAAATCTGTTGTCGTACCTCACTCCGATCGTTTTCTCTATCGATTATGAATTGCTCTATCATTTCATCGAATACGATTTCCGCGATAGTGATGTCTTCCGGGTTCCGCATTTTAACACAGAATATAACTTCAAACGGTGTACGACTGATGCTTCGCTGCCAAGTGCAATTCAAAAATCTTTAAACACTGCTGACATGACTATACCACCTTTCTGGTCGCTCGATAGCTAATTTAGCCAATACGGGTATGATGATTGAATGCATCCGCTCAATTTGTCCGTTTCCTCGTGGGACGCCTGTTGTTATCACCGTGTGGTCAATATTGCTCCCTTTACAATATTCGTCGAAACTGCGTGATGTAAATGCTGTACCGCGATCGGTTACAACACATTTCGGATTTTCAAATATCGTCCTCTGTGCTTCCAACTTCTGGAGGACTTCTTCGGTGGATGTTGTCTTCACCGGGTAAATCCATATGAACTTGGAGAACCCATCTACAACAGAAAAAATAAATTTGTAGTTTTAAGCTGTACTGAATGGACCTAAATGGAACGGTGACTTATCTTTGGGCAAGGAGTGTGAAAACCCCTCCTGCCTTCCAGATTTTTGTATGGCGAGTATACACTCAATGCAATTATCTCGCATTTTTTGACACTTCTCGGACAGTCCCTGACTGTAATAATCTTTTTGTATCATCTCAGTCATTTTCTTGGTCCCAAAATGCCCGATTCTATGAACTCTTGTAATGATTTCATCTTGCAGTGTTTTAGGTACGTAAATGAGCTGGGTTCCCTTTAAAAGTTCTTGTAAAGTCCATGCTCCAACAGGTTCTTAATAAGTTGAATTTTCTCGTCTTTTTTCTGCAGTTCCTCTATTTGATTTATAACTTCATTCTCTAGTATGAGGGTTGCGGGATTTCTACTTAGTGCGTCGACGTGCTTCATTTTAGTGCCGTTTCGTTGTTCCAATTTGTATTCGAATTCTTCTAATGTAAGAGCCCATCCAGCTAGACGTGGTGATTTTTTGAACGTTGTCATCTTAAATGCTGCGCAATCAGTCACAATAGTAAACTTTGTTCCCAATAGATACACCCTGAGTTTTTTTTAAAGCTCCTACTATAGCAAGGACTTCTAGTTTGTATGAGCTGTATCTTTCTTCGGCTGGTTGAGTCTTCTTGCTGAAATAGTAGACGGGATGAAAATTATCATCTTCTTGGCTCTTTTGTAGTAAAACAGCGCCATAACAGTGTTTGGATGCATCTGTGTGTAACTCTGTTTGCACGTTAGGCCTGAAAATACTAAATATAGGAGAACTAATTAGCAACTTCTTTAATGAGTCAAACGCATTTTGTTGGGACGCTCTCCAATCGAACTTATTATTTTTCCTCAAAAGGTCGGTTAATAGTTTTGCTATCAGTGAATAACTACGAGTAGGTGTACATTCTCTAAAATACCCAGTTAATCCTAGATAACTTTGTACTGCCTTCAAATTGTTAGGTATTGGAAAATTTTCGACTGGATGTGTTTTTGCTGGTGATGGTTGGATTTTCTCCTTCGACAAATTGTCATTTTTTCCACCTGAACTGTAATCCATATTCACTGGCTATTTTCATGACATCTTTTAGCTTCTTCAAATTTTCTTCAACATCTCTTGCTTCCACAATCAAATCATCCATATACACCATTAATGTTTTATTCTGAATTAAATATCTAAATATGTAATTTACATATCTTTGAAATACAGCTGGGGAGGTCCACAATCCAAACGGAACACGATTAAACTCATAATGTCCCATGTGTGTCACAAAAGCTGTAAATTTTCGACTCTCTTCCTCAATTAACACAAGAAAAAATCCGTTTTCTAAATCTAGCGTTGAATGTACTTCGGATGAGTGTAATTGATCAATCTGATCTTCTATTAGAGGTAGTGGATACTGATCCATTATCACTTCTCTGTTTAATCTTCTGTAATCTATATACAAGCGTTTGGATCCGTCTTTTTTATTCACTAGCACGACTGGACTTGCGTATTCGGAACAGCTAGGTCTTATTATATCTTCTTGAAGCAATTTGTTAATTTGACGTTCTATTTCCTCCTTTTCTTTAGATGCTACTCTTCTTGGCGGTTGGAAAACAGGACGCTCAGTCTTTAGGATTAATTTCATGACTATTGGAGATTCTTGTGATCGTGTTGATACGTAGTTTTTGATCAGTTGTTCTACCTCCTTTCGATATTCAGCGTTATGGATTTTAATTGTTTCTTCTTCTTCTTCGTTTAACTGGAAAGCACTTAGAAAATTATCTTTTGGTAGTTTGTTAATGAGTATACCATTTTCGCTTAGAACTATCCCGCTTTTATGCAACATATCCGATCCGATTATACAACTGACTTGCACTAAATTTTGCGGTACGACGTGTATTTTCCCACTAAAATCATCGCCATCGATAATAATATTTCCTAGGAAGTAGCCTATTGTTTCAATTGAACTGTCTCCAATCCCTCTTAATTTTGTTCGGGTGCCGTATATTGATGAAGAACCCATAACAGTGTAAACATCTTCCAATTAAAGTGTTAAATCACTTCCCGTGTCAACAAGAGCTTCGATTATATGTCCAAAAATTGTAACTAACTTGTGATTGTGTCTTACATTTTTGTTAGCTTCTTCTACCTCAATGTCCTTGCTTGTGGTTGCTTAGTTGATTGTCTTCCAGGACAATCTGGAGCTTTGTGACCAAATTTCAAACATCTGAAGCATTTTGGTCCCTCATCTCTCATCCGGCACTTATTCGATGTATGACCTTTTTTACCGCAATTAAAGCATACAATGGTATTTTGTGGTGTGCTTGTTCGGCTTGGTTTTGGCTGTACTTGAGAAATTGTGTGAGAAATTTTTAAGTTTAAGTTTAAGTTACAATTTTTTTCTGAATTCATCCACCGTCTTGGCTCCATATATAAGATCACTTTGTTTGATTCATTGTCGTTGACACCATCTATGACGTATTGGAAAACGGCCTCTTCTTCCACATTGCCTAGTGCACCTATCTCCCTCATTGTCAGAAAGTATTCTCCAAGGTTTCCATCTTTTTGAATTCGCCTATTTTGAAGCGACGATGAATATCCGCACTCGTGAACTTCTTTTGATATTCCCGAAGTAATAAATTTTTGATTTTGTTCCAGCTTCTAATATTTGGTGCGGTTTTTAAAGCTTCTCTTGCACTACCTGTTAAAGATTGTTTCGCGAACACTAATTTTTGTAACGGAGTTAATTCAAATAAATCTGCTGTGTTTTCGAACTCATCTATCCAATTTTCAACACGATGTTCATCAGTTCCGTCGAATTTTGAAATATATTCAGCTAAATCTTTTAACTGAATTGAATGTGTTTTTAACAATGACGATTGTGATGCGGCATTAGCATTACTACTATGCGGCGTTCCATCGGTAGCGGCATTCTTACTTGTTGAGTCTTGGTTTACAACGGTTTCACTTAACTGTTCATATTCACCGTTAAAACGATTTTCCGAATTTTCTAAACCATGCGGCTGGCTTCGTAACCGTTCATTTTCTTGTTTTAGACGCAAAAGTTCTTCAGCATCGATTTAATTTCGTTTAACATTTTCGGATTTTCACTATAATTCACTTTTCTCACGGTGCTGTTCATAGTTCGAATGTTTTGCAAACTTAAATGAAATTGTTTGATATACTCTTCTTCATCCAATTCGGTGAAGGTAACTTTATCAATCGAACGATTTTTTATTTTATTTTTTCGCCCCATTATACACTTATAAACTTGCACATTTTTAGTACACCCAATTGACGAAAAAGTTCCCTTATAATCACTCAACTCGATTATATGTGACCTTGTTAGATGACCGCTAATCCTTGATCACCACGCATTCGAATGTTGAAAACAAATCTGGAAATATCCGCCCTCTTATTTCCACGTTGAATCAATTGTCGAGGATCCCGGTTGGGCCCCCAATTTTGTGGGATTTCACAAATTGATCCAGAAAAAATGAACGAACCCCAAACACACAACCTCAAATAAATAAAACGCCCGACTTTAACACGTTACAAATATGTAATCCAATTTTACTTCTTTTATTTACGCTTCTTCTATTGTACACGGTCAAATCAAATGTAACCCAATCTTCTTCATCTGTCATGGTTTTTTTTGAAATTTCAACGGTAAACCAAAACATCGCAAAAAGAGACAATATCATCAAACTCCAATGAAGTTATCTACGATTGTATGATTATAACAGGTTGTTCCCACATGTATACAGTGCATGATTTTCATGTTAGTTATACTGGATCCAGACCGTCGTCCCCGTATAAATTGCAACAACCCGACCGAGTTTCCATTTAAATAGAGGTTGATTATCTTCTTTGAGGACTACCAAATCATCTACCCGCACGTCGGTAAAGTGTTGAATGGTCGCCCGATTAAGAAATAGACCGGCGTAAAACAATCAAAGTCATCGGGCCGCCGGTAATGGGGCCAAGCGGTCATGCGTTTATAACCGAGCTCGGAGCTAGCGCAAATAAAACGTATTTGCAAAGTCCTAGCTGATATAGAATGCCAACTCGAGGTGGACTGCCTTTGTGGCAAAACAAATAAAAAGACACAGGTACATTTTCGTGGGTGGTTTATCAGGGATATGATAGTGGACAAAAAACGGACAAGCGAAGTCATTACCGACAGGAAAAAAACGATGGTGAAGTGTTTACTCGTTCCGATGGTAGGTGTCCCATCCGTTGCTTCATTGGAATCGGTTGAGCTCGAAAACAGACGAGATTAATGTAAAATTATGTGTATTGGGAAAGAGGCTCATTGGGGGTGTAGAGCAATGTGGTCCTCAGGCACTGGTAGCTCATCGCGTTGGCCAAAACAAAATCTCTTTGAACAGGAATGTTGGTTGGTGCAGCCATAAATCTGATTGAGTTGCTGGGTTGCCTGGGTTGTATTCCGTCGGTATATGTAGCCAATTTTCCTTTTTCGAAACTTCTTGTAAGTTTTCCATCTGGATAAACACGACTGGATCCAATGATGAGTAATTGTTGAGTCTGACCAATGGAATGTTTGCTTTGAAATTCAGGTTCAGGTGTATTTTATAGGTAAGCTGAGTAATACTGAGGTATATAATTCTAGATGAGGTTAGGTAGTTTTCTGGAGCGGCACGACACAAGACTTTGTGCGAAGTAGTTTATCGGAAGTACGACCATCGTCTTTTATACAGCGAACATATACCGCAACGCCATATATACGCTTGCTAGCATCAACAAATTCATGAATTTGAATGCTAAGTGGTTTATTAGTGTTGAACAGATGGAAAGTGATCGTGAATTTGTTAATCAAGCTAAGACTCTTTTGAAAAGTGTGCCGATAGGTGTGCAGGCTCGGGTGAAATGGTCGGTCCCAGTCCAGTTTCAGTTGCTATAGTGAGAACATAGTTCATTTCGGAATGGTTAAACCACTGTGGATATTGACAAAAGCAGTCGACGGGTTTCTACCCATTCATTCCTCAATGATATCCATGGGAATGTCTTCGATGACTTGAAAGCTTTTGGAACACTACTTTCTCAAATTTATGCCAGCAGATCGCATTATATTTATTATTTGATTTTTTAGTTCTTTTACAGTAACTATATTGAATTGCTATTGTAGTAGTTCGTCAACGTACACATCTTTCTCAATTGCTTCGGCAGCAACAGGTGAAGTATCCTTGTGATCAAGAGCCAATTGCTTAAGACATCTTGTGGCGATAAATGAGGTGCATTTCGCCACAGGCTATGGTGATACCTTTGATTGTCTCCGTGAACCCGTATTTGCCGGCATGTTTTAGCAATGTCGGCGCTTAATATAAACGCGTGTGTTCGAAACCGAATTAAACTTGAAAACAGTCAGCCATAGCGAAAGAGCCAAGCATGAAAACTGAATTCATCGATTTTCCACTAAATGACTTGGCAGAGCCATCGAAAACTACTCGCAATTTAGTGGGCGAGCTATCTAGCTTTAGAAAGCAATGTTGAGGTCACATATGCCCTAACATCTTGCATTCTTTCTTGAATTTGGAGTAAGTGGCGAACAATTCTGGTGATTTAAGAAGCCGTCGTTCCAAATTGTAGAATCGGCGAATAGCGTATCGATGGATCCGATAAGAATGGAGGTCTGACAATAAATCATCCCTCGTTGTCCCGGATGGTGAACTTTGTGAGGTCTTTCAAACTAGGCTTCTTCGGAGGACAGCGGCTTGGCGGGATGTGGGAGATTCTCGATAGTTCAGAATATTTCGATTTGGTCGCTTAAAAACGATCGGATCAAATGACAAAATTGATCAGAATCTGACTAAGCGAGAAGTAATTAGCTAATTTGGCTTGACCAGCAGAGAGTAAATCATGGTAAATCTCAAAATGGCATGTTGAATATTTGACGAAATTTCCCACAATTTGATGTCGTCAATTATAGCAATGGGCTGGTAACTCTTTATTTTTTGAAGCACTTACACGTCGAAAATGGTAATATTTGAACTCAATGTTATTGTTGAACTAGCTTACCTTGAAATAAGGTTTGAGCCGTTTCCTTGAACATTAGTGCCACTATTACATGCTGGAATTTTTATCCGTGTTGAAAACGCCTCGGTCATTAAATTCAGCTGCAAACCGAGTCGAAAAGTGCTCTTCCAACGCCAGAATGTCCAAAGTTATCAAGAACTTTGACCAATGCAGTAGTTGGGTTTGAATGCAACAAGTGACGATACTGTGCTAAGGCACTGGTGGTTGTAATCTGCTTGCACTTAATACGATAGAATGAACTCCCGGCTTTCAAATTTGTTGGCAATGGCTCAGCTCTCGAAAGTGTTGGATGGTTTTCAAGTGTTGGTTTTTTCAGAAATTTGTGAAACGAACTACTGAATGATTGTAGCGAGGAACGAACTTCGATTGTTTTGGTTGACTAGGAGGAAATGGCACAAATCATCCAACGTCGGAAGGTGAGTAGATGGAGCCGAATCATTTCATTTGTTTTTTTGTTTCCGGATCTTATTTTGATACCATTGTGAACACCATAAAATCGTTCCAGTAATAAACAGATCTCTTCAGACTTTCGAGTGAACGGAGATGCTTCGTCGAACGAATAGCTCGTCTATTATTATGATGAAATGGCGGTATTGATGTTCCGGATCATCAAACTGAAAAGAAAAGAAAAGACCAAATAGAAGATAATTTGTATTATATAATATTTCTATACTTATCTTTTAATGTTGGTATTTATATCCTCTAAAATGTGCCGCTTCACGTTGAATTACGTTTTCTAAAAATGAATTGTTATTATATATTTTATTATTGTTATTTTATTATTTTACGCTAAAAAAGTGAAAAATGTACTTACTCTGTATCTTGACAGTCGATCATTGTTTTTGCAAATAGATTTTTGACATTTATTATTAATCTATATTATCGACAATAATATTTAGTTAGATCGACTTGCCATCTGCAGTCAAACACATTTTAGCTTTATTCAGCAGTTTTGTAAATTAATATTGCTGCGGTATTTTTTATTGCTTAAGTTTACGATTGTGAAAATTTTGATTGATCTCGTTCACTTACTTTTGGACACGGAAGCTGCACACTTAGCAATACATGAAATAAATTAAAATAAAATTTAAATTTAAAAATTTAATAAACCAAATAAATTTATAACGTTTTGAAAAATAAACTTTATTATTGGTTATTACTTACAAATTGAGAAAAACACGTCCGCACAATGCTGGTGTGATGGTGTGATAGTATGATGATATGATGTTGTGATGGTATAATGGTAGATATGATGGTAGGGTGGTATGATGGCGAAATGGTATGATGGTATTATATAAAAGTGAGTGTTTGTATTTATATAAAAGTATGATGATAGTATGATGTTATGATTTTACGATGGTATGATGGTACGATGGTATTATGGTATGACGGTACGATGGTTCAACGGTACTACGGTACGATGGCACTATCGATAGTTTTATGGTATAGTGGCATGATGGTATAATGTAATAGTGGTATGATTGAATAATAGTTTAATGGTATGATGAACGTTGAGTTTGGAATTAAGTTGATGTTGAGTTGGGGGTCGATTATCGATTCAGTAAGGATTGAGTTGAGTTCATAGAGGCAAGCCGTTTTTGGACCGTGTTAGCCTAGGGATTGAGTTTAGAATTGAATTGGGAGTTATGTTGCGATTGAGTTCAGGTTTAGCGGTGCAGTTGCGGATTTATTTGGGGAGAGTTGTGGGGAAACATACCACCTGGCAACCAATCGGTTTTCAGAACGTGTTAATTTAGTGGCTGAGCTGGAGGTAGAATTGGGTGTTGAGTTTTGATTGAGTTCAGGTATAGTGAGGTTCCACTTGCGGATTTGTTTGGGCACAGTTGTGGGTTGAGTTGGAAATCATCTTGAGTTGTTAGGCATATATTTTTTCGGAACATGATGTTTTGGGGATTTGTGTAAGGCGCTGAGTTTGGGGTTGAGTGAGATTTATTGAGTTTTATTTGTCAAAGTCGCCTGTTACTTTCACGTCGGTGGACATGCTTTTTCTGAATTTTTTTTTTTTCGCTAAATTAAAATTTATGTAAACGCTCGAGCCATACAGGTATCATCCCGAAAACGAACAGAAACGTTGATGTCATGATGTTGGATGAAAATGTTGTTCTAAGCCTATTTTCTCACGATTTTGATGAAGTTTGTGGGTCAAGAGCAAAGATGTAGCGAAACCAAAAGAAAAACTGTTGCCCTGACTGTTTCAAACAAAGACTCAAGTTATGCTGGGATTTGGAGATGCTACTAGGTGAAATTGTTTTTTTTTGGTACACCCTATTATGAATGAGCTGATGCTCAAAATAGGGTGTGCCGAAAACGATGTAAATTAAATGTGCACAATAAATAAATAAATAAAATAAATAAATTATTTGGGGGTTGAATTAAGATTTGAGTCTTAAGTTAGCTTGACTTGTTCTGAGTTGAGCTAATGTACGTATTTCATTTTTCGGAGGATTGTGTTGGGCGTTAAGTTAAGGCTTAAGTTGTCGAGTAGAGTATTGAGTTGAGGATTTATTTGGGGGTTGAGTCGGGCGTTGCGGTGGAGATTAGATTGTTAAGTTCATGTACTCTTGAAATTTTCGAACCATATTGATTGAAGGTTTGAATTGAGCGTTCAGTTTGGGTTCAGTTGAGGGTTAAATTGGGGTGGAGTTGAAGGTTGAGTTGGGGTTGAGATATGGTTTTGTTTAGGGTAGGTTGAGTTGAGGTCGAGTTAGGGTTGAATAGCGTTTCAGTTGAAGTTGAGTTAGATTTGAGTGAGTGGTTCGGTTTTAGGGTTTGATTTGGGGTAGAGTTTAGGGTTTAGTGGGGGGTTATATTGAGTTGATTTTAGACGAGTTCATACACACAAGTAGCTTTCATATCAAGTTGATTTTGGAATTGGGTTGATTGTTAAGTGTAGAGTGAGTGGAGGGTTGAGGTTTGGTTTGAGCTAAGTTCAAATGAAGTTGGGTTCCTTTTCTGGGTCTTCTTCCAACCTTTCACTTATTAGGAAATCATTTATTTTTAAATTGAACGTCTAGTAACCAGCTTGCCAATACTTTGTTATAGTGCAAAATTTTCGGAACATTTTTACCGTCAAGTTTTTTATGGGAAAAGCCCTTTACTATTATCGTTGAATGGTCAGACGATAGAACATAGCAATCGGTGTAGCATTTAATCAATGAGATTAGGAATTTTTATTTTATCCTTGGGCCGGTGCCTATGTCCTCCAAATGCCGGATCAAAAAATAATTTCAAAGGTTTTATTTTGATTTGCGAGAACAGCCTTTCGACATTATTAGACTTGAACCGCTTTGAGTATGGCATTGCGATCACCAGTGGAAGACATTACACTGCTGATTCAACTGACCTTTATCACATACATCATCTGTGAGACCAAAATTGAATATTTATTAAACTCTTATATATTAAATAAAAATATTAGTTATATTTATTAGCAAATGTTATACTTCCCTTGATAATTTGAAAACCTGCAAGCAGGAAACTCGAATTGTATAAATGTTTACTGATCGTCATTCACGCTAATTTAGTCTTACATAAAAAAAAAATCATAAAAATTAACTTACCTTGTAATTATTAAAAGATACACATTAAATATTTATTGATAAAAATTTAAATTAAAATATTTAAATTAAAAACGAAAAAACAATAAATATTTTAATTCTGCTTCTCATCGGTATTCATCCAAAGTAAATTATTACACACAGTGTAAATGTGATCCTAATACAATTGTATATGTATAGTACAGCAATATTGTTGACACCCGGAAATTTATGTACACATGTTTTTGTTTACCACAATTCCACAAACATGAATCTCAAGTTGCAAACACAACAAACAATAAATTATAATTATCGCATAAATGTAATTGCAAACGATCAGTTTTTTTTCGAAAGTGTATATTCACATATTTTATGCCATAAATACATAATTTCTAAACACCTTTCCTCATCAAAAGTCGATAAGTTTTTAAAAGATGATTGGATAAATAAACAAACTGCGTTTAATTCGGAATTAGAAAGATGTTTCCCGTCTCCGGAATTAACGCAATATAATTTATTTGAATGACAAAAAAAAAGTTCGTAATTTAAATAAAGAGTATTTATGATTGTTTTAGTAAACGAGACATGGCTCTAAGCGATCTTACGAGTATATATGGGCAACAAATAGAAAGGAGAAACATTTATTGAGATATATACATAATTCCTTTCTTTATAGATCGGTATACATTGTAAAGAAAAAGGTAACTCAATCAACATTTCTTAACGCGATAATACCACGTGTGCGCTCGCGATGTACTCGCATACTACTTTCATTCTTACTTTTCTTCATTTTATTTGTGTGTACAATTTTGAATGATTTATTTGGCTTTGGTTAGAGGTTATATTTACGTCAGATCGTCATTTATTCCAATTAAGAGAGCAGAACAAATTAATTTTTTTTTTTTTTGTATGTTTGTTAGAGAAATAGACACGATTGTTAAATATCTCAAGATTGAGAGTCAACGAAGCAATCGATCTCCTATTATATTTTATTTACAAATATATTCTTTAGGCGCTATACGAGAAAGTGATCTTGATTTTATATGCTGCGATCGTATACGGTGTGAAATTGATTGTGTTCAAATTTTAATTGGAAATGAAATGAAAATTGAAAGTCGCACGTATATCTATAGCTGCAATAGAGTATTTGTGAGCCAATTGGTTCTTATGTTTTGTTTGGCTCTGTAACACCAGAATTTGTCTCGAGTAAGATGCACTTCATAAATAAAGTGCTTGTGTTGAGCCAGGTAGCAACACGCTTTTAAGGTATTTTAGCATTTACACCCGATATCGTGGCGGTAATCTGCATATTTGTTAACCAATTATGATGAAATTAGGATGAAACTTGGATATATTTTAACCTATTTTGATAAAATTCAACAAGTGCAAAATACACTGGAAATGGTATTACAAAATGATGTTTAGATGAAGTTTTGTTATAGGGCTTTTATATGTGTCGTTGAAGCCATGGTGAACATTTGACTGATATTATCTTTCATGCATAATAGTTATCGATTAATAAGCATGATTCAATAAAGAAATCAAAATCATTTCAAAGCAATAAATATCGGTGTTGTATATTTTGAATTGCAAATCTTCCAATGAAATGTGGAATACCCTTAAGAAAGTATACAAACCAATTTCTTCAGCAAATATTTTTCTGTGGCAACAACAACGGTATATGATATTCACAAAAGGTCCAGATCAATTTTTTCTCGAAACTGCTCGATATTGTGCAACATCTTAAAGATCGCGATGAATTGTTGTCGGAATCAGTGATAATGACACAAATTCAGATGGCGTTACCATCTGAATATAATTATTTTCACAGTGATCGAAATATTTGAAAATATGAAATCCCGGTTGTTGACAGAAGAATCGAGAATAAAAGTTCAAGGAAGCATTGATACTGTGGAGGCACTTGTGCTGAAAAAAGGCTATATTCAAATCCCAAGAAGATTACGAACTTTCTAAGGCGAAAGAAAACCGACAGAAATGGAGGTTGCTTTAAGTGTGGTTCACCTGATCATTGGCAAAAGTGTGATAGTAGTAATTCACAAAGCAATAGTAAATTGAGGTGGTTGCAGTTTGGTGCGACACATCATATGAGTAATCGATGAAAATGGTCCACGCGTTTTGTAGAGACTTCGTCGTCAGTAAAAATTGGAAATGGGAGAAAAATGATGCAAGAAACATTGGGACAGGAACCCAATTTATTCTCTTCAAGTACGGTAACATTGCGTAACATGGTAGCTATTGAAAACAAAGAAGGATGTCGTATATTTAACAAATATACTGGTGGTTGTAATACCGGTGGGAGTAAAGCAAGGTCAGATGATTATGATGTTCTTTAACGTAGTTTCAATAGATGAAAGCGTTGAAGCAAATGTTACTTCCACAAGCAATAATCTTTCGATTCGAATTTGGCATGAGCGATTTGGATACCAAAATCTAGCACATGTGAGATAGTTTCTACAAAAGAATAACACCCATTTCATAGATGAAGACTATCCGATCAAAAATAAGTCAGATGTGTTCGGAAAATTCAAAATATTTGTGGCTTTGATAAACAATGATTGTAAACAATGATTGTGGTCATTATTTAAAATTTTTTCGATCGGATAATGGACTGGAATTCGTTAATAATAAATAAGGTGAAACGTTTCATGGAAGAAAAGTGTATTCGTCACCAGCGAGCTGTGTCATATATGCCTGAGTAGAATGGGTGCGTAGAGAGGTACACTCGCACATTGGTCGAGGCAGTTGGAACTATATTAATATCAAATCACTTGAAATTGTAAAAGGGTTCAGAGTTTGAAATCCAAACAATGAAAAGTTTGAAATAGTGCGTGATGTTATTTTTTCATGGTAGTGAAATGATACTAGCCTATGACGGATTAATCGCAGCTGAGAATGAAGATGACATCAATACGGTCATTTCAAGTTGGCAGCTGGATTTTGATATTAAAGTCAATGAATATCGACTGTTTTCTTCAGATGGATCGATTTCACTCAATCAAACCGAGCAAACGGCGCAGTGGTTAAAGCTGCGGCGGTTGGATCGGGAGGTACCGGGTTCGAATCCCTATAGGGGCGGGATGCAAAAGGGATTTTTCATCATCTGATTGCGATCGGTGATGAAGATGAACACATCTATGACCCCCTGTTGAGAGTGCAGAATCCATGGGCCGACCCACCTTTCATGTCAGCACTACGGGTTGGCATGAAGCAATGCAATGTGCAGGTGGTTTTCAAAGACGGATCTGTAGCCGCCCGTCCTCGATTTGGCTACTCCAGGCGTAAGGTAGGACGGTAAAAAATAAATTAAGAAACAAACAAAACAAACAAACACTCAATCAAAATACTTATGCAAATAAGGTGTTACATCGGTTTAATATTTTTGACTTAAATCCGGTGAGCAAACCTTCGATACATCGACGAATATGGGTGAAGGTGATTCAACAGGCGTGGTGATTTTTCTATATCGCAAGGCGTCGGCAATTTAATGTATCTGGCATGTGTAGAGTTTCGTCTTAAAGTACCATTGGCATCGGGCTTCTGCTAGGTATGTCGACGTATTTTATCTTTGAGCCACTTCCATGTTAAATTTTTTATTCGAACTCCTAAGAATAAGGCCTAAGGCTAGTGCCCGCACCTCGCAATTCTCGGTGCAATCAAGGTATAGGAATTAAATACTCTTAAGTTTTCTAAGGCTGAAACTATTATGAGGACTTCCTACTCGTAGGTACGGTATCTACTCTGGATTAAAGTTGTCTTCTTAATGTGCTAATAAACGTGATGGAATTTCCCAGTGACCCCATCTTTCTGTATCCAAATTGCCCCTTATCCATCTTTCGAAGCATCGGTATGGATTTCGTTTTCAGCTGATAGATTGTAGATATTTAAAAGAAGGTTTCTAATCAGTAGTTTTTGAAGTTTTTCAAAAGTGCCAATTTACTCATCTTGAAATTCGAAGTTAACACCTTTTTTCAACAAATTCGTCAAGGGATTTGCTGTAATGGAATAGTCTGGGATAAATCGTCGAAAATAGCCAGTTAATTTCAAAAAACTTTGAAACATCTTGATATTCCTTGGGATTGGGAATTTCGAAACGTCATGATATAGGAACCATATTTTTTCCATTCAAACTGCAGTCCAAACTCGCTCGCCACCTGTAAATTTGTCGGGATAATTGACTCGTCCATGTACACCAGCAACCCTCCTTGATCAATCAAGTCCGTGAATACAAACTTTACGAGATGTCGGAAACATGGCTGGAGATGCACGTAGACCAAACGGTATGACGGGAAACTCGTAGTGTCCTTCGGATGTGATGAAAGTAGTATACCTTCGACTTGTCTCTTCTATCGGGACGTCGAAAAACCCATTCTCCAAATCGAGCGGCGAGAAAACTTTGAAGCGTGGAGTTGATCCACCAAATCACGATTTTCGTTTTTCTTCGTCTTTCAAAATTAGTTTTAGTTTAATCGGTGAATCCTTCTTCTTATTTGGAGTATATCCGGCTACTGACTGCTTAATGCTATCTAGATCTTCTAGCTTCCTACTTCTAGTGTTTCTTCATTATATATAACGTTGCACGACAGTAAATTTTCTTTGGCTCTGATTTTTCGGATGCTAATGCCCACTTCCGGAACCGTTATTTCAGTTCACTCCATGGAGAGTGTCGCTATCAAGAATGCATCTTGTCCTCAGTTTCTGTTCTAGATCAACTTGAATACAACTGCTATATTCTTCTCCATCCAAGGTAATGATTGCCGAAAAACCACCAACGGTTTCAATTGAATTATCGCCTTTGCCTTGGATTCGGATGTTCATATTTTTTATTAATGGTGAGCCTAGCTCCCTATATGGTATTTCATCTAAAAGCGTGAGGTGGCTACCTGTATCGATCAACGCGTAAACCGGTTATTGATTAACTTCAATAAGCTTGTGATTATGCCTTGTTGCTGGAAATTCCGCTCGTTAGATGACTTCGGCATGTATTGGATACTCAGACGCTATATGCGAATTGTGAACATTGGAAATATTTACGGCCTTCATCACGCTTCCGCCAATGTTTAGATAAATGTCCTTGCTTCTCACAGTTGAAACAGGGTTCTGGTCTTCTCGATGAGTCGCTAATGTCCTTAGTGTGCCTAAATGTTGCTGGTTGACCATTATCTTGTTATAACCGCCATTAATAATAGTGAATACGACCTTCAATTGATGATTTTAATTCTGCTATTCCTCTTACTGTCAAATCAGCTCTTACTCAAATTTCAGTTTTACACCGTACAACTATCAGACATTTATTAACACTTCTACAACTGTTCAATTTACACAAGCACTTCTAAATGGTTTTTATGTGAGCACAAAATTAAATTTAGGCTAGTGGATTTCGGTATTCCGGCTTGGAACCAACAAATGTATGGGGATACTCTTTAGTATCAAGGGAACAATTATCTTTTCTCCATAAACCAAAACATCCTTATCATAGAATCCCATTTCCGTCGTGCATCCTAAATTTCAACATAATCGTAAAACATATCGCCAAGTTCTTTCCTATAATAGGCCATTTTCCAGAGCTTTATATAAAAACCGTTTTCGAATAACATTTCCATTATGTATCCTGAATTTCATCATACCAGGTTTAGAAAGGTCAAATTCATTCCTAATTGAACATATTCCAGAACTTCATTTAAAAGACATTTTAGAATCCCATATCCATCACGCATCCTAAATTTCATCATAATCGGTACAGAAATCATCAAGTTCCTTCCTAATTGGCCGTTTTGCAGAACTTTGTAAAAATTGATGTTGAACAATTGATTTTTCGGCTTTTATATAATAGATAAATATATTAATTGTTCATGACATGAGACAAACAATTTAAATTCTTAATAAATATTCGTGTGGACATAATACACACACAAGTAAGGTTTCTCCTCAGGTTTTTGATTTAGTGAATATAATTCACTCTGTCAGTACGTTTTGGCCATGTGAATGGCGAGAGTTGTATTTTTGTAGTTTGGTTGTAGCTACCTGATGAGTAGACCAACTTTTCAGTACCAAACCAAACTACCAATATAGGAAGTCTGAGGTCTGAGGAGGGTTCTCATTTTTGAAGAGTAATCCATTTCTATAACTCTTGGCCCTTGAGATAAAGTACGGTGAGGGGTGAATGATATTTCTACTTTTTTCAGTAGATATGTTATGAGGGATCGGCCTCTTTATTATTATTATTATTATTGAAGAGCCATGTGGGCGATAAGCCACCTCGGACTGCGACCTAAACTATCTATTGTGCTGGACCCTGCTTAATTATCCGTTCAGTCAATATTCAGGCTCTTAATGAATCTGATAATGCTACCGGCCTGTACAAGATACATACTATCTGGGCTCATTATTTTCCCTCCTAGATGTTGGAGTCTTTGCTGGAAAATTACACATTACATGTTCCGCTGATCCCGCTTCCAGATCGCAAAAGCGGCATTTTCTTAAGATGATAACTTAAACAGACATGACCTATGAGGAAGCCAGTAATCAGCCTCAACTCAGGTTTCTTAAGTTCAAGACACTCCTTAACACTTCCTTCGATTCCAGTATGACCTGACACCCACATAAGTGTTACCTTATTTGATCTTGACAGGTGTTTAATACCCCACAGACAATCCCATACTAGCCTTGACTCAGCGATACAAGACCTAAGAGCCTTTAAGGCCGATTGGCTGTCTGATACAATATAAATCTTTGCATCGTTTAGGCCTTTTGCTATGCCTATCCTAGCGCAAAGTTCTGTAGCATGTACTTCTGCTTGAAAAACGGTAGCATTGGTACCCAAGGACTTCGAGAGGGCAGTGCAATTCCTGTGTATTCCTATGCCCGCCCCATCTTCCGTTTTTGATCCATCTTTAAACCATACCATGGACCCTCGCTCAAAGAATGGTCCATCGGCACTCCACACAACCCCGGTCAGATAACCAAACACAAAATGGTTTGTGGAAGTCCAGTTTAGCTGGAATACAGTCGGAAGGCATTACTAAGTTAGGGTCTGTCTGAAATTCCTTAAGGATTTCCAGATGACCCACCATATTGCCTGATTTGATATTTCCTTCCGCCTGCATTTTCAGGGTCATATTTGCAGCATCCTTTTTAACATGCAGGTGTAACAGTGTCAGTGCTAGAAGTGACTTCATCGCAGCGGTTGGACATGTTTTCATTGAGCCCGTAACACCGATGCAAGCTACATGCTGAACCTTATTCAATAAAAATTGCTTTGCCTTCTGCTCAGTTTTAGGCCACCGTACAACCGATCCATAGGCCTAATAATTGTAAGAAATGACCAGTAGATCATTTTTGGTTGTAGTCCCAAGTACGCCCATAGACTCTTTGATAGGCCCAGAAAGCCTCGGAGGCTCTATCTTAAACTTTCAACAATTGTTGCTTCCAGTTCAGTTTTTTTATCTAGGATAATCCCTAGATATTTAACCTAGCTGGAAAAAGGAACAGTAGTACCGTTTAACGAGGGAGCTGTAAGCACGAGCTTTTTCCTCTTCATAAAAGGAACAATGACAGTTTTGTTTGGCTTAACACTTAGTCTTCCTGGTAACACCACTGCCATATTATATTGAGTGCATTTTGCATACGATCAGAAATGACCTCCACATCATCCGCATAGCCCTGGACATCAAACCCACGGCTACTCAGAAGGACCAGTAGTCTGTCAATAACCAACAACCACAAAAGAGGAGATAGTACGCCTCCTTGGGGACAGCCCTTTACGGCCCTGATGGTTACTGACTCGCCACCTAGCCTGGCAGTAATCTCATGATGTTCCAGCATGGAACGGATCCACCTAATTGTAGAAAGCGGAACCCTTTTTTCCATTGCGGCCCTCTCTATAGATCCATAGGAGGTATTATCAAACGCCCCCTCAATGTCCACAAAGGCACAAAGGGCAATTTCTTTATATGTCACTGCTTTTTTAGTCCTCGTGACTAGACCGCTAATTGCCATCACAGTAGATTTACCAGTTTGATACGCAAACTGGTCCCGATGCTGTGGATTTTTTCCAAGGACCTCGCTTCTTATTTGTTAGTCCAGGATTTTTTCCATCATCTTCAATAGAAACGATGTGAGATTAATTGGCCGATATGCCTTGGCCTGTGTTTCTGGACACCCTCCCTTTGGTATAAATACCACATTAACCTTCCTCCATAGTTTCGGAATATAGTTAAAAGCATATCTTGCCCGAAACATCTGGATCAAGCTGGGGAGTATTTTCTCAATCCTTTTTGGAAGTAAAGCTGGTAAGATACCATTCCCTCCAACGGATTTGAAAGGTTTGAAAGACCCAATATCCCATCGCACCTTGCTGGGTGTGAACATTTTCCTGAGAGATTCCAGATCATACTGTGAGGTACATAGGCCCTCTTGGGCTCCTACCACTACTGAATCCGGAAAGTGGGTTTCTAACAGTACCTCTAAGGTTTCCTTCTAGTTTTCAGTGAACCTCCCACCTTGCTTCTGGAGAAGTCCTAAACCATTTGGATGGTCCCTGGAAAGGACTTTCTGGAGACGAGCTGCAGAGAACAATTCATTGATTCCCTCACAGAAATTCCTCCAGGTATCCCTTTTGGATCTTCTTAATTCGAGATTATATTCCGTCAAGACCATCTTATACTCGCCCCATTCACCGGTGCGTTTAGCATTGTTGAATAATCATCTCGATTTATTCCTCAGTTTACCCAGCGTCCCGTTCCACCAAGGGACCATCTTTGTGGACTCCCTTCGCTTAACCGGGTAGCTGTTCTCGCAAGCCAAGTGTATAGAATTATGAAGCTAGTTTGAACAGATCTCCAAACCCTCTGGAGACTCTATGTTCCCCACACCCAGGGCATTTCTGATTCGAGTGAGACTCTATAAGAGTCCCAGTCGGTTAGTTTTGGAATTCTAATTTCCTGCCGCTGCATGATCTCGGCCGCCAAATCGTATCTTATGTGCAAGTGATCTAATAATGAGGCTTCTTCAGACACTGCCAGTTTTTGACCATGTCACTGAAATGCGGACTAGCAAGTATCAAATCTAGGACCTCTCGCCTAATCGCATTTATAAAAGTGTTTCCTTCCCCTATTGACAATGTATGCATTATTGAGATCAGAAATTCAAAAAGGCATTCAACCCTGTTATTGATGCCTGTGCTACCCCACACCGTATGATGCGCATTTGCATCGCATCCTATCAGGTAGGCCAGTCCATTGCGTTTGCAATGAACTGTGAGCCGCGTAACTTCAAGTGGAGGTATTAACTCTGAGTCTCCAGGAAAGTAGGCAGAGGCAATTACAGCCTCCTGTTTGCCTCTTTCACCCAGAACCTCTACCATTACTGCCACGCAGTCTCTGGAGATGAACTCTGAAATGGGAATAAAATTAATTTGCGAGCTTGCCAAAATAGTATCTCTTGGACTCTTAGTTCCGTTATGATAAATCAACTTACCCACTTGATTTGGTATACCTCTAATTTGGTTACTGCATTTGCTCCTGGATTAGAGCCATGCCAATGTTATGGCATATAAACCTACGACAAAGGACGTCCGGAGACGCCTTTGCATGATGCAGGTTTATCTGCAGGCAGACGATCTATGCCTTCATTTTTCCGAAGGCCTCTTCAGAGGGCCCTGTTCAGCCTCCTTTTCCGCACCGCCACCACTCATGCTTCTTTTGACCGGCCGATGGCAGACCAATGTCCTTCAGCTCCGTTCTGCTAGCACCGCTGCCTGAGAGCCTCCAGGCCTCACCAGTGGCTTGCGCGGGGGACTCCTTGCGAGGCCTTCCCCCGTGGAACCCCTTTCCCGGCTTCTCCTCACCTGTCTACTGGAGAGGGCCGCCACCCCAGTGGTCTTGGCTACAGATGCCGCCACCGTAGCCTCCATAGCTTTAACCACTCCCGACCACAGAAGCCAGTTTGGCACCACCCTGACTACCCTTGGGATACAGTTGGACAGTCCCAAACTTATAGTTGACCTTAAAGCCAACCCGCTTGAGCTTCTCAACTGAAGAGTGGTCCATAGAGAAGGTGCAAAAGGCTGAAGAGCCTTTCGCCTCTCTCCTAATCACTCTCCAGTTGATCGCCTTCTTGCCCTCGTTTTGGCTTTTGATAAATCCAAAAAGCTTATCTGTGGGCAATTCAGCACTATTTGGGAAGGTGCCAAACACAATCCTGGCTCGAGGCAGGTTTTCCGCCTCGGCCACGATCAGCTGTGCACCGTCCCATGGCTTAATGGTCCCTATGGCCTCCCTAAGCCTCTGAACAGTGGCCCGCTCAGCGCAGGTTACTACCAGCCAACCAGTGCCTTGGTTTTACGGTTATATAAATTAACAAGTTTTTTGTTAAACCACTTTTCACGATACGAATTATGTTTGTTGATAATTTTTGGAATGAATAGATCCATCGCCGCATACACAATTTCGTAAAACCGGCTAGTCATAACTTCAATGTCCTTCTCATTACAAAGAAAATCCCAGGAAATACTTTCAAGAAATCCATTTAGAGAGTCATAATCACCATTTCTAAAATCAAAGATTAAAATTTTATCATTTGGAACTTAATCGTCGAAACATTGAAAACTTAACTTAATTAACAACGGTGTATGATGAATACTTGATGAGCGAGCCAGGTCTTCACAAGATTGCACTGATGGATGTAAATTATCGTCAGTGAAAACAAGATCCAAAAGTGAGCCATTCTGATTGTGCACTTCATTATGTTGCCTTAGACCCATTTCAAAAAATGAATCTATCACGAAAGAAGTATTGGCAGTGTTACCAAACGGTGTAAGTATTGCGTCAATTCGTTTCCAATTTAAGTTTGGAAAATTAAAATCACCCACGATGCACAAACTATCATTTTCTTCCATTTTGGGTTGAATCTTATTTCTTAATTATATCGATAAATTCATTAAGGAATTCACTTGTAGATTTCCCGGGAACATACGTAGCACAAACGAAAAGATTTCCTTTGGCTATTTTTACCTTTACGAAAAGGATTTCAATATCACCGGATGCAATTTTAATTTGTAGACATTTATACTGATTTATTACAGCTATTAGTAGACCACCACCAACATCCAGACACTCTCCAGTTTCGTGCCGATCTCTGCGGAAAACTATATAATGTGCAGGAAAGAATTCCTCATTCTTTATAGCAAGAAGCAGTCATGTCTCAGTTATGACTATGATGTCATAATCTTCTTCCATACCGATGTAAATTTATCCACTTTTGTGTGCATTCCCACTTCTTCGTCACCATTATTACCATCAATATTATAAATACTCGTATTATCGTTATTATTTTATTATTTTTATTTTTAACGAATTAAATTCGTTTTCGGGATGGTGCTGCATTTTCTTCAACATCTACACTTTTCTGAATAGCTTCACTTTAGTTAAGAAATGAACCAAATTATTTTGGGCTGAATTTCGGGCTAACTTCACAGACTTACATACTTATATGTTAATTAAAGTAACAAAATTATTTCTAAATAAACTTAAAAAATAAAACGATGACAGTCACTTAAAAAATATTTCATGTTCAATTAGATAAACATCTAAATGAGTACTGTTTACCAATCTATTCAATTGAAAGTATAAAGGTGTTCAATAACACTATAATCATAACCAAATTGGCCAATTAAAAAATTCGCAAACTGTCACTATTTAAAGTGTTTATGTGATTTAATTACCGCTTCCACACTTACTGCCACCGTGAATAATAAAATTCGCTAGTCATCGCAAAAGATATTTACACACACACAAATCTACAATCTCCTTTCAGTTCATTTCGATTATAATATAAATCACTTCCATTCCATCTGTCATTTATATAAATTTTACATCGGCCTCATCAAAAAATAATTTCCAAATCATATTTCACCCAAGATTAAAAAAAAGAACTTTCTTTTAAAAAGTAAGAAAAAAGTTCTTAAACGAAATAATCGATCATGATAGCCGCGCACCACCCAAAAAAGGGAAATATAAAAAAAAATGAGAGCGACATTAATTTGCCATCATTTCGCGAACACAGGTACTTGAATGTATGCTAAACCATTAAGGAAATTTCAAAAATTTTAATGATCCTCTCTAAAAGTTTTAAATACATAATTTAATTAATTTTAATATGTTGATTTTAATGAACATTATTTTTAAGAAAAAATTTTCAATTTGTACATGTACATTCTGTCAAAAAAGTACCGGGAATTGTTACATAAAACAGTAATTTTAAGTTCAATCTTAAAAATTTATTTTGTCGCTCTCAAAGTATTCCCCCTTCGAGAATATACACCTCAGGCCTTTAGTTCGAGCATCGGGTTCCACAGAGTAGCAATTTGAGTCTGGGAAACATGAAAAAGTCAGCTGGTACTAAATCAGGCGTTTCGTTTGCAACACAAAATTTAAGGCAAACGTTCATAGTACAAATCGCCGTGCACTAATGTGGTCGACTGGCTTAACCGACTATCTTAACCAACTATAATGAAAGACAGTATTACCAAGCTAGAAAAAAAAAATTTAAATCCCTTCAGGGCGCGGACATTTTAAATTAACAACTCCCGGTACTTTTTTGACATAATGTACTTTAAATTAAAATCAAGTGAAGGGTAACCATAAGGAGATTATAAACACAGTATAAATACCTAGAATACTCGTATGCTGCAAAAAAAAAACAACAACAACAACAAAATAAGTCGTAACACACCTTAATTTGATTAAAAATAAACTAAAAAATTTTTCGAACGAATAACATGCGGTGATTAAATTTTTTGATTTCGTGACACCGGAAATGATCTTTTTTTTTTTTTAATCGCGCTGTCTTCTTACAAATTTTGTTTTGTTGGCTTGTAAGTCTAATGTTTCATGTATTCGTACAATTTTAAGGTCAATGTTAGATAGAAAATTTTTATTATTACATTCAATTTAATTTTGTGGATATACATACGTACAATATATAATTGAGACCCTGAACTCTAAAATGTAATTTACATTAAATGGGTAGGCAATGATCTTTTGCCGCTCGTATTATTTTCATATCGCTCATTTTACCTTTGTTTTTGTTTTAAACAGAAATGTAAGATTTACTCATTATTAAACAAACCGATGATGGTCACCTGTATGATATTAAATATTAAACGACATGTGGTTACTAATTAAATCAGAAACAAAACAAATAACATTGAGTGAAACTTCCTTATTTACACTTAAAAATTTTGTAAGGACGCCGCACAGTCTTAATCCAAATATGTACACAAATTATTTATAAATTTTGATCACGAATTTTGCGACAACACATACTCGTAGTACTTAAAAACACATTTTCAATTAAATTCAATTGAGCAAGAATTTATTTTTATTTATGGTTTTTGTGTTCGATAGAACTTTTGAAATTCTTTATAATGAGATATTTTTGGAGGCGGTTTATTATTCGACGCGCGATGATGATGACTTTCAATATAATTTTATTGTGTGTAATTAAACGTGAAGTGTTATCAAATTCGATTTTAATAATGTTAATGTTAAGGTGAAGAGGTTTTCATTAAAAATGTATTTTTTTTTTGTAAGAATACCTTTATAACAATAAGAATCCGTTACTATATATTTGTTGTAAATGTAATAGATATATGCCGTGGAGAAAGGGTCAAATAATTTTGTATTCATTATTTATAATTAATTCCCACCGAATAAGGAATCTCGGACAAATATTAAGATTGGTAATCACTAGGCTTAAGATTTTTAGGTTCTAAAAAATATTTAAAAATTATATAAAAATATTTTCCTAAAACATGTAACCAAAATTGCAAAATATGTGGTGAAATGTGTGATTAAAATGAAAAATATGTGTTCAAATTTTAAAATGAAAACCAAAACTAGACCTTATCTTAAGAGCATTTCAATTCACTCATTAACAAAAAAGTATCAAGTTTTTGGCTATAAAGTTGGAAAACGTAACTCTCCTGGGGCGCGATTCTGGCTCAGCGATAAAATGAAATGATAAATTTGAATCGGTGTAAACAAAGCAAAAACGAGAATTCATTATTTTTCGTATTATGCCTACTTTGAAATTTAAATGTTTGAATTTTATCAAGAAGTAAAGCAAAGGAAAAATAATTATTTAATGTGCTAGGTTTACAAGAGCACTAAAAGCTGTATTTGCTAATCATTCAATATTTGATCGGTAATTTCAGACATTGTTTTTAAAAATCGATTTATGACACCTTATCTTCTTACAAATGTTATACCAAAAATGATACATATAGAGACATACAAAGCATCAGTAAAAAATAGTTGATAAAATCTTAATAGAATTATTTATACTGATACCGCCGTGCTAAGAAAAAAAAATCACATTTTCGTTTTTGAAGTTTTGAGTAATTTCAATTTTTCTATTTTTGTTTACCATACCATCTTGATCAAAAAGTTCCCGGAATTTATTCAGAAAATTAAAAATACAAGTTAATTAATCTAAATCTACTACCTTGATCAACAAGTTCCCGGAATAACCACCGTGTGGCGCTCCCATCGTTCCTATTTGAGTTCTGTTTTTTTTGTTAAGTTGGTACATCTGTTGTTGATATTCCCTCTAAATCTTAGCGTCATAGCTTGACATTTGCAAAAGTTACGTAGTTAAGAGTACATCTACTCTGTGTGTGTTGGCGATTTTTCCATTATTTCCTCTCGGCTGCTGAAACGCGTTCCCCGTAATGTTTTTTTAAATCGATTGAACAGAAAGAAGTCACAGGGAGCCAAATCAGGTGAATTCGGTGGCCGTTGAATGGTATTTGTTGCATTTTTCGTCAAAAAATTACGAATAATGATGGCACTGTGCGACGGTGCGTTACCATGGTGCAAAATCCACGAGTTTTCTGCCCACAATTTTGGTCTCTTTCGGCGAATTGCTTCACGCAAACGTCTCATAGCGCCCAAATAATACTCTTTGTTTACGGTCTGGCCTTCTGGCAAAAATTCATGATGCACTACACAGCTGTAATCCACGAAAACCGTGAGCATTGCATTCTTTTTTGACTGAAAACGACGTGGTTTTTTTGGTCTCGGCTCATTTGGTGAACGTCATTCACTTGCCTGATGTCTGGATTGCGTGTCATACTCATAAACCCACGTCTCGTCTCCAGTAATGATCCTTTTGATGAATGTGGGATCGGATTCAGCCTCGCAAATCATGTCTTTTGCGACGTCAACACGGTCTCTTTTTTGCATGAAATTGAGGTCTTTTGGCACCAACTTTGCTGCTACACGACGGAAACCCAAATCATTAACCAAAATGTCTTGGACGGATCCATAGGCAATGTTTAAGTCCTCCGCTATCTCTCTGATGGTTAATTTGCGGTTATTGACCAACATTTCTTTTACTTTATCAATGTTTTCGTCGGTTTTCGATGTCGATGGTCTGCCACTGCGTTCATCATCTCCGATTGACTCACGACCACTTTTAAACCGCTCGTGCCACTGGTAAACGACCGTTTTCTTTAGAGAATCGTTGCCGAAACACTTTCCAACGTTCGCGCACCGATAAATCCGTTTTTTACGCAAAATTTAATACAAGTTCGTTGTTGCAAATTTAAATCCATTTCTAAAATTGTAAATATTCGCCAACACACACAGAGATAGATCTACTCTTGACTATGTAACTTTTGCAAATGTCAAGCTATGACGCTAAGATTTAGAGGGAATATCAACAACAGATGTACCAACTTAACACTTAACCGACTGGTCTTTTTTTCGCCGCGTGCGCCGTTACGACGAGCTGTTTCGCGAGAATTCCGCACAACATAATAGGTAAAATTGAGTTGTGGCGAAAGTAAAAATATTTTTGCCTTGTAATATTTTTTTCTTGTAGTACAAACCTTCATTCATACATGGAAGCACAAAACGTTTTTTTTTTTGCCATTAGATACTACAAAACCCGACGTTAAACGTCAGAAGTCGAAAAAGGTAGTCCCTACCGGCCCCGCCGGTTACCATCAGCTGACGAGCCCGGTAGATACTACTCGTCCCGTCGGTTAAGTGTTAACAAAAAAAAAACAGAACTCAAATCGGAACGATGGGAGCGCCACACGGTTATTCCGGGAACTTTTTGATCAATGTGGTATGTCTTAATAAGAAGGATTTTCGGCTGTCTTAAAAAGCAGAAAAAGAGATATTTGTTTGCAGAATCCAAATATCGACTGGCGTTTGTCACTTTTTTTTTCTTAGCACGGCAGTACTGTATGTTCTCTTTTCTTCTGTCAATACAAACATTGTGCATTTTTTGTTTAGTTTACTAGAAACCAAACGAATGATAAAGTATTAAAATGTCTTTGAAGGTTGTTCACCGAGGGTGGTTTTTACCCTTTGTATTTACATCTGAGCTCTATCAAAACGATATAAACTGTTTATATAATAAGATTTCCAAACTCAACTTGAATGAAATCGTGCTGATAAGATGTAAATTGTATCATTCTGCACAGTATAACATCGCGTGCTGAATCCATCTGCATATATTCTATTTTGTCGTATGCCTCTGTCCAGATAAATAATGTTGCCAACTATAATGAAATATTTCTGGATTTATTTTTCGCCAATTCAACGATGTCAACCATAAATCAATGGAAACAAATTTAAAGACATCAGAGTTTTTGTAGTCTAATTCTAATGTCAACAATTGTAATTCAATTAAATTTTTTGATTTTAGGTCTCATTTCAAATCGGTTTACTGGGATTCGGGCTTTTCGTTGGCGGACATGAACATTAACCGTGATGTGCAAATATTCAACAGGTATGTCCCAATTTCTGTTGGAAAGGTTAATCTTAACAATCCTCTGCGGTTTAACAACGACCTAATAAATCTTCGAAATCGTAAAATAAATTATATCGAAGGCGGAAGTTCTCCAAGAGTGCTGATGATAGACAATCATTTTTAGATTTACTGAAACAGTTTGATTGTTTACATTGTACTGCATACAAGAATTTTATTGCTAAGGTTCAAAATAATATGGATAAATAATATAAATCCAAAATCATTCTGGAATTTCGTTCCAAAAGAAAAATTTGTTTTTGTTTCCGTCAACAATGTCATTCAATGATATAACTGAAAATGTTTATAAACGTACTGATATTGTTGAAGATGAATACAATTGTACCAACACGCTTGTATATCCCTCTCCAGATGATATCATTAAATGGATGTGGCCCAGACGGTATTTCTTCAAATTTTCTTTTCAATACTGTAATGAAATGGCTCAGCCTTTGTCAATTTTATTTAATAATTCCTTTTGAAAGGTGTTTCTCCGGTTGTCTGGAAATCGTCTCATATTGTACCGGTGTTTAAATCAGGAAATAGAAGTGAAGTATCTAACTACAGAAGTAGTTCACTATTGTCGGGAATTCCTAAATTGTTTGAGTTGATTGTTTGTGATTATATGTTTTTTGGTCTTAAGTCGCTTATAGTAGATGAACAGCAAGGTTTTTTTCCGACGAGGTTCTTCTGTATCAAACTTAGTAGAATTTATGAAACGTGCAACAGAGGTGATTGAAGGCAGTGCTCAACTTGATGTTATTTATACCGACTTCAGTAAGGCGTTTGACTTCTGGAAAAATTAAAATTACTTGGTGTTAATGATAATTTGTCAAATGGCTTGAGTCATATCTTACTGGGCGAATGTAATGTGTAAAAATGAGCAATAGTTTGTCTGATACATTTTATGTGCATTCTGGGATACCTCAGGGCTCGCATCTCGGTTCGCTTATTTTCATATTGTTTTTTAATGATATCACGACAAGTATAAAATTTTCCCGTTGTCTTATATGTATATGCGGATGACCTAAAAATATCTTACCCTATTCGAAGAATAATTTGTTATATTTAAATGTAACAAAGTGCAAAATGATGAGTTTTACACTTTCAACATCGCATCTTATTTATGATTACAATATTGCGAATAATAATTTGGCACGAGTAAATGAAATAAAGAACCTTAGAATTACATTTGTACCTTACCATTTAATCGTCTACCTTATAATTTAATCGTCATTTCGACTTGAAATGTTCTAAAGCCAAATCTACGTTAGAATTCCTAAAACGTACCATGAAAGAGTTTAGTGATCCCAGAATTTTTGTTTGCCTGTATCAATTTGTTTCCCTCACAGCTCGAATATGCATCATGCGTATGGTGTTACTGTTACAGGGATCACATAATTAGGATTGAGCCCGTAGAAAAATCTTTCCTAATTTGGTGGGTTTGACAACGTCGTCAACACGTAGAAATGATATGTAACGTAGACATCTTCGAACTCGCATACCCTTGAAAATAGATTCTCATAGAACCAATTATGTAAGTGACGAACCTTTGAATTCAATGTCGAAATGTTATAACGAACTGAGTAGTTTTTGTGACTTTATTTTAGTGACTAAATTGTTTTTGTCCCGTTATTCTTCCAATTTTTCAGAAAGCATTTCAGAAGATAAAGATGGTAAAACCACAGAATAAAGCACAAATACAATTAATCAGCCAAAAACATTTTTGCCCTCCCCTTTCATTTTACGTGTCGAACGAGTCCTACATACTTCTGGAATTTGCGTCCACTTAACGACAGTTTAACATTGACGAATCTTACTTTTCAAACAAAAACCTCATTGTGAACTAAGGCCAATAAACCAATACCAGGTTTTAATATTTTCATTTTGCAAAATCTTTCCTTATAGAAGGTATTTCAGGGTCACTTTTCACTTATTTATTTCAAATAATTAGAATATTTTAGGGCTTTTTAAATTTCTTAGAGTAGGTTTTCCGTTGATTTTGAATTTGCAGTTACCCAATTATACAAATTATTCAGATTCTATAAAAAGAAACTGAGAGATATAACGTGAAACATCGGGTTATCGAATCAAACGGGTTAAAATTTAAAATCTTAAAAATTAAATAAAACGTTTACATGCATACATACATATATCTCAGTGCACACAAAAATTTGGTACATCACTTTTGTTAAGAACTCATTTATTTGTAAACGTAATTAAATATATTCTACATATTTGAGTAATCATTATTGTGTACGTACAAATTTTATCATCGGCGACAAAAAAATTTTCATCGACAAAAACCAGTCTGATAAAATTATTGAATCTCTTTCAAATTCGTCATAAATTTATCATTCGTCGCTTACTTGAAATCGCAAAACACCGTCTATAACAGTTATACTTTTATCAGATTTCATTATCATCGAACCAGAATCGCATCCCGGTGCAATGAGACATGCAAAATTTTGTTTTGAACAATGAAAAAAATTAAAACGGATGACTAGATGCACCCCTGGGCTACAAAGTGCTCGAAAAATAGTCCAAAAATGGTTCCACATCCACACACTTAAAAATTTGGGCTGGTAAGCGATACTTACTTCAAAAGAACATCATAACGATTCAGATTAAAGATTCACGCTATTGAAGCAACTTTTAAACTAAGAAAAACTAAATTACGCTCATATTTCTGCTCTAATCAAATGTTAATTCAAAGTCAATTTTTAATTTAAGTTGCCATCAAGATTATATTCAATTACAGTTTAGAATTCATATTCTTTTATACATCGTGCTGATACTAAATAATTTTATTGTTTTATTGCAATTATATTTCATATTGCAATTTTTACAAATTGCGAATATCAAACTTACACTTCTCGAATCATTTTAAAATGAAAGCTGAAATTGTACTGTAAATTGTGAATTTTAAATTTCACTCAAAATTATAACTCAATTCCTACTTTAATTTTTTGTCCATAATCGAGCTTGGAACTTAGCCTACTTGTATTATAAAAATATCACAAAATTTCTATCTAACATGCCTATTCTGACGCACAGTCACAGACTACAAAATCGTCTTATGTAAGACATTTTTTTTATTTTAGTACTCGGGTCTTAACTAAGACTTATTTCGTATTCTGCACATAGTCATAGCTGTCATTGATCTTAAAACACGGTCTTATGTAGCATCGACACATTTGATGGTCTTAAGCGTCATAATTTATAATTTCTCGTATAGAGAGAAAAGAGCAATGAAATGTTGGATGGGTTGAATTTTTAATATGTACATAGATATATATTAAAATTATTATTTATTATTATAAATTTTTTTATTTAAATTTCTTTATTTCAATTTAAATTATACTTATTGAAATTTTTTCAAAATTTCAATAAGTATAACTTAAATTTATTGGAATTATTAATAAAAAAAAATATTTTTTATATCAAAGAAAATTGCAGTGTACAAACAGAATACACACGTACATAAAAAAACAAAATGGACGGATTACAAAATATTTATTTATTTTTTTATTTATTTATTTATTATAATTTTGAATTGAATACAAGCTTTTGGCACATTCTGTTTTGAGCATGAGCTCATTGATACCAGAGATGCACCAAAAGATTTGGATAACATAATATGACAATTACACTGTCCCTTAACGCCGGAATCACAGCACCAGCCATTCATTTCAATTAGGCAGTCCACATCTTCATCTCGAATTATTGCATCAGGATTTCCCACATTTGAATCTCTGCATTTTCCAAATAGACCGCAATTCCCGAGTCTTACTGCGCTTTCCTTATCGATAAACCACAACGGCGGTTGCAGATTAGAAATTAAAAAATTTACAATAAATTTACAAAAATTAATTTTACAAAAAACAGATTCAAGTTGACTTGAAAGTCAAAGCCTACCCCAATAGAAATGACCAAAATAGAATGAAAATTGGATTTATAAGAATACAGGATGAAAATTTGATAAATTTGTTCTAGTTAAATAAATAAAAATGGTATTTAAGTAAAGAAAAGCAAAAGTAAACGCAAATATATCTCAAAAATTTCAAAAAATTTTAGGAAAAAGAGAAAAAAAACCATTTGACAGCTCTACACAATCTTTGGAGAGTTTTTAGTACATAATATTAAGACTGTCACCGCCAGAATACCGATTAAGACTTTCGTCTTAAAAAAAATAATTTACAAACTGGGTCTTAGCTAAGTGGGTCTTAAGAGTCTTATCGTCAGAATTGGACTGTAAGACTGTGTCGGAAACCTGTGATAACTATTTTTTAGTACACATTTTTGACATTTATTTGAAAAACTGCATCACGGTCTTTTGCTATGATAATTTTTGACACAAACAGAATAATTGTTCGGTCGACATTTAATATGGTCACCTTAGCATTTTATATCATCAAAATAAAATGTCAACTAGTCAATACGATAACATAATATATCGTTTGCAGCACCATAATTTTCAACTGCAGCAGCTTGCCGACAATTATTTTCTTCTAGTTTATGTCAACTAAAGGTTCTTATTTATATGGCATATTGATCTAGGGAGTAAATTTAAAAGCTACCACTATCGCCTGACAGATTATTGAAGCTATTAAAAACTTAATTGGTCGATTGAATTAAAACGTTGAATCGTATGCACCACATCATTAATGATTTATTTTAATCCGTAATAGAGTTGCCTCCAATATTTTTTATTTTGCCTTGCAATTCTGATTTGAGAATACCCATGATCTTCCCATTTCCTTTATATAAACCTAGCTATCGTATTATATTTTCCAAATGTTTGGTGAGAATTATTGCACCATCATCCTGTTACGTCCTAACAAATATAGCCCTACGCTACAATAGATAATATTAGAACAAAGCCAATTCGATGCGTATAAAAAAATGCGTTGCTTGCCATTAAAATCAAACAACAATATGACAGAAGGGGAATACTTCAAAAAATTATTACACCGGGCAGCGTAATAAAAATATGTGAAGAGGAATATTTTTCAAAAATTTGTACTAAAAAATATTTATCACAGGTTTCGGTCACAGTCTAAATTTTGGAATTCAAAAACAACTTTTTCAAAGAATTTTGCCCTCGCTAAACATAAAATTTTGCTCAAATCTATTTTATATTTGTAATTTAATCTTAAATTTTTCTCTTGCCAGCCTAACTCGAAATACAAACTCAACTTTTCAAGTAAATACTAAATTACAGTTATGTTTTTGCTCAAGTCCAAATTACTAATAAAATTCAATACTACTCAACATTTTTTTCAATTACGGCTTAAAAATCAAATACATCGAATCTCACTCAGATTTCTGCTCAAAATTCTGATACAAATTTAACAAACATTTTGATCCAAACTAGAGTTTTAAATTCGACTTTAACTCAGTATTTCTAATAAGACTCAAATAAATTCTCAATAAATTTCTTAAATGCACTTGGAACTAAAGTGAAGCTGTATCCCAAATTTCTAATCAAGCACATTTAGACAAATCTACGTGGGAATTTTTACTTAATTTGTAAACAAAATATAACAAAATTTCTAGCTTAATTGCAACCATAATTTTGCGTTAATTAAATTTGGAATTCAAGCTCATTTTTCAAACATCATTCAAACTCTCGATTGGATTGAAATTGAATTTTTAGTCCAAACTTTGTTCAAATCTTGTTTTACCCCGTTGTAAATAAAAATTTTGCTCGAATAATTAACTACATTTTCAAAAATCACTCAAACTGTTATGAAAGGCAGTCAGTTAAACTTTATTTTGAATGTAAATTCCTACTTAAGATTTTATTCAATTACGGTTTAAAATTGATATGCTTCTATTATACAACAAAATTCTTTCAGAGTTTTGCTTGATTCCTGATTTTCTATTTGAATTGTCGAAATCATGTTTAGAATTTAAGCTCAGTCACATAAAGTGCAATAAATATTTTGCTAAAATTGTTTTCAAAATGTGTTTCCCAAATGCAAAATAAAGAAGACAATTTCTATTTAAAATTCCACTCAAATTCATTATATCTAGTTTAGAATTCAAGCTAATTTTTTCTCTTCGTTCTCTAAATCAATTTTCTCTCTGTCGAATGCAATTGGCCAATTTAGATTAGATTTATGTTTAAAATTCCATTTATCATTTTGTTCAACTTCGAAAGCTGCTTGGAACTAAATTTCTGACTAAAAATTTTAATTTTTTTCGAACCAATTTTGATTTTAAACTAAGTTACTAGAGTGAATACCATTCATTTGTTAAAACTTTAAATTTCACTCAAGTTTTTATTTCAATTTAATTCAATGAGCGTGATCAAAATTACAATTTTTTTTTTAACTTTTATTTATTTGGCATAATTTAATACAAAGGGTAATTTTACACTTAATTAGTAACTAAAATTTTGAGCTTAACCTTCTTGGCTTTACTTCAAATAGGATTTTATTTTTTTCTTTAAGTTATAAAATATGTGGGGGACATCGTAATACAATTTAAATAGAATATTTAATCTAGTAGGTAGGCCATCTTATTCTACCTTAATCTAAATACTTAAACTAATCAAAAGTTAAACATTCAATTTTAATTTAAGTTATTAATTAATTCGTTATTTACATTATATGTAAGATGGCAATAATACTTTTGTCTAGCTTCAGAAATGAAATCTTCTATAAACCTCATATCGGTTTCACGATGAACTCTTATCGTTCTATATCGTTCTATAGGAACTTTTAGGATCAATTTCAGAAATTTGTTTTGAAGAATCGGAATTTTATTTTTATTTGTGTTTTTTGCGTTGGACCATTTGGGTGAACCATACAGAATAACGCTCAAAACCATTACTTTATATAGTAGTATTTTATTTCTGAAACTAAGTTGATTATTCTTATTTAGAAGTGGATATAGGACTTTTAACAAATTTTCACATTTTTCTTTAATATGGTTCAGATGGTTCCCAAAGGTCAACTTTGGATCAAGAATTAGGCCTAGATAGCGTACTTCCTATTTCCATTGAAGTTGAGCACCATTCAGAACTAAATGTAGCTGCGGAATTTTTTCTGGTGCACGACATCTTGTAAATTAAATGCTTTCACATTTACTGGTATTTATCTTTAGTTTCCAATTTGTGAAATAAGAGTTAAGTGCATTTAGATAGCCGTTAAGTTTGGATATTATGTTATTGGCCAGAACATTGGAGTAGTACATCGCAGTATCATCAGCAAATAAAGCTAATTGGCAGTCTTCAAATCTAGGAGGTGCTAATACGGAACCTTGCGGGAGACCAGCAGGAATATTCATTAGAATGGATTTTTCATTATATATTTGTACATAAAACTTCCTGTTCTTTAAGTAGAAATCTATAACTTTAATTAGGTATTTCGGAAAATTGCACGTTGTCATTTTGTGGATAAGACCGTTGATCCATACTGTATCAAAAGCTCGATAGAGGTCTAACAATGCCAGCCCTGTGGATTTTTTATTGATATGATTTTCCCTTATGTATTGTACTATTCTGTGCACTTGATGTACCGCAGAATGCCCAGATCTGAAACCAAATTGCTGATTTATAAGGAATTCGTTATCTTCCATGAATGATTGTAATCGAATTTTGATAAGTTTCTCAAAAACCTTGCTTATAGAGCTTAGAAGGCTTATAGGCCTATAGTGTTCAGGATTATTGGATTCCTTATTGGGTTTGAGAATTGAATTAACTTTGCTATTTTCCAGGAATTTGGGAAATAACACAATTTTAAACAACTATTAAAAATTAGCAGGAGAGTTTTAACACCACAGTCTGGCAACTGTTTTAACAAAATGTTAAGAATATCATCTATCCCAGATGCTTTATACGGTCGTAGGGTTTTAATAATATCACATAGCTCTTCTAAACGAATTTCTTCAAATTCTTGTGGATGATACTTAGTTATTAATTGTTGGCAGGTAATATTGACATCATATTCATGAATGGACCCATAATTATGAGTGGATTGATAAACATAATGAAAGGTACTTGCGAGCGCTGTACACTTTTGTGAGTTTAACAATAGTTTTACTGTGGTTTCACCTTCCTGAATTTGCAGTGGCGGTATTAGTTTTATTTTCGTTTTAACAAACTTAGCAGTATTCCAATATTTTTTGGATCCCTTTTCAAGGTCCATAAGCTGGGCTTGCCAGGATTTGTTCAGTAAGTCTAAGATCTTATGTTTTATTGCTCTGGTTAGCATGTTAACAAAGCTTTTAACAGTTCTACTTCTGGTCCTAAGCCATTTGCGCCTTAAACAATTTCTGAGCTTGATTTGAGCCAGTATATCTTCTGTTAAATTTATTTTATTTGTTAGTCAATGGGGTGACAGGAATTGAATTGTCTCTAGCATTTTTAATGGACTCTAAAAATAAATCGATCATTGAGTCAATTTCAGGAGGAGTGTTCAAGGGATTTGTTTGATCAAAACAATTTAGTGACCCCTCTATATGCTGTTTGTATCTAGTCCAATCACCGCCGGAGTAATTAAATCGGTAGTTAATTGGATTTTTATAAGCTAGACTGAAATTGTAAGCACATACGACTGGGAGGTGATCTGACGCCAGTTCAGGTAGACTTTTAATTTCCATTATATGTTCTGGTTGGTTTGTTAAGAAGAAATCGATAATACTAGGAGTAGAATTGGGTCTAACAAAGGTCGGATCCAATGGTGCCACAATAGAGCAATTTTGAGAGCTACTTATGTGATTATGAAGATTCTGACCACCTTCATTAGACCTGACACAGTTCCACATGGAATGTCGGCAGTTAAAATCGCCCCCTAAAATGTAGTTTGTTCGATTTTGAGTCAATTTTTGCATTTCGCTTTTAAAAGTGGGTCCATTTGTTTTTGGACAATAACATGCGGTAATTCGAACGGAAGTTCCATTTACATGTTTAACTGATATCGCGAGATTTTCAATAATTGAAAGTAAAAGTGAATGTTGTATAAGGGAAAACCTGTTTTGTTAAACCAGGGAAGTTATCTCCATTTAAGTTGAAACTATTTGAAGGTGATGTTGTTTGATGAGATTGTTGCATTTGATTCGGAAATGATTGAAGGATAAAATTTATTTGAACCTAGAGAAAGAAACGAATTCGGATCTGCCAGTGTGGAAACTGGTCGTTCCCGAATCAATGACAGCCAAGCAGCACATCAAGACATCAAGCCAAGCAGCAATGTCCGCCGGCAGCAGCACATCAAGGCATGGCGAGGACCATCGAAGTTTATCAAAGGTACTATCATTGGCTGTCAATGATATCACAACTCAAGGAATTCATAAATGGATGTGAAGTCTGCAAATGTTCAAAGGCAGTGAATCATGTTACTAGACCAGAAATGGGTAAAGCTTTTCATGTAGTAAGACCTTGGCAAATGTTGTACATGGATTTTCTTGGCTCGTATCCGAGAACCAAAAACGGATTTACGCATATTTTTATTATTTTGGATCATTTTAGTCGTTTCCCATTACTATTTCCAGTTCGCAGCCCCTCTGCCATTAAGATAACTGAACTTTTAGAAGGTAAGGTGTTTCATCTTTTTGAAGTTCCGAACATAATACTCACAGATAACGGGGTTCAGTTCTGTTCTAATTTGTTCAAAGATCTCATGGACAATTATGGCATTAGACATAATTTTACAGCTAAATATTCACCCCAGTCGAATGCATCCGAGCGGGTGAATCGATCAGTATTAGCAGTAGTAAGAGGATATATTAAGGACGAATATCAGTTGTGGGATGCACATATAGACGAAATTGCAGGTGCTCTACGCAATGTGGTACATTCAAGCACAATGTATTCGCCACATTTTCTAGTCTTTGGTCAACATAAAATACAACACGGCTCGACTTATAAATTATTGCGAAAACTAGAAATGTTAGATGAAAATCAAATTTTAGTCGAGAATAATGCTGATCGGTTATCTACAGCTCAAAAGATAGTATTAGGACATTTACAAAAAGCTCACGAGCAAAATACCTGTGCATACAATCTGCGCGCCAGACATTGCGAATTCATTGCAGGGCAAGAGGTATTCGTTCGAAATTTTGTGCAAAGCAATGCTGCTAATAAATTTTCCGAAAAATTAGCATTAAAATTTGTGCCAGCAATCATTTTAAGGAAAATTGGCAATGTGTAAGTTCTGGAATATGACCAAGTAGGATGGAACTTGGCTATTTCTTAACCGATTATGATGAAATTCGACTTGTACGATGAAAATGGGATGATCAAATGACTTTTAGGTGAAGTTCTGGAATATGGCCAAGTAGGATGGAACTTGGCTATTTCTGAACTGATTGTGATGAAATTCGACTTGTACGATGAAAATGGAATTCTAAAATTATTCTTAGATGAAGTTCCGAAATATGGTCAGTTAGGAAGGAACTCGGTTATTTTTTAACCTAGTATGATGAAATGCAACATTTACGATAGAGATGGGATTCTCAAATTTGAAGCTTCTTCTGAAGGAATTCGGCTATTTCTGAACCGATTTTGATGTAATTAATTATGTATGATAGAAATGGGATTTTTAAACGATTTATAGGTGAAGTTTTGGAACACAGCTAATTCGGAAGGAACTTGACCACTGTTTAATTGAAATTCAGCATGGACTAAGGAAATGGGATTATGGGATTATTTAAGCTATGCAATCTTTTGGGGGAGGGGGGGGGGGCTCAAGGCACTCCCAGCTCTTTCGCAGTTTACTTTTACGCAGTAAATTGGAAACGGGATTTTATAATGATTTTTAGACGAAGTCCTCAAAGGACAAACAAACTATTTTATAATCTTATTATATGCTGAATTTCATCATAATCGGTTAAAATGTGGCTACATTCCTATTGGGTTTGTCGACTCCCTTTCGAATTAGCCGTAATCCAGAATATCTTCTAAAAAATATTTTAGAATGCCATTTCCATCGTATATGCTGGGGGTCAATTCTCGTTCCGTGAGAAGTATAATGAAAATTATTTTCAGTGAGAAATACATATTTCCGATTCATCTTCCTTGAGAAGGAAAAAATGCCGTCAACATTTTTTCATATGAATAAAACTTTCTTTGATCATTTTGGCGGTGAGAACATCATAAATAAGGAAATAAAATTCTATAAAAACTAAATTTGTATTTTAAGCATTAAATGTGCATTGAAAAAACTATAATTTGATTCACTTTAAACTTAACTAATAACTAAATTTATTAAAAACTATTCCGCGTATTTAAGAAAGCCTCCAAATATTTAATTTAGTTAGGTTTTAAAAATAGTTTGGTCATTATTATAATTTATTTTACATTTTGACAGGCAATGACGAAAATTGATTAACTAAATCTACTTTATCATTTATTTAGCTAATATTTAAACCAATTGCTGTATCATCTAGCGGAAATTTATATGAAACTCAATAAAATGTCTGTTTACAGTGTAGCTTACTATGAAAACAAATGTGTGAAATGTTATAAATGAAAAAGAATTCATGGAAACCAAATGGAAACATTTTTTTCATTGGTTTTTTCCATAGAACGAGAATTGATCCGCTGAATTTCATCACAATCGGTTATTAACTTTGTGTTGATTATGTGTTGGTTAACGTGTCGAATTTCATCATAATCGGTTCAGGAATAGCCAAGTTAGATCCTAATAGGCCATATTCCAGAACTTCATTTAAAAATTATTTTAGGATCCATTTTTCATCGTACAACTCGAATTTCATTATAATCGGTTAAGAAACAGCCAAGTTCCATCCTACTTTGTCATATTCCCATTTGCCCGTAGTCAAGCCCTGGTTGGAATTTTTATTCAAAGATTTAAATCAAAAGTTTTATTTGTAGCTAAATTTCTGCTGCAAACTACGATTAGCTTTTGATTCATTTTAAACACAAGATGCTCTTCAAATCTAGTTTGTAATTCTAATTCAATTTTTAAATTTTTAAATCCAATTTTAGCTCCTACTCAAGAATTTATTCAATTACATTTAGGAATTTAAATTTTCATTCAGATTTTTGCTCAAAATTCTGATTCGATATGTTGAAATTCACAAGCGTATGTTGACAAACAATATGTTGACTTTTCTCACGTAAATGGCACTCAATATTTTACTAAAATTCATGTTTGAATTCTGGCACATACGTTAACGAATAAAAACAACAATCAGAAAATCTGCTTTTCTAGAAGAATTCCGGATTGTCAAATAATGTGCAGACTATTGAGATATGTATTTTAGTTTGACGTTTATTTTGTTCTTAATTTATTGATCTAACTTAATGGAGTTTAGGCCAAACTAAAACGTTTTCAACTTCTAAAAAATATATTTGTGGGCCTAATTTTAAAATTTGGCTTATAAAATATTTTACTTTATCAAATTTTAAGCTATGAAAGTCGAATTACGTTATTCTTGAAGAAAAATTAAAAATATCTCGTACATACCATATGTAAAAATATGTGATCATGCCAGAATATTTAAAAATATGTGGTAACATATAGGGCTCATTCGCTTTTATTTGTTCTAAAAAGAATAACTATCCAACAAATTTTTGGTTTGGATTTCCCAACAAAAATATTTTTTTATCTAAGAATCCTAAGCCTAGTAGTAATCACCAATTCATATACATTTTGAAATTCACAGAATAAATCATGTCAATAATAATAAACATTAAAAAAGAAATAATGCGGCTGGATAATTCCTTTCTCTGGTTTAATTGTTCATAAAACTGTCTATGAGCATGCTGTCGTTTTTTATCAGTCCGAAAATATTTGGAAAATAAATTAACTTTCTAGCTTTAGGATTGAAAGACGATGATAGAACCAAAAAAAAAAAAAAGTTATGTTACTTGACGATGGATAAAAATGGGTTTAATCTCCAGCCCGTTTTGTAAAAGTTAGTAGAAACTTCATAATATATTGCAATTTGCAAAAAACATAAATCTTGAAGAAGTAGGCACCCATCCAATATCCAGCAACCGCTATTTCTTAATTATACATTTTGATTTCAATAAAATCGTAAATTGTTTATATAAAGAGATTATTAATCTTGCATGCAATTCCGAAAACTTTCATTATACATATACGTGTAGACAGACGAATAAAAAAAACAATTAAATTAATTAATTAAATTAAAATTATAACTTTCAATTGAAAATTTTGTATTTTATTATAATAAAAAAGATAAATTCAAATATACATAATTTCTAACCTTTTCCATAATACCTTATTAAGGTCAATTACTTAATTACTCAAACACATGATTTATCTTCCACTTAAGAAATTTAGTTTTTATTTCATTATAATTTATATGAAGAAAATGTCTGCTCGTGTTAATTATTTAAATTTCACTTTATACGTTTATGCACATAAAAAACATAAATTACAAAATTTATGTACATTTTATAAATTGCACTCTCGTTTTAGGATGAACCCAGTATGCAAGTTACACGGATTTCCGTGTACTTTTCTGTGCGAAAAGCATGTTGTATCTAAGGAAATAAACATGAAAAGTACACGAAAAAATGTACTACTCGCCAAAGAAAAGTGTCTCAAAAATTCCGGTGTCTTTGAATGTGTTAGTAAATATAGAATAGAGAAAAAAAAACCAATTTCGCAATTGTACGAAATATCGTACAAAATTAATATTATGTTATCATAATCATTTCCGTCTAACTTAACGTAGTTTTCCAATTGAAAATTAGACACTTTTCTTTATGATTTTTGCTTGGAATTTTGAGTGAATGGGATCATACTCGTATGATTGCAACAAAATTTAAGTTGATTTACGTGCAAATTACGAATACTTTTCCGGGTGATTTTTTATGACCATTCCTTGTGAATCAACGATACTTACGGACAAGTTCTAAATTAAATATATGTCGAAAAAATGAAAAGAATATGCTTTTAATGTCCACCTATACTCGTATTTTAATATAATGTATATCAGGTAATTATATTAAGTATAACAAAAAATTGAAAAAATAGTTGTAAAATAGGTAAATAATTCAAAATTAAAACATCAACAAGTAAATAAAATAATCACATTACATCGAATTCAATATTCAATAAATTCTAAAACATAAATCATAAAAAAATAAAAATCTAAGTACTAAAATGGTTAACATCAATTCAATATTTAATTAATTCATTTTTTTAAAAACTTAAGTAAAATAAAAAAAGAGAAAAACATAATATGTACATACATATGTATTTATTAAATTATTTTGATCTGAGGCTTTTCCTGAGGCCGTCTCGCGCCAGTTGCAACCATTTGTTTATAAGGACTACGACCTCTTCGTCGCAGGAGTTCTGGAATTTCTTTAGTGCCGTATCTGAAAATTTAAAACATACTTTTTTTTTTTAGTATTTTATATATTTTCATTAATTTTTTTAAATAATTATGTACCTTTCAAAATTTTAAAGATTAGAAATCCCTAAACAGATATACATATTGCCTTGGAGACCGTGCCAAGAAAATTAGTAGCACATTCATCCTTGCTTTAATGAACTTAGATAAATCGTTTATTCGTTGTGCCATAAATTGTTTTTCCTGTAAAAATAATGTTAAAAAAAAGTCCTTAGAAATTACAAGAATTAATTAACATTCAACAAAAATTAAAAAAAGTAAAATTAGCGTTCACAGCTTATGTGATTGTCGTGAAGAAGAAAAAATTGTAATTGAATTTATATGTATTAGTACGATTCGCTAGTACATAAAGCACAGGACATTCTGTATATATAGAATTGTGATATAGTCAGTCAGATATTGTGGTATAGTCAGTCCAGTCGCCGCGGCCTGATGAGAGGATTGATTTTTCCATAATCATAAGCTCATCAGTTCGAAACTGGATTGAATTCTCTTACAATCTTCGGAACATATTAAAATTAAAAATTAAATAAATAGAATTCTGTCTATTAGCCGGTTTTCGTTGAATTACCGTTCGTAAATACTAAAATGTTTCTACGTGTTAATAAAAAACACATTTAAAAGTGTCGTAAGACCGGTAGCATATTTAGAAATTACAAGAATTAATTAACATTCAACAAAAATTAAAAAAAAAAGTAAAATTAGCGTTCACAGCTTATGTGATTGTCGTGAAGAAGAAAAAATTGTAATTGAATTTATATGTATTAGTACGATTCGCTAGTACATAAAGCACAGGACATTCTGTATATATAGAATGTAAATTGTGGTATAGTCAGTCCAGTCGCCGCGGCCTGATGAGAGGATTGACTTTTTCATAATCATAAGCTCATCAGTTCGAAACTGGATTGAATTCTCTTACAATCTTCGGAACATATTAAAATTAAAAATTAAATAAATAGAATTCTGTCTATTAGCCGGTTTTCGTTGAATTACCGTTCGTGATACTAAAATGTTTCTACGTGGTAATAAAAAACACATTTAAAAGTGTCGTAAGACCGGTAGCATATTTAGAAATTACAAGAATTAATTAACATTCAACAAAAATTAAAAAAAGTAAAATTAGCGTTCACAGCTTATGTGATTGTCGTGAAGAAGAAAAAATTGTAATTGAATTTATCTGTATTAGTACGATTCGCTAGTACATAAAGCACAGGACATTCTGTATATATAGAATGTATATTGTGGTATAGTCAGTCCAGTCGCCGCGGCCTGATGAGAGGATTGATTTTTTCATAATCATAAGCTCATCAGTTCGAAACTGGATTGAATTCTCTTACAATCTTCGGAACATATTAAAATTAAAAAGTTAAAATTTGTTATCTTTTGTTTATTTATGTATACTGCGAGTTCATGTAAAATTTATTCTGAAAAATTTTCAGCAGGCTCGTAGTCTATTTTAAGTGAAATCTGCTCTAGATTACCTTTACAAATTTTACTGTACTGTAATATTTTGCAATTAAATTCAATAATTGCTTGTATAAAACATACATATAACTGAATTATTATCGATATATATTTAACGATATTATTATTCATTTTAAAATTAAATTATTTTTACTTCACAAAACTCACAAAAATAAATAAAACTAAACGTCAAAATTTTAACTTTTTAGCGAGTTGCATTTGGAACAGCAAATCTGTTAAAAAATGAGGTAAGTTAAATATTTCTTACCACAGTTAAAATATTTCACTTTTTAACCAATTGGAACACAGCCTTATAAATAAATTTTTATTAACTAAGGACTTAACCACAAGTTAAGGAATCTTCTACCAATGCAATTTGCTAAGATACTAGAATCATACTTGAAAGATAGGTTCTTCAGGATTAAGTTAGATGATACATTTTCTGAATTGAAAGAAATCAATGCAGGAGTTCCACAGGGCAGTGTATTAGGGCCGGTTTTATACCTACTATATACTTATGATCTTCCTACATTAGAAAACAACACAGTGGCAACTTTTGCAGATGATACGGCGATCTTAGCTGTTGGAAAAAGCAACGAAGAATCAACACAGAAGTTACAATCAGCTATAACTCAAATATATAAATGGACAAAAAGATGGAGAATAAAACTAAATGAAGCTAAATCAGTTCACATCAACTTTACAAACAGACGAATCGAACATATTCCGATTACCATAAATCGGGAAATAATACCGCATGCGAACACAGCTAAGTATCTCGGCATGACCCTGGATGCTAAACTACGATGGAAAGCACACGTCAAGAAGAAAAGTGAAGAATTAAGACTTAAATACAGAAAAATGTATTGGCTGATGGGAAGGAACTCTTCTTTATCAACATACAACAAGCTTCTACTTTATAAGCAAATATTGAAACCGATTTGGACTTATGGTATTCAGCTTTGGGGTTGTACCAAACAGAGCAACATAAATATCATCCAAAGATTTCAGAATATGGTATTAAGGAACATCGTTGATGCACCTTGGTATGTTAGGAACAATGACCTTCATAGGGACCTTAAAATGAACCTCATCTTAAATGAAATCCAGGAAAAAGCACGAAGACATGAAGAAAGGCTCCGCCAACATGTGAACATTGAGGCAACTCAGCTCCTAAGCATCACGAATTTAGTTCGCAGACTTAAAAGAACCAAACCTTTTGAGCTGGTGTGATTGTCAGCTTAAGCAGCATTATGCTGATCTAAAATCCACAACAAAGATGTGGTTTACATCAATTTACCAAACACTATGGAATGCCAATGGGAAGAAGCCATAGATTAATTTAAGTTAGTAAATTAAGTCAGAAACAAATTGCTAATTAGTCCAGGAGACTAGATTGTAATTACATAAAATAAATAAATAAAATTTATTTTAAATTAAAAAAAAAAAAAAAAAAAAAAAAATTAACTAAGGAAAATATTTCTATTTGCGTAAAAACTAATTTTCTGATAAAGAAATAGTACTCACAAGTTTGGCGTTCTGGAGTTTCCGTGTCAAAATCTACATGAACGTTTTGTGTTAAAGTTTCTGGAAATTTATTTTTTATTTTTAAAAAATTTTGAAACCCTAGGTCATAATTGAAACGAAATTATTTAATAGGATGAATTATTTGAAGTAAACTAATAAAACTTACCAGTTGTTTTGAAAATAAACTGCTCATTCTTAGTAAAACTGTCCATTTCAAATCTATAATAATTTGGAATATAAACAACCATCATTAGTTTTTAATTTCATTATTTTGGAATGAATTACATTTATTTTAAATTGGTCGATTTTTGAATCCAGCTGCTCTTTGGTGCAAAAAAAAAATATTTAGATTGGAAGATAATAAAGGCGTCGTGAAAAATTGCTGGATGCTGTTCAAGAAACTTCTTCTCAAGTTAACATCAAGATCATTTGATTTAATAATTTCCGAGATTTTAAAAATTTTATTGTTGATCAAGCAGTAATTATGGGTATTTTATAGAATATTTGAATTTATTATAACTTATATCTCTGAATGATCTTCCACCTATGTTATAATCTAATACCACATATGGTATAACTTTATTAACTGAACTTTTTATAATATTATTCATTTCTTCAATCCTGTTACTAAGTTGCTTTAAAGGTTGGGAGTGCTTCTTGATTTTCCTTTTTAGGTGTTGCATAGCATTTTCAAATTTGAACGCGCTGTAATTGTCCAAGCTACCAAAGTTTCTTACATCTGCAGCCAAATGGATAAGATTATGAATATTATATCCAACAGAACTAGCCACATATAGTTCTGAAAAGTTTTTAACATATTTTGTTAACATGTTTGTGGCACATTGATTATTTAATATGCATACTGTTTCTCATCGCATAATATTCTAATGGCACACACTAATAATAGAAAATGTTCATAATATTCCGCAGACAAAATATTTTTCATTATTATAGGACCAGTATATAAAAGAAAAAGACGAAATTCAGTAGCTTTCCATCTGACAATTTCACAAATTGGTCGTGGTTTCCGTTTAAATTCTGATGTTATTCCAAATTTCACTACCCACCTCCTTTCACTCTCGCATAACTCCCAGAAGAACGCAGTGCATACAATCAATCGACATCTGCGACACACATTTAAAGTTAATTTTCTCCAGAGCCATTTTAGTTTGTTTTAAATGATGTTCAGGCTGCTCCCTATTAAAAAATGCCTCGTCAATTCGCAAAGGCTCGGCTACATTTAGAAATACAACACGATTTTTTATTTCACGATTACAATAGCTCGAATATATACGATGCCATTTATTTTAATAAATTGAATGTCTTCTACAAAATTATTTAAGTAAGCATCGAGGCAGAATGGTTTTCTGTAACCGTGATATGCTCCGATCATAAAAACTTCATTAGTGCCATTTATAGTATATTTCCTAAAATAGGCCATAATTGGCTATTAGAACTTTTTGCTAAAGGCAGACCATCGATACCTATATCAATGTTCAAAATATTTGGCCGTTTTAGATATATGTGCAAAATATTTTGTATGGTTCTCTAAGTCCGAAATGAAAGTAAGATCCACTACCCATTGGAGATGTTTTGGTAAGTTTTGGCGTGTGCTTCAAAGTTCGGACATCTTTGGGCAGGGTAGGGTGATATTCTCTGAGAATAGCCAGCAAAGAATTTGCTGATTCATACGATGGACTATATTTAATACTCCAATCAGACAAATTGCTCTCTAAATTCTGGGATAGACAATTATCATCAAAATCGATATTGTCGTCGTCACTCAAGGAATCTGATGAAATATCTGATTCGTCACTCAAGAAATCTAATGGAATAGGACCGTTTCAGTGAATCATTAAAATGTTCAAGTGATGGAGATTTTGTTGGAATGTCGATAGTTGCTATTAAGTTAGTTACAGCCGCAGAATTTAATTTTGCTTGAATTTCACTATCGACAATGTTAGGAGTTTGGCCAAATGACAGCAAAAGAGCCAACTCATTCTTGATTTTTCGGTCAAACTTTCGTTTGGACATCTTAAAATATAAACAGAAAGCATAAAACTTTTAACGTATGCTTATTTATTACAATAATACGACAATAATAATAGATTTTTCACAATTTGGCTCATCAAAGGAAACACAACAAATACTATCCGATGCATTAGTAATTGTGATGAGGAAAATTTAAATCAAATGAAACGTTATTTATAATTCAATTAAATAAGAGAAAAAAAAATTCAAAAAATCAATTTTCATTGGTTTTACATGGCAACAAACATAAACGTTACCTTAAACTTTCCTCATCACAATTATTAATGTATAGGATAGGATAATAAAAAATAAAATATGAGAAAATGTCGCCATTTTTAATATACATAATAAAACAAAGAGAATAGACTGACGAGATAGCTAGATGACGATCAACTGAGTTAAAGAAAAAGGAATAAAAAGAGATGAAAAATTGGTTTAGTGTAAAAGATAATTAATATGTAACAGTATAGGTTTAGCTCTTATTTGTAGTATGGAAAATAGTACGGAAAAAAAGCTCTATTGTCGCACGTACGAAAAATTGCATATTGGGGAGATGCAAAAAATAAAAATATGAAGGTGACAAATTTAATGGATTTCACTGTTACTGTTCGTAAGAGCAGCGGAAAGTTGAGGCTATGTCTCGACGCCCGGAAGGTTAATGAATTAACGATTAAAGACGCATATCCGTTGCCACTGATAGAGGGATTGCTGAGTCGACTTGACCGCACGAAATATATCTCGTCAGTCGACTTAAAGGATGCCTTTTGGCAAATTCCTCTTGACGTGGTATCTCGTGATAAAACTGCGTTCACCGTTCCGAGCAGACCCAAAGGGTGTTATCAAGAGACATATTAATCAGATTCGACCACGGTTGGTCCGATCTGAAAATTATCAGTGTAAACAAAACAAGTTTGAGGCAGTAACTAAGCAGCGTGAAAGAACCAATGGGATTGAAAAGGATAACTCGTTTTTTTTAAGAAGCCGGAAGCGACATCAATAAGAGAGAATACATTTGATGTGGAGGGTGCTGAAGATTTCGATATAAGTGAAGTGGTTGATAACGACGAAAAGTTTGTTTATGACCTTATCAGTGGGATTCTTGATAGAATTGTTTACGAAACAGGAGTGGAGAGTCGTCACAATTTGAGGGATACAAATATAATTAAGAAACCATTTACATTTAGATAAATGTTAATATAAGTGTCTTTTAATTTTATAAAGTTGATAAGGGGAGTGAGGTTATAGAACCGTTGAATTTAAAGTAAATCATTCGTAGTAGTAGTAGTTAAGTAATTGAGTATTGTAAACATATTTGGGGGGACGTTTGTTATGTATTGAGGTCGTACTGTATGAATGTAAACGAACTTCATAGTATACATCAAGTTAGGTTGGGTTTTGACGTCAAAATATGGAACAAGCGTGTCTTTGGATATCTTAAGAAATAAACATTATAAGAAGCAATTATAATCGTGTTTCATATTAAACCCAGATATTACATTTTCCAGTTATTTTATTTTATCTTCCATTCCTGTCTTATTTCTTCCTCTATTATTAAATTTACATCTTCTATTGTTCTTCTATTGCTTCTTTTGCTAGTTTATCTGCTTTCCCGTTCCCCAATATTAAATTTTGCTTGGAATCCATTGTATTATGGCCGTTGGTGTTTTCATTTTCTGCTACTTTATCTAATATTTCTTTTTCATAGTACTTCAACTTTCTATCTTTTATGACCATATTTAAATACGAGCAATTGCTTTTCGAATCTGTAAATATAGTATAACTATTTTTGTGAGTTTTCCTATTGCTATTTTTATCAATACCTGCCAAATGAATTAGTGCTACCTTCTGATTTTGGTATGTTTTCAAATTTATCTGAAACCAACCCAATCCTGAACGTTTATTTTATCTCTAATTATTTCAATAAGAAAAACTCGATTTGCCTAATTTTTATTATATTTTCACCCTCCTTCGGTGGTAGTTTTGATCCTTTTTAAAATAGCAACAGAAAAGCCATTAAGCAAGAAATAGAAAAAGATATTTTAGGGGTAATTCCAACCCCTATGATGAACCCTATAAACAATTTTTTTTATTTGCTTATAAATATACTCAATTGAAGTGAATCCCCTTTACGTATTTTTTTACCATTACCATATTTGTTCATCAATAAATAAAATCAATAAATAATAACTTGGTAGTCCTTCAAGTTTTTGTTTCTAAAATCTTGGGTAGAACCAAAAACAACAAAAATATCTATACAAGCCAGAGTCTATCAGCTACAATAATATGCAGATGGCACCATAAAATCGTGGTTTCATTTATCGTTGGAAAACCGCAAACTAAATCAGCTATGCAATAAGTCAGATGATGATTTCTCGATATAAAGCAAATTATTAGAATAATTTTATTTATACATTTAACTGGTCGTCAAAGGTGCTTTCGTGAAATTAAGTTTTTAACAATCTTTTTTATGGTTATTTTTCAACTTAAATTACACATATAAGAAAACTGACTATTTTTACAGGATTTATTCAGTACAGAATTTATTTCACTAACTTTAATCAATCACATATATACATAATAGATAAAGACACGTATTATCTAATTTATATAACTACAAAAAATAATAAAATTTTATGCCCTGCTCTCATGGTAATTCATTTTTTTAACTTGTTTGCTTCGAAAACTAAATGTTAGAAAAATGTTATTGCCCTATTTTATCAACGAATATGATTTTGTGTAAATAAATTTTTAATTGATAAATTGTAAATCAAATTTTACTTTTACTCTATCTCATTGTAAACGAATTTTGTGAAATATTCGTATTAACCGATAATTGTGTTACTGCAAAACTTACAGTATTTTTACAAACCTAATTATTTTATTTTTGATGACTTACACCAAATTTTATTAAGTAATTTAAGTCCATTTTGTTTAAAACTTAAAGTTCATAATAAACTTTTTCACAAAAAAAATTCCTGAAAAAATTTATATTAAACGATACTTTGGTATTTTATGTAGTTCCAGATTAATTGAGTAGTGATTCCTGCTCATTACAAATGAAATTTCACTCAAAATTACTGTTTCCTATATCAAAAAAACTTTACAAATCTAGTTTTGGTAAATTACAGTACTTGATATTTTGACGGAAATTTTAGTAAAAATTCGTATTAACCGATAATTTAAATTTGTGTAATATTACAAGTTGCTCACTAGTTAAAGACCTAATTTTGTAAATTTGTGTGCTGAATCACATCCACTACTAACAAAGAACACCGACAAATACTGATTTGACTACTCAAACTACTTATTAAGTAGCCTTTATACATTTTCTATAAAATCGGTGAAGCAAAATCGCCCATTTATTTAAAATTTTTTATATAACATGATAACATTCTACTTGTACTCATTCTTTACTCATCACAACATTTTACCAAACGTTGTAAAATCATAATTTTTCACTCAAAGTATGTACATAATAAGCGTTGTTCCGATAAATTTTCGCCAATCGAATGACGAAACTTGAACACTCTTCTAAACTGAATTTAGATTTAGAGGAAATTATTTTATATACGATTTTTTGCACAAATCTCTTATGGGGACATTGTGAATCACACAATACGATGGGCATTTTAGCAATAAATAGCTCATAAAATATTGCACAATATGGTATGAAGTTTTTAATATTATTATCCTTATACAAAACTGTAATTGCATAGTAAACCATTTTTATGATTGTCGGTTCATTACTACTGTATGTTAGACGAATATGTTTTATGTACACGATTCGTTTCATGATGTTCGTTTATAGTAGTATAATTTAATAGATAAAGAAATTAAATTCGAATATAGCAAAGCATTCCTATATATACAAACCGCCAGCATAAAATTCGAACTTAATATAAGGGGATTTTGTTTAATATCGTTTTTCTTAAATGAAAAATCTTACAAAAATGAATTTTGGTTTCTACGTTATCAAGAAGAATATTTGCAAAATATAGGTTTTAAAAAGCAATTAATAAAATCTTGTTTATAGATATTTAATTAATGTTTTACTAAAATCCCTTTATTTACAAACACATCTTTACACCTCATGACGTCACACCTTTCGTTCATGTTTTTTTTTTAAATAGAAAAATGTCGATAAATAGCAAAGACATTAAACTAAAGAGGAGAAACAAACTTTTTTTCTTTCATGTAAACAAAGCATTTAGTTTTTATTGTTGTTAAAAAGTGGTTTATTTCTAGTATATTGTATTTTAAAGTCTTTGATAAATAGTAAGTAACATCTTACGTCATTTATTTCGTTTTTATAATTTTATACTGTATTTTTCACATACGCATACAAAGAAAAAATAAATTTGTCCTTTTTTTTTTGTAAATTATATTAATCAAATTACTAAATTTAAGTTATTGGTTTTTAAAATATGTTATTCTGAAAGGTTTGATTTAACTATAAACCTAAAAATATTTTCTGGTACGAGTATTTTTCATTCATAAAATTTTAATCAAAAATGTTTAATTTTACATGGGTTCTTATGGGAAATCGTAAAATATATCCCCCTTAAATTAAGCTTCTTTTAAAATTGGTCTGATACTGACGGCTTGTATATTTAGGAATGCTTTGAATATAGGTTTAACAAATGATGTTGTTGTTATACCGTGCACTATATTGATGATGGTTCTAACAGCGCGTTATTGAGGAAGAAATATAGTGTAACATAACAAAAAAAAAAAAAAACAAAAAAATTTAATGGGTTAAAAAAAATTAAAATACAGAAAAAAGGGAGGATAGGTAGATGTATTAAGAATTTCGTAATAAAAATAATAATAAATGTAATGGTGGATATATGTATAATAAAAAATAATAGTAATGTTAGAATATTAAAAGTACAAATAAATTCCGATATAGATGTGTTTATTGATATTATGGAATTGGAAGAAAAATTTTCGTTTCTTTTTGATTAAAGCAGTTTTCTTATTAGAAAAGTAATTTTAACGGAGCTTGGCTTAGCTCGTTGCTGTATTCTTGTCTTCTTCATGAGAATTTCTGTAATATTTTTGTTTTTTTTCCATTTAACATAGTTGAGAAAGGCAGTTATACAAAAATAGTATATACATTTCTGTATGGATGTGGGAATGTATTAACAACAAACTACATAAAATAATGTTGACCGCCACCAATTAGCAATTTTAATCGATAGTTTTTATAACTTTGAAATGGTAGTCTTTATAACTTTGGTGAACGCTCAACTCTTAATGAATATTCAACACGTAGATTAGGTTAGACTATTTTTTAGACCCAACAATTTTTTAGTGATGGGTTAGAAAGAGAAAACTTTTCATTTCGTCTCAAAGCAAATGGTAAGAAAAAAAAACTCAAAACAAGAAAATAAAAAATTATATGGAAAACTTTTGAGTGGACTTTAATATTAAATACGAGTAATACGTATTAAATACGAATATTAAAACTGCAATATTTCAAAACAAAGAGCATTTCTACTATCGTTCAGTTATACTACTATCAGGCAGTTTTTCTAATCTAATTACGTATTCAAAACGATTTCAACTGTATCGGTGCGATACGTAGGAATTAAGTAAAGTTTGTATTTGGATTTGCCCGAAGGAATATCAAAACGTCGCTTTTCCGAACTTCTGACAGAGAAAGCATGTCTTGCACAAAGCACTAAACGGTAATCAAATTCTTACCAGGTCACAAATGTTTGACGCAATTAAATTACGAGGCAGACACCAAGGCGCCTTTCGAAAATATACTTTGTCGAATATTTCTTTCAGAATCTTAGTATTGCTTGATGTTTTGCACTGTATGTACAATTTTGAAGCAAATTACGGGACAATAAATCTTTTTAGGCTGTCATTCGACTTTAGTAGAAAAAGGACGGATAAATCAGTGAGGTTAAAATGCTTTATTTGGTCTATATTTTCCAAGGTTCATCATGTCCGTTAAATGCTATACTCGGCTATTTTAGAAGTGAGTTGACCGAAAGATTGTATTGTCATGATTAGATCCGTTGGTGGCTTTGGCTTTACTTAACACTATCTTTGGTGATTCAGTGGCGGAGAAAATAAATGGACACTGCATCAAATTCAAGTTAATTGTGGTGTTGTTAGTAACCCCATGCATTATTTTCTGAAAGGTATTTTAGGGGAAAAAGGTCATAGTGGTCGGAAAGCTAGTTCTTCATTTTTTGATGACGACTTTCGACGATTTAATCTTTCTTTGCTCATCATACTGATTAGTCCTTGTACAAAAACTAGGCATCTTTCATACTGCTATTCTTGTCGAAAGTAACAGTGATTTATGTCCCTTCTCCAAATAATTAGTTGGCGTTCGCTGCCCACTTTGTTTAAATTTTTTGCCTAAAAATATTTGCCTAAAAATAGTTGCCTAAAAATAGCTCCCGAATCTAAGTAATATTTATACTTGATTGAACCACTGGCCATACTGCTAATTGATCATTCAGCGAAAACCGTGAGTAGATATTTTCCAAATTTGGTCTATTCTCCTTCATTATCTAAGTAACCGAATCAGTTATAGATAGACATTTAAATTGAGATTAACTCTACCGTCTTCAGTGCCAACTTTATTTCGAAAATGCTTCCCCGCTATCACCGTATCGTCCTAATCTTATTTTATGAGCAATCAGTTTCGACGTTGGAATATACCTGTTGCCTTTATAAATTACGTCGAAGAATAAATCATTTTCAAGTAGCGAATGTCCAACTGACCTCCTTATTGTACAAATTCGTTTAGATCATTCATTGCTTTAATTGAAGGTTGGTGCGACGAAATCTTTGGAACTCCATTAGCATCTTGGCGTATAGAGTATGTTGCTCTTAATTATCACAGTTGAATCCTGATCTGATAAGTCCTTCAACGAAAATTCTTCCATCTCCTTTTTTAGACCGAGCCACCGCAGAAAAGCTCTTTAAAGCGCGACAATATTGCCAGTAGCCATTATGTTATTCTATTTCTTTTTGGGTAGTTCGGAACGAAATGCGTTATTTACGAAGTTACTTCAAGCATACTTTCCGAGGTCTCTCAATGCAGGATTATCATGAAATTCTATCTGTTAAACTAATTGTGTATATGGGTTTTGTTCTGCATACAGGTACACCAAGTGCGAGTCACTCAAGTAATATCTGGAGTGTTTCCAGACACGAAAAAATTGATTTGGTTGTGCAACAACCACTGAATTCGCGAGTTTCAAGAGTCAATTGGATGTTGTTCTATGAAAACTAAAATTTCAATCTCTGGAGCATCGATTGTCGTGCGTTGTTATACTAAGCTCCATGATAAATCATCACCATTACATCAAACACAAAGTGTCCTTCAAGGCATCCCGTCAGTGGTCCTACCAAAGAATGAAAATGCACGCGTAAATTGTTGGGTCGCTTATTGAAAGCTCAGATGAGTCAAATTCATAGTATTGGTGGAAATAAAAAGTAAATCTCGAGAAAGACCGATTGGTGATTTTACATTTTGTAAACATTCGAGTTAATAGTACAAAAGGAGGGGTTCGGATAACGCACTTTTGTGTTTTCTGCTCCTCCTACAAAATGATGCCATACTATTTGGTGGCGAAGTGTCAAACCTTTGGTTAAAATATTCGAGGAAGTAATTGTTTTTGAGCTTTCAGATGGCGAGCTGAACGAGTTATTGACTTTTGTAAGTGTCGAGATGATTTTTTCGAGACGGGTTCACCGTCGTTGTCGTGTAAAAGTATTTTTGAAATGAAAGCAAAAGCCGAATTGTTCCTGTAAATTGTGTAAGTTAATTAATAGTTAGTTTATTGTTCTGAGCCTCACAACTCGGAGCTCTTTACCGATTATAATCGTGTCCTTTGTTTGATACATTACGGGATCCAATGGGACTGCCAAATAATGCTTGAATCAATGTTGATTGATGTAAAACGGGCAGATAGTTCAAATATAAAATGGAATCGATCCAAATGTGTAAAGTGGATGTTCGCTTGGGCGATCGAAATATTCCCACCGGATTTGCCGTTCTTCCCAAATCAACTTAAATAATTCTGGGTATTATGTACATTTTTGTTACAGTCTTGGATACATCAAACATCACATCAACACGAACAACGATTTTTCTTTAAGACCAGTATTGGTAGAATTGGTTTATGTTCTATATGGTTGGTGCCTTTCGAGTCAAAGATTGGTTCATCTATATTTCAAAGGTTTGTATCTCGATATTTGAAGATATTTACAGCCAATGATATACCTGTATAGCGAAAATAAGGGAAACAAGCGAAAATAAGACGGCATCTCACGGAACTGAAATAATTTTCCGGCTTAAAGAATAGTGATCAGTATCCAACTTGCCCATCCCACAGCTAGTTGCTTTGTGTACAACTTTACAAAATGTTGATAAATATTAAGATTAAAACAAAATGTTGATAAATGTTGACCATATTAAGCTAAAATATGCGAGAGGTTCTGGATTTCTCTTTTTGAGACGTTATCTTAGTATGGGCTCTATGGAGGAAACTATAGGCGCTGTTGTCTTATACAGCGACACAACTTTTTTGTATAGATACTAAGAAATAAGGGCGCGAAATTGATATTCCTGTATGACACACGTTCTCAATTCTAATAGTAGATCGATTTTTGCGAGCTCACAAAACAAAGGAACATCGTTATGGATCATTCGAACAATTTGAACAAATAAAATACAAATACTGAATCAGAATTAATGTCAATTATCTTTTGTGGCCGACAAACTGCTTATTACTAAAAACTATCTCTGCCCCAAAATTTCGACCAAAATTATCAATACTTGTGGCAATAGGAGGAAAAACAAAGATGTATGACACTGGACACGACATTTTTTAAATCTTTTTTTTTTTTGAGTCCTGGTAACCTAATTTGTGGAGATGTGAAAATCTAGAACGCAAATTTTTTGGGGGTTACAATACTTACCCATTATTAATTCGTTATCGTAGAAATAAATGAATGCAAGAAAATAAATGATGAAAAATACGTTAAATCACTTTTTTTTGAAGTCATGTTTTAATTTTATGATTTTTATATTTTGAATGTATAGTACTAATTTAAAAAAAAAACTTATGGGGCATGATTTTGTTGTTGTTTTTTAAGGTACAGAGTGTCAAATAATTTTTTTTTTAATTGGCGCTACACATTCAAAACATAAAAATCATAAAATTAAAACATGACTTTCTGTTTCCTATAAAAGGTATACGATTTTACGTATTTTCCTCCATGTATATTATATATTTCCATATAAAGCTATTTAAGCAGAATTTTATTTCCGTGGTAAGGTTTTTCATTTTAAAAAATTCCGTCTTACAGAATTTAGTCTTACTAACCGAACACGTCTCCAATATATAGGAGTATGACAACCCTGGCAAATATTAATAACAAATAATTAAAAAATGATGCTCATAACTAATTACGATCGTTTTAAAAATACAGACATATGTACGTCTGGCATATGTTTTATGGAATATTTCAGTTTTATTATTAAAATGTTTTGCTTAGTAAAAATATAAACGCGATTTTCTAATAAAACAAAAATTCCACTTGGACTAGTCACTGAGTATATTAAAGTTTTTGAAACAGTACAATGAAGCTGCTACTGGTAGTGCTCACGACATTATTCCCTGTTATCACAACTTATCATTGTTATCCTAAATATTGTAATCCAAAATTGTGTCCTCGAGGGGAAAAACACATCGGTTGTCGCAATAATGGTGTAAGTGCCTGCAATACTAATTTTTGCATTTTTGTATATTTTTTTATTTTATTTAAGTCGTTTGCTGCATCATGTATTAATCCGGCAACTATTCCAATAACAAAAGAAAGGGAAGAGTTATTAGTTCATCTCCATAATGAATTTCGAAATAGTGTTGCTGGTGGAAAATATCCACCGTACCAAAAAGCTGATTTTATGATCCAAGTCGTAAGTTAATGCAAAAATATTTATTATACGTGTCACGGATAAGTCAATTCTAATTTTTTTTTTCTTTGCATATCGCCATTTCTTTAAAGCATTGGTACAGTGAATTATCCGAACTTGCCGAACTCAATTGCAAACGATGCGAATATTTGCCGGATTGTCATAATACTCGTGATTTTCGACGGTCCGGGCACAATATGGCGGTGATCAAAACAAAAGGAGCGATTACACCAAAGTTTATAAATGATACAATCGTGACTACACTTCAAAAGTGGTTTAATGAAAATGAATATAGTAACAAGCGGATAATAAGGAGGTTTCCTTCGAAAGGCAATAGCAAATTTAAACATTTTACCAGAATGGTAAACGACAAGATAAAATATATAGGATGTGCTATGTGTCAATATGATACTGATTCTTATCATAATTTGCATTTGGTTTGTAACTATTCTCATAATAATGTGGTTGGGGAATCTGTTTATAAATTTGGACAGCCGTGCTCATATTGTAGAACGACTTGTAGTTACAGATATAATAACTTGTGCGATAAAATGTTTTAATTGTAAATGTAAAAAAAATTCTTAATTTATCAGTCATGTGTGTATCAGTTATGTTTTTTTTTTTTTTTTGTGTATTATCAAGTTTGATACTGCGTGCAATTTTTATTTGACATTGATCATTGCGACGTGTTAAACGTTCTGTTCAGTTTAATTGGTGCCCGTCATCCATTTAATTATTGTTGGAGTTTTGTGTTAAATATGGCGATGTTACTTAAACCGCACGATAATCCTTCAAATTGATATTCATGTAACAACAAAACTGGTAGAGGTAGGTAGCATATACAAACAGTAATACATAATAGTAAAGGTAAGTAATATAGAAACAGATCAACGAATTGTATGTTTTTTGACGACAATAACGATGGTCATGATTACTGATCAAGATGAGCGAGAGGAAAATGAAGATCAAATATTTTTTTGTTTTTTTTTTTTTGTAACCATGTTCCGTTTTTTTGAATAATGGATGAATTTCTTATAAATGTTTTCCGTCTCAAGGATATCAATTTTTGTTGCTGTTGTTGGTTTATTTATTCTTGTACTTTAATTCAATTAAAATTTTTTATGTACAAAGCTAAATATAATAATTCAATTCTTAAATTCTAATCTCTGTGGAATTTATATAAAATTCTTCCTTTTGTATATGTATCGTGTATAATATAAAGTGTATTGATTTAAGATGTTGTATTTGGTCATTTATCTTACTCGTACATTTATATGTGAATTGAAAAATTGTCGGAACATTAATTTTATTATTTTTATATATATGTACCATATACATGGTTTCATGTGTTTTTATACAGAGGTAGTCAACTACAAATCAATTGAACGGGATTCTACAGTAAATATTGACCATCAATCAATCGACGATGGCGTAAGATATATAACCATACTTGGAAATTTTCAGAAAAATGAATATGGCAAACGTAGCGCTGTACAATGAATTATGAATTATACTACGTCTCTTACCAATTTTTTCAACAAAATTACGTTTTGATACTGACCACCAGATGGCTTGTAAAAATTCACCACGAATTTGCTTAGAAATACCGATTAATAGTTCTGGTGTACAAAATATTAATTTAAACTGAATAAACACTAATGCTGTATGCCTTTAGTTGATATTTTGGGTAAATTTTCGACTTTTCTAAATAGTTGGTTAATTCATACCAGTCATTCATAGATGGAGTAGCTGTATTGGTTCAATAGAACGTGCGGTACCTGGCTTTTCATATTTATAAATTGAGACTTTTCCTATATTAGCGAAGTTGCGATTGTGCCTGTAACCTACCAAACAGCAATTGTTAACATCTATTGATATGTTTATCTATTGACACGTACCGAATTATTAGAAAAAATATTTATTAGAAAAGGTTATTTTCGTTATGTTCAAAGTAAGGTGCCGCTAACTCATAAATTTTGCAAGAATAGAGCTAGTTTCCAGAAACAGAAAATATTTTTTTTTTAAGTAGCTTAAAATTGAACTTACTAGAAAGATTACGGAAGATTTGTTGAGCTTATTTGGATTTAACGACACTCTACCCTAAGTTGCGTTTCCTTGTCAATAAACCTGACTTAATCAAGGTTAATTCTATCAAGAAAACATGTGTGTTTCCATTGACGGATTATCGCGTTACGAAAACGGGGTTTTTGGTTAAATGTTTTAATTCAAATTAACCCAATAAAAGAAGTACGATTAAGGGAATGATATATCGACGTTTTTTCTTCTAGCAGTCACATTTTTTTAGGTTATGTAATTTTGCCGTAAAGGCAAAAAAATTGCCATTAGTTAAAGAATTCATTATTCGTTGGAAACGATACGAATTATAATAACCCGACGACACTTTTAATTCTGGTTAACTCTCTTAAAGAAACTTATTAATATTACATACTGTTTGTAGAGTTTGGATATCTGGATCTGTATGAAGATACAGATCTCGTTAGAGGTGGGATGCAGAAGGTTTTTTCTTTGATCTTCTGATTCTAAATGATGGAATTTTAATTTTAAAACCATGACACATTGAAAGTTAGCAGAAAGAAATGCTTATGGGAAGAAGTGATCTAATTTCTGCCAAACATCATCAAACTAAAATTGATGTGTTATAATAGTCAGATGTGACACAGTTGGCATTTCAGAGGCCAGTCATGCCAGTGATATTTCGACCTATGATTCAGTTTATAAAATTAAGCGACATCCGCTGAGCCGGTCACTCAGATCTCTAAGCCACTCTTTTGAAAGAGAAAAACTCATTATCGATGAGGATCAAAATTGTTATTAATGCTAAAAATGGGAGACTACTCAATGAGTAATACATAAATCGTAATACCTTTGTGACATTTAATTGTTTCTACTTCCAATAGGTACTGTGAAATCGACATGATCCTTCGTTTCATTTGGTGCTTGACATTTACAACCCGATTAACGATCTCTGTTTTATTTTTAATGTTGTTCGTCGGCCGAAGACAAATACAGATGTACATAATATATTCTGAAAATTAAAGAAAAAGTAAAAAAGGAAAATTGTTCAGTATTATGGACAAATTTTCATGAAAATGCTTTAACTGCATTAGTAATATTGATGGGGGAAAAATTGTAAAATTTTACCTAACGCATAATCCAAGCTCAATTTCTATAAATGACAACTAAATTGAAAAGTAACCTATTTAATTAAGGCTTGATCCCTTATGTTGTGTGCTTCAGGTCGATTTTTTTTAGACTAAATTTTCGACTTTCGTAAATAACATAATTTAGACACTTCAAAAATAGAACCGGTTAGCTCTGGTACAAAATCGCGAAAATACAAAATATCGGAAGACTAAATCTCGAAAAATCCTGACACGTTTAATGTATGGGCGATTTTATGAAATCCTATTTTTGGTGACTTGTAAATCATTTTGTATGTAATAGAGCAAAAAAGGAAAAGTCTTAAAAGAAGCTAGACGTGAGATAGAAACTCGTATTTCTTTGAAAGAAAATGATTTAAAAATAATTGAAGTAATTGGTGTGTAATATTTTAGACAACCTACTTAATCAAAAGATGAAGTTACTAATAAATTCCCAGAGCCAAAAAACAGTCGTTTTTAATTTTCGATTACAATATTTCGAGTAGGGGACGTTTCACCGATTCCGAAAATTACGAAAACTTAATATCGACTTAATTCTGAAAATGTAGATTCAATAGCGCTAAAATCTAGCAAAATTAAAATATCGAAAACAATTTTTGATTCAGTTTATAATATCGAGTTTTAGACATCGCCGAGAAATTTCTCGAATGCTATAATCTCGAAGCACAATCAATTCATATAATTTTATTGGTGTTGGTATCGTAATCTCAAATAAAATAATCCTAAAAAATCAAGTTGTTTATATCTATCCTGCCGCCTACCAACCCCAGCTTTGACGATTTTTTTAAAATGTAACGTTCATCAAGAATTGAGCTTTTTCGAAAATATTATGTTTTTTAATATTTATTCACATACTAAATTAGAGAACACCCCAAGCCGCTTAGCATTGAATCTTTGCGCAAGGATGACAAGAAAAACGTCAGAAAAATTTCAAAAATGTTAACATTTATGATAATAACTTCGGTTTTATTTTACATACTAAAATAAAAACTCGCCAAAGCCTCTAAGCATTGGTCCTTTCTGCTCAAGGATGACAAAATTTAATGGGGTTATCCTTTTTCACTTTACTTTGTATATTTTGGTATTTTTTTTGGGGGATTTTTTCTTTCGGGAATATAACGTTATTCCTCTTTCGCATTGGTATCGTCAAGTCAAGTTAAAATCAAGTAGAAGATAATTTTTGGGATCACTACGTTTGCCCGAAAAAAATTCGGAAAATATTCCAGGGTGGTCATTTTGTGGTGCTATATCACATTTGGTGATAAAACTGTGATAAACTGACATTTGTCGTAGCTTACTGCGGTCCCATCTTGGATGAACTACGTCACGTCGTATAATGATTTGAATGAAAATGACCACAATATCTTCCGTCTTACTTCTACAAGTGGAAAAAATTGTTTATTTTGTTGTTTAAATTTTTTTTATATGGAGTTTGATTAAAAACACCTCTAATCAAAATTTCAAAAAATGAATGAAATTTACATTGACGCTAATGATAAATAAATGATATTTATTAACAAAATAATCATTTATCTATTATTGAAATAAAATTAATGGATTATTGTTCAATTAACAGGAAAACGGAATATAAAAATCAACAATTATTTTAGTTTTGTGTAGTAAATTGTATGTTAAAAGAACCATTCTAGTAGCCTAGAATAACAAATTTCACAAAAACAATCATCCTGCTAATAGAAATGGACAAAAAATAAGCAATTCTTAAACGAAAATCAACATAAACCATCTGACATAACCTCATAAAATGCAAATAATGGTCGGTGTTTAAATATGAGATTCTAATATACCGAAGGGTTTTCTAGTTATGTTAACTTAAAAATATAATAATTAGTCTTTTGTTAATCAACAATTTTGGTTTGCAGTTCGTATCACAGTAGTTTTCATTCATTTTTTTATATCAAACTACATTGAGTTTGATCGAAAGCAACTAAATTAAAGACATAGTACATAGTACATAATATAAAACATAGTACATAATATAAAAATCAACAATTGAGGTTACGTGTCAAATCATCACTTTGATTCATTGCTTTCCCCTTAAAATTCATTTTGCAGTGTTGTCATTTTGTGGTAATATATCACATTTGGCGATACTGTGCGAAAAATAAATTGTCGTTGCTAACTATTGTGTTGCCATGGATGAATATCGCCACGTCGCTTAATGATTTAAATGAAAAAGACCACAACTTCTTCCGTCTTACTTTTACAAGTGGAACAAAAAAAATTATTTTCTTGTTTACATTTGTTTTATATGGAGTTTAGTTCAAAAAAGCTCTAATAAAAATACCAAAAAATGAATGAAATTTACATTGACGCGAAAAATAAAAGAATGATATTTATTAACAAAATGATCATTTATATATTTTTGAAATAAATTAATGGGTTATTGTTAAATTTACAAGAAAAATGAAATACAAGAATCAACAATTATTTTAATTTTGTTTAGTAAATTATTTTGTTAAAAATAACATTCCAGTTGTCTAGAGTAACAAATTTCATCGGGAGTTCAAAAAAGCAAAGGACAAAAAAAAATTCTTAAACAAAAATCAACATAAACCATCTGACATAATCCCACAAAATGCAAATATTGGTCAATGTTTAAACATCAAATTCTAACAAACCAAAGGCTTTTCTAGTTATGTTATGTTAAAAATATATTAATTGGTCTTTTTTCAATCGACAATTTTATTTTGCACTTGGTTTCATGATAATTTTCATTCATTTTTTTTTTAAACTTTAATTTAGTTGTTTTTGATCAAACTCCAAATAGTTTGATGGAAAACAACTAAATTGGGGTTTTAAAAAAATGAATGAAAATTATCATGAAACCAAGTGCAAAATAAAATTGTTGATTGACAAAAGACTGATTATTATATTTTTAACATTTTATTTAAATATTAAACACCTTTGCATTAAAGTATTACTTTATCACCACACAAATAGCACTTCGTATAAAATTTTCATATAATGTCATTTGAGGTTATGTGGAAACGCCAACTTATCACTTTGATTCATCATTTTTCCCTTAAAATTCATTTTGCAGGGATGTGATTGTAGACTTTCTCCATTTTTTTATATCACACAAAAAAAGTCTCCACTAGTGATATAAATGTGTGATATAGCACCACAAAATGACCACCCAGGAAAATTATTTTTTATTTTTTTTTTATTTTTTTTTTTATTTTTTTTTTATTTATTTTATTTTATTTTATTATTATTATTATTTATTATTTTTTTACAAGTTTTATTACAATAATAAAATAATAACAGATGCCTTGTGGACAAAAATCCAGTGACAGGCATTGGTTCCATTACAAAATTTAAAAAAACAATATTAAAAATATACCTATTTATGTACAAATACCAATCAATCAGTTATCCAAAGATAAAATAATGTTTTTCATATAATTTAATTTATTTTAGTTTTTTTATAAATACTCGTAGCTCTTTAATATAATTGTATTAACACAACAAAAAATCAAATGACGACGCAAAATAAATCTGATACGTCTGGTGTTTCGAATAGCCAATTTCTAACGTAGGATAAGAATTGTTTAGAATGAATGTGACATCTAATGTGTTCAGGTAAAGCATTAAAAAATTTCGGAGCGGTAACAACTATACAGCGTCGGAAGTGCTCATTATTGAATTTAGGAACATTAAAAAGAAAATGGTGATTAGCGCGAAAGTTATATCGAGCATCACCTCTTCACTGAAAAAAATCCTACATCAATGTAGACAAAAACTGCATTAATAGTAAGAAAAATTCGTAAAAACAGAGCCAATACGACCGTTCGTTCATAGTACGAAAATCATACGTTAATATAGTGAACCTACGTTGTGCTAGTTATGAAATGATTCATATAAGATACGAAAAATGTTATTATTTTAATGCAGTTAAAAGCATTTGTCGATGAACAAATTCTTATTGTTAACGTAAGAAAGTAAAGATAACATGAAATTGTTCGTAACCATAATGAAATGTTACGTCATATTAACGAATAAATTCATACATATAAGTTTAAAAATTCATTATTTGCATTTACGAAATTATTCGTATGTAGGAAGAATGAAATACTTCGAGGTTATGAATAATTCCCATATATGATGATTATTTTCATTAATATACTGAAAATAATTCGTAAAATGTAGGAACGGGTTCTTAATTGATACACAAAACTACTTAATATTTATATATGGTTCATAATATGAATGCCAGTTTTTGGAACGATTGATCAATAAATTCATAAAATCTATACGCCCACCCAACTGTAGAGAAAAAAAAACTTCAAATTTTGTAATTTCCTTATTTATTTATTTATTTTATTAGTCAACAAAATTTTTTAATTTGAATTTTATTTATTTTTAAATTATAGTTTATTTTTATGAGGTTAAATTAATAACATTTTAAGAACAAGTTTGATAAAATGTTTATAATTTAATGAATAATATTTGCATGCATATGGTGAACTTTCATTATTGTTGCTCTTCTGTAAATTAAATAAATTGAATTACAATCATATAGTACTTTTAATTGCTTATTTGCAAAATTATAATTTATGGTCTGTTTCTTGTGCTGCTGATACATTTTGTTTTAAAGGAGTGCCAAAATATGAAACGGTTGATACAGTATAAGTAGGGTCCACGTAGGGTCGAATAGTCAACCAGGCTCATACATTATCTTGCCATATAATAAAGTTGATTGTTAACACAATACATTGTTAGTCCTATAGATCATATAATTTATTTATTTACACATTATTTATAAATTGAACGAAATTTATTTTTTTTCGCAGGACAGTGTTATAATTTTAATTTCACTCATTGAAAATTGGTTCTATTTTAATCGGAACTCGTGAAAAACGAAAACACTTGTACAACACTAGCATAAAATATCATATTTACCTCATTTTCAGCATACAAAAATCTATTTAAATTATTTAATTTGTTCCTTTCAAGCGGACGCAGCTGTTAGCAATTTATTTACTTTCGTTCTCCCAAATATGATTCAATTTTACTACATACGTATATACGAGTAGATACTTCGAATAGATTCATCCAGTAATTAATAATATGAACTACAATGTATAATGACGAAATTTGATGGGCCGTTCCGTACAATATACGAATTTGTTCGTATTATTAATTACCGCAGGAATTTATCAATATTTACTTTAAAAAAAAAACGGCCAATTTACAATTTAATTGTATTATTTATGAACATTTTCATCACAATCAAATTGAAAAAAGAAACGGTTGCTGAAATGTTATGTCCACTAGAATTTTATTTTCAATTTTTATTTACTTTGAAACTGGGAAATCCCATATCCGGTGTGTGTAAATAAGGCACATTTCAGAATACATTTCACTTTTGTAGCATTTTCTGTTGGGATAGAGATGACAAAAGAAAATTCTTATTCAATAGCTGTCATAAAATTAGGATTTCTTCAAACATACGAAAACATATATATATTATAATTCGAATTATAATATTCATATATTATAGTGCCACATTCGTTAATATAACGAACAATAACTATTTAACAAATATTTTCGCACAAGTTTTATTCATAATTATTATGAATTGTTCATAAATGTAGTTTTTTTAATAAAATCATACAAGTTGCACTAATACGGAAACAACATGTGATAGCACAGTAAACTAAACCATTTTGTAGTTTATGAACTATGATTCGCACTATTAACGCCCAAATGTTTATGAATTTTTTCTAAATTTTTTTTTTCGTAAATAAAATAATTTTTACATTAATAGTACGAATTGTGGTTAACGAACGCCATTCGTAAATAAAATGCATTACATTTTTTTCAGTGATTAAATGCTGACCACTACGCTTAAAAAATACTTTTAAAATCTTATAAACATACAAATGTTGTAATGGCAAAATATTGATCGACTTGAATAAAGGCCAAGTTGATTCCAATCTATTTTTCCTCAAAATTGTTCGCAAAATCATTTTCTGTTGTACGTACAATGGTTTTAAAGTAGTTGGATAACAGCCACCCCAGCAAGACAAATTATATTCCAATTTAGCCATTACCAATGCATGAAACGAAATCTCCAAAACAAAAATAGATCACGGAAAAGGGAAAAAATACGTGAGGCAGACGCCACGTAACTTTTTAAGTTGGATGCATGAGTTTTCCAGTTAAGGTTAGTGTCCAAATGAATTCCAAGATACTTTAAAGAGTTGACTAGCTCAATATTCAAACAGTCTGTATGACAACTAACAGAAGTGCATTTGGAAGTACATACTATGATATGTTACTTGGGAATGATTTGCAGCTGTAAAGCCAAAAATTTTATACCACATAAATTTTGTTTTTCCACTTAGTATCAGGTAATGCTTATCAAACCATTTATGTAAGAGCTTAAGGTCAGAATTAGCCATAGAAGTCACGTCATTGACAGATTCAGCAGAATAAACTAAAACTAAATCATCCGCAAACCCAGTACTGTGACCATTCAAATTAAGTTTGAAAATAGAATTCGTATAAATTAGAAACAGCAAAGGGCCTAGCACTGATCCTTGCGGCACCCCAACATTCACAGTTTTTAACTCACTAAAAGTATCATTAATTCTGAGTCTCACTGCTCTATCATCTAGGTAGAAAGCAAACCACTTGTTTGACACACCTCTAAACCCAACATTAAAAATTAATTCGTTGGCTGTAGTTATAGAATTGGCCCCGGTTAACATATCATCGACATACACGTCATGTCGAATTGCATCGCTAGCTGCAGGGAACTTCTCTTGATTATCAAGTGCACATTGTATAAGGCAACGAGTGGCAAGAACTGGGGCTGAAGATGTACCGTACGTTACAGTTTTTAGATGGTAGCTCTGTAGAGGCTCATATGTATTATTTCGACAGTAGATCATCTGATACTTGGAGTCTTGTTCATTCATTAGTATCTGGCGGTACATCTTCGAAACGTCTGCACTGAATGCATATTTGTGTGACCTAAAACGACATAGAACAGATACTAATTCATTTTGGACCACAGGTCCCACCATCAAAATATCGTTTAATGAATATCCACTGCTTGTTTTTGCTGAGCCATCAAAAACAACTCGCAACCTTGTCGTCGAACTATCTGGTTTGATAACGCAGTGATGAGGCAGATAGTAGTTAGATGCTGGAATTTTATCATCTAGTACTCGCTCCATATGTCCGAGTGCTAAATATTCGTCGATTAATGATTTGTTGGCAGCTTGAAGTACAGGATCTCGACAAAGCCTCCTCTCCAAGTTGTAAAAACATCGCATGACCATTGCCGAGGAGTCGCCCAGGACTGTAGGTTTATGAGTAAATGGCAATCTCACGGTAAATCTACCCGTTTCATCTCGTCTGATTTGCTCGACAAAACGTTTATCGCATGGGTGATCCTTCGCAGTAATCAATTTGAAGCCTTCTGCAATTGTGTCGAGCTTCCAAAATCTTTCAATGTCCTCTTCAATGGTCGTAATGGATAATGTTAATAGTGAAATTTGTTGTTTGGCAGTTGATGAAGTGCATGAAAAACGTCCTGATTTTATCCAACCCAGGACGGTATTTTGAAGACACGGCAAATTGTCTCCTAATTTGATTTGACCGACTTTGAATAAATCGAAGCAAATTTCTGCTCCAATAAGCAGGTCGATATTTTGGGCGCTTGCAAAATTTGGATCAGCCAATCATAGATTGCCTGGAATGGGCCAGCCAGTAGTATTTATCGACACGGATGAAGCAATATTTGTAATTACAGGTAGAACTTATACCTCAAGGTCAGTAGCAAAATTGGTTACCATTGATCGTAGTTTGACGCATCCACTGGAGGAAGACTGTATAGATGAGGCACCAATTCTTCCAATTTTGACAGACACTTGTTCTAGTGGAACCCGCAGCCTTGATGCAAATGAATTGCTTATAAAATTAATTTGAGATCCGGAATCCAATAATGCCCGTCCTACAATGGGATGATTAAATTTGTCTAAAACTTGCACCAGAGCTGTAGCCGAGAACACATGTGTAGGTTCATGTTTATATTTAATGGATGTGAGTGTAGCAGACTCGGACGATGTTGGAATAGCTGAAGATAGTGGCGAAGCTTTTTCGTTGTTTGCCGTCGCAGCTGCGTTGGAAGTGCTAATGTTCATATGCAGCAAAGTGTGGTGCTTTAGAAGGCAAACCTTACATGATTCTTGCAATGAACACTTGTCTACCAGATGACCAGGTTTGAGACAATTAAAACATAGCTGAAGATTTTTTACTTGTTCTCGTCGATCTCTGATTAACATCTTTAAAAATGCAAAACACCACAAATGCGAATTTAACCCGTCGTGCAACTCCATTAGCCGGCATGAACAGGGTTTATCCAAAGCCTTAACTGTGAACAACCATTTGATGTCCGGTTAGGTTGATTGAATCGTTCTTTTAGTATCTTTCTGGCCACTTCGTAATTTGTTTCCGTGACATCTAACGCTTCTATTGAATGGAGTGCAGCATTCTTTAGAGCGTGCTTCAAATATTGGAACTTCGCAATTTCACTCAGCGCAGGATTTAAATGGACCAATGAATCGAAACACTCGATGAAGTCTGACCATTTCATAATGACACCGGAAAACGTGGTCAATGCAATTTCCGGCAGCTTTGTGCTCAACCTGGGTGACTGATTGGCTTCTTCGTTCTTAGGCGTCCGCTTAAATGATAATGCTTCCAACTTCTCTTCCGGCACTGGACGAACGGAGAAGTATACATTTTCGATAATAGCTCGATTTGCCGCAGCATCTGGTTCTTCAGCATCTATAACGAGTTGATTTCCCTTATATGTATACTTCATGGTTGCTGGTGACATCTTCCAATCTGAGGCGCACTTGAGCAAATGTGGCCTCTTCAATATTGGTTTTTATCCATGTGGCATGCCGCTGAAGTAACTCTAAATAAACCGCGACACCATTTTTAGCACGTTTAAGCAAGGCCATATTCCGTAAATGGAATTCGTAGAAGACAATTTTCGCGCACTAACACTTCACTTACATCACTTTCCACCAATCGAGATTATTATCGAGCAGACTCACCAATAGCAAGAAGACGTGCACAGCAAAACAGCTACTCGAAGATTAACAGCAATCCGCAACAGAAACAATATATTTAATTGGGAATATATTCCACTTCTGACACCAATGAATAATTCGAGGGCAAGCGTTTTTGCCTCGACTGCTGAAGTATGTAGAATTTTTTATCCAAAAATAAAATAAAGTCACAAACCAATTTTGTATGTTTTCAAAATGGTGATTGGTGTACAATTATTAATTTGTTATTTTTTTTTTTATGATGTTTCGTGATTGACGGATGCACAGAAAAGAGAAAGAATTGATTTTTTTTATGACTTAAGTTTAAGTTATTGTTACAAGATTCTAATCTAGGTTTCCAACTATAATTTCACTATAAATATGGGCCTTTATTAATTAATCTATTTAATTTTTCTTACATTTGTTAGGTTTTATATTACATTTGTTAGGCTTTAATTATACTGACATTTAAAACGCTCTTTGACCGTCAAATATATAAAAATATATTTTTATCAATATAGGGTGCAGCTGAAGTTTATGCTGATGTTTTGCGTGTGTTCAAGATACTTGACCTAGCTGAAAGGTGGTAAATTATTTTCTTTCTGCAGAACTAAATCATCCTTTCATAAATTGCTGATTGGTTTTCCATTTCGTTCATTGGTGGAGAATATGGAAACACCTCTTCGAATAAAGCTTTAAAAAATTATTTCCCTTTTGCTGAACCAATTGCCATCTGCCTAATCTGTTGAGCCATTATGAAGAAATGACCTGAAATTAATGCATCTAAATTCGATACATCTTCGTTATTGATAGGACACATGTGACGGAAATTTCAAATTCCTTCGGTTTGGGTTGTGAATGTTGGCATCTCTTCATATGTTAAAAATGTATTCTCTGTTGCCTTTATTAAATGGATTTTCATTGATTTCACGACACTGCCTCTTATTCCGCTAAAATTTGGTGCCGCTGATGGGAAGAATGACCATATTACGTTGATTTCACAAACCAATTCTGAAATGAGCTCATTGATATTGTTAGACAAATTTTGGTATTAACCGATTAGCTTATTTTTTGGTTCCAACAAAATTTGTTGCGTTGTCCAACATTATTTCCCTAGGTGAGCCTTGTCTGCTAATAAAATGTTTTAGGGCTGCAATAAAGATCCGACCCTACTTCCAAATACCGCTTTAGTAGCTAGACACACGAATACTGAGATATAACCTTTGACTTGCTTTATTCCTTTTCCTCTTTTTGTATGGCGAGTATGGATCTTGCATAACCGGTGTGAAGTTTTTAACACTTCTTTTAACATATTTTACGCAAGTGTACCTACATTTGTTTGACAGTGTAATTCAAGTTATTAAACAAAATTTTTAACGCTTCTTTTTAATAGATTTTTCAACACATTTCACGTAAGTGTACAATTGTTTCATAGTGTAATTAAAGAAAAAATTAATATATGAGAAACAAGATCCTACCATAAACCAAATAACAAAATCATTAGAAAACCAGGATTTTACACTTTGCTAAATAACACAAATCTCAGAGATTGGCTCGCATAGTCACCATATAGAATAGAAAGAGAATACGTTAGGCTATATGGTGCCTATGCGAGCCAATCTCTGAGATTTGTGTTATTTAGCAAAGTGTAGAATGGCTTATGGTAGGATCTTGTTTCTCATATAATAATTTTTTCTTGAATTACACTATCAAATAATTGATTGATTGATTGCGATGTACGATCAAGCATTAAGCAAGTCTCCCGTATTATAAATGCGAATACCACACTACTCTACCCATGTTGCAACACGACACCATAACTCTCCCTTACCAAGAAAATATATACCATCATACTTCACTTGTCATGAAGCCAACATAGCAATATTTCACCCCGTAAAGGAAGGCGCCACATCGATAACCATATAAGTCTAATAGTTGTGATATCCGCCCATGGCCAGGCCGCCGTCGTACACCTTTTTACAGATAACAAAATCGAGGGATGGGAAAGGAATGTTAGCAACAAAGACTCAACCCGGTTCCAGACACCTAAGTAGTTGATAGTTAGTAAATTTGTTAGTAAATATTTTTAGTAATTTATTTAGCACAATACAATACAATTTAAAGTTCATCTACTGCTCCAACTCCTGCAAGGTTGTGTCAGGTTCTTCAAGACATTCCTAAATTTAAAATATGCATTAATTCTTTATAATAACTATTTTAAAATTAATTAAATATAAATTTGATTCTCTGAAATAAATTCTAACTCAATCCCTATGTACCACAAATAAATAACCATTAATAGTATGACAATCATTCAACCCAACCCCATCTGGCCATCGTGCTGTCATCACAGCCATTGTCATCATGGTCGAGTTTCTCAGGAGTATTCTAAACTAAAACCATTTTAACTAACCAATATGAATACTAATACCAAAAACTATCATTAACAATTATACCAACAAGTATGAACATTAACACCAGTACGAACACCAATACCAACACCCACTTCAATACCAATACTAACCTCAACCATAATATTAAGCCATATGAATAATTCAACATCAACAATAAAATTCTACGGGAATGTTCAAAAATTATAAATTGCTAAGTTATAATTCAAATTCACAGCACTTGTTTCATTTGCCACCCACCGTTCTCCTGTAGATAGTTAATTAATTGTTTACCTACTGCAACTAGATTCAAAAATAAAAGCTGAAAAAATATATATTTTATATATTTAACCATACTATTCAAAAAACCAAAACCATACTAAATTCAACTAATCGGCAATTTCCTAAAAATCTTGCAAAAGGATAATTGTAATGCTTAAATTACTTATTTATTTACTCAGTTTATTAATTAATAATTTAAACAATTAATTATTATATACTACTCAAAAGGTTTAGAATATTAATCGTTTAGTTAAGCACCACATGTACCTATATATGATATTTACTAATAAGACTCAAATAGAGTTTCCCAGGCTTCTCTGAAAACTAAATTGCTTTACTACTTAATTAATAGCAATTAACTTATATAAATTAATTAGTAATAAATAAGAATAAAATAGATATCACAAGCCAATACAATTTCTACGCTACATATCTGCTGTATGCTTAGCGTTTCTGGGGGTTGACCGAGAATTCACCAATATTTCTGTAGCTTGGAGACGATCTAACAATTATATATAATTTAGTATAATTTATAACAACCACACCATCAGACAAAATACTTGAACAAACTATGACACTTTGATATAATTAAATTCAACAAACCAAAAAGTGCTGAAATGTTTCCGTCAATACCTCAAATATTCTTGCAATGTAATATAGTATACAATATCATATAAAAGGAAATTTCCCCTATTCTAGGTAACGTGCGATGCTGTTCATTCAATTATTATATTGTTTCAATCTATATATATATATATATATATAAATTACAATTTAACACTAATAAAGTGATTGATTTCAGCAGAAGATTTTTTTGTCACCTTAGAACAACATTTTTAACTATCTTTATACAGGCATTGTTATGCTTGATTAATTGATTGCTTGCAATGTATGGTCAAACATTAAGCCAGTCCCCCGTATCATAAATGCGAATATACCACCCCACTATACCCATGTCACAACACGACACCATAACTCTCCTACACAGCATTACCTTAAAGAAGATGGTAAATTAATAAGGAAGAAATGTCAAGAAAGTATTAAACAGGATCGGGAGTTCAGCCTTCGAGAATTGAATTTTTTATAATGAGTTTAAATTTTTGTAAGTTATTTACCAAAAGGAACGTTTGATAATTTCTGAACAATTTGCTCAATGTCGTCAAATAAAATATCGAACCCATAATGAGCGGTGTCCTTAGGAATATTAAGGCTTCAAACAGTTGAAATCATAGTTCGCACTTTGGCTTAAATAACTGTGGATAGAATAAATGAGCAGCCTTCTGCGGCAAATCAGCCGGATGGATTAAGGAATAATCAAGTGAAAGCTATATGGGTTCCACGGTAGGGAAATGTTTTTCGAAGCCCATGAATGTTGCAAAAACTTGAGCGAAAAACAGCCCCTCCTCCCCATTTTTTTAAATGTTGCGAAACACGCATATGTCAGTGCGAAAAGTTTGAGAAACACTGGAATGTAGGTTCACGATGGATTCAGCAAGAAGTAAATTTGCCAGCCGGGGTTCCGATTTGAGCCATTAAGCTTTGAATATGATGCGAGTTATTAATAAAACCATGGTAATTTGTGCAAAAGCTCTAAACCTCACATTACCAGTAGGATGGTAAAGAATTGAGGATACAAATTTGGATAGATTATCTATATTAAAAAAATGGATCCACTATTCATTTCCACTTTATAAATGAAATGGGAAACAAAGATAAAAGCAACAACGTTCAATGGCCCCTTTAATCCCTGTTACATCATCATCCATCAATACCAATAATTAGATTTGTTTCGACCACCAATTTTTTCAGGTTTTTGAATAGTCCGAATAATTTTCGACTTGAAGACGTCAGCCATCCGCAATGATAATGAGCAACACATTAGACAAATAATCCTACTCCTAAATTTTATCAGACAACATCGAAAACACACAAAAAAATTGATTATTTCAGAATTCCAGTGCAACTTTTCACCAATAGTTAACACAATGACAGATTCGCACTCAAACCCTCCCGGCGCTAAAATGTATACATCAAAAGTATTTCGTTTACGAACAGTTTACGAAAGGTTCCCATTACAACACACCACTACATCCACACTCTCCATACAATTATATCCTGCGGCTTTGCTTTATTTTCAATCCTCCTTGTACAAATCAAATTAAAGTTGTCGTATTGTGAAAATATAAAAACTTCTGACAACCATTGTTAGCCCCTCGAGGCATTCAAGATCAGCACCACATCCACAATATCGTATAAAAATCATTACAATGATCATTTTGAAAGGTATTTAAGCAATACTCGAAGTACCTCATCTATGACTGAAACATTCTATCTCACTTCAGAAAAAGATCAATTAAGAAATTTGGCACGTTGTGTCTTGTGTTGCGGCTCATTTGAAGAAAAACACAAATAAAAGATAAGATTGTTTCAAAAAAACTATTTTATTCTAACCAAATATGGCAAGTCGCACTAAACCGTTCGTCAACGTTACGCTCAAGCAGCCCGCAAATATTACGTTTAAGCGTACACGTTATGAACACCTTTATACATACCAATACATACACAAGTCTTCGCAAATTTGTTTCACTTCTCATGTGACAAAAGTACATATTACGTACTACATTCGTACCGCTCCATCACAACGTCCACGAACACCCCAGTACAGCAAAATCTTCGTAAACCGTACGTTTATGATACACCTGGTCTGGAGGGAATAAACACCGATAAAGCAGTCGATAATTGTCAAAATATGATATTACTTTAAAACAAGCAAACTTTGTTCAATAATTCAGCAATTACCATAGTTGTTTAGTTAAATATGAATTAACCGCGATACATTTAATTAATTAATGCACAAAAAATTAATTTAAAACTACTAAAAAAACACAACAACCAAAAATGTATAATTGATCGTCGATACGGCAGTCACAAATTTTATGTGAGATACAAAACAAAAGGCCTTGAAATGTTTTCATCTCGAAATTTTCAATTTTTATTTTTGATTCAATCAAATAATTATTATGGAAATCGATGATTTAGTGTATTTACCTTTGTTAGCATTATAAATAAAATCACAGAAACCGAAATTTTTCATTTTCATCTTGTGAAAACACAACAGAGACACCATCGAACCACACACACACACACAAAACACAATAAACTCAATGCACAAGCACTCAATAAATACACTAAATTGTAATAATTATAAATAAAATCGTAAGAACCGAACCACACAACAATTTTATTTTATTTTTTTTTTTATGTTTTTCCCGATTAAGTACAAATTGAATTGTTTGTTTACGTTCTTACGATAAAAAAAGGACTAACCTACAAACATTTTTCAAACATCCGTCTCTCTCCAATGTACACTTGAAACAGAAGGACTTTATATGTAGCAAAAAACAAAGCACAATAACACAATGCACAAAATAAATGAGTATTAATCAATTAATACGGATATACAACATATAAATTAAAACGTAATACTTATCTGATCCATTGCTGTATGTGTATGACAAACCAACGAAGCGGCGCATCTTCCATTCGCACTATTTTTCCTTAATTTCAATTTTCACTTTAAATTTTTATTTAAACACTACACTTTTCTGTTTTCTATGCCACCGACATATCATTTTAATCACAACTAAATAACTACACAATAATATTTAAAACCAAAATTAACCGCAAAATTTTCATAAACCATCTTTATATCTTTCTCCATATATTTTTATTTTTATTTTTTTTAACAGAAACAAATTTTTAGTAATTTTAGTAATTAGCCACTTTTAACCTTCACTTTTTATATCTAAACAGAAAACTAAATCACTTTTAATTGTATTTAGCACATTTTTTCTATTATAAACCTATTTATTTAATTTAAATTAATTTTTATTTATTGACCAAAAAAACAAGACGTCAACTCTTACTCAGGGCTACCTACCGTCCCCCTTGAATTACACTATCAAATAATTGTACACTTACGTGAAATGTGTTAAAAATGTGTTAAGGTGGATTTATATTATCAGTTCCTTTCAGTTCCTACTCGTATCGTGTCAGACATCATCAATTTATACTATCCGTACCTTTCAACTCAGGCATTTTCTTCGTATCTTTTGGTTACGTATAGAGTAAAGATAACACACAAAAATACAAAAATGTTTTAGTAGCAATTTACAATTTTTGTTTGTTTCGCTATTCTTTCGTATTTTTTCGCCTTCAGATATCATACAAAACATTCTTTTCAACAATACGTGTCTGTGTCGATACGAGTAGGAACGGAAAGGAACTGATAATATAAATACTCATATAGAAAGTACATGTAACAATGTTTTTTTTGTCTGACACGATACGAGTAGGAACTGAAAGGAACTGATAATATAAATCGACCTTTAAAAGGAGGCGTTAAATATTTTGTTTAATAACTCGAATTACACTGTCAACTAATATAGGTATACTTGCGTAAAATGTGTTAAAAAAAAAGTGTTAAAAACTTCACACCGATTCCTGCATAATCTACCCCGAACAGTCGAACGCTCTCTTGCCTGTAACTCTCTATGTTGGTAAATTACCCATTAGCTGTGTACTTGTTTTTGCAAACTACCGGAAACCAATTAAGCATTTAAGTAAAATTTGGTGGGCCACGTTACCTACACCTAAGATCCAAAATCTTTGCCGAATAACATTAAATAGAAAGGAAGGTCCAGGATGTAGCAATTTTGAGTGGTATTCGTTGTTATGGTTTGTGATGAATTGGACACCCTACCACCTATTAGCATGATCCCAGCTGGATCAAAAAAAGGCTCCAAAGCGTCAGTAATAAGTTTATTTAGTTTTGAAATGTATCCTTTTTTTTACTTTATTAATTTTTTGTTGAATGTTAATTAATTCATGTAATTTCTAATATGCTACCGGTGATTAGATCTTTTTAAATGTGTTTTTATTAACACGAGAAGTATATTAGTATTTACGAACAATCATTCAACGAAATTGACTAATAGACCAAATTCTGTTTATTTAATTTTATAATTTATATGATTTTAATACGTTCCGAAGATTGTAAGAGAATTCAATCCAGTTTCGAACTGATGAGCTTATGATTATGAAAAAATCAATTTTCTCATCAGGCCGCGGCGACTGGACTGATTATACCACAATTTACATTCTATATATACAGAATGTGCTGTGCGTTAAGTACTAGCGAATACAGATGAACTTTCCTACAATTTTTCTTCTTCACAATATTCTCACAGCTTTATTTCTGTGTACTAATATACTTCTAGTGTGAATAAAAACACATTTAAAAAGGTCTAATCACCGGTAGCATATTAGAAATTACATGAATTAATTAACATTCAACAAAAAATTAATAAAGTAAAAATTAGCGTACACAGAAATAAAGCTGTGTGAATATTGTGAAGAAGAAAAATTGTAGGAGAGTTCATCTGTATTAGTACGATTCGCTAGTACTTAACGCACAGCACATTCTGTATATATACAATGTAAATTGTGGTATAATTAGTCCAGTTGCCGCGGCCTGATGAGAAAATTGATTTTTTCATAATCATAAGCTCATCAGTTCGAAACTGTATTGAATTCTCTTACAATCTTTGGAACATATAAAATTATCCTTTTTTGCCCAAATCAATAACTTGTTCTCTGCTTCTTGTATTTCGTCGCTAGGTTAGAAATCCTTGTTTACAGATTGTCTTATATTTGTTGGCCTGGCAGTTATTTATGAATCTTTGACAAAAGGCCACTACTTGCCAAAACAAGCATTACGTTGAGTTGTTGGAAAACGGCCGATTTGTTAGGTTGGGCTTCTTTGCAAACTAGTAGCTTGTCATGATTTGAATCAGATTTTGTCCAGGCTTTACGGCGTTCTTTCATCCGTTTTACTCCATACCACCAAAGATCAAACTCAAGTAGATTAGCAGGAGACAGTGCTCGAGTTGCGCAATCTGCAGTCTGTCCTTGCATAAAATTGCAATGGCTGATATATATCCATCAGATTTAATCGACTTATTAATTTTGTCGACAGATGTGCTCCACACTACTCTAGTCTTGGTAGAGGTTCAGTTAGAGTGAGATTAACTACACTTCTGAAATAAAATCTTCATCAAGATCGTTGCTGGAGCAAGCCGTCTCAGACAGTCAAAAATCCACAATGCTTCGGAAAGAAAAGTTCTTTTTGTCGCTCTCAATATTAACCTTAATTGTAAAGTAATCTTTATTCGGAAGCCACTGCAATCCCTAAAGTTTTAAGGAACCTACATAATTCATCGTCAAATGAAATTACAGAAGGAAGCTAATATAGGTTCCAATCGATTTTTGGTAGTTGCCTCCAATCGATTTTTGGCATCAGTGAGCAGATCGTTGACGTAAAAGTTCGAAACACTGTTTGAGCTATTGGCGACTAGAGTAATTTATAACAAGAACGTCGGTCGAATGGCTAATAGAACAAAGTGCAGATGGATTAACAAGCTCTTAAAATGGGGCGGTAATTTTCCTTAAATAAACCTAGAATGTAAATCTTGGGTTACAAATTTTGGCGCTGGCCAACAATTCATTGAATTTTGTCACTCACTGAGGGGATGTTCTACCATTGCTCATTTCATATTAGCTCAGTGAAATCGATTAATTTTAGTTTACGAATTACATAAATAGGCACCGATAATAAATTTCGTAAATACATGTGAGTATTACCTCTTATAATGACTGGACCAAGGTAAACAGTGTAAAGATACAAGTTCAACGTCCTTTTGAATGCATCTAGCATTTTGATATTGTAATTTATTGAAGGTTATGATAACCTAAAACCTAATTAAAAGAGAATAAAAAAGCATTTGCACTCAAATATCGAGGACACTAGTCAAACAAAACCTCAAATATAAACAATTCAATGCCAATAAGCTTTGAAATAAGTTTTTGCTTTTAGTTTTTATTTGAGGGTAAACATTTTATGGACATCCACTTAAAAACATGATCTCACTCAGTACATCTAATGGACTACTGACGCAATTCTGGCATTTTCACGCAAAACGGTATACTCAAGCCTGGGAAAATTCCGACGTAAATCTCAAAATTGCTTGTCCCATAAAAATATCTGCATAATAAATTCACTCAAAAACTGGTTAATAACCATCTGCGCGCGGTATATGAATTGTCGGTCACGTCAATCAACAAAAAAAAAAAAAAATGTTTCTCATTTCAATAAATCATCTTATCAGTATTAATTATCTTTCGCTTTTGTATTTTGTTTAATTCGCATATACACTAATTCATCATCACACACAATCAATCGCATTTCATTAACATAATAAGAAGATACAAGACTTAAAAATTCATCAATAAATTATATTTTACAACAAAAGTCTGTATAATTCTTAATTCCGTCAAACACAACAATTCTGTTAAAAAGTTATTTTAAGGTCATTTGCATCTCATTAACTCATCACAAATAATTAAACTTTCTACTTCTTAAAAAAAAAAAAAAATCTTACACAAATTGTAAGAAGATACAAAACCATTTAAATCGCACCAACAAAAGGTAATACATATGAAGTAATGTTGACAATAATGTTACGTAATAAAGTTGCACAGAGTATGACATTTTAATAAGACAAATTGGTATATATAAAAATACAAAACAGAAACTACTTTCAAGATTGTGAAGTAAGTGTATTGTGTCCATACCAAAAAAAAAAAACCATAACAAACACAAAATCGCTTAAGCACTATAATTCCATGTCTCACAATAGTTCAAGTGCAACAAGTGTTGAAAAGTTGAAACATTTGCTAATTTTCCAATACGGGGGTACACCATGTAGGTAAGCGTATAAAATCCAAATCAGGTTCTCTCCATTAGCGGCTGTTTAAAATAACCTTTTAACAGTACGGTTCCATTTAAGTATTGCAACACCTTATAGTTTATACATTTGTGAATCTCGATCACCAAATGGTTAAGTTTGTGAACATAAAAATTTAATTAATTTGTTGTTGTATATTAAATAACAAAATGTAAGCTAATATTAAAAGATCGGGTTTATATTTAAACAAAAATTTTACTTTACAAGTTTACAAATAACAGATGATCTTGTGCTCATCATATTTTCGAGGAAGGCAATTTAAAGTAATGGATGCGTGCGCGAGCGGTGCGGCGCGCACGCGAAAGGAGGAAGTATAATTTTTGTTAATTATACTTGTGTATACATGAAGCGAGAAAATCCCGTCTTTAAACATATAACATTTTTTGCCTGTGCGCGCAAGCATGTTATACTGGCATATGAACACATTTTTAAAACAATATTTGTAATCAATTATTCATTTTATGATGATCTAGGCCTTGAGCATTTCAATAATGTTATTTCGAAGATTGTTTTATATAATTTTTCAAGATTTTTTTTTTTTTTTTGCACAATGCCGGTGTATAAATATTGTATTTAGATGAATTTTAATTTATTGCCTAATTAATTTCGATTTTGGTGGGATTTTTAAAAAAATTTTTTTTTTGGCAGTGACGATATTTTTGGTGACACTTTTATTGATCCATCTGTCAAGAGATTTTACATAATATTTTGTATGTTGATTGAATGATTGATAATGCGTAAAGGCCATTGATCATTCATAGTGGTTTTGTCCTTAGCTACATATGGTTTACATTTAAATTCACTTTCTCTTATCTCCTTTAAGACTTATAAGATAAGCTCAACTGTTATATAATTGTTAAACAATTTTTAATTTAAATTATTTATGAAAAATCCCTTCTAGAACATTAAGTTCTGCAAAATGCCTTCTTTGGAATTCAAACGGATAATCAGTGTCAGAAGGCTTTTTTGTTATCCTTGGTATAATTACTCAATGCCCCATACACGTCCCAGATCTATGGTTTAATGCTTTTACAACTAAACTCGTCCCATTACATAAACCTAATGAGGGGTTTTAAACTATTTAGGAACACCCATTGCTTGATTTTAATGTACAATAGAATCAGCGCTGTAATAAATGCGTTCCATACCATCAAATTTATTAGCTATCAGAGAATTTATCTTATCGATATCATCATTTAAAGGTGTTAAAATACATCTTATTGAAATGTCAAAACTTTCGGGTTGATCAAAGGGATAAGGATATTCAATCAACGTGTTCAACTCATTTGGCTGAATAATAAATGTTGAAATATCAGCAGACTATCCTTCGCCCATTTGAAGCAAATATTCAGAGGAATTATTTTCTGTTTGCTGAACGCCAATATTCACTGTTAATTTTTTTATAATAGTAGACTGCCAGAAATCTGCAGATTTCAATGTAGACAAAACAATATCCGCTCGATTTCCATACTTTCGTACAGGCAATATTTGTCTGAAAACGCCTCCTAATGCAAATACCTTGCCACCACAAGATAAGTTATTTTGCCTTAGATCCTTGAAGTTTCGATTAACATCCTCATACACCAATTTTCCTATCATAGGTGCTTCATCCCAGACAATTATTACAGTTTTCCTAATTAGTTCTGTCAAATTTGATTGTCTGCTTATTGGAAATTTTGAACTTTCATTAGGGCTTAATGCAATTTTGAATCTTGAATGTGTTATTCTTCCTTGATCTAATAACAAAGCGGCTATTCCAGAAGAGGCGATAGCTAAAGCGATCATATTATTTGATCGAACTTTTTTCAATAGTGGATTAAATAAAAAAATGGTGTTAGTCTCGGAACCCACCACAGAAGTGAAAATTAAAGTAGCTAATCGAACGCATATATCTAGTTGAGAGTTTGAAGTTGTTTGCGTATCTTGAACTGAATTAAATTTCGCCGATAGACATGAATTTGTTCCGCGCGAATTTGATTCGTTTTCAATATGTATTGGGCCTAAGACGGCAAGCTTTTGAAAACTGAATTAAACCCGAACAAAATTTATTCATTTTAAAGAAGTTTAATATCGTTGACTTGGTTCATATTGAGGATGAATTGATATTGTATTTCGCCATACAAAAATTTTCGGCAGAATTGGTTCCCTCGGACTTAATTTTGTCTTTCTAATTTTTGTGCTTTTTTTAGTTTTGGTGATGAACTGAACTAACTTTTTTAGATCCATTGGCCTATCAAACCAAGATTTTAAAATCGAATCGACCAAGCCAGCTTCCAAAAGACCTTTTCTGAAAATGTCAAATTAAATATATACAAATACCGCAATGAAACATAAATAAATCAAAACGATTACAAAACATTCAAAAGGGTGTAGAATATCAAGATCAACATAATGTTAATTTGCTAACCAAATCAGCTGATCTATTTATATAATTTTCTTTTGGTTTGTTTAACATCTTCATATATCGTTTCAATTTTTCATAGAGATTCAATATCATTGTAGTACTATACCACGAAGTAACTTATAAATTACCCTTGAAAGTGTTAGATTGTATTTTTAATTGTTTAGACTGCAAAAGTCGGATAAGAAATGGCCAAGTTGCTTCCTTTCTTATCATTTTATAATCCCATTTCCATCATACTTGCTGAATTTCAACAAAATCGAATAAGAAATGGCCAAAATCATTTTAGAATCACATTTCGATCGTGAATGGTAAAGTTCATCAAAATTGGCAAAAAATGGTCAAGTTCCTTCCTAATTGGCCATGTTCCACAACTTCGGAAAAAAATCGGATAAGAAATGGCCAAGATCCTTACTAATTGGCCATATACCAATACACGCGGAATTTCAACAAAATCGGATAAGAAATGAACAAGTTCCTTCCTAATTGCCCATATTCCCGAACTTTATCTAAAAATTATTTTAGAATCCCCATTTCGATCGAACATGTTGAATTTCATGAAAATGGAATAAGAAATGGTCAAGTTCCTTCCTAATTGGCCATATTCTCGAAATTTATCTAAAAATTATTTTAGAATTCCTATTTCTATCGAACATGTTGAATTTCAAGAAAATCGGATAAGAAATGTCCAAGTTCCTTCCTAATTCGGAATATTCCAGAACTTACCAAAATCATTTTAGAATCTCATTTCGATCGTGCATGCTTAATTTCATCAAATTAGGATAAGAAAGAGCCAAGTTCCTTCCTAATTGGCCATATTCCAGAACATTATCTGAAAATCATTTTAGAATCTCATTTTGATCGGGCATGTTGAATTTCATGAAAATCGAATAAAAATGGTCAAGTTACTTCCTATTTGGCTATGTTCCACAAATTCGGAATAAAATCGGATAAGAAATGGCCAAGTTTCTTATTAATTGGCGATATTCCAGAACTTTATCTAAAAATCATTTTTGAGTCACATTTCTGAATTTCATCAAAATCGAATAAGAAATGGCCAAGTTCCTTACTAATTCACAATATTCCAGAACTTACCAAAATCATTTTAGAATCTCATTTCGACCGTGCATGCTTAATTTCATCAAATTAGGATAAGAAATGGTCAAGTTCCTTCCTAATTGGCAATATTACATGTTGAATTTTATCCAAATCGGATAAGAAATGGTCAAGTTCCTTCTTAATTGGCCATATTCTAGAACATTATCTGAAAATCATTTTAGAATCTCTTTTCGATCGGGCATGTGGAATTTCATTCAATTCGAATAAAAATTGTCAAGTTCCTTCCTAATTGGCCACATTCCACAACTTCGGAATAAAATCGGATAAGAAATGGCCAAGTTTTTTCCTAATTGGCGATATTCCAGAACTTTATCTAAAAATCATTTTTGAGTCACAATTCTGAATTTCATCAAAATCGGATAAGAAATGGCCAAGTTCCTTACTAATTAGCCATATTCCGTAACTTTATCTAAAAATCATTTAATAATAACATTTCGATCGTACACGCTGAATTTTATGAAAATCGAATAAGAAATGGCCAAGTTCCTTCCTAATTCGCAATATTCCAGAACTTACCAAGATCATTTTAGAATCTCATTTCCATCGTGCATGCTCATCAAATTAGGATAAGAAATGGTCAAGTTCCTTCCTAATTGGCAATATAACATGCTGAATTTTATCCAAATCGGATTAAAAATTGTCAAGTTACTTCCTAATTGGCCATATTCCAGAACATTATCTGAAAATCATTTTAGAATCTCATTTCGATCGTGCATGGTGTAGTTCTTCAAAATCGAATAAAAATGGTCAAGTTCCTTCCTAATTGGCCATGTTTCACAACTTCGGAATAAAAACAGATAAGAAATGGCCAAGTTCCTTATTAATTGGGGATATTCCAGAACATTTTCTAAAAATAATTTTTGAGTCACATTTCGATCGTGCATGCTGAATTTCATCAAAATCGGATAAGAGATGGCTAAGTTCCTTACTAATTGACCATATTCCCGAACTATATCTAAAATTATTTTAGAATTCCCATTTCCATCGAACATGTTGAATATCATGAAAATCGGATAAGAAGTGGCCAAGTTCCTTCCTAATTCACCATATTCCCGAACCTTATCTAAAAATTATTTTAGAATTCCAATTTCCAACGAACATATTGAATTTCATGAAAATCGAATAAGAAATGGCCAAGTTCCTTCTTAATTCGCAATATTCCAGAACATACCAAAATTATTTTAAAATCCTATTTCCAAAATCGGATAAGAAATGGCCAAGTTACTTCCTAACTGACCATAATCCAGAACATTATGTAAAACTCATTTTATAATACCATTTCCATCGTGCATGTTGAATTTCATGAAAATCGGATAAGAATTGGCCAAGTTCCTTCCTAATTAGCAATATTACATACTGAATTTCATCCAAATCGGATTTAAAATGGTCAAATTCCTTCCTAATTGGCCATGTTCCAGAATTTTATTTAAAACTTATTTTAGAATTCCCTTTTCCGTCGAACATTTTGAATTTCAAGAAAATCGGATAAAAAATTGCCAAGTTCTTTCCTATTGCGCAATATTCTAGAACATACCAAAATCATTTTAAAATCCCATTTCGATCGTTTTTGCTGAACTTCATTAAAATCGGATAAGAAATGGCTATGTTCCTTCCTAATTGGCCATATTCCCGAACTTTATCTAAAAATTATTTTAGAATTTCCTTTTTCATCAAACATGTTGAATTTTGAAAGTTCCTTCCTAATTCGCAATATTCCAGAACATATTAAAATCATTTTAAAATCCCATTTCCATCGTATTTGCTAAATTTTATGAAAATCAGATAAGAAATGGCCAAGTTTCATCCTAATTGGCCATATTCCAGAACTTACCAAAATCATTTTAGAATCCAATTTCCATCATACTGGCTGAATTTCAACAAAATCGAATAAGAAATGGCCAAAATCATTTTAGAATCACATTTCGTCTAATTGCATCAAATTAGGATAAGAAATAGTCATGTTCCTTCCTAAATTGGCTATATTCCAGAACTTTATCTGAAAATTATTTTAGAATCTCATTTCGACCGTGAATGGTGAAGCTCATCAAAATCGGATAAAAATGGTCAAGTTCCTTCCTAATTGGCCATGTTCCACAACTTAGGAATAAAATCGGATAAGAAATGGCCAAGTTCCTTATTAATTGGCGATATTCCAGAACTTTCTCTAAAAATCATTTTTGAGTAACATTTCTGAATTTCATCAAAATCGAATAAGAAATGGCCAAGTTCCTTACTTATTAGCAATATTCCAGAACTTTATCTAAAAATCATTTTAGAATATCATTTCGATCGTACACGCTGAATTTTATGAAAACCGAATCTGAAATGGCCAAGTTCCTTCCTAATTCACAATATTCCAGAACTTACCAAAATCATTTTAGAATCTCATTTCGACCGTGTATGCTTAATTTCATCAAATTAGGATAAGAAATGGCCAAGTTTGTTCCTAATTCGCAATATTACATACTGAATTTCATCCAAATCGGATTAAAAATGGTCAAGTTACTTCCTAATTGGCCATATTCCAGAATATTATCTGAAAATCATTTTAGAATCTCATTTTGATCGGGCATGTTGAATTTCATCAAAATCGAATAAAAATGGTCAAGTTCGTGCCTAATTGGCTATGTTCCACAAATTCGGAATAAAATCGGATGAGAAATGGCCAAGTACTTTCCTAATTGGCGATATTCCAGAACTTTATCTAAAAATCATTTTTGAGTCACAATTCTGAATTTCATCAAAATCGGATAAGAAATGGCCAAGTTCCTTCCTAATTGGCAATATTCCAGAACTTACCAAAATCATTTTAGAATCTCATTTCGATCGTACTTGCTGAATTTCAACAAAATCGAATAAGAAATGGCCAAATCGTTTTAGAATCTCATTTCGATTGTGCATCCTAAATTTCATCAAATTAGGATAAGAAATGGTCAAGTTCCTTCCTAATTGGCCATATTCCAGAACTTTATCTAAAAACTATTTTAGAATTCCCATTTCCATCGAACATGTTGAATATCATGAAAATCGGATAAGAAGTGGCCAAATTCCTTCCTAATTGGCCATATTTCACAACTTCGGAATTAAATCGGATAAGAAATGGCCAAGTTCCGTATTAGTTGGAGATATTCCAGATTTTTATTTAAAAATCATTTTAGTCACATTTCGATCGTGCATGCTGAATTTCAATAAATTAGGATAAGAAATGGCCAAGTTACTTCTTAACTGGTTATAATCCAGAACATTATCTAAAACTCATTTTAGAATACCATTTCCATCGTACATGTTGAATTTCATGAAAATCGGATAAGAAATTGCCAAGTTCCTTCATAATTGGCAATATTACATGCTGAATTTCATCCAAATCGGATTTAAAATGGTCAAGTTACTTCCTAATTGGCCATATTACAGAACATAATCTAAAAATCATTTTAGAATCTCATTTCGATCGGGAATGTTGAATTTCATCAAAATCGAATAAAAATTGGTCAAATTCCTTCCTAATTGGCCATGTTCCACAACTTCGAAATAAAATCGGATAAGAAATAGCTAAGTTCCTTATTATTTTGCGATATTCTAGCACTTTATCTAAAAATCATTTTTGAGTCACATTTCTCAATTTCATCAAAATCGGATAAGAAATAGCCAAGTTCCTTACTAAATAGCCATATTCCAGAACTTTATCTAAAAAGTGAATTTTATCAAAATCGTATAAGAAATGGCCAAGTTCTTTCCTTATTGGCCATATTCTCGAACTTTATCTAAAAGTCATTTTAAAATCCCATTTCCAAAATCGGATACGAAATGATCAAGTTCCTTACTAACTGGCCATAATCCAGAACTTAATCTAAAAATCATTTTAGAATTACCATATCCATCGTACATGATGAGATCATGAAAATCGGATAAGCAATGGCCGAGTTCCTTCCTAATTGGCAAAATTCCAGAACTTACCAAAATCATTTTAGAATCCCATTTCGATCGTACTTGCTGAATTTCAAGAAAATCGAATAAGAAATGGCCAAATCATTTTAGAATCTCATTTCGATCGTGCAAGCTGAATTTCATCAAAATCGGATAAGAAATGGCATTTCCATCGAACATGTTGAATTTCATGAAAATCGGATAAGAAATAACCAAGTTCCGTCCTAATTGCCCATATTCCCGAACTTTATCTGAAAATCATTTTAGAATCTCGATCGTGCATGGTAAAGTTCATCAAAATCGAATAAAAATTGGTCAAGTTCCTTCCTAATTGGCCGTATTTCACAATTTCGGAATAAAATCGGATAAGAAATGGCCAAGTTCCTTATCAGTTTGAGATATTCCAGAACTTTATCTAAAAATCATTTTAGAATACCATTTCGATCGTACACGCTGAATTTTATGAAAATCGTATAAGAAATGGCCAAGTTCCTTCCTAATTGGCCATATTCTCGAACTTTATCTAAAAATTATTTTAGAATTCCCATTTCCATTGCAAACTTTGAATATCATGAAAATCGGATAAGAAGTGGCCAAGTTCCTTCTTAATTCGCAATATTCCAGAACATACCAAAATCATTTTAAAATCGCATTTCCAAAATCGGATAAGAAATGACCAAGTTCCTTACTAGTTGGCCATAATCCAGAACTTTATCTAAAAATCGTACATGATGAATTTCATAAAAATCGGATAAGCAATGGCCGAGTTCTTTCCTAATTGACAATATTCCAGAACTTACCAAAATCATTTTAGAATCCCATTTCGATCGTACTTGCTGAATTTCAGCAAAATCGAATAACAAATGGCCAAATCATTTTAGAATCTCATTTCGATTGTGCTTCCTAAATTTCATCAAATTAGGATAAGAAATGGTCAAGTTCCGTCCTAATTGGCCATATTCCAGAACATTATCTAAAAATCATTTTAGAATCTCATTTCGATCGTGCATGCTGAATTTCATCAAAATCGGATAAGAAATGGCATTTCCATAGAAAATGTTGAATTTCATGAAAATAGGATAAGAAATAGGCAAGTTCCGTCCTAATTCGCAATCTTCCAAAATATACCAAAATCATTTAAAAATCCCATTTTCAAAATCGGATAAGAAATGGCCAAGTTACTTCCTAATTGGCCACAATTCAGAACTTTATCTAAAAATCATGTTAGAATACCATTTTCATCGTACATGTTGATTTTCATGAAAATCGGATAGGAAATGGCCGAGTTCCTTCCTAATTGACAAAAATCCAGAACTTACCAAAATCATTTTAAAATCCCATTTCCATCGTACTTGCTGAATTTCAACAAAATCGAATAAGAAATGGCCAAATCATGTTAGAATCTCATTTCGATTGTGCATGCTGAATTTCATCAAATTATAATAAGAAATGGTCAAGTTTCTTCCTAACTGGCCATCCAAATTCTCGAACTTTATCTAAAACTCGTTTTAAAATCATGTTGCCATCGTACTTGCTGAATTTGATCAAAATCGTATTGAAAATGCTCAAATTAATTCCTAATTGGCCATATATTCACAACTTTATCTGAAAATCCTTTTTAGAATTTCATTTCGATCGTGCATGCTGAATTTCATCAAAATCGGATATGAAATGGCCAAGTTCCTTTATAATTGGCTGTATTCCAGAACTTTGGCTAAACATTATTTTAGAATCCCATTTCAACGGACAACTTTTTTCGTCCCGTCGATGTCCGTTATAGTGAGGTTTCTCTGTATTAATGTGTGGGTACATGGGTATCTAAAATTTTGTTATTTTTGTAGTGGCGACTAATAAATTTTCATTACATCAGTTTTACTACCCATTCTACAATGCTATAACGCGGCTATAACAGTTTCACTTCAAAATATTTTTCCAGTTCCTCTCGGTGCATCAATAAAGTAGATTTTTAACCGATTATTAGAAATAGCTGTGTTTATTTCATTATAAATAATTTGCTGCTCGGCATTTAATTGGTTTTTATTTTCCAATACTTGCTGTCTTAAATTGTCGGTATTAGCGGGTAACTCGATTTGAATCATTAAAGGTTGTGATTATACGTTGTTAACTTTTGGCCTATCAGGAAAATGAATTACTGATTTGTTGTTTCGTCTCATCGTTGAACATAGATCCTGTAAATGTCTTCGGTAAATTCAATTTTAAATTGTTCACGCACAATTCAAATTGTGGCAAATAGCTCTTAATTGTTTAGGACATTGCGAAATTCTAGCTTTCAAGTGCAAATCTATAGCGTTCTCTTAAACTTTAAAAAAATAATTTTACATTTGACATTAACGTTATATTTCAATTCAACCCATCTGCACCCTACATTAAAACGATTAAACGTTATAAAAGTTAATGTAATCAATGCAGATGATGATAGTGACGTAAACAACAAAATAATGGCATTTGAATTATGTATGTGTATATACACTTGACTTTCTTCAGCTCGTGATAAGGTATCTGCCACAACGGTGTTTTCGCCTTTAGCTTACCGAATGTCGGTGACAAAGAACATCGTTCAGACTTTGATGCGATCCAAAAATTATTTTAAATCAATTATTTGGTATTAAAAAAAAGGTAATTAACGGATTTCTGGTCAATCTGTCAATTTCTGTTAATATACAGTATACTTTCTAATATGTACATGCTTATATTTTGTTATTCGTTAGGAACTTCACACTCATGTCGTTTTAACATATTTTGAACAAAGTTAAAAGAAACAAAAAAAAAAAAAATTTAAAATGGAAAAATTTTTACGGAAAATGTAGCAAATTTTCCGGAATTTTTCTCTTGCACGATCCTATCAAAAGAATTTTTCAAAAACGCCCGACTGTCCAAGATTTTCACGTTACACCCATAAATTCTTTTTATAGCCTTTGATTCGCTTATTTAACCTATTGTACACACAAATATTTTATGTATCCCACTGTATTCACTGATCATTTCAGGTTTTAATACGGTAACTTACCGTAGGAAATTAAACTAAAAAAAATAAAAACCTAACGTGCTTTGTCGAATATGTGAGGCCCATAAATTAGTCGTAATTGAAATGTGATAGTGAAAATGTTTAAGTGATTGTGCTACATATAATAAGTGTGATATTTTATAAAAGTGACAATTATTATGTGTATTGTGATGCTGGTGTTTATAAATAATAAGGTAAGTGATATTGCAAGTTTGTTCCAAACTTAATAAAAGTTTTGAATACTTTTAATGACATTAAGGAAAGAGTATCCTTTCTTCTTTTTTTTTTTGTTTTGTTTAAATATATTAACTCAAAATAAATTGTTCCTACTAATTGAAATTCATATTAGAATTTAATAAGAAAATTTTGAATTATCGATATTTCGAGCTAAATGCTCATCATCGGGATACTAATTTTATTAAAGCACCCAAGAAAGTAAAAAATATAAGTTGCAAAAATTGTAACAAATAGTTAAACATAGGCATACATATAAATTAAAAATTAAGATAACTTACAAAGAATAAAAATAGAAAATTCTTAATTCCTGGACTTTATTAAATAATTTATTATAAGTTTACTCTGTGAGTCTGTCGCTATTTTAATTTCACTTGTTGTTCTTTTTGTTGTAACGCATCATCTTACATTAATATTTTATTAACGTGAGTTATACTTTTGCGGTTGTGGCGTTTAAATTGTTTAACAAAATTTTTTCATGTGGTTAAAAGATACATTTTCTTGTAAACAAATTCAAAAAATTGCATCAATTATTACAAAAAATTGTGAAGAGAACTAATAAACAAATTTTTCTTAATAATAATTACAAAAGGGTTACCTGTAGTTTTTCGTCGATTTTGGCTTTTAAATGAAACAATTTTATACAAAAATAAATGAATCCAATTTCCAATGGTATGGAACTAATACCTTTAAAAATAAATCTTCTCCTTAATAAATCTTTTCTCGAAAATATTTGAGGAGACCGTATGGTATTCTTGTGAACTCAAAGAGTTCAAAAAGAATGGTAATAGCATTTTTGTGAATGTATTGCGCCGCGACCGGAATTTGGTGATACGCTGGCACGGAATCTATTTACGTGAAAATGGTGCAGTCTCTAAGGATTAATGAAATATTATGAATGTGAAGAAGTGTGCAAGGGCGTTAGACGTTGCTGTCACGCTTCTGGAGGTGAAGCTTGTGCTTCTCAGGGTCCAGTTGTCATGGTCGCGAAAATGGTAAATGACCCTCGCTTATGATTCGATGTACCACATTGTGTTTCACTGGTAGGTCATACTGAGGCTCCTGCGTCAGGGTAGAGTAACAGCGAAGGAGTTCGCCGTAAAGGCCATTCATTGTTCACCCTAACAGCTACAGCCTTAACAAAAAGAAATGTGTTTGTGTTTAAGAGGCGTTTGTTTTTTAAATCCACCATCAACCTGAATTTTACTAAAAAAATCAGCACCAATTATTTTGTCTTGTAACAAGTGCTATTACAAAAGCATGCCTAAAATCGCGACTTAACCCCAAATCCAAATGGAGCAATCGCGTACCATATGTGACCGCCGTTAGCTGCGACTAAATGGTTCTCAGAATCATTGACAAGGTTGGTAAAATTCATCTTTGGTACGACGGAGATATCGGCGCCAGTGTCAATAAGAAAACTGAGTTGTGAATTAGAACATTTAATCGTAAGGCGACGATTTCGGATCGTCCTATTGTTCGTCGCTTGTACATTGGGACGTATTAGTTTTCCTTTGAAGGCGGATTTTGTGGAGGATTCTTTTGTTCAAATGAACATTCATCACATTTTCTTGCCCTCTCTCCAAATCTACGGTCATAGTAGCTGATGAGTGTCTTCTATTTCTGTTATTTGACCGTGACCTTGAGCGCGATTGACCAGAAAACTCACGGTTGAATTTTGCCGTCAATTGATCTATTGCTTTCTGTAGACTGTTAGTGAAATTTCATTCTGTCTATACTCGGTTTTCAGTATGAGGGAAGGTCTCGATGATTCAACGGCATTGCAAACAAAGTTTGGTCGGTTGATTTCAAATATTCGGTCCTTGTTCTCGTATTGCTACTATCGATCGTGTACTACTCGGTAATCGGCATAAGCCATAACCACAGTGTTTTAAGCAATTGAGCATTTACAGCTGTGGAAGTCCCAGATTTTTCCACGAGATATTTATAAAAGTGAAGAGGGTGAAAAATCGCCCATGTCGGTAGATTTGAGGAGGTTCTCGATTCTACTTTGCTCCGTCATAAGACTTATTCATCATACTCAGTCATTTAATGGGGGCTTTCGGATTATTGCGGCTACCGTGCGATCACTTCCATCTGCAAATGAGCTATCGCGAAGTTAAATTTCTGTTCGTCACTAGTAATTCTTCGAACTTTAAATAAGGACTCTTGAACCAAAGTTCAGGTAGATCCTTCCAGAACTGCGAAATGGGCACTTCTGCAGCATTCACTCTGGTATTGGTTTCTGAAGTTTCTACCTTGTCTCTGTCGACTTTATTATCGTTGTCTATATCAGACATATTTGTTTATTATCACTTTTATTAATATTATTTTTTAAAATATATTCTTTACAAGTTGCTTGAATTAAACCAAAAGAAATAAATTTGTTGTCTTATGGGGAAAATTTTAGAATGATAAGAGAGAAAAAAAATATTGATACTACATTTAAGTTGCAGTACTTATCACTTTATTCAGCTATGTTGATATTTGTACCGTTTGTTACACGAATTTATGCACATTGATTCAATATTTGATTCTTCTAATTAGCAATTTATAGTGTGACTAAAATTAATTTAAAAAAAAGATGTTTTAGGTAACTTTTAAACTTAATCAAATTGAATGAATAGTAAGAAACGATCTCATTAACTTAGATTAAAACGGCCTGCAATAGTAATTCTTCTGTTGATTGGCGATTATTGGCGTTTTTTATCTTAAAGAAACCTTGATGATCATTCCGCTGGATGGCGGTACTGTTATGATGCTGTTTCTGCAATTTTATTAGCGTGTCTTTTCCGATGAATATCCAAAAATGTTTGTATTTAAAGATGTACGCTGTTCTGTTGATCCGGCGTGTATTTATGAATGAAGAAATTTGGATTGATATTTAATTTTTAATTCTAAAATGCGTTGCTACCGGAATAACCTTGTCGATAGTTGCAACAACCATTTTCAAGTTTAGGATAACTTGTTGTTCAGATATATTTATTTCATCTTATATGTGGTTATTATGTTGTTGTTTAAACCGGATGAAATAGCAGACCTTACAGAGTAGAGACTTATCCCGGCTTATAAATGTAATCACATACACCACTTTCAACTTTAGAAATATCTGACTCCAAATAGATTAAATAAAACCACTCACACATACTTACTATTTATTTATTATTATTTAGAATATAAAATTATAGATTTTATAATTTATAAGTTTAACATTCGATGACCAAAAATGTAATGAGAAAAAATACGATATGGAAACATTTTTGAGGTTCACTGTATTGAAGATTGGCCAATTCACAAGGAGATATTCCGCGTGTCCGACATAGAAGGATAATTATATATAGGCATCCTTTATCGACTACATGTAGCCATATTCCAATACGATGAAATAGGACCATTTGTTGTTGACCTTGAATGTTGGTAATTTTTGATACGACCTACAGAAATTTTTGAGGTTCACTTTATTAGAGATTGGCCAATTCACAGAGATGTTCCGCGTGTTCGACGCAGAAGGAGATATAGGCATCCTTTATCGACTACATGTAGCCATATTCCAATACGATGAAATAGGACCATTTGTTGTTGACCTCGAATGTTGGTAATTTTTGATACGATATGCAGAAATTTTTGAGGTTCACTCTATTGGAGATTGACCAATTCACAGAGATATTGTACGGGTTCGATCGGCTATGGATGAGACATAATTTACCTCCCATTGATAAATTTTAAAAAATAATGATTGGTCTTTTGTTTATCTTCAATTGAATTTATCTGCCGACTTCCGTGAATAAATTCAAACTTCGTTTTTATTGTTCGGCCGATTGTATAATGGAATTTATCTGGCAAAAACAAATTTAAACAGATTTTGTCGTTTGTGTATACTACTATACCTACTTAAATTATTTATTGAATTCTTGTAATACATTTCATTATCCACTTATTTAGTTTAATATAAACGGCTGAACAATTTTCCAAAAATAAATTACCTAATTATACTTTACAATAAAAAACAAAGATTTTAGATTTTAGAATCTAAAATTTTTTTTAGGTCATCGAATAATTCCCAATTATTGTTGGGACGTTTTATTAAGGACGTATAATGTTTTGCATTTTGATAATAGCTTACGACTGCTTTAAAAAAAAAAAAAAATCGTGATTCAATCTAATTTCTTGTTGAGTTTCTTTAATTTTGATACTATAATTTACATTGTTAAATGATTGGACGTCAGCTATGGCTACGCCATAATTGCTTGCAATTTTATCAACTATTAAATTTGATCTTTGATTATACATTTAATATCTTTAAATATATCAAATAATATATTGGTACGCATGTCGTAAGTTTGAGCAGATGTTTTATTTGTCGATATTATTTTTGATATGAAATTAAAAAAATTGTTTTCTATTTCACAAAATTTATTTTTAATGAATTCGTTGTCAACACCCAAGCATACTAAAATGACTGTAAGAGCATCAAATCCGCAAGTATTGACCACCGAAATTGTTTCTTCGCCATAAACAGATGTAAATCCATTTCTTAATATAGAAATCTGTTCAACATTGAAACCTTGAATATGTTGATCTTTGTCTGGTTCAATTAATTGCTTTTTACAACGGTTAAGTATTTTTTTCTAAACCGAAGTGTTTTGGTGAACTATTTGAGTGTCCCGATTTTTTATTCCACTGCTCTTCGTTCAGCATATTATCAGGAACGTATTTTCTTTTCATAGTTTTTGGGGTTGACAATAATGGTTCTGGCATTTTTAAAGATTTCAATTTTTGTTCGCTTCTGAATTTTAATATATTAACTTATTTTTTAAATAGTGGTCTTTACAGCGTGAAACCAATTTTCTACAACAGCGTTGGAAATGTTACCTGGTACACTAAACTTTGTTGAATCGAAATTTGCCCAGAAAACAATATATGAAAAATATTTTTGTTATCACAAATTGAACAAATCCGTCAGAATAAAATTTGTTAATCTTATTTCCGCGTTCTTTTTCTACTCCAGCTTTGACTTGCTGGTATATAGCTTGGTATTTAACGAAGAAAGAGTTGTATTATCCTCCGGCCACGAGTTAATATTACTATTTATAATGTCTTCGGATTTACCGCTTTCTAAATTTCTAGGTAAAACTATGATATGCGAATTTGCTGGTTTTTGTGATTTTTGGTGAGCACATTAAATAGCAAAACTGTCGGAACAACTCGTCCACACAGTTCAAAAATCTAATATGAGATTTCGGTGTTGGTATTTTTTTTTATTTGTACCGTTATAATATTCACAAAATCTGAGCAACAAATAAAAACTGGTACAAAAGTTTTTTTTAAAGGCTCATGATTTTCCCACCAATAAAAACTTGCCTGAAGATATTCAGATACATTCATGACAACATTCAGGCCATGACCAATCAACGACAAAATAATGGCCTTTTGTTTGTTTCACCGTAACTTCTAATTCTTTTTTGACGTCTAGCAAAAATTTGGTTATTGTCCAAGCGTCATATTGACACGAAATAAATTCTGTAATGGGAATTATATTACAGCTTACCTTGACGACACATGCTTAATAAAGAATCCTCTTATAAATATGTTGATTGTGGTGTGTCGGAATTCTAACAATTCCACCAGTCGCGTCGAAATGAATGGCTTTAATTTCGTCCTGTTTTAAAAGGGCTATTTGTTGGTTTCTTATAAAAACTATTTGCAGAGGTTCGGTTACCGAATATATGTAACGGTTATTTTGAGGTTGCATGCAAAATTGAAAATATACATCATGCAAGTCGCAATCCTGAACTAGATCGTCTTTCTTATAATACTCTGATTTTATTTTTCTTAAGACTTCAGGTGTTGTCATATCCTGAGTATTCCCTTCCTTATACAAATTTAAGTCGGTTGCACTAACCAAATTCAAATATGTATTGTGTGCGCTTTGATTTTCAGAAATATCCTTAATTTTTTCTCGTCGTAAGCCACAATATTGCCTAAAACCTTTTTAACTAGATTGAATAAATTCTTGTTCATCACCTTGTGTATAGAGCCCCATTTCTTTGGTTTTGAATATTTCAATTTTATATTTCTATTGGTGTAAATTATCTTTGCATGAACCCTACACTAATATCTTTTCATGAATTTTTGAAAGCTTGTGCATAGTTTGAAAAGCAACAACACATGGATTTTTGTGTTCCTTTAGACATCGATGAATTAGTTCTCTTATTTCATCTTTGCTTAATAGTTCAAGGATCTCGTTAAATGCAATGCAAAATTTAAGTCGCCATTCCAAACTTGTGGATTTTTCAGGAATATTTGAAACTAAAGTTATTGATTACCAATATGCTTGATTTTTGATGATCAATGAACTCAAAGACAATTCGGTTGGAACGGTAATTAAGAATTATATTGGATAACTCATCAAAATTATTTTCGGTCACCGACATATTATCTGGAAAGCCTGTCTCTTTAAATGAACAAATATCAATAAAATTTTGAGTATTTGAATTTGAATCGGAAATTCGATATAAAATTCATCTTTTATTAAGTCATTTTCATTTTGGTAAGAAACCTGATTTACGTTGAATCTTTTTATAATATAATCTACACACATATTTTGTCGAACACGCGGAACATATCTGTGAACTGGCCAATCTTCAATACCGTGAACCTCAAAAATTTCTGCATATCGTATCAAAAATTACCAACATTCGAGGTTAACAACAAATGGTCCTATTTCATCGTATTGGAATATGGCTACATGTAGTCGATACAAGATGCCTATACCTAATTATCCTAATAGGTAGAACCCACGGAACATCTCTGTGAATTGGCGAAGCTTCAATACAGTGAACCTCAAAAATTTCTGCATATCGTATCAAAAATTACCATCATTCGAGGTCAACAACAAATTGTTCTATTTCATCGTATTAGAATATAGGTACATGTATTCAATGTATGGTGCCTTTATCCTCCTACTTCGAATCCGCGGAACAGCTCTAAGAATTGGCCAATTCTCAATACAGTGAACCTCAGAAATTTCTGTGTGTAATATTTTAATTACTCATACTTTTTTACAAACTGGCAGATTTTGTTACGTGATATAATTCTAAGCCGAAACGTATAACGTGAAGAATGTTATATTTTTACTTTCTTATACATAGTATAAAGGAAGTATAGGAATCATGAAAAATTTCGGTTGCGAGATTTTGATGGAAATACATGTTTTGGGGTCCCCTGAATACGTTGTGACTATTTTCGTAATGACGTCTGTGTGTGTGGATGTGTGGATGTGTGTCTGAATGTTCATTATCTTAAAAACGAGCAAAGACAGGACCACGAAACTTCATATTTAAAAGTTTATTAACTATGCGAAGAGCTGATTAGATTTCCAGAATAATCGCACAACCGGAAGAGGAAGTTTACTTAACATTAAAATCAAACATTGTGAATTATTGGAGAAAATAAAAGAGATATGGAAAAAGTTTTTAAATAAAAGTTATAGGAAACAATAATCTTAAGAAAAAATGTTCTTACATTTTTGTTCTATCTTTATCCAATTTTGAGTAAAATGTATTTATGCATTGGCATTATTAAAAATATCATATTTGCTATGAAAACAAAATATTCACAGAAAAACGCATTTGAAATGACAAAATTGTTTTTTTTTTATTTTGTTGTTTTATATGTATGCTATGAAACATTAATACATAAACACAGCGCTGCATTCATTTCTAAATGATGTCTGTGGGTATGTATGTACATATAAATATAATGTAAGTATAAGAAAGTAGTGTGGTGGTCACACCAGACACCGGATTTTTTTCTTAAATAACAAATTTTTGATCTAGTGTATTATTATGCACCAATACATATTCATTTTTGTTTTTCTCTAAAACTTCACACCCGTTATTGAAATGGTTTACGGAAATGCTTTTTACATATTTTTTCTCGGGCACGATGCATTAAACACTCCAATGCAATCATTACAATCAGGAACTTCATCATAAATTACTGAATCAATATTATTTACTTCCCTCTCACGATCCCACATATAGACTCGAAATTTCGAAAAGATGATCTCTGGCTATACGAAAATTCGCCAAAAGGCTTGAATATTTAAAAAAATGTTGTTTGTTTCCAGGTTTTATTGTAAAAAATAAGCCTCGTCTCAATATAACCTTTATATTTACCCTATTTGCTGTAAGTATTTAAAGATATGCTAGACATTAATTAGGTACAAAGCAAAACGAACAAATAATGTGACAGAAATCGAAAAAACGGAAAACAAACTGTTTAAATTTTTGAATTAACGAACACAATTTAAAACTGTTATACAGATTTTCGATGTACCGGAATCCATTTACTCTTCATTGAAATTTTGAATCGAATGACATTTCGTTAGTTAAAATGTTATTTTTCATTCGATTGTTTAGTTTGTGTTGTTCGTGTTATGTATGTATAACAAAATAAATTTTGCTCCAACTACTAATTTACATTAAATGTTGATATAGTTTATTAATAAAGTCTAACAACTTACGAAAAAGATGTTAAATACACGTAACTGTATAATAACGTATTTACAAATAGTTCGTGTTCTAAAAATGATACAATTGTTACAATTTACTGGGTGACACTGCTTGATGCGTAAAATTATAATTTGTAGGTAATTAAAAAGGGATGCTATAAAATTGAAAATTACAGATTCAAGATTTGAAGTTTTTTTATAGGTGGGTCAATCGATGTATATTGGGCGGTTCCTTTCGCCTACTCGGGCGATTTGTCGTTTCTATTAATGTTGGCCCCAGTCAGCATAAAAGTGGGCTAATCATTATTTTGTAGCACATTCGATCACTACCCTTATCGAACTTTGAAAAAATGATCAGCAACAAAAATATGTATTGGATATTCAGTTTTCATTTAATACACGAGGTACGTTTAGAATTATTATTTATTAGATTTATTATTTGGAACTATTAATTAATAACAACGAATTAATATTTGGTTATAATTCGTGGAAACAGTTTTTTCACGTCGTACAATAAATTTATTTTTCAAACTGTTTAATTTAAAAGTTGGGATACCTAAGAAAAGAAATGTTGAAGAAAAATGCTGAAAAGCTTTAGATGGGTGTGTAGGTTTAATTTCGTCGGAATGTTTTCTTAAATGTTAAGAACGGATCTCGGTTTGTGGCATTAGAGCATTTGATTGTTTGTAACTCCTCTATGCAGTTCTAGCATAACCGTAGGTAGTTATGGTAGAAATTGTTCCGTTACGTGCTGCTCCAGTATCCCATTGGACTTGGGATAACGTCGAAACGTCGCAACAAATAGTTTTCGTTGTGTTAAACAAGAGTGGTAATTATTTGAATATCAAAATTTTGGCACTGGCTAATAATTCTCGAAGTTCCATCGTTCGCGTAATCAATATATAAATCGTTCGCGTTTAATTTGATTAAAGCGTGAGTAAGTGTCTGCAACGATATTGTTCATGCCTGAGATTTGTTATATATCGGTAATGAATTGGCCGATAAAATCTAGATGTCTGAACCGATGTGGAGATGCTTTTCCCGAATTTTGTTTAAAAGCGTGAACTCACAACCTTCTAACAGATATTTGAAATGCATAATATCAGAATATACTGCTAACGCCTCTCTCTCGTAAGCACTAGGTATATCTTTGCTGCGTTTCATTGAGACGTACTGGAAAAAAAAAATGAGTGGTTGCCATATATCTGAAACATACTGCTGAACCACCGCCCCGATTGCCGTATTCGATTCGTCCACCATATTATCTAATTGTTTAGCTCATTTTCATTGAATATAGGAGTTTTAGTGTTTTTTTTTGTAACCTTTCAAAAAATTCTTTGTCGTCCAAATAAACGATACAAATATTTAGGCCTAATAAAACTGGATGAATTAATCTTTCAAAAAAGTTTGCCGAAAGTCATTTTAGTAAAATCGAATAAACCTAACGGAGTTGAATAAACCAAACGGAGTTCAATCGGAATTTGGTGATACGCCTGGACAAGTTCTATTGATGAAAATATGGTGCATACTTCAAATTGGTTCGAATTGTCTTGAAGATGCGGTATCAGGTACCTATCTGGGACTGTAATCCCGTTTATTGTGCGGTAATCTTCACAAGGTCTAACTCTCGCGTTTTGCATTTAGCTGGTGGTTCGATCGTTTCTAAATAATCTGTGATATTGTGTTTGGTATTTTCGACACTGTTTAAATTTTGGGTAATTTCCGAAAATTTAGCTAGAAAATTTTGAATTTGTGGGTTTAGAGCCGACATCGAAAGAAGACAGAATTAATGATGAAAATCGGTACCTGCGATAGGCATTGACACATCAGCCATTATGAATTACCATGCAAATTCACAATGAAGCTCTAAATTTAGTTTCAAAATTTTAGTACCACAAGCTTGTGCTGCCATACCGTTAGCTGCAAATAATTTAAACGTACAAAGTGCCTTTGAACTTTTTAGTAATTTAACCGGTATGACCGAAACATTCGCTCCCGTATCAATTAAAAATTTGAATTTGGATATTATATCTGCGGCAACTTGGTTAAGAGCTATCAAAATCCGTCGTTAAGATTTGATGGTCATGCGAATTGAAAGTGATTGTGAGATTGTGAATTTGATCTTGTTCGATTCGCTGAATTTGAATTTGCACTATTAGAATTTGATCGTTGAAATTTCACTGATCATTTTCCTTCTAAAATTTTCCAACATCATATGTGGTATCTTTGCGACATTATTCAAAGAGTTACGTTACATAGATGCTCTTCAAGTTAGAAATTATCTGATTTGATTATAGATTCAGCTCTAATTTTATTCACTAATGTTAGAATTATATATTCAAGAAGACTAAATCTCATCCGTACCATCCTTATGATATCGTTCACCTCCGTTGTAATTAACAGGAAACTTCATACGGCTTCCAATGCTTTTCCTTTTAGGCAACGTTGTGGTCTTATGAAATTACCCCATTTGATAAGTTGCAGTATTCTGTCGACATTGTAAGGTTAGGTTAGGTTTAGGTGGCGGTTCACTAGGACCAGGCATAGACACAAAAATTGTCCGTACCACGAATAATTGTTTGTAACCACATAATCACTCCAACAACCACACTGATCTGACTTCGCTGATATGAGATCAGCTGTTTGGATCTCTCCAAGTCCAACTTTGGCCAGACCTGCCGAGTTATTACGCATGAGGTGATACTGGACCATCTGTCATTCGTCAGCTTGCTAGCTTCTTCCTGAAGCAGCAGTTTTCATACCGCAAGGGGCATTTCAATATCCCTTCTGCTTTCTGAAAAGTGGTCCGTTGTACCACGTCGGGCCAGTTCATCGGCGGTTATATTCCCTGTACTTTGAAATGTCCTGGCACTCATAAATTATGGATGTTGAATAGATCTGCCATCTCGTTAAAAGATGAGCGACAGTTCTGGACTACTTTCGACGTGAGGAGGTGTGATTGAAGCGCTTTAATGGCAGCCTGACTGTTCGTATATATGCGAATATCACGAACCGATATTACATTATACCTTAACCAGTCTACGACTTCCTTTATGTCAGTTACTTCAGCTTGAAAAATGCTACAGTAGTCGGGGAGACGGAAGGAGAGATTTAATAGAAGTTCCTTGCAGAACACTCCAGCCCCGGTTCCGTTTTGAACCATCAGTGAAGAAGTTTATAACTCCTGGTTCCAAAACTGCACTCATCATCCAGTCCTCCCTGGATGGGATCCTAGTCCGGAACTTTGTGTCAAAAGATAGTGACGGGACAGTATAGTCAGTGGTCTTGGGAATTTGTTTGTTGAATAAAATGAGTTGAGTGCCCTGTATTGTTGCAGGTCTACATTAAGATGGGTTTCAGTTATATGGCAGTACAAGCTGCCAACTGTTTCCCCAAGATATCTAGAGGAGTCAAAAATAGCAGAGTCTCTAGTGCCTGAGTGGATGTGCTCCTCAGTGCACCACTGATCCAAAAAGAGATTGTTCTCTGAACTTTTATTTACAGCTTTTTGTTAACAGTTTTGTCCAGAGTAGGCCACCAGACTATTACCCCATATAAGAGTATGGGTCTGACTACTGCGGTATAAAGCAAATGTACGATGCGGGGCTCCAGCCCCCATCCTTTCCAACTGGCCTTTTTGCAAGAGTATAGCGCTAGGGTGATAGTACGCCACCCTGCAGTGTACCTGTGCTTGCAAATCTTCTAGAAGAGGATTCCCTCAAACTGGCATTTATGATCCTGTCTCTTAGTATTTGATCTATCCAGTCCTTGGGTGATTCATCCACTCCCAGACCTGGAAGTGCCTGAGTTATAGACCCTGGAAGCACATTGTTAAAGGCCCTCTCAATATCCAAGAAGGTTACCATTGCGTAGTCTCTATATTCGAATGATTTCTCAATGAATTATATAAGAAAATGAAGAGCAGCCTCTACAGATCTCCCCTTGCAATAGGCATGTTGAGATTTAGACAGCTTTTCCGGCACAATCGTGCCTCTAATATGAGCTTCTATTTGTCTTTCCATTGTTTTAAAGAGGAAGGAAGACAAGCTAATCGGTCTAAGGTCTTTGGGATTGCAGTGTGAGCGTTTTCCCGCCTTAGGTATGAAAACAACCTTCACTTCTGTCCATTTACTAGGAATGTGACATAGTTCTAGGTTCCCTTTGGAAATTACCTCTAACCAGGAAATGGTTTGATCTCTAGTTTGTTAAATATCCTCAGGGATAATACCATCGAGTCCAGATGACTTATATGATTTAAAACTGTCTATCGCCCACAGGATCTTTGTTCTGATAATAATTTGACCTATGAGGCTACTTGCCTTTTTACCTACTGATGTGCTAGGTTCAGATTCGGAACAAGCAGCAAAATGAGTCTCCAGCAGAAGTTCTAGCGATTCCGCACTATTAGTGGTCCATATCCCATCCGGCCGTTGAAGATAACTTGGGATGGAAGGACCAGTTGCTAGTACTTTGTGTAGCTTAGACATCTCCGAAGACTCCTGAATTTTGCCACAGTATAGTCTCCAAGAGCTGTTTTTGGCACTTCAGCAGCTTTTGTTTTCCGTGCTGTTTTGAAGATTCTTTTGCATTTTCGACGTGTGTGTTGAATCTCCTTGGACCACCAGGGTAGCCGAGATTTACCCCTAGGCCTGCTAAAGGGACTAGAGCCCAGTATCCCTTCATTAAAAGCTCTGGACAACTCGTCCACCAAGCCATTGAGCTCTTTCGCAGTTTTTGGAGATTTTGGCATCGGAACTGGTAGAGTATAACCCAGAATAATTCTAGAGGTATCCCAGTTCGTTTTCCTCCTGTTTCTGTAGATTGGACTTTTTGGAGAAGTCAAGTCGATTTGAAATTGAAGATAAAAATGATCAGAAAAGGAGTGGTCCTCCGACACTCTCCAGTTTAATAGACTAATCGTCAAAAAGCTGGAGACAAGAGAAATATCCAAAACCTTCTGTCTATTTCTAGTTGTAAAGGTCGGCTTACTGTCTATGTTACATATATGAAGGTTAGTACTTAAAACGTAATCAAGGAGTAACTCACCTCCTTCATTTGTGTCCGTACTTCCCCAGATATTGTGATGAGCATTTGCATCACTCTCCAGGATGAGTCCAACCTTGCGCTTCTGAGCCTCCAAGATTAGCTCACCTAGACTGATTGGTGGAATATCCACTTCATCAAAAGCTAGGTAAGCTGATACTAGCCAGAGGTTTCGTTTATCCTCAATGCCGACCTCAATGCTGACCGCTGCTACATTTCCAATACTGAAATTTGATAGCAGAATGTACGACTGAACTTACCTTCTCTTTTCGCGTGCATTAATCTATAATAGGGAATCTTGACCACAAGTATCCGGTTTTCAGTGACCCAAGGTGCCTGGATCAAGACGACACCTTTCGCTTCTTTCCCAATTTTGGAAATTAGAGTAGCTGATGCTGCCTTAGAGTGGTGAAGGTTGACTTGCAGAAATGTTAATGTCATCTCTACAGTCTCTTCTCCACCACAGTACCATCAGAGTCATCCCCTGATGAGAAGTCCTCTGAGAGCCTCTTTAAAGACTCAATGGACGTTGACATCTCCGTGTCCGTGGAGAGAGTTTCCGCTTGGCTGGCTACCTCCGCTCACGCAGATAAACTATCAAGCACCGCGGTAGTGTCTGAAGCTGAAGCCTCCGGCTTGTCCGTGTCTTTCTTGTAAACCTGGAGTGTGATTACACTGAAACCATAGTTAATTAAACCGTTGGTTTTTTCTAGTTTAGTCATTGACTCCCTGTCTAAGATGATACTCGTAACAGCTAACCTATACTCAGCCTTCGTCTCCTCGAGCTTGGCACTTTCCAGCTGTGCGTTGGCAACTTCAGGTTGCCAACCTGCAAAAACTGGAGTATCACCTTCGGATCACTAGGCTTCGAAGGGATGTACACGCTCTTGGTCTGCAGGGGATCTCCTCCCTATCAATAACAGCAAGGCTGGCTCTGGGCCATACCTCGCCAAGTCCCTAACTGCCTTTTTATAAAGCAGTATGGACCTCTGATCTGCACAGGCAGCCAGTTTCACCTTCCTCCAATTGGCGGGCGCAATACTGCCATCCTTTTGGGATTGGTTAATAACTGCCACAACCAGCTGATCCTTGAGGACCTCGTTAAAAGGCCTCATAGCGGTAGCGTGGACCCTTGTTCTCTTTGCGATCTTAGGACTTTTCTCTTGAGATCTGATTCTTTTAAGCTGTGAGCCAGCTGAAGGGCCTTCCGAATTTTTCTCCGCGCTGCAACATTCCGTATACATATTGCCTGTTATTCATATCACCGACCCCAGGGATCGGCATTTTGAAATTTCCAGTACATATTCAATACTACAGATATCCTCGAAACCATATTCGTATGTCGGTTTTTTGATCCTTGGTGAAGAGATTTCTTCATTGAAACGTTCTGCAATATTCCGTATACATATTGCCTGTTATTCATAGCGCCGATCCCAGGGATCGACCTTTTGAAATTTTTAGTACAAAGTCAATACAACAGATATTCTAGAAACCATATTCGCATGTCGGTGGTTTGATTTTTGTTGAAGATATTTCTTCATTGAAACGAGCTGCAACATTCCGTAAATACAGTGCTAGGAAAAAAAATTGGGCAAACATATTTTATTACAAATTGGTGTCTTTTTTGCTAAAATTGCAAAACTTTTGAAAGCAATTGGTTTTATTGTTTCATTTTAAATACATCATTGACCTAATTTTTTGAAAAAAAAAAAAAAAAAAAAAATATTTACCTGTAATTTAGGGGGAAAACCCGAAAAATGCCAAAATATTCAAAATACGTTGGGAATGCAATAAATTAAACACTTATTTTTAATTTTCGTTTTGTTTTTTACTGATTTATAGAAATTTTATCTTTAATATTAATATTTTGTTGGACCGCCATTTGCTTTTATTACAGCGATACACCTCTGATCCATTGAATTTGATAAATTTTTCAAAATCGTAGAAGGTATGGATTCCCAAATCGTCATTAACAAATTTTTTAAAGCTTGAATTTATACTGGGCGCTTTCTTGCTACTTCTAGCTTCATTATGGACCAAACATTTTCTATGGGATTTAAGTCTGGACTGTACGGGGGCTAGCTCAACACATCGGTATTTTTTCTTCTGCGAAGTACTTTGTTACCTTTAAATGAAGAGATAAGAAAAAAAACCAAGTTTTTAACAAATTATTTATGTTTATCTGAAAGCCAATTTTTCTATCTATAATTCAAAATTAATAACTCACAACTTTGGCGGTATGGCACGGAGCGTTATCCTGTTGAAAAATAAATCTGCAAGTCTCGCCAAAAAGCTTTAACACAGAAGGCTCAAATTCGTTATGTAGGACCTACAGATAAACAGCTGCTGTAATTTTGGAACTAAGGGAGCACAATCGACCAATAACTCCTTTATTTTTCGGTGGAAGTTTTAAAAGACATTCGTTGCTAAGCCTCTCGCGAGATTCTCGGGTGGAAATCTTACAAGATATTCGCTGCTAAGCCTCCCACGAGAATTCTTCCACCTCCAACATTCAGCTTGAATTTTGATTCATCGGAGAAAATCACATCATTCCACATCTCTTGAGTCCAAGAAATATGCTCCTGGGCCTATAGCAAACGTTTTTTTTTTCACTCGTAATGTGAACTCAGGCTTCTGAACTGGTTCTCATTTTTGCAGAGTAATTCATTGGTATAACTCTTTGACCCTTGGGCCAAAATTACGGGGAGAGTGGAATGGTATTTCTACTTTTTTTTAGTAGATATGTTTTGAGAGATTGGCATCTTTATTTTTCTGATTTACCAAATCGAAAATATTGGGATTGCCATGAACAATTAATATATTTGTCTCTAAAAAAGCCGAAAAAATCTTTAGATTTTTGATGAACGGATTTCGACGTTGAATTTGATGCAACTGACGGTATGTAATATGTTTCAATGGACCTGTTATTTATTTAATTTTACATAAAGTCAATGCACCGTTGTTGCTTCAGTCATTTTGACTATAAAAACTGCTGAAATGTTGCCTTTTAAATTAAATTGAATATTGGATTTCTCCTAAAAGATGATTAGTTGAAAAATTTTATCTCTGAAAATAGCATTTAGGCGAATAAGTTACCACCACATACATACAATATATACGTATACGGAAAATTTGGGATTTTATTTTGGGACGTATTTCACAGGCATACAATTAACACAATTCCAGTTTTTATTTGCCATTTCACTTGCACTTTTGTGCTAAAATGAAACCACGCTGTTTGCAGACTTCACATTGAATCATGTCATCCATTTCATTGCTTTCGTGACACAATTGGCAATCGTTTCTCTTAGCAAATATGACATTAGGCTGCCACATACTAAACAAATTAGTAGCTCTGTCGATAAAAATGCCCAGTCACATGCTCAGAATAATAATGATTTTACTTTCTTTTACTCTAGTAAAATAAAGTATAGTAATCAATAAAATAAAGTATAGTATCCAATTTTGGACCTTGAGATTCTTAGAGATTTATCTGTTTTGAGGTCCCCTGAGTTCGAAAAAGTGGGTTTCGAAATGGTGTCTGTCTGTCAGTCTGTCAGTCTGTCAGTCTGTCAGTCTGTCAGTCTGTCAGTCTGTCAGTCTGTCAGTCTGTCAGTCTGTCAGTCTGTCAGTCTGTCAGTCTGTCAGTCTGTCAGTCTGTCAGTCTGTCAGTCTGTCAGTCTGTCAGTCTGTCAGTCTGTCAGTCTGTCAGTCTGTCAGTCTGTCAGTCTGTCAGTCTGTCAGTCTGTCAGTCTGTCAGTCTGTCAGTTTGTCAGTCTGTCAGTCTGTCAGTCTGTCAGTCTGTCAGTCTGTCAGTCTGTCAGTCTGTCAGTCTGTCAGTCTGTCAGTCTGTCAGTCTGTCAGTCTGTCAGTCTGTCAGTCTGTCAGTCTGTCAGTCTGTCAGTCTGTCAGTCTGTCAGTCTGTCAGTCTGTCAGTCTGTCAGTCTGTCAGTCTGTCAGTCTGTCAGTCTGTCAGTCTGTCAGTCTGTCAGTCTGTCAGTCTGTCAGTCTGTCAGTCTGTCAGTCTGTCAGTCTGTCAGTCTGTCAGTCTGTCAGTCTGTCAGTCTGTCAGTCTGTCAGTCTGTCAGTCTGTCAGTCTGTCAGTCTGTCAGTCTGTCAGTCTGTCAGTCTGTCAGTCTGTCAATCTGTCAGTCTGTTTTTTTTTTTTTTTTTTTTACGTGGTCAGGTGAAAAAGATTCAAAATCTACCATATGCCCGTACATATGGTTTTGTTAGATTTGACTGACTTAAAAACCACTTCCCGTCGTCGACCATAAGCCCCCGGAACCACCGTTAAGTATTACTTCGGGGGATGGGATTTGCATTATTGCAGATTCAGATTTAATTATTCATAATTCTTCACTATTGGTCTATTGGTGACTCCTCTCACGCTCAAGACACCGCAGCTTAATTAGAACCTCTGTTGCAAAACTACAAACGGCAGACCAGTGCTCCGTCGAACCCAGCATTAGTGCAATTGTATTCTCCGGCGTCGGCCGTTGCCCCATCTTCTTCTCAAGCACTTTCCTTCTTTCATCGAATCTCGGACATCTGAATAACACATGATCCGCATCCTCCGGTATACCTGTACAGCTCGGGCAGTCAGGTGAATCATCGTGCCCGAACCTGTGCAAGTATGCAAGAAAACAACCGTGTCCTGTCAACAACTGCGTCAAGTAAAGGTTAACTTCTCCGTGTCGTCGGTTTAACCACTCGCCAATCGAAGGAATGAGACGGTATGTCCATCTACCCTTTCCTGATGAACTCCATTGTTGCTGCCATTTAGCAATTATTTCCGATCTTACAAGATTACGATCCTCTCTAGTCATTGACCTGGTTCCTTGGACTCCGTGTTGGTATATTTGCTGTCGCTCCTTTGCCAAAAGAGCAATCGGGGTCATTCCCGCTACCACATACGCCGCATCATCTGATATAGTGCGGAACCCACAGATGACTCGCAGCGCACACCTCCGGTATACTGAATTTATGTCTCGACTATAGGCTTTGATTCTCAGTGAATCTGCCCAAATAGGAACACCGTACAATAAGATGAATGTGACGACACCGGCCAAGAATCTCCCACGGCTCTGTCTAGGTCCCCCCAAATTCGGCATTAAACGTGAAAGAGCGGCATTTATTTTAGCTGCTTTGTCGCTCACGTACTCAATATGCTTCTTGAATGAAAGTTTTGCATCAATCGTGATGCCTAAATATTTGATGCAAGGTTTGGAAGAGATTTCAGAATTGCCCACCTGGATAGTAATTGTTTCTCGCTGCTTCCTGCTCGTAACTAGAACTGCCTCGGTTTTATGTTCAGGTAACTGAAGTCCAACCTTCGATAACCACCGCTGGATAACGGCTATGGCTTCGTTGCATGTGTGTTCTGCTATCGAAATTCTTAACCTTTCACCCTACAATTTCAATCGATCTGATTGGCAAGGACCTCGGTCCGCGTAGCTCCAGAAGTATCGCTTGGTGGTTGCTGTGCGTGTAGATTTCGCTAACTTCCCACTTGATTCCAGTCCTCTTGAGATCACTACTAATGAAAGTTATGTCAATAAACGATCTCGCTTCACCTCTACAGAATGTAGGATGGTTCCCATTATTGCAAAGAACAATATCGAGAACAGATATTGCCTCAAGAAGAGCCCTCCCTCAATTGTTTGTGCTTGTGCTGCCCCATTTTGTGGCCCATGCATTAAAATCACCGGTGATGATCACCGGCCTTCGATCCCTGGCATCGCTGACAAGCCGATCCAAAAAACTTATAAAATTCTCAATCGTTTCGCTCGGAGGCGCATAGCAGCTATAGATAGGAATGTCGTCTATTTTTACCCTAGTAACTCCTGCTTCTTGGCGTACTGGCTTTTCCTGGAAAGGCCGCCTGTTGCATGACCATATCGCAGCCTTGCCAGTTGAATCTGTCATCCAATTATTTCCTTCTATGTTTCTGTACTGTTCACATAGGATAGCGATATCCACTTGTAGTTCTCGCACAGGCTGCAGTAAGAGGTCTTGTGCGGCCTCACTATTGTTTATATTTAGTTGCAAAACTTTCATTATCTTCGAGCAGCTAGTAGCGCTTTCCGGTACGCTGGACATTTAATGCTACCAACCGTATGGTTTCTGTCTATATTGCTGCCTCTATCCTGACACAGGAAACAGCTTGCATCGTTAGTGCAGTTCCTTAGAATGTGGCCCTCTCTACCGCATTTATAGCAAAGCTTGGAGCGATCGACGATGCTACGGCATACGGTTGACCTATGCCCATATCCCAGGCACTTAAAACAACGAAGTGGGCTAATTTTTCCACGGATTCGACAAACCACCCAACCAATACGTATCTTTCCTTCTTCGGACATCCTTGACGCCACTACCTTCGGGACGCCGATTACTGCTGTCTGGGTTCCTCCGTATGCTTTCCTCAATGACTTGATTATACTCACTGAGAGAATTTTACCTTAGTCAAAGTTGGCTACCACCGCCTTGAAGACTTCCTCCTTAGTGGTGACCTCATCAATATCCTTAATCTCGATAAGAACCTCATCTGTTTCCTTGAGGGTTCTTACATCTGCTTTCGTATTTAGGTTTCGTTCCAGAAATGCTTGCAATTCGGCTGTATTTTCGCCTGTGGCTTTCCCCAGCTCAAGAAGCAAGGTACCTTTCTCCGTCTTGCGAATGCGAGTTCCTTTTTTTCCTAGCTCTTCTAGGTCAGGGTTGCTTTTCATGTTTTTTAAGATTTCCGCATACGTCGGATTTCCTTTCTTTGTGATCTCTCATGCATCCGGACGAGGAGGCCTCGCTCGTCTCTCTCGAGTTTTGCGTTTGACCAACGTCCAATTTGTGGCTTCTTTAATGTCTTCGTTATTATAACATTGCAATTGCAAGGGATTCCCATTCCTCCTTTGCTGCTGGAGTATCGCCTCGCTTGTCCTTCCCTTCTTAGGTTCGTTGCCTCCCGAATTTGGTGTCCTCTTCCTTTTACTTTTCGGAGTGTCAAGGAACACTTCTTCCAGAGAGTTCTCGGTTTTGGCAGCTTGCTCTTTCGTTGGCTCCAGTATAGGTGTTTCCTTGATTATCTCGAATACCTCTTTCTCAGGTTGTAGCAAGTTCTCTAGAGTTGCCTCTGGATCCTCCCCTCTTTCGGAAAAAAATTGAAACTCCTTTTCTACATCTTGTTTGATCATTCGTATCAACCTCTTGATTTCACCATGGACATTGTTTCGATCTTTGGCATACTCAAAGAGATCGTCGATATGCTTTTTCACGATGTCCACTTTCGAGATACTCCTCCGCACCTCGCTCGCTTCCTGATTTATTTCTTTAACTCTTGGGGCCACAAGATCCGACATTGACAATGCCATGGACCTCTGCATAGCCGGGGGAGACCTCTGGAACATTCTGCTTTTCTTGAATGGGTTATTAATTCCCCGTGTTCCCTGCTCTTCAATTCTTGTAGCTTTTAATGCACCGGTAGCCAAGTTTCCCGCTACGGGAGGACTGCGGTCGTTGGATGACGACGGCTGGGAGCCCGCTTGCCCACTCCCACTAGCCACCGGTACTGGGACATAACCCCCTTGCACCGTAAAATTTTCCTCCATTTTCCTCCCCTTCCATATTTGGTTTATTTATCAGGGTTTCTTCCCATATCATGGTTTGGTGTGGGAGATCATGCAACTCCACATGCTTTTTTGCAGCCGCTTCTAACATGGGGAACAGACGCTGACCAATGAGCCGCCCACTATGGGTCAAACGCTCATGGAAGTCTGTCAGTCTGTATCCTCTCTACAGCCCAGATGGTTTAACCAATCGAACTGAAACTTCAGAATTAAGCTTTTTTGATAAATTGGAAGGTCCAAGTGAATTTTACGCTAAATCGGCTAAGCAGAAGTGGCCACTCCCTTAGTCCAGAAAATTTATTTTGCAAATATCTTAAAAAGTATAAGGTTTACAAAAAATTACTTAATACAAAATTTTTCCAAAAATTAAAAACAAATCAAAATAAAAAATTAAAAATTAAAAAAAAAAAAAAAATTGCTCAAAATTCTCTGTTCGTAAAAGAAAATCGTGTGTTCGCCACACCTCCATTTTTAATTATTAGAGGATTATAATTATTAGAGGCATAAGGAATTTTTAGTGGAAAGAAGTATAAAGCAGGAAAATAAAGGATCATGAACGAAAACGAAGAAGCATGATGTTGTGAGAGAATAAGGCTTGTTTAATCACGACTGATTTCAAATTTCGCTACCTGGGGGCCTATTCTCGAATTCCACATCCATTTTCCACATGTGGACATCTGTCAAAGTTAATAATTAATAATAATATTCGGTAATTCGTATATAAAACACATGCGGCATGGACATTTTCCTATATGGGGAATTTTTTCCACCTGCTTATACCCATTCGGAAATATTCCCTTAGTATCGAAAAAATTCGATTTTTATGAATTTTGAAAGTGGCCAACTGGGGAAAATGGATGTGGAATTCAAGAATAGGGCCCCTGTTAGACCAACCTCGATATTCGATACCGTAAAGAGCAACACCATAAAAGCAATAAAATTATATTATACTGACTTGCTATTCAGATGCCTCCATAATAGTAATGAAAATGAAAAACTCGTCTCAATTTTCAATGTAATGATTTTTTATTTTTTTTGCATTGCAAATTGTATATTTTCATATGGTATATAGTTGTTATGTTTGATCGATAAAAATCTTAATTTTATTTTTTTAAATTAAATTTTCAGTTTCTTTTAAGACGCGCCAAACCAGCTTAACACATATACTATATATAAACAACAAATCCATTTCACTTTTGTGATATCGGATTAAAGCAAATTATAATTGCACTACATAATGTGTGGTGGCAATAAAACCAAAATTATTTATCCAAATAAAAAAAAAAAACTTTCTTGACGGGTTCAAGTTTAAATATCTGTGTACTCGCGGCTTTATATGCATCCAATTTCATTAAGATGCGTTAAAATTAAAATTTACTTTCGTAGTTAATTTGTGTTTCGAGGCGGTCACGTCTCAAAATATTAGTTAGTTATTTATATATTGGTTTTTAAATGGTTGACCTATATTTAAGCTTAAACATGGAGTTAATGGATTTTAAGTGATTAAATCTTTGTAATATTGTGTATATAAAGATACATTCTATAATGACCTTACTGACATATGTGTGCATGTGTTATTTTGTTCATCTATAACTTTAATTAGTTGTCAAACAATTTTTTATTTTATATTTTTTGTTTTATAATGATTGATTATTATGCGCGCGTTTTTCTTTAGAATTAACCTTTAAGCGTAAAAAGTATAATTGAAATGTGTACGCGAGGCACGGTTATACCTTTAAGTATTTTTTTTTTTAATTTAATTTATTAAACAAATACCAATTAAGGAAACTTCGGAATTGTATAAAATACTTCACATGGAATTCTAACCATAATCTGCTAACATGTGTTAATTCTAATAAGCTTATATAACAAAAAAAAAATTCTCATGCTCATTTTGAAATGTACATGTGCACGGCAAAATTTTGTTTGTTCTTCAACCACATCAAAATCATACAAAATCTTAAATCCTCCGCACCATCAAAATAGATAATGACTCTCCAAAAATTTGTTGATGATCGCCGTTGTGCCTCATGTAAAATTATTAAAATGAAAAGTGTTAAATCGATTCGCTTCTTAATAATAAAACGTCGTCGTACCATCGCCAATTTCTAATCAATTCGTGTCAAGAAGATTTGGTTACAACAAAAAAAAAAAACTTTGATTAAACTTTTAATTTCATTAATCCGTCTTTCTACACGTACACTACTGGTATACGATACGATGGGAATTCATCCATAAATTATTGCTCAATGAAACAATGAGTGATCATACCGAACTGAAATTTCTTCCATATACGACGATGTATACATATAATTTAAAGATATATCTCGGAGTTTTAATTCAGTCGACTGGAAATTAATAATTAAAACAAATAAAAGTTTTTTTTTGTTTGTTTGTTTAGTTTTCGATTTTGATTTGGATTAAAATTCGTGGTAAAAATTGAAAGTTAATTGAACTTAATGGTTTCATATAAACGTTAAGTGTTTTTTTTATATGTGCGTTGTGTAACTGTAGAGTGCGATGCTTGAAATGACTTATCTTCACAATTGTTTTGTATATCGAGAGGTTTGGAATGAAAATAGAAATTTTTGAAGTTTTAAAAGTGATAATTCTGTTTTTCTTAAAATAATATAATTTTTAATTTGAGTCTCTAGGAACTTGAAGCGGTTTGATGATCTAGACATAAAATTTTAAGTATGCTCTCATAGTTTTAATTTGGGCGTTTCGTAGGTTGAAAAGAACGTATTTATAGTTTAATAAAATATTCTATACGATATAAGCTTAATTTTAACCATTTTTGAGTATTTCCTGCCACTTTAGAACTGCTTAATCTGAACTTTGCTGAAATAATAAATTTGTAGTATAGATGGTATTATGGACGCCTTAAGGTGTCATCTATTGAATTTAACGTGATTGATTACGCTTGAGATAACAATCATGTGAAGAGTTTTTAGAGCCTGATTTGGGTTTATCTTAAATACTAGGCGGTTTAATCTTTGAAATGTTTTATCTTGATCGTAATCTACAAATTCACGCTACTATAGTACTAAAGAAAACAAATTCCTGAAGCATATGAGAGTACAACCCAAAATTCAACGGATGTAAAGTTCCTCCTAGAATTACAATATAATATTTGTCTTAGAAATGTTTATTCCTGAGAATGCATTAATAAAAATAATAAATCTCTCGTTATTACGAATTTTTAAGTCAGAACATTATTCTGCAGCAAACATACATTGCTTGAATTTATCTTCCGTGTTGCATCCCTATATGTAAGTTTATAACAAATTTAATTTAAAAAAATTTTCAATTTGGCCCAAATATCGTACCCAAGTTACCACAAATTATCGTGAGTAGCTGGGAGAACCGCTCTAACCAATCTGGCTGAAACACCGTACTCAAGTTACCACATATTTTTGTCTTACGACAAACGTGCTGCGTCCTATATTTATCGTTTAGATTTTTGGAATTTGTAACTACTAATACAAATATATGTCCACTTGGGTACGATATTCGGGCCAGATTGATTAAATTTTTAAAATCCATTTATTGACGGATCATGCCTGTCCTAGGCCACTTATCATCTAGATTTTCGGAAGTTACGTTTTTTGGTTAGAAAGGATCCTCGACTATGCATAGAAATACGTGGCCACTTAAGTTCGATATTTGGGCCTGATTGATAAACTTTTTAGATTTAAATTGCGTCTAAACTTACATAAAGGGAAACGTGCATGGAAACATTGGAAAAGATGGTGGATGTATTTATACGATCAAAAATTAAACCCAGCAATTGGGCAATGTCACAGCCTTGCACGCTTTGGTACGCACAATTTAGAAGTCAATTTACTCGCAGGAGTTCTGTATGGTCTCATTCCTCGGTATTGAAGGCGCCTTTAATAACGTAAAGACGGAGGCGATCATGGAGGGATTGTCAGCTTTGAAGGTGGATTACTCTATAAGTAGGTTGATTAATCATATGCTGTTTAACAGGGTTATTACCTCAGAACTGGGAGAGTCCACAATTAGAAGGCGGGTGCTAAGAGAAACCCCGCAGGGAGGTGTAATGTCCCCTTCTCTCTGGAGTATAGTGATTAACGAATTGCTGTAGGAACTGGAGAGAGAGAGAGGGTATTGGTTGTAGGGTACGCAGTTGATGTAGCGATAGCGGTATCAGGTAAATATTTGGACACGATTAGAGATGCTATGCAGAATGCACTATTGATCGTTACCAAATGGGCCAGCAAATGTGGATTAGGGATCAACCCGTCCAAGACAGAGCTGGTACTTTTTACCAGGAAGTATAAAATTCTGGTAGTTTGCCCGCCTACGATAAACGGCACTAGACTGACTTTTTCTGATAGAGCGAGATTCTTGGGCATAATCTTGGACAGTAAACGCAGCTAGATGCCTAACACGTTAGAGAGGGAAAATAAGGCCACTGTAGCTATTTACTCGTGCAGGAACGCCATAGGTAAGAGATGGGGTTTGAAACCAGAGCTGGTACCCTGGCTGTATACTGCCGTAGTGAGACCTGTACTTATGTACGGAGTGGGCGTGTGGTGACCAGCTCTGGGCAAGGTAAGATACAGGATTAGAATGGAAAGGGTGCAAAGAACGGCGTGCATGCTTATAAGCGGGGCGCTTAGGACGACACCTACTCGCGCCTTGGGGGTTATGTTCCACCTTATTCCAGTAGAGGTTTTTGGTAAGCAGAAGGCAGCCGAGGTGGCTATGCGACTTACGGCTGTCGCTCAGTGGAAGTGTCTGCAGGTGGGGCACTCGACGATAGTTGGATCACTAAGGGATGAACTGATTAATCTAGATTATGTTATACCAACTTTGTGTTTCGATAAAGGGTTCCGGACCGTCTGTCCTTCAAGGGAATCCTGGAGCGACGGATCATTATTGGAAAACGAGGCAGTGCAATTTTTCACGGACGGCTATAAGCTAGATGGTAAGGTAGGAGCCGAAGTCTTCTGTGAGAAGCTTAATGTTAATATTTCTGTTCGTCTTCCTGACTACTGCAGCGTGTAGCAAGCTGAAGTGGTGGCGATCGGAGAAGTCGTGACATGGTTGAAGCAAAATGTGGTATCAGTAAGGGATATCGCAATTTATGTGGACAGTCAGGCGGCAGTCAGGTCACTAGAAACGGTTTGTCTGAGGTCACGGGTGGCGCTGGATTGTCGATCATCTCTCAATGAGATGAGCGAGTATTTCAGTATCCAGACAATCTGGGTCCCTGGTCACTCGGACATCACGTGGAACTGCAGGGCGGACGAACTAGCTAGGTACGGTACGACTCCAGATGCAAACGGAAAGGGCAGGTCTGGGGAGGCCTATAGCAGCGCTCAAATTGGCGCTCAGTAGAAAGGTATTAGCCTTGACAAATGAGAGATGGACCAACACTCTCACGTGCAGGGTACCAAAACAGGTTTGGCCAAAACTGGACTTGCGGCGCTCCAAGGCACTGATATCCCTGGGAAGACGAGAGTTAGGTTTGGTCTTAGGGATACTGACAGGACACTGCCTTTTTGGGGAACACGCGAGAAGGCTGGGTCTACAGACAAATGACTTTTGTAGAAGTTGCATGGACGAGGAGGAGGAAGAGACTATAGACCACTTCCTATGCTCGTGTCCGGCACTATCACACATAAAACATAAATAATTGGGTGTGTACGGTATGGACAGCCTTTCGGAACTCGTGAACTGTGGAATACGAGATATTTTACGCTACATAAGTAGCACTGGATGGTTTCAGGGGTAAAGGGGAGATAAGATCCTGTGGTATCACAATGGGCCACTATTGGCCTAAGTGTGCGATAGCAGCCACTCTAACCTAACCTAACCCTAACCTACATAAAGGGAAGGGACATGCCTGTCCTAGGTCATCCATCGTCTAGATTTTTGGAAGTTGTTATGTTTTTTTGGTTAGAATGGATTCTCCACTACCCCAAAAAATATATGACTACTTGGGTATGGTCTTTGGACCAGACTGGAAAATTTTTTTAAAATCAAATATCGTTTCGACTTTCATATAGGAATTGGGACGCAGAACGCTTACCCTAAGTTACTTATCGTTTGTTTTCGTTAGAGGGGATCTCCACTACCCAAAAAAAAAATATATGAAATTGGGTACGATCTTTAGGCAAGATTGACATACTTTTCAAAATCAAATATCGTTTGGACCTACATATAGGGACGGGGCATATCTGTCCTAAGTCATGTATCTTCCAGAATTTTGGAAGTTGTTATTTTTTTTTGGTTTGAAAAGACGCTTGGATCAAGCTTTGGGCAAAATTTATTTTTTTGATTATCGTCATGAAAAAGTTCAAGCCATACCGAGCCATGTTCGAGAAATCCCCAAATGGCGACGAAAATTGGGTATATGGCAGTTATGAGTACTTCACCAGAAATTAAACAAAGCTCATTTCAGTTGCCAGCGCTTGTTTGGCAAACAAGAGATGTGAACCCGCCAATGATACTCTGGCTTTACCTGACAAATATCATTTATTCGGCATTTGTATGGTTTACGAAAACAGAGCAAATCGATGCTTCCCCATTACTGGACAAGATTCAGAGATTAATCTTTCTAGGTGAAAACGCCCCACTGCTGTTTATAGAAAAATGGGACTTCCACATCTGAAAGGTGGCTGGTTCAAGAGCTATAAACCTAAAAACAACAAATCAGATTGAAAGTTTCAGATCAGGATATAATAGAATACTAGGCAAATTACATGGTGGAAAAATCATTCAATTGTCCGAGGAACCTCACATTTAGGCTTCCCGAGAAAAAGCTAGTGGATACCATTACATCCTCCCTACTCGACAGGTCAAAAATATTCTAGAGTGATGTGGGGTTGCTACTGTAACCGCATAGAACTGTCTTGTTTAGAACTACCGATCACTCCAAGAGAGCCGAATTGTACTTTTCTCCTAGGAATTGAGAACTAAAATGGAAGAAGGCCCTCTGGAAGTCTTTCACTGGGACGAAACAATACAACTCATTTAATGGTCATTTAAAAGTAATGGAGAGGTATCTAATAGACCGCTGCAGATTTGGTTAAAATGAGACATCCGAATATTTACTATTTACATGTAATGCCATCGCCTTTAAAAGAGACGTACAATATACCGCACTGGTTGTAGTGCAGAGTTTGACTCTCTTGTAACCAAAATAAGACCACAATTTCTAGATGAGAGAAGTTAACCGCCTCTTTACGTTATATTAAAGAACTAAAAGAAATCATTTGGCTGAATCTTTCAAAAAAAAAAAAAAAAAATATAAAGAGCTGAAACCTCACGTGGTGAGCAGGTCTTCGGCTCTGAAAATTAACTTAACTCCCAAAGCAATCCTTAACTGATCCTCTTAACTCGATTTTCAGCTCAATCTCCAACTCAATTTACAATCCAACCTCCAACTCAATCGCAACGCAATCCTAAACGCAATTATTAAATCATCCGTCAACCCAATACTCAAACTCAAAATCAACTTTCAAATCAACCTTTAACCTAATTTCAAATTAATCCCAAATAATTCCCCAACTGAACCTCTCTCAACCTGGCTCGAACCAAACTCCAATCGTCTAATCAACTCAACCCCAAACTCAACGTTCAACTCAAATCCTAAATCGTCACGGTTTGATAACTACATGCGTCTGTGAACTCAACCGAATCTAACTTTCAACTCAACACATAACTCTCTCATAAAAAATCCGCAACTGAACCTCAGTTCAACCCCAACTTAAGTCCGAACTGAACTGTCAACCCCAAACTCAATCCCTAAACCAACACGGTAGAAAACTGCATGTGTCTATGAACTCAAATCAATCCTAACTTAACCTCTAACTCGACCCTCAACTTAACCTGAAACTAAAGGTAAACTCTATCGTCAAATCAATGCGACTCAAGAAACTACATTGTAAGACTCCTACTCAACTCAATCCCAATTCAACTCCAACTCAACTGCAACTCAGCCGCAGTCGGACCCCAACTCAACCTTAACTTAACCCTTAACCCTTAACTAAATGCATTCATAAAGTCAACACAAGCTAACTTTAATTCAAAACACAAATAAATCCCCAGATGAACTGCTTCATGAACTACTCAACCCCAATTCAGCTCGCAATTGGAACAAAGCTAAACCGTCAACTCAACCACAAACTCAACTATCAAAGCAGCATTTATAAAATATTGATCAGCTGCTCACTGAGCCTTAATCCAAACCCAACTCAACTCTAACTCAAGCGGCAACTTAACTCAACCTCCGACTCAACCTTACACTCAACCACAAATTTAAGGCCCAACTCAATCTTCAAACCACCATACCATATACACAAAATTGGTAAATAATAATATAAATAGGTGATTTTGGGTCAATTCAAGGTACAGCTTCCAAAAGCTTTTCAATTCTTCTTTTTGACCATAGAAACAGATGGGGAAAAATTTCAAATCGGACAAGCCTTTCTCGAGGTACCAAGCTTGCAGACAAAGAGAAGGGCGGACTTTTGCGAAATTGTTTAAGAAATTGTTTTAGAAACGCTACAAAACTATTGCGTTTGCACGGTGAATCAACAAATCCAAATTGCATGTAAATCAATAGAAGTTTTCCAGGGTACTTTGATTTGCAGCAATTGTTTCCTATTTTTTGCTCCTGCGGATTCTATAATCGGCATAAATGTTTGTCATTTTTGAAACCATTTTAATATTTTTGGTCCTTTTGGACCGAAATTAATTCTATAGCTTTTTAGACTTGGCCGAATTAACCTGACCAAAATTATTCAAATCCTCTCAAAAATGATCAAACATTTTGTTGGTCCAAACCCACTGGATATCTGGGTGTCTGTATGTACCTAAGGTATCTCAAGAAAGTTCTCGCCAATCTCTTTCTAAGGTCAAGGCGGAGAATTTTGGAAGCTGCACATCAACAGAATCGGGTTACCTATTTACGAATTGACCCAAAACGATGTGGTGAAATAAGTATTGTCACGTCGACCAATTTTCCATATGTGCTGGTTTGATGATTGAGTTTGGGCGTTGAGTTTGGTTCTCTTTGCGGGTTTAATTGGGGTTGAGTTAGAATTGACCATGTTGATTTGAGAGTTTAGTGCGCAACTCAGAGTTGGAGCTCAACTCTCAAAGAGATTGGAAGTTAGTTTGAGGTTGATTTAAGAGGTTGAACTAGAGTATGGTTGAAGTAGAGTAAAATTAAGTTGGGAATTTATTTGGGGTTGTATTCAGGGTTCAGTTGGAAGTTGAGTTCATGTAAGAATATGGTGTTTAGAGTGGCGTTGATTTGAGGATTGAATTGGATGTTCAGTTTGAGGTTAAGTTGAGGGTTGAAATGGGAGTCAGGTTAGAGTTAGGGTTATGTTGAGTTTATAGGCAGGTCAAGTTTTCTGACCATGTTTGTTTAGCTCGCGATTTATTTGGGGGGATTCACAACATTCGAAGAACCTTCCTTCTGCCCTTTGATATTTGTCACTTGCGCGCGATCCAGCTCTGTTTGATCGCCATTTAAATGTGTTGTTTGATCATGCTCGGCAGAACCCGACTATTGCGAAGATGCACAATTAACACAATTTCTGTTCTCATTTGCCATTTCACTTGCACTTTTCTGCTAAAATGAAATCACACCAATCGGCAATCGTTTCTCTTTCTCTCAGCAAATATGACATTGGGCTGCGGCATACTAAACAAATTAGTAGCCCTGTCGATAAAAATATGTATCATAATACAATTTTTTGCCAAAAGCTCAGAAAAATAATGCTTTTTAATTATTAGAGGACTGTTATTAGAGGCATAAGGAAATTTTAGTGAAGTATAATGCAGGAAAATAAATGATATTGAACGAAATCGAAGAAACGAACCAATCACATTATGGAGATTTTAAAGTGAGCATGATGTTATGAGAGAATTAAGCTTGATTAATCACGGCTGATTGTCCCTTTTATGAGAAGGAAAAACCTTGCGCTTACAGCTCCCTCGTTAAACGATACTACTGTTCCTTTTTCCAGCGAGGTTAAATATCTAGGGGTTATCCTAGATCGAAAACTGAACTGGAACCAACATTTGTTGAAAGTTCAAAATAGAGCCACCAAGGCTTTCTGGGCCTGTCAAAGACTCTATGGCCGTTCTTGGGGACTACAACCAAAAATGATCTACTGGTCATTTATTACAATCATTAGGGGTATGTATGGTGTATGGTGGTCTAAAACTGAGCAGAAGGCAACCCAAACATTATTGAATAAGATTCAGCATATAGGCTGCATCGGTGTTACGGGCTCAATGAAATCATGTACAACCGGTGCGATGGAGTCACTTCTAGGACTGACACCGTTGTACATGCATGTTAGAAAGGATGCTGCAATTATGGCCCTAAAAACGCAACGGAAGAAATATCAAACCAGGCAATACCAGGACCCTACCATAGGAATGCCTTCCGACTGTATGCCAGCTAAACTGCACTTCCACAAAACATTCTGTGTTAGGTTATCTGTATATAAATTTTGGTCCCAAATTTCCTCACTGCCTCATGAGAATTTTGTATACGTACAAGGAGTATAAGATACATTTTGTTATTGTGTTCTGTCATTTTCGTTGTTTGTATTAATGTATCGCTTTGTGACGGTAAGTATCAAAAATAAGCCAATCGGTTGAAATCGGGAAAAATTTTTGATGCTTATGCTCACGTGTGAGAATATTTCACTTGCTATGAAGCAGGAGAATTAACAATACTGTGTTGTTCGTTGTAAGTATTTTTTGAATATTCTACTTCTAGTAAAGTTCTATTATTGTATAATAAAAAAATGTTTTTCTTTAGTCTTAACTTATCATGTTTGTTTATTAATTTTGTAGGTTTCGTGTTGCAAAAGCAGATTCATTTTTTCTTAAAAACTTAATTAAATCAATCAAATATTGTGTAAGTACAGTTTACATTACGTAAAGGTTACTAAAAATACTTACACTCAAACACATTCAAAATACATAATGTAAACTGTACTTTCACAATATTTGATTGATTTAATTCATTTTAATAGTAAAGCCATCATAAAATTCTGTTGAAAATTTGATAAATTTGAACAAATCGAGAATAATCGCAATTTGTTTTAACAAGCTGTATTCGAAATTGATAATACGAAACCTTTTTTACGTACAGCGTCACATACATATGTATGTACCTATTATTAAAACTCTTTTTTCTTATTCCTTTATTTTCTGTTTATCTTGCTAACTACTACATGCATATTATACATTTTTCCAATGCCATATGGAACGTAAACAAAATCATATGGGATTTTCAAATTCATTATTTTACATCGTCTTTATTCTCAATTTAAACGAAATTTTTTTTTATAAATATAAATAATTTGAAATTAAATATATCGAATTGCAGGTTATACACAATTTTAATTGAAATTAATAAAATTTTAATACACAATTTTGCATTTTAGTCAATTGATTTTTTTTCAAAAATCGTCATCTTCGTGTCCTTTTAAAAATTTCATTCGTATACTAAACCTTAATTATTCTCAACAAAGAACACAAAATAACTATACGAAAAACTAAAAAGAGCATTCGAACACACACACAATAACTAATACCATTACGATCCGGTAATTCTCGCCTCACCGACTCATGAGACGACTAAAATTTATGTCCTGACCGGGATGTGTGAAGTGCAGGTGGATCATCCTTTGAGCGAGGGTTCATGGTATGGTTTACAGATGGATCAAAAACGGAAGATGGGGCGGCGATAGGAGTACACAGGAGTGGCACTACCCTCTCGAAGTCCTTGGGTACAAATACTACCGTTTTTCTAGCAGAAGTACATGATATATAACTTTGCGCTAGGATAGGCATAGCAAAAGGCCTAAACGATGCAAAGATTTATATTGTATCAGACAGCCAATTGGCCTTAAAGGCTCTTAGGGCTTATACCGTTGAGTCAAGGCTGGTATGGGATTGTCTGAAGGTTATTAAACATCTGGCTGGCTCAAATAAGGTAACACTTATGTGGGTGCCAGGTCATACTGGAATCGAAGGAAACAAGGCAGCTGATGGCCTCGCCCGTGAGGGTTCTGCCTCTCCATTTATTGGACCAGAACCCTTCTGCGGCGTCACTAAGGGACACCTTAGAGCAGCGGTAAAACGCTGGGAGGATGTTCAAAAATCCCTCTACTGGCGCAGAATTCCAGGTTGGCGACAGGCGAAGAAATGTATATCACCTTCGTCTGTCGGCGTTAAGGAGTGTCTTGAACTTAGGAAACCTAAGTTGAGGCTGCCAGTAACTTCCTCACAGGCCATGTCTCCTTAAGGTATCACCTTAAGAAGATGGGCCTAAGTAAGACAGATGGATGCCGCTTCTGCGATATGGAAGTGAAATCAGCGGAACATGTTCTGTACCAATGCCCAGCCATTTTCCAGCAAAAGACTGCAACATCTAGGAGGGAGAACAATGAGCCCGGATAGTATGTATCTTGTACCGGCTAGTAGTATTATCAGATTCATTAAGAGTCTGAATATTGACTTGACGGATAATTAAGTAGGGTCCAGCACAATAGATCTTTTAGGTCGCAGGGCGAGGTGGCTTATCGCCCACATGGTCCTTCAATCAATAATAATAATAATCAAGACTGATTTCGAATTTACCTCACCTGTTAGAAATTGTTTGTCATTTTTGAAACGATTTTAATATTTTTGGTCCTTTTGGAATTAACTTCGTTCTATAGCTTTTTAGACTTGGGCGAATTAACCTCACGTCAAAAGGACCAAAGTTATTCAGAACCTTTAAAAAATAACTAAACATTTTGTTGGTCCAAACTCACCTTTCTCAATGTTTTGAAAGTTCTAAAGGCCTAAAAAGCAACAACAAAAGAAATGTCCATCCGTTTGTCTGGGTGTCTGTCTGTACCTTTTGGAAGCTGTAAATCAAGAGAATCGGGTTACCTCCTCCACGAATTTACCCAAAACCACGTTGTGAAACAAGTATTGTCACGTTGACTAATTTTCCATATGTGCTGGTTTGATGATTGAGTTGGGCGTTGAGTTTGCAGTTCAGCAGTAGTGTACTGTCCCCCCTACTTTGGAATTTGGTCATAAATGACCTGTTGCTGAGACTGGAGGACGGTGGCTTCAAGGTGGTTGCCTATGCGGATGATGCTGCTATTGGTGTTCGTGGTTAATATCTCGGCACCCTTAGTGAGCTTATGCAAAATGCTCTGGGCACTCTTTCATTATGGACCAATGGCTGTTTGTGGGTTGAATGTGAACCCACACAAAACTGGTTCTCTCCTCTAGGAAATATAAACTTCCTCACATCGAGCCTCCCACTTTAAATGGGTTCAGCTTGACTTTTACAGTTGAAGCGAAGTTTCTGGGTCTCGTTTTGGATAGCAAATTATATTTTAACCCCAACATTCTGGAAAGGGTGAGGAAAACTTCGGTAGCGCTATATTCTTGCAAAAATGCCATTGGGAAACAATGGGGGCTGAAACCCCGCAACGTACATTGACTTTATACCGCAATAGTCAGACCCATATTCTTGTATGGGGTAATAGTCTAGTGGTCTGCCCTGGACAAAACTGTCAACCAAAAGCTGTTGACAAAAGTTAAGGCACTGGAGGCTCTGCTATTTTTGACTCTTCTAGATATCTTGGGGAAACAGTTGGCAGCTTGTACTGCCATACGGCTGAAATCCATCTTAATTTGGACCTGCAATTGTGAAACAAACAAACTCCCAAGACCACCGACTATACTGTCCCGTCACTATCTTTTGACACAAAGTTCCGGACTAGGATCCCATCCAGGGAGGACTGGATGATGGGTGCAGTTTTGGAACCAGGAGTTATAAACTTCTTCACTGATGGTTCAAAACGGGACGGGAAAGTCGGGGCTGGAGTGTTCTGCGAGGAACTTCTGTTAAATCTCTCCTTCCGTCCCCCCGACTACTGTAGCATTTTCCAAGCTGAAGTAACTGCCATAAAGGAAGTCGTAGACTGGTTGAGGTATAATGTAATATCAGTTTGTGGTATTCGCATATATATGGACACTCAGGCTGCCATTAAAGCGCTTCAATCACACCTCCTTACGTCGAAAGTAGCCCAGAACTGTCTCTCATCTCTTAACGAGATGGCAGATCAGTTCAACATCCACATTTTATGGATGCCAGGACATTTCATAAGTACAGGGAATATAAACGCCGATGTTTTTATTTAGGCTTTAATTTGAACGTTGAGTTTGGAGTTGAGTTGGGGTCGAGTTAAGGTTGAATAGGGTTAACGTTGAAGTTAATTAGGTTTGAGTGAGGGTAAGTTAAATTGAGTTGATTTGAGTAAGGAACCGAGACAGAGATTTGGTTCAATCTTAGTTGAGTTGTGGTTGAGTTAGCGTGAGTTGCGGTATAGTGACTAGTGAGGGATTCGGTTGCTTAATTATTTAGAGGTTGATTCGTGGGTTGAGTGAGACATTGATTTTGGGCTATGCGTAAAGGTTGATTTAAAAGTTATTTTAGGGTTGAATTGGTTTTTGAGTTGAGGTGATTGAGTTGGGGATTTTGTTGCGATTAAGTTGGAGATCGAGTTATGAGGCTTAGTTAATGTTTGGGAGTTGAGTTAATTTTCAGGACCAAAATTCTGATTACCTCGAGAGGTTTCAGACCTTTTAATTTTTTTTTACGATTTTTTGTCTCATGTTTGTTACCAGGATGTCCCGTCTTACAATAAGATGAAAATAACTGAAAAATTTTATTTCACCAACTTTTTCTTAATTCTGCAGCTATTTAAACTTCATCGATTTTTTAGGTTTACTTGTCTGGTCCCATATTTCCAGAAATATCAATGTAACATTTCGAAAAATTTCATTTGGATTTTTTTTTTTAATTCTATAGTTCTGTAGACTAGTTTTAACCTTTTTAAACTATTTATACGGATATGTTTTGATTTGACCCCAGCTACCCCAGAAATCGTGGAATAATATTGTTAACAACGGAGCCCTTCTACACGATACACTGAAAACCTGAAAATCCATCTCGCTAAATTGTTAGGAATATTCTGTTAGACACACAAACATTTTGTTGCTTTTAGACTCGATCGATTTTTCTCAGATTGCTTGGCTTGGATGAAATCTAACGATCCCAGATGTCTAGAAGCCAATACCTCATATTGGTTACAAGGGGTTAAAATAAACGTATCATAAAATAAACTGTTGAAAAAAATGTCTGATCACCTTATCAAAGGTCAATTCATTTATAAGCCAATTAGTGGAATACGAAATTTCATAAAATTAAATGCATTGAGAAAGTAAAAGTTTTGGCAATAAATTTAGCTGTCCCACTGAAGAAAGGTCAAAATATCACCAAAAATAATGCCTTCTCATTCAGTTCCGATTTACATGTATAACGTAATAAATCGTGTATATCACCAACGGTGCGCGATAGTAAAAAAAACTAACAAGTCAGACTCGTTTTGATAAAATTGATTGCCGATTAAAAAGAATAAACTGGTCTGATCAGTATGCAAACAAAAAAAAAAAAAAAACCGCACACAATTCAAATAAATCTCAAATTATACAACTTCTTAAACGACAATGTCACCTTCCAAATCTAATTAATTTTATGATTCCGGTTAATTTGTCACGCCTCCATGAAATTACACTGCATAGTTCCGTAACCAAATTTTCTTCAATCAACAGATATGTAAACATTATAAATAAACAGATTACCGAATCTGTATATTATGTAATGTCGATATAGTAAGGCGCAATAATGTCGTAATCTTGTCAATTTTTTAGTACAAGTGTTAGAATTGTCATCCGGATCACAAAATTTGAACAAGTGTTTTTTTATATTTTGTGTAATTTTGTGCTCCGCATTGGTACAGATATATAGCGCATGTTATCAGCATGTTATCCATTAAACGTGACATTTTTAACAAATTTTGTGTAACAAAACAATGGGGGACGTAATAAAAAAAAGTATTCTTTTTTAAATACGCGATCGTGTTTAGGCAAAATGAATTCCAAAATTCCAAAAATTATATGAGACTAAATTCGTGGAATATCGCCCCACACCATATAGACTGCGCGGCTGACTGTATTTAGAGAACATTCTGGTACATAAAATATAGTTTGTTATAAATAAAAGGCGCACACAGTCAACACGATAAATTCTAATTTAAAACGTGATTTGAAATATTTATTTAAGTTTTAAGAAAATATATAAAATCTAATAAATTATATTGATAAAAACTAAAAACGATAAAATGAAAACAAGTTTGGACTTATACAATTTTACGGATGCACATGGTGGCTTGAAAATAAAAACATAAAATAAATGAAGCACATAAAACGTGAAGGTTAAATTTAAAGTAATCGAAAATAAAAATCACCATTGCACCATAATACCGCTGTGGGGTACATAAAAATAGCAAGCACCTCATATGACAGACAATTAACCCAATTTTAATTAACAAGTTACATACTCGGTGTATATAGTATGTATGTACATCCATCTATACGGACAACATGAATACACTTACTTATGTATGCAGAGAAAATGAACTTGAAAGAAAATCAAGACTGGAAAAACTGGACCGCATCGCACATCATTATCATTAAACCATTTATGTACATTGTACATGTGGAATATATTTCGAAATACTTTCGATTTTGGATTTGGAGGTAAGAGACGATGAATTTATTAAAAAAAATACACACACAAGACGTGTGCATGAAATATAGATTAACTATTTGTAAAGTTTATCATTCGTGTTTTAGAGTGAAATACCATAACAAGGTTTTCGAAGATTTGGGTGACGAATAAATTATAATATATAAAGCATTAAGATAAGAAATACATACATGTTACATTGTATATAAAAGTGAAGAGTTGGCTACATTATATTTCGTCAGATGAATTTAACATGCAGTCGGTAACAATATATACTTAGATGTCATTGAATTGTTGTTGGTTATAGATGAGAGTCCACGCGACATGATAATTATTCTCTACATCACCATAACATCTCAAAAGTCGGAATACAATGCCCCGATCATTAGATATAGTATGTTAAAATTGTGGTTTATTGCCATTTGGGATAAACAAACGACCAGAATAAATTATTACATTTTTTTGTCTTCCAAAACTGGTCAGGCTTGTTTCTAAGTTTAAACAAATAATATGGATATGCAGATATCGGAAATTAATGAAACAGCACAATTCTAGAAAAAATTCTTTGACCTTTATGCACAACCAGTCGCTTAGCATTCGAAATTTAAGAAAAAGTATTCTAAATCTTACTGGCCTTGTAAAATATTCATATGGAAATTAGATTTAGTTCCGCTCAGCGGAATAAATAAATTATTACGCTCGTGCAATCTGGAGAGTCTATATATAGTCTCAAATTCCAGTTACAAAATTAATTTTTAAACATTAAAATTCTATATGGAGGAAGTGATATTTTGTTGATCTTCATGTTACAATCCATACAAGGTTGAATTTGGAAAATCAATTGAAAACAAACCGTTTTCGAACACTTTCTATTCTGTATAATTATCTTAACAAGGTGACCATGCCTTATTTATATTTTTTACAAGAAGAACGAAAGAATTATAAGATTTTATTATTTTATGTATTTTACGGAAGTTTCTTGAATTTCCGTATATAAATTATAGCATAGAAAACGTTTTATGTACCTTGTCGGAAAAAAGGTTGGAAATCCGATGAAAAGTTTAATTTATGTATAACATCAGAATTTACATAAAACATCAGAAGTTTAATGCTGGCGATTTGTTTTTTATTGCAGGTGTTAAAATGCTTTAGCTGCTTGAGTGAGGGAAGAGCGGATGAAAGAAAGAAGTTGACTGTAAGTAGAAATTTTATTTTTTCAATAAATGTATGCGTCGTTTGCCCGTGCGTGTCGCTATAACTCTACAACGCGCCCCCGAGGCCCTTGGAGGTTATATGGTAAGGTATCTCTCCATCCCCCATCCATGAAGAAGGTTTCTGGTTGGAAGTGTAGGGGTTGAGTTCCGAGATATGGGTGTCAAAAGAGTGCATCGCACCAATCGACTCTTTATGGGAAGTCGGTGAAGCAACTGGGAATCGCGTGCCGAAGTGACCGAGACTGGCGAGAAGGTTCTTGAATGTTCTAGAAAGTTCCAGAATGTTCCCAGAACGTTTTAGAATGTTTCAGACAGAATGTTCTAAATTCTTTCAGAAGGTTCGAGAATATTCTAGAATGTTCCAGAATATTCGAGAATGTTCGATAATGTTCTAGAATATCCCAGAAGATTCTGAACCTTCGAAGAGACTTCCTCGTCTGGAATGTTTGATAATGTTCTACAATGTTCCAGACAGAATGTTCTAGAATGTTCCAAAATATTCTAGATTGTTCGAGAATATTAATGAATATTGGAGAATGTTTCAGAATATTATAGAATCTTACAGAAAGTTCGAGGACGTTCTAGAATGTTCCAGAATGTTCTAGAATTTTCCAGAATGTTCGAAAATGTTCTAGAATGTTCCAGACGGTTTTGGGCCACCGAAGGCATTTTCAGTTCACAAGAATGACCCTGAATGTTCTAGAAGGTTCCAGAACGTTTCCAGAATGTTCTAAAATGTTCCAGACAGAATGTTCTAGAATGTTCCAGAATAATCTAGAATGTTCGAGAATATTGAAGAATGTTGTAGAATATTCCGGAATGTTATAGAATCTTGCAGAATGTTCCAGAATGTTCTAGAATTTTCCAGAATGTTCGAGAATGTTCTAGAATGTTCCAGACGGTTCTGGACCACCGAAGGGATTTTCGGTCCACCAGAATGTCCCTGAATGTTCTAGAAGGTTCCAGAATGTTTCCAGAATGTTCTAAAATGTTCCAGACAGAATGTTCTAGAATGTTCCAGAATAATCTAGAATGTTCGAGAATATTGGAGGGTAGAATATTCCGGACTGTTATAGAATCTTGCAGAATGTTCGAGAATGTTATAGAATGTCCAAAATGTTATAGAATTTTCCAGAATGTTCGAAAACATTCTAGAACGTTCCAGAATGTTCTAGAATTTTTCAGAATGATTCAGAATGTTGGAGGTTGTTTGAGAATGTTTTAGAATGTCCCAGAAGGTTCTCGATCTTCGAAAACCTTCCGATTCCGGAATGTTTGAGAATGATTTAAAATGTTGAAGAAGGTTCTGGATGTGTGTGTGTGTGTGTTCTGTTGTGGTGAGGATATACATAATTGATGGCGAGACGCATGCGTCATTATGCGGAACAAGGAAAAGTGAAAGTGACAGAAAGTGAAATATATTTGAGTGAACATTTTTAAACGTAATAAGTGAAAGTGAATTGCTTAGGGTAGTGAACCGTGATTAAGTGGAATTTTACTGTATTAAGTAAAATTAATATTTAGCAGGTTGTCGAAACGTAAAAGAGGATGAGATTTTGCCAGTGCTGATTCTAAAAGAAGGAGCTAGAAAGAACAGCGAAGAAATGAAACATATGGGGAACAGGAAGCACGTTAAGCTCCACAATGGAAGAGAATAAATAAATGGATTAACGGAAAACTTAACAGATGAACAACGATAAGAGAAGATGATCGAGTGACACTCAGCAAGCAGACATAGAGAAACTGCTAAAGAAGCAAGATTACGAAATTAATTAAGTGAGTGAAGTTCGTAAAAAAACGATCCTAATGGCATGAACAAAACATGTACGAGAAATGCGAAGCAAAAGAAGTAAAGATTACAGTTTGGTATGTAAGGCATTCCGTTATGATCCCATTAAAGAGTACAACAAACACAAACACTTTGTCATTGGCAAAAATTAACTACTGTGTCAGTTCTGCGGTGCCAAGAAATTCAGTAGAGAAACACAAGAAATGTGTTGCATAAGTGGAAAAATTCGATTATCACCATTGGAAGTGCCTTCACCAGAATTGTTTCATTAGATGACTAGAAAAACTCCGAAATCATAAGTTTTTCTACAAAATATGAGAGCGTACAATGAATGTTATATTTGTTACCATTGCCAAGCTAGTCCCATAAATTTTTGGAAGTACATACCATATATTTCATTTTCGACGAACAAACGGAAGTCGGTCAAAGTTGCGCAAATATAAGTACATATATTGGTCATCAATTGGTTCACGTATTCACCAGAGCACCGGATCGAACGGTATTCGATGAGTATAAACTTGTGATTAAAACCGACAAAAGACCAATTTGAGAGCACAAACGTCGGTTCAATGCACCTCAGTTCAATGAAATTACCGTTGTAATTGTTGATAGTCAGTAGACAAGTCGAGATATAATTATTCAACGAGGAATAGAAGAATTACAACGTATCGCAGAAACACATCGTTTTTACGATGCACTTTAATATCCGTTATTTTTTATTAGAGCAGAAGATGGATACGATTTCAATTTGAGACAGGTGAACCCAAATACAGATGCAGAACCAAATATATAAGAGACATCGAAGGAATTGTATGCATATCGCATAATGATCAGGGACAACGAGCGATGTAAGCATGTTATCGATTCGCGTAATTTATTTTAACAGTTTTTACTTGATAAGCAAAAACAGAGTCAGAACGAATGATATTCATACAGCAGAACCAAAAGAAATTGCGTACAGAAGAGTACATTCATTTGAGAGATGCATTCCGAGAGCAATCTGGAGATCGGTAGATCTCTACAAAAAGGCGGTAGCCGCGGTAGGAAGCTTGCGACAGTTAGCAAGGGAGAGATTCCTAGCAGGCCAAAGACACGTGTCTGGTGGCCGTCTGAACCGGCTAAGTTTGATGAGGTCATTCATGAAGATCATTCAGGCCAGTAATCCGGATCTTCCAGGAGGAAGCAAATAGGGGTGCAAAGTTATCGATTATGGTAATTAATAAGGAGTCCCTAGCTCTTCTGGTAAAAACAAAGGGAATGATTCACTGTCTACAAGGGGGATGAGGCTGAACCGCATACGGGCTATCTTAGTAATGGTGGCAAAAGGCCTGAAATAGCTACCAGCAGTGTGGTGGGAAAGGATATTAGCGGGGTAACCGAGCCCAATGATTTCGGCTTAGGGCTGATTAACCTGAAGGAGGAGGGGGACATGAATGAAGGAGCTAGTGAACCGGTGGAGGGCGATGATGGCAGCCTGTCTCGGTGGGAGGGCGCTACCAAGATCATCATGGATGGTACGGGGGTTAGCAAGACGGGCGATGCCAGCACATCCTAAACTATCGACAATTCAAATTGGCCTGCGGTAGCAAAAGAAGGAAAGATCGGCGTGGTTTTGCTAATGTGCTTTAAATTTTGATGCTAATGTGCTTTAAATATCATTAAATAGCGCATGAAACCGGTCCTATAGTGCTACTTGCTCATTGGCTAAGCCTAAAGGAAAGCCGACATGCTGGTGGGCTAGGATTGGACTTGTATAAAGGGGAACTAGGAATTTATAAGGGAGAGTAAGGAAGGCGCAAAGGAGGTCCTGGAGGCTTCTGTTATAGAATGGAAGAGGTCTCCGAGACTTATCGCATTAGGAAGATTCTCTTTAAAATTGCAACAAGTCCTAGTTTTCGTTAAAATCGAACGCGGGTCGTTAAAAATGCACAGTAATCATTAGGAAATACTTTTGCACAGAGGATACCTTAACTAAGAAACGGATCCTATGGGTACTAAGTGGTTTTAAACCATATAAATCAGCTGATAATCAGTTTTTTTGTAAAATCGATATCTCAGTCGCTGAGGGTCTCGCTAAAATGAATCTTTCTACAAATAATCTTTAGAAAGTAGACAATAGTAAGGCGTATTTAGTTTCACTTAGTCATCTCTACGATTACTTGTTACTGGCCATCAAATGACCTCTACACTTGATAAGGGAGGCATTTTTTGTTTGTAAAATCCATATCGCAGTACCTAGGGGTGGCGCTAACTTGATTCTTAGCACAACTATTCTTCTGAAAGCACCCAACATTAAGGTCTACTCAGATTTAATAAGTCATCTCTACGATTAGCTGTTACTGGCCGTCAAATTTTTAATCTTTAGGAAAGCGAACACCATAATTAAATCTTCATAGTTTTGTAAATTCACATTTTAATATTCTTTTAATGTTACGTGTTTATAGTTTTTCTGTTAATTAAGCCTTACTAGGGGTGACCCTAGAAACTTTAGTCTGTTTCGTGCCAGAGGAAGGCAGGTGCAAAGAAGATGAAGTACTGTCTCTTCCTCCTCTTCGTCCTCGCAACTGCGACAGTAGTCATGTGAGAAGACCCCAAGTCTACTCGCATGCCTCCCTATGAGACAGTGCCCCGTAATCAATCCAACAACCACACTAATCTGACTTCGCTGAAGTGAGATCAACTGTTTGGATCTCGCCAAGTCCAACTTTGGCCAGACAAGTCAGATTGCTAGCTTCTTCCTAAAGCAGCAGTTTGCATACCTCAAGAGGTATTTCAATATCCTCACTGCTTTCTGAGAAGTCGTCCGTTGTAACACGTCGAGCCAGTTCATCGGCGTTTATATTCCATGTACTTATGAAATGTCCTGGCACCCATAAAATGTGGATGTTAAACTGATCTCCAATCTCGTTAAGAGATGAGAGACAGGTCTGAACTACTTTCGACGTGAGGAGGTGTGATTGACGCGCTTTAATGGCAGCCTGACTGTCCGTATATATGCGAATATCACAAACTGATATTACATTATACCTCCACTAGTCTACGACTTCCTTTATGGCATTACTTCACCTTGAAAAATGCTACAGTAGTCGGGGAGACGGAAGGAGAGATTTAACAGAAGTTCCTCGCAGAACACTCCAGCCCCGACTTTCCCGTCCCGTTTTGAACCATCAGTGAATAAGTTTATCAATCCTGGTTCCAAAACTGCACCTATCATGTAATCCTCCCTGGATGTGATCCTACTCCAGAACTTTTTGTCAAAAGATAGTGATGGGACAGTATAGTCGGTGGTCTAGGGAATTTGTTTGTTGCACAAAACAGATTAGTGCCCTGTATTGTTGCAGGTCCACATTAAGATGAATTTCAGCCGTATGGCAGTACAAGCTACCAACTCTTTCCCTAAGATATCTAGAGGAGTCAAAACTAGCAGGGTCTCTAGTGCCGGGGGGGATGTGCTCACAGTGGATGTGCTCTTCAGTGCACCACTGATCCACAGAGAGATTGTTCTCTGAACTTTTGTCAACAGCTTTTGGTTGATAGTTTTGTCCAGAGCAGGCCACCAGACTATTACCCTATACAAGAGTATGGGTCTGACTACTGCGGTATAAAGCCAATTTTCGATGCGCCCCGCGGGCTCCAATCTCCATCCTTTCCCAATGGCATTTTTGCAAGAGTACAGCTAGCTTTCTTTACCCTTTCCAGAATATTAGGTTTTCAATATAATTTTCTATCCAAAACGAGACCCAGAAACTTTGCTTCAACTTTAAAAGTCAAGCTGAACCCATTTAAAGTGGGAGGATCGATGTGAGGAAGTTTATATTTCATAGAGAAGAGAACCAATTCGGTTTTGTGTGGGTTAACATTCAACCCACAGCCATTGGCCCATAATGAAAGAGTGCCCAGAGCATTTTGCAAAAGCTCACTAAGGGTGTCGGGATATTTACCACGGACACCAATAGCAACATTATCCGTATAGGCAACCACTTTGAAACCACCGTCCTCCAGTCTCAGCAACAGGTCATTTATGACCAAGTTCCAAAGTAGGGGGGGGCACTAGGCCACCCTGTGGCATACCTCTGCTTGCAAATTTTCTGACGGAGGATTCCCCAAAACTGGCATTTATGATCGTGCCTCTTGGCATTTGTTTTATCCAGTTTTTAAGTGATTCATCCACTCCCAGATCTGAAAGTGCCCGAGTTATAGCCCCTGGAAGCCATTGTTAAAGGCCCCCTCAATATCCAAGAAGGTTACTATTGCCTAGTCTCTATATTCGAAAGATTTTTCAATGAAAAATAGAAGAGAATGAAGAGCAGTCTCTACAGATCTCCCCTTGCAATAAGCATGTTGAGATTTGGACAGCTTTTCCAACACAATCGTGCCTCTAATATGAGCTTCTATTTGTCTTTCCAGTATTTTAAAAAATGAAGGAAGACAAGATAATCGGTCTAAGGTCTTTGGGATTGCAGTGTGAGCGTTTTCCCACCTTATGTATGAAAACAACCTTCACTTCTGTCCATTTACTAGGAATGTGTCATAGTTTCAGGCAGCCTTTGAAAATTATCTCTAACCAGGAAATTGTTAGATCCGTAGTTTGTTGAATATCCGCAGGGATGATACCATCGAGTCCATGCGACTTATATGGCGTAAAACTGTTTATCGCCCACGATCTTTTTTCTGCTAATAATTTGGCCTATGAGGCTACTTCCATTTTTACTTACTGATGTGCTACGCACAGATTCGGAACAACCAGCAAAATGAGTCTCCAGCAGAAGTTTCAGCGATTCCGCACTATTAGTGGTCCATATCCCATCCGGTCGTTGAAGTTAACTTGAGATGGAAGGACCAGTTGCTAGTACTTTGCGTAGCCTAGAGATCTCCGAAGACTCCTGAATTTTGCCACAGTATAGTCTCCAAGAGCTGTTCTTGGCACTTCTCAATTGATATTTGTAAATTTTGAGGACTTCCTTATAGGAGCCCCAGTCTACAGCAGATTTTTTTTCCGTGCTGTTTTGAAGAGTCTTTTGCATTTTCGACGTATTTGTTGAATCTCCTTGGACCCCCAGGGTGGCCGAGATTTACCCCTAAGCCTTCTATGGGGACTAGAGCCCAGTATCGCTTCATTAAAAGCGCTGGACAACTCGTCCACCAAGCCATCTTGCTCTTGCGCAGTTTTTGGAGGTTTTGGCACCGGAACTGGTAGTGTATTACCCAGAATATTTCTAAAGGTATCCCAGTTGGTTTTCCTCCTGTTTCTTGTAGAGGTCCTCCGACACTCTCCAGTTTAATAGACTAATCGTCAAAAAGCTTGAGACAAGAGTAATATCCAATACCTCCTGTCTCTTACTAGTTATAAAGGTCGGCTTATTGCCTATGTTACATATATGAAGGTTAGTACTTAAAATGTAATCTAGGAGTAACTTACCTCGTTCATTTATGTCCGTACTTCCCCAGATCGTGTGATGAGCATTTGAATCACTTCCAAGGATGACTCCAACCTTGCGTTTCTGAGCCTCCAAGATTAGCTCACCTAGAATGATTGGTAGAGTATCCACTTCATCATAAGCTAGGTAGGCTGATGCTAGCCAAAAGTTTCGTTTATCGACCTCAATGCTGATTGCTGCTACATCCCTATTACTGAAATTTTATAACAGAAAACAACTTATGTTATTTTTAATGAGAATTCACGACCGAACCTTACCTTCTTTTTTTGCGTTCATTAATCGGGAGTCTTGAACCGAAGTACCCGGTCTTCAGTGACCCAAGGTTAACAGAAATGACTGACAGAAATGTCAGTGTCATCTCTGCAGCCTCTTCTCCACCACAGTAACATCAGAGTCATCTCCTGATGAGAAGTCCTCTAAGAGCCTCTGTAAAGACTCCATGGACGTTGACATCTTCGTATCCGTGGAGAGTTTCCGCTTCGCTGGCTACCTCCACGCACGCAGATGGGCTATCAAGCACCGCGGTAGTTTCTGAAGATGACTTCGGAGCCTCCAGCTTGTCCGCGTCCTTCTTGTACACCTTGAGTGTGACTGCACTGATACCATAGTTGATTAAACCATTGGTTTTTTCCAGTGCAGTCAGTGACTCCCTGTTTAAGATGATAACAGCTAACCTATAGTCAGCCTTTGTCTCCTCGAGGTTGGCAACTTTCCAATTGTGCGTTGGCAAATCTTGGTTGCCAACTTGCAACAACTGGAGTATCACCTTCGGATCACTAGGCTCCGAAGGGATGTATACTCTAGCTCTTAGTCTGCAGGGGATCTCCTCACTATCAATCACAGCAAGACTGGCTCCGGGCCATACCTCGCCAAGTTCCTCCACTGCCTTCTTATAAAGCAGCATGGACCTCTGATCTGCACAGGCAGCCAGTTTCACCTGATTCCTGTGTCAGCCCGCATCCCGACAAGTCGGAGCAGGTCCTGGATTTTTCGACAGGACTTTCAGGTAGGTAGTGGCTAAGGCCACTTTCACCTTCCTCCAATTGGCAGGCGCGATACTGCCATTCTTTTGGGATTTGTCAATAACTGCCACAACCAGCTGATCCTTGAGGACCTCGTTAAAAGGCCTCATAGCGGTAGCCTGGCGCTTTTTTCGCTTTGCGATCTTAGGACTTTCCTCCTGAGATCTGTTCCTCTTAAGCTGTGAGCCAGCTGAAGCCCCTTCCGAATTTTTCTCGGTGACTTGACTCGTTGACTTTCTCTGTTTGCCTAAATCAAACGTAGTAAAAATATAGTGATTTGTGACAGAGTTGCTTGCAGCTTATTCTTGTAATAATCACTTTAAATATTTTCTTGAAGGAAGAAAGAGCACCTTATTCACATATCGTAAACCACTCATCTGTGCATTTTATCAAAAACTGAAAAAAGCATCTCCACATCAATACCGATATCCAGTATATCATTAATAATGTAGTCGCATATTTTTATCTCACATTAATCTAATTTCTATTCCTGAAAGTATCGATTATACTCAAATTCCAGATGGTCAAATCAATGACGCGAAGTTCCGAGAAATATTATGTGAAGATACATCACAGAAGTTCTAATTAAATAATTTATAGCGACACTTCAACAACTTCTTCAAGACTTTTTATTTCAATTGAATTTCCGAAAAATGTTTTTGAAACTTTTTATAATTTATCTTACCCAGGGGTAAAGGCGTCTTCTAAAATATTTAGTAAACATCTCATTTGGCTAAACAAGCGATAAGGCGTTTCAAGAACTATGGCTCAAAGTTGTTTAGCATGTCAAAACTGAAAAGCTTCAAGGCATACCATCTTACCACTCGAATCGTATAAATTAGCTCAGCAGGGCTCCGCAGAAATTCTTGTAGACATCATTGGTGATTTACCAATTTTTAATATTGAACGATATTGCGTGACATTAATTGATAGATATATGACAGGGCCTAAAGCTGTTCCTGTACCAGACATAGCTGCGGCTACCGTTGAATTTGCCGTGTTTTCCATATGGATTTCTCATTTCGGTATCCCAAATATTATTGTTCTTGAGCAGGGGTCTCAATTTGAAACAAATTTATTTTCTGATTTATCTTCCTTACTTGGCTTTCATCGAATAAGAGCAACTAGGTACAATCCAAAAGCTAATAGCATGATAGAGAGATGGCGTCGTCCCTTAAAACCGCCATCATCTGTTATGACCGACCAGATTGAACTACAATTTTGCCAACGGTACTATTTGTGCTACGTTCTTCATTTAGTGAGAAGTTTAAAATTAATCCTGCAAAAATTATGTTTGGATGTCCATTGGACAACTTTTGGACACATTTCCGGACATCAAAATTCAGAATTCGCTCAAAATTTAAAATAACTTACGCAACCAGTTTTTCTGGCCTTTTTTGATTTGAGGATTTATTTGGGAGTGGAGTTTGCGGTTTAGTTGTGGACGAGGAGTTGGATGTTTATTGTATATATACAATATTATATATGTCTAACATAATAAAATCTATTTTATATTACGACCCCTAGTCGAAGGGTGAGTTTGAGGGTAGGTTAAGACGACTCATGTACGCAACTAATTTTCGAACCGTATTAACATAGGTATTGAGTTTGGGGTTGAGTTGATGGTTATGTTAGGGGTTGAGTTCGGGTTAACGATACGGCTGAGTTTGGAGTTATGTTGGGGTTCCAGTTGGCAATGAATAGGGTTTTAATTGAAGTTGAGATGCGGTTGGATGAGCGGTTCAGTTGGTGATTAATTTATGGGTCTAATTAAGGATTTAGTTGGAGGTTAGATTGAGTTGGTTTTTGTTGAGTTCATACAATAAATGCTTAGAGTTTTTCGAGTTAGCCGTTGGGTTTCGAGTTAAAGATGAGTTTAGATTTATTTGGGGTTTGGTTTGGATGCTAGATAGAGTTGATTTTAAGTGGGTTTGTGTTTGCCTCCTATTTTCGGACCGAGTTCTGGGTTGAGTTGAGAGTTTTGTTGGGATCAAATATGGGGCTAAGTTGGAGTTGACTGAGGAGTTTAGTTGAGGATTTATCTAAGGGCTGATTTGGACGTTACATTGAGTTGAGTTCATTTATGAATGTACGTTGAGGGTTACGTTGGGGATTAAGCGGACATCGGTTAAAATGAAAGTTGGATATTGTATTGGGTTGAGTAAAGGATTAAAGGGCGCAGTTAGTGATTGGTTTGAGAGTTGAATTTTAGGTTATAGATTGAATTGATTTGAGATGAGTTCACGCCTAAAAACCATGATATTTGAGGAGCTGATGATATGGATGGTTTAATTCCTCCCTTTAACCTAGAAACAGTACCAGTCTTACAAATTTTTAACACCTGTCTACTATGATCTTTTGAACTGTTTGCTGCAAAATTGCAGTCTTTAAAAAAATTCAGTTTGCAAATGGAAATGTCAGCTAATAATTTTGTATGATTTGCTCCGCGGAAGATTTTCTTTGACAAGTAACTTATGATTTACTTTTTTGCAAATATTTTCTTATGTTTTTATGATTTTAAAATCGGTCTCGCTGTTCAAATTGTGACCGCCCTGTCAAATTACACATTGACATATTTTGCAATTTATGTTCATTGCTGTGCTTATTGCTGTTTTGACTGCAAAATTTAGTGATTTTGAGGGCTTAGTTCAGCGGTGCAATAAATCATTGAAATTTCGTGAAAACTAGTTAATCTCATCAGAATTTAATGTCCTGTTCTACGTCGTTCGGTTCCTAAGCTATTCGAAAGTAAGAAAAAGCACGGTGCTGTAACTTGCATTTAACATTGATAATCATGTTTATATTCCATAAGCATAATTTATACGTTACTGAACCTTGTGGGTAATATATACACAAGAAAATATGCAAAACCTTCATTTCTTATTATCGGTGGCATTTTGTTCTTTTAGATTAAAATAATTAAATCAAGTATAATTACAAATCTCTTTATAAATAAACCGCATATGGCAGGTGGTGCTTTTGATTTACAAAAGGTAATTCAACATGCCAAATACCAAAAAAAAAATTTTTAATCTTACCAAAAATGGACATGAAATCTTAAAAAAATTGTATACTTACACACTACAATGAGCGCCCAAAGTCCTATGAACTTACCTCATTAATCATTAATCTGAATGACACATATACTAAATATACATACATATATGTATATGTGGTCGAAGGGTACACCCAGAAAACCACAAAACTTTAATAAAATAAAAACAAATTCATCTTAATCATTTCTTGCTTTATTTTTATTGCACTAATGGCGATCAGTATTTTTGTTTGTTTGTTTCATTCATCGTTGAGTTATAATATAACTTAATTTTAATTTATACATACATTTCTTAATTAATATTTTAATTTAATTAATAATTATGACTTGTTTTAGAAACAAAAAACTTTATTTTTTTTTTTAATATATTCTCGTAAAATAATTAGAAATTAATGTAAATCTATTTAAGTAACACATTGAATATTATAATTATAAAATATATGCAGGTGATTGATTAGATACATTGACAGTCAATGTGTTTCGACATAAAAATAATAATAATAATCATAATAATTATTAATTTATAATTAATCATACTCGCTATACATAAAAATAAAATTATTTTAATAATAAAAATTGCGTATGCTGCTAATTAAAAATTATACAACTTGAACGGTTGCAAATGCGCTAAATGTGACTTTCTTCGGAAATTCGGGGCCAGCCGATCCTCGCGTTTTTATAACCGGTTTCAATGGTTGCCGTGGTTTTGATGACATCAAACCAGCTGATGCAGCTAACTCACGTAATTTATGTGATATACCGGTACCCGTTGTATTTGGTTTATGCATGGGCTGATATTGTTGTTGCTGCTGCAGCTGTTGCTGTTGTTGCTGCTGCTGCTGCAGTTGGGACTGATGTTGCTGTTGTAATTGATGTGGTGTTAATATTGCCATTGGTGTTATATATCTGCGAAATACAAAACAAAACAAATTGTTTTTTAGTTTTTATTTTTGCGTATTATGATTTATTGCATTAAAATGTAATAATTCGTTTTAATTTTTTTATTTTTTTTTATTATATTTTGGGCTTAGAACTCGCGCAAACCAGACGCGCACAAAACAATAATACGATGAAATCTTAATTCCAATTTCTTAAAATAAAAAATAAAAATAATCTCAAGTTCAAGGTTTTCGGTTGTTTTCTTTCAAAGACTGAAAAAACAACAACAACAAAATTAATTTTTTATTTACGTTTGATTTAATGAATGATCTGTAAATTTTACGTAGAAATTTGGTGTTGTTATGATTGTTTAAGATTCAAAGTCATCGAAGGTATAACAGAATGTTTTTTGTTTTTTTTTTGGGCGACGCGCACGTCGCATATTTAAAGACGTAGTTTAGAAATTTGTTTTCGAAAGAATGATGTCAAGAAAATATGCGTCGAAATTTTTCTAACTATTCTATATGCGATACAAACCAAAACACAGTAGAATATTCGGTAGGTCATTTTAAAGTCAACATTTTTTACAAAAAGAGAGAATTTGCGTAGGGTGATCATCGATAATGACTTGGTGGTTTGGTCAACAACAAAATATTTGTGTTTTTTGGAAGTTGAATTGTTTATAAATATGTACTTACATAAGTAAAGATTAAAACGACTTGATTGGCGCCAAATAATTTTTTGTTTGTTATGACCAGCTGAAATTATTTAAATTTGGGTTAAAAGAATAAATATTTAATTTTTACTTATAGTTCAATTAGCAGATTTTGATAAAAAATTAATGTTCTTGTTCTACTATGTTATGGGTAGTTGTACTGGAAAATAATTTCAAAGTTGTGTGACATAATTTTTGGTAGAAACTGCCACTGTATTGTACGCTCACAATTTATCTCCTGATCGTAGTTCTAATTGAATCCCGATCTAATTTGATGAATCAAAGATTAGGTTATTCAAATATGTATATGTAAGCACCCAGCATATTGAGCTAAATCCTTACATATTGAAATCCTTATATATTTAAAGGTTCACATAGGATGCGTTCGCTCCGCTGAGTCCGTTTATTATCCGCTCCATACCGTCCGTTTCCCAAAACGTAAAGCAAGATGCCGGCATTGAGCAAAGCATAATGCCGGTTATCAAAATATTTCATAATAAACATAAAAAAATTACATAAAAACGACGAATCAGCTGCTCAGACTATTTGTTAAAGTTGTTACAAATATACAGTTTGAAGATATGTTATTCTCAAATTTTAATTTAGTTTCCGATTTTTTCCCCTTGGTTCATTTTGTGCACTTTTCCATTTTTTAATACAATTTGATATTGACCGTTTGCACCCTAAATCCTCTGTTTAATGTGAAATAATTATACCGCTATTTTGGTCTACAAAACGAGCGCATCCTAAAGATTTAAGTTTAAACTAACATAATTATGTGTCAAGTGAAAAATGCATTGATTTATGTATGACTTAAAAAATCAGAATATAGTGTTAAAATCAACTTATGTATGTAGCTGGGGTAAAATATATCAAAAATATACCGATTTTTGATGTCAAAAGCTATCAGTCAACATTCTTAGTATTAAAATTAACTGACCGCCTAAAAAAAATGTCGGGTAAGTTTCGCCTCAAATTGAAGTCTTTTGGTATGTGAGTAGAAAAAAACCATCATGCGGAAGTAGTACATAAATCACGACGTTCAACACATAAAAATTGTAGTGTTCTTTAACCTCAAATCCATTTTAAACTATCCTGATAATTTTGAGCACCTAAGTTTGGAATTTGTTAGAGTCTAGTTTCAAAATTATTCCAAATGAAATCCTGATACTCTCGAAATATTGTGCTAATTAATAAAATGAAATTAGGTGAACCCGAAAACGGCTAAAATCTCAGCCAATTTTGTTATTCCTTTTTTGGTGAAAAATAAAAAAATTGGTGAGGTTCAGCAAATCAAGCGAAGGTCACTCAGAAGACTAGAGCCGGCACTGAGCAAATCCGAAATGATCAAAATTTTATTTTTAATTTGATTTCAAGTGTTAAAATTTCATTAGGTAACTGAAGTCAGTTACTTCCTTTAAAATTTATTTGAAATTCGGTACAAAAGAGAAACAAAAAAAAATTGGACAATCGTTCAAAATTCGACATTTTAATAGATTGACACTTTTTACATACATTTAAAAAAAAAAAAGTTTAGATTTTTTTATCCCTGTTTTTGGAACAAATTTACATAGTTGATGTTGTTTACGAATTTCAATGGCATGACAGTAGGTTTAGGATACAAAAAAGAAAAGTTGTGAAATAATTTTACTATTCATAAATTTCAGGAATTATCAGTTTTTTATCCCTGATTTCGCTAATCCAATCTTAGCAAACTCTATATAGTGAAGACATTTACTTTATATAAATAAATTTAAGTTCCACAATTTATCCTAGTTTTACGGGTTCAATTTTGTTTGTTAGTTTAAATTGCTAAACCTGCATTCACAGTATTGTTTTCGCTCTGCGTTTCGATCTTGTTTTGGACTTATCGTTATACAACAACAACAATTATTTAATTTTTTATTTTTTTTAAACTGATCGTTTTTTGCGACGAATGACATTTACATTTGTTGTTGTTGTTTTTATAGTAAATACTTGGAAAATCGTAATTTTAGTTGAAATTTACATCCAAATGGGCATATAAGAAAGCAATTGTAAAAAAAATCTATTGGAACTTAAATTTGGTCGTAATAAATCATTTCACAAACGATGAGCGATTGTGATACATGTTCGTCCCATGTTCGAGCGCCGATGTTGCTTCGTCCAGCAGTAGAATTTGTGGATTACGAATTAGCGCACGTGCAATAGCGATACGTTGTTTTTGGCCACCTGATATTTGGGAAGCTTTCTCGCCAACTCGGGTATCGTAACCAAGCGGAAGCGACGTAATGAAATTATGAATATGCATTTTTAGCCGCTTCAATAACTTCGGATTGTGAAACTTCGGCTTTACTGCTACACCATAAGCAATATTATCGGTAATTGTTCGATCGAATAAGGCTGGCTCTTGAGACGACACAATAGACAATTGTGATCGCAGTTGTCTAAACGATGGAGATAATACTTCTTTACTGTCGATTGAAATACATACTTCCATCGATCACATCGTAAAACCGTTCAATTAATTGAATACATGTAGATTTGCCGCATCCAGATTGCCCGACTAATGCAACCGTTTGTCCTTTTAGCACATTTAAATTTAATTTATTCAACACTTTTACATCAGGACGTGATGGATACAAGAAATCAACGTCTTTATATGATATATTTCCTTCTGCTTTCCATTCATCTAAGCTTGAGTCGATTTTCTCGGGTTCCTTGATTTTAGGCTCGCGTTCTAAAAGCTGGAATATTTTAGCGGCCGATGTTAATCCCTTTTGGCAATTTGGAGCAAACGCTTGGCTATGTATTGGCTATTGAAACTGTACCCATAATTAAGGCTTGGGCTACTTTAAATACGTCAGCATAGTACACACCGTTATTGGCGACCAAATATACACCGTAGTACATAAAGGCCGCGAAGGCAAAAAAACATAATTGATCGGGCTAACCCATAAACAAGCCAAGATATTGCCATGTTTGGATACCTTTAGCGCGAGCGCCAGGATATTCATATATTTCATATGAAACATTTTTATTTTCTCAATAACACTACCGTTCTGATGCTTGATACAACTTCTACATACAATATTTTTTTATGAAAATATTTGTTCTCAAAACCCAAACATTTTTCAAATAAATAAATGTCTGATTAGCGGCGTCTATGTGGTTGCAAAAAATCATAAAGGCGCAGAAAAGCGAAGTCTGTTATCTGTTGAGGCATTAATCATTAATTTTGAAGTTGGCAATATGTCAAAACAATAAAAAAAAATTATTGACAGTTTCTCATTTTTAAAATAAATATCGACGTGTCGATAAGTTTCAAATTTTATATTACGAAAACAACCAAAAATTACTATGGTTGACAAATTTTTTTGGATTCGATGTTGTTTTCACCGCCATAGCCACTATATTTTGTTAGTGCCACTATATAATATTGGTAGAAAACTTGGATTTTTTCCACGGGAACGATAAGTTTTTTATATGGTAAAGGAGCATTTCTTTGCTAATATCGTGAAGAAAAACAACAACAAAAACTAAAATCTGAAAACAAGATCGAAACGCAGAGCGAAAACAATACTGTGAATGCAGGCTAATGATTTGTAGTACCAAACAATTATTTTTTGTCACTTAACGTTAACCACAATTAATACGCTTAAGTTCCTCTTGTTTGTAAAGTGCATTGATTCCGATCTGACATTAGGCTGGATGTCAAATACAAATTTACCAAATGATATCACTTAGTAATAAATTCCACAAAGTAGCTTAGTTTTAATTCTAAATGGTGGTTATATATACAATCTAATTTCCAAATAAGGAAGTTCTCTTCCTTAGGCTGTTTTCGAAACGAATACTTATTTGTGGAACCTAACTTATTCAATGTAGTTTCCTATGGAATAAGTTAGGTTCCACAAATAGGTATCAAATAAGTATTCGTTTCGAAAACAGCGTTAGTATAACGAATACTTATTTGTGGAACCTAACTTATTCATTGTAATTTCTTATTCAATAAGTAAGATTCCAAAAGTAAGTATCGGTTTCTACTTATTTAGATCCCACTAAACTGAAAGCTCTACGAACGTGAAATTTGCCCTAAGTTGACTTGTTTTGTCCTCAGTGGTTTTATAGGGGTTATTGTAAAAGTCTCGTTATTACGAATTAATTTAATTCATACTTAAAAAATAAAAATCGTGAAATTGTTTCAGTGAAGTAAAGAAAATCCTACAGAACAAATTTAGATTTATTTTTTGGCAGGATTTATTCTGAAGCTGCCTTCTGCCTAGGTGAATTCTGAACATTTTCTTAAATCTGGGTTAAACCCGGGTCTATATCAAATATATGTATTAGTGAAAATCCTAGCAAGCAGCCACCAAAATGGTCTGTAGGCGAAATTGCCAAGTCTTGGCTGTTCGAAAAATATGTAATTTTTTGGAAAAAAGTGGAGGGCAATCGTGTTTGAAATCTCATTAATTCAAATAAGTGAAATGAAAAGAAAAATCCTTGGGTTAACATTTTTATAAGGCTATGCTTGATTTAGAGCAACATGCAACTTTCCAGGAATCCATCAAATTATTAATCCTGCACCGAATGACAAAGACAACTAATCCACCAAAGTCACCTTTACAAGGAGGAAAGCCATTTTTGGCCATTTTAATCATTCTATACAGATACACCAAGTACAATATTGACTGATCCATAATTTCATTTAAGATCTAATGATTTTACGTATAACATCCTCTAAATTTAGAAGTGAGTTCCACAATTTAGGTTAATTTGACTACTAGTGTAATTCATAGTAGAAAACAATTATTTTAATCAGATTAGGTTCCACAATTAATACGCTTAAAATAATTTAAAATAATTCCCAGCTGAACACAAGTTCCACATTTTTGAAAAGTGTGTTAATCCCAAACTGACATTAGCCTTCACGTCAAATACACACAGTCCCTTAGTTTTATTGTATCTTTTGAGAAATGTTCACCCAATGTTTGTAGATAAAGTCTAATATAAAAGTAAGTTACCTTCGCCAAACTGATTTATGTAGATTCCCTAAACAGAAAGTTCGTGCGTGCGTGAAATTTATGCTAAGCTGCCTTAAGTTGTCCTAAGATGCCTTAAATATGCTTTAAGTTGTTTTATATGTGTTAGTGTCAAAGTCTTTTATTGCGAATTAATTTAATTCTAATTGAAATAACAAAAATCATGTTTAAGTAGTTTTACAGACAAATAAAATTTTTGTTTTGGCAGTATTAATTCTGATAATGCCTGGTTAAATTGTGAAAGTTTTCTAACATCTGGGAAAATACTTTTCCGAATTTTCTTGAGCCAATCCTAAAGTGTTTGGGACGCGCAAGCCTTCATGAAATCTCATTAATTCAAAAGACTAACTTTTATTACTTGACTTTTATAAGGCTAACCTTGATTTAGAGCAACATGCAATTTTCCAGGAATTCATCAAATCTTGATCTCATTTTTAGAAGTAAGTTCCACAATGTAGCCTACTTTTGTAAGTACAATTTTTTTTACTTCTATTTGATAAAGATTTATAGTAGCAAATAATTATTTGTTATTAGATTATGTTCCACAACTAATACGCTTAAGATAATTCATAATAATTTCTAGCTGAACACAAATTCCACATTTTTGAAAAGTGTGGTAATCCTAAACTGCATTGACGTCAAATGGAGATCAGTTTATATCGGATCAGTTTAGATTGTATCGTTTAGAAATAAGTTCCACAAAGTGCCTTGATTTCAATGCTAAATGGTGATTATCTAATTTAAAAATAAATTCTTTTCCTCAGACTGATTTAGATTCCACTAAATCGAAAATTCTTAGGTACTCATGTACCTATTTGTCTTTATTCGACTTAAGTTGTCTCCTTATTACAAATTTATTTAATACATAGTGAAATAATAAAAAATGTGTCAGTGACATAAACAATTAATTATTTACACTTACAGAATAAATTTAGACTTGGCTTTTGCCTGGATGCCTGGGTAAATTCTAGGGGGGTAAGGAAGTTGCGGAACTCGTGGGTCTAATATGACTTTATATAATTAATGTGTCAGTGAAAACTCTAGGAAGATGCGATGAAAGGAATTTACCAAATGTTAGCTATTCGACAGTAAGCCTTCATGAAGTCTCATTAATTTATAAGGGCGAGGTGAAAAGAGCTCCATTTAGAGCAATATGCTTGATTTAGAGCAACATGAAACTTACCAGGAATTCATCAAACCATTAATCCTAGAATGAATAACAAAGACACTTAATCCTTCAAAGTCATCATTATTGGAGGTACTATATAGAAATACCGAACATAAAACTGGCTGATCCATAATTTCATTTTACAATGAAAATTCAAAATCGCCGTAAGTTCCACAATTTAGCCTTTACTAATATTTTTTAAATTGTAATTATTCATAGTAGCAAACAATTATTGTTTATCAGATTAGATTCCACAACTAATATGCTTTAAAATATTAAGGATAATTGCCAGCAGAATACCATATTGCTTTTAGAAAAAGATGCGCCATCACAGTCGAAGTCGAAATTAGTTAAAATGGGTAAAAAAAAAATCCACCTAATTCCTATAGTAATGCAGCAAGGTTTTCAAGAAAAATGAGGACGATCGAATTACAACTTTTTTATTAATCGGAGTACAAAAAAAGGAATTACATATTCAGATTCAGGACATATCGAATAAAATGGTTTTAAGCCTGAAGCTCTAACTTATTAAATTATGCTAAACACTTAGGCTGATCAAATATATCACAAAATTAGAGATTATGATTGAATATTGCAAATAACTCAAATTTTAATAGATTTGATAATAACAATTTTTCATTCAGTATTTTGACAACAACAACTTATTACATGAATGTTATTCGAATTTGTTGTAAAATGTGTAACTACAGTAAAAGAAATACTTCAATATAAATCCAAATAATTTACATTGTTGCCGTTAACATTTTCATCGTAGTTTGTTTCAAGCTCTACAAACATTGAAAGCACTTAAAGCTCTAACCTATAAAATTATCCTAAACACTTTAAAGGGTGACCAAATATTTCACAAAAGTAGAGATTATGATTGAATATCGCGAGAAATTCAAATTTTAAAAGATTTGACACAACAATTTTCCATTCTCTACTTTGACATCAACAACTCATTAGATGGATTTTATTCGAATTTGTTGTAAGATGTGTAACCAAAAAAAAAAATGTTTGAATATGAAATCGAACTACTTAAATTGTTGCTAAAAGCAATTTAATTGTACTTTGCTTTAAGCTTTCCAAAACTTGAAAGTGCAAGCTCTAACCTATTAAATTATCCTAAACACTCTTTAGGCTGATTAAATATTTCACAAATGTAGAGATTAGGATTGAATATTGCAAGTAACTCAAATTTTAATAGATTTGACAGCAACAATTTTTCATTCAGTATTTTGACAACAACAATAACTCATTAGATGGATTTTATTCGAATTTATTGTAAAATGGGTAACAAAAGATACTGAATATGAAACCAAATTACTTAAATTGTTGCTGACAACAATTAAAACAATTTTAACCTTTTCAAAACTTCAAATTCGTAATAACGAGACTTTTACACTAACCCATACTTAGGAAAAATTTTACATACATAAATTCTTATGTATTTAATAATTATTTTTAGTTTAGTGGAACCTAGTCTGATTTAAATGAAATTTTTTTGGATAGCGTGTTTTAAATTGTTGTTGAACTGAACATAAGCTCTTCCAAACTTTAAGCCAAAATCATGTTACAAACACATGTAAGAAGCTGACAATTTTAATGTATGCTTTACGCAAGCCAAAATTGTTAAAATTACAAATAATTTACAATATTTAAAATAATTTTGTGGGCCGGCCCCCTTTTTTTGTGTGTGCCAAATTAATACACAACAAACATTTAGAGACCGTAATCATAAAAAAAAAATTAAATAAATATTTATTAAACAGCTTGCTTGGCCCTTCGTATATCGAAACACATGTTCAATGACTATGTAAAAAAATAAAATTTGATTAACATTCCCGTTCAAATTAAAATCATTTCTCACTGACCCATAATCAGTACACGTACGCGACCCTATTTCCATGGGAGCTTACATTTACATTATGTATCGCAATAATGTGAAGAAAGCATTTCTTATTCTTATTTTGCAAACTTTTAAAATTAATTTCTTTCTTTGTATCGGATCTTACATAAAAACGGTTAACACAGAGTATAATAAATCTGAAAAATTGATTTTTTTTCTTTTCTATATTCAAGTCCAAATCAAATTGATTATTTATCCAATATAATCATTATTATCTAATCTTATACATAATTCTCTTTCTAATCTAACTGTTACATTATATTACGATGATGTACCAATTTTCAATCATATTACATAATCATCATCATGTTGTTCATTGATCTTGAATTAATCATGATCATGTGTATTTATATACATATATCTAAAATTATTCCGCGAGAGAAGACAACAACAACAACAGCACGAAAAAAAAAGTTGATTAAAATAATTTTCATGTGCGCTGCGCGCGGTGATTAAATTTAAGACGCTCACACAGGTAAAATTCTTTTAAATTGTTTCGTCTTAAGTCGACGATTTAAATTAAATTAAAATCGATTATCGATATCAAAATATATTTGTTTTGTCTTCTCATATATTGGTTGGTAAAATATACAAACACATATTATTCACGGTGACGGTGGGTGGCTGAATAACAATTTGTTGGTGGTATTATTTTATTTTGATTGAAAAATGAAAACAGTTGGTGAAATTCAGATACGGGGTTTTATAATTTTTTTTTTAAGCCGCCGCGCGTCGCACTCTACCTGTAATATGTGTGTCACGGTTTAAAATGATCGTATACCTATCCTTGAATTTGTAATTAAATTTGTGATGTTTTTTGGTCATTCACTTTCGATTTTTAATCGATGTTTTAATTTTGTGGGAATGCGGATGGGCAATAAATCGGTTGGGTATTTTTTTTAGTCAAGTCTTATATTATGTATGAGGATTAAATTGGGAATTTTTTGATTGATTTTAGGCGGAAGCTCTAAAGGGCATACACCACATACTGAAGATATTTAAATTTGGAACTAATTTGTTACGAGGTAATCTTGAACCAACGATAAGGTTAGCGTGGTAATTTAAACCAAGCTCTTATAATATTCTTCAGAATTGTTAATTTCGAGGAATTTTGAAAAAAATACTGCACACAGTTTATAGTTCATTAATCATTTTAATCTTGGCCAGATTCTACAAGTTTACGTTTCGACCTTTAAATGGAATTTAATATTTGTAATAAATCAAGCTGAACTGAAAAGTGAAGAGTCAATTAAGACACACTTTTTTTATCATATTTTGAAATTAAATTGGTAATCCAAATTACCTAATTGGTAAATCCCTAACAAATTTCGAGTTTCAATTGTCTTCAAAATTGAACGTCGAATAAACTAAAATGGCTGTATAGGAGGTAATTGTGATTTTTCAATTTTTTGTTGTGCAAGCGGCACTCGAAAAATGCAAAAACTTGATGAAATATTCGTAAGCTTTATACGATAGTATATTCTCCATTAGAAAGTTGAGTTTGGGCTGTGCAAAATTCACCGTTGAGCTTTGCTGTTACTGTCTTACATTAATCAATTTTCTCAATGATTTTTATTCCTCGCTGTCTTTTGTTTGAACTGCAGTAATCGAACGTTGACAAAGTCTGGTTTCTCGAGAGTGATACTAAAGTGAGTGAAGTTAAACTTTGTCCTTTTAAAATCACTTTAATTTCTGTGTCCTTTTAAAAATCACTGGCTTATTTAGATCGAGCAATGTAGATTTAGATCGAGCAATGTAGTCCAAACGAATAATCATCGAAAGACTATAAGCATTATAGCATATGTGTTTTAGCAAATAACGTACCGCTTACCAAACTAATCTGCCTAATGCTTCTTCATAATTTTGCGCCTAATTTTTTTACAGCATCGCTTTGTGGATGTGTTTTTACATAAACGATTTAATATTCAACCTGACGGCTCTTCAGGTTATATCGCTGTACACTTTTCTATTAAGCTTTCGCGATACTTTTCTTAACTGAACTATGAACTAGGTAAGTCTTATCGGTAAGTGATATTTGTCTTTCTGAATTGTCCCCTAATTGCTTCCGCGCTTGGTAGTCGCGACCGTGCTGAATGCTGGAGAGTTTTATGAATGCGTTTCGATGCAAAAAACGTCATTCTATAACAAATCGGTAATATTTTGAGATGTTCCTTTATTGAGAGGCTTAATTAACATGAATTTCGGTAGTTGATCATGTACAATGGTTATCATAGTTTTCCCTTGTGTCGTCCGGTGATATGGACCGAGTAAATCGATGTAAACTTGTTGCCGTGGTCTTTCGACAATAAAGGCCTTTTTCGCAGTTTGTTATAAAATTCCGAATCTGTTTAACCATGCCAGGCTAAAAGAAATATCTTCTAATCCTCTGAACCGTTTTGAAGATCCCTCCATGTGATGCCGACGAACTGTTATGTTCTTGTTCGCTCAACGAATGCCTTAATCCATCAAGAATCCACAATTTCCATATTGACAAATCCGTTAGTTCAACGAGCTTTTTGTTTATCGTCTACCTTAAATGCGGGATAATCATCAGGCTTCTTGCAGATTTTCATACGGAGACTCTTATATTCGGCATCTTCAAACCCCTTTGAACCAATAATTCGAATTGGATCTGGCTGTAACACTATTTTCTGAATTCTTTCGGCTAACACCACAATTTCAACGCAGTAAACACTCTAGAAAGCATGTCTGGTACAATATTACATTTTCTTTGAAAACTTGTAGTTTCAAGCTCCATCTTGACAATCTACTGCTTAAATTGCGCCGGCTCATTAGCCACTATAGGCTAGCATGATCTGTAATCAAAATAAAGTCATGCGCTTCAATATAAGCACAGAATTTCTTAACGGCTAAAATAGCGGCTAATAAAAATTCCAGTTCCGTTATGGAATAATCCTGGTGAGCTTTATTTAGCTTTTGAGACAAAAAGATTTTGGTCTCTCATTTCCTTCTACATATTTTTGTAATCGTACCGCACCTTTGCCTTCCATACATACCATACATCACATCGAATAAAAAATGGAAATGAGTAATCTGGCGTAATTAAAACTGGAGCTGAAGTATTTTTACTTTTTGAACTTTTCAAATGACTGACAAACGATGGTACCATGCAGTCATCCCTATCAGTCGTCTTATCTGTTTTGTACTCGTGGGTTGCTGCTACGGTAACTTTTGCCTCAATTTTTTCGGAGTCTGGTCTAAGCCCTTTCTTTCCAATGACAAATTTACCTTATCCAATGTTAATAGTCAACTCAGCCGTCCGTAATAAAGTCCCGCCGACTCTAATAGTTCAAGGTACTCCTTCAATAGGTCGTACAGATGTACGAAAATTCGATCGTTGTAATTGGTCTCGGAGAGTGTACCAATCCTTACCGGTGGCTCTACGAACTTTGGTTTATATCGATGACACACCTTTTACCTTCAATTCTTCTTTCTCACCCCTTTCAAGGCAATGGGATTTCAAATTTTTCTCCGAGAGGAATTTGATTGAATCTTTCCCAGACACATTCACTGATGCGCCGCAGTTGTGACAAGCTGGTTCCTGCAAATTTCGTTCTCCGCAATCAAAACAAAAGAATTTGAGAAAATCCTTTTCACACTCCAGATATTTGTGTATCATGAAAATTCTAACAAATATAGGTACTAGAAGGTGCAGGTTCATTGTCAATACCATGATTGTCCATTCTCCGATGAAATGCTTCTACATTTGGCTATGACCTTCCAGTCGGGCGTTATCACTACTGAAATTGTGGTTGTGCCTAATGTTTAGATTCTTCCAGAGTTTAAACTTTTTGTAAAAACTTTCGCTCCTGCTTCCAATAAAATTTTTTTTTAGTTTTTTCTTACCCTCTAATCATAAACACAAAAAAAAATTATTTCGCTTGCTCTTAAAACAGGGAGCGTAAAAGTTAAAAATATTACAATCAACCCATTCTACAGAGCGATTAAAGAAAATTAGGGATCGATATTTTTTGTAACACACTAATTGCTCTTTGAATATCATTAAGTACAGAAAGTTCGATAAACGATATTTAGATAAATTTCTGGAATATAGCGAACTAGGATGGAACTTGGCTATTCCTTAAACTATTTTAGTGAAATTTGGATCAAGGAGGATTTTTGGATCAAGTTCTGAAATAAGGCCAATTGTGATGAAACTTGGCTATTCCTTAACCGATTTTAAAGAAATTTGACATGTGCATTGTAAATTGGATTCTAAAATGATTTTTGGATAAAGTTCTGAAATATGGCCAACTGCGATGGAACTTGGCTATTTCTTAACCGATTTTAGTGAAATTTGACATGTGCGTTGAAAATGGGATTCTAAAATGATTTTTGGATCAAGTTCTGGAATATGGGCAATTGTGATGGATTTTGGCTATTTCTAAACCGATTTTAGTGAAATTTGACATGTTCATTGTAAATTGGATTCTAAAATGATTTTTGGATAAAGTTCTGGAATATGGCCAACTGTGATGGAATTTGGCTATTTCTTAACCGATTTTAGTAAAATTTGACATGTGCGTTGAAAATGAGATTCTAAAATGATCTTTGGGTCAAATTCTGGAATATAGCCAACTAGGATGGAACTTGGCTATTCCTGAACCGATTTTAGTGAAATTTGACATGTGCGTTGAAAATGGGATTCTAAAATGATTTTTGGATAAAGTTCTGAAATATGGCCAGTTTGAATGTAACAAAACAATGAGGTTTTCTAAAAAGAGAATTATAGAAGGTTTCAAGTTCTGGAATATGGCCAATTGTGACGGAAGTTGGATATTCCTTAACCGATTTTAGAAAAATTTAACATATGCGTTGGAAATAGGATTCTAAAATGATTTTTGGATAAAGTTCTGGAATATGGCCAACTAGGATGGAACTTGGCTATTTCTTAACCGATTTTAGTGAAATTTGACATGTGCGTTAAAAATGGGATTCTAGAATGATCTTTGGGTCAAGTTTTGGAATATGGCCAATTGTGATGGAACTTTTCTATTCCTTAACCGAGTTTAGTGAAATTTGACATGTGCGTTGAAAATGGGATTTTAAAATGTCAATTGTGATTGAACTTGGCTATTCCTTAACCGATTTTAGAGAAATTTGACATATGATTTGAAAATGAGATTCTAAAATGATTTTTGGATAAAGTTCTGGAATATGGCCAACTGTGATGGAACTTGGCTATTTCTTAACCGATTTTAGTAAAATTTGACTTGCGAGATGAAAATGGGATTCTAAAATGATGTTTGGGTCGAATTCTGGAATATGGTCAACTGGGATAGAACTTGGCTATTCCTTAACTGATTTGAGTGAAATTTGACATGTGCGTTGAAAATGGGATTCTAAAATGATTTTTGGATAAAGTTCTGAAATATGGCCAATTTGAATGTAACAAAACAATGAGGCTTTCTAAAAAGAAAATTTTTGAAGATTTCAAGTTCTGGAATATGGGCAATTGTGATGGAACCTGGCTATTCCTAAACTGATTTTAGAAAAATTTGACATGTGCGTTGGAAATAGGATTCTAAAATGATTTTTGGATAAAGTTCTGGAATGTGGCCAACTAGGATGAAACTTGGCTATTTCTTAACCGATTTTAATGAAATTTCACATGTGCGTTGAAAATGGGATTCTAAAATGATCTTTGGATCAAGTTGTGGAATATGGCCAATTGTGATGGAATTTGGCTATTCCTTAACCGATTTTAGAGAAATTTGACATGTATGTTGAAAATGGGATTCTAAAATGATTTTTGGATATAGTTCTCGAATATGGCAAATTTGAATGTAACAAAACAATGAGGTTTTCTAAAAAGAGAATTTTAGAAGGTTTCAAGTTCTGGAATATGGCCAATTGTGATGGAACTTGGCTATTCTTTAACCGATTTTAGAAAAATTTTAAATGTGCGTTGAAAATGGGATTCTAAAATGATTTTTGGATCAAGTTCTGGAATATGGCCAATTGTGATGGAACTTGGCTATTCCTAAACCGATTTTAGTGAAATTTGACATTTGCGTTCAAAATGGGATTCTAAAATGTCAATTGTGATGGAACTTGGCTATTCCTTAACCGATTTTAGAGAAATTTGACATGTTCATTGTAAATCGGATTCTAAAATGATTTTTGGATAAAGTTCTGGAATATAACCAACTATGATGGAACTTGGCTATTTTTAAACTGATTTTAGTAAAATTTGACATGTGCGTTGAAAATGAGATTCTAAAATGATTTTTGGGTCAAATTCTGGAATATGGCCAATTGTGATGGAACTTGGCTATTCCTTAACCGATTTTAGAGAGATTTGACATGTGCATTGTAAATTGGATTCTAAAATGATTTTTGGATAAAGTTCTGGAATATGGCCAACTGTGAAGTAGCTTGGCTATTTCTTAACCGATTTTAGTGAAATTTGGCATGTGTGTTGAAAATGGGATTCTAAAATGATCTTTGGGTCAAGTTCTGGAATATGGCCAATTGTGATGAATTTGGCTATTCATTAACCGATTTTAGAGAAATTTTACATGTGCAGTGGAAATGGGATTCTAAAATGATTTTTAGATAGAGTTCTGGAGTATGGCCAATTGTGATGGAACTTGGCCATTCCTTAACCGATTGGCAAGAAATTTGACATGTGCGTTGGAAAGTGGATTCTAAAATGATTTTTGAATAAAGTTCTGGAGTATGGCCAATTAAGATGGAACTTGGCTATTCTTTAACCGATTTTAGTGAAATGTGACATGTGCGTTGAAAATGGGATTCTAAAATGATTTTTGGATAATGTTCTGGAATTAGGCCTATTTGAATGTAACAAATCAATCAGAAAGAGAATTTTAGAAGGTTTTGAATGTAACCGTGTAACCAGAGAAAAAGAGAATTTCAGAACGTTTTGAATATAACCGTTTGCCGTAATAACAAGAGCAAGAGCAATATAATAATGACGTTTATATTCATCAGAGCAAAGCGTATTTATTTTCTCAATATACCTCAATAACAATTAGCGATAATATGATAACACAAACACAATAGTGGAAGAGGAAGAGCCTTATAATAAACATAATGCTCCTGTTCTGCAGATTGATATTTTTTATTTTACAATATCGCTCTTTATAAAGAGCTTGTTAATAGTTTTTAGTATCGCTCTTGAACAAAAAATAAAGAGCGAAGAGCGAAATGAAATCCCATTTTAAAGTCTGGATTCTTCATCTCATAATAAGTGCAGCTAACCTACATTATTAATTTTACTATGGTACGGCAGTGTCACGTTTTTCAGGGCTTGATACATGTTTTGACCTAGCCTGTAGACAACTTGTTGTTCCGACCATCGAGCTTGAAGCCGTCCATTGATCTTTTGGATAATAAGCGAAAAGTCAGAGAATGTCTCTTGTGTTAGAGCTGCTGAAATTGCCAGATACATTTGAGAAGTCCAAATAAAGAGATCGCCAGATTATCCCTATTTCGAAAATTATTACTTCGACGGGCTCCAATTTGTGAAAAGAAATTCGCAACCGGAGAATTTAGATTTTCAGTTGCGAGAAATTTTCGTGAAAAATGGTGATTCACCAAAAGAATTAATTCGCTGTAGTGAGAGTTTCGCGATACGGGTTTCCCCGGCCCCCTGGTGACGTCAGTGTGATTATATTAAGTGTACTATGTAATAGTGAGGCAAAAGAACTGAACTTTGCAATCGGATATTTAAATTAAATGAATTGCTTATTCTTGAGGAGCCTAAACCACCCTCAAAAATCAAGAGATTATCTGTACAGCTGTACAGATTACTGAGGAGTTAAATCATTTCCCAAAGTTGTTGTTAAATATGAACTTGACGGTAACTTTGCAAAATTCGACCAAACTTACTATAAATGCCGTAACCAATTGAAATAACAATTATTATCACAAGGCTTCATAACCAACTGACCTCAAAATCATACAAAAAAACATGTCCACAAAAATTTTGTCATAATAACCTTTTAGATTAATTCCCACCAAGCCGCAAGCAAGAAACTATCAAAACACATTACCCGCGCACAGCTCTAACTATACACGACAAAACACTTTACTTACTTATATTCAAAACAAAACAAAAAAAAAGCAAACAAATGAAAGTTAACATTTCTGTTTTCTTCTCTTACTATCCCCAACATACATACAATTCATGGGAACTTACAATTATTATAGTTATTTCTCTATTATTTAACGAATTGAACTTGAAAAACTTGATTTATATATTTTTTTTTTGTAAAGAACAACAAAATGACAACAACAACAACAACAACGACGACGACGACTTAAAACGTCTGTTAATGAAATTGTCTGCATACGACCGTTCGTTTAATACGAATATGCATGATTTATTATGATCTGTAATGTTCTATTATCGAAATGATCATTTTGGCGGAGCACGATCGCGATTTTTTTTTTTTTTTTTTGCTGATCGACAGGAGAATGGCAAAATCTATTTTGTTTTTATTAACTAATACACAAGTCAAAGAATCAAAGATGATCAATGCACTTATTATATATACTATTCACGATCGACTTTCACAGTTGTGTTTTTTTTTACAAATACCGCATGATTTAAGAAAAAATTAAAAGTGATGATGATCAATGATAATTGTGAGGGTACACACATACATGATTTGTGATCAAGTTTTTTTTTTTTGTTATATTCGACATAATAAATTTTCTCTTCTTTTCTAGCGATCTATCTAATTATCGCGCAGCGCACACATAACAGAGTCAAGCGAAAGTTGTATCTGATAAAAAGTAGAAAAAAAAAATCGCCAGACAAGAATTTCTACTTTTCGATCGCGGTTTGATCAATTGATTTGATCGTTGTTGTTGTGTTTTATTGTAGGTGTTTTGTTTTCATCATTTTTAATTGGGTCAAGTTTAATGTGGTGTTGCGATTAGATTATATAGAGTTGGACGTGAGAGAATAAAAAAAAAAAAAAGGAAAAAATTGTTTACTTTGTGTATCGACCAAATCCATTAGTGTGTCTCTCTAAAGACGTAAAACCATAATTAAATTTTATAAAATTTTCTCAAGAATCTACATCACAGTCCAAACTTCAAACCAAATCATACATATGTATATAAATAAAACTGGATAATGGATAACTGTGGATATATGATTATTGTGTACACAAAGTGGTAGTTAAATGTTAACATTTTATAAGAACATTAAATTACAGTTGTGTTACATAAAATATTAATGTTTCCATCTGCATGATGAAATGCTTAAAACTGTCAACATATACACATAGACAACATTTTTATTCGCGCGATCTTCATAAATCCAAAATTAGCAAGTCAAACGACAATAACACCATGGAAAAATGTAGAACACCAAAAAAAAACTTTCGATTTGTTTGTTCGCCGTGTGATCGCGCCGCCATGCTGTGCCGGTTTTTATCTTTTTGGTTTATATTACATGCAGCTAAATAATTAACGCTAAATTTTGTAAATTAATTTCTAATTTTATTGGACTAACATTTTTGTCGTTTAACGTCTACTATAATGTAGGCTGCAGCACCACAACATAAAATGTCAACAGAAATTTTTAGATGCGATTACGTTGCGATGAGAAAGTTTAATAACGCATTAAAGAATGTAAGATATATGATGTATCTTATATCAATTTATGCAGTTGTTGAATATGCATTTCTGGCTGGCAGTAATCAGTGGTTTGGGTAACCAGGGTAACGTGACATTTTTTGATATTTTTAACAGGTAATCGAAAAGGAGATAAAATATGTTCTGGCGACGTTGACAGCAGGATCTGTTTGCCAAAAATTTAAAAATTTCTCAGGAGTTAGACCACATACTTTCAGCGGAGCATATACGACTTATCAAATTTAACTGTTTAGTTCTCTCGAGAAATTAGTTAAATTACAATTTTTACGGTACTCGGTCCTATAGTATGGTAAGAATGATTGCTTTCTAAAGTAATCTTTTACATTGCTAAATAAGGCTTTTGTTGACGTATAACCAGTGACCATTGCTGATTTAAATTTTCACGCATGAGATAACTCGAATTAATTATTTAGCAATTTGGGAAACAAATTCTTCAAGCAAATTCTCGGCCTACTGCACTTCAATTTCACAGCAAGTTATACTCATATAGTTATCGTAATTCACCAACCATTTCAATTTGACCTGCTAGAACTACCTCTGTGGCTATATCGGCTATGTATCTATGAAAAATTCATATACTACTTACAAAATTGGCTACCAGGGATCACGATTTTAGGATTTAGTGCTATCATATATATTTTTTTAAATAAAGTATTATTTTGTACATTTTGTACTTTCGAATTTTAACAATGAGTTTCGATAAATGTATTTTCGATATTTTAAGGGATTTTCGAGTGTTGAATAATAGAAATTGTCGGACATTTTATTATTTTTGAGATTATTGGAGATTTTCGATATTACTCGAGTTTAACTTGAATTAAGCACAGCCACTGAGTTACATGGATCTTAATTGTCAGTATTTTTCAGCCACTTTTTAAGAATGCGTTCCAAAAAACCAACTCATCCAAAAACGTGAACTTGTTATTGGAACACTATTTTAAACAAATTTAAAAAAATTTGGTTTTTAATCACCTGACCATAGTCACAAAAGAGAGCTTTTTTGTAATATTCTCGCTTGCATTCTCGCTGGCATGCATAATACAAATTGCTTTTTTCTCCATTTAAACAGCGAATATAAGTGTTCGCGAAATCGAATTCTAAAGTTTCGTAAAATTCTGCAATATTAGTTTGATTCCAAATGCACCAAATAAAAATATTTAATCAAATACTGAAATTCTACGAATCATTCTATCCTTTAGCTTAGATTTGAACTAACACATCAGGCTCTAGTGTTTCCTAAAATCAGTCTTCTCAGTTTTTGTTACATTTAGTAATCTATACCAGAAATATTTGTAATCACATCAAAAATTTAAAAAAGTACTTTAAAGTCAAATTTAATACTTTGTTGCTGTAAATTTTAGTACTTTGCGATTTATGCTAGTTTCATTGCCGCGAGTAGACTTAATGAAAAGTGACCGAGCAAAATTCAATTTAATTTTTTGTAATAAAATTTAGTAATTTTAGCGAACTGAAACTAAATCCATTAACTAAACGCTGAATGTTATTTAAGTAGTAAACAATAGATTGCAGTATAAAAATGATTTTTAATATGTTTCGAAGATTGTAAGAGAATTCTATCCAGTTTCGAACTGATGAGCTTATGATTATGAAAAAATCAATCTTCTCATCAGGCCGCGGCGACTGGACTGATTATACCACAATTTACATTGTATATATACAGAATGTGCTGTGCGTTAAGTACTAGCGAATCGTACTAATAACGAAACTGGATTGAATTCTCTTACAATCTTCGAAACATATTAAAAATCATTTAATTAAATAAATAGAATTATGTCTATTAGTCGGTTTCGTTGAATTACTGTTCGTAAATACTAATATACTTCTCGTGTTAATCGAAACACAATTAAAATGGTCTAACCACCGGTAGCATACATGAATTAATTAACATTCAACAAAAAATTAATAAAAAAGTAAAAAAAAAATGGAAGTATAATTGTTATATGTAAAAGTTTAATATACAACCATCTTAAATGTCAAATTGAATAAACCATTATCGATTGTCATTTATAATTATGGCAATCGTATTTACGTGACTGTCTTAACAGGGCACACTAAAAGTTAAATAAAATTATGTATTTCAAAAATTAAAGGTCTCACTGGACACAAGTGCTGAAGCTATAAGTAAATAAAATAAATACGTGGTTCGAATCTTAAAAAAATAAAATCACGGTATTTGTTCAACTGTTACATTACGTGAACGCCGATTGCCCTATCAACAGATCAATTACACAACGCCGAGAGAAACAAAGAATGATCACAAAATGATCGACGTAATTGAAAATTCTACAGTTCAACGGCGATTTCAACATAATCTGAACGGCGCAAATCAATATTCGTAATACCACATTGCCGATTATAATTTTGGTGATATTGGAAATCCCTCTTATAATTTACATGTGGGATTTATACCTAAGGATATTTTTTTTTAACGGCTTGATCCAAATAATTATGCTCATCAATATCAGCATAACGATAATTACGTCCAACAGAGTCAAACGAACGGAAATTATGATGAACAGTATCAACCTTTTCAAAATTATATTGACGGAATTGGAGCCAATTTCGTGAGGGTTTAGTAGCTTGAGAGTGTAGATCTAGTCGTGATCCCCTGAATATTTATGCAATTTAAGCTTTGTCGTCGCCAACCAAAATCGATCATAGAATATTCATACACATATTCGATGGGTAAAGTGAAAAATTCGGAGTTTACGTGACTCATTTCTCGTCTGTCTAAATCATTGACTATACATCAATATTTTTTGAATAAACCGTCTTTTGGATAGAATTAGGAAATATCAAATGAAGATGTATTTAAATAGAAAGATATTCGCACGGACAACACAGGTCAAAAGAACAAATAGAGACGAATACAATTTTTTCTCTCGTTTCTAAACATACCATATACAAAACTGTTAGTTTGACGTTTAGTCATTCTCTTACAATAGCAGAAAGAACAAGTCGTATTGAGAGTCATGATGTTTATGGTGCCAATTTCCCTGGAAAATAATGATTTTTAAGTGACAACAATTATTTAAACAAGGTAGAGAGTCTTTAGCAGATGAAGAATGCCCTGGAAGGCCAAGTGATCTCAGACTAATGTTTGAATAAAATTAAAAGAAATTTTCACAATATTAAAGATATCCGAAACAACAAATAATATGATCGATAATATATGTATGTTAAAATAATGTCGAGTGTTGGTGGTTTGGCGTTTATTGGAAGGGGGGGGGGAGGGGGGGGGGACAAAAGTTGCGTAGATTCATCTACCAGCTGTTCTGGTCATGTATTCGGCAGCTGCGTGATGGGTACATTTGTGTAAGGGGAAACCTGTTCACAATTCGCAAGTGTACGTGCTGCCTCCTCGTGGCAGCCACTGGTTACTAAGGTAATTTGACACATTTTTGGCCATTTGGCACAGGCTTTGGTACGGCGCTAAAGGAGAAAACCTTGGAAAAAAACCTAATCTAAGGTGGAACAGCATATGCCGATAGATGAATGGCTGATAGGTTAATCAGTCCAAAATGTACGGACTCTGGATACCAGGCACCCTCCAGTTTTATTTAGCCTTCCTGTAGTAAAGCTGAGTGACCTACAAGTGATTTGCAATTCCCAGCAACTCGTAAGAGTAAAATCAAACGGAAAACGGGGCAGGGGTAGGAATATACGGGAGTGGGACAGCCCTCTCGAAGTCCTTGGGTTCCAATGCTACCGCCTTTCTAGCGGAACTACATGCTGTAGTAAACATCTAGGTGGGAGAGCAATAAGCTCAGATAGTATGTATCACGTACCGGCTGACCGTATTATTAAGTTCATTAAGAACCTGAATAATGACTGGATGGATAATTAAGCAGGGTTCAGCACAATAGATCTTTTAGGTCGCAGTGCGAGGTGGCTGATCGCCCACATGGCCGTCCAAGAATAATAATAATGTCGAAGTGCTTTCGATAAGGAAAACATGTTAGTTTTTAAAGCACATAATTACAGTCAGTTAGTTATAAAAGATAACAATAGTGTTTCAATGAAGTTTTTAAGTAAACAAGAATCAGAAATTTCGGGTAATTTATTTAATAGTTGGTAAAGCGGTAATAACTGGCAAATTTAGTGATACAAAGTGATACTTTAGTGATAAAGTTGTTCTTAGTAAAATATGTCATGATGATTCAGATCATTTCAGCCTCGGTACAGAGTTTGGCGACAGAATGTATATTATTGTGGTGGCCACGAAAAATTGTCAAGAAACGACTCTCATACCTGCAGCCTATAGAAGAGGTTCCCATTTGTATTAAATATTATGCCATTTAAACAATTTGCGTACAGATATGAACGTGCGTAAAACGAATTATCTTTGCTTACGCCGACAAAATAACCCTCGAATTAAAAAGAACGATAATTGCTAGTTAGTAGCAATAATTTGAAGTGGAGATTTGACAAACAAATACAGTTGTACCAGCAAAAATCGTGACGAATGTTTTTTCCATCTCTTTTATCCTCCAGGTTTGGCACAGAATACTATAAATGGCATGTTTTTATTATTACATCGGAGAGATCAGAGAGATATAAAAAAGCCTTTTGAGTTTTTTTTATATTCTCCGGTTCGATCCGATAATTTACTTTTCATTTTTATTATATTCGAACAATCACATGTTATTCTTGTAAATAGCATGTTAGTTTATTGTAAATAATTTTATTAACTGTTTCTTGTTTACTAACGTTCAGTTTTATTTCTTTGTATTAGTTGTGTGGAATTAATTAATTTTCTTCGCCATTGTGTGTTACAAAACAGTAGTTTAAATGGCTTATCATTATTGTTCTTATCAACCAATTTAAATGGCTTATCATGTTAAAATTTAAAAAAGGCCTTTTCATAATTATCTCTGATCTCTCTGGTTCCCCCAGAGAAATAAAAAACAGACCAAAGGGTGCGGTCAAGAAGCTTTTCTTGAAAAGGCTTTTTTCTTTCAAAATATTTATTTTTGGTAAAAGGCCAGAAAATTTTAATTCCATCTAAAAAGAAATATTCGAACCACTTAAACAAAACGGGATTCATCCCGAAAAATAGTTTTAGAAGAACTATTATTTTATCCATAAATCGCTTTTTACAAAAAATGTATAGTGAGGAAACGCTGCTAAGAGAAACGTCATTTTCTAAGTGGCTTATTTCGAGTTCAGAGATATGTCTCTGCCTTATTTAGAAATCACGGAGATTAAGGGTCAAAATTAACCACTGCGCCCCACATAATACTTACAAAATGAATCACGTATCATTAAAAAAGGCTTTTCGAAATGAAAATTTGATACTAACTTACGCTTACGTTCAAAAAACATAATATTAACTGTATCGAACTGGAAGGAGACTGTGTTAAAACTGCCTGTGTTAAGACTATCTAAACTAATATCTAACGAAGTACATGATTCAGGGTGGGGCAATAAAACGGTGACGAGCGAACGTAAGATTAAACAGGTTTTTTACTTATAGACATAAGTTGGAGGTGGTGTGGGGTTGATGATTACATCGAAGGCGATATCACCAGGCGGCAGTAAGGGAATCTTCAAATCCACATTAATGAACGCTAGAATTTATTAGGATTTTTGAATGTAGCGAGCTCAGATAATAAAAACAAAAATTAAAATTTAATTCGTCGGTGATAAACCATTCCTCTGTCAGAAAGACATCCCGAATGATCGTGTATGAATAGCTATTTTCCGTAGAATTAAACGAATTAGTTTTTAAGGGATTAGGTAAATGGCGACATCACTTGCTGGGAAATACATTCTATATTGCGTTTTGGAATCGGCTATTCATCAGGGCCGTTCTAATATATTTGGGCACACTGGTAAGAATGCCTCGCGCCACAAAAAAATAAGATATTTTCGTATACGAGACCATGCCCAGAACCTTTTAAGCCTTTTCTTGTGAAATGACGTCATCATGTTAAATGGGCTTTACTTCACCGGTCACACATTCCATGATTATCTATTTCCATTATTTTAGCTTGTGGACGATTCTACATACCTAACCACCTACAAAACTCTAAGTTAAGAATTAAATTAAAAGAAAATTAAATTTCTACTGCTATTCCGGCAGAATTAACATATTTTATTATTGTAGTTAATCCGTCGGAGTTCGAAATGTCATGTAATCAATAATGAAGGAAATATCCTGCAAAATTTGCTCTGCGTTACATAAGTAATGATCGGTGAACAAGTTATATAATTTTTAGATTCGGGAGAATCACACCAAAATTTAAAATTTAAATAAAAACTCAAAAATCATTAAAAAAATTAAAATTATAAAAATTTTGTATCGTAAATTAAAAACTTTATAAGAAAGAAGAATGCACTCGAGAAAACTTTATTTGCTCAAGGGCCAGCCCGTGAGCATCATTCAAAAATGGCTCTTTACTATATTAATTCTTGAATTCAAGCTAGATGATACAGCCCTATATTAAAATCCGCCGACAAGAATTTTTAGATTGTGCATTCCATCTCTAATGTCAAACAACAAGAACTCTGCCAAACCACGTTTTGACCCCCTAAAATGGTCAGCATTAGTTACAAAGTGTCACCAATTAGTAATATCTTGTCATTGCCATAAAACTTTGTAAGAATACGATCTAGATTAGATAAGGTGAAATGTGAGGCTATTAAATAGGCTATTCCACAACTTTAAACAATTACAGCTTAAACCGGAATTGTAAATTGTATAGTAGCTTCATCATCATATTTCGGAGAGTTTTGAGACCGGCATCCGTTGTCTGGTTCTATTGGTATAAATGAGAATGGGGAATGACTTGAGTAAGAAGTTTACTGAAAGAAAACATAATTCCTGGAAAGAGTTGTATGTTTTTACAAACAAATTTCTCAAGTCTTCTGGAAGCGTTCAATGGCGAAGAGAGCTCAACTCCAAACACCCTGAGCTAGCAATATTATAATAATGACATTGTATTGGTCTAAGACAATTTAATGATACGATGAAACACAGCAGTGGTGTCCTTATTAAACGACTAATTACGAAGAAAATCATTCTTCCCGATATGTGCAAAGGACCTGCGGGAGATAAGTAACAGCATTCAGACCTATCCAGAGTAATAAGTTGTACTATAATTCACCTATTGCGATTTGGACCAACTGTAACTGTACTGGTCATAATATTTGCTCAACAGCTAGCTTCATGCCTTTTTGGCACATTTCGTCCTTGTACTGTTAATATACCCATCTTTACATCTTAAAGCTTGAATTCAAGAAATTTTTAGTTTCGGTAAGCCAACCGAACAATTGAAGTAAAATAAGAATCGTGCATTGAGAGTTCTCAACCTGTGGTTTTCGGCAAATTGCCACACGACGATTTTGATCAGGAAAATAAAATGAATAAACCTCATTTCAGCTCATGGTTATACGTAATACGTAAATATTTAGGGTTTGGGCAAATTGTGGGCGTTTAAATTTTGCTAAACCATTCGGAATTTTTTTGAGATTCCCTTATTTATGTCAAAATTAATTAACATACCATTCGAATATACATATAGGCGAGACTCACCCCAATGGAGAAAAAGTTGAGTTTAATGGCAGGATAATGGAGTTTTGTCAAATGAAGCTTGAACGTGAATGAAATAATATTACCATAAAATTGCACCTTTCATTCATATCATATTCACATGAATCTGTAATAATTGACCGATCACATAACAACCTTCACTGATCAACTTACGGTTTAATATTATGTACAACAATTAGATATATCTCGGTATACATGCCATTCATTAAAAAGTCGACCAATATATACCCAAGATATTTATAGCTTTGCGCAATTAATTTACAACAACAACAAAAAAAAAAAATTAAAATAAATTTTCTCACGTATTTTCTATACACTCACACATATACACCATACTCAGCCCAACAGCAACAAAATTCCTCAAACCAATTTTTCTTTTACATGATAAAAAGCATTTTTTTTAAGGTTCATCGCTTACTCTATTTAGTACACACTAAAAATAGAAGAAATCTTTCGTTTTATTTTGATTGTACATAATAAAAAAAATTTGACCATAAAGTCGTTTGTCGTCGCTAAATGGTTACAAAATAATTAGCTTAAAAAATTCCATAAGATATATATGTACGTAAATCTATACTAAAAATTTTGCATCATAAATCGCGTTTAAAAACAAAACTAGTTCAAATCTTTATTAAGAGACCTAGCTGTGTGTACAGTGTATAGTAGAAAAAAAAAAAAAAAAGAATTCCAACCAAAAGATTAACACACATTTTGTATTATATCTCTAAGGTATCGCGCGCGCATATACTTGAAAATAAAAGTAAATCTTGTTAGTCTGTATCATACGTACGAGTATACAATATAAGACAAATTACATATGACTGACCGTATATGAGGTTTTTTCTTGTATTTTTTGTGTATATATGAAGAAAATTGGAGCATTTTTTTTTTATGTATGCCTGCGTTTTATGTCTTAATGTTGTTAACCTCGAGATGATTTTTATTTATAAAAGAGCGCGCAAGAAGTTTATTGATGAATTGGACATTGATATTTTGGAATTTTAACATTGTTATGGTACAGTATATATGTGTTATTGAACTTTTTGTGCTTTTGTATTATCATTTTAAGTATATACCTGCGAGACAAACTAAAAGGCAAACAGGTGGAAATTTATTGATTTCAAAATAAAAATTTAAATTGGTTCGGATGTGTACAAGGTGAATGGTAGTCGCGTTAACATACAACTGGGCGGTGGTTAATGAGATTTTGTACATTTTTGTTGTTATTCATCTTAAAATAGCTTGTAAGATTATAGAGTCTGAGTCATTTTTTCTCTTTCGTGTAAGTGTATATATGTATATAGGTGATTCCAATTTATAAATACTTATGTTAAAATTTGTGTCGATTTCATTTAAAAAGTAACCGCGGTCAGAATAAAGTTTAAATTCAAGGTTTTGTTTATATCCATGAACTCTTAATTTGAATAAATTTAAATTCTATTATTTAAATTAGACACAGATATTATAGAAAGGTTTGTTACATTCCGTGTTTGATTTACATACTAATTTGAGATAAGATTTATTGGTTTTAAATTCAGGCGCCGATTTATTGTGACAGTTTTAATTGCTTCTCAATATTAGTGTCCGACTAATAATCTGAAATAAATCGTGTAAAAGCTTGAATAATTTCAAATATTGCCAAAAATTCCAAAAATTCTCAAAACTACTCTTTAAAAATCGAATAATCTTGAAATTCTAAAGAAAATCTCGTTAAATCTCGAATAATCACAAAATATTTCGTATTTCTTGCCTAATCTGAGGGGAACTTGTAGTGACAAGTAATGTACTTATTAATGCGTAATTCGAATTCTGCTCAAAAATTGGAATATTCTTAGATTACTCTAAAAAAATCGAATAATCTCGAAAATCTCGAATCATTTCAGTAATATTACAAAATTTAGACTAAGGGATCTTATAGTAAAAAGCAGTTCAACGGGTTACAAATGCCTAATTTGAATAGTACCAAAAACATTGAATTTCTGCGAGCTACTCTACAGCGATCGAATTATGATTTGTAGTGCTCTCTATGTCATTTGAACCCTGTCAACATATTCAAATATTCTCAAGAAGATACTCTCTAACAATCAAATGATGAATTCGATCAAAACCTCAATAATTTCGAATACCAGTCGAGTATGTGAATATTTCCGAGATACTCTCAAACCATCAAATAATCTCAAAAGTCTGAACCAATTTCGAAAACTTTGCAAAATTTAGAATAATCACAAAATGTCTCGAATACTTTATATTATCTCAGGAAAAGTCATAGCGCAAGCAATTCAACGACTTGCAAAGCAATGGGGTTAGATGCGTGATTTGAATACTAGCGAAATATTTGAAAACTATCGAGTTACTCTCGAACAATCGAATAATCACGAAGATCTGAAAAAATCATGAATTATTTCGAAACTCGCCCAAGGTTCAAATATTTCAAAAACTCATTGGCAACTTAATGCTATCACTGCTATTCGAGCCATCGAATAATTTCGAAAATCATGTAAAGCCTGGAATATTTTCGAATACTGTTGAAAAACCTAAATTTTCTCGAAACACTCTCGAACAATCGAATAATCTCGAATGTGTCAAACAAACTTTAATTATTTCAAAACTCTCGCAAACTCTAGGCATAATCTTAAAATATCTTAAATAGCTTTACAAATCTCAAGTGAACTCTTAGCGATAGGCAATTAGATGTTTTGCAAATTCGATCAAACCTTGAATAATTTCGAGTACTGTCGAACAACTCGAATATTCTTCAACAATATCAAAAATTTCAACAAATTTCGAATTATTTCGAAAATCTCGCAAAATGTAGAATAATCTCGAAATATCTCTTAAACCTCAGAAATCTCGAATAAACTCAAAAATCTCGACAAAACCTTCAATAATTTAGAATTCTACTATTCTTGAGAATTGAAAACGTCTTGGGAATACTCAGAATTTCCGACTGTTTTCGAAATTATTCAAGGTTTTGTCGAGATTTTCGAGATTATTCGACAAAAAACGACTGAAAAAATTTCGAACAATTTAAAAAATATCACGAAACCTAGATTAATCGTTTAATAACTACGAATACCTTAACTAATCTCAAGTTAACTAAATAAAGTGAGCTAAATCAACAACGATTAAATTATTTTTAGTTACACCTTAGGTAATCCGGTTACAGATATTTCTTAATAACCATTTTACATCAAATTTTCAATAAAATTAGTGTGGTATTGTGTTGTTGTGAAAATCCTATAGATACGTTGTTGTTGTCAAATTTATAAAAAATTCAAATACTTGTGATTTTGGAGGTTGAGCTTTCTTTTTCTGGAATATTTCATGTTTACAACAATATAATTTTAGTTAAAGAACATTAGACATAGCTTTAGGAGCTTAATTACTAATGACAAAATTCGATCAATCTAAAATTATTTAGAGAATTGTGAGAATCTCGAAGAGAATATAGAAATGTTTCGAGTTAATCTCGAAATTTCGCAATATTCTCTTATTGTAAAAGCTGAACTTACTTCAATATTTATGAACAGAGCGAAATTGATTTCGCTCTGTTTATAAATATTAAAGTAAGGAATCGATCTATTCCCCTGGATTTTTGTTTATATTTGGTCTACATTTTGTCTACATTTTGCCTACTTTAAATATCATATTCTAAACGAATGTGTCTATCACATAATGTAGATAATCTAGAAACTTCATCTTAACTAGTTCAAATACAAAAAAAAATCAAGCCTCTCTGGAGCTCCTCTTGAAATCGAACCTATGTTTTATGGAAGCATTTATGGCAAACATATAAGTTTTTGTCGAAGCTAGAATATTCTCTCATAAAATATTACCTTCACGCTTTAAAATATTTGCTTCGAAGCTTTCGGCTTGACATAAAATTAAAAAGCTTACTTTTGTTTCCACTCTAGGAAATCGCATTAAGCTCTAAGTTTATTTTTAGGATTCAGTATTAACCACATTTTGAAAGTTCTACAATAGGTTAGCTCTTCAAAAGAGTTTCGCAAATTTACTTTAAAATAATTTGAAAGCTTTCTTTAGCACCAATGTTTTATTTTATCGCCATTAATCTTTCTGAAGATTTACATTTACAAGAACCATATTTACAGACAATTGTAAACTGAAGTTTGATGCACATAAACCCAAAAAGCGGATTGCAGGCGGTTTAACATTCAGAGTTACTGTAACTTGACCTAAACTTGAATATTCTAAAAGCTCTAATCTTCATAAACTAAAGTCTAGAATCAATGGCGCTTCTGTTGGATACACATTTTCCAAGTAGTGCGACTTCTCAGCATGCGTACTAGAAAGGGAGATCTGTGGACACGGCTCTGCATTCCCTGGTGCGAACAATTGAGAAATCAATCCACTCGAAAGAGTACTGTATGGTAGCCTTACTTGATATAGAGGGCGCCTTTAACAATGTCAGGACAGAGGCAGTTCGGGAAGGACTGTCTTTCTTAGATGTGGACTACCCCTTAGGGAGGTTGATAAATCAGATGCTAGAATGCAGGATTATTAACGCGGATATGGGGGAATCCACCATTAGGAGGCGAATAGTTAGAGGAACTCCGCAAGGTAGTGTCCTATCAACTCTTCTCTGGAACATAGTTTTCAATAGATTACTTTTGGAACTGGAGAGGAAGGGAATAGGAGGGATAGCGTATGCAGATGACATAGCGATCGCGATCTCGGGGAAGTACCTAGGCACGATTAAGGAAGTCATGCAACACGCGCTCGTAATCATTACAAAGTGGGCCAGCAAATGTGGGCTGCTGGTACTTTTCACCAAGAAATATAAAATTCTGGTAATCGCCCCTCCTTAAACCTTAAATGGCACGGCACTGGCCTTTACTGATAAGGCAAGATTTCTGGGCATTATCTTGGACATAGTCCACCACGGCTCTGTACTCATGTAGGAACGCCGTCGGTAGGAGATGGGGTCTAAAACCAGAGCTGGTACACTGGCTCGTCACCGCTGTAGACTGACCGATTCTGATGTACGGGGTGAGTGTGTGGTGGCCAGCACTAAACAAGAAAACTTATAAGAATAAGATAGAGCAGGTACACAGAACGGCCTGCTTGCTTATAAGCGGGGCACTGAGGACAACCCCTACACGTGCTCTGGAGGCTTTGTTCTACCTTCTTCCTGTCAACATCTTTGGTAAGCAGAGAGCGTCAACTACGGCTGCACGACTCTCTGCCGTGTTTGAGTGGAAATTTCTTCAGACGGGCCACTCGACGATTGGCAGGCCGCTAAAGGCAGATGTGGAGAATAGTGACTACACGATACCGATTGCATGCTTTGAAAAAGGTTTCCGCACTCTTCTCCCCTCAAGGTAATCCTGGGGGAACAGGTCAATAATAGAAACCGGAAGTATACAATTCTACACTGACGTCTCCAAGCTAGACGGCAAAGTCGGAGTAGGAGCCTATTGTGACAAATTAAATGTGAATATATCCGTTCGTCTTCCTGATCACTGCAGTGTGTACCAGGCGGAGGTGGTAACGATTGAGGAAGCGCTGACTTGGTTGAAGCATAATGTCATATCCACAAGGGATATAACAATATATGTGGACAGTCAGGCGGCAATCAAGTCGCTGGAATGAGTTTCTCTGACGTCCGTGGTGGCATTGAAGTCTTAACGAGATGAGTCAGCATTTCAATATCCAGATAGTCTGGGTCCCCGGTCACTCGGACGTACTGGGGAACTGAAGGGCGGACGAACTGGCAAGGCAAGGTACAACTCTTAAATTGAAATCAAAAAGGGCAAATCTGGGGAGGCCCATAGCAGCGTTTTATAGGGCGCTTAGAAATTAGGCGATAGCCTTGGCAAAGAAGAGGTGGACTAACACCATAACATGCTATGTAGCGCGGCAAGTCTGGCCGAAACTGGACTTGAAGCGCTCCAAAACACTACTATCCCTCCGTAGACCTGACTTAAGTATAGTCGTGGGGTGCTCACAGGACACTGCCTCATTGGGGAGCATGCGAGGAGACTTAGGTCAATGGCAAATAACTTCTGTAGAAGCTGTATGGATGAAGAGGAGGAAGAGACTTTCAGCCACTTCCTCTGCTAATGCCCGGCGCTAGCTTACAGGAGGCATAAACATCTGGGCAAGTATAGTTTGGACGGCCTTATGGATCTCGAGAACTGCAATGTGCGGGATATCTTACGCTACATAAGTAGCTCAAAATGGTTCCAATGAAGGTGTAAGGGGAGCAGGATCCCTTGGTATCACAACGGACCGTCATCGGTCTATGTGTGCGTTTTGGCGGCCACTCTAACCTAACCTAACCTAACCTAAAGTTTAGAAAAGACAATGGAAAATCAGTCATTAATCTGTTCAAATAAAAAGCTTAATCTGTTTGTTTATTAGACGTGCTTTATATTTTAGATTTTTTTTTTGTATAAAGCTTTCTTTAAAAGCTTTTACAAAAGAAAGATTTTCTATTTTAATAAAATAAAATCCAGTCCAACCCTGAAAACCTTTAGTATATGTCACTTAGAAAAGTTCAACATTTTGAATTTCTAACGATAGCTCACTGAAAAGCTCACTTGGTTAAAAAATTAAAAATTACAATTCTTTTAAACCTGAAATACTGAATTTCTGATTAATACTTAATTCTAATAATACTTAAGTCTATTCATTAACAGCTCCAATTTAAACTCTCTGTTTACCTAAAAGTGCAAGTCAAAGCTTGAATAATGTAATAGCATATGAGTTTTATAAGTTTTAAGCTATGAAAATGCTTATTATAATTTGTTATTTTTTATACGTAAAAGTTTATTTTCAAAGCGTTAATTAACTGCCAAAGTTCCGCAGTATAAAAGCTCCACCATTTTAATTTTAATTCATTTGAAAACCTAATTTCACACACTAATTTCTGAATAACTCAAGAAGATTTTATTTAAAGTTTCAAAATGTATTTTTGAAAAGCTCAATTTGAACTGATAAATGGTTGAGCTTTTTATTTTATGTTATTTTATTCTATCTAAAATGATAACCAGAATGATACGATTCAAGTGCTTTTAGTAAACACTAAAGGAATAAAGAGCTTTTTTCTTAACAAAAAGTCACTAAAGCCTGTAAAATATAATAGATGCTATGAAACTTACTTAAATGAAAAAAAATTCCGCCGTTGGTGGAATATAATAATAATTATATGTTGGTTCTTATTTTATTTTTATTATATATTGGACGGTAGTAATTTTGAAATTTGGAGACCCCGCAGTAATTAAGTTTTACGATTACAAATAAAAATTCTTTATCCAGTTCATCAATAAATAATTGCCTTTGAATAGAGAATTCTCGTTTAAATCTATATAAAAGATCGTTTGTCACGAATTTATATTATTTGGTTAGTCTTAATTATTAAGAAGCTATAAGTTAGGTATTGGTGACCCACGAAATATAATTCATAAAGCCATTACAAAATTCCTTCGAGCCAACGATTTCCGTTCATTACCCTCTAAAATTGTCCTCTACAATGTGGTACTTGCAATTATGTTACTCTTCAGCTTTAGTATTTATGACTTTTTAAAATATTCTTTGGCCATTTTACAAAAGCAGCAATTCAATCTCAAATCGATTCTTGAACGATATAAAAATCTTGAAGGTGAACAAATTTTTACAAACTTGGGTTAAGAGGATAAAATAAAGCAGAGTTCAAAAACAATCACCACACTACACTTTTCATTTTGTGATAGTCACGTGATATTTATATAGTTTCTATATTTTATTTCTTTCAGACAAGTCAGGCCTGGCGTAACTCACCCCCTGGACCCCTTGGTTTTTGAAAGGTTAGTGTAACATAAACTTTTTATTGGTTTGTAGACTAAAATAAAATTGAATATTTCCACAGTTATCAAATTTAAAGATAATAAACTGTATGTCAATGAACTTTTAAAAGAAGGATCACACGAAATAAAAAGTGGTGTTTAAAAAAAAAAAAATTGGGGTAATTTTCTGTCTACTCTGATATTTTACAGGGGTGTCTGGCCTTTTTGTATAACTCGTAGTTCTTTACACATAACAAACAGTCTTCCTCTCTAAGTTCATTTTACCTGGATTCTTCGTTTTCAAATCGACAAGTTTAGTATACTATTCCTTTTCAATTTGTCATACTTATATAAAACGATAGTACTAAATAGGAACTTGTTTTGTGGATGTGTAAATAAACGAGCTTCAGATTTTTTTTTTTTTTTTCATAAATTAAACTATGACAAATTCATAAATTAAACTAGGACAAATTCATAAACTAAACTATGACATAAGTAAATTAAACCTAGACATTTTCTTATAAACTATGATTTACGGAAAAATATTTTAATGTTGTTCATAGTTAATAGAGAATGTTAAAATTAAAGTTTGCAGTCGTTGGATGAAGAATATTTCTAGTCGTTCGCCGAACAACAAGAATACTATAAAAAATGTATAAAACAAGTGATTCTGAGCTTCATATAATTTATGTTTGTATATGGTTTAACCTATAAACACAATACCTTACAGTAATTTTGATTAAAAGAAAAAAACAAATCTTTATTAATACACAAAGGTATAAATTCCAGACATATTAAATTAACCGAACAACACAAAAACAAACTACAAGTTCCACTTGATTACCATAACTCTTACGTTATATTATTACCATTATTTTAATAGTAATCATCATGGTTACTTCTAAAAATTAAAATTATTAATAATTTTTCTGTGTTCTTAATATAGAGAAGAAATTTTGAGGTCATCATCAATTTTGTCATGCACCAAATATAAATTTTATTATTATTTCTAATAATTATTATTTTATATTATATATAATAAACAAACCAACAAAATATTTTTACTATTATGGTTTTTAACAAATTTTTATTGTTATTAACAAAACAACAAAAATCCCTGTAATAATTTTTTTTTTTTTTTTTTTTTTTTTTTCAAGACATTTGACTTTCTACTTCTTTTCTGACTCGTATACTCGTGTTCGTGTTTTATATACACACAAAATTTTCTGCTTGATTAAAGTGTACACTTCTATATACAAAACTATCGTTATAACTATACGGGATGGGGTGTAAAGAAAGTAATTTCATTCAATTTTAAACTACATCATATGTAATATTTACTAAGCATAGACACACTTTTGGTTTTGCACGAGATATTAACAGCGTGAGATTTATTATTATAAACTGATGAATATAAATGGCGAAATGTAAAAGTACGCGATTTTTAACTTTTTTTTTTTGTTTTTTTTTTGTAATTAAATTTTGGTGAAAAAACGTGTTGGGTGGTGGTGGTGATCTTGTATGTTGTGCACAATTTTTTTTTTATGTCTCCCGGCTTTATTATGATTTTGACTTGATCATAAAAAAATTTAAAAATATTGACCGTGTTCGCGATTTCTTAGTTTTTTTTTATGTGTAATAAAAACAATAAATTAGTTTCATACCTCAACTTTGTTTTGACTTTATAGGTTAGCTTTGACCTGTGAGATTTTGCAAAGTGTTGCTCTCTAGTAATTTATTAATTGAAGACTTGACGTGTTATTAATTTACCTGAAAAGATATAGAGAAAAAGAAATTGTTTATTTCAATTAAATAGAAAATATTTATGAAGTTTAAATGAATTGTTTATTGGGTCGGGAAAAAATCATTTCACCTTTAGTACGATATAAATATTTCTGCAGACTGTAAAATATAGGCAATAAAATATAAAACTATAAACTACTTTTATAAACTAAAAGAATGTTAGCAGTTAATAATAATGATGCCAAATTAGTACAATTTGATGAAGGTGATCTAATTTAAAACTTGTTTGCGTTATAAAATATTTTACTGGTTTGGAAAACTAATAATTATCTTTTAACTTGCAAGACCAGGCCACGCTGGAAATATATTTTACTTTTGATGGTCAAGGATATGAGAATGACAGAAGTAATGAAGTAACAATAATAATTTTGAATTAAACACTTATATATCGTTATTAAGGACTGTGAGGAGAGATAAGAATTAGTGAGGCACGTTAGGGGCCAATAATTTCTAGTTTTAAGGCAGTTTTTAAAATATTAAAGATTAGTGCTATGAAAGAAAATCAAAACATTGCCAAAAAGACAGGATTTACTCGTATAACAAGGGCTTCTGCTGGGGATCAAGGACTTTGAATCTCAACTTTAAAAATAAAACGTTAATCTTGACTGAATCAGTAGTGATGAATAAGTTTAATAAACCGAAATTTAGTTTTTAAGAAATGATAAATTAAAAATTTTGCGTTGTGCGTCTTAAGCTTCCACCAAACCAAAGAATATTTTATTAATAAAACCAAAATGCCTAAAGAACACAAGGGAAAGAAAGACAGACTGTGGTGATGCAATGATTGAAAGCATTCAGAAGCTACTGATAGACGGCGCACTATGATTGCATAATCCTCCGAGGAAGAAGATGATGATAGTTCCAAGCACCAGCGCGAACTAGAACATCGAAACGTTGAGCTACTACAAAAAAACATTGATCTTTGAAATTAAAAAGATTGAGCGTTTGAAGAAAGAGAATAAGTTGAGTAGAAGTAATCGAAATATCCCGAATGAAGAACCATTCAGTAGAAATTCAGTATAGATGATGCCTATTCAGTTAAGAAGTAGATAGAATGTGTTGATGAGACAGGTCAATGCTTAGGTTCTACCGACCTCCAGAAAACGGTATACTCAAAAAAATTCTGACTGGCACTTATTAAGTGAATTGCAAATAAAAAAAAAAGTAACTAATTCTACAATAGTATTTCCATTTCACTTATAGCTAGAGTTAAATTAGACCAAACTGTTGCGAAATTATCATCTGTTTGTTCCTCACGATTGCTTTCGTAAGTAGGTATGTCGGCCAGCATCTCATCAGTTGGTTTGTATTCAATATTTATGAGACTTTTTTCGACCTTCTCACGAATGAACTCTGATTTTATTTCAATATGTTTGGTACGCGCAGATGATGAATTGTTGATTGCCAATTGTATTGCGCTTTTGTTGTCACAGTATAACACCATTTGTTTAGATGACGAAGGCATAAGCTCGAGTTGAAGTCGCTTGAGCCAAATAGATTCTTGTATTGCACATACCATCGCCATCAATTCTGCTTCGGTCGTCGAAAGTGCAATAGTTGATTGACGTTTTCATCTCCAAGAAACAGCTGCACCCTGCATGGTGAAAACATAGCCAGTGGTCGACTTTCTTTCGTCGAGATCACTAGCCCAATCTGCATCACAATAGCCTCTGATTTCATTCGAAGGCTTCTGATAGACCAATTTCTTATCGATCGTTGCTTTCAAGTATCGCAGCACACGTTTGATCGCTGTCTTTCCCGGATTTTTGCTATATCGACTCAACAAATTCACTGCATAGCAAATATCCGGTCGAGTTTTATGCGCCACAAACTACAAACTACCAATTGCTTGCATATACGGTACGTTTGATATCTCTTGTTGTTCATCACTTGATTTTGGACACATGCTAGAGGAAACTTTCTGATTTAAATCCAACGGCGTAGAGATTGGATTGCAATCACTCATACCGAAATGATTGAGAATTTCGGATATGTACTGCGATTGGTCGATTGAAATTGTGGCAGCCACCCTGTCACGAGTGATTTGAACTCCCAATGCGGATGATGCGTCACCTAAATCTTTCATCTCGAAGTGTCTGCACAACTCGTTCTTTAACAATCGTTCACTGTTTAATCGTTAGAGAAAATTAATACGTCGTCCACGTAAATAGCAAGAAATAACATTCTGCTACAATTCACCATATAGTAGATACATTGGTCGGCATTCGAACGCTTCAGACCAAATTTTACCAGCACACTATTCAGTTTCTCGTTCCATACACGACTTGATTGCTTTAATCCGTACAACGATCTATGCAGCTTGCAAACTTTGTTCGAATTATTCATAAATTCTTCGGGTTGATACATGTATATATCTTCTTTCAGCACTCCGTTGAGAAAAGCTGCAACTGCATCCATTTGACGAATATTTAGGTCGAATTTCGTTGCAATCGCCATAAGGAACCGAATCGATGTATACTTCACAACCGGAGAAAACGTTTCATGGTAGTCGACGCCATATTTTTGCGAAAAACCTTTCACCACCAATCTCGCCTTGTATCGCACAACTTCACCATCTGCATTGCTCTTAGTTTTAAACACCCATAGGTATTTTGTCACGAGGTAAATCGACCAAGGTCCAAGTTTGATTGTCACTCAATGATTTCATTTCTTCACACATAGCTTTTCTCCACAAATCAGCATTTGGACTCGACAATGCTTCGGCAACGATTTCAGGATCATTTCCAATAATTTCTTTTGTCAAAAAATTATAACGTATTATATCCATATTTCGGATACGTTCGGAACTACGAACTTGTTGCGGTGTTTCTACAAACTCATCTGGAATATACAAATCGTCACGATCACTATCAGTTGTAACGTTGCTGTCGAATGTCTCATTGGTAACCGGTAGATTTACTGCGTTGTTTACAATATTCAAATCGTTTACTTCGGTTTCGTTGACATTCTCAATTACATTGGCTTCACCAGACGTTTCAATTTGTTCATCAGACGTCTTAAATATTCTTCTTTTATCGACAATGGAAGATCCAGCATCACGCACGCACAGCATCACGCAAATTACTGGGGAAAAAGAAGAATTAGTACTTGCATCTGCGTGCTCAATTATCTTCAGATTTGGCTCTTCAGGAAAGCTTAACTCTAAAAACAAAACATCTCTGCTTATCACGACTTTCTTAGTTGCCATATTGTACAACCGATACGCTTTTGATTCATTTGCTATACCCAAGCATAATACATTCAGTTGACTTCGTGTCGAGCTTCCGCCGTTTTTCCTTTGGCACATGTACCATCGCTTTGCATCTAAACACTCGTAACATGGTCAAACCTGGTTTTGTTTTCGACCAAAATTCTTCTGGTGTAGTCGATCGCATATTTCTGCATGGTATTCGGTTTATCGAACTCGTTCAATAAGAGTCCTATTGATACGCTCTGCAACACCATTTTGTTCGGGAGTGTATGGTGCGGTTTTTTGTTGTACAATTCTGCATTTCGCCAAAATATCGTCAAACTGTCCATTACAATACTCCGTTCCATTATCAGTGCGCAGGACTTTGATTGTTATTGAGCACTGATTTTCGACGAGAGCCTTGAACTCCAAAAACGTATTGAAAACTTGGTTTTTTTTCTCTCAACGGAAAAACAAATACCTTTTTGCTGTAATCATCGACAAATGTAACGAAATATATTTCGCACATCGAACTGTTCGCTCTTGCAGCGGACCACAGACGTCGGAATGAACCAAATCAAGCAAATGTTCAGCACGATTACCAACATCATTAAATGAAGCGCGAGTTTGCTTCCCTTTAATGCAAACAATGCATTTGTTGTTGCTTCCTACGCTCCAATTTACACCAATTACGGCGCCACACACAAATGTGTCCTAAACGTCGATGCCACAAATTATTATCTATTTTGCCACTGAGTGCCGTTTCATTCATTGAAATTTCGATTTTATTTTCACATATCGGTAATATACAATCCAGCCGATACAAGTCGTTGACCAATGTCGCCGTTGCTATTAAATTATTTTCTGCATTGAAAATTTTGCAATTTTCTACGGAAAGCAAATTTGCACACAAACCCGGAACGTATTGAACATTTGTCAACGTTGTATTTGTTTTCGACGTTCCATTCAATAGGGTTATCTTTACTTCACCAACACAATCAATTTTCAATTTGTCTTTGTTTGCAACAACAACTTCTTTATTCAATGGCACTTTAGATTTATTAACAATGGACTTAGAGTTTGTCATGTGTGCCGATGCACGAGAATCAATAAACCAATCACATGAATATGTATTATTCACCAAAAATGTCGTATACAAAGGGTTTTCATTTTTTTTTCTCCTTTTTCTTTGGACAATCTCTGGCGAAATGTCCCGTGTGACCACACGAATGACATTTGAACATGAAATTCGTCTTTTTTTTGTTTGATCGGTTGATGTTCCATTTAGTTAACATTGCATTATCACTATTACTCGAGTCGTATTTCACTTCTTGCAATAGCAATGTTTTCACTGAATCCGTTGTCAATTTTGTTGTTGAATTTTCTACTGCCATTACTAGTGGTTTGTAATCGTCGGGCAGCTCAGCCAACATTAGCGATGCGATTATTTCATCTGACATTTCCAAACCAGCCTTTTTCACTTTGATAGAAATCATTACCATACGATTCACATATGATTCCATTGAATCGCAATCAGACAGCTTCAATTGGACAAATTCTTTCAGCAAGGTTACTCGTCTACACTGAAAACATTTTTGTGCATTTTATTTACGAATGGCGTTCGTAACCCGCAATTTGTACTATTAATGTAAAAATTACTATATTTACGAAACAAACCAAATTTAGAAAAAAATTCATAAACATTTGTGCGTTAATAGTACGAATCATAGTTCATAAACTAAAAAATGGTTTAGTTTATTGGGCTATAGATATAATACATTCTCATGTTGTTTGCGTATTAGTGCAATTTGCATGATTTTATTAAAAAACTACATTTATGAACAATTCATAATATTTATGAATAAGACGAGAGCGAAAATATTGGTTAAATACTTATTGTTCGTTATATTAACGAATGTGGCACTACAATATATGACTATTATAATTCGAATTTTAAATGTATGTATGTGTGGGTGGCTGCTTATGTTTGAAGAAATCATACTTTTATGACATCTATTGAATAAGAATTTCTTTTGTCATTTCCACGTCCGGAACAGAAAGTGCTACAGAAGTGAAATGCATACCGAAATATGCCTTGTATACACACGCCAGATATTAGTGATTTTTCATTTTCCAAGTAAAAGAAATCGAAAAAAAAAAATCTAGTAGACATAAAATTTCAGCAACCGTCTTTTTTCAATTTGATTTTGATGAAAATGTTCATAAATAATACAATTAAATTGTAAATTTCAAGTTTTTTTCACGTATTATTGATAAATTCCTTCATTAAATTAATAACACGAACAAATTCATATATTATACATAAGAGCTCCATTGCATTTCTAATTATGCGGAAAGATCAAGTTTGATCATTACGTAATGTATATGAATTTGTTCGTACTATTAATTATTGGACGAATCTATTCGTAGCATCTATGAAAATTAAGTAAAGTTGAATAATATTCGGAACAACGAAAGTAAATAAATTGCTTTCGCTTCTTTATTAACAATTGCGTGTTTGAAAGGAACAACTGTAATAATTTACATTGTAAAATATTTAATGTAACAGATTTTTGTATGCTGGAAAACCCGGTATAGATTTTTTGAATTTATTCATCAATCGACTCAAAAATTTACATTCTTGCTATGAACCATACGTAAATTATGTAGTTTTGTGTATAAATTATCGTTCCTACGCATCCTACACATAATGAATTACTTTCAGTATATTTATGAAAATAATCATCATATTTGTGAATTATTCGTAACTGCTGAGTATTCCATTCTTCCAATACACGAATAATTTCGTAAATACAAATAATCAATTTCTAAACTTATATGTATGAATTTATACGTCAATGTGATTTAACATTTCATTAGTATTATGAAAAATTTCATTGTATCTTTAATTCTTGCGTTCAAGCTGTTCATCCAAAAATGCTTTTAACTGCTTTAAAATAATAACATTTTTCGTATCTTATACGAATCAATTCATAAATACTACAACGTAAGTAGTTAAGATTAAAATAAAAAAAATTGTGTATTTCACTATATTAACGTACGATTTGCTTACTATTAACGAAGGGTCGTATCGGCTCAGTTTTAACGAATTATTCTTACTATTAATGCAGTTTTTGTCTATATTGATGTAGGATTTTTTCAGTCTATACAAGCCGCTATCTTCAAATGCTCTTGTCAAGGCGGTCCATGCTTGTTTCGCTGTTTTTGCATTTGCGATGTACACGTAAAAAAAAATGTAAATTGCAATTTTGAATACAAAATAATTGCGACAAAATACTTGTCAGACACTTGTTTCCTTTTTAGGCGACACTTATTTTATGGAAATCTGGGCCCATAACCTGATGGTCTTCGATAATTAAATAAGAGCTTAAAGAACACGTCTGTTTTGTACAATAAGCAAAACCGGGAAAACAAAGTTTTTATTTTCTAATACATTTACGTTTTACATGATTGACTTTGCCAGTATCACACTGAACTTTAATTGACAGATAAAGTTCTGTTCACACCAACATAAATTGACATATAAAGGTCTATTCACACTAACAAAGGCTGCCGACACCCCAAATACTTGGTATGAATTAACTGAAAACAATATTTTCGACTTAGAACAAAACAATGTAATATTGTTTGGAGCAACCGATATAGAAGACTTCAAAACAACTAGACCTTTACGAGCAAATAAAAGGTAAAACGAAACCCAAGCCAAGCTCAGCAGCGGTATAAAAAGTCATATTTGCAGTAAATGTTCCAATAAAGAAAAGAGTCCTAGATGTTTCAAATTCCAGAATTGAGGCATATTACGCCAAACCGCACGAAAAAAGCGTGGAAAAAAAGCGTGGAAGGTGAAAGGTTCAAGTCAGAGATTTAAAAAAAAAACTACAAAAATCTGATGGCTGTCAATAAATATTTGACGATTGATGCACTGGACTTTATTCGTCAAACCTGCTCGTTTGAGGGAGCTGAGCGACGATTTAGTAATTCCGGCGAAGGATGAGAAAGAAATATTGTCGAAACTCACAGCCGTATTAAAACTGGCCGAGGAGAACGGGTTAAAAAAAAAATGGTGAAAATGCCAGTTTTTATCCAGGTATATCCAATATTTAGGGTATGAAATAGAAGATGAACATGTGAATCCCTCAAACGAAGAAGACTGCTATTACTAAATTTCCAGAACCTAAGAATAAAATTTATGAAGTACGTAGTAATAGCAAAGCCTTTATCTGATTTTCTACGAAAAGATTTCAGATTTATTTTTTGGGCTGTACGAAAAGAGTCATTCGAACAACTAAAAAACAGTGTAACCAGCCAACCAATTGGCTTTATTCTTCTACGGCAGAAACGGATCAGCACACTGGAGCATGCACAATTGGTCTGGGTGCAATCTTATTGAAAAAGTGTGATGGAGAGGAAATCTGCTGTTCCGTATTCTATTATAGGAAAAAAATATCACTTTTAATATCAGCAGCTTTAAAGAAATCCAGGGTGTATCTACTACGGTTGAACTTTAAAATTATAACCGATTGCGCAGCATTTAAAGCACCGCTGGAGAAGAAATAGCTAACATCAAGAATTGTAGGATGGCCGTTTCAACTTGAGGAATTCAGTTACATGCTTAGACATCATCACGTTGTTGCTTTAAGCAGCAGCCCAGTTATACTTGCTTTCGAAGATGTGTCGAATAAAGTTAAAGCAGATCAAAGGGGTAGCGATATATTAAAGCCTGTTTTCAAACTACTGTTATCAGGTCAGTATGATGAATACGTTTCTAATAATTGTGTTATTTTTAAACAAGATAGTCTTTTGTACCACATCGACCATTTTTGTCATTTAACGGCAACGAAAAAGCAGTATAATTACATACTTTATTTAATAGAAGCATTTTATAAATTTGCTAAATTTGATCGATGAAAGTCTACAACATCCAAAGAGGTAATAAGGAAGCTCGATACCCAAAAGGCAATGTTTTGCAACCCACATTCACTTCTTCAGAATTTGAAGGCTATTGCTAATCCGACGGCATAGAGCATTCCATAAATACAACAGGAAATGATCAAGTGAAGCGCATAAACCTTATTATCATTCCTGCTCTAAGTAAAATAGCAATAGACAAACCAGAAGAGTGGTAGAAATTTACAGACAGATTGGAAAAACTTCTTAACAATTCATACTAAAGTAGCATCACAATGACACTATTTGAACTATTGCTTGGGATTAAAACGCGTTGCCTGGAAGACATAAGGCTAAAAGAAATAATTGAGCCGGAAGCAGCGCTAATTCATAATGAAAAGCGTCTAAAGTGAGCTTTTTCTTTGTTTTTAGAACATGTTTAGTACTTGTTCTAAATTTCAACCTCGCCCACATCTACGCTAGGTGCGCTAATGTAAATGATCACCATTCTTGTTCCATTACAAAGGCCGCGTTTGCTATTTAAATTTCTTAATAATATAACAATGCTTGTGAAGCGGCATTCCTGCAGGTGTAAGTTCATTAAGAAATTCAGTTGGATAGTTCTGCTTATCCTCATCGTTTGCATCGTCAATAGAGTCAAAACTGAAATAGTTATTAATTTCTCCTGAAAAACGTAACAAAACTTATTCGTTTATCTTATCTACGTCTGTATTCTTTGGACATAAGATTGTCATTTTGGAATACCTATCAACTTCGTTAGGAGATAATGTTTCCCCAAAGATTTCGGTAATTATCGAATCTTTACAAATGAGATCCGCTGGAATTTCAATAACGTCATCAGGAAGTCCACATTCGTTAGTTAAAGCTGCATCGCCTAGTTTGATTAACCAATCACTATATTCTGAGTCAATAGATCTTACATTGTTTTGAAGCCTAAGAATTTTAAAATTTCCCCACAAATTAGTAAATTTTATACTGGCTTCGACAATTGCTGATTGATTGCCAAGCACAACTATGGGAAGTGTCTGCTTGAAATCTCCTCCAAGTAACATTGTTTTACCCCCAAAAGGATTGTTATTTCTCATAATTTCCTTTAATAGTTTGTCAACTGTTTTTAAAGCAACACCAGGAGCCATAGTTGATTCATCCCATATTATTAATTTAGGTTTGCGTATTACTTCCGCATCAACAAATGCCCATCGCATAGAAGTTGTAGAAGTGTCCAAAATTGGTACAGGCAGTTTAAATTGGGAGTGGTAAGTTCTACCATCATCAAGAAGGTTAGCTGCTATTCCTGTTGAAGCAACAGGTAAAGTAATTTATTGACTCTCCGCGAATCGTACATAACAATGCTTTATATAAGTATGTTTTTCCTGCACCTCCTGGTTCATCAATAAAAACACTTGTGGGAATGGCACTCATTGTTAGCAGCGGTTATTTCAGTTGCAAAAGCTGTCTGTTGTTCTAGATTAAACGAAGATTGCATATCTAGACCTTTTTGTTGTTCGAGATGTACATCGTAGTATTGAAGAGGTGCAATTTAATTGTTAGCAGGACACGGAAGTCCAAAATCAGAACAACTTTTATCGTGAAGCTTAAGTGTATCTTGAATATCTTTTCACAAACATCTCACATTGAAAACAGTGATCATTATGTCCTTCATGACGATAAATGTAATCTTCACATATTTCTTTTTTTAAATTTGTTAGAAAGATCTGCATCATTAGAAGGAGACGCAAAAACACAAATATATGCAAACAGATCTCGTAATTGGCGCGGCATACCTACAATTACAGCGTCTGCGAGTGAATTATCCCAAGTTGCGTCATCATTAAATAAACCACGTTGTTGAGTCGCTCTGAATGTTTTCAATTCTTCGAAGGATGAAACCTCTGACACATGAAGTAGTAATAATCGTAAACAAAATTTTTCTATATCAGCCAAGCTTACAGAAAAATGCTTCCGATTGTGGTACCATGTACCTATGCTTTTATCGAACACATAATGGTTTGGTAAATCGTGATATTCGCATTTACATCCATTCGATTTAATTTAAAAAAAGCTGTTAGCATTGTGTCTTTATTAGTAGCTTGATTGATTCTTTCATACATATTTTCTTCTGTAAATATAACAGTTTTTTTCATTTGGTAGACAATACTATGCGATTGCTCGTGCATGTTGAAACTGAATAGGCGCCAGGCTGCTTCAGGAGCACTAACATACCTGGAGTCGATGTATGTTTTAATTTCATCGTGGTTGAGTTTGTAAACATATTTGAATAAGTATTTGACGCTTTGAATGGATGCACAACTCTCAACATTAATATGAAAATTAAACTTTATACTTAAATATGGATTGTATGGTACAATCCATCCATTGTCCACAATCTTATACCATTAAGTAAAATGCTATACCATTATTTCTTCTCCTGTATTTTGGATATCCATCACTGTTTGCTTAAATTTCGTTTTGAAATGTTTTCAGAAAATCTTTGCTACATTTTCCATCGATCATACATGGCGCGCAAACACTTTTGCTTCCACATGGACCATGTATCATGTGATTTGTTACAATAGCATGACGTCTAGGGTAAATATTAATATTCGGTATCTCGGCAGATATAATTTTGTCTAGTGCTGCTGGATCTTTTGGTTTGTCTTCATTTTTGACAATCAAAAGAACATGGGCATGTGGAAGTCCTCGTTCTTGGAATTCAATTACGTATATATTCGCTGTTAGGATACCAAAAATGTGTTTGTTGGAAATATCGTCCAGTAATTCCTGAAGTTTTAATTTGAATACACGGGCCACCAAATCAGGGCGGAATTCAGGGGATTGTCCATCTAATAAATTATCTGTAATTTCAACCCATTTGGTATTACATGTCATTGTAATAAAAAAGTCTGGTTTACCATATTTTCTTACGATTGCCATGGCATCTTGATAATTTTGAGCCATGTTTCTTGGACTACCTTGAAAGGATGATGGCAGTATAATTACTATTCCAGGGACTAAGCCTTGGTTGACAGCTTCACTTTGTAGGAAATCCATTAGCCCACTGTACTTTTCAGCTTTAAGCTTGCTTTGGTTTTGCCGAACTTAATTAAGTCAGTTTTCCACTATACAAAAAAGCGTTGAAATCATTATGAACATATAGTCGATATCCGTAGTATTGCATTTGAGTAATTCCAATTCTTGGGTTTTGAGCTTGGCGAATTCTCATATTTAAACATGTTGGAGGCCTAAATAGAGGCAGGTCTACTCCCCAACTTTGGTTTCTAAATGGAAAAAATAAAGGGTATACCATGGGATCTAAATTAGGGTCTAGCATGCTTATTCGTTCAGTTTTCCTGGAATTTAAATTATCTAGATCTATAAGCATTGTATCGCCGTTGATCAGACCTCCAATCTTGAACTATTGCCATACTAATTGTAGGCGGTGCTACATTATTTGTCTCGGCATCACGGATAGATTCTTGCTCTACTTCATACGTCATTTTAAAAGCCAGATCAAATGGGTTGATTGTTGCCATGAAAGAACTTAATTCACCCATGAGTTGAGCATTGCACCTTGAATTTTCTGCGATTCCCATTCGCTGTCCCGATGCTTCGTCTGTTTCAAGAACGCACAGTTGAGCGAATTTTCTTTGATCTCCATTTTCCGGGTGCAAAGCTTTTGCACTATTATAAATTTGACCATGTATTCGAGGACAATACGGGCCATACCTGGGGGTGGTGCTATATTAGCACCTATTGATGCAAATGCCAATGAACTATTAATAGATCGAATATTGTAAAAGAAATTTTTTGAATATTCGAGTTGGTTAGTCATCAGTTGTTTTAATATAGGTGGTATTGAAATTGGGTCTAAACCAACCTTTCCTTTTTGACAACAATGAGCAAAAAGCTTGTCTTACGGTAGCTCACGTGGAAAGTATTTCACGTTGCATGAACCACAACATACATTCTTTTCCCCAGATTTAAATTCTATAACGGTTGATTCATCAAATCCATCCGTCGGCTCGAGTATATTGTCTGTTCGTTGCATTCTACTATTTAACCTAATATTTTGTCGACGTATTCTTTGTTGCTCTATTTTTCTTCGGTTTGAAGCAAAACGTTCTTCTTCTGTTAATCTGGGCCGTCCAGGCATTCTAAACATATTATTAACGGATATCCTAATATTTTGTCGTCATATTCTTTGCTGCTTCATATTTCTTTGCTTTGATACAGCATTCTCTTCTTCTGTCATTCTTCGTCGAGGCATTTTAAAAATAAAAATTTATTGAATACAAATGAAAAATTATTCCAAAAGCAACTGAACAAAATAAGCAACGAAAAACGAAAAAGATAATGGATAGGTGAGATTATTACAGAGCACTTGATCTATTCATAAAAATTACAGGCGCTGACTTACCAGCGTATTTAACATGATATGTTTTCTTATTTTAATTCTAAATTTTATGAAATCAGTTATCCTATATAAAGTCGGTATAAAGTGAATAGCGCTTAGCCAGAGCATTTCACCTATTCATAAAAAATTACAGGTGCTAACTTACCAGCGAATAAATTCCCAAATAAAGCTAAAAAGATAAGATTCAATTACATAAAATAACAACACACTAAACAAAGTCAAGAACGCTTCATATATAGGGTGGGCCATCTAACTTTCTTTTTTTGAACTAGCGATTATTTTGAGTACGGTAAGGGTTATGTCACTTTTGATTTGACAGCAAATTAGGTTTATCCTTCCGCTGAACGAAAATGGTTGTGTATTCGCTTGAACAACGCTGGGAAATATTGAAACATTACTTCGAAAATCTTGGCAAAAAAATCATTTTTTCGGATGAGGAGCATTTCCATCTTGGCGGCTTGTTTACAAGCAGAATTGTCGCATTTGGGGCACGGAGAACCCGCACGTGATCGTAGAGAAGCCGATGCATCCATAACGAGTGACTATTTGGTGCGGATTTTGGTCCGGTGGCATCATTGGGCCATTTCTCTTTGAAAATGAGCAAGGAGCCGCCGTTACTGTCAATGGTGAGCGCTACCGCGCCATGATAAACGATTTTTTGTTCCCGGCACTTGAAGTTTCAACAAGACGGCGCTCTGTGCCACACAGCACACGTTTCAATTGATCTTTTGCGCACTGTCTTCGAAGATCGAATTATTAGCCGAAATGCTAATGTGATTTGGCCGCCTCGGAGCTGTGATTTGACGCCGTTGGACTATTATCTTTGGGATGCCATAAAGATAAGTGTTACGCCGATAAACCAGCAACGATTGACGCTGTCAAGAACAACATTCGCATTGCAATTGAAGACATAATGCCGCATACCATCGAAAATATGCTCAAAAATTGGACCGACCGTATGGGGTACGTCAAGGCCAGCCGAGGCAGTCATATGAATAAAATAGTATTCCATAATTAATCGGAAGGATTGTTCTTTACAATGAAAAAATAAATTTGAAAAAATATTGAGAACTTTTTGTTTTATTGCATTTTAAAAAAAAAATTTATTTGGCCTACCCTGTATAGTTTTTATGGAATTTAAAGAAATATAATTTACAAAACTGACAGAGTTGAAACAATTTATAGAATAATAGAATCTTCAGAATTAAAAAAATTTATAAAACTCATAAAATGTATATTACATTTTGAAAATTTTTAGAATTATTAGAATTTCTAGCATTTATAAAATTGATAAAAATTATAAAATTTAAAGAATTTAAATTTTTTTTTAAAATTATAGAGTTTATTATATATATACTTATTAGAATTTACAAAATTTATAGCATTTGTAGAATTTTTAGAATTTATAAAATTTTTCGTATTTACTGAATTAATACTATTTATAGAATTCAAAGAATTTATAGGATATTTAAAATTTATGGAAACACATATAATTAACCATGGAAATCAGTAGAATTTAAAAAAATTATAGAATTGACAAAGATTTGACGAATTTATAAAATTAATAATTTACTGAACTTGGAGGTTTAACAGAATTTATAGAATTAAGAGGATTTATAGTGTTTATGGAATTTAAAGAAATATAATTTACAGAACTGACAGAGTTGAAACAATTTATAGAATAATAGAATCTTCAGAATTGAAAAAATTTATAAAATTCATAAAATTTATATTACATTTTAAAAATTCTTAGAATTATTAAAATTTATAGCATTTGTAGAATTTTTAGAATTTATAAAATTTTTCATATTTACTGAATAATTACTATTTATAGAATTCAAAGAATTTATAAGATATTTAAAATTTATGGAAACACATAGAATTAATATGGAAATCAGTAGAATTTAAAATATTTATAGAATTAATAGAATTTTTAATATTTCTAGAATTTATAAAATTCATAAAATTTTTAATATTTATACGGTATTTACACTTATAACGTTTTCTAACATAATAAGAATTTTTAAATTTTATAAAATTTAAGTTACTGAATTTTTAGACCTTATAAAATTTACAGAATTTTACATACATACTTATACCTGAAAAAAACTACTATGCTTGAAAGAACCTTAAATTTGGTAAAATTCTTGTTTAACCATTTGCGATCTTACTAAGTTTATATACAGATGTCATGCTGGTTGGAATTAATTTTGAACGAACAGTAATACATATTCTGGAAAAACAAAATTTATTAATTCTGTTTTAATTATTTAAAGAAGTGAAAATGCCTAATTACACTTAAGCACAATAAGGGACTTTAACGAATTTATTTGCGACCTTAATCGATGTCAAGGATAGTTCTTTGCTGTGGTGGCTGAGAGCAGACATACGAACATTATTTGCGAGTAACAGTGGATTCGAATTTATTTATGGTTGTAAAATATACAAAAAAATTCATTCATAAATTTCAATCCAACTGAGTCCGCTAAATAGTCCACTACCAAATATGCGAACCGTTGCAATACTTAAAATAGTATGTACGGCATAAGGCACGCCTCCAATTTATTCTCATTAAATTCTACGCTGTTAGCCCAGTAATAGCAGCTGCGGAGGTCTCATGGCAACTGGAGCTAAAGATAATTTACAAGCGTTTAAAATTACTTCAGAGAGAAGAGATAATAAACTTGTTGCCAATTTATTATTCTGTTTATACCAAACAATTATTTTTTATGATGTCAAGAAATTTTTGCTTGGTGGTCATTAAATTAAAATGATCAAATAAATATCTATTGCTGGCCATTTTTTATTAAGCAAAATAGTAAGACAACATTTTTCTGTTTAGAAAGTTATAATGGAAACATCTTTTTTTTTCATGCATCGCCCAGCAAACATTCGAAATGGAATACGTAGTGGTTCCTGTGCACGCAACACTACTGCCACAATTAAAATTTGAAAGGACCAAAAATATCCAAACTCTTAGAATTCCGATTCCAACGAAACGGAAACATAATTCTACTATTATTACTACAATTACTACACCCCGCAACTCGGCTCCTTTTTTGTTAATGATCTTCCAGCTTTCTAACTCACTTAAATGTAATATTTTCCACAGTGTTGACTTTAGATATCTGAGAACCGCGAGCAAGACTATTGAGACGTTCACATTAATTTTTAGTCTTGATAACGAGAGAAATACTGAAATTGGTTGTGATTTAGCCAAACGGATTTAGTAAATTTTTCGTGATTTGTATCAGGATTTGATATTTTATTAGTACATTTTCAAAACTATGCTGAAACGATATGAATTTTGCTTGGTGAAGTACCGATCTTAAATTGACTGGTGTGTTGTGCATCACGTAGATTTTTTCGACTAACATATGGACTATTAATCAGCAGACTTGTAACGTATAAAGTCTCCTCGTGAGGTTGATTTTCATTTTAGTAGTCAGTTTTATTAAGAAACAGTCTCAATTATTTGAAGTACATATGTAAGCCTTTTGATTGTAAAAAATTAAAACTTGTGCCACAATGGTGTAGCGCAGGCGCCACCATTGTTTTTAAAACATATGAACATTTTTTAGTTGTCGTGAAAAAATACTCATAGCATAATCATAAAACGGTGATTAACTGGGTGTTTAAGTTGCAATAGAAGGTGCTGATTCAAGAAATCTTATAAAGATTTTAAGCATAAGCTTAACTATCACAAGACACGTGAGTTCTACTTCATGCAACAACAAAACCATTCGTGATGGTTTATCTATATATTCTTATCTGTGGTTTAATTTACTTGGTTGACTAGTTCATTGATGATAGGCCTAGCAACTAACTAATATTTGTAATTTTTTGGTCAAAATTGGTCACAAATGTAATTATCTCTTGCCAGTACTGCCGTATTTCAGAACAAAATCGGGCTCCAAGCATTATGTCTCATGAAATGATCGATTAATCGTAGAAATGATCGATTAAGCATTTGCTCTAATTCTGTTTAGGTTCATCAGCGTAAATTCGAGTGTGAAAGTATTCATTGCGATTTAAATGGAGGGTTCATCTGGTTTGTCCCATATATGGTTTTTTTTCGGGAGATTGAGTCATTTTGATTTAAGTTTGATCTGAAAACTTTTACTCTATTCACAACTTAACTTAATTCACAGCTTAAAAGCCTTTTTACCTCTAATAACGTCACCAAGCCAAGCATTACAGAGGAATAAATTAAATGTGTACACATATCCACTTTAGCCTAAAGTTGAATGCTCTTTCTATCACCTTCATCGCTGTTTAAACAACTTAATGAAATTTTTCTGTCGTTGCGCACTTAATTGTTTTTAACCATAATTTTCATTTATCTTACAAAAAAATAAATTATTAATTATAATTAACCCCGGAAATAATTAAATTACCCAGGCAAACATATAAAGTAAAAAAAAAAAAAAATTAATTAATTTAATTATCGTCAAGTCATTCTACAGGAAAATTGATATCATCTCTATTATCACACTTACACTATTTTATGCATTGTCATATTTTCTCTATATATTTTAATCTCTTATCTGCACTTGATCAATATGACTTTGTTGAAGATAGAGGAGACTGAGACATGAAAAAAAAATGTAAAAAATAGTCACCATCATCATCAATCAACACGAAGAAGAAAATATTTGTATGAATACGAAAAGAAAAGTAAACTTCCTCATTTTACTTCAGCAACCATTAAAACACGAAAAAAACAAAAACAAAAGAAAACATAATTTTCCCATCAGATCATCATCTTACAATATACTTATACTATATACCGAGAGTTCATTCTACATGGATGAGATTTTCTTTATTACTTTAATACATTCAACCTTTACTAATTATTTCCTTATATGATCGCGCGCGATACAACAATTATTTTTGTTTTTGTTTTTAAGACAACATTTTCGTTTTATTGTTTGCAAAATTTGCCGTTTTGTAGATCGATCATGATCGACTCCTTCATACATGTGCACGATCCTATCTATACATGAGCATCGGTATACATTGTGAAAGTGAAAGTTATTTATTTATAAACCATACATACTATATTGTATGTAATGTAAAAGGAAAATTATTGCGATCATAATTATTAATTTTAGTATGATCGTGCGATCATCGATCATCCATTTTTTTTGTTCTGTTATTGTTACTTTTACAAAGTCATTTCGCTTTTTTATTATTATTATTATTATTATTAATAATTACATGACATAAACGTATTTATTATTTCGTTCTAGCTTAACGCCTTTTAATTATTATTAAGAATAAACGCGATCGTACATTTGTAGATAAATGATCGTTGACGTAATTCTGAGACGCTTCACTAATAAATAACCAACAATTATATTTGTTCACATGAAATTTAATAAATATTTAAATGATTGATTGATTTATATTTCATGATCGCGCATACCTATATATATAATTATTTGTAATCGATCTTTTGATCGCGATCAATCAAATATTTTATTTTGGTAAAAATAATTTTTATTTCTTCTTATATGATATTATGTATGTGATGATCTTCGACCGTTATTTATTTGATTGAAACTTTTATTGTAAAATTGTAACAGGTACACATTTTTTTTTGTATTGTTTTGAAGATCACATTTACATATATTATATGATCAATTTTGATTGAATAGAAAATTGTGTGCGCCGCATTTTACAATATTCAGTGTCATTTAGAAGCAATGGAGGAAGATTAAATTTATAAACGACTGACAGGTGAAAGTTCTATACATAAGAACGTATACCAGGCAATAGAAGATCGCGATCATTATATTTTCCGCATCCAAATGCAAATGCATATAACTGTATATTCGATTCTGTCAAAATTCAATATATCTGCGCGCGTCCATAAAAAGTCATTTATTTTGTGTGCGCGAAACACAACCAAACAGTTAACATTGACTTCCTTCTAATTGTAAATCAAAAATCACATAAGATATATGTGTATATAGCATTCAACAGGTACTTGTTACACAACAAATCAACCAAAACCAAAACCAAACGAAAAAAATAAAAATATATAAAATTCTTGTGATATAAGACAACGACCGTTTTGAAGATCAAGATTAAATAACAACAACAACAACAACAACGACGAAAATTAAATACATATAATTGATTTACGAGTAAAGTTACAAGTGCAAAATGGCGGAGTAATGTCTATCGCGCAGCAATTAAAAAATATCTTCCGCCAACTTCTAGCCTCACTAACAAAAAAAAAAAAAAAAATAAACCGCGAAGACCAATTAAAATCCAAAAAAGTTTCGCGAAAGTATTTTTTTTTTTTGTAACGTTTATTATACAGGTTACAAAATCGCTACTGTCACCAATTTCCAATTGTTTTGTCATTCAAAAAATCCATAAAAAAGTTTGTTTTTGTATTTTGTGTGCGCGCGCGCTGCTTTAAGAAAAATGTAAGACAAGTATTTCTCTTCTTATATTTCGTCGATCGATTCTTATAAGAAAGGGGCGCGCGCGCACATGTACAAAATTCAATTAAATTTTTTTGTTTGTTTTATTTTTTTTTTGTTTTTTTTTATACAACAAAAGTCCAGGAAGTGACAACGAACTACATAGTAGAAAACCCATTTCTCCTCTAAGTACGAGTAAATGTAATGTCTGTCTGTCTGTTTGTCTGTCTTTCTCTGTAAAATTCTATAAGACGTTAACATTTTGTTTAGATTTTTTTTTTTTTTGTGTTTGGTTTTTCGATTTTTCAAACCACAAACAATATGACAATAGGAAAAGTATTTCGCGATGAATCGCCACCACATGCGCTAAGTGTGAAACAAAGGTGTTTAACTTTCGTGCACACGCACTCTCTCTCCGATAATTACTTTCATTATTTTTTTTATTTTTTTTGTTTAAAGTTTTTATTTGAACGGTTAAATTTGTCAATCATCCGGGGAATTATTCGAAAAACTATAAACGCGTCACCTAAACAATAGAAGTCTCACTTTTCAATTATTTCGTTTAAGTGTTTTGGACTGTGGCGTTTGGAATATTTTTATGTTAATTGGATATCGTAATGGTTAATTATGTGTTTTTCTTTAATTTAGGTGTGCGATCGCGTTTTTTATTGGTCAACACAATAATTATTGTAAATATGAAATGTGTTTTTACATTTGTTGTTGTTGTGCGCGAGTTTTTTTTTGTCATTTTCACTTTTTAATTATTGTTTTGGGGCAATTTAGTTTTATTTGCAGTTTAATGAAATTGAAAGAATTTTGTATTGTCTATTATTTGATGTTATTGGTCAAAGAAACTTTTCTCACTCAACATACTTGGGTTGGTTGAACCTTTACATAAAGAAAATATTTTTGAAGGGTATCGAACATCCAAGGTAATAGAAACCATGTACATTGGTACAATATATGATTAAAAGTTGATCTAGTTTTATTAATTACTTCGAAATTATTGAGAATTCTCAAGTTATATTCGAAGTTTGTGATATTTTTTGCGAGTTTTTTAGAAATTTGCATGACGCTCATTTATGTCAGTAAAGATTCGAGTTCAAAAATAATTTTTGAACTTCTAGATTTTAAGAACTATCATGTATCAATTAGAAAAATGTCTTTTATAGGTAATATCATATTGTACCCCGACTTAGGGTTCTACCCTGACGAACCATAAAAATTAGAAATCAATCACATGTTGTTTTGTCTTTTGTTAAAGCATGTCATCATTATGGTAATCCAGTCAATGTTGAGTATGACGTTTATTTATTTAAAATAAACTAAAATTACAAATTAAATAATTTTATTTACAATCAATATTGGCTTTAACAAATAAAAAACGAATTTATTCAAAACATTGAATAAATTTAAATTACCGGTACAATTTAATTGTTAAGACACTTGTAAATGAAGAATTACTAAATTTACTGGTGAACGATAAAAGTTTTTATCAGTAGAGAGTCTTTAAATGAAAATATATGTTTATCTGTAGGAACCGAAGAAACTTTAGTACAAGGACAAATTTTTTTTTTGTAAAAACTGAAATTTGTCGATATCCAGATATCATTACCGCCAGTTCATGGCGATTAATGGCTTGCCAAATACATACCATGTCCCTAAACTAGTTTAGTTTAAAAATGTATGTTCGATATTTTTAAAGAAAGGCAACGTCGAAAACTATTAAGGTGCCCTGCAGGATTTAAGCCTGTACTCCCTATCCCGCCCCCCCCCCCCTCAAAAATCAGTATCATTTCTTTGTTAAAAAATCCACCTCGGATTTATTTCAAAAAGAATTTTGACGCTTTTTGATGGAAGTCGTCTCTGATGGAATGAAAGTAAATGATTTGATATGGAGGAGGCGACAGATGATGCTTGTATATTAAAAAAAAAATTCAAAGCGAATATTTGACATTATTTGTTTAGATCTTCAATTCTAGTCCGGTTCATAACATTCTGAACGCCTTGCAGAAGTCATTTTCTTCTTTATAAGCTCAGTTGGGAAGAGCGTTAAACTGAAGATCTAAAGGTTTTTTTTTCTAGAACAAAATATTGGAAAATATTTTTTGGGGTTAGAACCAAATTTAATCTAAACGGGCTTCATTAATCGATATTGCTACATCCCATTTTGTGTATTATGGAAGATAATAAAATTTTTTGAAATCAAATCTGATGAAATAAAAAAAATAAAAAAATCGGGCCTAAATAGGCAATTATTGGATTGGTGAGAAAAAAATTGAAGCAATTATATACCATTAGTTGATGGGGTTAAAATAATAGACTTTATTGCTAAATTTAAGTAGATTTTGTGGTACTTACTTCTTTGTTATTTAAGGAGAGGCGAAAGTTCTTTGTTACATGACAAACCGAAATAGCTCAGTTGAGACTTGGAAGAGCGTTAGATTGAAGATATTGCAGACTTAAAAAAATATTGCTTATGTAATGTAAATTGCATTACCCAGTTAAAGGCTGTATTACAAAATAATACAAACCTTGCATTAAAAAAGATTTAATACAATTTGCATTAATTTGTAATACGGCAATTACATTCAATTTTAGTGCAACATTCCATTAGAATCGAAAGCAAGTTGTAGAAGAACCGTCAATCAACTGCATTAAAATTTATCAAAGACTGCATTAATAAAATATTTTAGAAATATTAAATTTTCCGGGGCTTGGTAATTTGGCCTTTGTTTTTGTTGCCTTGATGATCGAAATCTCAGTTTACTTTAAAAAATCAAACATTCGTTTAAGGTAATAAATTATAAATTCAGAACTGAAAAGCTTACATTTAACGTAATAGACATTTTCGAATTCAGAAAATCCAATTATTTTATTTGTCATTTAGTCGGTTTGATTTAGTGAATTTTATACCAGTAATGCAAAACTCGTTCATGATCTTATTATTCATATATACATTTAAGTCCGCTTGTTTTAGCGAATTTTATGTTGGTATAATTTTTCAATTTGAGCAGGTTGCTTTAAAATGTTTAATAGTTGTATTAAAAATATTTTGTAATGCAAATACTGCTTTAGAAATCCTCATAATTGCATTAAAATTTATTTTAACGCAACCATACTTTACAATTTAATAATATGTAAGTTGCATTACATAAGTCGTAATGCAAGGCTTGCATTAAAAATTAAAGTTATTTTTTCAACTGTGTACCTACTTACCATTCTCCTTCATATATTTGCTATAATAGTAATCTAAATATTATTTCATCGAGATCTGTCTTACCTGCAAATAAAAAATAAATAAAAGGAATAATTAGTAAATTAATAAAATCATCGTTTATATGATTACAAGCACAACATGATGAAAAACTGTTGTGAAATATTCTCTTTTTGAGTATTTGAGCTGAAGGTAATACAGTCAAAAAAATGTGGACTAGAATAGCTTTTGGTTAGAATAGCGGCAGAATAGGGTTTGTTGGTTTGTTTTTTGATCGAAATGTCATCGTACACCTGCATGTTGACTCCAGAGCTCCAGTCAAAAACAGTTCAGTCAAAAAAAAAAAAAAAAAAGAATGGAGTTTCGGTCAAAAATTAAAAGATAACTCAGTCAATATATTTTTAGTCTGAAAAGTCTTTTCAGAAGATAGTTCAACCAAAAAACTAAAAAAGCATTCACAAGCCAAAACTTTTTTGTCTGAGAATTTTTTGAGTTTTTGATTAAGAATATTTTATTTTGGAAAATGGAAATTTTCATTCTAATTTTAAAATTTAATTTCCCCTTTTACAGAACATTTTGAAATTAAACCTTAATTTTCCATATTTTATGAGTCGCTCATCAGCCAATTGTGACAGAAATACCTTTCTGGAAGGTTGTTTAGTGCGAGAGTCAGTTAAACAGTTTTCTGACAGAAACCCCTTTTTTTTGGACTGAAGTTCCTTTTTCAAAGGAGCTTTAATCACATTAGTTGACTTTTCAAATGGAATTTTAGTCAAAAATCCAAAAAGAATGCCTCTCAAAAGGAATTTTAGTCAAAAATCCCAAAAGAATGCCTCTTTGACTAGAGCACATTTTTAGTTTTTTGGTTGAACCTTCTAAAAAGGCGTTTTAATTCCGAACTACTTAGTTACCTTCTAATTTTGAAATGAAACTCCTTCCAGTTTTTTATTGAAATGACCGTTATTCCCGGCGACAAAGCATTTATATGACTGAAAAACTAATCAACAGAAAAAAGGCCTCATCACTGAATTGACCTCTGCAAAACTGACGTCACTTGCAAAGGGATTTTGTAACAGCTTTAGGCTTTTAGAGCTTCTCGAATGTTGATGAACACTACACTTCTTGAATCACAAGACATCTTTAAACTGCTCTGCAATTTGACCACACGCTCAAAAACATGGTTGGCTTGAGGTTTTAGAAAAAATGTGAAGTACTTTTAACTATAAATAGTTTACTGAAAATTGGTCTATATTTTGCGATAATGGGCAAATACTAGATAATGTAGCAAATCGCAAATCGAGAAATACGACTATTTGATCAATTTAATCAAGCAGATTTTCATTTAAATGTAATTTTTGCCCAAATTTTATTTGGTTCCCAATTAGTTTGTTACTTAAAAAAATTGTTTGCTTGCTAGATAATTTAGTATTTGCTCTGATGTTAGTAATTTTGAAATTTCGACTAACCATTAATTCAAACTTTTCGATAGGTATACAATTTTGAGGTCCAGGAAAATAACCCCTTGTGCCTCCCACCCTCTCGTCTCATAGCATCTGAATGTAACGATTCGCAAGTTATGGTGGAGAAGGAAGAAGCCCGGATAAACTAAAAATTTTTGTTTTATAAAAATGCTTAAAAAATGAATCTCCCCACCAAAAAATAAAAAATACAATATAAGTGCATAGGTCTTGACTTTAAAGTAAGTAGTGCATCTGGCTTAATCAGAATAGCATAGTTTCATTCAAATCAAATCGTTGCAGTTCAATGAAATCTAACCGTACCAAATATTGATTCTACCTAGTTCAAATGAAATCGATGTCTTGAATAGGATTGTTTGATCGTTTCACTCAAATCCACCGTTTTATTCAAATACTTCCCGGCCATTTCCACAAAAAATTCAGTATCAAGTACAGAAGAACCCAAATATTGAAAAAGGTTTTTCCTTGTTGTATCACTACTTCCTGCCAATACAAAATATGTAGTATGTATAATACTAGCCTTGTTTTGGTAATGCAGAGCTTTCTCATAAGTGACCGTTATTTCGCGTGTTACTCGTGGGATTAAATATGGTAAATACCGAATCAAATAATAGACAAACAAAACGAAATGAGAGTGACGCAATACTTAACCTCAAGGGGATGGGAGCCGGGGTTCAGAACGACACCTCATTTTTTCAGGAGCTCACAGATTTTGTAAAGGGGAACGGGACATCTCTGGGGGAGGCTTGCTGTAGACAGCCAGGCTACCATCTTTCACAATGATACTGAAAGAGGTAATTGAATGATATCGGCAGAAGAATTAGTATTCTGCAATGGTCTCTGCTTTAATCACCAGAGTGGATTAGTAGGAATTAAACAAACATCACCAATACTGTCCAGGTGGCCAGATTACAGCAGACGGATTATAAACTGACGGATGATAAAATACACATCTCTCCAAAGCAATGCTACTTCGATAAAACGAGACAAGTGGAGGAAGAGGAACTTAGGAAATAAAATGCACGCCAAAAATGTAGACCACAATCAAGAGGCAAAGCAACAATTGCAACGAGATTTAAAGCGGCCTGGCAGATTTGGAAGAGGCGATTGGAAGCAGGCTGTTTCAGAGGATGAAAATTGAGCAGAAAATCCCTGTTTCATAAGCAAATATAAACCGGGTAAAGGTAAACGGATTATCTCTGGCCCGGTCAAGGAAATTCAGTAAAGGAATCAAACATTGAAGGAGCTAAGGCGAAGTTAGATAAACCCGAAAATACACCTATCAAAGCTTAGGGAATGAGAAGGAAGAAGATACCACCCAAAATAAGGCTAAAATCTCTTTTAGTCAAACCGCAGATGGCCAAATTATGCACAAGTGTTTGGTGAAATCTGGAAAAATATCAACCCTGAAGCTGTGAATATGGAAGTAAAATCTGTATGTCGAGCCAGAACGGGAGAAGTCCCAACGGAACTTGAGCCCAAAACACTCGACTGCCCGGCTTTGGCCACCGCAAGGCAAAATATAAATACCCAACAGGAATAAGCAGGGCGTATTCATCAAATGTGGCGAAAAGGGTCATTTCAAGAAGGAATGTAAGGCGGAACCAAAATGCTTTCTCTGCACTGAACACGGAATTGCGCCTGAACATCTCAGACATGTAGCTGGGTTACCTGCTTGCCAAACCTCTAGGCAGCCCTGTAAGGGAATAATGCAGTTAAATGAAGGTCTTCTGAAAGACTAGGACGACGGATGCCCTACAAGATCTACTGAGGCTAGATGCAGGCGCAAACCTGTTGTTCATTAGAGAACAATAACGGAACAAAGAGGAAACTGAATAGCACTCCGATAATCATAGACCCCGAATTCGATTATGACCGAGAGTTGTAATGAGCAAAAACAACACGTACAAGAGCTGCTACTTGACTTCTAACGAAGCAATTCACGATTTCCTAATGAAATAGGTGGCGCTCTCGTCGTCGCTTGAGTGGCGGTATACCTTTGAGAAGGCAGCGAGTTTAGGACTCACTATGATAAATGAGGGCAGAATGTCGACGTTCAGAAGACCGAGCTACGCCGAGAAGATATCAGAGTTCTCACGCGGTAGAACAAGACGCAACGTTTTGGAGAGTTGTAGAGGATTAACTGCTAGTGATCAGCAATATATTATCTTCAAATTGTGGAGCGAACCACGAGAACTCATTTGGGGTACAGGCAGTATTGTGCGAAACCGGCCGTGGGGACTCGGCTACAGAATTGTAATGCGCAAACATGAATCTCAGACGCTCAATCCCGTTACGGAAGCAAGAAAAATTTGGCAAATGGTGGACTTGCTGAAGAATAGATACTGATGAACTCCCCATCAGGCCTGACATCAGGCCTTGCGACTCTTACTGTTGATAAAGCAGAATTGGAGGCTAAAAGTCTTCTCTTTCATGTATTTCCATAATTTTTTTTGTCACTTAAATATGAATTGACGACATTGCAGGTTCGAATTATTTTGGTTCCAAAACTTCGGCCGGAACACCCTTCTTCTTGAAAAACATCAATTTTTGATTTATCCGCCACGCTCAATACTTTTCTTCTAACCATTTTATTGCCACAATGAATATTTTATAATTAATTTGAAGTATTTTCTTAAATTTTTGAAATAAAATAAAAAAATTAGAAAAATATTAATGACGTACCTTTTACGAAATCAAAAGTTTATTGCTGAATTTATTTTAAATCTAAAACGATGCTAACGGGTCTCTCAAAATACAAGATGTTGTTCTTAAACTACGTCACCACGGTACTCTGATTTCACAATTGAAAACACCATTCAAAATTTGACCGTTTTTAAAAAATTCAGGTGAACCTATTCATATAATTGTATGTGTGACATTTTTGTTAAAGTTTATTTCAAGACTTAACATTTCCTTCACTTGCGATGACAATATTTGTATTTCAGCCTTCTAATTTTTGTGGCAGAATAAATTCAAATTTATCAGCGGAGTTAAATTCATTTGGAAATGAATTAATTTCGTTGATAAATTGGAATTTATTCCGCATCAATTTAATTCTTTTTCAATATAAATTAAATCCGCGATATTAAACTTTTAAAAGGTGAATTAAATTCGTGCGAAATGATTCATATTAAAAATGAGATCAATTTCGCCATACAAAAGTTTTATGGCTGAATAGAAAACATGGTGAGGTAAACTATACTTTCTCGTCCAATGACTAACGGTGACGAATATTTCTGCGTGTATTTACACAAAATGGAAAAATAGAAGACTCTTGGTGCATTTTTGCTGGTTTAATTGTGATAAACCGAGGACAGAGAACTTTTCGTTTAATATACATAATTGAAAAGTTCAGTTTTATAGGCAATTTAGACTTTTGTCTAAAGTATAGTAGCTTCGACAGTAGCTTCGACTTTCAAAGATTTTTTGAGATTCTCTATATTGACTGTATAAGATGCATGTATTCGGAATTTTACAAAATTTTCAATATTTTTGATATTATTCGAGTTTAGTAGCTAGGAGTTGAATTAAACATAGCACCGAGTTACATGATCCGACAAAGAAGAGATTCCCCAATTTTTGGATTTAAATATCGGAATTACCGACATTATTCAATATTTTCGAGATTATTCGAGATTTGCAACGCCCATCAGAATCTTTGACTTTTCTATGAGTATTAAGATTATTCGAATCTATCCAGCAATTCCTTCGGAGCTTTTCGAGATTTGCATAGCCTTGAGTTACGTAAACCTAAGTTAAATTTGGAGGATGTTGAGATCCTGAGTATAATTTTGATTTGATCCAGATAGCAGCAATTTGAACGCAAAATGTTGCTTGATATCGAGATTATTCGCTACCTACTGGAAAGTTTATTAATGATAAGTTGCTGTAACATGATAAATTCACAGTATTTAAACAGGCCACTTTCACAATATTTAAACAGACACAGTTAAATGTCCGCGTCACTGTCGTCTGGCCAACACAACTTTCTTAATCAATTAATAATGAATTTTCAAAATATTTAGCTAATTTAGGATTAGCTCCTCAAATCAGAGAACCAAAATTGTAAAGGAACAGAAATTAAAAACAAAAAAAAAAACGTTTTGAACACCTACGGTAATTTTTTTAAACCATCATACACAAATATTAGTACAACAAGGTTTTAATCGAAGTGACACTTAAAAGGACTTTAAGCGTATTTCTGTATTTCCGGCGATTTCTAAGTAAGGTAAAAAATTCTCCAAAATACCCGGGAATTTTATTTGAAATTATTGGAACTCCCTTCGTAGGTAAAAATAGATGATACCTTGTCAAGGTTAAGTTGGCTTTATTGAATTGGAGTAAACTAGAGTAAAAGTTGTCACTTCTGTTTCCATCGAAGAAAGTTGCTCAGTTAAAATTAATGAGTGCAGACTTTTAAAGCGTCGATCAGCGAGCGGTCTACTGAAGTAGAGAATTTCAAAATAAATTTCTATGTGTGTCTTAACAAGATATTAAGCCGATCAAGTTTTGTCCCTCCTTGAGCTTGGGGAAACAAATTACCGAGTAAATGATACATATATCCGCACAGCAACGTATAAATTAGTGAATCATATATAATTTTAACTCTGTTTTCTTATTTAAGGTTATTGCTACTCACCATTAACCTTGTCTCTATATAGATAGAAACCTTGTACACACTATATCCATAATCGTTACAATCAGAAAAAATCTTCCCACATATTGTTCCGCTTACTTATACAAATGCCCTAAAAATCTATTTACTAAACTAAAAAAAATGGCTAAATTCTCCCTTTATGAAGGGAATAAAAGTTCACTATGTACTAGGCAAACAAATCTCACGTTTCCACCTAATTAAAACCTATGAACCACATCACAAATATACACACGCATTAATGACGTAAAAAGCCCTTAATATGTAAACACAAAATTTATGTAAATTTTATCGAATGTATAAGCATAAATACCTACCTGTTGTTTACATAATACAATGTATGTATACACTTATGTATAAGACAACAACAAAATATATGTTAGGCGGACAATTTTGATATGTCGAGTAATAAATTTAAAAAAAAAAAAAAAAAAAAAAAACATTTTCGTTTTAAGCACACACAAATGAAACTCATTCCGCATAAACTACACACAATAAGACTTTGAATTCAATTTTCTTGAAATGATAAAAAAACAAAAAACAAATAAATTTTCTTCTTCTCGGGCTTTAATTTTATGGAAACGGAACAACTTTCTCGTGTATCTCGTTAAATATAAAATTTTATTATTATTAATAATAATGACTAACTTATAAGAAGATACTTAGAGAGTATGTACAATACACAAAGTGTATAGAGATGTGCGCGACTTGATAACACAATACAACAACTAAATATATGAATGCAATTTTCGTTTATTTTTTATTATCGTGGAATGTAATTTTAATTATGTGAATTATGATTATGGTTATTAATGTAAAAGAAATTTTTTCTTCTATATAAATACCAAATAAGGTGAGAAGATGTCACTGTGCATGATAAATAGATTTTTGGATGTTTTGTGTTTTCGGTTTAACAGACAATAGTAAATAGATGATTTAGGTCTCTGGTTGCTTTTCGTTTTTGGTTGTGGCTTTTAAATTGTATGGGAAGATTTTTTTTTTTTTTTAGATGCACTTTAAGTGTGTATATTTAGGCAGAAGATGATGATTTTGCCACTTAATAAAATTAACACACAATCGGAATGTAGCAGTTAATTATGGTAAAATTATTTGCTATTATGGAAGTGATGGTAACTTTTATTTGTTAATTAGTACCATGCGACTATAAATAACCAAGCTCGGAAGTCACAAGGAAGTTATGAATAAAACAAAAATATAAAAGTTTCCGATTAAATTGTCTTCCTCATTTTTGAATGCAACTTCGGCAATTACTATTCATAATTATACATAGGTCAAACAGGGAGAGAATTATTAGACAGGCTTGAAAAGCTTAAGTGTACGAAACTAAAAACCATTATAACAATTTACTTATAACCTAACTCTTGAAAAGAGGATAAGAGAGTTAATTCAAGGTTAGGAACAAGACAGACAACTTCTTTCTTTTACAAATAGAGCCGAAATCTATACTGCTAATTTAAACATTGAGCGAAACATAACCAATTGGCAATCAACCTCATTGTTTGATTTCTTTGTAAGCCTCTAATTTTCAATTTATATATTTGGCAACAACTTTTAGGCAACATACATCATGTCACCACACGCAAAATCTTATATTCACTGTTTAAACAAAGGAAAAAAGCAATTTGAATTGTGCATGCAAGCGAGAATATTGCACTAGGGAAAATGATGCTGTTTGTACCTTTTAGACTTTTAGGTATAAAAGCTTTCTTTTGTTTTATGATTGTGACTTTGGAAATCCTTACCAATTTAAGGCATTACATTTTTGTTTCAACAACAACTTTACTTTTTTGATTTAAATAAGCAAATAAAATGGGGAAATCAATATTCGTACACTAACGATAAAAATTTGTACGCAAATATTTTCTATCTTTGTTATGAAAATTGCTTGTTTGCCAGCTATTTGCCCGTACCTCAAAGAATAAATTTCGAATAAGTTTAAAAACTTCGAAAAATCAAAAAATTCTGATTTACCTGTAATTCGGTACCATCATCCCTATTAAGACAAAATAACAATAGATCATGTTTAAATGCCAAATTTTCTTAAACCGCAAGAGCTACCATCTTTCGGAAAACTCCGAAAGCATAAGCAACTTTCACATACTACCACTAGGTGTCACTAAATATTTACTGTCAAAGATTGTATGACATTTTTATGTGCGCATTTTGTAAACATAAGGAACCACTTTCTTGTGTTATAAAAGTGATTATTATTAATACGTGATAATTAAATTGATTTTGAAAAGTTTTTATAAACGTCCTTTTGAAAAACGTCAGTAATAAGCGTGTTCCATTGGCGTTAGCAAACTACTCACAAGTAGGTACTTGTGTATCTATTCGCAACTACTCATGCTCAAGTGATGGTGTAGTTGTTAGAAGTAGTTATGCATATAATTAACGAAAGAGGGATTTTAGTTTAAAAAATTGTAATAGATGGCTCTATACCAATTTTGGTTGTGTGAATCGTCATTTTTTTAACCCAAATTCAACCAAGATATGCCTTTTTGGCTCGTTTGATAAATGTATCGATTTTCAAAATAATGCTAATTTAGTTATAAACTTGTGTGTATTTTATTTTGAAACATTTCCATACAACGTACTTGACATCTACTCATTCTCTGCAAAAATTTCCTTAAATTATTTGATTAGAATTTGAATTTACTGACATAACAAAAATATGTTGGTTCGATTAGGGTTAAAAACAAAAAGATTTTGTTTATGCTTGTGATACGACGCGTAATTGTTAAATTGTAAAAATATTTTATTTATTTTGGTGTTTAATGTTTTATTATTTATTATTATTAATACAATAGAACATTGTATTTTTTATTAAAATCTAGCAGTTTTATTTAAATTGAGGCTATGTTTTACTACTGTCACAAAAATTTGCGTTCCATTGAACATCTACTCACAAGTACTTGGCAGTAGCAAATTGTTTCCAATGGAACAGAGTGAATATTTTTTTGATTGTATAGTGACACCTAGTGACAACGCTATGTACTTTTTATTTTATCGTGCTGCCTCTTTCGGAAAACATGATCTATTGCATAGTGTACTTTTCCAACATATAATTTTCAATCTTTGATAATAGATGGCGGTAATATAATAATTTTTCCCACTGCAAATATTTGAATCCTATACTACTCTAGTTGACACTTCTTTGTAAACCAAAAGTTTTAGTTTGACTGACAGAATAAGAAGTTTTAGGTTGACTGACAGAATAACAGAATAAGAACGTAAGTACATAAACGTAAGCTTAAACTAAATAAAATAATTAATTATTCGATTGTAATTGGAAAATACGATTCGAAAAATTAATGAAACTGCAATTCTGAGAATTTTTAATTTAAACTACGCTTCTGAAGTTTTGGTTTTAGGAAATAAATAAAAAATTGTATATTGTACATTATAAATGAAAACAAATATTTTAGCTGCTCCATATTACGAATTCGATGAGAATCGAGCTCGGACGAATCTAGAAATGATTATTAAAACAATACTAGATTATTTTATGCTATATTTATTATTTAATTTAATAGCGTGCCTTATTGTAACAATATTTATATTTATATAGAAAATCGATTTCGGAGTTTACTCCATCGACGGTTCTTTAAAAACTATTCAGAATAGTTTTTAAAGAACCGACGATGGAGTAAACTCCGAAATCGATTTTCTATATAAATATAAATATTGTTACTATAAGGCACGCTATTAAATTAAATAATAAATATAGCATAAAATAATCTAGTATTGTTTTAATAATCATTATAGAAGTAACAAAATATTATCACATAATTAAAAAATGGATATTAACCATTATAACGAATCTAGAAAGTGTAGAAAAAGGGCCGTTTTCACCCATGTTATTGGGGTTGCATTCACTTTTTCGCAAATAACTCAGTTATTTTGCATTTTGGGAAGATTTATTAAAGAACGTAAAATTATCATAATTTTTTTTTTTCATCGATTAAACTCAAAATAAATGAGTTTTTTTGGCTGAAAATCGAATTTTTTCAAAACTAGCCGCTCTTTTCACCAACATTTTTTGTCTAAAATAAATGTTATTTAACCAAAATCGTACATCGATAGAAAATTTCCTATCGACCCCAACCCCTTTTTTCGATCATTTCTCCATTCGTCCGAGTTCGGGACTCGGCTGAAATTAGAATTTGATAAATTATTCTGATTATTCTGATACATATTCTGGTGTAGGGTGGTGTAATTCGTTTAAAAAAAATAACGGCCATCCCAACCTACGAATCAACAATTCCAAAAGATCCTAGGAGTTCCTTAGGAACCGTATTTATATGGCGCAATCTTCAAATTTTTAAAAGAATTTGGAAATTTTAAATTGCAAAACATTAAAGAAAAATCAAATTTAAACATCTTACAAAAACTGTTGTCAGCCAAATGTTGAATTATCAATATCCTATTTTCAACCAATTCATGTCTGCATTGTAAAATCAACTGAGAATAAGATCATGAAATATCTGAGCCAAGGATTTTAATTTCAGTAAAATTCCAGAAAATCCGATATTAGGAATTATTACCTGTAACCGAATTCATTGGTCATGAACCCATGATCATTAAAATGTAAAGCTTTTTCGTTTTCAAATTGTTGCATCTTGCAATAAATTTGAAAATGAAAAAGGTTTTGTCTTTTTGGTTGCTTAAACGTTCCATTAATAAATGAGGCCACGAGTATCTTGAGAATTTTCATCGCTATATCGTGGACTATTTAAGATGAAGGCAACTTAATATAATGATCAATGTTAGCGGGCGTTTGTATAAGTTTTAACAATTTTAAAAATCACATCAGTATGAACTAAACAAATTTAAAAAATTAAATCAATCTATAAGCATCTTTCTCTGACGTTCTGTCTAGCCGACCATCCTTATAAAGGCAAAACAATAAAACTTTAATCCTAAATTTTCGAAATATTTTGATTCTGGGGTTGTATCCTAATATAAACTAATTTAAGGAAGCACGAAGTTTTCAATTTTTTTTTGTTTCTTGTATCAACCGATGTGAAATTTTCACCAAAAGTTACGCTACACAAATTCACATAAAGTGTCACCATAAAATATGTATTCGTACATAAAATAAGTGTAGCTTGGAATTATAGTTAAATATCCTCAAGAATCTTTATCGACCCAAACTTAAGTTGATTTTTCATGGGCATGTTAAAGCCATCAAAGGTCAAAAGAGTCAAGAATAATTGACTGTAATTTGCAAATGCATATCTTGTTTCAAATTGAAACCTGAAACAGAACAAATCATGGGCACTTTACCTACAACTCGTTTGGAAAAATGTAGACCTTTTAACACAATCGGTCTAGGCTTTGTTGGGTCATTTTATTTAAAGTATAAAAATCAGAGAAAAAGTACCTTTAACAAAATCTCTGTCTGTAAATTTCTGTTTTGCTGTACAAGTAATTCACTTGGCGGTTGTTAAAAACCTTCTAAGTGATAATTTCTTTTCATATCTTAAGCGCTTTTTCGCTAGACATAGTAAGGTATACACTCTTTGAAGTAATAATGGCAGTAATTTTGTGGAAACAGATATTGAACTCAAAAGGTTGCAATCAGTGCTCGCCTCTAAAGTAGGGGAAACAAATTTCTAGCTTTTATAGCAATTAAAGAATTGAATGGCATTTTATACTTCCGACGTAGTACCCAAGTTCAAAAACATTTGAAACGTGTAATTGGGATACAAATGTTCACTATAGAACAGTTTTATTCGTTAACTACCCAAATATGAAGCAATTTAAATTCGAGACCAATTACAAAAATGTCATCAGACCTATATGATTGAGAATCCTTCACTCTAAGGGATTTTATAATAGAAGAACCCAAAACTTTCATATTGCAAATATGTTACCCAAATGGTAAAAATGGTTTGAAGCTAGAGTACATGTAAACCTTGCCAAAAAAAAAGCTAAGAAAACGTCAAGTGCGGCTGTACCTCGCGCGCCGAGGGCTCCGATCAACTAACAGGCCAATAAATATACTAGAAGTATAAAGGGTTGAAACTTCACGAGATGATCGGAACTTCGGTCCGGAAAATTACGTGCATACGTGGGCTCATCTCAAGTAAACCTCTCAATCCCTTACTTAATCCTCAGCTCAGCCTCCAACTCAATCTACAACTCAACCTCCAGCTCAATCACATCGCAATACTCAAAGCAATCACCACCAAATCAACTGCCAACCCCATCTCAACTCAATGACCAATTCAACCTCAAATCAACCAGTTTGTAGAATTTAAAGAATTGTCATACTTGAGACAATTAATGAAATTATTAAAGAATTTTTAAAACCGTTTGGACATACTGGAACTTAGAAAATTTGTAAAAAATGTAGGATTTATAAAATTTATAAAATTTACAGAATTTATAGAATTTAAAGAAATTGTTGGGCTTATAGAATTTACAGAATTTAGGAAACTTACTAAATTTTGAGACTTTTTAAAATTTACAGAATTTATAGGATTTATAAAATTTCTAGAATTTAAACAAGTTTAGAATTTATATAATATCAATAAATTCTATAAACTTTTGAAAGTCTAAAAATTGTGTGTTCCTTAAATTCTCTAAGTCCTATAAATTCTGTAAATTTGATGAGTTCTACTAATTTTTTAATTTAGAAGAATTAGAAAGAAATGAATTTATATAAATTTATAAAATTTTAAGCATTTAGAAAATGAATAGGATTTAATGAAATTTTGAAATTTTTAGAATAAGTAAAATTTGTAAAATTAAGGGAATTATTTAAAGTATTTCAATTTTTTTTACAATTTATAGAAATTTTTAAAAGCCTAAAAATTCAGTAAGTTTTTAAATTCTCTAAATTCTATAAATTCCATAAACCCTATAAATTCTGCAAATTTGATAAATTCTATAATTTTTTTAATTTAATATTATTAGAACCTAAAATTTTTAAAAATTTAGAAAATTTAGCGGATTAATAGAATTTTTAGAACTTCCAGGATTTTCAAAATTTAAGAAATTTATAGAATTGATTTAAAAAGAATTTCTAAAATTTATAAAATTTACAAAATTTAGAGGATTTACAAAATTTAAAGAATTTCAAGAATTTAAGAAAGTTACTCAAATTTTAGACTTTATAGAAAATGTAGAATTTACAGAATTTATAGAATTTTTTCAATTTATAGAATTTAAAGAATTTACAAAATTTATAATTTCAATAAATTTTATAAACTTTTGAAAGTCTAAAAATTCAGTAAGTTCCCTACATGTTTTAAACCCTATAGAACCCTAGAGAATGAAATCCAATGAAATCAACTGATCACGATGTCCTCTATCCACGAACATATTTTACGACCATCTGTATAGCTATAGGCGCATATGTATTATATGCTTGGTTTAAGTTCCTATGTAATTGTATTAGCGTAATGTTCAGTATCTGTGATACAATTTTTAGGTCAATCAATATATTGAAATTGGTGCCAAAGACGCTTAAGTTAATGGCCTAATTTATTTGAGACATATCTTAATCGTCCTGAGGAACGTTAAGTGCCGGAAATAAATTCTAATAAGACCAATCTGTTGAAGTAAGTACTATTTGTGGCAACAAATTTTGGTGCATCCAAAAAATCCGCTATATGCGCATTTGTATCGGGCCAATTATTTGGTGAAAAGTTTAGTTTAAAAAGTGTAAAATAACGTTTCGGTCGGCAACCAGCCATAATTAATTTTTATAAATATTAGAATCAAAATATGTACATATAGGAAAACAGAACAAACAAGCACAAATCTTAACGATAATTTATAAAAATCCGGTCGGATCTCTTTGAATTTATTCGACCTAATATTTTTATCACAGTTACGGGACATTATGTCAATTTAATTCCATGGGAATTTAGACCAAGCAAACACAGTGCTTCAGAGCCGTTAATTAAAATCTGTATCATATACATAATGCGCTAATCACAATGCACTGATGGTCTTAAAAATTTTATCATGATGAGCTGATTTCATAGGATCTTATCGCCGGCACTCAGTATTCCTGCGAACCAATAATTAAAGTGTTTATCGACTATAAGTGACCATTCATACATATATGGGACTTGAGCGCCCATCACAACTTGTGGACTGGCTCAAAAAATTAATCAGTGGAAATGGACGTCATTGTAAAGTGATTTCATAAGAATCAGTTTATCTCAATGAAGCATCTTTAAAATTACAGTGATGGTTTTATTTAGACAATAGAACCGATAACTTTACAAAAATACAATAAACATAACCATAAAGCAGCATAACCTAACTTTGCTAATCTGGCTGGCCTTAAGGCTTAATATTTTCTAAAGTTAGCGATGCTACATTTAGGCGGATGACACGCGTTAATGCGTTAATAATTTTCAGAACATAATTTTGCAGCTTCTTGTGTTTAGGTATATTGTGGTTAGAACCAGTTAATATGGCCTTCTGGTCCTTTACTTTATGTTTTTTCGGGATGTTCTTCGAGATACTTATTTTTGAACAAATGTACAATGATCTCATAAATACAATTGTTTAAGTCAATTGGGATGTTCGAGTTTTATTCAGTATTATCGAACCAGCTTATAGTTATATCCGGTCACTTCACTGGAAATTTCTAAATCAAACAAATACTGTACGGCTTTCGTCTGTTTTGAAAAAGTAAATTCGGTAAACACTTACGTGGGGTCTACTAGGAAAAGTGGTCTTTTTTATGACCAGAAGCTAATCGACCAATTTATAAATTGGGGCCGCGACTCCAAAAAGTTAAAGGCTAAATAAAAATAATGAACCTCCAAATTGTCAATTAAATTCAATTTACTTATGGTTAAGCAAACTCTCTTTTGTTAAATAAATCAAATGAAAGCCAATTTGAACTTCAGAATAAAAGTTGGTTGGTATAGAAAAAAACTAAATTTATGATTGTCGAAAACTGAAAATAATAATCAAAGTGACCTTTGCCAATTTAATAAGATTGACCTCTCACAGAGATTAACCGAGTTTCTTTTTTCTCAAATGCCAAACCTTAATACTTTGTTTCATTTGACGTGTCATGCGCATATCGTTTAAGACATTCTCATTTAATATTGTAATTTATTTTTTAACAATACGTCAAATTGTAGGACTTTTGAACCACTGGTTTCCAGTGGTTACTACAATTTTAGAAACTATCCTCCAATTCGGAAATTCACTTTGAACGAAATACGACATCGTAACTACAAAAACCGGTATGAAGTATTTCGCACAAAATCTACCTGTAGAAATTACCGAAAAGTGTAGGTGTACTAAAAAAGGTAAATAATAAGCAGAACAGGTTGTAGGGTGATATTTTATGTTGGGCACAATCAACAAATTTTTGATTGGATTTAACCTTTCAGCCTTTATCAGAATTTTCAAATATTTGTCGAACACGGCCAACAAAAATATTAATTTTAATGGCATTCCCAATATTTTCGATCACTCACAATATATCTACTGACAAAAGTAGAAATATCAACACGTTGTGCCCCATAAAACAGTTTATGGAGGACAGACAAAACTGTTTATGGCGGAGCAAGTTATGGTCATATCAGGCAGATTGTTTGATAAGGGACATCAACAGCACATTGCGAGTAGGTACTTACAGACTCTTTTACATAAATTACAAGCACGAACGAATGCTTCTCATAGGGGCCCAAATTTCTTGCACTAGAAGATGCCAAATTATGTTTAAATTTCCTAACTAAAAATCTCTCTACAAGCAAGGTTTCAGTCGAAGAGATATTATATAAGTGACATAATTTTCTCTGGAATAATATTCTCGCTTGCATGCATAATTCTGATTGCTTTTTCGCTCCATTTAAATAATGAATATACGTTTTATCAGGTATTAGTGTGATGTATGGAAAGTCAAACTAATGGAGATTATTATAATTGAAAATTGATTAAGGCGCAGAGGAAGAGCTTATTGCTTGATTAGGCTGATTTCCGATTGCCTAAGCCTGGATATAAAAAAAGCCGTAACTTTTAAACTTCTTGACCTTTATATACACCAAGTTCGATCATTTATTATGCGCCTAGCATACAACGAATTATTTTCTTGTGTTATAAGTTTTTTGGTGAATTTTGGCCGAAATTCATCCATTGAAATTCAGAATTTTCTTTGTTATGGCAAAGATACTAGATCTTCAGCTCTTTATACACGGCTTCAACGTTAAAGAGCTTAATATTGCACATTCCTTAATCCGGTGTAAATAGCCGTGTTTTCCATGAGAACTGCACTAGAACTCGATAAACTTTAAATTCCTTTTATTGTTTGTAAACCGAATAAAAATAAATTCATAAAGCGTGAATGTGTAGTGTATTTGACGTAAATACATATTTTCTTCAGTTATTTCATCAATATTTTCTTATTTCTTGCTGACGTCATTACACGCAACTACACTCGATAAATTCATGTATTTATCAAGTGTAACTAAAGAATAATCTACAATTGTAATTATTTATTGCTGTAACAACTTAAAATGTGTATTTATGTGAAATGCACTTCACATTAGTACTTTATTAATTTAATTTTTTTCAGTGTCTACGTAGAATACAAGGAATTTAAAATTTATCGAGTTCTAGTGCAGTTCTCATGGAAAACACGACTAATATGATCTAGTTTTCACCTGCTATAAACTGAAAACGTGAGTTTAAATACATTTTCACATATATGAGAAACGATTAAAACTTTTAGTCATTAAAACAAAGTAATTTGAGATTAACCGTACATAAAATTAGAAGGACAGATATATTGACGCACATAAAAAAATATCAACCTATATATGCGTCAGTTCCGATCTAACAATTCTCAAATATTCGCATGCACTAAAATTTTTGCGCAGCATCTTCTTCATTTTAATCGATCTCTATAGGCAGCATAAAAGCGAAAATTCAACAAGTAAAAATTGTTCATCACGAACAAGTTCCTGTTCCACAATGTCTGTATAAGCGCGCACATTTTATGTACATAAGTAATGAAGAATGAAGATCACAAGTGAAATTTTTTTTTTTACGATCATTTTTTATTTTTCATCATATTCTCTTTCTAAATGTCAAAAATCACAAAAAAAAATAAAGAAAACCAAACAAACCATCACAATAACCTCGATTTTATTTGTGTATATTGTTGTTGGTTTTCCAAATCATACCAAGTATTTCCTTACATATTGATCGTTTTAGAGATCTTCAATTATGATCGTCACCGATTTAATTATTATGTGGCGAATAATTTTCGGATTAGCACAAACAAAAAAAAAAACAAAAAATTGTTTATGACGTTAATTATGATCGCGACTTTTTTTTTTGTCGCGCCATCACATGTTGATATTATAATTTATAAAAATATCGTGCGTTGTAAAATGATGCGCATGCAAATTTATATCCGCGAATGATATTTGATCGCGTTTCTTATATGCATATATGTACAATAAAATATTTGCTTAAATCTATTGTGTGGTGTCTGTGTGTGTATGTATACGGTGATAATTTTAAAATTAAATACTGTAGCGAGGTCATATACAATTTGCTATATAGCAAAAACAAAAAATTATCATATTGCAAAGTGTTTTATATTTCGTACAATGTAAATGTGTACGATATGGAAGAATTAAATTTCATCGAAATTCAATACACACATTTTACTCAGGTTTGATCTTATATAATTTATACATTTGCCTTTTTGTAGGTTATGTGTTTACATATAATCTATACAAATTGGTATTCAATTGTCAATTTTAACCTAATTGAATAATAAATAAAAATAAAATAAAATTCTGATCTAATCCAAAGCAGATGATTAGAATATATAATTCTAAAACCGTTGTTTTTACATTTAGCACCTTGATTTATTTAGAAATGAATTTAAGTCAGGTTTTTTGCCCAATCATGTTGACTAAATAAAATTCTTTCTTTTGACATTTACCCACAGTTGCGCGGTCATATCCTTACATTATATTATAAGTTAACCTTATAAATCTAGAAATAATACCAAAATTTATGATCATCATTACCTTGAATCTTTCTTGAAATACATGCACAATATACCTTCACAACACAACTATTAATCGACTAATCGACATTTTAGTGTGTGGCCACAATAAATTTGGTCAATTTTTTTGGTGTGTTATTATAAAGATCATATACGATCATTACACTACAAATTTTATTGAAGATCACATACATGTATATGTATGTATATAAGTGGCACCCTACAATCTTAAAATGCGCAAATTCGTACAAATAATTTCTCTCTTGTAAAGTGGCACACACAAATGTATATTTTGTACAATTATTTTATGAATTGTATTTGTAATCACCGCATCATCGTGGTAGATTTTTTTTTTTTTACTTAACTAACCTTCTTAACTACATTGAATGACACAAAATTGAGAAACAAACAATTCATTAGCAAACAATTCATTCAAATGTAATTTCTTTTTATTGATTTGAGACATGCAACATTAGAAATGGGTATAAAGGTGTAAGAAGAAGATTTAACGGAGTTTTTAGAGGCGCAAATAGCGTATTGAATTTGAACACGTTTCTGTGTGTTTGATGAGGAAATGTGGGAATTTTGATGAATTTTTAACATTTTGAGCTACGACGAAATTTCTTTGGGTCACTCTGGTTCTAGTTTTGCTGCTTTATTTTGACATTTCGATTATTTTCGACTATTTGTCAATTAAAATCGTTTAACACAAATTTTTATCTAGATTTATGAATGATTAATAAAAATGTCAGTATATATTGGTCAAACATAGAGTTTACATTGATAATTTTGAATATTGCAAGAAATCGCCTCAGATGCCTCGTTATACCGCCAATCTACAATATCGGAAATTACTTATAATCTCGAGCTGTTCTGATATATCCTGGGAAAATTTCAAATATTTTATTTGCATACCTTGAATTTTAACTGAAAACTAGCAACGGCCATGAAAATCTCGATAATCTGAAAAAAAAACTCGATTATCTAAAATTTTGGTGAATTTTTAACATTTTTCACCATTTCGAATTCTCTGTTGGTCTCTCTGGTGCTAGTTACACTGACAACTTCGAAGAACTGATCTTGTAAAGTAACGGCTCTTGGGGCGACTAGCGCCTCGATGCAAAACTCATTGTTTTTCTTTGTCAATTTTCCACACCGGATAATTCCACTCGCACTCCGCCCCCCCCCCCCCCTTCAGAATGACACTTTATTTGTTAAACAAAGCCGTTAGCAAAAGCGTCTTTCAAACTTTAATGAAAATGCCAATTTACATTGGTCATACATATCGTTCCAATTAATAATTTTGCATATTGCAATCAATCGAGAGTTTTGTTTATTGTTTAAGGCACCTATTTTTAAGTGCATCTGAATGCCGTATATTTTTTGTGATGCCTATTTTGAGTCCAATCTAAAATAAGGAACGCCCACCTACCTAATTTCGCTTAATTTCGAAAAATTAGAAGAATGTCAAATAATTTTAAAATTCTCGAATAATCTGAAGAGAAATTCACATCATTTTGAGTACCTCGAATTTTATCTAAACCCTAGCCAATAGCGCATGCAAAATTTGAACGAACTTTTACACATTTCTAATATTTCGAATAATTTCATCGCTATGAATTTCATCCCTATATGCAAATCTGTAAAATTATAATAAACCTTAAAATTTTTTTCGAAATTTCGAATATTTTATTTGCATACCTTGAATTTTACCTGAAAACTAGCAACGACCATGAAAAACATAAAGGATCTTGGAAATTTTTTTAAAAAATGTTCAATAATTTCAACGCTACGAATGTCATCACTAGGCAAATCGGTAAAACTGGGTATCGCTAAAAAACTCGATTATCTGAAATTTTCGTGAATTTTTAACATTTTTCACCATTTCGAATTCTCTGTTGGTCTCTTTGGTGCTAGTTACACTGACAACTTCGAAGAATTGATCTTGTAAAGTAGCGGCTCTTGGGGTGACTAGCGCCTCGATACAAAACTCATTGTTTTTCTTTGTCAATTTTCCACAACGGATAATTCCCCTCGTACTAACCCCCCCCCCCCCCCCCCCCCTAAAACATTAATGAAAATATCGGTATACATAGGTCAAACATACCGTTTTCATTGATTATTTTGTATATTACAAGCAAACGTAGTTTTTGCTTGGGGAATCGCAACTAATTTCAAAACTCTCCAATAATCTATAGAAAATCCACTTTTTGTTGAATGCCTCGTGTTTTATCTAAAAACTAGCAAATATTGTACAAAACATGAGGCATCTTAGAATCTGTAAAACTGGAATAATCCCGATAATCTATGAAAAATCTCGATTGAAAGATCGAAAGGCTATAATGGTGGATCTAAGTAGTAATATCATAACTCAACGGCGAATCTAAAATGGAACAAACTCGCTTTACTCCCCCCCCCCTGATTTCAACAATCCGGTGGTGATTTTGGTGAGGTCCATGTATGAAATTTTGTTTCATTAACGGCCTTCCATTATCAAGATATAAATACAAATTATAAAGGGGTGAAGTATTACTAGGTGACGGTTTCACCTCAATTCAACCCAATTTCGGACCCCCCTTCAGCCCCTAACTAAACTCCAAACTCAACCCTCAGTTCAACAGCCAAAAGATTCCCAACTGAATTGCTCATTCAACCCTAACCCAACCCTAACTCAACCCTCAACTCTACGCCAAACACAATGTGCTATGGAATCCTCAATCGGCGTGGATTTGGATCAATTCGTATAGTAGGTATCTGATCCTCTTGACATACAGGTTGAAGCAGATTGGCGAACAAAATTCCAAATCTCGAGCTACCGTAGGTGCCGACACCCAGGAAAACCGGCGGACATTTTTTTGTTTCTTTTTCGAACTCGGGAATCTCCAAAACGTCGATAAAAGTGGTTTTGAATAAAGAAGTATTTCGTCATTTTTAACAAGATTACAATAACTTTGGTCCATAACATCTTGCGGACCTAAGTTAATGTGGTAAGATATGTATTGGATTGTTAGCTTAAAAATCTGTATTTAAATCCAGAATGTTAGCTACAGAGATCTCAATAGGCGTCCAAAATTCTCCAAAAAATGCCGCATTCATAGTGACTTCTCGTGTATGCAATATTAGCAATCTATAGACCACATTTTAAATGCGTGTCTTTTTTGATACGGGTACATCTTGTTAGAGAAGTGTTAGATCATTGAACGACTCCATCGTTATCATCAGGAAGTAGGCGAAATGTCAAACCCTAGTGGAAGCAGTCAAAAAAATAAGGTCAGCTGATACTTTCAATATCAAACATCATGTGCACCATTACGTTAAAGACAGCGAAAGTTATCAGCAGAAAATAAAAAGTCGATAATGCAGATTTTGCTAATAGTATTAAAAAAAAAAAGGTCAGCTGGTACTTTCAACAAGAAACAACATCTTCGCTATAACGTTAAAGACAGCGAAAGTTACCACCAGAAAATAAAAAGATCGATAATGCAGATTTTGTTAATAATATTCCAGTCTAAAATAAAAATACAGTGGACATCAATTAACAGTGTTCAGCCGAAAGAAAGTAGGCTGGCAACTATCTCCAGGAAAAATATCGTTGAAGAAGATTTTCTGCTCAATACAATCTGCATTATCGATTGTTCGCCTCAAGCTGAAAAAATTATAAAGGAGTATGGATGCCGTATTCAGAGATAGGCAGTGAATCCTCGCGTAAGTTGCACTTCGACTGCTGCCGTATAACTTTCCAGGTCACTGGGACACAGTCGAGACTCACTTCGAATGTCGCACCCTCTCACGAGAAAGTCAAGACTCACATCGACTTTCTCCGGCCACCGTCGAGTCCGTGGACTGGTCTCAAAGCGGCCACTGCCAATATCTCTTGGCAGCCCCAAAGCTGATGCCAGACTTCAGAATTCATTTTTTGGTCTGGCATGTCACAGCTTTGCCAACAATGACATGGAAACTAGGTCGCTGTACCATTTTTGTGTCAGACTTGTATGGTGTACACTGATGGAAGACTAGAGGTACACATCAGGTATTGGTCGAAGCCCTTTGCTCCAACCTACCTGGTGTGTACTTCGACTGCACAGTTACTCATTTGCGTCACTAGACATCTTAAAATAGCTCTGTCTGCAGCACAACACTCTTCAGTGACGAAAGATAAGAGATACTCATCTTGACCAACATCCTCCTTCACAGCTACTGACGCAAGCATTGACCGACCACACTCTCCTCTCTTTGACTCCGTCACGGCCTCATCTTACGAGATAAGATATCTTAGCGGAGCGATCGACATTCCTGTTCAGCTATTCAAATACCAGTCTCTGAATACACAGACAGAGCGAAACCAACTATGTTTTGTAGGGGAAACTCACTTGTGGGAGAGTCCAGTAGCGGGTCACCCAATAAACTACTACAAACTTGGCGGCGCACATTCCACTTCGAATGCGTATTGGGTTGACTCCTCCTTCATGCTTGGCTAGACCAATCATAACACAGCGCACACACACAATAATTTTTGGCTAAACACTATCTGCAATTTAAATGGGGTTACGTACTGTAGTATTTGGATTGAGGCACAAAGTATGAATGGTCTGGTAAGCGGATCTTTATAAAATAAAGGAAGGAGGCCAAATGTCAAACCATAGTGGCAGCAGTCAAAAAAATAAGGCTAGCTGATATTTTCAATAAGAAACATCAAGTGCACCATTACGTTAAAGACAGCGAAAGTTATCACCAGAAAATAGAAAATCGATAATGCAGATGTTGTTAATAATATTCAAAAAAATAAGGTCAGCTGGTACTTTCAATAAGAAACGTTACGTGCACTATAACGTTAAAGACAGCGAAAGTTAGTACCAGAAAATGAAAAGTCGATAATGCAGATTTTGTTAATAATATTCCAGCCTAAAATAAAAAATAGAGTCGACATCAATAAACAGTGTTCAGCCGAAAGAAAGTAGGCTGGCAACTATCTCCAGGAAAAATATCGTTGAAGAAGATTTTCTGCTCAATACAAACTGCATTATCGATTATTCACTTGAAGCTGGAAACTTTTTGATAATTATAACAGATTATGGATGCCGTATTCTGAGATAGGCAGTGAATCCTCGCGTAAGTTGCAGTACAACATTTGCTATGGCAACTATGGGGAAAAGTAGTTTACACTTATGTTTTAGAATTGTTTTATAAAGTTCATCTTTACTTACTTTCCGGGCACGCTTCTTTACAAGCAATTAGGAAAGTGCATGAATTTAAATTGCTTGATACTAGTAGCTTAAACAATTTAGAGACCCTAAAAACTGTGCGCTTTAGACGCTGTCAAATAAAAAATTGTTACAAATAAAAATTTCTCGTTTCATTTGTAAAATCAATATGTAAGTAAGAAGAAATGTCCCTTATTTAAAAAGGAAAAAAAGTTGACCTCCAATTAACCTTGTAAATTTGGATAAATTCAAAAATAATTTTTCTGCTAAGTATGTTCGTAAATTTCATTCTGACAATATTGTCGCTGCTGGGGACGTTATTCATGACTAGGATTGTAAATTGTGCTTTTCTAAGCTCAATTGACAATATTGTACGATTTTATCGTTCCCTCGAATCGTGGTAAGTGCAATTTATTTAGTCATTGTGCCCTTTATAGCATAAATTAAAATTCATATGTTCTCTTCCTGCATGTAATTCATGACTAGGATGACCAATTGTGCTTGTCTAAGCTTAAATGTCAATATTATTTGATATTAAGATTGGCTTGAAGTTATTTAAATTGAAGATGCGATTTATCCCAAAACCAGCGACTTTTAGCCTTATACTTTCAATTTGGAGAATATACGTTAAAAGTTAACTGCAAAGAAGACTCTGATCTTAAGTCGAATATATTTAGTAGAAAGATTGACTTAAGTCAAGCAATTCGTTGTTTTTAGTACAAATGCAAGCTCTATCTGGGTTTAATTTGATAGAGTTTAATAAAACATTTCAGTCAGATGTTACCTGTTCTTTATCGAGAGACGTAGGTAAAAATAATGTTTACCATAACTAGATACAGATTCTTCGGAATATTAATCATCATGATATTCAACATATTCACCAATCTACACATCTACAAGTATAGCCCACGCTAATTAATTAAATCCATAATGTCCAAAAATAGTAATTTATAAAAAACGAAATCGAACCAAAACTTTCAATATTCATAAATTAAAATCAGTTAGCGTTATCTCTATAAAAAAAAAAAAATCATCCGACATTATAGGGTTCGTCTCGTACTCATGTCGTTTCAAAATGAAGTCTTTCGTTTTATACGATTTGATTCAATTTTGCTCCAAATTCGAGATATCACATTTTCACTCGTTATACACTAACATCTTTTCACACAAACAAAAAAAAATAAAAAAAAATTAAATTAGATCACCATCTCAACTATAGAATATGATCGCGATCTCCTAATTAAATATTCACGATTTTATCATCTAAATGTTAATTAAATCATATATCTGTGTGAATGTTTGGTCAGTATAAATATAAGAAAATGATCATGATCGTGAAACATAATTTTATACATAAAATAAATTCGGTGATCACCGCGCACAATTATTTACATATAGACACAATAGGATTTTATATGGAAATTTAAAAAAAAAATGTTTACTTCCTTCCGTTTTACGTAATATTAATCGCGATCGTCGTCAATTTGTATTTTTTCTACAACGTTTAATCGTTTGTAATCAATAGCCGGATGAAATTTGTGTTTATTCATAAAAAAAAATATTTATGATCAAGAGATCGCGCGTATTCGATCATAATGATGTTGATTAGATAATATGCGAGTTTTTTGGAAATATAATAAAAAAAAAATTATATAATATTGTCCACCACCGTTGATCAATCGATCGTTTAAAATTTTTATCTTTTTATATTTTTTAATTCTTATTTACTTTCTTGTGATCATGAGAATTCGAGGTTAGGAGAAAGTAATGTGTTTGTTTAAAAAAAAAAAAAAATCAATGACCCTATAAATTTGTATATATTTGCGCGATGCAAACCGCAAAAATATCTGATCAACCGGATTTAGACAAAGCGAGATAAAAACGCAATGCGTTTACTTTTTAAAATAACATAACCTGCAAACGATCGCGCAAGAAACAGGTTTTAATATGTGATGATCAAATATATAAAGTATACACTTAACAAACATTTAAAAAGTGACAAAATAAACTAATAATAGTTTGTAGCCTATAAATGCGGATTTACACTATAAGTATGTAAATATGTGTAAATATTGTGAGGAGTGATCTCAAGGTGAATTGGTGGTGTAAAGATCGTGCGCAAAATCTATAAATTTTATTGTTTTTTGGCCTTTTTTTTGTTTTTTGACACACATTTATGGATGTACATATATGACAAACACGTTGTAATGATCGTTAATCAAAGTTATATAAATATACATATATTCATATATGTTCATTATAATTCTTGTATATGTATATGCGCGAACATTTACGATCGTAAAATGACAATAAAAAATAAAAGTTCAGAACAGAAGATTGATGATCGAGAAAATGGGAAAAATTGAATTACGACGAAACTGGTATACAAACACAGAAGGAAAAATCATAGAAAAAATATTGATGATGATGATGTTGCAGATGATGATGATGATGATGATGATGATGATTATTGTGGGAAAGTTATTTCTGGATGATGCGGAATTTTAATTAACTTTTTTAACTCTCTGTGTATTTATGTCTCTATATATAAATATCCCGAGATTGATAATTACTATAACTTAAGAGATGCAACACATTCTTGAGAAAAGTCCACGATTTGTATCTGATCTGTTCTTGTCGTTGTTGTTATTGTTTGTATAATAGCCAAGCAAAATTAATAATTCTGGATGTTAATTTGTGTTAATTGCCTTAGAGATGGTGGAATGAACGGAAGAGATGGATTGAACCTTGCTTATACTACTTGGATTGAGCCGATATAGTTATTACTGTGATAATTATTATGTTTAAATCATTTCGCACACCATTTGTCATTTACGTTTGTTTATAAATTATGAATTTACTTGAATGTTTATGTACAAGTTTAATGATATGTCAGTCATGTTATATGTACATATATAGAAGACGATGAGTGATTTTTTAATCGAATGCAGAGGTTAAGAGATAATTACAGGTATTGCTGTAATCTGACTTAAGCCTAAATTAAGACTTAAGTTTTTCTTATGAAAATAAATGAGAGAAATAAATTAAAATGGATTTAGGTAGAATGATTTTAAATTGGCTGAATGCAGAAAATACTTGACTTATCCGTCTTTTCTTTACTTTACTGGCAAAACCGCTTTGAATGATTAACTTCAGCATAAGCAAAAAAGTTTAATTGAGTCGTATTAGCAGGAATCTAACTCAAGCTACGGATAGAACGAAAAATTTAACCAAATATGGTCTAATTAACTAATCTGAGAAAATGATTCGTCTTAGTTTGTCCTTAAATTAAGTCAAAATAACTGGTTTGAAATGAAGCAGGTTAAATTTCCAATTACTAATTAAAACTAGTATCTGACTTGACTGTTACAAAATAACAATAAGCTGTTAAAAACTTAGAACACGAATATGGAAAATGTCAGCAAGTCATGCCAGTTGTTTTGTGTTAAAATGGTATAAGTCAGTTAAACAATTATTATCTGACTTTAATTTCCCTTATGAGTAAAAATTCTATTGCTGAAGCTAAAAATGCGGATTTTATATTCCTTTGAATAACAATTTTGTTAATGACTTAACTTTCCTTTAATTAAAAATTTCATGATTAAAGTCAATACGGCATGAAGCAAAGCAGTTTCATTCTGTCTAGGCCAAAATGTTTTGGATAAGTAGAAATTTTTAAACTTATATCGGCTTGAGTTAAGAAGGCTTTAAATGTGACAGTCAGTATCCGGCTTAACTTGTCTTTGTGCAAATTTTTTTTTGTCCTAAGCTAAAGCGGCAAACTTGAATAAATTTCCTGTATCAGAAACTAACTAAAATTTTTTTAAACAATTCAGCATCTTAAGCCAACATATAAGACTTGAGGTAGGAAGATTTAAATTTGGTTAAGTCAGTTCTCTTAAGTACAAATTTTATGACTTAAACGTTTGAATTTTGTATAGCTAGAATCTGCATCAACATTCCTTGTAGGACGAATTTTGTGTGCCAACTTGGTTTAATTAAGAGACTTAAGTCAACATGACTGTTTGCGGCAGATTATTGACATTGGCAGAAATTTGACTAATTAAAATGACTTAATATTTACCCTTGAATTAAAATACTGCAACTTAAGCCAAAATGACATATTTTTGTTACAAAGATTTAATTAAAGCTTCTTTGTCTCTCTAGATAGAAACTGACTTAATTTTTCCTGGAGTATAAATTGCATGATTAAGCCAACATTGATTTCCACAAATAATTAAACTGGCAGAATTCGGGTATAAAAATATTATGGCTTAAGCCAAAACGGCATGTTTTGAGGTTTGAACGAGTTATATCAAATACAGTGATAATCTTACTTCATTTTACTTTGAGGTAAAGGGTTGTGTCCTAAGAAAAAAATGCTTAAGCCCTGCCTTTGATCAGATTTCTTTGAATATAAATTCTATAAACTACAAGAACAATTGAGATAGCAATTGACTTAAATTTTCCCAAATCAAACCATTCAGGTGTTTTGAAATTTAACCCGTCATGAGTCAGATCGACTTAAACTTGACTTCATCAGATTCTGACATAATTGCATCGTAAGCCAAAATGGGAGACTTGGGATATAACGATTTAAATTTGGCTGGTAGAACTACTTAAAAAAAGGGTACAGTTAGTTACACCTATTTAAAATTAGCTGGCCTAATAAATGACTTAAACGTTGATTTACAATAAAAACCCTTAAGAAATATTACTTAATCCAAAATGGCAGGTTGAAGGTTAGTTATAATCTGATTTAACTATTCCTTGAACAACAATTTTATGACAATATTGAAAATCATCAGGTACTCGTAGCATGAGTTTAATTTACCTTACCAAAATTTGACTTGACTTTCGCTTGTTTGTAGAATCTCTAATTATTCATTCACTTAGCTTAAATTATGGGCTTAAGCCGAAATGAAACGAACTTAGATCGGTAAATCGTTTTAAATTTCGCTAAGTGATAATCTGCCGAAATTTAAAACATCGTGAAGTAGAGAGAGCGATCGACTTGAGTCAGCCAGAATTTGACTTAACTTTTTTTTCTGCAAAACGTATATGTATTGAGTGAGAGTCTGACTTAAATTTTCTTAAATAATTTTCTATAAACTCAGGCCAACTTGACGACAACAAATTATGATTGCCCGATCAGACCTTTACTTGCTTAATTTTATCATAAATTATTCATTAAATCAAAATTCTCTAACAAACTTCACTTGAAACAGAACGCGTCGTTTAAATTTGGCTCAAGTACTGATTTTATTTTAATTAATTTAAAATTCTGTCACAAGGTAAAATAACGATTTGAATTTGGCTTATCCAAAATTTATATCTTAAGTAAAATTTCTGAGATTAATCTGATTTAATCTTTGAGGTACAATACTGTATGTTAAACCATAAAGGCTTGAGATAAAATGATTTACTTTTAAATAAGAATATGACTTAATTTATAAGTAACTGTCATCAAGATATTTTTGATCGATTGGAATTAGAAGTCACGATTGGTTTGAAGTACATAAGAGAGGTCATCAACTCATCAAGTTATAATTGATCGAAAGTTACATATCTCAAAAATCACAATGATCAACCGATCTTGATCTTATATAAGTAGGAGTTTGAAGTGGTCGTTATAATTAAAATATTCAAATCTGATCTTGATCATCAACATTTTATAAAATCAAAATTTATCGCCACTTAAATGACATCAAAAGTCAAGAACGATTACAATTCAAAATTTTCTTGCTGATCCATTATCTTGACGTTTGAGTATAGTTTGCGATCGTAAAAAAAAAATGCGCAGAAAGGTCATGGCATTCGAATGATAATAAATCTATAATACTACCATTGAATAAGATCGACGTAAACTCATCAAAGTAACTAAATTTGACATGTTTTTAATCAGAAAATTGGTGTAACATCAATCAACTAAATTTGAAATCAGAGAGAGATCATTTACTTAATTTGTGAATAATGATCATCGAGACTTTTAGTAAAGATGTCAATCATTATAAAACTTACTTAGTTCAGAATTTTTCTTCAATCACTCGAGATCATAAGATTTGTTGACCATCAACTCATCATGTAAAAACTGATCGCGAGCGATCGCAAATCTAAACCTATCGATATTTATGATCAATATATTGTAGTATATTGATCGATATAAAATTGTAAAGTGATCAAAATAATTTCCTAATATTTGACTGACAAACAATGCTTTCTCTTTCTCAAGAATTCTGTTTGCCAACAGAGGAATTACTTAAGTAAATAGTCCCAAAAGTGAAAAATATTCTGGATGATCGATGGCCATAACGTAATTTATCGTAGTTTAACGATCGCAAAAAAAAAAAAAATCCCCAGATAGATCATGGCATTCGAATGATCATTAATTTGTATAATGCTACCATTGAAGTTCCTTTTATCATAAAACTTCTATAAATTCAATCAATTAAGAATATTGCCTACAGAACGAAAAGGTTAATTAGATACTTAAGTAAGAATCTAACTTAATTTTTGAATAATGATACATAATAATGAACATTATAAAACATAGTTCAAAAGTTTCTCCTTTAAAATTATTCGGAAGTGAGTTCACCATTCGACTTCTAATTTATATGCAAATAGATGAGCAAGAAGTGATCACCAAAAATAATTGACGTTCTAAAGATCATGTATCTATAATGCTATAATACCATTCAATTCGATTGATATAAATTAATAAAATTACTTAATTTTTAATTTTTTTATGAATCACAAAATGTCGATCATCAAATTGGTATAAGATCAATCAATTAAATTTGAAATCGTAAGAGATCACTTACCTAATCGATCAGGCCATCTTAAACTTGGGTGCGCGATTACATATTGATTAAATTATAACGATCGTTAAAATAAAATAAAAAAATTACCAAATTTATACTTTGTCAGATCATTTGACAGTCATTTCCTTTCTTTTGACCTTATGACATTTCCGCGTGTGCAACAAGACAATAAATAAATTTGGAGAAATGTGCGTTGTATAATGTGAAAGTGTTTGATCATCAAAAAATTATAAACGATCATAGGATGAGTCTGTAAAAGTTGTTTAATTTAATTTATACGATCACTTGATCTTATTTCGACTAAACATCACGATTACTTATAATAGATCGCTAATTAGCCTAAAATACATAATTATTTTTTTAGTAGATCATCCACCTTTATACATATACGCGTGCGCGGAAATTATTAAGCCCTGAATTTCTTCTCGCGCGTGATTATTCAATTCATGTATTCGATTACAATTTATTTAACAATAATAATAATAATAAAAAAAAAAAATTGTGAAAGTTTTTTTTTGTGTTTTGTTAATTCATTAACACGTTCGCGGACAAGTCGGCATATGCCGTCTCTATGTATAGGGACAAGACGGGATATACCGTCCAAATTTGTTTCTTGTTGTGGAGGCAAGTCGGCGTTTGTCGTCAAATTTACATAGGAATTATATTTGTTTGTAGTTTACTGTCCCAGCAGAGATATAAAATATTGTGAATTGTATCTTCATACTGTAAAAATATAACTGTAAAAATATGTTTGTAGAAAAAATTATATCCGTTTTTTATATTTTTTTTCTCTCTATATTTTATTGTTTTTTGTTGTGAACGAACGAATTAGGTAGTATTTTTCAGTATTGTGTTGTAATCGTTTGATAAACCTTCTGGCGTATTTTTACGTGCTATTTGATGCTCTGTGTAGTGGTCCTTAGTGAATATAGTGTTTACAGTTGTTTTGTGCCGGTGTGAAAATAACAAGTAAGAAAAATTATGCAACGTCTCCGATACGGTTTGTATTTATAAAGTTTATTTACAATTATTCCAGGATATTCCATGGACCCAAAGGAAGAAGAAAGACTTCTTAGACTTTTTGATGAAGTGAGTACTCCCGAATCTGAATTCTCAGGAAATGAGTCAGAACTATTCAGCGAAGATGACGACATAATCGACCCGACATATGAAGATGAGTTCAGCAGCGACACAACAGATAATAACACATCTGTAAGAAATATAGATGATTTGATAATTGATAATGATAATGGCATTTCTGAGGTTTCGATTGACAATGAATGGGAAGACGATACAGAAGAGATTCCAGACTTTGGATTTGATGTCGCTCAATCCGGTATTCAGGTTCACTTCGAACATACTCCAAATGCTGTACAATGTTTTGAGCAACTTTGGGACAATGATATAATGGATATGATAGTTACGTCTATGAATACATATGCAGAAATTTTGCAAAACACAGGCCGACCTCACACCAAACACAGCCGTTTTTCTTCAATCAAACCAACAAATATTACTGAGTTGAAACAATTTCTAGCGCTTTGTATTCTTCAGGGTCAATTGAAATTTCCCTCTATAAGAAAAATGTTCAGCATGGATCCGCTTTATTATTGCCCTGCATTCCATTATACTATATCTGGAAGGCGATTCGAACAGCTGCTAAGATGTTTCAGTTGCAGTTATGCTCAGCCTATTAATCCTAGGGATAAACTCTGCAAAATTAGTCCTCTGTTGAATAAGCTACTCATCAGTTTTAGACGTGTTTTATACCCTACGGAAGATTTATCGTTGGACGAATCACTTATGCTTTTCCGCGGCCGTTTGAGTTTCCGGCAATATATAAAGGGAAAACGAGCTAGGTATGGAATAAAGTTGTACTCTGTATGTACAACTGATGGATATGTTTTAAATCTTCAAATTTATTCGGGACGCAGTGAAGAAGCTGCTGGACTTTCAAAACTCGAAACATTAGTAATTTCTCTAACAGAGCCCTATTTGGATCGCGGTCACCATATATTTATGAATAATTTTTATAATAGCGTGGGGCTGTCTAATAAACTTCTTACCAGAAAAACGCACTCTACCGGCACCTTGCGTTCAAACAGGCGAAAAAATCCAAGTGCATCGACAAAATTAAAACTGAGAAAGGGAGAACACAAGTGGCAGAGATGCGGAAAAATGTATGTGTCTAAATGGAAAGACAGGCGAGAAGTTCTCTGCATTACAACAAAGTATCATCCCAAGCTTATTACCGTAAAAAACCGATTCGGACAAGAAAAAATTAAACCGGAAGAAGTCTCGAATTACAATAATAGTATGTCCGGAGTCAATCGAAATGACCAGATGGTCAGTTACTATTCTTCACCTCGAAAAAGCATCAGATGGTACAAAAAAGTAATGTTCCACCTGCTAGATATAGCGATATGGAATGCTTTTTATATAAACAGAAAATTCAACAGTAAGCTGACTTTGCTACAGTTTCGTGAAAATTTAGTCAAAGAATTTCTCGGCATATCCAACAGCATGAACGATGGCAGAAAATTGGTGAAATCAGAACCAATGCATGGAGGCAAGCGATCAAGAACTGACCCACCCAATCCAGCTGATACAGATAAAGATGATCAACAAGCCCAAAATATGCACTTCCCCAGCAGCATTCCTAACCCAAAGAAGCCAAACAACAGCTATTTTTTGAGATGTAAAGAATGCACGATTTTTGGTAAACGCAAAGAAACAAAATATTTGTGTAAATCATGTCCGGACCGACCACCACTATGTATCGAGCCATGCTTTGAAAACTACCACAAAAAATAGTTTTATTATTTAGTAATTTTTATATAAATGTACCTATAAATTGTTTGGATTAGTATTTTTATTTTTTTTTATATATTTATGAATTCAATAAATAAGTTTTGCTGGATAATACATTGGTTTCCACTTGACGGCATTTCACGTCATTGTCCTGGTCCATCAAAAAAAATTATTGCAGGGACAAGACGGCATTTGGCGTCGTGCCATTTTTTGGCCGTAAATGGTTCTAATGTTATAAGGCCTTTCATATTTTGTTTTATGGATGTTAAAAGCTTATGCATTTACAAAAAACGTTAGTGTGTTTTTTGAGCCGTTCAATTTTGGCTACTGTCCGCGAACGTGTTAAGAAGATGCACATAAAACGAGAAGAAGCGCAGCAGAAAAAAAAAACAAATGACTACATAAAAAAAAGTGTCACATACATGTCCCTTAAATCATTATAATTAACATCATTTAAAGGTGTCAGTAATTATGTAACCGCATCATTAACATACAAAAAAAAAAAAGTTTCCTTACCTTCTTGTTTGTCGCGGAATCGATTGAGTCCATGAATTAGGTACATGATTATATTGTTTTGTGGCCGACGCCGATTTAAGTGCTAATCCATATTGGGATCCAGATGCGGATCCAATTGAATGCGGTTGATTGTATGATTGTTGATATATATGCATTGTACTGCCACCAATTGGATGATAGAGCGTATATGCATTACCAATCATTCGTTGATGGCGTGGATCAACAGTGACCCGAACAAATTTACCCGACAATACATCACCGCGTGTCGTTGCTGATTGATGTGATGGTGCAGACATATTTATGTCGACCGTAGATAGTAATTGATCACGTTGCTGTGTACGTATCGTATCGACGCTATGTGATCGCGGCATTATTTGTATCGGTGGTTGTGGTGCCTTTGTTTTAGTGCGACGATGTTGTCGCTCCTGTTGTAATGATTTATTGTGTATCTGTTGGATTGGGATGCCGGCACGTGGTATTGATACTTTTGAATCGATATCGGCACGTATCTCTGATTCGATTAAACTATTTTTGTATTCTAAATTTAAATTATTGCTAGTATTTGTTGAATTACTTGTATCACTATTGTTACCACCGTTATTACTACTATTATGACTACTATTACTACTTATACTGTTGTTACTAGTGTTTGTTATATGGCGTCTAGTTATTTGCGTATGCTGAACACCATCACGATCGGTGCGCTGTAGCACGTCAAAATCAAGTGATTGTATTGGCAACGTTTCAGAATCGGTTGAGATGCGGTCTGGGTCACTTTCGAAACCTTCGTCCAATGAACGGGTAGGGCTTAGTATTGGTTTGGATCGTACTTCGATTTTTGTTGATTCCATAATGTTTTTAATAAATAATTTGTTTTTTTTACTACACTGTATTTTGATATTTTGAACACTACTACAATTCACATTTAATTATGCCTCTTCGGGCTATACACAAGCAACACGAACACATTCACAAATCAAAAGAATCAATAAGCCGATCGACATATTTTTATTCATAAAACAATTTTGTTTTTATAGGCAAGATCACATAAAATTTCAAGAAAAAAAAAAAAAAAAATTAATAATAATAAAGATGCAAAGTGGCACAGAAAGTAACAAAAAATTGATCACCAAAGAAATTGAGATCAATTTCTTTTTTTTTTTTCGTCGTATTTAACAATCCACTGTGTTTCGATCACTTTTTATTTAAATAACTTAAATACCACAAAAATAAAAATCGCGTAAAAAATTTAACGATCACTTAAAATAATTTTTTTTTGTTTTTGCTTTTCTTTTAAATAATAATTTCAAATAATTGTCTCTTGATCGTCGTTTTTATCTTTTTTAAATCCATTCCATTCGACCGGTTAATATGTACTGATGGATTTTTTATTTTCTTTAACGTTTCTTTTACGTTTTAGTTTGAAAAACAAAAAAAACAAAAAAAAACAAAAAAAAAATCGTGATCGTGTTGATCGTTTGTGTTGAAGAAGAAAAAAAAAACTTTATGATGACGATGATGATAAAGTAGCGCGATCAGTAAGTTCTCTTGTATGCGCGCGCATATAAAAGTAGGAGAAATTGTTTATATTTATTATGATCGGCTCTCTTTTTCTCGTGAAAATTTCAACCTGCCGCAATTTCTTTTATACCGCGTGCTACAGCATACAACAAAATGATTATTCTCAGATCATTTTATAATATTATTGTGATCATGATCATTTATGATGATGATGATGATCATTATTATTTTACAAGTTGTTTTTTGTTTGGTTTTGAGAATGAACGCGTCAGGTAAAAGTATTTTATGTTTATATACATACATATGTTGTACGAGAGTATGGAAATACATTTTTTGTTGTATGCGTGTTGTGTCGTGAAAATACATATTGTGGAGAAGAAAGTTGTATTAAAATTGAATTTTGTTTTTGGAGTTGAGTTTGATTTGTTGTTTTAATTGTGATGATTGTTTTGTTACTCTACTGATGGTTGGTGGCGGATTTGATTATGACATAAATTTTCCGTATATTGTGTCTGCATATTGTGTGACGCGACAAATGATGTTTTTTAATACAAAAATGTATCCGGTAATTGCAAATCGAATTGATTGTTTTAGGAAAAACGTCGCCACGCACAGAACAATTGACAGGTGAAATAATGTTTTGAGATTTGTATTTAGGTTTTATGTTTAATAGAGAGATTATAGTTTGCATGTATAGTAATGTCAATCGCAGTGGAAGTGAAATACCGGAGACAGTCAATTTTATGTTTAATAAATGCGATGGTACAGTTTTGTGTTTGTGATTTGAATCGTTTGATTTTATTATATGCGGATATTGTCTATTGATTAAATCAATTTAGAGTCATTCAAATTTTTCAAGACTTCTGGGAAAATTACATAATATAAACAACCGCTTTCTGCCTGTAGAAGGGTTACACGATCTTGAGACGATCGAATGACGAGTAGATTAAGTGTTACGTTTTAACACCTTACATAAGGCCCCTGGTAATCCATTTACAAGCATTGGTAATGAGATTGTTTATTGTTGTTATATAATGATGTCGATTTGTTGCGGATGTTATTGTAAATATAAAACAAAAAATTTGACTCATTAACCGACAAATATTTTGTGTATTGTTTTCACGTTTTCAATGTCATATAATACATGCGTTACTTTATCGCCATACTTATAATTTGACCTCATTGTCCTGAAAACATCAAAACTTTATTTTTCTTAATTCGTTTGCCCCTTATAAATTTATATAAGCTAAGTGGAAATAATGTAAGAACAAAAATTTTTATGTTATATTGGATGCACAAATATGTTTTAAGGGACTTACAAAAGATGGGCCATCGGCGCTTGGACCATCTTGTAACTATATTCATGTTAAAGCGTCATCATTTCTCATTTATTCGCTGCCTCTACTCCTCAGTTATGATGTATCTCCAGAAGACAGAATTGAAGACAGAAATTACAGAATTTTAGTCATACTCGCACATCGAATGAAAGATGGTGCGGACCTTCACGACAAGGAGGCTTTGGCGTTATAATTAGTAATCATGACTGTTATCACCATACATACCTAGGCTGTTACGTTGGAGTATTTTTCTCAATGGATATGAGTTTGATCTTCAATATCGACCGGGAAACAAACATCACAATTCTAATGCTTTGAGCAGATCACCTGATCCAACCTCAATAGCTCCCGCCGAAGAAGAAGAAGAAGTTTTTTTTTCGCTAACAGTGAAATATTAAACTTTGTCACGAGTTTTAAATTGTGCGATGAGGGGTCGGCCTGCCAGAACTATTGACAACGATTTCAAACCATTCTTTCAACGACGCAATGAGATATCGACTATTAAAACTGTCTAGTCTGGGGCCAAAGAACAATTATTCTGGAATGTTGTCGCTTCGCAGTACCTCCTCAACGCACGGACTACCTAACCTGATCGATAAGGGAACTGCTTTTACATCGGATGCATTTAAGGTATTTTGCAAGAATAATTTAGTGTCGCTTTTATTTAAGTATATATTGGCCATGATTATCTAAGTCCTTTTTCCATTTGTCGGGAACTTTCCTACGTCCATCGGTGTAGAACTTCTGTGGTTTATTGGCTAAAAACTTGGCCAAGTAATTTTCTCAGTTCATTTTTGAAAACAATTTTACAGACCATTAAGGTAGCTTTGCAGAGATCGAAACAAGTGAGGTTCGGGCTATATGGTGGATGCATCAAAACTTCCCAGCCAAATTCTTTCAATTTTGACCGGGTCATCAAAAATGTTTGTGGTCTGGTGTTGTCGTGAAGGAAGGCAACACCCTTTCTATTCATCAATTCTGCCCGATTTTTTTCAAATTGCTTGCTACAATCTCGTTAAATGCTAACAATTGATATTAGAATCAATCGTTGCATCAGGTTCTAGAACCTGATAACACCGCATAACTTTACGGGACGTCAATCTTGGCCTTTAAGTCTTTTGTGGTAATTCACCTTTCTTTGACCATAATTTTTTCGAACGACATTCTCGTATTTGACCGATTTTTCATTGTAAGCAATGATTTGCTTTAAAAATGGGTCGATTACGTTGTATTTCGGTAGCAATTCGGTAATTTAAAACAAACATCGAGCTCCCTTGTGTATCCAGCTTTACGCAAATTGTTTAAAAATGTTTTGTGATCGATATTTAATTCCTTAGCAATGTTACGGCTGCATCGGTCATTTCGAAAGATTTCATCGATTTTTTCAGTGATTGGTCGACCAGAGCATTCGGTAAAGCATCTTAACCGTAAGCTCCACAACTTTGTGTTTTTTGCTGTTTTCGTAGTAAAATTTCAAAATATAGCGAATTTTTCAGAAATTTCACTCATTTTCTCACTGATATAACTTTTGACTCAATTGACGAAATACAAAACTCTTTCTAAAAATTGTAGACTTAAGTGTGACCTTTCAAACGCATGTCAGTATGATGTAATCTGTTAGTATTGCCCGATATATTACAAGAATCTTAATACTTTTTCCCCAACCTAATATTAATCATGATTAACTGATTAATATTATTACTCATCACTCATTACTCACCGAAACCGATTAATGACCAATTAATGAGTTAATTGTGGGATAATCAATGTAAATAATGATTTTAGTCATTCAGAATTAGCAATAAGCAGTAAATAACGAGTTATTATCGAGTGAATAATGATAGATTAAAGACTGAGTAATAATCATTATTCACTTTTTAGTCGACTTTTACGATTGTCAATTGGAAACCGGGTTTTCTTCGCTTACGAGTGGCTTCAGTAACTGTCCCTATCTTTGCAAGAATATTCTTCACTCTTCGCTATAATATCAGAATGATCAGCTTCTAATAACGGTTATATAACTGTTAAAACTGGCTTCCTCGATTTAATTCAATTTATCTAACAAGTTAAATGCTCCCTCGACATGAAAAAAGGTTGTTCGCAAATAATCTGTCTATTGTTTCAAAACTCACATGCGTGATGTTCGTCCGTTCCATTATTTCACATATTTCAGGGCTTTCGCAAGCAACGATTGATGCTTGAGGCTCACTTATCATAGCTATCGTGGATATATGCACTTGTTGTACCGGTGTGAAGTTTTCTACAGAATTCAGAACTGTAGCTAGACAAATTAATAGATTTCGAAAATGTAGCTACACAAATTTATCAATAGTGTAGTTGTACACAACAAATGTAGCAGGATTAAAAATTAAACCGAGTATGAAATTAAAAATTATTTTTAATGAACTATTGTGGAAATGCGATGTCTCACCCCGTGAGGGTCGCGTTAAAATGATTAATGGACCAAATGTTCTACTAGAAGCAAAAAATAATACGGTATACTCAGATTTACTTAGACATCTCTAGGATTTCTTATAACTGGCCAAAAGTGACCACTACACTTTATTCGTATAAAGTAAAAGTGTGGAAATGCGATATCTCACCATTTGAGGGTCGCGTTAAAAGGATTAATTGACCAAATGTTCTTCTAAAAGCAAGCAATAATCATTTGTTTCGTGAGGAATCTACTTGCAGGGGGTACCCCCCTGCAAGTAGATTCCTCACGAAACAAATGATTCTAAAAAAAAAGATATATTAAATAAAACGGAAGCTGAGGATAAGGAGGTTATTCAGGGCACTGAAATCGGACTCTTTTTCTTGGATATGTCTGGTTGGTATTTGCTAAGCTGAGAATACCATGCGCCGGCTTTAGTCTGTCAATGGAAACATTTACATTTCGACCGTTTTGATCTATCATGAAATGTTTCCTAAAACGACGAATGACTCTATACGGTCCTTCGTATGGATTTGAAAGGCCGGTTCGTACCTTGTCGATACGAACAAAAACGTACTCGCAACTATCTAAAGTTTTAGGGATAAAAACGGGCGTGGAAATTGACTTGCGGGTGTCAACAAGAATAACATTGCGCATATTCGCACGAAGTTTGCCCACAAAGTCTGATGGATCGGGACTTGGATCCTGAGAGCTGGTCACGAAAAGTTCACCTGGTAGCTTGAAGACTTGTCCATAAACTAGTTCGGCTGGGGAACATTTCAGTTCGTCTTTGACTGCTGTTCGTATTCCCAACAAAATAAGGGGTAGCTCAGTGCTCCAATGAATAACATTCCCTCGAGCTTTGAGCGATGCTTTTAGTTGTCGATGAAAACGTTCGACCATACCGTTTGCCTGTAGATGGTAGGCAGTGGTACGAATTCGGTGTGCGCCTAGTAAACGCGTGAGCTCAAAGAAGAGTTTTGACTCGAATGGGCTACCCTGATCAGTCGTTATTTCAAGGGGTATTCCAAACCTTGAAATGTACTGCTCGACAAAAGTCCTAGCAATAGTGGCAGCGGTACTTTCTCGAATAGGATATGCCTCCGGCCATCGAGTGAATCTATCAACTATGGTAAGAATATATACATAAACTTCGGATGGTGGGAGCGGCCCCACTACATCCATATGAATATGTTCGAACCTAGCTGATGGTAGATCGAAGTTTCCTGGTTGCGATTTCGCATGTCTCTGAACTTTACTTAGTTGGCATCCAATACAACTACGGACCCAATTCATTACGTCACTGTTCATATTCGGTCAAAAATACCTACTGGAAATTAATCTTCGTGTAGCGCGCATGCTTGGATGAGAAAGATCATGTAGTGGCTGAAAACTACTTGTCTTTGTGACACTGGAACAAATGGTCGATGAACCGTTGATGTTTCACAATAAATCTGCAAATCGGAAAGGACGGTGAGCTCTATCTTGAACTTAGAACCCGCAGGACGAGATGAATTATCAAGAAGCTCTTTTAATTCATCATCAGACTCTTGAGCCTTAGCTAAATCATTAAAAGATAGCCTAGATGTTTTGTCAATTCGATCAATGTGGTCACACGGTCGTGAAAGAGAGTGTCAGTGACCACATTGTGCTTGCCTGAGATATGTTGCACGTCCGTCGTAAACTGAGCGATGAAGTCTAATTGTCGAGTCTGCCGTGGACTCTTCTCGCTCAGCGAGGTAATTGCCGTAGTAAGAGGTTTTTGATCCGTGTAGATGGTAAATTGCCTACCTTCTACGAAATACCTAGTTCTCTGTCAAAGGCTGAATAATTACTTTCTGCTGTGGATAATTTGCGGGAAAAGAACCCTAAAGGTTGCCAACATCCTTCGTTCATTTGTTGCAAGACTGCTCCCACGGCAATGTTAGAACCGTCTGTAGCAATACTAAATCGCGAGTTGCTTAGGGGATGGGCTAACATAGTTACGTTAGCAAGTGCACTTTTAATTTGGACAAACGATTCATTACAGTCGTCAGGCCACGTGCAATTTTTGGCGTTCTTTGGCATTTTGTTCATTTTAGCCAGGTGTGCATGAATGCAAGAGAGCAATCCGGCTAGTTTGGGAATGAATCTGTGATAATAGTTGACCATTCCCACGAATCGCTGAATTTGTCGTATGGATCTTGGAGCAGGAAACTCTTGTATGGCTTCGACTCGCCATCTGCAGAAATTTGGTGGCTGAGGAACTCTAGAGCGAATACACCGAATTCACACTTTGAAACTTGGATGTTTATTCCAAATTCGACTAACCTCTCAAGCAACTGTTTGAGATGAAGTTTGTGCTCTTCCTCGCTTTTACTAGCCACAAGTATGTATATCGTATATAAAAACATATACAAAGTCTAAACCTTTGACCACTTCATTCATGAAGCGCTGAAAGGTCTGCGCAGCATTCCGAAGACCAAAGGGCATTCTCATAAACTCAAATAACCCAAATGGTGTGGTAATTGCCGTTTTAGGCACGTCTTCGGGCGCAATGGGGATTAGATGATAAGCTCTTACCAAGTCAAATTTTGGGAAAACTCTGCATCTTTCCAGGTGCATAGAAAAATTCTGAATGTGTGGGATCGGATAGCGATCAGGTTCGGTGACGGCATTTAGGCCTCGATAGTCTTCACATGGCCTCCAATCTGTACCATTTTTCTTTTTGTGTAAAGGTGATGATACCGCAGAAGATGACGGTCGGCATATACCCAAATGGACCATGTGCTCGAACTCGGCAAGCGCTGTCTTGTGTCTGACCGGGTCCAGACGGCGTGGTCTCGAAAAAGGCAGGCGGCCTTTTGAATAGATGTGATGAACCAAACTGTGCTTTGCTTGAGGGTTGTAGTTTCGTTCTTCAGTTAAAGAGGGAAACATCTTCAAAATTTCACCATATCCATTTTCAACGGTCGGCAGGGTTGGCGTAGGAGTTTTGACCTTACCTGTCATTGCGTTTACAACTAGATTTGTCGTGGAATCAAGAAGTCGTCTTTCACGCAGGTCGACAAGAAGACCATACTTCGTCAGGAACTCAGCACCAAGAATTGGTCTGTCTACTGAAGCGATCGTCGTACATTCAGTAATTTAGTCCCGTACGTGCTGATTACAGAACCATTGGCGGCAGAGAGTACCAACCTTGGGTTTTTCTTTGATGTATTTCCGCGGAAACATTTTACGGGGAGAACAGAAATATCAGCACCAGTATCTACAAGAAAAAGGGTATCGTTTTTTTCATTTTTGATAAAGAGGCGGCGATTATATTGTATCCGATTGTTTGCCGCGCTTTCAATCGGATTCAAGGGTTTTTTGATTTAGGCTGGTTTGAAGATACATAGCGATGATTGCGCTTGCAAGGTAAATAGCATTTCCTTGCATCATTGCCGAATAGGTGATGGTAATAGCAGAAACCTTCAGTGTCGATGAAACGACGTCTGCTTCCGCTCCGTGGTCTTTTTGAAAAACGAGGAGATCCTTATCGTGGGTCAGGTGAGCGGCTGCGTCCTATTGACATTTGCTCAAGTTTTGACTCCATACTAGTGAGTCTAGCTTCCAGTCTACTCAAGGTTGTTTGATATTTTGGTACTGCATCAATAGGTGCATTCCATTTAATTTATATGCTAATGATTGTGGTGTCGACCATGTGGAGGCGCCACAATCTCACCCCTTGAGGGTCGCATTAAAATGTTTTTTGGACCAAATATTCTACTAAAAGCAAGCAATAATATGGCATACTCAGATTTACTTAGAAATCTCTAGGATTTCTTGTAACTGGCCAAAAGTGACCACTACACTTTATTTGTATAAAATAAAAGTGTGGAAATGCGATATCTCACTCCTTGAGGGTCGCGTTAAAAGGATTAACGGACCAAATGTTTTACTAAAAGCAAGAAATAATATGGCATACTCAGATTTACTTAGACATTTCTAGTATTTCTTGTAACTGGCCAATAAGTCACCACTACACTTTATTTGTATAAAATAAAAGTGTGGAAATGCGATATCTCACCCCTTGACGGTCGCTTTAAAATGATTAATGGCTCAAATGTTCTACTAAAAACAAAAAATAATACGGTATACTCAGATTTACTTAGACATCTTTAGGATTTCTTGTTCTGGCCAATAATTGACCACTACACCAATTAGTTTTAATTTATTTATTTTACTAAGTGAAATTTAATTTTTATTTTATTAATCTGATGTCTATAGTTCATTAAAAATAATTTTTAATTTCATACTCGGTTTAATTTTTAATCCTGCTACATTTCTTGTGTACAACTACACTATTGCTAAATTTGTGTAGCTACATTTTCGAAATCTGTTAACTTGTGTAGCTACACTTCTGAATTCTGTAGAAAACTTCACACCGGTACTTGTTGTTGCCAATATAGTTGCTCTTTATAATGCCTCTTGCTTAAAATAGTCACTGTAAAGTTCCTTCTATTGCTTCAAAAAATAATTGAGCAGGAAAGTAGAAAAGTAGAAGTTAAGGAGTGTTAATTCGCCTTTGTGTGGGGATGGCAAGATTCTTAATGTTTGGAACTGGAGTATGAATGTACTTCCCGAAATTAAAATTCAATTGTAGCTTAAATGTTTGGACACATTAAATTAGCATGTGTCTGTTCCTCTCGAGCCATGTAACTCAAATAAATTGGTGCCCAAAGTGGGGTGGGGTCACCAATTAAATTATGTCCCTAATAGATAGAGACAGCTGATAAAAAAGTATGATGGCAATGGGTGTATGTTTATTACTAGACAAACCTAGGGTCGTGCAACCATGTGTATTTCGTTTTGGTAGATTAGCACCCAAAGTGACACTGTTGGTTTCAACAGAGATACTTTACGCATCCGGCACCCAAAATGGGGAAATTCAATTTTAGTCACGATTTAACTCTAATTGCTTTTAGTAAAATATTAAAACTGGCTTATATTTTGGTAGTCTATCATCTGGATGCAGGACTTCGTACTTTTAAATCGAATTTGATAAAAATAAACAAAAAATGGAATGATGAGCGGTCGCCCAACGTGAATCAACAATCTAACCACGTTCATTTCCAAAACAAAATTAATTTAACCACTTAGTTAAATATAATTTAATAACACAACTAATTACATTACATTTTATTCGTATTTTCAACTCTTTCATAGAATACCAAAGCGATATAAATCTACTCCAAACTACATAATACTCGCAACATATATTGCATTTTAAACTTAATGTAGGTAGTATGTTTCTTAACATAAAAAAAAATGTTTTTAAATTAAATTAAAGAAAAAAAAAACTTCAAAATAAGATTACAGATAAATACAACAACAAAACAGGTAACTGTAATAATTTCTTTTCATTCAACTTTATAATCGCGCACTTATCAATTTTTTAAAATCAAAAATTTCCGTATCCGCGCTTCTTCCAATTTATTCTCGCGTTGTGTATATTGTATCAAGAATTAAAAAACTCATCACATTTTTAATATTTTCCAAATTGATTTTGATCGAATTTTGACCACCCAAATATTAAATTAAGAGCCACTCTCACTCGATCGTGGAAACAAAAAAAAAAAAAAAATGGAAAATTGACTTATCATCGATCGAACCGACCATAGTAAATTTTATTGTTTAACAATTTACTGTGTGTGTGTGTGTGCACGCTAAAACAATATACGAGACATTTTATGGAATTTTATACTTTTTATGTATATTCTGATTGTTTGTAGCTTGCTTCCAGCAAAGAGAAGATTAAATACTTCGCTGGTGTATCAAGGGTTAAACAGAATTGTAATTGCATACAAACACAGGAAATTTAATTTATCCAAGTTTTCTTAAGACCGTTTTTGGTATCAGAAATGTTGATCGAATTTCTTTTTCTATTGTGTGTACACAAGACGAAATAGTTTTGAGAAAAAAAAAAAAAAAAAACATAAATAATTGTGGTAGATGACTTTGATGTTACATACATAAAGTTGATCATGGATCTTGAATTTTGATGTGCGATCATCGTTGGATATGAAGATGCAGAAGCATTTTTCCAAAGAAATTGAAAATTATACTGTGAACAATTTTTTTTTTGTTTTTGCTTTTTATTATTAAAATGCGTTACAAATATTAAAAGAGTATAAAATACCAAAACGATCAACATTATGGTGGATAAAACCAAACCAACATCAATAAACTATACGTACATATATATCGATAAAAACTATGATTACCGCAATCTTTTATTTTTTGTTTTTGTTTTGTAGTTTGTTATTTATTTATTAATAATTATAATTTTCAGCTGATTCCTTTTCATAAGCAAATAAATTCATTATCGTTAATCATATAGTTGTTGCACACACAAACTACAAGCATGCGGTATATATATATAGTTACCTGTCTTGTAAACCATAAAAAATTACAACACTCGCGTTTGTTTTATGAAATGTTGTTGTTGAACACCAAGAATAATTGTGTGTATACTTGCAAGTGACGGTAGTGCAGAAAATTATTAATTATATAGAATGGCGCACAGTGCGCGGCGCTTTACACATTATAAAGTTTTTAGGTGTTGATGTGATGATTTTTATAAATTATAATGTTTTGTTTTAACCTCAAAATAATTTTCATGAACTAAATAGATAATTGGTGGCGTCCAATGACAAAACTTTAGCTATGTCACGATATTTATATAGGGGTAAACTATATATGTAGATATCGAATAAAGTTGGTTTTCTAAAATTAAAAGTCATTTAACAATCGTATCAAATATTAACAAGTGCATCACAATGTTTGACCGATATAAATTGTTATTTGTAAAATTCTTCAAAATATATATTTCGTATAAATTGAATATACATTTCTTAAATATTTAGTCACTAGATGATGTTTATCACTACAGTTCTGACCAGCTATAATTTGGTGACCCCATAATTATTTTGCTTTACTTGATTCAAAATGATTTCGTTTAATCATTACACTTTTAATTATAGTTAGTCTATGTATAATATTGAGTAGATGCCCCTTCTTTTATCACCCTCCTCTATTAATTAAAGATAAATTTAAATTGGTGACCTCCCCACTTTGGGCGCCAACAAAATAAATTGCGATTTTCGCCAAACTTGTATATAATTTAATTTCAAAGCAAAAGTTTTGTTCACAATATCATCGAGCAAAGCCTCCACTTTCTCATCTTAAAAGTTTTTCAGCCGCTTGGGCGTTCCTTATCTTCCGTGTCAAAATCACCTCTTTTCTAATTGGGTGTGAAGTTTTGCACATATTCACATTTTTTATATATGTGTTAGTTTCACAGAATTATTCGAATAAAAATTATTTCTAGAAATGTGGAATATTATTTAAGGTCGGCCGACAAGGAATTTAGTCAGCTAATTAATTGACTTAATTAATGGCCCTTTAGGATTTACGCCAAAAATTCGATTTGAACATTAATATTTCATTCAAATTTATTTGGGGGGGGGGAGGGGGGCGGGGTGACGAATTCGTTCAGCTGTTCCGTGTATCATCAGACAGAAACTAAGTCCAAATCTGTCGCAAACCTGTCGTTAATGACCCTTAGGAATTTCAGTGAAATACGCGATTAAAAGATTAAAATTTGAACCAAAAATCTTTTCTGGGAACAAGGGATATATAATATTAAAATTCAAAACACATTTATTTCTGGGGATAGGGGATACCTTTTCAGCCTGATGAATCGAAAATTTATACAGATATTTTGTGTACTATCAGAGAATGAGTTCAATTATCTGACAAGAAGTCTTAACGGATCTTAATCACTTTGCATTTTGAATATTACATTTCGAAATACATTTATTTCTTTCTCCTACCTTACATGATCTATCACAACTTGAGTCCAAATCTCTGATAAGGGCCGTTAATGGCTCTTTGAAATTTAAAATTCGAAGCACATTTTTTTTTGGGAATAGGGCATACCTTGGTAAAATGATGGATTAAAAATTTAATCAGCTGTTTGTGAACTATCACATTCTGAGTCTAAATTTCTGAGAAGTAGGCGTTAATGGCTCTTCATCAATTTCATGCAAAACCGCAATTTGAAGATTACAATTCGAAACACATTTATTCCTTTTGATAGAGGATTCACATTTATTCCTTTACATTTATATCTGAAGATAGGAGACACCTTTATTGCTTGATGGATGGAGAATTAATTCAGCTATATCGTGAACTATCACATCTTGAGTCCAAATCTCTAACAAGGGGTGTTAATGCAGAAGCACATTTATTTCTTATACTATGACTATCAATTGTTGCATTTTTCTGAACTTCTAATTAGGGTTTCCCAAAACGGGATCCTGGGACTTCGTTTTGGTCTCAAAAGCGTGACCGGGAAATCCCGGGATTTCCCGATTTTTGATTTTTTTATTATATACTATTTTAATTCTATAACGGCCTAGGAATAATAAACTACAGTAAAACCTTGGTTTAAGAGACAAAATGGGGATTGAATTGTCTCTTATTCCTGATTGTCCTTAGATCGGAATGTAAAAAAATTGAATATCTCTTATAGAAGTGTATCCTTCAATATCATTTTGAATTCAAATGCAGGCCTATTAGGAAGGATGTATTTTTTAACCGATTACGATGAAATCGGTTTCGCGATATAGAAATGGAATTCTAAAATAAGTTTTAGATGAAGTTGTGGAATTTAGCCAAGTAGCAAGGAACGTAATATTCCTTCACCGATTTTAGTGAAATTCGACATGTGCGATGGAAATGGAATTTTAAACAGAATTTTAGATGTAGTTAAGGAGTAGTCAAGCTCTATATTACTTGGCGTTATTCCAGAACTTTAGTGGTATGAATTTGAGATATTCAAATTTTCTACATTCGGATCTAATGGACAGTCGGAAATAAGAGACATGCGAATTCCCAATAAGTCTCTTAAACCGAGTATTACACAATATAAAATAAATAAATCCGGGTAACGCGTTTGATACAAAAACCGGGATTCCAAAATTCTGTTTGGGAACCAGTCATTTTCCTAAGCTGTTTTGAGCTAAAAGAATACGTAAACCGGAAAACCCCGGCATTTCCCGATTATACTTTTGAGATCGGGATCCCGGGAAATCGGGTAATTGTAGCACTATAGGACGTATGTGAAAGTTCATGTCAAATTAAATAAAAGGTTTTAAAAGCAAACTGGAGTATAGAACATACAATTTAAAAATGGCTGAAAACTTTGACTCAACTCCCAAATCAATCTCTAACTGAACCTCTTAACTCAATCTTCAGCTCAACCTCCAAATTAATCCCCAATCCAACCTTCAAGTCGATCACTAAATCATCTTTTAAATCACCAATTTCAATAACCTAAGCACAAATTCACCCCTAAATAATTCCCCAATCGAACCACTCACTTAACTTCAAAGAGAACTAACTAGACCTTAACTCAGCTACAACTCAACTTAGCTCGAATCAAACCTCAACCCCTCACCTCGATTCGAAAGCAACAAGTGTGTATGAATTCAATCAAATCAATTCAATCTAACCTCCCAATAAACCCTAAACTTGACCCTAAATTAATCCCTAACCGAACCTCTGACTGAAGCCCAACTCAACTTGAACTCAAATCATGTTCAACTCTAACTCGACCTTCACCGAACCCAACGCTAAACTCAAACACAACTCAATCCCAATTCAACCTTCAACTCAATCCCAATTCAACCCCAAACTCAACGTCCAACTCAAACCCTAAATCAACACGGTTCGAAAACTATATGCCTATATCAACTCAACTTATTTTATCTGCACTGGACCCCCCAACTCTCTCTCTACCGACTCCACTCCTCTCTCTACTGGACAACCACTCTCAACGCAACGCTCAACTAAACGCGCAAACTCAATCCTCAAATCAACCCAGTCAGAAAAATGATGTGCGTACTTGAGCTCAACTCAGAACAAGTCAAGCTTACTTCCAACTATAGAATCTCAACGCAACACATGGTCCGAAAAAATACATGCGTACGTGAACTCAACAACCTAACTTCCAAATCAATTCCAACTCAAATCCAGCCCAACCCCAACTCAAATCCGTCCGCAAACTATACACCCAACTTAATTCTTAACCTAGATCCTAGGTCCAGAGTAAGTGGAGTACAGTTTCTACCTCTACTTCCTCGCCTTTCATCCTCACCTATAAGACAGAGTCCTGTACATATGGTGGCGCCAAAGTGCTAACAGCTGTTTAGTTCCTTACCGATCTAGGTTTAGCCAGATCTGCCTAGTTGTAACACACGAGGTACAATTAGACAATCTATAGTTCGCTGGTATTCTAGCTTCTTCCTGAAGTAAAAGTTTACATGTAGAGAGCGGAATTTTAACATTTGCCTTGCTTGATCAAATGAAGCAATTTGTATCCTGACGAGCGAGTTCATTTGCCTTTTTATTTCCCGCAGCACTGAGCGTCCCAGCTAGACCTCACCCAGGCTTCCTGTCCCCCTACTGTAGAGAAAGAGTTACTTTTGGTCGGCACAGGTTGCCAACTTGACATGGTTCCTAAACTATCCTCCATTTCTACAGGTCGTGGCAGGTCTCTGGTTTTCCAGCATTATTTTCAGGAAGGTGGCACGTAGAACCTTCTCCACCTATCGCTTCCATATTCTTGCGCCCTGTGCCCTGTCTATGACATCAATAATTAGCTGGTCCTTGAGCACCTCGCTAGATGGTCGGGCTACAGTTTCCTGCAACATCTACCTTTTTGCATCCTTAGGTGATTCCTCCTGAGATCTCTGCCTTTTGGGGTGAGAGCCCTCAGAGGTACCGTCCTGCTTCTTCTCTGTCACCATCATAATACAAGCGAGCGTTTTATTGTCCTTAACTGTTTCGCTTGCTGACCGTATATCCTTGAGTTTTGTGAGAACTTCCCAGGTCATCTTTAGGGTCTGGTAATTTGGTACACCTGGACCAGCTGTATTAAAACTTATGTCCTTACACTTTACATTAGAGCGATCAGTCATATTTCAGTTATTGCCATTCTTAATCTCTGCTATTTGAAACCAGGCCTATCGGCCAAAGTTCCGCCAGCTATAGTTGTGTTTAAGGGCCCAGCCATATTTTTACTTATGTCGTGATTCATTTCTTGAGCCGATATTCTCTAGCCGCAGTCTACGGGTTTATAGGAGTCTTTTCAATTAAAACTTTATCCATAATATAATCCCACGAGTAGCGGCAAAAAAACGTTTATCTGTGCACAGATCCGCGGGGCACAGATAAGGCTACATACAGGTGCCGGATATCCGGATACATCGTTAGAAACTGAGTCTAAAAACTAGAGACTGGGCTCCCAGTTATGTTGCTTCTCAGCACAGTACACAAAACACCTTAACCCAACTCAGTCATTTGGCGCTTTGTTTTAGCCTAATTTGGCCTAACCCATCCTGTCAAAAACAATAATGAGCTAGTTCTCCTGTGCACGAATACCTGTGGAAGATGCAAGATAAGGAGCTGATAGTAAATGTCAACTTTTACCGCCGTACCATCATTCCATTATACAATCATTCCATTATACCATTATTCCATAATACTATTATGCTACTATACCATTAAACCATCATACCATCTTACCATTGTACCGTAGGAATGTCAAACTATCACACAATTATACCGCCGTACCATATAATCATATCATATCATATCATATAATCGTACCATCATATTATTAGGCCACCATATCATCAAACCATCATACCATTATACTGTCATACTATTAAACAATCATTTCCTCATACTATTATTCAGTCGTACCATTAAACCACTACACCATTAAACCATCATAGCATCAGATCATCATACCGCAGTAACGTTGAACCGTTAAACCGCTATACCATCATACCATTGTACCATCGTACCATCATACCATCTTATACTATAATGATACCATCATACTATCAAGCCGTCATATCAACGTAGGTAAACCATATACGAGTACATATCACCTTACCATCATACCATCATAAAACTTAGTATTTTAAACAATTCGTATTTAAACAACAAAACTCGGAACAATTATGGAATTGGTTTAATAAACTATTTTTATTACGTCGAACTTGTTTAATTCAAAAGTCCCTATTTCGCGGAGCCATATAAAGCACTTAACAGTAATTGCTTCATTTGTGGTTTTTCTCTTTGAAAAAAAAAAAAAATAATAATAAAAAGCTCTAAGTTCGCGCATGCCAAATGATAACATTAAAAAAGGCTAAACAATATTTTAGCTTTCAACTTTTATTTTTACAATAGTTCTATGCGTCTAGATCTAATAAGTCTAGATGTTTTTGGAACAATTACGTTGTGCATTGTGCGACATTAAAAACGTAAAAACAATAAGCACACACAAATTTTTGTTGTTTAATGAATGTCAAACTTTTATTTTTTAATACTACAATGCATACGCAACAAATCAACATCATTATATAACAACAACAAACAACCTGTATGAGTAGTTATTATACAGCTGACTCTGATTCATTATTGTGTATACGTTTGGAACGGAATAACCAAATAAAAAAAAAATTAATTTCGTAATAATTTTATTATTTTATAAAAGCAAATATCTGTTTTATTTATTTATTTGTATACAGAACGAAAAACAAAAACTAAACAGATTACTGTTATTATAGTTATACGTACACAACAAACAGTCTATAGAAAATCGCGAAAAATAACGCGAAACAGCAAAAATCGCGTAAAACGAAATAAATCATTTTATCAAATCTCTCTATAAACAAAACGACTTAACATTAAAATAAAAAAAAAAAAAAAAAAAAACTGTATAATAGTAATAGTATAGTAAGGTATTCGAAAATCACCACCTTTTCTTATTTATTTATATACGTTTCGCTTCTCGCTTAAGAGTTAAGACAATCATCACATTAATCCTTTTCACGATTGAATGATCATGAATTGTGTAAGACTCTTGCTAGTCTATAGACGAAAAAAAAACGAAAAAAAAAAATTTAAAATTCTAAGAAGAACATAAATTACAATTTTCTCTTCTTGTTGTTTTGTATACGTATGTATCTAAGCCACATAAAAATAATAAGAAAACAATTTCATTGATTAATCTTCGAAGAATGAAAATGTGAAATGGTGATGCTGTGTGTGCGAGTATGTTCAAAGAAAATTAAAATCCGCACAATTTTTGTGTTAAAATTTTGTCTTCATCGCGCGCTTTACATTAATTCTTATTAATGTGCCGTTTTATGGAATGCACAAGCGCAATACAGATTATAATTATTGTAATGTCGATAATTAAATTAACTGTAATGTGTTTTAATCGTTTATATAAATTTAATTATTTATGTGGGTATAGGATGTAATTTTATTGGATTATCTTGCTGCGCGCAATAATTGAGATAAGGTACATTGCGGTGTTTATTGATGCATTTTTATAAAACAAAGTTTTAATTGTAGATTATAGATTTTTGGCTCAGTATTTGTCGGAGTACGATTTTCAATCAAATTTAAATGTTTGTTAAAATGTGCAGGAATAATTGCACAGGTCTAGAAATCTATTTGTAGAGGTATGAACCATTGCATTCGGAGCTCATTTGCAGATTTTTTTTTATGCTCAGTATTTATGGGCCCCGTGCACTTTTCAATAATATTTCAACTTTATATAAAATATGCCGAAATAACTATGAGCAATCCAAGTGCAAGTTAGCACAATAACTACCAGGTCCAGAAACTTTTGTTAGAAGTATAAACCATGGCAATCAGGTATAATAAAATTTAAATTTTCTAATTTTCTTCAATTTCTGAATTTTCTGATCCACACGGAAATTAGCCACAGTCAATGGTCAACCATTACATTCAAAACTGAATTGCAAATCCTAGATTTTTGGCTCGGTATTTGAGGGCTCAGTGCGCCTTACAGCAAACTTTCAATTTTCTATTAAATGTGGAGAAATAATTGAGCGATCCAAATGAAATTTGGCACTACAATGACAGGTCCTGACACCTAATGTAAAACGTATCAATCATTGTATTATGACCTTAATTGTAAATTTAAAATTTTTAAATGTACTATTTGCTACTGAGGCTTGCAGGTATCTTAGGTCACTTACTGTGGTAGTGGTGGAGCTCTTCGCAACGTGAGAGAAAATAAAGGTATGGACCTACAAATTTGCAGTTCGATTAAAAGCACGTCCTTTCTTTAAGTAGTTTGGCTCTATAGTGAATGAATTAGACACATCCGTCGATGCAAAATGGTAGAATAAGTGGTGACTTAACTAAAGACGTCATTGTTGATACCTTTAACAATAAAGTCACGCGTGCCACTATTTGTTATAGATACATCGGAAAACAGTTGTCGCAGGACATCTCGATATTAGGTCAGTGAAACAAAAATTTCCTAAACTTTAACTCGATGAGGGACAAAGAAGCTCTAAATGTAAATAAAAGGAATATGAGACTCTTTTGTTCACCTCTACTATGGGGATTTAAACCCTTGCAGTTACTATCTGAGAAATATCGGTAATGTAGTGTATAACACAAGTAGTGGGTAACCTTAGCAACAAACTGTATAAAGGCAAAAGACGACTCGTTGATCATCACGGAAGAACAACAACTAATCTGATGGAATGTGTTTTTAATATACCTAAATTCTTCAGAATGATTTCTTAACTGTTCGTTGAAAGATTTCTTAACCTGCTCTGAGGTAAAGAACTACCTGGATATTATCTATAGAATAGTTAGTGGAACACGACGCACAAAACTGTTTCTGTTCTTGATAGACTTTGAACGCTGTCCACTTCATTAAGTGTATTGGGGCCAGAGGTCTGAGCTGATCAGAACGTAGGTCCGGAAAAGTTACGTGCATACTTAAAATCATCTCAAGTCAACTCAATCTAAGCTCCAACTTAAGTTCCAAATCAATCCCTAAAAAAACCCTTAATCCCTTATTCAATCTCCAGCTGAACTTCCTCGAACTTAATTGCAATGCAATCCCCAACGCAATAATCAAATCAATTCCCAATCAACTTTCAACTCAACACCTAACTCAACCCCAACCTCAATGCCCAACTCAATCCCCGAATCAAACACCAAATAGGTCCTTAGCTGAACCTCTCACTCAACATCAACTGAAGCTAACATAACCCTAAATTACACCAGCTTGAACCAAATTAACCAAATTTTGCTCCTCTATTCAACTACAAACACAACGACCAATTCAATCATAAATTCAACTCGATTCGAAAACTACATGCGTGTAAGTCCATGTATTTAAATCTCGACATCAAAACCATCCCCAACCTTGGCTTAACTCACAATTGAACTTTTAACTAAACACTCAACTCAACTCACAACTCAATGTTCAACTCAATTTCTACATCAACATGTTTCGAAAACTGCATGAGTAAATGAACTCGGCTTAAACTAATATTCGACTCAACCCCCAACTGAATTTCTACTGCACTCAACTGCTAGCCTACTCAATATCAACTCAATCCTCGACCCAACTACATCTCAACCCTAACTCAACTCAAAACAACTTAAGCTAACTCTAATTCAACCCTCAATTTAGCCCCCAAATAAATCCTCATAAAGGGCTGAAATCTCACGAAGTGATCAGAACTCCGGTCCTACAAATAAATTCGACTCCAAAATCAATCCCTAATTGAACCCACTAACTCAATCAACAGCTCAACCTGCACCTCAATGTACCAATAATTTAACCTCCAATTCAATCTCAACGCAATAATAAATGCAATCACCAACTCAACCGACAATCCAACCCTCAACTCAATCACCAATTCAACCCGAAATCAACTTTCAAATCAACACTTAACCTAACCCTGAATAATTCCCCAAACCCTTACAGAACCTCAAGGCAAGCCAGCATAAGCCTAAATCATCCAAAGCTCGCACCAAAGCTCAACCTATACTGTTAAAGTTAGCCGAAAGTGAAAAGTCGGTAATGTAGATTGTGTTAGCCCATCCGAAATTATAAAAAATGATAACGCAGATTGTGAACTCCCCGCCGAAAGTTTCCAGCCGAAAGCAAAAGTCGATAATGCAGATTATGTTATTAACATTCCAGCCGAAAATAAAAATTTTGTAGTTATCAGCCAAAAGTTAATAGGATAGATGGATAACTTACATGGAAAATCTCCTTCCCGTGGGAAATCTCGGAAAACTCGATTTTCCAATAATCGTTAGAAAATTTATATAAAATGAGCCTATAGAGTGTTATGTCTGGAGATGGATTGCATTGATGTGACTTGTAAGTAGCTATCGCAGGAAAAAAAATCAGTTCAAGTTTCCCGTGGGAAATCTCGTAAACTTCAAAAAAGTTTCCAGCCGAAAGTAAGAAATGGATGAATAAAATCAGCCTCTAGAGTGTTATATCTGGAGATGGATTTCATTGATGTGTGTCGTCAATAGCTATTGCAGGAAAAAAATTCAGTTAAAGTTTCCCGTGGGAAATCTCGGAAAATTTCAAAAAGTTTCCAGCCGAAAGTAAGAAATGGATGAATAAAATCAGCCTTTAGAGTGTTATATCTGGAGATGGATTGCATTGATGTGACTTGTCAATAGCTATCGCAAGAAAAAAATTCAGTTCAAGTTTCCCGTGGGAAATCTCGGAAAATTCCAAAAAGTTTCCAGCCGAAAGTAAGAAATGGATGAAGTTATGTGTGGAGATGGATTGCATTGATGTGACTTGTCAATAGCTATCGCAGGAAAAAAATTCAGTTCAAGTTTCCCGTGGGAAATCTCAGAAAATTTCAAAAAGTTTCCAGCCGAAAGTAAGAAATGGATGAATAAAATCAGCCTCTATAGCGTTATGTCTGGAGCTGGATTTCATTGATGTGACTTGTCAATAGCTATCGCAGGAAAAAAAATCAGGTTAAGTTTCCCGTGGGAAATCTCGGAAAATTTAAAAAGATAACAGCCGAAAATAAGAAATGGATGAATAAAATCAGCCTCTAGAGTGTTATATCTGGAGATGGATTTCATTGATGTGAGTTGTCAATAGCTATCGCAGGAAAAAAATTCAGTTCAAGTTTCCCGTGGGAAATCTCGGAAAATTCCAAAAAGTTTCCAGTCGAAAGTAAGAAATGGATGAATAAAATCAGCCTCTAGAGTGTTATATCTGGAGATGGGTTTCATTGATGTGAGTTGTCAATAGCTTTCGCAGGAAAAAAATTCAGTTCAAGTTTCCCGTGGGAAATCTCGGAAAATTCAAAAAAGTTTCCAGTCGAAAGTAAGAGATGGATGAATAAAATCAGCCTCTAGATTGTTATATCTGGAGATGGATTTCATTGATGTGAATTGTCAATAGCTATCGCAGGAAACAAATTCAGTTCAAGTTTCCCGTGGGAAATCTCGGAAAATTCCAAAAAGTTTCCAGTCGAAAGTAAGGAATGGATGAATAAAATCAGCCTCTAGAGTGTTATATCTTGAGATGGATTGCATTGATGTGACTTGTCAATAGCAATCGCAGGAAAAAAATTCAGTTAAAGTTTCCCGTGGGAAATCTTGGGAAATTCGATTTTCCAAATATCATTAGAAAATTTTTATAAAATCAGCCTCTAGATTGTTATGTCTGGAGATGGATTGCATTGATGTGACTTGTCAATAGCTATCGCAGGAAAAAAATTCAGTTCAAGTTTCCCGTGGGAAATCTCGGAAACTTCAAAAAAGTTTCCAGCCGAAAGTAAGAAATGGATGAATAAAATCAGCCTCTAGAGTGTTATATCTGGAGATGGATTGCATTGATCTGACTTGTCAATAACTATCGCAGGAAAAAAATTCAGTTCAAGTTTCCCGTGGGAAATCTTGGGAAATTCGATTTTCCAAATATCATTAGAAAATTTGTATAAAATCAGCCTCTAGATTGTTATGTCTGGAGATGGATTGCATTGATGTGACTTGTCAATAGCTATCGTAGGAAAAAAATTCAGTTCAAGTTTCGATTTGGGTTAGCTTCTGTTGATTTGAGTTGAGGTTGTTTACGCATATATGTATGTAGTTTTTTAAACCATTTTGATTTGTGAGTTGACTTACTATTTATGTCGATTTTTTGTTAGGTTGTGGTTGGTTCAGCGGTTCGTTTAGGGATTTATTAAGGTTGAATTGGAAGTAAGCTTGAGTTGTTTTGAATTGAATTTATTTTTAACTGGTTAAGTTGCTGTTTGAGTTGAGTTGAAGTTCAAGTTGTAGCTTAAGCTAGGATTGAGTTGATTTCATGTAGCCGTATAATTTTCGGATGATTTAGGGATTGAATTAAGCGATGAAGGTGTTCGGCGGGTGAGGCGGGGGTTGAGTTGGACGTTAGCTTGTGGTGAGTTAATGTACGCATGTATTTTTTCGGAGCATGTTGGATTTGTGGATTGAGTTGGGCGTTAAGTTCAGGGTTCAGTTGAGCCCCGAGTTTGCAATCGTGAGGTTGAGCTTGAATTGAAATCATTTCACGTTTGCGCCTAATTTCTGAGTGAAGTTTCAGCCCTTTATATTTTTAAAATTAAACCTTTTTTTTCTGGAAATTCGCGAAAGGAAGTTTTTTTTTAAATATTGCCAATGGCGGCCTTTTGCCTATGCCGACATTTTTTTCATGTTAACTATTTGCCTATGTCGGCCTTTTTTCTAAGTCGTTTTTTTTTGCCTGAGTAGTAGTGATTTTGTCCGGCCGAATTCTCAGCAAAACGACGTATACGAGATAAAACTGGATCCCAGGGATGAGTGGCGTTTAATGAAACCTCTACCCCGCGGGAAACTTTCTGTCTTGATTATTTTGCTATTTGAGTGTGATTGAGCGCGGCAAGCACAGACAATATTATGTTACAGTTTTGCATCCATCCGTCAACGCAGTTTTGCTGATAACTTTTACGGCAGTTCAATGTCTTATCTTGGTTTCGAAAATCTCCATATCCTATTGACCTGTTGGTGTTGCTTTTGGACGTAAAAGCGTGCGATGACGTGTTCACCCTTTGGATTGTAATTAACTTCATTTTATGTGAAAGTTTTCAGGGTTCAGTAGAATTTGGATATGCTGAAACCATCCGTCTAGGCTACCATTCTTACCGTAATAAAAAATATATTTTTGTATTACAAGAAAAGGTGCAAGGCTAACTTTTCTTGCATATATAGATTCATTACTTTGTATGAAATATCCTTCATTATTAAATTAACCGTAAGCAAATTGTACTTTGAGAGAAATTTACTGCATATTTGCAACTGTAAGCTAACGACGAAAGACTACCGTGCTTGTCTAACCTGTAAATGAAAATAAATTTTGTTCAGAAACAATGACGAGATAATTCCAAACGTTTTTTCTCAAAACCTCAATAAGTAAGCCGTAAAGCACAGGTCTCTATAGTCATGTCTACATATGTACATTATCTAACCCCAATTAATTATTACCACATTCACTATTTTACCATTAAATTACCCAAAAAAAAATTCCAATCAATATAATTATGTGTAATCAATCTCTTCGGAAAAGGTCATTTCATTCATTAAAAAGCAAAATAAAATCATAAAACGATAAAAAGTCTCAAATCGATCATACTACAATTACAACAAAAGTATATGCAAGCATCTAAACCTATCTACTGATTCCGCGCGCGCGGTAATTCAATCAATAAAGTTGATGTATTTGAGCAAGTAATGATTATCCCATGAGAACTGGGCGCTGCTGTTATTTTGTTTTTGTTATAATCAACGACATTTAAATTTTTTCCTTTAATTATAATTTCAAATTACAAATTAATATTTTTTTTTTTTTATTAAGATGCGATTACAAAATACTTTCAATATCGACAGAAACGTACATACCTACATTTGCGATTTATTATTGTGTGTATACAAGATAAATATCGCTTTTAAACTTGACCTTTTCACTGTGTATACACACGAATGACGGACTACATCAAAATTTGTTTTCATTTGTTTTCAAATGCCGAAGGTAATATTGATGGTTTTTGCTTTGGTTTTATTTAACAAATTACTAAATAACTAATTACTGTGCTTCAGCTGTGTTGTAATCGCATTTATGAATTTTAGTTCCGTGTATTCCGAATTTTATTGCAACAAAATGTTTTTAAGTGCGATTTTAAATTATTGTACCGTATATGTTAATGACTATTGATTTAAATTTGATATTTGCGGACAGTTAGGCACGATGCGGAATAAGGAAATTTAGTTTTGTCAATCAAAATGAAGATCAGTCCCAAATTAGCATTTTATTTATATAGTTAGTCAATTTATAATTTATAATATTTAAATTAATTTAAAATTAATATGATGCAGTTTGTAATACCCTGTAAAAAAAATTATTAATCATACCTAAATAAACCATTCTAAATGAATTGTATAAGGCGGCTTCCAATTCCAATTCGGCTCAAACCCATTCGATTATACAAAGTATAAGAATCCTATTAGATTCGAATATACAAAATCTCATTATGCTTTTACAGTTCATGTTTTCAAGAATACCATAGTTGTTTCATGAATACATAGAAACACAAAGAGATAAAACAACACCAGCATACAAGTAACATAATCTTATATACCAAAACCACCAACACACATTGACGGTAAATATATTCTACCATCTTTCATGTGCGTAGCAGAAGACCTTATAGCGCGCATACAAACATACCTGATCTATGTATCAAGATACAGGAAAATATTTGTGAAGACTATATCAAAACCAACGAAAAATTCTTTTTTTTTGTTGTTGTTTGTATATTACAATACAAAAATCAACAAAACAAAGTATATTTCCCTAATCGAATCTGTGTAAAGAGCGAACGAGATAAGAGAGCGAACGAGCTGCATAAACATATTGTTGGCCCGAGCCAACGTTTTTTCGAGCATATATTTTTGTCGATTGTACATAAAATCAAACATAAGAATATATATAAGTGTGCGTAAAAATAAAATTTAACGACGTATTTCTATTTAAGTTAAAATCATCTTAATACTATCCAATTATTAAATATAGTAATTAAAATTGAAATTGAATTTTATGTACAATCACACAAAACACCAAATCATGCACTTAAGCAAGAAATCAATAGTTTTGATTTCTCTATCTACAAATATAAAACATTGCCTGACAAATGCATGGTGGATTGCATTTTCCACAATTACACTTTAATTATTATTACACTAAAATTGAATTTAATTAGAATTAAAATGTATATACATATGTATATAAAGTATATACATAACACTGCATAAATAAAATTAAAATAAAGATAAAAATAAATTTAAATTAAATTTTTGAAGAGGATAGAAAAAAACCCGTCTATCCTCTTTGACGAACATTTGCTCACCCCCCATTCGAAAAGAGCTTTTAATTGCAAATAAATTAGAAGCCTTCAGTTGAAAAATCGAACCTTTCCGACCTCAAATCAGTGACTTTGGCAACTGTAGACTTAAAGAACAAACTATTAATGTTTTTGCAATTGGCCTAAGCCTCAAATAAGTGTAAGATAAAAATGCCCTCACCACAAGGCGGCCGAAGGTTTTCAATTTTGACCCAACACTGATTTAAGCAGCTCATAATTTGAACCTGAAAGGTGGATTTTAAAATTTGCGCATAGGTCAACTGTCAACTGTCATGTGCTATTTTCATGCTAATGGCGCAATTAGTTGGTCCGCATAAGCGAAACGGGCTCGGCAGGTTACGATTGAAGGTGTCAAATGTTGTTTGGGGGCAAATAATTGTGCTAATTGGCCGGTTATGTATAAGCCAATTTTTATTGAAATGAAGCACCAGTTACAGATCTGAATGCTCATTGGTCAAAAATAATGCTTGCCGTTCGAAAAACGCTTTTGTGTCGTACGGAAATTTCACGTAAATTGCGCATTTGGTTGTACTTAGGTGCCTTCGGAGAGGCCCGGTCATTTCCGGGTGGTCTTGCTCATCCAATCAATCAATCCCAATGCCAATCCTGTGCTCTGATCGTAAAATTACGAAAATATTAAAAAAACACTTCGAGAATTTTTCTCTCAGTTATATTTTAGATCCTCCATCCTCCTCTGGTGTTGTGTTATTTTGGAAATGTCTTCAAAAAGATTGGAGGCTGAACCTCAACGGACAAGACATTTTCATTCTTACTGGGAAATTTGAAATTTTTATTGCCAGTTTTTTATTTAAAAAAAAAAAATAGATTTTTGCGCGATTTTAGCGCAATTACGAATAATATTTACTAAAATACAAAAAAATCAGATTTCGAGAGTCTCACCTAACAGATGGGTCTTAATATGCTTAATTCAACCACGACAAAACTCAATTAATATCGAAAATCGAAAAGTCTTGCGTAAATTCTATAATACCTAAACAAATTTGTACTGCACCCAGAAACCTTTAAAAATCGCATAAAATATCGGAAATCATGAAGTACCTTTATAATCTGGTAGAGAATAAAATAAAACTATTCTTTAAAAAATTGTTTAAAACCACCAAATCTGAAAATCGGGTTCGCTGGTATTCGATTTTGTAAGCAATAAACTAATTTCGAGATTTCTTTAAATATTCCATGTTCTCATAATCATATTTTTTCGTAATTGCGACTTTATAAATTGCGAGTTCTCAGAACTTGAGATTAACTGTAGCAGTCGGATTTCAAGTACAGTAAGCTTCAGTGCACATTTTATACTTGGTAAAAATTGGTTAGTATCGAATCGATTAATCAAACCGTTAAGATTTAGCGGTGAGCTTTAACCAGTGTTTCTATAGTAGTTTTTGAAATATAATAAATTTAAATCCTTCCTAACAAAAATTAGGATTTAAAAATAAAAATAAAACAAGTCAAAAGGTCGAATGTCAGAAGGCCGAATGGGTCGAAAGGCCGAAATGGTCAGAAGGCCGAATGACAAAGGGCCGAAAGGGTCGAAAGACCGAATGTGCCAAAAGGTCGAATGTACTAAAAGGCCGAACGTGCCAAAAGGCCAATTGTACCAAAAGGCCGAATGTGTCAAAAGGCCGAATGTCGAAAGGTCGAATGCGTCGACGGGCCACTATGGTCATTTTCTAAAGTAAAGTCAAGAAAAATGCCTATAGATGAAGGAAAATTCTATTAATTAAGGATCTGCTCGAATACTGTAGTAACTGTTTTATCGTAGCAGTTTTTGATATTTGTTGTGAAAAATACATAGTCTAAACGTATCAACTAGTGGAAAAAAATCGAAAAATCAGAAGAATCCACAAAGTATTTAAAATTGGAATAAAATCATCCTCTCGAGGGTACATATATCTAGAGATCGGTTTTCTGCATGTACTTTGTCAATAGCTATCACTGGAAAAGAATCAGTTCAACTTTCTCTTGGGAAATCTGGGAAAATTCGATTTTCCAAAAAACCATAGAAACTTTGTATAAAATCTACATAGTGTTATGTCCTTAGATGGGCACTGAGATGTGATTGGTCAATAGTTATCGGAAAGAAATTCAGTTTCAATTTTCCCATGGAAAATCCGAGCGATAGACTTCTGGGTCCTTCCACCTAAGAACGGATTTAGACTGAGGATGGAGCTAGAGTTTAAAATCAGAATGTCTGCCTTGAGTTGTTTGATCTCGGCTTTAAATTCTGCATTTTGAACAGCTTTAATGAGGAGTCGTTCCGCCATCAGCAACTGTTCTCGCATATTGCTGTTGATAATGTTTCCTTGCTTTGACGTTATCTACAAATGTTAGTATAAGTGCCAGAACCTTCGTCATTCTGAAAAAGCAAGAAAACTTATTAGTAATAACATCAAATAACGTTTTGGTTGCGATTGTAGCTTTAAAAGTTGAGGATTTTATTTCAATCTCAGTAACAGTGTCTGTTTCCGATGGTGTTGGCCATAAATTTGGTTTCATAATTAGGGTAGGGCCACTCCACCACAATGTACTATTTGCCAGCTCGTCTACCGGAATACCGCGGGAAGCTAATAGATCAGCTGGCTTAAGTTTTGACGGTATATGACGCCAAAGTTTTCGTGGATAAGCATCGATAATTTCACTTAAGCGATTTCTGACAAATGTTGACCATCTTCGTGGATGTGCCGAAAGCCAATCTAACACAATTTGTGAATCCGTCCATAGAACCTTTTGCGATATTACCATTGTGCTAGCCCTTTCAATCAGTGTCATTAATTTGCTTAGCAGCAATGCTACTAATAACTCTAAGCGAGGAATACTTAATTGTTTCACTGGAGCGACCTTCGATTTCGCCGCAATCAAAGTAGAATATCCCTCATCAACACAATATACTGCAGCTGCATACGCATTTTCGCTAACGTCACTAAATCCATGAAGCCTGAATTTGGTTGTTATCTTGATTCACCTTTGAACCTTAATTTGTGTAATCATCGAATATTCGTGCCTTATTTTGAGCCATTCTTCTAATATTTCCTGCAAAAGCTCGTCATCCCATTCTATGTTTCTGACCCAAAGAGCTTGAAACAAGATCGTGACTCTAATTGTTAATGGAGATAACCACCCTAGTGGATCGAAGTTTTTGCTGGCTTCGGATAATAAGGTTCGCTTTGTATGGCGGCTGCTCTCTGGTAAGTTGGAAGTAAACCCGAATGTATGTTCACCTTGATTCCAAGAACGACCTAAGATTTTTGTATCTTCTTTATTATTTATAGGTTTCGACATTAAATTACCTTGTTCTCCTAAACATCTTAGAATTTCCACATCATTGTATTAAAACTTCCGAAGGTGAAACCCGTACTTTTCTAAACAGTTTCGGATGGCGATAATTAAATCCTGCAATTCTTCGATGGTATTTGCTTCCGTCATTAGATCGTCAACATAGGTGCCCTCTTCGTTTGATTTAGCAGCTTTTGGAAATTCTGATTGGATGTTTCTGGCAACTTCCACTCAACTTCGAATAGCCAAATAAACAGCTTACGCCGTACCATAAGTAACGGTCTTTAAACAATATTTACCCACTGGTGCACTGGAGTGTGGACGCCATAAGATGTTTTGCAGTTCACTATCCTTTTCAGAGACCCACTCTTGTCTATATATTTATCCCACATTACCCGTGACCACGAAAGCGTGTTGCCTGAAGCGTATAAGGATTTCTACTAGAGGTGATTGTACTGAGGGCCCAGTCATGAGCACATCGTTTATGGATACTCCGCTTTGCGATTTCGTCGACCCATCAAAAACTACTCGTAATTTTGTAGTTGAACTGGAAGCTTTCTCCACACCGTGATGTGGTAGGTAATACAACTTCTGATCGGGAGGACCCGATATATATTTCATTCCTCCATGAATTGAAATATATTGTGGTAATTTGCGGAACTATGTAAGGATCCGTAATAAACAGTTTGTTGCTTTCTTTTGAAGAGATTGTAATCTCAGTTATCCCCTTTGACTGCCCAACTTTTTCTCGCCCAAGTCCTTCAATCAACACTCGCCCATTTCTTTTGGGTAGCTTTAATTTCTGGATTAGTGCTTCGGAAATAAATGAAGCTTGCGAACATGAATCCAACAACGCTCTACTCTTGATAATCGAGTTGTCCTGGCCCTTGATTACCACAATAGCAGTTGGTAAAATAGCAGTTCACAATTCATTTTATAATTTTGTGATGTGCTTGCCACCGTTGAATTTGAAGCTTTTTGACCATTTTGCATATCTGGAGTGATTTTAAACTCTTTATCGGAATGAATCAAGGTGCTGGGTTTTCGATAGCAAATTTGACATCAGGTTTTAACTCTGCAATCCGTAACTCGATGAGTACCACTTAAACAATTGAGGCATCTGCCTGATTTTTTGAAATACTCTAACCTTTCGCTAGTATTCATTTCCTTTAGCCGAGCACACATAAATATCTTATGATCTTCCTGGCACAATGGACAACTAAACTGGTTTGACATGGGTTTCGTGTTGGTTGCGAATACCATTTTAGTCGAATTTTTGTGCGGGGCCTTCCTCGTTTATGAGCCAAGTGATTCTAACGCATCAGTGTGTTTCGCTAAAAACTTTATCAGCTCATAAAATGTGGGGAACTCAGTTTCGGTTGTACTTAAAGCCCATTGGTTTCTGGTTTCCTCATCTAGTTCATTCAAAACAATGTATAAAGAAGCCATGGGTCGCGCTTTTCTGCCTCTGGCCCAAGTGCCTTTAGTCCTCTTATTACTTCGTCGGAAGTATCCATAAGCTTACGAATGTTTGATGCGGTAGCGTGATTAATACTCGCCTGTTCCATGAAGGTTTTAATAAAAGCTGAAACCGTATGTCGTTTTCGATCATATCTGTTACACAATCGTTGGAAAGCTTCATAATAATTGGCCTCGGTAATACTAAAATTCCTAATTAAGGATTTCGCTTTCCCCTTTAGCAAGCGCTTTAGGTACTGGAATTTCGGTGCTGCTGTAAGACCTTGCTTCTCATGTACAGTAACCGAATATAAATCTAAAAATGATTGCCACTGCATGTAGTCACCGGAGAATGTTGGAATGGAAATCTTTGGTAGTCGTATATCCCCAAATTGCTGTTGCGAAGCATTTAGAGTATTATTATGAGCCAGGTTATCCGTGGTCTCTTTAACAGACATTTTACGTATTCGTGCATTCAAGAATGATGCAGCGCTATAACAATCTTCCTCGAATTCAGCTATCTCTGAAGCCTCACTGACAACCTTTCATCCAATCAGAAGCTGGTTTTGGTTGTTGATTGTTGACTTGTCTTTATTTTTCAGCACAGTTGTCTGCATGTAACAACAAGATCTTTTTAGAAAGCTGGTTAAGGAAAAGGCACATGATTGTTAACACAATCCCAATATATGTATTTATGTACATAGTCACATCAGCAGCTCCTTCGCTGAACGCCGGTCGGCTATATACAAACAGGCAAATAAAGTTGTGGTTTAATAGTTAGAACTATATACTCAAACCAGGTTAAAACAAAATAGGGTCTCCGGAATCGTAAATATCGTGACCGATAATTTGAGAAATTCATCATGCCTAGAAAATAGTTTGGGACATGGCCGCAAGCTTTTAAGTAGCATACATCTTTCGCCGAGGGTGGTAGCCTTACAGTTAAGTCGAAATGAAGTTAAATGTTGATGAAGCAAAAGGATAGAAATTGCAAATAATTATTAATTAATTATTATTCATCTCAGTACTCCCCTATTATTCACTTTTAATTAAGTATGAATTCACTCATTATTCACCCATTAATAAAGCATAATTCGCTCAGTATACTCTCATTATTCACTGAATCTCATATTCATTCGATTTTCAGTCATTATTGACTATTATTCGCTTAGTATTTTGTTATTATTCACTTACTATTCTTCTTTATTCACTAAATAGTTAAATTCAGTTATCATTAACTCATTATGTACACGTTTTACACTCACTATTCGCTCATTACTCACTCTCAAATTCATTGATTACTCATTCACATTCATTATTCACTTAACTTTTCAGTGAGAAATGGCTTATCAATGTATGAATATCAATGAATAATGAGAGGGTAATGAAAGAATAACGAGCGAATTATCTGAAATAAGAATGAATAATTAGTGAATGAATCATTCAACATTTTGAAAAAGCTTTGTCAGCTTTATTCCATTGCCTGAAACCCGTCTTACGTTCTATAGGGCTGATTTTGGTGGCATTGGCTCCATGAAGGCTTCTTTATTCGTGTTGTAAACGTGCTCGGCAGGCATATTGGACTTTTTTGTGCTTTTCTAGCATTATAAAATTGTGTTAAAAAGCTTAATTTTCATCATTATTTTTCAGTCATTAAACATAGTGGCTAGGCAAAATAAACAACACCTCAAAGTCAGCGCTATAACATCGCTGTGCAGAACTATAGGTTAGGTTAGGTTTGGGTGGCGGTCCACTAGGACAATGCATAGACACAAAAATGGTTCGTAGCCATACCACGAATAATTGTTTTCCCCAACTCATTGGAACCATTTTGAGCTGTTAACAAAGCGCTGGATACTCCTGACGTCCATCCTACAGAGGTCCGCCAGGCTCTTGAAGAGGGGTGCCCCTAGAAACTTTAGTCTGTTTCGTGCCAGACGAGGGCAGGTGCAAAGAACGCAACTACGACAGTAGTCATGTGAGAAGACACCAAGTCTACTCGCATGCCTCCCTATGATACAGTGCCCCGTAATCACTCCAACAACCGCACTGATCTGACTTCGCTGAAGTGAGATCAGCTGTTTGGATCTCGCCAAGTCCAACTTTGGCCAGACCTGCCGAGTTATTACGCATGAGGTGATACTTGACCATCTGTCATTCGTCAGCTTGCTGGCTTCTTCTTGAAGCAGCAGTTTGCATACCGCAAGAGGCATTTCCATTTCCTTTCTGCTTTCTGAGAAGTGGTCCGTTGTATCACGTCGAGCCAGTTCGTTGGCATTTATATTTCTGTACTTATGAAATGTCCTGGCACCCATAAAATGTGGATGTTGAACTGATCTGCCATCTCGTTAAGAGATGAGAGACAGTTCTGGACTAATTTTGACGTGAGGAGGTGTCAATGAAGCGCTTTAATGGCAGCCTGACTGTCCGTATATATGCGAATATCACAAACTGATATAACATTATACCTCAACCAGTTTACGACTTCCTTTATGGCAGTTACTTCACCTTGAAAAATACTACAGTAGTCGGAGAAACGGAAGGAAAGATTTAACAGAAGTTCCTCGCAGAACACTCCAGCCCGTCCCGTTTTAAACCCATCAGTGAAGAAGTTTATAAACCGGTTCCAAAATTGCGCCCATCATCCAGTCCTCCCTGGATGGGATCCTAGTCCGGAACTTTGTGTCAAAAGATAGTGACGGGACAAAATAGTCGGTGGTCTTGGGAATTTATTTGTTGCACAAAATAGATGAGTGCCCTGTATTGTTGCAGGTCCACATTAAGATGGATTTCAGCCGTATGGCAGTACAAGTTGCCAACTGTTTCCCCAAGATATCTAGAGGAGTCAAAAATAGAAGAGTCCCTAGTGCCTGATTGGATGTGCTCCTCAGTGCACCACTGATTCACAGAGAGATTGTTCTTTGAACTTTTGTCAACAGCTTTTGGTTGACAGTTTTGACCAGAGCAGGCCACCAGACTATTACTCCATATAAGAGTATGGGTCTGAGTACTGCGGTATAAAGCCTCCAGCCCCCATCCTTTACCAATGGCATTTTTGCAAGAGTATAGCGCTACCGTAGCTTTTTTACCCTTTCCAGAATATTAGGTTTTCAATATAATTTGCTATCCAAAACAAGACCTAAACTTCGCTTCAACTGTAAAAGTCAAGCTGAACCCATTTAAAGTGGGAGGATCGATGTGAGGAAGTTTATATTCCCTAGAGAAGAGAACCAATTCGGTTTTGTGTGGGTTCACATTCAACCCACAGCCATTGGCTCATAAAGAAAGAGTGCCCAGGGCATTTTGCATAAGCTCACTAAGGGTGCCGGGATATTTACCATGGACACCAATAGCAACATCATCCGCATAGGCAACCACCTTGAAGCCACTGTCCTCCAGTCTCAGCAACAGGTCATTTATGACCATGTTCCAAAGTAGGGGGACAGTACGCCACCCAGTGGCGTACCTATGCTTGCAAATCTTCTGACGGAGGGTTCCCCAAAACTGGCAATTATCATCCTGCCTCTTAGCATCTTATTTATCCAGTCCTTGAGTGATTCATCCACTCCCAGATCTGAAAGTGTCCGAGTTATAGCCCCTGGAAGCACATTGTTAAAGGCCCACCTCTATGTATATTCGAAAGATTTTTCAACGAAAAATTCAAGAGAATGAAGAGCAGTCTCTACAGATTTCCCCTTGCAATAGGCATGTTGAGACAGCTTTCCTGACACAATCGTGCCTCTAATATCAGCTTCTATTTGTCTTTCCAGTGTTTTGAAAAGGAAGGAAGACAAGCTAATCGGTCGGTCTAAGGTCTTTGGGATTGTATGAAAACAACCTTCACTTCTGTCCATTTACTAAGAATGTGACATAGTTCTAGGCTGTTTTAGAAAACTACCTCTAACCAGGAAATTGTTAGATCCGTAGTTTGTTGAGTATCCCACAGGATCTTTTTTCTGCTAATAATTTGGCCTATGAGGCTACTTGCCCTTTTACCTACTGATGTGCTAGATACAGATTCGGAACAACCAGGAAAATGAGTCTCCATCAGAAGTTCCAGCGATTCCGCACTATTAGCGGTCCATATCCCATCCGGCCGCTGAAGATAACTTGGGGTGGAAGGACCAGTTGCTATTACTTTCCGTAACCTTGACATCTCCGAAGACTCCTGAATTTTGCCACAGCATAGCCTCCAAGAGCTGTTCTTGGCACATCTCAATTGATATTTGTAAATTTTGAGGACTTCCTTATAGGAGTTCCAGTCTACAGCAGATTTTGTTTTCGTTGAAGTTTTGAAGAGTCTTTTGCATTTTTGACGTGTTTGTTGAATCTTCTTGGACCACCATGGTGGCCGAGATTTACCCCTAGGCCTGCTAAGGGGACTAGAGCCCAGTATCGCTTCATTAAAAGCGCTGAACAACACGTCCACCAAGCCATCGAGCTCTTGCGCAGAATAGTTCTGAAGGTATCCCAGTTGGCTTTCCTCCTGTTTCTGTAGATTGGACTTTTTGGAGAAGTCAAGTCCATTTCAAATTGAAGATAACAATGATCAGAAAAGGAGTGGTCGTCCTCCGAGAAGTGAAATATCCAATACTTTCTGTCTATTACTAGTTATAAAGGTCGGCTTATTGCCTATGTTACATATATGAAGGTTAGTACTTAAAATGTAATCAAGGAGTAACTCACTTCGTTCATTTATGTCCGTACTTCGTGTGATGAGCATTTGCATCACTCCCAAGGATGAATCCAACCTTGCGCTTCTGAGCCTCCAATATTAGCTCACCTAGAATGATTGGTGGAGTATCCACTTCATCATAAGCTAGGTAAGCTGATACTAGCCAGAGGTTTCGTTTATCGACCTCAATGCTGACCGCTGCTACATCACCGTTACTGAAATTTGATAACAGAAAACAACTTATGTTATTTTTAATGAGAATGCACGACCGAATTTAACCCCCTTTTTTCGCGTGCATTAATCTATAATTAGGAGTCTTGAGCACAAGTACCCGGTCTTCAGTGAACCAAGGTTCCTGGATCACGACGACACCTGTCACTTCTTTCTTAATTTTTAAAATTAGAGCAGCTGATGCTGCCTTAGAGTGGTGAAGGTTGACTTGAAGAAATGTCAGTGTCACTTCTACAGCCTCTTCTCCACTACAGTAACATCAGAGTCATCACCTGATGAGAAGTCCTCTGAGAGCATCTTTAAAGATTCCATGGACGTTGACATCTCTGTGTCCGTGGAAAGAGTTTCCGCTTGGCTGGCTACCTCCGCGCACGCAGATAAGCTATCAAGCACCGCGGTATTTTCTGAAGATGACTTCGAAGCCTCCGGCTTGTCCGCCTCCTTCTTGTACACCTTGAGTGTGACTGCACTGAAACCATAGTTGATTAAACCGTTGGTTTTTTCCAGTGCAGTGAGTGACTCCCTGTTTAAGATGATAACAGCTGACCTATAGTTAGCCTTTGCCTCCTTGAGCTTGGCAATTTTCCAGTTGTGCGTTGGCAACTCCGGGTTGCCAACCTGCAACAAGTGGAGTATCACCTTCGGATCACTAGGCTCCGGAGGAATGTACACCCTAGCTCTTGGTCTGCTGGGGATGTCCTCCCTATCAATCACAGCAAGGCTGGCTCCGGGCCGTACCTCGCCAAGTCCCCTCACTGCCTTCTTATAAAGCAGCAGGAACCTCTGATCTGCACAGGCAGTCAGTTTCACCTGATTGTATGCGAGCCCGCGTCCCGACAAGTCGGAGCAGGTCCTGGATTTTTCGACAGGACTTTCAGGTAGGTGTTGGCTAAGGCCCCTTCCACTTTCCTCCAATTTTCCGGCGTGATACTGCCATCATCCTATTGGAATTTGTCAATAACTTCCATAACCTGCTGAACCTTGAGTACCTCGTTAAAAGGCCTCATAGTAGTAGCATGGAGTTTTGTTCGCTTTGCGATCTTAGTACTTTCCTCCTGAGATCTATTTCTTTTAAGCTGTGAGCCAGCTGAAGGGCCTTCCGACATATTCTCGGTGACTTCTTTTGCCCACGCGAGCGTGGCTTTGTCCACTTGTGGAAGTTGCAAGTTACGGAGCTGGCCGCAAGTGCCAACTTGAATCGCCCGAGCAACTTCACACCTGACCACGAGGTGTGCAGAACTATACTACGTTTAATGTGCCGTACAAAATTGTATTTTATAGGTAACTAAATCGTTGTCCCTACGGATTTGCAGTTTTTAACAATAGTTTGATGTACGGTTTTTAGGACATCTATTTTTCTTATATGACTCTCCATTAGACCAAAAGGAAAGACGTGTTCTACTTCTGTAAAGTGTGCATTTGTAAAAATCAGATATGTAATATTTGCCCTGTCAAGATAGTAGGCAACAACATTTGTAATCCGTTAATGAAAAGTTTTTCATCTCTTTTGCTAAAATCCCATTCCAATTTTTTAACATTAGAATCAACGATATATCCTCAAATTAAACTGCAACCGCACATACAATAAAATTTTCAAAGTATTATTAACTAAACCGCAAAGCATATCTCTATATATGCATATTATAAACGCCATCCCATAAATTTTATGAATTTCCAACTAATGATAATCACTAGACGACTGCTAAATACGATAATAAAAAAAAACAAACATTTTATTCCCATTCAAGACGGTTTGCATATAATATACAAAAATAGTTAAAAAATCAATTACACAAAACTAAAAAAGAAATTAAAAATCGCAAACCACATAATAAATCAGACTTCCCGCTACCACATAATACTGGAGTATTGCTATGCTATACTCGTTAACTAATCTGAAAATTTCGCTTAAAACAATTTCCTGATTCTAAAGCAGCAGCGCAGCGCACAACAAAAAAAAAAAACAAATCACAAAGAAGAAAATAATCTTACATATTATAAAAAAAAAAAAAATTAAAAGACGATGAGGACATTGGTTTTTTTTTTAGGTAAGTACATAATAATAAAAAGACAAACAAGTTAACAAATAAAAAAAAATTAAAAAAAATAAATTGTGAATGGAATGAGATTAGAATGAAATCCTACACAAAAATGTGAGATTTAGCAGCACTGCAGCATAGCATTTATGTACATACATATATACGAGTATAAATGGAAATTATGTAAGACGAAAAATTATTTTTCAATTTGCTAAATAGCAACAAATATTTTTATATACACACCGCCAAGAAGGTGAATTTCAATTGAAAAACTAAAACTATAAAAAAAAAAAATCTGTCATGATCTGTGTACGTATTGTTGCGGGATTTTTATGAGAAATTTCTTTATGAATTCTAATCTTCTAATGTTATTTGTCTAACACTTTTTTTTTTTTTTGTATTGCCACAAAACGATCAAGATACAAACAAATTATAAATTTGAATCGCATATAATAACAACACATTTAAATGTATGGGTAAGTATTTTCGCAAATTGTAACTGTAAATCGCACCAAACCGACTTATGTTCTAAGTTCTAACCCAATCTTATATGCATCATGTACACACACACACATAGATGAAATGCGCTTGAAATAATCTAATTGAAGATTATTATCGTGCTATGGAAGAGATTATTAAAGGTTGAATAATTTTTTTAATTTTTTTATTGCATTTAGCTTTTCAGCTTTTTAGATCTTATGTTGATTAGATTAATTGATAAATTATGTTTGTTTGTTCGGTTCTCTAAACTGTGTGTGAAATTTTTAATTCTCCTCTTCAAAACGATTTATTATTATTTAGATGAAATAAAATCTATGCTCGGTTTGGTAATTGTGGGTAACACGCAGAAGTTGTCGCACATCAAAATATTTGCTGTAACCATTTAATCGCCTTGTTAAACCACGTGCTCAATCAGTGGAAAATTACCATATGTTTACAGTGGCGATGATCAACAAAATAATTAACACACGACATAATGCGTACCTATTTATAATGTATGGTTGATGAACATTACAAATTTTTGTTGTTGTTGTTGTTGTTGAATTGGTTGGCTTAATTATAGGTGGTGCTAATTAAGGTGTTAATTCATTACGCGAATTAGCGGTACACAAATTATAATGAATTCTTTTGGATAATTCATCAAAATAAGCGCAGAATGATTTATGAGTTTCATAATTGAGAGATACTGCTCAACAGACTATTATTTAAGCAACTCTGATTTAAAAGTTATAGGAAACAATGTAACTTATCTAGGATCTCGATAGGTACGTTGCCAAAGGTGCACGTGGTGCTATTTTTTTTATCAATCATGAACACTATTATCATGATATCAATAATTGTTTATTTTGGAAAATTTGGAGAGTTTCAAAAAATATTCTGAATCTGTAAAAATTTAAAGAATATCCAAATCAAAAAAACGATAATTTTATGAATTTTAAAATATGTGAAATTTTTAATTTGTTTAATAAGGAATAATACATAATCTTCAAATTTTAAAAAATTCTATCAATTTCCTTAATTTCTAGAAAAATACATATCTGAAAATCTTGAATTAAATTTCCAGGAAATTAAAGGCTAATAGAATTAGAGAAGATTCAAAGAATTAAAATGTTTAAAAAAAATTTTAAGTTTTGAAAATTTTAAGAATCCTAGCATTAGTAAAATTTCAAGAAATCTTCAAATTTTGAATTAGTTTTAAGAATTTTGGGAGTGTTACGAAATTATACGAAATGGTTATGTAGTTACGATATGTTGAATAAACAAAAAATTGAAAGTATTTTATGAAATTTTAAAAGATTGTAGATATTTTCTTAATTTCATAAATTTAAAAAAAAACCAAGATTTGATTTGCAAATGAGTTTAAACATTTTATAAAATTTCAATTTATCTTAATAAATTCAATTATTTCAAAAGTTACAAGAAATTTATGAATTTAAAATCAATTATATTTATTTGCGTTACTTAGGCCCAAATCGATAAACGCAAATTAATTCGCAATAGGTAGCTGACATTGTCGAATAATAATTATTTGTGTTTGGTGTTATTTTGTATTTTATTGTGTTTTTCGTTGTTTTTCCTAAAATTTTAAAGATTTTATAAAATATTAATTTTACAAGTGTAATTAATTGTGATTTTTGCCGTTATTAAAAAAAACTTATAAGTCATGATTGATATGGAAATGCTATCGTCCTCCACATCTTATGATTCAGATTACTTTTTGAATAATGTTGAATACAAAACGGAACGTGTTTTCCAACAGAGGATTGACGAAAATTACTATTCGGATGATGAGTTTAAGCAGCGGTTTAGATTTTCCAAACAAAACTTTTCATTTTTGGCAAAGTTGGTTGAGAAGGATCTTTCAAATGTCGACAATAGAGGATTTCCTTTAACAGTGAAACAAAAAATTCTGCTAGCTCTGCGGTATTATGCTACCGGATGTTTCCAAACCGTTTCTGGTGATTTGATTGGTGTCACGCAATCAACAGCATGTATAACAATACATGAAGTAACAAGGGCCTTTTCTGGACTATCCAGGAAATTTATAAAAATGCCTAGTTCTGAGGCCGAGCAAACAAAATCGTAACAAGAATTTTATTCGAAAAAGAAAATTCCACGGTGTATAGGCTGCATAGATGGATGCCATATTCCGATAAATCACCAGAAGGAGAGAATGCGGAAATTTATCGAAACCGAAAAGGATATTTTTCGATAAATGTGCAAGGTGGGTGTGATGCCAAGTGTAGATTTAACAATTTAGTTGCTAGGTATATGAGATTTGATAAGTATTATTGAATGTATTAATCAAACAAAATGTTAATTTTCAGATGGCTATGGCTCAGCGCACGATATGACCATTTATAACTTCTCAAAACTCAAAAGGCGATTTGAAGCTGGGGAATTTGGTTGTAGTTTACTGGTAGGAGATGGTGGATATGCTTGTTCGCAATATCTAATTACACCATACCGAAACCCTCAAATACCACAAGAGACGGCTTACAATAAAGCATTATGTGCTACCCATGCCTGCATTGTGCGCACATTTTGTAGGTTTTCCGTATTAGCCAAAGGTAAGTAAATTTATAAAAATTAAAAATATCATCTGGTTTTCATTCTTATTTGTTTTTCAGCATCACAGATCTATCTTGACAATTTACTGTCTGTCATTGTTGCAACTGCAGTGCTGCATAATATAGCAATAGATTTGGGAGATGGTGTCGCGGAAGATGATGATGATTTGCCAATCAACCAAAACGTCCCAAATATTTTACCTAATCCGATTCTTTTTGTTTAATTTCTTATAATTATTTTTAATTTATTAATAAAAATCATTCGCTGTCACCATTAGTGTATGCAGATGAACACAAATTTTTATAATAAAGATAATGAGCTCTCGCAGCTTTTTGTTTAATTTTGGTGAGCTTAATTTTTTCTTCGAGGGCTTCTATTTGTTTTTCTTTAATTTTGTTCGTTAGTGGAATACTCCGCCCCCGGTCTCTAGTTCTCGGGAAATTTGCTGTGGAGTTTCTTGTGAGCGGATTATTGTTATGAGGTGGTAAACGTGTAGTGCTTTGATTATTTTGCGATCCGGTCGGTAAGTTATTCGAGGATAAATTGTTGGCTACAATGGGAATTGTTTCAGAATCTGGTTGAGATTCGCTGCAATTAGGAGGTGTGTTTGTATCGATCAGATCCAAATACTCAGTTTCCATTTCGTAACTCAATAATTCCTAGAAAAATACAAAAATTACCTTAAAAAGTTATAAAACGTAGAACTTAGTTTTTAGTTACTTCGTCGCTACCATCATCATCGAAACGGTTAGGTTGTGGTGTAATAGTGGGTGATATTAAATTATATAGTAATCCATTGGATTCATCTAGGGCTTTTAAAACTGGACCGCCACCGGTCCCCAATATATCACTTCTATTATTTGCCAAAGTTTTACGGAGTTTCCCTTTCTTGTTCATATATGCCGCTTTGATTTGGGTTTCAGTTTTCTCCCCCGTAATACTCTGAACATTGAACTGGCTACATATTTTCGCCCAACAATCTTTTTTAACTCGGTTCGATGTGGAATTAGTTTTTTTATTTTCAATTATATGTGTATAATTTGTTATAATTTCTAGCAATTTCTCCTAGTTTTCATCATTTAATCGACTCATTTTTTCGTATTAATATATTTTTATTTAAATTAAACAAAATTGATTTACAAAAAAATATGGACAAAAATAATATAGTTAACATTCACAAAAATAATATCTATTTAACAACTAAACAAGTTTGTTTGTTTTGATTTATTTGACAGAACAAAGGAAAATTATTTTTTTTGGTATACCGACTAAATCCAAAAAAAAAAATCCAAAAGGTACAAAATACAAATTTTTTTAAGAATCCAAAAACGAAAATCCAAATAAGACAAAATCCAAACAAAAAAAATCCAAATGTGACAATATCCAAATAACAAAAATCCAAATGAGACAAAATCCAAATGTTATATTATTCTCTTTATCTCTTCTAAATATTTTTTTTACTTTTGTAATTTTCCCTTTCGGAAAAAAAATTCGTTTTAAAAAGGGATCTGTGTCATAATCCAAAAAATTAAATCCAAAAAATATAATCCAAATGCCAAAAGCCAAACTGTTTAAATCCAAAAGAACAATATCCAAATGGGCAAAATCCAAATGTATAAAATCCAAAGAAAATCCAAAAAAAAAATCCAAACGTTATCAAAACATTTTCCGCGCGGAAAATGTTTTGATAAAGTTTGGATTTTTATTTGGATTTTCTTTAGTTTAGAACAGATATGAGATTGCGTGTGCGTGTGTGTGTGTGTGTGTGTGTGTGTGTGTGTGTGTGTGTGTGTGTGTGTGTGTGTGTGTGTGTGTGTGTGTGTGTGTGTGTGTGTGTGTGTGTGTGTGTGTGTGTGTGTGTGTGTGTGTGTGTGTGTGTGTGTGTGTGTGTGTGTGTGTGTGTGTGTGTGTGTGTATGTGTGTGTGTATGTGTGTGTGTATGTGTGTGTGGGCGGGTGTGTGTGGACGAGTGTATGTGTGTGTCTGTTGCATATGTTGCGTGTGTCCGCGTCGTTGAAAGTTAAGTTAAATCAAAGCCAAATTTAATACGACATGTACTCGTACATATTTTCCGCGCGGAAAATATTTTGATAAAGTTTGGATTTTTCTGAATTTTGCTATATCAATGAATGAACTTCATTTATGTAAATAAGTTTCAATCGACTATGGTGAGTGTGTGTGTGTGTGTGTGTGTTTATAAATTAAACATTAATACATAGTAGCATGGGAAGAACATTTCATTAACTTTATTATCAAATATTACAATAATACAGTAAAAATAAACTAAATGAAATTAACATAATGAAATATTGTAAGAAATTAATTTTAAAAATTCACACAAGTCCGTATTTTCCCGCTTTTTAATAATATTTTTAATGTGTTTAAATTGCAGTAAAACCTTTTTCTTCTTTTTCGGGACCTCGCCGGATTTAATTTTCTCAACATTGTTCAGAATTACCAGCATTTCGTTTTGCAGCTCTTTGATTATAGCATATAATCCACAATTTTTCCGTCCTATTAAAATTTTCAGACGATTGTGCCACCCCTCTACCGAATTTTGTGTTCGCGGAAAGTGTTGTGAAATTATATCACCAATACACCAGAACTTTGGAGAATATCTTGGTCCCACGTTTTTTGTGCCAACTATATAATTCTTCTTGAACCATCTTGCCAGTTTTTGCCATTCGGGATCTTTTACATATTTGTTTAAATTATTAAAGTATGAAATAATTTCTGATGATGGTACGAAGGCCAAACTTTTCAGCATTCGAACTTGCAAATTGAAGTCCTCGTCGTTCCCATATTTTTGAGCCATACCTTGCTTTTGTAGTTGGCGCCATAATATCTGGCCAAAGTGAAAAATACAACCTTTAAATTCAATGGTTGGAAAAAATAATTTTGCTGCCGAAGAAATTGCTGTTTCGAAGTCTGTTATGATTCTTTCTGGTTTTAACGGAACACCACTTTCACATGCCAGAAAACAGAGTTCGTGAAATAACTCCTCGTACGCCATTTTCGATTTTTTGCTCATTAAGCAAAATACAAGAGGTACAACTTGTCCTCCAATTGTGCCATGAATACTAAATAGCTGCCTCATAATGGATGGTGCAACGTAAAATGTGCCATCCATTATCCAACATTTGCACTCACCAAGCAATTTAATAAATTTTTTCGTGCCTAGCAAAATTATACGTTCCCCGACAAATTCTTTCTCACTGAGAACGAATAATTCACTTTCTATAAATTTTAAACTATCCGGCCTTTTGATATCGTTCAAATTTGTTGGCTCTTTGATTGATTTCTTTCGGATACGAAGGATTTTTTGCCTTTGTGCTTCGTTTGACGGCAGATAACGTCTGCAATTCGCCTGTGTTTCAACAACGGAGTCGGAAATAATTTTTGATGGGCACAATGTCGAATTTTTCGCCGTAACTTTAATTTTCTCATTTTTCTCGCAAATTGGTTTTTTAAACGCTTATGGATCATGGAAATGTTGATGGGTATTTCTTTGCACTACGTTATTTCCATCCACTATAATTGTGTCTACACGACATTTGCAATTTTTCGATTTGCGTTGAGAACAACTCCATCTAAAAATATTTTTGGTTTTATTATCCAGATAATAATCGAAACCGTCGATAAATAATTTATGATTCCCTTAATTTGACCTGACAATGGAAATGGAACTCATTTTAAGATATCGCACTATGATTGATATTATTATATTAAATAAAACCAATGAAGATAAAATGAAACACATAACATAAACAATTATGCAATTCATCAGAGTTGGCTTTTTTAAAATTGGATCTTTTTTTTTTGGATTTCGGTATTTGGATTTTTCGAAAAGTTTGGATTTTTTCCGTTTTGGATTTTTTTTTTTGGATTTTGTGACAAAGCCGAATGAATGTATGAGTTGATTGTTAGTTATTTCAGGTAATTTCAACTGTTTTTTTTTTTTGAAATTAATATTTAAACAAACAACCATTGTGTCTATTTACATAACGCCCTTTAATGTAGAAGAAGAATTTTTATATTTGAGATCGGTCAAAATAGATATTTAAGGATCAACGTAATAAAGTCATTACAGGATTTCCATAAATTTTTCTAATGCTAATATAATTTTGAAACTTCCTTTTTTGATAAATTCTAACCAGTGCCTAAGTAGGCGGAACCGCTAATAAAAAAAAAATAGAATGAAATTTGTTCTTTGTTTGTGCGATAATGTAATATGAAGTTTGTACTCTTACTTTCTTGGCACTTTGTTTTTATTAAAAAAAAAGAAGAGTTATTGGGGGGATGAAAGAAAGGAATCTGGGATTTTCCAAGATCAATATATCATTACCCTTTGATAAACCTTAAATCTTTTCATAAACAAAGGGTCAAAAAATATGCTAGTTTACCCCAATTTTACCTTCTGTTCCTGATTGCAATTTTGTGAAAAATTATGGTATAAAACGTGAAACATGTCCTTCTATGCTAAGTCGTTTTATTTAAAATTTTTAAACTTTATAAAAATGAATGTTTCGATAGTGAAATCCAATAAAAGGAAAGAGAAACTGTTTGTTGACGGTTTTGATTACCATCTAGATACCAAAACGGGAGATATTTACAGATGGAGTTGTTCGCAACGGAAACAAAAAAATTGCAAATATCGAGTAGATACGGCCTTAATAGATGGTGAGCATGCAGTAAAAAGGCAAACAAGTCAACATCAACACGATCCCCCGGCATCTAAAAAAACAATAGAGGAAACAAACAACATATTAAAAAGTACAGCAAGAACGAGTTCCTTGTGTCCTGCCAGAATAGTTACCAATTCCATCGTCGAGACTAAACCAAATTGTCGCAGATACTTGCCTTTCAGTCAGGCACAAAGAAGAAAAATCCAGCGTATCAGGATGAATTCTATAAAGGAGCCTTGAAGTTTAGACGAAATATGCACCCCTGATCATTTAAAATATTTAGAAGGTGAATTATTTGTACTAAGCGACAAACAATTCCAAGGACAGCGAAACATTATGTTAGGCACGAAGAGGTCTCCTAGTTTATTGGGTGAGTCGAATTGTTGGCTCATGGATGGGACCTTTTACGTTGTTCCGTCCATAATGCGGCAACTATTTAGTGTCCACGGTAGAATTGATCGTCAGATTGTCCCTCTGATATTTTGCTTGATGAGCCAAAAATCAAAATTGGCGTATGAAGAGTTTTTTTTAACGAGCTGTGCCTGTTAGCATGTGAAAGAGGAATTTCATTGAATCCGGACAGAATAATTTCGGATTTCGAAATATCTATTCCATCACCAGCAAAAATGTTCTTCCCAGCGGCAAACTTTAAAGGCTGCATTTTCCAATTTGGGCAAATTATTTGGCGGCAGGTACAAAAACAAGGACTTGCTACCAAATACGGAAATAATGAGGAGTTTAACTTAAAAGTACGAATGCTGAAAAATCTGGCTTTTGTACCCACAAACGAAGTAGGAACCTACTTCAGTTTATTAAACGATTATGTGGAAGATCCAGATTGGAAAACTATAGCGCGTTGGTTTAACAAAGCCTATGTTAATGGAATTAAAAATATGAAACCGCGCTACTCACCAGAGTTTTGGAGTATTGGAGACAAAGTATCGCAAAATTTTCCGCGTACCCAAAATTCTGTTGAAGGGTGGCACAATAGAATAAAAATAATAATTGGAAAAAAAAATTGTGGGTTGTACGCCATTATAAATGGAATTAAAGATGAAATGGTGGTTACGTTTAAAAATTCTATTAAAATCTCAACTAAATTTGCTGTTTTAATGTCGTTTAAAAATACCAGTTTCGGAATTCAATTCCCTAAAAACTGTAACTACAACTAAAAGTTGTAGTTGCGTATATCGTTTTGGCCCTTAAAGTCTGACCAAGAGTTTAAGAATTTGTAATTTTCCAAGAAACTAACCAGGTTAAAGAACTACAAAACCTTTACAAAATTTAAAGATCAGAATTTCAATAATTTTATCAATTTTAAAATTCTAAGAATTTTAGTTTTTTTTTAAATTTCAATTAATTTCAAAATTTTGAGTTTGTTTTAAAACTTTCGCAGAACTCAATAATTTCGAAAATTTCAACTAATTTAAATTTAATAATTACTTGAATTTAGATAACTTTTATTTACTATGAATTTTCAGAAATTAAGACTACCAATTTTTTTAAAAATTTAAGATATTTAAAGAATTTCGTTAAATTTTTAAACTTTAATTTTGATTATTTGAAATGTAAAGAATTTATATCAGAATTTTACGAATTTTTAAATACATTTCAGGAGATTTCTGGAATCTAATTTGAATATTTCCAGAATTTTTAATTAAAGAATTTTATCGGTTTAAATTTTTCAACATTATATGAAATTAAAAAAATTTTGTCAAATTTTAATAATTTTCAAAAATTTTACAAATTTAAAAAGAAAATTAATTCTAGTAGTTTACTATTTGTAAAAGTTTCCATTTCAAAATTTGTTTAAAGAATTTGAAGAATGTTATGAGCATACGTACCTGTTTAAATATTGCACGACACGAATTTTAATAATTTCATAATTAAAAATAACAAGTATTTAAATAAATTGTAGATAACAAGAATTTAAAATATTTTAGATTTTAAAACTTCAATAAACACAAATAACTGCAAATTTTAAAAAATTCCATAAATTTCATAAAATTTTAGAAATTTAAAAAATAACCAGATTGAAAAATCTTAAAGCTTAGCTCTAAGAAAAAATTACTTAAATGTAGTCCTCCATTTTAAGACCTCAAGGAACCTGAGTAATTTAAAGTTTCAAGAAATTTTCTCAAATTTTGGTTATTATTTTATGAATTGGTACAATTTACAAAATTTAAGGATGTAGGATTGTCAAAATTTCAAAAAATTTCAAATTTTGAATGTGTTTTAAAAATTTTAGAAATTTCACGAGCATTACGAAATTAAACCTATAGGAATTAAGTTGTTTTGAACAGCTCAAACCTTTCTAAGAAATTGAAGTATTTTATCGGTTCAAATTTTTCAAAGATATATGAAATTTAAACAATTTAGGCAAATTTTAAGAACTTTATGAAATTTTATAAAATTGAAAATGAAGAAAAAGTTTAATGAATATATTACATATTATAATAATATTTAAGATTATAATAATTCTGATGTTTGAGAATTTCCAATTTTTTTTAAATAATTTCAAGAGTATCAGGAGAATTACTAGCTTAAATATTGGACGAATTTTAACAATATTAAAATTACAAATTACGTGATTTAGATAATTCTTACAAAACAAGAATTTTAAATATTTTAGATTTTAATTTTTCAATGAACACAAATGGCGCCGAATTTTAAAAAAATCAATAAAATTCCCCAATATTTTGAAATTTAAGGAATACCCAAGTCAAGAAATTATAGAAGATTGAAGATTCAAAGAATTTTAATGATTAAAGTTTTCAAGAGATTTTAATTTACATGAATTTAAAACATTTGTAAAATTCAAGATTTCTCAGTATTTTAAAGTTTTAATAAATCCTAAAATTTTCAAGAAATTTTCTGAAATTTTGGAAATAATTTTATGAATTTTAACAATTAAATAATTTTAAGTAGCCTAGATTTATTGAAATTTCAAGAAATTTTCAAATTTTCAATTGGTTTCAAGAATTTTAGGAATTTTAGGAGTGTCGTGAGATTAAAAATTTAGGAATTTAGGAATTAAGTCGATTAAAACAGATCAAAGCTCTTAAAAGAGTCTAGAGTTTCAATTTTATTTAAGAAACAAAAATATTTTAGCAATGATACGTTTTAAACAAAAAATAATATTTAGGATTATGATAATTCTAGTAGTTTGGAATTTGTAAAAGTTTTCATTTCAAAATTTGTTTTAAGAATTTAAAGAATATTATGAGGATACGTACCCGTTTAAATATTGCACGAATTTTAATAATTTCATAATTATAAATAACAAGTATTTAAATAAATTCGAGATAACAAGAATTTTAAATATTTTACATTTTAAAACTTCAATAAACACAAATAACTCCAAATTTTAAAAAATTCAATAAAATTCATAAAATTTTAGAAATTTAAAAAATAACCAGATTGAAAAATCTTAAAGCTCCTAGAAAAAATTATTTAAATGTAGTCCTCCATTTTAAAACCTCAAGCAACCTGAGTAATTTAAAGGTTTAAGAAATTTTCTCAAATTTTGGTTATTATTTTATGAATTTGTACAATTAAAAAAAATTTAAGGATGTAGGATTGTTAAAATTTCAAAAAAATTTTAAATTTTGAATGCGTTTTAAGAATTTTACGAATTTCACAAGTATTACGAAATTAAACCCATAGGAATTAAGTTATTTTACACAGCTCAAAGCTTTCTAAGAAATTGAAGTATTTTATCGGTTCAAATTTTTCAAAGATATTTTTAATTTAAACAATTTAGGCCAATTTTAAGAACTTTATGAAATTTTATAAAATTTAAATAATAATTCTTATGTTATAATAATTCTCATGTTGTAGAATTTCCAATTTTTTAAAAATAATTTCAAGAGTATCAGGAGCATTACTAGCTTAAATATTGGACGAATTTTAACAATATTAAGATTACAAATAATATGAGTTAGATAATTCTTACAAAACAAGAATTTTAAATATTTTAGATTTAAATTTTTCAATAAACACAAATGACGCCGAATTTTAAAAAATCCAATCAAATTCCCCAATATTTTTAAATTTAAGGAATACCCAGGTCAAGAAATTATAGAAGATTGAAGATTCAAAGAATTTTAATGATTAAAGGTTTCAAGAGATTTTAATTTATATGAATTTAGAACACTTGTAAAATTCAAGATTTTTTAGTATTTTAAAGTTTTAATAAATCCTGTAATTTTCAAGAAATTTTCTGAAATTTTGAAAATAATTTAATGAATTGGAACAATTAAATAATTTTAAGAATCCTAGATTAATTGAAATTTCAAAAAATTTTCAAATTTTCAATTGGTTTCAAGAATTATAGGAATTTCAGGAGTGTTATGAGATTAAAAATTTAGAAATTCAAGAATTTGGTCGATTAAAACAGATCAAAGCTCTTAAAAGAGTTTGGAGTTTCAATTTTATTTAAGAAACAAAAATATTTATTCAGATTTTAAGTGATGGTGGTAGAAGTTTCGTAAATTTTATAAATTTAAATATTTTTCTCGAAATTTACGAATTTATTTTATTTAAAGATTCCACAAATTTTGAGTCTGTTTCATTAAATTCAAGAATTTTAACATATACAAATTAATAATGAATTTGAATTTCTTCAAATTAATTAAGCATTTCAAGAAGTTTCCTAAACCTTGCTAAATTGAAAATTTACAGATTAGATTTGAATAATCGATTAAAATTTTTCAACAATAAATAAAATTCAAAAAATTTAGTCAAATTTTAATACATAATTTTAAAAAATTTTATAAATTTAAAAAGAAAATTAATTGATACGTTTTAAACAAAAAATAATATTTAGGATTATGCTAATTCAAGTAGATTGGAATTTGAAAAAGTTTTTATTTCAAAATTTGTTTTAAGAATTTGAAGAATATTATGAGGACACGTACCCGTTTAAATATTGCACGAATTTTAATAATTTCAAAATTAAAAATAACAAGTATTTAATTAAATAGTAGATAACAAGAATTTTAAATATTTTACATTTTAAAACTTCAAAAAATACAAATAACTCCAAAATTTTAAAAAATTCAATAAATTTCATAAAATTTTAAAAATTATAAAATTAACCAGATTGAAAAATCTTAAAGCTCCAAGAAAAAATTAGTTACATTTATTCTTCCATTTTAAGACCTCAAGGAACCTGAGTAATTTAAAGTTTCAAGAAATTTTATCAAATTTTAGTTATTATTTTATGAACTTGTACAATTAAAAAAATTTAAGGAATGTAGGATTGTTAAAATTTCAAAAAAATTTCAAATTTTGAATGCGTTTAAGAATTTTAGGAATTTCACTAGTTTTACGAAATTAAACCTATAGGAATTAAGTTGTTTTGCACAGCTCGAAGCTTTCTAAGAAATTGAAGTATTTCAGGAGCATTTTGACTAGCTTAAATATTGGATGAATCTTAACAATATTAAGATTACAAATTATATGATTTAGATAATTCTTATAAAACAAGAATTTTAAATATTTTAGATTTTAATTTTTCAATGAACACAAATGACGCCGAATTTTAAAAAAATCAATCAAATTCCCCAATATTTTGAAATTTAAGGAATACCCAAGTCAAGAAATTATAGAATATTGAAGATTCAAAGAATTTTAATGATTAAAGTTTTCAAGAGATTTAATTTACATGAATTTAAAACATTTGTAAAATTCAAGATTTCTCAGTATTTTAAAGTTTTAATAAATCCTAAAATTTTCAAGAAATTTTCTGAAATTTTGGAAATAATTTTATGAATTGGAACAATTAAATAATTTTAAGTAGCCTAGATTTATTGAAATTTCAAGAAATTTTCAAATTTTCAATTGGTTTCAAGAATTTTAGGAATTTTAGGAGTGTCGTGAGATTAAAAATTTAGGAATTTAGGAATTAAGTCGATTAAAAAGATCAAAGCTCTTAAAAGAGTCTAGAGTTTCAATTTTATTTAAGAAACAAAAATATTTTAGCAATGATACGTTTTAAACAAAAAATAATATTTAGGATTATGATAATTCTAGTAGTTTGGAATTTGTAAAAGTTTTCATTTCAAAATTTGTTTTAAGAATTTAAAGAATATTATGAGGATACGTACCCGTTTAAATATTGGACGAATTTTAATAATTTCAAAATTAAAATAACAAGTATTTAAATAAATTGGAGATAACAAGAATTTTTAATTTTTTTACATTTTAAAACTTCAATAAACACAAATCACTCCTAATTTTAAAAAATTCAATAAATATCATAAAATTTTAGAAACTTAAAAAATAACCAGATTGAATAATCTTAAAGCTCCAAGAAAAAATTACTTAAATGCAGTCCTCCATTTTAAGACCTCAAGCAACCTGAGTAATTTAAAGTTTGAAGAAATTTTCTCAAATTTTGGTTATTATTTTATGAATTGGTATAATTAAAAAAATTTAAGGATGTAGGATTGTTAAAATTTCAACAAAAATTTAAATTTTGAATGCGTTTTAAGAATTTTACGAATTTCACAAGTATTACGAAATTAAACCTATAGGAATTAAGTTGTTTTGCACAGCTCAAAGCTTTTTAAGAAATTGCAGTATTTTATCGTTTCAAATTTTTTAAAGATAGATTAAATTTAAACAATTTAGGCAAATTTTAAGAACTTTGTGAAATTTTATAAAATTAAAAATATAAAAAGATTAATGAATATAATTAGGGTATATATTATATTTAAAATTATTTTACAATTCTGATGTTTTAGAATTTCCAATTTTTTTAAAATAATTTCAAGAGTACCCAGGAGCATTTTGACTAGCTTAAATATTGGACGAATTTTAACAATATTAAGATTACAAATTAACAATTCTTACAAAAAAAGAATTTTAAATATTTTTGATTTTAATTATTCAATAAACACGAATTACGCCGAATTCTAAAAAATTCAATCAAATTCCCCAATATTTTGAAATTTAAGGAATACCCAGGTCCAGAAATTGTAGATGATTGAAGATTCAAAGAATTTTAATGATTAAAGGTTTCAAGACATACATGAATTTATAAAATCATTTGTAAAATTCACGATTTTCAAGTTTTAATAAATCCTAAAATTTTGAAGAAATTTTCTGAAATTTTGGAAATAATTTTATGAATTTGAACAATTAAATAATTTTAAGATTCCTAAATTTATTCAAATTTTAAGAAATTTTAAAATTTTCAATTGGTTTAAAGAATTTTAGGAATTTCAGGAGTGTCGTGAGATTAAAAATTTAGGAATTTAGGAATTAAGTCGATTAAAACAGATCAAAGCTCTTAAAAGAGTCTAGAGTTTCAATTTTATTTAAGAAACAAAAATATTTTTTCGGATTTTAGGTGATGGTGGTAGAAGTTTTCTAAATTTTATAAATTTAAATATTTTTCCCGAAATTTACGAATTTATTTTATTTAAAGATTCCACAAATTTTGTGTCTGTTTGAATAAATTCAAGAATTTCAACATATACAAGTTAATAATGAATTTGAATTTCTTCAAATTCATTAAACGTTTCAAGAAGTTTCCTAAACCTTTCTAAATAGAAAATTTACAGATTAGATTTGAATAATTTTTTGGAATTTGAATATTCCAAGGATTTAATTTTTAAACAATTTCAAAATTTTGCTAGTAGAAGTTTTGGAATTTCGAAAATTTCTATTTCTTATATTTAGATAATTTTTATGCACCTTGGGTTTTAACAAGTTAAGGCTTTCAAATTTTTGATAAATATGAAGAATTTCGTCAAATTTTAAAATTTCATTTTGATCATTTCAAATTCAAAAAATTTCAAATTCAAGGTTAAATATTTCCAGAATTTACCAATTTTAAGAAATTTAAAGATCTCTATTTTTTTAATAGGTTTTAAGAAATTTCGAGATGTATTAAGAGCATAGTTAAAGTTTACAATTTTTCACACTATTCTGTTGTACTGAAATTTAAAATGTAGAATGTGCTGACATCGCCATAGTCTGCTGAGAGGGATGATTTTTTCGTAATCAGTTCGAAACAGGTAATTAGGTATCTTCGCAAATTAATAAATTTCGTCAGATTTTAAGAATTTCAAGAAATTTTCAGAATTTTTAAAAATTTGAAGAACAATAATTTTCGAATCCGAAAGTTTAACGATTTTTTAAAATTTAAAGAATTTTACAAATTTAGAATTTGTTTCCAGAATTTCAGAAAAGGAGTGCCACCATTGTGTATTGTTTAAATTTTTCAATAAAAAAGCTAAAACCAACTTTAAAATTTTACGGAATTTTAATATAATAGAAGGTTATTTTAGTATTCTGATTCAGTGAACAGAACACGTAAAGAGCGTTGCCTAGAATTTATTTTGAGTTTAATAAAGTGAAATTAGTCATGTGAATTTTGATTGGCATAGATGTCGCGTCAATCTTCATTTTCGAAATTGCATAACAAAATTAATATAAATATTAGGATTCACCTACTATTTTGACGTTTGGCTGTCATGGTAAATTTTATTTACAAACGGGAAATAATAAATTCAATACAGATAAGTATTAACTAAATTAAGTATAGGTCGGTCGTTGACGCTCGAAGAGGAAAGACGTCTTTTCGTCGTCCTCTTCGAAAGTTTAATTTAATTTTATTTTATATTTTTATCAATTTTGTACTTTGTGTAAAGTTTGTATTTCGTGAAACTACTTGTGTGGGAAAATTTAAATTATAGTGTGTAGTGAACGTGATATCGGGTATATTTTGGTTAGTTTATAAATGCAGGATTGCAGGCCATACTGTTTATGTGTACATAAATTAACGGTGTTATTGTATATAAGTAAGCACAAATTTCAGCCCAACAATACATATTTATGTTTGTATGTGTGTGGTTATAAATTTAACATGAAAAATAACTGCAACGTGGAAGCACCTATGTAAATTTCGTTTTATGCCATAATCTCCATATATATCCATCTCATTCTGATCAAATTCTACAATTAAAAACCGATATGAAAATAAAAAAGGTCCCGTTATTTGACCCTTTGCACACACATTCAAAATAACTAATATGTACATTAATATAGAAACATGCTTTTTGTTGTTGTTGTTGTTGTTTGTGTACTGCGGAACCTGTTTATGCGATTCTTGTTTTGAGAAAATATCGATTGATTTCGCTAGTGTTTTTAGGAGGAATGATTTTGAACATAATATTACAGCTTTAGATTTACGACACAGCATCCCCGGGGATGATATTGAGCCTTAATATCTCTGCTCAGGCTTCTGCAGAACACCATCAGAAACTAAGAACTTAATTGACGAATGGAAACGTTTAAAAAGCGCCAACGAAGTTGTGTGGAAATAGTGTCTATTTCAATTACATTTTCATTTGTGAAGGTTGTGTTGATTGAAAGATTGAAGAATCCAATATGTGGTTTGAAGTGTGATTTTTGTATATCTGATTGATTTAGGACATTCTTTTCATTTTGAATATTAGGAACGTGTACTTGAATATTGCAGAAATTTCAAAATAAGCTGGTATTACTAAAAACATAAATGTTATAAAAATATTAAATTTTAGATTGTATTAATAAATCAAAGCGTGGTAACTGTGGTCTAATAAAGGTCCAAAATCGTTTAGTGACCCCACATATATATTTATAGTAAGCTTAATAATACATTTCTGCAATTTTTAGGCGCAATTTTCTGATATTTAAAGTGATAATAGTGTTAACAATGGATCAGATTTACAAGGGTCACACTTCGAACTGCATATTGGATTAATTCAATTGTGCAATCATTACTGTTTTCATAAATGGGAGTGTGGTTTGAGTAGACACTGTTTCCACGTAGCTCCGTGTAGCGAATTTTTGTTGCAGCCTGTCACATGTTTCACTGTTGTCCGCTGGAGCGCACCGTTCCTTTCGTCAATGTCCCTTTCAGTGTTTTTCTTTCTTTCAAAAAATTTAAATTTCTTATATTTCGAGATTATACCTATATACATAATATTATTGTTGTAATCTTATGTGTTTGTGAAAAAGAGAAAAAATTAGTGAGAGTGAATATAATTCTTTTACATGTGCTTTTTTCGGGAAAACATTATTTTTGTGAAGTGTGTTACGATCAACCTTGCGGTTAACCGTACACAGAAAATTTATCCCATGGTCATCACCGGCAGCATAAGCCAGCTAGTACTCAGGCTCGAGGTGGGATATTTCAGGTGATGTCCCAATGGGACCTACATTTGCTGCACTAACATCTCACTCCGGCACACACCTGTTGTTCACCTGCTCACCTCCTGAAATTTATCGATTTAAACGCCAAGCATTTTTAACATTTTTACAAACTAAACTAACTTTATTAACAAACTTGAATTTTTGTTTTTTTTTAAATTAATTTAATTTTGGTCTTCTGACGAACACAATATTTTTAATGAACTTCGCATTTTACGCTACGCATCAACAACATAAAAAATATAGCGAGCGACAAAAACAAAAAAAAAGGATCGGAAATTTGTTTTTCTTGTTTTATTTGCCTTCACGGTGACGAAATTAACCGCGCCCGCAGCAACGTGGATGAGTACACAGTGAGCTCGCCGTATCTCGTTCGTTGCACTTCTGAAACGATAAAACCAAAAAAAAAAAAAAAAAAACAAGAACAACACTTAGCCACCCTTGAGAAAGACTCGGTTAGAAGACGCACAAAATTTACACAATTTCACAATTTACTTTATAAATATTATGTATTCCTTACTCTACTGAAACAAAAAAAAAATAAATTAAATAAATAAAAAGAAATATTATTGTACACCTTGGTGTCGTGCTTCTTTGAAATGAATACCGTCGATTCCTCGCGTATGGCCCTGTGCCGCTACAGAGGAAATTCAATTGACCGATTCACGTTGATGATCCAATTTATCACGCCTGTGGCCGTAACTCGGCGAGACGTTATATCAATCTGCAATCAAGGTGTGGCTCCTATGCAGCTACCAATGAGATTTAATTGCCCGATTCATGTTGGCAATTCAATTTATCACGCCTGTTACCGTGACTCAGCGAGAATTTATGTCAATCCGCAATCAAAGTATGGCCCCTATGCAGCTTTTATATGTATGTTTTTCCCTTTTTATCTGGTTTAGTGTTTTTTTGTCTTTTTCTTTGTTGTTTGAGGGTTTATTTTTTGGTAGTTATTTCTTTTTATTTTAAGTTTTCTTGCCAACCACACGCTACCATTGGCAAAATCCTCCTTTCGTTTTTTTTTCTTGACAATCTTTGACGTTTTTGTTGATTTTTTTTCTTTTTTTTTTTTTTTTTCCTTTGATGACATCTACAATATATTTAAGCACAGAACTTTACTCGTCCGAAAAACGAACTCGCTTCTTCGAATACAAATAGAAAAAAACATGTCGCCTCCATTCTCCTACAGGTGTCGTTACTCTTACATCGTAACATCGTGGGGAAGACCCACATCCCTAGATGGTCTCATCCAGCCGGGCTAAATTGTATACATTGAGGCTGCTTTCGATGGTTTATAATTGATTCTCTTTTATGTTCGTATGTCCTTTGCATGGTAAATACCCAAGGATTTTCCCGTCAAATCCTCCAGTTGATACGCTACATTACCAACCCGATCCACAATTTTTGCCGGAACAAATTTAGGAGCCAGTTTTGCCGAAAATTTTTTTATCGCACTACTTTGAACATAAGTTTTAACGAAACCCGATTGTCCTATGGCGAATTCTCTTGCTATACCGCCTTTTGGTTGTAGTGTCGAGCGCCTTTGTCATGAGCCATCTTTAAATAGTTCAACACTTGCTCTCTTACTGAATCCAACATATTTGACTTATCAGTAGGGTGCGCCTCATCATTGTGGTCGCAACCTAAAAGTCTCCTGAGATCATATTCAGACCCGTGAGTGATTTGATGTTGCCCAAAAACCAGAAAATGAGGAGAATGAGAAGTAGCTAAATGGATTACGTTTCGCATGGTAGCTGCCACCTGCGAGATATGTGCATCCCAATTCACGTGATTTTCACCAATATAGGCGCGAATAGCTGCCAGGATAGTTCTATTTGTTCGTTCGGCCGCATTACTTTGGGGCGCATGATAAGGGGTTTTCAAATGGGAGACGCCATATTGAGACAGTAAATGTCGAAATCTGTGCGAAATAAATTGTTTCCCATTATCTGTCAATACAGATTCTGGGACTGAAAATATATGAAAAACATCTTTCTCTACGAACTCAACAAGGGCCGAAGTCGACGCTTCTTTAAGAACCTTTACGAGGGTAAACTTATAGAATATGCATCAAGCATAACTAACACATAACAATTATGGTTGCGCGATCGAGGGAAAGGACCGAGAAAATTTAGATAAGTATGTTGAAATGGTCGTTGTGTCTCAAACTGCTTGCCCATCGCCGGTCTTTGGGACGAATTCGTAGCTTTCATCATTTTGTACACCTGGTAATTTATTATAAAGTTCGCAACATCCGTCGACATTTGTGGCCAATACAAGTTACGTTTTAGCTTCTCAAGTGTTTTAGTTATTCCCATGTGACTCGACGAAGGGGGACAATGTGCTAATTTGACCAATGACTGCGGCAAACTTTTGGGGACTACCAATTTCCAATTAGGTAAGTCGGTGTTATTGTATAGTTGGTTACGTCAACAATTTACCATCTTCCACTCGCACATTAGGTTTAGTGTTACTAGCTGCTCCCACTTCACGGATTCGTTTTAGATATTCATCATCTTGAAACGCGGCTGAATTAATGTCAATATGAAGCATACCATCATTACAGGAGCTCGACGGACCAGGCGCTATTTCCTCACAAAAAGTGCGAGAAAGAATGTCTGGTACAGTGTTTAAAACACCTTTACGGTGAACAATGTGAAATTTAAATCCCTGCAGCTTTAGACTCCATCTGGCTAAACGGCCCGACAAATCAGACTGATTCATTAGCCAGCGGAGACTGGCGTGATCCGTGATGACAGTAAACTCAAATCCCTCTATGTACGGGCGAAATTTTTTGACACATAGTACAGCGGCATAGCACTCGAGTTCTGTTATACTGTACTTGCGCTGAGAGGGATAGAGTTTGTGGGAGTAGTAAGCGATGGGATGTTCGTCATCGCCGTGTTTCTGATACAAAACGCCCCCGACACCAGAAGAGGACGCATCCACTTGAACATAAAAAGGCAAAGTATAATCGGCATGTTTCAAAACCGGGGCTGATGTTAAACATTGTTTCAATGCATTGAAAGAAGTTAGAGCGTCGTCATTCCAAATGATTTTATTTTTACTTTTCAGCAAATCCGCCCAAGTAGCACGAGTGGGTTGGGATAACGTTGTACTGTGGTTGGCTAAATGACTACTGGTCGGCTAGCCAACGTTGTGACAATGGTATGAAAACGGAGATACAACGTTATTGGGGAATAAATTTTGGGTTGTAACAACGTCGTAATAACTATTATCCGACTTATCAATTGACCATAGAATACAAGTCACGAAATAGATATATTGACTACTATTTTGTTTGTAAAAAAATGATTTTGTCTCACATTGTGGTTATATTTTAGCATACAGGACAACTATTTTTTATAAAATATATAAATAATCATGTTGTCTTTTTTTATCTTGTACATATAATAATTATTTGTCTGTTTCCTTTATCATCTATTTCATTATTTACGACTTTATGAAAATTTACTTCATAATAATTGTTAATATAATATTCACATTCCCTGTAATAATGGTAACCCAAAAATCTGGCAAGATACGACATATTTTTATAAACAAAGCAAGTTTTATCGTAAATGTGCACCTATCAGTGAACTAAAAACTCATGCGCCTTATATATTCGTCTTTTTTAAAAATATATTTCTGTCATTTCAAACATATTTTTATTTTAAGTTGACTAAAATTTTCTAAAATCAGTTTAAACCGTATTGAAATAATCCCCACCATTAAAATAATGATATTACAATAATATTTAGTCATGGAGTATGAAAATCTGAATTTTATTTTCAATAAATACAAATTTTTGTAAACATGTGTAATTAAAAATGGCGAACTTCATATTATGTATTAAAATATATTTAAACCACTAAAAAGTTAGATTAATAACCAATTTATAACAAATTCGACTCAAAAATTACAAATTTGTTATTTTATTTCCAAAAAAGTTACTGTCACGACGGTCTAGTCATTCTCCCGACGATTTATTCAATTTTATTACCAAATTTTCAAGAATTCAACTGTAAAGATATCTGCACACCAAATAAGTTATATCGAAAAGCGTTGTGCATTCACCAAAAATTCCTTAACGACAAAACAGAAAAACTTAACGAATGAGATAGTTAATTTAAAATTCCCTGAAAAAGACAAAGGAGACTGTATGGATACAAATATATTTGGTTCGCGAATTATAAACAATATGATTAAAACTTCAAAAACGTAAAACATTAATACAATTCAATTTTAATTAAATAGAACTGTTGATAATTATTCATTAATTAAATCCTTAGTATAACAAAAATTATGATTGACCTATTTTGGAAGATAAAAGAAGTTGAAGTCAGAAAAACTTGTTTATATTAAATTATTTATATCAAAATTGACATTGACATGGTCAATCATCGGCAGGTTGTTTGCCGATGATGTAATAATGTCGGTCACAAAATATCTTTTTTGTCAATTATTTCACTAAATTGTATGCATATGTAAAAAATGTTATCTTGTAGTCGTGCAGGTAACAACAAAATATTTAGGTTGGGTATTGGTTTTTATACGACAAAAAAGTTGCTAGGTAGTCATTAAATACCACATATAACGACAACATAACTAAATAATCGGTACACGGTAATAAAATAGATATTAGTCGGTCAATAGTTGAAAATAGTCAAAAAAAGTTATCAAGTAGATATAAAATAACGCTCTGGCGGCTGCTAACATATAACGTCGGATTGTGGTCGTGCCGACGAAAAAATAAAAATTGTTAGTTCGATGTCAAAAAAGTGAATTTATAGAAATTTGTGACGTTGTACCGACGTCGTAAATGGGTTATAAAACTATAAAGTTATTTGGTGCTACTTGGGGTGCTTGGAGCAGCAATTTCAGAATAGTTCGGGATGAAGCGCCGGTACCATCCGCTCATGCCCAGGAAACGACGTATTTGTCGAAGTGTCGTAGGTATAGGAAAGTTGGTAATTGCGTCCACTTTCTCAGGATCGACTCGAATACTGCCCTCTCCAACAATATGACCCAAATATTTAATTTGTCTCAAAACGAATCGGCTTTTTTCTATGTTTATGGTCAGATTGGCCAACCGCAACCGCTGTGCTACTAGTCTGAGAAGGGAAAGGTGCTCATCAAAGTCGCCAGTCGCAATTAATAAATCGTCAAGATAAACGAAAATCTTATCGTGGTATTGATGAGGAACCGCTCGGTCCATCAGTCGACACATAGTCTACGGCGCTTTACATAGCCCGAAAGGTATGACCGTAAACTGATAAAGGGGCCTACCCGATACCGTGAACGCTGTTTTACATTTCGCATCACAGTCGAGCGGAATTTGCCAAAAGGCATCCATCAAATCTAGACTAGAGATGAAGTTGGTATTTTCCAGTCGACTCAGCAGGCCATCTATCAACGGTAAATGGTAGGCATCCTTCACAGTCACCTCATTGACTCTTCGGGCGTCAAGGCATAATCTAACTTTGCCATTAGACTTGGTTACCAGTGTAACGGGCGAACTCCAGGGGCTTTCACTCTCTTCCATCACACCTAAATCAAGCATTCGATCCAACTCATCATACAGTTGTTTTCGTTTCGCCGGGGAGAACGCATAGTAGCGTTGTTTAACCGGAGGAGAATGGCCCGTATCGATTTTATGTACGTCGAGGTCAGTACGCCCTAAGCCTTGATTGGCGGATGAAGGGAATTACATCACATAAGGCTTGGTGTTTGTCTTGCGTAAGAGTGTATCTCAAGGGATCCGGACTAATGGAGCTAGATTGAACAGCTTTAGCGTCCATCTCATTAATCTCAAAGTGAAAAATCCATTCCTAGATAGAGAGGCTGTGATAAACGGGGTGCAAGGTAAACGCGTAGTAATCTCTCCTTGCCATTATAGCTTACTTTCACCAAGACATATCCAAGGATACGTTCTTGAGTGCCATTCGCAGTAGACACCCTTGACGGGAAATTATACAACTTGACGCCAAGTTTTGAAAAAATCGGGCACCATTCTTCCCCAGTGCACTAATATTAGCCCCAGAATCTAGAAAACCCCGCACGGACAACCCGTTCAAAGTAACATTTACATAAAGTCTACCGTCCGGACTATTGCTAAAGTGAGATTCGGAGATTGCACGTTTGCTTCTTCGACGCTGTTGAAAGTATTTAAAAGAACGAGTAAATCGCGAAGTAGCTTTGGGTGGCTTGAGGTTATTGACACATGACGTATTTACTTCTTTAGAAACCGACTTGGATACGGTATAGTATTACTGGCCGCTTCCCCTGTTTCTCTGCTCGGGAGTGACTGTTTCTGGAGATACAAATCCCGAGAATTTTGCATCTTCCTCTGTGAGTTTCCCTGTCGATTGGTTTGGCAAGATCCACAGTCAGGGAAAAATATATTTTCCTTCCCACAACCATAACAGAAAACGCGTAACTTTACTTGTCTACAATTTTGATAAAAATGATCGCCCGCGTCACAATTCCAACACTTTGGTTCTGGTTTAGCCGAACTAGACGATCGTGGAAATTCTCGAGTACTTCGAGTATTCATCGCACAAATCTCATTCCAGTCCGATTCGTCCTCTGCTTCATTCGCCACTTTAACCTTAGGTAAATTTGGACTCAACGAAACTTGCGTGGTTTTGCTCAGTTCCTGAATATAAAGCCTTGCTGGTGGAGTGATATTTGCCTCCGGATTATAGCGAAGTTGAGACCATAAATCCTTGTGTCTCCGACATTCTTGAACCAATAAACCTAGATGTTTTATATGCTTTCCGGCCAGAGCTACCTGCAGACCAGAACGCATGTTATTGGTAAAAATTTCAATTAAATCTACATCTGAAATGGGGGTTTTTGCTTGAAGAGCCAACCTCAGAATAGAGTCTTGAAATTCTCGAAACTAGTGTCTAACCTTCCGCCATTCCATTCAGATTTACTTGTCACTGATTCAGTTCTAATATTTAGTGACTTAGCTCGAGACCCTGCCTTCCCCTCGTCAAAGCAATTAGCGTTAAGTGAATTATTCGCGGGTAAATCATATGTATCGTTAACCATGTTAGTACTCGGTAGTACTGGGATTGTGGTCGCGATCGGTTCCTCGAGAGGAGATGAAAATATGCCGTTGAGCTCCTGGTCCCTAAGTCTTCTACGTAACGCTTGACATTCGTCAATAAGAGACAACAATTGATCGTCTTGTGCCTCAACAGTTTGCAAACGCCTACATCTATTTTCAATGTGAGGAGACGGCTCTTAATCTTGAGAAAATCCTCGATGGATACATTATCGAAACTATCGAGCTGGGAAGACAGCCTATTTATTTTTAGTGTACATAACTTAATCTCATGTTGCGGATTTTTCATTGCCAACTCAGAAGGCTGTTGCCCAATAAGTATTAGGAATTGATTTTCGGCTGCTATTTTAGCTCGAATTATCTGCAAAGCTTAGGGGCCAGGGAGTATGTTGCGTAACATACATTCGACATGCACCTCCTCAGGCTCAAGATCGTAAATATTCATGAATAAGTAATAGAAAAGAACAACAAAAACAAAAAAAAAAAAAAACAATAAAATAAATGAAAAGTATAACGTGTACCCCTAACCAAAATTCGAGAGAAAAAAAATAGAAATAATTCTTAAAAAATAAATAACACTGCTAATAGTATTTTCTAACTACAATATGCAACTAAACTAATTAAACCAATTATTTAAATTTTATTACCTAAAATAATTACACCAAAAGGAGAAAATAATTCGTTACTACAAAACAACAACAGGAAAAAAAAAATAATAATAATAGTTCGATACAGAAAATTTGACTTGAATTTATAATTGATTCAAAAACTCACCAAACAAGAGATGAACGAGTAAATGTGTGTGCCGGTACCGGGATCACTCCAATTAAATTCTGTACAATTGAAAAAAACTGCAAAACTTCCGCCTTGTAAAATCCTACAAGCAACTCGACCAATTTTCGTTAGGATATACTCGCATGTTACAAAGGTTATAATTCTACTGATCCATCCTGGACTCATTGTTCTTCGTGATCAAGCCAAGTAGCGACGACGTGAACCCCATCCAAAATGCATCGATAAATTTCAGGAGGTGAATGAATCAACAGGTGTGTGTCGGAGTGAGATGTTAGTGCAGAAACCGTAGGTCCCATTGGGACATCACCTGAAATATCCCACCCCGGAGGCTGAGTACTAGCCGGCTTATGCTGCCGGTGATGACCATGGGATAAATTTTCTGTGTACGGTTAACCGCAAGGTTGATCGTAACAAGTGTTTTTTGTTTTTCTTAATTACCGGGACTCATTATTTAATATATTTTTAGTGATAAAAAGTGAAATAAAAAAATATATATGTATGTATAGTCGATATGTGAAAAATCAAATATGTTAAAAAAAGCATGAAAAATATGTTTTCATGAAAATAAGAAGAAAAATGAAAAATGAGTTTATGAAAAATGTGTTGTGATTAAATATTCTGTTTTTTGTTTAATTTATATAATAAGCTATAATAAAATATCTATAAAATGATAACGTCGGAATGAAATGGAAGCAGCAGTACATTCAGTTCAGGTTGGGCCACCTGGCCAAAGAAATGATATAGGCCCCCCCCCCAGCAAAATTCCACGATTGGTACATACCAGCAGCGTCTATCAACGGGGGTTTCACCAATTCATAGGTAAGAGGATTAAACGATGATAATTAATAAGCTTTTGTGTAAACATGACTTCTCATATGGTACAATGAAAGGTGGGATTATAAAATGGCAACATAACTGTAATTTGTTTTGAGCATTTTTATGCCTGTTGGTCAGTAAAGCATTGATTTTAATGCAGGAATTATGATTTTGAGTAGATTTTTGATGAGATATCTCTTCTAGATTGGGGCCAACTTATTCATTTAAATATTCTCAAGTTTTCAAGTGAATAAATTAAAACTAATCAAAACAGTCGAAATACGTATGTACGAGGGCGAATCAAAATGTCTTGCAATATCATATGAAAAAAAAGAGTGAGTGAGACAGCAATATTTTTATTTTTCGACGTAATCTCCTTTAAGGTTTATACATTTGTTACATCGATCAATTAACTTGTCTAAGCCCTCTAAAAAAAAAAATTTCTTTTGCTCCATAAAATATTCATTTACAACAGACTGTACTTCACAATCACTGGAAAATTTCCGGCCCCTTAATTTTTTTTTCAAATTGGGAAACAGAAAGTAGCCACTGGGTGCCAAGTCTGGACTGTATGGTGGATGCGGAATTTCTACGAAGCCGCAGTCCTTTAATACAGCTTGAGCAACTTTAGCCTTGTGCACTGGTGCATTATCGTGAAGAAGTAAGGTTTTTTTTCTAACTTTCTTTGGCCGTTTTTCCCGGATCGCTTTTTTCAATTTTCGCAAAACTCTGCGTAATAGATGCCTGTGATTGTGGTTTTCGGTGGCATATAATCAATCATCAATATCCCTTCAGCATCCCAAAAAATTGTTGCCAAAACCTTACCAGCAGACGGTTGAATTTTGAATTTCTTTGGTGGTGGTTCAACACGTTTAATCCATTGCATCGATTCTTGTTTGGATTCCGGATTCCAATGATGAATCCATGTTTCATCGCCTGTTATTATGTTATCTAAGAAGTTTTCTGGATCTTCTTCATACATTTCTAAAATCGCCTTTGAAGTTTGAACACGAATTTTCTTTTGTTGTGCAGTCAACAAACGGGCAACCCATCGCGCACTTACTTTTGACATGTGAAGGTGGTTATGTAATATGGTATAAGTGGTACCATATGAAAGGGAAAGTCTCCACGCTAACCGCGAAACAGAAATACGGCGGTCCTCTAATACAATTGATTCTGCCAAAAGCATGTTTTCATGGCTAATAGCATCTGCGGGACGACCCGGGCGGTTGTCGTCTTCTAATGACTCCCGACCACTTTTGAACAATTTTACCCACTTTGTTACTGTGGAATATGATGGTGCAAATTCGCCGTAAACTTTTGATATATAATTGAATATATAAATTGCATTGCGTCCATCTTTACAGAAAAATTTAATAACGGCACGATATTCAATTTCATTCATTTTGAATTTTTTTCAAAACACGGGCTACTAAATTGAAGAAAACAAACGAACTGTAAAATTTACATCGAATTTTGTTTCTATAAGTTTCACCGCGACAAAATTTTTTTAAAAAAATTATATAGTTGTCTCACTCACTCTTGTTTTTCATATGACATTGCAAGACATTTTGATTCACCCTCGTAGATATTGCCAGAAAAGCTTTTTGGGCGCAATACAGTTTTTGGGGTGGTTGCAAAAAGTGATTTCTTGTACGAAAAGAAAATGTATATAAAACAGATATCTGGATAATCGTCCCTATTATAGGAAAGGAAGTCTTATTCCAGTTAATATATGATGTTACGTTGGTTCGCTTGGTTTCATTTCTTCGTGTTTGAAAATGGCGTATTTGTTTTAATTTAACTACCTAAAACTACAGTATAAATACGTTTTAACGCCAAAATGATTTGTTGAGGATATTACCAAATGGATAACAATATTTTACTAACCTCTGCCCCATTTATTTGGCTAATTAAATCTAATAAACTGCGCGATGAGCATTAATTATACGAGCTATAAAAATTAAAATTACCCATTAATTAAATTGTCATATTAATAGAAATTCATCACTCTTAAAAGTGTTTTGGTACACATTTTTATAAGACTTTCAATTTCAATTATTTTTTCTTTTTGTTTTTAAGTTTTAATTTGTACATTTTTTTATTACCACTTTATGGAATTTTTAGGTAGGTCAATAGTTCTTAAACATACATTTATGGTATATATATATACATCATTCACAAGTTATTTCATAACTTATTGCGATCGCGCATCTATTTGTAAAATAATAATATTTACGATAAATCATCTTACATATGTGTTTATACATACCCAGTCTCCTATTAACCGATCTTGCGGCGTCGTCATTGGTTATACTTCAAATATTTACTTACAATTATTGTGTTTAGTATTTGCACATACAATTTACTCGTATACACAAATATTAATTGACAGACCATAAATGAAGGCAATTTATTTAGTTACCGTGATGGTTACGATATATTGTTTGCTTACTGCTTAGCTGGCACTCTCTATACAGATATTGAAAATGTTGGTTTTTTTTTTTGCGCGTTCGTAATTGATTTAATATTGCAAATAACTGAATAATTGCACAATCGATAAAGTAAGGTGGGCGATATATACATACAATAAATAGATAAGAAGATTTTGAATTTGTGTCTTAACTTTATTTATTGTGAAGAGGTGATTTGCAGCTATGATGTTTCATTAATGTACAGCTTGGCAGCATTAATAAGTCTAAAGTATAACGGATCTTCATCCTTACTTTATGTATTTAAACAAAATAATGTTGTAGATTAGCGGCAGTCTCAAATTAATGGTGGATGAAGAAAATGATGAACCTGTGAAAATGATTGATTTCAAGACAGCCACCTAAAATTAACGATGCACTGTGCGATGGTCGAGTAACCACAGTATTAGAATTCCAATTATTCGTAAAAATGGGAATCAAACGTATTTTTTGTGTAATAATTATAAAATGAAAGGCGAGACACATAATATGTAGTTTTAAGAATTTTCCATTAAAACCCCTATTAATTACAATAATTCACAGCAAATTAATTTTAATTAAACATTCATACGTAAATCGATATGTTATCACTTTCATAAATTGTGTAATCCCTTCTCTCGGGTGGTGGTACGAGTATAATGTTGGATTGTATTGGCTGTGAACAAAATAGATTATTACTTATCATTATAATATGCCTATAATGATCGCGATTATATAACTAAGTCGTGCATAAACATATAAAGACTTCAATTTACAATTTTGATTCCTTCGCTAAATTAATAAACTTTTACCAGAGTAACACAAGTCGCATACTTACTGTAATAAATGAAATTAAAATTATGTGTAATACAATCAAGTGGTCTGGTGTTGTACATTATAATGATAAGTATAATAGTAATTAAAGCCGATATTTATGTAGACATTCATCCCCTTAGGGTTAGAGAGTCGACGATGACATGCCTTTAACAGCGATTTTTTTATTTTTATTTTTAATTTTCGAATGTGTATTAAATTCGCCACATCAATCAAATCGTTTATATTGTATACATACATAGTCGATCCCTTTTTTGGGAGGGCAGTTTTTGGATGGCAATTAATTTTGTGAATATGTGAAGGGTGGTCCAACATTCCCGCATTAATTAAATCATTGCAATTAAAAAAAAAAAAAACAACATACATTTGCAATTAGCTTGGAATATACTATAAACGAGCGTCCATTTAATTAAAATTTAATTGTTGCACACACGCACACACAAATAAAGACAACGAGAAATTGAAATTAAAAAGAATACGAAATTTTTCGAATAATTAAGTGATTTAGTTCCCGCGGGGTATACATACAGTAAACACTCGAATTTGAATTATATATCTAAGATATGATAAGCCGCGCAGCAACCCAATTAAGTCGCGATTTACAATTAGATACAAAGACACACCATAAGCACATAATTCGCTTACCCTATGTACATATATGTATGTACATAAAGTAAAAGTACATTACGAAGTTGCCGAGGTCTGCGTAAATGAACGCACAAAACTAAACAAATCATTTTTTTTCGTACCATTATTAGAATACTCTCTTGTATAACAAGAATATTTATGTATGTATATTGGTAGTTTCCTGTACAGTGCAAATTACACAATGTTAAATTCCATTAAAAACTAAATCGCGGTCTTTTTATTTTAGATGCGCGCGTTAAAACTGCAACCGCACACAGAAAACGTAAACAGCTGCGGACACTAAAATCAAACCGTTTTTATGATGTTTTGCTTATAGCACAAACAACATAAACAACGAATTATTTCCGTATAATTTTATAATTGGGACTTTATGTTATACATAATATCGTGTATAACGACTCGCGATTTTTTTTTCCTCTGCGCACACAACTATAGCTACAGTTTGATTTGTTTTGATGGATTTTTACAATTTCACTAAACCACATATTAATTCAATTATACTATGATTTATCATTTATCTGTCTCTTTGTATCGTTACATTTCGATTAGACTTAGCAGCCGGTTTTAGATGCTGTTCTTGTTCGTGTAATGCTAAATGAGGAAGTAATTAAATCATTTATACCGCACAAAATGATTTGGTATTCAGTTAACGAGATTAAACTTTCGTTTTAGTGTTTCTCGAGATTACAACTGGAGACCAATTAACAATTATCAATTAACTTTTAAACATAGAATTGTATTTAAAATAACCATTGCAAAAATGAAAATCCTGGCATAAAAACATCGGCTAAGAAATGGTTTATTCCTGTAAAATACTAAAGACATAAAACAGAGTACTAAATTTCGAATCTCTATAAAATCTATAAAAAAAAATTTACAGATGAATTAAATCTTATAAATTTCTTATATTCCATAAATTCTACCAATTTTCTTCAATATATAAAATTAATGTAAAGTGAAAATTCTTTAAATTTTATAAATTCTCATATTTAAACCTATTTAAATTAACAAATTCTGTACATTTTAAAAATTCAATAAATTTCTTAAAACTTTTATATTCTTTGAATTATAAGATTATTAATTCGACAAAATTCTGTAAACTTCTTAAATTTTGTAAATTTTTATATCATGTAAGTTTTACGAGTTTTTAAAATTCCCTAAATTTATAAATTCTTTAACATCTGTAAGCTTTTAAATTTTGTATTATATTGAAATGTAAAAATTCTACCATTTCTATAAATTCTTAAAATTTTTCAAATTTTTTAAATTCTATAAATCCAACGAACTGAATGAATGAGTGAATTTTTTATATTTCATAAATCTTTAAATTTTATAAATTCTATCTTGTAATTCTTTAAATTCTATAAATTTCAAAATTTAATTTTTTTTTTTTTTATTTTCATGTGCTGTATTCAATGAATCTAAAGTCAGAGGTCTGTAATCCTGCAAATTCTAAGATTTTTTCATGTAAGTAAATTCATTTTATTTTGCAAATTCATAAAATTATTTGTAATAAATTAATTCCATAAATTCTTTGGGATCTGTAAATTTTCTCATCATCTCACAAACTTTATAGGTTCGTTAAGTTTAAAAAGTCTACATATTCTATGAACGGTTAAAATTCCATTAATTCGATAACCTCTGCAAATCCCACAAACTTTTTAATTATGCGATCAAGTAAATTCTTAAGTCTTACGTAACTACTAAAAATTCTAAAGTTTAAACCACTAACAGTTTCTATACATTTTAAAATTTCTATAAATTCCTTGGATGCTTTTAATTCTACGAATTTTCAGAATTCTGTAAATTTTATAAATTTCAAATTTTCTCAAAAATTCGGTAAATTTTATACTAAATTTTATAAATTCTTAAAATCCTGTAAGTTCTACGATTTTATAATATCTATAATTTATTTAAATTTCTTAATTTTCATCAATTTTACAAAATTTATGAATTCTATAAATTCTACGAACACTAATTTCTAAAACTCCAGGGGGTCAATTCTCGTTCTATGAAAAAACCTAATGAAAAAAAAGTTTTCATTTTGATTCCATCAAGTCTTTTTCATTTATAACATTTCACACAACGACAATAAGCGATTCTCGATGTCCAAATGAAAAAGAATCGTGAGAAAAACTCTGAATAAGTTATTTCCATAGTAAGCTACACTGTAAACACATATTTTTTCGAGTTTCATGTATATTTCCGCTAGCTGATACAACAATTGGTTTAAATATTAGCTAAATAAATGATTAAGTAGATTTAGTTAGTCAGTTTTTGTCATTGGCTGTCAAAATATAAAGTAAATTATAAAATTGACCAAATTATTTTTAAAACTTGACTAAATTAATTATTTGGAGGCTTTTCTTAAATATACGGAATAGTTTTTAATAGATTTACTTATTAGTTAAGTTTAAAGTGAATCATATTATAGTTTCAAAATGTTTAATGGTAAAAATAGAAATTTAGTTTTTATAGAATTTTATTTCCATATTTATGATGTTTTCACCGCCAAAATGGTCGGTGAGAAAGTTTTATTCATATGAAAAGATTTTGACGTCATTTTTCTCCTTCTCATGGAACATGAATCGGAAATGTGTATTTCTCACTGAAAAAACTTTTCATTGTACTTTTCATAGAACGAGAATTGACCCCCTGCTTAGTAAATAAATCCTTAAACTCTATAGAGTTTATAACTGGTTAACTCTATAAAATTTGCATAAATCCTTAAATTCTACAATTCTTTAAATTCTGCAATTTCTAAGAATTTTTTAATTTAAATTCTAGGAATTTTCAAATTAGTTCTATACATAAATACTTCTAATTTCATAAACTTTATGGACTTTGAAAATTTTTGTAAATATATGAAAATTTTTACAAGTTGTTAAGTTTATTCCTAAATATAGTATGTTACATTTCATAAATTCTGTTATCTATCTACAAAATTGGTTTTAATTATAAAATATTTCTAAATTCATTATAACTTATATAAATTCTTAAAATTTTTTAATTCTGGTAGAATTTCCTCTAAATTTTACAAACAATCAAACTTTCACCTGTTTTAAATTTAGAAATTTTGTATATTTTAAAAACTAGAAATTCTTCAAACCTCAAAAATTTGGTGAATTCATTAAGATTATTAATTCAGTTAATTCTGTAATTTTGTAAGGTCTACGAATTGCTTAATATCCATAAATTCTTTTAATTCTATTAACTCGGTAAATTCTATTAATTCTTCAAATTATATAAACGTGCCATACATTTTTTAAATTTTACAAATGTTTATTGTATTGTACGATACATAGATTCTATAAATTTTATAAATTCTTTATAAAACTATAAAGTTAATCGCCTGTCGTAAATTCCTTAAATTTAATAAACGTTCATTTTCTGAACCTTTTATAATTTCTATAAATTCTTTAAATTATTAATTTTTGTTAAAAATTACTTATATTTTATAAATTCTTGCATAAAATCCTTTAAATTTTATAAATCTTATAAATTCCGTAAATTCTTAGAATAATTCTCGAATTAGATATTAAGTGTTCAATGAATCTCATTCTATTTAATACTACAAATTCCTTAAATGATTAAATTCTACGATTTGTTTAATATAAATTCTATGAGTTTTCAAATTCAATAAATTTTAGAAATACCAAAAAATCTAGCAAATTCTTAAATTCGTTGGATTCTCTTCATTTTATAAACATCTCACAAATTTTATATGATCTTATAAAATTTACGAATACCGTAAATAACTTAAATTCTGCATTAATTTCAAAAATGGCTTAAATTTTTTAAGTTCTACGAATTCTCAAATTTAAAATTTTAAAATTCTATAAATTCTTTGAATTCTATAAACTGTACGAATTCATTAAGATTATTAATTCAATAAATACTGTTAATTCGTCAAATTTTGTAAATTCTAAAATTTTATTAATTTTACAAATTTCGTAAATTGTATAATAAATTCTATAGTATTATTTAGAAAACCTTTAAACATTATTAATTTGACAACTTGTATAAATTTTTAAAATCTCGAATTTTTAAAATTTTATAAATTCTACGAATTTTATGATTTCTAAAATCATACAAACTTCTTAAATTCGACAAATTCCATTCCAAAAATTTTTAAATTCTAGGAATTCTTTAAATCTTATTGATTCTAAGAATTGTCCGGTTATAAAAGTTCTGTATAGTTGCGAAGAATTCATACAAATATAAATTCTAAAACTTATGTGAATTGTCTACAAGTTTTATAAGTTGGTTAATTAGCAGCACTCCACAAATTTTATAAGTTCGTTAGTTAAAATTCTATAAATAAACATAATTTTATAAGTTAATTAACTCATTAAACTCTTGCAAACTCCATAAATTATTTAATAGTATAACTTCGGTAAATTCTTAAAATTCTGTTAATTCTACAAATTTTATGAAGTCTTTATGAATTTTATATAAATTCCAAATTCTATAAATCCCTTAAATCCTTTTAGTTCTACGAATTCATTAGGATTATAAGATAATTCTATAAATTTTAATTCTATCACCCATATGTCCTTGTATTTAATGAATCCATGACCTCTAAAAATTCTATGCTTCAAATACAATGAAATTTCACTAGAGCTGACATCAACGGAACCAAATAAAGTACTCGTTAAATGAAATGTTCATTTTACAGAGGAAGCTTTGCTTATGAAAAATAAACTGGGACCGACACGGTGTACGCTTAAGAGAGTCTCTGCTAAACCGACGATTTTTTTCTACGATTTTTTTTACATAAATCAATTTCCGAACTCCAAAAATTGTCTAAGTTCTTCTTCTATAGAATTATTTGAATCTACGAATTTCAGAAATAACTTAAATTTCATAAAGTTAATTAACTCCAATAATGGTATAAATTCTACAAATATTATAAATTCTATAAATTTCGATAAATTCTGTAATTCTTTAAAATTTTATAAATTCTACACCCTATAAATTCTTAAAATTTATAGATTTTTTAATAAAAATTCTATGAATTTTTAAATCCTTTAAATGTTTCAAATAATATAAATTCCATAAATTTTTTCGGTTTTAAACATTTTGTCCGCACTTCACAAATTTTGTAGGTTCGTTAAGTTTATACAGTGTCCGAATTCCATAAATGGTTTAGGTAAGTTTCATTAATTTAATAATGTTTGCAAATTCAATGAATTATTATTATTATATATATTATATTATATGTTTTCGGTAAATTCTTAAAATTCTATAAAAGTTCTATAAATCCTAATAATTCTACAAATTTAATGAATTCTTTATAAATTCTTCGAATTTTTCAAATTCTGTAAATTTTCATATTAAACCAATTCCAAATGTGCAGATCCTGTATATTTCACCAATTCTAAATCCTCAAATTCTGCGAATTCAATTTTGCATGTTCTTAAATGCTACAAATTCTGTAAACCCTGTAATTTCTACGAATTTTTTAATATCTATAAATTCTGTAAATTTTATAATATCAACAAATTTTTAAAATTTATAAACTCAATCATTTCTATAAATTCTTAAAAAAACTCTCGTTTTGTTTAAATTCTATAAATTCTATGAACCCTAATTTCTAAAAATCCACAATTTGGTAAAGAATATATAAAGAATTTAATGAATCTTAAAAATTTGATGAATTATACAAATTTGGTAATTTTTCTAATATTAACAAACGTAATTTCTATACATTTGGCAAATTCTTTAAATTCTGCAATTTTTGTAAATGTTTTATGAAATTTTTACAAAAATCATAAAATTTAAAGAATTTTGGCAATTTCTTCAATTTGTATGTTTACAGAATTATTCTAGGAATCACATATCTTGTATTGCACGGATCCCATGATCTCTACAAATTCTTAAAATTATAAAGTCCGATAGGTCTCTTCAGATTATAAAATAATTTGGACTCTGTAAATTTTATGAACATTTAACAAATGTTATAAGTTCGTAAAGTTTATAAAATCTACGAATTCCTAAATAAATTTAATTCGTTTGAATGGTTTAAATTCTAAAAATTCTCAAATTTAAACCATATTTCGGTTTACAGATTCTGTTTATTTTAGAAATTCTGTAAATTCCTTAAACCTTGTAAATTCTAAGAATTTATTAAGATTATTAATTCAATAAATTCTTTAAAATTACTTAAATTTTGTAAATTCTATAAATTCTGCAAACCCTGAACTTTATAAATTCTATCATTTCTATAAATTCTTCAAAATTCTCGAATTGTCTTTAATTCTAAAAATCTTATAATTAGACAAATTTTTTAATTTTATGATTTCTGTGAAATAATTATGTAAATTATTTAAATATCGTAAACTCATATATTATATAAATTTTATAATTTCTAGAAATTCCATAAATCCTTTAAATTTTTAAAAATTATAATTTTTAAATTTTATAAACTCTATCACAAATTTCTTTAAATTTTATAAATCTTGTAAATTCTACAAATTCTTGAATTTTTGTTTGCAAAATAATTTTACGAATTATATGCCCTAAATTTAATGCAACACTTAACCTCTACAAATTCTTTAAATAAAAAAGCTCTATAACTTCTCTAAATTCCAATAAACAACAAATTCGTTGAATTATGTCAATTTTATAAACATCTCACAAATTTTAAAGGTTTGTTAAATTTATAAAATCTACGAACTTCAGAAATAAGTTAAATTTCATAAAGTTTATTAACTCCAATAATGGTTTAAATTTTACAAATATTATAAATTCTATAAATTCTACGGATTCGTTAACTTTACAATTTCGATAAATTCTGTAATTTCGTTAAAATTTTATAAATTCTACACCCTATAAATTCTTAATTTTTTTAAATTTTTCAATAAAAATTCTATAAATTTTCAAATTCTTTAAATATTTCAAATAATATATATTCCATAAATTTTTCGGTTTTAAACATTTTGTCCGCACTTCACAAATTTTATAGGTTTGTTCAGTTGATACAGTGTACGAATTCCATAAATAGTTTAAGTTTCAATAATTTAATAATAAACTTTGCAAATTCTATAAATTATTATTTTATATCTCTTCGGTAAATTCTTCAAATTTTATAAATTTTCAAATTCTTAAAATTTTGTAAAAGTTCTATAAATGCTACTAATTCTACAAATTTAATGAATCCTTTATACGTTCTTCGAATTTTTCAAATTCTGTAAATTCTCATATTAAACCATTTCCAAATTTACAGATTCTGTATATTTGAAAAATTCTAAATCCTCAAATTCTGCGAATTCATTAAGATTGTAAGATAATTCTGTAAAATTTGGATGTTCTTAAGTGCTATAAATTCTGTAAATTCTGTAATTTCTACGAATTTTTAATATCTATAAATTCTATAAATTTTATAATATCAACAAATTTTTAAACTTTATAGACTCAATCATTTCTATAAATTCTTAAAAAAACTCTAGTTATATTTAAATTCTATAAATTCTACTAGCCCTAAATTCTAAAAATCCACAATTTGGTAAAGAATCTATAAAGAATTTAATGAATCTTAAAAATTTGATGAATTATACAAATTTGGTAATTTTTGTAATATTAACAAACTGTAAATTCTACCATTTATAGAAACCTTCCAAACTCCGTAAATTCTATAAATTTGGCAAATTCTTTTAATTCTGCAATTTATTTATTTATGAATTTTGGATTTAACAATTTTTGAATATTTTTAAAAAAATTTTTTTGATTTACAAATTTTTAATTTTATAAATTTTATCACCATTCAAATCTCTAAATCTTTAAATTTGGCAATTTTTTCAATTTATTTGTTTACAGAATTATTCTAAGAATCACATATCTTGTATTGAATGGATCCCATGATCTCTACAAATTCTTCAAATTATAAAGTCCTATATGTCTCTTCAAATTATATAATAATTTGGACTCTGTAAAATTTATAAACATTTAACAGATGTTATAAGTTCGTAAAGTTTAAAAAATCTACGAATTCCTAATTAAACCTTATTTAAGTTTACAGATTCTGTTTATTTTAGAAATTCTATAAATTCCTTAAACCTTGTAAATTCTATGAATTTATTAAAATTACTAATTCGATAAATTCTATAAAATTTCTTAAATTTTGTAAATTCTATAAATTCTGTAAGCACTAAACATTTTAAATTCTATCATTTCTATAAATTCCTAAAATTTCTCGAACTGTCTTAAATTCTAAAAATCTTATAATTAGACAAATTCTTTAATTTTTGATTTTTGTGAAATAATTATGTAAATTATTTAGATATCGTAAACTCATATATTATATAAATTTTATAATTTCTAGAAACTCTTTAAATCCTTTAAATTTTAAATTTTATAAACTCTATCACAAATTTCTTTAAATTCTATAAATCTTGTAAATTCTACAAATTCTTGAATTTTTGTTTGCAAAATAATTTTACGAATTATATGCCCTACATTTAATGCAACACTTAACCTCTACAAATTCTTTAAATAAAAAGGCTCTATAACTTCTCTAAATTCCAATAAACAACAAATTCGTTGAATTATGCCAATTTTATAAACATCTCACAAATTTTAAAGGTTTGTTAAATTTATAAAATCTACGAATTTCAGAAATAAGTTAAATTTCATAAAGTTTATTAACTACAATAATGGTTTAAATTCTACAAATATAATAAATTCTATAAATTCTACGAATTCGTTAACTTTACAATTTCGATAAATTCTGTAATTTTGTTGAAATTTTATAAATTCTACACCCTATAAATTCTTAAATTTTTTAAATTTTTCAATAAAAATTCTATAAATTTTCAAATTCTTTAAATGATTCAAATAATATAAATTCCATAATTTTTTTCGGTTTTAAACATTTTGTCCACACTTCACAAATTTTAAAGGTTCGTTAATTTAATAAACTTTGCAAATTCTATAAATTATTATTTTATATCGCTTCGGTAAATTCTTAAAATTTTATAAATTCTCAAATTATTAAAATTCTATAAAAGTTCTATAAATCCTACTAATTCTACAAATTTAATCATTTCTTTGTATGTTCTTCGAATTTTTCAAATTCTGTAAATTCTCATATTAAACCATTTCCAAATTTACAGATTCTGTATATTAAAAAAATTCTAAATTCTCAAATTCTGCGAATTCATTAAATTTAAAATTTTGTAAGTTCTTAAATGTTATAAATTCTGTTAATCCTGTAATTTCTACGAATTGTTTAATATCTATAAATTCTGTAAATTTTATAATATTGACAAATTTTCAAACTTTATAAGCTCAATTATTTCTATAAATTCTTAAAAAACTTTCGTTTGGTTTAAAGTCTAAAAATTCTACTAGCCCTAAATTCTAAAAATCCACAATTTGGTAAAGAATCTATCAAGAATTTAATGAATCTTAGAAATTTGATGAAATAAACAAATTTGTCAATTTAACTTACACAATGTCGAATTTTATAAATTTAATGAATACAACGAACTTTACAAATTATAGAAACCTTCCTAACTCCGTAAATTTTATACATTTGGCAAATTCTTTAAGTTCTGCAATTTTTGTGAATGTTTTATGAAATATTTACAAAAATCGTAAAGTTTAAAGAATTTAGAATCGCGGGAAAATTCTATAATTTCGAATTATAGAATTTTCCCGCGATTTTTTTATTTTCAGGCAAATAAATTAAAGCCGTATTTTTGGAATTTGGGATTTGAAAATTTGGATTTCGAAATTTTCGATTTAACAATTTTTAAATATTTTGTTTTCTTTTGAATTACAAATTTTTAATTTTATAGATTTTATCACCATTCAATCCTCTAAATATTTAAATTTAGCGATTTCTTCAATTTGTATGTTTACAGAATTATTCTATGAATCACATATCTTTTATTGAATGGATCCCATGATCTCTACAAATTGTTCAAATTATAAAGTCCCATAGGTCTCTTCAGATTATAAAATAATTTGGACTCTGTAAATTTTATAAACATCTAACAAATGTTATAAGTTCGTAAAGTTTATAAAACCTATGAATTCCTAAATAAATTTAATTCGTTTGAATGATTTAAATTCTACAAATTCTCAAATTTAAACCTTATTTCAGTTTACAGATTCTGTTTAGTTTAGAAATTCTATAAATTCCTTAAACCTTGTAAATTCTTAGAATTCATTAAGATTATTAATTCAATAAATTCTGTAAAATTCCTTAAATTTTGTAAATTCTGTAAATTCTATACATTCTGTAAACCCTGAACTTTATAAATTCTATCATTTCTATAAATTCTTAAAAATTCTCGAATTGTCTTTAATTCTAAAAATTTTATAATTAGACAAATTCTTTAAATTTTTAAAAATTATAATTTTTAAATTTTATAAACTGTATCACAAATTTCTTTAAATTTTATAAATCTTGTAAATTCTACAAATTCTTGAAACACTAAATTCAATGAAACACTTGACTCCTACAAATTTTTTAAATTAAAAAGCTCTTTAACTTCTCTAAAATCCAATAAACAGCAAATTCTTTGGATTATGTCAATTTTATGAACATGCCAAAAATTTTGAAAGGTTCGTTAAATTTATAAAATCTACGAGTTTCAGAAATAGGTTAAATTTTATAAAGTTTATTAACTCCAATAATGGTTTAAATTCTACAAATATTATAAATTCTATAAATTCTACGGTTTCATTAACTTTACAATTTAGATAAATTCTGTAATTTCGTTAAAATTTTATAAATTCTACACCCTATAAATTCTTAAATTTTATAAATTTTTAAATAAAAATTCTATGAATTTTCAAATTCTTTAAATGTTTCAAATAATATAAATTCCATAAATTTTTTCGGTTTAAAACATTTTGTCCGAAACTTCACAAATTTTAAAGGTTCGTTAATTTAATAAACTTTGCAAATTCTATAAATTATTATTTTATCGCTTCGGTAAATTCTTAAAATTTCTATAAGTCCTACTAATTCTACAAATTTAATGATTTCTTTATATGTTCTTCGAATTTTTCAAATTCTGTAAATTCTCATATTAAACCATTTCCAAATTTACAGATTCTGCATATTTGAAAAATTCTAAATTCTCAAATTCTGCGAATTCATTAAATTAAAAATTTTGTAAGTTCTTAAATGTTATAAATTCCGTAAATCCTGTAATTTCTACGAATTTTTTAATATCTATAAATTCTGTAAATTTTATAATATTGACAAATTTTCAAACTTTATAAGCTCAATTATTTCTATAAATTCTTAAAAAACTTTCGTTTTGTTTAAATTCTAAAAATTCTACGAGCCCTAAATTCTAAAAATACACAATTTGGTAAAGAATCTATAAAGAATTTAATGAATGGATTCACCAAGTATTCTTTGAACTATTCGGACGTGTTTTATTTATTTTCCTGCTGAAAAAAAAAAAAAATAAATAAAAATAATAATAAAAAATAAATAGTGAATTCAATAACTGTATAATGATATATGTACATATATAAATATATGTATACCGTATATATGTAAATAGTGTACTATATACTAAGTCAAATATATATATAATTTTTTTTTTGTTGTGTTGTATTGTGTTGTTGTTTTACTTGTTATTACTTAATATGAGTAATTGCATTAAATGTGATTTACCCACTCCATGTGAGAACATTTTAGTTTGCAGTGGATTGTGCAAAGAAGTTGCACACTTCAGATGTGTTGGTTTGCGAAAAGCTGCATTCGAATTAATTAATAATTCTGACAACATACGTTGGTTTTGTGACAGTTGCATAATTTTATATGTGCAATATGTAAATAAACTGGAAAAATTAATTGACATTTCCATTAAATCAGTAGCTGAGAATATTATTGCAAACAAACCAATTGCTTCTGCTGTTGGCCTAAATGAATGTGAGTTGTGTATTAGTGATGAAACCTTGACGCCAACTGTACCAGCTTCCCTGCAACCTACTAAAGCTGTATCTGCGTGTTTGATTGGTGATGAAACCTTAGTGCCGACTATACCAGCTTCCCTGCAACGTACTAAAGCTGTATCTGCTGGTTTCAGTATAAATAAGTTTAATAATAATATGGAACCCATTAGTACTTTTGCTGAGGTTGTATCTGGCTGTTCGAGTACACAAACTAAGGAAAAGAAAAGGAGTTCCCGACATCTAAGTACCAAACCGATCCTTGGTACTCGGCAATTTGAAGAGGATTTTGGTGTTAAGGCAAATGTTCCAATGCTATGGTTACGTGTGTCTAAGTTCGATCCTGCTACCACAGAACAGGATATTACATCGATGGTGCAAACTTGCCTGGGCATTGATAAGTCCAAAGTGTTCAAACTGATTCCTAAAGATCGAGTTTTTGAATCTTTGGAGTACGTATGCTACAAAGTGGGGGTTAGTAGTGACTTTAGAACTAAGGCGCTTGATCCTGATACCTGGCCATTAGGTGTACAAATTCGGGAATTTTATAATACAAATTTTCGGACAACATTGCCTCAAAATGTAAAGCTTTGGAAACCAGTTGTAGTCAATTCAACAATATATTAAATTTAAATTATTGTAAATCTGAGAGCAAATCTGTTACAGGTGATGTTTTGCAGGTAAATATTAATGTATGTCTGAAATTTGGCCATTTAAATGTCCGTAGTTTGGTAAAACATTTTAATGATATTGTTATTTTATTGAATGAATATAAATTTGATTTCCTTGCTTTGACAGAAACTTTTCTTGACGATAAGATTTCAAACGGGTCGCTTCATATTAATAATTATAATATAATGCGGTTTGATCGAGTTAACAACACGCGATGGGGTGGGGTTGCTATATATTTTAGGAGTACATTAAAAACCAATAAATTATTTTGTGGAACTTTGGGCAAACTTGAAATTTTAGCATCTGAGGTCATTGGGTGTTTTGGTAAAATTCTTGTTTTAGTTATTTATAATCCTCCTCCGGCTGGTACTGATGATATAACTAATTTACAAATTGTGTTTTCACAATACTTATCCCAGTATGAAAAAGTTATTTGTTGTGGGGATTTTAACTTTAATATGTTAATTAATAATAAATTTAGTGCTTGCTTGAGTTTAAATAATTTAAGCTATTTATGTTTTAACCCAACAAGATTAGATAGCAGTCTTTTGGATTTAATTATTTTGCATGAGCCTGATATACACAATATCATTTCTTTTGGTCAACTTGCTGTTCCAGCTATTTCCGATCATGACTTGATTTTTGCCTGTTATAGGTTCAGCCGTATTAGAGATAAAATTTCTTATACTGTGGTACCTGATTACAAGGCAATTAATTATGATGACTTTTTACTTGGTTTCTCTTCGTTAGATTGGAATGATCTTTATTTTTATCATGATGTAAATGATATTATTAAAGTATTTAATTCAAATATCTTAGAGTTGGATAGGAATTGTGTACCACGAAAACAAGGCATTAGGAGGTGTCGCACAGCTCCATGGTTAAATGCTTTTATTTTGAATTTAATGGAGCGTAGAGATCTGGCTTATGGTAAATATAAAAGATTTAAATCAGAATTTGATTTAAAATCTTTTAAATATTTAAGAAATAAAACAAACAGGTGTATTAATCAAGCTAAAAATCGGTTTTATTTTGGTAATATGAGTAATACTAAAATAACGTGGAACAATTTAAAAAAGCTTGGTATATCATGTTTTTCGACTGAAGCTGTTATTGACTTTTCCGCTGATGACATTTTAGCTGGGTTTAGTAAACTTTCTGAATCTTTAGTGGTATTGCCGTTACCTGATTTAAATTTTACTGGTTCTGATAATTGTGGTTTTGTTTTTGATTGTGTAGATGAACTTATGGTGTTGAATGCAATCCGTGTCATTAGATCAGATGTGATGGCATATGACATGATAAACTTCAAAATACTGAAACTATTTATTGATTTATTTTTACCACATATTACATTCATCATTAACCAATGCTTGACTAAATCTGTATTTCCGGATTTGTGGAAAGTGGCTTCGATTATTCCCATTCCTAAAAAGGATGTAATCAATAATATAAGTGATATTCGTCCAATTAGTATTTTGCCTGCACTATCCAAGGTTCTTGAAAAAATTATACAAATTCAAATTCTTGAGCATCTTAATAATTTTAATTTTTTATGCAAGTTTCAATCAGGATATAAATCTGGCCACAGTACTACTACTGCACTTGTAAATATAGTTGATGATATAACTGCTATCTTGGATAAAAGTAATTCCTTTGTTGTTTTAGTTTTATTAGACTTTTCAAAAGCTTTTGATTGTGTCAATCATACGCAATTGCTACAAAAGTTAAAATTGTATTATAAGTTTTCTGATTCCGCTATTATGTTGCTTCATTCTTATTTAAGTAACCGGAAACAGTTCGTCAAACTTGGTGATGATTTTTCTAACCTAGGTGATGTAATTGCTGGAGTTCCTCAAGGATCAATTTTAGGCCCTTTACTGTTTTCTATTTACATTAATGACCTACCTTGGCATATTTTAAACTGTCGGTTTCATCTTTATGCTGATGATTTGCAGTTATATATTGGTGGTGATTTGGTAACATTGGATGACTTAATTATACAACTTAATGCCGATCTGAATAGGATATCGTTATGGTCTAGTAATAATTCACTTTCTATTAATCCTAATAAAAGTAAAGCTTTATTTTTAACTAGACATAAAGTACATTATATAAAACCTGTGCTCGTTTTGAATAATGATATAATCTCATTTGTTCCAACAATTAATAACCTAGGATTAGTATTGAATACTACTCTTACATGGACTGATCATGTAAGCTCTCTGTGTAAGCGTGTTAACTATAGCTTATATTCGCTTAGATTAATAAAAAAGTTTTGTCCTGTTAAGTTACGTATATATCTTGTCAAAACTTTAATTATTCCAATTTTCACCTATTGTGATGTGATATTTTCTAATTGTGATAGTTCCTCAAAACATTTACTTGAGATTACTTTTAATAATTGTGTGAGATACGTCTATGACCTTAGAAAGTTTGACCATATATCTGAATTAAGGAGCTCAATCCTTGGATGCGACTTGTTTGAGTTTTACCGTTATAGAACTGCTATGTTTATTTTCCGTATAATAAAATCAGGTATACCCACGTACTTGTATGATAAATTAAATTTTTCTGCATCGTTACGCACAAGGAATATTAATTTGCCACTAAATAGAACAAATGTTTACCATAACTCCGGATTGATAAATGCGTTTCTCACCTGGAACAGTTTGCCAACGGAATTAAAAAATATTAGTTCTGTTTCTAAATTTAAAACTGTTATGTTAAAATCTATAACATAGAACATGTACATATTTGTAAATTATTATTGATTATGTAAGTGGAAGTTTGTTTTGTTCATTGTTATACTTTATTTAAAATGTTAATTGTTAATTTTAAGTTTGTTATTAAATTGTAAAAATGTTATGCACAAAAGCCATCGGCTTACGCTTTAGTCAATAAAATATTATTATTATTATTATTATTATTATTATTAATCTTAGAAATTTGATGAAATAAACAAATTTGTCAATTTTACTTACAGAATGTCGAATTTTATAAATTTAATGAATACAACGAACTTTATAAATTATAGAAACCTTCCTAACTCCGTAAATTCTATACATAACATAAAGTTTAAAGAATTTAGAATCGCGAGAAAATTCTATAATTTCGAATTATTTTTCCGCGATTTTTTTTATTTTCAGGCAAATAAATTAAAGTCGTATTTTTGGAATTTGGATTTAACAAATTTTTAAATATTTTTTTTTTTTTTTAATTACAAATTTATAATTTTATAAATTTTATCACCATTCAAACCTCTAAATCTTTAAATTTGGCAATTTCTTCAATTTGTATGTTTTCAGAAATATTCTAGGAATCACATATCTTGTATTGAACGGATCTTTTATTGAATGGATCCCATGATCTCTACAAATTTTTCAAATTATAAAGTCCTATAGGTCTCTTCAGATTATAAAAGAATTTGGACTCTGTAAATTTTATGAACATTTAACAAATGTTATAAGTTCGTAAAGTTTATAAAATCTACGAATTCCTAAATAAATTAAATTCTTTTGAATGGTTTAAATTCTACAAATTCTCAAATTTAAACCTTATTTCAGTTTACAGATTCTGTTTAGTTTAGAAATTCTATAAATTCCTTAAACTTTTTAAATTCTTAGAATTTATTATGATTATTAATTCAATAAATTCTGTAAAATTCCTTAAATTTTGTAAATTCTCTAAATTCTAAAAATTCTGTAAAACCTGAACTTTATAAATTCTATCATTTCTATAAATTCTTAAAAATTCTCGAATTGTCTTTAATTCTATAAATCTTATAATTAGACAAATTCTTTAATTTTATGATTTTTGTGAAATAATTATGTAAATTATTTAAATATCGTAAACTCATATATTATATAAATTTTATAATTTCTTGAAATTCTTTAAATTTTTAAAGATTATAAATTTTAAATTTTATAAACTCTATCACAAATTTCTTTAAATTCTATAAATCTTGTCAATTCTACAAATTCTTGAATTTTTGTGTGTAGAATAATTTTACTAATTATATGCCTTAAATTCAATGAAACGTTTGACATCTACAAATTCTTTAAATTAAAAAGACTCTATAACTTCTCTAAATTCCAATAAACAACAAATTTGTTGAATTATGTAAATTTAAAGTTAAATAATAAAGTTTATTAATTCCAATAATGGTTTAAATTCTTCAAATATTATAAATTCTATAAATTCTACGGATTCATTAACTTTACAATTTCGATAAAATCTGTAAATTGGTTAAAATTTTATAAATTCTAGTTTTGCGAATGTTATAAATTCTGTAAGTTGTATAATAAATTCTGTAACTGTAAAAACAAATTCTTTAAAATTAATAACGCCATCAATTCTATAAATTTTTAAAACCTCTTGAATTTTTTAAATTATATATGTAAATACTACGAACTATATAATCTTTAAAAATCCTTTATACTTAATAAATTCGGCAAATTCTTTAAAGTTTGTAATTTCTGTCCATGTTTTTAATTGCATAAATTTTTAAATTCTGGAAATTCTTTAAATCCTATTAATTCTAAGAATTCTTCCAATTATGAAAGGTCTTGTAAATTATAACCATTATTCGAATACACTCAACTATAAATAAACTATAACTTGTGTGAATTTCTTAAATTTTGTAAACTTTCATTATCTAAACATTTTAAAATTTTTATCTATTTCTAAAATCCCATAATTTTATTTTAATTTAAAAATTTTAAAATTTATGAATTCTATCATAGAATTCTTTAAATTCTATGAAACATGAATTCTACAAACTCTTTAATTCTTTAGAATAATTTAAAAAAATTGTCGAATTTTAAGCTATATGAATTATAAAAACACTAAAAACTCCATAAATTCTATAGATACGACAAATTCGTTTTAAATTCTTTTTTTTTTCATTTAATAATTTTTAAATTCTACAATTTCTTTAAATTGTATAAATCTTTTAAATTTCTTCAAATTTTTTAATTTTTGTTTTTAGAATTTTACGTACTATATTCAATGGACGTAAAATCAAAGTTCTGTAAATCATCAAACCATTCGATTTTTTTTAAAGTATATAAATACTTCTTGTTTTGCAAATTCCTTAAATACGTACATAAATTTTTCCCTTAGACTAATCGGCTAAATAGTTTAAATTACAAAATTTTCATAAATCTTAAAATTCTACGAATTTTTATTATTCAATAGATTTTAAATTCTACAAATTCTCTTCGAGTAGGGGGAAGTGGGGTACATTTGACACGAATTTGTAAAATATCGCCTAAAAACATTATTTTTGTTACTAAATGTCCCAAATAATTTTTAGATCATACAAAGATGTTTTCTGCTTAACATTATTGAAGATTAAATCTTCTATTTATACTTGTTTTATGATAAATGTTTAATTGAAAATATGTCTTCCAAACGTCAAATGTAGACCATAGTGGTGGTACATTTGACAGTAGTAGGGTCACATATTACAGTTGGTATTCTTCAAGAAAAAAAATCTCAATTCGTAAGAAAATCATTCATTTATAATTCATTTATTTTTAAATAATTCATTTAGTGCTTTTTAGTAAAATAATATAAATAATATAAAAATATAAAATTATAAAAAATTAATTTCAGTCTTTAATTTTATCACATTATCTGACTAGATAATTATTTAAAGGTACATTAAAAATGTATTTTTTAGTTGACCGCGCTGTTCCGGGTGGATGAACCGGCATTGGAAGTTTGCCCTCGATATCACGTCGCATAACCATGCTCACATCCTCGATAGCTGGCTCTACGAACACCATTTCTGTACGAGATTTCCTTAAAAATCGAACTATGAGCGAAGTTACATTTTGCTCGCTTTCAAATTTTACTAAAATAAAATCTTCAGTCCGAATAACGTCACCATCGCATAGTAGTTTAGCCAGTTTAGGTAATTTTGTTTCGTCGGATTCAGAACTTGTGAATTGTTCAAATAAACAATCAGAATCATCTGAGTCCACAAGTAATAAATTTGTATCGGATTTATTTTCGGTAGTTGATTCGAAATCTATTGCTTTCTTAACTTTTTTAAGATTTGGATCTTTCTTCTTAATAGTTTTTTGTTCCTTTGATTTCTTTTTATTTGCTGATTCTTCAATGCGGTCTTTTTCTGGCGTATTTGTGTAAATTCGTGATTTTCCCGTTCGAGTTGTTTTCGGCTTAAAATGAAGTTTGGGAATTGGTCTTAACACTTCTGGACTTAAATAGGCAGCTGGATTAGATATATTATTTTGATTGTCATTGCCTGTTATATTTATTGATTCTGCTTCATGCGGCGGCTCACTGTTAACGTTGGGAGAAGCGTTTTCGTCGTGCACAACCAAATCTTGCTCCGAGAAATGCATTGAATTAAATGGCATAATTCCTGTTGAGCTAAAACCTTTTAAAATATTTTCGGTTGAAAAGCTTTCTTAAAAGGTTCATTCGTTAATGAAGCCTCGTCATAAATGGTAATCTTTTTTCTAGAATTATTAACCATAAAATTATTAAATGCAACTTTTAAGTAGTTTTTAAATGGTCCAAATGTAGACACATCTAATGGCTGAAGTCTATGGGAGGTATGTGGAGGAAACGACAGTAGAACAATGCCATTATCTCTACAATACAAAATAGGGCTAGCATTGGTTTTAGCTGTCTCAGTCAAAGTGGCGCCATTTATTTCTTGGTGTGGAAATATCAATAACTAAAAATCGCTGTTTATTTAATTAAAAAACAATTAAATCTTCCTTTTCCAAAGGTTGCAAACATAATACACAATTGAATAAACATTAGTAAATTTTATTTCATTTCTATTTTAATTTAAAAACAAATTAAATCTTCCTTTTCCAAAATTTGCCACCGTCGCCTGTCAAGTGAGACAGCTAAACCCAATCCGTGCCCAAAATAGAATCGTAGCTACAATGTGATGAATGATTGTCCAAAAGTAACAAAATAGGATTTTATTTACTGCAATTAACGTTCCGTTTGATGTGTTTTAAAATATCTAAAAATACTTTCACAACCAACCATCCGCTTTTTGTCGCAAATACCACACATCCAGATGGCCCGCCGTTGATAAATACTTCTTTGTTCGTTGTCTGGGAAAAACATACGTTAGTGGGAGATGGTTGCCAGCGGCATTTATGAAGCCAACAAATGTGACAAGTGAACCACGCTCGCCACGGGAAACCTGTTTAATACCTTTTTTGGCTAGCACCTAGAAGAAACATAAAATGAAAACCCAACTAAAAAATCTCAATAAGTCTTAAAAATAAAATAATTCAAAAATAAGACCTTTAGCACATCCATGACTGTTGTAATGCCAGTTTCATCAGTGTTGTATATGTCTTTCGGTTGGAAATTATGTTTTTTCAAAACATATTCTAGATTGCTGAAAAAATCGCTAACAGCAGCTTGGTTGAACTTTGTTAACCTGGCTAAACTAGTTTTTTCTGGTTTCCTTAATGAAATGGTCTTAGTTCTTTTTATAAACCCGCGCAACCATTCAACCCAGCTCGGTTATTATCATCCCAAGATGATGGATGTTTAATGTTGTTGGCCTTCACAAATTGGTAGACAAACTCACGAATTTTAGCATATGTAAGTCCAAACAGCAATCGACTTCATCTTTTAATATAAAGTACCAATTCGTCTTCCTGATCCTTGGTTAGTATTTGTTTTGCTGTATATTTTGATTGGTATTTTCTACCTGAGTTGACCAGAACTTCATCGTCACGTGCACTACATCGCGTTTCTTTATTTCTGACAACAACACTTACTGTCTGTCTCATTGCTGTTTCGTCGATTAAATTTCGTTGTGTTTTGCGTTTATAATTTCGCACCATTTTCTATAAATATTTTTTTATAAACAGTCAAATTTAATTTCATATTAAGGGGTACATTTGACGATTGTTGAATGTAGAACAGTGTGGCACATTTAACATCGTCAAATGTACCCCATTTCTCAGTGTCAAATGTGCCTCACAAACATCTTTTTCCAAAAAATAGTTTTCTTTTATTAACATTAAACAATTTAATTAAACCGTTTAATTTAATAGTTATTTAATAGAGTTTACTGTAGTTACACAAATATTGAACGAATTATCACTAAAAATCACTTTGAAATAGTCTTACAAACTTACCGTAAAATTGACAACAAAACACTAAATAAATCAAAAACACGTGTACCTCGTTCCACGATTACATTACGACTGAGAACTTTCGTGTATAATATCTAGTTTTAGAAAGGAAAAATATATGGTAGATTTCAGTAAGTTTAGTTAAGAGGAAATATACGAATTGGCTGGTGTTAAATTTACCCCACCTGTCAAATGTGCCTCACTCTCCCCTACTCTGAATTCTACAAATTTTCAAATTAGTTTCACTTTTATTCTAAAATTCTATTAATCGCCGAAATCGTTAAAATTCTACAAATTCATTAAAATAATAATTCAACGAATTCTATAAATCTTGTAATTTCTACGGATTTGGCAATAACTTGGAATTATTTAAATTCCGTAAACTTTATTTACATATGGTATACTAACAAACTTATTTGTAATATTACCAAACTTTTTAACGTTAAAAACTTTAACATTTCTATAAATTCTTAAAAATTTTCAAATTGTTTTAAATTCTTAAAATTGTACAATACAAATCCATAAATTCTATAAATTCGACAAACTCTTTAAATCCTAAGAATTGTTCCAGCTATAAAATTTCTGTAAGGATTTAACGAATTTGTTCAACTATACAATCCAATACCTTGTTTAAATACTCTTAATTTGTAAAACTTTCGTTATCTGAACATTTTATAATTTCTAGAAATTCTTTAATTTAAAATAAAAAAATTTTGAATTTTATAAATTGTAACATAGAATTCTTTAAATTTTACATGTATTATGAATACTGCAAATTCATTAATTTTTATATGTAGAATAATTCTACGAATCGTATGTTTTGTATTCAATAAGACTCATGGTCTCTATAAAATTTTTAAATTATAAAAGTTCTGTAATTTCTATAAATTCAAAGGTTGCTTTACCTAACTAAATTCTTTAAATTCTGCAAATGTCTTAAATTCAGTGAATTATTAAATTTTACAATTTTTTAAAATAAATTCTTCAAATCTCAATAATCCTTTGGATTCTATAAATTTTATAAACATCTCACAAATTTTATAAACTAGGTAAATTTATAAAATCTACGAGTTCTATAAATAAGTTATTCAGTAAATCAGAGCTGGTCACATTGTTATACCGCGTAATTGTTTGAACATATATGTATAAGAACTCGATGCTAGTTCGATGCATTTCATTTCGGAATAAAATTCCCAAATCAATTAGGGAATCTATTCAAAATGTTGTCACTTGAATATATTAATAGTTCATTCGATCAAGGCAATTTTGTTCCACACTTGATCTTAAATTTAATATTAAACGTTAATTCTATTTAATTAAGTCATAACTTTTATTTATATTGAGTTTTTGTTAAATTCCAAACTTGTTAAAATTCCTTTTGTAAATCCTATAAATTTGTTATCTACTAATTTGATGATATTTGTTTAAATTTTATAAAAATGCGGAACTTAATTGTTTAATTCATTAAATTCTGTAATCCTATAAATTCTACAAATTTTATGAATTTTTTATAAATTCGTAAATTCTACAAATGCTTAAATTTTAACCATTTCTGAATTTACAGTTTCAAGCATTTTTAAAAATTTTTACAAATTCTTAAACTCTTTAAATCCTACGTCCTGTAGCTTCTACGAATATTTTAATATCTATGTTTTCTTTGAAATATCTATGTTGTGAATATCTCTGTTTTCTATGTTTTCTATGTTTCCCTATATTAAATAAATTCTTAAAAATTCTAAATCCTTTAAATTTTAGAAAAAATTTTATCTTTTCTATAAATTCTTAAATCTTGAATTTTTACAATTCTATCGATTCTAGGAAACTCATAAAGTTTAAAAATCCGACCAACTCAATTAAATCTAAAAATGCGAGAAAAAATTTAAAACCTATTAATCTTAAGAATTCTTCCAATTATAAAAGTTCTGAGGGCCTCAACGATTTTATTTAACTATAAATTCTAAAACTTGTGTTAATTCTTTAAATTTTGTATTCTAAACATTTTGTAATCTCTATAAATTCTTTCAATCGTTTATTTTTTTTTTTTAACTTACAAATCTTAAATTTTATAAATTCTATCATAAAATTCTTTAAATTCTATAAATCTTATAGATTATAGTATAATGCTGTAAACACTTAAAATTCTGTAATACGATGATCCCTTCGAATCCTTAGTGCTGTATTTAATGAATCTTGTGACCACAAATTTTTCTTACAAATTTTTTTCAATTCCAAAAATTCTTTTGGTTCCCTTAAATTCTCACAAATTTTACAAGTTTATTAACTTTTTAAAACCTACGAATTCCATAAATAATTTAAATTTCTTTGAATCTACAAACAGTAAACTTTGTAAATTCCAGAAAATTTTTAAATTCTTCTCTTTAGTGAAGGATTAGAATCCGGTCCATAAGTCTGCAGGTTTGTTAGTTACGTAGGTAGCACGTACCACTTACTTTCATTGCAAACTAAAAACCAAGGATTTCATCTGAATTTCATTGCGGTTTGTGTGCCCTCGATCACCTAGGGTTAAAATGTTATTCATCTTCATTTTAGCAGTATTCGTTACAACAAATTACCGCCTTAAGATTAATTGCAATTCCCTTTTGATTGCAGCTCATAAAAGAAATGCGAGCTTAAATATTCATACTGCTTAAAATATTATTACCAATTTCCAAAAAAGATAGTTGTGATCAAATAAATTTCATCAAAGGAACAAATACGTTCCACAAAAAGTATATTATGTCCCACAAAAATCTGTTTGGCAACATATTAAATACCACAAAAGACAACATTTATTATGAAATTTTATGACGACCGAACACTGTACCAACAATAAGCGCAACATGCATAATTTATATTCTTGCAAGAGATGTGTCACAAAAATATGAATAACCGTCACATCATTAAATCATTCGCGATCATAAAAATTAAGACTTCCTCAAGTCATAAAATATAATTAATTGAAACAAAATATTCCCACATCGATTTTTTATATATTGAAAGCGTCAAACATCTGATATCGTAATTTCGAAAATTAAAAAAATTATGCAATTAAAACTGTAAACAAAATGTTTGATTGATTTTTTTTTTTTTTCAAATTAACATAAATTTCACTTTTCTTTGTGTTATGTATGACCCTTACACGTTTAAGGGCACACTTTACAACAATCGACGATGAGTGATTACGTGATTTAAAACCGTCATACATTTTTAAAATACCATAAATACAACACAAAATCAATCAACTCAATCTAATTACCTTTAGTGTAGGTAATTTTTAAAAATTTTATTGTTTTGGAAACTTTTAAATTTGAAGTCAATTTACGAAAAAAAAAAAAAAAAAAATGTTTAACTGTTTTATGAATTTTAATAAGCTGCAGTCGCAATCGACTTGGGTGATAATTGCATTGGGAAAATTTAATGAGTATTGTTTAACTTCCGGTACACTTGCCAATTTTAATATTTTTATAGTTTTGATTGTCTTATAAAACTCTAATCAGCTATATGTACGAATGTGTCGTGCAATGGTTTAGTTAAGTTCATCAAAAAATTTCTAAAATCATTAATCAATCGCTAATAAGACAAAAACCATAAACATCACGATGATAACAAAACATAAACAAACAAATACAACTTTCTAATCTGAAATAGGAATCTCGAGACACAAAAGTATAACACACAAACAATATACTCGTACAAAAAAAAAAAAAGGTTGAATTTATGCGCGCGATATCAATGCGCGATATTTATGCTCTTATGGTATTGTTTGTATGTACATATGTAAGTATTGCATTTCGAAAATAAATTCATTTTTATTTTTTATTTATTTATTTGTTTATTCAATTCAAAGAGAAACATCATAATAATTACAAATTATGAATCAAACATATTTCTAAGCTCGCTAACTAACTAGCTAATTTCTAATTTTGGCGTATTAGAAATTATTTCACATATTGTATCGGATTTACACCAAACTGCATGCAAGACAATACTATAAATCATAACAAAAATCTCAGAATTGAATGAAAATTGATGGAATTATATGATTATGATTTCATTGTTTTAGATTTGTGTGTTTTGTGATTATACCAATATGTATGTATGTACACCCGGAGGTGGAGGAGAGAAATTTTTTTTATTTTTATATTAAGATACGATCTTGCATTATTTAGAAATTGAAATGTAAACGTGCACCTTTTTTTTTTTGTTGAAATTGCTTACCGTAATGATATCTGTAATTACAACATTTCCGTTTTACTGCGATTTAATGAGTTAATAAACAATTTGTTTTTATTTGTAGTACTAAGATAGGGAATTTAAAGGCATAAAACATTACAACAAAATTGAGAATTTCAATTAACAAAAGTTTTTAATTCGATACCGTAACCAATGGTGAACAGGAGTTGTTATACTAGGTAAAAAATAAAACTGTAATTAAAATATTTGGTTTACTGCAGAAAATAACTGTCCGTATGAAAATCACGGTCACCATGGGTGGTCCTCTAGAATCCAGTCAGAAATGATGCCGAATCGCTGTTTACCCCAAAATAAAATAGGAGGCTATAAAGATGGATATTAATGTAAGAATTCGCAAATTAAAAAATATTTGAATAGGGAACAACAGAGTTTTTGGAGTTGGGAATTGATATTTCAGATAATAGAGATTTTAAAATTTAACGATTTAGCATTATACCGGGTGATTTTTTGAACCTGATACACTCAAATATCTCGTAAAATAAGCACTCTACGAAAAAAATGGTAAAGATCAAAATTTAATTATTCCGTGCGGGAAATACATTAGTGTTAAAATTAGTACTCCTCCTCCTTGAAGGTGGGGCGGGGAGTAACTTTGAAACTAAAATATGAACCCCTAATTTTTATTGCAGATTCGGATTTTACGGCTAAAAATACGTAGGATTTGACTGAAACATTTTTTTCGAATGATAGATGGCGCTGTAATTGACGATATTCTTTTTCGATTTCTCCTACTGAGAACGTACGCAAACGATTCTGCAATGCGTCTGCAATAAAAATAGCACGGTTTTATTGTAAATAAGCGAAATTGATCGTCAAAAATTTCTTCATTTTGCAAATTTCGAATAACTGGGAAAAGGGTGCTTGATTTACATGAGTCCCCTAGCCTCATCATCTTTCAATTGAAAAAGAATATCGTCGATTACAGCGCCATCTATCATGAATCGAAAAAAAATGATTCAGTATAATCCTACGTATTTTTAGCCGTAGAATCCAAATCTGCAATAAAAATTAGAAGTTAATATTTTAGTTTTAAAGTTATTCCCCTCCCCACCTACAAGGAGGAGGGGAGTACTAATTTTAACACTAAGGTATTTCCCGCACGGAATAATGAAATTTTGATCTTTACCATTTTTTTTCGTAGAGTGCTTATTTTCCGAGATATTTGAGGGTACCAGGTTAAAAAAATCGCCCGGTTTATACATATGTAAAACCCCGGAATACTGGAAATTCAGTAAACTACAGTAATTTGAAAATGGAAGCTTGAAGTTTAGGTCAAAAACATTTAGAGATTAAATCATTTAATATTTCTGTAGTTTACAAAATTTAAGAATTCAGAAAGAAAGAAAGTTTTCGACTGAAGAATTGTTATAATTAAAAATTTAATTCATATCGCAATTATATATAAAATCTAGATATAGAGACGTTAGAAAATTCTGAAATTCAGAAAATAGCAAATATTATGCATTTATAAAATTAGAAATTCAGGATCCTACAGCAATTAGAAATTCGATTTATGCGGAATTAGGTACAAGACATTATTAAATTAAGATATTAAAAAATTAATATTTCTGAAATTTAGAAAATTTAAGAATTTCGAAATTATTTTACTTAGGAATTAAAAAGTTTTGGGGAATGGGGAAATTGTCTAATCTGGAACAATGTATAAAATCTAGAAATATCAAATTTTAAGTTAAATTCAGGAAACAAACAAATATACGCATTTACTTAATTGGCATTTCAGAAACCCACACCAAATAAAATTTGAAAATTTGAGAATTCTTGTGCCAGAGCACTTTAAATCTAGATTTTTAAAAAAATTATTATTTCTGTAATTTAGAAAATTTACGAGTTTGGAAATTAAAAACTTATTTTGTTTGAAAAATACAAGTTTTGGATGGGGGAATTGTAATGGCATAAAATAAAGAATTTAAAATTTTCCAACTTGTAATACTGAAGTTTAAAAATTCGGAAATTCGGAAAATAAGTAAAATTTGGAATTCAGAAACCTATTTCTTTAAAAAAATTGAGATTTAAAAATGTTTATTGAAAAATTTATAATTTCTGAAATTTAGAAAATTTAAGAATTCGGAAATTAAAGAATTTAAAATTAATATTTAAAAAAATCTAGGAATACCGAGGTTTAAAAATTCTGAAATTAAGAAAATAAGCAAATATATACTCATTTACAAAATTTGGAATTCAGAAACAATCAGCAATTAGAAATGGGGAATTTGAAAATTTAGATATAAAAAACTTAGATATTAAATATTAATTTAATATTACTGAAACTTACAAAATTTGAGAATTCGGTAGTTAAAAAAATATTTTAGTTTAGTAGGACTAAAAAGTTTCAAATATATTCCAACTTGGAGTAATTTATAAAATCTAGGAATACCGAGGTTTAAAAATTTGTGAAATTCTGAAAATATACTTGCGTGTTTTCTGAATTTATGAATTTATGCATTTGTGCATTTATAAAATTTGGAATTCAGAAACTATCAATAATAGCAAGGAAGGTTAGGTAAATGTAAAATTTCTGGAATTTAGGAATTTTAAGAATTCAGAACGAATGAGTTAGCAGAAAGGCAACTACTGTTACTTACTGTAAGTAAGGTAAATGAATAAAATTAAATAAGTATTAGTAATTTTTTGTAGAAGAAATTATTCTAAAACACCGTATGTTATTATTACGCTATTTTTATTTCGAAATAGTACCTGTCAAAGTGTCAGCAGCTATACCAAAACTCGTCCATTACTAAGCAAAGTACATAACTATCGCTATAAATGCGTATGCTCTTTGACAAATCAAGTAAACATTTGACACGTTTACTATATTTAGAACTAATATAAGTGAAACTCACAAAGAGATCTAGAATAAACATTTGTGGGAGGGAATTTATCAGCGCGAAAACGAAACGTGAGAAAATTATGGAATTATGTATTTATAAAATTAAGGAATAACGAAATTTTAATTTTCTGAAATTGAGAAAATTGGTAAAAAATTCGAATTTATACAATTGGAAATTCAGAAACCTACAGCAATTAGAAATTGGTAATTTGAAGTTGGAATTTTGAATTGCTTACAAGGCATTATTAAATTTAGATGAACAAACTGAATATTTTAGAAAATGTTGGGGTTATACATAAAAATACCGTGGTTTAAAAATATTAAAATTCAGAAAATAAGGAAACACGAGTATAAGCCTCTATAAAATTTGTAATTTAGAAATTATCGGCAATTCGAAATTGGGAATTTGAGAATTTAGATACAACATATTACTGAAATAAGATATTAAAACATTTAATATTTCTGGAATTTAGAAAATTTAGCTATTCTAAAATATAAATATTGGAAATTAGAGAGTTTAGGAAATTAAGTTTTCCAATTTAGAATTTTGGATAAATTCTAGGAGTACAGAAGTTTAAAAATTCTAAAATTCAGAAAACATTGAAAAACTTGCAAGATATTAAATTCAGATATTAAAACTTTCAATATTTTTGGAATTTACGAAAATTTAGAATTCGCAAATAAAAAATTATTTTATTTAGGAACTAGTGATCTCGACTAAGCTTCAAAACCTCGAAAAGTCCGATAAAATAAGGAAAATTCCGTTTCAGCGTTTTACATAACGTCACAGGTTCACTCCAAAGTTTAACATCTTATTTTAGTGACGGCCCAAAATATATGTTTCTCTTCCCAATTTAACCAAAATTAGTTTGCGAAGTCCAATGGGTGTGAATATGGCCTATTCGTTCCGGTAAAAGTGTCACAGATTTTGCATATTACGCAACCGAAATGTCATTCGAGAAATTTCGATTTTTTTTTTTTTTTTTTTTTTTTTTTAAACACCTTTATTGATATGGCTACCACAATCTTAAACATTATTAATTCATTAGTAAGGTTCACATTATTACTTGTGAGTTAAGCATAAACTTGTGTGAGTCTGCTGGACCAGTATCCAGTTCCCTTGAGATATAATATTCATACGGTTAGCTCATGTGGTTTGATTCGTTTGAGCCGACTTACTTCGTTTGTACTGTCCAGTAGTTGTGCGGCCTCAACGTTGGTATGGTTAAGAAGTCCCTTCTCATGTTTAATGGCACATTCGCGGATGACGTCGTCTATCAATTGTATTTTTAGATCATTGTGTATTTCCCTGTTAGTCACAAATCGTTAAGCGATGGTGACCATTCGAAGAAATTTATTTTGGCTACATTGTATAATGTCTCTATTGGATTTATGAGTACAACCCCATAGCTGCGCACCATACATCCATATTGGTTTGAAGACAGTCTGGTAGACTAGTCTTTTGCAATACAGGTTCATTTTGGAATGATGCCCAATTAACCAGTACATTTGACGTTGTTTTAATCGTATCTGTTCAGCTTTTTGTTTCACGTGATGAATCACATGATTTCCAGTTGAGCCTTGAATCTAAATGCAGACTAAGGTATTTTGTCGATACAGCCTGCGGCATTTGCACCCCATTGAGGTATATGTGTAGACTGTTATTTTTGTGTCGGAGCGTAAATGTCATATGGGATGATTTGAGCTCATTAAGCACGATTTTCCAGTCAATTGTCCATTTAGTAACGTTGTTCATTGCTCGTTGAAGATTTTCCACTGCCCTTGGTTGTGATTCGTCTACTGACATAATTATAGTGCCGTCAGCGAACGTGCCGATGAATGTTTTATTCGTTGTAGGTATGTCCGCAGTGTAGAGAAGGTAGAGGAGGGGTCCCAATACGCTTCCCTGCGGAACTCCCGCTAGCGTTGAATAAAAGTCAGAACATGTTTATTCATGGATGACTCTGAACTGGCGATCTGACGGGTATGATTCAAGCAGCTGGCAATAGTTTTGTGGTAGCATTTTGCTCATCTTGAATGTCAATCCCTCGTGCCAAACCCTATCAAAGGCCTGAGATACATCCAGAAATACGGCGGGGCAATATTTATTTTCTTCTAACGCTTGCTCTATTACCGTAGTTATTCGATGAACTTGATCTATTGTGGAGTGGCTATTCCTGAATCCAAATTGAAAATCAGGAACGTTTACCATTGGCTTTAGACGTTTTAGTAGTAGTTTTTCAAACAGCTTTAATAAAGCCGGAAGCAGTGAAATTGGTCTGTATGATGTTACTTCTTCATCTGGTTTACCTGGTTTCTTCAACATAATTATTTGGGCCGTTTTGAAGCAATTGGGTACATATTCAATATCATACAAGCATTAAATCAGTATGTGATCATGATGATTGCTTTGCGTGGAAGATCCTTGAATTGACCCGGTGATATTTCATCAATTCCTGGTGCCTTTTTTGGCTAAGACTTTTGTCGATTTCTTCAGCAATTTCCATTGGCGTGACCCTTTTAAAATCCTGATTTGGTTGATAGACAGGTGCTAGCTAGGTGTTGAGCAAAGAGTTCCGCCTTTTCTTTGTCTTGTCGAACCCAATTGCCTTGAGCATTTCTTATAGGTGGTACTCGAACTACAGGTCGTTTAAATTTTCTGGTTGCTTTCCTTAACGAGTAGTCCTTATCCATTTCTGGACCTAGCCCCCGCTTAAGTAGTTGTCGAAGCAATCCTGTTTAAAGCTTTTGATTAGCCTTTTGACTTTGTTACTTATTCGATTGAAGGTGGTCTTGTCAGCGGGATTTCTGGTGAGATGCCATATTCTCCTTGCCTTTCTCCTTTCCTTGATTTGTTCCCTGATTTCAGCCGGGTATTTGACTTCAATCTCCGCCTTGTCCTTTAATTCTGGAGTAGCTAGACTGGCGGCCTTACGAGTGTATTCAATGAAATTGTTTGTTTGTTAATGTAATTCAACTAGCTCTTCCAATTTTTCTCTGAAGAGATCCCAATCCGTGAATCTATTAGTAAGGTTTTGCTTTTTATTTTTCTTGATGACTATAGCGCTTACTGACAACAGTACAGAAATGTGATCAGATGTTAAGTCGTTAATTCCTTCGACTCTAGTGTAACTGGATAAAATACCTTTTATGATGAAGAAATCAAGCAGATCTGGTATTTTCCTGCATCCGTTGGCCCCTTGGAGACAGATATTCACATTTGTTTTCATGAATGGCATTGAACAAAGCATTTCCTTTCCCAGGAGAAATTAGTCTGAAACCCCAAGCTGTATGTTTTATATTATAGTCCCCTCCAATAATAAATCTTGGACCGAGCTTATTAAAGACGTTATTAAATTGTATCTTCGTTGGTGTATGCCGTGGAGGACAGTATGCTGCCGCAATATTTAGATCTGCGCCATTATAATAAATTGTTATAACAGTTGCTTGCATGTAGCTTTCTCGAATATCCTTTTGTTGATTATGTTTGATATTATTTTTAATTAGTGCAGCTGGACCACCTCTGGTTCTTTCACTAGGATGGGTTGTCCAGTAGGAATTAAATCCCTTTATTCTGAAAAACCTTTTGTTGGAGAAGTGCGTTTCTGAAATAAGTGCAATATCTATGTTGTTTGTATGGAGAAATATTTCCAGTTCTGGGGCTCGTTGTTTGAGCCCATTAGCGTTCCAAGTTACAATGCTTAGGAACGAGTTAATCATTTGTGTGTATGCTCACTTATTTTGCTAGGCGGATAGTAATTAATTTCTAGTTTTGCCACCCTTTCTGTTAAGTGACCAAGTGTCTGTTGAATTTGACTAAGCTTTTTAATAATTTCAAAGTTATTAGACTCGTTATTAACTTCTATGTGTTTGTTGTTTTGGTTTGATTCATCAGCAGATAATTTGGTGATTTGCGAATAGGATAATCCAATTGTAGATGGTGTGATTGTTGTTTGTGGTTTAGCAGTTTTGGTTTGTAATCGATGTGCTACTCTTGTTCTATTATTCTGGTGACTTTTAATTTTGTTCTGATATACATAGCATCCTTTATAATTTGCAGTATGTCCTTGTTGTTGACAAAGAGCACACGAAGGCGCAATATCTGGTTGTTTTTTGCATTTTGTCGTGTGATGATCTCCAGCTCATTTAACGCATTTGGTTTGACGATAGCAAAAACTCTTGGTATGTCCAAGTTGTTGACAATTCGTACATTGTGGAATATCCATTGTCTTGTTAGGTGGCTCATTTTTAACTATACAGTACGCAAGTTTCTTGACGTTGTATACTTCTTTATTGTTTTCTTTTTGTTTTAAGTCGATGTAAAACAATGGAAAGTAATTCCTGTCTTTTACACCATTAGTTGTGACCATTTTGTATATGTTAGTAATACCTGCGACTATATGCCCCATTTTTTCTAAGTCTGCCTTAATTACATCGTGACTAATGGAAGATGGTAAGCCTCTGATAACCACTCTATAAGCCTTTTCGCTCTTCAGCTGGTAGGTGTGATATTCTATATTTTCTGATTGGTTGCTGGGTTCGTTTTTTAATTCTTCCAGAAATTTTTTGACATTTCTGTAATCATTTTCATTTTGAAATGTAATTTTAATGTCACTATTTGAAAGCGCCTTAAAATTAGTTGATTCACTAGTGGTTCTTAATGCTTTCTGTCGAAAAAGTTCGAAATTTTTGATATTGCTCACGTTAATGGGTGGAGGCAGTGGTATTTTTGGGTTTTTCTGTTCAGTGGTATTGATCACAATTTGTGTAGTATTTTTTGGAGGAGTATTTGTTTTTGTGGGCCTGCGTTTCATAGCATTCCTGTTATCAGCACTGGAAACTTCTTTTTCCAGTTCTTCCTCATCTGTGCAATAATCCTCTTGACTCAGACCACTGAATCTATTATTCTGTTGAAAAACTGGAAATTGCCGCAGCAACCAGTTGGACTTATTTGAATGTTCATGTTGACTGGATGATGGCTGAATATGGTTGGAAGAAAGATTGTTTACTCGTGCTGAATCCTCAGCTATGTTATTTTTAACCTTTTCTTTTAGTGTAGAGTTTTCTCTCTTAAGTTCAGCAACTTCATTGCTCAGCTGCGCGATTAGTTTCTTCATTTTTGAAATTTATTTAACAGCTTCTCGCTGTTCATAATATTTGTTGATGCACTCGTCATTTGTTCTGATAATGAAGTTACTTTTTTATTGGAGACTGCGTTGTTTGCAAATATTTTTTGTATTGGTGATCTGATTGTAATGGAGCCTCTTCGGAATGAAAGTTGTTCCTTGTTACTCTTTTGAGCGTTGATATCGCTTAGCTTATTTTTGGTATTATTAGAATATTGTAGCAATGTTTGGTCCCCCCTAGAATCCATGGGACCGACCTCCGGAGAGAGTGGATTTTCCTGAACATCAGGTCTGCCACCTAGGGTATTAGTTTCCTTTTTTGTTTTATCCATTGCGTTTTTTTTTTGTTATAGTGTTATTACCTCGCCTCTAGAAGTTCAGCCGTTGTGATACATTACAAATGCAAAACAAACGTTGCCCAGGTGCTACCGCGTGGAGGTAAACTAGAGACAGTTGATGGTTTCTACATAGTTGCAACGTTGGAGTATAAACCAATTTATAATTGGCTATAAACGGTCAACGCCTACCCTATTGAAACGCACCCAGCCCAAAATTAGTTTGCGAAATCCAATAGATGTGAATATGGCCTATTCGTTCCGGTAGAAGTGTCACAGATTTTGCATATTACGCAACCCAAATGTCATTCGAGAAATTTCGAATGATTCCAAAAGGGTGTAGATTACTCCTTAAGAAGTCTAACGTGTTAAATACTTTACGCCCAGTTGGTAGGTAAATCCAGGAGGAGCAGAATTGATTACACAATAAGCAAATTGCGTGAATATTTACATAATTCAATATTACCTAATTGAATGAGATGAAGATGGCAAGACGAGGAACATTTAGTTCGTGAATAATATCCCAATTCCATTAAGTGACCTCAATGAACGGATCTATTAGATGTAAATATATTTTTCGAATCGTTCAATAAACACTTAAGTTGGTTGAAATCTGTCTTATAGACAGTCCTTATTTTTCTTTTTCGGGTTTGCTAGCTTATTTGCTAATTACATTATAATCAGCTTATTTGCCATTCAAATTTTCTGCAATTACAGTACTAAATCACTAAGATATTGTTGATCTCTCTGTATTATTTGTACTCTCGCTTAGATTATCAAGTGAACCAAGATTGTAAGCTGTAATCATTCCAGATATCTTTGATTTTGCCGACCTTACAATAAAACCAAACTTATGTCTCGTCATTATTTCACCTATACAAAATCGCACCGTCAGTCAAGTAGCAACCCAACAATTGCGGTAGAAAATCGAACGATTGACCGTGGGATTCATATCACTTGTCCCCAAAAGAAATAGTATGAGGTGAGATATTCTCAACCTGGAACTAATAAATTAATTAATTAGTTGCTGTTAGGTGTTTGTAAAATTTCCAGTATCCAAAAGATATATATTGATTGAAGTATCAACCATCACAATCGGAGCACAATTGCAGATTTTTTGTAATTTTCGTCAATATTTCAGTTGGATGGTCCAAATGCAAGCCAACAAAATATAGACGAATTTTACTTAGCCAGGTTTTATGAACGTATACCTACATAGTTTAAAACCCATATACATAAAAACTCTTGATATATTGCAAAACTAATTCACCAACCATGTTTACGATCGAATGTTCCATACTTTCCATGTCACCCATCGGCAATATGATATTCACGATTTGAATTGTATTTCAGATGCTGATGACGACAAGATTAATGTTGTAGACAGCGTGTTGAAATGCTATGTACAAATTAATACTTTCACATATAAGTATATCGAAAGGTGATCGAATTGATTCATCTATTAATTGGAATTTTACAAATCGTCTCAATTAATAACAAAATAATACGCAACTTGACATGCTGAATTAGAAAAAAAAAACGATTTAGTAATTGATTTAGTTACGAAATGAAATTATTTGAAGCGGCCGGAAGGAAAATGCAAAATAGACATATGTACATACATGTACATACCACAAACCGTTTTTTTTTTGGGGGGGGGGGCAAAATAATTTCGCGCGACACAATAACATTGTTAATTCCATATGACACAGACTACAATAATTGCATAATAATTACGTCTGTCTGCACTCATTCATATAATTACCTCTGTGTTGCAATTGAAATAGTTTCGTAATTATACGTAAATAAAAACTTAAATTTTATTGTCGGAATTATAAATTTTAATTTTAACCAAAACGAAATTATTTGATTTAATTATTTGATAAAAAAAATTGAATTTTATTTTTTTCTGGTGGATATGTCATAATTATTGTAATGATGTCCAAATTTATGTATTTATGACAATTATTTATTAACGCGGGCTTCATGTTTTGAATTTTAATTCAGTGCCACAACCGCAACATGAGATAAATTTAATTTCATTTGGATGAAAGGTGTTTTGTCTAGTTTAGATTGATTTTTGGTACACGCTTAATCTTTGTGTGACATGACATATTCTTATGACAAAAGTGATTATTTGTTACCCTTTATTAGCAATTAGGCATCTTCAGATAGAAGATTCACTAATTTTAATTAGTGCTCGGCTGAATAATTTAAGAATTGTTTTGGTACAGTTAAATTCTCTGGTGTGTACGTGTGTAGCCGCATAGTTCGAAATAGGCTATAGAGCCAAACCTATATAGAAATTTGCACGAGAAAGCTAAATACTCAAAAGAGAAATCTTCTTGAATTACCTGGACAGTTAAAGCGAATTAACAAATGAATTATTCATTACTTAGCGGGAACTTCACATCTTCCATATTGACACCTCGTCTCTATATAATTGGCATCGATCCAATTCAAAATGCAACTCAAGCCGACAGTCAAATTACAAAAGATACACATACGTTCCATTAATGGAACTAATCAATTTCCAAACCCTCCAATTATAATAGGTATTACTATAAAGAAAATTATAATAAATGCATGAGCTGTTACAATTACATTATAAATTTGATCATCACCAATTAATGCTCCTGGGCCTAAATTCTGATCAAGTGACAAATGACAAATGACAATTTTTTGTGACTTTGTACTAAAATAACACATAAACTGCTATAAAATGACAATATAGTTGTGAGTTCTAAAATGCGATTCTGATGAAGTGACTTTTTCAAAATGTCACAAGAAAAAAAATTGTCAATTAAACAAAATTGTCATTGATTTGGTTTTCCGTGACAAAAGTCAGCTGCATTTTTAAATAAAATATGTGTTAGTATATTTTGTTAATTTTTAATTAATAATTTTGTTATAAATATAAATTGTTTATATTTTAATTTAAATAAAAAAATATTTTATTTATTTTTATATATGTAACAAATGTATTTTTATAAATTAACCATAAAATATAATTGCGGAAAACTAGAAATGCAACTGGTGTAAACTGCTGTTAATGTCATAACTCATTTCATCAGAATCGCAAATTTTCCGTGACAATATTTTGTAATAATAACAAAATGTCACGAAAAATTGTCATTTCATCAGAATCTACCCCCTGGATGTCCAAGTTCTGCTCGAATTAAAATTCTTAATGAAGTTCCAACTATACCTGCCCAAGCTCCAAAAATAAAATATAATGTACCAATATCTTTATGATTAGTGGAAAATAGCCATTGTTGCGATTAAATGGCTGAAGCTTAGGCAGTAGATTGTAAGTTTGCACTTGAAGTAGATCGGATAGAAAACCATGCGTCGTTACATCGGATATAAACCACGTGTTTATTGTGTTTCAATCTACGTTGATCAATTTTTTATATAATGTTGGTTAAAAGTTTGAGTTGGGCACTAAGTTTGAGGTGAGGTTTAGGGTTTAGTTGGAAGTCGCTTTGTGGTTTAAGTTGAAATTGAGATAGAGTTGAGTTAGGGTTACTGTAGTGTTGAATAAGAAATCCAGTTGGATATTTATTGGGGGTTGAAGAATTGAGAGTTGAGTTGGAGTTAACTTGAGATGATTTGAGTCGGTTCATTTTTACTTATGGAGTTGAGATGGGGTTGTGTTTTGGTTGAATTGGGGTTTAATTTGGGTTGAGTTGAGGTTGAGTAAGCGATTTAGTTAGGAATTTATTTGACAGTTGAGTTGGAGGTTACTTTGAGTTGTTTTGAGTTCTTGAAAGAAGACAAGTAGTTTTTCGAACCGCTTTGGTTTCAGGATTGAACCGAACGTTGAGTTTTGGGTTAAGTAGAGGGTTAGATTGTGGGTTGAGTTGGAGGTTGAATTAGGGTTGAGTTGAGTTCGCGTAGGTTTTCAATCTTCAGACCGTGTTGATTTCATCTTAGTTTAATGCTATGTTTGGGGTTGAGTTGGAGTTTGAGTTGGGAGTTGAGTTGGAAACCGTAACTGTAGAGTTCGGATTAGTTCAGTTAGAGATGTAACTGGGGACAGTTGTGGATTGAGTTGAATGTTAGTTTGATTTGAGTTTGTCTAATATATATTTTTCCGCACCTTATTGATTTCAGAAGTGAGTGAGATTAGAGTTTGGAGTAAGTTAAGGTTGAATTGAGTTCATTCAGTCATTCAGTTGGCGGTTACTCAAAGTTGTGTTCGTTGAAGCATGTGGTGTTTTGGGCCGCGTTTATTTGAGGATTGATTTGGGCCTTGATTTAAGGTTTGCTTTGAAGCTTGTGCTGTGGTCGAGCAGGTTGTTGAGCTGAGGTTAAGCGATAGGGTGCAGTAGGGGATTTATTTGAGGGTTGCGTCGAGAGTTGAGATGACAATTAGATTAAGTTGAGTACATGGATGAATGAAGTTTTCGAACCTTGTTGATTTAGAGATTGATTTGAAAGTTGAGTTTGGGGTTGAGTTTAAAGCTTAGTTGCGGCGCAGTTTGAGTAGTTGTTAGGTTTGAGGGGTTTGGTTGGGTATTAATTTGGGATCCAGTTAATTCTTTTATGGGAGGTTAGATTAAGTTGATTTGAGTTGAGTTTTTGAATCGAGTCATTTTTAGGATTGCGTTGGTTTTAGGATTGAGTCCAGTTTGGAAGGAAGTGAAGTTGAGGTTGAGTTGGGGTTAAGCTAGATCTTATTGAAGTAGGGTAAAAGGTACAGTTGAGAGATATTTGGAAGTGGAATTGGAGATTTAGTAGAGGTTGGGCTTCAAAATGTGTAACCTCTGCTCTCTACCTCCCATTAACAACAGGTTACACTGTTAAAATTCGAACAGTTGCTAATGGAAACACGAAAGCATAACATCTTGCTAGACTTTTCGTGTCAAATATTTATTTTCCCCGATATGCTAATATTAATGGTAAAAAGTGTAGCTGGTGGAATGGCTGGGTAGTTCAAGAATGAACATAATTTTCCGCACCGAAGTTCCGATGACCTTGTCAAGCCTTTATATTTTCCAAATAATTTTAGATATAGTCAGATATAGAGCGCCTTAGGAGAGTTAATTCAATTGAGCTGAACGCTAACATTTTAGGGCGCCAAATTCTATTTGATGTCGAAAGGCCGAATGTCGAAAGGCCAAATGTCGAAGGATTGAATGTGCCGAAAGGCCGAATGTCTAATGGCCGAATGTGTCGAAAGACCCAATGTGTCGAAAGGCTGAATGTTTAAAGGGCGAATTGGTCGAAGGGCCAAATGTCAAAAGACAATGGTTCGAACGGCCGAAGCAGCAAAGGCTGATTGGGAAGTACAATTTTCAAGAAATTTTCCTTTACATAATTTATTGAAATCAATATTTAAAACAATTGAGTTTATTTATTAATATAAAATGATGTCCACCAAGGGAAACAATATGGAATTCCTTTATAATTTCATTTATGTCTTCTTCGGATGTGAAAGATTTTATTGTCGATCCATTGTTGTTCGGAATATAATTGGTAGAATGAGCTAGTAAAGGTAACGAACTGCCAAAAATGGAACTGTCGGAAGTTTGTGGTGTAGTATCCTCAGATGTATGAATAAGTGCATCAACGTTTTGATTAAACTTTCGACATTTTGTGATATAATCGCTCCGATTGCGTAATGAGTTGCGTCAGTAGTTAAAATGAAAACGTCATTGAAATTTTATTAAATGCTTCGTCAGAAATAGCAGCATTCAATAAAATTTGATGTATTGGCTTAGGATTTAGAAGTTTTTCAAATATGTTTCTATGGTCAAGGCTGAGATTTGAAAAGCTTTTGGAACCTGTGCGTCAAGAGGGTCCGGTACCTGCCATACGAATTGAGCCAAAATACCTGGTTATAGAAATATTTACCAATTTTGTATATATCCTGGTTTGAATATTGAGTTTGTTATTGAGTTTGGGGTTTAGTTGAAGGTTAAGTAAGGGGTCAAATTTGCGGGTTGAGTTGAAGTTGAGTTGGAGTTGAGTTGCGTTTGGATATCAAAATATTTCCGAATTTTTTATATATGCTGGTTTGATTATTGAATTGGGCATTGAATTTGGGGTTGGTTTGAAGGTTAAGTGAGGGATTAATTTGCAGGTTGAGTTACAGTTGAGTTGAAGTTGAGTTGGGGGGATAGGATAAACTGAGTTGTTGACCAATTTTTTTATATATGCTGGTTTGAGGAGTGAGTTTGGCGTAAAGTTTGCGGTTTAGTTGAGGGTTAAGTTGGGTTCCGCTTGCGAGTTGGATTAGGGTTGAGTTGCGGTTTAGTTGGGGTTGGATTAAAGTTTAGTGAGCAATTGAGCAATCTATATATACATATACAGGCAAATCTCACTACAACGGAAATCGGCGGAACCAAAGACGTTGTCCGTTAATTCTATATCTTATTCGATTTTGATGAAATCCAGGAATATGGCCAAGTAGCATGGAACTAGGCTATTCCTTAATTGATTATGATGAAATTTGACATGTGCGTTGGAAATGGGATTCTAAAATGGTTTCTGGATAAAGTTCTGGAATATGGTTAGGGAGGATGGAACTTGGGTATTCCTTAACCGATTATGTTGAAATTTGATCTGGGTGATGGAAATGGGATTCTAAAACGATTTTTGGATAGTTCTGGCCTATTTATTTTCGCCAATTTTGATGAAATTTGATGTGGGTGATGGAAATGGGATTCTAAAATGATTTTTGGATAAAGTTCTGGAATATGGCAAGGTAAGAAGGAACTTGGCAATTCCTTAACCAATTATGATAAAATTTGACTTGTGCGTTTTATATGGAATTCTAAAATGATTTTTAAATGAATTGCTGGAATATGGCCAATTAGGACGGAACTTGGCTATTTCTTAACGGATTTAAGTGAAATTTGACATCTGCCATGGAAATGGGATTCAAGTGATTTTTGAGTATAGTTCTGTAATATGACAATTTAAGATGGAACTTGGCCATTTCTTAACCGATTATGATAAAATTTGATATGTGCGATGGAAATTTGGTTCTTAACTGAGTTTTAGATCTAAAAATCATTTTAGCATTTTTATTTATTTTTTTTTGGCCATATTCTAGAATTTTACCCAAAATAAACGATTTGAGAATCGCATTTCAATCATATGGATATCAAATTTCACTAAAACCGGCTAAGAAATTGCCAAGTTCCACCCAAATTGGCCATGCGTATAATTTACTAAAAGGTTTAATTTGAAATGTTTAAAGGTTCAACTTGAAGTGTAAAAGGAAATTTGAATTGTACTCGTAAAACCTGTATTATCACAGAAATATCTGTCCGTGTCCGCTCTAATAAAGTGTCAGCTTATCTAAGGGAGGTTTTCATTGGAAAACTTCAGTTGCATGGGACTTAAAAGTTTGTCCGTTGAAGTGAGGATTCCGCTAAATTTAGTGTCTGTTTAAATAAGGTTTCACTGTATTTAAAAGTGGGGTTTTATATATGTATTTGTGATATTTAACTAAATCCACACGCATTGAATGACTTGAACCAAACTTTACGCAAATATGGTTTAAGACTTAAGAAAGGTCAATGTTAATATTTCGAAGATTCATCTCCTCCTTGAGAGATGATAATCAGGTCTAAAGTTACTACAGAGGAATTTCTAAAACTTCAAAAATTGATTCGATTTTTGATGACGGTATGGTGGTATGAAGGTATGAATGTTATGATGGTATAATGGTATGGTGGTTTGTAAATAAGAATTGTGTCATGGTGATGGTAATGGTGATGGTGGTATGATGATGTACGATGGCATGATGGTATGGTGGTATGAGGGTACAATGGTATGTTGTTATGATGGTATGAGTTGAGCAGAGGGTTGAGATTTTGTTCTACCTAAGTTGAGTTGAAGTTGAGTTAGGGTTTAGTTAGCCTGCATTAGGGTTAATTGAGTTGTTCGTTTGGGGAATTATTTAAGAGTTGAATTGGAGTTAGGTTAAGGGTTGATTGGATGATTGATTTGAGGGTTTGGTTGACGGGTAATTTAGTGATTGCGGTTAGAATTATTTTGCGATTGAGATGGAGGTTGATTTATATATTGAATTGAAGGCTGAGCTGAAGATTGACTTAAGAAATTCATGAGGTGTCAGCCCTTTATATTTAGTACCAGGGGACCGAGTTTCGCTCGGTGAAAAGAAAGGCAGTTTTTTTAATCTCTTTCGCAAAATAACTTTAATTTCGTTTTATTTTATTCGGCTGAGACATAAAAATCGATGTTGCCGAGGTAACCGTCGTCGCTGTCACTATCAATACTTATAAAAGTTTCATCAGGAGCGTTCAATGCTTCTTTCCATACAAAACTTTCAAGCTATTTTGTCGTTTAACACGAGAAAATGCTACGTACAACATACCATGATTAAAGGCAGGTGTACGAAGGTCGACACCAACAAATTCGAACGTTTGCCCTTGAGATTTATGCACGGTCATCGTAAACGCTGGTCGAAGCGGAAATTGATGTCATTGTATTGTACATCCAAGTTGACCTTTACTCGAGTCGAGCGTAACTCGAGGAATGTGTACTTCTTGTCCAGCTTTTTCCCCAGTAATTATTTTTGCTTTAACTACGTTGTTACATAATTCGGTAACAATCAGGCGTGTTCCATTGCACATACCCTCCGAAATATCTAAATTACGCATTATCATAATTATCGTATTTTTCTCTAGTTTTAATTCATGGGGTGGCAAATCAGCAATTTCAATCGAATTAAGAAATTCTGGCGTGAATTCAATACCTTCTTCCTGTTTATCCTTCACAGAATCATGACTTTTATACGATTTGTATTCTCCTGGGAGACGATTGACGATCTCAGCATTAATAATACTGACTTCTTTGTTCAGCGGCGCGAGAATAACACGTTCCTTCATTCCATCGTAGTTTTGATTCGCAAGGCAATTTCCAAATACTTTTTCGATTAAATTACCACTGGAAATTATATCCTCAGGTAATTCGATTTCATTGAAGTCATTTTTTGGAAGATTTCCATTCCATTCCCAGTTTCAGGATATACTTTGCGAATGATTCCTGTTCAGGATCGACACGCATATTTTTTTTAACGAAACATTTTTGAAATGCTTCCAGAGATGACTTTTTTTGATCGACAAATCGAGTGTTTCACTACGGTTGCTTCGGAGTTGAACAGGTAAGCACTGACGGAAATCACCTCGAGGGACTAAAATTTTTCCTCCAAATGGCAAGTTTGGATTTGCAATAGATCGCAACAACTGATCCATATTTTGTAAACAATACTTTGGTAACTTCGGTGCCTCATATCCATAAGGAAAATATCAACTTGAGCGAGTTCTGTAGCTTTGACTGAAACAGGTTTAATGCTGGAAGAATCTAACGAAAGCGGAACTTTCAGACCGAATGTCTTGTGTGATGTTTGTCCAGCAGGTAATACAGTTGATGCGATTCCAGTAAATATCATACATTTTGCTTTGCGATTTTGGCCACAAAGTAAGTGATATAAGGTCTTATACACGAAGGTTTTACCGGTACCACCTGGTCCATCTATGAAAAAACATTTTGTTTCAACATAGTTAGAGTCATTGGCTGCACGTAAAATACTGTCCACAATTTCAATCTGTTTTCCTTGCAGAAGCCGATACATGCGTTCTCCAGTAGCAGCTGACTCATTAGAATTTAGAACGTCCATGTTTTGGTCATCTTCGTAATTGTCAATGTCGTCCATACCATATCGTTCCACCCAGAAACGAAAATTTCGACTTTCTGTTGCTGTCGTATTTAACTTGAATACAATAATATGATAAGCACGTTTGATTGCACCATCCTCAGATCTATTATTTCGTCGTGCTTCCAGAATAAAATCTTCAGCCAACTGATTTTTGAGTCTTTCCCAGAGACCTTTTGGATCTTCGGGACACTCAAAAATAAGATTCTGAACGAAGTGTATTCGCATTACCGAAGACATTTTGGACAGTGCTGATTCTTCCAGACCATCTATCCACTGTTTATCGTCTAAGGCGAGGCCATGAGCTAGGCAAGCTTGTTTGTATGTCGCATAACGAATGTCATTCACAGTAAGGAGATCATCAAAACTTGTTTCGTCCTTCACATGATAGAGAAGTACTCGCAAATGGAAGCATTCTGGTTGAGCAACATAATTTAAGTTGTGAATTCGACCAATGACACGCAATCGACGGATTAGCGGTTCCCAGCTGCTCGTTTTTCCATCCCATTTAAAATGTTCGGGCATTTGACAATAGTAGTAGTAGTTCTGGGTTGTTTGCATTTGCTTCAACGCCTGGTTATGTCGAAAATACGCTTCTAACATTGAACCTTTTTGTCCAATATCTGCCAGATCTTCTTGGGCTTGGTCAATATCTTAGATTCGATACTGACCACGTAAATGAATATTCAAGCGCTGAACGATATAACTCTTTCTTTGGATTTCGTGGCCAAATAATCGCCAGCATGCTACAGGTGCTGTAATGCAGCGACCTTCCACATAGGTGTATGCTTCATTATAAATCAAACTCCGTTGATTTTCGACAACCTTTATTGAAGCGCAATCATGTCCTTTGTAGATGTATTTTTATAAATATTTTACCGGACCTATCCTGCCAACATATTCAACATTGATGTGACATTGGAATTTTTTCAGCAAATAAGCAATATATGTGGCCAGATGACGACTATCTCGTGTAACTCGGCGATTATCCTTATCTTTTCGATATACTGCAAGCTCATGTGAAAATTCTTCTCGATTATTTTGGTCCAATTTGTGGTCATAACGACGACGATACTTTGGTTTTTCATCATCCGCTAGAGATGTTACTTCTTTGAATTGCATTGGAAAACCGAAGCGGCACTGCAATTTTCCATTTTTATTGACCATACATGTAGCATCTGGATTTAACTCCACTACGCACGGATTATGAATCATCCACTTTAACACTATAATTCTCGTAATTCAGGGTCGTCGATATTTGGAATTTCAGCTAAAATTAGATCATCAATTTCTTCTGGATTATGGATTCGATCTTCAGGATTCATGATCAACAGCAAATGCATATGTGGTAGTCCCTGGTTTTGAAATTCGATTATATACACATATGCGGCCACCTTTCCAAATATCTGTTTTTTATCCAAATCATTGATAATTTCATTAAATTTTTGTTTCGCAATTCGAACGACGAGATCGGGACGATCTTGAGCGGACTGCTGTATAATAACTCCATTATCAGATATAATACGCGCTGCTTCTTTAATTTCTGGCCAATTGGGATTACAAGTCATTGTGATGAAGAAATCTGGCGATCTAAGACGACGAACAATAGCCATTGCATCTTCGAAATGTTCAGTATAGTAACGCGTTGATTCAGTGACTGATGATGGTAGTATTATTTTTTCACCAACACCTGCATTCTGTTTCGCAGCTAAGTTGTTGATAAGTCGTGAACACATGCGTACTGATCGGCTAAAATAGTTTTTTTATTAAATTTGATCCATTGGATGCGATCACGATCAACTCGAATGAAAGTATCGATGAGATATTGTTGAAAAAGTCATCCACCAAAATGTAAGGCGTTGAAAACTGTTTGACACAGGTCGGGTATTAAATTAGTTTGCAAAGAAAAGCTTCTGACGTGTTCAAATCGAAAAGCTGTACGTGCGCTAGTTCAAATCGTGTTAGATGTGAACAACTTGCATAAGGTATTCGAAGTGGCATACCCACGGTATATTCTGACGTCTCGGCTGGATAAAACAATGGGTAGGTAAAGGGCTCCACACGATGGTCGATATTTTTCAAAATGGCAACATCTTTGCCACGTTGTTTTAGAACCATTTCATTTGACGGGAAACTTTGATCGGCACTAAGCGTAAGAACAACGCATACTTCATTACATGCAGGAGGGTTGAACCGTCTATAATCCACACCATCTGGCACTGTAAAAATGAGCTGCACATTTGGAGGTTGGTAGTCCCAGTTCAGCAGCACGTTGATTTATATCATCCCCCAATTCTCGCATCCTCATGTAACTTTGGGCATAAATGTTTTGTTCTCGCAATATTTCCTTCAACAGATCCATTAATTCACGATTTATTCCATAATTTACAGGATGTGCTAGGCGTTCGTCAACAGCATCATCGGAGTCTAAAAATTACATTTAGCCATATGAAGGTGGTTCGAAATCACATTGAGTGGTTTGTGTCGGATGTGCCGCCATATTCATTTTGTGATAAACTTGTCCAGCTGCTTTGAAGCTAAAAATGTTACGACTATTGATGGTTCGATCATTGCTTACGTTGAACGAAGCTAAAGCGAAACACGAGTTTAAGTTTCGGATTCGTTTGTGGAACTCATTAGCGAGCGGGTGACGTCGTAAAAAAAGGCAAACCAATTCATTTGGAAACTGTGGAGGTGGCAACACAATTCGACCATGCAAGCAGCAATCTCCAAATGAATCACCTGCTACTCTTTTTTCGGAGAAATAGAGGGCTCCTCAGTTAATACATACAACGTTGAAGGATCCCAATGATTTGTAATTGACGCTGGCGTAGTTTACGGCATCTTTGTAGATTCATACGGCGTTGTTCTTCTAACCACTGATTTCGTTGTGCATCATTTTCGTTTGCGATTCGCTGTGAAGATCGGTCTCGCTCTTGTTTCAAGCGATGATTATGTTCATCATCATTTTCGTTTGCGATATGATGCGCATTTATTCATTGCATTTGATCAAGGTATTCTTGGGATTGAGATTCATTAAGTATCATAATTACCTCAGATATTTTTTCCACGCCTTTTATTTTAGCTATTCGGATTGGTCTTGCCGCGTTGGATGGTCCAGGTTGTTGGACAAAAATTTCTTCGATTCGATTTTGCATATTGAGATTGAATTCTATATCATTCGTAACATTTGATTGTCCTGGTTATTGTTCTTCCAACGTCGCATCATTTTGAACAATTGGGAATTTGCGTTTTTTGGGGCGCCCCTAGGCATATTTCGAATTTGGTTTTTACAGCCTTAGTAAAGTTTACTAAGGATTTAGGGTATATTGTCCCGGAACATTCTAAAACACGATTTCATTTTCATAAAATAAAAGTTGCTCAATTTTTACTACGAGTTTTATATGTGTAATTGGTGATTACAATTTTTTTCATTTTACAGCTCCACCTGTCTGGAAAATGTGTGTCATTCTATACTTACAATACGCGAATATATTCAGTGTCCCAAACTCCCAAGGTGTCATCAAATTAAAGACAATTAAATGTTATTAAAATTTCACAATTTTGAAAAACTCGTCTCTTAAAGGAACCTAATTATTTTATGCTTACTGATCATCTTCTGATATAAGCGATTAAAATCGTGCGATTGCATCTTATTTCCTAATACTTCTTCGTCTTAAATTTATGACACAAGGCGAACGAAACAATTAAAAAAAATAAAAATGTAAGATCAAATCAAATTGATATATCGTATACAATTTATTGTGATTGAACGACAAAGATCACAAAATCGCGATTTCTTTGGTCCGATTTTGTCATTTGATCGCGGAGTATAAACGTTGTGCGAATTCGATCACCTTTCGTATATACATATGTACGTATATTTGTCATTCTACTTCAACGATTTCACGTTTTTGAGGTAAGAAATTTATTTTTATGATTTAATTTACTTTAATTTAATACGATTAAATCAAGATTATCGTTAAGTTGTTGTTGGTTTTATTATTTTTTTTTTTCTTAGTTTTGAATTGAAAGTATAACAAACATGATTATATGAGTTTATGTCCATTTTAATTCATGAGATGCCCTTGTGTCTCGCGTGTGCATAAGACGGTTGGTGTTTATGCGTTTACTTATTTTTATCTAAAATTAATAAAAACTTACATTTTTAATTATGGTCATTAAGGTTTATGATGGCCCTGATGGAATCTAATGAAGGTTTATGCCACATAAATCTAAACATAAGAGTACATACATCTTGTACACATTCCTTTAGAAGTTTAACATACATGCATTATACATGAGTTGAAATATTTATATCGCAGACACTTAATAACTCGAAGGACGGACTTTAATTAAAAAGTAGCAATACTCAAAACATCGATGTTCAGCACATCGACTCGACATTATCTCAAGTAAAATATAAAAAAAACGAAAATATTGATTAAACATTAAGATAAGTTGATTCTTATATAAAATTAACCTCAAGGCAAGTTAAGTAATTGAATTGTACAGTATGTTACATGAGATAATTTGTATTCGCAACAAGTGTATTGAATTTGGGTTGCTTCAATTGTATATACGCAAAAATCAGAATTATCTTTACAATTTGATTCAGTCCTTGTAACGCATAATTTATTTCTATGATGATCGCTTCATTTGCATATTCATGTGCAAGTGTCTAGAGAATGGTTTAATGAGTTATTGTAGAGAGAATTATGTAGAGCTGTAATTACACAAATATTTAAATTAATTTATTCAGCTAACAGCTAAACATATAAAAATTATTTAGTATCAAGACGGTTCAAATTTTGGTTCCACCAATATAATAACAAAATTAAGATGAGTAGCACTTTTGATAATTAAGCTTTAAGGTTTTAGAATGATGAATTAGGCACAATGACTAAAATTGACATAGTAATTTTAGCCATTTATGACCAAATTGATTTTATTACTATGATCAAAATGTGATCATTTAAATGGCGGGGGCTTACCCAAACGAGTAGTTTTTTTTTTCTTAGGTTAGTAGCACCCTAACAGACATACGTGTGTGTCGAATTTCGTACTTTCATCTGAAAAGCAAAGAAGTTGCATCAAATTTGGCTTCTAAAATATAATTTCGGCTGCCAAAGTGAAGGAAACTTTGGAAAAGACGAGTATTTTTGATTGGTATAATTTGTTCAAGGAAGGCAGAGAAAGTGTTGTAGACGATGAACGTACCTGCCATTCTTCGACCTTTATACCGATGAGCGCCACGTCAAGGAAGTCAAAAATCGTCGATTGACAATTAGAGATTTTGTTGATATCATGCAAATATCTTTTGGGCCAGAATTTTGGGCAGACATCTTTTGGTTTTTGCATCACGATAATGTACCGTCTCTCACTGCATTGGTTGTACCTTACTGTTTGGCTAAAAATTCGACCCATATTATTCCGCAACCGCCGTATTGAGCTCCGTCTGGGTTTTGGCTCTGAACCCGGCGGTACGAGAACATCCCCTATGTTCTTTTTAATGAATTTCCTTAAGGTGGAGATCTCTTATATAGTTGAGCGAGCGTACGCATATTAGGTTGCGGGTCCGATAAGTGCTTAAATGACACAACTATCAAATTCCATAACTTGCCATAGTACATTAGTGCTGTCTGAAGACTACAATTCTTCAACTCTATATAAATTTCATGTTTTCGTTATATGGTATCGGAAAACTGGAAAACTACTACAGTCGTTACGTAAAGGCAGTCACGCCTTTAGTTTAAGTGTCTAAAGGGAATAGAGTTTGGGACCGCCACCTTACAAAATATATCTCTATTCAATGTATCACTGAGAGCGGCAAAACAAGGCTTGCATCTCAAACCTAAAATACTTCCTTAACTGAACCCCTCACTTAACCCTATTTCAAAATAACTGAACCCCATTTCTGACCAAATCTCAATACTTTACTTAACTTCAAACTAAATGGCGAAATTAATCCCAGAATCAGCTGGATGAGCCGCTTTAGTGACGGTTGGTTGGAAGCTTGGTTGGAAGGAGGTGTTTTTCAAGCCGTTTGAATTCACCGAGGATTTTCCTCATCGCAGACGCATCGCTTCCTTGTCTGCCATACTTAAACCGAAACGGAGCACCGTTTTCTGTTGTGACATGCAAGCCATCGATATATATGTCACTCTGCTCAATGCGACATGTACCAACTGTTGAGGCTGCTGCATGGATTACTTGTTAACTATTTCATTGAAAGTTCCTCCTGAGACTTGTGACCGTCTCTGAGACTGGCGAAGAGGAACCTAAGCGAAATAGAGTTTGTCCAGTTTGGTAAGTATGTGCGGACGGCGTTTTATGTTGGCTTTTGTATCGGTGGCTATCTAAGTGAATTCGATATAAAGTGTGGCATTATATGGCGCCGTGGACTGGTCGGCGTCGTCTACGCTCGATGGACCTGGTATTTCATGATCAAACTGTTTTTCACTGTTGTCGATATTGAACTGTGATCGCTCATTATTGTATCGCACTGTGGCAATGGCTCCATTCAACATACTCTCTGCAGTATATTTCGTTATTCATCCTTGGACGCCTTGCATAAAACCTGCAACTCAGCCATTATATTGTCGATATTTAAATTAGACTTGTACATGCCTCGTCGTTGCCTGAAGAGCTCCGCGTTTCCTTCGTAACAGTCGAAAAATCGATTCTGATCCAAGTAATCAATGAGTTCACTGGTTTCTCCTTCGGGTCGTCGTTGAGCCACAGCAAAATGCGCGTATGCGTACATTTTCTGTGGTGGAACTCGATTCGTGTAAAGTTATGCAGCACTCTGTAACACCCGAAGAGACTGAAAGACTAAGTGGACTCAGTAATTTCATAGAGTAGGTCAAGAGCTTATTGAAGTATAGATGTAGCAAGTCACCGGACCTGCGCTAACTAGCATGCGTCGCTGAAACGGACTGCTGAGCTTAATAAGCATATTCAGATTCGTGGGCCATCGTATCTCATTAGCGTTCAGCTTTAAGAAGATCTTGGGTCTACCATGTTGTGCCCAGACAACACTGCACAGAATGAGGCATTGACATCAAGAAAGCAAGATTCTTCTCAAAGCATGCATCCATAAATTGCTTAGCTTTCAGCATCCGGCAAGTTATATTCTCAGTGGAGGAAACTGGTCTGATTGTGTTGTATATCCCATCCACCATGCGCAAACGTAATATATTTATGGGAACATACGATATTTTCTGTGACAAGTACAGTGTGACAGACACGTTCAAGTTGCAATTTCGTGGCTCACCATAGTAGGTTGGAAAGGATAACTCCTCGCCCTGTTGATCGTAAATGATATTAAACGGTCTGGCTTTGTGCTCTGGTGTGATATCTGTGCAGTCATCTTCATTCCACATCAACGTATGCTAACTTACCGGGAGAACCTCGAATTCTGGCATCGCATCCGCCGAAACCTACCATCTGGCGGAACCTACTTTGACATCGTAGAGGCGACTTAAAGTCGATTACAGCCACGCACGTAACATTCGATTCTTTAGAACACCGCTGTCGTAAATGGTTTTATATACCAGATTGCGCTTTATGTTAACATCGGTCATCTGATCTTCGTCTAAATGACATGGAATGCACTAAACCATCTCTGTCAAAAAATTGTTCTTGCCACCACCGGGAATCGAACTCGGGACCACCAAGTTGCAAAACAAAGCTCTACTTATGTACTAACAACTCCAACAAAACTTGAATTCAACCCCTGTCCGAGCCAAACTCCAATCTTAGCATCAAACTATATACCCACCCCCTCAATCGAACCCCTGAGTAAATCACAAATCAACTTCAATTTTACTCCTAATCTATCCTTACATGATCCCTAATTCAACCCACAACCCAACCCCAATGCTCAGCTCAACCCCTAACTAAATTCTATGAGTACATCCACTCAACTTAATCTCAAGATACTGAAAATGCGAAAAACCAGGTGGGCGTCTCTTTTTAGGTGGTCTCACGTCACCAGTGAGAAAGAAACATTTTTTATATCATAAATATAAAGTTCTAAAACCCTACCATATGATCAGAACCTCAAGTCAACTCATTCTAACATCTTACACAACCCAACTGAACCCCTGAATCCATCACTCAATCACCAACTAAACGTTCAACTCAATTACAACCCAATCTCTAACGCAGTCACCGAATTAATCTCCAATCGAACCTTCAAGTCAATCACCATTTCAACACCAAACCATCTTTTAAAAAATGAACCCTTCATTCTCCAACCCTATCATTCTCCAGATATAATAGGTACAGACGTCCAGACAGACGAACGGACGGACATTTTCCCTTTTTTGATTTTTTCAGTTTCAGAGCGTTGATAAAAGTGGTTTTGGATAAGCAAAATGTTTTATCATTTCACAGAGGTTTCACACAGGATTTCAATAACTTTAGGATTTGTTAAATTTTCCGTGAACGCGTGGCAAACACAGAAACTGGGGTGGATTAAACGCAAACTAGGCACGTGCCAAGGCCCGTGAACTTTGTGGCCTGTAATTTTCGTGTGTGGGATAGCCGTTGGGTTTTCAAAACCGACACACAGTGTTTCAGAAGGCTGGCTACTTATGTTCGACAATGAAACGCTGGACTTTTAATCTTGAATTCAGTTGAAAAAGTTGCTATGGCTTTAGTGTACTAGCAATTTAATTTTTCAAATGAAATCACGTTTATTGATTACTTTAGGTTACTTAGACCGGTGACGGTCCATTGTGATACCACCGAATATATCCCCTTTACCCCTATTGAAACCATTTCAAGCTACTTATGTAGTGTAAGACGTCCCGCACTTTAATGTTTTCGAGATCCGTTTTTTTCGACTCGAGGCAGTCCATCCTGAACTTACCCAAGTGTTTGTGCCTTCTGAGTGCCAATGCTGGAAACGAGCAGAAGAAGTGGACTAACGTCTCTTCCTCTTCTTCGTCCAAGCAGCTTCTACAGAAGTCATTTGCCTCCAGACCCAGCCTTCTTGCATGTTCTCCAAAAAGGCAGTGTCCCGTGAGAATTCCTACGACCGTTCTTAATTCACGTCTGCGTAGGGATATTAAATCCCTAGTGCGCCCCAAGTCCAGCTTTGGCCAAACTTGTCTTGCAACTCTACAGGTGAGGGTGTAAGACCACCTTTCCCCCGCTGAGAATGGCGCCTGCTTCCCAAGTGCTTGTCTCAGCGCTGTGATAGGCCTCCCCAGACTTGCCCTTTCCGGCTGCAGCTGGAGATCGTACCATGCCTAGCAAGTTCATCCGCCCTGCAGTTCCACATGATGCCCGAGTGACCTGGGACCCAGATTACCTGGATATTGAAATGCTCACCCATCTCATTTAGAGATGAGTGACAACTCAACGCCACCCGTGACGCCAAAGAGACCGATTCTAACGACCGTATCGCCGCTTGACTGTCCACATAGATTGTGATATCATCTGAGGATACCACATTATGCTTCAACTACCTCATGACCTCCTCAATCGCTACGAATTCAGCTTGGTACACGCTGCAGTAATCAGGGAGTCGAATAGAAATGTTTACATTTAATTTGTCACAGAATACTCCAGCTCCCACTTTGCCGTCTAGCTTGGAGCCATCTGTGAAGAATTGTAACGCTTCGATTTCCGATAACAATCTATCCCTCCAGGATTCCCTTGAAGGGAAGGAGGTCCGAAATCGTTCCCGAAGCGTAGAGTAGGTTTAATGTAGTCACGATTCGCCAGCTCATCCTTCAACGATTTAACGATAGTATAGTGGCCTGTACTAAGACATCTCCACTGAGAGACGGCTGCAAGTCGTACAGCCGTATTTGCCGCCATCTGTTTACCAAAAATGTCGACCGGAAGAAGGTGCAACATAACCTCTAAGGCACTTGTCGGTGTCGACCTCAATGCCCCGCTAACAAGCATACAGGCCGTTCTTTGCACCCTCTCAATCCTACTTTTATAAGTTACCTTGTCCAGATCTGGCCACCAAACACCCACCCCGTACATGACTACAGGTCTCACTACAGCAGTGTAGAACCAGTGTACCAGCTCCGGCTTCAGACCCCATCTATGACCAATAGCTTTGTTTATTCTCTCCAACATATTGGGCCTCCAACTAAGCTTACTGTCATCAAAACTTGATTTATAGAAGTTTCAATTTGTTTTGCTAATCTCTTAATTTGACTTATAAAAGGTTAAATTTGAAGTGCAAAAGGGTTAAACATGGAGTTGAAAACGTATTTTAGAAATAAATTAACCCAAACACTAAAATCGTTATCCTCTGATGGCGAAAGTTTTGATTTCAAACGAGTTTAGCAAATTATCTTCTACAGCTATACATATCTGTGAGAATCTCAAGGCATTTTTATTTCTATGGAGTCATATGGTTCTAGTCGAAACTTTTTCACCTTTAGCAATCTTTAAGAAATTATTGGGCCTGTCTTAAAAAAATATTTAATAGCATTTCTTCTTTCTCTAAAAAGTAGACGACCACCTTATCTTAAAAATTTCGTTTCGTAATTTTGAAATGGTGGTCTTCTTTAAGCTTAATCTGAGCTACAATCAATCTAATCTAGACTTTCTCAGCACGCAAAAAGTATGGAAAAGAGTAAAAAAGGATCAGCGGCAATTGGGGGGGGGGGGTAATTTTCGAAGTTCTCAAGGTCCAAGGAACATAATTTGTTTATTGCCCGGGCGGGTCATGGTGGCCAAACTTTACTGCCTTTCCAGACCACTGTGTTGATTTCAGGAAACGTTTGGGGATTTCCAACCCGGCATAATATGTCTTTGGCTTTCCCTTTAATTTTATTGCTAACACCTTGCAGGTATAGTGAAAATTGTGCTGCCGTCACCAACCTCATACACAGAACTAACTTTTCTTAATTATTTATTGATTGATTTCCCGTGTGTGGCTATCTAGTAGTTCGACACGTTGCTGGGATAGTAAGAATTATTTGACAACTTTGTGTCTATCGTCTGTCAAAAATTCACAAAAAAAAAATCGTAAAATTTTTGGAAGAGAAAAGATTCTTGCCGATTTTTGTTGTCGTGTTGCTAGTCCGAAGACGTAATAAGCTAGGTGAGTCGGCGGAATCTCTACTCTTCACGGCGGTAAAAACCTTCAGTCTGAAATGTCAGTTTTTAGCACAATAAAAATTTAAATAAATTATTTCCGGATTCACTGTTATAATTAGTTTTTGTTCACTAATTTTATGCACTGTTACACTTCACTTAACTACACTTCACCGTTCGACTGCGCCAGTTACATGTTTCACAATTTAACAAATATAACTAACTTTTTGTTAATTATGACCTTCCATAACAGAGTTTGAGTTGTCACTGAAAATCGGAACATAAAACTTTACATCTAATCCTCCATTATCTTAATTAACATTTTAGATAGATAACTTTTTCAATAAATTTTGGAATTATTTTTCGGTTAGGGTTCAGTACTTGAATTTACTGCAATTAGAACTTTGGCATTTACACCATGACCAAGCGTATCTCGGCACACGGATAAAGATTGTTTTCTCAAAAGTAAAAAAAATTGAAAATTGTATATCGAAATACTTGATAAAATCAACTTACCGTTAGATTTTTTTGTAGATTATTCAATATCGGTAAGAAATAAGACGAATTGTAAATTTTAAATTAAAAATTAATTAGATTATTATTAAATAAGTTCTACTAAGAACTTGAAAAGACGTGCAAAAATACTCATTAACACAATTTTTATTAAAACAATGAATTAAACTAAACTTCTTTCAATTAATTAGATTATTGATTGCAAACTTTTGATTAGCGTGATGAATAGAATAATAAAATAATAACACCTAAAGAATATTCTAATCTTATTAGAATCTCTAATATCACTTTAACGAAAGATACACAAAATTTGTAATTAGTTTTATAAATTAAATATTAAAAGTTAATTGAAAGAAGTTTAGTTTAATTCATCGTTTTAATTAAAATCGTGATGCAAGCAGCAAGCAATTTAATGAAGATCTAACACATTACGTCGCAATAAAATAAATTTACCATTCAATAGAACAAGTAAACTTCTAAATCTCAAATCAGGTTTTATAGGTGTAAAATTAGTACATCCTCCACAAAAGTTCATTTCTGCCTCGAGTCGATAAATGAGTCTTAAGTAGCCGAGGGTTATTTCTGAATATTATATCGAATTGGAATGTATATGATTTAAATAAGAAACGAGCAAATCTTGAATCAAATTCAATAAGAATCTCACACTGACGTATTCATGTCATATTTAGAAATGGCCCCCAACAAACGATGGTAAAAACACCATCGAACAATATTGGAAGAAATGGGAAAAACTCGAGCGACTCAAAATATCTCATCGAAGAACGAACCTACGAATGAATGTTGGTGTTGTTACTTAGCATTTGTTACGCCACAATCTATCTCTCACAATTTTCTAATCGTCCTGATGACAGTTCTGGACAATTTATCATCATTCATAGGGAAATATCTGTGACCCATGATAACATCCCAAAATCGATTTATTACTACTGTTGTTGGATTCTTCAAACGTATGTGACGATATCACTTTTGAGGTTCGATAAGGACAGCTTCGACTTGGAGCAAACTTTTCAGTATACCATTTATCGGCATTGCTGCGGGGATCAGTTGCCACTTGAACCAAACCATCAATTTTATATAATCGGTTTGAATCATTTAAGTTAGGATACTACCTACGATTCATAATTTATAAGAGTCCCAATAGATTTATTATCATGGAGGACATCGTTCAATGCTCGGAGTTCACGTCCAAACGTCAAATAAGCTGGGGTCTGTTGAATTTGTGCCCATCTACTTTTATCCTTTCCACCGAATCTCTTGAAGATGATATACAGGAGTAAGACACTGTTGTGTAGTAAAACTTGGTTGATGAATTGTAATGATACTGAGTGCATGTGCCAACAAATTTAGCGATTGTTTTGCGCATGCCTACCCCACAATCGTTTTTTCGATTTCATAATGAACGGCTGTTGGATCACAATAGCTATATTCAACAAAAAAACAAAATCAACAAAACGTATATGTATACAAAATTTGTTGATTCAACAAAAAATTATATTAGGATTAGTGAAACAGTCGGTAAAAGCAATTTAAAAGAAATAGCAGACAGGTATTGTAAAGTGACATAGGTCAATAGCTACCTTAAGGATTGTACTTTAATCTAACAATAGTAAGATTTGATTATGACAATAATAGGGCTTTTCCGCATCCTCATTATTCATCTATTATCCCCTAAGTATTCTCTAATGGTTCCTAAATTATTCACTCGTTACTCAGCCGGTGTTAAGACATTATACACTTATAATACAACAAATTATTCACTGAGTATACTCTCATTATTCACTGACTACCCAGTCATAATTCAATTATGCTCTTATTATTCACTCTTTATTCATTAATCACTTAGGTTGTCTCGTTATTCATTCTAGATTGACTCATTACTTAATGATTATGCACTGATTTTTCAATCATTATTTACTTATTATATTATCCAGTTGCGTACTCAGAAATTCATTAAAGAATGGATTCATTAAAGAAAAAGTAAGATCCATTTCAGGAATACTGTTAAAGTTAGCCGAAAGTTGCCAACCGAAATTGAAAAGTCGATAATGCAGATTGTGTTAGTCCAGCTGAAAGTAAACAAATGGTAATGCAGATTGTGTAGTTCCAGTCGAAAGTAAAAAGTCGATAATGTAGATTATGTTATTAACATTCCAGCCGAAAATAAAAAATTTAGTAGTTATCACTTTCGTAAATAAGACACATATATTTAAATAAAAATTTTTGTAAGTAGTGTTACGTGGAAATTATCGTCGGGGTGCCCGGAGGAAATCATGTGCAAAAACCGGATCCTATGGGCACTAAACGGGTTTAAACCCTATAAATCGGCAGGCCCGGACGGTATCATCCCAGCAGAATTGCAAAAACACTCGTCGATCATTCTCCCATGGCTGGAGGTGATCTTCAGGGGTATCTAAAACTGAATTATATTCCTAGGAAATGGACGGAGGTTAAATTGATTTTCATCCCGAAAACGGAGAAGAATTCACAGGCCCACCCGAAGGACCTAAGACCTATAACTCTATCATCCTTTCTGTTGAAAACATTGGAAAGACTGATCGACGTGTACATACGTGCAAAAATAAAACCCAGTAATTGGGCGACTTCTCAGCATGCGTACTGGAAAGGGAGATCTGTGGACACGGGTCTGCATTCCCTGGTGCGAAAAATTGAGAAATCAATCTACTCGAAAGTGTACTGTATGGTAGCCTTCTTCGATATAAAGGGCGCCTTTAACAATGTCAGGACGGATGCAGTTCGGGAAGGACTATCTTTCTTATATGTATACTACTCCTTAGGGAGGTTGACAAATCAGATGCTAGAATGCAGGATTAATAACGCGGATATGGGGGAATCCACCATTAGGAGGCGAGTAGTTAGAGGAACTCCGCAAGGTGGTGTCGAATCTCCTTTTCTCTGGAACATAGTTATCAATGGATTACTTTTGGAACTGGAGAGGGTGGGAATAGAGGTGGTAGTGTATGCATATGACGTAGCGATCGCGATCTCGGGGGAATTACCTAGGCACGATTAAGAAAGTCATGCAACACAAAGTAATCATTACAAAGTGGGCCAGCAAATGTGGGCTGGGAATAAATACATCCAAAACATAGCTGGTACTCTTCACCAAGAATTATAAAATTCCGGTAGTGTCCGCTCCTACCTTAAATGACACGGCACTGGCCTTTACTGATAAGTCAAGATTTCTGGGCATAATCTTGGACAGTAAGATAAATTGGATGCCCAATATTTTAGAGAGAGTAAAGAAGTCCAACATGGCTCTGTACTCATGTAGGAACGCCGTCGGTAGGAGATGGGGTCTAAAACCAGAGCTGGTACACTGGCTCATCACCGCTGTAGTCAGACCGATTCTGATGTACGGGGTGAGTGTGTGGTGGCCAGCACTAAGCAAGAAAACTTATAAGAATAACATAGAGAAGGTACAGAGAACGGCCTGTTTGCTTATAAGCGGGCCACTGAGGACAACCCCTACACGTGCTCTGGAGGCTATGTTCTAAATTCTTCCTGCCGATATCTTTGGTGAGCAGATATACAATTCTACACTGACAGCTCCAAGCTAGACGGCAAAATCGGAGCAGGAGTCTATTGTGACAAATGAAATGTGAATATATCCGCTCGTCTTCCTGATCACTGCAGTGTGTACCAGGCGGAGGTGGTAGTGATTGACGAAGCGCTGACTTGGTTGAAGCATAATGTCATATCCACAAGGGATATAACAATATATGTGGACAGTCAGGCGCCAATCAAGTGGCTGGAGTCAGTTTCTCTGACGTCCGTGGTGGAATTGAAGTGCCGCTCATCTCTTAACGAAATAAGTGAGCATTTCAATATCCAGATTGTCTGGGTCCCCGGTCACTCGGACGTACTGGGGAACTGCAGGGCGCACGAACTGGCAAGGCAAGGTACAACTCTCCACTTGAAACCAGAAAGGGCAAATCTGGGGAGCAGGTGGAGATAGGGCGCATAGAAATGAAGCGATAGCCTCTGCACAGAAGAGGTGGACTAACACAATAACATTCTAAGTAGCCCGGCAAGTCTGGCCGAAACTGGACTTAAGCGCTCCAAAACACTACTATCCCTACGTAGACCTGACTTAAGTATAGTCGTGGGGGTGCTCACAGGACAGTGCCTCAATGGGGAGTATGTGAGAAGGCTTGGGTCAATGGCAAATGACTTCTGTAGAAGCTGCATGGATGAGGAGGAGGAAGAGACTCAGAGCCACTTCCTTTGCTCATACCCGGCGCTAGATTACAGGAGGCATAAACATCTGGGCAAGTAGAGTTTGGACGGCCTTATGAATCTCGAGAACTGCAATGTGCGAGATATCTCACGCTTTAAAAGTGGTTCAAAATGGTTCTAAGGGGAGTAGGATCCCTTGGTATCACAACGGACCGTCATTCGGTCTAAGTGTGCGTTTTGGCAGCCACTCTAACCTAACCTAACCTAACCAACGAGGAAAACACATACTAACCTACATCAGAAGAATCCACCAAATTGAAATAAAATCAGCCGCTAGAATGTAAATCTGAAGTTGAGTCGTTTTTATGTGATTTGTCGATAGCTATCGAATGAAAAAATTCTGTTCAAGTTTCAAGTGGGAAATCTCGGAAAATTCGATTTTCCTAAAATAATTAGAACATTTTTATAAAATCAACCTCTCTGTTATGTCTGGAGATGGATTGCATTGATGTGATTTGGTAATAGCTTTCGCAGGAAAAAAATTCAGTTCAAGTTTCCCGTCGGAAATCTCAGAATATTCGATTTTCCAAAAATAATTCGAAAATTTTTATAAAATCAGCCTCTAAAATGTTATGTCTGGAGATGGATTGCATTGATGTGACTTATCAATAGCTATCGTAGGAAAAAAGTTCAGTTCAAGTTTTCCTTGGAAAATCTCTGAAAATTCAAAAAAGCTTCCAGCCGAAAGAAAGACGAAATGGATGAATAAAATCAGCTTTTAGAGTGTTATGTATGGAGATGGAATGCATTAATGTGACTTGTCAATTGCTATGGAGGAAAAAAATTTAGTTCAAGTTTCCCGTGAGAAATCTAGGAAAAATTAAAATTCTGGAAAATCGAATTTTCCGAAATTTCTCACGGGAAACTTGAAAATAATCCTTTTCCTGCGATAGCTATTGACAAGTCACATCAATGCAATCCATCATAACACTCTAGAGGATGATTTTATACAAATTTTCTAATGATTTTTGGAAAATCGAATTTTCTGGGATTTCCCATGGGAAACTTGAACTGATTTTTTTTCCTGCGATAGCTATTGACAAATCACATCAATGCAATCCATCTCCAGACATTACACTCTAGAGGCTGATTTTATTCGTCCATTGCTTACTTTCGGCAGGAAACTTTTTTGAAGTTTCCGAGATTTCCCACGGGAAACTTAAACTGAATTTTTTCCCTGCGATAGCTAATGACAAACCACATCAATGCAATCCATCTCCAGACATAACACTCTAGAGTCTGATTTTATTCATCCATTTCTTACTTTCGGCTGGAAACTTTTATAAATTTTCCGAGATTTCCCACGGGAAACTTGAACTGATTTTCTTCCCTGCGATAGCTATTGACAAGCCACATCAACGCAATCCATCTCCAGAAATAACACTCTAAATGCTGATTTTGTATTTATCCGTTTATTACTTTCGGCTGGAAACTTTTTTGAATTTTCTGAGATTTCCCACGGGAAACTCAAACTGAATTTTTTTCCTGAGCTAGCTAATGACAAATCACATCAATGCAATCCATCTTCAGACATTACACTCTAGAGGCTGATTTTATTCATCCATTTCTTACTTTTGGCTGGAAACTTTTTCAAATTTTCTGAGATTTCCCACGGGATACTTGAACTGAATTTTTTTCCTGCGATGGCTATTGACAAGTCACATCAATGTAATCCATTTTAAGACATAACACTCTAGAGGCTGATTTTATTTCAATTTTGTGAATCCTTCTGATTTTCCGATATTTTCCACAACTAGGTTTAACAAAGTTTTCCATGTAAGACTATTTACAAAATGTTTTTTTGCAATCCATGTATCCTATTTACTTTTGGCTGTCAACCACCAAATTATTTATTTTCGGCTTGAATGTTAATAACATAATCTGCATTATCGACTTTTTACTTTCGGCTCGAAACTTTCGGAAAAAAATCGAAATCAGTATGCTCGGTTATTTTGTTCAAGGAACAACATCCGGCGACATTTGACTATCTTTCGAAAAATCGCAAGTTACAAAAATGACAAAATCAGGCCATGTCTTATTTGGCCTATATTGCCATCTATAAATGACTAATACGAACTAACCAACTATTTAGAAAAATCAAGAGTAACCTTCCTATACATTATATAATTTGGTATTTGTTAGTTCTCCCGCTATCAAATCGTTATCCCACTCATGCTAATAAATTATTATTTTTCCTTAAAAGCCAAACTCCTCTCATTCATTATTCCGTTTAGGTTTCCTGCATTCCGGAGGATATTGAACTTAGTTCAGCCTAATTCTCTCGATCGTTCTTATCATTAGTGTATCCCCTTTGAGTTCCTTATATAAAGGAGTTATCAAAGGAGTAACAAAAAGGTCTCTGTACATCGTTACTTTTATTAAACATTCCTTAATATATTGACTCTCCCATTTTCTTCACAGATATACATCTGGAACCTCAACATTTTAATAAACATAAACTACTGTGGGAATCGGAAAAACTGCTTCCTTCCTATTCCCTTCATTCACAGCTAAACAACACTCCTCATTGCCCTTTTATCCATTCTTAAATATTTTATACATACCAATATCTAAACCTTTATCAGCTGCACTAGCATCTGAATAAACGATATCCTGTTGCAAATACTGCCGACTGATTTTCCCAAACATAATTTTGGTAATACCTTCATTCATTCCCCTGTTATATTCCTCCATATTCTTGCATACAGTAAGAATATTACAGTAAGAAGAAAGAACTATGTTCATATTTTCAAGTGCAATGCTAGCTTTGTATATAGGTTTGAACGACGTCTTACTTTAAAGTCTTGCCACTATTGTCTCTCTCTCTCTCTCTCTCACTCTCCGATCCATTCTCTCTTCTGATCGAGGGGTAAATCACCCATTTCAGACTATACATAGAGTGTATATTGGGGTTAAATTAATCGCCCCCCCATAGGACAATTATTATCCTTTCGAACCATTCCCATACACACTATTACCGTAGCCAATTTAGGAGTTTATACAAGTATTTCTTAACATTTCAGTCACATTGGGGTAAGCGCCCCGGCTAAGCATGTCTAGTTACGAGGCATGTGTAGTCTTGAAGCGTGTGTAGCCATGAAGCGTAGTCGCCAAGTGTAGTCACCAAGTGTAGTGGTCAACTGTAGTCGAGAAGTGTAATCGGAAAGTGTAGTCGTGAATTGTAGTCCCGAAATGAAGTTGCGATGTGTAATCGCCAAGTGTAGTCGTGAAATGTCGTCGCCAGGTGTAGTCGACAAGTGTAGTCGCCAAGTGTAGTCGCCAAATCTAGTCGTCAATTGTAGTTGCGAAGTGTAGTGGTGATTTGTATTCACGAAGTGTAGTAGCGATGTGTAATTGTCGTCAATTGTAGTCGTGAATTGCAATCGCCAAGTGTAGTTGCCAAGTGTACTGGGCAAGTGTAGTCGCAGAGTGTAGTTTCCCAAGTGTAGACACCAAGCATATCCGCGAAGTGTAGTCGCCAATTGTAGTCGCCAAGTGTAGTCGAAAAGTCCAATCGCGAAGTGCAGTCCCGAAGTGTAATAGCAAAGTGTAGTCGCCAAGTGTAGTCTTCAAGTGTAGTCAGCAAATGTAGTTGTCAATTGTAGTCGTGAATTGTAATCGCCAAGTGTAGTCGCAAAGTGTACTCGCCAAGTGTAGTTGCCAAGTGTAAACACCAAGTGTAGTTGCGAATTGTAGTCGCCAAGTGTAGTTGAAAAGTTTAATCGCGAAGTGTAGTCCCGAAGTATAGTCGCCAAGTATAGTTTTCAAGTGTAGTCGCCAAGTGTTGTCACCAAGTGTAGTCATCAAGTGTAGTCGGCAAGTGTAGTCGCCAAGTGTAGTCGCCAAGTGTAGTCGTTAATTGTTGTGACTAAGTGTAGTGGCCAAGTGTAGTCGAGAAGTGTAGTTGCCAAGTGTAGTCGCCAAGTTTAGTCACCAAGTGTAGTCGCCAAGTGTGGTCGCCAAGTATAGTCGCCAAGTGTAGTCGCTAAGTGTAGTCGTCAATTGTAGTCGTGAATTGTAATCGCCAAGTGTAGTTGCTAAATGTACTCGCCAAGAGTAGTCGCTAAGTGTAGTTGCCAAGTGTAAACACCAAGTGTAGTGGCTTAGTGTAGTCGCCAAGTGTATTCAGAAAGTATAGTCGCCAAATGTAGTCACCCAGTGTAGTCGCCAAGTATAGTCGTCAAGTGTAGTCGCCAAGTGTAGTCACCAAGTGCAGTCACCAAGTGTAGTCGTCAAGTCTAGTCGCCAAGTGTAGTCACCAAGTGTAGTGGCCAAGTCTAGTCGAGAAGTGTAGTCCCCAAGTGTAGTTAGTCGCCAAGTGTATTCGCCAAGTGTAGTGACCAAGTGTAGCCGCGAAGTGTAGTAGCTAAGTGTAGTCACCAAGTGTAGTCACCAAGTGTAGTGAGAAGTGTAGTCGCAAAGTGTAGTCGTGAATTTTAGTCGTGAACTTAAGTTGTGATGTGTATTCGCCAAGTGTAGTCGCCAAGTGTAGTTGCTAAGTGTAGTCGCGAAGTGTAGTCGCCACGTGTAGTCGTTAATTGTAGTCGTGAATTGTAACCGCCAAGTGTAGTTGCCAAGTGTACTCGCCAAGTGTAGTTGCCAAGTGCAAACACCAAGTGTAGTCGCGAAGCGTAGTCGCGAAGTGTAGTAAGTGTAGTCGCCAAGTGTAGTCGCCAAGTGTAATCGCCAAGTGTAGTCGCCAAGTGTAGTTACCAAGTGTAGTCGCCAAGTGTAGTCGCCAAGTGTAGTCGCCACGTGTAGTCGTGAATTGTAATCGCCAAGTGTAGTTGCCAAATGTACTCGCCAAGTGTAGTTTCTAAGTGTAAACACCAAGTGTAATCGCGAAGAGTAGTTGCCAAGTGTAGTCGCCAAGTGTAGTTGCTAAGTGTAGTCGCGAAGTATAGTCGTGAATTGTAGTCGCGAAGTGTAATCGTGAAGTGTAATCGCCAAGTGTAGTCAAAATTATGCAGTTTTCAAGAGACAAAGATATAGACGTAACTGTTATACAATCGTGATTATCGTTCGATCCAGTTTTAAATAGAATTCCTAATTTTTATCGCTACCGGACACATTAAATTACACATTTGTACCAAACTTAAAATGGAATTAGCTAAAACAATGCGGCATCTTTGCGACGTAATCCGGTCGTATAATAAAATTATACCGTACATATGTAAATTTCACATCGTCTGAGTTCGTTTATAGTTTAGCTAAACTGTAGTAATTAAAATAATAAAATTAACAGCCATGCGTTTTTTATTTTTATATTTTTTAATTAACCGAAAAGTGAAAGTTATAATTCATTCAAAATATAATTAGATAAGAAAATAATTATAACAGTACAAATATTGTGTTTTGTTGCTGGTATTTTCATTTTCAATCGTTATATGCGCAGGTTGCTGCGAACCGAATATGTGTTTGATTGCTATATGTACAGCATCATTAAAATGTCTCATCTTCTGTGCACAAATAACTATTATTATTGTTATTATTATTAGATAATAAACATAAAAATTTAAATTTACCGTTCACGGCTGGTGTTTGTAGTTTACATAGATAGAGAATTTGCGCATATACGTAATTGATCGGTGCATTCATCGTGCGCGAAAAGGGAATTTAACTAACTAACGAACTAACTACTTACTGCATATGTTATATTATATGATATACGGTCTATTCAATGCATAATCGGTAATGTAATCGGTTAACGGAAATCATGATGTTGAAATCATACTTACGTATATCGGCGGTGCTCCATCTACATAGTATCGATTATGCAGGTAGATATATCGGCGAGGTATGAGAAAAAAAAATGTTTTCTTTGATTTCTGTACTTTTCGATTATACGGAAAATGTGGAATTAATTAAAAAACCAAATTGATTTTGTGATTTTCCCTTTACATGTGTATTCAGCTTCTTTGCATAAGTTATACATTGTAATGTAATGGCTTGATATGTAAGACGATGATGCATACTTTTTTTATCTATTACAATGTATGTAGGTACCTGTGTATCAAGTAGAATAATGTTCGATTGAAATTAAAGAATGATTTATGTATGTTCGATGTTTGTGGTTCAAAAAATTATGTATATGGAAGAAAATCATTGATGTAATAATGTTTGCTACCTTTGGGTATTGTTAATTTAGATATTAGGTGATGTGAAGAAGACACAATTTTAGAAAGGTTTTCGAATTAATGCGGTAGTAATGATGAATTATTTTTGCAATTGCATGTGCAACAGTCTATAATATACACAAAGTAGCTAAGTCCAAACAGTTATATACTCATATAGCATCTGTTGTCCAAAAAAAAAAGAAAAAAAAAATTAAATTAACATTTTAGAGATTCGTCATCGTTAACTGTACACAAAAAGTTCAGCATTCTTGGATAATTACATGAATCATTTTCATAAATCTCGTAAATACACAGCAGACACACACACACACACTCATGTTTATTATGAAACACGTTACATAGGCGACCAAATTATTTTATCACCTTAAGATGATGGTCGACGCCCATTTAATATTTAATCCCGCTTTAATTTTTTCTCGATATACATAGTGGTAATCAAATTGTTTTGTTAACCGAACTTATGTACCCAAAAATGATTCATCAAAATGCATTATCTTAATCTTTAAATAATTTTTATTTTTTAATTGAAGATGCGAGAACCAACTGTACTTACAGAGCCATAAATAATTTTTCGAATAATATTTTCGTGACTTCACACAAAAAAATTTTTTTTTGGAGATTTTCATCATGTTTGCGTATTATGACGTCTTCCTAATTTTTGTTGTGTTTGTAATACACTGCAAGGCACAGAAAACGGGCCATCCTAAACAAAATTGTTTTTTTTTTATGCGAATATCTTTTGAATCGCACAAACATGAAAGAAAAACCAAATTCAAGGCCATTCAGAACAATCTTACAAAATATTACCATAGCATACTTTGTCGTATCATGTGGCTGAGTTTTTTTTACTTATCCAGCAACATACCTCTGAATACCTACTTGCTGCAAACATGAAACAAAAACCAAATTCTAAGTCATTGAAAACAATCTTTAAATTTATCGGCAACATCGAAAATTTGTGAAATTTGTGTCGATTTTACATTTTGCTGTATCAGTGTGTCAAATTTTTATTATGTTGCTAAAGTCAGAAAAGTGTAGCGGCAATCGTAGCATTGTTGGAAGATGGGAGAAGCCAACGCTACATTGCTAATAAGTTCCGAATTTCCTGTAGTATCGTACCACGTGTTTTGTCGCGATTTTTCTAAACAGGGTGGTATACCAGGCGACCAGGTAGGGCAGACAAAGAGTAACGAACGTTTGAGATGACCATTTTGTAGTTTTATTAACTGCTGTTGAGACCTGCAACGAATTGTTACACGTTCGTAATATAAATGTATGTTAAAAGACAATACAGTGAAGGTTGGGGGAAGCAAATCTTCTTGTACGAAGGCCAGCTACGGGTCCAGAACTTCTGCCATAACACAGGTTTGCTCAGAGAACATAAAAATTTGACTGAACCTGATTGGAGCCAAGTCTTATTCACCGATGAATCAAGATTTTGTTTGTGGTCTTCTGATGGATGAGAATGAGTATGATGACGACCGGGGAAGCGTTACGCTTCGTGTACCTTATGCGGCGGAATTTCGATGGAATCACGCACCGAGCTTTACCTGGTTTCAACCGGATCTATAACGGCCGTTCGCTATACTAGCGAAATATTGGAAGAATACGTCATTTCCTAAGCACCATTTATAGGCAATAACTTCATGCTAATGCACTGTCTCATATTTCCGCTCCGAAAACGATTAACAACTCCGAAGTGCGCTTGTAGAGGAATGAGAAAATAGGTACGGAACGGAAGTATGGGACGGAGGATAACTGCGGTTATTCAAGCTCGGGCGACGGGGCGGGGGAGGCAGGCAATACACGATACTAAACTTTTTTTTATTATTTCATTATGATTGTTGTTATGTTTATGTTTTTGAAAATTTAAATCAAATTTTTAAAATTTGTCAATGTTTGGTTTTTGTATAAAAGTTTTGTTAAGAAATAGTAGGCCTTACCCACATTTTCCAAGATTGTTTTCAATGACCTTGAATTTGGTTTTTATTTTATGTTTCCAGCTAGTGCGGTTCAAGTGGTATTTACATTTGAAAATCTAGTTATAAGCCATGTTGTGGGATAAGTAAAAAAGCTCGGCCACATGATTAAACAAAGTATGCCTCGGTTATATTTTATAAGGGTAGCCCGTTTTTTGCGCCGGTCACTGTATAACAATAAATTGGGTGTGATGGGAATTTTTGAACCTTTCGTCCGTCCGTGCTTTGATTTTATAATTTTGTTCGTCAACCTTAACAATTTTTTTTAAATTATTAAAATCCTACTAATTTTTGCTGTCCGAAATCACTTTTCTCGACGTTTTGAAGGTGCTCCGAAAAGAAATTGAGTTAGAAAAATTGGAAAATAAAAAAATTCGTCTATTTCCGTCGGTCTGGATGTTTGGATGTCTGTACACATCCGGAATCTCGAGATTAGCTTATTCGATTTGAAATTTTTTCTCGCCAATCGGTTTTTTTTTGATTAAGATAGATAATTGAAAAGCTTTTTTCGTACTATTATTGCGTGAATGGATTTCCATTTTTTCACTGTTTTGTGTTCTTTTGTTACTTTGTAAAATTTTTTATAAAAAAGAAAAATTCTTTATTATTATTTTTAATATTATTTTTTATTATTTTAATATTTTTAGCTTCCTTATAGTAACAATTTGTTTTATTTTTAAAAAATCGATTTCGGATGCTTTCGCCTTCCTTTCTCAATTTTTAATTTAATATTAATCTTTTAATATAACGATTAATATTAAATTAAAAATTGAGAAAGGAATGCGAAAGCATCCGAAATAGATTTTTTTAAAAATAAAACAAATTGTTACTATAAGGAAGCTAAAAATATTAAAATAATAAAAAATAATATTAAAAATAATAATAAAGAATTTTTCTTTTATATAAAAAATTTTTTGGTACGTCAAAAGGATCGGACACCTGCCGTACCGAGTTGACCCAAAGACAAGTGGTTCATATCATCTGCCGGGTAACACTCGGTATTCCAGATATTTATTATATATGCTGGTTTTAAGATTGAGCTGAACGTCTATTTTGCGTAATGATTTGAAGATTGAGCAAATCATTAAGTTGAGGGTTTGTTGTTGCGTTTGGTTATGTTGTTGAGTAGAGTGTTGAGTTGAAGTTGTGTGATTGCGGTGGAGATGAAAATAAGCTGAGTTCATATACGCATGTAGTGAATTGAGTTATGGTTGAATTTATGGTTGGGTTGAGTTGAGGTCGAGTTAGATGAAAATAAGTTGAGTTCATATACGCGTGTTGTTAGGGTTGATTTGGGGTTGAGTTGAAATCGAGTTACGGTTGAATTTAGGGTTGGGTTGACTTTAGGTCGAGTTTGAGTTGAATAGGAGTTGAGTTGAGGTTGAGTTGCATTATAGTGAGGGCTTCGGTTAGGGAGATTAGATTTAGTTAATTTGATTTGAGTTTATACCCTCATGTAGCTTTCCATTCTGTGATTTTTCTTTTAGTTGATTTTGGGGTTGTATTGGCCATTCAGTTAGAAGTTGAGAAGAAGGTTGAGATTTGGTTCGAGCTAAGTTGAGTTGAAATTGAGTTAAAGTTTAGTTAACTTGCGTTGGGGTTAAGTGAATTGTTCGGTCGGGGAATTATTTAAGAGTTGATTTAGGGTTAATTTGGTGATTGAGTTGATGATGAGTTGTATATTGAGTTGTAGCTTGTACTAGGAATTGTTGTAGGAATTGATTTGGGAGTTGAGTTAATTTTCAGGACCGAAGTTCTAATCCCCTAATAAGATTTCAGCCTTTTACAAAATATTGAATTAATTCCACATTGTCGTTTCCGGTGTCATTATTAGCTTGTGTGGAATTAAACGGTAGTTGAAATATTTCCTCAGACATTTACTCGGTAAAGCTGTTGTAACATTTGGAAATTATTGTAAAAATTTGATTAATTTCAACAAACTCATTTATTCATTTATTTTTATCTGTTCTTTGTCTCAAGGCACTCTTAATTCTTCTAAACACTCTCACAATTCAGGTAGTTAAAAGGCTTACATAGGCCAACTTCTTTTTAAATTACAAAATATTGAGAAATCTGAGTTACTAAGCTCCTTTAATTTCTGAATTTTACTCTTCTTCACAATAAATTGGCCATTTGCACATAAATTTCAGCTTATAGGAATAAATTAGTGGCATTTTTATGGAATAGAGCACAAGCCAAAATCAGGTTTAGAAAGTACCACCAATTCCAAATTTAGTAAAACCGGCCTTACTCTTGATTAATTACAATTTTTGTTCTAAACGCTTGAAATTAAGGCAATAATTTACCGACAACCGGTTGGTTAGGGTGGGGTTGTCGGAACCTTGAACAACAAAAATTGAAAAACAGTCGAGCTTCCTTTCTCCAATCTCAAGGGATCATGTATAATTTGAACCATTACAGAAAAAACAGACTTTGACAGAAAAGTCACCCACCATCGAGGAAATTAGATCGAGCGAGATTAAATTTTAAAATTAGAAAGGAATTTTTGGCATTGCAAAATCTCATGTTTTGTGCTTTTCATTTTTTTTTTCTTTTTAATTTTTATTGCAAATCCTTTAGAAATGAATATTCTAAAGAATTTCGTGAAAACCGAGGCTGAATTTTATAATAGTTCCGTTTTTAAAGTTTTATGGAATAAGAAGATTAATTTAAAAAAAAAATGGAAATTTTAATTTAAAAATATTCTTAAAAATAAAATTTAATTTTAAAATTAAAATGGAAAGATTTTTCTTAAATTAAAGATAGTTTTAAAATAAGAACTGAATTTCTGGGAAAGAAAATATAATTTTAAAATATTCTGGATAATGAAATTAAATTTAAAATTAGTATTAGTAATTAATTACTAATACTAATTTTAAATTGAAATTAAATGAAATTTAATTTTAAATTTAAATTAAATGAAATTTAATTTTAAAGTGAGAGTGGAAAAAGTTTTTCAAATTTTAAAGTATTCTGAAAAAGGGAGATTTAATTTTAAAGTGATTATGGAATAATTTTTATTTTTGAATTTCTGAGAGAAAAATTTAGTCTTAAAATACCAGCCAACCCCTGGTGAGCCAAAGTGTCGAGGGTAAAGAGGTTTAATTTTAAAATATTCTGGAAAAGTAAGGTTTAATTTTAAAATAAGATTGAAAATATTTTTCAAAATTAGAGTGGATATATTAAATTTTTAACTTTTAAATATTCTGGGTAATGAAGTTTGGATTTGAGACTAAATTATCCTGGAAGAGGAAGATTTAATTTTAAGATATTCTAGAAAAAGAAAGATTTAATCTTTAAATATTTTGGAAAATTCTGGAGATTCAATTTAAAAAAAAAATGAAAATATTTTTAATTTTAAAATATTCTTAAAAATTAAATTTTATAATTAGAATTGAGTTCTAAATATTCTGCTTAATGAAATTGAAATGGCAATTAAATTGAATTTTAAAACTAGAATGGAAATATTTTTAATTAAAGAATGATTTAATTTTAAAATTAGAATAGAAATATTTTTAATTTTAAAGTATCCTGGCAAAGTAAGATTTATTTTTAAAATTTTTGCAGGTTTAATTTTAAAATTAAAATGTAAATATTTCTAATGTTTGAATATTTTGGAAAATCAAATTTAATTTTTTTAAAGTGAGAATTGAAATATTCTTTTTTATTTTGTAATAAGGAGCATTAATTTTAAAATTCGAATAAATTTTTGGGAAAATAAAGATATAATTTTAAAAAATTCTGGAATAGGGAGATTTAATTTTAAAATTAAAATGGAAATACCAATTTTTTCTAAAAATATACTGGAAAATGAAATTAAACTTTAAAATTTGAAGGGAAATAATTTTAATTTATTGTACTCTGAAAAAGGTTTAATGGGAAGATTTTACTTAAATTAAAAATTTATTTTAAAATTAGAATGGAATCTATGAAAATGAAACTCAACTTGAAAATAAGAATGTAAAAATTTTTCTTGAAATAAAATTAACTCGAAAATTATAATGAAATTTCTTTAAAATTTAATTTTAAAATATTAGCCACCCCGTGGTTGGGGTACTGGGCGCCCAGAGGCAGAGTATTCTGTATATTCTTAAAATATTCTGGAAAAGTGAGATTTAATTTTAAAGCTTTAATGGAATTCCTGGAAAGGAAATTTTATTTTTAAAATATTCTGGATAATAAAATTAATTTTTAGAATTAGAATAAAAAAATTTCTAATTTTTAAATATTCTAGAAAATGAAATTATTTAAAGTCAGTTACAAAACTTATAGTAGTAATAAAGTTATTATTTAAAGTGAGGATGGAAATATGTTGAATTTTGAATTTCTGGAGATAAAACAGTAATTTTAAAAGAATCTGTAAAATAATTTAATTTAAACTATTCTATAAAACTTAACTTTAAAATTAGAAAGGAATTTCAAAAGAGAAAAATTTAATCTTAAAATACCAGCCAACTTCCGGTAAGGCAAAGTGTTCAGTGGGAAGTGTGGACAAGAGTCCGGAAACCTTTTTCAAAGCATACAATCGGAGCCAAAGGGTCGAGGGAAAAGAGGTTTAATTTTAATATATTCTGGAAAAAGGTTAGTTTTTAAAATAAGATTGAAAATATTTTTAATGTCAAAGTACTTTGGAATATGAAATTTAATTTCAAAATTAGAGTGGATATATTTTTAACTTTTATATATTCTGGGTAATGAAGTTTGAATTCGAGAGTAAAGTATCCTGGAAGAGGAAGTATCCTAGAAAAGAAAAAGATTTAATCTTCATTTTTCTCCAAAAAAAAAAAATATTTTTAATTTTAAAATATTCTTAAAAATTAAATTTTATCTTAAAATTAGAAAGGAAGTATGTATTTTTAATACCTAAATTAAAAATTAATTTTATAATTAGAATTGAATTTGTAATATTCTGATTAATGAAATTGAAATTGAAATTAAATTGAATTTTAAAATTAGAATAGAAATATTTTTAATTTTAAACTATCCTGGGAAAGGAAGATTAATTCTAAAAATGGCAAATTAAAATGTAAATATTTCAAATGTGTGAATATTTTGGAAAATAAAATTTAATTTTAGAATATCCTTGAAACGCGAGATTTAATTATAAATTTTGAATAAAAATATTTTAATTTTTGAAGTATTCTGGAAATGGGAGATTTAACTTTAAAATTAGAATGGAAATATGTTTTAAAATATTCTGGGAAATGAAATTTAATTTTAAATTGAGAATTTTCTCTTTAAAAATATTCTGGAAAAAAAAACTTTAATTTTAAAACAAGACTAGAATTTCTGGAAAACAATGATTTTATTGTGAAATATTCTAGTAAAGCGAGATTTAATTTTAAAGTTGGAATAGAATTTCTATAAAATAAAATTTAATTTTAAAATTAAAATGGAAATACTTTTAATTTTAAGAACGGAAATATTTTTAGTTTTAAACTATTTTGGAAAGGGCAACTTTAATTTTAAAACTAGAATGGAATTTTGGGAAATTACATATTTAATTTTAAAATTAAAATAGGAATAAAAATTTAATTTTAAAATTAGAATTGAAATGTTTTTAGTTTATTGTATCTTAAAAACGGGAGGTTTAATGGAAAGATTTTTCTGAAATACATTTTTTTTTATTAGATTAGAAGATTTGATCTTAAAATATTCTGTAAAGGAGATTTAGTTTAAAAATTAGAATGGAAATATTTTTAATTTAAAATATTCTTAAACTAGGGCTTAGTGACAAATAATAACTAACTTGGTCAATCTTTTGGTTAAGAAAAATTCCCATCGGTTCAGATTTTAAGCCAACTTTTAATATACTGCTAACCAGCTAGAAGATGCCAAGTCGTCCTCTAGACCGAAGACCTAGCGTGATTGACAACCACTTCGGCGCCTACCAGACGGTAAATGTGACCTGGCCAGTGTATTCGACATTCTTTATAATTTCATTCAAAAAGGTCAGACATTTTCATTAAATTCGTGATCTTGACATTATTTAGAATTCGCTAAGTGGCACAAATTTACGGCAAAAGGGTGCAAAACCCTGTACAACTTTATCTCAGCGGCGTAACAAACTTTTTCCAGACTTTTGTGTAACTACCCAAGTAACAATTTGGAGTTGTTAAAACGTTGTGCCATCTAAAATTCACAGCAATTTAGTTATAATAACTTCTTAAAAAATAACCAAAAATGTCAGTTTGTTGGTTTGTCGACGTAATAGCAGCAAAACTAGTAATCGTAGTTTGCTTGCCGATATGTTATAGCAATGTTAAACAGCAAACTCGTAATAAATGGTAAATTACTTTTGAGACAGCGGCTTGATTTATTTAAAAATATAGGTTCCTAAATAGCAAAAAAATTATATTTGCAGTTTCGCTGTGCTTCACGCAAAATAGTTACATAAGAAAAATTAATGTTATAGCAGCAAACACGTAGTTAAGGGAATCGGTTTCAAAATAGCAAAACATTCAGAAATAACTAAGGAGCTATTATTTTGGAAATTATTGTAACAATAACAATTTGTTGCAAATGATTGGTAAAAAAGCTTATTTCTATAATTGCATCTACAATTTTAATGATGTCATTCTAATTATGTTTTATAATAAATGTCACAAATATTTTATGAAATATTGTCAGGAAAAACATGACTTGGCTTATGATTTTTAATCGTAAAAATACACGGGAAACAAATTTCATCGACCAGTTTGAACCAAAAGCTGAAGAATGGCGTTTTTTTAATATTTGCTTGTGATAAAGTTGTTTTTGTCGAACTTTTTTAACCAGATAAATGATGCAGCCATTTTTATGAGAAGAAAAAATAAATTAAAAGAAGGAATTTTTTTTTTACATAGAAGTATTTAACATTCAGCTAAATATTGAGCTCGATGAAATTGGGCAGTTAAATATTTAACTCTCTAGTTAAAATGTTGATGTAAAAAAAGAAATAAAATTACCAAGCGCTGAATTTGTATTATGAAATAAATCGCAATTTAATAAAAGAAGAAAGGGAGGGAATATTATTTATCTAGAGATTGCTATTATTTTGTGAAACCGGGCATAAATGTTTTAAGTAACTAATTAGCTTTTGAATAAGAAAATCACTGATCATAAAACATTATTGTTTTGTGTTAAGCGTTTTAGCTGTTGGACTTTGCATGGAATATTATTTACTTTAACCCTCTAGCAGACAATTTTTTCTGACTGGGAAAATTATGGTAGGGTAATTTTAATGTGAAAAAATCGAAAATTAGTTCTAAAATTGTCTCTGGTTAAAATTACTGACATATTACTACATTAACAAAGATTATATAATACAAAAACATTACTAATTGAAATTCTAATTCCCGGTTGAACTGTAAAAGCACCAACCGCCAGTCTAATAATATTTGGTCTCACGAATGCATACTAATATTTCAGAAACAGAAGGGTCCATTGCGCCTTATACATATCTCTCAAATGCAAACAAAGCCTTTTAAAACTTAGTAGTACACTTGCGTTAAATCAAGCGAGACACGTTTTCCTGTTTTGAGCAATGCAAACTATTTTACTATTGCCTTGCTATGTCAACTATCATCGCTCACACGACGTATCGATGTTTTCTACATTTTACATTCTTAGCTCTTTGCACTCGAAGTACTCCTCCCAAGTACTGTTAACATTTGGCGTTATACTCGAATGGTGCCTCTCAAGCACACCAAGAATATACTGCACTGTAGATCAGAATATTATGAATGTTCTATCTTTCTAATCTCTGATTTCTACGACAAGAAAAACGAGAAACTAATAATATTTCTTGTACTCTTAGACATTGTGACGCGACAATTAAATATTTGTCTGCCCAATTTTGTTCATAAAAATATTTAACGCAAATAATAACCGTTAACGCACATACACCTATAATATTTTTAACAGCAAATAATAATATTCATGTTTTCTGTGCTCCGTCTAAAAGCGGAAATACCAGCTAGAGGGTTAACAACATTGTTTTAGTTATAAATTTACACATAGTACACATTTAGATTTTGCGGTGTGCTTAGCAGTTTTGCTGTGTGTTAAACAATTTTGCTTTGAGTTAAGCAGTTTTTCTTTTTTTTAACCACACTTAGTTTACTCATATAAATTTCGCTGTGTGCTAAGCAGTTTAGATAAGTAATATTGCTTTGAGTTAAGCATTTTTTCCTTTTCCAAACCAATTGGCATATCAAGTTGGATTTCTGTAATTTCTTATTCAACATTATTATCAGATTAACGCGGTAATTACTCAAACAGTACATTTTATCTTTAATAATGGTAAGTGTTTGCTATGAAATCATTTTTTCTAGTGATTTTAAGTTTATTTAATATTATAAGAATATTATTTAATAGGTTTGTTATGATTATTACGTTTTCTGTGTTCTCGAAACTGTAAGCAAGAAGGAATTGTTTGTGTATCCGGCATGCGGTTCGAAGGAGACGAATATAATGGTATCGTTCATTATCCACCAGACACTAAAAAGTTCCCCAAATATCAAGGGTTAGGTTACAGAGCACAAACCCGATAGTTCATGGTTTCGTCAACATTTTTACACCCTCCAAAAAAAAGTATAGAGCAACCATAAAAAAAAGGCAAAAAAAATTGGAGGGGGTAAAAAAGTTTATGAAATTTCAATAATTCGTGATCACAAGCTAGCAAATTTTCCTCGCTGCATTTGCCCAGGAAAAAATCCTAGTTACCAGCAGCCGCCACGTGGAGGTCGTACATGCACTTACGAGTCTCTGCTGGATATATCTACGTCTGCCTAAAACATGACCAGCACAGTGGACAGAAGTGGGTGCTGTGATAGGTTGCGGAGCCGATGAAAATCATTCGACTTATTGTCCCCACCAAGAAATCCGCCAGACTACCGTTAATTAGACTAAATTGGTCTTTTATTATGTGTTCAGAGACTTGGTATGTGTTATGTATTCAGAGACTTGGTCTGTATGACCTAAGTATTCTACTTTAAAGAAAAATCTCTTTACTGATACGCGATCTGTTGAACTATCAAAATCAATTTCCAATTCGACAATTAATGTTTCCGATATGACCCAACCGAAGAATAAAATCGAATCCGATTTTGATTACCGTTTGGAAAGGAACTAGTGGCCTGGTTAAAGAGTTTGTTGTTTTTATTAAACAAATACATTCTTAAAAGAGGATATTTATACACGTTGTATTTTTTTTTTGATCGTATATACGGAACTAACATACATTATCATTTGTTTGTTATTCTCATATATCCAGCTCGGACTAACCAGTGGTAATCTAACTAATTATAAACCCAACATTTAGAAAGTGCCTAGTACTTTTAACTTTGTGTCTTCTGATGGCTGTTAGCATATTTATAATTTTGATATCTCAACTGACTGAAAAATGATCAACCGCACCAACTTCTATTACTTCGCAAGTATACAATCAAATTAATTCCCATATATATTCAAATTCACATGCATCTTTCATCAAATAATTTTGAACATGCACAAGTCAATGAGGTTACAACAATTATGTCTTACATATATAAGTAAGGTAATAATTAAACGAAGAAAATTATCTTGTCTCGCTAAGAACATAATTACTTATCCATCTATTTAAAAACCAATTAATATAAAAAAAAAATCTCATACATATCTCATCAGCATTATACATATGCTTTATTATCCATTATCGCGCATGCAAATCTTATAATAATATAGAGATACACAAAAGATCGGTGTTATATACGGAAAAACTAATTAACTAAGAATTTTGTAATTTGCAATATACATAAAAAACGAAAATAAAAATTTCAATCGATTTTAACATATTTTAGATTATAAATTATAACATTTTATTAATTTTCAACTTTGTTCTGTTTTGCGAGCGCATCAATAAAAAATACATACATCTATATATACCATATACAATCCCGTTATAATTTAACTGCGATATTCTTAATAAATCGCGAGCAACAAACTTGCTTACCCTATACTATACATAATAACAAAAACAAATGTTTACAACAACAAAATGTGATTTATAGCAGAAATATCGGCACAAGATCACAAATTACGTAATATTATTACATAGAGATGTAATATACCATAACGTTAATCAAGTATTAAAAGTATCTCTTAACAATAAGAAGTTCTAATAATTAAGAATTAAAATCGATTTGTTATTATAATCCTTCTTATGTGTACGGAGTATAATAGTGGATTTGAGCTTCAAGAGATCAACATTTTTTATTGGCTCATTACTTGACAGATATATGGGAATAAAATCAGCTTGACTGCATCTCTTGGATTATATACCGTTTTCTTGTTGTTATAAAATTATCGGTCAAATTAAGTTATTGAACTTCTTTTATTTGGCAACAAAAAAACCAAAAAAATATTTTAGCGCTTTTATCTTGTGAAACATTTATATGTATCATGAATATCAACGCCTGCATTTGGTTTGGTTATAAATCATTCTACACTTCTAAACAATTTAATTAACAGCTCGTACAAATATTATCCAACCTTCTAACAAAATTACTTGGTATATCGACAATCATTTTTCGAGACCCGCCTCATTTCCACAATAACACCAAAACAAAAAAAATTAATTATAAACTGTAAAACCAAAAATCACTTTGTGCGCAACTATATACGCGCGCACAGTACACATATGACTTACGACCTAAATATATCCATCCAAAAGCATTCAAAATACAATACAGACGAAAAACAAAAAAAAACAAAAAAAAATTGTTAAAAGTTGAAAGATCAGACATACGAGTAACACCTGAAGTCGTTAAGGCCCAATTCTTATATATAATACATACCATATATCCAAATTCCAAACAATACATAACATTCATCAATTTAATTTAATTAATTTTTTGTTTATTTTAACAACACAACACTCTAATCTTTAACGGTTTTTATTTTGTATACTTAAACAGCAATAATCTATACTGTGTGCAAAAATACGCGCGCGCGCGCGAGCGCTGCTTTAATAATTATACGAAATCGAAATTAGTAAAATATTTTGAAATACATCAATCAATGGGCATTACACATTAACTGAATCTACCGTGTTTACATATTTTGGTGCAAATCCGTTAGGAATAGGAATTTTGCATTTTTTGCTTTATGCCGAAAAGCCGCTCAATAAAGAATTTCGATTTTTTACATAAAATATTTGTGATTAACATTAATAAGATTAGCGATTTATGAATCACACAAATGGAACTAGGTGAACATTGGGCCAAAAACTATATAAGATTTCATAGAGACGACTCATGTCGAACAAACAAAAATTCAAATTAGATGGGTATCGGAAAACACCTATTTGGGTGTAGAAATTATATTTCGAACTATACAGTGAAGCCCCCTTTGCAATATACTTAAAACCACAAAAATATAATTCTCTCTTTTTGAGTAAATTTACTGTCTAACGCGAGATTGCTTTGAGCGAGGTAAAAAAATATTTATTCAGAAAAATTTTCGTGTCTTAAAGTAGTTAGCATGCGTTGGAACAACGGTGAGCATGATTCAAACAAGGTTAGCTCGATCTTTCGAGTCACGTGTTCGTGACGTCATACAATTCTCTTTTTTACTCTAGTAAAACAAAGTATAGTAATCATGAAAATGTTGGACCTTGAGATTTTTAGACATTTATTTGTTTTGAGGTCCCTATAGTCCGAAAAAGTAGGTTTCGAAATGGTGTCTGTCGGTCAGTCTGTCAGTCTGTATCTTCTCTACAGCCCAGATAGTTTAACCAATCGAACTGAAACCTCAGATTTAAGCTTTTTTGATAAATTGGGAGGTCCCAGTGAATTTTACTCAAAATTGCTTAACCAGAAGTGGCCACTCCCTTGGTCCCGAAAATTTATTTTGCAAATATCTTAAAAAGTATAAGGTTTACAAAAAACCACTTAATACAAAATGTTTCCAAAAATTATAAAAAAAAAAAAACAATTCTCAAAATTCCCTGTTCGTAAAAGAAAGTCGTGCGTTGGCCACACCTTCATTTTTTTACTTGTTGTAACTTATACGACTCTTTTAATACATACAAGAATTGTGTGTCGAGATTCTGGAATTTTGCTACGAATTGGTTATTTCTTAACTGATCATGACGAAATTCAACATGTGCGATTGAAGTGGGATTCTGCAATGATTTTTAGGTGAAGTTCTGGAATATGCCCTAGTAGAATAAAATTTGGTTATTTTTTAACCGATTCTGGTGAAATTCGACATATGCGATCGAAATGGGATTCTATAATGATCGTTAAATGAAGTTCAGGAATATGGCCAATGAGGATGGCACTCGGTTAGTTCTTAACCGTTTATGATGAAATTCGTTATGTACGATGGAAATGGGATCCCCAAATAATTTTAAGATTAAGCTAAGTGTTCCTAACTAAGCATAATAAACTACTCCAAAATTTAAGAGATGTGACGTGCACCCAGCCGGATACAGCTTAAGCACGAGCCGGTCTTGCCGATCATACTAGAAAAACACAGCCCGAAGATTAAAGCAAAGGATTAGTTGTTCCATCTTAATTGGCCATATTCCAAAACTTCAACTAATAATTATTTTAGCATGCCAATTCTACTGCACATGCCAAATTTCATTATTAATCGTAAGAAAACGTCAGTTCCATCTTAGTTGGCCATATCAGAACTTTATCTAAAAAACCTTTTAGGACCCATTTTCATCATACAAGTAGAATTTCATCATAATCGGTTGAGAAATAACCGAGTTCCTTCCTAATTGGCCTTAAACTTCATCTAAGAATCACTTTAGAATCCCATTTCCATTTAACATGTCGAATTTCACCAAAATCTGTTGATAACTAACTGAGTTCCATCCTACTTTGCCATATTTCAGAACTTCACCTAGAATCATTTTAGAATTACATTTCCATCGTACTTTTGGAATTTTATCTTAATCGGTTAAGAAATGACCAAGTTTCATCCTATTTGGCCATATTCCAGAATTTCATCTAAACATACATATATATGTCCTAATCAGCCTTATTCCAGGATTTCACTTAAAAATAATTTCAGAATCCCAATTCCATCGTAGATGTCGAATTTCAGCATGATCGGTTAAGAAATGAACAAGCTCTATCCTACTAGAATGCCACATTTAGTAAGTATCATAATCAAATGTATGCTTCTGGCATGGCAATTCAAAGTCAAAGCAAATCAAAAACAAATTTATGGTAGTGAAAAATTAATAACAGAGAGTCTGATTTGAAGAAAGTAAGAATATAAAGTTATCACGGTTCTACTGTATTTTCCATTTTTTTTTGTTGTTGTTGTTTTATTTTTTGAAAACAAATGTTCAAAAGATGTCATTATGGAAATTTATATAGTTTTTGATTGGACGTTATTTTATTTTACGTATACATTGAGAAAATCAAGTAAGGAGTACTACTACTAGTATTTAGTATATTTTGAATGTAAGATTCTTTATCAACAGTTTTTAGGAGGTGAAAGCCAAATTTCCCCGGAAAATAATTTTTTTAATGTACTTTTAATTCGTTGTATACCTTATAGGATGGGATCAGTCGCCCCCAAACCGCTGCTATTCCAGAATTTATACAACTCTTACTGTTTCAAATTTTATTTATAATTTTAAACTAAGTAAAAAAAAATTGGAAAAATAAATTACTATAGAATCCTATTTCCAACGGATATGTCAAATTTCATCATAATCAGTTGAGAAATAGGAATGTTCCGTCATACTTGGCCATTTTTCAGAACTTCATCTTCAAATCATTTTAGAATCGCATTTCCAAAGCACATGTCAATTTAAATTTCATCCTACTTGGCCATATTCCAGAACTTCAATTAAAAATCATTTTAGAATCCCATTTTCAATGCATATGTTAAATTTCATCATAATCGGTTGAGAAATAGGCAAATTCCATCATAATTGGCCATATTCCAGAACTTTAGTACTAAAAATTCACCGCTATTCTACTACAAATATACTGATTTTATATTTGTAGTAGAATTTTGACACCACTCTTCATCTAATTAAGTGTGTTTGAAAAGGACCTGCATAATTACTCTTGGGTATTGAAGGTTACCCATGACTTGGTTCATCTCCTTTGGATTGTACTTCACACATTTTAGACAACTATGGGTTATTTTTCGAATAAAGTTTCTACCTCGCAAAATCCAATACTGGTGACGAAGTTTGACCATAAAAAGTGTTTGTCCAGCATGTAAATAACGTATGTGATAATCTTGTACTATCATTTCAGTTATGGTATCATTTGCTAATAAATGTGTGTGGGTAGGGTATCATTTGCTGGGATGTTTTACATCATATGTACAAGCATGCATTCAAAAGCCTTTCCCCAGCTCGTAATACACCTGATTCAGTGACAAATGGTTTTAAATATTTGACTCTGCTCGATGATGGTAGTTCTTTTTTGGTTTTAATTAACTCGTATGAATGAATATACTAGCCGAGGTTCTTGTAACTTCGAGCTGGCTAAGTATGGCGGTACGATCTCTCTTCTGATTAATTTTAGCTTTACATTAATAAAACGACATACGGTAGGCTAACACTCTAACTAGTTTACTAAAATTCGATGTTTGCTTAATTAAATTATCTTTTATGTTTGGTTTATAAGCATGAGTAGGTAACGATTGACTTTGCATTTCGTCTGAAGTAAATGATTCACCCTTTCCACATTTTTTCCAATTATCCGAATTTACTAAGATAAATCGAGACCTTGCAGCTTTCCCGGTTCAATTCTCCTTGAGGCACAATCTGCTGGATTATTTTGGAAGTCTATATATGTCTATTCATGTTGGTAAGTATTGTTCCCGTTCTGTTGTCGGCTAGTCAGCTAGTCTAAGGCGATGGTGTAGAGTCTGTCCAAGCCACAATTTCAGCGATTTCAATGTTTAAGGCTTGCTTAATTGACACTTGTTTTACGGGCGCGCGCCGATTTTAGTTTGATGACCGAAAAGCCATATACGACTCCTGAGTAGGCATATTTCAAAGCATGGAAGAAACCGTATAACATAATCTTGCTGGTGATTAGTTGGATTGATATATCTGCTAACTTTGATATTTTCAATTTTGGGTAAATTGTCTCGGATTCGCAGCCTATTTTCAGATTTTCTGCCCATAAGGTTTGGACGAATATTTTTATTTCGACGGTTACCGCAGTATTAAATAAAGAATTCCCCTCTTGGTAATGATTGGTTCTTCATTCAACTACACGAATTGGGAATAATCGGTTTTTAGATTCCAATATAATCCTAATACCTTGACAGAATTTGATTCTTCTTTTTCTAAAACTTCATTTTGATTTATGGGATTACTGATCAACACTCTGCCTTCATTAGCCAACCATTTTCTTAACTGGAGTATTGAATTTGACAATATAAAATTTATTTGATCTTTCAAAGTGATAGCATTTTCAGTTGATTCGGCTTCCGTCATCAGTTCATCAATAGTGAAGATCAATGCCTTGGGAAATTGGAGGTTGTTTGGATGTCAACTTGGGGTAAATATATACATCAATTTGAATACATGGCTGCACTTTATTCCATGGTGTAATTATTAAAAATACTACTCCTTTGGTATATCCATTACTCAATATGGCAAGGTTAGCACTACTTCTTTTCAGTCGTAATCTACTTACACAGCTTTCGATGATAAACGGCCCTTGCCGTATAGAGTCGAAAGATAATCCATATAACTGTTTTTCTTGTCACCCATTTGCAACATTAACCAAGGCTGTGGGTAATAGTGCATTGCTTAAACGAGTGGTGGTTGTATAACCTAATGATTCAACTTCCCTCGATTGAAAAGTCGACATTGCTGCACTGGTGAATTCTCATGGAACAAACTGTGATGCCTTTTAATGCAATGTTTGCGTCGAAATTTCGATTACTCTTCTCTCATCCATGGACTTTCCGTTAAACTTGACACATTCAAAAAATTTGTGTTGTTCCTCAGGACACATTGAACATGATTGCGACTGATTCGATACTACATGACTTTTAACTGAACCCTTTGGGTTACTTGGTTGGACGTGAGGACGTCTACTGGTCATCTTCTATGACTTGAATGCATCAACTCGTCTGTTCAAAAAATCAAAATACTGCTTGAGTGTTAATGGGTCGTCGATAAAGAAACCAAAAAAACACAAGTTTTTGTTGATTAGCGCAAAAAACTTAATTAGAAATACGTTAAAGCTCTGACTTTCTACTCAGTACTACTCTTCTCACAGAATTGAATTGATATAAAAACCTTCTATAATAAGAGGTTTGCTAAGCTTTTAAGTAGCTAGATTAACTTTAAAATAATACTTATAGCACACCAACAACTGTACATTCCCAATATAATGTTCATGCCTAGTCAAAATTTCACTAAAGCTACGATATTTGGGCTTTCAAATATTTTGGACAGAAGCTTCACGCTGTTGCTTAAACTATTCAAAACTCACAAAAAATGGCTCATGTTTCAAAAGTCAAATGAAAAGCTTTGGCAACTAAGTTAAATCTAGTTGAATAATTATTTAAAATAACTATTAATTGTTTTTAATAAAAAGCTGCTCAAAGATTTTAGGAGACTTAATTGTAAAGCGTTGAATAAAAACTGTTTTCCTGCAGTTTAAACAAAAAGTAACGTTTAGTACCCCAACAATTTTAAATAAAATTATTTACGCTCGACCAAAAGACCACAGTATTGAAATCCTATCAAAAATGGTGATGGTCATGGTAATGGTAATGGTAATGGTAATGGTAATGGTAATGGTAATGGTAATGGTAATGGTAATGGTAATGGTAATGGTAATGGTAATGGTAATGGTAATGGTAATGGTAATGGTAATGGTAATGGTAATGGTAATGGTAATGGTAATGGTAATGGTAATGGTAATGGTAATGGTAATGGTAATGGTAATGGTAATGGTAATGGTAATGGTAATGGTAATGGTAATGGTAATGGTAATGGTAATGGTAATGGTAATGGTAATGGTAATGGTAATGGCAATGGTAATGGTAATGGTAATGGTAATGGTAATGGTAATGGTAATGGTAATGGTAATGTTAATGTTAATAGTAATAGTAATAGTAATACTAATAGTAATAGTAATAGTAATAGTGATAGTAATAGTAAAACGGTTGCTGAAGAAATAAATAGTGGCCAAAGTGATATTGCTTCTGAGGTGTCAGTACAACATGCATCAAATACAAATTTACACACACAATTAGATGGCGTTGCTCCTACCATAATTCGGAATACAACAACACAATCAGATACATTAACACAACAGCTTACACATATTTTTCAAAACACGCTTACACAATACACTGGATTAAATCCGACATTAAAACCACAAATACCAAAATTACATACATCAAGGAAACATGCCCAAACAGTTCACATAATTAACACCAATATTTTACCTGCTTGTGTTGGTGCAAATGCAACATTTGATGAGATTCAATATTTTGTATACTGTGCTGCTGTGACTGCGGTTAAATTTATGGGTGGTACAGTTAACAATCCCAATTAGCCTAACGTGTCACCTTTGATGCCAGGTTTTGAGCGCAGATTGCAGGGTAAGATTGACAGAATTCGTCAGGATCCGGGTCGTCTCCAGCAATATAAGTTAGGAAATCGATCAAGGAGACTGGTAAGGCTCGTCACAAATGTTACACAGAAAGCCCAAATACATTCAACACACGAACCTTTAAATAACACAATCATTCAGTACATAGATACCCTAACACAAAAACTCTCGGCTTTGTCCGGTCGTATTGCACGGAACAAAATATTCTCACAAAATGGGGGAACGTTCTATAGAAAACTTGCAAAGCACGATACAGAGAACACTGATGCACAGCCTCCTTCATCTGCAGATTTACACAGGTTTTGGTCTGGAGTCTGGGAAACAGGTGTCTCACGTAATAGTGAGGCATCTTGGATCACAGATGAGGCGACCAGAACACGCAATATTCCACAGATGATTTTCCCATGTATCACACAAAACACACTTACAGACATCATAAATCATACACATAATTGGAAAGCCCCCGGTACAGATAAAATTCAAAATTATTGGTACAAGAAATTCGTAAGTGTGCATCCGTATTTAACTCAACATATAAACAAATGTATAACAAATCCGCAGGAGATGCCCGATTTTTTAACAGACGGGATTTACGTATATGTTACCGAAACAAAATAATGTCACGGATCCATCCAAATACAGCCCGATCACATGTTTACATACAATATACAAGATAATTACAACATGCATTTCGCACCGCATACATAAACATATAACAGATCATAATGTATTAGCGGAGCAACAAAAAGGATGCCAGAGTCACAAGGGTGTAAAGAGCAATCAATCATTGACTCAGTGGTACTTAAACAAGCGCATACTAAGAAGCACAATCTGTTTACAACGTTTATAGATTACCAAAAAGCCTTTGACTCTGTTCCTCACTCATGGTTGGTGAAGGTTTTGCAGTTGTACAAAATTAATCCTGATATCCTTCTTTTTCTGCAGCATGCCATGAGCCATTGGAGAACGACCCTACAACTGTCTTTTAATAATTGCAAAATTACAGCAAAACAAATACAAATTAGAAGAGGTCTATTTCAGGGAGACTCTTTGAGCTCTCTCTGGTTTTGCCTCTCTCTAAATCCACTCTCAAACATTATAAACAATCGCAATTACGGATATAAAGTTAAACACAACACACAAGTTTTACATACAATATCCCACTTGATGTATATGGATGATATTAAACTGTACGCATCAACAAAAACACATATCCAGTCACTAACACAAATAGCACATACATTTTCCAATGACATCAAAATGCAGCTTGGTTTGGTCAAGTGCAGGACACAGCTAATTAGCGGAGGGCGACAGGCGTTTGGGGGTATCGAACTTGAGGATGGTTCGTTAATTCAATCAATGCAAGAGGGGGATACTTACAAATATCTTGGCTTCCTTCAATCTCGCTATATAAATCACACAATTACCAAAACACAAATAATACAAAAATACAAAAACAGACTTACACATATACTCAAAACATACTTAAACTCAAAGAATTCATTTAGAACAATAAATATATGCGCAATCCCAATTTTGACATTTACATTTGGTATTATACACTGGACAGAAACTGATCTTCAACCGTTAGAAAGATTAACACGTACCTCACTCACAAAATATAGAAATCATCACCCACAATCTGCGATAGAAAGGTTGACCCTACCTAGGAAAATAGGTGGAATAGGCCTAATAGACATTTCCAATCTGCATCACAAAATCATACACAAGCTCCGGGAATATTTTTACTCTAAACAAAACACATCACCACTACATAACGCAATAGTTAAAGCAGACACAAAATACACACCATTAAACTTATGCCATTCTGATAGTTCAAATGAACCCAGTAATATTACTGATCAGGATAAAATGTTAGCATGGTCTCAGAAGTCGCTCCACGGAAGGCATCAACATGACCTAAGCCAAATTCATGTCGACAATGAACTGCCGAACAAATGGCTAAGTATTGGAGATGTCTTTCCGTAGACTGAAGGATTCATGCTGGCTATCCAGGATCAGATAATCAACATGCGGAATTATCAGAAATTCATTATACACGATACAAATACGCAATCAGACCGCTGTAGGCGTTGTGGCAGTGCATCAGAAACCATACAACACATCACTAGTGCTTGCCAATCTCTTGCGCAGGTGGAGTATTTGCACCGACACAATCAGGTATCAAACATAATACACCAAAAATTAGCAATTAAGTACAACCTCACAAACACAAACAGACCACCGGTACCTTATTACACATATATACCCGAAACAGTTTTGGAAAATGATTATTATAAATTATATTATGATAGGAGCATCATCACCGATCACACAATACCACACAATAGACCGGATATTACACTAATAGATACAAGAAACAAAACCACATACATAGTAGATATCACAATACCAAACACACATAATTTGCAACACAGTTACACCGAAAAAATCACAAAATACACAACATTGGCGAATGAGGTGCGGCAGATGTGGAAAATGGACAGTGTCATTACGAAGCCCATTGTACTTTCCTCCACAGGAGTCATACCCCATTCGCTGCACAATAGCATTAATACATTTCAACTACCTAAAAACACGCACATGACACTTCAGAAGGCGGTCATTTTGAGCACGTGTAGTTTAGTCCGCAAGCTTCTGAATACACAACCAATCACACACACACAATATCAAACCGCACAAATAATTAATACAATAAATCCACCCAACAGCGCCTAACTATGCTCTTGTTTCTCTGAAGCCGTTCATAGTAGGTAAAAATCCCAACACAAGCTGAGAGTGAACCCTTTAATGGGAGAATAGCATAGTAATAGTAATAGTAATAGTAATAGTGATAGTAATAGTAATAGTAATAGTAATAGTAATAGTAATAGCAATGTTAATGTTAATGTTAATGATAATGCTAATGTTAATATTAATGTTAATGATAATGTTAATGTTAATGTTAATGTTAATGTTAATGTTAATGTTAATGTTAATGTTAATGTTAATGTTAATGTTAATGTTAATGTTAATGTTAATGTTAATGTTAATGTTAATGTTAATGTTAATGTTAATGTTAATGTTAATGTTAATGTTAATGTTAATGTTAATGTTAATGTTAATGTTAATGTTAATGTTAATGTTAATGTTAATGTTAATGTTAATGTTAATGTTAATGTTAATGTTAATGTTAATGTTAATGTTAATGTTAATGTTAATGTTAATGTTAATGTTAATGTTAATGTTAATGTTAATGTTAATGTTAATGTTAATGTTAATGTTAATGTTAATGTTAATGTTAATGTTAATGTTAATGTTAATGTTAATGTTAATGTTAATGTTAATGTTAATGTTAATGTTAATGTTAATGTTAATGTTAATGTTAATGTTAATGTTAATGTTAATGTTAATGTTAATGTTAATGTTAATGTTAATGTTAATGTTAATGTTAATGTTAATGTTAATGTTAATGTTAATGTTAATGTTAATGTTAATGTTAATGTTAATGTTAATGTTAATGTTAATGTTAATGTTAATGTTAATGTTAATGTTAATGTTAATGTTATATGTTAATGTTAATGTTAATGTTAATGTTAATGTTAATGTTAATGTTAATGTTAATGTTAATGTTAATGTTAATGTTAATGTTAATGTTAATGTTAATGTTAATGTTAATGTTAATGTTAATGTTAATGTTTAATGTTAATGTTAATGTTAATGTTAATGTTAATGTTAATGTTAATGTTAATGTTAATGTTAATGTTAATGTTAATGTTAATGTTAATGTTAATGTTAATGTTAATGTTAATGTTTAATGTTAATGTTAATGTTAATGTTAATGTTAATGTTAATGTTAATGTTAATGTTAATGTTTAATGTTAATGTTAATGTTATGTTATGTTAATGTTAATGTTAATGTTAATGTTAATGTTAATGTTAATGTTAATGGTTAATGTTAATGTTAATGTTAATGTTAATGTTAATGTTAATGTTAATGTTAATGTTAATGTTAATGTTAATGTTATGTTAATGTTAATGTTAATGTTAATGTTAATGTTAATGTTAATGGTTAATGGTTAATGTTAATGTTAATGTTATGTTATGGTTATGTTAATGTTAATGTTAATGTTAATGTTAATGTTAATGTTAATGTTAATGTTAATGTTAATGTTAATGTTAATGGTTAATGTTAATGTTATGTTAATGTTAATGTTAATGTTAATGTTAATGTTAATGTTAATGTTAATGTTAATGTTAATATTAATGTTAATGTTAATGTTAATGTTAATGTTAATGTTAATGTTAATGTTATTGTTAATGTTTAATGTTATTGTTATTGTTATTGTTAATGTTATGTTAATGTTATGGTTAATGTTAATGTTAATGTTAATGTTAATGTTAATGTTAATGTTAATGTTAATGTTATGGTTAATGTTAATGTTAATGTTAATGTTAATGTTAATGTTAATGTTAATGTTAATGTTAATGTTAATGTTAATGTTAATGTTAATGTTAATGTTAATGTTAATGTTAATGTTAATGTTAATGTTAATGTTAATGTTAATGTTAATGTTAATGTTAATGTTAATGTTAATGTTAATGTTAATGTTAATGTTAATGTTAATGTTAATGTTAATGTTAATGTTAATGTTAATGTAATGTTATTGTTAATGTTAATGTTATGTTAATGTTAATGTTAATGTTAATGTTAATGTTAATGTTAATGTTAATGTTGGTTTGTTGAATGTTAATGTTAATGTTAATGTTAATGTTAATGTTAATGTTAATGTTAATGTTATGTTAATGTTAATGTTAATGTTAATGTTAATGTTAATGTTAATGTTAATGTTAATGTTAATGTTAATGTTAATGTTAATGTTAATGGAAATTGGAAATGGAAATGGAAATGGAGGAATGGGAATGGAATGGAATTGGAAATGGAAATGGAAATGGAATGGAAATGGAAATGGAAATGGAAATGGAAATGGAATGTTAATGTTAATGTTAATGTTAATGTTAATGTTAATGTTAATGTTAGGGTTGGTATGTTAATGTTAATGTTAATGTTAATGTTATGTTAATGGTAATGTTAATGTTAATGTTAATGTTAATGTTAATGTTAATGTTAATGTTAATGTTAATGTTAATGTTAATGTTAATGTGTAATGTTAATGGTTAATGTTAATGTTAATGTTAATGTTAATGTTAATGTTAATGTTAATGGTAATGGTAATGGTAATGGTAATGGTATGGGTATGGTAATGGTTATGGTAATGGTAATGGTAATGGTAATGGTAATGGTAATGGGTAATGGTAATGGTAATGGTAATGGTAATGGTAATGGGTATGGTAATGGTTGGTAATGGTATGGTATGGTTAATGGTAATGGTAATGGTTAATGGGTAATGGGTAATGGTAATGGTAATGGGTAATGGTAATGGTAATGGGTAATGGTAATGGTAATGGTAATGGTAATGGTAATGGTAATGGTAATGGTAATGGTAATGGTAATGGTAATGGTAATGGTAATGGTAATGGTAATGGTAATGGTAATGGTAATGGTAATGGTAATGGTAATGGTAATGGTAATGGTAATGGTAATGGTAATGGTAATGGTAATGGTAATGGTAATGGTAATGGTAATGGTAATGGTAATGGTAATGGTAATGGTAATGGTAATGGTAATGGTAATGGTAATGGTAATGGTAATGGTAATGGTAATGGTAATGGTAATGGTAATGGTAATGGTAATGGTAATGGTAATGGTAATGGTAATGGTAATGGTAATGGTAATGGTAATGGTAATGGTAATGGTAATGGTAATGGTAATGGTAATGGTAATGGTAATGGTAATGGTAATGGTAATGGTAATGGTAATGGTAATGGTAATGGTAATGGTAATGGTAATGGTAATGGTAATGGTAATGGTAATGGTAATGGTAATGGTAATGGTAATGGTAATGGTAATGGTAATGGTAATGGTAATGGTAATGGTAATGGTAATGGTAATGGTAATGGTAATGGTTATTATTTCTGGTGTAATTTGGCTGGTGTACTAAAAATATTTAGGATACAAGTGGTATTTGATAGATTGATAATATTTTTTGAATTACAAGTAGAGGTAAAATTAAATGTTCTACAATTTCCCTTTATAGCAAAAGGTTCATTATCTCTCTTAAGAATATTTTCGCATAATATCTCAATTATTACTTTATTTTTTTTACTGCTCTTAAAATAATTTTCTCAAAAATATCATGATTTGTTATAGGATTATTTACGATATACAGTAATAGTGTTATAATTCGTAATAATCTTAATTTCTAAAAAATTTAGGGCTTCTTCGGCTGTATTAAATGGCAAATTTTCATTTTGAAATGTATTCGCCAATGTACGCCATAGTTGATATTTCTTAGGTATTCCTTTAACATTTTTAAATTATATTCTACATCTAAAATAATTTTACTACTAACGTTTTCATTATTCTTTAAAACTTTGTTTATTTTATTATTGATTATGGTTAAGTTATTTACTCGTTTTGTAAGTAAATTATATATTTATAATAACCTGCTTGTTATTGTTTTCCAGAACGTTATTTGTTTTCTGTTTACTAGTGACGAAGTCATCATGGTCGGGGCTTCCCACCATCCATTTTCATGCACAGCCGATAAAATTAAGTGTTCTATAGTTTTTTCTAGGCTTTAAATTTTCAATGAGATTTTGGATTTGTTCTAATTCGTATGATATAAACGGAAAAAGATGATGTACTTTACAACCGTTCATACTGATGAGATGAAGGATTCACGATGTCATATTCTCCTATTCGTCTAAGTCAATAGAATTTAGGATTTTAAAATTTCCCGTCCGAAGTTTCGCCTCTCTATTATTTATATTGAGACTACCAATGACCTTATGTAATGTTTTGGCATTTATGGAATATTGGATGTACCTGAAATACAGATTTGCCGTGATTGTTATTAATTACGACAGTCGTATTTTTGTTTTCTTTGACTGTTTCCTTAACATATCAAACAGTTAGCTAAGAGCCCATTCTTTTATTATATTTGACGTAAATAATGTCACCTGGCAAATATTCCTTCAGGTTCTTATTATAATGGTTTGCTTAACCGAGCGCTTTCAAATTGTTCAGCATCTAAGTTTGGAATACGTCCAAAGAATAATTCGGTTTCTTTCATGTAATAAAATGAATCGTATGGTTGTATTCGTTAACGGCTCTTTCCAAAAGCTGTTTGAATGAACGAGGGGGCCTTTCGCTTTTAGGCATCTCATAAAAGTCCATTCACTTCAGTTTTGTAAGGTGGCATAGTGAATACTTTGATGTGGCAGATCGTCGCTCATCATCGATATACATAATTGATGCTGAATTAAGTGATCTTTCGTTACCTATGACGACTGCCGGAACACAGAAATAAAATAAGATATCCTTGTTAACTGCTGTTAGGACTAGATACTTCTCGGTCGAGAAGATATCCAGATTTATGGTATGATTGGGCTGTTCGGGTTTGATATCTTGGAGGACATTTCCGGAAATTAATATTTCCAAATGATCTCTACGCGATTTTCGCAGGGATTATGGTGAGCACGTTTGTGCTCTTTCAAAATTAGTTGTTTTTGTTGCTCTTCATCTTCGACATCTTCTACCATAGTCTCTGTAATTCGGATTTTACAACTCATGAAGTGGAGTGGGTAAATGTCTTGAATTTTTTCCATGAGTGATTCTAGGGTGAAGAGTCCTTTGACAATTATTGGGATTCAAATACCTTTTGAAGTTATTGTTACAAACTGGGCTTCTGAGTTCGTTTGGATTTTTCAATTAAAAATACTGTGTACTTTTATTTCACTTGACTGAACTTCACTTTACTTCATTACACTTTTCTTCGCTATAAAAAGTGTTCGGCTTGTCATCATCATCATCATCGGTCGGTGTGTATGTATTTATGTTGTTGTTCATTTTGATCTTCAATCAATAAACCACGCTTTCTTTTGTACGCCACATCTCGGTAGTTATTGTTTTTACTGGATCAGTATTTGTGTGTTTGTGTATAAACAAGTCTCGATGTCCACAATAAATAATTGTAATAAAAACATTGGCACGATATTCATATCGCTGTTCATAATGTGAACGTGTTGTATGATGGCCATAATCGTCACAATATTTATGAGTACACGTATTCAGTAAAACTCGGTTAAAGGTGGAAAAAATAATTTTAATTTTATAGCTTTTTTCAAATTCGTTCAGTCATAGCACCAATTGGTTACGAAAAAAGTTAATTGGAGCTTCCACAAATGGTATTAAATTGTGAGAAGAACTTTGATCACTGTGCTGCGTGGACGTTAGGGAATTTAGCGTCACCGGATTTGGTAGTCTCGAGAGGAAATCGGCTACCACGCTACATTTTCCTGGTTTATATGCTATTTCGTAGTTATACTCCTCGAGAATAATTAGAGAATCGCTTGCCCTCGTTTCATGTTGCTGTTCGTATTTTTGCTGCTAAGATCATACGTTATGGCTAATTTTCCGCAAAAATCTTTACTTTTCGTGAGCCATACAAGAAATTTCGTAGAGAATTGAGGGTCCAGATAATAGTCAACATTTCTTTTTCAGTAGTGGCTCAATGTTCCCAAAATAAAAGTAATTGGCCTATTTTCCTGCATTAGGACGGCTCCAATCGCATAATCGGAAGCTTCCGTGGTTAGCTCATAATCTCTGGTGAAGTTAGGATATGATGTGATGGTGTAATGATATACATGATGATATCTTGATACGTATGATGGTACGATTGTATGATATCATAATGGTATGGCGGTAGTTTTTCGAGCCGCATTGATTTGAGGAATGGGTTGAACTTTGAGTTTGCGATTATGTTGATGTTGAGTTTGGGATCCAATTAGAGATTCAGTTAGGATAGAGTTGATCTCCTAGACACTAGCAGCTTTCAGACCATGTTAGTTTAGGGCTTGAGTCTGAAGTTTGAGTTGCGATTGAGTTCAGGTTTAGTGAGGCTCCAGTCACGGATTTATTTGATGAGAGTTGTGTACAAAAGCACTTCGGAATTCTACATGGCCTGAACGACATAAGCGGTTTTCCGTATGAATTTTTTCGGACCGTGTTGATTGATGATTGAGCTGGGCATTCAGTTAAGGGTTACGTTGAGGGTTGTGTTGTCGAGTAGAGTGTTCAGTTGGATGTGGTAATTAGATAATTGAGTTCATGTGCTCATCTAGTTTTCGAACAGTATTGATTTAAAGTCTGAGTTGAACAGTTTTTAAGATACATAGTGATAAACTGTCAGAATTAGCTGTGTTATGTAAACACATTTAAATGACAGTCAAGAATATTGATTAGTGCGCTAAAAATTCAGCTTTCGAATCAGCAACATGCTGCGCTAGCTGTTTATTTGTACGCGAATGATTCACCGACGTGATTTGAATGGTTCAAAAATTCCAAACAGGTTCATAGGGCATAAATAGGGATTATTCGAGATTTGCGAGTTTCGATTAATTGAGAATTTTCACAATTATTCGAAATCCATAGAAATTATTCCAAGTTTGTTGTTAAAAATAAAAAAAGTTAACTTCATTGGATTTGGGCAATTTTAAACTAACAATGTAAGCTAGACGTCAACAATCTTCTATAAATTCTTCAATCTTCTATAAATTATAAAACCAAATTTTAATTCTCATGTTAATAAAAACTGAAATATTTCTTGAGTACCTCTCATATAAAAAGTGAATTTTCTATTATGCCGCACAAGAAATTATTTAAAAAGACGTATGTTATAAATCATTAATGCCCTCATCTAAACCAAATTTAAAAAGAAAAAAAAAAACGAAATTCCAAAAATCCATTCAACATCTCAAATTCAATCGATCAAAAAAAAAAACTGATTTTGAATCTTTAACAGCATCTAATTATCATGTTACATGACGTCTTACAATTATGTATTTTGTTGTAAATCTCTTAATAATTCTTTGTTGACTTCTTTATATGCGTTCTTCTTCTTTTGATTCTTCTATCATAACGATTTTCCCTCATCTCATATTATATAGATAGTAGGTTGGTGGGTACATGAGTATTATTCTTGGAAAATTAATTTTTATATAATCGTTTTCAACTTTATAGAGAGAAACTATTAAGAAAAATTTAAATGAAATTCTTTCGATGAACGAAGAAAGGTGGTTTATGTCATGGTGATAAGATGCGATATCTGCTGGTACTCGACTCTTTACATACTCAAATCGGTTGTACTACATGATGTGCGGCATGTAGATTATATAATCATGTAAGAAAACAAATCTATTTAACTTACTCCTGCGATCATTTTGTGAAGACGTTTTATTATTATTAATTATAGGCAGAATAAATTTATTACAGGGATTACTCGTATAACGTTTCCTAGTGGGTATTATGCTTGGTATGCTGCATCATATAAAAACGCCATTTTTAAAAAATCGAAATTTTGGCGAAACTGTTTTTGGTTTGAGTCTTGGGTCTCAAAATACCTTACAATATGAAAGAAATAACTTATTTTGGTTCGAATCTTTGCTAAAATAAATTTGAAAGAAGGCTATTGTTTCTCAGCTAGATAAGAACCATCTATTTTGATAAAAATTAACTATTTTTTGACATTTTCCTGTAAATATTGATTTATAGTTGAATGCCTACTTTATTCGGATCTGATGTGATAGTAGCGCTATAATTCAATAATCAACCGCATATCATCACAAAGTGTAGGAGAATGGTCGAGAGAAACTAGCAATTCAGAAAAATGGATCAGATATGGATGTAGGTCTACAATTTAATATACGACCGGGAATGTTTATTGCCGGACGGTACAATTTAATATCCGATCATCGTTCCATCGTTTAATAACACCACAAACCCCATGAATATTTGCACCACCGATAAGGAATTTGCCATTGTCCCAATTCACATGGTAATGATGATGTTGATAGTAGTATGGTAAAGGTAATGGTAATTGTGATGATGGTGAAGGTGATCTTGACTTAATAAAAATATTTTTACTGCAAAAGGAAAATTTGAATACTGTAAAATGATGATTTAATTTTAAAATTAGAATGAAAATGTTCATTTTCCAGAATTTGCAACAAAAATATTTTTATAATTCTGGCGCATGGCGTTAACGGTTACGCCTATTTTAACGCATGTCTGGACGCTTATGTATTAAAATCGAGGACATATTAGAAACCAAAAAATATGGTAATACCTGTAAAAGAATGGAAAACAGCGCGCCGCCCGTTTTTTTAAATGTAACTTCCCCAATATGCCTATTTCATAAATCACACTAATATACACCACTGTTTATTAATACAGTCAAAAATTCTGCCAGTGGCTTTCAGATGTATCCACGTACTTTCAATAGTATTGGTGTATGTTCCTGTTTTTTCGTCTCAAAATGATATACTATGATTAACCCTTACGTGAGTTTATTCTTCTTAACGCAAACAGTCTTACGGGCCCTCCAACAATCGGAAATTATTATTGTTCCCGCAAATATACATACATTTTCTAATAAGATCGGTTAGGGTTTTTCGGTCACAGCTATATTGAATGTCTGCAGGAAAGACATTCCTGAAAGTCGTCCGATCCCTCAGAAAATCTACATGATGGCCGAGATGGTATTTTTCCGCACTTGCTTAATCGATCACCACTTTAATCCCTGGATCTCAAATCGATACGACTTGCATTAAATAGTCAACTAGAACTACACTGCTGACAATCCTGACACATTGTACTCTTGCATCAAGTAGGTTGAACCTGGCATATGCAAAATTTCAAAAGTAATCAATATTATCAACCCAACTTTCAGATTGCTTCGGCTAAATCAAAAGTTAAGGCGGAAGCTTATTCGAATATTTCACCTTACCCCGTTGGCTCGCTTATTCCTTCGCAATTTCACTGCATTTTCCTGAAACGTTCGTTTTGCGGTAATTTTAAAAAATTGCCACATTTATAGCACAACAATAAAAAAAAAATTAATTTCGTAAAATTCCGTCCTTTTCCCTTAGAATTTTTACAATGGAGCGGTCCATCTCCTTCTGGTACTTAAAAATCGAATTTTTAACGGATTTCATCAGAATTCTCGCACAAACTAACAAAACAATGTTTATTGCTATTTACATAGGGTGACCCATTTTCAAAGAATCACTCAAATAACTCCCAGGGCAAGGCCAAAATCAAAGAAAGTGTGCACAATTTTTAGAGAGAAATCAAATTATGGCCTTGAATTTGACCTTGCAGTCTAATTTTGAGTCATTCCAAGGTTGTGTCGGCTTTTTTTTTTAAAGGAAATAGCTATTTTTGACTCTGGATTCTGCAAGAGCGTGAAATTCTACATTAAGCCATACAGTATCATGAGAGCGATCACAGGTCATTATTTTTTTAATGCCACTGTTAACTCAAAAATGTACCTCAATTTTTTGACAAACGCATTACCAGATCTTCTAGTTAACAAGTTAAAAATTCAGTTATTTATCTAATGGCTTTCACAAAAACTTTCTGATTAACAAAACTGATCAACTGATAAATAACCTGACCTTGAAATGACCTTTGATCTCTATGATGATACTGCACGGCTGAACTTAGAATTTAACGCGCTTTCAGAATCCAGAGTTAAAAATAAGTTTACCTTTCTAAAAAGCGACTTGACCTTGAAATAACCTTGAAATTTGGCCTCCAGGTCAAATTCAAGGCCATCATTTGTTTCTTCCTAAAAATTGTGCAACTTTGGTATTTACACTTTCATTGATTTTGGCCTTCTCCTGGTGGTAATTTGAATGGTTCTTTTAAAATGGGTCACCTATACAGGCTATACGTGGTAAAAAATTAAAAACCAAAGCATGCTAGGACTATTACTAAAATTACTCTCGCAAACAACCTTGTAAAAATATTGTCATTATAATTTTTAAATAAAATAATTTTACATAGACAGTATCGCAACGATATTGATCACCTTTAGTGATTCGTTAACAAAATTTTACGGTAATTGAGTTTAAATTAAATTTTGTTAATGAAGAACAATGGATCCTATTATTTACATTCAAATACTAAGTCCCCCAGAACTTGATGTAGAATATCTCGTTAGGAATCTTTCTATAGCAGAGCCAGTGACTCTAAGGAGATTTTTATTAATTCTTTGAGAGCAGAACAGTTGGATAGGTCATTATTACCAAAAAATACGTACATAAAAAACCCCTAAATAGAGATGGAAATATGTAGTGAACGATATGATAATCTGTTTAAATCAACAGAGGAACAGGGAAGTTAGCCACCGCTTGATTTCGTGACATTAGCAAATATGAAAGCCATACATTTTAAAGAAAGAATAGGCCGATTAATTAATACTTTTGGAGAAACTGGGAACTCCACGAGAATTTTTGGAATTGGCGTTATATGTTTCTTACCTACCAAAAGCTGTGGAACGAATATCAGGAAGTGCAGAATCGAGATCTTTCGCTATCAGGAAAACGAGTGGAAACAAGTTCGTTTTCTGGCAAATTAGATAACCTATTATCTAACCGGTCAATGAATAGTAAAGAAAATTCACCTAATGCTTTGAAAACTAATCCAGTTCCGAAAGAAAACCTTTCCGAGAATAATAGACACGTTCCAATCCATGAGCCTATGAATTGAAAAATGGGTCCACTAATTTTCCAAAACTACAAAACACAAACTATCCGAGTATCGTTAATATTACACGTAACTTCGATCTACCTTTGAAAAATCTCCGTCGATATAATCAGGACGAATCTAGGATGGATAATGTTCAATTTCGGATGGATAATTTTTATAAAATTCGGCAAAAATGGAATTGGTCGTTTGACGGAACTGACACACTAAATGTCCATGATTTTGTGTATAAACTGGAGCAAATGGCAAGTGATGATGGATTCCCCAAAAACTATTCGACCAAAGTGTTGCATTTGTTCTTAAATAAAAAAAGCCGAAGATTGGTTTTAGGTCTATAAAGCATATCACCCACATATTAATTGGACGGATATGAAGACGGCAATACTCTCAAATTTTAGCAGCGCAAACTATGAAGAGGAAATAAAAGAGCAAATACTTAAAAGGAATCAAGGGAACCGAGAATCATTTTCAGATTTTTCGTTAAGTATACAGAAAATGAATGCTCGTCTACAATCTCGACTATCAGAGATGCAGATCATTTATAGACTCTGTCAAAATATGTACCCAGCATTGTAAAACGTGACGTTACCCTACCACAATTCGGTGCGTAGAGTGGAATAATTGCGACTTTTATGCAAAGAATATGAGAAGTTATGGGAACAATCGGGATATAATCCAAGACGTTTTGGGGAATCCCAGATCAGGCGACGACCACCTATCAATGAGTTAAATGCGGAATTTCAAAACTTAACCATGAGTAATAAACACAATAATAGTTGCTCAAATCAACCGGAGAACCCAGACAAACAGTGTGTGGAAGCGTTCCAAAGAAAAGATCATCCCAATTTGCTTAACCAACGTCCAACACTGACCGCTACATTTATTGGAATTGTCATGATATTGGTCACAAATACCTAGATTGTAGTGAACCTGTTTTAAACATCTTTTGTTTTGGATGCGGTGCTGTAAATGATCGGAAACCCCATTGCCAAAATTGTTTACAAATTCCAAAGGGAAACTGGCTCGCGCTCAGGAATGAGGCAAAATATGTCGGAATTCAGACACATCAACAATTCTCAACCCTCATAGATGTTCATCAACACATCGATACCCTTTCAAAATTATACAGTATCAATCCGATTGCCAAAACATTCTAAACTTCAAGCGACGATAACCACCGACAATCAAATAAAACTAATAACAAACATATTCGATCTATCAGGTACTTCCACCAAAAGAGAGCATTATTTATAAGTTGGGTTGCAACACTGATAAAATGTACAAGCAAAGATCCACGCCCACACGCCGAAGTTATTATCAACTAAACCAAAATGAATGGCCTATTGGATAGTGGTGCCTTTGTAAGTGTACTTGGTAAGGGCTCGCTTATGTTTTTAACAGCCGTTAATTTACAGATGATAAAACTATATTCGCAAATTAAAACCGCTGATGGAACCAGCAATAAAATTAATGGTTTTATATAGCTTCCAGTGCAATTTGGGAACAAAACGAAAAACATAAAATTTTTTGTGGTTCCATCGCTTCAATCGCCATTATACCTAGGTATTGATTTTTGGAAAAAATTTGACATATTACCAAAAGCTTCCATCAACGAAATTATAGGTGACAATATTAAAAAAAATGATAACACACATCCTCCAACAAGAAGACCAACGAAACTTAGCGAGAATTGTAAATTGGTTTCCAACATGCAAAGAAGGAATTGGGTAGTCCACATTACACCAACACGAGACTGAGTTGGTAAAGGGTAGTAAACCGGTGAATCAGCGGTACTACGCAGTCTACCCAGCCAAACAGGACGAACTTTACCGAGAAATAGACTGGATGTTGAGTTTATATGTTATCGAGGTCAGCAAGAGTTCGTAGAGCTCACCAGTTACAATTGTTCCAAAAGCTAACGGAAAATCTCGGCTGTGCCTTGATGCACGTAAGCTCAATTCACTCACGGAAAAGGACGCGTATCATCTACCATTAATTGACGGACTTCTGGGAAGACATTCAGAGACGAGGTACTTTACGACATTGGAGTTGAAGGACGCATTCTGGCAGATACCGCTCGCGGTACCGGGACGGCCGATCTATAAGTTCAGGGTGATGCCGTTTGGGCTGAGTAATGCAGCCCAATCAATGTGCCGTTTAATGCATAAAGTGATCCCACACGAACTTCACGATCGTATTTTTGTTTACCTGGACGATCTATTAATCATTTGTGGCACATTGAAGGAGCACCTTGAACTGTTAGAGACGGTTGCGACTTTACTGCGAACGGCTGGGTTAACAATAAATATCGAAAAGAGTAAGTTTGTGATGAAGGAAATCAGATACTTAGGGTATCTGGTAGGAGAACAAGGCCTTAGAACCGATTCTGAAAAAATCGACTCCATTGTTAATCTAGCACAGCCTGCAAATACGAGACAAATACGACGAATGCTGCGGGGATGAAAATCGTTTCATCGGTTATACAAAAAAGGCTGGAGTTACATTCTTAATTTTCATTTGCTTTCATCTATTCAAATATCCGTTCGACCAATAGCAATAGTGTGTGGTATCTGCTGTTTTCAAAAATTGTGTTCACAACATTATATTGGCCATATTCAAACAAATCATCTAAGAATTCCATTTCCATCGTACCTGTCAAAGTAATGAAAAGTGTAGCTACACAAAATTTAAAAAATGTGTACGATAAACGGTCGACAGTTTTCGAGACTTTTCGACAGTTTACGAGCTATTTTTGAAAAAATTGTTGAAATGCCGGGTTGTTAATATTTTACCTATCTCTGGTCTTATCCGTCCCTCTTGCTTCTAAGCCCTACCTTAAGAAATATAATCACATTTCATAATCTCGCCCACGATTTAAAATTAAATTGTTGAATACAGGTGACACAGATTTCCCATATATCAAAGCAATAAGTTGGACATATTTGCTAAAAAACGGCTTCACTTTAACCTTTATTTAGCCTGTGCAGTCTATTCGTTGCAATCGACGACAACTATAGGGGGAACAAGAAATATCAAATCAATCTTTATTGGTCATTAGCGGAAGTGCGGAAGAAACAGATAAACGCGCGACCGTAAAGTCGGTACCGGGTACATGCAAAACAAAATCGTTTTTTTTTGCCGAAAGTTTTGATTAATTGGTTGGATACAGACTAGCATGAAGTACTCAGTGCAAAACTGAAATCGGTTCATCGTTTGCATTACAATGTTATTAACAAAAGTTACTCCCACGACTAAAGAATTATTTGTTCTGGATATCCCGAAAATAGTTACAACCACGCCATTTGGTTTTCTTGAGTTCCTGTATACTCCATCAGCAGAGATAGTCTGGAAATATCTAATACAAGGTTAGGTTCTATATTTTCGGTCCCAGTATTTTATATCGCAGTTTACAAAGAATTAAACCATTTATTGGGAATGAATCAATTGAAAAACACACCTTATCACTCGTAGGGATGTCAAAAATAGAGGTTTCTATTTTAAAAAATTACCTTGTAGATTAGGTTCAAGGTCACATCCAAGGTCATCATTGAATTCCTTGTTGAAAATTACCTAAATTTTAGCCATGGTAATTTATTTTATTTACCGAACTCTGCGAAATTTTTAGGGGTTTCCATACATTTGCCTCACCCTGTATACATATGTATATAAGCCCGGTATTGTAGGCTAAGAAAACTTTCGCTTGGAGCAACAGGACACCATTTTGGACAAAAACCAATAATAAATAGTACATTTTCTTGATGAGATTTGTGTAAAAAGCGAACGAGACGGCTTGTATAAACATTTTGTTGGCCCTGCTATTAATCAAGCTTCTAGAATATATTTGTATTGATTGTACATAAAATACAACACAAAAACACATTCAAATATGCGTAAAAATAAATGCAGATATGACATTAAGTATGACATATATCAAATTAAGTTAAAATAATTTTAGTATGATCCAATTATTAGAATTTAGTAATTAAAATTCCATGTACAACCACACAAAAATAAAATCATGCACTTAATCAAGAAATCAAGAATTTGATTTCTTTATCTATAAATAAATATAAATATATCCATAAAACTTTAACTCCATTTACGGACATATTACCCTGCCAAATCAAGCAAGGAAAGTAAGTAAAATAATAGATCAATTAAAGGAAAATGAAACATTATTTTCTTAAAAATTTATCGGTGTGCCATATAAGTAATCTTGACGTTTGTGTGTGAAAACTGCAACCTAAACTTCAATAAATTCCATTAAGTTAATAATTAAATTCAAAAGATTTAGCCTTTCGAAATATTTTTACATAATTCCACGTTGTTCACATTCGCTTAATCGAAATTTTGCACACATAAATGAATACGTCATTAAGTGTTGAAAAACTAAATCTCAACTCAACTCAAATCAACATTTCCAAATTAGCATTTTATTTATATAGTTTAGTTAATTTATAATTTTATAATATTAATTAAATTAATTTAAATCAATTTGATGCAGTCCCTTTAAAAAAAAAATATACATACCTAAATAAACTATTTTATATTGATAGTATAAGGCGGTTTCCAATTCGATTCAAACTTATTCAGTTATACGAAGTATAAGAATCCTATTTGAGTCGAATACACTAAAATTCCGTTGTGCTTGTATAGTTCATGTTTTATCAAGAACGCCATAGTTGTTTCATAAATACTAAATACACAAAGAGAGACAACAACACCAGCATACAAATAACATAATCTTATATACTAAACCACCAACACACATTGAATGTAAATATTTTGTAACATCTTCCACGTGCATAGCAGTAGATTTATCATGTTTTCATAATACTACAGATAATACCCTTATAGCTAACATACAAACATACCTGATCTTATGTATCAAGATACAGGAAAATATTTGTGATGACTATACCAAAACCAACAAAAATGTCTCCATTTTATTGTTGTTTGTATATTATAAGACAAAAACCAATAATATATGGTACATTTCCGTGGTAGGATCTGTGTAAAGAACGAACGAGACGGCTGTGTAAACATTTCGTTGGCCTTGCTATGTATCATGTTTCAAGCATATATTTGTGTCGATTGTACATAAAATAAAACACAAGAACACATTCAAGTGGGCGTAAAAATAAAATCTAATATGAAATTAACCACAACGTATTTCTGTTTAAGTTAAAATCTATTTGAATACTATCCAATTATTAGACTTTAGTAATTAAAATTGAAATTGAATTTCATGTACAATCACACAAAAGTAAAAATACTGCACTTAAACAAGAAATCAATAATTTTGATTTCTTTATCTATAAATATAAAACATTGCCTGATAAATGCATCGCGGTGGATTGCATTTGCCATTCCACAATTACACTTTAATTATTATTTCATTAAAAAAACTATATCACTAATTATTATATCACTAATTCACTTTAATTATTATTTTTATTTTATAAATAAATAAAACACCAAAAAATAAAAATAAAATTTAATTTTTGAAGAGGATAGAAAAAACACGTCTACCCTCTTCGACGATAATTTGCTCCATTCACTTTGTTTTTAACGTACAAATTATTAAAAAACTGGTTTTGAATTCTTGGCCACAAAGGGGAACTTATTTACCGTAAATGTTGTTACAGCAAGGCTTTTCGTCAAAGAGACACAAATAACGTCATTTCATGATGTGTTATATTTTGGAGAAGTTTTTACAATGGGTAGTGTGATGAGGATGCTGCCCTGCTTGTAACATACCGTTTGCTTTAGAGAATAACGTGGATGAGGAGAAATTAATAAACTTCGGTTGTTGGGCCACCCCAGTTTTATCAATTAAATAATAGTTGGTTAGGTGAACATTCGTGGAGATTTTAAATTTACCATCAACACACAAATAGATCTTAATTTTTACCAAATTCAGCGCGTAGAAGAATTATTTCTTAAGCTTCAAAGAGGGCAGTTCTTCACTCCTAAGCGATGCCTCAAGCCGAGTTGTCAGAGGAGTGCCAACAGTTGACGGTAATTAATACACCCTCTGGCCTTTTTCAATACGAACATGTAAGAAGGACAAGGCATGTTTGCAAAAAAAACACTTGAGCATGCCAGATTCTACTAATATCAAACAAGTGGAGACGTTCATTGACATCCATCGCACTCTTTAAGCTCTTCCAAGGGTATGTAATTCGTTCGGAGCAGAATGATCCGCTACTGAGATCGTCTGCTACAGAGATCCTCCAATCATTATTGCTACAAATGCGTCCAAGTATGGCGTGTTGTTGCCGTATCGTTTCCTAGATGGATCCGAATACCCTATCGCCTTTGCGTCAAAAAAGTTTTCGATAAGTCAGCATACGGTCAGATTAAAAAGGAGGCGCTTTTTATTATTGATGGGGTTATGAAATTCCACTTGTATATATTTTTATGCCAGAAAACTTGGGTTCCTAACGGAGCACAAGAAGTTGACCGCATTTTTTCATACAAACAAAAAATTGCCAGTCGCGACATTTCAAAGGCTTCAGCATTGGGCTCTTGTGCTCCAATAGCCAAAGATGAGGAATTTTAACACCATGAAAAATGTTTGACTAATCTGAACCAAGTCAAATGGCACTAGATGACTTACCAACAAATTCTTCGCTGATCACGAAGGCACAACTCGATGATTCTATTTTATTGGGTGTGCAAATAAATTTCCGACCTTTTTAGATAGGTGTCGGTAGTATCACTGCCTGCATGTTATTCAATCGGGGTCGTCAACGCCAAAAGCAAATATCCATAGTTCGAAGGTGATGCTTTGTATTTGGTGGGATATGAAGGGTATCGTCTATTATGAGCTGCTGAAATTACGGGACACGTTTATCGACGACAACAGATGGCTTTAAAGCAAGCTCTAGCTGCAAAACGACCGGAATGGGACAAAAGGCACAATAAGATTATTTTGCAACATGACAACGCTAGGCCACATGTTGCTATACCTGGCAAAAATTACTTGGACAGGCAGAACTGGGAAATTCTACCCCACCCACCGTATTCACCAGACATTCCTCCCTCTAATTACCACTTGTTCCGGTCGATACAATCAGCCCTGGCACAGCAGCACTTTACTTCATATGAAAACGTCAAAAAATGGGTAGATGACTGGATCGCCTCGAAACCACCAGGCTTCTTCCTTCGGAGAATCCGTTTATTGCCTGAACGATGGGCGAAGGTTATAGCTTCCGAAGGAGCATACTTTGAATAAAACATTCTTTCATTTTCTACACAAACTAATGTCTTTTATTTCAGTAAAAAGGTCGGAAATTTATTTGGACACCCAATAACAAGAGATTCTTGGCGCAATTAAGCCATTTTACAATCGCCAGTTTACTTTATTTTTGCGAAAAGTGGTCATCACTGAGATATTAAGTGGATTCTGTAAACGCCACCAAAATCATAATCATCTGAAGTACCCAATAGTAAGATGATCAACTTCAAAAAATCCAAACAAGTTCAACTTGAACCAGAGTTCAGAGTAAGCACCATTACTAGTAGATATGTACTACCGTTGCCATCACCTACATTTTCGTTGGAAATATAAAGCATAAGCCAGAACCAGAAACAACGATGTGCTTCTTATCAAAAATATTGGAATCGAGAAATGAGAGCGGTAATGCGAACCAAACCAACATACCTGTAGACTTTCGTCGCTCAGAGTGATTCATACCGGTGTGAAGTTTACATTGTGAATTTTTTGGACAAAATAAAAAATTAGTTTTTGGACAAATGTTTTTGCGAGTGTACATACTTCTTTTAACACTGTATTTAACAAAAATAAAGTTATTCAAATAAAACAAGCCTCAAATAATTTCTAACGTTCATTTCCAATATGCTTTTCAACAAATCAAAGAACTTAGCACCACTTTGATATTTTGATATGAGTTGTAGGGCTCTTGCAAAAAAATTTAGAAAATTAAAAAATCGACGAATTTCGTTTGGAACAAGGACGTTGTTCTCTATTATTCCAAATAGAACGAATCTCAGAGATTGGCTCATATAGTGACTAAATAGATTGTAAAGGGCATACATTGCGGAATTCAAATCACTTGTGCCATTTCGATATGAGCCGTAGGGCTCTTGCAAAAAAATTTTGAAAGTTAACAAATCAACAAAAGTGATTTGAATTCCGCAATGTATTCCCTTTATAACCTATATAGTCACTATATGAGCCAATCTCTGTAATTCGTGTTATTTGCTATAATAGAGAACAACGTCTTTGTTCTAATCGAAATTCGTTGATTTGTTAACATTGAATTTTTTTTTTGGCAAAAGCCCTATGGCGCTTAATTCGTTGATTTGTTGAAAAGAAAATTAGAAATGAATGTTAGAAATTATTTGAGGCCTATTTTATTTGAATAACCTTATTTTTGTTAAATACACTGTTAAAGGATGTACACCCGCATAAATATATGTCCAAAAACTTAATTTTTCTAAAATCTGAATTTTGTCCAAAAACTTCACAGTACACTCGCTTAAATTTTTGTCCCAAAAAAAAGTGTCCAAAAACCTCACCCCGGTGTGATTCATCTTTATTCTATATTCTACTGTGTAATACTGTGAAATTCATTCAATATCCTTAGTCGACGGAGCATGCAACGGGTGACCAGATCCTAAACGATTAAAGCCGGACGAAGTCCGAAAAGCTTGAAAAACCAGAATATTTCGACTTAATAAACCAGAACAGTTATTAAGTCTCGAAATATTTTATCTGTTTGATTAAAAAAAAATTCCTGTATTTAATTGGTCAGATGCCTAGTGAAACTTTTGATAGCAAGTTTCAAACCTGCTACCTTGATTGTTGCAACTAATGCATTGATCATCAAATATGTTGGTTAAATCAGATTCCAAATTTCAATGGAATTGGTGCATAATCACAGAAGTTCCATTTGGAGCAGGGATGGAATTTTTTAAATAAAACATGGCCAGAATTCAACAAATATTGGAAACACTACTAAGGATACTTTGATCGTTAAGTACAAACCTTTTAAATCAAAAAATTAGATTCGGCAAAAAAAAAATTGTTTTTTAGGTTTTCAAGCCTTTACTTCATCCCCAGCACTAAATGGAACGCGGACGTTAGTCAATGGATTTTAATGAAATTTTATATCTAGGTTATTAAGCCAATTCTATCAGTAGTTCCTTATATAAAAACGAATTATTAGAGCTCTGAAAATTTCCTTGGGACATATCATTTGGTATAATCAGTTATATAAAATTGATTAATTTCGGCTCCGGAGAATTCTTTCGGCCATATCTTCTGGGATCCGATTTCTAAATTAAACGATGGTGCTAATTTTAAAAATGATTTTAGTAAAATTTTATATCTGAGGTGTTAAGCCGATTCAATGTAAAACATTTTCTTGGCATAGATACACAAAGAATCCAGCTATCCGAAAATGATTGTAAGAACCTAGTGTCTAATCATCAAAATGAAGCTGTCCATCACTGAAATAGTCGATAGTTAGTTATAGTCTGTATAATTATGGTTGGTTACAGAAATTTGAGAGATTAAGCGGTCAACCGTCTAGGCTGCTTGAAGGTTATGGCAAAATTAGTCGCCAGATAGAAAACTGTGAAAGTAAGGTGCATGGCCTTATAAGCTATGTTACCTTCAAATAAGAATTAAATTCATTAACAATTTAAATTGTAAATAATGGTTGAAATATAAAGACAGCTATATGTGAGTACATTATCGACAACTTTGACTCATCGCCTATCAATCACAATCAAAAGAGCAATAAAATATTTTCTTTGCAAAATGATTATATTCTTGGCCTTAACACAACCAAATTGCGATTTAGGTCATGTCAATCATATGTAGTGATGCTGTTTCAACAATTTTTATATATACATTATGTACCTTGCGGTAAAATTACCGCGGAAGTATATAAAGAGTTGTTCGTATATGCATTTTATAAATGACGAATATTACAATAAGTCTAAATTTCATCACTGTCCCCATTCCGCATAAAATAAAAGTGAAAATGATGTTTTAATAATAGCCACCACAATATTGCGATGATAAGATCCGCGTGCACTCCCAATACACAGGGTTTATATAAACAATGTAATTTACTGTGTGCGCGCGTATTTCAATTTTCAATTAGCTGTATTTAGGTATTTACCAATCTGTTAACATGCAAATTCAACATTATACGAACAATACACGTCATTTAAATTTATTTCACTGCAATCCGACTATTTTGTAACTAAATTGTATATTGACATCTATTATTATTATTGAGGCGATCGTTAAAAAATCGTAAATCCGTAAAAAAACATAATTTTGATCTGGTAACATAATAAAGTGCACGCGCAAAAGACGGTCACTGTGTTTATCGTTCTCACAACCAAAATGTTTTTTTTTTTATTGGTTGGTTCGGTTGGTTGTTTAAGACAAACAAAATGATGACAATCGAAACATAAAATCTGTTTGAGGTTGAAATGTGAAATTTCATAAATTTTATGTATTCATGATAAATTTTGTAAGATAATAAAAATTATGATTTTAGCTTTGCGGATGACATGATTTCGACATGCAGGCGGTGCGGTGCGCATATCTAGTCAGCTCCGCACTAATGCAACTTTTAGATCGTTGACCTGTATTATATACGGTACATACGCGTATTATAATACATCAATCAAATTCTCATTTAATTCATGTTTCACTGCGCTAACTCCGTGTGACTCCCGTTTTTAGTTATTTTTTAAACCAACCTACGCGCGCGGGTGATGATTAAAATTCTGATTAGTTACCATGATAATATTATAACTTAACTACTCATCATTCATAATGTAAGAAGATAATAACATTTTCGAATACATGTAAAATTATTTTAATTTCTTTTAATTATACAACAACAATATAATATTATGGATATGTATCAAATTATGTAATCTCAAGCATATCGTGCCTTAATGGAAATTAAATAATAGATGCGTGTGCCCCTTGATGCGTCTATCGGCGGAGGTGATTTTATATAATGATTGATATGTTTCATAATCACCATGGGACGTGAATCTTCTCATATTCATATCTGCTATATTTAAAAACTCATCAATTTTTACAGGTTTAAGATATAACAAGATTTAAAAACTCGAAAAACTAACATGTGGGTGCCTTATATGTATGTATGTACAATACTCGAACAAGAAATTTAAACTTTTGCACTATATAACACACTTTAATCAGTATTCTAGCAACTTGTTAAATTAGCATAATTTGCTGTTTTATTTACATTTTTGTCCATTTAACAACAATGTATACAAAGTTGACAACAGAACAAAAATATCTTAACGGATAAACATCACACAAAAATTAAACAACAAAGATGCGCAACGGACACAAAACTCCCTGGGTAAAAATTTATCGTTTAATAAAATCGCTAAAACTTGATATGCAAATTTTAAATATTGTTGTTGTTGTATTATACAGAAACTGTTTAATGTTTTAGTATAATTAATGTATTATAGAATAATCTTGTGATGATATGTGCGCAAATCGGATACTGCGTGAATGTTGATGATATGTTATGCAAATCGACTGTTTCAAATATTGTGGGCGGAAGAGCTAGGCCATTTGGGTGCGCTATTGTTATGTTAATGATTTTGGATCCAAATATCAAAATATTCTTAAGCCTAACCCTAAATGACTAAATGTAAATTTAAGTATTTAAAAAATCCATAAAAACATCAATTCAAATTAAAAGAAACAATATACAATACAAGAACCATAGGAAATCACATTTATGCTTTAGTTACCAGTTATTGAAATATATACCTTGGTTTTTGTATGATTAATCTTTCAACTAGCTTATCACCCAATTATCTAATTAAGGAATTGCTTTGGGTATCTAAAACTGGGTATAACTCCTTGTATAAGACTAAGTCTAAGTTTAAAGTCTAAGATTAAACTTCCAAAATCTAAAGTGAAAAGTGAGTATATAAACTAATGTACAAGGTCCATAGTCTAAACTCAAAAATCTTAAGTCGAAAATTTAAAGCCCAATACCGAAAGTCTAAGTCTATAATCGAAAGCCTTAATTCTAAAGTTCAACACGAAAGTTTAAAGTCTAATGTCTAAAGTCTAACGTATACAATATAAATTCGAAAGTCAAAAATTGAAAGTTTTAAACCAAAAGCCGGACATCGAAAATCTAAATTAAAGGCTAAAGTAAGTTAAAAGTCTGAGATTCGTGCAGATTAATCTGCATCGATCGAAGACGGCTACAAACAACCTAAACCGTCTTTTTATGATTAATGACTGGGATATAGCGCTCATACAGGAACCTTGAACCAACAATGGGAAGATTAAAGGTTTTACAACCAATACAGGTAAGCTAGTCTACGGCACGGCTGCATATAGGCCGAGGACAGCAATTCTCTGTCGCTTAAGACACAATATTTTCCCTATTAACCAATTTATTTCTAGGGACATCACGGCGGTTTCAATAGAAATGCCCTTACCCAAAGGAGGCAGGAGGGTGATTAACATCTCTTCTGCATATTTTACCGCGGATGAAAATGACCCCCCTCCAGAATTGGTACAGAGCTTCGTGAATTAAAATTCATCATTGGTTGCGACGCTAATGCATACCACGTAGTCTAGGGAAGCAGCAACACCATTTTGAATTGTGTTTTGGTAACCACTTAGCAGTAAACAATAAAGGGGGTGATGTCACCTTTGTAAATGTGGTTAGGAAGGACGTACTGGATCTTAACCTGTCTACCATGGATACCTCCAGTGCAATTATCGACTGGCATTTGTCCTAGGAAGCATCCCTCTCAGATCATATTACATCAGGTTTGATATTAATATACCTTCAAGACAAGAGTTGATGTTAAGGATACCAAAACGCACCAACTGGCCAGTCTATAACGACAGACTTTTGGACAATTTAGCTGGTCTACAGACCACGATAAATTCGTTCGAAAAACTCGACAGAGTGGCAAATGACGTTACAGAGGCAATAATTAATGCCTACCACTCAAGCTCACCCCTGATGCTTATCAGAGGCACAAGGGATGTTCCTTGGTGGAACCAAAACTTGGAAAACATGAGACGAAATGTCCGTAAACTTTTTAATAGGGCTAAGAGGCCGAACGATTGGACTACCTCTCAGAATTCTTTTACCCAACACAACATAGCTCTTAGGCAGAGCAAAAGACTAAGCTGGAGAGACTTCTGTAAAAAACATAGACAAATTAGCTATGGCATGTCGAGACCTTCAGAAGGCACTCTCCTTGGAGCACAGGAATCCCTTGGGATCTGTAAGGAAACCAAGTGGACAGACAACCACAACCAGGGAGGAGACTCTGGAATGTCTAGTGAGAGGTCACTTCCCAGAATGTGTAGTACTGAGGGATCAGGAAGAATCCAATGCAAGTAGCAGTTTTTCACGTTGGAACGGATAAGTTGGGCAGTCAAACCATTTGCCCTTTCAAATCACCGGGAGGGGACTGCGTATACCCCACTTTTTACAACAAGGAATGCAGACTTTGCTGCCTTATCTTGCTATATTCTTCAGAGCCAGCTACAGCTTGGAATATGTTCCAAAATGCTGGAGAGAGGTTCGGGTGATTTTTATCTCAAAAGCGGGAAAAATATCCCCAGAGGAAATTAGGTCTTATAGACCTATTACCCTCACATCATTGATACTGAAAACCATAGAGAAAATTCTGGGACATTGTATTAAATCCAACACTCTCCAAAGATACCCTCTTGACTCTAGGCAGCACGCCTACCAAATAGGGAAATCAACAGAAACAGCTCTACACGAGCAAACATCGGAAATCGAAGATACGCTACGACTTCTCAAGCATTACTTATGCGGACGACCTAATCTTGATGGTTAGGCGCAGATTCGCAAATAGAGTAGGGGAAAGAATGCAACAAGCCCTAGAGGTAGCAAATGATTGGTGCACGGAGGCGGGCCTTACGGTAAATCCTAACAAGGTTAACTGCACTCTCTTTACTAACCGATGGAAAATTGTCCTCCCGCCGATAGCCCTGGTGAAGGGGGGGGGGGGGGAGGGGGGGGGGTAACTGTCTGGAGAAATTGACATGGAATCCCCACTTAAATCATATCACAAACAAGGCGAATAAGGCCTACTTCACCTGCCAAAGAATGATTGGCAAAACGGGGTCTGAGCCCACAAAAAGACGGAGCAGACTGGTACACGGGAAATACTGGACAAGAGCCAAAGGTTAATCTGTGTGGGTGCAACTGGAGCAATGAGGACTTGTCCAACAGCTGCTCTTGAAAGAATACTGGGGCTCTCACCACTGCACCTACACATTAAAAAATTAGCCGGTTCAAGAGGTCTAAAACTAAAAATTACAGCCAAAATTAAAACCATAAGGCCATGACACAACAGTGTCCTACATAAATTAAATTTTAAGGACGAATTGATTCAACTATCAGATTTGATGGTAAGGACAATCGACTATCGGAGCAATTTTACCATTAGTTTGCCGGATAGGGCACTGGTAGAGAATATTATCTCCTCCCCCCATCCCCCCACCATGCTTCTGTATGGTATACGGATGTGTCAAAAACAGCCAGGGGTACCGGTGCAGGGATAGTCGGCCCGACCTTGAACTATGCATACCACTGGGCAGCACCCCCACTGTTTTTCAGGCAGAGACCCTTGCTTTTGAGATATGTATGCTTCAATGTCTCAAAAAGAAATATAAGAAGACCGAGATTTATATAATATCGGATAGGCAGGCAACTCTGCTAGCCTTCGGAGCTTCAGTGTTCAACTCGAAATTGATCTGCAGCTGCTACTGTAATGTATTAGAACTGGGTAAAGCAAATAAAGTCACACTTTTGTGGCCTCCTGGCCACTCCACCATTAAAGGAAATGAGGCAGCAGACCGATGTGCAAAAATGGGAGCAAGCCGAGATTTCCTGGGTTCCAGTCCTAGTATTGCTTTTCCAAAACCCACTTGGCAGATAGTATAAAGGACTGGGAGCAGAACTATAGAAAATTACTCTGGGCGGTAAGGAGACATCAGAACACCTACTCTTCACATGCGATGCTATCATCCTAAAAAAGTTCCTCAATGCCTACATAATCCAGTGGCCTAACGCCGACCCACTGGATATGCATCAGGTAGCGGCATTTATCAAAGACACAGACCTACATTTTACATAAAAATCTGTAGGGATGTACAATAGGCCTTAATGTTCGCAGTGCCCTGGGCTACAAATACCCACCCTTTAAAAATGAAAAGTCAAAAATTTAAAGCCTCATATTTAAAGATTAAAATCGAAAGTAAACTATTTAAAGTTCAAATTCTAAAGTCTAAAGTGTGTCAAGTCAAAAGTTAAAAGTCTTAAGTCTTAATTAAATCTAAATAAAGTCAGTCTAAGATCTAAACTATTAAGTTTTAAGATTAATGTCTAAAGCCTAAAGTATAAAATCTACAGTCTGTAGCCTAAAGTCTTTAGTCTAAATAAAATTTAAATTTTAAAGTCTAAAGGCCAATAAGGCTAAAGTCTAATCTTCAAGTCTAAAGCTCATTAAGCCTAAAGTCTAATCTTTAAAGTATAAATTGTAAAATTTACAATCGAAAACCAAAAGTGTACCGAAAGTCTAATTTATAATGTCTAAAGTTTAATGTCTAAAGTCCAAAGTCTATAGTCAAAAATTGAAAATATTAAATCTAAAGTCTTAATTAAGTCTAAATAAAGTTTAAAATCTAAAGTTTAATATTTAATGAATAAATTCTAAATTTTAAAGTCTAAAATCGGAAACCGAAAGTCTAGAGTCAAAAGACGAAAACCGAATGCCTTTAATAATTTAGACTTACGGTTTCCGACTTTTGGCTCTAAAGTTTGCCACCTTCGGAGGTACAGCGCGTAGAGCCTTGTTTTGCATCTTGGGGCTCAATTCCCGATACTGGGAAGAAGAAATTTGTCATGATTATGTGAATATAGTGTTACCTATTCTTTCGAACTCTAAAATCTAAAGTCTATCACCTAAAGTTTATCGCCTAAAGTATAAAGCCTAAAGTTCAAAAAGTGTAGTTTAAAGTCAAAAGCTAGACACCGAAATTCTCAATTATAATATTGAAAGACTAGAGAACATGAATTTAAAAACCGAAAATTAAAAATTAAAATTCTAATTTATAAAATCTGTAGTCTAAAGTTTAATAAAGTTTAAAGTTTAATGTCTAAAGTGTAGAATCCATACTCTAAAGAATAATTTTTAAATCTGAAGTCTAAAGACTAAAGACTAAAGTGGAAAGTCAAAAATTGAAAGTTTAAAGTATTGATTGTTTCTAAATGAAGTCTAATATTTAAAGTCTTATATTTAAAGTCTAAATATTAAAGTGTAAGATTAAAGTTCCAAAATCTAAAGTGAAAAGTGGGTAGCCTAACATCGATGATCTAAATTGTAAAATTAAAAGTTGCAAGAATAAAGTCTAAATCTATGAACTAATGTACAAGGTCCATAGTCTAAATTCATAGCGAAAATTTAAAGCCCAATACCGAAAGTCTAAGTCGATAATTGAAAGTCTAATTTCTAAAGTTCAACACGAAAGTTTAAAGTCTAATGTCTAAAGTCTAACGTATAAAATATAAATTCGAAAGTCAAAAATTGAAGGTCTAATAAAGCCTAAAGTCAAAAACCGAAAGTTTTAAACCAAAACCCGGATATCGAAAATCTATGTAAATTAAAAATAAAAGTCTAAATAAGTTGAAAGTCAAAAATTTAAAGCTTTATATTTAAAGATTAAAATCAAAACCCGTGAGTTTAAAATCGAAAGTAAACAATTTAAAGTTCAGATTCTAAAGTCTAAATTGTGATGTCTGAAATCTAAAGCCTAAGGTCGAGTCAAAAGTTAAAAGTCTTAAGTCTTAATTAAGTCTAAATAAAGTCAGTTTAAAGTCTTTAATCTAAATAAAATCTAAAGTTTAAAGTCTAAAGCCCAATAAGCCTTAAGTCTAATCTCTAAGTCTAAAACCCATTACGCCTAAAGTCTAATCTTTAAAGTGTAAATCATAAAATCTACAATCGAAAATCCAAAGTCTACCGAAAGTCTAGTTTATAATGTCTAAAGTTTTAATTTAGCGTCTAAAGTCTATTGTCTAAAGTCCAAAGTGTATTGTCAAAAATTGAAATTTTTAATTCTAAAGTCTTAATTAAGTCTAAATAAACTCTTTAATCTAAAGTTTAATATTTAATGATTAAATTTTAAATTTTAAATTGTAATATCGAAAACCGAAAGTCTAGAGCCAAACGACGGAAACCGAATGTCTTTAATAATTTAGACTTATGGTTTGCGACTTTCGGCTCTAAAGTTTGCCGCCCTTGGAGGTACAGCGCGTAGAGCCTTGTTTTGCATGTGAATGTAGTGTTACCTCTTCCTTCAAACTCTAAAATCTAAAGTCTAACGCCTAAAGTCTAAAGCCTTAAGTTCAAAAAGTAAACTTTAAATTCAAAATCTGGAAACCGATTCTTAATTAAAAAATCTAAAGACTAGGAAAAATGAATTTAAAACCCGAAACTTTAAAATCGAAATTCTAATTTATAAAATCTGAATTCTGATATTTAATAAAGTTAAAGGTTTAATGTCTAAATCTAAAATCCAAAGTCTAAAGACCAATTCTGAAATCTGAAGCCTAAAGACTAAAGTTGGAAGTCAAAAATTGAAAGTATAAAGTTTAAAGTCTTAATTGTTTCTAAATGAAGCCTAAAGTCTAAAATCTAATCTTGAAAGTGTAAAGATTAAAGCGTAAGCATCCAAAGTATAACGTTCGAAACCGAATGTCTAAAGCCAAAAGTTGGAAACCGAATCAACATCATTAACATGTAAAGTCTAAAGAATAAAATCTGCAGTCTTAAACCTAAAGTGTAAATTTTTTAATTCTAATAAAGTGTAAAGCCTAAACTCTAAAGTTTAATCATCAAAAAATTATATGTAAAGTCTAAAGTTTAAAATTTAAAACCTTAACTTCACAGTCTAAAGTCTAATACCAACAGTCTAAAGTCTAAATAAAATCTTTAGTTTACAATTTAAAGCTTAAAGTTTAAAGAGTAAATTCTAAAGTTTAATGACTAAAGTCAAAACCCGAAAGTTTAAAACAAAAAGTCGGAAACCGAAAAATTGGAAGTTTAAAAGTTAAAGATTAAAGTCTAAATCTGTGTAAAGTGAAAAGTCTAAAGTATAATGTCTTATATCTAAAGTCTACAGTCTGAAGTCCAAAGTATAAAGTCCAAAATCGATAGACAAAAATTAAAAGTCTAAAGTATTAATTGTGTCTAAATAAAGTCTAAAGTTTACAATCTAAAGTCTTAATATTAAAGCCTGCATCCCAAAGTGTGAAGTCTAATGTTTAATTCTAAGGATAAAAATTTAAAGTCAACAGTCTAAAGTCTTGAGTCTAAATAAAGTCTGAAATGTAATCACTAAACTAAAGCCTAAAGTCGAAAATTGAAAGTCTAAATTCTAACGTTTAAGTTATTCTGAAACTGTGGAGAAAAGTAAATGTGGTCTTTATACCAAAGGGCGGGGGTCGTCCAGACACCCAGGCCAAGGCATATCGGCCAATTAGCCTCACATCGTTTCTTTTGAAGACGATGGAAAAAATCGTGGACTATCAAATAAGAAGTGAGGTCCTTGGAAAGAATCCGCTGCATCGGGACCAGTTTGCGTGTCAAACTGGTAAATCCACGGTTATGGCCCTTAGCGGGCTAGTCACGAGGATTAAAAAAGCAGTGACATATAAAGAAATTGCCCTTTGTGCCTTTGTGGACATTGAGGGGGCGTTTGATAATACCTCCTATGTATCTATAGAGAGGGCAGCAATGGGAAAAAGGGTTCCACTTTCCACAATTAGGTGGATCCGTTCCATGCTGGAACATCGTGAGATTACTGCCAGACTAGGTGGCGAGTCAGTAACCATCAAGGCCGTAAAGGGCTGTCCCCAAGGAGGCGTACTATCTCCTCTTTTGTGGTCATTGGTTATTGACAGACTACTGGTCCTTCTGAGTAGCCATAGGTTTGATGTCCAGGGCTATGCGGATGATGTGGCTATCATAATCAGAGGCAAGTTTGATGAGGTCATTTCTCATCGCATGCAAAATGCATTCAATATAATATGGCAGTGGTGTTACCAGGAAGGACTCAGTGTCAATCCAAGCAAAACTGGCATTGTTCCTTTTACGAGGAGGACAAAGCTTGCCCTTACAGCTCCCTCGTTAAACGGTACTACTGTGCCTTTTTCCAGCGAGGTTAAATATCTATGGGTTATCCTAGATCAAAGACTGAACTAGAACCAACATTTGTTGAAAGTCCAAAATAGAGCCATCAAGGCTCTCTGGGCCTGTCAAAGACTCTATGGGCGTACTTGGGGACTACAACCAAAAATGATCTACTGGTCATTTCTTACAATCATTAGGCCTATGGTCACCTACGCATCGGTTGTATGGTGGCCTAAAACTGAGCAGAAGACAACGCAAACTTTATTGACTAAGGTTCAGCGTGTAGCCTGCATCGGTGTTACGGGCTCAATGAAGTTATGTCCAACCGCGGAGGTAGAGACACTTCTAGGACTGACACCGTTACACCTGCATATTAAAAAGGACGCTGCAATTATGGCCCCGAAAATGCAGACGGAAGGAAATAGCAAGCCAGGCAATATGGTGGGTCATATGGAAATCCTTAAGGAATTTCAGACAGACCCTACCATAGGAATGCCTTCCGACTGTATGCCAGCTAAACTGGACTTCCACAAACCATTCTGTGTTAGGTTACCTGACCGGGATGTGTGGAGGGCAGGTCAACCATCATTTGAGCTAGGGTCCATGGTATGGTTTACAGATGGATCAAAAACGGAAGATGGGGCAGGGATAGGAATACACGGGAGTGGCACTACCCTCTCGAAGTCCTTGGGTACCAATGCTACCGTTTTTCAAGCAGAAGTACATGCTATAGAACTTTGCGCTAGGATAGGCATAGCAAAAGGCCTAAACGATGCAAAGATTTATATTGTATCAGACAGCCAATCAGCCTTAAAAGCTCTTAGGTCTTGTATCGTTGAGTCAAGGCTGGTATGGGACTGTCTGAAGGTTATTAAACATCTGGCAGGCTCAATTAAGGTAACACTTATGTGGGTTCCAGGTCATACTGGAATCGAAGGAAACGAGGCAGCTGATGGCCTCGCCCGTGAGGGTTCTGCCTCTCCATTTTTTGGACCAGAACCCTTCTGCGGCGTCATTAAGGGACACCTTAGAGCAGCGGTAAAACGCTGGGAGGATGTTCAAAAGTCCTCCTACTGGCGCAGAATTCCAGGTTTACGGCAGGCGAAGAAATTTATATCACCTTCGTCTGTCAGGGTAAAGGAGTGTCTTGAACTTAGGAAACCTGAGTTGAGGCTACTTACTGGCTTCTTCACAGGTCATGTCCCCTTAAGGTATCACCTTAAGAAGATGGGCCTAAGTACGACAGATGGATGCGGCTTCTGCGGTCTGGAAGCGGAATCAGCGGAACATGTTCTGTGCCATTGCCCAGCCATTTTCCAGCAAAGACTGCAACATCTAGGAGGGAGAACAATGAGCCCCGATAGTATGTATCTTGTACCGACCAGTAGTATTGTCAGATTCATTAAGAGCCTGAATATTGATTGGACAGATAATTAAGTAGGGTCCAGCACAATAGATCTTTTGGGTCGCGGTGCGAGGTGGCTTATCGCCCACATGGCCCTCCAGTGAATAATAATAATAATAACGTTTAAGTCTAAAGTTTAAATTTTTAATTCTAAAGTCTTAAGACTAAATAAACTCTAAAATCTAAAGATCAGAGTTTAAAGTTTAAAGATCGTATAAAGTTTTTAACGGACGAGGATCTACCGTATAAGAACGAAGTTTTGTCAGTAACCCCCGTCGGTCGTAGTAGCCGGCTGGGCTTCAGAGGGGGTCGTATGGGACAAATAGGGTTAAACTTGACCAATGCTTGACTAGACCGAAAGGAATAGGACCTGGGGCCATATATACCTAACAGGAGATTGAGCCGGGATAGGCAAGGGGAAAACGATTGATGCAGGAGAACGGCCTACTCCGGCGTTTCAACGGGGGCCCCACCCAGTCTCATGAAGACGCCTCAATGCATGTGCTACCCACTCCTCAGGAAACTAGCTTCCCGAGGATAAGACTCTTATCCAGGTGAGTGCCCGGTAAATCACCAGGAGGGACCTTCAACCCTCCTCCTGATGCTGTAGGTATGATGGTACCGCGGACTCCCTTTAGAGGAAACCCATCCCACAACTTGGCTCCCTTTACTAACGTTCAGCATACACAGGCTGCTCCGGATGACGCCGGCTGACGGGCCGAACTAGTATGTACGGCCCTTAGCAGGTAATGAAGATATCGAACTACCGTTGAATGTCAATACTATTCTAGTAGGCACTACACTTGCAGGTCATCGACATCCAGGGATACGAAGTATACCAGATACAACAAAGTTTTTTTTTACTGGTCTGATAAAACTTTTGTTTAATTTTAATTGTAAGGTAGTGCTATTAGTCATACATATTTGAAACATATAAATTGTTGAATAAAGGTTACAAATAAAATGTTGAAAATGTTGTTTCGTTTAAAATCTATAGTATAAAAGACTCTAGAGTATTAAGTCTAAAGGATAATACAAATTTCGGGCAATTATACCCAATTTAAAAGAACGAGATGTTTTGCAAACGAAGGGATTCCAGAATTGAACGAAATAACACGTCCGCGAACCCTATTGTGAATGAGCTTTGCCTCAAAATAATGTACCAAATTGAATGTAAAAAAAAAATTAAAGATTAAAGTCTAAAGTCGAAAGTAAAAAATTTAATGCTTAAAGTCTAAAATAAGTCTAAATAATGTCAGACTAAAGTTTAGGTTCCCAAGACTAATGTATAAAGTAGTATAAATTCGAATGCCTAATATCCAATATTTAATGTCTAATATATAAAGCCTGAAGTCGAAAAACCGAATGTCTAAAGACAATAGCCTTAATTATAAAATATAAAGTTTAAAGTTTAATGTTTCAAGTGTAAAGTGTAAAAAAATTCAAAAGTTTAATGATCAAACTGAAGTCTAAGGTCTAAAGTCGATCTTGGCAAATAAAAAGTTTGAAGTCTTAACGAAGTCTAAATAAATTCTAAAGCCTAAAATCTAAAGCTTAAAGTCTTAAGATTAATGTCTAAAGATAAAAGTCTACTGTCTTAAATTTAAAGTCGAAAATAATCACTCTAAAGTCTTAAATCGGACTACAGCCTAAATTCTAAAGTCTAATATTTAAAGTCTAAAGGCTAAAGTCAAAAATCCAAATCTAAAGCCCAAAGTTTAAAGTTAAAAGTCTAAAGCCTGAAGTCTAAGTAAAGTCGATAGAAAAAATTAAAAGTCTAAAGTCTTAATTAAGTCTAAAGTTAAAAGTCTAATGTTAAAAGACTGAAGTCTAAAATCTAAGTCTAAAGTTTAAAGTCTAAATTCTATAGTGTAAAGACTAAGGCAGTGATTCTCAACCGCTGTGCCGCGGCACTTTTGTGTGCCGCGAAATTCTAAAAGTGTTCCGCCAAAATTTAGATATATAATTACGTTAATATTATCAAATAATATGATTTAAAAAAAAAAATCCTTCTAACAGGAATAGATATTTAAATCCATAAAAAAAATTTAAATAAAAGTGTGCCGCAACGTTGAGAATCACTGGTCTAAGGTCTAAAACAGACAGTCTTAAGTCTTAAGTATCTTAATTCTAAAGTTTAAAGTTTAAATTGTAAATTCTTAAGTTTAAAAAAAGTTTTAATTCTAAAATCTAAGGTCTATAGTTTAAAATAAACAATATAAAGTTTAAAATCTAAATTAAAAACAAAATCTTAAGGGTAATGCCTAAAATTCGAAGCCTTAAAGTTTAAAGCTAAAATTCTAAAGTTACAAATTGAAAGTCTACGTACAGTCTAGACTCTAAAGTCTGATAAGTTGAAAGTCTAAAGTCTAATCCTTACGGTCTAAATTCAAAATTCTAAAGCTTAAAGTTTTATACCGAAAATCTAAAATCAAAAGCCTAAATTATAGAATCAGAAGTGTAAAGTGTCAAAAGTTTAATACCCAAACTGAAGTCTAAGGTCTAAAGTCGATCTTGGCAAAAGTATAAAGTCTTAATGAAGTCTAAATAAATTCTAAAGCCTAAAATCCAAAGTTTCAAGTCTAAAGATTAATGTCTAAAGTTAAAAGTCTAAACTTTACCGTCTTAAATTTAAAGTCAAAAATAAACACTCTAAAGTGCTAAGTCTGAGTAAAGCCTAAAATCTAAAGTCGAAACCCGAAATCTAAAGCTCTAAGTCTAAAGTTAAAAGTCTAAAATCAAAAATCTAATACCTAAAGTCTAAAGTAATTCTAAGCTCTAAAGTCGATAAAGAAAGTTACAAATCTAAAGTTTTAATTAAGTCTAAAGTTAAAAGTCTAATGTTAAAAGGCTGAAGTCTAAAATCTAAGCCTAAAGTTTAAAGTCTAAATACTATAGTCTCGATTCTAAAATCTAAAGTCTAAAATAAACACTCTAAAGTGTTAAGTCTGACTAAAGCCTAAAATCTAAAGTCTAAAGGTTTAAGTCAAAAACCGAAATCTAAAGCTCTAAGTCTAAAGTTAAATGTCTAAAGTCAAAAGTATAAAACCTAAAGTCTAAAGTCTGAATTCTAAGGTCTAAAGTCGATAGAGAAAATTAAAAGTCTAAAGTTTTAATTAAGTCTAAATATAAAAGTTTAATTTTAAAAAACTGAAATCTAAAATCTATGCCTAAAGTTTAAAGTCTAAATACTATAGTCTAAAGTCTCGATTCTAAAATCTAAATGAAAAAACAAAATCTTAAGTGTAATGCCTAAAACATGAAGCCTAAAGTCAAAAGCCGATAGTCTAACACAAAAAGTCAGAAACCGAAAGTCCAAATTATAAAGTCTAAAGTCTAAGGTGGAAAGTCAAAAATTGAAAGTCTCAAGTTCAAAAATAAACATTCTAAAATCTTAAGTCTGGATAAAGTCGAAAATGTAAGCGTTAGACCCTAAAGTCTAAGCCCGTAGACGAATACCGAAATCTAGAGCCTAAAGTCGGAAACAAAAAGTTTAAATTATAAAATCTAAAGTCTAAATTAAAATTCTAACGTCAAAAGTGTAATACTTAAAGCTTAAAGCCTGAAGTTTGAAGTTTGAAGTCTAAGGTCATAAGTCAACAGTGAAAAATTGAAAGTCTAAAGTTTAGTTAAAAGTCTAAACTCTAAAGTTCAAATTCTAAAATAAACAGTCTTAAGTCTTAAGTGTAAAGTTTAAGGTGTTAATTCTAAAGTCTATAGCCTTAAGATGTAAACCGATAGTCTAAAGCCAAAAGTCAGAATCCAAAAGTCTAAATTATAAAGTCCAAAGTGAAAAGTCAAAAATTGAAATTCTAAAGTTTATAATAAACTGTCTAAAGTCTTAAGTCTAAATAAAGTCGAAAATCTAAAATCTAATGCTTAAAAGCTTAAGTCGAAATATTAATCCCATAGTTAAAAGTCTACAGTCTGGAATCTGAAGTCTAAGGTCTAAAGTCGATAGTGAAAAACTTAAAGTCTAAAGTCTTAATTAGGTCTAAAGTCTAACTTGAAAGTCTAAGTCTAAAGTGTAAAGTCCAAAGTCAAACAGTATAAAGTCTTAAGTCTAAATAAAGTCTAAAATCTAGACTATAATGCCTTAAGTCTGAAGCCTAAAGTCAAAAACCGATAGTCTAAATCCAAAAGTCGGAAACCGAAACTATAAACTATAAAGTCTAATTTCTAAAGTGGAAAGTTAAAAATTAGAAGTCTAAAGTTTAAAGTTTAAATTCTAATGCCTAAAATCTAAAGACGATAGTCGAAAATTGAAAGTCTATGGCTAAAAGTTTTAATTAAATCTAATTAAAGACTAAATTTAAAGTTTAATGTTTAAAGTATAAAGTTCTATGTCTAAAAACCTAAAGTCTAAAACCAAAAGTCAAAAGCTAAAAGTTGGAATCGAAAGTCTAAATTATAAAATCAAATGCCAAAGATTAAAGTTTAAAGTTAAGTCTTAAGTGTAAAGTCTAAAGTCTAAAGTTTAAAGATTCAACTCTAATGTCTTAAATCTTTTATAAAGTCTAAATTCTAATTCTAATGTTTGGGTTGTTCAGAGCTTAGTTCGGAAAACCATGCGCTTGAACTTTGATTTTTGTAGGTACAAGCTTTTAGGTTTTGGTATCGAATCAAAAAGTCAATGTTTCAGAAATTTTTTGACGGATTTCAAATATTTGGAAAACATAACCTGACTTGCTTCTTAATAAGGGAACGGAGTTCAAGATCTTTGCCTTGAACCAAACATTGGAGCCAGTATGGTGAAATGATCAAAAATGCTCGTAAACTTTTAATGAAAAGTTCCCTTCTTGTGCGGCCACAGAATTGCTCGAAATTTTTACTCATCTGAAATTACCTAAAATATCGTCAAACCTATCAACTTCAGCCATGAAGCCTTTTTTATCTTAGAATTTTTAGTGACAAGTGAATGGGACATTTGTGAAACTTACAAGTTTCCATATTTGGTGTCAAGGCATCCCATTATTGCAACTATTATCAGAGCAGCTCATATCATAGGTAACCTATACTAAAGGCACAATGGCCGATTTAATTGATGGATGTTTAGGTGAAGAGATTTGACTCCGAAATTACTTCGTTTGCGCAAAGAGTGTGGGAGCAGCAAAATATAAATTTATGCCGTACATCCGAAATTTTATTTATCCGAATATCTTCCGGTAAGAATTATCAAAGGCTGACAAATATTGAATAAATGTATGGAATAAGTTGTCATCTATGCGCAATCCGGTCATGCTATAGGCTGGTTTGAGGAATTTTATGGTATAAATTTAGCACTTTCCTATTTTGATTTTTCGCGTTTGTATCGATCAACAGTTTTGAGAACAGTCTTCTTTTACATATAATGTGAAATCAATTTAAAATTCTGTACAACCGAAAGATTGGCCGAAATATTAATTTACCAAACTTCTTAGCCAAATATGGTAATTGCGCCACGTTTTATCTCACTCTAGCTAAACAAACGAGCGCACGCATTGAATTATTCCAAATACCATCGTTAGATAATGTTGTTCAAATACCTGAACGTTGTCACATTAATCGCGTTCGATATTATTTTTACGAGCGATATCCAATTCAACTCAGGTAAGTCACAAATCCATATTGATTATCAAACACATTTAATTGAGTTCAATCAACTTCATCGCACATGCACGTACATCTTGTTACTCGCCTGTTTCGTCTGTATTGTGTATAAATGCCAAACAATAATTTTGTTGAATGTATATAGTAAAATACAATTATATCACCGCTGAGGAATACGCCAGGTAATTGTTAATTGAATTGATTTGTTTACACTAAGACTCGTATGAATGCTTTACGCTTATATACGGTTCAACATATTGGTCCACAGTCTGGCACATTATACCCAAAATAAACTGATTGCAAAATGAAATACAAAAACCTTTCTTAAATTGATTTTTTATTTTTTTTGTTTGTTATAATGGCTGACAATGACAACTATACAATAAACCAAATATTTATGTGTTAAGCTGTTTTGTGTGTGAATTAGAAATTCGTTTTGGCAAAACAAAAAAGATTTTCGCAATTATGTTAATCGCGTAATCATATGTTCATAATATATGTACATACAAGAAAAAATTGTAACACTTTTTAAAAATCAATTCGCGCGCGTATATCGTTCAAATCAAAAGTTAACTCGAATCAAATTATGGATGCCTTACGTAATTTAAATTATGTATACAAGCAAAATAATCTCTGGATTTCCGTTTTAATAATTTGAGTGTTTTTTTTTTGCTGCGGCTCTCCATGTCTAACTAGGCAAAAAATAAATTGTGTCGAATTTCACGGGTTTTGTTTATATTTATAGCAGGTTTATAGTTGTATAGAGTCCCGTTTTATAATATTTCGGTTATTTGTTTTTTTTTTTTTATTTTCGTTTGGTTAATTAAATATTTAAATATGCTTTAAATTACCCGCGTATATAAATATACCGCGTGAAAATGCAATTTTTAATTTTCGTACCGCTACTGATGTTGTGTGAAAGGTAAGAATTTTTTGAGTATGTTACGTAAAATTTTTCGCACGATTAAATTAATTGGATTGGTGATTTGAATATAAAATTTTATCGAATTTGGTAAATATAAATTTATATGTTGGGGAATTTTGGTACCGGAAATATGTAGCAGTGAGTTTTGTCGTGTAGCATTTTTTACTGTGGTGACCACCATCTACACCGTAAAAAGTGTATATGAAAAGTGTGAGACCATTCTACGTGGCGAACAGCTTTTGCTATCTTGATGCAGCTTGAACTCCAGAAATCCCATATATGTATATTCAACCTTTTTATAGTCTATATTTCAATAAAATTCAATTTAGGTTTTAAATCATTTGAACGTTCATGACAACGATACCACATCCACTGTTGAATGTGAAATGTTTTTAGTTAGTATACTCAGTTTCATCAAAATCGGTATAATAATTTTGGTGATTATCTCGACCTTACCATTTCCTCGTGGAACTCCGGTTGCCACTATATGTACATCGACGGTTTGTTCGTCATAATATTATTATTATTGATTGATTGAAGGGGCATGTGGGCGATAAGCCACCTCGGACTGCGACCTAAAAGATCTATTTTGCTGGACCCTACTTAATTATCCGTCCAGTCAATATTCAGGCTCTTAATGAATCTGATAATACTACCGGCCGGTACAAGAAACATACTATCTGGGCTCATTATTCTCCCTCCTAGATTTTGCAGTTTTTACTGGAAAATGGCTGGGCATTGGCACAGAACATGTTCCGCTGATTCCGCTTCCAAATCGCAGAAGCGACATCCATCTGTCGCACTTAGGCCCATCTTCTTAAGGTGATACCTTAAAGGGACTGACCTATGACGAAGCCAGTAAGCAGCCTCAATTCAGGTTTCCTAAGATCAAGATACTCCTTTACCCTGACAGACGAAAGTGATATACATTTCTTCGCCTGTCGCAAACCTGGAATTCAATGCCAGTAGGAGGACTTTTGTACATCCTCCCTGCGTTTTACCGCTGCTCTCAAGTATCCCTTAGTGACGCCGCAGAAGGGTTCTGGTCCAATAAATGGAAAGGCAGAACTCTCACGGGCGAGGCCATCAGCAGCTTAATTTCCTTTGATTCCAGTATGACCTGGAACCAACATAAGTGTTATCTTATTTGAGCCTGCCAGGTGTTTGATAACCTTCAGAGAATCCCATACTAGACTTGACTCAACGCTATAAGACCTAAGAGCCTTTAAGGGCGATTGGCGGTCTGATACAATATAAATTTTTGCATCGTTTAGGCCTTTTGCTATGCCTATCCTAGCGCAAAGTTCTATAGCATGTACTTCTGCTTGAAAAACGGTAGCATTGGTACCCAAAGACTTCGAGAGGGCAGTGCCACTCCCGTGTATTTCTATCCCCGCCCCAACTTCCGTTTTTGATCCATCTGTAAACCATACCATGGACTACCTCCACACACCTCGGTCAGGTAACCTAATACAAAATGGTTTGTGGAAATCCGGTTTAGCTGGCATACCAGATGACCCACCACATTACTTGGTTTCTGCCTGCGTTTTCAGGGCCATAATTGCAGCATCCATTTTAACATGCAGGTGTAACGGTGTCAATCCTAGAAGTGACTCCTTCGCAGCGGTTGGACATGTTTTCATTGAGCCCGTAACACCGATCCAGGCTATAAGCTGAACCTTATTCAATAAAGTTTGCGTTGCCTTCTGCTCAGTTTTAGGCCATCATACAACCGATGCGTAGGTAACCATAGGCCTAATGATTGTAAGAAATGACCAGTACATCATTTTTGGTTGTAGTCCCCAAGTACGCCCATAGAGTCTTTGACAGGCCCAGAAAGCCTTGATGGCTCTATCTTGAACTTTCAACAAATGTTGCTTCCAGTTCAGTTTTTGATCTAGGATAACCCCTATCGTATAACGAGAAAGCTGTAAGCGCGAGCTTTTTCCTCCTCGGAAAAGGAACAATGCCAGTTTTGTTTGGATTGAAAGTAAGTCCTTCCTGGTAACACCACTGCCATATTATATTGAATGCATTTTACATGCGATCAGAAATAACCTCATCAAACTTGCCTCTGATTATGATAGCCACATCATCCGCATAGCCCTGGGCATCAAATCCATGGCTACTCAAAAGGACCAGTAGTCTGTCAATAACCAATGACCACAAAAGAGGAGATAGTACGCCTCCTTGAGGAGAGTCGCCATCTAGTCTGGCAGCAATCTCCCGATGTTTCACCTAATTGTAGAAAGCGAAACCCTTTTTTCCATTGCTGCCCTCTCTATCGATCCATAGGAGGTATTATCACACGCCCCCTCAATATCCACAAAGGCCCAAAGGGCAATTTCTTTGTATGTCACCGCTTTATCAATCCTCGTGACTAGACCGCTAAGGGCCATCACAGTGTATTTACCAGTTTGATAGGCAAACTCGCTGAGGCTAATTGGCCGATATGCCGTGGCCTGGGTGTCTCGACGACCCCTTCCCCTCCTTTGGTATAAAAACCACATTAACCTTTCTCCACAGTTTTGGAATATATTGATTGATTTAATAGTTAAAAGCATGAATTAGCATACCATTTTGAAGTAAAGCTTGAAAGATACCGTTCCCTCCAGCGGATTTGAAAGGTTTGAAAGACCCAATACCCCATCGCACCTTGCTGGGTGTGAACATTTTTCCAGAGAGACCCCAGATTCTACTGTGAGGCGCATAGGCCACCTCACCTGAGGCATCATGCGGGTCTTCTTCGACTCCTACCACTACTGAATCCGGAAAGTGGGTCTCTAACAGTACCTCTACGGTTTCCCTCCGGTTTCTAGTTAACCTTCCATCTTGCTTCTGGAAAAGTCCTAAACCATTTGAATGATCCCTGGAAAGGACTTTCTGGAGACGAGCTGCAGATGGCATTTCATTGATTCCCTCACAGAAATTCCTGCAGGTAGCTCTTTTAGATCTTCTTAATTCGAGATTATATTCTGTCCAGGCCATCTTATATTCGCCCCATTCACCGGTGCGTTTAGTCCTGTTGATCTTATCGATTTTTTCCTCAGTTTACCCAGCGTTCCGTTTCACAAAGGGACCATCTTTGTGGACTCTCTGCGCTTAACCGGGCAGCTGTTCTCGTAAGCCAAGTGTATAGAATTATGCAGCTGGTTTGAACAGATATCCAAACCCTCTAGAGGCTCTATGTTCCTCACAACCAAGGGAGTTACTGATTCGAGTGAGACCCTATAAGAGTCCCAGTCGGTCAGTTTTGGAATTCTAATTTCCTACCGCTGCATGGTCTCGGCCCCCAAATCGAATCTGATGTGCAAGTGATCCGATAATGAGGCCTCTTCAGACACATGCCAGTTTTTGACCAGATCGCTGGAATGCGGACTAGCAAGTGTCAAATCTAATAATCGGATTTATAAAAGTAGGTATCCTTCCCCTATTGACAATATCTACATTATTTGAGATCAGAAATTCAAAAAGGTACTCACCAGGTAGGAACAGTAAGGTACAGTAAGGACAACCTCAGGAAAACCAGAGGGCAAGATTCCAACGATCTCCGACTCCGCGGCCTGCCTAAAGATAACTCCAGATCGGACCGCAGAACCCGAGACCGCCGGGACAGATTCTTCCCCCTGGCCTTTTATGTCCCGGTGGAGTACCCTCATCCAACCGGATTTGCTTCGACGGTGGGGTCTCAGTAAGAGCACAAGTCTCCCTTTGTGGCCACACCCCCAGAAGCCTTGTCTCGCTTCCGGGAGTTTTGCGCTCAGCAAGAAGCCTCTTATACCGCTTTTTCGCGGCACTACACATTTTCACGCGAGGAGCCGCGACAGGTTTGTCAGTGGTGTGGACCTTACCTTTCGCGTCCTCTCCGACGTCTTAGCCTCCCTGCTTTCACATAGGAGATACCCCCACTTACGGGGTCGAGTCCTCATCTCCTGGACCGAGTCCTCATCTCCTGAACTAATTTCTCAAGCACCGAACGGAGCTCCCCATCCGATGGACCACTCATCGATAGTCCCACAGCGGAAAGAGGGCCGAGGTCCCCGAAAACCACTAAGTAACTATCGCTGGTGAGTGACGCTTTAGGAACGTCACCATCCCTATTTTTATTTACTTTGTTTGACATTTTATTCCCACGAGTTACTGGGAACTGAAAATCGCCTGTGGGATACCCAGCTTTAAGACAGGAAGGCTAAATAAAACTGGAAGGAGCCTGGTATCCAGAGTCCGCATACTTAGGACTGATTAACCTATCAGCCATATTCAAGGATTCCTCCTTTAGCGCCGTACTTTAGCCTGAAATGTACCAAATGCCAAAACCACCCTCGTCATATTAACTTTTGAACTCAATTGATGTAAAACATGATCCGGCGTCGCATATTATTCGCCTTTGGTTTCACAATGTCATTTGTTGTACAGAGAATCGGTCTATGACTTCTTTAGTGGTAGTAGATGTCGTTGGATAAATCTTCGAATGTATTTTTCTACTTTATCGCTCAGTTTTTCAAGATAAAACTCTTGTTTGACAACATCTTGAAAATTTTTAGATGGAAAGTAATCACTGTCTTATATCACATTATTAATTTGACACTGCATTTCTTCTGGTGCGACAACCAAACGTGAACCATCTTTCATTTTGTACAAGATATCAATCGTCATAATTTGGGTTAGTCGGAATCATTTAAGATTGTTAGTATCTATAAATGTGCATCTTTTTGTTTGATCGTATCGTTGGAAACTATTTGTCAAAGGTATTATCTACGGTTGTCTTCATAAATTCGGGATTTACTCCCAATTAATCAACAACCATTATTTACGGCCTGTTTAATTATTTGTTTGAAGATTCGTTTTCTTAGTATAATAATGTCATCAATGTAAATTATGACTTCACCTTTCTTAATAAACTTCTCGAACACGTTGTTCATAAATCATATAAACACGGCAGGGCTATAGCAATACAGAAAAGGCATTTTGATAAATTCGTATTGGTTTGAGTCTGTAATAAATGCTGTATATTTTCGGTTTTCACGATCTACATCTACAAGAAAGAAACATTCTTTCAAGTCCAGTAAGTTTATTGTATACTATGTACTGTATTCTTTTCCATACTAATTTGCGGGCTAATTTGTTCACCTGTTCTTCCATATTCGGTATTGGTGTCGCTGTGCGACAGGTGTTTCATCTCTCAATATTATTTTGGCTACAATTTCAGTACCAACGTTCTTTTGCAGATTGTATTGTGTATTCAGATCCAATTTGAAATCATCTACTTCAATTTCATTACTTGCAATGTTTCGTCATCATTAGGATTATTCTGCAAATCGCAGATTTCGTCTGTACTTTTTCTAGTCTATCGTTCGATAGACAAAATCGACACCAATCTTTGTTTAAGTCGGATTTTTATGAACACATAACATTCCAAATTGGAAATCATAATCGTCAATTATAATCTTTGCTAGACATTCCTTTACTATTTACATATTTGAAGCCAATTCCATTGATTAATATAATTTTAGAAAATAATAGTGGTGAGATCCTAGCTTTACATAGATGTTTACCAAATTACCGTGATGCAACTTCCAGTATCAATTAAAGCGTTAATCGTACAGTGTTGGTTCACTGATTCGATTTTTGTCCAAACTCAAGGAATATCAAGCATTTTGGTCCGAGTTCTTTGTAACGACAATTTTTCGAATCGTATCTTGTAGATTTCGATATTATCAGTCCAAAGCCCATCATTTTGTTATTTTCGTTGCCAATTATACCAGAAATGTGATATATTGAATTACGAAATTTTCTTCTACATCACGCAATATGGCAATTTCACTCCTCTTGTACACATACTCGATACAAATTTCATTTGTTTTTTTGGTACGCAATTTTTTGATGAATTTCGGCGGCTATATATTTCTCTAAGAACTCTTTTCTCAGTACGCCTTTCAATTATTCCCACGTCTTAACTCAAGCATCAATTTTGCGTTTCTAGCTATCTCGTCATTTTCTTCAAAATTCTTCAATCATTTATCATCACTAATTGTTCCTATTCCGTCCAATTTAAGTAACGATCTTTCCAAATCGTTAGAAGAGAACACAACTGGTTTAACATACAATTCTCGGCTTCTTGATTCGTCTTTGACTTTTGAAGGTATACTGTTACATTGGTCGTATAAATCTTCAATTGAATTCCTCATCCTCCCTCTATCGACTATTCACAACGATTTTCGCCTTCTTCGAAATTGTCCAAATATCCAATGCAGAGTGTTTGCAAGAATAATTTGTAATGTAGGTTGGAAATGATTATCTCGGAAGAAATCCCGTTTTAATTAAAGGCACAAAATTGTACAATTACTTATGTAGATATGGAAATTAATATGTTGTGGTGGAAACCATCAAATTGAAGAATCTAGCATTCTATTCAGTATTTAATCGCCCATCCCTCCAGCATCTTGCAATGTATTCCAAGCTTAAGTTGACTGTGTACAATCTGATTTTTAATTTTTGTGTTAAGGGGTTGTGTTTAAGGGTTGTGCTTAGGAATGGCTTTCTGAATGTGTCCTCATTTGCATATGGAACGACTCACAGCATAACCATAAAAGGAATTAAAGGACTAAAGAAATAATGACAAGAGAGGATTAAAGAGGATCGGGAGTTCAGTCTTCAAGAATCCTACTTTTGATATTGAGTTTGAATCTCTGAATATTGTATGACACTAGGCATTGCCCCTTGATATTCCGATGAAAGAAAGATTTGTGAAACTGTTTGCATATTTTAGTTCCAGGTTGTACCTGTGAACTGATCGTTCTAATGTAAATATTGGCCTAAATAAAGTAGGCTTAAGATCGTAGATTCCGTCGAACACTTGACATGAAAATATTTGCTGAACACACATTCAGAATGTGAGAAAGATTGCCAACGGTAGAAGAGATGGTAGTATTCGAAATAGTACGACATAGTCGGTTCTGATTTGGTAAGGCAATAGAATTCCCAGTCCTTGTTATTAAAATACGAAAATATGGGGTATTCGGGATCACCTTTTGGAGAATCGGTTTGTCCATTTTCTTGCAGAAATCTTTAACCTTTCCCTTTTCCTTTTCCTTAGAGTTACGTTATATTATGGGTCAGAGAGTTTTGTTGGGTTATTGAATCGTTCAGATTCTTGGCCTTGACACGCATAAATGGAGAACTTGAGTGGATGCATTAATTCATGTCTCTGTGAGTCCATTAGCAAAAGCGTTGTCATGGCCGTGTTAATGGAGGTCTATCGGACCAATTAACTTTAAAGTTTTAGCGCTTAGGCATCACCACGCTCCTATTTGATACCGAGTTGCAGAAGGTCATACTTAGCTGGATAGCGAAATATTAACTTTGGACCGAGAGGACCAAATTTATTGAAATCCCGCCAGGATGGATTTTTTTTTACCAATCTGTTTCCATGCTCAAAGTGGAGAATTCAAAAGCTTTTGGAACATGTACGGCAAGAGAATCGGGTACATACTTTCAGTTCATAGTTGAGTTGAGGATTGAGTAAGGATTGATTTGCGGATTGAGTTGGGGTTGAATTGAAGTTGAGTTTAGTGTGGGTTAAATTTGAGTGAGCAGTTTAGTTGGGGATGTATTTGGCCATTGAACTGAGAATTGAGTTAGAGTTAGAGTGAGTTGATTTGAGTTGAGTTCATGTTGATTTGGGAGTTGAGGTGGGTATTAAGCTTCTGGTTGAGTTATGGGCTAAGTTGGAGATCAAGGTGGGGTTGGATTAGGGTTGAGTTGGGGTTGATTTGAGGTTACGTAAGCGGTTCAACAGAGAATTTATTGGGGGTTGTGTGCAGGGCCGAGTTGGAAATTAGCTTGAGTTCTTTTAAGTTGAGTTCATCTACGCATGTACTTTTCAAACTAAGTATATTGTTTTAAGGAATGAGTTAGGCATTGAGTTTGAGATTAAATTGTGGGTTTATTTGGGGGTCAAGTTAGAGATTAAGCATGAAGTTTCCGAGCCATGTTCCTAAAGGTATTAAGTTGAAGGCTAAATTTGGGATTGAGTTGAAAGTTGAGTTGGGGTTAATTTGAAGTTGAGTGAGCTGTTTAATAGGGGATTTATTTGGGGTGAGCTAAGGGTTGAGCTAGAAGTTAGCTTGATTTGAATTCATGTACCTACGCAAGAATTTTTCCGTCCATATTGATTTGGGAATTGAGAAGGGCGTTTATTTTTTTGTTGAGTTGGGGGCTGAGGTTGTGGTCGAGGGATTTAAGATTGGTGGGGGATTAGTTCGGGAGTTGAGTTGAAATTTAAATTGTTAGTTAGCTTAAGTTGTTCTGAGTTATGAACGCATACAGTTTTCCGGATCGTTTTCGGAGGGTTTTCAGTTGTTAAACCGTGGGTTTTTTTTGGCGTTGAATAGCGGTTTAGTTGAAGTTGAAAGCGGGAAGAGGTGTTAATTTGAGGGGCGAATTGATGATTTAATTAAAGGTCAGATTGAGTTGATTTAAGTTGGTTTTATATACGCCTGTAGTTTTTCGAATCGAGTTTATTTAGGATTGAGTTGAACGTTGAGTTTAGAGTAGAATGGATAATGAAGATTTGGCTCAAGCAGAGGTTGTTTTGAACTTGAGCTAGCTCGAATTGAGGTTGAGTAAAGGGTTCAGTTGTGAAATATTTGAGGGTTGAGTTAAGGTTAGGTTAAATTTATTTTAGTTGTGTTTACATGTACTTGTAGTTTTCGGATCGTGCTGACTTGAAGATTAACTTGTGCATTGAGGGCGTCTGATTGTATTAGGTTTAGTTGGAGTTGAGTACAAGTAAGTAAGTAGTAGTATAAGAGTCTAACGTAAGCATGTAAATTTTAAACCGTGTGGATTTGAGGATTGAGTTGGGCCTTATGTTTTGTGTTTAATTCAAGTTTAAGTTATGGTCGTGTTGGATGTTGAGTTGAAAATGAGATGGAGTTGAGTGAGAAGTAGTTGGGGATTTATTTTAGGGTTCAGTTGCAGTGGAATGAAAGGGTTTTGTTATGAATTTATTTCGGGATTGAGTGGTAGATTTAGTTGAGTTGACATCTGAGTAGGAGGTTGAGTTGAAGATTTAGTTAGGGTTGATCCAGGGGTTCAGGCAGGGTCTTGTTTGTGACTTGAGCTTGGGGTTAGGTTGAGTTGACTCGAAAAGAGTAAACGTATGTATGAAATTTTCGAACCGAAGTTGTGATCAGAACTTGTGAGGTTTCAGCACTTTACGTTTATGTTATTATTCTGTAACTCTAGTATTTTACGGTACCTAGCTTGACAGCAGGAATGCTTTAGTCCCTGTAATTTTCAACCTAATATCCTTCGCAATATTCTTATATTTCATTAATTCTCACTTTTCAGCTGACACCTCCTTAGATCAGCAAAGGGTAAGATTTTTCTATTTTTTTGCAGGATTGCTCTTCGGAATTAAGTCGACTAACTTTTTACTTGTAGTGGAAGACCTATCGTTGATTTTAGTTTGACTCTAATCAAGAGTATCTTGATTACTCACACTATAAATTACTACTAATTACTACTTTTCTTACTACTTTGAGCTATTACAGGGTTCTTTGAAGTGTTTCAATTTTCTGAACATATCTACTTGTCCGACATCACATATCCAGAAAAGGCGTCTAATAATTTAACTCCTCTTATGATATATGATGAGTCTAGATTGATATGTAGGCTTCAAGTAATTTCGAAAGTGACATCAATTTTCAAAACTGAAATACGCTCTGGTTTGAACTAACGCGTCTTGCAAATTCAGCGTCGAATTTCCAGGAAAATTCACCAATTTCCAACCGACCTCCTGGAGTCCCGCACCGCAGAAAGCACAATTATTGATCGGCTGGATCTCTCTCTAACTACTTTCATATGATAAATTTAGGCTCTATGTATAAAATTTTAAAAATCGGTTTTATGGAGCTTGTCGCGGTAAAGAAAGCCTTCGTAAGGATGATGTAGCTTCCTTTTGTTTTTACGTTGTAGTTAATAAAAATTTAAAGGGGCCCTCCTTTTTAATGTGGCACATTATTTTGTATTTTTATGGGATTTTTATTTTCAGGAATCTGATAGTATCCCAAGAAACTCCATTCCTGCCTTAAATGGAACCTCTGAAAAATTTGGTATCTGATTTAACCAACACATTTGTTGATTAAAAATTGGTAGCAGCACATTCAAATGATGAATAAAGGTATCGGTTTTGAAGCTTTTCTAGAAGTGATTTCACCACCTATCTATTTTGTAACCGGTGGACGGTCATCGCTACGTAACCAATTTTATCTGGCAACTTTTTTTAATAATCTAATCCATAACATATTTAGAGGCTTAATAACTGTCCTGAGTTTTTTCAGTCGAAATGTTCTGGTTTTAAACACTTTTTCAGACTTTGTCCACGTTTAGTCATTTTTGACCTTGTCACATACAGCAGAAACTAAAACTCCCTCAAATATTCTTTTATAGCTCAACTTGTAGCGATTATATCATTAAAAGCCAATTACAATGTTAAGGGCCCTGATTCGATAAGCAAAGTCTTATTAATACAAAATCAAAAATACGATAGAGTTTAGAAAAACGCTTTTGGATTGGTCTACTTAATAATACGTTTATTACCTACACTAGATTGTGGATTTGAACCACCTTACAGTTGTTCCTTAGTTGATATATTGTACTCGTAGCCTACCGTCTCTATGCGATGTAAAATTGCTCCCCATTTTCAAAATTCTGAAATGGCCTTTAGGCTGATGTATTACCGCTACTTGTCCCGTTCGGCTTGAATATATTTGGGAATTGGTTGGTCGTCTCAATGGACATTGGGGCGGGAAAAATTTCGATTACCCAATACATGCATTTTTAAATAATCCTAATGATTCAAAATAAAGAAACTATTTTTAGTCATTTCCATCACAGCCAAATCTCTTTGAACGGGTGATCCTTAATTTTCGATTCGGGTTATGTTAGAGGAACGTGATTTCTGTACAATGTAGGTACCAATATAACCGTTCAAATATTTAATTTGGTCACTTAAATTTGGTGAATCAAAAATGAATGATAATTATCAGATCCATTGATTCTAGAAAATCGTTAAATGCATTGCTCAGTGAGCATTAGTCTTCAGTGCATTAATATTAAAATCGTAGATTACAATAACGTCGCTAAAAGAGGGATGTTACGGATTTAGGGTATTTTTTAAATCAAGAGTCATCAGGCGGTCGAACGAACATCAGATGGTCGAAAGAAAACCCCAATCAAAATTTTAGATTTGCCAAATGAAATTTCAATAAAACTAAATTCTTAAATTTCCTAAATTTTTTCCGTCTCTTACCTATCGATTAACGCCATCCATTCAAGGCCGGAGCCTTGTCTCCGAAACACAGATAATATTAAATGGAACAACGTTACTTATAAACTCTTTATCGTCTAGCTTCCCGACAAACAATCTCAATATTTAGTACTGCAAAATAACTGATGGGGGACTGGAAGACCAAAGTGTATTTTAGCAGACTTCACTTTCCTCAAATACTGTAAAAAACCGTGTTTTGGAACACCTCGAGCGGGCTCTAATGTCTGAACGAGGACCGTAGGGTACTTTACAGTCAAATTGCCGACAATTTGTAAGTGACATTCTCTGTAAATAAACCGTTATTTTGTGGGTATCAGATAACGTTATGCAGTCCCCTTACCCTTAATATGTAAGTGAAATTGTTGCATATAAAACCGTCCAATAGTCGAACATTTACATGTTAAATTTACCGTAAATCAACCGCCACTTTGTGTGTATCAGGTAACATTCTACAGTCCACTTGCCGTTAATATGTAAGTGAAATTGTCGGATAAAAAATCGTCCAATTGTCGAACATTTATATGTGAAATTTGCCGTAAATGAGCCATTCCTTTGTAGGAATCAGGTAACATTCTACAGTCCACTTCCACTTGCCATTAATATGTTAGGACATTTATTTGTGAAATTTGCCATAAAGAAACGTATCAGATTTCAGATAACATTTTGCAGTCCCCTCACCGTTAATATGTAGGTGAAGTTTTCGGATAAAACACCGTCCAATTGACGAACATTCGCAAGTAAAATATCTCAATTGAATTTTTCGGCTTTTTTATAGACAAATATATTAATTGTTCATGGCAATCCCAATATTTTCGATTTGGTAAATCAGAAAAATAAAGAGGCCAACCTCTCATAACATATCTACTGAAAAAAGTGGAAATATCACTCTCCCCTCCCTGTAATCTTAGCCCAAGGCCCTAAGAGTTATACCAATGTATTACTCTGTAAAAATGAGAACCCTCCATGAGTTCTTTATGTTGATAGTTTGGTTTCGTACTGAAAAGTTGGTATACTCTTCAGGTAGCTAAGACCAAAATTCAAAAAATTCCACTCCAGCCACTTACATTAAGTATCTGGCCAGAACGTACTGACATAGCGAATTATTATTCACTACATCAAATATCAAAAAACCCATGGAGAAACCTCATTTGTGTGTGTATTATGCCCACACGAATATTTATCTATAAAAAAGCTGAAAAATTCAATTGATTACAGACAGACAAATTAAATTCTTAGTAAAATATCTCGTAAGGTGGGAATTTATCATGGACGATGTATGTAGGGGATAACGTAGCTATCCACCACAACGGCGTGAGATTCCTACTCACTAAAACCACCTCCTGCATCCTTTCCCCCCGGAACGACCGCTAGGTATTACTTCGAAAGGGAAGGATTTTGTACTAACTGTAAGATCACATCTCCCACGCAACTGAAAGGTGCGAGTTACCTTGCTTGGCGACGTTGGCGTTCCAACCGTCGCAACTCCTTAATCGTTGTTGTTGCAAAATTTGCTCCAGCACTCCATGCTTCTGGGGACGATAGCATCACTTCAACTATGTTCTCTGGGGTAATATCAAATTGATCGAGGACTCCAGCAAGCACTTCTCTATTTCCCTGGAACCGTGCGCATACAAAAAACACGTGTTCAGCATCTTCTGCGGAATCTCTAAAGGATGGGCAATACGTCATGCCCAATCATGCCCAAAACGATTTAGGTATGATCGAAAGCATCCGTGACCTGTTAAGAACTGTGTTAGGTAAAAATCAACCTCGCCATGCTTACGATTTCCTATTTCAGGAATTAGTCGTCGAGTCCAATGGCTCTTCTCCGAACGGTTCCAACGCTGTTTCCAATCGATAAGAATATCCCCCCCCCCATTGGTCTATCCGGTGTTCCTCCATGGCTATTATTTTATGACTTTTGCCGTTCCGCTGCCAGCAGATCAATTGGGCACATTCACGCAATGACGCAGGCTGCTTCGTCCGAAAGAGTTCTGTGCGTTCGTTTTCCACTCTAAGTGCGCAGCTGCGATATACGGAGTTAGAACTACGACGATAGGATAGCACCTGCAGCGCTTGAGCCCATATAGGGGACACATAGAGCATTATAGATGTTACGACACCGACTAATAATCTTCGTCGTCCTTGGTTTGGTCCGCCGACATTCGGCATTATACGAGAGAGAGCCTTGCTAGCTCTGGCTGATTTCTCACTGACGTACTTTATGTGCTCCTTGAATGACAACCTTGCATCGATTTGTATCCCTAGGTACCTTATCGAGGGTTGCGAGAAAATCGTATGTGCCCCGATCCTAATGGAAATTGTTTCCAGAACCTTTCTGCTGGTTATAAGCACAGCTTCCGTTTTTTGCTTCCGCCAGTTTACGGCTTGAAATAAGCTAACTGCAAGCCTACTGACGACAGCCATTGATGGATAGTCGATAAAGCTTCATTACAGATCCGCACTATCTCCTCCATGTGTTTGGCGACGACCACTAACGCTATGTTATCGACAAACCCAACAACCTTAGCTTCGATAGACAGTCTAATTCTCAAAACGTCATCGTACATAATATTCCAAAGAGTTGGACTTAACACAGGCCCCTGTGGGACACCACCAGTTACACCATATTCTTTAATTCCGTCATCTGTATTGAACTTCAGAAATCTGTTACGGAAATAATCTGCCACCAACTTCCTGAGGTATGCTGAAATCCCCAATCTGTGGAGTGCATTTTGAATACAACTCCATCTTTCCGTGTTAAATGCATTTTTTACATCCAGGGTCACAATAGCACAGTATTTGTTTGAGCCCCTTTTTCATCTTTTGTCATCAAAAGCCTCTCTAGCTATTGTAACGAAACGAAGTGGAGTTATGACTCAACCATCTACATTAAGTTCAGGATTGAAACACAACTACCAAATCACCTCAGTTAACAGATATCCGCGTCATTTTATTGTCTCTGGGCGGTCGTTTTGCCGGCTAAAGCTCAGGGGAAATGCGTGGGTTTTCCAGAGACATGACGCGGATCTAGTTGGACCGCAGGATGGGAAATAAAGGGGTAGGAAACAACAGCTGATTCATATACTCACCTATATGAACTATACATACCTTGAACTCATCTCGGAAAATTTCCTCTACTCGGTCATCTCAATCATTAACAATATGGTGGATAGCGAACGAAACCGATTTTTTTTTTAAATGACAAGAACAAAATTTAGAAAATAAAAATCTTTATTCAAATACGCAAGAATTAAGCGAAAGTAAAAAAAATAAAAATAGACAACGAAGATTATTTTCCAAAAAAAAACAAAAAAAAAACAAAAGAAGAAAAACAAATTCTTAACATCTAAGATAAGACCCTGTACCCTAAGCTAACTAGCTATTCTTAAAAAAAAAGGAGATGTAAATTTGCAAAAAAAAAGTAAATCTCTCTGTCTCTCATTCAAAACCAAAACATGCCAATTTTCTTTATAATTATCTCGAGGCGGTGTAGAACGGGTCTTACGAACGTCTCTAAATCTTTATTATTTTTGTTGTGTTTTTACGCTTTTAGGAATCACATCCATTGCCAAACCCTTCTCGGAAACCCTATATCTATCATTATATATGTGTATGAACCAATGCGAATGTGTATGACACCCTGTATATATATCCAGAATCATCATCATACATGAAAGGGCGTTATCTTCTCCAGGCATATTATTTTTCGTATTTTCGTCCTAGAAAAAAAAGCGCCGAGCCGATTTTTTTCTGTAGAGGCTGAAAGTACTCCATTTTAGGTGTCCAAACGTCGGGCGAAAGAATTTCGGAGACACCGCACTTTTTTTTTAAAACCGACTCCAGAGCACCGTGAATAATGATCAATGATTTAGGATGCGTTTTGTTTTCGTGTTTGAATCGGTTTTTGTCGATAAGTACATTTTTCTAAATAATCTACTTTTGTTCGCTTAATATTTGCTTTCTCCATGTTTTTTTAAAATCGGATAGCCTTCGTGTAGATATTTTCTGTTTCGCTTTAATTTTTCAACCGACATTTTACAGTTTTGAAACCGTGAATCCTATTGAGGTTAACAATTGTTTGTCGGGCTTATCTGCTTTTAAAATGTAATGAGCATTAAAATGATAAATACATTCAAATAGCTTGCAGTTGATTTGCTAACAAATTTATGGACTATGTTGGTATTTTGTTCCTTACAAGTAACTTCAACCTCAAACAGTCCTCTGTTTTGCTGTTTAGCTCGTCTCGGTGTTCAGAAATTCTAACGTCTGTTTTTTTAAAAAATGAGAGTCTAACGTACGATCATAATCTTTCAATCAGTACCGCGAAGTCTTTGTTGGTTGAGATCTTGTGTAGAAATACATGTAAAATAACCTCCGAAACGTTCTTTACGATTTATCTGGGCTGCCTCACCGACCTTGAGAGTGCTACCTATTTCATACGTCACGTTTCACTATCCTTACTCATTCTAAAGTTTAAATTAAGTTGAGATCTCATTGAGCTGTGCGCCTAAAGTAGCCAGCGAATGCTATTTTCGAGATGCTTTTTGTCTACAAGTTAACAAATTTTGAGTTTCGCTAAGCCTTTATTTGTTGAAAAGTTATAAGTTTCTGAGCGATTGCCATTTGGCACGCCATACAAATCAAATGCAAAACATAATACTACGTCAATTTTTTTTAATTTGTATGGCTATAACTTTAATTATAGCACAACTCAAAGTTTATCTGTAGTCGATAATTTAAGATCTCAATCTCAAGGACAAATCAATTTTTATAACACAACATTTGAAGATTTCGGCGGATCGGAAGCTGAGTATAATTAGAAATACTGCAGTTGTTCCTTGACTGTAGTGTAATTCGAATTCTGCACAAATCATTATGGAGGATTTCAGTTTTCAGTTAGTGCGAAATTGTGTGCGATGTTTGAATAGCTCTGCTCATTTTAAAATTGATCGAAAACGTCGACAACAAAATATTTTATTATTCAAACAAAATCACCAGTACATAAAAAGCATATTTCATTCATTGTAGTAATAACGTGTAAATGACGTTCGACCAGAATCCGACTTGAAGCAAATATTATGTCCACATAAAAAAAAAATTAGCTAAATCTATAAAATATTTAAAATCATCGATCTAACTAAAACTAAGCCACGCAGCATGCCATATAACAAAATGTAACTAACTAAGATGAGTGCCATCTGATTTACGGCAACAAAAGTTCGAAGCTTTAAGTTTTACCCAAGAAAAATTAAAAGTTCAACCGAAAAAAGGTTTAAAACTTCACTGAGTAAAAAATGTTAACACTGCCATCTACAATTAAATACTAAAACTAAATAAAAAAAACTTTGTAAATGTACAACTGTATTCCACGAATTACCAATTTACATAATCACCTCACAAATTAACAATTTCATCGCACCTGTATAAAAGCTAATTCGCAATACAGCTTACCTTTCTGTAGTAAACTATTAGACTTATTAAAATTCAAGGTTAATCGACGTGACATTTAACATTTTCCAAAAAAAAAAAAAAAAAAAAAAAATCAACATTTTTTCTATATTAAATATTCATGAATGAAGAAATTCCTAAGAATATAGTAGAACCCTCGCATCTTAGTTGATTTATCATAAAATTATGTACACTTATTATATGCACTTTGTTATGATGGGAAAATTCCCATCTTAGATTCAAACAACATACATACACATTCAATTAGGCTACCTGTGATCCTCATCAAAATATTATACATCCAAATACAATAGTAAAACAATTCCAAGAAAAACAGGTAATTTCTTCAGACAAAATGTAACTTCTTATAGCTAGTCTTCATTTTTATTTGATACTTTTCGTTATTTTTCGTGTATAACAATATGTAAGGTGTGTGTGATTTTTGTCTGTATTATTGCGCGATCATATGTTAGTGTTGTAAAATAAACGAGCAACCTGAAATGGATAAATAAGAAGTGGATTAAGAAGTATAAATAAGAATGATGGTTGGTATGAAGAAGTTGATATTGTGTATGTGTTTTGTGTACCTGTGCGAGTTTATTTTAGTTCTTACATTTATAGTTTTTAACAATTTGTATGTTTTCATATTATGATGTTTCATATTTACAGCGAACAGTAAGCAAATATGATGATTACCGAAGAATTTTCATTTAAATTAAATTTACAACAGTAAACACTTTATTACATTTATAGTACAGATAATGTACGAAAAAGTAGGAGGTATAAAGGCCACGTATCCTTCCTAAAAGTCCGTGTATTTCATTATTTTTAAAATCCCAATAGAAATACCATAGACAATTGTAATTATGCGAAAATTCCTAAAACTCAAGGATTTCCCAACAATTTGTTAATTACCAATTACTAAATTTTCTTAAGAAATTTATTAATTTCACCTTCTAACGTAACTTTAAATATTAAATTTAAAAAAATTACAAACTATTCAACCTACAATAATATCATTACAACCATGTCAAATTCAAATTTACACAAGAGTAGTAGAATACATCCACTCCATAGTGATAGTGAAAAATTCAATTTGACAGAAACGGCATTCTTTTGTTTTGCTTGTGAAAATAATTTAATTAATCGTTCTCGTATCTAATATTGATAATAAATTAATTCCATTTCTAAATTAAATAATAAATCCGGAAATATAGTAATTTAATGTTTTTGAGTTTACTGAGTTTGTTACTTTGTGTAAAATGTCTAATAAAAACGACAAAACATGAATTTTTCACGGAATAATGTTGATGGCCAAGTCAAATATGTTTGGTTATTTATGATTTTTTTACCGATTTTGCATTGTTTGAACTTGTAAGTGCAATAATTTGTGGGTGAATAGACTTCTTTTTGATTTAATGGAGAATTGTGTACGGTCATTATTTTTGATAACTCCTTTAGAGAGTACTGTACTTCTTTTCCGGTTCCGATTTTATAATTTACCTATTTTCTGTAATTTGTAACACAGTTGTACTTCTGTTTGCTAATAAAAGCGCGATAAATGTGAATCATTTGAGTACAAAATTAAAAGATTTTTTGGAAGTAATTTTCTGTATTGCTTTGCCTTACAGAATGATAACGAATATTTCTGTTTGATACAACAAAACATTTTTCTGTGGTAGTCCGAATATTTAAATTTAAAAAAGTGAAGTAAGTAGCTGGAGCTGGCTTCTGTGCCATTAGTGAATTAGAGTGTGTGTTATCCCTTATATCGGATTTATGTAAATTTAATTAATTAAAAGGTTACCGCTGGTGGGGTCTTTTAATTAATGAGAACAAAATCAGTTAGTGTCAATTTAAATTCTGCTTTATTTTCATATTATTACAAATTAAGTTAAGTGTCAGCACAATAGATACAAAAAAACACCAACATTTTATACTTTGGTGGAAATTAAACGTTGTCATGTTGATGAGTTAAAATGATGAGTCAACATATTCGGGGCTGTATAGTTTTGAGTAGCCTCCTGTTTACACTCCACTACTTTCATCCAGTCGATGAAGAGCTGCCGGTATTAGAACCGGACCCTTTGCTTTGGTTTTAAAATACAAATTGACGAAAAGTACTATTAAGATTACTATAGTTAAGTAGGATATCGTGTAATGATGAACATCATGGTGATTCATTTCTGTTGGTAGTGATGTGCACCGTACACTATTACACTTTATCACAGTTTTCTTTACTCATTAAATAATTGGAGGAATTATAGGTAGAATTTTAGTTTCTAAATTAATGAAGTAATTAAAGAATTTTAGTTTATATTTTTTCACAATCTATTTTAATCAAAATTTATGTAACAATATTTTAGGTTTTAGTTTTATAATTAGTTTTATTAGAGATAACCATTAAGTTCTTTCTTTATTTTCTAATTTTAATTTAGATCTTTTACTAGAAGGGTTTTGAACAATTCTCTCAACACGACTGGTGTAAAAACAGTTTTTGTACCAACTATGTAACATTGGTTTTTATTGCCAGCCGGTTTATTAAACATATAATGTAATAGAATTAACAATAAGAAATTATATTGTATAACGATTATGTACAATATTGTTTTTGTATTTACGTAAATGATTGTAAGTACATATATAATAAATAATTTTGCAGCGTTGCACAAACTATATTAACTTTTGTGGAGCACAACAGTCCTCCCCCCGAAAGCTATAAATTATGAAGTAATTTATGTCAATTTACATTATTTAACCCGTGGCGTACTGCAGCTATCGGGGGGGGGTCACAGGTGGTGGATAGTGGACGGCCTATCGATAGGTAGGCTAGCGGTGAATTAAATAAGCCGCCCCCAACCGCAGTCCAGCTGGTGGGAGAGTCTCAGGGAACTGGGGAGTGGTTAACCTCAGTTCATTAAATTGTGAGTGCCTATGATGCCCAGCATGGAAAGGCGAACAGATGGCGCCAGAAAACCATCGACCAATAACCACGGCGGACTGGGCGTCGTGTCCTCTCTGCACCTCCGGAGTCTTCGCGGGTGATGAGTGGGGGTACCCCTATAAACGGGTGACCCGGGGAATGGAATGGATCCCTTTGGATTGGGCTCTCCATGTGAATAGGTGAAAGGGGGAGAGAATGTGGGCGGAGGGAAGGGGGTGCTGGGAGGCCGCGGTGCTAGCGAGCCGAATGGGCTGGATTAAGGTGTTAAGCGACCCGTGCTGATGATCAACTAGGCTGGGGGCCCATTTAACAAAGCCCAGTCGCTAACGGAGCCCTCTGGATATCTGGCGACCTCCAGTTGTATTTAGCCTTACCTGCGTATTCGGATCTCTGCGCAGGCGGACCTCTATTTCTCCGATACTCGTGGGAATCAGATGGAAAGATCGAACACCGAAAAAACAAAGGGCACCGGCTCTCCTCAAAAGCCGGTATCAGTGAATGGGGGTACCTCGAACCAGACGGGTGGGGCCTCTAAAGTTGCAAAGGGGTTGGCTCTAGGGCAAAAGTCCCGGGAGTTAGCGGTACCAGCGCAGCACAGGGGAGTGGGACGAGAGACATTCCTCCGGCGAAAAAGCGATACAGGAATCGCCGCTCGGCATTCCGAATTCTCGAGAAGTGGGCTGCGACCCCCGAGGGGCAGCTTACGGAAGAGCAAAGAACATCAGTAGCTTGGGCAAGTAGCACTGTGGGCTGCGGAGGTTTGGAAAGGGACCATGTGTCGAAAAGACAGCGGTCCCAGGACGAGGTGGAAGTAGTCAACAGCAAGCGGGCCAAGTTGGTGACTGAAAGGAAGCCGAGCTCCAACTCAGGAACAAAGCTGTTCAGCGATGTCCTGAGGGAGCATGTGTTGATGCTAGCCGTCATTGACGAAAGTCAAGAAGATGGGAGCATCACGGCCGGAAAATGGAGGTTGGTATATAATGCACTCAACCTCGTCTTTTTAAAGGTCCTGGGTGAAAATCCGGGACCTCCCCCATCCTGCAGAGATGCAAGGTGGTATCAAGGGCATGTGAAGATGACTGCATGCTTGGACTCTAGATCTGTGGATCTATATAAAAAGGCTATAGCCAAAGTAGGGGAGGTGTGGCCAGGCGCAAAGCTTGCGGCAGTTAGTCGGGAGGAAATTCCCAGCAGGCCGAGGGCACGTGTCTGGCTGCCATCCGAACCGGCTAGCCCTGACGAGGCTTTCGAAATCATTCAGGCCAGTAACCCGAGTCTTCCGACCGGAAATTGGAAGATCGTCAAGCAGGAGGAGGCGAAGGAGGGCTCGAAATTATCAATTATGGTAATAAATAAGGAGTCCCTTGCCCTCCTGCACAAAACGAAAGGAGTAATTGACTTCGGTTTCGGGTCAATTACTCTCAACGTTTATAAAAAGGATGGGGCGGAAGCGCGTACGGGAGGCCAACCGGAGGATGGTGACAACCCGCCCAGGCCTGAAGGGGGTACCAGCAGCATCGGGGGAGAAGTTGAGGGTATGGGGGAGAGTGAAGCCGGCGACCTCGGTCGGACAAGGCCTCCCTTGAAGCATAAGGAGGGGCACATAAGCGAAGGAGCTGGTGTACCGATGGAGGAGGCTGTCGGCAGCCCGGCCAGACGGGTCGGCACTGACAAGTCCTCTACAGAGGGTATGAGGAGTGGCGAGACGGGCGTATCCGGCGCACCCCAAAATACCGAGAAATAATATTCCTGCGGTAGCAGGAACATACCATAAAGATAGGTAGAGGTTAAATGGTTATGATTAAGATAACACAAATTAACCTTCACCATTCTAAGGCTGCTTCGGCAGCTCTACTCCTCAGGCTGACTAGTTCGGGTGAGGATGTGATATTAATCCAAGAACCTTGGATTAACAACAACAGGATCTGTGGCCTCAGAACCAAGGGGTATAAAATTATATCCTCTAGTAAGTTTTGGAAGATCAGATCTTGTATTCTTGGGAAAAATAATATTAATCTTTTCCTTCTCTCTCAATACAGCAATGGTGACACTACTGCAGTTAGCCTGGAAGTAGGCACTTGTAGATTCTGGCTAGTTTCAGCCTACATGGACCGGGAGAAGGAGGTTCCTCCATATTAACTGGAGGAGCTGATCCATAAAGCGGAACAATCAAAGGTAGGTGTGGTACTGGGAGTTGATGCTAATGCGCATCACACTATCTGGGGAAGCACAGACATTAATGAAAGAGGTGAGTCGTTTTTTGATTATTTGATGAGTACTAACCTTTCAGTGTGTAATATTGGGCGGGAACCCACATTTATTACTAGTAACAGGCAGGAGGTTCTAGACGTGACCCTTGCCTCAAATAATATTCTTCATATAGTTAAAAATTGGAGGGTGGATCAGGAACACTCCTTTTCTGATCATCGATATTTAACCTATAGCCTCGATATTCACCCTGCTACCCGGGAAGCCTTCAGGAACCCTAGAAGGACCAACTAGAGCAAATATGGGGAATTATTGGAGGAAATGTTACCGACGAGGGCTATGGAGCCCCCGACGACCGTTGGGGAGCTGGAGGACATGGTGGCTAGCGTTACTAGCGCATGCAACCGATCCTTTCGCGCTGCCTGCCCACTGGCTAAGCCTAGGGGTAGGCAAAAACCGGTATGGTGGTCCAGGGAACTAGGAACCTATCGTAAGGCTTGTAGGATAGCCTTTAATAGAGCCAAAAATACAAGGGAGGCTCAGGATTGGGACTCCTATAAGGAGAAACTCGGAATTTATAAGAAAGAATTAAGAAAGGCACAAAGGAGGTCTTGGAGAATCTTCTGTGATAATATGAAAGAGGTATCCGAAACCTCCCGCCTTAGGAAGATTCTTTCCAAAAGTACATCTAGTCCTAGTTTTTTGATAAAACCGGACGGATCTTGGACAGCTTCTAGTGGAGAATCTCTGGAGCCTCTCTTCGAGACACACTTCCCAGGGAGCTTTGAAGACCTGTTGGTGCGTAGCAATCATCAGGAATCACTGTCAGTAACCACAGAGGATATCGTAACCAGAAAACGGATCCTATGGGCACTGAGGGGTTTTAAACCATTTAAATCGGCTGGTCCGGATCAAATTATACCAGCGGAACTTCAAAACAACTCAGTAATTATTCTTCCCTACCTGGAAGCTATATTCAAAGGGTGTTTGAAGCTGGGATATATTACTAGGTACTGGACGGAGGTCAATGTGGTGTTCATACCGAAAGCGGGGAAAAGCTCACATGTCTATCCTAAGGACCTAAGACCAATAACTCTATCATCCTTTCTTTTGAAAACCTTGGAAAGGCTGCTGGATGTATACATCAGACATAAAATAGGTGCCAGGAAGTGGGCATCGTCTCAGCACGCGTACACAAAGGGTAGATCTGTGGACACTGCTCTGCACGCCTTGGTGTCTACGATTGAGAAATCGATTAATTCGAAGGAATTCTGTTTGGTGGCCTTCCTGGATATAGAAGGCGCCTTTAATAATGTGAAAGCGGAGGCAATCAAGGAGGGATTGTCATTTTTGGAGGTGGACGTTCCTCTGATAGGGTTAATCAATTATATGCTGGGAAGCAGGATTGTTAGCTCGAAGTTGGGGGACTCCACCTTCAAGAGGCGAGTAACTAGGGGAACTCCGCAGGGGGGGGGGGGGGGTTCTGTCCCCTCTTCTCTGGAACATAGTGGTAAACGGGTTACTATTTGAATTGGAGAGAGAGGGTATTAAAGTTATTGCGTACGCAGATGACGTAGCTTTAGCTGTTACCGGGAAATTCCTGGGCACGATTGTAGACGTAATGCAGAATGCGCTTACCATCGTTACGAAATGGGCTGGCAAATGTGGACTTGGTATTAACCCGTCCAAGACAGAGCTGGTACTCTTTACTAAGAAATACAAAATCCCGGTAGTTGTCCCTCCTACCTTAAATGGCACGAGACTTGCTTTTACTGATAGAGCTAGATATCTGGGCATTATCTTGGACAGTAAGCTTAGTTGGAAGCCCAACATGTTGGAGAGAATAAGCAAAGCTACTATTGCTTTGTACTCCTGTAGGAACGCCATTGGTCATAGATGGGGTCTGAAGCCGGAGCTGGTACACTGGCTCTACACCGCCGTAGTGAGACCTGTACTCATGTATGGGGTGGGTGTTTGGTGGCCAGCTCTGGACAAGGTAACTTACAAAAGTAAGATTGAGAGAGTGCAAAGAACGGCCTGTATGCTTGCTAGCGGGGCATTGAGGTCGACACCGACAAGAGCCTTAGAGGTTATGTTGCACCTTCTTCCGGTCGACATCTTTGGCAAACAGATGGCGGCAAATACGGCTGTACGACTTGCCGCCGTCTCTCAGTGGAGGTGTCTTAGTATAGGACACTCTACTATCGTCAGATCGTTGAAGGATGAGCTGGCGAATCTTGACTACATTAAACGTACTCTACGCTTCGAGAAGCGATTTCGGACCTCCTTCCCTTCAAGGGAATCCTGGAGGGATAGACCGTCATCGGAAACTGAAGCGTTGCAATTCTTCACAGATGGCTCCAAGCTAGACGGCAAAGTAGGAGCTGGAGTATTCTGTGAGAAATTAAATGTAAATATTTCTATTCGTCTCCCTGATTACTGCAGCGTGTACCAAGCTGAAGTCGTAGCGATTGAGGAGGTCATGACGTGGTTGAAGCATAATGTGTTATCCTCAGACGATATCACAATCTATGTGGACAGTCAAGCGGCGATCCGGTCGTTAGAATCGGTGTCTTTGGCGTCACGGGTGGCGTTGAGTTGTCACTCATCTCTAAATGAGATGGGTGAGCATTTCAACATCCTGGTAGTCTTGGTCCCAGGTCACTCGGGCGTCATGGGGAACTGCAGGGCAGATGAACTTGCTAGGCATGGTACGACTCTCCAGCTGCAACCGGAAAGGGCAAGTCTGGGGAGGCCTATCACAGCGCTGAGACAAGCACTTGGGAAGCAGGCGCTATCCTCAGCGGGGGAAAGGTGGTCTAACACCCTAACCTGTAGAGTTGCAAGACAAGTTTGGCCAAAGCTGGACTTGGGGCGCACTAGGGCATTAATATCCTTACGCAGACGTGAATTAAAAACGGTCGTAGGAATACTCACGGGACACTGCCTTTTTGGAGAACATGCAAGAAGGCTGGGTCTGGAGGCTAATGACTTCTGCAGAAGCTGCTTGGACGAAGAGGAGGAAGAGACGTTGGTCCACTTCCTTTGCTCGTATCCGGCATTGGCTCTCAGAAGGCACAAACATTTAGGTAAGTTCAGGATGGACTGCCTCTCGGATCTCGAAAACATTAAAGTGCGGGACGTCTTACGCTACATAAGTAGCTCGAAATGGTTCCAATAGGGGTAAAAGGGGATACATCCTGTGGTATCACAATGGACCGTCACCGGTCTAAGTGTGCGTAAGCAGCCACTCCAACCTAACCTAACCTAACCTACATTAATTAAACAATAACAATTATTTAAGGTAATTCGAAAATAGAAAAAATATCTTACAAAATTGTAAATTTGATTATCTTAAAACTAGGAAAATTAATTATTTATAATAATTTGAAATAATACTCTACTGCTTCAGAAGAAATTCCAATCCCAGCAAGCTTTTTTCGAATCATTCGACGAAATGTTTCAATCTGTTGTTTTGTCCGGTTTTGATTTGACGGTTGATTTTAATTTGACTCTTTTCGAAAGACACGCAATCTTAATAATTTCGTATGGTCCAAACCAAGGTGGGTCGAATTTGGTTTTCGACTTCGATTCGTTTGCCAAAAGGACCTTATCACCGACATTGTACGTTATTGATGAGCAAGATTTGTCATAATACTTTTTTGATTTTGGTTTACTTTTGATAATATTGTCACGCGCTATTTGCCAGGAATTTTGGAGACGATTAGTAAGTTCTAAACAATAATCAGAAAAATTATACAACGGTTCTGGATCTTTTTTCAGTGGATTTGGAATATTTGGCAAACAATAATTCAAATGACATATACTCAGTTACGCAGTGGGGAGTTGTATTGTAATTAAACATAGCGTACGGAAACCACTCGTCCCATTTAAGAGGATCGTTAGAAGTGTAGTTTCTCAAATAGTGCGCAAGATTTAAATGTGACTTTTCTAAAGCACCGTTGGACTGTGGGTGATAAGCGGAAGTATTAATTTTTTTTATTCCAAGTGATTTACAAAGCTCTTTGAACATATCGCTCATGAAGTTACTTCCCTGATCGGTAACAATAATGATTTTAGGAATACCATATTTACACAAAAAAATTTCAGCAAATGCTTTAGCGACTTCATGCGTTTCTTGAGATTTTAACGGGATAGCTAACGAATATTTCGTTATATCATCTTGTATTGTAAGGATACATTTATTACTCTCATGAGTTGGTATAAGAAGAACCACGATGTCAAGAAATAGTTTTTCAAAAGGCTCAGTGGATGTTGTCGTTATTCTCATTGGAATTTTGTTACATTTTCCTGCTTTATTTTTTTGACATGAAACACTTTTTTAAAATTTTCTAACACGAGACTTCATTTTTGGGAAATAGTAATACGATTTTAATCTACGAACGGTTCGCAAAAGCCCTTGGTGCCCTCCTAATGGTTTGCAATGGAATTCCTCAATAATTCGATTAATTTCAGAACCTGATTCAAGTTTTATGATATTTGGTGCTATCGGTGGTTTAGGATTTGGATTATAAATAGAACTAACTGGGATTGATGAATTATTAATACAAGCTATTGTAGGCATAAGAGGAGTAGTTAATACTGGATTGGGAGAATTTGCATCAATGGTTGAATTTTGTTTGGATAGTGTTTTTGCTTGAGCTCTAGTTATAGTTGCAACGCATCATTAGAATTTTTGGAATTTTCATGAACAATGCGACTTAATGTGTCCGCGTTTTGGTTTAATTTTCTGGGTTTATACATGATCTCGTAATCATACTCGTTCACCTAAGAAGGTTTAGGATTCCTAGAAAGCCAAATCAAAGGACGATAATCAGCGTTGATTACAAATTTTTTTCCAAAAAAGTAAGGATGGAAACGCTTAACGGGCCATACAATAGCGAGTAATTCCTTTTCGATGGTAAGGTAATTTCTTTCGGCTGAATTTAAGGAACGACTTACGAACGATGCAGGATGATCGATTTGATGAGATTTGTGTTCTTGTGAAAGTATGCCACCAATTGCAAAATCACTTGCATCTGTGGTCACAATAAAAGTTTCATTAAAGTCAGGATATATTAAGATCGGCGGAGAAATGAGCTTTTGTTTCAACGAATTGAAGGAATTGTCACAAAATGCATCCCAAGTAAAAGAAACATCTTTCCGCAATAACCGGTTAAGAGGTTCGGCAAGCTTAGAGTACTAAGAATGACTTGATTTGGGTTTGATTATTCGGGGTTGGAAAGTTTTGGACAGCTTCTATTTTTGCTGGATCGGGTTTGACACTATGACTCGTAACAATATGACCTAGACATGTGACTTCGGTTCGAGTTTAAGATTATAATTTTTTAAACATTGTAAAACGTCAGTAAATTTTTTATTATGATCTATCAAATCATAACCGTATATAACGACGTCGTCGAGGTAAGTAAAATATTTGTTACCATTTAACCCACTTAAGGCTTGGTTCATTAGGCGCTGAAAAGTCGCCGGGGCACCTTTTATACCGTACGGCATCCTGTTCCAACATAATGTGAATTGAATGCTGTCTTAGTTTTATCGTTTGGGTGCATAGGAACTTGCTGGTAACCATTCGCTAAATGTAGCGTAGTGAAATAATTTGCCTTCCTTAATTGATCCAGAATTTCAGAGATGTTGGGTAATGGATAAATATCATTAATAGTATTGTCTGAAGATTTTTTTGGCACGAGTAAAAGAGGCGAATTGTAAGAACTCGAACATGGTTCAATGATTTTATCTTTGAGCATTTGGTCTAATTGGTTTTTCATTTCGTTGTTTACTGCTTCAGGATGTCTATAATTTTTCGTGTGTACAGATCGTGAATTAGGATGCAGAGGTATTTCATGAAATGTAGCATTATTAATTTATCTCCTGGTAGATGAAAAACATTATTGAATGAACAACAGATTTTTAATAGATTGAACTTTTTTCTTTCTCATTCAAGTGGCTCGTATCAATTTCAGATTCCAGTAGCTTCAAGCAATCTGAACATTCAATTGAATGGTTAATGTTATGCAAATTAAATACATCATAATCACTTAAATGTTGAAATTGAATTGACAGACTTTGGATTTGAGTGGAATTGTTGTTTGTGTCCAAAACACTTAAAGGAATGAATGAATACTTAGGATTTATTATTGCACTTGCCATGAAAACGCCAGGGAAAATTTATTTTGCTGGACAGAAATAATCTTTATCAAAATTCTTGGAAACAGGTAATTTAATTATCGTTTCTATCTACTCTAGCAGGGATTGTTAAAGAAATAGAGTTGATAAATTCTTTACCATTAGGAATAAAGCAAAATGGAACTGAAATATGTATTGAAAAGTCGTTGACAAGTAACTTCGTAAATTGACTTTTCACATAGCATCTATGAGGAAGTAGCGGAATCTTCAAAATTTGAAAAGTTTAGTTTGAAAAGTCTTCTGAGGCACACAGCATAAGATTACTATAGTTAGGTAGGATATCGTGTAATGATGAACATCATGGTGATTCATTTCTGTTGGTAGTTGTTCCCTTTCCTTTATCACTTTTAGCTCCCTTTCCAAACCGGTAGTCTCAATTGCTGGCATTAGGTTTAGATTATTGGGTTTTGTTGTTTTGGGTTTTACTTGAAAACTGAATTCCTTTAGATTGATCGCTCCGCACGCACAAAAATGGCGAGGTTGGGGCAACTACGAATCAGTCCAGCTCCAATTTTTCGGTTTTTAAAACTTTTTGGTTTTGATGTTTTTACTTTTTTATTAATTTTTTTGTTGATTGTTAATTAATTCATGTAATATCTAATATGCTACCGGTGGTTAGACCATTTTAATTGTGTTTCGATTAACACGAGAAGTATATTAGAATTTACGAACAGTAATTCAACGAAACCGACTAATAGACATAATTCTATTTATTTAATTAAATGATTTTTAATATATTTCGAAGATTGTAATATATTTCGAAGATTGTAATTACTGTTCGTAAATACTAATATACTTCTCGTGTTAATCGAAACACAATTAGAATGTAAATCGTGGTATAATCAGTTCAGTCGCCGCGGCCTGATGAGAAGATCATAAGCTCATCAGTTCGAAACTGTTTTGATGTTATAATGGCCGAAATTGATGTTCAGAAACATAATATTTGGCTCTCTAATTATCAAATGTGAAATCATCACCAACGTGAAAAAGTCTTGAAACACACAAGTTGAAGCTTTGGTAAACAATATTCGGTTGCGACAACCTCAACCTAAAGCTATTATATACATAAATGCCAAAAACATATCAGCTCTTTAATCCATAAAGAGGTGCTCACTATTAACTTATTTGCTCTCATTTAGTTAAATTTGAAGGTATCATAACCTTTATAGAAAATAGTGACGGTGGTAGTATCTATTAATATGTTGTCATAACCGCCATTGTGAAAACATCATCCCCCTGAGCAACAGTATTGTATACAGGTTTGTATCTTGGGTAATATTAATATTGAGTAACTATTATAAATAGTATAATAGTAATTGATACTAATAAAGTTATTTACTATTTATAGTACATAGTTACTCAATATTAATATTATCCAAAAAACAAAGTACAATTTTTACGTACAATACAGTACAAGTATAAAATAAATTAAAAATTATTTAAATTTTTCAACACTTTCATTTATTTATTATTTCACTTAAATTTTCAATCCTGAAATACCAGATTTAGTTATTTTAATTACACGGTCAATTCTATTTATTAAAATTTAATTATAATCAATTATCCCAAATAATATATTCTTCCCCTTTTGGAAGTTTGTTTACACGTTAGTTCTTCAATAGACAAAGTAAAAAAATTATCAATTTTTTCAACACGATATGCAAAGAAATGCTGATCGAAATACAGAGTATCAATTGATTGAAGGCATAAAAATAAATTCTTCTTATAACTTAAAACGTAATGAACAAACGCAAAAATTGGATCGGCGTCTAAATGAGTTCCAACATAAATAATGCTTCCATTTTTAAGCAACACATCGTATAGTTCTACATATTTCAATACAGTTATTTTGGAATCATTATAAGTAAATTTAAACTTCGAAGATAAGTTTAAAGGTATATTTTGAATTCAATAATAAATTAGCGAGATTCAATTGGTTTTTAATTACTAAACTCTGTAAAAGGTTTATATTAGATTATTAGATAAAAACAGTGTTTTTTTTAAACGTCTGATGCTTTGCTTCAAATCTTATAGGGCTGAGAGCCGAAATTGGGCCTATTATATCAAATACTCTTGCGTAATGTAAAAGTAAATGAAACTTTGGCTTTAAATTACTATTTGATTGTTTTAAATATATACAGTTTAGTTCAGAAATAAGAATTTTTAAATATTGAGATGTTTGCTTATTGACATATTTAATAAAAACAATGGAAATAACTTCTCTTAAAATAATTAAAAGTTTCCAATCCTCGGATGAATTTGGAATTTTGTCTCCAATTAATAAAAGAAAATATAATATTAAAACATACATTTCGGATCCAGAGACACGAATTTTATTTGATTTTAAGCAGTCCAGATTGAACAATGGAGGTTTATTTTTGGAATGTTTTCCAAAATTAAAATTTTGTAGTCTTTGGTTAATTTCGTGAATAGATGTGTGTTTGGCTTTAATTAAATTGTTCAGAACACATAGTAAAACGTAATGGCAAACGCTTTCTAATAAATCGTGGAAACAGTCCAAACTATAATTTTATATTACGTGAAAATCGATTATGCTATTCCAGATTGAATTTTCTTCTTTTTTAACATTATATCATCTTGATAATTTTGTGGTGTTCTTAATTTATTGATATCTTCTTCGCATCTGACCTGCATTTCAATTTTTGGCATTTTACACATACGGCAGTAAAAATTACTATTAAAAGACTCTGTGAAACCTAATATCGAATTAACTCCCAAATTGTCTCCCACAATAACACAAGGAATCAACATGATATAATTATAATGTTTGAATTTAAGTTTTATTCCATCAATTTGCAATAAATTTAATTGATCTATCAATGGCTTAACAATTTTTGAATTTCCGAATTTTTGATTGTCTTGAGAAAAAGAAATCATTGATAAAAATATATTGGACAGATTTGACGCCAAATTATCAGGAAGTACCATTAATTTTACATAAACCGCCTCCAATTTAAATATACCTGAATGAGAACCTAATGGATTCAGCGGTTCAAAATCATCAAAATAAATCATTAATTGTAATTATAGAATATCGTTTAGATTACTTGGATTGTACGATCGTTCTTACTTTCTCGGTTTGCAACTAATTTTATACTATTATCGTTGGAATATTCAAAAGTTTCTTCTTGAGATATTAAGTAAGTCTTATAATTTATAAGAATTTCTTGATATTTTAGCTGTTTAAAATCATATATTCTGAATGAATTGATGTTTCCGAAAAAATTAACTTTAAAATGGCTGAAATCTCTGAAGATTAAATAAGATTCATCACTGTTTATAATAAAAACCAGTTAATCCCATTATAATATTGAAAATAGTGGTTCCAGGATATCTTTCATTCGCCAGCAACTGAAGTATGGTTTTTAAAAAATAATTGTGTGGAATTGTATTAGTCTGATGACATTCATCATCTAGGAAATCTGCTGTTAGGTGCAGGTCTTTAGAATTATTTTCAGCTTTAGTTAATTCTTTATCTACTAAGCTTGAAAGTAAATTTGGTTTTTCCGAATGGACACGACGTATGTGGTTAAACGAAATAAAATATATTTGAAAAAACTCTGTCACAATCAACTTCCATGCAAACAAATCTGTGAATATTTGGATGTAACGTTCTAAAATGCTGTTTATATTTCTCTGCTTCATTGAAAGATTTTAAACTAAAATTAACTACTAAACACTAAACAATCAACTTATCCGTGTTCCTGCTTATAAGTTCAATAAATCGTTATTTATTGATTCCACAATCGAAATGGTCGGCTGTGTTTTGTTACCATTTGAAACATTTACACCAAAAATGTGTAGTCGCATGAACGTCCATATATAAACGCTCTCAACCGGATATGCTATATCCAGTGCGTAAAATATGTGAAAACAGGTTTGAACGGCCTGATTGACGTCTTCAAATTTAATTTTTTTATTAACTAGCGTGACATATGCTACTAGTTGTAATGTTACATCTCCAATAATTACGACTCGAGGCTGTAGTCCTTTCTTGTTATCTAATAGTTTCCGTTCGAATTCTTCAGCTTCTTGAAAAAAAAGTTAAAATATGCACGCACGTATATTTCGGGTTTGATTAACCTACCTTAAAATAAGCAACAAAGTTTTCTTGACTTTCAATTTTCGTTATTTTAAAGCTCTTTTGATTGATCGTTCTTTTGGTAGTTCTCGAATACGGGAAAATGTAGGGCAAAAGAACAAATGCCAGAGATTTCTTGTTATTTTCTATAAATTAATTATCACAAATATTAAGTTTATATATTTCAACATACAAATACTAGAATAGTTGAATATTTACCTTCGGTGCAGCTGTCAACAAGAGCACAATAAGTTTTAACAGAGAAATCTGTAGATTTTTTGGCCATAAGTAAAATTTGTTTGTAATATACGTCCCATTTTTCTGCGATGTTTAATATTTGAGTGTCTTGACAGGCTAATTCAGCATCAATTTTAAGCTGAAATCAGCAACATTTTAAAGTTAAACTAAAGGTTACTTACTGAACTACCTCTGTTAAACCGACTGGAAGTACGAAAATCTAGCGAAGAGGTTTGCGGGTAAATTATAGATTCCCAAAATCAATATTTCAGCCTGATTCAGAATATCGAAATTAAAAAATTGTTACAAGTCGACTTCATCCTTTAGACAAAAATTTCGCTTCTAAAAACTTCTAAATCTGACTGAAATGTTGTTGTGCTAGCTCAGTTTGTCGTGCTTCATTGCTCTCACGTAAAGCAAGAAATTTCTCATATACTCTTGTATCGAAATTTTAGAATCTTTCAATAACTGTAAGCGTTCAGAATACGAGTTTCTCCATTTTGGAACTACTTCATCCCAAGGCTCGCGGCTATATGTTTCACGAACTCAAAGTCGTCCAAAATGCTATTATCCAAATCAAATATAAAATTTTCATAAATTAAACCAATTAATTATATTAAATAAATTATATTTTACCTGTGGGTGCTAGGATAACAGTTTTCTGTTCTATGCTGGTACGATGTCGTCTAGAAATTAAACCGCTATTGGATAATATTTTCTGTAAAATCAATAACTATCATAGAGCTTCCCGGAAGGGTTTCTGAGCTCGACAGCCCGCATTGTAATAGGTTGAAGTAATTTCTTTGTCAAAACATTCACATATACGACGAGATAAATAAATGAAATCAATCCGAGTCAATCTGGAAATATTAATAATTTAATTACCTTCACTCGGCCAAATAAAAATATGATGTTCTTAAAAAAATAACCAAAAGGGTTCAAAATACAAAATCAATGCAACCTGTGTTTTTTTGTACTAAGAAACATTTATCCCTTAGCTAAACATTTATTTGAAGCAAGTATAGTTGCGCTGTTTTGTTTGACCATGTATTGCCTTTGAAGAAGATAGTTTCCCAAAACTGAGTGAAATTTTTCGGTAGAAGCTGTTTAATTTTGTAAATTAGTCCATCGTGCCAAACTTTATCAAAAGCTTGGGCGATATCCAAAAAGGCAGCAGAACAATATTTCTTTTCCTCGAAGGTGATTTTGATTGCATTTACAATTCTGTGTACTTGTTCTGCAGTACCATGTTGGTTTCGGAATCCAAATTGATGGTCTGGAATAATTCGCCGCCGTTCTTATATTGGTTTCAATTTCGTTAGTAACATTTTTTCAAATAGCTTTGAGATTGTGAGATTTGCGTTTTTGCGTTTCATTTTTCCCTGGCTTATGTATCATTGTGATCAAATATATCTTCTATTTTTGAGGAATATAACTGGTTCGCATGATCGCGTTGAATACAAATGTTATTAGTTTTATGCATTTATCTGGTAATTCCCTTATCATTTTTCCAGTAATGAGATCAATTCCTGGTGCCTTTTTCGGGCTTATTCAAGTTTTAATTGTATTCTTAACTTTCTTCCAATTATACTTTATAGGTTTGTAGGATAAACCATCATCCATTTGCTGGGGTGGAACGAAATAATTATCTTCTTCGTGTGGGACGAACACTGTTGCTAGATGAGCAGCAAAAGCATTGGTTTTTTCTTCATCACTTCTCGCCCAGTTTCCAGTTGGAAGTCTAATCGGTGGATTCGAATTTGTTGGCCTTTTTAAATTTTTTGTTGCCTTCCACAAAGAATAATCTGTCCTATCGGTTGCCGAGAGATCACTTAAATAGTTCCTCCTGCGCTGGTTTCCTTCTTCCCGCAAAGCAAATCTTAGGGCCTTAATAGCTCGATTTAATTTCCATTTCAATAACGGTGATTTTGTTTGCTGCCATTGTTCCTCTATAGCATCATAAAGTTGTTTGCCTATCGGCGATGTTAATCTGGAACCCCAATGAGTATGTTTAGCGTTGTAATCACCGCCCGCAAGAAATGTATTACCCTGGCTGAAATAATCGAAGAATTGGCATTTTTAAAGCGTGTTTTGGAGGGCACTATACTGCGGATATGACACAGTTTCCAGACCACTCCTGCAGACTACTTCGTAAGTTCGTAGTGTTTTAATCTTCGCTTAATCAATACAGCAGGGGCCTCCTTGTGCTTTACCATCTGGGTGCTTGGCGTCATAAATAGAGTACCCATTAATTTTGAAATAGCTATTTTTGGTGAAGCGTGTTTCTGATATTAACATTATGTCAATTGTGCTCAGTGATTATCAAAAAGTATCGATGTTTTTTTATCAAAAAGTATCGATACCAGTTGGGTATCGTTACAAAAAGTATCGAGTACAAAAGTACTTGGTATCGCAATCAAAGTATCGATACTATAAAGTATCGATACTTTTTGCGGATCCCTACTCAGTGGTTGAATTTGATAGAAACAGTGGACCATGGAACCATACACATATGTTTGATTGTAGCATTTGTGACGGATATAAGCCATGCGAAACGATGTCTGCTGGATTATTTCTACAGTCGACGTGTCTACATGAAGAAATTTTGGTCAGTTATTGTATATGTTTTACACCCTATTGGCTACGAATGTCTTCCAGGTAGCGGTAGAATCCGACCAGTAGTTAATGTTTGAAATCTCCATATATTTTGTGAAGAAGTGTTTTTTTTTCATCAATTGGGCAAGGAGTTAGGCAGCACATAATTCCAACCGCGGTAATGTAATTTTGCTTAAAGGGGTAACACGAGATTTGGCACAAAGTGTAGGATGGTGTAGAAATTTCCAGCAGGTAAACAGCATCTTGTATATATGACAGCCCCAAACGCCCTTTTGTTTGTATCAGAGAAACCATGCAGTTCAATATTTGATGGCGCTTCGATCTTGAATAAGTATCGTGAAATACGAAACAACATTAAATTTGATAAATGATTACGAAATTTTATCCATTGATTAAAGAGCTCTGGTGGCAGCTGATCATCCCATCCTAACTTTAAATTCCAGAAATTTTGCTTAAATAATTTCCTTATAATGATGACTGGTGCTGATATCCCAAGAGGATCAAACACACGAGCGATGTCTGATATCACTGATCGTTTCGTTAGTGCTGAATGTTGAGACATGTTTATTTTTATGTGGAATTCATCGCTGTTAGGTTGCCAATAAACGCCCAATGTCCTTCATGCTGTTTGATGCTGTTTCAATCAACCTTTATCTAATCGTAGTAGCTGTTCGCGATCTTCAATTGGCACATCTTGAAGTATTTCTGAGGAATTAGAGTACCATTTTCGAAGTTCCATACCTGCTGAAAGCAGTAATTTGGTTGTTTCCGATTTTACAGAGATCAAGTGCTGAATAGAATTTGCTCCAGTTAAAATGTCGTCCACATAGATGTCATCTTTCACGACAGCGGAGCTCAATGGATACGTAACTTGTGAAGTTATTGCTAATTCTTTGAGGCAACGATTAGCAAGAAATGGTGCACTTGTTGTGCCATACGTGACCGTGTTGAGTCGAAAAAACTGAAGTATCGATGTGTTCTACGACACGTAGTTTTGTCGTTGAGCTGTCAGGCTTCAAAACACAATGATGCGGGAAAATGTAGTTATGAGGTGGCACGTTGTCTGAAGAAATCGGTGTCATATGACCCAATTGTTTATATTCATTGATAAAGTCAGAATATTGTTGCTTCAACTTTGGATTACGTCCTAGTTTTCCCTCTAACTTATAAAATCGACTTTGTGCCATCGAAAATGAATTGCCCAAAACTGATGGTGTCTCTTTGAATGGCAGACGCGTAAAGTAAATCTACCTTCTTCATTCCTCGTAACATTTCGGACAAAATATTCCTCACAGGCATGTTCCTCTAATGATATCGACTTAGATTCATTTTCAACTGATTCGAGTTTCCAAAACGACTCTATTTTATTTTCTAAATCGAGCGATGCAGACAAAAACGACAAAAAGGTGCTTGATTCTGAATCGTTAGATATTGGTGGCATAATTGAACCAGATACCACCCAGCCAAACACGGTGTTCTGAAGTATCGGAAGGTCATCAGCCAGCCGAATCTGTCCATTTGACAGTAACTTGCAGAATATCTTAGCTCCCAATAGTAAATCGATCTAAGAAACAAACAAAAAAACAATCAGGTCATCCGCTTGAGCAGTTGGCCGTTTCATTGTAGTAAGCGATCTCAAATGGGACTTGAAGTTATTGACCATGTCTAGAAATTTTTTCGATGAAGGCTTATCGATTGCCTTGAAGTTAAACAACGATTTTAAATGTTCTTCGCATATGCATTTTTCGTTGTCGTATAGTTCTATTAAGACTTCGATTGCCTTAAAATTATTTTTGGCAGTGAAATCCAAAGATGCAATAGTAGACAAAGCAGACTCCTTTAACGAATTTTTCAAATACGTAAACCTTACAATATCCGACAGATTTTTGCTTGAATGCACTAATAATTTAAACGACTCAAAAAAATTTGACCAATGCAACAAGTTGCCAGTAAATACAGGAAGTGTGATATCGGGTAGTTTTGGAAAACTGTTCAAATGAGACGCAGTTTCCAAGTTCCTTTTATCTGGCTCCTCTATTCGAGATTCAATCTCAGGTCTAATGTTGTAGTCGACATCTTCAATTATTTTGCGTGACTCATCTGCCATATATTCGTCGTCGGTTAACAAAAGTTCATACGTATTTTGCGTTTTAACAAATGAATTATACGTATTAACTATGTCTTCGAGGCGCAACGTTAGAGCGGCCTTAGAGGCGGTAGCTAAATTTGCCTTTTTCCACTCCAGTTTGCCTCCCCTTTTTGCTTTATCTGCCATTTTCACGAATATTAATTAAAACTTATACTTACAGTTAAGTCAGCCTCAATTCTGAATTTGATACACCTGATTTTTGTCCTGTTAGTTTGATGAAGCGATGAAGGATACACAAAATGCTGATATGTATATCTTCTAGTAGCCAATAGAAAGACCGATCGCCGTAATAGCAGTAAATACAGTTTTAATAGCAATTCCCCCGTTGCTCACCAGCACACAAACATCCACTTGTATACAAAAAAGTTACTGTTCTTTGCTTTCCTCCGAATGCAGCCTTCGTTACTGTAGTACAGTTAGAATATTTTTTCCACTTTTCTCACCGATGTGGCCGAATTGGCTATCTCACAACCTCGCAGAAAAGTTAACGATAACACAGCAATTTAAATTAAATTTTACACTTGGTGATAAAAGTTACTCGTAGAGTCAACACTGTCAAAAATGACGACAAATTTAATCGATCCAAAATCACTTTTCTCTACGTTTTCAAAGTCCCTGAGTCTGAAAAAGCAGAAAAAAAAAAGTTCGTCCGTCTGTTTGGGTGTCTGGATATCTTACGGTACCCATTGTATCTCGAGAATAGCTTGTCCGTTTTGGAATTTTTTTTCGCAATTTGTACGTCAAAAGAGTTGGGTATACCTGGCAAAAGAATTGACCTAAAACACCTGGTTTTATAAATATTTACGAATTTTTTATATATGTTGGTTTGATTATTGAATTGGGCATTGAGTTTGGGACTGATTTGAAGGTTAAGTTAGAGGTCAATTGGCTGGTTGAGTTGAGCTTGAGTTAGATTTGAGTTGGTGTCCTAACCCAACTAGGATGTAGTTGACCAATTTTTTATACGTATGCTGGTTTGACGATTTAGTTTGGCGTAGAGTGTGCGGTTCTTCTGGAAAGATGATAATCAGGTCCAAATTTACTACGGAGCAATTTCTAAAACTTCAACTTTGATGACGGTATGATGGTATGATGCATAATGGTATGATGTTATAATGTTATGATGTTACAATGGTACGATGGTATGGTGGTATGATGTTACGATGATATGATGGTATGATGGTGCAAAGGTATGGTGAATTGATGGTACGGAATACATCATGGTGTGATGGTGTGATTTTTTGACGTTACAATGACACGATAGTATGATTGTATGATGGCTTAATGATGTAGTGTCATGATGGTATGATGGAATAATTATAAGATGGATTGATTGTTTAAGGTTATGATAATAATACGGTACGTATGCCGGTATGATTTTACGTTGCTGTCATGATATGATGGCGAATAGGAATTGAGTTGAAATTGAGTTGGATTTAAGTGAGAACTTCGGTTAGGGATTAATTTGTGGTCGAGTTTAGGGTTTAGTGGGAGGTTAGATTGAGTTAAGTTCATACATATGTATATAGCTTTCGAATCGAGTTAATTTTTTGATTGGTTTGGCCAAGTATAAAGTTGAGCAGAGGCTTGAGATTTGGTTTGAGCTAACTAGAGTTGAAGTCGAGTTAGGAATTAGTTAGCTTGAATTTAAGTTAAGTGAGCTGTTCGGTTGGGGAGTTATTTAAGGCTAGATTTTGAGTTAGGTTAAGTAATAATTTGAAAGTTGATTTGGTGATTAGGTTGAGGGTTAGGTTAGCGGTTAATTTGGTGATTGGCTTAAGGATTGTGTTGCGATCGAGATAGAGGTTTACTTGTAAATTGAATTAGAGGTTGGGATGAAGATTGACTTAAGAGGTTCATTTCCGGATTGATTTGGGAGTTAAATTAATCAAGACCGTAGTTCTGATCACTCCATGAGGTTTCAGCCCTTTATATTTTCTAATTTGCAACACTTTTCCAGCGACAGCCGATTTGACAGCTAACATCTGGTTTGCCCTAAGTTTGCAAATTTAATTCGAAAATCGTAGTTTAGTTTGCGAGACTTTAACCACATTGAATGAATGGAATGGCGTTAATGTGGAATAGCTGTAGTTTCAACAAGATTGTCCGACATATCACACAGCGTACACCTCAATCGATTTATTGAAGGACAGTTTCGATGAATGCATAATTTCGCGTAATGAACCTATGTATTGGCTCCCAAGATATCATGTAGACTAAGCGGCACAATATTGCGAACAGTATCGTCACCATACCTGGGGGGCTCTTACGCATCTTCGGAAGTGTATGGTGAAAAATGTACCTAACTTAATAAGTTAAGTAGTGTATTTCTGGGTCGCGATTTCTGGATATTGAGTCATCCAATTACAATATACCACAAAAAATTTCCAATTTCTCATACACACGGCTTAAACAAAGAGAAAACGTTTCTTGTAATTTTGTTGCACACACTTTTTACCAAACCTTTGTGATAAATCACAAAATAAATCTCTCACCTTTGATTGTGTGTAAATATTTACCATTTCTTCGTATTATATACTTATATCATTTGCTCTTACATATACTTATTGAAAAATTGTTCAATTCATTCATGAACTAGAAATTTCAAAAGACGGAAGAAAATAAAAAAATTTTAATGAAATTTAAGATGCAAATAAAATGCAACAGGAAATTAATAAATTTCACTTGAAATATTTATGCATCAAAAAATTTGTTTCGGTTGCATTCCATACAATAAAGTTGCCCATGTCCAAATCCATTTATAAGCGGATCAGGATAATTATTTCAAGTCGAACTTGAATTGGAGTTACTTATAGTCGAACTTTGACCAGATGTTCTGTAGACACAATATGTACATACATATAAGAACAGATCCGCTTGACTCACTGCACATACATTTATTTATAAAACTCTAAAGTCTTATAAAATCGCAAAAATTTATAATTTTCATTGTGTTTATAATCTCATGTGAATATCTTCTTCTTTAGAGTATTTTTTTTATCGACACCGCGCGCATAATATCTTCTTAGTCGTCTTCTTTTTATATTCAACGTCGTAGTGTTTTTTTTTTTTGTTGTATTTTATTAAATTGCTAAAAAAGAACCAAAGACTTATATACAATTGAATGATCGCGCATATACTCGCGAGTATAGAAGAAGAAGTTAAATCCGTCTTTTATTAAAAAAAAAAAAAAAATATTTTGAAACTCGCTGGTTTTTGAAGACTTTAGACTTAACGAATCGTAAATTCGTGGTAAAACAAATTACACTTTTTAGGGGGTCTTAGAATATAAAAATAGTATTATCTAACACAAATTATTAATTTATATACAGATGTGGATTTTTGTTTTGATTGAACCCGTTATTTTGATATATGGTGTCACCCACTTTAAAACTATTTAGGTATGTAAAGTGAACCAGATTACGGGCAACAACAGGTGAATTAATTTGATAATTAATAATAAACACCGACCGTATTATTTGGTATACCTTCCTTTATATTTGACAATTTTTTTTTTTTGTTAACCCGGAAACTATTTAACTCTAATCTAGGTAATTAAATATAGTTTTTCATTATTATTTAAATAAATACTAGAGAATTAAGCTATCAAATCTGTAATCAATTTTTAAATTGGTTTAACCTTCACATTCCTACCATTTCTAAAAGACATAGAAATGAAAACAAAAAAAATCGACAACTTCTTTTTCTTACATACATATTTACGTACATTTACATTACAATGTCTTATTTTGTATATTATATAGTATAAGACAAGTATAACATTCTGTTAGCCATTAAATGAAATAACTGTTAATTATTAGTACGCGTTTTAGTTTAATTGGAATTTGTCTATATACATACATATGTACATATCGTCGATTCGATCACATATTTAAATTGAACGAACAACTATAAATTGTTAATTGAAATGTAACAACTATATATAACAACAACAACAAATAATTATGTGAGGTGGATTTTTTTTATTGCACCTGTCATTAGTTGAATGGAGAAATAGTTAACTAGAAATAAATTCCTAATCACCTTTCTAATCAAGCAAAACCATCGCTTTACAATTTTTACGAGATCATCCCAAATAAAACATTCTGGCAAATATCAATCTTGCGGCTGAGATCACCATTTGACTCTAACTATTGAACTGAACTGGTTAAAATATGCTGGATTCTTTGCAGCCTTTTTTAAACTTCTAGAGATTAAGCCGTAGGCAAAACATACAATTGCCAATGAACAATCTATTTGTTTGACCTATATAACCCCCAGTTACTATCACGTTCAAGAAAATGTTTGACTGTACAAAACGAGCTCACTTGTTGGAGCAATGAAGTAACGAAAAACTTAAATGAAGCTGTTGGCCCCCAGCAAAAAAAAACAATGAATGGAACCAGTGACATAATAACTGTATTATGTGCGATGATGTTTTGAATATAAGATGATAACATACAAGACTCAGAAGTCGAGGTCGAGACATTCAAACTATAATACTTAAGCTCAATACCAGCAACATCAATAAGCCACAATTATGACACATCACATTCCATACGGAGCAATAAACGAGTTATGAGTGAGTCAAACAAAAAAACAGAAACTTTCAAAATAATGTTACTGAAGTTAGCAGAAACATTTCATTTTTTTGATATTTTGTACCGACTTTTTGACCAACTAGTCGATTTCATAATTTCCTTTACCGTTTTACCTCAGACTTCAAAGCTTCTAATTGGATTCTGATGAAACTTTATCACCTTTAACTCTTTCTTATAATTTTGGTTATTTTTTCTTAATTTCTGTTTTTCGTTGCAAAATAATTTTTTTTTTTTTTTTTAAATAATTAAATACAACTGCCCAATTCCAAAGGTTTCTGCCTTTGAAGTCTTCTTACTGCATTGGTGGTATCCAACAAACTTCGTATGTCTGCATTTTGGTGCCGAGATATCCGCTGAATGTGTTTCTTCGCATGATTTTGTATTTCTTCACTTACATATTCCATGCTTAATTCCCTATGGAGGTTATCATTTCTAATGTATCATGGTACGTTTACAATGCCACGCAGCACTTTGTTTTGAAAACATTGAATCATTTGAAAATTTGTCGTCTTGGTATAACCCCAAAGTTGAATACCGTAGGTCCATACTGGTTTAAGTATTTGCTGATATAATAGCAATTTGTTATTTATTGTAAGCTCAGAGTTTCTACCTATTAGCCAATACATTTTCCTATATTTGATGTTCAATTCTTCTTTTTTCTTTTTAACATGCTCTTTCCATCTAAGCTTGCAATCGAGAGTCATGCCGAGGTATTTGGCTGTATTTGCATTTGGAACCGGCCTTGAATTAAGTTCCACTGGAATCCAATTAACTTTCTGGTTTGTGAAGTTTACGTGAACCGATTTTGCCTCGTTTAGGCTAATGCGCCATTTCTCTGTCCAACTACTCACTGTGTCGGTTGCTTTTTGAAGTTTGGTCGTTGCTTCTGTTATACAGTTTCCAGTCGCCAGAATTGCTGTATCGTCTGCAAATGATGCTATGGTGGCACCTTCTGTATTTGGCATATCTTTGGTGTGCAGGATGTACAATGTAGGAACCAGTACGATACCCTGTGGTATGCCTGCTGATATTCTCTTTATAGTTCAGAGTACTCTCGGTTATATTTTACTCGGAAATGGCGGTCTGCGATATAAGATTTAGGAATTTGATAGAATTGCTTAGGTAGATCTCGATGCAATTTAAATTCCAGTCCTTGGTGCCAAAATTTGTTGAAAGATTGTGCTACATCTAAGAAGACGCTGGAGCATATATCTTCTTATTCTCAAGTGCATCTTCGATTATGTCCGTTATTCTGTGAACGTGTTCTATCGTAGAGTGATTCTTCTCTAAACCCAAATTGGTGTGGTGGAATCAAATTTCTCTCTTCTATTATTGGCTTGAGTCTCTTGAGCAGTAATTTTTCATATAATTTTGAAATTACAGGAAGTAGTGAAATCGGTCTGTACGACTTTTTATCGTTCGCTGGTTTGCCTGGTTTGGGGATCATAATTACTTCAGCAACCTTCCATTGTTGTGGGATATATTTTAGTCTGAAGACCGCATTGATAATTTGAACCAATTTTCGTAGTCCCTTCTCGGGAATGGCTTTTACAAGTCGGCACATGCATTTTGGTTCTTTTTAATCCCTTTGTTGCTTTCCAAAGAGAATAATCAGTATCTTTATATTCGGTAAGACCATTTAATTACCTGTTAATAGTTTCGTTTTTAATTTCTTTTATAAGTTGTTTTAGTTTATTGCATAGAAAATTGAGGATTTGTTTGGTTTTCCGGGGCGCATGTCCTTTGCCAGGTCTTTCTTGCCTTCCGTTTCTCTCTAACTAACTCCCTGACCTCAATAGGATAATTTTGATTCCTACGGGATTCGGTGTGACTAGCAGGAGAACTTTCCCATGCTGCTTGTTGAATAGTACTGTTAAATACCTCTAGTTCGTCTTCCAACTGTACCGGTATTTTAATCGGCACTCGAAGATTTATTTGCATTTCAATTAGTTCTTGGAATAGGTCCCAGTTAGTTCCATTATTTGTTAATTTAGGCAGGTTATCCTTATTAATTATCATTGTGCTGAGAGTCATGATAACAGGAGTATGATCGGAATATATCCCTTCGCTGTTTTCAATGTACATGTAATCCTCAAAGATCCCTTTCGTTATAAAGAAATCAATGAGATCTGGTATTTTATTTATATTAGCAGGCCAGTATGTTGGTTTACCTCCAGAGTGGAACTCGCAGTTATTTACTCGTCCGGCTTCGAATAGCTCTTTTCCTTTATGGGTTGTAAGTCTTGATCCCCAATAGGTGTTTTTTGCGTTAAAGTCACCACCATTAATAAAACTCGATCCTAGTGATCTAAAGAGTCTTCTTTGTTTAGATTATAGCGTGGAAGGCAGTAGATAGAGGAAATACTGTATTCATTATTATTGTTAGTTTCAACTTTTATGGTTTTAACTTGCATACTTTCTTCTTCGATACTAGGGTTTTCATAATGTTTGAGATTGTTTTTTACTCTTACTGTTGATCCTCCTCTGGGTTTTCCTCCTGGGTGAACAGCATGGTAACATTCATAATCACGTATTTTAATAAATGACGTTTTTGTCAAATAGCTCTCCGATATAAGGCATATATCTATTTTTTCTAAATTTAGAAAAAATGTCTAACTCTGGGACATGCTGCGCTAGTCCGTTCGCGTTTCAGGTGACAATTCTTAATGTTCTGCTCATTTAGTATAGGAGCCGTTTTGCTAGCCGTATATTTATGGCTTCTATGCTTCGACAAATCCTTTCAAGGGGGTTATCATTCATAGCATTAGATGATTGCTGTACAATTTGTGAATAACTTTTCCGCTCTGTACCTATACCTGGTGGTTTTGGCTCAGTTTGGGTTTTAGTTGGTTTCTCTTCTCTGGTAACCCTAGGGTTTTGAGGAAACTGATGCGTTTTGTTTCTTAATTTTTGAAGTTATTTGGTTACTTCACAGCCTCTATAATTTTCAGGATGATACTCTTTACACTTTATACATTTTGCAGGGGTGTTTCTACTTTCTGTACACTCTTTCGCGTTGTGTTTTCCAGCACATTTTACGCATCTTGGCTCCCGTCTGCAATATTTTTGCGTGTGGTTGAAACCTTGGCAGCCTCGTGTTTTCCTTTAGCGGTTCTATTTTAACCCTCATATTGAGAATTGCTTTGATGTTGAAGATGTTTTCAACTTTCTCCTTTTTGTTAAACGTAAGCATGAAGAGTGGAAGCTCCCTTTTTTGACTTGATTGTTCTCACCTCTCTCTCGTTTTAGGATGTTTACTGCATCTTCTATTTGCAGATCTTTTGCCTTTAGGTCCTCAATTATGTCCTCCTTCTTACACGTTGGATGAAGGCCTCTGGCCAAAACCTTAATTGCGCGTTCGTTTTTATCTTCGTATGTGAACCATTCTTTACCTTCCGCATTGAGCTTTGTTGCTAGAGCTCTATATGTATCGGAATCTGGTGTATTGATTTTCCACACGTTATTGTTTAGTTATACTACTCTATATTCCTTAGCTGTCACTGATTTCATTATAGATTGTATACTAGCAAATTCTGTTATGCCGATTACATTATTGGCGGAGGAGCCTTTTCTTTCGGTACAACCTTTTGTTGCCGATTTTCTTGCTGTTGCTGGTGAGCTGGTTTGGTATTAGTATCACCAGTTACCTACTAATACATTAGTTTGCGAATGATCTTCAACTTCAGGCGAGAATTCTGCTTTTCGTTTTTTGGTAGATCTTTTCTTCCTTTTCAGTACCCAATCTGTCTCTCATGAGATCCTCTTTATCAGTATGGAACTCATTGTTATAACTGGTGTGAGTACTTGCTTCATTATAGCAAGTTAGCGGGTTTTCAGAAATCTCCATTGGTGTGGGCTTCTTCAATTCTTCATTTTCTTTTTTTAGTTTTTCAATTTCGCTTCTTAGTTGGAATAAAAGTACATCTACTTCACTAAGTTTTCGACAGAGTTCAGCGTTTTCATCTTTCTGCTGATTTGCAGAGTTAGTATGATTGTTTGGTGATCTTAACAATATTGAACTTCTTTCGAATGGGTTTAGCAATGATTGACTCACCCCAGAATCCATTGAGCCAGCCTCGTAAGAGGGTGGATTAGCCAACTGGGTAGTTGGTTTACCACCTTGGGTATTATTTCCTTTTTGTGTTGTATTTATTGCTTTAAAACTGCTTCATAATAAATGACAAAATTTTCAATTCGCCCAAGAATTATTAATATCAAGCAATGAAACTTGGTACCCAGAGTTTTTGGGTCGCTGATAACGAATTTATATGGTCCAAATTTTATAATTCATTTTAAAGAGGCCGAACCCGCTGAAAATTAATAATTTTGAAAATAAATTCAGAAATAGTGTCTCAAAAACCCTTTTTTACCAGGTTTTGTGCTAAATTTTCAAATATTTCAGGAAACCCACTATACTCTCTAGTAGTAATTTATCTTGAAACTTAGTCTTGAACTGGTAATTTGTCTTGAAATTGATAGTGTCTCCAAAATTTCAGGCGATTATGACAAGAAAAAATTTCAGGCTGAGTTGTGGAGGCGAAATAGATACAAAATTCGGGCTTATAAAGGAAATAAATTGGGATTTATCACCCATTTAAGGGGGATAATCCCTTTCAAGTGGGAGGGAGTGGTGGAGTACGGTCACTTTTTCGCATATAATTCGGTTATTTTACAATATAAGGAAAAAATATTAGATAACGTAGTTGGTTATTAAATTCATTTGTTTTAGACACAGAAATTCGAGTATAAAGGGATAGTCTAGCTGAATGAAGAAAGGGTCGAAAATGGGGTCTTCACCCATTTTACTGGGTTGCGCGGTCTCGTTTTCGGCCTCGATTATTTTGCATTTTAGGACAAAATATTAAATGCAAAGTTGTTCTATGGGAAATTTCTTTCGATATATCGTCATGTACGTTCTAACTTGTCCTACACGCCATTTTTAAATGTATACAGGAATTCAATTTTAAACTTTAAACAAAAAAGGTTTACTCTCCAAATGAACTTTCTAATGTTGATTAATTTTTATATAAAGGCTCGACATCTATAAAGGTGTCCATTATTCTGTCTGCCTGTCGATTGGCGCTAATCTCAGAAACTATTCAACTAAGTTTGATGGAATTTTCGCCATATACTGGGTATTCTCTGCTAGTAGTTTTAGGCTACAGTTTATAAAAATCGGTTGTGTATTTTTAGAGTTTTGGTACAGTTTGTGGAAGAGATCCTTTTTTAACTTTACTATCGACTAAAAAAAATTCTAAAAATTTACAAACTAGGTAACCTGCTTTTATTTATTTTTCATTTCTGGGCGTGACTAATAATATAAAATATTATGTAATGGTAGTGAGAATAGAGAAATTTTCAATTTTTTTATATAGTTTCCTATATACCAACTCATCCTTAAGGTTGATTCACCAGATTTGTCCATTGTGCTCGTCAAGAAAATTACAACTTGACGGAGTTAAAAACCGAGTTAAAAATATGTTATCTCTCTTTTGTGTCCAACGAGATAACATATTTTTAGCTCGGTTTTCAATTCCGTCATGTTGTGATTTTCTTGAAGAGCTCAATGGACAAATCTGGTGAATCAACCTTTACGTTGTTTCTTAATTCAGAGAGAATTTCTGATGGCTCTGAGTTTTAAACCAATACTGTAACATTAGGGACAAAGAACAGATTTTTTTTTTGTTTTCATTGGAACAATATTTTTGATTTTGTATTCTGTGTCTAAAATAATTAAATGTTTTGTTGCTTTGTTAATTTAATCAGATAGTTAACCAAATTGATCTTATATATTTGATGCTTATAGTTATTCCTTTTCTTGAATAACGTTTTCAGTGACTTATTTCACGTAGAACATTTGCATAAATTGTTTAATATTTTCCGGTGTCATATTCCTCATTAGTGGTTGCGTATCATCATTTTATTAATCAAACGAAATATCTGGTATAATTTTTTTTTTTAGATTTTGTGTGTTTTAGTGTACACAAATTGGAATTTATATGTGAAAAAGAAAAATTCGAGAAGGAAATCTTGTTTAGGCCGTTCGAACAACAGTAGTTAAGAAAGAACGTTTACCAAACCAAACTATAATAGATCCCGAACATTGCTCTCAGACAATGCGAGAGCTCAGAAGAAATGCGTGACAGATTGTCTTTAGATAATGGAAGACATTTTAACTAAAAGCAAAGGTTAACACTTTCGAAAAGAATGATTCAGATAACGGTAAATCGAGAAAGTTAAGCTTTACGAAGAGCAGTTGAAACACCACTTTTAAGATTAAATAAAAATAGATTAAATAAAGCATCCGAAAATACACGCCGCGCATTTCATTTATAGCTGAATAAGCCTTAATATGTGAGACGTGAGACAATCTTTTCGGAGGGTAAAGATCGAGGAGGATCTCGTGCATCCTGTGATTTTAGTGGATAGTGTCAAGGAAGCAATCTCCTAGTGATTAGTAAGTTAATTCATTTTTCTTTTTTTATCTTTATTATACATCAGCACTTAACAAAGTTTCAAGGAGGGTTCTGAATAAATATCCACCCCAATCTGACGAGACCCTAACCAAGGCATGTGTGCTGACTCAGGTAATGTTTGAAGTATTTCTGTTGACGGGTCGCTTTTTCATGCTATTAAGTTTACCTGGGTTGCAGAATGCAGTCCCGTCACATAGGCAATGCAATTTCTTAAATAAATTTGCAGAAAAAGCTTAAAAAAGTTGTTATATAAAACTAAACTCATTATTTTATAGTGTAAAAGTTTGAATTTGACTCATTGTATGTGATGAGTAAGGAGGATAAAAATGGTAATAATATACTGGCAAGTTATATCCATCAAAGGTAAATTCTGCAAACATTTGCTTCCAACGTTGGGAAACTCACACAGGGTACTTCACCAAATATCGAAAATATATTTGGTAGAAATATCCAATGATGTGTAGTGGTTACGGCGGGTCTACTGCAACAAAGAATATCATCAATTAAATATTGAATTGATTTGCTCTCAACTAGAGATTCGTTTGAATTTGTGAAAAGCTCGGTACACACATTTCAGCAACGAAACTTTTCGCCTGAATAATTTAGTCGTTACTAGCTACTTCTACACAACCATTTTGTAACTGTGTATTTTATTATGTTAAGTTGCTACTCGGTAATTTGACTAAATCAATATTTTCTTGGCGATATTAAGAGAAACATTAAGTTAAAGAGAACGTTCGCATGAACCCCTTTCATTATAATTTTTAAGGAATATCCAGGCGAAGTTGCGGCTTTGGTGTTGATCTTTGTGGTCCTTGGTGTGATGTATATTTTGGTTAAATGTTATAAGAGTGGATTAGTAACATTTAATTTGTCCCAGTGGAGGGTTGCTGCAATATCGATTGCTGCTGTTTAGTCTAAACCGGAATAATGTTGCTTATGCTGGTGTTCTTGTTAATTTGACTTTGTTTGAATAGAATTTTGCTTACTTTGACATGATGGGTGAATGTTTTGCGAAATGCCAACTTAGCTATAAACGAAGTGGCCTGCGGGCCACAATTTGTAATTTCTTTGCGATGTTGTTCTCGTACAAATGTTGGATAAATCCCTGGTATTTTGGTTTCCGAAATTTTTTGTGTTTTTCGGACATTTTGCTGATTTCATTACCGACTTTTTCAGCAATAATGTCCGACTTATCATGGGATTTACTATTGACGTGGGGTTGTGCTTTCGATAAGTATATATTTTTGGCGAGTGAGTTTCGCTTTCGAATAGGTGGATAAAGCAGGAAAACTACTTGGCGTGGTTTATACAGTGGTCGCGTCTACAAGGTTTTTATCACTCTGATTTTCTTGATTTGCTTCCTGTACCTTACAAAATTGCAATGTAATGAGATGAACTCGCATACACTCTTTCAAACCAAAGCTGTATGAATCGTGATGATTGAGAATTACATTTTGCATGATTTAGGTGGGTACGGGGTGCTAACTTTAGAAATCCCTTTAGAAAAATATAATTTATTGGAAAATGCAAATATGTTAACCAAATTTTGCGTGAAACAACTTTAACATTTTTTTCATAATAGCCGAAGTCCAACCCTACGGCTCAGTGTCTGAAGTGTGGAGGACAGGTGTTTTAACTTGCTGTAATCGCGTACAGCACAAGGAATCGTAAAAAGCGTAATGAGCTTTACATTGTTTGATTTTAGTAAGTAGGTACATGCTGTGGTAAAAAGTGACAACAGCCGCAATGCCTTCTCGCACAGAAGTGAACGACTTTGTTATATTTAGGATTCGATTAAGATTAGTACTTGCTGGCAAATAAAATTATTAAGTACTAAATTAAATCGTCAGTATAATTTATTTATCTTGTTATTTAATTTAATTTCTTTTAGTTTGTTTATTTATAATTTAATTTCGTAGTGTATGTAGCTGATTTAAAATAAACTAAACCATGAGGATTTCAGAGTTTAATAATTTTTAGTTTATTTTAAAGTAGTACCTAGTGATAATTAACAAATTTGATCTGGATTTTCAGAATATCGGAGAAACTTAGTGCAGATTTCCATAAAATTTAAGCACTCAGCGAATAGGTTGTTTTGAAATTGTGTTGTCTTAATTTACAGGAACTCCAGGTCGGACTTCGAACTTTAGAAACAAGTTAGTGCATTATCATTTTGATGTAGGTTACTGGTGGCATTAATTGTAATTCATACACACAGCATCCAACACAGATCAAACGTCTATAATCTTAGTGGCAGGTTCGCGGAAATGCTTCATTTATAATAGCAGTTGTGCTAAACTGCAGTTTAAGTTACGATAGTGACCAATATGGCGGTAATCATTGGAATAAGTAGGTGATACTAATTATATTTATTATGTTAGGTCGTCTCCGAACTACTATTGATAAGTTCTAAGTGAAATTTAAATTAATAATGGTTACAAGTTAAGAAGTGTGCAGAAATCTGACCCAGCATAATAATAAACGTTATTTCTGAATGCAATTGTTATTCTAATAAATTACAAAATTAGATTTTAGGCGGGTTCTACAATCTGAAACAGACACTAATATTTACATTAAGTTGTGTAGTACTAAAGATTAATTCTTAACAAGTTTATAGAAATTAAATTAAGCTTGAATTTAAACTTAATCGGTTTAGAGTATGATTGATTAGTCAATCAATCAATTAAAAACGGCCAGAGGAAGTATGATGGTAGGAAATATATAAGGGGTAATTGATAACTAATAAATATTGAGCTTAGGATGCCAAGGATTGAAAGCAGTTTTCAGAAAAAATGTAACTACTAACAATTGACCGTCAAGGTGCTTGTAACCGGGTCAATCTCAATCCTATAATAACAATCCTATCCAATCTTTCCAAGTAAATGTCCACGCGATCTTGGTTGGTCGTACACTCAATCAGCCCCTTTCATTATAATAATTTAATGATCAGAGATATTCTCAGCCATTCCATTACGATTTTTACAGCGGCTTCAGTTCGTTCGACTTTAATCTAAAACTCAATGTTCATCCGATCCGTGATCCCATCTTCACATCTCCATATGGCTTCAAATTTTGCTGCTTTCAATTTTTCCTACAACAATGGTTCTAATTTTTTATTTTAACTATCATCCCTCGGCTAAATGTCGTTTTAGTGGAGTTTGATGGCGAAAATTTTATTACGAAGATCAATAGGCCACCAATGTTTTATTGGACTTAGTTTTGAGTAATATTGAATTCAAACATCTTTTCAAGCTCGTCTGTTCTTTCTAAAATCTATCGTTTCCATCCTTCATGAATTAAAATAAATTAAAGTTTCAATCTGTTCATTTCCTTCCTTCGATTAATTTTCGTAATCTAAGATATAATTTGATTCAAAATGAATTACTCACAATTGATTAAGACATGTTATTTAATGATAAGGGTGTCAATGAAATGGTTGACGCTTTCTATGATGTGTTATATTCGTTAGTCAATAAATACAGAAGAACTAAAACTAAACTTCAGGGAAGACAGTTTCCCTGTTGGTTTTCTAGATGCCTTATAGCACTTATCATTGAAATGAATAAAGTTAGAAAAAAGCGGCGGCGTATTTACAATAATATTTGTGATCGTGTAGTTTTTGCACAACTTAGGAAAAAAGTGGACACTGAATTAAAAATCTGCTTCAGGAATAATTTAATTTCTCTTGAAGAAGAAATTAAATCCGATCCGAAAAAATTTTGGAATTACACAAACTCTTTAAGAAATTAATCAAATTTTCATCTACTATGTTTCTTCACCAATGTAGTTCATCTAATGGATCTATAATTGCCAATTTATTTGCTGATAATTTTAAGAGTGTCTAGTTCAGTAGCCCCTGTAGTGACAATACGGAAAACTGATCAATTTTCTGATTTAGTTTGTTCTTAGTCGGATGTAATTAGTGTACTTACCTATTAAAACATTATCTTTTTCAAACCTCTAACCAAAATCTTCAATTATTCAATCACAATGTCTTATATTCCTGACAAATGGAAGCAGTCCCTTATAATTTCAATATAAAAGTGGTGACCAATCTGACATTGCTAACTACAGGCCTATTTCTATTTTAAATTCTTTTGCCAGAATATTCTAGAGGCATACGTAATACTAGTGAGGTTAGCCAGACTTAGTATTTTTTCAATCCTATTTGTTAGGTAGGAACCAAATGTACTGTTTAATGGTCATAAATCTCAGTGTTTTACTGCTACGTCTGAAGTTCTACAAGGTTCAACATCAGGTCCTCTTTTGTTCCTAATTTTTATTAATGATTTGATTGATATGATCGAATCCGATTCCTTACTTTATGCAGATTACTCAAAGATCTACCATATACGGAGGTACGTAATTTGTCTGATGCGTTCATTTTGCAAAACGACCTTTGTCGGGTTTTTCAGTGGTGTTTGTTCATGATTTTATCTTACACTAAAAAGGTTAACAAGATAAATTTTAGTTGCAACGTTGATGGTGTTTTACTTAACAGGAACTGTGAGGTTAAAGACCTGGGAATAATTTTTGATGACAAATTGAAATTTGTTATTCAAGTTGATACTTCATGTAGAAAATCGTTTCGAATTTTAGGTTTTATTTTTAGAAGAGATCGTGAATTTATGTCACCATTTATACTAATTATCACAATGGACCGTCATCGATCTAATTGTGCCTAAGCAGCCACCCCAACCTACACTAATTATACTATTTAATCTTTTAGTGGTTAGTTCGGAAATTTGGTGTCGAGACGATGAGTTGGCCAGTCGTCAGTCCAGATATGAATCCAATTGAGCATTTATAGGACGAATTAAAACGGATGGTCTGAGCCAGAAATCGTACACGAACCATTATAAACGCAAGGGGGGTGTAATACTAAGTATTAACCAATAAAATTGTTTAGGCTTTGCTTGAATTTTTTGTTGTAATTTAAATTTAAATATCCCGAATATTTTTCTCATAATCATCAATTTTGGTTGCGTTTTCACTCAAAATTCATTAAAAAAAAGTGCTGAACCAATTTCCATGAAAATAATGTCTTGTGAAAATCGGTTAAGCCGTTTTAAAATTCGCCTTTCTGTGAGCGCTGAAGGTTAGAGTCGATTTAGTTGCTCGGGAGTGTATTATGTTTATCCATTATTATTTATTGTCGAATATTGAAAAGTGTACACAAATAACATTAAGTCTCGCTTAATCATATGATCAAAAAAATGCTAAACTTATTCCAAATGACATGGAGTTTTTTGTTTAGCCTCAATTGCAACGAATTTTCAAAATCATCAACTTACAAAATTACATTTTTAAAATATTATTTTGGCGACCTGGAAGCGGGTCGTGGATAGAAGGTTTCCTCTAAATATACTAAAGCTGCAAAACGAATTTGTGTAAAAAAAATCGCGTATCTCTCTCGGTATGAGATAATTAGAAGTCTGAATACGAACGGCCAGTCTCGACAAAATGGAATCCAAACGCTAAGATTAGTGATACGTATAAATAAGGTTGAGGCCGATTCATGAAAAATCAACAGTAGAATCGAGGCTAAATTAGCCAATAAACAATTGATTTTTGATAGATTTAAGGCCATTTTCGGAATTTCTATTATGTGCAGTTAGCTCAGCCCTGCATCTGGAATCCGGTTCTATGACTAATGAGAATGAGAAATGACTTGATTTTTTTTTTTTCAAATGAGTTTCAGCTATAGTAACAAATTATAGCTGGGCTATTTGGTTTACGGGTTATTTTTTGGCATTATTTTGTTCTACAAAATATGTTTATTTTTTAGATTGACATACATTGTTTCGCCTTTTGTATAAATATACAAAAAAATTTAAAGATAATTAATAGAAAATTTGTGACCGAATAATCATAAATTTGTGTTATGTATTTTAAATTTAGTAGGAACAGTTTTATGTAAATATTTACAAAATTCGTACCTTGCTGTAATTTTTAAATATTTCCAAAGCTTTTGCTCTGATCCTCTTAAATAATTTAGGATATTAATATAAGATTATGTCTAGACTATCTCAACAGCTGAGAGTTTATTATGAAAGGATTAGTTAATTTCTTTTTGGTTTAGTTTGGGACAATACAATAAACTTAGGTGTCAAAATTTTCATTTTGAGTTGTAAAATTTAAAAAAATGAAAGCATTATTTTACTGATTGTCCTTAAAACCTATCTTACGATCTAAATAACACATTTCGCACAGAAAAATATTTCATGGGCTTTCTTGACATTAACCCGGAATCGCATTTCCTGATTTTTTGTACTTTTAGGTTTTTTTATACGAATAAAACCCATATGAGAAACTTGTCATCGAACCGGAATTCGAGTGCCTAACCTCCTTACCTTTTTAGGTGCTATTTAAAATCCTACAATTACATTATGTCTTGTTCAGCTTGATTCATAAAAATATCAGTGATGATGTGGCGATATTCTAAAACCACGGTATTCTAAAATCACGTAATTCTAAAATGACAGATTAAAATCAGGAGTCACGAAAGAAGAGCGAATAAAAACGGCGGAATAAGAAGGCTGCAAATAAATCAACGTTTTGATTATATCTATGATTCTTACTAAAATATTAATAATTAATTAAATGAATAAATAAACGATTATCGATTATCTGGTGAATAAAATACAATTAACAAAACAACAATTGGTGTAATTCATTTTCGGGTTATTATAAAACACGTGTAGTGAACATAACTTTACGAATATAGTGGAGTGTTAATAGAGGGAACACATAACATTAAAACTCACATCAACACACCCACAATGATTTATATTTTATTAATTTTTTATGTGGATTTTATTTTATTGGATATTATGTAATTTCCGTATTAATTCTAATTTTATTAAAATCCTGGTCTGTACCAATATTTAATAATTTCGAGACATCTATAATACAGATACTCAATTTAAAATCACCCATAGGAAGAATACTACAATTGAATAACTAAAAATTAACCGCATTGTGATATAAATTATGGTTTAAATCTATTTTTAGGTAAATTTTATGAATTTTTCAAAACTTAAATCTGAAAAACGATTCTTTATTTTAGGCTAATTTATAAAAGTTGATTACTGATTTTTTTTTCCTTAAGCACTTCTTACAATATTTAATAATCTTACAATAATTAAGAATTGTTAACAACAATTTTCTTTCTTTTATTAATTCGTTTTATACAGTAAGAAGAAAATCAGTAACGACATACTTTTACGCCACTCCGTGAACCTCACGTCCACCTATGCCTTAAATTTAGAATTTACTTAGTTTAAAAATATTTTTTGTAGAAATACAAATTTTTGTGCTAGTTGCCTTAATGACTGTTTGATTCCGAACAGAATACGAGGAAAAACCAAATTCTTGTTAATAATTTCAATCTAAATCAAATTATGATATGATAATAAAGTTTTGATTTATTGATTTAAAATTCTATTCAAACTGTTTAAGAAGCAAAATGGCGAAATTTTAATTTAAATTCACACTGTAATCTCTAAAATTAGTCCTGTAAGACGATGGCTAAAAAAAAATTAAAAATCCAAATCGGATCAAATCAGATGAGTTATTTTATAATAAATGATTCCTGTCTTAACCATATTTTGATGGAATATTTGTGACGGATTTGTGAATGATTGTGGCACACGATGCTCTTATATAATTTAGTTGCTCGGGAGTGTATTATATTTATCCATTAGTATTTGCAATATAACTCTGTTGTCATTAAGTGATTAGTGCCTTTTGGTTTTTCTTTGTATTCATAATGTAATTAATTTATTTAAATGTTTTTTTTTAATTTTATTTATTTTTTATTTCATTACGTGAATATAGTTTTGATAGTTCATTGTTCATTGTTATCTTAAGTTTGTATTGTAAGTTTTGTTATAATTTGTTATTTTGATAACCCATAAAAAGTATTTATACTGTGGTTATCCTTATATTGGAATGAAATACAATAAAAATAAAATAAAATGTTAATAATTTTAAAATCCTTGGACATGCGTATTACCTCCAATTCATCTCTAACATTATACTTTAAACAACGGCGAAAGAAAACCGCAAGAAGTTCAAAATTACAATGTCAAACGACATCAAATAATATAAACTAATATGATTAATCGCGCTTACTGTGGCGACCTATTAAATTTCACCAAACATAACGGATCTGTTGTGACAAAAATATATTTAATAAAATTTGTGTTAAGCCGACCTTGAACTTAACATAATATACCTACCTATATATACAATACCTAAATACATTTTTACTTACCTTATTTTATTCCACATATCGCATTTCACAACCTACACCTAAGTTATTCGCTTTGGCTCCATAATCAAATCACACCAATAAACCAAAACAAAATGCATCACCGATTAAAACAAACACAAAAGTCACAAAAGAGTGTTGTTAACAGTACAGTGTACACACATTAAAACTTCAATTTTCATAATTTTCAGGTCGATAACAAAAGAATACAAAAACTCTCACCGTTTCTAGTAAAAAAGACAAAAACTTTTTTTTTTTTTTTTATAATTTCATATCTAAAAATATATTTATATAATTCCGTTATAATTTTAACAAGTTTTTTTTTTGTGTGTGTAATTAAAAATTTATTTAATTATTTATAATTCTAATACATAATAATAATAATAATAATTATATTCGTTAATTATTTTATTTAATAAAATTGGGTTTTTTTTCTAAAAAAAATTATTTTTAATTAAAATTAATATTTATAATTATAATCTACCTAATAAGGCACAATTTCTTTTTTTTTTTATTTTATATTAACTGTCAAAATTTTTGGTTGCGTATAATATTTTTATCGTTGTTTCTTTTGTTTATTTATTATTTATAATTGTATACATAAAAATAGTATTTATGGAATTTCAAAAATGGTTTCTTTTGGTTAACGGTTTTTTTTTTAATATTTTTATTTATTTCGATTTGACATTATTTCGATGTTTTGTTTCTGTTTTTTTATTGATTATATTTTCATTCATCCATTTTGGCACACTTAACTTAAATTTATTTAAATTTTTTGTTGTTTTTTTTAGTAATAATACATACAAATAGAGTAATAAATTTAATATAATTAAAAAGGTTTACAAAATTTAAATAATACACAATTATTTATCTTCGTGGTTTGCCAAATGTGCCCGAATTACCTACATTCCCATTCGTCATAATCATTTGGCGCCGTTCAAGCGTTCGTGAATTATTATGATTATTCATTTGTTGATCGTGATGATCGCGTGGATCACGCTGCTGCTGATGATGATGGTGGCCATTTGAATTTAATTCGAGCCCGGCCACCATTTGTGCAATTTCACATTCTTTTTTCATATCGGGCGGATTAAATTGGAGACTAGCTAGGGAACCATGACTACGGCTACGATGTTCTTGTCGTATCGAATAACTAAATGCGCGCTCATTTAAATGCCCTTTGCGCCGATAAATTCCAGTGCCACCGGGCGATTCAGCGCCCGAATTGCCTGAATCGTCTAGGCCAGCGGCCGCAGATTGTGCTAATTTTCGACTGCTCATCGAGAGGGGTCTGGGTTCTGGGATTATTTGGGCCGGTGGTGGATAGGCAAAGAGTGGTGTAGCAACGGGCATACCAATTGGCATTCCATTCATTTTATCTTTTTTTTTATTTTTTTTACTCCTCGGCGGTTGTAGAGTGGCGTACTGTTGTGGCATCATCATGTGTGGGATTGCGTGTGGTGGTGGTGGACCCATGTGATGTGGTTGTAGTATTGGTGGCCCGGATACTCGCCGATGACTAAACGTATGAAAACCTCGGCCTGGATGAATCATTGGCCCGTATATTGCTTGAGGTGGTGGTGGAGGCGGTTGGCCGTGCATTAATTGATGTGGTCTACCTAGGGTGTGATGATGAGGCATCATTGGTTTCGGTCGAATTAGTGTACCCGATAAACTTTGACTTCCTGCACTCTTTTGTGATTTTTTGAGTGTATCCTTCTTTTTCATTCTAAGCTCCTCTTTGGGTGGGGGCGGCACTGGAATTGGGGCGCTAATTTGACGAGCTCTTACAGGCCGACCCAAAGTCGATGCACCGCCACTCGCGTAAATATCATACGGACCTTCCATACCTCCTAGTCCATCCAAACGATCTTGTGAACCCGACCAAACTTTGTGATTCTCATCACCATTATATATTGAACCTTCGCCATCATCCACGACATCCAAATCGGCGCTGCTAGCATACACTGTAAACAGACAAAAAAAAATTTGAATAAATAATCAGCAATCGGAAAAGGAAAACGGTGAAACATATTTTAATTTTAATTGTAGGCGAATTATACACGATCTATCTCTAATTAAATTGTAATTACGCCATAATTACGTCTCAAACTAACATCATCTTGTATAAAGTATTTAAAAAATAAAAAATAAAAAAGCAAGATTAATCGGATGTGATACGGTTCTATGGTTGAATTAGTTTTGTGCAAATTTTCTAACCTAAAAATTTTTGTATGCAACCAAAACTAAATAAGCGATGAAATTGATGGACCAAAAAACGGCATTTAATTGTTGTAGACGCCACCTATTTAGTTTGCACGGTTTATTGGGTTTGACGTGACCTAAATTTTTTGTTTTGTTAATTTGGTTGCATCCTACACACAATTTAGCAGCTTCAATCAACATTTTAATATCATGTGTAGCGTATAAATATTATATTTGTTGTTGTGTTATTTGAATTGAATTGGATTGGCAAATATGTGAACATTTTTTTGTTTTTGTTTTGCTTTACACAAATAGTTTGTGGTGTTTTGTAATCGCAGCGTGCAAGAGAGAAATAATAATGATAGTAATAATAGCTGTATATTTATATATAAAATAATGATGGTGGTAATAGTAATTACATTAAAGTTTTTTTTTTCTTTTTTTTTTTTAGTTTTGGGGTCATGTGTATGGAATTTTAATGTGCAAGATGCAAATAATTGGTTGCAATCAGCAAATAGAGTTTCATAATGATATCGTTAGAGGCTGCGGGAAGGTAAGTAAATTAAGTTCTTTAGCTATTTACTACTTTGAGACATATCTGCAAACTTGAAACCTTGAAATCAAGATCATTAACGTCCAAATTAAATATTTTTTTTTTTTTGTTTGATCTCAAACTAACCAAAATAAACGTTTTGTTTTATGTATTTATTATGCAAATTTTGAAAGTCCATAAATATTTTTTGGTGCCGAGTCCAAATTTATATAATTTCCAAGAGATTAGCATATATGCACAATACATTTGTACGCATTAAAATATATATAGTTTGACCGTGAAAAATACATTTCTCTAACAGCCCTGAATACTCGTGTAGCAGTAGTGCAATGCTATATAAAATGGTATGTCATTAAATATAAAAAAAAAATTCTTGCTTTTGTATAGTGTAAGTAACCAACTATAAGTACAGTAATTTTTATTTAACTCAGCATCAAAATGATATGTTTACATACGGTTGCGTTCCTAATTGCTGTGATTTAAATTCTTGCGGTTTGAATGTAGTCTTGAGTTTTGTTTTTGCTACAAAAAATTTATTAATGATTTAATGCACGTAGTGTTTTTTGACTTATTTAACCTCTCAAAATTATCATAAGACTGTGAAATGGGTAAGTTATTATTTAAATTGATTCTAAGAAAATTTGCTTAGCTCATCCAAAAAAAAAATGTTTTTTATGCAGAAAAGAAATCTTTAAAATATCACAGTTGTGACCATATAAATCAAAGACCCAAATCAGTTGAGAAGCGTAAAAAGAGTAAAAACATAAAAAACCTGAGTGGGCAGTTTTTTTATACATTTCACTTGAAAGCACATAAATTTGATCAACCATCAAATTTGTACTGGTCAAACATGCATGAGTTATTGGATTACGATTCGAATAGCGTTAACCATAATTTTTAAATTGCATGAATACTCTCGCAATTTGCAGATTTGCACGATTTTTAAATTTTGGATGTACATTTAGAGTTCTATGGATTGTACGACAGGAAACTTCGCTGTGATGAAAATTTGATCGGAATTCTCTGAAGGAAAACCGACACAGATAGTTTTCAAGATCTGAGATCAAAAAATTGATTGAACCCAATTGGATACCTCTAAGATTCTAGTAGGATGATATTTCCAGTTCAGTGCAAAAGGTAACGAGTCTTTGGATTAAGTTATAGCCCCCTAAAGAAGTTCGTCTCGGTGAGAAGCAACACTGTTGGTTTTATAGAAGTTTTGCAGAACAGAATGAAACAATATTTTTTGTTTGTTTTTCAAACTATACAAATGTAGTTTGATTCAAATTTGATTTGATTCAATTTTTTTTTTTTGATTTTTTGACTATTTTCCAGAAATTCGACAAGTTGGTTAAAACAATTATCAAAACGAATGAACGAATGAACAAAGACAACCACCTTAAAAATATAGTTAGTGTTGATATAAGATTCCCTTACTCAACCCCAACTCAATCTTTAACTCAGTATCCAATCCAATCTCCAACTCGAACTTTAATTCAATCCCAACGCAACCTCCAATGCAACCCCAACTAATCAGCTCACTCCCCCAACTCAAGCTAACTGAGCCCCAACCGTACTTCAACTCAACCCCAGTTCGAGCGAAATCTCTGAACTCTAAACTCAATGAGTGTATGGACTCAACTCACCCTAACTTCCTACTTAACCCTCTAACCCCTCGCCCCATATTACTACTAATCAACCACAACTCGACTCCCAACTCAACCATCAACCCCACTCTCATTTCAAGTCCAAATCAACTCTAACTCAAGCTGAACTACTAAATCAAGTTTATCTGAAAAGCTACTTGCGTTTAAGAAATTATCACAAATCAACGTAAGCTAACTCTAACTCAACCCTCACTTCAAAACCCCAAAAAATACTCATCTGAACTGCTCACTCGAAACCTGAAAAAAATGCTTAACATGGATCGAAAAGCACATGGTGTGAATAACCACGTGTTTTTTGATCAATTCGTAGGACAGTTATTTGCTCCTCTCGACCTGTACTTCCAAAAGATTGGCGTAAAAATTCAAATAAGAAAAGTCGTTCCCGAGCTACCATGGGTAAAGACATCCAGATAGGCAAATAGACATTTTCTTTTTCTTTGCCTTTTTCGACTCGGGAATCTTCAAAATTTCGCAAAAGGTGGTTTTGCAGAGGATTTCAATAAGTTGGTCATCATGCCTACAACCGATTAACTCAACGTAGCTTTAACCGTAAAAATTAAGACAATAAGCTTCTTTTCGTAGGTCTGTAAGAAACACATTTACAAAATTGAGCCAAATATCGTTGACACTGAACTAACTGATACTACAAGTTAAAATACAGCTCTGTCCGAACAAAACTTTGTGATGGCCTCCACTTTATGGGTTTGAGTAATCTAATTATGCTAAATTCTCGTCATAGCAACGTTCCAAATAACCTCAATTTCACCTTCCGTTTCTGCATTTGTAGTTATAGCTTAAAAAAATGATTTAAGCCAATATTTACTAAAGGTAAATTAAATGCTAAAACCAGCGGCTACTTTAGACACCAGTGTATACTTCAGACACAAGGGTGGCACTTACCTCCAAAGAGTTTACAGAAAATATTTTTATCGAAAACTGCTTTAAATTTAATAAACTCCGTAAATTAGAATAAATTAACAAAGAACGTGTAAGCTAAAAAGCGAAATATCATCAAACTTCCGTTTTTATATATGAATTTGATCGTTTTGACATTGTCCTAGCCATACACCAATGTTGACATACCGAAAGGATTCTAGATTGGAAGATCTTACAATATTTCATATTTTCTATGGAGCAGCATTATTTTAGACATAATGTAGTCCATGAAAATCTTTGAACTGATAAAAAACTTTCTAGTAAATACGACATTCGCTACATTTTCAAATTCTATTACAAAAAAGGGAAGAATTCGACTCAGTCTGCTGCAGTGCAACACTTACGGCACAAAGCTGTTTGAAGCGTTTTCAATATGGAAAATTTAATGTCGATAATGCACCTTGCTCTGGTGGAACAAATGACTGCAAAAGGTTAGTAAAATTATGGAAAATATTGAGCAAGAGCAGCAAGTAGCAGTTACGATAACAGCATAATGAGCCGCATTTTTCAACATTTTATGGCACTATAGTACTCACGTGACTGAAAGAAGGCGGGAATTAAAATATTCACAAACAAAAGGTTTTTTTCGTTTATTTTGAATGTGGTAAATAATTTGGTTTTGTTTTCCTCGTCGAAAAAAACATATTTTCTACTATTAGTTAGGAAATGAAGAATATTTCAGAACTTGTGATGAACTCTACTTATTTCAAACCAATTTATACCTACTTTATTAACAAAAAAAATTTAAACTAATTTGAAATTTCATCGATTTGAAGGCTTTATTTTATCAAAATTCAATAATTTGCTGTTTCTTATCAAAATTAGAAATTTTTTATATGAAATACAATAGGAAAGGAAATGTCATTTTGCGTAACTCGCTCCGCGCGTTTCGTAAATATCCCACTCTTTACTGTTTTTAGATGGTAGATACGTTCCCATCGTGAAAAAGAAAGTCGTGTAAAAAGAACCGTGTAAAAGAACAGTGTAAAACAGTTTTAGGTTTATACTGTAACATAGTGTGCATTAACATAGTGCCATGAATTCAGAATTGACAGTGTATACGGGGATAATTTATTTCATAATAAATTCCAATTTTTCAGAAAAGTTTTATCAAATTCTGTGACCGAATTTCCAAAATACAATAAGACCATACTGGCTTGATAAGAATGCGGTAAGGCAATAATTATTTTTAATTGTGGCCTTGAAGTAGTTGAGAAATACAAAGACAAGCTCTAGAAGGGTCAGTGGTTTTCATTATTACAAACCAGCAGGAACCATTTTAAAATTTCTTCCAGCATTAGTAGGTCCTTGAATGAGCAATGTACAAAATAATTTTAAAAAGCTTAGGGATAAAATGTTAATCCAGTATAAAGATGCCATAATCTCGAAGTCGTAGGGTATGGTAGGGTCCTTGAACGGACAGAAAGATCTGATTCCAATTCAAGTTTTTCAGTTCAAATTCACTAAGTTGCAGAGCATTTCCAGGTTATTGTATTCAATCTTTTATAGACCAACATATGTTTTTCAAATCAAATTCATTTTTAATGTATCAAGTTGAAAATTTTACAAAACTATTATTATTCGATTACTCGTAGTTTTGCATGGAAATGTCCAATTATGATCCATAACTCAAGAGTTTAATGGAATAATATTTGTATCTATCATTTTCAAATATTGAATTTCGGTTGAGTGAACATTTTTTAAAACTTGTAAGTTCCACTGGAATATTTGGTATCGTGGTTTTCGAGTGGTGCAATTCTTTGATACTTTAAACCATAGATGGACCAAACGAGTATTTAGGACAATTTTTCAAAAAAAAAAAAAAATACAGCAATAAAGCTTCTAAAAATGTGGGCCATAAAATTTAGCACTCTGAAATGAATTTGAGTGGCACAGCAATAGTTATTCCATCTTGCGCCATGAGGTGTTTGATTTTTTTTTTATTACTTTTATTGCCCTACTTATTTGGCTTGACCACTACTGTTTAAAAGACCATTTAAAAAAGTTGTGAATATGCCAATTTATCCGCGGGATCTACCACACATAACCTACTGAAGCGATTAAAATGAAATTCAAAAATTGTTTTTTTAATACTTTTATAATTGTCTGGAGATAGCTCATTTTTGCATAAAGCACTTACTCTTTTCGGTTCATTTTGAGCGAAAAAAATCGATTTCTTGTAAGAATGTAGCAGATATGCAAACCAAACTGTTTCAACGTCATAAAGTTATTTTGTTAAGAATTGGAAAAATTGATTGATGAAACCTATAAAAATATTAGGTGGAAAATAATTTCGCTGTCGATAGGAGGCGCCAGATACACTCAAACATGCTGGAAATTGCAGCCCTATTGCACTATAGTTTGTATGTTCAGGAGGTCTTAATTTAAAAATTAAAACAGAAAAAAGATTTGTGGAAATGACATAAGAAATCGCTCCAATTTTTGATTATTTTAGTATATCTGACGTATTCTATACCTACTGGTATAGGATACGTCAGATAATTGTGTGATAATTTTGTCAAATTATCTTGTTACTGGGCTTAACACTAATAAACTAACAAGTTACTGAGCAATTTTCAAAAATTTCAAATAAATCTTGAATAACGTGGAAAGTTTATTAATTCTAGGATCTTAGAGTTCTAGAATAATCTTGATAGTCATAAAAAAATTCTGATATTCCCGAAAAACTCGAATAAAATTCTAGATTCCTGGAATAATTTTGAAATAGCAAAAAATCACTAAGCATCTTGAATAATCTGATAAATATCAGGCAGGCATCGTAAAATCTCGAATAACCTCGAAAATATTAAATAAAGATAAATTCAAAAATCAGCTCTGTAATGGCTCTCAGTAGTATGCGTTTTTTTTTTAAGGAGAGGATGAGCCTGAACAAAGAACCAAAGAGAAGGTTGATTCTTGACTCAAGTTAAAAGTGACTAATATAGAAAATCTCGAAGAATATCGAAAAATCTACAAAACTTCGTGTCACATCTATAGTGACCGTCAGACGAATGAAAATGTCAACGAATACTGAAATTTGTCCACTAACCGCCTTTGAGCAAATGTAACCTAATGCAAATTTCCGACAAATCACCAACTTTAGTCAACATTTCTCGTTAGTCTAGCTGGGGCTTATTACAAATATAGATTGCAATTTCTTGAAAAATTTCATTTTCCAAGAAACCGAGCATTTTGTTTCCGAGAATTTTCTCGAGTAATCTCGGGGAATTTCGGGAATTTTTATATTTTTTAAATTACTCGAAATTTTATCAAAAAAATACTTTTATAGTATATATTTTATTTATAATTGAGAAAATTAATGAGTTTAAAGGGAATATGGACGAGGACAATGGACGTTGATGAACGCTTAGAGTCAAAGTGCTAAGAAGCAACCAATCACCATTGAGATAAAATTTCGAGCAAAAGTAAATCTGGATTTAACATCAAATTTTCACTATAAATAGGTCAATGTATACGGGTTAATGAACCACAACGTTCTCTGAAAATAATCCAACACAAATAAGTAGTTGCGTTTGAGTTTCTTTGTCTTTGTTCAAAATAATTGGAAGACCTCGAATAATTTTGAAAATTGTCAATAATTTGGAATAATTTCGGTGTCAAGCAACTTTACGTGAATCTAACCGGAAAATCTGATTTAATTGCAAAATCTTAAAATCTCGGATTTCAAGAATCTCATCTAATCTAATCTCGAATTAGAGCAACCAAGTCGCGATTAAGCTAAACGCCTTAAATAATCCCACAGGATACCGAATATCTCGATGTAACATGGCCCAGCTCAAACTCAAATATAAACTCACTAAATCCGAATATCGGCCCACCTGGACCTTCGTTACATATTTAATCGCTTTTTCTATAGCAATTGTGACTTTGGGAAACGTGAGTTCGCTCGAAAGCAGGTAAAATTGAAATGAGAATGGATTACAATAGCTACAATTTGCCGTAAAATTAATTTGCTAGTGTTGATTCTAATTAGTTTGTGAAATTATTATTTTTTTCACAAAATTTATTGAGTACCTAATTTAGTCAAATTTTAAACTCACTAAAACTCGATTAATATCGGAACATTGAGAAATTTAAGTTAATCGGTTAACCTTTACCTTATCTGGTTTTGATTTCGCTACTAGTAATGTGTGAAAATTTAAGTAAGCAGCCTGTTGCAAAAGTTTGAATTTCTTGTGTAACAAGTTGAATTTCAAGTGGAAACGGTTATGTATGGAAGTGTAAAACCTATGTATATTGAGAGGAACAAAATATTCTTTGTTCCGGAACTTCTACGCGCTGTAGCGTTTTTCCTTTTTGGTACTGTTTTCATTTTCTGTAAAACAACAATAAAATAATAAAAATTTATATAATGTTGCAATAAACCAATCCAATTAGTTTAACCAATTTTTTGGGGCATGCTACTGTAAATAATAAAGAACAAACTAAAATCTCAATATTAGCACAGAAAGAGTTAGATCAGAGACGTATTAGAGTGATATTGCAAACCGTACCTAAACAAATATTCAGAATTTCCTTCATTTAAATTGCTTAATAGTCTGTTAATTTTGACGTAATGTAAAAAATAATTGTTTAGAATCACAGTTCATAATTGTAGCTGATAACAAATTCAAATTATTTGAAAGTTTCTAAAACTTTCGCTTCGTTTGAACGAATTACATATGCGGGGGAGTATTCCAAATTTTATATGTTTAGTAATATTATATTTACGATTTGCCTTTAGTATGACAGGTTTAGTTTCTAGTTTCTACAATGTACATATACATATTATATCAAAATATGGGCAGAGTTCGATTAGCTTAATTTTCACAATAAATATTTTATTTTTTCTAACTGTCACATACAGTAATTTATACTTTTGAAATTTAAATTCAATTTTGTTGTTTTTGACATTTTACCAAAAATCTATTTAATTTTTCTGAAACGAATCGAACTTAATCGCTGCTTTGCGGATGTAAATATTGTTAAAATGACTTAAGTCGAACTTAAATTCAAACTTTTCTTTAAGTAAGGGCCAAAAACACGAAAGCACGTGGTCGATGCAAAAAAAAGGCTTGGAGGCATGTCTCTTTTCTAGAGAATTAATAATCGCGGATTGGGTCATAAAACATTTAGAAAACTCTTGAGCATCTTATTTAATTTGTCACTGTGGTTTTCCGAATTGGCCCCTTAGTTTTCCTGTTATTTCATTCTGAATTGTGATCAAATTTGTCAAAATTTGACAATCAAGTGTATTCCTCAAGTTCTTGATATTCATCTTCAACACTTGTTAAATTTTTGCAACCAAAAAAGTTTCTAGAAAAATGTTCGGAACTTTCAGGAAAATTCGTTGAGTTCTTTTTGTAATATTATGTCTGTATTGTCAAAATCATTCTGTGTTCCAAATTTGTATATTTTGAGTGGAAAGCAACCATTCCTTGTTTTTATTGTTATGTGTGTTCATTGTGGACCCAGTAGGCAGCTGTTTACTGGCCCTAAATTCGAGTTAAACATTTTTTGTCCGTTTTTTTCGGATGTGCCAACGTTCCAGTCCATTCAACGGTCGGTTATCTTTTACTGGACGGATACTTAAGTACAAAATTCGGACTTAACTTTTACAAAAAAAAACAATTCGAAACAAATTTAAAATGTTGAACTTTAAAAGACAGTAAATACATTTTAAAAGTTTTATTCGGGTTGAAAAATTAAAAAACAATTTGAAAATATTCTACTTGATAAAATTCATGACACGCATAACAGTCAAAATTAAATTCCAATGTGAGAAATGTTCAAAATGAAAGTTCATTGTGTGCATATGTAATGTGGAGTTCGATTGGGGAAAATAAATCAATTAACTGTCAAAATAGATGATTTTGGGCGGAATAAATCATTTATTTTTTGATTTAAATCAATTTTGACAAATCGAGATTTTTCGCAAGATTTAACAAAACGAACAAACAAAAAATGTCAATCACAATTGTGACAATTTAAGACGTCAAAAAATTCGTCGTTTTTAATCACTCTGGAATTTTTACGAATTCGTTATTTATTAATAAATATCATGCTGCTTGTGCGTACGATTGGACATCAAAAACTTGATTTTTTTGACACTCCCAATCGAACTCGACATTAGGAATTTAAAAAAATTTTAAAATTGGATTTTTTTATTTTATCTTTCCAAATTCTAAAATGTTTAAATACCCAAAAATGAAATGTCTCCTCTTTCTTATAGTTATTTAATCTTTAGCATCTTGAGTATGTTTGATCTTTAGCAATTTGAGGTTTAAGAAAATGGCTTAGGGCCGTAAATAGTATTTAAATTATCACAGCAAGTAAAGCCCTTTTGCTTATTAGTTTTTTTAGTGAATGTCTTATGGATTGTAAATTGCTACTAGAACCGTAACATTGTTTTAATTAATTATAGGCCTATAAAAATAAATCGCAGAGTATCGAACGAAAATACAACTGAGGAGTTAAAATCAGTTCGAAAAATGAAGTTTTTCATCGGATATTGGCAACACATGACCTGAACATCTGAAGTTTAAAGCTACTAAGTTGCGTCTTAACCCGCAGGTTTTGTCACATATTAAGATGTCGAGCACTGCTACTTAAAAATTTAAGAACACCACGGAGCTTTATTCCCTTTGTATTAATTGTATTCCTTTATTATTGTACCAAGGAAAAATAAGAAACTGTTATTCCAGTTTTGGGGTGGGGGGGGGGCAGGGGTGGGGGGAAATAAGGTCCACTTAATAAGGTCCAATAATTAGGAAATAAGACCCGTGGCGCCAGTTTAGTTAAATTTTCGCTAGTGTGTTGTAATTCTGAAAAATGAAAAATTTAATTTTAATGAAACCCGTAAAGAAGAATTTTAGCATTTTAAATTTCCCAAATTAAACGAGAAAATTAAATTTTAAATGTTTTCATTCTAACGAAATGAGTGAAATGCTAAATTTTATTTGAATTAAAAAATTGAAATTACGATTGAATATTGAAATTTTAGATTTTATAAAATTGGGGCAATTTTTTCTTGGTGCAATTCTTAGTTTTAAAATTTCAGTTAGGTTGCGATTCTACTCGACGAACTCGTAAAATTATTTTTAATACTTAGGTCCAAAAAACAAATCATGGTCTTGTTTGAGAAATTTGATTTCTTACGAAAATAAGTTTGTTATAAAATTCGCATTGTGTCATTTAAATTAGGATTTTGGAGAATAGTTTATTGGATGAAGAGAGAATAGTTTATTTAGAATTTTGATGCTGACTTTGTCAAATTAATTTGCTCAAAATTGCGTGTATTTCGCATTTTACCTGATTGAAATAAAATGTAACACTAATTTCAGTATTAGGCTGCCTAAATGAACCGTTACCTACATTTTTTTTTAAATTTAGCAGATCTTCATGAAACAGGTGCGAAACTCGTCAAGTCCCAAACTTGAAATTACTTTGATCGTAAGAAGTTAGTGCAATACGATGTTTTTCATAGCAGCCGCCTAGGTTTTATAGAACGAATATTTGTCATTTATTATTTGGCGTAATAAATTCTATATGAGAGCTGTTTGTAGATGATAAGGAAACCCCCAAAGGATTTCAAAAGATTCTGTTTCTTCTGGTGCTAAGTTTGATTTCGATCATCAATTCAGGGCAATCAAAAATTAATCCACATATTCTCACTTTTCTGAATGGAAATAGGAAGAAGTTGGAAGAAATTAATTCAGGCAGTCGATTTTGATTCTAAGTGCTCCCAGCTATTGGTATCATCATTCTGAGGTAAGATAAAGAATTTTGGTTGTTTTTCACCTACTTTTTGGAAACAGTTACGGCAAATAAACAGTGATGATAAACCATTTCAACGACGTGACCGTATTACGATCTCTCAGTAGAATAGGGGAGAGAATTATCTGAAGAAAAAGCAATAAATGTCTCGCCAATGCTCTTTATATATTGCACTTTAGTTATTTGCTCCTAATTACACGCATATCATGTTTCCCTCAGCACGAAACGAAAGCCAGTAGGCATTTTTTTTTGTTCACGATACCATTAGCTGAGGAAAACACGCTAACGTAGAAACTATTCCACAGTATGCCAAGTTCAACGTGAAATACGTCGTTTCAACTCTTGTGAATTTTTATATTGAGGCAGCCCTATAACGAAATGCCAAAAATTTTGTATGGCGAAATAAATTCAATTTTCAATGATTCTTAATTCACGAGTGGAATTAATTCGGTCCCCCCAAGAAACCTACGAAATCTTAAGGTTCCTTTTGAGGCTTGTTACTATTTATGTCTACAGAAATAAACTTCCCATATTGTGAAATGAAAATATTCTTCATCGAAATTTGTGGAAAATTGAATTAAATAATCATTTCATGTTCTGGTGGTTGCTTGATTTAACTCTCAACTCTGAAATAGAAATCGCAAAATTGATTAAAGCCAACAAGTTCGTTTTGCAACACATCAAACACCATGTAATATTCCTAGCATAGTGACTCGCTGGACTTACCAAAGTATAATAGTAAGCCACTAATAAGTATTTTTAAAAGTTAAGCCATATGTATTTAGTTAGCCTGTAAGAGATTATACCTTTCCACCAACTGAAAAAACTTACTTAATCCTTAATTAGAGGATACTGCTGGAGAAAAAAAATTCTCTGAGACCCATAAAATAATCTCGTTTCACTTAATGAAATAATTGTTTCGAAATTCGAGTATGGAAACTGACCCTAGGCTAAGTATGATCTGAATATAATAATTACCTGCACCTGAGTTTGGAAGGAATAGTATTTTGTTTACTCGTGTGTGTGTCACCGCTTCATATTCCGAATTTTTAATGACGCAAAATTTCAAATAGTTACTTCATTGTTCGTAAAAGTCTTAAATTTTCAAAAATTTTTTTGGTATAGGCATAAAATTTAATGTTTTTTTTTGTTTTTAACGAACTAATACGAAAATGATCTACATTCGACGCTGAAATTAAATTTTGTGGAATTCTGATATTACAAATTCAAACTTGAATAATTTCAAGACATTTCAAAATTAGAATTATTAAAACTCAAGCATTCAATTTAACAAAATAAAATTCTAAGCCGAGATTTTTCATTTCAAAATTCAATAATAAATAATTTGATTGAGACAGCGTATATTGCCTCATTTGACAATAAATTTGACTAAGCGCGGCGGATATGTCATGATATTCTCTTAAAACCTCATTTGAATTAATTATTCATGATTCAACACTAAAGTTTATTTTGGTTATTCTCATATTTTAGAACCATTGAAAAATGTTAAAGGCCAAGAACGCTGCGCAAAAAAATCATCTGGAAATATCCGAAGCGTCACGTATTTTAATTTTGTACAAGAAAACTGTTTATTGTTATATGGTTGCTTTAATGCATTTGTTTTTCTTTTACGATTAATCAGAAACTAAAGTTTCCAGAATCGAACCCTTAAAATTTTTCAAAACAAAAATGAATGTTAACTTCTCAGAAATGACAAAATATAATTAAAAAACACTTTGGTTGGTAACAGGTAATCAAATGTTTAGTTTTCGTCACTTGTTTTATTTTTTATAGACATCGTCTGTCTTATTCAACATTTAAGACATTGTTGACCGGTAATTTTACACAGAACCTATGTCATGTCACCAGCTATTATTTTGTAATTGAATATGGTAGTAAAGTGATGGATTTTTAGGATAAGTTGGAATTTAGCAAATTGTATACAAACATTAACAACTCCATAAAGGAGTTGTCAACCAAGGAATAGTAGCGTTTAAGCATGAATTTGATTTGTTCATCTTACAAACCATTCCTCAAGAGAGTTCAGCGGAATCATACTTAAGTGCATGACAGAAATTAGGGCCAAAATTCAGAAATTGAAGTTTTTATTACCGTTACAATTTTCAAAATTTCGATTAATCTAAATTTAATTTCAAATTTAGAATTACGCTGATGAAAACCTAATCTACTGTCATTCCAAATTTCAATTTTTTTTTTCAAATTTTCAAAAATAAATTCGATTTTACTTACATAGGATATTATTTGAAATAATGTGAACACAGGAAATTTTTATTCTTTGATAAATGAAGCTGTCAAGGAAGGACTTCTGGACCTATTGCACCCGTCGATAACCAGAATTACCCGGTATTTTACATTTTTTGGTTATTTTCTGGTCTCGACACGATATCTCTGTTAAAAATTTCATCATTTTGTTTTTGTTGTAGCCTATCATCCTTTCCCTGATCCAGTGTTTTGTAAATGGAAATTCATGTATATAAGTTTGAAGTTGTTTTCGTCTAAATGTAAGTTGAGAAAGTATGAACAAGTAAACCAATTGATTAGTATTGATTTGTCAATGTGTAACAAGAATCTGGCATTTAAAATAAAAAGTAACGTATAACGCTCATGTCAAATTTCATCGAGAACGGTTAAAATGTGCCGAAATTCCATTCCAATTCGCCGAATTCTCAGAGAAACCAAGTTCTATTCCAGTTAGCCATACTCCAAGAATTTATTAAAAATTGTTTTGGAATCTACTTTTCATCGAATTACGTCGTATAATTGTTCGAAATCGACTATAACTAAATACTCGTACATAATAATTTGAAAGTAATTTGAATGATTTTCGATTTTCAAAATTTTGTATATAAAAAAGTCTAGAATTTCAAACCAAAATGTATGGCCAAAACTTGAAAAGAACAATAATTTTGAAGTTTTTCTAAAAACTTACTGAATTTCGAAATTTTCCAAATTTTTAATTAGAGAACTCTGATATTAGTTTAGAAAAATTGGTAACTTTTAAATTAACGGAAGCTTTGGGTTCAAATCTACATACTCTAATTCTGTTTTCTAAACACAAATTATTTCCAAGCTATGTTAGACCAAACCCTTCTTCTTGTGAATGTCACAAATTTGTTTAACCTTAATCAGCATGGGTTGAGTCTCGCAAACTCATTTTAATTTTATGAGGTAAAAAATATCCAAAAAGCAATTTGTATAATTGAGTCATATTTATTATTTATGATCTAGAATCACCTAGTAATAATTTTTGGCTTGTACCGAATATAGTCTAGCCGGCCCATTTTCAAAAAACAAGCGTAAAAGCATGCAATGAGCCTCTTAGACTCAGTAAGTAATTCCAATATAAATGAAGTAAATAACATCGGATACGATCTTTTTGAACTTGGTGCGATGCAATGTGCCATTATTTACTAAAGGACGACAATATTTGCGATTTGACAATAAACTTGACAATTATGAAAAATTTTTGCGACGGTTCAACATTTAATCCATTGAATTCCGAAGAAATCCTTTATTTTGAAAATAAACGTCCTCAAACAAACGGGGAAGAAAAGTTGTGTAATCCATACTAAAATAGTCATTACAACGTCACATTCGAGTAGCTTTAATAATTTCGAGCTGGCACAGATAGTATTGAATACATGTTTTACTAGTTTTTCTAGTGAATGAAAAATTTTCGATTTTCAAAAATTGAACCTTGCTAAAGAACAAAATCGAGCCGAAATTTTATATCGTCATTGCACCATAACCCTAATATAAATTTTGAAAAACACTATAAATCAAATATTATTTTATGCTATAATAAGGAAAGGATGGCTGGTATTCTGCATCATCCCTGACATATATTTCCTTCAAAAAAAAAAAATAACAAATGACCTCTGGCGTTGCTGGTGTAGCAGCAGTACAGCTATGCTTTCGCAGGTCTACTAATTGTTTGTATTTTCTTAATTGAATTCCCCATTTTCCAGAATTTATTAAATAAAAGAGTCATTTTTGAAAGTTTAAGGGTATTCCTTAAGAAAAGAAAATGGTATGCCAAACAGAAATATAAGGCGATGATTATTTGACCTTCAACAAATAAAAAGCTTAAGTGGTGCATTTTTGCTTGGGCAGGTTTTTGTTGTTTTAATTTTTTTTTAAATGTAGCAAACGTTTTCATTTTTCTTTAAAAATTACATATACATAAGTTCGAGGGACTCATCGCATGCGTTCATTTAAGTAAAATGACTCAAGCTGATTAGGGTTAAAAAAGCGAGCAACTAAATTAAATAATTTTGGATTTAATGAAAAATGCTGCAATATCAAACCATAGCCCTATTGACGTTAATTTTTATTTAAAATGGTTTTCTGCAGAAATCAAAGTGTTAATTGCTTGTGTTAGGTGTTCTCTATTGAAATTGTTTTTGCTAAAACGAGAGTTTCTTAAAAAGTGATTTAAGCGGTAACCTCTAGTTTTCCGATTTTTAAATTTCGACAGTGCAACAACTAAATGCCTTCTAAAATAAAGAATCTTTTATAAATTCTGAATGAAAAGATTAAACGAACATCGATTCAATTTTTTTTTAATATTTTATGTTCACTGAAAAGTTGAGCTGAACATTTTTTTGTTGAATGATTTAGGCACTACCGGTGTGCCACTGATGTTGATCAGTGAATTAATCTAGTTTGAAAATCCTGAGTTTCATTGATATCTAAACAATAAAGCCATGTAAATTTAAGCCATAAAGATATTAGTTCAGCATGAGCTTCATCAAGAGCTATATCTGAACATCATGTTATGAACATTTAACAATAATATAAAGAAATTCGTGTTTGTAGTTAGTGTCATAGAATAATTTATAAACTGTTACATAAATAAAATTTAATGTCGGCTGTATGACTTAATAAGTTCAGTAACCAAAGAAAAGATGGATGACGACCTTTTCAAGTTTTCGAACTACTCACACTCGTTGTCGAGCTACTCAACTTCTCGGTTAAGCTACGACAGCGGCCATATTAATAAGTCTGAATTTACTCACGAATTCCGAATATCTGGTAATTAAAGTTGCCTAATATTATAAGGTTTTTTACGGCTATTTACTTTAAAATTATAAATTAAAAACTACTTTATCTCTACTTTATGTTTAACTACACGTACGGACACAGGCAAATATTGTTGAAAAATTTATAAATTGGTGACGCCTGACGGATAGTATAAACTGATGATGTCTGACACTATACGGGTATGAACTGAAAGGAACGGATAATATAAATCCACCTTTAAGCTTGAATTCTTCTCAATTCTTGCATAAATATAATGGCTGGTGTGCCATATAAAAGTACTTAAGCAATCCCATATTCTTCATTTCTCGTAACTTCAAGAAAATGTCTTTACTCACAACGGCGTTAAAACTTCAGTAATACAAATTTGATTGAGTCCAGAGTAATCCTGATTTTCATAAAAGGATTTCATAACTTTCCTCGCCTTCATAATTTTATCCTTTTTAGTCACGTTAGATATTGGCATAAATAAAGAATCCCGTTTGATTCTGTATATTTTTACCAAAACAGAATCACTGATGAGAACTGGCAGAAAATCACCATTAAAACCACAAGAGAGAAAATGCCACTCTTTAAATTAGCTACAATTCTAGGATATGGAATAAAACCTTTCTTGAATGGTAAACAAGATGTATTACCTAATTTTAGGGATTTTAAAACCTGTTAGATCTACAAAAAAAGAATTCTAAAACCTGTTAGATCGACAGTCCAATTCTCTTCATTAATATTTCGTGTCCTGAAGCTCTCGTGAAGATTGTTTCTCCTGCACTTGTGAAAGGTTGCCTTAGTGAAGAGGCCTCTAGACAGGTCAATTTTGAACATTTTCTCATTTGGATTTGTTTGTCATTTGTAAAATAGTAGTTAAAATGACATTTACGAATTACATCACGGAAAATCTCTCTTGACCTCGAAAAATCGAAAAAAGAATAATATTCATTAAATATTCTAGACATAGAAGCCGTCGGTTCATTACATTCATATCCGGTCGGCATATAGATTTCGTTTGGGAGCATAAATGCACCAGGTAGAAGTGAGGTTTAAACAATTAACCCGTATACATAAAGAATCACCCACATATCTAGCCGCGGCAATTTTACAACGTTTTCCTAAAGTGTCAATACGAAGATCATGACACCAGTAGGCCACATAACCGTTTCCACTTAGGCTGACTACGATCAGAGAGAAACTCGAGTTTCCTTACAATATAAATGGTAAATCGCTTCTGAACTGACTCCAATCTATCGATTTGTACTGTATGGTGGGGATACCATACATAGTCAAATAGACTTACACAAGAGAATATAACACGAAACTGCTTTGTCATTCGAATAATGAAGCCTAACATAGAATTGGATTTACGTATTATGTTATCAATACGTAAAGAAAAAGTTACTTTGGTATCAAATATAACTTCTTAATCCGTTATTGAAGTTACTCTGCTAAGTTGATTACCGTCAAAATAATAGTTAGAAATTATAGGGTTAAAAGTCCTATAGAACACCACCAGAGCACCATCTAAATAAACTATTTTTTTCATACTGCAATATATCAACATCAACTAAAAACCGAGTTCGCATAAAAATCTTCAAATCGTCGGCAAACAATAGGACATCACAAAATTTAAATATATCGGTGACACCATTCACAAATAAAAGAAAGATCATAGGGCCCAAATGGCAATAGATTATATTTGATTTAATTTGATTCAATAAAACAAACTGTTTCCTGTCTACTAAGTAAGATGCAATCCATTTTAGAAACCATGGATCAACCCCAATCGCAGCAACTTTCAACAAATGAAAAGCTTAAGTGGTGCATTTTTGCTTCATCACTTAGACAAGTTCGTCAGCTAAGTAATTACAAAATTGAGTTTGGTTTTTGTTCTAAATTTTTTAAAAATGTAGCAAACGTTTTCATTTTTCTTTAAAATTTATACATATCTGCATAAATTTGGGGGGCTCATCGCACGCATGTACGTAAAATGACTCAAGCTGATTAGGTTGAAGACTTAATGAGTAATAAATTATTCAACGAAGCTAATCAAAATGTTTTTCAAATGATTTCAATCTAAGTGTTCAATGAGTGTTCAATCTTTAATTAAAATTCACTCAATTTTTTTTTTTTCTTAAATCTAATTGCCATTCAACCGCAAAATGCCTCTCAAGCTTGTTTGAGTTCAAATAAATTACCGGGTTTCATTCAAATCCAATCCGGCTCAAACTCGAGTGATATTTCTTTCAAATTTATTAAAAAAAAAAGATTTTTTTTTTATTTTCATAACTATCAATTTTGTATACAAAAAAGTCTAGAATTTCAAACCAAAATGTATACCAAAATCTTAAAAATAACTTTAATTTTAAAGTTTTTTCTTTAAATTTGTTGAATTCCGAAATTTTTCAAATTTTTAAATAGAAACAGAGTTCTGATATTAGTTTTAAAAAATTGATGAATTTTAAATTAACAAAAGCTTCGGTTTCAAAATTTAATTAAATTCAACCTACTATTTGTTGTGAATGTCACAAATTTGTTTAAGATTTAATTAATAATAAATTATTCAACGCAAGCTATTAAAAATGTTTATCAAATTTTAAAAATTTGTCTTCAATTTTAAATTCAGATTCTTTCAAATTCCTGTCAAACTTCAAATTTCACTCTTTTTTATTTTAATATAATTACCATACAACCGCAAAATTCCACTCAAACTTGTTTGAATTCAAATAAATTACCGCGTTTCTTTTAAATCCAATCCGGCTCAAACTCGTATCAGATTTCTTTCAAATTTATTAAATTTAGTTTTTTTTTCCACATCTTTGAATTAAAATCGCAATTTAGATCGCCCATCTAACTTGGAAATACTGCTGCATAAAATTCTGGGTCTGTGTATATTTTGGCCAATCACTGCCATTACAAAATTTTGTAGAATATTTTATGCCATATAATTCTGCGATGATTATTTGACCTTCAACAAATAAAAAGCTAAAGTGGTGCATTTTTGATTCAGCACTTGGACAGGTTCGTCAGCTAAGTAACCGCCAAATTGAATAATATTTTTGTTTTCAATTTTTAAAAAATGTAGCAAACGTTTTCATTTTTCTTTAAAAATTACATATACATAGGCCCGAGGGACTTATCGCATGCACTCATGTAAGTAAAATAACTCTAGCTGATTAAGTTGAAGACTTAATGAGTAATAAATTATTAAACGAAGCTAATCAAAATGTTTTTCAAATGATTTCAATCTGAGTGTTAAATGAGTGTTCAATCTTCAATTCAAATTCACTCAAATTTCAAATTTCACTCAATTTTTTTTTCTTAAATATAATTGCCATTCAACCGCAAAATGCCGCTCAAACTTGTTTGAGCTCAAATAAATTACTGGGTTTCATTCAAATCCAATCCGGCTCAAACTCTAGTCACATTTCTTTCAAATGTATTTAAAAAAAATCGATTTTTTTTTATTTCCACAACTATGAATTATAATCGCCATTTAAATCGTAAATAAATAAAAAATTAATTTGAAAGAAATTTGAATGATTTTCGGTTTCTAAAATTTTGTAGACAAAAAAGTCTAGAATTTCAAAAAATGTATGCCCAAAACTTGAAAATAACTTTAATTTTAAATTTTTTTTCTATAAACTTGTTGAATTTTGCAATTTTCCAAATTTTTAGTTAGAAACAGAGTTCTGCTATTAGTTTTAAAAAATTGATGATTTTTAAATTAACGAAAGCTTTGGTTTCAAAATCTAATTAAATTCAACCTACTTATTGTGAATGTCATAATTTTTTTAAGAATTAATGAATAATAAATTATTCAACGAAGCTAATCATAATGTTTATCAAATGAATTCCATCTGAGTGTTCAATCTTAAATTCAAATTCACTCAAACTCCTCTCAAATTTCAAATTTCGCTCAATGTTTTTTTCTTAAATATAATTGCCATTCAACCGCAAAACGCCGCTCTAACTAGTTTGAGTTTAAATAAATTACCGGGTTTCATTCAAATCCAATCCGGCTCAAACTCGAGCCACATTTCTTTCAAATTTATTAAAAAAAAAATCTATTTTTTTTTTGTTTCCACAACTACTATGAATTAAAATCGCCATTTAAATCCTAAATAAATAAAAATTTGAAAGCAATTTGAATGAATTTCAAGATTTTTAAAGTTTTGTATACAAAAGTCCAGAATTTCAAACAAAAATGTGTACCCAAAACTTGAAAATAACTTAAATTTTAAATTTTTTTTCTGTAAACTTGTTGAATTTTGAAATTTTCCAAATTTTTAATTAGAAACAGTGATCTGATATTAGTTTTAAAAAATTTATGAAATTTAAATTAAGGAAAGCTTTGGTTTCCAAATTTAATTAAATTCAACTTACTTGTTGTGAATGTCACAAATTTGTTTAAGATTTAATGAATAATAAATTATTCAACGAAGCTAATCAAAATGTTTATGATTTTAATCTGAATGTTCAATCTTCAATTCAAATTCACTCAAACTCCTCTCAAATTTCAAATTTCACTCAATTTTTTGCCATTCAACCACAAAATGCCGCTCAAACTTGTTTGAGTTGAAATAAATTACTGGGTTTTATTCAAATCCAATCTGGCTCAAGCTCGAGTCACGTTTCTTTCAAATTTAATTTTAGAAAAAATCGATTTTTTTTTTGTTTCCACAACTATGAATTTTGTATACAAAAAAGTCTAGAATTTCAAACTAAAAAATGGAGGTGTGGCCAACACACGACTTTCTTTTACGAACAGAGAATTTTGAGAAATTTTATTTTTTTTGTATAACTTTTTTTTAAATTTTTTTTTTTTTAATTTTTTAATTTTTAAATTTTTAAATTTTTTTTTTTAATTTTTTATTTTTTAGTTTTATTTGTTTTTAATTTTTGGAAACATTTTGTTTATAGTAGTTTTTTGTAAACCTTATACTTTTTAAGATATTTGCAAAATAAATTTTCTGGACCAAGGGAGTGACCACTTCCGGTCAGCCGATTTGGAGTAAAATTCACTGGGACCTCCCAATTTATCAAAAAAGCTTAAATCTGAAGTTTCAGTTCGATTGGTTAAACCATCTGGGCTGTAGAGAGGACACAGACAGACTGACAGACTGACAGACTGACAGACTGACAGACTGACAGACTGACAGACTGACAGACTGACAGACTGACAGACAGACACCATTTCGAAACCCACTTTTTCGGACTCAGGGGACCTCACAACAAATAAATCTCTAAAAATCTCAAGGTCCAAAATTTTCATGATTACTATACTTTATTTTACTAGAGTAAAAGAAAGTAAAAGGAATTCATACCAAAAACTTGAAAATAAGTTTAATTTTAAAATGTTTTCTTTAAATTTGTTGAATTCCGAAATTTTTCAAATTTTTAAATAGAAACAGAGTTCTGATATTAGTTTTAAAAAATTGATGAATTTTAAATTAACAAAAGCTTCGGTTTCAAAATTTAATTAAATTCAACCTACTATTTGTTGTGAATGTCACGAATTTGTTTAAGATTTAATGAATAATAAATTATTCAACGCAAGCTATTAAAAATGTTTATCAAATTTTAAAAATTTGTCTTCAATTTTAAATTCAGATTCTTTCAAATTCCTGTCAAACTTCAAATTTCACTCAATTTTTTTTTTTCTTAAATATAGTTACTATTCAACCGCAAAATTCCACTCAAACTTGTTTGAATTCAAATAAATTATCGCATTTCATTCAAATCCAATCCGGCTCAAACTTGCATCAGATTTCTTTCAAATTTACTAAATTTGAAAAAAATCGCCATTTAGATCGCCCATTAAACTTGGGAATACCGCTACATAAAATTTTGACAGATCACTATAAATTTTTATATACGTTTAGTTTTTTTTTTTTAGGTTAGATAACCAATACTTATTTATATAGTTAGATTTTCGAACATATTTTATATAAGCAATATTTGCAAAGAAATGTGTGATCATCGATTGACGATCTTATATTTTGTAAACAGCAAAAGTAGGAAAAATATAAAATTCACACTTTATTTCGCTATATAAGTACGGTTCGAGTATAAATATTGGTTCTTCACAGAAGGAATGGAATTTTTTAACATTTTATTTAAGAAAGTTTAAATAAAATAAAATTTTTTTCTTCTTATTCGTTTTTATTAATTTAACGATCACTTATTTTTTTATTTATATTTTTTTAAGTTTGTAAGTCATGTAACTGTAAAGTTATAATTTTTTTTTTTTTTTTTTTTTTTTTTTTGTATACAAATGGCGACGAATTGGTATATATGTACAGTAAAGAAATGTGGGTTTACAATGAAATTTGTCTCAAAGTGTTAAGAATACTTCCTGACTCATGAATATAGAGCGCGCGAGCTGTACGTTTAGGGTAAACAAAAAAAAAAATAGACAAGACAATTTTTTTTTTTTGCTTTTGTGAAGGTTGGTGACACAAATTTGCATGTAACGGAAAAACTTTATAAAATAATAATACAAAACATGTGGACAAGGTTAAAGGTTTTTTTTTATTGTTTAGTTTTAGATAGTTTTACACAGCAAAATGTTTTAATTTTTTTTACTTAAAGAAATGTGTAATACGTTTCTATATATAGGTATACGTAAACACACATATGCACGACTTGAATCAATAATTTATTAAATTTATCATTTCCGTTTGAGTAAATTTTTATGAAATACAATTAAAAAGAAAAATGTGGCGAGGAAGTAATTTGTTAATTAATTTGCTGGTAAATTGTTTATTTATTATTTGCGACTAAATATAAATAATTTAATAAATTGAAATGTGAAATTTATATATTGCCTATGCGATAAATCAAATCGTACAGTTCGATGACATTTGCAGTTATGTATAATTACCATTGCGCAAACACCTGTAAAAATGCGATCGCGCAATTTCTTACGTGAGAAAATAAATTTTCTCGCGCAATATATTGTTTGTGTGCGATTGATCCAAATCTGTCGATCTGCACACACAGAGAAAAATGCACACAGTATAACAACGCAATTACATGTCATGAATTTTTTTTTTTTTTTTTATATATTTACTTAATTGTTTTCTTCTTATAAAATTTTCGCATCTTTGACTTTGCTGCATGGTGTACGTCGCCTGATATATGTAATAATAAGCTAACACGGCATGGTATTACGTTCAGTTCATTATGATTATTACATACAACAATAAAATTGTTGTAGAGTTTTCTTGCGCATATACATAAAAAAAAAACAAAAAACAAAAAAAAAAAATGAAGATTGTGAAAGATACTCTGAGAATTATAATGCGGTATAATATAAATAAGAAATGTTACAAAGTTTAATTACAACATCGACAAAGCAACATCATCAACAACATCGTCTTCATCATTTTCTTTATCTTAGATAAATATCTCATTGTTTCTTGAATCGTCTGTATATACGTATGTGCAATGAAATTCGAAATTATTATGAAATCCCTTTAATGGGGCGTCTATCAATCATTTTAAAATTGGATAGGTTGATGTATGTATTGTATATTTTATAGAACACATTGTTTTAGGTTTATTTTTTTATATATAGATACTAAGAAAAGGTCAGGTAGTTTCATTATTTTATATACGCAATATATATGTTACGTAAGTGTGCAAATACGAACATTTAACGTGTAACTATAAATATTTTTACGATGTGTGTTTGATGATTGACATTCATCGTTTATGTCATTTTGTTGAAAAAATGTATATCTGCTATGGTTCACGAGGGAAGTCTGAAAATTTTTGATGCTAACAAAGAAACAAGTTTTTTCAGACAAATCCAGTTTTATTTTTCAACATACATATGTAGGTTCCTTTAAACTGATTCTATTTTTCGAAACTGATTCTATTTTTAACCCCACTAAATAGTTCTTAATTAACTTATGCCTCTACGAATGCGATAACCACCTCGTTCGATAAAAATATCTAGCAAAACTTTGAGCTAATGGAACATGGAAATGCGTTTGACTGTTCCTTCGTCTCTGGAGAGTAATGGTGGAAAAAGCTTCATCGAGAGTTATGAATCGACAACAAAAATCCGACTTGTTTAGCTGAAATTGCTCAAACAGCGCTTTGAAAAGTTTCATTCCAATGTGGTCAATTTCAATTTTGCTCAAAATATAATAATATTCGGTGAACTTGACCCCGAATTTAAATTCACTACTAATTTGTTTTTTTATGGTTATCCCACAAAACACCGATTAGACGATGTTAAATAATTTCTTATCATCCTTGTGCGAGAGGTCCAATGCTAAACGGCTTTAAGGGAACTCACTATTTTACCTCATCCTCTATAAGAAGGTAAACGAATTAACAGGAAAACGGATACCTACTCGTATAACAACCCTGAAATTTTCGGGTGAGCATGATGATTTTCGGGTATTATGCTATAAGATGCTTTCCTACTTCAGGTGGCAAAATTTGCCATTAGAATGTCCACTTGTTTGGGTTGGTCAGGGAGATTAGAAGATTTAGAGAAATTACATTTTTTAGGTTTCATTCAAACCTGAGGTATTTTAAACATTCACTAAAAATTTAAAAACGGTCCATAAGCCAATCTTATCATGATTATATTCTGTTAGCTCGAAATTTCCGGTTAAGGTATTATTTGGAAAATAACATTTATAATATTAAACGTTTTTTACAAGTCATTGCTGGTTCGTACCGTGTCATAAGAATTATAAATTTAATTTTATATTTGAACCTTAGCAGCAAATCGAGATTTTCAGTTTTGAACTCCGGAAGAAAGAGATTAGGAACAAATTTTCGACAATTACGAGAGTTTTTGAGATTCATCGAAATGATTCGAGATTCTTTGAGATTTTCGATTTTTTATGGATTTTCCATGATATGATTTAATACGGAATATCGCGAAATATCAGTAAGTCTCTAAAAACAAGTAATTCAGCTTCGTACAAAATTCGAATAATTTTAAAAATATTGAGAAATTATAAATTCATCAAAACATGAAATCGGAACATGAAATCGGAACATCATCATTATAACTTGCAATTACCAAATCCGTAAAACTGGTAAATTTCAATTTTATTTACCATTTAGTTCAACTATATCTAGAATAAAGTAGGTACCGTCGTGGAAATTTAGATATTTTCGCTGTAAAACATGTCAAAAAAAATGAATGAGTAACACACAGTTGGGCACATTCGTGTAAAAAACTGTTTTTTACATTTTACAAGTAAAAAACGTAAAAACTACGTAAATTACATTCAAATATAAATTATATGTAAACAACTAATACATTTTAAAATAACAAATAATAATAATTTAGCAATTAACTGAAAATTTAAAATACTAAATTAAATTCAGTCACTTTATTTCAGTGAACTGTAACCAATCGGCAATCAGCCTACATACATTTTTATATTCGGGTTTTCTATGAAGAAAAAAAGCAATTTGAATTGTGCATGCAAGTGAGAAAATTATATGAGAGTAAATGATGTTATTTGTATTTAATCTACAAATACATTGTTCTAGCAATATTTATCGTAAAAAAGCTAATCTAGGGTTGATTAAGTTGTTAGCTGACATAATCTACAATATATTAAGTATAGACGAAAAACTGATTCTGTAGCAGCACCACATTATTCAAAAAACCGATTATTCACAACAAATTTCGAATAAACCCGAATAACATCGAATAAACCTAGGATCTTAAATTATGAAAGCTATTAGAATCTCGAATAATTTCGTAACATTCAATTTTCTCTGTCAGATCATATAAGTCTTTAGTATTAATTCATCTCAAAGCTAAACTCGAGTAATATTTAATATATCAAATAATCTGATAATAAAATCTCAATTATATATTGTATACTCATCGCCATCTCTTACATATAATACTCAACACTAAGCAAATGTGAAATAACTTAAAACTTCGACGGGAAATCGTGGTATCACTATAATTCTGTTACATATCAATGAACAGAGGGCTCTGGTAATATCAAGAAACTCTAATAGTATCGAATGATCTCTCAAATCATATTAGAATTCTAGAATAATCTCGGTATTCTCAAAGCGATTTAAAAGCAAAAAGACATGTTTCTCCTAGAAATAGCTGAAAATTAATAATTTTGACTTTTAGATTTCGAGAATTTCACCTAACTCAATGCTACGTTTAATATAAACTTCATGTATGCGTAACGGTTTTTGACAGTTTTGGAAATGTAGGAAACTATCCCTGTACATACCAATTATCCCACTCCTCGTGGGACGGATTTGTCCGTAGGACAACACACTGTGGCGGTACTGTGTCCCCCGCATTGTGAGACTTCTGGTCAGTTTAGCTTAATACAATCCAAACAAAACTCTAATAATATCGAAAATATTGAAAAATCTCGCAAAATCTATAAAATCTTGCTTCATTTCTATATTGATAAAATAACACTCAATCCGAAACAAACCTCGAATGCGCTTGCCTCGAATATATAAAACCAACGAAACCTAAAATCAGGACACCTGATGACCAATTTGTAATCATTAAATGAATTTCAATTTTTTTTTTTGAAAATGTGACAAAATTATACGAGCTCTTGACCCTCGTAACTCGAAAACGGGAGATACAGAACCAATACCCAGAGGTGTGACCGTAGCAGGTGAAATTGAACGTTGGATAGTCTATAGTAACTACAATCACCATGAACAACGAGCACTTGAATACCTTCGTAGTGTAGTGTAATAAGTTTTGACATTAAAACGTCTTTTTTTTTTGTTCATGCCGAATAGATTTCTTCATTTTATTAATTTTTTACTTGGGAAGGTATGGAATGTCAAATCTGTGAAATGTAAATTTTACTCAACCAGTAAATTTTTCATGTGTTATGGCCGATTTATGGTACAATACTAAGTGTCACGTTAACACCAATAGTAGGATCGGTTTAACTAATCCAAGACACAGCTTGATGGACACAGTTTTTTTTCATTTTTACATTTTGGGCCTTATTAGGTACACGTTTTTAACGTGTAAAAAATTTTGAAAATTACACAGTGTAATTTACTCTTTCAACTGTGATTTTGAGTATTTATTATAGTTGAATTTTTACATTTGAGTGAAGTTCTAAAGGTCTGAGGCTTAGATATAAATTTGACTAAGCTAAAAAGCTAAAGAAACAATATTCGAGTACGATTAGTTCCAATAATTCCAATTTATTGGTGTAACATTTGGGTGCAGAAAAAAACTCCCTAGACCATAAATGAAATCCGTCTCCAATATTACTAAAATTTCGTTACATTTGGGAGATTTGTTCATACGTTCCGTTTTGGGTTTTTTTTCGTTCTGGAAGTGCTCCTCAACTATCGGATATGGGGTAACACGCCAAAAATTATTTCGAAGACTAAGTTCAGACCGATGAAACGGCACAGTGGTTAAAGCTGCGGCCTTTGGATCGGGCGGTACATTCATCATTACGATCAATGACAAAGATGAACACAACTAAGACCCCCTGCTTGCTGAGGGTAAAAAATGCATGGGCCGACCCACCTTTTATGTCAGTACCATAGGGTGACGTGAAGCAAGGCAATGTACAGGTGCTCTATGCAAAACGGGCCTTATCCGTATGTCCTCCATTTGGCTATTGCAAAAGGTAGGACGTTAGAAGCGAACTCCGAAAGAGTTGGGAGTGCCTTGAGCATTAAAGAGGTAGAAACAAACAAATAAACAACACTAAATGTACTGCGAGATACACTGTTCAGTTTTCTGGAAAAATAAGAATGTTAAAATAAGTTAATTTTGTTAATTTTATTAAATTTAAGTTAAAATATTTGTCGGGTTAGCCAAACATAGTTTAACTGTATCAATTGAAATACCGGCCATAAGTAAAATACAAATTTTCAACCTCAATTTTATAATCAGCATTCCAGAATATCTTAAAATCTGTTTTTCTTAGATTTTTAGAATTTTGAACCTTGAAATTTGTCAAAGCTTAAGATCGAACAGACTTAGAATTTTTATTACGAACTATCGATTGTCCAATCAATTTGAATTTAAATTCTCAAATTAAAAAAATAATAAATAAGTCTACTAAGGGATTCCATTGGTTTTAGGGCAAAACGAAATATTTTTTCTCTATTTTTTTATGTATTGGCTTGTAAAATAAGTTGTAATCAAAGAAAAAAATCCTTTGTTCAATCACGAGGTATATTCACCTACTAACAGAAAATATTTGGTTTTTTGATTTGAAATAAAGTTATCACGAGTTATCCTAATCACAGTTTTTCTAAGGGGTCTCCTAAAAAGCTCTCATTAAAAAAAAGCTCTCACTAAAATGTGGCTTCATTAAGATAATCGCTCTTAAAATTTAACAATTTTACATTAATTGTTACATTTAGGATTTCGAAAGAAAAAAAATTCTTATTCAATATATGAAAAATTGTTAAATTTTAAGTGCGATTATTTTAATGAAGCTAATTTTTTTCAAGTTTCCGTATTGAAATCCAAATTTTTTGACAATCGATAATTCGTAATGAAAATGAAAAGTTTTTGTGTCGATGGAAATTAAATTTGTTTTGATTTTAAGTTGAGCTTTTGTTCCTAATAGAAAAATTTCCTAATAGAAAAATTATTTGTAAGCTCTTTAAATATTTCAAACTAAATTTTTCACTCAATTTTATAAATTATTCAGGTACAAAAATTCTTTAAAATTTCTAAATTCCCAATTATCTTTTAAATTTTTAAAATTCAATAAATATTTAAAATTTTATTATTCTAAATTTTTAAATTCAGTTCCACTAACTACAAAGAGTTTTTCTAAAAGTAAATGGAATAATTTATGAATTAAAAAACTTTTCTGTAAGATTTAAAGACTTGAAAAATTTATGAATTTAGAAGTTTTAGAGAGTTCTAATATTTTACAGAAATCAAAGATCAAAACTGTTACAAAAATAAAGAATTTAAATAATTTAATAAAAGAATTTGGAAGTTTGGAACAATTTAAAAATCTTCTAAAATTTAAAAAATTTAGAAATAAAAAAATTTTAATTTGCAATACATTTTATAATTTTTTTTATTTTAATTTGTAAAATATCGAGTTTCTAGGAAATTTAAGAGTTCCAAGAAATACAAACTTTTAAAAGATTTAAGAATTTTATGAATTTTAAGAGTTTTTTGAAGTTTACGATTTTATATACATAATTTAAAAAAACCACGAATTTTAGGAATTCGAGAATATAAGTATTTTCAAACCAGGAACTAGTTCAACTCTACTTAACTAAATTTTATAGAATTTAGGATTCATGAATTCGAAAAAAGTTATAAGTTTTATTAATACAGAAAATCAGAATCTTAAGTTTGTAAAAATATCACAATTCCAAGAGACTGAAAAATTTAAAAATATGGAGAATTTTAAGAATTTAACAACTTTAAAGAATGTAAAAAAACTTAAATTGTTTAACAAATTTATTACAATAAAATTTTTTAAAAATTTCAATACTTAACGAATTTCCGAATTTTCAAAATTTAGAGAAATTAAAAATTTAATTTATAACTATAATTTAAATAATTTTAATTTTTTTATAGTATGAAAAATGTTAAATAATCAAAAACCAATTACCGCATTTAGTAATTTCAAGCAATTATAGGATATTTAAATCCTTCTTTAAAGAGTCTCGAAAATTCTAGAAATTTCAATGAATTGATTAAAGGAAATGTTAAAAAAAATATAATTTTTCAAAATTCTTTTCTTGCTATCAAAGTTCTAAAACTAATAATTGATAAAAAATGTTAGCTTTTAAGAACGATTAGTTAACAGTATTACATGGGTTTTGAAGGGCAAAAAAAAACATATTTTCTCTAATTTTTTTTTTAACGCAACATAGTAAATGAATTATTTTATTCGAACTTTAAGCATTCAGAAAGAACAAAATTTCATAGAATTTTCATAAAAAAATATTGAAAATTGAGCCGTTTAAAGCAAATTAGGAGACCCCTTAGAAAAAATGTGATCAGGATAACTCGTGATAACTTTATTTCAAATCAAAAAACCAAATATTTTCTGTTAGTAGGTATACCTCGTGATTGAACAAAGGATTTTTTATCTTTGATTACAACTTATTTTACAAGCCAATACATCAAAAAATAGAGAAAAAATATTTTTTCCCCTGAAACCAATGGAACCCCTCAGCAGACTTATTTTTTTTTTTTTTTTTTTAATTAGAGAATTTAAATTCAAATTGATTGGACAATCGATAGTTCGTAATAAAACCTCTAAATTCTTAAATTTTTTAAGTCTTTAAATCTTACAGAAAAGTTTTTTAATTCTTAAATTCTTCCATTTACTTTTAGAAAAACTCTTTGTAGTTAGTGGAACTGAATTTAAAGATTTAGAATAATAAAATTTGAAATATTTATTGAATTTTAAGAATTTAAAAGATAATTGGGAATTTAGAAATTTTAAAGAATTTGTGCACCTGAATAATTTATAAAATAGAGTGAAAAATTTAGTTTGAAATATTTAAAGAGCTTACAAAAAAATTTTCTATTAGGAAATTTTTCTATTAGGAACAAAAGCTCAAATCCCAACTTAAAAGTAAAACAAATTTAATTTCCATCGACACAAACTTTTAATTTTCATTACGAATTATCGATTGTCAAAAAATTTGGATTTCAATACGGAAATTTTAAAAAAAATTACCATTATTAAAATAATCGCTCTTAAAATTTAACAATTTTTCATTAATTGTTACATTTAGGATTTCGAAAGAAGAAAAAAAATTGTACAAGAATTTTTTTTCTTTCGAAATCCTAAATGTAACAATTAATGAAAAATTGTTAAATTGGAAGAGCGATTATTTTAATTAAGCAGAATTGTTCAAATTTTTATTGCTTTCGTTTTAAATTATTTAATTTTGTAAATTTTTTCTTAATTATCTATAATTTTTTCAACCTTTTAAATTCTCTAAGCTCGTTAAATTCTTTAAACAATTTCGTTAATTATTTAAACTATATTTTCTTCAAATCCTTTAACCATTTTAAATTTTAATTCTAATTTAAATTTATATATTCTCAAAGTTTTTAAAACTATTTTAAACTTCTAAATTGTTAAATTTTTTAATTTTTTTTAAATACTTTAAAATTGTTTTAAAATAATAAGTTTCCTAAATTCTTCAAAATCATTATTTTTTAAATTTAAAGAATTTAATTTTCTAAATTCTTTAAATATTCTAAAGCCTTTGAAATGACTAAATTCTTTAAATCTTAGAATTAATAATTTAAATTCTTTTAGTTCTTTAAATATTTTATCTTTCATTTTTACATTCTTTAAAGTTATTAAATTCTTTAATTTGGTCTTTTGGAATTGTAATATTTTTTAAAACTTAAAATTCTGATTATCTGTAAATTAATAAAATTCATAACGTTTCAAATTCATCAATCCTAGATTATATAAATTTTTGCAGAATTGTTAATTGTTTGAAAATCCTTCTATTCTCAAATTCTTTTTAATAAAATCTTATACTATAGCTTTGCATTTCTTGAAACACATTAATTTGTTAGAACTACCAAAATTTATAATTTAAATTAAAAAAATTATAAAATGAAATTCACATTTAAATTTTTATATAATTCTAAATTTTTTAAATCCTTTTAATCCTAGATTTTTAAATTTTTCAAATTCGCCAATTCTCTAATTAAATCGTTTAAACCCTTCAGTTTTTTAACATTTTTTAGTCTTTATATTCTTTAAACTTTTTAATTCCTAATTTTTTTAAGCTCTTGAAACCTTAGAGAAAAACCTTTCATTTCTTAAATTCTTCCATTTACTTTTATAAAAAATACTTTTTTCTCCAAACGTCTTAAAAGTAGCTTGTTTTAATACTATTATTGGGCATTAAAGTTGGCCTTTTTGTTACGATTAAAAAAATGTGAGTGTTGCTAGGCTGAACTTTTAATCCTAGGTGTAAATGCTCTTTTAACACTGTTTTCAATATTAAAAGTAAATGAGACGTCATAACTTGGTAAGATACACAAACAAAAAAAAAAGTCAAGGCCTCCTTAACTATACAAAATATTTCAATAAAATGTTCAATCTTGATTTTGATGGCAATAGGTTTAATACAATTTCCTTTGCTGTTTGAACCACATCCGGAGGTAAATTTGATAAATCTTCTGATTCAAACATTTTGTTCGCAAGAAAAATATTATAATTATAGCTTGGCAGTTTGACACTTACAATAGTCAAACCAAACAAAAGTCATGATCTCCTTAGTTTCACAAAATATTTCAACAAAATTACTTTCAATTTTGAAATTTTAATTACATAATTTGTACTTACTTGTATAATTAGTTTATAATAAGCATTTCTTCGTTGAAGAAAAAATAGTATGTGTTATTCGGATTAAAAGTGACTTTGTTTGACTCGCAAATATTTGCTTTTGCTCGGCTACGCTGCGCTTCGCCTCGCATGCAAATATAATTGCTCGTCAAACAAAGTATCACTTTTAATCCTAATGACACAATGTACTATATAGTTGGTGGAACGGAATTTAGAAGAACGTAAGATTTTTAAGAATTTATAAAGATAATTTCAAAAATTTCAAAAATTTAAATTTAGTCTAGAAAATTTAAAGAATTAAAAGCATTTAGAAAAATTAGAGAATTTAAACATTCTAAAAAAATTGGGCGGTTTAAATAATTTATACAATTTTTACTGAGTTTGAAATATTTAAACAGTTTACAAAAAATTAAAAAAAAATCTTGACATTGTGATATTCTTGAAAAACATAAAATTCTGATTATCTGTAAATTATTACAGCTTTTAAATTCAATGAAACCTAAATACCATAAATTCTTTAGTTTTGGAAATTTCATAAAATTCTATTACATTCAAATTCCTAATTTTTTTGGTATTTTAGAATTATTTAATTATTATTTTTAGAATTTCTTAAAATTTTCTTAAAATATTTTAAATTATTTAAAACTTTAAAATTCTTTAAATTTTAATTATTAAATTTCACAAATTCTTTAAATTGTTTAGAAAACAGATTTTTCTTACAAGTCGTAATGCCAAATCCCAAACAGTCTCGGATAATCTCCAAACTATCAAACGAGATAGATTCGACTAATGTAACTTGGAATAATATTAACCTAACTGTTTCGGAGCAACGTGAAATATCAGTAAGTCTTTAACATCAAACAACTCAGATTCATACAAAACTCGAATAACCTTAAAAATATCGAGAAATTATAAAGTCATCAAAACATCAAATGTAGGGCTTAGGAACATGAAATCACACCATCATTACATAAATAACTTGCATTTTCCAAACCGGATTCTTCGGTTTTTCGGTAACCAAACAAATCCGGTAATTATCTGGAACTAGATCTAGAATAAATAGGTTGCAACTGAGACTTGTAAATAAATTTGGCTAAACCAAAGGAACAATAGCCGCATTTCTTGTCGTTTGATCTGATCCAGATCAGATCATGTATCATGAAACGACACAAAAGTGCGTAAAAGGAGCAAACACTAAATTTCAATTTTCGTTTCATTTTGAATCTGCCTGTTTGTACGCGTATTGTGTCATATTCCTTGCCACTTCTTTTCTCTACCATAATGAGAAAAGAATATGATGAATAGAATACTCGTGAGAACAGGTAGAATAAGTTCGGTACTTAATTTTATTATTCATTTCACTACTACCAACTACTTAATATAAGATTATTCTTCACCTACATTTCAATAGCTGAACTAATTTTTAGATCACTAATATTGCGTCAAGCAATGCAGCTAATATTCGAGTATGATTAGTGCCACTGACAGTTTAGCAAAACACCGACCAACAACCACTAATATTTCCAGTTAATTGGTGCAACATTTGGGTGCAGAAAACTATTCCCAAATGAAATAACTCCCTACACCATAAATGAAATACGTCTTCAATATTACTAAAATGAGATTAATCTCCAACATTTGTTGTAAACAAAATTGTAAATTTTTTTAATTATTTATAACTTTGTCATCCCTGTAAATTCGATTTCGTTAATTTACGTACTTCAAATCCTTTAAATCCATTAAAATTGTTTAAATTATAATTATAAATTAAATTTTTAAATTCTTTAAATATTTAAAATTATTTAAAATTTTTAAATTGTTAAATTCTTTAATTTTTTTAAATCCCTTAAGTGCTTTAATATTTAAATTTGTTAAATTCTTAAGTTCTTTAATAATTTTAATGTATGTATGTAATAAATTCTTTAAATGCTATGAATTTCCAAGTTCTTTAAACCCTTTGTAAAGTCTTTTAAGGGATTAAATTCTTTAAATTCCTTAAATATTTCAAATTCTTAAATCAATAAATAAATAATTTAAATTCTTTTAAAACTTTAAATATGCCATCTTTAAATTAGAAATTTTGAAAATTTGTTTCTATCTAATAAATATGATTTTTTTGGCTTTTTTATAGACAAATATACTATTTTTTACAGCATTCTCAATATTTTTGGTGAGCCAGTAGAATAAAGAGTTCATTTACTCATAATCATGTTTATTACAGAGAGATTTCCAAATGTGGGCTTATAAATATGCATATATACAACGAGACTTTTCCTTGAGTTTTTAGATTTGGTGAATTTAATTCGCTAAATAAGTATGGTCTTACTTATTACTTAGACGTATAAAGTAAGAATTATATTTTTGTAGTTCGGTCCTAGTTACCTGATGAGTAAACCAACTTTTATCGGTACGAAACCAAACTACCGAAAAAAAGGAACTGAAAGAAAGTTCTCATTTCTAAATACTAAGATATACAGTATATAACCCTTAGGGAAGGAGTGATACAAAATCATAGGCATCTTTAATGTTTTTAAATTCTTTAAAGTTATTAAATTTTTAAAATTCCCTATATTTTTAAATTTTTCAATGTTTTCCAATTGTGATATTTTTAAAATAAAAATTCTGATTATCTGTTAATTAATGAAATTCATAGTTTTTCAAATTCCTGAATCAGAGGTTCTATAAATTTTTTAGAATTGTTAATTGTGTAAAAATTCTTATACTCTCGAATTCTGAAAATTGGCTAATTTTTGCCTAGAATTCTTAAAATTCATAAAATTACTTAATCTTTTAAAACTTTGTATATCTCTTTCATTTTTTATATCTTCCAAATTTTATAAATAAAAATAAAAAAATTTTAAAATGTAATACACATTTAAATTTTTATATTTCGAATTTTTTGAAATACGTTTTATTCTAGAAGATTTTTAAATTTAAAATTCTTTAATAAAATCGTTTAAATTCTATCATTTTTTTTACCATTTTTGGTCTTTACATTCAGCAAACCTTTAAATCTCTAAACTTTTATTTCTTAAATTCTTCCATTAACTTTTAGAAAACGCTTTGTACTTGGTGGAACCGAATTTAAAAGAACGTCAGATTTTTAAGAATCTAAAGAAATAATAAAATTTTGAAAATTAATAGAATTTAAAAAGATAATTTAAAAAATGTGTCCCAAAATTGGGGAATTTACACATTTTAAAGAATTTAGTAAGTTTAAATATTTCATAAAATTAAAAATTCTTGAAATTGTGATATTCTTAAAAAACATAAATTCTGCTTATCTGTAAGTTATTACAGCTTGTAAATTATTAAAATTCAGATACCCTAAATTCCATAAATTCTTTAGACTTGCAAATTACATAAAATTCCAATATTCTCGAATTCTTAAATTTTTTGATATTTTCGAAATATTTAATTAGTATACTTGAAATTGTCGCTTATCCTCAAAACTCTTAAAATTTGTGGAACTTCCAAACAAATTTTTTAAATTATTTAAAATTTTAAAATTCGTTAAATTCCTTAAACATCTTAAAGTCACTAAATTTCACCAATTTTTTAAATTGTTTTAAATAATTTTTTATTTCTTAGCGAGACCGGCAGACTTGTTTAACTCTTGATCTACACTCCAATCAGTTAATTATTTTTCCAGAATAAAACTTTTTGGAGTACATGAACTAAAAATAAAAATTTGGGGATTTATTTCATTTTGCAATAAATGACCGATAATGACTACTTATTTCATTTGTGGTTTGGGGAAATATTTCGTGCAGCTGTAAAATTCCGTTTCAAAATTATGTGCCGATTTAAAAATATAAAAAATTTGATTTCTCAAGATTTATAAATTTTATTCCCGATAAATATTTTCTTCCCTCATCCAGGACTTATGGAGGTTTAATGACTTTATGGCCTAAAAGCCATTTTTATTGTATTTATTCAGTACAGCTGTAGAATTCAGATCAAAAATTGTAAGGTTAAAGTTGGTTACGGAACCCTTGCGCAATCGGGCAATTCTTAAAAGATAAAATCAAGAATCTTCTTAATTTTCTAATGACCTGATCTCTGATGTTTACTTATTTCTTTTAAAGATAGACAATCGTGGTTATACACTTTAAAATACATTCGTGTGATTCAGACTGTATACATAATATTGAACAATTAAAAATAAATTTCTCGCACAACTAGATTCCAGTTTTAAGAAAACAAATAGAAAAGTTTCACACGAAATTTAGGGTGGGAGTCAAGATTAGAGAATATAACTAAATTTTGATCGTATCATAAAATAAATAAACCCACGAATACAACATAATTTCTTTGAGAACTGTAGCATATATGTATGTAAGTAAATGCAAAACCTCGAGAGCAAAGACCTTCCTTAACTATGTATATGTTGTGTACGTACATAAAACAGTGAGTATTGCATGCAATTATTAAAGAAATACCTGCAAACAGTACTGAAACCACATTAAACACTAATATTATTATTGTTAATTTGTAACGGTTTGTTTTTTTTTTGTTGTCGTTGTTGTTGTCAAAGTACATGCAATTATATAACGTTGTGCAATCATCGCGACAATTATATTTGCACAAAAAATAGAATTTTGCTGTAACAGAACGCGCGAACAAAACAAAGCGACAGTGAAAATTACAATAAAAAAATTAAAAGAGAAATTAACTTGACATTCGCCTTCACTTTTCAATGGGAAATTGTCTATCAAGCGGAAAATTCGTTGTTTGTAATAATACGAGTATATTAAAAGTAAATTTCCGTGTGTGTATTTGTGAATGTGTACTTACAATTTTTTCCTGTATAAGCATCACCAATTCCATTCGGTGGCCCACCACCATTCATCATCATTCCATTTGGTATTCCTCCACCGCCGCCTCCACCACTACCACCTCCAAGGCGACCGACGCTACTAAGTGTCGTTGTACTTCCAGCACGTGACCTCCAACCATTTGTTTCGCCGCCGCCTCCATTCGGTTTACCAAGTGTACCGTAAACACTTCCACCACTTGGACTACCCTCCAATTGACGGGCATACGAATTATCCGCGTATGCATGGAAACAACAACGTACTAGTGCATTTGCAGCCGCTTCCCGCTTACATATAAATACATGACATTCAAGAACTTTAATGCCGGTCGTGCGTCGCAATATTGCCGCAAAAATAGGCGGATGCTGTGCTTTTGGTGTTCGTGCAAATGGTGAGTCGAGTGGTAAAAATTTTGGCTCCGGATTTGAATTTCCACGCTCTGGTATGAGAACCTGTCGCACGGCGGCACAATAATGTAACGAATCGATGGGAAAAAATCGTGTCACTTGTTTACGATTTTCATCGACATTCTCTAGCAGTATCCCATTCGACCATACACTCAACCATGAATCGATACCTTTTGCACCGATTGCCCCCTCCGATGGATATAAACTTTTTAGCGGCTCCTGTATTCCTTGTAATCCATCTTTACTTTGGCGCGGCACTGCACTACCTAGGTATAAGACACGGCAACGACATATCGGTGTTGAGTCACCCATTGTATTGTGGTTATACGTTTAAAAATACGTTTTTGTTTTTTTTTTTTTTTGTTTTCTTCAAAGTTCACAACAACACAAAATAAGATCAATCAAAACAACAACAATTTGTTAAGTCTGTACTGGATCGATACACTGTTAAAAATTATATATTTGAATATTATTATACTTTATATAAATAAGCACACACAAACACTATTACACAACAATCACATTACAAAATACCTCTATATGTACATGATATTTTATAAGAGAGGAAAAAAACTGCATTCCGATCACGATCGCGAGGAAATTAAAAATGGCGTTGATTTTTCTTTTGTTTTATCATAAAAATAATTCATTTACTAATCGTAATTATTCATTTTTTTCTTTTTGTCGACACTCAATTCCGTTCCTGCCGATCACACTAAATTTTTACACCGCGCACATAACGATCGCACACACAATAAAACAAAAATCAATTTTTTTTTTAATCTTGTGACTAATCCATGAACTAAATTAATCCTTTCATTTACCGCACAAATAAACACACACACGCACAAAATTTCAGACGGCACACTAATTTTTTTGAATATATAATATGTACGTTGGAAACACAATCGATGGTTACGTAAATATCCCGGGAAATACGTATTTTATCCCGACTTTCGTTTATTTATGATTTTTTTTTTTTTTTTGTTTATTTTATTTAATACAAAATAAAATAAAAATCCGCGATACAATTAATTCAACGGTTTACTCAAGAATGATGGCTGCCGACGTGTTTTCATATTAAAACAAAATTAAAAAACAAAAAAAAAACAGAAAAGCAGCGCAAAAATACGAAGACGACGAATTTTAAGAAAACCGATGATGACGATGTTGCTAGGCCGGTTTCTTTCTATATTCGTATCTCTTTCTGTAAGAATACATGTCGTGGTTATAAAATTAATATCGACGGTAAGACGGTAAGAATATATAAATAAGAATAAGATTTTATGATATAAAGGTAGGTAAAAAAGTAGTGTGTGTCCGCACATACAGGTAAGACATAGTTTTTAGAGTGTTGTGTTGTTTGTTAGTGAATGCTTACAACAATTTTTGTATTTTTTGTATTATACTTCTGCAGTATGTGTAGTAGTCGTTGCATACTAAAGACCAACTTAAATAGTTTTCATGGAATTTTATATAAATATTTATGAATATTTCGGTGGATATTTAATGGATGTGAAAGTTTACGAGCTAAGGCGGATTCTTAATTTTTTTTAAAGGGAAATCCATTTAGGTGGCCGCAGGGTGTAATATTTACCGCAAGTGAGTTTCTGCCCAAAATGCAGAAATTCTGCTTTTTTTATTTTTATTGAGTTATTTTATGGTAATTTGTGGTGTTGTAAATTTTGTGACTTGTCTTTATCATTCTCTTAATTGTGTGAACTTTTCTGATTTTGAAATACAATAAATTGTGAACCACAAACAATGCCGGCGCACAGCTTTTACCATAAACTAAGATTAGATTTTTTTTTTTTTTTGAAACATCACCGGTTATTGCTACCCCTTCTGTAGCCCCATACATTAATTATCGACTCGTTTTCACACAATTCTGGTTGAGTCTCATGCCTTACCAATAACAGGCGCATCTTTCTGGCAAAACCAAAAGAGCTCACTTCACAATAAAAAGTCGGTGGACAATATAAATTTCATTATAGGCCACAAAATATCATTATTGCGTTCCATTAACAGTAACAGTGGCTCCATGTCACACGCCTCCAAAATCACATTCAGGCGGTTCTTAATTTTCCTGAGAATATGTCTGATTATTGATAACTTTTGCGAACTATATCATAATACACAGGGTACATGTTTTCCTTTAAGTTAGAAATTATCTTCATTGCAGAAACGTTGTCCTCCAATATAGTATTGGAAAAGTGAGAAAAATATTTAATTCAATATGATTTAATAGTTTAATTTGGTCGATAATTCATTAATATAATCGAAATAATTAAAAGTTGTTTAGCCCAGAAATCGTTAAACTATCCCGATGAGGGTTCCTTAACGGATCAAATTCGTAAATTTTCGGATGCAAATCACTAGCATTTCAGTTTCAGCCTAGCAAACCGACAAACCTAAAATCGTCTTCTTGCGAAGTAAGAGGCATAATTCTTTGAGTCTTGGAAATGTTCAAATCTGTTGTTCAGACAACGGCAATATTTATTCTTGACCTTGACCTACTCGATCAACTTAAGCCTTCTGTTAGCGATGTGGTCTGAAGATCTCTCGTTGTGCCCAAAATTTGCCAAGAAATTATTCCAAGGTAGCCAATAGTTGCCGAAAATTTTGTTAAATAGACCTGCTCGGGAGAGAGCCACTAAGGCCGGGGGCAATCATAGAGCATACGATTTTGTTTCAGCTTTTAAGTCGAATATAGTTAAATCTAATTTTGCCCTGACATGTCAGTTAACATGTCTCCTTCTTGGCTCTATTGCTGAGGTGCCAAATATATCCACGAACACTCCATAGCGAAATGGGAACCCTTCCGGTCAAACAGCTGAGATGGCGGTCGCTGGTGCTGCGATTTAAATTTTTTTGTGTGCGAGACAACCCGGAAAACTTTCTGGATGAAAATAAGTTGGGAATTTTCCGGTTGGAGATGATGGGTCGTTGTATTATCTCAGCTTCGAAGTCGTCCGTATTTGTACCTCTCATGCAGTGGGAAGATTAAGAATATTTGGAGTGGCTGTCAGCTATTGGTTTCTCGATGCTTCGAAACTTCCTATTAACCAAACCTTAATACCTGGTCCACCAAATGATTCTAGTTTAGAAATTACGAACATTGCTTCGATGAATCCAAATGTCTCGACCAATCGTTGGAAGGTTGTTCGATACAAACGGGAGGCTAATCGCCATTCATTTGTTATCCGGGTAGACATCAAGCCCATTTAATTTAGTGCTGGTTCCAACCTCTTCTTCATTAAGTTATTGAGAGGATTGTGTTCAAGATCTTACTTCGTATCTTTTTTTATCATGACTTCCATCCTTTTCCAGATCAACTTGTACCATAGCAAATCAGCTTCTTTTGAATTAAAAAAGTAGCTTGGTGTATCGCACAAATACATTTGTTTCATTCAGGAACCTTATCTTCTAGATGGTTCCGTTTCTGGACTTAATATTGCTAATTGCAGTTTTTTTTAAACTCTGTCAGTAAAACAAGAGCTTGCCTATTTGTAACAATATAAGTGCATCTCTTACCCATGAGTGCTGTTTGGCTGATCTTGCGGCTGTGATTATCAATATTGTATCCGAGTTATCTTATTTTGAGCTGGTTATAGCTTCAGTATATCTGCCGTATGACTCTGGTTATCCTCCTCCTTCTGAGAAACTAACCAGAGTCGTAAGGTTGTGTAAGAATACAAATATCACGCTTTTAATCGATTGTGATGCTAATGCACATCATACTACTCTATATGGTGTATTACGAATGTTCATAATAGAGGTTCCACTCTTCTGAACTCAGAAAAATCAGTTTGTGTTCGATCTTTATTGTTGATTTAGTTTTAAACTAGAGGGTGAAGAATGACATTCCCACCTCTGATCACAGATGCATTTCTTTTATCGTTAACCTTGAAAGAACATCGTTTAAACCATATCGTAATCAGAAATCAACCGATTGGGAACTGTTCTCTTCTAAGCTTGTTTCAATTCTGTTGGGTAAAGACATTGAATTGCATGCATCGGCGTTGTCGAAAAAATCTCTGCCGGTTTCGGTAACTTTTGTTTACTTGTTACTAAGCAAAAGACTTAAAACAAACCTGCTGGTGCTCCGATCTCAAAACAAACAAACTAGAAAGATGAAGAATAGAGCTAAAACCACTAGTCATCAAACTGATTTGAGGATAGTTTCCTAAGATCCCAAAAGAATTATAAGAAGGAAAACTTCTGTAAGGAAATTAACAGCCTTTCTGCTGTAGCTAGACTTAATAAAGCTCTGGCTAAAAATAATGTTTGTGGACTTGATTACCTCGGTATAGCTAACGGAAAGTTTAGCTCCTCCAAAAGAGAAACGGGTGAACTGCTTCTATCTGTGCACTTTCCTCGTGATGACATATTCCTGATTATTGTACCTCTGCGATCACTAACATTTGTACCGCTCATTATGGACCAGTTGCTACACCTTTCAAGGCTTGTATGGCCTTTTTAGATGTGTCCTACCTTCCTGGAATAGGAGTAGAGGGGTTGTTTATCCCTTTGTAAAGCATTAGAAAGAATGGTAGACATCTATATCCCCACTAAGTAACATGCATCGTGCTTACAGAGCTGGTAAGTTCTGTTGTAGAGATAGTGAACTTGGAAGAATCAGTTGGATAACAAACTTCAAAAGGCAACTGCTATGTTTTGGAAATGTAGCAAAGTTTTAGGGAATAATTAGGGTTTGAGGTTAATCTAAAATCTTCTATCGTAAAATTTAACGGTGTACAGAATATTGCTTGTAGGGCTATTACTGGAGCGATGTCGTCAACTTCACTTCTTCCAGCTGGTTTGTATTTACCACAGCTGCATTCCTTCATTCTAGAAACAGCATGCTCTGCTGGTTTTCGCTTAAAGTACATTGCGGCGTGGAACTTTTTTGTTAAAGTTGTATGGCATAAATTAATTCTTAATAAACATATCTCTGGTACCAAAAGGTTACTTCGCTCTGTGTGAGTTAAAATTTGCTAGCTCGAGATGTCGTCTGGCTAAATACTTTATATAAAAAGCCCAATTTCACCCTATCTAATTTTGCTTTGCCTTTAAAGAGGGACCAGCTAAGAGTCTTGGTTGCCACCCTTTTAGGTCATGGCCGTTTAAAAGTTCTCCTGTATCGCATGGAACTGGCTCATAAGGCTTTATTCGAATACTGTTTAGAAGAAGATGATGACTGCATATTCATTTCGTGTGCAGTTGTCCGGCGTGATATAGACAGGTTCAAATTTCTTAACTCGGAATCTATTAATTTAGATCACTTATCCTCTCTCTTTGTTAAAGCTCATTAAATTTATTTAAGCAACAAGGCGCATTTTTGAATTACGATTGGATCCCCGGTTTGCACCATGGATACTTTGTGGAATTGAATGTGGAATCTTGATGGGTTCCAACCAATTTTAATATGTATCTATATATATAAAACCCATATGTGGTCATGAATTTGTCAAGCTCCACGGCATTTATACTTTACAAATTATCATTTCTTCTTGAAAAGAGAGATCAAAGAGTTAAAAATCGAAAATCTGGAAAATTTATCAGCGTTTCGTCAATATCATTAAATCAGATGATCGAGAGTTGTGATGTTGATACTTTTCGAACTAAGGTTCTAAATTTCACTATTTCCACCTCTATTAATACGCAAGCGGACAACCTCAATGTACAAATATATTCGGCTTTATTAATGCCCTGGCCATAACAATCAGCCTCTTACTATGTTGCTACACCGCTTCCGTATGCCACCAAAGATGGCCCCACTGAGGATTACCTCCTCTGATTGGAAGACGAAAGATTAAATATCATTATAGAGTTATTTCCGTTTATCATTAAACAAATAAATTCCATCAAATTTAGGGAATATCGACATTTGGCGGAAAATCCCGATATGATTTCAATAAAGATCCGAAATTGTGACATAGTCAAAATAATCTCTTTCGTATCAAAAAATTATAAGATTTATACTTAGTAGTAAGATTTATCAACTGAAGATTATAAAAATAAGCTACCGATAAATTTTTAAAATATATTCTCGATGCAAACCTCAAAAGTTCAAACAATTAACGGGAGATGTACAATCCACTGGCATATATTTTAAAAAGAGTTTCACTGGTGCTGAGGGAACCTTGATCTGGCTTCAATCCACGTAAGGAAATCTCTCAAAAGCTACCTCCATGTGTATTGACAGCATCAAGTCGAACTGATCAGCGATCTATCGACTAGCACATCTTGTGTTAAAAAACTAAAAAATAGTTTTTTTGATTCGTGTGAAGTAATTCATCTATTATACTTTACTATGCTTATCTTCATGGTAGAACAACTTTTATTACTTACGGAATGAATTCATTACTCACGGATTGAGTTTATTACTCACTGATTGAATTCATTACTCACGGGTTGAATTTATTCGCACGACTACAATATTACTACGCATACAATAAAACCTTGTAATTTTAATTTCCTTAATATTACCTAAGTACGTAGCGAGCGTTTTATTAATTTTTCCTTGTGACATATAGTAAACGAATTTCGTATTCAATATACATATTTCCACGTACAATACAAATATAAAAACATGAGTAGAAATGTACCGTTTTCTGCTCTTGAGTAATGGTTGTTACTCATTCAGATAATGATAAAATTGATATGCTCCGAAAGCTTCACTTTTGCTTTAAGACTATTTTCCTTTGACATCATGCATCATGCTGATTTTCACACGTTTTTCGATTAATTTTAAGGGAAATTTTAGTGTTCTGCTTATGGCACCCAAAATCATTTTAGATACACCAACCACTTGATGTGGAATGCCTTTCAGGTGGTCAGGGATAGATTCAATTCGCATTTATTAAACACTTTCATGTAGAGATTTCAATTCCATCGCACTAATCTTGTATCGTCAAATAAAAAGCGCGAGACTTGGGCACCAAAAACTAAATTAACTTCATAAGATAAAGATAATTTAAAATATAGAGAAGGTATGGCCATCCGATTGAGGAACGAGAGAGGTAATGACTGCTTCAATCGAAACATCAGTTGCGTGAGGACGAACGGAAACGAGATACATACAATTCTACAACAATCGAATATTAAAAATAACGATATTATTTTGACATGACTGACTTTGATTGGCAAACAAAAACCAAAATTGGCTCGTTCGTTTGATACCTTATAAGAGGGGGGCTACCGCCCCGAATCCCCTATACCTCCCAGAAATTGAAGCATTTTTGAAAAATTTATGTTTTTTTAGTAATTATTCACATACTAAAATTGAGAACTACCCAAGGCCCTTAGCAATGCACCTTTTGTGCAAGGATCACAGGAAAACGTCAGAAAAATTTCAAAAATATTTACATTTGTAAAAATATTTACGTTTATATTTCACATACTAAAATAAAAAATTTCCCAAAGCCGCTTAGCATTGGTCCTTTCCGCGCAAGGATGACATGAAATTATGTTTGTAAATTCCTTTTGTTTTCATATTGTAGTTAACAAAAATTTAATAGGGTCTTCCTTTTCGATGGGTCAGTTTACTGTGTGTTTTCGGTATTTCGTTTCGGGATTTTTTCGTTCGGGAATATGATGGTATCCCAATACGAAAGCTATTTTCGAAGGCTATCGTTTTTTATTAGATTGGTACTATAAGAAAATGAAAACATTTACTATTGTTTTCCTTTTCCTTCCTGTACTTTCTACTACAAAAACGATAGCCGTCGAAAGTAGCGTCGAATTGCGTAGTAAGGTTCCGGATTTTGGAAAAATATTTAAATACATAAAATGGGATCACCACGAATTTTAGAAAGAGCAAAATCGGAATTGGACAAAATCTCGAAAATCGGTTTTAAAAATCTCGAAAGAGAAAATCCCGAATGGGACAAAATCTCGATAACAAAAAAATTCGAAAATCTCGAAAAAATCTCGACACGTTGGCTAAAGTTGGTTAGCGTGATGGGGAGTTTTCTTAAGAAACCCTTCTAGCATTCTACTCCTGTAAACGGAGCAAGATATTGATTTTACCTGTTAACTTGAAAATTCAAAGTCAGGGGCCTAACTATGGAATTCGATGACAATTTTGGACGGCTATCGTTTTGTATTAGAAATTACAGGAAGAAAAAGGAAACGATAACTATCGTTTTCTTTTTCCTTATTACACCTTCTAATACAAAACGATAGCCGTCGAATTGAAATTATCTTATTGAAAACAAATTATCTGAAATATTTAGGGGACTTACAAAAACTGGTTAATGTATAGAGGTGATCAAAATAGAGGGGTGATTAATTTTAGAATTTTACTGTATTTTGTTTTATTTTTAATGAATTTCCATTCAACGAAGAAAACGGTACTATATACTTTTTCTGTTAAATGTACTGATCCTCCGAGATTTTTGGCTTTTGGGATTTTTTTAAAATCGGGATTTTATCAAAACGTTCTAAGTTCTATTAATGGTCGGATTTTAGTAAATCGGCAAAGCGGGAGTTTCCTCCCTCTATATAACGAAATTGTATTGAGTAATCGCGAAGAAAATGTTGTTCCAGATTCTTATATTTATCGACGAATCGATTAAAAAAATGTCGTGTCCATGCTTCCGTCGTTCTAGCCATACATTTTTGTTATTCTAGTTTTGCCTCCCATCCTTACAAATATTGATAGTTTTGGTTGAAATTTTGTACAAAGATAGACTTTAGTAATAAGCAGATTGTGTTAACTTTTGGGTCCATTCGAGTCTTGAATAGATCGACTTGCATTGGAACAGAAAACTGCCAAACAAATTTTCTTAAAAACAGGACCGACATCATCTACCTGTGTACACAATTTAAAGTCAAAAGCTCTTAAATAATATCCCGCATTTAGTAAGTTTTCACGTTTACAGATTAACTTTTTTTTTTAGAGAATCAACACTCAGGCTGAAGCACTGAGTGAAGAATTATATCAGCCAATTCTTACGTTGCTCAAGACACAAATCTTCAGAAATGCAATTTTGAGCATTGTCGATGTCCTCTGAACGGAGTAATTTAAATTCGTAAGGATTGATTTGGTGGCTTTGGAGTAGAGGGTTTCTATTAGCATGGCCAATTGTGATATTGGGGAAGGGTCTCCATATTTAAGAAAAACCCGTGACATCTTTTAAGCGCTTTCCCTGCTCAAAATAACGGACAATTTTTGTAAAATGTATAGGATTGGTTTGGTGACGTATGGACACTTTGTAGGAAAAGTATCGTTCGAGGAGTCGGAGAGACCTAATTTGTTTTGCTACTAACCAAAGTTAGCTTTGAACGGTCTAAATTTTAATTGACTGAAACTTCCCTTGTATCTTTTCTTTTTTTTCAGTATCGACCCATCCGATTTCAAAACCAAAAATTTACTATCTTTTTTTCCTCTTTATTTTCCAGATTTTTCGAGAAGTCCCTTTATCAAGAAAAATCAGTTATGTTCCATAAAAACAAAATATATAAAAAAACTTGGGAATTTAGTCAAATACTTGTTAGCAGCATCACTTAGAGAATTGTTTCTGACATATACTACCTGATTTATGCTTAATTTTCGAGATTGACCTAGCAAGATATATCGAGATGAACCTTTATCATAGGCTGCCTTCATTTGATCTAGTACGAATTTCTGGATGCTTGATAAGAGCTCTGCTTTATGTGTACTCTGAATTTGATTGTCACCAAGTTCAATAAATTTGCGTACCAATTGGTACTCATTTCCTTGTCCAATGAAATGTTTACCGAAAATTAAGTAATGTGGAGTGAAACCCGTAGTAGCATATACGACATTACATAGATCTGATGAAATATGATCTAAATGTAGGTCCCAGTTTCGTCGCGATTTATTGTTGGACTGAGGAGAATATTTTGGCGTAAATAAATGTTGAACACCAAATTTATTCAAAACATCCTTGAGGAGTTTTGGTTCGAATTGACGTCCGTTATCGGAAACTATAATTTCTGGTACACCAAAAGTCAAAATATTTGTTTTTCCAGGTAATCAACCAACACAGTAGCAGTTGCTTGTTTTATGACTTTCAATCTCAAAAATCTGCTATAGCAATCCAATACCACTATAGAATATGAGTATTCCCTGCCCTCGATCTTGGGTAATTCGTTCCCAAGGTTGCGTTACCGACACCTGTTGACCCATGGGAGCTCGAAGAACTCGATTTACCGCTTTGGCCTGTTTGCATATTTCACAGGCTCGAATGTATGATTTGACATTGTGGTATAACGTACGCCAGTGAAATGGCCGTTTCAGTCGCTCGATCGTTTTATTGATCCTAATATGAGCTGATGTAGGGCTGTTATGAGCTAGTAAAATTAAATTACTGGTAATTGTTTCAGGAATTACTAATTTCCATGCAGTATTACTGTGATCTGAGTATTCCAGACCAACTGAGTGATTAATATATACATGGCCATTCAATACAGTTAAGTTACTCCTTTCAGGATTACCCTCAACAGATTTCCTTAACTTTTGATATTTTGGTTCTTTAAATTCTACGTTATATAAATCCACATGAAGTGTTGGAAGTTGAGAGTCGATAAGTTCCGAACATACAAATAGTTTTAACTCGTCAGCGTACATTCTAGATAAGGCATCTGGCACAATATTATTTGATCCCTTGCAGTGTTCTATTTGGAAATCAAACCCTTAGAGTTAAATCACGTTGTGACATTAACCACTTCAAGGATGCATGGTGGGTTATAATTGTGAAAAGTACACCTTCAATGTATGCACCGAATTTCTTAATGCTTAGAACTGCCGCAAGACATTGTAAATCTATGGTGGAGTAATTACGCTGGGCTCCGTTTAATTTTTGCGAGGCAAATGCTGTGTGTGTGTGTGGTGTGTTTCAGTACCATCTTCAGATTTCTGAAATAAGACACTGCCTACTCCAGTCTTACTAGCATCATATTGTATATAAAATTTCTTCGTTAAGTCAGGATTGACTAACACGGGAGCAGAGTTGAGAGCAGCTTTCAGTGTTTGTGAAGATTTATCGGCACTATCAGTCCAATTCAACTTTTCCCCTTTTTAAGAAGTTCTGTTAAAGGTGCAGCTATGGTGAAGTAGTTATTTATAAACTTGCTGTACCATCCGGTTACTCCTAAAAACCGTCTTACTTGTCGAACCGTTTTGACCTTTATTAACAGATAGACATCCATTTCTGACAGCATATCCTAAGTAATTCAGCTCCTTGAAACAAAATTTACTTTTATCGATGTTAATCGTTAATCCAGCCGTTTTTAAACGGGCTGCTACATCTGCGAGAAGCGTAAGATGTTCGTAGAAGGTTGATGAAGTAATTAATAGGTCATCTAAGTATACAAAGACGCGATCCCGCAAGTGGTAAGGAATGACTTTTTGCATGAGCTTGCTCATTGTTTGCGGTGCGTTGCACAGCTCAAATGGCATAACAACGTCCAAGCTTGATATAAACTTAGTTTTATTTAGACGTCCAATTAAACTGTCGAATTGGGGAATCTAGACATAGTCTGATCATGCTATTTGGCTTCCTAACAATAGCCATTGGGGAGCACCATGCCGAATTACTCTCCTCAATCACACCTAAATCAAGCATACGGTCTAATTCAGTACAAATTAGGTTCTCTATTACAGGTGCAACAGCATAATGTTTTTGTTTAATTGGAGGATGATCTCCGATGTCGATCTTATGTGTAATAAGATTCGTGCGACCCAATCTCAATACAGAAAAATTTGGAAATTGCTCGATAACTTTGGATAGCTGTACAGATTGTTCACGTGTTAGCTGTATTCTTTCCGACTCAGGCTTGAGCATTACATTAGATTCAGTAAACTTGATTTCATTGACGCAATTTGGTAGGTTAAGTGTTATATTAAACATTTTAAAGAAATCAATTCCTAAATAGATAGGTTTGGTAAGCGTAGGAACAATATATAATGTAAAATTTTTAGTTATACCGAGATGGATTGCTGTATAGTATCACCTAAATCATTATCACAACATATTTCATTTATATGCCTCTTGAATCGAGGTTCGTTATCAGATGTAGCCAATTTCTAGCGACGATGATTTAATTTGAATGAATTTCGGATAACTGTTTGAATTGAATAAAACTTACACTGCTTTGAATTAAGCAGGATATCTCTTATACCTCAAAATGTGGAGGTGGTTCAACGTTTAAAGGTTGTGTCTTATGATCTTCGTTTTTTTAATACGATCACTGAAGATACACTCGATACGATTCAGGAACACTCTTTTAAATTTACATGATTTAACTACAAAAAAGTGCGAAATAGAGAGCTTATAGAGCTATTCTATCTCAATCAATTAGAAGGTTAATTTCCGATTTAGTCGATTCTGATGCCTTAATTACAACTCCCATTTTTCAGCACAGAAAATACAACTTATAAATATTCAAAAAAAAAGCGAGCAAGAAACCTATTTAGGTTGCTTAACATAATCATTCATTTAGCTCAAATTTTTGAGAAATAATTACTAATTGCCTTGACCGAAATTATTGTGAATTATAGGTGGATTGCCAACAACTGTTTTTTTAAAAGCCCCCACATTTTTTGGGATGATATTTAAAATAGAAACTTTCACACGTATGGACCGAACAATTTTTAAGATTTTAATTTTCAGAAAATGTTAACAGGCTCATATTACCCCTACTCTCTACAAAATTAATTAGAAAGTCACAACTAAAAGGTTGTCTTACTCCAATAATAGCATAGCCAATAGATTAGCTGGATGCCCAAACACTTGGCAACAAGTCATGTGATCTTGAAAAAAGAGTTTCCAAAGTCGATCGTCAAATTGAATCCCAAATATTATAAAAGTAATAAATCTCGGTTAAATTATAGAAATTCTGATTTCGAATATTGATTTTAACAAATTTATTTCAAAACTACTTATGAATTTCAAATTTGTTTTATTAACCACTATTATTATACCAAACATTGTTCCACAAACCCCGGAACTACAAAACACTCTGTTTATATCAATGTCAAAACATTCAAAACAAACACAAATTTGCATTATGCAAATCAATTTTTTTATTTTATTATTATTGATTTTATAATTTATAACCATCGATCGATCATTCAATCAACAAATACATCATCCGCGCACGCAACCATGATGACCGTGATTTTTATTTCCAAAACCTCAAAAAAAAAACGATAAAAACGAATTGATTACCCCTACTGATTATATGACCAACTCTGCGTGACCTTAATAATGAAATGTAAATTTTGTAAATTTTTTAAGAAAACGTGTTTTCTTATCACCAAAAATTTCAATAAAAAGAAACTTAAAAAAAAAATTTACATACAAAAAATCAGGTTCGTCGCTTTAACTCTTTCGTTTTGTTACTAAATAAAGTGCGACATAGCAAAAATATTTTCTTAATATAAGATTATGGATTTTTATTATAATTTACATATTTAAGATTTTGATCTCTATATGTACAATTTTGTTTCGCTTAAATATGGGTCTCATATAGAATTACAATTAAGGTGACAACCACGTATTTTAAACCTTCAAAACATCGCATTCATATTAGGCTCGTGATAGGTGAAGGTATATAAATGTGTACGGGAAATATGTAATATAAGCGTGCACGCACCATTCATTACACAACGAAATTCTTTTATTTGACCTAATTTTGTTATATTTGTTTTCATAAAAATATTTCACCTCGATTCTAATACTTTTGTACAATTTAATATAAAATTCACTTTCTCACCAAACATCTAATTGATGAAAATTGATCTAAATTTTAGCTTTTTTGTTAAATTCAATAACTAAAATATTTGTTTGTCGATTGAGCAAATCACGAATCACGCGAGTTTTAATTACATTTATATTTATCTAAAATGTTACCTAATCCGCGCGCTATACATACCAATAGGGTACGGCACTGGTGGAGGTAAATCACATACTTGATAATATAAATATTTAATTAAAAAATTTGTTAAGATCAATATTTATAAATTTATTTCAGTCATACGTACACTATACGTATGTTGAATCAAGCGAAATTTCCTAATGATTTGGTACAGTGTTGACCCGGAATTAATTGAGTGCGTGTAAAAATAATCTAAACTTTAATTATATACGAATATAAACCAATTTTAATATTTTGCAGCCGTTCGGCTTTCATTTCCAATCATTTCCTCGTGCTTTGCATTTTTAATTAAGTTAAAATCAACAAATCATTACAATACTTACATTGCTCTTTAAAATTACAACAACAACAACAAAAAAACAAAAGAAATAATAAAACTTAATAATAAGAAATAATTCTTCATGCAATCAATTTAATATAAAAATCTTTTTATATGTTTTATACATATATAAATCACAGCCAGCTGTTTTGAGTTGCAACAACTTTCATTCATAAAAATAAAAATCGAATGCCCCAAATACCACCATAAAATGGTGGTAAATAAATAAAAAGAAAAAATTAATAATTGAATTGATCAATCCGATGGTCGATGGTCATAAACCGTATACTATTCTCCACTATATTATATATGTACCAAATCGAACTTTCTATTTTCGTACAAAGTATAAAATTCGGACAAAATTTTTCGATCGCTGGTGCACACACTGTACACGCGACATCGAATTATCATTTTTTAAGAATAAACAAAATTTAACTCAAGAATTATTTATTTTTTTTGAAAGACGTATAAAGTAAAAATAAAAAATTAAAAACAGAAATATTTTTGCGAAATTGAAACAACATTCTTCTGATTAATATTTATGAATAAAATTTCAAAGTTATTTGCTTTTATTTTATAGGTGTGGTATGTGGAATGAGGTAAATATGTTTTGTTGTATGCATGTACGAGTAAATAAGCGTTGTTTGGATTTCAAATTGCTTATTTAGTATTTAACATTAATTTGATGATAAATATGTGAACGACTTTTTAGTTGATTTGCAGGTTAGCAAATATGATTACATATAGGCGATATCACTTTAACCGAGGCTACCTTGAAACCACCGTGAATCGAGAGTCTCATGAGTATGTTGTAATCAGCACCGCCGCGAGGTTGTAAGGCGCCCCTGCAAAAAATTTGAACAAAATAATTAATTTAACGACCAATCTCCATTTTATTTTTCTAAACCTTAGATATTTCTTCACAATTTATTTTGAGCTAGAGTTCATGACAAGTTTAATATCATGAGATGGATTGACATAATAAAAAGTTAGAAAATCATTACAGCCAGAATAACAACAAAACCATTGAAATTCATTCGGTATTATTTATTTATTTATTTATTTATTTAACCTACAGTAAATATACAATCGGTATGCAAAAAAGATTAACAGTTATAATTCAATATTTTAGCACAAAAATAACATTTAACAATTATTTAATGATAGACAAAAATCTAAACAACTCATTTCTAAACGAATTTCTTGTCATGTTAAAATCGAAAACGTCATAAACCGAATTAAAGAGTCGCGACATTCTCAAAACTGGTTCTGAGAGTTCGAAGTTTGTAGAAACCGGATCAATATGTAACAAACGACGACGGCGCAAACAACGTGTAGGAGCGTAAAAGTTGAAACGAGCCAGTAAATCGACACAATCTATTCGGGAAGTCAGAACATCTTGAACCAAGATAGTGGATGCAACATCTCGTCGGTGATCTAATCGTTGTAATTTTAATAATTTACAACGATCATTATAAGGAGGTAGTACATATTGGTGCACTCGCTCCGTAGGTAAGCCGCGAAGCGCATACAAAAGAAACTGTTTTTGAACGCTCTCAATTCTGTATGAATGGCAATGATAAAATGGTGACCAAATCTGAGAAGCATATTCTAGAATGGAACGAACAAAGGACACATAGAGAGTTTTCAGTGTGAGTGGGTCGCAGAAGTCTTTACAATTGCGCTTAATGAAACCCAGCATAATATAAGCTTTTGAAATAACAGAATTAATGTGTTTGGTAAAAGTAAGATCATAAGAAAAGGTTACACCTAAGTCGGTTTTGACCTCAACTCTGTCAATAGCGGTATTGTATAGAAAATATTGCTGAAGAACAGGTGAGTGTGTACGAGAAAATGATAAAATCCTACATTTACCCACATTCAACAATAATTTGTTTTTAAATGACCAACTGCAAAAGTTACTCAAGTCACCTTGTAATTTAACACAGTCAGAAACTCCAGTAATAGGAGCAAATATCTTCATATCATCTGCGTAAAGCAAACATTTTGCGAATTTAAAACAATCAACAACATCATTGACAAATAATGAGAATAAAAGTGGACCAATGTGGCTACCTTGAGGAACTCCAGAGGTAACTCGAAATAAGCGAGAACTAAAATCATTTATCTTAACAAATTGGTAGCGATCAGACAGGTACGAATGCAACCACCTGATGGGGATAAACTGACAATTTAGTTTATCCAGCTTATCGATAAGGATCGAGTGATCAATTTTATCGAAAGCCTTCGAAAAATCGGTGTAAACAACATCCACTTGTTGCCTATGTTCTAAACTACTATATAAATGTTGACAAAAACCGACTAGGTTAGTAACCGTGGACCTACCCGTGTAAAATCCGTGTTGAGCAGGAGAAATAAAAATGTTTGCATGAAAAAACAAGAATTTCTGTACCATTGATTCGAAAAGTTTTGGTATGGCAGCAAGAATAGCGATTCCGCGATAATTGCTGATATCACTTCTTCTGCCAGATTTAAAAATCGGACGAATGAAAGAGAGTTTCCAGGGATCCGGAAAAATCCCAGTACGTAGGCTCTTATTAAAGATTAGAGTCAGTGGATGGGCTAAACTCTCTGCACAATTCTTAATAAGGATAGGTGGAAAACCGTCATGTCCTGCCCCCTTATTACTATCAAGTTGAGATAAGCTATCATAAACTTCTGCTTCAGTAAACTGTAAAAAATTAAAATCAGAGCAATCGCGATTATTTATAAGCTTGGTACCAGAATCCCCAGATACTTCATAGACGGACTCAAAAAATTTTGCAAATAGATTAGCGATATCAGAGGGTTGACTTGCGGAAGAGTTCTGAAAGGTCATTGGAGTAGGAAACCCAACAACCTTCTTTTTACCATTTATGAAATTCCAGAAATTTTTTGGGTTGGAAGTCAGATCCTCTTCTATTTGCAAAATGTAGTTGTTGTAAAGGAACCAATTTAAAGTTTTGAACTCTTTACGAGCTAAGTTGAATCTGGAATAAAACTCAGCGCCCTGTAACTTATACAAAGAATGGAACTTATTCCGTTTTTTTTCAAGACGTAGTAGTTCTTTGTTGTACCACGGCTCACGAAACCTAGGTCCATTTTTATTTTAACATAAGATCAGTTGAATAAACCAAATCGAGAAATATGCCTTGACTATTGCTTATCCGGTTCAACTGCATCATTGCTAAGCTAGCAAAATAATCAGTAACTGCTAATTCTTTCTGGCCAGAAGAAGAGGATGTGAAAACTCCATCAACATCAAACCAAGTAATATCGGGAAGATTGAAGTCCGCTATAATCATTAGTTGTTCCTTAATACGAACCAATGGCATGACCGCAGAACTGATGAAATTAACAATTCCCATATAATATTCCATAGTAGATCCAGAGGGAACATATACAGCCACCACGAGGATAGATGACTCGGATACATTAATCCGAACAGCAATTACATCATAAATTGGATGACATGCAATGAGCTCGTTTGGGATCGAACTCTTAACAGCAATCAACACACCCCCACCTTTAAGGCTGGTACAAAAATCATGTCTATCTTTTCTGTGGACGACGTAGTTGGGTGGGAAATATTCCTCTGAATTAAACCCTTTAGTAAGCCATATTTCAGATATGATAATCACATCGTAATCGTTATCAAGAACGCCAAGCAAGAATAATTTAGCTTTCCCCCGAATACTAGAGGCGTTGTGATAGTACATCGAAGTAAAAGTAATTTGTCCAGAACTTTTGGGCCGACGCATCACCTTTGACCCTGCGTTATTTAAATTTCGGCAGAGTTGACTACTGCAGCTGGTATCCGGAATTTCACATATGAGGCTCCTGTCCGAAAATTTTGCTTATGGAAGGGCCTAATAAATACACCGGTTGGCCATGCATCCGAATTTAGAGCCTTATCATGAAGCTCCACGTTGATCCCCAATTTAAAGCATACATATTCTAACTCGTGGATATCTTTATCCTTAGGAATTAGTTTAACTGCCTTGTAAACACTCGGACCTAAGCATTTGCTAGCCAGAGCCACAATATCATCCTCAGTTGTAAGAGTATCGAATCTTGATAAATGAAGCCAACATTTCGGCGCAATGGTTTTAATATAAATATCTGGTGAGGTATTAGTGCCACGAATATTAAAATTTCGTATGTTCTTTTGGATAGTTCGTGATGATGGCAACGATTTTATATTACCAGTTGGACCGCACGATATATCAATATTGTTCGCATTTGCAGACGTACTCACAGCACTCAACATAGCAGCAACAGGCAAAACAGATGCAATTGAGTATTTGCTTGATTGATCCGGAGCACCACTGTGAGAAGCAAGTGCATTCGATGCTGCAACAGGCACAACGGCAGGAATTTTCACCACTTCAGCGAAAGTTGTACAAGCACCGAAATTAGTAGGACTGGAAACCACTGGAATATGATCGCCGTCATTAGTTAAAGATGTAACCGCAGTTGTAGCCGTTGTTATGGTATTATTAACATTTTTCTTAGATCTTGTACGTATTGGCGAAGCCAATTCCAAATTAGTTTGTGTTGATTTTTTTTTAATTTAGCAGACGACGACTGTTGTGGTGGGATTGGTTTTAGTAAACTTTCCACGTTATAATTAATGGCAGCAGATGTTTTATTTATCAAGGATAAGGACGCTGATATAGCGTCAATAGAATTACTGATTTGATCATTCTTTTCCTTGAGAATTTTATAAACGTCAATGCACATACCACATCGCCAAAAAAAATTCGGAATTACCGAAATGGCATCAAACACAGGTTTTTTAATCCCTGCACATTCAAAATGAATCAGTTTATTGCATTCACCTGCACAAGTAAAAAAGTGTTCAGACACTTTAACATTACATACACAGCACAGAGCCATTGCTACAAATTTGTAATAACCACTACAAGTAAAAAAAATTTAAAACACACACAATTATTATTTACATATAACACTTAAAATTAATATTATAGATCATGCATATATATACAAATAATGTTATTAATATTTTTATTTTTATATTTATTTATAATAAATTTTTCAAAATTGACAAATACGCGAAAAAAAAAAAACAACGTCAATTGAGTTCAAAGGCACTCTTCTTCTTATTAGTTATTATTTGTGCTTTTTTGAAAGGCATTTAGTATTCAAATACTAGTTAGGCTGCCCTAGTAGAGGAATCACCGTTTCAAAGAAATCTTTAAATCTTGTTTCTCCAAAAATTTTGTTTCATTAATTCCGGGAATCCTGGTTCCACAAGAAATTATGCTTTTTAGAAAAAAAAAAAAAATTGCAATGCAAACTTTAGGTTAACCGTTTCTTAACTTAATAGGATGAAATTCAGCATGCACGACGAAAATGGGGTTCCAACAAGATTTTTACATGAACTTCAGAAATATTTATTTACTTATTTATTTATAGTATTTTATAAATAATTTATTTTATTAAAAGGAAAAGCACACATGGAAACAAAGCAATCGAAACCAAAAAAAAAAAATAAAGAATTTGCTTCCATTAGGCATAAAAACCTCTTAAATTTTTTTAAACAATTTACACCTCAAGCTTACACATTCTATTTTGAGCAGTAGTTCATTTACAATCAAATGTACAGCACGAGGTGAAAAGTTAATAAAAATAAATAAAAACACTACGTCCATCAATCACGCCACTCCAAAAATTTTAACCTAAATAATTTTGCCAATCCTAATTTCTTAATTTCCAATGGAATTGAATTCCAAGGAGAAACTCCACTAACATCATAAAATGACTTGTTTAACGACCTACAAAAATGTTTAGCCGGAATTAGGCGGAAGTTAGAGGAATGAAACCTACTAAACATTAATTTCCTATATAGATAACAAGGCTCCTTAGCTTTAAGAAGTTTACAAATAAACAGACAAACGCGAAATTAGTAAAAAATAGATAAACTATGTAACGATCGCTTCTTCAGATCAGTACAAGAGCGCACTTGGTTCGCTCACCTGAGATTATTCTGGTTGTATTATTGTTATTACTGACCATTCCCAAATGTACCACAGCATACCGTTCAGCATACCACACGACAAGTCAACCTTTTCCTTCCATGCTTTAACTAACAATGTTATCTACATTAACAGGAAACCATTGCGAAAGCATGAAAAGATTACCATGATACCTGATAAAATCACATGCCGAACATTAACATCAACAATTAAATTTAAACAACGGAGATAACGTGATTCGATCCCGTTACAGATGGCGCCCAAATCTAAAGCAAACACGTGGCTAATTAATTATCTCATTTATTTTTATTATATTTTTTTTTTGTAAATCCTATTAAATTTAATTTTTCCGATTCCGAATTTTTTTACCTTCCCCATTCTCGCTCTTTTCTCTTATTTTATTCTCTTATTATGTTATCTGACGAGATCGAATCACGTTATCTCCGTTGTTTAAATTCAATTGTTGATGTTAATGTTCGGCTTGTGATTTTATCAGGTATCATGGTAATCTTTTCATGCTTTCGCAATGGTTTCCTGTTAATGTAGATAACATTGTTAGTTAAAGCATGGAAGGAAAAGGTTGACTTGTCGTCGCAAATGTTTCCAATGTTTAGTAGACACATTTGTTAGGTACCGCAAGACATTCTTATTTTAATTTTATTTCTGCGCAAATGTTCCCAAAAAAATATTTTTTTATTGTTGATTCATTTGTTAGAATTTAAATTCCCTTCCTAGGTTATTCCTTCCCCAAGGCAAAGATTAACTTAGAACATCCTAATGCAATCAACTTATAATGTGATCAGAATCTTACCGCTTCATCGTTTATATCTGATAATAAAAACATCCAAATTTGTTATTGATATTGTTACTTACCTATTGATTATATTATATTTTCTTGAATTTTTTTTTGTTTATCTACTATTTTCATTACTATTTATTTAGTGGAAGTTAATCTTCTGGTTCATAATATTTTTTTTTATTATTTCTGTATTTTTACATAATGGATATTGAACACTTGGAATTCGAAGAATTCGAACTTGAGTGTCTCGTACGCAACATCGAAGATTTGACAGTTAATGACAAGCTGGTAAATTTGAAGTCTCGATTAAAATTAGAGGAACAGCATGCATGTCTTATTCCGAACAAACCCCACGAGGTAGCGCGTAAAAACCCCAAACGCGAGATTGCTAAATTGTTGTCTAAAATTAAGAATCTTTACAAGCTTATTCAAGAAGCCATCCAAAATAATGCCAATGACGATCTTCTTAAGTTAAATTCTAGATTATTTCATGTGAAAGGTCGTTTAACTCGATTAAGTAGATCGAGAGTCGTAGCCACAGAAGTAGGCCAAACACTTATTAAGGTTAATCAATTATTAACGTTTGTAGACGAAACCATTAAAACGAATGAGCCGTTAAACCAAAGTATCACCAAATATTACAAGTAATCGATGTAGGTCCCAAAGATAATCTCGATTCTGGCGGAGAATCCAGTTCAAATGAGATAGACGTTAGGCCAGATTCTATTATTCATGAACCTGTACCACTTAATGTAGCGGCAACTCAGCATTCATCTATACAAGGGCCTAATATTACTATTCCGCAAATAAATAAGAGCCCTGATTTTCAACCTCGAGTAAACGATGCCTTCGAACGTCAACCTGAACCACAAACTTCGCACCATACTGATAATCGGGTTCAATACGCAAGCCAGCCTGGAACTCAACCTACAAACTTTCCACAGTCACATTTACCTAATTTTCCTCCACCACCGATATATAATACAGGAAGATCGCTCTCAAAATGGAATATCACCTTTGACGGCACCCCTACAGTCATCCACATAAAGAGATTTCTGGTCCGAGTAGAACACCTTGCTAGATCAGAAAATATTTATGATTTACGTCTCGTTAGCGAGCTTCATTATATTCTTCGAGGGGCGGCACTCGAATGGTATTGGACAATGATCGAGAAGAAGAATTATATCTTCTGGTCCGAGATGAAAGCTGAATTAAAAAAGCGGTTCCAAGACCGACGTTCTGATCTGGACATTCGCCATCAGATAGAATGTCGGAAGCAGAGACCTCGGGAATCATTTTACGAATTTTATAATGATATACTATCGTTTTCTTTACAATTAGAAATTCCACTATCTGATACGGAATTAATACGTATATTGCGTCGAAACATGCGGCCTGGTTTACAAGACCGGCTGACGGATGTGCAGCTTACTGATGTTGATGAGTTGGTTCGTAAGTGTGTGGCTTACGAAGATACTTGCAATCGAACTGGGTTGGTTCCAGATATGTTGTGTCAACAGAAGCGATATATTAATGAGTTGGATGCATTCTCAAAACCCTCTGAGACCGTTGTAGAAGACGTGGCTGCTCTTCACCTAAAACAAAACTCACACCAATACTTTAAAGATACTCCCGCAAAACCTATGTTACATCCACCGAAAAATTGTTGTTGGAATTGTTTAGAACCAAATCATTTCTACCCAGATTGTCCATCGCCGATTCATCGACGTTTCTGTTTCGGTTGCGGCGTTAAGGACGTAATAAAACCAGAATGTTCTAATTGCCGATCAAAAGCGGGAAACTTACATGCGGGGATTCGAATAAAGAGTTACCACGCCCCCGACACCAACAAAGAGCTGGTGGACTCAGTATGCAATACAGATCCCGAATTCCGCGAAATACTTCGCCGATCGAAAGAAGCTTCGTAGATTCGTCTCCCAATTCTCACATTTTAAAGTCAAGCTCAGATCCGTTCTATCCTAAAAGTACCAAATTTCAATTCACACGAGTCAGAGATTACTGGCAAACTAAAAAATTGATGCGAAAACATATCAATGAATCTATTTTATCGAATAGTGTTGATGGTCGGCCGTACGTCGAGGTAAAATTCCTGGGACAAAATCATATCGGATTACTGGATAGTGGTGCTAACATCTCAATTTTGGGAAAGGGTTGTGAACGTTTACTTACAAATCTTTCCGTAAAATTTCACCCCTTTCTGTCCTCGGTAAAAACTGCAGGTGGACAAGCTGAAAGAATTCTTGGATATATAAAAATACCGGTGGTTTTCGCAGGACGGACGGAAGTAATAACCTTTCATCTAGCACCTAACTTGACACAGGAGTTGTACCTGGGCGTTGATTTTTGGCGAGCGTTCGACTTTAAAATTTCTTTTTCTCCAACTACCTCGTCTAGCTTTCAACAAATGAATAAAATTACAATGTCTTCCTCAGATGTAGTTGCTGCAGAATTGCTGTGCGAAAGTGAGTTACAGGAAGGTGCCCCTTCCCGACATTTGTTGAGTGGTGATCAACAACGCTTGTTACAGCAAGTTATTAGCCAGTTTCCTTCTTCTTCTGAATTGGGACTTGGTAAAACTACTTTGATATCACATTCAATTGATGTTGGGAATGCCAAGCCCGTAAAACAGAGGCATTATCCTGTATCGCCGGCAGTTGAAGCCGAATTGTATAAAGAGTTAGATCGCATGTTGTCCTTGGGCGTGATTGAGGAGAGTGTCAGTTCGTGGTGTTCACCGATTGCCATCGTGCGCAGGTCAAATGGTAAAGTTCGGCTGTGTCTTGATGCACGGAAGGTCAACGAGGTTACGGTTGGGGACGCTTATCCTCTGCCTCTCATCGATGGGTTGCTGGGGCGCCTGGATAAGACAAGTTTCATTTCGAGCCTTGATTTGAAGGACGCTTTCTGGCAAATCCCACTCGATGAGAGTTCCAGAGATAAGACTGCCTTTTGTCGTACCTGGCCGACCGCTGTATCAATTCACGGTCATGCCATTTGGCCTGTGCAACGCACCACAAACGATGTGTCGCTTAATGCATCGAGTGATACCCCACGAGCTGCACGCTCAAATCTTCGTGTACTTGGACGACTTGTTGATCACCAGCGCTACGTTTGAGGAACACATTAACTTACTCAACATAGTGGCACTTTTACTTCGGCGAGCTAATCTCACGATTAACGTCGAAAAGAGTAAATTCTTTCTGAAGGAGATCAAATATTTAGGTCATATTATGGGCGATGGTGTACTCAAGGTCGATCCAGAGAAGGTGGCAGCTGTAAAAGACTATCCGCGACCGAAAAACATCCGACAAGTGCGCAGATTTCTAGGAGTTACGGGTTGGTACCGGCGCTTCATCGCGCAGTACTCAGAAATCGTTTAGCCACTGACTAACCTCTTAAGAAAAAATAAAAAATTCCTGTGGACTACCGAGACACAGGAGGCTTTCGATTGCTTAAAAACGGCTCTTAGTTCATCCCCAGTTCTGTGTAATGCAGATTACACAAAACCATTCTTCATACAATGCGACGCTTCTACCACTGGGGTGTGGAGCGTGTTGTTCCAGAGGTCATCCAGCGGCGAAGAACGTCCCGTTGCTTATTTTTCGAAGAAACTCAATGCAGCGCAACGCAATTACAGTATCACTGAACTGGAATGCCTTGCTGCTGTATTGAGTGTCAAGAAGTTTAGGCAATATGTAGAAGGATACCCTTTTACCATTATCATCGATCACGCAAGTTTGAAGTGGTTAATGGGACAGAGGGATCTTTCTGGACGTCTCGCTCGCTGGAGCCTCCAACTGCAGGGATATACGTTTTCTATTGAGTATCGCAAGGGCAAAGAAAACACGGTGCCAGATGCACTATCTCGTCTCCATTGCGATGAGCTGCAACAATCTAAATCTACCTGTTCCCCTTTACACATTGACCTGAAAGACCCACATTTTAAGGATCCTGAGTATTTGAATCTCATTAAAACTCTGTTGGAGAACCCTTGTTGTTCCAATTTGAAAGTCTATGAGAACAGAATATATTATAGACACAATAAATCTGAAACTCTCGATACTAATTCCGATATGCCCCTCTGGAGATTATACATTCCAAATGCTCTGACACAACATCTTATCGAAGCAGCGCACTGTCCACCTTCATCTGCTCATTTTGGCATCGCAAAAACTTATGAAATTTTGAAAAGGCTTTACTACTGGCCTAATATGAGATACGACATTCAACAATTCATTACTTCTTGCGAAACTTGTAAAAGATGCAAGGCCACAAATGTAACATTACGTCCGCCCATGGGAAACTACTTCGAAGTTCACAAAACATGGCAAAAATTATATATAGACTTTTTAGGCCCGTATCCTCGTTCCAAAAATGGCAACTGCTTTATCTTTATTGTCATGGACCACATTTCCAGGTTTGTTTTATTGGGACCGATGCGCGATGCCACTGCCAGTAATGTATGCAAGTTCCTCGATCAACGAGTATTTTCTGTGTTCGCCGTACCAGAAATCATTGTAAGCGACAACGGGAAGCAATTTACCGCCAAATGTTTCGCAGAACTAATGTCTAAATATGGAATAAAACACCACTTTACACCCAAATACCATCCCCAATCGAACGCTTGTGAGAGGGTTAACCGTTCCGTTATCGCCGGCATTAGAGCTTATGTATCCGGTATCCATAACGATTGGGACAAACACCTGCATTCCATAGGAGCGGCAATTCGGAATGTGATTCATGATACAACAGGTGAATCTCCGCATTATGTAGTATTCGGTAAACACTATGTAGGACACGGCACGGACTATAATTTAATCCGGAAACTAAATGATTTAGGTGATATAAGTCTTGACATAACAAACGCAGAACGACACAACGAGGTACAGAAAAATATCTTACTCCGACTGAAAAAAGCTCACGAACAAAATTCCAAGACGTATAATTTAAGGAGCCGTAATAGAGAACTAAATCCCGGTCAGAGTGTTTTCGTTCGAAATTTTGTTCAGAGCAACGCACTTAACAAGATCTCTGGAAAGCTTTGCTCAAAATTTAGAAGCGGTGTTATGCATAAACGTATCGGAAATGTTGCGTACGAGGTGTATGATGAAACTGGTAAAAGTATGGGCATATACCACGCTAAGGACATTCGTGTGTAGCTCTAAGTCCACTAAAAATCACATTAGTTATTTTCTTTTTTCTTGTCAACATTTTTACAACCATAGTGAACTCAAGTTATTAGACTCTAATTATGATTCTATTTTGTTTTTTTATTAACTTTATTGTAACTTTTGCTTTTGCCCGGCTTGTTGAGACGATCAACAGGGGTGAGTCGTACCCACGATTGTAACGATTGCTTCTTCAGATCGGTACAAGAGCGCACTTGGTTCGCTCACCTGAGATTATTCTGGTTGTACTATTGTTATTACTGACCATTCCCAAATGTACCACAGCATACCGTTTGTAGGGGAATGAGATACTTGTTTATGCCGTTTAATGTTGTGTGAGTGGGATGGTCAGTTGTTTAGTTTTTGATATAAATTGACTGATTTGGATGTGCACGGGGTCAGTATTTTTTTAATTTTTGAATTTGTTAATATTGAGTATTACAAACGTTTGAGTGAAAAGTTAATAAAGAAATAAATAAAAAAATGGTTGTGCATATTTTCGCCATTGCTGTGTTAAATTTTATCGAACTATCTTGAATTTTATTGTAATTTTTTTTGGTATTTGGTATGAACCAAAATGTTATTTGTGCTAACAAGAAAAAAAAATACGATGTACCAAATATAAACTGTACAATGTGTTGTTGTTAATTAATAAATTGAATAATTTATAAGTAACTAAAACAATTATATCGCAATTATATTATTATTAATCATTTTATTCAATAACCAAAATTAAAAGTGTCTGAAATCTGTGATTAATAAAAAAAGTAATTAATAAATAAAATTCAAAAATATCAAAGAAAAAAAAACTGTAAAGTGTTCGTTAATAAATATTGAAATGTGGTCTCTTACAGTTACATATAAATGGTGTATTATTTCTATATAGAATTAAATACAAGTACAACATAACGTAAAACAAATTAAAAGAAAAAAAAATATTTTAAGTGACCATACGTTAATTACCTATAAATGCGCTGTGAGAATAATTCCTTGTGCCTAAAAACATAAATAAATAAGTATAAATTAATACCTAAAACTATTAGAGACAATTTATAATATAAATAATTAATGTCATGTATTAAAAAAAAAAAAAAAAAGGAAAATAATAATAATAGAAATTAATTCACGAGTAATAAATATAAAATCTCTTCGTCGACACCTACAATCAACATGCATCAATCATCAGCAACATCATTTAAATTCGATCGCAAGGTCGCAACCACATTTAAGAATTAAAAATCTTGTAATCAAATTTAAATCTTTGGGTACTATATTTAAATCTTTGGGTACTATATTTTTTTTGTTGTAATTTTTTTTTGCTCATAATAGATTATTATTAATCTTATTAATATAATATATTTAGTTAAGATTTTGTTCTTATTTTTTTTTTATTATTTTTATTTAATTCATGAATTATTAGGGTTATTTCTAAATCCTAGGTAAATTTAAATAATTATTGTTTCAATTTTCGCATAATTCAATGATTCTGATAAATAAAAGCTCAATTCTTATTAATTATAATGTTCAAAGTATAGAAATGTTTTCTTTTTTTATTATTTCAATAATTTTTTTTGCGTTTAAGGATTGTTTCTTCTCTGTTTTCACTCAAACATTGTGCTTTCACTTCCGCTTAACTAAGTTTACTTTCAGTATGAGAAGCTAAGTGCGTTCATGAAGCGATGAAGAGGTAAGCCTGATCACACGCATCTATGGTAAGTTATTCTAAGCCTTGGGTCTTCTTTTTCCTCTTCTATTTTCTTTCCTATTTTTCCTTTTCTCGATGAGTTCTTTCTAGCGGTCTATCAAGACTCAATTATGCTTCGAGAAACCCCACGCCCAACCCTGAGTTCTAGCTGGCCACTGATGACCGCCTCGAAGCCCCTGATTGAGTAGTATTTCTGATAACGGTCGATAGCACGCTATCGCATCCCGTTACAACTACATTCTAAAACAAGGCTAGAGTAGGCAGAAATATGATCGAACTTCCTAATACCAAAAATAAACCTGGAACAAGCATTGAAACATCTTTGGAGAACAATCATATTTTCCAGAAGCGTACCGAATAAAACTATGTCATCACAATTTTTTCCTAAACTGACTATCAGAAAATCCAACTACTTTATACAAACAACTAAGCATGCCAAAGACCCTCTTACTAATAGTAACTAAATGGTCAACCCCAAGTAAGAGTTTTATTAATAACTAAGCCTAAATCCCTAACAGTATTTGAATATCCAATTAGTAAATCCTGCAGAAAAATACCAGGAAAGGTCTAGGTATCTAACGATTTTTTATAAATTATAATCGACTGAGATTTATTTGCGTTTAAAACGAGCCTGTTAGAGACCGACCAACTAACGATATTACTTAAATCTTCATTTATCAGAGAAATATTCCAAACAATAGAATCCTGTGGCTATTTTGTACCTTAAAAAACCGGAAATTGCATTGCTGCAGCCAAAAATTAATTCAAAAAATGCATTTTTTGAGACGCCTTTTGGAAGATTTAATAACTTTGTAAAAAAGAGTCAGAACTGGCCCAAATCGGGTACTCGGGGGTTTTTGAGGTCGCTGATTACGATTATGATGTTCAAATTGACCCACAGCCGACCTGGAGCTCAGGAACGCCGACGAACGTCATCTCCGTGGGACTCTCCCAAAATTCACGCGGGGAAGGAGATAAACTCGGTGCCCGAGGGGTTTTTAGGTCGCTGTGAGTGCCAAAAACAACCCGAGAATGTCGAAAACGAACCTCCGAACACCTGGTGCACCGGAACCTGGCCCTGAACGTCATCTCCGTGGCTTTTCCTGACACAATCGAAAAAGACGAACCGAAAATCGTTAAGGGTGGTTTTTTGGGCCGCTTAATCCAAATTTCACGTTGAAAATTACCCTCCCAACACCTGGTGCACCGGAACTTTTATCTTGACATCGATGTCATAGAGGTCATAGAGACCGACGTCAATACTGCAATAGTTGTGTGGAATTGTTGATTCTAGTTAAATTATGTGAGGAGGAAAGAAATAGAATTAATAGAAAGTCAATATTTATGTAATTGGCGTTTACAAATTTTTTATTGAATTCAAATCAAATACAATCCAACTGTAACTTTACCTTATCTCATTAATTAGTAACTTCAATTTTTAAATACGTAACTAAATATCAAATTCTCCATCAAGTGACACATCGCTAGTCTGTTCATTTTCTTCGTCATCAACTGACGTATTCATAAGTAGATCATCTTTCTCATGTAAGGCCTCTGTCTCTGCTGTAATAACGTTTTCAATTGAATATCTGTCAGTATTGTTGCAAGTTGAGCCTTCACAAATTTTACAGGCAAGATTGCAAGGGAAGCCGTGCTCCCTGCAACTACAGGACATCAGATTACAATCTCCTGCGCATCCATAGAATATTAGTTCCATAATATTCTTGGGCGCAGCTTTCTGTGTCATTTCTACAGGGACCAGTGCGTCGCCTTCCTTTCTCCACCCCCATTCTGTTGGCTCCGTGGTCACCTGGTCTCTGTGCAGCCAATCTTGTACTTGAAAATGGACCCTCTTTAGATGTTGTTGAATGGCGTCTATTATACCATAACACTTTCAGCTGTCGCATACCAAAAGGCTTGGGCATACCTTTGTCGATATTATGACTCGAATAGGTTAATAACTGAAGAACACATTAATCAGAATCTGAATTTTCCTCATTTAACAAATGACTGTCCCGAAGAACTATTGCAACTCCTGAATTAGTAACGTCACTTAATTAGAAGCTAGTTGACATGATGTTAGCGGGCTGGCCGAATTGTTTATAATATCTTGCGTAACCAAGAAATTAACAATTAACCTTAAAAAATAATGGGAGAAAACTCTTAACACATCTGAGACACCGACGTGGTTACAACTTCGAGAATTTCTAAGAGATAATTGTAGAATTTTAAGGTCTGTACGAAGGCCTTACACTAGCACAGTAAAGAAACAATACAAAAAAGTACAGTCCCTTGATAAACCTAAATTTTCTACCTTTGCCACTTATAAGGAGAATTTTGAAACTACACCTAATTTAAATTATAACCATAATCAGTCAATCAATAAACCATGTACTTTTTGTAAAGAACAGTTTCATCCATTTATCTTGTGCTCAGCTTTTTTAAGAAGCTATCAATCGAAGATAGTTACAAAAATATAACACAGCTGAACCTTTGTGTCAATTGTTTTGGGGCTAATCATATATATAAAAATTGTGGGGGGGGGGGGGGGGTTGTAAATTGTGCCCATTTAAACACAATACTCTACTGCACAGAAATAACTATACGAATACCAAATCCAGCGTGTTAGTAACTACAACTAGCCAAAATAATAAACCAAGTACTGCCGATTCTAAGGTTTGTGAATATAGCAAAAGCACAGTCATGTCCGTTTATACCAAAACTCAAACCTTATTACCAACGACTATGTCGAGCGTTATTAGATTCAGCTAGCCAATCCAACTTGATTTCCGCAAAATGTGCAAACCGAATTAAATTTCATTTCAAGGGTACCTACTAATAATGCAGTATATGATTGGAATGAAACGCAAATACATATTTCAAAAAATTTAAACACAATTATAAAATCAAAGAATTCTGAATATAAAGAATCAATAAATTTATTAGTCGTTCCGAGTATAGCAAATTCCATTCCACAGCAAGATATTAATATTTCATATTGGTCAATATCGAAAACCATAAAACTAGCAGATCCGTATTTTAATTTTAACAGCAAGACCAATTAGGCGTTGAAATATTCTTTAATGTGTTACTAGACAATAAATTCAATTCTCGACCAATTTTCCAAGAAACAGTCTTTAGCTGGATCATTACCAGAAATTCGAAAGCACAAAGGCCTGCAAAAACTTATTCATTTTTCACACCATGTGCAACTGACATGGATTTAAACGAAAGTTTAAAAAAATTCTGGGAATTAGAAACAATTCAAGGAAAAACATATTTTTCCAAAGATAAACAGCTTTGTGAAAAACAATTTGTAGATACCTATATACGCGATCATACTGGACGATACGAAGTTCGTCTTCCTTTAAATGAAAAATTTCAAAATTTAGGCCAATCTAAAAATCAAACATTGCGTAGATTCTACCAAATTAAAAATCGGTTAGAGAATAATCCTATTCTAAAAACCGATTATGTGAATTTTATAAATGAGTTTTTACAAATGGGTTAGTTATATGAAGTTAGTAGATGAAACTGATGACGTCATTAAACCCAATAGCACGACCACCCGTGTAAGAGTAGTTTTCGATGCGTCATCAACGACCTCATCTGGAATTTCTTTGAATGATGTATTGAGAGTTGAACCGTCAGTACGGGATGAGCCCGTTCCCAGTAAAATAGAGTCCTCTTGGCACTGTTTTAGAACATAATTAATTGAAATAAACAAAATTCATTTCCCACGGTGTGTAATATGTAAATCCGCCAAATCGATAGAATTGTATGGCTTTGCCGACGCCTTGAAAAATGCATACGGAGCATGTGTATATGTCAAAAGTACCCATATTCAAAGTAAAATGTTTATTAATTTATTGTTTAGTAAATCAAAGGTTACAGCTGTAAAAACTATTTCAATGCCGAGACTAGAATTATCTGCGGCACTTTTATTGTCTAAACTAATTTCCAAGGTTTGGATTCAATAGAAACAAAATTTGATTTCCGATTCCTCTATAGTTCCACAATGGATAAAAATGTCACCGCATCTGTTGAAAACGTTCAATTGTTTTAAACCGTGTCTCAAACGTTTTATATATCGGCGTTTTATATAACTAAACTACAATTTTGAAATTTAAGTGTTTGTTAATTCTTGAAAAGATCGGCACGTTGAAGTACATATCAACCAAAACCATGTCCAATCCAGACCATATTCCAGATCTTTTTCTAAAAATCATTTTTAAGTCCAGGTTCCTTCCTAATTGGCCTGAATTTGTCTTGAAATGATGCAGAATTGGTTTAAGTTTAGCAGGAGCATTTTTTCGAATAGCTTAGAGAGAAAAAACGTACGGTAGTAAACTAATTGGGCGACATGAGTTTACTTTTGTTTCGTATTTATCAAGTTTTGAAATCATCAAGATTTGCGAAATTTTACAGATTTCGGTAAAGTAACCGTTTCTCATTATGGTGTTGAAACTTTATGTGATTAGTAGGCTTAGGTTTTTTAGGTTCTAAAAAATCAAAAATATATTCCTACCTTACTAACTTTTCTGGGTTACAAAGTACTGTAGAAGTAGCCAAAAATGATTCCACATCCATACACTTAAAAATTTGGACTGGTAAGCGATACTTACTTCATAAAGAATACCGTAACGGTTGAGATTAAAATATTCATATTATTAAAGCAAGTTTTAAACTAAGAAAAACTAAATAACGCTCATATTTTTGTTCAACTCAAATTATTGTAATTCAAACTCAATTTTAAAAGTTGCCAATAAGATTATATTCAATTACAGTTTAGAATTCATATTCTTTTACACATCGTGCTGATACTAAATAATTTTTTGTTTTATTGAAATCATGTTCCTTATTGCAATTTTTACTAACTTCAATTAAAATTTAGTTTGGAATATCAATTTTACACTTCTCGTATCATTTTAAAATTAAAACTAAAATTAAACTGTAAATTTTGTATTTTAAATTTCACTCAAAATTGTAACTCAATTCCTCCTTCAATTTTGTCAAATCCAGTTTGGAACTTAGCCTATTTGTATTTAAAACATCACAAAATTTCTTTTTTTAATTGTAACTAAAATTTTGGAATTCAAAAACTACTTTTTCCAGAATTTTGCCCCACTAAACATAAAATTTTGTTCAAACCTATTTTATAATTGTAACTTAATCTTTAATTTTTCTCTTGCCACAGTCCAACTCGAAATGTTTTTGCTCAAGTCCAAATTAATATTCAAATACAATTTCTACTCACATTTTACTCAATTACTCAAATTTAACAAACCTTTTGACGCAAACAAGACTTTTAAATTCTACTCTAACTGCAACTAAAGCTGAAGTTGTACTCCAAATTTCTAACTAAGCATATTTAGACAAATCTAGGTTGGAATATAATTTGTAAACAAAATATCATAAAATTTCTAGCTTAATTGCAACCAGAATTCTGTGTTAATTAAATTTGGAATCCAAACTCAGTTTTTAAATATTTTATACAATTTTTTTCTCAAACTCTCGATTGGATTGAAATTGAATTTTTAGTCCAAACTTTGTTCAAATCTTGTTTTACCATGTTCTAAATAAAAATTTTGCTCGAATAATTTTAACCAAATTTTTTAAAATTCACTCAAACTGTTAGTAAAGGTAGTCCGGATTCCAAACTCAAGTTTTAAGCTAATTTAAGCTCAAGTATTTGCTTACATCAAATTGTAATTTAAACTTTATTGCTAATGTAAGTTTCTACTTAAGATTTTATTCAATTAAGGTTTAAAATCACATAAAGTGCACTAAATATTTTGCTAAAATTTTTTTCAAAATATGTTTCTCAAATACAATATAAAAAAGACAATTTCTACTTAAAATTTCACTCAAACTCATTATATCGAGATTAGAATTCAAGCTCAATTTCGTTATCTTAATCAATTTCCTCTTTGTCGAATACAGTTAACCAATTTAGACTAGATTTATGTCCAAAATTCCATTTATCATTTTGTTCAACTTCGAAAACCGCTTAGAACTAAATTTCTGGCGAAAAATCTTAATTTTTTCGAATCCATTTTAATTTAAAACTAACTTATTAGTCTTAATACCACTCACATATTAAAAGGAAAATTACAATAATTAATTAGTAGGATACCTAAATATTTGTTAAAACTTTAAATTTCACTCAAGTTTTTATTTCAATTTAATTCAATGAGCGTGATCAAAATTACAACTTTGGAAGTTTGTCATTCAAAGGTTATTGAAATCCAGATGGAATTGTAATCAAATTTTATTCTGGATGCATCCAAGGTTTTATTCGAATCCATTAAAACTATTTTCAAAATATGTATTTTGGTTTTCCCTTGACATATATCTCTTTGCTCCACCTAATTTGCTCTCATTTTTTTGTTTTCTTATTGAAAAGCCACTCAGCCACTTATATTTCTCTCAAAATTTTGTGAAATCAAAATTCTAATTATAACTCATTTCTTATAGATAATTCATACCCAAAAATTTTATTTGGTTTGGAATGCCAAAACCATTTTTTCAAAATTTAAATTCCTAATTCAAATTTCACTCAAAATTTCCGATTCAAATTTCTAAACTAAATTGAAAGGAAATTTTGTTGATTGTTTAAGATCAAATCTCGTATTGCAACCATATTTTTACCTAATTTCAATTAAAATTATGTTTAAATCTAGTTTGGAACAACAAATTTACATTCAAATTTTTGCTCAAAACCAAGCAGAATGTTCTAAACAATTACTAATCTAAATTTTCAAATCAATTTTTAAACCAAGTAACACTGTACAACGATTGGTACTATTTAAATTCCAGGCAAAATGTAGTTTAATTCAGAAAATATTTTGTTACTTTCTATTTTAAATTTCACTCAAAATGTTGTTGGCGTCGTAGTTCGAATGCTACCTCTCTGTTTAATTTCAAACTGAAAATTTATGGATTTAAAACCGGAGGTTTTTTTAAATCCAGTCAATATTTAGTTAAGCCCTGGTTAGAATTTTTGTTCAAAGATTGGAATTAAAACTCCATTTAGAACTAAATTTCTGCTGAAAACTACGATTAGCTTTTGATTCAAATTAAACACAAGATGGTGTTCAAATATAGTTTGTAATTTTAATTCAATTTTTAAATTTTTAAATCCAATTTAAGTTCCTCTCAAGAATTTATTCAATTATATTTGAGAATTCAAATTTTCATTAAAATATGTTGAAAGTCACACACATATATTGACTTTTCTCACGTTAATGTCACTAATTATTCTACTTAAAATTTCAGAATTGAAGCTATTTTTGTTACCTTTAGATTTCCCCCTAATTTAGAAATCCATCGTGTTTTTTATCGTTTCGTCAACATTTCCCTCGAACATATAATAACTTGGAACTTTTCAGATTAAAAATTAGTTTTCGTTCGAGCCCATTTTGAATATGAATAGCATTAAAACCGTTGCTCAAGTGCATAAATGGGGTAGAATTGCATTTGCCACGTCCTTATAGTTTGAGGAATTTTAATACTTGTTTAATTCATTTAAATTCCGATGAATTTTACATACATTTCTATATTTTGCCTTAATTAGATGAATGTCACAACATGGATAAATTTCACAACAAGGCACATACTTTAACGAATAAAAACAACAATCACAAAATTTGCTTTCCTAAAGAACTCCGGATTGTCAAATAATGTGCAATAAACTATTGAGATATTTTAATTTGACGTTTATTTTGTTCTTAATTTATTAATCTAACTTAGCGGAGTTTAAGCCAAAGTAAAACTTTTTAAACATCGAATCAAATATTTTTTGGACTAAATTTAAAATTTTGCTTATAAAATATTTTCCTTTATCAAATCTTAATCTATGAAAGTCATATTACGTTATTCTTGACGAAAAATTAAAAATATTTAGAATAAACCATAAAATATGTGGTAAAACGTAAAATAAGTGGAAATATGTGATTATGTCAAAATATTTAAAAACGTGTGGTAACATATAGAGCTCATTCGCCTTTATTTGTTCTAAAACGAATAACTAACCAACAAATTTTTGGTTTGGATTTCCCAAAAACAATATTTTTTTACCTAAGAATCCTAAGCCTAGTTATTAGTTTGATATATTTTTCCCGGAGATTTTTAAGTATTTTGCCACTTATCAGATCATGCCCTGGATCATTCCTTGGATTAAGGTTTTCTTTGATTCTCATTTCTACTTGGTGCCACCTATATTAAATTGGCTGGATTTCCTCAGCTTGTGCATCATCAGGTATCAGTTCGAGGTTTCCTTTGCCTAGTTTCCATCAGGCAGACGCATATCGGAGAACATTAAAGTGTTGATCGTTTCAGCTTATGTATGGCTTTCCACAGAGAGTATCTATTACTTCAATTGCTGTAAGTTTACTGAGATAAAGTTGAACCTTTTCATCTTGTTCCTTTAAAAGAGCCATTTTCAGAATTTTGATAGCTTTATTTATGCCTGTGAAGAACATAGCAAAAAAATAACAAATTTCTCGTATACGTATACGTATTTATATGTAATGGTAATACAAATTATATGCCTGAATGTGGATAATGAAAACAATTAGCTAATAGATTATAATACAATTCAGTGGCGATTTTTGTTCAATAAAGAAACCAAACAATTTATGAAAATATTGTATAGTGTTTTAATGTATTCTCACTTAAGGCCGTTCGGTAGTGGAAAATGATTTAACACTATATTTAATTTGTGTTTTCCGTATGCAATCGCATACGTCACTTTATTTTATAAATAAATTTACACTAGGTTTTTTTGGCGTAACACATGGGGTTATATTTTATTATAATTACACAAATTTATAATTAATTAATTTTTCCTATCTTCCAAAAACTGTTTCAGAAAACGCGTTGTTGATTTTACGAGAGAAAAATGCGAATGTCAAAATGGAGGTAGACGCGTAAGAAATTTTGTTTTGTTTTTCTGTTTTGGTTTTTATTAAGTTGGCGCTCTGCGCCGATGTTGTCGTATGGACAAAATGACTGTGTTTACTTGTGCGGTGAGGCAATGCGGCGCATAGTTGAGTTGGGTGTTGATTAGTCAAATGATTTGAATTATTCCCATTTTAGTCTGGTGCGTATAATTAATTAATTGTAGTGGTGAACAATTAATGCAATTATTATTGTGAGTCGCTACAGGACTCCCCCGCAAGTGAATATCCCTCCTTGAAAACTTTGGAATTATTCGGCAAAGTGCACGGCTTTGTGTTTTAGTATGCCTGATATTTGATCAGGTTAGTTAAGTATGCCGTATGCCGGTTTGATTCGGTCAATTGAAATGGTGTGATTTTTCCCATTAATTGAAACCGTGAATTGTTTGCGAAGGCGCCGTATAACTTTGTATGGGCCTTCGTAAGGAGGAGATAAACCCATGCGAACCTTGTCTGTTCGAATGAAAACGTATTCGCAATTGTCCAGTGTTTTGGGGGCAAAAATATTATTTTGTTTTGTCGAACGAGTTGAAGTTGGAAAAAGGTTTTGCATGGTTTGTCGCAGTTGGTCGACGACTGTGTCTTGATTTGGTGATGGTAAAGAAGGATTCTCAACGAAAATTTCACCGGGCAGTTTAATTGTTTGCCCGTAAACCATTTCGGCTGGTGAGCATTTCATATCTTCCTTTACTGTTGCTCGGATTCCAAGTAATATGATGGGAATTTCCGAGCTCCAATTAATTGTATTTCCCCGGGCCATGAGAGCAGCTTTGAGCTGTCGATGGAAGCGTTCGACCATGCCATTGGCTTTTGGATTGTAAGCCGTTGTACGTATCCGATGTGATCCAAGGAGTTTTGTTAACTCGGTAAAAAGCTTGGATTCAAATTGCGTTCCTTGGTCTGTGGTTATATTAAGAGGAACTCCGAATCGTGATACGTAATTATTAACGAATGTTGTGGCAATGGTTGCTGCTGACATATTGGTCATGCAGTATGCTTCGGGCCAACGAGTGAAACGATCGACACAGGTGGGAAGGTATTGATATCCATTAGATGGAGGAAGTGGTCCTACGATGTCTATATGGATGTGTTCGAATCGACCTGGTGGAATTTCGAATTGCCCATGAGGTGAAATTGTATGTCGTTGAACTTTAGATTTTTGGCAGGATAAACAGGAGTTCGCCCACTGGGTTACTTCCTTGGTTATACTGGGCCAAAAGTAACGAGCTGTGATCAATTTACGAGTTGCACGGACCCCAGGATGTGAAATGTTGTGCAATGTGTCGAAAATGGTTCGACGTAGCGATTCTGCGATGTACGGGCGGTTATTTCCCGTAGAAATTTCGCAATAAACCTCGAGGCCAGGTAGTTTGAAAAGCTCAAGCTTGTATGAAGAACAAGTGCGACGTCCGGAACCAGAAAGTAAATTCTGAAGTTCTAAGTCAGCTTTTTGTGATTGAATAATTTTTTGATAATCGAAGTGAGTCTCGATTGCGGCCTGTTCGTTGTCTGTGGTTCGTGAAAGTGTGTCAGCGACCACATTGTCACTGCCTTGCACATACTGGATATCCGTGGTGAATTGACTAATGTAATCCAAGTGTCTTGCCTGCCTTGGATTACGTTCAGTTTTAGACTGAATAGCTCTAGTCAGAGGTTTGTGGTCGGTATATATTGTGAAGTCCCGACCTTCTACAGAATATCTAAATTGTTTAACTGCTAGATAAATTGCAAGTAATTCCCTGTCGAATGCGGAATATTTCTTTTCGGCATCTGATAATTTCTTCGAAAAGAATCCCAGGGGTTCCCAATGCTCGTTATTGTATTGTTGTAACACTGCTCCTACAGCAGTGTTTGATGCATCCGTTGTAATGCTGAGCTTTGAGTCGCTCATTGGATGCTTAAGCAGTGTGATTTTGGCCAATTCATTTTTAAGTGTTGCGAATGCATGTTGGCATTCATCTGGCCAAGAGAAGTTCTTGGGTGTCTTGGGCAATTTAGTTAAGTCTGCCAAGTGAATGTGAATAGGGGCAAAAATTTCAGCAAGTTTAGGTATAAATCGGTGGTAGTAATTGACCATACCGATGAAACGCTGAATGTGCTTGATTGTTTGCGGAGCTGGGAAGTCTGAGATTGCCTTGGTTCGTTCGTCTGATGGGAGAATACCATCAGGCGTGGTCTTGTGGCTGAGGAAATCAAGTGTTGCTGCTCCAAATACGCATTTGGAGGTCTTGATGTGAACATCAAACTCCACTAACTTTTGGAATAGTTGTTCCAAGTGCAGTTTGTGTTGTTCCTCAGATTGAGATGCTACAAGAATGTCGTCTATATATACGAAGACGAAATCAAGGTCACGAACGACTTCGTTCATGAATCGCTGAAACGTTTGTGCGGCATTGCGTAGTCCAAATGGCATTCGTGTGAATTCGAATAGGCCAAATGGTGTAGTGATTGCCGTTTTACGAACGTCTTCAGGTGCGACGGGAATTAAGTGATAAGCTCTGACGAGATCAATCTTGGAGAATATTTTGCATCCATGTAAATGCATGGAGAAGTTTTGAATGTGGGGTATCGGGTAACGATCAGGTGTTGTGACCGTATTAAGCCTGCGATAATCCCCACATGGTCTCCAATCTTGATCTTTCTTTTTTACCATGTGAAGCGGACATGAGTCGGGAGATGACGATGTGCGACAAATCCCTAATTCCACCATGTGCTGGAATTCTGTAAGCGCTGCTTTATGACGCACTTGATCTAGTCGCCGTGGTCGTGATACTGGAAGGTGGCCTTCAGTGACTATATGATGAACCACGTTACGTTTCACTGGCAAGTTATAGTTTGGCTCGGCTGTTAAAGACGGAAAATGTTTTAGTAATTTACCGTAGCCGTTGTCGATCGTGAAATGTAGAGGCGTAGGAGTGGTGGTTTGCACCATGACGGCATTGATTGACAGCTGAGTCGCTGAATCAACCAGCCGTTTACGCTGGAGGTCGACAAGTAGGCCAAATTTTGCCAGGAAATCGGATCCAATGATCGAACGATTCACATCAGCAATAATAAATGCATGTGTGAAGGTTCTTTTGAGTCCAATATTGACTTGGAGAAGTTTTGTTCCGTATGTATTGATAATGGAACCATTGGCAGCTGATAAGACTAGATCGTTTGATTTCATTTTAAAATAATTTTGTTTTGAAAATAATTTGACTGGAATGACCGAAAGGTCAGCGCCAGTATCGACTAAGTAGGTGAGATTATTTTGATTGTCATAGACAAATAGTCGCTTTGATAGAGAATGGGTGTCGTGAGCATTTGACTCTACCCGGATTGTTGCAAGTTTTTTGAATTGTCAATTTGTTGCGCTTGCTGTGCCTTGTTGTAATTGCAAGGTGGTATACGTTTCTTGGCACGTTTGCCGAATCTGAAATGATACCAGCATTTGTCGTACTGCCGACCAGCGCAAGTACTGTGATCACGGCTGCTAGACCGTGAATTAGATCGACCCCTTGATCTACCGCGTTGATTGTTTAATACGCGGTTCACAGACTGTTCGAGTCGCGATAAGCGAGCTTCGACCGTGTTGTTTGCTTGGTTTAGTGGGGGGTCGATAACGGATATCGGTTTGTATCGGCCTTTGTGTAGAGGTCGATGGGGCATTAAACGCAGACACATTAGGTGTCATCGCCTCATACATGCGGTCGGCCATTTGCGCAATTTCGTCTAAAGGTACGTTTGGGGGTTGTGCCACCATTGGGATTTTTATAACTTCCGGTAAGTTTCTGACCCATAATGATCTTATGGTGTCTTCCGGGAATTTGTTGTTGGCTAGTGTCTTAATTTGTCGCAGCATGTGCGATGGACGCCTGTCGCCTAACTGTTGGCCACTTAGCAGGATTTCTAGTTGTCGCTCGTACGATGGTGCTAGCCTGTTTAAAAGTGTGCTTTTTATTGTGTTGTAGAAATCCTTTTCTGGTGGGTTTGCCAGTAGATCGTTTATTGTTTCTAGTGCCACTGGTGACAATGCTGCCAGAACATGAGTAGCTTTGGTTCTGTCGCCCGTTATGCCTTGCATTGTAAACATGAATTCGATTGAATTGAACCATGTTTGTGGGTTTTCTGCCCAAAACGGCTGTAATTTCAATCGCATAACTGCGGCTTGCTCTTGCGGGTCGACATTCATTTTCTCTTGTTCTTCAGCTGGTAGCCCGGTGGCTGGGTCTATCTTGGGTGGCATTTAGTCGATTAAAATTTATGGCCAATGTGGTAAATAGACTGCGAGGGTCGGTCCGCAGCAACCTCAGTTTGAGCTGGTGTTGCCGGTTATTCGACTTTCTCGGTGGAGCGGATAGTATTTGAAATTTTATTTAAATTCAAGGGCGAGGAATGGTTACCTTGTATACTATCTTCTTCCGACTTGTGTGAACGAGACGAGATACCCCCGAATTGGGCGGTCCAGATTCCGACTCCTCAATTGGGGGGCTCGTTGAAATTTTATGTATATATATATAATAAATTGTTACCGCGCGCGAATATATGTTGCGATTTTGTAGAATGAAAATATTTTCAAACTAAAAAAAAATTTTTTTTTGTGGGTACGCCACACCGTTAATACTAATTCTGATCTATAATTCAATGTGAGGTATTCGCAATAGAAAAACAAACAAAACTAGAAGCAATACTAGCATTATTACCGGGTAAATTGAAATTTGGATTTTGTGTAATTAATGTGTGAGGTGTTTTTAATGCTACCGACAGTTTGGTGAAGAGAAAAAAAATTAATTTTACAGGAAGAGAAAACAAATATGACTCAATAATTAATATAACCAATAGTGATAGTGGAATTTAGTAACAAAAATATTTTCGTTAAATATAAATAGTAAAAGTTAACAAATTTAGCAAATTGTTGTTAATTAAATTTGTGGAAATTAACGAAAAATATTTAATTTATGAATAAAAAAAAGCTATTTTGAAAAATATAGAAAAAAAATATTTTGACTCAGCTGATTTTCCTGTTGCGTTGTTCTCCGCTATAGTTGTTGCTCCTTGTTGTTGTTCTTTTCCCTCGTTGAATATTTTGTAGGCTCCCGTTGCCTTTGGTTTGCTTGTATCGCAATAAAATAATTTCCCGTTAAAATGGTTAACGTCTTTATGTTTGTATTTGTTGGGCTCCCGTTGCCTTCCTTTTGTGTTGTTTGTACTTGATGGTGTGGTATGCACGTTATGACCTTGATATCTCGTACGATCAGGTCGCATTTACGTGAAACATAAGAAGAAATAATAAAAATTATTCACTTATCACTGAAAATATTTTGTTCCGTGCAATTTTGTACATACCTGTGCTTGGTACGTTGTACCAAGCGATCAATTTTAATGTGTTGTATAAAATTCCGCGTTTTTTTTTTTTTTTTTCAGGTTACCCTCTTTGGTTTTAAATGATACAAAAATATGCCAAATGAAATGTCGTTCCGAGATTATTCCTTATTTATTACGATTTTTCGTACGTATATTTCGATGGATGTGTTTCGCTGTTTTTCTACTCCGATTAATGTTTATGGGTTTCTATATTTACTTGTATGGCGTAAAAACGGACGTTGAAGGTCACCAGTTATAGTGTTTTAATGTATTCTCACTTAAGGCCGTTCGGTAGTGGAAAATGATTTAACACTATATTTAATTTGTGTTTTCCGTATGCAATCGCATACGTCACTTTATTTTATAAATAAATTTACACTAGGTTTTTTTGGCGTAACACATGGGGTTATATTTTATTATAATTACACAAATTTATAATTAATTAATTTTTCCTATCTTCCAAAAACTGTTTCAGAAAACGCGTTGTTGATTTTACGAGAGAAAAATGCGAATGTCAAAATGGAGGTAGACGCGTAAGAAATTTTGTTTTGTTTTTCTGTTTTGGTTTTTATTAAGTTGGCGCTCTGCGCCGATGTTGTCGTATGGACAAAATGACTGTGTTTACTTGTGCGGTGAGGCAATGCGGCGCTTAGTTGAGTTGGGTGTTGATTAGTCAAATGATTTGAATTATTCCCATTTTAGTCTGGTGCGTATAATTAATTAATTGTAGTGGTGAACAATTAATGGAATTATTATTGTGAGTCGCTACAATTGTTTGTTATTTATATAGCCGACGCCATGGACCGGCCATTTGATAATTTTTGCATTAAGTGTATACTTCGGACTTTCGAGAAAAATCATTCGACTTTATGAATTTTGATCATTGTTGAAGATATTTCGTCGGCGGAAAATCGTACAAGGGGCTGGCCATTTGATAATTTGTAAATCAAGTGCATACTTCGGACATTCGAGAAAAATCATTTGATTTTGGCACTTTTGTTATTTGTTGAACAAATTTCGTCGGCGGTAAATCGTACAACATTTGATGCAAAAATTCTTTGGTATTTATATGGCCGACCCCAGGGACCGGCCATTTGATAATTTTTGCATCAAGCGCATACTTCGGACATTCGAGAAGAATTCGACTTTTTGAATTTTGATCTTTGTTGAAGATATTTTCTCGGCGGAAAATCGTACAAAATTTGATGGAAATATTGCTTGTTATTTATAAGGCTGACCTCGCCATTTGATAATTTGTACATCAAGTGCATACCTCGGACATTCGAGAAAAATCATTTGATTTTGGAACTTTTGATATTCATCATATGGAAAATCATACAACATCTACGGACCTTCGAGAAAAATCATTTGACTTTGGGACTTTTGATTTTTGTTGAACAAATTTCGTCGGCGGAAAATCGTACAACATTTGATGCAAATATTGTTTGTTATTTATACGGCCGACCCCAAGGACAGGCCATTTGAAAATTTTTACATCAAGTGTGCATACTACGATCATTCGACTACGGATATTCGAGAAAAATTATTTGACTTTGGGACTTGATTTTTGTTGAATAAATTTAGTCACTTCCATCGTTTGTTCGATGATACTTAGACGATATTTAATTTACTCACACTACTACATTTTTTGTTATTTGCTAAGAACTTCACTTCGGTCTTTATTTAAATTTGGTTTAACCGTATAGGCAATTTGTGTAGCTTAGCGTTTCTGAAACGGAATCTCGAGACCTTGGTCTCGAAAGTATGACCGGGAAATCCCGGGATTTCCCGGTTTTAGATTTATTTATTTTATAATATATCCTGTAAAACCTCGGTTTATAAGACTAATCGATGGGTTAGCCTATCTCTTATTCCCGACTATTCATTAGATCTGGGGAGCTATTTGTGAATTAGATTTGAACGTATTCGACTCTTCGAAGTATAAGATTCGTATTTGATTTAAATAAAAAACGAATGAATCTTATTAGAATTCAATTCTTCGAAGACTCGAATACGTTAGAATCGAATTCACAATTAGCCCCTCAATTAACCCAGACAATTTCAATATCTTCGAGGTCTGTCCATATAATTAGGAAGGACCACCATGAGCATCTTATTCTAAAATTATTTTTAGATGAAGTTCTGGAATATGGCCAATTAGGAAGGAATTGGTTGTTTTATAATCGATTATGATGTAATACGATTTGTACGATGGAAATGGGACTCCAAAATGTTATTTAGAAATAGTTCTGGAATATGGCCAATTAGGAAAAATCTCGATTATTTCTAAACCGATTGTGATAAAATTCGATAAATACCACATAAAATCGGTAAAGAAACAACGGAGTTCCTTCCTAATTGGCCTTATTCCAGAACATCATGTAAAAATCATTTTCGAACCCCATTTCCGTCATTATTGCATATTCAATCATAATCGGTTGAAAAACGACTAAATCCTTCCTAATTGGCCATTTTCCAGAACTTCATCTAAAATTTATTTTAGAAATCGGAATCACTTTTGAGAAGCCCTATAATCGAGATTCACACAATATATAGAGGGTATTCGAATTTTTCTGGGGTAATAATGGTTGTTCCGTGATTTATTCTAGATTTCTTAAGTTTCTCGACATTTCTAGGAGTATTCGAGTTTTTTAAAGATTTTCAAATTCATTCAAATATTGTACAGTAATGTTCTGCGTTTAGCTTTGAGTTGTGAGAACTTGCAGACAGAGTTACACATATAAATATAAATCGTGACATTAATGGGTTTTTATCATGATTTTATCATGTCATAATTCACGAATGTCCAGGTTAATTACGTTTTCCATGGCGGTGATTAGCACGTATAGGATTTCCTTTGGTTACGGATATCATTGAATTGGAAGATATTTCATATTATTTGAGGTGATTGGACTTCGAAATGAGATGCTTTAAAAGAAAAGATGTGAAGCTTTTAACTGAAAGGTTTACTTGTTCATAGGTACAAAAAAACATTTTTAGGGACAAAAGAAAGTTTCGAAATCTATAGTTATGCCACTTGTAGGCAGAATCTAGAAGCACAATAGCTGATAGATATAATCATGAACGGTATAGTAATGCAATCAGAATGTTAATGAAATCAGGATGTTCTCATCGATTGTCTGGACTGGAAATTTACTGCGTCGGTTAATTGGCTAAAGCTGGAGAAATATAGGCAACGAATTTACAGGAAATCAAATCCATTATTGCAAATATCGAATTGTAGGTCGGCGCTATCTATCTGCTTGCAGCAAAATAGGAGACTTGATTGCGGATCAAATACGTGCTGGTTTCAATGAGGAGTATTTTCTCTCCCTCATCCATTGCCGCCGATCCCGCTTCAAATGTTAACCCACAACCATTTTATGCTTCAATATGTGGCACGAAAGTTTCCTATTTGCCATCACTATAAGGACAATCAAGCCGAAGTTTTGGTTCCATTTAGCTCAGTTTGAGCCTTCTGTCATGGAAACTACTGCTATTACGGATTTTGTCAACGACAGCCTTGGGATTTCTGATGCCAAAGCAACGAAACTTATACAGATAGGTCGGAAATTGGAGGGAATAACTTATATTTCCTTCAAAGTGAGAGTGGATTTCAACGTGAAGTCCAAAATTTTGTCCGTGGATATTTGGCCGAGGGATGTGCATGTAAGACAATTGTCGATAACTCAAATTTTTGGCAGCGCCGTATACATCAGCAGCACCACATACAGCATCATTATCGATCAGAATCAACGAACATTTGAACAGCGAACCCAGCGAATACTTCCCATGTGACTACGTAGTATACCGTAACAATAGGTACAACCGCATTTGCATTAAGCTCAAGGTTGGAGCGGCATTAATTGCAGTAAAGAACTCAATATTTATTGCATGTCAATCCTACTATGGCATTATTGCTACTAGGATTAAAACTGACAAGTTGACCATTATGATCAAGGTTAGCATGGGCAGTTACGGAGTATTTCCCAAGCATTGCATCTACGCAATTAAATCGGAATGGCAACGGAAGGGGAACATTTTTGGATATGGTTTTTGCTTACTCATAGCATGTATACCGAGATTGTGCCGTGTGAGATTTTACTGGTTGCACTAGCGGTTACCATACTTCAATTAATATCAAAATTTTTTATGAATACAGCAATACCACTTTTGTCACTAGGAATAATTTAAATTTTGATTTTAGGCTTGCTGGAACTCGGATTGGAATTGGTTGAGTTACCGAGCTTTACTTAACGAGTGACTCAGGACTGGTGTAGAAAAGTTCGTTCTATTAATAAAAAGCAAGCAATATTTTCATGAGTCGTAGTACAATCATAAATTAGTTCAGCTAGAGCGATGTCGTAATAAACTATATTCCATTCACGTTACAAGATGCACGGCATGAAGCTTTATGCAGCTTTTAACTTAAGGAGTCTTTAGGCCTTAAATTAGTTTTTATGCAATAATCATATTTTGCAGATTGAAGAGGAATTGACTTCGAATCCGAATAACTTTTAGAGTTTTATGAATGGTAAAAAACGCGATTTCCTTCACGAATTACTTTTCAGCATTGTTTCGCCAGTCAGTCGGATATTTGCAATCTGTTTGTGGATTTGTTTGTATCGGTTTACGAACCATTCCAGTCATTCCGTGCTAGGTTCCGCAACTTCTGTCCTCCTGGATATTAACAAGGGTATTGGACATCATGGGATTCCAGATAGCCTTCTAAAAAATTATACAGCTCCAGCTTTCATCTTTAATGAAAGCCTACAAACTGGATTTTGCCCCAATGCCTGGAAAATATCTTTAGTTCTCCCGATTTTCAAATCTGGTAAAAGATGTGAGATTGTAAATTACTGCGAGATCGCTATCGGGTGCACAACCTGAATTCTATTGAAAAATTATTTTTATTTTTGTTCTAATTTGTTCACCAGTTGATCCCGGTACGTGTAAGGCTTTGACTGTGGGAAAATGATGTGATTTCTAATTGCTCAATTCTATTTGGAATCAATTCACAGTTTGTAGTGATGAAATCAATATCATTGTGCAACTCAATTTTTGCAATGAGTAGTGTAGACAATTGTCGCAGCGCCCTTTTCCAATTCCGCCAAGACAATTGTTAATATATCGAATTAATTGGAACAGTATTCTACTGCCCGTAACCATATTCCCGATTGTGTAACAACAGGTAATGGTGGTACTGGTATATTTGGAAGGTGATTTTAAAATTTTTTTTTTATGTTGTTGACGAACGTGTCATTGTCAGGGAAAATGGATCGGATATGGTCTGCAAGTCTATGCAACCCACATGTAAGACATGTTAAATGGGTCATGTTGGGACACAAAATAGATAGACTTTTCCCCCTTTTAACCGTATACGATGCAGCTTCGGTTACCACTAACAATACGTCACCACGTTCGTCAAAAACCATCGAATATTTTAAAAGCAAATGTCAAAAGCGCGAGCCATTGTTGTAGCATTGAATTTATCCACAAATTGGCAGTGAACACTAGTTTTCCATCAGTAGTTTCAACACCTTCAAGTCCAAACTCTTAAATATTACTTCGGTCTTAGAACAAAGTATTGCAATCCTGTCAAAAATGAGCAGAAATTTGGTTGGTCCAAAACCACTTTTCTCGACGTTTAGAAATCCCCTGAGTCCGGAAAAAGAATAAAAAAAAATGTCCGTCCATCTGTCTGGACTTCTAAGGATGTCTGGATGTCTGGGTGTCTAGATGTCTGGATGTCTGTACCCATGATATTTCGAAAACGGCTAGACCGATTTAGATTTTGTTTCGCCAATCTACTTCTTTGGTCAAGGTGGATTGAAAGGCTTTTGAAACTTTTACGTCAAGAGGGTGGGGTACCTGCCATACTAATTGCCCCAAAATCACCCGGTTTCATAAATAGTTACCAATTTTTTATATAGGTTTGGTTTAAATATTGAATTCGATCCTGAATTTGGGGTTGAATTGAAAGTTAAATTTGGGGAAAATTTGCGAGTTGAGTTGAAGTTGAGTTGGAGTTGAGTTGGGGTTGAGTTGGGGTTGGATTAGGATATGATGAGCAGTTGTCCAGTTTTTTTATATATGCTGGCCGAGGATTGAGTTGAGCGTTCAGTTTGCGGTTAAGTTAAGGGTTGAGTTGGGTTCCATTTGGGGATTGAATTTATGGTCAGTTGAAGTGTAGTTTGGGTTGGACTAGGGGTTATTGAGCATGTATGTATGTTATGAACGATATTTAACCAATCCACACGTGATGTCTATGGCAATGCTAATGGTTACACTAACGGTAATAGTAATGGTAATAGTAATGGCATAAAGGTACAATGGTATAAATGTAATGGTTTAGTGGGTTTAGTAAGAATGGTATAATGGTAATGGTGTAATGGTAAAATGTTATAATATTATAATGGTATAATTGAATGGTATAATGTTAATCATATAATGATATAATATTAATGGTGTAATGGTAATGGTATAATGTCAATGGTATAACGGTAATGGTATAATGGTAATGGTATAATGGTAATGGTGTAATGGTATAATTATGTGGTAATGTAATCTTGTAATGGTGTAATGGTATAATGGAGTAATGGTATAATGGATAATAGTATAATGGTATATTGGTAAGGTGGTTCGGCGGTAAAGTGGCATGACAGTATGATGAAATGATGAACTATTGGAATGATGGAATAATATATAGTATGGAATGATGGTACAACGGTTTTTCGAGTCGCGTTGATTTGAGGAAGTGGTTGGACGTTGAGTTTGGGTTTAAGGTGATTGAGTTGTTCTTTTTTTTATTTTTTTTTTACAGGGTGAGCTATACTAGCCCTGTGCCCCGCGACCATTGAGGTCTATTGTGCGTCCCCAGAAAGTTTCACGTGAAGTGGAGGTTTAAGTCCTTGATAAACACCACCAGCTCATGCATATTTAAAGGGTCGGCGTTAGGCCACTATGTTGTGTATGCATGGAGGAATTTAAGTCTTTTATGGATTATAGCATCACACGTGAATAGTAGATGTTCGGCTGTTTTCATTTCCAGGTTGCAAAATCTACAACGGTCTGTAAGGGACTTTCCCATTTTCTCCAGATGTCCATTAAAAGGGCCATGTCCTGTTAAGTACCAGGTGAGGGATTTTAGAGACTGTCTATCCATCTTGATTGCCTGATCTAAACGTCTAATATCATAGCTTAATAGTTTTTTGGTCTGTCTCATCCCAATGGAGGACCCCCAGAATATTTTCGTATGTTTTTGTTCCCAATTCCTTATGCCATTTGCCAGATGGCTCTTGACCAATACTAGGCTCGAGGCCAAGGAAAGGGCACTCCACTGCCTCTTTTGCACAGCGGTCTGCCGCCTCGTTTCCCTGTATATCGAAATGGCCGGGGGACCACAAAAGGGTTACTTTATTCTCCCTGCTGAGTTTTAGAAGGTTGCAATAGCAGCTCCAGATTATTTTAGAATTGAAGACAGATGCTCCTAAGGCAATCAATGCCGCTGTGGGGGTTTTAACCAATGGAATACAGAGTTCGAGACCCGGCCCGATTATACCCTCACCAGTGCCCACCCCTGATTTTGAACCGTCAGTGTACCATATGGAGTCGTGACGGGGTAAGGAGGAGATGATACTCCCCGCTTGTTCCCTGTCGGGTATTTCAATCGTGAAATTCCTCCGGCAGTCAATAGTTTTAACCATCACGTCTAATAATTGGATTATTTCCTCGTCCAGATTCAATTTGTCCAGGATGCTATTATGTCCTGGTCTAATAGTTTTAATTTGAGATGTTATTTTTAGATTGACTGCCCTTGAACCAGCTACTCTTTTAAGGTGCAAGTGTAGTGGTGAGGAGCCCCAATAGCTTCTCAAGAGCAGCTGTAGGGTAGGTTTTTATTGCTCCCGTTACCCTCAAACAAGCTAGCCTTTGGATCCTATCCAATATTGAGCAGGCACCACTTTGCTCTGTCTTAGGCCACAACACAAACGCCGCATAAGAGATTATTGGTCTTACGATGGTTGAGTATAACCAAAGTGCCATTTGGGGATTTAGACCCCACGTTTTGCCAATGGCAGGTGAAATGCGCCCTATTTGCCTTATTTGTGATATATTTTAAAAACGGGTCCCATGTCAGTTTCTGATCAAGTATGACTCCCAGGTACTTAACCTCTGTCGCCATTTGGTGAATTTCCCCATTTAGAGATAGAGGTGGGAGAATTGTTTTCCTCCGATTTGTAAAGAAAGTACAAATAATTTTGTTGGGGTTTACTCTAAGGCCCGTCTCAATACACCAGTCGCTTACCAACTCGAAGGCATATTGCATACGTTCCGCTATTGTACTCTCGAATTTCCCCCTGATCATTAAGACTAGATCATCCGCGTAGGTGATATTCGAGAAGTGAGAGTTTTTTAATCTTATAAGTAGTCCATCCGTCACGAGTAGCGACAAAAAGGGTGAGAGAACTCCCCCCTGGGGACAACCCCTGGTAGCCGCAATCGTGATGGTTTTATCACCGAAGGAGGCCGTTATCCTCCTATTTCTAAGCATATTGATTATCCACGCTATGGTGGATGAGTCTATTCCCCTTGCATGTGCTTGTTCTTGAAAAATTTCGAACTTAGTATTGTCCAAAGCCCCTTGAATATCGAAGAAGGAGCATAACAAAACCTCTTTATTCCGAAGTGTATCTTCGATATTTATTGTCAGCTCGTGAAGCGCTGTTTCTGTCGATATCCCAGCCTGATATGCATGTTGACTGGGGTCTAGAGGATGCCTTAAAAGGGAATTGGATCTAATATGTAGGCCCAGTATCTTCTCCATGGTTTTCAGAATAAAAGATGTGAGGCTAATGGGTGTATAAGACCTGACGTCCTCTGCGGATCTTCTTCCCGTTTTCGGGATAAAAATCACCCTCACCTCCCTCCAGCTGCTTGGAACATATTGTAAGCTGTAGCTGGCTAGTCTAATCAAATAAGGTAACAGTATTTGTAGGCCTTGCTGTAAAAATGCAGGATATATAGAATTCGCTCCAGGCGATTTAAATAAACCAAAGGAATTGACGGCCCATCTTATTTTTCCGGGAGTGAAGATATCTCTTGAAAACCTGTAAGCTTCCCTTGGAATTAGGTAGGGATGCTCGCTGTCTGTATCGAGGTCTTCCTGGCCTCCAAGGACAGTACACTCTGGGAAATGGCCTTTCACCAGGCATTCGAGAGTTTCCTCTCTGGATGTAGTTGTCACTCCATTTGGTTTCCTTACAGATCCCAACGGATTTCTGTGGTCCAAGGAGAGTGCCTTCTGGAGTCGACAAGCCGCAGGCAGCCTATCTATTTTTTCACAGAAGTCTCTTCAGCTCGATCTCTTGCTTTTCCTAAGAGCGACGTTATATTGGGTAAGAGTCATTCGATAGGTTGTCCAATCGTTTGTCCTCTTAGCCCTGTTGAAAAGTTTACGAACCTCTCGTCTTTTGGTTTCCAGGGTATGGTTCCACCAAGGAACGTCCCTTGTCCCCAGTTTAGGGTCCAGTTACAGATTTATTTTGGGAGAGTTGTGGTTTGAGTTGGAAATTAGTTTGAGTTGAGTTTACGGTCGCATGTATTTTTTCGGACCAGGCATTGTATGAGATTTATTGAGATTTATTTAGGGGTTGAATTGAGATTTGAGTCCTAGGTTAGCCTGACTTTTTCTGAGTTGAGCGCATACACGCATTTAATTTTTCGGGCCATGTTGAATTGGCGATTGACTAAGGGCTCCATTGAGGGTTAATTTGTCGAGTAGAGTGTTGATTTTGGGGTGGAGCGATGGAGTACAGTTGGGGATTTATTTGGAGATTGAGCCAGGAGTTGAGGTTAGGACTAGATTGTTGAGATCATGTATTCATCTAATTTTCCGACCGTGTTAATCTAGGGTTTGAGATGAACGTTGAGTGTGGATTGAGTTGAGGGTTAAATTGCGATTTAGTTGAAAGTTAATTTGGGGTTGAGTTTTGGTTAAGTTTAGGGTTGAGTTAAGTTGAGTTCGAATTAGGGTTGAATAGGGTTTGAGTTGAAGTTGAGTTGGATTTTAGTGGGTGGTTCGGTTTTGGGTTTTAATTTAGGGTCGAGTTTAGGATTTAGTGGGAGGTTAGATTGAATTGATTTTTGTTGAGTAAATACACGCGTGAAAATTTGGTATTGAGTTGTGGAGTTGAATGGAGGATTGAGATTTGAGTTGAGGTTTAGTTAGCTTGTATTGGAGTTAAGAAAGAGGTTCGATTGGAAGTTATTTGGAGGTTGATTTGGTGTTAAGTTGAGAGTTGAATTGAAAGTCGATTTAAGGCTGATTTGGTGATTGAGTTGAGGGTTGGGTTGGCGGTTAATTTGATGCAAATTGAGCGTAAGGTGATTCAGCTGAAGGAGGAATTTGAAACTTTTTAATAACTTAAAATGATGTGTGATATTTTGAAAACAAATCATTAAATTTTGAAACTTTAGAAATACACAACCGCCTCAACAAAACGAACACAAAAATGTTTGAAAAATGAATTGTGATGAAGTCTATCAGTTCAATGATTTGCAATAAAATTTAAGTATTTCCGGTAATTACAAACTAAAAATTTTTATTAGATTTTATTCTTGGAGTTGCTTAGTTGCCTCTTTTTAATTTTCGTTTTTTAGACACCAAAACTATTGTCGTTCATAGAATAATAAATTAATGAAAAAAAAAACCTGTCGCACACACTTGTTACATAATCGCACCAACTAGTAGACAGATACGAAATATATAGGCAACGATACATAAATAAAAACACTTGTTTCAACATATATGAACGAATTTCACCATAAGCGCGCTTATACCGTTCGTCGACGAAATATAGCTCTAGCATAAATAATACAACAAAATATTTTTAAAAGCAAGTTTACGAGTTGAGCGGTTTAAAATTAAAAAAAAAGAAGAAATTAAAATTTAGTTTTTCAAAAAAACTAAATTCATAAAATTATTACTTAACCAAAAACTGAAATTAGTTTATAAAAATATAAAAGTTAAGATTTCACAACAGTACACTACACACCAACAATACTACATTTATGTACATGCATTAATAGTGTATATATAGTAAATACGGCGACTATTCAACTATCAAATCAACATTCCAATCGATTTTCTAATTTATAAGTGTTTTTGATTTGAGGTTTGAAAACATTTTTTTTTTGTTGCTTTTATTTTATTATGTACTCGGTGTATTTTCAATTCAATTGAATTTTGCTTTACTTTATAATATACAGTGTATTACGACGACGACGACGATCACAACAACAAAAATTCGCGTATTTCCATAAAATAATGATTTGCGTTATGTCATATTCGCATATGACTTTTTATGTCAGTCATCAAAATACGAGCATGAAGTTGATTATTATGTACTTAGTATGTATGTATGTATGTGCTTAAAGAAAATTGTTCGTAATGGCAAAGGCGGATGAGAATCGTGTGCTTTTCAATATGGTCATTGAAATTTTCTTTTATACTTTACCGAGCACAGTGTTGTTGCAAATGAAAGTTGTAATGCAGTTACGTGTATGCGAGTTTGCTGTTTGCTGTTTTTGTATTTATAACTTAGCTAAATAACCTTTAGCCTTATTTATATATATGTACTCACAAAAGAATTATAATATTTACAGGCTGAGTAGCTCGATAGTTATTCGTCTTGATGATATCACGATTTTCCACCTTGGTATATTCATTCTGTTTATCAATTTATCGTATAAATAAATATTAAGTACCTAAATAACTTATCAATATCATCATCGATAATATCTACTGGATTATGATTATTGAATTAAAATTATTTTTAGGTATGATGCAATTCAATCGTCTGATGTATGTGAGAATGTGTTCATCACGATTCACGAGCCAAAAGGTTTAAAAAATAAAAAAATGTTACAACATAGTTCACATTCATTATAGTGTGTTAGACAGTAGGTCATATTCACCTGTAGGTAATTTCTGTAAAAATATTGTTACTCAATTTGAAATAGAAATAGTTTGTTGTTGTTTTGTGGTGGTTTGCGGTCAAAAATGTAATCCAAAATTAAATCAAATTGTCAAACCACACGATTATTGTACCGTAAATTATACATTTTTATAAATTGCATTTACCTGATCTAGATCATATAAATTTTATTGGTTAACAATTTTGCATGATTGGAAACAACTTGGTGAGTGAAGAAATAAATTAAATTCCACAATTTTGCGTCTAATTACTCGGCAATCGGATTAAATTTTCCGAATAGTTGCGAAATTTTTCCTAAACGTTTTGTAAAACTTATGATTCCTTTACACAGTTAAATTTTATTTTATTTTTAATAAATAAATTGACTGTTATCAGTTATCGTTATAGTGTTTAAAAAAAAAAACCTTTTATACTGATATTAGTCCACGAATAAACAACAAAAATGTTACAAATATTATACCGGTTTCATTAACAACCAAATTCTAATTGTATATTAAATGCACCCGTCCCTCTATTTTCACACTACTCAATTTAAATTTTTTTGGTTTTGTACGGTGAAAAAATGCGGCAATAGTACTTCGGTCTAAACAGACCAAAGTATTGAAATCTGATCAAAAATGATGAAAAATACTTTTCTCGACGTTTTGAATGTCCCTGAGTACGAAAAAGCAACAGCAGAAAAATATAAAGGGCTGAAACCTCATAAGGTGATCAGAACTTCGATCTTCATTAATTCAAATCAAGAATCATTTTAAAATCCAATTTCCAACCCACATGTTAAATTTCATCATATTCGGTTGAGAAATAGGCCAGTTCCATCATACTTGGCCATATTCCAGAACTTCTTCCAAAAATCATTTTAGAATCACATTTCCAATGCACAAGCCGAATTTCATCATTATTGGTTGAGAAATAGGCAAGTTCCATCGTACTTGGCCATATTCCAGAACTTCTTCCAAAAATCATTTTAGAATCCCATTTCCAATGCACAATTGGTTGAAAAATAGGCCAGTTCCCTCGTACTTGGCCACATTCCAGAACTTAATCTAAAAATCATCACTCAACTCAACCCCAATTCAACCCGAAAACGGTCCCCAACTCAACCCTCTACCCAAACGCAAACTCTCTTTCAATTCAATCGCCAAACCAGCATATATAAAAATTAGCCAACTGCTCACTATATCTTAATCCAACCCCAACTTAGGTTATTTGGTATACCATTATCATGGTATGCTAATGTGGTAGTACGATGGTGTGGTGGTATGACATTGTAATGGTATGGCAGTTGGATGGTACGGTGATATCATGGCCTGATAGTATTATAGTAATATTGTATGATGGTATGATGGTATGATGGTATGATGGTATGATGGTACGATGATATGATGATATGAAGGCTGGTGGGTTGGTGGTAAGATATACATCATGGTGTGATGGTGTAACAGTTTCACATTACTTCGGTATCATGATAGTGATATAGTGTCATGATGAAACGATTGTTTAAAGGTTATGATGGTACGACGATACGTATGCCGTATACGTATGATGGTGAATAGGGTTTGGGTTGAGATGGAGTTGGATTTGAGTGAGAAGTTCGTTTAGGGATTAATTTAGGGTCGAGTTTATGATTTAGTGGGGAATTAGATTAAGTTAAGTTCATCCAAGCCTATGCAGCTTTCGAATTAAGTTAATTTTGTAATTGGGTTGACCAATAAGTGTGGAGTTGTAGAGAGGGTTCAAGCTAAGTTGAGTTGAAGTTGATTTAAGTTGCATTCGGGTTGAGTGAGTTGATCGGTTGTATTAAGGGATGATTTGAGCTAGGTTAAGAGTTGATTTGGAGTTGATTTTGTGGTGATTGACTGGCGGTTAATTTGGTTATTGCATATTGAATTTTGTTGCGATTGAGATAAAAGTTGAGTTGTAAATTGAGTTGAAGATTGAGCTGAAAATTCACTTAATATCCTGATTGATTAAGAAGATGAATTAATGAATGAAGTTTCAGCCCTTTATATTTTTATTTACCTGGCGAAGTTTTGATTAAAATGTTTTTTTTAACAAGCACCACCTTTTGGGAGGGAATTTCAACCAATTCCAATGAATGTAATATTTCTTCAGTATATTTTTGAAAACGTTCAAAATACTATTCGCGGCCACTTTCGATTGCCGGTGAAAGATTTAATGGCTTTGTTTAAAAATAAATTTCAAAGTTTATCCGCAATTTCTTTCAATTCTTATGCTGTATGTCTCGGATCGGTTTGTTTGTCAAAATTTTTGACTTTTCTAAATATGGTTTCTTAGATTCATAGATGACAATATGTTCAATCAGACTGTATTCTATGGCACAGTTAATAGACATGGGAGGAAGTGATGGAATTCCGTGCAACCAGCAACCGACAATTTTATATAGCATTACAATGGCGCATTACCATATCTGAATGTGACAGTTGGACGCTGATTGATGATTACGGAAGTTATAGCTGTATGTCGACATTAGAGAGACCATTGAGCGATGCAATGTATGAAAATAAAACACATCGAATACCCTGGTCACTAGGTTCTCTAATAATGATGATGGCTCCTCATCTTACAGAACACCTTCATATATTCTGATTAATAATAAAAAATGCTGGTCGTCACCGAAATGGATGGAGCCAGATTATTGACCAAGTTTGTGACCAATGCCTTGTTAAAAACGTATTATTATTGTAATTATTGATGGGAGACTACTTATCTCAGTGCCTAATACATAAATCGTAATATCGCTGGAAAATCAACTGTTTCTATTTCCTTTAGAGCCACTGTGAATCTGGTCAGACCCCTCATCTCCAGGGATCTCAGATCCCAAAATATGAAATTCAAAACAAATTGTAAAAGAGTATCATCATCGTGGCTGGAGGTGACATAAGAAAATAATAACAATTATCGTAATTTTCAACTTTTTAACTTTCAACAACAAAAATTCGAATCTAAAATTTGGTTTCTAGTGTTAACGAAGAAGTTCAAAACAAGAAATTTGTTAAAATATATTGTAATTTTAGGTCAATATCAGACATAAATCCGCGGAGATTTAGAAGCTAAATTTAAAGTAAAAGTTAGGAAATTAGGAATATAAAAATGTACAATATAAAATTGGCTATTTAAAATTTAGGATTTTGTAATTTCAGAGTTATTTTAACTCACTTTAAAATTTCAAATTTTAGCTTGGCTATAAAATTTTCAATTTATTTAAAAAGTTTCGTTAGCATTGGATATTTCAAACCGATTTAAGATGCTAAATAGAAAATTGAATACACCTGTCCCTCAATTAACACGGTAATTAAATTCCGCCAAATTACCGTGTTACTCAAAACCGTGTTAATCGCGACTAATAAATACATAAGAACCTTTGGTGTACTTTTTGTATTTATTAGTCGCGATTAACATGGTTTTGAGTAACACGGTAATTTAGCGGAATTTAATTACCGTGTTAATTGAGGGAGAGGTGTATATTATAATATTGGTAAGCGAGATAATTTTCAAATAAGTTGATTACGTCGAAGACTGGTAGTTGAAAAAAATCTAAAAAAATTTCATTAACTCTGAATTTTAAAATTTTCCTAGATATTTCGTTTTAAGATCAAAAAACCTGATTTTGAGGAAAAACGCGTTTAAAACCAACAGCAAATACAGCAAGCGCTCTGGGGGCATCTTCGTATGGCGGTCGTTTCGGATTCTTCTGTTGCGAATTGAGTTTTGAGACCAAGGTACACATTCTTAGGGTCAAAAACTATCCATTGAAGCAGAAAATAATGTTTTTTTTTGTTTCAACACTCTGTAACTGCCTTAAGTGACAACGAGTAATGAAATTAAGTCTTAAAATGAAAAGTCGGAAATTAATTTTAGTCACATACAGTTGGCAATAGACAGCGTTTCCAATCTCTTAAAGGTTAGAAAGTGAGCGATTACCATGGATACACTTCAAGTGGTCAGTAATAGTAAAAAAGAGGTTAATAATGAGACGTACTCGGTCAGTAATGAAAACATTACTAATCCGTGGGGGCGCTATTATCGATTTATAGTCGATTTAATAAAATCTCAATTGTGCAGCGCCGCCTACTAAGTGCTAATATTTTGCCAAAATAAACTATAATATTATAGAGAAAGGTTTTTATTTATTAACCTTGTTTCTTGTTTTTTTGAATGCCTCTGTTTGTGAATAAAGTTATACACAAACCTCGGCGAAAAATACCATTCCCGTCTCGAAAACTAGTTCACCTCGAGAATACGCCTCTCGATAAACTAAAGTTCTCTTGACAGGAATGGAATACTTTCCGTCAAGGTATTATATAATCTACTATATTACAAAAAACCGACCTGACGCACACAGCATAAGAAACATTACTTTAAAATAAAACAGAGAATTTTTTTAGAACTGACATGTAAAATTTGGGTTAGTTGGTGTTTAAAATAACCGCGAAATTTAGTAGAATGTAGCTGAGGTAAACGGCAAATTATATCAACTAAATTTCTACACTAAGGCTGGAAACACACCAAATTAATCAAAACGTTTTTTTCTTGACGTATAGCTCCTGCCGGCCAAAATCATTTTAGTAAAGCGGTCTATACATGACATATAGAATACCTTGCTTTACATAGAAAGTAAAGCAATAAAACGTTTTGACTAAATTGGTGTACCTCCAGATTAAACGTTCGAGCAATCCAAGGGGAAGAACTATGTTGATTTGGGCCTTAGTCTGTCTCAGGTATTAGGAAGTAAGAAGGATTTTGTAGACCAACCTCACTAAAATTGATAATAAAAAAAGAAATTTATTATAGTGAAACATTTGTATGCACTTGAATTCGAACTATAGGGATCCAATATCGAAGCCAAATATCAATGTTAGACATTGAAACTTACATACATCGAACTGTCGAACATCGATGTAGAAAATACATCAGAATAAATCATCGATACATCGATGTATCGAAATTCAATTATTCATAGTTTCATAATCTACATTCTAAATACAAATGCTAATTTTTATTTGAATTCATACATTTATTTCAAATTCAGACTAAGGGATTCCGAAACTAAGTTTATACATACTATAGATCCCATAGAATGTTTTGTCGATGGATTGTTAAAATAATAAATTTGAAAGCCGTTTGTCATTCATCCGACTTTTTTGTTGAATCATTGTTTGGCCAGCTTTCGAAAACGCAAACGCTCTGATGGTACGGAAGTAGCAACAGTTGCTAAATACTTTATAGCAATTTTGTTCAAGCTTGGATATGTCACTGACATACTATCCCACCATATTAATGGATTTATAGCTAACGAAACAACCGGGCTATTTAAAAATAAATGGAGCTCAGAAGATAAATCATCGTTGTTGTCCTCAACTATTGTTCATGTAATTTTATGCACTAAATTTGTATGATGTTCCCATAAAGAATGTGATCCGTTGTTGGACTGTTTCTCAGGTTAGCTATAAAGATTTGTTTGTGTTAGTTACATTATAAATCAAAATAACAAATGGTATTTAAAATGAAGTAAAGAAGAGCAGCATTCTCTTGTAGCATTCGATTTATTTCCTGAATTACTCTGGACGAAGTAATTTTTCTTAATATATGTGGATCTAGAAGCGCAGAGAGATTTAACGCCATTGAAATAACCAAGCTACTAGTTATGTAACTTTCCTCTTTAATTTCCTTCGTAGCTGCCTCAAATGGATGTAATAGCATTTTTATTTCTTTAAGCTGATGTAGTTCCTTAGCGGAAACCATAAATGGTGCTGCTGATGAATAACGATATAATATTTGGTTTAATACATCACTTAGTTCTAAAACCTTACAATCATATGGAATAACGAATTCTATTGTGTAGGCACGCTTTGCTTAAACCATGTGACAATATCCTTTAATTTTTTTCTAATAAACGCCCGAGTACTTCAACAGACTTAATAAAATTTTGCACAACTAAATTAATCTGATTCGCTAAACAATGAAATTGTTTGTTCGACTCAAACCTAGTTTCCAGAGCTTTGGTTATATTTTTGGCACCATCGCTAACTACCGCGTATCTACTAAGTTCATCAATTATATTTATTCACGTATGTTTTTCTTTCATTTCGAATACTCTTAACGTTACGCCTTTTATCTGGAAGTTTTGTTCGAAATGCATTGTTACCCCTAAAAACTTCGTGTTTGTATCGTATCAGTCCATACGTCCGTTGTTAAACAATAGCTACGCAATTCTCGAATCGTTTTCTTGCGTTAGAAATCCCCTCGTATTTTTTGTCCAATAAATTAGTAAATGTTGACCTTGATGGAATTTTGTAAAGCCAGCCCGATGTTTTTATTAAATTTCTAAAACCGTGGTTATCCACAATCGATGTAGGTTGGTAATCTCGACGTATCATATTAAAATATAACGTTAGTTACTGTGAAATATTTGGAACCGCCTTAATTATTATGTAGAAATGCTTTCCCAAAAAATATGGATCGCATTGTCCGAATATATTTTTATGCAGTAGTCTCGTCGGGAAATGAACCTACGAAGGCAAGCCAAGAATGATTCTGACGACAAATCCAAGACAATTTCCAAATGGATGGCTTTGACTACGAAGCAAATAAAGAGACAAACATAAATTTTATTTTTAGTTTTCGATCTTACATTGGGCCTAGCGTAAAACGGTCCGCAAAAATCTATTCCTACGATGGAAAATGGTCTAGACTGATTAACGCGGTCGATAGGTAAATCGGCCATTAATTTGTGAGACAGTTTTGGTTTATTCCGAAAGCAAAGAATACACTCATTGACAACCTTTCTACACAAATTCCGTCCTTCGTTTATGCTCAAATTGAATTAAGAGTTTCGTGAATGCATGTTTGGATGGTAACACAATTGGATGCTTACTATTATAGTTGAGGCTTGAATTATTAAGTCGACCACCAACACGAAGAATTCCTGTTTCATCTAAAAATGGTGATAATACCTTTAAATTGCTAGTGTTCGGCACAGTATAATGTTTTTTCATATATTGAATCTCATTAGAATATTCGGTTAGCTGAACTATTTTTATCAGACAGTGTAACGACGTTTTTAACTCAGTTGAACTTAGCTCACCGGTTATCTTAAGTTCATCTTTAACTTTAGAATTATTAATGAATCGAAGAATGTGAGTTTGTTACGCGAAGAAGCTTTGTAAACGAAGACGTACTTGACACGGTTTGACGAAGATCTAAACACAATAAATCTGAACTAATTTTTAAGCTAGAATTTTTTGGCCATTTAGATGGGTCTTCTAAAAGAAACGAAGGACCTGACCACCATAACTTAGGCTCTAAAAATTCACTAGGCATTAAGCCTCGTGATACGAAGTCAGCCGGGTTTTGGGACGTAGAGATACATAGCACCAACTTTGAATAGGAGACAATTACTAGATTTGATTGATTCGGTTGGCTACAAACGTGGCATATTTCGATTGCTCTGATTTAATACGAAGGAGAGTAATCTCTGAGTCTGACCAAAGATATATTGTATTGTACTGCAATTTAAGTCTGTCAAGTACTTTGCTTAATGTTTGAGCGAGCAGCAATGCTCCACAGAGCTCGAGACGAGGAATAGTCTGTCTTCCCAATGGAGCCACCCTAGATTTTGAACAAACTTGTTTGATATAATTTCTATTATTCTCGTCTGTGACTCTAAGATAAATCACACAACCAAAATCCTTTTAAGACGCGTCTGAGAAAGCATGAATTTGTATTCAGCTAGCTTTTGGTGCTAAAATACATCGAGGAACCGTGATTTTATTTAAATTAATCAATTGCGTTTTGAATTCGATCCTTTGAACTCTAATTTGTTGTGGAATTTGGTCATCCCAGTCTAAATTACGAAGCGTCCAAATATCCTGCATTATTATTTTAGCAACTAAAATCATGGGAGAGCACAGACCTATAATGGATCGAACAATTGACATATCTCTGACAATACATTTTTCTTAGTGCAAGGAGTTTTCAAAGAGAATTTGAAGAAATTCATTTCTAAGTCATCTCCTAAAGTATCCCATGATAGACCAAGTACTAGAGAAACATTTGACGAAGATTCAGAGCATGACGAAAGAACAGATATATTCGAGGAAAATTTACGTAAATGGAAACCGCCCTTTTTTAACAATTGGCTTAACTCTGATTTAATTCTCACTGCATCTTCAAGTGAATCAGAGCCCGTTAGACAATCGTCAACATAAAAGTCAGAAATTAAAATTTTTGATACTGCTGGGAATGAGATATTTTCATCTAACACCAATTGTTGTAACGTACGAGTTGCGAGATAAGAAGCACTCTTAGTTCCATAAGTGACTGTTTTCAATTTATAGCAGCTGACACTTTCTGAGGGATCACTTCTCCACCAGATCTGCTGTAAATCCTAATTATTTTTATCAACCAAAATTTGCCTATACATTTTGGCTATGTCAGCCGTATAGACAATAAATCTTGTTGGATAGTAGGATCCTTGTATAAACAATCGTTTAATGATAAGTTGGACGAGGAAAAAATGACCCTTAACTTAGTAGTGGTACTACTACCCTTTATAACAAAATGGTGAGGGAAGTAAAATGCTTTGCTATAAGAGTTTATGATAATGTTTTGGTTTTGAACAAGTTCCATATGGCCCAAGGACAAGTACTCAGCCATGAATTCTTTGTATTATCGGTAAATATCAGGTCGACGTATCAATTTTCTTTCTATAGCATAAAATTGCATAAGTGAAGGCAAGTTTGAAAGGCCAAGCTGATTTATATTATCATTCAGAGAAAGAGATACTGAATAATGGCCCGAAGAAAGACGATTGAAATTTTGAATATAATGCTGTTCACAGTATTTTTCCTCTAATGAATGATTGTTGTTAAGTGAAATGGTGTCTAACTCCCAAAACCTCTTGATATCGTTATGAAGAGCTTCGAAGGTAAATAACGTTGTGGATTGTTGTTCTTGCATGGCATTGTTACACAAAACCTTACCACTAACTACATACCCAAAAACATTCGAAATAAAGGGAGGTAGATACATTAAAATATGGGTCTGCTAATTTTATTTTAGCAGGCATTAAATTTAAATCACTATTGACAGGACGTGTTGGTAAATAATCCTTTATTCTCGGAATTACATGAAATTCTAATATAGCCGAAAAGTCAGACACTCGAGAGGATACAAGTAATGAAACCTTACTTTTTATTTCAGTTTCTTTGCCACCGATACCTGAGATTATTTTATTTGTTGGCTGTCTTTTCAGTTTCAATAGATTGACAATGTGTTCCGTAACAACATTTAAAAGCGAACCACTGTCCCACATTTCTGAATAAGATGGTCGATTGGTTTTGTAATGATCTGATTTGCACGACGAAATACCACTTAGTTGCGGCCTATTTGACAATGTATCGTCTTGGATTAGAGGCTCCGTTGCTGGTTTGCTTAAGCTAGTAGAAAAATTATTTAAAATTTGCTTAGTACCCTTGAAATAGGAAGTTTTGCCAAAATGAAGAAGCGAATTATGTTTTTACAAACAGAAATTGCAAAATGGGTTGCCAAAACGATCAACGGTATGATTACCAATCAAACAGTTTGTACATAATCTATGATTCCGAATGAACTGAAGTCTAATATTTTGTTAGAATCTGAATTTTTAATAATGTGAATTTTCGAAGGGTTGTCTAATTTTTCCGTTAAATGGTGCATTAACATTAAATCCCAAGCATCTACTTGTACATGTAAAGCTTGCAAAGAATTAGACGAATTTTCGAGAGGAGATTTGATGTTATACATTTCTCTCATATGAGCCTTTGAATGATAATAGCATTATCGTACCTGTCGCATAGTGTTTTCCAGGCCACTTCATAGTTATCAGCCGTGACTGGAAGACTTTCAATTAAACTAAATGCCTTGCCGGAGCGAATATGCGATTTTAAGTAAACAAATTTTACAGTATTTTCTATATTAGTTTTCCTATGAATGAGATCTAAACAGACATCCCTAAAAGCTAACCACTCGCTCTCAATTCCACTGAACGTTGATAGCTTGAGTTCTGGGAGCTTAATAGACATCGAAGGAATAGCTTGCTCAATTTGAATACTATTTACTGATGATTCAAACACTATTTGTTCTTTCGGTAGGCTTTCGAGGCGCTTTAAATTGTGTAGTTTGTCTAATAACGTACTTTCTACGTATTCGTAGTCTTCGTCACTATTCACAGAACCAAAAAATAAATTGTTAGCGCACGATTGATAAACTTGGCACTAAACACGATCTCAATAAGTTCCGAAGAGCATTCAAAGAATTTTGAAAGTTGAAAGTTCAATTTGCGGAATTCAAACCTTTATACTACTATATCACGGATCCCGATAATATGTGTAGTGAACTTATTATATATAAAAATTACTTATAAACTAGGTAATAATAAAGATATAAAACTAATTAAATTATATCACAAAACTTACAAGATGATATTGATTCGATGATGATGAATGATTCCCGTTAATACCCCTTCACTGAATGGTGTACAGCTCTGAATGGTGACTTGATTTATTATGACCTTGAATAGTGACCATAAAAATGTCGAATAATCTCGAAGAATTCTGTGTAGATATGGTCTTAGTTGGATTCCAATAATAATGACCTTATTGGATGACCACGAATACAGGTATACATTTCCAGATATTTCGAAGATTGTTGAATTGAATTCGAAGAATGTTGAACTTCGAATACCAATGAATGTCCAACGTTATATTCCTTTGATAGTTAATGACCTTGGATGGCCAATCAATAAATGTTGTAGGTACCACCATGCGTATTTATGTCCTTGATGAGTATTGACCTTGGATGGTCACCGAAGTTTAAGGATTTCACACTTGACGAGGAATGACAAGATACAGTTAAATCTTAATTAATATACGATGCTGTGATTCTGCAATTCTATAAGTTGACTCTGGACTCATTTATATTATGTTGAAGAAACGTATCTCCGTTTTAATGAATAATGAATTGTCTCGCACTAACTGCATCAAACTTTAAAGTTGAAGGTATACACGCACTGTGTTAAATCGCCCAATATCGCACTCAAATAATTTTAGAATATAATATTCCGCACAAAAACGGTATTACTGTTTCGAAGAAGTTCAGCTACACGGCGAAGATCAGAATCAAAATTTTTATTAAAAAAAATCACAAATCCTCAGTTTAACGGACACCTCGCTACAACCCACAAGAGTTTTTGTCCCGCCGATTTCCGTTGTAGTGATGTTTTCCTATATATATATATATATATATATATATATATATATATATATATATATATATATATATTTTATTCAACTGCTCAGTAAACCCTAATCCAACCACAACGAAACCGCAATTCAACCTTAATTCAACTCGAAAAGGGAACCTAACGTAACTCTCAATTCAACCGCAAACTTTACGCCAAATTCAATCCTCAAACAGCATACATATACATATAAAAAATAAGTCAACAACTCACTATATCCTATCCAACCTCAACTCAGCTTCAACTCAACCCGCATGTTGACCCCTAACTTAACGTTCAAACCAACCCCAAATTCAATACTCAATTCAAAAATCAAACCAGCATATATAAAAAAATTCGTAAATATTTTTATATCCAGCCCCAACTCAACTCTCTCGAGTGAATATGAGGGCTGAAATAGTTGATCTAAAATTGAATGACTACCAAGTCGGATCAACGTGAAGCCTTCTTAGTTTCCTATAAAATGCCTTGGGTGGATTACTTGATGACGTGTTCCTACAAACACGTAGAAATATAGTATGTGGCTGCAGCACAATTGAGCTCCTCCTCACTATGGACGAGTAGTGAAACAGCACCTCAACGAAAATCATCCAAGTCGCTAGATTGGAAGGGGCGATCTCCTGATCTAAATCCTTTAGACTTTTTTCAGTGGAGTTATTTTAAAGAGCTGGTTTGTGAAAGCGACAAATAGAAGCGACAAATATAATAAAAAATAGTAAAACGGGAGTTCGGACGGATTAAAATAAATTTTCACCGGCGAAGCCGATAAAAATTGATAAAAAACATTTTGTTTTGAATACACCTATGCGTGGTACCATTTTAAAAACTGCATTAGTTTTGTTAGAAATGGTCTGCCCTATGTGCAGCATGTGCTATTTTTTCTAGGAGTGCTAGCCTAATTTAGCACCAATAATCTTTGCACCCGATGCCTCAAGGAGATATTACTTGGTAGAACCATTTCCAAAAGAATTAAAGTACACAGAATACACTGCTGGGATCATTTCCATCGTTGCGGACTAACACGTATTCTAAGCACAGCGTTAGTTGCACGGCCGGACCAAAGAAACCAGGACGTCTGTGTTTTACCTGGAATGACGCGCTTAATTATAACTTACAATATTATGGTAGGAACGCCACTGATTGGGAGAACCTTCTGCCACATCGGAATAAATCGAAGAAAACAGCTGATGAGCTTTATATTATCTATTCGAAACCGATGACTGAGAGAAAGTAACCACAACACAATTTTGATAAAAAAAACTCAGCCACTTAAAGTACTGTAAACTCGCAACCTCTTCCATTTTCCTTTCTATTTTCTTGAATACAGTATTTCATCCGTGAATCAAATCAAATCAAATTTTGAACTATACAATTTATAATGAAAACAACTTCGTTATTTTTAGATATGTAATTTAATTGAAAAAACTTTTCCTTATAGTAACAACGTGTTTCCCAAGACCTCCGACTTTACTGTCCCGCCACTATCTTTTGACACAAAGTTCCGGACTTGGATCCCATCCAGTTTTGGAACCAGGAGTTATAAACTTCTTCACTGATAGTTCAAAACGGTACGAGAAAGTCGGGGCTGGAGTGTTCTGCGAGGAACTTCTGGTAAATCTCTCCTTCCGTCTCCCCAACTACTGTAGCATTTTTCAAGCTAAAGCAATTGCCATAAAGGAAGTCGTAGACTGGTTGAGGTATAATGTAATATCAGGTTGTGATATTCGCATATATACAGACAGTCAGGCTGCCATTAAAGCGCTTCAATCACACCTCCTTACGTCGAAAGTAGTCCAGAACTGTCTCTCATCTCTTAATGAGATGGCAGATCAGTTCAATATCCACATTTTATGGGTGACAGGATATTTCATAAGTACAGGGAATATAAACGCAGATGAACTGACTCGACGTGGTATAACGGACCACTTCTCAGAAAGCAGAAAGGATATTGAAATGCCTCTTGCAGTATGCAAACTGCTGCTTCAGGAAGAAGCTAGTAAGCTGACGAATGACAGATGGTCAAGTATCACTTCTTGCGTAATAACTCGGCAAGTCTGGCCAAAGTTCGGCTTGGCGAAATCAAAACAGCTGATCTCACTTCAGCGAAGTCAGATCAGTGTAGTGGTTGGAGTGATTACGGGGCACTGTCTCATAGGGATTTGTTAACAGCTCAAAATGGTTCCAATGAGTTGGAGGAAACAATTATTAGTGGTATGGCTACGGACCATTTTTGTGTCTATGTCTGGTCCTTGTGGACCGCCACCCAAACCTAACCTAACCTAACAACGATTTTTTTTATTTTTTTATTTTAGAAGATCGATTTCGGATTACTCCTTTTACGGTTCTATTTTAACAATTATTATCTACTAATAGAAACGAAGAAGGAATAATCCGAAATCAATCTTCTAAAATATAAAAAAAAAAAAATCATTCATCCCTATTATGATTCAAGAATCTATCGACAATCGACACGACTATGTGTTGTGTTTTGGTTTTTTCATTTGATAAAAACAATACGAAAAAGGAAAAGGGAACAGAGAGTCGTATCGATTGTTGATCGACTCGACGTGATTGTTACTAACGGGTGACTGACAAGAAGTATTACGGAGCGCTCAAATTTACAGAGCTTTACTCAAGTAGTACAGAGCGCTCAAATTTACTCTAATGACAGTTCATTCCATTGTTTACAAGCGTCCAGAAGCATTTTAGTCGGAAATATTCAGAAAAAAAGTTATCCGCAATGGAATTCAAGCGTAATAGTGTAATTTCTCTATATTTGGCTGGAAAATCACAGCCGCAGATTGTTAACCAGTTAAAACATCTGCATGTGAATAAAATGTTTGTGTATCGCACCATAAATCGTTATAACGATACTGGCAGCATTGCAAAACGCCATGGTGGTGGACCGAAACGCACTGCAACATCGCCGTATATCATTCGGAAGGTGAAGGCCAAATTGGCTCGGAATCCGCGCCGTAGCGGCAGAAAAATGGCTCGTGAGGCGAACATTTCGCTCGAACGGATGCAGCACATATTGAAAGATCATCTTGGACTACAGGCCTTGAAATTCCATAAAACGCATGGTCTCACCGATGCTCAAAAAAAAGTTAGAGTGGAAAGAACAAAGGAGTTGTTACGCTTGTACGAAAGTGGCGATTTTCCGAATTTGGTTTTCTCCGATGAGTCACCGTTCGTTATTGAGCAATATGTGAACAAGCAAAACGACCGGATTTACTTGCCCGGCCGTTCTACTGAAAATTTGGACCAACGGATTGCCACTCGAAACCAATCGCCGCCGATGGTGATGGTTTAGGCCGCCATAACGGCCGAAAGCCGTTCACCGTTCGTTTTTTTGGACCATTTATCGGGATCATATGTTGGAGGGAGTGTTGAAGCCTTGGGCACAAAAACATTTCGGCCGCAGAGCCTGGATCATTTCAACAGGACTCGGCGCCGAGTCCTAAAGCGCGCGTCAATCAAGATTGACTGAGAAACAACGTTCCGTGGTTCATTTCCACTGTCCAATGGCCACCAAATTCACCGGATGCAAATCCGCTAGATTTCTCGGTTTGGGGTGTTTTGAAAAGCAAGGTTTTGACAAAAAAATACCAAAGTGTCGATCATCTCAAGCAAGCGCTTCGCCGGGAATGGGCCAAAATACCGCTGAGCCACTTTCGTGCTGCATGCAATAGCTTTGTCGGCCGTTTGAACGCCATAATCGCGGCTAAGTGTGGCCAAATCGAAAACTGCTAATGAAATTCGAAAATTTAAATATTTGTGAACATTTTTTACTTTGATTCAATAAAATTCATCAAAAAATAAAAATTCTGTGGCGTTAACACTTCGTGTCAGTCACCCTGTAAAAGGAAAAGTATTTTCAATTAAATTACTTGTCCAAAAATAATGAAGTTTCGCAACAGTTTCAGGCCTCATCTGTATTTGCTTCAATTCACCATTTAAGGCTAAGCGATTCGTTTAGCAATATCATCGCCACAGCAACACCCCCGCAACTACCAAAATAACGGTTTATACTTTTTTATTACTAAATTTGACTCAAACTTTTTCTCCAAATAATTTTCTATTTTTTTTTTTTAATTTTGATTTCTGTTTGAGTCGAAATTAAAAAGTTTTCATTTTCTAGTCGGTATCAGTAAATATTTTATTGAGTGAAAATTGGACTAATTTTAGGACACACTGTACATTTTTTTTTTTAATTTGGCATAAACTTCACTGCGACAAATGTATATAAACTTTGTATAAACTTTATACATTATGAATGCACACACTGTGTAGGTCAAATTAATAATGAACAGTTAATTTCGATTTCCCAATTTTCACACCACAATCAATTATTCGCCGATATAATTAATTCTAACCTCAAAAATATGAATTAATTAAAAGTCTCTATACGATCATATCGACACGGCAATCGATCAAAATATTAAAACTTGGTTTGTGCTTTCACAATTAACACGGTATGGCATGCTCGCGGTATACAAATCGCTTTAAACAAGCGGCCGACCAACATGAATATTTTATAAAATTTTAGAAAGAAATTCCATTCCAATTTGTTTTCTTGTAACGACTTTATCAAATAAATTAAATTTGACGAGAATTGAAACAATTGATCGTCAGGCTTAATTAGCATATCCGCTTTTAATAAGCCAAAGGTGGCTCCCTCATTAATTAGGAAAAAAAAAAATAATAATAAAATGAATATTAAATCCCGCCAGCACATTAACATCTTCTTATAAATACATAATTCTATTGTTTTGACGCTTTGATAACTTCTTCCACATTTAAAAAGTAAAATTCACACACATTAAGATTTAAGACCATTATTAAGATGATCGTGGATCGACACATTTTTGTCTAGATATTATAAGAATATTGTGTTGAGAATGAATGTGAATGCCACGCAGGTTGAAGAGTCGTGGGAGCGATGAATGAACCATAAAATATGAAAACGAGTAAATTAAATGCAAACAAGTTCATTTTGACATTGAATTTTATGTTTGGTTTTTCGCAAGTGATTGTCCAACTTGTTAGCCACAATACATAAACAAGAACATAAAATTTGTGTAACTAAAAAAAAAAAAAATAAAAACAAGCTTTTATTGTGTGTCACGTTTATAAATAACAGAAAAGCGTAAACAATGTAATTAACGAGCTCTTTGAGTCATTTTACTGTGTATGGAGGCATCTAGCGGTGAGTAGCGGAACCGTTTAATATACGTTATTTAGTCGTCATTCAGGCTGACAAAAAATTTACAAATTAGATTTAATATTGCCGGTTTGTTGATACCTACAAGATTTCACCGCAAGCATTTTGGCGGCAGATAAATAAATTATATCCAAATATCGGTCATGCTTTACTCATAAATCTCGAATTAATTGTTAATAAATCGGTTTACATGCTGATTTAACAACTTGATTGAGTTGTTTGGTAATATGTTTGGTATATGAAATTCAACTGGTTCAAAAAAGTGTATTAGAATTTGTTGCGTAGAAATATTGCGCGAAATTAAATTTAAATTGTATGGATAAAGTATTTACCTTAATAAATGACATCTAGGTTTTTTGATTTAATTTAGATTTTTTAATTTACAAATAGACATTTTTATTTAAATTGTTAAATTAAATTAAAACTTATATGTACTCTGAAATATTTAACTGTATCACGATACATTGATTTAGTTGCATAACAATTCTAAAAGAAATGGCGTCAATTTATTTTTTTTGGGAATCGTGTGTGTGGTGTAAAACCGGCTTTTTTTGAAATGTCATTGTGGACTGTGGTTAGTAAAATTAAAGCGTGCATTTCGATAGATTTTATTTTAAATGTAAGTAGATACTAATTATTTATTTAGTTACATTAGTTTTTGCGAATAATTAAAGTTTTTGTTAATTTTTGTGTATTTTATTGATTAATATTAATGTGTGTGTGTAAGGGTTATGTAATGTTTCTTGGTTGTGGATTTCGTGCGGCATTAATCATGCGATGGCCACTACCAAAACATTGACATTTCTGATTCGTTTTTTGCGGGGAATGATATATTTTCGAACATACATTTCATATATTTTTTACGTTTATATTACAACATTAATATAGTTAGTTTTATAATATTTTCTTTGTTGATGAGTTCTTTCGCGTGTATCATATGTTCTTCTCACATATTTAACCAAATGATTAGTTACTATAGAAGTGTCAAACAACACATTGATAATTATGATATTCACTAATCAGTTTCGTTCTTGTCTGGATCCCAATTTCTTTAATGGATTTTATTTCATTCATAATTCTACCAAGAAAGCGCCTACATTTTAGAGAATCAAAAGAAATTAATGGTGTAAAATAGGCTTTCTTTAAAATGTCATTGTGGTTAGTAAAATGAAAGCGTTTTGTAAGTACCCTCTAAACATGGCGAAAAGCACACTTAATGCAAGCGAAGGCATTGATATAAGAAAGCCTTCGTAAGCGTAACGCCCAAGCGAAGCAAAAGCGTGATGTTTTTATCGCAACTGTTATATTAAAATTAAAATGAAGGCGAAGTAATTTAAATGTACATAGGTAATTCGCATTTTTCTTCGCATTCTCATCAATAAAGCACTGTTTGTGGCACCAAAGCGAAGTGGTCTTGCACACATTTCTATTAAAAATGAAATGCAAATGAAATGATAGCGTAACACTGGGCGATGTGATTTTATTACGCACTAAATTCGTTTAAACGAATATATAGTATTTTAAATAGTTTTGGGATAAAAATAAAAATCATAAATGTTGATTTGTATAAATAATTTTACGAATTTGTGGTAAATTTTTTTATAAATTTAAAACTATCTTTTCAAATTTCAATTTCAACAATGTTTTGCTAAATACTATATACATATACCTTATCACATAGATCAAGGCTTTGATTTGATTTAAAATTCGACCTCACCTCACGTCAAATAATTTACTTAAAAGTATCATTTCAAATTTCAACAAAATCAAAGTAAATATGTATATTATTACATAATAGGAGGTTTTGAGGATTTAAAGCTATCATTTTAAGCTTGAATTTCAACAAAATTTTGGAAAATGTATTCATTATCATATTTCATAAGTCTTTGAGGATTTAGAATTCGACCTCATATTAATATTTATACTTAAAACTATCATACATATCAAATTTCAATAAAATTTTGGTAAATATGTACATTATTACATAACAGATGACTTTGCTTTGCATCAAGGTTCATACCAAGGTATTTTGCTTGATTGGCATGTGGTACAGGGATATTATTGAGAGTCACAGGTAGTGGTTCTGTTGATCTATTAGTGAAGTTAATGTGAGTAGACTTCGACTCATTCAGTTTAATTCTCCACTTAGCTAGCCAATCTTGTATATTATTTACGGCTATTTGTAGTTTGAATGTGACTTCACCAATTGTGTCACCAACAGCTAGTTGGTGGCCAATTGTGTCACCAACAGCTAGTTGGTGGCGATAGTTGTATTGCTCGTCTGCGGTATGTCGCTAGTAAACAGTACAAAAAGAAAAGGCCCTATGACACTCCCCTGCGGGACTCCTGCTTTAGTAAACTCCTTCTTGTTTAACTCTAAAATATCTCCTTTTCAGGTATGACTTTAGCAGTTCGCAATACTCAAATAGCAGCGTTTTCTCTAATTTAAATATTAAACCATCTAGCCAGACTTTGTCAAATGCCTGCGCTATGTCAAGAAATATGGCTGAACAAATCTTTTTTTCCTCTAAGGATTTTTCTATTATATCTGTTATTCTATGGACTTGGTCGATTGTGGAGTGTTCCTCTCTAAATCCAAACTGATGGGACGGAACAGCTCCTGATTTTACAATTTCTGGTTAAATTCGTTTTAATAACAATCTCTCAAATAGTTTTGACATAGTTGGAAGAAGTGATATTGGCCTGTACGAGGCCAGTTCACTTGGTGGCTTACCTGGCTTAGGTATCATTATCACTTCCGCAAATTTCTAAGATAGAGGGACATAACGGAGTCTGAAAGAAGCATTAATTATGTCCGATATTTTTTTAATAGCTTCATTAGGTAGTTGTTTTAGAATCTCTCCAGTTATCAGGTCATATCCTGGTGATTTTTTAAGTACTACATGGTTCTTTATTACTCGTTTTACTTCTTTAGCATTAGTTAATGGAATTTCCTGTCTCAGGATAGTTATTTGGTTTTCGAACAATATATCCTGTTGGTTAAGTGTTGTTAAATTTGGCTGAAAGGTACGCTCGAGATGATCCGCGAATTTTTCTGCTTTTTCTTCTTTGCTTTTAGCTAGGTGATCATTATTTGTTCTTATTGGTGGTATATGCATAACTGGCCTTTTCAAATATTTGGTTGCTTTCCACAATGAATAATCACTACCTTTATCATAGGTGAGAAATTGTAGGTATGAATTTATTGATTTATTTTTGAATTCCCGTATTTCTCTACGTATTCGTTGTGTTAAATTATTTAACCTATTTTTGACGGTTGGGTCTCGTGTACGTTGCCATTCCCTTCGGGTATTTCTCTTCTCTAGAACTAGTGATTTAATTTCCATTGGATATTGTTGTATTAGTACTTTTTTACGCCGCTAGCTGTATGTCTTTGACGAGCTTCTCCACCTCCTGTTCTAATGTTTCTTCTGATGAAAGTTGGGCGTTTAAAATGATGCTATAGAATGCCAGTTGCAGTTGTATTTAGTTATTGCTTGATGAAGCTCTTTCCCTTTAGTTGTGGTTAGTCTTGATCCCCAGTCAGTATGTTCAGCGTTGAAGTCACATCCGATTACGAACTTTTCACCGAAGCTGCTTGAAGAACTGAGTATAAGCATTCTCTTTGATGTTATATCTAGGTGGGCAATATATTGCGGATACCACTAACTTGTGGTTGCGGGTATTAATGCTAACGCTAATTACTTGTATTTCATCACTTTCAAGTTTTTGTTGCAGATGGTATTTAATATCTTTTTTTATAATCACGGCACTGCCCCCTCGTGCATTATTATTAGGATGAACTGCTGAGTGAACTTCGTAGCCACGGATTTTTTTATGACCTGAATTCCGGTTCGATGACAAATGATAATGAGAAAAGATTTGATTTTTTATTTCAACTAGTCGGTTGTATTTTTATTTAGAGTAGGCGAAATAAAAAATAAAGTCATTTCTCATTCTCATTTGTCATTTAACCGGAATTCGGGTGCTGGTTGCCGGAAAACGTTCTATTGTCGTTTCTGAAATAATTAAATTTGGAATAAGCTGAAAATAATTTCCATATCCCAATTAAATTTACCTTTAATTAAATTTGAATATTTGAATTCTGGCCAAACCACGAAAAACAGCACGCCACCTCATCCGAAACTATGGCCCTCAAGGCAGTTTTAATCTAAAATAATTTTTAATAAACATTAATTTAAAAAAATGCGTTATGAAATATTTAACGGTATAGTTATATTGCTTACCAAGGCTTGTTCATATTCTTTGTTTGTTGATTGGTCTTCATTTTTTTAAATCTTTGACAGTTGTAGCCGGAATATCTAACTTAATTGGTAAAATTCCGCTAGATTTATTTGTCGTTGCATTATTATTCTGCTAGCTCTCGCCTTAAATATTTGATTTCTTTAATTAAAGCCTTGAGAAGTACGCTATTAGCAAGAATAAGCTTCTCATTGCTATCACATTTTGAACAAAAAATGTGGGTAGCTGGCGTGGTGGTAGCTGACTGGTAGTTTATTGGCTCATTCTTTACTAATTCGGCGCTCCTAATTGTGGTGACTTGATTAGGTTGCATTATATCGCAAATTTCAGCAGCAGTAAGCACGTTGTGAACCTGACCACTGGTTAATTGGTGATTAACAATTGTAGGTGTTGTCTCTGTCATCTTTGATGATTTTGTTTTATAATTAAATTTTTTTGGAGCTAACGCGTTTGACGCTGCGGCTGCAGAACTGTTCACGACGTTGTATGGATGGTACATGAGTACTGGTTTTGGCTAGCAACTGGTTTTTAAAAATTCAAAATGGTAGATTTGAGATTCATCCAATGGCATTTCTAAATTAAGAGAAATATTTATTTGTTTTTTATTCAGTGTATTTAAAAATTGTTCTTTACCTGTTAATTCATCTTTGAATATGAGGTTTTCCGCCATTTCTGGAAATGAAAAAAAAATATATTACACATGTTACAATGGCAGATATATTATCCTAATGTCTGGAATCAACTTCACAATCTTCGTTGTGACGGTAGGTTAGGTTAGGTTAGGTTGGAGTGGCTGCTTATGCACACTTAGACTGGTGACGGTCCGTTGTGATACCACAGAATATCTCCCCTTTTACCCCTATTGGAACCATTTCGAGCTACTTATGTAGCGTAAGACAACCCGTACTTTAATGTTTTCGAGATCCGAGAGGCAGTCCATCCTGAACTTACCCAAGTGTTTGTGCCTTCTGATTGCCAATGCTGGACACGAGCAAAGGAAGTGGACCAACGTCTCTCAGTGGACCAAAGCAGCTTCTGCAGAAGTCATTTGCCTCCAGACCCAGCCTTCTTGCATGTTCTCCAAAAAGGCAGTGTCCCGTGAGAATTCCTACGACCGTTCTAAATTCAGGTCTGCGTATGGGTAATAATGTTCTAGTGCGCCTCAAGTTCAGCTTTGGCCAAACTTGTCTTGCAACTATTCAGGTGAGGGTGTTAGACCACCTTTCCCCCGCTGAGGATAGCGCCTGCTTCCCAAGTGCTTGTCTCAGCGCTGTAATATGCCTCCTCAGACTTGCCCTTTCCGGTTGCAGCTGGAGAGTCGTACCATGCCTAGCAAGTTCATCCGCCCTGGAGTTCCCCATGACGCTCGAGTGACCTGGGAGCCAGATTACCTGGATATTGAAATGCTCACCTATCTCATTTAGAGATGAGTGACAACTCAACGCCACCCGTGACGCCAAAGAGACCGATTCTAACGATCGGATCGCCGCTTGACTGTCCACATAGATTGTGATATCGTCTGAAGATAACAGATTATGCTTCAACCACGTCATGACATCCTCAATCGCTATGATTTCAGCTTGATACACGCTGCAGTAATCAGGAAGACGAATAGAAATGTTTACATTTAATTTGTCACAGAAAGCTCCAGCTCCCACTTTGCCGTCTAGCTTGGAGCCATCTGTGAAGAATTGCAACGCACGGTTTCCGATAACAGTCAATCCCTCCAGGATTCCCTTGAAGGGAAGGAGGTCCGAAATCGCTTCTCGAAGCGTAGAGTAGGTTTAATGTAGTCAAGATTCGCCAGCCCATCCTTAAACGATCTAACAATAGTAGAGTGTCCTATACTAAGACACCTCCTTTGAGAGATGGCTGCAAGTCGTACAGCCGTATTTGCCGCCATCTGTTTGCCAAAAATGTTGACCGAAAGAAAGTGCAACATAACCTCTAAGGCACTTGTTGGTGTCGACCTCGATGCCCCGCTAACAAGCATACAGGCCGTTCTTTGCACTCTCTCAATCTTACTTTTATAAGTTACCTTGTCCAGAGCTGGCCACCAAACACCCACCCTGTATATGAGTACAGGTCTCACTACAGCGGTGTAGAGCCAGTGTACCAGCTCCGGCTTCAGACCCCATCTATGACCAATGGCGTTCCTACAGGAGTACAAAGCAATAGTAGCTTTATTTATTATTTTCAACATGTTGGGCTTCCAACTAAGCTTACTGTTCAAGATAATGCCCAGATATCTAGCTCTATCAGTAAAAGCAAGTCTCGTGCCATTTAAGGTAGGAGGGACAACTACCGGGATTTTGTATTTCTTAGTGAAGAGTACCAGCTCTGGTCTTTGACGGGTTAATACCAAGTCCACATTTGCCAGCAAATTTCGTAACGATGGTAAGCGTATTCTGCATTACGTCTCAATCGTGCCCACGAATTTCCCGGTAACCCTCTCTCTCCAATTCTAGTAGTAACCCGTTTACCACTATGTTCCAGAGAAGAGGGGACAGAACCCCCCCCCTCCATTAATCGTACATACCAAGGCGTGCAGAACAGTGTCCACTACAGTGCATACTTCCTGGCACCTATTTTATCTCTAATGTATACATCCAGCAGCCTTTCCAAGGTTTTCAAAAGAAAGGATGATAGAGTTATGAGTCTTAGGTCCTTAGGATAGACATGTGAGCTTTTCCCCGCTTTCGGTATAAACAACAAATTGACCTCCGTCCAGTACCTAGGAATATAGCCCAGCTTCAAACACCCTTTGAATATAGCTTCCAGGTAAGGAAGAATAATTACTGAGTTGTTTTGAAGTTCCGCTGGTATAATTTGATCCGGACTAGCCGATTTAAATGGTTTAAAACCCCTCAGTGCCCATAGGATCCGTTTCCTGGTTACGATATCCTCTATGAACACTGACAGTGACTCCTGATGATTGCTACGCAACATGTCTTCAAAGCTCCCTGGGAAGTGTGTCTCGAAGAGAAGCTTCAGAGATCCTCCACTAGAAGCTGTCCAAGATCCGTCCGGTTTCATCAAAAAACTGGGACTAGCTGTACTTTTGGAAAGAATCTTCCTAAGGCGGGGGGTTTCGGATACCTCTTCCATTTTATCACAGAAGATTGTCCAAGACCTCCTTTGTGCCTTTCTTAATTCAATCTTATAAATTCCGAGTTTCTTATAGGAGTTCCAATCCTGAGCCTCCCTTGTATTTTTGGCTCTATTAAAGGTTGTCCTATAAGCCTTACGATAGGTTCCCAGTTCCCTGGATTACCATACTAGTAACGCTAGCCACCATGTCCTCCAGCTCCCCAACGGTCGTCGGGGCTCCATAGCCCTCGACGGTAACATATCCTCCAATAATTCGCCATATTTGCTCCAGTTGGTCCTTCTAGGGTTCCTGAAGGCTTCCCAGGTAGCAGGGTGAATATGGAGGCTATAGGTTAAATATCGATGATCAGAAAAGGAGTATTCCTTATCCACCCTCCAATTTTTAACCATATGAAGAATATTATTTGAGGCAAGGGTCACGTCTAGAATCTCCTGCCTGTTACTAGTAATAAATGTGGATTCCCGCCCAATATTACACACTGAAAGGTTAGTACTCATCAAATAATCAAAAAGCGACTCGCCTCTTTCATTAATGTCCGTGCTTCCTCAGATAGTGTGATGCGCATTAGCATCAACTCCCAGTACCACACCTACCTTTGATTGTTCCGCTTCACGGATCAGCTCCTCTAGGTTATCAGGAGGAACCTCCCTCTCCCGGTCCATGTAGGCTTAAACTAGCCAGAATCTACAAGTGCCTACTTCCAGGCTAACTGCAGTAGTGTCACCATTGCTGTATTGAGAGAGAAGGAAACGATTAATATTATTTTTCCCAAGAATACAAGATCTGATCTTCCCAGACTCACTAGAGGATATAATTTTGTGCCCCTTGGTTCTGAGGCCACAGATCCTGTTGTTATTAATCCAAGTCTCGCTAATTCTCATACTCTCTGTAGAGGACTTGTCAGTGCCCGCCCGTCTGGCCGGTCTGCCGACATCTTTCTCCATCGGTACACTAGCTCCTTCGCCTATCTGCCCCTCCTCATCTTCCAAGTGAATCCTTGCCAGTTCGAGGTCGCCGGATTCACTCTCCCCCTACCCTCAGCTTCTCCCCCATGCTGCTGGTACCCCCTTCAGGCCTGGGCGGGTTGCCACCATCCTCCGGTTGGCCTCTCGTACGCGCTTCCGCCCCATCCTTTTTATAAACGTTGAGAGTAATTGACCCGAATCCGAAGTCAATTACTCCCTTCGTTTTGCTCAGGAGGGCAAGGGAGTCCTTATTTATTACCATAATTAATAGTTTCGAGCCCCCCCCCCTTCCCCTCCTCCTGCTTGACGATCTTCCAATTTCCGGTCGGAAGATTCGGGTTACTGGCCTGAATAATTTTCAAAGCCTCGTCGGGGCTAGCCGATTCGGATGGCAGCCAGACACGTGCCCTCGGCCTGCTGGGAATTTCCTCCCGGCTAACTGTCGCAAGCTTTACGCCTGGCCACACCTCCTCTACTTTGGCTATAGCCTTTTTATAAAGATCCACAGATCTAGAGTCCGAGCATGCAGTCATCTTCACACGCCCTTGATACCATCCCACATCTCTGCAGGGTGGAGGTGGTCCTGGATTTTCTCCATCAAGTTGTGACGTTATTTACTTTAAATGTTTTAATGTCGTCGTCATATTGTTCACAGGTTGTGAAATTAAATTGAAATGTTTGTTGATATCACAGGATAGGCGAAAAAGCTACTCAAATTTATTAAAAAATGTCTTTTTATAATCTCATTATGAATTGCTTTTATTTTAAAAATGTCGCCTTGTACTAAGCAATAGTTGTTTGGATATGAAGCAGAAAGTGAAAATATTTGATTGCACAATTGGTTCATTCTTCGTTTGTAAATAAAATAATTCTTTCTCTGTAAAACGGTTTAAGATTTTTTAAATCGAAATGGATCCCTTCTTAACCATTTTCTTTATGAGCTGCATCTCATTCCCAAACTTTAAAGCACTATAGGCATCAAGAGGGCCAAAGATTTTCACATCCGCAATTAAATGGAGTAAACTGTGCACATTGTAAGAAACATTTTCTGTTCCAAATAACTCAGAAAATTGTTGAACAAATTCCACAACAAGTTCTTCGGCACATTGAATATTTGAATAGCAGTCCTCAGGGTGACTTAATATTCGAATGGCACATACTAACAACAAGAAATGTTTGTAGTATTTGTCTTCAATAATATTTGTAAAAGCAACTAATCCTATGTAGCAAAGAAACATTCTGAATTCAGTTGCTTTCCAGTATTCGAGATCATCTAATGTGCGTTGTTTCCTTGAAAATTCCTATGGCTTGCATTTTTTAAGTGTTTTGAGACGCTTGTTTATTGCGATTATAGCATTCTTCTTAGAATAAAAATTCTTCTTTCTTTGTTTAGTTAGAATATTAAGCATCTGTCTCACTACACCTAGTAAAACGCAATGCATGTGATCTATAGGAAAGCCGGTAACACAGTCGATATTCAAGCTTACAGGTATTCCGTTGAAGCGAACATGATGATCTGGGTGTGTTTTGTTTCGAAAACTTTCATTCGTACGAAGACAATGGTTTATCGATGGGAAGCATACTTTGTGTTGTAAATATATTCGTTTTATTGTACATTTTGTACAACTGCTGTATCCGGAATGAGATTTTACCCCTAATAAAACAAAATAACAAAAATTATTTAAGTACAGACTTTGCAATAGTATAAATTACGAATGAAAATTATTTTAATGTACATTTGAACGTGTCAGGAGACAAACAACCTAACTCCAATTTTTGGCGTACATCGCCAATAGTTCCCGATCATATGTGCTATATTTTTGTTGTGTTTCGGTCACCTTTTTAGAAAATATTCCAATGGCTCGAAACAAATGGCTCCTACTGCGAAATTCGATGCATCTATATGCAGAGAGAGTCCAGAATTTTTCTTCGGGAAAGCGAGTGATATAACAGTAGCGAGAACGTTTTTACACTTGTCGAACGCTTCGTTTGCTTCGTGGGTCCAATTTAATAACGTCTTGTCATTTTTTATATTGCCCGTTTGGTATAAATTTCCGATAGTAATTTATCATACCTAAGAAAGTTTTCAAATCTTTTGCTATGACAGGCTTACGATAATTTTTAATGGCTTCTATCTTGCTAGGAAGAGGTGAAATGCCATTTTTGTTAAATGATATGACCTAGATATTGTAATTCAGATACGGCAAATTCACATTTAGCGACGTTGATAGCAAGGCGATGTTTACGTAGTCTTTCGAATACTAATCGTACATGTTGTTCATGTTCGCTGATGTTTTCCGATGCAATCAATATAGTATGTCATCTAAATAAGGAAAAACAAATTTTAAGCCTCTTAATGCCTGTGTTTCGTAGCCCAAAAGTCATGAATACAAATTCGTACAACCCAAATGGCGTCGTGATGGCGGTTTTCGAAATGTCGTTTGAATGAATTGGTACCTGATGGAATGCTCCACATGGTCGCCATGTTACATCAGATCTCCTGACCATATGCAAGGGCAGCAAATGCCCATTTTAATTAAGTATTCGAACTCGTCCTTTGCCGCGGCCAACTTTTCAGGTTGTAATCTCCGTGGTCGAGCCAATGTTGGTTGGCCTGTTGTTTCGATGTGATGCCCAATTTCTGAATTTTGAATAATTTTTGTTGTATTTACTTTCGTAATATCAGCGAATTCCATTAATAAATCGGCAAATGGTAATGGTGGGTCGAATGTTTTGATTACCACTGTTTAAACTGTAAGGAGCCACAAGCTGTAGATCGAAATTGGGAATAAAATCGGCTCTAATAATTGGCGTCTTAACGTCAGCAATAAAAAATTCCCATTCGAAATGGCGTATTAAATTTAGATCTAATTTAATTCGTTTCTTACCATAAACATTTATCATAGTTCATTTGCCGCGAATAGTTTCAAATCGGTTGAATCTTTTTTCTCGTTCGGCGTAGGCGGTAGCACAGAAACATCAGCGCCCGTATCATTGAGGAATTTGATAGCTGATTTTTTGTCCGTAATGGACAGAGGGCTAATGTTGATACAAGGGTATGTAGAATCGGCTAAACTCGTGTCAGCAGCCGGTGCTAGTCATCCTGATGAATCTTGTTTGGGTGTAGCGTTGTTTGTTGTATGTCGACAGGGGCTACGAAATTTATGAGATTTTCGATCAAATTGTCGGTGGTACCAACATTCTGCATTGGGGTCGTTAGGTGTTGAGCTTCTCGTGCACGAATTAGAGCGTGATAAATTGCGACTACGGCTTCGTCCGCTTTGGGACCATAACTCCTCAATCTTCCTTGATAGTTGAGCAATTTCAGTTTTTAACTCCAGACATGTTTGGTCGCGTAATGATCTCAATTGTGGCAGTATTGTAGGATCTACAGCCGCTAATACTGTATTATATCGTTGTTTATCAGCTACTATTCCAGATGCGGGAAACCAGAAGTCCAGCGACAAAAATCAACTTCCTCCCTCATGGGGTTGGTCTGCGGTTGCCGGTGCCTTCAAATCCATTATGCCGGTTGAAGTGGTGCTATTGGTGATATGAGTGAGACCGGTAGTTATCATTTCACGGTAAATCCGAACCGTTGTTCCGAAATATAGTTGGAATGTGCCGTCGATAAAATTTAAAATGTGTAAATTGAACTCGCAATAAAAGCAAATGCCGTTGATTATGTTTTGTATTACGGAGTTTCGCGAATGACGACAAGGACGTAGACGCAGTGGACCCAGATGTTTAATAAATTATAATCACGAATGAAAATTACTTTTAACCGTATTAATTAATAACCGTAGTAATTTGTTTATGTTTAATTATATTAATCGTAGCACTAATTTCACTGCGTTCGCGATACCACGTGTTTATTTTTCTGTGTAAATATCGGTGATTTAACACGTTGAAATTGTCAGCCAATATACGAGTACGTTCGAAAAACGATGCTGCTTTTACTGTTAACACTACACGAACTTTATTACTCAGTAATTATTATTCCGTTAATGTATGAGTTGTATAATTGAAATTAATTTACTTTAGAAACTTTGATTTAGTTTTTTTAGAATAATAAAATTGATTATAAAATATTATTTATTAATAACTGGAACGTCGTGGTCAACAATTTATAGCTATATACATACTAGACATTTATTAATGTCGAACCATTAATGAGCGTTGGCGATGGACTAAAATCTGTTTTATATTTTCTTAAAAATGCGTTTATCATCGTACGGGACCATAGTGCTGCACACATGTATTCTCTCGTCTCGCGAGAGGAGATCGCTGTGCATCGTCGCGTCGTGCACAATAACAATAATGCACACACATCTACTCGTCTCGTGAGAGGAGAAATCGTCGTGCAACACCTATCTATCGTTGTGTCGCTAACAGATGTTAGTGCATCGGCTATCTCGGAATTCATTTACAATACTTAGAAAAAATATGTTAATTATACTGCAAGAGCACCACATATTGATCAACATTAATGTAAGAATATTTTTGTTCTTGATGATTTCTATTAAATTTCTGGTACATGACGCCAGAAACCTCATTTTAGAAAACCCAAGTTTTCTAAATATCTATCGCACCTTTGTGGTTGAGCAATTTTGTGCCATAGTAATAATACCCCTATTCCCTTGGTCGTGTCACTTCATTCGACGTGACAATTGTCGTGTCACTTCAACTTTAAATTGGTATTCTCTTAGTCGATCGAAGTGATAATATAAGAGAATGCGACGTAAAACTATATCTGTCACTTCAAACGACAATTGTCGCATCGATCGACTAAGAGAATATCAAAATTTGATTGTCGGTACAAGTGACAAGTGACACGGCTAAGGGAATAGGGGTGTAAGAAAGGTGACTGCGTACTTTAGGAATCAGAATAAGATTTCTCGCACCATTTATAAGGATTACGTAATAAACAATACTTTTCGGTTTATAATGATTGTGCAACATTGCACAATACTAGGCTTACTTTAAAAATACTTTAAATTACCCAAAATCTGCCAAAGAACCTCCACAATTCATGAAAATCGTTGTTATTCGAAGAGGGTATAAGGACGATTTCCAGAAACCCGAATATTTGGTAAACTATTCTAAAAATCTATTAATGTCGGATTGATTAATCAAAACGTTTACCTGTGAACGGCGCTGATTTAACTGTACAGCTGTACAAGGCAAAACGTTTGACTTTTTTTACTTTTGCTTGCACAAGTCCATCAACGCATCGGTGCATGTAGCGAAAGTTAGTGTAGGTTTTTGTTGTACATTTTAACTCAGTTTTGATTTTGAACTGTCTGCTATGGTAGAAGTATCCAAATATAAAAAATTATGAAGGTCCTCATCTTCAGATTAGATATTTCACCTTTTTATTTGCACAACGTAATGTTTAACGTTTATGGCTGCCTCAAATGATTTTTTGGTACGGTTTTGTATTAGAGCAGAACCTTTTGTTGCTTTTGAATAAATATGTTAAAGTTATTGCTCCGTAATGAAATAATTAATTCAGCAGCCGCCACTGGAAATATGTGAATTATTATTAAATGGAACGTAACTCTTAACTCAACACAATATACAGTCAGTAAAAAATAAACAGTAGATTCGTAAATTAAACCATATTTTTTGTAAAAATCGCTAGTTTTCGCTAGTTTTTGTAACTAATTTGACGTTGTGACCACGTATCATTTTATTCAACTTACCGGTGATTATTTCTTCTTTATCCTTATTCTAATTTTTTTATAATTTTACGATGCTTGTGTATAGGCAATATAACTAAACACTGTCACATTAAATTTGCCGCTAAGGCAAACCGATTTTACTGTGTATCAGGAATGAATTTTAGGTAAGTTCTTAGTGAATAAATAGTCAATAATAAGCGAACAATAAGGGATTTCTAAGTTAACAATATCTGAATTTTGATTGAAATCTGTCACAATATTCCTTTTATTTGTGCGTTGGCTTTGTATCAATAAGTGTTGCCAAGTCATCCCATTTTTCGCGTATATTTCGTTTTTGTCTATTTACACCGTTCTGTCGACCATTGAATAGCATCATAGAATCTTCTTAAACTATTTGTGCGGTAATTATGAGTGAATAAAAGTGAATTTTTATGAAATTTAAATTGAAAACAATAAGTGAATAAGGAGTGAACCCAAAGAGCCAAAGCGAAGTTAGAATTTTAAGACTCTAAAGAAAAAAATACAACAAAAATTCCCACATCAAGTTTGCCACAAACAAAACATTCCTCACCGATATAAATAACGGTGTTGAAAAAAAAATGCCCAAATCCTCGTCTTTCAAGTATTTCAAGAAATTCCACGGCTTATAGAATTGGTATTCACGTATTCACATATTAAAATAAAAAGCTTGAATTTGCTGGGATTGCCAATGCTTAGGCGTTGAATCTGTTTTCACAATTGAAAAAAAATTGTACAAAATTTTATATTTCAAATCGCTTTTTTAACTTTGCAGGCACATATTTAGAAAGCTTTCGTAAAAAAAAAAAAAAAAAATTATAGTTCAAAAAACTGACACACGAATTCAAATCATTTCGATTGTGGGTTTTTTCTTGTCCGTTTTTTTGTGCTTTTTTTCTTGTGTGTGCAATTTTCCAAGTACCATATTTTTCAGTATTTTTCGTGTGTGCTCATTTTTCTGTCTGAGAAATTTTCCGTGTACGCTTTCTTGTGTTCATTTATGTCGGTGAGATTTTTTTCTGACAACAAATTTTATCGTGGGTGCTTTTAGCTTTTACACTATTTTCTGGTCACTTTTAGGGTATCCAACACCAATTATTGAGTACTCAAGTACTCGAATATTTTGGTCATTTTTCGAATACCCGACTACCCGGATAATTTGAACGATTACCCGGATAATTGATTCCAACGAAATATCAGAAAAAAATTATGAAAAGTAATTATTTCAGAAATTATTTTGGATTTAGCATTTTGCCTTGCCTATGTCAATTGAGAATTGTACGCCTTCCCCTTATACTATATAGTTGTTGTTACAAATGCTTCTTCATTCACCGTTTGATAACAAAACCTAAAATAAAATTAAAGCGATATATATGAGTCGTAGCCTGGCCATAGCGTAATTCAGCCAATTAGATGGTGGCGACTGCGGATGGGTGAACTGCTGCATTTCGTTTTGGAAGAGCACTTTTTCTTGCTCAAACGTTCATGTAGGCAAAATGCATTCTTTTAGTATGTTTACCATTTTAACAAACACATTAAGCTTCACCCGGCGATAGGCCAACATAATATCTTGAATTTGGTTTACCATTTCTTCAGTATAGTAACCTGAAAAGGACGTCGTGAGTGAGGAACGCCAATCGTACTGATTCGGCCAAATCGAAAACCACTAAACTACTTATTAAGGGTGAAATGTGAAGAAGCAGCGTCGTTATAATACTTTTTAACTTTTCTTTGGTTTGCGTAATAGTTTTTCCGACCAATTATTTGTATTAGTGAATGATCAACGAAATTCGCTACCTTTCGATAGCTTCCAAAACAAAATTGAATGTCGTATCGGTTTGAAATTTGGAGTGGGCCGCTACTAAAAACTGTATTTTTCGGAAATACAATTTTTACGATCGAAACTCTATCTCTTAGAAAATGTCTGACTTTCCACTATATCCACGTCAGGGACGAAGTGTGACATTTTCAGAAACGGAAGCATATCAACTTACAAGTTTGCTAATTCAAATCATAGGCATTACATTTTCTTTGAAAGATGCACATAACTGTTTCTTTTAAACAGGTTACTTTCATTAAATTATGTCCTTAATATATTCTAAATTAAATCAAATTAGTTCAATCAAATCAAATTGAGAATAAAATGTTAAATTTCGAAGCGACAAAACTAAAGCATAATTACAAAACGAGATTTTTACATGTAATTATTAACTAAGAAACAAACCGAACACTGTTTAATATTTCGTTACAGGGCAGGTTCTTCATTTCATTCATAATGATATGAAGAAGCTGAATTGAATTTTGGTTTCGGGATTACTTTTTAATGTCTTTGGCGTGGTAAACACATATTAACTTCCCATGCTCATCTTCACATTCGTAATTGACATTGCCTATTTGTTTGCATATTCGAGCTGGCACAAACATTGGTGCAAACTTTGAACAAATATTATTAGCTGCATTGCTCAATGTGTGTTGTCGAAGATAAACATTTTAGTCCAATGTCATAGACACCTGGTCTATTTCTCAAGTTATAATAGTTTGAATATTTAGTATAGGCTTTCTTGAGATTATTTCTTACTTCTTCGTGGATGATTGCCATCCTATCGTCCATTGGTAACATTTTAATTTCATTCTCTCCCACACAGTTTAGATTCACTTTAGCAATTGGTATGTTTTCCCGTTAACGATTGGATGGTAACCAAATAGAAGGAAATGCGGGGAATAATTAGTAGAATCGTGAATCGCGTTGCGTAATGCTGACCCTATTTCCGCGATATTTTGATCCCTTGTCCTGTGGTTACCTTTAACATAAGAGCGAACCGCTCCCAAAATGAATCGGTTCACACGGTCGGAAGCGTTACTTTGGGGAGAATAAACCCCGGTTCGAGTGTGGGTAACGCTAAATTCTGCAGTTAATGCGGAAAATTGTTTACTGGTAAACTGGACACCATTATCACTATGGATGATTTCCGGAGTGCCGAATAAAATAAATACGTGATTTCTTTGATAATCAATTATTGTGTTTGTAGTTGCTGTCAGAACCGGTTCTTACAAAACAAATTTCTTGAACTGGTTCAAGATAACCAGCAAGCAAGTATTATCTTTTTTCGATCGGGGATAAGATCCCATCAAATCAATAAATATTCTCTGCTACGGACGCACCGGTTCAAACAGACCAGAAATAGGGGGTGTTAATGTTTGTTTACTCTTACTAGCTTTATTCATTTTACAGGTTTCACAATTTACAATATATTGATAAACCTGTGGGCGCATCTTTGGCCAGAAATAGAGCCGCCTTAAACGTTCTAGGGTTTTCCCGATTCCTCCGTGGGACCCTGTTGGCATGATGTACTTGGATTAATTCGGCTGTTTTCGATGACGGCACATATAACTTCCAAACTGGTGAGTCGAGTAGTATGGAATCACGTTTAGGCTCAATGCGTATATATACTTTATCATCTTGAATTCGTAAGTTAGGATAATGGTTAGGCGCCGCGGATATTTTATTTTTAAAATCAAGATATTCCTCCTCACCAAAGTCTTCTGGATTCCAATCTGCGGCATTTATGTAACGGATAATCTGCCAAAAATTCCTCCAAAGTATCGCAGTGTATTCGACTTAGGGTATCTGCCGCAACATTTTCAGTACCTTTTTGGTGTTCTATAGAGAAATCATAGCCCTGGAGCTTAAGACTCCAGCGGGCGAGTTTACCATTCAAGTCCTTTTGGGTCATCAGCCATTTCAAGCTGGTCCGTTATTAAGGTAAATGTGCTGCCTTCAATGTAGGGCCTGAACTTTTTGATGCTTAATATGGCCGCTAAGCACTCTAATTCGGTAGTTGAATACTTTGACTGAGCTGAGTTAAGTTTTTTAGACATGAACGAAATAGGATATTCGGCTCCGTCGTCAGTTTTTTGGAATAATACCGCTATTACTGGCGTCATATCGAATAAAAAATCTCTTACTATTGAGGGGAGATACTTGTCATGAGCTCTTTGATATTGTCAAAAACCTTTTGAGCTTCTGGCGTACATATAAACTTCGATTTTTTCCTGAACAAATCTGTAATACGAGAGGTTACCGAAGCATAATTACTAATGAACCGTTGATACCAGCCGACCATTCCCAAAAATCGACGGATTTGTTTAACGTAACTTGGCACCGTCCGGATTAGTTCTAAGGCCGTCCTCTCCAATTAGGTAGCCTAGATAGCGTATTTCCCGCATAACGAAGTGACTTTTCTCCAAATTTATGGTCAACTTGGCGCTATTCAACCATCCTGCTAATAATCGTAGTTATCGCAAATGTTCATCAAACGTTGCTGAAACCGCCAAAAGGTCGTCCAAATACACGAAGATTTGGTCTTGATACTGATGTGGAACAACTTTGTGCATCAAGCCATAAAGCGTTTGAGGCGAATTACACAGGCCGAAAGGCATGACGCAAAACTGATATAAAGGCCTTCCCGGAATAGTAAATGCACTTTTATCTCGTGATTGTTTGGCAAGGAGAATCTGCCAAAAGGCATCCTTCAAATCAATGCTAGATATATACTTGGTATCATAAAGACGTTGTAATAACCCCTTAATTTGTGGCAAAGGATAAGCATCCTTTTTTGTAACTGCATTTACTTTCCGGAAATCCAAGCAAAGACGTGATTTACCATTAGCTTTCTTAACTAGCATGACCGGAGATGACCATGCACTTTGACTTTCCTCTATGACATTTAGTTCAATCGTACGATCAAGTTCGTCATAGATCAATTTTTGCGTTATGGGGGAAACAGAATAATAGCGCTGTTTAATATGAGGGCTGTCGCCTACATCAATGCAATGGGTTATCAGAGGAGTCCTACCTAGCCCTTTTTCCTTAAAAGATGGGAAAGATTCAACGATATCTTCGAGTACGCGTTTCTGGTCCAACGTCTTCCAACGACAATAGATGAGTTTTCACCAAATCGTCCTCCACTTTTATCAGCTCATCAATTACCGTGGGTGCAATTGAAAATGCCTTCCAAAAATCAATCCCAAGGTACAGCTTGCTTTGGAGACTGGGAACAATAAAAAATCCAATGAATTTGGTGCTATCTAGATACGTAACTGGTAAATCTTTATAGCCTAATATTTTATTCCTGGTGCCATCTGCTGTTCGTATGTTACCCGTACATGTTTTGTATTGTAGTCCAATTTTGCGTAATAAAAATTCGCTGTCTCTACCCAATACAGTTAGGGAGGCTCCACTGTCTAATAAACCTCTTACTTTCTGACCTTGAATAACGATGTTCAAGAATGGTCTAGGATTACTTTTATCATATATTACTGTAGCCAGACAAGCCTTTTTAAATAGCCTTCGACGCCGCCAATAGTTTTTTAGACGTTTATAACTATTTCGAATTGATAAGGAAGTTTGAGTTCCAATTGATACCGTACTTCTGGGTACTACAGAGAAATTGGCTTTAGTCGAGTGCGCCTGATTTGGCTTACAATGGAGAAATGATCTTAGATAATACGGGTCAAAATCGGGCGGAGTAAACGTATAATTGTTGATAGCTAGACAATCCTGGATGTTGGAGGGATCGCATCTTCCTCCTCTATGTTTGTTTTCGGGTGCTTTAAAATTCTGGTCGGAAGGTATCCTCCCGAGTTGATCACGCCCGAACTGGAGTTTTCCGAGGTACGTTGCAAGCACTTAAGACAATTTGGTTTAATTACACCTGCCTTACCGCATCCAGAGCAAAATATTCTTTGCGGCCCAAGCCCACAATCCTAATAACGATGGCCCAGATTTAAACAATTCCAGCATATTAAATATTCACCAGAATTGTTCGCTAATGTCGTGCGAGGCGCTTGCCTCATAGATCTGAAATTTTGAGCAGTTGCCTCTACATGCAAAAAATTAAGATCTAACTTATCCGGATCACCTTTGGATGTCTCCATTAACGGAGGCAACCCCGAACCATTGGTTCGATCCACTTCACTGATATTTGGAGAACACCTAATTTTTACATCAAATTTTCGTGGATCGTATCCTGATCGGGACCATAATTTTTTGAACCCGTTCAAGCTACTCTCAACTCTTCCGTGGTATCGAACTGCATAGTTAAAGTGGCATTCCGCAGGGCCGATCCCATGTTTTCCTTTACTATTTCCACTAACTCTGCATCCGAGAAGGGGTTGGTCAATCGACGGTTAAGGGATTCTACTTCCAGCAAAAATTCATTGAAACTCTCTTCTGACTTTTGCTTCAATTTTTCTATATCTTTTCCGAGTCTCCCTTTCCGTTTCATAGCTACTAAAACGATCAATCAAAGCTTTTTTTATTTCTGAATAATAAGCATTTGGAGATTTCCTACAAAAGACTCAAAACCACTTTTCTGCATCATCTTTTAATAAACGAGGTAAGATGGATTCTATTTCACTAAGAGTTCTCTTATCTTTATTTGCGAGAAAATCATGTACCTCCAGAGAATTCGGTTTTCCGCTAAAGGCCAAATTGTGGGTGTGTTTTTTTTTTTTAACTAATTTGGCGAATCGCGAAGTAAAAAATACGCGTGAACATTTTTCGCCTATCCAAGATCTAATCATGACGTGGTTACTCGACAGAAAATCGTATTAGTTTAGTATGAGGGTTCCAGTAATATCTGGAAATCTATCTTGTCAACTGGGGACGATCTAATAGTCAATGCTAAGAGCTCCGCCACAATGATAGGATAGGCAATGCTAAAGAATTAAGAGGGATTTTGATGTTTTGAAATTCGCATACGTGGTTGGGAAGGTATAATAAAAATATTCAAATAAATCTACCACCATACTAGCGAATTCCCAACTCCATCACCAATATAAATTTATCTCGACCCTTGTTACAAACATGTGGTACCGGTTTCGGCGCCATTTTGTAATGAATTAGGATGGGCGGGGCTTTATTTATGCCTTCGGGGTAGCTTGAACCGGTCTGGGGGGTTACATAGCTCTTCCTATAAAAATAATTATTCATTAGTAATAAATTTGGTACACTGGTACCTATGTTGCAATTGCCCCAGGAGTGAATGCACCATTATTCCACCCAAATCACCGATTACCACAAAAAAAAAATGGATTTAAACTTTCATGTTTGATTCATTTAATTCAATTTAGGAATAATACGTTTACATTTCATCCCTTAACTCGCAAATATTAGTATTAATTGATTAATAGCTACTATATAAACACACTTCTAATAGTAATTAATCATTCCTTACAACTATAAAAAAAAATAGAAATAATAATAATAATACTTATGCTAAAAAAAAATGTATAATAATAATCTTAAAACTAATGCCAAACTTAAAATGTACGGAGACTCAATCATGAACGGGAATCAAAAATATAGTATTAATTGGGTATTATAGGACACTCAATTTGGTCCGATTTTATGATTTTTTATGAATAAGCACTGGACTAACCGGGCTTTAATTAAAGATTAATACCCCCTCCCGACAACCTGAAGGGAGGAAAAGCACATTATTTATTCATTGCTGTCAAATGATGAAAGCGTGCTACGCAATTTATCAACCAAAAAAAAATTAACTCACCTGAGGGGGCTATGTGGCTCAGAATATTCTTCGAGTGCGGTTTCCTGGTTGTGAATATTCAAACATTAAACAGAAAAAAGCATCCAATGCCCCACCACTCAACACGTCACTTATTTTCCTGAACTTAAGCCGATGGGTTTCCTATCAGAAAAAAAGTTTGACTAGGTTCGACAAGCTCATAGTAAATGACTCGTTTCCAATCCCTCCAGACAACACAGTTTAGGGTTATCGTACAAAATCTACTTTTCATAGAGATGCCAACTCTTTGGATTTTGTTTTCTTCGATCAGTTTATGAGGAACCCATTTTCCTTCCTTCTGTAACTTACTAGAGATATTGCTTGGTGAGTAACTCCTAACTGTTCTGCAAGCTCTTTTTGATTTAAACACGGATTTTCATCCAGTTAAACTTTAAGTTCTTCGGCTGCAAATTTTTTACTGTACCTGGGACGTCAAATTGCCATCACGAAACCACTTTTTTTATTGTTGAATAACTCACAGAATGTTCACCCAAAGTCGAATTAATCAATTCCATCTTTTAAAATTGATGCACACGGAATGACAGCTTGCGTAAATGACTGAAACTTATGTCATAAAAACGGCACTGACAACCAACTTCAGAGCCGAGTTTCTACTTGCACACCTAATAATTGGACAACAGGACGGGATATTTTGACGTCTCGGTTGTTGAAGACAGTCACCATCTCGGTGGATGTAATTTTCGTTCAGTAACAACAACAACAAGCAAAGCATTGAGCAACCCTGTGTATTCGACAAGCAAATACTTTCTCTGTACGATTCACTAAATTTGACTTCCCTCTAAAATTTGAAGTTTAGCGAGAAAGCAACTTTATAGCCTCCAACATATCTGGCGAATCAATACTACTTTAAGGTTACTTGATCTGGTATGACCTCTTAGTCGCGAAGTGTTTGGCCAAAACAAAAATTCATTAACCTGTCATATGTCAAGCGTCAGGTGCATCGATTCGATACGTGTAGGCAATATAACTATTTTGAAACTTCTTGTACGGTTGTGACACGATTTAAAATGAAAGTATACCATCTGGATTGGCAAGGCTGTTGTATCCATTAAAATGTTGGTGAACATTAAAATTCAGGTTCTATGATAGATAGTTTGCGTTTTAGCGAGAAATGTTGCGCATAGTAGCTGACAAGGTATGGTGTACTCCAATGTAGAGTTGCGAGTCACATTCATAGCAAACCGCATACAAAAACCACAAATTTTTACTTTCAGTGGTTGTGCTTTATATTTTTGTTTACTTAATAAATCCATATCTTAAAAAGCTGCAAAAACATATGACTTTTGGATAGTTCGTTAACATTAAATTGCTGTGAAATTTATTTGGGCGGTAAAAGGTCGGCTAATGAAGTAATGTGATTATATTTAGTTAATCCCAAATCTAATTACAATTTCGCACAGAAACACTAGCATTGCACAAAATATTCCAGCAATCAGGATCATGAGAATGATAGTAACTTGTGTAAAATCGACAGGTTGTGCAATATTCTCACGTTTATTGATGTATTTGTAATGGGGATGCTTTAGTCCTACTTGAAAATATACATATCGAGCATAAAACGTCGTTAAATATTGAAGATGACCACCCGATCTGAGTTGCAGGATTCTGAAATTAGAAAACCAAAATTTCATGTTTATCACTCAAATTACCATGGGCACCAGCTGCTATAAATACCTACCCCATGTTGAAATGTTCACGATATTTAAAACCTGGCGACACAGTTATGCTTACATAATTAGTAAAGTATTTCTCGGCAAGCGGTACCAGGTTACACTTTTCATTCCATTCCGCGTTCCAATACATTCCAAATCCCATATATGCAAATTTTCCATCAGGACATTGCGTCAGATTTGTCCGGCTTGATTTCGAAATAAAATTAAATTCACGAAAATATTTTGGACATTCTTCCGAATTGTATTGGGCTTTAATTTGGTGTCTGTTCTCCATGTATTCGTTAGCGGCAGTCGTTGGAATCGTACAAATTGTATAGTCCTCTGCATTCAATAAACCGTTCAAATTAGAAAATGGTATGTCAGGAACTCTAATCGCCAGTGAAGAACTTAAAAAAGCTTCAAAAAAGCCGTAGAATATGATTGTTAATAGGCCTAACGTAAGCAAGATCGTGTTTCGAGATATGTAACCTAAACTTTCATATCCACCCTGTTGTGTAATAATTGAAAACCAGTTGAAATTGTTAATTGGTCTAGTAGCGAATCTTTTAAAATACCAATTGCTAACATATAAAATTAGACCACACAAGGCAAAGCTGGCCAAAAATGAGATCCACACCAATGTAACAAATTGATCCAGGAAATATGTTGGCAACGATTTCATTGTGAGATCCGTTATGTAAATGTTATCACTCGTCGTGATTGTGGCTGCAATTGAATTACTAGATACACCTGAAGTGCGTGGTACTAAATTCATATCAATTAAACCAAGGAATGTTGAAGTAAACACTGCATCGATTTGTTCGAATTCAAGTACTGATTTGAATTGTATTAGTCTTGTAAGCGCGTCGATAATAAAGATATTTGGATATTTTAAGTTGTTTGTTGCCTATTAATGATAAATGATTAAACAGGACAGTAATATTATTAGACTATTTTCAAATTATGCCAGGATGACTTACCCAAATTGAAATAGTTTTTCCAGTTGCATTCGCAAATGGTTGCGGTTCAATAGGAATACCGTGAAGGGTGCATAGTTCATTGTGATCCTCCAAAAATACGTATCGGTGCTGATAAAGCTTTGCAATTGAATCGACACCAGCACTGTGCACAATGAAATTTTTGAATTTTAACAAATCTCGCTCGTAAAACATTATTCTGTGGCGGTCGAACGTTTAATGATTGTTCTAAAAAAAAAACTGTTAGTTAAACATTTTACTTCGACAAATTGATGTAGTAGTAGTTAGAAGGGCGTATCATTAAATGGACATACAATTAAAATTAATAACAACAAATCAATTTTATCCCACCTTACGGACGATTCGAAATGATGATGTACACAAAGTGGGTGTTTAGGGTAAAAGGAAAATCAAAGTGATCCAGAAATAGGTATGGAGCCGAGCATAATTTTAGAATTATTTTCTATATAATGCATTTAATTACATGTTCAAAACATTACACAAATCAATTGTACATTATTAATCGAAAAATGTAATTAATTTTCCATCAGATTTCCTTTTAACGCAATTTAATAATTATTTACGTTTCGAATCTAAATTACGTAATTTGAAATAACAGAACATATCTTAGTCGGTGCTATGATACAAAGTATAGTACAAAGCCGAAATTGGCTGCGATGTATAAATAAATCGTGTATATTCAGATCCAAACATACCTATTGATTTTACTCAAAGTGTTGCCACAATTGGCGAAGCTAAATGTACCCAACGGTTTCAAAAATATTTTGTCCTACTTCAATATACTCTCCAATTAGGGAAAAGAGGCAACACATTGTTTCTTCAGTTTTTTAAAGAGAATAAATTTGGCCTACCCAGAATATGCTGTATCAGTTTTTCTCTCGAAATTGAATAACAAACCAGAAAGACACTGTAGCGACTAGGGCATTGATTACAATCGGATCCAACGGACACACATTAGACAATTATGTTACGATTTCCTAATTTTCTTGGGAAAATCCTAGAAGGCGCCCACTTAATTGATCTGGATACGAACATATCATAATATCTTAGCTATCGTATTTCACAAATATTTCACTTTCAAATAAATCGCAAGTGATGTAACGCTCAACGGATAAGGGGATAGGTAATCGGTACTTAATTCTGTGTTTTTTTTTCATATGATGCAAGGTAAATTATTATTTGTGTTGAACATAGAAAACTTACCCATATAAAAATATGCATATACAGACACTAACACTCCGCAATTCAGACGGGCTTCACACGGATGCTGATTTATTAGGGCTAGGAGTATTTTTCCTTTAAAAAGACAGTGGAGACCAGGTCTTCACCAAGATTCGAATCACTAGATTGTGAATAAAACAACATTCTAAAATTAGCACACAAATTAATTTATACGCGTAAAAGAACTGGAAACGTACGATGGGAATCCGACGCAATAGATATCTTGGATTCACAACGTAGAAAACATTCTAAGACTTTGAAATCGTAAAAAGCAAACTATTGTATCGATAAGGCAGAAAATTAGAGGAAGCCTTTTTTCCATAAGCCTATACATCATGCTTAGAATTGCAGAATCTGAATTATCGAAATATAGCGATACACAAAAAAGCTTCAACAATTCGGTAGTAGTCCCGATAAATCAATTGAAATCATATACAGTATATCAACAAAGGAAACCTGTCAATATCCCAGAACCACAAAGGAACTTGGCATACAACATCCAGCACCAAAACAATAGAATTGGAAGTGAACCACCACCACGACCAACAGGACTGAAACCACCTACACCGATGTCAGTCGATCCATCTATTCTGACAAGGCGGGTCAATTATATCAACCGTCCTACGAATCAAAAGGTTACCAAACAAATCAATCAAATAATCAACAGAATTATCCAAGCCAACAAAACTATCAACCAGCATTTCAACGCGAACCTTCCGATCAAAACCAGAGGATGTGCCACCTAGAAACCGAAGGTGAAGTGGCACGTGGACATAGGCAACCAGTAGGAAGAACAGGAGGATGAAAACACCGAGCTAAATTTTATGATTAACGCCTCTCTAGCGTACCATACCTAGAGTACAAAACTAGAGATAATAAATTGCTCAAGTTTCTCATCGACACTGGAGCAAATAAAAATTTCATCAGACCCGAATTAACTAATAACCGAATGCCGACTAACAACCAATTCAATATATTCGGTGGAAACATACCGATTTAGGAAAAAAATCGTCGGACCATTTTTGGAAAGTATTGGAATTCATAAAAAATTGGAATTTTTCATTTTACCAGGACTTCAATCATTCGACGGACACCAATTTTAACACCAAACATAAAGATACCGTTAAAGGAAAGCAGTCATCACAGGTCAATATCCTAGTAGTTCGAGACGATTACCTGTCATAGGGATCTAAGCAAAAACTACAAAATATACTGTCAAAATTTGAAAAACTATGCGGACCGGTTAACAACCGTGAAACAATCGACACTGACATAAGAGCAGAAATTAAGACCACTACGGAAGAACCTATTTATTCCAAACACTATCCATACCCAATAAGCATGAGGGGTGAGGTAGAAAACCAAATCGAACAACTACTAAAAGATGGCATCATAAGGTCCTCCAAGAGGAAGTGGAAAAGAAGTTAGATGCTTCCGGTATAAAAAAATACCGGGTGATCATGGACTTTAAAAGACTCAATGCTGTAACAACGTCAGACGCTTACCCGATTCCAGATATATCTAACACACTAGCGAATCTGGAAAATTCACAATTCATTACTACAATCGACCTCACCTCCGACTTTCATCAAATTAAAATGAAAGAAATGGATGTAAAAAAAACAAAATTTGCAACGATGAATGGAAAATACGAATTCCTAAGGCTTCCCTTTGGATTAAATATGCACCAGCTATCTTTCAGAAAATGATAGATAACGTACTGAAGGCGTTCATTGGAAAAATATTTTATGTGTACATAGACGACATAATAATATTCGGAGGAAATACAGAAGAGGAACATAAGGACAACATCAGGAAAATATTTTCATAATTGGAAAAAGCAAATCTGAGAGTAAATCTTAATAAAACAAAGTTTCTCAAGAACGAAATCGAGTTCCTCGGTTACATCATAACCAATCAGGGCATCAAACCTGATGAAAACAAAGTCCGCGCTATTCAGAAAATAAGGATCCCGGAGAACTTGAAAGTTTTAAAATCATTTCTCGGCCTCACGTCCTATTACAGGCGCTTCAAAAAGGATTTCGCCAAATTGGACAAACCACTCACAAATCTCACCAGGCGTTAAAAATGCGCAAATCAAAAAAAGTTAAAATCAACCTGTCAGAGAAAGAGATCCACGCATTTCAACAACGCAAAGACTTATTGTCATCAACAGAAATACTCATCTTTCCTAACTTTGAGAAGCCTTTCATCCTAGCAACGGATGCTTCGGATGGTGCAATTGGAAGAGTATTATCACAGGGGGAACTGGGCAAAGATAGACCTGTTACAGTCATCTCCAGGTCATTAAATAAAACGAAAGAAAACTATGCTATAATGAAAAGGAGATGCTGGCCATAACCTGGTCCTTGGACAGCTTACGGAACTATTTATATGGCGCAAAAAAGATTAAAATCGTCACGGATCATCAACCCCTTACATTTTCATTAAGCTATCGCAACAACAACGCAAAACTAAAACGATGGAAATCACGACTGGAAGAATACAATTATGAAATAATCTAAAAACCAGGCTGCACTAACAAGGTAGCAGATGCCTTATCACGGCTGGAATTAGAAACAAATATGCTATCAACAGACGGAATGATTTATAGCACAGATCAAGGCAACACTAACTTAGTAACATACTGTGAAGCACCCATAAACGCATTCAAAAATCAGCTCATCATCACGGAAAACAAAGACATCTACGCCTATGAGGAACCTCACCCTAACTACCGCAGGCATTTCATCTGCCTGTCAGATAAACAAAGAAACACTGACGAGAGTCCTGAAAGAAAGACATAGCCCAACCGTAATCAATGGAATCAAAATTTCGGAGGAACACATCCAAAAATTAAAAGAAGTTTTCATGGAGCATCTTAGCGGGTATAAAATTCGATTAAAAGATTATACAAGACGTAAAAAACGAAGCGAATAAATTTAATATCATTCAAGCAGAGCATAAAAGAGCCCATAGAAACTGTCAGGAAAATAAGGAACAGATTTTGGAGAAATATTATTTCCTCACAGATGGCAAGCCTGATAAGGAAATATACACAGAACTGCGAAACGTGCCTTACGAAAAAATATGACCGCCATCCTGACAAGGTTAAATTATAGCAAACACCAATCCCAACATATCCATCAAAGATCATCCACAAGGATATAGTCAACATAAAGAAGGAAAAATTCATCACGTGCATAGACAAATTCACGAAACTTTTTCATATCAAGGATGGATCAGCTGTACATTTAAGGAGCAAGATCATTAAAATTCTGCACTATTTCACCGCACCTAAAACGATAGTGATGGATAATGAATCAAGTTTTGTCAGCCCATATCTGATTATTTCAAAACAGTTAGAATTCAAATCTACCTTACACGGGTACACTCAACGATCATCGAGATTACGAGGTGTCTAATGGACGAATATAAAGACCTCCCTATAAAGGATCGAATCAATATTGCTGTGGATAGATATTACAACACCGTACATTCAGTGACTAAAAGAAAACCAAGTGACCTATTCTTTGTTAAACCCAACCATATCAATTACCAAGGTCTGCTAAATTTTAGGGACAAAGTAAATGAAGACATAGTGCAAAGAATTGAAAACGCTCAAAAAACCAACCTACGAAGAAAAAATTAAAGAAATCAGAGCCCAAACATACGAGTACGGGGACACGATATACATGGCCATAAAACAAATTCAGGGAAAGGACAAAGGAAAGCGCTTAGAAAGGAAATAATAGATAAAAATAATAAAGATCGTCTTCTCTGCCGCTTCTTTCTCCATTCCTTCAAGGAAAACAGCAGCTTTTTCTTTTGGCAAATGAACTGCCAAACGCGTGATATTATTTTATTGCCACTGCATATCCATTGGTCCTCCACTTAGCTTCAGGAGGGCTAATATATCGAGAGTCAAGTCCTTCATTCATAACTTTTGAAAACATACTTGAATAAATATTTTACGCACTTAACAGATGCGGAAACTTCCACATTAACATGACAATTGCATTTTTGTAATATGTAGGGGTTATAATTTACCAACATTATAGGTTTGTCCGCGGCGTTTCTGATATCAAGGATATCCGTTTAAATTTGTTAGCGCTTCCTCTTGGAAATCATTTGGAAATTCATTTTACATTTTATACCTTCTCCATGCAAGGTAAATTAGGATTCTGAGGACCACACGGGCCATGAATCATGTGTTTTACAACGACTTTATAGAGTTCAGGATATTTCACCCTATCGGGAATTTCTACCCAAAACAATTTTATCGATATCCCCAAAAGCTCAAACATATCAATCCATATAGGACGAAATAATATTCTTTCGACATTGTTTCGTTACATTCGATTGTCTCAATCGCGGAAACCTTAACCTTAAACCACAAAATCTTCATCACAAAAGATAAAATTCCTGATGAGTGTAAAGTTTATGCTAAAAAAAAATAACAAAAAATTACACTGTTAAATTAGCTATTTTTCCAATTGGAATTTAAATTATATGAAAATTAAAATTTTTCGTAATTTTGGATTTTCCGTACCACCAAACAGGTTCTTTTCATCAGGAAACAGGTTATTTTCATCATTTTCAGATAGTTGGACCATCTGGTTATCTCGCACATTTCTTAGAATAGCTAAGCCATATAGCGGTTAATGTCACCATATTTCACAGTTTTTGGAATTTTTAATAATTTTGGATTATTTTAAAAGTTTTATATCGCTGACGGATAGATCATATTGTCGGATAACTTGGCCATATGCCAGTCTACGTGGCCAACATATCCTAAATTTCGGCGCATTTAGAATTTTTCATAATTTTGATGGTTTTAAAAATTGTTGTATCTCCGATCACAGATATGTCCACAAGGTCTTGCTCATATTTTCGGATAAATTGGACATGTGCCAGTCTACGTGGCCGACCTGATCCAGTTGTGATTAACTAGAATCACAGAATTTCGAATTTCTCCGATCATAGAAAAGTCCACAAGGTCTTGCCTAAATTTTCTGATAACTTGGGCATTATGCCACTCTACGCGGTCAACCTTATCCAATTGTGGTGAACTATACTATACTTCACAGAATTTAGAATTTTTAAAATTTTATTGGTTTTAAAAATTGTTGTATCTCCGATCACAGAAAAGTCCGCAAGGTCTTGCCTAAATTTTCAAATAACTTGGCCATGCACCAGTCTACGTAGTTAACCTTATACAATTGTGATGAACTTTACTATTTTGATGGTTTTAAAAACTATTGTATCTCCGATCACAGAGATATCCGCAAGGTCTTGCCGATATTTTCGGATAAATTGGTCATGTGCTAGTATATGTGGCCAATCTGATCCAGTTGTGATGAACTATACTATACTTCACAGGATTTCGAATTTTTAATAATTTTATTGGTTTTAAAAATTGTTGTATCTCCGATCACAGAGATATCCACAAGGTCTTGTCTATCTTTTCGGATAACTTGGCCACGTGCCTGTCTACGTGGCCAACCTGATCCAGTTGTGATTATTACTATTATTATTGGAGGGCCATGCGGGCGATTAGCCACCTCGCACTGCGACCTAAAAGATATATTGTGCTGGACCCTGCTTAATTGTCCGTCCAGTCAATATTCAGGTTCTTAATGAACCTGACAATACTGTCTCCCGGTACGTAATACATACTATCTGGGCTTATTGTTCCCCCCCCCCCTCATATGTTTACTATAGCATGTAGTTCCGCTAGAAAGACGATAGCATTGGAGGTCCAAGGACTTCGAGAGGGTTGTCCCACTCCCGTATATTCCTACTCCTGCCCCGTATTCCTTTGATTTTACTCTTACGAGTTGTTGGGAATTGCAAATCGCCTGGAGGGTGCCTGGTATCCAGAGTCCGCATATTTTGAACTGATTAACCTATCAGTCATTCATCCATCGGCATATGCTGTTCCACCGTAAATTAGGGGTTTTTGTCAAAGTTTTCTTCCTTAGCGCCGTACTTTAGCCTGTGTCAAATGGCCAAAAATGTGCCAAATGGCCTTAGTTACCAGTGGTTGCCACGAGGAGGCAGCACACGTACACTTGCGAATTGTGAACATGTTACCCCTTACACAATTGTACCCATCACGCAGCTGCCTAATGACAAGGCATCAGAACAGCTCACGTGATGCACACCCTACTGGAAGGTTACGGAGCTGGTAGATTAATCTACTCAACTTTGGTCCCCCCCTCCAATAGACGCCAAACCACCATCCAGTTGTGATGAAATATACTATAATTAAATTTACTATACTTCACAGAATTTACAATTTCTAATAAATTTGATGGTTTTAAAAATTGTTGTACCTCCCATCAAAGAGATGTCCACAAGGTCATGTTTATATTTTCGGATAACTTGGTAATTTTCCAATCTACGTGGCCAACCTGATCCAGTTGTGATGAACTATACTACTATATACTTCACAGAATTTAGAATTTCTAATAATTTTTATGGTTCTAAAAATTTTTGTATCTCTAATCTCAGAGATGTCCACAAGGTCTTGCCGATATTTTCGGATAAATTGGCCATGTGCTAGTCTACGTGGCCAACCTGATCCAGTTGTAATGAACTATACTATACTTATTGGCATAAACTGTACTCCTTCTCTGTGTTGTTGCCTTTCTCGGCGTATCGTAAGAACAATTGAACTGTTCATCGGTATCCTTGCAGCTGCAGCAGACGTTTCACTAACGGCCTCGTTTTCCTGATGTTTTCTAAATGTTTTTGGGCTTCAGCTTTTACCACGGCTGTGGGGAGATTGTGTTCGTCATTACTCCATAAAACAGAACTACTACTTACGCATAAGCGGGCCTCACAGTACATTTTTTGAACAATGCCCCAAGTGAAAGAAATATCCTTCATATGGAATATGATTTGTTTTCTTTTCCGAAAGAATGTATTTGACGTTTATTCTTGAAATAAATTAAGGGTAAGTTTATTTTTCAAGTGAATTTTTAATTTACGGACGACGATTGATTCACGGTGCACAATTCACTTTTCTAATTCAAACTGCTGGCTTTTATGAAAACTTAGTGTACGTTTCGACAGAAAACTTCGTTGTTTTTCTTACAACGAATTTCACACGGATAGTATATGTACATTAGCCCTGTTCATTTTGTGGGGTGTTTTTTATCTTTTTTGTGCTTCACCTGGGATCGATTCCGTATCTAAAAATTGATTTTGCCCATTTAAGGAAATTTTTTGGACGAAATTTAGAGGTTGCCACAATCAATTTTTCATGGAAAATTAGAAATGACGACCCCACTTCCTATTGACTCGATTATTTGGTAAATCCGGTCTGATGACAATGGTTTCTTACAAGAAACTTTATTGAAGCTTAAATTATGACAAGAAGAACAAACAAACGAAGTTTCAACCAGTGTTTGAAACTTCACAAACTATCGTAATAAATTACCAAAAAATTATTGTTTTTTATAATAATTGTTTCCAATAATAACAATTGTTTTTAATAATAATAAAAGTCTTTTTTGAATTATTTCTCATAATAACAGTTTTTGTCCAGCTAAATTATAGAATACGCGCAGATTCAAATCCTAATTTCAAATCTTCTTTCTTATTACTCGCACAAACGTTCCTATGGTGAGCTACGGTGTTGTACAAATACTGTTGTTGTTCTTCACTCCTGCCTGCTAGACCATTGAAATCTTGAGCTAGAGAAATTGATCGCTCCGCGACATCATTGACGACCTTTAGTTCAGAAATTTTTTCACGAGCTTGAAGATAAGATGCGCGATTTTTCCAGGATGCCGGGTCAGAATTCAGAAATTCCATATTAATATCATAGCTAGTAAAAAAGTTTCTCGTATTTACATTTATAAAATCGTGAATTTGATAGCTACTGATGTCACGATTATTAGGTCTTAAAAATGTATTCCCCTCATTAGGTTCAGTGACTGCTCTCAATTTTTCGCACATCTTCATTCTCATCGATCTAGGTATTCTGCCATCAAAAAATGATAAGGCAGCCAAACTCTCGCGCAAATACCAAAATTGGTTAACTGTCGCCAGTGAAATTTCTTCATTTATCGTTCTATAATTAGTGAGCTCCTTAAGTAGGCACAGGTCATTGAATGGCGCGAAACGGGCACTCTCACATTGGAACCAGTATCGAACATAAATTTTGACAATCAAAAAATTTAATTCTCGTAGGGCATGGACTTCTGTCGGTTCCAAAAAAATTGATCTCTCAACAGGTATATTTTTAATGAGTAAATCAATTTGGCCATCCATCGAGCGCGATGAACAACACCAGGCGGGCGAATAACAATCCCGGGATTCAGATCTTCACCGACAAATAATAGGCAAAGTGGCAGGAACTCCGAGTAATCTGCTCGAGCATGATTAAATTTCAGGCGCTCCTCTACAACGAGCCTTGTTTGACGTCTTATTTCTATCACACGATCTCTCAATTGGTCGTCCAGGATTGCTGACTTATACTCTTCTCGGGATATTCCTTCAGAATTTCACTCCTTCCTAAATCTCTCAAATAGTTGGATATTTGGGCCAGTTGACTTTTCAAATAAAGTATTGAATGCAACCGATGCTATGAGCTCCAAAACGTGGTGTCTACAAGCGAAATAAAAAAGTCTTCTCGTCAAAACACATCGCATTTATATTTCGAGCTAAGTTGTGTTCTTGAATCAAATTATTTAAGTTGTCCGCCATGACTTCACCTATTCCTGACGGTATCTTTGAGATTCCAAGAATTTGCTTGATCCGAAACCCAGTAACAATGACCGCCATTCTATCCACTTTTCCCCGCTGTTCGTTATCGTCCATAATTTTTCCATCCCAATGAATTGTTAAAAAACTATTTAGGTGAAATCCCTCTATTATAGATCGTGATAATTCTTCTCGTTCTTTCATACGATGTCTTCTAATTGTGCTCACAGAGCAAGATACCTCGTCTATCGAATGGCCGAAGGCGGACGCCGCTGTTCCGACAACGTATACCATTTGACCATTTGATAATTTTGCGCGATCGGCAGTATTACAATCGAATGAATTCAGAGGCTTTTTTGTGGCGATCCATCTCTTCTTGATGATAATTTTTTCCAATATCAGCCACGTTGCTATCGTTTGCAATTGCATCGCATAAGTGAATGTACTCTTCAGAGCAAAGTTTCTTTTGATTAAAACGAATGTAAAGGAGTCGCACACTTTCTATTTTAGCGTACATATCAACTATGATTTACGGAAAAGTTGACAGCACTTTAGGATGTGTGTACAGGAAACTTTTTTTGTTGTTGCAGCACCTGTGACTGGATTAGAATGCATTACGTTCAAATGATATCCGTTTTCTCCTTGCCAAAACATTATTGGGTATTAAAGAGCATCATACGATCTGTGCGTTTCAGTGACACGTTGTAGACTATCATTCAGTTTTTGGATAATAATATGCCTTCGATCAAAATCCGTTCCGACCATCACGATTGCAACTTCATTGATCGTTGGAGCATTAAAACGCCTTTCATGTTCACCGGATGATGTCTGCTCTGATGACGAAGTTTTGAATAAATTCACCAGATGATTACGATCGTGGAATAAATTCTGTAATCCAAAAATGATTGTACGGTTGGTTCCAAAACAAATACCATAACGTTGGTTAGTTTCCATCTCCTCATTGTCCAGGAAGTAAATTCGTAAAAACTTGGAGTCTGTGTTAGGTAAAAGAAGAAGTGAACCAGCTTTATGGTAAATTTGGCCTTATACCTTAAACGTGGCCATAGAACCTCTACCGCTACCAACATGTATTGCACCAAAAGGTGTCATTTGAAAGCTTGAGTTGTGCTTTCTAATGTTTCGTAGAAACTGTTTGGATAGCTCAATAGTTCCAGAGACGTAAGATAAAAAAAGTTCAGGCGCCTCATCCAGAGGTGGCAAATTGACTTTCCCATTCGAGCAACACATTCCGGGTGATTCATTATGAAATTTTAAAGCACGGCAATGCAAACAAATTTTATCCATTTGCCCAATTAAAACCTTGGTATGCATGCTATAATCATAATCTTTATCGTAATTGAATGCTGCTAACTTTAAATCGGCTCTAAATATTTCTGTTTCAGCAGCTCTTGAAGAAGCATTTCTAGTTCGATTATTTTCAAGTCGTGTATCATTCTGTTCGGTTGTTTCAGTAGCTCTCTCTTCTTTCTTATTCTTCGATTGTGCCGTAACTTTTCCTATAGATCTCTTTTTCGATGGCATTTTTTTAGTAAAATGAAACGTTACCTACGAACAAAAATTAACAATCAATTGACTCATTTGTAAACTGGAAATACAAATCTAATAAGAAATATGAGCTTGAAGCAATATTTCACCTGAAAAATATTCACCAACAATGAATCACCTTCTTTCTTCTATTCACAAAAATTCTAGTACACTTAAATTATTCTATTTCTCTGTATATACTTAATACTTAAATCCGCAGTTATTAGCAGTTTTATTATAGTCTTTTATATTTATTTAGACTTGAAGTTTTAAATTTTAAAAGTTTTATTCGGGAGGTACCCGAATGCTTTTGACGATTGATGTTAATTATGCTCACAATTATTGGTATTATTATTAAACTAATCTGGGTAAAATATAATTTAAACCGGAAGAAATTTATCCGAGTTATAATGAAAACCCCGAAGATTAACCGAACTTTAGTTCGAGAGGTAGACGAACGCGTTTGATAATTCATGTAAGTTATTCTCACAATTATTGGTGGTATTATTAAAGTAAGCTGTACCAAATATAATTTAAATCGGTCAAAATTTGGCCAAGTTATTATGAAAAGCCCGAAAACTTACCGAACTTTTGTTCGAGAGGTACCCGAAATTTGTTCGAAAGCAATTATTAAAATGTATGCTAAGTTTTAATTTTATTTTTCCAATTAAGAAAACGGACACTTGTTTATATTCACAGTATATCATTTCTGAATTGCCTTAGCTGCTGGCGGAAGAAAACGCGCCTTTTTTCACCAGCAGCTAAGGCAATTCAGAGTTGTGCTTACCGTAAAGTATATTATGTGAATTGTTCAACGTTAATTGTGAAAAGTGAATTGTGCGCTATGAATTAACAGTAACCCATCAAATCGGCAGAGGTGATTGTAATAAAGTGTATAAAGGCCAAACCAGGAGAGCAACAGATATACGTATTTCAAAAAGAGCATATAGTGCCTTATAGATTATAAGGATACTTGATCCTCTTGACGAACAGCTTTCAAAAAATCTTTTCTCTGTCTTGACGATAGAAACTGTTTGGCGAAAAAACATTCAAATCGGACAAGCCGTTCTCGAGATACAATTAGTACAGACAGATGGACATTTTTTTTTTTTGCTTTTTCGGACTCCGGGGTGTTCAGAACCTCGAGAAAAATGTTTGTGGACCAATAAAATGTTTGGTCGGGTTGTTTTATTTTGTTCACCATTCTTAACTCGAATATAACTGTAGCGCCTGTTACATTTTATATGATTAATAAACCAATGAATTTACGTTTTAAAAATTATTTTCCTCCAATATCTACACACAGTATCATTCTAAATAAAATATAAAAAACACGATCGGCAGCAATTAAATCCAATATCAAAAACCGTTGTCTTACGTACAAGCAAATACCAAGTATAATGCAATCAATGTTGTTTTGTAAGCTAAGTACAGTAAATTATTCATATACATATAGTATTTAGTTAGGGCTATTCTCATTTCTTCATCTTAACACCACTTCTTCTTATATATGGTGGTATTACGTATACCGATCGATAAAAATAAAAACAAATTTCTACGTGTGAATACTCATATGTATGTGTTTGTATGCACGAGTATATCGTCTTAATATAAATTAACGGTACCTTAACGATGTTATTTGCTTGGATTTTTTTTTCTTATTATTTAATACATCTTCATTAATAAACACTTACACAATATACAAAAACAAATCAAACCATAGAACGTTATACATATTTTTCTATATTGTGTTTTGTAGATTTGAACATACTTCTTCTTAACTAATTTCAATTTTTTATGATCATCCGCAAAATGATCGTCGTTAAATAAATGCCAAATCTTTTGTGAGTGTGCATCTTGGTGTATTCTTTTTTTGGTACACAAGAATTCTAAAGTCAATGAATTTTTGTTCGGTTTTAGAACGGAATAGGCGAGAGTGATCGATTAATAAGTGTTGACAGTTATATTAAATATTTTTGATCATCAACAGTTTAATTAAACATTTTTATAACATTATGTAAGAATATGACATTTAGACGGCAAAAAAGTCATCAAAGTGTGAAATTATCATCATAATCAACTCTGTTCACGACGATCATGTTGTGCACGGCAGCGATCATTTTTATGTTCATTTAATTAAAACACGAATAAAAATGCGATTAAGACTATTTTTATTATGTTTGATTAAAATTTGATTATGACAATTAGGGCGAAGATTAGTGTAAGATTTTAAAATGGGAAAAGGCCATGAGGTCACACGTGGGCGGTGGTGATCAACAACGCGCAACATGATTATTTGGAACAAACATTCGGTTGCTTGTTAATTTGTTTCGGCTAATTGTCCGCGCATGTACGTTACAGTATACTGTATTACCCAACTATTTTTGTTGTACATATACAAACGGTGATCAATTACCCGTGCATAAAAGCAAATTTTACGGATTTCTTAATCCGCATGTGTTGTTGTTGTCAAACAATGTTGGAGTTTTTTTTTTCATTTTCATTATGTTGTTAAATATTAAAAACTTAACCGATATTTAGTACGATGGAAGTTTATTTTTTTTTTTGTTTTGCTTTTAGGTGAATGTAATAACTACGATCTAAATTATGCAATAATTGTAGTTTTGTTGCAGTTAAAATTTGATTTAATTTATAATTGGTTTTTTTCCAAACTTTAGTATAAAATTGTAATCGAATTAAAAGTTTTTTTGTTTCTTTGATACGGATAACAATGGCAAAATGAATGAATGAATCAAAAATAATAATGTGTAAAACATAAAATTATGATTATTAATTACATTCACATAATTACAACAATTAACGCAATTAGTAAATAAATTAGTTGCTAAATAATAATTAATGTTGCTGTTACACAATTTTATCGACAGTAAAATTTAGCAATGCTATAATATTGGGAAATATTAGATTCGCTTCTTATTTGTTTTTGTTGTCTATTTGGTCAAATCATAATTGATTTTGAATTAGATTTTATTAATTCAAATTAATTATTATTACAGTTTTTGATGTGGTTTGCAGAAAACAAAAAAAAAAAATGTTTTATTCAACGCAAAATATAATGGGACCAAAACAACTCTTTGTTTTGGTAAATAACATAAATTACCAAATTTAAATGGTATTTAGAATTTATGTTGCTATGAGAACGATACTTGGTGCTCTGCAATATATTATTACATTGACTGTGTGATTAACATTATTATTTATGCAAATTTGATATGTTTATGCTTCTTGAATTTCTAATTGAATTTGTTACGTTTTGTTATGTAATTGTATGTCGTTTTTTTCTTTGCTAACTTTTACTTAATTAATGTTAGGTGTACCGTAATTTATAATTATGCGTATATCCATTTTGGTGAGTAATAATACGTATCTATATACGTGAAATGGCTTTAATTGAAAGTTTATTGAATAAAATGAAAGATTTGTTATTTTCAACTTGGCTTCCGACCAAGGTATCAGTTTATGGCAACAATAAATTTAATATTAAATTGCGTCGAAAGCAAAGAGATGATTATTAGTGCAGGAATTTTGTGGAAAAATAGTAAATAATTCTAATAGAAACGAAATCTTACAGGGTTGTGGTACTACTTGAAAGCAGTATTTTAGAAAAAATCCCCACCTCTAAAGGTTGAGCCAACCCTGGAATCAGGGTTGGAATAACCAATTTCAGGTGTTCAGAAAAATGAAAATAACTTCTGAAGAGTACACAGCACAAACTAGAAAAATGGCTCAAATGACGAAAAATTTAATAGTGCACAATATTGTATAACATTATTTTTTAATTTATGGCCGTGAAGTTGGCCAAATTTGAGTTAAATGTTAAAAGCAAGTACATTTGTGGAGTTTAACTGTAGATTAGGTTAGGTTTGGGTGGCGGTCCACTAGGACCAGGCATAGACACAGAAAATGGTCCGTAGCCATACCAAAATAATTATTTCCTCCAACTCATTGGAACCAATTTGAGCTGTTAACAAAGCGCTGGATACTCCTGACGTCCATCCTACAGAGGTCCGTCAGGTCTTTGAAGAGGGGTGCCCCTAGAAACTTTAGTCTGCTTCGTGCCAAACGAGGGCAGGTGCAAAGAAGATGAAGTACTCTTTCTTCCTTCTCTTCGTCCTCGCAACTACGATAGTTGTCATGTGAGAAGACACCAAGTCTACTCGCATACCTCCCTATGAGACAGTGCCCCGTAATCACTCCAACAACCACACTGATCTGACTTCGCTGAAGTGAGATCAGCTGTTTGGATCTCGCCAAGTCCAACTTTAGCCAGACCTGCCGAGTTATTACGCAAGAGGTGATACTTGACCATCTGTCATTCGTCAGCTTGCTAGCTTCTTCCTGAAGCAGCAGTTTGCATACCTCAAGAGGCATTTCAATATCCTTTCTGCTTTCTGAGAAGTGGTCTATTGCACCACGTCGAGCCAGTTCATCGGCGTTTATATTCCCTGTACCTATGAAATGTCCTGGCACCCATAATATGTGGATGTTGAACTGAGCTGCCATCTCGTTAAGAGATGAGGGACAGTTCTGGACTACTTTCGACGTGAGGAGGTGTTATTGAGGCGCTTTAATGGCAGCCTGACTGTCCGTATATATGCGAATACCACAAACTGATATTACATTATATCTCAACCAGTCTACGATTTCCTTTATGGCAGTTACTTCAGCTTGAAAAATGCTACAGTAGTCGGGGAGACGGAAGAAGAGATTTAACAAAAGTTCCTCGCAGAACACTCCAGCCCCAACTTTCCCGTCCCGTTTTGAACAATCAGTGAAGAAGTTTATAGCTCCTGGTTCCAAAACTGCACCCATCATCCAGTCCTCCCTGGATGGGATCCAAGTCCGGACTTTGTGCGAAAAGATAGTGATGGGACAGTATAGTCGGTGGTCTTGGGAATTTGTTTGTTGCACAAAATAGATGAGTGCCCTGTATTGTTGCAGGTCCACATTAAGATGGATTTCAGCCGTATGGCACTACAAGCTGCCAACTGTTTGTTACGACTGGCATACGTCTCCACTTGGAACAGTGACGATTTTTTTTTCGAAAATTCCAAACGCTCAATAATTTGAAATTTTTCTTTAATTATAAAATACCATGACCACCATAGTGTTGTGTATACATATGCTCTCATTCATGCTTCCCCAAAAATTCAAATTTGATATTCTCACCGATTGTTATGTAAAGAAATTTTATTTTCCCCTGCATTTACTTGTTTTTTATATTGTCATGTACAAGCATACATTTTTTTTGTGCGAGTTGGTATGTGTACATGTGTTAGGTAGTATGAGATGGAATGTTTATGATGCTAAAATGTTCAATCTCGAATATTCCATTTTTATATCATTGGCTTAAGTTAACGCGTGATATTTGCTCTGGGTGGGGATGAAAGCCGATCGGTGTATCAGACATGGAGCCGAGGCAGCCGTGCAACTAAATATGTACAGATGTTCGTCGTCGTTGTTGGTCTCATTCGCTGTATGTGTGTACATAAACAAAAAAAAAAAAAAAAAAACATAAACATGAATAAAGAGTTTACAATAATAAAAGATAAAAAAAAAAATAAAATAATGAACATGCGCACAGATACAGCGAATGGGACGAACAGCGACGCGAAGAAGAATAAGAGGGGGAAAAATTTATTGATTTTTGGGTGATTGATGTAAAATATTTTTTTGAAAAAAAAAGTTAGTCTAGTTTTGATTTTCGATGAAAAAGTCTGGTAGTGATTTTTGATTGAGTCGGTCTAATTTTGATGTGTTGATAAATTGGCCGCATATTATTTTTTTGATGTTTTGTGTAAATCACGGTCTAGTTTTGATTCTAAAAAAAAAAAAAAAAAAAAGTCAATTTTAGAGTGGGCTAGTCGGATAGCGCTGGTCATAAATAATAAAATAAATGTGAAATTAATTAGTTAATTATAAGTTTGGTTAAAAAAAAAAAAAAAAAAAAACTTTTTGATATTAAGTTGTGCCTTGTGGCCATATTTCTTTTTTTTTTTTTTTGGTTGTTTTGGACAACATTAAAATGCTTTTATAAAAAAAAATTTTTTGTAAAAACAAAGTTATGTAATTACGTATTAAAACATTATTAATATCGTGTAACATTTGTTTAAAAAAAAATAGAAAATAAAAAAAAAAAACAAAAAACTGAATAGTAATATAAGAAATAATAAAATGATTCATATATAATAAATCGTATATTATGTAATTCGTGCAATTATTTGGTGGTGTTTTATTTTTTTTCCCATCTACTGGGTTATTATTGTGATTGCGTATTTAGTAAAATTAAAAGAAATATGTTTCTTTTGGGATGTTCATTGGTGAAGAAAACATTTAATTCCGGTATTTATCAAATCCCGTTGATGAGCGGTGAATGACAATACAAGAAAAATTTGCGAAAAGTATATGTAGCCGCAATCCCGTTAGCTATCGGGACTACATTAAGTTATTGAAGCTGTATTCCTGCCCGTGGGGGCAGTGCGGCAATTTTTGAGGGGGATCCTGCGTCGGCGCTGGTTGCGGTGGTCGGACGGGCCAAGGTGGGTAAGAAATAAAAAGGTACGCTATTAAGGGAAAACAACTTGTAAATTTTAAACTGTAACAGTTGTTTTTTCTCCTCTTGTTTTCTGTATATATTATATATTTATTTTGTGGTCAAACCTGCGATTCGTGGTGGTACACCGATTAGGTGGGGACCCCACACAGAGCGATTATCACGCGATTTTTTTTCCTTTCTCCGTTGTTTGAGTGACTGCGTTTGGAGTTTTCGAAATTTTTCTTTGTGCTTCGCTTCGGTTCGGTTGTCCGCTTTGGGTGTGGTTCGGCCACATAGCGGTCCACTTTTCCGTTTCAGGTACTTTAGTGGTAGTTTTTTTTTCTTTTGAATTTTGCACAGTGATTAGTGAAAGTGAAATTTTAACATAACGTAGAATCAGTTTTAACGTAATTTAACTTGCCTAATTTTCAATTTTTTTCCACTTTTACCGTAACAAATTTTTTTTCTTTGAATTTTTTTAACTGTCGTGTGTTAAGCCGCACTATGTGCGTGTAAATAACTAATTGATCGGATGATGTGAGGTGGGGTCATGCGAAGGGTCGGCCTTTTTCCACCCTTTTCCGTGCGTGCCGTTCGTTCCTCCAGGACAGGCTGTGCTGGAGGGCGGCACGCCACATGAGTTGATCGCGTCGGGGTGACGGTCTCGTTCCGGGGGATTGTCGCTGGGATTGTCATGCGGGCGTCCCTCCTTCATAAATGGCATCGGGAGCCGTCGCGACTGGGAAACAGCATCCCAGTAGGCGGGCCGATGAGGGGAGGCCCGTGTGGCAGTCACGGCGGTAGTCGCCTGGGATTGAGACGGTCACTCCGAAACGATCACTCCCAGCTTATCATTTTCTTTTTGCCGCTGAGGCCGTGGCAACTTAATTTTTAATTTCCATTTGTCCCTCCAATTTTATTTTCATGCGGTTATTCAAGCATGAGTGTATGTCTGAGAATCCCCACGCCGCACCGTGAGCTCTAGCCAGCTACTATACCGCATCAGACCACTACTCTCATGTCTGTTAACGTAATCCCTTGGGGATTGCGTTACAGTGGCGCCCAAACTTTCGGCTAAAATAAATTAAATTTTCGTCTTTTAGTTTTTCAGATTTTTTTAAACTTGTTGTGAGCATCACGTACAAAGTCCAACGCTTGCGTTGTTTGATCTGTACGGATGCTCACATCAATGTTTCCCTTGTCCGGTTGACACCGCATCTGTATTGTAACCAGCGTAAGCTGTTTGATTACATACAGTTGTGAGTGTCAATCCCTATTCTCAGCTCATCGGTTGATTGGGTCTACCATTTCCGCCATGTGGCGTTAGATTGTGGTTAGACTCATTCTTCCTTTGTTCTGAGTTTAGCTTTTTCAAATTTTTATTTTCTATTTGCAGATCTACGTACCCTTAAGTAATTAACTTCAATTTTTTTTCAATTAAATTTATTTTGGTCCAACTACCTTCATGGGGAGCGATCCAAGCGAGTTCTGACTTCGAGTCATTCGACCTCGCTGGATCGTTTGTCATGTTGGTTCCGTGTGCCATGAGCATTGAGATCGCGAACTTGTTGTTTCCACCAATGTGGTGTTGATTGGACAGTTCGTGGTCTCATTGGTCAATGGCACATCCTTAGTTCATTCTTTTGTTAATTTTCTTATTTTGTTATCTTCTTTAATTAAAATTATTGGACCTCAGCGGTATTATTATTTTATTTAACAGTACCCCGCGTCTCATGGTGGAGCTCTAAGAGTGCGACTGTGAGGCCAACGGGGGAGGATACCATTTTATTTTTATTATTACTTATTATTATTTTACCACCGGCCCAACGCATGGCCGCACCAAACATCATTCGATCAACTCCTCTTGTACTTTTCTTGATTTCACTTTCACTCTGCGTTGTTTGCGAGAACTTCATTTCATTACTTCGTTATTTTTCTTTTCTTTATTTTTTATTGATTCCTTTAAAATTAATTAGTCTGACGCTCGTTAATGGATTAAGCCAATTTATTTTTTTTTTTTTAATCGAATTTTTGTTTATATATACATTTTTTGTTACGAAATTATTTCAAAATTAAATGAACGCCATTGAATCATCGTGTGATAATTCCCCAAGTGCGGTTGTTTGATCAGCGTTTGAGTGAGCGGCAGTCAAACCTTGACGCGAGTGAGTCTGTATGACAGTAATAATATTCTCGTAGCTCCTCACGCTTCCCGACTTGTGGATGTCCACGTTATTAGTGTAGTTCTAATTTAATTTTTCGGATTTATTTAAATAAATTTAATTTTTTTTGTTCATTAATAAAAGTTAATTTGGTTTCATTGGTTGACGTTGGATTTTGGCTAAGTGGTTTTAATTTTGTGAATCAATTCATTTAAATTTTTTTGCTAAATTGAGGTAGTTGATAAATTTTTGTTTTAGAAAAAGTTATTTTTGATTAAGAATATTTATAGTGCATCTACGATACTAACACTATTTTTTGAGCTTTGTTAATAAATATAAATGATTAAAAAAAAAAAAAAAATAAATATCTCTAGTGTTTGTAGCATAATTCATTTTGGCTTGGGTAAATGTTATTTTATATTTTTCTAGATACTTCAGTTACAATCGCAAATTTTTGGGTTGTTGAACAATTTTTTTTGGGTTAATTTTTTTAACTTTCTAAATTCACCTTTAGTTTCTACAAGATACCTACACACATTTAATTTTTTTTAGTTACCAGCTTTCGTTGAGTTCAACAGTTTGATTTTTTTTGATTTTGCGGGATTACAAGCTTCATTTCTTTTAATTTTTTTGCTAGCCTATAGTATTTTCGGGTTTTGTTTGTTAAATAGATTTATTTAGTTAATACATATATTAGTATTTCTTGGTTAAGGGGTTATTCATTATTTCCCATATTCTTTAGTTAGTAATTTCTTATTTACCTTATTATTTCATTGGTTGTGGGTCTTACGTTAATGCTAAAAATAAGTTGAATTTTTTTCCCTATACGAGAATACGTAGCTGTCACCGTATATAACCTTACATATATTTTTCTTATATATCAATTTCGGCGCGGTCGATACAGTGTAAACTTGTCCTTACCTTTATAAATTAATTTTGAGTAATTTCGAGTAAAGAAAATGGATATTTTACACCTAAACGGTAGTGAACTTGAGGTGGAATGCGAGGTGCGAGGACTTTCCTCTCAGGATTCACAGGCCCTGGAAAAGTTGCAATCGTTACTAAAGTCTGAACGCGAAGGTCAAACCCTAGCACCTGCCCGGATGCATACGAGAGCCTGCCAAAACCCGCAACGAGAAATTGTTCATTGCCATGATCGATTGATGCAGTTCAAGGAGGATATCGCCACGCTACCAAACTTCAACGTTGAAAAGCAACCTATAGCTGCCAGGAAAATCTGTTCCAAACTTTGGCATGTGAGAGGACGGTTGGAGCGTGCGATATCGTCACCAACTTATGGCGGGGAGGCCCAAAAACAATTAAATGCTTGTGTCCCTTTGATGACCGCGTTGGAGTCGTATTTGGAAGATGAAAATCTACTGAATACTTCGCTTGAGACCACCAAAACTATAGTAATTGAGAAAGCTCCTGAAGAAAATCTCGTTCAAGTTTCGGAACCCACCAGAAATCCAGCAGGTGGCTTGGCCGTTTCATTTTCACCTGATCATGCCGTTCACCAATCACAAAATATACCGGATTCGTCGGCACATGTCGCTGCTTTGCAGCATCAAATCACTATGTTATCCGATCAGCTGCGGGCTATAACTAGTGCCACTCCGTCCGGTGGACTCGCTCCACCCGGTAGGCCAGAGGACCCTTTACCTCGATCATCACCCGTACCTACTTTTGGGGGTAGTCATGTTCCGAAAGGGCGTTCATCTCTGGAGCATGCTATCCCCACTGATGGCGCTTTCATTTCCAACCAGCCAGATACCTTACATAATAGTACGTTTCATGGTCAGCGCTCTGATTTTTTCCCTCGTCCGTATGGTGCAGCGAGCACTTTAACCCCTCCTACCCAAGGGTTTTCTGGTTACCGTTCCTTAGGGCGAAGCGGTATTTCTTTTTCTGGGTTATCGGCTGGTATCACTGTGGACATGTTTTTGTTCCAATTGGAAGTTATTGCCACTTCGATGTGCCTGCGCCCCGAAACCTTGTTAGTAGAAGTCAGCACAGTGTTGAAGGACGTTGCCCTACAGTGGTACTGGCTGTACCGTCGTCAGAATCCCTGTGCTACCTGGACAGACTTAAAACGAGATCTGGTAGAAAGATTCAAGGATCGTCGTACCGCTTTTGAAGTTCGTCGTGCTATCGAGAGCAGAAAACAACAACCAAATGAAAACTTTCTTGATTTTTACCATTGCATGTGGGGTTTATCCTTACAATGTCAAACTCCGTATTCGGACGAAGAATTCATTCAGTTGTTGTTATCTAACATGAAGCCAGTTTTGCAGTTCCATCTCACTGACCGACAATTTTCGACCATAGGGGATCTAATTAAAAGCTGTACTGCTTGGGAAGATACTTTAAAGCGTTGTCCGGTCCGACCGGAATCCGCGACCTTCCCCAGACGTGTTGTCCACGAATTATCCGTGGATTTAACTGATGAAAGTGGGCTGCCGGGATTTTATCCAGACGTAGCGCCAACTGATGTCTCCACCGGGTATACGTTGGCTGCATTTCAGGGTCCGTCAGCGGGTCCGGTCGTCAGACCAAATAATCCAGTCAGAATACCAATAGTTAACAAGCCACCAGCGGTATCTCATGCAGCGACCGGAAATCCTCCTCTCGTCTGTTTTAACTGTCTTGATATTGGGCACACCTTTAAATATTGTCCTAAACCTATGGTTCGATATTTCTGTTTCCTTTGTGGATTACCTGATACTATTTCTCCGAATTGTCCTAGATGTGCGGGAAACCGATCGAGTGGCCAGTGGAGATCGGGCAACCGTGGGTCACAGAATACCGGAGCCCCAAGGAATGCGTTGGAGGATGCGGCCAGCAACACGGATCCGGAACTTCATCAGAGGCCTGCACTCTCTTGGAGAAGACCAGCGGAACAGCGAAAGTCTTCGTAGAGCCCGTTTGCTCCGAAAACAAATCTGGACCTGTTCCGTCTGGTTCCAACCAGGTGAGTGCGGGTTCTGCGGGACTCCCATCCGTGCCAAAATGTCGAGCTGTCCCAGCAGTTAATGTTAGGAACTCCATTGCACTAAATCCGTTCTTCCAACCTATTGCTTCTATGCCTTATACGTCACCTTATAATTCTACACCTAATTCGTCTTTACCTGCTATGTCATCTTTTTTCTCGTCAGTACCGGATATTTCGATTTCGGATATAACTTCCTCAGATTCAAGACCTTCCGTCAAACTTGTTTTTCCAACTCTACCAATCACAAAATCATTTAGTTCTCATCTAGTAAAATTCCCCGTTTCTAGCTTGTTCTCTGCTTCTCAGGTGCAAGCCCGATCTCGCAATTCTAGCCGTTTGCTGCGCTCCAAACGTTATTGGGAAAGGCGGAAGGGTATGCGATCTTTCGTCATATCTTCCATGCTCGGTGCTGAAACCAATGATCTACGGCCGTATGCCGAAGTCTTGGTTAATGATGTTCCATACCGAGGTCTTTTAGATAGCGGAGCTAGCGTAAGCGTGTTGGGTTGTGGATCGGAAAAACTGTTATCAAATCCGTTTGTAAAAATTCATTATTTTCCAACTAAGATCAAAACCGCCAGCGGACAAGCACAGCCAGTGCTTGGGTATTTAAATGCTATAGTCCGATTCAATAACCTCGCTCATAACCTTACCTTATATTTAGTGCCTTCATTAGAACAGCCGTTATACCTTGGAATTGACTTTTGGAATCGCTTTGGGATTGTTCCAAAAGTCTCTTCCTTGAGTATTTCTTCTTTAAGTGATGTCAACGATCTTGCTGATTCCCCTCCTGAGTCTAAATTCCACCTTCTGTCCGGTGAGGATCAGCATACGTTAAATGGCATCAAAGAACTCTTTCCTTCGAGCGCTAAATTGGGCCTAGGTCAAACTTCTTTGTTATTTCACTCGATTGATGTTGGATCCGCGAAACCAGTGAAACAGCGATTTTATTCGGTGTCTCCTGCCGTCCAGAAGCTCATGTATGACGAGTTGGATCGGATGTTGTCCTTGGGGGTCATCGAGGAATCACAAAGTTCCTGGTGCTCTCCAGTTACGCTCGTGCGTAAGGCTAATGGTAAAGTTCGTCTGTGCTTAGATGCTAGAGAACTGAACAAGGCCACCGTTAAGGATGCGTATCCGTTGCCTCTTATCAACGGATTGTTGGGTCGTTTGGATCAAACCAGATTTATATCTGCAATTGATTTAAAAGATGCCTTTTGGCAGATACCTCTCGACCCACAATCCCGCGATAAGACAGCGTTTACGGTACCTGGGCGGCCTTTGTATCAGTTCACCGTAATGCCCTTTGGGTTATGCAACGCTCCACAGACTCTTTGCCGCCTCATGCACCGAGTAATTCCTCACCGATTGCACGATAAGGTCTTTGTGTACCTGGATGACCTCTTAGTCACATCCGCCACTCTGGATGAGCATTATCTCCTTTTAAGAGAAGTCGCTTGCTTATTGAAATTCGCTGGGTTAACCATCAATCTAGACAAGAGCCAATTTGTCCTTAAAGAAGTTAATTATTTGGGTTATGTTGTTGGACACGGTTGCCTCCGCACAAACCCAGAAAAGTGTAAAGCGATTGCAGAGTTTCCCGTTCCAAAAACCACCAAACAAATACGACGCTTTCTGGGAATGTGTGGATGGTACCGTCGGTTCATACCGAACTTTGCTACCTTGGCTGCCCCATTGACTGATCTTACAGGCAAATCGGGTAAATGTCCATGGTCCTCTGCTGCGGAATCCTCCTTTGTTGCTTTGAAAACCGCCTTGACCTCTGCTCCCGTGTTAGCTAACCCCGATTACAGTAAGCCCTTCTACATACAGTGCGATGCCAGTGCCGTCGGCGTAGGTAGCGTCTTGTTTCAAACAGATCCTGATGGGGCAGAGCATCCCATTGAGTTTATCTCGCATAAACTTAATGGGGCTCAGCGAAACTATTCAGTGACCGAGTTGGAGTGCTACGCCGCGGTACTCAGTGTGCAGAAGTTCCGGCCTTATGTAGAGGGGTATCCTTTTGTGATTTACACAGACCACGCTAGTCTACGCTGGCTGATGTCACAAAAGGATCTGTCGGGGCGCTTAGCCCGGTGGAGCCTCAAATTGCAAGCTTTCGACTTTCAAATTGGGTATAGAAAAGGGTCGGTAAATATAGTGCCCGACACTTTATCTCGAGCTTTTCCTGAAGAAACTTCTCCGGAGGAAGACGTTCGTCTAAATAAAAACATTGCGTCTCTTAATGTTCAATTTGAAAATTGTCGGTTTCATCCTGTCTCTTCCATAGAACTAGCGGACATCAATAGTTTACCAAAGTCTAAGTCTGTTCCTGTCTTGCATCTTGATTTGAATTCTCCTGCTTTTCACGATCCTGCTTATGTGGCACACATAGACCAAGTTCGTAAATTAAAAGACGGCGAACACAATTTCAAAATTCAAGACAACAAACTGTTAATTGATCCTTCGTATAGTGCGCGATATTTGGACACTGATCTTCCCGTTTATCGTCTGGTAGTACCATCTCCTCTTGTTGAAAATCTGATTGAGCAAGCTCATATTCCGCCCACATCTGCACATCTTGGTGGTAGTAAAACCCTCGAGCGGTTGCAAAGGCAATTTTTCTGGCCTCAAATGTCTCGTCAGGTTAAAGATTACGTGGCGAAATGCCAAGAATGCAAAAAGAATAAGGGCGTTAACTTTTCCACCCGTCCATCTATGGGAGCTGCGGTAGTGTCCACACGTCCTTTTCAAAAATTATACGTAGACTTTTTAGGACCTTATCCGAGATCGAAGCGTGGCAATACATGTATATTGATTGTTGTGGATCATTTCTCCAAGTATGTATTTATCAAGCCTCTGCGAGAAGCTTCCGCTGCTTTGATGTGTACGTATTTGGAAAATGAGGTTTTCCTGACATTCTCTGTTCCTGAAGTTATTACCTCAGATAATGGCAAACAGTTTATTTCACAGCTCTTTAAAAATTTGCTAGCTAAATATGGAGTTTCGCACATCCGCACACCTGTTTACTCTCCGCAGAGCAACGCTTCGGAGCGGGTGAATCGCACACTATTAGCTGCCATTAGGTCATATGTTGATGATCACGAACATAATGAGTGGGACAAGCATTTGCAAGAGATCGCAGCCGCCTTGCGCAACTCGATTCATGATACGCTGCATTACTCCCCTCATTATTTAGTTTTTGGTCAGCATATGTCGCTTCATGGTTCAGATTATGAATTACGGGCATTGCTCTGCGGAAAGGATTCCAGTGACGTCCACGGATGGTCCAAACCTGATCGGATGAACTTAGTACGAGATCCAATTCTTCATTACTTAAAAGTGGCACATGATAAGGGAGCTCGACACTATAACCTGCGAAGCTCAAACCGTACTTTTCATGTAGGACAACCTGTATTCATACGATCCTTCGCTTTGAGTGACGCAGTTAACAAATTCTCCGCCAAATTGTCAGCAAAATTCAAACCAGCAGTAATTAGTTCGAAAGCTGGTTCGGTATCTTATAATGTGGAAGACTTAGCGGGTAAACCATTGGGGTTGTACCATGTCAAAGATATCCGAGCTTAATTTTATGTCTTTAATCTTGTGCCTGGCTTGAGACCTTTTCTCGGGTGTGGGTCGTCCCCACGTTTGTTACGACTGGCATACGTCTCCACTTGGAACAGTGACGATTTTTTTTTCGAAAATTCCAAACGCTCAATAATTTGAAATTTTTCTTTAATTATAAAATACCATGACCACCATAGTGTTGTGTATACATATGCTCTCATTCATGCTTCCCCAAAAATTCAAATTTGATATTCTCACCGATTGTTATGTAAAGAAATTTTATTTTCCCCTGCATTTACTTGTTTTTTATATTGTCATGTACAAGCATACATTTTTTTTGTGCGAGTTGGTATGTGTACATGTGTTAGGTAGTATGAGATGGAATGTTTATGATGCTAAAATGTTCAATCTCGAATATTCCATTTTTATATCATTGGCTTAAGTTAACGCGTGATATTTGCTCTGGGTGGGGATGAAAGCCGATCGGTGTATCAGACATGGAGCCGAGGCAGCCGTGCAACTAAATATGTACAGATGTTCGTCGTCGTTGTTGGTCTCATTCGCTGTATGTGTGTACATAAACAAAAAAAAAAAAAAAAAAACATAAACATGAATAAAGAGTTTACAATAATAAAAGATAAAAAAAAAAATAAAATAATGAACATGCGCACAGATACAGCGAATGGGACGAACAGCGACGCGAAGAAGAATAAGAGGGGGAAAAATTTATTGATTTTTGGGTGATTGATGTAAAATATTTTTTTGAAAAAAAAAGTTAGTCTAGTTTTGATTTTCGATGAAAAAGTCTGGTAGTGATTTTTGATTGAGTCGGTCTAATTTTGATGTGTTGATAAATTGGCCGCATATTATTTTTTTGATGTTTTGTGTAAATCACGGTCTAGTTTTGATTCTAAAAAAAAAAAAAAAAAAAAGTCAATTTTAGAGTGGGCTAGTCGGATAGCGCTGGTCATAAATAATAAAATAAATGTGAAATTAATTAGTTAATTATAAGTTTGGTTAAAAAAAAAAAAAAAAAAAAACTTTTTGATATTAAGTTGTGCCTTGTGGCCATATTTCTTTTTTTTTTTTTTTGGTTGTTTTGGACAACATTAAAATGCTTTTATAAAAAAAAATTTTTTGTAAAAACAAAGTTATGTAATTACGTATTAAAACATTATTAATATCGTGTAACATTTGTTTAAAAAAAAATAGAAAATAAAAAAAAAAAACAAAAAACTGAATAGTAATATAAGAAATAATAAAATGATTCATATATAATAAATCGTATATTATGTAATTCGTGCAATTATTTGGTGGTGTTTTATTTTTTTTCCCATCTACTGGGTTATTATTGTGATTGCGTATTTAGTAAAATTAAAAGAAATATGTTTCTTTTGGGATGTTCATTGGTGAAGAAAACATTTAATTCCGGTATTTATCAAATCCCGTTGATGAGCGGTGAATGACAATACAAGAAAAATTTGCGAAAAGTATATGTAGCCGCAATCCCGTTAGCTATCGGGACTACATTAAGTTATTGAAGCTGTATTCCTGCCCGTGGGGGCAGTGCGGCAATTTTTGAGGGGGATCCTGCGTCGGCGCTGGTTGCGGTGGTCGGACGGGCCAAGGTGGGTAAGAAATAAAAAGGTACGCTATTAAGGGAAAACAACTTGTAAATTTTAAACTGTAACAGTTGTTTTTTCTCCTCTTGTTTTCTGTATATATTATATATTTATTTTGTGGTCAAACCTGCGATTCGTGGTGGTACACCGATTAGGTGGGGACCCCACACAGAGCGATTATCACGCGATTTTTTTTCCTTTCTCCGTTGTTTGAGTGACTGCGTTTGGAGTTTTCGAAATTTTTCTTTGTGCTTCGCTTCGGTTCGGTTGTCCGCTTTGGGTGTGGTTCGGCCACATAGCGGTCCACTTTTCCGTTTCAGGTACTTTAGTGGTAGTTTTTTTTTCTTTTGAATTTTGCACAGTGATTAGTGAAAGTGAAATTTTAACATAACGTAGAATCAGTTTTAACGTAATTTAACTTGCCTAATTTTCAATTTTTTTCCACTTTTACCGTAACAAATTTTTTTTCTTTGAATTTTTTTAACTGTCGTGTGTTAAGCCGCACTATGTGCGTGTAAATAACTAATTGATCGGATGATGTGAGGTGGGGTCATGCGAAGGGTCGGCCTTTTTCCACCCTTTTCCGTGCGTGCCGTTCGTTCCTCCAGGACAGGCTGTGCTGGAGGGCGGCACGCCACATGAGTTGATCGCGTCGGGGTGACGGTCTCGTTCCGGGGGATTGTCGCTGGGATTGTCATGCGGGCGTCCCTCCTTCATAAATGGCATCGGGAGCCGTCGCGACTGGGAAACAGCATCCCAGTAGGCGGGCCGATGAGGGGAGGCCCGTGTGGCAGTCACGGCGGTAGTCGCCTGGGATTGAGACGGTCACTCCGAAACGATCACTCCCAGCTTATCATTTTCTTTTTGCCGCTGAGGCCGTGGCAACTTAATTTTTAATTTCCATTTGTCCCTCCAATTTTATTTTCATGCGGTTATTCAAGCATGAGTGTATGTCTGAGAATCCCCACGCCGCACCGTGAGCTCTAGCCAGCTACTATACCGCATCAGACCACTACTCTCATGTCTGTTAACGTAATCCCTTGGGGATTGCGTTACATGTTTCATCAAGATATCTAGAGGAGTCAAAAATAGCAGAGTCTCTAGTGCCTGAGTGGATGTGCTCCTCAGTGCACCACTGATCTACAGAGAGATTGTTCTCTGAACTTTTGTCAACAGCTTTTGGTTGACAGTTTTGTCCAGAGCAGGCCACCAGACTATTGCTCCATACAAGAGTATGGATCTGACTACTGCGGTATAAAGCCAACGTACGATGCAAGCCTCCAGCCCCCATCCTTTCCCAATGGCATTTTTGCAAGGGTATAGCGCTACCGAAGCTTTCTTTACCCTTTTCAGAATATTAGGTTTCCAATTTAATTTGCTATCCAAAACGAGACTCAGAAACTTCGCTTCAACTGTAAAAGCCATGCTGAACCCATTTAAAGTGGGAGGATCGATGTGAGGACGTTTATATTTCCTAGAGAAGAGAACCAATCCGGTTTTGTGTGGATTCACATTCAACCCACAGCCATTGGCCCATAGTGAAAGAGTGCCCAGGGCATTTTGCATAAGCTCACTAAGGGTGCCGGGATATATACCACGGACACCAATAGCTACATCATCCGCATAGGCAACCACCTAGAAGCCACCGTTCTCCAGTCTCAGCAACAGGTCATTTATGACCAAGTTCCAAAGTAGGGGACAGTACGCCACCCTGCGGTGTACCTCTGCTTGCAAATCTTCTTACGGAGGATTCCCCAAAACTGGCATTTATGATCCTGCCTCTTAGCATCTGATATCCAGTCCTTGAATGATTCATCCACTCCCAGATCTGAATGTGCCCGAGTTATAGCCCCTGGAAGCACATTGTTAAATGCCCCCTCAATATCCAAGATTGCGTAGTCTCTATATTCGAAAGATTTTCAATGAAAAATACAATAGAATGAAGAGTAGTCTCTACAGATCTCCCCTTGCAATAGGCATGTTGAGATTTGGACAGCTTTTCCGACACAATCATGCCTCTAATATGAGCTTCTATTTGTCTTTCCAGTGTTTTAAAAAGGAAGGAAGACAAGCTAATCGGTGTAAGGTCTTTGGGATTGCAGTGTGAGCGTTTTCTCGCCTTAGGTATGAAAACAACCTTCACTTCTGTCCATTTACTAGGAATGTGACATAGTTCTAGGCTGCCTTTGAAAATAACATCTAACCAGGAAATTTTTAGATCCGTAGTTTGTTAAATATCCGCAGGGATAATACCATCGAGTCCAGGCGACTTTTATGGTTTAAAACTGTTTATCGCCCACAGGATCTTTTTCTGCTAATAATTTGGCCTATGAGGCTACTTGCCCTTTTACCTACTGATGTGCTAGGTACAGATTCGGAACAACCAGGAAAATGAGTCTCCATCAGAAGTTCCAGCGATTCCGCACTGTTAGTGGTCTATATCCCATCCGGCCGTTGAAGATAACTTGAGATGGAAGGACCAGTTGCTAGTATTTTGCGTAGCCTAGACATCTCTGAAGACTTCTCAATTTTGCCACAGTAAAATCTCCAAGAGCTGTTCTTGGCACTTCTCAATTGTTATTTGTAAATTTTGAGGACTTCCTTATAGGAGTCCCAGTCTACAGCAGATTTTGTTTTCCGTGCTGTTTGAAGAGTCTTTTGCATTTTCGACGTGTTTGTTGAATGTCCTTGGGCCACCAGGGTGGCCGAGGTTTACCCCTAGGCCATCGAGCTCTTACGCAGTTTTTGGAGATTTTGGCACCGGAACTGGTAGTGAATTACCCTAAATAGTTCTAAAGGTATCCCAGTTGGTTTTCTTCCTGTTTCTGTAGATTGGACGTTTTGGAGAAGTCAAGTCCATTTTAAATTGAAGATAACAATGATCAGAAAAGGAGTGGTCCTCCGACGCTCTCCAGTTTAATAAACTAATTACCAGAAAGCTTGAGACAAGAGTAACTTCTTGTCTATTATTAGTTGTAAAGGTCGGCTTATTGCCTATGTTACATATATGTAGGTTAGTACTTAAAATGTAATCAAGGAGTAACTCACCTCGGTCATTTGTGTCCGTACTTCCCCAAATTGTGTGATGAGCATTTGCATCACTCCCAAAGATGACTCCAACCTTGCTCTTCTGAGCCTCCAAGATTAGCTCACCTAGAATGATTGGTGGAGTATCCACTTCATCATAAGCCAAAGCCAGGTAAGCTGATACTAGCCAGAGGTTTCGTTTATCGACCTCAATGCTGTCCGCTGCTACATCTCCGTTACTGAAATTTGATAACAGAAAGCAACTTATGTTATTTTTAATGAGAATGCACGACCGAATCTTACCTTCATTTTTCGCGTGCATTAATCTATAATAGGAAGTCTTGAGCCCAATTACTCGGTCTTCAGTGACCCAAGGTCAATGTCATCTTTACAGCATCTTCTCCACTACAGTAAAATCAGAGCCATCCCCTGATGAGAAGTCCTCTGAGAACCTCTTTAAAGACTCCATGGACGTTGACATCTCCATGTCCGTGGAGAGAGTTTCCGCTTGGGTGGCTACCTCCGCGCACGCAGGTGATTTATCAAACACCGCGGTAGTGTCTGAAGCTGACTTCGGAGCCTCTGGCTTGTCCCCGTGCTTTTTGTACACCTTGAGACTTTTGTACACCTTGACACCTTGAGACTGCACTGAAACCATAGTTGATTAAACCGTTGGTTTTTTCCAGTGCAGTCAGTGACTCCCTGTTAAATATCATAGCAGCTGCGACTATAGTCAGCCTTTGCCTCCCCGAGCTTGGCAACTTTCCTGTTGTGCGTTGGCAACTCCGGGTTGCCTACCTGCAACAACTGGAGTATCACCTTCAGATCACTAGGCTCCGAAGGGATGTATACCCTAGCTCTTTGTCTGCAGGGGATCTTCTTCCTATCAATAACAGCCAGGTTGGCTTTGGGCCATACCTCGCCAAGTCCCGCCACTGCCTTCTTATAAAGCAATAGTCAGTTTCACCTGATTCCTGTGCCAGCCCCCATCCCGACAAGTCGTAGGAGCTCCTGAATTTTTCGACAGGACTTTCAGGTAGGTGGTGGCTAAGGCCCCTTCCACCTTCCTTCAATTGGCGGGCGTGATACTGCCAACCTCTTGGGATTAGCCAATAACTGCCATAACTAGCTGATCCTAGAGGACCTTGTTAAAAGGCCTCGTAGCGGTAGCGTGGAGCTTCGTTCTCTTTGCGTTCTTAGGACTTTCCTCTTGAGATCTGATTATTTTTAGCTGTGAGCCAGCTGAAGGGCCTTCCGACTTTTTCCCGGTGACTTTTTTTGCCCGCGCAAGCGTGGCTTTGTCTTTATCCGTCCTGTCCTCTGGCGAGATGTTTTTGATCTTAACCAGGGCCCTCCAAGCCTTCCTTCTAGTATTATAGGTTGGTTTTGAGGAACCAGCTTCATTTGTGCTTTGGATCCGCTTTGTATTTGTATACTCAGATTTGATGACCCGAGTGGTGGGACCAGCCTCGCTTGAGCTTTTGTTCCGTCGTTTATTTGTAGACTTAAAAGCAGGCCTAAAGACCCGAGTCTCGATGTCGACATTTTCCGGATATTTTAGAGAGTCGGACTTTTTTTGTTGTTGTTTGTTTTATTTGGATTCATGATTGGTCCCAAGAGTAGTGGAGAAAGAAATGTCCATCTGTGCTGAGATCCGTAGTACACAGATAAGGCTACTTAATCCAGAGGGCGCCAAGTATCCGGATCCACCGTTAGCGACTGAGCTAGTTTTTAAAGCTGGGTCCCCAGTCTGGTCGATTATCGAATCGGTACGAATAACTCCTTAACCCAGCCCAGCGATTTGTTTAAGGTTGACTCCTTTAGCGCCGTGTTTTAGCCTAGAAGCCAAAGAATCAACAATCTAGTTACCAGCGGTCACCACGTAGAGGTAATACAAGCACTTGTGGAAGTTGCAAGTTACGGAGCTGCCCACAAGTGTCAACTTGAATCCCCCGAGCAACTTCACACCCACTTGGTGGTCAAGTGTAAGTATTTTTAAAATTCCCGAGATAGACACAATGTTTCTCGAGAAACAAGAATTCCCGAAATTTGTGAAATTACATTTCTCGACAAACGAGATTTGGAAAGTCTTTTAAAGTTTCGAGAATTCTCGAGACAGTAATTCCCGATCGCAATCTCTAGTTAAGGGCATCCCCTTATCCGCCACCTGGGGACGTGCCCGATAGGGTTCTTGCAACTTACAAAGAGCAAAAATCTAATTATTCATAATTAGAGTAAATATACGCGGCATGATGATATTGCACCGGTTATTTACCTCGATTAACATAGAAATTTTGGTTAAATGTGTAAAAACATCAATTGATTATGCTTACATAAAAAAACATGATGCTCATTAAGGAAACGGAGTTATACGGATAAATTATTAAGGGCTTTTTGCAGAACCTTCTAGAGTATAGAGCCATAATCATTATGACGTAATTTTTAGATAACTTTTCACTGATTTCCATAGGAATCCATAGTAAAAATTGTGTTTTTTAGATTCAAGTTGTTCAATGAAAAAAGCTGAAATATTATAAAATGTGTATATAAAAGTTTTCTACATATCTTTTGAAAAATATGGTACATCAAAGTTGTCTTTGACGAATTAAAATAATACTTGCTAAATGTATCTTTAGTTTTGCAGCAAAATACGAAAAAAAATTATTTAATCACAAAATTGTCACACGTTTTTAATATTTTGTGAATTAGTTTTGCTTTTCCTACAATTTTTGAACTTGAGATTTCCCCAGGTGGTTGGTATGATTTTACCAAATGTTTACGTCCATCACTGCCATCTATGTAATGTATATTGACTTAATGACCAAACGAATCGTAGTAAGCTTTTATTTCAATTTGACCAGAATGCTGTTGTTATGAAAATTTTATAAATGTTAGATTAAATAAATCAATTATTACAAGAAAACGAAAACGATTTACTTAAGGGACATTCATAAATGTTGAAATTAAAACATTTATGTTATATTTGAGAAATCATAGTTAAGAATTTGTAAAGTTTTCTTTTAAAAATTTGTCTTAGGAAAAAGAGTGATTTCCCATATGTTTTGTGTGTTTAATGCGGGCCTCGGATGATCAATAAGTATTGCCAATATTTCAGTATTGGCAATACTATTGAACATGTGAGGACAATAATTGAAGGATTGTCAATAGACAAAATATTGTGACGATGGTTTGATGAAAACCAAAATATTTTTAATATTGATAAAATATTTACAATGGTATTGATCTTCTGAGATACTTTATTGACAAAATATCAATGCGAAGAGCTGTCAATTTTTGAGGTTGGTGTACATAACCAACAAAGCGAAATAATTACGTATATATGTATAGCGCATTTATGCAAATATAAATATAAAATTAAATTTATAAAATATAATACATATATACTACATGTGCGGTATGGAATTTACAGAGGGAACAAGTCAAGCCTCAAGGGAAACCAAAAGCAATATACCAGAAACCTCCGATAATCAGGAAGCATTATTTAGCTTTATTACCACTTATAGAGAACTTCCAGTTTTGTGGGATATTACATCTAAAGATTACACCAATAGAGATAAAAAAAATCTTTTATACGATAAATTATTAGAAATTTAGAAAACTATAATAAAAGGATCAAATAGAGATAATGTAAAAAAAAAAATAACTCGTTGAGGACAAACTATAGAAAAGAGTTGAGAAAAATCGAAGTATCTAAACGATCTGGTAGTGGTGCCGATAAAGTGTACAAGCCGAAATGTTGGACGTTTAAAGAACTGAGTTTTTAAATGAATCTTCATCTGGTTATGTCGCTCTATCTAGATCTTCTGAAAATGTACCGGTAAGATTAAAACATATTGTAATTATATTATAATGTGTATATTTATTTTCTTCAGTTATTTATTTCCCTTATTAATATTAAGGATATCATCCTGCCATGGTACTTTGCCCTCGTCGTTAAAATAATTTGCAAAACTGTCTCTTACATTTTTTGCAATTATGGACGAATTTAAGAACTGTCCCTTTTGAATTGAAGTTTCGTAAACGTTGGCCGTTTCTACTCCCCTCTTAATTACACCGGTTGAAATATTTTCCACTAACAAATTTTCTTTCATGTAGCTAGTTCTATTTTTGTTTAGAAGATAGTTATGAAGGTAGCAGCAAGCCATGGTAATGGTACTAGCTTTTGCAGGCTCAAGGTTAATTTGATTTTGTAGTACTCTGAATTTTGACACCATCATGCCAAAAGCGTTCTCTACCACTCTTCTGGGACGTGAGAGACTGTAATTGAATGCTCGTTTCCATATATCCAAATTCGACTGACTGTAGGGCTTCGTAAAATTTGGCAGTAAAGCAAATGCCTCGTCGGTAACAAACACATAAGGGAATTTATTTTGCGTATGTGGTATTGTTGACGGAGTGGGAATCCGTAATTGGTTACTCTCATATAAACTCCAGAATTGAGTATGTTTAATCACTTCGCCATCGGAAATGCGGCCATTTACTCCGACGTCCAGCGATAAAAATTCATAATTGGCATTCACAATAGCCATTAATACTACACTATAGAATCCTTTGTAATTGTAATAGAGTGAACCCGAGTTATCTGGTTTCTTAATACGGATGTGTTTTCCGTCTATAGCCCCTATAGCATTGTGAAAGTTCCATTTGGTCCCAAATTCGGTAGATATTTCTTTCCACTCTGATTCGGATTGAGGAATCTACAAACAAAATTAATACTATTAAAATTTATTGCAATTACATAATACATATATCACATTAATGTATGAACAATAATACAACATAAATTGTATGTTTTTAGGACGTCGAATATAACGAATGCGAAGAGATGCCGGAATGTGAGATTATTCCGCAATCTTTCGTTGCTAAAAACACATCTCAAATAAAGCCAAAAGCAGCGTCAATTAAACAGGCCGATAAAACAACCGAATTGTTAAGCATCGCTTGTGAATATTTAAAAAATAATGATGGCGAAGAAGAAGCAATCGCAAAAAATTGGAGCTTAAAATTAAAAAGAATGAAAGGTGAACAAAAGATTTTGGCCGAAAAATTTATTAATGAAATTTTAACGGAAGGCGAACTGGGAACGTTAAACCGGTATTCTTTATCAATTAATAAATATCGAACCGAATATTTGGAAACAAATTTATCACCCACACAGTCCTTATCCAGCGCCAGCAGTAGGGTAATGTTGGAATGTAATAATAACTACGCTCCTCAATATTATACCGATAAAGATTTACAATGAATTAGGAACTTAAACGACTACATATATATATATAAATAATTACTGTGATGATACCTGACTGAATTAATTAATATGATCAATGTGATATGAATTAAATACGTATATGAATTATTTTTAGACAATTTTATTTCTTTTACTTACCCTTATATAATCATTTAAAGTGGAAATAATTGCCTCGGATGTTTCCATAACTATTTGACTTATCGTGTTTGGAGCTACAATAGCAGGATATTTGAGGCATTCAAATGACCTTCCAGTAGCTAAAAACCTGAGGGTTAATGCTAATCGTTCTTCAACCGAAATAGCTTGTCGCATTACAGTGTCTCTTTTAAAAACGATTGGACCTACTAAACTTAGCAGCTCTTCGTAAGAAGCACTACTCATTCGAAAATAGTTACGCACATCTTTTGGCGTAGATAACCGTATTTCACTTAACAAATTTAGATGTGAAAACTTATTTCTTTTTAATAGCCACTCCCTATACCATATTCTGCTCTTTTTCTTTTGATTTTTTTTTTATTGACAAAGCCAAAATAATGGCTACACAAGCTTTACTTTTGTCTGACATGTTTCAAAGTGGAGTATTAACCTGAAAATAATTTTTTTTATTGTTTGACGTTTAAGTGTATTGCCAATAGTATTGGTCGTCTGAGACGATTGCTGTTTGTCAGTAGTTTTTTCCAACATTGACAATATTATATTGGCAATACTTATTGATCATCTGAGGCCCGCATTACTCAGAGAAGTTTGGTTTATTCCTCGTTTCTAATTCCCTTATAAAAGCTTCGTTTCTTAGAATATGGCTTTTTATAATCGAGGTTGCTTTGCTTTTTGTCGCGTTTGAAATTTTCAACAATACTGTAAAATTTTTCCATTTTCACCTGTAATAAGTTTCCGGACAAGCCGGATTTTCTGTCGTTTTTTACTAATTTGTTTTAAAACTAAACCTCTCGAAATTTTCCCATTTAAATTTGGAACATCATTTTCAATATGAAATTAAGTTGGTAGATTTAACGTTTCGTTTCTGGTTAAATACGAAATTTGTCTGCTAGGTAACAGATGTCTACCCAGAAAATTGAACAATATCCAAAATAATTGTTGGTGTATTATTTTATATCCAACATTTGGGGAATAAATTCATAATGAAATATGCCTCCAACTCAGCATATGAATTAAATCCCCAATTTTTCCGGATTCATTGCATTTTAGTAAGTTTTCAATTACCATGGTACTATTGGGGATTTATTTCGTTTAAGTTTAGGTCGGCTTTTCATTGGAGAGTTATTTCATGCAGCCCAAAATACAAAATCTTTGTTTTACTAAACTCAAGTCGTAAAGCTTATTTATTTTATTCCTGATAAGGATATTATCGATTCGTTTCATTTGATATATTATTGTGCTGCCTTCATCAAAATTAACATTTAAAAGTAAAGTATAATTCTGGCTTAACCTAATAACCTGCATATAATTGTCTTGCATGTCATCAATAAATTTTTTTTTTCTCTTGACGACATAATTTGTCAAGACACTTTCAAATTTCGTAAAACAAAATGAATTATTAATTATTGTAAATGAAATAAAATTATATTGCTTCTGACATTTCAATTTGCTCTTCTGCTTCATAATATTTTCTTGCAGTCTGCAATCGAAAAAGACGATACCACTCTAAACAACCCATATTTTGATAATGGATAATATAACAAAAAAGTTCTTAAAGCTAACAGAAAAATACTCCGACAGAGCTCTCCAGGCAACTTGAACTGCATACCAGCATTTTGTGTGTCAAGATTATATACACTACGTACTCAAGACGGAAAATTTATTCGTAATTTATACACTCCCATAGTAAAATTACATCATAAACTCTATCGGTTGCATCCAATACAAAAATAATAAAATGAAAAAAAAAAAAAAATTATGGTCTTAAAATTTTAAGAATCAGCATACAATAACACAATCAAGTTTTAGTGCTGATCTATGGACATAATGGAAATAGAATATAACAGAGCTCAACAACTATTATAAACCATCGATTTTGTTTTACTTCTTATTTCTTATATCGAAACCAATGCTTTTTTACTTGTTATGTTTTTTGTTTTTATTCTTTAAACTTAAAGACTTAATTTTTCTTTTTATTTTGATCGTTTCAGTTAACTTTTAGTGATCGAAGGAAAAGCAAGCACAGGTAAATCGTGCATAATACACAAGAATACATATGTTATGAGATTGGGGTTTCAGCACAATTCAAGTGTTATTATATACAACCCTTACGTACTTAAGAATATATATTTGGATTATTATTTAATTAGTGAAATTTTTATGTGTTTGTTTTGAGTGAAATTATTTTAAGTGAAATATTATAATTGAGTGAAAAAAAAAAAATTTATTATTTACCAACAAAAAAAAAATAAAAAATAAGTGGATTTTACATATTTTATTATGTACATAAAGTGAGTGTGCATAAAAAATTATAAATTGTGGTGTTTTGCTAATTTAATACAGAAAATAAAACAAAAACAAAAAAAAATTATTTTAAATAAATAATTCATATTTTGAATGTAAGTACCCCCCGCACTTAAAATTAATTCTAACCATAGAGTGTATAAAAACGTAAATAAATTAGAAATTTACAAAAAAAAAAAAATGTGTAATTACGTTAACGTATACATATGTTTAATATTGTAAGAAGAAGACGAAGAAAATAAACAAATCTAGGTTAACAATTTCCTTGAACGCTCGTTCGTACACATATTTAAAAGACAATAAACTTGAACTTGACCATCAAGTTTTTTTTTTTTTGCTTTGCTTCTCTCATGTTATGTGTACGCATATAGGAAAATATTTTTTTTTTTATGTTACAAAATATATACTAGATTAATTAATTTTTCTATATGCACAAATGGAACCAATTAATAAATTATATGTTATGTGGTTTAAAATATTTAAATCCTACAACTTGCATAAATTTATCGTCAACACACTACTAAAATGCAATATCGGAAGTTAATAAGCATAAATGAAATTTAAGTTTTTTCGTTTTTGATTGTGGTCAACAACCCAGGTGAAATTTGGAATTTTGGGGCTAATTTAAATAAAATTTGATGATTAAGTGAGGTTATAACAAGTGAAATGATTAGAGTTTGGAAAATTAAATAATTTATCAAATTATTGCCGCGGAATTATTTTTATTTAATATTTTAAAAAAAAGCAAAATTGGACTAATCTGTATTCAGAGCAACAAAGAGCAATTTGTTATTATTATGATTTAATATTTAAAAATTAGCATCGATGGGCTTAAAACTATATATTAAAGTTAATAATGACACCCGGAGTGTATAACTCTTGATATTTGATAAGGGTTTTACATAATCGTATCATATTTAAAGTGTATAGAAGGGAAAGCAGACGTTTCAAATTATTATGTTCCACATTGTTTGGAATATTTAAATTTTTAATTTAACAAACAAATTTAACTTAAAATTATAGTTTAATTATACTTTCCACCGAAATACAAAAAAATTTAACTTTTTAGGTCTTTGTGGTAGTTCCTTGACTGAATTGTTTGATAGGAAGTGAATTGCAGTGAACTGCATAAGTTAAGTTACTTTTTAAATATATTAAAGTGATATTCAGTTGAATGCAGAAAAAATTTAAAAGTAGGTGGTAACAAAAACACATATTTCCCTTATTTCCCATATAAGTGATTTTTAAAATACGTCCCACAATCATTTTCTCTCCAATTCAATGAACGAAAATATCTAAGATCAGAGAGATACAAACACTGATTATATATTCATAATCCAATAAAACTAAAGAAGCTGAATAGTAGACGTGCAGGACGACAGAAACTGAATATTTAGATACGTTCCACAAAATTGTGATTTAGTACTAAACGAAACAATCTTCTCAGTAAACTCGATATTGCTCTCCTTTGTGATATGATTTCGATCCGCTATGCTTAACTAAAAAAAAAACTTAACATAAATAAATCTGAAACATGAAATAATCAAGATGGCGACTTTAGTATTGTCAAAATTAAAATCGATTTGGGTTGGATGGAAACACTAAAATATGTTTATCTTGCAAGTCAACCCACGTTTTAGGGTATAGCTCCTTCTTGCATTTCTAAATCATTTTGTTTGTTAATTGGCCCTTGATAATACGTTTGTCAGCAGTTGATCGTTTATCGAATCGAAGAACAAAGACCACTATAAGATTTAATTTGACATACGATAAAATGCGTTCAAGTAATTCGGATACTAAATTTAAATTTTTTTTCTTTAGTTGTTGCATGAGTGACTTGTCTTCTTTCTTCTAAATTTCGATGGTTGAAACATTGTAACTGGCCCACCCACACTACCATAACGTCATTTCATTTAAATTCTTCGGAGTCCACCTCGCAAAATTAAATCTATCGGATTTTGCTTGCCTGGAACGTGAAACCAATTTGTTTATAGAATAATGTCTTGAATAATTGATGTACGATTGGTAATGAGATAATCACTGCTGTACAAGAATTGAATCAGTCCATGCAAAAACCTTGAGTTGATAATCAACAAAGACTTCATAGAACGAATACTTTATTAATTTGGCAAGTAAAAAACTCGATTGTACCATTCGGGTATGTAGCTACGTCTTATACAAACAGCTCATCCAAATTATTCTGAAAAGGAATCATCACAGACTAAATGTAACTCGATTTTTAATGATCTATACAGGTAAAATATTTTCGTGGTATTTTAACTTGATTAAAATTGTGCACCTAAGTGATTTGGAAGTAGTTCATCCCACTCCTAATGAAGCAGCCAAAATGCTTGAAGCATAACCATTGGAGATAACCATTTGTTTCGATTGTTGCAAGCGATTCAATTTTGAATGTAAAGGTATTAAATTCAGAATTCAATTAACTTAGGCTCCAATATAAATTCTTCCTCTTTGAAGGTCTTGATGAATTTGATCTCCATTTTCGTAAAACGAAACTTTTATTTAATAATACGGATACGATTTTCGATTTTAAATTCAATACCTTTTCCTTGCTGTCAGCAATGCTGCTGCTTTTGGATATTCATTAAAGTTTTCTTTTGCTATTTGTGTTTTAATGTTCGTACCGCACACATTCATGTTTGCTTTATGACATAAACATATTCGGAAATTATTCAACTTCGCAAAACCTTGTTAGCAAGTCGTATATTTCATCATTATTATTTTCTAAAAAAAATACCGAATTCTAATTTTCTTCGCTGATTTGTTGTGTTTTACTCTGTTTGTTGTGATCCAACCAAATTCTGATACCTGTAGGGAGTAGTATTAGGATCAGCTAATTTTACATTGTGAGAGAAAAGTAATCCACTCGCAGTGATTTTTGACATGATTATCTTAACTATGTGTGAAGTTATTTTTATAGTGTAATGTTCGTTTAGATTTCATTCTAACAAGGTTGTTTCCTTTTGTAGTACCCGCCGGTATCGATGCAAGGCTGTACATTTTGACATTCGATTAACCGCGTGATAGGCCAAGGCAATGAACTCAGGACGAATTAATAAGATGTAACGTTGCGTACAAGAGAGAATGATGTTTCTTGTGATAAATTAGGCAACTTGTTTTAAACATACAACTATTTCCATTATAACCTTTAACGTAGACAATTCTGACATAAGTGGTTTGCTCTTTCTTAATTGCGAACGTGATTTTAAGTCCATATTCTTAAAACTGGAGCACTTATACAACCAGCGATCTTGATTACAATTGATACAAACACTTTTATTTTAGCTGATTGCAAAAGAGTTTGTTAACTTTCCATAGGAAAAGTACTTTTGGATAGTTATGTATTAACTCCAGTACAAGTTTCAAGTTTCCCTTCTGATAATCAACTTTAAAATTTATAATTTATGTACGCTAGTTAGTTTTTCGTTTTTATCAATAGCACTTATAAAAATGTCTCTGAATGATGGTCATAACTTATAATCCCCAGAAAATGGTTAATTGTTTATTTTTGGCAAATGAACCAAATTTATATTACAAATTCACCTAGTGATTGGTTAATATGTGAATTTTTGTTTTTGGGTTTTTGATGTAGTGAATATAATTCACTAGATCAGTACGTTCTGGCCAGATACTTTGTGTAAATGGCAAGAATTGAATTTTTTGTAGGTTGGTCGTAGCTACCTGATGAGTAGACCAAATTTTCAGTATGAAACCAAATTACCAACATAGGAACTGAAGGAGTGTTTTCATTTTTGAAGAGTAATATATTGGTATAACTTTTGGGGTAAAGTACGTGGGGGGATTGGCCTCTTTATTTTGTCTCTAAAAAAGCCGAAAAAATCCAATATCTATTGATGAAAATGCTTCAGTAACCAATCCACGCGAATTGATTGATTCGTTTAACAATCGCGTGATAACATGTATGTTCTTAGAAACTTTCCCGCTTGAAATTCTAAATGTAATGTCGGAACCTAGAATATTGCATTCGTTTGGAAATTATCTGTTTAGCAACCTTCTCCTCAAAAAAATCTCCATTTATATTGTTGATGTTTTTTCACACATAGTAAATTTAAGTTTTTCTACTGGTGTTTACCCTTCTAAATTAAATTACTGTGTGCAGACCGCTTTCTGTGTTTGGTAAAATCATTGAGAAGCTCGTCCATTTGAGGGTTACTATAGTTTTTTGGACAGTACCAATTTTTTTGCATGACAGCCAGTTTGGCTTCAGAAAAACCAAAGGCAGACAAAATGCTCTATTCGAATTCATTAACTTTTTGTACGAAGGACTTGATTAGAGAAATACGGTTGGGTCTATTTTTATTGATCTTACGAAGACCTTCGATATGGACCTTCGTGGGGTTTCATGGGGTCCCTTTGGTTTGGTTTTGCCCAAACTTATCCTACAGATCGCACGTTATTAAGATTAAAGGTATTAGGAGTCAGCCTAAAATCTTAAATGATGGCGTTCCGTTAAGTTCATTGCTGTTTTTGCTATATTTGAATTCAATTTTTTAGATTGACTCTGGTGTTCAATCGGACCTAATCTTCCTGAAGAACTGGTGCTCCGTTCAGACAATGTTCCTAATGTTTTTTATCACGTTTGTAACTGCGATCAACTTGCTTGTAACGATGTTTCTGTTAAAATTGAATTCGTTGAATCTTTTAAGTACTTAGAAGTAACTGTGGATAACACTATGCGTTTTGAAGGCAGCATATCGATGACCTTCGTAAATATCTCATAGTAATGATTAGGAAATTTTACTTACCACGTAGAGCATGCCCAACTGAAGTTTCAGGAAATATATACTTTGCATTAGTCTACTCGAAATTTGTCTATAGCTTAGTTTGTTGGAATGGCACTTACTACACCAGAATCTAACCACTCTTAGGATAGTTAGGATAATTTTAAATGCACAGAGGACCTCTGGTGATATTTCCACTTAGACATCTATTTGTACTCAAATTATTGAAAGCTTTTTTGTTATGATTCTGAACCAGCCAAAGGTCAGCACTAGTTACAATTCAAGATACAAGAAGATTTTACACAACGAACTTTCAAAACTCATTTTTAATTTGTCCTCCCAAAATGTTCAAAAGCCTTCCGGATGAAATGAAAATTTGTGTGAATCTCAAATATTTTCAATACGGTCTAAAAGCATTTTTATTCGAATGTGATAGTGTGAGTGGTTTGATGCAATTTCAAGTATATATAGCAAGTTTAAATTTTTATTTATTTATTGATTGTATAACTTATTTTACTTTCTTTTACTCTAGTAAAATAAAGTATAGTAATCATGAAAATTTTCGACCTTGAGATTTTTAGAGATTTAACTGTTTTGAGGTCCCCTGAGTCCGAAAAAGTGGCTTTCGAAATGGTGTCTGTCTGTCAGTCTTTGTCGTCTCTACAGCCCAGATGGTTTAACCAATCGAACTGAAACTTCAGATTTAAGCTTTTTTCATTAATTGGGAGGTCTCAGTGAATTTTACTCCAAATCGGGTAAGCGGAAGTGGCCACTCCCTTGGTCCAGAAAATTTATTTTGCAAATATCTTAAAAAGTATAAAGTTTACAAAAAACTACTTAATACAAAATGTTTCCAAAAATTAATAAAAAATAAAAAATAAATTAAAAAAAAAAAAAATTAGAAAGAAAAAATTCTCAAAACTCTCTGTTCGTAAAAGAAAGTCGTGTGTTGGCCATCCCTCCATATTTTTAAATGTAAACCTTTAATCTTATGTTTAATGAAACTTCTTTTAAAATTAAAATGTATTGCAATCAACACTGGATTTTAAGCATCCAGATTCTTGTTTCCCTTTCAAATTTTTAGCGGTAATCGAGTACAAATTCAGTGGATCACAAATCCACTATATGTCTATATTTTTTTTCACAAGGTGCAGAGCAGTTCACTATTGTTTTTGTCTGCTTTGATTGTTTCCTATGGGAGAAATAAGGCAAAATTCTACACCAATTGACCTAATGGCTTAAGATGTTTAAAAAAAAACTTGAAAACTTGGTTAGCATACGAGGAATTACTGTCTGTAATTGGTTTTTAAACACACAGAAAAGCGGTTAATTTTTCAAAACTAAAGGGTGTTCCCGAGGAATTAGAGCAACCAGAATAAATAGGGGCGCAGTTGGTTAAATGCGGAATAATTAATGATCGTATTAATTTCAACTTAGCGTCCCGCGGAGTGCAGCTTTTATGGGGCCATAGCGTCCTTAACGTAGCATATATTCTACCACATAATTGGGTTACAGGATCATCCCAACTAAGTTTTTTATTCACCAATAACCCCAAGTTTCTAACCGGATCCACAATCTCAATATACGCATTGCTAATTTTGATATTATAATGCTGAAGTTTGGATAACATTACTTTATTACTAGTTAGGAACATGGCTTTGGATTTTAAGGGGTTGATTTTATTATGATTGTTATTGCTCCAAATTAAAATTCTTTCAAATGTATCGTTTATTCTCAGCACGCAAGCATCCACATCGCTTACTACTGCCGAGTCATAGATTTGCACATCGTCTGCAAAAATATGAAATTTTACCGGAGCTACACTGTTTCTGATATCATGAAGCCAAAAGCTTAACCGCAGAATGGGAAAAATTAAAGTTTGAGCGCAACTTATGGAGCAGAACTTTATTGTTAAAACTGTCAAAAGCTTTAGAAAAATTTAGAAGCACAAGCAAAGGCACGTTACGTTCTGCAACAGATGAACTAAAATCATCTATAATTTTGATTAATACAGAAGTTGTACTATGTCTTTCTCGAAACCCGGACTGTAGATCGTCAACTAAGCCAAAACTAGAAATATGATTCATCATCTAAAACTTCATAATTTTTTCAATTACCTTAGATAAGCAAGGAAGTATACTGATTGGTCGAAAGTCTTGTATAGTTTCAGGCTTAGGTACCTTCCCAACAGAAGTTATATGTGCAATATTCCACCCCGCCGGAAAAACAGATTTAGTCAATGCAGTGTTAAAACAGTGCTTATTGACGGTAGTAAAAGTCGACTGAAACCTATAGGGATACCATCAGAACCTTGTGCTTCAGATCGAATATCATCAATTGAATTACATACTTCCATAATGGAAGCATTCCTAAAATAAAAACATTGATTATCAGTTGACGAAATAGCAGGATTCTTAAGAAATTGATTTTGCACAGCTACCTGGGAGCATTTTGCAAAATGATTTGAGAACTCAGTAACAAATCCGACACGGCAGTTCGTTTGGTTTTTGAAAGACCATATTTTTGAAAATTACGCCATAAAATCGTATTGGGTAGGTCCAAATTAAAAATATTACTTTTAAAATATTGGAGCTTTGCTGCTTTAATCATCCCATTCACCTTATTCCTGTACTTCTTATAATGACTAAATGAAATACGATTTTTATTTGCTCTCCAAGTTGCATGAAAAAAATTTCTAATATTCCGATGGTACAGTATAGAGTGATTTAATGAGAAAGATTTGCACGGTGGCTAAAAACAAATTTTTCTTATGGGTGACACACTAGTGCATTGAAATGCTCCAATTGATTATTAACATCCGGAATGAAGGAAATTACTCCCCAATTAAGCGAATTTGCTGCAATAAGCAAAGCATTTTGATCTACGTTATGCAATGATCGGAAATATCTAAAGGCGTCCTTATCATAAATATTAATATCAAAATTAGACGAGCCAAAAATCATATCATGGGTTGTAAATAGTCCAGGAACTGAAATTTGAGTAAAACAAATTCAATTTAGGTCGATTATTCAATAGCAACAGATCAAGACAAGTCATACTTCTATCCACAAAGTTAGTAGGGCAATATGATGCAATTTCTAGGTCTAGTGAAAAAATAAAATCCCTGAATGTCCGGAAGAATATCGCTATATTTGCCGGCTGAGCCTATCAAAAACTTCCTCAGTCTATTTACAAATTTAATACACGGAGGACGATAAAAACACCATTTAAAACTTTCTCATTTAGGGTATTATACATTTCAATGAAGATGAAATCAAACGAAGAGTCAAGAGTACTTTTTTTGATTAATTCGTAACTCAAGTTTTTTTTAATATACAGGGCTACTCCTCCGCCACGTCTATTCAGGTCATCAATTCGATCCTTCCGAATAATGTTATAGCCATCTAAATTAACCTGAATATCAAAGTGTCTCTCTTTAAGCCACGTCTCAGAAATAGCAATTAAATAAAGAGGCACACCTTTAACAATAGAGGTAAATTCGAGGTCCATTTACAGTAACAGCAATCCGATTACTCCAGCAACCCAAAAACCACACCAGACAATCACTTTCTGTGGATGCATCGGAGTTTTTATTATTTTTCGTGGATTTTCTTCAACCCAGATTCGACAAATTTGAGCCAGTTCAAAATTTGCTCTGTCGCTAAAAACGATTTGGTTGAAAATATTCGCATTTTCAATTTTTTTTTTTGTATGGCCTTACTTAACCTAAAGTCTGAACGCTTTATTTTTTGTCTTATCTGAATCTTGTGTTCCTTCAAATGATGATCCTTGTACAAAATGCTAAATAAAGTGGTTGGTAATGCGTAATTGCTGTTAATGATAACGAATACATATTTTTGAACTCTCTATCAATTGGTCACATATGCAATAAATTAGGTACAAGATATTCTAGCATCAAAAAAAGAAACTTACCTTTTTTTTTGCGGATTGTCAGTGGCTTCCAACTCCGTTCCCTTCCTCACTTATTTTTACGGATCGTGAAGCCGCTGGCTTCGTTTTCCTAAAACTTCGTTTTATGTCGTATCGTTCATACAAAAAGTTGATCCTAGAGATTTTAGAAATTGACCATATAGTAATATAATAACTAGAAACTTTCCCATCATCAAAAAGAATCTCCCTTATTTTTGCGGAACGTCAGTGGCGTACAACTCTCGTCATAAGATTTTGCCAATTAGCCACACATGCGTAGTGAAGTAACTAGAAGATGTCCTAGCGTAAAAAAACTCCTCACTTATTTTTGAGGATCGTTAGGAGTTTGCAACACCAAAAGCCTTTTCCAATAATTTCAAAGTTTTGGAAGCCGAAATTCTATTTTGAAGCAAAATTTGATGAAACTTCCTTTATGAAACTTTTCACTCATTTTAAAAATAGAAAAATGCAGTTTCATAGTGAAAGCAAACAAGCGTATCTCATGGACTACTAAAGATATTGACACGAAATTTGACAAAGCAGCAACCTGTTAGGGTGTTACCAACCTAAGAAAAGAAAAAAAACTACTCATTTTGGATAAGCCCGTGAGACTTAATTGGAAAAGCCTTACTAGTCGGTTAAGAAATAGCCGAGTTCCATCCTACTTGGTAGGATGGGGTATTCCAACCAAAATCGGTTAAGAAATAGCATATTCTAATTGGCCCACTGCTTGCTAAATGTTGATTTTATGTTGTAAATCATTCGAAATTTTTTAATCGAATATGGCAGCCTTGAAGTTTTACTTTAAACTCGGCTACAATACAATTTGGCGGAAGAAATTTGCCACTTACATTATAAACTGTTGTTAAAGAGGTCACACAATAATTAAGAAATTGACTACAAGTTGAACAAAATTGCTCAGGCTGGTTTTAGATTTAGACTCGGGCCGCAAGCGAAACAGTCAATTGTGAGAATTAAGACAAGAAATTCATGAAGCCACGAGATGAGGTGCAGCTGTCGATAGAAGATAGACAGATAGGAACCGTTGCCAAACGAACAGGTTATTTTGCGAGATCGATTGCTCCAAGCTTTTGCGCGTTTGTTGATTTAAAAAATTGATGCGGAAGTCTAGTTAATGAAAAGTTAAATAGTGGATTGAAAAGTGAGTTGAAAGAAATTATTTAAATTTGGTAATGTTACCGGTAATATTACCGGTAACACGGGTAAAATAGGTAACACACTTTATATTCAATATTTTAATTCCAATTCCAAGTCTTTTCTGCCCAAAACTTTAGTGATGTCAACAAGATCTCTTTTGAGCACCAAATCCTTGACTTCTTCGATGTGGTGTTCATTGGTAGACGTCGAAGAAAGCAAGGTCGTCTTCAACACCTGCAGTAAATAACAAATTTTACATAAATATGAGTTTATGATCAATTAAACTCTTAATTCAATGTATCAACATCATCCATACACGAATTATTCTTACTTTCCTCCAAGTCATCCTCTTAGCAAATGTCATAACTAGTATTTGATTCAGCGGGCAAATACTCCATCTTCGTTATCCACACTTCCTTCGTTCGATCTCGACAAGTTTAAGTTGTGCAAAATGTACGTTAGTTTTCCTGCACGATCATCAATCAATGGATTGCATGTTGAGCCATGTGTATAAAACCATAGGTACTGAATGCGCTTTTCATTGCAGATTTCGATGCAGGCATGCTCAAAATATCAACCGCCAAGCACTTAAAGGTGAATTAGAACACAATCCCGCCCACCAAATTTTACCAGAGAGCTGCTCACTTACAACCACAAACGGTTGTGAAAAAAGGTCACTTCGAACATTGTAATGCGCTAAAGACTCATATATTTTGTTGCCCTTATATTTTTTATCTTTATATTTTGGGTGAAGTTCTGCGACATTAAAAATAAATTCAGTCGCATCAAGTTTCTGTGATTCCAAAAGACTCTTTCCTCGAATAGCTGGTTCAAGCAAATTTGAGAATACTTATAAGTTCTTCGTAATTAGCGCATTTATTTTGTTCAAAAGTTTGTTTTATATTAACAAAACAGTACATCACTTTAGACAAAACAGCAAACTCTCAAAAGAAGATGGCCATTTAGCAATCGGAGGTAGTACACAGTGAACAATTTCGAATAGGAGATCGTAGATACCTTCATAACTGACTTCACTTCGTCTTCGATAGCCAGTGCCTTCAGGGTATACCTTTTGTAGCATAAACATAGATCGAATGTAGCATGAAAAATGTGCGAGTTTTTTTATTTCCGAAACCATCCGTACGACTGACTGAAAATTGTAAACTGTTGATAGACTGAATCTTGAAGATATCGACAATAAGCAAGTTACTCGGTAATAAAGGGATAGCTTTGTTAACCATTTTTCGGGACGCTTTATTTTTCGATCCATTGTCAGTAATAAGTACAATAAATTTATAAATCTTGACGTCTTTTAACACCGCTTCAACTTTCTCGAAACGCAACTTTAAAAGCCAAATGTCGATTTTCCTTAGTGAGTTGATTTATAGAAAAAGGCTTTTTTTGTATTGATGACTTAATTTATTATGGAGTGCTTGCGTATGTTCGTCCAAGTATCGGTGCCGGCAATTTTTGGTAAGACTCACCTTTCGACGCGATGGTACTCAAGTTCCATCAATTGATTGGAAAGTTGATATTTCGAAGGAAGTTTATAGAACCGTCGCAATTTCTTCAAAAAATCAATACAAGCCGACTTTGTAGTTGAGCCTAATGGAGCACCAGAAACGAAAATTGCTCGAGTAATAGCTCATCGACCATCTGGTGCTATATTGGTCTCATGTTGTCAACGAAATTCCAGCATACTAGAGGCTTTCATCGACTAAGACGTTGCAGCCACTTTTCTAGTTGAAATAGTGATTGGTTTTTTTCCAGACAGAGCGATGGATCATATTCAGGGTGAGATTACAGCTCTATTACGTATTTCCTAAATGAATATGTCAATGAAACAGGTAAAAGGTGTAGATTATTATATTTTACAGTAAAAATTTGGTTTAGTAGGTTAATAATACATAAGGAAGTATGTATAATGCAGTGGTGTCACAACTCTTTTTTCTTTAGACTAGTTGAGTTGTTTGGAAAAACATTTTTAAATTATGTTATCGATATTACCATGGTAACTCCACTTTTGGTAATATTACCTAAAATTACCTATTTTACCGATAATATTACCTCCGAGAATATTATCGTTTACATCACTAGCATATAGTGGAAAACTGTAAGTTAAAAGCACGGGTTTAAGTAGTCCTAGACTTTAAGCCGCTAGCTAAACAAAATTGTATTCGAATGCAAAATTGTATTTGAACAAGAACAGAGCAAAAGTCAATGAAACCATTAAATGAAGCATTCCAATCAAAATACGATAACAAACCAGAGCTTTCAAAATATGAAAAGAAAAAAGAGCGACAATCAATGTAAAATGAGCCACAGCAACCAGAAGAAAACCCGCTCCATATTCCAATCGCAATACGGATCATTGTACTTCTGATAATACCGCCCTTTCTAAGCAATTTACCATATCACTAAATAATTCTTCCTCCGACCTTAGCGGCCTTTATACAGGGTGATTTTTTTAACCTGATATACTCAAATATCTTGGAAATAAGCACTCTTCGAAAAAAGGGTAAAGATCCAAATTTAATTATTCCATTGGGGAAATACATTAGTGATAAAATTAGTACCCCTTCCTCCTTGTAGGTGGGGCGGGGGGTAACTTTGAAACTAAAATATTAACTCCTATTTTTTATTGCAGATTCGGATTTTACGGCTAAAAATACGTAGAATTTGACTGAAACATTTTTTTCGATTCATGATAAATGGCGCTATAATTGACAATATTCGTCACTATGACGATAGGGTTACGATAATAAGAAGCCATTTTCAGTAATACAAAATTTAAGAAATACAAATTGTTTAAGACTAACTTCGAGTATTCACAATGAAACCGTGGTATTTTTATTGCAGACGTACTGCAGAATCGTTTGTGTAGGTTCTCAGTAGGAGAAATCGAAAAAAATTGAATATCGTCAATTACAGCGCCACCTATCATGAATCGAAAAAAATTGTTTCAGTCAAATCCTACGTATTTTTAGCCGTAGAATCCGAATCTGCAATGAAAAAAAGGGGTTCATATTTTAGTGTCAAAGTTACCCTTCGCCCCACCTATAAGGAGGAGGAGGAGGGGTACTAATTTTTACACTAATGTGTTTCCCCGCGGAATAATTAAATTTTGGTCTTTACCATTTTTTTCGTAGAGCGCTATTTTTCAAGAAATTTGAGTATATCAGGTTAAAAAAATCACCCGGTATATTCGAAAACTATTAAATTGCAACCTAACAATAATCATTAAAAAAATGCTTTGCACCATTTGCGAGAAAAGCTTTGAAATTTCAGTTTTAGTTAACTGCAATTGGCCAAAGTATTCATGTACGAAAGACAGAGACTTAAATAAGAAAGTGAGGAAATTAGGATGCTTAAATCAAGCCGTGAGTACCATCAGGCACTCACATATAATACTTAGCTAATAAGTAGGTGCAGAAAGCGTTTGGTTTCGAAGAACGTGTTCGGTCGGTACTTGAGCACCCATAAGCCGAATTAGACTCAACGTTTTTCCATCTAATACTGATTCTTTGTCTTCTTAAAACGATTCTTTTTGTGACTTTAGTCTGAAATCTTGAAATAAACTAACCTTGGATGTGCATTTCGGAAATATCTTAATTCTATTAAATTTGTATTGTAAATTCACTACTAACAATGGGCCCGATTCTAGAGCCAGTATTATTTTATTTTGCCACTTCCTATTGTTCAACATTTATTTTCCGTAAAGTTTTAACCCTTGGATTGCGGCAAAATCGGGATTTAACTTTCCAAATTCTCAATCAGTTTTGTATTTTAATAAATTTTGTTAATTTTTATTAATTTCAACCACAAGACAGTTATCAAATTCTTTGTTTGAATGAAATATTTGACCTCCTGGCTGGAGCCCACCATTTACAAGTTACATTACTACCAAGCAATAAAAAGCTAAAACATTATCTATTATTATTTGTGGGAGTCCAGTGCATTAATTTTGGAATGGTCCACTTACAAATTGAACAATAGTGTCTCTAATTGTACAGTTACCCCATAAAATATCATAATCCAGCTAAACAACAAACAAAAAATTGACTCTATTGACCCATATCTTCTTAAACACAATGTTTTAGAATTTTAAAACTGTCTGCCTACAAAAATTTAAATCTTATTTCAACCCATTCTTAACACAATAAGATATACCGTAAACAATGACAACAATATTCTACGATATATCAAAATATAGACGGGTGAATCATAAAAATTTAGAATCAAATAAAATTTATTAAAACCCGATCAAAAAACACTGTTAACCTATCCAATAGAACCCATTCTAATGATGACTATATAAAAAAAAAAAAAAAAAAAAAGTTGTCATCTTAACAAAAAGAAAAATATCGCCGCAAACAAGTTTTATTGATTCACCTTAGTCGCGATCATAAAAACTTTAATTTTTTAGACGATGTGCATTAGGTTTGTAAAGCGATTTTATATAAAAATCTGGGTCACTTAAAATAATTTGCACATACGGTAATATCGAATCAAGCCGGCTTTTATAGAGTTATTGCCCTTTATTGTAATTTTCTCACTTCTTCATCTTAGCTGCTAAATACCGAAAATAAAACGGTTTCTTGACTATTGCCGCGTTATTGTTTTTTCGTCTGCAGATGACGAAATTACTTAAATAATTGATTTAACAATAATATGAATATATTAATATAAAAAATTGTTTTGGTCTAACTGTTTCGCCATTTCATATACAAAGACCAAAATAAAACTAATTTGTATCTTAAGACAGTCTAGATGAAAAATAAGATTTCTACGTTTCTGCAATGTTGACCTATTATTAATTCACCTCACTTAATTATGAATTGAGACTCAGTTACCTGTATTAAAACAAGATATTCTATATAAACCCTATTCCCAGTTATTTCAAATAATTTATGTGTGTCGCTTACAACCGCTTAAGATTCTTTTCTATAAATTGTTTATTTAACGAACGATTAACTGGAATTCTTTTCATCGTTCTTGTGTTACTTCAACAACAATAAAATTCTGTAGAATATTTACAAAAATCTTTCAACAAAAAAAAAAAATTTAATTACCATAACAACAGACTAATGCGCGGTGTAATCAAAATCTCGCGCAGATATAGATTGGGTTGTTCTTTAGTTTAACGGCGTATATCAATATATCTATTCTGGTGGCAGAATATATATTAAATAGAACTGTAAATTACGTATTCTGATATCATTAATCCTGAAAATAAATAGTTTTAATTAGTACTATGCGCCATCTTCATATATAGTGTTTTTGTAATTAACACATTTGTGTGATGCGGTTATGTCATAATCGGTTTATTAAAACTTGTTTGTGTATAGGCAAATTATAAAACTGTCGTCTGCATAACAGTTTGTAATCGAACACCAACCCAAAGTTACAAAAAAAAAAATACGATACTCAAACCTTGTTTAATTTACGTGTCCATTTTTCACTGAAAATGAAAATTAGCCTGAAGTGGTACTTTCAATTCCATTTGAAAAGAAAGTCGAATAATTTCTCAATAGTGTGTGCTGATTGGAATTGGAATTTTTTTCACGTTGGAAACTTAAATTTGTATTTGCATCTAATTTGTAAAATGTGAGTGAAATATTTAATTAACTACAATGAAATTTAACTCAATTTTGAATATTATTCCAAGCTTTGCATTTTTTGAATTAGTAGAGTTACATGCATTGCTATGGATGTGGGTAAGATTCAGATTGATGATTTGGAGTAAGTTAGGCTTTAATCTATAATTTAATATGCGTGAGTCTCTGCCACTTTATTATCGAGAAAATTTAAACCGAATTCTTGGCAAAATTTTTCTGTGAAGCTCTAAACCAAGAAATCGTGACATTTCACGAAAATTTTATGAACTTTTTAATCATTAAATGTCAACAGTCGGATTTTTCCGAAAATTTAACCTCTTTGAGTGATATAAATTTAATGAATTTCCAAAAAAAAAAAAAAAAATTAATATCAACAATAAGAGATCGCATTTCTTTTGTTTAAGAGCGAGATTCCAAATACAGGGTGTCCCAATAAGAAGTTCAGATTTAAAAATGTAATAAATTAAAAGCGGCCTAATATATTTGCAAATTTATTTTTTTGTTTGAAAGTACAATCCTCCTGGTTATTTATGGAAAATTCGGCTGGCCTTGGCATACTCCATTCGGTCGGTCCAATTTCTGAGCACATTTTGGATTGTGTGCGGATCTATTCCGGCAATGGTTGCTTCAATATTGGCTTTCAAATGCTCAATTGTTTGTGGATTGTGCGTATAACACTTGTCCTTCACGGCACCCCATAAATAAAAATCCAAAGGCGTCAAATCACAGCTGGTTGCGGGCCATTCCAATTTCGCTATTGTAACGCCCGATGTGTGGCATGGCGCACCATCTTGCTGGAACCAAAGATCGTCAAAACCAATATCTTCAAGATATGACCACAAAAAAGATGTTAACATGTGGCGGTAGTTGATTCCGTTGACTGGAACGGCCAATAATACCGCCACGCCACAAGCCGCACCAAACAGTAACACGCAATAGATGCATTGGCCAATTTTGTTTGTTTACGAACCCCCGAGGGGGGGGGGGGGCTTTTTTGAGCAAAATCCTCATCAATTTCAAGTTTGTAGGAGGTCCACACAGCGAATCGATATTGAACGTTTCTGTCAAAGAAAGAATGACATTAGTGTTGCCAGAGCCAAAATAACCCATATATTAAATCTGAACCGGTTATTGTGACACCCTGTCTTATGGAAATTGAAATTAAACCTGAATACGACTAGTTTCCCAAAACAAAGGAAAGAATTTACAACTCGAAAAATAGAAGCGAGAAATTTGGGTCGCTGTGATTTTGTCGCGTTAGTCCATCGATATAGGAACATAGCCCTAATTTCCAACTCGCAGGTGATTCGCTTCTTCCGTTACTTCGATCCCTTGTTACAAATTAAACCTTCAGTTTTTAGATCGTTACAACTTCGTAGGACTCAGAATATCAAGCAAAAAATTTAATTTGAAAAAGAAAGCTTCAGTTTATAGAATCTTACAACTCTGGAACGGGAATATAGAAGCGGAAAATTTTCGTCAGGTCCCTGAAAATAACTGTAATTCTATGGGAATTTATAACTCGACTGGTTGTAAAATGGGGCTGCTGAAAATGAAGTTTTTTTCGAAATCTTCTTTTTCATATAATTTTTGGGGTGTTATTTGGGAACTTATTTCATAAGGAAATAAGCTCCCAATGAAAGAAATGCAATAACGCCTCAAAAACATTAAATAACGTCCAAATTTTGGAGATTTATTTCGCTCTAATTTTCAATAAGTCCCCAATGTTATAATTGGGGACTTATTTCATTTATCGCTTGGGAAGTTATTTCCTGCAGTCATAAAATGGAACTAGAAAGTTTCGATTGCATGTTCGTAGTTGAAAAATAAAGAAAATAGACAACTCTCAAGTCTCATTTGCCGACCAATTGACAGTTGACATTGAATTCCTAATTAAGAAGGTGTCTACACAATTTCTAAATGCAAACTGAATGTAAACGTAATGTCGACTAGGTAAATGTGTCACTTTGCAATAGAAATGTATTTTTCCAAGACAGGCTAGAGTTATACCAGGGTTATTCAAAATTATGAAAACAGTCAAATATCTGGAAGAGATTGAGTTAAGGTGCACACAAAATCTGTTTGGTTTAGTAAAAATGTTTTAAATGATGATAATTATTTAACCTTGTGAATGACCTTGAGCGGATTTTCAATGTCATCAGGTTTCAAACATATTGTTTTATAATTATGACGTGATCAGTTTTAAATGTAAAACAATTTCAGTGAGAAATTGTTTCTAATTCTCATTTCAAGGTCAAATAAATATCATCATTAAAAAAAATGTTTACACCATACAAATTTGTGTTGTGTTTTATTTTTAAACAATTGTTCGAGTAGTAAATTGCGTGGTGTGATGGTTTAGCATTAGTGGTATCCATGTACCGTTTTTAATGCTGCCCGTCTAAAAAGCTTCCTGTACTTTCAAATAGAAATAAAATGAGTAAGTAAAGGCACTAGTCGAATGAGACAGTAAAAAATTTTGTAAACTTAGAGGGAGAATTAAATCATCATCAATTAAATGGATTAAACAAATCCATTGTATTAACAAGACTCCGCGGGAACATTGGCCAAGACTTTCGTTTCTCAGGATATGAAATTAATGCAGAGTTAATGCGGAATCCAAGATTCAAAATCGAAAATTTAAAACACAGAGACAAGAAACAAACAAGAAAATTGTTCGATTTCGGATTTTTTCGATATTGAAAAAAATCTTCCCATTGTGAAACTAAAAAAAATAGTCCGGTAACGATTTTACGTATGGTTGTTATGCTCGGAAATTTTAATGCGACTTATTCTCGATTATTCATGACCAAAGAAAATCCCCATGATAAAAATTTGGAAAAACTCTGACGTCCTGATCATTTGATGGAACTATCAGGAAATCAGCGTGAGTTAGGTTCAATTGTGAAAATTAAAGTTAGTCTTAGAAACTATAAAACTGATTTTGTTGAGACTTTCACTAATGGACAGTGTTTCGTCTCCGATAGGTTTTAAACTATAGTTTCATAATATAGGTGATGTAGTGTCAGAGGTTTCGTTCCATTTATAAGAGCTGATGGTTTATTTTAGGCAGAAAACTAAGGCCTCTTTTTACAATCTTTGAATCCTTTATTAATTTAACATAAGGAAATTTACAATTGTGATCCAAATTTTATAATTAAAGATGGCGGATTCAATACAGAAGCAGTAATTCCTTCAGTTAGGAACTGTTTCATAATTATTCAAAAAAATTACAAAACTGAATCTGAAGACAAAAAAAATTAAATTCAAAATGACGGATGGTTTTCACTGGCTATCAAGTTTAGAGCAAAACTTAAATTTCGGTTCCAAAAATAACGCCGCCATGACATCTGTGGAAGTGGGTATTTCTAAAAGTGTCTCAACGCTTTTAGGCAATATGGCCGCTATGAAATATTTAAAAGAAAAAAATTTATGAGCGGCCATATTGGATTCGCAATTTTTCAGCGATCCCAAAAACAATATTTTGTATGGTCTCATAATCTAAAGCGATCCTAATAGTTTTATATGGTGGAACAGATGAGCTGAAGTAATAATTTCTTTGCATCAAATGTAAACGGAAGAGGAAAGTTTCTATATAATTTTGATGAAATTGATGCGGTAAAGAATTCATTTATGTTTCAGTGCAGAAATTATATTAGAACTAATAAATTGCTTGCCGCCATTTTATCAGCGGACATTAATAAATCGCAAGGCGAAATTATGCTTGTAGCCGACCGAAAGTTCTTGGTTCTCATATTAAATATTGACCGCTCCTGCTTATTAATAGCACACAATCGTTTTATTATTATAATACAATTTGGTGGGAACCCATGTTAGTTCTGTAGTCAACGAAGGACCACTATGAAAACTTCACCGAAGGCCCGATAGCTGCCCATAAAGTGTAAGCAGTCATCAACGTTTCCTAATAATTTCAATCATCCCACACATAGAAATAAAGCAAACATGGCAATCCTCGATTTACAACCTTTAATAAGTAGTCTTGATATGTGACAGTTAGAATTAGTGAGCTGCTCGCTGTAGCGAATCAACTACTCCATAGTTAGAAATGGGACGCCCATTTTAACCCCAAACGCTATCTTAAAAAGGGACCGGGTCAAAATGATTGTTAAATATAACTCCTAATTAGGAAAATTCGTTTTTCGATGAAATACTTCCGAAAGGAAGTTTAAACATTAAACTATCACCCTAAGTTAGTTAGATATTTGTGAGTTCATTCTGACAACATATTTTCGCAGAATATGATAGTTTGGGGAGTAAAAATCATAAACAGGCTTGTTAATGATTTTGTCTCCTATTCAGAGTTATTAAAACTACGATTTTCTAACTGAACTCCCAATTGTTCTTTGATTTTACTTCATTGGAATAAATAGATTTAACAACGAAAAATATTAATTTAAGCATAATTAGGAATTACTTAATATGATTTCACAGAGTAATATGTAATACCTCAAAAAGTTACTAAACGTGATATAAACTCTGAATTAGAGAGCTGAATATTGAGCTCTGAATAATAGAAGTACTTATTTATGTTAAAGTATATATATTTTTTAGGAATAATAATAACAACATGTTCGTTCAATTTTCAATTCTTTATTTATTTTAAAACAATTATTTTAATTTATTTTATAAAAATTGTTTAGATAAAATATATATTTCGTTATCCAATTCAATTTTTTCAAAAACATATTTATACAGTAACTGTGCTAATTTTATCAATTTTTGTTGATATCAATTTTGTACACATTGCAGTTTCAATGTCTTGTATTTATCGTCCCGAGTAATATGACTATTGTTGAGACGAATATTTATAGCTTTAATCAAATCCTTAATCGTAAGGTAATTATGTTCTTAGTAGTTTTCTAGTAAAGTTTTACCATTAATATGTATCTATATTTTCTTTAATTTTTGATGTATTGTTCCAAATCCTGTAAAAAAAGTTGAAACAAAATATTCAGCAAAAAAAAAGCAATAAGAAAATGTTTCGAAAAAATACATCATTTCTACACGCTTTTATCTTGGCCAAATATCGATCGAATTCAAGTTTTTTTGTTTAGTGTTTTTTTTTTGGAATTACAGGAAAGGACAATGTTAAAAATAGCCGATTTTTGTTTTATCCGGGGGAACGCATAAATCATAAAAAAATCAATTGATTATTGTTAATTAACATTAGAAATGACAAAATGACAAATGATTTCCCCAGAGATAGCTGGGGAAATGTCGCTACTACCCCTAAACCTATATAAACTACCCTTAAATAGCTTTAAATTGATAATCATTAATTATTGTTATAAAATTCGTGTAAAATGAAAAAAATGCTTCACAATGATTTGAACAGACAGTATGTCAATATAAAAAGTGATACTAACTGTAAAAATGTCCATTCCACTCCTAAAAATTAATAAAACTACTTTAAAAAGCTAATAGTGAGCTTATTTTGACATCAAAAATAGATAATGCTTAAATTTTCAAGGGAACGCTTATTGCTAGAAAATAATTATAGATTACTGTCAGAAAATGCAAAAAGTGATACTAGAGTACACTAAGTAACTGGGGAAATATTAATTGCACCCCTAAATCTATATAAACTACTCTCAAATAGCTTAAAATAGATAATCATTAATTATTGTTATAAAATTCGTGTAAAATGAAAAAAAAAAAATGCTTAAAAATGATTTGAACAGACAGCAACGTAAAAAGTGATAAATGACTGTAAAAGTGCCCATTCAATGGCGAAATAGCGCCAATTGTTCTCACTTTGCGAGCGCGTACTGAAAAAATAACAATTTATCCTTGCGCCCATTTTTCGGGTCGCAATAGTATAAATGAACCTTAAAAGTGATTAGTAAAAAGGACCATTCGGCCACTTATTGTGTTTTCCAGAACGCACCACGAGGAGGCGATCCTTTTTACGTTCCACGTTTTTTTTTTTTTTTTTATTTTTTTTATTTTTATTTTTTTTATTTTTATTTTTTTTATTTTTTAAGTTTTTTTTCTATGTACGAGTACACTTCGATTTTATTCTAATTTAAATACTTTTAAACTTAAACTTTTATTATTCAGAGTTCTCTTCTGGTTCACTAGGATTTTCATCATCACTTAAGTCAAAAACTTCTGAATGATCTGGTGCTGTTGGAATATGCTGCAAATATCTTGCGAATCCAAAGAACCATAAAAGTAGCATTACGTGAGAACAGCATCCAACAACTCTTTTCCCTACTTTACAACCACAAGTATGTCCTATTATGGCATCTACTGATTGTTTCGTTTTATCAATCAAAATAAAAACAAAATATTTCGTGCTTGAAGAGTGTCTTGAGTTGACTCGTACTTTTATTAGTAGAGCATTTTTAGGGTCAATATTTATATTGTATGACCCATAGTTAATATTTAGATTTTCTTTGGAAACAAAAAATTCAAAGTCTCCGTCTTCATTTAAGTGATCTGAATAATAGTAAGGTGCCATTTTTAATTGGTATGTACCGCAACCATAAAATTCAAGGTCTTGCTTTTCAAGACGCGGAAACTCATCAAAAGAAGTAGATTCCATTCGCTCAAATGATGATGTGCGCAAATGCAAATTCAAATCTGATACTAGTTTTGAAAGCATATTATCCTGATTTAACAAGGTGATCATTCTTTTCGCTATTTTGATATCAAAATCGCTACTAACAACTGGAGTGAATGTTAGGTTATATGTAGATGGCACATGCAATTACAAAATCATCATACGCTGTTTCTACAACAGTATTCCGTATTGTATTTTCGAAATAATGATTTTTCCTATTTACTCTACAATTCACCACTTCAGTTATGTAACGATTTTTTGTCATTATTCTGGATATATTTGCTTGTTCAACTGTAAGTGGCTTCTTATGACCAGAGAATGCTGGAATCCTAGCTACAAAACCTTTTTTTTGTATTTCTTCCACTGAGTCACGAAAGCCTCTGTCTACGATAAAAACATCTTCATTCTGAAATTGTGTACAAATTGGCCATTCTAATAGTCTGTTAAGGATCGTGGCATCATTTTCACTACCAGGAAATGGTCCCCATACACCTGCGATTCTTCCATTAGGATAAACCGCCACCATTGGCTTTAAAAGATTATAATGTTTATGGACAGACCAACTTTTTCGCTGAAACTGGAAATCGAAACTCTTTTCAATTTTCAAATAAGTTCCATCAAATATGAAGGCTCCTTTATCAGCAGATCCTGTTTGAAGAATCTTTGAAACTTCTGTTTGATTAGAAATTATAGAATCTCTAGACTCAGCAAAAGTTAAATATTTTTTTCTGAAAGCCTGCAATAAAACATTTCGAATGGTTGCACAGTAGTTACTTACTGTTTGCCTGGTAAAATTGTATTTATTTTGCAACTCTTCAAAAGTGTATCCTCTTCTAATTCGAGATAAGTATAATCCTAGAGCCATCTCATTATTATGGGTTCGTATATCTTTAATGAAATCTAATATTATTTTAAAAGAGTCATGATTTACGGCAGTTTCAAAATGTAATTCTGTTGGTTGCATTTTTAAAAAAGATCGAGGCCTCAGTTTTACTTCACGCTCCTCAATAACCATATTTTTTAAGGTGTATAAAATAGATTTAACTTCTTCCGAATTCATAGATTCATTTGGTTGGTTATCAACAAAGTTTTCAGGAATTTTTATTCCATGATTAGTTTCATGACCATTACAGATTCTGTTACCATACGGTACATAAATATCGGTTTTTACAAAAATGTTAACACATTCTTCTTTACTGAGCCGTCTAAGATTTATGTTATTTTCACAACCAAATAAACAGACTTTATGATTTTTGCTCGTCTTTTTAATGTCTAAAACTATTTTATTATTGTCAACTAACTGAATCCTTGCAACGTCATCATTAACTGATTCAATAGAGCAAGCTTCTGATCTTTCGTCATCAGGATGATTATTATCATTACTATCCTGACGTTTTCTTTTCTTGTAGCACTTTGTACATTCGTATTCAAGAGGATTTTCTGAAACTTCGTGGAAATGTGATCCACGTCTCCTTTTGGCAAGAGATTTATTGCAAACTCGACATTGCATTTTAAAAAAGTTCAATAAAATGATTAATTAAAAGCTAAGTAAAACCTTAAGTAAATTAAAAATAATTGAGTTTATTAAAAAAAAGGAAAAGTTTTAAATATTTTTTTTTATTTTTTGATAAAAATGTAGTGTATATTTTGCGAATCACTTATATAAATTATGATTAAAGACAAAAATATTTTTTATTTTCCATCAATTATTATTTTCCGAAAACCTAATTAAAAAAAATATTTAAGGTAAAAATAAATATCTTTTGAGAAAATGTTAAATAAAATGTTATAAAAATAGTTTTTGCAAGTTTGACTTAATAACAACTCGAAGGATTGTTTATTTAATCAAACCAATTTTTTGTATAATAAAGCTTATTTTATTATTTCTAAAACAAAATACAATAAAAAATTCTAGAATTAATTATTAGCGCTTAGCACACATAACACTTAATTTCTCAAAAATTCTAAGAACAAGCTAATAAATAGAAAATATAAAAGCCCATTTAAATGTTTAAATGCTGTTTTCATGGAACATTTTTAAATGCTTTTAAAATATTTTATAATTTCTTTAAACATTATTTGATAAAGAATATTCAGTTTTAATAAATATTATTTTATGTTGAAGAGTTATCAAAAAAAATTTTCAGTAAAATATTGGATCTTATTTACTTGTTTTTTCTTATTTTGACAATAATCTATCATTTTTTTGCACTCCCGAGCGTAAAATTCGGGCGTAAACTTGGCACGGAATTTTCATTACTCTTTTTACGTCTAGGCAGGCAAAAAAAAAGATTTTGTAAGCAACATGGGCGAAAAACTTTAGAAACTAGCACTTGTGCTAGTAATCACGCTAATATCAAAACTTTAGTGCCCTTGATATCTAATATACTAGTCTGGCCCTACGTATTCTCCCGAAATATTCAAGCAAATATAATAAATAAGCTCACCATCAGTCTTTAAGAATTGCTTTTTTTAATTTTTATGGTTTAATGGAGATGTTTGCAGTTACTCATTGCTCTTTAGATTGGCGTATTTTTTATTCGAATCCTTTCCAAACAATTTTATCAGTTAAACGAATTTCTCAACAATAATTATTATTATCAATGATTGTATATTTTAGGCGGTAAAGGTGTATTTGTATAGTTTTAGGGTCACGAGTTATTTAATGAACTCAGGAATCAATGTTCGTGTTTTTTGACAGTAATCTAATAATTTTTTTCTAGCAGTACGCGCTCCCGCAAATATTTAAGCATCATCCACTTTAGAAGTCAAAATAAGCTCACCATTAGCTTTTAAAAGTAGTTATTTTAATTATTAGGAGTTGAATGGGCATGTTTACAGTTATTTATCACTTTTTACGTTGACATACTGTCTGTTCAAATCATTTTCAAGCATTTTTTTCATTTTACACGAATTTTATAACAATAATTAATGATTATCCATTTAAAGCTATTTAAGGGTAGTTTATATAGGTTTAGGGGTAGTAGCGACATTTCCCCAGCTAGCTGACGTATTTCTGGGCCATTTCTTATGTTAATTAACAATAATCAATTGATTTTTTTATGATTTATGCGTTCCCCCGGATAAGCCAAAAATCGGGTATTTTTAACATTGTCCTTTGTTCTACTTTCCAAAGCTGTTCTCCGCATACTGTTAAATTATGAGCAAAAATCAAAAGTCGTGATTTCTACGCTATGTCCTCGATTATCTCAATTTATGATTGAATGGTGTAATGTAACTTATTGTTCGAGTTCGGTTGTTTATCGGGGTCTGAGGGTCGAGTGTGTTATTCTGGAGCACTCCGATGTACAAATGGTGTTGCTTAACGAGGTCTGAGCACTGACCGAAGATTTAATTTTGAATAAAAAATTATCTGGCGATTTATACCCCATCTTTTACCATTGATTAAATAATTAGGGGTATACTGTAAAGTATGTAAGTGTTTCGAAATATTCTGGAATATTAAAATAATACTTCAACAAAATTACTCAAATCAGGGCTTAATGTTCACGATTCAATCATATTTGTCTATGAATGGTTAATCATAAATAAAAAGTGACTTTATAAATAATGTTTAATCTTAAAAAGCGAAAATAGCTTTAAATTGTACGAATAATCACAATTTTTCTTAAAAATCATTTTATTTATAACCGTACACCAAAAACCAAAAATTGAGTACATACTCTTAATTTAAAAAAAAAAAAAAAAAAAAATCACAACAATTTTTGTCGTATATTTCCCAAGCAGGGGCAATTTTACTCGAATCATGTTTAATTCTTTCTAAATCTTAAATAACCTAACAACACATGTAACAATCACTTTAAGATTAAATTACACGTGGTCACGTATTTACTTACCTAATTAAATTACACTGGAAATAAACACTTGATTTTTCACTCACACAATTAATTAGTTTATATGGATGCCCACAATCTAATTTTCCTTTTTTTAATAGGCCCAGGCTCATTACAAAATAATAGCTAATTGAATACCTAATTTTAATTTTTGTTTCACACAGTTTTCTAAATTACTGACTTTATGCAAGGACACTTAAAACGATAATGATCTGTTCTACTGCCATCAATCATCGGCTTCTTTTTCGGTACTTTATTTACGAAGTTGTATTAAAAATACTTCCGATTCAAAATATTAGTTCCTTTTCGGAGGCAACATTATTGCTTAACTCCTTTATTGCATTATTCTTAACTCCATTTAGTAGGTAGAATTTTGTTATTTCCAAACAAGAGATATTATTAGCACTAAAAAATAAATGTGTGAAGTAGATCAAAAATATTGCGCTATGACGCTTTGTAAATCAATTAAACTGCATTTCTTTTATTTTCTACCACATTTATAATTTATAAAAGTAAAAATGGGAGCAGACTTTTTTTAGTTCGCAGCGATACCCAAACTTATTTTTACTTGGGTTAAAAAATTAAATTTACGGAACTAGCCGGATCAAATTTGTTTGTAAAAATTGGTAAATGCTTGCAATTATTCTCATACGCTTATCTACAAATTATTTTTAACATGGTTGCTAAATTTTGCAGTTCGAGTACGTTACGCTGGCTATAATTTCTTATTGCCTTGCTCCACAGAATACAGAATATATTCTGTATTCTGTGCTCGCTCGCATTCTAATAATTAGGTTGTTAATTTGATCAACTTTTGTTGATCAAAATGCAAGTTTCTACCATAATTCATCACCAAGTTCAGGAGTTTTGGATCAACAATTTTAAGTCGCCGTATTTTGAATTTCGTTGGATTACAGGAGTTGGATTTTAATTGTTTGAGATGATTAAAAGAAGCATAGCTATTTGATATAGTACCTGCTTATTAGAAATGGAGACAAATTGAAAATAATAAGTTGTACCTACAACAATCTTTAAAAAATAATGGAACTATATTACGGGAGTAGATTGTTTCTAATAACAAACCAGTGTTAAATTTTAACTTCTGAGCGATTTAACTGCACCTAACAATTTTTTGGGGTTATACCAATGGATTTTTTGGAGATATATCTAAACTACTAGCAACAATAATAAATTTAATTTTAAAACAGAGTTAATTTAAAATTAACTCCCGTTGATTTTAACTCACGGTTCGGGAAGAACGTCCCATTTCTTACTGTAGGCTAGTAAAATTTTATCAAGCTCCAGCTTTTGCCAAAGATTTGGTAATCTCATTACCTTTAATATCCAATATGATCGTTACTTTATTACTTGAACAAAAAAGATTATTAGAGTGACATACTATATTCAAAAGATTGTTCATAACGAATCTATAGCACAAATAGACTGTCTAAAGAGAAAACAATATTTGTATTAGTAACAGTGAGATTTAAAGACTTATGTAATCCGAGAGAAAAGAAACTACTGGCTCAGCCAGAAATTCATCATAATTCTCTCTGAATTGCCAAAAATAATTTAGTGAGATTGAACTAAGAGAGTTTAATATCCATACCGTCCGTGCCCAGTGAATTACAATCACACCAAATTACCACAAATCGGCAGACTTAAATAAAATTAAAATGATCATGATCTTTTAAATGCTTCTTATTTTATTCACAGCAAGTGTACATTCCATTAACTTCAGTCGGTACAGAATAATAAAAACTCTTCCTAACGTTGTATTTCTATCGCTTTTATATCCAAAATATCTTCTATGTATTAAGCCACAAATACTTAATCGAAATGTTTACAATTAATAATATGCAAATCAATGGGAAGTTAATTACACAAGTAATTATATCAGGTGTGAGCAAAATAACGTCAAAGAACCATTGTAATATTCCACAGTTTAAATTGATCTGTTGTCTTTTATTTTTTCTCTCGCGGTAAAATTTTCTTTTTGAAATTTGAAATTATAATTTAATTAAAATACTCGTATATTTTGATAAATGTTAAATATTAACTGTTAGTATTTGGTGTTTTTATTGTGCTAAATCATTAACAATTGCACGGATATAATTTCGCTGCATACTTAAAAACAACCGAAATAATTCTGGGATTTCTTATGAAAGTCCCTGCAATAGATACTGACTCTTTCGATTATTTATTATTATTCGGGTATCTTCATTGTCGAGAATATCCTTCATCGTCTTTATCGCCTTAATTTGAAAATTCTTTAATCGTATTCAGCATCTTATAGTATGGAGATTCTTAAATCATAGCTAGTTCAGTCAGTTATCGTTAACCCTCTCGACTTGTCCGTTGCCTCTTGGAACTCCGGTTGTACACAATGTATGCTTAACATGATTTTTTCGCAGAAAATCCTGGAATTGGCCCTCTGTCTGAGACTAAGCTTTCAGGATTGCCGAATATAGCTCGATATATTTCAAGTTTCGCCAATACCTGTGCGGTGGATGTTGACTTCGTTGTATAAATCCATGAGTATTTTGAGAAGGTTGTTACGTAACGGAAAAAAAAGCGATGAGCAACACGACTAAAGAGCCCGCGTGGGGAACCAAAGCTATTGGACTCGAACTCTAACACACCGATACAATTCAGTAACCAAGTTGCCTTAGCTACTCCTCGAACTGCATCGGGATCAAAGACGAGTCCGCACCTGGTCATCGCTGTACCCCGTTCCGATCATCCCCTGTGTGCCACACGTTACCGTGAATGACAACCTGACAAGGGATGATGGATAACCGGCCCATCAGTCGCGCGCCTCGCCCCCATCACGCAAACAGAATGTTTTGTCCCCGGAGTCCTTCACCTGCAGCGTCAAGTCCGGCCACACTCAGTCCAGAGGGGTGGGTGAAGTGATGAAGGCCCATCCGAGGATTAAATTGCTGCTACTCGATGACTACCACAACACTCTACTTACCCCATCACACACACATTACGCCACGATGATTCTCACCTAATTTTTAAATTAACAACACATAATTTCTTTTAATTTGTACACGTTATAATCTTCCCAGTTGGGAACAAATTTTTATTTATAAAAAAAAAATCAAAACGACTGATTTACAAGATGTTGATCGGAGATCCACTTCGGGACTGGACTGTGCGCTGGAGCTGAGATATATTCCCCCCACGTACTCGTCTGGAGATCAGCGGACGATGAGCTCACCTGCCGAAGATCCCTGTAATGGAAAAAAAAAACCCAAGAACAAAGCCTTGCCCGGTTCAAACACGCGATATACCCCCCCCCGCGGAGCTCGCCGCTCAGTCACTACCTTCCCGTGGTCCACGCGATATACTTACGCACAAAAAAACTTGCTTGTAGTTGCCGCTATTTGTGCCGGTGCCGTCCGAGTGGTCTGGCTGCTGTCTTCCTCTTGCTCTCGTCGTGTGATTGTCAGCGCTTTTGTTTCGTGTTACTTATTATTATTATTAATTTATTATTATTATTATTTTACTATTATTATTAATTTATGGTTATTATTAATTTTATGGTTATCATTAATTTACTAGTATTCGTAATTCATTATTATCATTGATTCACTATTATTAGTAATTTATTATTATCATTAGTTTATTATTATTAAGAATTTATTATTATCATTAGTTTATTATTATTAGTAATTTATTATTATTATTAGCTTATTATTATTAATAATTTATTATTATTATTAATTTATTATTATTATTAATTTATTATTATCATTAGTTTATTATTATTAATAATTTATTATTATTATTAATTTACTATTATTATTAATGGATTCTTAGTATTATTAATTTATGGTTACTATTAATTTACTATTATTATTAAGGTATTCTTATTATTATTAATTTAGTATTACTATTAATTTACTATTATCATTAATGTATTATTATCATTATTAATTTATCATCACTATTAATTTACTTTTATCATTAATGTATTCTCAGTATTATTAATTTATTATCACCATTAATTTATTTAATTTCATATTACCATGTGGTTTCCGATTTCTTGTCCGTGTGGTATCCAAAATGGTGCAAAATATAAGAGAGCGCGAATGACAATTGTCATCCTTTATATACACATTTTTTTTTGTTTTGGATTTCTACAACAACAAGTTGTCTATGATTTCGCGACCAACATGCCCCTACATGCAACCACCCCACACTAAAATAAGGGCCGTGACCAAAAGTAGGATAATGAACGTAATGCCATCTACCAAAAATGGCAACAAAACATACACAGAAAAAAAAACCACCGCCGGTTAGGGTTCGTAGCCCTATCTACAGTAGACGAATATGTAATTGAGTGTGAATGAAAAAAAAAAGGGGAAACAAAAAAAATTAATAAAAAAAAGTTTCGTTTTGGTTTTGTATTTTTTTCTCTTTAATGAATCTTACGGTGCGCGAAATTAAATTATAGGAGGCGAAAGATAAGAGAACGAAAAAAAAAACTGTAACTAAAAATGGAAAGAAAATATATTGAATTTTAAGGTTTGTTTTTTTTTTTTTTTTTTTTTTTTTTAAAGAAAGGAGTGATGTTATTCAGACGGAAGGTGCCTCGCACCGTAACACCGTGGGGAAAATCCACACCCTGAGATGCACAGAGCCGGGCATTAGATTAGGTGATGAACCCAATTCTACCCTATTGAGATGCCTAAACCAATGTGGGGACGCCCCAACACCCTGACAAGTCTCATAGGCCGGGCAAAAGAAAGAAGAAAACAACAACAAAAGTCGACGTCGTAAAGTACCCCTTCGCATTCAAAGTATATTCAACATAGACTAGGACACAATAAGAATTCGTTCGAGCATCCTACATTCGAATATCGTGGAGGTGATACACCCCTAGGGGCTTATCACCTCCACGATATTCGAATATAGGATGCTCGAACGAATTCTTATTGTGTCCTAGTCTATGTTGAATATACTTTGAATGCGAAGGGGTACTTTACGACGTCGACTTTTGTTGTTGTTTTCTTCTTTCTTTTGCCCGGCCTATGAGACTTGTCAGGGTGTTGGGGCGTCCCCACATTGGTTTAGGCACCTCAATAGGGTAGAATTTGGTTCATCACCTAATCTAATGCCCGGCTCTGTGCATCTCAGGGTGTGGATTTTCCCCACGGTGTTACGGTGCGAGGCACCTTCCGTCTGAATAACATCACTTCACCCACCCCTCTGGACTGAGTGTGGCCGGACTTGACGCTGCAGGTGAAGGACTCCGGGGACAAAACATTCTGTTTGCGTGATGGGGGCGAGGCGCGCGGCTGATGGGCCGGTTATCCATCATCCCTTGTCAGGTTGTCATTCACGGTAACGTGTGGCACACAGGGGATGATCGGAACGGGGTACAGCGATGACCAGGTGCGGACTCGTCTTTGATCCCGATGCAGTTCGAGGAGTAGCTAAGGCAACTTGGTTACTGAATTGTATCGGTGTGTTAGAGTTCGAGTCCAATAGCTTTGCTTCCCCACGCGGGCTCTTTAGTCGTGTTGCTCATCGCTTTTTCCGTTACGTAACAAGGTATCAACAACTAAATATATATATATATATATAAGTAACCTTTATTAGTGCTGGGTAAAGGCCCTAAATGATCGACATGTAAAATAAATAAAAGATACTCGCCTTTTGGCAAAGAGTTTAGAAAACCCTCTTGCCTTCCTTGTCCCCTCGCCCCAAGTATACTGAAAAAAATATACGGTGTTAATTGGTTTTTTATCCGAAAAAGTATTTTATTTTTGTCCAACCGAATATAGTTTTATAAAATTAACCACGCATAAACGGATAAATATTTTTAATTATCCGAAAAGATAAATTTTTAGAAAAACTTCTTTTGGATTTAATTAAATACACCTTTCAGTGTTTTCCTAATAAAACACACCTTTTGGTGTGTTCCTAAACATGAATGTTCCTGTTTGGTTTTTATGCGGTGTAAAAGTTTTTATCCAAATGTATTTTATGTCACTTTTATTATAATATCCGATTGGATTCAAATTTTAAATATCCGATCGGTGGGACACTATGTAACACCGATTCGGTGTTGTGGTGACCCTCTATTTTTTTGTGTCATATGCACTGAACACAATTTGACCTTACAATTTAGCTCCATCATCTTTTGAACACTAAAGTGCCCCTGATTGTGTGCCATTGGAATTATTTCGGTTTAGTCCTTTGGGTATATACATACATCAACTGTTCCCCCATTTCATTGCTTTGACAAACGATGTCTTGATTTATTCTGAATGTCTTATAAGGATCATACTCGAGTAATGCCTTAATCAACTGAACATGACTATCCTGACCTTGAATCATTCTAACTCTATTTAATAATTCACTACAGTCTTCCCCCGTAAATAGCGCCTAGGCGTTTTGTTCGAATGTAGCAATAATTTTCATTTTTTCAAAGTCTCTAAAAAAAATCGTTTAAAGCGCCTATTCGAATAAAACGCCTATGCGTTGTATTTGAAATATTCATTTAAAAAAATAAAATTTGTCTTATTGAATAATAATTTATTTATACTTTATTTCGTTTTCGAATTTTTATTTCAGTATCACATATTAATTCAATATATTGCAAAAAAATTCTTGTATCGCAATACGATTACATCTTAAGACCATAGTAGTTTTCAACTTTGATGATCTGAACTTCTTTTAATGGATTATCAACGCTAAACAACAATTCGTCAAGCTTACAACAATCTCTGTCAAGACTTATCACTGTTATGTTCCAAATTTCTACAATCGACACAGCATAGATTTCAATATTTGTTTCAGTATTTTGCCCGGCTTTTAAAATACGTTCATCTCCGTCATCAACCAAATCAGTTACATTCAATTTTAAAAATTCTAGTATTTCAGCAACGTAATTTTTGATCCAGTCTTCAAATGATGTAGAAACCGATTTTAACTTTTTTATGCACTCGAAAAAACTGGTCGATATATTTTCCGGCCAAAAAAAGTTGCAGTCTTCAATGTTTTCAAAAAAACATTCAGTATTCGTCAAAACAGTTTTCCAAATTTTAATATCCATTCACAAATGTTAACGTTTTCATTGAATAGTTCTTTTAAAGGAGTGTGTAATTTTTCGACATTAAATTTGCTTTTATCAATTAGGGAGAGTCGTTGACGCTCAAAGAGGATAGACGTGTTTTCGTCGTCCTCTTGTAATGTAATTTAATTTAATTTAATTTAAGATTACTTTTGTTTAAGTTTTAGAGTTATATTTATGTTTTGTGTTGGTGAACAAATTAAAATTAAATTAATTAATTAAATATTATAAATAATAATAAACATTAAAATGAGTGTAGTGAAGTTTAATTTGGAAAATGTAATCCACCGGGATGCATTTAGCAGGCAATTTTTTTAATTTATAATAAAAGAAATGAAAATTCTTGATTTATTAATTAATTGCATTTTCATTTTGATTTTGATTTAATATGGGTACAATTGTGCACAAAATCTAAATTTTAAAATAGTAAATTTGTCGCAATTTAAGTTGCGTGGTCATGTCTTATTGGATTGTCACTAATACAAAAGAAGATTTTGATGTTTTGTTTTGTGTACAATTCTCTCAAATTATTCTTGAAAATTTAATAAAGGGAATTGATTTTTATACATATACATAGTTTTTAATAGTTAAATGTGTGTATCTTTTATTATACATAATTGAATTTTGTTTGCTGTTAGTGTATGATGTGTATTGTGTGTGTATTTAGTGAAAACAAATACAGATTAGTAAAATATATGGCCGACAAAGAGCATAAGAGATTATATGTAAATATAAATTTTCCTTATATGTGGTTGTAGTTTAGTATTGTAGTACGATTCCCCTAATTTTATCTGATATGGTTTTCCCTATCTGTGGCTAAGTTACATAAGTCATTTATGTGATATCAAAACTGGAAATTATATATATAAGCCATACGGTACAAACACTTGAGATATAGAAAGATACATTTTTATGGGTATACACAAGCCGCATTTCTTGACGTTTGATCTGATCCGGATCGGATCATGTCTCATGAAGCGACACACAAATGCGTAAAACAAACAAACACCTAAATTCAATTTTTTTTGTCTCGTTTCGTTTTGAATCTGCCTCTTCATACTCGTACTGCATTCATTATATTCTTTGTCGCTTTACAAAATATTGTTCAACTACGGAATATTGTTCAACTATTTTTGGATCACCATTTGTGATCAAAAATGTGGTGATGGGCTGGATCGATCTTTTTTGTTAAAAATCCTATGAGAAAATAAACAAAACAGAACAAAGGGGATCGATTTAGCACATCACTACCAAAATGAATGTTGGATCAAATGTTGTTATTGCTTCACAAGTAAATTTTGATCTGATCCGGAGCGCTCCGTCAAGAAGTGCGGCTTCAATTGCATAATCCGAATAAGTCTGTTTTGTTTTTGTGTGTTGTCTAATATCATATGAAACAGAACAAGCCATAAGCAAATATTGAGAAAATTTTTATGAGAGTATTTGTTGATTTTGATGGTGCTCTTTATGTACTACGAGCTACACAAAAGTACGACACAAATTCTCATGTACTCCATTCAAGTAGGATTCTTATTCTTCGTATAATCGAGGAAATTTAAATTGAATGGGTAACTCAATATATGATACATACAGGGTTACTTATTTGGGTAGGAATAATTTTAATAAGGGACATCGAAGTTTAGTTTTAATTATATAATTTATTTTAATTATTTTATTAACTATATTGAAATTTATTAAATGTACTAAATTGATTTGAATGGTATATAGGTTGACGCTCAAAGAGGATAGACGAGTTTTCGTCGTCCTCTTTGTAAATTTATTGTAAGTGGATGCGTGGGAAATGAGTGATGTGTATTTACTTTAAATTTTATAAATGTATTAATTTGTTTTATTTTTCATATGTCATATGTCATATTTCATATTTAATATTTAATATTTAATATTTAATTTGATTTAATTTAATTTAATTTAATTTTTAGATGATAGCTTAAGTGCTGGTATCTGGGTATAGTCGGACCTTGGCAATAATTCTATTTTTCAGCTAGATTTTGTTATATGTAAAAGGCTATATGATGTACGGCTAGGAGTCCGTGTGTTCATGCTATTACGTTTGGCGGTTCATAAACATCAAATAAGAAATAAAGGAATCGCATTATAAAAGTTTTCTAATATTTATTTGGTTTTAAGTTTAATGTAGAAATTAGAAATAATTGAGTGATTTTAATTTGAATTTTCAGAAATGCAGATAATTTCTTGCTTGGCCTTAAGGAGCTAAAAGCACCCTGTTATCATGTAGTGTAAAAGTGTATGGTTGTGTGCTAAATATATTATCATTTATATCACTAACATTTTGATAAGTTAAATCCGTTGAATTATGGTGTAAGACGGTTTTAAAAAATGAATAAATATTTAATTTTAATTATGTTTTCAAATTTGCGGAAGAATTTTTCAATCAACTAATATTAATTATGTCAACAAGATTAGTTAAAAGTAAATCATTAATAATAATAATTTTTGATGTCCTGATTTAGATTTATAGATTTAAAGAATCCTGAGTTCTGGCATTGGATTCCTGAGGAACGAGCATCTAATCATGTACATAGTTAAAATGTGCTATCTTATGCTAACCTGTTTAACTTTTATCATTTAACATTTATTGTACTAATAATGGATTATCTATTAATTGCTTAGGTGACTGCTAACGGATTGAATCTGTCCCAACTAGTAATCTTATCTTTCGGTTAAGGAGGTGTAAATGGGGGTACGATGTGTGCCCGGGGAATAATGAAGATCCTCTTATAATAATTATTCATTTGAGTAATAAAATTTGGTATTATGGTGGTTATTAGTTTTATTTAGTTTTCAGAGTCGTCCGGAAATTTTTATATTAATTTTATTTGTTGATTCTTGATATACTTATAGTACATAATTGAATTATTAATAAGTCTAGGTGTTGCGGTGCGGTAATATTATCATTTAAATCATTTTAAATAAATTTTATAAAATAATTGAATTAATAAGTATTTATTTTATTTTCTGTATCGGTAGGAAATTGATGATTAGTTTAAGTTAAATTTTTATGTTTAAATAGTTTAATGTTCATGTTAATTCTTGTAGCAGTAAATAACAATTATTTAATTGGAGATAAAAGAAACAGTAATAAGGAAATAAGTGTTGTTATTTTAAAGTTTTATTAAATATTTTATCAGGTAAATTAATGAAAGGCGGACAGGGGTATAATTAGAGCATTAATAATTTTGAAGTCCTGTTTTAGATTTAGGATTTAGGGAGTTATGAGTATCCGGCCCTGGATTCCAGAGAAATGATCATCTTATAATGTTATAAATTTAGGGAGTCCTGAGTATCCGGCCCTGAATTCCAGAGAAATGATCATCTAATAATGTAGTTAGATTGTGCTGTCTTGTGCTAATCTTTTTATTATGTTGTGTTTTGTTTATTAATGTATATTAATTAGTTTAGTTTAAAGAATATTTAAAGGGATCTCTTCCTTAATATGTTAATAAATAATCCAATTTTCAGAATATAATATAGTTCCAAAATTAATCATTATTATAGGGATTAAATTAATCCTAAGTTTCAGAATTAAATTTTAGCTTGAATCAACCCTCCAGGATCAAGAAGTAGTAAATTAGCTGTAGTTTAGAAATTGTGTTGTCCTGTGCTAACTATTTTACTATATAATTACTAACAATTTACTAACTATCGGCTATACCTAGGTGTCTGTAACCGGGCCGATTCTGTCACTTCTAACTATCCTATCCTATCCTTCGGTTTTGTTATGTGTGAAAGAGTGCACGGTGGGACCCGGCCAGGGGTGGACATGATGCTGCCACATTTATGTGATATCGCGGGTGATTGTGCTCTCCTTGTTGTAATGGTGCTTAGGTATCTTCAGTAAGGAAAGCATTCACCTGTGTTATAAAGTTGGTGTGACAGTTTAATGACCACATCACTAACACGGGATTTCTTGCTTCATAAGCTTGGCCGTGCATTCATATCAATCAATCAATCAATCAATCAATTAAATTTGCTTTTATCAATTAGACCGCAGCAAGTAAACGCTTTTACCACAGTTTCACTTGAAAGATTTTTCGTAAACCCAACTACCCATTCAGAAACAGTTTGATATGACGGCATTTTCGGGTTACCTTGCTTCGTTTGTTTACCCGGATCATTAATTGCTTCACTTATATAATTATCATAGCTATCATTGTAAAAATCTTGAAAACTTTTGTTACAAACCACATCTAAGGGTTGCAACAAACCCGTCATTTTCGGTGGTACAATGGCAATAAACAAATTGTGTTTCTCATATGGGTTATTCTCCGCTAACGCTATGTGAGGTCCATAGGAGTCAATAATTAAAAGTACTGGTTCCCGAAACAAACTTATCTGTGGTCGTTTCATTATGACATTGGTTAAGTAGTTTTTGAGTATATCACTGCTCCACATACCAGTGTTATTGACTTCAACAATACAGTTACCATCTACTTTTGGAATCTTCTTTAATTTAGAAAAAAGTAAATGTGGTTTAAGGAATTGTCCATCCGCCGAAATAGTAAAAGTCGTTGTAAATTTTTTGTGTGAAGAATTGGCTTTCTTCATTACCACATTTCGAATGCCTTTAAAAGTTATAGTAGTTGAAGGTTCACATTCAAAATAACGTGGCACTTGATCCATATTTAAAATATTTTTATCTTCGATTTTTTTTTCTTCAATAATTTTTTGAATTCTGTGAATAAATTCTCTAACTATTCTGTCAGAACCTTCCGGTAGAATACGGCATGTGGTCTGTCGCCTGGAAACTAAGTTATAGCGAACTTTAAATCGGCTAAGCCAACCCGCAGACGCCTTAAATTCTTTATATATATCGCCAGAGAAATCATTTTTTAAGGTAAGTGCCATTGACTGAATATATTTATCCTTAACGCGAAGACCATTTTTGTTTCTCGTTTTAATCCAGTCGATGACTTTAGCCTCCAACTCTGCGAACTCTGTATTACGACCACCGCCGCCCAAACGCCTCGCTACTCTTGTAGAAATATTTGAGTTATTCAACGTCTCGTGCAATTTTTCCTTATTTTTTAACCAGCCACGTATAGTTGAAGTAGTTAAATTATACTTCTTAGCTAAAGCAGCAAAGCCTTTTCCAGCCGTGTTGGATTGGTATTCTTTGAGAATCTGCATTTTAAAATTTAAGGAATATGATTTCCTTTTTTGACATTTTGACGCCTATAAATAATAAAAGCAATGTACCATGTAACGGTTCTCTATGTAATTTTACTTTTACCGGCAAATAATATTCGTCTAAATAGTTTCGGATCATTTGTCTTAAAATGTAAAGAAAACTTATTAAATATATTAATTTCACTTCGTCCTCACCTTTAATTGTACACTTTCAATAACACTCCGAATTTCTATAACACAGTTATATAGAAAATTTCAATCAGAAATATAAAAAAATAAGTGTGGCGTTCAGTTGTTGACGAAAAGTCGTTAGTTAATGCGCCAAAATCTGACGTTTAATATTAAGTAGTGCCATCGTTCTTTTTAGTTTATTTGCTGTGAAATAATTAAAGTGTTATCACAGTACATTTTTTTAAGCTATTTTGGAATAGAGATTGAGCAACATAATGTTTTTTTGTAATTCGAAAAAAGGAGGAAAAATATGTTCAATTAAATATTGTCATTTTTCAAATTTTTGAGAAGTTTAAAAATATAAATCAAATAAAACGCCCAAGGCGCTCTATTTGAATAAAAGGCCCAGTGAGCGCACTATTCGTTTAAAACGCTTAGGCGTTTATTACGGGGGAAGACTGTAGTCACCACTAATACCACTGCAATCCAGTCACAATGTTGAACTTTTCTAACGCTTTCACTACGGCTAAAGGCTCTAATTCATAACTAGAATAATTTTCTTCTGCTGCTGTTGTTTTGCGACTAAAATGTAGGACGGAACTTGTTGTCTTCACTATTTCGCTGTAATAATATGGCACCATAGCCATGATTGTATGTGTCCGTATAAAGTTCCATTTCGCTTCACATTTAAAGATCTTTAGAACTGGCTCCGACGTTAATAAGTATATGCTCTAATTTGTGGATTACATTTTGGTGGATATTTGTAAACTCAAACTTGGCATCTTTCTTTAGTAGTTCGGTTAACGGCCTTGCAATTAAAGAGTAGTTTGGTATAAATTTACGAAAGTGTCAAGTTAGACCGATAAAACTTTGTACATCTTTCATATTTTATTGAATAAAATAAATAAATATTTCGGATTTGTAAATTTCATAACTGCCCTCGTCTTAGCTTCAGATGGTTTTATCTCTCCGTTGCGAATTATATATCCTAAATATTCTACGGCTTCTTGAAGAAAACAGCATTTTTGCCAATTAAACTTCAATCCATAATCGCTTGCAATGTTTAGTACCAAGTTTAGTGTTTCCAAGTTCTCCTCTATCGTCCGCGAAAAAATAATTATGTCATCATTGATAAGGTTTTGAAAAATTTTATTTAGGAACCGTTGAAACGCTGGCGGTGCCGTACATAGACCAAATGGTACATAACAAAACTCAAAATGACCATGTGGTGGTGTTACAAATGCAGTATATTTGCAACTACTCTCCTCTACTGGCAAGTGAAAAAATCCGTTTTGCAGGTCTAATGTTGAGAAATATTTCGCGGACTGTAATTCGTCTACTAGATCTTCAATTAGCGACAGAGGGTAGCGATCGATTATTACTTCTTTATTTAAACGCCTGTAATCGATACAAATTCTTTTTCTACTATCTTTTGTACTTACTGAAATACTTGGTCTTACAATCCCCTTTTCCAGCCATTCAGAGACCTGATGGTTTACTTCTTTTTTATCATTTTGGTTGAGTTGTCTTGGTGGTTGACAGATTGGATTTTCACTTCTCATCAAAATTTTTAAAGCAAATGGGCAACTTTTTTTTTGTGGTTTATAGTTCTCTCTGCTTATCGCCAATTTCGACTGGATTTTCTTTTTCTACTAATAGACAGTTTAACAGGCAAAATTCATCCTTCTTTTTTATTTTAATCCGACCATTTTGAGTATAACTTACGGCACTTTTAAGAACGTCAAATCCAACTAAAAGCGGTATGGCTAACATGTTTGATTCGACCACTTTAACATCGGCTTGAAAGAATTCATCATCAATCATCATCAACTCTGTTTTGATTGATTGATCATCAAATTCGATGATTGATTTGTTTCGATGGTGTATCATACGCCTTCCACAAAGTTATAATCAATTACCGCCCGATCTTTTACGTTACCCACGACAGCTATTTCTCTTAGGCCAAAACTATATTCTCTAAAAGTTTCGGTTTTCAGTTTTCTTCTTTCTCTCAGTCGTTTATGAATTTTTATGAATTTCAGCACTACTCATTTCGATATGAAATTCTTTGATTAAACTCTTTCTTAATGATCGCCATGATTTTACTTCAGGATATGCTTTCAGAGCTTTGGCTGCTGATCCTGATAAATCAACAATCAATAATTGTATTGGATCTAAATTAGAAAGTTTAATTGAATTTTCTACATCGTCAATCCAAGCTTCAATCCATACTGTCGCAAAAACTTGGAATAGATGATTGTATGTCCCTTAACTGAATTATATTTGAATGTTGAAAATAATCTTCTGTGTATTAAGCCACAACAACTTAATCGAAATATTTACAATTAATAATATGCAAATCAGCGGGAAGTCAATTACACAAGTAATTATATCAGGTATGGGCAAAATAACGTCAATGAACCATTGTAAAATTCCTCACTTATATATATATATACCTATATATAACTCTTTGGCTTCATTTTCTAAAAAAATTAAGGCCTGTGAAGATAGCCTAGAATTTTATGCCAGAAAATAAAAAACTCAAATCAGGCAATACTAACAAAATTAGGATAGTCACGCACATCGTCTAGTGTGAAGTTATCCCAGTCCAGGATTTTATTATATGTATATATGTCAAAGACATATAACGGGCTTAGTAGAGCTAGTTTCATGATGATCGGTATGTTGCAAGTTGCCGAAATATGGCCTTTGTCTTGGAAGTCCATGCTTTTACGCAAAAGCTTGCAACATACCGACCATCGTGAAATTAGCATATTAATTAGCCCGTTGTATGCCCATTTAAGAAGTTTTAGTCAAAATATATAAATATAATAAAATCCTGGGCTGGGATAACTTCACACAAGAGTATATGTGGCTATCATAATTTTGTTAGTGTTGCCTGTGCTAACTTCACATGCCTACATATGATGTTTACCAATCGATCAATCCTAGTAAATAATATGACTCTAATGTGTTTCGCGGCTATATTTCAGCATGTCATCCCATTGGTGGAACTATAACAGACAAATATTGTGAAATTAGTGTCCGGATGTCAAAACTTGAACAGATTCAGTTGAATTGCGACAATCAAATAAAATACGTCTCTAACGTGTTTCGCGACCTTATTTCTTGGCCATTGATGGAAGCTGGATCTAACATAAAATCATGACACCATTGGAGTCCAGAATTCAGTTGAGTCCATCAAATAAAATGCTACTCTAAAGGTATATATGCCCCATTCACAAACGGCAATGGCAACACAATTTATAAATTTTGACAATTTATAAATTTTTTCTATTATTTATGAATTTTGATATTGCAAATGAAACAACGTGTTCGGTGGCCATATTTGAGATGTTCGACGTAAGTTGATGCAGAAAATTGTCGTGAGATTGGTGTCCCGAAATCAGAACTTGATTTGAGTATTCAGTTGAATTGCGAAAATCAAATAAAATACGACTCTAACGTGTTTCACAACCATATTTGCTCATCTCTCATCCTCATGAAAAAAAATCTTAAAATATTCCGTTATCCTGGCCATTGATGGAACTAACAGAGAATCAGCGTGAGATTAGTGTTTCAGAATCCAGGTATTCGTTTAATTACGAGAATCGTATAAAACATTTCTCACATATAGCCATGTCGGTTTGGTCGCTGTTTCCTATTTACTGATTCTAGTCGTATTCCCCCTGATAATTTTTTAAAATAAACGCTAAAATCAATAACGCAAAATAATGATATTGTAAAATTGTTTGTGGTGTCAACATTTTTTAAAAATTTATTTGTAATGGTATACAAATGTTTTAATCTATTCCCGTTTTGTGCATTTTTATTAAATTTTGTTGATTAATTTAATCATTTAAGGTTCAGCCAGATTTGACAAGAACCATTTTTTCGTTTAGAATTTTTGAATAAAATGATGTTGCTCTAAAATTCTTCTTTAGTGTAATTGGGTCGAAGAATACTATCGATTTGAAAACAGTAATACGATAGAAATCTGATGGCTAAAGATACAAACAACAAAGCATAATCAGCAATAATAAAATTGATTACATAGATCATTGCAGGTGCCTGCCCATAAATTATATCAGTTAAACAGCGTACACAAACAAACTACAGAGGTTACAGGTGAAGCAGTATTAAGCGGTTTTATTAAATTAACTTTATTATTCTGTTACACGTACCACTATTAAACCACACCAAGTAACGACAATTTAAACATGACCAACAACTAATCAAAAATAAAAGACGAACTATTCAACCGTATTAAGATGACTGTCACGTGCCAACAATAGCGATTACATTTTATTTTATTACACTTTAAAAAACAACAATAACACAAATTATACGAAGCACGCGATCATCACACAACTACAAAGTACATACAGTAGTTTTTATTTTAATTTATATGATGATCAACTTTATAGTGGCAAAGATCACGATTCTCAAATTCCAAGTATACAAGCTTGTATACATTCAAAATTGTTACACTAATAAGAAATTGTATTTTGTTCGGTCATGCATGATCACCCGAACATGATGCAAAAATTCATTTTGACATATCGTTATTCGTTCGTTACGCCATCTACAAACATACTATATATTTATAGCATTAGAATAGAAACTTTCCATATCGATCGATCGATTTCGATTTTTTTATTAACCAATCAATTATTTTTGTTGTGATCAAACAACAATACGAGTACAACATGTATCTTAAAACAATTATTATTAGATCGGAACGGCTGCTGTTGTGCATGTTAAATTTTATTAATGAAATATAAAAAAAAAATATTCAAAGGGTGTCTCAGATTTTATTGTTGTTGTTGTTATTATATTTTTTAGATCGATTATCGTTTTGAGCGCCTCATTATAAAAATGTATGTGGTTTGGTTTTAAAATATTTTAATTCGTTTTAAATCTTTGATTAATTTAATACGGTTGAGATGAGTGATTTTTATTTTTTTTTTATTACAATTTTAAATTGAAATGTTTTGAGAGGGATGTGCCAATTTTAACAATTAATATAATCATAATCACCGTTCTGTAATTGAATTTGAAATTATCGTCTCTCTCTCTCTCTCTGATTGGATTAACCTGGGGGCAACATTAAACTCAAAACTGCATTATATTAAGTTAAAATGTTTTGTAATTATATTTTTTATGACTGAATTATTTCAGGCCAATAAACTGAAATTTTTATTAGTAATCACAAGTCATGTAAAAAATTTGTGAAAATATTTACGATCTTAAGGTGAAAAAATGTGCCCCATAAAAGTTTTGTTTGAATTTTAGAGACTCTTGTAACTTTATATTGTAGAAAAAGTGTTAATTCAGTTAATTATGCGCTTGGATAAGCATTTTTCGTTCCTAATCTTAATACTGTTACAGAATCACATAAAGTTTGCAATCATGTAATAGCTTAATAGCAGGTAGGTGAACCCTTCGATGGTTATATAAGACGATTAAAAAATCAGATGTTATAAGTAAGGTGAATTTGAATATTCATGTTAAAAGATGTTATGAAGATTTAATGGTTACGACTAATAGGGTTGTGTAAATTGGTGTTACTGTGAAACCAACTTTCGTGCCAGGTTTAGAAACATAATAATCAAGCAGTAAAGTGTCAGGCTTTTCAAATAGATACAAAGGTCAAAGAAAAGTTTTTATTTAATTTTTGCAATTTTTTAAACAGATTAAAAAATTGCAAAAATTAAATAAAAACTTTCTCAAACGAGTCTCTCGACATATGAAAATCAGAATCTCCAAGCACTGAATTAAACACACGCGATGCTATCAAAATTGGTTTCGAAAGGTCGAAGAGTAACAGTCCATCGCGTGGACGCATTTGGCTTACCATAGGACCATTCGGATTTAAGCGTGAGAGCAACTCGGTACAATCGTTTCGAGAACTGAAAATATCAGTAATAAATATTGCTGATGCTATAACCGATAATAGGTTACAGCGATTTTGATGGTATAACATGTTCAATAGCCCGTGCAGACGGTAGACATCAAAGTGCATATAAAGCAAACTGCTTCCGAACTCCTCTATTCTATCCGAATGACAATGATAAGAAAGTGACAATACTGGTGATGCCAAAATAGAAGGAATAAAAAAACGTACAGCGATGTTTATGAAGCCCAACTTTAATATATGACTTCGGTTAATTATAATCAAACCGGTTATAAACTCCACTCTGTCAGTGAAGGTGTTCACTATTTAGACGATATTGATGGAAAAGAGGTGATCGGGTACGATAGAATGAAAAAGTTCTTACTCTCGTTAAGGCTCAGTCTATTAGTAGTTGACCACGCTGTTAACTCGGGCGAAAATTTCATATCATCGGCGAAAAGGAGGCAGCTGGCAAACTCAAAGCAGTCAACAATATCGTTGATACCTTGAGATACGCCTGATGTTCTGTGAAATAGCTGGGAACAAGAAAAAAAATCCTAATGAATTACCAGCGGTCGGAAAGCTAAGAACGCACGCAACCATTAAATTGGAATAAACGTAGAAAGGATTGAGTGGTCCATCTTATCAAAAACCTTCGCACAACCCGTTAAACAACGTCCAGTTGTGGTCTGGAGTTTAAACTATTCAAAAATTTGCCACAAAAAGAAACAAAATTAGTCACTGTGGATATGCCTGAATAAAACCCGCGCTGAGCAGAAGAAATAAATGATTTATTATGGAAAACCAAGACCCAGATAGTTACGTACTTCATTTCTTCTACCTTGAAATTAAAGACTTCCTAAGTATAACATTGAACATCCCGTTCAATGTCATCCCGATAAAGTCGTTTAATATTTTAATGTTGTTGTAGCTGAAAACCTTATTCCGAACGAGTTGTTAAGCTATTTTGAGGATAATTTTGTAGGACGATTTATAGCCAATAAGGCTGCAAGATTTACATGATTTACCATCCCAATATTTTCCGTTTTGTTGAAAGCCTAAAAATGGAGCATTCAAAAAAATGGAATGATACGCATTACGATTACGAACGGAAGACGGTTGATTCACGGCGCACCGTGAATTTTTATAAAAAACATTAAAAGCGAATTGTGATTGATTGTACTTGCTGTGAATTGTGCATCATTAATTGTGTGTATAACGTGAATGGTTCGACGTAAATGGTGAAAAGTGAATTGTGCGCCGTGAATCAACCGTCTCCCAAATAAATAATCAAAATAATTTTCTGGACATTAAAATGACTGATGTATTGAAAGTGTATACAATAATAGCGTAAGTTAAACTAGCCCCAACAACATAAAATATTAGCATATTATTAACATATGCCCACTAGAGCTAATAACAACATATCAATTGAGCCTCGATGATCTCTTAGAAGAAGTCAACACCAACAATAAGAAAACAGGAACTTCCAACATAGGTGCAGCAACATGAAACTGAGCACCGAACTGACAAAACAAGAAAAACCACACATGTTCGCCAAATAGTTTACAAATTGCACTGTAAATAATGCCCAAATGAGACAAACCGGAAGTATCTTTGAAATTCGATTTAAAGCTCCCATAAAAGTAATCGAAAAATGGTTATGATCAAATCAAAATTATGGTAAATCCTTACTCTAATTTAGTTTAGGTTAGGTTAGGTTAGGTTGGAGTGGCTGCTTACGCACACTTAGACCGGTGACGGTCCATTGTGATACCACAGGATGTATCCCCTTTTACCCCTATTGGAACCATTTCGAGCTACTTATGTAGTGTAAGACGTCCCGCACTTTAATGTTTTCGAGATCCGAGAGGCAGTCCATCCTGAACTTACCTAAATGTTTGTGCCTTCTGAGAGCCAATGCTGGACACGAGCAAAGGAAGTGGACCAACGTCTCTTCCTCCTCTTCGTCCAAGCAGCTTCTGCAGAAGTCATTAGCCTCCAGACCCAGCCTTCTTGCATGTTCTCCAAAAAGGCAGTGTCCCGTGAGAATTCCTACGACCGTTCTTAATTCACGTCTTCGTAAGGATATTAATGCCCTAGTGCGCCCCAAGTCCAGCTTTGGCCAAACTTGTCTTGCAACTCTACAGGTGAGGGCGTTAGACCACCTTTCCCCCGCTGAGGATAGCGCCTGCTTCCCAAGTGCTTGTCTCAGCGCTGTGATAGGCCTCCCCAGACTTGCCCTTTCCGGTTGCAGCTGGAGAGTCGTACCATGCCTAGCAAGTTCATCTGCCCTGCAGTTCCCCATGACGCCCGAGTGACCTGGGACCCAGACTACCTGGATGTTGAAATGCTCAGCCATCTCATTTAGAGATGAGTGACAACTTAACGCCACCCGTGACGCCAAAGACACCGATTCTAACGACCGGATCGCCGCTTGACTGTCCACATAGATTGTGATATCGTCTGAGGATAACACATTATGCTTCAACCACGTCATGACCTCCTCAATCGCTACGACTTCAGCTTGGTACACGCTGCAGTAATCAGGGAGACGAACAGAAATATTTACATTTAATTTGTCACAGAATACTCCAGCTCCTACTTTGCCGTCTAGCTTGGAGCCATCTGTGAAGAATTGCAACGCTTCGGTTTCCAATAACGGTCTATCCCTCCAGGATTCCCTTGAAGGGAAGGAGGTCCGAAATCGCTTCTCGAAGCGTAGAGTAGGTTTAATGTAGTCAAGATTCGCCAGCTCATCCTTCAACGATCTGACTATAGTAGAGTGTCCTATACTAAGACACCTCCACTGAGAGACGGCTGCAAGTCGTACAGCCGTATTTGCCGCCATCTGTTTGCCAAAAATGTCGACCGGAAGAAGGTGCAACATAACCTCTAAGGCACTTGTCGGTGTCGACCTCAATGCCCCGCTAACAAGCATACAGGCCGTTCTTTGCACTCTCTCAATCTTACTTTTGTAAGTTACCTTATCCAGAGCTGGCCACCAAACACCCACCCCGTACATGAGTACAGGTCTCACTACGGCGGTGTAGAGCCAGTGTACCAGCTCCGGCTTCAGACCCCATCTATGACCAATGGCGTAGCTTTGTTTATTCTCTCCAACATGTTGGGCTTCCAACTAAGCTTACTGTCCAAGATAATGCCCAGATATCTAGCTCTATCAGTAAAAGCAAGTCTCGTGCCATTTAAGGTAGGAGGGACAACTACCGGGATTTTGTATTTCTTAGTAAAGAGTACCAGCTCTGTCTTGGACGGGTTAATACCAAGTCCACATTTGCCAGCCCATTTCGTAACGATGGTAAGCGCATTCTGCATTACGTCTACAATCGTGCCCAGGAATTTCCCGGTAACAGCTAAAGCTACGTCATCTGCGTACGCGATAACTCCAATACCCTCTCTCTCCAATTCAAGTAGTAACCCGTTTACCACTATGTTCCAGAGAAGAGGGTACAGAACCCCCCCCCCCTGCGGAGTTCCCCTAGTTACTCGCCTCTTGAAGGTGGAGTCCCCAACTTCGAGCTAACAATCCTGCTTCCCAGCATATAATTGATTAACCCTATCAGAGGAACGTCCACCTCCAAAAATGACAATCCCTCCTTGATTGCCTCCGCTTTCACATTATTAAAGGCGCCTTCTATATCCAGGAAGGCCACCAAACAGAATTCCTTCGAATTAATCGATTTCTCAATCGTAGACACCAAGGCGTGCAGAGCCGTGTCCACAGATCTACCCTTTGTGTACGCATGCTGAGACGATGCCCACTTCCTGGCACCTATTTTATCTCTGATGTATACATCCAGCAGCCTTTCCAAGGTTTTCAAAAGAAAGGATGATAGAGTTATTGGTCTTAGGTCCTTAGGATAGACATGTGAGCTTTTCCCCGCTTTCGGTATAAACACCACATTGACCTCCGTCCAGTACCTAGGAATATAGCACAGCTTCAAACACCCTTTGAATATAGCTTCCAGGTAAGGAAGAATAATTACTGAGTTGTTTTGAAGTTCCGCTGGTATAATTTGATCCGGACCAGCCGATTTAAATGGTTTAAAACCCCTCAGTGCCCATAGGATCCGTTTTCTGGTTACGATATCCTCTGTGGTTACTGACAGTGATTCCTGATGATTACTACGCACCAACAGGTCTTCAATGCTCCCTGGGAAGTGTGTCTCGAAGAGAAGCTCCAGAGATTCTCCACTAGAAGCTGTCCAAGATCCGTCCGGTTTTATCAAAAAACTAGGACTAGATGTACTTTTGGAAAGAATCTTCCTAAGGCGGGAGGTTTCGGATACCTCTTCCATATTATCACAGAAGATTCTCCAAGACCTCCTTTGTGCCTTTCTTAATTCTTTCTTATAAGTTCCGAGTTTCTCCTTATAGGAGTCCCAATCCTGAGCCTCCCTTGTATTTTTGGCTCTATTAAAGGCTATCCTACAAGCCTTTCGATAGGTTCCCAGTTCCCTGGACCACCATACCGGTTTTTGCCTACCCCTAGGCTTAGCCAGTGGGCAGGCAGCGCGAAAGGATCGGTTGCATGCGCTAGTAACGCTAGCCACCATGTCCTCCAGCTCCCCAACGGTCGTCGGGGGCTCCATAGCCCTCGTCGGTAACATTTCCCCCAATAATTCCCCATATTTGCTCCAGTTGGTCCTTCTAGGGTTCCTGAAGGCTTCCCGGGTAGCAGGGTGAATATCGAGGCTATAGGTTAAATATCGATGATCAGAAAAGGAGTGTTCCTTATCCACCCTCCAATTTTTAACCATATGAAGAATATTATTTGAGGCAAGGGTCACGTCTAGAACCTCCTGCCTGTTACTAGTAATAAATGTGGGTTCCCACCCAATATTACACACTGAAAGGTTAGTACTCATCAAATAATCAAAAAGCGACTCACCTCTTTCATTAATGTCTGTGCTTCCCCAGATAGTGTGATGCGCATTAGCATCCACTCCCAGTACCACACCTACCTTTGATTGTTCCGCTTTACGGATCAGCTCCTCCAGGTTATCCGGAGGAACCTCCTTCTCCCGGTCCATGTAGGCTGAAACTAGCCATAATCTGCAAGTGCCTACTTCCAGGCTAACTGCAGTAGTGTCACCATTGCTGTATTGAGAAAGAAGGAAAAGATTAATATTATTTTTTCCAAGAATACAAGATCTGATCTTCCCAGAGTTACTAGAGGATATAATTTTATACCCCTTGGTTCTGAGGCCACAGATCCTGTTGTTGTTAATCCAAGGTTCTTGGATTAGTATCACATCCTCACCCGAACTAGTCAGCCTGAGGAGTAGAGCTGCCGAAGCAGCCTTAGAATGGTGAAGGTTAATTTGAGTTATCTTAATCATAACCATTTCACCTCTACCTACCTCTATGATAAATTCCTGCTACCGCAGGAATATTAATTCCCGGTAATTTGGGATGCGCCGGATACGCCCGTCTCGCCACCCCTCGTACCCTCTATAGAGGACTTGTCAGTGCCCCCCTGTCTGGCCGGGCTGTCGACATCCTCCTCCATCGGAACACCAGCTCCTTCGCTTATGTGCACCACCTCATCCTTCGAGAGAGTCCTTGCCCTACCGAGGTCATCGGATTCACTCTCCCCCCTACCCTCAGCTTCTTCCCCCATGCTGCTGGTACCCCCTTCAGGCCTGGGCGGGTTGCCACCGTCCTCCGGTTGGCCTTCCGTACGCGCTTCCGCCCCATCCTTCTTATAAACGTTGAGAGTAATTGACCCGAAACCGAAGTCAATTACTCCCTTCGTTTTGTGAAGGAGGGCAAGGGACTCCTTATTTATCACCATGATTGATAATTTCGAGCCCCCCTTGGCCTCCTCCTGCTTGACGATCTTCCAATTTCCTGTCGGAAGATTCGGGTTACTGGCCTGAATGATTTTCAAAGCCCCGTCCGGGCTAGCCGGTTCGGATGGCAGCCATACACGTGCCCGCGGCCTGCTGGGAATTTCCTCCCGGCTAACTGCCGCAAGCTTTGCGCCCGGCCACACCTCCCCTACTTTGGCTATAGCCTTTTTGTACAGATCCACAGATCTAGAGTCCGAGCATGCAGTCATCTTTACACGCCCTTGATACCATCCCGCATCCCTGCAGGATGGGGGTGGTCCCTGATTTTCACCCAGGACCTTTAAAAAGACGAGGTTGAGTGCATTATACACCAACCTCCATTTTTCCGCCGTGATGCTCCCATCTTCTTGACTTTCGTCAATGACGGCTAGCATCAACACATGCTCCCTCAGGACCTCGCTGAACAGCTTTGTCCCTGAGTTGGAGCTCGGCTTCTTTTCAGTCACCAACTTGGCCCGCTTGCTGTTGACTACTTCCACCTCGTCCTGGGACCGCTGTCTTTTCGACATGTGGTCCTTTTCCGAGCTTCCGCAGCCCACAGTGCTCCTTGCCCAAGCTACTGATCTTCTTTGCTCTTCCGTAAGCTGCCCCTCGGGGGTCGCAGCCCACTTCTCGAGAATTCGGAGCGCCGAGCGGCGATTCCTGTATCGCCTTTTCGCCGGAGGAATGTCTCTCGTCCCACTCCCCTGTGCTGCGTTGGTACCGCTAACTCCCGGGACTTGTGCCCTAGAGTCAGCCACCTTTGCAACCTTAGAGGCCCCACCCGTCTGGTTCGAGGTACCTCCCTCCGCTGATACCGGCTTTTGAGGAGAGCCGGTGCCCTTTGTTTTGGTTTTTGATCTATCCATTCGATTCCCACGAGTATCGGAGAAATAAAGGTCCGCCTGCGCAGAGATCCGTATACGCAGGTAAGGCTAATTACAACTGGAGGTCGCCAGGTATCCAGAGGGCTCCGTTAGCGACTGGGCTTTGTTAAATGGGCCCCCAGCCTAGTAGACCATCAGCACGGGTCGCTTAACGCCTTAATCCAGCCCATTCGGCTCGCTAGCACCCCGGCCTCCCTGCACCCCCTTCCCTCCGCCCATTTTCTCCCCCATTCATCTAATCTCATGGAGAGCCCAATCCAATGGGATCCATTCCATTCACCGGGTCACCTGTTTATAGGGGCCCCCACTCATCACCCGCGGAGACTCCGGAGGTGTAGAGAGGACGTGACGCCCAGTCCGCCGTGGTTATTGGTCGATGGTTTTCTGGCGCCATCTGTTCGCCCTTCCATGCTGGGCATCATAGGCACTCAGAATTTAATGAACTCAGGTTAACCACTCCCCAGTTCCCTGAGACTCTCCCCCAGCTGGACTGCGGTTGGGGGCGGCTTATTTAATTCACCGCTAACCTACCTATCGATAGGTCGTCCACTATCCACCACCTGTGACCCCCCCCCCGATAGCTGCAGTACGCCACGGGTCTAATTTAGTTTAGTCCATAGATATTTATGTAGAGATTAGTTCATTGGACAAATCAATTGGTGTAGTTATTAGATCACTAATGGAAAACGAAATATTCTAATTTATTTCATCTATTCTACAATATAATACCATTTTCTGATCAATGGCATAGTTAGAAAAACCGTAGGAGGTGGGAACGAAGTTATCATTAAATTATCAGTTCAGTTGTTTTGGAACTAAGATCGATTAAAATTAAGGGAATTGTACCGAAACGTACCAGTTTTATTTCATGGTGTGCTAAGATCCAAAAAAGGTGCTAAACAAGCCAATGCTAGGCAAACGATTTACGGGAGCAGCTCGACGGTTGCAAGAATTCGAACTGCCGACTAATTTTATTATCATTTAATGCAACCAGCTTCGAAACTCTAAAATCCTTTATTATGGCAATGGTGAGGGTACCCAGAACTACACTGGAATGGAGAGTTCTGTTTGTTTTAATTTTGTGTCATTAATCCGTCAGATTTTGTACAGTTTTTCAATAGTTTTACGAACTGTTTATGTTAGAGGAATTCTTACTCGTACGCATGGGAAATGAACATAATTGGCTTATTACGATGACCAGGTGAAAAACGACGAAATATGGTTTAAAAAAAAATTTCTATATAAAATTGGTTTGGTGACTACGACCATCCACGGTTTACAAAACATATTTTTGTTTAAAATCTGTTAACTTAATCCAACCTTAGAAGTAGCGGTAAGATTTAAGATAAAAAGTCAATTCTTTAAGTAGTTCCTAAAATAAATTTGATTGATCGCGGTTTCGAACAATTCCTTCCGACATGTCATCTGCGGTGGGACTTCTTTAATAAACCATGGCTCAAATTCAAAAAATATTCGACATGTTAAATCAAAAATTATATTCGCCAAATTTATTTTTACATAATTAGCCAGTTCCGGCTAACTTCTAATGGATTTAAGTCTAATTTTACTTCTGAATATTTTGTAGAACTATAATTACGTTCTAATATAAACCCAATTTTGGTTTTCCATACACAGCCAACCCAGACAATTTTCTCTGCCTTGAGAACCAAACGAGACAAACACATTTGTCGATGTGTTTTAATGAAATTCTTGTTGTGATATGTTAAGTCGATTCTATAAATAGTATCTATCTAAAATATCACGTCCTGCAGAGTTTCTTGGTCTATGTTTTGTATTGTATTGTATAGTTTTGGGCTGGAGGTCGATTTATAAAAAAAAATCTGGAATCTTTTCCAAAATCTGGATTTTACAATGCCAGCATTTTCATTGAAGACAAAACTGAAGGAAGACAATCGGATGAAACTAAATTTTGGATGAATTAATATTTTATACTAAAGGGTATTCCAATTTGAGGTTAATCTTAAATTTGCCGCCATTTATATTTTATATACTAGAGTGCCATGTGATAGATGACAAGTAGAAACATTCCGTTTATTAAAAAAGGGGAGATATACGATTGAACAACGCGTATTTATTACCCTACACACCAAGTAAGGGTTTTTTTGGTGCTAGGACATCTTCTAGCTTAACTAAAAAGCGTATATGGCCAATTGGTTAAATCGCCAGGATCAGACCCAGAGAATAATTTTTAACCAACATTTAGTGCAAACGAAGTTGTAAGCCACAGACGATCCGCAAAAAATAAGTCAGGGTTTTTTGATGTTTTGATATTTGATAGATAATTTATTACGTATGTGGCCAATTGGCATAATCATTCGTCTTTAAAGTACCGCAAAAAGCGTCACGATCGTCACTAGCAAAAGATGAGAATAATATTTATGAATTATTTTAGCCTTGATTAAATAAATGTTTCTTTCCAAGTGCAATGAAAGATTGTTTTGAATCGAAATTGATCACCTTTTTCTTAATTTTAATTATCGTACTTCAGAAATCAGTCACTTTGCGTTAAAAGCGAATAAGATCAGATCAACAGAATTATTGTTTTATTAAACAACTTTTAGTGGTAACTATGTGGCTTCAAACGAAGAGTTGTAAGCTACCGATAATCCGCAAAAATAAGGAAGGTGCTTTATGATACTGGGATAGCTTCTGGTTACTTCATTACGTTTGTGGTCAATTGGCAAAATCTCTAGTATCAGTCTGATGGTGTTGGATCACCAAGACAGTACTCACTTTTTTACCGAATTTTGGCTTTTTCATGATTTATTCGATAGTTTTCGGTTTCCCAGTAACGATTGCTTTGCTTATTGATCCGTTAAGACAAAACGATGTTTGCGGCGGTATAAAGTAATTTAAACGTTTATGAGGATCTACTGGTACCAGTTTCTTTGTTAATTGAATTTTGGATGCATACATTTTTAAATAACCTTGAAAATTCGACGCAAATTGGTGTGACTATATCCAGTTGCGGTGCATTCTTTCTTGTTGATGTTCTCAAGTTTTCCGGTGCTTTTACCCTACGATATTTTGATCGAAATACTCTCTGAGTCCAAACAACCGAACTTTTATTTGCGTAGAAAAATGTAAGGATTTCTGCTTTCTAAGTCGCATTCAAGCTGCAACTACACTCGGTATTCGACGGTCGGTATCGACAATTTCAGTTGTACATAAAGTCAATATAGGACTTTGCATTAAATCTTTTCAATTATAAGGTAAACTTTTCTCTTGGGGCATTAACAACTCTTTTTGCTAAGGCACTTTCTGGTTCAATATTTTCATTTGAGTTTTCTAGCTTTGCCTTTTTTGTAAATAGCTGATGTTGTGTCACATCTGTGTCACAGATACAGTTAGTAATTTATACACCTACAACAAATATGATACACAGTTGAAATTTGATGTAGTGAAGCGAAAAATATGACAGGAGTCGAGAACCTCGAATAACACTTAGCAAACAAATTCGAACATTTTCGAGTAATCTCTAAAATGTCAACAAAATAAACTCAAATAACCTCGATTATCCCTGAAAAACTAGAATTATGCAAATAATATGGAGAACTGGAAAACTGGAATCACCATCTCAGAAGAAAATAATTCAGTGTTACGGATATTATGTAGAATTTGTGAACAGATATATAATTGGAAATCTAGTACGCTGCTATTGAATCTGTGTCCATATTCTACTCCTCACACCTTTTTTTTTTGATGGGGAATGCTTATTTACATATATCAAACACGAGACCAGCAACTTGTATTTTAAAGTAACCTATTCACACTTACTTCTCCAGTCGCAAGTCTAAAATGTTTAAGAACCCTTGACATAAACGACGAATCAAATAACGATGGAGATACGCTTGGATCAGTGTAAAATAACATTAGCGCAATTCAGATTTTTTACTTTGCGCACTATAACGAAGTAATCGCGAAAAACATTTTATTCCAGATTTTCATATTTCTCGACGAATTTGGTTACCCCCGAAACATCGATTAGAAAAATGTTGTGTTCGTCCTTCTGTCCTTCAAGTTATACATTTTTATTGTTTTTGTTTCGTCTCCCATTCTCACAATTATGTTGGTCAAAATTTTGTACAAAGATATAGATTTTAGTAATAAGCTGTTTCTGTTAATTTTTAGATCCATTCGAGTCTAGAATAGAGGGGGTTGCAGTGGAAGACAAAACTGCCAAATAGATTTTCTCAAAAACGGGACCGACGACTTTTTTGTTATGTTGGTGATAAATTTGACAATTCACTATCTACCTATTTACAAAAATTGAAGTCGATCGAAGCATTGCGTGGGGGTCATTTTAACAAAAAGGAGTAATAAAATTTGGTTGATGTATAATGTTAATACATCTTCCAAATTCCAACAATTGTTCCCTAGGTGTCTTTAAGATAAAATGAATAGATTACCATGTAATAGGGAATCTAAATTTCTAAATTTACCTAATATACTTTGCTGGAACCCTATTTTTGAAATTTAATCAAAAAAAGTCGCCCGTGTCATTTCAGTCAAAAATTTAAATTGTTTCATACCAAAGTCACCGGCGCCTTTTTTCGGTGAATTTCAAGAATATGGGCCCAGAGCCCGTATTCTTGAAATTCGCCGGTGACTTTGGTATGAAACAATTTAAATTTTCGACTGAAATGATGTTTTTCACTAGAAAATAATGGGCGACTTTTTTTGATCGAATTTCAAGAATACGGGCCCAGGGCCCGTATTCTTGAAATTCACCAAAAAAATTCGCCGGTGACTTTGGTATGAAACAATTTAAATTTTCGACTGAAATGATGCATTTCACTAGAAAATAATGGGCGACTTTTTTTTGATCGAATTTCAAGAATACGGGCCCAGGGCCGCTATTCTTGAAATTCGATCAAAAAAAGTCGCCCGTGATTTTCTAGTGAAATACGTCATTTCAGTCGAAAATTTAAATTATTTCATACCAAAGTCACCGGCGACTTCAAATGAACTGATGTAATAACATTATTGTCACAATAACTTTGCCGATTGGAGCAAAAATTGTCACTGATACACTAACCACCGGACATAATTTGTTACGGCAATGTTACAGCGAGTTCACAGTCGTCACCATTTTCAAAATTCAGATACGAAAGGTCAATTATTGGATTTAAATTCCTGTTTAGGAAGGCATGTTGACTTTAAATTTTAAATAAAATTAGATATGTTTGGGTCCGTTCCGCAGTTAGCAACTTCAATATTAAGCAATATTCGTATAAGTAGATTTTCGAAATTCGAGATGGAACCTTAAAACGGTTAAATGTTCTTTAGTTTATTTCAATCTTCCGGCTGTTAATTTGCAATCTTTATTTCATACAAACAAAGAATTCCTGAAAATCCAAAGATGACCGGAAAATCGCAAAATACTTAAAACGTCGTTACAAATTCTTAGCTGGAATTTCAACAAAACCTTAAATTGAAATCTAAATTAAAATTTTTTGATTGAATTTTCTTAAAATTAAAACAAAGTTTGACAGATTTCAAACCGGAAAACGAGTCATTAGGGTTTAGGAAAACACCAGACTTATTTTCTTTAAATTAAAAGATAGGAATGAACTTTACGGATTTTCAGCGCCTTCGTCACCTTATAACAACTCATTTACCGCCCTTGTGACGTAAATAACTATTAATAACTTTAAAAAAAAAATTGTAGCAAGAATTTTTTATTGAAATTCCTTTCGGTAAAACGGGATCCTTCAGTTAGTTTCTTTTTTATTAACTCGTAATTAAATCTATGTTGATTACTTTCTTAAGGCATTTAGGTTTTTACATATTTTCATTGAAAAACATCACAAGCAACTGGTGTGGGCGCTGGGGCCAAAGGAGGGGTAAAAAACAATAAAATCTTAAACCCAAAGATCTCTTCTTTAAACAAGCTGACATTTTTTTTTTTGTAAAAAGCACTTTCGGGCCTGAAGAAGAACTCTCTCGGACATGGAAAAAGTAATATCGGAAATACTCTTGTATCATGCCTGGTGTCAGTTCAAAATTATTTAACATTATATGTGAGTCTGTGATTTGGCGTAATGAGAGTAGAAGATTTATATTGGTGTGATCAATTGTGATATTGGGGAAAGGGTCGCCAAATTTAAGAAAAGCTGTGACACATTTTTAGGACCTCGCTGCCCAAAATAACCGAAAATGTTTGTAAAATATAAATGGTTGGTTTGGTGTTCTTTAACGGAAGCTTATTGTGGGAAAAGTGTCGTCCGAGGAGTCAGATAGGAAAATGTGTAAAAATCAATATGAGACCATATTATGACGAGTTCACTGAAAATTAATTTAAAATCTTATTGCAAAAATCCGAATCCGACCGCTTGCAAATTGCGGAAATGTTCTAATTTCCATTAACTATTATTCAAATAAAACTAGTTCAAATTTAGAATAGCCAATGTTAACCCAGATTTTGTTTTGCATTCGTTTTTTGCGAAATTGACCCATTTCTATCTAAATACAAATAAATAAAAAATATTTAAATCACCTTTCATTAGCAGAAAAAAAAACACAATTTTGCTGAGATTTAAATAAATTAACTATAAAACAAATACATGTACAGCGTTCCATGAACAAATAGATTAAACAACCTTGATAACAAGACTTACGATTTTATAGCATGTAAGACTCCAATTGATAACTAATCACCACCAACCAACCAGGTGCGCAACAACATTTTCATTCTAAATTTGTAGAATTGGGTCAATATATAAACGACTCTCTGCATAAATATATAGTATCGTATTGTCTATGCTGTATTCTTAACTAACAGGATAGGCAAAAACAAGTTCCAGAACATTATCCACCATTTTATACGGCGACGAAGAATAAGAAGCAAAAAAAAATCACATTGACTTACATTCTCGCGACCGGTGGTAGAATTATAGCAGTATCCAGTAAATATATGATGATGATGCTGAAGCGCGCTATATACATTGTTGTTATTGGTTTTCTTTATTTTATAAGGTCATATCAAGATTTTTATGTTTTATAATCATAAGATTCTTTAAAAGCAACAACAACAACATTCAAGAACAGTTAACATTACTTCTTGGTAAAAACAAAATTCTTTGATTTTTTTTTTTTTTTTAATCGATTTTAATAGACATCATCATAATCATTTTGTTTTTTTAAATAACGTGCTGTGTTGTTCTTATATTGGATACTTGCAATTCCAGTAAGAATTGTTACAGAAGAAACTTGTATTTCTATTCTTATACTCGGTAGTTACATAAATTATAAAGTTTTATAAATATGTACACACATATTTGCAATGTTACCTAATTTTTTTGCACATTTCAATAAGAAAAGATCATGATGAAGAGGCACTATGTGATGTTTCGTTATGTAATCGTTTAATCAAACTTCTTCTTCTTTTTTTTTAAGATGATGATCGGTAAGTTCAGATTACGGTTAAATTTATGCAGTTTATATGATTTGATAACATAATCATCTTCGATTGGCGGGGATGAGATGATGGTTAGTTGAATATTATAGATTTGTTGCTATTTTTTGTTTGTTAATTATTGTCGGATGCATTGATGAGACGGTTAAATCAGACGATTATATTATCAGTATATATGTGCGATTGACTTCCGCAGAGTGATCTAATGTTATAATGTTGTTACACTTGGGAAGTGACAAGTTGGCAAGAAATCTAAACTCTGATTCTTATCTTCGTTTGAGAACCTGATTTCTTGACGTTATAATCATATACGAGATAATTTTTACGTACGGTACTGCTTTTTACTTGGAATTTTTTTAATAATTATCAAGAAGTGAACGTTACATGAGGATATTGCAAATTTACTTATCATTTACTTATCTTACTTAGCATCATTGTTAAATTTTAAATAGTTGTGAAATAAGGCAATTCGTTGCACTTATTTAGGAAAACTTTAATTTTGCTTTTAAATGTCAGGTTGTTTCTCCAATACTTTTTACAATTTTTTTTTTTGTAGTAGAGAATCAGCTGAACATGCATTGTGCGTCACTGGGTAGATTGTCACAAGTTAAGGAGGTTCATATTAGCCAATCCTCTCATAATTTGTTACTATTTCTTAGTAAGGATTGCAGTCGATTACAGCATACACATATTCTACTTGAACCATTATATAAGTGAAATATTGTGTACATAAAGTTTGTATATCCCAGCATTCACCAGTCCATCGCTTGTTACAACCAAACATTGACTTCGTTTAAGCAATACCGTTATCGATATGCCTATCAGTAATCGTACTCTTTGAACTACATTTTCATTGATGTTGTATGTAGTAATCATCGAATTTCTTTTACGATGAAAAGCATTGATGCCAGATTTCCAAAATTGGAGCATTTTTTTGTAAAACCAAATCCTTCAAATACGCTCCAAGAACTTTCATAATAATAAACGGTTAAACAGAACAAGAGACACTGTTATATATATATATTATATATATTTGTATTTTCTTAAATCTAATTCTAACTCGCTTAAATGTTATTGTCCTAATACCTATTTTCACTAGCTGTTTATATATTTTTTTTGTAGAGAAACGAAATTGGTTCAATAATTCCGAGCTTACCACTGGTGGGGGCTATTACCGGAATTATGCAACTTTTCGTTATGAATTGAGAAGTGCCGTTTTAGGCACGGTGTTAATAGGGCTAATCGGATACCTTGGACAATAACTAACAAACGAAACTTGTGCGTAGCACTTATATGTTCTTTTGTCAGCTTTGTATCAAGGCCTGGGCGTGAAGGTTAGTGGCTGGAATACTTACAATTTTTCTGGATCTTGTGGTATGCTCTCTGGATCGAATTGACGAATAAACGGAAATTATATTTTATTTACCTATTTATTATTCTTTCTTTTTCTTAATAAGTGTTTACTTGGTGAAGTTTTTAGATACAATTTTTTTTTTTTGTTAAAATATGCTGTTCTTATATACTAAAAAAGTGTGTAATGTTTTACACTAACAATAACATTGACACATACAATTTTTGTTGTAACCTACTAAAGTCGTTTACCCTTAAATATTTATTAAATTCGGGCAAATTGCATTTTTCATAAAATAATTATTTAATTATTTGGGTCGTTTGATACAATGTAGTGTTGAATTGATTTTTTTGTGTATTCATCGATAAGATTATCGTTACATTCTTTTTATTGCTACCAGACAATTTTATGTGTTACAATTGTTTTCTTGTTTTCAAATATAATTGTTGTTTTTGTTATGTTTCTTATTTACTCTTATTACTATATGTTATCGTAATTTCAAGTTCGACCACCTGATTATTTTGTGTATACAATGTTTCTAACGCCTAAAAGTATGCTCGTTATACCATAAATATTTCGATACGAGCTAACGCCTATAGTTTTCAATTATTAAGAATGGTTTACAATATTGGAATGTTAAGAATGGAATGTATGTGGTGAATGATTCACAATGATTCACAACATACCTTCCCTCCATATGAAGATTTTTCTGAAGGAAAAATTGTATGGGACATAAATTAGGTATACGGTTATACATATCAAATGTGTAATAATAGGACATATTATGTCGTTTATAATTTAAATATTGATTGTACTTCGATGTCTACTGAACTGGGCTCACGAGCTGCTTCATGGTTCACCTTGATCTGCTGTTGTCTGGTCATTTTTGCTCAAAGTTACTCGGATTTTTATCAGTTTACAAGTCTTTTATTTATGACACTCGGACACTACTCATCTCGTGTCTTCTGGATTCGTCTTCTGTCAAATTGATTTGGTTATGCGTTTGATGATTGGATTATTGTTTGGGGCATGACATCAGGTTATTCACTCTCACTGTTATTGAATGCTGGATGTTGATATGCCGCGTGTTCTTGAAACTTCCAGTTTGGCGATATTGAATGATTCCCGTATTACTGTGCGGTACATGACCAATTGTATCTCATGTAACTGCTTGCTACGTACTCTTGGGAAGTTGTCTGATTCACTGCGCTCTTCTGCATGCGCTGATTTCAGCATGTTTTGAAGTTGCGGGGATTTGTGGTGTGTGTCGTACTGCATATGATGTAGTTGGGTGCCGCATGTGCGTGACGAGACTTTGTAAACTTGATTTTGGATCTTTTCGCTTAATTGAGTGTTGTGGTTACTGCTCTTCTCTGGTCTTGGATTTCTCAGTTACAATATTTTGATTCAGTTGCGCTAAATTACGATTCTTAATCTACTATGACAAAATGTGTTCGTTGTTTTTTTTTTTTTTTTTTTTTTTTTTATCTAGGTTACTTAATACAAAAATAAACGTACAATGAATGAATTTGAAAATAAAGGTTTGTTTTGTAATTTGACGCTTTTTACTATGGAATTCATACAAAAAAAACTACTTGATTTTATGAATGATGACGACTAATTATTTGTTTTTTTATGAATGTTACTTTAGGTATGTGGGTCACATACACATTTATTTTGTTATTCATTGTACTTTTGTTATAAAAATTTTCTTTTTCTATATTAAAATTTCCTTTCTATATTAACATTTAAGGGAATTTCTATTTGTTCAAACTTTTTTTTTTTTTTTTTTTTTTAAAAACAGTTTTTATAATATATTCTATAATTTTTAATTCGAAACATTTTTCTTTTTAATTACTTAAATTCTAGATTTATTGAGAAAATGTCTTACTCATCTTTGTTTTCTAAACTTCGTCTATTCGTTTCTTTTCTTCTTTTTTTTTTTTTTTTTTATTTATACTCATGTGTGTAACCTTTTTGATTTTATTTTATTCAGAATTTGCTTTAACTTAGACTACTAATGTGAATGAACTTGAAACGATTTTTTTTTTTGTTTTGTAATTAGATATGTCTATGTCTAGTAAAAATGTTTTCTTCTTTTCTGTTTTTTTTTTTTTTTTTTTTTTTTTTTGTTTGTTAGTAAAATTTTATATTCCGGATTTATCTTCCTGTTCTCCCATGTTTGTTAGTTTTTTTTTTTTTTTTTTTTTTTTTGTTTTACATGAGGGAAAAAGAGATTTTATTTATTCTATGTTTATTATTCTACTTCTAGATATTTCTCTTCTTTTTGTTCTGCTTATAACTTCGTTCGGAGTTCTGACTATGGCTTCTGTGGGGATTACGTGGCTAACTTCTACTTTTGTCGAGCTTCTCCGCTTAATTATCCAAATAACTATACAGGCTATTATTATACCTGTAATAATTCCACCTGTGATGAATTTATAAATATTAACTTCATTGCTTACTCTTCTGTTTTCCCATGATCGTTGTGATTCTTCTACATCCGTGGATAATCTATCTATCTTCATTCGTTCTTTAAGGAATTCTTGGTTATAATTTCTAAAATCTGCTACAGCTATCGTTCTGGGAAGTGTGAGGGTTGAGACGTTACCAACTTCTAATTTGCTGGTGTCTATTGTTTCTGGGAAATATGTTCGGTTTGGCTGGGTAATTGATACTTCTTTGAGTTTGGAGCCAGTAACCGGGAGGATAAAATCTTCGGAAACCACTTCACAGTCCTGCTTGAACGTGATAGTTCCTGTATCTCTTAATTCGATTACTTGTTCTTCCTTTCCACACTTGATTTTCAGTCGCATATTGCCACTGCTGGTATACAACCAGGAATTACTGTTCACTAGCTTGGTTAAGGAATTCTTGTAGTTGTTTCTAGTTACTGCACATTTTGGTGTGTTGTGGAACGGGTTGTCAAAAAGATTTAATAAACAATTGTTCCCTTTATTCGTGATTATAGGGGAGTTACTTTCGCACACTAGTGCGGTTTTCCTGAAGTTTATGAGGACTCTGATACACTTATTGTGTTGTTCATGGGTTAATATGGTGAATTGACTTCTCTCTGAGTTTGCTGCTAATAGTTCGTCTTGGATAATATAAGACCATTGGGTATTGTTAATTACTAGAGGTGTTAGATAAATTTTATAAAGCTTGAATTCTTCTTTTATTGGGGACGGGATATCTATTTTCACTACTACTCTACCTTCAGTCTCAATTGCATCTAACTTCGTTAGCTGACTGAGGTGCTGCTCATTCAATATTGACTTATCTATTGAGTTACTGCTAAGGTTTGTTATTATTTCCATCGTTTCTTTATACGACACAAGAAGGGGTGTAGCTTTCTGTTTTGGATGCTACTTAGGATATTCAGTGTTTGATCTTGGTTTTTGTTGATTACTAGGCACTTGACTAAGATTAAATTAGAGATTTCTGTGAATTTCTCGGTTAGTAGTATGAAGTTCGTTCTGTTACTCAACTCTCTCCATTTACTTGTTTGTTCTTCGATTAAAATGTTGATATCGCCCTGCATTACCTTGACTTGTGTTGAGATTTCTAGTAAGGGTTTAGATAACGTATCAAAATTTGATTTGACTACAGCTACCTGTTCTTTTACTAGTTTGAATACAGTTTCAGTGTTACTGTGTAAATCTGCTAGTTCGTTGAAAATCTTCTCTGAGTCTTCGTTGTCCATCGTACCGAATAAGAATTTTGATGCCGACCCTACGAAATCGAACAGTGATCTCTTATTTCGGTTCGAGAAATGATGTATGGCTTGCTCGGTTTTCGTTATATCCTCAAGTTCGGACTTCAGTTCCTCAAGCATGGTGCCACAGGTGTGATTGTTTTCTACCTCTCTTATCATTGCACATAATGTTTTGGTCTTCAATCTGCACTGTTCCAGACTCCTGATCGTGTTTGAAAAATGAGGAGGATAAAATGAGGTTAAGAGTGTAAATGTACTCTTGTAGAATCTCATTTCTTCAAGTTCCTCAAAGAAAATCCCGACACTCTTTAGCTGCTTGATTTCTACGTTTGATGTGGTGTTGGCTGTGTTCACGACGCTGTTCCAAACAATTAGAATTGATAAGGCGAGTTTGACTGGGTACATCTTTCCTACTTTCCTCTTTTTTTTTTTTTTTTTTTTTTTTTTAAATTAGAAAGCAAAAAGAAAAATTTGTCGAGTTAGAACCTGATGAGGAGAAAAACGAACTCATAAGATGTGTTGTGTGAATTGTTTGATATGGGGGTTTTTAGTTTGGTGATAGAAACGATAAGAACAAAGAAAGTCTGAAAACTCTACTTAGTTGGTATATCTCGTGTCGCCTTGTGTGAGAAGAACTAGGTGGACATACGCACGGAACGGAATGAGATAAAACTGAAAGGCTTTATTTTATAATTTCAGAATTATTCGTCTTGAGACTAACTCATGACTCACCTATCTCATCTGAGATTAGGCTCTGTTGGTTGGTTTTGCCTTTTTTTTTTTTTTTTTTTTTTTTTTTTAAACTTTTCTATTTCCAGGGTCATTTCTGATCTCGTACTCTTTCATCTCCTGTATCATTACTAATATTTCTTCCTGGACTCTGAAAATGTCTGCTACCTCTTCACGTGACGTCTTCGCCTGCTGCCTGGGTTTACCGACTTCTTTTAGGATGTCCCAGATGGGGTCGTTTTCTTTTATTGTCCCAAATACTGCTTTTTCAGCTTCCAAGATCTTCGGCATTCTGTGCTTTCTTCCGAATTTACCATTGTTCTGTTTTCGCATTTTCTAAAATGACGCAGAAATAGTTACTCTACTGCACTGAGAAAAAAAATATGTTTATCGTATGATTAAATTTATCATAATATGATTGCAAATATCAATCCGACATTTGATATGATGGTAGTTAAAAGATTTATAATAAAATTATGTTATATATCATTGTTGTTATCAAAATATGATTAAATATAACATAAAATTAATAAACCCAATCATTTCAGCAATATGATTGGAATAATCATATGTAACTATGATAATTTTAATCATATTGTGATCTTCTTAACCATATTATGATATTGACTTTAAAACAAATATAATAACTACATACATAAATAATATGATCGATCCCAACATAATAGTATGTTAATCGAAACAAAAAATTTGTTAACGGTAACATATGACAAATAGATTAATTTGTGATTTCGTGCGTGCCAATCGAAATAAAATTTATGTTTGTTTACGAGAAATTAAAGCTAAATATTAAAATATTAAACATTTATTGCACAAAAATTATAGGTAAGTCTGTGTGAAAGTATATTTAACAATATGTGGTGTTAGGAACTTATATGTATATTACTGATTTTGTTACATAATAAAAACTGTCCACAAAGTGTTAGGTTAAATTGCGTTTCACCGCATGGTAAATCATACATTTTTATTTTGGTTTTGCACAAAAATTTTTTTCACGCATAATTTTATTTTCATAAGATATTGTTATTTAATACAATAACATCGAATAATTTTAAACTGTGTTATATTTGGCCCTAATAACTTATATGTATGTGAAGTGTACTCGTGCGTATTGTTTTAAATATCGAATGCTTGTTTGGCATATACTACACATCACTAAAAAATAAATTTAATTCTGTCTTCAAATACTGAGAGTATTATGATTAATCGCATGTTACTTAAATTCAAAGGGATTTGGGTTTTAAAATTGTATGATTCTATAAAAAACATTGTATAACATCATCCAATACTTTTTTTTAATATGAAACTGAAGATCTGCATAATGTCTGGCAATAACACTGTATTGATGCTGTCTTTTAAGTCCTTAAAAAAAATGGTTGTTATCGATCATGTGGGTGAGTGGGGATATGATGATGTAGTTAGTTCAGGTATATTTATTTATTTTACATTTTTTACATTATTTATCAATTTTCTTATGACTTATGCACAATAATCATAGATTATTAATATTATGTTCCGTTCATTACAGCTATCAGTCAATTTAGCATTAATGAAGGACCCATTGTTTTATATGATGCAATTACCGAATGTGAAATACCTTTTGATATTTTTAGTACATACATAAAGCAAATTTTAAATTCCAGTGGTATTTTACATATCAAAATAGCACCAATTGATTTTCAAAATGTTGAATTACAAAATCATGAATTTAGTAGCAATTTGTTAGAAATTCAAGATAAAGAATCAAAACAAATTATATTTGAAGCACAATCAAGCAGCAATAGCACCGGAGAATTGGTAAGTTACCTAATCCTAATAATAGCACTAATCTGGAAGTGTAACTAAATATTTTCAACATTATAGGATATTATTGAAATTATAAATAAGCATTGCCTTAAACTGATTAAGAAAGTAAAATCATCTGTAGTATTGACGCCATATGAACGAAATGAGCTATCTTCAACTATTATTAAACAAAAATTGAACTCCTAGCCATCTAAATCGTAAGCGAAAGTTTATTAAATAATAAAATAATGTATCACAAGTTGAAACAAAATTCTATTCCAATTGCTATAGGTTAAACAGGGAGGAATTTATTCAACTATCACAACAAATTGTTGACGTGTTTCCACAAGAAGTTCCAGAAACATATTATATCCCACTAACGGTATCTGTAATAGTTAAAGGCAAACTTTATAATTGTTATCACAATTATAGGAGTCAGCTAAATCGAGCTGGTGTAATTCGGAGAAGAAGCAGATCATCTACTACTAGCTCAACGGCTTCCGCAGCAGATAGTGAAATAACTAATTTAGGTGAGTGTGTATATTCTTAAATATATATATATATATATATATATATATATATATATATATATATATATATATATATATATATATATATATATATATATATATATATATATATATATATATATATATATATATATATATATATATATGTACTCGAAATATAATTTTTTTTTTCATTTTTAACAGACACAATTGACACTGAGATAGAAGATGATATTGAATATGTGAAACTCAATGTTCCAAATAGTTCGGATGAATTTGCTGAGAAATGGCGAAAAACCCACAAATTTCGACAAAATCTATTAAGAAGCTCTATGCCGATAATTGAATATATTGAACTGTTTCCTGGCTTAAAAACTTCTGAAATTATAAACATTTGGTAAGAACTGAGTGTAACTAAAAATAGCCTAAAATGTTTACAAATTTTTATTTTACAGATGAAAATAGATTTAAAAATAAAGTACACTGACTTTGATCCAGACGCCATACGGAATTGTCATAATATTTACCCAAACATCATTCAACGGGCGAATAAAATTAATCGAGACAGCGTTGTTAAAAGTTTATGCCAACGTATAACAGCCGCCGAAGAAGGTATTTATTGTCATATCAAAATACATTTCAATTAGGACGCTTTAAAGCTTATTTTCAAAACTTAATTTTAATTTTTTAACAGCAGAAAAAATCGCGTTAGCATTTTTGGTCCTACCATATATTTTTCCACCGAATGGAAAACGAACATACGGCAACGGGAGAGTATCAAAAATTGAGATTCAGCAATCATTCATTTCATTATATAAGGTATAAATTTGTATTATACTGAAAATTTTTAAAAATTATTCTTTAAAATTAAATTTTTTTACAGACTGCTGTTGAAGCATTCGAAGCAGAGGCTATTCCGGAGGCACCTAAGGTTATTTTTGTGGGAAATCCAATTAGCATTGCATATGTTTTAGTTGCGGGAGAGAGGTACATGTATTGTAATCCCGTGGAAGCTTTTGAATGCTGTTTTTATTTGTATATGGGCCTAAATATCAAATATCCAATTGCATCCAAAAATAGATTTGCATTTCATTCAAAAATGAATTTTCAAAATCAAAACCGAATTTGATGAAAATATTCCATGTGAGCTCACACTAATTAACGATATGCAGAGTAATAATTAATTTTAGTTACACGTTTTTATATTATTGTTTTATCTATATAATTTGTAACAGTTTTCGGTTTATGGAGCCGAAACTGTTGACAGAAATATCCGTCAAGGGATTTTAGGGTGGTCATTTTAGCCGACTAAACTCAGGGAAATGGGATGGGGGATTTCTTAAAACCTTGACAGACCTTGCTAGACCACATGATTTGTAAATGTATAAGGAGAAACCACGATCAACTTACCCTAAATGTAAGGTGGGTGCTCCAATCACAATCTCATTCAATGCTTCACGAAATTTATCTCATCCTGAAATTATGAGCACTATTCCGAAAAGACCGACGTTTTTCCATACAAAAGTTTTACAATTTATTTCAAAATATACTTATATCTATTACAATTTCCATAAAGAAATTCGTTCTTGGTACCAAGTAGAATACTGAATTAATATTATGAAATTATATCTACTTAAACCAGATTAATATTGGTAAATAAACTTAACAATTAGCTATCCTAATAAATCATAAATTTTTTTTTCCGTTATATGTTTTAAGGGAAATTAATAATGTAAATTAAATTAAGATTTTAGGTAAAATAAAATATCAAATCAATTATATAGTTTATATAAATAAATTTAGAAAAAAAAACATGAAAACTCATCTGTTTAATATCCACAACTGAAGATGTTGATTGAAGATAAATGTTGAATGAAGTTTGGTGACATTTTTTTTTGTTGTTGTTTTTTTTGTTTTTTTTTTTTGTATTATAACACTAAAAATGTATTATAATCCGTCATCCATACTCAATAGATTGTAGGTCTATTGTCCGTTATTAAACATTATTTTTATTTAATAAAACAAAACCACCTTTTACCACTATATATTTTTGATTTTGATTTTCAATTTTGATTTTTTTTTTGGTTTTTTTTTTTTTTCACTCGATAAATTAATTATATGATTTATTATATTGTTTTTGTTATTAATCACTCGATAAATTAACTATATATATTATTTTTCATTTTCTCACTAAATTAAAGCTCGGTTTTCCGCTGTGGGTTTTCCGTTATTTTCACCATGAGTCTATCTTCTGAGAATGTTTTTTATTTTTTTTTTTATTCATTCGGTAAAACATTTGCGGATTTATGTATCTTAATGATTATCACAATAATATATGAAAAACTGACTAAAGTCTCATCTAATTTATTTAACTAAACTACACACACAAAAATTTCGGTTTTCCGCTTTGGGTTTTCCGTTATTCGCAGGGTTCTTGTAAGACCTTTTGTATGTTTCCGTTGCTATTCCATACTTTCTTATTATATAAATTTAACTAAATTTGATTAACTTTTTGACGCACTCAAGCAATGTTAAACTTGAGAAGTCATCACCAACAATTTCTATTAACAAAAAAAAATTGTTACTTTTTGTTTCCCGTTTTATTATTATTTGTATCTTAAATTTACAAAAAAAAAATAAGAGGTTGAAACCTTCTTGTGTAATTATTTTTCGACTGACTATCAAAAAAAAATCTTCTTGCATACCTCAAATATTATCGTTCCCCTTCAATAAAATTTTAAAAAAAATTCACAATAGATTTAAAAATATAAATTATAACAATATTTATACAATTCTCCAAATCAAACACCTTCAGTGACGATTCATCGTTACAAATTGAATTTTGAATTTTACAAAATATATATTTTCGATCTTATAAAATATGACAACAATTATCTGGCAAATTGTGTAATGTCTTTTTCGCTGATAACACAGATTGCACGAAGCTATTTTCGCTTCGAAATTCATTTTTAAAACACATTAGTCAGAATTGCCGTACAAACTTAACTGCTTCGTCAAAATTAAATGATATTCCTGCTTCATCGTTTGAAAATTCTGTCAATCCAATCTCCATAGCTGAGTTAAATGACAAATTGGTTTATTCTCATGACAATTTTACAATGCTTTCCAATTCACTCACTCCAGTAGTTGTAATTAATCAAATGTCTGATGAGTATCTAAGACTGATTTTAAAAATTTACTGTGATGATAAAATTTCCAGGAAGAAAGCGTTTCAAATTTTACAGATATCGTGCAACTTTTATTCTAGTTTCATAAAAAAATCTTTGCCGTTAACAAATTTTGATAGTCCAGCTCTTTCTTCCTTAACTCTTTTGAATCCCAAAATTCTTAGATCAGAGTATTTGTTAATGAAGGAACTTAAACGATTAGTTTTTTTCATTGCAAATAAACCACACGTAATTCATTTAGAAAATCAAAAATTTTTAGACAATTTCAACAAATTGTTAATAAAAAAAATTGATTACACAATGCAAATTATTCCGCTAACCAGTCTAGTTACAGTTTTTTTAAATAAAACATTATATTTAAATCATATTTTGGCATACATTTCAAATTTAAAATTTTCTAATAAATCTACGATGCATAATTATGTTGAAAGTGAGGATTGGAGAGCAATTGTTGATTCCCTTCCCCATTATGATAATGTGCAATACCTACCGTTATTTCTATACTATGACGATTATGCGCCAAATAATGTTTTGGGATCGAGGTCTGGTGATTAAAAAATTGGCGCTTTTTACGTAAAGATACTTGTATTACCAACACATCTTAATTCAAAGTTGTCGTCAATATTTCTTGCCGGTTTGGTTAACGTAGAAGATAAAAAAAAATTTGAAAATTAAAGAATATTGAAACCAATTATTGCCGAGTTAAAAGAACTCGAAAATACCGGTATTTATCAAACATAGAAATATTGCAATAAAATTCGTAGTTTGTGCTATATTAGGCGATCATTTAGGTCTCAATTCCATATTAGGATTCAATGAAAGCTTTAACTCAAGGTACTTTTGCAGAATTTGTAAAACTCCTTCTGAAATTACTCAACAACTTTGCAATGACAATTTGTGTGAAATTAGATCTAGAGAAAATTATGTATTCGACTTACAAATTGGAAATGCGTCTGAAACAGGCATTAAAGAAAATTGTGCATTCAATTCGTTAAAACGATTTCATGTTACAACTAATGTAACCGTTGACGTGATGCATGACTTGTTGGAAGGAATTTGTCATTACGACTTATTAATTATACTAAAATATTATGTTAAAGACATAAAGTATTTTTCTATAGAACAATTAAATTTTAGGATTCAAAATTGTAACTTTGGGGCACAAAGTATAAACAAACCGCCATTGCTAAGTTCTGATATCTTAAATAAATCCAAATTTAAAATGAGTGCTTTTGAAATTTAGTATACTTTTATAACATATTTCGGAATATTAATCGGTGATTTGGTATCGAAAAGCTGTAATTTTTGGAAATTATATTTAGTTCTTCGTGAGATTATAAATTTAGCATTTTCACATGTAGTACTCAAGAATGACTATAAATATTTAAATATTCTAGTAGAAGAACATAATATGTTATATTTGAAATTGTCATGTTCACACTTAAAGCCCAAATTTCATATTCTTACACACTATGGACGAATAATGCAAAAAATTGGACCCTTAGTTCAACTTAGTTCAAGCAGGTCTGAATCCTATCACCAAAAATTTAAAAAAATTATTAATAGCTATATCCAAAAACAAAATAAATATTTTTTACACTACAGCACTTAGAAACCAAATAGCTTTGACATACGAATTAATGAATTTTCCATGTCTCGAACATGAAATAGTTCCTGGTAAATTAAAAAAGTTAACAGGTAAAACTATTGCAACAAATTTTAAATTTATTTGTAACGGGCCCTATTTTTTGACAAAATATATAAAACTTGACAATTATTTAATAAGGAATGAATCAAATTGGATTGAATGATAATGAGGATCCCAAATTCGCAATTATAAAACAAATTGTTTGTTATGAAAGACGTTATTTTATTTGCGTCGAAGATTTAGATGTTTTCGGTTTCAACACACATTACTTTAGTTATGAAATTGAATTTACAGGGTATTTTCATACTTTGCCGCTAACGAAAAATTTAGTAAAAAATTCTCACGTTTACACGTGAGTGTTATATCTAATAAAAATATTTTTGTTATTAATTATTTCAAGAACCATAATTGAATTAATTGTTATTATTTGTAACTTTATGTAAAATAAAAGCTAAATATTGTAGCATATATTTTAAATAAAATGAAATTTTGTTTCTAATTTATGAATTGTATTTTAATATATCATTTGATAAAATGCATATACTATGCATGATAATTCCCTAACAAAATTTTATTCAATTAACCATATTATCATAAAAGCACTGCTATTTATATTATATTTAAGTTAACATTTCTTTGATATCGTCAAACTATAAGTGTGGTAAATGTCAATTCAAATATGATAGAAATTATCATGAATTTATTAAAATAAAAATTGAAATATGATTGGGATTATTAAATTTGCTTTAGCGCATTCATTTTAAATTTAGTAAATTGCATCATATTCCCGATCATGTGCCAATTATTTATTTGATAAAATTAATCATATTCCTACGCATTTATCATATTCGTTTATTATAAATATGATGGTCACCACATATGATAAAATTAATCATATTTTTTTTCTGAGTGTGTGAAGGTTTCGTAATAAGGTTTATTGGGATGGTGTGACTTAATAAAACAATTCAATGTGCATTTCATTAACGTTTAATTGCCTAATCTCTATATGATTCTCTATTACTAAAATTACATGTAGTTATTCCATTTTTTTTTTTTTTTTTTTTTTTTTTTTTATTTTTTTATGTACTATTCTTCTTGGTCCTCTTTTCCCTGTTTTGGTTATTCAGTTCTCGTATTTTATTTTTAACTTCTATCAGCTTGGCCTCTAGTGGTAGTCTCTTCCTACCTGTGGTTATCTGGAGTATCCTGATAAGGTCATATTTTTCTCGTTTTAGTGTTTTCATTACACCTCCACTTCTTCTTTTCACATCTGGTGTCGCTTGCCTTTCTGAGGTGGTACTCGGTGCTAATAATTCTCTTCGTCTCTTGTACTCCTCTAAGCTGATGACTTTCTGTTCTGGTTTTCGTTCCATAGTTCTGTTGGAAGGGAAAGTACAAAGTTTGTTAATCCCTCTTCAACCTGTTGTTGTGGATGTTCTTCTCCCTTCCTCTTATATCGACTAAGGTGTTAGTAGGGGACAATGTTTTAATAACGGTGAACGGACCAACCCAAATTGGGTCTTGTTTAGTTTTTCTCATTTCGTTGCGGAGCCACACTAGATCTCCGGCGTTAACTTGGAACGAAGACGTGCCTCTGTCATAGTTTGTTTTCGCCTTCTCTTTGTTTTTAAGGATATTGATTCGAGCGATGTGATGAGCTAGTTGTAGGCGGGCTTTTAGTTCGCTCACATAGTCATCGTAATTATAAACCGGTTGCGGTTCTCTCCTGACTGCGGTTGGGACTAAAGCTGGACGACCGAATAATAATTCGTAAGGAGTGAAATTCGTGGAGCAATGAGGTGTTGTATTATACACAAACATCGCATAATGAACCATTTCATCCCAATTACTATGGTCTATATCTGCAAAATTTCGGAGGTATTCTTTGAGCGTGTTATGGGATCTTTCTAGAGCTCCATTCGTCTGCGGGTGGAAACTCGTAGTCGTCAGATGCTTGATTTTTAATAACTTGCAGATATTCTCAAACAGATTACTCATAAAGTTAGATCCCATATCAGTCAATATCTTCTCCGGCGCTCCCAACTTTGTTATGTATTGCTCGCATAGCGCTTTCGCTACTGTGGAGGCTTTTTCATCGGGCAGAGGGATGGCGCCAGAAAATTTGGTCAAGTCATCCTGGAATGTCAGAATGTACTTGTTCCGTGAATCTGTCAAGGGTAAGGGGCCAACTATGTCTAGCGCAACACGCTGGAAAGGGTGTTCGGCTGTATTCGTTAATACTAGGGGTACTCTCGTCCTCTTACTGGCTTTATTCCTCTTACATTTCTTGCATTTCCTGACGTAATTTCTCACATCACGTAGCATGCTAGGCCAGTAGTATTCCATACGAATTCTCTTGTATGTCCTGAATACTCCTGCATGACCACCCAATGGTAAGTCATGTTTTTCGCGTAAGATTTGAGCTTTTACACTCGGGTTTATAATGATCTGGACATTCCTTTGTTTTATTCCATGATCATTTATGTTGATACCGCTTGAAAAAGGCTGGATTTCTGTTATGTGACTGCTTGGCAGGTCTACTGTTGGGGGTATTGTTGGAGGAATGGTTGGGGAAGGAAGGAGCTTCGCTTGTGCTCTCGTGATAACTTTAATTTCCTCTTGGCGTATTCTACTTAGCGCATCTGCTCCTGTATTGGCTTTACCTGAGACATGTACTACCTTGTAGTCATATTCTGCAAGCTGTAATCGCCATTTAAGGATTCTTTTCGACGCGTTCTTCAGATCGCCAACCAACGGTTTATGATCTGTTTTGATGACGAACTTTCGTCCAAACAAGTACGGTCTGAATATCTCGACTGCCCACTTCGTTGCAAGCATCTCTTTTTCGATGGTCGAGTAGTTACGTTCTGCTACTTTGAGGGAACGGCTGGCGTAGGCGATTGGCAAATCACTCCCATCATGGATTTGACTAAGGATAGCGCCTACTCCGTACTCGCTGGCGTCTGTCGTAAGGATAAATGTTCGATCAAAATCTGGATATTGGAGGATTGGTGATGAGGTAATTTTACTTTTTAGGAATTCAAATGCGGATTGGCTTTTCTCGGACCACTCAAATTTTGTTCGCTTTTGGGTCAATTTATGCAGAGGTTCTGCGATTGTGGAAAAGGCTGGGACGAATTTTCTATAGTAACTAGTGAGACCTAGGAAGCTCTTGGTTTCACGCATGTTCCGTGGAACTGGAAAATTAACGATGGCTTCCACTGTTTTAGGATTTGGCTTGATGCCTTGGGGAGTGATGATATGTCCTAAATATTGAATTTCTTTACTCAAGAACTGACACTTTTCCGTTTGAATTTTTAGGTTACTCCTTCTAAGAGCTGAAAATATGTCCCTTAACTTGTTGTTGTGGTCTCTTAAATTCCTTCCGTAGACAATTACGTCATCCAAGTATACAAAACACTTTAGGCCTTGCTGCCCTAGCAACACATTATTTATCATTCTTTGGAACGTACTTTGAGAATTTTTCATCCCAAAAGGCATTCTGAGGAATTCAAAATGGCCAAAATCCGTGCTAAATGCCGTTTTGTGCCTATCGATGGGATCCATTTCAATTTGGTGATACCCATTTGCCATGTCTAACGTGGAAAAATATTGAGAGTGTCCCAGTTGGTCAAAAATATCGTTAATCAAAGGGAGAGGAAACGAATCTCCTATTGTGGCTTCGTTGACTCTTCGAAAGTCTACTACTACTCTCCACTTTGGTTTACCACTTTTATCTGGTTTCTTCGGGACCACTAGTAAAGGACTATTGAACGGGCTGGTGCTGTGAGTAATGATCTCATCATTCAGCATTTTTTGAACTTGAGTGTTGATCTCTGTTTTCAGAGTTTGTGGAACTCGGTACTGCCTTATATTAATCGGTGGTGTGTCATTGTGAAGGTTGACTTGATGCCTGACTCCGGGCACACTTGACAGTTTATCGCCTTCAATGAAGAAGATGTCTGCGAATTCCCTAATTAGTTCAAGAATAGAGGAGGATTCTTCGAAATTAAGATTCTTATCCAGGTTAGTAACTACCTGGTTAAGAACTAAGTCATCTCTATTTTTGAAATGGTGCATATTATTGTTTTCAAACTCGTGGTTGATTTGGAGGATGTCGTACTGACTAAGCTCTGTGAGTTTCGGGACAAAATCCTCTATAATTATTTCACTAGGATTAGTATTTACAATGCTGACCTGTGCTCTCAGCATGTTGGGTTGGATAAGGCAGTTGCCAACGAATACACCTTGCATGATCTCTTCGGAATTGCATAGGTATGAATTATTTGTGGGTGTCTTGATTTGTACGATTACTTCTTCCCGTGGAGGGAGGCGTACATTCGTTGGATTATTAAGGAACTTGACTTTGTTCCCTAGAATATTTAATTCTGAGGTGCTGTACAAAATATCCACTTTATTACCGTTAAGGAAATCTCTTCCGAGAATTCCATCTTGTTCGATTGGAAACTCGTCTTCAACCACGTGGAATTTCTGCGGGATTCTGAGATATGATGTGATGTCCACATGTGTGTAAACACATCCAAGGGTGATAGTGGCTTCTTTGCCGATTCCCTTTAACATTACTTTACCATACTGGTCTATTTCTTGAGGACTTTTAATCATTTTACTCTTGATTAAAGAGACTGAAGCACCAGAATCTATTAAGAGGGTAGATTTTTCGGTTGATGCTGCTAATTTCAATCTCACCGTATCATGCGCGAATTTGTGCTTTGATACTAGATTGATTTGGTAGGAATTTAAAATTTCAGTAGGTGTATGGATTTGAGCTATAGTGGTAAATGGTTTAATTGGTGGCCAAACTTCATTTGGTTCCTCCGGTTTTACTGGAATGGGGGCATGTTTAGGAATTGGGATAGGATGTGGTGGTGAAACAGTGACCTGGCCATTTAATTCGGCCTTTGATTGATTCATTGAGACATTGCTCAATGGGTATATCGCTTGATCTATTGCTATGTCTTCTGACACCAGACTACCTGAGACAATACTAGTACTAGTTTTATTTGAGCTAGTTGATGTGTTTGAGGCGTGGCTCGTTTGATTTGATTTTCCACTTGAGATGGAACTCGCTTGATTAAATTTTCCACTCGAGACGGAACTCGGTGGGATTGTCGAGACGTGGCTCGCTTGATTAGATTTTCCACTCGAGACGGAACTCGGTGGGATTGTCGAGACGTGGCTCGCTTGATTTGATTTTCCACTCGAGACGGAACTCGGTGGGATTGTCGAGACGTGGCTCGCTTGATTAGATTTTCCACTCGAGACGGAACTCGGTGGGATTGTCGAGACGTGGCTCGCTTGATTTGATTTTCCACTCGAGACGGAACTCGGTGGGATTGTCGAGACGTGGCTCGCTTGATTAGATTTTCCACTCGAGACGGAACTCGGTGGGATTGTCGAGACGTGGCTCGCTTGATTTGATTTTCCACTCGAGACGGAACTCGGTGGGATTGTCGAGACGTGGCTCGCTTGATTTGATTTTCCACTCGAGACGGAACTCGGTGGGATTGTCGAGACATAGCTCGCTTGATTTGATTTTCCACTCGAGACGGAACTCGGTGGGATTGTCGAGACGTGGCTCGCTTGATTTGATTTTATTACTGAGGCGGAACTCAGTTGTGGTTTATGTTTAATGGATATCCGTTGTACGTTGCTTGGTCGTTGGATTTGTTCTTGGTAGTGGAATTTTACAGTGGGACTCGCCTGAGTTACAGTTGGTGCGTTTGTCGCTCGACGAGCCCATGCTCGTTTCCCTGTTGAATTGCTGCATCATTGTCTACTACATCATCATCTATATAGTTTATTCTTAGATTTTGTAGATTGCTGTTTAATTGTTCCATACCGTTGGATCCTCTTGGTTGCGTCCGTGGTGGATAACTCTGTTGGGAATTCCTAATCATATAGTCGTTCCTTTGATTTAGTCGATCATTTGCGTGCCTGAGAGGATGGTAGTTATAGTTCGAGTTGTTGTTTTGCCGGAAGTTCTGCTGTTCGGGTCTGTAGTTTTGCCTGAGCTCGTTTGGTTGAGTTGTTCTTTGTTGAAAGAACCCTTCATCACGCCGGGCATCGTTCATCTTCTTTGTTCTACATTCTTCTATAGAATGCCCTCGTCTCTTGCAGTATCTGCAAGACATTAGAGGCGGATGCTGAATTGGTTGTTTTTGGTTCAACACATTCTCTGGGCAAATTTTTGCTACATGGCCTATTTTTCCACAGATCTGACAAACTTCACTCGATATTCGTTGAACTGTTTGTTTTTGACTAGCAGTGTTTTTGAAGCAATTTTTAGCTACATGCCCTATTTTTTCGCATAACTGACATTTTGGTTTTTCGAGTGTATTCGCTTTATTGAGGTTTTGAACATAGCCTAATTGTTTTTCAAGCTTATCTGCAACTAGCACCAACTCTCTGATTGGTGTTTCCGAGATCATTGTTAGGTGAGCTTTGATCATACCATTATTTAGACCTCCGATGAAGGCATCTCTTTCTAGCGATTCCAGAAATGCTTTTGGTAGTGCATTATCTTCACCAAATTTTGCTCGAACTCCTGCTTCGTAATCTAAAGCGTAACTTTGTACTCTTGTGCCAAATTCAGAGCAATCTTCCGATGCGCCCTGGCTGGCTGAGTATAGTCTTTTACTAAGGGATTCGATTGAATGTGATGGCAGGAATTTGCTTGTGATCAGCTTGAACAAATCTTTTAAGCTGCTAATTCTCGCATCCCTCATTAGGGTGTAAGCTTTACCCCGGAGGCGTAGCTTAACCTCTTCTAACAGGGTTTCTGCTTGTTCAATATTTGCTGACTCGATTTTTTGGTTTGCGGCTTTACACGCGTCGATAAAATAGTGCACTTCACTACTATCGACATCTTGTTGGCCATAGAATATTGGTATTCTACGTTCCACTAAATTTTGAATTTCGATGTCGGTTAATGCTACCATTTTGGATATAATTTTCCTGTATACGGGACGAACTGAATGTTTGCGAAAAACTGTGAGGGGTGGCTCTAGCTTAGCACTAGGATCGCTATTTATTCGTGTTCTAGTTACTACGGGGGAGAACGCGATTGAACCACTAGATTCGCTATCTAAACGTTTTCTGGTAGGAACGGGGGAATACTGAACCGAAATATCAGATTCACTACCTAATCTAATCTTTACTGCAGGATTTGATTTGTCTTGCATGAACTTTATGCAAGTTGGTTAGACTAATGCTATTGTTGTGTCGACTGTCGAAAGTTACTGAACTGCCCTAAGCGGAAACTTTATCTACAGCGCCAATGTTATATATATATATATTATATATATTTGTATTTTCTTAAATCTAATTCTAACTCGCTTAAATGTTATTGTCCTAATACCTATTTTCACTAGCTGTTTATATATTTTTTTTGTAGAGAAACGAAATTGGTTCAATAATTCCGAGCTTACCACTGGTGGGGGCTATTACCGGAATTATGCAACTTTTCGTTATGAATTGAGAAGTGCCGTTTTAGGCACGGTGTTAATAGGGCTAATCGGATACCTTGGACAATAACTAACAAACGAAACTTGTGCGTAGCACTTATATGTTCTTTTGTCAGCTTTGTATCAAGGCCTGGGCGTGAAGGTTAGTGGCTGGAATACTTACAATTTTTCTGGATCTTGTGGTATGCTCTCTGGATCGAATTGACGAATAAACGGAAATTATATTTTATTTACCTATTTATTATTCTTTCTTTTTCTTAATAAGTGTTTACTTGGTGAAGTTTTTAGATACAATTTTTTTTTTTTGTTAAAATATGCTGTTCTTATATACTAAAAAAGTGTGTAATGTTTTACACTAACAATAACATTGACACATACAATTTTTGTTGTAACCTACTAAAGTCGTTTACCCTTAAATATTTATTAAATTCGGGCAAATTGCATTTTTCATAAAATAATTATTTAATTATTTGGGTCGTTTGATACAATGTAGTGTTGAATTGATTTTTTTGTGTATTCATCGATAAGATTATCGTTACATTCTTTTTATTGCTACCAGACAATTTTATGTGTTACAATTGTTTTCTTGTTTTCAAATATAATTGTTGTTTTTGTTATGTTTCTTATTTACTCTTATTACTATATGTTATCGTAATTTCAAGTTCGACCACCTGATTATTTTGTGTATACAATGTTTCTAACGCCTAAAAGTATGCTCGTTATACCATAAATATTTCGATACGAGCTAACGCCTATAGTTTTCAATTATTAAGAATGGTTTACAATATTGGAATGTTAAGAATGGAATGTATGTGGTGAATGATTCACAATGATTCACAACAACACGAACAAAATTTAGGGACCAAATACAATTATTCATGCAATGTCGCTTCTTTTGGTTTGTTTGTAGGCGTATTTTACTAGCGTCGTCAATGAATCTCTTATTCTGTTTAGTCCTTAACAACCATTTTAGTTTTTCCAAACGGGTATTTTGACGAAATGATAGAATCGGGAAACATTGTTTTAGATGATGGACTGACAAAACCACCAGAAACATAACTGTGTGATTGCAAATTTCTGCGAATGACACAACCGTTTCCGTTTCATTGTTGCTGTCCTTTTGAGCGAAAAAATACAAATCGTCGAACTACTTGCAGCGGACGTTGTGTCTGCGATGAATATTATCTCCTGTAGGTAGATTCCGGTTAAGACAGATGGAATAAAAGGGAATGAGATTTTTATTTATCTCGTATTTCGATTTCTCACTGAATAATTTCATTCCACAAATTTCAATTCTCGTTCTGTTTGCGAGATAATTTGTTTAGTACTAGTTCTAAATCGAATAAAATGTCAAAAATGGACAATATCTTGGTGGTTGGGTTTGCTGTGTATAACATTGAATACATTTTGGATTGTTAAAACGAAAGTAAACTAATTAAAAATTTAAAGATAAACAGAATTAAATACTTAATACCAGTGAGAGACGCAAAGATTATCGCGATAATCTCGATTTGAAACAGAAGATTGGAATTTGGTGTTTGTTTGTTTGATGCATTTTGGCTCATAAAACGAGACATGATCTGATCTGGATCAGATCAATCGTTAAGAAATGCGGCTGTTGTTAGATGGAGAAATTAAAGCACTTCGTAGATTACTTACTCAGCAGTAAGGTTCTGGCACCTTATAATAATCATTGTAACTCACGTATTAAAACTACAACGTTTAGATCACCGAGACAGTCGCATGTGATATCTTCGTTCACGATTTTCTGACTCGAATAGACGAAATTGTAACGAATCACTTACTCGTTTTAATATCGTATTCAATATTGATCCTGTTTCTACAAACTTTGCACTTTCTGAACCAATCTTGAGAAGGACGCGACATTTTAATGATGTTTACATTGTTTTTGACTTTAACATGGCAAGAAATTTGTTTAGAAATGAGTTCTTTCAATTTTTGTCTATCATTTTACACTCATCATATTTACACTTAAACAGACACGGGAGGCTATCGAGCCTGATAGGTTCAATCTCCATTACGTGGGGACGTCTGGCATCCGTGATAAAAAACAAGTAATGAATTTTGATTGCATCACTCACTAAATCTATTGAGGTCATCTTGCAGTTTGTCAGCATCACAAATTTGTTCAATCGTATGATACATTTTTACGTCATCAGCAAATATGAGAACATTTGATTTTTTTATTGTTCTTGTTCATCCGATCAATGAAAACAATAAAAATTCTGGGTCCAATATGTAATCCTTGAAGGAGACCAGTTGTCACTTTGATAATGTCAAATTTCTTATTGCCAATTATTACATATTGCAGGCGATTTGCTAAATACATAGGACTTGAACCAATTAATATATCCCATTGAAAATCTGAATGGAAATAGACTTTGGAGTGCTGTATAATGACAGTTAGAATCATATTGCTTGCTAAATATTTTTTTCTTTTGTTTGAAAATTGTGAAAATGAACAGATTAGACTAGAATTCTTTAAATTTAAACATTTGTGTGGGATCCCGGTTGATATGGAATATTGTATTACGGAATACGACAAAACGGCATATTTCAAAACGGCATATTTTAAAAGGGCATAAGGTACACTAAGGAATATCTCAATATGTCATATTTTAAAACAGCATATGGTACACTTCCGCATGTGGGTGTTTCCTTTGTATTTCGCAAGTTGTTTTTTTTTTTAAAATAACCACAAAAGTGGAAAGTGTTTACTAACTGAAAATATAAGTGCAATAAACCATCAGATGTAATACAATAGTACGGTAAAACAAAAACAACCGAAATTAAAATTTAAATCTGGATTTCCCCACATATCTTCCTAAAACCAAATAACCCTTAAAAAAATCCATAGAAACAATCATTGCACAAATAAAATCAAAAATCAGCGAATTAATTTTTTTATTATTATTATTATTATTGAAGGGCCATGTGGGCGTTCAGCCACCTCGCACTGCGACCTAAAAGATCCTTTGTGCTTGGACCCCCCCCCCCCATATGGGCTTATTCCTCTCCCTTCTAGATGTTTAATACAGCATAAGGGTCTGCTAGAAAGACATTAGCATTGGTAACCAAGGACTTCGAGAAGGCTGTTCTCCCGTTTATTCCTTCCTTTCCCCGTCTTCCGTTTGATTTTACTCTTACGAGTTGCTGGGAATGGAAAGTCGCCATATGGTCACCCAGCTATACTACAAGAAGGATAGAAAAAAGTTGGTACAAAATTGGTTCCGATTATATCTTCATTGCCAATATTTTTATTTCCGTTGGGAGAATAAATTTAAGTTCATTAAGTGAAGGAAAATTATATTAAGCGTAGTTAAATTCCAGTAGGTAAAGGACAATTTTAGTACATATAGGTAACTTTATTAGTTAATGATTAAAACCGTTGAAGAATCTCATTTCTATCGCACTTGTCGAATTTCATCATAATCGGTTAAGAAATAGCCAAGTTCAGTTAAAATCAGTTTAAGAATCCTATTTCCATCGTATTTGTTGAATTCCATCATATTCGGTTAATAAATAGTCAAGTTCCACACTAATTGGCGTCTAAAATCCATTTTAGTATTCCATTTTCATTGGCAATGTGCTTTATTTTACCATATGCCATAGTGTACCTACTATATGACGTGCTGAAATATTCTGTAGCCTACCATATGCCACAGTGTACGATATGCCATATTAAATGTGCCGTTTTGAAATATGATTTAGTGTACCTTATGCCGTAATGCACCACATGCCGTATTGCAATATGCCGTTTTGAAATATGCCATAGTGTACCTTATGCCGTAGTGAACCGTAAGCCGTTTTGAAATATGCCATATTAAAATGTGTCATAGTGCACCTTTTGACATATTTTCATGTTCCGTTTCGAAATATGCCATGTTTTTCAACATATTATTTGGGAAATGATTTTTAGGTAATAATTTCATTCCACAAATTTAAATTTTCGTTCTCTTTGCGAGATAATTTGTTTAGTACTAATTCTAAATCGAATAAAATGTCAAAAATGGCCACTATCTGTCGTTAATTATTTTTGGTGGTTGGGTTTGCTGTGTTAAATCGAAAGTAAACTATCGTAATTAAAAATTTAAAGATAAATTGAATTAAATACTTAATACCAGTGAGAGACGCAAAGATTATCGCGATTATCTTAGATCGTGATTTGAATTTCATTTTAAAAATCACATTGAAGTAATCTAGTTCTAGCTCAGTTACATTTTCAGCATCTTTATGTATTTAATGTTTATCGAGTTTATGCAACGACAGTGCAATAATCAAATTATGAAGTATTTCTGAAAACATTAAAATCGTGTTGTGACAGACTGAACAAAAAAACTGAATAATCCCGAATTTGCGATTATCTATAGTTAGTGCATGTCGGAAGTATTAGTCAACTAAGGGTAAAAGATTCAAGGTTTACCGTTTATTTGCGAACATTCATTACAAATCGACCCAAAATTTCCTCTCAGTACGGTGTAATAATTTTATTCAAGCTTCAAATTTCGTGACGTGAATACGAGGTTTATTTTCTCGTTCCACTGAAGCAAAATGCAAATATCACGTTTAGTACAAAATCCCGTCTGACGAAATACGCTCTAGCCTAACATGGTAACAAACGAATGGTATTGCTTGGTCTCGCTCGTGTTTTATGGAAATACATAGTACCTTTTTAATTTTAATTAGATATGTTAAATAGTGTAGATAATGCACTTTTGCCGTCAGTATAGAGTTCAGTACAGAGGTTAGTATTTATTGCCTTTTTAAGATATTGTTAGATGGAGAAATTAAAGCACTTCGTGGATTACCTACTGAGCAATAATGTTATTCTTAAAGATTGGATTTATTTTAGATATTTTCTATTTTTGGGAAACACAGGAGTGCCTAAGGAATGATTCAATAGTTTGCACAACGGATTTACCAAAATACTCGCAAACGTTTTTAAAATAGATAACGGTATATCGTCCGGCTCACATGCTTCTCCAAAACATATTAAAGTAATTGATATCTTGTTATTATTTGTTAGGCGTAACATTTTCGATTTTTCAAATTCAAGTTTAGTAGTAGTTTGTAGTATTTTAGTTTGTCGTCTTAAGGTTGTATTTGACTAGTTTTGATTTCGGCATACAGTTGGTAGTGGCGACAAATGGATTGAGTGATTCAATTACTTTAAACGCATCTACATTGTTGGTGCAGACAAAATCTAAAAACTTCACCAGATTAATCAGCAATGTAGTTAATTTGGTTTAAAATATAACCAATTACGGCATCAATGAATAAAGATTATGCATCTGCCTTTATAATTGTTTGGAAGAATGCAATTGAATTCACTGTCAAAATTCCAGATGAGCAGATCTTTTTGCTGGACAGAGTTCCGTACGAACACTAAAATATCCTAGGTTCACGAGGTTTATCTTGCATTGAGGATTATTTTATAGATGTTGCCTCCTCCAGATCCGTTATATTCTGGTAATCGGACCTCTAGGGTGCGATTCTCCACAATGTATAACTGTCTTGAAACAGGAGAGGCTACGTGGTGCACTATAAAAACAACCATAAAATCTACTTTTAGTACCATCGGAAATAAAAATCAAACATCTTAGTTCGTAATTAATTCTTGACACTTGCGCACTTTCACCTAAATGAATTAATTTGACTTAAAAAAAAAGTTCGAGCTTTCGTGGAGGATGGTCTTAGCTCCTGCAAAATTGTGTCGGTTCGGAATATGGTTACTTCTATATGCTGCACGTTGTTGCGGAAGGTACCGTCGGAAAGATCTTTACCTGAAACCGCCAGAAGTAGTCTAACATTATTCACCAAGACAAACAGTTTTATTTTATATAATATATAGAGGCTTTAAAGGATTTAACAAGTTTAATTCTGACACTAAGGTGGTTAAAATCTCCGATTTGTCATTTATCGGTTGCTGCTGTGGCAGAGAATTGATGGACATTTAGTTGGAAGATGTGTAAATGTGACGAATAAAAATGGCTGTATTAGTATAACTCGCTAATATTTACAACCTGTACATCATACCTTCTATATAGAATGTAGAATTGTAGCACAATCAGTCCAGTAGGACATCAGTTCGAAACTGGATTAAATTCTATTACAATTTTCGGAAAAATATAACCGTCATGATTAAAGAAGTTGGAAAGATCTTAATCCTTATCCTTATCTTTTAAGGATATAAATATTGTGAGGTGAAAATCATTGTTTTCACTCATTACGATGAGTAACGATCTTGAAGAACGTAATAATTATAGTTCCGACACCACGGTTACGAAATTAACCGTTATGGAGATTTTAGATGAACCCATTTGGTCACTTGCAGATGTCATAAAGTCTGGAAAGTGGTACCGTTGTAAACGTCTTAATCGAGAGAAATTTTTTCACTACTTCTATAAATATTCATCACGGTGAGGTGAAAATAAATTTGGTCCAGTCGAATAAAACCTTCCTATATAATGTATATAATTTTAAAGGACTTGAGGAATGTAACAATTTTATTCCTGGCACTTTGTTCAAATTTTCCATGATGGTTTTGTCATTTTAAAAGCCTATTACATAGACACAAGAAAATCCCACACTTTTCACGACTCCTTTAAATATTCACCGGACAGGGAGTTTTTTCCACTCGAATATAACCTCTCTTACTTTAGTTAAAAATTCACCATTATAGTGCGGGTGGTTACATCCAGAGGAGAGAAGGGACAATAGGGACAAATTTCCCGGCCCTCACAATTATATGGGTCTCAGATACCCGTATGTTATGTTTGTGGATTTTTTTTAATATTATCTTTTGTAAAACTGAAATAATCGCCTCTCCCACGAAAAAAATTCTGGTGGGTGGAAGTAATTTAGGCGCTCCTCGCAGAAAAAAATATTACTCAAGCGGGTTTATGAAACCAATTTCAAACCTACATGAAACCCATCAAATTGCTGACAGATTTCTTGGACTAGTATATAAAAAGTTTCGCGAATGTTATAGTACTTCGAATTTTTAACTATATCTTCTTTATTTATTTACGTATACAACGATAGCTGCGTTTCTTGACGTTTGAGCTGAGCCCGATCAAATTATGTTTCATGAAACGACAGAAAATTACAAAAAGCTGTTCGAATCAAAATATTGATCCACAGACAAAAATTACTTAAATTTTTATTGTTGGGATGAAAAAAACCTTAGGAATTAATAATTCCATTTTGTACAAAACTTTAAGAAATCCTTACCTACTTATTCGAGTAATGGCTGACAGTTCGGTATAAAAAAGTTAATTTTTAGTGGAAGGAACCTGTTTATTCAATCTTATTGTCATTGTGATCTTAAGAGATCTACGAATAATTTCATTATATATAAGTAGAATCGCGCAATGGAAGAATTGTGGGTCCTTAAGCTAGTAGAGACACTTTGATCGGTTTCACAAAAAATAGCCAATCTTCTGTTAAACAATATTTCCTCCCTTTCTTCTCTACGAAATTGCGGTTGGCTTCGCAATACAAATTCAATGGAAATTGATTAATTTTTTTTTTTTTTCAGTGAAAGATTTATCCTTCAGCTAAGTATTTAGTTGGACAAAATTGGGCTGTCCAGTTAAAATTTGCATGTAAAAAAATAAATAAAATTAGCTTTCTTTGAATTTATATTATGAAACAAACAACAAATTCATAAAAGAACAAAGAGAGGAAATGTTAGTTAGATTCTATTAAATTTTTTGTTTTTCTCGCTACTTATTGTGTGTATTGATGAAACTCAATTAGCACAAAGAGGAGAAGTGGAATGTACCTGTCATTGTACCCCGTTCCAGTGCATGTTGCTGGAGCAGACATAAAGTTATTATTTTCCCCTAACTTTGGTCCTCTGAAACTTTGGCGCCCATCCTCATACACTCATTGTGATAACCAACCCCAAGCATTTTCAATTATGTTCAAATTTGGCGAGAATGCTGGCCACTTTAGAACAAATATTTTCTTTTTCTAGCCACTCTTTCACTATTTTAGCTATGTACATATTTACTTGGGTTCATGTTTAAAATAAAACTTTGGCTCTCCATAACCTCTCGAAACATTACTTTCTACATTTTCAGCAAGTTTTAGTATTTTTGTGCTTACAGTTTGTGTTCAATTTATGAAATGACCCTAAAATTATATTTTTCTCAAATCCTGCTGGTCAATTTCAGTGGAACTGGTATCAACGTTCTCCAATTCTTCTGTATACAATATTATTATCAGTACTCCAATTTGCATGAATATTTATTAGCAAATTCTAAACGACTGGATTTGTGGCGGGGAGGAAGCCGTGGAACTTTTACGGGTTGTTTTGGTGTTAGATTCAGTTATTTTAATGTTCGTCTAACTGTTCTGATACTAATATTCATTTGGCGGGCACTAAGTAACTCATTTTTCAGTTGAGTAGAAATACGCTTTCGATCTCGTAACGAATTAATTTTTAAAAATCGGTCGTCATGCTCGTTTGTGCACCTTTAACGTCCTTGTCTATCCCTGAAATTTAACATTTTACAACAATTTAATGACACTTTTGGAAATTTTATGAGAGAAAAGAATACTCGCAATGCCATTTTGAATTGGTATAATTGTTTTTTACGCTTTTGACAGATAAAATCATTTCTAACCCTACTACTTTCGTTGAGTTAAGTTGGATTAAGAAACTTAACGAAAATCCTAAACTCGACATCTTCCCGTGATGAGATAATCCACGTTAATCGCGGTTAACACCTTCTTGGAAACGTAGTAAATGTGACGACTTTAACCGCCTCCAACTTATTAAAGGATGCCATATGACAATGGAACTTATATTAGGTGTTTGTTTTAGAACAAATTTAAAAGAACTGGTGGTTTACAAATAATTGATAGGCAATGATCGAAGAATTACTCAAATAGGTCTGAAACATGGGTGTGCGATATGACATCGAAACACAAAGGTCAAGTTCAATCCAATGTGCCGGTTCTGCTCACTGTTTTGTTTGATTTCAACGGCCTAGTGTACTATGAGTTATTAGCACCAGGTCCTAGGGTCAATAAGGAGTACTATCTGGAAGTACTTTACCATTTGCGTAAAGAAATCCTAAGAAAACGGCCGGGTTTTGAGCGTAAATTCATTGCAATTGCATCACAATAATGCGCCTGTTCATATGTGACTGATTGTTCGTGATTTTTTGGTCAGAAACAAAATCGTTATGATGCCTCATGGGACTTCTACCTATTCTCAAAGATGAAAAAACTGCTGAGCTCACCAAAACTTGTGTAACCTTTTGGACAGCTTAAACATTCCGCGTATTTTTTTTTATCAAACCTCTTACACCTAGCAGGAAACTGTTTGATGTCGTCGATGGACTTAAAAGATTATTTAGTACTATGAGACTGCACTGCGTGCCCCCTCAGATAATAATGGTTTTAATTTTTGTAATAACAATTGGTCGTTGTTTACAGTAAAATCCTACGAAATATGGAAAAACAAATCTTCCCAAATACCTTTAAATTTGGCCAAAACAAATTTCAAGAAATGTCCGATTTCCATCCTTATTAGCCATATTCCAAAATTGCATCTAGAACTAATTTTAGATTCTCATTTCCATTACGTTTGTCGAATTTCATCATACTCGGTTAAGAAACAGTCAATTTCCATCAAAAGAGGCCTTATGCCAGAACTTCATCTAAAATCAGTTTTAGAATTCCATTTCCATCGTATTTGTTGAATTCCATCATGTTCGGTTAATAAATTGTCAAATTCCACCCTAATTGGCGTCTAAAATCCATTTTAATATTCCATTTTCATTACAATGTGCCTTATTGTACCATATGCCATATTGAAATCTGCCGTCGTGCATCTTATGCCATAGTATCAGTAGCGTTACTAGGTACCCGCAGCACCCGCCCCGGGGGGCCCACGGTTATTGGGATTCACGAGATTTATCAAGTGTTTGAATAATAGTTCAAAGTCAAGCCAAGATAGATGGTAGCTCAGATTAAGCTTAAACAGATCACCTTTTCAAATTTGCAAAACCGGATTTTGCTAGGAAATTTTAAGAAAACGGGGTGGTCTAATTTATAGAGAAAAAAAAATCGTTCCGGTTGCTATTAAATATTTTCTTAAGACAGGGTGAAAAGGTTCCGAGTAATTACTCGTAATCTGACTCAATAGAAATAAAAATGCAAATTTTTATGCAATATTGATTTTGACAGATATTTAGATTTAGAAGAAAATCTACTAAACTCGTTTGAAATCAAAGCTTTCAAAATCAAAAGCGACATCATCATCGCACTCTCTCTAAAAAATTTAAATATATTACAATGAAGTTATCTACAAAGCAAAAGCAATGTGTTTCACACTTCACTGCAACATTTTAAAGTTTGTGTAAAGTGAAGTATTTTGTCAACGTAATCCACAAATCACATTTTTAGCACAACTGTTTTATATTTGCCGAAGAATTTAGCTCATAATGCACACTACAAATTCAAAAAATCTCAGTTCTTGCTATAATTCACGTGCAAAATGAAACAAAACAAAATATTTGTTAGCAACCGAATGTTCATAGTCAACGGCACCGGTATGAAAGGGTGTCAGCTTCTCATTTGTAGTAACTAAATATTTTGAGGCGAGCCGTCTGGTATGAAAAGTACTTAACGATTTTAGTGTTTGCTGGGTTGATTTATTTGTAATACACGTTGTGCACTCCAACTTTACCCCTTTTGAACTTCAAATTTAACCTTTTATAAATTAAATTAAGCATTTAGCCAAACAAGTTCAACCTTTTATTTATCGAGTTTGGATCAGAAAAGGCTGAATTTAATTGCAAAAGATTGAACGTGATTGACAACAGATTAAATGTCTTTTACAATAGGACTTTCTTCTGTTAGAAAAATATTTAACCGCGACTGAAAACAATTTCTTGTTTCCTTCATTAGCAGCGACTTTGTCTTTAGAATATGGGAATCAACGGATAGTTGTTACTCAATTGTTCGAGATCAATCAAAATTCAAATAATATAGAGATTACTAGAATTTTTCTGGGGCAATCGAGATTATTCCGAATTTTGAATGGCAATGTTCTGCGCTTAGCTTTATGTTGTAAAAACTTACAGAGTTACATTTGAGTGATATTTAGTAAATTTTTCGAAATTATGCCAAAAATTAGATATTTTTTCGATTTCCTAGGTTATTCAAAATTATACAAGAATGTCCAGATTATTTATGTTTTACATAGCAGTGATTAGCCCCCGTATATGATTTCCTTTCGTTTTACTTACTTACAGATAATTCGATTTTGAGAGTTTTCAAGAATACATATTCAAGATATGTACTTTGAAAATTCCAACATTTGTGAGATTATTTCAAAATTCTTGATATTTTTCAAATTATATTCAAAATTTGTAATGCTTCATCGATAAATTTAGAAACCCTCGTACACTGAGTTGCACGATGTTTCGGTTTATTTGATGTTATTGAAATGAATCACGTTCTGTTTCGTCTACTCTTGAAATCAGATACTTAATTAATGCGAGGCTCAATAATAGGAAGAAATAAGTTTTTAACTAAAAACTTTTCTTGTTCTTAGGTACAAGAAGTATGTTTAGGGGCCCAAGAAAAATTTAGTGGGGGGGGGGCGGAATTTGTAGTTACGTCACTGCATACTATACGATATGCCGTACTGAAAGATGCCATTTTGAAATATAGTATTCTATAAAGTACCATGTGACACAGTGTACGATATGCCGTATTAAATATGTCGTTTTGAAATATACTTTAGTGTACCTTATGTCGTAGTAAACCGTATGCCATTTTGAAATATGTATTCAGTACTGAAATATGTATACGTACTGTTTGTAATCTGACGTCTAAGAGTAAATTCTTTGAACAAAGCGTAAGAGGAGTCATTTTCCATGAGCGGTTTTTTGTGATCCGCATTTTTCCGCATTGTGCGCTTTTTTCTTATACGTCTTAAATGGTTGTCAAATTTCAAAGTTTTAGGTTAAATTTCACAAGAGTTATGTGTATCTCGTTCGTTCCTTTTTTCCAATTTTGCTAAATTTATTTGATTGACAGGTTATATTGAGTCTACGAGTATGAGACGCTAAAAAATTGTTTAGATTTGTATTATTCATGTAATCCTTTGTCGTATAGTCTGGCAGTAAATGTAGCTTTAGCCCAAGTGGGTGTCTAGTATAAGTTTGAAGAATGACATTTTGAATGGAGAAGTTTTCAAGTAACTATTTTAAAATTTGGTCGAATTTTACGTTATAGAAATTTGAAGTGTTCCCGATTATAATTTAAAGTTCATTTTTTAAATTCAAACTAAAAGATGTCCCTTTATGTAAAGACGCAGGCATCTCGGAGGCATCCAATATTTTTTGCATGTTCTGTGAAACTTATTTTAAAATTTATACCTGTCTGGCCGATATAAAATTTATGTCATCATTACATTTTAGTTTGTATACTCTTTTTTGATATTCGGTGTTTGTGTTGCATATGTTTATTCGTTTTTCAATTTTGATGGAATTATTTTTCAATTTGTCGTACTCTATTGTTATAAATTTGCCGATTTTCTCCTATTTTTCTGTTGTCATTGAGCGATCTTACATATTGTTGTTACATATTTACATTTGTGATTCATATTTTCAATCACAATTTCATCGTGTTTTGCGCGCTATTTGTTTTATGATTTTTAATTCGTGGTTGTAGTCCTCTTGGATGATCTTGTTCAATTCGAAGGCTTTAATTTCAGGTACGGCATATATACCTCTTACATTTAAAAGTGATATTGAACTTACAAAGCAAGAGATTTCTTCTTCCTTATGCCTAATAACATCGTCTTTATTTGGCCACTCATTTGCATGGTTTTTATAACTGCCTCTCCAGTTCTTACATCCATTACAACTCCGGGAGATAACTCTCCTTCGTACGCAACTATCACGAAATCACCAGGACACGATGTTTCCTTTATTTTTTTTTACAACTGAGGTTCCTGGTATGGAATCCTCATTGTTATTTTGATTTGATGATCTTTTAATAACTGGTTTCTGTCCTTTTTCTCTTCCTTCTTTAAGTTTTTTTCGCTCATCTCTCTTTACCGCTCTTTCCAATTTTTCAGCCAGTGCTATTTCCTTTTCTATTTCCAAATTTTTGAGATATTCAAAATATTTATTTGATGTGATTGCGTCAGGTGTTATTTTCGTTCTTACATTTTTCTTCTTCTTTTCAGTAGGAGGATCCGGATAGTAAAAAGATAAATAAGAACAACCTGGCTGCGGAGTTGTACCGATAAGAAATAGATCTTGTTCATCTCTGATTTTATCTGGCGTACTCATTACGAGTGCATTTGTTGCATTCTGCTGTTCTTGTTGAGCATCAATACTCAAGTTTAAATCATCAAAAAATCGTACCGTCCCGTCATTATCAACGGTACCATTTAACACCTGATTTTCTACCCATATTTGGTCGTCTAACACAAGATCTAATGATTAATTTACTATCAATGATGGGTCACAATTGTCTTTGCTTGTCAAATTAACATCATCATTCAAATCTTTCTAGAAAAGGAAAAAAGATGTTCATCTTTTAACTCACCATTCCAGACCACCACTTTTCTGGAACATTAAAAGCTTTACTAATGGGAGCCTTTTTTCCATAATTGCTAAAAAAGGCTGATTGGTTTGATCCTTATTGTCATCATTCTGAGTAAGGATTTGAATGTTTTCAAAAGATGATGGTGCTTTTGCATTTTTCAAAAGCTTGGTGTAGTCGATAGTTTCAGAACTCAAGCGGTATAACCCCGACGTTCTGAATCCGTTTTTAATAGTTTCTTTTTTAAGTGCGCGGTCGAAGCAAGTTTTTAATAAAGGCACAAAATCTTCCCTGTTTAATTTTAGACTTTTTCATTCAATTTTCCAGGTCCGCAATATATTCTTCCATTCAGTTTTAACTGGGTGAAAACATGCTACATCTAGCGGTTGCAGTAAATGTGTAGCGTTCGGGAGTAGTACAATTAATATAATTCTATGATATCTACAGAATTCTGCTAACGGAAGTGACAAGTGAGAGCTGTGACCATCCAGAAATAGGCCACGGGTAAAATACATTTACCATATATTCAAAAAACGTTTGGCAAGTCATCCATTCGCTTTCCGATCGACTGGAGTTTTTTTGATTATATTGGCTTATATTGAGTTGCCGTTAAATTTTGCGATACTCGCTCCATAACAATTGGATGCCTTTTAAGGAACAATTCATACCAATGTCTACCAGGTATTCCATTTTTAAATGAATTTGGCCGTTTTAGTTCCATTATTAAAACGCCACACTATCAATTAATTGCGCTTTCGTTACAGGAAACCCCATCTTCTCCATACTAAGGACCCATTTAACTACCAATTCTCTTCCTCTTAGCTTAAGATGGTTGGTGGTCCACTGTTTTTGTTGAATGGCGTTTTTCCTGACAATTTATTTTGGATGGTGGATAGACTGGCAGCGTAGGCTGGCATTCCAAGTTTCACAGCTTCCCAAATGAATATTTTCTTATTATTTCTCGTTTTTCGTAAAACTGCCGATAATTGGACTACTGATGGAAATTGGTACATTTACCTTATAAAGTAATTGAATATTAGGATGTTCAATTAGCCACAACTCAACAAGGTTCAAAAACGATTTGGTATTATTTTGTTGCCTAATATCGTATTTAGGAGGTTGTTAACAAATTTTGATACGCTAACCAGGAAATACCTTCCAAAATGTTCAAGGAAAAAATGAAGTATATCAACTAAGAATTGATCGTTATCTCTAAAATTGTGCCCTTCATTAAATCTTCATTTTCGGTGCCCACTTCTTAAATAAAATAAACGTAACACTCTAAATACATACAGATGTTGCAATGGTAAAACTCTTAAATTCGTAAATAAAGGCCAAGCTGAAAGGCTTGAGAGTTTTTAAAGTTTGGTTTTAATGCAACCATAATAAAATTTAATTAAAATAGCCCGCGGGGCAACTTTTCCTAATAAATATAAAATTCTTAAAGAATTATTTAGAGATTTCTTAACATTATCAATATGAAGCTTTCAATTATTCCAATTAAGATTGCTGTCCAAAACTAAACCAAGATATTTATAATAGCAAAATGATAAATTACAGGTGAAATGGAATAACCGAAACTAGTTCTACATGAAACATACAATAATTTTAGTTTTCTCACTTAAAATTAAAGAGTGCTAATCAAACCATCTCCTTAGAATTAAAAGGTCAGTATTAATTATGTTGCTTACATTGGATTGTGACGGCCCGCTATAGCTAAACAAATGCATATTGTCTTTAAAGATAGAATTTGCATATATAAAAAACAATTAAGGCCCCAAAACGAAATTTTGAACTAAATATGATTCAAAACACTTGTTAATAACACCTCGAAAACCAATATTGTGTAATATGATGACCAAACATGTATCAAAGACCTTTTCTTTTTCAATAAAAAGTCCCGCACAAGAATGAAAATTATTCGGTGAGATATGAACTGTATTGAGGAATTCAATTGAAGCTGATTCAGCAGAAAATTTACGTCTGAATCTGTGCCATCAATTATTTATAATAATATGTTTATCCATTAATACAACCATCCTAAATTTCATGACTTTCTCAAGAAACTTGGATGAAATAGGTTATAAAGTGGTAAGACTGCAGGAGTTTTCAAAATTTCCGACACAACACCAATTTCGAAACTACGATTAAAAGTATTTTTTAATACTGGGCTAATTGTATCTGCAACTTGCTTTAATAAATGATTGCTAATTCCAAAAATATCTTGAGTTTAGTTACATTTCAGAGAATGAATGGCCAACTCAATCTCATATTTTTCAATTGAGTGGAAAAAAATATTTTTCCTCGACAAAAAAATTAAAGAAAACCTCCAGATTACCATTTGTATTAGGTTTGAACGCACATTGTCAAAGAAATTACTAAAATCATTACTAATACTCAACATATCACCACCACTAGAGATAATGGTGCTTATATGGTTCGTAGACCTATTGCTTCGCAACATATTAATCGCAGATGTCAAACTTCTTATTATAGTAGGCCTACCGAGCATCTTCAACTTTTTGTTTACTGCCGAAAACGTTTATTTTCATTTAATCGCTTAGCTTTTTCAACAACCAACTTTTACGATTGGCTTTTTACGGCTTGCGTTGTATTTAATTCCAAATACGCTGATTATTGTCATTCCAAATTTCTAAAAATAATTTAGCGGCAATAGCTGGATCACTAATACTAATGAGGCTGAAAAAGTCAACTGTACCTAACCTAAAGCGACATAAACAAGATGATGGTCCCTTATTGAATAATCGAATAGCATAATTTTGAAACGCGATAAATTATTGTCTCCTAACCTACCCAAGTTGACGTTGTGGCAGTAATTCGAGTCGGTTCATTTATTAGAGAGTCAAGACATTCAGAAGTAATCATGGAAAGGTAATCATTACAAACATAGGAGTTGCCAAGAATGTCAACATTAAAATCACCCAGTAGAAAGAGATTATTATACACTTAATGTGTCGTAAATGATTGAAGCCGATAAGCACAAATAAGGACACTGAAAGCTTTACCTTCACAACATCAGCAGACAACAGGTTCTGCGATTCCACAAAGCATTTTAAGTCCATTTTATAAAACAATGCAACACTCCTCGCCCGGTAATGGTTATTACAGCAACAAACAAGATGGTACTCAATAAAATTATAAAAATTATACCAATGCAAGTATGTTTCGGGACCTTCCCACTGTTGGGAATCATCCAAACTCCAGTAAATACTAATGACGAGATCTAAAAAGGAAAAGAAAACATATCAAAGGATCGCGTTCAAATAAACCTACAAATTTGTTTAAACTTATCTGACAACAGCTGATGTGTAGTATCCAAATCTACACCGGCGTCATCAATATTTTGTTGTAGTCCATACCTGCAAGAAATAATATTTAAAAAATAAAATATGTTTAAACTTATCTGACAACAGCTGATGTGTAGTATCCAAATCTACACCGGCGTCATCAATATTTTGTTGTAGTCCATACCTGCAAGAAATAATATTTAAAAAATAATAAAGTTTCCCAAAAAATAATAGTATTTGGATTTTCACTGCACATGTATACGTGGAAATCGCGCTTAAATAAATTAAATTGAAGCGAGTTATCGAACATTGGTCCTTCGAGCCGGATCCGGTGAATTTATTGCTAATAATTGGACCGCGTTGGTTTTTACAATACAACATTGCCTCGTGGACACCAAATTAGAATTAACACCACGTGATTACATACGAAACATAAAATCACGTAGTCTATTAATTCATTTCGAACTCAATAATTCGGTCTTTCGGTATATTATTTTCAAATTACAATTGTCGTAAAAGTTCCAGTGATTTCAAGTGTGAGTGTACAGAAAGTTACCACGTTTTATTGGTTAACATTTACGATGGATGGTCCACTAAAGAGAAGATCAGTAATCAAAGGGCAGATAACAAAATTAACTACCTATGCCAAATCATGCAGGGATACAATACCGTACGATGAGATGCAAACGCGACTAGAGAAAGGCTAAAGGAACATTACACATATTTCGTGAGCATTGATGGTGACATTTTTGCCATCGATGCCGACCAACGATCAGATATGGATGCCATCGATGACAATTATTATGTATGCGTAACCACATTGCAGCGACTGATGAGAAAACGACACCATTTCGAATGCATCGGTTACAGTGCCATCAAGCGATTTTAAACTACCACGGCTACCATTACCAACATTTAGCGGCAAATCTCGAGAGTGGCCGTCATTTTATGATTTATTTAAAATCACTATTCACGAAAATACAAACCTTTCACCGGCGCAAAAATTTCAGTATTTGATTTGTCAATTGTGCGGCCCAGCTAAAACGTTAGTGCGACATTTTTCCGTGGACGATGCAAGCTACATATCGAAACCTTTTAAAAGCTAATTAAAAGATACGACAGAAAACGATCTATTGTCAACGAGTACATTGAGGCATATATCAAGCAGCTACCAATTACCAAGCCATCTTGGCGGCAGGAGTCGTCAGAATTAGACTTATTCAAGATCGAGCAGTTACTCGAATTTTTAAATAAACGTATGAATTCTCTAGAAGGAATTAAGGTCCAATCCAATAAAGTCCAACTCAATCAGAATGTAACGCCGCAATCATTATTTGCAGAACCGAAGCCATTACCACAATGCATCCTATGTAGTGATCAACATCATCGTTTATGCGACTGCCTCAAGTTCATCGAAATGAGTTCAAATCAATATAGACGCAGTACGTCAACAAGAGTGGTAGATGTTTTAATTGTTTAGCAGAAGGGCATAATGTACTCCAGTGTCGATAAAAGGGTAGATGTCACCAATGCAACAAGAAACACCATCCATTGACTCATGCTGAACAAAATGATTCGAATGTCTCATCTAAGCTGAAACAATCCAATAGCACGAGTTCCACGACAGCTTTATGTAAAGTGTCTGAATCTGCCGATGACCATTTCGTCACTATAGTTCACATTCATCACCCGAATGTAATGCCGATGCCCTGTTACCGACAGCAATGGTTGAAATTTGCCACAAGCTAGGCAATTGGCAACCTTGTGGTGCTTTATTGCAAATCGATTAAGTGTTCGAAGATAACGCAAGATTCAAAATCAATACATTGGATGGAGGAAAGGCTAGCAGCTCAAGAGGGATGACATCAATTGTAATACGATCCAGGAACAACACAGAATTCACCATGAGGGTAACTGCGTACGTAATATCCAAAATGATATCTAACCTGCCACCCACGCCAATCAATCGTGATCAGTTAACATATTTGTATCACCTGCAACTAGCCGATCCCAATTTTCACATACATGGGTCGATGGGAGACAGAAGAGCTACCGCCAGTTCAGCAATACACAGACGAAGAAAGGTTGTGTATTGAACATTTCGATAACCATTTAAAAATAGGAAGTTCAGGCAAATTTATAAGTTGCTGAAAACCCCAGAACTCCATAAAACCTACTCCAAATTTATGGCAGAATACGAAGCACTTGGGCATATACCAAACGAGCAGAAATATTATTTGCCGCACCATACCATTATGAAGGAGTCCAGTTCAACCACAAAGTTGAGTGTGTGGTATTCGACGCATCAGCGAAGTCATCAAATGGAGTATCATTAAACGTTTGCTTAATGGTTCGACCGACCGTCCAAAATTCCCTGCTAGAGATACTCATCAGTTTCCGGAAACATCGATATATTTTTACGGAAGGCATCGAGAAAATGTTCCGTCAGGTGTAGATTAATAAGCCGGACATTAATTACCAACGCATCAACGTTGCCAGTTTAACATTATAGACTCAACAAATTGGCACGACTAAACTTTGAAAGCTACCCGAATGCAGCAAAGGTAATGATGAGAGATTTTTATATGGATGACCTGGGACGTCGATACTCGAAGAAGCTATTTCAACACAAACCGAGTTGAATAGTTTATGCAAACTCGGTGGATTTCACCTTCGGAAATGGGCCTGAAATAACGTGAAGCTACTGGAGAGCGTGCCAGAAGACAACCAAGAAATATCGATTAGAGAAATAACTGAAGGCACCAAGTTAATTTCTATTCTGCGAATTAAATTCGATCCACAAGCCGATAACTTCTCTTTTTCCGTTTCTCTACCAAACACTATCAGGTTTACCAAAAGGAACATGATATCCGAAACATCTCGTGTATTCGATCCAATGGGATGGTTGTCACCCGTGATAGTGGAATAAAAATCTTATTTCAAGGCTTGTGGCTACTGGAGTAGGTGTTCTGGCTGACGAACTTCTTGAAGCCGTATTATGGTGGCAAGGGCCCGTCTGGCGAGAGTTATCGAACACCCACCAAAATGTTTTCTGATACATATTTACAATGTCCCGACTCTTTAACAGCAATAGCAGCATTGTATAATTTCCGAAACACTGCCAAACTCAAATCTTTGAAGCGCAGATCCTTCTTCACTTTTAAGGCTCGAAAAATTGCGTTTTCAGTGGCGATAGAATTTATTTTGATACGAATTAACTCACTGTTATTACCAAACTTGGTTCTGTAAGCATTCTCCAATTCATTTACATCAAAATTAACGTTAAGACCCTTCGTAAATAATTTGTTTAAAATACTAGGGTTATCTTCACCATCTGTCTTTAGGATGCCAACGATATTAATACAGTTGTTGATGTTTGCCTGCTCAAGGTTGTTCAGCGTCATTGAGATATCCAAAGATTTGAAATCTAAACATAATTTATCCAACTTCTTGTTAAACTGCTCCCTTAGAAGCTTAATTTCTTTAAAAATATCAAGCTCATGTTGAATCGATGCACAATTTTTCTTTGGAATCATTGTTTTTGTTAATACTGGAGACGAACATCCTCTCCACTTTCTCATTACGTTGACCACACAAAGCCATATGATCAGTTCAGAAATTGTTTCACAAAACTCAAAATTAAATAAAAAGATAAAATCGTATGCCTAATATCAGTTATTACGGTTATCAACTAAATTATAGGACGTCAACACTATTTGGTGTACTTCTTGCGCCGGGAAATTTTGGCTGTGGAAAAGTCTCATTGCCCTCGCAACAATAACGAACGAAACCTTCTATTGAAAGAATCAATAAATTAGAAAAAATCGTTGAGCAAAAAAGCCAAAGTTCAACAAATTGGAATTAATGTACAAAAGTGTGTTTTCTCATTTTTATAGGCTCTCATATTTTATATTTTTGGCCAAATTTTTAAGAATCACATTTTACTTAGCCTTTCACCACCTACAAATAACTATCGTCGACCAGTTTTGGTGAAAGCTTTTGAAAAGTAGTGAGAATTTAATCTCTGTGATTCTTATAAGATACTTTTCTTATAAGATTTTTTTATAACTGTCGCTGATCTAAATTTCCAACTCATTAAAAATTTAATTTTTCACCTTATTAGAAAATCAGAACTATCCTAAACAAAGTCAAAAGTTCAAATTCAAAATATACAACATAAAACGATCGTGCCAATAATTCTAAACTTAAAATATAAAAATTTGAATGCAAATCAGATTAACTTTAATCTTTTTCTTAAAGACACAAATAGTTTATAATGCCGACATGCTCCAGTCTCATAGCAATCAAATGATCTCATTTCGTGCAGAATTTTAAACTATTGCCAATATTATTTTTTTATATTTTAGACTTTCCAAAAACAACAAATCTATTTTACCGACAGAACAGATATACAGATAAATAAATTTCCAATTAAAATAACAAAACATCAGGAAGAAAATGCAAAAAAAAAAACCTGATCTTGTTGTAATTTGTTCTTTCTCTGATTTGATATGATTACATACATGATAATACTCGATCATTTTATTTAGGTCATCAAATAACCATTTTGCAATAATAATAAAAAAGAAGTTCATTATAACTGAATCAAAACTATATAAAGTTATAATGTCTATTATTTTGTAATGATCTGCCAATTTTATGAGATCTTTTATAAATCTTGCTATTGTCTTTTTAACAATTTTTATGATCAAACCGCGTGACTTAATCAAATTTCATGTTTATTTATATAATGACAAAATGTAAATTAGTTGTTAATTAACTTCCGAAATTAAGACGTAATCTATTTACTTTGCATATACATATGTATGTATATTAGGGAAGCTTAAATAAACATTTATTTTAAAAATTGAAAGTGATCGTTCGTTCATATATGTTCGCAATAGTCGATCTTCATGCAAAAAATGCAAAATAAAAAAAAAATTTCACTTTAAATAAAAAACTTTCATTCGAATTTTTATTTACAAGATCGTGTTTTTAGTGTATGGTTTTATCATCACGATCACGTACGATCGTAGATTTATGTTTCATTTAGTATATATGGTTCATATATGTAAATTATTTGCGGTTAAGAATAAATGTAATTATACATAAATCCGGAGTCTAATTATCCGACATATCGTTTTACTACAAAAAAATATTGTCGATCGTAATATTATTTTTAAAAAAAACTATAAATGAAAGTTTAACAAACAAATATCCATTTTTATTATTGATTTTCATGTTTTAATAGCTGCTCTGTTGTGGTGTAATAAGAAATTATTTTAATGGTCAGTTAAGCAGTGTTTATTGATATATCTCTAACGTATAATACGTCTTACAAAACTTTGGTTTACGATACAAAAAAAAAAAAACATTAAAATTTGCGGTTTTATTATGTATTATATACGAGGGTATACATAAACTACGTTATGTTTGTGCATTAGACAGTCGCGCACGTTTAATGGGAAAACATAAAAAAAACTACGCCTTTTATAAAATAACTAAGTCAACAGCATTGTCTTAACGCGGTATAACAAGACGCGAGATCAGGAAATTGCAATTTCTTCTATACCTCTTGATCTTAATATTTATTTATTTATTTTCGATAAACGTTGCAATTTTCACATAATTAATTGATATCCACTTTGCTGCAACACAAATAAACAAGATCAACAATTATACGTCTTTTTTTATTAAGATCACGCTAACCCAAAAAACTATAGAGTAATTTAATATTTAATAAATAAATGACTTAAGGTCAATTTATCAAAACAAAAAAAAAAAAAAAACAAAAAAAAATAGAAAATAATTTCTAATTTCCGTGCGATCACTCGATCTCTCACGAACGCCATCATTTTGAGGTGAGATCTTTTTGGGATCGGAGATAATTTAACAAATCATTTTCTTTGTAATATGATTTTAAATTTTGTACTATACCTTCTTAATCTTGTTTGATGATCGCGCATATGTTTAGGTCATGATCATTTTTTTTTTGTTTACTTAATATGTATGTAACTAGAACACAAAACAATTTAAATAAATAATCATACAATTGTAGTTTAACGTGTACTCGTATGTATATACGGAAAAATAAGATCGCATTCGATCTTTATTATACGTATACATATATACATTTACACATGTGTAACAAGGAAATAATAATAAACTCGTATACATAAACAGATTCATAAATTATTGTTTACAACCGACTTCACTCGAATATGTAAACGGAATCACTCTTGATCTTGTTACCTCATCATACAAAAGAAATTTTTTTTTTTTTGTTGTTTGTTTAAGTAGCACCTCAAAAATTAAAAGACCGAAAACAATAAAGACGGTTAATTAACAAAAATTTATTACAAAAAAATAAAAGATGCCAACGAATAAGTGATCTCCATGAAAAAATATGTGTTAATGATCTTGATCATAGTATTCATCACATACGTACTTTTATAGCCTTCGTACGCAGTCAATATCATAATATGCAGGTAGTAAAATTTCCGGTTTTAAATTTTATTTTGCTTAAACATCTAATTAATTATACTAAATAAAATATATTTAGGTTATATAACTGGAAATTGCAAAACAAAAAAAAAACTAAACATTTTTAAATTTAGTCAGCATTTAGGCGATTTTTTTTATCGATCTATTGATCGTCAATTATTATATCGATGAAATTGTTTATAAATCTTTTACAATTTTATGGTGATCATGATCATGAATTAAATTATATTTGTTTACCATCAACCGATAATAATAAACGTTTTGGTATTTGTTTTGAACGATCGTGCACATATTTTTGCGTTGATCGTGGCCTAACTAATAGTATCGTTTTGTTTGAATTTCATGATCAATATTAAGAACAAACAAGTGGTTTTTGAACGAATTAAATTTGACGTGATCGATATTACGGTAGCCATTTATAATCGATCGATCGTTTTTGTAATAGCCACGTGTAATGTTGTTGAGTTATGTATATATTAAATTTTAAACGTTTGTGCCTTTTGAATATGGACATAATTTAAATTGGCTTAGGTTAATGGTTTCAAATATGTGTTGGTATCGTTATCCAAAATAAAAAATTGCCAAAAAACAAAAAATTCCACAAAATCAAGCTTTTAAAATAGAACAAATTTTTGAAATATTATTTTAATCCGTTTTATACCGTAGAAGCCCTTTGGCGATTTTTTTGAAATTCTAACATTCATCGAAATTTGGGGTATTTTTGAAAAATTTGTGTTTTCTTATAATAATTCTGTAAAATAGAGAACTCCCCAAAGCCGCTTAGTATTGGTCCTTTCTGCGCATGGATAACATGAAATTATGTAGCTTCCTTTTATTTTCATATTGTAGTTCACAAAAATTTAATTTGGCCTCCGTTTTTAATGGGGCACATTATTTTGTATTTTTTTGCGATTTTTTTGGGGATTTTTATTTTCGACAATATGATGGCTACCTTTGCAATATACATAGTACATCAGGGCATTGATTTCAATCAAGCTTCTGGTATAAACTTGTAGAATGACAGGAAAATAAGCTTTACACTGAGCTAAATCGAAAATTATCGGATATACCGCAAGCAACGGTTTACCAATTCTAAATATTTACTTCTTCAGCATGCCTGAACTAATCGTATGAATCCCAGATTATATTAATGTATTCCATGGGGACCGGGTGTACTTCTAAAAACTGTTTACATGTTGGGCCTGTCGCGAAGTTAGCCTATCGGAAAATCAAGTCTGTCAGGAAGTTGCCGGGATATTTCAGTTAGGGGGAAGCCCCTAATGCTTGAGTTAATTAGTTTTATGTATATATAGACTATAATATAGTGTAAAATTTGGCTTAGATGTAACATCAATTCTAAAATCATGTGAATATATTGTTGCAAATCGAGAAGTTGGCTAAAAATTTCAATGTAAAGACACAATAGGAGAGACAAATATTCGAAGTTTTCGAAGTACGCCTTTCGATGTTCGTACGCACAACAAATATCCGGCCTTAAAGAGCCATTTATGTAATATAAATAATTTACGAATCAAATTAGTGATCGAGAAATAGATACTTCAAATCTATACTATCACATGATCGGGCGACCATTTTTGCTCTCTTACGTGTACCATTAATTCCCCTCATCTGTCAGCTTTGCAGCCAAGGCTCTATAAGTTTCAATATCTGTTGTATTGATTTTCCATTTGTTACTGTTTACTGCTACAACTCTGTATTCTTTTGTGGTCACCGATTTCATTAGTGATTGGATAGTAGCATATTCAGTTAAGCCAATAATGTTGATTGGTGGTGGTGCCTTTTCCTAATTTTTGGTAGGTTAGTTTTCCTATTCGGCTATATTGAAGGGTTGATTGAAGCTACAATTTATGGAGAAGATTCTGCCTTCCTTATTTTGCAGGTCTTTTCTTCCTATTCTTTTTTAGAACTCAGTCAGTTTCTTCGCTTAATTCTTCTTCGTCAGTGTGGAACTCTATAGACCACTGTTTCTCTGGTCTCTTAGCTTGCAAAGCATTTCTCTGCTCGAAGCATCTTGTTCCTCAGGCTCTTTTGCTTCTAAAGAATTTTTCAGTTTCCATTTTACTATCTTAAAAATTTACGCTTCGTTAATTAACTCCGATGTAATTCAATCTTGCTCAGTTGTCTACGGAGTTCTTCATTTTCTATCCCAACACTTCTGCTTGAGGATGTTGTTGATCTTGGCATTATGGAACTTCTTCCAAAAGGATTTTCAGAGTTCATTAATTCGGAAGCATTTCAGTCATTGGGCATCGATGACTGGGACCCCGCTTGCTCAGCCCTCAAAGTCCCCGGCACTGGGTATCCGTGTCCCTGCGCCGTAATATTTGCTGGTTTCGAATTCGCCATATTGGTTATTATATTCAGGGAACCAACCCTAGCTAGTTTTAGTATATATTTTTTCGCATCTACTCGCCGACAAGTCGGTTAGAGTTTACCTCTATCCGGCACCTGGGGAGAGCCCGATGGAATACTAGCAACTACAGACGGGCATATGAGGAGAACTAACATAATAAGAAATTTAGACATCTTTCCAGCTAGAATTACACCACATTCTTCAAATTCCAACTAATGACCATAAGCGTACCCACTTTTTGGGGGGTTCTGGCATTGCATACAATTAATTGTTCATGGCAATCCCAATATTTTCGATTTGGTTAATCAGAAAAATACAGAGGCCAATCGCTAATAATATATCTACTGAAAAAAAGTAGAAATATCTTCCCCTCCTCCCCGTAATTTTGGCTGAAGGCCCAAAGAATTATACCAATGTATTACTCTGCAAAAATGAGAACCCTCCACGAGTTCTCTATGTTGGTAGTTTGGTTTCGTACTGAAAAGTTGGTCTACTCATCAGGAAGCTACGACCAAACTAGTCACATACAATAAGTATCTGGCCAGAACGTACTGACCTAGCGAATTATTATTAACTACATCTACAATTGACCTCTACCAACTCTTAGGACAAAAATTAATTTCAAAAATAATTTTAGTCTGTTTCAATTGGGGGAAAAAAAATTCAAATCAATAATAAGAAACAGAATAGGAATAAAAATTGTGGCTTGCGATTTTTGGTGATTTATCCATTTTGAAATCCCTCGAGTACGAAAAATTGCTTTCGAAGTGGTCTGTATGACTACCTGTGGCCTCCAACCAATCAATCTGAATCTATCGATGTCTGATCATATTCCCGAAAATAAAGATCCTAAAAAAAAAAAATCACACAAAAATTCAAAATAATGTGCCCATTAAAAAAGGCCACATTTAATTTTTGTTAACTGTTAACTACAGTAAGAAAACAAAAGGAACCTACTAATTTCATTACATCTTTATGCTGGAAACACATGAGCAGGATTTCTGCCAGTGTTGTGCATTTACGCGTAAAAAACTATTTTTTACATATTTGATGTAAATAATAGTAAAAAATAGTAAAAAAATGTAAAATGTAAAAAAATGTAAAAAAATGTAAAAAAATTTTTATTTAGTGACATCTATTTGAATAAAATTATATTATTCAAATATGGTAAATATATTTGATATTTAGTCGATACACACAATTATTATTTAATTATTAAGAATTTAATTTGTATGGCTGTAATCAATTGATTTTTTCGTAAAATTCGATTTGACATATTGTAAATCAATTCGAAATTGTTTAGGTAAAAGTTTTTGCTTAATCATTTTATACAATATATAAAAAGCATCGTACTTCATTATTCTCACCAGAATTTTTTATTAAATTATTTCTAACATTAGCCTAATCTAGATACTTTGCACTTTGCAGTTTATTAAATAATTATAAATTACAACATTGTTATTAACAAATAAAATATAAATTATATTATCAATGTCCTTGTTATAAATAAATATTAGTTATGCTAGAAGTAAAAAATGTACGTATGTATGTAGTTTTATAAGTTACTTCTTTGCTCTTTCTACGGCTTCCTGCAGTCAAAAATAATAATACATCAGCTGATTTTGTTTACATTTTAATTGTGTTGATAAAATTATGAACGGATTATATTTTTTCATCCAAATGTTTATTAAACAATAAAAATAAAATTGTAATGTTTCGTACCTCGTTTTCAGTTTGTTGTTAATTTACAATATTACTAACCGACTAACCGTTGATACGTAAAATATATTTTACAAGGCTAAATATGTCATCACGTTCAAATATGTAGTAAAGCATAACTTTTCTCTTAATGAAAACGATGTTGCATGAGCTTTCTTGAATACATTTTTAAAATTTAGATTTTTCATTATAAATTTTTATTCTAAAATAAAAATAACCAAAAATGCTCAAATAAAAATAACCAAAATGCTCAACCGAAAAATGAATAACCGAAACATCAGGAAGAAAAAATTAGGAAACTTTAACAACCTTAACAAATAATAAAAGAAAGAAATACTCGGACACATGATCGCAAATTACATTTGTAATATACAAGATAAACCAAACAATTCATGATTGAAGAAGTTTCAGTAATAATATTGGTAATGGTATGCATAAACAGAAACTATTACGTTTAAATTTAGTAGCCAAGGAACATTTTGTTGGATAGAAAAAGGTAACAAATAATATGAAACGTAAGCAGTTACAAAAGGTGAATGACCATTCTACTTATGCTTTATGACGAAAGAAAATAAAATTCGTATATGTATAGTATATTGTAACTTTCTCACATTTATTGAAACCTGCGAGAATTCTCTTTTGAACTCTTCAGAGAGAATTTTCGTAAATAAGCAACTTCTAGAATACCCATAATATTTATGACGTGTAAAACACCTAACATTTATTTATAATAAAAAAATATTAACAATATATAATTGTTACTAACAAATAACAATTCAATAACCAAACTTCATCGAGACTTGATTGTAGTCTCTGACTAAAATAAACTAAATGTAAAAAGACTAAATGTAAAAAAATGAGTTAACGACATATGTAAGATGAGATGATCCAGGAATAATTTGTAATTGTTTAAAGAGTTTAATATATCAATGTATGCAACACTAATGATTAATCAATTATTTTTAAGAATAACAATAATCCACAGCCATCAGCATCAATCAATAATCCACAGTCACATCATAAATAACAAATACATAATAATTATACTAATACGTACATATGTCTGCAAAAGTGCAAAGGCTCTGATTGTGCCACATATCACTTAAAGTTTTAAAGAAATATTAGAAATGAATTGTTAATTCACGATGAGATGAATTACTTCCTAAATAGAAGGTACGAGGATCAAATCAAGCGGCCTTGTGATTATTCGATTAAGAAATGCATTTCCAATTTTTCAAACACTAAAATCAAATAACCAAATGAAAAATATGTTTAAAACTGGCAACGTTTCACATTAATGTTGTTCTCTGCATACTATCATATTTGTTTTTGGTATTGTAGATGCTTCTACTTTAGTAGTATTGTGTTTTATTTCGACTTGAACTTGATCTTCACAAATCAAAAAATCCAAATAAATTTTATATTTTTGTTATCCTGTGAAGAACAAAGACGGGTTGCACTTAAACAGTGCAGTTAGAAAGGGATAAACAGTTTCTTTATGTACATATTTGGTTTTTAATGTACTAACAGTAAAATCATATGGTTGAAATGGTTTCGTCTTTCTACGCTTTATTGCAGTCAAAATAATAATACATCAGCTGATTTTGTTTACATTTCTATTGTGTTGATACCAACATAAAGAAAATTGTAATGTTTCGTATATCGTTTTCCATTTATTGTTGATTTACAATATTATTAACTGTTGTTAGGTAAAATATGTTTAGCAAGCGAGAGGTCACCGCGTTCAAATATTGTTATTATAGTCCTCGCCGTGATTAACAAGAGTCATGCTGAAAATGTAGTTATACCTAACATTTCTGTCCATCAATACGTTGTTGATAAATAAAATAAACAACCTTGACAAATAAAATAAACAAAATATTCGGACACATGATTCGCTTATGACTATGACCTATCCCAATATTTTGATCATTACATAAATTCGGTACACGCTATTTTTGGGCTAATATAAACTTGCATACTAAATTTCACTTCAATCGGTTAAGAAACACGGCAAGTTGTAGAAGAAACATATATTTTCTTATACCAAGTACTACGGGAATACATAAACAGCCGTATAATCGGAACGAAATACGTTATAATATTGAAATTCGGTACACGTGTAAGTGTTTTTTAAAACTGTTTTCAAAAGTTGACAAATAAAATAAACAAAATATTCGGACACATGATTCGCTTATGACTATGACCTATCCCAATATTTTGATCATTACATATTACCTATAAAACATCAACCAAATAATTCATTATTGTAGATGTATTGTAGATGCCTTAAAAATAATATTTATGTACAAAAACAGAAAATGTTAAATTACAATTTAAGCCTAAGTAGTTATCTTGGCCGCTATTGCTATCTTCCCTCATTTTCTATAGAAATTAAAAAGGACAGAGAGAGAAGAACAAATTGAATTAATTTGTGAATGCACTTATTTAGGGCAAACCAAACAAATATTTATTGTGTGTGTGTTTGTGTGTGTACATATTCATTTTTGGCGCTAAACTAATTTTTTGACAAATTGTAAAAAATTGTTTACGAGCTTAACTTTGCTCGCTCTCTCATTCTCGCTCAATTGTTTTTGTTCAAATTTATAAATTCTTTTTTTTAAAGTACATGCAGAAGTTTTTAACCTATATACCTATTGTATATTGCACCTACATATACACATACACATACATATTTTATATTTGAAATCTCCTGTATCAATAAAACCAAAAACTAAAAAAAATTTGGAATATATTTCATGCGATCACGTGTTTGGTTTTTTCAAAAGGTCAATCACCTTTTCTATTTGGATGTTATTTATCATTATCATACTTTTTAAATGCATCCTGATGTGTTGTACTATGGCTATGTGCAAGAAACAAATACAATAATAAAACGGATAATAGATTTGATTATAATTTGTGGTTTTTGATTTCTTTATACAAATTTTATCATTTTTCAGGATTTACCTCAAAACATTCTTTGTTTCTTTGCTATTTGCAGAATTAAGAAAGTTAGAATAATTATTCGCAGTTATCTGTTATGAATGTGTTTTTACCGACTTGAGGAGAACGGATGATATACATATATGTATGTAAGTATGTAAAATCCGTTATTTGATTATTTGACTTTAGTGTTTGGAAATGCGTGGCTCAAGTGAATAATCACCACTAGGCTTTTTTATGCAAATAATTTAAATTGGCATGCCATACATTTTTTTGTGATTGTTAGGAAGACCGTACCGTGTAAACTTTTTGATATTAAACATGAACTCAATTATCTCAGTTGTATTGATGCTGGGCTAAATATTGGGCTGGTGGAAAAATTGGTTTTTAGCTAACCGTGAGCTTAACTATGAAGTCCTATAATATCACTCAACGACTATATTTTGGCTCGATTTACCATTAATCGTTTGTTTTATTCCAAAATGCATTTTAGTTTAATTCCTTGTATTAAACTGAGATGCATTACTCATAAAATGTCTTTCAAAACTATTTAAAGTGAAACGCAAAAAAAAAAATGCAGACATTTTATGGGTCCGGAACGTTGTCATTTCAGAATCTGGCCCAATAGGTTACCAAGTCACATCATAAATAACAAATACATAATAATTATACTAATACGTACATATGTCTGCAAAAGTGCAAAGGCTCTGATTGTGCCACAACATATCACTTAAAGTTTTAAAGAAATATTAGAAATGAATTGTTAATTCACGATGAGATGAATTACTTCCTAAATAGAAGGTACGAGGATCAACTCAAGCGGCCTTGTGATTATTCGATTAAGAAATGCATTTCCAATTTTTCAAACACTAAAATCAAATAACCAAATGAAAAATATGTTTAAAACTGGCAACGTTTCACATTAATGTTGTTCTCTGCATACTATCATATTTGTTTTTGGTATTGTAGATGCTTCTACTTTAGTAGTATTGTGTTTTATTTCGACTTGAACTTGATCTTCACAAATCAAAAAATCCAAATAAATTTTATATTTTTGTTATCCTGTGAAGAACAAAGACGGGTTGCACTTAAACAGTGCAGTTAGAAAGGGATAAACAGTTTCTTTATGTACATATTTGGTTTTTAATGTACTAACAGTAAAATCATATGGTTGAAATGGTTTCGTCTTTCTACGCTTTATTGCAGTCAAAATAATAATACATCAGCTGATTTTGTTTATATTTCTATTGTGTTGATACCAACATAAAGAAAATTGTAATGTTTCGTATATCGTTTTCCATTTATTGTTGATTTACAATATTATTAACTGTTGTTAGGTAAAATAAGTTTAGCAAGCGAGAGGTCACCGCGTTCAAATATTGTTATTATAGTCCTCGCCGTGATTAACAAGAGTCATGCTGAAAATGTAGTTATACCTAACATTTTTGTCCATCAATACGTTGTTGATAAATAAAATAAACAACCTTGACAAATAAAATAAACAAAATATTCGGACACATGATTCGCTTATGACTATGACCTATCCCAATATTTTGATCATTACATAAATTCGGTACACGCTATTTTTGGGCTAATATAAACTTGCATATTAAATTTCACTTCAATCGGTTAAGAAACACGGCAAGTTGTAGAAGAAACATATATTTTCTTATACCAAGTACTACGGGAATACATAAACAGCCGTATAATCGGAACGAAATACGTTATAATATTGAAATTCGGTACACGTGTAAGTGTTTTTTAAAACTGTTTTCAAAAGTTGACAAATAAAATAAACAAAATATTCGGACACATGATTCGCTTATGACTATGACCTATCCCAATATTTTGATCATTACATATTACATATAAAACATCAACCAAATAATTCATTATTGTAGATGTATTGTAGATGCCTTAAAAATAATATTTATGTACAAAAACAGAAAATGTTAAATTACAATTTAAGCCTAAGTAGTTATCTTGGCCGCTATTGCTATCTTCCCTCATTTTCTATAGAAATTAAAAAGGACAGAGAGAGAAGAACAAATTGAATTAATTTGTGAATGCACTTATTTAGGGCAAACCAAACAAATATTTATTGTGTGTGTGTTTGTGTGTGTACATATTCATTTTTGGCGCTAAACTAATTTTTTGACAAATTGTAAAAAATTGTTTACGAGCTTAACTTTGCTCGCTCTCTCATTCTCGCTCAATTGTTTTTGTTCAAATTTATAAATTCTTTTTTTTAAAGTACATGCAGAAGTTTTTAACCTATATACCTATTGTATATTGCACCTACATATACACATACACATACATATTTTATATTTGAAATCTCCTGTATCAATAAAACCAAAAACTAAAAAAAATTTGGAATATATTTCATGCGATCACGTGTTTGGTTTTTTCAAAAGGTCAATCACCTTTTCTATTTGGATGTTATTTATCATTATCATACTTTTTAAATGCATCCTGATGTGTTGTACTATGGCTATGTGCAAGAAACAAATACAATAATAAAACGGATAATAGATTTGATTATAATTTGTGGTTTTTGATTTCTTTATACAAATTTTATCATTTTTCAGGATTTACCTCAAAACATTCTTTGTTTCTTTGCTATTTGTAGAATTAAGAAAGTTAGAGAATAATTATTCGCAGTTATCTGTTATGAATGTGTTTTTACCGACTTGAGGAGAACGGATGATATACATATATGTATGTAAGTATGTAATATCCGTTATTTGTTTATTTGACTTTAGTGTTTGGAAATGCGTGGCTTAAGTGAATAATCACGACGTTCAAGGTTACCCCTGCCTTGTTGCTAAACATATTTTAGATAACCACAGTTAATAATATTGTAAATTAACAACAAACAGAAAATGTGAAAACGATATACGAAACATTACAATTTTGTTTATATTGACTTTTCTGGAATCATAAAGAATTAAAATTTGTTATGTGACAATTAATTAAAACACAAAAAAAATTGTTAATAACAATTATCGAAAATCGAAAAATATGGCAATAAATATTTATTTATATTTACATAGCCAAATTAAATGGAAAAATTTCCACATAAATTGTTGGTAAATAAATGTAATTATGTAATAAACTAATAGGAATTTCCGAACATACAATATTTTAAACATGCACGAAAAACATACTACAACAGCGCCATTAATATTATGTAGACGAAATACACCACCCTAGACATTGCCAGGCGATGATTAATTTACTTTATAATAGGTGGAACTTTACCAAAGGGTTTTTTTATTGACTAAAATCATAAATTTAAATACAAAATTTGCTGTAATTCATAACAGATGTCACTTTATTTAATTTTTTACATATTTTTTACATTATGTAAATTTAATTGCCATGTAAAAAATACATTTTTTACGCGTAAATTTGCGCGTAAATTATACGAGGTAATTTACCTGCACAACACTGATTTCTGCTAACAGCGCTGCTGGCAGAAATTTGGATGAACTACATGATCGTCTGTTTTGACAAGCAGATTTTTTTTTTGTGTTATTTATTTGATACATATTTAATTTTAATGTACATTTTTTTAAATGAATGATGCCTTATTTTGTCATAAATTAATCAATTTTTATCCTCCATTTTGGCACTTGTCACACAAAACTTATCTTCTGTCAACAAATTAAAAAAATTGATTGAAAAAAATAAAAAGTACACAAATTGTACTAGATTTGTTTTCTTTTACGTAATGTTGCTTACCGATTCGCTGCAAAATTAGAAATGGAGGCAAGTTGCAGAATTCTGCGTGGCCAGCAGAATCCATGTATTTCATTCCACATAAACTAGTGCTTTCTAATTTCGATGTTTGCAGAAATCTGCACATCAGTTTCCAGCATTATGCAGAAAGGACCAATGCTGCCAGAGGCTTTCGGTAGTTTTTTGTTTTAGTATGTAAAATACAAACGTAAATGTTTATATTTTTGAAATTTTTGTGATATTTTCCTATCATCTGTTGGTTTTGATGTATCGACACTTCAACTGGGGACACTCAGGGATGCGAAAACCAAACAATTTGTCATATGTTGACGGCCATACAATATTCCAGATATGAGTTCTTTTTAGTTTTTAACAATTTTTTTGTTTCACTAAACAAAAAGGTTTTTTTTTAATTTAGTTTTTTATTTGACTGTGAAGTGATGTGTTCTGACGTTCTATTGCGAGGGTGTATATAAAAAATGTGTGTCTGTGGTTGAGACAGCATGAAAACGAAAATGGTACAATCTAAGTAAAATTTCTGATTTGCTATTGTACTACGGTGTCCAAGATATTATTTAGTACAAAGTAGTGATTTGTGGGTGATAATACATATGTGGAATGTATTTGTCTTAAGTAAGGATTCAAACCCAGTAAGTCGAAATCTACTGTATAGTTGTCACTACTAAGCTGAAAAGGATATTCAAATACAATTATATTTTAAATAGAAATGAGCTGCATTTCGAATAATTGTAGAAATAAACGAATGGAATAAATTAATTGCATGAGTGAATGAATCACTACACATCCTTGCAAAAAGGGTCCAATGCTAGGCGGCTTTGGCGAGTGCTCCATTTTAGTATGTGAATAATTATTAAAAAAATTTTTTTTTTCAAAAATACTCCAATTCCTATGAAGTTTAGAATTTCAAAAATCGAGAATGCGGGAATTTGGGAGCGGTGGCCTCCATCCTCTATTGTATGCAAGGAATTTTGGGATTTTGGAATGTTTGGTTTTTTTTTTGAATTTTTTTTATTTTGGAAAACGATACCAATTCCTTAAAGATCGGGTCGAAAGGTGGAATGCCACAAGGGCGAATGTCGAAAGGCGGAATGTCGAAATGGACCAAAGGGTCGAAAGGCCGAATATCGAAAGGCTTTTGATCTGACTTTAATTTCTTTAAATTCAAACGATTTTATAGGTGTAATTGGAGCAAATTTCGAATTCACAGTTTGCCCGAGAAAGTCGAGGAATAGCCCCAACTCAAAAAAAAAAAATGGTGGTACCAATATTTGTGAGAGGCGTAGAAACAAAAAATCTTTTAACTGACTTGTTAAAGGAAATGGTTGAAGACAACTTCGATTTAAAAGTAATTAGAACTAACCAGGTTAAAATCTAGTTAAGAGATGACCAGGTCTACCCATTGGTGAGAAGAGCCCTGGCGGAGCGAAATACCGAACTCAATTCGTTCCAACAAAAACTGAACCAAACCTATCCGGTAGTCATACGAAACTTACATCCAACAATCAACATTGAAGATTTGAAAAGTCAGTTAATTAGCTTGGGCCACGATGTTGTTTATACATATCTCCAACGTGGGGCAAAATGGTACAAAAAATCTACGAGCTTCGAATGAGTGAATCAAATAAAAAAATACATTCAATAACCGCATCTCAAGCGAGAAGTGTTACAATGCACTTCTTGTCAAAGATACGTACATACCAAATCTTATTGCAACCACAGAACTAAATGTGTGAAATATACAGGTACAAAAAAGTTCAAACTCACAGATTTCCCCCTCTCAGAGAATAGTAGAAAGTCGCACCCCGCTATAAAACCGAATTCATCTTATCAGTTAGTTACTGCTCTCAAAGATTCAATTAAAGGGCAAACTTCGGAAGGAAATCGTACCAAAGAAAACCATTCAACGGACAATTCTAAAAATTAAGAACAACTGGCCAAGCAGTCTTCTACACAACGGTTGGAAATTATGATGGAAAAATTAATTACCATGGCGACTGGACTGATAGTAACACAATTTTACATTCTATACAATACTATTAGTATAATTTGATAATACAACCTGTGCACAATACATTCTACGTATATGTACATACAATAGAACGTAAAATTGTGGTACAATCAGTTCCAGTGGCATGGCAATAGAAAATAGGATTTTTTCATCAGTTCGAAACTGGATTAAATTCTCTTACGATTTTCAGAAAATTATTAAATTCGTAATTAAAAAAAAAAAAAGGAGAAATTAATGACTAAAATGGATACTATCCTTAATCTTCTAACGTTCAGAACCCTAAAATGAGCGATCTGGAATGCCAATGGCTGTTCACAACATGCACAAGAAGTTAAAAGTTTCTTGATAGAACAAGAAATTCATATCATGCTAATATTCGAAACGTATAACACCAGCAAAATTTTCGTAAAAATTCCCATGAACTAGAAAACTATAAGAAGGAGCATCTAAAGGCAACTAGGCTTTTTTTTTTGAATTTTTTTTGAATGTTAATTAATTCATGTAATTTCTAATATGCTACCGGTGATTAGACTATTTTAAATGTATTTTTATTAACACGGGAAGTATATTAGTATTTACGAACAGAATTCTATTTATTTAATTTTTTAATTTATATGATTTGAATACGTTCCGAAGGTTGTAAGAGAATTTAATCCAGTTTCGAACTGATGAGCTTATGATTATGAAAAAATCAATCTTCTCATCAGGCCGCGGCGACTGGACTGATTATACCACAATTTACATTCTATATATACAGAATGTACTGTGCGTTATGGTACTAGCGAATCATACTAATACAGATAAGAAATTCTCAAAAAAAAAAAAAAAAATAGCTTACACAGAAATAGAGCTGTGTGAATGTCGTAAAGAGAAAAAAATTTGTAAGAGAATTTCTCATCTGTATTAGTATGATTCACAACTACCATAACGCACAGTACATTCTGAATATATAGAATGTAAATTGTGGTATAATCAGTCCGGTCGCCGCGGCCTGATGAGAAGATTGATTTTTTCATAATCATAAGCTCACCAGCTCGAAACTGGATTAAATTCTCTTACAATCTTCGGAACGTATTCAAATCATATAAATTAAAGCAACTAGGTTCTAAAACCATTTCGGCCATAAACTGCCCTTCTGCCCACTGACAAAAAGTTACCCGATTTTGTAAATGAACGCCATGAAGATCTTGGTGTAAAGACACATGATACGGATGATACTTATGATGTTTTAAAATTTTCCAAACACTGGTCTGGGACAATCCGGAATCGCTAGCTATTTCTCTTGTGCTAATATGAGGATTATGAGCTACTGCAGCCAATACATCAATTTCATTATTTTCTCCAGTGACTGTTGCTGGACCAGTCCTTTTTTTCGGTGGAACACTTCCATCATTAATAAATTGTTTGACAGTACGCTGAAATGACGCATGTGACCGAATCCTATCCGGAAAACGCGAAGCGTAGAGAGTGACAGCATTATCAAACTCCGGCCAGCTTCTCCATAAACCAGAATCATTTAAATTTTCTCTTGTACTGTTAAATACACCATTTTTAAGTAGCATTGATAGCTTTACACAGGTATTGTTGTTTTCGAAATAATCTTCGGACTGAATCGGTATTTTTAAAACAAAATACAAACAAATTCATTAATTTGAAAGCCGATTTAATCGCATGTTCCTGGGTTACGATAATGAGATGCCATTTTCAGTAATTGAAAATTTAAGAAATACAAATTGTTTAAGACTAACTTCGAGTATTTACAATGAAACTGTGGTATTTTTATTGTAGACGTATTGCAGAATCGTTTGCGTAGGTTCTCAGTATGAGAAATCGAAAAAAATTTAATATTGTCAATTACAGCGCCATCTATCATGAATCGAAAAAATGTTTCAGTTAAATCCTACATATTTTTAGCCGTAGAATCCGAATCTGAAATAAAAATAGGGGTTCATATTTTAGTTTCAAAGTTACCCCCCGCCCCACCTACAAGGAGGAGGGGGTACTAATTTTAACACTAATGTATTTCCCCAACGGAACAATTAAATTTTAATCTTTACCATTTATTTCGTGGAGTGCTTATTTTCCCGAGATATTTGAGTGTACCAGGTTAAAAAAATCACCCGGTATATGGACAAAAAGAAAGCAATTTGTAATGAAACTGACGAACCACTCCTGTCAGGGACTGTTTAGGACTCTTTGTTATGGCTTATGGATCTTCGGTACAATATGTAAGTAAAAATAAGTGTCAGACTTCGGGTTCACATAAAATTTTATAAATATTCTTTATAAATTTTAAAACCCCTTGAGGTCTATCTGCAGAAGCATATAAATCTCTAGAATGCATTTCACACAAAGAGGCGGGTTTTGTTTTGTTCGAATCAAGATTTTTTTCCCATAGTCTCATTTTAGCTCGAAATGCTTTCTCAACTTCTTTGAGCCTTTCAAAAGAATCGATTTTAGAATGGTTCAATGCAAATCTGTTTTCATCGAGCCATTTATTCATGTTGCTGGATAGTAAAAGAAGCCGCCAGGGCTAAATCCAGAAAATAGTCTCAATGAGGACCCAAAATTAATCCCAAATAATTGAGTTCTTCCTAATATGTTTGCGCCTGGAGAAAGAGTTGATCAAATATTCATAAGTCACTGTTGTGATAAGCCCCACGTAATTTATAGTTTTTGTTATCAAGATATTCTCAACCATATGTGAAGAAGAGTTAGTATAAACTGTAAAGTAAATGAACAGACAAAAATTTGATTTATGGTTCATGAGGTTGTTACTTACATGTAATTTAAGAGCTGTCTGGTGCTAAACGAATGTCAAAAATTTGATAAGTAACAACCTCATGAACCATATGAGGTTGTTACTTATCAATTTTTGACATTCGTTTAGCACCAGACAGCTCTTAAATTACATGTTAGTAAATTATGACTCGACAGAATTCTGGATATACAAATTTCCAGTAAATCTTTCACTATACTATCGTGATAGTATCTCATTAAAAAGAATTACATTTACCATGTACATACGAGTATAGTTTGTGCACAGAACAGTGCGACCTAAATTTTAGTTAAATTTAAAAAAATAAAATAAAAAATTAAATTAAGAAAATAAGAAGAAATATATAAAAAACTAGCCAACAATTTTTTTCTTATTTTGTTTTTAATTTAATTTAACGGTTATTTGTTTATTTACTCGTTTCGTGTCTGATTAATTTATGATCATCTTATGGTAGCTAACTATACTTACAGAATATATACGAACATTTTGAAAATATAAATTGAAATGGAATGGTGAATTTATTTATGATGTACAAGAATGAAGTAGCTAGTAGTTTTTTTTTTGTACTATACCAGTTTCGGCGCTTTCAGGTTGGTTAACTCTAAATGAATTGAGGTTTGTTATAATACTGTTTTTATGATATTTGTGATGTGATTTTGTGAATGACCGGAACTGTGCTAGCCAGCCAGCTATATATAGAAAGTGAAATGTTTATTAATTTAAAATTTTATTGAAAACTGTGTGCATATAGTATGTTTTATGTGAACAACAGGAAGTGTTTCATTGGAACGTTTGGTAACCTAATTATTTGGGAGAATTTGGGGGTTTATAAATACCTCAAGTTAGATGAACTTTATTTTGGCACAATATTTCATACAAACACACTAAGCTGCCTTTACATTCAACTGTTTGAGACCTGGTGGTCGATTTTCAAACTAGGTTTAAAGGGGGTCAAACAAGTAGAAACCGGGGAAATTTAAGATTGTACTTGGTGATTTATTTAACGTTTTATTAAAAACCCCGCCGCCCGCGGCTCCCAGAACTAACGCCAAACTCGTTTATTTTTCATTTTCTGATTTGTCCGTTTCTTTCATGAACCCTTTTTTTTTATCAGGAAAAAAAGTTGATGGTAGGTAACCGATCTTAGCTTATTTTTCGAATAGATTGGCTGTAAAAAGAGGTCTCCCTCAAGCGTTTGAGTGTAACTCAAATGGTCTTACATAAAATGTCGAACTCTTTTATCTCAAGCAATGGCGTAACTACAAATTTCTGGCCCCCCCCCCCCGCAACATTTTTTTGGGCCCCTAAAATATTTCTTGTACCTAAGAACAAATAAAGCTTTTAGTGAAAAACTTATTTCTTCATATTGTCTATTCTCGCACTAATTAAAAGTATCTGATTTCGAGAGTAGATTGCAAAAAACCAAAAACTTTTAATTTTATAAGCTTTCAATTATCAAAGCTTTTTTAACAAAACCATTTTACTCATAAATATGATTTCACAAATGGTGACGGAATTTTGGTTAAAATTTAGAATATTTATTCTCACAGTTAATCATCAATCATTAAAAGCTTTTAGTTTTGAGAGGTTTTCAAACCAAATCATTTAACTCTAAAATTGTATATTACAAATGAAGATGGTATTTTTGGATAAATTTAGAATATTTGTGTTCAATGAGCTTTAAGCTTGATAATTAATTGATACTATGTATTAGGGTTTAAACTTAACATTTCTGAGTCTTTTAATAATTTTAAGCTTTAATTACAATGTTTTATGTGCAAAAAATAAGTATTTGCAAAAAGTTTCAAGAGCTTTTAGTTTTAAGAGCTTTCACTGATCAAAACTTTTTAAAGAATTTATCCCAATATTCCTTTACTCTTTGTAACGGAATTTTAGGATAAATTTAGAATGTCTGTTTCCAATGAGCTTTAAGATTAATAATAATTAATTTATACTTTTTGGGTTTGAAATTAACGTTTGTGATCCTTTTCATAATTTGAGGTTTTCATTAAAAGAGTTGATGAACTTAAATTATGTATTTGCAAAAAAAGGTCGAACTTTAAGTTTCAGGAGCTTTCACGTATCGAAGCTTTTTAGTTCAAATCATTTACTTTTTATTCTGAAATTTGATTAGTTTAAAGGAATGTGGGATTTTGGAATAAATTTAGAATATTTGTTTTCAATAAGCTTTAAGCTAATTGTCAAGCTTAAAACTTATCTAATCCATACTTTTTGGTTTGAACTTAACAGTTTTGAGCTTTTTAATAATGTAATGGTTTTAATAAAATGTTTTATGAGCATAAATTATGTATTTGAAAAAATTGTCAAGAGCTTTAGTTTTAAGAGCTTTCACTTATCGAAGCCTTTTAAACTAACCATTTTGCTTCGAAATTTGATATTTCAAGGAATGACGGAACTTGGGTAGAATATTTCTGCTGAATATAAATTATTAAGAGCTTTTAGTTTTATTTAAGAGCTTTTAAAATTAAATCTTTCAAATTTGATTTTATAAAGGAAGGTGGTATTTTGGGAATAATTTAGAGTATTTGTTCGCAACGAGCTTTAAGTTTGATAATTTATTTATACTTTCTCGGTAATTTTTGTGCCTTTCCATAAATTCTGTCTTTCGTAAAGGGTATTTTTTGGAAAAAATTCTGAATATTTGTTATCAATGTAAATATCCTTCGTCGAAAATGTGTTTCCATTTTCAAGCGTTCCATGTGCAAGAAAACCAATTGGTTTATTCAGATTTAATTTTCAGTGCATATTCGGGCCATCATTCAAAAGTAGATGAAACAGAACGTTAGTTATTTGAATGACCTTAAATAAAACGAAACATCTTGCAACTCTATGTTATGACGAGTAAGTGAGTCTAAATGTATCGATAAAGCAGCACAAATTTCAAATATAATTTGAAAAATCTCAAAAATGTCGAATTTTCAAAGAATCTTGGATATTCTTGAAAGTTCTCAAAAAGTATGTAAAACCAAAGGGAATCCTATACGTGCTAATCACCGCCATGTAAAAAGTAAACAACCTGGATATTCTTGAATAATTTCGAATAACCTACAGGAAATCAGAGAAATAATGAAATTTTCGCATAATCTTAAAAACTCTTTAAATGTCAATATTTAGATTTATATGTGTAACTCTGCAACTCTGTTAGCTTTAAAAATCTCAAATAACCCTGGGAATGTCGAAAAACTTTAGAAATCTAGAATAAACCGCGGAATAACCTAGATTACCCCAGAAAAATTCGAAAAATCTTTATATTATGTGAATATCGATTGATCTCGAACAATTTCGTATAGAACCCTCGAATCTTATTGGGTAATTTTTTAAATATCGAACAATCATACTCTTCGAATAGACTCTAAATACACCCTACTACAATATCAAATACATACTCGAATAATCTCAAATAACCTGACTGTTTCATAACACCGAATCACCAATTAAGTCTCAAACATCACGCATCTCATTTCCATGATTAACTCCAAAAATCTCGAGAAATTTTAAAAAGTGATTAAAAGCAGATTACTATAAGCTCTCTCTTTTAAATCAAATTTAACCTTTTGCAAAATAAATTTGATCTGTTAGCAAATCAAATTCAACGTTTTCTAATCAAAATTGAATTTGTTTGGCTAAAAATTCAATTTGATTTGTAAAAGGTTGATTTTTGAATGCAAAAGCGGTAAACTTGCGAGTTTAGCTAATTTTCTTCTAAATCTAAATATCGGTCAGAATCTAAAAGCATTTTTATTTCTCTGGAGTCAGAACCGAGAGGAAATGGTTGAGAATGTGTTAAGAAAATATTTAATAGAAACAGGAATGATTTTTTCTTTTTCTAAAAATTAGACCATCGCCTTTTCTTAACATTTTCCTAGCAATGTACCATTCTGCAAATTTGCACTTAAAGCTTAATCTGAGCTATCTAATATAAAATTTGAACTAATAAAGAAAATCTTTTGGGCCCCAACCACCGTGCCCCTCCCCCCACCCCTCCCGCGGCTGCGGGTGCTGTGTGTACATAGCTACGCCACTGATCTCAAGGATAATTGATTTCGGGCTAAATTCGTGATCTTAAAATAGTTGGATATCTTAAATATACATAAAGCACCATCTATCGGTGGTTAGCAAAGTACTAATACCCTCCCAACAAATCATTTTACCCTCCACTTTAATATGACAAAAAGAAAGTCAACATTTTTTACTTCAGTTGTGTTATTTTTTCCAATTTAATCATCAAAATGGAGATGTAAAGTTTTATTACATTTTTACATTTGAAGAGTTAAGTAGCTTATGTTTATGTTAAATGGCCAAGTTAGTAAGCTTTGATAAGTTACGTGGCTTATGTAGACAATCGCAAAACTTAACGCCATAAGCGGATTACGAATTTGTATTACATTGCTGAATCATCCTGAATGACAAAATATATTACAGTTATGTATTAGTTTGGCTTAATTGATTTTGTAAAATTAGAAACGGCGAATAAACAGGATCCTGGACCATATGAGGTTTCCAACCCGTTCCAACTCCCTATAGATCATTTTTTAATTTCACTTTAGATCTATAAAACTTTTTTAAAAAAACCGGGCACGAAACAATTATTTTTCGAATTTTTCACGAAATTTTCAGCCTGCTGCTAGGGTTACCTGCTAGGGTTACCTATATAAAGGCTTCGCTTCTGTATCACTCGTATTGCGAGTTACACGTTTCGTGAAGTCGCAATTGGTGTAAAACCCCTTTATGTAAGTATTATGAGAACTCAAAATGTCTTACAGAAACGTTTTTTTGTCGTAATTTCGATAAATTCTCGAAAACTGTTAATGCTTACATAATTGACCACCAGGAATTTCGATTTAAATTCGGTACGCAATAAACAAAATTATTGAAATCTTGCCAAACATTGGTTTGTCCAAAACCGCTTGTCCAAAACCACTCCTCGACGTTTTGAAAAGCAAAAAAAAAAAAAAAAAAAAAAAATCCCGGCCGTCTGTCTGGATATCTTTACCTAGGGTATCTCGGAACAACTTTCCCCATATGGATTTTTTATTCGCCAATCTGTTTCTATTGCCAAAATGGAGAATTGAAAAGCTTGTTGATTAAATTGAGTTCGTGTATACAAGCAATTTCCGGACTTTTAGGGATTGAGTTGGGCGTTGTTGAGGTTTGAGTTAAAAGTTGGGTTTGGGTTAGTGAGGGTTTCAAATGGGGATTTATTTGGAGTGAGTAGTGGGTTAATTAAAAAGTGAGCTTGAATTGATTTCATGTAGGGTTGGGATTACGGTAGTTAGGTTGGATTTATTTGGAGCTTGAGCTAACATTTCAGTTGGAAGTTAGCTTGAATTGTTTTGAGTTGAGTTCAAGTAAACATGTAGTATTTGGGACCGAGTTAATTTGAGGCTTGAGTTGGGCGTTGAATTTGAGGTTGAGTTGTGTGAGTACGGTTTTGAGTTTTTGTTGAGCGATGGTTTGGTTAGGAATGTATTCGGGGGTTAAATCGAGTGTTCAGGTGAAGGTTAAATTAAGTAGAGTTTATGTACACATGAAATTTTCAAACCATGTTGATTTAAGGATTGAGTTAAGCTTTGAGATTGGTGTTGGGTTTGGTGGTGATTGAGTTGAGGGTTAGGATAGGGGGTTGATTTAGTGAAGGCGTTGCGATTGAGTTGTAAGTTGAGTTGAAGATTGACTTGGAAGTTGACTTGGAGATTGAGTTGAGATTGACTAAGGCGTTGAGAGGTTCAATTAGACATTGTTTTGGTGGTTGAGTTGGAGGTTAGATTGAGTTGACTTGAGATGAATTCACATATGCATGTAATTTTCGGGGCGGAAGTTTTAAGAAAGATATTTTTTTGACTTTTGCTAAGATTTTTCCAAATTATACTAGAATTCTAGGTTTCTGGAATATTTGAAATGTTTTAAGAATATCGAAATTATTGTAGAATCTTACAATGATTCGAGATTATTCGAGTCTATTCGAGTTTCGAATCTCTTCGAGATTATCTTAAATTTGTAAAGCGCTTTACTTTTGCGATGTTTCAGAATTAACATTAGGTCGAAATTTTCGATATTTCATGAATATTTTCGAATTTGTTAAGCTTTTTTGAGGTTTGTTTAGTGGCGGTGGCTAGATATTGTTCGAGGTTTTCTAATTCTATTGAGTTTATTCGAGATATCCGATATTACTAGAGTTCAGCTTGGAATTGAATATAAAGTAATTATAGGATTTATCGAGATGTTTTAGCTTCTCATAAAGACAAGGCATTCTCTATATTATTCTCTACCCTACATTATTTGCTCAATACAATTGTAAATGCGATTTGATTATTTTTTCAGCCCATTGTGGAACTAGCGTTTCATTTTATTTGCAACCAATTTTAGGATCATAAATATTGAAAAAAATTTCTTTTGTTTTATCTCACAACCGCAAAAGAGATGTTCTGTACTTTAAATAGTGGTAAAATAAAGATTTGTTCGAAGAGAAACAAACAACATCGTTTCCTCTCATATTTACGTATCGAATGTAACCTTTCCATGTGGTGATGCGCTGTATGAAAATGGCAACGGGACATATACATTGCCTAAAAGTTGTTGGAGTTATTTATAATTTAAAATAAGTTCAAAATAGGGATAGAACGCAAACTCTCCTGCAACGCAAAACTTAAGTAGGGGCTTGAAAGTTTTGCCCACAATCGTGGTATTGTCGAAATAAGCTATAGCTTATAGAACATTAGTAGGCCTTCCGAAATTCACCCCAAAGTCTTTCATTTGGCGTTTTCAATTTGGAACTTTCAATCTTCGTAAAAAAGCTAATGAGTTTTATTTGGCAGAAACTAATTCATAATGACCAGGATGTCGGCTCTTTTTGTTTGCCAACACAAAGGCCCTAGTCTTCTAAATTTGCTTGTCTAAATTTGTTTCAAAATGTCGAATAATAATCCGGTTTGTTGGTGCCGTCATGATGTTGGTCACTATTGTTAACTTTTAAGATTTAAAACGTAATTTGAACATCATTCCTTATCTTTGTGCTGCGTAACAGTTTTCCTAATTTTTATTTTATTTATGAGGTGGTCTTATAAAAAATAGTCACTTGTTACGTGTTGATGACGGTATCGTCTCTCAATCGATCCTTCAGAGTCTTTAGGGAAAATTTTTTTGGTTAGTACATATCTTACATCATTTCTGGATATTTTGAAATATTTGACACGACTCATATGTGTTGGTGTGCCCTTTTTTTCTCACCATTCGTTTTATTTGATCGATCTGGCAACGCTGCGTTTCAGCCATTGTTGGTGTGAATAGCCCTCAATTTAAGTTCAGTGTGATACTGGCAAAGTCAATCATGTAAAACGTAAATGTATTAGAAAATAAAAACTTACAATAAAAACAGACGTGTTCTTTAAGCTCTTATTTAATTATCGAAGATCATCAGCCATTTCGGTTTTCCTTCGATATATTTCTACGGTAATTCACTGCTACTTTCAAATCTTATTTTACGACCAAAATTCGTGATCTGGTATTCCTTTATTCCTTTGTTTTATTTTTATGAATCATTCTTCATTTCCTAATTTTTGCAATGGCAACATTAGCCAAGTTTGTTTTATTTTTTAGTAGTTCACTTGTTTTTTGCTCACTTGATATTTCGGTGCAACTTACGATCAATCATTATTCTCCAATTTTAAGTAGTGCACCAGCTTTTCAGAGGCTTGATATGAACTTTAAAAATCAAGGGCAATAAAACTTGTAGTTCCAACTAATCAAACATCTAATTGAACAGTTAGCAAGCAATCTGAAATCTTAGGCAAGCAATTTGAAAAGCAGTTTAACGTAAAGTACTGTTTAGGTTCCGTTTAGGTTGGTTACTAAACAAGTAAGGGTATAATATAGTTTAAGAATTATTTTTCTAGGAGTGAAATTATAAGATTTGTGAATAAGTACAAAAAACCAGTTCAAATCACATCAAAAAAAGTAAAAATTTTAAATAACGGCTAACAATTAGGTTAGTTGTTCAAGACCCTAAATAATACAATAATTAGGATGGATAATACAAATGTACTTTCTAATTTACTCGTTAGATTAAAGAATTTACCAAACCTAAAATTAAATTAACTAATTTTTCATTTTCTATTTTTTCAGACCTGCAATCCATCAAACACACACACACATACATACATATACTGCTGAATAAAGTTACAACAGTAATTCATTAATAAATGTTACATACACATTTTACCTCCATATGCTGCGATCCATCATGACTTGATGAAGTTCAAGAACACACACACACACTCAATCAAAAACCATTCATAAAATCAAAATTAAATTATAATTATAAAAATTAAAAATCTACTTACTCTCGCACAAAAAAAAAAATCCGTTACAACACCGTTGTTGAATAAACTATCCGATAGTAATTTAATAGTGTAACAAAACAATGCAAAACTTTTAACAATACAAATACATATAATAATGGTTACAAGTAATTCAATGACAAAAATGTTAAATCGTCGCAATACGGGCGCTGCGGCGAGCCATCGACCATCTAGTGGGTCATCCGGTTTTCGATTGCTCGACGGAGCTGGTGAACCATGTGAAACCGTTTCAACTATTAGTCGCAATTCTATATATAAAATAAAAATCGATTCAATGTTCGATGATTCAAGGTGAGTACACACTATAAACTAAATAGATAAGGTCGAGGTTATTCGACTTTTTATATTCTAACAGAAACTATTACATAATAATTAAATTTCATTAATCTAACATACACAAAAAAAAAAAAAAAAAATTTACTGCTTTTCAATAAATTTGGTGTACCGTTACAAGACATTCAAAAAAAAAACCATCTTTTCATGATCACTCATGATGAATGGTTAAGATTTTTAATCATAAATTGCACCATCATCTGAATTTATTTTACCCCACCACAATCTTTGTTCGATCTATCTATCATCAACTGACGATGAACTTAATTTCGGATTTTGGTTTGCGGTTTTTTGTAGATGTTGTGCAATCAAATTAAATAAATTAACCGTTTGAAATTAATTTTCGTGTACGCAATTAGTGATCGATTTTCTTTCATCGATCGTATGACGTAAGAAACATAAAAAAAAATTCTAATCAGATACCGTAAAATAATCGGATCAAAATACCAAAAGTTTAAATTCTGAAAGAGGAAAGCATTTAATTGTGAGTCGATCAAATATTTTATCAATGTCGTAAACTAATATCTTTACTTTCATGATGTTTATAGCCTCAAGAAATTTTTTCAACTTATCGAACGCATCCGGCTTGAATGTATGCCTGAGGTTATCTACGGGTTTTGGTTGTTAGAGTTGTAAAATTGCTGTTCTTACAGATTGCTAATGCCGGTGTGCATGTGCTGCTGCAGTCGTTACATTTTCCATTAAGAAATAATAATCTCTTCCTGGGAAATGTAGAATTTGTTTGCTAGCCAATACAGTAACAAATTTTCAAAATTCAAATATGTACTTAAATGAAAGGTTTAGCAATTTTGAAAATTTTCAAGAATTTCAAGAATCAAACAAACAACAAATTTAAAAACAGAAATTTAGAAGAGACGTATACATAATTATTTCGAAAGTTTTAAAACTTTTCAGAATTTTTAGAAATTTACGAAATTACCAAATTTTAGAAATTTTAAGAATTTCAAAATATTTAAAAATTTTAAAAATACTAAATTTGAAGAGTTTTAGAATTAATTTAAAAAAATTTAAAGAAAAATGGAAAAGCTTAAGAGTTTCATTAATTTAATTTTAGAAATCTACTCAAGCTTCACGAATTTTAAGAATTTAGATTTTTTTTTTTTTTAGTTTAAAATTTCGCGGTATAACGTAAGAATTTGTAAAATTTGATATTTGTCAATATAAGTTTGAATAATTTAGAACTTATGCTTAATATTCATAAGCACCTAGAAAGGCCAATAATTTCAAGAAATTATTAAGGGATACCAAGCTCATCAGAATTGCGCAAAAAGTCGCAAAGCCGCCAATTAAATAATATTTTCGCTTATTCTTTTAAGAAATTGCGGATTGCTTCAAAATACAGTAGAAATATTTTTTATTCAGTCAAATATTTATTTGAAAGAAACTGGATACTCAAATATTTAATTCTCCCATGAGAATATTCATGTAAAAAAGAAATGAATTTAGCTTGCGTTGAATTTCTGACAAGAGGGGAAATATTATTTAACTGGCGATTGGTATTTTTTTTGTGCAACCGGGCGTAACAATTTTCGGGATTTTAGCAATTGAAATGTTTTTTTAACGATTACGAATTTAAATTTTTTGACCAAACAGAAGTTAAATAAGTACATAAGCAAAGGTTTCAACATTTTCAAGAATTCCATATTTTCTACTTGCAATACTGTTTTAATAATTTTAACAAATTTTAGACTTGCACATATGTTGAAAGCTTTGAAACTTTTAAGAATTTCTAAAAATTTAGGGAATATATAGGCCGCTACCTGAGAATAAAAAGGTTCTAGCTGTTGCGAACTATGTACACCACACACCAGTATACAAATACAAAAAAACAACAATTCTAAATTTCAGCCATGTGGCAATTTTGAGCAACCAAAATTGTAACATTCGGTGGGTCAGACTCACACCAATGAGACGGTCTTAAAGCCAGGCATAATAGTATTTCTACGTGTATAACAAAAATACTGGAACATTCGTAACGAAACCGCAACAAGGGCTTCGTTAACAGACATGAGAATAGTGGTCTGGTTTGGTATTGTAGCTAGCTAGAGCTCACGGTGTGGCGTGCGGTTTTCCAGACGTATTCTCATGCTTGAATAACCGCATGAAAATAAATTGAGAAGTGAAAAGGAATTGGAAACTATTTTTTGCCACGGCCTCAGCAGCTAAGGAAATAATAAAACCAGGAGTGGTCGTCCAGGAGCGACAGCTTCAACTCGGAAGACAATCGTAACAAACTTGGGGACGACCCACACCCGAGATAAGGTCTCAAGCCAGGCATACACTAAATTAACACAAATCTTATACGCGAATATTTTTGGCATGATGCCAGTTCCTAACGGTTTCCCATTCAAATCTTTAACGCTATATGCAGTATTACCCAATTTATTAGTGATAACCGCGGGAATAAATTTAGCAGCCAATTTGACTGAGAATTTATCAGGCGCGCTACTTTGTGCAAAAGATCTAACAAAAACGGGTTGATCAGGATAGAAATGTCGATGTTTGCTACGAAGATTGTACCGATAAGAGGATTTTTCATGTGCAATTTTCAAATATTGAATAATTTGGTCACGAATCAAATTTAACCGAATATTTTTAGACAACATATACATTTAGAGTCATATGTTGTCCAAACACCAAATAATGCAGCGAGTAATGAGTGACATCATGATGGACATTTTTCAATGCTGCAGTGGTTTCAGACAAATGAACATCCCATTCGTTATGACGATGTTCATCCAAATAAGCACGTATGCTGGAGATCAACGTCCGATTAACTCGATCCGATGTGTTGCTTTGTGGTGAATAAATCGGAGTCCGAATATATCGATCGTGATATTTTTTTTAGGATATTTTGAAATAAGTGGGATATAAATTGTTTGCCATTATCTGAAGTAATCACCACAGGCACTGAAAAGAGCAAAAAGACGTCATTCTCCAGAAATGAACACAATGAGGAAGCAGAAGCTTCACACTTATTCATGTTACACTGCAAACAATTTGAGATGAAAAGCTTGATTTGTTTCGCCATACCAGACCAGAAAAACTGACGCTGAATTAATTCTATTGTTTTCTTCACACCGAAGTGAGCCGAAGTGGGAGAATAATGGGCCAGCTCAATAAGTTTTGCAGTCAAAGACAGTGGGACCACCAACTTCCATTCAGGTAAATCAGTAGACGAATAGCGTGGAGCATATGATGGTAGAATCAAGAGTTGATTATCACAAATTTTGTAGTTATGTTCGCAATCTTTTAACTGTTGTACTCGACTGATCTGTTGTACGTATTCGTCGTCCTGAAATGCTGAATAGTTTAGATCAATATTTAATACCTCACTATCACTTGATGCGGTGAAACTGGACACCAGGCCTTGAATAGAATTGGAAGAAGAAGGTGAAGGTAAATCATTATTGTGTGTCAATTCAGTAACAGGATTATTTGGGGGACGTGTTCAGATCATCTGTGGCCTCAATGTAAAAACCTCTCAATAAGGCATCAGGCATGACGTTTACCGAACCTTTACGATATCCGATTTTAAATTTAAACGCTTGTAGTTTTAGGCTCGAACGGGCGAGTCTACCAGATAAGTCTTTTTGGGACATCAACCAGCGGAGCCAGCGGAGATTAGCGTGATCGGTATAGATCGTGAACGGGTATCCCTCGATATAGGGCCGAAATTTTTGGACAATTGACCATCGAGACCACGAACTGTCCAATCGACATCACATTAGCAGAAACAACGAGTTCGTGATCTTAATGCTCACGACACATGAAACCGACATGGCAAACGATCTAGCGAGGACGAATGACTCGAAGTCGGAACGCGCTTGGATCGCTTCCCATGAAGGTAGTTGGATAAAAATAAATTAAATTAGAAAATAAAATAAATTACTGATAGGTACGAAGATCTGCAAAGAAAATAAAAAATTGGAGAAGCTAAACCCAGAACAAAAGAACAATGAATCTAACCACAAAGTCATCTTAGCCACATGGCGGAAATGGTAGGCCCACTCAATCGATGGACTGAGAATAGGGATCAACACTCACAACTGTATGTAATCAAACAGCTTACGCCGGTTACAATACACATGTGGGTGTCAACCGGACAAGGGAACATTGGTGCGAGCATCCGTACAGCTCAAACAACGGAAGCGTTGGACTTTGTACGCGATGCTCACAACAAGTTTAAAAAAAATTGAAAAAGCTTGAATTTTCCTTAAAATTTCATAAAAGGACCCGTGAGTTATCTGATGTCTACCAAATAATAAGTATTACGTTTCTCAAGGCATCGGCTCGTTCATCGATATATTGGTCCCTTTTCCTGTTGGCCGCGAGACTAGAGCGATTGACACGCTCGGATGCTCTCGATAATAATATCGACTCGAACTATAGACCGTTATCAGTAAATATTGTTTCAGGAATTTAATAAACATGAAATATTTTTCTCAAGAAATTCAACCAATTTAGTTGCAGTTGCCGGTCGCATTGCCTCTAAAATTATTATTGAAATAATTTTGGCAATGCCTGGGTGAGCAACTAAAGAAGGCTGATGTGCTTGCTCCATCAGAGATTGTGTTTAGTTGGCTGGTACCAAAAATGTCCAAGGAGTTATGTCACTGTTATTTTCAATCGGGTCAGGCAGGTACACGTACATCTTATTTTCTTGAATCCTATAGTTGATTTTAACGCCTTTTTCTGGCTGAGAGCTGTCATTTCTACACATAGTCTTCGTCATGAAATGAGGAATAATTTAAATCCAGAAGCGGCCCGCTTTATACGAGGTCTATAGCATTCACGTCAACGCGAGAAAGGGCGTCAGATACAACATTGTCAATACCTTTGCAATACACGATTTTAAAGTTATAGCTTTGAACCTTAAGGGCCCATCGAGCTAGTTGATCATTCAACTCTTTTTGATTCATGCGCCATTTCAAGCTATTGTCGAAACCTTTTAACATATTTTGGTGGTGGAATAATTACGTTGAGATTTCGACATTCTTTTGCTATAAGAAATAAAATATTGTTGGCCGGTATGGATTGACCGGTAAAGGTACAGAGGTTAATGACGCTTTAAGGTTATCAAAAGCTGTTTACGCTTTCTCATTCCAACATTCCAAACTATCTTGGTAATTTTCCCGAGAAGATGTGTAATAGGAAATGATATTAGGGAGTAACTTCGAATAAACTGACGTAACCAACCAGTCATTCCCAGCAAACGTCTAATCTGCTGTGTTGTTTTTGGTATAGGGTACTCAGCTATTCCTTGAATCGGTTCAGGGTCCACTTTAAGGCATTCGTCACCAATCACATACCCAAGTTAATGCGTTTTTTTAACATAAACCTGCTTTATCTACATTTCTGGTCAGATTAGCTTTGGAAAGGAATCTTCTCAGTTGTAGATTCTCCTCAAATGTCGCCGAAATGACCAGAAGATCGTCTAAATACAAGAACCAGCTGTCATGCAACTGATGATGTATAATCTTATCCACTAGTCGACACATCGCCTCGTTTCCGTTGCGCAACCCCCATGACATGACAAAATGGTAAAGTGGAAGTGGTTCTGATTTATCTCGTTTGATCAAGCCGATTGAGCAGACCGCGTCAGAGTATACCTTTCTAGGAAATTTTGGCTCAAAAATGACCTGAAAATTTGCACTTACCCCACTAGAAGTGGAAAGGGAGGATGGAAGAAAGATGTTGTGTTTCTTTAAAAAATCTTCAGCCCCTCTAGATTTCTTTATTTTGTTTCTTAAGTTAAAATTGCTACAGGTACGATCTGTTTTATTACGACCGGCACGGATCAAGGAAGTAAATAAGAAATGGGCCTTAACCGTTCATTGGGGGTTGGGGTGGGGTTGGTATTCTCAATAATTTGTATAGCTCGGCATCGGTGTTCGTAGCGGCCTCCTTCGTGTCCTGTCTGAGTTTGTACATTTTTAGTTCGAAATTCAGACTCCCAGATTTCCTGGATTACGTGCACCACTGCCATAACAAAATGAACAAGTTGCTTACAATTTCAACATGTCAGTTTGAAATTTTTATTAGGTTGTACCGAAAAGGAAGGGGCAAACAAAATATGTTTACCGTGTTGAGTAAATAGGAAAGGAATCATCCTCCGTGAAAGCGTTTGTCACCTCAATTTCGTTTACCAGTCGTTTAGACATATATAATTCAGGAACATGGCTCATACGTAACCAATCATCTTCAACTAAAACGGAATAATCTATAAAATCTGCCATATCGGAATATCGCTGTCCTGCAAATTTATCCTGAAGGCCCGATCGCATATTTCCCATCAAAAGATTTATATTATCTTGCTCGGATAAAGGTTTTCTAAGGTTAAATCCCTTGTTTTGAATAACATCACAAAAGTCAAGAAAAGGCTCTTCGTCGTAAACGAAACCTACGCATAATGTTGATACTTAAATTTTGCCAGACATAGTATCGTTGGACTGTTGTTAATTCTAGTACCAATTAAGGGCTCTGTCTTTCAATAAAATCAAGAATTTTTTAGATAATCTATCGTAAATTCGTAAGACAATTCATTTTCGAGTGCCATATTCTCCACTCTATACAATAAGTTCTCTATCGGTATCTTTGTCTCTGTAATTGTCCTGATTCGGTTTTAACGTTATCATTAGAAAATTTAGAAAAAAGTTGGAAAGCTTTTCGGAAAGATATTTCTTCAAACTGACAATCGTTTGTAAATAGTTTGCTAATATTGCGGTAACTGATCTTAAATGAGAAATCCGTACTAAACGTCCCCTCTCGCATGCCACAACAATGTTTATAAATATGAAATAAAATTGGTCGTTATGTTCACTGAATTTTCGGTATGTCTTTGAATTGCGTCTTCCAGTTTTAGCTGATGTATGGAAATCCGTAGGAGTTAATATTTTATTAGAATGTTCTTATGTTATTACTGTTTGCAGACTAGACAGTCTTCCCCCGAAAATAAATAATATTTTAATATTTTATGAATCTCTAAAAAAAATTCGTTTAAAGCGTCCTTTCGAATAAAACGCCTAGGCGTTCTAACTGAAATTTTCAAAGTTTAGCTTCCAAATATATTTTGATCAAAATAATCAGAATTGTTAAAATTGACGTGACCGCCGAATAAGATACGAATATAAATGTAAAGAATTGAAGGAAACTCTCTCGTTTCTAATCCACCTAAGGCTTTTGATAAAAAGGACGAATGGAAGGGTTTGTACGTCGCTAGGTCAGGATTGGTCAGCAGCTTTTGCTTTTGGTAACTTGTAGTTTTAAAAATAAATCTTTTTTAAATTTAGAAAAAAATGTTGTCCAGGTTCGCACCCCATTAAAAAAATTAAATAATTTTTACCTTATTTTGGTAGGAAATAATTGGTTCAGGATTGGAGCCACACAGCCATGGGTTTTTTTTTCATAACCACGTTCAGGATTGGAGCCACACAGCCATGGGTTTTTTTTTTTTTTTTTCATAACCAAAGATTTGAAGAAAAGATCCAAAAAAAAGTTAAAACCTTTTTAGAAAATAATCATATTTGAATACGCATTGTACATTCATAAACGCAAATTCTAATTGGATTGCCCATATACATTCCTAAACACAATGTTTCGATAGATGGGGTACTAAAAACTTAGATGGGGTACTAAAAAGTCGGAGCTCTGTTCTTGTGGGGCTATTTATAAATTCGATTCGAACGTATTCAAATCTTCGAATTATTGGATTCTTATTTGAATTGAATCGGAATCGTCCGTTTCTTCATTTAAATCAAGTACGAATCTTAAACATTCGAATCCGTATCGTATTCAGGGATTAAAAAAAAATTCGATTTCGCATTTATATGCGATATTGGATTTCGTAATTATAAAACGATATTTTCGAAAAAATGTGCGTAGCGGATTTCTGGGAAATTAAAATATACAAATATGAGACTACTCAATAGCAGGTGGATATCGCCTTTGCAAAATAATTATATCAATTTCTTATAAGAAATGCGATATGCGATAATCGTCTTTCTTAAGACACACACACATTCGAAGAAATTCGCAAAAAATGCGAAATGCAATCCATTTCATAATAGAGCCCCAGCAATAGTCCCTTTGGGATACTGCTCCAGCTTTTTAGATTTAAACAGCGTACAGATTTGGAAACGGGGTTATTATTTAACACTTTGGTTGGTTGTTGTGCCTTCACTGTTTTCAAAAAATCAGTGGGTGTTTGTTCAAGAAATTTGTCATTTTCCAAATTATAAATTATGTGAAATGTAACGTCTAGGGCGCTACATTTAAATAAAACGTCCTAGTATCGCATACTATTCGTTTAAAACACCTAGGCGTTATTTACGGTGGAAGACAGTACCTAAATTTTCTGTTGAATATTTCGAATGTGGTATTCAATCGCCAATTCTAAGAATTCTACTGAGACCGGCACAATTAAAGAATAAGTGAATTAACACAAAAGGGAGTAACGTAAGTTAAATAAAAACGAAAGGTTTATCACACTAAAATCTTAATTTATTTATTTATTTAAGTAAAGAAATCGATTTTGTCATTAACATTTATGATTTCATAAAAAAATATAATCATCAATTGTTAAAATTGAAAATTAATAAAACAAAAAGAAATTTAGAAAATAATAAAATTAAGTCAAAAGTAGAAATGGTGTTCTTCACAGTTGAATGTTTTCCAGTTTCTAAAGCCAAACATAGAGTATGCTTTAGCAATACAGATATCGATCTGCTTGTTAAAACTAACGTTTTCGACGAAGGTGACTCCTAGATCAGTAATCTCTTGTACCTCTTTGAACTACAATATTATTGATGTTGTATGACGTTATTATCGGATTCCTTTTTCGATGAAAAGACATAATTTTGCACTTCTTGATGTTTAGGTCGCACCACGCAATAAGTCTATTGAGGTCATCTTGCAGTTTGTCAGCAACACAAACTTGTTCAATTGTACGATACATTTTTACGTCATCAGCAAATATGAGAAGATTGGAATCCGTTCAACGGATACAATAAAAATCCAGGGTCCAATATGTGATCCTTTAAGGAACACCCGATGTCACTTTGATAACGCTGGATTTTTTATTGGCAATTATTACATATTGTAGACGGTTTGTTATGTATGACTTGAACCAATGACCTATAGAATCAAATGCCTTACTGAAAACCGTATAAGCTACGTCTTTTTGATAATGTTTTTCTATCTCCCTTATTACTGGTGAATTAAACCAGGTTAGCAGATGTAGACCTACCAGACATAAACCCATGCTGGTATTTTAGAGATTTTCCATTTTTCGGGATACATAGCAGTGATTAAGGAATGATTGACCAGTTTGCACAACGGATGTACCAAATTACTCGCAAATGTTTTTAATATAGTTGAGGGTATATCATCCAGCCGACATTCGTCTCAGAACTCGTCTTCATCAGATATGACTGGAGGAGTGATTATACTAGGAGCGATATAATTAGTACTGGCGGTTGGCAAACATGTCCACTATCTTTTTGGCGTTTGAGGTACTGATATTGTTAAAAATCATATTGACAGGGTACTCCTCGATTTCACTATTAGACTTAAAATATTTCCAAAACTGTTTTGGATTTGTTCTAATTTTTTCTTGGTTGCCAGCCAAATAAGACTTGTACTTAAATTTGAAATGGACATCAAATTCCTCGCTGTGTTGTAAAAAGTTCAGCTTGTCTGTTTCCAAACTTGATTTCATTATTTTAGCATAGGCCTTACATTCACGGTTTTTTAGATTTATAAGCCGGTCATCGAGCCATGGGGACTGAGTACTTGGTTATTTGTTGGAAATAGGCATATGGAGTTCAAAGCCTTGCAACAATTTGTTTAAGAGCCATTTTGTTGCTTCCCTTAGTCCCTTAGTACTTAGGCCCCATTCTGTTACGAACCACGCCACACAACTGTCACTTAGCCTAGGAAATGTACTGCAGTGGTAGTCCTTTCAAAGGAAATTTTCTTGTTGCGAACAACGCTATATGCCTCACACTGGTGCGTGGTTTGTTTATAATTTTGGTTGAGCCCCACGTTGGGCGCCGTTATGTTACGAACTACACCAAACAACAGTGTGGATATTTAACTGACATTTTGGTAGGAAAGTTTTATGTTTTATTTGTCAGATTAGATTTTACATTCCAAATAAATTGTAGAGCGTAAAACAAAGTGTAACTAAAATTTAGTTGCTCAGAATTATCACATTAAATTGTGCACACAGAACTTTATTCTGTTTCATCTGGTCTCTTCTTAATGAGGGCGATTAAATTATATTGAAGGATTAAAACCGTAAACAAATGTAGAGAGTTTAAAAATCGTTCTCATCTAGGATCAATCCATCGATAGAACGATGAAATGTATGAAAATAAAATGGGTTTTAATGTAGGCTTGATCTAGACGCTGAGGTAAAAAAAAGCAAGTTTGAGTCATTTTAGAGTCCATTCTGTTTCGTGCATTTCTTATTGCTTCAACAGTTTCGCCATCGCGGTTTCGTGTTATTTTCCTTCTTTCTTAGTTAGCATTGAAGTTTCCGTTTTTTATTCAAAATGATTTAGCATAGATTGGGACGAGAAAACCAGGTGAAAATGAACGGACGTCATTTTGTTTGAACCATAAAAATTACAAGAAATTCACAATACAAAATGTGATTTGCTTTTGGCGTCATTCGATCTTCGATATACATACAAGAAAAATCAAAATATAAAATTCAACATTCATACATGTTAAAATAAATGTTTAACGGGTTCATAGCTCACTGCTGCACACTTGAGCTAAGATATGCGAGCTATGTTTTTCTGTTTTGAGCCATGCAAACCAACTTAGCCCGAGTTGTCTTTGCCTGGCTATGTCAGCAATATCACTTAGCGATAGTTAGTTTCTCGCTTAGCTTAGCTGAAATGTGCAACGGGCGGGCATTAGCATCTCATATTTATTTGTGAAAATTTGAGATACATATTCAATTTTAGTATGGAAATTTTCAAATTTTTGAATTTTTAGAACAACAAATTTAGTACTTAGTTCAAATATCGAATTAAAATCTAAAATTTCTTTCTTTACCTTGGAATTATAATTTTAGAACTGTAGCTGTATGAAAATTTCAACTATTTCGTTTCGAAAGTTTATAATTTTAGGCTTAAAATCCGTAATTTTTAGAACGGGACGTCTAGCTAAATCTTTAATTAAAAAGTAACAACTAAATTGTTTTTTTATGAGCATCTACAACAGCCATTTAAACAAACCTATATTTAAGAGTAAACAAAATGTTTAGAATATTATACTTTCATTTCGAGTAAAATTTGAAAGCAACATTTTAATTTATTTCAATTTGATAATCATATTCATCACACTATGTTGAGATCTTTTCGACTAAAAATTTACATACCTTTAATTTACATATTTTTCAATTAAAAATTCGAATAATACTTTTCGTTTTTAAACAGTTTTGAAATTAATCGATGAAATATTGATAATATCGATATGATTTAGAAAATGATAGATACGATTACGGTTGAGTTTGACAATGCCGACCCTTCAAATGTGCAACAAAATTTAAAGATGATGCTTAAGTCTTATTAATCTTGGCTCAAATGATATTGTATTGCATAGTACCTACATTATCGTTATAATTATTTCGGATTTTTGGGATTACTCGTAGCTCTAAACTTTTTAGAAGATTAGCTGGACATAAATCTCGAAGATGAAAAAAGTTTTTAATTTTAGTTACATGCGACAAAATATTCAATTTCGAATCAACATTTCTCATTTTTAATTTTTATACAAATTATGAAAAGAATTTGACCAAGAACAGAGCCCTGTGGAACTTCATGTAAAATTTGTTACTCCATTTCTTTGAAAACGAATGGATAGGCAGGATTCAAACCAGTTTAACACATAACCGCTTAAATTCAGCATGATACAATTTGTAACGAGGCATATTTTTTTTAAATTATGACTGTCATAAACCGAATTGAAAAGGTTTACTAAAGCATCCTCTGTACTGTGTTTTGCTCGAAACCCAAACTGTGAATCGCTAATAAAACCCATTATATTGAGAAAGTTCAACATTCAACTTTTCACTAAGTTTTCTAATATTTTTGGAAAATCAGAAAGCAGAAAAATTGGATGGTCGTTAGACATATATCAGTGACTTAAATTAGATAAATGTTCCAAAGGTAATAAAAAAATGTTTCCACTAATCTTCACTAAGTTGTATATCACTGATTTGATTATTTTCGTGTGCATTTAGAAAAATTTACATCAACAGTTGCATTTGATAAATTCAATGATTAAATTTGCGTAAATGGTAAATCGTATAAATAAATCCAAAAATAAATCGTGGCCTGTTGCTTTGGAAAAGCAGCTCTCGAAAGTAAAAATTTCAATAATGCAGCATATAAACTGGTATTTCTGCATGTATTGATTTTATGTCTGGCTCTGAGATTATTATGGTTTGTCACTGCTTAGCATAGGAATTTCACGTTTAATCTCATAAGAGAAACCCAATAAACAATTTTCTGAGATGCATCAGTTTAATATTGCTGAATTTTTCTTTCAGCTGGTACAACAAAGGCGCAATCTACATTACCGACAAATTTTTTACGTTAGCTAACGTTAAGCTATAGTTTACAGGATAAGCTATAGAGCTATTATTCACCCGTGTTATTCACTGAATACTCACTAATTATTCAAAATCAGTAATTACTGATTATTCACCTATAATTGACTTACAACTCACTCATTATAAATACATTATTCACGGATTGTTCCCTCTTTATTCACTAATGAATTCGATCATTATGCACTCGTTATTCAAGCATTATTCACTTAGTAGTCGGCCATTATTAACTAGTGAATCGTCTTTATTCAGTGGATATTCACTCATTATTTAATAATTATTTACCGACAATTCGCTAAATACTTGCTCAGTATTCACTACTTAGTATTCATTAATTATTCACGTATTATTCACTCAATACAAACTGATTATTCACTAAATGAAAGAATTAACTCATTACTCACACATAATTGGCTCATTGATAAGTCATTATTCACTTATTATTCACTGAAAGATTACACGTCAGTGAATAATGAGGGTATTATCAGTCTATAATAAGTAAATAATTGGTGCATTATCAGTGATTAATGAGTAGTAATGAGTGAAAAATAATGAGTAAATAATTATTCGTCTGTTCTTATTTTGCTTTTACAAATACCAATAGAGAGCTGATTTTATAATATGTTTGAAGGGAAAAGTCACCTCAGCTTTTTTCTGGTGCATGTCAGCTCTCTAACATTGTGTAGAGTTAATTCGTTTGCCATTTGATTCGTGAAGACTTCTCCATATTCAGTTTGTCACAATTGACAAAACTTAAATACTAGTGTCACCCTACTTTATTTTTTTCAACAATCAAAATAACTGACCGCCTTCTGAAAAATAATGCTCAAAACTCCTTTTTGTACGGTTTCATGAACAACTATTTCTTATTCTATTTTATTAAAGCGCCAACTTATTAAGACGGCTCTGAGATTAACCTAAATAATGAAGAAATGATCCAATAATGGAAAATAATCACATTTCTATTGATGGAAAAGGTTTAGTACCGGTGAAAAATGAACATGATCTCAAGATCAACAGGGATTTCGATCTAGTTCAAGGAGAATAGATTGTCTAACTAAGGAGATCTCGCGAATTTATTGTGTATTGTTAGATACTTTTACATATAGAAGTTAGTGTGTTTTAATTTCCTCATGATTGAATCTGCCGTGCTTTCCTCAGTGAATGGGACGGTGTTGGAGGTCGAACGTTCTGGACTCTCTATGGCTAACGTCTCCATTTCTTTTGATGATTAAAACGGTTGACTTGAATAGTTTTGTTACTGTCTGAAGAAAATTGTGTTTTCATTTTGTATAAACCCATAAATTTTGTATGTTGTTTTCCGATAGGGTTCAAATTTATTGGAATCAACAAGTAAAGATTTAAACTCGTCGTCCACGCTATAACAAGCCTATTTGCTAACATCGAACTGTGTGTCTAGGCCACACAGATCAAAATAATAGCTTTTCATCGTAAACTGTCGATAGAGTATGCCGGGAGTTGTCTGTTTGGATGGAACAAGGAAATAAGTGGGTTTTTGATCCGACAATAACTGAAATTTGCATCCTTGCAAGTATTGATTAAATTTGGTCACTCCGCATAAATAATTGAAAGGGCGCCCCTCACAATTCGTTCAAGAGTTTTTGAAGCAAAAGCGATCGGGTGCTCCGAACCATTTGGGTATCAGTGGAATAGAAAGGCTACAATACCATATCTGATGCATCCATAGCTAGGATGATCGGATAATTTTTCCGTTTAATCTGTGTTAAATGATTCCTCTTGCTGTTTCGCCCATTAAAATTTGCAATTGTTCACTCTTAGCTGATGCGGATTGATGATGTGTTGTTCATATTCAATATTAGATTTAGTGAACTCATTGATGACATCGTCGAGATACACTGCACAAAACTCGATGTCAACAGTTAGCTGTTCCATTAGTCTTTGGAAAATACCTGGTGTACTTGAAATATCGCATGGCAATCGTTGGTTTTGATATAATCCGAACGGAATATTAACTGCCATACGATTTTGGTGAAGTAGTTTGCAGTTTGCTTTGTGTAGCAAATGGTGAGACTCGAGTTTTGAAATATTTTGGTACTGCATCCGGTTTGAGATTTATATCCGCTTTGGTTGATGTACAGTGTCCCATGATTTCAGAATTAAATTATTTATGGCACCTTTTACAAACATCTACACTCTGGGTTTTAAAATAAAAACACAAATTTAAGTCTTTGAACCAATCTCTAGTCCCATAACTGTGACATCCAAAGTACTCTTAATTGGAATGTTGTTCCGCCCCATATGCTTGCTATTTTTTTAGGATGAGCTGCATTTTGGTAACCCCATATGTCCATAAGTTGTAAGCCCTATCATTGAACAAGTGGCTCTGGTGTCTATTTGAAAAGAAATTGGATGTCCGTTTAATTTTAGTCCAATCCAAATATTACTGAAAGGGCAATAGTCCGCTAGTGTATTATCACTATTTGAAAAAACATGTCTTGAATGATTGGAATCTCGTCTTCGTGGCGATAATGAGCTGTCTCGAGATTTTGAGCTTCTGCGGCATTATGAATAAGAAGATTTATTTTTTTATTTGGTTACTAAAATTTGGGAACGCCCCTTTTTGAGCATGAGCTCATTCGTAAAAAGGCGTCAATGTACAAAAATATTTAACCAACATATACACAGTTACAGAAATGTTACAAGAAAGGCAAGCATCATAGCAAAGTAACATCATAACTTCTGCGCGTAATTCATACATAGGAGTTCCTTTCAATCTTTATTAACTTCTACTTCTTCTTTGCTATAGAGAGTTACTCGCTATATCTGATAATTACCGGCTATTTTGTATTTAAAACTTCCAAATGCTTGACAGGTTTCTATAGTTGGGGCATTAAACAAGAAGATGAACCTGGGCCCTATTGCACCAACTACTTATCACTTATTACTTATCAACTTATCATAAGTTAGTTTTTTTGATAATGATAAGTGATAAGTGTTTCACCAAAAATAACAAAATCTCACTCACTTATCAATTTGAAAACTTATCAAATTTTGATAATGATAAGTGATAAGCGTTGCACATCAGACTGTCTATAACTTATCAATTGATGAATTATCAAATTTTTATGATAAGTTGTAATGATCTATACAAAAATACTATACATGTGATAGTGTTTGCAAAATAATATGCTTTCCGCACATTTTATATGTTAAACAATGGTTGTGCAAATATAGGTAATATGGCAAAACAATTAAAAAATTGTTATTCTGTCATTTAATAACAACAACAATTTTACATGTATATAATAATACATGAAGACCTTCCTTTCTCAATTGAGAGTTCTTATTTCAGTGTTTAGAATCAATTGTAAAACTTTTCTTTTGTTGCTTTTAAAATAAATTCTCTTTTCTAACTGTAAATAATTTTTCAGCAGTACTTAAACGTAAACAATTTATTTTCATAACAAATGAATTAAGAGAATTTCTATTAACAAATAAATGAATTTAACTACATTATACAAAAATTGTAATTCTCAATGATTTTCCACTATTCGTCTCGTCCGCTTATGAGCACGATTAAATCTTTGCTCTATTGCATCATCCGGATTTCTTCGCATTGGTGGGAAAAGCTAATCTATAAGGGGAAGCACTGTCACCCAAAATCACAGCACCGGGAAACGGGCAAAAACAAGACTCAAAATTGCTAAATAGCCTTGTATCTCCATTGTACTCTGGAGTCATGGACACTACCTGGCCAATAAGAATTTACTGCATAAAAGCTGCGGTCTGGGTCACAAACCATCATTGCATTCAGTGAATGTTTTCCATGTCGATTCGCAAGGTGTTCTTCATTGACCGTAGGTGCATCTATATTAATCATTGTTCCATCGAAGCAACCAGCTACCTGAGGGTAACCATCCATCTGAATAAACTTCTATCCTGGATATTCCTAACTAACGCAGTGTTGTTAGTAGCTGCTATAGAGGAGTCAATGCGCAGTTTCGGTCGCTTCCATGGTGCAAATTTACTCCGATTTTTAATAATACGTGCTCAATTTGTTCATGTGACAAACGATGTTTTATCACTTGCGAGTCCAGAGAATATTTGGTTCTGGCTTTCACTACACGATTCCTTCTTTCGTTTTCATCCTCGAATAATCTTTCGAACCGACGCATTTATTTATAAAAATTATTTTTCATTTAATAAATTTCTGTTTTTGTTCACTAAAGTTGATACAATACCTATATTTGATAGTTTTATATTAATTTTAAAATATCGAAAAACAACTGTCTCACCTCTATGATTAATCGAACAGAATGAAATTGTTCTAACTTTGACTTAATATTATAACTTATTAGAATACAATAAGATAGCGGTATAAATTTTGAAATTAGAGTTATTATACACTTAAAAACACATTGTTACATGTATTGTCATTAATTATCATTTATAATCATTTGAATAATAAATAATTTTATTGAAAAATGTGTTTGTATTCTTTAAATTGAACAAAATATTTTAGTTAATTATTTAAATCTCTTTTAATTGAACAAAAGTTCTCATCTTACAATAACAGCAAAAAAAAAAACGTTTTTAACATACTTCCGTCATACCACTACAATTTGTAGCTCTTATCAATTTTTTTGAGTAGCGAAATTTTTCTTATTGATATATTGGATAAGTTATCATTAAAGTAGTTGATTATTGATAAGTTAAAACTTTTGGTGCAACAGAATTACGAAAAAATTATCAAAAATCTCAAACTTATCAAAATATTACTTATCATTTATTATTTCGCAAATTGGTGCAACTTAATTTTGATAAGTGAGTGCTTATCACTTATTATAACTCAATTAAATACTTATCAAATTTCAATTTGGTACAATAGAAAATTATCAAAAATTATGATAAGTTGATAAGTAATAAGTGATAAGTAGTTGGTGCAATAGGGCCCTGGATGTGATTGACCACGTTGTCGATTCTGACTATAATTTCGATTTGGCTTACCTAAATTTAAAAACTCGCACTATATTCTTATTTAATTCATTATTAATTAATTTTTTGTTCATATAAGTATTTTGATAGTAAAATCAATTAGTTTTCATATTCGGACTCTTCTAATAAGTCATCTGGTAAAGTATCTGTTTCCAAATTTTTGTAAAAGTTATGGAACTAATGGTAGCATATCCAGTAAGACTTGCTTCTTTTTCTCGCTAATTTTTACCGTGGAATCATAACACAATTTTAGATCGTTGCGTGAAACTGAGCTAATGTCTCGCCGTTGAATATTTAAAACCTTAAAGTTCGATTTTCGGTGTAAAGTTTCGCCTCTGTTTAAAACTTGTTATATTTGATGATTATTAAGATTACCACTGGTGGGGTCTTAATATTCTCGAGAATGAAACACACACCAATGAAGGTAAATTTATTCTGAACTTTATCTTTCATTTGCTTGTCTTTTTATACAAAATTTATTACATTATACAAAGAAACAATAAAAGTATAACGTCTAGTAGGCATTTAAAATTGACTTTGCCGGAAAAAGGTGTTGTGTGACACAAGACAAATAAAGAAAAAATTATTTAATGCATAAATTTGTTAAATGAACTGTTGTATGATTCATGTTATTTAATGACTTGGTATCGTATCCATGTCACTTCTTGCCAGAGAAAACGCATATAAAAACCATAAACTAACCTTCTGTGTTATTTTCCTCCACGTAAACTTTTCTTTTACTAAGCTCGAAAAATTATAAATACTATTCCTTGTAATTTCTGTTACGTGGTATTTGGATTTTACGGATCTAATGAAATTATACCAATCACGAGGATGGTGAATTGTGGCAGTTGTTTTCTTTTTTTTCCTTCCGATTAGTGCATGTACCGTATCGCACTCCATAAGCATGTGCCTCGGCACTAAAAATGTATGATCAATAAACTCTAAATTCGACAGCGTTTGAATTAAGACTTGAAACATCGCTGCCAAAAACGAGTTCATGTTTTAGAAAACTACATGCGAAACTTCGGGTGGCAATAAGTTTAAAAGATGTTCTAGTAAACAAGAGGCAATTTCATTGCCTCCCCTATGTCCTTCAGCTTCATGCCAATCATATCGTAGACACTTTTTTGTTGAGCATCATGAATCGTTAGGTTGAACGTCCAAAGTTAACTTTTATAAAAACTAATTGACGTGACGCATAGTCTGCCTGTTCAAAATGTTTCGTCTTTTCCATGGTTAATTTTAATTTGTCTTCCTCAATTTCAGAACACTTGATTTGCATTTCCAATAACTCGTACTTGTTGCAGACATCGAGTTGTGGCTTTTTAAATTTGAAATTAATGCTGTGTGCCTCAGAAAACTTTTCAAACTAAACTTTTGCGAGACCCAGTAATTCATGCAATATTTAAATAGGTGTCACTAGGTTAAAAGTATTGAATTGTGCCCAACTAAACTTTTTAAATGACTTTCAAGTTTCATAAACAACTCAAAATATTGTAAAATTATAAATTTACCATGATATTACCACACATGTTATTTACAAATGTTCTATTATATTATTATATCCGCAAACACTTAAAGAGTGTCTACTGATTCACTGCTGATCAAACTATTAAAAGTTTCAAATTTTCATTACCTTCGCATAATTCCGTGTTTATGTGTTTCTATCTTGGCTGGCAATTGGACCGAGCTATAGGGTCACTAGTGTAAGTTACATTAAAATCAAGATATTCTGTGAGAACGATTGTTCACAAAATTCTTGATATGTTTGTGAAGCTCGCACACAGTCTGCGTTACACAGTCAATGCAGGATGACTGACACGAAGTGTTACCAAAACAAAACGCCACAGAATTTTTATTTTTTGATGAATTTTATTGAATCAAAGTAAAAAATGTTTACAAATATTTAAATTTTCGAATTGCATTAGCAGTTTTCGATTTGGCCACCCTTAGCCGCGATTATGGCCTTCGAACGGCCGACAAAGCTATTGCTAAATACCCCAAACCGAGAAATCTAGCGGATTTACATCCGGTGAATTTGGTGGCCATAGGGCAGTGGAAATGAACCGCGGAACGTTGTTTCTCAGCCAATCTTGATTGATGCGCGCTTTATGACTCGGCGCCGAGTCGTGTTGAAATGTCCAGGCTCTGCGGCCGAAATGTTTTTGTGCCCAAGGCTTCAACGCTCCCTTCAACACATGATCCCGATAAATTTGAGCATTTATCTTGATACCACGGTCCAAAAACATCGGCGGCGCTTGATTTCGAGTGGCAATCCGTTGGTCCAAATTTTCAGTAGAACGGCCGGGCAAGTAAATCCGGTCGTTTTGCTTGTTCACATATTGCTCAATAACGAACGGTGACTCATCGGAGAAAACCAAATTCGGCAAATCGCCACTTTCGAGCAAGCGTAGCAACTCCTTTGCTCTTTCCACTCTAACTTTTTTTGAGCATCGGTGAGACCATGTGTTTTATGGAATTTCAAGGCCTTTAGTCCAAGATGATCTTTCAATATGTGCTGCATCCGTTCGAGCGAAATGTTCGCCTCACGAGCCATTTTTCTGCCGCTACTTCGTGGATTCCGAGCCAATTTGGCCTTCACCTTCCGGATGATATACGGCGATGTTGCAGTGCGTTTCGGTCCACCACCATGGCGTTTTGCAATGCTGCCAGTATCGTTATAACGATTTATGGTGCGATACACAAACATTTTGTTCACATGCAGATGTTTTAACTGGTTAACAATCTGCGGGTGTGATTTTACAGCCAAATATAGAGAAATCACACTATTACGCTTGAATTCCATTGCGGATAACTTTTTTTCTGAAAATTTCCCACTAAAATGCTTCTGTACGCTTGTAAACAATGGAATAAACTGTCATTAGTGTAAATTTGAGCGCTCTGTCATCACTGGTTTGACAGCAATAACAGTCTGAAGTTGGTAACACTTTTTGTCAGTCACCCTGTATATGAATCATAAACTTGATTACAGCATTAATTTAATGGCAGTATGCGACAGTTCTGGTAAATTTATTAATATTTGTGTGGATACCCGGGTTCTGTACATGACCAAAGAGTCCTATGGAATAGTCAATTTTATCGCAAACCAGGGACGGATAATGTTATATAACGTTACCCGAATAACGTTAAAAAACGTAAAAATTGCGAAGTTTTTCAAGAAAACGTAACCAAACCTATTAGGTAATGTTAGAACGTAACCGTAACCGATAACTTTATAAAATTTAGATATAACCAAATAAAATAACCTTATAAAAAATGTTTTTGCTGCTGGTGGAACACTAGAACTACCGGTCAAATGACAGATTGTACATTTATTGAATTCACTTTTTTTCCTCATTCTTGAATCCTCATTTTGACTGGTCGGAAATTCTAGTGTTAAAACTTTACTAAAGCAAAGCTTAATAATTTATTAAACTTTAGATAACGTTATTTGTTCTATAACGTTAAAAACATTAATTAATGCTAAATAACGTTACGTAACGTAACATATCACATTATTTAAGGTTAAATAACGTTATAACGTAATCAAAAAAAATTTGGAAATTTTTTCAATAACTTATCGAACTCTTAGGGTTTATTCTATTAGGTGACAGTGGATTGACAGTGAATTGACAATTTTTTATTTTTATTTATATATTACATGTTTTAAACAGTACGTCTTACAAATTGAAAATTCATCAAAAAGTAAGCTCGTAAATTGACTTTTCATCTAGCATCTAGGAGGAAATAGCGAAAGCTTCAAAATTTGAAATCTTCTGAGGCCCTAATAGATTTAAAAATTTCTGTGTATTTGATTATGGAAACAGGATTTTCATATTTTAATGCACATATTTAAGTCAGGCTGTGAATACTTTTTCTCCGTATGACGAGGAGTGTAATGACTTTCATAATGCGGAAAGCTATTGATATGCTCCAGTACCTTGTTTCGTTTATTTTCAGATATTTTATTTGGTGCGACTTTTTGTCCGCGTTTGTCACTTGAAATTATTATGTCACCACTCGTAATTTTTTTCTTAATTATTGTTTTAAAAAATGGTTCTGTTTCGCCAAATATACCAAGAAAACATTTTTGACATACCTGAATACGAGCAGATTTCACCTCGACAAAGTAATTATACGAATGAATTCGATTTCTCTGTACATGTAAGGTTTTAATTTTTCAGTTTTTTTTTGGTAAAATTAGAATCACACCGGAGAGAAATGGTTGGCGTAGATTGTAGCTACCTAAATTCCAATATTCGTTAAATATTATCTGTTGGTCATTGCACGTTACTTTTTCGGAACATTTTTTTTTACATTTTGTAGCTAATGGCTTAACCCTTCTACGCAAAACAAGTTTTCCTGTTTGGGTATAATATTCCTGTCCTAAATTTCGCTTCTTGGTTATGATTCGTCTATTGCTCTTTTGTGGTGAAGTTTGTTCCAAATTTGCCTCTATAGCAATTAAGATAACACTCTAAACTTTGCTCATGTTCTTTTAGTTGAGCTAATTCGTCATTTTCAAAACCGGCAATATAAGATGGTTCTGATTCAAAAGTTCCCAATTTCGATTTTACGCTCATAACAGCTGGCTATTTACTAGGTCATGTGGACGATCAGCCACCTCGCACTGCGACCTAAAAGATCTATTGTGCTGGACCCTGCTTAATTATCCGTCCAGTCAATATTCAAGTTCTTAATGAACTTGATAATACTGCCAGCCGGTACGTGATACATACTATCTGGGCTTATTGCTCTCCCTCCTAGATGTTTACTACAGCATGTAGTTCTGCTAGAAAGATGGTAGCATTAGAACCCAAGGACTTCGAACGGGATGTCCTACTCCCATATATTCCTACCCCTGCCTCGTCTTCCGTTTGATTTAACTCTTACGAGTCGCTGGGAATTGCAAATCGCCTGTAGGCTAGGTCCTTGAGTGATTCATCCACTACCAGATCTGAAAGTGCCCGATTTATAGCTCCTGAAAGCACACTGTTAAAGGCCCCCTCAATATCCAAGAAGGTTACCATTGCGTAGTCTCTATATTCGAAAGACTTCTTAATGAAATATTTATATAAGATAATGAAAAGCAGTCTCTACAGGTTGTCCGCGTCCTTCTTGTACGCCTTGAGTGTGACTGCACTGAAACCATAGTTGAGTAAACCATTGGTTTTTTCCAGTAGAGTCAGTGACTCCTTGTTTAAGATGATAACAGCTCACTTATAGTCAGCCTTTGTCTCCTCGAGCTAGGCAACTTTCCAGTTGTGCGTTGGCAGCTCCGGGTTGTCAATCAGCAACAACTGGAGTATCACCTTCGGATCACTAGGCTCCGAAGGGATGTACACCCTAGCTCTTGGTCTGCAGGGGATCTCCTCCCTATCAATCACAACAAGCCCTCCATTGCCTTCTTATAAAGCAGCAGGAACCTCTGATCTGCACAGGCAGTCAGGTTTACCAGATTCCTGTGCCAGCCCCCATCCCGAAAAGTCGGAGCAGGTCCTAAATTTTCCGAAAGGACTTTCAGGTAGGTGGTGGCTAAGGACCCTTCCAACTTCTTCCAATTCGCGGGCATGATACTACCGTCCTCTTGGGATTTGTCAATAACTGCCACAACCAGCTGATCCTTGAGGACCTCGTTAAAAGGCCTCATAGTGGTAGCATGGCGTTTTGTTTTGTTTGCGATCTTAGGACTTTCCTCCTTAGTCTGGGAAGGCCCTTCATCCGACTTTTTCTTGGTGATTTTTTTTTGGCCACGCAAGCGTGGCTTTGTCTTTATCCGTTCTGTCTTCTGGCGAGATGTTATTAATATAATCCAGGGCCCTCCAGGCCATCCTCCTAGTATTATAGGTTGGTTTTGAGGAACCAGCTTTTTCGTGCTTGGGTTTCGCTGTTTATTTGTATACTCAAATTTGATGACCCGAGTGGAGGGACCAGCTTGAGCTTATATCCTGTTGTTTATTTGTAGACTTAGAGAGTTGTCCACATTTTCCGGATATTTTAGAGAGCCGGACTCTTTTATTTATTGATTATTTTTATAATCCGTGATTGGTTCCACGAGTAGCGGAGAAAGAAGTGCCCATCTGTGCAGAGTACATCCGCAGTACACAAATAAGGCTACTTAATCCGGAGGCCGCTAAGTATCCGGATCCACCATTAGCGACTGAGCTAGTTTTGGGGGGCTGGGCCCCCAGTCTGGTCGATTATCGGATTTGTTTAAAGTTGACTCCTTTAGCGCTGTGTTTTAGCCTAGATGCCAAAGAATCAGCAATCTAGTTACCAGCGATCACCGCGTGGAGGTAACACGAGCACTTGTGGAAGTGGCAAGTTACGAAGATGGCCACAAGTGCCAACTTCAATCCTCCGAGCAACTTCACACCTGACCACTGTACAAAGGAATACATTAATGTAGAATTTTATAAACCTTCAGAAATCCAAAATAAAGCAAAATAGAAAATGGAGGGTATTCTAGACGTTATGACCGACTCATTGCTATTATATTCATATTCCGAAAATAAGTCAAAATAAATATTTAGAAAAAATGGAGGGGTAAGCCAAAACGCGAAAATTAATTTTGTGTCGTGTGTCAATCGTTGAACAGGCAACACGTGTTTTGTCTTGCCCGTTCAAATTTAGTTACATTAATTAATTTTTTAAATAATTTAAATAATAAAATATTTAATCTTGTGTATAAATGGTGATAAATTAAAAAAAAGAAAGAAAATAATAACAAGAAATAGTTTTAGTACATTAGGATTTATATTCGAATGGTTTCATGTTCAACGGGAAAATTCAATAAAAATCCATAAAGTCTTGGTAAATTTGTAATTATTAAAAAACATTATGAGGTGGTTTTAGACGGAATTGAAAAAATTGATGAGTCTGTAAGAATAATGGATAAGAAACTTGATGATAATAATGTGGTTGTAAATAAAAATTTAAGTGATACAATAATGAAACTTGATGAAGGAGTAACGGAGCGGATAATAAAATACATTAATAGCAATAAGCGGTCATAAGTAATATGATAGGAAATAAAATAGATGATTGTGTAAAACAGTTAAATGATGTAGTCAAAGGTCATGCAATGCCGTATGCTGAAAATCCCGTGGGAAAAAATACAGCTAAAGTGTCATTTGCGGATATTTTAAAATTACCAGTATATATTACACCAAAAGAAAATTTAAAAAACCAAGTTAGTGCAGTGACAAAAGAAGAGGTAAAAAAAGCGATACAGCCTGCAAACTTATCGGTGGAAATCAATAATATACGAGAATTATGTAATAATGATGGTGTAATTATAAACTGTTTGAATAAGGACTCTGTGAACAAAATGCAGGCGGAACTAGAGGAAAAAATTGGAAATGATTATGTTATAAACGCGCCCAAGTTAAAATATCCGAATATCCTGATAGTAGGTATGAGTGACAATATAACCAAGGATAGTGTTGTTAAGGCAATAAAGGCACAAAACAATTTTTCTTTTACTTAATTGCAGTGCCATAAAGTGTACGAATCGTTCAAAAAAAAGGGGTCATATAATGCATGTATAGAAGTAGATGGTGAAGCATATAAAATTATCATGAGCCTTGGTAAATTAAATATAGAGTGGGATAGGTGTGTGGTTTATGAACATAGTAGGGTCCTGAGATCTTTGAAGTGTCTAGGTTACAATCATAATGCTAAAAACTGTAAAGCGGGAGCCTGTTGCTACAAGTGTGGTGAAAATGATCATATTGCTTCTCAGTGTAAATTAGACGTTACCGTGTGTTTGAATTGTAAAAGAGCAAAAACCAATTTAGGTTTAACGGATATTGATATTCGTCACGAAACCAAAAGTGTTTCATGTCCAATTTATTTAAGAAAACTAAAACAATTAAAAAATAGAACAATCTATTAGCAACTAAAGAAATATTCAGTATTGTATCTAAATATACAAGGTTTGACTAATAATTTCAGTGAACTTGAAGCTTTAATTATTAATCAGAACTTTGAAATAATATGCGTTAGTGAACCCCTTCTAACAGACATCGACAGTGATGATCTGGTAAAAATAGACAATTATAAATTAGTGAGAGCTGATTCCTCATCAAGACATACGGGTGGCGTTTGTATATATACGTAAAGGAGTATTGGAAGGTTGAAGTGATCCAAAAATATATCTTAAATTTAGACTTTTGGTGGCTAGCAGTTACACTAAAATGCTTTAATTCAGTGCTGTTCCTGGTGGTATTTTACAGAGCGCCAAGATATTTAAATAAGAATGCAGAATTCTTGCACAATCTTAATAGTTATATGAGTGAAATTGCTGATAATTATAGTAAAATATGTATTTGTGGAGATATGAATGTTAATTGGAAAACAAATGAAATTGATGAAAAAGCCATTAAGGAAATAATTCAAGATTGTGGACTAAAGCAGATCGTCAAAGATTATACAAGAATTTGGAAGACATCAAGATCAATAATTGATTATGTGATTGTAAATGTTAATCGTAATATGAGGTGTGAGATTAAAAAAGCCTTTAAAATTAGTGATCATGAAACTATAGAAATAATAATAAATAATGGTAGTGATTTAAGTAATAATAATAGCAATAACAGTAACAATTTTAAGATTTTAAAATATGATATAAATAAATTTTGTAGTGCATTATGTAAGAACGATATCATGACAATATATTATAAGGATTGTAATTTTAAGGCGGAAAAGTTTAGTAATAATTTGCATGATGTTGTTGAACAATTCATAGTGAATACAACTTTTACAAATCAAATGTGTCCATGGTATACAGAGGAACTAAGAACACAGAAACAAAATAAAATTAGGTTGTATGAAATAGCGTGCGCTGTGGGTTCTGATGATGATTGGAATAATTATAGATTAAGTAGAAATTTATATAAAAATAAACTAGATTATGCAAAAAGACATTATATTAAAAACAAAATTAAGAATTCAAATGATCAAAAGCAAATGTGGAAAAATTTAAAAACTCTGGTTTTGAAGAAATCTCATAGTAGTATTAGAGAGGTAATATTTGAGAATAATTTAACAAGTGATGAATTAGCAATAGCTGAGAATTTTAATGAATATTTTGTTAGTAGTATTAACTCTATAAATGCGAATATTTCATATGTACCTTATATAAATCAAATTGAAAGACGAGAAAATCGTTTTGTTTTTAAACAGATAAGCTGCGGTGAATTGTTAAATATTATAGTGTTAATGAACAACAAGAAAGACATTAACTTTGTGAGTAGAAATATGATTAGAGATAGTTTTGACTTAATAGGCGGAAATTTGCAATCGATTATAAACAATTCTTTGGTGACTGGAGTATTCCCAAATATATGGAAGCAATCGACAGTGGTTCCTATAGAAAAAGTATCTAATACAATTAAATGTGAGGAATTTCGGCCAATTAACATGATATTAACTGAAGCTAAAGTTCTTGAAATGACAGTTTATACGCAATTCAGACAATTTTTGGAGGATAACCAGATAATATATGATTTTCAATCTGGTTTTCGGCATAACCACAGCTGTGAAACTCTATTGAATATGGTGGTAGCAAATTGGAAAGAAGCTGTGCATGATAAAAAAATTGTGGTAGCAGTCTTTTTGGATTTTAAAAGAGCATTTGAAACAATTGATAGGGGCATTCTTCTTTTAAAACTGAGAGAGTTGGGGATTGAAAATATAGAACTTCAATGGTTTCAGTCATATTTAAATGGAAGAACGCAGAGAACAAAAATAAATGAAGTAGTGTCCACTCCGATAGATGTTTCAATAGGAGTACCTCAGGGAACAATATTAGGTGTTGTGTTGTTTTTGTTGTACATAAATGACATTCACAAATCAGTTGAATGGTCTACTATCTTCCTTTTTGCGGATGATGCGCTTTTATATGTAGTGGAAAAAACCGTTCAGGAGGCTACAATAAAAATCAACAAGGATTTGGAAAAAATAGATGTATGGTGTAAGATGAATAAAATGAAATTAAATATAGCGAAGACGAAATGCATGTTTATCAATAGTAATGAAGATAGTGTTATACATATAAATAATCAAGTCATTGAAACAGTTAATGAAATAAAATATTTAGGTATAATTATCGATGATAAATTTAGCTTTAAAAATAATTTGGACTACGTTTGTAAAAAAATAGCAAAAAAAATTCATTTTCTTTATAATATTCGTAAAAATATTTCAATGAATACTGCAATTAATATATATAATGTTATAATTAAACCACATTTTGAATATTGTAGTTCAATTTTATTTATGTGTAATATAGAAATGATGAATAGACTACAGAAATTACAAAATAAGGGAATGCGGTGTATCCTTAAAGTAAATAAATATACGTCAATCAATTTGATGCTGCAAACTCTAAATTGGTTAAGTGTTGAACAAAGAATAAAAATGAATATATTAATCTTCATTTTTAAGATGAAGCAAAAGATATTACCTAAATATTTGTATGATAAGTTAGTTTTTGGTAGTGATGTTCATGATTATGGGCTAAGGAACAGATATGATTTTAGAATAAAAAAGTATAACAATGAAAAAACCAAAAACATGATATTTTGTAATGGTTTCTCACTATTTAATAAGCTACCAAGTAACTTAAAAAATGAAACTAGTTTAAAAGTATTTAAGAGGAGTTTAATTGATTATTGTAAAGAAAAGTTTTAAATTATGTATTTGTAATTAGGGAAAAAATGTAAAATTTAATAGTATTTGTTATATACTAAATTAAGCTTATAAATAAAAAAATAATAATATTTGTAATATAAACTAGTACCTCGGGCGATGATTTATACCCTTACAAGGTCGTGTCTTTTTCTTTCAACTGTTTTAAAAAAAAAATTATCTTGTTTCGTGAAATACTCGTAAAGTGATTCCATATCACTTTTACAGAGAGTGTAATAAATTCCAATACAAAAAAATTTAATTTTCCAATTAATAATAAATCAATACCGGTTTATTAACATCTCAACTTGTTACAAAACGCAATCTAATCGCGTAAAGTGTTTTTTTTTTGCTGCGACCGCCATTAATTACAAACATTTTTTTTTTTTTACAAAAACTGTCAAATTTCACTTTCGCAATTTTTCAAGAATTTTACACATTTTCGCTTGTCCATCTCACCATCTTAAAAATTTTTGTTGTTTTATTGTATCGTTGTTCTCAGTTTTCTTTTCAATATTTTTAATCTTTTCGTTGTGCCGCGCATTACATTCACACAAAAAACAGCATTAACGGCATTAACTTGTCTTTTATGATAAGGTGGAAAATTTATTACCACGCGTATTTATTTATTTTATACATTAAATACGTTAAAATATATGAATCGTTATTAAGATTTAGATCGAAATAATAAATATTATTGTGTCTGTACATATGTACATACATATATAGAAAGAGTATGCTGCTTTCACTTATGTAAAGTATATATGGGTTTATGTTGTGTGTGAGGCTATTAAGTGGTGTGTGCGTATGTGTGAAATTCTATTTAGATTTTCGGCCGGTGTGTAAATCTAATTCCATTAAATCTTAAAAAAAAAAAAAAAATTTGTAATGGTTTGTTAAACATTTGTTGTTCGTCGAATCGCAAATTTGCTAACCACCGTGACGATATATTTTGATCTGGTTGTGCCTACATTTTATGTGTTTGTTATTATAAAACGGGTATGATAAATCGTTATGTTTTCAAAACAAAATTTTGTCTTTAATTAAAAGAAAGTTTTCAAGCACACAAATAACCCTTTTATCATTATTTATTATCAAATATTAAATTTTCATATTGTTATAAAAAAGAAGAGAAAATCCGGGTCCAGTAATTTTGTTACTTTTATAAAGTTCACATAATTTAAAGTTTATGGAAATTAAAGTAAAAGTTTTTCAATGTTTTGCTTTTTTCCGTGCGTGCCACGCGTGGAATATCAGATGGAATGAAAATTTTTTATCAGTCTGTAATTGAGTGAGACTGGCCAAAAAAAATGACGTTTCTAATGTCAATATTTACATATACTGTGTAGTATACACTGTGATGACCGACAACAACAAAAAAATCAAAACACATTAGACGATAACTTTCTTTGTGGGTTATGGATTTTCGGTGGCAATGAAAGTTTTTATTTTTATTACCTTCATCATCCGATCGATTATTTATTTGAGATGCATTCTATTGATTGAGGTTTTATGAATTTTTTATTTAAATTGTTTGTGTATGTGTGGTACTTTAAATTTTCACACTTTTTAAAAAAGAAGTGAATGCGAATAATTACATTGTGCCATCCGGATGCACAACAAAAATTTGGAGTCATGTTAAAAGGTTTTAGATTTTTTTATTTTTTATTTTATACTGGATTAATCATAAATTAATGTAAAATTATGGATTTTATATTATTTGGATAATAAATCAATCTAGGGAGAATGTATGCGGGGTTACTCACTGGATTTGAATTAAGCGCATAATTTAGTTGGTCTTTAAACAACTATATTTCCAGTATAATTACCGCACCTCATCGTTCTAGATTATGTTCGTAATACTCCTTGATACGTTTCAAAATGTTTTTAAAAAAAACTCATCCCTCTCTTGTACCCTGTCATTTGTCATATTAGCGCACTATGAATTTGGATTTAAGCCTTGTTAGACTAAGCCACTATGCCGTGTCTTCATCGGCACAATTGACCGTGAGCCAACCGTTTCTGGTGTGACACCCCAGGAAATTTGGGCTAACACCATTTAACGGCAGAATCTGGGCAATGCCCAGTTTTATTTCAGGGAAGCCTTGGTCGGTAATCTCCAGCCTTCACTACATTGCTATACGTTGTGGCTGTTTCGGCCCTGTTTTCGGGGCAACTTTCCTTATTGTCGCACTCAGTTGCAGCTTTTGGGGCGGCTTCCAATGCCTTGGGTGAAGGACTAAAAACTTTCCCCCTTTTTACCGCGATGACTTTGGGAGTAAAGTCGTCATCTGACCTATTCCTCTTATTTGTTTGGACAATTATGTCCCTGATTTTCTCCTTACATTGCTGCAAGGCAGCGTCGCGGGGGACCCCTGACCGAATTAGATTTGACGGACGTCTCCTCGCGGCCCCACCCCACTGAGGCGTGTTCTCCTTCTTGCTGTCTCCTCGAGCTCCAATTCCTCCAGGTCGTTATTTATTTCGGCCGTTGTCTGCGTGGATTGGGTATCCATTTCAGGCAATAGAGTGCCATGTCTGTGAGAGCCCACCACTACGTCCATGCATTGCCCACCACTAAGTCCTTGACATCTTCTGAGATTGGTGTGTTTAAAGGAGCACCGCCCATACGATATTGATTTGCTTGTGTAATAAAAGGTCCACCACGACAGCGCCTCTTGCCGTGGTAAGGCTGATTGAAACCGAAGGTTGCCTGGTATCCGGAGTTCCGTGCTAGCGACCAACTAACCCATGATCATTCATCGCTCGGCGCACGTGTCTCACCTTAGATTTGTTTTTTTTCCCAAGGTTTATACCATCCTTTAGCGCAGTACTTTAGCCTGTTGTTCGATAAACAAGCCAACAGTTTCCGTAGGTCACCACCAGGAGGCAGTACGTACACTTGCGAATCACGCTCAGGATACCCCCCGCGCAGATCGTGGGCCAACAGGCAGGACTGCCTAAAACATGACCAGAACAGCCTACTGGAGCTCATGAAAGGAAGATTACGGAGCTGGTATTATTACACTGCTTTGTTCTCCCCTTCCAGAAGACCCCAGGCCTCCACCTCTCTCCTATACTTGTGAGACAGCAATATTCAAAAATTCGGGTGACTGTAACTGATCATTTGTGGTATTAGCGGGCTATCAATTTAGATTAAGGTCGTATTAGAGAAACAAAAGACTCACCTAATTTCACCCTGACCCTACATAAAATACGGATATGAACCACATATGGATTTAATCGAAATACGTAACCCGCTAACATGACAAATATTAGGATGCAGTAACCTAATTTGGCCATTTCATATGCAACATTATGATCAAAAAGTAGATCAAATTTTTTTTTATCCTTCTTCAAAGTAATCCTCTTCGGATAGAATACACTTATGCCAACGCTTTTTCCAATCTTCAAAACAATTGTTAGAGTCGATTTCCGGAATGGCTTTTAAAACCTACTTCTATTTGGCTTGTATCTCTCCAATCGAGTCAAAACGATGTCCGGTTTTTAAGTTTCCAGGGGATAGCTAGAAGTCGGATGAATTTTTGGCTAAATAGTATACATATGATAGGGTTATTTATAAGAATAACACATCGGGCAATTGGCCTCCACGGCTTTGCTGGCACATACGCACTCTTTTGTCGAAATTTTCCATGACCATTTTGCATAAATGTAGCTGAATTTCGTTGGTGCAGCGTTTAATTTCCTCATGTAATACACGGGTGGTTGTGGGCTTTTTGACATAGACCTTTGACTTCAAAAAACCCCATAAAAAGAAATCTAATGATATCAAATTACACGATCTAGGGGGCCAATTCTGATCACCGAAACGAGAGAGTACACGACCAGGAAATGTCTCATGCAGTAATTGAATTATTTCACGGGCTGTATGGCATGTGGCACCGTCTTGTTGAATCCACATATTGGTAACATCAATATCATCCAATTTCGGCAGAAAGAACTGTGTTATCATGTCGCAATATCGAGCACCAGTAACAGTCACTGTTTGACTAGCCTCATTTTCAAAAAAGTATGGTCCAATGATGCATCCAGCCCATAATCCGCACCAAACAGTGATACGATGTGGATGAATTTGTTAAAGTTAATTGAACAAAGCCATCAAGGTGAAAATGTGCTTCATCGCTTGCTGATCAGCCTTCCAAGGGTATGCAAATAATCTTTAGAAATCTTTTCCAAAAATGTTCAACAAATACTTTCATCTCTTGCCAGTATTAGTAACTGGAAGAAATGTTAATAACGGTTCTACTATTGGTGTTATAGGATCTCCTGTGAGGAAATGACCTACCGTAAGAGGTTCATTTCGATCAGGTTATAGAGCGGTCAAAGGACGGGAATTTATTATGCCCTCGATCTGAACGAGAAGAGTTCTTAATTGCTCATAAAACAAAATTTGATTTTGTGTGACACATTTGATTTAATTTAAGTTTAGCTTTGAAGCCTGTGATACATTTTCTAATAACACATTTTACTGAATATTTTACGTTTATTGGCCAGTATTTTTTACGAATAGCGGACAATGTAGTTTATAGTCTACCATGCAATGTCTTACAGTGATACTGTCGCATAATGTGTGTTGTCAAATGATTCTCAGGAGGTACAATTTGGTGTTTTGGATCAAACTGAAATCATCTGTTTTCAAACCGACCATCAACTCTTAGAATTCCTGCGGAACCCATGATTGTTGTTTAAATTCATTAATTTCGAATCATTTGGCACATCTTAGATTGAACATTACAAATAATATAAACTAATTAACTTTGGCTTGGCAAGGTTACAATTGTTAGTAAATCGCAATCAAGAATAAGCAACTGTTGTAATAATTTTTGGGAATGAACTATAATTGTCAATTTGGATGATATCAACTTGAGAAGTCATTTCCAGTTTGAATGTAATTGTTTCAGGCCACCGACCGACTGGTTGACAGAGAAACGATGGTACATGTCATAAGATCTGTGAGTTTCAGATACATGTTGCAATTGATCATTTCGACGTTGTAAGATGATGTCTCTAGATTCGAATTGATCTCCAACAATGACAATGACGACTTCATTTATTGTTGAAGCATTGAATTGTCTGTAATGCTCACCAACCTTTGTTTTATCAGCTCTTATAACTATTTTGTAACTGTTGGAGGGCATTTGGTCAGTTGCAATTTTAAATAATTTTACTAATTCATTGTGCTGATGAAATAAATTTTGTAAAGTCTGAACAATATCGCGGTGTATTCCCGAAGTAATTGCACATCTTGTGTCGACTTCGTGATCATTATTTCCCAGAAAATATATTTGAAGAAATTTATGTTGTTCCAAAGGAAGTGGTAATAAGGAACCTGCAGTAAGATATATCTGTCCTTGGACTTTAAATGTTGGTATAAAGTGATCAGTAATAATATTATCTGCTCCGAATGAAGTCATTTGAAAGCAGGTAGATTTGTTTGTTTTGACATTTAGATGTATAGTTATGTGATAGAAATTTTATAACGGTTGAATGATGCATTATAAATATTGTTACGTTTTTCCCTTGTCAATCAAGGTTCGTATCACTGGATTATGAATAAAACAAAATCAATTCAATTTATCACCAACGAATGTATTTATGTCACACAAAAATTATTACAACACAATTTATTAATGATAATTCACTAAATCACTTTATATAAATTATTCGCACAATTTTACTGATCACTTTTACTTTTTATTCTACACTAAAACACTTTTTAAATCACTTTTTAATTCCTTTTCAATCTTCACACTATCGCTTACCAAATACTAATAATCCAATTCGATTTCATTCGCCTTTTTATAAACACAAACCAAACTTCTACAAAGCTCGTGACTTTTCCAGTACGAATAGTATAGAAACATTTAGAACTGTTTTATAATGGAAAATTCCATTTAGTACATAAAACATTGAGCTATTAATTTAACTTATTCTATCACACCCTAGGTGTTACCGTGACAATATCGAATGTTTCGAGCATCATCTATGAGGTAATAGGGTTTTTTTGTAAGGATCTGGGGAAAAAATTCATTTACGAACCCCTGGAGAGATATTGACTCCAGGGAGTGTGGGACTCCTTTCGACTACCCACTAAAATACCCCAGACCCCCGCCACTGTATCCCTTGCCCCCCTGGTACCTACCACCGTCAGGTATTTCATCAGGGGGAGGATTTAGCTTGCGCTGTTACCCTCTACTGTTACGGTTCGATTCGAGCACCCGTAAGTACCTCATCACAGTGGCGGCGAAGTCGCTAACTGCGCTCCAATTGCCTTCTGTTTCTAGCATGGGCTCAACACAGTTGCTCGGGCTTACTTCAACTCGCAGCTTCTCAGCCATCTGTTTCCTCGGTTTGTCGAATCTGGGACAATGGAAAAAAACATGCTCAACGTCCTCCGCCAACCCAACACAATTAGGACAGTCCGGGCTGTTTTCAATTTTAAACTTGCACAAATATGTTCGAAAGCATCCGTGACCTGTGAGGAACTGGGTGAGATAAAAATCGACATCCCCGTGATTACGGTTCATCCACACAGCTAAATCCGGTATTAGCCGATATGACCATCGGCCTTTTGAGGACGTATCCCACCGAGCCTGCCACCGTTCCATTAACTCTGCTCTTGCGGTGTTGCGTAGTGAACTCCTGTTCGGTACGTTTCTCTGAGCGTATAGCCTTTACCTTTACATAGCTAATAGATCAATAGGCGGTATGTCAGCCACGACGTAAGCAGCATCGTCAGAGACCGTACGAAATGCACAGCCAACTCTTAAGGCGCATCTTCTGTATACTGCATTTAATCTGCTCCTATAGCTCGGTACATTGAGCGCCTCAGCCCAACCTGGTGCTCCATATAGCATAATAGAGGTAATCACGTTCGATAGGAGTTTCTTGCTTTTGTAGGTTGGACCACCTAGATTTGGCATTAGCCTAGAGAGCATAAAAACAGCCTTTGCTGCCTTGTTACTGACAAATTCTATGTAATCCTAGAACGAAAGTCTGGCATCCATCATCACTCCCAGATATCTGATAGCTGACGTCGACAGAACTTCATGATCCATCATTTGGAGAGATATTGACTCCTTAGTTTTCCTGCTTGTGATAAGAAGGGCTTCTGTTTTATGTTGTGCCAGCATCAAACCTACAGCTGACATCCAGCTTTCAACTTTCTCAAGTACCTCCATCCATATGAGTTGAATTTCCTCTATCTCCTTAGCAACAATGACTATCGCAATGTCATCAGCAAATCCTACGATCAGTCCTTCTTTAGGTAAAACGAGTCTGAGTACACCGTCATACATGATGTTACACAGCGTCGGCCCCAAAACTGAACCCTGGGGTACGCCACCTAGAATCTCATAATCGATTGGCCCATCGTCTGTGTCATATTTCAGTACTCTATTCCTGAAATAATCCCTAACAATTCTCTGTAAGTAGAGTGGGACATTCATCCTTTTTAAGGCTAAGAGGATTTCTTTCTAATTAGCAGTATTAAATGCGTTCTTAATGTCGAGCGTAATCACAGCACAATATTTTTTCTTGCCATCTTTCAACTTCTTTCCCTCGATCGCACTTTGAGCAATGTTTTTGACAAGTTCCACCGCATCAATGGTAGATCGGCCCTTCCTAAATCCAAACTGCTTATCCGAGAGACCATATTATACGCTCAAACACCTTCCCCATCGTATCGAGCAGACATATAGGGCGGTAAGCTAACGGTTGGTCGAGTGGCCTACCAGCTTTAGCAATCAGGACCAAGGTTTGCAATTTCCACTGTTTCGGGAATATGCTTTCGCTTAGACATTGATAATACACCTCGAGGAATATTCCTGGTTTGGCGGTAAATACCGCTTTTACTGCCACGTTTGGTATTTTACTCGTACCCGGGGCTTTGTTAACTCCAATCTTACAACAAGCCACATTCAGCTCTTCCAAGGAGATTTCTGGCACTGTTTCACTTTCCAATCTTCGTTCGATTTCTGGGATCTTTCCGAATTGTTGCGGAAAAAGACTGGAAACAATTTCCCTCATTATTTTGGCACAGGTCGGGGCTTCATTTTGTGGACGCCTAAGCTTGCCCATTATCAGCTTGTAGGAAAAGACGGCCACCTACAAATCTTCTGGTCATTGTTGCATCACAGGCTTTAATAATGCCAGTTGTTAATTGGCTTACCTTATCGTTAATAGATCCAAGCAGTTTGATATCCTTAGTCATCAGTAGAAAAGATTCTTGGTCGAAAGGCGTTGACTTCCATCCAACAAATTTCCTAGCTTGTTCTCGTGGCTCGCTTTTCCAAGTATTAAGTTTAATTATGATTGTTTGATGGTCGCTTTGAGTGTAACGCTCGCTGACTTCCCAGCTAACTCTTGATGAAAGACCTGCACTTACAAAGGTAAGGTCTACCACTGATCCGACTCCGGCCCTGCGAAACGTGAGGACCTTTCCTACATTACAAAGCACGACATCCAGTATCGAGAATGCCTCTATCAGAACCTGCCCTCTTCGGTTTGTGCATTGACATCCCCATTCGATCGCCCAGGCATTAAAATCTCCGGCAATAATGACAGGCTTGCGATTTAGAGCATTAGCTACCAGACGGTCCAGAAAGATTTCGAACTGCTCAATTGGGATATTTGGTGAGGCATAGCAACTATACATATTGATTCCTTGAACTTTCACTCTGGTGAAGTCAGCCTCGATACCTGATGCCGATTCTTGAAATATGAAACGACCACAAGACCAAACAGCCGCTCTGTTCGTAGTATCAGTCGCCCATTTAGCACTATTCATATTCCTGTATTGCTCGCTAATAATGGCAATATCCGCCCCTAGCTCGCGCACTGTCTGGGCTAAGAGGTCTTGAGCTACCTCACAGTGGTTAAGGTTTAACTGCAACAAAACCATAGCTCAGGGTTTTGTGGCGATCTCTTGAAAGCTGGGCAATCTCTAGACCCTACTATGTGGTTAGACTTGCTTTTACCATGACATAGGTAACAGTTTGCTGGGTTTAAGCAGGCCTTAACAAAGTGTCCCTCCTCTCCGCATTTAATGCAAGCCTTGAATTTATTCTCAGTGCTCTTACATTCTCCGGCTCTGTGTCCAAAGTTAAAGCATCGAATGCATCTAACTGGTGGTCTCATTTTCTCCCTGATTCGGCAAACTACCCATCCAATGCGAATTTGATTCGCTGCGATAGCCATCTTAGCCAGTGTGAGGGGTAGAGCCAGCACAGCTGCTTTTGAACCGCAATATGCTTCTCTAAGCGATTTCACTACGCCTACATCAAGATCATTGAATCCCTCGAATTTACTAATTATTGCCTCAACGAGTTGCTCGCACGGTTGAGTCAACGCTTTGACCTGAACCTTTGCGCCCAATACAGCATCAAGTGAAGATTTAAATGACGCACTTTGCGTTGTTTTAGTTTATGTTAATTGAAGAAGCATTTCACCTTTGGCCGTTTTTCTTATTCGGGCTACATTGTTTTCAAATCCCTTGAGGCCAGCATCGTCTTTGATTTTCTTAAGGATATCAGCGTAGGTCATATCCTCACCCTTACTAATGAGGATTGCATCCGGCCGAGGCGGTTTTTCTTTACGTTTCCGGAGTTTCCTTCCTACCTGGAGCCAGGGAGCTTCTACCTCTGCCGTCTCCTCGAGCACATCGTCCAGTGGATTACTAGAGTGGGGACGCGATGAATCTAGAGCAGCTGTTTTAACTCTTCCTGCTTTTTTCCTCTTCCTAGTCTGAGTCGCCGGGCTTCCATCTTCCCTTCCTCTCTTAACAGATGCCACCTCTTGGGCCTGCTCTGTAGCGCTAGTTTCATCTTCTTTCGTACCGTAGCAGTCGTTTCATCTTCTTTCGTACCGTAGCAGTCGCTAACCTTAGGAGATGTTTGTGTCATTTGTGTCGCCTTGCTCTGCCCTACCGCTTCTGCCTTACTCTCTATCAAACCCTTTTCCTTCAGGCTATCCGTGGCATGCATATAAAGTGTCTTCAGGTTTAAGATCATGCTTTTAATCTTCTGATGCACGTTATGTTTGGTTTTCGCGAATTCGTGGAGCTCTGCAATTTTGTCACCCAATGCCTCGATAGCGTTGTCGGGTCGACTGATGGTCGATACAGCTACAGTTTTACTCGTTGATGGTAGTGGTTTAGTGGTTGGAGATCGCTCTACTTTCGCACTTTTCCCGAATATGCTTTCTCTCTCAGTGCGTGATTCCACAATCTCGCTTTCCACTGTGCAGCTAACCTATATATCTATAGGCCGTTCAGCTATCCGCTCCCGTGCTGACCCTCCCGGTAGCTGAGCTAGCCCCGAGCTGATGAAATACTGTATACAAAATAGTTTGTTCATGTGTTAAAAAATTTCGGAAACCTCTTTTGGAAGCTGCTACTTTCGGTAAACCGATTTTGATCAAACTTTAATAAAACACTCCTCACGACCCATAGAACATATGTCTAAATTTTTATCAACGTGGATGCAGTAGTTCTTGAGTTTATCGCTTTCGAACCAACACCTTTCTTTTATATGTATATATATATATATATATATATATATATATATATATATATATATATATATATATATATATATACATATATATATATATATATATATATATATATATATATATATATATATATATATATATATATATATATATATATATATAGAGAGAGAGAGAGAGAGAGAGATGTAATCTATTCTGGGACTCGAGCCATTCCTAGCTCTGTCGAATCGAGAACAATTGGCCAGTGATTAAAACAGAGTATGGACTAGAAGAAATGGCCGTAGATATGTTCATAGAGATATCCAATCGTAATCAGATTATGAATGATGTAGATGTGTGATCATATATATGTTCGTAGCGACGAATAATTGGGATCAGATGATGAGCCCTTTTAGATTTTACCCAGATTCGGGATTCGAGCCCGATATCTTACGAACCAAACCAACTTTAACAACTGTATTGTTTGAAAACTCTTTCAAAACTGTATTTAGAATTTTAAAGGGAAAACTACTTTTGCTAAATATATTAACTATCAATAATACCGGTGGCAAATTTGGCTGAATCCACCTAAACAACTCGACATTTAAAGGTAGCAGCAAGAAAATATAAATTATACATGTTCAGTGAAGAAGATAAGCATACAAATTCGGCTTCATTTTTATCGACCGGCAGTCTGACTGCAAGTTGATAAGACATTTGTCATTTAACTAAATCTTTAATTTCCTGTGATTACAAATAATTGACGGGTATTCTCTTAAATATAACTGGGCAGCCTGATTTTTTGCTGCATTTTAATCCGGCAGAATGTGACTTTTTGACAAAAAGTGCGCAGCTAACTTGTCATTGCAAGGTCAACTAATATTATTGAACTGAATGTTAGTGCATTATATTTCCTTAAAAATTAGTTTCAACATTAAAATTCTAAAATATGTTTTACACACTTGACAGTCGAGGTGCCACAGTACAAAATCCCACTTTATAAAGTACGATGGTTCCCACGACCTTATAGTTTTGGTTAATTTGGTTTTGTTGTTGTTGTGATTTTATTTAAGTGGATATGAATTTAAATGATAAAATTTTAAACTTTCAAAATTAATAATTATAGGTACAATTTATCCAATATTTTAACAAGTATAAATTTACAATAAAAAAACATGATTTCACCTTTTTTTGTAGTTTTAGAGATTTTATTCATGCGCATGAAATTAGAGTTTAAATTATAAATTTTGCACTGTGTGGGCAAAAAAATTTCATTGACAATTTTTCTCGTATTTTTTATTTTTTTTTGCTTCTTTATTTTCATCCAAATTGGGTTGAATATTTTGTGTTTTTAAAACTGAAATTTATGCAATTTAATGGTTTATCTATTGGTTTAATCTGACCTCTAAAAAGCATTTAATACTTAGTCGTTGAATATCTTTACTATTCAAGAAAAAATATTTGTCTATAATTTTACAGTAGAACTCCCAAAAAATGATTAGAGATTATAAAGAAATGTTTGTTTTCTCATTAAACTAGTAACAAGATTATAAGTCTTGTGTCTTGAGCATTTGGTACTGTAGGAGACTTTATTTACTACATGTACGTACATATGTAGTTCAGTCGAGTGCACAAAACTGTTAAATCAACTATCATTAAACTTGCTTTGCATGTTACAGGATTTAGTGTATGTGAAACTGTAATCAAAATCTAAATATAAATAAAATCATAAAAATCTTGTGTTGCATTTACAGTTATTAGTGATTTGATATTCATTAAATTTTGCAAATTGTGACGCGCCACTTAGTCGACCCTTAATAAAGTGAAAACAATTAAATTAAACCCGTTCTAAAATATTTTTCTATCATTATAACAATTTTAACAGGTAAATACTATTTTATATAATTATTAAAATGTCGTGTAGTAGCTGTTCTAAATTATTTAGTCCTACATCTTCGGATACTGTGTCAATTATTGCGTAAAGCAATTTCACTACGGCTGCAGTGGCATTGATCGTGCTGCCATAAACTCGATAAAAAAATATTTCAATGTTTGCTATTTTTGCAACTGTTGCGGAAAATATTGACCTGAAGAAGATCGAATTCGTGGTAACCGAAAATCGAAAATTAATCAACCAACTGTTAAACAACTTTGGGAGTGTTACTCCCTCTGAACCATCATATGCAAAAGATTCTGAAATGGACTCGAGTGCTGGTACTATCATTAAATCACGGAACCATACTCAAAGTGTTATTGGTTACAGGTGATCCCGTTGATTCAATTAAACTTGCCGTTATTCCTTCAAACAATAAAAAATATTTGTTTATAAGCGGAATCGACCCATCCTACATTCAAAGTAAACTAGAAGATTGCTCGTCTGACGAAGTGGATTGTAAATTCATCTCTTTTAAAATTTGATTAAAGGATGCTCATTTCAATAAGATAAACATTTCTGATATGTGGCCTCGTGGTTTGTTAATTCGTCCATTTGTAAATCATTCACGACAGCCAAAAAACAGAGCTGCTATAACATTCAAACAAGACCGATAACTGCTGATGCAACCAATACTATCAACGATTTCACCTCGATCTACTACCACAACACCTCCAGTATTCGAGGTAAAGCTAAAGTTTTTCATTTAGGCGTACTTGAAAACGATTATGACGTCATAATAATCAGCGAGACCTCCGAAGAATACTTCCCATCTGATTATGTCGTTCATAGAAAGGAAAGATACAATTTTGACACCAGTCGTAAGAGTGGTGGTGTTTTGATTGCGGTAAAGAATTCGGCATCTCAACTAAACAGCTCAATCGTATTATTAACAGTCGGGGCAAATTCTTTAATCTGTTATTTGCTAATGGTGTTATGCATGACGAGATTTCTGCATGTGATGATTTTAATTTTTAGTTTAGAAAAGCCGACTTCACATCCTTCAATGAATTTCTCAGCATTTCTGATTGGGACTTTTTACAACGCGGTGGTGATTTGAACTGTATGGTGTTAATTTTTAACGATCTTCTCAGGTGTGGTATCGAAAAGCACGTTCCGCGGGTTAAAATTAATAAAATCGGTCGTCGGGAGCCATGGTATAACAATGAGTTGGTGTTGCTCGAGAAACGACGTAATAAGCTTCATCCATTGTATGGATTGCATGGAGGTTAATATTATCCAGATTTTGATAGAGCCCTCAAGGAATTTAAGTGCCTAAACTGGTTCCTTTACAACAACTATGTAGTGCAAATTGAGGAAGAGTTAACATCTTGTCCTAAGGTGTTCTGGAATTTCATTAACAGCAAGAAAAAAGTGGCTGGCTTTTTATGTCTTCTATGTCTTGCCAGAGCTCCGTCGCTAGTCAGCCCTTGGATATTTGTAATCTGTTTGCCAATTTTTTTGCGTCGGTTTATAAACCTGTTCTGTCGTCCGCTATCGTATCTCCAGCTTTGCCCACCTTCGATCAATTTAATATTTTCAAGTTTATCGAGGAAGAAGCTCGGGATTGCTTGCTCCAGCTCGAGGTTGGAAAGAAAAGTAAGTTAGAGAGTCTAAATTTTCAGTTCATTCCTATTAAATGATTGCGTTCCTACCTCACCGATCGTTGGCATTCCGTTAGGATCTTGGGTTCTTACTCCCAATTATTTCATGTGCCATGTAGCGTGCCTCAAGGTAGTCACATTGAATCATTGTTGGTATCATTGTTTATCAACGATGTGGTGCAATGCTTTGAGTTTTCTACTTTTTCGCCCGGGTTTCTAGTTTGTCTGATTGGTAAAGTTGCAGAAGGATTTAAACAGATTGTCCAGTTGGTCAATTAACAATAGACTGGCTCTGAACGTGAGCAAATGTAAGACGCTTTCTTTTAATCGTATGCATCTCCAATTTGGGCGCCATCATACCACTGTCATTCCGGGAGGATTGAGAATGTTTAGAAGCAATTTGCTTTTTCGCACTCCGATGTTTGCCATCCACACGTGCTGTGGAATATGTCCTCCCACCTTATCAGGATCGATGTAATCTTTTGAAACTGCAACGTCTAGACTATCGCCGGGACGTAGCTTCCGCGCGGTACGTGATGGGCTTTTATTCATTGACCTGGTGCCAACAAACTAAAATATTTTATCGATAAATTTTAAAATAGTTTCAGAAATTGTCTTCCATTCTTTATATTTCAACAAGTTGTCAACAACATCACAAGTCATCTACTACTTTATCGAATTTTGTAATATCGTCAATTACTTTTGAATTGGCTATGTTATCTTGGTTTCGGGAAAACGTCCCAAATGTTTTAAACTTCACATTTTTTGTCATTTAAAAATTTTAAAAAGGAAAACTGAAAAATTAAAAATTCGAATTCGAAGAGACTCAATTACAACCAACTAGCCCATGCTTCTAGGCTTTCCCTTGAATGAAACATAATTTACACTAAAAATTGAAGCCAGATTGAGCAAAATTTAGAATTCATAGCAATCATTCAAATTTTGACTAAAAGATTGAGATTAATTTTAATTAGATAAATCTACAATCAATAATAATTTGTCATCGGGCTAGAAAGTCACTATATTGTACACAAACAGTACACATATTTTACGTATGGTAACGTAAGTTTCAAAATTGGTCTAGCAAAGCAATTTACAAAATTATTTAAAGGATATGGATAATTATATGAAATACAATTCGACCATGGAAAGCTTTGGAAAATTTTGAATATTCGCGTATAACTCGACGAAACTACTTCTTAAATCTTAAATTTTGAAAGTTAAAATATTCCAGAAATTCAACAAAAGAAAATCTGAAATTCAATTTAATGAATATTCAAACTTTTAAATTTCAGAAGTGTTTTATCTAAATTAAATTTTAATTATAAGTTTAATTCCGAAAAGTTTGTTTCGATTCTAAATGTTAAAATATTAAGTTAATTAAAATATTAAATTAATTTTAATAATAAATTCATTTCAAAATTCTGACCAAATACGTCAAGCCAAAGATCTACGATATTTAGGATCTTTCAAAATTTAGAATTTATCGTTTTAAAATTTTAGATAAAATTCAATATTTAAAAGCTCAATTCTCAAGTTGTCAGAACTCTCGGATAATGTTCACACTGCGAGCTTGAATATGTATTCAGAATTTTAACAAGAATTACAAATTTTTCAATATTTACTTAAAAATTCTAAATGCAAATCAGTTATTCAAACCGCGATATGAAATACTTGCAACTGCTGAAAATTTAAATTTTAAAGTTTCCAAATTTTAAATTGTATTTGACCAACAATTCTAAAAGATATTATCCGAAATTGCTTCTCCTAAAATTTAAAATTCAAATTTAATTCACTTTTTTAAGCTTTATGTTTATAATAAAATGATTTTGTTGGTTTTTTAGCTTAATTTGTTTTTATTTTAAACTAAAATTAACAAATTAAACTAAAAAAATTTAATATACGGCAATTTTAGGTTTCACAACTTTTAAAATTTCGGAAAACGTCCGTTGATTAGTGCCTAATCAAAGTTCTGCAAAATTTAAGACCTCACACCCATAACAGTCAGAAATAAAATTTCAAAATATGAAATTGTTAGTTCTAAAATCGTAGCTAAAACATTCATCTACAATTGGGGCCCAAGGGCCCTATTCTCGACTTCCACATCCATTTTCTACATTTGGACATTTGTCAAAATTCATAAAAATTGAATTTTTTCGGTACTAAGGGAATATTTCCGAATGGTTATAAGCGGGTGGAAAAAATTCCCCTTATAGGAAAATGTCCATGTCCCATGTTGTATAAACGAATTACAATTTCCGAACGTTTTGATGAATTTTCACAGATGTCCGCATGTGGGAAATGGACGTGGAATTCGAGAATAAGGCCCCAGGTCTAAAATTTCCAGATCTATCCGATAATTTTTAATTTTTATTAGGATTTAAAAATTCGCATACAAAATTTAAAATCTGAATTATAAAAATTTTTACAAATTTATACAAATTTTTAAAAAAATATTGAAATATTAAAGTTAAAGTAAAATCGTAAAATATTAGAGACATCTTGTCAACCTACAGGGGTTCCGGTTTCATGTCTCTGCTTGTCACCTAAATGTAGGTGACAAGCAGAGACGTGAAACCGGAACCCCTGTAATCGCCGTTTATTGAGGAATTGAGAACCGGAACATGTCAATACCTGGTTCCGGTTTCTTTTATATGTGTGTGTGTTATCTTTAAATAAAACTCTTTTATTTATTTTATACTTCTGGTGTGATCACCACCACTGTGTGTATTTCTAATGTCATCCTTTTTCATGTTTCCAATGAAGTTTGTCTTCATTGGTTTTGCTAGGTTTACATTGTATACTTATGCTAGGTTTACATTATGTATTTATATCCTAATACATCTTATATAATACATTACTTCTAGATGGTCCTTTGAGCCAATGTCGAAATTAATTCATCTTCGATTATAAAAATTAAATTCGTGACATACAATTTTTAAAAGCTGAGTTAAATTCACGCTAAAGTAATTTATCTTAGAAATATTGATATCGCGGATTTAATTCATTCCCATAAACAGGTACATTACACACCTTCACGAAAAGTTACTAAAAAAATTTAAAAATTAATTAATTTCGCGCGGAGTTATTTCAATTTTTAAAAATATTACAATTAATTCATTTTTTTCAGCGGAAATAATTCAGGGCCCTGATCTCGTAATATTAAAAACAAACAACGACAATTATAAATTTTATGGAACCTTTGGGGAACCGGAACCGAAACAGTAACAGGTTTCTATAACCGAACCGAAACTTGAAACATTTCAAGGGGTTTCACAGCTGTGGAAATTATTCGAAATTCGTCAGTTTACAATTTCTAAAATCAAAAAATTACGAAATTTGAAGTTTTAAAATGTAATCTCAAGAAAAAATTAATTTAAATTAGACTAGCAAATTTTCCAATTTCATAATTCTTTGTTGAGGGTCAACTGTTGGAGTCAATACATTCTTCAATAATCCTTTTTTATGTCTCCAATAGAAGTTTGGTAGCCCACCATCTTTACTAATTTTTGGTGGCACTTGACTCCGTAATGTTTAGTGCTGGATCAAGGTAAATTTCAATTTTCAAAAATCGACCAAACTGCGAGTTCTTACATAATCGCGAGTTCGTTCACAATTGGGTGTTCCGTTGTTTGCTTTATGTGTATAACAATGACACTGAGAAGAGGAAACCATTGCGCTTCACCAAGGTTCCTTAATTTTTTCCATCACACTTGGGGCGGGACACAAACAAATCATTGTGGAATGGTTCGAGGTTCATACTCCAAAGCTTATTGTAACATTATGTACTTGTTCTTAATCAAAATTGTTTTATTTTAGAGATTTTGAACATTACCATAAAAACTTAAATTTAGAAAATTCTGTTTAGTTTCCAAATTTTAAATCTAATTAAAACTAATTCGGGACCTATAAAATTTAAGTTTACAAAATTAGCATGAAGGCCTGAAATGAAAGGTTACATTTTTTTTTTTTAATTTTTCCATTCTCGAAATTCAGAATTGGTTTAGAAAAGATTCAGAAATTGTCGATTTAACAATTTTAAAACAAGAAAACATTACTTTATACATAATAGGCTACTGCAGGAGGATACACATCTATCTAGTTTTGACAACATTGAAATACCAGAAAGGTTATGTGAATGTTGTTTCAAAGTCAAATCTGTTTTGAATGGAATGCATAAAAATAAATAAATGAACTTACCAGCACAATTGCGAGCATATAAGGAATTGTGTTAGTAAACTCATTTATTTATTTTGCGCAGTCCAGCGATTAAGGACTAATAAAATTTTATTGAACTTGATATGTTATTTCAAAATCCTAAGCCAGGAACATTAGTTTCGAACCGCTAGGCCATATAGAAAGGCTACCAAAAATGTCCAAACATTTTTTTTTGTCTAAAACTACTTAGGCAAGAGCGTCCTCTATTCACAACAATGCGCTATAATTAGCATCCAATTTATGGGTTAAATTCGAAAACATCTATGCACATACCAGAATCCAGCTTCATTGCTATTGCAGTTTTCGAATTTCAAAAGTTCCAGACTAGGGAACTTTAGGGTCCAAAAACTCCTGGCCGTGGCCATCTTTCAAACTTTTACCACTTTATGCTATACTGGACAATATCTGTCTAACCGTAAAGAAATTGAACCACACAGAAATCGCCTATGTCAAATTTAATTAGAGGGATTATCAAGGATCCGCCATATTTTAATAGTTGAAAATATCTCACGAGAACTGAACTCGAGCTTAGAGACCTTCAAAGCTAAACAAAATTGAGCCCACAACGCAATAATCCACAGTTTGTATTCCCATCGGGACCAATAAGGACCGATGAGAAAGGGTCTTAGATTTTGCGTATAAAAACGAAACCGTTTTGTGTGATTTTCGTGTCAAATCGTGGCAGACGCAAATGTGGTGGTTCTGTGGGCCTCTGAACTTTACATTTTTGCCATAGAATAAACACGATTTCACCAACCGGGTTACGTCGGATCATCTCGGGCGATTGTTGCCTGTTGATGTTTTGCAGTAAATTTCTGAGCCAGGTAGTTTATAAAGCTCTAGTTTCATGCTGGAACTTTTTGTGACTTAATTATTGTATTATAGTCGAAATGAGTCTCGACTGCGGCAGTTTCGCGATCTGACGTTTGAGATAGTGTACCTTCGACCACATTATCCTTTTTGTGAATGTGTTGAATATCCGTGGTAAATTGAGAGATGAAATCTAAGTGATACGATTGTCTTGGATTTCGTTCCATTTTTGAATCAATTGCTCTTGTCAGAGGCTTGTGGTCGATGTAAATGGTGAAGTCCCGACCGTCGACAAAATATCGGAAATGTTTAATTTCCAGATATATTGCGAGGAATTCCCAGAAGCATCAGACAACTTCTTCGTGAAAAATCCCAGGGGCTCTCAACATCCTTCATTATACTGTTGTAGAACTGCGCCGACAGCAGAGTTTGATTCATCAATAGTAATGCTGTACTTTGTCTCATTCATGGGTTGTGAAAGTAAAATTATTCTCGACATTTCATTCTTTAGCTTATTAAGTGCATGCGGCCATTTTTCAGGCCAAGAGAAGTTTCTGGGTGTTTTGGGCATTTTGTGTAGTGCAGCCAAGAGCGAGTGAATTGGAGTGAGTATATCAGCAATTTTTGGTACGAATCGGTGGTAGTAGTTTACTATGCCGATAAATTGCTCTATTTGTTTGATTTTTTGGCGAGGTGAAAATTAAAGAAGGTAGAAGGCAGAATACCATTGGTGTTATTTTGAGGCTGAGGAAGTCAAGAGTGCTTGCACCGAAAATACATTCTGAGCTCTTGATGCTAAAATCAAATTTTGATAACTATTGGAATAGTTGTTCTAAATGGAATTTTTGTAGGTCCTCATTTTGTGAGGCCACAGGTATGTCGTCGATATAAACAAAAACGAAGTCTCAGACCAAATATCATCCGGTTGAATTCGACAGGAATTAAATGGTATGCTCTGACAAGATCAATTTTTGAAAAAAAATGTCCAACCATGCAAGTGCATGGAGAAATTTTGAATGTGAGGATCCAATCCATGTATGTCGATGGTCGAGAAATCCAAAACCCTACCATGTGTTGAAACACAGTAAATGCTGCGTTTAAGCGTTATCAATAGTGAAATGGATCGTAGTAGATGTATTAACTCATACCATAGAAGCATTGATTGAGAACTGTGTCTTTGGATCAATAAGCTTCTTGCGTTTTAAATCAACAGGGAGACCAAGTCTAGTTAGAAAATCGGTGCCAATGACTGAACAACTCACTGTGGTAAAATGAAAGCATGCATGAATGTTCTTTTAATTCCATTGTTAACCTGTACCCCAGTAGGCTGCTGTAGATACTGATTGCTGTGCCATTGGCGGCCGATAAGGGTAGTCTAGAATTTTTTAGTTTACAAGTGAAGAATTTTCGGAAAAGGATAATAGAGTACGCACCGTTTGGTTATATGTGTATGTAAGCCTTTTATTTTGGAATGCTTTTATCGATTTCCATCACCATTACGGTGATCGGCTCTTTGAACTTATATGGCTTCGTGCATTTTTGAGCTAAAGCACCAAACTTTTAATGATACCAGCAAACATCTTGCCGGGTTTTTGAGTTGGTTCGATACCTGGACTGCGATTCAAACCCCCGGCCTCCCGACCACCTGCGAGATCGATTGGTCAATTTGGATAGCAAGACCTCAATCTTTATAATTCACTCTTAGCTGTCACGACTCGCAGAAGATGGACGGTTTCCATCGCGCTTTATTCAACTTATCTGCAGTTTTGGCCATTTCGTCTACGGGTTTGTCCTCTTCTTGCGGCATTAGCACGAGACGGATAAACTCTGGAAGCTTTCGAATCCACAACGATTTTATCATCTGTTGATTGAAGTTTGGTGAGCTCAGACATATAAATCTTCATGATTTCACATAAATTCTTCCATGGGCCAAATGACCCGTTGCGTTAGTTAGGCCAAATTATACATGTTTCTCGGTAAAAACAAAAACAAGAGAAGAGTAAATATTGAAAAATTTATTAGAATTAAAGGTTTAAAACGGGTCACTTGACCCGTCGTTGTAGGTTTAGTGTTAAATTACTATTATTATTTCAATAAAATACGAATTTTGCGATTTTAACAAATTGGCAAAAAAAAACTGCCTCTATCACATTCTACAACAACTTCCATTTGGATTGAAGATCAAAAATTGCAAAAAAACACAATTTTTCAAATTTCTCACTAAACTCGGTCGATTGACCCATGTAGTGGTACGAGCGGTTTGCAAGAGGATATTATATTTTCAATTGTCGAATACATATGAGGAAATATGTAATATTCTTTCATGCGATTGTAAGTTCGAAACAGGCCCTGGTGACCTCCAAGAGGAGATGTATGAAATTCTGGTACAAGTTGGTTTATTTCTGTTTCTTCATTTAAATATTTTATGTTACCTTTTTCATGCTTACGAGATTGATTCTCATCTGGTTTATTCAAGACTATTGTTCATTATTAACGAAGGACTCTCTACGCTATTTGTATTATTTAAATGAAAATCGAGAGATTCAGGGCAACCGGATTTTTGGGTTGATGTAAAAGTTTGGATTATATTTGAATTGCCTAGCGATGAAGAAGCCAAAGTTGTACTCATTTTAGGGTCGTCATTCATTTATGGAGATCCTACTTAGCGCATCGGCGTTTCTGTTTTTTGTACCAGGTTTATGTAAAATTGTATAATCATAGTCATCCATTTTAATTCTCTATCGCTCCATCAAGCGTGAGGATGGGTTTTTCAAATTACATAACCAAATCAGCTTTTTGTGATCCTTAACAATTGAAAATTTGTTACCATACAAATATGGCCGAATATGACTTACCGACCACACAATGGGCAAGCAACTCCTTCTCAGTCGTTGCATAGTTTAATTCGGCTTTGTTTAGGGTGCGGCTTGCAAATGGAATGGGAAGATCATGAGATTCAACAAGCTGTGCTAAAACGGAACCAATCGCGAACAATAGCATTTTTTAATATGTTAAACGAATTCTGGCACAATGCGTTCCAGACGAAAGTTTGATTCTGCTTCAATAATGAAGTAAGTGGTTTCGCTAAACCAGCAAAATTTGGAATATATATATATAACCAAACCCAACTAAACCTAAGAAAGATTTGATATATCCGTTGTGTTTTGAGGGATTGGAAAATTGTCGACGACTATAATTTTTATTTTCATCCGGTCTAATGCCGTTGGGAGTCACTATGTGTCTAAGGTAAGTAATTTCTTCCCTTAGAAATTTATATTTTTCCAGATTAAGTTTTAGGTTGAATTTACGAATTCGATCAAAAACTCCTCTAAGTCTTTTATTATGTTCTGCGAGTGAAGAATAAGATCCAAAAGTGACAATATCATCTAAATAGACTAAGCATTTGATATTGTTTAGTCCACTTAGGACATTATTTATCATGCGTTGAAATGTCGATGGGGCACCTTTTAAACCAAACGGCATTCGAACAAATGGAAGCAGTTTTTTCTCTATCCGATTTTTCCAGATTTATTTGGTGATAGCCGCTATAAGGATCAAAAGACGAGAAATATTGCACACTTCCAAGTTTATCCAAAATATCCGAAATATTTGGTAAAGGGAAGATATCATCAATGGTTACATTGTTGAGCCTACGATAATCAACAACCACATACCATTTCTTTTGATTGCTGGTGGTTTTTTTTTTGACACAACCAAGTAATGGAAAATTCCAAGGACTTACACTATTTTGAATAATTTCATCCTTGAGCATTTGGTTTATTTGCTTTTGAATTTCCAATTTTATAGAATGGGACTGTCGATATTGCCGTACGTGTATAGGTTTTACATTAGGTAGTGTACGAACATGATGAGTATTGACACTTGTTGAAGTCAAAACGTCGCCTTCGAGAAGGAAAATATCGTTATATTCCCAAATTATTTCATTTATAGTGCGATATTATTCTGTATTCAAGTGCTTTAAATCTATTAAAGAAGAGAGAGTGTCTAACCTATTATCAATGACGTTATTCCATTTTTGTACTTGATAAATATAGTATTTGTTTAAAGGTTCAACTGTAATGTTGAAATCGGTTAGAGTATCTTCATCTTCAGAAATATTTATGATAGAGATGGGCATAGAATTTTTTTTAATTTTATGAATTGAATTCGATGTGAATACGGAAAGTGCTATCTCCTGTGACAATCAGACGAATTCTGACTTATCAACAGAGTTAACTGTCACTGTAATGATGTTCTCTTGGGATAAACTTAACGGGAACAACTTGTTTTAAAAAATCAATATTGCATTTATAATTATTGAAAAAGTTTAAGCCAATAATACCTGTACAAGTTATGGGGAAAGAATCAGATACTACTCGAGAGTACACTCGAGAGTACACTCTTGTATATGATGGTTCATACGTTTGCAATAAGCACAACGAATTACTGAAAATGATTTAATTGATTTGACCTGATTGTTTTTCTTCTAATAGCACTGATTAATTTCATGACCCACTTTACGACACAACTGACAAATTTTTTTATGTTGTGTTTTTGGAGTAAAAGAGGAAGGCTCTGGTGTGCGAATTTTAGAACAATGTTTAAGGATAGTTTCTTCCTGGATTGCCTGATTTACGGCTTCGTTTAGCTTTGATCTAGATTGATCTAGATCCTTCTGGAATAAATGAAGGGTAATATGTGCATTAAGATCTCGTATTGTTTTAGCTGATGATTCACTGAAAGAAATGATTGCTCATATTGATTACAATAGGTATGAAATTGAGCAAAAAAGCTGCTTAAATATGCGCTAAGCAAAGTTTGTCTCATTTAGAGAATAATTTTAAAAAAACCTTGATAATTCATGGTTTACAAAAATGCTAAAATTGAGAAATAAATATATAATCGAAGTAAAGTACGATTCTTCATTTAAATCTAATACTCTTAATATCAAAATTTTGTAGTTTATAAATTGTAAATGTGTTCAAAAAAGTAATCTCAATTCATGAAAGTGTAGCTTGTTTTTAAGAATAAAAAAATTAATTTAGGAATAATATGTTTGCAAATCATCAATAGTTTTTATTACGTTTGCTCAAAATATGAATAATTTTGTAATAATTGAGACTAAAGTGATCAAGATTATATTTTTTTTTCTGCTTGATTGATGAAAAATTATATTCATGTTGATGTTAATATTCATAAATGATAAGAAAATTCTCTTGATAAGAAATCATTTGAGAACAACATTCATGTCATTTGAGCTTACTGTACATGACTTGAGACTAAAATTCACAAAATTTGAGCGAGTGAGTTTTCATTTGAGACGAAAAGCAGTAATATTAAGAAAAGTTTCCTCAAGTTGAGACTAAAAATCATAAAAATTTGACAGGATATGATATCATTTGAGATGAAGGGCAATGTTATTGAAACTACTGTTCTCAATTTGACATGTTGGGTAAGGTTTGTTTTGAGAATACAGAAGATGTTATTGAAACCAGAATTCTCAATTTGAGATGTTGGTTGATTTTAGAATACAGTAGAAATTATTTGAGACTCCACTTCACATTTTGAGACTATGATTTCCATTCTCGTATTCTTGTATCAGAAATATTGACGATTATTATATGGTTAGTAATTCTCCATTTAAGAATAAAATATTTCCATAGTGAGCGTTTAAATGTTAATAAAAATAAATACATAAAATACTTGATTTAATTATTTTTTTTACTATTTATTTATTAAAATAAAATAAATTATTTATTATTATAATCAAACATAACGTAATGTTCTTATTCTAATTTATTATTAAATAATAATAAGTTTATAATTTTTACATATAATTTTGTATATTTTATGTAAATTTTGTATATTACAATAAATTATATTTTGCATATGGTTTTCCATTCTTAGTTTTCCTCAATATTGTTAATTTTAAAACTACTTCATTTAATTTAAAAATCTGGTAGGTACTCTAGTAATTTTTAATTTTTAATATGTTCCGAAGATTGTAAGAGAATTCAATCCAGTTTCGAACTGATGAGCTTATGATTATGAAAAAATCAATCCTCTCATCAGGCCGCGGCGACTGGACTGACTATACCACAATTTACATTCTATATATACAGAATGTCCTGTGCTTTATGTACTAGCGAATCGTACTAATACAGATAAATTCAATTACAATTTTTTCTTCTTCACGACAATCTCGAATTCTCTTACAATCTTCGGAACATATTAAAAATTAAAAATTAAATAAATAGAATTCTGTCTATTAGCCGGTTTTCGTTGAATTACCGTTCGTAAATACTAAAATGTTTCTACGTGTTAATAAAAAAAAAACACATTTAAAAGTGTCGTAAGACCGGTAGCATATTTAGAAATTACAACAATTAATTAACATTCAACAAAAATTAAAAAGTACTCTAGTAATGTTTTTTCAGTTAAATATATTTTGTAATGATTTTGTTTGTTGCTATGTTTTGTGCAATTACAATTACTTCATTATTCTCAACTAAAATATGTTTTATATTATACAGTTTTATTTCTAAATTATTATTTTAATAAAAATATAATTATCAATTCATACGAGTAATATCAATTAATAATAATCTAATCTAATTCATGATTGTTTTAATTGATAAATAATTATCAATATTAATAATTAATATAATTTAAATTAATTTTTAATTCATTTACAGTCATTTAAAAATTTGTTATTTTATAAAAAAATTGTTTTATGAATGTCCATACCTTGACCGATTCAAACGGTTATTTTTTGTCGAAGACGAAGAACAGTTTAAAGCAACAATCGACAGCGGCCATCAAAGAAGAAAATTTGTAGAGAATACCATCAAACACCGTAACGTATTCCCATTCTGTATCCCGTCCCACTGCCATCACCAAAGATAGATTTTCAAAATCTATATCGACCTGGAAAAAAATTACTATATTATTATAAGTATAAATTAAATATGAAAATATGCCCCTTCCTACCAGTCTAAACACTTTGTCCGATTTAAAAAGGCTCCACTCGTTCAGAAAACTAGTAATTTTTACGATGGCGAGCTTAATCTGTGTAGTTCCTCTCGTCTTCCCACAAATGTTGACTGCCACTTCAACTCGACGGCTTCCCACGGTTCGTGAAAGCAACTTAGCCACTTCTTGTTCGCTAAATGCGTTTCACTTACCTTAACTTCACTTGTAAATTTTGATGACTCGTCTGCCAAATAAATTCATTTTAATAATTTTCATAAATTTTAAAATATTTTAATTAAGTATTCAATATTCACCTGATGATTTAGAACTTCGGCGTTTACGGCTGGTAAATATACCTCACTTTAGATAGGTTTTTTGAGGTTAGATTTTTTTTTTCTTTTTTAAACCCCTAACGATATCAAAAACTAGACTTCTTGACGAATTTTTTCGTGTGCTCAAAAAATTGTTTTCCCCAAAATTGAAATGGGCAGAGGAGAGGGGTGGCCGATTTGAAAAGGAATTCCCCATATATAAAAATAAAATATTTTTTAACACAAGTCTTCACTGATTGAATTCTTCAAACAAACTGAATGAAAACAAGAGATAAATGTAATTGATATGTTGTTCCAACGATAGTATGAATAGTAGGTATTCTCAAAAACATAAGTTAATTCAGTTTCAAATTATTGATGTTATTCTCAATTTAAGGATAAGGCAAGAAAAACCTGCATGAATGTACGTATTTAGTTTCATATTGATATTAGTATACATCACTGGAGTATATAATGTATTTATATAATTCATTTCATTGGGTATGTATCATCTTAAACTGAGACTACTACAGTCAAATTTAGTAGTTGTAAACTGTTGATTAAATTAAAATTATGAATAATGCTAAGAAATGAAAAATTAAATTCTTGATGTGATTCTAGTTATGCATACCTATATGAACACGTTTCTTTATACAGATTGAGCAATGCTGAATAACAACTATGAAAACCATCTGTACTTATTTATAATTTAATGATTAATTGGCGCATATGTAAATAAATGGAATATGTTGTTCCTAAATCACTATGCATATTATAATTTTAATCCGTTTATGTGTTTTTTACCATTATCTATTTCACTACAAATGATATGAGTGCAGTTTCAAACAAAACATTTCAATGGCTTCCATTGCCGTTCTGCGGATTTCGATATTGAAACCATTAATGGAAATTGGCCAGTTGGTCAATAGGTGGTGAATCTCAATGTAACAATTATAGTATCTAAACATCATTCCATTTATACCAGGACAGAGATTTTGTATAACATTTTTTCCGATATTCGACAAAAATCGATTTTTTCAACTTTACTTGTGAATTAGCTTATACAAAATGTATGCATAGTAGCCCGGAAATATACGTAAATATAGTTGAGCATTCAATAATTGGTCGAATATCAAAAAAAAAAGTGATGTTACAAAATCTTAACGCTCAATTACTCCTAAAACCTTCAATTCATTTCAGTAACCATACATCATACTACTTTTCAAATCAATCTGACAGTGGTTAATAAAGAGTAAATGCATATACGGTGCTGCAGTATGAGGTATATACGCTATTTGGAACTTCATAATTTATTAAGAAGGAAAATATTGTTACTGCGTGGAATTTAATTAACAAAAATTCTAAATGAACCCGTATACACTATACAGTATCAACACAAAACCCGTCATTATAGACTCAAAGTTCTGGTCATTGTTTTGTTGAAGTAATAAATTGTCATTATTAAGGAAAACTAAATAAATTTGGCCAGAAATGTCATATTATTCATTTGTGGCTAAACTGATGATGATTTAATCATAAAATAGAAATACGTTTTTAGGAAAACGTTCACAGTTGTGCTATGTAGCAATGCTGTAAACATGATTCGCCAAATATTGAAAGACATTAGTTTTCTTAACTTGATTCTAACAGTTTAGCAAAAACAAGAATAATGTTGCATAATTTCTAAAATTCGTCACGTTTTTTTTAAATTATTAATTGTCAATGGAATTTATTTGAGAATAAATGATTCAAACCAAAACTATATTAAAATGGCCAATCAAGAAAACCAATTTTTTCAATTTAATTTCAAATTTTTTACTTCAATCGTGACTAAATGCTGCATAATTTTATAAAATTGATAAAATTATCATTTGAAGCATACAAGTCTCCAATTCAAATTGATAATACTTTACTAATTATGTATTTTTGCATGCTGTCAAATGGAGAATATAATAATCAATTTGTAAAAGCACGATTGTGTAGAAAAATTGGCATTTCGTCTTCATTTGTGCATACAGATCTTGATGTGATGCATTTTAGACTTGAAAATTGTTAAATTTTTATTTTGTGCATTTGAGTATTAGATACTCTTAATAATAGAATACGATTTCTTTCAGTGTTGACCTTGAGAAGCGATACAAGCTTCATTTAAATCGTGAACAAGCATCTCAACTCTAGTGGTATAAGTAGGAACATCTTCACCTCTGCTCTGTCTGATGTTAAGCCAACTCCATTTGAACTTGGCCAATAGAACGGCTCTCGGAAAATTCCGCTGTTAAAAGTTTCTTAAAGTCAGCGAATGTTTTTATATCAGCATATCGAACGACATCATAAGCTTTTCCGTCTAATTTTTGTTTAAGTAATTCTATGAAGGCAGGTTTATCGGCGTCAAGTAAAGTTTTAAATATGAAAGTTGCGCACGAGCAGAATTTATGTAGTTCTCTTGGGTCGCCGTTAAAATTTGGACCAAGTTTTAGGACATATTTCGCATCAAAAGCGGCTATATTAATTTCTTCGGAATGTTCACTCTGATTAATATTTGAAAGTTAGGAAATCGTATCGGAAGATGTGGGAGGGAAATTGGAAATAATTTGACTATTTAAAATGTTGTGTTCAACGGGAGGATGTGGTTCGGTATTTATTACGACAGTTCGAAGACGTAATAGATTTAATGATGAGTTTAGGTCATTGTCAGGTTCATTGAATTGTGATGATGAACTGTAGCTGTGTCACATTTACTTTATTTGTTGATTTCTATGTGGTCGTAGTTGTATCTAGTTTCCTAATGATGGCCTTGCACCGGAATGAGAATGAACACGAGGCTTTGATTGTTGCAAAGTTATAAATTTTTATATAGCGCCCATAAACTTATGAATGAGGGATTTTGTAATGTACTGTACATGTATGCGATATTTATGATTTCCGTTAATTCCAGAACGTTCTTGTAACTGATTAAGTAAAACTTTTTAATTTCATTCAAGAATACGTTTAACGTAAAAGTTTCAATATTTTTTTTTTAAGTTTTAGGTTTTAACATAAATTAGATTTATAACTTCACTATTAAATTTTTTTTATTCATTTTATGCACATTAAAGTTTCAAAGTTTATAATTTAACACTAAACTTCTTTTGTTTTAACACATGTTTAGAATTCTGGTAAAATCTTTACCGTCGCCACCAATTGTAGTGGTACAGAGCGGTTTGTACCAATGGTCCATGGATCATTTGGGCATTTAGGCAGCCTTCCGTATATTAAAACAAATTACAAACAATACTATATAATTATGTTTCTATTATTTCAAACTATTTATTATTATTTATTTTATAACTTTAATAACAAATTTGGTATGATCTTCATACCGCGATCCTTTTTCACATTCTCATTTTACATTTTTATTTTAATCTACAAAATACGTCGGTTGAAGATCATAAAAAATACCAATTTACATTTATATAATTCATTTACAGTAAATATTTAAAATTTATTGAATGTTATCTTGTAAAGTTGGTGCTTTTCCTCACACCCAATATTTTTATTTATTAAGTTTTTAGGGTTTTGAGGGTGTCCCGATGAAAAAAATTTACATTTTGCCCCCATACAAACTAGAAGAGTTCTCAAGTTTAACCAAAAATTGCATTAACAATATAGGCAGTGTTTCATTTTATTGCGGTGGTTGTCTGTACCAGGATGCTGTATCTTTTAAAATTCTATCTAAATTAACCTAAAATTTGAAAATTTACAATTCTTAACTTTTGCAATATCCCTGTATTCGTGAGTCCCAAATTTTTTAATCAATGAGGACAAAAAGCTAGCGAGAATCTAAATAAAACTATTAAATAACTCGGTAGCGAATATAAAATTTAAAAAATGTTTTATCGATAAACCATCTCGAATTCGTTGTATTAATAATGTTAATCGATTAAAATTTATTTTATTGCAAATTTGCAATTTATTGCTTTTTAAATGCGCGACAGTATATCTTCTTAATTCAATAAGTTATGATAATCGGTATTCTTTTGGTTTTTCTATTTACGATGCCAGTTCAATCAACTGTTTAGCTTATTTTAACTGTGTTTCTGTTTCAAGCAATTTATCAATCAATTTCAATTTGATATTTAATGATAAATTTGATCTGCCGATTTCAATTAAAAGATATGACAGTTTGTCTATTAAATCTGTTAAAAGCGATATAAGGAAATCCGAGATAAATCATAAAGATTTATAAGAAATATTTAATGATAGGTTAGACGTACAAAAGCAATAAAAAAATTAATTAAAATTAGTTTCTCTTCTTTGTATTGACGAAATTGCGGACAATTCGATCAGATAAACTTGATTTCGTGCTTTATTTCCCGAAGAAGAAAAATGCGATTTGTATTGGAAACTCTATCAATTTTGATGGCCTAGTTATTTGAATTGAACCCGTTAAGCACTTATTGAAACTTCCCTGCTGATACTACAAAAAAAAAATTAAAAAAATTCAAGGAAATAACAAAATTTTAATCTTTCAATTACAAAACATTACATTGCAACATAGACTAAATGGTACAAAAGAAAGTATTAACATCTCGCTATAAATAACAACAATTATTATTAAACAATAACAGCAACAAAATTAGAAAAAATACAATTTCAAGAAATATCATCTTAAACATAAAAAAAGCAACCGTAAAATATACCCCACCATATGCGCCACCACCAAACAAAACTTAACAAAATTTATTCAATGTACACTCTCACGTATTATGCAAGTTCATAACTAACTATCGCGATACTATCACGATATATTATATTTATATTTTTTGTAAGTCTTTCATTTCACATTGAAAATTAGTTTTGTTGTTTTTTTTTCCAACATAAAGATGATACACTTACACAAAGGTAAATCAGCCAGCACCAAAAGCATGAGTTAAACGCGAAATATACAATTAAATTACAAAAAAAAGAAAACGATAAAAAAAATTACGATACATCCATAATTTAATTTCTTTCTAAAATAAAAAGTTAAAAAAAAAAGCAAAAACAACAACAACAAAAAATTGAAAAGCAAAAAGATGTTTTATATTTCATTTAAGATTATGAAGAAGTTCGGTTCGGTTCGTTGGTAATTAGCCGCGCGCACCATACCAATAATAAAATTAGGCTTCAGTGAATATTTAGACGAAAATTTGGTTTTGTAAAACGGTTAATTATTGTAATAACATTTAGTGATTTTGTGTTATTTTTTTTTTTTTTTTTTTTGTGGTGGACTTTATAAGTGAATCCTTTAATAATAGTGACCATAAATAGTGTATTGTGAGTGTATGTGACTAAATATTATGAAGTGAAAATTGCAACAAAAAATTATGTTTTTTAAAAATTATTTTTCATCTTATCATTATGACAATCAATATCAATATCACGAGTTACGGTAATAAAATCCGGGAAAATGTTTTTGTGATAATAAAAACTGTTGTTTTTTTGCTAATAACATAATTTTTGGTGGTTTATGTGTGAAAATTAATCAAACATCATAAAAATCTAACTAAAAACAAAAATGGATTAACAAAATCATCATCTAACTACTAAATACATAAAAATATAACAACCAACATTTTTTTTTTTTGGATATGCAAAAATCTTAATGGATAAGATGTAAAGTTTTTTAATTAAATTATTTTTATTTAATTAAGATTAACGTTAATCAGCGACGATAAACCAAAATTGGTCTCTTCTGTGTGTCTGTCCATTGTTGTGATTGGCGTTAATTTTAAGTAATAATCATTGTTGTGTGTAGAAACACAAAAGTCTGGAAATTTAATTAAATTTTTTTAACAGTACATAATTGGCTTGGTAACGCTTTCATTTCAAAATTAATTTTTTGTTTTTGTTTTTATTGGGAAATATTTTTTTTTTTTTTAATGTTAATTTACAAATAAGTGTTAAATAGTTAAGAATATAAAAAATTATGCAGCTGTTTACTGATATGTTGCGATAAAACTGTATATGATTTGACCAAATATGTGATTGTGAATGGATTAGCGTGAAATTTTTAATTTTATGAGAATATGCTTTTCACAGTAATCATTATTAATTATAATTATTAAGGAAATTTGTTGAGCCATCAATAAACATGAAGAATCTAAAATGAATTATTAACTGTCCAAAATATTATTTTTAAAGAGTTTAGAAATCTATGAAATTGTAAATCTTGATAAGCAAGATTTTAGATTTAGATACAATATTTTGGAGAGGGCTTTTAAGTGGTTTGAATGGAGAAGCATACTAAAAATATTGTTATTGAATTAATTCTGAATTAAAAAAGCTAAAATTGGCTTTGAATGTTTTTGTCGCTTTCTTTGAAAACCTTTACTTGTCTATCCCCAATGAAATTGGGGAATCTCTTAAAAACGAAGCTTATATTCGAATCTACGAATCTACAATTTAAAAGATACAACAATTAATTTAAACATTTTAAAATCATTAACGGTCTTCGATTACAAATACTAGCTTTGAATACTAATTTTGAAGTAGCTTAAATTAATTTGAAAAAAAAATGGTTGTTTGTTAACTTTATTAATACATGAAGAGTTAAACTTTGTTTGGAAAGGTTTTAAAGTTTTCTTTAAAAGCGTTTACTATTCCAAATTGACAGTTTCTAAAAATTTGGAAACTAACATTTGAATCTTTCAGATCTCTTTGAATGGAAGGAATATAAGGGGGAGTTAAGTTCTACAAAAATTAACTTAAACATTTTAGACTCAAAATTTCAAAGTAAAAATAAAATCTAAGCGTTCAGATTTTCGTTAAATAATTGTAGCAACTAATTGAAAATAAAAATTATTCGAAATAGTTTATTCTAAAAATGTAAATTCCATCCATGTTAAAAATTTAAAAATTCAGAAAATTTAGATTTCAAATTCTAAAACCCGAAAAAGTCTCCGAGCTCACGTTTGTTGTAAGATTTATTAAGGGAATTCGTTGAGCTTTAAGCAACGTGAAGAATCTAAATAGGATCATTTTTGTACGATTTTTAAATGCACTTTTTCAGCTTTGAATGCAATATTTTGAATTAGCTTTTAAGTGATTTGACTGAAAAGTTAAAACTTTGCAATTTATGCAGAATAAGCATCAAAAAAGTTAATCTTAACTTTGAAAGCTTACTTTGAAAATTTTATTTTTGAATCGTATTTCTACTCCAATGAAAATCGTTTTTCTGTGAATTAAAAAATTATTTTCGAAAGCATTCAAAATATCTATTCGGATAAAGTATTTTGAATTTTGATTATAAAATAAAAATAATTTAAATTTATTTCAGAAAATTTTTAATTATTCAAAATTCTAAAAAAATTTAGAAAAAGCTTAGATAATTTCTAATAAGTTGAAAACTAAAATTTGAAATTTCCATATATATTCTCCGTCTGAAACTAAATTTATAATTTTGTTACACATACAAAAATTAAAAAAAAAAAATTTAATTCAAAATTCTAAAAAATTCTGTAAATACCAGAGTTTAAATTTTTCGTTCTTTTATCGCTTTTTCTAATTTTTCCCGATTTCATTCCCAATTTATATTTTTTCATTGTTCGTTTGTGTTCCCCTTCTCTAGTGAGAAACACAAACAAAAAATATATCACTCCTTTGGAATAGACAAATTTTTTGTTTAGAGAAAGGGAATGAAAGAAATATAAATATCGTTCCGTTTCTTCACTAAAGAATGATAAAAAAAAAAAATCAACGTCAGTTCCATAATAAAGAACGAAATATTTTTGAATAAACGAATCGCTCCTTGATAATATGAAATTAATTTAAAAAAATTCAATCAATATAATAATTATACGTGTACTAATATTAAAACATAAGCAAACGAATTTTATTTATCACACTATTATTTTTCTAACTAAATTTAATAGTTAAGTATTTTTTTAGTATTCCTCCTCATACTCAAAATTTGAATTGCATTTTACGATTAAAATATCGTTAATCGAGTCTGCAGATAAACGGCTTCGTTGCTCAGACATTAAAGGATTTAACGAATTAAAAACATCGTTCAACACTAAATTGGGTGCACAATTTTTGCAAGCTTACTTAATACGGGCAATTTTGATTGCATGACCATCTACTAATCAAAACCTTGGTGTTTACGTCCAATCGTCGTGGGTGGTAATTTTCTATTTCTCGATCACCTTGCTCCTGTGCGTTGTTTATAGGCTAATTTATTTCTGTCTGTGTGAATATATACTCATTTAATAATTTATTGAGATCCATCGAAACTGAAGATGCAGATGACGAAGATGGATAAGGCGTCAATGTACTTATGGTTGAACGTACTCAGTTTGCTCCGCTCCTTCGAAATGTTTGGAATGGTCGTGTTTTAAATTATTTATACATTTCTTTTTGTTATCCTCCGACACCATAAAATTAAACCGCAGATCCAATAACATTGTGGTGGAAATAATTTGATTTTCAATTAAATTTTTCTCACGCTGTTATTTTTGCTAATAAGATCTGTGCCAATGGGTGTGCAAGATTTTTAACTTAGAGTTTTAACTCTAACCAAATTTTAAGAAAATCGCCAATAACTTAATTGAGTTTAGTTTATTTAAAAACATCAAGAAAATTTACAGCGAAATCGGCAGAAAAAAATTTATTTTTGCAAAACAAAATTGTGAAACAAAAATGCATTCTTTAAATTACCACTCCCAAAATAGGGAACGAAAAAAAATCTATATTAGTGTGTTTCGAAAAAACAAAAAGGAATAATTTATATATAATTTATAATATCAATAGTTAAAAGAAGAAGTAAGCAAAAAATGAAAATAGCGTTCCTTTTCTCGGAAGCGATATTTATTTATTTTTAATATCTTTCCTTGTGGAACGCATTTTTTTTTATTTGGTTTCTATCGCTCCACAAAAACAGAGAGGAGAACGAAATGTTTTGTTTTTTTAAACTCTGACAGTTTACGCTAAAATTTTAATTTCATTTTGAAAAATTTTAAAATTCAGTTATATGAGATTTTAAATTTCAAATCGGCTGAATAAACCGTCAAAACACATAACATTAGTATATATCGATATTTTATCTATTTCGGGAAATCAACCATATTGAGTCAATTTTTGAGAAATTAAATGAAAATTTAGATAATATGGTTGGTCCGCTAAAAATGGCATTTGCTTAACATTCTGTCAGTGAACAGGGGTCAGGCGTGTTTCAAGTTGAATTAAAAGCTTTTAGGCCAATGAATATGCCTGTTTTTAAATGTTTAAAATAAAAACCAGATGAAAAACGGTTATGTTTAGGGAATTTATTATGGCCTGATTGTTTTTAGCCCTAAAACGGTTAATAGGGGTCAGGCTGACCCGAAAATTTGTTCATATGGTACATTTTGTTTGTAAAAAATTGTAGTCCTCACAATTGGTAAAAGTTGTTGCCCTGAAACGCACAGAAAGCAGACGTGAAGCAAAATCCACAATTTCGTATAACTCGAAAGCAATTGTTTTTCATTAGAGCTATGAGTATATTTGACATCGAAGAGTATATTTGATATCTAAGTGTAAATCATTTAGTTTATCAAAATCACCAATTTAGGATTAACAATTAATGAAAATTTATGCTGGAATAAGTATGCGGAAAAATTAATTCAATTCTGTTCAATTCTGCACAGTTTAAAACTCCATAAGCGTATATGTGGTGCCACTGAATTGAGAATCTATTTAGTAAAATCTCGTATTCTTCCCCATATAAATTATTGCGAAGTAGTTTATTCAAACTGCGATGTCGCGAGTTGGCATGCTTTGCAAATTTCATTTAATAATGCTCTCCGATGTTTACAATCTTAATCATTATGATCATGTCTCAGGTTTCGCCAAATCTATTCTTGTACATAATCAGTCCTTGACGCACTATCTAATTTTTAGGATGGTTTTATTTATTTTCGAATTGATCAAAATTCGTGAACCAAAATATCAATTTGATAAGATTGAGCTTAGCCTCCTTAATTAAAATATTTATTTCAAAAAAAATTATAAAATTTAATTGTACCCAGGAAAGCAGCCCAAAGCAAAAGCAATAAGCCTTAAATTGTTTCTTGAAATTTTCTTAATTATTTAAAATTTTGAAACTGTCAAAAAATTTGGAAACTTATTTCATAAGTAAGGAATGTAAGGGGAATTGCATAGTCTAAAACTACCCTAAAGAAATTTGCTTTTTTATATACATATTAGAAAGCAATTTCCAAGGCGTTCAAAATACCTTTTTGAATTTTAATTGTAAAAAAAAAATATTTCCAATTTATTACAGAAATTTTTTAATTCTCTTTAAATCTAGAAAAAAATGCCGATTCTAAAATTTCAGCTCTTCCAATTCCTTCTCAAAGCTTAACAAAGTTTAGAATGTCCGATCTGATAAAATTTCAAATTTTAAAGTCAAAACTATAAAATTCTCTAAAGCTTCAAATATTCAAGATATTTCAAATTTTAAATTGTATTTTTCAAATCGGCTGAATAAGTCGGCAAACTAGCTAAAACTAACATTAGAAGCTCTTAGCACTTTTCTTGAAAAGCTTTGCTGTTGAATCCCATATTTTATAACAATGATATATTTCTCTTTAAAAAATTGTATTTTCAAAAGCATCCAAAATATAAATTTTCGAAAGGGAATTTTAAATTTTGATAGTATCCAGAAATTATCCTAAATTTATTCCTGAAATTTTTTTAATTATTGAAAATTTTAAACTATGCTAATTTTAAAATTTCAGATAATCTAATTTATATGCAAGGTTTTACGTAGCTTTGGACCTCAGGTTTGAAATTTCTAAAAATTAGAAAGAAAATTTCAAATTGTTAGTTTTTAAAATGTTGGAAACTCAGGTCTGAATTCTCGGACCTCTTAGAAACTAAAATTATCATTCCTATTTTATATAGGAAACGAAGGAATGTAACGGGAATTTTATGCTAAAAATTTAACTTACAAATTTTAAATCCAAAATTTTGAAGTAAACTTTCTGTTATTCAAAAAATAATTTGATCTGATACAACTAAGATCAAAAAATGTAAGGGTGCAGATCCGAAAATACAAATTATTCGAAATTGTTTGTTCTAAAAATTTTAATGTCATTTTCAAACATCTACAAATTTTAGATTTCAAATTTTAAATTCGGAAAAATCGAGCTCACATTTGTAGTTTTAAGATTTACTAAGAAATTTTGTTGATTTTTAAGTAGCAAGAAGTATCAAGAAAGTTTACGAAATTTGGAAACTAAGTTAAACTTATCTAAAAAACTTATCTCTTCTTATTCGATATTGCCAATCTTAAACTAAAATTAACTTGGAATTTTGAGAATCAACATAAAGAAACAGTATGGTCTAAAATTTTCGTTTCGTTTTCGAAAATGAAAAAATTTAGAATTTTTAACGTTCGCCAGAGCTTTAAGTAACACAGATACTCCAAATTGAACCCTTTTTAAGTTAAATTCAATCTTTTGCAAATCAAATTTTTATCGCCAAAGTATAATTTAAAGTGCAAAAGGATAAATGTAGAGTGCAAAACCTGTATAAAGAATCTAGAATAAATTGTTGAATGCCAAAAAAAAAAAAATTTAAGGAGATTAGAAAAGTAAGAGATTGGATGAGCGAGGAGCTTTTAATCGATTATTTTGAATAAAACGTCAAAGTGGCTAAAATTTATTTTGAAAGCTCTTGACGTATTTTACTAGGATTCAACCTACTTTTAACTAAATTAATTTCACACTCCCAAAATTAAATTTTTTCCAGAAACTGTCTAATTATTCAAAATTCTAAGAAATTCTAACAGGAAAATTTCAGCTCAGTTCTGAAATTACAAATAAAATTTCAAACTAGCGCGGATCTAAAAACTAATTAAATAATTTGAATTTCAAATTTCTGAAATTCCGAAATTTTAGTTCTCAAATTTTAAAATCAGAAAACCAAGTTCAAGCTCATGCTTATTCTAAGATTTATTAAGCAAATTCGATGAGCTTTAAGTGGAGAATCTAAGCAAGGATAAGTTTTGAATGTCAAAAGTATTATTTTTAAATTGATTAGAAAACTATTAAATTGTAAAACATGATGACCAAGCTTTTTTCAGTTGTAATTACAACATCTTTTAAGTAGTTGCAACAGCTTTTAAAAGTTAAAACTTTATGAACGAATTCATTCTGAATAAGCCGTCAAAATAGCTAAACTTAAACTTAAAAGCTTAGTTCGAGTTCACTTTTTTTCTAAGATTTATTCAGCAATATCGTTGATCTTTAAGTAACAAAAAGGAATCAAGGAAGAAGATTTCCTGATACACTTCTCAAAGTTCAGATCTGAAATTCTAAATATTTAGAAATAAAATTTCTAGGAAAGATATGAAAATACAAGCTATTCGAAATAGTTTATTATACAATTTTTAATTTCACTTTCTAAAATGAAAAAATTAAGAATTTTTAGAGTTCAAAAATATTCAATCTTTTCAAAAATCAAATGTTGATTAAAGTAGAATTTAAAGTGCAAAAAGTTAAATTTAGAGTTCAAGAAAGCAGTCTAAAAAATTTAAGATAAATTGTTGAATAATGTATAAACTAAAAAGTTAAATAAAGTTGGAAAGTTATTAAACGCTTTGCTAATGGAATTATACTGAATAAAAAGTCAGAAGTTCTAAAATTAATTTTGAAAGCTCTTGACGCTTTCTTTGAAAATCATAACTGGGATTCACCCATTTTTAACTAATTTAACTTTAGAAAATAAAGAAACATTTGTAAAAATTTAGAAACACAGAAAGGAAGGAACATAAAAGGAATTGCATGATATGTTTAAAATTTTAAAAGCAAAACAAATTACAAACTTTCAGATATTCGAGAAATAATTTTATCCGATAAATCTAAGTTCTAAAAATACAAAAGCGCAGAACTGAAAATACAATTTATTCGAAATAGTTTATTGTAAAATTTTAATTTCAAATTACTAAAATTTAAAAATTCAGAAGTTTTAAATTTCAAATTTTAAAACCAAAAATTAAGTTCGAGCTTACGTTTGTTCTAAGATTTATTAAGTAAATTCGTTGAGCTTTAAGTGAAGAATCTAAGCAGAATAATTTTTCAATGTCAAAGGTACTATTTTTAAAGTGATTAGAATACTACCGAATTGTAAGACTTCCAATTTATAATTTCTCCAAATTTCGAAACTCAGTTATGAAGTTCTCAGATCTCTTAGAAGCACAACCTATCATTTCATATTTGATATTATCAATCCCATAAAGGAATGAATGGAAGAAAATTGGAAATACACTACATACTAAAAAATTAGCTTTAGAATCAAAATTGTATAGTTAAAACATTCTAAACTTTCAGATATTCGAGAAATAATTCTATCTGCTAAATCTTGATTTAGCTTTAAGTTAAGGATATATAATACGAGTATATAAAGGAGATCAGATTTAAAAATACAAATTATTCGAAATAGTTTGTTATAAAATTTTAATTTCAATTTCTGAAATACAAAAATTCAGAAATTTTAGATTTCAAATTTATAAACCGCCGTGAGATGTTCGAGCTCACATTTCTTGTTTGATTTATTAAGGAGATTCGTTGAGCTTTAAGTAGCATGATGAATGTAAGAAGAGAAATTATTGGTTGTCAAATGTTTTTTTTATTTTAAAGAGATCAGAAAATAAACAAATTTTGAAATTTGATGGGCCAGCTTTTTTGAAAATGATGTTTAAAAGCTTTTTAAAGCGTTTTTTAATGGGCTTACGAATAAGAGGTCGAAAGAACTAAACTTAACTTTGAAAGCAACAACTGAAGTTTCTTTGAAAATGTTTACTAAAAATTCCATTTTTTACAAAAGGAAAATTCAGAATTTTTAGATTTCAAATTTCACAATCAGAAAGAAACGTTTGAGCTCACTCACGTTATAAGATTTTTAAGGAAATTCAAAGAGCGCTTAGTAAGCTTAATTGCAGGGTTTTGCACTTCAAATTCATCCTTTTGTAAAAAAAAGTTTACCTTTTTTCAAATCAAATTGAAATGTTTACAAATCAAATTTTTTACAAAATTTTAATTTGGAGTGCAAGACTTGTACAGAGATTCTAAGAATGTTGTTGAATGTCAAAAGTATTATTTCTTCAACAAATTAGAGAACTACCAAATTTCAAAATTCGATGAACGAATTTTTAGCTTTAAAATATTTTGAAAGAGCTTTTAATTGATTTAAACGAAAAGACGAAAAGACTAACAACTTTGTTAATGGAATTATATTAAATAAACCTGAAAATTTCAAGTTGATCATTTGTAAAATTTGGAAACTCAGAAAGAATTGAATATGAAGATGATTTGCAATTTAAAACAATTAGTTTAAAAATTTTTGATTCAAAACTGTAAAGTAAAATATTTTAAGCTTTCAGATTTTCGAGAAATAATTCTGGAGCGCACATCCAAAAAAGTTGATTCAAAAATTTTAATTACAATTTCTATAATCTAAAAATTCAGAAATTTTAGATATCACATTTTAAAATTAGAAAAACAAGTTGTTTCGTTCATTATAAGATTTATTAAATCGAATCGATAAACGAAATCTATTTGGATAAAGAGTTTTGAATTTTGATTGTACCCAAATTGAAATTCCTAAACGAGTTAAATTTTTGCTATAAATTTAAGCTTAAACTTTATTTGTTTCATTAAAATTTTAAAAGCTCATGTTTGATATTATCAAAGCCAACTTAATAAATAAAGCCTCCATGTTGACGATATTTTTTTAAAAGCTTTTTTTAAGGTATCAAAAAATCCAAAAGAAAATGTTTATTCCATAGTTTTTATATGGAGAGATATGACCTCAGTTTATTCAAAATATATTAATGAAAATTGACTCGATATTAATTTTATTTTGATTCAATTGAAACTATAAACTTTATTTTCCACCTGTCTTGGACGATTTTTTCGTGAGCTTTTCCAATTTACGGTAATAATGATAACAAAATAAGATATTTTATATCTGAAAAAGCTTAAAAATAGAGTACATGCATGTAAAAAAGAGATATAAATATAAAGGAAAAGGCGGGACGTTTACAATAATAAACATGACAAACAATATAGAAACAAGGTAAACATAAGAGAAATGAAGCAAATACATAATATGAAGCATATTATCAGATGACAGCTAATAAAAAGCAAAGCCTACTTAATAAATAATTTTTTTTTAAGAATTTAATTTGTCTGTCTGTAATCAGTTGATTTTTCAGCATTTTTTATAGACAAATATATTATTTGTTCATGGCAATCCCATTATTTTCGATTTGGTAAATCAGAAAAATACAGAGGCCAATCGCTCATAATATATCTACTGAAAAAAAGTAGAAATATCTTCCCCCCTCCCCGTAATTTTGGCTGAAGACCCAAAGAGTTATACCAATGTACCACTCTGCAAAAATAAGAACCCTCCCAGTAGATATATTATGAGCGATTGGCCTCTGTATTTTTCTGATTTACCAAATCGAAAATATTGGGATTGCCATGAACAATTAATATATTTGTCTATAGAAAATGCCGAAAAATCAACTGATTACAGACAGACAAATTAAATTCTTAAAAAAAAATTATTTATTAAGTAGGCTTTGCTTTTTATTAGCTGTCATCTGATAATATGCTTCATATTATGTATTTGCTTCATTTCTCTTATGTTTACCTTGTTTCTATATTGTTTGTCATGTTTATTATTGTAAACGTCCCACCTTTTCCTTTATATTTATATCTCTTTTTTACATGCATGTACTCTATTTTTAAGCTTTTTCAGATATAAAATATCTTATTTTGTTATCATTATTACCGTAAATTGGAAAAGCTCACGAAAAAATCGTCCAAGTCAGGTGGAAAATAAAGTTTATAGTTTCAATTGAATCAAAATAAAATTAATTTCGAGTCAATTTTCATTAATATATTTTGAATAAACTGAGGTCATATCTCTCCATATAAAAACTATGGAATAAACATTTTCTTTTGGATTTTTTGATACCTTAAAAAAAGCTTGTTTTCATCATGGAGGCTTTATTTATTAAGTAGGCTTTGATATTATCAAATCCCTTAGAAAATGAATAATAGGTAATAGGAATTGCGTACACTAAAATTTCAAAAAAAAATTAACTAAAATATTGCAGATTCCAAATTTTTAAGATCAAAAGTATAAAATTCTCAAAATTTTCAGATATTCGAGAAATAATTATATCTGATAAAGCTAAGTTCTATAAATATAGTTTGCTCTAAAATTTTAATTTTATTTTCAAAAATCTAAAATTTTAGAGGTCGCCTAAATACATAAAGAAATATTTTGCAAAGCATTCAAAATATTTATTTCGATAAGGAATTTTAAATGTTGATAGTAGACAGGCAATAAGAAGATATCCTAAATTTATTCACGATATTTTTGTAACTATTGAAAATTATATTCAAGGTTTTACTAAGATTACCCTGAGATTGTCCGAAATTCCAAATTTACAAATAAAATTTCAAATTTCTATAAACTTGGAAACGCATTATTTTGGAGTTAAAATAAAATAAAAAAAAATATTTCAGGCTTTCAGATATTTGAGAAATTATTCTTTGTATCTAAGTTCTAAAAATGTAGGAGCGCCAATCTGAAAATACAAATTATTCGAATTATTCTGTTCTAATGACTACGGACCATCTTGTGTCTATGCCTGGCCTTGGTAGACCACCCCCTAAACCTATTCTGTTCTAAAATTTTAATTTCAATTTGTAGACTGGGTCACCAAATTAGATTCCAGAATCATTATTATAACTCATTGTCATCCCAGTTTTTAAATGACACAAATGGATTTTAATAAAAATAGGGTTAGGATCGTCACAATACAAAATGGCGGACCTAACTCCATAAAGATTAAAATGCGCTTTTTTAAAAGCTTTTTAAAACGTTTTTTAATGGGCTTAGGAATAAGATCTAACTAAACTTAAATAAACTTAAATTTGAAAGCAACAGTTGAAGTTTCTTTGAAAATGTTTACTAAAAATTATATTTTTGACAATCGCAAAATTTAGATTTTTTAGATTTCAAATTTTAAAATCAGAAAGAAACGTTTAAACTCACTCACGTTATAAGATTTTTAGGAAAATTCAAAGAGCGATCGGAGAGCTTTAATCGAGGGTTTTGCACTTCAAAATCATCCTTTTGCAATAACAAACCTTTTTTCAAATCAAATTCAAATGTTTACAAATCAAATTTTTTACAAAATTTTATTAGCAAATTTCAAAATTTGATGAACGAATTTTTAGCTTTAAAATATTTTGAACGAGCTATTGATTTAAGCGAAAAGTCGAAAAGGCTAACAACGTTAATAACGGAATTCCATTATATTAAATAAACCGTCAAAATGGCTAAAATTAATTTTAAAAGCCATTAATGCTTTTGTTTTTAAAATCGTAACTTTAAATCTTACTTTAAACTCAATGACTTCACACTTCAGTGGATTAAGAATGACTTTCTGAAATTAAGAAACAAATAAATTTTGATAGAACTCAGGCAATTGAAAAATATCTTAACTTCATTCTAAAAAATAATTGATTATTCAAAATTCTGAAAGATTCATTGAATTTAGAATTTTGCTATTCTAAATATTCAGAAATAAAATGTCAAACTGTTAATTTCTAAAAATTTGGAAACACAGAAAGGAGAGAATGTTAAGATGAATTTCAAAATATTCAACTTAAATTTATTAGTTTATTATTTATTCGTTAGTGCTTAAACTTTATAACTTAAAAATAAAATCACTTAAAACTCCTTCAGAATAATATATTCAAAGTTAAAAAAACTCATCTAACAAGTTTTCAAAGTTGTTTGCCTTAATGTAGTTCAAAATCATACTTTTGACATTCAACAATTTTTTCACATTCTAATTATTACTTAAAGCACAACGAATTTTCTTAATAAATCTTTGAAATTTTCTGGTTTAACAATTTGAAATCTAAAATCTCAGAATTTTTAACATTTTTAAAGGACAACTTTGACAACTTGTTAGATGAGCTTTTTTAACTTTGATTATATTATTCTCAAGGAGCTTTTAAGTGATTTTCTTCTAAATAAACTTTGTTAATTGGCTTATATGTACTAAGTACGGGTATACTTAACTTAGCTTTGAAAGCTTTTGACGCTTTCTTTGAAAATCTGTATTCTTTTGAATCACACTTCTAACTTTGAATTTGGTTAGTATGAGGCAATATGAAAATCTCCAAATCAAGTGCAATGCGGGTTCACTTATTTTTTGATTCGACACAATATTTACAGATTGTGATAGAACCTAGTTGCGCGAAAGCAATTGATGTATTTTCTCTCACATTATCCAAAAATGAGTTCCAGACAAAATCTTAAAAATGGCTTAAAAGGCCAAACTACAGAAGAACTAAGAAAATCAGAATTATATCTTGCAATTGATTCCTTTCTATGTAATTTCGAAGTTTATTTTGACAGATTTGAAAAATGTGCTTTAAATTCTAGTAGATAAAATAACTGAGCAGATTAAATTTCCATTTGAACTGAGCATTTGAAACAATTCTCTTATTTATTTCGACGCAGACTGAGGGTTTGCCAAGATTTCATGGTGCACAGCTAATTTTATAAAATTATGATTGAGATATTCCACAAAAGGCTCAGCTAATGGTTTTGGTTAATTTACGATATTGCGCGGATCCAAAAAAAAAATTAGTAGGGAGCAAATATACGAAAAACGACATACATATTTAGTTAACTTATGCACATATTGGAGGATGCGAAGCACGACTGCACTGCCCCAACTAATCAAGTTTTAGTCATTCAAGTTTTTAATCGCCTCGTTGTTGAAAAATTGTTGAAGAACTTGCAACTAAACGCGTGGCTAAAATAAGTGTGGCAACTGTTTATATGCAAGTAGTATAAATTAAGAAGCCTTCTGACTATCGCCGTATGTGCGCTTCCATTTTTTTCAAACTTTTATGATAACATCGTGTTACATACATATTCGTTTCTATAATTTCCTTAGAAAGCACAAGTTTTTTACATTACGATTCTACAAAATACAGGGGTTCTGGTGCGATATGACCTTAATTAACAATATTATTTAATTATTTTCTACTCTACTGCTGCTAAACTATAAAAAAGCTATAAAAATTATAATAAATTATTATAAATTATCATTAAATTTAATGAAGTGAAATCCCAAGTAAGTGAAGTAAAAAAAATAAGAATTTTTGCAATAGAACATCCAAAGTAGTAAAGCAGTTAACGTGCTTGCTATACGGTTTGCTGTCATGTCACAAACCCAGGCAGACATGCCTCAACTTTAACAATGCTGTTTAAGTAATTTTCTCCAACGAAAGGTTGATCTATTATGGCGCCTAATCTACTAAAACCACTATAGACGACATTTGCGACATTGTCACCTAAATAGTGACAGTAATAGTGATTATTTGTATAGTAACCAAACAGATGATAAACATAATAAAAGACGAATATTTTCTCGGAACAACTAATAAGTAATTGAGTAGAAGTCTAACCCCCTTACTATTTCACTGTAAAATAGTTTGTGTACGACTTTAGTTCAGCACAATATTTTGAAATTAATAAGATAAACGATTTAAGACTTGAAAGATTTTCAAGGTTTTATAACGAAATACCATATTATTTATGCGGGTACGCTTGAGGGTATAAACCATTAAAATTTCTAATTTTAAATTTCACTTTTGAAGATCCACAAATCAAGAAGTTTGCGACGCACATTCACATTTTTATTTTATTTTTTAATTATGGACACTATGGAATAGTTGTGTCGCACAAAATTTCTCTTTAAGTAATGTAACATATGTGTACGTAAAAGCATTAATCTATCGTTGTAACTTAAAGCTAATCTGACCAATATTTTGTTTCAAGGATTAATTATAATAGACTCACTAATAATCGGATTAAAACAATTGATTAAGCAATGTTTTGTTCCGCTTCTTTTTACTGTTATGTTACATCCTGCGGTGATTTAGAATTACCAATGGAAAATGATTTTCTCTTTCTTATAAAGCAATAGTCGATGTCACGAGTTGTAAATGATGAAATACCGAGCCCGTTATTAAATAATTTCACAACTGTATCATCAATATTGGAAGAATCAGTTGTAGGCAAACCGGTAATTTCTAAGCATTTTTCCTTTGATAATTTTTCCAAGTATTCAATTTGCTGTTGTGCGTTTTCAGCTTCTAAATTGTTCACTAGAGAAAATAAGTTCTCGTATTCCTTTAGCTGATTAAATACTTTAGAAAAATTAGATTTGATGTCATCTTTCATACTGATGACTTCGCCAAACAGCATTTCCAAGGTCACGGTTGAATTAATTATACCCGATGAATTTTTATCAGCCATACTGCCAACCGAACTATATGCACATAATTCACAAATCCAAGATTTAGAAGTTACTTCAATATTATCAAACTTGGCACTGTCCAACATTACACATTCGAGATGAAATAATTTAAGACAAGCTACACATTTTATGTTATTTTTGAGTTCAGCACCACGAATAATTCTAGCGTTACATTTATTGAACGACATTTTAATAGTTATTAATGAATTACGTTTCAGTAGTGTTCGAGCTTCAAGGCGATATTATTTGTGGACTGTATTATTTTTTTTTACTAGGAATGATTAGCACACATTTAATATATAATCGTGTTTTTGCTTTTCTTTATTTTTTCAAACAACCTTTTATTTCACATTAAGAACCTTTGTTTTATCGACTACTTAGTGTGAAGCACACATTAAAAAGAATTCTCGTAATTTCGATAGATGGCAGGACTCAACCGGTAACTTTTGTTATATTTGACAGTACAGCAGTTGACATTCCGCCGCGCGTTGAAACATTATTTTTCAACATTAGACAATTGCTGATACGGCCAGATTCTTCCTTGGAAGCATAGAGTGGTAGTGGGCATAGTTTTGTTGACAGATGCCACTCTTGTTCGGTCATCGCGTCCTGGATGGATTTCAACGATTCGTCCTAATAGCCGAGATGCGGGTGGTAAACGTTCGTCACATACGAATACTAGTTGTCCAATACGAATATCTACTTTAAATGAAATCCATTTTGAACGCTATCGTAACGTGTTCAGATATTCCTTCGACCATCTGTTCCAAAAAGACTGAACCATGGATTGAATCTTGCTCCATTTTGGCAGTCTACCGATCGTGGTATTTTATGAATTAAACTCCAGCTTCCCATAAACCGCCGTGATGAGGTGAGCCGGGAGGTACGAATTTCCAGACAATTCCTTCGGTAGAGCAGGACCTTATAATCTCGTTGGCATTAGCATTGATGAAGGTGTTGAACTCTTGGAGTATGTTGTTTGCTCCCACAAAATTGGTGCCGTTATCACTGTACATGGTAGCCGGCTTTCCCCGTCTGGCTGTGAATCTCCTTAAGGCGGCCAAAAAGCATTTGCTGGTTAGGTCACTAACCACCTCCAGATGAAACGGCTTTGTACAAAAGCAAACAAAAACTGCAATATACGATTTATAGTATATTGCGCCGAGCTACGAGGGTTTTGGTTGCGCGTCATAAATGGTCCGCAGTAATCAACGCCGACGACGTTAAATGCACGATTAGGTGTTACATGGTCTGCGGGTAAATCGGCCATGAGTTGTGTCATTGGTTTGAGTTTTAATTTAAAACATCTGACGCATTGATTAACCATCCCCTTTGCTTGGGTTTTACCATGTATTAGCCAGAATGTATCGCGCCCATTCGACAGCAAGAGTTGCGGCCCATTGTGTAAATACTTTTCGTGATGGTGACGCATTATAATCGTAGAGACATGATGTTTGTCCGGAATGAGAATTTGATGCTTGCGATCAAACGTTAAGTTGCTGTGCCAGAGTCTTCCTCCAACATGAATGATTCCGTCTTACTTCGCCATTTTTTTGCAAACTCTTAAGTTCGTCTGAGAACGATTGAAGCTGCACCATTTTTTATTACGCAGTTTCGTCGGCGCAACATTTCCTGAGCTGACAGCGTTGATTGAAATAGTCGATGGTCATGCGACTTTTGAGCATTGTCTATAAATCGAAGACAATATGAAGTGACTCTCAGTAACGTGACAAATGAGGAATAGCGTTGAAGTAAACTATAATCGTCAACCGGAGTCGCGTGAGTATGCAATGACACTCGGCCAATAGGCCTTAATTCGGGCAATTCAATAGACAATATGTCGATATCCGTGTTGAGAGCTTCACAATAATGTTCATATAAAAAGGCTGGTCCAGTCCACCAACTTTCCAAAGTGTTGAATGCGCTGATTTCGTTGGGCATAATTCCTCTCGATATTATGTCCGCTGAATTTAGTTTTCCATCAATATGCCTCCGTACGATTGACGACATTAGCTCTTGTATTTCACTCACCCGACTGGCGATGAACGTTTTCAATAAGTTAGTAGGCGTTTTAAGCCATGCTTCAAGGCATCCATAGTCTTTTTAACGAGTCGTGATAGAAGCAGTGCGGCGCATAATTCCAAACGTGGTATGGTAGCATTTTTTAGCGGTGCGACTCGTCTTTTACTGCATATTAATTGAACCGTTATTTCATTGTTATCATTGATGCATTTCACATAAATGCAAGCACTATACGCTGATTTACTTGCATCAGCAAAACCATGCAATTCTATACGCTTACCATCAGTATTAACGCAGCGCGGAAGCCTAAGTGTTTGAATTGCTGGTAGTTCACGTCGGAAATTCTTCCAAAATTCGGCCTCATGTTGCGGGAGTGGATCATCCCATGCAATTTGAAATTGCCAAAGCCGTTGTAGAAATAATTTTGCTGTTACGATTACTGGGCCTAGAAATCCCAGCGGGTCGAATACCTTCTCTACCTCTGATAACACAATTCGCTTTGTTACCGTTCGATTTGGTTCATGATAATCAACGTTGAACGTGAATACATCTTCAATGGGGTTCCATTTCATACCGAGGGTCTTTATTGTTTGGTTAGTATGAGTTTCGTCTAAACTCAATTGTTGTTCTCAATCATCGATTGGAATTTGCTGCAGCAATGCAGTATAGAGTTTGATGAAAACTTTCTTAGTTTCATGCCTCCCTTTGTTAACATGTCTGACAGTTGTTGTGCGATTCTGTAAGCTTTTTCTTCAGTAGATGCACCTGTAAGTAAATCATCCATGTAGAAGTCATCCATGATATAGGCTGGTAGCTGATAATACTCCGATTCGTCAATATGTATTTGTTTCAACGTTCGTTGTGCTAAATGCGATGCCGCCGATTTTCCATTGGCTATGGTTCGCATTTCATATATTTGGATTGGGTTTTTCCGTTCGTTTCGCCATAATATTCGTTGGTACCTTCGATGTTCCTTTTTTACCCAAACTTGGCGGTACATTTTTTCGATATCCGCCGTGAATACGATATTATGCTTGCGGAATCGTAGCACAATTGAAAATAAATCGTTTTGTATAGTTGGACCGGTAAGTAAGAGGTCGTTTAGCGAAAGTCCTGATGAACTTTTTGCCGATGCATCGAAGACCACGCGACATTTGGTGGTCGAGCTTGTTGGTTTTATTATGGCGTGGTGCGGTAAATAAAAACTGTTCGATTGGTCAGCGGTATCATCAGAAACTGGTTCCATATGACCCAAGCTAATATATTCAGCCATGAATTTGATGTACTGATTCCTTAAATCTTCGTTGCTTGTTTTGAGTTACCCACGGTGTAGCGACCAGTGGATACATCTCTGGAATAAGTTTTGACAAAAATGTTCTCACATACTTTTTCTTCGGGTGTAAAATGGCCTTGATTTGTGACTGGTTCTAGTTGCCACAGTTGTTTCAATTCTTCTTGAAGCGTAGTATCCGCTGAATCAATCGTAATACTAAGCGCAATGGAATCATTCGAGTTACCTTCCATTTTACCTCCAATGATAAAACCGAATGACGTGTTTTGAAGTATTGGTAATCTTTTGTGTAAACGAACCTGCTCGTTGAACCAAACTCGTAGTAGCATTCAGCTCCAAGGAGCGCGTCGATTTGTTGCGGAATATTAAATTGAGGATCGGCTAATTTTATATGCGAGGGAATTAACCAATTCTTCACACTGTTGCATTTATTTTTTCATTTTAAAAAACAATCCTTCCGATTAATTATGGAACACTATTTCATTCATATGACTGCCTCGGCTGGCCTTGACGTACCCCATACGGTCGGTCCAATTTTTGAGCACATTTTCGATGGTATGCTGCATTATGTCTTCAATGGCAATGCAAATATTGTTCTTGAGAGCGTCAATCGTTGCTGGTTTATCGGCGTAACACTTATCTTTGACGGCACCCCAAAGATAATAGCCCAGCGGCGTCAAATCACAGCTCCGAGGCGGCCAAATCACATTAGCATTTCGGCTGTGTGCTGGTGCGCTGTGTGGCACGGAGCGCCGTCTTGTTGAAACCAAATGTTGCCTATATGTCCTCCTCTTCATGTGCCGAGAACAAAAAATCGTTTATCATGGCGCGGTAGCGCTCACCATTGACAGTAACGGCGGCTCCTTGCTCATTTTCAAAGAAAAATGGCCGAATGATGCCACCGGACCAAAATCCACACCAAACAGTCACTCGTTGAGGATGCATCGGCTTCTCTACAATCACGTGCGGATTCTCCGTGCCCCAAATGCGACAATTCTGCTTGTTTACATAGCCGCCAAGATGGAAATGCGCCTCATCCGAAAAAATGATTTTTTTGCCAAAATCGGCATCTTCTTCAAGTCGATCGCAAGTTCACTCAGTGAACCGAAAACGAAATGGGTGGTCTCTTTGCTTCAATTCCTGAACCAATTGAACTTTATATGGTGTCATACCAAGGTCTTTATGCAGAATTCGTCGCAATGTTGTTCGCGAAATGTTCAATTCTTGAGCACGATGACGAGTTGACGTTCTCGGCGATTCAAGCACATTCTCGGCTACAGCATCAACATTTTCGGGTGTACGCTTGGTTAGCTGCTTGGTTCGTGTTGGTTTATTAATTAGCAAGCCTGTTTCTTTAACTTTTTTCACAAAATAACGCACATATGGAGCTCCCGGCGCTTCGTTTCTTCCGAGATCCGCACCAGATAGTGGAAACGCTGAATATCCGATAAACTTCTCTCTTCATTTATCAGCGATTTGAAAATGTCTCGAAATGAAACCCATTCATCATATTTTCCGGTAAATGTCGGTAGTTTAATAAACGGTAACTGTATCTGCATCCTTTTTGTGCCATCTGATGTGTTCGTTCTCAATAACTCTGGCGATGATGTTTCACTTCAATGAATGCGGCTTTGAAACTATCGTGATATATTTCGTGTTCGTGATTGTAATCCGTTAATTCAAGAATTTCGGCATTTATATCGATAAACTTTTCATAGATCTCCGATACGATCCTTAACCGAGTCAAAAATTTATCCAAATTTGCTTGCTTTTCGTTTAACCAAGCTTTTTGTTTTGTTAATCGTTGTTTTACATACCCGCGTTTTAAAACGCGTCAACGCTCACTTTTAATAATTAATTAGCAGAAGAATTTTAAGATATTTTTGAATGCATTACGTTTATTGATGTAAAAAAAATTCTAACATTCAAACCCCAGGTCGGTTTGGCCCAGAGGCAGCTACTTGTACCCTCTACTATATTGTCATAACAAATTTTCAAATCTTAACATTTTTAACTAAATATAAATTAAAATTCTGGGATGGGTTTTTTCGCTCGAATGAAAAGCCTGGGATGGTTTTATCGTACACTTTAAATAGTGTAGGGAAAAAAAAAAGGCTGGGATGAATTTTTACGCTCGTGTTGTCAGAGGTAATTTCAAATGTTCCGTGGGACGAAAGTCTGATACCTTCAAGGTGGTGAGTATTACATCCGAGTATTCGGTTTCTCGATTATCGGTATTGCATACCCTAGTTATGAGGAGTTAGTAATCGTGACAAGCAAGTGATCGTGTACTCACTTTTAAGGCAAAGCCTTCTATAGCTAACTCTTGGGGGATGGCGTCATATGGTCGTACGAGGCGCTGAAAAGATGATGCTATTTGGTAACTGCAGAATAATTTGATACAGTGATTTACCGTAAACTGACATGTAATCGAAAGAAGAAGTTTGATGTTTACTGCTTCGATACATAGTTTAAAACAAAATTTTAATGTAGAAATATCTTGTGGGAGAAAAACGAACTAAAATATAAAATAGTGACCTCTCTAATTTTTTATTGAATGCCTCTCACCTTTACATTTTTAACATTTGTATGTATGTATTAACAAATATAGACGGCACCACCGAGCACATAATTAAACGTTAATTTAAACCGAATTCTACGTTCAGACCAGGGATTCTGCTCTTTATAATGATTTTATTCGTTAATTGAAAAAAAAACACTCTCTTTGTCCACTTAAAATATTAACTTTCAATTTTCATGAAAAAGTTTTCTCATAAATTAGTTAAATTTGAAATATAAATTAAAAATTTTAATTTTAAGTTTTACAAAATTTCAATGTTAATACATTTTCCAATTGTTTAGCAATTCAGTGGTAAACCTTTCAACATTATAAATTAATATAAGAAAATCACCTTTAATTACTGAATACAATTACCAGAAGTATTTACTTTCAATTAAAAATGCGCGTTTCCTCCCACACTTGTGCAAGTGAAAATTCAAATCAAATTTCAAATTTTTTTTACTCGATTTACGTATACAATTGTGCAAATATAATCAATGCACTCTCGATTTTTTCTAATTAATTCATTTTTTTTTATTGTAATGAAATTAATCAAAAAATAATGTAACATATAATTTTCATTATGTTGCAAAAATTATAATTATATTTACAATGCGCACATAAATACATTATACATAAATAAAACATGATGCTGGCTGGCTGATAAACATGGAACGTAATCTACAAGAGTAAAAGTGATAAGATTGCAACACAACACAATAAATCTCTATTGTTTGTTATCGCAGCACAAATTTTGTTATGTAGAACATTTTTTGTTGTTTTCCTATTTTCAAATGATTATCACATTACGGATCGGTTCAGATTTAAATTATGTGAATCATGCAATCAGGAAATATATATTTTGTAACAACGCCCCTGTAGTGGAGATGACTTTATAGTGAAGAGAAGAAATTTTATATCAATTATTAAAATTAACAACAACAAAATATTAATTTTTTTTTTTGAATATATGGAAAACTTTCTAATTTATTTTGTTTTAATTTTTTCTTTTTTTTTGTGAAAATTTGGTAAATTTGAATAATCATTGAATTTTTTTAAGAAAGGTGGTTTGAATCATCTTGAGTTGTATTTTTTGTGTTATGGTAACAAACAGACTTAGAAATTTTTGAGTAGCATATTATCGTATATAGAAAGTAAATTTTTGAAAAAATCGTTTATTATTCGGACACTAGCTTCGAGATATTTAATGGATTATTTGTCATACTGTCAATATTAGCTGCCGCCATGTACGTATGAGTTATGACTTCAGTCTCTTTCCGCATTGCTTTAAAAAAAAAAATATTTGGACAAATGATTTAAACGTATTACATCATAATAAGGCAATTTTTCTACTTTCATGCGGCTATGACTTCGGCATTGGCCTTAAGTTCGAATCGAATCCAAGAGCATAGGGCAAGAAAGTAGGGTAAGGCGGGGCAAAATGATACAATTACTCGAAAACATATTATTACACTTTCAAAAATAATATTATTCATCTTAAATTTTTTCCGACAGATGGAACCAGTAAACTGCGATAATTTCTTTAACGAACAAGTGTCGCTAACTTCGCTTTAAATACGATTTATTCCAGTTTTCTTACGGTCCCATACAAAACGTATACCAATTGTCTACCGAAAAAAAAAATCCGAAAAATACTATTCAAAAGACGAACGCTTTATAGTGTATTAGTTTTGTTGTTCATTTTATTAGAAAAATTAAGTCATTCTTGAAATTCGGTGTAGGTTTATAGCGAAAAAAATTGTACCTATCAAAATACTAAATATAACGTTTAAGTGTTCAACGCGGCAAAATGATACATGTCGAGGGGCAAAATAATACACCACTATTTTGCCCCGCATTAATTATAAATTAATAAATTCGTTATATAAATTATTCTAGGTAGATATGGTACGCAAGAAAAACCGACCACGCCAATTGGACAGAAGGAAATACGAAAAAAAGCCTTAATAGCGGTCAAAAATAAAGAACTATGCTAACTACGTGAGGCGGCCAAAACATATGAGGTTAATAAAGATGCTATCCGACGTCGTTTATCATGCTCTATAAACAAACCATTTGTTTGGAGTCTAAATATCGAGTGCTTACGGATGAGCAAGAGAAGGAACTGGTTAGTTATATAATCAAAATGGAACATCGCTATATTGAATTACGTTAGATGCTCTACGTCGACTTGTTTTTCAATTTTGCACGGAAAATAGTATACCAAATAGCTTTAATAAGGAATTAGGTATGGCCGGAGCGGATTGGGCCACTTCTTTTCAACGACGACGTCACTCCGAACTTAGTTGGGACAAAACAAACTATTTCTCAGAAAATAACGTTTATAATATGAATGAAACCGGGACGAAAAATGTTCAAATACCTGCCAAAGTACTCGCCCTGAAAGGAAGATGGTCAGTTTCTGCTGTTACAAGCGGAGAAAGAGGCAAAACGATAACAGTTCCATTCATCATTCATGATCATCAGTGTGTATCTGTTAACTGATGGAATACCGGATTTTGTTAAAAATGTTACACGATCTATACAAAAAATCTAGATGGTATTACATATGCATATGAGAATGGGATAATCTTGTTGTCATTACCTCCTCATACTAATCAGAAACGACAGACACTCGATATCAGTTATTTTCGGCCATTCACGACAGCCTACGATAAGGCTTGCAATATATGGATAAAAAATCATGGGCGAAGGATAATAATCGAAAACATAGCTGATCTCTGTAGACTGGCATTTGAGAAAGCTGCCACACTCAGGAATATAGAAAATGGGTTCAATGCTACGGGAATTTGGCCATTTAACCCTGATGGAATGTGCTGTCAGTAATGAGAATTTAGTCATCTTCTACACTCCTAAACGACTAGTGGCAAACGATGATGTAATAAGCCACCAGTCAATAATACAGGGTGAAACTTTTGCTGGTGCAATAAACGTAGCTGTAGAAGTTTTATTTGAAGATACGCTTACAGCCGTTAGTCCAAATGACGTTGTCTTATTTGAAGGGTCAGTCAAACCGATGGAGAATTTGTCGTCCAATGGCAAAAATACAACCTTTACTTTCTGGGATAACGTATGGCTTAAAAAAATGGAACAACACACAAACTGATGATACAACAATATCACACATACAATCAAAAAATCAAAAACAAAAAAAAAATAACTATTATCTATTTGTGTTAAAAGAGTGAAGAGAAAATTAATTATAACGCAGTTTAGTTATAATAATGTCGTTGTCTCAATTAGAACGCCGAAATATTATAGTTAATTTTGCAAACTAAATCCAACGAAGCCTAAAAATGAAGTTTTCCAACATTTTGCAAAAATGGGATTAAAAAAAACGACGATATATCGCATACTTAGTGCCATCGAGGTTGGGAAATCAGTAAAGCGGAAACCTGGTTCGGGCAGAAAAACTACTTTATCGGGTAGTCGAATGTGTGCTAGGCTGAAGGCAGAAACGCAAGGCCGCAGTGCAAAATCTTATCATGCTTTAGCCAGAAAATATGAAACCAACCATTCTACCATCAAAAAGTACTTGGAAAAAATGAACATCAGACGACGAGCAAAAAAAACCGCTCCTAGTCAAACCGATCGGCAGCAAAAAGTGATAAAAAAGCGATTGAAGCTGCTTTCCCAAAATTTATTTGCTGCACAATCAAAATATAAGTGTGTCATGGACGACGAGTCATATTTCACTCTGGAAGGAAATGAATGGCAAGTAAAATCATATTACGAGTCTGCTGAACATCCTGCACCAGAAAGTGTCAAACTGATCAAAAAGTCCAAGTTTCCTCCTAAGGTTTTAGTGTGGCTAGCCATTAGCGAAAAGGGAATAAGTGAACCCGTGTTTTTCAAAAGCAGTTTGGCAGTTAACAAAGAAGTTTACGTCACAAAATGCTTACCAGTGAGTGCTTGAATTGTTTATAAAAAAACATCATCAATATGATAAAGTTGTTTTTTGGCCAGATTTAGCGTCCGCACATTACGCCAAAGACACTTTGGCCAATTTACAAAAAAGGCAAATCGAATACGTGCCAAAGGATTTGAACCCGCCAAATGTACCAAGCCAAAACAACCAAAAACTTGATCGTAAAAATCAAATGGAACTAAAAGCAATTGCGCTGGATGGAATCCAAAGAGCCATGCGAGAAGTGCCCATGAAAGTCAGAAAGGCGACAAAACTCGGGGTGGAATATTTTTTAAAATAATGTACTGGTAATAAAGTTCTTAAAAAATAAAAGTGAAATTTAGAAAAAGATAACCTGTTTTTGAAATATGCTTGGATGCTCCAGTTCCATTTTTTTAAGCCATACGTTATTTCACCAATTTATTACAAGAAAAAAAGTCAACTATGTGGTACCAGTAATAATTTAACAAGTAGTAGTAGTTACAAAAATGATTTAGCTTCCAAAGTTTTGGTGAAACGTGAAAAATTAAAGAATAAAGTGATTAAGCAAAAAAGAATTAATATTGGATTTGAACCGAAGAAAAAAAAACACGCAAGCCTGCTGAGTTGCAAAAAGATACCAGATGTTTACTTTGTGATGATTTGTGGAGTCAAAGCAAACCTGGTGAAAATTGGATACAATGCGATTACGGTTCTGGGTGGATCCATTACCGGTGTACAAACCAGCAATCGACTTCTCGAGAGTTTAAATGTGGATTATATTACCCCACTGCTTGTATCATTTTGCCCCAGCACTGGGGCAAAAACAAACCCATTTTTTTTTTGTATCATTTTACTACTCGTATATACGAGGAATAAATTAACTTGTGAAAGACACCTGTCTTGACAATATTAATGTGACAGATATACATGTACGTTTAATTATTGTTAGAATTAATTTTTGTAGAACAGTGTTTTTTGTAAATGGCGACCTACTTTCGAGCAAGTCTGCTGCAAGGCTCTTACTTAAGTGTAGAAACTGGATCAGAAGTTAATGATATTCCAAGTTGGTGGCTTATATGGCCTGTAAAACAAAATATGAGAATTATACACTTCACACCCATTTTGGATGAAGTAAACGAAATACTTTTACTTTTATTTAATCTTAGGCTACTGCAAGAGCCTTATGGTATAATCACGGCTTTAGTAACTTTTGGAGCTTTGAAGTAACAATTCGAAATAAACCAGAATAAATGACAATTCAAAAAACCTCTCAATCCTTTCAAAAATGCATATAACGTCCTGGGTGTAGCATACGAACTCTGTACATAGTATAAACAGAACAAGAGCGATATCGCCTGTCAAATTAGAATACACAGTAACCATATACATAAATTCTTGTTCCCTTAACCAGAAGTCTCGGAATAAACCTTCCTTTTCACTGAATTAAAAAGGTTAAGGAAATTAGTTCGGAAACTAAAAAATAAAGCCAAACAATCTAAACTTGAGGCTGATTGAGTTAACCTAATGTGGGTTAAATTAATGGTCTGTCGGCTGTAACTACACTTTATTATTATTATTATTATTATTATTGGAGGGCCATGTGGGCGAACAGCCACCTCGCACTGCGACCTAAAAGATCTATTGTGCTGGACCCTCTTATTTATCCGTCCAGTTAATTATCACGTGATACATATCGTCGGGTCCAAATAAGAGTATTACATCTACAAATCGCTAATTTTTTGAAGAGGCTTTAAAGTTGCTAATGCCAATTTCGTCTTAATTTTTTTTTAAATAAAGTCCTTTCCAGAAAGTGTGGCAAGAATTTTATTAAAAAAAAATTAAGCCAAATTTAACATTAAAAACTTGACACGTCCCTCTAAAAAATTAATGGTTTGCAGATGTAATACTCTTATTTGGACACGACGATATTATCTGAGCTTATGGCTCTTCCTCCTAAATGTTTACTACACCATGTAGTTCCGCTAGAAAGACGGTAGCATTGGTGTCCAAGGACTTCCAGAGGGCTGTCCCACTCCCGTATTTTACTCCTACGAGTTGCTGGAAATTGCAAATCGCCTGTAGGTCACCCAGTTTTACTACAGGAAGGTTAAATAAAACTGGAGTGTGCCTGGTATCCACAGTCCGCATACTTTATACTGATTAACCTATCAGCTATTCATGGGCAGCACGTACACTTGCGAATTGTGAACAGGTTACCCCTTACACAACTGTACTCATCATGCAGCTGCCTAATACATGACCAGAACAGCTCACGTGATGCGCACCTTACTGAAAGGTTACAGAGCTGGTACATTAATTTACTCAACCTAGTCTACCCCCCCCTCCCCAATTTGGCTGAAAATGATATGTGTAAACTTCATTCTCTTCGTTTACCAAACTGACAGCTCACCTCTTCCAAGAAGAGGTTTGTGAATTACTTATTTCTGTTCATTTCTCTGGTTGTGAATTTATCAATTCTAACTTGGTTGCTTCCGAACCCATTAACTTTTCTGTTGAAACGCCTGTATACAGCCTGTTCTCCTTTGCACCGTACAAAGCTGGTGGTCTATATGAGATTTTTCCAGCTGATTTACAATATGGTTTTCACCACTTTTGGGATCATCTACTTTATCTCCTCCAAGCTTGCATTGCGTTTGACATTGTTCCACAATCTTGGAATAGAACCAAATTTATTTTTATACCGTCGGCTGGTAAGTTTCATTATTCAGTCCCTAAGTCATTGAGACCTATTACTCTGTCTTCAACCTTTTTTAAGGCTCTGAAAAGGATCGCCCCACTCTGTGAAACTGGTCTAAATGACCTTGTTACTAGGGTTGAAAAATCCTTCAATAATAAAGAGTTTCTTGTGGGCACTTTTCTGGATATCTATAATCGTTTGCTATGATTACTAAAGCCTATACTAATTTTGGTATTGACCGCTCAATTGTTCATTGTTGTCTATCCGTTTATATTATGGTTGAAAAAGGATGTCCACGGGGTGGTGTTCTCTCTCTCTCCTGCTGTGCCTTTTGGTCATTGATGAGCTACTTGTTAAACTGCAGCATTCTGTCTTCATTGTACAGTGTGACCTGATTATTACAGTTGCAGGTAAAATTCCTGAATGGCTTATCCGATTTAATGCAACAAACCTTACTTATAGTGGAGCCATGGTACATTAAAAAGGGGTTCACGTTAACCGGTCTAAGTCCAATCTAATTATCTTTACAAGTTGTAGAGATATTGAAGCTCTCTGTTCCCTCATTTTTGGGGAGAACGATTTGTAGATCCGAGCATGTCAAGAACTTGTTGTCATCTTTCCTGGAAACTTTCTTGGAAGTACCACTTTGACAGGTACTACTATATTTATAAAGGTACTACTATATTTTGCCAGTGTACAAGAGCTTTTGGGAAACCCTGGGGCTTGAATCCAAAATCTTGATATTCATTTATAAATCGCTGGTTTCACCAAACCTCTCATACCTTCCACTGTTTGGTGGCCTGTCGTCAAATTAAAGCCTTCTTTAATGAAACTTAATGGACAACCTCCACTTCTTGCTGTGGAGTCTACTCTGTGTTTGCCTCAGTTGAACACCATCATTCTTGGCACTGCTTACTCGGCGGCGTTTCGCTTGTGCATTGCTACAATTCATTGAAACCAGAAATCGTTATGGTTAATAATAGGTTATTGCCTCAGTTCAACTTTAACAATTTACTCTCGAGGTCTTATCAATCGAGAGATTTGTAGTTCTCGCTGCAATTAATTATAGAAATATTAGAGTCACTTGCCTTCTTTTTCAGATAGCTCTTGCTCTGAACTTAGTGCTGTTAAGATTGTTTGGTAGTCTGGGTTCGCATTGCACTGTTACATAATGTCATTAAGGCTTTGAATCTCGCTGTTGTTGACCAAAAAAATTTTTTTCAACTCATTAAATAATCCCTTACTTGTCAAAACTGTAAACCCAACTGTTATACCGAAGGTAGTGAAATCGCTGATTCCTTAGCCAAGGCTGAGTCGCGATTATTACTTGCTGATCCCAAACCAGTGACCCCTGCTTGGAATCCTTACAGGACTGGTCGGTTTAATTATCATTTTCATCCCTTAGGTCTGACTCAGGACAATATATGTGAGGACAGTCTTGAAAAGGAGGACAGCAGTATATACTTTCTATGTAGTTGTCCGGCTTTTGAAGGGGTTCTTTCGCATGTATTTAACTGTAATGTAGATGTAAGTAGACTGCCTTCCTTCCCTTGGCCCAAATTGATTCAATTTGCTAAGGTAGCTGGGTTTATGGGTTCCAACCAATTTTAATAATAATAATAATAATAAGGCATACCATCATATTCCCAAAAATAATAATCCCCAAAAAATCCTAAAAAATACAAAGTAACGTGCCCCGTTAAAAAGGACCCCCCCCCCCCCCCCTTAAATTTTTATTTACACAATATGAAAACAAAAGGAAGCTACATGATTTCTGATCATCATTGCGCAGAAAGGACCAAGGCTAAGCGGCTTTGAGGAGTTTTTATTTTAGTATGTGAAATACAAGCGTAAATCTATTATGAATGTAAATATTTTTGATATTTTTCTGACGTTTTCCTGTCAGCCTTACGCAAAGGGTTCAATGCTAAGCGGCTTTGGGGAGTTCTCTCGTTTAGTATGTGAGTATTTATTAAAAAACACAAATTTTGTAAAAATCTTTCAATTTCTAAGAATGTTAGAAATTCAAAAAAATCGTCAAGGTTTGGGGGCGATATGCCCCATCCTCCAATGTATAAACGGAAGAAACGGAATAAGTTTCAGTCATTACATTTTTTTTTTAAAAAAAAGGTGTTTCGGTCAGAAAACCATTGAAATTTTATTTAGTTGAACTATACAACCTTCTTGAAAGGTACTTCAGTACAAAATTTCCAGAAATTCTGGAAAAGGAAGATTTAATTTTCAAATAATTTGCAAAATGGAGATTTATTTTTAATAGTACACTGGAAATCTGCATTTTCCAGAATATTTTAAAACCGTTTCGGATGTACCATAGTCTGCACGAACCATAATACTAATTTTATTTCTATAACAAATTTTCCTTTTATAAACGGCAACACAAATTATTAAGGAATTTTAGAAAAAAGAGCAAAAATACCATTTGACAGTTCTACACAATCTTTGGAGAGTTTATAGTACATAACACTAAGACTATTACCGTCAGAATACAGATTAAGACTTTCGTCTTAAAAAAAATAATTTACAAACTGGGTCGTAGTCTTAAGAGTCTTAAGAGTCTACGTCAGAATTGGACTGTTAAAATATCCTTGATCGTGACATCTGTATTAAAGTAGCGAAACTTGTATTGGCAATTTTTATTTTAACATTTACATATAATGGCGCCACTTGTACTTTCACTAAACTAAATAAAATGAAATAAACTTCAAAATATTGATAAATGAACTCACTAATCGCACTTAGTCACTAATCTCGAAATAAAACGCGATTAGCTATTGTTGAACTTGACACGCACTATAGCTAACCTAGAAAAGTTCACCAATAGCGGTTAGCTAATCCCTAGTCTGTCAGTGGTATTAGCTTACACTAAACCAAATTTATTTACTAGATTTATTAGAAGTACATCTATTTGGGTTCGCCTTGTAAAAATTGCCCAAGCCCGAATAAAATGAAAATTTGGTGGCTCTTTGTCTGATGTGCCGAACAAAAAAAACTGATTCATTGGCTCTTTTTTTAACTTGCCAGGAAAAATGGCGAATGGCGCACCGTCATTCCATTTATTATACAGAAAGGTTTGTCTCTGGTTCACTCGCTATTTGTATCGTCAGAATTGTTGCTGGCTCTCCGACCCTTCGTGGAATGTGCTGTTTGGTACCATTAACAAAATATAGACGGCGAAATTGTGGTGACGCCAGCGGTAGTGTCCGGAGATATTAAAAGTAGAGTTCAGGGATAGCTAAAAAAATTATTTGAGTTGAAGAACGCTACACGCGGGGACAAAACCATACATTAAAGATGGAAAAGCTAGTGGAAAATTTGTTGCAAAAAACGAGAATGAGTCCCAGCGAAAAGTCGAACTCGAGAAACAATTGTTGGAGCGTCCCGTAAACCAGCAGAAAGACCCGCTTATACCTGAAAAGCAAGATTTGTTCGGCCGCATGGAGAAATTCGTATACACCTTATATACGACGAGTTATAGTATGCCCGCGACGGAAGTGGTGAGAGTTGGGTTGTTGCTACAGAAAGTCGGGTCCCAAGGTTACCAAAAGTTTGCAAATATTATTTTACCATGAAAACTAATGGAGATTACATTGAAGTTGTCGCCATAAAGCTAAAGAGCATTTATGGGCGGAAAGAATCGCTTTTGTACTGCGATATAAATGCCTATAGATCGCAAAAAGCGAGTGCAAAACAACATAACGTATGCTGCTCGTGTCAACTTGACATGTGAAAAATTTGACATCGCAAAATGTTCGGCGGAAGATTTCAAAGTACTGCTGTTCGTACAGGAGCTCGACAACCCACAGGACTCGAGACACAAGAATACATATTGCCAGCCAGCAGCTCGCGTTAAAGCGAAACGAGCACGTCGAGAGAGCCGCATTGACCAATTGTGAAGAACAACCAATCATCGCATCTGATGGTCGGGTGGATATATAAAGGTAGTTTCCAGCCAAAACTGAAATTATACGACCGGCAAGTCATCGGAGAGGTTTGACAACACAAGACGAGTTGCAAAGATGGCAATTCTTAGGAGTGATTGATTGGGATCGGTACTTATGCCCGTATTACAAAATACCGAATGGACAAAATCCCGTAGATCACAAAAACACTCTATTTCAAAATCCCGTATTTCAAAATCCAGTAGGAGAGGCAGTACGGCTCGCGGAAGGCTCAATCAACAATCGATGCTATTCAACACGTCGTTGAAATAACTAAGAATGCAACAGATGGAAAAAGATGGAAAGGAGGCTCAAAAAAGTATTGTGCCATGGTCACCCTGGATGTTAAGAATGCATTCAACTCGGCCAAATAGAGTCGTATCCTAAATGCACTACAGGCATTGCAAGTACCAGTATACTTAAGAAGTATCATCAGAGACTATTTTAACGGTAGAGTGCTGACATATAATACGGATGACGGTGTAATGACATACAATGTTATGGGTGGTGTACCTTCCCCCCGCCTAAGTGCCCAAAGAGTAATATGTGGTTTTCGCACAGTATCTACTGATGCGACACTCATTATTGCGGGGATGATCCCAATCGAACTTCTTGCGAAGGAAAGAAAGAAATGGTACCCTAACCGTGAGCAACCAGGAAGCAGAGCACTAGAGCGCGCTCCAACAATGATAGAATGGGAAAGACGCTGGAATAGCTCGGAAAAGGGCCGCCGGACCTACCGTCTCTTACCATTCATCGAAAAATGGATAAATAGGCTGCATGGTGAAGTGAACTACTACCTGACTCAACTGTTAAGTGGACATGGTTGTTTTAAGGCATACCTGTACAGGTTCAAGCACACTGACACTCCAGATTGTCCTGTCTGCAAAGATACACAAGAAGATGTGGAACACATTTTTTTCCAATGCCCAAGTTTTGAGAATACCCGGAGGGAACAGTCAGCTGTCCTAGGGCAGCGTCCGTCACCAGAGAACATAACAGAATTAATGCTTGATTCTAAGAAAGAATGGATTGCTGTAAGCCATATGGCGTTAGTGGTACTGAACGAGCTGAGGCGCTTAGAGCGTGCAAGGGAAGAACAACATGCCGCGATTAGATAGCGGAGACAAACTCAATCTCAATCCAAAATTGAGGCGCTACGGGGAGAACAAAGAGCCAAATGACTAGTCACCTCTATGTGAAGTAATGTCTAACGATAATTCCGCATGGGGGATGCGAAAACGGCGGGTGTGTGGTTTTTAGGTGGTAGAAATCTGCCACTGTTGCTGAGGTGTTTGTCCCACCGATGCATCGTCTTCTTGACGATTTTCCATATTTTACCCTCCCCCCCTCCCAAAAACACACACACACACACACACACACAAACACACACACACACACGTATTCTATAATAATTTATCGGCTTAGGTTGGGTTAAAAATCGCGCGATTTTTAACCTAACCTAAACCGATGAATTATTATAGAATACGGGATTTTGGCATATGGGATTTTGGGATACGGGATTTTGGGATACGGGATTTTGGGATACGGGATTTTGGAATGCGGGATTTTGTAATACGGTACTATGTATACCGGTTTTTGTAAACGGTGTTTTGTCATACGGGCAACTGTACCCAATCCGATTGATTATGCCGAATTAGTAGTGCCTACTGTTGCTGGTAGAAAGAAAAACGGAGGTACTCGCATGACAGACTACCCGACAGGGCTTGAACCGAACTAGTTTCCACCGCCCGCACTCGCTGACATTTTTGCTAAATTCGCAGGTTGCAAGGGCTTCAATAATATTTACCTCTCAGATACCTACCTATAGCACTCGGCATTTTCCAACAGCTGATCGATATGATGCTAGGGGGATTTCACACAGTTTCAGCATATTTCGACGATATAATTGTGGCTAAGACGGGCGAGCAGAACCTCCGAAAGAAGCTGTTCTCTGATCTCGACCGTATCCAGGATTATGGTAACGAGGTAATTCATTCGTCGTTTTCGTTGGCAGAAGAGTGTGTTTTTTATAGACGGATTGAAGAACTACATTAGGGCTACCCAGGGATAGCACGCATGAAGCTGTTAGTTAATTGTTATCCGAAACAATTTTTCTAAATTCAATTAGATTGAAAATTAACTGTACTATAGCCCACAAATTCTTGGGCGGCAATAATCTATAATGGTCCGATTACGATGGTTGATACCTCTATCAATAGGTTTTGGGACGTGTAATTGCTGTGACAATTTTCATTTTGATTGCTCGATTATTTCTAAACATTTCTTAGAAAATTCGATTTTATTGAAAATCAACTGTGCTATAGCCCACAAATTTTTGGGCGGCAAAAATCTATAATCCTCCGATTACGATGGTTGATACCTCTATCAATAGGTTTTGGGACGTGTAATTGCTGTGACAATTTTCATTTTGATTGCTCGATTATTTCTAAACATTTCTTAGAAAATTCGATTTTATTGAAAATCAACTGTGTTTTATAGCCCACAAATTTTTGGGCGGCAAAAATCTAAAATCCTCCGATTACGATGGTTGATACCTCTATCAATAGGTTTCTGGACGTGTAATTGCTATGACAATTTTCATTTTGATTGCTCGATTATTTCTAAACATTTCTTAGAAAATTCGATTTTATTGAAAATCAACGCTATAGCCCACAAATTTTTGGGCGGCAAAAATCTAAAATTCTCCGATTACGATGGTTGATACCTCTATCAATAGGTTTCGGGACGTGTAATTGCTGTGACAATTTTCATTTTGATTGCTCGATTATTTCTCAACATTTCTTAGAAAATTCGATTTTATTGAAAATCAACTGTGCTATAGCCCACAAGTTTTTGGGCGGCAAATATCTAAAATCCTCCGATTACGATTGTTGATACCTCTATCAATAGGTTTTGGGACGTGTAATTGCTGTGACAATTTTCATTTTTATTGCTCGATTATTTCTAAACATTTCTTAGAAAATTCGATTTTATTGAAAATCAACTGTGCTATAGCTCACAAGTTTTTGGGCGGCAAAAATCTGAAATGGTCCGATTACGATGGTTGATACCTCTATCAATAGGTTTTTTGACGTGTAATTTCTGTGACAATTTTCATTTTGATTGCTCGATTATTTCTAAACATTTCTTAGAAAATTCGATTTTATTGAAAATCAACTGTGCTATAGCCCACAAGTTTTTGGGCGGCAAAAATCTGAAATGGTCCGATTACGATGGTTGATACCTCTATCAATAGGTTTTGGGACGTGTAATTGCTGCGACAATTTTCATTTTGATTGCTCGATTATTTCTAAACATTTCTTAGAAAATTCGATTTTATTGAAAATCAACTGTGCTATAGCCCACAAGTTTTTGGGCGGCAAAAATCTGAAATGGTCCGATTACGATGGTTGATACCTCTATCAATAAGTTTTGGGACGTGTAATTGCTGTGACAATTTTCATTTTGATTGCTCGATTATTTCTAAACATTTCTTAGAAAATTCAATTTTATTGAAAATCAACTGTGCTATAGCCCACAAATTTTTGGGCGGCAAAAATCTATAATCCTCCGATTACGATGGTTGATACCTCTATCAATAGGTTTTGGGACGTGTAATTGCTGTGACAATTTTCATTTTGATTGCTCGATTATTTCTAAACATTTCTTAGAAAATTCGATTTTATTGAAAATCAACTGTGCTATAGCCCACAAATTTTTGGGCGGCAAAAATCTAAAATTCTCCGATTACGATGGTTGATACCTCTATCAATAGGTTTCGGGACCTTTATTTGCTGTGACAATTTTCATTTTGATTGCTCGATTATTTCTAAACATTTCTTAGAAAATTCGATTTTATTGAAAATCAACTGTGCTATAGCCCACAAGTTTTTGGGCGGCAAAAATCTGAAATGGTCCGATTACGATGGTTGATACCTCTATCAATAGGTTTTGGGACGTGTAATTGCTGTGACAATTTTCATTTTGATTGCTCGATTATTTCTAAACATTTCTTAGAAAATTCAATTTTATTGAAAATCAACTGTGCTATAGCCCACAAATTTTTGGGCGACAAAAATCTATAATCCTCCGATTACGATGGTTGATACCTCTATCAATAGGTTTTGGGACGTGTAATTGCTGTGACAATTTTCATTTTGATTGCTCGATTATTTCTAAACATTTCTTAGAAAATTCGATTTTATTGAAAATCAACTGTGCTATAGCCCACAAATTTTTGGGCGGCAAAAATCTAAAATCCTCCGATTACGATGGTTGATACCTCTATCAATAGGTTTCTGGACGTGTAATTGCTATGACAATTTTCATTTTGATTGCTCGATTATTTCTAAACATTTCTTAGAAAATTCAATTTTATTGAAAATTAACTGTGCTACAGCCCACAAATTTTTGGGCGGCAAAAATCTAAAATTCTCCGATTACGATGGTTGGTACCTCTATCAATAGGTTTCGGGACCTTTATTTGCTGTGACAATTTTCATTTTGATTGCTCGATTATTTCTAAACATTTCTTAGAAAATTCAATTTGATTGAAAATTAACTGTGCTATAGCCCACAAGTTTTTGGGCGGCAATAATCTATAATGGTCCGATTACGATGGTTGATACTTCTTTTAATAGGTTTTGGGACGTGTAATTGCTGTGACCATCATTTTGATTGCTCGATTATTTTGATTGCTCGATTATTTCTAAACATTTCTTAGAAAATTCGATTTTATTGAAAATCAACTGTGTATAGCCCACAAGTTTTTGGGCGGCAAAAATCTAAAATCCTCCGATTACGATGGTTGATACCTCTATCAATAGGTTTCGGGACGTGTAATTGCTGTGACAATTTCCATTTTGATTGCTCGATTATTTCTAAACATTTCTTAGAAAATTCAATTTTATTGAAAATCAACTGTGCTATAGCCCACAAGTTTTTGGGCGGCAAAAATCTAAAATTGTCCGTGTTCGATGGTTGATACCTCTATCAATATGTTTCAGGACGTGTAATTGCTGTGATAATTTTCATTTTGATTGCTCGATTATTTCTAAACATTTCTTAGAAAATTCAATTTCGACAGTTTATTTGATTTTCACAATTTTTAAAATAGCGTCGAACATACCCAACCCTTTTTATTTTAATAAGAAAAATTGTTTCGGATAGCTTGACCTGCCCACTTTATGGTAATATCGCCCCATACCTGCTTCTACTTCTTATTTACAATTTTTATGTAGGCCTACACTTTTTCAGTTCACTTACACTTTTTGTTAATTTGTGTAGCTACACTTTGTGTGAAATACTTCACACCGGTACTCTGTAGGCATTAGGAAAATCATGTATTTTATCTATAGAAGAGTGTGGTGACGCCAGCGGCGGGGTCCGGAGGTATTAAAAGTAGAGTTCAGGCTTAAAAATGTAGGCATACTATAGATTATCATTGTCTATTTGGATAGCTAATGGATCGGAGTAAATAAATAAAGATCACCTTATTCTATATAACGTTGCCAGAAAATCAAAAGTGAACCGTTCATTGGCGTTAAAAGCTGCCGGTGGATGCTATTAACAATTCCCAACCCACTCATCTGTACTAAAAAGTATTGATTTTGTTAAACACATAAATCACACAAAATATAATTCAATAATCATTTAAATTATTAATAATTGCATAAATTTGAAGTAAACTAAATGAATAAAACGAAAAACGAAACGCGCGCATCGATTTTAGATTTTACAATGACATTTCAAAAATAGCCGGTTTTACACAACACACAACACAAAAAGACAAATGTGTAAGGCGCATTCTTGTAGAAGAAATTATTTAGATTATTAGTGTGTTGCACGTTGTATCACTTAATCCGCATTACCATATGTTGATTTATGTATTTTAGCAAATTTAATTAAAATTCGCTCTCAAATTACTGATATTACGTGTGATTTTGTTTCACGTGATTTTATTTTTAAAAAAATGCATTTTAATAATGAAAATTTAAGGCTTTTTCCCTTTTAAGTAGTATATATAAAATCTATGGTGCAACATTCACATGCAACAAATTTAATAGACGCTCTGTGGTTTAATAGAGGAAACTAAAAACAACATTTTGGGTCCGCACTTGAATCTTAATGATTTTCAGATTCTGAAATTTTGTTGAGGAAACTCACCATGCATCAAACTCGTATTTCTGAATTCCTGTTTTACAACCAAAATTCGGGTGCATGATTCAATAGAAATTTCATGACAATTGAATAGTTCAAATTTGTTTTTTTCCATAGTTTTCTGACCTCATCATGATAAGAAACCTGACTGTACCCAATATGTATCGAACCAAATATAATTATGAAATTCCGATTTACTTAAAATAAATTGTTGTCACCAGGCAGAATAATTACTATAAAATATAAAAGCTCATCAATAAAATAATTACCATACCAAATCAATCAGCTGAAACTAATTCAAGGAGACCATAAAATTAAAATGCGGAGAAACTTAATGTTTCTTTCAATTTCCTTCCAGTCTCCCAATTAAACTGTAACGACCTTGTCGAAATGCATTTCACTTACTTTTATACAGATATACCATCGATAAGACAACAAAATTATTGCAAAATATTTTTTTACATTCGCACATTGCACATATCTATGCGAAGGTTAATCAAAAAATTCGATTTAAATATTCACCAAATCTCTTTTATGTTTCTTTCAAGGTAAGAAATAAAAATTATTAAAAATTCCAACTGTTACAAAGAAAAAAAAAAGAAAAAATTATAAATAAATTAAATTAAATTAGAAAATCTATAATAACATCATTTCTATCTAAATACGTTACTTTATCGTATAAGCTATTTTCTTCTCGCTTAATCCACTTTCAAAAAACAAAACAAAATTATAAATCTTTCTAGTACTTGTATCTTACGAGACCAAAATACTACCACAACCAAAACAACACCATATAGCAAATGTATAAGAAATGTACAGTTCACCGCGGTTAGATCTTCATACAAACATATATATATGTGCATTACATATTATTTTTATAAGTGTCTGTGTGAATATCAACAAAATTCAAGTTGATCTGTTGATTAGCTCAATAGAGAAATTAAACTTGTTTTACAAAATTAGAAATAATGATCGCGGTAATAACAGCAGCAGCAGTAGCATTTAATATGCAAGATGGCGGTCAAAATAAAGATCGCACACATTTTTTTATTAGTCTATTCTACTTTCCGCTAAATTAAATGCGCACACCAAAATACCAAAAAAAAATTAGAACAAACCGATCATCTCACAGCCTAATTATTTAAAACGATCGTTAACCAATTTTTTGTCTCTCTCTCTTTACTTACAGATCAGTTAAAAGCACCCGCGTAGATGATCGTAATTCATTACGCGGTGATCGACATGGTTCTATAATAATATCGCGTGGTGTTGGTAGCGGTGCGGCCAGCATAAGTCATATACAGGAAAGATCGCGTGGTAGCTTAACGAATACATCGTTAAATCGTAAAAATTCATTTTTGCACGCATCGAGTGATTCGCTACGAAAAAATGATGGCGCAGGCGGTCGTCAAATCAATAATGTTGTACAGGCACAAATTGAGCGTATGTTTACGGAGGTGTCAAAAGATGCGACCTCATGTAGTTTTCCGGTACGATGTTTAGGATCGTTACCGCTACACGAGAAGGTAACAAATTTACAAGGATTACAGGAACCATTACGACAATTGTATTTGAGTGGTGCCGGACATGGGAATCAAAATGCCGGCAATCTAGATATATTTGCAAAAGGGGTACGCGTTCGTTTAGCGAATGGACGTGATCCCCTGTCCACACCATTTCACAATATTGCAGTATGGTCTGCAGTAAAATTTGTGGTGTCACCGGAAGCTGGTGGTGCTGCATTTTTACCACTTATCACCGATCCAGAAAATATCGATAAAACATCATTGTTCTTTCCGTTGAGTGCGGCCGATAAACGACGCCTTTCATCCGGTCTACATTCGCCATTGTTTGCCGTCGTTATGCGATCATCGGGCGTACCAAAACGACTCGAGTGTCATGGATTTGTGTGCCAAACGCCAGAAGATGCCATTGTTATAGCGGCCACATTGTATCAAAGTTTAATGGCGCATATGGGCAATAGTCAAAATCAAAAATCTCGTCGGCCTCGTAATCGCAACGGTGTAAGTTGTGTTAGTATTGCAAGCAGTACGGCTACAAATAATTTAATGCCACCCGCTCACCTATCACTACGCAAATCAGCATCACAGAGTTCATTACATGTACCAGCGAGACCACCACGTAAAAAGCGTAGCGCTTCAAGTTCATTGAGCGGTGAAAGTGATTCAAATCGTGACATACCGGTTGAAACGTTGACGGAAGAACGAAAAAAGAAATCGAGTAAAAGTAAACGGGCGCCTCCAGCTCCAAATGGTGTTGTACCATGTGGAAAAAATGCCGATATGTTTAATGCATCCATGTCGTATTTAGATGAACAAAGTCGTGCCCGTGCCCATAGTGAGTCGCGCCGTTCATCATCTACCCCACCACCACCACCACTACCACCGCCATCCTATCATCATCATCACAATAAAGAAATTGGTGGCGATATTTTAACACGTGTGGCCATACCAAGATCGGGAAGTTTCTTAAATACGGGCGGTTTAAGTCGATACAAATCGCGTGGCACACGAAAAACGGGTAAAACTGGTGGCGGTGGATCACCGCTCGGTTTCAGTGAACTATTTAATGAGTTCCGCCTACAAGAAAATCTGCATTCATTAGACGAAATCCTAAATGCCATAATCAATTCGGACGGTATGTCGTTCAATGACTTGAAACCAATTTACAAGGAATTTTTACTCAAGCTAGCGGTCACCTTGACCAAAGATGAACTGTATCAGAGGTCAAAAAGTATTATGCGGCGACAAAAGAAAAAGAAATTGAGACGAAAAAATAGTAATGTACAGGTAAGAGATGAAAACTTTCGAATATTTATTTAGACATTGTATGGTATAGGTTTGTGCGTCTCCATTCGGAATAACTAATCCGGTGAAAGTCGCAGTTTGGATGATTAATTGTCATAGTATTTACGATTTTTTTTTACTTTTTTTATTACAGAATCAACGCAAGAAAATGATCATTGGTGCGAAAGGTTTACGTCGCGTGTTTGCATTCGGGAAATTTCGTAGCAAAAAACCATCGAAAAAATCATCAAAATCGGCCACCTCTAGTTTAGACATACAAAAATGTAAAAAATCACATCACAAGACCGGAACGAGTGGCTCTGATGTCAGTGTTATTCGTAATGAGCACACGTTAAACGGCCAAAATCGTAACAGTTCAAGCGGGTAAGCATTGATTTACAAAATGATACAAAACATTCGCTTATACCAGTTTTTTTTATTATAGATATGTCTCGTGCTCCGAATGCAGCTACGATTCAGAGGCTTGCACTTGTGCATCCGCAGAACGCTGTTACTGTAGCCTAGGCGATAATGATTTAACAACGCAACTTAAAAAACGTGGAATGCGTGATTCACTAATAACTTGTCACACCGACGATAAATGTTACTGTTCGCTCGATGAAGATAAAGTACATACCACCGGAGAATCATCGGAGACAACATGTTGCGATAGTGATTCGTGTGTGAGTACAACAAAATGCTACTGTCAACACAAGGATCACACGAAAAAGAAGCAACACTCTTCAAAAACGATAGAAAGTAAGCATAACGGTAAATTCAATAAAAAAGGTAATAATCTTGGTTTAGACTACGAACTGTTTACCGTAGGTGGTAATGGGCGACCCGTAAATGCGAATGAGGCGTTAAGCGTTAAGAAAAGTGTTGAGATGGCGGCGCTCTTTGCAGATGTAAAACTAAGTCAAACGACAGATATACAAAGTTTGGTACCGGATAAAATGTCATCGAAAAATAAGCATAGTGTATCATCAAATCGGTCCAAAAGTAATACATACCGTTCGAATAATTCATCAACAACCGATTTAATATTGCGCCGTGAATTTGAAAAACCGTTCAAGCGAAATTCAAAATCCGAAGACTACTATCAGGCACTATCGACATCGTCACAGCGGCCGGTTAGCTCATCGCTAGAAGACTCACTCGGTTATTTGCCGTAAACTAAGCATATACATACGTATACTTTTAGGTATTTGTAAATAATGTAAGGTGGCGGTCTCTACTTTTAAAAATCCGATAATATTTCATACATTTATAAGTTTATATGGGGGAAATCAAATTTTAACAAATTTTATTTTAAAAAAAATAATTTTAAAATTAATTTTTGTTTTACAAACAAACTTAATTTTACAATTTTTTTTTTGCAATAAAATTTTTAAAAATCTTATTTTATTTTAATTAACATTTTTTTTTTAATTTTTATTTATTTTAAATTATTTTTAATGCAATTTTTTTTTCAAATATGGTGCGGTGTTTTTAATCTACATACATACATAATATGAGATAATACAGGTTTAAGTGTATTTTAACTATACGTCCGTGTCTAGTTTTTAATTATACCAACTAATAAAAAATTTTAAATTACAATTTAAATTAATTACTTAACTATATTAAATGTAATAGTTAAGTTTTAAAATTAACTTAATCTTAACAACAAATCAGTTGCACTCTAGCCTAAACACAAACTTTAAATTTAAAATACGCACTAGACATTTAATTTTTTTTTTTATTAATAATTAGCTTGTAATTGTGATATAAATAAATAAAATTAATTTAAATGTAAACTCAAAAAAAAAAAACATAAAAAAATATTAACGCCATTTTGAAATTAAATTAACTATGATTATAGAATGAAAAATTTAGGCTAAATAATTGAAGATTGTGCAATAATTTACATGTTTATCATTAATTATGATTTTAATTATTTCTTTTTTTTTTTTTTAATTAATTAAAAGTGATTTATTGTAACTTTGTGCAATTTGTAAAAGCAATAATTTAATTTATATAAATTAAATATTTTTTTTAAATAACATATACGTATTTTAAATAAAAATGAATAAATAAAATAAATAGAGATGGTTTTAATTAATAATAAAACTGGCACAGGGGCATCGAGCAAAGGTAAATCTCAAAATATGAACTTGTTCCTCGTCTCTTTGAAAAGTTTTCTATGAGACAATTCGAGCAGATTAAAACAACTATAATGATGTTAAAAGAACTGATAAATAAATATTGAGTGTAAGCTGTTTTATGTAGAGCGATGGTGCGGGTGTCAAGTGTGTTGGCTGTCATGTTGTTGGCCTTCAGTTCGATGTTAGTCGCTGACGGACAATTTTTACAATGAAAATTTAAAAAAAAAATTTTGTTTGCGATTTTCTTTTGAATTCTGCTTAAAGGGTAACAGGTAAACATAACTCGAAAGCAGCAAAAAAAAATGTAAATCTTAATAAAAAATAAAATAAAAATATTGATCAATGACGAGCACCGAACTCAAGCCCAACAACATGATAAATAACTAGCATACTTTACAACCCTACATTCTTTAACACTACTACATGCAATATTTATTACATTCAAGCTTTTATTATTTAGGCAAGGCTAAAAAAATGTTATGTGACACTTGAACATACAAAACAAAGTCATACTGCTGACAATTCTACCTTCTTTTAATTTCTGTTCGCCTGCATTAGGTAAATAAATTTACCAGGGGTGAGATGTTGTAACCATCACGTTTTTCGCTTCGATGCATTTTCGATAGAATAACGGTATTTTAGAACTAAATTGTTTTAAAATTTTATATTTTTAACAAAGCAGTACAGTTATTCTATCTAAAATGCATCGAAGCGAAAAACGTGAAGGTTACAACATCTCACCCCAGGTGAGCAGAAATTTAAAATTTTTTTTTTTTTTTCATCAAAAATCGCAAAAAAATTTTGTCATTTTAACAGGCGAACAGAAATTACAAGAAGGTAGAATTGTCAGCAATATGACTTTATTTTGTATGTTCAAGTGTCACATAACTTGAAGTGGCACGCTTTGATACAAAATAATGTCACGTTGCTGACAATTATGTTGTTTTTTAAATTCTGTTCGCCTGGTAAAATAACAAAAATTTGTATGCGATTTTTCGCAAAGTCCGAATTTATCAGTATTTAAACAAAAAACTGAGTAGAAAGAATATAGAGATGATTGCTTGGGTGGTAAGATGAAGGAGTGGTGTGCGAAAGGTTTGGAGTTCGATTCTTCAAACTTCCGACTTTATTTTTTTTAAGCAAAAATTTGATTTTTTTTTTTATTTCCACCAATTTTACCAAATTTTTTTTTTTGTAGCGATCTCGATCCCGATTAATCTTCTCGGATTATCCCCAATTCAAAATTTTTCATCTAAAAACAAATTTTTTCGTTGGCTTTGCTTAGATTCGAACTACAGACCTTCTTTACTCCACTCCATCACCTTACTACCTCGGCTATCTCATCATATACAAGTCAATATACATTTGTTTGTTTTAAGCAATCAAAACAAATGTGTCTATAATATGTCGATATGGTGACATCTCTGTTAGGGCATATGTACTACATGTACTACACAGTGTTTCTGCTAAGTGCTGAAATATTTGATTTTGCTTCAAAGAGGGCGTGTGTTTTACTTTTATAAAAATGTCTGAGGCTCGATTATTAACGCCCTCTTTTATGCTAAACCAAAAATTTTAGCACTTTTAGCAGAAACACTCTGTACTAAATGTAGTACGTATGCCCTAACAGAGATGTCACCATATCCATATTAAAAACAAATTTGTTTTGCTCTGCACTATATTGCATAAAACAATCAAATTTATGTTAACTTGTAAATGATGTGATAGCTGATGTAGTAAGGTGATGAAATGGAGTGATGGAGTGTGTTGGAAACATCAATATCCATTACGGCCAACATTCAATGTCCAAAATATTCAACCTAAAAACCTGAAATAAAATTCATACATAAATATTTACTAAAAATCAAAATATGTAAGATAGGTAAATTATTATACTCAACTTTGATGATTTCTAAATTTATTGTTATTCCTAATTATTTTATTAATTAATCTGAAAGTAAAAAATGTAATTTAATTAATATTTTATTCTAATATTGTAAACAAATACTACTTATCTTAAATTCCAAATATAGACGTCACTATTACACTTGTCAAATGTTAAAAGTGTAGGTGAATTCATATTCAATTTTGTAATGCAGTTTCGAAATTCAAGGCGAGTTCATATTTAACTTTGTAATGTAATTTCGAATTCTATGAACACGACGCGCCATCTCCATTAAATTATCATAAGATAAATTTCAAACACAATTTGTTGTGACGTGCATATTTTTTTTGTAACTTAATTTCGAGACTGTACCTTTTTACTTTTCTCTTCTTGTATCAGATTTCACCGAGTGAACACGTAAAAATAAAAACTCTTGTAATAAAAGATATAAAATTAAAATAAAAATAAAAAGTAATATTGGATGTCACCATTTTGTACCAAACCAAATAAAATAAAAGTAATATTTTATACCACCATTCTTGTACCAAACCAAATGCATTAAATCGGAGTATTATTATTTATTTGGAGAATTACCACCATTTTGTATCAAACCAAATAAATTAAAATTGGAGTCGTATCATTTATTTTTGGAAAATAAAAACGACCAAACAGTTAATGCAACTACCATTTTGTACCGGGTTTATTTTGTTTGCGGAACCCGAAACCTTGGTACAAAACAGAGTGGAGTGATCAAGGTAAGGAGTTCGATTCCAAGCAGCAACTCGCGCAAACATTTGTTTTTAGATGAAAAATATTTGAATTGGGGATAATCCGAGACGATCATTGTCCGCGGATCGCCACAAAAAAAATTGGTCAAATTCGAATAAATTCTTAGAAATACAGAAATTATCAAATTTTTGCTTAAAATAACATCGGAAGTTTGTAGAATCGAACCCCGGACCTTTTGCTCATCACTGCATCATATCGACATATTATAGACACATTTGTTTTGATTGCATAAAACAAACAAATGTATATTAAATTGTATATGATGAAATAGCCGAGGAAAGAAAGAGACATAAAAGAAATCCTTCAGCCGCGAGGATCGAACTCTTACCATAAAAGAGCAGATAAAAACCATAGAGGTCTCGAGTTCGATCCCCGCACCTGAAGGAATTTCTTTTTTGTAATAAAAAGCTCCAAATTTTTTATTTGGGTGGTTGCTAGAGTTATAATTGAGCCTTTTTAATTAAAAAAAGTTAATTTTTAGTTATCAGGTGAGCAGAAATTTAAAAAAAAAAATTTTGTTTTTTTCATCAAAAATCGCAAAAAATTTTTGTCATTTTAACAGGCGAACAGAAATTACAAGAAGATAGAATTGTCAGCAATATGACTTTATTTTGTATGTTCAAGTGTCACATAACTTGAAGTGGCACGCTTTGATACAAAATAATGTCACGTTGCTGACAATTATGTTGTTTTTTAAATTCTGTTCGCCTGGTTTTTAAGCAAAAATTTGATTTTTTGTTTTATTTCCACGAATTTTACCAATTTTTTTTTTTTTTTTGTAGCAATCGCGAACCCGATTAATCTTCTCGGATTATCCCCAATTCAAATATTTTTCATCTAAAAACAAATGTTTGCGCGCGAGTTGCTGCTTGGAATCGAACTCCGTATCTTGATCACTTCAGTCCATCACCTTACTGGGTCAGCTATCACATCATATACAAACCAACATAAATTTGTTTATTTTATGCAATCGTACAGAGCAAAACCAATTTTTCTGAAATATGAATGTGGTGACATCTCTATTAGGGCATACGTACTACATTTAGTACAGAGTGTTTATGCTAAAAGTTCTAGTTTTGTGCAAAATGTCTGAAGTTCGATTTTAAAAACTAGTGCGGGTTTTTTTCCTCATTAAAATTTCCCCAAAATTTTTTTTCGCGTTTTTTTTTTTTGGATTTGCAATGTCGCCAATTCAGTAATTTGACCGTTCAACAACGTATTGAAATAATTTGTATCTTATAAAATTAATATCAAAAATTACACATTTCTACATGGTTTTTAATTTTTCATGACATACATTGCAGAGGATCGAACTCGGTACTTTCCGTTCTAAAGCATTTCATGCTACTACTTCTACCACCACACTTCTTGTTTTACTTACAATATATTTCTACGTTTTACGCAATCAAAAATATAAAAACAATGATAACGATGTTAAATCAATGACAACAACAATATTTGTACTTACGTAGTGTTATCACCATTTCTGAAAATTCTCAAATAAATTCGAAATAAAAAATCCGTTAGAGGATGTTAATGAGTGGGCTGTTGAAGTTATAGTGGTAACATCTCAAAAACTCATTGTCTGGTGTTAACCACTTTTTGTTTAACAACAGAATTATCTAAGACACTAGGAGTGGGAAATTTGGTAGGCCCTTATTTATATTTGAAGTAATTGTTGCATAAATTCTCGGTTTTTGGTTATTCCTCGTTCAAAGTTATAGACTCGTTCAAACGTCCGGATTGCGGTGGCTTTCAAACTCATTCCATTGTGTTTTGTGGCCCTCTGGGATACATAAATAATTACCGCGTTGTCCAGCCGTATTTTTTCTCGAAGTTTTATTGTTTTATTTATTTGGAATTTGTCTCCCTTTCTTTCTTTGTCTTTTTTCGAATGCAATAAAATTCATCAAATTTCAACATGGAAAAATTATTTATTTCGTTAGTACTCTCATTCATATTAATAATAACATTTTAACGATCAATGTGTTCAAAGTACTCCAGGTGCTCGGGAATCATCCATTTCGTTTTTGTTTTACACATAAAATCTCATTTCACTTAAAACCGCTGGATCGCGACGGGATGGAAGCTATTTAGAAAATTTATAGAGATATGACAAAACACCAAGAGTACATTAAAATTGCTGCAGATCAAAAAAGTTTCGTTAATTTTATAATTATAACCTAGAATTTCTTAATAATATCATTTTTTTTGTTTTAATTTTTACATTAATTATATTTATAATTTAATTAATTTATTTAATTTGTATTTTTTTTTTTATTTTGTTAAATTTTTGCGGTTCATTTTCAATTGTTATATTTAGGTATTTTAACATTGTATTTTAATTAGCACCAAATTTGATTTTATATAAAGTATTTAAAATTAATTTAAATTTAATTTCTTTTACATTTATTGGATTATAATTAAATTTTGTTTCACATAGTCTTCGTAATTGACTTACCTGTACATTTTGTTTTGAACCAGATTTTCTGAAGAAAAATAAAATGGATGGCATTTTTTTGTTGCTTTGGTATTAAATTCGTTTGCTATTTGTGGTGGTTAATGATAAATGGTAAAGAGGTTATAAGTATTTAATATAGGTGCATAACAATGAATGTAGGGAATTTTAAAGATTTTTTCTTTATAACCGATTATTGTTTCAAGAATCTAGATTTTTTCAATTGTTCTAAAACGATTAAGCACAATTATAGCTTAATACACATATTTTTTGGCACGCACTGGATAAAATAACACCCTAATTTCCATGGTCATGTCATTTTAAGTAACAAGACTGTAGTCGCGTCGCGATACTTGCAAATTGAAATTCTTGAAGGCGAACCAAGTGACACGACTGAAACTAGCAATATATCGGGAAAATTAGAAATAAAATCGGTTTAAACAACATTATTAATTATTTAAGCAACAACACATTTAAAAAGTGTACAAATTACTCAATTAACCACCTTTTAAAATTAAATTCTTTTCCACCCCAATTCTATTTATAGCTGTGTCATGTCATGCTTCATAACTACAGTCATGTCACATAAATATTTTCATTTTTTTAGTCGTTTGCTGCGCCTCAAGTCACTTTATAGTACACATGAAGTGTCGTTTAAAATGACTTTAGATGTAACAAACGACTAACAGAATGGAAAAATTGATGTGACGTGACTTTAGTCATGCCAAATGACGCAGCTCGACTATGAGACTTGAAGTATAAACAAACAAAAAATGAAGAAATAACTTTTGAATTTATTGGTTAACTTGCATTAAATTGAATTTAATTAACAAAATTTAAATTTATCGTTTTAATTTAGTACGAAAATACATAATCCAATTAAATGCAACATCGTGTTCCGCCATCTTATTTAATTCCAATTATAAAAACAACTATATGTTACGATGACATTTAGGCGAATTATTTAATATTTTGATTATACCCAATGCGTATGGAATTGTAGACAGAAAAATTGAATTAGATTGTTGCAGAATTGCATAGAAGTTAAGTAAATTTTATTTTCGTGCTTAAGTTTTACAATAATTAATTTAGTAATTAAATTAATTAATGCAAACGGAAAAAGTGGAAGGTTTTATTTGCGTAGCTGGTTGAAATGTAGATGGTAGTTACTGTTATTTTTTAATGCACCCTATCACAACACAAGTATCAACGCGCTACGTAAATAATGAAATTAAAATTTTTAAGGCTACTAGAACTTTGTAACATGATCTAAAAATGGGTAGTAGCCAAATCAAAAACGAAACATTTTGTCACACTAAATTTCCAACTGCACAACAATGTTTGAAAGATAGTTATGCGGTCTGCACCACTTGATATCTAGTAACAATGTATCGAACTACAACTTTCATTTTATAAAGAACTGCATGATCAAATTTGATACATTTAATACGAGAAGCAGAAGACCAACTTAGAAACGCAATCAGCTTACCATTCAAACCAGCTTTCAAAATAGTCGCATGTTTGATTTGACTGACACAAATCCAAAACAATCCTTTATCTGACGCTATTAAACAAAGTTTTTCTTTTTGTATCTCAAACTACATTTCAAACAGTAAACATATATCCAAATGCATATAACGAATGAAATCTCGCTCATTTCCCCCCAATGCTTCGAGAGTCTTTCGATGCCGCGTTTTTCGATCTATCTGCTTATTTGCCTTGCAGTGGCGGCGAGATGAGGTTTCAATACATTTGCAATACTGAATGGAAATATACAACAAAAATATAAAATTTTTATACTTTCGATATTCTGTTTTGGGAACTTGACATAATCCTCCTGTTTTTCATTGGGTCCTCCCATCTGTGCCATCTGTTAAGCAAGCCATCAACACTAACGGTGAGTAAGTTTAAGGTTGTGTAGTGACTCACTCATGCAATCAATATAATACATTCGTTTATCCCTACAATTATTCGAAATGCAACCCATTTCGACTATAAAATATAATTGTATTTGAACAGCCTCTTTCAGCATTAGTAGTGACAATTACAGAATATACAACTACGAGTAATATATTCTAGGTTTGTTTCTGTACTCACTACTTTACACTAAATAAATTCTTGGACACATTTAGTGTAACAACCAAAATCTTTACCACCATCTTATGTCGGTATCAGCAACTAACATTCTTAGCAAATAGACTTTTGCTTATTTTAACGTTTTTAATACGCCGCAAATGCAACAATAGTCAATCCATGTTTTTCTATTTTCGGAATGTCTCAAATATAGACGCGCATAAAAAGACAAAAGTATATACACATTCTCGTTCCAACTTTTGACGCGATACACTCGCCATTTTCTAAAAAAAACATTTTTCTCTATATACGATAAAATAAATTTAGTAGTTATACAATTTAATAAATAAATAAATAATAAATTCCGTTGAATAATTATCGCGCACAGTATAGTGGTGGATTTTATCCACATTTTTATAACAAAATAGTGTAAATAAATTTTGGGCCACATATTTATCTGTACATTGTGTGGCCAACATAAAGATTTATTTTGGTAATTTATTTGTGCCACCATCACATCGGCGACGAACCCAACAGTTGACATTAAACACATGGATACTATATTACCATTTGGGATTAAATCTGCTACCAGAATTTTCTAAGCCGAAATCGAAATGTTTTTACTGAAAATACGAGGGTTGATATAGTGACGATATAGTGATATAGAGAATTTAAGAAAAATTGAATTTGGATTTCGAACGAATATCAGAGGCCGGCATGAAACTATGAATGCAGCTGGTCAAAATGTCAGGGATCTTCTGAAAAAATTAATCCAGAGATTGTAAAAGATGTAGTTCTGGTTTATTTTAAAACTATGGATATCACTTATCGGACTGCGCTTTTAATCGGCATATTTTAAGGTTTCTAAGGTAATTAATTTAAATGAAAACTCAAAAAAAACAAAACACAAACAAATATTAACGCCATTTTAAAATTAAATTAATTATGATTATAGAATGAAAAATTTAGGCTAAATAATTGAAGATTGTGCAATAATTTACATGTTTATCATTAATTATGATTTTAATTATTTCTTTTTTTTTTTTAATTAATTAAAAGTGATTTATTGTAACTTTGTGCAATTTGTAAAAGCAATAATTTAATTTATATAAATTAAATATTTTTTTTTAAATAACATATATGTATTTTAAATAAAAATGAATAAATAAAATAAATAGAGATGGTTTTAATTAATAATAAAACTGGTACAGAGGCACGAAGCAAGGGTAAATCTCAAAATATAAACATGTTCCTCGTCTCTTTGAAAAGTTTTCTATGAGACAATTCGAGCAGATTAAAACCATTATAATGATGTTGAAAGAACTGATAAATAAATATTGAGTGTAAGCTACTTTATGCAGAGCGATGGTGCGGGTGTCAAGTGTGTTGGTTGTCATGTTGTTGGTCTTGAGTTCGATGCTTGTCGTTGATGGGCACGTTGTTGGATAATTTTTCTAATGATGATTTAAAAAAGAAATTTTGGTTTGGCCTTATAATTGAAATTTCTCAGGGGTACAGGTTGGAGGGAGCCGTGAATATCGGCCTTCCACAAGGGAGTAAGATCTCTCCGACTCTCTTCAATCTGTATACGAGCTCGATTTATGCACTTAATTCCAGGGACAAGGTCATTCTGCAATTTGCAAGATGACTTTGTCTTGATAGGCAAGGGAAGAAACTACGAGGTACTGAATCGGGCTCAGGAATGTGTGAATCAGGTAACACAATGTTTAACGGAATTGAATTTGCGTGTAAATACGAGAAAATGTTACAGTATGGCTTTTCGTTCAAAACGAAGAATTGATGTGAAAATATATAACGAGAGTATTGAATATGTGACTTTGACTAGGTATTTGGGAATCTGGATTGATAAACGATTGAGTTTTAAAGTGCATATGGAAAAGGCCGATAATTGCAAGAGCAGATTGAATGTGATCAAAAGGGTGAGTAAACCGAAATGGGGAGCTCATCCTAGTGTGACTGACATTTTGCGAAAGGTGCTAGTGTCCCCCAAGATTGCATATGGGATAAGCGTGTATGGTGACGGGTCCAAGGTCATAAGGTTTGAAAAGCTAATGAAAGTTGAGTATGCATATGCTAGAATGGTATTGGGGGCGATTAATTCAACCCAAAAATAAACTCTATGGTCTGAATTGAGTGATTCACCTCTCAATTATAAGAGAGAATGGATCACCGTGCGAGAGAATGTGCGAATGTTGGCCAAAGACAACGTGTTAGTGAATGAGGTGAAAGTAAGGTTGCAAGGAGGAACGGTTTTCCGGAAGACACAAAAGGCGAAGATAATTTTGGAAAATATTCACTTATTTTCCAAGATCCGACAAGTGTGTCCGAGAGTTCCTCCGAACGGTCTTACTGAGTGTTTGAATTTTGGAGAGACAACAAAAGCGATGATGAAAAGTTATCGGTTAAGAGAGAATTTAGAAAAATGCAATTGAATTTTTTTGCACATGTCGAAGTGTATACAGATGCTAGTGTAAATGAGGATCGGGTAGGTGTGGGAATATTTATTCCAACTATGAAAAAAGAGAAAATGCTGAGAATTAATGTTAACATCTGTATAATGAATGCAGAGTTGATTCTCCGACTCCCAGAGTGGATTGGATTTAATTAACAGGGGTGGGGGTACTCAAGGCAATGTGTATGTTGAAATGATATATGAATACCTTCAGTCTTGTGGGATCGAGGTGATCATTCAATGGATACCTTCGCATCTACAGATTAAGGGTAATGAAAGAGCTGATATGCTTGCGAAAAGGGGTTGTATGCTTGAGGAGAAAACTGAATATGAATTAAGAAAATACGTGGCATAATTTAAAGGCTCGTCGATTTGACAACATACAAAGAAATTTTCGTTTTAATTGTTCCGTCGGTTCATACTGACCATATGACGATTTACCAGCTTCAGAGTGAGATAATACCTAAACGTCAAGTCTTTCGCTTTTAATGGCGTCGTAAATTTATAATTCCGCAACAAATGACATAACATCACTTTCATCGAAATCATAGCATATTTCATAGCTATACAATTTCGAGGTCCATAACTAAATGGTATAAACGAAGCTGGATGTTGTTTAATAATTTTTTCGGGCAAAAAATTATCTGGATTAAATAGGTGAGCATCTTGGCCCCAAATCGAGGGGTCGCGATGGAGATTGTACGAAACCACAACAATTTGTGTGCCCTTGGGTATCGTACAATTTGAAATTTGTATATCGCCCGTTGATTCCCGCGGAAGGAAAGGTGCGATCGGATATAAACGTAGTGTCTCTTTAATTACCATTTCAGTGTAAACTAATTCCGAAATCATGTCGTAATCAACCAAATCAGCTCCATCTGTAACATTCATTATTTCACGATAAACACGTTCCTGAATATCCGGATACATAGCCAAAGCTAACACTGTATTAGCAAGAGTTTCTGACGTTGTTTCTGAGCCAGCAAATAAAATGGTATCCACTTGTTCTCGAATATATAAATCGCTCAAATTATTTTCCTCAGCCATATGTAAAATTTGTGTTAAAAAAATATTTGGCTTACTAATGTCACCCACATCAAAAATTGCAGACTTTTCTGCGGCCGACATGTTGTGGTAATCCTGCTTTTTGTGTTGTACAATATCATCGGATAAACCATAGAAATATCCTAACAATTTTTTAAGACGTTTTGAATTATCGGTAAATTCGTAAATAAAATCGGAATAAAACCATATATTAAAGCAACGTTGTGACATTAAATTGGCCCCTTCTGTAACGGCCTCCCGGAAATCCAAATTTTCGTACTCCTGTAGATGTAATTCGTATCCAAGGGTTGTAACTAACAATATAAAAAAGAGATGTGTTATTTTTGCTTTTACCTTCAACATTAAATAATAAAAATACTCACGACACGACATTGACAGTGCACATAATAAAATCTCAGCGCAACAGTCAAATAAATCGCCATGCAGCTCTTTTTGCAAATTTCTCACCAACTTGGCGCTGCATTCGTTAAAAATCGGCATAAACGATTGCAGCATCTTAAAATTAAATGTTGGGTTCAATAATCGCCTGGAAAACCGCCATTGATCGACCGGTGCCGTTGCTAGTCCTACCTTATTTTCAAAAAAACGATATGAGTAGTGTTTTTTTAGACCATTTGGTGATCTCAACACGGCACTAATATCATTTGGATTCGATATGATAATGGTGGGAAATGGGCCAGGCCAAAGTAAGAGCGGTTCATCAGTGTGTTGCAGCGCCAATTGATCAAATAAATCCAAAACTAGAAATATATCGAGAATAACATTAAAAATATTTGGAATGAATTAAGAATCAAACGGAGAATAAGAGTAGGTTATAGACCATCGTAATTTACCTAAAATCACGTGGGTATTACTACGTTTCAAATTGAGGGTTAAGTTGAGTTAAAAGTTGAATTGAGGGATGATTTATTGATTGCGTTGGGATTTGGAGGAAGATTTAATTAGAGGTTGAGTTGGAAATTGAGTTGCGGTTGAATAAGGGTTTAAGAGGTTCAGTTAGGAATTGATTTGGAAGTTGAGTTACGACCATCACGTAAAGTTTCAGCCCTTTATATTTTACAATTTTAAGTAGGCGATTTTACCCTTTTTTTTACAACTATTTCCAGTAAAACAAAATTTGGAACACCAATTTCTCGAAATTAACATCCCGAAATACAATATCTCGCGAACAAGAAATCACGAAAAAATTCGCGCAAAAATCTCGATTTCAAAAAACAGCCTAACTAACATCGTTTTAAGAATTTTCTCGAAACTATTTAATGTATCGAAGTTTTTTTCGAGATACTGCCTTTCGAATTTTCGAATAATTTTATGGAAAAATAATCTGTGGATATAGCCCTGGGGAATTGGTTAATTTTCGAAGTATATTTTGAAAGTGAATTCTAGGTGTAAACTTTAAAGGGATATTTAGAAGTTCATTTGGTATAGAATTTTCAGGAAATGTTGCGGTTTTGCACGTTTTGGTGTCAACCTACACAGGTGAGCTGTGCAATATGCAAGCGTATATTCAAGACACACGTCATTCAGCAGAGATTCCTGATCCAAAATTTCCTAAGGGTTCCAAAGAGCTAGAAGGGATACTTGTATAGTAAAATGTTGCGGCGACTATTCATTAAGGAAACACAAACTGACTAACATATGTATATAACAATTCAGTACATTCAGTAATTGGCAAAAACCCACTGACATATTTATGGCGCGAACACAGCAACAACGAATATATTAGTGTTCTTTCCAGTAAGATTAGTTAAGTACAATGTAGAATAGTTTTAGCGAGGAAAATTTCCATTTAGTACAATTTACTATAATACCCTGCCCTAGGTGTCACTAATAGTAAATGTTACGCTATTATTTAACTTATTCTATTTTAACCCAGGTGTCACCCTCAACACTTCTGATCACAATCCGACCAATAAACCACTTCGGAAGCCTTGGTTATTTACTCGTATGCCATAGCGAGCTCTTATCCGGTCGGTTGACATTCGTATTTTCTCCCGTACAAATTGATGTATCTCATTAAGGTTCTCTTTCATCTGGTCTACGTCATTCTAACCACATAAAGCCGCTGATGGAACATCCCCAAACTTTAGATCTCCAGGTAATTAATCTATAGCAGGTTTTCTCCAAACATAGTTTTAGCTGGTATCATTTCCGTTGAATTATGTATCGCTGATCGATAGGCCATCAGGAATATCTAGGCATATTTCTAGAAATACCACCGATTCAAAATTCCTTTCTTGATCCGTAAGAATCTATACCTCCTGCCATTTGCTGAAATAATCCATTATCACTAGCATATATTTATTGCCGTTCTCGATGGTGAAAAATGGTACCGCTGAATCCTTTGAAATTCTTTCGAATGGCCTCCACGGCTTTTACGTGTGTGTTCCTTTACCGCCGCACATCGTCACATTTTTGGACCGCTCTATCACCGACTGTCTACATCTTGCTCAAAAGAATCGTTGACGTATCTTGGCTAGTATTTTATTAATTCCCTGGTAGCCTAAACTTGGTCCTCTGTGATATTAATTCAGGATTCCCGCAATCCGGTTCTTTGGTACTACCAGAAAAATTGTTTTACGTTGCCGTTTTCTATCTTAGATATTCCAGTACCCGATAATGTGTTTAATATTTCGTCGATCCTGGGCACTAGGTACCTTTTTGGTCACAGTATTGAGTTTTCTGCAATCAACGCAGCATCTCATGCCACCGTCCTATTTCCAGACCAACACTACCTGTGAGCTTCATGGGCTGTTAGATGATTTGATTACTCCTGACACCTGCAGATCTGTTACCATCTGGCCACTTTTTCTTGTTTTACCAATGGTTTCTCCTGGATAGTTGGCGAATCGGCATCTCCGTTCCTGTATCAATTCGATATTTTACCATTGTGGTCCTTCCCTTATTATTCCCTTATTCCCTTATTATATTGCCGAATATGGATATGTACCGTTCGAGTAGTTGATGTGCAGAATTTTTCTGTGCTAGGGAAACATTTCCGAGATTTGATTGATACTGGCACTCAAGCAACATTTATTACTCAAAAAGCAGCACAAAAGCGGAGTACAAACATATACACAGAGACACCAGGAATGGGTGGAATGAACTCCGGAATATCTTATAAAGTAAAATTAACAATTCAACCTAGGTTTCCATCAACAGTTTCTTCAGAACTTACCAAATGTCGATATCAAAGCCTGAGAATGGAAACTCAATAACAATCTACTTTGGACAGATCTCAATTACAGTGAAAATGGGCCTATAGATATAGGCGAGATATACAAGGTATACTACTAGATATACTAGGAGCCGACTACTGATTTGATACACAACAACAAATTCTCGGTGAATCTAAACGAAAAGCGACAGTTAGACTACTTCAAGGAGAAAATCGTCTCGCAAAAGATTCAGAGCTATGTAAACAGTATCATGAATTTATGAAAAAGTATCTGGCATTAAATCATATGACGGAAATTTCCTCAGCTGGATACAGCCAAATCCAGGTGTAATACTAATACTTTGTGTAACACATTCAAGTTTAAGGTAAACCTTCCCGCAGCAACAGCAGCCCTATTTACTAAAAGAAAACTACTGTCAGAAACCTCAAAACTTTTTGATCCGTTAAGCCTGTTAGCAGGTCAGTGGATGAGCCACTACCAAAAGAAATGAATTCCAAATGGACTGAACATACCAAGGATTTACAAAAGTTGGACACCATCTGAGTACCAGTTGTTAGCAACTGTGATTCAACAATAATTCTGGCATGGATCAATGGAAGTCACAAGTATTACAAAAATAGAATTCCTAACCCAATCTAACACATTGTCTCATGTAAGATCAAAAGACAACCCAGATGATTGTGCTTAAAAAGGAATAACTCCGAGTTAACTATGTATAAATTCACTATGCTGGTAAGGCCCCAAATGACTCAAACTAAAACTCAAAGAATATCCAATTGAAATACGTCAGCTCATTCCGTTGAGCACGGATGTGGAGCTGCAAAACTTATCGCAACGACAGCCGCAGTTGCAAGTCCATTTTTTAGGCTATTTGATCTGCCAGGCTGGGGCCCATTTAAAAAAGCCCAGTCGTGAACGGAGCCCTCTGGATACCTGGCGACCTCCAGTTGTAATTAGCCTTACCTGCGTATACGGATCTCTGCGCAGGCGGACGTTTAAATCTCCGATACTCGTGGAAATCATATTGAACAGATCTAACAATAAGAAAATCAAAGTCACCGGCTCTCCTCAAAAGCCAGTATCAGCAAAGGGAGGTACCTCGAACCAGACGAGTGGGGCCTCTAAGGTTGCAAAGGAGGTTGACTATAGGGCACCACTCCAGGGTGTTAGCGGTACCAACGCAGCACAGGGGAGTGGGACGAGAGACATTCCTCCGGCGAAAAGGCGGTACAGAAATCGCCGCTCGGCATTTAGAATTCTCGAGAAGCGGGCGGCTGCGACCCCCGAGGGGCAGCTCACGGAAGAACAGAAAACATCAATAGCTTGGGCAAGGAGCACTGTGGGCTGCGGAGACTCGGAAAGGGAATATGTGTCGGAGAGACAGCGGTCCCAGGACGAGGTGGAAGTCAAAGAAAAGAAGATGGGAACATCACGGCGAAAAAATGGAGGTTGGTGTATAATGCACTCAATTTCGTATTTTTAAAGGCCTTGGGAGAAAATCCAGGACCATCTCCATTCTGCAGAGATGTGGGATGGTATCAAGGGGGTGTGAAGATTACTACATGCTCCGACTCTAGATCTGTGGATCTATATAAAAAGGCTATAGCCAAAGTAGGGTATGTGTGGCCAGGCGCAGAGCTAGCGGCAGTTAGCCAGGAGGAAATTCCCAGCAGGCCGAAGGCACGTGCCTTGCCCTCCTGCACAAAACGAAGGGAGTAATTGACTTAGGATTCGGGTCAATTACTCACAATGTTTATAAAAAGGATGGGCGGAAGCGCGTACGGAAGGCCAACCGGAGGATGGTGGCAACTCGCCCAGGCCTGAAGGGGGTACCAACAGCATGGGGGGAGAAGCTGAGGGTAGAGGGAAGAGTGAATCCGGCGACCTCGGTCGGGCAAGGATTCACTTGGAAGATGAGGAGGTGTACATAGGCGAAGGAGCTGGTGTACCGATGGAGAAAGATGTCGGCAGCACGGCCAGACGGGGGGGCACTGAAAAGTCCTCTACAGAGAGTATGAGGGTTAGCGAGACGGGCGAATCCGGCGCATCCCAAAATACCGGGAAATAATATTCCTGCGGTAGCAGGAATATACCATAGAGGTAGGTAGAGGTTAAAAGGTTATGATTAATATAACTCAAATTAACCTTCACCATTCTACGGTTGCTTCGGCAGCTCTACTCCTCAGGCTGACTAGTTCGGATGAGGATGTGATACTAATCCAAGCTTTGTACTCCTGTAGGAACGCTGAGGGGAGGGGGGCTTCCTGTAGGAACGCGATGGGGTCTGAAGCCGGAGCTGGTACACTGGCTCTACACCGCCGTAGTGAAACCTGTTCTCATGTACGGGGTGGGTGTTTGGTGGCCAGCTCTGGACAAGGTAACTTATAAAAGTAAGATTGAGAGGGTGCAAAGAACGGCCTGTATGCTTGTTAGCGGTGCATTGAGGTCGACACCGACAAGTGCCTTAGAGGTTATATTGCACCTTCTTCCGGTCGACATTTTTGGCAAACAGATGGTGGCAAATACGGCTGTATGACTTGCAGCCGTCTCTCAGTGGAGGTGTCTTAGTACAGGGCACTTTACTATCGCTAGATCGTTGAAGGATGAGCTGGCGAATCTTGACTACATTAAACCTACTCTACGCTTCGAGAAGCGATTTCGGACCTCCTTCCCTTCAAGGGAACCCTGGAGGGATAGACCGTTACCAGAAACCGAAGCGTTGCAATCCTTCACAGATGGCTACAAGCAAGACGGTAAAGTGGGAGCTGGAGTATTCTGTGACAGATTAAATGTAAACATTTTTATTCGTCTCCCTGATTTCTGCAGCGTGTACCAAGCTGAAGTCGTAGCGATTGCGGAGGTCATGACGTGGTTGAAGCATAATGTGGTATCCTCAGATGATATCGCAAACTATGTGGACAGTCAAGCGGCGATCCGGTCGTTAGAATCGGTATCTTTGGCGTCAAGGGTGGCGTTGAGTTGTCACTCATCTCTAAATGAGATGGGTGAGCATTTCAATATCCAGGTAATCTGGATCCCATGTCACTCACACGTCATGGGGAACTGCAGGGCGGATGAACTTGCTAGGCGTGGTACGACTCTCCAGCTGCAACCGGAAAGGGCCAGTCTGGGGAGGCCTATCACACAGCGCTGAGACGAGCACTTGGGAAGCAGGCGCTATCCTCCGCGGAGGAAAGGAGGTTTAACACCCTCACCTGTAGAGTTGCAAGACAAGTTTGGCAAAAGCTGGAACTAGGGCAATAATATCCCTACGCAGACGTGAATTAAGAACGGTCGTAGGAATTCTCACGGGACACTGCCTTTTTGGAGAACATGCAAGAAGGCTGGGTCTGGAAGCAAATGACTTCTGCAGAAGCTGCTTAGACGGAGAGGAGGAAGAGACGTTGGTCCACTTCCTTTGCTCGTATCCAGCATTGGCACTCAGAATGCACAAACACTTGGGTAAGTTCAGGATGGCCTGCCACTTGGATCTCGAAAACAATAAAGTGCGGGACGTCTTGCACTACATAAGTAGCTCGAAATGGTTCCAATAGGGGTAAAGGGGATATATTCTGTGGTATCACAATGGACCGTCACCGGTCTAAGTGTGCCTAAGCAGCCACTCCAACCTAACCTAACCTAACCTAGGTTGAAGCTGGTATTGGTAAGGAGGAAGAGGAACATTAATTCTGATTTTGTACTATTTGTGTTTGGTTTTTGATCCACAACGATGCCCCGTCCAGACTGACGAACTGAGTAAAGAATCATATCAACCAATTCTCACGTTGCTCACATAATATTGTGATCTGAATAAATGGCACAAATTTTCAGAAAATAAATTTTGAACATTGTGGATGCTCGCTGAACGGACTAATTTAAATTCTTAAGGATTTTCAACAGTATACTAGAGATATTTAACTGGATCTAATTGTTAAAGGTTGAAGATGAAAAATGGCGAATGCGATTTTGATTGCTATTCAACACGTATCAGTTCTAAATAATCTAACATTATTTGTGAGTCTATGATTTGGCGGCATGAGAGTAAAAGAATTTTATTGTCGTAACCAATTCTATGGTATTGAGGAAGGTGTCTCCCAATTTAAAAAATGCCGTGATATAAATGTTTGTAAAATATAAATGGTTGGTTTGGTGATCTTAAATGGACGCTTTGTGGGAAAAGTGTCGTCCGAGAAGTCGGATAGACGCAATTTTTTTTTTTTTTAATTCACACACACAAACAAAGTTCTAATTTGAATGGATTTTACTTGTTTAATATATTCGCCCGAATAATTGGCTTTTGAAAAAGACCTACGCATTTTAGTTGCTGTTAAATCAAATTAATAAAACAACATGATCTCAATTAAATTGACACATCAAACAAGATGTTTTTAAAATTCGCATAAAAATCACATCGGACGCACTCCCAGAAAATAATTGAAATTAAACTTGTAAATCTGGATTCTATGGGCTTCCGCGATTGGATTCTGAGATTTCGCGGCTTAATCTGCGGATTGTTCTTTCTCATTCCATATTAAATTTCTCCTTTTCCAGAATTTCACACAATTTCACAAGCGTCAAAATTCAAGCAAGCAGATCTCGGAATCTTATGGTTGAATTCCATTTCCATTTCTCAGACACTATTTTTTTTACGAGTTCAATTTCACTTGTTCTGCGAATTAAAGTCGGAAATTCCAAACAAATTTTACGAGTTTATTTCTTGCGACCTTATTTTGCACGCTATGCTATAAGATTTTTTTTAAATACAACACTAAACGTCTAATAACAAAATTAATGATCAATTAATGGCGTTTTTAAGAAACAACTTCATCTGTACAGCGTTAATATTTAAAATTTATAATATGTTTGCAAATTCAATTTTATGTATGTAACTCATATATGGATTGTAACTAACCTTGATAGTAATTATATAGATAAATTCCACTAAATAAATATTAACCAGCTTACTTCGGATATTTTTTCCAAATAATAGATGCCCATGTCCAATTGGCAGCGGTAGTCCAGGTATAGTTTTAACATTTTTGAATCGTTTATAATAGATTCGAAGCTTCCATCGAAGGAACAACCAAACTAATGTGTACACAATGATAACACCACAAATAAATTTGAAAAACACGTTAATATTAAACATCGCGAACTAAATATTTTAATTAATGACCACAACCAAACAGATGAAGAAACTGAATGAAAATGGAAAATTAAATCGAAATGTGTATAATACGGCAAATAGAATCGCGAATGACAATTAAGGGGGGTAAATTTAGAGTGGTGAATCTATACAGATTTAACCAACAGAACTGAGCTAAGAGGCGGTAGTTTTTGGGTGGTGGTAATGATAAATACAAATATTTCAAATTATATCGTAATTTAACTGTGTGTTTATACAAAAAACTGCATGGGCTGAAAAGTTTTCTGTATTGACAAAAAAAAACGCAACTTTTTTGGCAAAGGTGTTGAATCTTCAATATAAGTAATTTTGCTGTGAAATGGTTACCCGTACGCACCCATCTGTCAAATAAAATGAATTACACCATGAATTTGAAATTTATCCATTCTTCACAAAATGCAGAATAAGTCAATTTTGATGCTTATGAAATTCAAACTAAATGATAGGTCGACTTGAAAAATCAGCACCGGAATATCACCGCTGAAAAAAGAGGAAGCACTTAGGTAACAAGGAGAAAATTTACAGGTTTTGATCCCAAATTTTAAATTAGGTACCTCCCCAACAATATAGGAACGTAAAAACACAATCGACGGATACAAATTTTCGGGATAAAAATATTGAGTTTAGATAATTCACAAGGATAAAACCTGTGGAGCAACACGCCCAACGGCTACCTCCTGTATCTTGACAAAAGTTGAAGGTGAGTTAGAGTTTTTGCTAACGACAAACATTATTGAACGAATTGAAAATTACAGTTAATGAATTTTTATTAGATAAAGTATTGTCTGTTGAAAAAAGTTGGACACAACTAGCTGCCAAGGAAAGAAAAGAACGTTTGTGGGAAATTTTAGTTTGCTACGTTTACCATACTAACAATTCCATTAGATCGTCCTAATTTGCCGATAGTAGAAAAAACCCGGATAAAAAAGTGACTTGTTCTTACCATCCGTAACTTTCTGCATTGGGCAAACTAGAAGATCACTTGGTCAAAAGTTTAAAGAACACAAATATTGGGATGTACCTATAAAGAGAATGAAGGCGGCTTGCCAGGAGATTTTGATAAAAGTTATAACCAAGCTGTTTCTTTGTTAAATACCACTATCCGCCATTTTCATAAGTGTCATCCAAGTGTCAATTCAATTAATTGTCATTCAGCATCTGAAGCTAAATTATTGCCAATGAATATACATAGGTATCGTTATTTCAAGGTGACTTTCAGGAATGGCAAAGTTTCTTTGACTTGTTCAATAGCACTGTGCATGAAAATCTGCTTTATTTGTGGCCGTTCAAGAGCTCCAATATTTAAAAGGATTGTTGAAGGGTCAACCACTTGGTTTAATGAAACATTTATCAATTACAGAAGCTTATTACATTGAGGTGTACCAAATCGTTTGTAAGCGATATGACAAAAAGAAGACAACAATTAATTGTTGTAACGAAACACTTGTTGAACAACCGGTTGTCCTCCAAGTTTCAAAAATTCACTTATACCACCGAGGAAATTATCAGAGGACTCAAAGCTGTTGAACTGCTGAAAAAAGTTTAGAGACCCTATTGGCTAATGTACATAATCGCCGAACTGGCAATATAAGTCCTCGAAAATCCAGCTCTTTACCAACAACCCTAGCCATAAGAGACTATCATACCACAATCACCAAACACTATAGAGCACATGCCCACATTTATGCCCAACATTTAATATAATGAACTTCGCCGATAGAAGAATATTCGTCAGCGAGACTTCACGCTATAACAATTGCCTAAGTGATACCCACACGGTGCCAGGCTGTAGATCCAAACCTTCCTATCAAATCTTCAGAAAAAATGGCTTAATAGAATACTTCGTGTACCTCAAAGCCTCATCAAACAGCTTCACATCAATCAACTATTTCGCAACTGGCTAATACACCAATTAATTTGTCGCATTATCACTACCGTTAACAACGAGTGTATCGCCAACCAACTTACCTGATTGGAACCTACCAGCCTGACACCACCGCTGCTACTCCTAAATGTCAATCGCTACTTCCAACAGCTCTACACAATAATTGTAGAAAGTTTCGACTGGGTCGGGAATTATTAGACTCAAGGTCACAGGTATTTGGTGCCATTACCAATGAATTACCAATAAATCGATCCAGTTCTGGAAGATGGAAGAAATTCCGCCAAGTAAACACCAAATCAATGAATCAACCAAGACAGATTTATAGGTCAGCTACCATTTAAACAACCCAAGAAAGAACCGGCTAATTAGACAGATACGGCAATTCGAATATATCCGAACCTAAAAACAGAATATGTAGAGATGCCAGAATACTTCACCCTGAACCCAAATCTTCATTTTATATGTCGCAACGTAAAATATCGCTCAACGATAATCTAATGCCAGTGCCAGCGCCTACCGTTCAGGCAGGACGGTATATTTACCATTTTTCTTCCATTCCGCAAACATCCAATGGTATTTGGCAGCAAAATAGCGAAGATGAACCGCCAAATATTAATTGCATCAGAAGACATTGAATTTCAAAGAATTGTGTGGAGGGAGAAATCACAAAGACACTAACAATGATTGTTGTTCACTATTTTGCCCAATTTCACGCAGCTTCGGAAATAGTTCTTCGAAAAAGAGACTCAAAAATATACGTACCTACAAAAACAACTGAAGCCTCCAAAATTTTCGACGCTAAGAGACATACGAGTACCTGTAGCTAAGAGATGGCAGGAGCTTAGGTGCAAATTGCGAGACTTATAGGCAAGATAACTATTCCCAAATGGCTGTTTACAAGAAAATTCAAAATTTTAACTGGACGTGTTCTCAGATTTATCAGAATATAGTATGTTTATTCTGCAATCGTCTATATCTGAACCGAAAGCAAAATTCCGTACCAATGTAGTTTGCGCAAAAACCCGAGTTGCGCCCATCAAACATATATCCATTCCGCGTTTGGAACTATGTGACGCGCTCCCGTTAACCAGATTATTGAAAATCGTAGTAGAATCACTTAAATTTAAGACTTTTGGACCGATTCTATGAACGTATTGTGCTGGCTGTCGCCGCAGGCACGATCTTGGAAAAGTGAAGTCGCTAATCGCACTGCAGAGATTTTGGAATCTATGTACAGTACATCAAGAAAGAGTTGGGTGTTTGTACCCACTAAATAAAACTCTGCCGATTGCGATTCTTGTGTCTATTAACCATCTAACTTGCGGAATTTGGACGTTTGGTGGACCGGACCCACATGGATCCAACAAAATCCAAAATTCTGGCCTACTCAAACCCTCCTTTCTTGCACCAGGCCATATACCAACGAGAAGAAATGTGCGAAGATAAAACTTTTGGAGGCGATCATTTCAAATGCACGATGGAAATGTTATTCAAAAAAGATTTTTACGTAAAGTTCTGGAAAATGGCCAATTAGGAAAGAACTTGATGATTTCTGTACCAATTTTGATGAAATTCAGGATGTATGATCGAAATGGGAATCTAAAATGAGTTTTAGTTGAAGTTGTGGGAAATGGCCAATTAGGAAGGAACTTAGCCGTTTCTTAATCGATTACCGACTATGATGAACTGATATCAACCTCAAAAAAATCGTTCAACTAACGGGAGACTTAACACACATACGAGTCACCCTGAAATATGTGTTCAACCCGAGAGTAGTGAACTTTGCTGGTCCTATTTGGCTACGTTCGATGGTAGGAAAACGAAACAAACCTCACTCTTCATCTAATTTTCTATTATGATAATCCCCAATAACTTTTAGGCAACATTCATTTATCTTTTTTTTTTTTTTTTTTTTTTTTTTTTAAATTTTTGTTGAATGTTAATTAGTTCTTGTAATTTCTAAATATGCTACCGGTCTTACGACACTTTTAAAGCGCGGCCTGATGAGAGGATTGATTTTTCATAATCATAAGCTCATCAGTTCGAAACTGGATTGAATTCTCTTACAATCTTCGGAACATATTAAATTAAAAATTCATTTATCGCTCACATTCACATATATTACCCTACCATAAGCAACCTCTTCTATTCGCTGTTTAAATGGAGAAAAAGCAATTTGGATTGTGCATGCAAGCTGGAATATTATAAGTGAGATAGATGCTCTCGTTTGTGATTGTGGCTTTGATTTAATACACAGTAAACAAGTGAAGAGGTGAACAAGTGACCAAAAATCAAGACTATTTTAAATTTAGTTTAAATTATTATAGCGAAATCTAGAATCAATCAAGTTGATACTTGATAAGCAAATTAAAATGTTACGTACGAAACATATTGTGGAATGCATTTTTCAAGAGGGACTGAAAAAATATTTGTATTGAGGGAACAATACACTCGTACAATGTAGCATCCAAAAAGCACTTTATTTTAAATATCGACATATCACTAATTCTATGACATCATGCAACTGAGCCCTTTGTAAATTTCGAATAATATCGAAAAGCATGATATTCGCACAAAAAATTTCAAATATACCCGAATATCTTCGAATAAACCTAGAATTTTATGATGATCAAGAAAACCTCGAAGTCCGAGAATTCCATCCAGCGGCGACTGGAGGATATATGTATCTATAAGGCCAACGCCGTAAGAAAGTTGCAATACAGTGCCTTTCTTGGAAAACAATTCGACATAACTGTATAAATACAAGAATCCTCAAATCAGGGCTTTAGAACCGAACCCGAAATTGCCACCAATTGTTTTATTTAATTCAAGATTAGTACATTTTTACATTTCGACGTACATAAATATTTACCATAAATATTTTAAATTTTGAGTAATCTTTTATCTAATATATCGTGACTGCTATCAAATTTGCGAATCATGTTAGTCTATCGTGAAATTATGAAAATATTCGGAAAGTCGCAGATATATTTTAGACCCTCCTCTGGTGTTGTATTATTTTGGAAATGTCTACAAAAAATTGGAGGCCAGAGATCAACGTTCAAGCCCTTTTCATATTCTTGTTTCATATACATTTAAGAGCGAATTTTAGCGCCTCACTCAATTTTGCACCTAAGTCAAACATTTATTTCAACTAAATGGTGGAGCCGCCGCTAACACATCTTTGTAAGATCAAGTAATTCAATGATATGCTCAATTCAACTCCCATCTAAACTCGAGTATTATCAAAAATATTGAATATGTCTATTCATAAGCTTAGAAATCTCGAAAATTCCTAATATCACTAATTCTGCAGCGTCATGCAACTAAAGTAATTTGCAAATTTAATGTAATAATGAGAAACTAGATTAGACTCGAATAATCTCGATATCTCAAAAGATTTCGAATATTTCCAGAATCGTCAATAGTTTCAATGACAAGCGAAACAAATAAGCCTATAAATGGCTTTAGAGTAAGTGTAGCAATAGTCCATAAGTTATTAAAAAATAAAGATTGTGGCATGTGTCAACTTAGTGGAAAGTAATTGCGTTTCGAAAATGAGCCAAAATTCGCTAACATTTTACAATATCACTGCGACCGTGGTGTTTATGGTCAAGATGCTTTATCAAAATCAGCAGTACACAAATAGTTTGCTCGTTTCCGCTCTGGAAATTTCGATGGGAAAGACGCGCCGCGCTCTGGTCTAAAAGTTGATGAAATTGTGCAAAAAACTGAGGAAGACATATATCCCTGCGGAGCAGTTTTCAACCATTTGCAAAGGCTGAATACAAAACGAACCTCGATATTTGGGTACCACATGAATTAAAAGTGAAACATTTGATTGATAACGAGTGATAAGATGTGGGCCACATACTAAAATAATGTGCAAAAAGATCCAGGACGAACGATGCTGCACAAACGGTGTTAAAGCCCGAATTGACGCCACGTAAAGTAATGCTTTGTGTCTGGTGGCATTGAAGGGAATCGTACATCATGAGTTTCTGCAACCTGGCCAGACAATTCATTTTACTCTCTACTGTCAACAACTAATGCGATTAAAGCGCCCAATTGAGGTAAAGCGGTCAGAATTGATCAATAGAAAAGGTGCTATCTTCCATCAGAGCTTGGCCGGAAAGTTTTGATGCATCCAACGTATATCCCGGACCTTGCCCAGTCTGACTACCATTTGTTTCGTTCTCTAACTCTCTTAATGGTGTAAAGCTAACTTCAAATGAAACCTGTGAAAATTACTTGGTTCAGTTTTCCATCCAGAAATCCCAGAAGTTCTCCAATGATGGCATAATGATTTCACCAAAAAAACAGCAAAAGGTTATCAATCAAAACCGCGTATAATTAGTTTAATAAAGTTCATTTAAAATATAGAAAAAATGTGTTTGAATTTTTGTGAAAAAACGCCACAAACTTTTTGCTTGACCCAATATTTCTAATAAAAATAATTGAATTTCTGGTGAAAAAATGTAATATCACGAAGTTAGCTACATGAGTTGAATACGTAACCAGTTACTGGCTAGGATTGTAACCCTGCGCATTAAATTTCTGCTCTTTGAACCAAAATTGTTGCCTTTTGAACCATTTTGGTTACGTCATGTCAATTTTTTTGTTCTAGTTGGAAATAATTTAACTCACACAGCTAACTTCGTGGTGCACATTTTTTTCACCAAAATTGTACCATGTACGCGGCTTGAAATACCTTGAATTATCTCGAAAATATGAAATAATGTGGATAATTTCGAACAAAATTGACATAAATCCAAAAAAACTCAGGTTTCGAGAATTAGGGTTCCTTCCTAATTGGCCATATTTCGATACATGTTCTAGTACTCACCGTAGAATCCCATTTCCGTCGTGCTCTCCGAATTCCATCATAATCGGTAAAGAAATCACCTAGTTCCTTCTTAATTGATATTGCTGTGTCAATAAAGTCTGTTCCCGGCAGGAAATTAATTTACGCATCTGGGTTTCCTAGTATATACTACGTCTCGAGAGCATTTGTGTTTGTTTTTAAGTAAAAAATTGGATTTGTCTGAAGATGTTATAGATTGTCGATTACTGTTTTCTACTAATAAGGATCTTACCAGGATCCTGCATTATTTCATCAGTTACTTCAACCCAGCGTGTGGACAGCAAGTATTTTGGTAAGAAAGTTCAATAGCCGACCATGAAACATAACTCCGGTGGTTCATCCCATCGTCTCACACAGTCTTCTAATTCGCAATCATCATCAATGTCTGTGATACAACCAATGCTGTAACCATTAAGATGTTATCACTTTTTCAGAAACTAGGTTGAATGCTGATTTAAATTCTGAGGAGTTTTTTCCTTCATGCTTTTTTGTGTTTCGCGTGATCGCTATTCCGACAATTCCAAAGAAGTTGGAGGTGTTGTTATTATTGTGCTGAAAAATAATCTTGAATTTGATCAAGTCAACGCAAATTGTGGCAGTAGTGAGTCAATTATTATCAAGATCAAATGTGGCCCATTTTGGCTTTTTGTTACCCTGTTAAAGTTAGCCGAAAGTTTCCAGCCGAAAGTAAAAAGGTAATAATGCAGATTATGTTATTAACATTCCAGCCGAAAATAAATCAGGCTCTAGAGTGTTATGTCTGGAGATGGATGCATAGCATTGATGTGATTTGTCAATAGCTATCGCAGGAAAAAAATTCAATTCAAGTTTCCCGAGGGAAATCTCGGAAAATTCGATTTTCCAAAAATCCTTAGAAAATTTGTATAATATCAGCCGCTATGGCGTTTGCATTGATGTGATTTGTCAATAGCTATCGCCGGAAAAAAATTCAGCTCAAGTTTCCCGTGGAACATCTCGGAAAATTCGATTTTCCAAAAATCATTACGAAATTTGTATAAAATCAGCCTCTATAGTGTTATATCTGAGGTGGATTGCATTGATGTGATTTGTCAATAGCTATCGCAGGAAAAAAATTCAGTACAACTTTCCCGTGGGAAATCTCGGAAAATTCGATTTTCCCAAAATCATTAGAAAATTTGTATAAAATCAGCCTCTAGAGTGATATGTCTGTAGATAGATTGCATTTCGAAAAATCATCAGGAAATTTGTATAAAATCAGCCTCTATATTGTTATATCTGGAGATGGATTTCATTGATGTGACTTGTCAATAGCTATCGCAGGAAAAAATTGCGTTCAATTCCCCGTGGGATATCTCGGAAAATTCGATTTTCCAAAAATCATTAGAAAATTTGTATAAAATCAGCCTCTAGAGTGCTATGTCTGGAGATGGATTGCATTGATGTGATTTGTCAATAGCTATCGCAGCAAAAAATTGCGTTCAATTCCCCGTGGGATATCTCGGAAAATTCGATTTTCCAAAAATCATTAGAAAATTTCTATAAAATCAGCCTCTAGAGTGCTATGTCTGGAGATGGATTGCATTGGTGTGATTTGTCAATAGCTAGGCTGATTTTATTCATCCATTTCTTACTTTCGGCTGAAAACTTCTTTGAATTTTCCGAGATTTCCCACGGGAAACTTGAACTGAATTTTTTTCCTGCGATCCATCTCCAGACATAACACACTCTAGAGGCTGATTTTATACAAATTTTCTAATGATTTTTAGAAAATCGAATTTTCCGAGATTTCCCATGGGAAACTTGAACAGAATCTTTTCATTCGATAGCTATTGACAAATCACATAAAAACGATTCAACTTCAGATATACACTCTAGCGGCTGATTTTATTCCAATTTTGTGAATTCTTGTGATTTTCCGATATTTTCCACGACTAGGTTAAACAAAGTTTTCCACGTAAGACTATTTACAAAATTTTTTATTTAAATCCATGCATCCTGTTTACTTTCGGCTGATAACTACTAAATTTTTTATTTTCGGCTGGAATGGTAATAACATAATCTGCAGTATCGACTTTTTACTTTCGGTGGGATTACACAATCTGCATTACCATTTCTTTACTTTAGCGACGTATTCGTGATTGTTGGAAACCGTGGACAGCTAGATGTGATCTGAACAGATTTTTCGAAAGCTTTCGATAAATTATGTAGATCACACAAATCTTCTGCGTGAATCAAATATGCTTTTGGGTTCGATTTCATTCCGATTATGCAATGCGTCAATATCGCAAAGTAATTTCGTTCTTGTATGATGTTCCTTCTGGAGTTCCACAAGGTAGTATGTTGGACAATTACTTTTCATAATATTTATTAATGATGTAGTCTAATGCCTTAAGTTTTGTAAGTTTATTTTGTATGAAGATGATCTAAAAATGAATGCAAACATTAAGTCTGTCATTGATGCAGATCGGATGCAAGAAGTCTACAATAAATAAGTTGCCGTTAAATGCTGATAAAAGTAAAGTTATAATATTTTCTAGAACGTGACTGTCTTGCGCGTGGGTTCCATATATTTTATTTGACGTACAAATCAGTAGAGTCATTTGAACTTTAACAATCACATTAGATATATGATAAATAATGCATTTGTTACGCTGACTTTTATTAAGCGTCATGATGGTGAGTTTTGTGATTGAATTTGACTTTAAAATGTCTTGTTTACCTACGTTAGGTCAGTGTTAGTATATGCCTCAGTAATTTAGAATTCCTTCTATCAAACGCATTCTGATTCTAAAATTGAAAGCTTCCAGGAAGAGGTTTTGATTTATGCACTAAGACGTTTACTAACTTTCTAAGTCTCTTAAACCGAGGTTTTACTGTAATATATTATTCCTATGCCGTTATAGAATTAAAATAGTACGTATAAAAAAAATCGAAAACCGAGAAATCCTGGCGACACAGGATTTATTTTCCCGAAATCAATTTGTGAATAAGTAAAACTTGTTAAAAAAAATCAATTTCATAAATGGCATGCGTGAAAATTAAAACCAGCAGCCGCGGCCACTGATTATTGGTTATTTTGTCACGCTACATTCTTCCAAATTTCCGGCTATAATCACTGTAGGGAAGAGTGCCCTAAAGTCAATTGAGCAGAATGAAGCGACAGAAACGATCCATTTATAGTGATGCAACTGAACCAGCATACAGTGGGGAAAAGTCCGAACACGATGTCGGTGAAGTACAAAAAAATAAAATTCGGTTCCCTTGTGAAAACCTCAAAACCAATATTACGGTATAAAACTCAACACAAAATCAGAATTAAAATCTAAAATAAATCAACCATTAGATACTGTGGTTTATAAAGTTCATATAGGACAAACTAGAAGATCATTCGATCAAAACTTTACAGAATACGTAAAAGTCATCGACAAATGTACAGAGAAAGGTTTTTGGAATTTAATACATTTAAATAGGGTAGTAAATAAATATAGACCACCACTCGCCGATATTTGATTTATATTGTATAAAACAACCTTCCTAGTATGTTAAAAATTTACCTCAAAATCGCTGACCATTAAATTCGATTTATTTTGATTGAACATTTTCAAAGGCTCGCTTTGGGTTTAAAACCCTCGCAGACGGCAAATTGCCCATTAATTGTTTGAATGCCTTTGCTTATAATTTAAAACACGTCACACACTTGTGAATGAACTGCTTAACGAGGTTTCGACACCCTAAAATCCAATACTGATTGCGGAGGTGAAACAGCATAATAGAAATCCCTCCATGCATAGTGTATCGATGCACATCAGAAATTATTAACGCTGTGATATGATGATTTCCGGGCAAAATAATTGGATGCTTTCGATCGTGTGGTAAATTGGCATTCTGTAGTCTCCCTCCTACTCTTAGAATTTGCCTTTCGTCCAGATATGGAGGCATCGACGCAAGTCTACTACGGGATGAAACTTCTTGACCTGCCATTAATCGGTTTATCTCTTCGCGGAATGAATGATTTTGTGCTTGCCGGTATAACTCAGCTGCCTGCAACTCGGTAATGGTAATCAGCAACTGCTTTTCTCGACATCTGTTTTTGGGCATTGTTTTGACACCTTCAATAAATCTGAAAATATAAACGAACACTCTTAACAATTTGTGCCAAGATGAATATTTTAGGATGATGGTCGCAATATAATCTTCTTGATTGGTGACTTGTGCGGCAAATAGTTGTAATTGCGCCGATTTTTCTTCAGTAGCAGCTTCATCGGAGTGATACGTATTTTTTGGCTTCTTCCATGTATCCTCACTTGATTTTAAAAAGTCTGGACCGTTCCACCAAATATCGAGAGATCTCAGTTTGGGCGGACGGACACCTTGTGATGCATGATCAGCCGGATTCTCTTTGGAATTAACATGTCCCTATTTGCACTGTGGTAACATTGTGTGTATTTCTGACGTTCGGTTCCTTACGAAGGTTTTCCATTTTCTCGGTGAGGTTGTCAGCCACTGTAAAACGACAGTTGAATCTGTCCATGCGAAAATTTCTGCTTCTGGTATACACATAGATTCGATAACAACTTTTATTAATTTGGTCACTAACAAAGCTGCACATAATTCGATTCGTGGCACAGAGAATTGCTTAATGGAAGCAACTTTAGTTTTAGCAGCAATTAATCGCGTCTCGTAGGTTTCGTTACTTCCCATTGACCTGAAGTAGATAGCGGCGGCGAATCCATGAATTTGAGTTTTATTCTTGTGAAGATTAACTAGCCTTGGTATTTTAATGGTGGTAACATGGTTCAGTGCACTTCTAAAATTCGTCCATTGAGCTGAGATGTGTAGTGGTAACTGATCGTCCAATTAAGTTTTAGCAACCATAAACTTTGGAATAATATTTTTACAATGATTGTAAAAGGTGCCAGTAATCCAAGAGGATCAAATAATCTTGAAGACTCGGATAGTAATTCCCGCTTAGTTGCTGTGAAATTTTCAGGTAAGTTTACCTTGTAGCAAAAGCCATCCTCAACAGGATCCCATAGTAAACCCAGTACCTTTAAGCATCTTTGCTCATCGAGGTTTAATGGACTGATCTCTTGGTGATCGGGGTTCCTTGTAAGAACTCACAGGAATTAGATTTCCATTTTTTTAAGAGTTAAACCACCATGTATCAGCAGATTGATTAGCTGATCTCGACATTCAATTGCTTGCGACAATTTATCGGCCCCTGATATCACATCGTCAACGTAGAAATCATTATCTACAATTGCTGCGGCTTGAGGATATTGTTCTCGGTGATCATTTGCTAGCTGCTTCAGGGATCGGATGCCTTGAAATGGTGAAGATGCTCAACCATATGTTACGGTTTGTAATTTGAAGTGGGTGATTGGTTCAGTTATCGATTTCCACCATACTATCCTTTGATATTCTTGATCTTCGGTTGTCACTAGAATTTATCGGTACATCTTCTCAATGTCCGACGCAAAAGCAATAGTGTGCTTTCGGAATTTAACCACGTTGGAAAACAATGTATTTTGAAGAGTAGCTCCCACCAAAAGAGCAAGGCTCGACATGAATAAGAAACTCCATCCGTGTTTTGTACCAAAATGATTGCTGTGGGCAATAATGATGATTGTTTGATATCTAAGCGCCTGGACGGATTGGTTGGCTGAGTGACCAGAGAACTTTGATTTAGTTGGCTTACTTGGAGCGGATTGATTGATTTGCTGGCTATCATGTTGGTTGAAGACTCGAGTGCAGTATCGATTGGCATAGAATTCGGTGAAATAGTATTTGGACTTGTGGCTAATCGTGGTTGAGTGGCATAGTTGGTTGATGATTGTATTGAACATGACGACATTGGAACATTACAGTTTATACAATAAGACGCTATTTGATGATGATCATTTGGTTGCGATTGTGTGAAAGCATTGATATGTAAGAGAGTGTGGTGCTTCAGCGAACATTTGTGACATCGTTGTGGTGAGAAACATTTACTGGATGAATGTCCCGGGTTCAAACAATTGAAATAAAGCGACTTCTCTGCTACAAATTCTCGCCTTGCCTAAATGTCCATGGCTTGGAATACTGAACATTTGAATAGTTTGTGATTATTCCCGCATTTGCCGCATGTGAACTTAACATCCGTCGATACTGTATGAGTTCGCAGGCTAGTTGACGATCTTAATGTTTCATGCCTGTCACTAACTAATTTTAGCTGTGACATCTCCAAAGAGTCGCAATGTTTTGTGAGAAATGACAGGAAAACTTCCTCGGTTAGAAAATCTTCTCCGATGCTATGTTCTGCCCACATTCTCCGCGTTTCTAAGTCAGCTTTTTGAAGCAGTATGAAAATAACTAAGGAATCACCGTTTTTAGTTGAGGCATCGAGTGCTGTTAATCCCCGAAGGATTTCATCGGACGTGTCGCATAGCTTTCTCAGCTGCTCCACAGAACCTTTGGTAGCTGGAACTAAATCCATTAGCATTTGGAAATATGAATTTGCGATGTGACCTCCTTTCTTCTCAAACCGGTTGCAAAGTTTTTCCCACGCTTGGTCGTAAGTAGCATCTGTAATCGGAATATGTTCAATGGATTTCGCCGCGCGGTCACCTAGGCAGCCCTTGAGATACTAAAACTTTGTTGCTTTAGATAGCTGTGCGTTGTTATATATTTGTCCAACGAATAAATCCTTGAAGGTGGCCCATTCTTGGTAATCTCCACGAAACACTGAAATATTTACTCTCGGTAGTTTCAATTCTTGGTTGCCCTTTTAAATTCGCGAAAACTCTTGTAGAAATGATTTTTGATGAGCTACGAACTCTCCCATGGTGTCATTCAATTTTGATTCGTCATGATTTTCCGTATTGATTGCGGCTGGCGGAGCATTTTCGCGCGAAAAGGTTTAAAAATTGACTTGGCTAAATAATACGGTTCTTCTCCTAGAGCATATTCGCTTTGTTCACCAAGTTCAAAAACTTTTTCATCGGCTTCGTTGAAATGGACCCAGCTGTTTTCAAGGCCTTCTAACTTACTTTGGACAAAGTCGAAGCTAAATGTGTTGTCCGGTGCTTTGGCACACGTGCCAATTTTTTCTAAAATCATCAGTTCCCGGTTTCGATGGCTGACAAATACTGATTTATCGGGTTTAGGCGCTATTGGTAAAAAAATTTGTTGACCACGTTTATTTTAATTCACTCTCGTTAATTGACACTAATTTTTTCGACACTCAACTATTAATTTAATGGTTTGTCACAAAATGGTGGTTTATTATTCATAAATTTGTCTTTGACAAATCGAATCGTATACACTTAAATTAAACACCATTTTAATAAAACTTGCATCAACCGCTTTTTTTTTTAGTTTTTTGTGCTTAGGGATCCAGCTCGAAGGAGCATCATGTGTAAGAAACGAATGAATATGAGCAGACTATTTCTAGCCTGATTCAAAGAATCCCCAAAGCACGAATTTGTAATTAAGAGGAAAAAAACAACTTCTTAACAATAAAGTTTTATTATAATTTATTTTAATTTATATTAATTCGATTTATTAATAATGAATTTTAATCTTAATTTATGCCGAATTCTTGCGTTGATAAACTTAGATTGACACAAAATTCCCCTCACTTAATCGTACGTTACATAATATTTTCGGTGGCAGCCAATGATTGGATGATGCCCAAATTAATTGCTTAGCTGCCGATATTTTAAATTACCAATAAGAAGCCATTATTATGGTACAAAAGCTTAAATATCAGATATTCAAACCAATCTCAAATTATCAACCGGCTTTTTCGATTATATTTATTATTAGTACAGCAATAAACTTTAATTGGAATATTTTTACGTTGGTATTGATTCTACATTCGATCACAACAAATGTATGTCAAATTTGTGGAAAAGTTGTGTTTGCCAAAAGGTAAGTTTCTGTACATTTTTACAAATTTATATATCTAAATTATTAATATGTCGCTTAATTTCTAGGAATACAATTTTAATTATTATTTGAGTAGATTAAATCAAAAAGATGAGTATAAAACCAATCATTTTCGTAAAACTAGTAAGATAATTAGAAAATAATACATTTTGTTTCTTTCAGATTTTGTTTGCAGCTGACTATTTAACAGTAGGGAAGAATGCCTGAAGAACAACGAATACTCAGCTAGAGATAGTAAAACCCAAAAAGTTTCTACATGCCTCAAATTTTAAACCATCGACTACCTGCGACGACATTAAAAAACACCTCCATAACAAACTGCAAGTTCCAGTGGCGGAAATTGAGTGTCACTAGTTGGTCTCTAAATCGGCTGATAGAAGTTTGCTGAATTTCATTTCATTCAAAGTTGGTTTGGATTCCGCAGTTTTCGAGAAGGCCTATGATGGAAGTATTTGGCCTTTGGAATGCGCTGTAAAACCATTTATCAACTTTCGACGCTCACGGAGATTTCCCGACACCGTAACATTGCCAGCATAATAAGCTTAACAGCAATATTCATAATTTCACCAATTTTCCGGGCAACTGTAATATTAGTTATGTTCTATATTTTAAATTTTTTAATTTGTTTGAATTGCTTTTAAATCTGTTTTTATATTTTAGGTCATTTGCGGATTCTATTCTCAATCTGAACTCGTCATCAATACCAAACCGGTCATCTAAGCTTGGTAATGTTACTAACGCTACATGTGTAGACTTTGGATTCATCAATGCTCGTAGTCTGTTCTGCCATATCGACCAATTAAGAATATTTATCAGTAAACAAAATCTTGACATATTTTGTGTTGCAGAAACTTGGCTCACTAATAGAATTAATAATGAATCTGTTGCGCTGAACGGTTATAATATCTTGAGATATGACAGAACGCATAAAATTGGCGGAGGCGTTTGTCTCTACTATAAGAAATGGTTTAAGGTTAAGCTCGTTCATTCTTCTACTTATGGTATTATTGAAGTTCTGATGGCTGAACTGATACTTCCTTCAATTACTGTTTTGATTGTTGTCTGTTACATACCTAAAAAACCAGTGCAAGCCGATTTAGATAATTTCCAGCAAATCCTCTCCTCACATGTTTCAAACTATAGTCATTTCATTATAGGCTGTGATATGAATATTAATATGCTCGCTAACTCGCACAAATTTCACGATCTTTTAAAAGTTAATCACTTAATTTCGGTTCCATTTTCACCAACCCGTGGTGGAGCTTGGCTTGATCAATTTATTGTATCTGAGTCGGATTACTTTAGGGTGGTAAGGTCTAGTCAATATAATCTCCCAGATATATCTGACCATGACTTACTCGTCATTTCGTATAAAGTTAAATTAAACCGTGTGAAAATTGAATACAAACATATCTACGACTATAGCCGATTGGACACAGAGTTGATCATGAATTATTTTTCGAATTTTAATTGGAGCTTTATGCATTCGACTTATAACGTCAACTCTTTATTCCAATCATTTTATGATAGCCTGTATGACATCCATAATAATTGTGTTCCTATTAAGCAAATAGTAGATAACGAATTTGTGGCTCCGTGGCTAAATACCCGTATCACTACAAGTATGTCAGTGAGGGACCGAGCGTTTGCGAAATATAAAAGATCATCCAACTTAAAGTACCTGGAGTTATATCGCATTGAACGCAACAGAGTAACTAGCTTGATAAGAAGTTCTAAACAGAGTTACTTCTTTGGTAACTGTAAACTAGCTATGAAACGAATCTGGAATAACATCCACAGAGTTGGATTGGGGAAAAGTAAGTCTGATATTTTAACTGATATGGATCCCTCAGTCATCAACCGTTATTTTTGTGGTGGACAGGCTGCGTCTGTCACTCTTCCACTACCTAACTTTGACATTACAAACACTATTGAGCAAATGTATTTCTCTTTTAGTAGTGTCGGTGAAATCGACGTTGTCAAAGCTGTTTATCAGATAAAATCTAACTCGCCTGGTCATAAAATTAATCTGAAATTCTTAAAGGTTATTTTACCGCATATTGTATCGCAATTGACCTACCTTATTAATATTTGTATCATGCAGTCTATATTTCCAGATATCTGGAAAACAAACATTGTGATTCCCATAATGAAAAAAAAGAATAACGACTCCTTGGATAACCTTAGACCGATTAGTCTGGTATCGATTTTATCTAAAGTTTTCGAGATTATACTCCGGGATCAGATCAGCCAGCATTTAGTAAGGCATAATTATTTAAACCAATTTCAATCTGGATTTCGTAATAATCACAGTACTAGCACCACTCTGCTTCATGTTGTTGATGATCTTGCACACCATCTTGACAAAAAAAACTCGTTTATCGTGTTAATACTATTGGATTTCTCTAAAGCATTTGACTCTCTAAATCACATACTGTTATTACAAAAGCTGTTGCTTTTCTTTAACTTTGATAAAACATCCCTTAAACTTTTGCACAGCTATTTATCCGAAAGATATCAAAAAGTAGTCATAAATGGTAAAGAATCGGGTTCTGAACGAATACCGACAGGTGTATTTCAAGGAACCATTCTTGGCCCAACGTTATTTTCCCTGTTCATAGACGATCTGCCGCTGGCAATAAAATATTCCAAATATCACATGTATGCTGATGATTGTCAATTATATCTTGGTGGTACTAGTGATAATATTCTGGAAATTTTCAATAATGTTAACCTAGATCTATCTAATATATTGGTATGGTCAAAATCGAATGGAATCTCATTGAATATCGCGAAAACACAGGCAATTTTCATTTCTAGGAATAATTTTTCAATTATTCCTGATATCTTTATTAATAATATAAAAATTCCATTTCTAAATCATGTAAATAACCTTGGAATCTGTATTAACAGTAGATTTACCTGGGATTCTCAAGTCATTAATGTTTGTAATAAAATTAATTCTATTTTATATGGACTGAAGCTTCATAAACACATATGTCCCAAAAATATTCGGATTTTGCTTTCGAAATCATTAGTAATACCCCATGTATTATATTGTGAATTCCTCTATTTAAGTTGTGATTCGATTTCTTGCAATATTCTACAAGTTACTCTGAATAATATTGTGAGGTATGTCAACGGATTAAGGAAATATGATCATATTTCTGCAATGTTTAAGGAATTGCTCGGCTGCACAATGATTCAGTTCTTTTATTATAGAGCGATGCTACTACTATATAAAATTATTAATAATCGGGTTCCTTTGTACTTATACAATAAAATAAAAATTGGATCTATTCGCAATGGCAGCATAATTCTGCCAGCCAACCGATCCAATGTCTACAATAACTCACCCTTGTTTACAACTTTTACAATTTGGAATATAGGGTTCCGGTTGAGATTAGAAGTGCAAGACCTTTATCAATATTTAAATCTTTGGTTTTTGATTTTATTAAAAATAATTTCTAATTAGTGTTTGTTTATATGTTATATTTTATAAGTTTATACTGTACACTATTGTAACTAGATAATAGTTGGAATAGAAAAGCTATATGCTTTATTCCATGTGTTGATAAATAAATAAATAAATAAATAAATAAATGCCCTAAAGTCAATTGAGCAGAATGAAGCGACAGAAACGATCCATCAATAGTGATATAACTGAACCAGCATACAGTGGGGAAAAGACCGAACACTATGTCGGTGAAGTACAAAAAATAAAATTCGTTCCCCATTGTGAAAACTTCAAAACCAAAACCACGGTATAAAACTCAACACAAAATCAGAGTTAAAATCTAAAATAAATCAACCATTAGGTACTGTGGTTTATAAAGTCCATATAGGACAAACTAGAAGATCATTCGATCAAAACTTTTCAGAATACCTAAAATACATCGATAAAATGTAAGGTTTTTGGAATTTAATACATTTAAATAGGGTAGTAAATAAATATAGACCACCACTCGCCGATATTTGATTTATATTGTATAAAACAACCTTCCTCGTATGTTACAAAAATTTACCTCAAAATCGCTGACCATTAAATTCGATTTATTTTGCTGTATTGCAATTCATATAAAATCCCAATGTTAATTATGCAAGGTCTAAACCAACACATTGTGCTGACGAGTCACATTTTCATGCAAAACATATAAATTGGGTATCACCACAGTCATATCACTGTAAAAACTACATACATAATAATATGACGTAGCGCGTCCATGTAATAATTTTATAATTTAAACAAAAACACGTCGTATCTTTTTATTATTATTTATAAGAATAAGACAACAGATTTCTTATCAGCGAGACGAACAAAAAACAAAAAAAAAAATAATTCACATCTCAACGAAAAAAAATATATTTATTTTAAATCATAAAATAACAAAAAAAAAAAAAAAAAAATCACTTTTAATTCGAGCTTAGTTCAAGTTCGCTTAGTCTTACTTTGGAAGTAGTCTAGAGCGGTAAGTGAGACCTTAATAAAAAAGTGATATTAAATATTTAAATCAGTTTGTGAAAAATTCAGATTTCAGTTCGTATAATCCAAGCAAAAATGCCACAAGCCGATAGTGTTTTTCATGCCCGATCACATGGTATTTCCGCTGAGGGGGTTCGGGACCAGTATGCCGATGGTAAAGCGGCTAAAGTATGGGAAATTTTTATCGGTGATAAACGTTCACGTACCGATAACTATAGAAATTTTTTAGTTGACCTTTTACGAAAAAATAATTGTAAGAGAGTTTTAGATGTTGCGTGTGGTACAGGGTAAGTGATTGTATGATTTAAAATGGCTTAATATTGTTAACTAACCGACAGCACTTATTACAAATTTTCAGAGTTGACTCGATAATGTTGCTCGAAGAAGGATTCGAGGTTGTATCTTGTGATGCATCCGATAAAATGTTAAAGTACGCTCTAAAAGAGAGGTGGAATCGCCGTAAAGAGCCTGCTTTCGATAATTGGCGTAAATATATAAAGCATATTTTTTGTGTAACTTTAAAACTAATATAAATAGGTAATTACAGAGATAGAAGAAGCCAATTGGTTAACCGTGTACAATGATATAAAACCAATAATTGGCGAAGGGTTCGATGCTGTCATCTGTCTAGGAAATTCATTTGCGCACATGATGGATGCGCACGGTGACCAAAGAGATCATAAGCAAGCAATCAAAAATTTTGAAAGTTGCTTAAAACCCGGTGGTTTATTATTAATCGATCATCGTAATTACGATAATATTATGGAGTCTGGAGCTACACCATCCAAGTGCATCTACTATAATGTAGGTATTTAGCTAAAAAAAAGAGGTTTTAAAATTCACTTTTATCAAATTTCTCCGATATTTTAGAGCTCACACATGACAGACATTATAACGTCTGTGTTATACACAGCCGGACAACCAGCCATGGTAACGTTAGATTATCTAATCGATGATGGAAGTGATTTAAACGAATTTCGATTGTCATACTATCCACACATTTTCAAGAATTTCACAAAAATGTTGGATGATATTTTCTCAGCTTCAACCGTTCATGATATTTATGGCGATTTCAGAACTTTGGATGAAGTGGAAAATCCAGCGTTTTACATTCATGTGATGAAAAAGTGAGGCCAATAAAATCGGCATGTTTCTTTAATTGTATTAAAATCAAAAATTGTTGTTAACTTGATGTTTTTTTTTTTTTTTTTTTGATATATTGAATGACGTGATTTTCTGTTAGAATAGCCACACCTCCTCTATACTTTATATTCATATCCGCCCTGAAAATGAATATGACCCTTGAGCTAAATATAATATTTCATTATCAAGAGCGCCGTCTATATACATATGCATGTACATAATGTGTTCTAATAATATCAGTTGAATAATTTAGTTCGCGCGGGTAAATCAACTCATAAATTGTGATAACCTGTAAAGTTCTAATGTCAATTTTTTAGTTAAAAGATAATTCAAAAGCATCGCTAGTCAAGTGGTCTGTATATATGATTGTATTTGTCTATAAGTTTCTAGTTAATTCTGGAACATTATATTTGGTCTTTTGATCAGATCACCAGACTATATGTAGTTTGCTGTCGTGTGCGGTTTTTAATCATTATACTGATTGCACCCTTCATTTATTTTGATAACACTCGCGGAAACAAAACAATTTGATTTACGCCGAATAAACTAATATTAATTGTATGTAGTCGAATTTTAGATAAACCCAAACAAACGGCAAACAATAACGAAGCGGAAGTCAAATAATCATTGGAGAACAAAAAACATGAAAGTGAACACTATTGTAAAAACCTTCATTTCTGGCTGTCTGTGTAATCTATTGTTACAATGTGAGGTACAAAGTCTTTGAACAAAATGCTGGTTAAAGTGGAGTCTCCTGCGTGGACAGCGGAGGTTATTACAAAATTCTACCATATTTTGTCGAATTAGAATCTTTATCAAATATTGAAGGATCTTTGACACAGCTTTGTCGCCAATTAAACGTGACTACATTAATCATATTATAAATTTTTGTCCGAATGATACCCCTTAAAGCACAGCTTCACGACCAAATCAAAATAATTCTGAACTACCGAACTAGCTAAACTTGTTCCCTATCTACAAGGCTGGGCAGTAACGAATTACATGTATTTGAATTACGTAATTAAAATACAAATTACAATTTGTAATTTGTATTTTAATTACTCATTCTCCAAGTAACAGTATCTTGTATTTTAATTACTTAAATTCTAAGTAATTGTAATTTGTATTTTAATTACCACAGTTTTTGAAATTTCTTATTTACATTTTTCAAGGCTTATTAAAATTTGGTTCCAGAGTCATCAGCGTAAAACTTATCATAATAATCTTTTTCTAATGATACGTTTTTTCACTAAATGAATTTTGTCAAATCAAATTTATCAATTTACAAATGTAAAGTAATTGTAATTTGTATTTTAATTACTGAGTTTGCTGTAACTCGGAAAAGTATTTTAATTACTCAGTGTAATGTAATTTGCCCAGCATTGTAATTAGGTAATTAAGGGTCCTATTCCATGTGCTAAGAACTTTTACTAAACGAACGATTCGTATGGATTAGGATTTTTTAATTAGGTAATTAAGGGTCCTATTCCCTGAGCTAGCCACACCTTTGTCATCATTGTTGGCAATGGGCGATATTGGCCCTTAAGAGTTGAGTGCGATTTCAAAAATATAATTTTGTAGAAGTTTTATTAAACGAACGATTCGTATGGATTAGGAATTTTGACTGGGTAATTGAAGGGCCCGTTCCATGTGCTAGCCAAACCTTTGTCATCATTGTTGGCAATGGCCGATATTGGCCCCTAAGTGTTGAGTGCTATTTCACAAATGTAATTTTGTAGAACTTTTACTAAACGAACGATTCGTATGGATTAGGGTTTTTGACTAGGTAATTAAAGGGCCTATTCCGTGTGCTAGCCAAACCTTTGTCATCATTGTTGGCAATGGCCGATATTGGCCCTTGAGTGTTGAGTGCTATTTCAAAAATGTAATTCAAAAATGTAATTTTGTAGAACTTTTACTAAACGAACGATTCGTATGGATTAGGGTTTTCGACTAGGTAATTGAAAGGCCTATTCCATGTGCTAGCCAAACCTTTGTCATCATTGTTGGCAATGGCCGATATTGGCCCTTAAGAGTTGAATGCGATTTCAAAAATATAATTTTGTAGAACTTTTACTAAAAGAACGATTCGTATGGATTAGGATTTTTTGATTAGGTAATTTAGGGTCCTGTTCAAGGTGCTAGCCAAACCTTTGTCATCATTGTTGGCAATGGCCGATATTGGCCCTTAAGGGTTGAGTGCGATTTCAAAAGTAAAATTTTGTAGAAGTTTTATTAAACGAACGATTCGTATGGATTTGGGATTTTGACTGGGTAATTGAAGGGCCCTTTCCATGTGCTAGCCAAACCTTTGTCATCATTGTTGGCAATGGCCGATATTAGCCCCTAAGTGTTGAGTGCGATTTCAAAAATATAATTTTGTAGAACTTTAACTAAACGAACGATTCGTAGAAATTAGGGTTTTTTAATTAGGTAATTAAGGGTCCTATTCCATGTGCTAGCCAAACCTTTATCATCATTGTAGGCAATGGATGATATTGCTCCTTGAGAGTTGAATGCGATTTCAAAAATATAATTTTGTAGAACTTTAACTAAACGAACGATTCGTATAGATTAGGATTTTTTAATTAGGCAAGGCTGGGCAGTAACGAATTACATGATTTTAATTACTCATTCTTCAAGTGATAGTATCTTGTATTTTAATTACTTAAATTCTAGGTAATTGTAATTTGTATTTGAACTACCCCAGTTTTTGAAATTTCTTATTTAAATTTTTACAAGGCTTATTAAAATTTGGTTCCAGAGTCATCAGCATAAAACTTATCATAATAATCTTTTTCTAATGATACGTTTTTTCACTAAATGAATTTTGTCAAATCAAATTTATCAATTTACAAATGTAAAGTAATTGTAATTTGTATTTTAATTACAAATGACAATTCAAAGTAATTGTAACTTGTAGTTTAATTACTCCACTTGAAAGTAATTGTAATTTGTATTTTAATTACTGAGTTTGCTGTAACTCGGAAAAGTCTTGCCTATCTAGAAGAAAATCAATTGCATACTTCACACGGACATATGCGAAAGACTTGAGCTTACAAGACTAATAATCTTACGGGTACGTCACGAACGTGAACAAATCACTGTGTTCTTCCCATTTCTTTCCAATTTGTAAGCCATCTGGCCAATTAGTTAGAAAAACTTTAGCCTCAACTGATTTGCCGGTAAATTTAGAACAAAAACCTCTGCGCAACGTCACTTCTAATCTAGTTGTTAAAAGAGGGTTTGGTATTTCGAACATTTTACATAAATATGGGCAGCTTTATCATACGTCTTTTCTAAGGGATAAAACAATAATGCCCGTATTTTTAAACAAGCCGAGGTTACTTTTGGTAATTTTAAACAAAGATAAAATCGGCGATTTTCGTATTAATATCTGCTTGATGGGACATTTGTTAATTTTTTTTGTTTGTTTTTCCCCTCAATGATTTTTGTTTTCTATTTGTTGTCAATATAATATCATGATTTGTAGCATTTCATTTGATATTAAATCCGCAGGGTAGTTATGTGAATCTATGTAACACCATAAATGATTCGCGGTTAGTTCTTTGATTTCGGTCACCCTGTTGGCTACAAAGGTTTTCAATAATTTTGGATCGGTTTCTATCCACGATAACGTAATTTGACTATCATCTCCATAAGGAAACTGTATTGAAATTGATTCCAAGTGACTGTATTACACGATGTGCGAGCTGCGTCAATAATTGAGCGGCACACAGTTCCAAACGTGGTACGGTAATTACCTTTCACGGTGCGATGTGATTAGTGATTACGAATCTCTAAAGTGAAAGATTTTTGAGGTTAATTTTATTCAAATAAGCATTTTGACCATAAATTCAGTAAGCGGGTATATTTCCTAACCTAAATTGAATTTTTGCTCCAAACTTCGTGGAGAGGAGTTTTTGGAGTCGCGCTAATTACGAATTTTTTCTAATAAACATTTTGACCAATTGCTTATTTGAATATAATTAACCTTAATATTTCAAAAAATTGTAATAAATCAGGTATTTTTTACTTTTTCTATTAACTTGTAAGTTAATTGGTCTCACGTTGCTAAGGGAATAGAGTGACCAAGTAGTCAATAATGGAAAAAGTAGACGTTTTAGGAGGTCCGGCGCCTCCTGGAAGGGGGGAATAAAGCTGTGTAGTAATACCGGCTCCGTAACCTTCCTTTAGGATAGGCTACAGCAGGCTGTTCTGGTCATGTTTTAGGCAGTCCTGTCCGTGGGCCCACGATCTGCGCGAGGGGTAACCTGAACGTGATTCGCAAGTGTACGTACTACCACCTCGTATAAACCTTGGTATGATCATGGGTTAGTTGGTCGCTAGCACGGAACTCTGGATACCAGGCGACCTCCGGTTTCAATCAGCCTAGCCACGGCAAGAGGCGCTGCCGTGATGGACCTTCCATTCCTCAAACAAATCGACAACGTATGAATTTAATTAAAAACAAAAATAATAAGGGCGGTGCTCCTTCAAACGCACCAGTCTGATAAGATGACAAGGAAGTCCTTCGCAACGCTGCCTTGCATCAATGTAACGAAAAGATCAGGGACAGAATTGTCTCAACTTACAAGAGGAATTGGTCGGATGACGACTCTACCCCCAAAGACATCACGGCAAAAAGAGTGAAAAGTCCCCGCCCTTAAAGCTGCAACGGAGGGCGACAATAAGGAGGGTTGCCCCGAGAATAGAACCGACACGGCCACAACGTATAGTGCCGCAGTGAAGGCTATCAGGTTGGAGAGTACCGACCAAGGCTACCAAGAAACAAAACTGGGTATTGCCCAGATTCTGGCAGTACAAGATGCCATATTGAAGACAGCGGCGGAGCTGCCGTTAGACGGTGTCAGCAATAATTTCCTGGGATGTCGCACCAGAAACTGATGAAGAAACTGCAGAGTGGCTTAGGGCCACAGTGCCCTCACTTAAGCCGTGGGACGGAGCATCTCTGAAGGCAGTCGGGGAGGAGGAGTTGCCTCGCCCAAAGAATAAGTTTGTTTACCTGCCACGAGGGGGTAAGGAGGCAAACGACAAGATACTGAGTCGACTGGCAATCCAGAATAAGGACCTTAGAGACACAGACTGGAGAATTATTGCGAGGAAGGAGCGAGAAGGCGACCTCCTTCAACTCACAATGTCCGTTTTACACAAAAAGGCGGAGATACTAAAGGGCTCCAACTACAGAGTCAATTGGATGTTTGGCTCTGTACACTTCCCCCCAAAAAGAAGGGGGCGGTGGATAGAGTCAAGGGGAGAGTAGCGGAGCCGAATCTGCTCGGCACATCAAGGGCGGTTTTGGCTGAGAACGCAGGCCATGGTTATGGGGTTACTGGGACGGGGGAAGCCAGGAGACCTGGTACCTCTGGAACAGGAAGACCAGCCAAACCGGGCCAAAGAAAGAGCGGGAAGAGCCATGGGCTAGCCTCTAGAGGAATGGTGGCACAGCAACAGCTACCAAGCAAACCGGGCTCTCCGCAGCCTTAGACATAATAAAAAATAAAAAAAAAATAAAAACAGATCATGGTGATACACACCAAACCTGCAACAGTAGCGAAACTGAGATTCGTGCAGATTAATCTACATCGATCGAAGACGGCCACAAACAACTTAAACAGTCTTTTTATGATTAAGGACTGGGATATAGCACTCATACAGGAGCCTTGGGCCAACAAGGGGAAGATTTAAGGTTTTGCAGCCAATACAGGTAAGCTAGTATACGATACGGCTGCAGACAGACCGAGGACAGCAATTCTCTGTCGCTCAAGGCACAATATCTTCTCTATTAACCAATTTATTTCTAGCAATATCACGGCTGTTTCTATAGAAATGTCCTTACATTAACATCGCTTCTGCATACTTTCCCAGGGATGAAAATGACCCCCCTCCAGAATTGATACACAGCTTCGTAAATTATTGCATGATACATCAACAAAAATTCGTCATTGGTTGCGACGCTAATGAACACCACGTAGTCTGGGGAAGCAGCAACACCAATTTAAGAGGTGAGCAGCAACACCAATTTAAGAGGGATCTTACCTTGTCTGACATGGGTACCTTTAGTGCAATTCTCGATTGGCATGTGTCCAAGGACGCATCCCTCTCAGATCATATGTACATCAGGTTTGATATCAAATCCCTTTGAGATAAAAGTTGATGGTAAGAATACCAAAACGGACCAACTGGCCAGTCTATAACGACAGACTTTCGGATAACTTAGCTGGTCTACAGACCACGATAAACTCTGTCGACGACCTCAACAGAGTTGCAAATTACTTTACAGAGGCAATAATTAACCTACCACTCAAGCTCACCCCTGGTGCGTATAAAAGGCACAAGGGATGTTCCTTGGTAGAACCAAAACTTGGAAAACATGAGGGAACGTCCGTAAACTTTTTAATAGGGCTAAAAGGACGAACGATTCGACTACCTATCGGAATTCCCTTACCCAATACAACATAGCTCTTAGGCAGAGCAAAAGACTCAACTGGAGAGATTTCTGTAAGAAAATAGACAAACTACCTATGGCGTGTCGACTTCAGAAGGGAGTCTCCTTGGAGCACAGGAATCCGAGAGCGGAGAAACAACCACAACCAGGGAGGAGACTCTGGAATGTCTAGTGAAAGGTCACTTCTCACTATCTGGTTCCAAAGAGGGCTCACGAGTTCTCGAGGCAGTTTTTTTACGCCGGAACAGATAGGCTGGGCAGTCAAATCATTTGGCCCTTTCAAATCACCGGGAGGGGGCTGCGTATACCCCGCCTTTCTACAGCAAGGACTGAAGACTTTGTTGCCTTATCTTACTATACTCTACAGAGCTAGCTACAGCATGGAATATGTTTCAAATTGCTGGAGGGAGGTTTGGGTGATTTTTATCCCAAAAGCGGGAAAAAGGTCCCCAGAGGAGATTAGGTCTTATAGACCTATTAGCCTCACATCATTTTTACTGAAAACCATGGAGAAAATTCTGGGACTTTGTATCAGATCAAACACTCTACAAAGATACCCTCTGGACTCTAGGCAGCACGCCTACCAAGCAGGGAAATCAACAGAAACGGCTCTACACAAGACATCGGAAATCGAGGATACGCTTCGGAATAAAGAATTATTACTATGCTCCTTCATTGATATCCAGGGAGCTTTTGATAACACTTGTTTCGAGGTAATTCAGGAACAATCACTAGCAAGGGGTATAGACCCCTCCACCGTAAGGTGGATTATAAACACGCTAAAAACCAGGAGGATTAAGGCCTCTTTTGGAGAAAAAACCATCACCATAGCGGCCACCAGGGGTTGCTCCCAAGGAGGTGTTCACTCTCCCTTATTGTGGCTGATCGTGAAGGATCAATTACTTTACTTACCAGACTGAGAAATTTAGACTTCTCGAACATTACCTATGCGGACGACCTAGTCTTGATGGTTAGGGGCAGATTCGCAAATACAGTAGGGGAAAGGATGCAACAATCCTTAGAGGTAGTAAATGATTGTTGCACGAATGTGGGCCTTGCGGTAAATCCCAAGAAGGTCAACAGCACTGCGCCTCTGGGGGGAGGGGGTTGAAAAATTTTACAACATTTAAAATAAATTATAAGAAAAAAAAATGGTAGTTTACAAGTTTAATTTTTATTTGTGGTTGTTTCTTCGTGCCGCTTCTCCCAAAAACTAAAATTACATTTTTTTTTTTTTTTCTTTCAATGGACTGTATACTGTTCTAATAAATATACTGTTCTACCAAATATACTATACTAAATTATTATTTTGCGTAACCCTATCAAATTTTTGGTACAAACTGTAGCACCTTTATGTAAAATGTTAGTTTATAGATGTCGCTCAAGAGCAATATTTCAAATGTCAATAATTTTTAGTTAACATTTTGACAATAAATAATTATATAAATAAACAGGAAAAATTATTAATGATTAAACAATTTTGGAAAACAGAGGAAGATCAGTAAATTCTTAAAGCTAAGTACAATTAAATTACATGTATAATTACTAAATATTAATATGTGTATTGATTTAATTTCAGCTTACTCATCTGACAGCTGATCATCAGGAAAAATCAACACTGACAATAATCCACCAAACCCTTTCAATTTATGGAACTATCGGTTTGGAAAGAAGTGATAAATCTTCTGTCACAACATTCCGCCCGCCCTGAATCCTCCTGGTTCAGGATTTCTTCATCTTCAATGATCGGAAGCTTGCATACTTTATGGATCGGTCTGCTGATTGTAGTATTCGTACGAGCAACCTTTAGAGTTACTACTCGCACTAGACCGTCTTCGCCGGGATGTATGGCAACTACTCTTGCTAATGGCCACTGCAAAGACGTACTTTTCTCATCAGCCATTAGGACGATATCCCCCACTTTTAAATTGAATTTGGCTTCATGCCATTTATATCTGGAATGAAGCGCAGTTACGTAATACCCTTGCCATTTCCGCCAGAAATGCGTGTAAATCTGCTGCGTTGTATGCCATCGAGACACGTTATTAACTGCAATCGACTGCGGGATGTCTGCCAACGCTCTTCCAATAATAAAATGCGCAGGAGTTAATGCATCTACCTCCTCGCGTTCATTTATGCAAATTGGCCGTGAATTTACAGCGGCTTCAATACGAACAATCAGTGTCTGGAATTCTTCTAATGTTAATATGTGGTTCCCCATTGTTTTGTATAAGCTGGTTTTAAGTAACTTAACGGAGGCCTCCCAAAGGCCACCCATGTGTGGAGCACCAGCAGGAATGAAATGCCAGCAAATTTGATTTTTCAGAAGGAATGCGTTGGTTTCGGAATTATTGTCTCGCAAGAAATCATAAACTTGCTGGAACTGATTGCGCGCGCCGACATAATTGACCCCATTATCGCTGTATATGGAACGGCAGATACCACGACGACTGATGAACCTCTGCAAAGCAGCTACGAAATTGTCGGTTGTAAGATTTCCAACGACCTCAAAATGCACGGCTTTTGAGGCCATACATACAAATAGACAAACGTAGACTTTTATTGGCGTTGCTCCTCTTCTTCTCACAATATGCGCACTGAATGGACCACAATAGTCAGTAGCAACGTTCGCAAAAGCATGTTCATAGTGCAGTCTCACGGATGATAAATCCCCCATCATCTGTTGTTCTAACCTGGGATTTGCTTTTGTACACTTTATACAATGATAAATTATCGATCGAATACCGTTTTTGCAGCAAATAATCCAAAATTTTCTTCTTACCATTGCTAGTGTTAATGTAATACCAGAGTGCTGAAATGATAAATGATAATCGTATATGATCAGTTTCGATAACTTACAGCTCGGCAAAATGATCGGGTGCTTCACGAGAAAACTTGATGTAGATTTATCAATCCGGCCCCCAACTCGTATTAACCCATCGTGATGCAGAAATGGATTCAAACTTCTAATGCCACTTTGTTTTGCTACTAATGAACCTTTTGACAGAGATTCACATTCTTTTGCGAACATTGTCTGCTGGACATGCATACATAATAATCGTTCTGCTCGATGAATATCACTAGGATGAATTACTGGATCAAACTCTTTCATTAGTTCTGGTCGAATCTTTGCTTTGAGGATTTGAATATACTTTCGAGCCATGGCTAAAGCGTGGCATGCAGAATAAAAACTAACGTGATTTTGAATTAGATGTTCTAAGAAGTCTTGTGCAACGACGCAGTTTAAAGCTATGGACCCCAAATCCTGCGGATTGATGATTATTTCAGCGTTTGAACTAGTCTGATTAAAATCGGATATTAACCAAGCTGGCCCGGTCCACCATAGTTCATGTTCCATTAACTCATCCAGACAGATACCTCTAGAGGCACAATCGGCTGGATTTTCTTCTGACCTTATGTGACGCCAATGTTCTCTGCTATATTTATAAGTATCCAAGATTTGAGCTGTTCGGTTTCGAATAAACGTTTGCCATCTCCTAGGGTGAGAAGACAACCAATCCAGGACTATTGTCGAGTCCGTCCACAATATTACTTGCTTGGCTTTCTTGGTTAACGTAGCTTCTACCCATGAAGTTAATTTCGCGAGTAATAACGCTGCAAGCAGCTCCAATCTTGGCAGGCTGTTTTGACTTATGGGAGCAACTTTTGATTTTGCAACCACCAATCTCGACGTTGAGACACCATTGAAATTTGTGACAGCATAAACGCATGCTGCATATGCTGACTCACTTGCGTCTCCAAATCCATGAAGAATCACTGAGTGATTCACATTGCAGCTGATATGTATCCATCTTGGAATCTTTATTTGGCCAAAACGATGGCAACTATCTTTGATTTTCCACCAATCTGATTTCACGCTGTCCGGTAACTCATCATCCCATCCAATAGGCTCGAGCCACAATTTTTAAAAAATAATTTTTATTTTTATGATTATTGGAAATAGCAATCCTAGAGGGTCGAAAATCTTGCTTGCCTCTGATAACAGTGATCTTTTAGTAAGAATCGGTATTTCGTTAGGCTGGAATTGAAAGCTCAATTCATCATGGTATGAGTTCCAAACTAAACCCAAAACTTTGCTCGCTTCGTCTTGACAAATTTGTTTTGTCTCAGCTGTCGTTAAATTAATATTCGATGCATCAGCATGCTCATTGATTTCCTTGTTGATGTTGGATCTTAACTTTCGCATATTGAAACCGAATGATTTCAACTGAATCTGGATTTCGTCTTTAAGTTTAAGTAGTTCCGTTTCGCTCGAAGTGCGTTCTTCGCCATAATATGTTTTGATAACGCGCATCTTCTTGATGAACCCAAATCATCCTGTACATCTTCTCCACGTCGCCGGTAAATACGAATTGATGTTGACGAAATCTAAGTAAAATGTCCGCAAGCGACGACTGAACTGTAGGACCAATTTTCAGCATTTCGTTTAGAGATATATTATTCTTTGATTTGGCGCTGGCATCAAACACAACCCTTATCTTGGTTGTGGTACTCTCCTTCATTACTCCATGGTGTGGTAGGATGTATGCAGTTTTATCAGCTTCACCAATTAATGTCATATGGTCTAATGCCTCATATTCATCCATGAATGCGAAATACATATCTTTAAATATCTTATCGCTTTGAAATCGACGTTCCATGACTCTCAATCGATTCAGTCGATCGATTCGTCGCTAGCTGATATGAGGAGCCCAACTGGTTGGCGTTATCCTTGAATGGAAGACGGACTACGAACTTTCCATCGTTTCCTCTGGTTGTTGTACTCGAGAACAAAGCCTTACAATCTTCTTCTTCTGGTGATAATATGGTCGCTGCTGGGATGCTCTCAATTTCCCAAAATTTATACAATGATTCATTAAGGCAGGCACTTGGGTCGATACTTGTATTTAAAGTGTTAGGTTCTAAGTTTGTCTTACTATTCGCTCTTCCTACTACTATCCAGCCAAACTTCGTTTTATGGGCTGCTAATTCCTCTGATTCTATTTTTTCTCCCGATTCTAAAACTTCGAAAAATATATTTACCCCGAGTAAGATATCAATTTCACCCGCTTCAAATAAACTCGGATCAGCCAAATTAATTTTGCCCAACATCTTTCTATCGCGATGATTTGTCGTATTTTTTGCTGTTGAATATGATACCTTTGGCACGACATATGACCAAATTTTCGTTGAATACGTTTCATCTGTATTAGAAAGTTCCATCTGTACCGAGCCACATGTACGACCCACATTTGAGTGGCCTAAGCCTCGTATTCCTATGGAATCCCTTGACGCTATTAATCTTAGTTGATTTATGCATCTTGTTGTGACGAAATTTGATTCAGAGCCAGAGTCCAACAAGGCTCGGAATATATGTTGGTTTCCGTTGTAGTCTTTAACTTTCACTAAAGCTGTAGGCAGCAACGACGTAAGCTGGGTATTTTTTGGATAACTGGTCTTTGGCGATGTGCGCAATTCACTTGAATAGGCATTCAATGTTTGATCTAATTCTATATGAGCATTGGTAATAGATTTTTCCTCATTTGCCTGCCCTTTGCTGCTCGATGTTTCTTCGGAATTGTTGTTGTTTATTGCATCAGGTTGTAACATCTCATGTTACAACCATATGAAAATAATTTTGTGTTTTGGATTGTAAAATACTTTCCGTCGGTACTACATTTTGATAATATTTACAACAATAACATTTCGATACATAATGTAAAAAATTTTGTAATTTCATGATGGACAGTCGATCTTGAATTTTCAACCATGGTAGTTGATCCATGGTTTTAACAAAAATTAAAAAGAAACTAATTTTGTTCTTAATTGTTCACCAAATTAAGTGGCCATCATCATTTCCTACGTATTATATTAATCGAAAAAGGAATCCAAACGAAAGTTTTGTTCTGTATTTAATATATATATGTATATACATATATTTATATATATATATAAATAATAGTGCGTGTATAAAGAATCAAATATACTTTTGATAAGATCGAATTATGCTTTTCTATGTCGACCATCCAATAAGTGATAATTTTTGTATGAACTATTATTGAACGTAATAAATAAAATTTTTTTTTAAAATCATTATTATCGTATGAGTGGTAATAAAGAGGCCTAGTGATTTCTTTGAACCTAATTAGAAATAGGCATCATTACGAGTGAAACGAAGCATTTAGAAAGACAAATAAACAAGTTAAACTCCAGTTTGAGCGTATACCAGATTTCGCAGAGAATCCGTTCGCTCGCAGAGAATCCGTTCACGGCCAGCACGTGTGCGTGCGTTAAACTAAAAACAAATTTATTATTGCTATTGGATGAGAAGACACAAAAATATTAGCTCTTGACAAAAAATTAACAATGAATTATTATTCTAAAAAAAATTAATGGTTTATATAAAAAAAAAACAACAAACGAAATCAAATGTTCTTGCCCATATCACAAAAATAAATACTTTACAAAATTGATCCAAAAACGCTTCATTGAGAGAACCAAAAAAATATATATAACAGTTGCAGTTTTGTTTTCCGTTATCCTGCCGCACCCTATTCGTCCTCCATACAGTTGCCGATACAAAATTCCGCCAAAATCCGTGCATCAAATCTGGTATACGCTCAAACTGGAGTTTAACTTGTTTATTTGTCTTTCTAAATGCTTCGTTTCACTCGTAATGATGCCTATTTCTAATTAGGTTCAAAGAAATCACTAGGCCTCTTTATTACCACTCATACGATAATAATGATTTTAAAAAAAATTTTTATTTATTACGTTCAATAATAGTTCATACAAAAATTATCACTTATTGGATGGTCGACATAGAAAAGCATAATTCGATCTTATCAAAAGTATATTTGATTCTTTATACACGCACTATTATTTATATATATATATAAATATATGTATATACATATATATATTAAATACACAACAAAACTTTCGTTTGGATTCCTTTTTCGATTAATATAATACGTAGGAAATGATGATGGCCACTTAATTTGGTGAACAATTAAGAACAAAATTAGTTTCTTTTTAATTTTTGTTAAAACCATGGATCAACTACCATGGTTGAAAATTCAAGATCGACTGTCCATCATGAAATTACAAAATTTTTTACATTATGTATCGAAATGTTATTGTTGTAAATATTATCAAAATGTAGTACCGACGGAAAGTATTTTACAATCCAAAACACAAAATTATTTTCATATGGTTGTAACATGAGATGTTACAAATCGTGGGGACGTTGCCTACGAACCCTGAGGTCTCATTTTAACGCCGGGCATAACGATATGATGATAAGAAAATTCGCTAACTGGAGATATCGCGGGCGTGATAAACTCCTATACTTTTTCCATCTCTTTCCAATTCATACGCAACCTTGCCTATTCTTTTCCGAATTTTTGCCACCACGAATTTTCGAGCAAACTTAGCCGAAAATTTCTTTGTAGCGTCGCTTAACACATGATTCCTTACAAAGACCTTTTGTCCATCGACAAATTCACGGTTTATACTTCGGAGGTTATAAGTGTGGGCTGCTCGATCATATGCAGCTTTGAGATTTAGGAGAATAGCTTCACTACATTTGTTCATCCGGTTGGCCTTACACTGTGGCGAAATATCACGTTCTCCCGTTAAATTCAACTCTCGAAGCAATCGGTATTCAGTCGCGTGCGATATAATATGTTGGCCAAATAAAACGAAATGGGGAGAGTATTTGGTTGATTCATGAACGACATTTCGTAATGCATGTTCAATTTCCGACAGATGTGTATCCCAATAACGATGGTCGTCCGTGATGTAAGCTCTGATTGCAGCAAGAATGGAGCGATTCACTCGTTCAGATAAATTTGACTGCGGGCTATACCTAGGAGTGTAAATGTGATTTATACCATATTTTCCGAGTAAGTCCTTTAGAGCATTGGAATTGAATTGTTGCGCATTATCTGATATAATGGTTTCGGGTACTGAATATGAACGAAAAATAGTGTGTTCCAAATAATTACAGACATCTTTTGCTGTGGCGCTGCGCATAGCCTTAAGAAACACGTATTTACTAAAATGATCCAGGACAATAAATATGTAACAATTTCCGTTAACAGAACGCGGATAAGGGCCAAGGAAATCGATATATAACCGCTGCATGGACCGTTCTACTTGTGCTTGATTCCCCATCATGGGCTGAGTTATATGGTTTAATGGTTTGGAAGTTTTGCAAATATCGCATCCCGTAACATACTGCTGAACATCAAGAGGCATTTTAGGCCAATAGAAGTACCGCTGGAGCAAATACAGGGTTTTCTTAATTCCCGGATGACTGGAAGATGGTGGGTTATGGACAGCATATAGTAGTTCCTTTCTGAGTGGTGTTGGTATATAAACCTTCCATGGCGATATATCAGAATCATCATTTGCCTGTCGCCGAGACGTGTTTACCAAAATCTTTCCATCTTGAACAACAAAATTTTCTAATGGTTTTGGCGCATTCTGTATGCTTTGTATAAGATGTTGATATTCGTTTGATTCAAACGCCGGAGAAGTCCAATCCAACTGAGGGCTATCCGGTAATGGAATCTTGTATGCGTCACTGGTATTGACTTCCTCCATGTACATTCTGGATAAGCAGTCCGGAACGACGTTCGATGTGCCTTTACGATGACTTATGGAGAAATCAAATGCTTGGAGCTTCAAACTCCATCTCGCCAATCGTCCATCCAAATCCTTGTTGTTCATTAACCATTTCAGTGATGCATGATCTGTAATGATACTAAAGTGGCTTCCTTCGATATAAAGACGAAAATGTTTTACACTTAAAACGGCGGCGTAGCATTCCAGCTCAGTTATTGAGTAGTTCTGTTGGGCCCGATTTAACTTTTTGGACATGAACGCTATGGGGTGTTCCTCACCGTCCTCACCGATCTGCGTCAGTACACTTCCTACCCCTACTCTACTTGCATCGCATTGAATGCAAAAAGGTTTGCCGAAATTTGGATACGCCAATACTGGTGCTGTACACAAGGTGTGTTTCAACGCTTCAAAAGCTCGCTGTGCCTCTGGAGTCCAAATAAATTTTTTTTCTTTCTTCAGAAGATTTGATAGCGGTGCTGCGATGGTGGCGTAGTGTGGGATAAAGCGGCGATACCACCCTGTCAAACCAAGAAAACCGCGAACCTTCTTTACCGTATTCGGCACAGGAAAATCAGTAACAGCCTTGACCTTTAGTGGATCCACCTTCAAATTGCCGTCTGTAACAATATAGCCGAGGTACCGAATGCTCTTCAGCAAAAACTTACTCTTTCCTAAATTTACGGTCAGTCCTGCTTCTTCTAATAGGGCGGCGACTCGTTTAAGTAGAATGATGTGTTCGTCGAATGTCCCGGAGGTGATGAGGAGATCATCCAGGTATACAAATACCTGGTCCTGTAACTCATTAGGGATCACCTTGTGCATTAGTCTGCACATTGTCTGGGGTGCATTACATAGGCCAAACGGCATTGCGGCAAACTGGTAAAGCGGACGACCAGGAACGGTTCCGTTACAAGGTGTGGAACTCTGCAACCCATTATGGCTTTAGCTTGATGTTTCCCGTGACTGGTGTTCATGTAGCATTGTGTGGTGTCTACGACGGCAAATTCTACATCGCGAATTTGATCGACATTGATATACCGAGTGAGCCTTGTATAAACAGTTAAAGCATCTTCCTTCCTCTTTAATATACAAAATGCGATTGGGCTGATTCAATTTTACAAAATTAGAACAGTCTTGTAGCCTGTGTGAATCTTCCGATTTGCATAATTCACAAAAGTCTGCCATAATTGCATGCAATTTTGTCATCTTTGGCGGCTGAAATGCAGTGTTGGAGGTCGAGAACTTAGGATTACTCATGCCAAATGTTTCCAAAGCATCAACTCGATCTCCCAGAAAACTGAAAAGTTGCTTTATTGTGGGATGCTCTTCATTTTTGGTTTCACGTACCCAAAGCGATCTCGATTCATTATCTAACTTGCTAAGAACTATGTAGATCAGCCAGGGATCGCGACTCTCCGAGCTTTCACCCAAAGCTTTAAGGCCTCGGATAACACCATCCGAGGTATCATACAATTTTTTAATTATAGGAACACTTGCTTGTGTTACGGTAGGCTGTTCCATAAATTTTTGTATATACGCATTGATTGTATAGCGCTTCTTGTTGTATCGGTTTTTCAGCTTTTCGAGAGCTTCACTATAGCATTCATCGGTGATTGGCATGTGCTTAATTAATTCTTCGGCCTCACCTTGCAAGGCACCCCTCAAAAATTGCAGTTTTTCAGCATTGGACAGTCCCGGACGCTCATCTACTTGTTTCATGAATAGCTGGAAGAACGATTGCCATTCAATGTAATTGCCGTTAAAGCTCGGCAACGGAACTCTTGGTAACTTCACTTCACTCGACTGCGGGCGACCGCCATATGCTATGCCCGTATTACTAATACTCGTGCTTTCAAACGGTGCTCTTAAGTTGCATTGTGTGGATGGCCTACGAACTGACTCTATTTTATTTAGTTTACTAGACGCGTTGAAATATATCTCTTCCACAATTTGCAATGACGACTCATGTTCGTTGTCATATTTAAATAACTGTTGCTCTGTTTCCATGTATTTATTTAAGAGAATTTCCATGCGGCTTTTCCTAACACACACCTGATCTAAATCTGCATCGGCGTTATTCACGTTTTCTTCAGCAAATTTTTCAATTTTCTTGATAGAAATCTCTATGCCTGTGAGCGTCTTTTTTAGTGACTCAGCGTCCGCCATATTATATCACGCTTAATTTAATTTTTTTTTTTCTTTAAATAATGCTTTTTTCGTTTAGATTTAATATTCACTAATTACACTATCACTTTCGTTTATTTTAATACTTGATTAAACTTTGATGAGCAGCGGCATCCGGCTCGAAGGACCATGTAAAATTTTACAACATTTTAAGAAAAAAAAAATGGTAGTTTACAAGTTTAATTTTTATTTGTGGTTGTTTCTTCGTGCCGCTTCTCCCAAAAACTAAAATTACATTTTTTTTTATTTTCTTTCAATGGACTGTATACTGTTCTAATAAATATACTGTTCTACCAAATATACTATACTAAATTATTATGTTGCGCAACCCTATCAAATTTTTAGTACAAACTGTAGCACCTTTATGTAAAATATTAGTTTATAGATGTCGCTCAAGAGCAATATTTCAAATGTCAATAATTTTTAGTTAACATTTTGACAATAAATAATTATATAAATAAACAGGAAAAATTATTAATGATTAAACAATTTTGGAAAACAGAGGAAGATCAGTAAATTCTTAAAGCTAAGTACAATTAAATTACATGTATAATTACTAAATATTAATATGTGTATTGATTTAATTTCAACTTACTCATCTGACAGCTGATCATCAGGAAAAATCAACACTGACAATAATCCACCAAACCCTTTCAATTTATGGAACTATCGGTTTGGAAAGGAGTGATAAATCCTCTGTCACAACAGGGGTAACTACCGGGCCGTCATTAGACCTATGGTCTCTTACGCGGCGTTTGTGTGGTGGCCAAAGACGGAGCAGACTGGTTCACGGAGAAACTTAGCCAAGATCCAGAGGTTAATCTGTGTGGGTGCAACTGGAGCAATGAGGACTTGTCCAACAGCTGCCCTTGAGAGAATACTGGGGCTCTCACCTCTGCACCTACACATTAAAAAAGTAGCCGGTTCAAGAGGTTTGAGCCTAGGAATAATAGCAAAAATTAAAACTGTAAGGCCAGGACACAACCGTATCCTACATAAATTAAACTTTAAGGAGGAATTGATCCAATCATCGGATTTAATGGTAAGGGCAATAGACTGTCGGAGGAATTGTACTATTAGTTTGCCGGATAGGGCACTGGTAGAGAATATTATCTCCTCCCTCCCTCGCCATGCTTCTGTATGGTATACAGATGGGTCAAAAACAGACGGGGGTACCGGTGCAGGGATAATCGGGGCCGACCTAGAGTTATGCATACCACTGTTTTTCAGGCAGAGACCTTTGCTATTGAGGTATTTGTGCTTCAATGTCCCAACAAAAAATATAAGAAGACCGAGATCTATATAATCTCGGACAGCCAGGCAGCTCTGCTAGCCTTAGGAGCTTCAGTATTCAATTCCAAAATTGATCTGCAGCTGCTACTGTAATTTATTAGAACTGGGTAAGGCAAATAAAGTCACCCTTTTGTGGTCTCCTGGCCATGCCACCATTAGAGGAAATGAGGCAGCAAACCGATGTGCAAAAATGGGAGCCAGCCGAGATTTCCTGGGTCCCAGTCCTGGTATTGCTTTTTCCAAAACCCATTTGGCAGATTGTATAAGGGACTGGGAGCAGAACTATAGGAAATTAGTCTGGGAGTCCTCCATTGGGATGAGACAGGTCAAGAAATTATTCAGTTATAATATTATACGACTGGGAGAGGCACCGAGGACGGACCACCAATCCCTAAGATCCGTTACCTGGTTTTTAACAGGTCACGGCCCTTTTAACGGCCATCTTCATAAAATGGGAAGGCCCTTACGGACCAGTGCAGATTCTGCGACTGCGGTAAGGAGGCAACGGTACACCTACTATTCACATGCGATGCTATAATTCTAAAAAGATTAAAGTTCCTCAAAGCGTACATAATCAATAGCAGTGGCCTAACGCCGACCCACTGGATATGCATCAGGTAGCGGCGTTTATCAAGGATATAGATCTACATTTCACGTAGAAATCTCTAGGGATGCACAATAGGCCTCAACGGTCGCAGTGCTCTGGGCTACATACACCCACCTTATAAAAAATAAAATAAAAAATAAATAAAAACATTTTAGGGAAGCAACCTACTTTTGACGTTTTTTATAGGTAAACGAAATTATGCTTTCGGAAACGGATGATGGCGCTTAGGGCCAAGAAGTTCCTATTATTCGAGAGGCCCGAAAACGAAAGCTTGCCTAGGGCGCAGATTTTTCTTTTCGCATAAAACTAGAAAAACGTTGGCGTAAGTATATTCTGCCCGAAGGGAATAACTTTGTAAGGCATGAAATAAATTTGAAAGAATAATAGGCCGTTTGTAAAAACTTGTTGCAGTAGGTTTCAATTAATCGCGGTTTGTTAAAATAAAACACCCTGTCTACAATTTTATTAATAAAATCGGTGGTTTGTTCTTGTTTTAATCACTGTTTTATTCACTGTATATTTAATTGCCGGAATTTTATCAAAAGTTTTGTTCACTGTATTTTCCGCTGGTTTATTTAGAATTTTTATTAAGTAATACAATTTATTCGAGATTTCAGGGTTCCCGGAATTTTTTGAAGCCTTGAGGACTTTATACTTTCGGGAATCTGATTCTCAGGGTATTATCTCTCTTCCTAATTTTGCATTTAGCTATGAAATTGAATTTTTAAATGTTTGTTCTTCGTAACAATCGGGCGTTCAAGAAAGTGTTTGTATTTAAACAAAATGTTAGATCTTGAAACCTTAAAAAGACAACGGAACGCATTGGAACTCAATTTAAAAATAAACTGTTTTCTTTGTCAACTCTTGTAGCAATTGAATCTAACGCTCGTAGATTACAATTTTTGTAGGAAATCGCTTCAGTTATGATCATATTGAAGAAGATTATGAGTATGTAGAAAGCACATTGTTGGATAAGCTTTACGAGATAAAGACACTCGAAAATATACCTAAAGAATCCATCATACAATTTGAAACACATCAAAATAACTCAAACTTCCTGTTCAAAAGGAATAGAACTGATTTTAATTAGCTATAACCGCTATAGTCAATTACACTTCAGAATCCAATAATCGATTTCTATGTGAGCGTTATTGGACAACGGTTCAAATTTAAATTACGTAACTAAAAATTTCGTAAATTTAATAAAACTAGCGAGTAGTTTTCAATGCGTAAGCTAAAAAAATGTTCATCAAAATGGTGGTTAAATTAATGTTTATTTAAAGGTCATACTGTGCAATAAGCACTATTGTCGATAATTGTAAGATTTATGTAACACATTGTAGTCTTCTTAGCCAATATTACCAAGTAGTTTAGGCAAATTTTAAGCAGTGAAACTCAATAGGATTTACAGACAATCTGGTGGGGAGATGATCTATGATAGAATGTAAAATATTTCGCTTAAGTTACAACAACTTGCTTTGGACGAACTTATCTCATTTCCGGAAGTATTGCACATTTTAATGCAAGATTTTTATGTTGATGACTTCCTAACAGGATCTATAATACGACAAAAAATGTGTTAAAAATAAAATCAGAATTAGGTAAACCATCAGAAGGGTTTTAAAGAATTTTTCCAAATTTGCCAAATCCTTCTGGGTTGCATTCTCCGATGATTTTATTCGCTAAAATCATATAATGCAAACAATATGGATATATCACAATATCGACTGGGATGATGAAGTAACACTACAACTTCGTGATCAATGAATCGGATTTAAATCACAAATAGATCAAATTAAATCAAATTGCAGTTCCTTGTTGTATTTTAATTCCACATACTAAATTAATCGAGATTCATGGTTTTTCAGACGCTTCTGAGAAAGGTTTTGGTTGCATTATTTATCCAAAATTACTGGCAATGAACTGATGGCCTTAGAGCTTTCTAATAGAACAAGCGAAAAATCGATAATAAAACTGACTTTTATATAAAACACAGTGTTAAGGAGCCAGAGGTTGAGCGTTTTCAAGTCCGCCAACTGGGAATGTGATATAGATATGTATATGTAAATCGAATGTCATCTTTCCATCAGTAAATTTTCAAAGATAACATATTGCGAAACATCTTGCACAACATGTCAAATTATTACTGTTGTTGCATTGTCGATGATCGAACTACATTGTTCTACTGCACAGGTGAAATTTGACTCCGAAATATTTAATAACTTGAACATTGTGAAGCATTGAGCTATAGCATGGAATGAAATATCTTCATGTTTTACGTGCAGATTCGTTGGGTTCAAAAAATCCTAACGATGATTCAAATTAATAGAATTGTTAAATAGTCCGCATGATTCGAAGATGCATGCTTATAAATTGTTTATAAATCTATTTAAATTATGAAACACCTTTACTGGCGTCAAAGCCAGAGTAAAATTATTATCGTATAGCCTCAAGGCTATTATAAATAATTAATACTTATTCAGAGTTGCAGAGGAGACATAACTGCTCAAACTATGCCACTAATTAGCATTTGTATCGTATAATTAATTCAACCCTGACTAATAATGCTTACATAAATCGTAGTCAGTTAATTGTAAATACATTAACCAATTAAATCTATTGGCACTATAAATAAACAATGTGTGATGCAATGATTATACATTGTATATACAATACGTACATATCGCAGAGAGATAAAACAACAACTAAAACGTTCGCGAATTGTGCAAACAGAGCTACCGCATGTGCCATTTTCTGTCGGTAATTTTCTATACAATCTATATATGCATGTAACGTACATACAAGTTATTTGCAAATAAAAACCACCGATCGATCATAACCGAAAACAAAACACATAAAAATAAAAAACAAAAAAAAAATCCGCGCGATCGAAGAATAAGCGTAGGAAAAAATTTTTTGATCACAACACACACTATTCACCAAGATTTGTTATTTAGTTTTTTTGATCTGCGATTGCAGAAGGTAGTTGTGATATACGTATAGTGCGCTTATAAATTTAATCTTGCGATCGCCCTTCAATATGCGATCATTGTGTTACATATTTTATTCAATCATAATTGTGTTACTATTTACATATTTGTATATTAAGCTTAAGCAAAAGAAAATCAATAAGTTAATGAAAAATGTAAAGACATTAAAATTTGAGTTACCATTTGTTGGGAATGCCTATCGAATTATTGGCAAAAGTCATGAAGGTAAAGTATTCGTAGTTTCAGTGTAAAATGTCATAACAAACGTGTGAAGGTTAAAGAATAGTTTTAGTGTATACGGTTATAAATCTAATAAATACTTGAATCGCAATACGTAATTTATGTTAATATTGCAATTAAGCTACGGGTTTTCCCGGCACCTATACTCCAAAAAAGTATATGATTAATTATTGTCTTTACTTATTATACGTTTTCTTTTTTCATTGAAAGCAACTTAGGTTGCTGAACTAACATTGAATTGCAATTTTGTTTTGTTAGTACTTTACATAAACAGAAGTTTCGATAATTAAATCATGTTTCCATAACAGAGTATTTACATTAAATTGGAACCATTTTTTGGACGGTTCCAAAAATTATTCAAATTGTTAAACCGTTCAAAATGTTATTTTGTACTTTTTACATTTCGAAATGATTAAATTTAATTATTAAGATTAATGAAAATCCAGCTGTATTTATGCACTTCTAAACTGTACACTACATAAAATGTTCTTAACTTCTGCTCCCTTAACGGTTTATCAATTGTTAGATTTATATTAAATTTTATAGAAATTATGATTTTAAAAATCAAACATTACGTATATACCCATTCTACCATTTATTAACATTTAAATTTTAACAGTTAAATTGAAATGTCAATAATTGTTTTTTTTTACTATTTTCTGCGGTTCAACAATAGATGTCAGTAACGCAAATAAAATGTTTTAAATATCAAATCGTGTGTTTTTTAGTCGCTATCTAATAAATTAGCGTTTTTAAATTCTGATAACCCTATACTGCTACAGTGTTTTAGAATCGAGGTATTCGATTTTTTTTTTTAAGTGTATAACGTTAAAACAAATACAAATAAAACGCAACAATATTTATTAATTCATTCACAATTTATTGTACGTCTGTTTCCAATGATGAGCTTGCCTCGACTGACTTATTAGTGATGTGCGGACTTACTCTCTTCGTTGTTACTCTCTTCGATGTTACTCTCTTCGTCGTTACATTCGGCCGTCCTGACCACAAAGTCGTCCTCGACTTTATTTGAATCATCTCCATCCAACTCCGGGCTGCATTTCACCCATTTTTTTAATCTATCTGCTGCTTGAGTTGAAGAAAAATGGCGTTGCGTTCGCTGAGTTCCCGGTATGTCTTGTTACGCCAGTCAATTGGCGTACCTCTAATTTTCTTAAGTTATCCTGAGCTATTTTTGTTGACGTGTCAGCCATTTTTCTGTTTTGTTTTAGATTTCTTTCTCTAAAAATATCATTATCGACTGATGTAGATAGGATATCTCCGAAAAGATCCCTAGGAAAATAACCAAATAATACTACTTCAAATGGTGTTTGATTAATGCTTTCCATTAAACGTTGTGTTCATGTTCCACTGTATTTTTTTCATATTTTGATCCCATTTCTCTTCACTGTTCAAGATGACTCGACACTTGATGATGAAGAATCTGAGATCTAAAAACAAACAAAGCCAACTTAATATATTTAAATTGTAATTATAATTTCACAAACTTATCTTGTTTAACTATTGTATCAAATTCTCTCAAAATTGTTTATGTATTTTGACATTTTGTTCACTGCTTTCAAAACTTTTTTTTTTAATTGTAACTCAATAATTTGTAGAATAATTTAATAGCAAAATTGTCAAATATGAAATATGTATGAATCCTAGATAAGTTTTTAAATCATCTACTCGCTACACGGTGTCACTTTATAGCAAATATTAATTACTATACGGTAAATTATTATAATTATATAAAGATGTCGCTAGTAAATTTCATTAATTTTTGGTTCAGTAAAAAAGAGAAAAAAAACAGTTTTTGCGAAAAGTGACAACCGAGTGATGATTTAGCTAATTTTTATTATTATAAAATCAACTGCGATTAAGACAACAGCGATTTAACACACAGCGAATAAATAAAATAAGTTTTTCTTTTGTGAATTTTATACCGGATTTTTTACTGGCTTTTGGAGATACTGCTACGATAATTTTTGAACCCCGCTATACCTGGCTTTTGGAGATACCGCTTAAACAATTTTGAAACCCGCTTTATTTGGCTTTGGAGATACCGCTTTCAACACTTTGGACACCGCTTATATTTTTTTTTTTGGAAACAGAATACATTCGTATATGTACTTTGGATTTTTGGGCGCATGCAATCGGAACCGGCAATTGATAAACAAACATTTAATTGAACTGCGACATTGAAATTTATTCTGCACTGACCCTATACGGCGAAAAGAGGCAGTGTAAGTCGTAAATATTCAACCAGGTTCATTGGCAAATTGTGGTTGAGTTATAAGTAAGTTCAATAAGGTTCTGTTGTACCTTTCCACTTGTCCATTTGCTCGAGGAGTCTTAGTCGCATTTTGCACATGCTGTATATTTAATTTTGTAACGTAATTTGCAAAAGATTTTGATGTAAATGATGCACCCTTGTCAGCAATGATTCTGGAAGGTGTTCCAAAAGTACTAAAAACTTGTGATAAAAATTTTAATACTGGAGTCGTTTGAGTGTTATATAATGCCCTAATAACCGCAAATTTTGTCAAAGCGTCTATTAATACTACTATGTAAATATTTCCTCTAGTGGATTTTACAAAATGACCTAAATGATCAACATGTACAGTGTCGAATGGCCGATTTCCTTTTTCGATGACTTTATATATTTCTTAACGAATTGCCTCATTCTTGGGAACCAATAATGTTTCTTTGCATTTTTTGTGTCCTTTCTACTGAGTAATGTCCTTTTCCATTGTGGCTTTTCCGTAAAACTTGATTTCTAAACCCCTTTTGGAATGAAGAGTTTATATTCTTTGTCAACTTTTCGATAAACTCTATTATTGAAAATTTTGTAATCAGTATGAACTTGTTTCTCAACATCTGTATTTGGTGGTGTCTCCAAAATGATTTTTATTTTTGATACCTGCTCATCTTGCATCTGGATAGACTGTAACCAATCATCATCGTCGATCGAAATCCTGAATATATTAATGTCCACTGGTTCCGGAGAAACTGCTTTCTCTACAGAATGCCTTGAAAGTGCATCTACATGCTGTATTCGTCTAACTTCACGGTGAACTATTCTGTAGTCAAATTCTAGCAACTTTGGCTGCAAAAAAGCCTGCATATTGTCTCGATTCTTTTGCTATTTGTATCTAGTAATAGCCAGATGCCAAGTCAAGTACTGTAAAATATTTGTAACCCACCAAGCTATTTAATTGATCTTCAATTATTGGCATTGGATATTTTACTTTTTTTGTGATCATATTTAATCTTCGATAATCAATGCACATTCTCTCTTCTCCATTTTTTTTTTTGAACTAGAACGACAGGTGATGCAAATGGCGACTCCGATTCTTGTATAATTTTATTTTCTAATAGTTCATCAATCATCTGTTTGAGTACAGCTTTTTTTGCATATGGTACCTTATATGGTGGATTTACAACCGGTTCAGTACTTAATAATTCTATCTTTACTTCATACAAGTTGCACAATCCTACATCAGAAAATCCACTGGACACGCAGTCCGAGAAATTCTCAAGCATAACTCTCAATGTTCTCTCGTTATCAGCATTTAATATAATTCCAGTATATGTGTTATCATAAATGAAGCTATTTCTATCAACATCTTTGATTTGACCAATATGACTGATTGCGATTGAGTTACTTCCAGTAATCAATTGGATTTGTGGCAATTTAAGAAAATCTCTTCCTATTATAACATTTCCTGGTTTAATCTCTGATTTAACAATTAATAGTTTTAAATGAACTTTGACATCATTAATTTCTAAGGTGGCTCCCGGGTGAAACCCGATAAAATTACATTTTCTTCATTTATTGCCCATTTATTTTTAAATACATATAACTCTGATGCAATACTTCTGGAACTTCCGGAATTTATTAACTTCCATGGAGATAAGACATACAATTTTCAGTACACATAAAACGCCTTATCATACACTGCATCATATTGACACTTAAATTCTCGGTGGCGATACTAGAGATAAATACCACTAACGGTATATACCCCCAGATAGGTCTTGGATATGCTAATGAACCATGAATAGGCCATATCCATATCATAGAGATAAGACATATAATTTTCAGTACACATAATACGCCTTTTCGTACACTGCATCCAGTTGAAACATGTCCGGGAAGTACTTACTTATTTTCTTACTAAAATATTTAGCAGAACATTTCGCAAAAACTTCACGTAGCGGTTGGGCAACGAGAAAATTTTAATAAAGAATTTACAAAACATTTTTTAATGTAGATGTATTAGTGTTTACTTACCTGTGTAAGACGAAAATTATTATCTCAAGAGCATATTTAAGGAGTTTTACATGTCGCAATACATAAAGTGTCATAAACAGAAGCTATTCCATAACAAAAAATACCTCCCTTATTTTTGCGGATCGTTAGGGGCTCACAAGTTCCAATATTTGACAATGAGCTGTAGCAAGTGTTAGTGATAGCCGTATCCCAATTGTCGTGAAATGAAAATTTCAAAATTTTTAAATTGAATCCAAGTTTTGTCATTTTTCCAAATGATTTCTTTTTATTGTCCTTCCATTCGATGTCTGTTTGAGTGTTTGAATTTAAAAATGTTTCAAATGAATCTTTACCAGAATATTTAGGACATCTTTTACTAATTTGCTTTTTACGCCATACTTCAGTGGTATTTGGACTATCCGGATTGTTTTTGGATATTTTTGGGTTAATTTTGTCATTAATGAATTAATCTCTTTAATTTCGTCTAAAAATCTCCCCAATTTCAAGTTTCTATGGGAAATCAACCTATGTTTGATTACCCCGAAGTAACTCTCAACCAATGAATTGAAAACCCTATGTGTACATTTACATTTTTTTAAAAAAAACCTTGCCCATAATGGTAAAAAGGACATATATTTTTTTGTACAAAATACCACAAAATCATTGCAAAACAATTCATTATTGTCTTTCACAGACTCATAAGAGAACAATAGGTCCTCTAAGGTAGCATTTAATACCTTTAAATATCGTTTATAGAATGGCGACGCTTCATAAATACTGCTATCTGTGTCTTCAAATAAAACGGAAGTTTCCTTTCCATCCTCTTTAGCTTCAGATTCTTTTTCTGGATCAAAACTTAACTTATCGTCGTTCGTATTCGACGATCCGCAAAAATAGGGGAGGTATTTTTTGTTATTGGAATAGCTTCTAGTTACTTCATGATGTATGTGGCCAATTGGCAAAATCTTTAGGATTAGATTCACAGAATTTTTTGTTTAATCAATTTTTGTTCAGAACGATATGGTACCAAATGGTGTTGTAAGCCCCTGATGATTCGCAAAAATAGGGGAGGTATTTTTTGTTATTGGAATAGCTTCTAGTTTTTTTTTTTTTTTTTTTTTTTTTTTTTTCGTCCCTGCCCAAAAGCGGCTAGCACTACGACCTAAAAGATCTTTTGTGCTGTTGGGTACTGTTACTCCAGGAGCTTCTCCACCTCTCTAATAAAGGCGAGAATGCTGTTTATAGAGGCCAATTTACATTTCTCCGGGGTCAGATACCTCTCTTCAAAATGAATCCACCTCCGTGTGCACAGAGCAACACACTCACATAGTATGTGTTCTGCGGTTTCTGTCTCTTCCAAACAGAGTCGGCACTCCGTCTCTGTGGACAGGTTCATTTTGTTCAAATGATATCTCAGATTACAGTGACCTGAGAGAAAACTCACAAGTTTCCTAATATTTCCTTTGCTGAAATTGATCGCCAAATTTTTGTGGTGAAATGGTCTGATCAAAGATTTGGCTTGTCTAAGGCCGGGAATACAGTTCCAATAAGTCAAGCACTGTATTTTTTCCCATTTACTGATTGTGTAGGTTGCAGAAGCCCACGGGATACCACAAAAAGGCTCAGGGCCAATGAGTGTAGTCGACGAGCCTGCCCGTGCAAGTTCGTCGGCTATCTCATTTCCAGTGATGCCCATGTGACCAGGCACCCACCACAACCTTACTTTGTTTTGACAAGAGAGAGATTGTAGCAGTTTATAACAACTTTGAACCGACTTGGAAACCAAGCAGTTAGAAGCCAATGCTTTCAGTGCTGCTTGGCTGTCAGACAAAATGTGGATGGATGCGCCTTTAAGACCTTTGGTCATAATAATAGAGGCGCAGATTTCGATGGCGTAAATTTCGGCTAGAAAAACACTGGGGTAAGTACCCAGTGATTTCGATATTTTGTGATTGGGTCCAAAGACACCAATGCCGACTCCACTATCCATTTTTGATCCATCAGTGTACCAGACTAGGCTGTTAGGTTCCATCTGCGGTAACCCAGTATCCCAGTCTGTTCTATCGGGGATTGTTACCACGAAATTCCTGCCAAAGCAGAGTTCTTTCGGCATAACGTCCGGGACACTAGCTTCTAGTTACTTCATGATGTATGTGGCCAATTGGCAAAATCTTTAGGATTAGATTCACAAAATTTTTTTGTTTAATCAATTTTTGTTCAGAACGATATGGTACCAAATGGTGTTGTAAGCCCCTAACAACCCGCAAAAATAGGGAAGGTATTTTTTGTTATTGGAATAGCTTCTAGTTACTTCATGATGTATGTGGCCAATTGGCAAAATCTTTAGGATTAGATTCACAGAATTTTTTGTTTAATCAATTTTTGTTCAGAACGATATGGTACCAAATGGAGTTGTAAGCCGCTGACGATCCGCAAAAATAGGGGAGGTATTTTTTGTTATTGGAATAGCTTCTAGTTACTTCATGATGTATGTGGCCAATTGGCAAAATCTCTAGGATTAGATTCACAGAATTTTTTGTTTAATCAATTTTGGTTCAGAACGATATGGTACCAAATGGTGTTATAAGCCCCTGACGATCCGCAAAAATAGGGGAGGTATTTTTTGTTATTGGAATAGCTTCTAGTTACTTCATGATGTATGTGGCCAATTGGCAAAATCTCTAGGATTAGATTCAGAGAATATTTTGTTTAATCAATTTTTGTTCAGAACGACATGGTACCAAACGGTTTTGTAAGCCCCTGACGATCCGCAAAAATAGGGGAGGTATTTATTGTTATTGGAATAGCTTCTAGTTACTTCTATATGTATGTGGCCAATTGGCAAAATCTCTAGGATTAGATTCACAGAATTTTTTGTTTAATCAATTTTTGTTCAGAACGATATGGTACCAAATGGAGTTGTAAGCCCCTGACGATCCGCAAAAATAGGGGAGGTATTTTTTGTTATTGGAAAAGCTTTTAGTTACTTTATGATGTATGTGGCCAATTGGCAAAATCTTTAGGATTAGATTCACAGAATTTTTTGTTTAATCAATTTTTGTTCAGAACGATATGGTACCAAATGGTGTTGTAAGCCCCTGACGATCCGCAAAAATTGGGAAGGTATTTTTTGTTATTGGAATAGCTTCTAGATACTTCATGATGTATGTTACCAATTGGCAAAATCTCTAGGATTAGATTCACAGAATTTTATGTTTATTCAATTTTTGTTCAGAACGATATGGTACCAAATGGTGTTGTAAGCCCCTGACGATCCGCAAAAATAGGGGAGGTATTTTTTGTTATTGGAATAGCTTCTAGTTACTTCATGATGTATGTGGCCAATTGGCAAAATCTCTAGAATTAGATTCACAGAATTTTTTGTTTAATCAATTTTTGTTCAGAACGATATGGTACCAAATGGTGTTGTAAGCCCCTGACGATCCGCAAAAATATTGAAGGTATTTTTTGTTATTGGAATAGCTTCTAGATACTTCATGATGTATGTTACCAATTGGCAAAATCTCTAGGATTAGATTCACAGAATTTTATGTTTAATCAATTTTTGTTCAGAACGATATGGTACCAAATGGTGTTGTAAGCCACTGACGATCCGCAAAAATAGAGGAGGTATTTTTTGTTATTGGGATAGCTTCTAGTTACTTCTATATGTATGTGGCCAATTGGCAAGAACTCTAGGATCAGAGAATATTATTGTTTAACCTATAGATATTTGTTAGTAATGAATTATGACAAATATTTTTTTTTTTTTTTTAATTGCTCATAATAAATATTAAGCTTGTAATTTCACTTTTATGTTTGTTACTTCTTTTATTATCTTTATTTTTGTTATTAATGTATTTAATTTGCAGATCGTTTCTTATTTGCTAATTGTTTCGAAAAGAAATATTAACCATTTCATATTAGATTCGCGTAACAATTTGGCAAACAAATCAGTTTGCTATTTATTGATTAAATTATTTTAAATTTTTGTTGAGCTAAAATAATTAATTATACTTAGCAAACTTTTTAAATGAATTAACATTTATAAAGTTCATTTTCCGTTTAACGCAGGAGTTGATTTTTACTAATACATAGACAGTTTAAAAATTTAGTAAACATTTTTAAAAAAACTTCACTTTCGTGTTGAAACTTATATTTTCTGCGGCGATACTAGAGATAAATACCACTAACGGTAAAAACCACGTGATAGGTCTTGGATATGTTAAGGAACCTTGAATAGGCCATATCCATATCATGGAGATAAGACATATAATTTTCAGTACACATAAAACGCCTTTTCATACACTGAATCATGTTGAAACTTAAATTCTCTGTGGCGATACTAGAGATAAACACCACTAACGGTATATACTACGTGATAGGTCTTGGATATGCTAAGGTTAGTTGTATTTATCTCTAGTATCGCCACCGAGAATTTAAGTTTCAACTGGATGCAGTGTATGAAAAGGCGTTTTATGTGTACTGAAAATTATATGTCTTATCTCCATGATATGCATATGGCCTATTTATGGTTCCTTAACATGTCAAAGACCTATGGCTTTACTCTTATAGAAATTAATTTTTTTTATTACAAATATTTTTTAAGAATTTTATTAATTTTCATTTGGATTAAACTTGTTTTGTTTTTCGTGTTAGATACATTTTAATTATAATATTTTTTTCGGGATGAGCCTACACTTTTTACAAAAAATTTACACTTTTTCGGGATAGCTACATTTTATCCGAGAAACGAACCAAAAATTCGGGCTGATATTTTTTCGGGCTAACTTCACCGACTTCAAAAACCGACCAATTTGTTCCACAAAATGTATATTTTCGCGTGACAAGCAGCGTCAACCCCACCCACCATATTTTATCAACAAAAAAAAAAAAAAAAAAACTCCCACATTTTATTTAACAATCACCATTTTATGTGAACTTTCTGTCGTTTTTTTATGCATGAAAATTTGCATTTTTCGGGTTGACTATAATTGTTATTTCCCAATCAACTTTGCTTAAAGAAATCATTCCAATGAAGACTTGTGACTTTGCATTCTTTACTATTTTGCGCGAAAAAAATACTGAACTGTTTTGCGTAAAAATACTCAATACTTATTACAGTGAAATTTCGATAAATCGAACCTAAAGGTGCCGAAGAAAATAATTCGCCATATTGGAATGCTGTTGTAATGAGTGAAAAGTGCTTTATTTCCTAGAAACTCATTTGGTATAGTGTATTTCCAATTTGTCACTCTTTGTTACAAACTACTTAGTGGTTGTTATATAAAGAGATTTCACTCTGAGCGTATTTTATTTATATATTATGATGAATTTCAAATATTAAGCCTAGGTCTTGTATACGAATGGGCGCTGTAATCGAAATATTTCAAGAACATTGAAAATATTCTAATTTATGAGACTATCGAATAAAACACCTATGCGTTATTTACGAGGTAAAACTATACGCGAATTAAACAACACCATAGAATCCTGAGTTACACAAATTTTGGTGCAGGCAAAGTGGGCCGAAATCACTTAATATGTCGCCTGCTCGATCACTGCGTTGTCGTTCCACCTTGAAATTATCAATAGCTTAAAATTTCATCCCTCGAGATATCGGGTCTTCATACTGATCTCCTCATTAGACAAAAACTAAAGAGGCATTCCACGTCAAAAATGCCTAAACTGTGGGCTGTACATATCTAAAATTTGAATTTTATAAAAACTAGTGCTACGCTGGCCGATTAGTTTATAACAGTTTATTTCCGGTGACAAATCCAAATGGAATAAAAAAATTAAACGTTGTTGTTGTAGCGTTATTTTTGTTTCGTGTATATAAAAAAGGGTCTACAGACAATTCAGGACAACTATCAGTCAATCATAATATGAATAAAATTTCTTCGGTGGAGCATTTTGATTGTTATATGTATAGAGAGAATTGTGTCATATTTTCGAACTCTCTCTAGAAATGTATCGGTGTGCGCGCCTGTATAGGAAGCTATTATTCTGAAATGTTTTAAAAATTTAAAAATTCTTGCAATATTCTATTTAATTCCACAACAATATTACCATAAAATTTTTAAATTTGCAACATTTTCTAAATTTTAAAAAAATTTCTTAATTATTAAATTAAGGAAATTTACTAAGTTAAATACAACAACTTGTTTGTTATTCTTAAGAATTAAAATTTACTTAATTTATAAAATAAAAATTTAAAATCGAAACTCTCAAAATTCTTAAAATTAAAATTTCATAAAAATTCTATGAATATCAAAATTATTAAACTTAGCCTTTGTTATCTTAACGTGCAATGCTACAAATATCGAAAGTTTCAAAAATTCTTAAAGCTTTATAAATTTAAAGAATAGTCGGTTTGGATTGATTTATAATAGCGAAAATTGCTCTAAATTCTTAAAATTTGGAGTCAAGCGTATTGCAAAAAACTCTGAAATTTCTTAAAAACGTCTAAAATTCTTCAATATCTTAAATGTGGTGTGTGTAAAATTTTCTTCTTGAAATTCTTTAATTTTTTATCGTAAAATATACTCCTTTTAACTTGAGAACTCATTTTTTGAAAACTTTTTCCGTCATCTCTCAATTTCGTCTTTAAACACACAATTTTTTGGCAGATTAAGAGAGTATTTAGTTACGAAAGTAACTGTTGCAACTATTTAAACTTTAATTAGTCATATGAAGCACGGGAAAGTTAATCATTAGATGAAAAAGTGTGTTCCCTCTCAAAGGGAAACCAAATACCTATAGGAAATAGCCTGTAGGTAAATAAACACCACCATGGTCGATTAAACTAGACTTTTAACGGAGTAATATTATTTGAGAATACTACAATTCATTTGAGTTTATATGTGGGTATGTGTGCTGACGACTTTTTTAATTGAAACAGGTTAAAAATAAGTTACGATGTTAAGACCACTGATTAAAACGCTTAGTTGCGATGCCAATAAGATATAATACATAGTTAAGTTACGTCTACCCTCGCATATGCCACTACTTCATAGTAGTCTCAAGTGTTTCACTTTTAGTATTTGGAGGTAGGTATAAGTAAGTTCTTCATTCCTACTATCCATCATCCTCAACCAGCAAGTGATGATTCAGGAATGCAGATGGCACTGGTATGTGATCCAGTGTTCGAGCATATCCAAGGTATTGCACTCACTGAAGAGACATGCGAGCACATGGATTTAATGTTCACGCATCCTGAATACACTGAATTTTTGAACTGTCTCCCTCATTTTCATTTTACAGGCCAATCTTGCTAGTTCCTCTACAAAAATCTATTCCAGAAAATCTTAAAGGCGTTGTCACATGCACAAACAGCAAACCTGCATTTGAAACCGTCAAATTCATTTTTTGACAAAAAAAGAAAACTTACAACTTAATAATTATTAGAAAAAATGTTTGAATTGATGATAACTGTTACATTCGGGGAAATTTTTAATAAAATTAATACAATTTCATTCATAAAAACCTAAAGATATATTTTGCCGGCCGTCAAAATAAAATCCGTCCGTCAAAATTTTGAATGGTATAATTTTTGTCGGCTAAAGAACGCATTTTTGCTGTTTTACGAACCCATCATTTCTCACCGGATTTTTTTGTCGGCTTTGATTCTGGTTTCAGTGTCAATTAAATGGCGTTTACCTTTATATGTTGTGCTATAGTAACAATAATAATTTAAAATGAATACGGTAAGAACATTATATTTGTAAACTACATTTTACTAAACTTTTGTTTATGTAATTTGTTTGGGTGGTGACGTCGATACGATAATCCGACCGAATTGTCCGGTTTCTCATTTGGATGTGGCATGCACTTAATAATGGCTGAAAAGACCGAAATAGAGAAGAGGTATAGGAGGATCGGAATTTTAATCGTACTAAAGCCTAAAGTGTAGATGGCATAGACAATTTTCTAAAAAATGCAGAACAACGCGAAAAAAAGAAAAGAAGGGCTACTACACCGACAGACAAGCATGCGGTAATCTGCAAAGCTCAAACGCTATAATCTGCAAAAAGCTAATTCCTTCACACCTTTAAAATTAAACAAAACACCATTGAACAAAGGGCGAGAAAAAAAAAGCTCGTATTAGCTGGAGTAATGTGCAGCAAAGAGTTAAGTTTGTCTTGAATAATCGTTTAACTTAGATCATCCTTACGGTTACAACCAACACTTTCATGATTTATGAGGTGGTTTTCATTAATCCAGTGATACTTTCGAATACTTGTTCTGGACTTTACAATCAGACGATACCCAAATTCATAACGCAAAGGTGATTTAAGCTTGAATCAAGACCCACTTATGTAATAAAATCTATGTAATAAAGTAACTGCCACACAAAAAATCACTTTAATGTAGTTGAAAGCAATCTTGAAGAGAGATGTTTATGAAAAGAGAGCAATTTAAGAGAAAAAGGGGCCATTGAATGTGTTTGAAAGAATTTGGTCTTAAATTTACTCTGATTTCTGTAAGGCTCGTTGTTAATTATCAAGTTTGTATTAGTTTTATAAAAGGAAGGTAGTAAACACTATGTAACACTAAAAAACTAAAAAAAAAAATCTTTACAAAACAACATTAGTGAAGTGAACCCGATCAAGTGAAATAAAAATAATTACGATTTTTTGCCATAAAATTACAAAACAATTAAAATAGTTAACGGTTCTTGAACTTCACCCTCTGTTTTTATATCAATTGCTTTTGAAACTGGGTACACTTCCAATCTGCAAAAAAAATTGTCTCTTTAACGGCAAAACCGAGAGATCGCAACAAAATTGTTTCAAAAAATGGGTGAACTCAATCAAGTGAAAAGAAGTGTATTTAAGAAAACTAAAATTGAAACTTTCCTTTGTTTCCTTTGTTGTTAATAAAAAACTCCGGAATTTTAAGAATTTAATACTCCAAAAATTGTATTATTTTTAGACCAGAGAACTCGCTCATAATCAAAGACATGTTCGAGTCCCTCGTAAATAACCGAGCAGATCTGGAGCCAACCTACAGATTTTTGGTAAGCTTCGACAATATGTTAAAAGTTCCTATGAGTCGCTGGTGTTTACATTGGCGATTATGAACTCTGCTGTTTACGCTGCTAGTTGAAATACAAGTGATGATTTCACTAATTATTTACTAATTACTCACGCATTATTCTCTCAGTATGCTTTCACTATTTTTTCACCGATTATTTACTTTTTTTCCGCTGATTATTCTTATTCAATCAACATTCCGTTATTATTCATTGAAAATTCTGTCATTATTCACTGAATATTTACTTACTATTATTTATTGATTATTCACTCATTATTTTCTAATTATTCACTCAAGATTCACTTATAATTCACTGATGAATGATGAATTAACTCTATTCACTCATTATTAATACAACATTCGCTCATTATTCATACGTATTCATGTTATTCGCACGGTATTCGCAAAATATTCTCTAATTATAAACTGATTATTCACGACTGTTCGTTCATTATTCACAGATTTTTCGCTGAAAGACACCTCTCAAAATTTAGATAACTCAATTGTTTTTCTATAATTTTAAAGGCACAGAGTGCTCCTTTCTTGTCTGAAAGTAGGAATATCATGCAAGGTATTTTCCATAAAGAAAACATTGGTGGAATTAAAAAAAATTGTGCGAGAAATAATAAAAAAATTCACTAAACTCATTTTTTCTCGAAAAACTCACTTAATAATTTTTGTTTTTTATTTCAAATTTAAATTTAATAGACTATTAAATACAAAATTGCTTCCTCGTTTTTTATCTAATCATGTATAGTTTTTGAGATATAAACATTTCAATGTAGTACTTAATAATTTATTGTATGAATTTCCAAGTTTTCAACTTCACAAACAATTTTCAAAATGATTTCCATTTCGTAACAAGCATAGTTGCAGTCGTCTTTTAATAGCAGCAGCCATGTTGAAATTTACTAAATTTTCTTTTATTTTGTTGCCGGCATTATTGATTCGATCAACCAACTGCTCCCTAGTCTGAATGTTTGTTGTGTAGACTTCTCCTTTCAAGTATCTCCATACATAAAAGTCTAATGGTGTTAAATCTGGAGATCTAGCCGGCCAAGCTATTGGTCCGCCGCCGAATTTATATCAAACCAATTTCGAACTTGTCTTCCATGGTGTGCAGGAGCTCGATCTTGTTGATACAAGAAAGTATTTCTCATCATGAGTGGAATTGAATCTAGCACAGTGCGAACTGTTTCATTCAAATATTCAAGATAGTTTTGTGAGTTCAATCTTTCAGGTAGTAAAATTGGCCCAATAAAATTATTTCCAATTATACCACACCATACATTAACACTAAAAGTTTTTGAAATAATGATTCTCGCTTAACGTGTGGGTTTTCTGGTTGCCACTCATGAAGATTGTGGAAATTTGTTATTCCATCCCTCGTAAATGTCGATTCGTATGTCCATAAAATGGATGACAAATTTGAAGGATTATGTTCCTCGTTGTTTGACAATAAACGGCAGAAATTTGTTCTGTTTGGTAAATCGACTGGTAATAATTCTTGCACTGGAGTGTAGTGGAATGGGTTTAGATGGTTTCTTCGAAGTACTCTCCAGACTTTATTTTTGCTAATACCAAGTTATATCGAAAGACGTCTCGTGCTAATGGTGGGATCTCTTTGTACTGAATAAAACTTGTTCGTCGGTATTGACTTCATATTGAATTCGGCTAACATTTTCGTATTCATAGGGGACCAATGTTCCTCGTTCACGTAATCGTATATGATTTCAAATATTATATGATCTGGCACCGGCCTACCTATGGATAACGATTTTCACGTTCTGTAGCTCGTCCATTTCCGTTACATAAACTATAAATAAAATGGATGTCGGCGAGTTCTTCGAATGTGTAGCGTGGCATTTTATTATTTCTGATTACAAACGCGCAAAAAAATTATTTTCAAAAGATTAACAACGATTTTAGCTATACGTTTACTAACAAGTACTACACTGAAATGTTAATATCTCAAAAACTATACATGCGTATATATATTAAATTTAAATTTGAAATAAAAAACAAAAATTATTAAGTGAGTTTTTCGAGAAAAAATGAGTTTAATGAATTTTTTTGTTATTTCTCGCACAATTTTTTTAATTCCACCAATGTTTTCTTTATGGAAAATACCATGCATGATATTCCTACTTTCAGACAAGAAAGAAGCATTCTGTGCCTTTAAAATTATAGAAAAACAATTGAGTTATCTTAATTTTTAGAAGAGTTATTGGCATCTACATCATTCAAGGCAGTGTAGCATGCTAAATTTTTTGAAATGCAATTGAAGTGGGTAACGGTTCATTTCCGGGCATATGCGTAGTGAACTTTTTTCATGATATTGATCTAGCTACACGCCCTACTCGTTTGGACTCGTAGCAGTGGGACACCCTGTATAAAGTTAACAATTATTGTCGAAGTTCAGGCAAAGCCGACTTTATATTTTTCATCAAGAAAGCAATTGATGTCATCGCCTGTAAAAGCTTATACAAGGCTGACATGTAAATTACCATTTTGGAACTGGAAAATCACACTCCAAAGCCCACTTTCTAAACGGTTAAAACAAAGTAAGTAAACAGTGAGGCGCTCCTCTATTTTATCTAGGCACCAACTTTTTCTAGCCCAGGGTGCCAAAATTTGTCTGAGAGCTTCAACGAAACTACCAAACGATAAATAGGGTGCGATAATTTACCAAATTCTCTTTCGATAATTACCAGACGCCCGAGCCGTCGGGCATTGAATATGCCAATAACCACTCTACGGGCAGTTGTATCTCAGCACCCCAAGCGACGTTCATCTCAGCGATAGCTTCACCGAATCCTTTCATTCCTTCGTTCAACTCACCGCAACAACCTACTTCAAATCTAGTTTCGCCAGCAGCAGTCATTTGTCCGCATCGCATTATAGATGCCAAGATTTTCGGAATTTGAATATACCTCAGCGCTGTGAAAAGCCTGAGTCAAAATCAAACAACTTGAGCCATCGCTGATCATTAATCAGGGATCATAATTGACCGACCACATACAGTCATTTATAATTCAAACCAACAGTGTCATTTTTTGTTATTTATTATTTGTTTGGTAGCGTGAAGGTACGCCAAACTTTTGTTCAATGTAGTTGTGTACCATCCCAAAACATTAATTTTGCTTGCGAAAAGAAAAATCGCTAAAGTCTAAGTTCGAGGTTAGTTCACGAAAGCTGCATAAATTATTTTCTGGAACCAAAAGTTATCTAATTACTTCTTAAATTAACTCATTTGGTTTTGCCTCCACATTTATTAAAATTGAGTAACTTTTTTTTGCTCATAACAGATATTTATTTTCAACATATTTTTTTATTTGCAGAGTTATTCAAAATATTTGATAACTTTTTCCGCACCGAATGCACCGATGGACCGATAAAAGCATGGCTTGGTCCTTACTGCTTTCTATTTCTGAATAATCCAAACGACATTAAAACCATATTAACATCACCACACGCTCTCGAGAAGCATTCAATATTTCAATATGTCACCATTCAAAATGGATTGTCGACGGTACCGCTGGAACGGTGGCGAACACTACGAGACATACTAACACCATTTTTTAATGTGGCCACAATCAAATCTCAAATCTGGGCGATGAATGAATGTGCAATTAAAATGTGCTACCAAATGGAAATCGATTTTGCACCAAAATTTGATCGAATCGATGGAGTCGAATTTGATTGTCGTAACTCGATTTTAAAGGCTTTCCTTCTGATAGCGAATGGTGAGTCGATACACTGAGATATATTTCCTCAATTAATAATATTATTTTTTATAAATTACTATAGAAACAATGCTGGGACTTAAGCTCGACCTGGGAATATATGAAGATGTTGTATTTTTGGAGAAACAAATGTGTACCATAGACCTTATGGCTATGGTAATGTCAAAATTCTGGATTCAACCCAATTGGACATATAAATTCAGCAAAAATCATACCGAACTTATGGCCTTGATCGAAAATGTTAACACGAGGACCAAACGAGTTATAAAACAATTTCAAGAAAGTGATTACTCGTTCTTGAATGACGAGGAAAAACCGTTAGTCGCCCACTTAACCGAGTTAAGCAAAACGGGCGGCATAGAAGAGAAAATGATTCAGGAACTGTTAAATAATTTAATTTTTACGAGCGCTGAAAATTCTGGTTTAACAACCTCCTACGTACTACTCATGTTGGCCATGCATCAGAACATACAGAATCGGGTAAGCGCAGAAATCTCACAAGTATTTAAAACGACTACAATTATGTACGAAGATCTAGATAAACTAAATTATCTAGATGCGGTAATCAACGAAACACTTCGCCTCTATCCAGTCATATCGAATATTTCTCGGACCACCACAAGTGACATTGAATTGGAAAATTTTACAATTCCCGAAAATGTAGCAATTTTCATATCGATTTATCATTTGCATCGCAACCATCGCATATGGGGCCCTGATGCTGAACAATTTAATCCAGACAAATTTCAAACCACCGATTGTTTTATACCATTTAGTGAGGGATCACGCAACTGTATCGCCTCAAAATTGGCCACAATTCAAATGAAAATAATTTTAGTGCATTTTTTGCGGCAATTTAAGGTGACTACCAAATTTCGGAATCAGGATGAACTCGAGTTTATGAATTCAACAACGTTGAAATTGAAAAATAAGCATTTGATAGCGATACAACGAAGGTGATAGAGAGGGTGAGAACTGAGAGTTTCATATAATTGTGTGCCATTCTCAATTCCTAATTTTTGACCAAAATTCTGGTACTGGTGTGTATTACGGATAATTATTATTTCTAAACAGTTAGATTAAGCATTTATAATTTTATTAATAAAAATAAGAACTTTTAGAAATCAAATATATAATAATTAAATAATGTAATTATAGAATTAATAAAGGAAATTTATGTTCGGGCCTTTCCCCCTCTCCCCCATCCCCCTCGAACAATTTGGCGTTGTGAAACAGAAAGCTACGGAATCTGAAAAACTGGTATCTTCATTCGAAAATTATAATCAAATTTGATATGAAACCATGATTAAATATGACACATTTGAATTTGGAAATTTTGAAATTACATGTAGAGCAAAATATAAAATATAAGGGAGCTCATGAATTATGTTTTTCAATTTTTGGTTGAAGAATAGTGATGTGGCAGGGCAATTTTTGCATTCAGAAATGATTTACCCTCTACTCTCAGATTCTCTGGTCTGAAGAAATTCATCGAGTTGGAGCATATATTTTTTGTGAACAAAATACTAATACAATATTTTGTTGACCAGCCTTTCGATTTTGTAGAATATCATATTTCTTAAGTGTCTTGGTATCGAATTTCCCAAGTTTTTTATCCATCTGGCGGTATTTTTCAATTAAAATCCTTTGTATAGAAAAATTTTCGTTTGTTTTGTGTATCCTAACTATCCTGTCCGATTCTCCCCAAAAATTTCCAATCGAATTTAGTAAGATAATGAACGATGTTGTTTTAGTGTATTATATTGTACTGGTGGTCTGGGCGTCTGGTGAAGGAGGGAACAAAGCTGTGTAGTAATCACCAGCTCCGTAACCTTCAGTAGAGTGAGCTCCAGCAGGCTGTTCTGGTAATGTTTTAGGCAGTCCTGTCTGGGGCTTACGACCGCGTGAGGGGTAACCTAATCGTGGTTCGCAAATGTACGTGCTACCTTCCCGTGGTGACCAGCGGTAACTGATTGTTTATTTACCGAACGACAGGCTAAGGTACGACGCTAAATGAAGGAATAACCTTGACAAAAAAAACAAATCCAAGGCGAGACATGTGCGCAGAAGGATGAATGGCCATGGGTTATTTGGTCTCTAGCACGGAACTTCGGATACCTGGTGACCTCCGGTTTCAATTAGCCTTACCACAGTAAGAGGCGCTGCAGCCTCCAGGACTTGGAACTCGAGGATAGAAAGAAAAAGAGAAAGAGACTCGGCGGAGCTGCGGAGAAGCGCCTTGCCCATCCTAAATTGGCTGGCATTCCTCACGAGGTAGCTCTGGCACAGTGCAAAATTAAAATAAAAGATCGAACGGTCACTACCGCTAAACGGCGCCGGTCAGACGACACGACCCCAAAGAACACCCCAGCAAAAAGGGAGAAAAAAGAGCAACCTTTGCCAACCGAAGGAAAGGGTAGCTCACAAGATATGACAGGTCCGAAGCTAGGAGATAGTGGCAGCTCGGACGAGGTGAAGCTAACCTACAAGGACGCAGTGAAGGCCATCAGGTTGGAAATAACCGACCAAGGCTTCCCATAAGTCAAACTAGGTATCAGCCAGATCCTGACTGTACAAGATAGCATCATGGATGCAGTGACGGAACTACCAATGGACGACATTAGCCCGACATTTTTAGGATGCCGCACGTGGAATGGATGGTTGACCGTCACCTGTGCTGACAAGGACACGGCGGAGTGGCTTACTGCCACTGTGCCGACCCTAAAGCCATGGGAAAACGCCAACCTGAGAGCAGTCGGGGAAGACGAATTACCGCGCTCCAAAATATTCTTCGTATATCTTCCTCGTTGCAAAAACGAGGCAAACGAGAAGATACTTCGCCGCTTGGGAGTCCAGAATAAGGATCTCAGGAACGCGGAGTGGAAAATTGTTGCAAGGAAAGACAGATAGAATGATCTCCTCCAACTAACCTTGTCGGTGTCGCATAAAATGGTGAAGATTTTAAAGGACTCCAACTATAAAGTTAACTGGCAGTTTGGAGCCGTGTACTTTCGCCCCAAATAGGATGGTGAGAGGAGTAACAGGGCTGAGAGGACACAGGCACCATCAGCAGGTAAAGCAGGGCTAAATCGCTCTGTGGAAAGGGCGGCTGGTTACCTCAGCCAGAAAGATCCCGGGAGCAAAAATGACCCAAACAAGCCAGGAACCTCAGGCACTGCACGTAGATGACGCAGACCTGGAAAGGGGAACAAGCCTGATTAAAAACATGGGTTGAACTCACAGAGTTCCACCAAACCACTTGCTAGTAGTAGCAGCACACAGGGCGGCTCATTGGAGGGCCCGAAAACATAAAGATCTATACACGCGTCTGTAAGATGCGTACAAAACCTACATAGATCCAAGGCCGCCACATCTATGCGAGTCGCCTCTTCAACACAAACAACTGGGACATAGCGCTTATCCAAGAGCCGTTGACCAACAATGGAAGAATTAAAGGTTTGCCAAGTAAGAAAGGTAAGCTAATTTACAACACAGAATTAGAAAGGACGAGGACAGCGATTCTCTGTCGTTCGTCGTACAATATCTTCTCAATTAACCAATTTATTTCCAGAGACATTACTGCAGTCTCATTAGAGACCTCTATCCAGAAGAGGAATGGTCACAATTAATATGGCATCAGCCTATTTTCCTGGGGACGGTAACGACCCACTTCCGGAAGAAGTACAAAGCTTTATCAATTACTGGACAATTCATGGGCAAAAGTTCATCATTGGTTGTGATGCTAATTCTCACCACACAGTCTGGGGTAGCACCAACACCAATACAAGAGGTGAGCAACTTTTTGAATACTGTTCATCAAATAATATTGCTATAAATAATACAGGGAACGAGCCGACCTTTGTGAATGCCATTAGAAGGGAGGTGCTGGACCTTACTATGTCTGACATGGGTACCTCCAGCACAGTCCAGAATTGGCATGTATCGGGGGAAGCATCTTTGTCGGATCATAGGTATATAAGATTTGACATTAGAACCCCCCAAATAACAGAAGCTACGGTAAGAATACCTAAAGGTAAGGACTGGGCTGTCTTTACCAATAAACTGGAAGAGAATGTAGGGGGTTTACAGAGCTCTATCGGCTCTGTTGCAGAGCTTGAAAGAGTTGCTGCTAATCTCACCAAGGCAATAATTGATGTCTATCACTCAAGTTCTCCTGAGGTGCGTGTTAGAGGAACTAGGGATGTTCCTTGGTGGACCTCCGCCATGGAGACTAAAAGAAAAAACAGTGCGTAAGCTCTTTAACAGAGCAAAAAATAACAGATGACTGGGCAGCGTATCGAAGTACCCTCACCCAGTATAATGAGACTCTGAGGAAGAGCAAAAGAGAGAGCTGGAGAATTTTTTGCGGGAAGATAGACGAGATTCCGGCAGCTTGCCGACTCCAAAAATCCCTCGCATTAGGTCATAAAAACCCTCTGGGCTCAGTAAGAAGGCTGGACAGGACCTTAACCACATCAAGGGAAAAGACTCTTGAATGTCTGGTGAAGGGACACTTTCCGCAGTGTACAATCATTGCGGGTCGGGAGGTGATATGAGCGTGGTGCATCCATATCTAGTCCCAAGGGGGGCCTACAAGCGAGCGATGGAAATCTTCACCCCTGGAGAGTTGCGCTGGGCTATCAATTCATTTGGTCCCTTTAAGTCTCATGGACTGGAGCCCCACCTAATCAAATTATATAGAGCCAACTTTAGTCTGGAATACATCCCCAGATGCTGGAGGGAGGTAAGAGTCATATTCATACCAAAAGATGGGAATAAATCCCCCGAGGACATTAGGTCCTACAGACCTATTAGCCTTACATCATTTATACTTAAAACCATAGAAAAAATATTGGGCCTGTATACCAGACTCAATACAATCCAAAGATGTCCTCTAAATCCTAGGCAACATGCTTATCAGGTGGACAAATCTACGGAGACATCCCTGCATGAATTAACATCGGAAATCGAGGATTCACTTCGCAACAAGGAGGCACTATTATGCTCCTTCATTGATATCCAGGGTGCCTTCGATAATACGTATCGACTCCTCAAACATCAAAGGCTGCCCTCAGGGCGGAGTACTGTCGCCGTTACTGTGGCTCTTGGTAATGGACCACTTGTTCGCTATTTTGAGGAACACTCAAATATCAATCATTGCCTATGCTGATGATCAGGGGCAAATTTGAAAGCACAATAGCTGAGCGCAGGCAATATGCTCTAAGATTGGTAAACGAGTGGTGTGTTGAAGTGGGCCTCAGCGTCAATCCCAAAAAAATAACATGTACTCTCTTTACAAATCGGAGGAGAATTTCCTTTCCTCCAATAACTATGAACGGGGAAATACTCAAGATGACGTCTGAGGTTAAATATCTAGGGATCATTTTTGACCAAAAATTAACCTGGAACCCCTACTTGAAATACATCGCAAATAAAGCAAACAAAGCATACTTTGGGTGCCAACGTATGTTTGGTAAAACATGGGGCCTAAACCTACAAATGATAATCTGGCTTTACCAAACCATCATAAGACCAATGATATCTTATGCGGCATTTATATGGTGGCCAAAGACGGAGCAAATAAATGCTCGTTCAGGTTTCGACAAAATTCAAAGATTAATAAGTTTGGGCGCAATGGGAGCAATTAGGACCTGCCCTACTATTTCCCTTGAAAGACTGCTGGGACTCTCACCACTCCACATGCATGTCAAAAGTGTGGCAGGCTCGAGAGCCATAAAACTGAAGGTAACAAGTCAGGTTATACTGACTAGTTCGGGACGCAATAGCATCCTGGATAAACTAAACTTGGCAGACGATATTGCCCAGCTATCAGATATGATGGTAAAGACTACTGACTGCCGGAGGAACTTCACGATCCGGATACCCGAAAGGGACATGGTGGGGAACATCCCTTCCTCCTTACCACAGGACGCATCGGTGTAGTATGCCGATGGGCCAAAAACAAACGAGGGCAAGGGTGCGGGGGTTGTGGGGCCCAGTTTCGGCTCTGTATACCGTTGGGAAAGACCCCTGCGGTTTTCCAGGCAGAAACCATGGCCATCGAGACTAGCGTGCTTCAATGCCTCAAAAAGAAGAATATAAGAATGGAGATCTATATAATCTCGGATAGCCAGGCTGTTTTATTAGCCCTGATAGCTCCGGTGTTCAGCTCTAAACTGACATGGAGCTGCTACAGCAACCTTAGAAGGCTGGGTAGGGACAACAAGGTTACCCTCTTGTGGTCCCCGGCCACTCTAATATACCAGGAAATGAGGCCGCAGACACCTGTGCAAAAGAGGGTGCGGGTGACATCTTCTACGGCCCCGAGCCTAGCGTTGCCTGTTCCAAAGGCCATGTAGCGAGGAGAGTCCTCTTCTGGAAGCAGAAATGTTATGCTTCAGTCTGGGAGTCATCTCGGGGAATGAGACAGACAAAGAAGCTCCTAAATTACAAGATTACACACTTACAGGATATAATCAGAATGGATCGATCATCTCTGAAATCCCTCATATGGTACTTGACAGGACATGATCCATTTAACTAACATCTATTCAAAATGGGGAAAACCCCATCAGAGAACTGCAGGTTCTATAATCTGGGAAGAGAAACATCCGAACACTTGCTGTTCGAGTGCAGTGCGATCGCCCTAAGAAGAATTAAAATACTTAATGCTTCCTCTGTTCAGTGGCCTCACGCCGACCCTGTGGATGTACATGACCTTGTGGCGTTTATCAAGGACCTGGACCTACATTTCACATAGATTGATTTATCTACTCTTACACGGGGATGCACAATAGATCTTGCTAGTCGAAGTGCACAGGGTTCCTGTTACCAACCCACCCTCTTTTAAAAAAAAAAAAATTGTACAATAATCTTTCCTTTTTAAAGCTAGCAATATAATACGGTCATTGTTGAGCTGGTAAATCCAATTTACTAAAGCAACCGAAATTTTTCAGCCCTTTGCCCTAAATTTTTTTCTATAATGTTTAAATAGACATGACGATTTAGTTAACCTGCCCTAGGAAGTTGATTGATTGATTGATTTGATTTCGAATGTACGGCCAAGCATTAAGCAGGAGTGTACGTACCGTACACCCATTTTTACATTTACTTGGAAGGATAAGGAAGGATATTAGTAATGTTTGAGATCGACCAGGTTACAAACACCGTTACAGTCAATAGTTAGTAAATTTTGTGTGGTAGGATGGGAAAGGTATGTTAGTAATGACAGAATTGGTCCGGTTTCCCGGTGGCCAGTTTCAAACTACTGTTAGTATTCGACAATCACAATTGGTTACTTTATTAGTTGATCATTTCTCTGGAATCCGGGGGCTGGAACTCAGGACTCCCTAAATTTTTTATCAGGACTTAAAAATTATTAATGTTATAATTCCCAGGCGACTCTGAAAGTTCAATCCAATTAATAAAACACCATAATACCAAATTTTATTACTTAAATGAATAATTTATGTAACCGTATCTTTAGCATCCCCATGCACACATCATACACCCATTTTCACATACCAACCAAAACCGATATAGGTTATTGATTTATTACCCTAAACCTTAATTAAAAATTGTTAATGTTGCCATTTCCCTCAGTCCGCCTTTCATTAATTTACCTGATAAAGTATTTAAGAAATTTAAAATTACTAAGCTTCCCAGATTCCCAGGCGATTCTGAAAACTAAATTTAATTAATAAACAGCCTAATAGCAAAATTTTATTTCTTAAATGAATAATTAATATAACAGAATCTTTTGTATTAGTTGGGACAGACTCGACCCGTTTACAGACCGCAATGCGATCGATAGTTAGTAAATTTTTAGTGGAATATATAATAAAAGTTAATACAAGACAGCACAATCTAGCTACTTTATTTGTGATCATTTCTCTGGAATCCAAGCCGGATACTCAGGACTCTCCACATCTAAATCAGGGCTTTTTAGGCTAAAACCAAAAAAAAAAAATTGTTTAGGCCAATAATTTATAGATTTAGATGCTGAATTTGCAACAGATCTATAGAGCAATAAAGACAATTTTCATTGAAACTATTTTGATGATAAAGTGTAAATAAATAACTGACCTTGGCAATAAACAAATGCCGGTCGGTGTATTCAAAAATTAAACCACACTCGTAGTTAGTTAGCTAATCGTATTCAAATACTAAAAATCTTGTTGGTGTGTAAAATAAAAACTTAATTTTATTTATTATGTTTTCTGTCCATGATTCTGCTGTAAATATATACATAGATGTATTACATTATATTCACGAATTCACGATCTTGGTCTTTATCTAGTTACTAGTTGTCAACTTTAAAAATGACATCATTTCGAACATCACCGCGTCACTTTACGTAATCTGAAATTCCTCGAATATTTTAAAAGATGATTCAAACCTTCTTAAAATAAGCACTTTAACCTTGAAACGGAATCGTTTCGTAATCATATAATCAGAAACCATAATTGTTTTATGAAGAAATAGTTTTTCAAGTTCAACGGCCGCGATTTGCGCGAAAAAAAGCGTGTTGATGACTTTAAGTCGTTGCTTTTTTCTTTAGTCTCTTTAAATGAAAGTGAATTCCGATCTTATTTGGAATTATTTGGCAGTCACTCTTGTTTTATATTTGAGAATAGATATGAATCTCTATTCTACGTAAACTGGATGCACTTGCTTAATATTTCTTATATTGTTTCGGTATAAACAATTTGATTTAACTGTACAGAAGTTTTGGTCTTAAAATTTCTAACCAATCACTAATTAAATAATTTGTAAAAATTAACCAAAACTTTACCGGCATTTCATAGTTCTATTTAATGTTAGCTCATCTGTACTAACTGCCGATCATTGAACCGTGATATACCAATTGGAAATTGAAGAAATTTTTAGAAATATCTTAATAGTACATATACCACTTGGGTTAGGTATAAGTTTTGCATTTAACTATAATAGATTCCTCAACTTTTATGTGTAAATATACTATCGTTTCCCTAAAAAAATGGATTTTTGGTTTTTAATTTTTTTGTCGTAATAATATACCAACTGTTGGGAAATTAAAACTTAATAGCATATGCCAGTGATTACACTATTTGGAGGTACAATATTTGGCAACTAGCAGTACTGGAATGCCCGTGTTGTCCAAAAGTATAGTTTGTACTCTACTCAATATTTTAGCAGGCATTCAGAATTGAAAGTTAAGCTTTGTAACCAAAATTGAACAAAATCCTTTCTGATTAATTTTGGATCTAAAACAAATGAGATACTAAAAACAAAAATAAGTTATCACAATTGTGTTCACCATTTTCAGTTATCTAACATAGCTATTTTTATTATTTTCTGATTAGTAAATTCGTGAGATATTGAAAAAAAGTAAATTTATTGATAAAATTTAAAATTAAAACAATTAGCTATAAGTAGTATTCTCAATATGTAATTTTGTTTAATACAAAACTACTACAACGAAATTTATATGAATGCAATTTCCCCTCTATTAAACACCTCTGACAGACTGCTGTCATTGTTAATAATTTTATTCAATATTACGAAAAAAGAAAACAGAACAAAAATTTTAAATTTATATTAATAAATTCGTTTTTATATATAGTTTTATTATTAAATGCATATATGTAACAAGAAAAATAAAATTAAAAATATCTTACAGCGCGAACTTGTCGATGGAACATATAACAAATACATGTCCATACTTTTGATGCTAAAACCAAAAATGCACGAAAGTTCATTTGAAATTGTGACCACATTGGCAAGTTTAGTTTCCCAAAAATATTTATAATTAAAAAACTATTTTTAATAACAATATAACAGCTATTTTAATCTATAGTACACGACACTCATTAAATTTAATTTTTCATTTCTATATTATTCAAACACAATATTTTTGCAAGCGACGAGAAAAAATACCAAAACAGAACGACAGAAATATTTTCGCGTTTTATTTTTAAGTTAAATACACTATTATCTACGATTTTAATGAAAATTTGAAAAAATAAACTTTAACGTAAAAGTAAATCTAATTTTTTATTTTAAAACACAAAAATATTTATATTTTTCCTATTATTTTATCACATTTTCTAAAAATGAGCGCCGACTGTAGTAAACACATATTCGATAGCGACCGCCATCTTAGTTCGACCTCGTTGTTGTTTGTACTTTATAATACCAGTTAACCTGCCCTAGGAAGTAGTTAAAAATCCTAAACCGTTACCGAATCCTCCGTTCTCGGTTAGAAGAAGATTTAGAAGTTGCTTTCATAATTGTGACTCTCTGCAATATTTTTTAGTGCTTGAGATAACCTACAATTATTATTTATTCTCGATAGATACAGTTATTTATAGAGACACTCTTTCAATTTGAAAAATTTCAATTTGATTGGTCTAGGTAGAACGTTAAGCCACTTTACTTGTAGCTACTTAGGTAGTAATTCACCTCCTTCCTAGTATATACTTTAAGAAAGTGTGAGCTATACTAAAAATATCTGTTTATACGGTGCTCAAACAAAAAAATACCGGTGTAGGTTTTCACGGTATGTGTAGCTGCAGAAATTAACGAAAAGCCTAAGTATTTTACATAAAAAGTGTAGCAGAACACAATGATTAATAATGCTTTGTTTAAAAATGTAACCACCCTTTTTGAAATTTTTGAAATTTTTGAAAATTGTCAAAATGACTTAGCATGTTCAAAACTGCTGGTACACTATGGTCACTTCCCAAAAACTCAAAGATGTTACTAGGTTTGAGCCTAGACTTTTGTAAAATGGATCGATGAAGCTTTCTGAAACAATTGTTGTTATTAAGATTAAAAGGGTTGGGCCGGTTACAAATAATCTATGGGTCATTCTATTGTACCTCATCATATTTTTGGCATTCTCCGTAGTCCTCATCGTTACCATTTTTTTCGTTTTTGGCGTGTGCCTATTTCTTTAAGGTTAGACCGCATTGAAGGTGTAACTGTTTTTGTATTTTCAATTTTGTTAGTTTTAGTGAACGGACCACCACAGATGTAGCTTGGGTTTTATAACTTATATTTTGAAGCTGTACATACCGTTAGGGTGTTTGGCTTAAAATGAATGGAAAACACTAAGTTCAATGCATCTAATCGATCATCATCAAGTATTTCGTTAAATAATTGTTTAATGGCAGGACCTACAGTCCAACAAGATTTATTCTCAATTATAGTTCAGTTTCGTATATATCCCATTCTATTTGTAGGTGATATCGCACAAATTTATCGTCAGATCATTGCGTTTGAACCAGATCGAGAATTCAACCTATTTGGTGGCGCAAAAATACAAAGTCTACAACAAAATATTATCGACTGAAAACCGTCACGTACGGAACTAGAACAGCTCCGTATTTTTCAACTGGGTATTTGATTAGGCTTGTGGAAGATGATGTTCAACTGTATCCAGAAGCAGCCTTAGTATTCCAATGAGATTTTTACGTTGATGACGTACTCACAGGTATGCTAATTCATTGAAAGATGCATTTAAATTGAAAAATGATTTAGTTGAAGTGTTAAAAAAGGGGTTTTAAATTGCGAAAATTTGGGAATGTTTAATCAAATATATTCAAAATTTCATCAAAAAGTAAATTAAAATATTCGAAACGGTTTTTGGATGAAAATTAATTCCTACGAATCGTCATCAATTGCTAATTCCACGAACTCACCAATGTGCACGATTACAAATTGAAAGAGAGCATATTCATTTATTGCAAGCTAGTCCACAAGCACTATTATAGCAAAGTATGAAATTTCGATATTGGATAGTGAATGCCCGTAGCTTGTGTCGCTCATAAACTTGGAAACCAGATACTGGGTGATTTGCCTAAACATCGGGTTAACCCTTGTAGACCTTTCGTAGTTGTTGGTGTCGACTTTTGTGGTCCTTTCCAAATTATACAAAAAATCTGCAGCAAGATTCCAACAAAGGTTTATCTTACTATTTGCATCTGCTTTGCAACCAAGCCAGTTCACATTGAAATAGTGAATGATCTCACAACTCAGGCATTCGCGAAGAAGAGGTTTATGTCAACACGTATATTCGAACAATGCCACAAACTATGTTGACTCGTGTAATGAACTGGTTGAAGTACAACGATTGTATCATTCGGAGACACATTAAACTGAGGTGAACAATTGTTGTCTTGCACAAGGCATGGAATGACATATGATACCGCCACGATCGCCATATTTTGGCGGGTTGGGGGAAACTATCGCGTACGTTCGAACAATTGCAGACATTAGTTGTTCAGGTATAGAATCTTATTTTAACAAACCCGATAAAAGGTTCGGTGTAGCCCTTGAGCTGTATCGTTGAGAAGTCAATCCTTTTGATCGACGGCCAGTATTCGCTTCGGAGATGAACACAAGACCAGTCTTCGCCTTCAGTTAAATGCCTCCCAGAACATGCTCGTTCCACCACCATACGAGACACGTTATTCAATGCAACATTGTACAAATCTCTCTCGTGATCTTCAGTACACTCTTTCTCGCCCATCATTGCTATGTAAACACATATTGCACTCGTTAGAGAACAGAACTGTTCTCCATTGTTGTTCTGTCCAATCCAAATGCTCTCGAGCGAACTGGAAGCGAGCTCATAGGTGGGCTACAAAATATTTTAGGTGCCAAACATACCCTGTGTTCCAGAATAATCCTCGCTGCCCATTCTACTAAATGGAAAGACTAACGAAAGAGAGCCTGCTAAAGACACACTATTAGACTTCCACGACGAACCTGACCTTCCACGACGTTCTGTCAGATCAAAATGCCCTTCCTTGGGGAATATTCCCCATCAATTCCAAGATGGTTGAGCAAGCCTGGTGTAAATTATCGCACAAAGCAGGGCTGCCAAAATATTAGTTTTTTGTTGTAACATTTTGCAAAAATTAGTGATATAGACAAAGTAATTAGGTACAATCGTTCAATAATATGGAGCTTGAATGGAATTGTGCCTAATAATTTTACCCATGGCTGTAGTTATATGAAACACCGTAAATTTTAAACTTAGATTGTTTTAATTAATTAGTTAGAAAAAACGAAAAATCAAGTGTGGTAATATAATTATGTGACGGACTATAGAGGAAAGTAAATGTAAGACATGTTATTGTACAATATGTAATAAGTAAATTTCAATTTCTATTTACCACCACTAATTGCTAAGAAATCTGTTTCCATTCCTTTCGCGGAGTTTATTAATTGTAAGATGTTAATATTACGTATAAATACGTATGAATTTCGTTTTAGTTTTCCATTTTCATTCTGTTTTGTTTTTTTTCCACATCATTTAGCCAGTTATATTATTTACATTCCGTTAAAGAAAATTTGATTTAACGTTAGTGTCGTGCGATGCTCATGTTAAGTATGTTGTTAAAATTTATTTGTGGTTTTATCATTGTGTACGGTGTAGTTTGGTTATTTCTTCGATGGAAGCTTCGAATTTACTATGAACGATTTAAAAATGTTAAATGTGTACCGGGACAACTACCGCTGCCAATCGGACATGGGCATTTAGTTATCGGGAAAAATTGTCGAGGTAAGCTTTTAAATATTAAGTGTGGAGTTGAATGTTTCAAACTATACTAAATAATGTTAAAAGTGTGTGTTTGCGCGCGCGTTTTCTTTAAAAATGTTTGTAAATGGTTGTGAAGTAACATTTTTCCTTCTTCAGCTATAAAATAGACGTATTTCAAGATGAACATGACAATTAAATAATTTAAAATGTTGTATTTTGCAAAACACTAGTTCTAATATTTCATATCACGACAGTTATGTAATTTATGTGTTATATGTATATGCTTGATTTACGCATTGCGTGAAATTTATGTCAGCATAATAATATTATGGGATCTTATTACTGCGGTGATGAAGTGAATTCTGTTTGGAAGGTTTTGAAAACTTCGGTTGTATAAAACAGTAGTTAGAGAGAACGATTTAGGGACTAGATTGTTGACACGGTATGGAGCAGCAATAGCCTGTTAAAACCATTTATAATTATTATTATAATTATTATGAAGTTCACGTTATACGTAAAATGAATTTATTGTAGAATTGATAATGCCAACCCAAATAAATATACAATTTAATTGTACGTTATGGCTGATTAATTGAATGACTGGCGAATACGAATATGCAATCACTTTAGTCAGAGATAGGTACCTACTACAGCGATGATTAAGCATAATAAGCTTCTCTTATGTCTCCGATTTGAAAAATGGTTTAATTAAAATTGATGAATTGATAAAATTTGTAAAAGTGTTCACGGTAAAATCAAACATTTCCTTAGTATTTGGCTTATAATCGTTTAATTTTTTGTACTGTGCTAACATTAACTAAATGAACAAAATTTTAAGTCGCACTCGTATATTGCTTAGACCAAAGACTGTCTAGTAGCTTTTATATTCAGAAGATTTAAATCGAGTTGGCATTCTTTCGCTGGCAAGCAAAACTCGACACCTTACATTCGATTCGAGGAGAGAAAGAATCAGCATTTTGATGTACTATTGGCTTCTGAAATATTCTGCTTAATTAAAATTACATTTTCTGAGGTGCTTCTGTGAGAATTTCCCGTCTTTGTTCAAGAAAGCCTACTGCCGTAATCTATTCTATTTAATAGATATGTCTCTGCCATTCGGTTTTTATTTGGTTCTTTACTTTAAAAGTATAATGTCGTGCTACGGTCTCAAGCATATTTTGACCACTCTGTCCAGATAATTTTATTTCATTTTGGGTTTTTTAGGCAATTTTATGATAAGGTTAGATATTCCATCTTTCCGAACGGAAGTAGTAGCATTTTGCGTCCATTCGTAATAAAATTCACATTTGTCAGATTTGAAGTTTGGCCTTTAATTGTTTAACTTACTTTTGAAATTGATTAATAAAATTTTTTGACAAGCAGAATAATTTTTACCAAAAATTACCACAGGGTGGCGTACTGTCCCCCCCCTACTTTCGAACTTGGTCATAAATGACCTGTTGCTGAGACCGGAGGACGGTGGCTTCAAGGTGGTTGCCTATGCGAATGATGTTGCTATGGTGTCCGTGGTAAATATTTCGGCACCCTTAGTGAGCTTATGCAAAATGCCCTGGGTACTCTTTCATTATGGGCCAATGGCTGTGGGTTGAATGTGAACCCACACAAAACCGAATTGGTTCTTTTCTCTAGGAAATATAAAATTCCTCACATCGATCCTCCCACTTTAAATGGGTTCAGCTTGACTTTTACAGTTGAAGCGAAGTCTCGTTTTGGATAGCAAATTAAATTAGAAACCTAATATTCTGGAAAGGGTAAAGAAAGCTACGATAGCGCTATATTCTTGCAAAAATGCCATTGGGAAAGGATGGGGGCTGGAGCCCCGAATGTATATTGGCTTTATACCGCAGTAGTCAAACCCATATTCTTGTATGGGGTAATAGTCTGGTGGCCTGCTGTGGACAAAACTGTCAACTAAAAGCTGTTGACAAAAGTTCAGAGAAAAATCTCTCTGTGGATCAGTGTTGCCCTGAGGAGCACATTCACTCAGGCGCTAGAGACTCTGCTATTTTTAACTCCTCTAGATATCTTGAAGAAACACTTGGCAGCTTATACTGCCAGGCGACTGAAATCCATTTCAATGTGGACCTGCAGCAATACAGGGCACTCATCTATTTTGTGCAACAAACAAATTCCCAAGACCACCGACTACACTGTTACATCACTATCTTTTGACACAAAGTTCCGGACTAGGATCCCACCCATGGAGGACTGGATGATGGGTGCAGTTCTGGAACCAGGAGTTATAAACTTCTTCAATGATGGTTCAAAATGGGACGGGAAAGTCGGGGCTGGAGTGTTCTGCGGGGAATTTCTGTTAAATCTCTCCTTCCGTCTCCCCGACTACAGTAGCATTTTTCAAGCTGAAGTAACTGACATAAAGGAAGTAGTAGGCTGGTTGAGGTATAATGTAATATCGGTTTGTGATAATCGCATATATACGAACAGTCAGGCTGCCACTAAAGCGCTTCAATCACACCTCCTCACGTCGAAAGTAGTCCAGAACTGTCTCTCAACTCTTAACGAGATGGCAGATCAGTTCAACATCCACATTTTATGGGTGCCAGGACATTTCATAGGTACAGGGAATATAAACGCCGATGAACTGGCTCGACGTGGTACAACGGACCACTTCTCAGAAGGCAGAAAGGATATGGAAGTGCCTCTTGCGGTATGCAAACTGCTGTTTCAGGAAGAAGCTAGCAAGCTGACGAATGACAGATGGTCAAGTATCACTTCTTGCGTAATAACTCGGCAGGTCTGGCCAAAGTTGACTTGGCGAGATCCAAACAGCTGATCTCACTTCAGCGAAGTCAGATCATGCATGCGAGTAGACTTGGTGTCTTCTCACATGACTACTGTCGTAATTGCGAGGACGAAGAGGAAGAAGAGACAGTATGTACTTCATATTCTTTGCACCTGCCCTCGTCTGGCACGAAACAGACTAAATTTTCTAGGGGCATTCCTCTTCTAGGACCTGGTGAACCTCTGTAGGATGGACGTCAGGAGTATCCAGCGCTTTGTTAACAGCTCAAAATGGTTCCAATGAGTTGGAGGAAACAATTAATCGTGGTATGGCTACGAACAATTTTTTTGTCTATGCCTGGTCCTAGTGAACCGCCACTCAAACCTAACCTAACCTATTATTTTTACTACGCTTATTTTAACTTCACCTGTTTGTTGGTTTGTTGTTTGTGTGGACAAAATGTTATAATCGATATTTATCCCACTTTCCAATGTCCAATTGAGTTGAAATTTTGCACACACCTTTGGTTCCGGCGACAATACAATAAAGTATACTCAATATATATTGTAATATGTTCAAAATGGCCGCCGCTCCAAGATGGCGGATTACCTTTTTCTTCACAGCACTTGATACGGGTATCAATTGAAACGGCTTGACGAGTAGAAAACGATAAGGTGTGTGACGTCATAATAAATTCAATAGGCGGACACCCCAATAGTGATGTGCTAAATCGATCTTTTTGTGTTTTGTTACAAAAAAAAGATCGATTTAGCCCATCACTACGCCCCAAGATAACGGACCACCTATTTCTCCACAACCAACTTCCTGAACCACCTCCATGGTGCCTGGGGGGTGCCTGGTATCCATTCATACATCGGCATATGCTGTTCCACTTTAGATTAGGGTTTTTGTCAAGGATTTCTCATTTTCCGCTGTACTTTAGCCTGTGCCAAATGGCTACAATGTGCCAAATCACTTCACTTACCAGTGGTTGCCATGAGGAGGCAGCACGTATACTTGCGAAATGTGAACAGGTTACCCCTTACACAATTGGACCCATCACACAGCTGCCTAACACATGACCAGAACAGCTCACGTGATGCGCACCCTACTGGAAAGTCACAGATCTGGTAGATTATTCTACTGAACTTTGCCCACCCGTCCCCCCCTAATAGATGCCAAACCACCTTGTCTAAGGGTTAAGAAGTCGGTTAGCATATGCGATTTTAGAAAAACATGTGAGATCGCCCCAAAAAATTCAAAAATCATCGTATTTCATTCTAGACCTACACTGTAGTTCAGTTGATTAGACGCACCTAATAAATGAAAAACGGGAGAGTTCTTGGGAGAGACATGGACTTCTCATCCATCAAGCGCCTCATTTCAGGTAAGGCGGTTTGTACATTGCACAAAAACAGTACATTATAATAGGGCTAAACGAAACCTGTTAAGGTTGGACAAGAAGGTTCAGAGGCTCGATGGTTTGCTTAGTATTAGGATTCTTTAAAAAACGTTATAAAAATAACCCTATTCAAACCCGGATATCTAGATTATTCCAAAACTCTGAAAATTTATTTTGAACACCTAAGCATAAATATCTGGAAAATCCACACAAAATCTTGATAATCTTATTGTACATACTAGTCGGTAATATTCGAGAAGAAAACGTTAATATTCGAGAAACTCAAATAATCCATATTAAGACAATTCTATTGTATATAATTAAACTTTATTTCCGATAGATAGCCCAAATGATAGGTGTTTTACTCGCAATTGTTAGGCTTACCAACGTTAATATCAATCTATAATTTACACCCATTTAACGGAAAATTGACTTTTACTGGAAATCACCAAGGCTTTAGGCCATGAATTTTTGAATCAAAAAATTAAAATTCGTTATTGTGGTCCGATAGATAGCCCAAATGATAGGTGTTTTACTCGCAAATGTTAGGCTTACCAACGTTAATATCGATCTATAATTTTCAGCCATTTAATGGGAAATTGACTTTTACTGGAAATCACCAAGGCTTTAGGCCATGAATTTTTGGAGCAAAAAATTAAAATTCGTTATTGTGGTCCGATAGATAGCCCAAATGATAGGTGTTTTACTCGCAATTGTTAGGCTTACCAACATTAATATCGATCTATAATTTTCAGCCATTTAATGGGAAATTGACTTTTACTGGAAATCACCAAGGCTTTAGGCCATGAATTTTTGGAGCAAAAAATTAAAATTCGTTATTGTGGTCCGATAGATAGCCCAAATGATAGGTGTTTTACTCGCAATTGTTAGGCTTACCAACGTTAATATCGATCTATAATTTCCAGCCATTTAATGGGAAATTGACTTTTATTGGAAATCACCAAGGCTTTAGGCCATGAATTTTTGGAGCAAAAAATTAAAATTCGTTATTGTGGTCCGATAGATAGCCCAAATGATAGGTGTTTTACTCGCAATTGTTAGGCTTACCAACGTTAATATCGATCTATAATTTCCAGCCATTTAATGGGAAATTGACTTTTACTGGAAATCACCAAGGCTTTAGGCCATACAGTTTTGGAGTAAATAACTAAAATTCGTTATTTTGGTTATTCGTTATTGTAACGTTCAGATCGATCTATAATTTCCAGCCATATAATGAGAAATTGATTTTTACTGGAAATCACCAAGGCTTTAGGCCATATATTTTTGGAGTAAATAACTAAAATTTGTTATTTTGGCCATTCGTTATTGTAACGTTAAGATCGATCTATAATTTCCAGCCATATAATGGGAAACTGATTTTTACTGGAAATCACCAAGGCTTTAGGCCATATATTTTTGGAGTAAATAACTAAAATTTGTTATTTTGGTCATTCGTTATTGTAACGTTAAGATCGATCTATAATTTCCAGCCATATAATGGGAAACTGATTTTTACTGGAAATCACCAAGGCTTTAGGCCATATATTTTTGGAGTAAATAACTAAAATTTGTTATTTTGGTCATTCGTTATTGTAACGTTCAGATCTATCTATAATCTCCAGCCATATAATGAGAAACTGATTTTTACTGGAAATCACCAAGGCTTTAGGCAATGAATTTTTGGAGCAAATAATTAAAATTCGTTATTGTGGTCCGATAGATACCCCAAATGATAGGTGTTTTACTCGCAATTGTTAGGCTTACCAACGTTAATATCGATCTATAATTTCCAGCCATTTAATGGGAAATTGACTTTTACTGGAAATCACCAAGGCTTTAGGCCATACATTTTTGGAGTAAATAACTAAAATTCGTTATTTTGGTCATTCGTTATTGTAACGTTCAGATCGATTTATAATTTCCAGCCATATAATGAGAAATTGATTTTTACTGGAAATCACCAAGGCTTTAGGCCATGAATTTTTGGAGCAAATAATTCGTTATAAAAATAAATTCGTTATTGTGGTCCGATAGATAGCTCAAATGATAGGTCTTTTACTCGCAATTGTTAGGCTTACCAACGTTAATATCGATCTATAATTTCTAGCCATTTAATGGGAAATTGACTTTTACTGGAAATCACCAAGCCTTTAGGCCATGAATTTTTGGGGCAAAAAATTAAAATTCGTTATTGTCGTCCGATAGATACCCCAAATGATAGGTGTTTTAATCGCAATTGTTAGGCTTACCAACGTTAATGTCGATCTATAATTTCCAGCAATTTAATGGGAAATTGATTTTTACTGGAAATCACCAAGGCTTTAGGCCATGCATTTTTGGAGCCAAAAATTAAAATCCGTTATTGTGGTCCGATAGATAGCTCAAATGATAGGTGTTTTACTCGCAATTGTTAGGCTTACCAACGTTAATATCGATCTATAATTTCTAGCCATATAATGAGAAACTGATTTTTACTGGAAATCACCAAGGCTTTAGGCCATGCATTTTTGAAGCAAAAATTAAAATTCGTTATTGTGGTTATTCGTTATTGTAACGTTCAGATCGATCTATAATTTCCAGCCATATAATGAGAAATTGATTTTGACTGGAAATCACCAAGGCTTTAGGCCATGAATTTTAGGAGCAAAAAATTAAAATTCGTTATTGTGGTTCGATAGATAGCCCAAATGATAGGAGTTTTACTCGCAATTGTTAGGCTTACCAACGTTAATATCGATCTATAATTTCTAGCCATATAATGAGAAACTGATTTTTACTGGAAATCACCAAGGCTTTAGGCCATGAATTTTTTGAGCAAAAAATTAAAATTCGTTATTGTGGTCCGATAGATAGCCTAAATGATAGGTGTTTTACTCGCAATTGTTAGGCTTACCAACGTTAATATCAATCTATAATTTCCAGCCATTTAACGGGAAATTGACTTTTACTGGAAATCACCAAGGCTTTAGGCCATACATTTTTGGAGTAAATAACAAAATTCGTTATTTTGGTCATTCGTTATTGTAACGTTCAGATCGATCTATAATTTCCAGCCATATAATGGCCATCAAGGCTTCAGGCCATGAATTTTTGGAGCAAAAAACTAAAATTCGTTATTGTGGTCCGATAGATAGCCCAAATGGTGTTTTACTCGCAATTATTAGGTTTACCAACGTTAAGATCGATCTATAATTTCCAGCCATTTAATGGCAATTTAACAAACTTATTATTTATTACATATTTTAATTATTTTATTTATTTAAAAGATTCTTAAATTTAAAGGGCTTTTGTAATTTTTTTGTTTTTTTTCTTTTGTATTAATTATTTGAATGGAATTGTGTGCCGTAAATTTATATCAGGGTGGGTTGAGGGCCGTGCTCTTCACGAGTCCTTTTTTTCACTCATTATTCACATATATTGCATTTTTTTTTCAATTCAATTGATTTTTATTATGTATTTATTATTTTTATATTAAATTAATTTATACAGTTTTTGTTTTGTTTTTAATTAAATTTAATTATGTGTGTATATTTATAAATTTTATGTCGTTGTTTTTTGTTTGAATTGTTTGAAATTGATTTTTAAACTATGGGAAGGCAACACATTAGTTGATGTAACAAATTTCTAACAAGCGAACCGCGTTCAAAATTGACAATGAGGTAGCCAATAGAATCCTCTACTAAGCCAATATAACCAATTTGCAGGGTCATCGTAGTCCTGAGCAGAAGACTTTTTTATTTTTTATTTTTATATTCATTTTTAAGTATGGGAAGGCAAGGTAACTCATTTATTGATGAGGTACATCCAAAATTGAGTCTCCAAAGTCTCTTGTAGCCTTCGTTCCATCTATAGAGTGTTGCAATTCACATAGCCGAATAACCGTTTCTTCTAGGGGTGAAAATGTTTGTTGTTTATATGGTCTACCTCCAGTTCCGGATATATTTAATTTATTTAATTTCAATTTTTTTTAATATGGAATTTATAGTCCGACCACACTTTCTTCTATCCCTCGAAATTTCGAACTGGAGGCCCGTGAGTATTTAGTTGAACAGTAATTTCGATCCATAAAGATTTTAATGAAACACGTGCATCTGAGGTATTATTAAATCCATTAGCTAAATCGGTGTGCGTCTCCATGATCGCCACTAATAGTTCATATTGTTTGGCGTTCGTTATTTATGCCCTCAAATGCACATAGATTCATAATGTTTAATATTATTATGTAAATATAATAATATTTGTTATATTATGCCTTTCCCAAGTATAACAAAACTGATCTCATCACGGCAAATTTGAAACCAAATTTCATCATTTTCCGATTTTTTTGGCCAACATTCGAAAAAAAATTCAATTTTCAGCTAAATGTCAGAAAAATACAAAAAAAATTCGGATACAAAAAATACTTGGGATACATTTTTATAATAAATATACATATATGTATGTATAAATATATATAATATATTTTTATAAAAAACAATTTTAATTTACTTACATTTTTATATTTGAGCTCTTTATCTTTTCTTTCCGTCAACTAACTATACAACGAATGCATCTTCGATCATTAACGTACAAAAATGACTCGTAGTTGTATTGCCCGATAAGGGAAATTTTATATCGTATCATACTAACACGAATTCGTATTGGAAACGTACGTATTCGTATCCCAAAATACCAACTATACGAATTCGTACATTTTCAACACGAATTCATATTCAGAAATAAGGGCCCAGACAAAATTCCAAATTCCGTTGATTTGTGCAACCATTAAAAATTAAATAGTTAATGGTTTAAGCGTTAAACCAAAATCCATGTGATAAGTGTATTGGCCCTTTATTAAGTGCCCCACGTTTATTCTGACTGGGGGACAGCATAAACAGGCACACTACATCGCCCGACCTGGCGAAAACAACCCTCAAAAGCTTATTGTTAAGGCCAATTTTCAACAACATTGTAATTTATACTTAATAATCCTTGAGGAATTAAATAAAAATAAAAACATTTTTCCATCTTTACCAATTATGGATTTGTCTTATTGTCGCTTTAACCAGAATTCCGTTTTGAGCAGTGAATTTGACGTGTTGTAACTTATGGTTTCAATGTTAAAAATTGTACCATACTACGTATGGTTTCAATGTTAAAAATTGTATACAATGTATCTATGTGATTTATTATAATAAAACTAAATAAAAACTATTTTCTGTATGCCATAAACGTATTTGTTGCGTTTAATCAATTTAAAAAATTTAATTTCTTATAAATTAGCTGTATATTATGGTATTAATGTCAAATAGATAAGTATAAATTGTTAGTATTGAAAATAAAATTTTTACCATAAAAATTTACACAAATCTATAGAAATTGAAATTGCTTACCTTTTATTTACCTTAATATACCGAATTTGTAAAGTTATATGTCGTAATAATTTTAAATAACACAAAACTAGAATAAAATATTTCGTATAATTACACAGAACAAAACACACGATATTCCTAAATAAAACAAAAGCAACTGACATCTCGTTTTAATTTTGAACTATTCATTTACGATATAACATTTTACGTTCGTTTTCTCGTCTCGCATTTCAAAATGGGGATGTGAACCTTTCCCAAGTATAACAAAACTGAAAACTTGAATCGGTTATAAAATCTTTTCCGGTTTTCGTTCGAAAAAATTGAAAATGCTGAAAAGATGGTGTTTCAAATTTTTAACACATGTAGCGTTGAAGTACAAATGTATTTTTGTTTTCTGTAGACGCCATTACGATTGCGTTATACGTAAATAGTTCATGTGTCTGTTTATTAAAAAAATCGAAATCGACTGAAACTGATAGTGTGTAAAAGATAATAATTATGAAATAGGAATAAATTTATCAATAAAAGTGTTACAAGCAGACGCCTGGCCTCTACTTGATTCGACATCGATACCAATTACATTTGCGATACCTCATCATATAAATTTTTGTGGACGAAAACTTACGTGGCTACACCGTTTTTGTCATGATGAACTAAAAGTCTCATACCTCAAGAAACCCTGTATCATTACGATGCAAACTTTTCAAATGGCTGTCCTATTGTTGTTTGAGACATGTGATGTGATGACGTAAGGATATACAAGAAACGCTACAGTTAAATAATGAAATGTTACAAAAGCATATTCAAAGTTTAATTGAATCAAAATTGTTGCTGTGTGGGACAGAGGTTGGTTTTTTTGTTTTACTAGGTCTTGTACCTTGAATACAATATAATATTGTAACGCTTTTTTTCTTTACAGAAATTAGAAGATTCAACCGAAATTATTGACTATTCAAACAAAAGGACTAAGTTTAAAATTACTGCAGCTCTCCAACGTGAAACACCTCAGGAAGTTGAACATGCGATGCACGCAGTAAATGAAGATAGAAAAATGTATTTACTCAGGTGGAGTTAAAATTTATATATTATAATAAATGTAATATTGTAATTTATACATGTAATAAAAATAAAAAGTATTCTTAAAAAAAATATATTTTTAATTAAAGCTAGATTTAAATTCAAAAGTGAAATTTTGGCGCCAAAATTTATATTATAAGCCCCGCCCACAAATTTGTCGTACCATAACCTAACTTTTCTTTTCATCATTTTCCGAGTTTTTTGGCCAACTTTCATAGGAAATCTTATAATAAGTCGGACATTAATTCGGAAAAGAATCGGAGATGAAATCAGCGAAATGTCAGAAAAATACAAAAATTTTCGGATATAAAAATACTTGGGTTATTAGTTAATTTTAGTACGTGTAGTACTAAAATAAGTAGATTTATTGTTATTTCTTATTATTTTACCAATTTGTTTTAGAAATAATTTTGTTCTAAATTTTCCAGAAATTTTCAAATTACTCGATTCGATTATCTCGCAAAATTGCCATGAACCACGAAAAGTGTGGTTGGGACCATTTTTTACCCTAATTGTGTCAAATGCGCCTGACATCAACACAATATTAACATCACCACAGGGTTTGCAGAAACCATACCTCTATCGTTTTTTTCGTAATGCAACAGATTTGGCAACAGCGCCGGTTGATCAGTGGCGTCCATCACGTAAACTACTCAGTCCAACATTTAATTTTCATATGTTAAAGTCATTTATACCGATTTTTAATGAATGCAGCGCCAAAATGGTTAAAAATATGCGCCCACATTTAAATGGAGAACTTTTTAATTGTAGCAACGATATTTTTGTAAGCGCCCTATCAATGGCTTGTTTTACGTTTATATTAAATATTCGCGACATTTAACATTATCATAATACAAATTTTTTATTTTTTATTTTTTTTTTTTAGTAACAACTCTCGGTTTTGATTTGAATCTTGAAGAATATGGTGTTCCCAATTTCTTAGAACTTCTCGTCGCAACAACGGGACTAATGGTCAAACAAATTTTTAATATCTGGTTACATCCAGATTTTATTTACAAATTTACAAAAGATTCGAGAACGATGGATAAAAATTTTAATATTTTATATAACATAACGGAAGATATTGTGCGACGCAAAAAAGAGGAATACAATTCGATGACGGAGGAGGAACGTGGCTCGATCAGTGATGAGAACGATTTGCGAAAACCAAAAATTTTTTTAACTCAAATTTTGCATATGGCCGAGGCAAATAATTTGAGTGATTTGTATATACGCGAACAGGTGGACACAATGTTGTTTGCCGGTTCGGAAACATCCGCCCTTACAGTCGCCTATATCACGCTAATGCTGGCCATGCACACAGCTATTCAAGAACGTGTATATCAAGAAATCATGGCGGTTACATCTGGTGGCGCCGAAACAATCGACTATGAAATGATCTCAAAATTGGATTACACGGAACAGGTGATCAAAGAAACGCTACGATTATATCCGGTTGGGCCGTTTATAGCTCGCCAAACTACGGGTGATATAAAAATTTCTAATTGTACGATACCCAGTAATTGTGATGTACTAATTTCAATATTTCATTTACATCGGGACAAGGCGGTATGGGGACCAGACGCCGAACGTTTTAACCCGGATAATTTTCTACCGGAAAATATTAAAACTCGTCATTCAGCCTCGTTTATACCGTTTAGCTATGGACCACGAAATTGTATTGCTATGCGGTATGGTATGATGTCGATGAAAGTGATGGTTTGCCATTTACTCCAAAACTATCGGTTAACAACACCAATGATACAATCGGAGCTTGAATTTGAATTGCATCTGTCACTCAGATTGGTTAAAAATAGATTTATGGTGCAACTGTGTAAGAGAAATAATAATTGATAGAAATAAAGAAGATTATGAAGAGTTTAGTTATTCGTGTTTTGTATTTATTATTTCGACATTATATCCAGTCATTAAATATGTAATTATGTAAGTAATTATTGCGGCATTCAAACAAGGAAAGCGCTTATACGATGTCATGTAAATTGAATATTGTAAAACTGCAAACTAATAAATTAAAATAAATCACACATAATTCGTATGCGTTATTAGGGGGCTAATTCAGCTGCTTCGGAATCCGGCGGAGGAGCTTCTACTTCAGCTGCTTCAGGTACTGGTGCTTCTTCCACTGGTGCTGGTGATGCTTCTTCTGGTGGTGCTGAAACTTCTGTTTCCGTCGCAGGTGTCGCTACTTCTGCCGGAGCTATTGGTTCAGCGGCTGGTGCGTCAGCTCTTGCGTTCGGTGGTTCAGGAGCCGCTGCTGATGCCGGTTGCTCTTGTTCTTGTGGTGTGGTCGGCCGTGCAATTGTTTTCTCTGTCGTCGGCTTTCGTACATAAGTTATTTTCTTCGGCTTTTCAGTTTTTTTCTCCAATGGATTCAACAGCCGATACTCGGGTGGTTTTTCTGACTCCTTATATAAATGATCGGAAAAATAAACCCTCCGAAGTCTTAAATTAGCATGGATTTGAACGGCTACGGTTTCAACATAATTTGTACCATAAGCCCGTCGCGTAAAATCAGCTAAATTCATTTGGATTTGATTCCAACCGGGTGCCAAGCCGATCGGCATATTCGTACAAAATGGTTTGACACGAGTTGTTGTCTGATAGTTGGAGATGCGAAAACGACGCCACATATTCCGATCGTCAAGTATTTGAACTTCAAATGAGAAGTATTTCTTCAAATTTTTCATAATTATGATAAGAAATGGAAGCTTAACGGCTAGAGATTTTAGTGGCGCTCGGGATGGCGTCTTAATAAATGTTGTGGCAACATTTGCGCCCATCATTTCAAATACCAATGATTCTATATCACCATCGGTGACTCGTTTGATGTGACCATTCGAAACCTTTTTTGATTACAATTTTGAGTTAATTATAGCCAAATTCGATACCACAATATATTCACACAATATGCATATTTACCTTTTTTCGCCATATTGCCAATGGATTAGTACCAATACTATAAAAAATGGAAAGGAAGCCTTTCTGATATACATTACGAAACATTATTGAATTCAAGATGTGAAAAATGTATAAAATAAAAAAAATATATGTCAGCCTGCTGTATTCCGCTTGTTGCTCAACACTGAACAGTTTATTACAAATGTTTTAATAAATTCGCGTGTATCTTTATGGCTGGTCTCCACTTGTATATTTTTCTCTTGACAAAAAATAAATGACAAACGGCTCGTGACATTTTTTGTACAACTACAACTACTAACATAAAGAATATAACTAATTTCTCTCTTTGAGAATAAGAAAAAAATTTGAATTTGGTTCGTTTTTCGAATAATACAATTTTTTCGCATATTACTTTTGTATTCCACGATTTATTATTTATGTCTTATTTTAATAACACAAATTTTATTATATTTTGACCTAAAATTCATTAAAAGGGCAAAATTTTGTGAAAAAAGAATGAAAATTTCATTTTATTTGTCAAAATATTCAACATGAAATGACATGAAATTGAGCATAAAATACAATTTATGCTCAAATGGCACAACGTCATGACAAAAATTTTGAATATTCTGATCTTTTCCTCTCTTGACAAAATTTCAATGCGCATGCTCAAATCCATTATATACTTGCCCAAGTATAACAAAACTGAAAACTTGAATCGGTTATAAAATCTTTTCCGGTTTTCGTTTGAAAAAATTGAAAATGCTGAAAAGATGGTGTTTCAAATTTTTAACACATGTAGCGTTGAAGTAGAAATGTATTTTTGTTTTCTGTAGACGCCATTACGATTGCGTTATACGTAAATAGTTCATGTGTCTGTTTATTAAAAAAATCGAAATCGACTGAAACTGATAGTGTGTAAAAGATAATAATTATGAAATAGGAATAAATTTATCAATAAAAGTGTTACAAGCAGACGCCTGGCCACTACTTGATTCGACATCGATACCAATTACATTTGCGATACCTCATCATATAAATTTTTGTGGACGAAAACTTACGTGGCTACACCGTTTTTGTCATGATGAACTCAAAGTCTCATACCTCAAGAAACCCTGTGTCATTACGATGCAAACTTTTCAAATGGCTGTCCTATTGTTGTTTGAGACATGTGATGTGATGACGTAAGGATATACAAGAAACGCTACAGTTAAATAATGAAATGTTACAAAAGCATATACAAAGTTTAATTGAATCAAAATTGTTGCTGTGTGGGACAGAGGTTGGTTTTTTTGTTTTACTAGGTCTTGTACCTTGAATACAATATAATATTGTAACGCTTTTTTTCTTTACAGAAATTAGAAGATTCAACCGAAATTATTGACTATTCAAACAAAAGGACTAAGTTTAAAATTACTGCAGCTCTCCAACGTGAAACACCTCAGGAAGTTGAACATGCGATGCACGCAGTAAATGAAGATAGAAAAATGTATTTACTCAGGTGGAGTTAAAATTTATATATTATAATAAATGTAATATTGTAATTTATACATGTAATAAAAATAAAAAGTATTCTTAAAAAAAATATATTTTTAATTAAAGCTAGATTTAAATTCAAAAGTGAAATTTTGGCGCCAAAATTTATATTATAAGCCCCGCCCACAAATTTGTCGTACCATAACCTAACTTTTCTTTTCATCATTTTCCGAGTTTTTTGGCCAACTTTCATAGGAAATCTTATAATAAGTCGGACATTAATTCGGAAAAGAATCGGAGATGAAATCAGCGAAATGTCAGAAAAATACAAAAATTTTCGGATATAAAAATACTTGGGGTATTGTGTATGTACCCAAGTATTTTTATATCCGAAAATTTTTGTATTTTTCTGACATTTCGCTGATTTCATCTCCGATTCTTTTCCGAATTAATGTCCGACTTATTATAAGATTTCCTATGAAAGTTGGCCAAAAAACTCAGAAAATGATGAAAAGAAAAGTTAGGTTATGGTACGACAAATTTGTGGGCGGGGCTTATAATATAAATTTTGGCGCCAAAATTTCACTTTTGAATTTAAATCTAGCTTTAATTAAAAATATATTTTTTTTAAGAATACTTTTTATTTTTATTACATGTATAAATTACAATATTACATTTATTTTAATATATAAATTTTAACTCCACCTGAGTAAATACATTTTTCTATCTTCATTTACTGCGTGCATCGCATGTTCAACTTCCTGAGGTGTTTCACGTTGGAGAGCTGCAGTAATTTTAAACTTAGTCCTTTTGTTTGAATAGTCAATAATTTCGGTTGAATCTTCTAATTTCTGTAAAGAAAAAAAGCGTTACAATATTATATTGTATTCAAGGTACAAGACCTAGTAAAACAAAAAAACCAACCTCTGTCCCACACAGCAACAATTTTGATTCAATTAAACTTTGTATATGCTTTTGTAACATTTCATTATTTAACTGTAGCGTTTCTTGTATATCCTTACGTCATCACATCACATGTCTCAAACAACAATAGGACAGCCATTTGAAAAGTTTGCATCGTAATGATACAGGGTTTCTTGAGGTATGAGACTTTGAGTTCATCATGACAAAAACGGTGTAACCACGTAAGTTTTCGTCCACAAAAATTTATATGATATGAGGTATCGGAAATGTAATTGGTATCGTTGTCGAACCAAGTAGTGGCCAGGCGTCTGCTTGTAACACTTTTATTGATAAATTTATTCCTATTTCATAATTATTATCTTTTACACACTATCAGTTTCAGTCGATTTCGATTTTTTTAATAAACAAACACATGAACTATTTACGTATAACGCAATCGTAATGGCGTCTACAGAAAACAAAAATACATTTGTACTTCAACGCTACATGTGTTAAAAATTTGAAACACCATCTTTTCAGCATTTTCAATTTTTTCGAACGAAAACCGGAAAAGATTTTATAACCGATTCAAGTTTTCAGTTTTGTTCCCAAGTATTTTTATATCCGAAAATTTTTGTATTTTTCTGACATTTCGCTGATTTCATCTCCGATTCTTTTCCGAATTAATGTCCGACTTATTATAAGATTTCCTATGAAAGTTGGCCAAAAAACTCGGAAAATGATGAAAAGAAAAGTTAGGTTATGGTACGACAAATTTGTGGGCGGGGCTTATAATATAAATTTTGGCGCCAAAATTTCACTTTTGAATTTAAATCTAGCTTTAATTAAAAATATATTTTTTTTAAGAATACTTTTTATTTTTATTACATGTATAAATTACAATATTACATTTATTATAATATATAAATTTTAACTCCACCTGAGTAAATACATTTTTCTATCTTCATTTACTGCGTGCATTCGCATGTTCAACTTCCTGAGGTGTTTCACGTTGGAGAGCTGCAGTAATTTTAAACTTAGTCCTTTTGTTTGAATAGTCAATAATTTCGGTTGAATCTTCTAATTTCTGTAAAGAAAAAAAGCGTTACAATATTATATTGTATTCAAGGTACAAGACCTAGTAAAACAAAAAAAACCAACCTCTGTCCCACACAGCAACAATTTTGATTCAATTAAACTTTGAATATGCTTTTGTAACATTTCATTATTTAACTGTAGCGTTTCTTGTATATCCTTACGTCATCACATCACATGTCTCAAACAACAATAGGACAGCCATTTGAAAAGTTTGCATCGTAATGATACAGGGTTTCTTGAGGTATGAGACTTTTAGTTCATCATGACAAAAACGGTGTAGCCACGTAAGTTTTCGTCCACAAAAATTTATATGATGAGGTATCGCTAATGTAATTGGTATCGATGTCGAATCAAGTAGTGGCCAGGCGTCTGCTTGTAACACTTTTATTGATAAATTTATTCCTATTTCATAATTATTATCTTTTACACACTATCAGTTTCAGTCGATTTCGATTTTTTTAATAAACAAACACATGAACTATTTACGTATAACGCAATCGTAATGGCGTCTACAGAAAACAAAAATACATTTGTACTTCAACGCTACATGTGTTAAAAATTTGAAACACCATCTTTTCAGCATTTTCAATTTTTTCGAACGAAAACCGGAAAAGATTTTATAACCGATTCAAGTTTTCAGTTTTGTTATACTTCCCAAGTATAACAAAACTGAAAACTTGAATCGGTTATAAAATCTTTTCCGGTTTTCGTTCGAAAAAATTGAAAATGCTGAAAAGATGGTGTTTCAAATTTTTAACACATGTAGCGTTGAAGTACAAATGTATTTTTGTTTTCTGTAGACGCCATTACGACTGCGTTATACGTAAATAGTTCATGTTTGTTTATTAAAAAAATCGAAATCGACTGAAACTGATAGTGTGTAAAAGATAATAATTATGAAATAGGAATAAATTTATCAATAAAAGTGTTACAAGCAGACGCCTGGCCACTACTTGGTTCGACAACGATACCAATTACATTTCCGATACCTCATATCATATAAATTTTTGTGGACGAAAACTTACGTGGCTACACCGTTTTTGTCATGATGAACTCAAAGTCTCATACCTCAAGAAACCCTGTATCATTACGATGCAAACTTTTCAAATGGCTGTCCTATTGTTGTTTGAGACATGTGATGTGATGACGTAAGGATACACAAGAAACGCTACAGTTAAATAATGAAATGTTACAAAAGCATATTCAAAGTTTAATTGAATCAAAATTATTGCTGTGTGGGACAGAGGTTGGTTTTTTTGTTTTACTAGGTCTTGTACCTTGAATACAATATAATATTGTAACGCTTTTTTTCTTTACAGAAATTAGAAGATTCAACCGAAATTATTGACTATTCAAACAAAAGGACTAAGTTTAAAATTACTGCAGCTCTCCAACGTGAAACACCTCAGGAAGTTGAACATGCGATGCACGCAGTAAATGAAGATAGAAAAATGTATTTACTCAGGTGGAGTTAAAATTTATATATTATAATAAATGTAATATTGTAATTTATACATGTAATAAAAATAAAAAGTATTCTTAAAAAAAATATATTTTTAATTAAAGCTAGATTTAAATTCAAAAGTGAAATTTTGGCGCCAAAATTTATATTATAAGCCCCGCCCACAAATTTGTCGTACCATAACCTAACTTTTCTTTTCATCATTTTCCGAGTTTTTTGGCCAACTTTCATAGGAAATCTTATAATAAGTCGGACATTAATTCGGAAAAGAATCGGAGATGAAATCAGCGAAATGTCAGAAAAATACAAAAATTTTCGGATATAAAAATACTTGGGTTGGGTTATACTTGGGTACCCAAGTATAACAAAACTGAAAACTTCAACCGGTTATCAATTTTTGTCCGGTTTTCAGACGAAAATCTCGGAAAATGATGATTTGGTTTCCAAATTTCGCCACATGTAGCGTTGGAGTACAAATGTATTTTTGTTTTCTGTAGACGCCATTACGATTGCGTTATACGTAAATAGTTCATGTGTTTTGTTTATTAAAAAAATCGAAATCGACTGAAACTGAGAGTGTGTAAAAGATAATAATTATGAAATAGAATAAATTTATCAATAAAAGTGTTACAAGCAGACGACCTGGCTACTACTTGGTTCGACAACGATACCAATTACATTTCCGATACCTCATCATATAAATTTTTGTGGACGAAAACTTACGTGGCTACACCGTTTTTGTCATTGATGAACTAAAAGTCTCATACCTCAAGAAACCCTGTATCATTACGATGCAAACTTTTCAAATGGCTGTCCTATTGTTGTTTGAGACATGTGATGTGATTGACGTAAGGATATACAAGAAACGCTTCAGTTAAATAATGAAATGTTACAAAAGCATATTCAAAGTTTAATTGAATCAAAATTGTTTGCTGTGTGGGACAGAGGTTGGTTTTTTTTGTTTTACTAGGTCTTGTACCTTGAATACAATATAATATTGTAACGCTTTTTTTCTTTACAGAAATTAGAAGATTCAACCGAAATTATTGACTATTCAAACAAAAGGACTAAGTTTAAAATTACTGTAGCTCTCCAACGTGAAACACCTCAGGAAGCTGAACATGCGATGCACGCAGTAAAATGAAGATAGAAAAATGTATTTACTCAAGTGGAGTTAAAATTTATATATTATAATAAATGTAATATTGTAATTTATACATGTAATAAAAATAAAAAGTATTCTTAAAAAAAATATATTTTTAATTAAAGCTAGATTTAAAATCAAAAGTGAAATTTTGGCGCCAAAATTTATATTATAAGCCCCGCCCACAAATTTGTCGTACCATAACCTAACTTTTTTTGTCATCATTTTCCGAGTTTTTTGGCCAACTTTCATAGGAAATCTTATAATAAGTCGGACATAATTTCGGAAAAGAATCCGAGATGAAATCAGCGAAATGTCAGAAAAATACAAAAACTTTCGGATATAAAAATACTTGGGTATTTTGGAAAATGTACTAAAAATTGTCACGACCCAAGTATTTTTATTTCCGAAAATTTTTGCATTTTCCTGACATTTTGCGGATTTCATCACCGACTTTTGTCAGGAATAATGTCCGACTTATTATAAGATTTCCTATGAAAGTTGGCCAAAAAACTCGGAAAATGATGACAAAAAAAGTTAGGTTATGTCTTGCACAAAAAGTGGGCGGAGCATATTTAATAAATTTAAGCGGCAGTATTTTGGTTTTGAATATGAAAATGAACAACAAAAATTTATTTGGATTTTAACTGTTTTATTAGCAAATTTTATAATAATTGTATAAGTTTATTATTATTAAACTGGTTAATAATTAAATAACATCATAATAACAATTTTAAATTAAATATAAATAGATTCACCTAAGTATGTACATATAAAATTTATATATAGCAAATTATATGAGCATTTACATTGCGCAAAAGTAATTTGATTAAACAATTAATTATAAAATGCTTTATAAAAGACAAGCTACACATTTCAGCTTCAAAGGCAAGTTACACACTTAAATTAAATTAAACTAACATGATCTATGTGTCTTGCTACCATATAAAAATAAAGCTCTTAAATGTATCGTTGCACCCTTAAATTAAACACACGAGACATACAAACTAAGTTGGTTGGTGTCCGCAAAGTCGTGCTGAAAATTATAAGTAAATTAAATGAAATAACTATATGTATAAAATATTCGTCAATATTTACCTTATGCATGATTTTAGCACTAAATTATTTTTAATAAAATATATATTTATATAAAAAACGTAAAATTATACGAGCACAAATTAATATTATAACTTGATAACAAAACTAATCGTAAATAACAAACAAGAAAATTCACAACAAATGTAATGGCGTCTTTCATACAAGCAAAAAAAAAATATGTTTGCACTCCAACGCTATATGTGCCCAAGTATAACAAAACTGAAAACTTCAATCGGTTATAAAATCTTTTCCGGTTTTCGTTTGAAAAAATTGAAAATGCTGAAAAGATGGTGTTTCAAATTTTTAACACATGTAGCGTTGAAGTACAAATGTATTTTTGTTTTCTGTAGACGCCATTACGATTGCGTTATACGTAAATAGTTCATGTGTCTGTTTATTAAAAAAATCGAAATCGACTGAAACTGATAGTGTGTAAAAGATAATAATTATGAAATAGGAATAAATTTATCAATAAAAGTGTTACAAGCAGACGCCTGGCCACTACTTGATTCGACATCGATACCAATTACATTTGCGATACCTCATCATATAAATTTTTGTGGACGAAAACTTACGTGGCTACACCGTTTTTGTCATGATGAACTAAAAGTCTCATACCTCAAGAAACCCTGTATCATTACGATGCAAACTTTTCAAATGGCTGTCCTATTGTTGTTTGAGACATGTGATGTGATGACGTAAGGATATACAAGAAACGCTACAGTTAAATAATGAAATGTTACAAAAGCATATTCAAAGTTTAATTGAATCAAAATTGTTGCTGTGTGGGACAGAGGTTGGTTTTTTTGTTTTACTAGGTCTTGTACCTTGAATACAATATAATATTGTAACGCTTTTTTTCTTTACAGAAATTAGAAGATTCAACCGAAATTATTGACTATTCAAACAAAAGGACTAAGTTTAAAATTACTGCAGCTCTCCAACGTGAAACACCTCAGGAAGTTGAACATGCGATGCACGCAGTAAATGAAGATAGAAAAATGTATTTACTCAGGTGGAGTTAAAATTTATATATTATAATAAATGTAATATTGTAATTTATACATGTAATAAAAATAAAAAGTATTCTTAAAAAAAATATATTTTTAATTAAAGCTAGATTTAAATTCAAAAGTGAAATTTTGGCGCCAAAATTTATATTATAAGCCCCGCCCACAAATTTGTCGTACCATAACCTAACTTTTCTTTTCATCATTTTCCGAGTTTTTTGACCAACTTTCATAGGAAATCTTATAATAAGTCGGACATTAATTCGGAAAAGAATCGGAGATGAAATCAGCGAAATGTCAGAAAAATACAAAAATTTTCGGATATAAAAATACTTGGGTACTTGGGTGGGGAGGAAAAAAATGGACTAGATTTTTTTTTTGTCAAGAGAAAAATACGAAAGTGGAGACCAGCCATTAAATTCAACTGTGCGGGCTGATTTAAAATCGACATGGTGGTTAACATGATAAATTCTATACGATATGTCATAAGAGGAAGTACTAGAATTTTGAAACGTAAATCGCCTTAATGTATACTATACATGTGTCTTCACTAAAAAGTTGCTCAATTGTGTTTTTTATAATCTAAACTACTAAACTAAAATTCCCTAATTTTATTTTACCATCTTGTTATTGAATGTACTTACTATGTATGTGGTTTGTGTTTTTTGCTCAATATTTTAATGATATTAGCACACCGAAAGCAAAACAATTTTGATAAATGAGCATAACCTCGGCATCTTGGCAGAACTCATCAAAAGGTTGATGGACGCTCAGACTGAAACCCAACGACAAATTGCAGCACTCATGCATCAAATGGTTCAACAGCGAAACGCTCCGCCACCAGATTCAGCCAAAGGTTGCAGTTCACCGACAAGCAGTAGCACAAATGCACAAGCCCGGAGAACGATGAAACGTTCGACCGCTGGTACGCTCGCTATGAGCACACCTTCACAGAGGAAGCACGTCTGCGAGCTAGCAAAGCGGTTGCCGTGTCTCAGGGAGGATTGATGGTCCAATACTCCAACTCAGCAACGAAAAGCGAAGTGATAGCAAGGTCGGCAGAAATCCACACACAAATCAACTGGAAAATTGGACACGCCTAATAGCAACTTCTACTTCTGCGGTAATTGCCATTGGCATAAGGACTTGCAAGGTAAATGGTCACAAAGGCGGCAATTGTACCTCGGCGAACGAATTTCTGCACAGATTCCGATCAAGACCAAGCAGACTCAGCCGCAGATCAGAACGTCGTCAAAATCTGGCAGTTACAACAGCATCGATCTCCACCCGCAAGTGTGTTGAACCAGCCGTCGATGATCAAAAGCTTCACCTGCAACGGAATTCTGACTCCGACTGGACAATCATATCCGAGACAAATTGGCGAAATATTGGTGAACCACCGTTGGAGCAATGCTAAGAGCAAGCAACCAGCGCTTCAGGTGATCAGGTGGCGATGCTCGGAAAATTTACCGCACATTTGAAGCTCCACGGATGAGAAGAATCGGCCCATGCTACTTCGCAAATTCAAGCTTGAACGTACTATCGCCAGCGACTGGATAGAAGCTCTTGACTTATGGAAGGTTCCCATCACACAATATCCGATTCGATGCTTTCTAAAGGCTGACGAAATTTTTGCTTAGCTATCGCCACTCTTCAGCAAAATCGACCTCCCAGACTCATTCCTTCAAGTCGACCTCGACGACAACTCGAGGAAGCTACTCATCAACACTCACTGCGGATTTTGTCAAGTCAATCGGTTGCAGCCAGAAGTCAAGCCAGCACCGGGTATCTTCCAAAGACTTGTGAGCAGCATGATGAGCGGGGCACAACTTTTGCGTTCATCGACCACTTCAGTGTGAGAGGAACCAATCAAAACAACCATGACAAGAATATGTGCGAAATCCTCAAAGAACCGCATCAAGGCAATCCTGGCGCTGAGCGCATGAAGCTATTATCTCGACAGAAAGCCTCCTGGCCATCGCTCGATAACGACATCGGGGGACAGTTCGAACCTGTGTGAATTTCGCAAGGAATGCGTTTTCGCCGATCAATGCTACACTGCAGTTGTGGTCGATTCCAGAAGCGTCATGGTCGCGATTGCACATCGACTTCGCTGGTCCAGTCAACGGCTTCTGGTATTTTGACATCATCGATGCCCTTTCAAAATGGCCAGAAGACTATAAGAAGCAGAACATAACGTCCCAGCACACAACATGTAGACTCGAGGAAGCCTTCTCAAATGATGGCGATTGAAAAACAATCGTTTCCGACAACGGACCGTAATTCACATCGGAACAATTCAAGAAAGAGGAATCGAGCATATCACCACAGCGCCTTATCTTACGCAATCGAACGGTCAGGCAGAATGGTTCATGCAGAAGCTGAAACAGGGACTCAATAAGCTTGAGAAGGATGGAAACACTAATGAAGTCTGGCGTAAGTTCCTTAAGCACTACCGCTTCACGCCGTCATGATGACGGAATGCCAAGCAAGATCGAAGCTCGACTTGTTTATGATGACCACAAAATCTACATCAGAACAAGACAACAATATGGAACAGCAGTTCGACACTCACCATTAAATATGGCACTAAAGAAAAGACGTTTGAGATCGGCGACAAAGTTTTAGTTAAAACCAACTTAATCAACAACGAGTGGCACTGGGTGTCCGGAGAAATCGTGTGCAAAATGGGAACGGTCAATTACAAGGTGCAAACCGATATACGAGAGATCGTTGCTCATGCAAATCAGTTAAAATAACGCTACACGTAACTCGACGATGGCCACAACGTTCTTCTGGGCAATTTTGACATCCAGGTCCCAGAACAGAGGAGAAGGAAGAGGAGGTACAAGAAGAGGACTCATTGCAAGACTCACTGGAAGATCAACAAGAAGGCTTTCCAGCTCCCCTCCCCCCCTCCCAGAGCCAAGTTCTACGAAGAACTCAGCGAGCTACAGCTGGAGTTCCACCCGCCTATCTCGGAGACTATGTTCGCTAAACAAGGAATTTTCCCATTTCCATTTATTTTCATTTTACATCCGAAACAATTGTAATCATTCTAATTTCAGCTGTTTGTAAACAGCATCTTAAAACGGGGAGAAGTGTTGCGATGACACTCTAAACCATCGAACCTGCCTAGCAAGCTGTAACATACCCCGCCTGTCAGATGTCCTGAGGTATATTGAAAAACAAAGAAGGGTTTTCCCCACGACACGTTACACACCCAACCAAAAATAAATTATTCTGTCAGTAATCCTTTGTGTATCATTTATCCTAATAGTACGATCTCCAGGATCACAATCAGATTCCGACAGGTCCTTATAAACCCTGATCATCAGGAATTTCAAAGAATATGGTGGCGAGATTCTCCGGACAAACCAATTACTTTGTACAGTGGCATATGGCATTTCTAGCGCCCCGTTCCTGGCAATAACGACGCTGTTTCAACTCAAAGTCATTAAGGAGATTTTTACATCGATGACGTTCCTATACCGAGTCGGATATTGAAGATTGATCTAAAGCAATTGATCTCTAAAAGATAAGTTATTATCCCGTGGCTGTTTCGAGTTACGAAAACCCTGCTTTCAATACAATAATCCTAAGATTTAGTCTGTACAGGATTATTTGCAGTCTAGTGTCTAAATCCATCCTCGTCTTGGAAATGAAATGGGATTCTGTCAATGATGTGTTCATGTTGGAGTGAGAACATTTTTTATATCCATGTAAAAGAGATAGATATGTTATGTATATCTGCGCTGTACTTTTATTATTGTCATGAAGTTTATGCTTAACCTAAATATATAATCTTTGATTTTGTAACGTGTACAGTCGTGTTTTATTCTAATTGTATTCTCTCCGAACTAATTATATCCCAACAGTTCAACTTCTCATTTCAACTATATGCTCTTACTGAGTGTGGCACAAAAAGACCAGTTCTATCGAACATTGCAAAATTTCATGCAAGTATTTTGGTCGTTAAACTGCCGATGGGATGATCCGCTTCTGGCTTCTCTTCTTGACTATTGGAACAGGTTTAAGCGACAACTGCTTTCCATTGATAAAATTACAATTCCCGCAGATGCATTATTGCCCCGTCGCCAAAATTAATTGAACTCCATGGTTTTGGAGATGCGTTCGAAACGGGTTATGGATATGTCGTCTATGTTCGGACTATAGATAAAGTGGGTAATTGCTTCATGAAATTTGTGTCTTCGAAAAGCCGAGTGGCTTCTTCAATGGAATTATGTGGCGCATTGTTGTTCTCACAATTAACATACAAGTTATCATAAATATTTTAGATATCTGAGGTTATGAAATCCCAAACCTAGTGAACAGGTCCAACATTTCTAAATTCTCTAGACATTGTAATACCTGAACAACCCAATTAAATACCTGGTCCGATCAATCGTCAATGCCAATTTTCGAAAAATGTTTCAGTTACAAATCGATTCTGCATGCATTTGGCTATGTGTTGAGATATGTAGACTGTTTGAAGAACAAATGTGCTCAGCGCAAGAAACGGTTGTTGAACCTTCCACCATCGAAATCGATAATGTACTTACTGCAATAATTAAATATATCCAAATGATCGAATACCCCCGATGATATTGGTCATCAAATCGTTTCGCCTAGTAGTAATCTGCGATCGTTGTGCCCATACTTAGATGAGGATTCTACTTCATTCTAATTCACGCCGGTCTTCAATCCCTGTTGTACAGTCTTCGAGATCGATTTTGGATAATTGGTAGCAGAAATCTCCGCCTAAAAAATTGTTGCTCAATGCAAAATATGTACACGTATGTGGCGGTACAGAGTATCCGCTGATAAAACAGAATCGCTTTCGGTTTTCGCGGTTCAAAGGGTCCGTTAATATCACAATCTGATTGCAGTCCAGATATCGGCCGTCAGGGTTAAATCTTGTCGCTTCTCTGTTTTTGACAGAAAGAAACAGAGAGCAGCCATTATATATCTAAAAACGACCGCGAAAAGTAGCGTCTTAAGAATAAAAATAAAATCATTTTTGATCCGAGTAAAATCAGTTTTCGAGTTAAAACGAAATCGCTAACCGATTAAGCGTAATAATTTTGTAACGTTTTCTATTAAATATTAATTAAACTAAATAAAACTTTTGTAAGTGTAAAACAAACGCTTCGGTTTTTTATTGAATTATATTGTGGAAGGTGTGTCGGCCGCCGTTACAACGAGCACGCCACTCGTATACGGACGAGATTACGATCATCGACCACCATCACCACAATCTGGTGACCTTCGACGCGGAAAACGTACAGCGAAAATCATTACAGCAAATTTCTTGAAAATTAAAACAACGGGCAATAATTGCAAAACGCAGTAAAGCGGTACCAACTGTACAACCTGGTGGAATTACCACTCGGTACCAATACAAAATTTTCAACAATCGGAACGCAGTGTGAAACGACAGCAGGTTACTGGATATCTGTCGAGCAACAATACAATACAATTAACGTATAAGCAGTTAACAGCAGAACCAATCAACAATTACACAAGGTAAGCGATTTCTTTTGTTATACTCCGAACTGATTTGTTAGGTTAGTTTTTTAATTGTGGTCAATGGACAACGCGAAAAGGTCGTTCGACGGGTAGCTCTCATTCAGTAATCAATTAATTTTTTTCACTACCGCGCGAGTTAAGTATTATCACTTGGTAAAGAAAACTATTTAATATATTTTTAATGTTCTTTATTAGAAGGTTCGTGAAAAACTGACTTATCATATATGGAAAAATGATTTACATGGTATTTAGAAGTGCTACGTTAACAAATAATTAATTATAATTATAATTCTAAGAATTGTATATTAATGTATCAAATAAAATTATCATTAAAGAATTTAGCTTACGTTATAATAAATGATGGGAACAAAATAGTAATTTAATATAATTTAGTTTAAATGAAATTAAATACAGGATGTTGTTGCGATAACGTAACTCCTCCCCTCTAAGAGTGAAGCGACGGCCATAAGGTCGCTGGGTTTGTGGTGTCATTGGTTGTAGCTGTAATCGTGGGTTCATCTTGCTGGATTGGATTCTTCCTACATTGCATTAAATTGAATTGGTTGACAATCTTATAAATTATATAAAATATGATTATTAGAAGAATAGTAAATCCTGCAATTAAAGATTTAAATGATTCATTAGTGGTCTGTTTCAATACAATTATTTCCTTCAAATTTTCCAATGTCCAATTATTCAGTTTTTGAAAGTTGGGTTTTTCAACTATCTCAAGATGTTGAATGTCGTTGTATATTGTTGAAATTATTTCTATCGTGTCCCAATATATTGGAGTTCTGCTTTTGTATTCGAAGCCATTTATGGAAATTGAACAGTTTTTGAAATGAATTAATAATATTCCTTTCAATGATTTGTGTTTTATGTTGGTACCACACGATGTTTCTATAGCAACTTCATTTTGCGATATGATAAGCAGGTGTTCGGGTTCAAACATTTCTATTGTGTCACCGATGTCTGTATTGGTTATTAAGGTGCAATTTGCTGGTTGATTATTGATGATATTTGGGACGCATCCATTTACTGTGTTCGGTTGAATGGATTCTTTTTGGCAATATCTTATCTTTTCGATGGTGAGGCATGGTTTATTCACATATTGTTGAAAATATTCACTTAATAAAAGGAACGGGGTTTTAATTTGGATAGTGTAGGAATTGTTAATTGGTAATTCTTTTAAATGGTAAAAAGAAAATGAATTTGGGTGAAATATTGGTATTTTAATAATAAAAATTATATTAGTATGGTTATAGTAAGCTTGAAGTTCGAGGAATTCGTAAATGTTTTCGTCGGAAAAAACATTAACACTTTGTTCTCTTAACATAACGGAAACGTAATTGATTTCGGTTGGGTGTAAGATATGTTTAGATATGATCCCGAGTTTGGCTAAAAGTAATGATTCGGAAATATCATTCAAATGTTCACTCAACATGTCCATGTTGAATAGTATTTGTTCAAAATATTGATTGATATGCAAGGTTCGTTCAATAACATCTAATTTTTCGATTATATTGTCATGAAAATTATTCAAGTATTTCTCTAAATGCTCCTGTTGTTTGTTTATGTGTTTTGTGATATTGTTAAATCTTCTCAACATTTGTGTGTTAATATAGATTTGATTTTTCATTTGATTACTAATTTCATTCTGAGTTGATTGTAAACTGTTTAATTTGGTGTTAATTTCTACGTGGTCTTCGTAGTCCATATTTCCCGTTATTGTTTTAATGATTCCTCCAAGTCCGTTGATAAGTCCTCGTTTGTTTCTGTATTTCGGCCGAATTAGATCTAAGTCGTTTGATAATGTGTGACATTTCTTCCGTAATAAATTTAGTTTAGGTAAAAAATCAATATATTTCATTGATTGATTGTGAAAGTAGTCAATATTTCTTGTTATTAAATTTAAATTTATGTCATACTCTGTTAGGTTGATTATGTGAAGCAGTTTCGAATAACTCGTTATTATTCTTGCATTTCCTAATTTTAGGGGTAAAAGTCCGTTGTTGTTATTCAAGTCATGAATTTCTATTTTTTGCTGTACCGTACTTTGAAGTTTAAGTGTCCTGAAAATAAATTAAGTATTGCGTTTATTTTTTATCTTTTGCTTATGAACCTTTCTTTTGTCCGTCGTTACTGTTACTTTATTATCACTTACAACTATATGTTTCATAAACCTAGGTGCTAACTTATTTCTACGGTTTTCTAATTCATAAATCTCTTCACCTACTTCATAATTTTCTGGTTCTACTCTATTTTCATTTAAATTTTCTATGTTTCTCGTTTTATTTACTAAGCTAATATTATGTGTTAACCTGCATAAATCATCATAATTTTTAGAATGGTTCCTAATGAAATCTTCCCTAGATTCGTTGTTTTGTTTTGCCAAATTTAATGGGTTTGATTTGGTATAATGTCCATTTAGTAGCTCGAATGGAGTTAATTTGGTCGTCGAGTGTATGGCATTATTATATGTAATAATTGCTTCGTCCATTATTTCGTTGATGGATTTGGTCTTATCTTGATTAAATATAATTCTGATTATTTCTGTTAATGTTGAGTGGAAACGTTCTACTGGTGAATTCCCTGTGGAATTCTTTGCAGTAGTATAATGTATTTCTATGTTATATAATTTCAAAAAATCCTTAAAAATACTTGAGAGAAATTCCTGTCCATTGTCTGCTATAATTTTCACGGGTATACCATGGTGGGAAATGAAATGTTTTAAAGCTTTTACTATATAAATACTATTTCTTCCTATTAAATGGTAGGCACTTGAAAATTTACTAAATTTATCTATTATAGTTAGAAAGTTTTCTTTATGTGAAGCATATACATCTATGTGTAATATTTTTAGTGGTCTATCCGGGGTTTCCGTTAATTCGTATTTTATTTGTTTAACATTTCTTTCATATTTATAGGTTTGGCAGATTTCACAATTGTTAATTATACTAGAAATAACATTTTTCATTTTTGGAAAGAAATAATCTCTTTTTAAGTGTAAGAGAGTTTCTTGTATACCTCTATGGTTGGATTTAATATGGTAATTCCTAATTATATCTTCTTGGTCATCTCTCTCTACTACGTCTCTTACTATAAAATTACATCTAATTAATTTAATCTTAGAATAACTAAAATATTTAGAAAATGTTGCTTGTACGAGTTTAAAGGTCTCATCATCTGTTAGTATTCCTGTTATTTTTTTCGGAATAAAATAGTTTTTGAATATTTCTAACATGACTTCCTCTTTCATGAAGTCATTTCTTCGTATTATAAATCTTTTTTGTGTTTTAAATAATATCTTATATTTTATATCTGGTTTATCTATTATACTATTTTCTAGTATAACCTGGTACGTGAATTCGTTCAACGATCTTTCAGATATTGGTATTCCCTCATCTAAGTTTTCCTCTCCAGAATGTATGGTTTCTAAATCTCCTACATTATTAATAATTGAATCATTCGAACTAGTTTCTTCTTGTAAATTAATTTCTATACGTGATAATGCATCTGCATTTGTATTCATTTTCCCCTTTTTATAATGTATGTTGTAGTCAAATTCTTCTAATTTCAATCGCCACCTTACTAATTTGGAATTTGGTTCCTTTAACGAGAAAAGCCATACTAAAGGTTTATGGTCTGTTACGATGTTAAATTTCCTACCGTATAAATACGGTCTAAAGTATTTCGTTGCCCAGACGATTGCTAATAACTCCTTCTCAATTGTACTATAATTTTGTTCGGTTTTTGTTAGAGTTCTACTGGCATAACACGTTGGCTTATCGGACCCTATTGGTCCTTGGGAAAGTACCGCTCCTAGAGCGAAATTGCTAGCATCGGTCGTTAAGTTAAAGGGTTTGTTGAAATCGGGGTATTGTAATAATGGGTCGTTACACAACAAATTTTTGCAGGTTTCAAAGCATTCCAAGTAGGTTTGATCAATAACAATACCTTTGTCTTTTCGTAAGCATTCAGTGAGGGGTTTTGTAATTCTTGCAAAATCTTTTAAGAACTTTCTATAATACCCTAGTAACCCTAAAAAACTTTTAATTTGTTTTTCAGTTTTGGGTAACGGGAATTCTTTTACAGCTTTAATCTTCTTAGGGTTCGGTTTAACACCTTCCGGTGTCACTACGTGGCCCAAAAATTCAATTTCTTTATGTAAGAATTCGCACTTGTCCAATTGGACTTTTAGGTTTGCTTCCCTGAGTCTTTGAAATATTTTACTTAAATTTTCAGTATGTTCTTGTAGGGAGGTCGAATAGATTATAATATCGTCCATATAACACAGACAAATTCGCCCTTGATATTCCCTTAGAATGTTATCCATTACTCTTTGGAACGTTGACGGCGCATTTTTTAAGCCGAAAGGCATTCGAATAAATTCGTAATGCCCATTGTCAACACTAAAAGCTGTTTTGGGAATGTCCCTTTTGTTGATTTCAATCTGATGAAATCCGGAAGCTAAATCTAACGTACTAAAATATAAGCATTTCCCTAGTTTATCTAAAATTTCATTGATGTTAGGAAGAGGGTATCTATCGTCTACTGTTTTATCGTTCAGTTTTCTATAATCTATAACTAGTCGCCATTTTTGTTTTCCACTAGCGTCTGCCTTTTTTGGTACGATCCAAATGGGGGACGACCAGGGTGAGAAACTGGGTTGTATAATGCCCTGTTCTAACATTTTAGATATTTGTGATTTTATTTCATCTTTGTGGATTTCAGGGTAACGGTACGATTTTGTGTATATTGGTACATCATCTGTTGTGTTAATAGAATGTTTAATTTCGTTGGTGAATGTTAAAAGATCACCGTCTTTAAGGAATATGTCTTCATGTTTTTTGCAAGTTTTAAGTAGTTCAGTTTTTTCTTCGTCATTCAAGTGGTCCAGTCTTAGTAAATTTTGTAGGTCACTGTTTGATTTAGTTAGAATTTGGTTTTTAAATTGGTCGATTGAATAATTATGTAATTCGAAATATTTCTGTTCTATTGATTCTACTTTTAAGGGTTGTTCTAGCCTAAATGTCTTAGGTTCGTTTGATGTATTTTTTATTTCAATGTTAGAATACCATTTGTCACTATGGTATAGTCCTTCAGAAATTTGTATTTCGTCCGTGATTATAGTTGGTTTTAAATAGAAGTCTCCGTTTTCTAAGTCTACTGGTAGTCGTGTAATTAATTTAGAGTGTGGGGGAATTTCATATGTTTTTGACATTAAACAAGGCTTTGAAAGTAATATCAGTTTCTAAATAATTGTCTATGAAATTGAGTCGAATTTTTAATTGTTGCATCATTTCTGTACCTATTAATCCGTCAAAGTAATTATGGAATTTAAAGAGATAAAAGGTCAAATTTTCGTTTGTTCTAAATTCTTTAAGTCCAGGTATAACAAGTTTTTTGTCTATGTTCTGTTTATTAAATATAGTCGTAATTTCTATAGGGTCAATAACAATAAAGTCTTTTTCGTCGATTAAAATTGGGTTTACAAAAGATTTTGAACTACCTGTGTCAATAAGAAATTTTAAATTTTTATTACCGTTCCTAATATGAATGTAAGGAAGAAGATGGTCTTTATTAGTATTATTATTATTTATGTCTAAATATCCGATTTGTTCTCCGAGGCGATTAAACGAAAATTTTCCTCGTCTATTTCGATTTCTTGTTGAGGTTCTAAATAATCTTCTTGAGATTCTAAATAATCTAATTCTGTTGTATCTGTCACAGAATCATTTGATTCGCCTTCAATATTAAATAGTTCTTCCGATACAAATCTTGGCTGGTTAGTGGGTTGAATTGTTCTATTTGCTTGATATTGATTAGGGGATCTATATTTTGAATGTCCACTTGATATATCCATTGGTTCTGGTTTTGGATAATTGGGTTTTGTAAACTGGTTTGAATATTGTTGAGGTTTATAATATTGTTGAAAGGTTTTGTGATTGGAATTTTGTGGGGTTCTAAAATTATTAAAATTTTGAGGTGGTCTTGGATAATTAAAATTATTTGGAGATTGGTTGTAAAAATTATTTGAAGGTGTCCTGAAGTTAAAATTAGGTGAAATATTCCTAGTTGGTATTTGGTTATATGAAATATTCTGTCTCTGATGTGGGTTATTTTGTGGCTTTGAGATTGAACCAACATTTCCGTGAAGTTTGAATGGTTGATTATTAACTATGTGAATTTTATTATTTTTCATATAGTTGATATTTTGTTCTCGCAAACAATAGCTAAATGCTTCTGCTAGTGAACTGGGTCGCATTGCCCTTATGATTGACCCTAAAGGTTCCTTAAGGCCAGATAGGAATGTGTTTAGACACATTTGCTCATAGAGTGTTTGTTTAGATTTAACAACGTTATTATCTGTTTCATGGATTTTAATATGGTTTATTATTGTAGAATATATATCTATTATTTTAGAATAAAAACTTTCAACTGTTTCATTTATTTGGGTCATAGAATGTAAATCTTTAATTAAACTAGTTTAATTTCTTTTATCGGAATAGTGAGTCGTTAAATTATTTTTTATATCAGTCCATGTCAGTGGAGTCCCGTACATGTTTAAGACGTCGTTGGCTGGTCCAACTATCTTATTCCGTATTGCCCTTAATATAATTTTAGCGTAACTTGTACCTTCAATATCCTTCATTAAACTAAGAATTTCTTCGACATTGTCGATAAAGTCATACAGACTTCTAGTATTTCCCTCGAATCGAGGTAAATCCTTAATTGCGTCGGGTATACGCAAGTGATTAAAAATCGCGTTATTCGCGTCTGGATTCATTTTGAGTGAATTTAATTTAAATGATACTAAATTATTACTTTTAATTTTAATATGTTCTAAACTTATACCGTAATCCGCGGTATGTTTTGGTTGAGTGATACACGAATTCTTCAATTTACCAAGTTTTTTAAAAGGTGGGAACATAAAAGGAAATAACTATATAAAGGATAGCGAATATAACAAAATATAAGACTTACCAGACCAAACTGCCGATTATTGCCCAATACCAGTTGTTCATCGCCCCGTTGTGACGTCAATAATATTTAAACACCAATATGCCGTTGATGTTGAAATTTTTGTGAATTGAATACCACAACTATAGTTATTTTCTGTTTATGATTTTTACTTTTTTCACTTTTATGCGATGCACTTGAATAAATTTTCTTGATATTTTTCTATATATATATAGATTAGGATAGAAAATTTTCACAATTTATATCACAGTAAACGAAATTTTCGTTTAAAAGTTTCCACACACTTTTGTTTTAAATTATTTTATTCTCTTTCACTTATTTACTTTTTCGTTATCTACGTTTATATACTTCTACTTTATTATATTATTTTATTTTGTTATATACTTTTTGGTTTACTTTATATTATGTATATATTATTATTGTTATTTTTGTATATTATTTTTAAAATTTACGATAAATACTTTTATTTTTATATATTGATATTTAAAAATATCAATCCTATCAACTGCGCCAGTTAAGTATTATCACTTGGTAAAGAAAACTATTTAATATATTTTTAATGTTCTTTATTAGAAGGTTCGTGATAAACTGACTTATCATATATGGAAAAATGATTTACATGGTATTTAGAAGTGCTACGTTAACAAATAATTAATTATAATTATAATTCTAAGAATTGTATATTAATGTATCAAATAAAATTATCATTAAAGAATTTAGCTTACGTTATAATAAATGATGGGAACAAAATAGTAATTTAATATAATTTAGTTTAAATGAAATTAAATACAGGATGTTGTTGCGATAACGTAACTCGCGCCTTTTATCTGAACTTCAACAGTGTTAACAAGTTTTTTACCTTCCGAATCGCACGTGGGCGATTGTGTCGTTTTTTTTGCTATCGGATTACTTTACCGGTATAATTTTTGTCATATTAAAAACCGCTCATAATGAGTGACGACGAAGGGAAAATCACTGTGGACAAGCAGCGTACAACAAATATTTACAGAGTGTCGGTAAAATATTCCACGTTCAATCAGGACGATCCCGAAATATGGTTCAAGCAACTCGAAGCGCAGTTCGAATTAAGTGGAGTGACGGTTGACAAAACCAAGTACGGTCACTTGGTGGCAGCTCTTGATCCAGAAATAATAAGATGCGTCCGCGACACGGTGTTAAACCCTCCCGAAAAAGACAAATACGTTTCTCTGAAGGCGACCATAATCAGCAGACTATGTGAATCAGCACGGGGCAAATTAAACCGCCTGCTGTCCGGTCTCCAGCTCGGAGACAAGAAACCATCACAGTTGTTGCGCGAGATGCAAGCATTATCGGTGGATGAAATAACCGAATCAATGTTACGAACGTTATGGCTGCAGCGGTTACCTTCAAGCATCCAGGACATTCTGTCGAGCATGGAGGATTTCGAACTGGAAAAAATCGCCGCAACAGCAGACAAAATAATGGAGATTCACAGGCCCACTGGCATCTATAACATCTCCAATTCACAAATTACGACTAACGAGGCCGAACACCCACTGTCAGCCAGCATCAACGCGCTAACAAAACGTTTTGACGATTGGGTGAAAAGCGAAAGGAAATCCCGGGACGACAATCGGGGAAGCTCCGATACGGTCCGGCGTCCGCGCAGCAAAACTCGATCGGATTCACACGTCAGATCTTTCCCAAATTGCTGGTATCACTTTAAGTTTGGCACAAACGCCAAAAAATTCAACAAACCGTGCAAGTTCGAACAGGATCGGATTACGCCCGGGACGGAAAAACAATAGGCTCTTCACTCTTCGCGTCAAGTGACAGCAGCCATTCATGCCGCCTAATTGTAATCGAAACGGTAACAAAACAGCAATTTCTGATCGATACGGGAGACGAACTGTCCGTCGTACCCCCAACGTCACGATAAAAAACAACAAAGTCAAATCTAAAATTATTCGCCGCAAATTCTACATCAATAGACACGTTTGGCACGAAGGAATTGGTCTTAAATTTGGGCCTACGTTGAGCATTCACATGGAAGTTCACAATCGTAAACGTTGATAGATGCATCATCGGAGTAGAATTCCTACTAAACTACGGTCTACTAGTCGACGTTAAGGGCAAGATGTTGATCGACCCGTTGACTTCTCTGTCAATATCCGAAACCCCCGTTGCTTTGCTCTCATATCAACTGACAACAGTCAAATTGGACACTAATAAACCACAAATTCGCAATCTGCTGCAGAATTACGGACCAGTCTTACGCGAGACACCACCGCTCAACACGATCAAGCCAACCATGTTCAGCAAAGGTACGACGCCTCATCACTAGGCTCACTTCAGGCTAGTCCCCTACATATCACAAGGAAAAAGGACGGCGGATAGAGACTATGCGGGGACTACCGCGAATTGAATCGAAAAACGAAGCCCGATCGGTATCCAATACCATTTTTAACCAACTTCAGTCATCAACTCGACGGCTGCCAATATTTCTCAAAAATAGACCTCGTGCGGGCGTATCACCAGATCCCGATCAGCGAGGATGACATCGAGAAGGCAGCAACGTGTACCCCGTTTGGTTTGTTTGAGTTCCCCTGTATGACGTTTGGAATGCGGAATGCGGCTCAAACATTCCAACGGCTATTTCACTCAATTTTCCGCGACACGAAATTTACATTTCCGTACATTGACGACATTTTAGTCTGAAAAACAGATAAGTTTCCTGGGATTCGATATAGCAGCCGCGGGCATTTGTCCGGCCCACTCTCGGGTAGAATCAATAACGAATTTCTCACGGCCAACAACCACTAAAGGCGTCCAGCGATTCTTAGGTATATTAAACTATTATCGCATTTTCCTTCCCGGCGCGGCTCAGGACCAAACAAAATTGTACGAGTTTCTCAAAGGCAAGAAGAAGAACGACAACAGCAACATCACTTGGTGCGACGACTCAAACCAAGCGTTCGAGCAATGTTTAGACGCCTAGAAGAGGCCGTTCAATTAGTTCACCCATCGTCGGAACACAAATTGGCGATCATGGTCGACGCATCAAATCAAGCGATCGGAGCAGTAGTACAGCAACAAACAACAAAGGGATGGCAAACTTTAAGCTTCTTTTCACGAAAGCTCACAAACACGAAGAAAAATTACAGCACGTACGACAGGGAGTTGTTGGCAGTGTACGCAGCGATTAGACACTTAAAACACTTCGTCGACGGCCGGGAATTTATCCTATACACCGACCATAAACCCCTCACGTTCGCCCTGAATCAAAACCTGGAGAAAGCATCACCCCGACAGTGCAGGCATCTCGATCTGATAGCACAATTTACGACCAGCATACAGCACATTTCCGGTAAGGATAATGTAGTAGCGGATGCTCTGTCTCATGTCGATGCACTGACGATTACAAGCAGCATAGATTATTCGCGCATGGCGGACGAACAACAAGACGACGATCTCAAAGCACTGATCGAAAAAAACAACAGCCTAAAACGGGACGGACAAATATTTGTAATGCGATGTTTCAACTGATACTCCAAGGCCATACGTTCCCGAAGCATTTCGACGTCAGGTATTCGTAGTATTTCACAATGTATCGCATCCGGGGATACGAAGTTCAACCAAACTGATCAGGAGCAAGTTTGTGTGGCCAGCGCTCAACAAAGACGTACAGCAATGGGCAAAATATTGCGCAAACTGTCAAAAGTGCAAAATTTCAAAACACGTGAAAAGTCCGTGTGGTAACTATCCCATCGTTAGCAAACGGTTCTCGGAGATACATAGTCGGTCCGTTTGAACCGTCCGAAGGACGGCGCTATTGTCTAACCATCATATATCGATTCACCCGATGGCCAGAGGCCACTCCGATGCCGGATATCAAGGCCGGAACCGTCGCGGATACTCTACTGAAAACATGGATTAGTCGGTTTGGAGTCCCATTGGTTATCGTCTCCGACAGAGGAACTCAGTTCGAATCAGAACTATTCTCTAGTCTAGCCAACCCCTACCTGGGTTTCAACGCAAACGCACTACGGCCTATAACCCGGCATGCAACGGGATGGTTGAACGGTGGCACCGCAGCTTAAAAACGGCTATAATGTGTGTCAACGACGGATCAGATCATTGCCACTCGTACTGTTAGGTTTGAGAACCGCTTTTCGGGACGATTTCGAGGCTACATCAGCTGAGTTGGTGTACGGCGAGAAATTACCCCTGCCCAGAGATATGATACAGCCATCAACATTTACAACTCAAAATCAGGTTGTCTCACAAATTCAAGAATTTTTCAGGAATATCCAGCCGACAGCGCCATCACGACACGTCAGCAAACCAAAAATCTTTGTCTTCAAGGATCTCGCGACGTGCTCACACGTACTAGTTCATACGGATGCATTACGCAGGGCACTACAGCCTCCGTACCAAGGCCCTTACGCGGTATTGCGCCGGTCGAAGAAATATTTCACAGTCAGGACGTCGAGCCGAACATTTCATTGGATCGGTTGAAACCTTGTTTTATCGAGGGTTACGAGCATGAAAGGGCGGAAAAGACCGAACTGACAACTGGTGCTGATAGTGCAGACAAACATCCCGACAATCCTTCGGTTCCAGAATCAAACGTGCCATGTTATAACAAAAAAATGGGTGGACATTCAACCTGGACAAGCCGTCAGAAAAGAAACCGGTTGCTACAACACGATCAGGGCGCAGCATCAAACTACCCTCTCGTTACGACTGATCGTTCCCTGCGTTCACTAAGGGTGGGGTAGTGTAGCGGTACAGAGTATCCGCTGGTAAAACAGAATCGTTTTCGGTTTTCGCGGTTCAAAGGGTCCGCTAATATCACAATCTGTTTGCAGTCCAGATATCGGCCATCAGGGTTCTATCTTGTCGCTTTTCTGTTTTTGACAGAAAGGAAGTGTTAATATAAAAGAAAAAAAAGAAAAATATTTAAGGTGTTGACATCTAGTAGATTAATATTAAACTAATGTCAATTGTATTTGTACTTGTACTGGTGTATAGGGTTTTTCATATATCATGTAATCTTGTTTTCATGTCACTGAATAAAAGTACAGTTCTAGTTTTTCCTTTGTATAAGGTACATGTGTTTTTTCATATTTGTGCTCTGGAATAATAAATTAACAACAGGTTATGGGCCCAGAACACGCAGCAATAATAAATAAAATTATTAATACAAGTATAAAGTTGGCGTGTGCATAAAATTGATAGAAATAAAATCAAAACTAAAATTAGAAGAAAATGGCTACCAGTGGTGAATACAAAATAAATGTCGATAAATTAGAAGGGCCTGATGACTGGGCAAAATGGAAATGGCATATTTCTATGGTGTTGCGTTCATATGCACTTGAAGAGATTATTAATGGTAAACGCGAATGTGTCAAATTAAAGGCGGACTCAACAAATGAAGAAAAGCAGTATACGCGGAGTGGCAGAAGGACGATGCGAAAGTTGCAAGTGTGATTGCAAGCGCGTTAAGCAAACCAGTTGCTAAGCTCGTGTTGACTTGTAACAATGCGAAAGAAATCTGGGACAAATTACGGGCGCGATTTGAACGTAGTAGTACGCAACGTCTGAATATGCTAACTGAAGCCTTTTTCCGAGTAAAAAGAGACGAGAAAGAAGATATTAGCACACATGTCGCTAAATTGCAAAAGTTGTTCGTAGATTTAAATGACGAATTAACAAAACATAACGAAAATATCCTGTCTGAGCGAATATTGAATGGCCGGATTTTATCGACATTGGGAAAGGAATATGATAATTTTAAGGATCTTTGGGACACGATTTCATCAGGAAAACAAAGTTTGAATCTACTCATCGAGAAACTTTGTACGATTGAACTACGTGATCAAAGCAAAATAGAATCATTAACAACTGCATTCGTCGCATCTGGTGAATATAAAAAGAAACGAAACACGAATAAAACAAAAATGTATACGGAACGGGCAAAACAAAAATTTCCTTGCAATAAATGCAAGCAATTGGGCCATTGGGCAGCAGAGTGTCCACAAAAGAATGTAGGTGGAAGCACAATTAAGCAGCACAACAAACAGCAAGGTAATAACGCTGTATTTACTTCACATGTCATGGGCGCATCAATTAGAAGTTACATCGATGCAAATAAGTGGTATTGTGATAGAGGCGTTACGAAGCATATCACTCCCAACAAGCAATATTTTAAGTCATATACAGTGAATTTGTCATACCTGAAGTAATCTCACTTGGAAAACAAGATGCGAATATGGATGCGTTTAGTCAAGGGACAATAAAGATTCAAGTTCAACGAAACAACAATTGGTATAATGCTGAATTGGAAAAGGTTTTATATGTTCCTGATGCGAGTGCGCATTTGTTTTCTGTCAACGCAGCAGCATTAAATGGTTACAGTACGATAATCGATGACAGAGGTGTTATAATTCGTGAAAAAATGAATGGAAATACCGTAATAACTGGTTATATGGAAAATGAATTATATATGCTTGATATGCGTGTTGTAAAACCAGAACGAAACGTACAAGTGAATTTTGTGAAATCATACGAAACACTGCAAGTGTATCACGAGAGGTTTGGTCATCAAAATAAACAGCATATAAAGAATGTTTTGAAACAAATGAACATTAAAGTGGAAAATGACAATGAAGAATTCTGTGATGGATGTGCTCTAGGAAAAATGCATAAGCTACCATTCAAGCAACGGATAAATCGTCCGACAGTTACTGGAGAATTGATCCACGCAGATGTCAATGGACCAATGACCACAGAGTCGTTTGGAAGAGCACGTTATTACGTTGTTTTTAAGGATGATTTTAGCAAGTTTCGGAGAATTTTCTTTTTGAAACACAAAAGTGAAGTATGTAATGTGCTGGAACAATTTTTAAATGAAGCTAATGCAAATGGACATGTTGTCAGGCAATTCAGGTGTGATGGAGGTAAAGAGTTTGACAATAAGAGAGTTGTTGAATTGCTCGCAAGCAGAGGAATAGAACAATGGATTCCACCGCCTTATACATCTGAGCAAAACGGTGCAGCGGAACGCGAAAATAGAACTATTGTTGAAGAAGCACGGTCTATGTTGAATCCAAGCAAATTACCGAAAGGATTGAGGGCAGAAGCCTGTAACACCGCAGCATATTTATTAAATCGCACTGGGAAATCGTCAGTTCAGAATAAAGCCCCTTATGAATTGTGGTATAGTCGGACAGTAGGAAGACTTGATCATCTAAAAATTTTCGGCACTGGATGCTACGTTTATATAAATAAGAGTTTCTGCTCGAAGCTTGATGACAAAGCAGTATTCGGACATCTTGTTGGATATGTCAATGACAAAGATGGTTTTCGAGTCTGGATCCCTTCTAAAAGGAAAGTAGCCATGAGCCATGACGTGAAATTCAAGCCAGAAGTCGTTTGCAATTTGCGCAGCAATAATGCGGTATTTGATGTTTGTAAAGAAGAAGTTTTGGACCAAAATTCGTCAAAATTGTCATCTGAAATAAGAGAAGAGCCGAAAAAGGTCAGATACCAAGACAAGGGAAATCAAACTCAGAGGGAGTTTTTTACGTCGTCCACTTCTGAAGAAAGTCGGGATTACGACGAATATGGCGAGACAGAAAATTCAACTGCAATGGAGCAAACGAGTGAATCAACACAAAATAGTAAGGTGTTTTCTATAGAAAATCGAAAAAGCGAAAGGCAACGAAGAAAACCAGCTTGGATGGAAGGTGATGAATTTTCAATGATGGCAGGAGTTGCTGTTGAATATCAAGATCCAAACTCATTCTCTGAAGTTCTGAAGTCGAATGAGAAGGAGTATTGGATGCAGGCGATTCATGAAGAGATTAAATCTCTGAAACAAAATGAAACTTGGATATTAGTTGAACGACCAAAGGAAGCACAAGTTTTTAAAAATCGCTGGGTTTTGCGTCAGAAGATCGCGAGTGACGGAAGTACTCGTTTCAAAGCTCGATTAGTAACGAAGGGCTATGTACAAACGCAGGGAATCGACTACGAAGAAACATTCAGTCCTGTGGCGCGATATGACACTATACGAACTTTGTTAGCTGTAGCGGTTGCTAATAAAATGAAACTGGAACAGTTCGACGTGAAAACTGCCTTCCTGAATGGTTATCTGAAAGAAGATGTGTATTTAGAACAACTAGAAGGTTTTGGTGACGGTACTGGTAGAGTATGTCTGTTGAAAAGAAGTTTGTTCGGGCTAAAGCAAGCGCCACGATGTTGGAACAAACGGTTCATGGAATTCATGAAGAAAGCAGATTTTAAAAACAGTGTTGCAGATCCTTGTCTCTTTTATCGAAAGCGCAATAAAGTTCAATTGTATGTAGCAAATTTATATCGATGATGGTCTAGTTGTCGGTAGTGAAGAGAAAGAAATTGCTGAGTTTTTAAGAATTTTACGACAAGAATTTAATACTACGACTGGTTCTCTCGATAATTTTCTTGGTATGAAAATAGAGCATCGGGAAAATGGACCAATTGTTGTTAGCCAAGAAAAGTACACAAGGAAAATACTGGAGAGATTTCGAATGACAGAATCAAACGCTGTCTCAACTCCCATAGGCCGTGAAGAAAGTGATCACAATGAAGCAGTGTCACCTGATGTACCTTATCGTGAAGCAGTGGGTTGTTTGATGTATCTTACAACAGCGTCTCGTCCAGACATCGTTTTTGCAGTAAATAAAGCTGCACGAGCTATGGAGAAACCAACTGTTCAAGATTGGAATCAAGTTAAACGTATATTTCGGTATCTGAAAGGTACTGTAAAGCACGGTATAATATATGACAAAGAAGAAGACAAGACGACAATACGTTCTACGACCGGGAGAGTAGCAATGTTTTCCGGTGGAGCCATATCATGGACTAGTCAGCTGCAGAGGGTGATAGCAACATCCACAACTGAAGCAGAAATTATATCAGCTAGTGAAGGAGCGATGGAATTGATTTGGTTACGACGTTTATTATCCGAATTGATTGAAATGCTAGTCATCTCTGACACTTTATACTGACAATGCTAGTGCTGTAAAATTAGCGAAGAATCCAGAATTTCATCGAAGGTCAAAACATATTGAAATTCGATATCTGTATGTACGGGAGAGATTCTTGAATGGTGAAATTAAATTGGAGCACATCGGTGGAAAGAATCAGTTAGCTGATTTATTGACGAAGCCGCGTGAACGTGTTCGATTTGTTTTTCTTTGTGAAAGGATCGCTGTACGGAAAAATGAAATCGTGTAATCATCAAAAGCATCTTTAGTTTTTCCTGTTTATCTGTTTGAAGGAAGTGTTAATATAAAAGAAAAAAAGAAAAATGTTGAAGGTGTTTGACATCTAGTAGATTAATATTAAATTAATGTCAATTGTATTTGTACTTGTACTTGGGTAAAGGGTTTTTCATATCATGTAATCTTGCTTTCATGTCACTGAATCAAAGTACAGTTCTAGTTTTGCCTTGGTATAAGGTACATGTGTTTTTTCATGTTTGTGCTCTGGAACAATAAATTAACAAAAGAAAGAGACCAGCCATTATATATCCAAAAACGACCACGAAAAGTAGCGTCTTAAGAATAAAAATAAAATCATTTTTTGATCCGAGTAAAACCAGTTTTCGAGTTAAAACGAAATCGCTAACCCATTAAGCGTAATAATTTTGTAACGTTTGCTATTTAAATATTAGTTAAACTAAATAAAACTTTTGTAAGTGTAAAACAAACGCTTCGGTTTTTTATTGAATTATATTGTGGAAGGTGCATCGGCCGCCATTACAACGAGCACGCCACTCATATATACGGACGAGATTACGATCATCGACCACCATCACCACGAATCGTTGCGATTTTTGGTCTTCCCCTAATATTCCAATTTTATGGAACATTTTTTGTACGGCAATGGAACTAATAAATCTGGCCCTTTCAGTAAATCGGAATTTAACGATGTTCCGTTTACTTCTGCTGCTGCATCCCACACTAATCGAATTTTTGCATGGCTTATTAGGATTTGTATCTGTGAAAATAGGTAAGTACCATGTTCGTCTCATTTAAGGCTGGCTCCCTCTCAAGTTTCCTTTCCAAACAGGCTAGCAGCCTCACAGCCGTTAGGTAGCTTTTAGGAAAAGCAACGGTATCGCTCTGCCACAACAATCCGGTTTCGTAAAAATTACCAACTTTTAGTGTAGTTCTCTTCATAGTTTTCCTTCGATTCAATCAATTTCTCTGGGATTTTAACACTGAAATTTTCTAGGAAGAAAAACTCTTTTACATCGTCAGCGGTCGGTAACCGATTTTCAAAGAACCGAAGGCTGAACGAGTTTCTCTTGGTTATCTAGCTTTGAATGGTTAGCCAATTTTCGTTCATGCACGAGTTAATTTGACACTTGCGTTCTTCAACCACCTTCAATCGGCAATATATTGTCTCTTCATTTATCTCTCGATTAAAAGCGGACAAAGTTTTGTTTGTCTTAATATCAGCTGAAGTCACCATTTTATTATCGTTTACACTTTGCACATCATTAGACCGATCTCCCGAATTGACCGATTGTTGGACTCGATATTTTCAATGATCTTCATCAGAAATGCTACAAATAAAAAGGTTGAGTACAATTCAATTTCAATTATCAACAACAATGTTATTAGTAAGAACACAGGACCAACCCTGGACCGTCCCAAATGCATGATGTTTTCTTTTAACCGTTACGACTTAGTACTTCTCTTTTGTGTCTAGCACGTGTTAATTCAAAAAAATGTCTACTTGCCATCCTATACTGCCATCTATCGGCTTCATTTCATACAATAAAATATTTTCAAATAACACGCAAGTTCACCATCAAAATTTGTTTATTATCAAACTGCCATAGTGATACCCGTCACATTTTAATGTCCAAGTTTAATCGATAATTTTCCAAATATTTAGCTACACATTTACAATTTAACACAAAAAAAAAATTAAAAAAATGGCTGAGATTACAGCAAAACAAGTACGAATTTCGAAAGATGATCCGCTGCATAAATGTGACCAACCCGAAAATGATTGGAATTCAAGTTGTAATCCAAGTTATACGAATTTTGTTATGCCATAGTAAGTATATATAGTGCTCTAGTAATAATGTATTCCACCAAAAATGTAATGTTTAATATCCTATTTCCAGTGATAGCGTTTGCCGCCGACGACATCAAGCTGTAAAACGTAAATATGAACGGCAATTTTTATACGAATTGGAAATGCAAGAAGCTATGCAGGCATCGGCATACGATGCAATGAGATTTCATCGGCATTTTGCCATTACTACACTGTGGCCACCGTTACATACCCGCAAGGAGATTGAATACGTCCTGAATAATATGTTCAAATTGATGAATAAACAAGAAAAGCGTCTACAGGAATTACTTTTATACAACGTCTTATAAATTCAATATTGTTGTAGTTTTATTCCAAATAAATATAAAAATAAATTAAATTTTGTGTATATATATATTAGGGGGCTGGTGCAGCGGCTTCGGCGAGAACTTCTGCTTCAGCTGCATCTTCTGCTGGTGCATCTTCTACTGCTGGAGTAGATGCTGGGACCTCTGGTGCGGGTTGATTTTGTGGCGTGGTCGGCCGTGCAATTGTTTTCTCTGTCGGCCTTTTTCGTACGTACATTATTTTCTTCACCTTCTCAGGTTTTTTCTCCAATGGATTCATCAACCGATATTCAGGCGGTTTTTCATCCTCCTTGTATAAATGATCGGAGAAATAAACCCTCCGAAGTCGTAAATTAGCATGAATTTGTACGGCCACGGTTTCAACATAATTTGTGCCATAAGCCCGTCGCGTAAAATCAGCTAAATTCATTTGGATTTGATTCCAACCGGGTGCCAAACCGATCGGCATATTCGTACAAAATGGTTTGACACGAGTTGTCGTCTGATAGTTGGAGATACGAAAACGACGCCACATATTCCGGTCATCAAGTATTTGGACTTCAAAAGAGAAGTATTTCTTCAAATTTTTCATGATTATGATAAGAAATGGAAGCTTTACGGCTAGAGATGTTAGTGGCGCTTGAGGTGGCGTTTTAATAAATGTTGTTGCAACATTTGCGCCCATCATTTCAAATACAATCGATTCTATATCATCATCTGTCATCCGTTTAATGTGACCATTGGAAACCTTTTTCGATTGCAATTTGTGATTAATTAGAGCCAAATCTTGACCTATGCACGCACAATATATATTTACCTTTTTTCGCCATATTGCCAATGGATCAGTACCAAGACTATAAAATATGGAAAGGAAGCCTTTCTGATATACATTCCGAAACATTTTTCAAATTCCAGGTAGAAAAATATGAATATAAAATAAAAATATCTAAAGGCAGCCTGCTTTATTCGCCTTGCTACTCAACATTGAATAGTTTATTATAATTAAAACCCAGAGCTTTCATCTAGTAGGGTAAGGGTAAGTTTCAGCTCAACAACCCAGTTAACATTTTTAAAATAACAACAAGCTTATTACGATTAGTGGCTCAAACGGAAAGTTTAATGTTGCAAACATACCTTTGAGTAATTGTTGTTTTATAATTTGACCGCATACGTTAGATCCCCATCAAAGATTTATTTTGAATCTGCCACCCAACAGGTTTCTTCTCACCTCTCGCGAATGATAAAATAAAACAATAAACTTATGTTACATATTTTTGGTTTATTTGTAAAACGTAATTTTTTGTTTGCCTTTGAACACTATTTCACTATTTAATTAACATCAACATACTATTGTGATGAACGGTTAAAAACTATATCATTATTTTATGGAAGTCAAAATATTTCTACTGTGTACATAACATTAATATTTAATGGTTTCGGTGGAGTTTTGCATTGAAGAAGGAATATAAAATCAAATCGAAATTTTTACATTGGCACATTTCATCTAAAAAAGGAAGACAAAATTGTTAAAATATGTGATCCCGATTTGATTTTACTGGAGAAAAAATTACCGAGTATTATATTGTTTGATTATATTCAATCTGGTAGTTAACATGTTAAAGTTTATACGATGTCATAAGAAAAAGTACGTAAATCGCCTAAATGTCTACTATACATGTGTCTAGACTAAAAAGTTGCTCAATCGTGTTTGGTTATAAATAACAGGTTGCTCTGTAGTATAATTATAAACTAAATTACTACAATTAAATTCATACACACTATCTAATTATACAAATTAAGCGTATAATAAATTAAATTATGGATTTTTGTTTTACAATTAAGTTCCCAAATTATATTTTATCAATCTCACCCCCCATCTCCCATTAGGTATACATATTTGGTTTGTGTTTTGCTCAATATTTTATTAGTATTTGGCACATAACAAAAAATTTAATGGAAGTTCTTCTTACGCTTCTTGTCCCCTCCTTCCAGGGAGAGATGACGACGACGACTAAATTAACACGACGATATACAAATAATTTTTCTAATAAAAATTAAAAATATCACATTGATTTTTCATTTCATTTTCATCAAATTTTTGATTATTTTACATTAATTAATTTAAATAACTAAACGAGAAAAATGATGTAGCATCTATTTTCTGGGGTACAAATGATTTAAAATCGCGTAATAATGTACCGAAGCGGCAAGCACAACAAATAAATGCCAAATTGCGTGTGCAAACGGTATTTTACCATCCGATTTAAAAAATATAACACCTAAAATATAAATTATGCCGCCAATTTTTAGCTCAGTCATGCCACTAAATTCATGACCAATTATGATTATGATTAGTGATGGGCCAACACCCATTACTAGGTACAGCAAAGTTTCCAAACACTTATATCTTTCGTGATAAATCTGTTGGTATAGTATACCAAGTCCAGCCAGGAGCCATATTAACCAACGCATTATCAGTAGTACGGTCGGATGTGCAGGTGGGCTTAAACTAAGCCATGGGAAGTACGATCCGGCGATAAATACATAAATCATAGCACGATCACATCGATGCAGTACATCTTTTAAGTGCCTGCAAAAAAAAAAAAAAAAAAACGATGTTCAGATTTAGTAATTTCCATCAAACTACAACCAACCGAATCGCGCTCACCTGTGTTTTGTACAGTAAAATACGCCATGAAAAAATGTCGACACACAAAACAATAATATAAGTGCTGAACCATAAACTAATGCGGACCATGTTTGATCAACGGACCTACTGCGCCATAATAACATGACTGCCGCTAATATCGACGGCAACACCCAAACACCGTGGGTTATCACATTTGCTAAATGTTCGATCTGAAAATAGAATTAGAATCTAGATTAAATTATTAAACTCAAACAAAAAAAAAAATTAATAAATTCGATAAATTGAATTACAATCGACTAGATTAGAATTTCAAACAGTAATAATCATAATTATACTAACTGACCCAATTAACTATTCAAATATTTTTTGCGTCATATACACAATGTGACCTGGTCACGATTACTTGATTAATTTTTGAATCGACTTTGTTTAAAGGTATTTTACATAAAAGGTTATGGTTGATATTTTTAATGTTGATAACAACTGACCAAACTAAAATATAGTGTAACTATGTATAAACCAAAATTTAAACCACAGACACAGGAATCGGTATACGAGTAAAGTCAGATTAGGTATGGTACTGTTGTTATCACCAGGAAATGCGTTTGTTTATATGGAAAAATTTAAGAGGAGGAAAAAACTGTTCTGTGAAGATTCACCGTCAAGGTGACATCACTGAATTTTTAATTTATTATAAGAAATTGCTGTTATTTTTCTGGAGGTCGACTCGTGGTAGTATTAACATGTCTGCTGTAAATAAACGATTCGTCAGATTTATTCAAGTTCGAATTCTTGCTACTGTGACATAAACACGTCGCATCGGCCACAAAATTAGAAATAATGGCGCATTCAAATAATTGAGGCCTTACTAAAAGACAAGTTGGATGGCCCAGCGATAAACTAGATTCTTAGATACTTTCAACAATAATTTTAACCACAACAGGCATATTGTTTACTCTTCTACTTAAGTGGACTGTATTAATAAATCTTTCGTTAATTTCTTGTTACTTTTATTTTTTTAGTTTTAACTTAGGAGGACGCTTATAACAATTTCAACCTTTTTCTTCTCCTTCCTTTTACATACACTCTATTTTAGAACACACCATCAAGATGGCGACTTAATTCAACATAGTGTTACCAAAAGTAACTTTTCAACGTAATTCAAAATAGTGTTACCAAACGCAACCTTTTATTAGTTTTCAGAATGTCCGCTACATAACACATTTCACTTCGATTTTCCTAACAAATTGTTCTTTAATATATTTCTGGAAAAGATCCAAGTTATAACTCATCAATTGTTTAGAGGAAGAATGAATTATTCTTAAAAGTGAAGTAAACAATTTCTGTGGCGAAGGAATGACGTGAATAGGCGAACTATCGAATTCATGAACCTTCGTTCGTTCGTTCGTTCATTCCTTCTGTTAATTTGTCTAATTAATCGTATTCCTCAAATATGTCGTTAGTTATCGTTCGTTTCGTGTTCCTTCGATTTGTCATTCTCGAAACGAACGATCGAACGAAAGAAGACCACCATGAAACCGTATTCACAGCAATACAGATGCAAACAAATAGCCTAGAACTCCGCCGCAGTCGGTACCAAGCTCGATTGTGAAGTGCCTAATAAGACCTCCAACTTCTTTGGGTGAACTGTGGGAACAACAATCCAGAAGCCTCTGTCCTTAAATTGAGCAGCGTTTTGGCCTGCGCCTAACACCAAAGGGGCTATATCACTTGGCAGAAGGTATAAAATGCCCAATAATTGCTGTCAAGATACAGCAACGGCAATGGATAAAACAACATGTGTTACTATCCCAGGTGGTACACTTGCCTTGCAGCAAAATCCACACTCTTCGGATTACGGAAGATATTAAAACAAGAAAGAAAATTCAAATGATGAGAGTGATACCCCTCAACTAGCAGTAACAACGAGTTACTGCACGCAAAGAATCTAGAAGAGAAAACAACAGAGAGCATAAAATCTGTAGATATACCATTTAACCACTACACAGATGAGGATGACCTAAAAAGAGAAACCGATTGGATCTAGAAGAAAAAAAAACCTCGAAGAAAGTTAAAAGGAGGAAAGCTGAATCTTCAACGGAATTCAAGCACTCTGAGCAGATAAGCAAATAACTTCATAAATTAATATTGTGAGCATATCAAGCCATCCTGAAATCCAAACGGCCTTAAACAATGACGTGTAGAAAATAAACAATTCGGACCCTGACACTTACCGGAAGTTAACCATGACCGTGATTCACAAGAGATCAAGTTGAATGTACCAATAAAAAATTCCCAACAATTGAAAGATGAACTAGAACTACTTATTGAAATAATACAATCTACACCCCATGAGAGTTCGCCGATCATTAAAACTAATAAGAAATTCGAAAAAACTTATCCAGTGAAAGTAAGAGAGGTGGTCAAAGAAAAACGTAGGGCACGTTAAACCTGGCAAATTAATAGGTCTACAGAAAACAAGACAAAACCTAACAACTGATGTAATAAACTAAAATCAATTATTAATGAAGTCACTAATGAAAATGGTATTCTAAAATGATATTGGGATGAAGTTCTGGAATTTGTCAAATTTGGATGGAACTTGACTATTCATTCGCTTATGGTAGGAAACGACAGGATCAAACTATCCTTAAACGCCTTATACTAGAACTATATCCAAAAATCATTTTTGAATCCCATTTCAATTACGCATACCAAATTTCACTAGAATCGGTTATGGAATAGCCAAGTTCCAACTTAGTTGGCCATCATATTCAAGAACTTTATCCAAAGGTCATTTTAGATTCCCATTTTCATCGCGCATACCAAATTTAACTAAAATCGGTTTAGAAATAGCCAAGTTCCATACTAGTTGTCCATTTTCATAGCGCATATCAAATTTCACTAAAATCAGTTAAGAAATAGCCAAGTTCTATCTTACTTGGACATATACCAGAACCTAAAATTAAAATCATTGTATATAGAATCCGATTTCCAACGCACATGTAAAATTTCATCGTAATCGGTTGAGGAATAGCCAAGTTCCATCCAAGTTGGCCATATTCCAAAAATGCATCTAAAAATCATTTCAGAATCCGTTTTCCAAGACGCATGCCAAATTGTATGTCCAGTTTGTTCGGAAACCGGTTCATCTCCATACAGCCCTAATTCACATGTCCTCTTATAGAGGCCTTTCGTTTTCTATGGCATAATTGTTATGTTCTCTCAGCGAGCGAGCCCTTTCGTTCGTTAAGGGTTAACGAAATTAATGAATGACATGATGGAAACTTGGTTCCGTTCCTCCGTTCAATAATATTGACAAATCTCCATTTTAAGCATTTGAAAAACAAGTCCAGCCAATTTTCCATCCATGATACTTTTAAATGGGGTTCTCTTGAAAATTGCTAGAATGTTCGTTGTGCTTGTCCGCACAAATGCAAATAATTAATTTTTTTTGCATTTAAATTTAAGAAAATTGGTACCTGCACCACATTCACTTCAAAAAATCTGGCCACCCTAACTTATACTAGTATATTAAATGATTTAATATAAAGTACACTATACACTATAGTGTACTACTACTTTCACTATAAATTTACATACTTTGGCAAAAAACACTTCTGTTGAGTAAGGTAAATGCGTTTTTTCAATTTAGTGTAATTACCCTGATTAATGGCCAAGTTTGATTCTGAGTTTTCTCTGGAACAGATTTTCTGCTGGAATTTTTCCGTTATTTAAAGGTGTAGCTCGAGTACCGCCTTCATTTTCCATTGCTTTTAACTTATCCTTGAAAGTCTGCACATAATGTTCTGCCTGCCCGTTTGTCGCTGGATTGTATGGTGCAGTGAACTTTTGAAAAATTCCTCGTTCTGAACAAAAATTAATAAACTTTTCACTTTTAAAAATGGTAGCATTGTCCGATACCATTACCTTTGGAAATCCATGGTAGGCAAAAATTGATTTTAACTTTTCAATTGTTATTTCGGTTGTAGGGCTACAGTTTGTAATTGCGATTTCTGGCCACTTCAATTTTGCATCAACTACAATTAGAAAAAATTGTCCCTTGTACGGTCCTGCATAATCAAGATGAATTCGCTCGAAATTTTCTTCCGGTTCTTCCCAGTGGTGTGTTTCTACCTTTCTGGGCAATTTTTGATTTTCGGCACACGCATTTCAACTTTTCGCAAATGACGTAATATCAATGTCGATGTTTTTCCAATAGACATCGGCGAGCCAGGCTTTTCATTTTGCATATGCCTAGATGTGTATGGTGTAATTCTTTCAAAACTTCATTTTTTCTTTTAATTTTGATAGATAGTTGTCTGTTTCTCACACGATATTTTCACTTGTGAGTGTTAAAGAACTTATTGTCTGGGCGTTCATAATATCTGTATCATCCTCATCTAATGTAATTTTGTCAATCGGTGCTCGCGAAAAATAATCAACATTTTGTTGTTTTTCAGCTTCTCGATGTTCTATGGTGTACTGGAATTCTGAGAGAAATGAAGCGTAACGCAGTAAGCGGCTGGATGTCATCGAAGGTAAATTTCTATTCAGTTTGAAAATATGTGTTAACGGTTTGTTGTCCGTTACTAGCTTGAACTTCTGATCATATACGTACATGTACAATCTTTTAATAGTCCAATAAATTGCTAGTGCTTCACGGTCTAAGTGGCTATAATTTTGTTCTGCAATAGACAGTGAACGAGATATGAAAGTAACCGATTTTTCTTCCCCTTGAATGACTTGAGATAATATTCCCGCTATTCCGACTGGGCTTGCATCGCATGATACGGTGATGGGTAACGCTGGATGGAATGGCAGTAAATTTTATCACTTGCTATTTCTGTTTTTAATCTCATAGATGCTGCTTCACACTTTTCTGTCCATCGAAATTTTACTTTACTATGTAGAAGCAAGCGAAGTGGATTTGTTAGTGTAGCTGCATCTTTAATGAATTTCGAATAATACGTGAATAGTCCAAGAAATTGTTGAACTTCGCGAGTGTTCTTCGGACGTGCTGCTTCCATTACCGCCTTTATTTTCTCTGGAGCCTTTGATATTTTAGTTTGTTCGATCTGATATCCCAGATAATTGATTTTCGTCTGGAAGAATTTGCATTTTTTCGCATTTATATGAAGGTTGTATTTTTTCAACCGGTCGAAACAATCAATAAGGCGCTGGTAACACTCGTTGTAATTTGATCCTTGGATTACGATGTCATCGAAGTAGGTTGACGTACCCTCCAGACCTTGAAGCACCTGGTCTAGTATTCAATGAAATTCGCTTAGAGCCGTTTTAATGCCAAACGCTAGTCTGTTGAATTTGTAAGTACCCTTATGTGTGGTTATCGTTTGAATTTTTGCACTATCCTCATCCATTTGTTGTTAATGTACAAAAGTACTTAGAATTTTTTAATTTGTTAAGAATTTCCTCAATGCGCGGAATCGGGTAATGTGCGTCTTCGAGTAGTCTGTTTACGCCTACTTTATAGTCCACGCACAATCGAACTTCATTTTCTGGTTTTGGAATACACACTAACGGTGATCCCCAATCGGATGTATTAACCTTCGTAATTATTCCTTCTTGTTCAAGAATGTTTAATTCCTTTTCGATTTGTTCTCTTCGTAAAAACGGTACCTCTCTTGCTTTGTGAAATATTGGTTTAGCATCTGGTCTAAGTTTTAGTGAACAGTGGACATCTGGAATTTTCCCCACTTTTTGTTCAAAAATTTCACTATATTTTGTGCTGAGTTTGCGAATGTCCTCTTCGACATTTTCAGTTGACAGAATTTCATTTACTAATTCACCTGCATTCTTCCCATCTAATTGTTGTAAATTGATGTTGAGATTTCGAATCCATGTTCTCCCCAAAATAGCTTGTCGCCCTGTATCGACTATATACATTTCTTTCGTAATTAGTTTGTCCTTGTATGTCGCTTTTACCGTTACTACTCCATAAGGTTTAAAAATTTCTTTGAGATATGATCGGAATTCTATGTTTATCTGTCTCACTGGATTTGAAATATTGAGATTCTCAAAAGTGTCCTTCGGAATCAGAGTGTATCCTACTCCCGAATCAACTTCGAATTGCTGGTCCTTTCCTTCTATTCCGATATTTACGTAATATTTCTCTGCTTGATTACTGCATCTTGAATAATTTGTATACACATCATACACGTTCTGGATATAATTTTCATTTACTTGCGAATTCACTGTGCTTATAGCTCTTTTGTTATTTAATAGAGTCGTAATACATACTCTCTCTACATGACCCACTTACTTGCATTGTTTGCAGTGAAGTCTTTCTCTATTGATCTTGCAATTGCTGGTATCGTGATTGCCGCGCGCATATCGTAAGCAAAGACCCGTTAATCCTAGTTCTTTAAAATTGACTCGACCATGTGGTCTTAATTGATTTCTGTGTCTGGAGTTGTGATTCTGGCTGTTTCGGTTACGGATATGGCTTCTTGATTGTCGATTATTTGTAGTTTTGCTCACATCACTATCACCCTGTTGTTCTGGATTTTGATTTGCAATTTCCTTGCAATCTATCTTTGATGCCTCTGATGACAACGCCAATTCCGTTTCATTTAAATTCCAATTTCCCGGCTTGAAGCAACTTTGTTCTGATTGAGTTGTCACTAATTCCTCTGATGAATTGCGACAGTAAGAATGTATCCGCAATTGACGCGGAACATTCCTTCCAGTTGAGTTTATATGTTGGTACGAATCCTCGAATGGCTGCTACGTAATCTGCGATTGATTCATTTGGTTTTTGATTTCGTATTAACAATCGATGTCTTTCCACTAATAAATTTGGTTCTGGACTTAAGTGGTTTTTCATTATTTTCACCAGCTCATCGTATTCCTCTTCCATTGGTGATTTTGGTGCAATTAAATTTGACATAATACTGTAACATTCCGGTCCAATACAGTTTAAAAATATTGCCTTGTATTTTCATTTGTCTTCTTTTATCTTTTTGAGGTCGAAATATATTTCAAGACGCAGGATATATTGTTGAAACGGTTCCTTTTTGGTGTCGAAATTGGCGAACACATAATTATTCTCACTTCCTTCATGTGTCTTATTTCCCGTTAGAAGAGCTTCGATTAACTGTTTTTGTTGAGCTGCTTGTGTTGCAAGAAATATTTTAAATTGTTCTGCATCCACTTTAATTTTTTAATCTGGATTTTGAATTTTAATGTTGAATTTTGGTTTTACTTTATCAATCTCGTTGCTAATTGTTTTTAGACTCGTCGCCAATTGTTGTATTTCGTATATATATATATATATATATATATATATATATATATATATATATATATATATATATATATATATATATATATATATATATATATATATATATATATATATATATTTTTTACTTGAATTTTTAGAATGTGCTTTTATTTTTAGGTTATATATAATATACATTTGACAGATGGTCGAACCCAATAAACATATTGGATATTATCTATACAGTTTACTCATTAAAAGATTAACCCTAAAAGACGTTTTATGGATATTACAATGGGGCATTTTATTTATTAATATTATGTTACATTTCTACTGTTTCTAGAGTTGTGTTCTATTATCATTTTCAATCAAGAAATAAATAATTAATCGGCACCCAATATAGAGCTACCATAATTTTACTCTACACACTTCCAAACTACTTAATAAATTTAACAAATGTGATAGAGCATTATTCCTTCGAAAAAATGCAGGTTTCATTTATCTTTCAACAGGATAACCCTCCTAAATACACTGCAACGTTAATGAAGTTTTAGTTTACGGATCAAAGAATAAGCTTTTTGGACTGGCCACCGCAGAGCTCACCCAATCGAGAAAACTTAAGGGCAGAAGTTAAGCGTGGATTAGAAAACAAAACTTGTAATAGCTCACACGAGCTACTCCAAAATATTGAGGAAATCTAGAAAACAGTGTCGCATTGTCGAACATCAGTAACCTGTTTTCTGAAATGTGGTGGTTCTGAAAAAAAAGCGGCTATCAGGGTCTCAGGCACGTGCCTAGTGTACCTACAACGGAATGAACTGCTCTAAACCTTGCAAATTCGAACATATCCGAGCTTGTGTTATGTCACAAGTGACACCAGTTGTTAACGATTCATCGGCGGATGGGAATCCATCTCCAAACAACCGTACAAAATTATTATCATTAGAAGCGCGCAACTTTTGTTTGCGAAACTGGAGAAAATCTAGTCCGAAAATTAAATAATTCAGTGATTGAAAATTGAAATGTTTGATCAACGCAATCTTAAAATTTTTGTCCTTGGAAAATTCTTAACCATGTCGAAGACTGATCATGTTTCATCCAATATGAGCCAAGAAACGGGAATCGATGAACCCGGAAAACCCGTATGAGAAGCCAACGAGGCATCGTTTACCCGAGCAGCATTTATAAGATATAACCATTTCCAGCTGCACATTATATGAAAAAGAAGACACAAGTGATGTTGTCATAAAAAGTCAGTGCAATATGATGGTTTTTATAGTAGTGGCCTATGTTTTTTAGAACGAATATCAAAACTTGACGATTACGATAATTCGAGTGATCGCTTCATACACTCTGTTAGAAGCAGAGTAAATCATACTTAAGTTTTAATATGTTAGCTTGAATCAAAACAAAGAAACGATTTGAAATAATTTTTAGTCACATTCACATGTCACAGCAATCTACACAACAAACCTCGATTTGTCTTTGAACAAGTTTGTACATGATTCGTGTTGCCAAATATATTTTGTGAACGTAATGTTGCTTTGTTTTATTCATTTTAGTTAGTTCATGTTAATGCATGGTCCAATATTGACATGGTCCGAAAGTGAAAAAAACGAATATTTGGGAAAAAGGGAAAAACCGACTGCCTTTAGCCTCAAATACACTTCAGGTAAATATTTGTTTTCAATTGTAATTTTCTAATGATTATATTTTTTTCAAATTGTGTGTATTATGTTAAATAAAGAAGGTGAAATTGTAAACCCCTTGGGCAGCAGTCGTGTTGCAATAATGGCAAAGACCTCTGTACAGTAAATTTGAAAGTTATGATAAATAAAACCATTTTAGTGATGAAGTAGAATTGTGTAACGTCAACAATTCTTTAATGTATAGTTGATAATTGTTTAGTTGAAATAATCCTAGCCGTCCGTATTAAATTAAAATTCGCCGGTTTGGCGCCAGATTGCTTTATCAGCCAAAAATAAATTTCACCTTGTAAAAATTTATATTATGCGATTCTTTCTTAATCTCATTCTAGTCGTATGAATAACTAAATAAATAAAACTTTAAACCATGGCCGGTCTGTCACATTCGGCTAATAAATAATCTAAGAAAACATACAGCTTTGATCTGTCTTGGAATTTGAACCCACGGTAAAGTTAAAGATGATTCAATATATAAAATAAGAATATATAGGTATGTCAGATATATCATTTCTCTCAACAACACGGAATTCAAAGTACATCATAATAGCAATGACCTTGTGTTTCCACCGAGTACGAAGAAGAAGAACAGATTTATGTTTAGTCAGTCCGATAGTAAAAAAAAAAATCTTAAATACAATTTAAATATAATTAAATCAATGTCGATAAATAAATCATGAAGCCTGTTCCTGTTATCTATAATGCTGATATAATACTCGTACTATCACCTTAGTGCGGTAGACAGATAACATACAACTTGAACACTATCGATTATCTACTATAATGTGTTTACTATTTGTCTGTTGATCACTATGTAAGAGTCTAGCAAAATTGATAATAAATAAATAACAAAAGTTCAATGCTTGTGGTTATCGCATCTTTAGAACTCAGTAGAACTATAACAACCGCATATAATTAGCAGTTTCTACTAATAAACAAAATATATCTGAAGAGATCCCCGGCTTTCTAATACAAAACAATTATATAATACAACAGCTGAAACTAATGATAAAATGATAAACTAATAAATTATATTTACAAAATAATAAAAAAAAAAAAATGTAATTGATAATTTAACGTATTTTGTTGTTGGTTGCCTGTCGTCTATTTGTTCGATATATAATTTGTTTTTTATCGAAACTGTCCATCAAAAAATTATTTACCTCGTCGGTATATTATTAATTTAAACGATGGGAGGAAGTATGGACGTAGATGTACACGCCGATAGAAAATGTATGTATATCGTGTCATTTAGATTTTAGATATAAAATTCAAGAAGCAAAGTGGCGTGATGTGTATATGTGTGTGTGATATACATAGATTTATGTATATCGCTTTGTATATAAGCTATAAATTTCAAGTTTGACGTCAATTGGATATTCGATTAAGATACCTATTATTACAAAGGTATCTTAATCGATCGAATTACGTATTTGTGTTAAGGGACTATGGTATGTATTTATTTGTTATACAAAATTTGAAGAAAGTCGTTTGTTTTTTACGTAAAATACGTATTTAAACAAAAAAAAAAATTGACCTTCACATGAAATTTCAAGGTCATCCAACATATTTTAATAATCTGTCCTTCTGAAGACGACATAACTTGATTTTGGAACGTTTTTGGCTACAATTTTTAATTTTCGAGTAATTTAATTGATTAAGTTTAGTATAAACTCCTCAGTTATCACTTTTCTGAAACTAGATGTGTATACGGCTCGAAAAATAATGGATTGCACTTAAGATGAAAATATCTTATTTTTTATAATAAAAGCAACTTATCGATTTGTTTAATGTAACTTAATTGAAAAAACGTTTTTCCTTATAGTAACAATGATTTTTAATAATACTTTGGATTTTAGAAGATCGATTTCGACAACTACTCATATTTTTAGATAATTGCTAAAAATGATCAGAGTTATAACTATCTCTAGATATTTGTTAAAAAAGAATTAATAAAGTATTATTAAAAATCATTGTTACTATAAGGAAAACGGTTTTTTTTTTCAATTAAGTCACATTACAAAAAACTAAGTCGTTTTTTATTATAAAAAGTGGCAAAATAAACATAAGAAAACAAAATTGTATTTAGACCAAAGGAGGCCAAAAGATGGCGCTATTATTATTATAATTTTTTTCCAATTGTGACCACAGTTTATCTTTGCTGTTTATAAATCGACGTCAGATTTTTATCTAAAATAGAAGTACATATTTGACCTTAGCGGCCATTTGTAGGGCATAAGGACCTTATAATTTATAGAAATCTCTTAAAAAATATTTTACATAAAAGTATATTTTATAGCGTTGCCAGACTACGGTTTAATAAATCCGATTTAGCTAAACTGGACCAGCTACTTGTTGGATTTAAATAAATTTATAGGCACACACACACAATTGAAATTATATTTTAGTAATTTAATTTATTTTTTATTTAATAAATTTAGTTTTAATTTGTCACATTAATTTTGTGTTGATTACCACCATTTTGTGTTGAGAAAGTAATTATGCTGTTTTCATAGTGTAGTTAACAACAACTTAATGGGGTCTTCCTTTTTAATGGGGCATGTTATTTTGCATTATTTGGTTTTTTTTTGGGGATTTGTATTTTTTGGAATATGATGGTATTCCGAAATTTTCATCGAAACTGACTCCAAAATTTATGGAGGCAAAAGTAATTCGTAGGTTTGGAACGGTAGCTTACGAATTAGGAGGTAAGGATAGAAAGTACTTTGGTATTTTCCATGGAAAGAATATTTGAGCCTAACCTTCGGAAAAATTGCATAATAAAAACATTTCTGCCTCACAACTTGTTCCTTCTTAGTTCCTCACGTTCCTCGCAACTTGTTCATTCAAGTCGATTAAGCTTAACATTTTCTCAAACCCATTAAACTTACTAAAATTTATAAATCTCTAAAATTAAATGTTAGGGGTTTGATCAAAATTTAATTGATGGTCCCGTTGGATTCATTTAAATACTCATGTTTGATGGAAAGGGGAAAAAAGAGTTAGACTTTTTTTTATATATAAATGAATAACTAAATGAACTATTAAAGTAGGGCAGACTATTAGGATATGACTGTCGAGGGGATATAAGTGTATTTTTTTCTGAAATAAGGGGGTTACATACTAAATAAACCTACGGCCATAAAATTACCTAACCCACATAAGTATTTAAATTTTAGTATGCAGTCACCCTACAAACATAAAAGTGTTTATTTTTATCATCAAAGCGGTTTTCATAAATTGATGCTGTTGAAATTATAAAACACGACTTTTATCTTTTATATATTTCACTCGAATGAATGTTTTTTATTCACCACAAACAAATGTCAAAATAATAATGCAGGGTTGCCTGCTATTACATCAGAATGAATTATCAGAGTTGTTGTTTTTTTAACACCCTCACTTTAAAATTCTCAAATTCAAAAACTATTCAGATTTTTTTAACAAACTATCGTTAATTCAAATCTTAAAGAAATTTTAAATTTTAACCAATAAAAAATATTACATTAATTTAACAATATCCAGTAAATTAAGCTTTAAGAAAAATAAACAGATTTTACTTGATTTATCTAAATTAGATCAAACATAAATCACATCTTATTGCAAATTCATGAGTTTATTGCAAAAAACTTGCTTGTCTTTGGTGATTGCCTTCGTTAAACCATCAGCAACCATTTAGTCAGTCGAAATATACTTGATGTTAATGGTTGAATCCGAAACTTTTTCACGTAAAAAATGATACTTGATATCGATATGCTTAGAACGTTGTCTGAACCCGTCTGATTCGGCTAATTTAATTGCTCCCTGGTTGTCACACAAAATCGTTGTCGCAGTATTGATTTCATCAAGAAAATCTGAACAAAATTGTTTCAACCAAATTACTTCCTGGACCGTCGAAGCCAATGCCATATATTCGGCCTCTGTGCTTGATAAAGCAACCGTTGGTTGTCTTTTGCTACTCCACGTTATTGCCCCATTGCACAACTTAAATACATAGCCTGTGCACGATCGCCGTTTATCGATGTCGGATCCCCAGTCCGAATCTGAATAACCAACCAATTCACTATCACTTTCGTTTGTGAATGTTAACTTGTAATCGATAGTGCCCTTTAAATATCGAAAAATTCTTTTGACTGCCTTCCAATGAGCCAAACTATGATTCGTATTAAATCGGCTGACATCATTAACCGCAAATGCTAAATGTGGACGAGTGCCTTGAACTAAATAGAGCAATGAGCCCACAGCCTCCTAATATGGCACATTTTTGACTTCCTCGCCATTAATTTTACTCATCGGCATATTTAATGACAATTTTTGATTTGGATCCGCCGGTGTCGAAATCGGTTTGCATTCTTGCATGCCAAAACGTTTCAATATTTCCTCAGCATACCCAGATTGATCCAATTGAATTGTATCTTCGCCTTGAGTTATGCGAATGCCAACACATTCTTTAGGCGGTCCCATGTCTTTCATATTGAACGCTGTACTCAAAGCCCCTTTTCTTTTCTTCAATTGAGTTTCGTCCTTCCAAAAAATAAGTATATCATCAACATAAATGGCCAAAATTAAGTGATTACCTTTGATGAAGTAAACACACGGGTCCATTTTTGATTTCTCAAAACCAAATGACTTGAGTGCTGCTTCGAGTTTCATGTTCCATTCTCTACCAGCTTGTTTTAGTCCGTATATTGCCCGATTTAGTCTGCACACTTGCTTGGTTCCATCATTATATTTTTCAGGTTGCTGCATATAAATTTCCTCATGAAGTTCACCCTGAAGAAAGGCAGTAATAGCATTCATCTGATGAACCTTCAACTTGTGTTTCACAGCAATTGCCATCAATACTCTAATCGATGCATACCTTACTACAGGTGAATATGTCTCTTCATAATCCAGACCATAAATCTGAGAACAACTCTTGGCAACCAATCTCGCTTTGTGTCTCACAATATTACCATCGGAATCTGTTTTCGTTTTAAAAACCCTGCATTGCAGGGATCTGCTTGATTGTTGATCATTGTTTTGCATGTTAGTTCAGCAACATATTTTGGATTTGGTTTTGGTGTTCTTGATAAACGGCGAACTTCACTGTATGGTGTTATTGACTCATCTGGATCGTAATCTGGATTATTAGGACCAACAACTGACGTATAGCTGTCATCACTCGATATAGCTTGTACATCTGACATTGTGGTACTCATTTCCTCTTCCAATAATGATTCGTTTTGCTCATCTGTGTCATTAACATCACTTGCATTATCCCTCACTGAATGTATTTCAGCCGGTGCTTCATGGAAAATTAAATCTCTACTAACAGTTAATTTTCTTGTTGATTTATTTATGTATTTATAACCTTTCTTTTCAACAAATAAAAACAAATAAAAATCATTTTCGTTGACTTCACATCCCATTTTTTACGTTTTTCCTTAAGTATGTGCACCATAACAGGAGAACCAAATGTTTTCAGATCACTTAAATCAACTATAGAGCCACTCCATACTTCTTTCGGAGTTGTATCAACCAACAATGACGATACTGATCTGTTTATTATATAAACAGCCATGTTGACCGCTTCAGCCCAGTATGTGACACTTAATTTCGCATCAATTAACATGCATTTAGACCGCTCGACTATCGTTCTATTCATTCTTTCTGCTGTACGATTTTGATTGTAGAAATTGATGAATTCACATGAACAATATTCGGTTCCATTATCAGTACGTAAAATTTTAATTTTTCTTTCACTTTGTTTTTCAATCCACGTTTTAAATTCGATGAATATTGTAAAAACTTCCTTTTTAGACTTCAGAAAATAAACAAAACATTTTCTGCTAAAATCGTCAATGAAAATCAGAAAATATCTGGCACCACCGATTGATTTGTTTTCCATCGGCCCACATAAATCTGAGTGAATCAGATCCAGTTTATGTTTACTACGGGTTTTGCTTGATTTAAATGGTAACCGTGCATGTTTACCATATGCACACGTTTCGCAAGCTTGAATCATCGATATATCGTCTGCAAACTTTATTAACGGAAACCACACCATCTCGCATTTTACACAAATCTTTGTGATTTATATGCCCAAGCCGCTTATGCCAAACCATAGAGTTTTCTTGTTTCGTCGTCAACATGCATTTTTCGACACCACCATCAATTTTGTAAATACCATCAATTGGGCTGCAATTTATCAAAGGACATATTTGATCATCACAGACGGTGCTGCCCTCACTCTTGAAAGTAATTGTATTTCCTTTCTCAACCATTTTCGATATTGATAGTAAATTCGCCGATAATTCAGGAACATGTAAAACTTCATCCACTTCAATATCAAAATTATTTACCTTGAGGTTCACCTTGCCTTTTCCATTTACCTTCATGGTTGAATTGTTTGCTGCTGTAATTTGATTTACTGTAGACGTGACACGATTTTTGATCAAATTTTCATTTGGTGTCATGTGTATTGACGCGCCGCTATCAATAAACCAGTCGCTTGATTTGTTCTTCATTCCATCATTTGATGCGAAAGCAAGAAATGCTTTCTTGGAATTTGGTTTCTTTTTGACTGTTGGCTTAATTGTGTCATTCGAGTTTTTATTCGGACAATCGGCTGCCTTATGGCCTTTTTCATTGCACTTATTGCATTTGAAAGGGAAAAAACCTTGTTGTTGTTTCTTTTTCGTCTGAAAACAATTTTTTTTTTTACTCAGAAATGCACTTTGGTTCACAGCTCCACTATAATTTAAATCCAATAATTTTAACCGCAATTGATCCGGTGTCCACTCCATTTTACCACCAGCCAAACCCAGAGTAAATGAATTGAATTTCTCTGGTAAACCCAATAACATGATTCCAGTCAACCATTTATCACCAACTGGGAAATCCAAATCCTCTAACTTGCTTTTTATATTCAATAGTTTGTCAATATACGACTGCATCGAATCTTGATTTTCCAGTTTAATTGATACAAATTTATGCAATAAACCAACACAATGTTGTGCTCCCTTGTCTTCACATGCTGCACGCAATGTATTCCATGCGACAATTGGTGTTTCACATTTCTTCACCAATGGATAGAGCGATTTTTCAACATTTAAAACTAAATATGACAAAGCCTGATCAAGTTTTTTCTCTTTGTCTTCAACAGCAATGGGCTTTTCTTCGGTTGATGTATCATTCTTTACAATACAATTCTTCAACTTGTGCAATGCCAGGAAATGTTTCATAGCAAATGACCAGGAATCATAGTTTTGGCTGCCTTTCAGCTTTTCCAAATTACCATCCAGCTTTGACATTCTGTTTCCTTTGTCTTAAGAATTCAAGAACGATTTCATGATATACAGTTCACAAATTAATTATTTTATCCTTTTGCACAAATTTAAACTATAATTGATTATTTATTTAGCCGGATGCCGCAGAATCTAAAGGATTCTGGGCCCATAACCTGTTGAAATTATAAATCACGACTTTTATCTTTTATATATTTCACTCGAATGAATGTATTTTATTCACCAGAAACAAATGTCAAAATAATAATGCAGGGTTGCCTGTTATTACATCAGAGTTGTTGTTTTTTTAACAGATGCCCGTAACAACCCATAGAAAATTTGATAATAGTTCAGATTGGATTTTATCACACATAAACGTTGATAACAAAGTCATTGTACCTTCAAAACAGTTTCAAGTGCTTTACACTTATTATTAAATGATAACAATTTATTCAGATAAATCAAAATTAATAGAAAATCTTTCTACTCAGACTGTTATGGAAGTGCAGCGCGATAAGCCCTTATCATAATTATTGACGCTTATTTCCGTATTTCTATAAAAGTACACATGGCGATACGGACTTGATACGCGTACTTGCTCAAGTTCTCAATTTATTAATAATAACATTGAATTTATTTAATATTCTATTATAGCGCGAATGTATCGTGATACGCGCTATACTTAAAAATAAAATAAAAAACACGCGCCACACTCGTTATGATACGAGTAGATGTAGATGTTGATGTAATTATAAAAACGCGATATAACAAATCAAAAGAGACCCAAATTATAAAATAAATATTTAAAAATAAAGAAAAAAACTCTTAAAGATTATGTACGATCGACGATTATCTAAAAAGTTGAACTTTGAACAATTGTTAACACGTTGCGATGAGGTGTGTCGCACACGAGTTGTATTTTTATATGAACAATAATTATAAAATGTGTCACCAATCCATAAAACATATGCATTTTTTCTACTTTTATAATTTTTCGCACACAATTAGCAATATCAAATTATTTTTTGGTATGTCGCCACATTGGGAGACAATGTGTTGATTGTTGTACGCGGTATGTAAATCGCGTGAATACCAATCGTCTTTGTTTTGTGTATCGGTTTTATTTATTTTTGTATTTTTTTTGTGTTAGGGAAGAAAAACAATACTAACTTATTACGTGTATAAACACGCGATGGTTTTGAACTTGGTCCAAACTTTAAATATGGAAGTGCTCTATATACATAAACGAAAGTTGTTTGTTCAAATAACGCGATAGACATTAGTAAAATTATCGCGTGGAAATGGATCGTCATGATAGGCCTCTTAATTGGTAATGAATTTTTATTTTACCCGATTGAAAATTTACAAAGAATGTGATTGAAATGGTCAAGGCTAATTATTTTGGTTTAAGATAATGTGTGGTGAAAATGGATTTACATTTTTATTTTTTTTATTTTTCTAAAATATTTATTGAATTGATTCCAGACGTGTTTGTGTGGGTGAATAAATTATGGTTTAATCCGTTGATTGAGAAATTAATATTTTCACTTGCGAACATGAAAAATTTTCTCGGGATAGAACTACACCTTTATCGCATGGCGTAATTTTTGTAAAATTATTTTAAGTCGCCAAACCAATAATTTTCATTTTACAACAATTTTCCAATTTTTGGTTGGTTTTTTCTAAATTTGGACATATAGCAAAATCACAATTGGTCACGGCAACATTGTTACAATTTGTGGACTATCTTCGATTAGGTTAAATTAAACTGCCTTATTTATACCATCGTTACAATAAAATCAGTGATACCAGTATGTGTGTGTACTTATTCGAGAATATTCTTACTTTACTCCTTATGGTCTCTCTTAAGGCTGTAATGTGGTTACCCGTGGCTTTTAATGAAACTTTTGGTTCCCAATTTAGTCTTTCCCTGAATAAGTTTCTGTTCACTAGTGAAGAGAGCCGGGAAGACGTAAAACTAGATTTGATTTGTCATCGACGACAGTTCTACAGTCTAAGTGATTTTTCTGTTTTTCCACTCTCTTCGCGATGAGTTTGCTGTTTAGCTTATATCTACTTTTGTGTCCTCTCAATTTTGATTGTTTGAGTATTTTAATAGTTCACAAATTTCTATGCCTACTTTTTGAAAGATGGGCGTCTAATTTACCCGAGTTCTAGGCTTATTTGGCAGATCTCCTCGCAGTTCGAACAACACCTCAAAAGTCCGTGTCGTCCAGATATTTTCTGATTTTCATTGACGATTTTAGCAGAAAATGTTTTGTTTATTTTCTGAAGTCTAAATAGGAAGTTTTTGCAACATTCATCGAATTTAAAACGTGGATTGAAAAAAAAAAGTGAAAGAAAAATTAAAATTTTACGTACTGATAATGGAACTATTTTAAGTTAAGTATTTTAAGTTAAGTAAATAAGGACAATTTTCAAAGCGGCCGGTTATGAAAAACAACTTACCCTTTAATTATTATTTTATTATTATGTTCATGTGAATTCATCAATTTCTACAATCAAAATGGTACAGCAGAAAGAATGAATAGAACGATAGTCGACCGGTCTAAATGCATGTTAATTGATACGAAATTAAGTGTCACATACTGGGCTGAAGCGGTCAACATGGCTGTTTATATAATAAACAGATCAGTATCGTCATTGTTGGTTGATACAACTCCGAAAGAAGTATGGAGTGGCTCTAAAGTTGATTTAAGTGATCTGAAAACATTTGGTTCTCAAGCATCTTAAAAATGAAAAAAATGTTGGTCTATTTTTGGAAATATATGGCAAAATTTACCCCAGGCCATGTTCATCAAACTCTCTCGATATCTGAAATGTTGAAATAGTTGAGATCTCGTGGAATTATGCACCTAAAAAAAGAAAAAAATGACCGGTGAAACGCTGTTTTGTGGTGCTTTTTGTCCGAACCGCCTAATCGGTCTTGAAGGTTCCACCGGTTTGGACTTCTCTGTCCGCAAGTTGGTATATTTTGCGTTTACCTGTCTTCATCTGTTTAAAAGTTATAGGCGATTAGTTTATAACATTTTAAAAGCTTCAATTGGCTTCCTTGGTCCGTTGTGATATGAAAGGAATCCCAACCCGCAAAAATATAAAGGGATGAAACCTTATGAGATGATCAGAACTTCGGTTCTGAAAATTAGCTCAAATCGCAAATCAATCTCTAACTGAGTCTCTTAACACAATGTTCAGCTCAACCTCCAACTCAATTTACAACTCAACCTCCAACTCAATCGCAACATTATTCTTAACGTAATCAACAAATTAACCACCAACCCAACCCTCAACTCAATCACCAAATCAACCTCAAATAATTTCCTAATCGAACCTCTTACTTAAATTCAACTTTACTGCGTAAATGAGTGAATGAGCTCAACTAAAACCAACTCAACCTAACCTCCCGCTAAAGCCTAAATTCGACCCCAAATTAAATCCTGAAACCTAACCACTCATCTGAAACTCTATTCAACCCTAACTCGACCTCAATTCAACCCAACCTTAAACTTAACCATAACTCAACCGCAGCTCAACCTTCAACTCAATTCTAATTTATCCCTCAACTCAACTCCAAACTAAATGTTCAACGCAAACTCTAAATCAGCACGGTTCGCAAACTATATGAGTACATGAACTAAACAATCTTATTTCTACTGTAACCCTCGACTCAACTGCCAAATAAATCCCGAACTGCACCTATCGCTCAACCTCAACTCAGTGCTCTATTGGACAACTTAACCCTCAACACAACCCTTAACTTAACGCAAGACTCAGTCCTCAAATCAACATGGTCCGAAAAATTAAATGCGTACATGAGCTCAACTCAGAACAAGTCGCAAATAAAGCTCAATAAATCTCACTCAACATAAAACTCAGATCCCTTACTCAACTCAAGCTACTTTCCAACTCAACCAATAACTATCCCAAAATAAATCCCCAACTGAACTTTCGTTAAAGTTGAACTCTAACCCAAATCAACTTCCAATTCAAACCTCAACTCAACCCCAAACTTAATCCCTAAACTAACACAATCTGAAAATCGCTTGGCTCTATGAATTCAACTCAATCTTAACTAAATCTCTAATTCGACCCCAAACTAAATATTCAACCCATTCCTCATTTCTCTTCATTCATTATAGCATTAACCTATCATTCCATCATGCCACTATACCATTAAACAATTAAACCATCATACCATCGCACCGTGGTACCGTCGAACCATTGTACATAACACCATAATATCACACAACCATACCATCATTACATCACCATCACATAAGTACATACATATGTACATGCATACAAACGTTCACTTTAACTTATATAGATTGACTCAACTGCTCACTAAACCTTTATCCAACCCCAACTCAACTCCAATCCAGACTCAATTCAACCCGCAAATTTAACCAAACTCAATCCTCAACTCAATCACAATCTCAATCTCATTATATCCTAATCCAACCGCAACTCAACTCCAACTCAACTTCTACTTACGTCACAAATTGACCCCTAACCTTCAAGTCAACCCCAAATTCAGTATCCAACTCAATATTTAAACCAGCATATAGAAAAAATTGGTAAATATTTATATAAACAGGTGATTTTGAGTCAATTTGTATGGCAGGTACCCGACCCTCTTGACTTATAGGTTCCAAAAGTTTTTCAATTCTCCGCCTTGACAATAGAAACAAATTGGTGAAAAAAATAGAAATCGGAAAAGCCATTCTCGAGATATCATGGGTACAGATATCCAGACATCCTGACAGACGACCTGACTTTCAAAACGTCGAGAAAAGTGGTTTTGAACCAACCAAATTTTTACTCATTTTTACCAGGATTTCAATATTTTGGCCTTTTTAGACCGAAGTTAGACAAATGTCTATACAAGTTTTAGCTACTTCAACAGTCATTCAGCACCTGGATGAGCAAGCAGCTCTTTATCGTTTTCTCCATATCAAATCCATTCAATTGTTTGGCAGCTTCTTCCTCCCCTGTTTTATTTCCGTTGTAAATTATGCAACATAATCAAGATACCGTAGTTGGAATAGGGGTTCTTTTAGTTTTGCAATGGCTGTTGTTAGAGGGTTTTGTGATCCATATATATACCGTAAATTTCTGTCCTTCCACAAAATATCGAAAATATTTTGAACAATGAAAGTTTTCGTGAAAAGAACCGAAATGATTTTTAAAAGTCTTCTTTAAACTGTTCCAGTATTGTCTAGTAGACAGCCGAAGATATAATACGAATGAGTTAGTTCAGTAAGCTCGTTTTTAACTTTGCTCATATTGTACAGCTAAAGAAATTTGACCGTTTTGTGTTTATTAGGCTGGCTAAATACTCTTGTGTCGGCAATATCATTTCAGCTAAATTCATGAAAATATTGAATAGCGTTGAGAGTTTGATGAGAAATCATGAAAATGTCGAATCGGATACAAATCAATTATTGTCACAGAATCCAAATATCTATAATTTTCGTGCGGTCTTGAGTTATTCTGATCATTTTTTGGCACCACATGAAGTGATGAGCAAATAGAAGATGCCGGTTACCGGCTCGAACCGATTACACCATGTTTATACTAGTACTGATACTATGACGAAAATATATTGTAATTCGCGATGTAAAACTAGATCAAGGCATAAGAGTTTCGTGGCAAAAGTGGTTCGATTTCGAAAATTATCGAATGATCGAATATTCATGGTTCTTCCTTTCGCCGCTTCAACGTTGAGGGTATATGAGTTTTTGCTTTGACTCCTGAAAATACACGGATCTCTGCAAATATTCGCACGCTCTTCAAACTTTCTGTGGTACCAACAAAATCAGGAACGGAATTAACCAGAATTATTTACGAGAACAGTAGGTTGTTTTACAGTCACAGTATGGCAAAATGGATTAGTTATCGGATTTTTAAGATCCCAAACATTGTCCGCAGTTTCTAGAGGCCTTGGCAAATAATCGAATTCACCAACAATCTATTAAATTGTCACTATATTTAATGTTCACTTTATCGCGTTCAATTTACTACCAATCCAACTTGATTTGCCTATTTGTCAAAAAAAAACATTTCGAGAATAATCTCCCCTAAATGTTGAAGTAGTTATAAAAATTTTGGTCAATACACTATTTTAGTACAAGCTAAGAAAATAGTAATTATAATACTCTAACCTAGGTGTCACCGTAACAATATCATCTGAGATATTGTGGAGTTACACTGGCAATCTGAACAAGATGGGAATCGGAACTAGAAGAGGATAGGTTGCCAAAGCGACAAATTTTGGTCTAGATTTCGAATGATGTGGTTAAACTTGATCTCGTCTCAAACTACCCTGGCAGAATGCAGTATGTTGCTGCTCTGCTTGATGAACCACAATCGAGGTTGCTTAAGCCAAAATACTGGAAGGGAAGTAGTCGAGACCGTGTTGGATATTGGATAATTTGCTTCGAGTTAGCGTCTTGATCACCCATTCGATTTGTTATGATTTTTTATTACGATTTACTTATGAATTTTTATGTATTAAGAGAGTGCATTTATTTTAAAGTAAAAATGCAACTTTATTGTCAAAAATTGATTACAAATTAATCATTCAAAATATTATCCGTTGTTAGCCACTACTTTTTCCCATATTTCATCGAAAGAACGAGACATCTTTAGAGGATATACACGAAACGGCCCATTTTTGGTATTATCATAAGATTGGAAGTGCTGCTCAGACAAGTCTTGAGTCATCGATCGAAATAGGTATTAATCGGAAGAAGCAATATCTGGAGAATAATACGGCGGAGGTAGTGGGAAATCCCATTTAAGCGCATCTAACGTTTACTTGACCGGTTTCGAATTATGATGCTGAGCGTTGTCGTGCTGGAAAATCATTTCGTCATCCATTCTTGCGAGATCTGGTCGTTTTAGCTTCACGGCTCAATTGCATCAATTATTGATGGCGCCATGAATATTCGGCTTTGCCGCCGATCTAACCTCCACTACGATTTTTGCGCTTCGAATTATCGTAGTGTATCCATTTATCATCATCCTTTACGATACGTCTTAAATTTAAAGAATTTGTTTAAAATAATCTTTGGCCTACACTTATGACATACCTTGGGCCACATAACTAAATTTTCGGATCGAATTATACTTTCAACCTAATATGTCACGTTTAATCTTAGTTTCATCTCAATTTGAATTTCAAAGCTTTGAAACTTTGGTTGTGAGATCTATCAGTGGTATGTTGCGGCTCGCTTAACCATGTTCTCCTTTGATATTGTGCATTTAAATTAGAAACTTATTTGTTTTAAAATTCTGTAAAAGTCCCTTGGAAATTATGCCAATTCGAGAATATTGTGAGATATCTGAAGTTTGCAATTCGAACAGAAATTCCTGGACTAAAAGTTTAGATGATCGATAGTTTTAAAACAAAATATAACGAAACATCTTTTAGATTTTACTTAAAAGCAATATAAAATATATTATGCAAGATCTCGCATAATACAATCATTAAAATATTAAAATGTATGACGACCTTCGCATTATGGTAATTTTGCAATAAATATAAAGTTACGTATCCAGACAATATAAAAAAAAATGGTCGACAAAATGAAAACCGTAGAATGCCCATGAGACATGACAATAAATTGTATCGATTTGAATCGTACAGGTGGAATGAGAACGATAAATTGGATTAAATTTCGTAGCGCGTGTTACATTAAACGGAATAGTTGGTCCATCATTCCACCAAAATTCAGTTTGGTTTTAGGGTTTACCTTCAAATCCAATTCCACATTGGGTTTTAAAACTTTGATGGTTTTGACGTTTTTTTTTTGTATTTAATTCAATCCGAAAGAAATCAACAGACACATATACAATAAAGTTTATCGGATTTTAATTGAATTTTAATCTTGTAACAATTGAATTTCTTGAAAATATAAAATGAACCTAAAAATATATTTTATGTAATTAAATTGTGTGCCTGGGACATGCCATTTAAAGCGAAAATAAAACAAACTAAAAACTTCAATTATTTTCGTGTCATCCAAATTGCGTTATTCTAAAAATAACACTAAGCAAACGCAAGCAACAAACACTAACATCAAAATGGTCATTCAACTTAATTATACTTTAGTTAATTACTATTTTTTTTATTTTAATTATACTAAGTACTAACAATAGTTGTGTGTACATAAATAGAGAACTAAACGATTCATTATCACCATTACGTATTTCATGTTCCGATAATTGAATTGAAAATGCAATCGGCCAAGCATGCAATCGAGATTCGTTTTGTAAAATTAAAGTGGTAAATTATCCTCTTGGGTTAAGGTGTGGTCTGAAATTTATTAAGTACATATTTGGATGATGGTTCTGGCTTTTTTGATTTTTTGTTGCTCATGGGTATTTTCCAAAATTTACACTTAAATCATCTTCAATCTTTGTTTTTAATATTATGCGTTATAAACAGAAAATGAGAGGAGAATATGTACCTATAATGTTACATATGTAACACGTGTAGGTCTAGACCCCTCCGCCTCCCCCTTTCATTTGTTCCGTTCCAATTATATGGCATGAGTGATTTAAATTATACAAGGTTCATAAAATATGTTCAGCAAACGAACTTCAAAATTTTTTAAACCAAAAAGGCAAACAATAAACAAAATCTGTTCCCCAAATCATCAATACCTTAAGAATATAGTTTGGAAAACCAGAACCAAATGACAAATGAGATCATGTCGGAACCACCAATTCAAGATTGTAGATTGAAAACTTTAATCTAGTTTTTGCTTTCCATTCAAAATCTGTCTGATAATATGATTGCTGCAAAAATGAATGTCCACTTAAACAATCCGACGCTATTACAAAAACTTGTTGAAAAATTGCCGGAAGTAAGAGGCTGAACTAGACAATCTTGTGGTGAATTACATTTAGCTACATTCAATGATTGGCTTTTACAACTGGCAGAAGCTGCAAGTAATGTTATTATATTCTGTTGGTTCCAAAACATCAAATGTGAGAGGATTCACCCATCAGAAAGACATGTCAGAAACATAGAAACTGGTAAATGCGATGGGGTTATTTTTGTAGTAAATTTTAATTATTTGTAAACGTTGTTCGTTCGTGTACTTTACCATGATGAAAATGTTGTCTTTACTGAATGTTTTAACACTGAAAGTTTGATTATTGGTTTAAGGGTCAGCCCACAGTGAAGTTCAAAGTTGTCAAATCCCAAATGGAAAACCCGTTAGTATATACTTCGGCATACGGTACACTATGGCATGTTTCGTTACGGCATATTTCAAAACGGCATAAAGTACACTACAGCATGTTTCAGTAAGGTATATGGTACAATAAAGTATATGGTAAATGGCATGTTTCATTACGGCTTTTTTCAATACGCCATATAGCATACTTCGGCATATGATACACTACGGCATATTTCAGTAAGGCATATAGTACAAAACCATCTATTTTAAAAATTGGCTATTTCTTAACCGAGTATGACTAAATTTGATTTATACGATTGAAATGTTAATGGGATTCTAAAATAATTTTTTTGATGAAGTTCTGATACTGTAATTTATTCATTTAAAAGAATTTTCCTTCACCTATTGAAATTTTCCTTGATTTAAAACCACTTTCCTAGATTTCAGAGAATTCTCCTTCACTTAATAGAATCGTACTTTAAGCTTAGTACTTGACGTGAAATGAAATTTTTCCAAGTCAAATCGAAAATGAAAATTTCACCGCTGAATTTCACTTTGGTGTAAGAAACTTTATTACCGTAAAATAAATTGTTCTTATTAGAATATATTTGTCTCCTTTTTGTCTCTACACATTTTTTACTGGCCAGACATTCGGCCTTTCAATAATTGGCCGTTCGACCCTTTCGGCCTTTTGACATTCGGCCTTTCGCCCCTTTCGGTGTTTTGATATTCGGCCTTTCGACATTCGGGCTTTCGTTCTTAAAATTTTTAAGTTTATAATTTTTCACTGGTTGAGCCTTTACTTCTGAGGCTGTAATTATGCGCTCCTCGTTCATACGCTCGTTTTAACGGGTGGTCCAATTAGCGTTTACATTTCAACTACCCACAATTTCAACTGTGGCAACACTTAGGAAAACACTTTTGTTGCTCAGAATGTGTCTAAACATCCTTCAGTATCAATTCGCCACCGTGCTCAAGAATCGAATATTTCACGCTGTTCTGTGATGAGAATTTTGCATAAAGACCTCGGTATGAAGGCGTACAAAGTTCAATTAGTGCAGGAGCTGAAGCAAAATGACCCCCAACGTTTTCGGTTCGCTAGCATTTTTACCGAAAAATCGTCTTTTCCGACGAATCTCATTTTCACCTCCGAGGCTATGTCAACAAGCAAAATTGTTGCAATTATGGCTCAGAAAATCCACACGTAACCATGGAGAAGCCGATGCATGCACAACGAGTGACTGTTTGGTGTGGATTTTGGACCGGCAGCATCATTGGTCCATTTTTTTTTAAAATTAGCAAGGAGCCGCCCTTACAGTCAATGGGAAGCGTTATCCAGAATTCAAGAGGACACACACGACATTTGGTTTCAACAGGACGGCGCAACTTCCCACACAGCAAACGAAACAATCGGTCTTTTGCACACTGTCTTCAAGGATCGAATAATCAGCCGTAGCGGAGATGTCAATTGGCCACCACGCAGCTGCGATTTGACTCCGTTGGACTTTTTTTTTGTGTGGAGCCATTAAGGATAAGTGTTACGTTAACCATCCAGAGACTATCCAAGACTTGAAAGATCATTGCCATTGATGAGATAGGAGCCCATACAATCGAAAATGTTCTGAAAAATTGGGTTGAAAACATGGGAAACTGTAAAGCCAGCCGTGGAAGTCATTTGAATGAAATTTTGTTCCATACTCGCAAATAATACTACAATACTTACTTACAAATTGAGTTGGTACAAAAAGATGATATTCGCAGCCATGTTGTCCAAACAGAACGAAGCGAAAAAGGAGAATTTTTGATGTGATGGAACGATTCAATCTCTTCGACGAGTTGGATTGAGGAGAATATCTGCTTGGTGTGTAGAAAGAGGAGGATCGTGAGCCAGGGATGTAAGGTTATACACTAACTCAGACAGAACATACTATATAGCTTCCAGGTAGACAAATTGGTGGCTCTTGCTGTAGAATTGTTGGAGAGATTGATATAAATTGTACCTTCTATTATCGAAAGCATTTTCAATTTGATGTATCAGATCTATGTATCATTTAAACTGAAATGCCGGTGAGCTTAATTGAGCATTCTTTCACGTAAACACGGAAAGTGTGTCAGGAATAATATTATCAGCCCTCTTTTTATGTTCGATGTTGAAATAAAATGATTGCAGCTTCAAGCTCCACTTAGTAGTTGACCTGCAAGATCGTTCTGGCTCATGCGCCATTTCAGACCTGCATGATCCGTCAATATGGTGAAATCCAACTGTTCCACATAGGGACGAAACTTTTAAACGATTAGTACGGTTTCTAGCGCTGTAATTGAATAGTTTCGTTGCGCCGAATTAAACATTATTATTGTGCCCATCAGTTTAAATGCCCAAAATTTCAAGTTTACATTTATTTTGGGCTATTATATCTCCCACAGACATTTTCGGATCCGCCCCCGAGCCGAAGAGGAGCCACCACCAACTATAGTGACCTCTGCACTTACCAAAGGGTTCCACAGTGGCCCGAGTGACCATTCATTTATATACTGCATCATTTCGGTCAAATTTCTGAATTTGAGATTTTTAAAAATCGAATATCCTGTCATCGTCTTATTTAGGGCAAATATCAAATGCATGACTGGTCTCTCGAACATTGTTATTCAACTATCTTTCGTAATCATTAGTCAGATTCAAACTGGCAAGCCCAAATATGAAACAGTTCTGATTAACACTTTCTACAACATTAGCTAAATGGTGCTGGCATTGCAAGGAACTCCAACACTCGCTCCCAAGTCTATTTACAACTGCTAATCTCCATCAGATCATAGCATTCAAAAATGTCGATCAGATATTTTCCATCTCTTGTCACCATCTATGAATGTTTGAATTGACCAACTATTTAGAAAATTCGAAAATTTGCCGAAAAAATCGACCTGAGGCACACACCATAAATCTAAATTTTAAAATTTGATAATGGTAAGGATTTGCGGAAACATGCCGACATAAAAATGTGTAGTAATTCTCAAAACAATATTGCAGGAGATCAGCCTTTCTTTGTAAAAATATGTCATATGCTTAACCACAGATAGTGCCAGCATAACGGTTAAGGGCGGTTCATTGATTTATGTGCCTTAATAGAAATGCTCTACAAAAAACAAAACTTGATTGATAAACCGATATTGGGCCTTGGGCGCAATTGGATGCTCAGCCCCATCATCTCCGGTCTGGAAAAGCACGTTTCATATGCTAGCGCGATAAGCATCGCATTTTATATGAAAAGGTTTGGTGAAATTTGGATAAAGCAGAACTAGTGCTGTTGCCAAAGCATTCTTCAATTTTTCTCGCTTGGTTGGAAACAACGAGACTGATCGCATAATTTGCAATAAAGCGACTATACCACCCCGTCACCCCCAAGAAACTACGAAATTTTTTAATCGTCCTTTGCACCAGAAACTCATTGATGGCTCTCGCCTCACCTGGATCAAAGCGGAGGCTGCAGTTGCCTACAATATAACTTATCATACATTTTCTGAAGGAATTTATTTTTCCCCGACCGGCGACAATTTTTGAAAGATTCGTATGTTCCGCGAAAGATCTACTAGTGACGAAGAGGTCGTCCAGATAGACAAATATCTGGTGTATTAGCGGACACATTGCCTACGGGGCATTGCACAGCCTGAACGGCATCACGGTAAATTGATATAGGGGACAGCCAGGGATGGTAAACGTTGTTTTGCCTCGGGATTTCTTAACCAAAGGAATCTGCCAGAAGGCAGTCATTGTCTGGTCCAGTCGGCTTAGAAGGCCGTTGATTATTGTCAGCCGATACTGCTCCTTGACCATCACGTCGTTCAGCTGTCGAGCCTCAAGATGTAAACGCCTTTTGTGGTTCGCTTTTGAGACCAATGTCACCGGAGTACTCCGGCACTTACTGATTCCCTAATCGTAATTGGTAATTTTGTTGCTTCACAGGAGTTGCATTCTTGACATTTGTATGGTGAGAAAGGAGAATAATTTTCCCAAGCCAAGACCTTTTAAAGATGGAAATTCCCGAATAACAGTTGATAATTCGAGTTCTACAGCTTCAGATAATATGTGTCGATTGGTATCCAGATTAATATCAGTTTGTTCAGAATGGAGGTTAAACTCGGATATTAATTTCATTTTGGACTGAATTCTAAATGTCCAGAAATATATCCCTAAGTACAGTTTCAGTTTTAAACCCGGAATAATAAAGTTCTCATAGAATGCTAAATCTTTTTGAAACTAATTTTTACCCAAAGATACTCAAAGACACGGTGGTTTGGCGACTATTGGAGGGGGGGGGCACCAAAGTTGAGTAGATTAATATACCAGCTCCGTAACCTTCCAGTAGGGTGCGCATCACGTCAGCTGTTCTGGTCTTTTCATTAGGCAGCTGCGTGATGGATACAATTGTGTAAAGTTCACAATTCGCAAGTGTACGTACTGCCTCCTCGTGGCAACCACTGGTAACTAAGGGCATTTGGCACATTTTTGGCCATTTGGCAAAGGCTAAAGTACGGCCCTAAAGGAGAAAACCTTGACAAAAAAAACCTAATCTAAGGTGGAACAGCATATGCCGATGGATGAATGGCTGATAGGTTAATCAGTCCAAAATATGCGGACTCTGGATACCAGGCACCCTCCAGTTGTATTTAGCCTTCCTGTAGTAAAGCTGGGTGACCTACAGGCGATTTGCAATTCCCAGCAACTCGTAAGAGTAAAATCAAACGGAATACGGGGCAAGGAGTAGGAATATACGGGAGTGGGACAACCCTCTCGAGGTCCTTGGGCTCCAATGCTACCGTCTTTCTAGCGGAACTACATGCTGTAGTAAATATCTAGGAGAGAGAGCAATAAGCCCAGATAGTATGTATCAATTACCGGGAGGCAGTATTGTCAGGTTCATTAAGAACCTGAATATTGACTGGACGGATAATTAAGCAGGGTCCAGTACAATAGATCTTTTAGGTCGCAATGCGAAGTGGCTGATCCCCCGCATGGCCCTCCAATAATAATAAATAATAATATTCAAAGACACGCTCTTGATGACCATCAATTCTTCCATCATTTTATATTTTGAACTGTCAAGGCTTGACTTTTACTAGTAAATTCTGGAATGGATGCTCCACTGTCCATCATTCCAATTATTACACATCATTACACAGTACATTATTGATCAATAATAGGCCGATTGTTAGTGTTTCGTCGGTAATAAAGGTATCCGCTATGGTTTTGGCCATTAGAAGAATAAAAATCATTTTTAGTACGTAAAGTAGGCACAAACAAATTTAGATGAAAATTGTCATTTGCAGAGTTTTTGAACTTATTTAAATTTGTTCTCAGATTTCCGTACAAGATCTTGATTTGAATTCGGCTGTTGGTGTTCTGGATGTTTAAGATCTCTGCCGAAGAAACCCACTCTCAGCACCCTGAAAACTCGCTCCAGTTCCATTTTTTAGCTGGTGGGTATTGCATCACATCTCGGTACTCAGTATTTGTAATTCCACGTGTGTCATTTCTATGTTCGATGAACTTATTGGTACAAATACAAATTTCGTCTCAAGGTCTTTTTGTCGCTGCTGAATGTGTGCGACTTATTTTAATTGTGGGATATCCGTCCTCGTCTTTTAACAATTTTTGTAAGGTTTTCAAATTCGAGACAGGGTGATTTTGCAGTTTTTGAATGAGAAATTCCACCTCAAACTCATCCGGAATTAAAAGTTCGACTTTCATCGTAATAACAAAAAATCAAATATTGAATGGACTTAAGGGGAAAAACTAAAGCGATTCAGATCAGTAGGTAATATAATCAGATAAAATATAGTTCCAAAAATATTTGTAAAGGTATAGGATGTCTGAGGGTTTGGACCTTACAAAATGCATGACTCATACCAACATTTTGTTTAAGCAATTTCTTTATGAGATTGGCCACAAAAAAAAGGTTTACAGAAAATTGAAAAAAAAAGCAAACCACTTTTGCAAGAAAACGAAGATTTAAATGACAAAACAGATAAAAAAAAGATAAACATGGGAGAAATTTGAAAAAGAACGTTTCGGCGGCCATTTTGAAAAAGAAGAAATTAAAAATGGTTCCGAAAGAAGAAGAAACCGAAACGAGAACTCCGAAAGAGGAAACGAGCACAATAGGAAAGAGCAAATAAAAAAGGTAACCAAAAAATTACTCACCTCAGTCGGACAATAAGCCATCCCCGGTGCCGCCTTCTTATTCATCCATTTAACTTTATGACATTCAACTTCATCGTTTAGTTTTAATTTCATTTTCATGAAATTAAAATTAATTAATTTAAGCATTTGGACTATATACTATAAAATTTCGATGATAAAAGTCAATTCAATAAATTCATTGAAAATCCTTTTTTTTCTGCTCCTTTGGAGTTAATCACATCCAATAATATCGTAACAGTGTAAACAAAACAGGATCTACCTGGTTTGCAAATTTTAAAAATTTTTTTTTTTTATTTGGCTGTTTTTAATTAACTAATTTAATTAGCCAATTATTTATAATTGTCCTAAAATCCTTTTATTTATTTCTTTGAAACGATATGCAATTATATTACGTATTTTAAGGATTTATTTGCTAAATTTTTATATACAGACGTATACTATAATAATTTTGATTGAATTAGGCGTACACGATAATTTTCGTTTATCAAAAAGCATGATTGGTCCTTTTTTTTACTAAGCCACTTGGTGGTCGAAAACTAATTTTAAAGTTTTCAAATTATCGTCTGCCCTCGTCTTGTCTAAAATTTCATTTCAATAAAAAAACTTCTTTGCGCGTCGTCCATCAATCAACCACTCCAATCAAATTGCAATGCCACTCCACTGTTGTTGCGCAATGATGATAATGATTATATCTGGAAATAAATGGAGAATACAATTTTATAACAATTTTCTTGTTTTAACAAAAAGGAAATGTAATTTTCGTAGCAAATAAAAAAAAACTATAAATAGATATAAACAAATAAAATAATCTGTTTAGAATTGTGCACGTCACTACTATCAGCGGAAAATTGTTAAATGCGCGCACGGTAACCAAATTTCTATCGTTTGTTGTGTTCTACCTATACCATGCCAGGTCATGAAAAATAATTCTTCTGCTTTTTTGGCATATACATACCTACCCACATACATCCATTGAAAATGTTGTTTATGCAAAGAGTAAGAAAATATCTATATTTATTTAATGCTAAAATTATATTACACACAGACGACGAAAATGGCAAAGGTTGAAAGAAAATTATATGGTAAAAATTGTTTTTGTAGGTTAAGTTTTTTGTTTATTGCCAAAAATTGAAGGAAATCGTTCAAGAGTATAAAACTAGTATTCTAACTAAAAATGAATTCCAAGTTAAGAGAAGAATGTCTGTTTTAAATATCAAAACGAATGACATTTATTACTAATATATTTGTGTCTATAAAAAGCCGAATAAAATCATTTGATATTTAAAACAGACATTCTTCTCTTAACTTGTAATTTAATTGTGTAAGTTTTTTTTTGATTTAGTGAATTTAATTCGCTAGATCGTTACGTTTGTACTTGATACTCTCGGTGTTAAGTATGAATTGTATTTTTGTAGTTTGGTCGTAGCTACCGTAGATGAGTAGTCCAAACTTTTCAGTACAAAAGAAACTACCAACACATTGAACTCTAGGAAAGTTCTTATTTTTGTTTAGGGTTGTTACACTTTGTATAACTCTTGGGGGTAAAGTATGGGGGATTTGATATTTCTACTTTTTTGAGTAGATATATTACAAATGATTGGCCTCTTGATTTTGCTTATGATTAACCAATCGAAGATCTTGTGAATGCCATTTATTACTAATATATTTGTGTCTATAAAAAGCCGAAAAAAATCATTTGATATTTAAAACAGACATTCTTCTCCTTACTTGAAATTTAATTGTGTGGGCATTATACACACACAAATGAGAGTTTCCTTGAGTTGGTTTTTTTATTTAGTGAATTTAATTCGCTAGATCGTTACGTTCGTACTTGATACTCTCGGTGTTAAGTATGAATTGTATTTTTGTAGTTTGGTCGTAGCTACCGTAGATGAGTAGTCCAAACTTTTTAGTACGAAAGCAAACTACCAACACATTGAACTCTAGGAAAGTTCTTATTTTTGTTTAGGGTTGTTACACTTTGTATAACTCTTGGGGGTAAAGTATGGGGGATTTGATATTTCTACTTTTTTGAGTAGATATATTACAAATGATTGGCCTCTTGATTTTGCTTATGATTAACCAATCGAAGATCTTGTGAATGCCATTTATTACTAATATATTTGTGTCTATAAAAAGTCGAAAAAAATCATTTGATAAAAATGAATTAAAATTGTCTTAACAAAAGTAGTTTGAATTAAAAAGAACAATAAAACTCTGCATAATTGTTTTTTTTTTAGTTTGAGATAGTTTTCAAGGTCATTTGCAGGCCAACTTTGATTTGTAAGGATTCCGGTAGCAACTTAGTTCGCACTTCAAGCATAGGGCAACCCAATTTTTTTTACTTGATGATGAGAAAATACAGCTATTGCGGGTAGATACAAGTCGTCGTCTTTTCGATGCGGCCAAATAAACCGGTGTTGTCCCGCAAATGTTGGGTTTTTCCAATGGATCGACTGGTAAAATTTGAACTTACGAATTTCATTTGTCGTTAAATAGAAATTTTCTGTCGATAACATTTTAGTTCAAGAATCGATTCTTTACTAATACATAATACCAAATGAAACACGAAATCACAACACAGTCGTTTCGATTGTTAATCGGCTCGTCAATCATCATATGAGCCAATATTTTAATTTTTTGAAACTGCTTGTTGATGCAAATTGTTGCATCGCATACGGATTTACAAAATATGCCTAATTCAGGAACAGAACCTGTTTGCAATACAGCTGACCTTGCGGCTGTCCCCATCAATCTCGAATCATCTAACTTTTACCCTAACCCCAGCTCCAAGAAGTTTCTTACACTTCCAGTATTGTTGAGTAAGAAAAGTCATCTCCTTCTTGTGATTGAATGTGATGCAAATGCTCATCAGTTTTGCATGTCAACTATTGTTAATTCTGTAAGAATTAATAGAATTTTTGCCAAACACTTTCTTTTTCATTTTGATGTCTTTTCTCGAATATCGCTCGAAGCTGTGCGGATGAACTGGTTTTAACCACATTAAGCACATAACGCAACAAGCTCTGTCTGTATATCGTAGAGTCTGTCTAACATTGATTTGGTTACCTTTATACCGGGCACATTAAACGTCATAAAATCAAAATACGTCAAACACCTGGAAACACCACCTTGAATTTCAAAAAATCATTGCCATGTTTCGCAGTTTCGGTGGGCGTAACATTTTGTTTGAAACATTTTTTGCAGCACTTTGGATTTATAAAAGAAAAAGTAACAAGGATAAGGGGTACAACTGCTAGTGCCATGAAATGTTTGCACTGAATTTGATGAACACGTAGAAGTCACACTAGCAAGAGATAATAGTTTGGAGCTAAACATTGCTCCTTATTAATGAAATTAGACTAAAATTTGGAACATTATAAAATATATTTCTGTAAAAATCACCGCCATCCTTCGACATTTCTTGCTAAGTTGTGCTCAAAATAATCTAAAAGTTTGTTTATCAGCTTATTTTACTTTGATTTTTCACCTCCCTTTGCATTTCAAATCAACTCTCGTTCCCATCGCCAAGAGACATGTAGAAAACAGCATCAATTAACTTTAATTAATTGATACCAATAATAAAGTGTGTGTGTGTGTGTATGTACCTATTATAGATTTGTGAGAAAGACTAACATAATAAAAAAAAATTAAATTGATTTTTCTTTACACAAATGCGAAAGTAAAAATATATACGAGCAAAGTCCTAATTACCACGATATGGGAAAACTATAATTTACAGATTTTAATTAAATTTAATTGATCAATTTTACATTAAAATTTAATAAACTATTATTTGTTGTTGTACTTATATTTATATCCAACGCCCTTGTTATATAAAATTCTAGGATCTCTGTATAATAAACCTTGGCGTATTAGTTACAGACAGGTGTGGGTATTATTAGACTTCAAAAGTTTTGAATCAATTTAATTCAAAAAGTTTTAGTTAGTTTTCTCTGTAGAAAAGTTTTTTCATTGGAAAAATATATAAAAAAAAATGTCTAAAAGGGGGTTTGTTGAATGTATGTGAGTGATGTGTTATTTATAAATAAGGTCACGAATTTTTACATTGAAGTTTTTTGTGTAAGTAGTTGATTAAATATTAAATGTTATCTATTTCGTAACAACCTTTCATTATCTATTGACAGATACTGTTATATCCTAATCATATTTTAATGTATTCAAGGAAGGTATTTTGTCTTTGAAATCTTAAGAAATTTCAAAGCAGAAATAATTAATAGCATAGTAGAGTTTTGTTTTTGTGTTGCTTGTCATAAACGTAACCAAAATGTTAAATGACAAAACAATGAATTTAACAGTATTTTAAATAATAGTGATTGGCATGAAAACCTTACCCAATAATTATATCAGTCTACTAGTTACTCAACTAATTATAGTATGGTTTCAAAGTTTGATACGAATGGGGTACACCAGGAAGGCGATTGTTAGATATTACGGAAATCTAAATATCTCGCAAATTATGCCTTGTAGAACAAAATTCCAGAGAAGAAATTGGTTTGGGTTCAAAGAGGAATCAAGGTCAAATATTTTTTTTAATGGAATCTTAATTGAGGCACAGAAGCAAACATCTTTTATCTAAAACATTTTTCTACCCGCCATCTAGTTCTGTGATAAAATAACATTTGATTCTCTAATATATACAGTTACGTTTTTGCCTTGTTAGTCAAAGTTCAAATCACTAGATTGTAAATAGAACGATCACTAAAATTCACTTAACACTTTCAGACTTTGTAACTCGCACTACTTAGTCTTCATAGTGTCACATTCCAAAAACTAATAATTCCAGTTGGCGATCCAACTTTTCCAATAAAAATATTCGAGTAAAATTAATGTGGGCGAAAACTCGGGTAAATGACTAATTTACCTTTTTTAACAGTGTAAAATACTTAATTCCTATATAATTTCCACAAATAATTTTGTACAGCTTTGGATATTAATCACAAGCATTTGACAATATACCAAAAAATTGAAGCCTTTAACCCATTCTAGGTACCTAAATACTATAAAATTTTACTCTTCAAACTGGAGAATTCACACTAGCTCAAAGGTAACAATGCTATATGTTTTGGTTCTAAAGGTAAATTTTACTGTTCCAAATGATTTCCTCGAGTTTCGCCTACAGTCAATATTGAACAATTTAGCATGGACAATATTTTAGTACAAATTAGTAATTACAATACCGTAACCTAGATGTCACCTTAACACTAGTACAAATTACCCTATTACAGTAACTTATGCTATTCTAAGCTAGATGTCATCATAATACAAAGTGTCTACAATTTATGATTGGAGGGTCTTGACTTGTATGTAGCCAGCTCATTTTTTCTATTTTTCGCAGTACCGCTGATAACACATTTACTATGGTTACGGCGCAATTTGTGCATAGTCGGTACAAGTTTTCTATTTCTCGCGAGAGGCGCTTTACCTACTTGTATAATCGTCAATTGCAACAAACAACAGACTATTATTTTAAAAAATCGAGCGAATGAGCGCGAAAATATTCACAAGAATTAAGAGCATCCTGTAAAAATTGTTTCACCGAGTGGTCAATGGAACGACGGGATGGACATCTTTTCTTAGGATTTCATGCAGCATAGAGATTAATAAACAACAACATTGATCATTTTCAAGTGTCAATAATTTCACCCGTATCACGTATCACTAAACCTTTCTTCATGTATTATTTTCCGATGAGTCGACTTTTACAAATCTTGATGGGAAATTGTTCGATATTACATGCATTCAATTATTCTATAATCGAACCCAAACAACTTATTCTTAAAACCTTTTGTTGAAAAAGGCGTAAGATATTTAGATGGGTTAACTTAAACGGTTCACCCTGTATTTTTCAGCGTAGAGCAGAACATCGCAAACTAATTTTTACAATAAAGCTCCATTTTAACAGTAAAACTGTTTTGGCACTTTATTTATTTTATACCTATTGAAATTAAAAACAAACATTCATTGAAGCACAAACAATGAACAATTTGTCACCACAAAAACGTGAACGCCGCCTTTACAAATAAAATATATTTGATCGTGCTTCTGTTTAACCAAGGTAGCTTTGCTGGTAAGCGTTTAGAAATTTTGATGTCCTTCTGTAGTGACTACCACAGTGTACATGGTCCTAAGTAAGTTCCCCCATTTGCTAAATCATGGTATTTGTATTATCAATCCTTAATGAGCTCTATAGCACACCTTCGGACTAGATCAACAGACCTAGATGACACTACCGGGAATTAGTCCTTAGTAAATTAGCCTAATCATGATGTCTCTGCTGTTAACCGCCGTTGAAAAGTTCCGTTGTTCACCTGCTGATTTCTTGAAAATACCTAAGTGGGCACAGCTTAAATAGTCCTTAGGTAGATTCATAGTAAAATTTCACTTCACAAACATTTCACGTCACAACTTTATCTAACGACGTGTCCGATTTCTGTGCGAATTAATTTTTTTGTGATAAATTTGAGATTAGTGAAATAATTTTCTCTTCCATATTTGAAATAAGTTCGTTTGCTGTCCGAATACTGAAATAATTTTGACATAATAAAATTGACATTTGGAAATACAACAAACGACAAATTGTACGTAGAGAGATATAGGCAGAATTTTAACTAAATATGGTATTATTTCTATTAATTTCGGGTTACATGTGAGAACACGGAACTTTGTGCGACCTTTAATAATGGATCTCCTAAACTCCCAGTTATGATACATTTAAACTTACAGGTATGTTTGTTAGGTATTGCTCTCTAGTATTTATAAATATTAACAAAATTCATTCTTTGCAGCGACCAATAATGTACACAATTCCCTCAACAAACAGTATTGTTGATTCAATACTTAATTATAATGATCCTGTGACGAGAATGGATTTAAGGACATCGTCTAACACTTTCATCACTATTAGTAAATTCTTGCCCAATAAAAACCATGGTTGGGGACCGGAAATGGAACTAATGATATTTTTGTTGTGGCTGGCAAGTGGGACTTGTTATAGAATTGGAGCAGCAATGAACCTGTCAAGATCCACAGTTTGTGATATTGTTCACAAAATGCTGGACACTATAAAATGCTGGAACTTATATAAAACTTATATAAAACTTATTTTGTTTACTTCACCGGCACAGAAACAAGAATTATTACGGACATGCCAAAATTATAACATACCGATGCTGTGATAATTTGGTTGCGTACAGTTTAACATTAATTTATCACAAAAAAATTATTTCGCACAGAAATCGGACACGTCCTAAAACCAAATTCTTTCATTTTCCCTTAATTTTCAATTTGCTCTTCCTAAACGTTTTATTTTAGATTAGCAAAGAATAAATTTAGGATTGGCTATTTGGCTAACTCCCCATGTGTTAATAGATCGAGCTGTCACTGTCCCAATTAATGATTTATGTTATTAGACAGTATAATTGATAATAAGCAATATCCTTCTAAGCCGTCCATCACTTCAGGTCAGATTGGTCGCAGGAATGAGTTTTCACAAACCACCTTTTTTACCTTCGGTCCACAAGGCAAAAAGTTATTGAAATCATCCTGCTATGGTCTTAAGGCGGAAAATTGAAAAGATTTTACAACCTGTACGTCAAGGAATTTGATTTCTTCAGAGTGACTAAATTTTTATATATGTATGCTGGTTTGAGTTGAGCATTGAGTTTGATGTTGAGTTGAGATGAGTTGTGGATTAAGTTAGACGTTAAATTAAATTAGGTTAAGTTGAATTTAGTATTGAGGTGGGGTTGAGCGAGGGTTTCAGTTGTGGATTTATTTGGCGTTGACTAGAGTCTCTTCATTCCTATATGGACATCGCAGGAGATGAGGTTTCGGCCCCCACAAGGGGATCTCCTCTGTGAAAGGAGGAGGGAGTATGAACGTCAGGAAGAACTGGCACAAAGCTTCTGGCGATGCGGCCAAAAAAGGAAACTGGTGTTCCTCCTGAGATTCTAGCGCCTGAGAGAGTCCGCTCGGATGATAGCATCCCACAGGTAATTAAAAAGACCAGGGGAGGAATATGTCTCAGTGGTTTCGGGTTCTGCAGTCTGGTTTGAAGCAGGCTGCAGAGTAGGAAATCATTAGGATCCTACTCTCTTGCTTTCCTGAGGTGACCCAGTGGCTCAACTCAAGGTGACTGAGGCGGGTAACCTGTTTCGAGCCCAGCTGTGTTTGGCACCTTCCCTAATAGTGCTCAATTGCTTAGGCAATATAGTGAAGAGTTGGCAGGTGAGGGGCGAAAGGCTCTTCAAGAAAGTGGTGCCAAATCGGTTTCTATGGATGGGACCCAAGTGGTGAAGCCTGTGGTGATACGGTGGAAGCACATGTAGACAAGACTCCTGGGGGTGGTGGCCCTATCCAAGAGACGGGTGGTGGCCCCGCAATGAGTCCTTCCTTGTAAGCCACAATCGGCTGAGGCAGCACAGTCATCAATAATATGGTTGAACACCTTTTTCAATATTTCATTACAAATAATGTAGACATTATCAATAGGGGAAAGAAACCTACTTTTATATACGCGATTAGGCAAGAAGCCCTAGCTTTTACACTTGGTAGTCCGCATTTGAGCAATTTAGTTAATAATTGGCATTTGTCTGAGAAGAAATCTCTTTGTCGGATCACATGCAACTTAGATTCGATTTGGCGGAGGAGATCATGCAGCAGCAACGAATTAGAATTCCTAAACTGACCGACAGGGACTCTTATAGAGTTTAACTCGCATCAGAAATACCCTCGATTAACGGCAACATGTAGTCTCCAAAGGGATTGGAGTTCCGTTCAAATCAGTTGCATAACTCTATACACTTGGCTTATGAGAACAGCTGCCAGTCTACTAAGATGGTCCGTTGGTGGAACAGGACGCTGGGAAAACTGAAGAAAAATTCAAAAAGGTTATTCAACAAGACTAAACGCACTGGTCAATGAGGCGATAATCTCGAACTAAGAAGATCGAAAAGGGCAATCAATGAATTGCCCTCTGCTGTTCGTCTCCTCCGAAAGTCCTTTCCGGGATCATTCTAATGGTTTAATACTTCTTTAGACGGCAAACGGATGGTTCACTGAGAACCGGAAGTAAATCTTAGAGGTACTACTAGATACCCACTATCGGGATTAAATAGTGGAAGGAGCCCAAGAAGACCCACATGACCTTCCAAGTGAGGTAGCCGGCGCACTACACAATCGGATCTGGGAAAATTTTCACACCAATTAAGGTGAGATGAACTATTGGCTCTCTTAAACCTTTTAAATCCGCTGAGTTCCGCAGATGTTTCCGGTAACTTATGCTTTTAACTATATTCCGAAACTCTGGAGGAAAGTAAATAAGGTCTTTATCCCAAAGGGAGGAGTCACTCAGACAGCCAGCCCAAGGGATTATCAAATAAGAAGTGAGATCCTCGTCAAAAATCCGCTGCATCCGAACCAGTTTGCTAACTGGTAAATCTATTGTGATGGCTCCTAGTAGTCTTGTCACGAGGATTGAAAGAGCGATGGCCCTTTGCGCCTCTTTGGACATTGAGGGGCGTTTGATAATAAATCCTATGAATCGATAGAGAGGGCAGCAATGGAAAAGAGTTCGGCCTTCTACAATTAGGTGGATCCACTCCATGCTGAAACTTAGCAAGATTACAGCCAAATTAGGTGGTGAGTCAGTAACAATCAGGGCCGTAAAGGGTTATCCCCAAGGAGTCTTACTGTCTCCTCTATTAGCGTCATTGGTTATTAACAGACTACTGGTCCTTCTAGATAGGTTCTCTGTTAGGTTAACTGGCCGGAATATGTGGAGTGCAGGAAGGCCGTCCTTTGAGCGAGGGTCAAAGGTAATGTTTACAGATGGATCAAAAACGGAAGACGGGGCAGCGGTAGGAATATACGGGAGGGGGACTCTCGAAGCCCTTGGCTAAAGTCTTTCAAGCAGAAGTACATGCTATAGAACTTTGTGCTAGGATAGGCATAACAAAATCCCTAAACGATAAAAGATATAATTATATTGTATCAGACAGCCAGTGGGCCTTAAAGGTTCTTAGGTATTGTACCGTTGACTAAAGGCTGGTATAGGACGGTCCGAAGGTTATTAAACATCTGGCAAGCTCAAATAAGGTATCACTTATGTGGGTGCCAGGTCATATTGAAATCGAGCGAAATGAGGCTGCTGATGGTTTTCCCCGCAAGGGTTCTGCCTCTCCATTCATTGGACCAGAGCTCTTCTGCGGTGTCACTAAGGGAAGCGTTAAAACGCTTGGAGGACGTATATCACCTTCATCAGTCAGGGTAAAGGAATATGTTGAACTTAGGAAAACTGAGTTTTAGCTACTAACAGGCTTCCTCACAGGTTACGTTCCCTTAAAGTATCACCTTAAGAAAATGGCCCTAGGTATGACAAACAGATGCCGCTTCTGTGATATGGAAGCGGAACCAGCAAAAGAAGTTCTGTGGCAATGCCCAATCATTTTCCGCCAAAGAATGCAACATCTAGGAGGGAGGAAAATGAGTGGGCTTTAGTATGTAAGACGTGCCGGCCGGTAGTATTAAGCAGGGTCCAAGTACCAAAGATCTTTTAGGTCGCAGTGCAAGGTGGCTTGAACTCCCACAGGGCCTTACAGTAATAATAATAATAATAATAGGTTCCAGTTGGCGTTAAGTTTAGGGTTGTGTTGAAGTTGTGGGGTTGGGTGAGGGAGTTGGTTAGGGATTAATTTGGAGGTTGAGTTGTGGTGGAGGTTTAAGGTTAAGTAGAGAGTTAAGATTTGAATCGAGCTATGATTGAGTTGGAGTTGCGCTAACCTAGAAGGTCTTTTCCAGACTACCTTTGCTTTAATGTCCTATCCGCTACAGTAAGAAAAAAGCAATGGCATTAGTATACACATTCGATTTTTTGGTATAATGTCGAATTAGCAGTTTCCGAATTATAAATCTAACTTTGTCCTCGGTTGACATGGTGTCATCCTTGTACATACTTGTATATATACGAGGTCATCCGAGGATTTGGTGATTTTATTCGTCTATTCCAATCTATAACTCACCATTCTAATTCGAACGAATATCCATAAATTAATTTCTGTCACCTGCTGAGACCAAAACCTCCAATCTTCCTCCAGTATGTATGTGGGAGTTTTGCAGCTAGCTGATTGTTGACTTCAAATTTAGGTGTTCGACAAAAAATCGCACGGTTGCTTCAAAAGAAACAGGATACTTTTTTATACATTAAATGTGGGTGGTATTTACAGTTAAACTACAGAACATAACTTTCACTTGTTTTGTCAAATTCTTCCGTTTTATTCAAGCACTTATCTTGGATAATTTAACTAACAATTTGAAACAAGTTTTTGAGATGAGGTACAGACGATGAAATTAAATGACGTCTTTTTTAACAAACTTACAAAATTATATCATAACACCAATTTTGTTAAATTAGTCATATGTTTAGATTTAAGAATAAAAAATTCTAAGAAAACGCGTACTTCTTGATCTAACTGCTTAAACGCTCAGAGGAAATCATCAATTTGGCATATTAAATTTAGTTATATTGTATACAAACACTTGTTTAGAATTTTGTAATCTCAATAGTTTTACTAAAAATTATTATTTTAATCATGCAAAATGAAGTGCCTTAGCCAAAATAATGTCACATGTAAAATTTTATGTTTACTTTTAACACTTCCGTCATACGTGATATGGTATTTATAATATGAAAATTACACAACACTTTACAATTACAATTTTTGCGCTTCAGCCAATTTTATATTTTTGAATTGCATATAAACGGGCGGATACGATTGCTTTCTCCCGCCGTCTCTATAGTTGAGATGTGTGGAAAACATTGTTTATCAATACAAGATATTTTATTATTTTTAAATCAATTTACACTTGAAACTGGTTAATGAAATGTTTATTTAAACTGTGGAGAGAAAATATAAAACTGAAAACCACTTTCAACCGTTTTTTGCATCTTTCTTATGTAGAACAGCTCTCTTTCTCGTATTACGCGAATTTATTTATATATAAAATCATAATTTTCTAATGAAATAGCGCTAACACACATTACTGAATCATAGCTGTGCGCGCGCTATTGGCCTTAAATTAAATAAGAAAAGTTTCCAAATATTTCTGAAAACCTCTTGTTACGTCTGAGCATTTTCGAACCAAAATTGCTTTAAATTTTCAATATAAACTGTTCAATATTCACAATTAAATTTTTTTGTAAGAAGTGCCTTATCTTAATTGATAAGGGAAAGATGTAACAATACCTAACTTTCAGTTTGTCTGAAAATGCGTCTTATTGAGAGAAACCAAAAAGGTCACAAAAATTTTCAAAACTGCATGAAAATTTAAAATTTTTACCTACCTTTCGAAATAGATTGGAAAGTTACAAACTATTTAGATAATAAACCTACCGAAGTGAATTTTTTCAAATATATTTCGGCAACAGCAGGATGTTCACTTAGAAACCCTTTCTGATCTGCAAAACGTGTTCGATTATAATTTTTTCTGAAGAACCATTTGAAATTATGGTTACTAAATTTTTAAATACTAAAATTTTCAAACGACATGTTTTTATTGGATGAACTAATTGGCCTGATCACACTATTAATTTCAAATCACAATACAATAACCGTCAGCTCAGATCAGTAATCAACCATTAACCGTAAACCATCAACAATCAATGTTTAATGTTAACATTAAACATCAAACATCAGCCATCGACCACCAAGCGTCAACCTTCGTTGGTTGGTTGATGTTGGTTGTTCCATGTTTGATGGTTAGCAGTTGATGGTTGTTGGCTGAAGGTGGATGTTTGATGTCACCAAACACAAAACATGGACCGTCAACTATCAACCATCAACTATTAAGCATCAAGCAACGGCCACGGACCATAAAATATTAAACTTCAAACCACAAACACCATTCTTCAACCACCACCCATCAACCACCAAACATCAAACATCCATCCATCACTTTTTTCGATTAAATTTCAAGACTATGGACTAAGGCCCCTCTAAGTTCCAACCGTGTAGCCTCGGACCAGCCGTTTGATTTATTGTCTAAAATTCACCTAGCTTAATGTATGAATACACCACAACAAATTATTAGGTGTTCAAGTAGAAACTCGGCTTTTTTTGGGCAGACTTAACTTTGTTGAAAAGATACTTGTTACAAAGATTAATAATCGAAATATTCGCCATTACTATCTAGGGTCTTTTGCCATTTATCGGGTAGACGAAAAATGTCCTCGCGATAGAAGCTTGGTGGTTTCGAAGCAAATAGTTCGAGCCATTTTTGCACTCCAGCCAACTCTGGGGAATGTACAACTTCCCAGTCCAAGGAGAAGGTGAGTTCCTGGGTTGATTTTATTGTATGTGGAGAAGCGTTTTATGCAGCAATATCACCTTCCGTTTTCCTTGGCCCGTAAATGGTATTTTTTTCGCCAGAGCATCACTTAATTTGATTAATTGGGCCTGGTAACGTTCAGCTGTAATAGTTTGACCAGGTTCCAAAAGCTCATAGTAAATGACTCCTTTCCAATCCCACCAGACACACAGCAATACTTTCTTGGAATGAATCTTCATTTTTGCAACTGAAAAGTGAGGAATGGATTCCTTAGCTTCAAAAATTAATTGATTTTAAACAATATTTGGTTAAAACCAAACATTGAGAGAAACAAGAGAGCGGAGTACAAGACACGGCCGAATGCACAAACAAAAGCACATCCGATTGCAGCATGAATGTTAAAATATAACTTTTCTTTTCCAAAGGTGGAATTAAAGTGGCAATTGATGAATGCAAGTGAAAATGATTCATTCTCATCCATACTCCTCTGGCATATAAATTATATTGCAAGAATGAGGCAGCCTAATCTTCAGATAATTTTAAGAAATAGTCCGGAATTGACCCGGAACTATCGCAGAGTTGACCATCGCCTAGTTGGCCGTCGCCGCGTTAGTCGTCGCCGAGTTGATCGTTGCCGAATTGATCGTTGCCGCGTTCCTCGCCGCCGAATTGACCGTCGCCGAGCTGATCGTGGCCAGGTTGACCGTAAATCGTAACTTTTTGGCAATGATTTTATTTAATCTTCGATGTAATCACCTTTTAACTCAATATTCAAACGTTGCTGTGAAGTGGTTACACACACGTTCACGTTTTTGATCGATAGTGAGCGAACGACCCATTTTGCTTGTAGGGGGTTACACAGTGTGGAGTAACGAAAATCAATCTATTTTTTTTTTGAGATGATCGATTTAAATTTCACTTTTTAATTAAAGACAATTTAAAGAGTAGAGAATTTTATTTTTTTTGTATGGCCTTTTATCGACACTATAGTGGCGGGAAGAAAAAAGGCATCCTCGAAAAAAGGTCACTAGGCGGTTGATAGAATAACTCCAGTCCCGATTGTCTGAAATAAGAATTTCAAAAATATTATTAAAATATAGATGAATGGCTATAGCCTACAGTGGTCTGGAAAGGCAGTAAAGTTTGGCCATCATGACCCGCCCGGGCAATAGACAAATTATGTTCCTTGGACCTTGAGAACTTTGAAAATTACCCCCCCCCCCCGAAATCGCCACTGATCCTTTTTTACTCTTTTCCATACTTTTTGCGTGCTGAGAAAATGCGAAAATTCAATGATTTCGGGAATTAAAAGCGCGCAGAAATTTCCTTGTGTGCGTGTCCGGGAGTGACATTAACGGGTATACACTCAAGTCTCTAGGTACGGGGACTCGTCCTACATGTAAGTGTGTGAGTGGACGTGTGTGTGTGGTAGTGATTGGGTGTATATAACCATTTATGTGCAGAATTCATGAAGTCACACTGTATTTTTATGATAGTTTCTTTCATGAAGGCGTGTGTATGTGTGTGTGTGAGCGCTCAAATCGAGTTTTCACAACAAAAACAATTTTCGCGTTTTCCTAGTCAGTTGTGCGTGAAATATCATCCACTTCACATCTTGAATATTACTTCTACCATAAGTCTTCATTTGCTATTTTATATTTTGTGAAACATGGGCAGTAAATGCGATCACAAATGCAATCATAGCGAAAACCGAGGGAAAATGTGTGCACCTTGTGGTCGGAAAATTGTTTTAAGTGGTAGAACATTGAAGTATTTTCGAATAACGCCATGTCGCGAGGAGCAGATACAAAGTCGTATAAATGTGAATTTTCGATTGTCCGATCCTCGATTTCCGACTAGTATCTGTGTGAATTGTCGAAGAATTCTAGATAAAAACTTACATCCAGAGAGCGCGGAGAACTCAAGCCGATCATTCAAAATCATGCCCAACTACGAAGATATTATTTTGCTGAAAAATACAAGGTACCGTGGTGAATCAGGTGTTGTTTCTTGTGAATGTTGTATATGCCAAACTGCACGTTGTAAAGGTGACAAAAAAAGAAGGATAGATGTACCAATAATATCACGTTCAAAAATAACATCTGAAAATGGCATGTATGCTCAAAAATCTCCTTAAGCAACTGAAACTAAAGTGATGCGTACGCCGGTAGAAAAATCCGGTTCGACTTTTAAAATTTGTAATATTTGGTTCCAACGTACTGGTAGAGGCATCAGACATGTGTGCTGCTCAAAAAGTAAGCCCGCTCGTAAGAGAGTTAATATTGAAAAGTTTGTTGAGACTCTTCCTGCAACACAACAAGAACAGTTTTGTACGTCACTGGTGTCCAAAAAAATGCAGGCCACCGATAATAAGACCATGGTGAAAATGAATACGGGAGGACGCAAAAGCAGAGATCTGAACAAGCAAGGAATAAACGCCCAATTTTCATCTGATAATTTATTTGATTTTCAAGTTCAGGCAGGTGCTTCTGGTAGACAGATGAAAAAATTATGCACTTTCATTAGAAAGAATATCGGTCGAAAATCGGTTCCTAGCAATTATTTAGCAGCAGCGTCAAAAAAATCCAAGGCATTAGATGACGTACATAAAAGTACTATTTTGAGTTTCGAAGTCGATAAAAATATAAATAAACAAGAAAGACCAGTAGTGTGGGCCGATGCCGAAGAAATATTAGAGTGTGTTTTAGTAAGAAGAAATTTAATTGGCAATTACGTTATTAAAGTTATGGCTGACGGGAGTCAAGGCTTCTTCAAGATTTGTATGACTGTTCTTCCAGAAGTTTATCTATGTATAGATTTAGATGATGGTTCTAAAAAACAAAAATTAAACTCAAACAACAATGAAGGGAAGTTAACAGGAATTCATAAGTTGATAATGTTGGGTATCGTCCCCCTAATCAGTGAAACTTATGATAACGTGAAAATTTTATTTGATTTGATTAGAATAAATTCTATTTCATTCAAATTCTTGTCAGATTTCAAGCTTCTTCTGCTAGTAAACGGTCAACAAACGGCTACATCGAGCTTTCCTTGCCCATATTGTTTCGTGCGTCTTCGGAGTCGAAAAGAACTAGATATTGGGAAATTAAACAATGAGCGTGAATTAGACTTAAGCGATGTTTCATACTCATTAGAGCAAGATGTTTATAGACTGAAAACTTACGGAGATTTAGAATCAGACTACCAGAAATTCGTTTCACTTGGCAGTATTAAGAAACAGGCCTCAAGTAGTAATAGTACAATAAATAAGCCGTTTTTTACCGAAGAATCGAGTGTTTCTGTCTTGGAAAAGTGCGTTGTCCCAGAGCTTCACATTCTACAAGGGTTTGTAAATCACTTGTTCTGGGACGGGCTCGTACCTTTGCTAGGCAGGGATAAGGCCATATTATGGCCTCAGGGGCTCAAGTTGATATCCAAAAACTATCACGGAGAAGTTTTTGAAGGGAACGCCTGTAGGAAGCTTCTTAAGGAACCAGAAAAATTGTTCGATAAAGAAATTAGTGGAGCAGTTGGTGGTGAATTAATCAAGATACCCTACGTTTCTGCTTTCCAAGCAATGAACAAAATTGTAGAAGCTTGTTTCAGTATCAGGAGAAATGAAGAAAATTTGTCAAAATATATAGATGAATTGAGAAAAGCGGTCCTGGCAACTGGAATAAGTGAGACCTTGAAAATTCACGTGGCGATTCGCCATATAAAAGAGAGCCTTAGTTTTCAAAGGGAAGACCACGGATTCGGTCTCTGGTTCCTCCAAGCGGGCGAGTCAGTTCATCATGAATTTTTGAACTTCTGGAATCGATGGAAGATCAACAATATTTTGGACCCACAATACTCCCAGAGATTGAGATCAGCAGTGGTAGAATTTTCCTCAAAACGCATTTAATTCGTAAGAGACTTCATTATATTATTCAATAATATAGTATAATGATCTTTGTACTAACTCCAATCTGTTACAAGACTAGGAAGCTGCTGTACCCTGTTAATTTGTGCAACAGGAAGATTAATATATATTTATACTCATTTCAAGTGTTTGAATAATTGAAATTGATGGTTACTTGCTTTTGTGTTATATATATCTCATGAATTATAACAATAAACTAATTTTACTCACACACTTACATGTAGGACGAGTCCCCGTACCTAGAGACTTGAGTGTATACTCGTTAATGTCACTCCCGGACACGCACACAAGGAAATTTCTGCGTGCTTTTAATTCCCGAAATCATTGAATTTTCGCATTTTCTCAGCACGCAAAAAGTATGGAAAAGAGTAAAAAAGGATCAGTGGCGATTTCGGGGGGTTATTTTCAAAGTTCTCAAGGTCCAAGGAACATAATTTGTCTATTGCCCGGGCGGGTCATGGTGGCCAAACTTTACTGCCTTTCCAGACCACTGTTAGCCGCATCGTACAGAATTTGAAAATTTCGATTTGAAAAAAAATGGCGGCCATTTGAGAAAAAAGATGATTTTTTCAAGTCAAAACCAGACATTTCCTAAACAGAAAAGCGCTTAAAGTTTCCGAACAAGGAAAAGGTCGATGAAAGTTTATCATTATTAATTTACCTGCACTTTTTAAAAGCCGTTTTTTCGTCATTTTCGCTTTGCGGACATATTCTAGGGATAATATACTATCGATAGCCCCTTAAGTATTTTCAAATGCAAATGTACATGCCAGATATTCCTGTACATTCTTTAGAAATATTTACGACGGATTTTTTAAAACATTTTTGATATTGTCACCTCTTTTCGGTTCTTCATCAAAAACAGTTGCGCGGCCACTTCTAAATTCAACGATCCAAAAACGGACAGTTTCAAAGGATGGTGTAGACTCGCCCAAAGATAGAGCTGTATCCTTTTTAATATCCGTTGCTGATAAGATAAGAATTACGCTCGAATTTGAAATTTATTCATTCTTCTTAAGATGTAGAAAACTTCAACTTGGTTGCTTGTGAAGTGCCAATTAAATGACCGATTGACTTGAAAATAGAAATGGAGCCTGATAAAAGACTCTATTTTGGAAATTTAATAAAAATAAATCATTACCGCGAGACAGTGTCGCCAATTTAACCATCCCCGAATTGATCCTCGCACAGTTGACCGACGCCAACTTGACCATCACCGAATAAACTATCACACGGCCCGTCGACAATAATGAATGATGATGATTATGACAAACCATAAACGATATTTCCAGATGAATATGGATCATAAACAGAACACATAATAATGAAGATGATTTATGACACACAATAAAGGAAATTTCAAGAGCACTACTAAACTGGTATACCATATAAACACGACCTATGACAAACAGGGACTAGTTTTTGGTTTACTTTAAATCGTGTAACAAGTGAAATAAATCTGTTGTCATGGCCCTCACCAGTATCAAGCGGACAGATTTAAGTCAGTAAAATAAAAGCGAATATTACAGTGTATAAAAGAAAAGTGGAATAAAATCGAGTCAAGTGAGATAAAAGTACACAGTGTTTTTAATTACAAAATCCGGACGAACTCAGAAGCCCAGTTCGTAACAAATTGGTGTCAGAAGTAGGATTATTAGAGCCAACAGGGATATACCGAACAAGGTTACTGTTTGGAAAAACACTAACATCACTCGGAGCAAGCATTCCTGTCCGAGTAACGAACATAACGGAACAAGCTAAATATCTAAAGTCCGGTGTCGTCCTCGGGAAAATTCAGCCTATTGTTAGTATCGCCCAATGCAATATCGAGGCCAGTGCTGATAATTGTAAAAGTAATAGCGAGGCGAAGAAATCAATTCAACGATTGTGCCAGCATTTGAAAGACGAGAAGTTCGCGATGGCAGTATTTCCAAGCAGCGAGGATGAATACGGCCGAACGGAGGTGGTACAGCACAGAATAAAAACGGGAAGTACACCACCAATTCGATTCAGCACCCTGGACTTGAAGAGTGGATATTGGCAGGTTACGATTCAAGAAGAAGACCGAGATAGAAAACAGCATTTCACCGTTATGCCATTTTGGGAGGGTTGCACTGGAAGATATGCCTCGTTTACCTAGACGACATCATTGTAATCGGGAAAAGTTTCGACGAGCACCTCAAAAATATGTGCGAGGTGTTACGATGTATCAAGGGTGCGGGAACGAAAGTGAGCTCGGACAAGTGTGCACTCTTCAAAAACGAAGTGAAGTACTTGGGGCATATCGTGTCGGAGAAAGGAATTCGCACAGATCCAGAAAAAATAAAGTTGGCCAGTGCGAAGGTATGTGCATGAGGTTAGAAGCTTCCTGGGGCTTTGCACATACTACCGAAGATTTGTTAAAAACTTCTCTTATAACAAACTAACCGAGATAGGCCAGCCTTTCCAGTGGACGGAAACTTGCCAAGCGTCATTCGAGCGACTAAAACAGCGTTATGCTAAAGACCGCTTTTGGCATATCCTCGGCCAGGTCAAACATTCATTTTGAACTCGGATGCCAGCAACGTGGGAATTGGAGGTGTTTTGTCTCAACAACATGGAGCGGAAGAGTAATTTGCTACTTCAGCAGAATCCTATCCAGGTCAGAAAGAAATTATTGTGTAACCCGGCGAGAATTACCGGCCGTCGTGGAATGCGATAAACATTTCCACAAATATCTGTATGGACAACCATTTCTAATTCGAACGGACCACGCTGCTTTAAAATGGCTAATGTAGTTTAAAGAACGAGAAGGACAGGTGGCGCGATGGATAGAACGACTGCAGAACTACACCTTCAACATCGAACACAGGAAAGGTAGAGTGCACAGTAATGCAGATAGTCTATCGAAGGCATCAGTAGCCTTAACCGGATTGGCGCGGAGTTGCCGGAAAGATGGACAACAAAGGGTGTCGTCGAAAAGCAGAAGAACGATCCAACGCTTGCCCCAGTAAGAGCTTGGATTAGGAATGGACAGAAACCTGCACGGTACGAGATATCCGAGACTTCTCCAACGGTAAAAGGATACTGGGCGCAGTGGGACTCATTTAAGATGGTGAACGGGATGCTAAAACGAGCTTGGGGAAGTCTGGATGGAAAAACTATACAAATCCACCCTTTCAAACGGAGCTGCTACGTTGTACTGCTGCATTCTGCCTCGGGTTCGCCTTGCTGGCCCTTTGCTAGCTGCGCAAGTGTGATACTTTTTGCACCAATCTTCAACATCATTGCGGCAGTTGACCCAGTAGATTATTAACGCCAACATGTCCGCCGCCTGATCCATTGTGAACTTCATTTAGTACTTCCAGAATTCTGCATTTTGGTAACACGGTCTGTTACCAAAATGCAGAATTCCAGAAGTATTAAATGAAGTTCACAATGGATCCAGCGGCGGACATCTCGGCCCTAATAAAACTTTGGCCAAAGTGAGGGAACGTTTGTACTGGGTCAACTGCCGCAATAATGTTGAAGATTGGTGCAAAAAGGGTCACAACCCTAGGGAGAACGCAGCAGTACAATGTAGGAGCTCCATTTGAAAGGGTGGCCATGGATGTTGCTGGCCCGCTTCCGCGAACAGTTGGTGGGAATCGATACATCCTTGTATGTATCGACTACTTCAGTAAGTGGCCGGAAGCCTATCCAATACTGAACCAGGAAGCACCAACAGTGGCCGGAGAATTCGTAAACAACTGGATCAACAGATATGAAATACCATTGGAGCTTAAGAACGTGTGATAATTTTGTGATTAAATAATTTTTGTTCGTATTTTTCTGTAAACATCTTAGACATCTGACGTACATTAGTAAAACTAAAGATAAATTTAGCAAGTATTATTTTAACTCGATAGAGTCAACTTTTATGTATTTTCCAAAATTAAAGTTCGAAAAATATATTTTAGAAATAATTTAATTTTAATATTTCTCCAATTAATATTTATTTAATACCAATATAGCCTTCTTGTATATTGTTGTTAAAGATATGTAGAAAACTTTTATATAAACGTTTTATAATATTTTTGCTTTTTTCATTGAAAAACTTGAAGCTAAAAAACACCATTTTTACTATGGATTTTTTTCTAAGAAATACGTTATGATGATTATGGCTCTTTACTCTAGAAGGCTCTGGTTAAATCCGATGATTAATAATTACTAAACAATTCCATCTGGAAATCCGTTTAGGATCTTCCGCCGAATTTGGACTTTAGTGGCGGTTTTGATGAACAGTATACATACTTAATAACAACTAAACTTTATTGGTAATGACAGGTTATCGACATAAAAGGAAGCAGAATAAAATGTGTAATTAAATAAATTGTGTACCTCAAATTCCTAATTGAATAAAAAAAATTATGATAAGAAAGGTAAAATTCCTGTTTACTTATTATTGTAAAAGAAATGAGAATTAAACATCTTTTTTGTTTTATAAAATACTTAATACTAATAACGGGTCACATAATATATTTAAAAAGGGTGATTACAAAAAGCAAGTCACGCTTAATATACTGGCAAGACCATTTTTGTGAACAACAAAATTTTTTTATCGATATACCACTGATTACCGCAGGCCATTAATAATAAATAAAATCCATATCTAGAAATCTAGACATGTATACACGGAATTTCATCCCTGTACTTGAATATTTAAAAGCATTTTTTCTTTCAACAATAATACATCAAGGCAAAAATATTTTATCAATAAATAAATAAATTTGCATAAATTGATGTAAGTATTTTGTGTATATTAGTTTGTAAATCAAATAACATCTTGAGGAAAACTTTTTCGATTTTTTTTTTTTATTGCTTACGAGTAAATTGAATGTCGCGTATCCGTTTTTTTATTGTTGTTGTCATAAATTATCGTGTTTTTTGTAGAATTTGTTATTTTTTGGGGGGCGCTGAACCTTGTTTTATATAAATTGTGTAGTTTATGATTTATTGGTATTTGTATTTCTATGCCGCTTCTTGAGATAACACAATCTCAATTTTAGTTTCTTTATGAAAGATTTCCGATTTAAGTAACCCCTTTGTAAAAACTTAACGCGATGCGCGGTCCGGAGCGAAGTAAATAAAATATTCCAGTTTGCTAAGTGCATATGTGCGATTTGAACCGAAAATTGAACTCGGCCAGTGAGTGATGAAAAAGACCATTCTGAGATACGAAAACTTTTTTGTTAAGATTTTCACGCTAAGTTAGCTGTCATATATGGTATATTAGTTTTATTAAAAATTGACGCTAACTACCGGATGATTTTTTTAATCTGATACTCTCAAATAATAAGCACTCTACAAAAAAAAATGGTCAAAATTTAATTATTCCGTGGGGGAAATACATATATTAGTGTTAAAATAAGTACCCGCCCCCTCCTCCTTGTAGGTGGGGCGTGGGATAACTTTGAAACTAAAGTATGAAACCCTATTTTTTATTGCAAATTCGGATTCTACGGCTAAAAAATACGTAGGATTTGACTGAAATATTTTTTTCGATTAATGATAGATGGCGTTGTAATTGACGATATTCAATTTTTTTCGATTTCTCCTACTGAGAACTTACGCAAACGATTCTGCAATATGTGTGCCATAAAAATACCACGGTTTCATTGTAAATACTCGAAATTGGTCATCAAAAAATGTATTCATTTTGCAAATTTCGAATAACTGGGAAAAGGGTGCTTGATTTACATGAGTCCCCTCGCCTCATCATCTTTCAATTAAATTAAGTGCTCAAAATGATGGCCTTCGACTTCAATCCACTTATTAATCCGCGTTTCAAATGACTGTACACAACTGAGAAGTGTGTTTGCTTGAATTTCAGAAAAAGCATTTCTGATTCGCTTGTGGGCGCTCCGTGAACTATTTGAATAGAAAAAAATAGGTTCGCTGCTCTTTAGAAAATCGAAGGTACAACGTGAATCAAAATTATGATAATGCATCGCAGGGTGATGAAGGAAATACAATCGACACACGAGTTACACGATAAAAAAACAGAGCCCAATTCGAAACAAATGACATTACAACCGACGAAACAAAATTCAACACAGTAGTGGCCGCGATAGAGAGTAATATTCTCTCCCTAGTAGACGATGTTGTAATGAACCCCCCGAAGACAGGAAAATACGATACATTAAAAAAGCGACTGAAGGAGTATTTTACGGAATCGGAAGAAAGCAGATTAAAGAAATTATTGCACGACAAATATTTGGGAGACCAATGGCCATCACATTTTTTAAAAGACATGCGGCACCTAGCAGGACCAAAAATCGGTAGTGGATTGCTTAAGTCACTGTGGATTCAACAATTCCCTACGCAAGTGCAACCCATCTTATAAGTTAGCGACGGCGACTTAGACAAGCTTGCTACGATGGCCGATCGCATCATGGAGGTAACAAAGGTGTCGTAGGTGAATATTTGTGAGAAATCACAGCAACCCGAAACAAATTCCAATGATAATAACGTAGCATCGTTGAGGGCACAAGTCGAAACACTGACGAAAAAAGTGGAAGAAATGGGACGAAGCCGTTCCAGAACGCCAGGTAGATCACAAAATGGAAATAATTCTCGTTCAAACTTTCGCAAGCTTACCGAGTACAAAAATTGCTGGTATCATTATAAGTTTGGGGATAAGCCTACTAAATGCCGTCCGCCGTGTGAATTATCAAGCAACGAAAAAAAATAAGGGAACGATCGCTCATGGCGACTAGCGATCAAAATTCAGTAAATTGTCGCCTTATTATATTCGATAATACAGCAAATTATCAGTTTTTGATCGATACGGGAGCTGACGTTTGCGTTATACCACCGGAAAAAAACGCGAAGATGAGCAAGTTAGACACGTTCCCAATAGATCTGTATGCAGCTAATCAAACAAAGAATAACGTTATCGGAAACAGGACAGTTACGGTCGATTTGGGGTTGCGGAGAAATTTTACCTCGACATTTATCGTGGCCGACATCGGTCGAGCGATAATACGAGCCGATTTTTTAAGCCACTTCGGATTACTCGTAGTTCTAAAACGAAAGAATCTGATTGACAGTATGACCAGCGTTAGTTCAATTGGTAGAGTTTCGAAAGACCAAACACCAAGTGTAACTACAGTGCGAACGATTGATTCTCCATACTTCGAGTTGCTGTTGGAATATAAGGATCTAACTTGTCCAAAGGTGGGCGTGAGTCCGATAAACCACAACGTGGCTCATGTGATCGAAAATATGATTTCCGAGGATGACCTTTGGGTTAAGAAACCAAAATTGGAAATGGAATCAAAAAGTATACATGGCCTTCCATGAATAAGAAGTGCGAACTGGGCACGAGGCTGCGTCAAATGCCAGAAGGCAAAAATTTCGAAACACAATAGAAGTCCGTTGGGAAGATATGTACTTCCAGAGAGCCGCTTTCAACACATAAACATAGATTTGGTAGGGCCGCTACCGATGTCACAAACATATAGTTACTTGTTAACATGTATTGATCGGTTCTCACGAAGGACGGAAGCAATTATGGATATAACAATAGATTAGAGCATTAATGGATATAACAATAGAAAGTGTAGCACGGGCCGTGTCCGAAAATTGGATCTGCCGGTTTGGCGTTCTACAAACAATTACCACGGACCAAGGCAGACAGTTCGAGTCCTCACTGTTTAGGGAACTAGGAAAACTGTTTTAAAATTTTCCAAACACTGGTTTGGGACAATCCGGAATCGCTAGCTATTTCTCGTGTACTAATATGAGGATTATGAGCTACTGCAGCCAATACATCAATTTCATTATTTTCTCCAGTGACTGTTGCTGGACGAGTCCAATTTTTCGGTTGAACACTTCCATCAGTAATGAATCGATGTTTTTAAAACAAAATACAAACAATTTCATTAATTTGAAAGCCGATTTCGTATCGCATGTTCCTGGTTTACGATAATGGGAAGCCATTTTCAGTAATTGAAAATTTAAGAAACACAAATTGTTTAAGACTAGCTTCGAGTATTTACGATGAAACCGTGGTATTTTTATTGCAGACGTATTGCAGAATCGTTTGTGTAGGTTCTCAGTAGGAGAAATCGAAAAAAATTGAATATCGTCAATTACAGCGCCATCTATCATTAATCGAAAAAAAATGTTTCAGTCAAATCATACGTATTTTTAGCGGTAGAATCCGAATCTGCAATAAAAAATGACTGACTTAATTTACTAACTTAAATTAATCTATGGCTTCTTTCCATTGGCGTTCCATAGTGTCTGATAAATTGAAGTAACCACATCTTTGTAGTGGATTTACAAAGTGTGTAGCACAATGCTATTTAAACTGACAATCACACCAGCTCAAAAGGTTTGGTTCTTTTATGTCTGCGTACTAAATTCGTGATGCTTAGGAGCAGAGTTGCCTCAATGTTGACATGTTGGCGAAGCCTTTCTTCGTGTCTCCGTGCTTTTTCCTGGATTTCGTTTATGATGAAGTTCATTTTATGAAGGTCATTGTTCCTGATATACCAAGGTGCATCAACGATGTTTCTTAATATCATATTCTAAAATCTTTGGATGATATTTACGTTGCTCTGTTTGGTACAACCCCAAAGTTGAATATCATAAGTCCAAATCGGTTTCAATATTTGCTTATAAAGTAGAAGCTTGTTGTATGATGAAGAAGAGTTCCTTGCGGTATTATTTCCCGATTTATGGTAATCGGAATATGTTCGAATCGTCTGTTTGTAAAGTTGGTGTGAACTTATTTAGCTTCATTTAGTCAAGATCGCCGAGTCATCTGCAGCCACTGTATTGTGTTCTAGTGTAGGAAGATCATAAATGTATAGTATATATAAAACCGGCCCTAATACACTGCCCTGTGGAACTCCAGCATTGATTTTTTCAATTCAGCAAATGTATCACCTAACTTAATCCTGAAAGATTTTTTAACTTGTTCGCTTGTGCAACGTCTAGAAATACTGTTGAACAGACTTTTTTCTCCTCCATCACTTCTTTTGGTGTTAGTTATTATATCGGCTTCCAACGTTTGGTCTTCATGTGGCTGGAATATTTTTTCGAGGTGTTCAGCAAATTCTCGAGCTTTGTCTTCATTAGCCCATTTCTCACCTGCTATTCTTATTGGGGGATTCCACATTATTGGTATTTTAATTCTTTTGTTTGCTTTCCAAAGAGAATAATCAGTACTGTTATCATTAGTTAATTTTCTTAAATAGTAGCCGATTGATTCATCTTTCAGTTCTTTGATCTCTCTTTTTAATTGTTGAGTGAGATTGTTCAAATGAGTTTTATCTTGGGGGGCCTTGTTTGTTATCATACTCTTCTTGCTCTTCTTTTTTCTGCGAGGAGTTCCCTAATTTCCATAGGGTAGTTATTTCCCTTGATTTTCGTTTTAATTTCAGGAGTATTTTCCCAAGCTGATTGCTATATATCATTTACAAATATGTGAAATACTTTGTCTAATTGTGGAGGTCCACACCAAAACGCTACATTTCATATATTGCTTAGAAAATAAATACGTACGTGAAGTTTGTCCTAAGTTGGCTTAAGTTGTCCTAAGTTGTCCTAAGTATGTCCTAAGTTTTTTTAAATGTGTTGGTGTAAAAGTTTCGTTATTACGAATTTATTTAATTCATATTGAAATAATAAAAATTATGCTTAAGATTATTTACTCTAACAAAATAAATTTACATTTTTTCTATGTCGCGAAATATTCTGATGGTGAATGTATAAAATCAGATCAAACTGGGAAACTGGCAGAAAACCCGTGTTTAATCGTGTTTGTTCGCGAATTTTCTTGTGAAAATCCTAGGAAGCGGCCACCAAAATGCCCTATATTTTAAGTTGTCGTAAGGTTTTATCTATTCGAAAAATATTTCACTTTTGAAAAAAGTAGGGGATTAGTGTGTTTAGGTGTAGTAATCATTTTTATAAGTAGTTTCCTTCTGTTTGGTTCCTCTGTATTCAATGTTTAACCATTTTTACTTACTTTATAAAAATGTATTACGCCCATATTACACTATAATATTTCTTCATCTTAGAAATAATTTAATGTGATATTCTAATAAGGATATATTAAAATATTTTTCTGTTGTAGTATTCTTTTTATGATGTTTAGCTTTATGAAGCTATATTTTACAATATTTCACCCATTCCACACGAGTCGCGCTTACGCTGTTGCATTTCTTCGTCTCTTACCACTTTGCACTGTTTTTGCCTATAAACAAAATTTAGTTTATAGGGAAAAACAATGCAAAGTGGTAAGAGACGAAGAAATGCAACGGCGTAAGCGCGACTCGTGTGGAATGGGTGTTTGTCTGACAGCTGCTCAAAATGGACGAAAGAAACGATTGGCGAATGGGGAATTACCAAAAAATGTAATGGAATATGGAAACTAGGAATTGTTTGACAATTTTGTTTAACACTTTTTTGTGCAGTTTTGTGCCAAGATTTCATCTAGCTTCAGTTTCTTGTGTCTTTTTTATTTAAGACCCACAAAAGTAATGCCAGATATTGCTGCTGCTCAAGTATACACACATTTTTCTCCAATATTTTTCACGTTTTTTAAATATTTTCTACGTTTACTAGAAATTTGACGTTTACCCAACTGTGGAAGATCACTAAAATGTTTGGTGCAGAGTAATAAGCAAAATATATTTTGTTATAAAAATACTAAATTATTTCTATGTTGTAGAAATATGATAGTGTAATATCGGCCTTACACATGTATAGTGTGCGGCTCAGAAAGATAAATAATTAAAATACTTTTTAATTTTAATATTTTTTGTTGTTTAATCACAAATCAAATTATTTCTGTGAAGAACAAAACATACATTCATTTTTTATAATTTTAAAATCTGTTAAGCAATTTTTAAGCACGAATCGCTTGCAGGAAGCACATTGGATTGTTGCTTTAAAATCAGAAATTTTTCCGAAACAAATTAAACAATTGTTGTCCATCGATTCTGTATTTTTAGAAATATTGTCCATGAGATAATGGCGATAATTAACCAATGCGCAGCTACTCACACCATCGTCTTCTGAATCCAGGCCTTCGAACAAATTACCAGTAATAATATGTTCTGCTGCATAAATTACTAAAGGTCCGCAATTAAAACCATCTTTTTGTTGTGGCAGCGAACTAATTGAATTTACTTCGAAATTCGGTACATGTTTCCCGTAATATGTGAAAAGTTTATTGATAAATTTTTTTAATTTGTTACCATCTTTAAATTGCCGCCTTATAGGGTTTAGCGGATCGTAAGTAATTACGTTTGATTTTTCGAAATCTATGACAGCTAAAGTCCAGTGGCCTGCTTCACAGATAGCTATAATAGCATATCTATATTTATTACACAGTTCGATTTCTTTCTGTGTATTGTGATCGTTGATTGTATAACTGTCTTGTAATATCTTAGTAGTTTGATAATGGTCTAAACAAACGCTATTTGTCCCTTTTGTCAGAACACTGATGGCTACATAAACTAACTCCGTCGTTAAAAAATTTGTTTTATTCAAGGAATTAAAACATTCGTTGTATAAACAGCACCATAGATCGTTAAAATGAAATTGAAATATGATAATGTTAAATTTCATTTCAGACATTTTTTGGTAGTTCTCATATTTATTAATTTTCTCAAATCTCAATTATTTTGGTGGGAAGAGGCGCTGTAAAGCCAATTTTCCCGCATATCTAGGAGTACCACTTCGTTTTTGCCGGCACCAAGTTTCTTCTAACCCTTTATTATAGGGGTTTTCTTCATCCGCCGTAATTCTTAAAGGCGTAGAAATCTGTCTTGTCATTTCCTCTTTTCTTGTTTCATTTTTCTTTTTTTTATTGCTCACTTTAAGATGTGGAGCACATTCGACAGATTTTAATAATAGCGCTGTTGTATACCGCAATTTATCAACAAATCTGCCTATTTTTAAATTTAACTCTCCAATTAAATTATTTTTTAGCTGATTAAACCAGCATTCGACTACTGCGTTAGAGACGAGCTTGTTAACTTTAAATTTTCTCAAAAAAACGGTACTCCACAACGGTAAAAAATTCATATACCTTTTAACTGCAAAATTTATAAATTCCGCACAATAAAGTTTGTTTTCGGAATGAAGGCCATCTTCAAATTGACTTTCAACTAAGTCAGCTAAGACATTATTTAAAATATTGTTATATCTTCTATAAAACGGTGTATCCTCTAAATTTGCTTCAGTAAAAATATATAAATAAGTCTCACGATCATCTGGATCCATTGCTGCAGATTTTTCCGTAGATGTAGGGGGCACAGAACGACTACCACACAATTTGTTTTTTAAAATTTCCGTAAATCTGTTCTGTGCATTCAGAATTTTTTGTTTTGAAATTTGGACAAACCTAACACACAAAATATTTCAAAATATTCGTCAATTTCTTCCAAATTTTCACTATCAATAATTAAAAACATAATAATCATAATATGTTCTTTTAATTTATAAGGACAGTTGTTTATTTTTTGTTTAATTTGTCTAACTATTATTGATGCAAAATGAGCACAGCAAATAAATATTCCACAAATTTTCCCTCTTTTTACTTTTCCGGTAATATTTTCGAAAGAAGCGTTGAGATATTTTAATATCCATTAAATTCATTTCGTGTAAAATGGAATTGATAAACACCCAGGACCAGTCTGTGATGAATATGTTTGGAATATTTAACTTCGGTTTCTGTTGGCGTATTACTTTGTTAAAATCCTTTAAAAATGTTCTCAAGGAATCAACATCATGCTCGCTTGTAACATATTCTGCCATTGGTATAATAATCCCATTTATTTTAATAACACAGGCATAGTAATAAATCCTGGAAAAATTATGTGTTTTGCAACATTTAGATTTCCGGACTAAACTACCCATTGCATCGATATGTATTAACATATTTTTTTCAGTCAACAATTTTAGAGCTTATTCTCTAATGAGTGTAACTGCTAATGGGTTTCTTACCGAGTAAATATATTTATCTTCTGGTGGTTGCATATCAATACGATAAACTAGATCAATTAGTTCACACCCCTTTACTAAGTCTGATAATGCAATTTTTTCGGATCTGGCTTTACGTAAATTAACAGGTCTAACTATTTCTTGCGTGTTGCCTGATTTAAGAAGTTTTACGTCAACATCTTTAAATTGATTCAAACTTAATGCGTAAGCATGCTTGTGCAACAATTCGTTTTGTAAATTTTCACGTGCTTTACCTCTAAGTTGGACAAACTCTTTATGTTCTCCGTGGCATTTGATATCAGGACCATACGTATAAATCTTCATTGATTTAAAATTATTAATAATAAATTTAAATTTCTGTCTGTGAACTTTTGTGTATTTGCATTTCCCATATTGAGTAATAGTTTGGTCCCTTTTGTTTCAGTTTATTGAGCAGAACATTAATACACACGGATGCTTAGCTGCTGTAAATGCCTTTCGAATAGCACATCTGATGTCTTCGTTTGACCATGACTTTGTCAAATCTATAGAAATACTCATGTAGCCCCGTTGAATCCACTCATTAGGACTGGGTTCATCAATTTCAATTGGCATTTCTACTATATTTAATGAACTGTGATTTTCGATATTTGATGTGTTTGTACAATCAAAATTGGGCTGTTTGTTTCGAAATTCCATACCTTCGTTTCCTTCCAAAATCATTTATACATATATTCGATATATCATAAGAGATTATGTCAAACATGGTTGTCCTAAATACCCTAATCCCCTACTTTTTTCAAAAGTGAAATATTTTTCGAATAGATAAGACCTTACGACAACTTAAAATATAGGGCATTTTGGTGACCGCTTCCTAGGATTTTCTCAAGAAAATTCGGAAAATCATTTATACATATATTCGATATATCATAAGAGATTATGTCAAACATGGTTGTCCTAAATACCCTAATCCCCTACTTTTTTCAAAAGTGAAATATTTTTCGAATAGATAAGACCTTATGACAACTTAAAATATAGGGCATTTTGGTGGCCGCTTCCTAGGATTTTCTCAAGAAAATTCGGAAAATCATTTATACATATATTCGATATATCATAAGAGATTATTACAAACATGGTTGTCCTAAATACCCTAATCCCCTACTTTTTTCAAAAGTGAAATATTTTTCGAATAGATAAGACCTTACGACAACTTAAAATATAGGGCATTTTGGTGGCCGCTTCCTAGGATTTTCTCAAGAAAATTCGGAAAATCATTTATACATATATTCGATATATCGTAAGAGATTATGTCAAACATGGTTGTCCTAAATACCCTAATCCCCTACTTTTTTCAAAAGTGAAATATTTTTCGAATAGATAAGACCTTACGACAACTTAAAATATAGGGCATTTTGGTGGCCGCTTCCTAGGATTTTCTCAAGAAAATTCGGAAAATCATTTATACATATATTCGATATATCATAAGAGATTATGTCAAACATGGTTGTCCTAAATACCCTAATCCCCTACTTTTTTCAAAAGTGAAATATTTTTCGAATAGATAAGACCTTACGACAACTTAAAATATAGGGCATTTTGGTGGCCGCTTCCTAGGATTTTCTCAAGAAAATTCGGAAAATCATTTATACATATATTCGATATATCATAAGAGATTATGTCAAACATGGTTGTCCTAAATACCCTAATCCCCTACTTTTTTCAAAAGTGAAATATTTTTCGAATAGATAAGACCTTATGACAACTTAAAATATAGGGCATTTTGGTGGCCGCTTCCTAGGATTTTCTCAAGAAAATTCGGAAAATCATTTATACATATATTCGATATATCATAAGAGATTATGTCAAACATGGTTGTCCTAAATACCCTAATCCCCTACTTTTTTCAAAAGTGAAATATTTTTCGAATAGATAAGACCTTACGACAACTTAAAATATAGGGCATTTTGGTGGCCGCTTCCTAGGATTTTCTCAATAAAATTCGGAAAATCATTTATACATATATTCGATATATCATAAGAGATTATGTCAAACATGGTTGTCCTAAATACCCTAATCCCCTACTTTTTTCAAAAGTGAAATATTTTTCGAATAGATAAGACCTTACGACAACTTAAAATATAGAGCATTTTGGTGGCCGCTTCCTAGGATTTTCTCAAGAAAATTCGCGAACAAACACGATTAAACACGGGTTTTCGGCCAGTTTCCCAGTTTGATCTGATTTTATACATTCACCATCAGAATATTTCGCGACATAGAAAAACTGTAAATTTATTTTGTAAGAGTAAATAATCTTAAGCATAATTTTTATTATTTCAATATGAATTAAATAAATTCGTAATAACGAAACTTTTACACCAACACATTTAAAAAAACTTAGGACATACTTAGGACAACTTAGGACAACTTAAGGCAACTTAGGACAAACTTCACGTACGTAAATAAATTGCGTATGCAGATTGGTTCCAATTACTGAATTCTATTGAAAATTTGACTGAAGTTGCAGAAACCGTAATAGACCGTTATGATATCGACGAATTGCACCAAAACGTAACAATTTTACTGGATAAAGTTGCTGCTATTCTCGTCACAACAAATCGTAACATTCTCACCATACTTTTACGTACTTTGCGATTATTGGTTCCAACAAAAGGTAACATTTTCCTTTACAAAAAAAAAACTATAGGGCTTCGCCACCTGCACTCATTCTATGCGAAAATTCTATGAAAATTATTTTGTGACATGCAGATACCTATTTAACACATTGAGTGTCACCATAAAAAAGTATTTTCACATTATAATCCAATTCAGATACTCACGTTTGCGATTTTAGAACGTAGTAATATCAAAATATTGCAGGCAAAGTGAGAATAATCCAACTTTATGCTTAGCATGTTATCAGTAACGTGTAACAAACGGTTAGGCACGTAACGGCTGATTGTATTAGTGGGAATATGTATGGTTGTTAATGTGAATACATGTGGGGTCATCGTTAATATCTCTTTATTTATGTTATTCCATACTCCGCTGCTCCTTGTTGGAATATTCGATCGAGGAGGGCTGGGGCGCTATCATGAAATCCGGACGGTAAATTTTAGCGGTAAGAAACACTTCTATGAAAAATCTAGAATAAATTCAAAAAATGGTCAAAGTTACCCAAGTTAATTTGTATCAAATTGCAAATTTCTGATCGTCATGAAAATATGTTTGTCGCATACAAATTTGTCGATAACTTTCACTTATTTGCAATTTTATACTGTAACGGTGACACCTAGTATGAAATAGAATAAGTTAAATTAATAGCTCAATGTTTAACTGTACTAAAATGGAATTTTCCATGATAAAATTGTTCTAAACGCTACTCTAACTAGAAAAGTCATGAGCTTTCTAGAAGTTTGGTTTGTGTATATAAAAAGGCGAACGAAGTCGAATTGGATTATTAGTATTTGGTAAGCGATAGTGTAAAGATTAAAAAGGAATTAAAAAGTGATTTAAAAAGTGTTTTCGTACGAAATAAAATTTATAAGTGTACAGTAAAATTGTGTGAATAATTTATATAAAGTGATTTTGTGAATTAAAATTAATAAATTGTGTTGTAATAATTTTCGTGTAAAAATAAATAAATTCGTTGTTGAAAAATTGAATTGATTTTGTTTTATTCACAATCCAGTGATACGAACCTTGAGTGACAAGGCAAAAACGTACCAATACTAAATAACTTGGGTAACTTTGACCATTTTTTGAATTTATTCTAAATTTTTCATAGAATTTTCTATTACCGCTAAAATTTACCATCCGGATTTCATGATAGCGTCCCAGACAGAGAAAACAAAATAAAACATTAAAGCTTTGTTTATGAAGAAATATAGTATAGTTTGTGAGTCAACTCTGAGCCAACTTAACCAAGGTCAACGAAAGCGTGTGTCGCAATGGCAAGATAAGAGACGAGAAGCATGTGCCAAAAAGTAAGTGTTTACAATGACGTTTCGATTCGCTTTTCTTCAAAGTTTTTATCCATACCATAATATGTCATGTAACATTTCTTGTTTTAGATATTCAAATTAGGATCCTTTAGCATTGCAGTTCAAGAGGCCCTACGATCATAAAGAAAAAAGTAAATTTAAATGTCAAACTGTCAGTATTATGGACCTTATAAAACAAAGGGAATTCTGTATAAGAATAAAGGCAAAGTTCCACAAGATCAATTTTTGACACGATTTATTGCACCCTATAGAACACAATAGCATCGCACATCTACATCTGAAAAACATAAACCCCGAAAATTTTCATGTGCCTATTTTGTGTTAAGTAAAAGGAAGCCGACTTGTGTGTGCAAAAAATTCTTTCAGGCGACATTTTTAATCAATAATCGCCGACTAAATACCATTGCAAAGACGTTGTACAATGGAGACATACCCAAGGAAAACCGGGGTAGTGATAGAAAGGCAACAAAACACAGCGCCAAGCGAGAAAAAGTTATCATGTTTTTGAAGTCTATTTCTGCAAAAGAGAGCCACTACAACAAACAGAAATCTGTTTGCTGTTATTTGTCAAGTGAGTTGAGTATAGCAAAACTACGAAAAATGCATAATAATTCGGTTGATAAAACACTCAAAGTAAAGAAAAAAAATGCTGGAAAATATTTAATACTTTCAATATTGGATTTTCTTCTCCAGCATCTGATGTTTGTGGAACTTGTTTCATGCTAAAAAACAAAATAAAATCAGAGAAAGATGAAATGAAGAAACAGGAGTACAGAACTCAGCACAGGGTACATAAATTAAAAGCGAACACATTTTATAAATTACTTAAAAAAGATGTACCAAAATCACTAACACTGTGCTTTGACCTGCAACAGGTACAGCCGTTACCTAAATCTCCGATAGGGGATACATTTTATTTAAGACAACTAAGTCTTTATACAATATGTGTGACTGCAAGGGATACTAAAGACCCTACGTTTTGCCAGTGGCGTGAAGATCAAGCTGGACGTGGATCGGTGTGTGTAAGTTCAGCATTGGTGAATCATCTAGAGAATATTGAATTTGAAGATGTAGAAACATTGAGATTGTTTTGCGATGGCTGTGGAGGTCAAAACAAAAATCAACATTTACTTCACAGCTTGATGCTGAACTATATATTTCCCAGTTAGAGGACATAGTTTTTTACCGGCCGATCGAGCCTTCTTTGCCCGCATCGAAAAAGACTTGAGAAAATTGGCAATTATTACAAAAAAAGATCACTATTATGAAATTTATTCCAAACATGACAATGTAAAGACTATGGGAAATGATTGGCATTTGTATGATGCCAAGACATTAGGTCAGCAACTAAAACCGATAAATGGTACACAAAACATGATGCGTGTATTTTTTAAAAGATAACAAAATCACCGTCAATGCTTACTAAAAACCTATGAAAATCTCATATATGAAAGTAATGAAAAGTACATATCGTATTTAAAGAGAGGAAAACTGTTTCCAACAACAATGCCAAGTGTTGCCTTAGGGAATAAGGATTTCTAATGAGAAAAAGAAAGATATATCTAATTTACTGGTGAAGCAGTTCGGTGAGACATTTCTATAACAACACGACATTTCTATGACAAGTTAAAAATGGGAAACTGAATTGAACAGTTTCAAGCTGATCCACTTGTCGAAATTTGTGATTGTTACGAAGAGGACAGTGCTGGTCTAAAGCATGCCCGATTAGTGTGTAAATCGGTTTCTTTCTTTCTGAATGATTTTTTCACTTAACGTTAGATGTATTGGTGAATGATCAGAGTTTAAGTCATGACTTTCATCTACTTCTACATAATTTACAGATATGTTCTTTATTATGAAGAAACCAGTCAGATCTGGTAGTTTGTTTGGATCAGTTGGCCAGTAGGTTGGTTTTCCAGTTGAGAGAGCTTCACAACTGCATTTCCTGATAGCTTTTAGGAGTTCTTTACCCTTAGTCGTTGTTAATCTGGATCCCCAGTGGACATTTTTTGCATTAAAGTCTCCTCCAAGTACAAATCGGTTTCCTAATTTTTTGAGGAACTCGAGATAATCTTTTTCTTTCATTGAACTGTTTTTTCTGGATTTCCGTTGCTCATCATTACTTGAGCATACGTTATTTTACCAAATTGTCTTTGAGTAGTTTCCGACACTCTACGATTTACTTCGGGTCGGTTCATCCTAACCGCTTGCTTCCTGAATAAACTTGGGTTTTTAGCAATCACATTTTTATTTTTGATGTTTTACAGTTCAATGGCAATGCTGCATCCTCTGTAGTTAGCCGGATGGTTTCCTCCACAGTGAACGCATTTAGGTTGATCATTTTGGGCGTTTACACAATCTTTGGGATGATGTTTACCTAAACATTTGACACACCTGGGTTCCCTATTGAAATATTTTTGTGTATGTTTATAGGCTTGACATTGTTTACATTGTGGTATAAGCTTAGATCTTCTTAGAAGCTGAATAATCACTTTGCACTCCAAAATGTACTTAATTTGATAAATGTTTTCGATATCTTCATCAGTATCGAAGGTCAATATAAACATGTTGAGAGGTACTTTGCCTCTCCGTTTTAGCTTAATCGATGCTTCAGTTGCCTTAAAATCTTTTCCTTTTGCTTTTTTTTGTCATCAATTATTTTTTGTGGTTTACACGTAGAGTCTAAGTTTTTAGCCATGACCCTAATTGGTCTGGTTTGTTTGTCTTCAAACGTGTGCCAAGCAAGTTTTTCTTCGTTTAACATTTTTGTCATTTTTCTATAAGTTTCAGCATCTTCCAAGTTTATTTTGATGGTGTTTCCATTCATCACCTTTGCATTAAATTTATCAGTAGTAGTTATTGTTTTTATTTTCTCATAGAGTAAATCGTAGTCTTTGATTTATCTATATTACTATTGGTGGTGGTGGAGGTATTTTTTTTGGTTGTTTCTGAATAATATTTGGAACATCATCCTTTAATTGAGGTGGGGAGGAGTTTTTTGATTAATTGACGAGAAATTTTGAATTTGTTTTGTTTTGTTCAATTTCACTGAATCGGAACTGCACTGAAATTCTTGTTTGGACCAAAACGTTATTTCAAGAAATAAGTCCTGAATCTAGTTAAGACCACCAATTGCCTTTTGATAATTTCTTTTTCTTTTTAGGTAACTTTCAAATGTGTAAATAAAAAATTACGTTTAAATCGGATAAAGTAACTTAAGACTTCCTTAGAATCGAAAGCGATTCAGTGTCAAAACCTTCCAAACTACCCTGACTAAAGGAGTAGTCTTAACGTCACTTTTCGTCGGACTGAAGTTGAGGAGCAAAGAGTTTTCCAATAACACAAGAACGATTGATTCTAATCTCTACTGTCAGCAATTAACCAGCTTGCAGCAAACAATTCAAAAGAACCGGCTATAATTGATCATCGTAAAGGGTGTTGTTTTCCATCAGGACAATGCCAGACCACATAGATCTTAGGTGGCCCGCCATGCAGCCCGGACCTCCCGCCCTCTGACTATCATTTGCTTCGATCTCTGCAAAATTCCCTTGATGGTCTAAAGTTGGCTTCAAAAAAGGACTGTGAAAATCACTTGGCCAAGTTTATCGCCGATAAACCACAGAATCTCTACACCAATGGAGTATGAAAATTGCAAAAAAATAGCAAAAGCTCGTAGATAATAATGGCCAATATGTACTTAAATAAAATTCATTTTCAATAAAAGAAATTTAATCAAAAAACGCCAAAAAAATATCTCAATACTCCCCCCTCCCCCTCCTAATACTTACATGTGACGTCACACCAATTTAACATTGTCAACATTTTATGCTAAGAACGTTAACAATTTCTATAAGACAATGACATAGAATTGTTAATAAAATTCAAGCCATACAAAATTTTTGTGTTGATGTCCAAAAATGTCTGACTTTCCTCAAAAACATACAAAGACGCATGACGAACGTCTATTTACGTCCTTTTAACTATCCCGTATATGGTGTATCGTACATCATAAAAACAATTTTTATTATGTTTATACAGATACGAATATGTCGTCCTCACCGTTTGAATAAATTAAATTTTCCCTCGCTCATCGTATATTTAACGTTATAAATGTATCCAATTACAAAATTTGTATGCCAACCCTAAGGCAACACACACACACACACATTTTTATGTATTCGATCATAAAATGTGAGCTACAACACAAAAACACACAATATTCCTAACCATCCCATAACACATCATCTTAAATTTAATCACCTTCATCTTATAAATTTTGAGATATTTTATTTATGCTTATGACAGGTCTTCCCAAACGATTAGAAAATTCTGAGAAAATATTTGCAAGGTAGAAACCGACAAAAAGAATTTATAAAGAATTTATAACGTACATACATAATCGTATATGTACATTATATCAAAAACAGAAGAATTTTGGAAAAATTTTACAATTTTTACCAATCGTAGTTAGGAGCGGGGGGGGGGGGGGGGTCCATTAAATCAAAAAACTTTGCTTATTGTGTTCTATAATGTCGAGCATATAATAAATTATAAAATTTTAAATAAATAGAAAGACGAGAAAAATGCAATGAAAAATGGAAAAACTCTGGAAAAATAGTTTTTATGTACACGAGAGTATAACAGGGAAGTTGACCTAGTTAAAGTGATTGTAAACGTAAAATTTCTATTTTCTACAAACATAATTGTATTTCAGAGATAAGAATTATTTAAGAATCAGAGCTTAAAGCTTTAAACTTATCATCGAGTTCTGCTAATGTTCTTGAATTTGTATAAGCTGTTAAGGTTATCAGTTTATGCTTATCTTGGATTTTTTTTTTTTTTTTTTTTTTTTTTTTTCAGATTGTCGTGTGATATGAGACGTCCAAAAATCAAATTCTAAGACGTTTAGTAGATAATTTAGCCTGTCTAACTCAAAATATAGAAAAATTAATTTTTTATTTTTTTTTCGTTTTCAATAATTTAGCTACTCATCATACTTAAATGTAATAAAAAATTGAAAGTCGGAAGACGATTTTATCAGTCCACTTGAAGTTAAAAAAAAAAAAAAGATTATTATAGAATTTTTTCCTGTGTACATTGGATTAATTTTCGATTACATAAAGATAATTAGTGTGTAACGAGGTCGATTTTTAACGTCATTCTGTTTTTTATAATCAAATTCCATTTTTTCACATTCAATTTTATGACTGATATTTTGCAATGTGCTGCAAAATTCTTTATCTTAACGCACGCGATTCAGCTTTACTTTCTAAACTCGCTTTTGTTAGTACGAGCACGAGTACTTGCAAGAGTCGATTTTGAGTATGGGATAACATTTTCGGGTGGAAAAGTAGAATCCGTCCAGTTGCCTGGATACCCAGGCTGCACTGTTGACGAAGATGGTGCTAGTTCTTGTTCCTCTGTTGGTAGTTTTATGTTTGTGACATTATGTAACTACTGACCTGGGTTTTGCCCGAACATGTGGTCGCATACTAAATTGGATAACTTCCTGTCGGCCTGGAGGGCCCATTATCCGCATGTGACGCCGCCAGTTTACAAAAAAAAAATAAATAATAAAAAAGAGGGCATAATTGGTCGAGAGAGAACAAAAAAAAAAGAAATGACTAATAAGAAAAAATAGTGTGCTTAACAATGTAAAAACAATGGCAAACCGCGCGAAACGTCATTCCTACACCCCTGCCCGTTCACTCATCACTAACCATAACAAAATTCGTGGGTTTTTCCGACTGGACATTCGAAAAACGAATGACCCAGATCTTTACAATTCCAGCAAACTAGATATGGAGCCCGACGTTCAATTGTATTTACGTGCTGTAGTTCTTCGTCCTCATTAGGGTGATAGGTGGACTGATCGGGTTCCATGGTCGAATGAAACCGTTCTGGGAAAAATAATTCGGAGGTAGCCGGATCATTAATGGCTACTTCTTCTACCATTCGGGGACATCTAGGGCGACTCTCGATTAATTTACGAGGGTCGTAACCTGCGGTAGCCCACAGTTTCTCGTAGTTTGCGTTCTTCAGAGCAGGGTTCATGTTATCGAGTACGATCTCCAGGATCTCGCAACACCTACGTGTGTCAGATGAAAAGCCTGAAGGGCGTAATAAAAACCACTTTTAATAACCCATTTCAGGTCCCTGTTTCGGCGCCATTTGTAACTACTGGCCTGGGTTTTGCCCGCACATGTGGTCGCACACTAAATTGGATAACTTCCTGTCGGCCTGGGGGGTCCCATTATCCGCATGTGCAGTCGCCAGTTTACAAACAAAAAAAAAAATAATAGAAAAACAAAAAGAGAGAGAGAACAACAAAAGGAAATGACTAATCAGAAAAAATAGTGTGCTTAACAATGTAAAAACAATGGCCTTCTTCATACTTCTCCAGGATACTCCTTTATTTTTGCGTAAAAATATGTAGTACCACTTTTCTGCCACCCCAGATACGAAGTTACACAATACGTTCGCGGATCTCATATTGCGTGACAAGCTCGACAAACATTACACTACTTTTCGCGACGAAGTAATTCGTATCCTTGGCGATTCGAAAAAGGCAATTAACAATATTTTACATGGTCTTTCGCTCGGCGACAAAAAACCGTCACAACTACTAAGTGAATTTAAACTTAAAGCTGGTAGTGATTTCGCCGAGAAAACTATCCAGCAACTATGGATGTCGCGTCTACCGCGACAGGTCCAAATGGTACTCACACCTTTTGAAAACGACATCGACCCAAGTACATTGGCTGAACGAGCCGAAGCGGTTTACGAAACAATGTTGCACTCGCGAGTTAACGCAATCGATGGAATTTCTCCACAAGTGCCGTCCACAAACACCACAGCCAAACAAGCGCTGAGCATTGAGGGTTTGTTGGACCGTTTTCGTAACAGCATTATCGGTGAAGTCAAACAGTTGATTGGGACTAGCAATAATCAAATATCTGATGCACGATCACGTTCACAGGCGTGTTCTAGCCAGCACGGTGCACGCAGTCGGTCTAGCTCTAGACGCCGGATTAACAGCAAATATAAAACTTGCCATTATCATTACAAGTTTGGTGATAAGGCTCAAAAATGCATCGGCGGATGTACATTTCAGTCTGAAAACAATAATGGTAATACCAAAGACTCAACCCGTTCAAAACAAAATTTTTAAAGTGTCATCAAACGTTGGCGACAGTCAATGATGACACCACTTCCAGTCGCCTTATTATATTTGATTCTACAAACAAACTTAGGTCTCTAAACGATACCGGCGCGGATTTATCAATAGTTCCAGTTAAACATTTTAAACCAGCTAAAGCGACCTCTACGTTAAATCTATATGCTGCCAATGGCACACCGATGTTAGTATATGGTACCAAATTGTTAAAAATAGACATTGGTTTACGTCGCGAATTTCGTTGGGAATTTGTTATCGCAGACGTTTCGACGCCAATACTCGGCGCAGACTTTTTAAAACATACGGAAATAGTTGTGGACATTAGCAAACGGAAGACCATTGATCCGGTGATTTCACTGTCCGTTACAGGTCTAATTACACGTATGGCAACGCAAGGTTTGTCATATATTAACCAGACAACAGTTCCTACAAAGGTTCACGATCTGCTTAAACAATTCCCAGAGATAACTAGTCGCTTATTAAGCTGTCCTGCTATCAAACATACCGTCACGCATCGGTTAGAAACAACTGGACAGCCGATCTTCGAGAAAGCACGTCGTTTAGCACCAGATAAACTCCTTATCGCAAAAGCCGAATTCGACAACATGTTAGCACAAGGTATTTGTCGTCCGAGCAAAAGTCCGTGGGCAAGCCCTCTTCACCTTGTTTTGAAAAGGAATGGAGACTGGAGACCATGCGGTGATTACCGTTCGCTAAACCGAGTTACAGTTCCTGAGAGGTATCCCATACCGAATCTATTGGACTTTTCGTACCAACTCGCGGGTTGTACAGTTTTCTCGACTATCGACCTGGTTCAAGCGTACCATCAAATCCCGATCGAACCACCACATGTCCCCAAGACAGCAATCTCAACACCTTTTGGTCTTTTTGAATTTACTAAAATGACCTTTGGGCTAAGGAACGCAGCACAGTCTTTTCAAAGGCTAATGCATTCTGTTTTACTCGGCCTCAAGTTCTATTTCGTCTACTTGGATGATATTCTGATCGCATCCAAGTCTTTCGAAGATCATCTTGAGCACCTCAAGATTTTTTTCATTAATTACGACAAATACGTCTTTGCATTACCCGAAATTAAATTCCTCGGCCATCTAATCAACGAACAAGGCATTCTTCCACTTCCAGACAAAGTTCATGTCATTAAAAATTTCGAGCGGCCTGTAATGGTTAATCAACTCAAACGATTCTTGGGAATGAATGATTTTTACAGACGTTTTATTCCCAGCGCTGCTGAAGACCAAACTGTACTTAATAACTTCTTGAAAAGTTACAAGAAGAACAGCAAATCTCCAATCGAATGGACTTCAGCATCTATTGACGCTTTTAACATTTGCAAGGAGAAGCTAGGCCAAGCGACACTACTTGCACACCCAACCCACGCTCGTTTAGCAGTTACGGTTGACGCATCCGATCACGCAATCGGAGCAGTGGTACAGCAGTTTGTCTCGAATACATGGCAACCGCTCAGTTTCTTCTCGGTACGTCTTAGCGAGACGCAACAGCGTTACAGCGCTTATGATAGAGAGCTGCTTGCAGCCTACTCCACTTTCCATTCTTACAGATCACGGAACCCAATTCGAATCCGAACTGTTCAACGAGTTATCTAAATTACTAGGGTTCATACGAATACGAACCACGGCTTACAATCCTGAATGTAACGGCATGGTTGAGAGATGGCACCGCACTCTCAAGGCTGCCATTATGTGTCACGAGCGAGCCGACTGGACCAACATACTTCCGACAGTCATGTTAGGTTTACGATCGTCTTTCAGCGATGAATTGCAAGCTTCATGTGTGGAGCTAGTTTACGGGACAACAATCCGGTTACCAGGACAATTCCTGGATAACTCAAATACGGTTCCACAAAGTGATTTTGTGAGACAATTAAAGAGACACTTCTCCGAATTAAAACCAACACCAGCATCTCGAAATTGCGCCGAAAAAACATTCGTGAGTCAAGAGCTTAAAACTTGCACTCGCGTGTTCTTACGCACGGATGCAGTTCGTAAATCATTACAACCTCCGTACACTGGTCCGCACCATGTGATCAAGCGCGGTGACAAAAATTTCATCATCGAATTTAACAACAGGCAATCAACATCTGCATCGACCGACTTAAGCCTTGTTTCATGACAACTTGGACATCTGACCAACAGTTCCCCACGCAAAGCCCTAACACGTCGTCAGATCAGAGACAGATGGACACCCAGATAAAAACTAAGTCGGCGAAAAAACATGTAACGTTTAGCGAGCCCAAAAAAATCAACAGTTGCCTCTCCGCTCTGCCAGCGGTCGTCAGTTAAAGACACCGGCGCATCTTTTGGACTCGTTGTCTCGCTCAGGCCACGCCTTCGCTGGGGAGGGAGTATTGTAGCGTACGGAATTCTAAATTCGGTGCTTATAGGTTAAAATGTCAATGTCAACAATACAGAAAACTATTTCATCTGGTAATATTTATTTTAGTACCTTTTTCTTTTTCCTGTCAAAAACGATTCTATTCATTTTTAAAAAAACAAAAATTAATTCTTCTGTAACTCTCGAAAAGAAAAGAAATAAAAAAGCAAACCGATGCCATTTTCGGCCATCATTTTCCTCATTAAATTAATTACATAACATACGTAAACTTTAAATTTAATTTCTGTAAATAAAATTTTGTATTAAATTAAAACCATTAAACTAAAAAAATAATAAAGTTTGGTAATACAATCGCATACAGTGCTTGTGATTTTTTGTGTTAATCAAACAGCGGAAAACGTGTTCCCGTATAAAACGTCCAATCTTTGCATCAATATAACCCTCCAGTTTATATATATATATATATATATATATATATATATATATATATATATATATATATATATATATATATATATTTTATATATATATATATATATATATATATATATATATATATATATATATATATATATATATATATATATTTTATATATATATATATATATATATATATATATATATATATATATATATATATATATATATATATATATATATACTATATATATATATATATATATATATATATATATAGCATAGCACTTCATGCGGTTGCTTGATAGCCCCCTAAACAATGGTACACGCACTTTCATCACAGCACGTTATTTTATATCTAATGGAGTTCGATTTAACCTCAAATATGGAACAACACCACGATACATAAAGCATGTTAATACACCTTCAAGCGCACTCGCTTCATACACAACACACCCACCATACAGTGGATTTCGGCATCAATAACCATAAATATCAAAATTTAATGTTTAATCTGATGACGGCTGTTTAATATTAAAAATTAATTAAAAATTAAGAGATCGACTATTACCGAAGAGATGTGGAAATGATAGAACTAGAACGACACTAGAACGTGTAAAGCGTATTATACGCTTTGGTTTATTTGCATTCACGTTGATCCTTCATGTTCTCTTGATGCAGTTTGAGTGTTTCGTTAAAACATTACACCATCGGATTAGTACAACAAATAAAATACAGGTTCCAAGACGCTCCCTGGCAGGACTCCTGCGTATTTATCTCATTTATTTCAGCGATGGCTGCACTTTGTTTCACTTGGTATTTTCTTTAGACAAGTAGTTTTCTAGAACTGCATCAAATTTGTTTGGCAGAAGTGTTTTAATTTTGTAATTCAGGCCTCATGCAATACTTCCTCACGCTCACCTTTACAATTTGAGAAGCCGTAACCGGGTATTTGAAATCGCGCAAGAAGTTTTCGTTCGAAATTGTTAACAAAGCAAAGTGGTTGTTTAACCGTAGTTTTTAAATTAGTTTTGACATAATTTAATTGAATGTCACCCTGTTTAATACCATAGACCACCGAGTGAAGTCAGTAGTAATTAGTTTATAAAAGCAAAAAGCAAACAAATTAAAGAACAAAAAAGGAATGATAATAAAACGGTACATTACAATAAAGATAGAAAAAAAAAAAGAATTTGGGAGAGTCTCGTTTACACACTAGTGCTAGAAGCACCATTTATTTTGTATTTATGTTAAAATAAAATTAAAGAAAATAAAGGTGTACAAAAATATAAAAGGTGAGATTTTTATTTCTCGGAAAAATACAGTCCACATCGCATCGCAACAGTGGTTGAAAGGTATTCAGCAAAATTAGCTCGTTGGAACCAAAGCAGTCAGTAGACAATGATGGTCTTAGTAATTATATATTGAAAGCTATTGTTAATTATGTCAGCCCCGTTCTTACCCATATTTTCAATCTTTCTTTCGTACAAGGAATTGTCCCTGAAAGACTGAAAATTGCTACTATTATTCCATTGTTTAAAAAAGGCAATCGTAATGATAAAGACAATGATGCCTTGAAGCCAGTAATTTTGAAAATTTTAGAGAAGGCGCAGTGAAAAACAGTCAGTTTTTATTAGATCAGAATAATTTATTAAGTAACCATCAACATGGATTCCGTCAAGGCAGGAGTACCGAATCGGCCTTGTTGGAATTTTTGAACACAATTCACAGCGGACTGAACATTGGTAAAGCTTGTGCTGGTTTATTTATTGATGCTGCTAAAGCCTTTGATATGGTTGACCATAAAATTCTTCTGAATATTTTTAATGATATTGGTTTTAGGGGAGTTGCTAACAAGTGGTTCGCGTCTTACCTTGCCAACAGATCGGTTCGAGTTAAAATTAATAACACTTTAAGTGAACCAAAAATTGTGGACGTTGGTGTTCTGCAAGGCTCAGTATTGGGCCCTCTGCTATTTCTGATCTATACTAATTCGGTTTTTAAACTTAAATTGCATGGTCTTTATACTGGGTTTGCCGATGACATAGCTTTAGCTTATACTGGCAAATCCCCTAATGACGTAATTTCTATGATTTATTCTGACCTTAAAGTCTTACATGTATGGTTTGATAAGCATTGCTTAATTCTAAGTGATAAAACAAAATATATGTTGTTCAAATTGACTGGCACAACATCAGCAGCAAATGTTAATCAGGAAATTTATCATAATATTTCCAACTGTGCATCTACTGGGTGTCATTCTGAGTGTATTAATATTGAATTAGTCAACGAGTTTAAATATCTTGGAGTTCATTTGGACGGTAATCTCAGTTGGAAAATTCATGTCTCTTCTTTAAGACGAAACTTGTCATCTGCTTCAAGAATTTTCTATCTCCTGCGTGATTTTTGCCCTGTCCCTGTGCTAAAAATTATCTACCATGCACTGGTTATGACTAAATTGGAATATGGTTTAACTTGTTGGGGTGGATGCTGTGCAACTACGTTACTTGATTTATGTGTGCAACAGAAAATTATTTTGAGAATTTTATTGAGAAAAAGCAGATCTGAGCCATCTTGGCCTCTATTCACGGATAATAATATCTTGCCGTTACAACATTTGTATGTTTAAAAGGTTTTAAGAATATTTTTAGGCGTAGCGGGAAACAAACTGTAAGGAGCCTTATTCGGTACAATATTCGAGGTAACCATAGTTTGCTTTATAATATTCCCCGATTTTTTACTGACCAATTTCGACGCTATATCCTTGTTACTGCTCCAGTTTTTTTTTCAACGCGTTACCTATTTTTATTAGAGGGCATATTCATTCCAAATCATTTCTATCCAAAGTTAAAAAATGGCTTCTTGAAACGGCTGACATTACATTTCTTTTTCGGGTTATTAAATAAATGTTTTCACGTTTACACATTATCTTATTTTTTACAGAATGAGGGTGCAGTTGGATCTTGCAGGCTGTTCATACTTATCCATTAGCTTAAGTATCGTTTGTAGTAGTTTTGTTCTTACTCCTTGGCTGATGGAAGTAGCATTCATGGAGGCATTACTATTTCAACTGCGGAACAACGATCAAGGACGTCGGTAACCAAAACCAAAAGCACGGGTACATTAAATTATACATTCAGTGACTACTTATTGTAGTTTTTTTAATTGTTCCTACTTTGTTACAATTAATTTAGAATTGCCTGACAGTTGTTAAAAGTAAGCATATAATATGTAATATTAAGGGGATATCATCACTCATAAATTCCTGGCGACTTTTCCTTCCCTTGAGAACTCAAAATTTTGCCAAACCATCTGCCATAATATATTTCTCTTAGGGATAGATTAAGTTGTGCCCAGCTAAGAGACATCTCAGGTAAGTGAAGAAGAAAAAATACAGGTATTCCTCACTGAGATTAGCCGGCTCAGCTGCCCTGCCTGCCAATCAAAACGAACGTTTATGTTCTGGATAATGAGCTGGATTGGGCATGTTTATATAGGTAGCAAACCATAATGTTGTGTTAGACAAAAATGTAAAGAAACAAACATGTGTATGCAATAAAAAATTGTTGATAGAAAAATTTAGATTTTCATCTGGAAAAGGCTGCTTGCGTTAAGTAACTCGATTTAACCAAAGCATTCCTAGATATACAAGCCGTCAGGATAAAATTCTAATTTAATATAAGGGGGATAGAAAGACAAAAAAAAATGGATTTTTCATACAAATCATATGGAAAAGTTAATTCTACGTTATCAAAAAGAATAATTGATAAATACACCAATACCCCACTATAGAAATTTATTAGTTTCCGAAAAATTGGGCGTAAATCGAAATTTATTTTCGTTCTATTGGGAAAATTCGTAAATCGAGGATTGGTGACATGTATACCAATCCATCGATTTACGAAATTTCCCAATAAAACGACAAGAAATTGCGATGTACGCCTAATTTTTCGGAAAGTAATAAATTCATAAAGCGGGGTATTGGTGTACATGATTTGAAAATCAATTAATAAAATCGGCTAGCATTGGTTTTAGCTGTCTCAGTCAAAGTGGCTCCATTTATTTCTTGGTGTGGAAATATTAATAACTAAAAATCGCTGTTTATTTAATTAAAAAACATTAAATCTTCCTTTTCCAAAATTTGCAAACATAATACACAATTGAATAAACATTAGTAAATTCCTATTTTAATTTAAAAACAAATTAAATCTTCCTTTTCTAAAATTTTCCATCGTCGCCTGTCAAGTGAGACAGCTAAAACCAATCCGTGCCATAAAATCTTTTCGTCTTTTGTCAATTTTACATGGGTTCTTATGGAAAATCGTAAAATGTATCCCCCTTAAATTAAGCTTCTTTTAAAATTGGTCTCAACCTGACGGCTTGTATATTTAGGAATGCTTTGATTTAACCGATCAAAAAGCTTTAGTAATTAAAGCTACGGCATTTGAATCTTGAGTTCGAATTTCAATCCGATTTGTAGAAATCTTCAATATTTCGAACTAGAAAAATTTAGAGTTTTTTTTTTATCTAGAACTCATTTTTTAAGGTAAGGACTTAATAAGACAAAGCCAAAATAGTTGGGAGGAGGGCCTTTGATCACCTTCACCATAAAAAAATTAGTATAGATCGATCATAGACCGAGAGATACAAATAAACAAATTCAATAAGACTATCTCTGTCTATCTATTATCTAGTTTGAACCCGAAAATGCAGAAAATCATATAAAAAGAAATTCCATTCCAAGTATTCCAACAAGACTAAAACAAGTTTTTTATTCTGCAAATTACGCTAAGTAGGTAACAACACTAAAATCTAATTTTTTTTTTTTTTTTTTTTTTTTAGTTTGGCCAATTGCTACGGTCAGCGGCTCTTTTGTATTAATTTACTTAATGCAAATTTAATTGACTAATTGAAAACAGTAAAACGATCAAAACATTATAAATTCCAAATTTGTATTCTCAATATAACGGAAACCAAACAAATAAGACCTTGAACTCATTTTATACAACACAGCCAACAGCATCCAAAAAATCAAAGGTCAATATCCCTTTGACATATCGAAGAAAATCACAAAGTTTTATCACCGTCCACTTGAAAAGGCGATACAAATATTTATGTAAATGAAACAAATATATTTTATGAATTAAAAGTTACACAAAATTTAATTTACCATTAAATCAACATCAGACAAACAATGTCTTCGTTTAATTGGATTCAATTCCAATTCATCAAATTCTAAAAATCACTTTATGCTGTTTTTATCATCATCCCAAAAGAAGAGAAGAGGCACACAAGGAAACAAAAGAATCTCCGGAAGAATAAAATTAACGTTTTTCTGTTGTTGTTGTTATTATTATTATGCAGAATAGAAATTGTTTATTGTTGATAATTTTGTCTGAACTATTTTCTTATGTTGTCGTCGGTGAACACATCAAACAGCAGATGCAAAAACAACAACAAAAACACAGCTAAAAAAAACAAAAGATGGATTTCCCGGATTTCCACCTCAAACACCAAAAAAAAAAAATGTCGATAAACAAATTATAACACAAAAATTTTATTACCACTAATAATTTTCCACACAACTATTTATTTATAAATAAATTTCCACATTTAAAAGTAAACTAACTAATAAATTTTGAAATCTAATTATAGATTTTTTCTTGCTATTTTTACAATTTTCTCACACAACACATAATTTTTAATACATAATATCATACATAAACAACACCGATTATAGCAAGAACATTACTAAAATAAACTATTTAATAACTTTTTGATCTAAACACACTTAAATAGTGCTCACTTTAATTTATTTATAGAGGAGAATTAAAATTAATTGATTTGTAAATAATAAAAATAAAAAAAAATTTATTGACTCCGCGCTATGTAAAAAAAAAAACAAACCAAGCGCCCTATTCAAATACCGTTTGAAAACTGAATGATTAGAAAAAACAAAAAATTGAATTGTTTGTGTGAATTCCAATTAGATTTATCTCTTTCTAGTGTTTTGTCCTTTTTTAACACAATAGCAAAACACAATGTAAATTGTACACTGTTAATTATTTTGGTTTTGATTTTTTGTAAATATTGCTCAATGTAAACGGTGTGAAGTTGGATCGAATGTATTGAAGTTATATATGAAATAGCCTATCACAGTAGGATAAATCTTTTATAAACTATAACATCTTTATAAGTTTTTTATATCGAATGATATTCGACCAAAATTATTTCAGACGTAATTTATTACCATAACGGAACAGTAAAGGCATTATTTTACTTTTTATTTATTAACGCATCAGCTATGGTTTCAGCTTTAATATTCGGGATTGGAGACCAGCCAGTATAAGTTGCATTCGGACGGTTGTGGGTGTGTCCGACGATGTCGATGTGAAGTTCATCGAATCGTTTGCTATGGTCAGTTCATAAGTTCCAGTCTTACTTTTTACGTGATTTGTTATTTTGCACTTTTGGCAACGTGCACATTGTTTGACCCAAGAGCGTATTTCTTGGTTCATAGCTGGGCACACAAATTGTTTTCGGATTTGTCTCGCTGTGGCGCGGATACCGGGGTGAGAGGCGTTGTGAAACGATTCGTAAATTTGCCGTCGAAATGCCCTAGGAATAAATGGGCGTTGTGTATCAGTTGATGTGTCGCATAGAATTTCTTTATTGGTTCCAAAAACTGGGAATTTTTCGAATGTCAATGACTCGTTTGTTTCTACCAGTTTTGCGAGTTCTAGATCTTTAGACTGTTCATCAGCAATTAATGCATAGTCGATTGTACTTCCTATGTTCACTTGATCGATCCGGGAAAGTGTATCCGCGACGACGTCGTTGTCTCCCGCAATGTGCCGTATATCTGCTGTATACTGTGCTATATAATCTAGGTGACGGCGTTGTCTGGGTGAGGATTTATTGAGTTAATGCGTATTTCAATGGTTTGTGGTCGGAAAATAGGGTAAATTCTCGACCTTCAACAAAATTTTTAAAGTGTTTGATAGGCGAGTAAGCGGCTAAAAGCTCCCGATCGTATGTGCTGTAACGGGTTTCGGTATTGCTCAATTTTCGGGAATAAAAGCAAAGTGGTTGCCACCCTTTTTGTGAATATTGCTGTAATACCGCTCCGGCTGCTGTATTTGATGCGTCGACAAAAATACCAAATTTGGCGTTTAGAATGGGATATGCCAGTTGAGCACAGTTTGCAAGCTTCGCCTTGCATGTTTCGAAAGCTTCGGTGGATTCGTCGGTCCAGTTTATTGGTGATTTATCCGGGAGCGGTACGTAGTCCCTCATTTCATAATCTCAGCTACAAAATCTCCTATTTTCTTTAAAATCTTCGAATTACAAAATCTCCTAATTACAAAATCTCCTATAACCCCCTTTTGAGTAATTGTGTTGTTTTGAATGGAAGCGACATTTGTGAACACGCGCATACACACATACACATACACACACACACACACACACACACACACACACACACACACACACACACACACACACACACACACACACACACACACACACACACACATACACCCCACACATACACAGACACATACACACACACACACACACAATCACACACACACACACATACACCCCACACATACACCCCACACATACACAGACACATACACACACACACACAATCACACACACAGGCATACATACACACACACACACACACACGCACACACACACACACACACACATACACCTATGCTCAGTTAAGCAGCGCTGGACCGCAGATAGAACGGGCAAAGTAGCAATATGGGCGTGTGGGAGGTACCCTTTCCAAGAAATACAAGAGAGGAAAGAGGAAGGGTTCGTGTTCGCCAAGATAAATGGGGTGAACATCTACAGTTGTTACGCTCCTCCAAGCCTTTCACCCTTCCAGTACGGGATTCTGGTGGATAAGGTTACAGCAGAGGCAAGGGGACGCGATTCGGTGGTTATAGCTGGAGATTTAATGCGTGGGCCGTTGAATGGGGAAGCAAATGCACAAATGCTAGGGAAGCTTACTGTTGGAGGCACTTACACCTTTGGATATCGGATTGGCTAATAAGGGCGGTTCCAGTACCTTCCGCAAGAATGGTCATGAGTCGATAATCGACGTCACATTCGCCAGCAGAACATTACTGAAAGATATTAAGTGGAATGTCAGCGAAAGGTACACAAGTAGCGATCACCAAGCACTGCTGTATGAAATCAGGCGACAGACAGGATCTCCTACAAACCTAAGAGTACAAGAAGCAAGGGGATGGTCAGCAAAAACTTTTGACGAGGACGTCTTCATGGAGATGGTACGTGACATTAGGATTCCAGTAGAAACAGCCGAAAAAAAGGTAGAGCATGTCACTAGACATGTGGTTAAAGCCTGTGACGCGTCCATGTCTAAACGCGTTCTGAACAACAAGAGAAAAGCGGCTTACTGGTGGAACGACGAAATCAAAACCCTGAGATCTAAGTGTCTCAGAGCTAGAAGGAAGAGCCAAAGAAAAGTGGGCTGCGTAAGCCATGAGGAAAATTTGATCCAATATAAGAGGATAAGAAAGTAGCTCCGCGACGCGATTCGAAAAAGTAAAAAGTACTGTTTCAAAAGCATGTCCGAGGAAGCGGATGCAAATCCGTGCGGCAATGCCTACAAAGTTGTAATGATCAAGATTAAAGGAAGAAGAAGTCCACAGGAGAAAGATCCAAGGTTGTCGCTTGAAATTATTAAAGAGCTTTTCCCTCACCATGCAACACGGCCCAGAAGTCGACAGGATGAACGTGGACATAGTGAGTTTGACATTCCGGAAGTAACCAGTGAAGAGATTCTGAAGGCATGTAGAAAAGTGGGAGTAAACAAAGCCACCGGCCCAGACGGAATACCCAATAAGGCGATTAAGACGGCGTTAAGCAGCAACCCAGGACTGTTCGCCGAAATAATGCGCTCATGCCTTAAAGATGGGGTGTTCCCAAAGAAATGGAAAAGACAAAGACTGGTCCTCATTCTCAAAACGGATAAACCTCCAGGAATACCGTCATCATACCGCCCGATATGCCTGCTAGACTCAATGGGTAAGGTGCTGGAGAGCATCATCCGAAATAGACTGACTTCGATCACAGAAGGTGATGAAGGCCTCTCAGATCAGCAATTCGGATTCCGTAAGGCTCGTTCGACCCTGGATACTATCAATACAGTGGTCCAAATTGCCCGAGAGGCAGTGAATGGAAAGCGATGGAAAGGGGGTACCAAGAAATACTGCTTGGTTGTCACGCTTGATGTGAGAAACGCATTCAACGTTCGAAAAAATGTGGAATATAATGTACGACGCATTACTTAAACTAGAAACGCCTGAAGGGGTTAAGATTGTCGGATTTGCTGATGATATTGCTATAGTTACAGTTGCGAAACATATTTACGAGGTTCAAGATGTGGCTAACGAAGCAATTCAAACGGTTAGGAACTGGATGCAGGCAGTGGGCCTGAAACTGGCCGAAAATAATACCGATGCAGTACTGATTACCAGCCGGAAAATAGCAGAAAGCGCAACAGTCAAGGTGGGGTCATATCTCGTTAGAACCAAGGAAGCTATTAAATACTTGGGAGTCATGGTGGATACCAGATTGAGCTTTGGAACCCATCTGGAGTATGCAGGCGAGAAAGCATCAAAGGTCTGCTTCGCGCTCTCTAGTATGCTACCAAATATCGGAGGTCCCAGGAGCAGCAGACGACGTCTGTTGGCCAGAGTGGTCAGTTCGGCACTACTCTACGGTGCATAGATCTGGGCGGAGGCATTAAAAGTGTTGATCAAGAAGAAGCACGTGGAAAGAGTCTACAGGTTGAGCGCTTTAAGAATCATCAGCGCTTACAGAACCGTATCAGACGAAGCAGCGTTCGTTCTGGCTGGAATGATGCCGATAGATTTGATCGGGGATGAAGCGAGACGCCTATACGAGGCGCAGGAGTTCTAGGGATGGATTAAATCCCGAAGTCAAGAAGGTAGATGCATCGCTTTCTAGGCAAAGGTGGCAAGAACGTTGGGCCAACTCCAGCAAGGGAAGGTGGACGCATCGGTTAATCCCATATATAGAGCCGTGGCTAAAGAGAAAGCATGAAGAAGCAAATTACCACCTGACCCAGTTCCTAACGGGGCATGGAGGTTACCGCAACTACCTTCATCGGTTTGGACATGATGACACGCCCTTATGCCCAGATTGTAACAGGGTGGAGGACCCCGAACATGTACTGTTCGTTTGTCCTCGATTTGGGACGGTAAGAGCGGAATTACAAGGCGCAGTAAAACTATGTCTCGAACCCGGAAACATTGTCGAGGTAATGCTGAGATCGCAGGATGCCTGGGACGCGATATGTTCTGTCATAGTTACGGTTCAGAAGGAGTTGAGACGGTTGGAGACCCAACGGACAGAGAGTCGGCGCGCTGCATTGCTTGCAGGAAATGGATGAGTGAGCTATAACGATAATGCCGCCCTCCGAAGTAATGCTTAACGGCGGTTCCGGGGGAAAAAACGGTCAGAAGAAGGAGGTGGTTTTTAGTGAGTAGAAATCTCACACTACCGGCGACACGGGTCGACGATGTCTTCGGAAGATTTTCCACCTACCTGCGTATAAAAAAAAAAAACATACACACATGCACACACATGCACACACACACACACGCACACACACGCACATCCCGTACTCTCATCGCCCAATCTGCCTGCTCGATACAGGAGGGAAAATACTGGAGCGCATTATTCAGAATAGGTTGCTGCCGATTACAGAAGGAGATGGCGGTCTCTCGTCTCAACAATTCGGATTTCGCAAGGCAAGATCCACATTGGATGCCATTAATGCAGTGGTATCTAAGGCCAAAGGAGCCTTACAAGGAAAAAGATGGAACACTCGACGTTAAAAACGCATCCAACAAAGCTAACTGGGCCCACATTATGGATTCCCTACGAAAGTTGAATGTTCCGGCCTACCTCTTGAAGATACTAGATAGCTACTTCGAGGACAGAGTGTTAGAGTACGACACTGAGGATGGTCCCATGGAATACAACATAACAGTTGGAGTTTCACAAGGTTCCGTTCTGGGCCCAATCTTTTGGAACATTATGTATGACAACGTACTAAAGCTACGAATCCCAGATGGAGTAGAAGTGATAGGGTTTGCCGATGACATCGCGATAGTGGTGTCTGCAAAACACCTGGATGAAATTGAGATGATCACTAACGAGGCGATTGCAATAGTGAGGGACTGGCTGGAATCCGTTGGCCTGGAACTGGCGGAGCACAAAACAGAAGCAGTGCTGATTAGTAGCCGTAAAAAACGGGAAACGGTATCGTTTAAGGTTGGGAACCACGTCATAAAGTCCAAAGAAGCGGTAAAATATTTGGGCATTATGCTTGATGGCAGATTAAACTTCAAGAGTCACATAGATTACACGTGCGAAAAAGCATCGAGGGTGTACTCGGCGCTCTCCAAAATGCTACCAAATGTTGGTGGCCCAAAAAGCAGTAGACGTCTTCTTTTGTCCAGAGTGGTAAGCTTAGTGCTACTGTACGGGGCTCCGATCTGGTCAGAGGCACTGGAGGTAAAATGCAACAGGAGCGGCTGGCACAAGTTTATAGACTAAGCACCCTTAGGGTCATCAGTGCATATAGAACCACCTCAGAAGAAGAAGAAGCAGCATGCGTCATAGCCGGAATGATAACGATTGACATCATGCCGGACGAGGCGAAAAGAATATATGAGGCTAAGAAATACAGTTCTACAGTCGGTCAGGTCAGGCTATCCAAACGACAGAAAGAACCAAATCCGTGCAAAATTGGCAGGAACGTTGGGATAATGCGACCAAAGGACGTTGGACATACAGATTGATTCCGAATATCAAACCCTGGATGAATCGCAAACACGGAGAGATGAATTACCATTTAACCCAATTCCTAACGAGACACGGTGGGTACCGAAGCTATCTGCATCGTTTTGGGCATGATGACACTCCTCTCTGTCCAACGTGCAATAAAGTAGAAAACCCGGAACACGTATTATTCGAGTGCCCGCGATTTGAGACCAAGAGAATGGACCTGTGTATTACCATAAACACAAACTTAGGTCCGGACAACATAATGGATGAAATGCTGAAATCAAAGCAAATATGGGATGCCTGCTGCGCTACCATAACTAAGGTGCAAAAGGAGCTAAGGCGATTAGAAGCGGCTAGAAACGTGTTAGTAGAAATACTAAGACCGCCCCCCCCGAAGTAATACTTTGCGGTGGTTCCGGGGGGAATAACGGTCCGGCGAGAGGAGGCGGTTTTAGTGAGTAAAAATACCACACGGCGGTGGGATCGCATTTAAGGCTCTATATTCGCCGCATAATCGCCAGTTACCGTCTTTCTTTCGTGCTATATGTAATGGGTTCGCCCAATTGCTCTTGGAGGGTCGGCATATTCATTGCGCTAACCACGTTTCGATTTCGTCCTTGGCGAATTTGGTTTTGTCGGCATTTAAACGACGTACCTTTGCGTGGCACAATTGACCAGATGTCTCAATACAATGAGTGACGTTGTGCTTTATTGTGTTTAGATTTGTAGTCGCGTGGGTTACTGTTTTGAATTCGCGTAGTAATCCCAATATCTCGGGTGTCAATGCGCTGGATTTTATGGTCGTAATGCCGTAACACGGGATTTGAATTGCTTTCCCTTTGATATCGAGTTTTGTGATAGGGTCAATGAGTTTCTCATTCTTGATGTCGACTAATAGACCGAAGTGCGCCAGAAAATCAGCACCAAGAATGCATCGATCGACCTTCGCCACTATAAACTGCCTTTTCAGTGGCCTGCGCAGACCTATGTTGAGTGTGAGATTTTTACAACCGTACGTATCGATGGCAGTAGAATTTGCTGCCAATAATTTAAACGTATCACAGAGCGCCTGTGTCGATTAGAAATTGTAACTTATTTTGATAATCGACTATGATTAGACGGCTTTTTGGTGTTTGGCTACCGCCGCTTGCCGCATGTAGCGCGGTGCCAGTTAGTTTTTTGAATTTGTTGACGATGGGTTAGAATCGTTAAAATGGCCTGGTTTTGCACATTTTTTTTGCTCGTACGCCGTATTTGTGATGGTACCAGCAATTCGGGTGTTGGCGGCTACTCGCTCGCTCGATCGTGAATTACTACGTTGGCGTGAAGTATTCGTAGAGTTAGGGCTTTGAGAGCGGCCACGATATGTTAAGTCTTTAGACATTTTGAATCGACCGAATAATTCTTCCGCCCGTTGTGATAACTCGTTGATCTGAGCTGCTAAGCTGGTTGGTACTGTCCTGTTTTCGTCTTTTGGCGCATTGAGGTTATAAATGCCAGCTGGTTTTTGCACGTCAACTATTTTGTCTGCTGTTTTTCCAAATTTGCGTCGTCCATACATGATAAAATTTCCTGTGTATGTGTTGGTAGGCGCTGCAACCATAAGTTTCTTAAAACTGATTCGGTTACTTGATTTATAGACAAGTTGGGATCGTTTTTTGTCGCCGAGTTGCAGTCCTGATAACAATCGATCCAGTTTGATTTTTGCCGATTCGCATAGGCGCTCGATTATTATTTTTTTTAAAGTGTCGTACTTATTGTCCTTGGCGGTGTAAGAATTTGATCGCATTTGTACGCATTTAATTGTTTGAGGGTCGAGGGCTGCGATGAGGTGTCCATACTTAGTAGCATCGACCGAAATACCACCAATTTCGAACTGTGCCTCCACAGTTCTTGATTGAGTGAACCAAATTTCTGGATCGTCACTGTGGAAAGATGCGTACTTTATTGACACTTTGTAAATATTCGTCGTTTCAACTATTTTAGGCTTCGCCTCTCCGTCGCTTTCGTCGGCAATCATATTAACAGACGTGACACGAAATTTTTGAAACGCGGTGGAAAATCGACACTGGGTTTGCGGTTAAATTTGTCACTGAGCGAATGTTCGGAACGAGAGACGATAATCGTCCGGTAAAATTATGAATGGAAATCCGAACCATTGAAAGCCACCAAATAAAAATAGACAATTGAACTCACTTACCCCTGACGCGTAGACCGTTTTTCCGTATGTATCTTACGTTAATTTTAATTTAAAGTTATATAATACAAAGCCTCAATAATTGAGAAAAAAAATAGAAGAAATAAAATTAGGATGAAACGCCTAATATATTGCGTCGAATCCGTACCATCATACAAACATACAATCATGTTATGATTGTATGTTTGTATGATGGTACGATGGTACGATGGTACGATGGTACGATGGTACGATGTTACGATGATATGGTGGTATGATGGTATGAAGATGCGGTGGATTGATTGTAAGATATACATCCTGGTGTGATGGTGGGATGATGCGACGTTACTATGGTATGACTGTATAGTCGTGTTTTCCATGAGAACTGCACTAGAACTCGATAAATTTTAAATTCCATTTATTCTAAGTAAACAGAAAAAAAAAATTAAATTCTTAAAGTGATAATGTGTAGTGCATTTCACATAAATACACATTTTAAGTTGTTACAGCAATAAACAATGACAATTATAGCTTATTTTTTAGTTACACTGGATAAACCCATGAATTTATCGAGTGTAGTTGCGTGTAATGACGTCAGCAAGAAATAAGGAAATATTGATGAAATAACTGAAAGGGGAAATTTTTAAACTTAAAATATGTAATTATATCAAATACACTACACATTCGCGCTTTATGAATTTATTTTTTTTCGTTTTACATAGAATAAAAGGAATTTAAAGTTTATCGAGTTCTAGTGCAGTTCTCGATGTTTTAGTAGTACAGTGTCATGATGGTATGATGGTATAATGGAATAATGGTATGATGAAATGATTGTTTAAGGTTATGATGGTACGACGGCACATATGCCGGTAAGATTAAACGTTGCTATTACGGTATGATGGTGAGTAGGGTTTGAGTTGAAATTGAGTTGGATTTAAGAGAGAAATTCGGTTAGGGATTAATTTGAGGTCGAGTTTAGAGTTTAGTGGGAGGTTAAATTGAGTTGAGTTCATACACGCATATAGCTTTCGAATCGTGTTAATTTTGGTATTGGGTTGGAAACAAGTGTGGAGTTGAGCTTTTGATCGAGCTAAGGATGAGTTGACGTAGAATAAGAATTTAGTCAGCTTACATTGGGGTCTGAGTTGTTCAGTTAGGGAATTATTTAAGTGTTGATTTGGAGTTAAGTTAAGGATTGATTTTGTGATTTCATTGATGGCTGGGTTGGCCATTAATTTGGTGATTGCGTTTAGAATTGTATTGCATTTGAGATAGAGGTTGAGTTGGAAATTAAGTTGGAGGTTAATTTGGTGACTGACTTAGAGGTTCATTTCAGGATTGATTTGCGAGTTGAATTAAACAAGACCGAGGTTCTGATCACCTCATAAGGTTTCACCCCTTTATTTTTTCATTAATAAATTTATAACTTTAGTGGGGAAAAAATTTAATTAAGATATTGTTATTATTATTTCGTTATTAAAACACAAAAATGTCATAAACACGAATTAGAGTAGAAGAACGAACGGCGGTGAATACACTTACAATACTGCTAACATTACGTTGGATTTCACCCCGGACCCGTAATTCATACCGTAAATATATTTGAAACCACTTGGGTGAAGTATTGATTAATAAAAAAGTTCAAACTTCATAATTAAATTTAATTTCAAAATACTGTATTATAATTTATTTAGTACCTTGACCTTATGCATAATAAAAAAAATCACAAATCAAGTTTAATTAGATTTATTTCGATTAACACATGTGGATTAATTAACGAAATTTATAGAAAATAAAACATTATTCTTAATTAAATTAAATAAGTAAAACGAAATAATATTAAGCATACACTGTCTCAAAAAATTGTCCGTTCACTTGCACTTTTGTGAAAATTAACACTAGCACATTAACAATTTATTATTTCTTGTACTCCTATTTTCAACTAACGGTAAATTACGAAATTTGTTTTTTGCATAACAGTTAATTAGTCGTACTTTTTACTTTCTTTTACTCTAGCAATCATGAAAATTTTGGACCTTGAGATTTTTAAAGATGTATTTGTTTTGAGGTCCCCTGAGTCCGAAAAAGTGGGTTTCGAAATGGTGTTTGTCTGTCTGTCTGTCAGTCTGTCAGTCTGTCAGTCTGTCAGTCTGTCAGTCTGTCAGTCTGTCAGTCTGTCAGTCTGTCAGTCTGTCAGTCTGTCAGTCTGTCAGTCTGTCAGTCTGTCAGTCTGTCAGTCTGTCAGTCTGTCAGTCTGTCAGTCTGTCAGTCTGTCAGTCTGTCTGTGTCCTCTCTACAGCCCAGATGGTTTCCCGGGGCTAGCTCAGCTACCGGGGGGGGGGGGGGGTCAGCACGGTGGTGGATAGCTGAACGGACTATAAATATATAGGTTAGCTACGAATAACCAATAAGCAGTCCCCGACCGAGCGGCAGAAGCGGAGGATGTGCTGAAAAGGTTACATTTAATCCTGTGAAGTTTCTATGGCAAACAACGCGAGCGTATAACGCTATAAGTACACAGAAACCCGGAAGCGTCTGTCTCAAATTGGGCGGCTCTCTGGTCAGCGTCTGTCCTCCATGTCAGGGGCGGCTGCGTTCATACCTGGCAGTAGGTATAAAATGCTATGGGAAGGAACACAGAATTCAAAAACGCAATGGAGACAACCATACAAAACAATGTTACGGTGCAGGGATTCGGAACCCCAGTACCGGCGGCTTTAGGGAGTGAGCAAGCAGGCTCCCAGCCGTCGAGATCCAGCGACTGCAATGCTGTAGTGGTGGCCCACCTGGCCGCTACAGTAGATACTGCGACAGGGGAAAGCGAGATTGTGAAATCACGCACAGAGAGAGAGAAAGCATCTTTGGGAAAAGTGCGAAAGTAGAGCGATCTCCAACCACTAAACCACTGTTCATGCCATGCACAAACCAACCTTGATACCTGAAATACAAAAGAAAAACCAAAGAATCATTGGATCACAACAAATAAATGTAAAAACTTATCTGACGGCAAACAGCTGATTGGGAATCCAAACATCGTGAATACGTAATCTTCCACGTAATTTAGTTGCGTTAATATCTGTAAAGGAATACCATTTTTTAGAATTTTGTTTAGTTTTTATGCATTTATATTATATAATTGAGTACACTTACCTATTTTAATATTATTTAGAATTTATTTTGCACTTGTTTGTTTATTTACAATTTAATTTGACAGCTGGAAAATAATTGTAACAATAATGTAATAGAATAATATATACACTGTGAAATTAGTGTACTAAAAATTTATAACACTGTAAAATCATAATGTACTAATAATTTAGGACCAGCATAGTATTTACAATCTCTTTTGTCAGATGTCACTTTTGGATTAAGAAATAATTATTGTAAAATGAAAAAATTTGTCAAAAGAAAAAACCTACAACATTCGAGAAAAAACTATCAAACGGTGATAACCTGTGCGAATATTATAGTGTGAAAATAAAACTGAGTAAAAGTTGAAACAAAATCGTGTTTAAATTATATACCTACCTCCCGCATTAAATTGGACATTCTAAGATACCGCAAAGAAAAAAAAAACATTGACGCTGCATTAAATTGGACATTCGAAGATACCGCCCTGAAACATTTTGGACATTGGAATTAATTTGGACACGGTGAATCTGCAACGAGCAAACGGAGAATTTCGCAATTCAATTGCGATCAATAAAACGATAAAGGACCTTTGGTATCGTATCTCGAGTCAGCGATTTAACGAGACGATCTACATTAAACGGGATATTGACCGGGTCTTTTGGTGTACGCAAATTTACATGGTCCTTCGAGCCGGATTACCAATTTAAATCGTGAGTACAAGCTTTATATTAATATTTTCACAAATACCGTAATTCGAAAATAAAAAAAAAATTAAAACAGCGTTCTTAGAGCGATACTCGCTGGCAAATCGGTTTAGTGCATTTTTTTTAAGTGAAGTGAAGATTTTATCGTACACGCGAAAATTACGCGAAATCGAAATGGCGGAGGCAAGAGCACTCAAACGAATCATGAAAACATTAGAGCAAATTAAAGCTCAGGCCGTGAATATCAATAACAATACTCGCCTTAGCGAAATTAAAGCCTTTTTGTCTCTTCTAAACGACGAATGGAATGATTTCTAAATTTTAGAAAGAAACCTTAAAGGTAAATTCGATGACGCGAATGCCGAGATAGTCGAGAAGATTGAAACAGGTCATTATGAACTAAAACAAAAATTAGTTAGGCTCGAAAAATCGCACGAGCAAGATAATGCAGGTCAAGGTGTCAATACAATGGAAGACCTCATTTTGAATCAAACCAACTTTTTGCACGAAGTTTCAAATCTAAATAAACGGGAAAGTGAGGTGCGTTTACCACGTGTAAATATTCCAGCATTTAGTGGGAAGTATTCAGAGTTTCCCTCTTTTCGAGATTTATTTGAAGCCTCGATACACAATAACAATACCATCTCAAAGGTACACAAATTTGCAGTATCTGAAAGGGTTATTGAAAGGAGAAGCGTATTCACTAATCAACCATCTGAGTGTCACTGAGGCCAATTACGATGAAGCATGGGACAAGGTTAAATCTCGATACTATAAAATAAAACATGTGGTACATGTGTTGGTAAATCAATTTATGGAGCAACCAAGCTTGCGCCAGCATTGTTCCAAATCACTTCGCCATCTTGTGGATGTATCTGATGAGGTCATTCGTGGTCTAAGGGTACTTGGTACATCAGCTGCAGCTCGGGATCCGTGGTTGATCCATATACTGGTGAACAAGTTAGATGATGAATCAAAGGAAGCATGGGCTCACGCGACAGCAGAAGTTGATTTTCCATCTCTAGACACATTTTTCAAGTTTCTAAGCAAGAGAAGTGACGCACTTGAAAGTCTTGATTCAATGCAGAAGGTCAAACCGAGTTCTACGAAACAAGTTGCAGCAATGGTATCTCAAACAAAAATGTCCTGTCCGTTATGTGCTGATGACCATTATCTTGGGAAGTGCGACAAGTATCTAAAACTTCCAATGACAGAGCGAAAACGGACTGTAGCGGAGAAGAAGCTATGCTTCAATTGTTTATCTTCAACTCATCAGGCTGTCGTTTGCCGATCAAGATTCAACTGCAAGATGTGTAAACGCAGACATCACGTTACGTTACATACTGACGCCAATCCAGAGACGACAGAGACACAAGCTGAATCCACCAACTTCAACGCCGTCATACAGCAATCATCGTCAAATCAAATGAAGGCTATCCTACCAACGGCAAACGTTCTTATTACCAATAAATATGGAAAAACCTATCGATGTAGAGCGCTACTCGATTGTGGGTCAGAATCCTCATTCGTATCAGAAGATTGTGTCCAAAGACTACACTTGAAGAGAGAGAGAGCCAATGTGAACATAACAGGGATAACAGCGAGTTCAATCCAATCAAGAGGAAGAAGTAAACTAGTGATGGGATCTTTGTATAATCCTAATGTACAAATTGAGGTCGACGCGTTCATCCTAAATAAGCTACCGCAGAGAATACCAGGATGCCGCATAACCACTGAAGATTTTCAACGAATAGAAAATATACAATTAGCTGATCCAAGCTTCGCGAAACCAGCCCCTATAGATGTTTTGATCGGAGCAGATAAATTCTTTACCCTTCTAAATAACGAGCAGAAACAATTTGGGACTACCATCTTACAAAAAACTGTATTCGGTTGGGTGGTATCTGGTCAATCCAAATCCCTACCCCATTTGGAGACCTCAACTTTCATGGCGGCGACATCAAATATACAATTAGATGTAAACATAGATCAAACACTGCGACAATTTTGGGAAATTGAAGATTTGCCACAAATAAAACAAATTTCACCGGAGGATGAAGAATGCGAAACATTTTACGACAAAACAGTGAAAAGGCAACTAGATGGGCGATATATGGTTCGACTTCCTTTCCGGAGAACATCGGTCGTATTGGGAAACTCTTTACTGATGGCATCCAAACGATTTTTAGCACTCGAGCGGAAACTGTTAAACGATGGAGAACTACGGAACCAATATATCCAACAAATGCGAGAATATGTGGAAAAGGGACACATGGAGGAGATACTGCAAAGCTAACAAGATCTACGTGATGAAAAAACTTTCTATTTACCGCATCATGCCGTCATAAAAGAATCCCGTGATACAACAAAGGTGCGAGTAGTCTTTGACGGTTCAGCTAAAACCACTAACGGCACTTCTCTCAACGACGCTCTGATGACCGGACCAACGATACAACCCACACTCTGGGTTACTTTGCTAAAATTCCGACGCAATAAGATAGCGCTAACAGCCGACATCGAGAAAATGTACCGGCAAGTGCTCGTTTCTCCTGATGATACTAACTATCAGCGAGTTTTATGGCGAGAAAATCCGAACGAACAAATACGACATTATCGATTAACCCGAGTGACGTTTGGTCTAGCATGCTCTGCCTATTTAGCAATTCGTACTCTCCATCAAGTAGCTCGCGATTGCGGTGATGATAATATTTTGCAACTGGTTTTGCATGGTTTTTACGTTGATGATTTTTTGTCGGGCTTCGATAATGAACAAGAGGCGACTAAACAGAAGAAAAGGATATCCGATATTTTACAAAATGGGGGTTTTTTGTTAAGAAAATGGCACTCAAACATACGCAGTCTAAGCGACGATTTTAGCAATGAGGAAACTACGAAATTGTATGGTGATGTAAATGCAACAGTGAATATACTTGGCTTACATTGGCGCCCTGGCGATGATACATTCACCTTCAAGGTCAGTCCAGAAAAGGAAGGTCCACTTACAAAACGAAAGCTGTTATCAGAAGCTTCTAGGGTATTTAATCCATTGGGCTTTTTATCTCCATCCGTAGTGCTACTGAAAATCCTATTCCAAAAGATGTGGTTCCTGAAAATAGACTGGGATGGTTCTTTACCTGACCGTTACAAAACTGAATACAAACAAGTGAGAGAAGAATTTAAATACTTCGAACAAGTCAAGATTCCTCGTTTCACCGATCATAAGGGAGACATCCAAATACACGGATTTGCAGACGCTAGTGAAAAAGCTTATAGTGCGGTCATTTTCAGTCCAACAACTAATGACCGAGGAGAAACAAACATTCACCTGTTGACAGCCAAAGCGAAAGTTACACCTGTAAATAAAATTTCTCTTCCTAGATTGGAGCTGTGTGCCGGGCATCTATTGGCGAAGTTAATGTATGCAGTAAAGGCGACTATGCCACCTACAGCGAAATATTACGCCTGAACAGATTCAGTCATCGTTTTATCCTGGCTTTCGACGTACCCTGCAAGATGGAAAACTTTCGTGGCCAATCGTACGAGTCAAATACTCGAAAAATTTCCAAGGCAACATTGGGACCACGTGAGATCTCATGAAAATCCTGCTGATCATGGTTCCAGAGGAGTATCGCCACAGAAATTAATTCACTTATAACAATGGTGGGAAGGTCCTGCATGGCTCAAACTGCCCCAAAACTTATGGCCCACTCTGACTGACTCGAATTCGAAGTCAAACCAAATAGCCATAGAGAAGGAATTCAGCAATACCCTGTTTACGCATTGTACTCTTCAAGTTACAGCAACCAAAGATGATTGGTTAGATACTTTATTCACCAAGAAATCAAATCTTAAACAGATACTCCGTATCATCGGGTACGTAAGACGTTATATCACGAATTTAAAATCCAAGAAGACGAGAGACAGGGAAAGATGTGAGTTAAATTCCAGAGAAATGGAACAAGCAAGAATACAATGTATTCGATGGGTACAAAATGATACATTCCGAGAAGAAATTACAAATTTACTTAAAAACAAGATGGTCCAAACCAGCTCAAAAATACTATCGCTAGCTCCTTTTCTTGACGCAGCGGGCGTACTACGAGTTGGCGGTCGTCTTTTCAACGCCGATTATGATTACGACAGCAAGCATCCAGTGATATTGTCTGCTGATCACATATTCACAAAACGACTGATATGGGAGACACACATCAAAAATCTACACGCCGGCCCTACATTAACCAGTAACATTATAAGGCAGAAATGGATAATGAACGGACGTACGAAAATACATTCATTACTCAAAACTTGTGTAATTTGTGTCAAACATGCACATCGAACGAGCCGACAATTAATGGGAAACTTGCCCACGGAACGGGTAACGGCGGCACGCCCATTTACAAACTGCGGGATTGACTTCGCCGGGCCTCTCTATTTTGCGACGAGGAAAGGTAGAGGTGCAACCAATCCTATCAAAGGATACTTATGTATTTTTGTTTGCATGTCCGTGAAAGCGGTTCACATCGAACCGGTAAGCGATCTAACCAGTGAAGCCTTTTTAGCCGCTCTTAAACGGTTTACGGCGCGGAGAGGCATACCCCAGAAAATTTATACCGATAACGGTTCAAACTTCATAGGCGCTAGGAGAATTCTAAGTGAAGCACATAAAATCATAAAAAATATTAATAAGAATTATGTACTTTCAGAATTTTTGAGTAGTAACAGAATCGAGTGGCATTTAATTCCACCTTCGTCTCCCCATTTCGGCGGATTATGGGAATCTGCGGTGAAATCCGTGAAAACACATTTGCTGAAGTCAACAAACAACATAAACTTAACTTTCGAAGAGATGGCGACGCTCTTGTGCCAAATAGAGAATATATTAAATTCACGACCACTCTGCACGACGTCTAACGACGATGACTACGAGGTGCTTACTCCGGCACATTTTTTAATTGGAACGTCAGCCGGTCTATTCCAGAACCTGAAATATTAGATAAAACTGATTCGTCTTTGTCAAGGTGGCAAAGAATCCAAACCAGAGTCCAAAAGTTTTGGAAAAAATATTACGTCGATTATCTCAACATGCTTCAGCAACGTCATAAATGGCAGAGGACAGAAGAAAACATCCAAATCAACGACATAGGTCTCATCAAAGATGACAGCATGCCAGTGAGTAAATGGCCTCTTGGGAGAGTCATACAAATTCACCCCGGAGCTGATGATCACGTAAGAGTGGTTACGGTCAAAACTGCAAGCTCATCGATACAACGTCCAGTGGTAAAACTCTGTAAGTTGCCAATTAGTTAACAATCGAGATCGTTAACGGAGGGGAGTATGTTCATGCCATGCACAACCACTACCATCAACGAATATAGCTGTAGCTGTATCGACCATCAGTCGACCCGAAAACGCTATCAAGGCATTGGGTGACAAAATTGCAGAGCTCCACGAATTCGCGAAAACCAAACATAACGTGCATCAGAAGATTAAAAGCATGATCTTAAACCTGAAGACACTTTATAGGCATGCCACGGATAGCCTGAAGGGAAAGGGTTTGATAGAGAGTAAGGCAAAAGCGGTAGGGCAGAGCAAGGCGACACAAATGACACAAACATCTCCTAAGGTTAGCAATTGCTACGGTACGAAAGAATATGAAACTAGCGCTACAGAGCAGGCCCAAGAGGTGGCATCTGTTAAGAGAGGAAGGGAAAATGGAAGCCCGGCGACTCAGACTAGGAAGAGGGAAAAAGCAGGAAGAGTCAAAACAGCTGCTCTAGATTCATCGCGTAACCACTCTAGTAATCCACTGGACGATGTGCTCGAGGAGACGTCAGAGGTAGAAGCTCCCTGGCTCCAGGTAGGTTCGGAACAACCCGGAAAATGAGTCTCAAGCCGAAGTTCCAGCGATTCCGCACTATTAGTGGTCCATATCCCATCCAGCCGTTGAAGGTAACTTGGGATGGAAGAACCAGTTGCTAGTACTTTGCATAATCTAGACATCTCCGAAGACTTCTGAATTTTGCCACAGTATAATCTCCAAGAGCTGTTAGAAGTTCCAGTCTATAGCGGCTTTTGTTTTTCGTACTGTTTTGAAGAGTTTTTTGGATTTTCGACGTGTTTGTTGAATCTTCTTGGACCACCAGGGTGGCCGAGATTTACTCCTAGACCTGCTAAGGGGACTAGAACCGAGTATCGCTATAAAGATAATAATATCTGCAGTAAAAATATAAATTGCTATCTAGCCTTCCTTCTTCTAAAATATTGAAATCCTCAAAATAAAAAAATAAAATTTAAAGCGTATAATCAAACACTTAACACACTCGAAAAATATTCATATTCAGTCAATAAACGACAAGTATCCTGCCGACGACAACACCATCAACAACAACAATACATATCATTAAATCTTAACCAAATATCTCGTATTTTCAATGTTCATTACCTTCCTTCATTCCGCAAAAAAACAACAAACACGATTTTTAAAGTACCGTACTATGTGTACATACGTAGTAATATCCTCCAATACATATTCAGGACATCATTAAAATTCAAATCCACTTGAAACTGCCGTTTGTATTTTATATATGTATAATATTAAAAGATTAAATAACAAAAAGGATAAAGAAGAAGAGCAACTTACGAGTAAAATAATAAAATAAGGGGAACTCTCTACTCTCCGTGAATTGTCGAGATAGAACAAAAACTAATCGAAAAATCAATTTCTATTATAACGTCACATATATCCTTCAATAACAAATTACGAAAAAAAATGTATTGTCCTTCTCCTCTCTTTATATTTTAAAAAAAAAAAAATCGTATACTACCACCACGAATGTATGCGCACACACAAATACTACGATATTATGGAAAATAGGAAAAACATTTCCATTATCCTTTCATTTTTATTTTTTTTTTGTTTCGTTCTTCTCCGAATTCATTGTTATTATTCATTCGAATTTAATAAGGACTATACACTCTGACGTGTGTGTTGTGTGTAGTATATACACAGTGTATTGTGTTCGTCGTTTTTTTTTTTTTAGTTTTTTATTTATTTTATTGTCTATTATCTCCCAAATATAATATAAAACCTCTTGTGTGTGCTATATATAAGGATGCAAATTTTATTAAGGATATACGTTTTGGAAAAAAAATGGAATAAATATTAAACCCCTAGAAAATCAAAAAGGAAAAAAAAAACAAGAAAAAGGATCATCCGAAGCAAAATTAGTTTTTGCTGGTGGTATTTTATTAATATTGTGAATGTGTGTGATGCGAGAGCTATGTGTTTTCGTTTTAAAGAAATTCTATTAGTAATTTTTACATTATTCATGGAAAGTGTAAGTTCAAACAACATGAACCTGCTTTTTTATAAAAGGATATTTATTTAAAAATTTTTTTTTTTTGTGTGGTTATAAATTTTATAATTTTAGGAAAAAGTTTTTGGTAATAAATACTGTGCATTTGAATTAGATGGCGAGGCAAAATACTATATGTGCCCGAGGAACGAGTATTGCTGTAATTTTGGATGTTGTGTCAATTTAGCATTTCAATTTTATCAATTATGGTATTATTGGTAAATATAATAATATAGTTTTATAACATTATTTAATATATCAAAAAAGTGTGTATATGTAATTGTGTGCTGTGTAAAAAGACGCATCCTTGACGAATATACATATACATATTAATAATGACCGTCAAAAAGCACTATAATCGTTAGTCTTGGCATATCAAAATTAAAATGAAAATCAAGGACGTTTAAAATCCATAAAAAAAAATGTTTTTCTATTTATTAACGATTGTTATGGTTATCCTTCAATAAGGGAATGAAAAAAAAAACAAATGACCTTAACTGTTCTACTATGTTCATGGCTATGCCATTGGATATACATTTCTCCCACTTGAATGATTTATTGATATTCCATAACAATATTCCAAATTGTAAACACAACAAGGTACAATACAAAAAGTAATGAATGAATTTTATGTATGAAGGATAATTAAGGAAAATAATTAATTTAACTAATAATATTTTAAACGTATGTATATAAATTGGAATTCTGCCAACGAACTAACGATTCACAATACGAAAGATCTTTTCTTTTGTTTTTAGTATGGTGCACCAGGGAAACTATATATTATGATAGATTTATAAATATGTAGGACTCACTCTATAATACGTACGCGAGCATATTTCTATAAATAATATTGGTTGGAGCCTAGCCAAAAATAAAATAAAAAAATATGTAGCAGTTGCTAAGTATAACATCGATACGGTGATGGGAATCTATAATTGAATATTTTGCCAATAAATTTTGTATATATGTACATACATATGTATGTGTACATCCTTTTTGATGTTGTTCTGGTATAAAAAAACTTTGTTATAACTTACGTTATATTAAAAGTTATCCTTGCGTGTCGTCATTTAGCTTTGACGACGTACCCTACAATATATTCCTTTTTTTTTATTTAGTCCTCCAAAAAGTTTAAACATTGACGTTGATTTTGTACTTGTTGTGTATTTCTATTTTTAGTACATATACATAAATCGTTTGAGGAAATTTCATTACAATAAATACGAATAAGCGTGTACACAACCAAAACTTATAAAATACAATATCCTGCAAAATGTTTGAAACTTTAGTTATAAAGTTATAATTAAATATGTTAGTTTTTGAATATTGTAAAGGTTGAGGTTTATTCGTAAGGCTGCTGTGTTAAAATGTAGAGGATGAGGAATCTACAAGACTTCAAGTAATGATTGCCCCAAATTCTATATCGGACAAACTGGTAGAAATTTTGAAATTAAGTTCACAGAGCAACGAAAAAAAATCGGAAAGACCAAAATCGACTCGAAATATCAGTGGCGTAACTATAAATTTCGGGTCACCGCCGGAAAATTTTTTTTGGGCCCCTAAAAATGATTCTGGTACCTATGAAGTAAAGCTTTTAATTAAAAACTTATTTCTCTCTATTATCCAGCCTCACGTTAATTAAAAGTATATATGACTTCGATAGTAGACGAAACAGAACCGTGATTCATTTCAATGGGTAAAATAAAACGGAAATAAACATATTTTGTATTAAACATTAAATTGAAACCGCGTGTCCTATTATTATACTCCATTATTGAGTCCCAACAGGTTATGGGCCCAGATTTACTAACCGTGTAATTTTAATAGTGGAAAGTAGTGTTGTATAATGGCTAATTTTCAAATTGATAAGTATCATTCAACCAATTATGATGGCTGGAAAATGCAAATGAAAAGCATTTTGATACACCAAGAATTATGGCCTTATACAAATGATACTGTAAAATGTGAAACGGCGGAGGAAAAAGAAAAATGGAAAAATAAAGATTCCAAGGCGTTGGCGTTAATTACGCTACACATAAAACCGGTGCAGTTTTAATACATATTCGAAATTGTGTAACGTCATCGGAAGCGTGGTTAAAATTATAAGCCATATACCAACCTAAGGGTCCTGTTCGTAAAGTTTCATTGTTCAAGGAACTAATTCATACAAAAATTGGAAGCGGTAAATCGATTAAAAGTCACGTGTGCAATTTTTTCAACGTACGTCACGGAGAAATTAGAAGAAATGAATATTGTCATACCGGAGGAGGTGCTAACCATTATGCTATTGTGTAGTTTGCCCGACAGTTATGAAAATTTTGTTGTCGCAATTGAATCCAGAGATGAATTACCAAAATTAAGTACGGTAAAAATCAAGATTTTGGAAGAAGAACAACGACGAGGTGAAAAAGATATTCGAGGCATTGAGCAACAAGTGTTAGCGGTTAAGTTATAGCCGAAACATTTTGACAAACGTCGATTCAATTGTTATAATTGCCGAAAAGGTACTTAAGAAGCCGAATGAAGAGAAACCGCGTAGTTCATCCGCATTGTATTCATCAAGTTTGAATTGTATTTTTGGTGGCAATGAGTGGTGTTTGGATAGTGGTGCAACGTCGCATATGTCTTGTATAATAGAAATTATTTTACCGAATTAAAATCTATTCTTTCTCACCCGGTACAGTTGGCAACTGATAAGTCGGTGAATGCTAGTGGATAGGCATTGTCAAATTCACAATGAACGGCATTTTATATGTACCGGAGCTTCGTGGAAATTTTATATCAGTTAGCAAAGCTGTCACTATGAATAACAGTGTATATTTTTATAACGATCATGCTGATATTGTGAATTCGTGTAATCAAATCATTTTGAATTCGAAAACCAAGCAGAAAATAGTCTGTTGAAGTGGCACCAGAGGTAAGGTCACTTAAATTTCAAATCATTGCTTCAACTGTATGAAAATAATATGGTTATTGGCTTGAATTTGAAGGGTGCTCCAAAATTTTTAAATTGTGTAACATGCTTTGAATCAAAAATCAATGTTAAGGCATTTCCAAAACAATCGTCTTCGAGGGCTGATGAGGTTCTTTGTATGCGAACTCAGTCTGTTGGAGGAGCATGTTATTTCGTAACATTCATCGATGATTTTTCACGAAAAATACATGTGCATTTTATGAAAACACGGGATGAAGTTTTTTCGGTGTTTCGTGAATTTAAGATTCATGCGGAACGACAAACAGGGCACAAATTAAAAATGCTTAGAAGTGACAACGGAAAAGGATATTTGAGTAATGAGTTTACCAAGTATTTGAAAGAAAACGGAATTCAACGACAACTTTCAGTTGAGTATACTCCTCAACAAAACGGCGTAGCTGAGCGAGCTAACATAACGATTGTCGAGATGGCACGGTGCATGTTACTAGAATCAGGACTTCCAGAGATGTTTTGGGCAGAGGCTGTGAACACAGCGGTATACCTACGGAATCGCTCGCCTACTGAAGTATTAAATAATATAACACCTTATGAACTGTGGTTTAAAAAGAAACCAGCGATGAATTACATGCGAGTTTTTGGCAGTAAAGCGGTTTTACTCAACAAACAACCTGGACGCTCAAAATTTTTTGCCGAACGGGGAAGAGTTTGTTATGGTTGGCTACTCAGAAGAATCAAAGGCCTACAAGCCAGGAAAGAGAACAATAATGAAAAGCCGAGACGTTATATTCATGGAACAAGTAAATAAAGAATCAGGTGGTGCTTTTACTGATAATAATATTGTAGAACCTGAGAAGACAGAGCCGGAGGCAAAGCCTGCACAGGATGAAGTTCCAGTGTGGTGCCAGTGGAGGAGGAAGGCAAAGATGAAATCGGTATTGAAAACACAAATGAAGCTAGTGCTGACTTGAACAACAAACCGGAGACAACCACAAAAATGTTAAGAAGCGGTAAAGAATACCCCACGAATTTTATTGCTACGTTAAACCAATACGATGATCCTGTACTGGTAGTAGATACTTTGTCCCGTCCGGACGCTGACAAATGGAAAGAGTCAATGCAGCAAGAGCTGATACATTAATCCGTAATGGTACGTGGGAATTGGTAGATTTACCAGCGAAGCGCAAAGCAATTAGCTGTAAATGGGTGTTCCACGTAAAATACAAACAGAATGGATCTATTGAACGGTATAAATCTCGTTTAGTGGCAAAAGGTTGTTCACAAAAGTATGGCGTTGATTATACCGAAACTTTTTCCCCAGTAGTTCGACACGCTACGATTCGAATGATTTTGGCGCTGGCAGCGGAATATAAGCTGATTGTGCATCAAATGGATGTAACATCAGCATATTTGAATGGCGAATTACAAGAAGAGATTTATATATCACAGCCCGAATTCTTCGTCGATTGCAAACAAAGTGACAAAGTTTGTAAATTGAATAAATCATTGTATGGTCTCAAACAATCTGGTCGTGAGTGGAATAATAAATTAGATTCTGTGTTGAAATCATTTGGATTTATGCAATGTAATGGTGATAAGTGTGTGTACACGATGAAAAATAATACGAGCGAAATTTGTATTATTGCAGTTTACGTAGACGATTTAATAATTGCATGTGTTAGTCACGAATTTATGAATCGGATAAAACAACATTTACGGGAACAATTCGAAATAGTGGACAAAGGAAAAATTCACTATTGCCTTGGCATCGAAATAGATAGGGAAGGCGAACTAGGCAAGGAGTGCTAAGGCCAATTTATCAGTTTCATATCCATATTTATCAATAATTATTTATATTTTCTAATTGCTGGGTTCCATTTAACGTGGCAAAGTACACACAAGTACTTCTGACTGCACGCAGCTACTCTTGCTAAATTTTATGAGTAGTTTGCTTTTTGAATTTATGGCGATTTCGTTACCAGAATATTTAGTACAACTATTACATATTATTTTAATGCAATAATAATGTTACGTAATTAATTATTAATTATTTAAAAATCGAGCCTCATACATTTTTACAAAAGTAAAACACACGACCTCTTTTAAGCAAAACCAAATATTTCAGCACTTAGCAGAAACATTGTGTAGTAAATGTAGTACATATGCCCTAACAGAGATGTCACCATATCGACATATTATAGACACATTTGTTTTGATAGCATAAAACAAACAAATGTGTATTAATTTGTATATGATGAGATAGCCGAGGTAGTAAGGTGATAGAGTGAAGTGAAGAAGGTCTCGAGTTCTAGTCTAAGCAAAGACAACGAAAAATTTGTTTTTAGATGAAAAATTTTGAATTGGGGATAATCCGAGAAGATTAATCGGGATCGAAATCGCTACAAAAAAAAATTTGGTATAAAATTCGTGGAAATAAAAAAAAAATCAAATTTTTGCTTAAAAAAAAATAAAGTCGGAAGTTTGAAGAATCGAACTCCAAACCTTTCGCACAACACTCCTTCATCATACCACCCAACCACTCATCTCTATATAATTTATACTTAGTTTTTAAATGCTGATAAATTCGGACTTGGTGAAAAATCGCATACAAATTTTTGTTATTTTACCAGGCGAACAGAATTTAAAAAACAACATAATTGTCAGCAACGTGACATTATTTTGTATCAAAGCGTGCCACTTCAAGTTATGTGACACTTGAACATACAAAATAAAGTCATATTGTTGACAATTCTACCTTCTTGTAATTTCTGTTCGCCTGTTAAAATGACAAACATTTTTTGCGATTATTGATGAAAAAACAAAAATTTTTTTTTAAATTTCTGCTCACCTGGTAAATAAAAATTAACTTTTTTTAATTAGGGTAATCAATAACACTCGCCACCCAAATAGAAAATTTGGAGCTTTTTATTACAAAAAGAAATCCTTCAGCCCGCGAGGATCGAACTATTATTACCATAAGAGAGCAGATTAAAACCATACAGGTTTCTCGAGTTCGATCCCCGCATCTGAAAGAATTTTTTTTTGTAATAAAAATCTCCAAATTTTCTATTTGGGTGGTTGCCTAGAGTTGCCTTTTAAAAAAAGTTAATTTTTATTTATCAGGTAAGCAGATATTAAAAAAAAATAATTTTTTTTTTTCATTCAAAAATCGCAAAAAAATTTTTGTCATTTTAACAGGCGAACAGAAATTACCAGAAGGTAGAATTGTCAGCAATATGACTTAATTTTGTATGTTCAAGTGTCACATAACTTGAAGTGGCAGGCTTTGATACAAAATAATGTCACGTTGCTGACAATTATGTTGTTTATTTAAATTCTGTTCGCCTGGTAAAATAACAAAAATTTGTATGCGATTTTTCACCAAGTTCGAATTTATCAGTATTTTAAACGAAACACTGAGTGGTTGGGTGGTGATAGATGAGTGGTTGGGTGGTTAAATGAAGGAGTGTTGTGCGAAAGGTTTGTAGGTCGATTCTTCAAACTTCCGACTTTATTTTGTTTTTTTAAGCAAAAATTTGATTTTTTTTTTTATTTCCACGAATTTTATACCAAATTTTTTTTTGTAGCGATCTCGATCCCGATTAATCTTCTCGGATTATCCCCAATTCAAAATTTTTCATCTAAAAACAAATTTTTTCGTTGTCTTTGCTTAGATTCGAACTCCAGACCTTCTTCACTCCACTCTATCACCTTCCTACCTCGTCTATCTTATCATATACAAGTTAATAAACATTTGTTTGTTTTATCTTTTATGCAATCAAAACAAATGTGTCTATAATATGTCGATATGGTGACATCTCTGTTAGGGCATATGTACTACATTTACTACACAATGTTTCTGCTAAGTGCTGAAATATTTGGTTTTGCTTAAAAGAGGGCGTGTGTTTTACTTTTGTAAAAATGTCTGAGGCTCGATTTTTTAAATAATTAATAATTAATTACGTAACATTATTATTGCATTAAAATTTTGTTTTTAAACATTATTATTGCATTAAAATAATATGGATTAGTTGTATTAAATATTCTGGTAACGAAATCGCCATAAATTCAAAAAGCAAACTACTCATAAAATTCAGCAAGAGTAGCTGCGTGCAGTCAGAAGTACTTGTGTGTACTTTGCCACGTTAAATGGAACCCAGCAATTAGAAAATATAAATAATTATTGATGAATATGGATATGAAACTGATAAATGGGCCTTAGCACCCCTTGGCAGAGATTTGAATTCTCTTTCCGATAGTACATGTAGTAGCTGACCTACTACACCGTCCATCGAGCCCAAGAAATACCCCCTATCCAGGGGAATAAATTAGTTTGGAAACTTTAGGTATTGAGATTTAAGCTGAAACTTATAAATCGGCTTTAGCACCACTTGCCAGAGATTTGAATTCACTTTCTGATAGTACATGTAGTAGTTGGCCTACTACTCCATCCATTGAGCCCAAAAACTACCCCCTATCCAGGGGAATAAATTCGCCTGGAAACTTTAGGTACTAATTGAGATTTCGTCTGAAATCGTTCATTGACCGTTAATACCTACTACTAGATATTTGAACTTGGGATCAGATACTACATGGAGTAGCTTCTTAAAATTGTGGTCCTTTATGCCGATTAACTATTTCTTAAACTAGAATTAATTTAAACTATACATTTTTTCTGGCGATTAAGACTAACAATTGTTAAATGTCATTTACGCCACTTGCCTATGGTTTGGTTTCATTTTTTTATGTTGACTAAATTCCACTAACATTGCCTCTGAATGGTCTTACTTTCACAGGAAATCACTTTTATTCGAAAGATTTTGTAATGAAATTACATTTTTAGTACTAAATATTTCAATATGAATCGTAATTTTTCCAATTGGAATTTAGTTTAGCAGTGTGAAAGTAATACATATGTATATAGAATCTGTGGATTTGTGGAAAACTTCACATCCATGATCCATGTCAAAGACTCATGAACTGACAAATATTCCGTATTATTAACAAAAATTAAATCTAAAAACGAATTGTTATCATTACAAAATAAATTAACTTGTTTGAGATTGAAACTGAACAGTGCATTCACCACCGCTGCATCATTTGCAGATAGAATATCCGAAGGGAGTAACCCCAAAGACTCAGTTTCACTATCAACCAACCAATGAATATTACTTAAATTAAAATCACCTAATATAACTAAAGTATCATTATAATTAATTATATTAACCAATTCACATATACAATCTACATGACTCAAATAAATATCAGTAGGTGAACTAGGTGACAAAACTATAAAATAAAATAAATTATTACAAATTAAAACTTTGACACATACAAATTCAATAGAGCCACATCCAGGTACTACAGCCAGCTCACTTTGCAGAGAAGAATGGGCTGCAAACAGCACACCACCACCACTTTTTTTTTTTTTTTTTTTTTTTTTTTTTGTAATTGAAGTGCGGTAGGCCGAGAATTTGCTTCGATATTTATCACATGCGTGATTTTAAATCAGCAGCCACCACTTGTAATAAACTTAACACATTACATAAATGAAGACGGTAAATTATGCAAAACTTTGATTTTTTTAAATATCTAACATAATTCTCTTTTACAAAATACAAATATTTAATCCACAATAAAAGTTTAAATCCATCATTATCCGCCTGTAAAGCAACATGAACAAAAACTTTCCCATCTTTTATTGCATTACAGCTTAAATTCGACTATTATATTATGTATGAGATAGTTTTGATTTTTCACATTTTCTCAAATCTATTTCCTTATTACCAAAATTACAAATTGATTTTCCAAAATTGATATCATAAAAAGGAAATTGTTGGTCTGTTTGTAATGTACATTTATACGTATGTATATGTACATCCGTTAGAAATAATCGAAAATATATTTGAGCATTGTATGGCTCGTATAAAATTTATAGGCCTTATATTTTATCCAAGAGTATACATAATACCGGTACAGCATATGTTGTTGATTTAGTGTATGTGTTTTATATTGTATGCGTATCGAAACTAATACAGTTTTAATTTTTTTTTTCGCCCCCTTCTCCTAGGTTATTAATAATTATTATGTTTATGATATGTTCGGGAGGCGGCTGGTGGTATCGATTTTGCCGTCAAAATGACGCAACATCGACATACCCAACACAAAATTCCAACAATACCAATAACACGCTAAGCAGCCGTGAACTACATGCACGCAATATGACAGAAATGACAAGGCGAGGTCGTCTAACACCGTCTGCACATCGCTTGCACAGGCTGACTAGTAATATTAATCATAGTAACACTAATTGTATAAATAATACTAGTAATAATAATCAACAATTGTATATACAACAATTATGGAAAGGTCCGTCCAATCATCAAAATTTACCACCAAGTTATTATTCATCAAATCATTATGCAATTCAAGATACACAATTTTATCCAGAATGTCCATACCACCAGCTGTATGGACCACCGCCTAGTTACGATTCAATTATACAAATTTCTGATCCAACTGCTAGTACAGGACAAACATCATGTTCTCTAGTGGCGACCGGAAATAATGCTACAACACCGGATGAAGTTGTAGACGAAACTACACAAACAAATGAAGTTGATTCGCAGCCGGTAGAAATCTTAACCAGTCCAATTATAGCCGAACGTACATCAGAAGGCGAAACATACCATAACGAAAGCACAAAAGTACTACACAAACACAGTAGTAGCACAAGTAGTTTAGTAATTAGTAATGAAATTGTAAATCAAACACCAAAATCCCTATCAACTCCAACCTTTAATGTAATTCCATCAACATCCAAAATCAAAGTAGACGATAACACAAAAATTTCATCAGTTTGATCCGATCGCAGCAAACAAATGAGAAAAAAAAGTATTTGGAGTTAGAACGTTGCCCCCATCTATTGGTTGGTGCGTTAATTATATTTTTTTAATTTTTTCCAAACAAATTGTGGCAAAAAACTGTAATAATATATGTATATGAATCGTGCAAAATCAAGATACATATGTGCCAAAATAATAATTTTAAAAAAATATAATATATTTTTGATTTAAAAATGATTTATCGTGCTGCATTTTACGTATGTATGTAGTACCTACATTTAAATAAAATTGTTGTTGTTTTTCACTAAACGAAAGACACGAATGTGAAAATTAAATTTAACGTTTATTTTGTGATAATTGTAAAAAAAAAAAAATTAAAAATATTCAAAAATTGGATTATTTTAAACTTATTTGTAAATGTAAATATATAGTTGAGTGTGTACACGAGAGTCCATTTTATATATAAATTTATTGTCGTTAACAAAAACATGTCGAATCGTATTGTATGGTATTTTTGTTGTTTTTTTTTTTTTTTTTTTTTGGTAACAAACTTTAACCAACAACCTGAACAAAATTGTTAAAAAATGTCCGCCATGTATTTAATTACTATGTATACAAAGAAAAGCATTTAGGCGCGCATAAATGTAAAATCAAATTTCGGTAGTATACAAAATGGCCGCGCTTTATTCCAATGAAAAATCAGCTTATTCCGAAATATTTAACAACCTTACTAAAATTCTAATCTAAATAATGTTACAAAAAGAATTTTTTTTTTTTTTTGGATTGTAAATAAATAAAACTAAAAAAAAACTTTAACAATTAATTAATTAAATTAAACCGATATAAATATCGCGCAAATAAATTTACAAACAAACAAATACAAAGTGCATTTATTTTTGAATTTTGAACCGTGTATATTTACCAATCAATACCAACTATAACCAATTAAATTTTTTTTCTTCCCCTCATGAAGCCTCTTCAATTTTGATTATTATTCCAAAAACTAAACCAAATTATGTGTAATTATCAAAACATATCAAAATACTAATTAAATATTATAATTAAAAACCCTCTCAAAAAAAAAATGCTAAAATGCTAATTAAATTATTTTATGATTACCTATCGTCTTCCTTTAACAAAATGTTCTTTAATTATAAATTGTCAAAATCCTATTTAATGGCATTAATTAAATTTAAGTTTCAAACTGTATAATTAATTTCTGTTTAAAAATAAGAAGAAACCCAACTAAAAATTAAAATTTTACTAGATGTAATTGAAAAATTCAAAATAAACCATAATTAATAATATGGACATATTTTTGATCAAAATTATTTGTTTATTTATTTATTATTTGAATTCGGTCGACCATTTTATTCAGAAAATGGTAGAATTAACTAAACGTTAATGTTGAGTATATAGGTACGTACACCACCTAAGGTATTCGCCTTTAATCCATATTTCAAATTTAAGATACAAATTCAAAATTATTAATTAAAATACCTTGTTAAAATCAAAATTCCTCGTGTCGCCCACCATATGGGACAAACGAACCAATTATGAAAAACGTTATATGTAGGTTAGAGGCTCTAACGTCTGTAATCTAAATACGAACAATTGCTTGATTTCAAATAAAAAACTTGATGTGTGGTCAACACAGGACTTTCTTTTACGAACAGAGAATTTTAAGAAATTTTATTTTTTTTTTATAATTTTTTAATTTTTTTTTTTTAATTTGTTTTTAATTTTTGGAAACATTTTGTATTAAGTAGTTTTTTGTAAACCTTATACTTTTTAAGATATTTGCAAAATACATTTTCTGGACCAAGGAATAGATAGTGGCCACTTCCGGTTAGCCGATTTGAAGTTAAATTCACTGGGACCTCCCAATTTATCAAAAAAGCTTAAATCTGAAGTTTCAGTTCGATTGACAGACTGACAAATAGATACAATTTCGAAACCCACTTTATCGGACTCAGGGGACCTCAAAACAGGTAAATCTCTATAAATCTCAAAGTCCAAAATTCAAAGTAAAAAATCAAATAGAATAGTTATATCCCAATAAATCGATTAGTATACCTAAGAATATTATTAAGAGTTTCTCACAACCTTTTTTATAAAAAGGAAATATTTATTTGAAAATACCAGTTTTAGAAATATTATCAAAATAATTTTGGATCCTAAAGCGGCTTCAAATTTAACTTCTTATTTTTCCACAACAATTGAGAATTGAGAATTTTACAACAACAATTGCTCGCGACAGACGAATTAAACAATTCAAACCAAAAGTTTGAATTATTTAATTCATTCCTAATTTTAGTTTTACCACCTGACACCTGGGGTGCTATTCTTGAACCATAACGAAAATTTTCGTATTGCGAGTTAGTGTAAAAGTACCTATTACAAAAATCCTAGTTTTCGTAATACTTTTACACTAACTCGCAATACGAAAATTTTCGTTATGGTTCAAGAATAGCACCCCAGATGCTAAATTGTTCTTTCTCTGTGTTGTCTTATTTCAATTCGAAAAAATAATTCGCGACTTGTTTTTTTGAGAAAAAATAATTCAAAAATAACTAGAATTAAATTTTTCTCATGGAAATACAGCTATTGGACCCGATTCTGAAACGTTCAAATTCATGTTATTTATTTTATTTCTCCGCTTCCTATTTGAATAATATAACATAAAATAAAATTTTGGAAGGGAGAATCTGGCATATTATTATTTTTATTAAATTAAGTCACAATAAAAGTCACACGTGGCGCTTATATGTCTAAAACCTAGCGGACGGTGTTATAAGTAACCCAAGAATTATTTATTTATGTCAACAGGAAAAAAAATCCTTTCTACAAAACTACAATTTACGTTTAATTTGCATTTTAAATAAACATTTGGATAACTTGAAATCGAACTCATTAAAATTAGCGTTAAATTGCCGACACATCGAGGCATTATGCGAATAATTGAACTTAAAAGTCGACGGGGCACATGAATATCAATAAGTGTATTGGTTTCAACCAAATATTTTTTTTTTTTGGTTAACGGCTGGTTAAAGCAACAGCAAAAATTAACCAAATTTTGGTCTGTCAATTCGATTCTTGCGGACGGTATTAAAACTAAAAATTTGGTTAAGATTTGTTTAACCACTAATTTTTTTGGGTTAGCTAAACTATTTTTTGGTCTATCTAGTACGATTGTTGTTGTAATTTTTTTATTTTTGGTGAAAGCAGTGGCAAGAAATTCAGTGAAATCAACGGCACCATTTGAAACATCAGCGACGAACATAGAAGCCGCAACCTTACGCCTATTAATCAGTGATTCCATATTTACAATTTTACAGCGTTCGGCATAAGGTGGTAAATTCCTTTTATTCTGCGAGATTGGAAGTTTAGGATCAAACAGCCACTTCATTTTGTGCAGCAAGTATAGAATTAATTGTTTTTGTTAATTCGATCGATATCAATGTTATACTATATATATCTGATCTCTAAAAGTCGATGCATACGCCAAGTTAGACCGTACAAAAGAACAGTACAAAGTCTTAACGGAAAGTAGATTACGAAAATCCTTGGTGGCACGACGAACGAAGCCCAATAAAATATTAGACTTAATATGATCCGCGAAATTCAACTGATGGTCTAAGATGACTCGGCGGGTTATTAATGTGATAAGGATGACTAATAATCTTTCCTCTCCTGAAGAAACTCATAACCTTACATTTTTCTAGATTTAAGTTTAATTTATTCGTAATGATCCATTTGTATAATAAATCTAGATTACTCTGGAGTTTCATAGTTATGATTTTTGATATTTTCAGGTCATCCGCATAAAAGCCACAGCGTCAATATTTGAACAAAGATGCAATTTCATCGATGAATATGATAAACAGCACAGGTCCAAGGTGAGAACCCTGAAGAACGCCTGAGTGAACATCAATGGTTTTAGATGTAATACCATTTATTCTTACCACTTGCTTTCGTTCACACAGATACGAGCCAATCCAATCCAAAAATAATTTGCATACTCTAAATCTGTCTAATTTTCCAAGAAGAATGTCAAACTCTGGTTTATCAAATGCCTTCTAGGCGAAAAAGCACCAAATATTTTCGATATTAAGCTTAACAGATTTGTAGTGGTAGAACGTTGTCGGATCAACCCATGTTGTTGAACTGCTTAATTGAAGATTTTATATTAAAATGTGTGAATGATAATATGGATATTCCCCGATAATTTTTGATGTCATAACGTTTCCAGATTGGAACTAACCCTATCATCATGGTGTTTCCTGTAGACAGCTTGGAAAAATCCGCGAATAGTTCGCATATATCCTGACATCTTGACATTGTTAACAGTAGCATCATTCAGAGACATCGCCTGTGCATACCCGGAATGTTTCCGTTTAGCATAAATGAATGTCCAAAACAACTTAGGATCCAACGGAATTACTAATCCATCGCTTTCGATTACTGTCTTTTCATAGCCGAACACTGTAATATCCAAACGCAACAATGTACTCGTACCTATATTTAGCAGTCTTGAGTTTTGACTTAAGGACTTCGAGTTTTTAAGGTTTTATTTGACTTAATTTTGCCTTCAAAAGTATTTTGCATATGGATCCATTCATTAGAAGCTTTCACATCAGTTCCAATTTCAACGGTATGCCCAAATAGGCCGAAATATTCCATAACGTGTTCCTCTTAATAACGTCGTACGCCTACTGGGGATTTATGAAAAGACCGTGTACGTGGATGTCCTTTTCGAAACATTTCTGTAGCACCATTCTTAGAGTAAATGTTTGATTGGCAGTTGATCTATTTGTATGAAAACCAAGGTAATCATCACGCTATTGGTAATAGATCTTATTGCCTTTGTTCAGCAAAGCTAAACCGCGGTAGTTATTGCAGATTGATCATATGATGGAGAGAGTGTCATCTAGCCCTTGATATCGCATTGAAGCAACAGCGGTTGTTATTCGGGAGGTGGTACCTGTCTATTTAGATGGAAGGAGAGATAGCCCCGCCACACTTCGAGGATGGTTTTATTTAGTATCCATCTTTAATTCTTCGGATTCGTTGCGAACGTGAATGAAAGTCTTTCTTTGAAGTCTGGTATGTTGGCATTGTAAGATTGTCTTATACTTTGTGACTGATTTCATTAGCGTGAGCGATCTTTCTCTCGATTAGTTACCAAACAACCATAATCCAACCAAAGATTTTTAGGTGGACATTAAGACTGACCATCTCCTGGTAGGCTCTAGCCCCAGGTTTGTTCGATTTGGTTGACGGTTTTTCCGTCCTTTGATTTCCATATGGCTTTGTGAATGTCTTTATCTGGTAAGTTTCCAGCACAATGGGAAGTTGCTATAAGTCGGCGGTGCGTCTCCCAATATTCTTTCAGGTAGGTTGCAAAGGGTTTCGGACAATGGTGCTGTTTAAGCACTGCCAGCCCTGCTAATTTGAGCATTGCAGATGTCCAAAATCTTTTGTTTTGTCATGTTCGGGATTTTGCTCAGGACGGTGTCGAGCTGGTCATAAATAGGGTCTTTGATTTTGATTGCAAGTTCTCCTCGGTGGAGACATGAACTCCACAGTCTCCATGAAACCTGCGTTGAACCCTCAATTGTTGATAGGTTTCATTATTGCTGTGAGTGATAGAGAGTTAGTCCGTAGTGAATGTAACCGACGATGAGTATTGTTTCCTGCAGCGCTACAAAGTCGATCTTATATTTAGATATGCTTTAGGGTGATTAAGGCTAAGTATGTTCCATATTCCAAATTTACAATCACTGTCCATATATCGCGTGTGAGGTCGTGTTAGGTTCGGTCCGAAGAAGGTGGCGGTCCGAAGAAGACCGGCGTAGACACAGGTTTTTCCATAGCCATATCACATATTATTATTTTCCACCTACTCATTGAATGATTTTGTTTGACCTGTTGACAACTCTTGATGTTCGTCCTTCTGAGGTCCGTCAGGTAAGTAACAGAGGTTCTTTTGCCTTTCTTTCTTTTTCTCCTAAAAGGGGTATGTACAACTTTAGCCTTTTTGGGCCAGCAAGGATAGATGCAAAGAAGATGGTATATTGTCTCTCCCTCCTCTTGGCATTCACAATTGCGACAGTAGTCATTTAAATATAGAACCGAAGTCTACTCGCATGTCTGCCTATGAAGATAAGTTAATAGGTCTAAGGTCTTTCCGACTGCAATGTGAGCCTTTTTCAGCCTTAGGTATGAATATAACCTTCGGTTCAGTCCATTTATTAGGGATGTGACACAGTCCTAGCGTACTTTTAAAAATTAATTCAGTGATGTCTGTTGACAGAGCTTCAAGCTGGCTGCCCGCGTCTTTAGGGTACTCAGATGAGCTTTTGATCACAGGGGAAGTACCCCCATCCAACTTCGAGGCCTCCGGCTTGTTCTTGTCTTTCTTAAAAACCTTGGTGGCTGCACTAAAACCATAGTTTATAGTACTATTGCGTCTTTGATTGAGCAGTCAGTGACTCTTTGATGATAATAATAACAGCTGACTTATAATCAGCCTTTGGCTCCACGATCTGGGCTACTTTGCAGTTGTAGGTTAGTAAATCCGGATTTCCGATCCGCAGCATTTCCTGAATTACCTTAGGGTCACTAGATAGGCTCCGCAGGGACCCACACTCTCAACGGGAAGGCTGGCTTCGGGCCATGCCTCGCCAAGTACCTCCAAAGCCTTCTTATAGAGGAGCATGTCACAAGCGATATCTTGTGCTTAGCATTGGAACTAGTGTGGTCCTTTGTTTATTTTTTGATTTGATTTTAAAGTTTCGCTAAGCTAACTAGACCAAGCTAACTAGACCAAAATCAAAAATTATTTATGAACGTCTATCTCTTTTAAACACATTACAAAGTGTAAAGATTTCCCTTTCCTTTTAAAATTGTACTGATTTTAATTGATCAAAACAAAGGGGTGGGTACAAACATTTTTGTATTTTTGTTTTGTTTCATTGATTCCATATAAAATTGTTTTTCTATCTCTTCTAAATCATATTTTAAATATTTATTCACAAACTTAGGATTAAAACGCAATAGAAGATATTGTTCTGTTTATATATATTCTGTGAAAATAGTGCAAAAAGAGGATCAAACGTTTGAGGAATTTTTGATGAGCAGTAGAGCACAAATACTCAAATGCAAATTTGGACAATTAGAGGATGAACTACTAATGGACAAGGTTGTAATTGGGGTGCATTCGCAGAAAATCAGGGAAAGATTGCTGTCAGATGAGAACTTAACGCTGGAAAAAGCAATAGGTATATGCAGATCAAATGAAATTGCAACACGACAAATGTCGACAATGTCATCGAACACGGAACAATTGGTGGACTTTATAGGCAAAAATAGGTCCAACAATGCAAATAACTTGAGTGAGTACAAAAATAAAAATATTAGTAGTAGTTCTCAAAGTTTAAATAAAAATAAATTAATTGAGTGTCAATATTGTAAGAGAAAACACATGCCAAGTAAAACACACTGTCCAGCATTTGGTGAAAAATGCTTGAATTGTGGTAAATTTAATCATTTTAAGATTGCATGTAGAAGAAACAATTTTAGAAAGAATACTGTAACTGTGGTTGAGAATGAACATGTTAATAGTGACATGGATGATGAAGTTTATTTGATTCAAAGTATTGGTTCATTGAGTGGATCAAGAGACGAGTTTTTTGAGGATATTAAGATTAAAAATATTAGTTTTAGTTTTAAATTAGACACAGGAGCCCAATGTAATGTGATGAGTTTGAATGATTGTAAAAAGCTGAGAGTAGATATGCATGAATCAAAAACTAAGAAACTTACATCACATTTGGGGGAAATTTTATCAAGGTAATTGGGGAAATTTCAGTGAAGGTATTATTCAAAAAAGTAGTTTCAAATATAATTTTGAAAATTGTAAAAGAGAATGTAGTTCCCATTTTAGGCTGGAAAACGTGTAAAGAGTTAAATTTAGTCACTAGAAATTTTAATGACAATTGTAAAGTTAATGAAATTGAAAACAAAGATGCAATTTTTGAGGGTTTAGGTTGTATTAAGACATCGTGTGTATGACATCGATCTGATCGCCGATCCTAAGTTCGACATAATCCCGCCTAGAAGAATCCCATACTCAATCAGAGATACAGTCAAGTCAGAATTGGATAAGATGGAACAACTAAATGTTATAAAAAAAATAATTGAACCAACTCCGGCAGTTTCTCCAATTGTCATTGTTAAGAAAAATAACAAAATCAGAATTTGTATGGATCCAAGCCAAGTAAATAAAAATATCTTGAGAAGGCACCATCCGCTGAAGACATTAGAGGAAATATCAGCAACAATTGCTAATTCTAAATTTTTCACGCTTATTGATTGCAAAAAGGGGTTTTGGCAAATACCTGTTACTGAACGAAGTCAGAAATATTTGGCATTTGGCACTCCGTGGGAAAGATATACGTGTTTGAGGTTACCATTTGGTTTGGCATCAGCACCTGAAGTGTTCCAGCAGATGATGAACCAGCTACTAGAGGGATGTAGAAATGTTGAGTGCTCAATGGATGACATACTAGTTCATGCTTCTACGAGAGATGAGTTGGTTACGTATACTCAGCGAGTAATTGATAGAATAGAAAAAGCTGGAATCAAATTAAACAGAGACAAATGTCTATTTAACAAATCATATGTTAAGTTTTTGGGTCACATAGTATCAAATAGAGGACTGGAGATAGATCCAGAAAAAATTGCAACTATTTCAACATTACGTAAGCCTACTACAGTGAAACAGATTTAACGTATGCTGGGAATGATCACTTATGTAGCTAAGTTTATTCCAAACTGTTCGGAAATAACAGAACCGCTAAGAAAATTGATCAAGAAAAATACAGAATTTGTATGGGAAGTAGAGCAAGATCAAGCTTTTGAGAAAATAAAAAATCGATTAATAATAGCACCAGTTTTGAAATATTATGACGTTAACAAGGATGTGACATTATCGGTGGATGCCAGTAAAAATGCGGTCGGGGCGGTATTGATTCAGGATGAGCACCCGGTCGCATATTCATCAAGATCATTATGTGAGTGTGAACAAAACTACCCACAAATAGAAAAGGAAGCTACAGCAATACAATAGTTTCTCAGTTAAAAAATTTCATGAGTATATACATGGGAAAAAATTGATTATTGAGACAGATCATAAACCTTTGGAATCGATATTCAAAAAGCCAATTCAGTCTGCTCCTGCTCGGCTTCAAAGAATTTTATTTGATATACTGCCATATTCACCTCAAATAATATACAAAAAAGGGAGAGATATACAATTAGCAAATGCTTTAAGTCGTGATTGTGATAATCCAAAGCAAACGGAACAAGAAGATCTGGAAATTAGTGTAATTGTCCCAATGTCGGACAATGCAATAGAAAATTTGAGGACAGAAATAGAAAATGAAACACACCTTTAGACATTGAAAAGTTATATCTTGAAAGGCTGGCCTGAGAATAATTCAGAAATACCAAGAGATATTGAACATTTTGCAAATTTTAAAGAGGAACTGGCAGTATACGATGGTATCTTATTTAAAGGGGAAAAAATAATAGTGCCTAAGGCTCGATTAAAAAAGACGTTAGCTGCTGTGCATACAGGTCATCATGGTATACAATCAACGATGAAAAGAGTTCGCCAATTATTCTACTGGAAAGGGTTAACACAGGATACGATTGACTTCGTAGAACAATGTGCAGTGTGTCAGCAAACACAAAAAAGTAATATCAAAGAACCTATTTTGAGTAAAGAAGTTCCAAGTCTACCATTTGAAATAGTGGCAACAGACCTCTTTCACTTAAATGGTGAAACGTATTTAGTGGTGGTGGATAGTTGTCAGTTACTCCGGTTTCTTCGAAATAGAGAAACTTAATAACATGATGTCAGCCGAGGTAATACAAATATTAAAGAAAATATTTGCTACCCATGGTACACCTAGAATACTGGAAAGTGATAATGGTCCTCAATATTCGGCTAGAGAATTTTTGGAATTCAGCAAAAAGTGGAATTTTGAGCACAAGACATCGAGTCCTCAGTTTCCAAGAGCAAATGGTTTGGCAGAACGAGCAGTTCAGACAGCTAAACTAATGATGAAAAAATGCGTCAAAGACAATACGGATTTCTATCTTGCACTACAAAATATGCGTAATACACCTAGAGATAATTGCCTAGAGTCTCCCAATCAAAGGCTAATGAGCAGATTGACAAGAACAAATCTTCCAATTGGCAAGCAGCTTCTGGAACCTAAAATAATCCAACGGGTGAAGCAAAATCTAACCAATCTAAGAAACAAGCAAACAAATTATGCTGATAAAAACACGAAGGTTCGGCAAGATCCAATACTCAATGAGAAAGTTTGTATTCAAATGGGCCCTAGAAATTGGATTACAGGGGCAGTAATGGAAAAGCTGCGAGCTCCAAGATCGGTGATAGTGCAGTCCGATGATGGAAGTCGATACAGACGTAACTCTCATCAACTTCGCAAAACCAGGTTAATAGAACCAATCAAACGTGAAAATAAATTCATACATATAGAAGGCAGTTCACAAGATACGGTTAAAAGCACTGGTGATGACAAACAGGTTATAAATAGTGAGAGGTCGAATAAAGGTATCGGTGAAACGGTAACTAGATCGGGAAGAGTTAGTAAAGCACCACAAAGGTTGGATCTTTGAGTTCAGTCATGGCTTAGTCTTAAAACTAATCATAAATATTATACATATTACATATATAGTTAGTATGAAGAAATAACGTATATAAAAAAAAAAGGGAGGAATAGTATGAAATCATTTGAATTTTGATTAAGCTAATCATTTTAAATTATATTCATTATTAGTTTTATTCATTGTAATCTTTATAATATTATATAAGAAAAGGGAGATGTCACAAGCGATATCTTGTGCTTAGCATTGGAACTAGTGTTCCAACTGTTATACAGTAATATAGAGTACGTTTATGCTTAGGGTTCAACCTGGTTTGAACCTAGGTTATCTTTTACTATAAACGGAGTCGAGTCATCTTGTAGTAAACTCAACTCGACCTAAAAAATTAGGGTCGAGTTGAGCTAACTCTAAAAACATTCACTATAAACGGAGTCGAGTCGAAAAATAAAACAACAAAAAAATAGTAATAAAAAGACACCATTTTGATTTCTTAATTCGTGTGCGAATCTTCGATTTTTGTGGGGCAATAAAACTTTGTTATTTTATTTTTATAAAATTCAGAAAATAATACAAGAAAAACATATAAATATACGATAGTAAATGATTTTTTTTTGACGTTTCTGACTCGGTTTCAACCTAGTTTCGACTCGACTACGATTTGACTCTGCAGTATAAACGCTAAAAAAGATAACTACAAGATGATCCAAAGTTAACTAAAAGATGACTCGACGCTGAGCATAAACGTACTCATTGAGTACGTTTATGCTTAGGGTTCAACCTGGTTTGAACCTAGGTTATCTCTTACTATAAACGGAGTCGAGTCATCTTGTAGTTAACTCGACTCGACCTAAAAAATTTCTAGGGTCGAGTCGAGTTAACTCTAAAATCATCCACTATAAACGGAGTCGAGTCGAAAAATAAAAACAACAAAAAATAATAATAAAAAGACACCATTTTGATTTCTTAATTCGTGTGCGCATCTCCGATTTTTGTGTTTCTGTAATTTTGTATACTGCAAACTTGTAAAATAAATTGCTTTAATCATAATTTTAATAATCATAATTTTTATTGAAAATAAAAATTATGATTTTTTTTTGACGTTTCTGACTCGGTTTCAACCTAGTTTCGACTCGACTACGATTTGACTCTGCAGTAGTAGTGTAAAGTGGATTGTCCTGGGCCAGCCGAAAAAGATTTTACACCAAACATTTTTTACATGTAAATTACAACAACATAAACGTTTACGTATTTTTTTTATATGCATACCACAGTGCAACCACAGTAACTAAATCTCTGTACAGTGCAATCAAAGTAACTAAACTCTTTTATAATGATAAAACATGTATAAATTCAACAAGAAAAATTCTTGGTCATCGACGAGAATCGAACTCGAGACTTTTGCATGGTAAGAAACTGTCTTAACCATGATACTACGAGCGAGATTGTAAATCATCAACTATTTATGGTTTAAAAAAAAAATTCCGCATGTTCAGCGAAATAAAAAAATTACAATAATACAATAATACCCCTAAATGTCGATTACAAACTCTACACGCTTTAAAAATATTTTGTATACGATAATAATTTTTTATTAATTGAAATTAGATAGTGTAAAGTTATAATAATATTTTTTTTTTTTAATTCAACCTTGACATTTCCGGAGAATGCATAACTGCATAGTTATAATAATATTTTATAATTTAACCTTGGCGTAAAATTTGCTGTAATGTACATAATGAAATTCTGTATATGTAAGAGAAAATATTTGAATTGAAGTGTATTTGTATAGTTATCAACCTGTTATATTACATCTGCATTTCGTGAAAAAAAAATCATTCTATTTAGAAGTTATAAAAGGGTACGCATTTATTGTATGATACATTAGAATAATGTATATGGTTAAACCGTTTACAATGATGGTTGCGGGACCCTCAGGGTGTGGAAAAACAACTTTCGTTTTAAATTTATTAAAACATTTAAATGATGGTAAAAAATTTAATAAAATTGTGTGGTGTAATGGAAACTCAAAAGCGATACCACAAGATATCTATGAAACAAATGAAATAGAAATTATAAAAAATAGCCCAGATACTTTTGAGAATTGCGAAGACGGAAGTATCATAATATTAGATGATCTAATGACAGAAGCGTATAATAAAAATATTTGTGAACTTTTTTACCAAAGGTTCACATCATAATAATTTATCTATTATTTTAGTAACTCAGAATGTGTTTCATCAGGCAAAATATTGTCGAGATATTTCTTTAAATTGTAAATATCTTGTAGTTTTTAAAAATCCACGAGACAGATCTCAGATTTGTTCTCTAGCCAGACAAATATACCCTGAAAACACAGCGGAACTTATGAGGGTATATAATGAAGCTACTTCGAGACCTCATGGTTATTTACTATTTGATTTAACACAATCAGTTAATGATTTATTTCGTTTCCGTACCGATATCTTAAAAAAAGGCTATTTCACATGCTATTGTCCATCAATTTTATTCGAAAATAAAAAAGTGTGTATAAAAAATGAAACGATTGAAGGCAAACAAACATATTCTACATGTGCTAAAAAAGTGTAACTCAAAAACAAGAAAAGCGCTACTTAAAGTCTGCACCCCTGAAGTTATAAAAACTTTATGTGAAATATCACTCAACACATTAAATGGAAACAACAGAATTTCTAAACAGTGTAAAACAAAATTAAAAAAGTATAAAAGAGAACTTCGCGACTTGGCTTGTTCAAAACTGTGTCTCTCTTCAAAGCGTAAAATTCTTGTACAAAAAGGTGGATTCTTACCCGTTTTAATCAGCACTATTTTATCAGGGTTGATAGGCCAAATAATTAATCAGACATCATGAGTAATTTACAACGGATGATTGTTATACAACCAGAAATTTTCGAAAAAATTAAAAAAATTTTAATTGATGATAGTAAACTATCGGAATTAGATAAAAATATGAAATCAATTCTACGTAACAACAAACTAACTGATTTGAATAAGTGGCATCTATATAGACAGAACTTATTAACATATTCATCAATGAAAAGAAAAAATGCGTATAAAGATAAATTTAATTTGTATCAACCAGCAATACGTCATGTTCATGAAGTGGGAGTTCAAACTAAAAGAATTATTTCTAAAAACAAAGATACAAATACAGATGCATCATCAAAAGGTTCTGATAAATATACACAAGCTGATATACCTAAAGCAAAAGAGGAGTACACAGATGCTGATGAAAAACCTAAGCCAGTGTTTACACAATTAGATGCAGAAGAAACATTTGAAAATAACAGCGATGTATTCGATGATAAAGATGATGATGATGATGATGATGATGATGATGATGATAATGATAGTATTGTTTCTGATGAGTTTATTAATCCAAAAGAAATTTTACGCGAAAGAATTTCTTCACATTCTAATATGTACAGAACATTTGAAATGAAGGACGGAACAACAATCTCTGTTCCAACAAAAAAACATATTTTTAAAAAACAAAAAGGTGTTTTTCAGGCTCCAAAACCAGGATCACTACAAACAACTTCAGACCTACCTCAGAGGAGAAGTGATCGTCCGTTAACAGTTCAAACAATAAAACGTAGTGAACAAGAACGCTTACGAAATCAACCTTGGTCAAGAATTAAATAAAAATTTTAAAAATAAAAAGTTATATAAAGGATAAAATCGGTGTTTTAATTTATTAATTTAATAGTTATTAATGAGAACAGTGATGGATAATTTCACATACGTAACTCTTTTAAGTAACAGTTCTTTGAAATATTACCCAAAAAATTCATTATCGAGGTTCACGGTTAAACTCCCAAACACTATAAATTTGGATTCTAATGAGAAATGGTATGTTGGTCTAACTAACGTCGCTCATACTTCTATAAGTGATGAAACAAAAATTACAATTAAATCGACATCAGAACAAATACTTCCTTTAGACATAGAATTAATAATATTTTTAAATGCAACTACCTCTAAATTTTATCAAAAAATTGAAGAACCTAATTTCTTTGATCGATATAACTCATCAGCTGAATTAGTTAAATTCAATTATAACAAGAATGAACCATATATTCAGCTACCAGTGTTAAAAGATGTTTATCCCTTAATAAAATGTAATCAAGAGTACACACTTGAGGAATTTTTTGATGTAATATTTTCTCAAATTAGAATAACGCGATGGCCAGAGTTTAAAGAATCTTTAAAAAAGGAAATTAAAAATTTCAAACCAACAAAACAGATTGAAGCTAAAATAAAAAATGTTAAAGATAGTTATATTGATGTGAATACAAATATCAACCCAATTCCATTTTACATATGTTTTTATTGTAATATAATCAAACCGAGAACTATCGGAGATGCATCTGTACCATGTTTGTATATGCATCCTCTAGGAACAGACGCTGATAGAAGCATACCTCGATCGTATCAAATAGATAATGTTCAATATTGTCCCATTGAAAAGTATAATATATCAGAGATCAGTATTTTAATAACTGATGAAACTGGAGAACAAATCAATTTTAATGATGGACTATTTATGACCTACCTAGTACTTCACTTTCGTAAAGGTATATAAAGAGGTATCTTACAGATTACATTAATTACAAATGGATAACTATTACGCAAAGTACTATGCTAACCAATCAGGTGGTGGTGGGTATTACAATGAAGATTTTGGTCCATTATTACGATCTCAAAGAGTATATCAAAAGGGAAGAGGATTAGGAGGATTTTTCGCAGGAATATTTCGATACTTGAAACCAATATTAACATCAGCCCTTCAGGGCTTAAAAAGTGAAGCGCTTCAGGTTGGTTCAGACATTCTTCAAACGCAAAAGCCGATTAATGAAATACTTCGTGATAGATCAATACAAGTGGTTGATAAACTACGAGATAAAGCAGCAGAAAAAATTAAACAAATGTCTGGTACAGGAGCTAAAAATTCAATAAAAGGCTGTTTGAGAAGCCGTTGTAAACAGTTGAAAGTTGCTCGTGATAGAGTGAAAAAGAGGAAAAATATATTAAAAAATAAATCAAACAAGAAACGGATTATTGATATTTTTACATAATGACGTTTACAGAATGTATGAAATCAGAACTAGATTTATTTCAACCGCCTTCAATTCAGACAAGTATTTTAAAAAATGAAGAAGTAGCATACAAGCCTATAACCAGTTTAGAAAATCAGTCGGTTATTGAATTTGCTTGTTACAGTCATGGCGATTCGTATTTAGATTTATCATCCATAAATTTGTGCCTGAAATTTCAAGTAACTAAAAATGATGGCAAGGTATATATAGACACAGATAAAGATCAGCCTAGTTTGGTAAACAATATGCTGCATTCTCTGTTTCATCAAGTCAATATTTCTTTAAATGGGAAGAATATAAATTCAACAGATGGGAATTACAGTTATCGAGCATATTTGGAACAACTATTAAATTATGGTGATGATGCATACAAAACACATTTGCAATTGTCAGGATGGAGTTTGGAGACGAAAAATCTCGATAATCTTAATGAAAACGATGGGTTAAAATTAAGAGCAGCGTTAACTAAAAACAGTAGAATTGTAGAAGTATATGGAAAATTGCATGCTGACATGCTCAATCAACCTTTGTTATTATTAAACAATGTAGATTTACGAATTTCGTTAACATTGAACAAACCGGAGTTTTATTTACTCGGTGTTGATACAGATACTTCGATTGTTAAAATAACAGAAGCTACACTTTACTTGAGACATGCTCATATAAATCCAAATATTTTAATTGCTCATCACAAAATGCTTGAAAATACAACAGCAAAATACCACTACAAGCGTAATGAAATTAAATCATTTACAATTCCTGCCGGAGGAAACTCAATTTCACTGGATAATATTGTGTTAGGACAGCTCCCAACAAATCTAATATTTACAATGATAGATAATGATGCGTATTCTGGGAAAAGATCTAAGAACCCATATAATTTTAAAAATAATAAAATAACTTCGTTCTCAATTTATATGAATGGGGTTCAAGTTCCTAGTGCACCGATTGAAATAAATTTCGCAGACGGGGTCAGTTACGCTAGAGCGTATTCAACAATATTTACATCAAGTGGAATTTTACACACACCTCAGGGAAATTTGATTACCAAAGAAATGTTTAAGAATGGTTATTTCCTATTAGCTTTTGATTTAACTTCAGACATGTCAAGTACTTTATCATGTAACTCTCTAATGAATCAAGGAAGCTTAAGATTAGAGGCAAGATTTGCAGAAGCTCTTAACTCAACTAAAACATGTCTAGTGTACTTGGAATATGATACTACTCTAGAAATCGATAAAAATCGTAATATTATAACGAACTATTAATAATATAAATAGCTCACAATTCTAAAATAAAGAGTTAGTTTGTAACAATACTGTACAAAATGATTGTCAATACAATGACTACTTTAGACATTCAAAAAGCATTGAAATCACATAAATTTACTAAGAAGTATTTTCAAGGTGTTTTTGCAATCAACACAATCCCAAAGAGGGTTAAATCAAAACCTGCTTTATATGTTATTAATACGGATAAATCAAATCAACCAGGGCAACATTGGTTAGCTGTTTATTTTCCATCAAATGGATGTGGAGAATTTTTTGATTCTTATGGAAGATCAGCAACGAAATATCCTGAGATTAAGAGGTTTCTAAAATGTAACAGTAAATGTATTATATACAATAATAAACAATTACAAAGTTTATTCACTGGAGTTTGCGGTCAATATTGTTGTATATTTTTGTTAAATAGATGTAAACGTAATTCAATGGAAAAATTTATAAAATTATTTAATATTAAAAACCAGATTGAAAATGATGTAAAAATAAAGAAACTTTTTAAAAAAGAATTCCCTAAGATTTTAACTACAAGAACAAAAACAAACATGATTCAGCACCTTTCAGAAATTGCTTAGCTATGGTTATTTTAGTTCATCAAGAAGAACCAAGAGATGAGATGATTTGTATGTGTGAAAGAGATAGTGCAACTCTTGAAGGGTATAAATAGGAAAGCTGTTTTTTTATCAAAAGCTAGTTTACATTTGCCTTTAAACCCAAATAATATGTTTAAAGTAAAAAGCGTTAATAATATAATTAAAAAAAAGATGGTGACCATACCTAATTTATTGTTGTCTCATACATATTTTTTAAATGATCAACATACATGTTATCTCAACATTGGTTATGATGTTAACACTTTTAAAACTACTATAATCTTATTCAAAAATACAATGTTTCATACACTAAGTGCTAAAATGTGGACGACTACAATTTTCAATAATTTACAAACAATAAAAAATCACTTCAGTTGTGTAAATAACATTTCCTTTGCTGAATTACCAAAAACGAATGGAAATTGTGATGTAAAGCTAACCAGTAGAAATAATGAAAGACGCATTTTGTTTACGAGTGGTGGGAAGAAAATCGTTTTAAATTCGAAAGAATGGGAACGCTGCTCATCTTTATCATCATTTTTGCAATCAATTATTATCTGGAGCGAGGCAGTATGGACTGATGTCGCTAATTATTACTTTTTATACTTAGCAAAATGTGTCGATCGGAAAACACATTCTCTACAAATACAGGATTTTTTTATACCACCAGTAACAGGATATAACTATTTTAATTATTCAAGATTGTTCAATGAAATACCAGTTTTATGTAAGCAAAAAATAATAAATGATCTTTGTATTCGTACAAACAAAAATAAATGAATAAAAACAATTTATACTTTTTGAAATCTATTTTTTATTTCTTAAATATTATTTTTACAATGAATTACACCCTCTTGATTCCATTTGTTTTGGATGTTATCAATAAACACTTCACCCTTGATGTTTCTAACGTGTTGACATGTGGGAAACCAAAATGCATGTTCTGTCCATATTTCATAGGTGATATTCCAATCTTCGAGAACTCCTTTACAGCTGAAACATTTGATGCAGTCGTCTACACCTGTGTAATAAAATCCAGCTCGAGATAGTTGTAATGGATCAATGATCCATTTGTTCCACAACTTCTTGAATGATTTTAATCGATTCTGTATCTTGTTCATACCACCGTTTAAGCCATATAAACCACATGTATCTCCATTTTCCTCTCGATGTACTGAATCCATTTCGATAAGGTTTTCTCTTTCACATTCCATTTTTTTTTTTTTTTTTTGGACTTTTCACACCTGATTCATGTAATGTTCAAGTCTTTACTGAGTTCAAGTCTTTACTGAGTATAAACTCTTGAATAGTTTTAAATGAGGCCATCCTAGAGGTCACGTGTTTACTTGTCTTTAAATTGTTTTTAAGATAGCAAATTTAATATGTATGATTAAACATGATTAAACATGATTAAACATGTTTCTTTATTGTCTCTTTTTTTTTTTTTTTTGCTGATGTGGTTGTTGAAATCATAGGATGCAACGTGATACGAGGGCAATTGTTTCTAAGAAAGCAAATTTAATCTGTGTGGTTAAACATGATTAAACATGTTTATGGCCTCTATTTTGCTGATATGGTTGTTGAAATCATTGAATGTTACTTGATACCACGCGCGTGTTTAAAAGTCATATTAAACCATAATTACTAATTAGTATAAATTATAGTGAGTTTCTTTGAAAATCATCAGTCTGAGAGTAAGCATAGGATTGTTAACAATCAACCAACCATGGATATTCGAAAACAACTTATAGAAAAACTCAATAACGTGGAAAGGTTTGCAGAGAAAACAATAATAAAATTTGAAGATCTGGAGGTGGCTAGAAACTATGTGGTGCAAGAAGTAAAATCAGTCAACACTAGATATGGGGTGAAAATCCTAATAGAGACAGAGGAGAACATTATATTTATGCCGGAGCGATTCAACGTTTTTAATGAAATGGAAGTTCAAAATTTAAGCAATTTATGTAAAGATCACTTAATTATGGTGAAATTAGATAAATATAATGTGCATTTTGTATAAATAAATAAATAAATAAATAAATAAATAAAACAATATTATATAAACTTATTTAGAAAACGTATTTAATTTCATTTCAAAACAATCTTAAAATGGTGTTTCGACTCCGCTTCTTCACTGTTATCAACGCTGTGAACAAACCAACTAGCATTTATGATGTTCTAGATTTAAATTATTAACTCATTCATTTTGTTGAATGTTGCAGTGATCATAATCTTAGATATCTTTCGCTTTAAATAAATCCCAAACATTATGTGGAAAAATTATTTTATATATAACAATCCAAAGTTCATAAGCTTTCATTAATACTTCGACCACATATATAAAATGAGTCGCTTTCAAATAGTCAATGAATTGCATAAGCCGGCACGTAAAAATTTTATACGCAGACATGTTAAAATTAAGGGTATTGATGACTTATGGCAGGCAGATCTTGTGGAAATGATTCCCTATGCAAAAGAAAATGCTAGTTTTAAATATCTTCTAACTGTAATCGATGCTTTTTCTAAATTTGCTTGGGTAGAACCTCTAAAGAACAAAACATCACAGGTGATTGTTGATGCTTTAACAAAAATTTTCAATGAGAGTAAAAGAATACCAAGGAATCTACAAACAGATATGGGAACTGAATTCTATAATAAAGATTTCAAACAGCTTGTGAAACAGAAAAGTATTAACCATTACTCAACATTTAGCCCAATAAAAGCATGTATAGTAGAAAGATTTAATAGAACTCTGAAGGAACATATGTGGAGGAAGTTTAGTCTTCAAGGATCTTACAAGTGGGTAAATATTTTAAAAAACTTAGTGAAAGATTACAACAACAAAAAACATAGGACAATTAAATTAGCACCTGCAGAGGTTACTGTGGCAAATGAACAACAACTTTTAAAACATGTTTATACATATCCTAAGTTAATGCAGAAAAATAAATTTAAAGTTGGCGATTTCGTTCGAGTTAGCAAATTTAAAACCGTTTTCGAAAAAGGTTATACACCAAATTGGACTACTGAAATATTTAAAGTTATCAGTATTAACAATAAGTTTCCTGTGACGTATTTACTTGAGGATTATAAGGGACAGCTAATATCTGGCAGGTTTTATGAAAAAGAGCTCCAAAAGACAAATCATCCTGATACTTACCTCGTAGAGAAAATCTTGAAGAAGAAAGGTAGCAAAGTTTATGTTAAATGGCTCGGTTTTGGATCATCTCATAACTCATGGATAAATAAAAACGATATTATTTAAAATATTCTAGTGTTTTTTATTTTAAAATTAATTATTATTATTATTATTATTAATTATTTATTTTAAAGAACTAATATATTGTTTTACATATAAATAAACAAATTTTCATATACTATACATACAATTATAATTATTTTAAAATATAAACCTATTAATTATTACTATTCTAAATTTAATTAAAATTGTAAGGCATTAAATGTATTACATATATATTTAAGAAATATAAAATATGTTATTTATAACTAAGTAAAATAGAAATTATCAATTTCATTATTACCCCATGCCAAAGTTTTGTATGAATTTGGAATTACAAATCGTTTATCATCGAAATTTGATAGCGCTAATTTGTTTGTCAATTGCGTGTATAGGTTGTGTCTAATACTTCTAAAATTTATTTGTGATCTAATTACATTAACATTTTTATTCAAACAATTTTTAAAATCATTTAATGATATAGAATCAGAAACAACATTTTTTTTTATTCCTTTGATTTTCTTGATAATTTCATTATCATCTTCAAGGTTCAAACTATATGATTTTGCCCTGATTCCAACAAACTCTGTTAAGATTTTTCCACAACATTCATCTTTAAACATACCTAAAACCTTTTTATTTACTAATGGGAAATTATATAAGTTGTTAGGAGAATAATCTGAAGTATCAAATTTCTCATTTAAATCAGGTTTTATATCTTTGTAAAAATCTATAGTTTGAATTTCATAAATTAATGAGTCTGTATCAGTATATAAAAGTGTTGCGTTATCATTGTATTTTGTCTTAATATAATCATAATGAAAATTATACATTAGAGTTTTAGATAATTCTAAAACACAGAAACCCACATAAATAGGTTTATTGTACGTAATAGATAATCGGCTCATTTGAATAGCAACCAAATTTTCATCAAATATCGAGGATGAATGAAAATTAGGTTTGCTAATTAAAGTATTAGCACCAAATTTGTTACCTAGATTTTCCCAATGTGTTGATAATCTTATATCGGTTCTTTTTTCAACATTTTCTATTGTTTTTCCGAAAACACTATTATTCTTTAATTTATACAAATCTTTTTCAAAAGAATTTTGAGCTTTTGTACGAAGATCTGTATTTAAATCAATATAAGATTTCAACCATGGTTTTTGGCTAAACTTTAAAACTCTATGTATTTTTTTTAATATTAATCCCTTATTAAGACAGTCTTTCAAATTTTTCTGATGAATAACATATTCCTGTTTAGGTTGTAGATTAGCAATTAATTTATTTTCTTTTGAGCTTTGGTATAAGGGTTTTATGTTTTCCATACAAAATGGTAAATCATTATGTTGTTTATGTAGATGGCTCGGATAATCTAAATCAACTTCAAGAATATAACCTATGTCTGATTCATTATCTGTCAGAGAATTAATATCAAATTTATCTAATTCCGATGAATCAAGAAATCTGAAATTAGCATACGGTAGTGATTGACTCATGGCCCATCCATATAGATTGTTGGCATCTAAATAAACAAGAAAATTAGAATCCATTTCCTTATTATAATTTTTCATATATTTGTGATTTGCTCTTGCATATCGTTTTGAACACTGAGCTAAACCACCTCGAATACCTTTCCTAATAAAATTTACCATGTCTATATCTTTAAGCAATTCTAATTTGATTTTTGTAAACTTAAGCATTGCATCCCAACTTAAACCAGGAGATGTAAAATAATGAGCCGGGTCAAGACCGTACGTTTTCATGCAAACATTTCGAAAATTTTCAAATATATCCGCCAAAATAAGAACATCTGATTTTAAATATAAGTCAGAATATTCACCTAAACTTTTACATTGAAATGTTTCCCAAACATTTAAAGCATGGTTATATTGATCGTCAGAAATATCACAATTTAGTAATTTATTATAAAAATTATTTTTAGGTGGTAATTGAGTTTCATCTAACTTTTTGAAACTATCTAGATAATCATAGGGGAAAACTCCTTTTTTCTTTATAAGGTTAAATTCAGTATGATTAGAAAAACTCTTTCTAACTTCTTTGAATTGAGAGTCATTAAGATTATTAGATAGTTTGTCAATGCTAGCTGCCATAAATTTAAATGAATCTACAAACCTTAATTTAATTTTTTTATGCTCACTAATTTTAAAATGTTTTGTGAATGATATATATCGTTCCTTATTCTGAGCGATTAAATCTATCTGTTCAGTATCAAACCCTAATTCTTTTATAATAAAATGAGAATCATAGCCACTTAAATTGTGACAAAATATTGGAACGAAATCAGCTATTTTATAATTTAAATTACATTTAACATGTGCAGCACCTCTAAATTTCCCTGTTAAATAGCAATGATCCCTAACTTTATAGTTTTCATCATCATCAAAATCACCATCACAAATATGACATTTATTTGAAAAATTATAATTTACTTGCTCCGTGTAGGAAAGTTTTTTCATTTTTCGATTTACGTGTAGCTCGTTGTATATAATTTCTAAATCTTGTTTTAATTTATCAATGAAAATTTTCCCACAATCATTACCTCTGTATGTAACAAATTTAGATTTAATGTCATTATATGAACATTTAATGTAATATGCAAAACTGTAGGGTTCATGTTTTAAAATATTTTCACTAAAAGATATCTCAGGATTTAGAGTACACGAATCAATTGGTTTTAATATTGCTTCAAAATCACAATATATCACATATGGGACTTGTAATTTATGACGATAATTACTAAATTCTAAAAAGTCATTTTCTTCATTAGGAAGAATACATTTAATTCTATTGCAACCATATTGCACATGATTATTTAAACCTTCCTCATTTCTAAAAAATATTAAACAACCATCACAAATAAATTTTTTATTAGTTCTTTTTGACAATTGTTTGCCTATTAAGGTATTTAATTTTTTTATATAGCAATAATGACTATTTCCACTATCTTCTATATACAATAGATTAACATGATGAGATTTTTTTGATTTTGTATAATATAAAGGTCCCACAATTTGATTACCTTCTAAACTATACACATTTACACTTATATTATTCTGGCTTTCAAATTGTGGGATATCTTTTAAAGGCATGGGGAAACTAATATTATCTAAATTTAAGATAGAACTATAGTGAGGAAATGAATTACACCGTTGAGGTTTTCTTACATTAGGATATTTGCTAGCCATGATTGACCAGGCGAAGCAGGCTTGATCTGCATTTTGTACATTGATTATAGCCTTTTTATCTTTAATACATTTTGGGAGAGGTATGTAAGAGGACCCTCTCATTGGACTATATTTGTTAAAATTTACTTCAATGAACAATACTTTTTCAATTGCCCATCCAGACTCTTTCTCCTGAAACTCCTCACTCAGAGTATTCAGGGTGCAGACAAGCTGAGAAAATATCTCATCCAAATCGCTAGCTTCCGTTAAAATTGCATTTTTAGTATTAAATGATTTTAATGAGCTAACATTTGCTTCATCTTTTAAATCAAATTTAGTGAATAAGCCAAACAATTCAAAATTTACTTTGCAAACTTTAAATAACTCTGTTTGAAGCTCTATTAATTTAATTATTTTATGTTTTATTGAACACATAAAATCATTTATACTAATATAGTTAATAGGTACATCTGAAACCCTATAACTAATTATTCGGGACTTGAATGCAGTGCTAATTATTTGGATGTTCTCATCATTCTCACTATAGTTCCTTAAACAATTGTTTTTATGAAGTAAGGATTTATAATGATTAAATAAAAATTTTTTTGAAATACTTACATTGCAATTACTACATAAAACGTCATCAGTAGGTGCATCATCCATTTTGATTCTCTTGGCAGCTCCTACAACTGTCCTTGAGTTTGATGGAATATGTACCCTCTCGCGATTATTAATGGCTGATGTAACATGCATCCTCTTGCTATGATAATCAAGTTTTCGTTTATTGCCGAAAACGATGCCACACACTTCACACAGCATGTTATCTTGAGGGTGCTGCTCCTTTGAATGCCGAATTAAAACGTCTTTTGATGAAAACATTTTGTTGCATTCTTCACAGTTATTCATGATTTAACTGAAAATATATAAAGAGATAATATGTTAAAACGTTATATATAATTTAAATAAATGTATATTTGTAACTTACGTTAAAAAATTTTTCGCTTATGTATTTAAAATTTTATATATTTTATTAATTGATTTACTTCTAATATTTAACACTTAGAAGTTGTAAATATAACAATTAGTTTATAGGTACTACACAAATAAATGTTCACTAACACAAAAAAAAGATTATTGATTAAATTATAATATTTAACAATTAAAAGTTGTATAACAATTAGTTTATAATTTTCGGTACTACACAAATATTTTCACAAATAGGTACTTCTTAACTTTTATATTGTTTTTTTATTGATCAACATTGATTACGATCACTTCACTTTTAATTTTAAAATAATAGGTAAATCAAAAAAATATTAATTTATATTTTAAATTGTATTTAATTTTACACCACACAGTAATACGTTGTATAAGTTTATTAATTAAATGCATCAAAATAACATCAAAACTACCACTTATATATTCTATATTTCTAATTTTCATTATGTACATTACAGCAAATTTTACGCCAAGGTTAAATTATAAAATATTATTATAACTATGCAGTTATGCATTCTCCGGAAATGTCAAGGTTGAATTAAAAAAAAAAATATTATTATAACTTTACACTATCTAATTTCAATTAATAAAAAATTATTATCGTATACAAAATATTTTTAAAGCGTGTAGAGTTTGTAATCGACATTTAGGGATATTATTATATTATTGTAATTTTTTTATTTCGCTGAACATGCGGAATTTTTTTTTTAAACCATAAATAGTTGATGATTTACAATCTCGCTCGTAGTATGATGGTTAAGACAGTTTCTTACCATGCAAAAGTCTCGAGTTCGATTCTCGTCGATGACCAAGAATTTTTCTTGTTGAATTTATACATGTTTTATCATTATTAAAGAGTTTAGTTACTTTGATTGCACTGTACAGAGATTTAGTTACTGTGGTTGCACTGTGTGTATGCATATAAAAAAAATACGTAAACGTTTATGTTGTTGTAATTTACATGTAAAAAATGTTTGGTGTAAAATCTTTTTCGGCTGGCCCAGGACAATCCACTTTACACTACTTGCAGTATAAACGCTAAAAAAGATAACTACAAGATGATCCAAAGTTAACTAAAAGATGACTCGACGCTGAGCATAAACGTACTCAGTAATGTCGATACACTGAACTGAATTGAATAAAAGCCAGTCTAAAACCACAGAAGAAAGATTAACCAGAATAGTCATAACGCTGTTTTTGTATGGAAAAATTTGGACTCATTTTTTTGACCTTGATTCGCCGAAGGTAAGAGAAAGTTGGGTTATGTATTCTTTGGTTTACTGGTTTTTATTTGAAATAATAAAAATTGAGAATCCTTAACAGTCTAGTTAGTGAAATTATATGACAAGTTTTGTTTTGACAGCATAATTTGTATTAAATATTTAAAAAATTCATAATATTCGAAAATAATTATACTTCAATGTCCAAAAAAGAAGGTAAGATGAAAAAAAAATTTGATCCACGCAATGTCTATTCTGGTTAATCTTTCTTCTGTGCTAAAACGTAACACCACCCAAGTGTTACTACTTCAAATATATTTTTGTTTTTCTGGAACTTTTTTTGGAACTGAGAACGACATTTGAGTTCCATTTTATTATAAGATTTCCTTTGAACAGTCCCAATAAACGTATCGCACGGAATTCCATATGAAAATCAGTACGAAAGATTCACTCGGAACGAGGATTCCAGTAATATTCTTACACGGATTTCCGTGTTGTTAGCCAAAGAAAAGTGGCACAAAAATTCCAAGTATGTATGTGAATTAGCACAGCATGTGGATTTCCGAATATAAATTGTACTAATTTCCGTGTGAAAATTACACGTAATTCTTAGTACATTTCACACAGATTTCCTTGTAAATATAAAACGGATTTTCCTATGAATTATAGAACGGATTTTCTTAGATTTATATTCTCATTTTCTTCATTATAAATAAAAAAATTTGCAGAATATTTTTTGAAAAAATATTTTCTTTATCTAGTAATTAATTCATATATATACATACTATTCAATGTACAAAATTCAATAATAAATATTGTAAAAAAAAATATTGTTCAGGTAATTCATTCATTCATTTAGAATATTGTTAAATCCTTTTGGTAATTCATATTGTTACCCAACGAATCCAACGATACCAGATACCATAACTAAATATAAATAACTAAATATTATATAAAGGATAATTTTAAATTTGGTTTTGTTTTGGACGCTTCCTTATCCTGTCTTTGGCTAATTGAAACCACTTCTTGATGATAAGGGTGACTTCTTCATCATTTGAATTTTGAAAACGTCGCAAAGCTGAATCTACAAAGAATATTTAAATTACAAAAAATTAGTAAAGCTATAATATTTTAATGTACAATAGTACCTTTTAATAATTTAATTATTAAATAATTTTTTATCGTTATATTTTTTTGATGGCCAAACCACGAAAAATTTGCTGCGACGTCATCTAACATAATTCTTTTTAAATTACACCTTGTATACTTTGTTAAGTCATTGATGTTGACATCAAATACGGTTTTCTATAAAAATGTATAAGAAATTATGAAAATACAAACAATTTAATTAAAACAATAGTAATACATACCAAATATTTCTCGCTGTTTGGATCTTTTCGTATCTTTTCTTCTAAATTAATTAACTCCTCTGATGTTTTTGTTGGGAGATTTAAATTATTAGTCTTATCTAAATTTGTAACAGCCTGTTTCGAATTTTGATGTCTTAATAGCACCAGTTCTCTTATCATACTTCTTTGATTGGAGACTATTGTATCACAAGTTTTTTGCAGTTCGTCCAGTTTATTTTCATGAATTTTTAAAAGTTGATAATTTCTGGCTACGGTTGGGTGTGCCTCTGGTTCTTTTTCTAGAATTTGTTTGTAAATTAGAAAATTATCGTTTATTGTTCTTATAATATTTATTTGTCAGAGATTTAATGTTTCATATTATCAGCGGAAAAAATAAAAAAATATTTGTATTTACTTTGACGTTCTAGAATGAAGAAGGTATTAAACATTTCCAAAACTTCGTAGTAAATTATAACAACTATGACTACATTCCTAACTATAAGATAAAATAATAAATTTAGTTACAAATATTACCTTTCATTGTTCGATCAATTTCTTCCTCCGAAGAATCGGAATCCTCTACATGTGGGCGCTTTTTCAAGCAATCCGCTTGACTTTTTTCTGTTGATGTAGTAGGTATAATTTTATTGATTTTTAAAAAATTCTGATATCCCAACTCTTCATCCGACCAACAAAATGATTCCCCAGATTCTTCCAGGTTGCGAACACTATGGTTGATTTTTCCGCCTGAAATTAAAATTGGAAAGGTTATTTAACTTCGAAAAAGGTTTAAATATTTAATTTTATTCAACGTACCTTTTTTATTAAATATAGTTGGTGATAGTTGCTCGAATTGCGACATTCTGTAAAATAAATAAATGATATATCATGACATAAATGGGATAAATATTATTTCTGATTTATTGGTTAGTGCCACAATTTTATGTTTAATTGCACTAATATCAAATTGTCTTAATAAAATATGATCATTAACTGTAGGATATGTATAATAAATTTGAAGGTCTCCAGATTCTATCGGCGAATTAAAATAATTTTGTAAATTTGAAATAAAGTATCCAACAACTGATATATCACAATCTTCTTTTTGAATACGTTGAATTTTGAATACTCGGTTATCAATCGAGCAATAATTGTTCTGGGGAATTACGGAAAACAAATGGTTTTCAAATAATAATTCTCGGTATGACAAATCATCCAACTGATATTGAACTGTAGCATATGGTATTACACAATCTATATTTTCAATATGATGTTCTGCTTCTAATTGCCTATTTCTAAGTTGCTGCAAGGGCTGTGATTTCTTTTTAATGGTGCGTTTCAATTCCTGCATGTGGTTTTCAAACCTGAAAGCACTGTAGCTGTCTACATTACCAAACTTTAAAACATCGGCAGGAATGTGAATTAGGTTATGAACATTATATGACAATGAATGTTCTCCATATAAATTTCCAAATTTTTTTACATATTCCTTTATCATAGCCTTTGCACATTCATTATTTCGAAAACACTCATTTTTATCACACAATATACGTATTGAGCAAAATAATAATAAAAAGTGATTGTAATACGTTTGAGGTAATACTCCGTTCAAAGCATGAATTCCAGTGTAGCATAAAAACTGCCGTAGCTCCGTTGCTTTCCACCTGCCTAGTTCTTTCAATGACCGTGGTTTTCTAGAAAATTCTTTGGGTATAGATGATTTCAAAACTTTCAATTTGTCATCAATTTCTTCAATATTTGAAATTGACAAAGAAAACTCTTTTTTCCTAACCGATATCCAATATCTTAATGTTTGCCGCATAACACCGAGAAGCACACAATGCATAAAATCTACTGGAAATTGTGATACACAACCAATATTAATTTTTTCAAGTTCCAGTTTGTTTAAATTTTTATGATAATTAATTTGTTGTCTATGACGAAATCCAGCATCGGTTCTCAAGCGCTTGTCAATCTCTGGATAAACCACTCTTCGATCAATGTAACATCCTCTAACCTCACATTTAGAACATCCATAATAACCAGTGTGACCTTTAACTTGTAGTATGAAAGATTTCGCTGGAGCGTCACACAGAAAAGCACGAATTTCCACTTTATATACGACTTCGTTAACTTTTATACCATTTAATTGAAGATGTTTTGTTTCACTTACAAATTGTCTTAAAAAACTGTTGCTACAGCTGGGTTTTGTATACCCGTGATAAGCTCCAATCAAAAACACATCTTTCAAACCTACCACATTTCCCAATATAGGCCACAATTGGCTATTAGAGCTTTTGGACAAAGGTAGACCGTCAATGCCAATGTCAATAATTATAACGTCCATATTAAACTTTTTGGGTTTGCTTAATAAAAGTTTTAGTTTATGCTCAAGTCCGAAGTGTAAATATGAACCAGCACCCATTGGTGTTAATTCTATTTTTTTGGGAGTTTTTTTCACGGTTCTACAATCTTTTGGAAGCTCTGGATGATATTTTTTCAAAATTCTTAATAGAGAATTCATCGCCTCATTAGTGGTATTATGTTTTGATGCCCATTCGGCTAACTCAGTTTCCAAATCAAGAAAATGATTTTTATTTTCGTCATTATCCGAGTTCCTTGATAAATCATTTGCCGTGAAATACAAATTAGTAGATTCTTTTATATTATCACAACTATTATTATTATTAAATTCGCCTTCCACATAACTACCCATAGCTTCTTCATTTTCACAATTATTATAAGAATTAATTTCAATTTTATTTACGTCAAGCACAGAAAAGTTAAGTAAATCATTAACTTTGTTTTTTATTTGTCTAAAATACGTTCGTTTAGACATATTTAAATATATTAACTGATTTACAAAACTATTATATCATAAAAATATAATAATTACCTTAAATTAAACAAAACACAAATGGCGTCCAGTCTGAAGTAAAGATACTATAGTAATGGCGGAAATGTGTGCGCATGCATTTACATTATTTATTGAATTGTGTACAGTACGACTTTCAACTCGGATTTCCGTATTAAAACTGCAGTACTAATTCCGAGTTGGAAATAAAGTTTATTGGGGTGGAACAAAAACCCTAAACTAATGGAACTAAATATGTTTGATTGTATATATGTATGTATTCAAAATAGAATTTGGCGGGAATCAGTAATTTGAGGTTAGATTGAAAAATATACTTATTTCAATATTTTCCGTGTTAAATAAAAGAATCGTTTTTTGTAAGAATTTGATAAAAATGCTTTAAAAATATTTAAAGAAGTACTTGGGAGGAACATTTTTTTGTTTTTTGGTTTTTGCTATCTTATCGTTTACGTTGTGGAAGTCATCTTTTGCTATTTGGTTGAATTTTGATGTTGCACATTCTAAAATTAAAAATATAATTAACATGATTATTTGTACATTATTTTGTAAAATACTATAAATAAATAAATAAATATATTTGGTAGTTGCTAAAAATCAGTTTTAATAAAATTAAAAATAAATAATAACAATAAAATTTTTGGCTGATAAATTCTCTTGACGGCCTTTCAATGTGAACTGTTGAGCTGATGGACTGTGCTTGATGAATTGAATTAAGATTATGAGTATTAAAAATTTTACACCATATAGGTATTATTTATTTACTTATAAAAAATGTAAATTACATTACCACAAAAAAGCTCAAAAGCAAAAATAAGTAACTTCACTTGCCAAAAATAACAAAGAAAATAGCGTTGATCGCCCTCGTATATACATACTACTACGACTATATAAAAATTTAATAAACCATTTCCATCACTTCCTTTCATCCTATTCATCTCAACAGGATGAGGTTCCATAACAATAAGCACGACTCTGTATTGCGTTTTCGTTTTTTCATTTGATAAAAACAATGCGAAAAAGGAAAAGGGAACAGAGTCATGTCGATCGACTCGATAATCATAATAGGGATGATTGTTTCACAGGTTGGGTTGTTAAGCCAACGCTGAGCCCCTTTAGGAGGATCATAACCCTCACATTTTAACCTAGTTCTTTAAAAGAGTAGTTTGTTTCAGAACGAGCACTTGCTGAAGTTGTATTCTTAGTACATACACGTTAACCTCACCAGCAGATTAAACTTAGTCTAATGTTAATTTTCTAATGTTGCCTGGAATAAATCATCATAATAGAAAAGTCGATTTGCGAGAAATTTTCGCGAGATCAAATGCATGAATTTGATTGGTGATTATTTTCAGCGATTGAGAAAACTTAATCGATAATAGATCGTGTTATATGCCAAATTCCCGTTGTTGATTGAGGTATGGTAGGTATGAAAGTCGCTATTCGTCGTTTTTCTTGAGCAAGAGTTCTAACGAGCATTATCACAGCTGTTCATTAGTACCTAAATTGTAGTCAATTTTATCTATTTTTTAGCCTTCCCAGGCAATTATCATCAGAACACGAACGTTCTGACTTCAGATCCGTTTGCTGACACAGGATGATTTGTCGGCTTCCTGAAACAGGATGCTCGTCGGGAATGCAGCAGCACTGTCGTTTAGATATTATTTGTCGCTAATTGATCGTTTCCCGTGCCGGTCACATATTTTAAAGCTACTTACTTGCCTAATTATATGCTACCTCTTTATATTACTTACCTAGCGTGTTCGTTCACAGTTTATTTCGTCAACCGAAACCTGCGAGTTCCTCTAACTTCGTTATGTTAAGGCAGAGCAACGTTGAGGCCCAGAGTTCTTGAGCCCTTGTCGATAGGCGCTTTAATCAAAACGATTTTTGCTTTCTAATGGGTCCTGTCATATCACTGTAGTTTATCAGTTTGAATTTTTCCTAAAGCAGCTGTTGTTCAATTGTAAGGAAGCTGTTTCAGGTTTCTTCAAAGATATTAATGAAAGTATTTTGATGTATAGTGGCAATACCACTGGATTATGACAGCATGACTCAATGGGTGGTTGTTGGGATGTCGGCGTGGTACCAGAGTAAATGGCCTTCAATTCCTTTCTGAGTCACGATGCATATTATCACGCATCTGTTTTATGTTGCTGGATTAATTAATCAAATTCGAGTAAAAGATGTTTTGGGAAATTACTTCTTTGTATAGTGGTGATTCTGAGATGTTCTCAAGGCATAATTCCACACATCCTTCAAAATAAGTATTATTCCTATATTCCTATATTATTTTGCATAACAGCACCCACACATCGACCATAAACTGGTGACCCCGACGTGATTTTCACATCGTTGCCTGGTTTCATAGTTTTAAGATTGTATCCAATATATCGACAACGAGGACCATGAATCAAGTGGAATGAACATATGGATATATTTTTTCATGATATTTTTAGGAACATTGATCGCCATATTAATAAGCGATTTTTTGGTCGGATTCTTTATCGCAACTCTAATCGAATTGGGTGCAGAATGTTTCTTAATCATCCTTACAAAAATGTTTATGCACCTTGTAAATAGAACTATTATATTCATTGTTCTCGGTTTAGGATTAAGTATAGGATTTTTACAAACGATCATTGCCGCATTTTATGGCGATCCATATGACAACGATTTATGGTACAGCGAAGGGAGTCATTATAATTTGTACATGCTTGGCTATTTCACTGCGTATTTTCTTTCGGTATTGATCACTCCATTAGTATACAGCACAGGTCTTTATGGTGTGTGCGAGCCCTCATCACCAAATAATACGTGCTGTTATTCCAATTCTGTGCATTCTTAGGATTTTTAATAATTAGATCAGTACTGGTATCCGGTTTATTCGGCAGTTTTTATGCTCCTGTGCTTCGGAAACCATTTGAAAAAGATAACTTAACTTCGGTTTTTCTAATTTTCTCTATGTCCGAAGTAAATTTTTGTAACCTCTCTATGGGTAATGTTTAATGCTCCTACTCATATGTGTATTGGGCCGTTTCTTGACGAACAAATGTTTCTTAATACGACTAATTGCATATTTTTTTATTATCTTAAATCAAAGGAAAACCGTCTAATTTGCAATTTAAAAGAAATTTCTCCACAAAATGGAGTTACACTAGTTGACCAGAGACCCACAGCAGACTACGATTCCCAACCGATGAAGGATATAACAGCGGCTCCTGATCGTAATTATCGGTCAATAGCAAAACTTGCATTGGTACGTGTTTTATCACTTTCCGAATCAACCAGTACGAAATTTCGGGCAAACTGTTTTAAATCGATAATTGGTATTCACCCTTATACTGAAATTGAAGTTATTATAGCCTCGAATTATTTGTATATCATGGAGCTATCTGAGGGATTATACAACGTAACATTTTCAATCACTCCAAACGCAACCGGACGTTTTAATAGTTCTTATTCATTTTATTTTCGAATCGTGGGCCGTACCAAGACATTGAATCAAGACAAATTTCAAAAAATTGACAAACCAATAAATTAAATTAGTCAAATCTATCACATAATAGAAAAAATTAAATTTTTATATAATTTTTATATTTTCAATGAAAATACAATATTTTCTTATAACGTTAAAGTTTATTTCTTAGATTTCTTGGGCTCTTTGCCGGCTTTTGTTACATCCTCAGGATTATCTGCAGCATCCTTTGCGCGTTTAGCACGAATACCAACCAAACGTGCATCTTGACGTGTTTTACGTAGAGTTGAGAATGCGCTGAATCTCTTTTCATATTCTGACACTTCGCGGAATTCAAGTGTTGTCTCTGCTTTCTTAATTGGCATAATTGTTCCTTGGAATTGTGAAGCCACTTTAACTTCTTCCGCTGTTGATTCACCTTTACGCAATTTCTTTTCATTAATTGGGAACAAAATCAATTTGCTACGATATTCCTTTAGACGTTGAATATTTTCTTGTCGTGATTCTACTGATTTGTTGCGACGACGTTGATCTACGGCAATACCAATGCTGCGGGCAAATCCAGATGTAATACCTGCACCCTAAATAAAATACAAAGAAATTTATGTTAATGCTGAAAATAAGTAAACACGAAATAACAACTTACTTTAATTTCTTCAAGAGTGAAACCACGTCCAAGGCGTTGTTTTGTGTGATAACGAATTGATGGGCATCTAACTACTGGTCTTAGTGCGCCAGCTGCAGGTCTTGGAAACACCGCTTTAGCTTTCTTAATGCGATTGTTACGCCGTCTAATTTTACGGGCAGGTTGATTAAACCAAGTCTTTACATGTTGTTGCCAATATTTATGGAAATGAGCATTTGGAATCATATTATTTCCCTTACCCATCTTGACGAATTTTTATTTTTCCTACAACCACACCATACAAACACAAAATAAAATAAATTTGAGGTTAGAAAATTTCTTTTTATCAATTTTTTCATATTAATATTAAATAATAAGCAAAAATTTTTAGCACAAATTATCACAATTATATTATAATTTAACGATCAACGAAATTTTTGCATTAATTTTGTAATTTAATGATTTATTTTTAAAAAAATGTGTTACAATTTCCATGTGGACATACCTTCGTTCACGTAGAAAAAATTGAAAAGAAACAAAATGTCGTTCAACACTGTCAACGATACATACGAATGCGTTCGTATCACTGTCTAAAATCACGTTGAATACATGGCCAATATTTTAACGTGTAGTGTTTATTAATAGATGTCACCACACTTAATTAAAATAAAGTTATGTGTCATTTTTGCGCTATCAAAACAAATCGTTTTGTGATTTTTTATTTAGTGTTTTAATTAAAATTTGTCAATATTTTTAATTAAAATCATAATGAGTTTGTTCGCAAATGATGATGATCCGATTGAGGAAGAACATTTACATAAGATTGTCTTCACGGATGAAGTACAAGCAGCCATAGAACAAGTGCTCCAAACCACGGATCCATTGGATCGGCCCGATTTTGACTCCACGGATTATATAAATCAAATGTTCCCGAACGAGCAGAGTCTTTCGAATATAGATGACGTGATTAGTAAGATGAAATATGAGATAAGTGCAATAGATGATAACATAAGGGATGTGGTGCGCGGCCAAAGTAATTCGAATCAGGACGGTTGTGTTGCACTGGAAGAAGCCCAGAAAGTAATTAATCAACTTTTTATACAGATTACTGAAATAAAAACGAGGGCAGAAAAGACCGAAGATATGGTGAAAGGGATTACACGCGATATCAAGCAGCTAGACTGTGCAAAAAAGAATTTAACATCGGCTATAACAACGCTGAACCATCTCCATATGCTGGTCAGTGGCGTGGAAAGCCTTACAAAATTATCGGAGAAACGTCTCTACGGAGAAATTATAAATCCCTTACAAGCGATCACCGAAGTGAACCAACATTTTCAACAATATGTAGAAATTCCACATATCAAAGGTCTTTCAAACCGAGTAACTCAGATTCAATCGGAATTGGCAGCTCAAATTACGCAAGACTTTCAAAATTTCTTCACTCCGAATTCCAATGAAGTCAAAATGTCGATGTCTCAGTTACGAGATGCATGCCTAGTGATTTCTGTACTCGATTCTAAGGTAAAGCGAGACCTCTTGAAATGGTTCATAAATCTGCGATTGCAAGAATATCTTCAACTATTTCACGAAAATCAGGATATTGCTTGGCTGGATAAAATCGATAAACGGTACGCTTGGCTTAAACGCCATTTGCTCGATTTTGAAGACAAATTCAATAATGTGTTTCCGCCCGATTGGAATATATCGGAACGAATTTCGGTTCAGTTTTGCCAGGTCACCAAAACGGAGCTAAGCAAAGTGATGACAAACCGGCGCCATGAAATCGATGTTAAGCTACTACTGTTTGCGATAACAAAAACACAAAATTTTGAATTGCTATTGAGTAAGCGATTCACTGGAGTGACCCTAAATGAGAATAGCAACGCAGCCGAAACCGCTAATAGTTTTGCAAATCAAAATTCCAAAATAGACACAAATCTCTTGAACTCGACCGCATCGAGTTCAGATAATTTAAATGAAGAAATCGAACAGGAAGTGATTGTGACTCCATTCAAAGATCTAATAGGGGCAAGCTTTAAAAATTATCTCGATATTTATACGGACAGCATAGATAAAAATCTTTCCGAATTATTGGAACGTTTCATTGAGATGGAGAAAGGAACGAACCGTAAAAATAATGTTAACAAATCGCCGGTATTTCTGAGTTGTGCCGATTTATTTGTATTTTACAAAAAGTGTATGGTACAATGTAATCAATTGAGCAATGAGAAGCCGATGTACGATTTGACTATGCTGTTTAAGAAGTATTTACGCGAATATGGAATTAAAATATTAGAATCGAAAATACCGAAATTCACATCGAATCAAACATCGCTCGGTACGAGTATGTCGCTGCTGACTAAAGATTTCCAAAATTTGTCAACCGCCGCCGGACAGGTGATCCATAATTTTCTGAAAGAAGGTGAAGCACCAAGGTATGTAGTCTAATTGTAATGGTAGATGTTTGTAGAGGTTTTTTATAAAGCATCGTATCGTTTTAGATTTACCGAGGAGGAAATCATCCGATTGTGCTGTACATTAACAACAGCTGAATACTGTCTCGAAACTGTACAACAACTGGAGGACAAGTTAAAAGAAAAAATTGATAAAAATTTCGTCGAAAATGTCGACCTATCCGACGAGAAAGACATCTTTCATAACATCATTTCTAATTGCATACAACTACTCGTGCAGGACATGGAATACGGTTGTGATCCAGCTCTAATCGTAATGTCAAAAATTCAATGGCATCAAATTAATAACGTTGGTGATCAGAGCCCTTTTATAAATTCAATAATCTCACACTACAAAACAACGATCCCTATAATTCGAGAAAATTTGGCCACATCTCGCAAGTATTACACCCAATTTTGTCTAAAATTTGTAAACTCATTCATACCAAAGTACATTAATAATTTGTACAAGTGTCGATTAACAAATGCACAGGATGGCAATAATAATATACTAGGATGTGAACAATTGCTACTCGATACGCACAGTCTAAAAACGGTTCTACTCGATTTACCTTCGATCGGATCCCAAATAAATCGTAAAGCACCTCCAAGTTATACCAAAGTCGTGATCAAAGGTATGACAAAAGCTGAAATGATTGTTAAAATTGTAATGGCACCGATAAATCCGTCTGCCTCATTTTGTGAACAATATTTCAAATTATTACCCGAATCGAATATAAATGAATTTCAAAAAATTCTCGACATGAAAAATGTGAAACGTATCGATCAAACAAATTTAGTTGAATTATTTAAAAAATTCTCGCATAATATAGCATCGGCACAAAATTCATTGGCCGCATCAAATTCGGGTGCAATGAGTGATGCGATTCAAACGAATAGTATAAATAATAATATAAATTTCGAAATGGATACGAATAGTAATAATCATCACCATCAGCAACAAGAATCGGATAAGGGAAGAACATCAATTAAAAAATTAGAGAAATTAATTAAGAAACGATTACCGAATTAAATTAATATTTTAAATCATTCCAATTATTGTAATAAATGGGCGGATAATTATGACAAAATATGAGAGCGTCCTTGATAGTAGTACGTTACTATACTAACAGGACGTATCATAAGATTTTGGAGACTTGCATAAAATGTGTCCTGACTACATTCCTAAAAAAAATATCTACCCTAGTAAATTTGGTTTTTAATTTTAATTTAAATCTCATTAGTTCACCAAATAAATAAAAAAAATATTTAATATTAACACTGTACTTATATAAATATAAAATATAATAAATTATGAATATAAAATAAAAACACCGTTTTTTATTTTTATTTATTCTGGCTTAATTTATTTAAATTTTTTTATTTCTAGTACACATTAGTCTTAGAATTTATTTGATTTTTTTTTTTTTCTTCATATTTTTATTAAATTAGATTTAAAGAGATTTATAAACAATTTTTTTTTTTTGTTTGTTCACAATAATTAAAAACACAAAAATAAAGCGAGGTATTCATTGTTATATTATTTATACATTTAGTAAGAAAAATCAAATTTAAAGTTAGGGGTGTATTCCAAAATAAAAATAAAAACGGAAAAAGCTATTGCTTAATATTGATATTGATTTGGTGGTGTATCTCTCTTTAAATCTAATAATTATTCATGCAAATTTACAATTAAAGTAAAAATTTAATTAATAATTGTTTAATTCATTCTTAAAAGCTAAGGAAAAAATAATTTTTAATGATATTTATACTGCCTGCCTCTCTCTCTCTCTCTCTCTTAACAATACAATATTTATATAAAAAAAAAAATTAAATTAAAAATGTTTTTATTTTTCAAGGTTTATGCTCTGAGTTACATTTTATAATATATAATATTCAATAAATGTATTAATAATATTTTTAATTAATTTATAATAATATGTTTAAATTACAATACAAGATTTTATATAATTTTTGTTGAAATAATTATTATTAATAATATTTTTATGTAGATAATTAATTTATATTGTAATATACACTTATAATTCTAAAATGTTTTTTTTTTTAATAATCTGATTACAAAGACAACATAAATTAATATTATCGCTTTTATTAAATTAAATAAATGTAATAAAAATTATTAAAATGTACTTTTTTTTTGTTTTTAATTTTTATTATTATAGTTGTTAAATTAAATTATTACATTTTTTATTTATTCATGTATTTTCAGTCTTGTGTGACAAATATATATATTTTTAGGTTTTTAGAGAAAATCAAAGAGATCATTGCGTTACTTGTAAAAGAAATTCATGGCGTTGAATTTATACCAAAATTATAAAAGATGAATAAAAAAAAAAAATTCTATTCGACATTCAGGGGGTGCACAGTAGTAAAATTCAAACACTTTCTTTTTCTTTAGATACTATAACAAATATAAAGACTAAACATTAAATATAAATAAATAAATATAAATAAATTGAATTAATTTATAGAACTAATTTCTAAAATTATAAACGTCTTGAATGTCGCCGCTTGACCTAAAAAAAAAAGAAGAAAAAATAGTACAAAATGATATAAATCAGCGGTCTACCGATAGAACTCCATTTTTTGTTTTTTTGGTTAAACGCAATGATCTTATACAATATATGATAATAAAATATAAAAAAAACAGTGTATCTATATGTGTGAGGGGTTCATATTATTCTTTGAAAAGGCCTCGAGCTTTGGCAGTAATTTTTCTTACACGTCCCCGACTACTAATACTAACTGGTTGCTCAGTATCACTATTATTATCATCATTTATATTATTAAGAGTACGATTATTTCTCATATTATGATTATTACTGTTATTATGATGGTGATTTGTTAATATGTTTGGCGAATTAGATGAGCTATTTTGCATTTGTGGCGATAATATTTGTCTTTTACGATAATTATTATTATTTCCATTGCTATTTGGACCAATATTATTATTATTATTATTTCCACTTTCATCATCACTATCTTCGTTGTACTGTAATCTTGCTAATTTACGAGTTGACCGTCCACTTGGTCCGGGATCCTTAAAATATAAATAAACATTTTTGTTTTGTTGTAGAGGTTATAAATCCACTTCTTATACATTAATTTAAATTATTACATACAACAGTCCGAACCAAAATTATTTGTACCTGCTAAATTTTTGATGCAACGTAACGCAAACAATTTTAAAAATGATATAAATAATAAACTTTTTGAAAACATTAATTTTAATACAATAAATTTAATTACCCTGCTTTACATTTCTATCAAAATTTTTTTTAAATTTTAGCTCTAAGAGAAGTTACAGTTAATTTTGTTTTTGCCAAAATTATTTGTACTTACAAATTTGTTCTCAATATTATTTGTGCAATATGGAAAAAATCAAAATAAAATAGTAAATCATATAAAATAAAGATTATTTTTTGCTATTTAAATAACGATATAGTCACTCATATTTTGTAATCAGATGGTCAGTTTTTGTTTGACTTCTATATCATCTAGCAAGTGGTTCAAAAATTTGTTATTAACATCACCTATATATATATAATCTTACCACGCTCAGTTTTCTGGGCACTCTGCTACAAATTTTTGGTATTTTTAGATCATGAATATCTTACACTTTAATTTAAACCCCCGCAAGTTTAAATCGAAAACCTACTCTGGCAAAGACAAATAATTATATTCAAGATTTTTGTATAATATCGTGGCAATGACTCTTCTTATGTACGGGAGCATTATTGTGCTGAAGAGCAAATTGAAGACTGACTAGTTTATAATCAACCAGGAATGTTACTTCATGAAATAAACCGAACTCTCTCTACTTGAATAGTTCAGTTTGTAAACCTGTACAAACCTACCAAAAATTTGTAGCAGGGTGCCCAGAAAACTGAGCGGGATAAGATTGTAGGTGATGTTAACAACAAGTTTTTGAACCACTTGCTAGATGATACAGAGGCTAAACAAAAATTGACCGTCTGCAAACAAAATATGAGTGACTATATCGTTATTTAATTAGCAAAAAATAATCTTAAATTTATTTGATTTACTATTTTATTTTGATTTTTTCCACATTGCACACATAATATTGAGAGCAAATTTGTGGATACAAATAATTTTGGCAAAAACAAAATTAACTGTAACTTCTCTTAGAACTAAAATTTAAAAAAAATTTTGATAGAAATGTAAAGCAGGGTAATTAAATTTATTGTATTAAAATTAATGTTTTCAAAAAGTTTATTATTTATATTATTTTTAAAGTTGTTTGCGTTACGTTGCATCAAAAATTTAGCAGGTACAAATAATTTTGGTTCGGACTGTATTGTAGATTTTGCAAAACTACTTTCAAATAGAAAAGGAGCAGGCGGCTAATACAATGCAACGCAAAACGTTAAGTTTATAAAATTGTTCTAAAGCTAAAATTATTTTATAAACAACTTAAAAGGTGGATTGATCGTGAAAACGATCACCAAGTAAACATATAAAAAATTCTACTTATGTGAAAAAAAAAATATTTTGATGTGAAAATATGTGAAACCGTGATGTTCAAATCTCTGCATCAAATAAAAAAGGCTGGACCAAATCAGCAGAAAGCAATGTCAGCAATTTGTTACCAAACGTCACGGCCTCAATACTGCCATTAGAAACACATTAACCTTAACTACATTTTTGGCCAAATTGAGTTAATGATGACTATTATGATGCTATTATATGATTCTCTTTAGTAATGTTTTTATAAACTAATTCCGAAAACGCGTAATTATAAAATATAAATTTCGTTCTAATAGAAAAAACGAGCATAAACTAAGCAAGAATGACTTAACTATGCCATTTCAATCATAAATAAACACCTTATTTACCTACATCTAAGGTACTTCTATTTCAAATACGTTAGTTAAATCAAATTTGTTTAGTTTCTATTAGATGAAATTGCATTTAGGGCAAAGTAGGTATTTCGTAAAATTGAATTAAGTGAAATCATTCATAGGTTGATTGAAGCAAACATAGCTTATCTACTAGAAAAATATCTTAACAGCTGAAATTTTAGCGTGATGTTAGAAAAAAATTTATAAAAAGTAAGAATTTACATATCATTGGTTAAATATAAATGAATACGGTCGTTTGTTTATAGAAATTTCCATATATTACAGAAAACTTTTTTTTATTATTGCTTTATGCCCCTATTATGGTTCTCACCTAAGAGTCACTTGGCGACTTCAAGTCACCCAAATCAAATTTTGGTATTATGATTCTCACCGTGAGTGAGAGTAATGTCAAAATTGCTCACCTAATATTTCTCGGTGACCAGTGCGATTTTTTGTAAAGAATAAAGAAATAATGGAATAAAAAACTCTACAGTTTTTTTACAGGCAAAATACATATTTTAATTAATATTTCCTTATTAAATATTGAATAAAAATCAATTTTTTTTTTTTTAAATCGTATTTTAAAATATTTTTATTGTACATGTTAACAACAAAATACGTATGTAAGCTGTCAAACATTTTTGTTTCCTCCAGTTTCATTCACCACAGAAAAACAAATCCACATTGTATTTTGCTATTTGCACTGTTTATTAACACTTTTAACCGATAAAATATCTAATAAAATCTCATAAAATTACAAAATTAATCACAATAAATGTAAATGTGTACAAAAGACTGCTAACTATACGCCAAAAAATATAAAACTACTGTGCTGGCAAACTTCAAAACGAATGGAAATGGTCATAATTAACAAAACCAATAAGAATCAGCTGCGCACAACTGTCGCCAAAATAAATGTGAGAACCATAATACCAAAATTGAACTCACACGACTTTTCGAGTCACGGCGACTCGTCGGTGAGGTGAGAACCATAATAGGGGTATTAAAGTTTTTTTTACGTTTTGTGTGTTGAATAATGTAATAAACAATCTAACATATCACGGTAGATAGGGTACAAGTAGTGTTGTCTCTTTCTCTTTGTAAGTCTTTAGTCTGCTTTGGTATTACAAAGAGGAAACATCTTAATAAGAGAAATAATTGGAAATACATTTATATAAATATATATATAAGCCTGCGTGTTTTATTTAAATATAATATTTATCAGGTTATGGGCCCAGAAGCGATAAATATAAATATATATATTGGATAAATATGACAGAGGAAATTCGTTTTCGATTTGGTCAGTTTGACGGAAATAATTTCAATAATTGGAAATACAGAATTAAGGTATTGTTGGAGGAAAAAGAATTATTGGTGTATGTAGAAAAGAAACTGGATCTATTAATCGCAGAGGGAAAACCGAATGAAAGTGAAATTCATACTAAAAATGAGCGAAAGTGCAAATCAATTTTGATTCAGTATATTGCCGATAGTCATTTAGAATATGTTAAGGACAAAAATCGAGCGAAAGAAATTTTCGACGCTTTGGTAGCCATTTTCGAACGAAAAAGTGTGGCTGGACAATTGTATTTACGAAGGAAGTTGATGACAATGAAATACAGTGAAAATGATGAAATGGAAAACCATTTTCTGGGTTTTGATAAAACAGTGCGGGAATTAAAATCAACGGGTGCCTCGATAGAAGACATTGACGTCGTATGTTACTTGTTGTTAACATTGCCTAGTTCGTATGATTCTTTGGTGACTGCTTTGGAAACGATGGATCAAAATCATTTAAATATTGAATTTGTGAAAAGTCGGTTGTTGGATGAATTCAACAAGAGGAAGAGTTTTGAAAAGAGTACGGAAGTGAAAGAAGAGAATGGTGTGGCAATGAACGCAATGAAATTCCGATATAAATGTTTCAAATGTGGGAAGATTGGTCACAAGAAATCAGAATGCACCGTTAACATAAAACCAATTAACAATAGAACGCACTTTTCGTCAACTGTTACGAATGATGAAATTTCATTTTGTGCGACAACGATAGAAGAAACTAAGATTGGCAACAGTGTAAGTAGCGGTGAAAATAATGTTATGTGCAGTGCGAATATGACGAACAGTAATATTATCAGGTGGTGTATGGATTCTGGTGCAACAGATCACATGATAAATGATGCAAGTGTTTTTGATGATTATCGTGATTTAATTGATCCAATTAAAATCGCTATTGCAAAGAATGGTGTGTTATTAACTGCATTAAAAGTCGGTAATATTACTGGAACTGTATTTGCAAATGGATTAGAAACGTCATGCATAATTAAAGATGTATTGTTCGTAAAGGATCTAAAATGTAATTTATTGTCAATCAGAAAATTGGAAGACAACGGAATGAAAATTGTATTTGCAAACAGTAAAGTGTGTGTGTATCGTCAAGGAAAACTCATTGCGGTTGGAAAAAGATTAAACAAATTATATGAATTGGAATTTAGAGTCAAATTCCAAAAGTATGCTCGAATTTGTGGTTTTGAAGAAAATATGGACATTTGGCATCGTAGAATGGGACATTTGAACGCGAACGACATGATAAAGCTCATAAATGGAAACATGGTGGATGGAATCAGAGGGATTAAAAATAAAAAATTAAATTTTTGTGAACCATGTCTTCGTGGAAAACAAACAAGAAAACCTTTCTTACAAATAATGGAAAATCGTTCAAGTAGGCCATTGCAGTTGGTACATAGTGATGTATGTGGACCATTAAACCCAGAATCATGGTCTAAAGAAAGATATTTTGTATCATTTATAGATGATTATACTCACTTTGTTGTGATATATGTAATAAAAAATAAAAGTGAAGTATTTGATATGTTTCAAAAATATGCTGCAATGAGTACGGCACATTTTGGCGGTGGAACAAAAATGTCTAAACTTAGGGTGGACAATGGTGGTGAATACTCATCAGAAAAGTTTAAAGAATATTGTTCACAGTTGGGAATTCAAATCGAGTATACAGTACCGCATACACCGGAATTGAATGGCGTTGCGGAAAGATTAAACAGGACAATTATAGAAAAGGCAAGGACAATGATATGCGATGCAAAATTGGATAAGAAGTTTTGGAACGAAGCCGTCTTAACTTCTGCATATTTACTTAATAGAAGCCCGACGCGCGCGCTGAAAGGTGATCATGATTGTTGCACACCGGCTGAATTATGGTACGGAAAAAAACCAAACTTATCAAAAATAAAAATGTTTGGTTGTGTGGCATACGTACATATTCCGAAGCAGTGTAGGAGAAAATTGGATGAAAAATCAGCTCGCAATATTATGATGGGATATGCAATCAACGGATATAGACTGTGGAATCCAATTCAAGGAAGAATTATTACGGCTAGGGACGTTGTGTTTAAGGAAGATACAGTGTACAGTCGACAATCGAAGAGTAACCGAGTATGAAGATTCCGGAAAAGGGAATGAATCGGAAAAAGATGACCCATCAAATGAAGAACTGGGCAACGAATCAAATGATGTCGAGGAAAATGATGGTGAATTGAAAACAGATGTGGAGATGCGAAGAGGTTCGAGAGTTCGGAGACAACCCGAATGGGTTCAAGACTACGAGTTGTCATCAAGTCTAAGCTTTGCTTTAAGTGCGGAAAGTTATGTGGCGAATGATCCGAAAACATTGGAGGAGGCAAAAGCACGTAGCGATTGGCCTCAATGGCAAAATGCAATTTATGAAGAACTAGCATCATTGAAGAAGAACAATGCCTGGAAGTTGACCGAATTACCAAGTGATCGACGCGCAATACAATGCAAATGGGTATTCAAAATAAAAACCAATGAAAACGGTGGTATTGATAAATACAAAGCTAGACTTGTGGCAAAGGGGTTTTCACAGAAAATTGGTTTCGATTACAATGAAACTTATGCTCCAGTTGCTAAGTTGAGCACGTTACGTGTTTTGCTTGCAGTTGCGAATCAGGAAGAATTGTTGATTCATCAAATGGATGTAAAAACGGCGTTCTTAAACGGAAATTTGAAAGAGGAAATATTTATGAATCAACCGGAGGGCTATTCGGATGGGGGACTGGTATGTAGATTGAACAAAGCTTTGTATGGACTAAAGCAAGCATCGAGAATTTGGAACGAGCGTTTTCATGATTTCATTGTTAGATTGGGGTTTCGACGAACGAACTCGGATTCGTGTTTATATGAAAAATCTTCGCATGAAACAAAATTCTTTTTATTATTGTACGTTGATGATCTCATTCTAATTTGTAACAATGTAAATGAAATTAACTTGGTGAAGGAGAAATTATCAAATGAGTTTGAAATGACAAACATGAATGAATTGAAATATTTTCTGGGATTCAATGTAGAACGTGATAAGAAAAATGGAATTATGAAGTTGAGTCAAAAACATTATCTGCTCAATGTGCTAAGAAAGTTTAGCATGGAGGAATGCAAGCCTATTTCAACACCTATGGAAGTGAATCTCAATCTAAAAAGAGATAGTGCTCAACGTACAACGAAGCCATACAGAGAGTTAATCGGGTGTCTTAACTATGTTGCAATGACTACGAGGCCAGATTTGGCAGCGTCTGTGGGTTATTTCAGTCGATTTCAAAATTGTGCTACAGATGAGCATTTCATGTATCTAAAAAGAATATTAAAATATATCAAAGGGACAATCGATGTTGAACTGGTGTATGCAAGAACACCAAATGTTAAAGTGCTTCAAGGTTTTGCGGATGCGGATTGGGCAGGTGATAGTCATGATCGAAAGTCGACGAGCGGATTCGTGTTCAAAGTGTTTGATTCGACGGTGTCATGGACTTCAAGAAAGCAAATAACAGTCAGTTTATCATCGACAGAGGCAGAATATGTAGCATTGAGTCAGGCGGCATGTGAGGCAGTGTGGTTACGACTTTTACTAACGGAATTAGGTTATCGTAACTTTGATCCGATCACCATTTATGAAGACAATCAGTCATGCATAAAAATTGCTGAAGAGCCGAGAGATCATAAGCGAATGAAGCACATAGATGTCAAACATAACTTTATTCGAGAAGTAATTGGAGATGGAAAAATTGTTGTAAAATATATTCCATCAAGTCTACAGGTAGCCGATATCATGACGAAGAGTTTGAATTGCAAACAGTTTACCGTTTTAAGAAGAGAGTTAGGATTGTTAGATTGAGGAGGGCTGTTGAATAATGTAATAAACAATCTAACATATCACGGTAGATAGGGTACAAGTAGTGTTGTCTCTTTCTCTTTGTAAGTCTTTAGTCTGCTTTGGTATTACAAAGAGGAAACATCTTAATAAGAGAAATAATTGGAAATACATTTATATAAATATATATATATAAGCCTGCGTGTTTTATTTAAATATAATATTTATCATTGTGAACATTTTGTTATATCCTTGTATTCAAAGGAATCGTTTTTGTCTCTTAAATCTATTTATAGGTTTTTTGACGTTTTGCGAAAATGACAAAAAAAAAATTAAATTGTCGTGAGATTTTTCCGTTACATGGAAAATATTAGGATTATGGATACTGATATAAACTATACTACTAACTTCGCGTGAAATATAAAATATATGTAGGGTTCTCAGCAATGTAGGAAACGGAAGTCAAGTGGTACACGCGAATAGAAATGGATGTAATAACTCTAGCTTGTGTACATTATTATTATTGTGAGTTTAATAAAATATAAAATATAAGTGATTTAATAAACAAGATAACCGAATGTACAACTACAATTAATTAGAATAATTTATAACAAATACGTTAGACTTATTAGTCACGGTGGTGTAGGGTCACCAGATGTCTTCTTTTTCGAGGACAAGTCCTCTTTTTTAAGCCCGATCGTTTGTCCTCTCTCTTTTTTCGATAATTAATAAAATGTCCTCTTTTTTTCTTTTTTACAATTATCTTTAGATTATTCGAAAAAATTCCTTTCTGTTGCAATGAATATTTAAAAAATTAAACAAAAAACCTACAAGCAAAGAATAAGGCTACTGTTATTATTAGTACCTACTAAATATGATACGAGTAGATAGTGTTGATATTGATTGTAAGTAATTTTAAAATTAACAATAAATAATATAAATTGTAATTCGAAACACGACATAAAATGTCTAAAAGAAAATGTACCTTCAATTTGCAATTAGTGCAAAGTGTGTAACATTAAAATAAGTTGTGCAAATAAGGGACAGTTGTTAGTTTGTACAACATTTATAGTAATATTAAATTAGCATTTCTTGTTAATGTTTAATGTGAACGCAACCTAAGTTTGTTAAACATATTATGTAAAAATATGTAAGCTTAAGCCTTTTTGAACATTTGTTGTAATAAAAACCAGACCAAATCTAGCAGTCTATCTAGCAAGTTGTTTTATTTTATTATTTTGATAATGTGCAAAAACTAATTCTTAATCATCGGCTCAAATTAACAGGTTATGGGATAATCGTATAAAGGAATCAACGATAATCAGGGAAACCACAATATTTTTCGAGAAATTACATATTTTCATAGTAATAATTTTGACTCGAAAATTCATAACGTCAAAAATGGCTGATACAACGAAGATACAAATTATCAAACTAAACGACGAGAATTATCAGGTTTGGCGATACAAAATCGAACTTTTACTGATAAAGGAAGACTTGTGGTCAATAATTACTGATGCAGCACCAGAAGATGCAATTCAATTAGCGGTTTGGAACAAAAGTGATGGTAAAGCTCGTGCACATATTGGTCTTTCAGTTGAGGACAACCAAATCATACACGTAAGGAATATAGTGACGGCCAAAGCGATGTGGGAATCATTACGGGATTATCATCAAAAATCAACTTTATCCAATAAAGTGAGACTTTTAAGACGGTAATGTCGGATGAGGTTACCTGAAGGCGGAAATATGCACGACGAATGTATCGAAGAATTAATTACTTTGGGTGAGCCATTAGCACAGACTCGCAGTTTCGTTGTACCTGTCAAGTTTATCGGAAGGCTACAGTGTTTTGATATCAGCTCTCGAATCACGTGCTGAGGCTGACTTGACGAAGAGTATGGTGAAAAACAAATTGTTGGAAGAATATAAACGTCGGCAAGATATCGAAAATATGAGTACCAGTGAAGAAAATGATCTTAAAGTTTACAAACAGGGCGCAAGTTTTGACATTTCCCAAATGTATTGTTTTTTCTGCAAGAAAAAGGGGCACATAAAAAGTGATTGTCGTAAATATGGAATTTGGAAAAAGAAGGATTCGGGAAACCAAAGCCAGAAACAGGCAAATATAGCTGAAAACGAAAGTGACGCAGTGGAAGCGTACGTATGCTTACTCGCTAATCATCATAATAAAGTACATATATCTGAATGGTGTGTAGACTCAGGAGCATCCGCACACATGAGCAGCGACGAGTCGTTTTTCGAATGTTTAAACAAATCCACGATGAATTCAGTGACATTAGCCGATGGTAGTAATTTACCAATTAAAGGAATCGGCATTATTGAATTCAGTGATTCAGTCACAAAGTTCAGATTGTGTGACGTACAGTTCGTACCTGGACTTAAGTGTAATTTACTGTCAGTTAGCAAACTAGCTAAAAGCGGTTGCACCATCACGTTTAAAGGAAGACAATGTGAAATCAACAAGAACGGAAAAACATTATTTATCCTTAAATCCACCAATGATGTCTACAAGTTGAATCAACAAGCGCTCAATGTAATTCAACCAGGAACATTGAAATGCATTCATGAATGGCATAAGGTACTTGGCCATCGCAATTTAGTCGATATAAGGAAAATGGTGGAATTTACAGCAAACATGAAGATAGCTAGTTGCGACCATAATGATACGTGTGAAATCTGTCTTCAATGTAAGAAAACCAGAGATTCATTTCCGCAAAAATCATTCACACCCGCAGGTCAGCGGGTAAATTAGATCTAATACACACCGACGTATGCGGACCATTACAAATACCAACACCAAGAGGTAATAAATATATACTGACTCTCATTGATGATCATTCGAGATATTCCTATATATATTTGTTAAAACAAAAATCTGACGTTTGCGGAAAGGTGATGGAATTTGTCAAAATGATGAAAACGCAACGGTATGTCACCTAAAGTAATTAGGTCAAACAGAGGTGGTGAATATTTGGATAATGAACTGCGGAACTATCTAAAATCAAAAGGAATTAAATCCCAGTTTCCAGTACCTAACACACCAGAACAAAAAGGAGTTGCCGAACGTAAAAAATCGGACCTTAATTGAAATGACACGGTGCATGTTGACAAGCTCAGGTTTGCATAAACAGTATTGGGGCGAAGCGGTGACTACGGCAAATCACATAATCAATCGTCTACCAACTAGAAGCTTAAAAACTACTCCGTATGAGATGTGGCATGGTAAATTACCAGATTTAAATTATTTTCATACTTTTGGAGCACTTGTATACGCACACGTCCCGAAAGAACAGCGTAAAAAGTTGGATGACACAGCTGAAAAATTATTCTTCGTGGGTTATGAGTTCGGTACGAAAGGATATCGACTTTTGGATGTTAACACACACAAAATTAAGATTTGCCGTGATGTTAAATTTATTGAAACCGATATATATACATACGAGGGCGGATTGAAAATGAAGCTACCTAAGTAGGAAAACAAAATTTTTTTTTGCCAAAAACCATTTATTTCTCAACATAGTCTCCATTTAATTCGACACACTTAGTAAGACGATATTCCAACTTTTTTATACCATCTGAATAATACGATTTCGGGAACCCCTCAAAATACGCGTTAGTTTCGATAATCACTTCTTCGTTTGAGATGAATCTTTGTCCTGCGAGCCATTTTTTCAAGTTTGGAAACAGGAACAAGTCACTAGGAGCTAAATCTGGACTATAAGGTGGATGATCAACCAATTCGAAGTGTATTTCACGTAATTTTAGCATCGTATCTAATGCTGTGTGAACCGGTGCGTTGTCTTGAAGAAAGAGCACTTTTTTCTTCTTTAAATGTGGTCGTTTTTCCTTGATTGCATCATCCAATTGATCCAATAATGCACGATAATACTTTCCTGTGATTGTGGATCCTTTTTCAAGATAATCGATGAGCAATATTCCGTGTGCATCCCAAAATATAGTGGCCATAACCTTGCCAGCCGATTTCACTGCCTTTGCCTTCTTCGGAGCACTTCCACCAGCTTTGGTTTCAGGTGTGTGTAGTGGTGGACCCACGTTTCATCAACAGTAATTAATCGACGCCAAAAATCAACAGGATTACGCTTTATCATGTCCAAACACCGCTGTGAAGTGGTCTGTCGAACTCGTTTTTGTTCGACACTGAGCAAACGCGGCACCCATCTTGCCGATAGCTTTTTCATATGCAAATGTTCATGCAAAATGTTGAACACACGTTCATATGATATGTTTACCATTTCAACAATCTCACGCAACTTGACTCGGCGATCATTCATAACGATATCGAGGATTTTCTTGATATTTTCTTCAGTAACCACCTCTTTTGGCCTTCCTGTTGATGGTATTGTTGCAGTGCTTCTTCGGCCGCGTTTAAATTCAGCAATCGAATATTTTACCATGTAATCTGACGGAGCAGACTCACCGTAATGTTTATCGAGCTTTTCTTGTGTCTCTTTCGCCGTTTTCCCTTTCAAATAATAGTGTTTAATCACTGCACGAAATTCGTTTTTTTCCATTTTTCAAGAAACACAAAAGTTGCTTACTTCAAACGACTACAACAAATAAACTAACCGATGAATTTGGGTGAAATTTTAACAGCTGACGTTTGACAGATCGCAATTTCTAAAAAACCAAAAATTTTTGTGTTTGTGTTGCCATCTAGCGCTAGGTAGCTTCATTTTCAATTCGCCCTCGTATATATAATCAAACGAGTGTACCATTGACATCTCGATCGACCATCAAACGAAATCAGCAGACAGCGATGAACACCAACTCAATGAAGAAGCATTTCAAAATGAAGATGATTTAGATCCAGAAGGGGTAGAAGAGCAACCTACACGACGTTCTACAAGACCAAATAAGGGTGTGCCACCAAGACGGTTAATAATGGAAATTAATAAGGCGACAAAAGAAATAAACTCGGATCCTGTTACATATGAAGAAGCAATAAACGGTCCAAATTCTGAAAATTGAACAACGGCTATGAATGAAGAGATGGACTCACTTCATAATTTTGGAACTTGGAAGATAACTAAATTACCATCAGTTGGAAACCGATCAAGAAGGTAACATCGTTCGATACAAACGACAAATTACCAAGCGTGGAAATTTAAAGTTGAAGAATAAAGAAAATTTAATTCAGTTTACAACGACAATTACTTACTTTCTGTTCACAAGTTTAGATTGGTCCTCATCAATGGTAACCCAGCTAGCCTTGTTTGTGGTTTAACAACTAACAGAATAATTAAGTTTAACAAATCGAACTTATTGTTAATTAAGTTTAACTCTAATATAAGTAACAAGTTGTGCCTAACCACACAGGCACAATTAATTCCACAACAAGAATTATAAAATAAAATAAAATAATAATATATTTCGACGTTATCAATCAAAGAAGATGGTCAGCGTCAAAGAACTCATCAAGACGCAACAGAAAACGGCGGAAAGCTCTCCAGTCTTTTTAGAAATTATACAAAAGACGGGGAGGAGCACAAAAAACTTCGTATCTGGAAGGAAGACTTGTACAAACGATACTACATATGATGTTGATGACGAAATTAGAAGCATACCAAAAGTTAATCCAAACCTAATCTACTTCCAAGAAAGGAAGCAAGTTAAAAGAGATTAAGACTTGTGAACAAAACAATAAACATCAACAGCTAACCAATTTATTATCCCGGCTAAAACTCATCATGAGGTGAGTCAGCGGCAATCGAAAAATGAATAAAAGTCACTGAAACACGTACCATTGCCAGTGATGTCAATCAACCAAATGATAGGCAACAACAACACAGCAGAGTAGAGGACAACCTCACATAGTTATTGCTCAATGAAACCGAACAAATTACTTTTGCAACTAGGCGTATAGAATATAAAACTAAACAAATAAATAATTTCCACCAATTAGATGTGAATTCGGAAAAATTAATAAAAGTAGACATCATAAAATTAAACCATATTAACAACCTAATGCAACAGACTCGATTATGTTTAGAAGAAAATCGGGTTACTCTTTATTTAACCCCAAAAACTTCAACAATTAGAAAGCAGCAGAAAACAAATGGATGTACTACGTGAAAAAATACTTCTTGTAGTAGCAGAGGAACATCAAGATACTCCTTACTTGTCAGAACAACAGTTTGACATAATGAGTAAAAATGTGGATGATGAAGTGATGGTAGAACTCTAAAAAGCTATACAACAACAAGCAACGCGGAAGAATCCCTTTACTGAAAACGGTTACCAACCTCAAATAATGCAACCAATCGAAATATCATGTTTCAACGGGCAATACAAAGAGTGGTCAGCATATCTAGAGAAATTATCATTTCAAAACCAAATTAATTATTCGGACTTGGTTTTTTAGGCCGAATAAAGCTAATTTTCAAATTTCATCAATAAGTGTAGTTATTTATATGTCGGCAATGACTTTGTAGACATAAATCTCCTTCAGAACAATATCTTTAGTTGATAATAGTTCTAATTTAGAAACTTTTACGAAATTTATACGTGGATAGTTGAAAGTGTTTTGGAAAGAAAAATTAATTTATCGAATCAAGAGTACAAATATAACCGCACAATTTAAGGTTAGTAAATAGCACATCTAAATTAAGCCGCGCAATCTAATAATTACTGTTAATCGTTATTCATATTATTATTTAAACACCAAATATTTCACATACCTGACTTTCATCAGAATTATAGTATTGCTGCTTTTTGACACCACCACTACGTGTATTGTGCAGACGACTCTTTTTCGTTGATGAAACCATTGATCGAAGGGGCTTATTGTCTTCAGGATCCGAATCATTTTCCTCATCGTCATCATCGTCGCTATTTGTTTCACCGTGAGCATTACCATGATCTTCCTCCACCTCTTCATCATCACCATCCTCTTCAGCCTCGGCAACAACCTCATCATCATCAGCTTCGTCGTCGTCATCATCATCATCATCTTCTGTACTTCGATTATTTAATTTATTTCTTGTTCGACTACCAATAAATTCTTCTACTTCTACTTCCTCATCCTCATTATTATCATCATCTTCTTCCACCTCTTCCTCATTATAATCTGTATCTACAGCAACTTCTTCCTCTTCGTCATCATCATCGCTATTATAAAATCTTTGTCGGGTTCTTTTTCTTGTACTAGTACTATTTCTACTATTATTACTACTATTACTATTATTTACATTATTTCTTATTCTAAGTCGTGACGACAACGATGTCGATGACGATGTTGATGGCTGAGGTAAACTTAATGGGTCGATCTCAATATTATCTAATTCGTTGGCACTCCGTTGATGTCGAGATAGGATGCGCCGATTATTTTGTCGCAACGATGATGGACCTGGTTCACCATAGTTATGATCAACTTCATGCGAAGCTAAATTTTCTTCGGAGGTTTGAATTCGAGATGCTAAACGCAGATTTCTCGAGGTAATGGTGGCTGTGCGTAATGCTGATGAACTACTGCTACTTGTGGTAGGTAGTTGACGATGATTTCGTCTGGCTGTTGAGTTGTTCCCGTTTAGCCCAGTCCCTGTTAAAAAAAAATATATATATTTTAACGTGCGTGTCTTTTTGGTTGAACAATAAATTATAAATCTACTTACTAATCATATTCCTTCGAGTTCGACCACTATTCGATGGCTCATTATCACTATCTTCTTCAATTTTGATCAAACGATTACGGTTAATTCGACTAGTTGATGCATGATTTCTTCCACTCTCTTCCACATTTTGTGATTTTGGGATACGCCGTCTTGTCTGTAAATAAAAAATTGCTTATTAAGCTACTTCTGATAAACAAAATAACACCTCAATACAATTAACTTACAGAATTACTGCCCTTTGACGAATTTAATTCTGCCTCATTATCATCTTCCAGGCTATCGGTATCACGACCCCAATTTAACTGGGCTCTTCGAGTACCTGCACGTGTCGGCCGTGATAAATTTTCTTCATCCGAATCCGAATCATTATGAGGGCGCCTGGTTTCCAAATGATAACTATGATCTGATTCATAACGATTGCGTGCCTTCTTTTTACTACTTCCAGGCATATTCTCATCACCACTCTCATTATCATCCGACGTTTGTTCATCAACCTTTTTGTTGTTAGTTCGCTGTTGAGACTGTGTTCTCCTTTGATAACCGCCACTTTCATTTCTATTTGAATTGGATTTTCTCGATTTTTTCTTTGGTGCATCATTTTCATCATCATCACTTGTTGCTGCTCGTTTGCGGCTTTGTTTCTTCGGCGTAGTTGGCGGCTCACGCTTCATTTCGGTGTCATCTTTTTTTATTTTTCGTGGTCGGCCACGTTTACCAGTTCGTATTATACGTCCACCAACCAATTTTCGATTCCCGATTCTCCTTGGCTTGTAACTATCTTCAGAATCATCGTTGCGATTCCGTCTTGCTGCCAAAGCACGTTGTTTTAGACTATCACCTAACGCGGCTAACGGTATTGCATTACTGTCTTCTGTGTCACTATCACTAGACGTTGAAGATGCACTTGAATCTGAATCTGATTCAGTACGGGTTTTTCCTTGACTATTTGTTAATCGGGGCCGACCAGGGCGACCACGAGGCCGTGTATTACTAGGCCCAGGCATCGGTTCAGTAGTCATTGAGCTAGACACAGCATTTGAACCGGACGCTTTAGCTGATTTCTTTTTTCTTGTGTATCTTGTGCGTCGATTTGTACCATCATCATTTTCGTCGTCATCATCATCATCATCGTCACTAGAACGCGCAACACCATTGGTAAGCGCACGTGTTGGGCGTTTATTTGATTTTTTAACATCCTTTCGGCGCCTTTGGGTTTTCCACGACAGTATGATCGGTTTGATGTATGTTTCAAATAGGGTGCTGAGCCGCAGGGTCATCGAATATATCTACAAAATAAGAAATATATAACATCGAATGAATAAACTTTAACCCATTGTACATCTAAAGCATATAGAATATATTGTCTTGAAACCGGGATATTTTATATTCTTTTAGACATCCAGGATGATTATCTTACCGCTAAATGATCCTATAACAGACACAGAATAGACATTCACGACGACACGAAATGAGAGCATGAATATAAACATAATTAATTCAATTAAATATAATACATTTAGAATTTAGAAATTACAATTTTATATTCATGCAAGAAATGAATTTATTCTAAGCGACCAAAGTTTTTCGCGCGATTTATAAATGAATAATGAAATAACGAATAAACGAAAACTATATCTACAATATAAAACCATAACCACTATATAAAAAAAACATTTGTTGGAATTACTTACTCTGGATCTTTTATTGGTATTATAATTCCGAGAATTTTGGAATATTAATCTCATATCTTTGGCAAAATCAAGCGGTGAATTATAATTTCCTCCAAGCAAATCTTCCTTCACTGTTAATAAATCCATTGGTGTATCAATCACTTGATTATAGTCTAAAATTTTAACAAAATTTGATTAGTATTTATTATGAAACGTTTTATTGGTTTTGTTAACTCATACCGGGATGCTCAATTAAATCGACTGGCTCTCTAAATGGCGTCGAATCATCACATTGCCACATCATTTCAAGCAAATCCCGACAATCAGTCTTCCAATCGCTCGCCGATTGCAAACGCTTAGATCTTCTTGAACCAGTCGTTCGCCTTGTACCAGTACTTGTTGACGGTCCCGGTTGATTTTCACTTTCAGACTCTGACGATCGATATGTATCCACCAGCTGATGATAAACTGCTCCCACATCAACATCACCTGGTTCACGAATAATGCGTAAACATAAATCCGTAATGATCCGAGCATGCTTAACAATATTACTATGCGGTCTATTAAATTTCTCTGCATTCGTGGCCAAGTATCGAACATCAAATTGGGCCGAGGTAATTCGCCGATAAAAATGATTTTCAAATCTCGCCTTTATTGTTGATAAATCAATCGGATATTCGACAACATATGCATATCCGGGGTACGCATTCAAATCGACCGGAGCTAAAAAAGGATCGGCTATCGCTAATCCCATCACTTGTTCAAATCCATTAATAATCCTTCGGCAAGTTGCTTCACGATCACCTCTCGGCCACTCCTCAGTTTTTGGTTGATACAATGTTGCTCGTAACTCCTCAGGTAACACATTAACCGCACCTCCTATTTCATCCGGCAAACGATTTTCATCGATCGGCTCCATATCCCAAGGACTCATATATTCATATTCACCATTATCCCACCGCACTCTGAAGCACATAAATAAAGAATTTTTAAATTCCGGCGATAGCGCGACTCGTGATTCAATTTGACCCATCCACCAACCACTGCCAATCATACAACGAAAACGATCGCCCACCGACCAGCTGCGACTCACAGCCGTTTCAAAAGTTTGTCGTAGCACTAAAAAATCCAAAACGTCTGGCATATCATGATACTTAACTGTAAAACTAGTACCGATCAAATATCCGTTCCGATCAATTATTCCTAATTTTAAGCAACAAAGTCGCGGTGGTCTAATTTCATACTTTATACCAATTACCTTGCATATCTCATGCTCTCTCAAATCTACATAAGTCCATGGCTCGCAATTATTGCTTAATTTGTACACATCTTTACTTCGCACCGCCTCTAAATATCGTTGATGACCTTGTCGCAAATACACAACTTCGTCACCCATTTGTGGGTAGTATGGTGCTTTCCCAGGTATAACTTCACAAAGCCATTCGGGTGGCATGTAAGGTTCTGGTATATCACCATTTGGTGTTGAATTAATTTTTTTATTTTTAGGCTTACGATTCACACCATTATCACTTTCGGGTGAATAAACACGCCTTTGTGCCGGTTTCCGTTTTGACCGTTTCGGCGGTTCTAAATTTATGCCAGGATCGTCAGCTACCCAATCTGAATAATCGGAACTTTCTGTATCACTACTACTCGAACCGGACATCAATAAATTTGCTTCATTGGCTGAAGAGTCACTGTCACTACTGCTGCTACCTGATTCAGAATGTGTAGGCTCATGTTCTTCTTCGACATGAGGTTCACGCTCACGCACCGCCCTTGTGCGATATGCTGGCAATACACCTTTCGGCAATCGTCCGCGCCTTCTTGGCAATAAAGTTGAATTTGCTGATGTAGTTATCATAACAGGTCGGCGGCGCATTTCTCTTCGATATAAATCCATTTCATGTAATCCTGCCGAATACACAGCCTGTTTCATTGTTTGTAGTTGTGAACCTCTCATGGGCCGAACAAAAATTCTACGAACGAATTTAAACGTTCCATCACGTTGCCAATTTCCGCTGCCTTGACGAACCCCTTCCACATCTCCCGTGCGCCGTAATGCTATACGATGCCCACCTCGGGGGGAATTGTTATTAAGGATTCTATTTTGAAGTTGATTTTCTCTATCATTAATCGAGTCTGGCGCCTGTTCCTGACCCTGCCTGTTGGCAAGCGCTTCAATTAATCGATCTAAATCAGAACGCACACCTTCTTCTTGTACGACTTCGACTACTGGTTCCACGCCAAGGGCAATATTTGGTATTAATTGATCACTCGGACAACTTTCTCGACCAGGCACTAATCGTTGAAGTGCCGGTGGATGAGGATTACCATCAACATCGACCAAAAATGGCGGTGGCATTAAATGTGGCAAAGTCTGGGTTTGCTCATCAAGAACATAATGATTTGCATCACGAATAAGAGGGCGATAATCGGTATGGAAAAATAATTCTTTTGGCATAATCTTTAGACGTTCGTGTCCAACACCAAAACCGTACACTAAAATATGGCCATGAGAATCTGTAGCTGCAATCATTGTTCCATCTGGGGACCATTTAGCGTCAAATACACCACCATGACCTTGCCCTTCGATTTGATTTTGGAATTTTGCAACGGAAATTCCTTCCACAATATCCCACAAAATTAACTGGCCATCATGCCCCGCCGACAATAAAACATTAGGATCTTTTGGATGTGACTCTAAAACGTATAATTCATCGGTGTGACCTCGCAATACTCGATATAATTGTCCTGAAATGGCATTCCATATTTTAATGGTAAAATCATTTACCGCAGTGATAACCCATTTGTCTGAATAATCCCACGATACCATAGTAACTTTTAGTTTTTTATTTTCATCATCCGGTTTCGGACAGCTTGGCAAACGATCACTCATACTTAATTTGAGTGATTTCCATTGTTGAGATTCAAAGTGCCATACATAGGCCGTTCCATCTAACCCACCCGATATAAATCGTAATCCAGTGTGCGCCCATTGTATTGAATCGACGGTATCTGAATGAGCTTCCGTTTCTAGAATACGCTTAGGACCATCTTCGGACATAATGTAAACACGGACATAATGATCAGCAGAACCCGCGGCTAAAAATTGACCTCCTGGTGAAAATGATGCACAAATCATTTGAGCTTGACCCGGGCGCATTTTTTCGTGATATTGTATTGGTTTCGATGCAAATCCTGTTTTACCACCACGTTGTGTAGTATACTGCCAAAATGCAACCGAACCATCTGTGCTCGTACTAACTAAATAACGAAGATCACCTCGCGGCGATGGACAAAAATTTACGGACGTTATCATGCCCGTGTGAGATAGTAATACCGCTACAGGTCCGGTAGTTTGTAAATCCCAAACTCGAATGATACGATCTAGGGACCCGGCGGCCAAAAGAGTATTATCTAAATTGATTGCAATATCAGTAATTTCAGCGGATGCTCCACGGAATGTGGCTAAAAGTCGACCATCTACAGCGCTCCATAATTTTACGAGTAAATCATCAGCACCCTAAAAATAAAATTAAGATTAATTTACAGTTCCTCTAAAAGAATTTAATTTGTTTACTACTTACAGTGATTATATATTTTCCAGTTCTATCAAAGAGCACACAATATACGGCCGATAAATGACCCAATGTGCGCCTTAATAATTGCTGTTTCTCGTAAAAATTTGGTGGTATAGTTAGCCGGCGTACTAATGGTCCCGAACATTCTCGTCCAAATAGTACCTTTACCAAATTATTAACATTTGATTTTCGATTAATACCGTCAAATAACGGTTTTGCATTTACTCGTGTGCAATAATCCCGTAATGGCCTTGGAAGGCATATATTTTCTTTTGTACGCAATAAACTTTGCCTCCCAGCTCCAAGCAATGAATGTATTCCAGACACACTTGGAGTTATTTCGCGATCCAATATAGGACCAATGCGACAACATATTTCTAATAAATGGTGTGCCCCAATGTGTGAATATTTCTTTTCCTAAAATGAGAGAGTAAAAAGATATTTAATTATTTCCTAATTTTGAGGGTCTAAAACATGAGCCGTTGTGTAAAGCAGTTTGGAAATTTTTTTGAAAATAACAAAAAAAAAATCCTAAGAGACAAGTCTAGATTGGTCTTTAGTTTAGTTATCTAGTCCAGCAATATTGAAAATTATGCAGAGGCTCTTTCTACGCAAGTGAGCAGAAGATGTGCAATCTTATTTTCTAAACACATATAATTTCGAAATACAGCAATAAATTATATAAAAATGTTAAATCCCAGACAATATCTCCCCATCATCTAAATATCAAGCTAAGTAGTTAGAAAATAACATTAAAATCGACCTTCAAGTTTTTGTTCATTGAACAAAAAGAGGCAAATATATTTATTTCATGTCCAACATTTATCTGATAAAAAAGGATGAACAACACAAAAAAAATCGCAATCAAGTAAAAGAGACGGAGCTATATTGATGCAAACAAATTTAAATGAGAATCAAATATGTTAGAGCGAAACAAAGTGAACAAATTTAGTTTTCTTATGAGGTCATTGCTTTAAAATAAATTAAATCGACACCTTTGCGTAAATTTATAAAAATACGTACAAAAAATTAACAAGGGAATAGGTACAATATGATCAGGATAACGATTTGATTACAAAAATTAAAAAACATAATACAAGGGTTGGGGTAAAACACAATGAGTATTTCATTACAATTTCTGTATAATAATTTAGATAGACAATCGTTTATGTATGAATATAAAAAATTGTCTAATCAATATTTTGATAACCTTTTATTTTCCTAGATGAATGAAAAATTAAAAATAAGAAAATACAAAATCCCTCATCCCCCTAAATTGAATTAAATAATGGGCTCTTACGTTTTGATTTCGTCATTGATGTATGTTTACCAGATTTTAAATATGGCGACTTGTTTTTTCTTTGTTATATATTTAATACGGGAAATGATTTATTATTAAATTAATTTAAACATTTTATTTAAAAAAATTAAATTAAGGGATATTAATATTTTTTAAATTAAATTTTAATTTAAATTAATTATTTATCATAGAGTTAAAAAAAAATCAATTTTTCTAAATAATTTTTTTTAGTTAAATAATTATTAAATATTATTAATTAAATAACTTTTAAAAATTAAATTTAAAAAAATAAATAAATAAACCATCCCCTAATTTTAATTTACAAAATATCACAAAGCAAACCAATTATGTATCGAACAAAAAAAACCAACATGGCTGAACACAACACTATAAATTGAATAATCAATTTGAACGCTTTATCTATTTAATTTTAACTATTTAAACATTAATTAGATTACTTTTTAACTATAATTATAATATAATTTATAAATTTCCAAATTTTATTCACTAATTATGTAACACCGTGATGACTCTAAATTTCACTAATTAACCATGAACCGTGGAAGTACATCATGACCCTTTCGTTTTAAAAGTGGCCTGTGCAAAAAACTGCCTAACGAGAACACATTTCCGAGGTGATTATTTACGTACAGAGGACTGGATGGAACAAGAAGCTTCACAAATTCAAAATGGCCACTGCCCTATTTGTATAGAATTTTATTTTTTTTACTAACTTAATTGGTGAATTTTATATGACTTCGATCATGTCTGCGGCACAACTAACTGGATTTAATGAAATATTGGGCAGATTTTGTAAAAAAAAAAAAAAAAATACTTTTAATAAACCATGGACTAACCTAGCGCTGTCACTGACGCACACTTCTACACATCGGTTAACTATATACAAAATTGGAATATTACCCCATTTGAAAGACACTTTGTACTAAGTAGTTAGTTGGTCCAACAACAAAAGGGTTTAACGTAAAAGGGTACTTACCAATTCTTCATAGGTTTGATCATGTTCGCGTCCCTGCCAATCAATCCGCTTGGGCAGTACCTGGAAGTAAAGAGATACAAAATGGAAACAATTTCACTAACGTCCACTATTATTTAATGAACTTTTATGATTATTTTTGATAAAATAACAACAATATTATTATTTAAATGTCATGAATTTGACAGCAAAGAGCACGTGGAAAACATGTGAGATAATTCTAATAAACAATATTTTGATTTTTCAATGAATTTTACTCCTTAAAAATTGTTGAAACACTCGAATATAAACAAAAAAATCATACCTTATGTTCCTCTAGTTCTTTGACTAAAACCTAAAAAAATCAATAAAAATTTCGATTAATATTAAATCTTTGTATCATCCAGAATCAATTTAATTACCTTTGCCGTTTCTTGTAGCGGGCTAATTGTTAAAAATTTGGAAATCAAAAAATATAATTCTGAAAATAAACAAGACACAAAACCTCCATTACACAAAAAAAATCATGTACAATTTTTTTTTTTTTCGTTTCGTTTCATTTTCAAAGCACAATGAATATTTTTTCTTTCCATTCACAAACAACTTAATTTATTTATTTCTTATGTAATATAAATTACCTGGTGTTATAATATTTTGTTTCGCTAGATTATCTTTATCCATTTTATTTGAATTTTATTAAAGAAAAGCATTTATTTAATTTTTAATTTTATTTTAAAAACAAAGATTTGTTCAATTTCACAGTAAACATGTTAAGTCACCCGCCATATTGCTTTTATAAAACTGAAGCAAGAGTTGCTATAACATTTGCTGGGCGTTTATAGATTATTGGAAAATATTTTTTGGTAGAAAAATTGTACTAGATTAGATTTTGTGTCGGGCGTTATTTAATTTGAATTATTTTAAATTATTCAACGAGCATATGGCTGTTATTTACGGGGATGAAATTTTGAAATTATCCAAGGTAAGGATAACGTGGCTGTTTGTGATCTTGCTTGCAATATTTTTTTCGATCTTGTACTTTGGCGTACTCTGTTCTGAATGAGCTTTTGCTCAAAATAGTAGGTATACCAAAATTATTGTAAATAAATATATATATAAACAAATTATATTGTTGCTATTCTTACTAATAAAAATTATAAATTAATATTGAATTATTGTTTGTAGTTGAAAATTAAGGTAAAATTTAAAATTACTTAATAGGTTATTTATTTGTTAATTAGGCCAAATCCGGTATACAATTTAAACGAAAATACGCCGCATCAATCGTTGTCTATTTACATTTACCTTAAAAACCAAAGTATTACGATAAATTATTTATTTGGAATTGTTAACTTCGCCTCAATATCTGAGGATATGCTGAAACCACTTATAAGTAAAACTGCCATAGAATTCCCTTCATACTATCATAAGTTACTTGAAAAGTTACAATACAAAAAATTGGCCCAAGTAGGTAACGTTAATTAAACATACATTTTATTAAACCCTTTCGATGCTCCAAGAAAACAAATGAATCTGTGAAATATTCACCCGTATTATGATTGTCGAGTCGATCGACAATCGACACGACTCTGTGTTGCGTTTTCCTTTTTCGTATTGGTTTTATCAAATGACAAAACGAAAACGCAATACAGAGTCATGTCGGTTGTCGATCGACTCTTGAATCATAATAGGGGTGATTATAAAATTAAGATTTAACATTATTTAACGGAGAAATTCGAGCAGATCAAATGAAAATTTTTAAAATTAGATAAGAAAGGTCTTAAAATTCAGTTTGGGATTTTATATACATATGATGTATTTCGCTAGAAATATCTTCACAATTAAAATGCATCGAACTTGGATGATGAACAAAACGAAAGTTATGGGAAAGAACAAAACGAAAGTTATTGAATGTGCTGTTTTGAAGTTAAAACATTTTATAAAGTGGTTTATATAGTTCGTCTGGTGAATAAAAATTGAAAGTTTCTCACGATTGCGATCAATTTCCAATCAAACAAAATTATCCGGTTCATTTATTTTTACCTCGAAAGTCGCTTGAAAATCATTAAGTACAATTTTTAGTGCTTCTTTATTTTGGGCCATGACCAGTCCATCATTAACATAAAGTATTAACAGTACTCTCGCATTATTGAATGGTCCTCGATAAGCACAATTGTCAGCATTACTTTGAACAAAGAAGTATTTGCTCAAAAAGTGTGAAATGTATTTCAACAATGCGGAGTTTCTTTCAAACCATACAAAGACTTTTTCAATTCAATTTACGTACCATTTTTCAGTTGATATCTGTCCCATCTGGTGGGGGTCAAATAAATATCTTCCTGTAACTCGCCATATAGGAATGTTGATTTTACATCGAACTGCATAATTTCAAAATCATTTCATGCTGCCAAATAGAGGAGAATCTTATTTAATTGAGTCAAAACGTGTTGTCGGTGCAAACGTTACATTGAAGTGAATGCCCTGTATTTGTGCATATAATAGTTCGTTTACCCTGGTGGTAACTTAACGGAATGATAAGAAAGGGCCAATATAGAAGGGCCGAATTTTAAAGGGCCGAATTTCAAAGGGCCGAATGTGTAGAAGGGCCGAATGTGTCCAAGGGCCGAATGCCGAAGGGCCGAATATTGTTTTAAGGAATATTTTGTAAATTTTTTTATTAAATATAAATTAATTTCTTATGAATTTATGTATTTTATTATGTTTAATCTTTGGATAGGTATAATTTAAGTAGAAATTTTGGAAATTTTGCCTTAAACTGTAATTTGTCTTTATAATTATATAGTAAATCGTTTGGAGTATATTTGACATCACTAAATCACAAGAAATAATTTTATTCGTCTAACTAGAATTTTCCTTCACTGTAAAGAATAAAAAATGGTCTGAGCCGTCAGATCAAGGAATAATAAGATTAAGAGATTTAAGAAAAACAAAATGAATTTACCATGAACCTACCTATATACATACGTCTATATTATCAGAAGGCTGCCATAGGGCCGAATGTCACAGGTCTGGTGCAATGTTAAATATAACCGAATTCTACGTGCCCGTATCCGATGTAATTGAAATGGATACATTCTAAATTAAAATAAAATAATTTAAATTAGAAATTTTTCTAAATTTAGAAAAAATAGATATATGCCTTATATCGGAGAGCCATTTGACAAAAACATCATTTATTAAAATACGTAATTATGAATGTCACCATGCTGTTCACCCAGGAGGAAACCCCAGAGGGGGATCAACAGAAATAGTGAAAAAGAATCTCAAACACGATGAAGAACCTAGTATAGAAGAAGAAAGTATGCAAGTTAAAACCATAAAAGTTGAAACTAACAATAATAATGAATACAGTATTTCCTCTATCTACTGCCCTCCACGCTATAATCTAAACAAAGAAGATTATAATAGACTCTTTAGATCACTAGGATCCAATTTTATTATTGGTGGTGACTTTAACGCAAAAAACACCTATTGGGGATCAAGACTTACAACCCATAAAGGGATGACGCGAAGAGCTATTCGAAGCCGGACGAATAAATAACTGCGAGTTCCACTCTGGAGGTAAACCAACATACTGGCCTGCTGATATAAATAAAATACCAGATCTCATTGATTTCTATGTAACGAAAGGGATCGTCGAGGATTACATGTGCATCGAAAACAGCGAAGGGATATATTCCGATCATACACCTGTTATCATGACACTCAGCACAATGATAATTAATAAGGATAACCTGCCTAAATTAACAAATAATAGAACTAACTGGGACCTATTCCAAGAACTAATTGAAATGCAAATAAATCTACGAGTGCCGGTTAAAACACCGGTACAGTTGGAAGACGAACTAGAGGTATTTAACAGTACTATTCAACAAGCAGCATGGGAAAGTTCTCCTGCTAGTCACACCGAATCCCGTAGGAATCAAAATTATCCTATTGAGGTCAGGGAGTTAGTTAGAGAGAAACGGAAGGCAATAAAGACCTGGCACAGGACACGCGCCCCGGAAAACCAAAAAGTCCTCAATTTTCTATGCAATAAACTAAAACAACTTATAAAAGAAATTAAGAATGAAACTATTAACAAGTACTTAAATGGTCTCACCGAACATAAAGATACTGATTACTCTCTTTGGAAAGCAACAAAGGGATTAAAAAAAACCAAAATGCATGTGCCGCCTATTAAAAATGGGGAAGGAACCTGGGCCAAAAGCGACAAGCAAAAAGCTATTTTATTTGCGGCTCACTTGGAAGACACCTATCAACCGTTACCTAGGCAAACAGCAGATGAAAACATAATAACAGTTAGCAAAATGGATGAATATAATATTCGATGTGTAACATTACAGGAATTAAAAAATGAGATCAAGTGTAATTTGAACGCAAAAAAAACTCCAGGATATGATTTAATTACTGGACAAGTCGTAAAAGTCATTCCCGAGGAGGGACTACGAAAATTGGTTCAAATTATCAATGCTGTCTTCAGACTAAAATATGTCCCACGGCAATGGAAGATTGCTGAAGTAATTATGGTCCCCAAACCAGGCAAACCAGCGAACGATAAAAAGTCGTACAGACCGATTTCACTACTTCCTGTAAATTCAAAATTATTTGAAAAATTACTGCTCAAGAGACTCAAGCCAATAATAGAAGAGAGAAATTTGATTCCATCTCACCAATTTGGATTTAGAGAAAATCACTCTACGATAGAACAAGTTCACAGAATAACGGATATAATCGAAGACTCACTTGAGAATAAGAAGATATGCTCCAGCATCTTCTTAGATGTAGCACAAGCTTTCGACAAAGTTTGGCACCAAGGACTGGAATTTAAATTGCATCGAGATCTACCTAAGCAATTCTATCAAATTCTTAAATCTTATATCGCAGACCGACATTTCCGTGTAAAATATAACCGAGAGTACTCTGAACTAAGGAGAATATCAGCAGGCATACCACAGGGTAGCGTACTGGGTCCTATTACATCATGTACACCAGAGATATGTCAAATACAGAAGGTGCCACCATAGCAACATTTGCAGACGATATAGCTATTCTGGCCACTGGAAAGTGTATATCAGAAGCAACGACCAAACTTCAAAAAGCAACCGACACAGTGTGTAGTTGGACAAAGAAATGGCGCATTAGCCTAAACGAAGCAAAGTCGGTTCACGTAAACTTCACAAACCAGAAAGTTAACTGGATTCCAGTGAAACTTAATTTAAGGCCGGTTATTGAACATTAAATATAGGAAAATGTATTGACTAATAGGTAGAAACTCTGAGCTTACAATACATAACAAATTGCTATTATATCAGCAAATACTTAAACTAGTATGGACCTACGGTATTCAACTTTGGGGTTGTACCAAGAAGACAAATGTACAAATGATTCAATATTTTCAAAACAAACTGCTGCGTGGCATTGTAAACGCACCATGGTACATTAGAAACGATACCCTCCATAGGGACTTAAACAGGGAATATGTAAGTGAAGAACTACAAAATCATGCGAAGAAACACATTCAGCCGATATCTCGGCACCAAAATGCAGACATACGAAGTTTGTTGGATACCAGTAATGCAGTAAGAAGACTTCAAAGGCAGAAACCTTTGGAATTGGGCAGTTGTATTTAATTAGGATAGAAAAAAATAATTACTATGCAAATTCAAACGGGAGTAATCATTGGGCTACTGCCCGTCAAATGTGAATCTTCATTTAAGAAAGATAAATTACTAAATGATTTGTAAATCAGTTGTAATATTAAATAAAGGAAAAAAATAAATCACAAAGAAATAATTTTATTCGTCTAACTAGAATTTTCCTTCACTGTAAAGAATAAAAAATGGTCTGAGCCGTCAGATCAAGGAATAATAAGATTAAGAGATCTAAGAAAAACAAAATGAATTTACCATGAACCTACCTATATACATACGTCTATTATCAGAAGGCTGCCATAGGGCCGAATGTCCCAGGTCTGGTGCAATGTTAAATATAACCGAATTCGACGTGCCCGTGTCCGATGTAATTGAAATGGATACATTCTAAATTAAAATAAAATAACTTAAATGAAATAAAAATAAAAAAACACCTAATCACTCAATCAGTCTAGGAATAACAATTTATAACTTTTTTCAAATAAAACAATTTAACAGAATGAAATATTCATATTTACGGATAATAAAATCAATTATATAAAATAAAAGAATTACCAAAATACGTAATGTTGTAATTTATGATTATGTAAATGGACACATCAATAAAACTCTTTTTTGTAGGTCCACCCTTGAAAACTTCTAAAAACAAAAAAAAAATCGGCCCTTCAACCCTTTGACATTCGGCCCTTTGACACATTCGGCCCTTCGACATATTCGGCCCTTCGACCCATTCGGCCCTTCGACACATTCGGCCAATCGACCCATTCGCCCCTTCAACATTCGGCCCTTCGAAATTCGGCCCTTGTTACCCATTCCAACTTAACAACCTCCCAAGTGTTATGTTCTTTTTGAGTGCATTTAATTCATCTTGTATTGACTTCGGCCAATTTTCCGCATCTGTACATGATATCGCTTCCTCATAAGATGATTGTTTCGCGATTGTGTAACTTGTAGCCGGCATTATCTTCACTATTTATTGACTGCTGTGGTTGTTGCTTCATGCTCCACTAAATCATCTTCTACATTTCGAATTCCTTTAGTTTTATTATTTTCGGATACTTCTAATTGGTTTTCGTATTTATTTGATTGAGTACAATCATCATCAGGATTTTCTTCTGGTATTTTAATCTCAACCGTATTTCTTCTTGAAACCTTCTTTATCATAAAGACGATAATTGGTAGAATTTCCGTCGTAGCCAACAAACATTAGTTTCTTGCATTTTGGATCCAGTTTTGTGCGAAGCTCTTTGGTTATATGCATTTATCCCCACATACAAAAGTTTTCGTGTGGTTTAATAAACGTTTTTTACTAGTCCATAGTTCAGATGAAGTTGAATCGAGTGTGTGAGTGGTTGGAATGCGATTTAAGATATGTACTGCATTGTTGATAGCTTCACTACACAAATTAAATGGAACGTCCTTTGTATACAGCATTGATCATGCACTCTCCACAATAGTTCTCATATCTCGTTCCGCTCTCCCATTATGTTTGGGTTTATAGGGAGCAGTTGCTTCCATAGATATTCCATTTTTCGAAAGATACTATTTGAAAGCCGTGTTACAGTATTCGGTCACGTTATCAAAGTGTAAACCCTATGGTGGTGAACTAAACTTATTGCGTAAGAGAATGATAAATTCTTTGAAAGAGTCAAAAGCATCTGATTTGTGTTTAATGAAGAAAACGACACGATGACCGGAACTGTCATCTTTGAAGAGAATAAAATATCTCATTCCACCGACTGATGGTTGAGACATGAGACCACATACGTCATTGTACAAACTCACCGGGTTTGGTTTTTCTGTTTACAACTGCTTTCAACGGTAACTTGTGGCCTTTTCCATAAGCACTTGCCTCACAGAAAAACTTGTTGATGTTGTTGATACTGACATTCTTAATAATTCCCTCGGTTACCATTTCTTTCAACGCTTGCTTGTTGCCGAGTCTCTCGTACCACAATTTTATGTCTACACTTGTCGTTGCATTCGCTTCAGAGACAGATATTGTTCGAAATAACATTGTTGGTTCTTTTCTTTAATAATATTCATGCCTTTCGCCGTTATTAGACCTTCGGAAAACAAATTTTCCTACCATGTTTCACCAATAAGTTTTTGAATTCTTAAGATACATTTTCCTTTAGCCGCTAGACCTTCATTATTGCCGAGTTTTACAGAAACGTAATCATCCATGCATGGTTTCAAAAATCGAGAGGTACTCAGGTTTATGTGTCATATGAGCAGATGCGCTGCCATATATTATCCAATAGTCATCGTTGATTGTTGATGTTAGTAGCAAGCTATTTTCAACAGTCGAATAAGCTATGACATTTGATGGTGAGTATTTTTCTTTTGAATCATTATATTTCTTTTCTCCTCGATTTTTCTTTGGAGCCCGACATTTACTAGCAAAGTGCCCCTTCTTTTGACAATTACAGAAGGTTACTCGAGGTCAGTTATTTTGTTTGGTAATTATCTCATATGACGATTTGCAGTTCTCCATCAACGTAATTTGATTAAGGGCGGGGGTTAACGTGAACATGGCGTTCGCGTCATCCTTAATCTTTGTTCCATCTTATTTATTTGGCTTTTCTGCATCATTATTCACAATGTCTTGTAAACGTTTTGCTCGCAATGCACAGGTGCACAGGTGATCTGGAACTTCCATTGTCGATCATTTTTACCGTCGAATTTGTTGGCATTCATTATATATGTATCTATTTGAAAATGACTGCTTTTCTTTTCGAATAGCAGAAAATAAACTTCAATGCATTTATTATAATTTTAGAAATCACAGAAATTCACGTATTTCAATTTGCTTTTCATAACGTTATTGAATTTTGTAATGTGAAATACATTTCGTTACTCGAAACTAGATAGGGTTCTAGTAATAAAATCAATAGTTCAGCGGAAATTTGGTCAAAATCGCCTTCGGCATCATTCAACATTAACGATTTAATTTATGTAAATTAACTACTCCTTATTTCCCACTGTTCCAGTTTCTTTCACGAGTGGGCAGCAACACTTCTTTGCTTAATATTTCGAATTTGGCCACGTATATTGTTTCTGTTAAAGGTTATTTCGATCATTTTCAATTTAATCATTTATTTTTTTTATTTATCAAAATGGTTTTGCTTTTTAAATTAATACAAATCGGTACTGTATTTTCATTCAAATTAAACGAACAACATTACAAAATGAGATATTCAAACAAACAAAAAATCTCCATTCTAAAGGAATTTATTAGTGAAAAAAAGTCAATTGAGGAAATAAAGTGGAAATTTCAAACACAACTTCAACAAGTATCGCCCAGAAGATTTACCGTATTTAGGTTGGTTAAGAAATTTAAAATATTCGAGACAGTTAAAAATCAACATCTAGGTCGACCTGCATCAATAAATATTCCCCAAAATCAAGAGCGCATATTTTCTCTTATTGAAGATAATCCAAGAATATACATTCGAAAACTTTCCAGTATTGCTCAAGTTTCCCGTACAAGGACACATAAAAACTTTCGAAATTTAAAGTATCGTCCTTAAAAAATCCAAAAAGTTCAAGAGCTTACAGTCACTACCTCACAGGTCACGTGAACAAATAAACTCAAAGATATTGGAGTAAAGAAAACCGCAGAAAACTGCATGAATCGCCGTTACACCCTCAAAAAGTAACTGTTTGCCTAAAGGTAATGTAATGGTTGTTGTATTATTTAGAGTAGCTTGATGAACACTTAATTCCAACACTAATAGGAATGGGACAAAAATGAATATAACGATGCATGGTTTATGCCAGATTGTGCTCGTCCGCTTACTGCAAATATGGTTTTAGATTACCTGCACGATGATTTTTTTTAATACTAGAGTCACTTTGAATCGCTGTCCTGACCGTTTTAATGAAGCTTTCCAACGCCACCGTATTCACCGCATTTAAAATCCTGTGACTTTTTTCTTGACGACTGATCTTCTCCTCAGAGTTATTCATTCCGTATATCTAAATGTGTATAAATTATAATGAAAATGGGGGACGTATCGTATTGAAACCTTGACAACCTGTATGAGCTCATGAATATCGTTTTGTACCAAAATAAAAACTGTAACGTTTTGTAAACAAAAATGCATGAATTTTGTTATTTCTTTATAGCGTTTCGTTACAAAAATGAATTCAATCTGTTGTTAATAAAATTAAAAATTATATTACTAATTAATTCTTTAAGATTTTTCAAAACTACTATATACACATATGTATGTAGGATCGCTATACATACTTGGTTTTGTTATATTCAAACTGATCACAATAAAAACACGTTCATACCGAAAATAATCTCTTTATTTTTAATTCTTCTCACTTCAACGTTTTTCTTTCGACTCCCTTTTGTTCTCCTTTTTATATGGCATCTCTGTTTTTTTGCAGTGGCGGCGTAATTTAGTATGGGTTAAATGCGACAGTGGCATTACTTACCCCACACTCGGCCATCCTTCAAAATATTCCGTCCCGGAAGATTCGGTACCTCCACTATCATACCATACCCAAGGCGTCATTAAATCGGCAGATGCCAAAGTTTTTATTGGTCCTTCGCCATCGCCTACCTTCCTAACATCGTATCTATCGTTCCCACCAAGGGCTGTTACTTCGTATGATCCCAAATACTTCGCTCGAATTTTCAATCCTGTCCCAAACTGCGAACGACTTATTGCTACTAAATCACCTATATTATACTGTGTAGCCATCTTCCTTTTCTGGTTAAAAGATTTTCTATTCTCGTCCTGTAGATTTTTTGTCTGCTGCCTAGCGTTTTCACGTAACTCTACCCTCTTGTCACTGAACTCATTAATCAGCTCTTCCTCGATTATTTTGGTCAAATCATAATTTTCTGACCTAAATATATCAACTCCAAACATAAGCTTAAAAGGTGTGTTGTTGGTATTTCGGCTAACCGTGGAATTTATCTGCTTCTGTAGAGTTGTGATTTGCTTATACCATTTTAAAGGTTCCGCCAAAGACAATTTGGTCAAGATTGGTATAATTATTCCATTAATACGCTCGACCTGTCCATTTCCCCTGGGAACTCCTGTTGTGATTTTTACATGCTGTATCTTTTGTTGAGTGCAATACTCCTCAAAATTATGCGAGGTAAAAGCCGTTCCCCTATCCGAAATAATTCTTTTATGGCTTGTTGCTGATCAAGTTTTTTTAACACTTCTTCTGTTGACGTCATTTTAACTGGATATATCCACGTGAACTTTGCAAATCCATCAACAACGACAAACAAATATTTGTAATTCTTTGCGGTGGATGGTAATGGCCCTAGATGATCCACATGGTATGTGTGAAGTGGAACATCAAATTTCTCGATGGGATTAAGGTAACCTTCCTGTTTTCCGTATTTTTTTGTTGCTAATATGCAATGTACACAATTAGAAATGGTTTCATTGATTCTCTTACTCAACTTTGGTATGCCATAGTCCTGCTTCGCTACAGCTTCCACTTTCCGTCTACTGATATGCCCGTTTTCATGAATGTTTTTTAGTATTTCATGTTGAATAATTCTAGGCATTGTGACCTATATGACTTCCGTTGACAAATTTAAACACGATCCTGTTTCTCAATAAATATCCATTATATTCCCGTTCTTTCAGGATTTTTGCAATTAACTGGCATTCCTTGTCTTGGCTTTGGGCATTTCTGATTTTTTGTAAAATCCCTTCCTCAATTATAAAGATGCTCGGATTCCTACTCAGTGCGTCGACGTGACGCATTGCACTCCCAGACCTATGTAGAACTTCACAGTCGTACTCTTCTAAGTACATTGCCCACCTGGCTATTTTGGCACATAAATCTTTCTTTTTCATCGTTAACTGAAAAGCTTTCCAATCTGTATAAATTTTAAATTTCAGTCCTAACAAATAAACCCGTAGTTTCTCCAAACATTTTATAATTGCCAGAACTTCTAATTCGTAACTGCACCGTTTCGCCTCTGCTTCTGTGGTTTTGAAACTTACATAGTACACCGGATGAAATTTCCGATCGTCTGGGTGTTTTTGTAGAAGTACACCTCCATATCCTTCTTTGCTCGCATCCGAATGCAATTCAGTTTCCAGTTTTGGGTTGTACATCTTTAAAATTGGTTCATCACATAACCTTAACTTCAATGTTTCAAACGCCTGCTTTTGACAGGTACGAAATTCAAATTTAGTATGCTTTTGGGTTAAATCACTTAAAGGCTTCGCGATAGCAGAAAAGTTTCCTATAAACTTTCTGAAATATCTAGCTAAACCGAAAAAACTTTGAACTTGTTTGCACGTTTTTGGCTCTGGAAAATTTCTAATGCTTTTGGTTTTTTCAACTGACGGCTTCATTGACCCATTTGAAATGATATGGCCCAAGAAATCAATCGAAGATCGAACAAATTTTGATTTTCCAAAATTTATTTCTAAGCCATTGTCTTCTGCATTCTTAAATATTATTTCTAATTTTGTTAAATTTTCAGCTTCACTGTTAGCCGCAACCATGATATCATCCATATATAGAAGCATAATCTTATCCCTTATCAATGGTTGAAATATTGTGTTTATGTACCTTTGGAAAACTGACGGAGCATTACAGAGCCCAAAAGGTACTTTTAAAAATTCATAATGCTCGTCCGGCGTAACAAATGCTGTATATTTTTGGCTACTATTCTTAACATCTACTCGTACATGAAAAAATCCGTTTTTTAAGTCTAATGTAGAAAATATCTTCGCGTCGTATAGATTTTCAATTATATCCTCTATTAACGGCAATGGATATCTATCTTTAATTATTTTTGAATTAATCTTCCTGTAATCGATGGATATCCTTTTCGAACCATCCTTCTTTCGCACTAAAACAATAGGGCTTGAATACTCGGAATTTGAATGTCTAATTATACCTTCTTCCAGCCACTGATTTATTTGCTTGTTAACCTCATCTTTTTCTACTTGAGGCAACCTTCTCGGATTTTGATATACTGGTGCTTCGTCTTTGAGCGTAATTTCAAGTTGTACGCACGACTTTGCTGTTTTTTTCGGTGTATAATTATTTATTAAAGTTGTAATTCTTTGTTTAATGCTAGAATTTTGAATATCTGCTATGCATTCCATTTCATTTTCAATGGTAAAAACTGACGCCTCAACGACATTAATATCGTTCTCTGGAATGTCATGACTTTTTTTAACTTTCCGTAATGTGACTTCTCCATTGATTATGTTTACTTCAACTGTGTTTAGTAAATCCTTACCAATAATTAAATCGTGGTTCATAACAAAATCATCCACAACATAGCAATACAGGTCGAATGACTCGCGGTCGATTTTTATCGGTAAACTTAAACAGCCATACATGTGTGTAATTTTCTTACCCAATCCGGTTAATGTTATATTAGATATATCCAATTTACGAAAATTACTTAATTTACCTAAGATTGATTTTCTGATTAGGTTTACATCGCTACCAGTATCAATTAGCCCTATGATAGAAATGCCAAACATTTCAACACTGACCTGCATACTACTTACTGCCACATGACCTACGTCTTTAGAAGTAGTGGGAACTAAGTCTAAACAATTCTTGGCAATGTGCCCAAAGTTATTACACTTAAAGCACCTGGTTCCTTTACTTTTATTATTACAGCTTTGCGTAATATGGCCAATAGCTCCGCAATTAAGGCAACGAGTTCCCCCGATATTGACTTTGGGTTTTACAAAATAGAAATTTTTTGTTCTTTGGAAATCGAGTTTATTTTCCAGTCTTTTGGCCTCAATAAATTCTTTATACACATCTAGCTTTTCTCTTAACTCACGTATGTTTTTTGCATCGTATAACACCATTTTATTTGAGCTTGAATCTGGTATTCCTGCAATAATATATGACACAAGGGACTTTTCATCTATTAAATTGTTCGCTACTTTTTTCATGGTAAAAATATATTCCAAGTACGTTTCTTGGCTTTGCTTTTTTCTAGATGATAATTTTCTGTGTATGTCCATACTAGATAGTTGAGCTGCGAATTCATCTTGTAATAATTCTTTCAGTATTTCTCAGTTATTTATCTCTGGGGATGCTTCTACCGCAAGCTTTGCCGCACCTCGCAAAAGTTTACGCAAATAAACATATTTTTGTATGTCACTCCATTTAAATGCCGTCGCACTAGCTTCAAAAACCGCTATCCACTTATCAACATCTTGGCCTGATTCCCCATCAAATGTCACCATCGATTTTTCAACTTCGCGAAGTGGTAGGGTATTATATACACTACGACCTTCTTGTCCATTACTGTTTTTAACCTCAGTACTTCCAGAACCACTCTTTCCGTTTACATTTTCTCCCGTCATCTTAGTACCTTCTATGAAATCTGACAATCGTTTCACTAACTCTGATTTTCTTTTAAAATTAAATGGTAAATTATGCTTCTTCAAAATCGTTTGTATTTGTTTAGCCGTTAGTACCTTTAAGGAATCATCCATACAAAATAAATTCGTATTCTGAGTACACTTTACCTTATCAACAATGTTGCGTTCTTTTCCTTTTCTTTTCAATAGCTTAAGTAAGCGTGGCTGTACAGAACTTAACCTCACTTTTCTTTATAAAGATACTTGGCTTTACTTTCCAAAACTTATCTTTTCGAACTTCACAAATATGCACTTCACTTTTCCACAATTGGACTTTTCATTGAATAAATGTTTATTTCTAAACCCGTCTCACTGTTAACATGTGATTATACCGCCAGGTCAACCCTTCGGAGCAAATAACCACACTTACTAAAAAAAATGAATTTAACCAATAAAAATTATTAATTTTTTATTTTTTAAATCGTTTAGGTTGAGCCCCCAAATTGTAGGATCGCTATACTTGGTTTTGTTATATTCAAACTGATCACAATAAAAACACGTTTATACCGAAAATAATCTCTTTATTTTTAATTCTTCTCACTTCAACGTTTTTCTTTCGACTCCCCTCCAGACCAGGGCCTAGATTCTGATCAAGTGACAAATGACAAATGACAATTTTTTGTGACTTTGTACTAAAATTTTAACTGCTATAAAATGACAATATAGTTGTGAGTTCTAAAATGCGATTCTGATGAAGTGACTTTTTCAAAATGTCACAAGAAAAAAAATGACAAATTAAACAAAATTGTCATTGATTTGGTTTTCCGTGACAAAAGTCAGCTGCATTTTAAAATAAAATATGTGTGAGTATATTTTGTTAATTTTTAATAATTCTTGTTATAAATTTTAATTGTTTATATTATAATTAAAATAAAACAATATTTTATCTATTTTTATATATACATAATAAAACAATATTTTATCTATTTTTATATATACATATATAAAAATAGATAAAATATTGTTTTATTTTAATTAAAATATAAACAATTAAAATTTATAACAAGAATTATTAAAAATTAACAAAATATACTCACACATATTTTATTTAAAAATGCAGCTGACTTTTGTCACGGAAAACCAAATTAATGACAATTTTGTACATGTACATACATATATGTATATACAAAATAAACCTTAAAATATAACTGCGGTAAACTAGAAATGCAACTGCTGTAAACTGCTGTTAATGTCATAACTCATTTCATCAGAATCGCAAATTTTCCGTGACAATATTTTGTACTAATAACAAAATGTCACGAAAAATTGTCATTTCATCAGAATCTACCCCCAGGTGTATCATAAACGTACGGTTTACGAAGACTTTGCTATACTAAGGTGTTCGTAAACGTTACACTAAAACAGTACGAATATAGTACGTAATGTGTACTTTTGTCACATGAGAAGTGAAACAAATTTGCGAAGACATTTGTATGTATTAGTATGTATAAAAGTGTTCATAATGTGTACGCTTAAACGTAATGTTTACGAACTACTTAAGCGTAACATTGACGAACGGTTTAGTGCGAATTGCCCCATTTAATTAGAATAAAACAATTTTTTAAATCTTATCTTTTATTTGTATTTTTCTTCAAGTGAGCCACAACACAAGACACAACGTGCCAAATTTGTTAATTAATCTTTTTCTGAAATGAAATAAAATGTTTCAATCATAGATGAAGTACTTCGAGTATTACTTAAATACCTTTTAAAATATTCATTACAATTATTTTTATACGATATTATGGATATAGTGCTGCTCTTGAATGCCACGAAAAACTAACAATAATTATCAGAAGTTTTTATATTTTCACAATACGACAACTTTAATTTAATTTGTACAAAAAAAATTGAAAATAAAACAAAGCCGCAAGATATAATTGACAGCACTGTGTATAGAGAATGTAAATGTAGTAGTGTATTATAAAAAAAGCGTTCGTAAACTGTTCGTACGCTGTACATTTTTGCTGTATACATTTTTGCGCCGGGAGGGTCCCTTTTGTAATTTAGTATGGGTTAAATGCGACAGTGGCATTACTTACCCCACATGTATGTATAAATTTCAGAAAAAAAGACTAACAACTTTTCGGGAATACATTACCAAGTTTTGCATTTAATAATAATAAATCTTTGGTACTGCATCAAAATGTGAATCTGTCGTTTAACGACATTTTAGGAACATGTGTTTAAGAACATCATTTAAAAATTAAGTTGTTTAAAATGTAATATGTAAATAGGAAATAATTTTTTAGAGGAAATTTAAAAATAAAATTTAATAAATACATACATAATACAATTTATGATTTGTTGTTTGAATAAAATTTAACTATTTTGGCAGGTCAACACCAAACGGACAAAACAGAAACATATTTTGAAGACAAAACAAAGACAAAACAGAAACTTATTTTGAAAACAAGACAAAACTGAAACTTCTGTCCACACTAAATGAAGACAAATTTTGACAGTTATTCCTTGTTCTCGTAAAACAAAATCAAACACAACAAATCATTAAATTTAGAAATAGTTCAGTTATTTTCATAAAAGTGTGGAATCAAAAATCACAAAATTAATTCACAAAAGTATAACTACTTCCTAACTATACAAAAGTATAACTCTATAATATGGTATATGGTATAACGGTCAAATCACTCATTTGTTTTGTTTTGTATTTCGTCCACACTGCACAGACAGCGCTTTAAAATGTTGCGAAATATGAAGACAAAAATAATTTGATTTTAATTTAGTGTGGATAAGGGATAGTACCCCGTTTGAATGGTGGTATACCTCGCTTGTTTCCATGTTAGTTTCAAACCGGCTTGATTTGGAGTTGGTGTTCGTGAAAACGAGGTAGGCGTTAGGTTTTCGTTAAGTCATTTTGTACTTAACGAAGCTAGTTGAATTGAGTAGAGTTGAAAATCAAAATGGGGAGACGAATTTACATTAGGGATTTTTATTGTTACCACCATAAAAATTGTAAATATTAACAAAACATTAAGAACGCAATACAAAAGTCATAAATGTATTTATAATGTACTTTGCTGTAACACTTTCAACTAAACCTAACTCACTTTCAGGGAAACGATCGACGAGATTTTCAAATTTAACGAAAACCTAATTTCAATCCAACCTAACTCAATCTCGTTCATGGAAACATGATACAGTCGAAACTCGATTATCCGGGATGCTTGGGACCGGAAGTTTCCCGGATAATCAAAAACCTCAGTTGATCGAATTTTTCAGTTTTATAAAGAAATACACAATATATGTACATATCTACAAATATGTACAATACAAAAACAACACTTACTAAAGATACATGTTAAACCGAAAGTGGTCTGACTGAAAATGTCCGAGATAAATTCAACATTAAAACGGCGGCTTGACTGAAAGCAAAGATTATTAACAAGAAGATCTTCTTGTTAATAATCTTTGCTTTCAGTTAGGCTGCCGTGTACATGTTGAATTTATCTCGGACGTTTTCAGTCAGACCACTTTCGGTTTAACATGTATCTTTAGTAACTGTTGCCAAAATTTAACGAAAAAAATAAAAATGAAAAATCCCGGTTAATCAATTGAAATCCTGGATAAACAAGTGACTCAAAAAAGTCGACTGTGTAAAAAAAAATCATGGATAATGGAGGTTTACGAATAATAGGATCCCGGAAAATCGAGTTTCGACTGTTCATGAATTTTTATTTTAACGGACAAACAAATTTCAATTTCTTCATTACCTGCCATCTATAAACTAACACCAAAAATATATAAAATGCTTAATGTAAATCCAACTTGATTTCTTCATGTCAACTCTGCGAATGTGAATGAAGCGATTGCTCATAAAAAAGTTTTTTCATCATTTTCATACATTCATCTGTAATCTGTCTGTCACAAAAGAAATATGATAAGAGAGTAGAGTTCATTAAAGTAGTTTAATTATATTTACTATTATTTTTTGTTTTAAATATACAGTTTATTTTTTTTTTTTAAATTGACGTAAGTAAAAATTATCTATGTAATTTGTTACTTAAAAAGATAGTTCAAGTTTTTTTCGTAAATTTTTAGTGATTTATAGTAAGGAAAACGTTGCATTGCCACCTCTTTGCATATACAACACAATGTCATGGATAAGAGAAAATTCCTTGAGTTGGTACGAGAAGTTAGCTGTCAATATAACAAAAGCTGGTCCCGTGCCATATCATGTGGCATTTATTATGGATGGTAATCGTCGATTTGCATCAAAACTAAATCGTAAAAAAGCTGATGGTCATTCAATGGGATTTGATAAGTTATCGGAAGTTTTGCAATGGTGTTTGATGATCGGCATCAATGAAGTGACTGTGTACGCATTTAGTATAGAGAATTTTCACAGAAGTGATGATGAAGTGAATACACTGATGAATTTGGCTAAAGAAAAATTCAATCGGTTATTCGAGGAACAGGATAAATTAAGCGAAAAAGGCGTTAAAATAAATGTTATTGGTAATATAGGGCTACTGCCAAAGGATGTACAAAAATCGCTAGCCGAAGCAGTACTAATGACGAAAGATAATACAAAGGTAACGCTGAACGTTGCATTTTCCTATACTTCACGTGATGAAATAACACATTCCATTCAACAAATTGTGGAAGGCGTGGAAACTGGAGATATCGAACCGAATGATGTTAATTCAGATCTAATCAATAATTGTATGTATACTAAAGGAGGCCGGGATCCTGATCTGCTGTTACGCACCTCAGGTGAAACTAGATTAAGTGATTTTCTTTTGTGGCAGACAACCTCGACCGTTGTATACTTTACTGAAGCCCTATGGCCCGAATTTACACTGTGGCATTTATTAGGTGCTGTATTCCTATATCAGCGCAATGTTATCCGGATGCATATTGTTAAAAAAATGTTAGATAATGGTAAAGAGCCGATACGTGACCCGAATAAAATTAACAAATTCCTTAAAAAAGTCGAAAAAAATAATCATACGCGACTTCTTAAACTGTCAAAAAATTCAAATGATTGATGGCGGTAACGTTGTTAAAATACTATCAGCATTCTGTAAATAAACATGTAAATATTTCTAAAGTAAATATATATTATATTATATAAATTAAACAAAAACAAATCTTAGCTAGACATTCCAAAAATTACATATTTTTTCTTGCATACATTCATTACAACTTTTAGGGCTGTTTTGTAAATCACTGTAATTCTTGTTTAACATAATCTTGAACCGAACGATATATATCAATAAGGGTATGTGTACCACAAATGAAGCTCAAAGAACCCACAACTTACCTAAATTTTATTAATAAATTCTTTACAAAAGTTGAAAGAAAAAATCGAACGCTTCTTACTATCGGAACCTTTAAAACAATGAAGATCTAAATTGGTTGGCTGATTGGCATTGTGCAAATAAAATAATAATTCTTATCTGGATCTTCCAAAAATTGTATATTTTTATTTTAATTTTTTAATTCCACATTCACTTGGGATTTTAGAGCTGCTTTATAATTCGTTAGTACTGGATTAACTTCGTTGAAAATGAAATCCGTGACTTGCTCATTGGCTAAACCAATAAACGATTTTGGGTCAAGTATTTCATCCAGTTGGCCGATGATTGGTTTAAAATAAGGGTCATCATTTATTCGTTGTATTAAATCATTTTCTCGACCAAATTGCTTAACTTGGGCCCCCGCTTCGTGTGATAGTACCCGAATTTTTTCATGACATTCTTGGCGGTCGCCACCAGCTTTTACCATAGCCATAATAACATTCTCCGTTGACATAAACGGTAGCTCCTGTGCAATATTACGTTCAATGATTTTTGGATAAACGACCATTCCTTGAGAGATATTCAACAGCAAGAGTAGAACTGAATCAGCTGATAAAAAAGCTTCAGGTATTGTAATTCGTCGATTAGCCGAATCATCTAAAGTCCGTTCCAACCATTGGGTAGCATGAGTGTTTACAGCGTTCGAGTGTAGCGTCATTAAATGACGGGCTAACGAACAAGCACGTTCCGATCTCATTGGATTACGTTTATATGCCATGGCCGATGAACCAATTTGAGTTTTTTCGAAAGGTTCCTCCAATTCTTTACGCGATGCTAGTATACGAATATCCGTGCACATTTTATGCACCGTTGCCCCTAAGCTAGCTAGAGCTGATACGATTTCAATGTCAACTTTTCTTGAATAAGTTTGACCCGTTACTGCATAAACTTTATCGAATCCGGCTAGTTTAGCCACCATCGAATCTAATTGTTTAACTTTGCTTGAGTCACCATTAAAAAGTTGTAGAAATGATGCTTGTGTCCCAGTAGTTCCCTTAACACCACGAGCACGTAAATCTTCAAGGCATCGTCGTAAGGCACGTTCATCCATTAATAAATCTGAGATCCAAAGCGTTGCACGCTTTCCAACAGTGGTTAATTGAGCCGGTTGTAAATGTGTAAATCCTAGTGTGGGCATATCTTTATATTGTGCTGCAAACTGAGACAAGGAGTATATAACGCCCGCGATTTTAGGTAATAACAAATCTAATCCATCCCTCAATATAATCAAATCAGTATTATCCCCTACAAAACATGAAGTCGCTCCTAAATGTATTATTGGAGCAGCAAGAGGACACTGCTTCGCATATACATGTACGTGGGCCATCACGTCATGTCTAGTAAGTCGTTCCTCTTCGTCAGCCTCTTTAAAATTGATTAACTCTATATTTGATTTCAGCTCATTTATTTGTGCATCGGTTATATCAAGGCCCAATTCCTTAAAATATATAAATTAACGTTTATTAGTAATTTACTCATAAACGACACCAAAAATTCATTATTACCTTTTCCGCTATTGCCAACCAAACCCACAAACGTCTCCATGTCGAAAATTTATTTTGGTCACTGAACAGGTACAACATTTCTTTGCTGGCATATCGTGAACTTAGCGGTGACCGGTAAATTAACTTATCCGCATCGACAGACATGTTTAAGAATAATGCTGATTTTCGATTATTATGAATGAGAGTTATTGATTTTATAAAATGATGTTAAAGACTTTATAACTGTGTCTCTTATACTTAAATAAATTAAACGTGAAGGGCAAATGTTATCAGTCGGCGGGACCAAATACTTGATCTTTCGTTATTTTTTTTTATAAATTCTTGTTGGTAACAAAATATTATTTATATCAGCTATAAAATTGTGTTTGATAAGAAAGTAGAATTAAAAAGTATTTAATATTAATTTTTGTTTTTAAAGTTTATATTTTTCTACTTACACAGAACAGAGCAGTTTTTTTAATAAGAATTTGTTAGGTTATGTTATACGTCCAAATCAGAAATTAGACAACATTTAGGCAATTTTTCAGTTCGGAATTTGTTCAGTTCGGTGATAGTTACAGAGTATTCACAATGAAAAAACTTTACCTGTGACTTTCAAGGTTGATTCACCAGATACAGATTTGTCCATTGAGCTACTTAGTCAAAAAAATGACAACTTGACGGAGTTAAAAATATGTTATCTCTCTTTTGTGTCCAACGAGATAAAATTTTTTTAACTCGGTTTTTATCTTCGTCAAGTTGTCATTTTCTTGACGAGCTCAATGGACAAATCTGGTGAACCAACCTTCAGGTTTGTATGAATTTTCAAAATTTTTTTTTTTTTTGGTTTTTAATCTATGGAATCTGTTCTGGGGCTCAAGGCACTCCCAACTCTTTCGCAGTTTACTTTACGCAGTAGTAGCCAAAAAGAGTACGTACGGCTATAGACCCCTATAAACCATCTGCACATTGCATTGGTTCATACCAACCTATAGCGCTGACATGAAGAAAGCTTCATACCAACCTATAGCGCTGACATGAAGAAAGGTGGGTCGCCCCATGGATTCTGCACTCTCAACAGGGGGTCGCAGTTCTGTTCATCGTCATCACCGATCGTAATCAGGGGTGAGATGTTGTAACCATCACGTTTTTCGCTTCGATGCATTTTCGATAGAATAACTGTACTGCTTTGTCAAAAATATAAAATTTTAAAACAATTTACTTCTAAAATACCGTTATTCTATCGAAAATGCATCGAAGCGAAAAACGTGATGGTTACAACATCTCACCCCAGATGATGAAAAATCCCTTTTGCATCCCGCCCTACCGGGATTCGAACCCGGTACCTCCTGATCCAAACGCCGCAGTTTTAACCACTGCGCCGTTTGCTCGGTATTTTTTTTTTCAACATAACGAGAAAAAATTTTTGTTCGTTATGTTAAAAATTCTTACAAACCTCTGGTGTAAGTAAATAGTTTTTCATTATAAATGTTCTGTTACGGCACTGATTTAAAATAGTTAGCACCGGCAACCATCTGAAAAAAAAAGAGCGCTGAATTTTTTGGAGCTCGTAGAAAGTAGCTATTTCGGACATTTATGTATTATTCGAAGAAGGTTTTCATTTAATTTTTGGAAACTAAGGACGAAGTCGTTGGTTCTTTCAAGCATTTCAAATCGCTTGCAGAAAAGCAAACCGGACAGCAGTTGAAAATCCTACGCACAGATAATGGTATGGAGTATGTATTTTAATAAAACTGACTCCTAACATATACGGCCGTATATATCTTGCAGCTTCCACAGATGTTCGTGTTACTCCCCGGCGGTGACCACAGGGCAACTAGCTCATCATTTGCAACAATTGTTTTTGATTGGATTGGTTAGGCTAAAACACGGCACTAAACAACTGGGCTGGGTTAAGGTGTCAATCGTACCATACTAAGAACCAACCTGGCTGGGGTCCAGTTTAAAAACTACCTCAGTTTCCAACGGTCTATCCGGATACCTGCCGCCCTCCGGATTATGTAGCCTTATCTATGCATCGCGCATCTCTGCACAGATGGATTTCTTATGGATATGATTTATTTAAAAACTTAGAGGCCGCCGGGACTCTTAAAAACCCAGAAACTGCGGCTGGAAGGACATCGGCTTCTAAGCCCTATCCTGAAAGGCAAGACATGAAGCGGAACATAAGCAAAAACATTTCTGTTCCCTCAAATACAACAACTGCTGGTGAGCTTTGACTGATAGGTCTGGTTCGCAAACATCAGGAATTAAGAAGGACGTAAGCTCATATAAAGCTGGTTCCTCTAACTTTTTCTAAAAAAAATTTCGAACAAATCTGGTCTCAGAGTACCAAATTATCAAACCAGAAGGAGGGTATGGAAAGCTCTTACGGGGTTGAAGGGAATACCGTTAGAAAATCGGGCGGTTAAAGAAAAGGAAACGCTCGCTTGGGTTATGATGATTACTGGTAATAAATAGAGTGGTTCCTCTGGGAGTTCTAAGGAGGAATCACCTAAAGATGCAGATGAAAAAAGGTCGAGGTTGTAGGAAACTGTAATCAGGCCGTTCAGCCTGGTTCTTAAGGACCAGCTGGGGAAGGTGACGATTGCCAAGAAGGAAGGTAAGATTCGTTCGTGGTTAGTGGCGGCTGGCATTTAGAATGGTACTCTGGCTACCACCTGCGATTCTTGTGTTTAATGGATGCTCAAAAGCGAAAAGTTGGAGTCATCCACCAAACAATATGAGGAAGTTCGGATACAAACCCCTGAGTTACTCCTTGATTTTATTCTTAGTGCGTTATATCACGCTTGCCTCAGGTATTATTAAAGATAGTTTGGTGAACTGGAAAGTGTCTGATGACCATTATACTTTTCTGATCACTGCTATCTTCAGTATGAATTGGTTATAGAAGCCATAAATAGAGCTATTTTTAGAAACAAGAGGAAACCGACTGAGATACTTTCAGAACCAAACTAGATAATTCATTGCTAGTACCGGTTCCAAAGTCCCCCTTCATAAAGCTATGTCGGGAGCATCTATTCTGAGTAGAAATTTAGGTAAACAAAATTTAGGTAAACCACCTTGGTGTCGAAACAGCTCCAAAGCTCTCGTCAAATATGCAAAAGGCTTTTTAGAAAAGCCAAGGAAAGAAGTACTGCTGCAAATTGGGACTGCTATAAGGAAGTCCTCAGAAAATACAATTATGAAATAAGAAGTGCCAAAATAGATGCCTGGAGGCCCTAATGTGGCAAAATACAGAGTCCTCGGAGAGCTACGCAAAGTACTAGCTTCAAGTCCTATTATCCCGAGTCATCTCCAGCGACCGGATGATTCTTGAACCATAACTAAGTAGTGCTGAATCTTTGGAGTTACTACTGATTACTCCGAATTATCGCCTTAAATGCCGAGTGCTATTATGGGTTCAGGCATTGAAAGCCGAATAATAAGCAGGAGGAAGATAGTCTGGGCAATTAACAGCTTTAAGACATACTTATCAGCTGGACCTGACGGTATCATTAATACGGATGTTCAGCAAGCCATTTACTTGGCTCTACTCTGAGGTAAACGTAATATTTATACTTAAATCGGGTAAAATCTCTCATTGCCATCCTAACGACCTTAGGCTTATAAGCTTATGCTCGTTTCTATTAAAAATAGTGGAAAGACAAGTAGAAGCTCACATTAGAGGCTCTATTGAGCTGGTTAGGTGGTTGAAATCTAAACATGCCTACTGTAAAGCGAGATCGGTAGAAACCGCTCTACACTCCCTGATTTGTCCTGTTGAGAAATCCTTTGAATTTAAGGAATACTCCTTTGGTAACCTTGCTGGATGTAGAGGGGGCCTTCAGCAATGTTAAACCGGTGGCGATAACTTGAGCTTCGCCGAGTCTGGGTGTGGATGAATCGCTCGTTGGCTGGATAGATCAAATGCTAATAGGCAGGATCGTGAAGGCTAAGCTTGACGGGTCTTCCATTAGCAGATTTGTAGGTGTGGGTACACCGCAAGGTGGAGTCTTGCTTCCCCTTCTTTGGAACTTGATCATTAATGACTTGTTACTGGACCGGGAGGAGCAGGTATTTAGGATGGTTGCTTATGCGGATGACGTTGCTATTGGTGTCTATGGTAAATATCCTTGTACCTTAAGAGACGTATGCAAAGCGCACTTGGTTTCCTTTTAAAGTGGATAAACAATTGTGGACTAAATTTTAATCCATGTAAAACTGAGGTGGTCCTATTCTCTAGGAAATATAAACTTCCTCAGATTGATCCTCTTACTTTAACTCCTGTAAAAACGCTATTGGAAAAATGGGGTCTTGAACCCCACATCGTATACTAGCTCTATAACTTAGTGATAAGCCCTATACTATGTAGGATTGTAGTTTGGAGGCCAGCCTTAAACAGTATATTATGTAGGATTTTAGTTTGGAGGCCAGCCTTAAACAGTATGGCCAACCAGAAGTTGAGAATTTCCACCTTGTGTATTAGTGTCGCACTCAGAAGCACACCCGCTCAGGCATTGGAGGTTCTTTTACATCTCATACCCCTAGATATTTTAAGCATTCAAATGGCAGCGAGTACAGCTAAGGCTCAAAACCATCTTTTGAGGAAAGGTTTCGTACTGATATTCCCTCCAGAGAGGACTGGCTGAGTGAAGAGATGTTGAACCCTGAAATTTTGAACATCTTCACGGATGGTTAAAAAATGCAACGTTTATTGCAACGTTTTTCAAGCTGAGTTAATTGTGATAATGGAGTTAGTGTATTGGTTGAGGTATAATGTAGTATCTGTAAGGGATATTCGCATTTTTACGGACAATCAGGCCGCTATTAAAACGTTACGAGCTTATTTCCTTACATCAAAGGTAGCCCAGAGCCGTCTCTCATCTTTTAATGAGATGGCAGATCAGTTCAGCATCCACTTAACGTGGGTGCCAGGGCACTTCAGTGTTGCAGGGAATTTAAAGGCAGATGAACTAGCTCGTCAGCGTACACATTGCCTTACTTTATCAAGTAGGGTAAATGTGGAAATTCCGGTTGGTACATCCAAACTCTTGCTTCAGGAAGAAGTAAAGCAACGAACTGTATAGGTGGTCCAATGCTACCTCGTGTGCTATAACTAAGCAGATTTGGCCAAAAAACTAGATCAGGGGCCCTATTCTCGAATTCCATATCCATTTTCTATATGTGGACAGCTGTCAAAATTCATAAAAATTGAATTTTTTCGGTACTAAAGGAATATTTACGAATGTGTATAAGCAAGTGGAAGAAATTCCCCATACAGGAAAATGTCCATGCCCCATGTGTTTTATATACGAATTAAAATTTCCGAACGTTTTGATCAATTTTGACAGATGTCCGCATGTGGAAAATGGATGTGGAATTCGAGAATAGGCCCCCAGGTCAGAACTGGATAGCTGTTAACACTCTGACGTCGCCATTATGATCGTGGGGTTATTACGGGACACTGTCTCATAGGTGAGCCTGCGCGAAGACTAGAAGCCTTCTCGAATGATTACTGTAGAAGGTGCGAGGATGTAGCGAAGGAAGAACATATACTCCACTTACTCCGCACCGGTCCCCGTATAGCGCAAAGCAGATGAACATTTTTAGGAGCTTCTCTCCTCAGCGACCGAGCGGATCTCAATAAGATGGACGTCAGGTGTATTCAACGCTTCGTTGTAACTTCTGGATGGTTCAATGAGTAGAGTTATGTCTGTGCGGGTCCTTGGGATAGCCACCTTAACCTAACCATACTTTTTGCGGAATATACTGTAAATATATTTCCGAAGGGTTCCACATCTAATGCCGCGGCTACACGAATGGAAAATGTAAACCAACGTTGGAGATTTGTCCAAAAAACCAATCGTGTAGACAGAAAAAAAATAACAAATACAAATGAAGGTTATATTGGTCCAACATTGGTAACCATTCGCTCAATAGGCGGTTTTTATAAAAAGATCAAAGGAAACTACCAACGTTGGAGTGTATATTGGTACTTCGTCTACACGAATGGTGAGAAAAAATGTATTTTTGAATACTTAACGGCAGATGTCACTAAATACAACTGTAGATGTCATTATATTTTATTATTTATAAACAAATAAATCCAGAATGGAATCTGACTGGTCGGCTGAGTTTGTGCTAGAATTTTTAAATTTATATCAAAATTATCCCGAAATTTGGGATTTAAAACACTGTCAACATAAAAATAAGCTCGAAGTGCATTTAAAGCAATATGTTTGCATTGACTTCCATCTTGTGAGAGATATCGTAATTAATGTATGACTAGTAGTGACAACTACTTAGTGATAAATATCAATATATTGACGATTGTAAAAGTAGGGAAAGCGCCTCTCTAAGGAAAAAGTTAAAATGAGGCAACAGCCAAAATGACATTTCTCATAAATGCGACGAAAGAAATTTTTGCAATCCGGTAATTAAAAATGTTTTTTATAATCCAAAATTGGAATTATTTACAATTATTATCAATCTGATAGGTAAAAATTGTGTTTACAGTTCAAAATTGGAATTGTTTACAACAATTTCGAACGTCAAATTAGCAGCTACCTCAGTTTAAAAATTTTCCTCTAGGTGGAATCTGTGATGCTCCAATCGTCAATAAATCACCAAAATTTATTATACATTGGTAGCCATTCGAAAAATGAACATTGGGCAAATCGTGTAGACAGTCAATTTTTATTTCACCAACATTTGACAAATCACATTGGGCCAATGTTGCTCGTAATTTTCCATTCGTGTAGCCGCGGCTACACGAATGGAAAATGTAGACCAACGTTGGAGATTTGTCCAAAAAACCAATCGTGTAGACAGAAAAAAAATAACAATTACAAATGAAGGTTATATTGGTCCAACATTGGTAACCATTCGCTCAATAGGCGGTTTTTATAAAAAGATCAAAGGAAACTACCAACGTTGGAGTGTATATTGGTACTTCGTCTACACGATTGGTGAGAAAAAATGTATTTTTGAATACTTAACGGCAGATGTCACTAAATACAACTGTAGATGTCATTATATTTTATTATTTATAAACAAATAAATCCAAAATGGAATCTGACTGGTCGGCTGAGTTTGTACTAGAATTTGTAAATTTATATCAAAATTATCCCGAAATTTGGGGTTTAAAACACTGTCAACATAAAAAATAAGCTCGAAGTGCATATAAAGCAATATGTTTGCATTGGCTTCCATCTTGTGGGAGATATTGTAATTAATGTATGACTAGTAGTGACAACTAGTGATAAATATCAATATATAAACCACCAAATTTGGTTATACATAATCAGCCATTCGAAAAATGAACATTGGGCAAATCGTGTAGACAGTCAAATTTTATTTAACCAACATTTGTCCAACATTTTACAAATCACATTGGGCCAATATTGGTCGAAATTTTCCATTCGTGTAGCCGCAGCTTAAAACGAAGGGATGCAAAATCTTAGAATTTAAATCCAAACTCCTGCAACAACTTTGGCCGCGATTCACACAAGTCATTTCTCTTTACCAATAAACCAGAGAATTCACAATGAAACAACTTTTTACTTTTGTCATAACAAAAATTTTTGTTAACTAATTATTCAACACGATTCAACGAGAGATGTAAACTGGGCGTATGGAACAAACATTTTGGCTGGTTATGTTGGAAATTCAAAAAAACGTGTCGAGTTAAAAATAAAAAGTTTTTGCATTGTGAATTTGTGAGGGCCAAGTTTTTGCAATGAGAATGCGCTGTTAATTTCACCACGGCGTAAAATAATTTTAGTATTACCACATGCGAAAACAAATTAATTCACCTTTTTTCCTCGCTACCCAGAAGCCGTCAAGAAATGTCAAAACTATGTTTTGCTTGATTTAATACTTTTTATTACTTGTCTCATATTTAATTATTAAAAAATATAAATAATATTCTATATGGAACTAAAAAGTGTTTAGTTTATTTATATTATATTAAATAAAGTTCATACATAATACAAGTGGAAAAAATGAGTTTATTTCGTAAACCAAAAAAGCCTATACAACGTCGTGTGTTTAGTGGATACAGCGATGAGGAGGACATAGAAAATAATGATACTGCATTGGGTAGCGGCAATCAATCGCATCGGGATGAGAAAATGCAGATAGACGACCATGGAGGACACGACAAATCGAATTCACATTCATCCAGTAGGGATCGTAGTAATAAAAAAGATAAGAAAAGTAGCAGCAGTAGTGCAAATCATATTAGTGGTAGTGTTGGAGGTAGTTCCAGTAGCACCGGCAGCAATGCCAAAGAAAAATCTCAAAATATAACAGCAAAAACATCCTTATTAAGTTTTGATGATGAAGGTTCGACATTGCAAATAATTATAGTGTGTCAATATAATGTTTCTTTGTATTTTCCGATTTTTTTTGCAGAAGAAGGTGAAGTATTCCAAGTAAAAAAATCATCACACAGTAAAAAAGTGATGAAAATGCTCGATAAAGAACGCCGAAAGAAAAAACATCATAAATCATCAAATTCAGAACGTAGCGATACGAGTAATAATGGCAATAGTTGCATATCTTCGACGCAAGACTATCACAGAACAATGTCGTCGTCACACGGCTCGACAGGAGGGAAGAGCGGTGGCGATAATCATTTTAATGATTTACAGGAATCTGATACAAATAATAAATTTAATAAACGGAATAAAAATGAAAATTCTAATTCTAATGTACAAACAGAAATTCGCACAGACGACTTTGTGGTAAGGTTATTATATTCAAAATTTCTTACCTTTTATTACCAAATTCTAGTATATCCATGTAAAAATATTTTGCCATACATTTTAAAATAATATGGGAACTATTATAATACAGTTAAAAATAGTGTTTTGGCAAATTTATTTTTTAATGCGCGAGATCATTTTGATTCGCACACACGAAAGATAAATTTACAGTAAAATTGTATCACTTTCACAACCCTCCTCGATGGTATTTATCACGTGTATGGGAAAAGAATCTTCAAAATTGTGTGAAATTAAAACATTTTTGTGAAATTTTTATATTTTATTTTATTCAATTTTTCATTCATTTATAAACGAGTTCAGGCTGATTTATTGAAATACTAATAAGCAGTTGAATTTCTTGAAAATTTGAAAGAGACAATTTTTTGTTAAAGCAATCTTAAACCTTAATGCCCTTTAAATTCCTTTTATACAATATCTTTACTTGACTTGGGCTTCAAAGAAATGAAACTTCAACGATTCGTATTTTGATGAATCAGCCAGATTTCATTTTCATTCATAATTCAATCATTTTTAATAGTTCTAATTAGTTGTCTTTAATTAGAGATCTATTCCGATTTGTAGCATAAAATTATCCATTTGAAATTATAGAGAACATCGCCAGCGAAATTCTCTATTTTTCAAATTAGCTGTCGATATATTCTAACATTGCGTTTATTTTCGTTGTTTTCATTCCCAATTTAATAGCTGGTCGTTAAGAAAACAGAGCCTGAAAATTTAATTCTCAATGGTCGGGCTGCATTGTGTGCTGGCCGTGATGACATGTCATCCGAAGAAGATGATGTTGAAAGTGAAACGGAAATTAAACATACTACTAGTGCGCATAAATTTAATCATCCGGATAATTTTAAAATGGTGCTTGAAAGTGGCGCAATTCCAGATGCAGCTATGATTCATGCAGCTCGAAAAAGGCGACAGGAGGCACGTGAACAAAGTAAGTTATTTCCCAATCAGCGATATTACAATTTGCTTACGATGCAATATAATTTTTAGGTGAATTCATTCCAATCGATGAACCACAACCGGATAAGAAAAGTACTCGTTTGATACGCGACGACGGTGAAGATGATGGTTCCGATGAAGAGGAACGAGTTGATATGTCCGCAATAACGGGTATCAAAGAACGTGAAGAAAGGCGTGAGCAATTTTATTCGGCGCAACAAGAATGTATGTTACTTTACAATTTATCTGTGTTTTCAGTCACCAAAAAATTTAGCGAGCATTCTTTTTCTATATGTTTTCGAGATTTATATTCCTCGTTCCGATTTGATTAATATTTACTTAAACGATTTCTTGATTTTTTTTCTCAAAATTTTTCTATTTAGATTCTGGTGAAGAATCGGATCCTGGTATGAACGAGTGGGAAAATCAACAAATTCGGAAAGGAGTGACGGGAGCCCAATTGGTTACGGCACAACAAGAATCGGTATTTTCACAATTCATGATTCAACCGTCCAGTTCTTCACTTACCAATGATCATTTATTATCGACTGGGGCCCTCTTGGAACAGGCATATGCCAAAGGTTGTCTAGAAAAGCCGCGACAAGTATTAATTTCAACACAGCTTAATGAACAAAAACCATCTGGACCGCGAATGCCCGCTGAAGTTTTACAAAATTTACGTGATCGTCTCGTTAAGCTTAACGAAATAAATCAAAAGCATTGTGATGATATTGAACGACTGACGCGTGAAATGAAATTGGCCGAGATTGAGGAAATTGATTGTGAACATAAAGCACCGGTGGCAGCCACTAAATATCGGTTTTATCAGGAGATGAAGTGTTACATATCGGATTTGGTAGAGTGTTTTGATGAAAAACTGCCGGTTATATGTGATTTGGAGAAGCGTGCTATAACGCTAATGGCTAAACGAACACTATTATTTGTTGAGCGAAGGCGACAAGATGTTCGGGATCAGGCCAAGGAGATGACAGATCAGTCGAGTAAGTTTAAACGATAAACATAAGCATAATTAAATTATTAATAATTGTTTTCATCTGCTAGAATCTGGCATACGTAAAACCGGCGGCGATGATGAGGAACATACACGTCGTGCTGCAGAACGTGAAGGTCGCCGAACAAGGCGTCGGAGGGATCGAGAACGTAGCGAGATGAATGAAACTCATTTGGACGGGATGTCAAGCGATGATGAAATAGCCGACCATGAAGTAACGACATATAAGGCAAATTTAGATCAAATTCAGGTGGAGTCCGAAGAAGTATTTAACGATGCGTCCGAAGAATTTTATCAAATCGATGAAATCTTAAATAAATTCGATGAATGGAGAAAATTCGATATGGATTCATATCGAGAGGCTTACGTAACAATATGTCTACCGAAAATTATTGGGCCGATAATTCGATTAAAATTAATCACATGGTCACCGTTGACCGAGGTCTCAGTCGATATAGAAAAAATGTTATGGTATAATATCGTGATGAAATATGGTTACAGCATGACTGAAACAGAACAGCAGCTATCGGCTGATCCTGATGTCCGATTTGTTCCATCGATTATAGAAAAAATAATTTTACCAAAAATTACCGAACACATTGAAAATTGTTGGGATCCTTTATCGACGACACAAACATTAAAATTGGTAGGACTTATCGCACGCCTGGGAAGAGAATATCCATCGCTGAGGCCCTCATCTAAAATGCTTAAAACACTGTTCATAGCTATACTCGATAAAATGAAATTATCCCTCGATAATGACGTATTTATTCCGATATTTCCAAAATAGTGAGTGTGGTATACAAATATAAAGTTTTCTTTATATCAAAAGATTTCGTAACCGCGATAAATATTTAATCGATATTCTTTTTCGTTTCAATTTCAGTATGCAAGAAGCAAAAACATCATTCTTTCAACGACAATTTTGTAGTGGGCTCAAGCTTTTTAGAAATTTCATAAGTTGGCAAGGAATTCTATCGGACAATGTACTGAAAGAGATTGCCCTGTTATCCCTTCTCAATCGGTATCTCCTTTCGGCGATGCGAGTATGTACTCCATTCGATGCGATCGCAAAGGCATCAATTATTGTAAATACAATTCCACGAGTATGGTTGCATCCGGATACGGGCGTCCTTGATAGTATGGAAATGTTTGTAACATTTTTAAAGAATATTTCGAATGGTTTAGAAAAGAAAAATTCAAGTCATTTGTAAGTATAGCAGCTGTCTTAAATCTGTATCATAAATTTACTAAACATTTCTATTAATTTTCCAGAGAATCTATTGAGAAAATTACAACAATTTTATTAAGACTTCATGCAACACTATAATTAGTACTTTTTTTACATTTAAATATTTTTTGTTTGTACATAAGGCGTTATAATAATAAATTAAGTTTCGATTTTGAGTAATACAATAAAAGGCATAAAATTTAAGTTTTGATTTATTTTTTAAATAGACAATCGAAATAAACATTTATTAAACAATTTTAAAATAAGTATTCATAGTCGTTAAAAACTTTGGTTGTAATTTTCTAGTAATGCCATCTATGAATTGTAATATTGCAGACGTATTTGAGTCATTTCCCCTATTTTATTGATTAAATGATTTTAGTCTTGGATAAGAAAAATTATGATCATGTATGCAGCAGCTACCATCTACAGTTTGTAGACGCGACCTTTAATTTAAATTTTCTAATGGATAATGATTTATATTATGTAAACAATTAAAACAGAAAATTAATTATCTTTTAAACAAACGATATCACATCGAATAGATTCTTATAAACATTATTCCAAAACTGCTACAAATCTGTTTTTAATATTACCATTATTAATAAACCTTGTAAAAGCCCGGAGATCGTAAATTGCCAATACCTTTTAATTATGTATAATTAGATTTTTTAGGTGTAGTTTTTGATATAACCTAATAAAATTACATGTATTTATAAATATAAATAAATCAATAATTTAATAAAAGTTGTTACACTATAAAGTATAAACAGTTGGTTTTCATGCAACAACAGACAGTAAGTTGGTCTTCATAAACTTTCGTTATTCTTCTTAAGGGCAACCTTTACTACACCACCCAATGTATCCGTGCTATCCCAAAATTAATAGATTCATCTCTGCTCATTCCATGTTACCTAAAACTTCGCCTAATTAAATATTTTGCTATGCGGCGACATAATATCAGTGAACCGAATAAATACTTAGCGAAGTTATCAAAAATAATATAAGACGAAACCAAATATGAAATATAATCAGTTAGACTTAATACTTCGTTTGCAACGGTCCTAAAAACATACAAAAATACAGTGTGTAAAAATTTAGTGAGTGTTTGTGCCTGTGTGCAAATTATTAATGTGAAATCATACAAAGTGTTAAGATGAATTTGTTAAAGTGCTTAATATTAGGATTTGCATATATAGGTGCAACAAATGGATTTGATCTATTCCCCAAAGATAAGGAGCTTTACTATCATTACAATGGTACAGTTCAAATCGATGCATTTCCTTATGATAAGGATGTTGAAACTATTGAACCAAATACTTGGTCAATAAATGGCCGATTAACATTGCAACGACAGGATGATGATTATATTGCTGCATTGGTATGTATATACATTTAAACAAAATCTAAAATAAGTATGTACAAAATTTATGTTTTGTTATGTTATCTCTGTGTTTAGTTCTATTGTAAGATTACATTTTGAACTTAAAGACAAAAAATTAATTTAATTTTTTAAATATTATTTGGTGCCTTTTCTTTTACACATTAGTCGGTTTTCTAAGAAGGAATGAAAAAAAGAAGAATTATGTGATAATGACCATGAACTCATCGTCTTTTATTTTTGGTTTTAATATCTGTTATCATTTTCGCCATTTTTTGCATTGGAGTTACTCAAATTCTTTATTACCACATGAATTTTTGCATAATTTATGATTAGGGATGTTTCGCTAATAACATATTTAATAATTTTATTTTAATTATTTTTTAGTTTACACCGGAAGGAGTGATTGCCGCAAAACTGCCCAGTCTTGAGAATCCATTTAAACTTCTACTCACCAATGGGATTGTAGCCTCAATACAATTTTTAAAAGATGAACCAATTTGGGCTGCAAATATTAAACGTGCTATAGCATCAGCGTTACAAGTCCATGGCGAAGAACCGGGTGCATTTGTTATCAGTGAAGGTGGTCTGAATGGATTTTGTAATACAGATTATTATATATCGGCGAATGACGAAAATGTATGGGAGTTGACGGTACAAAAAACACCAGAGTTGGCTAGTTGTTTCCCATTTGTAAATGGGGTGCATAATATTAAAAGTAATTTGCAACCGGTTGGTTGTCAGAACAAGGACTTAAATATTGAGGTGAGTAATAATAATACGCATATATTAATAGGGATTTAAGAATGTAACATAAATTAGAATCGGTTAAAAAAATGATGACCCAGTTTTCCGCAGATTGCTCAAATTTGGCAAATCTATCAGATTTTATTTAAAAAGAATTTGAGTGAATATGTTTCGATATGTCGTTATTTTCTACACTTCGTGCCAGCACCTAGCGTTAAGTTTTAGATAACATTAGCCGGTTTATTGGCATTTCTGGAATTTTATTTCATGCGTCAGTAATGAATGACTAATAACTAAATGGAAATTCTTCCAAATGCTGACCTTTTGAATATTTTCCACTGATTAGTTTGACTCGTTCGTACTGAAATTGTGAAGCAAACAATATTCGATGGTGTTTGACTAAACAAATAAAGCGAGATAATTATGAACATTAAAACATATTTATTTTCAAAATAAATAAAATACAATAATATTTGCTTATTTAAATAATTCGAAAATGAACATAAGTGTTAGTTTGTTTGTAATTCAATCTACACTTCAATTTGAACCAAATCAAAAACGGATTCTGAATATTTTCACAGCCTACTTTGGAATATTAACTCTTTTTACATTATTCCTTCCTTCCGCTGGTGCTACATTCCCTATGAAGGGATTTGACCGCCTCAACGATGCTCCTCCAAATAGTTCGATCCGTCGCAAGAGAACGGCAGACACGGTGACCGAGTGTGATTAGGCCTCTTTCAAAGTCATCCAACCATCGAGTAGGTGGTCGCCTGCGCAGTCTTATTTTTATTACTGCCGAGTCAAGGCCTGTTTAGTGGTCTGATTTTGTGAACGAAGCACGTGCCCATAGCCATCTTAGTCTTGACGATTTTATAAATCCAATGATGTCGACTTTATATCGATCATATCTTCTCTTTAATGAGGCCGAGAACTAGTCTTATAATCTTACGCTCAGTAACAACAATTTTCTGGATGTTTTGTGCTGTCAGTGTCCAAAACTCGTAAACAAAGGTGGTAATTGGTTTTATAAGCCAGTTTTATTTTGTGCGATATATGTAGAGATTTCCACAGAAACGGAGTTTTGCTCATGTATCAGTGATCCTAGAAGTCTCCAAGCGTCTGCTTTCTCGCGGTGAGCATTTATTTAGTATTCGCTTCATTGATCTGAAAGCTTATAATTCGATTAACATAACCTTCCTTAGGCGTTCCGATATCACAACTCTACACCCTCTTAACAGAACGTCTTGCTTCACCGTTAATTCATTTCAGACTATCGCATATGGTTTGAATTCCGTTCCACGTAAATCCTTCAAACTGCCAAACTTCACGCCAGAACTTTCGATAATATTTTATCTTTTTAGTTTCGAGTTTAACATTTTTGTAATCCAAAACAGTTTTAACCTTTATCTATAACATGCAAATAATTTGCTTCGCCTTCACAATTATCCTCATCTTCACTCTCAGAATTCGCCAACGGTAACCTATAGATAAAACATCAGAGTTATTTTCTCTACCCTTTACATATTCAATTCTATAATTAAACCCAGTCAAAAAATGACCCAATCTTTGCATTCTACTAGTAGCAATCTAAAGCAATTCCTTCTTTTCCCTAAAGAGTGCCAGTATAGGCTTATGGACAGTTCTTAATACAAATTGGTTTCCTATTAAATACAGAAAATATTTCTTTACTGAATAGTAAATTGCTAGTGCTTCCTTGTCTAAAATACCATAATTTTGGTCGGCACTAGTAAAAACTCTGGAAATGAATGCAATCGGTTTTTCTATATTCCTCCTATTCCTTTTTGTGATGCGTCACAAGTCAAAATAATTGGTATGCTTGGATTAAAACGCACCAATATTACATCCGAAACTATTTCCCATCTGATTTTTTCTACGGCTTTTCTGCATTTTGTCGTCCATTCAAATTTTTCCGACTTACGTAATAGATTATACAAGGGATTCATTATCGTGGCCAAATTATTTATGAATTTGCCATAATAATTAGCAAGTCCACAAAATGCCCTCACTTCCGTTACGTCAGTTGGGTCCCTTTCATCCAAAACCGCATTAATTCACTCATTAGTTTTACAAAGAGATTATTTTAAAAAAACTCGCTTTTGTTTTTGTTTGATCTTAAACCTGCCTTATTCAAACGATCAAACACTTGCTGTAAATTGTACAAATGCTCTTTATCATTAACTCCTGTCACAGCGATGTCATCTATAAAAACAGTAACCCCGGCAAGTTCTAATAACAAATTTTCTAAATTAAATTGAAAAATCTAGCCGGTCTGATTCGATAAGGTAAACGATTCATTTGGAAACAATTTTTCCTCCACGTAACTAATTTCCAACTTCCTCAATCCTATCCTTGGAAGCGGATGATTGAAATCCTTAATATACTTGGTTTCGGTCACTTTATAGTCCCCGCATATCCGCCTTTAATATTGGTACTAATGGAGTACTATAATCTGAGATTTCTATCCGCGTCAAAATTTCTTCTTTAACCAATTTATGAAGTTCCTCCTCAACCTTTTGCTTCACAGCATATGGAACTGCCCTAGGCTTATGAAAAATTGAAGAAACGTCGTCTGTACTTCTAAGTGAGTCTTACTCAACTTAAACTTTAAACCCATCTTTGAACAAATCTTCAAATACATTTAACAGCATTTTAAATTCCACTGCTCGTTCTAAACTTTTTATGTTAGGCAGGCAACCTTGATACTAAATATTCTTAAAAAATCCTGGCCTAATAAGGGTGGATACAGATAACATATAATTAGATTAAACACGATTTATATTTATATTTAAGCACATTTATTTATACATGTAGATAATACAAAGGTTAACGAGAGAGAGAAAATTACGTAATAATATAAATATCAATAAGCCATAAGGGCTCGTTCGTAAATCGCCAGAAAGGCACATTTCTATTTAATTGAATTATTACATATTTGTCCAACACTCCTCCTTAATTCATATAAATTAAAAATATTATTGATAATTCAAACTGCTCTAACTTTTACTTTACATAAGCTCAAATTAGTTTTCAATTAAACCAAATTGTATATGTTGAAACGTTTTTCAGTTTAGTTCCGATGTGCGACGTCAGTTTTGGTGATGTGGATACCAATGCGACTAACATAGTGTGAAGTGTTTGATTCCACACTCTGGCAGATTGCTTAAGACCATATAAACTCTTATTGAGTAAATAGACATGATTTTCTTTACCTTCTATTATACAGAGCCGGGCGGTTGCTTCATGTAAATTTTTTCTTTTAGTTCACCATTAAGGAAAGCCGACTTCGCGTCGAAATGTTAAATCAAAAACTATAGTAGATTTCATAGAGACGTCTCGTGTCGAATAAATAAACATTCAAATTAGTTGGGTGTAGAAAATACCTATTTGGGTGTAGAAATTATATTTCGAACAATACAGTGAGCCCCTACGCAATATTTTTTTTTTTTTTCGTCCCTGCCCAAAAGCGGCTAGCACTACGACCTAAAAGATCTTTTGTGCTGTTGGGTACTGTTACTCCAGGAGCTTCTCCACCTCTCTAATAAAGGCGAGAATGCTATTTATAGAGGCCAATTTACATTTCTCCGGGGTCAGATACCTCTCTTCAAAATGAATCCACCTCCGTGTGCACAGAGCAACACACTCACATAGTATGTGTTCTGCGGTTTCTGTCTCTTCCAAACAGAGTCGGCACTCCGTCTCTGTGGACAGGTTCATTTTGTTCAAATGATATCTCAGGTTACAGTGACCTGAGAGAAAACTCACAAGTTTCCTAATATTTCCTTTGCTGAAATTGATCGCCAAATTTTTGTGGTGAAATGGTCTGATCAAAGATTTGGCTTGTCTAAGGCCGGGAATACAGTTCCAATAAGTCAAGCACTGTATTTTTTCCCATTTACTGATTGTGTAGGTTGCAGAAGCCCACGGGATACCACAAAAAGGCTCAGGGCCAATGAGTGTAGTCGACGAGCCTGCCCGTGCAAGTTCGTCGGCTATCTCATTTCCAGTGATGCCCATGTGACCAGGCACCCACCACAACCTTACTTTGTTTTGACAAGAGAGAGATTGTAGCAGTTTATAACAACTTTGAACCGACTTGGAAACCAAGCAGTTAGAAGCCAATGCTTTCAGTGCTGCTTGGCTGTCAGACAAAATGTGGATGGATGCGCCTTTAAGACCTTTGGTCATAATAATAGAGGCGCAGATTTCGATGGCGTGAATTTCGGCTAGAAAAACACTGGGGTAAGTACCCAGTGATTTCGATATTTTGTGATTGGGTCCAAAGACACCAATGCCGACTCCACTATCCATTTTTGATCCATCAGTGTACCAGACTAGGCTGTTAGGTTCCATCTGCGGTAACCCAGTATCCCAGTCTGTTCTATCGGGGATTGTTACCACGAAATTCCCCTACGCAATATACTTAAAACCACAAAAACATAATTCTCTCTTTGAGTAAATTTACTCTTCAACTAATGCGAGATTAATTTGAGCGAGGTCAAAAATATGTATTCAGGGGGCCTATTCTCGAATTTCACATCCATTTTCCACATGTGGACATCTGTCAAAGTTCACAAAAAAACGTTCGAAATTTGTAATTCGTGTATAAAACACATGCGGCATTGACAGTTTCCTATATGGGGAATTATTCCACATGCTTATACCCATTCGGAAATATTCCCTTAGTACCGAAAAAATTCAATTTTTATGAGTTTTGAAGATGTCCACATGTGGAAAATGGATGTAGAATTCGAGAATAAGCCCCCAGATTCAGAAAAATTTTCGTGTGGTATAATTTATGCGCTGGTACACCGGTGAGCATGATTCAAGCAAGGTTAGCTCGATGTTTCGAGTCACGTGTTCGTGACGTCACACAATTCTGCCACGTGTTTGTAATAAATAGAGAAAAATCGAATGAAACATTTTTGTGTTTCTTTTATTTTTCGTTTTGGTACTTGTTGTTGGTTGTAATTTAAAGGTCTCCTTTAATACTAGAATTGAGTGTCGTCATAAAACAAAAAATGATCATTTGTTTACATATTTAGAGCTAAACTGGTATTAACTGAATCACGACCGGTGAATAAAGGGAATATATAGTATGTTCATTTGTTTTTTTCTTCATTATCAAATTAACGATGGGTTTTCATTGGGTTATGGGTTATTTATTGTGGCCAACCAGCAATATACATTTGAATATGATACTGACTAAATGTGGGATTCTAAAATGATTTTTAGATAAGATTCTGGAATATGGCCAAGTAGGATGGAACTTGGATATTTCTTGAACTATTTTGATGAAATTCGACTTGTATGATGGAAATGGGACATTCAAGTTTGATTTTTAGATGCAGTTCTGGAATATGGCCAAGTAGGATGGAACTTGGCTATTACTTGAACGATTTTGATTAAATTCGACTTGTATGATGGAAATGGGACCTTCAAATGATTTTTAGATGAAGTTCTGGAATATGACCAATTAGGAAGGAACTCGGTTATTTCTAAACCGATTATCATGAAATTCTACATGTACGACGGAAATGGGATCTTCAAATGATTTTTAGATGCAGTTCTGGAATATGGCCAAGTAGGATGGAACTTGGATATTTCTTTAACGATTTTGATTAAATTCGACAAGTGCGATAAAAATGGGATTCTAAAATGATATTTAGAAGAAGTTCTGGAATATGGCCAAGTAGGATGGAACTTGGCTATTTTTTGAACGATTTTGGTGAAATTCTACTTATACGGCGGAAATGGGATCTTCAAATGATTTTTAGATGAAGTTCTGGAATATGCCAAGTAGGATGGAACTTGCCTATTTCTTGAACGATTTTGACGAAATTCTACTTTTATGATGGAAATGGGATCTTCAATTGATTTTTAGATGAAGTTCTGGAATATGGCCAAGTTTAATGGAACTTGGCTATTTCTTGAACGATTTTGATGAAAATCGACTTGTATGATGGAAATGAGACCTACAAATGATTTTTAGATGAAGTTCTTGAATATGGCCAAGTAGAATGGAGCTTGGATATTTCTTGAACGATTATGATGAAATTCGACAAGTGCCGTAGAAATGGGATTCTAAAATGATATTTAGAAAAGTTCTGGAATATGGTCAATTAGGAAGGGACTCGGTTATTTCTCAATCGATTATGATGAAATTTTACTTGTGTGTTTACAGAGGAATACCATTTTGTGAACAATTAAAATTGTTTGTTTAGAAATTCGATATGAAGTTTTGCAAGTATGTCAAAGGTGTTAAAGATTTTTTCTATTAGATTGATTATTTACTAGATGATATTTTTCCGCAAATAAAAGTAAATTATTTAAAATAACACTTTTGATTGAAATATAATGTGACTCTAAAGAAATAAAATAAACTTTGTTTGGGGGATTTTACTAACAGTTGAACTAATAAAAAGTAATATGAGGGGGCATTAGAATAAATATTACCTGTCGCACTGTCGCTCAATTAGCAAAGCTGGCTAGAAACACTTTCTATGCAATAAGCATTGAGAAGCACAATGGAGATTGGCTGAAAAGAAACTCTTAGCCCTATTATGGTTCTCACCTCACCGAAAAATTTCATACAAATCTAGTCACATTTGCTTAGTATTTCTCGGTGAGGTGAGAACCATAATAGGAGTAATAGTTATTATTAAACATTTTGTTATTAATTATTAATAACATCTATTTTATTCATGATGCTATAAAGAAGCAAACTATTTATAGGGTCAGCCCGAGTCTATACCCCATGATTGTCCTTGTTCCGGAAGGACTTTGAATTTGGCAATGAAGGAACATAATAGTGCCTCTTTTTTCCGGAGTATGTCATCAATTTATGATGTCGGGTCACGTGAAGGCGTTGAATCTAATCTACTGAACCGGTATTTTATGCAAGGTTTGGTTTTCAGAATAAATAATGTGCGGCTAATGGATCTGAAAGGCCTAACATTCTCAGGGGATTTTTCCACCATTTCTGGAATAAAAATCACACGCACATCCCTCCTGGTATAGGTAAATCTAATTTTAAAGCAAAGTTCCCAAGTTTTCATGGATTTCCCTATTTAGAGAAAACGTCAAAAAATATTACTATAGCTTCTTGATTGACTGATCATTTTAAATTGTAGTCTAATTAACGAAACTGTAGTTAGTATCCCTGTAAAGTGTAAAATGAACATAATTCTAAAATAAATTAAGGGGTCTATTCGATCAAAAACTTTTCATTTTGCATATATCACTTATTATAATAATTAATATAATTATCACTTATATTTAATATTATTAATATTAATTAATAATATATACTCGTATATTTCATTAATTAATTTGCTTAAGTATTAGCGGTTTTTATATAAACTACTTATTTAATTACAATTTCAATTGTACAATAACCGTGCTGCTTATGTGCTTTTATTTATCAGGTGTTTGATATGTTCCATGATTTTTGCTAAAGATAATTATCATCACGTCGTTCTTGACGTCAAAAATGATTCGATTTGAATTATTATTCAAACAGTATGAGATCGACGAATTTTTGATATGTTGGCTTTAAAAAATAAAGTCGAAAATTAAAGCACTGACTCCAAAGCAATCGCTTTTAGTAAGCTTTCAACGGCTTGGAAATAGGTGCCATTGGGCGCTTTCAGGTCCCGCAACATGTTGGCTTTCAAAATTTACTGATGGGCAAAATGACATTCGATACATAACATTGCCATGAAATTTTCGATAAATCGGGGCATTCAGAAAACAACAGGGTTATTTTAGTCAACATGCTGCCAACAGTTGGTAGAGCTGAAAGCGCCCAATACTATCTCATGTTATTCATGATGCTTGTGTAGTGTTACAAAAACAATTTCGAAAAGCTGTGTTATGGCCGAAAAACATCTGCATGAATAGGTCTAGTACAGAATTGTCAATTTCGTCATATTTAGAACTCTTTCTGCTTTATTACTAGCGTTTTCTCGCTTTGCCTAAACTAATTTTAAATTGTATATTAAAAGAATTCTAAAAATAAGAAAGACCGGCTTTTCCGCAATTCAAATAGATATTCTTTTCAGCCAATCTCCATTATGCTTCTCAATGCTTATTGTACAGAAAGTGTTTTCTAACCAGCTTTGCTAATTGAGCGATAGTGCGACAGGTAATATTTATTCTAATGCCCCCTTATTTTACTTTTTATTAGCTCAATTATTAGTAAAATCCCCCAAACAAAGTTTATTTTATTTCTTTAGAGTCACATTATATTTCAATCAAAAGTGTTTTTTAAACAATTGCGGAAAACTATCATCTAGTAAATAACCAATCTAATAGAAAAAATCTTTAACACCTTTGACATACTTGCAAAACTTCATATCGAATTTCTAAACCAACAATTTTAATTGTTCACAAAATTTTATTCCTCTGTAAACACACAAGTAAAATTTGATCACAATCGATTGAGAAATAACCGAGTCCCTTCCTAATTGACCATATTCCAGAACTTTTTCTAAATATCATTTTAGAATCCCATTTCTATCGCACTTGTTGAATTTCATCAAAATCATTCAAGAAATATCCAAGTTCCATTCTACTTGGCCATATTCAAGAACTTCACCTAAAAATCATTTGTAGGTCCCATTTCCATCATACAAGTCGAATTTCATCAAAATCGTTCAAGTAATAGCCAAGTTCCATCCTACTTGGCCATATTCAAGAACTTCATCTAAAACTAATTTGAAGATCCCATTTCCGTCGTATAAGTAGAATTTCGTCAAAATCGTTCAAGAAATAGCCAAGTTCCATCCTACTTGGCATATTCCAGAACTTCTTCTAAATATTATTTTAGAATCCCATTTTTGTCGCACTTGTCGAATTTCATCAAAATCGTTCAAGAAATATCCAAATTCCATCATACTTGGCTATATTCCAGAACTTCATCTAAAAATCATTTGAAGGTCCCTTTTCCAGCAAACAAGTCGAATTTCATCAAAATCGTTCAAGAAATAGGCAAGTTCCATCCTACTTGGCCATATTCCAGAACTTCACCAAAAAAATCATTTGAAGATCCCATTTCCATCATAAAAGTAGAATTTCATCGTACTCCGTTAAGAAATACCCAAGCTCCATCCTACTTGGCCTTACTCCAGAACTTCGTCTAAAAATGATTTGAAGGTCTCATTTCCATCGTACAAGTCGAATTTCATCTTAATCAGTTGAGAAATAACCGAGTTCCTTCCTAATTGACCATATTCCAGAACTTCTTCTAAATATAATTTTAGAATCCCATTTCTATCGCACGTGTCAAGTTTCATCAAAATCGGTTAAGAAATAGACAAGTTCCATAATATTTAGCTATATTCCAGAACTTCATGTAAAAATCATTTTATGATCCCATTTCCATTGTACAAGTCGAATTTCATCATAATCGGTTTAGAAATAGCCAAGTTCCATCCTACTTTGCCATATTCCCGAACTTCTTCCAAAAATCATTTTAGAATCCAATATCCAACGCACAAACCAAATTTCATCATAATTAGTTGAGAAATAGGCAAGTTCCATTATACTTGGCCATGTTCCAGAACTTCACCCAAAAATCATTTTAGAATCGCATTTCCAATGCAACTGTCAAATTTCATCATAATCGGTTGAGAAATAGGCAAGTGCCATCATTCTTGGTCATATGTCCCGTTACCCCTTGGTCCACGTAAATCCCATTTTAAACGCACATAAAAAGTTTCATTATAAGCGTTTGAGAAATAGGCAAGTTCCATTATACTTGGCCATATTCCAGAACTTCATCTAAAATTCAATTTAGAATGCCACATTTAATAAGTATCATAATCATATGTATATTCCCAGCTTGGCACAACAAATAGTTCATAACGCAATGTACACCCATGTTAGTAACAACAATTCGCTTTATTTTCATATAAAAAATATGAACTCCAGTTGAAATATGTAGTTTTTTTTCAGCCGGGAAAAGGTTAAATAAAGGTTAAAAAATCCAAAACCAATAACATAAACTTATTAGGAAACTATGCAAGAAGCGTTTAATTTGTATTTATCTAGAATACTATTTTTTGTTTATTTGTTGCAAACTATCACAAATTTTGTATGAATTGATGTAACCCAGCAAACGCGTCTTGAATAACACATGCAAGACTAACCAACGACATGATATAGTAACAAACACGAGACAGCCAAAAGACAACTCCATGTATTTGGGACTCAGAGTCTTCAAAGACTTGTCTGGTGGTCATTATTAAAAACATATATTACTGTTGTCTTAGGTAACATATCTGCAGGTCGTCTATAGTAATTTGTCTGGAGTTCATTTTTGGTAACATCTCTGATAGATTTTATAGGTGACAAGTTTCGTGATTGTCTTTTGTAACATAACTGGTGGTCGTCTTTAGTAATGTGTATGGCATTCCTCTTAGGTAACATGCCTGGTGGTCTGTATTTGTTGCATTTCTGAAGGTAGTCTGAGGTAACATGTCTGATGGTCATATTTGGTAACGTATCTCCAGTTCGTCTAAGGTAACATGTATTGTGGTCTATATTGGCCACATGTATAATATGGTCTTACATTGTTTTTTTGATTAAATAAAATTCAATATGTATTTTAAAATAATTTTTTTTTTAATTTATTGATTACATATATTATAAATTTACATACATATATGTATTAATATTTATTAACATATATAATATTATTAATAAATAAACGGTTTTTTTTTTTTTCTTAAAGCTAAAATCCCGCTTAAAGGGTAAGGTAAACGTAAAACACATAAAGCGACGACAAAATTAAATTGTTGCTATTTTGCTGCTGATGTAAATGATTAAAAATCATAGTTAGAGCAAAAATATAATTTTAATAGATACATTTCCATTATAAGAAAATGTATTTTTCGTTTTAATGGAAATTTGTCTATTAAAATTATGAAATATTTGAATATTTTTGTAAAAATTGCTTATAATTTTGCTCTAACTATGATTTTTTTTTTCATTACAAGAACAAAATAACAACGATTTAATTAATATCACAAATTCCATATAACATTTGAAAGAATGATAGAATGGTGGTTATTAATAGATAAATAGTAGGTGTCAATATAATATTCAATCTTATAATATTGCACACATGATAAATTAGAAAATTCATTTAAAATCAAAATTATAAAAATTTAACAAAAAAAAAATTCAGTTTTAATACTAATGTACGAATAAAACTTAGAAATAGATAAAGTCATTGCCACATAACAAAAAAATACGAACGATTTTAGGAACGAATTTCCAATTCTATTTAAATTACTGCATAATTTGAATTTAAATTAATAAGAAATGATGTAAAATGACTAAAGTTAGTAATTAAACTAATAAAACTTCAATATTTTGACAATTTTAATTGTCTATGACTACATGTATACTAAAAACTAATATTCATTATAAATTATAAAAATATGATTTAAACATAAAAATCAAAATATATTGTTGGTTTGTCTGGCGCGGCTTCTTCTTCGATTGTGTCGGTTATGGGCATCAAATATTTGCTTCCTTATCGAGCTCTCATAATCTTTATATAATAAAAATTTACCTTTCCAAGCATCTAATATGAAATTAAAATAATTAATAACTAAAATATTTAGTTATGTTATTAAAAGTATATTACCAAATAAAATTTTGTTAAATATTAATATAATATGATTTACCAAATTTATTGAAAATTCCTCATCGTCATCGACTTTGTCATTTATTGCTGCTAACTGTTCTGCAGTGGTTAAAGGCAGATCAATGTGAAATTTTTTTGTCGGTTTCATCATATTTAATAATTTTGTAATATCCAGTTTGATGGATGTTAACTGTCTGCTGATATACCGCAACTCCGGAGTTACTGCAAATAAAAAAAATGTTATAGATAATATACACATATATGTTTTCAATTTACTCATATTTAACATAAAGGACATAAAATTTGTAAATTTGATGTTGATTTAAATAAATTCTACATTTAGCATTCAAAATAAAAATGTTGAGTGTACCTTGTATCAAAAATAATAAAAAAAAATAGATCGATCTAAAAACATTGGTTAGTTCCTCCTCTAAAAATATAAAGGTAATACAGGTATAAACTTTAAACACCCGAATTACCTTAATATTTTTAGAGGAGGATCTGATCGTTGTTTTACGATTGTTTACGATCGATCTATTTTTTCAGAATTATTTTAATATTTTTAGAGGTGGATCAGACCGTTGTTTTACGATCGTTTACGTTCGATCTATTTTTTTTTTATTATTATTGATACATGGTACACTCAACTGTAATGTATTATACATTTGAAAAACATTTTAAGCACTATTTATCACGTACGATCTACAAATTTTGTGTTTCTTTTGAAACGTAAATATGTAAAATTGAATATTTCTATTCAAAGAGAAATTCAAAATTTATACATACATATTATACATATGTACCTATTTAAGAAAACATTATTTAAGAACATATACCATACCTATTAATGTTGGTTCATGGCAGCTTGTTGTATCTGTACTAAGTGTTGGTTGATGGCAGCTTGTTGTAGCTATATTTAGTGTTGGTTGATGGCAGCTTGTTGTAGCTTTACTTAGTATTGGTTGATGGCAGCTTGTTGTATCGTTCGTTAGAATTGCCATTTCATTTACGGATAGGTGATCTAAGTAGTATTTAACAAACAAAAATAAAAAAACTAACTAAAACGTGTTCATTAACCAAGATTAAAATTAACTTACTATGAACTCGCTCAACACGTCCAGGAAGTTTGATGGACGGCTGTAAAACATGGGTCATTACTTTAGTGGTTTTAGCTACTGGAGTATATTGACCCATTTGTTCCAACATTTGCTCGGTGCTTAGCTCCGACTCAATAAGGATTGGTGGTGATACTGGTTTGTCATACATGACAACCTCGGAATCTGAAGCAAATTTACAAATAAAATAAAATTAATCTTTAGTTGGGCTACTTATTTAAGGATAGGGTATATAGTATATTATACTAACCACAGTATGTAGATACTTGGGACTGTAAAATTGGTAATTTATGCGTATTCAAACCCAAATTTTTATGAACTTTGTTCAATTTAATTTTTTTTATATTTGGGGTAGATACGAAATCTACTTTTTTTTTATTTTTGTCTAAATTTATATTAATAAATGATGAATCTGAAAAATTTAAATATAATATATACATATAGTAATGCTGTATGAAATCCCTGTATATACATAATAATATACATGTACATATATAATTATGTATTAAATTCTTACCATTTTCATCGGACGATGACATTTTTAAATTTTAAATTCCTAATCTTAATTAATTTTATTTCCTGCTTAAAGATAATTATTATATAACCTGATTTTATACTTAATAATTTATGTATTTCTTATGATTATATTATTAGTACATGTATGACTTTTATTTATTGCTATTAAATGTTGAAATGGTGAACGGAATTATGTTCGTGAATCATTGGGATTAAAAGATATTGATTTTCATGAATATTCAAAGGTAACCGACAATATTTTGATATAATGACTGATACAGGAAATACTTCATTGTATATTTCTAGATCACTAACGACTATTATACCTAGTTCTATTGAATTCATAGGTTTTTCAAAATATGACGAAAAATTTGTAAATCTTCTACCTCGAACTAAGTGTAAATTGTTTGAAATCTCGAAGCTTTCAATAAAAAATGGAAATTCTTCTGTATCAACACGAATAGAGCAAAAACTATCTTTAAAATTATTTTTAAAAGTAAATGAATCATATTGATATGATTTGTACCTATTACAATCTTCAAATTTTTCAATAACATCCAGCTTATTATCTAAAATAAAATTATTAAAATTTTCCCGCTCTTTTACTCTATTAAATAATTGTTTTAAAATATTTTGGGGTTTCTTAATATTTTTTTTATTTCCTGCAAAAAATTTTCATAAATATACCCTGAAAACGAATCTAATGGACCGTACAACTTCACATAGCCAGGTAAATGTAAAATACTGTGGACATTGTAGTTTACATGCTTTAATCCATAAATTTGAGGGTACAGCTTAACAATCTCGTTTAGAAGTATTTGGGCATTATCAGTATTTTCTTTAAAAGATGTCCTATCAGATAAAAGCCGAAGACTAACATTCAAAAGCAAAAAATGATAAAATATATTAAAATCTACAAAATCTTTTAAAAGTGGCAGAACACCGTTAAATAAACCGTATAAACTAAAAAATCTGAATTCTGTAGCTTTCCATCTAGGGATTTCAATAAAATCCCTGGGTTTTCGAGTAAATTCCAAAGGAACATATCTAGAATACGAGACATATATATCAGACATCAATTTTTTCGTTTCTGGCTTTATTTTATTTAGCAAGAGAATCATCAATTTTTTCGCAATACCCAAATCAACTAAATGCATCGGGTCTAATGGAAATTGGGTAACCATCCTGATTCCAGCTTTTTCTAAGATATTTGGCTCGCCTTTATGATGATCTGGATCTAGTCGATTAGCGAAAGAATCGTCGGTTCTTAAATTTCCCGAAACTATATTAAAAATTGGAGTATTGGACATTCGAAATCCTGTTTGATCACATTCGTGACACCCTTTAATAGCATTGTGGTATTTTACCGATTTGCAAAATGATTTTGCCGGTGAATCACAAGTAAAAGCTCGTAAAATAAATTTCTTTGTAAGAGAATTTTTGGCAATTAAAATACCGTCCTTTTTTAATTTTAAAAGTTCACTTACGAATTCTACAAAGTAACTATTTATAGAAACAGGATGACCTTCGCCAACCCAAGCACCGACAATAAAAGGAGGGCGATTGCGAAAATGAGCGAAAGAACCAAGAATTGGCCAAAGGGTTTTTCGTGAACTTTTATACAGTGGTAAACCATCTATATTAAAATCACACACAATTTCACTCAAATTAGCTAAAAAACTGATATCATAACGATTAAGACATTTTTCAATACCAAAATGTACATATTCTCCTGTTGGAACCTTTCTTGGTTCAAAAATATCATTTACGCGATTTGTACATCGAAACAACAAACTTTTGGTTTTGGGGACACAAATTCCAAATTCTCTTAAAATTTTTAACATATGTGTAGTGGCACTTACTGATACATTATGTGTAATAATCCACTTAATTAAATTTATTTTCAAAATACTAATTTTATCTGGACATACTAAATCTTCTGATTCGTCGGTAGATTCTTCATCCGATGAATTTGAAATTAATATTTCACCAAATAAAAACCGATCTTCTGAAGTAGGAATGCCATCATCAGAATCGGTTTCCATTTCATAGCACTCAGACACATTCTCGACGGTATTTAAATAAGAATTTACCTCAGCCTCTAAACTAATTTCCGCCAATTCAGAAATAATTCTGTATCGTTGAGTCCTGGACGTATCATTCATTATATCAACCTCTAATTCACGTTAAAAAAAATAAATGTACACAAAAAATAAAACGACAATACCGAATTCACGAGAAATAACAATTATATTTTCGCCAAGCAATTGAATTTTCACGGTAAAAAAACAAACACGATCGAAGCAAAAATGTTAAGACATCTAACAAAAGGTTAAGTACGTGTAACACACAATAGCAATAATAAATTATCATACACTACAAATAATACTCACAGTTTCAGTAAATTATTGATTATTATATAAAAATATAAAACACAAGTATACACTAATTATTTTTTTTAATAGGAAAAAATATTAAATTTTAATATTGCCACAATTACGTATTATATTTTTATTTTCACTCACACACACATTACGTCTACGAGCACGCAAGCAAATGAAATGAATTTCGCACAACACAAGACATGTTAAATTTATTTCAAAATTCTACCGATACAAACGCTGTATGTCATGCTAAGACATGTTGTTAGAATGTTACCAAAGACAACCAAAAGTCATGTTGCCTTCATGTTACCAATGTCGTTTATCCCTTTTCCACATTCGAAAAATCGTATGTTTTGCTTTTGCCCTTTTACTATAGTAAGCCTTACAAGACCACCACAAGACCAGTTCGTTTCAAAATTCAACCGATAGGATCGTTGTATATTACATCACGTACATGTTGTCAGTAACAGACACAAGACAACCACTAGACATGTTATATGTATTTTAGAATCCAACCGCTAGGGGCGTTGTATAAGACATCATATACTTGTTGTGAATAACACACTTAAGACGACCACAAGACATCTTGCCAATGACATTTGTCCCTTTTTGACATTTGTAATTTGATATTTTTTTCTTACTCTAAGACAACCACCAGACATGTTACCAAGAACTAAAAATTTGCTGGGAAGTACTCACGCATAAAAATTGAAAACACAAAAAATAAACAAAAATAAAAGGTGAAATATATTGTTCGATTTGTTTTTTGTATTTTTATACTCGTAGAAACTCAATTCAAAGTCAAACGCAAATCAAGAAGAAGTAAGAGGTAAGAAGAAATTAACAGCAGAGAGTCTGATTTAAAGAGATTAAGAAGATAAAGTTATTACAGTTCTACTGTATTTTCCATTTGTTGTTGTTGTTGTTTTTTTATTTTTTGAAAATAAGGCCGTGTTCGAAGTTTGGGATAATTATTCCAGCTGTAATAATTATGACATTATTTTGTATGCAACCAAATTATCACAGCCACTAAATGTTGTAAATTTGACACTTCTGTAATAATATTCAAAAACAAAACCGCGCAACAACAATAATTAAGCCGTATTACGTTAATTTATTTTCAAAAAAATTAGTATAAATAAAACTTATTACAAAATATGGAAGAGAAAATTATTACACTTCTGTCAAAATTATTACAAAACCAAAATTATCACAAGCTTCGGACACGTCCTAAATGTTCATTAGACGTCTCGGTATTACATCTTTTTTGGTTAAATACTAATATTCTTTTGAGCGGCAACTGATAATAAAATTCTTAAAGTTGATTGTCCAGCCACTGGCGCGAACACTTCGTCATAATCAACACCAAAATTTTGGTTGTACCCTTGAGCCACTAAACGAGCTTTGTATTTGGTATTATCATTTAAGTCGGATTTAATTTTGTAAACCCACTTGCATCCGATTGCTTTTCTTTCAGCTGATAATTTCATTAAATCCCACGTTTTATTATCTTGAACTGATTTGATTTCAAAATCCATTGCCTTGAGCCAATACTCTTTGCCATGCATGACTGGTTCGAGTCGATTGTCGATGTGGAACGTCATTCCTAATATTTTCACTTGATTCGCTAGAGTTATCAATAACTGGTTCATTTATACTATCAGCTGGCTGATTTAATTCTTCCTCATCAGAATTAATTGGGACAATGTCACTTATTTCATCTGATGGAATTTCAATTTCAACTGCCAATTTTTTATTGGACTGACTGTTCTTGAGCAGTTTTCTTTATATCAGCATTTGGAATTTGAACATCATTGTAGAATTTCACGTCTCTTGATATGATAATTTTGCGTTGTTCGGGAATAAAACATCTGTATACTTTTGATTGAAAGTGAAAATCGAGGAAAATCGCTGTCAAAATTATTGAGCTTATACGCTCAAAATCTAGTGTATAACATGGAGAAAACCTTCGTGATTAAATAAATAAAAAAATAAATAAATAAAATAAAAAAAAAAAAAAAAAAAAAAAAAAAAAAAATCGCGGATACGACTTTTGCATCCAGTTTTTTACGCTGGCCTCTTGAATTCTAATACAACATTTGCTGCCAAAACGATGCAAATTTGCGTAAATTGGTTTTCTATTATGTATTATTTTCCATGGTAATAGATTTTGCAAGAAATTAGCTGTGACAAGTGCCTCGCCCCAATATTCATTTTGCATATCTGCATTAAACAGTAAGCATCTTGTCATTTCGATCAGTGTTCTATTTTTTCTTTCAGCAACTCCGTTTTGTTCTGGTGTGTAGGGTGTTGTGCGTTGACCATGTGATTTAAGAAAATTTTGAAATTCTCTTACCATATATTCTTATAAATTCTATATGATTATTTTGGAAAACTCATACGCGTCATTTTTCCTTTTATGCAAATTTCACAATTTGTTTTAAATTCACATTTGATGTTACACTTCGCCACTATAACCATCAATTAGTTCACTAGATGATAAATTTTTCAAAACTTTAATGTCTCTATGATCCAAAATTCGATGCCAATCATGGATGCATTTATTTGATTCATTTTGAATGGAATTCATTCATCACATAATGAATTTTCCATATGGAGATTCTAGTTCAGTTGTACGAGTGAGGGCAAGGAAGAATATAATAAAAAAGCATGTTGCTTTAAGTTTATTTTATGAAGTTAAATTGTGTGTTTTGTTCATGTAAATATAAAACCATAAAAGTGCGTTTTGTACAAATTATTTTGTATGTCACCGACGACAATTTGCCGATTTTGTGCTGTGCGAATTTCACGCACGATTTTGTAAGTAGTTTCACCGAAATTAGATTTCCGCTAATATCTGGTACAAACAAAACATCACACAGTTTTACTTTTGTAGAATCCCGGTTATTATTTACGATGGTCACTGTACCACGACCGGATGATATCATTTCATCTCCATTTGCCACTGAGACTTTTTCATGATGTGTCGAATCAAACGAAGTATAATTTTCTTTTCGGGAACTAATGTGACAGGTGGCACCGGAGTCGGAGGAATTCTGAACTTGACACATGATTTTGATTAACTAGGTTTGCATTATTTTTATCCTTTTTATTTTGAAGTCAGTTTGTAAACTTATAGTAATCTTTTCGCACATGACCTTTCTTTTTGCAAAACAATCAAGTGTATGCACCACTTTGTTTGCTGAAACACGTAATGCCACTGAATCATCGCTTTTATCGTCTCTTTGTCGCCGTGTTCAATATTCTTCTATAATTTTTGCACGAACGAACGATGAAGTTAATTCTTCTTCTTTACCTGCCTCTAAAGCTGTGATTAGACTATCTTACGAACCTGGCAATGAACCCAATAATGTAGCACTTATTAAAAATTCCGGTTTTATATCACTTGAATGTGCTAATAGTTTTTGAAATAATTCATTTAATTTTGTCACATGTTGTTCGATGTCACCGTTTTCATCAATCCGTTGGTTCATAATTGCACGCAAAATCCTAATGCGACTTTCAGGTGAATCTTTTTGATGAAAATCTTTAAGTGATTCCCATGCGTCTTTAGCACTTTTACATGAACGAACATGCTGCAACTGATTGTCTTCAATTGTTAACACGATTGTTGCAAACGCTTTTTCATTTGACTTTTCCATATGTCTGTAACCAGTGATGGGGCACCTTTCGAAATTACACTCTAGCTCTCAATACCATCTCAACACTCATTATTGATAACCAACAATTTTTTACTACAAATGTTTCACCAATTGTTTATTTTTATTTCCTCGAAATCCACAATAAAATATGGAAACATATCTGATTTATTTAATATTAGGCCCACAAACCTAATTAGCAGAGCGTAGTTGATGGTGGATACAGATAACATATAATTAGATTAAACACGATTTATATTTATATTTAAGCACATTTATTTATACATGTAGTTAATACAAAAGGTTAACGAGAAGGAAATTACGTAATAATATAAATGTCAATGAGCCATAAGGCCTCGTTCGCAAATCGCCAGAAGGGCACGTTCCTATTTATATGAATTACTATATGTGTATATGTCCAACAGTAACTTGGTTGTTCAATGTCGCAGTGTTATAACGAGTGATGCGCTGGAATCGTTGATTATGTGTGGTGGACTGACGAAATTTTAATTCAGCAATTACCAGGAAGTGGTCTGAATACCACTGCAAAGAAATTGTCATTTGTAGCACTGCTAATTTAGCTGTGGTATAAACGCAGCAAATAATTCGTCTGTGATTTCGTCGAAAGTTGTAGAATCCATTTTAAAATTTATAGTTTTTAATAAAGTAAAAACCGATTTAGACGTAGAAAAATGTTTTTCTTGCAAAAAAATAAAGGCTACGTATATTACAATTTTTGTTAGAATGACAAGAACAACAATATGGGTAAAAACGTGTAGTACTAATTTCTGGGCAATTACCAAAAACATAAAATCGTTATTACACCATTTGCTCTTTAAAAAACTTTCCGAACCATGCCCCTATCGGGAAACTAAAATATGTAATAATAATATAATAAAGCGTTGTTTCATGATGTAGAATAGGGCGCTGCCACATGACTTTCAAATATACCAATTTATAACAATAGACAGCGCTTAGTATTACGTTATACAAAATTCGTATTCAAATATATAAAATCTCTACGTTATTTAACTACTAATTACTACATTCGGTCATTCGTGACTGGACGATCGATCCGATCGGTCCCGGCGGAACCAGATTCATGTTACCCGGTTAACAAACGCTATGGTATTCAATACGCGATAGCTTTTGTATTGTGACATTCTCTATGATATATCGATCGCTAGGCACACTTTCATGACTATATATATATATATACGTACCCTTGCATTGCGCTATTATCTTATGAGGATCATAATCAGTTTTGTTCTTCAGCTGAGCACTCTTTGTCACTTCAACAATATGTTTACGAACTGATCTTAAGTCGCACGTTTGTCTTCGACTGGTTCACCCCATATAATGTCATCGAAGGAGTCGTTTGTATCGATCTGTTCAATGAATTATTAATCGTAAACTCCGCAACATGTATTACACTACCCCTGTCCTATGGGAACTACTGTTCGATTCTGCTTCTCCGAATGACCATTTTTGACTGAGCTGAGTCATCTGCCGTTAAGACTAGTTGAACGTTTGATTGCTCCATAAAACTCCTAAATTTTCTCAAGGTAAAACAAGATCCGCGATCACTTACAATTCTTATCGGAACACTAAACATACAAAAATGTGACCCGAGACGATTTATAACCTCACGAGTACCTGTTAGGGTTTCTCAAACGGGATCCCGATTTCCCGGGATCTCGATTTCAAAAGTATGACCGAAAAATCCCAGGATTTCCTGGTTTTCAATTTCTTTAGTATTAGTAGTCTTTTAACTAAAAAATCCCCATAGGAAATTAGGGTTTCTCAAACGGAATTCTGGGATCTCGTTTTCTGTGTGAAAAGTGTGACGGGAAATCCCGAGATTTTCCGATTTTCGGCATAGTAATAATATATTTCGTCGTTTTAAGAGCCTAATTGGGGATTGGCCTGTCTCTGATTTCCGATTGTTCCTTAGATCCGAATGTAGACAGTATAAATATCCATAGGTTTATCCATTAATAGTATTTTCGAGTCGATTATGATGAAATTCAGGATGCATGATGGAAATGGGATTCTAAAATGAGTTTTAGATGAAGTTCTGGAATATATGGCCAATTAGGAAGGAACTTCACCATTTCTTAACCTACTATGATGAAACTCAACATGCACGACGGAAATGGGATTGTAAAATGAGTTTTACATACAGTTCTGGAAAATGGCGAATTAGGAAGGAACTTGACCGTTTCTTAATCGATTATGATAAAATTCACATTGCACCATGGAAATGGAATTGTAAAATGAGTTTTACATGAAGTTCTGGAATATGGCTAATTAAGAAGAAACTTGACCGTTTCTCAAGCTTTTATGATGAAACTCAGCATGCACGAGGAAATAGAAAAATAGCCAATTAGGGAGGAACTTGGTGATTTCTTAACCGATTATGATAGAATTCAGCATAATTCAGTCAATTAGGAAGGAGCATGGCTGTTTATTAACCGAATATGATGACACCCGATTTTGACCATGACAGTAGGACTACAAAATAATATTTAGAAAAAGTTCTGAACCAAACTCTTCTAGAAACTCGGTTATTTCTGAACAGAAAGTACCTTTCTAATTGGCCTTATTTCAGAAATGCATGTAAAAATCATTTTAGAATCCCATTTCTATCATGCATCCTGAATTTTATCACAATCGGTAAAGAAACTCACAAGTTCCTTCCTAATTCGCCATTTACCAGAACTTTATGTAAAAATCATTTTAGAATCCCATTTCCTCGTGCATGCTGAATTTCATCATAAAAGATTAAGAAACGGTCAAGTTTCTTCCTAATTGTTCATATTCCAGAACTCATCTAAAACTCATTTTAGTTCCCATTTCCATCATGCATACCGAATTTCATCATAATCGGTTCAGAAACGGTCAAGTTCCTTCATAATTTTCCAAAACTGTATGCAAAACTGATTTTAGATTACCATTTCCGTTTTACATGCTGAATTTCATCATAAAAGGTTAAGAAACGGTCAAGTTCCTTTCTAATTGGCCATATTCCAAAATTTCATCTAAAACTCATTTTAGAATCCCATATCCACCATGTATCCTGAGTGAATTTCATCATAATCGGTTAATAAATAACCAAGTTCATTCCTAATCGGTCTGAATTTTACTTAAAAATACTATTAATCGATAAACGTATGGATATTTATACTTTCTACATTCGGGTCTGAGGAACAATCGGAAATCAGAGACAGGCCAATCCCCAATTAGGCTCTTAAATCGAGGTTTTACTGTAATATATTATTCCTATTCCGTTATATGGTTAAACGAGTATATATAAAAATAAAAATTCGAAAACCTGGTTCCATGTTTGAGATAAAACGGGGTCCCGTTTTGAGAAACCCTAGTACCTGTAGATGTACTTCAATAAAATTGTGAACTTAGTGGAACCATCTACTGTGCCAGTATTTTCATTTAGTTTTGCGGAACGGACCCAAATGGTCTATGTGATAAGTGTGAAAAGGCCTATCATATACTTCTCGAAAATGTTCAACATACCTTCCTTTCTACCTTCCTTTGGCTGAAATGCAATACATTTCAAACATGAACGGATTTACCTCTCAACCTTCGATTTCATTTCTGAGAACCAATACGTTCGTTGAATTATTGTAGATCAATGGTTTTAATTGTTCCAAAAGGTCCAACTTCGTTATATTGACTAATAACGTATTTACGAGTAGTAATCATTTTCTTACGTATTTTCAACACTTTCTTTAATACGCCTAATATCTGAATCACTAATTTGAAAAGATTCTAATGTATGAACTCCTACTTAGAGCACCAGCATGACACCACTTCGTTGAAACACCTCAAAATCATAGTTTGCTAGAAACGCTGACCAACGCATAATCTGACAACTTACAAACCCAATGTCAAACTACTACAAGCGAGAAATGGATTTCAAAGATTGATTCGTTAAATAAACTCTATGGTAACGCATTGTTATGTTGACCAGCTGGTACGAAGTTGAAATCGTGGTGTACGTGAACATAGGATAAATTACGTATACGTGGGGTGAATTATCAACGGGTATTTAAAACCATTTCCAGTCATATTATAATGAGGTTGATATGCTGGCCCTACGTCATGGTGTAGTATCAGATGAGGGCATAATTAGGGACATATGTTATTATGGGGATTAACGATCATTTCTTAGATGGAACGCATAAAAATTTGAGAAATCGGAACGTCCATTAAAACAGGTGCATAATGGTTTTAGATAAATCGAACCAAAACACAGGCAAAAATGAAACAAATACATGAGTAAGGTAACATTTCATCTTTAAATTGTAAAAATAAAAGTTTTAGCGGAAATGTTAGCGTGAAGGATCAAAGTTTGTACGTTAAACGGGTTAAATTTGGCACCATGGATGAATCAGCTTTGGTCGATTCCGGAAATGAGGGTGCAGTATGGAAATTAACAGTTTCGGTGGTGGATGGTCCCGGGAAAAAGTTAAATTGATGATCGCTATAGACGAATTAGTGGGAGAAATGCTAAATATAGATGTGTTAACAGGAGAAAACTTTATAGGTCAACCAAATATGAAGTTTACCGTGGTGCATGGGTTGGTGACAATGAAAAGAGTCGTTATAGGTGGTGACATTAGCGAGTGTAGTGAGATTAACCTAATTATAAAACCAATCCCAACGAAGGCTGAAATTGTCGAGAACGAACGAGAACAATTAAGAGTTGTTGGAGTCAATAAAATTGAGGTAAGGGCCACAGTAGAGTAGAATTATGGACGGCAAAATCAAAAAGAACGACTCCTTAAAATACGATCAACGTAAAGATATAGTAGACGTGATTGATCGGTCTAGGCACTGTTTCGCATGCCGCAATTGGGAAAAACAGAGTCTATTGGCCGTTATTCAACGACACGGACTAACGTTGAAACTTGGTAATTGCGAATTCCTAAAGGAGGAAGTTGAATTTTTGGGTTATGAGGTCTCAGTGGGATCGCTTAAATCGGGAACTTTTAAAACAGACGCTAGTTATTTCCGAAAGTTTGTGGACAAGCAACAAAATGTATTTGACGAATTAGGAATGAAGTTAAGAAGCCGTGCGTGTTTTTACAGATGCAAGCTCAGAAAGGGCTTGCTGGTGTGCTGCTACAAACGGATGATTAGAATGAAATAACATCTGTTTTGTATTTTAGTTGAAAAACGACTCTAAATAAAGCAAAGTTTCATTCGTATGAGTTAGAAGCTCTGGCAGTTTTGAAAACGTTGGATGGTTTCCTTGTTTATTTAATCGCACACCAGTTTAAACTATTAACCGATTATGCTTCCTTAGGAACGTGTGCTTCGTGAAAGTTTGAGCATAAGGACGGAAAATTGATGCAACACTTGAATGCGTTGAGCAGGAATATCAAAATACCCGGCGAAAAACGAAAACCAGCAACCATTGATGTTTTTCAAATTTCTCAATATGAGAGTGATTGACTAATCGGAATGCAACAACTCGATGAAGAGTTATTAAGAATAATCGAACTTTTAAAACGAAAACCTGTGACACCTAATGAAAAGCAGTTGCACGAGAACTGTGAAATACATGATGAACGTCTATTCCGCTTGAGACGGCATGTGGTAAAATCGATGCACAATATTATTGGCCATGGCGGCGTGGACAAGACGGTACCGAAAACAAACGAACATTTTTGGTTCCTACGCGTGCGGGGTTTTGTTAAACGGTACATTTCTGCTTGTATTGAATGTTGTTATAAAAAAATTGTGGGAGGCAGCACAGAGGAGGAGCGCCATACCGTGCATTTGGACCATTTCGGGCCATTCCGGAAAAGTAATTCGGGGCACAATTATCTAATTGTGATGATGCATGGCTTTTCGAAATATGAGGTGATGAAAGTTGTGACGTATACATCGACTTAATTAGTACTTAGAATGATAGGAAGCTGGACGGTTCATTTTGGTACCCACACGGCGTCCGATAAGCGACCGAGGAGCAGCGTTTACATCCTCGAAATTTGCCAATTATTGCAAAGAAAATGTAATAAAACACATAATGGACGCGACCGCGACGCCAAGAGCTAATGTCCAATGCGAGCGATACAATAGGGCCGTGTTGGCAATGCTAACAATGCTGCTCTCAACGATTATGACGACACCGATATTGACATCGGACAATTAAACGAAATCATCAAAAATCGTATTAATTTAGCCGGAGAAAAATAAAAATTTGATGCTACCCGTAAGGTTCCGCGTGTCTGTTAAAAAGGGGAGTTTGTGTTCTTGAAACGGGGTGGGCGACCGGCGGGGGGGGTTCTTCTCATAAACTAAGATTTCCATATCGGGGACCTTATTTGATAAAGCATCAAAGATATGTTGAAGGTGCTGAACAGGGAAGAAGGGGTTTTGAAAATGAAGCCATGCTGTGCATTGCAGAATTTTGATGATTCTGGTGAGGACATCAGAGATTTTGTGTGACTTTAATGTTCGAAAAAAGCTTTCGGATGATCTTGTTTTTTCAATAAACGAGAGAGCAAACTTGACAGTCGGGAAGTAGTAGAAGTCAACGAACAGTAATAGTGAACCGTAGTTAGGGACTTGAATATAAAAAAGGACTCATGAAGAGTAGTTTTAAAAGAAAATATTATCTGAATTAATTTACGTTTTATAACGTTATATGCAAATGTCGTGTTTACTTTTAAAGTGATGTTACGCCTGACATGCGTTTTGCGTTAGTAACTTCTCAATAATTTCAAGCCAAATACTTAGGTTAGGTTGGAGTGGCTGCTTATGCACACTTAGACCGGTGTCGGTCCATTGTGATACTACAGAATATCTCCCCTTTTACCCCTATTGGAACCATTTCGAGCTACTTATGTAGCGTAAGACGTCCCGCACTTTACTGTTTTCGAGATCCGAGAGGCAGTCCATCCTGAACTTACCCAAGTGTTTGTGCCTTCTGAGAGCCAATGCTGGACACGAGCAAAGGAAGTGGACCAACGTCTCTTCCTCCTCTTCGTCCAAGCAGCTTCTGCAGAAGTCATTTGCCTCCAGACCCAGCCTTCTTGCATATTCTCCAAAAAGGCAGTGTCCCATGAGAATTCCTACGACCGTTCTTAATTCACGTCTGCGTAAGGATATTAATGCCCTAGTGCTCCCAAGTCCAGCTTTGGCCAAACTTGTCTTGCAACTCTACAGGTGAGGGTGTTAGACCACCTTTCCCCCGCTGAGGATAGCGTCTGCTTCCCAGTGCTTGTCTCAGCGCTGTGATAGGCCTCCCCAGACTTGCCCTTTCCGGTTGCAGCTGGAGAGTCGTACCATGCCTAGCAAGTGCATCCGCCCTGCAGTTCCCCATGACGCCCGAGTGACCTAGGATCCAGATTACCTGGATATTGAAACGCTCACCCATCTCATTTAGAGATGAGTGACAACTCAACGCCACCCGTGACGCCAAAGACACCGATTCTAACGACCGGATCGCCGCTTGACTGTCCACATAGATTGTGATATCATCTGAGGATAACACATTATGCTTCAACCACGTCATGGCCTCCTCTATCGCTACAACTTCAGCTTGGTACAACGCTGCAGTAATCAGGGAGACGAATAGAAATGTTTACATTTAATTTGTCACAGAATATTCCAGCTCCCACTTTGCCGTCTAGCTTGGAGCCATCTGTGAAGAATTGCAACGCTTCGGTTTCCGATAACGGTCTATCCCTCCAGGATTCCCTTGAAGTGAAGGAGGTCCGAAATCGCTTCTCGAAGCGTAGAGTAGGTTTAATGTAGTCAAGATTCGCCAGCTCATCCTTCAACGATCTAATAATAGTAGAGTGTCCTATACTAAGACACCTCCACTGAGAGACAGCTGCAAGTCGTACAGCCGTATTTGCCGCGATCTGTTTGCCAAAAATGTCGACCGGAAGAAGGTGCAACACAACTTCTAAGGCACTTCTCGGTGTCGACCTCAGTGCCCCGCTAACAAGCATACAGGCCGTTCTTTGCCCTCTCTCACTTACTTTTATAAGTTACCTTGTCCAGAGCTAGCCACCAAACACCCGCCCCGTACATGAGTACAGGTCTCACTACAGCGGTGTAGAGCCAGTGTACCACAGACCCCATCTATGACCAATGGCGTTCCTACAGGAGTACAAAGCTATATTAGCTTTGTTTATTCTCTACGACATGTTGGGCTTCCAACTAAGCTTACTGTCCAAGATAATGCCCAGATATCTAGCACTATCAGTAAAAGCAAGTCTCGTGCCATTTAAGGCAGGAGGGACAACTACCGGGTTTTTGTATTTCTTAGTGAAGAGTACCAGCTCTGTCTTGGACGGGTTAATACCAAGTTCACATTTGCCAGCCCATTTCATAACGATGGTAAGCGCATTCTGCATTACGTCTACAATCGTGTCCAGGAATTTCCCGGTAACAGCTAAAGCTACGTCATCTGCGTAAGCGATAACTTCAATACCCTCTCTCTCCAATTCTAGTAGTAACCCGTTTACCACTATATTCCAGAGAAGAGGATACAGACCCCCCTGTGGAGTTCCCCTAGTTACTCGCCTCTTGATGGTGGAGTCCCCCAACTTCGAGCTAACAATCCTGCTTCCCAGTATATAATTGATTAACCCTATCAGAGGAACGTCCACCTCAAAAATGACAATCCCTCCTTGATTGCCTTCGCTTTCACATTATTAAAGGCGCCCTCTTTATCCAGGAAGGCTACCAAACAGAATTCCTTCGAATTAATCGATTTCTCAATCGTACACACCAAGGCGTGCAGAGCAGTGTCCACAGATCTACCCTTTGTGTACGCATGCTGAGACGGTGCCCACTTCCTGGCACCTTTTTTGTCTCTAATGTATACATCCAGCAGCCTTTCCAAGGTTTTCAAAAGAAAGGATGATAGATTTATTGATCTTAGGTCCTTAGGATAGGCATGTGAGCTTTTCCCCCCTTTCGGTATAAACACCACATTGACCTCCGTCGAGTACCTAGGAATATAGCTCAGCTTGAAACACCCTTGGAATATAGCTTCCAGGCCAAATACTTAAAAGGCTTACAAAATATTAAATTTTTCAAATTATTTTTCATTTCTTTCTTCAACAGGATAACGTACTCGTCGGCATCGAATCGCAATACATCCTAAACGTGCGAAGCAAAGACAACAACGATTTAAAATATCGCCTTACCGAAGGCACCGTCAAATCTCGCAGCTCTGTACACACATTCGAAACAAATGGTGAATCTCATTCGATCCTGTCAACGCTACATCTAAAATACGATAATGAAGGTGAAATTCAAGAACGAATCGATTTAACACGTGACTTAATACCGCGCCGCACCAATCTCGATTACATTGCATACGAATATAGTATTTCGGCGTTCGATGATATTGATGTGGCCGAAAAATTACTGAACAAATTGGTCGATACACTTGAGACACGTAATGTTGATTTTGATTATCCGTATGATGATACGGCTGCCGAAATATTCCGTATCGTAGGACTACTCGATGAAAAATCGTTGGTGAAATTGTATAAAAAATTCGATATTGGTACATCGTATCGGCAGGAGACGGCAAAAAATTTATTCCTTGAAATATTGCCACGCATTGGATCAAAGGCTTCTGTAATGTTGATCAAAGATTTAATCGTGAATAAAAATGTTAAGCCAACAACAGCGATTCAGTTACTTGTCACCATGCCATTCTACATAACCGATTTGAGTTTTGAGGTGGTTAGCTTATGTGAAGCATTTTTATCGTTGGGGCCTGATAGGCCCGAAGTTAAGGATGCGGCAGTATTAAGTTATGCGACCATAATCTTTAAAACATATTCAGCCCATCAATTGACACCAAATCAATTTGATCGGTACGTAAAACGGTATTTCGATCTATTTGTTGAGGCCATCGATTACGAACAAAAAATGTTGTACATTCAAGCACTCGCAAATTTACAACTTGGTAATGTGGCACAATATTTGGCACCGATCATTAAAGATCCGAAACAATCGACTGATTTGAGGTATTTAGCAATGTGGGCCACTATGCCAACGGCGCATACACGTAGCGAACAATCGTACGAAATATTTTGGCCAATTTTTGAGAAAAAATCGAATCCACTCGAACTGAGAATTTCGGCATTCACCGTCTTGTTGACATCGAATCCAAGTCCCGGCCGTTTGCTAAGTTTGCATCGGATTATTACGCAAGAGACGTCTCAGCACTTGTTGAATTTCTATCGCACAACAATCATTAGTATGTCCGAGTCGACGTATCCGTGTCACACAAAATTGTAAGTGGTCAGAAAGTCTGTATAACCTTGAAGGATCTAATAAACAATTTAACTTAATTTTTTAGGAAGCGAACCTTATCGTACATGCTTCGTTACATCCCGAAAAAGGAACCGCCAACACGTTTTTGGGTGACCGGAAATTATATCGTGGACTACAAAGATACGTACTATGGTAATGCAGGCCTTGTACAAGCAATGTTTATCGGGGATGAATTGTCAGATACACCCTATATCGGATTCTTTAAACTCGTGACCGAAGCACTTGGCCGAATAACGGATCATATGGGGGTAAGCAATTTTTGAATACGGTTGGAATAAGCTTACGCTTACCCAAATTTTACATTTATTAGGTACACATCAAGGCGCGTGGTGTAAGTGACTCTCTACTAAATCTGATTGTGCGGAACGTATCCATTGATAAAATTCATGAGCTTCGATCAATCCTCGACGAAATGAATTTGAACACCGTTCAAAAGACATCACTACACATGGAGTTGGTGTTGCAATTCGAAGGCAAAACTGTGCTAGCCTATTATCTGAATAATACAACAATCCGTGGCCTATCGGGAAGTCATATCAATTCAATATTTTCCGACGACAGTCACATCAATATGCAAGCTATTCGCTGGCCATTCATGACAAAGCATTCGTTGCCCACAGCGCTTGGTACACCAATTGCTCTAACAATACAGAGCACAGTATTGAATGCGTTTCGAGGAAATGTGACCCAAATTGCTTCACTATCGTCGGTTTCCAGTGAAATTGATATACGCCAATATACATATTCGGCCCTCAGCAGTAGTACTTACAATCCTTTTATAAATTTAGAGCACTCAATAAGACGGGAGCAGGGTCTGATTATTTATTTACCGTTACATAATCAAATTGGAATCGATATTCTGCGTCGAACAGCACGTCTATCATTTTCACGGCCCGCCGATCTAGTAAGTGGATATTCCATGAAATCGCGTATAATTTCGCGCACCGAAGGTACTCACAATGGTGAACATTTTGTCAAGGAGCGCTCATTTTTTAGTCGAACAAATACAACCAATTTGATACCGATTCAAGTGCCCTTGTTAGATTTGGGACTTGACCTCAGTGTCGTGTCAAATGAAGCATCATTGGATAATTTGTTGGCTTTGTACTCGGCTATTGACATCCAGAAAAATATTGCGTAAGTGTACAACTTATTAGCGGGCGGCCGACTTGTTTACTAATTTCTCGTTGTAAAGTATTTTAGATGACATCAAAATGGGTCAAAAATTACTTAATTCGATTAGTTCGGCCCATCTCGGTTCTATACACTTTGGCAGCGACAAACATTTCAAAGTCGTGTTAAACAATACAAATCCATCAATCACAGAATTCGTACTTAAAATGACCACCACGAAAATAGATATTTCCATGGAGCATAAGGAACATTCATATTCCCAACCCAGTTACATATGGAATCTGAATATAAAAAATATCGAATCGGACAAAATTCAAAACCGATTCCGTGTCACACTCAAACGATTGGACCAAACAGATGAATTTGTAAGTAGAGCATGCCTAATATTTATTTTTTACATAGCTTCCAAATTTAAATGTATACAAAAGTTGATTATTTTTTTGTGGCTGGTGCACCCTTTCCTGGAAGTGGAGGTAATGAAGCTTCGGGCTTTGTCGGGGCGGGGGGTGCTGCAGGCTTTGCTGAAGTTGGAGGTAATGAAGCTTCGGGCTTTACAGGGGTGGGGGTTGAAGCTGCAGGATTTCCGGCCGTAGCCGTTGTAGATCCTCCATCGGCAGATTGAATCATAGCCAATCCCTGTTCAATATGAATCAGTTCCGTTATACCATCAGACATTTCCTTCACATTGTCAAATTCTGTGAGACCGAGCCGTCGCTTATTCGATATATCATATACACCTTCTTCGACCTCGCTATTCTCCCCTGAAGTTCCGCGCACTTGTAAATTATTACGATTAGCCACTTCTTTAAATTGATCCTCGTCGGCCATTAATTTTGGTAGTTTTATGTGAACCGAGGCACGAAGTGTGGTTCCGATATTAGATGGGCAGAAGCATAAAAATCCTAAACGTTCGCTGCGTACAAATTGTAAATTTTCTGATAATTTTTCAACGCCTTGAACGAGACGCGTATACACTGAACCCAAATTACCACCGCATTCCATCGAAATTATGCGCAAATGATCCTCCTCGTTCACCCATACCACAAACGTTTTCGCATCATTAATAAAAATACCACGACCAACAGGCCAATAACGATTGGCTCCTGCCGATTCTAAAAATCGATCCCCTTGTTTAAACAGAAAATGATCATTAATCAATTGTGTTTGGGTTTCCTGGTCCATATCAAGTAATGATGTATACGTCCCCTTGAATTCACCGTCCAATCCAGCAAACACATCTTTCACCTTATTTTCAATTTCGATATACTGTTCTTGAGTCATTTTACCGGCAAACGGGTAACCGTCCAGCGATCGGCCAACGCGGACCCGGGTCGATATAATAAATTCATTTTCCGGATCTAAATCACCCAAGCATGTGGGATCGCCCCAATCCAATTCGGGCTGGATATCACATTTTTTAAAACCATTATGATATTCCTCTATGATCGGATCCAATAAATCGGCAAACATTGTGTAACATTCTGCGTCTGGACAGTAAACCCCTATATGTGAATCATGATTTTCGAACCCTGATAGTACGACATCCAAAAGTGTTGCTTTATATTGAGTACGTAAATCACGTAGCTGGGCCAAAAGTTCTGGTGTTAAATATTTTTTTAGTAGCGAATTACAATCTTCGTCGGCTTTTAGCGATTCCATGCCTTGATCGAGCATCATATTGATTTCACTTGTGGTCCTTTTTAGATTTCCTTTAATTGTGCTTATCTCACGCTCTAATTCTTTTATTTTGGTAGTAGCACCATCAAAATCAGCTTTAAGAGCATTATACTGATCATCGGTCGGACACGTTTCGCACATGTACGTTCGAATGAATCGTACAGCATCTTCGGGCTTATTCGATTCTTCGTACAGTTTAATTAGAGCTTTGCTCAGGCTATCGATAACGCCGGCACATTCTAAATACCGACGAAATTCTTCGCGTTTTGATTCCAGCTGCAAGAAAATTAAAAAATGCCGAATATCAACGATAATAAATAACAAGATTTATACAGAGAGCATAATGTACGCTTTCACCTAAATAATTTTGCACATTGCCTCATTGTTACTTACCGACATTTTTCCGGGAGCCTTGTGACAAAATGATTTTGAATGTAAATCTAAAATTATACTGAAACAAGTTCAAGTTTTTTGATCGGATTGCTATAATGGGCTGTGATAATTTAAGTTTGCTTAGTTATTATGAGTTATCAACAAATGTACAGTAGAAAATTTAGAGATGAAAAGAACTGATTCTCTTGCCACACTTCCTTTTTTTGTCAGCCGTATCGATTACTTCCCTCTCGATCGCCTCTTTCATTGGAATTGGATTCAATTGGATTGAATCTTGTTTTCACTTGTTTTGATGTTGTTTCCTTCTGCATTTTCATTCGGTTAACGATATCAGTTTCAATGATCATTACAATTGAACATAGAGGCAATGTTTCTTCGCTATCTTGTACTTGAGCTTCAATAATTAAACTTTGAACTTCGCTGCAGTGCTCTTATATCACCAAAACCTCCGGTCCAGCGACTTCGTTTATAGCATCTCCATGGCTTCATTTTGTATTAGTGGTATTAACTGATTTTCATTTTTCTTGGTTTTATTAATGATAAGCACAATTTTTATGATAAGCACAAATTTTTTTCAATATGTGTTTACAAATTCACCTTTCAGGCGAAGTTTGAAAATTATTTACTAGGAAACATTTTTTTCCAATGAGTACTGATTAGCACAAATTCGGTCCTAACGGTATGAAAAGTTCCGTTCTTAAATTCGAAAGCTTCCCTGCTGCATTTACCGAAACATAGTACTAAATAGTCAATGAGCTGAAAAAATTACAGAATAGTTTTTGTATTTCGCCTGAAAGACGGTAATAAAGTGCAAAAATGAAACCTGAATTTCAGCGGATGGCAGGAAAGTTTGGTCAATAAACTTTAAATTTTCTATTTGTAAACAGATATTAAAAAAAATATTTGTGCTTATCGTAAAAATATAAAGTCCGACAATTTTCATATATACAATTATGAAAAAGGGAAATCAATCATTACTCCTAAATGACATTTGCTGCGTTCCATTTAACGTGGCAAAGTACACATAAGTACTTCTGACTGCACGCAGCTACTCTTGCTAAATTTTATGAGTAGTTTGCCGAATTTATGGCGACTTCGTTACCAGAATATTTAGTACAACTAATCCATATTATTTTAATGCAATAATAATGTTTAACAACAAACAATAATGTTTTAAAACAAAATTTTAATGCAATAATAATGTTACGTAATTAATCTCAATAATTATTTAAAAAATCGAGCCTCAGACATTTTTACAAAAGTAAAACACACGCCCTCTCTTAAGCAAAACCAAATATTTCAGCACTTAGCAGAAACACTATGTAGTAAATGTAGTACATATGCCCTAACAGAGATGTCACCATATCGACATATTATAGACACATTTGTTTTGATTGCATAAAACAAGCAAATGTATATTATCTTGTATAAGATGAGATAGCCGAGGTAGTAAGGTGATGGAGTGGAGTGAAGAAGTTCTGGAGTTCGAATCTAAGCAAAGCCAACGAAAAAATTTGTTTTTAGATGAAAAATTGTGAATTGGGGATAATCCGAGGAGATTATCGGGGGATAGTAGTGATCGCTACAAACAAAAAATTTGGTTAAAATTCGTGGAAATAAAAAAAAATCAAATTTTTGCTTAAAAAAAAAAATAAAGTCGGAAGTTCGTAGAATCGAACTCCAAACCTTCCCCACATCACTCCTTTATCTTACCACCCAACCACTCATCTCTATATAATTTCTACTCAGTTTTTCGTTTAAATACTGATAAATTCGGATTTGACGAAAAATCGCATACAAATTTTTGTTATTTTACCAGGCGAACAGAATTTAAAAAACAACATAATTGTCAGCAACGTGACATTATTTTGTATCAAAGCGTACCACTTCAAGTTATGTGACACTTGAACATACAAAATAAAGTCATATTGCTGACAATTCTACCTTCTTGTAATTTCTGTTCGCCTGTTAAAATGACAAAATTTTTTTGGGATTTTTGATGAAAAAAATAATTTTTTTTTTTTAAATTTCTGCTCATCTGGTAAATGAAAATTAACTTTTTTTAATTAAAAAGGCAATCATAACTCAATAGCAACCACCCAAATAGAAAATTTGAAGCTTTTTATTACATAAATGAAATCCTTCAGCCTCGAGGATCGAACTCTTACCATAAGAGAGCAGATTCAAACCATAGAGGTCTCGAGTTCGATCCCCGCATCTGAAGGAATTTTTTTTTGTAATAATAATCTCCAAATTTTCTATTTGGGTGGTTGCTATTGAGTTATGATTGCCTTTTTAATTAAAAAAAGTTAATTTTTATTTATCAGGTGAGCAGAAATTAAAAAATTTTTTTTTGTTTTTTTCATCAAAAGTCGCAAAAAAAATTTGTCATTTTAATAGGCGAACAGAAATTACAAGAAGGTAGAATTGTCAGCAATATGACTTTATTTTGTATGTTCAAGTGTCACATAACTTGAAGTGGCACGCTTTGATACAAAATAATGTCACGTTGCTGACAATTATGTTGTTTTTTAAATTCTGTTCGCCTGGTAAATAACAAAAATTTGTATGCGATTTTTCGCAAAGTCCGAATTTATCAGTATTTAAACGAAAAACTGAGCAGAAATTATATAGAGATGAGTGGTTGGGTGGTAAGATAAAGGAGTGATGTGGAGAAGGTTTCGAGTTCGATTCTTCGATCTTCCGACTTTATTTTTTTTTTTAAGCAAAAATTAGATTTTTTATTTCCACGAATTTTACCAAATTTTTTTTTTGTAGCGTAATCTCTTCGGATTATCCCCAATTCACAATTTTTCATCTAAAAACAAATTTTTTCGTTGGCTTTGCTTAGATTCGAACTCCAGAACTTCTTCACTCCACTCCATCACCTTACTACCTCGGCTATCTCATCATATACAAGATAATATACATTTGTTTGTTTTATGCAATCAAAACAAATGTGTCTATAATATGTCGATGTGGTGACATCTCTGTTAGGGCATATGTACCACATTTACTACAAAGTGTTTCGGCTAAGTGTTGAAATATTTGGTTTTGCTTAAAAGAGGGCGTGTGTTTTACTTTTGTACAAAATGTCTGAGGCTCGATTTTTTAAATAATTAATTAATTACGTTTTTTTTTTTTTTTATTTTTTTTTTAATATGATTTTTTATTTAAGCTATTATTAAGTTTTCAATAAAGATAAGGAAGGAATATTACAAAAAAACTTATGATCAATAATCTTATTGCCTACTACTGTCCCAATAAGGAGCTCAAGTAATTTCATTTAAATTATAATTAAACCATTTGCCAATTAGCCTTATTTTTAAAAGTTATCTAAACTTATTCATTATAATTTTGTAGGCATAAAAATAGCCGTAAAACATGCCATTTATCTGTTACATTTGAATTTAACTACTTAAAACTAAACTATACTACATATATACTAACAAAAATTAAAAATTTAGAACTATGATTTGTGTAGTGATTGCATTTAATTTCTATGCAACCACCAATATTTCTCTTTCTGCGCATTGTATTTCTCGTTATCCATTTTGACAAATTCTGAACTAAACCTAAGATGGTTAGAATTACAGTTCAAGAATTTCGTTGGGTCGAATCCCTTTTCGTTTGGTAGTCTTCGTATATGGTAAATTATAGGTAACTGGTATTCATCCTGTATGTAGCCTTTCTTATCCAAGTATATAAATGCTTCCGGTCCTGGAATATTGTTAGGTTTCGTGCTGTTCTCCATTATTCTATCGTCTGTGTAATAGGGATAGGGACCAAATGTTAGCGAATTTTCGCAAAATGTTGTTGTTCTATTTATATGATTCCTTATTAGCTTAATCATATGAATATCTATTCGATCCGTTTTGAAGTTCCTGTATTGAGCCCGGTTGGAGATATAGTGGCGAAACTCCGTCTAATACCTCTGTACAGAGTCTAATGCATTTTCTCTCGAAGAGGCGGATGCGTTCCATATAGCTGTCGTTGCAGTTAAACCATATTGGGCATCCGTACGTTAATATCGGCCTTATCAAGGATTGATAGCAAATTCTTTTAACTTCTGGATTCAAGAATCTGGAATAGAAAATTGATTTATTTAGAAAGACAGCGTTTCTTGCTTTGATTAATTGCTTGTTTATGGGGTTCGTTAGGTAGCAGAATTGGTCGATATTAATTCCCAAGTATTTCACTGACGGTTTTTGTTCGATGCTAATGTTATTAATTTTTATTTTCAGATTATTTCGGTTTCTTCTTGTATCATTATTAGCCAGCTGAGATGGTCTTCTAAACAGAATTGATTCGCTTTTCGATTCGTTTATCTTGATTCTCCATGTGTGTAGAAAACTCGTTGTAAAATTAGTAACTATTTGGAGATTTTCTTGTATGCTGCTGATGTTTCTTTCGGAACAGAATATTACTATATCATCAGCATAGGCGATGGTATGGATGTTGTTATTGTTGATTTTCTCATTAGATACTAAATCATATTTGTATAGAGATTAAACAGGATTGGAGCGGTTATGGATCCTTGTTGTAATCCGTTGTAAACATTGAAAATTCTTGTTGACGCTTTGCTTCCGTTGGTGGTAGTGAATGTTCTGTTATATAGCATGTCTAATAATATGTGTAATATGTCAGTATCGAATTGCATTTTACTCAATTTAAATATTAGTCCATCCAGCCAAACCGATTCGAAAGCTCTCTTCATATCAATAAAAACTGCTCCAGTACAAATTTTATGATTTAAATTCTGACATATATGCGAAGTTAGGTTGACAATACCATTTACTGTTGTGTGGTTGTGCCTAAATCCAAACTGATTATCTGGTATTAGGTTGTTGTGTTTATGAATTTTATTATGCATTATTATTTCATACATTTTGCCCAAATTTGACAATAGGCTAATCGGTCTATAGTTTACTGGATTGGCTGCATTCTTATCTTTTTTCGAGTTGGAAAGATTCTGGCCTATTTCCAGCATTTCGGGAAAGTTCTGTTGTTTAGCAGATTATTAAACACTGTGCAAATTTCTGCTATTATTGGCTCTGGCAAATGTTTTAATACAATGCTAGGGATCTTGTCTACACCATACGATTTTTTATTGTTTGAGCAGGCCAGCATCGTTTTTACTTCTTCTAAGGATATGAAATAATTCTGATCTGTGGTTTGTTGCTCGTTCGCTCGGTTCGAGACGGAGAATGTGCACTTCTTGATGTTATTTGATATTTCATGTGAATGTTGCTGTTTAATGCTTCGAACTTTTTGTGCGATAATTGATTCGTGAGGTTTCTTGCCTAACAAAGGATTAGCGTGTGTTTGTTTTTCAACGTAGTGTCCTATGATATTCAGGTTATCTTTTACGTTGAAGACATTATATTTCGTTTCAGATTTCGGTATTTTATTCCAATCAATATTTAGATCTGTTATGGTTTGTGCCTCCTTTACCTCGATTTCTAGCCTACTAATTTCTCGGTTACCTGTTCCTCTGCTAAATGTTTTAAGGTTATTGAACATTTTTGCTCCTGGTCTTATGGCTTTTATGTTTATAGAGTTTCTCTATTAAATTGTTTGTGAAACATTCCATATTGTTAAAGCGTCTTCTTTTAATAGTATTCAGTGTTAAATTTTGTTGTATTATTTCTGTTATGTTTATTATACACTGTTCAGTTTCTGTAACTGTGAGGTTCCTATCGTTTGGGGCTATACAGGTTTGGTTTGTTCTGCGTAAGTGTTTTAGATAATTTTTCTCCAACCGTCCTTTCCATGTATTCCAATTGGTATTTTTAAATTGCAAAAATTGTTCGTTTATTGTATCGTTCAGGGTATTATCCATATCTACTGCTTCTACTTGAATTTCTATGGCTTTATGGTCACTTTCATAGAAATGTGAAGGTATTTGTCCCGTGCTATTGGTTGCCACGCTTAAACGAGTATCTACAATTGCTAGATCTAAATAACTATTTGCTGCTGGAAATGTAGGCGCATCTGCCTGGAAGATTTGAGATTTGTATAGGACAGCATTGTTGATTTGCCATCGATTTAAATGAACTCCTTTGTTGTTGTTTGTACTATTACCCCATGTTGTGTGTCTCGCGTTCAGATCTCCTGCTATGATATAATAATTTCTTAAGTTAACCAGGTCTAGTTCTTCGAAAATTTGTTTCCATTCGACTTCAAATTGTTGATCACTCAATACAATGTTACTTCCGGAACAATATATCGCGATAATGAAGAGGCATTGATCATGATTTAATTTAATTTTAATGATAGTTGATTCTATGCCGACACTATTTTGAAGTTTGTTGATTTTAATATGTTCGAATGTATAACTGTTTTTTAATATTATTGCAGTACCCCCCCCCCCCCCCCCCCCTCGTAAATTTGCGAATTTACGTTGAGAGCTATTACTTTGAGCTTCATAACTTATTAAGCATACTCAAAAGTTGTGAGATTTACTCACTCTGTTGTTGGATAACTGCTGCCATTTTTTCCACTCTTGCTGCCAACTTTTGGACTGTTGATTGTTCACTGGTGCCTTGTTTTAAAACCTCTGCGTACGATCCATGTTGCGAGTTTACTTTTATTGTTTCGGCCAGCTTGGGCAACGTTGAACGATTGTGTTTATTGTTTATTTTTTCTTTTAGTCTTCTTAACGCGCTTTTATAAGTTGGACAGCCTTTAAACGATGCTGGATGTCCGGTTTTGTCACAGTTGACACAGTATATGCCACTTTTTTCAATTGTGTCTATAATTTGACACTCGCCTGGATTGTGTTGAGTGGAGCATTTAACACATCTGTATTCTAGGCAGCAATTCGTTGCTGCATGACCGTACCTTTGATATTTGCGGCACTGTATAATCCCTTCCTTCTTTTTCAGATTTTCCCAGGATATCCTTTAATAGTTGAGCGACTTTATATTATAGAGTCGTGTCATGTCAGTATCTGGTGGGCACTGTATAATATAGAGTGGTAATTTGAATTGTTTTTCTACGGAGCGTTTGGTTTTAAGTTGGGCAACATTTGTAACTTTAATGCCCTGGGTTTCAATGCTTGTTTTTAATTCCTCCATATTTTCGTCTTCGTTTAACCCTTTGACAACAATGGTTTTTGGTTTTAGTTGCTTAGGCGTAAACGTGAAATAATTTGTATTGACTTCTTTGAAAATATAGTATTTTGCATTTTATTGTAATTTTCAATGTTATTTATGAAAAGAGAGTGTTTCTTGTCACTGACCCTTCTTATCTCAAAGCTGTCAATTTGGGCTCCTTTTACCAGTTGAATGGCGGTGTCTTTAATTTTCTGATTGTGAATGTGCAATGGTGGTGGTTTACTTGTTTTTAGCTCTTTGTAAGGATTATTAATTTTGGGTGGCGTGACCTTTTTGCCAGGTGTGACTTTAGTAGTTGCGTTTGCATTTTTTCGCTTGATGGCTCTTTTCACTGTTTCAAACTGGTTAGCCTCATCTATATTTTCCACTTCTGTGTCATTATTCTCCATGATTGATTGAAATCTATTATTTTTTAATAACTGCTCTTCGCTTGTAGCTTTGTTGTTTTGTTGGTGTTGTATCAGTTTTTCCATGTTGGCAATTCGTTCTTTTATAGTAACAAGTTCTCAGTTTCCAATTTTTTAAATCTTGAAGCTCTTTGCTCGGGTGTTATTAGCGTTTGGCTTAACACTGTAGAATTTGGATTGCCTGACATTTTGATCCGTTTTAAGTTATCCGGTTCTTTTATTACGCTATCCTCGTCATTGTTGATGGTTGGTTGTTATTGTTGTTGTTGTCCATTATTGTTTAGGGTGGTCATCAATTCAATGTTGAGTTGACATGTCCCGTTATTTTTATTTGAGTACTCAAACTCGATGTTTTTTGCCCTAACCGGATTCCGGCAGAGTTTTTATTTTAATCAACTGTTACTGTTATCAAGGTATTTAGTTTGTAGAGCTGGTTTTATTATTTCACGACCACACCCTTTATAATTTCACTAAATCACTGAATGTTCGGATTTATTAAACAAAATTCACTTAAATTATAATTTAATTGTCTTTATAATTTTCAGCACTTCACTTCAAGTTCAAATAAACTACTACATTTTAATGAAAAACTATTTTTAATTAATTTATATTAATATTTAATTTAATTCAATAATATTATTGAAATATTTTAATTTCTAACCCTGCGATGTTAGCGCCACGAAGGTAGACTCACAACTGTACATTAATTAATTACGTAACATTATTATTGCATTAAAATTTCGAAAAATTATTTTTTTTCTCGAATTTAATTTATGGTAAGAGAGCAGATTAAAGCGATTGAGGTATCGAGTTCGATCCTCGCATCCGAAGGAATTATTTTTTTTTTTGTAATGAAAAGCTCCAAATTTTCTGTTTGGGTGGTTGCTATTGAGTTATGATTGCCTTTTTAATTAAAAAAAGTTAATTTTTATTTATCAGGTGAGCAGAAATTAAAAAATTTTTTTTTGTTTTTTTCATCAAAAATCCCAAAAAAATTTTGTCATTTTAACAGGCGAACGGAAATTACAAGAAGGTAGAATTGTCAGCAATATGACTTTATTTTGTATGTTCAAGTGTCACATAACTTGAAGTGGCACGCTTTGATACAAAATAATGTCACGTCGCTGACAATTATGTTGTTTTTTAAATTCTGTTCGCCTGGTAAAATAACAAAAATTTTTATGCGATTTTTCACCAAGTGGGATTTTATCAGAAACGAAAAAATGAGTAGAAATTATATAGAGATGAGTGGTTGGGTGGTAAGATGAAGGAGTGATGTGTGTTTGGAGTTCGATTATGAAACTCCCGACTTTATTTTTTTTTTTGTGATGATTGATTGTTGTAATTTTGCCCCGGTAAGTAGAAAATTTCTGCATAGCGTACTTTACTCCGAAATATATAGAAAACTTGGGTTTTCGTGGTAGCATGATTCGGTTGGATTTCTTATTCCATACATTTGCCCCTTATTTTAGCCTATGAAGGTTTTTCACGAGTTTCCAAACGATGTCGTTACCTCCGACCTCATAACCTGTCGCTTGTGTCATATAAACATCATGAGAAAGTTCATCGTTTAGGTAGGCCGTCTGAATGTCAAAGTGTTTCACCTCTATTTTCATCTTTCCAGCTATACAGCCAATAGAAATTTTAGTCTCACTTGATACGCTATAGTAACCCAATCTCATTGTCCACTGCTTGCTTAAATTATTTCGAATGTGATCGTTGCATCGTGCTTCGTTAAACAAAAAGGGATCATGACATGACTTACAAATTTCAGATGTCAAATTGTTAGCTTCTCCTATCAGCCTGCTTGGAGGAACCCTCAAGTTCTGTCTGTCTGAACGTGTAGCCATTGCAAATTTTCTTTGCTAATTTGAGCAATTTTGTCGATTTCGCTTTCAGTCTCATGACCCTTGATTACCTTCTTGGTCAATTTGTTCGTTCGGATGAAAGTGGATTTCACCGTTCTCGTTTATGTTAATTTTGGGCTTAAGGATATCTTTGGACGGAACATCATTGGTTCTATTTTCGAGTTTAGTTATGAATTTTACTTCAAACGAGTTGATAACCTTTGTTTCATACCGCAATTTTTTTTCCTTTATCTCTGATTTAGGAGCATAGGGCGTCTACTAGGCTGGACCATCTGAATCTATGAGGGGCTATTGCTTTCCGCTGGTCTTCCCACTTTTCGTTTCCCTTGCGGATTCTATTCTAATGACATCCATATGACCGATGCATTATTTCGGTCTGAATGTGTTTGTTTTGTTTGCCGCAGAAGCTCTACGTTGCTGATGGTGTTTGGCCAGAAGCATTTTATTAGCCTTCTATGACATTTATACACAAACACCTTTTGTCTTCTTGTAATCTTCTGCGTGTATTTCCATGATTCACACCCTTACAGCAGTACTGATTTTACACATGCGTTGAACATTCGCAGCTTTGTGTTTTTTAACACGGCGGACGCATTCCAGACCTTGTGGAGCATGTTGAAAGTATTTTTTGCTTTGTTGATGCGTTGGCTTATGTCTTATTCAGTGCCGCCTGTTTTTGCCACAGTACAACCAAGGTATACGAATTTTTGGTGTCGTTTATTCAGTACAGGTGAGTGTTAATGGCTTCTGAACATAGTTGTGTTAAATGTTTCACGCAATTCGTTAGTTATTGTTGTTGAGGTTTTAAATGTCCAGTTCAACCACAGCTAAACTATGAGAATTCCCGGAACAAACGTTTATTGGTAATAAACGTCGGAACACAAAATAATAAAACAGAAGCTGTTTAATTATATATTTATAATGGCGGCCCTTTTCCTAGAGCTATTTATGTTTTTAATAAAACTGCGCTATACATCCTTTTTGTATATACAAAAAACAAAAACTAAACTAACTAGTTAACTACGTTGTGAATAGAATACAATATGCCGACTTTGTTTTATTTGTTGCATCACTTTAATACAAACAGTGATGCTAACATTGAAGTATACAAAATTAACAATGCATATTCAACAATTGTTACTCAACCCAATAATTTTTTAGATTGTAGTAGACTATAATCTTCCATTGGCGTAAGTTCTGGAAGCGGTGTTGTTTTAATTTCGGTCAATTCTATAACAATCCCTTAGCATTCCTTGGAGGCCTTCTAAGTTTCATATTTCTTTTGCCTGGACGTTTTGTCGGATTGATGTTCTGCGTTGGGTGGGTTGTGAACCTCTGGACTATTGTCATCTATATTCAAAACGCATAATTTTTGAATCGGCTTTTTTAGAATCGTTCTACCTTTACAACGCAGTGTAACTACCCGGACCTTACCATCTCTTCCAGGGATCAGCTCCTCAATTTTACCTAATAGCCATTGAGCTGGTGGTAAATTTGGTTCCTTGATAAGAACTATATTACCAACAGAGGTATATTTGGTTAGCCTTTTTGGCACTTTATTCTCTTCTGTGGCGATGTTAAATATTCACCATATTCTCCAAAAGTCTTCAGTCTGCCTCTTTGTCAATTTCCAGCGGTTGTACAAGGTGTACGCCTCTTAAAATATTTCTGAGTTAGGTATATAAATTAACGGTTCACCGATAATGAAATGTCCTGTTGTTATGGCGAAGGTATCTTTGATGTCTGAATATAGAGAGCCTCGAGTTGAGACATACATCGATTTGACTGTGTACTGTCGACCTTTCATCATATCTCAATCTCATTACAGCAGCTTCCCACAATCATCCGGATTATTTTCTGATTTTACGTGGAACCTTCCTTTAATTTCTTTAACGGCGCTCTTCTACCCAAATCTTTTGCTTTAATCTTTTTGCGGAGCGAATATCTTGGCAATGATAAAACATTGATAAAACTAGTCTTTTAGTATTCGCCTTATTTGTAATTAGCGGAGGTGGAATTTTGAAATTAAATGAGTATTCCTTAGGGTTCCAAAATATGCCTATAATGTTTTTATTGCATGATCTTCCTTTATTTCAAATTTAGCAAGATATCGTTTTTCCTCTGGAACTCTTTCTAACACGTCTTTGGTATTGCTGCACCATTTTCTTAGATTGAAGCCCCCACACGACAAAAGTTGTATTAAGTCATTCTGCAACGTAGTTATGGCATCTAACGAACTTACTCCCGAAAGCAAGTCATCAACATAAAAATCCCTCATAAAAATTCTGGCAGGCCTTATCCTGTGCTAGCTACGGTACAATGTCCTTGTTGCTAAATATGGCGCTGCTTCTCGTCAAAGAATTGTTTGTAAATCTTGATGTCCCTTTGCGACTTTAAATTACCGGTACATCTTTTCGAACAAATTTATGTTTTCTCCATCTTAAAATAATGGCAAAAAGGGGATCAAATGGTTTTGATATACTGGAAAATGTTGTCCTTTTTGTGTTTGATAAAGTTGCATCTTTATTTAAATCGAAGAAAAATTGATCCTTTGCAGGTTGCCAGAAAAGGCTAAGTGCTTTAATCGATCCTATGTCGTTGAACTCATTATGAAGTGTTTCACGATTTTATAGTGGTATATCTTGCAGTATAAAATTTTCATTTGAACTCCATTTGTGTAGCTGGAATCCCTCCTTTGCCAATACATTGCACTATTGTTGTACCCACTCACGTAAAATGATTTTATTATCTGCACCCATCAATATATCGTCAACATAAAAATGCGCTTTACAGTTTCCGACAATTCACTCACTGCACATTCGTCGTCTGCTAACTGGCTTATAGTACGAGTACTCTAAAAAGATGAATTTGAACGCCAGAATTATCCACTGAAGTGCAGTCTGTGTGTGGGATCTACCAACACCTGGCGGTACATTTTTGAAATATCCGCTGTAACGATACTCTGAAACGCAATACTATATTAAACAGGTCAGATTGTGCATTTGGCCCAACGCATATCACTACATTTAGAGATAAACCATTTCCAGTCTTCGCTGAAGCGTCAAAGACTACGTTAATTAATAATTAATTTTGTACTTGTACTTGAGGGTTTCAATACCGGGTGATGTGAGGGTTCAATACTGGGTGGTTCTCATTAACCTGTTGCAAATTTTCTCCATAATTAGAAACCTATTGCCCTATGCCAATTGCTTAGTATCACATAAACTTGAAATATTCTCGCGTAATGGCAACTTATCGAAGTAATGACCTTGCTGATTTCTTTTTTACACTTAAGCTGTAATTTTCTCCACAATACCTTTACTCTTTTGTTTAGTTGCTGTAATGTCACAATGGATTTCTCTTCTGACCAATTTGAATAAAAAAAAAACGTTAAAAGCATTCTGCTGAATTTGAACACGCGGCGCCACTGACCATAAAACCAAATTTTGATTCTGTTAAGTAAGGCAAATAATTATTGATCTTTATTTTCCAGAACGCAATAATATTCCAAAAGGTCCCTAGTTCTCACAGCAGATCCACTGGTCTAGAAGTTCCGAATTCTAGATAAGTAAAGATAACGTCCTTTGGAATGAAGGTGACCTGCAATAGTGTCAACTACAAGCAGTTGTAATTTTTCACAATAATCATTGAATCGTTAATGCAGCTTGTAACATTCATTGAACCACCATTTAGTGTACGCACTTTATTATTGACTGCGGTTGGACTAAGTTTTAACATGCAACTTAAATCCTTGGTTATATAATTTTCAGAACTTGCAGTGTTTAGCAGCCGCACGACACCAATATGCTTTTCCTTGACCATCTTCAATCAAGTTCAAGACTAACGCCGTTGCAAATATTTTTGTTGATGTTGATTTGCATTTTTTACCAAACAAGTTCAAATGCTCTTGATCTGAATTATTTGATTGAATAGCCAAAGCTATTACTGTCTCCTGATGACTCGTTACCTCATCAGATCGGTTTACTTGTTGATTCAAGCGCAGTAACGTATTAAGTTTTTTGTTGCACACCTTACACTTACTAGCCTTACAGAATTTGCTTGAAAGGCCTTGTCCAAGGCAGTTAAAACATTTTCTTGTTTTTAAAGCTCATTTTCTTTTTCTTTGCACAATGAACATTGAATAATAATGCAACAAATGTTGTTGTTTCGGCATCATGCTTCGTTTATGCGCAGAATAGCTGCTGTTCTGATGTGATCCGTCTTTGGCTTTTAAGATCCTTCTTTCAGTATCCATGAACGCCTTTAATTATTCCCACGTTGGATGGACATTCGGTACAACTTGCTCTTCCCATATCATCTTTTGGTTTTGACTGAATTTTTTTGGAGTTTTTTTGACAACCAAAAATTAGTTCTGTTACCGGCGTAAAAAAATCCAAAATTTCTGCAAATTGAAAATTTTAAATTAATCTAATATGAAAAGCTATGATTTGACCATTGATATTAATAAAAAATATTAAAATAATGAAAAGAAAATGCGATGTTGACGTTTAAAATACCAAAAATTATTTGTCAAGTACAAAACTTGTTCACTCATGTCACCAAAAAAAAATTCGGATATTTTGGTGGGGGTAAAATTTGTCAAAAATATCCGGATATTTTCTATTAAAAATCCATCAGTGAACATACGGAATACGGATTATGAACAGAATGCTCTACGTAAGAAATGCATTCGCCAATGCTTATCTTTCACAACATTCTGCAACCATCTTTTAAATTTTGAAAACAGAAAATAGTCGCTAGGTGTTCTCTATATATCTGTAGTATGTAGTTGTTATAAATACATATTGCATTATGTCACTTAGGTAAATGTACATAGGGTAACACGCTTTCTAAATAAAAACAAAAGGAAAAAGGCAAAATTGTGCATTCTTTTGTAAGCTTTGCTACATAGAATAAAAACAATAATAATAAAACATGTGCTACCTTACTTAAATACTTACGATTTTAATATTTACTTACCTACGAAGTTGGAACAGTAGTATTATTTTGTAACCGAAACTCTGGAACAATCTGTGTTATTTTAAATCATCTTATCACTTTTGCGACAAACTACTTCAACGTTACCTTTTGCACTATACGGCGAATGGCAATTTTTCTAAATGCTTTACAGCTTTAGGCACTATGTGATGGTGCGTTTGAATTATTTGTTAGTTTTTAAATTTGTTTATTGGTCCTTTGAGCTGATTTACAAATTTTCTTTGATTTTCTAGAGGTGAATCACCAATTAATTCTTCTCAGGGTAGATTTAAAGACCATAGGAATATAATATTGGTTCCAGCCTTTGTCCATAATAAGTTCTTGAGAAGAACCTGTTTTGGGTTATCTTTGGTCCGTAAATTCTTCGTTCTCGTCGCATTGTTGTCTGGTGTTTAGTGTTTTATAATGTGATCCATGCTTGAAGATTAACTTGCAACGTATCAAGTCAGCGTCTTTTGAATTGGTTTTATCGCACACACATTTTTGCTTTAACTTAACTCTACTAATGGTTAATTGTTTTTCTAAGAATTCTGTCGGTAAAACGGTAAAACGAGACCTTGAATTGTCCATAATAGTATCAGTGTATCTCTTATCGAATAGCGTCAGTGTACCTGCCTTATGAATCTGCACATCCTCCTCCCTCGTAGTCGTATGAGGTTGCTAAATGCCTAACCTGGAGTAAGAATAAAATATTCCACTATTAATTGGTTATGATACCGCAATACTCATAATACGACATGGGGAAACTTGAATGTTAAGGATGATTGAGATTATTCCCTCAAAAAAGCTTATTCACAGTTACATGCTGCCCCCGCATCCAGTGACTTTATTGCATATTCTCTGGAGATGGGGAGTTTGCAAATCGGATGGTCATACAGCGTATTTTATCTTTTAATCGTACAGATCTAGTGCCCTTGATGGGATATATCCAGCTGGACTTCTGCATGGTTTTCCATATATTAGTGACCATCCGCTCCGCCTTTTCCAAGCATACATTGTATTTTGCACTGTCCGTTAATCGTGGAGCAGGAAAAACAATATTGCTTTACCCAAATTTGGCAAATCAGTAGATTATACTGATCTCAAGGGATTTCGGCCAATATAATATAATTTGCCTTTCACCTTTCTTAAAGCGTTAGAAAGTATTGTTAACAGATTTATTAGGGAAAATTATTTATCTATATCTTGACCCATCAGTAAAATGCATCGTCTATAACGTTGGTCTAGAATTGCTAAGCATTTTCAAACGGCGCTACATGAACATATCACTTTATTTATGCTTTAATCTCGCATTGTTGAAGCTAAGCTCTCGAAGTAAAAGCTCTTGCCACTTTGGCGGTCTATCAATTCCCTTATTTTTTGGAAGATCGATTAACAGATGGACTATGTGAAACGATGTGGGATATGGAGCTAGATTCTGATATTCTTTCTGAAAATATTGATACTGAAAATTTACGAATCTGATTAAATGAGCTATGAGAAGCAGTTAAGAATTCGTCTTGTACGAAATTATTTCCAAATTAATTTTTACTGACACTTATTTTATTTGAACAAATTAAACAGAACAAAAGTCACCGAAATTTCAATCACGTCCGTTCATTGATTTTATGACATTGTCCTTTAACTGACCCCAAATTAATTTGCAGAAAATTAACGGGGAAATTTATGGAAAAATACAAGACTTATAGACGCCTTTCAATCTGATTCTGAGCATCGAAATTTAACATTTTTTACTGGTTGATGACATCCGAAAAACGAAGAGTACCTGTAGGAGACGCTTGAATTTTGTTTTTTAGTTAGATTCAAGGACGAGTACGTTAGAAAATACATTTAATGGACTCGTCGACTACCTATTCAAAACGGCTCTTATTTGTACTGAAAACCATAATAAATTAAAAAAAAAAAGCAAAATGAATTTCTGTGAAAGCAGTATTCTTAGATATTTGCATGGACAATCAATTAAGATTTTCTTGCAAGAAACGGGCAGAAAATAAATTACCTCATCAGCTTACTTATTTAAATAAGCTAGGTTCCACATATAAATAAGTAATTGGAAACAGCCTACGTGAACGATTGGTTTTATATTAATTTTTGAATTTTTGAGCTCTAGGGCAAAAATACTCCAATCACGGCTGAGTTGGTTAATCAATCAACAAATCCTATCAAATGTTTAATTGTCTCATTAAACCAGCAATTCTACAATATAATGTTTTACGGGTTATATTACACTTGCAGATTGTATTGACCATCGTTATTATGAACATAATGCTCAAGTTCAAGGTTATATCGATTTATTTTGACATACAAATTATATTCTTAAAACAATTTTAGTCAACAAGATGACATCAGTGAATGAATTTGTTGTGCAAAGGCTAGAGTATAACTTTAAAAGTGTCTATATTGAAGGTGTTAAAATATTGATAAAATTGCTAGAGAATATTGTGAATCATCCACGAGAGGGGCGATATCGTAAAATATTGATTAGGAAAAAGTTGTTTAGCGACAAATTATTTTTATTGAATGATGTAGAAAATGTTTTGAGTGAAATTGGTTATGCAAAGGTGAGCGACAAACGGCTAAGATGGCTGGAGAAAATTGAGTCATTTTCATATTTTTATAGAGTAGTGACGGTAATTTTGTGCTGCCATTTACTGTGCCGATAACAATTGTGCAAGAATATCGAGATTATTTTTATACTCGGCTTGGATATGTTATCGCGTTTCCCGAGGATGATAGAAACCCCATTGAAGTCAATCCATTGCCTACTGTGGCTGTTGTTCAGCCAATACCACAAATCGATATTCCGGGACGGCCTTATTTGGAGAAAATAAACTTCTCGAAAGTTCTCAACCTCAATAACGAAAACTTACAAGTTCTTGAGGAATTTTCTGACAGATTTTTTCAGTACGAAGACAAGGAGCTCCAGGAATTTACACTCCAGCACATAATCCCGATGCAAATATTAAAAGACCGCGTGACTGAGAAAATTAATAAAATTCAACGACTCATCAAATCACAAAAAGTTAGTGGCATTAAAGAACCAATTTATGAGGATGTGTTTTTAATCGAACTACTGGATTGGTTTAATACCTCATACTTTCAGTGGGTCGATGTCGAATGCAAAATGTGCCTGAAAAACTCAAAGGGAGTAAAAACCATAATCGAAAACAACATTCGAACAGAATACATAGATTGCTGCGGCGAACGAACTATTCTTTATCGGCACACAGATGTTGCGCAATTGTTGAAATCTCGTGAAGGAAGAGCCGAAGAATTTGCAAATTGTTTCACATTCATGTGTCGTTGTCTCGGCTACGATGTTCGCTACGTACTTTCAAATTTTGATCATGCATGGACTGAAATTTTTCTTCCATCACAGAATCAATGGATACATTTTGATCCATCCAAAAATATATTTAACGCTCCACTCGTGTACGATTATTATTTCAAAAACAAAATAACTTATGTTGTGGCCGTTTCCATCGATGATATTCAAAATGTAACGCGTCGTTACACCCTCCATTATGATCAGGCGGTAAGAGCTCGAACTCAATTTGACGAAACTAAATTATTAAAGGCAATACAAAAAATCCGCAAAAAACGGCAACAAAATCTATCGAAGGAACAAAAGAGTGTCCTAAAAGCACGGAACGCCGCAGAATTGGTTTGGCTTAAGACCAAACGTGAGATCAGTGAAGATGAAAATGTTGGTCGAAGTGGGGGATCTCTTGCCTGGAAATTGTGCCGAAATGAAAATAACGTGTGCAACGGTTACGTTTTTGAGCTAACTGACATCGAAATCAAACTAAAACAATTCGCTCTTCGATATTCTTGTAGTCGCAACGTCTACGAACGGTATAACCATAATACGGGCACGCTAATGGCGCAACATGAAACATGGCAAAAATGTTTATACGAATGTGAGAATATTTTTTACGAAAAAGATCGTGATTGGCGTAAGGTGTACCTTTGTCGAACTCAGGAATGTGATTATGGTCGGGTTGAATGGAAATTTGATTTTACCAAATCTGGACTGTGGATTAAAGAAGCATTCATTAAGTTTTGTTCGGAAACATTTAATGATGGACACGTTGCGATTTGGTTTCAGCACGAGAATGGAAATAACTATAAAACTACGGAGGAGCTGAAGAATTCGCAGAAATTTTCGATCATTGCAGAATTGTCAGGCGGTAAAACATCAGTTGTATGGGCATGGCAATATGCCCAGCTGTTTCGAGAAAGTTTTCATTCAAAAGTATACCCTTTTGAAGTGTTTTTACAATTTAGTTAAATAAAAATTTGTGTTTTGAATCTGAATTTTGTTAATGAAGTTACGACTATTTATGCAAATTCAATCAATCATTGCCCCATTCAACTCAAAATCATAACCCTCCGATGCCAAAAGTTCTTTTCTGTGGCACTATTCCGGTTTTTTCCGGGGAATTGATTTATTGTGATTTGTTTTAGAATATTTTGGTATTATTTTTTACAAACCGTATTGTGGCAATTAGCATTTTGTTCATATTTTGGAGAAAACTAATTAACATACCGTTACTACAGGGAACGTTTTTTTCAATTAAATTACATTAAAAAATAACTACCAAGTTGTTTTATTATAAAATGTATGTGACACCATTATAAATAACTCAAAATTATGAAGATTGGGAAACTTTTGAATTTTCGGCGAACGATAATTTAAAGGTAGATCCGCACGACGTGTTTTACAAATGTGTCAACATTTGTGACAATTTTTTATGGACACATGTTGTATTTTTACTTTTGTGATTACATATGTTTCCTCACATATATAATTTTCGAAAATGACTTTTATCCATTTTGGTATGTTTTTACACAGGGTATAACCTCAAAAAATTAAACAAATATCATGATTAACCATGGTTTTGACCGTAATTTGTACTTATTTTAATTTTAATTGTAGGTATTAATGAATCTAAAGAAATCAAAGTCGTCTGACCATAAATTAATCTATCGCCGTCCATATTAATATAGAAAAACACAAATGTTTTTAATGAACTTGTGGATGTGACTTTCAACTTCACAAATATTTTAAAAGATACTTGTATTTTTTGACATATTTTCGTTTGTTAAAACTTAACTGAAAACACATCATGCTGATCGACCTTTACACTGAAAATAAAATATTACGCCATCGCCAAACAAAAAATGAGGCGCAAATTTTTCATTTAAAATCAGCGTTCAGCCCTATTTCGCTTCTGCGTATTCTGTGGCTAGAGCGCATCATTCAAAATCGCATTTATTAAATTTTCTGGCCAATATAAAGGAGGTTAATACATTCTATCATTTATTGATTATTTTATTATGTTTTAAGCATATTCTTACACGTATGTAATATATTGACTATCGTTGTGTACACAACGCTTTTGCTAGTTCAAGGTTATTACGATTATATGTATGCATACGTTTAACGAAATAAATGTACGAGTATTATAGTGATTTTGACATTACAAATAAATTTTTTTTTAGTCAACAAGATGACATCAGTGAATGAATTTGTTGTGCAAAGGCTAGAGCTTAACTTTAAAAGTGTTTATATTGAAGGTGTTAAAATATTGATAAAATTACTAGAGAATATTGTGAATCATCCACGAGAGGAGCGATATCGTAAAATATTGATTAGGAAAAAGTTTCTTAGCGAAAAATTGTTTATATTGAACGACGTAGAGAGTGTTTTGATTGCAATTGGTTATGCAAAGGTGAGTAACAAAACAAAGTGATGAAATATGGTTCGAGGAAAATAAGTTATTTTCGTATTTTTATAGAACAATGACGGTAATTTTGTGCTGCCATTTACAGTACCGGTAACAATTGTGCAAGAATATCGAGATTATTTTTATTCTCGGCTTGGATATGTTATCGCGTTTCCCGAGGATGAGCGAAAGCCCGTTGAAGTCAATCCGTTGCCTAATGCGGCTGTCGTTCAGCCAATACCACAAATTGAGATTCCGGGGCGGCCATTTTTAGAAAAAATCACATTCCCGAAAGTTCTCAACGTCGAAAACGACAACTTAAAATTTCTTGAGGAAATTTCCGACAGATTCCTTCAGTACAAAGATAGGGAACTACAGGAATTTACATTGCAGCATATAATCCCGTTGCAAACATTAGAAGATCGCGTAACCGAAAAAATTAGTAAAATCCAACGGCTTATCAAATCGCAAAAAATCGGTGACATTGAAAAACCAATTTATGAGGATGTGTATCTAATCGAACTGCTGGATTGGTTTAACACCTCGTTCTTCCAGTGGGTCGATGTCGAATGTAAAATATGCTTAAAAAAGGGGGCAAACACCGTTTTCGAAAACAACATTCGAAAAGAATACGTAGATTGTTGCGGCGAACAAACTATTCTTTATCGTCACACGGATGTTGCGCAACTGTTGAAATCGCGTCAAGGAAGAGCCGAAGAATTTGCAAATTGTTTCACATTCATATGTCGTTGTCTCGGCTATGATGTTCGCTATGTATTTTCAAATTTTGGTCATGCATGGACTGAAATTTTTCTACCATCACAGGATCAGTGGATACATTTCGATCCATCCAAAAATATATTTAACGCCCCACTGGTGTACGAACATTATTTCAAAAACAAAATAACTTATGTTGTGGCCGTTTCCATCGATGATATTCAAAATGTAACGCGACGTTATACCCTTCATTATGATCAGGCGGTACGAGCCCGAACTCAATTTGACGAAACCAAATTATTGAAGGCGATACAAAAAATCCGCAAAAAAAGACAACAAAATCTATCAAAGGTACGAAAGAGTATCCTAAAAACACGGAACGCCGCAGAATTGGTTTGGCTGAAGACCAAACATGGGATCAATGAAGATGAAAATGTTGGTCGAAGTTCGGGTACTATCGCCTGGAAATTGTGCCGAAATGAAAATAACGTGTGCAATGGTTACGTTTTTGAACTAACCAATATCGAAATCAAACTAAAACAATTCGCTCTTCGATATTCTTGTATCCGTAATGTGTACGAACGATATAACCATAATACTGGCACCCTAATGGAGCAATATAAAACATGGCAAAAGTGTTTATACGAATGTGAGAATATTTTTTACAAAAAGGAATATGATTGGCGTAAGGTGTATCTTTGCCGAACTCAGGAATGTGATTATGGTCGTGTTGAATGGAAATTTGATTTTACCAAATCTGGATTGCGAATCGAAGAAGCATTTGTTAAATTTACTTCGGAAACATTTAAAAATGGACAGGTTACGGTCTGGTTCGAACACGAGAATGGAAATAACTATAAAACTACAGAGGAATTGAAGAATTCGCAGAAATTCTCGATCATTGCAGAATTGTCCGGTGGTGAGTTGGGATATGCGTGGCAACACGCCCAACTATTTCGAGAACCTTTTTATTCAAAAGATTATCCTTTTGAAGTGTTTCTAAAATTTTATTGAATAAAAAATCAATTTTAATATAAATTGTGAATTTTTTATTTTAACGAATACTTTCCCAAATTTATTATTTATTGTATGAAGTTCCCATTATTATTTCGAAGTTAAACATTTGTTAGGTTTTTATATGAAACTTTAGTTTGGCTTTGAGAAATATTTTATATCAAATAAATTGTAATTTTACCATATTTTAGAAAACTCAACTGGACTAATAACATCAACATTTGAGAATACATACAAATATTTTGGAGAAATCACATTTCCGCTCGACTCGGCCCGAATTGTGTACTATTTTGCCCAGAATTTTCATCCGTGTCTCGCGATTTATTAACATAACCACAAGTTTGGGTCTGTACATTTTATTTGAGATTTCAACGTTTTATTCAAATAGAGTTACGCCAGGCTGGGCTGTTTTATGAAATTTGGAGTTCCTGAACCAACCATTTAAATACATACATCGAAGGCAATTCTATAACTTGAAAATTATATAATTCTTTGCTTTTTGTCGTGTTCTAATCTGTTTATTAATTTCGTGGAACTTTTTAAGAACAGAGAATTTGAATGAAGCATTCCTCATGAATAGAAAAATGATACTTAGCTTCTAAAGTGACTTCTAGGCTTTGAATCAGATTATTTGATTCAATTGGTGTTGAGTTCAGTGCCATTTCTTGGATCATGAATCTTGACTTGATTTCATTAGAAATATTCTTTTGCCAGATATATGTCTTTAGAACGCGTACAAATGATTTGAAATGTTTCATGAAAGACGCGGTAAAGCCGAATTTATAACCTCTGGATTTCAACGGAGGTTATAGAAAATGATCTGGAGACTGGAGGTCATTTGCAAACAAGATCTATCTGTCTTAATCCTCATCTATTATGTTATTTCAAGGCTTATATTGAGCCCTGGTTTTATACTACTAATATCCTCATCAACGTAGCACACGTCTACTCATCAATTGTGTCTAGTTTTGTTTCTTCTTTCAAGCCTTTTTATTTAATTTTTTGAGAGCCTTTTGAACCATAATGCAAGTTGGCACAACAATTATGGATCGCAAAATCTATTGTTAGAGGTATTAACCATCAATCGCAGCTTTCGGAACAATTGCGAGAGGTATCAACCATCGTAATCGGAGTTCAATTGCAGATTCTAGATTTTTTGCTCAAAATTTGTCTTTCTTTATATAGAATTTCAATTTTCTATCAAATCTGGATAAATAATTGAACGATACAAATGTGCCGCAATAATTGGCACTGGTCCCGAAATGTATGATTAGAAATACCAACTATCGTAATCGGAGCTCAATTGCAGAATTTAGAGTTTTTGCTCAGAATTTGTATTAAAACAAAAAATTGAAATCTGCAGAAATAATTGAACGATCCAAATACAGGTTGGCAGAATAATTTCAGGTCTCGAAACCTGTGGTCAGAAGTACCAACAAGTGTAATCGTTTTTCGGATAAGCATCTATTTGCACAAACAAACCTGTTTTATGGTTTGGCATTGGATTCATATCCATATTTTCATGAAACCAACCAAAAGCGGATGCGAGTTTCGTTGGAGGGAGACAAAAGCGATTGACATCTTTATAAAACGGGATGAAGAAAACGAAAGCTTTACAAATGTAACACGATTTTTCTTTCAAAAAGGTTGAAAATTTGTTTGTTTTAACAGCGACGGGAAAAATCTTAACGAAACTTAAAATCTCAGCTTCTTTAAGATTTTTCAGATCTCCACAAAAAACGACTCCTTTAGATGTTTTGAGTGTTGCAAATTCTCTTAACAGTTATAGGCATTTCGGCTAGATTTTCCTCAGAGGATGAAGGCTTCAAAGAACAAAGTGTTACGAAAGTGGAGAAAATTAAGCAAAAAGTGGACAAGGAATTAATAAACACCGTTACTTGTTTTGACATTTCCTGAAAACGCAAAAATTAAAATTATCGGAAGAAGAAACAACAATAAATCCAAATATGTCAAGTAGACTACAAAAAGCACCAAATCTTATAACAACGGAACAGCGTTTCCAGAATAAAATAAAAAAAGATTACAAGCAGAAAATGGTAATTTACGAGACAGGCTAAATAAAATGGAACAAATAATGAAAACACATGTGTTTTAAATGTAAATCGGCTCGCAAGTAAAATGGACATTGAATAATTGTCAGAAGTTGAAAAAACATCCGAAACCAATGGTTCAAGCAAATTGACAAAATCAATCCAACTCACACAACTATCAGGACTTAAATAAGGCAGGTTCAAGAACTACAAGTGGATAATTTTGAAATACGGCGAGTGAAACGCTCAGTAATGGTGAAAAACATGGCAGAATACACAAAAGTCAACAATTTATTTAAAAAAGTGGATACACAATATTTCACTTATACCCAAAGATCTTAAACCAAAAACAATGGTGTTGAAATGGCTGACGGAGGAGGAGGAAGTAATCGTGGAGCTAAAAAAAACTAGAATGTTTTGAAGGCATTAATACCTTTAAAATTATTCAATTAAAAACAAGACACTGTTTTTTGAAGAACCGTAAATTACCATTCTATATAGTCCAATTTGTATCCAACACAAATATGACGAACATTTTATAAATAAAAAATCTCAACTATCAAAGAGTGACATGGGAAACTATTATAAAACAAATAAATGAAAAGCAAATAATGGCAAATAGAACATTCCAGACAATACCAGTAAATAAGGAAAATGGAACGTACACGGATATAGTAAAAACCAATAACAATGGCCAACTTTCGGTTCGAACGCTTTTAATAAAAATTGACAAAATGGCTGAAACAACAGAGTGAATTCATTATGAATTAATACAATATAATGTCATTCACCCATTCCACACGAGTCGCACTTACGCTGTTGCATTTCTTCGTATCTTACCTCTTTGCACTGTTTTTGCCTATACCTAAACAAAATTTAGTTTATAGGCAAAAACAGTGCAAAGAGATAAGAGACGAAGAAATGCAACAGCGTAAGCGCGATTCGTGTGGAATGGCTGATTGAATGTAAATTCTATTGTCAGTATCACAAGACGACTAAATTTATTAAAATTATTAAAAGAGCACAATCCAGATACGATGACGCTCTGTGAAACTAAATTAAGCTTTCGACATCATAGCGAATTTAAAAATTATAAAATTTTAAGGTACGGCCGACCGAACTCAAATGGTTGTGGGAATAGCAATTTCAATTAAACGTGAAATACAGTTTCAACATGTGAAAATAAGCAAATTACAGAATTTTAGTCAGGTCCAAAACACAGTAATAAAAATCAAACTTAAGAATAACACTCATCTGTATATAATATCGGTTTATTGTACAAGTCATATTAATTCAGAAGCAATGCAAAAGTTTATTGAAGAATGGACAAAGTTATTTATAACGTTGGAAATGAGCAGCCCAAACAATTTTTACGATATAGCGGGAGATTTCAACGTCAAGCATACAAATTGGGGAAATACAATTAACAACAGAAGAGGCATTAAATTAAATCAATGGCAATCAAATAATGGCATGGGTTATAAGTCAAAGATATACAAACCAGAAACACCGACCTTCATACAGTCAGGTAGTTTTGTAGACTTAACAATAGCAGACAATCGATTAAATATCAGAGTCAACCATTTAGGAAAAATCCCAACATACTTCTTCGAAAGTGATCAAAAAGCAATAGAGATACATATATTGTAAATGTAAATCAATACAGCAGAGCGGTGAAGGCATAGTTGACATCACACCAAATATTTATCAATTTACAAACACAAACTGGAATATGTGAATCAAAAAATTGGAAAATTTATTTAAAAAATACTTAAAAAAGAACAACCTGCAACAAAACGTAATACCAAATGATAAAAATATTCGAAATGACCAATTACGAAACTACATGAATCTCTATATTAAACATTTTTTAAAAAAAAAAATTTTTTTGAAGCGGAGTGACGTAAGTGATCTTTTTATAATTAATATTATTTCGTATAATCACAAAACACCAACAGTTTTCACTTACTTAAAAATAAAAAAACCAAAATTTTTATTTTTGAATTTATTTACTTTTATTTATTTAAAATTACAACTAGTTTCGATCTTGTAAAGATCATCTACAGGTAATTTTTTGCAATTGATTGGATTGCAAAAAATTACCTGTAGATGATCTTTACAAGATCGAAACTAGTTGTAATTTTAAATAAATAAAAGTAAATAAATTCAAAAATAAAAATTTTGGTTTTTTTATTTTTAAGTAAGTGAAAACTGTTGGTGTTTTGTGATTATACGAAATAATATTAATTACGAAATAATATTAATTACATGAATCTCATTAGTCAAAGCATTACTCAACCGAAAATACGCCATTAAAATAACATGGAATGTTATACAAACCAAATAAAGAAAATGAGGTTAGATTTCGCGCACCAATATCTCAAACTACTGGGCCAAACGGTAGAGGTAGCACTAGCTACTTAACGAAAATTCTCTATTATAATTTATTTGACACAAACAGAATCATCGAAAAGCTTTATATACGTAATCCGGAATCCACACGAAGCAGTAGTAGAAGAACGCACTAAAATAATAAAAGATAACAATCAATGGGAGCTTACTCTAACCACATTACCAAATCAGAATTCAATCATATAAACCGATCAAATGAGAGTTATCAACGGAAAATTATTTTATCATCATAGCAGAATTAAAACATATACATACATACTTAAGTTCTGTAATACAAAGAAAAACATATGGAATTGATAAAATCTCAAATGTTGTCGTTAAATATTTACCAGAACAAATAATTGATGATTTATGTTCTATATTCAACAATCTATTAATAATAAAATGTTCCCATCGTGTTGGAAAACAGCCCGGATTTTCCCCATTCTGAAAAAAATAAAGACCCGAAAAATCCACAAAATTATAGGCCAATCAGCCTCCTAAGCAAAATTTTCGAAGTCATGCACGCATTACACGAATCAATATTAATGTCAATAGTTATTAAAATGACATTAATATTGATCGTGTAAAGTGAATTGAATATTGATGACCGGTAATGATGTAAATCCGATTTTTTTGAGACGTCAATACTGGTAATTACATTAATATTGATCCGTGTAATGTTTGCTTTAACTGATAACTGTCAACATAATTTTAAACAAAAGAAATCGTTTTGCAAATCCTATCAAATGTTTAGTTATCTTAAAAACACACCCATAATTTATTGATGAATTTATTAAGTTTTGTTTATAAAATTACACATTCACAATATACATATTGACGATCGTTCATACGCGAATCGCTTGTGCTATAACGATTATTTCAAGAAAATTAATTAATTTCGTAAAATAGTTTTAGTAGACAATTAGACATGTTATTGTGGCAAAGGCTGGAGATTAACTTCAAAAGTCTGTTTAAGGGTAAAGTTGTTAAAATGCTGATAAAATTTTTAAGTATTGTGAATGACCAACAAAAAGACCAATGTCGTGATTGTTTATATTATTGTTAAAGCTGCCGATTTTAAAGTGACAAAAACGGACAATTTTTAAAAAAATGAATTTTGATTCAAAAAAATTGTACCTAATTTTATTTAAAAAAACAAAAATATATTAACAAGCTAACAATAAAAATATAATTTAATGAAATTGTATAAAAATTTCAAATGGATAATCAGTTGAGTTAAATTCTTCTCGAAATAGTTGGGCATGTTGCCAACCACAATCGCCCTGGCCCAATGTTAATTCGGCTACGATAGAAAATTTGGATGAATTTATTAGCTCAGCTGCAGTTTTATATTGATTTCCATTCTCATGTTCGAACAATACATTAACTTGACCATTTTCATACGTTTTAGTGATCATCTTGACAAAAATGTCTTTGATTTTAAGGTTCGATTTGGAGAAATCAAATTTCCACTCGACACGGCCTGAATCAGTGCCTTCTGTTCGACAGATATAAACCATCCGCCAATCCTGTTCCTTTTTATAGAAAATATTTTCACATTGATATAATAAAGTTTGCCATTTGGCAATTTGCTCCAACACTTGGTTCGTAATTCGGTTGTATCTCTCATAAACATCTTTGGCGCATGAGTACCGAAGGGCAAATTGCTTCAATCGAATTTCGATATCATTCAACTCAAAAACATATCCCTTCGATACATTATTTTCACCCCGTAATAGTCGCCAGTCTAGGCTTCCACTGTTTCGCCCGGCATTTTCTGCCTCGTTTGGCTGGCGGGCCGTTAAAAACGAGCCTAACTCCGCTAAAGTCCGTCTTTTAAGAAATAAGCGGCGTACCGGTGATAAGTTTTGTTGTCGTTTCTCGCGAATTTTTAATAGTGCGGCTAATAGTTCGGGTTCTGTAAATTTTGTACGCGATTTTAATACTTTATCGAAATAGCTGGTATAGCGCCAGGTCACGTCTTGTATATCATCGACTGAGACTGCGATCACATAGGAAATGTTTCGTTTCCAACCGTGCTCATAAACTAAAGGTGTGTCGAACGCATTCTCCGAAGGATCAACATGAATCCACTGCTTCTTAAATGGAGAGTAGACTTCAGTCCAAACGTGATCAAAATCAGCGTACACATATCGAGCATCATATCCAAGACACCGGCATATAAACGTAAAGCAATTCGCAAATTCGCCACAACGCCCTTTTCGAGTGCGCAACAGTATCGAGATGTCGTTATATCGATAAAGACCGCTTTGAACGCCGCAACAGTTGATGATTTCAACTCGTACGCCATTCTCTTCCACAGAATTTTCAGCCTTTTTGTCAGTCCGACAAATTTTACACGTCACATTATCGGCCCATTGAAAAAATGATGTTTTAAACCAATTGAGTACTTCGAGCAGGAAAACCTCATCGTGCACAGGTTCCGGAATGTCTAATTTTCCTTTCTTGATTAAATATTGAATTTTTCGTGCCTTTTCAAAAGCATTCAACTTAATAGTCTCCACTGGAATGATGTATTTTAACGTGTATTTCTGAAGCAATTCATCCTCATACTGGAAAAAGCTATCGGATAAATGCTCGATAAATTTTAAATGTTGATTGCTCGTTTGTAGTACTTTAGGAAAATTGATTTTTTCGATATATGGTCGCCCCGGAAGTTTATTTGGAATTTTAGATTTTGGAACTGGTTTACTAACGGCTCCCGATGAAGTTGTAGGAATGTCTTTTATTGCTTCAACATTATCAGTTACCTCATCTTTTCGTTCAGTCTCAGGAACTGATATCACATAAGCCAGCCTTTTATTTATAAAATCACGATATTTTTTAACGGTGGCAATCAGAACATTCGATGAAAGTACAAAATCACCATTACTATCCTGAAATCAAACGGTATTATTTAACTGTAAATTCAATCATTTTACAAACAATGTCAACATACTTTTGTGTATCCAATGTCACATAGGGCTTTATCTATGTCATTTAAAATCATTAACTTTTGCTTAATCAATTTATTCGAGGTTTTAATCAGACGAAATTTAGCATTTGTAGGTTCCATCACAATGTTATCCAAAAGTTTTACCAATATCTTAGCACCCTCGATATACACACTTTTAAAATTATTTAATTCTAAATTTTTAATGGATAATTCGTTTATTGCGCTCATTTTTCATGTGATTAAATTACTTTTTTATTCAAAATTTACTGGGTTTAATCAATTTAATCGATGTTATCGTCGTGTTATGACGGATTGACGAATGACTTTTGACAACCAAAAATGACATTACAAAAAATATAGTCCACTTACCCGTTCCTAGGGGGCTAATTTGGTTGCAATCACGATTTATAATAGAGGTGTGAACATGGATCTAATCGATTTTTTTTTTCATTCCAGTCGTTATTCCCCAAGGAATTTTCAGCCTGTGCTAAAATAATACATGAACCGCTAGTTTATTACGAGAAACCTGATGTAATCCTTATTAATTTTTCATTTGGCGCTGAATCTGTAAATGGCGATTGTACAAATTTGGGATCAAAACTTGATTTTAAGATAACACGTGATATTTCGCCGATCGTTAAAGATATAGCAGCGGCCCAAATTTGGGAAGAAAGTGAATGCCCACACGATTTATTAAAATTTTCACCACCCCCATACGATGAGATATGCACACATGAGGACTATCAAATGCTGTCGACGATCAGTTACTATGAATTCGATGTGAAGTATAAAAATTTGCCATTCGAAGACCTATTCGAGGAATTTCGTGATAGACTCAGCTACATAATCTCAGGATTACTTCCTGATAAGCTAGAACTATTAAATTTAACAAATAAATTCCATTTGGTTGTGCATTCTATCCCAGGACAAGATGAAATGGAAGTGAAAATAAATGATCGTGCATTTTATGCATTCGATATACTGCCAAATTTAGACGTAGTTCCCGATTTAAAATATGAAACTGATGAGAAAGCTTCGATATCACTAGGATTTATACAGCAATGCTCGATTATAAATAACCGATTATTAAATTTCAACGATGAGAAATTCAATCTGGATAGTTACCTATCGATGCATCCGAATTTATGCCCTACACTACTGCTGGCCGATTGTACTGAGAATCCAACACTCGCGGTTTTCATTAACAGGTACCAAAATGTTATGAGTTCGAATACGACATACTATTCATTAACCGTACACGCTGGCGGTCCGTTCATTACAATTTCACCATGGTTTAATGGATCACCGAACGTAATCATAACCACCGATAAATTATGTCATAATTTAGTCCAAGAAGGTTACATCGAATTCCCGTCGAACGATGTGGAAGATCCTCAAGTCAAGTAAGAAAATTTGGTAACTATTGTTATTCTGCATTTTATTTACATAATGTTAAAATTGATCATTGCAGAGTATACCTGAACGAGGGAATCTTAATTGTCGAACATTCTGATGTATTCCAAACGAAGATTCAATTTAATGGTCGTGGTATACTATCTATTCAAACGTTACGCTCATCAAAACACTTACTGTGCGGTTTATGTAACGAACCAACAAATCGCCTCTCCGATACTCCTGTCGATGAACAATATACGTATTGTGATCATGATGTAAATACATCATGTGATTTTATGAATGATTTCTGAGCGGTATGTTTTTGGCCAAAAACGAATTTATTAATTTTAATGCATAGTAATTAATTAATTTGTAGGTTGAATCAAAGATTGTTGTGTTTTTAAATGAATAAAAAAAAAAAAATGAAAACCGTAGAAATTTGTATGGAATTTATTACAACTGCCATCTTCCAAATAACACAAAAAACATTACGGGTACAAAGAAGGTTGTGTTCTCAACTACAAGTTGCAATTTATTTATACTAGATGTCACTAAATTCTTCAAATTGAACACAAATTAAATCTTTTGAATGTCGAAAGTGGATAATTATTAATCATGCATAAACAGTTACATTAATAGTTATTTATGGTACTAGTGAGCAAAACGAGATATTATCCATGAGGGATAAGTTTGTCCCACGAGGCGATAGCCGACGATTGAGGTATCGAGTTCGATCCTCGCAACTGAACGATTTTTTTTTTTTTTTTTTGTAATTAAAAGCTCCACATTTTCTATTTGGGTGGTTGCTATTGAGTTATGATTGCCTTTTTAATTAAAAAAAGTTAATTTTTATTTGCCAGATGAGCAGAAATTTAAAAATTTTTTTTTTTTTTTTTTCATCAAAAATCGCAAATTTTTTTTTGTCATTTTAACAGGCGAACAGAAATTACAAGAAGGTAGAATTGTCAGCAATATGACTTTATTTTGTATGTTCAAGTGTCACATAACTTAAAGTGGCACGCTTTGATACAAAATAATGTCACGTTGCTGACAATTCTGTTATCTTTTAAATTCTGTTCGCCTGGTAAAGTAACAAAAATTTGTATGCACATTTTTGATGAAAAAAAAAGTTTTTTTTTTTAATTTCTTTCTGCTCGCCTGGTAAATCCAAATTAACTTTTCTGTTTTTATAGCCAAGTAAATTGAATTAAAATTTCGGTAAATTAAAAAATGGCGTCGATCGTTTCCGTGCTGAGTTGATATTATAAAATAATTGATATAATTATTGATTGATTATTGTTGCATTAAAATTTCCGAAAATCATTTGTTTTTCTGGATATTTGTGAGAATTTTATCGAATTTGTCCGTTGTACGAATTGAAATAATTTATATCTTGTAAATATCAAAAAATACAGTTTTACTTGTAGCTACAGAGGATCGAACTCGGTACCTTGCATCCTACCGCCGTTCATGCTACCACTTCTGTCATCACATGTATGATACTTACACTAAATTTCTACGTTTTACGCAATCAAAATATAAAAACAATGACAACGATGACAACAACAATTTTTGTACTTACCCATATGGCCATATCGCCATTTCTCAAAAATCTCAAATAAATTCAAAATAAAAACATGGTTAGAGCATGTTAATGACAAAACGTCAGACCTGGTTCGAGTGTTCAATATGCCAGAAATGGGCTCATGCCGCATGTAGTGGACTTACGACCCTGGCAGAAGCAAAACGCAAATCGTACGTGTGCGACTTCTGTTAAGATTTATTGTTTTTATAGCTGAAGTTATTTGTTAAATTTTGTAGAAATACTTTGAAATATATTATTTTATTTTGATTGTCTTGGTTTTCTTTGGTTTCCTATTCATCGTCATCTTACCCACCTGGTGAAGTCATCTTACCCGCTTATGAGGACAAGATGGCCAATTTGATATCAAGTTACAAAAGCTTAAAAGACTTGTAAACTGTTAAAGTTACGATACCTAGAAAATTTGTAGTGGAAAGTAAAACTACAACGAATACCAATATTAGCAAATCAAGGTATTAGCGTACACACATGAAAAGAAAAAATAGTAAAATGGCTTACTATCGTCATCTTGCCCCACCCTACTATCAAAACTAAAAAAAGAGTACCTTTACTACTTTACAAGCTGGCTTCACATGACATTCTTTCCCACCACAGTTGAGTGTTGCGATCACAAATCCAAACTGGTGCCCTATGTGAACGTTGGCTTCGTCGAATAAACTTCGAACTGTAGATACGCATCCTTTAAATCGATTTTGGAAAATCGTTCTCTCCACCAGCAAGTGTGCGCCGTAAATTATCAAATAATGGTACTGGATGTTTCTCCAATAGCAAGCAGGGGTTTATCGTAACACTCAAAATCCCCACAGATTCGTATGTCTCCGTTGCGTTTTGATACGTTTACAGTTGGTGTAGCCCATTCTACCGGTGTTTCATTTGGATCGACTGGTGTCAAAACGCCTTCGCTGACTAATCTGTTGATTTCCTTTTCGACATTGTTCTGTATCCCGAATTTGACATATCGGGGGTCGCGAAACGTTTCGGTTTTCCATCATGTTTCAAGTGTATTTTGACTTTATAGTCTTTGATGCGCCCCATTGTATCACTGAATAATTCGTCGTAATTTACGAACATATTTGCTAACCCTGTGTGTGTTTGGGGTGCCTGTATCATTGTATGTGATTCGGCGTTTGTAATCGAATAAACGTGTACGGGAAATGTCATGTTGAAAGCTTCGCGCCGTGGTAAACCAAACAAAAACGGGTTTGCCTGTTTCATGACAATTACTGGTAATTTGAGTGTTTCGTTGTTGTAAGTTACGTGTATATCATCTACCTGACCCAGAGTTTGTAATTGATGACTGCCGTAAGCCATCAGCTTAGGTGCCTGTATTAGCGTTGGTTGACCTATTTGTTTCCAGAGATGTTCATCGATGATGGAATGTGATGCACCAGAGTCGTGATCAAATGTAGCTTTGATTCCATTGACGTGAATGTCAATGCGCTTACTTATTTTAGTAACATGATTTATAGTTAGGGTTGCCAGTTGGATTTCTTTGGGGAGTACGGTGCTTCTTTTCTGGTTCCAATTTTGCTGTGTTCTTGTTTTCTGTAATTTGTATAGAAGTATACACTTTTTTACAACTTACAGAAAGTAGATACATTGCAGGGTCAGAGCCAGAGCGGAAGCACTGTACTCCCTAAAGAAGTACAACTGGCAACCCTATTTATAGTGTAAATGAAAACACTGCCATCATCACTGTTATTGCTGTTACTGTCAGCTGTGGACGTTGCCGCCATTTTGTGAATGTTTCCCGGCTTACGTGGACCACCTTTGGTGGGTGTTGCAGGTTGTGGTATATCCACTGTTTTTTTGTTGTTGATAAATTTGTGCTCTGCCCGTTTTAATACAACATGACGCGTAGTGACCACTTCGCCTGTACGAATGGCATATCACATTTGTTGCTGGACTCGTACTGTCGTTTGTGTGTCTCTCTTTACCGCAACGTTTGCAAAGATTTGCGTATAACTTTTGTGGAAGTTGTGTAGTGTTTGTGTTTCCATGTTTCGATGTTTTTTTCCGTGTATTTTATTAACACTTTCTTCATTTCCGTTTGTTGCATTGGGTTTTAATACGCCGTTTTCTGCTCGTTCTTGTGACTGCACCATCGTCTCCATTTCTTCATTTGCAGCGTTTCTGACTGTACGTGTTGTTTTCAGATCCGGCCATCTCTGTCGAAGTTTGATTTCGGCATGTTGATGACGAATGCCAGTTGCGAAACGATCGCGTAATTGACGATCGAGATTCTCAAAATCACAGTCACGGCAAATTGCACGTAATTCGTTTGCATATTGTTCGAAGGATTTTGTTTCTTTGCGCATACAATTCCAAAACTGTGACAATGCCTTAAATCGAGTCGTTTTGTGTGTATACAAATTAATGAAACGATCGATTATTGTTTTGTATGTATTTTGTTCGAACGGTGTGATGGCATCCGTAAAAGACACTTTAAGTTCGTGATGAGTGTCCGGTGACAATGAACACAGGAATAAATCGCGTTTTGCGTTCACATATAGTTCTATGTTGGAACTATTAAGTCCTCTCATGCGACATTGCGCCGCGAAGGCATCCACAAAATTTTCTGCCGATGATGTTGAAGATGCGACATATCGCTCGCATTTAATTTTTTTTTTAATTTCTCGAACTTCCTTTTCATCTAAGTTTTGCGGAGTTTGTTGTTGGGTATCTGCATCTTGATTTTATTCCCGTATCACTTGTCCTACTGTTTTCATAAGCACGGCGTTATTCCGGCTGATCCTCGTCGCCAGTATATTATGTTTAGTGTTTCTAAACAAGATATTGTTCGTAGATTAAAATAATAAGTGTAGATTAAGATTCTTTATTAATATTTAGAATTAAATGTGTCTGTTCGTGTACAGGAAAAACTCTAACCTAACATACTACTGTCAAAACTAAAAAAGAGTACCTTTAATACTTTTAAAGCTGGCTTCACATGACACCGGAATTATCGAAAAAGAATCAAATGACACTAACACTAACAAACCAATGAGAAATTAATCTTCGATCGGTTGAATTATGACAATACATTTAATTCAGAGGATGATCCTCAATGACAATGTCCACAGTGCTTCGAATAGCACGGGTAACAGCAATGAATTACGTCACGGTCAAAAAGGAAACCAAATCGATATGGATATGAACCGTGTACTTGGTTCGCTAGTTTTACACTTTCACCTGCGGAATTTGTGCAAAATGATCCGGTTACGATGAATGATGCAAGGAATCGTGCTGATTGGCCAAAATGGGAGATGGCAATTAATGATGAATTTTCATCATGGTTCAAAAATGATACTTGGTCTTTGTGTAAACTACCAACTGGTCGTAAAGCTGTCACATGCAATTGGGTGTTTAAGCTGAAACATAAACCAAATGGTGTTGTCGACAAGTACAAAGGAAGACTCGTTGCTCGGATTTTTTCGCAAGAAAAAGGTTTCAACTATAATGAAACGTATTCACCAACGGCCAAGCTAACCACTTTTTGTATTTTATTATCAATTGCTAATCATTTTGGGTATGAAATGTATCAGATGGATGTAAAATGTGCGTTTCTGAATGGATAATTAAAGGAAGACAACGCTTTGTGAAAGACAAAACAATGGGTTCCACGATATTAAAGCAAAGTTAGCAAGGGCGTTCGTGATGACGGATGTCGGAAAAATTGTTTCGTTTTTGGGAATCCTTAACATGGATCCCCTAATAGAAGGACCACAGTCCTCACATTTTAGCCGACTCCTTTAAAACAGAGTAGTTTCTAGCGGCCGCCACGAAGAGACAGTGTGAGCACTTGCTGAATTTGTATATGCAGTAACAATACATCTTGTGTTTTTCCTCTTCCAAATACAGCAACCTGACCATTATTACAAATGCCAGGAAGTTGAAATTCTTCAAATTAAACACAAATGTTTTAAATAATTTTTTTTTTGATTTATTTAGTTTAAAATTAATTTAATTAAAAATATAATACATTTTCCTAAAATTTAAAATAACAAATATATATTTTGTAAATATTTATATACCTATATATAAAAAAATATATTTTCCTAGAAAAATTCAAAGGAAATTAATTTATTTAAATTTTGAGAGCTCTAGAGTAAAGTCTCCGCATAAAATCCTTTTTTTTTACTTTTAATACATTTTATAATTTATAATTTCGCTTAATATCACAATATATATAGATAGATAAAATAACCCCATTAAAAATATTTGTAATTTTATGCATAAATAATTATAAAAAAAAAAAAAACAATAAAATTATTGTAGGAGTATAAAAGGATAAAACTCCCGATATGTCTTCGTATTTTCTTGATTGGTCCTTAACTTAACATAACATACTTACTTAAAAAAAATACTTAACTTAGTAGATATTCTTATACACTATGTACATTCATAAAAAGGAAATTGTTTGAGTATATAATCGGCCGCTTCAATTCTCGGCTGCGGGTCCGGTTAGTTTTGTTCCATACATATTTACTACCTATAATAAAATTGGAAAGCACATGAATTAATTAATAAATATTTAACTGTGATTCAACAAAAACGCACCTTATAAATAAATTCATATTGTTCACGTGTTCGAACTGAACTGGCTCGTCCTCGCCGAACATAGTATACAATTTGAGGTACATCAACGGATCGTGTAGGCATTTCAAGTGCCCGTATTGCTATATCACATGCTACGATTGTACCGGTTCGTCCTGTCCCAGGCGAACAATGTACTGTTATTGGTCCTTGTTCCCGTTGTAGCGATCGAGTTTTATCTATTCCATTGGTCGTTGGGTCTGAGGCCGCTCCATTCGCCTCGAAACCATCTGTACAGCTTTCGTCACTTTGTTCGGGTGCCGACATTTTTAAATAGCTACGTGCCTCTAACAGCATTGCAATTATACTAGCCTCATCGGTTGGTACACCCGTGTCAGGCCATTGATACCAAAGGTGAGTAATTTCACGCCATGTATTAGTTTGCATATTTTTCAAGTGTACCGTCGATACAGCATACTTATCCTTGACCTCACGATTTTTTAGCGTCACTTGGTAATCATCGAATTGTCGGTTACAATCAAGTACGACAGATGGTGGCAAATAATCGGCACACTTTTCAATTCCATTCTCATTTAGATCCGTCGCCATAATAATCACTTTACTGTTTTGCTCCCAAATCATACGCCAAAAATCGCTGATAGTGTTTTCGAGAGGCGCTTGACATGCGATATAATAGTGAGACAAATCTTTTGGTCCCTTTACATAATTTGCATTTATATATTCGGTCTTTTCATCATCGTTTATACGTTTCAAATGGACACGGGTTTCGGGTAGTGGAACAACATTTGCATAACGATTTTTCGCCTCACAACCAGCCGGAACCTCATCTACACGTGCCGTAACCATTGGAATATCTTTGAACTCTTCAAAAATTGTATTCTGATTTTGAATGAATGTTGCAAGGTCCCCAATTTTAAGCATATTATTTTTAAGCCCTGGATCCTCGAATGCTGAGTTGCCATACGATCGTTTTGATAGGCGGAAATTATTTTTTCGACGAACACTATTGTAGACGGATACATTATCTAGACTGTACGCATCTAATCCGACTGGTCGACACCGTTGGCCGTATGTCAAATTTTTTTGCCGTTTTCGCATTAGGACTAAAAATCCAACCAATAAAATTAGGGCGACCAAACCGACGGTGCACACTGAAATTGCGATAATTACGTTAACATCCATTCCCTCGTCCTCGGACGCTTGCGGAATGAGTAAACTCTCATCGAAATTTTGCTTAGATGAAAGTGTTGCGGTATCTCCGTGTAGCAGCGGTGCTTGATTTGTTGACAGGGTTGATGGGGTTTCATCAGTTACAGGTTTCTGTGTTGTTTCCGATACAGTATTGTATTTTAAATTGTCCTGATTTGTATCGACCGGAAGTGAATTCCCTTCATGAATATTTGTGTCAATGGGGGTGGGTGCCGCTGTCGAATAATTTACACCAATGATTTTTTCCGTAATCCTTTCGATCGAGTTGCTACTATCGAGTGACGTGTCGATTTTTGTATTTTTCTCAGTGTACGATGTAATATCAGCAATATCCTTTTCATAGTTGATCGTGGAAGCGGATGCTGATGGATTTAAAATTTCAATTCGAATCGCTTCGGTTGTGGTTGTCGTTGTAGTAGGAGCTGAAGTCGTTTCGGACTGAATATTACTTAGTGGAACAATAGTGGTTCCACCACGACTGATTGTAACTCGACTTGTACTTGAGACGATGGAAGTGGTGACTTTAATTTTTTCATCGCTATCTCGCACAATGAAATTATTTTCCGTTGTCGTTGTTTCGTCATCATCAGTCTCGAGTTCAATGTCATCATCCGTATCGTTCGGGAGGACGGTGCTTAATTCATCGTAATCATTAATATTGGGCGAAGTTTCACTGTCTGTGGCGGGCGTACTAGTTGAGAGCCCAACATTTTTCATTGTGCTTGATTCATTCATCAGCGCTTCATCATCATCGTCGAGGCTAACATCATCCAATCGTTTACCATCATCAACCGCCTTCGGTGGGATCGCAGTTAATAGACTAACTTTATTCTCAACCTCATCCGTGTCCATATCGAGCGGAATTTTTTCAGTTGTCGTCGAAATATCCCCCATCTGAGCCGTGTCGCTCGTATATTCATTATTCTCCATAATCGAAGCCCAATCGATAATCGTTTTGACGTGCTTATTCCCATCATAACCATTTTCAGAATTGTCATCATTGCTATTATGATCGTTACCGTGAGACGAACTGGTTGTTGTAATATTAACCGCTTGTCCCGTCTGTTGTGTTAAATGTTCAACATGCTTTAGGGCGGCAAGTGCCGATGATAAATCATCACTATCATTAGATTCTTTTAGGGCATTCGATTTATCGGTGACCGCATCCAAATCGTACGGTGTCGACGAACCATCACTAAAATCATTCAAATATTTTCCCTTTTTCTGTTTCGTCGCACCTGATATCACGGTTGCTAGGGTTGTGATCGCTGGTTCGAGCTCCTTATTAATTTGTTGCACTTCATTCGAATTGATGTTGTATTTCATTTGTTCGACAACTGATACGTTCGAAATATATGTGGAATTTTTTGTGTCTGTTGTATTACTTGTTATCTCGTCGTCATCGGCAGTGTCTGTCACTATTGTCGTCGGATCGAATGACGACAATTCGCTTGTTGTTGTTTCAATATTTGATGATAAAAAGTCATTATCATCAATGTGGCTGCGCATTGTATGATCCACCTTCTCAACATCATCATCATCATGATCGCCTGCGTCATATTTGTATTGCTTGTGTTTCTCGTCGAAATACGGTGTTTGAGGGGTGGTTAATTCAAGGTCGTCGAATTGTTTTTTCATATCTAGTGTGGTTGTTTGGTGTTGCGATGCCGTTGGTTCTATGTGGGTGGTTGTTTCAATATCTACCGGTGTTGATGCGTCAGTCATATACCTGTGTAAAACGGAAAAATTAAATTATCAAAAAAAATGTTGAACACTACTAAATTATAAGAGAAATATTTGTCTAAATTGTTTCAATTAAATAATTGTCAACCCATAATGGTTTAGAGATCAAGATGTATAAGGCAAAAACAAAAAACGAGCGATGATTATTACATCCAATAACTGATATAAATTCAGTTATTTGAACTAAATTAGACATCTTGTATAAAATGCATCGATCGACTCAAAAATAAGAAATCAATTAACTCTTAATTACGGCAACAGTAAAACAGCATGATTTCTCAATTCTAACGATAATTGGTTGTATAGTAATCATTACTTTTGATAATTCTTTCATTTTTTAGGTGTTCGTTCTTATTTTCGAGATCGCTGCAAGATGATGCTGTAACAAGATATCGATTAAGTTGTATAGCGTGATGTCATCGAAAAACAACTTAATAAGAAGAAAAAATGTCGTTTTGTCGGTTTAGAGTTTTTTGACGACAATGACCCAAACAAAATCGGTTATATAACATTTCAATCCAGTTATTAGTGTACAAGCTGAGTAGCTAACAATTATGAATATACATACAATCAGTTTGATACAAATCTACAATATAAAAATGAATTTTTAATGACAAAGTTTAACCCAAGGGTGACATGGTAGGAAAATCCATTATTAATTTATTAAATACACCATACTATTAACACAGTTAAACATAAATGCGCAATTCCTATTTTGATTTATTGATCGGAGGAAAATACTACACAGATAGCGTATGCAAATTTAAAATTCAAATGTTTCCGTAAACAAAAGGTCACAACGAGGTACATAGAATTTTTTAAGCGCACATCTTGTATTTAGAAATATTAAACCTACAAGATGTGCGCATAAGAAATTTTATCGTGCAAACCTAACCGAAAATATTTTTTATTACACGTAGGATTTTATAATTTAAGGTAAATCGTCTTCCATTATATTCCAAAAGCTACCCTGTGTTTGAAGAAGACATCGGGTTCGGACGTACCGAAAAAAATCGTTCAAATTCTCGCGCTAAATAAACGAAGAACCAATCGAAAGTCATTTTCAACTTAATCTGAAGAAAAGCGGGTTGACCTTTATCACATATGTACATCGGTTTTTTTTTTTGCCAACTTGTAAATTATTAAAAAAACGTGTTTAATTCAAATTTTTAAAAATGTTTACAAGTTTTTAACAAAATAAGCTGTCTAAACTATATCACTTTCAAATTTGAAGCCACTTGCGTGAAATTTGTCGACAAGTCAACGAAAGAAAGAGAAGTAACGAATATGCCGAGCGAAAGAGCGAAATCAAACGTCATTATCACGTATTTTTAGTTCTGTCAAGGTCGAGTTAAACTTATCGACACATGTAATATATGTCACTGTATTTTATTTATTGATGGAACATTATTAAGTTGGTAGCATTGAAAGTGTCATTCAACTTTTGAATCGAGTCAAGGGCGCAGGTGCAAATCAGGGATTCTATCGTAAATTGCGAACACGTGGGGAAATCTATTCTGATTTCGTAAAATATACTGGTTGTTAATCAGAAAAGTGCTGTATAGGGTTATTGTTCAACCCTACCCCTAATTAGAAATGCAATATTATAGAGCAGAATGTCTTCCGGCTTCTCAAGTGGAAAATGAAGAAGTAACACCAAAGTAAATAAACGTGCATAAGCACCCATGAATAAAATGAAATGGAGTTTTAATAAGTTTATAAGAGTTGAAACATAACAAGCAAATATAAAAGGCTGGAACCTCATGAGGTGATCAGAACTTCGGTATTGACAATTAATTCAACTCCCAAATCAAGCTCTAACTGAACCGCTTAAGTTAATCATCAGCTCAACCTCCAACTCAATTTACAACTCAAGCTCCAACTCAATCGCAACACAATCTTAAACGCAATCACCAAATTAACCGTCAACCCAACCCTTAACTAAATGATCAAATCAACCCCAAATCAACTATCTTCCCAACTCGATACTTAATGGCCAACTTAATCCCAAAATCAACTCGATTGAACTGAAATCCAACTCAATTAAACTCAAACCCTATTCACCATAATACCTTAACAGCAACGTACAATCATACCAGCATATGTACCGTCGTACCATCATAACCTTAAACTATCAGTCTATCATATCATTATTCCATTGTACCATCATCACATCATGACACTATACCATTAAACAATCATACATAGATGGCATATTTTACCATCAATCCACCATACCTTCATAACATCATATCATTGTAATATCGTACCATATTACCATCATTCCATGAAATAAACATACCATCATATTATTAGGGCATGATATTGTGACAACTTCAGTTGTCCGGAATAAAACGATATGTTATATTTAAAATCTTATATTTATTAATACTTTACATGTGTATCTCCTTACGTATCGTGGGTTTGACATTCCTACTTTTACTACCCACCGCTACCTTTTTCTAGTAGCGTGGCCGTCGGCGCCAACTAATAATCAGCAAAACGCGACAGTAGCTTTCCAGCTGTTGTTCGCTGGGACCTACGGGGTTCCTGTGACTCTGCACCGTGCTGTGGCTCTGCACCCAGTGCTGGCCCTGGTTCCTCCTCTGAGAGTAGTTGTTGCGGAACAATGATCGGTTCCACTACACGTTGCGTTGATCGCAACTCGAAAATGTCCATCGAGACGTTGTCTTCTTCTGATGGTGGCGCAGCCGTGAAACGCGTTCGCAATTGACTGGCGTGGCACGAGACCTTTCGTTCGCTAGTCTTCATCTGTGCTTGGACCAAATAGTTGACCTTTCCTCGGCGTTCAATTACTGTACCGGCCTGCCAGGTCCAATCGTTGCCATTCATACACTTGAAGAACACCCTCTCGCCAGCCATGAATTCTTTGTGCTTTGCCCCGTGGTGAGCGTTGAATCGCTCCTCCATTTCAACATTTCGTCCATCGTTGTGCACTGGTGGTGGCTTAATTAAGTCCAGCTTGGTGCGTATTTCTCGCCCGGTCATCCATTGGAACGGTGATTTGTCTCCGAATGCTAGTGATGGTGTGTATAGCGATAGCATGTGAGGAATTTGCGCAAGACATGTTCCGCGTTTCCCTCGCCTTCGAGTTTTTTAGCCCGGTTTTGAGCATGCCGACGAAACGTTCCGCGCGCCTATTTGATTGAGGATGATAGGGCGCTGATGTCAAATGTTTGATGCCATTCGCCTCACAGAACCGTTTGAACTCAGTCGAGACAAATTGCGGACCGTTGTCGGAGACGATAGTTTCGCAGATGCCTTGGCGTGCGAAAACTTAGCACAAATTATCGATTGTTTTAGCTGCGGTGGTGCTGCGCATTTTGAAAATCTCTGGCCAGTTGGAGAACGGGTCGACGATGGCCAGATAGTAAAAATCATTGATTGGCCCGGCGTAGTCGATGTGGATTCGTCACCAAGCTTCCCTGGGACTCGGCCAGGCCTGAAGCGTACATTTTATTGGAGACTTTGCATTGATTGCGCCACCGCTGCATTAGCGCACCACTTGTTCGATCGCTCCATTCATACCTGGCCAGAAGAAGTTGCTTCGGGCAAGCAGTTTCATGCGTGCAACCCCTGGATGCCTGTCGTGTAATTCGTTCAACAACTGGTTGTGGAATCTGTCTGGAATGATGATTCGATCGCCGAGAAACAGACATCCCTGCTCCACCGACAACTCCGACTTGCGATTGAAGAAATGTGCTGCTGCTGAGTCGGGAATAAGCTTCTGCTAGCGTGGCCAACCATATGTGACGTATTGTGCGACCTTTTGAAGCACGCTGCTTTCTGCGGTCGCCTTTTGGATGTCCCCAAAGTTGACTGGCAGCGATTTAGCGGTGTCAATCGCGAAACAATCATGATTTTTCGCATCGACGGTTGCGATGACGGTATCTTCGGATTCGAGCAGCGGTTGTGTCCCGATTAATCTCGAAATGAAATCGGCATATGCGAAGCTTTTTGTGTCTACATACCTGATCTCAAAATCGTAAGCAAGAAGGTTCTCTGCGTATCGCTGTAGGCGGTTTGCGCTGTACATTGGAATACCACTTTTCGCACCGAAGATGGCTAGCAGCGGCTGATGGTCTGTCTGCAGCTCAAATTTGCGGCCGTACACGAAACGATGGAGTTTGGGTATGAACTTGCCATACCAGTTTACCGCACCCAAGAAAGCGCGCAGCTGGGTAATGTCCACTGGCGGTGGCAGCTGCTGTATGACTTCTAGCTTGGCTGGATTTGGCCGGATGTCGGTTTCGTCAATGATGTGGCTCAGAAACTCGACGGACTTCTGACCGAACGACCATTTTGATGGTTTGAGAGTGAAGCCATATTCTTGCATGCGGCTTAAAACGTTGAAAAGGCGCTCGCGATGCTGTTTATCGTCTTTGCCTCCGATGATAATGTCGTCGATCCAAGGGAAATCACCGTCGATGCCGCCTGTCACAGTGTCCATTAATTGTTGGAAAATGCCGGGAGCCTTTTTAACGCCTGGTTGCAAGCGATTAACCTGAAAAAGGTCGCAATGAGTGTTGATCGGCATCAGCTTTTTTGAAGCATCGCCGAGTTCCACCTGTAGGAAGGCGTCAGACATGTCGATGACAGTGAAAATTGTATTTCCCGCGAGCTTAGCCATTGTTCCCTCTTGCGTTGGGAGCGGGTATTTATTCGGTTCCAGGCGATAGATCGGGTTTGCCTCTGGCTTAAGTGTGAGCGACGCCTTCATTTGGTTGCAGCAACCCAAGGTTTTGGAGAAAAGCAGTGGAAAATTCGCTTCAACCACTTGTTCGAGTGTGCGTGGACCGCTGTTGATTGTCTTGACGTTGTGGAAATATACTGACGGTGGCACATCCCATAAATTCAGTCTCGTCATCCATTCGTTGCCGAAAAGGTTCAGCGAAGACGGTGGGACGAAAATTGTCCCAATAGCTTCGTACTCGCCTATCATCAAAGTCGCGTCGAAACATCCCAAGATCTGGATAGGCTCGCCAGAAGCGTTTACGACGGTTCCATTGTACCGTTTTAAACTTGGTTCGCCAAGCTTCACCCAGTTTGCTTGCGAGATGATGGTCAAATCTGAGCCACTGTCATGCTGCAGCTTTACTTTAATACCATCCACGGTTGCCGTGACAAATTTTTTTGTTAATTCCTGTTGGTGGGTGCTGACCGCGTTACTTCGACGACGTGGATTTTTCCGTCGTTGTTGTTGGAGCTGCCTCCAGATGCGCGAGCTGCTGCAGAACCCCGCCTCGAACCCCCCGACAAGACCTTGTACGAACGCGAGCATCTTTAGGTCTTCTTCGCTGCATTTAGTGATTTCGAATTTCACGCATTCGCGCGTGATTCGGGCTGCATAGCTTTTATCGTCTTCCCCTCTTTCTTGTTTTAATTTAAAGACTTTATAACGGAGCGCGAAACGTGACTCTTTTGACCCAAAAATCCGTCTGAGCTCTTTTACTGCGGTCCCTAATGACAGCTCCATCGGCAACTTGGGCAATATTGTGTTCGCGAACTTTTGGTAGTCGAGTTGCGGGAGTTTTTGCAATAATAGTCCAACGTTGGTCGCGTCTGGCAGCGTTTTGGCTTCTCCCTCGAAGATACTTTGGTACCTCGCGTACCAAAGATCGAATGTGACGCTCTCGCGTTTTCGGGGTCGTAAACGAATTTTCCAATACGCTCCGATAAATCTTTGACCACTGAGAACCCTTGCACTATCAGCGGAGATCCGGCTGAGTTTTCATCTGCGTTTACACAAATGTTTGCCTGCTGTTTCGAAAGCAATAATTCGAAACGTTTCTCGGCTGCTTCACGTTCTGCCTGCGCCCGTTTATCAGCCGCAGCCAAAACTGTTTCCATCAATTCTTTTATTTGGTTTGCGTTCATTTTTGTACGTATAGCGTAGTGCTGGACTTTTTGATTTTGAGGTTAAACGCTCAAACATGAAACAAAACAATTTGGTAACAAAATTGTTTTAGAATTGTAGAATCCGGTTCGCGGATTCGGTTCTCCTCTTCGCCACTGTGACAACTTCAGTTGTCCGGAATGAAACGATATATTTATATTTAAACTCTTATATTTATTAATACTTTACACGTGTATCTCCTTACGTATCGTGTGTTTGACATTCCTACTTTTACTACCCACCGCTACCTTTTTCTAGTAGCGTTCGTTGTCCGCCCTACAGTCGCACGTGCCATACAGTAGCACACCTCACAAATATCATCATACTTTCATAGCATCATTCTGGAATATATACCGTCATACCATCATACGTACTATCATATGTAAATACAAACACAACATTATACTATCAAAAATAACTATCTTACCACGATACTAGCAATCCGTTGTACCGTCGCACCATCATAACATCATACCATTATAATATCGTACAAAAATGTCGTAAATGAGTGGAACTCGTCACTTGAGTTGCTCTAGCTATTCACTGAGAAAAAATACAATATATTTTAGAGCTGTACCAAAGTTTCAATTTCTTAGTATCTGCTCTTACTATTTTTAATAAGCTGCCTATCGCCATTCGTAATTTAAAGTTTAAAAACAAAATAATGTCTTCCTTGAAAAGATGAAACTCACCATCATACCATTATACCATCATAACTTTTTACAATCACACAACCATACCACCATACCATCATACCATCTTACGTACCATCATACTATTATAACTTCGTAATATCATACCATCATTTCATCATGACATCATAGAATCATAACATCATACCATCTTACCGTCACACCACCATATATTAACGTTCTCGTTTCAAATCGGTGAAGGCGTGTGAATTTGTTTATATATACTGTACATATATATAAACACTCACTTTTATATTTATAGATTGCTCTACTAAATTCTAAACCAACCTCAACTCAACCCCAACTCAACCCTCAACTCAACCGTAAACTTTACGTCAAACTCAATCCTCAAACCAGTATATATAAAAAAATGTTCAACTGCTCACTAAATCCTAATCCAAACCCAACTCTACTCCAACTCAACTTCAACTCAACGAGCAAATTGGCCACTAACTTAACCTTCAATTAAACAGACGGACCGATATTTGAAGAAAAGTGGTTTTGGACCAAACCAAATTTTTGATCATTTTTGACAGGATTTCAATACTTTGGTCTTTTTAGACCGAAGTAATAATTTACCGCTATATCTCGGACGTTCTTCTTTTTAATATATCATTATGCGTTTGAACGTTGGTGTATAAACATTAGCCCTGTTCATTTTGTGGGGTGTTTTTTATCTTTTTTGTGCTTCACCTGGGATCGATTCCGTATCTAAAAAAAAAAAGATTTTGCCGATTTAAGGAAATTTTTTGGATGTAATTAGAGGTTGCCACAGTCAATTTTTCATGAAAAATTAGAAATGACGACCCCACTTCCTATTGACTCGAAACTTATGGCCGATTATTTGGTAAATCCGGTCTGATGACAATGGTTTCTTACAAGAAACTTTATTGAAGTTACAAGAAACAATATTGAAGCTTCAATTATGACAAGAAGAACAAACAAACGATGTTTCAACCAGTGTTTGAAACTTCACAAACTATCGTAATAAATTACGAAAAAATTATTGTTTTTTATAATAATTGTTTTCAATAATAACAATTGTTTTTAATAATAATAAAAGTCTTTCTTGAATTATTTTTAGTAATAACAGTTTTTGTCCAGCTAAATTACAGAATACGCGCAGATTCAAATCCTAATTTCAAATCTTCTTTCTTATTATTCGCACAAACGTTCCTATGGTGAGCTACGGTGTTGTACAAATACTGTTGTTGTTCTTCACTCCTGCCTGCTAGACCATTGAAATCTTGAGCTAGAGAAATTGATCGCTCCGCGACATCATTGACGACCTTTAGTTCAGACATTTTTTCACGAGCTTGAAGATATAAGATGCGCGATTTTTCCAGGATGCCGGGTCAGAATTCAGAAATTCCATATTAATATCATAGCTAGTAAAAAAGTTTCTCGTATTTGCATTTATAAAATCGTGAATTTGATAGCTATGGATGTCACGATTATTAGGTTTTAAAAATTTATTCCCCTCATTAGGTACGATGGCTGCTTTCAATTTTTCGCACATTTTTATTCTCATCGATCAAGGTATTCTGTGATCAAAAAATGATAAGGCAGCCAAACTCACGTGCAAATACCAAAGGTGTTTTGAAAATTGGTTAACTGTCGCCAGTGAAATTTGTTCATTTATCGTTCTATAATTAGTGAGCTCCTTAAGTAGGCACAGGTCATTGAATGGCGCGAAACGAGCACTCCCACGATACGGTCGGTCCCAAAAAAATTGATCTCTCAATATGTATATTTTTAATGAATAAATCAATTTGGCCATCCATCGAGCGCGATGAATAGCACCAGGCGGGCGAATAACAATCCCGGGATTCAGATCTTCACCGACAAATAATAGGCAAAGTTGCAATAACTCCGAGTAATCTGCTCGAGCATGATTAAATTTCAGGTGGTCCTCTACAACGAGCCTTGTTTGACGTCTTATTTCTGTCACACGATCTCTCAATTGGTCGTCTAGGATTGCTGGCTTATACTCCTCTCGGGATATTCCTTCAGAATCCCACTCCTTCCTAAATCTCTCAAATAGTTGGATATTTGGGCCAGTTGACTTTTCAAATAAAGTATTGAATGCAGCCGATGCTATGAGCTCCAAAACGTGGTGTCTATAAGCGAAATAAAAAAGTGTTTTCCCCAAAAGTCTTTCCAAACGTACGCAAGCTCCCTTATAACGCCCAGTGTTGCTTGAAGTCGTATCAAAACACATCGCATTTATATTTCGAGCTAAGTTGTGTGCTTGAATCAAATTATTTAAGTTGTCCGCCATGACTTCACCTGTTCCTGACGGTATCTTTGGGATTCCAAGAATTTGCTCGATCCGAAACCCAGTAATAATGACCGCCATTCTATCCACTTTTCCCCTCTGTTCGTTATCGTCCATAATTTTTCCATCCCAATGAATTGTTAAAAAACTATTTAGGTGAAATCCCTCTATTATAGATCGTGATAATTCTTTTCGTTCTTTCATACGATGTCTTCTAATTGTGCTCATAGAGCAAGATACCTCGTCTATCGAATGGCCGAAGGCGGACGCCGCTGTTCCGACAACGTATGCCATTTGATCATTTGATAATTTTACGCGATCGGCAGTATTATACAAACGAATGAATTCAGAGGCTTTTTTTGGCGGATGAAATGATTCTACGGGAGAACGAAGTAACCAAAATTTTCTACTCATATTGTCGAAAAACTTTTTAAACAAAACAAAGAATTTGAAATGACCATGACCACAAATCACGACAAGCGCCTACTTTAAAATGTTTAGTAAAAATTGACTGTGGCAACCTCTAAATTACATCCAAAAAATTTCCTTAAGTGGGCAAAATCATTTTTTTTAGATAAGGAATCGACCCCAGTGAAGCACAAAAAAGATAAAAAACACCCCACAAAATGAACAGGGCTAATAAACATATTTGTCCATGACTAACGTATAATATACTCATAATGCGGGCCTCAGATGATCAATAAGTATTGCCAATATAATATTGTCAATATTGAAAAAAAACTATTGGCAAACAGCAATTGTCTCAGACGCTCAATACTAATGGGGGCAATACACTTAAACGTCAAACAATAAAAAATATTTATTTTCAGTTTAATACTCCACTTTGAACCATGTTAGACAAAAGTAAAGCTTGTGTAGCTATTATTTGAGCCTTGTCAATGAAAAAAAAATTCAAAAGAAAATGAAAAGAATATGGTCTAGGGAGCTGAAGCTTTTTTTATTGTTTTGTAAATTTGTATCAATTTGTCGCATGCCAGATTCTTTTTACCTCGGTTGGTGTAATCTTTCCATGTAACATCCCACAATACTGGAAGTTCTCTATATGTATAAACAAAGCTCAATAACGCTTATTGATTATCAAGGATTTCTGGTGTATCGCTGTTGTCCGTTGAGGTTTTACTTGTGGTATCGGTGAATTCCATTCCACACCATTTAGTATATGTATGTATTTGCAAAGTTATTTTTATTCGCACCACATTTATTTCGATATATTGTATTTTATAACAGGCCCCACTATAATCACTTCTTCTACATAATATACTAAATATGCTAATACTTACCTAAATTTAATTTTATATTTATATTTGTATAAAAGCAATGCTACATGCAGGTAGCTAATTGTTTCGTTTTATTTGTTATGTGCATCAAACTCAAATTTTTACAGCTCGTTGCATAGGTATTTTGCCAATAAAGTATCTCAGAAGATCAATAGTATCGTAAATATTTTATCAATATTAAAAATATTTTGGTTTTCATCAAACCATTGCCACAATATTTTTTATATTGACAATCCTTCAGTTCTAGTGTCCTCACATGTTCAATAGTATTGCCAATGATGAAATATTGGCAATCGATATTGATCATCTGAGGCCCGCTTTATACGTTTGTTTCTTCATTTATAATGATATCCATTATTCACTGCTAGTTTATCTAGTAGTCCCTTCTTCCATTATTCACTACTACCAAATAAAAATTTCATTTTTTAAATTTTATCTAGTAGTCTCTTGCCATTTTCATTATTATTAAACTGAGACGTGAAAATGTCGACGGAAATTATTTTAGGTTTATTTAAAGGATTTCATAATAAAATAAAATTTTTATCGATCGTGGACAAAGTATGCAGATGATTTACGACACTCGCCTATCGGCTCGTGTCGGTAAACTTTATCTTTGTGAATAACAGCTATCATTATATGGTCGTTGAATAATACATACTATTTTATGTCCATAACAAATAATTGTAATAGAAACATGGGCTACAACGAGCATCGAACCATTGATCGAGCATCGATATCGCTGTTCATAATGTGAACTCGTTATATGATGGCCATAAATGTCACAATATGTATGTAATAAAATTAATCAAAAAAGAAGCTAAACCCTGAAAAGCTACCCTAGTTATATTCTTAAAGTTAGATACGAAATCCAAACAATAAATTAGTATGATAAAGGAAAAATAATAGAATAACAAAAAAAACTTAAATTATTTAAGTTCTTAATTATTTTTATGGTATAATATTTACGTATTGAATTATCTATTAAACCTCAATTATATATGATACTAACCGGTGAACCCGGTCTTACTAGGGAACATATTATTAAATATTTGTGGAATTACCAAAATATCAACTATAATGGATGAAAGTTTATTTTTGAAAAAGGTATTTCAAGATGCGTTCTCTTTTATGTAGCCACATACTTAGAAGACCCGATGAAAAGGATAGAGTACTGCCAATTTGCTGGAAGAGTATTGCGTAATGCTTTGTTGTCAGTGTTAATTCCTAATTTATTTGTATGAGGTTGTGCCTCCACGACATAAGTATTGAATGTAGGGTTATGAGACAGAATTGCCTTGCGCTTATACGCTCATGATTCAGGTAGGTAGGAGTTCTATGTTAATAAAAATTTCAGGTAGGTAGGAGTTCTATGTTAATAAAAATATTTCCCTCAATTTCTTCGTGTCTTTAGCTTCTTGCACTACATTGTGGAAGAAGTTGGCGTAAGAACACACGATGAGGCGTAGATTTGCAGATGAAAACGCGTGTTCAAATAATAATAACATCATTATGCCGATATGAAATGCCATCAAAATATCACACCATTGTACATGTTACTATCATTCTTTCACACCATGATAAAATCACCCGTGGGGAGTTGCTGGCTCTCCCATCGGGCGCGTCCCCAGGTGGCGGATAGGGGAGTACCCTCACCGGTTCGCCGGCGGGTAGGTCGGAAATAAAATACCACCCGTGGACCAAAACAGATAGGGGAAGGAACCCCGAATAATAAACCAAAAATGGAAGGTTTGCAGGGAGAAGTTAGGGTGCAGGGGGTCGGATCCCCAGTACCGGCGGTTTTAGGGTGTGAGCAAGCGGGCTCCCTGCCGTCGAGATCGAACGACCGTAATGTTCTAGCAGTGGGGTCCTTGGCTGCTGTCCCTTTCAGAGTCTGAAGACCACAAAATATCTGATTCACTATCGGATATTAACGAGCATGATGCTTTTAATCGGTTTGGAAAGAAAATTGACCTTCTCTGGGAATACATCAAATCAAGGAGTAATGTACACCATGAAATAAAGAAGCTTGCCACGCCAATCAGGAATCTGTATGCTGAACACTCACTCGAGGTTGAAAAACTGAATGACGAGAACCAGACAATTGCAAACTTGGCTAAGCAGATAACAGTATGCTGTGAGACCCAGACCACGCCAATCATCTCAAATCCGAGAAACAAAGGAAAGGATATCGTTCCGCTGGATAGGGAAGCGGAAATGGCCGAATGAACAAAATTCGCCTATTGAACACGCCCAAAAAAAAGGGAAACAGAAACTGTCGGAACCCCAGTTCTAGAAGCTAAAGGTTCGAATGAAAACCCAGTCGAACTTAGTGAGCATAACAATGAAGCCTGCCCCGACTGGCAGGTGGTGAGCAAGAAACAAAGGAAAAAACGTGGGAGGATTCCACGTCCATGTACTGATGCCATCAAAATAACGAAGAATGGATCCCTCACATATGCTGAGATAGAACTTGGACTCCAAACTGCATTAGAAAATTCTCTTTGTGCAGACGCAAAAATCCAAACGCTAACGCAGGTTGATGAGGTTATGCTCCAAGTTAAAGACATTGACGAGGCCACATCAAAGGCAGACGTACATAATGCGATTATAACTAAGTTTGCGGTGGCGAAAGACTTACCGATAGACTGTATCAAGTCATTGAGAGCTGCCTATAGAGGCACTCAAAAAGCAGTGAAGGCTGTACCAAGTTCGATAGCCAAAACGATGACTGCTGAAGGTAAGGTACGTGTTGGGTGGGTGATCTACCGAATCCGCGAAATTGCCCTTAAAGTGCTTCAAGTGCTGGCAGAATGGACATATGTATAGCCAAATCTTGTACATGTGACGTGGATCGCATTGGCCTCTGCTACAAATGCGGAGAAAATGGTCATGTATTTAAAGAATGCAAGGAAGAAGCAAGATGTATGCTTTGCAAGAACAGGACGAACCATAACCATATAGCAGGGAGTGGTCGGTGCATGGTAAACATGGAGGCATTGAAAAAAGCACGCCGTCTATGAAGTTCATCCAGCTCAACCTAAACCATTGTGAGGTTGCACAGGACGTGCTAGTCCAACCGATCCAACCGGCAAAGCCGCCATTTGGTCCTGTGGCAGACGGACCATACAGGAGAGGGCTAATAACCCTGACGCAGGATTTGTGCGAGTGAAAGTTGACGGTTTGCATATCTACAGTTGTTATGCATCACCTTGTATCACAATTGAAGAATTTGAGTATTTCCTGGACCACTTGACTGCTGATGCACAACTGCGAAACCCTGTTATCATTGCTGGTGACTTCAACGCTTGGGCAACTGAATGGGGAAGTAGAGATACAAATAGAAGAGGGGTGGCACTACTCGAAGCATTTTCTTCAATAGATGTTGTGCTGCTCAATGCTGGTGACACACCAACTTTTCGTAAAGGTGGTGCCTCCTCTATGATTGATTTGACGTTCGGTAGCAGCTGCTTGATGCGAATGTTGACTAAATGGGAAGTCAGCGAACATTACACGCACAGCGACCACCAAGCCATATTTTTTGAAATAAAACTTCCAAGGGAAGATGGACGTATACAACATACAAGGAAACCGGTGGATTGGAGGGCAAGTTCGTTTGAGGAAGACCTATTTACGCTATTGAAAGGATTGAGTTCTAACTTTCAACATTTAATGAATTGATATTTTTGATTGTCTTAGGTGAAACGCTCTTATACTATCGGCTGTACGAAGCTGTAGCCTAATTGTCATTTTTCTTGTATGTTATTTAAAACCATGACGTCATGATCCAGTTGATACACCAAAACTTGAATTTTAGAACGATAAGTAGGGGAAATGTAATCGATAATTCTAATTGTATTTTTCTCGTCTGTTTTGTGTTACACATCAATCAGTCTTCTTCCAATTTTCAACTTGAAAATTTCAAATTTTGGATTAAAAACAAAACAAAATACTTAACAATAATTTCCAACACACGACCAGTGCTATACTTTTTATAGGTGAGTAATTATTATAATTGTGACTTTTCGGCAAAAATTTATGGGTACATAAACCTTTTTGTTTTCCCTTGTGTAGACGAAGGTAGTGGACCGCTTTTTGCCTCCGCTTAACTTATACCTAAACGAGTTAAATAAATTATACATTGGTGAATTATAAACTCGAGTATATAAGAATCACACAAAAGTCAACAACGTGGATGCGAAGAAATTGGCTGTAGTAGAAAATCGTGATCTTGATACGGTACTCCGTTCATCCGCTATACATCCCGCAACACCACATGGTTCGTGTGGTAATTTGGAGGAAGACAACATTTTATTTTCGTATACTGAAAGTATTGCTTATACAATTGTTTGGTTGTATGACAAACTAAACTGTACACTGTACAGCAATTAATAATTAGTTTTTTTTATATGTTAACGTGTTAATTTCAATCATAAATTATTTATATTGCTAAGTTATTAATACTAAATTCCCAAATAAATGCATTAATAGGGTTTAATTTTTGTTGCATTTATAGTTTATTAATTCATTGAATAAGTCAATCATAAAGTTAAATAATAGTGCTACATTGTTGTAGGAATAAGTGAAATTTTTCTCAAAGTATAGATTGATACACAACACTGGTGGAATTGGAGCGCTCTACTTCTAACCGGACTTAATCAGGTACATTTTTTTTATATATATCACTTATTACAGTTATCGCAATGTGACACTGTTGCTTAAAGTTATTTTTATTATATTCCTACGTTATTTATTATTTAGTATCATAAATTTATATTTAATACATATTTTCATAATTACATGCAAATTTAAATTATATAACAAAAATTTATGTCATTATGATTTCAATTATTGTTTTTTTGTTGTTCAATAATTATGTTTGAATCTAAGATGATGCGTTTGTTTTAATTTTCTATTATGGGGTGAATTCGTTTTCCACTGTGGCAGACATGCACTGAGAATGATGTGTTGATTTATTTAAGTGTTGTTTTTTTGTGAAAAGCAGCTCACTTAAATCCACTGATTACCCGAGAGACCACGCCCACTTCTCCTGTAGCTTTAGCCGGCAAACTTGCTGCTATCGGGAAGCATAATTAGTGGATCTGTTAACGGTTGTATGAGATTTTGTCAAAAATCTCAGGCGACCGTTACAGTGGCGCCCAAAACGTGTGTGTGAAAGACACGAAATATTATCAGATTAATTTTGTTAGAGTAACGTAATTTAAATTGTTGTAGTGACATGCTGTTCGCAATGAATTCCGTCCTTGACGTTTTGATTTTTTTTTGTCCGTTATAGGTATGTTCACAACATTATTTCAGTTTCATTGGTTTTATTAGTTATAAACAAGGTAGTAATACAGTATGAACAGCGCAAAATGATTCTGTCGATTCTGACATTTGGATAGAGTATCCCGTTGATTGATTTTGTTAGTGATGTTCATCATTAGTACCTTGTGATTTTTCTTTGCGTTCCGTAAATGGAAAATAAATTGTAGTATATTTAATGACTTATTTGTAGAAGTGGTTATAGTTTATCATTCAGTGCATGTATAAATCTTTAGTGGTCATGAATTTACCCCTGATGAAATTAAATTATTCAAAGAAAGAAAATTATTATATTACAAGTATTTTTCTAATTTTTGTTTTAAACCTTAAATTTTCTAACTCGGTATAAACATAATATACTGTTCGATATGGATCCAATAGACCCAGAACACCTAGATTTCGATGAATTTGAAATAGAGTGTGAAATTAGAGAAATTGTTGGAACCCCTGGTGGTAAATTAGAAAAATTAAAAGAAGCGATTAAGTCGGAAAAAGAACACTCTGTCTTAATTCGAAATAAAGCACACCATGCAGCTAGGAAAAACCCCAAAAGGGAAATTTTAAAAATTTCTGTTAAATTGAAAGACCTTTATTTATCAATGCAGGAGTCGATTCCAAGTAAAAACATAATTAAAATAAAATGTATCTTATCTCGATTGCAACATTTATTTAGTAGATTAAACCGTATCAAGAACTCGAAAAGTGTCAAAGAGGAGTGTAAAAGTGTACTCGATAAATGTTCAAGTCTAATAGGTATTTGTAGTAAACTTTTAGCAAACGAATTAGAGCCTGACAAGTCTATTAATCAGTTAAATAAGGTTATTTTAGAAGATCTCGGAACTGATGTATCTGACTCGGCTAGCGACACGGATGTAAATCGAACAAATTTCAAGAAACCCGTCAGTGAAGTACCAAAAGAAAATCAACCAGGTTCATCAAAATCAGCTGCCGCTGGTGATTTCTACCAACCTGAGCAAGTTCGCTTCCTCAACGATGATAAAACTCAGAACAATAAGATAGCTTCAGACTTTTTTTGTTCAAGTCCTGTTGAAGCAAATTCTCATTCCAATACAATTAGCAATACTGGCAATGCGGCTTCACGATGGAATATTTCGTTTGATGGATCGCTTAAGGGGACACCTATTAAACGATTTTTATTCAAAGTTGAGCATATGGCTGCAGCAGCAGGTCACTCATCCAAGCAGCTCATTACTGATTTAAGTTATGTGCTTAAAGGTACAGCCGCTGACTGGTATTGGACCTATCTCGAACGGAATAAAATGATAACGTGGAATGGGTTAAAAATCGATTTAGTTCAGCGATTTCAGGATCGTAGATCCGACCATGAGATTCAATATACTCTTGAATCTAGAAAACAAAAGATAAAAGAACCTTTTTATGATTTTTATCAAGATCTGCTTTCCATATCCCTCCAACTGGAGAATCCAATTACTGATTCCAAACTGATGTACATCCTGCGACATAATATGAGGGCAGGGTTGCAGGATAAATTAGTAGATCAACATTTTGCAACAATAAGTCAGATGGTACAAAAGTGTGTAACTTATGAAGATACATGGGCTAGGACAGGGTTTGTTCCCGAATTATTGTGTGTTAAGCGTTCAGTTAGTGAGATCCAACTTGAAACCCAACTGGAATATGACGAGGAATTATGTGCGATGAATTTATCTAAAGGCTCGTTTCAAGGATCGCAACCTCAACCCTTTGTACGGCGAGAAAATCCATTAAGGCAAATCAGGAAATGCTGGAATTGCTACCTTGAGGATCATTTTTTTAAACAATGCCCGGTTCCTTTGACTCATAAGTTTTGCTTTGGGTGTGGGACACCAAATCGATTATATCCTGAGTGTTTGGCTTGTCTGAAAAAGAAACATTCGGGAAACGCATCGAAGGGGGTGGGGTTCACCAGCATTCCATCCCCGAAGGAAAAAGTAGAGGCGGCGAGCAACACAGATCCGGAGTTGCTCAAGATGACATCAACCAAATAAACCCAGATAAATTTCACCAAGTCGTAAATCAGTCTACTCAAACTGATACAAATCAAACGTATATCGACGATAACGTACGACAAAAACGCAATGAATGCTATTGGAAATTACGTAAACATATGAAATCCTTGATCGCCGAGTCTTTATTAACCAATAATTGTGATCATCGTCCGTATGCAGAGGTGGAACTGTTGGGTGAGACATATCAGGGATTACTGGATAGTGGGGCTAGTATTTGCGTAATTGGGAAGGGGTGCGAGAAATTTCTGGATATTCCGGGGCTTCATTTCTTCAACTTTCCAACAACTATAAAAACCGCCAGTGGTCAGCCAGAAACGATTCTCGGTCACATCCGCATTCCAGTAACCTTCGCAGGTCAAACTCACATGGTAACATTTCATCTGGCACCAAAATTAAAACAAGCATTGTACCTGGGGATTGATTTCTGGGAATTATTTAAAATTAAAATAGTTATTCCATCAAAATTTCAGAATTCACCTCCTGATCTCGTATTAACACCATCTTCATCTCGCGCTATATCAGAACTCGATAGTTCACTTGATTCACAACTCGAACAGAACGCGCAACATGACCTCTCACTCGAACAAAAATCAATGTTAGACGTTGTCGTTCAAAAATTTCCCTCGTCTGCGGTACTAGGCTTAGGGCGAACCCAATTAGTTAAACATGAGATTAACGTGGGCCTGTCAAAGCCTATTAAACAGAGATATTACGCCGTGTCCCCTGCCGTGCAGGCAGAAATGAGTAAAGAAATTGATAGGATGCTAGCATTGGGTGTAATCGAAGAGAGTTGTAGTTCGTGGAGCTCCCCCATCGCTGTGGTGCGCAAACCAAATGGCAAAGTCCGATTGTGTCTCGATGCGCGGAAATTGAATGAAGTGACAGTGAAGGATGCTTACCCTTTGCCTCTCATCGATGGTTTGCTAAGTCGTCTTGGCAAAACTCGAGTGATTACCACTCTTGATTTGAAAGACGCCTTTTGGCAAATACCATTAGATGAGAGGTCGAGGGATAAGACCGCTTTTGCTGTTCCAGATCGTCCGTTGTATCAGTTTAAAGTTATGCCTTTCGGACTTTGCAATGCCCCACAGACGATGTGTAGGTTGATGCACAGAGTTATACCCCACGAACTACACTCTCAGGTTTTTGTTTACCTCGATGACCTTTTAATTACTAGTGAGACCTTTGAAGAGCATCTAATTTTATTAGAAAAGGTAGCGGAACTGTTAAAAAGTGCAAACCTTACGATCAATATCGAAAAAAGTAAATTTGTACTAAAAGAAGTGCGTTACCTGGGTTATATAGTGGGTGATGGCGTATTGAAGGTCAGCCCTGAGAAAGTGGCTGCTATAACTTCTTATCCTGAGCCAAAAACAGTCCGACAAGTAAGAAGATTTCTAGGTATGTCTGGATGGTACAGGCGATTTATACCCCGGTACTCCGAAATTGCGGCACCTCTTACAAATTTATTGAAGAAGAGTAAGAAGTTTGTTTGGGATGAGCACGCAAAATCAGCCTTTGACAGTTTAAAGTTGTCACTTTCCTCTCCACCTGTTCTGTGTAATCCAGATTACACGCGTCCATTTTATATACAATGCGATGCCTCCACGACGGGCGTTGGGAGCGTTTTGTTTCAGAAATCTGACAGTCTCGAAGAACAACCAATAGCCTTTATTTCTCAGAAGCTCAACGCGGCCCAGCGAAATTACAGCATAACTGAGCTTGAGTGCTTTGCGGCCGTGTTGAGTGTAAAGAAATTCAGGCAATACATCGAAGGTTTCCCTTTCACGATCATAACTGATCATGCCAGTTTAAAATGGCTTATGAGTCAAAGAGAGCTGACAGGTAGGCTCGCTCGCTGGAGTCTGCAATTACAGAGTTTTAACTTTAAAATCGAATATAAAAAGGGCAGCGAAAACTTGGTACCAGACGCACTTTCCCGGCAATATATGGATGAAATTGATTTTATAAATGCTAATATCGACAGTCGAATTCCTATTGATTTGGATTCGGAAGAATTTTTAGATTCGGATTATCAGTCCTTAATCAAAACAATCCAAAGCGAAAATGATCATATTTCCAATATGAAAGTAGTCGACAATCGGGCTTTCATTAAACCGGGAAAGCTAAACAGCGAATCTTTATCATCAGATATCCCACAATGGAAGTTAATTGTACCGCGTGGTATGATCCAAGCAATTATAATAAATGCGCATTGTCCACCTACTGCAGCTCATTTAGGAGTGCGTAAAACATTGGATTTAATTCGGCGATTTTACTATTGGAATCATATGGCAAGGGACGTAAATGATTTTGTGTCTCAATGCGAAATCTGTAAAATGTGTAAGCCCGTAAATAATATTAGTCGTCCGCCTATGGGTAATTATATTCCAGTCGCTCGGCCGTGGCAAAAACTCTACATAGATTTTCTTGGGCCATATCCGAGATCCAAACAAGGCAATACTTACCTGTTTGTAGTATTGGATCAGTATTCTCGGTTTGCTTTGCTTGAGCCTATGCGAGATGCATCCGCAAAGAATGTTGTAAAATTCCTCGAAAATAGAGTTTTTCACGTATTTTCAGTTCCAGAAGTTATTTTGAGTGATAACGGCAAACAGTTTTGTTCCAACTATTTCTCAGATTTCTTAATACAATTTGGGGTGAAGCAAGTTCTAACCCCAAAGTACTCACCCCAATCGAATATGTCTGAACGACTAAACAGATCCATTTTATCTAGTATACGTTCATATATACGGCAAGATCATTCTAATTGGGATGAACATATTCACTCAATTGGATCAGCGCTTCGAAATGTTACCCACCAAAGTACGAACAGGTCCCCTCATTTTATGGTATTTGGAAACCATCATATTGAACATGGGTCGGACTATAACATATTGCACACCCTTCAAATGCTAGATGATAATGATGTCGAACTTACCAATTCCGACCGTTTAACCTTGGCACAGAAAACTGTGTTGGAAAATTTAAGGAAAGCTTATAACCAGAGTTCTCATTATTATAACTTGCGCAGTCGTGCTAGGAAATTCCAAGTTGGTCAAGAAGTATTCGCAAGAAACTTTACACAGAGTAGCGCTCCAAATAAATTTGCTTCTAAACTAGCCCCGAAATACATAAAGGCCTATATTAATAAACCGGTTGGAAACGTGGCATATGAACTGCGCGATCCTAAAGGTAAATTAATGGGAGTCTATCATGTAAAGGATATTAAGTAAAGAATATAATACGATTAGAAACGCTGATATAAAAAGCCCGGCTTGTTGAGACTTTCTCATGGGTATGGGTCGTCCCCACGAGTTGAAAGGATTGAGTTCTAACTTTCAACATTTAATGAATTGATATTTTTGATTGTCTTAGGTGAAACGCTCTTATACTATCGGCTGTACGAAGCTGTAGCCTAATTGTCATTTTTCTTGTATGTTATTTAAAACCATGACGTCATGATCCAGTTGATACACCAAAACTTGAATTTTAGAACGATAAGTAGGGGAAATGTAATCGATAATTCTAATTGTATTTTTCTCGTCTGTTTTGTGTTACACATCAATCAGTCTTCTTCCAATTTTCAACTTGAAAATTTCAAATTTTGGATTAAAAACAAAACAAAATACTTAACAATAATTTCCAACACACGACCAGTGCTATACTTTTTATAGGTGAGTAATTATTATAATTGTGACTTTTCGGCAAAAATTTATGGGTACATAAACCTTTTTGTTTTCCCTTGTGTAGACGAAGGTAGTGGACCGCTTTTTGCCTCCGCTTAACTTATACCTAAACGAGTTAAATAAATTATACATTGGTGAATTATAAACTCGAGTATATAAGAATCACACAAAAGTCAACAACGTGGATGCGAAGAAATTGGCTGTAGTAGAAAATCGTGATCTTGATACGGTACTCCGTTCATCCGCTATACATCCCGCAACACCACATGGTTCGTGTGGTAATTTGGAGGAAGACAACATTTTATTTTCGTATACTGAAAGTATTGCTTATACAATTGTTTGGTTGTATGACAAACTAAACTGTACACTGTACAGCAATTAATAATTAGTTTTTTTTATATGTTAACGTGTTAATTTCAATCATAAATTATTTATATTGCTAAGTTATTAATACTAAATTCCCAAATAAATGCATTAATAGGGTTTAATTTTTGTTGCATTTATAGTTTATTAATTCATTGAATAAGTCAATCATAAAGTTAAATAATAGTGCTACATTGTTGTAGGAATAAGTGAAATTTTTCTCAAAGTATAGATTGATACACAACACTGGTGGAATTGGAGCGCTCTACTTCTAACCGGACTTAATCAGGTACATTTTTTTTATATATATCACTTATTACAGTTATCGCAATGTGACACTGTTGCTTAAAGTTATTTTTATTATATTCCTACGTTATTTATTATTTAGTATCATAAATTTATATTTAATACATATTTTCATAATTACATGCAAATTTAAATTATATAACAAAAATTTATGTCATTATGATTTCAATTATTGTTTTTTTGTTGTTCAATAATTATGTTTGAATCTAAGATGATGCGTTTGTTTTAATTTTCTATTATGGGGTGAATTCGTTTTCCACTGTGGCAGACATGCACTGAGAATGATGTGTTGATTTATTTAAGTGTTGTTTTTTTGTGAAAAGCAGCTCACTTAAATCCACTGATTACCCGAGAGACCACGCCCACTTCTCCTGTAGCTTTAGCCGGCAAACTTGCTGCTATCGGGAAGCATAATTAGTGGATCTGTTAACGGTTGTATGAGATTTTGTCAAAAATCTCAGGCGACCGTTACACTATTCCTGGATGATCCGAACCTCTTGGGGACTGCTAACGCGAAAGCGGCGCAGATGATGAATACGATAACCAACGCCTGTAATGCAACCATGGTAAAACGATTTCTAGATGGTCGTCGTTCACCAGCATACTGGTGGACTGAGCAGATAACAAAATTGCGCCGGATGTGCCATCATGCAAGGAGAAAATACCAACGTGTCTGGGGTGCGGAGTCCCGTCCTAGCCTGCACGGAACATACTTGAATGCTCGAAAGCAATTTAAACAGGCAATTAAGGCTAGTAAGCGTCAATGCTGGAAAGAGCTATGCAGTGAAGTGGATCGTGGCCCATGGGGAAGTTCCCTCGGTATCCAGAGAAGGGCTCGCCAGTGCGTGCCAACGATTTGGGAATCAAAAAGCTCCTGGACCTGACAATATTCCAAATATTGCATTAAAAGCTGCCATGCGAGCTAGACTTGATGAGTTCAGAGAAGTCTACAACTCATGTCTGAGGGAGGGGGTATTCCCGGAACACTGGAAGAGACAGCGTCTAGTATTGTTGCCAAAGGGAAAGAACCCTCCAGGCGAGCCATCATCCTACCGACCACTGTGCATGCTGGATACGGCTGGCAAAGTACTCGAGCGCATAATCTACAATCGATTGGAGAAAGCTGTGGAAAGGGCCGGAGATCTCGCCGAGCAGCAGTATGGTTTTCGAAAGGCTCGATCTACAACCGACGCCATTCGACACGTCATTGAAATCGGCAAGGAAGCTACAGACGGCGTAAGATGGAAGGGCGGCTCTAAAAAATACTGCGCCGTGGTCACCCTGGACGTCAAGAATGTATTCAACTCGGCCAAATGGAGCCATATTCTGAATGCTCTACATGTATTGCAAGTACCAGTGTACATAAGGAGGATCATTACAGACTATTTCCGCAATAGAGTGCTGATATATGATACAGATGACGGTGTCATGGAATACAATGTTACGGGTGGAGTACCTCAAGGATCAGTACTGGGTCCCTTACTTTGGAACATTATGTACGATGGCGTTCTGAAGCTCAGCGTACCTGATGAGGCAGAAATTGTGGGTTACGCGGATGACGTTGCTGTTGTCGTGGTAGCAAAGACTATAAAGGAAATAATGGAGATACCATATGCAGGTTGATCATTATAATTATCAAAAGGTGGTTGATATCATTCGGACTCCAACTAGCTGACCATAAAACCGAAGCAGTCTTAATTACCAGTAGGAAGGTAAGAGAGATTGTAAATATTGATATTGGCGGAATCTTAATACCCTCGCAGCCTTCATTACGATATCTGGGTGTCGAAATTGATGCGCGCTTAAACTTTAAGGAGCATCTAACGATAGTGAGCACAAAAGCTGCCAAAGTAGCTGCAGCCCTCTCCCGCATTATGCCCGACACTGGCGGGTTAAGACAGTGTCGTAGGATGCTGCTGGCAAATGTTGTAACCTCCATCATCCTCTATGGATCACCTGTTTGGAGTGATGCGATGGACTTTGGGACATACAGACAAAAGCTAGTATCGGTGTACCGCCTTGGTGCCTTAAGGGTAATATGTAATTTCCGCACAGTATCCGATGACGCGACACTTGTTATTGCGGGGATGATCCCAATTGATCTACTTGCAAAGGATAGGAAGAAATGGTACCTACATCGTGAAAAACCAGGGAGCAGAGCATCAGAACGCATTACAACTCTGACAGAATGGCAAAGACGGTGGGATAGATCGGAAAAGGGTCGGTGGACTTACCGTCTCATACCATCCATCGAAAAGTGGATAAATAGGCGGCATGACGAACTTAACTACTACCTGAAGCAGTTGTTAAGTGAGCATGGTTGTTTTAGGGCATACCTTTACAGATTTAAGCATACCGACACTCCAGAGTGTCCGGCCTGCAAAGGATCACAAGAGGATGTGGAACACGTTTTTTTCAATGTTCGCGGTTTGAGACAACCCAGAGAGTGAACTGTAGAATATCCTTGGGCAGCGCCAAATACCTGAACACATATCCGAACTAATGCTTGTTTCTGAAGAAACATGGAATGCTGTAAGCCACACTTCGGCGGTGGTACTGAAGGAGCTGAGATGCCTAGAGCGTGCAAGAGCAGAACAACGAACAACAAATCGTGATTAGCTAGCGGTGGCAATCTCAATCTATGGTTGAGACGCTGTGGAGAATAGAGTCGAATGATTAGTCACCTCCCAAAAAAAAAAAAAAAAAACCATCATAAAATCAAAACCGTCACACTTTTATTCCATCATAATATCATATAATTATAGCATTACACCATCATACCACCACAACGTTTCACCATCATTCCTTCATACCATCGTACCATCACATCATCATACCGTCGTAACAGCATACCATTATATCATTATTATTATGATGGTCTGATTCATACTATTATTCTATCAAACCATCATACATTATAACATTGTACCATCTTTCATCATACCATCTTACTAATTGACTTTCAAGTCAATCAGTCGATCGTTTTTTTTTTTTTTGTATAAAATATTATTTTATATCTATGTCCACTCAAAAATTCAAAAAAATTCAACCACGGGAACCAGCCAAGTGACTTTAAAGGTATAAAGTACAAATCCTACAAGTGAGGCCTTTACATTAATTGCAAGAAACCATTAAACTTGAGAAAAACACTTAATTTTGTCGAATGAATTTGTGGTGTTGGCGATCCTAAACTATGAAGTGGCAGTTTCTGTTTTATTTTTTAATTTATTAATATGTGTTGTTCTCACACGATCTATTATGAATGAGCACCTGCTCAAAACAGATTGTGTAAACACGGGGTTGGTCCCTGTAACGCAAGATTTATGTTGGTAAATAAATAATAATAAATAAATAAAAAATAAAATAGTAACATCGGAGCGACGGTCGGAGCGACGGTACTATCTTACAATCGTACCATAATACAATCATAGTATCATTAAATCATACCATCACACCATCCTACCATCATACATCATCGCCGTTACCATCAGCGTCACCATTTTAGTTTTCATCATCACCATCAACATCTTCAACACCATCACGTCACCACAAGATGATGATATTCTGATTATCGCCCCACAAGAAGGAGGGCGAAGGTGTGAGATATTAACAGTGACCGCACTTAATGCGTATAGATTTGCGAGCTATATAACGATGATTGCGTTGAATGAAGTAAATTTAAAAAAAATGGTAGTTGTTTAATTGTGTATGTGTTCAATTACAAAACATTTTGTTTGTCTCAAAAAAAACAAAAACATAATTTGTTTGATGCTTGGTCCTCGGTGCTATTAATGAACTGCATCAATCAATTAATAAAAACCTGATCTTTGTTTATAACTTGGTTACTATCCAAATTACTCGAGTATCTAAATTACTCGAGTTTCAAAGTACTCTGGTAGTCGAGTACTTTTTGTTTTAATGTCCGGGTTATCCGAGTATCCGAGTATTAAAAAAATACATTTAAATACATATGTTTAAAACCATCTAAAAAAAAACGTAGGCCATACTCTCTCTCTCTCGACTGACGAAATTTAGAGGCAATGTCATTTTATTCGATATCATTACCCCCCAGACAGTCTCGACGCTGTAGCGCGGTCACGCAATAGCGCAAAAGTTAAATTACATGAAAATATATGCGAATCGACAAAGTCGACGGACGGAGCGCGTTAGACCAAGTACTAAAAATAAATTATTTTCAATATTGCACGCAAGAACGGATTGAAGTGTCACTTTGTGATGTAAAAAAAATACAAAATGAAAGACATTCTTGGGAACTAAAGTTATACAAATTAAAGTGATGCCAATGACATTAAATGGTTTTATGTAACTAAATTATTAGTTATTAACTAGATTTGTAGATTTTATACTAAGACGGAAAATTTAAATTGGTCAAAAAAAAGGTTTACAAAATAGGATTTAGAGCTATCAAAGTATGGATTTATCGAAATCTAAAAGGATTAGTTCATGTTAGATAGTTTAAGATTATTTTAATGTCAAAAAGCAAAATTTTTATTTTTACAGTACTAAATTAATTTTTGCGTTCTGTGCGTAATTCCGTCTCCGTTCCGTCGAGATTGTCTCTACCTTAAAAAAATAAGATTAAGAAGGTTGTGTCCAAATTCGATGATAAATATTTTTAGAACAAACTTTTGACATTTATTTGAAAAACCCGCACACATCCAAATTAAATTTACAAAATAAATTCATTGTGTGAGTTCAAAGAAATTGATTTTCCTCATTCGCTGTTATAAAGATGCATTTTTCAACTGGGACCGTCGTTTTAATTCTCTGGCCATAATTTGTATTGTCGAATCGGAAATAGTTTAATGGTGAGAATACAGCGGATCTTTATATCGCATATCTGCTTATTCTTTTCGCTGTTTTTACACACAGTCCAATTTTCGAAAACAGTATCTTTGCTTTCCGAATACTTCGCTGCCAATGCCATTATGTATTAATACCGAAATGATTCAGCATTTCGTTCTCGACCAATTCTTTACAATTCAATAGCGTGAATCTAAAAAATATGCATTAGATATGCTACTCTCTAGCCACAATACTCGTATATAAGCGAGCCATGCAGGTTACTTTTGTGTGTACCATTGGCGTCAAAAGTTGTCATTTTCTAACCAAAAACCTCCGTATTTCTCGGAAATTAATGTATTTAAAGTGAGACAACAAATGTATGAGGCGCCGAAATTTGCCAAAAAATTATTGCACAATCCGGACAGCATAATAAAAAATTGTGGATATAGGGCAGTGATGGAATTTTAGGTACAATTGTACTTTTTTCGATACAAGCCATTTGTAAAAGTACTATAGTACATTACAGTGAAATTGAGTACAATCTGGAAAACTTGAATTATTTACGTTTTTTTTTGCTATTAAATTTTTAAATCACCAATTTAATTAACTGAAAATTATAAAAATTGCGTTTGATACAAAAATTAGACATAAATATAAAAATTTCCAATAGTATATCATTAATTATTAATTAATTTATGGTTTTTATAGCTTAATTTTTTTATTAATTCTCTATTAAAAAAAATCTGACCTTTCGACCTCCAATGTCAAGTAGAGTAGAATATGAAAAATGAAAAGATTTTGATTAGATTAAGTTATACAATTACCAAGTGAGTTATACCTTAATATAACAAGTCTAGGTAGTAGTATCGGAATTAAGAAGCCGTATAGTATAATTTGAGTCAAAGTGGATTATAAATTTATCAGATGTGGAAATTCCTCTGGACATTTTGAAAATTTTAAGGTATTACGAGTTTTGTTTATCTTTTAAAAAAGTTTCTAACCACAAAAGTATAGCTGATATAGAGAGCTATATCAGAATTTAATGAGAAGGCTCATAAATATGATTCGAAATTATATATAGTATTTAGGAAAACAATTTTTAGGAAATGCAGAATTCCAACAAATTCGAGATGCTTAGAAAGCGAAACGTTTTTTGAATGAGCACCCGATTTGTGTAACGAAATATTAAACAGTATTCGGTTTGTTTCTTAGTTAATAATTACATGTAGATAATGGAAAATTATTTTTAAATTTGGTAAATAAGCTTAAGGCCAGGACTGGTTTTAAATTGTAAATTGGCTAACGAACTGATTTTTGGGTTTCATTCATTCGCCAAATTGGTAACGTAATCTAAAACAGAAAACCGCTGATGGTCATACCTTCTAACATTTTATTTGTATGTTTTCTTTCATCTTATACCTAATACCGTCTTATTAGTGTATAGCTTATGGTAATATTAGTTGTTGCTCGTCGTCAGCCGTATTAAAATTCTTTTGGTCAGTTGGTTTCGCTATTTTGGTAATGGCATTGAACTGGACCCGTTATCGACCAAATAAATATTTCCATTGTTTTTTGGTTATCTTGTGTCTATAATGCGAAATTTAATCAGTTCGGTTTTGCTTGTCGATCAAATAGGGATCAAATAATTTAATACATTATAATTACGAGTATAGTGCCTATATAAAAGTGCCTATATCAAACAAAACCCTAAAACATTTTGGAAGTTTGTTAACGAAAAACGTAACACAACTGGCTATCCATCGGTAATGATTTTTAATGGAGGTAAACTGAGCACGGTTCCTGAAATCTGCGAGGGTTTTGCTAGTTTCTTTCAATCGGTATATAAAGTTAATTACGGATCCTTTGAAAGCGACCCTACTGTTAGTAATTGCCAATTTAACATTCCGTACCTATCAATAACTGAAGATGACATTTATGAATATCTGTCAGATTTTAATGATGGATGTGGGCCTGATGGGATACCTTCGTCAATACTTAAATGTGTGAGCTCATATATTGTAACTCCATTATGTTATCTTTTCAACCAATTGTAACGATGCAAAATATTAAAGAAAAATTGCATCGTTCAGAAAGGGTTAAAAATTATTGAAATAAACGAACTGGTTGCGAATTGTAAAATATGATAATTTTTGTTTAACGGGATTGAGATATGATTTCGGGAAAAAAGAAAAAAGTTGGTTTTTTTTTGGGAGAAGGAAGTGAACTTTTGAGGAATATAGACCTCAACTAAATTAAAAGTTTTAAAAAAAAAAAAAAAAAAAAAATAAAAATCCGAAAATAAAATTTAATCGCGGATTTAGTGGAGTGATATCTGAGTATTCACATTTTTGAACAGTTGGGTAGTTTTGTATAGTGTAGTTTAGTTCTAAGTTTAAATAGAATAGTGAATTTGTGTATGTTTGTTGATTAAACAAATAATTTCATGTGTCTGCAAATTATTCAAAGTCGTAAGCAGAATGGAAAATAAATTGTGGCGTGACACAAAACGCTATAAATACAATTTTGTGTAAACCGTAAACCGGCCCGTTTTGGATGGATAATAACCGATAAAAATATGTGTAGTAAATTAGTGACTATATAATATTAAGTAATACATAACAGTATCATATAACATAAAAAAAAAAAAAAATCGTAATTCATTAATTTATAACAAAAACTAAAACCGTTAATAAATAGTGACATAAAAATGTGAAAAGAAAAAGTGTGTGCGACTCTCACAAAAGTAAAGGTGTAAAGTAGTGGCATCCTTAATTCCCAAAAACAAGAAAAAAAAAACAACACAAGTTTATAAAAGTGGGAAATTAAAATAAATTACACCGCAATGTCGGTATAATGCTTCGCTTATAATAACTTTACAATAAAATCAAGTGACCACATTCATAGACTTTAACCAAGATAATTGTGCAGTGTGTTACCATAAATTTATCAAAGTGACGTGGCACCGGTGTTCCGTTTCAAGGAAATCGCAAAATTATTTAGTTAAGTTTTTGTTTTTCAATTCTAATATTATTATTATTATTATTTACATATATTCTATGCTTAATCATAGTTTTCTTTATATTAAAATTAGTTGTTATAAGTTTTTTTTTGGTAATAATTTCTTATTTCTATTAATTACTGGTATTTTTGGTAAGGGGATTTTCTTTATTAGAAATAATGAATTATTGCTTCTATCTGACGTCAGTAGAAAATAAGTAACGCAAAGGTGTGGATGTTTAAATATTACAGTTTGTTTCTTCTTTTTTTTTATTACTTAAATTCATTGTTTTGTTCTTGCTTCTTACTCAAAGTTAAATAATATTCTTGTTAATATCAATACAATTTTTTTTCTTTTTTCCAAATTTTCATTTTTTTGTGTGTTTTGAATTTAATTTTTCTCCAGTTCGTTTCCGCCAAATCGTTTTTTTTTTTTTCCAGAATGAGGTAAAGTCAGTTATAATTAGGGGATGATGTCAGGGTAAGTGGTTCTCTTGAGGTAAGTAACCCTCAGCTTGTCTTCCTTTTCCTCACTCCCTTTGTTTCCTTTGGCGGTCTAACTAGATCCATTGATGCTTTCAAAAAAATCCCACCCCTAACCCTGAGCTCGAGCCGGCCATAGAAGACCGTCTGAAAGCTTCTCAATGGATAAAAACAAATTTTCTGTTAACAGTTTGGTATTGGGATTGAAAAACATCACACGCACAAGACCGTGACCGATGTTTTCCAGACCTAAGTCAATCCCAAATTTGTTACACAATCATTAATTTCTGGACAATTTCCTTCAGCTTGGAAAATTTCTCACATTGTTCCAATTTACAAAAAGGGTAACCGTTCTGATATATCAAATTATCGTGGTATTTCAATTCTTTCGTCTATACCAAAACTATTCGAATTAATTGTGTCGAAACATTTGTTATTCCATACTAAAGAGATAATTTCTTGTTTCCAGCATGGTTTCACCAGTGGAAAATCTACGACTACCAATCTGTTGCAATTTACTAAATTCACTATTGAGTCACTTGAATCTAAAGGCGCCCAAGTTGATTCAATTTACTTTGATTTTGCTAAAGCTTTTGATTCAATCGACCATAAAATTATTATTGAAAAACTTTCGGTTATTGGTCTTGATCCAAATTTTCTTAAATGGATTTCTTCTTATCTAGTTGGTAGGAAGCAGTATGTTCTATTGAATGATGTTAAGTCAGATTATATCTATTGTCATTCAGGAGTCCCTCAGGGGTCCCATTTAGGCCCAATTATATTTCTTTTATTCGTGAATGATATTCCTAATATTTTTAAATTCTGTAAATGTTTATTATTTGCTGATGATTTGAAGATTTTCATGCATGTTCAATCTGTAAGTGATGCTGAGGTTTTGCAATCCGAAATTAATATATTGTCTAGTTGGTGCTCTAAGAATAAATTGTTCATCAATGTACAGAAGTGTAAGGTGATGTCGTTTTTCAGAACACTCAATCCAAATATTGTCAATTATTATTTTGATGGAGATCTACTTTGTAGAGTAACTTCAACTGTTGATTTAGGAGTTCTGTTTGATCAGAAATTAACTTTTGCTTTACACATAGATAAAATAATATTAAAGGCCAATTCTATGTTAGGTTTTATTTTTAGAATGACAAAGGATTTTATGGATGCATTTTCGTGTGTTAGTCTATATACTTCTTTAGTAAGATCTCACCTTGAATATGCTGTAGTGGTTTGGTATCCTCATCAGGATGTGCATATTGCAAGATTGGAATCTATTCAGAAACGTTTTACTATCTATATGGCCAGGAAGCTTGGTCATTTATCTGATCGTCATCTACCTATGTGGGAACAGGTGCGAAGTCTCCCATCGTATGTGATTCGGTGTGAGTGCCTTCATATTAATACGTTGGTTAAACGCCGAAAAATTGCATCTGCCTTGTTTGTTAGTGATTCCCTTAGTGGCCGCATTAAGTGTCCTGAACTCATTTCTACTTGGAGCATTTATGTACCTACCAGAAGCTTGCGTCCAAGGGAATTTTTGTTTGTTGACTTTCATAGAACGAATTATGGTTCCAATGAGCCAACCAAGTCAATGGCTAGAATTTTTAATGAGTTTTACCATTTATTTAATTTTGAGAGATCCAGAGTCTATTTTCGGAAGGCAATCAGAAATTGCAATTTTTAATCTCATTTTACGTTTTTAAAGTTTTCGTTTTTTCATGTTCCGTATTGCTAGTATTCCTTTTATTTCTTTTTAATCTATAATAATTCTTTTTTTACTATTCATTAAGTTTTTAACTGTAGAATAGATTTAAATAAATAAATAAATAAATATAGTGTTTTTATACATAGTGTTTACATTTATACATTATTAGTGGCAATTAAAACTAAAATTAAAAAAACGCTAGTTGGTGATATTGTAATTAAAATAATCTGCCACGCCAGCCTACTTTAGAAAACCCATCGGCTTAAGTTCAGGAAAATAAGTGACGTGTTGAGTGGTGGGGCATTGGATGCTTTTTTTCTGTTTAATCTTTGACTATTCACAACCAGGAAACTGCACCCGAAGAATATTCTGAGCCACATAGCCCCCTCAGGTTGTCGGGAGGGGGTATTAATCTTTAATTAAACCCCGGTTAGAAACATTAGGAAACCGGATAGAATTTTCCAGTGCTTATTCATAAAAAGTCTTAAAATCGGACCAAATTGAGAGTCCTATAATACCTCAATTAATACTAATGAATAATTATTTTTATAGGAAGGACAATACAACCCCGAACCGGTTCAAGCTACCCCGAAGGCATAAATAAAGCCCCGCCCATCCTAATTCATAACATTTGTATATATTGAAAACTGGCAAGGGTAATTTAACGGTACTTAAGCCAATAGATCGATAATTTGACAGCTAAAATATGTCAGATTTTTTCGAGCGTTAAGGAAAACAAATCGTAAAATGTCATAAAATAATTTAATTTTAAACGGCACAGCATTTAACCTAAAGATTACCAATTTGCCATCTCTTTATGTTTTCATTTTGAGCTCAATTTGCACAAAATATTTTATAAATTTAAATAAATATTGTATTGAACCACTTCATACAAAAGATATGAACAATATTTTGACGTTCAATTGGTTTTCCTTAGCACAAAAAAACTACAATGAAGTTGTCTAGTTTTCAATCTATAGAGTATACGGAAAAAATGGAGTTACTCTTGTCAGACAACAATACTAACAAAGAAATTCGGAAAGCTGGGTTTTGGGAACTTGCGGGGAAAATTAATAAAAATTTGGTTAAATTCATCAAAAATGACCATGGTAGAAGCAAGTGTATGAATGGTCTGCCAAAAGTTGGCAAAGTTGGTATGCCTTTGCGACCAATCATAAGCTATTTAGGTTCTCCATTGTACAATTTATCTGAATTTGGGTCTAATATTTTAATTTGTTATGTGAGAAATATTAAGGCTATAAAAACAGGTTGTAGAAAACGCGGAAGTTCTCGTGGTTCACGAACGTTGATTCATTTTTGGTTTCATTTTTGGATTACCCTCGATGAGACCTCAAAAAATCAAGTTTTTTAATTATACAATTTTTTTGAAAAGTTATTTTAATTCGTTTTAACCCGCAAATTAAATTTACATGTGAAATTGATGAAAACCAAGGTCGTTTAACCTTTCTGGACACGATAGTAATACTTAATGATCATAGCATTTTAACTCTATATTTGTATCATAAAAAAATGGTCGGTTTGGTGCTTAAATTATCTTTCAAAAATAACACGGTACTCTTGTCAGTTGAAAGAATTTTGAGATTAACAGACGTGACTTTTCATTCAGAAAATTTCAAAACATTAACCGATGTTTTAATTCAAATCGGTTATCTGAGAGGTATTAGAAAGGCTATCGATAAAAATAGCAATTCGGGAAATATTTTGGAAAATACGCGCGAAAATCCAAATTTAGTGGTTGAAAATAATCGAAAATTGTTCATTTTGGTTTCTTATGTTATAAGTTTTTTCGAAAAAAAGAAAATTATTTTACAAAATTGGGATATACAACTTTTTGGTAGGGCCTTTCAAAGTTTGGATATGGTTTCCACAAATTTCCTATAGAGTTACAATTAATTAAAATCAATTAATTTTGGAAACCTTTTATTTCAAGAAACACCAAAATTCGTTTCAACAATTAAATGCCAGGAAGTTCCCAAATTTTTATTAAATTATTACGATTCGATAGCATATTATAAATGGCCTTTGTATTTACATTTTAAATAAATCTTACTTTGTAATTGTATAACTTACTGAGTATTTTCCAATTTTCTAATTCTGCCCTAGTTATGTACGTTACGAAAACATTCGATATCAAAAAATTTTCATTTAAATTATTTTATAAATTGAACTGAATGAGATAGTAAAAAAAAATTAAGCTTCAAAAAATAATATTATATAAGTAAAGCTTGTTAAATAACTGGATTAATAGTAGTTGCTTATAATTCCGTTCCTAATTTAAAAAATATGATAAATCATTCTGCACAGCGATATAAATAAAAAAAAAAAGCGTTGCGCGACAAACTCGTTGAACTTAATCTTACCACACTCATTTCTTAAGGCTGGTTGATACCACGTTTGTTAAGCTGCTTGTTATTAAAATGTTTTCTAACTATTTTTCCACTTCTTAACCTCTTTAAATAGAACCTGTACTACCTTAAAAGTCTAACATTATAGGAATGACATGTTTTTTTTATGGTACTCGTATCACGAAGCTTTACTGGGCGTTGCCCATAATGCTAGCAAAGTACGCTAGCACAGTGACATTATGATTGGGATAGGAAGTGTTCTCTATCATTAAAGCGCGTATTTTTAAAAAAAGATAAATCGCAATCCATCTACAGTTTTCGAAAATCCACTGATTTAGCCGAGGTTCCTTTTGGTAATTTTATACGTGGGTTTTTTGTGTCGTAATTTTGAACGAAGCTAAAACTGGCGATTTTCGAATTAAATTTTCGAATTAATAACTGCTTGCTGGGACATTAGTTATTTTTTTTTTGTTTGTTTTATACCATTGACAGACAAAAACATTATCGCAATCATCTCAGATCGCGATTTCATATTCATTTAAAAAATGACCGCAAAGTAAAATAATTCTTTCTCCTTTAAGTTTTCTGTCTTTTTTTGTATTTCATATTCATCGAGTTTCAAACTCTAGATTACGATAATCATGTTATGAAACGCAGCAAGCCTAAAAGCATTTAAATCGTGTTGTCACATAGCCTTAAAAAAATATGTTTTTAATAAATATCGTGATTTGTGGCATTCGTGTACAAGAAATAAATGAAATGAAAAACGAGTTGTGCACGTAATATGCGATATAGTAAGCGATAATATGCGTGAAAAGGTTCTACATCTTCTCGGAGGATGCTGGTCAACGAACTCCTTTTTTAGAAAACTGGAATCGGCGACGTAACTCTTCCTTATTGTAAAACTCCACGTCTATTCTTTCGTGAAATGCTTTAGGACGCTTAGATCGTATCGACAATATTATCCCGTAATCGGATTCACCAGACTCTAATGACGAAGACAAAGATTCATTAAATATATTTTCCATTTTTAACTTAAATTTTGAAAAATTTAAATTTGCAATTCATTATATATATATACGTATGTATGTGTAATTAGTTTTGGATTGATTCAGTGGAGTTATCTTCGTTTAAAATACGAAAGAGATTGATGATTGAGGGGAATTGCGGTGACCACCCCTCTTTAACCACCTTTGAAAGAAACAGCAGATAAGAATTTGATGCAAATTGCAACACTAAATAGTTAGCTTTCTTAATAGCAATTAAATAAAGATTATTGTTGTTGTTTAGCGGAAGTATCAAAGTAAGTTATTTTGAAACTGATCAACAAAAGTTGAACAGCACTCACAATTTGAGGATTGAATTGCTTTGGCTGCAAGACTTAATGTTTGTCCAACTTGCAATTACAGTAAATCTGTGCATCGGCCGAAATTTTTAACGGCAGCTACAGTTTTTGGGCACTACTTTTATATAAAAAAGGTATTAAAAAAAATTAAGTACAATTCAACTCAGTTTAGTACAATATCATTTCAATTTTCAGTACAATTCAAAAATTCCATTTTCCATCACTGATGTAGGGGAATATTTTTCAAATAAATATCAAAAATTAGTACTAAAAAATATTTATCACAGGTTTCGGAAACATAGCATAGCGATATTCAATTTCTCAATTACATAGAGCGTAAGAGCAATTGCTTTCGCTTGAAAAACTGTGCAGTGCTTACCAAGGCAGTTGGTAAGCCCTAAACCAGGAAAACAACAACAAAGAAACGGAATGTGCTAACTTAATTGAGTACCAAACCGACGAGGAAGATTAGATTTAGAAAGAGAGACCAATTGGATAATGAAAAAGTCAAAAAGGGCTCTAAAAAAACAATAAACATAGGAAGTAAATTCTTCTAGTAAAAGGAAAGCTGAGTCGTCCCCAAAAATGAACACTAATAAATTTAGCGTTATTCAAGCGCTAATGAAAGAAGTGACAGAAAAGGAGTATAAGCTTGTGCCGCTAAACAACAACGTCTGGAGGGTAAATATGCCTGATCCAGATGATTATAGAAAACTTTCAACTGTATTGAATGATGAAGGCCTCCAATGGTATACATATGAAGACAAAAATACCAGACCCATTAGAGTAGTTGCTAGGGGTCTACATCAAACATGCACACCAGATGAGATAATTGAAGACCTCAAAAGAAAAAAATTAATGATCTTAGATGCAGTTAATATGTGTAAAACTGAAAGGAAGTCTACCGGCAAAGAAGGGAGTATTGTTAATAAAATAAAGTTACCACTATTCACTCTGACCTTTGCAAACTAAGAGAAAATTGAGACATATTCAACATTAGGAACATCTTGGGAATGGTTGTCCGAATGGAGCCATTGAAAAAGGCAACAGGGATCATACCACAATGCAAAAAGTGTCAGGCATACAACCACACGCAAAAATACTGCAATCGTGAAATCAGATGCGTAAAATGTGCGGGAAAGCATGACACTAAAGAATGCGTGATAGATAAGAACACTCCAGTAAAATGTGCTAACTGCCAAGGAACCCATCCTGCTAGCTATAGCCAAAACACTGCAAAACATGCGAAATAGGACAAACAAAAAACAGCCAAAGAGAGCAACGAAAGAAAAAGAAATCCCGACAAAAACTGTCACTACGTTCCATAGTGCAAGACACAAGCAGCAAGACAAGGACTACCTGGTCCTACAGATCAAAATTTTGGAATTCAACAAGCTATGACAACAATGCAAAACACCTTAAATGCTATTGTCAATCGCCTTTCTAAAATAGAAGAAAATATAGAGTTTCTTAACAAGAGACAAGTTAATCTTGAACAACAAGTAGGACATCGAGAAAAAATTAAGGAGATTTCTAGCATAAAGTTGCTATATCTTCTGATCCTTCACTCCAAATAAAATTAACAAAACACTAAGAATATTAACCTGGAATGCTAATGGACTTCTACAGCATCTTCCAGAGCTAGAAATCTTTTTGAATACAGAAAAAATTGATATATGCTTAATAGCAGAGAGCCATTTCACTAGAAAGTCTTATGCAAAAATAACAGGTTACTCTTGTTACCAATCTATACATCCAGCAGAAAGAGCTAGGGGTGGAGCAACAATATTTATCAGAAAAAACATCAAACACTTCGAAGATGTCAAACTCGAAATAAAGACAACATACGCATTGGGGTTCGAGACTAATATCACCTAAAGGTAGAGAACTATTAGAAGCTGGACATCAAATAAATTGCGAATTTCATTCAAGTGGTATTCCTACTTACTGGCCAACGGATATAAACAAAATACCAGAAGTGATTGACTTTTTCATAGCCAAAGGTATTTCAGAAAACTATATCCACATCGAAAATAATGAAGGGTTATGCTCGGATCATTCTCCAATCATACTTACGATCAGTGAAACAATAATTGAAAAAGAAAAGCCACCAAGGTTAACAAGCGGAAAGACCAATTGGGGAAAATTCGCATTGTTAATTGAGGAAAGTATTGATCTTCAAGTCCCAATCAAAAACCGAACCCAACTTGAAAGAGAAGTAGAGTTGCTCATAAACAATATTCAGACCGCAGCATGGGAAAGCACTCGCCCTGCCAAAAATAAACCTCACAAGAATGAAACATATACACAGGAAATAAGGAATCTGGTCAGAGAAAAGAGGAAAGCTCGCAAAATCTGGCATACAAATCGAGCACCGGAGAGCAAAACTATCTTCAATCAGCTCAAAAACAAGCTGCAGAAGTTAATACAAGAAACCAAAGCGGTAAGCTTTAACAAATATTTAATAAATCTTTTTGGCCACAAAGAAAGTGATTACTCTTTACGGAAAGCTACAAAGGGACTAAAGAGACTAAAAGAGCAGGTGCTGCCGAAAACCCCAAATATAAAGCTGATCTTTTTGCTGAACATCTGGAAGAGACGTTCCAACCTTTGACTAGACAAACAGCAGATGAAAATACCTTTCTAATGCAAAAAGAAGATGAGTTAGACATACAACCAGTTACAATGAAAGAACTCAAAAATGAAATCAAACATAACCTAAATGCAAAAAAGGCTCCTGTACAGGAAAAGTTATTAAAAATTTGCCAGGAAAATATCTTAAGAAGTTGCTACACATAATTAACGCAGCTTTTAGAATGAAATATGTTCCTCAGCAGTGGAAAATAGCAGAAGTTATTATGATACCTAAGCCTAATAAGCCACCTAATGAGAAAACGTCATACAGACCCTATATCTGTATTACCATCATTGTCCAAACTCTTCGAAAAATTACTCCTCAAAAGGATGAGACCTCTGATTGAAGCAAGACACCTGTTACCATCGCATCAATTTGGTTTCAGAGAGAAACACTCCACCATAGAGAAGGTACACAGAGTCACTAACATGATTGAGAAGACGCTTGAAAACAAAAAGATATGTTCTGGAGTTATCCTTGATGTTGCCCAGGCCTTTGAACGAGTCTGGCATCGAGGACTGGAATATAAATTACATCGCAACCTTCCTAAGCAGTTCTATGAGATATTAAAATCATACAATGAAGGGAGATATTTCAGAGTGAAATATGAAGGAGAGTTCTCATCACTCAAGAGAATTAAAGCAGGCGTACCACAAGGGAGCGTGCTCGGACCAGCCTGGTATTTGCTTTATACGAGAGACATACCTATTACTGGACAAACAGATATTGCAACGTTTGCGGATGATACAGCAATCTTGGCGGTTGGAAGTACAATCGAAGAAACAACCAGCACTGGACAAAAAAATGGAGATTAAAATTGAATGAGCTAAAATCAATTCACACAACATTCACTTACCTAAAAGTTGATCACTTAACTATCTACATAAATAGGCAGGAAATACCACATGCGAACACGGCAAAATACCTAGGTATGACGCTTGACGCTAAGTTAAAATGGAAAGAGCATGTCAAGAAAAAAAGGCAATAATTGGATATAAAGTTCAGAAAAATGTACTGGCTCATTGGAAGAAATAGTGAGCTTACCATTCATAATAAGCTGCTTTTATACAGGCAAATACTTAAACCTGTGTGGACCTATGGCATCCGGCTCTGGGGATGCACAAAGAAAACGAACGTTAAAATTATACAAATGTTCCAGAACAAAGTACTGCGATGCACTGTTAATGCACCTTGGTATATTAGAAACGATGATCTACATAGGGATCTAAAGATGGAAGCCGTCAACGAAGAAATCACAAAAAATGCTAAAAAATATATCCAGCGTTTACAACTCCATGAAAACACGGATATTCAACATATTGTCAACGACGTCGACAGCGCAGTGACAAGACGGCTAAAGAGAACGAAGCCGCTTGATTTAGTTCCTGAGGACTGAAAGGACACAGCCTTAGTCAAAGAACAAAGCATAGCGATATTCAATTTCTCAATTACATAGAGGGTAAGAGGAATTGCTTCCGCTTGAAAAACTGTGCAGTGCTTACCAAGGCAGTTTGATAAATTCAGATCAAGCGAAGGGCTGAACATCCTATAATCGAAGTATTATCCGAGCGAGAGCCGTCAGGAAAGAAGGCTATCGACTCAGACAAGTTCTCAATAAAATCCAGTGATCTTTCGAAGGGAGTACCACAAAGGCTTCCTCTCGAAGGGAAGTAACTACTTTTTATATTTAAAATTTACATCTTCTACAAGAAATATCCTTTGCTACAAAAGTTGTACGCGTAAAACCGGCTTAGTTTAAATTTTTTTTGTTTTACGTAATGTCATGTTGAAATACAGTTTGGAGTTAAACGTTTCGAAGAGGACATGTTTTGTGTAAATTTCAATAGCACAAATCTAGATGCCCGTTACTCCTAAATATTTACGTATATTAGAACAATATAATTATTGGTGAATATTTTTCAGGTGAAATATTGCACAGGCAACGTTTTATTCGATTCGTTGTTGTTGGACAAGTTACGGCCAAATTGAAGAAGATGAAATTTGTCTTGAAGCAAATCGTTTACAAAACCGTGAATCACGAGCGGCTGAAACGCTTTATCAACGTCAAATTTCTCTTGAACTATATCTGCGTATTAGTCTTCGTGTATTAACATATACATATTCTCATATTCAATTGTTGCTGGAAAATTATGAAATTAACGTACCGTTAGCGACGCGCATTTATACTGCTAAATCCGGCTAAATCCAACATGAGTCACCCTGAGGAACGGACTTCGTGTTTTGCACATTTTGAGCGACAATCGCTAATGTGTTGCATTCCTGACCTTGTGTGAACCTGATTTGTACGATCTCTTATCTCATTGGGATCACCCAAACAGGTAAGCAGTTTGAAATTGTGCGTCAATAACCTAAAACTAACGGACCATTTTCTTCGCGACCATCCGATTCGCCGAGTTCTACAAATTTTTTAAAAGCGATCAACATCCGGACAAGTACAATGTTGCTGAACTAAGACGCTTTTCAATAGATTGTAATTTTGGCCAATCACTGGACCATACGGTTGAGAATAGATTAGTCTGTGCCCCGTGACGGAAGACTGCACCGAATACTGCTTGGTGATAAAAACTTTACCTTGCAGAAGGTGATTGGCCAATCAACCTCCGTAGAAACGCGTCAAAAATCAATTGGAAATTCGCCATCCAGAAAGTATAAAAAGTATACAGAAAAACCAGCAACATTCAGCGCAACAATTTCAACAACCTAAGCCTCACCGTAATGCCGTAAGAGAACCCGACAACTCGCTAAGATCTCGAGGAAATCTTCCAATCTTTTCCCAGACGAACGGTTGATGAAAATATATCGTCAGAGCTAAATATAAAGACAACGCTATCGCCGAAAGAAGAGTTCAAAGAACCAAGCCGACGGATCTGGTGAACTTGATCATCGGCATACCTCTTCCTACAGTACCTATTTACTATTCAGAAGAAGTATCTGATCGATATTATGGGAATTAATCAAAGGAAATTTTACACTTTCTGAAATTCACCAAATCTTCACGAGTGCTGGTTCCAAAACTGCACCCATCATCCAGTCCTCCCTGGATGGGATCCTAGTCCGGAACTTTGTGTCGAAAGATAGTGACGGGACAGTATAGTCGGTGGTGTTTTGAATTTGTTTGTTGCACAAAATAGATGAGTGCCCTGTATTGTTGAAGGTCCACATTAAGATGGATTTTAGCCGTATGACAGTACAAACTGCCAACTGTTGACCCAAGATATCTAGAGGAGTCAAAAATACCAGCAGAGTCTCTAGTGCCTGAGTGGATATGCTCCTCAGTGCACCACTGATCCACAGAGAGATTGTTCTCTGAACTTTTGCCAACAGCTTTTGGTTGACAGTTCTGTCCAGAGCAGGCCACCAGACTATTACCCCATACAAGAGTATGGGTCTGACTACTGCGGTATAAAGCCAATGTACGATGCGGGGCTCCAGCCTCCATCCTTTCCCAATGGCATTTTTGCATGAGTATAACGCTACCGAAGCTTTCTTTACCCTTTCCAGAATATTGGGTTTCCAATATAATTTTCTATCCAAAATGAGACCCAGAAACTTCGCTTCAACTGTAAAAGTCAAGCTGAACCCATTTAAAGTGGGAGGATCGATGTGAGGAAATTTATATTTCCTAGAGACGAGAACCAATTCGGTTTTGTGTGGGTTCACATTCAACCCACAGCCATTGGCCCATAATGAAAGAGTGCCCAGGGCATTTTGCATAAGCTCACTAAGGTTGCCGGGATATTTACCACGGACACCAATAGCAACATCATCCGCATAGGCAACCACCTTGAAGCTACCGTCCTCCAGTCTCAGCAACAGGTCATTTATAACCAAGTTCCAAAGTAACGGGGACAGTACGTCACCCTGCGGCGTACCTCTGCTTGCAAATCTTCTGACGGAGGATCCTCCAAAACTGGCATTTATGATGCTGCCTCTTAGCATCTGATCTATCCAGTCCTTGAGTAGTTCATTCACTCCCAGAACTGTGCCCGAGTTATAGACCCTGGAAGCACATTGTTAAAGGCCCCCTCAATATCCAAGAAGGTTACCATTGCGTAGTCTCTGTATTCGAAAGATTTTTCAATGAAAAATACAAAAGAATGAAGAGCAGTCTCTACAGATCTCCCCTTGCAATAGGCATGTTGAGATTTAGACAGCTTTTCCGACACAATCGTGCCTCTAATATGAGCTTCTATTTGTCTTTCCAGTGTTTTAAAAAGGAAGGAAGACAAGCTAATCGGTCTAAGGTCTTTGGGACGATGTACCTAACTTTAACAAAATTCGACAAAAGGCAATTAACTAACAATTTAAAATTACCTGATTCAAGTGCAATGCTGACTATTCATGAGACTCTAGGTTTAACGTCCGATAGCGTAATTTGTGTCCGACTGTCTGAGAAATAAATTAAGCTTTCGATAGCTTACCACATACTATAGTGGCATTAACCAGATAGACACACAAATTTAACTACTATTCACCAATTGAAGGAGACTAACTGCTTTCTTTACTAAAAATCAACATAACCTCCTTCATGTCATCGTTAAATCTGTATCCAGAACCAATCAGAATCCAGAACATTAGGAATCAGTCATTCTATTTCCAAAATGTAAATAAAATGTATTCGAAAGCAGCTCAATTTTGCAATTTTGTGTAAAAAACACTCTTTCCGGTTTATATAATCTGTGGAAAATGATTTAACAAAAGGATCCTGAATTTTGAATTCTTTCCAAGTTAATATGTGGTTTATAGGTGTGACCGCTAAACGCTAACAAGTACTAAATAATCTGGTGGAGGAGTACTCAGCGGTTGATGCATCATTAACTAATGAGTTAATTAAAATATTCAACCTGTCCATCGAGCAATTATGTGTTAAAATCGCAATCAATAAAAAGTCAATTTTTATCTACGTTGTATATGTTCTGTCTGGCTCACCGATATCGTTTTACACTGCCTACTGCGACACAATAATGGAAATCAACAATGTTGCTAATTCAACTGACACCATATTAGCTGGTAATATGACGAAAAAATAGAGGCAGTTCGAAAATAGAGTGTCTGGGCTGAATTTTAGACCTGATTTTTACAGATGAACACCATTCGTTATTAAGATATTAACCACAAAGCCCTAGAATAATTTTTGAAAGCAACGGCGTAATGTTATTGATAATCATCAAAACCGCAACCCCTATTACAACTTTAGAAAAGCCGACACAATAAACCTTCATCTAAGCAGCAGCAACATAGATGTTAACGTGGAGAAATTCTACAAAATTGTATTTAAGGGCCTAGAACTATTTGTTCCTACTGATGTGGCCAAAACGAACAAATATCAACTATGGTACAGCGATTAACTTAATAATCTTAACAACAAGAAAAACAAAGCTTATAAAGAAAATTTCAAATTCTATTCCGAAGAAAGCCAACAGAAATTCACTTCGTGTAATCAAAATTTCGAAAGTCACTTTAAGATAAAGTTTAAGAGTTTGGCCATAAATGGAAAAATAAGAAACGATCCAAAACCTTTTGGAGATTTAAAAAAAAAATATAAAGGGCTGAAACCTCATGAGGTGATCAGAACTTCGGTCCTGAAAATTAACTCACTTACAAATCAACTCCTAATTGAATCTATTAACTTAATCTTCAACTCAACCTCCAATTAAATTCACAACTCATTATCCAATCACCAAATCAACCCCAAATCATCTTTCAAATCAACCAATAACTTAACCCCAATCAACTCTTAAATAATTTCCCAAAAGAACCACCCACTTAAATCCAACGCAAGCTAACTAAACTAGCTCAACTTCAACGCAACTCAGCTCGAACCAAATGTCAACCCTCTACTCAACTCCACACAGAAGACCAATCCAATCCCAAAATCACCTCGATTGGATAGCTACAGGTATGTGTACACTGAACTCAGATCAACTCAATTTAATCTCCCACTAAACCCTAAACACAACCCCGAATTAATCCCTGACCAAACCCGGCACTCTAATTCAACTCAACTTCAACTCAAACCCTGTTCAACCCTAAGTTGATCTCAACTCAACCCAATCGTAAATTCAACCACAAATCAACCGTAGGTCAACCTTTAGCTCAACCCCCAAATCAACCCTCAACGTAAGCCAAACTCAACTGTCAACTCAAACCTAAAACCAACACGGTTCGAAAACTACATGCGGATATGAACTCAACTTATTCTAATCTGAACCACAACCATCGACTCAACCCCCAAATAAATCCCTAACTGAACTTCAACTCAACGCTCTACTCGAAAAATTACATGCGCACATGAACTCAACTCCCAACTTAATTTCAACTTAACCTTAAACTCAAAATCCAACTCAATCCTCAAACCAACACGACTCAAAAAGCGAACTAACGCGACTCAAAAAGCTAAGCCAACTACCAACTCAACCCTTAACACAAATAAATTCCCAACTTAAGCGCTGACTCCTGCTCAACTCAATCTCAACTCAAATCCACCTCACCGCAACTCAAGCCGCCAATAGAACCCAACCCAAACACAAACTAGACGCCCAACTCAATACTCAAACCAGCATATTTAATAAACTATCTGGCATACCTGATGTTACCCGGCAGATAATGTCACGGGTTGTCATTGAAATTGTATTGACATACTTCCAAAGGCGGTTTTTACGAATGCTACGTACTATCATACAATCGTACCATTATACCATCACCATCATACCATAATAGCATCACACCATTATACCATCTTAAAACCATACCATCAAAGAATCATATGATCATATCATCGCACTACCACACCATCATACCATCATGCCATTATATCGTTTTAACATCATATCATCGTACAATCATATCATCATACTAGCACACGTACCGTCTTACCATCATATCATTAAACAATTATTCCATCACACCATTATTCCATTAAACCATCGTACCATCATAACACTATACCATCAACACTACACCACCATACCATGATCGTCATGCTATCGTACCAACATAACATCACACCATCATACTGCCATACCTTCATACCATCATACCATCTTACCATCATACCATCATACCGTCGTACCATCATACCATAATACTATCACCAACATCATCATGCTCAATCCCGTCACTATTACTGATCGAACTCCACCTCAACTCCAATTCAACCCCAACTCAACCGCAAACTCATCGCCCAACTCAATCCTCAAAACAGCATACATACCATATATAAAAAATTGGTAAATATTTATGTAACCAGTGTTTTATTTGTCCCAAAACGACCCTCTTGACGTACAGGTTCCAAAAGCTTATCAAATCTCCACCTTGACCATAGAAACAGCCGTTCTCGAGATACCATGGGTACAGACATCCAGACAGAAGGACGAACATTTTTTTTTTGTTGCATTTTCAGACCCAGGAACTTTCAAAATATCGAGAAAAGTGGTTTTGGAGCAACCAAATTTTTGCTCATTTGTGACAGTTTTTTTAGACCGAAGTAAAACATGAAACTAATGGTTACCCAGTGTGTATGACATTCAGGGAACGTAAATCTTTTAACCCGCAGGTTATATCAAACATGTTTGCTGAGTTTTTTCGATCAGTTTATAAGCCGGAAGATATTAATAAGTATGAAAATTGAGACAAAGGCGAAAACAACGTAACCATATTAACACCAGGGATTGAAACCGAGGATGTCCATCGAGCTCTAGAAGTCAGAGATGAATTCCTCTGTGTCTTCTTTTTAATCAATCATTAAAACTATCAGTATTTCCACGGAAATGGAAAATAACCAGTGTGATACCAATTCTCCTCGATTAATCTCGCAATGTCAGCATGGCTTTGTACCAACAATTTTTTAGAATTTACCATAAAATTTAATAATTTTACACCTACACTTAACTGAAACTCTCATTTCTCTATTCCTATTTTTCGATCAAAATTCGTGCACTGGTATACTAAATTATAAACATAAATTCAACTTACTTTGATATATCAAAACGATAATCCTCGGTCATCAATTCAGTCACACCATCATTCTCCCCCTCCTCCCCTTTGGCCCCACCATCTATATCAGGCGATTCAGTTTTATCATCTTGTGTTTTATCCTCAATGCCGCCACCACCAATAAGCATATCATCATTTATATCGAAACCATCATCACCATCTTCCTCATCATTTTGCGTCAAACTACCATAACCACTTAAATTATTTTGTGTACTATCATTATGTTCCATCGATGATGCCTGAACGTCATCCTCTCTATCACTTTGAATCTCACTTTTAGGTACTAAATTAGGAACTTTTTGGTGTTTTTCATCAGGTTTTAATGCCTCAGGTATTTTTTGTGTTGCAGTTGTAGTATTCGTTGCCACCGGTGTGGTTATTATCGGTGATGCTGTTGTAATTTCATTATCGGGTTTTACTTCACGTCGAACTACTATACTATTAGCTGAAGCCGATTGATAATGATAAATCAATACCAGTAAGGTGGTAAATATATATCGATTAAATATTATTAACATTTTGAATTTAACTAATGTGTGTAGTTGTCTTCCAAAGAAACAGTGTAATCGTTTCAAATGCCAAAAACTATTTGACTGTACATACGCGATTGTTTGATTGATTTGTTGATTTTTTTTTTTATTGTACCACCATCACTACTACTCTCCAATAGTAGTTTGTAGTTCTGAAAATAGACAAAAATAAAAAAATTGTTATTGGAGATTTTTTTTTTTATTTTTTTTTGGGTAGAGCACAAGGTTTTTATTCAATCAATGATTCAATTCGAAACATTGAATGTAATTGCAATAATTAAACATTATTTTAGTGAGTTTTTGCGGTTGGATTGATACAATAGCGAATTTATTACAAAATTTGCGCGTTCATATATTGTTTGTTATAAATTTGGGACGTGCCGGATATGTAGTTTAAAATTAAAATGTCAAAAAATTATGTGTGAAGGATTTTTTTGTTTTATTTTTGTGATTGAACCAATAAATGAGTGTTCAATTTTTGTGATTTTGATATACAATGACTGAGTGAGGGGGTGTGGTGAACTGTATGAATGTCAATGTCAACTGTATTTGGTACAAGTTTTTTTTTAATGAAATTAACTCGTGCTGAATGTTTTATGATATGAAATCCGGTGCTATAATTAAATCAAATCAAAACGTAACTAATGTGGCATGACATTTATATAGAATATCGTGGATGCCATGCACGCGATCTTAATTTAAATGTACTTCTCCTTGTAATAGTTTATATGCTGACCAATCCAAATAAATTCAATTAAACTTTGTAACTGCACAATTTAAGCAGGACCCTTGGAGCTTGGATACAAAATGCTGTATGAAACGATAATGAATCCGTGAAACACTAGAGCAGTACATTGGAGGATCAAAAAAGCGGTTGGGAGGAAGTGGGAGGTGGAGGAGGGGAAATTTGTGAAAAATTTTCTAGATCAGTTCCGAATCCAGATCAGCTTTATGCGTCAAAAGAACACGATATAAAAAGTTGTCATCTTAACTTTCTAAATTTGTATCAAAATCTGTAAATTATATTGTATATGCTGGGCGTCGAGTCGAGTTCAGAGTTGTATTGAAACTCGGTGACCCGGCTGCGCTTTACAAATTTGTACACTCAAGTTATTTGAAGTAAAAAGTGCGCTGTATACAGAATCGATCGAAAAATACAAATTTACCGGTAAATACAAAATTTACGGTTAAACCCGTTAAAATTTATGTTGAATCTAGGTAACCCGACTTGGCTTAACAAATTTGTAGAGTTAAGTTATCTGAAAATAAAATGGCGCAGTAAACAGAATAGAATCGAAAAATACAAATTTACCGGTAAATAAAAAATTTACTGTTAGACCCGTTAGAACCAGTTCATTTCGGCAAAAATTGTAGATATTAAATGTAATGAAAATACAAAATTTAAAGGGCTGAAACCTGTCAAGCTGATTAGAAAATCAGGCCTGAAAATTAACACAATCCCCAAATTAATCCCTAATTGAACTCAATCTCCAGCTCAATCCCAACTCAATTCACAACTCAACTCCAACTCAATCGCATCGCAATCTCCAACGCAATCACCAAATCAACCGCCACCTCAACTCTAACTCTACTCCAAATCAACTTTCAAACCAACCCTTAACTTAACCCCAAACAATCAACCTCCAAATAATTCCTAACTGAACCCCTCACTCAACATTTAACTCAAGCTAACTCAACCCCAGCTCAACTTCAACTCAACTTAGTTCGAACCAAATCTCAACACTACTTAACGCCGCACTAAACGGCCAACTCAATTCCGAAATCAATTCGATTCGAAAGCTAAATGCGCGTATGAACTCAACTCAAATCAATTAATCTAACCTCCCAGTAAACTCTCAAGGCAACCCCAAATTAATCTCCAATTGAAGCCATCACTCAAATCCAACTCAACTTCAACCCAAACACTATTCCACTCTACCATAATTCGAGGTCAACTCACCCACCCTAAACTGAATCATAACTCCTCAAACTCAACCCACCTTTCAACTAAACTCCTACCATGCTCAGTCTCTAAACCAACACGGTCCGAAAACTCTATGTGTTTATGAACTTATGAACTCGACTCAATCCTAACTCAACCTACAACTCGACTTCAAATTCAACCCTCAACTTAATCCCAAACTAAATGTTCAGCTAAATCCCCAAATCAAAGCGACTCGAAAAACTAAATTCGTATATGAATTCAACTCAAAACAACTCAAGCTAATTTCCAATTCAACGCTCAACACAACCGCAAATGAATTCCCAAATTGACCGCTGACTCCTACTCAACTACAACTCCACCTTGTCTCAGCTCTTAACCAACCCCAACTCAACCTTAACTCGACCTGCAACCCAGCCCTTAAATTAACCCTAATCTCACGTCCAACTCCTGAATCTCAACTCTAGCTTATTCTAATTCAACACATAAATAAATCCCCAGCTGAACTGCTCATTAAACCCTAGTCCAACCCCAAATCCATCTCAACTCCAACTCAATCCGCAAATAGAGCCAAACTCAACCCTCAACTAAGCCACAAACTCAGCGCCCCACTTGGTTTGGGAACAATTCGTGTGGCAGGTATCCAATCTCTTTTGACGTACAACTTCCAAAAGTTTTTCAATTCTCCGCCTTGACCATAGAAACAGATTGGTGGAAAAAAAAATTCAAATCGGACAAGCAGCATCTAGGTAGACGGACGGATTTTTTATTTTTTGGACTCAGGGACTTTCAAAAGTTAATAAAATGTGGCCTAAAACATTAATTCCGGGAATCAAGCAGAAGCACCATAATTGATGTTTAGGCGACTTTTTGTAATTTCTCGAAATTAGCTATTCGAGTTGCATGATGTTAGAGGATTTTACTGTTATACTGATGTCATAATATGATTCGAGTAATTTCACTACTTTTTGGGAATTGTTCGAAATTTCCGTGGGTTTTCGAGATTTTTGTTACAGATTTACAAACTTTTCGAAATTATTCATTATTATTAAGATTTTTCATTGAAATTTCTCGACATCGCTCGAATTTAATCGAGATTATTCCAGTTTATTTGAAATTTCCTAGATTTTTGTCATTTTCGAATTTATTCGAATCTTGCTTGGCAATACTTGGGGAGTTTGAGTTGCGCAATTTTACAGGCTTACACAAATTTTTGATATTTCGAGTTTATTCGGATTTTTTCAAGAATTTTAATGGCGGTCATTAGTGCGTACGATATGACTTTCTTTGGTTTTACAATCATTCGAATAATTCGACATTTTTCAGAGTTCTCTAGAAATTTCAAGGCACTGTGAAACTTTGACGTTTTTGAGATTATTTCAAAATTATTAAGACTTTCAAATTATAATCGAAATTTGTTATATTTTTCCGGCCAGTTTAAAAATTTTTGTTTGCTTTGCCTAACATTTCAAATGATTTCATTGATGATTTTATTCCATAGTGGTCTAGGGAAATGTTAAAATTGGAAATGAATGTTTCGAATGAATTATGTTTCGTTTTTTATTAAAGTTGATGAAAGTTTTACTATTACCTAGGTTTTTTCATCTGGGGGTAACATGGGCTATGTAACATTTCACTATCTTATGAGGGAGCTGAGCAGTAACCAAAAATGTTGTTTTCAAATCATTCTATTTGCAGCAATCCATAAAACATTTTCATGTTTGTTGGTTTGTTTTTTACTTCTCACACAGTTTATAGTTTGGGCTTTTTAAAAGTTTTCCAGAAAAAAAAACGTACAAAAAAAAAACCCCATTTGAAATTTGCACACAAAGAAAATCTCACCGACATATGTACAGTTTACCAAATCGAAAATATTGGGATTGCCATGAACAATTAATATATTTGTCTATAAATAATGCCGAAAAATCAAGCTGATATGTACAGTGTCTCAAAAAATTGTCCGTACACCCCTCGGTTAAGGAAACATTGGTAGTAAACATCCTAAAACGATCTCAAATAATTGTCCGTACACTTGCACTTTTGTGAAAATTAACACTAGCACATTAACAATTTATTATTTGTTATAATGATATTTTCAACTAACAGTAAATTACGAAATTTTTTTTTTGCTTAAAAGTTAATTTGTCGAACTTTTTTCAGGGCGAATGAAATATCCAGTTAATTACAAATATGTGATTCTTGTACCAAAAATAGTGTAGAAATTAAAAAAATCGATCATTAAATTGGAGAGTGAAGGTAACAGTTTATAGGAAATTTCCAAAATAACTAATTGCCCGCGATCTTCGATTCAATATAACATCCAGAACTCCCAAAAAATCAAATCGCTAGTTGTTGGGCGTGGTCGCAACTAAAAGCTGAGCACACGTCGAGAATCGAAAGCTTCGCGCTCCAACGACCGCTGCCACAGTTTATCAACGCAAAAAAGGAGCGATAAAACCTTAAACAATACGCAATATTTTGCATAAACAAAAGCAAGAAATGTATTTGCCGACAAAAAAAATATTAAAAGCGCCTGGAATATAGTATGCATTGAGATATGTATGTGAGCCCGAAGAGTTCTGGGAAAATGTTATTCCCTCGGACGAAAGTAAATTTAACGTTCTTGGTTCAGATGGGCGAGTTATGGGTTAGCGGGAACCCAACACTGAACTTGAGTAAAACATAGTGGCGGAAGTATAAAAGTTTGTGGAGCTTTTAGCTGAAGAAGTGTAGGACATATTTTGTCCTTCATTGAAACCATAATGAACCGGTTTAATTATTTGGATATTTTGAATGATAATTTGTTAATAAGTACTGAGAAAATGGGACGTGGGCAAGGTTTTCGCTCCGTACATGACAATGACCCGAAGCATTCGTCAAAGCTGACCAAGGAATGGTTATTGTAAAATGTAAATCAACACTTCCTCATCCTCCCCAGCCACCAGATCTCAACCCAATTGATAATTTATGCCATTATTTGGAGCGAAAGATCCGTGAACACCAAATTAGCGGTAAGGAACGATCAGAATGGGCCATTGTGGAGGAATGAGCCAAAAATTCCTCCCGAAATAACTCGAAAGTTAGCTTTCTCAATGAAAAGAAGTTTACAAAGTGTCATTGCATGAATAGGTTACAACACCAAATATTAGGCCTAACTTTTTTACCAAATTCCCTCAACTTCTTTGTGTGTACGGACAATTATTTGACATCGGTTTAGGCGCTGTATATATATATATATATATATATATATATATATATATATATATATATATATATATATATATATTTATTATTTGTAAATCATATCAAACGTGAAAATAAATTAATTTATATTTATGCTGTGTGCCTCAGAAGACTTTTCAATCTAAACTTTTCAAATTTTGAAGCTTTCGCTATTTCCTCATAGATGCTTGGTAAAAAGGCAGTTTACGAGGTTACTTTTCGACGACTTTTCAATTTGTATGACATACAGTTTAAAATACGTAGTCAGTAAAGCCCGGTACACATTGAGAACGAGTAACGAGAACGATATTTCTTTTTTTTACCAAATTATGTAACATAATTATTAAAATAGTTGAAACTGTATTATTTTAATGAACGATAGTTAAAATAACGTGCATTTACTAAAAATAAAATTTAAAATATAAACAGTTTTAATACAAAATTTCAATTTATCATCGTAAATTAAAACGATAAAATGAAGTTTTTTATTAAAACTGTTAAAATTTTAAATTTTACTTTTAGTAAATGCACGATATTTTAACTATTGTTAATTAAAATCATACAGTTTTAATAATTTTAATAATTTTCTTTCATAATTCAGTTTATAAGCAATCGGTTTCTCATTGGTCAGCTCAATATGCATTTTTATGTTTGTACTTGGCGTTCTCTTCTCTGGATATTAGTTTACTACCAATAATTGAATTCTATCCGCCACTCCACGATCATTATATGGTTTATGTTCAGCGGAAGTTCTCCATGCTCAATCACTATTGAAACGTTTCCCGGAATGAATTTCCTCTACCCAAATATCTACCCAATAAAAAGTCAACTGGCAGTATTCCATCAGGAACTATGTGAACTGTGGCCTCATATACTTTGTGCACTCCTCGCTAAATTCGCAAATGCCCGTTCCAATGAATTTTTATTTGACATTAACTAATGTCGCTTCCGGTATCAACTAGTGCACAAAGTTCCTTTCCATTGAACATTACATTTTTGACAGCTTTAGATGAAGAATCATCCTGATTCTCTATGGCTGCACAAGATTTAGAACTTTGAACCATCAGATTTTTCCGCGAAATCTCTCCTAGATGCCCGGTTCCACCACAGTTGTAACATCTTGGCATTTTTCTGAATCTATTTGACTTTTTGTTCTCAATTGGCTTTGTTGTTACGCTCTCGATTGGTGCTTTTATCTTAATTGTTTGTTTGATTTCTTCATAAATTACGAGTTTACTTTTGAAATCATTCATAGAGATTGATCCATATAAAACCGCCTTATTATGTTTATAATCGGTTATTCCACTTATACAGTAATCGATTATCGAAACATCTTCCAAGTTGCCGGTTTGACCTAGTTCACGCATGGCGATTAAATAATTTTTCAAAGATTCATCTTTCTTTTTCTTCCTCTCTGCCATGCGCCACAGCAGAATTCACTTTCTTTTTGAACTCGTTGAATAAATGTGTGATTAGATTTTCCCAGGTATCAGTAACCGCCAAACGTAAACTGTCTTTTGCTGTTCCAGTTAACTGTCTTTTTGAAAAAATAAGTTTCTGTTCAGCATTCAATTTCATACATACAGCATCTTCGACATCCTGAATCCATTTCTCGACGGGATAATCATCCTACCCGCTAAACTTCGAAAGCGATTCTTCAACATCTCTAAAACTTAAGCAAGCTCCAGCAGTAGGCACGATAATACATTTTACCTTTCAGCGCCATCTCCCGTATTCGTAACTCTTCCAACTGGATATTATCTTCCTGTTGCTTGCCGTTAAGTTCGCTAGCATTAGTTTTCCTACTTCTATTTGTCATATCTGCGCTGTCACCACCCTCCATCATAGTGCTGCTTTTTGGTTCGCTCAATAGCACTGTATTATTTGAATTCACCGACTCAACATTCGCGAATCTTCTAAACATTTCCATCATCTTACGAATAAAACCGTCCTCAATTTCAGGTGAATTACGAAGAATTTTATTTTTTTCAGCCCATCACAAATTCGGTGATCTTAGGACCGTTCTGATTTTATCTTTGATCTTTGGCAAATTAAAACTGCGTACAACAGCACATATTTTTAAATATCACGCGTATTACTTTAGCCGTTAAATACTGCCTTGGTACAAAATACGGTACTTTATATTTCTCGACTCACGAATTCGGTGTTATTCCACGGCATTTTATATCACCACAAATCTTGGTATATGGAAAATCTCTCACGGATATAGAAATTCGCCAACTATATTAACTTCACGATAAAGTTTTATACACGTTAATCACCACAAACTTAAATGTTTAATCGGTCGGTTTTTCCTGTTTGAAACACAACGTCTTAAACGCACCAAAACTAAACCTAAACGTACAAAACTACACATTTGCTTCACGAAAACTCAATAGGTTAAGGAATTTCCTTAATATATGTTGCTCAAAACTACCCGCTGATCGATTCATTAGTTTTTAAGAAAAAAAACACGAGTTGTTTACTACTCGAAACAGCAAAATCAATTGCTTTAATCTGATTGTACAGTTAATAATCATTTTACATAACAGTAATAATATATAAAGCAATTATACAATTTAAATATAACATAAAATACGATACAGGCTGCATCCTAATTGAGTTGAACAAATTCGGATACCTTAAATCCTACATACATATATATAAATCTTATTTTGAATTACATACTTTTAATAAACGATTCGGTTTATTTTTTATTAGACGTCATTTATTTAAACAAGACATTGAAAAGTTTAGTTGGCTATAAGGCAGGCCACACACGTACAGTTTTAACTGACAGTTTTAACTGTACAGTTAAAACTGTCAGTTTAAACTGTACGTGTGTGGGTATTTCAGTTCAGTTAAACTTAACTGTACAGTTTAACTGAGAACTTTAAAATTTTTATATTTTTAACTGAAACGCGTATCTGAACTGAACGTGTGTGGGGGGTTTAACTGCACAGTTCTCAGTTTTCTGTCGAAATTTTGAGATGAGAGGACATTTCATATAATAATTAAAACATTGAATTATACAAAACTAGTTCGACTATTTTTATAATTTTCATGCAAAGGCTACATACTATAGAACTTTGCGCTAGGATAGGCATAGCAAAAGGCCTAAACGATGCAAAGATTTATATTGCATCAGACAGCCAATCGGCCGTAAAGGCTCTTAGGTCTTGTACCGTTGAGTCAAGGCTGGTATGGGATTGTCTGAAGCTTATTAAACATCAGGCAGGCTCAAATAAGGTAACACTTATGTGGGTGCCAGGTCATACTGGAATCGAAGGAAACGAGGCAGCTGATGGCCTCGCCCGTGAGGATTCTGCCTCTCCATTTATTGGACCAGAACCCTTCTGCGGCGTCACTAAGGGACACCTTAGAGCAGCGGTAAAACGCTGGGAGGATCTTCAAAAGTCCTCCTACTGGCGCAGAATTCCAGGTTTACGACAGGCGAACAAATTTATATCACATTCGTCGGTCAGGGTTAAGGAGTGTCTTGAACTTAGGAAACCTGAGTTGAGGCTGCTTACTGGCTTCCTTACAGGTCATGTATGTTATGGTGTCTCCTTAAGGTATCACCTTAATAAGATGGGCCTAAGTACGACAGATGGATGCCGCTTCTGCGATCTGGAAGCGGAATCAGCGGAACATGTTCTGTTCCAATGCCCAGCCATTTTACAGCAAAGACTTCAACATCTAGGAGGGAGAACAATGAGCCCTGATAGTATGTATCTTGTACCGGCCAGTAGTATTATCAGATTCATTAAGAGCCTGAATCTAGTGGCTCTTTTTCACTTAATTCTTTTCGCCTATCTCCTTTTTGCAATTCTTGCACCACTTTTTAGAATTTTTTTTTTATTTAATTTTTTTTAATATTAAAAAAAACACACCGAGAGCAGGCAAATCGTTCCGCTCATTCAAATCCATGATAATAACTGAAGGATTAGACTGAACGTGTGTGTGCATCTCAGTTCACAGTTAAAACTGACAATTATAACTGCCCAGTTAAAACTGTCAGTTAAAACTGTACGTGTGTGGCCTGCCTTAGGCACAATTGAATACTTTTAACCTAGTGACATCTATTTAAATATTGCATGAATTACTGGGTCTTACAAAAGTTTAGTTTGAAAAGTCTTCTGAGGCACACAGCATAAATGTAATTTGGGTTTTCAAAAAAAATAAAAACTGAATTTTTTGTTTGATTTGTAATTGTTTTTTTTATCAATGTTTTCCTAACCGAGTGCTGTACGGACAATTTTTTGATACAGTGTAAATGCGCACAAGAAAAAAGCACAGATGGAAAATTGCTCACACAAAAAAATGCCCGCATAGCAAATAGTGCGTTTTTTAAGATATGGTGTAGTAAGTAATAGTGCGCAATTTTTCATGTATCACTTATCAATGAGGTTTTTCTGTGCGCAAATTTCGTGTGCGCTTTTTACTTATACGTTTTTTCAAAGAGTCGTTTATTATTTATGGTCAAAATCTTAGAAAAATCATCTTTAAAATTTCTTATAGAATGTAAAAAACCAAAAAACGAAATTTCCATTTAAAAGAATTCTGCTGGCATACAATTAAATAAGTGTGTATGTGAAGAAGGGTTTTTACTACAGATCCAAATTATGCAAAATGTTTTATTTAAGCCTATTAGGTGTTATTTACATCATATACGCGGGACTAACGTTATAGATATACAACACATATATTAAGCAGTCTGTAATCCGATTCTGTTATAAATTTAGCATTTTTTTGTATTGCCAGCCCTCAATTTATTGTTAACACTATCACTAATCTAAATAAAGAGGGATTTTTGGTCTCTTACAAATATAATGTCAAACTACACTGACGTGTTTTTTACATTCGTTCTTATGCTGTATAAGTTTTTATTTCAACAGTCGGCAATTTTTCAACAGGTTATGAGCCCAGAAGACGCCAAAGTAATTGAAATAATTATTAACAAGTAATGATTAATTAAGTTCATGTTTGTCGCGATAAATTAAAAAAAAAGGAAATCGTAGAAATTCAATACAAGAACAAATAAATGTGTGTCCTTTTATATATAGAATTCAGTTTTGTGTGTATGCGTGTGTCGCTTAACGGTTTCGCAATAGCGCAATAAATAGTGAAATAAACACAGAAAAGGACAATAAAAAAAAATATAGTTATAAAAATGGCGAACGATAGTGCTTGGAACGGCATAGAAAAATTGCATGGTAGTGAGAATTATCATACATGGCAATTTTCAATCAAAAATTTGCTCGAATTGAACGATTATACTCGTAGTAAATCCATCGTAACCGGGAACAAAAACTGAAACAGATGAAACAAAAAAAAGAAAAGCACCAGAATTGAACTAAGTATTTCTCCAAGTATATTCGTACACGTTGCGAATTCAACCTCAGCGCTGAAACATGGAAGATATTGAAAGATTTATATGAGGATTGCAGTCTTTCGCGTCGTATCAGTTTATTACGCAAGTTGGTGACAATACGTTTGGAAAGTTGTGATTCCATGAACGGTTATATTTCACAAGCATTTGAAACTGCGAATAAATTCAACAGTATCGTTTTTTGTGTGCCAGATGAGTGGCTTGGTAGTATTTTGTTGGCTGGTTTACCGAATGATTTTGCTCCTATGATAATGGGGCTTGAAAGTAGCGGCAAATCGAAATTACTAGATTGCGGGTTCGAAATCGGTTGGTCAAGGATCAGCGTTCTTTGGAAACAGTGGTAGCAGCAATAAATCAAAATCATCGTCAAAAAGCAATATGAAGTGTTTTAATTGTGGTAAGCGTGGGCATATGGCTAAAGGTTGCCGTTCGCCGAAAAGTGAAAATAAGTCACAGCCACAATATAATAAAATTATTAAAAACCAAAGCCCACATGGAAAAGTTGCATTTTTATCACCGGTTCAGGATTCGGTTCAAGTTACAAGTGCAGCATATTTTTTGAAACAGTGCCATGAAAGTGAATGGTACGTAGATAGTGAGGCATCACAGCATATGTCACCATTTGAAAATTTGTTCACCGATATAAAATCATCCGAAATTACACAAATTACTTCGGCAAATTCAAGTAAAGTTCCAGTTAAAGGTGTCGGTAAAATACAAGTGCGTATAAACGAATTCGAGATAGATTTTAATAATGTTTTGTGCGTTCCTGGTTTACCTGCGAACTTGTTGTCAGTAGCACAAATGATAAAAAATGGTAATGAAGTCATATTTGATCAAAATGGATGTCGAATTTTCAATAAATTAAAGCAGTTAGTGTGTGACATTAAATCAGATAATGGTGTATATCGACTTCAGGTGCACAAGTTAAATGTTTAGCAGCCATGACACAGACAAAGAGTGGTTTATTGTGGCATAGAAAGTTGGGTCATATAAACTTTGCGGACATGTGAAAGATGAAAAATGGTTTAGTAAATGGCATCAATTTTAATGATAAAAATGAAATTGAAATTAAAAATTGTGAGGTTTGCAAAGAAGGGAAGCAATCAGCATTCAGATTTAACGGGACCAATGGAAAATAAATCAATCGGTGGTGCTAAATTCATACTTACGTTTACATTCAAGAAAGATTTTCGTGTATTTTTTAAAAGAAAAGTCTGAAGTGTTCGATCGATTTATTGAGTTTCAAGCTGTAGTTGAAAAAGAAACGGGAAGAAAAATTAAAGCATTAAGATCAGACAATGGCACAGAGTACATCAATCAAAAGTTCGAAAAGTATTTTAAAATGAATGGTATCAAACATCAAACATCTGTTGTGTATACTCCCGAGCAAAACGGTATCGCCGAAAGAACAAATCGAAAATTGGTGGAAAAGGCTAAATGTATGTTGTTTGATTCGAAGTTGGATGTTTTGTTCTGGGCTGAGGCTTTTAACATGGCAACATATATAATAAATCGATTAGCAAATGCCATATTAAATACAACAATTCCAGAAGAAGTTTGGTTAGGCAATAAAGTTGATGTTAGTCATCTTCAAGTATTTGGTAGTCCGGTCATGGTGCACATCCCAAAGCAAAAACGGAATAAATGGGATAAAAAGTCAAAGAAATTGGTCTTCATGGGATTTTCTGAAGGTGCCAAAGGCTGTCGTTGTGTCAATCCGATCAGTAAGAAACTTGATATCAGTCAAGATGTTGTGTTTATAAACGAAAGTGGTTCTGATCAAGTTGTTGTAACAGAAGATTCAGGTGATTTAGAATTAAAGGAGGTATCAAATGAAGTGAGGGACAACGAACAAAGTGTTCCCACAATCAACAATGAACTCGTTACCACTACTCCTGCAAAATCAACTAGTGAGCCCATCGAAAGTGAATTTGAAGAAACATTGGTTCCATTTGACAGTTCAATTGAAACGATATATGATGACGCAAATGATAAAACCTATGAACACAGTGGTAGTGTTACACCACAACAAACTGTTCGAAGAACAAGTCGTACACCAAAACAAAAAAAATTTGATGGATATGTTACATAAGGTGCCTGTGGTTTACTTGCTCAAGTAGATGAGCCGATAACATATAATGAGGCTTTGAATAATGAAAACTGTGAACAATGGAAATCGGCCATGCAAGAAGAAGTTAGTTCGTTAGTCGAAAATGGGACTTGGCAGTTGGTCGATTTGCCCAAAAATCGACAACCAATAAAATCAAAATGGGTGTTTAAACTCAAGCGTGACGAATCTGGAAATGTTACTAGATTTAAAGCAAGATTGGTTGCGAAAGGTTGCTCGCAGGTCTATGGAATCGATTATGAAGAAGTGTATTCACCAGTGGTACGTTACTCATCGATTCGTTTTGCCATTGCACTTGCTATCAAAAATTGTTTGAAGATTGATCAGATGGATGCAGTGTCAGCATTTTTGCAGGGTGATTTAAATGAAGACATATATATGGTTCAACCGGATGGCTTTCATGATGGTACAAATAAAGTCTGTAAGTTAAATAAGGCGATATAAGGTCTTAAACAAAGTGGACGAGTATGGAACGAGAAATTAACAAAGATGTTAAAGATATACGGCTTAAAGAAATCAATAAATGATCCGTGTGTGTTCTTTAATGATGATCTGTCTTTGATCATTACGATCTATGTTGATGACTTCCTGATTTTTTGGAAAAATCAAGTCATGTTGAACAAATTGAAAGAGGCGTTATGCAATGCATTTAAGATGAAAGACTTGGGCATTGCAATTACATGTATTGGTTTGCATGTTACGTACGAGAATAATGGAATTGACATTGATCAAAAATCGTATACCATATATCAGAAGTGATTGGTCGATTTGGTATGGCAAATTCAAATCCAGTTGCAAGACCCAGTGATCCATGTCAAAAGTTGTCTATTACAATGTGCCCAACAACTGAAGAAGAAAACGAAGAAATGACGAAAATTCATTATCAGTCATTAGTTGGTTGTTTGTTATTCATTGCACAAGGAAGTCGGCCAGACATTGCATATGCAGTAAATGATGTGAGTCGTTTCAACTCGAATTACGGACGACCACACTGGACCGCTGTAAAGAGGATATTAAGATATCTTAAAGGAACATTAGATTACAAATTGCGTTATTCAAAATCTGATGTAAAGCATTTAACCGGGTATTGCGATGCAGATTGGGCATCAGACATCGACAAGAGACGCTCTTGTACTGGTTATGTTTTCCAACTAAGTAATGGTGCTATAACCTGGAATAGCAAATGGCAAAGTACTATCGCACTTTCGAGAACGGAAGCTGAATACATAGCCGCATCATGGGCGGTTAGAGAAGCGATTTGGCTACAAAATTTTGGTCGTGAATTAGATCCAGACATCGCTCAACCAGCTCATATTCAGATGGGCAGTCAAAGTGCCATCAATTTATCAAAATCGGATGGCTACAATCAAAGAACGAAACATATAGATATCAGGTATCATCATTTACGACAGAAAATTGAAGATGGTACAATCAATTTAACTTATGTTTCAACCGACGACAACGCAGTAGATGTTCTTACCAAGGCTGTTAGTGGACCAAAGACGAAATTATGCTCAGTAAAGATGGGATTAAATTAATGAAGCAATAAAAAAATAAAATGTAACACAAAATGACATGTAATTTCATATTCAATTTTTTTATTGAGTGAGGGTGTTATAAATTTAACATTTTTTTGTATTGTCAGCCCTCAATTTATTGTTAACACTAATATAAATAAAGAGGGATTTTTGGTCTCTTACAAATACAATGTCAAACTACACTGACGTGTTTTTTACATTCGTTCTTATGCTGTATAAGTTATTTCAACAGTCGGTAATTTTTCAACAGATTCTCATTTGGAAAATACTCTTACCGACCCACCTTAGAGAATTATTGGTGATAACCACAGACCCAGTTAGTTTATGGGCGAAATTTTTGCGACGAAGTTTTACAAAAAGAAAATTAAAGGTCCGGTAATTCTAATTTAGAATTTTTGTGTACCTATTTTAATAGAGAAAAAAATATTAAATTTTCCAGAAGAACGACTGAATGATTTTGTTATGTCGTAACCACGCCATATTGAGGACCTATAATATTTTCGGGTATCGTAATAATTTACTTGAATATGTTGTACGAAATAAAAGAATGCCGTTATTCGAACACATGAGCACACACCAGCGAGTGATCCGCAGGTTCGGACACCCTTTAATAATCTATTCATTCTTAACTGAACATTTACTCATTATTCATATTCACTGATTAACTACTCATTATTCACTCATAATTCACTCATTATTCACTGAATGATGAGTGTTGGGTTGGGTGAGTAATTAGAAAACCATTACTGTTTAATGATTGAATAATCTGTGAAAAATTATTGAATACTGTGCGCATAATGAGGAATAACGATGAATAAACAGTAAATAATCTTTGAATATTGAATGACTAAATAGTGAGGGAATAACTATTCGCCATTCACATATTATTCACTCTACCTTTCATCAAGTGATCTCCAGGTAGATTGATTCGTTGATTGATTTCGGTCCTGCTGAATATTTGGCAATATTTTAATGTCGGTATATATTGGTAGCAATTGGTCTACTAATTGGTGTTAATTATTGCAACTTTTAATTTACGAATAGTTTCGGATTAGTCGGTTTAAGTGAATATAAGTCTGAGAAAATAATGTTGATATACAGTTTGAGCTTTGCCCAATTCTCCTCGACAATGTTTTTGCACTTTCTCTAAAATATTTGCAGTTTAGCTAGTAAACCAAATTATGAATCTATTTGTTATGACAGCTATCGATTAACGATGATAACAATATTAAAGATAACGTAAAGCAATAACGTAGTATATTTCGTTTTTTTGTTTTTAGGTAATTCAAACCGGCACAAAATTGTTTGGCTTCGCTAGATTAGCTAACTTGACGCTCTTGTAAAATCTCCTATTGCAGTTAAGTAGAACACCATATTACAACGAAACACAAATTACAACAATATTGAATTTATTTTCTAATCAATTACTAAATTATACTCGCGTACACTACCTCGCAATTGAAAATCAATTGATTCAATTACAAATGTATTTCAACTAAACAACACCACCAACATTTTGTCTAATTTCAGCAAAAGCGGGCAACTCCTAAAATATTTATGTCTATTAATCATCGTACAACTACGAACTACTACGAAAAAGCAAATCAACATTACAAAAATGGTTTGACATGACACCAAATTTTAAATTAAACAAAATTCATGAATTAACATGACAAAATGTTTTGTTATTTTTGTTTTGTTTTCATTTTAATAATGTTTCAAAATTCCGATCACCAAAAAATTTCTAATTAGTTAAAATAAAAACAAAACAAAAGAACTGTTAAAATGGAAAGTGAAATATTTAAGCAAACATTTACGCATAATTGGCTATGTAGTTGGCTATTTTAGTACAAAGTTTTGGAACAATCCAATAATTAGTTAATTACATGCTACATAAAATTTATAAACAATAAATGTATAAACGAATGAACCAAACATTATAATTGGATGCTGAATTGGAATATGAAATAGGTTGTAAATGTCTAGAAAGTAAGAAAAACAAAAATTTGTAATAAGTCATCGTAATTCCAACAATCACCTTCATTCATTTAAACATGTACGTAACTGTGGAGTACATTCATTCGCCATGGGTTAGATTTGGTGCGATAGTTAGATAGAGTAAATTGCACGACGCAATCCCGGCATGAGATTATTTTTACTGCGTCTTCAGCTGAAGATTGTATTGTTGTATAGCAATAATATAATTTAACAAGTCAGCGACATTATCGATACATAATATATTGCTACAAACTTGTATTATAATGAAGAAAAGTGAAATGTATCGTTTGTGTTATTGACACAGATGATTAGGTTTTGTATATGAGTATGAAGCGCGAGAAATTATATTGTATATTTGCTAAGAACTAGACGGTCGATAGACGCTAATTAAAGTATAACTTGCTTATATTCATTGTACAAATTATGATATGTACAAGCAAAAGTGAAAATTTACTACAAGTTTGAAATTATTATTTTGTTACAGCAAACAGAGAGATATAAGTATTAGGGAATGCAAACCGGTAACCGGTTTACCGGTTCCGGTAATTGTATTTTATTTACCGGTAAATTCTTACATTTGCTCGTTATCTAATACACATGGCTTAATTGGCCATAATTTCACTTTCTTTCAGACCTAAACAGCCTAGAAGGCGAGATGATGGCGACCACACTATCTTCAACAGGTACTACGGCTAATTTATTATTTATAAAATCTACAATTAATATTAAAATACATTTTAATTAATGCTTGAAGTCGATATTCTGAAAATTCCAAGACAATTAAGTCATCAAGTTATGATGACTGAACGGAAGTTCACAACTCTACATTGACACCTATTATAATTGTCGTTTTTGCTTCTAAATCATATAGAACTGGCAAAATTTATGTTACGAATTTCGTTTGCTATTTATTATCATTCAAAAGTCGATCGACAATCGAAAGCGACTCTGTATTGCGTTTTCGTTTTTTCATTTGATGAAAACAATACGGGAACGGAAAAGGCAACACAGAGTAACAGAGTCGTCTCGATTGTTGATCGTTTCCACAATCACAATAGGGGTGAACGTTTTACTTCACGAAAAATTGATGTAGCAATATAAATGTGTCGATTCGTTATTCGTCTGTAATACTAAACGAAAAACTAAATGACAACATAGTCGTATCGATTGTTTTGTTGGTCGATTCGTCAATGATAATAGCGGCCCAGAATGCAGAGTATAATTTACCAGCTCGATATTTTTTTTTAAAAAAAATTATTCGTTGAATTTTACCTTGAAATGGGTGAATGCTTTTCGTCTTAGAACCGCTTGAATATAAGGATTACACGAATTAATTAAATAATTCAAATTAATGATATTTTTCACTATTTATAGACCGTTTGGTATGTAATTATCGAAAAAATAACATTAATATTCAATCAGACAGATTTTCACAATTTACGTAATGCAAATTAAGTTAGAAGTTTAGTAATATTAAAACATTAAATTAATTGAACGACTTCGTTGCATTCGCTCACGATGGCTCATAGCAGAGCCTTAATTTTTTAGAAGCTTTTTTAGTGATATAACATTTCACTAATTTCCATAGGAATCCATTAATGGTGCTTCAGTGGACATTCTTTGTTCCTCTAAGACCTTTTTAAATCCAAATATCCCTAATTCAGCTTTGCCCATCTTTGGTCATCTAATTATGGTAGTTTACGTATGTTTGTAGGTGATCACATTAAGGCTAGATTAGTTACCATATCTTCTTCCATTTCAGAATTGTTAGTATCGGATTTAGAGTTTTTATTTGTCAATGTTTTCATTAATGGTCGTAAAATCTTATTCGGTACCGTCTATAACCCACCAAAAACTAGTAAGAGGTCGTATGCCCAATTTAAAAAATCACTTGTAGACTTAGAAAGTTTACTTAGTTATTTCTCTTGTAGATAGATTCGATTAAATGTATATATCAGGTGACTTTAATTTCGATATACTCCAAAATTCCGGATTCCCTCGGGTATTTGAATCTTTTAAATAATCTTAATTTATCCATGCACAACACTGTGACACCAACGTTTTCTTGTCGAACCGCTAGCGACGCCTCTTATTCCCTTATTGATCATACCATCTCTTTTACTAGTAACTCTATTTGTTCTCAGTTTTGATTTTTGCTTTCTGCTGCCAAATTGATCCTTGTCTGATTTCCTTTCTGTAATTCCCCGCGTGCCTCGGGGTTCAGTGCTGGGGCCTCTATTATTTTCTATGTACATAAATGACATAGAATCCTCCATAGTCGTTTAGATCAGGATTCTATTGTTAGGAATATTTCTCTGATAAATGAAGATTTAAGTAATATCGTTAGTTGATCGGTCTCTAACAGGCTCGTTTTAAACGTAAACAAGTCTCAGTCGATTATAATTTATAAAAAACCGTTAGATACCTCGTCCTTTCCTGGTATTTTTCTGCATGTTTCGCTAATTGAATATTCAAATACTGTTAGGGATTTAGACTTAGTTATTAATAAAACTTTTACTTGGGGTGACCATTTCGTTACTATTAGTAAGAGGGTCTTTGGCATGCTTAGTTATTTGTATAAAGTAAAGGAAGGGTAAAAATTAGGAAAAAATTGTTCTTGCCTTATCTTCTTCCTCATTTTATTTACGATGATGTAGTTTTATTCGGTATGCTTCAGGAAAATATGAATGTTCTCCAAAGATGTTTCAATGCTTGTTCCAGGTTTATTTTTAGTATTAGGAAGTTCGATGATATTTCTGCCTACTCTAGCCTTGTTTTAAAATGTAGTTTACCTATTTTTTACGAATTTCGCGTTTGCCTTTTTATTTATAAACTTCTCAAAGCTAAGGAGCCTTGTTATCTATATAGGAAATTAATATTTAGTAGATTTCATTCCTCTAACTTCCGCCTAATTCCGGCTAAAAATTGTTGTAGGTCGTTAAACAAGTTATTTTATGTTAGGGGAGTTTCCCTTTGGAATTCAATTCCATTGAAAATTAAGAGATTAGGATCGGCAAAACTATTTAGGTCAACATTTTTGGAGTGGCGTGATTGATGGGCAATACGTAGGTTTTTAATTTATTTTTATTAACTTTGTTAATATTGTTAATTTTTAATATTATTTCACCTCGTGCTGTACATTTTATTGTAAATGAGCTACTGCTTAAAATAGAATGTGTAAGCATGAGGTGGAAATTGTTTGAAAAAATTTAAGAGGTTTTTATGCCTAATGGAAGCAACTTCATGATTTTTTTTTTTGTTTCGATTGCTTTGGTTCCATGTGTACTTTTCCTTTTAATACTAAATTATTTATAAAATACTATAAATAAATAGTAAACATGATGTTTTTAGCTTCAAGTTTTTGAATGAAAAAAGCAAAAATATTATAAAACGTTTATATAAAAGTTTTCTACATTTCTTTAACTTCTAATATACAGAAGCCTATATTGGTATTAAATAAATATTAATTGCAGAAATATTAAAATTAAATTATTTCTAAAATATATTTTTCGAACTTTCTTTTGAAAACTACATAAAAGTTGGCTCTGACGAATTAAAATAATACTTGCTAAATGTATCTTTAGTTTTACTAGTGTACGTCAGATGTCTAAGATGTTCACAGAAAAATACAAAAAAAAATTATTTAATCAAAAAATTGTCACATGTTCTTAATATCGCTTTGTATAATCAAGGTTGCTTTGGTCGTAGTCGTACCATTCGAAAATGTGTAATGCATAATTTTGAGCGAAAGACTGTAGAAAAAAAAAATAACGAAATCATCACTTAAGGCAGCCGCATGTCAAAAGACTTCAGGTTTTTTGACACGCAGTCTACACTAAAAAGATAAAATTTTTCCACCTCTCTTGTGTTATATTCTAAAAAAGTTACCAAAAATCATACAACGACAAAAACCTTTAGTAACTTTTTAGCATATACGAGTAACACAAGAGAGATGGAAAAATTTTATCTTTTTAGTGTAGGCTGCGTGTCAGAAAACCTGAAGTATTTTGGCATGCGGCTACCTTCGAATGACGCATTTGATCGAGGAGAGAATAAGGGATAAACATTTAGAATTGTGAATATAATTAAAAAGCAAATGATGAATAAAATTAAAAAACAACCAAATGACAAGAACGAATTCTACTTTAATATATAATGATCGTACCTTCCCTTTTCGAGCTCGTTCTTTTCTGGGTCTCTTTTTTAAATCCCCAGTATCATTGTAGGTTTTAATAGTACCATAAATCATCTTCTTTGACCAGGTATAATGCGGCCCATACACGCTACGACTAGTTGTACAACTGAGTTGAGTCGTAATAAAATCGTACCGTGTGTGGAGCAATCTGCAGACTTATTTGACAGTCTAAATTCGCAATTGCAAAAAATCAAAAAAATTTGATTTTTAGACTGCATTAAATCGAAGTGGCTGCTCTGCTGGTTTAAATTTTCATGCATGCAATATATCATTTAATTATTTCAACAGTTTTAAAGGTAATATAAAACAGTTCTTAGCTTAGAAAAACTGGGTAAGGTTGACCGATATATGTATCTAAACGTTTCGGTTAATCGATTCGATATTAACCGATTTTTACCAAGTATACGAGTAAAATGAATACTGAATCCTACTGCACTTCAAATTTACAGGAAGTTATATGGTTATTGTAATCCATTCGCATTCCCCCTACAAGTTCCGAGAATTGGTTTTGAGAATTTGAAATGTAAAAATTTGAAATGTAATAATCCTGTTTTATTGTCACATTTTCAAAAAAATCTCGAAACTAATGTATTGCCTACAAAATCGACCAGCAGGCGTCCCGAATTTCGGGCTTAGTGGTTTTAAACTTTTTTTAAAATTTAAGTTTAAATTTACATCGTATATAGTTGCATCGTATATAAATTAAAAAGAATTACAGTTAGAAATTACATATAGAATTACAGTTACTTCGGGATTTTCCAAATTAAGCTTTTAGAAATAACCTCGAATTTACAAAAGAGTGTATTTGGATGCTATACTGTACATTATTTGCACAATACAATTCGTAAGGCCATTTGGATATTTTTCAGCCCCTCTTTTGATTTGTTTATCAAGTATCAATAATTTGATCGATGCTAAATTTCCCAAAAACAAAATCGAACGAAAAAAGTAAAATTGGCAACAATAATTTAAACCAAATTTCAAAATCTTGATTTTTTATCACTTGATCGTTTTACACCTCGGTGATTGGTTTAAAAATATTGATTTGTTTATTGTGTATTTAAATGACACTCACAATCATAAAAAATAACTTTTATAGTACTCTAAATATTGGTAAAACAATGTCCTCACATATAAAAGATGGGCCAATGGGTATTTCACCATGAGAGTGGCGAATAAAATGTAAACCTACAGTCGTAAGGAACACTCCTTTTCTGATCATCGATATTTAACATATTCCCTCGATATTCACCCTGCTACCCGGGAAGCCTTCAGGAACCCTAGAAGGACCAACTGGAGCAAATATGGGGAATTATTGGAAGATTTGTTGCCGTCGAAGGCTCTGGAGCCCCCGACGACCGTTGGGGAGCTGGAGGACATGGTGGCTAGCGTTACTAGCGCATGCAACCGATCCTTTCATGCTGCCTGCCCACTGGCTAAGCCTAGGGGTAGGCAAAAACCAGTATGGTAGTCCAGGGAACTGAGAACCTATCGTAAGGCTTGTAGGACAGCCTTTAATAGAGCTAAATATACAAGGGAGGCTCAGGATTGGGACTCCTATAAGGAGAAACTCGGAATTTATAAGAAAGAATTAAGAAAGGCACAAAGGAGGTCTTGGAGAATCTTCTGTGATAAAATGGAAGAGGTATCCGAAACCTCCCGCCTTAGGAAGATTCTTTTCAAAAGTACAGCTAGTCCGAGTTTTTTGATAAAACCGGATGGATCTTGGACAGCTTCTAGTGGAGAATCTCTGGAGCTTCTCTTCGAGACACACTTCCCAGGGAGCTTTGAAGACCTGTCGATGCGTAGCAATCATCAGGAATCACTGTCAGTATTCTCAGTGTTCTACCTGGAAGCTATATTCAAAGGGTGTTTGAAGCTGGGCTATATTCCTAGGTACTGGACGGAGGTCAATGTGTTGTTCATACCGAAAGCGGGGAAAAGCTCACATGTCTATCCTAAGGACCTAAGACCAATAACTCTATCATCCTTTCTTTTGAAAACCTGGGAAAGGCTGCTGGATGTATACATCAGAGATAAAATAGGTGCCAGGAAGTGGGCACCGTCTCAGCATGCGTACACAAAGGGTAGATCTGTGGACACTGCTCTGCACGCCTTGGTGTGTACGGTTGAGAAATCGATTAATTCGAAAGAATTCTGTTTGGTGGCCTTCCTGGATATAGAGGGCGCCTTTAATAATGTGCAAGCGGAGGCAATCAAGGAGGGATTGTTATTTTTGGAGGTGGACGTTCCTCTGATAGGGTTAATCAATTATATGCTGGGAAGCATGATTGTTAGCTCGAAGTTGGGGGACTCCACCATCAAGAGGTGAGTAACTAGGCGAACCCCGCAGGGGGGGGGGGTCTGTTCCCTCTTCTCTGGAATATAGTGGTAACGGGTTACTACTAGAATTGAAGAGAGAGGGTATTGAAGTTATCGCTTACGCAGATGACGTAGCTTTAGCTGTTACCGGGAAATTCCTGGGCACGATTGTAGACGTAATGCAGAATGCGCTTACCATCGTTATGAAATGGGCTGGAAATGTGGACTTGGTATTAACCCGTTCAAGACAGAGCTGGTACTCTTCATTAAGAAATACAAAATCCCGGTAGTTGTCCCTCCTACCTTAAATGGCACGAGACTGGCTTTTACTGACAGAGCTAGATATCTGGGCATTATCTCGGACAGTAAGCTTAGTTGGAAGCCCAACATGTTGGAGAGAATAAACAAAGCTACTATAGCTTTGTACTCCTATAGGAACGCCATTGGTCATAGATGGGGTCTGAAGCCGGAGCTGGTACACTGGCTCTACCGCTGTAGTGAGACCTGTACTCATGTACGGGGTGGGTGTTTGGAGGCCAGCTCTGGACAAGGTAACTTATAAAAGTAAGATTGAGAGAGTGCAAAAACGGCCTGCATGCTTGTTAGCGGGCATTGAGGTCGACACCGACAAGTGCCTTAGAGGTTAAGTTGCACCTTCTTCCGGTCAACATTTTTGGCAAACAGATGGCGGCAAATACGGCTGTACGACTTGCAGCCGTCTCTCAGTGGAGGTGTCTTAGTATAGGACACTTTACTATCGTTAGATCTTTGAAGGATGAGCTGGCGAATCTTGACTACATTAAACCTACTCTACGCTTCGAGAAGCGATTTCGGACCTCCTTCCCTTCAAGGGAATCCTAAAGGGATAGACCGTTATCGGAAACCGAAGCGTTGCAATTCTTCACAGATGGCTCCAAGCTAAACGGCAAAGTGGGAGCTGGTGTATTCTGTGACAAATTAAATGTAAACATTTCTATTCGTCTCCGTGATTACTGCAGCGTGTACCAAGCTGAAGTCGTAGCGATTGAGGAGGGCATGACGTGGTTGAAGCATAATGTGTTATCCTCAGACGATATCACAATCTATGTGAACAGTCAAGCGGCGATCCGGTCGTTAGAATCGGTGTCTTTGGCGTCACGGGTGGCGTTGAGTTGTCACTCATCTCTAAATGAGATGGGTGAGCATTTCAATATCCAGGTAATCTGGGTCCCAGGTCACTCGGGCGTCCTGGGGAACTGCAGGGCGGATGAACTTGCTAGGCATGGTACGACTCTCCAGCTGCAACCGGAAAGGGAAGTCTGGGGAGGCCGATCACACCGCTGAGACAAGCACTTGGGAAGCAGGCGCTATCCTCAGCGGGGGAAAGGTGGTCTAACACCCTCACCTGTAGAGTTGCAAGACAAGTTTGGCCAAAGCTGGACTTGCTGGGGCGCACTAGGGCATTAATATTCCTATGCAGACGTGAATTAAGAACGGTCGTAGGAATTCTCACGGGACACTGCCTTTTTGGAGAACATGCAAGAAGGCTGGGTCTGGAGGCAAAAGACTTCTGCAGAAGCTGCTTGGACGAAGAGGAGGAAGAGACGTTGGTCCACTTCCTTTGCTCGTGTCCAGCATTGGCTGTCAGAAGGCACAAACACTTGGGTAAGTTCAGGATGGACTGCCTCTCGGATCTCGAAAACATTAAAGTGCGGGACGTCTTACGCTACATAAGTAGCTCGAAATGGATTGATCCATTTCAATCACTAACAATATTGTAATGTCACCTTTAATCAAATCAAAATGTCAATCGCATTTATGATAGATTAACATTAAGAAAAGTGCGAATAGAAGTACAAATTAGTCGTAAAATTATAAATAAAAATAAAAATTGTATTCAACTTGAGGAGAATATTTCTGGCATTTAACGCAGCAATCGCAATATTTATTTATGTACATGTTTAGTGCACATTCTGTTAAATACACATTCTTTCACATTCGTGCAGATCTTGTAGTTAACTTATGTATGTTTACCGTACTTTGTTTAGTGTATTTTATTAAGTGCACATTGTTTTTAGTGCATTTTATTCAGTAGACTTCATTAAGTGCAATACGTTTAGCACATTTTGTTTAGTGCAACTGGTTTAGTTGACATTGTTTTAGTACACTTTGCTTTTGGCATCTTGTTTAATGTACTTTGTTGAGTGCCCCTTGTTAAGTGCAACTTTTCTCTTAGGGCAACTTATAGTAAACTTGTATTTTGAGCACTTTGTTTAGTTCTTTTTGTTAAGCGCAAATTATTTTTAGTGCATTTTGTTTAAGGAAGTTGACCCATTAAACAAAGCGCTAAAGTTCTGATAACTGCATTCCACTCGTCAAACGTAATCCTAGATAAAATTAAATTTTTTGGAAGTCATAAAATATTTTATCTAAGATAACATGTGAAAGTGGCCTGGAGGAACGAAAACAAAACGTGATTCCTTCAATGAAATCTAACTATGAAACTGTTGTTTTCTATTTTGTTTTTAAATTCTAATTAACTTCAACTTCATTTTATTTTTTTCATTAAGATATACAGCGCAACGGGTAAAAAAAACGAAATCAAAAGAGTATTTTTGAACAGCAATATCTTATAAGTATTGGTCAATTAGTACAATTAAAGACGAAGACGTTTAGACTTGTGGAGCAATGTAGTTGCGACATTTTTGTTGACTATCCAGACTTCGCCACTACGAAATAGAATTCATTTGAGAATTTTGAAGCTTGGCTTATCACATATAAAGGGTTTTCCAAAAAGAAGTTTCATTTTGATATTCATTTTGCAAAATGGCGATTGTTTCGTTGCTTGTGTGCCACGTAGCGCCGTCTTGCTAAAAATAAACCTAGTCCACATCAATATCTTCCAATTCCTGCCATAAAATCATTAATCATAGCTCGGTAGCGCAATCCATTCACCGTAACATTTGCACCAGCCTCATTTTCGAAAAAGTAAGGTTCAATCACACCGCCAGCCCAAAAACCGCATCAAACAGTGACACGTTGAGGATGAAGAGGCTTTTCAACAATCATTCTTGGATTTTCTGAGCCCCAAATGCGACAATTCTGCTTATTAACGTAGCCTCCGAGGTGAAAATGGGCCTAATCACTGAAGATGATTTTTCGATGAAAATCCAAAAGATGACAGCTGCTCAAATACCAGGCTATTCAAAATGAAAAATCGTATTGGAAAACCCTGTACAAAGTAAATTATGGCTGCGACTTTAATCTCCAGAACCGTAAATCTTTACAACCAACTACCGTATAATACAAGCTGTAATTTGTGTTCAATTAAATCCAGCATACTTAATAATTGTCGTATTATTTCCGCGACATTTCTCTCTAAACCGTAGCATTTCTGACACAAATTTGTTATATTTTCTACATGCATTCATAATTCCTGTTTCTTTTAATAACTAAAATAAGAAAATATGTAAGCAAAACACAAAAAAAAAAAAAAAAAACAAGAATTAGATTAGAAAGGTAGGTTAAGACAAATGTGCAAATTTACCTCCCGCACTGTATAATATCTGGGCAATATGCAAACTTTCCAATATTTAGTTTCGTTCAAAAATCGATCAATAACCAAACACAACAATAATCGAATCTAACCCAATAATCTATAAAGAGACTATACAAAACAATAAATTCCAAACCACAAATTACCTTAGGACCATATATGGCGGAAATTCAATGTAAACTTTCTTATGTATGTTTACCTGCGTCGGGCAATTATAGTGTTTTGTTTATCTATGTCTTGTTGGTAGTTGATTGCCTCAATGTCACTATTTCGTTGTTGTAATCGAATCGGAAAGATAAGGCGAGTATGACGTGGGATATCGTTTATGTTGAATAAAAAATCGTTTATCGCGCCCCGTATAGCAATGTAAATGACGCGATGACAATGTAATACATTGAAAATACTTACATACATAACCATATGTCAAAGTTTATTTACCTTTTTAGAATTAGACTGTATTTATGTGTTAAGTGTTTTATAGGGCATTGATTTTTCTTCATAGTGACTAGGTACATTGTACAAATGGGAAAATTACGACTAATTTCTATTAAACACGCAACCGTGTTTTATTTAACAGCTTTGTACATTCCTAGAAATCACACATCGTTAGTTACATGATTATACGTTTTTTCGTAATTAAAACGTTTAGTTAAGCCACACCAACAAAAGCAACTGTAACAAAAATTAAAGAATAACGCAAAAAAACCTGTTAACCTGTAAAAGCTTGTGATGGCATTATTTATTGTCGGGACAGATAGATGTCATATTTTGCCCATTTTTTTTTTTTTTCTTCAACAGGTTTTCATTGTACATAAACACGTCATATTACGAAAGAATATACATAAGATTAAGTCTGGTATTGAAAAATAAGTAGAACAGCTGTTAGTTTTTCAATTTGTTTCTGTAATATTGAAAATCATTATACCGAACGAAGGTTGTGTTCCATATTTTTTTTCCGACTTAAAGATTTTCGTAATCACAAAATGAGGCCGACGTTTTTTTTTTTGTTTGTTGTTTTGGTTTTTGGTGTTCACATTGAATGCGTTTCAAAAAAAAAAAAAAATTATCTTGAAGATAAGAAAAGGTACTTAGATATTATTATTTTCAGTTTGAGTAATTTTCTAATTTATGACGATGGTAATGTTTATGGTAAATAATGGATTAACGGATGCTTGGAGTTTTATATTCACATAAGTTTATTAAAGGTTAAATGTGATTTAATTACACAATTAGCATGAGCAAGAACTAAATTTGAAATTTAAAAAAAACAACTAGCACACATTCAATCTCTAACCTGTGGCATCTTATCTTATAATAAAATTTAAAGAAGGATTCCCAAAACGAAAATTTACAAAATAAAAATTGCATCAAGCTTGTCCAATTAAACTCCGATAAGTTTCGATTCTGGCTTTTTTGTTTGCAAATTCATTTATTAATTTTGACAGATCTATTTCGTTGGCAGCATCATTCTCAATAGCCTTTTTGTTTTTATAAGACACATTTTAATAATTTTACCGGAACAGTAACCAGGGCTGGATCAACTTTTAAATTTCAAATTTTCCATTGCCAACCAGAGTCCATATTGTGCAAAATTGCAAATCTCGCAGCTAAATAAACAAAAGCGACATAACGGTTGGTAGAGTAATGGACCACGGAAACCATCTCGTGATGAACTCATTCAATTTACGGCTTAAAAGTGAAATTAATGGACTAAAGTAGGCTTCTGATTTCTAAATAGAGTTAAAGTATATCTACGTCAAGTATATAAACAAATTTTATGTAGAGGTCACTGTCGGGATCCGAAGCCGGTTACCCCAATCGAAACTCCTATAATTTACTGGGAATATTTGTTTAAAACGAGTTTTCACAAAATCGTTTGTAGCTGCCGTTTAAAGAATTATTTCTTGCTCAGCTAACCAAATTTCACCAAATTTAAATTTGCGTTGTATGTAATCCATCTCAATTGGAACTTTAAGGCCAAGTTTACAAAAACTAAGAATCCTGTGAAAAATACTGTTGGTCCAAAACCAATTTGGATGGTTGGTCAGACAAGGATCTTTTTCACTAACCTGTTTCTATGTTCTAGGACGCGGAGAATTTAAAAGCTTTGGGAAGCTTTGCTTCAAGAGGGTACCTGCCGTACGAATTGACCCAAAATCAAGTAGTGATAATACCACGTTGGCCTTTTTATTTATTCTGGTTTGAGTATTGAGTTGGGCGTTGAGTTTACGGTTGAGTTTGGGTTGAATTGGGATTGAGTTGGAGTTGAGTTGGAGTTGAGTTGGACTTCAGTTGGGATTGATTAGGGTTTATTAACTAGTTGAGCAATTTTTTATATATGCTGGTATGTGGATTGAATTTTTCCCAATGGTTTGCGGTTTAGTTGAGAGAAGGGTTGGGTTCCATTTGTGTGTTGAATTGACGGTTGAATTAGAATTAACTTGAGTAGAAGTCACGTACCGCAATAGTTTTTGAGACCATGTTGATTTAGGAGTTGAGCTGAGCGTAATTTGGGCTTGATTTAAATTTAAGGGCTAGCTTTCAGGTCGAGCTGAAGTTGAGTTGGGGTTAAGTTGGAGTTGAGCTGCAAATGAGTTGAGGAGTCAGCGATTAAATTGGGAGTATAATTAGGGTTGTGTTAAGGGTTGCGTTGGATGTTAGTTAGTTCGAGTTGAATTCATGTACGAATGTAGCTTTTCGCGTCACGTTGATTTGAGGGTTAAGTTGGATGTTGAGTTTGGGGTTAAGTTGAGAATGGAGTCAGGGGTCTAGTAAGACGTTGCGATAGGTTTGAGTTAAGTTTATATAGACATACAGTTTTCGGACCATGTTGGTTTAGGGTTTGAGTTTAGGGTTGAGTTGAGTATTAAGTTGGGAGATGAGTTTGGGTTGATTTGAAGTTTAGTGAAGGGTTCAATTGAGGATTGCGAAGAGTGGTGGGTTGAGTCGGAAGCTTGAGTTGAGTACGTATGATGTACCTATTTTTTCGGACCATGTTGATTTGGGGATTGAGTAGGGCGTTGAGCTTGGGGTAGAGTTCAGGACTGAGTTTGTGGTCGAGTTGTGGTTCATTTTCAGATTATAAATCGTCGGTCGACTGTTTGGTAAAGAATAAAATTTCCTTGATACTGCACTATTCCGTCAAGATAGACGAAACGATGATTCTCAAGCACATTCAGCTTGCCGATCATTGGTTCTTCATCTTTGATTCGTTGGCTGCTGATTATTGTCGGTGTTGTTACTTTGTAATGAGCAGAATCTTGGATAATCCTCACTTAAGATAACTGGATCACCAATTATTGTCATACCACGTCCCGTTTCAGGAGTTGAACCAAAATGCAGAAACTTTGGATGATTAAAGAAGTTGGCTCTCCGAATGAATTGTCGTTGGAAGAAAAATTATGCGAGCAACATTACGTTAAAAACATTCGAAGAGGTGAAAATGGTAGATATGTTGTGATTTTAATCAGTAAATAATGTCGTTGAAACCTTAGGTGATGAATCAGCTAATGCGTTGCGATAATTCTATACATTAGAAACACGTTTAAAGGGAAACGGTACAGTTCGACCTCAATACGTTCAATTTATGAATGAGTACAGAGGCTTGAATCATATGGTGGAAATTTCATATTCCGAAACATCCACATTGGCAAAGGGCGATTCTCATTTCATGCCGCATTATTCAGTTTTCCGAGAGAGCAATAGTATGACAAAACTTCGTGTCGTTTTTAATTCTTCGTCGAAAAGTTCGACCGAAATCTCGTTAAATAACTGCCTTATGGTCGGTCCTACAGTTCAGCAAGATCTTGGTTCATTCATGTCACGATTTCGTCTTTTTGGTATAACTGGCGATGTAATAGAGATGACGGATGAGAAGTTTGTTCTAAACTGTCCTAAACCAACAACAACAAATGTGAATGAGAGAATGTATCTGTTTAGGTAAAAAAACAATGACATTTAGGCGAAAATTATATATTTAAACACAAACATTTTATTTATTTCAAATATTGTACATTAATATATATTTTCTAACTGAACTAGATCCATTCTATCTAAAACACATCACATTTATGGGAAATTTGGGAAAAACTGGGTAAGAATCCCATTTTTACTTGCTTAGTATGTTAAAATCAAAAATCAAAATTTTCATGAATTTTCTTTAGATATTTCTAAGAGGTTACTACGGCTGAAATGGACATTTTCAAATTGAACTAGAACCACTCTATCCAAAACATATCACATTTCCAGTGTTGGGGAAAAGAACGTTAGGGTTCCACTTTTACTTGCTTAGTACGTTAAAATCAAAAATCAAAATTTTCATGAATTTTCTTTAGATATTTCTAATAGGTTCTCTAAGAGGATTTCTATGTTTTGGATAGAGTGGTTCTAGTTCAATGTGCAAATGTCCATTTTAGCCGTAGTACCTTCTTAGAAATATCGAAACAAAATTCATGAAAATTTTGATTTTTGACTTTACATTTATTTATAATTATTATTAAGCTTACCTAATAATTACAGCAATCTCAAAAAACATATCCGCCGAAATGTTTTCTTGTTTTTCCTTACAAAACTTCATTATGTTCACTCATACTAACAAATAGTTTTGGGATCTAGGACAAACTTCTTAGTATTATATAGTCATATGAAGTTTTTCTTAAACTTGTCCTAAAATGTTGTTGTTGTTTTTAGGACAAATTTAGGACAAACTCCTCGCGAATATAGAGATGTATAATCAAATGTTGTCCAATAAAGATCAGCAAAATTTACAACGGATCTGGTGGCGTGAAAACCAACTGTAACATACGGAACAGCGAAAACAGACGCAGAAAGTTTTGGGGCAGTTTCCCGCGTTCTAAAGAATGACTTTTATGTCGATGACGTTTTAATAGGATCCGATTCTGTTCAATCCTCTGCCAGGGGGATTTGAACTTCGCAAAATCACGTCGAATGATCAGTCTCTTCGATCAGAAGATCGTTCGGAACAAGACCTGTTTTACTTTTCGTTGAAAAAATATTCCACAACTGGGTCAGTATATAACGGTCTATGTCTTATCGGAGATCGTTCAATTATTTGATCCGTTAGGAATCTATGGTCCAATCGTTTTTTTCGCCAAACACTTCATGCAGGCTTTATAGTCACTCAAACTAGATTGGGATGACGATCTGCCTTCGGATTTACGTGATTATTGGATAGACTTCAAAAGACAACTATTTTGTCTATTGATAGACAATTCTGTTCATACACAGACAATTCCGCGGCTTCAGCTATGTCTTCGCTATTGCTAGCGCAGCTTGTTCACAAGATCTTGTCGATCATGGAAATTAGTTTTTCATCAATTCATCTTCGGACAGATTCCGAAATGACACTGTATCGAATCAAATCGGTACCATCCCTATTTGTAGCTTTCGTGGCAAATCGCATTTCCATAATTCAGGATTTATCGAGTCCCGAAAATTGGCATATGTCCCATCGGATCAAAACCCTTCGGATATGATTTCTCGTGGTTTACTACCCGACGATTTTGCCAAATTTTCTTTGCCTCCTGTTGAAATGGATTTGGCTCTGAAGAGGCTCGCATAAAGCTTATTCAGCCAACTGAATTCACAGCAGAAATTGAAATTCTTCGAAAGAGCAAGGTACTATTGAAACAAAGCAAATTGTTGCATTTTAACCTATTTTGGGATCAAGGTCACACTCTGTGCGCTGGAGGCAGATTAAAAAAATCAAATATTCTGGACTCTTCTGGATAATTGGCGGACGAAATTTATGCAAAGGTATCATTAAACAGTGTGTTCGATGTGTCCGTACTCGTCCTCAAACATTGTCTCAAATTATGGGACGACTACCGAAAGAACGGGTGACTCCGTCTCGTCCGTTTGAAAATATTATTGTCAACCATTGTGGTTCATTTAAAAGAAAAAAGAAAAAAACTACATTTTAATTTTCCATCAGAGCGGTTCATATAGAAATTGTAGGCGATTTGTCCACTGAGCCATTTTTAAAAAACGCGGTCACCACATTTTGGTGGATTATGGGAGGCTACAGTAGAAAACACCGAATTTAATTTAAAACGAGTAGTCGGACGAAATTCATTGACTTTAGAACAACTAAATACCCTCGTCGTTGAAATCGAGAGTATCCTAATTCAAAACCATAACGACTTAACGTGCTTATCGCTCGGACATTTTTTAATTGGTCAACCAATTACCTCGCTAACCGATACATCTGTTCGCTATTTGAATGTTGGTCGACTGTCTCATTATCAGAAAATGCAGGTGATGTTTAAAAATTTTTGGGTTCGCTGTTCCAGGGAGTACTTAGGTGAATTACAGCAACTTTAGAAGTGGAATCATCATCTATTAATAAATAAACAGATACAAACAAAATAATGAACCGCTTTTGTCCGTAAACCATACAAGAAAGAATTTTGAAGAATTGGTTATTACGTTCTTAATATATAAGGAGTAACTAAGGAGAAAATATTTATAGAAATTTGGTAACTGCTACACAAAAATTAACAAACTACATCATATTTACCACAGATTCAGGCCCCGTAGGTATAGCGGGCCACTAGTAAATATATACTGATTTATTCAATCCCCTAAACTTTCATTTTACATGATAGTCTCTAGATGTCGTAATTATGAGAAAACGCAATAGTAGAGATTTGCAAGGGGTTCACGAAGTGGTGTGATGTAACATAACTAATGATCAATCGAGATTTTCGAGTTTTTCAAATTAGATGAGCTTTTGAGAATATTTGAGATTTTCCAAGATACTTAAAATAATTATAGCTTAATCCAGATATTGCGAATTTCAACGGTATTGGGTTACTTGGTACTTTCTCTCTTACTTTCGTTATTCGATACCTTCGAGGTTGTCATTAAAAAATATTCGAGATTTTTGAGATTTTCGGGATTACTCATTGATGTTACAGATTATTCAACATCGTTGAAGATGTGTGGTAATTCTTCGAGATAACTGACCTGTAATTTGATCATTTCACAGTATTCTTGGTTTTGTAGGGATGATGGGTAACAGGCCCGCGTTATTGACCTTTGGCCAATATTGAGAGAACAGAATGAAAAATATAAATTTCTTTTCCCACGCAACTCTGGTTTTTCTACAGCATCCTGTTAACAAGATGAACTTAATGGTTCATATTTGGATGTTATATCAGAATGTTTTGTTCGCATACTTAAAAGCTAAAATTGCAGTTTGAGTTAATTTTCAAAATAACTCTTAACTGTTCAAATTATTTTCAAACTTTTTCAAATATTTTTCAATGATTAACTATTTAACGAAATAAAATTTGTTTAGAACTTGAATCGCAATTTTTGGTTCAACGACACTCTATTGTGCGAAGAAGACTTGAATTTAAGTTATTTACAGAACCTAATGAAGTGATCAGGTTTTGAACAAACTTGTTAACTTTTTAAATTTTTTATTTTTGTATTTATTTAGGAACACAAAATTTGCATTTTTTAGCATGAATATTACAACACCTTAGTCTTATCCGGCCATTAAAATTATTATGCCAATCTCAGGCAGAGTACAAAGTATATCGTGAGGTCAATAGCATATCCCCTTGGGATACAAAAATTGTGCAAATATTTACCTGTCACAAGATGTTAAAACGCTTAACCTTGTTCAAGGTTACAAAAAACTAAAATCGTTGAAATTATCAAGAATTTCAAACGATGTTCAAAGCAAAATTGCAACAAAATCGAAAAACCAATATAAATTCCATGAGAATCGTACAAACATACATTATGTTGTTGCTATAATCGTATATGGGCGAATTTGTCGCAAAAACATCATCTTCATCATCATGACTCAGTACTATTCAATTATTATTATGCAAAAACTCACGGTTGATTAAAAATAATTTTTTGTATTGTTTATAATTTATAATTTATTCGCGTATATTAAAAATATTTTATTACTAATTATGCACGATTTAAATGTTTAATTAAATTTTTTAATTTACTTCATCTCTTAAAATAAATAGTTTCGCTGTTTGTGCATAATGCGCCTACACACACGCGACTCTATCTACATACAATAAAATAAAATTGAAAGTTATTATGTTTAACCGACTTCCCACATCTTACTATATTTTATATACTGGCTGGCGCTTTATTTTATTGTTCTCGAGACTGTAAATTACGTATAAAAATTTTGTGTTTCCTGTATACGAGCGCGAGAAGACCCTTGAGCAATGAATCGATAGTTAAAGATTAAAATTTCATAAAAAAAGTTGCAAATGAAAACTTGAAACCAGTCTTCTCTATAGAAATTGGAATAATTTATTAGTTGTTTTGAGAAAAACCAGAAATTCGGTCACATGACCAAAAAATTCGCGATATACATGTTCGACGATGTACAACTATATAGATACTAGTATATTTTAGTGGTTATGTCGTAAAGTAACCGTGCGACAATTTTTTTTTTTTTATCGATATTTTATTTTTAATTAATCGAATTTAATAGTTTTATAATTTATAAAAAACTATTTTTTATATGGTTTAATAGATTTGATTACGTGATGAACAAGTATGTATTCTATTTTATTAATTAAAAAAACGTACAAATTGTGGCATTCGAATCGAATATTGTTTAGATATTGCGATGAAGGTTTTAGCTTACACGTATCGCGGAAATATGAATGGATTTGGTTATGGATTAGGTTTTTGGTGGTCAGGTAATTGTCTATGCAAGGGAATATACGACAAAAGGACAATGTTTCGAAATTGTAAGAAGTTCGAAAGAGTACAAACTCGACTTCACGGAGCTCAACGGTTTCGGCAATGGATTTGTAATTTGAAGTGATACAGTGGTCAACAGAATTGTAATCTTTGGCTCTTTAATTTAGAAAAAATTTGAAGGGTCATTTTCAATTGGGGTTTGCAATGTCGATGTAGTATGCATATGTATCGATATTCGAAACTGAGGGGCAAACCAAATATCGGAAATATTCAGTAATCGGCGGAAAAATATCGATTTTTCGATATTCGTTCTAATACTTTCCAGCAATTCCAAAATTTGTTTTTCCAAAAAGCAAAGCCAACACATTTTGGAAAATAATTTCCTTCCTAGCTGAATATATGTTTCTGATTTAGATTTTGTTGGTATCATGAATTTTAAGAATTCTTGAAATTCTTCTGATTTTTGAAAAATTAAATATTAGAAATTCAAGGCGGTAACTTAAAAATTTTAGTTTTTCTTGGGATTTAACTTTTAACATTTAAAATGATCAAAAAATTAAATTCTGAACTTTACCGAAATTATATTGCAAACCAAATTATACCCCTTTATTCAAAATTTTACCTAACAACTGACCTCAACTCCAAAATCAATACTTAACTTAACCCCTTACTCAATCTCCAGCTCAATCTATATCTCAATCTCCAATTCTACTTGCAACTCAATCACCAATTCAACTCCAAATCAGCTTTCAAACCAACCCTTAACTTAATCCGAGACCCAAAGCCTAATTCAATTCACGAATCAACCTCCAAATAATTTCCCAACTGAACGCCTCACTTAATTCTAAGGAAGGTTAACTCAACCCTAACTCAACCTAAACTCAATCCCAGGTTGAAGAAAATCTCAACCCTCTACTGAACACCAAACTCACCGGCCACCTCAACCCCAAAATCAAATCTTTTCGAAAACTTCATGAGTGAATGAACTCAACTTAATCTAGCCTCAATTCAACCCTCAGCTCAATTCCAAATTAATCCCTAACCGAACCTCTCACTTAAATAGAACTCAACTTAAATTCCAACCCTACTCCACTTAATCCTCAATCCAACCCTAAGCTCAACCTTCAACCTCAAACTCAACGTTCAACTCAATTCCTAAATCGTCGTTCGAAAATTGTATGCTTATATAAACTCAACGCAATCTAATCTCCTCGGTCCGAAAAATTACATGCGTCCATAAACTCAACTCAGGCTGAAATGAACCCGAACTAAATCCTAACTCACAAAGGGTGCACTTTTGTAAGTACAGTCAGGAAGAAGGTGCTAGATCTTACCCTGTCTGACATGGGTACCTCTGGTACAATTCTGGACTGGCATGTGTCAAAGGAAGCATCCTTCTTGGATCACATGTATATCAGGTTTGATATTAAAACCCCTTCAAAAAACGAATCGGTAGTAAGAATACCAAAACTTTATATTTTTATATATCCTGCATTTTTACAGCAAGGCCTACAAATACTGTTGCCTTATTTGATTAGACTCTTTAGAGCCAGCTACAGCTTACAATATGTTCCAAGAAGCTGGAGGGAGGTTCGGGTGATTTTTATCCCGAAAACGGGAAGAAGATCCGTAGAGGATGTCGGGTCTTATAGACCCATTTGCCTCACATAATTTATTCTGAAAACCATGGAGAAGATACTGGGCCTACATATTAGATCCAATGCCCTCCTAAGGCATCCTCTAGACCCCAGCCAACATGCATATCAGACTGGGAGATCGACAGAAACAGCGATACACGAGCTGACAACAAATATTGAAGATACACTTCGGAATAAAGAGGTTTTGTTATGCTCCTTCATCGATATTCAAGGGGCTTTTGACAATACCAAGTTCGAAATGATTCAAGAACAAGCACATGCAAGGGGAATAGACTCCTCCACCATAGGGTGGATAATCAATATGCTTAGGTACAGGAGGGTAACGGACTCCTTTGGTGATAAAACCATCACGATTGCGGCTTCCAAGGGTTGCCCCCAGGGAGGAGTTCTATCACCCCTTTTGTGGCTACTCGTGATGGATGGACTACTTATAAGATTAAAAAACTCTCACTTATCGAATATCACTTACGCGGACGATCTAGCCTTAATGGTCAGAGGGAAATTCGAGAGTACAATGGCGGAACGTAAGCAATATGCCCTCGAGTTGGTAAGCGACTGAGGTATTGAGACGGTCCTTAGAGTAAACCGCAACAAAATTATTTGTACTTTCTTTACAAATCGGAGGAAAACAATTCTCCCACCTCTATCTCTAAATGGGGAAATTCTCCAAATGGCGACGGAGGTTAAGCACCTGGGAGTGATACTTGATCAGAAACTGACATGGAACCCGTTTTTAAAATATATCACAAACAAGGCAAATAGGGCGCATCTCACTTGCCAAAGAATGATTGGCAAAACGTGGGGTCTGAATCCCCAAATGGCACTTTGGTTATACTCAACCATCCTAAGACCAATAATCTCTTATGCGGCGTTTGTGAGGTAGCCTAAGACAGAGCAAAGTGGTGCCTGCTCATTATTGAATAGAATCCAAAGGCAAGTTTGTTTGAGTGTAACGGGAGCATTGAAAACCTGCCCTACAGCTGCTCTTGAGAAGCTATTGGGGCTCTCACCACTACACTTGCACCTTAAAAGAGTAGCTGGTTCAAGAGTCGTCAATCTAAAAATAACATCTCAAATTAAAACTATTAGACCAGGACATAATAGCATCCTGGAGAAATTGAATCTGGACGAGGAAATAATCCAACTATCAGATGTGATGGTTAAAACTATTGACTGCCGGAGGAATTTCACGATTGAGATACCCCGTCACGCCTCCATATGGTACACTGACGGTTCAAAATCAGGGGTGGGTACGGGTGCGGCTATAATCGGGCCGGGTCTCGAACTCTGAATTCCATTGGGTAGAACCCCCACAGCTTTCCAAGCAGAGATATTTGCGATCGAGGTATGTGTGCTTCGATGTCTCACAAAAAAAATATAGAAAAACCGAGATTTACGTAATATCGGACAGCCAGGCGGCGTTGCTTGCCTTAGGAGCATCTGTCTTCTATTCCAAAATAATCTGGAGCTGCTATCGCAACCTTCTAGAACTCAGCAGGGAGAATAAGGTAACCCTTTTGTGGTCCCCCGGCCATTCCGATATACAGAGAAACGAGGCGGCAGACCGCTGTGAGAGGCAGCCTCTCAAGAGGCAGCGGAGAGCGCTTTCCTTGGCCCCGAGCCTAGTATTGGTTACTCCAAGAGCCATCTGGCAAATGGCATAAGGAATTGGGAACAAAAACATACGAAAATATTCTGGGAGTCCTCCATTGCGATGAGACAGACCAAAAAACTATTAAGCTATGATATTAGACGTTTAGATCAGGCAATCAAGATGGATAGACAGTCTCTAAAATCCTCATCTGGTACTTAACAGGACATGGCCCTTTTAATGGACATCTGGAGAAAATGGGAAAGTCCCCTACAGACCTTTGTAGATTCTGTAACCTGGAAAGGGAAACATCCGAACATCTACTATTCACGTGTGATGCTATAATCCATAAAAGACTTAAATTCCTCCATGCATACACAATACAGTGGCCTAACGCCGGCCCTGTAAATATGCATGAGCTGGTGGCGTTTATCAAGGACTTGAACCTCCACTTTACGTGAAATCTTCTGGGGATGCACAATAGACCTCAATGGTCGCGGTGCACAGGGCTAGTATAGCTCGCCCCGTATAAAAAAAAAAAAAAAAACCCTAACTCAGCTTTCAACTTAACTCCAAATTCAACCTCCTGCGCAATCCTCAAATCAACGCTCAACTCAATCCCTAACTGAACACGGTTTTAAATTGAAGCAGATCGAAAAACAATATTCTTCCATAAATTTAACTCAAAACAATTCAAGATAATTTCGAACTCAAATCTCAACACAATCAAAAATAAATTCTCCACTGAACCGCTGACTCAACCTCAACACAACTCAACCCTAGCCCAACTCCAACTCAACTAGAACTGGAACAGGGCCCTTAAATCAACCCCAAATCAACAAAGTCTGAAAAACTAATGCGTTCTTGAACTAAACTCAAGCTAATTCTAATTCAACCCTCAATTCAACCCATAAATAAATCCCGAACTGAACTGCTCACTAAGCCCTAACCCAACTCCAACTCAATCTTCAAACCATCATATATACAAAATTGGTATACTGCCCACAAAACCTTAATCCAACCCCAACTCAACTCCAATTCAACCCAAATAATCCAAAAAAAAATCCAAATTGGACAAGCGTTTGGTGCAGACAGACATTCGGGCATCCAGACCTCCTGACAGATAGACGGAAATTTTTTATTTGTTGCTTTTCGGACACAAAACGTCGAGTCCTAAGTGATTTTGGACTAGCACAATTTTGAACGGCTAACATCCCATTTTTTGTAGCTCAAAATTTGAGAAAAAGTCAAATATACGCCTTAACTTTTTGATTTTTTAACGAAAGTCACTTTTTTAAAATTGCACAGTTCCATTTTGGCCTAGATCCATAAATCTAGTAATCCGCTACTAATCGGTAGCGGCTAAACAAGCCTTGATATTACACATCATTTGACCCAACGTCATTTTGGAGCCCTTTTGAGCGAAATTCTCTAATATGAAGTCAACATCATTTTGGGTGCCATCTTTATCTTCAAACACATAAAAATGGCCAAGAGAAGAACATCTACAGCATGGAACGGAGTAGACCTGCCAACCCCACGTCACCCGTGAAGTATTGCAAAATTATTTCTTCACATCTCTAGGCGTAGGTGCTTGGTGAAAATGATTTATGCAAAGAATTCGGTAGAAGAAGATATAATAAAATAAATGTGGTGATTTGTACCAGCAGACAGAAAAAAGTTTCATTTTCATGTTGATTCCGAGAAATTAAGAATAATTCAAGAATACAAGTGGAACAAAAACAATTTTTATTGTATTTTCAGATTTAGGCTCGAGGCCTAATTGAAACGCAGTCAATTAAAAACGTTCAACCGAAAGAATCCAGAAAAGAAATTCATCGTTTAAAAAAAAATGGCCGAAGTCGATTTAATAACAAAATATAATACGTATATACTCGTACAAATTCAAAAGAGAAACTGCGAAAAACAAACAACGCTTTCCAATAAGAGATTTGCGATCTGCGACAAAATAAATCCTTTCTCAGAAATGAAGTCCATGCAATAGTATTGCCACTCATCCCAAGGGGCTTACTTCGGGCCCTCTTGAGAGGAAAATAAAGAAAAGGTTTATTCTGATGGGGGGTAGTTACACTGTTATTTTCAAAAAATGAATAACCATTTTTCGAATATTGTCACAACTAGGAGGAAGACAACCGTTAAGGAACAAAAAGGTAACGACAACTGTTTTAAAGTTAAAAATGCGGCTTCTGAGCACATTCGACCCACAATAAAATTCCCGATATTCCTGTGGGTCAGTCAGACATTGGCTCGTATCAAAAATTAAGCCTGAAGAGGAAACCCCAGAAGAATAGAAGGTGGATTTCATCTGTAGACTTCCTAAAAAGAGATAAACAGTTAAAATGCCACAATTATCGCGCTTTATTGAATACGAGCTTCACAATTTTGAGCAACGTAACGCCAATTTATCTTTTTACAGCGAGCGAATCTTGGCCAACAACCAATTTAACTGTGGCCTTGTACAGTTGTAGTTTATAGGATAAACACACAACACACGTGAACGGCATCATAAGATAAGCCCACTGAACTATGGAGAACTGGTTTATGCCCAAATTAGTATATTTTTGTCTAATATCGGAAATATTTTTATTATTACATAAACATCGAGGATCAATTAGTGTGGATACTGCCACGATTAGTTTTCCTTGTACGAATTAAACTATTCAAGGCCAATGTTCAATTTCGGTTTATTGCATGAGGTAACGTTCCTGGTTGATGTTGAACTAGTCGGTCCTCAATTTACTCTTCAGCACAATAATGCTCCTATTATATAAGAAGAGTCATTTGTCGCGGCCAGTGCAGGGTTTCGATTTAAGCATGCGGAAGTTTAAGTTAAAGTGGAAGATATTCATGATCTAACTAGACCAAAAATTTGTACCAGAGTACCAAGAAAATAGAGTGAAGAGAAACGTGCCACAACTTTAGAGAAGATTGAGTATAACAAAAAACAATTTAGTAAGCCAAAAGCATCCATCCGCAACACGAAATGTCCATTCACCTAAGTCTGAGCATACTGCCTTTACGACATCGAATTCGAATTTGTGTGCTAAATGTGCATCTACCGATCACAATTTGCAGCTATGCCCACTATTTCTCGCCATAGCGCCTGTGGATCGATATCACGAGGTTAAACGATTGCATTTATGCGTTGTCTGTCTGGGAACAAAACATTCTTACCGTTTTTGCAAGGTTTTGAAATGCGATAAATGCCAGAAGGGACATCACACAACCTCCATTGCCTTCCGGAGTGAAACACAAAGCAGCCATAGTAAATGTATTTGATGTGAATGGATCGATTATTCCTGGCCGTGCTCTGTTAGATAATGGTGCCACCACAAATTTCATATCTGATCGATTTGTGCAAACGTTAAATGTGAAGAAGCGAAAATCATACGTTACTGTAAATGGAATTGGCACAACGGCTACAACATCAAAGGCTTCGTGTTATATCACGCTGACTCCTCATTTCGATGTATCAATAAAATTCAATATTGCTGCAGTGATACTTCCAAAAATATCGGGCGCTCATCCAGCTCATCCAATATCATTATCGAACATTAACATCCCCTTTGGTCACATTTTTGGCTGATCCTCAATTTTTTAAGCCTCAGAAGATTGACTTGTTGTTCGGTGCTGGCTTATTTTGGCATCTTCTGTTACCTGGTCAAATTCGTTTGGGCGGAAATTTACCGACGATGCAGCAGGCCAAGCTGGGATGGGTCATTGGTGGTCCCATGATGTCGAATAATGGCCATAATTTAACAGCATTGACTAGTAACGAAAAATGTTGGTCAACCGAACCTGATGAAAGTTTAGTTGAACTTGTTCAGCGATTTTGGGAAGTAGATACTTTCCCCATTGGCGACGCCACGGAGTTGAGTTCTAAAGATCAGGAGTGCGAAGATCATTATGCGCTTTATACTCGTCGAAATGCCGATGGATCATACGTCGTCCGCTTACCATTTTCTAAGGATCCATCATTATTAGGAAAATCATACCAAATCGCAATTCGACGTTTGTTGAGCTTAGAAAAAAGATTGGAGAAGCAGCCTGAAATGAAGGAAATGTATTCATCCTTTGTCAACGAATATCAGTAACTGAACCATTTGGAAGTCGTTCCTGAGTTTAACCCGTCAAACCCGCATTGTTTCTTACCTCATCATTGTGTAATGAAATTATCGAGCTCTACCACGAAATTGCGAGTGGTCTTCGACGCATCTTGTAAGACGTCTTCTGGCTTTGCATTGAACGATATTCTTCATAATGGGCCAAAACTGCAAGATGACTTGTTCATTATTTTGTTGAGGTTAAGACTGTTCGAGTTTGTCGTGACTGGTGATATTCAGAAAATGTACCGCCAAATTGGAGTGGATGTGCCGGATAGTAACTATCAATTAATTTTGTGGCGCAACAATAAGGATGAGTCAATCAAGACACTCCGTCTTTGTACCGTGACCTATGGTATGGCATCTGGGTCATACCTTGCTGTAAAGACGTTGCATCGATTAGCAACTGACGAGCATATTAAGTGCCCTATTGGAGCTCAAATACTTCGACATAATTTTTATGTCGATGATATGATGATTGGATCGAACTCGATTTCGAAGCTGCGAGAAATGTTGTACCAAACAATCGGTATTTTGAAAAGTGGTGGATTCACGTTGCACAAACAATAAGACTATATCCATTCGACGATCGAGCCGCAGCATCGCGAGAAGTATCTTAGCATTGAAGATAAAGATGTTGTTAAAACTCTTGGTTTAATTTGGCAACCAGAGGCAGATGTTTTTCGGTTTAGTCACCAACCCAAGCCATTTTCAGCAGCAGTCACAAAGCGAGTGATTTTATCGGAAATGGCAAGCTTATTTGACCCGCTGGGGTTTGTATGTCCTGTCATAACTTTGGCAAAGATTTTTTACCAGGATCTTTGGAAGCTCAAGATCGAATGGGACCAGCCTCTAGATAATGATCTCACTGCAAAATGGAGTAAATACAGGTCAAGTTTGTCATCATTAAAGGATTTCTCGATACCTCGTTTTGTCATGGCTAAGGGTGAATGTAAATTTATTGAAGTTCACGCTTTTTCAGGTGCTAGCGAAAAGGCATATGGAACATGCGTATATTTGCGATGTGGATACCACAATGATATTATCTCGTCCAGGCTGATTTGTGCAAAATCTAAAGTAGCTCCAGCGAAAACCATCAGTATTGCTCGCCTCGAACTGTTGGCCGCGAAAATGATGACAGATTTAGTATCTCGGCTCAAGAGGGAAGTGTTGCTGGAACTAACCGTTAGAGAATTTTTCTATTGGACTGAATCGCTAATCACACTCTATTGGATAGAAGCAGAAACGCATAATTGGAACATATTTGTTACACACCGTGTTTCCAAAATACAGGAGGAGACCAGTTCCGGAGTTTGGAGGCACGTTCCTGGTAATTTAAGCCCCGCCGATTTGATTAGTAGAGGTATGATGCCGGCTGATATTGCAAACTCTGAATTTTGGCTTTGCGGCCCTAATTTTCTGAAAGGAGACGAATTATTTTGGCCACCGATTCATTAACCACCTCAGCCCTGTGATGAAATTCGTGAGAAGCGTACTGTTAAGTTTGCTTTCTCCACAAAAGTTGTCGAGGATGTAACGAGTACCATGCACTATTCGCAGAATTTTAGACTATTCGTGCGTTCGCCTACGTAATGCGATTTATTCGAAACTGTCATTCGAAGCGAATCAATAAAGAAACGCGAAAGTCGTTATTGAATTTGACCCCAATGAAGTTGTACACGAAAGTGGAGAGACCCACAATTGCTGAAGAGGACGAAGCCGAATTGCCATTCATTCGGAATATATGTACAAAAATCGTCGTTTGCTCAAGACTACCAACTGCTGGTCATACTGTGGCTAAGAATAGTCGACTGAAATGTTTGGCACCTTTTCTTGATGAGTATCAAGATAAGAGTGGGTGGACGACTAAAAAAAGCCAAACTTCCTTATAATTCCAAACACCAAATCCTTCTCCCCAGAAATCATGAATTTACCAAGCTATTAATACGATTTTTTCATCTTCATAGGACATTTCACGCAGGACCGCACATCGTACTAACCGCAATTCGAACAAAGTATTGGCCCATCAATGGACTGGCTCAAATCAGAAGTATTATTAACAAGTGCACTGTATGTTTTCGAATGCGACCTAAATTCATATCACAAATTATGGGAAATTTGCCCGAGGATAGACTCGATTACAGGAACATTCAACCATTTGCTGTTAGTGGTGTTGATTTTGCGGGGCCTTTAAGCGTGCGTCATCATATTAGGTGCAAGGCTCTGAAAAAAGTATACGTAGCTCTTTTTATTTGTTTTGTGACAAAAGCCGTTCATTTGGAGCTGGTGATTGATTTGTCCACAGAGTCGTTCATCCGATCCTTGAAGAGATTTATCGCCGATCGAGGCATGGTAAAGAAAATATTTTCCGATAATGCAACCAATTTCAAGGGCTCGGCCAACCAACTGGATGAAGTCCAACAGATGATGATTGATTAACAATAAAGACACAATTTGGAAGGCATGTGATCAATTGTTCGTCGAATGGTCATTTATTCCACCTAGAGCCCCAAATTTCGGCGGACTTTGGGAGGCGTCGATAAAAATCACGAAGCGCCTTATCAAAAACGTCATTGGCAATATGGAAGTTTCAGTCGATGAGCAATTAATTCTCATCCAATCACCCGCTATCGGCTGATCCGAATGACTTGAAACCTTTGACCCCATGTCACTTTTTATATGGCGGAGCGCCAATTGCTTTGGCGGAAATGCCGATTGTGGAAGAAAATATTAACCGGGTAAAAATGTTTCAACGAATCAATTGGATGGTTCAACAATTTTGGGCTGGATTTCGCACCGAATACCTAGCAACTTTAAAGCCTCGAACAAAGTGGATAGCAAAAAACGAAAACATTGAAATTGGTGCTATGGTTTTGGTGAGAGATGACAACTTACCTCCGTTAAAATGGTCCTTGGAACGAGTTATCGCAACTAAGCCAGACAAAGAAGGTAATGTACGAATGCTGTCGATTCGCATATCGGCCAATACTTTTGATAGATCAATCTCGGGAGTAGCAGTTTTGCCAATTGATAAAGATGGTCAACACAATGGTTGAACTGCCACGGACAGTTCAAGGCGGGAGCATGTTGAATATTGAACTGTTTTATTATTTATAAATTATTTTGTTATTCTTGTTTATCCAATTTTGAGGCCTGTCGGTTTTTTATGTAGTCACAAATATGATTGTTTCATATATATTTTTGGTTGCTTTTTCCGGACATGGGCAAATTAATCACCCTGTATGATATTATTTAAATTACTCTCCCAATAATTATATTGCTCAATTTCGCATACCGGTATAATTAATTTTGCATTGCACAATATACAGTCAGTCATAATAAGTTGTCCGAATCGATCGACCATAAAATAAAATAAATACTTGATGATTAGTTTTTATATAAAGAAAACTGTGTTTTAATTTTACTACCGGAACTCTGTACCACTTCATGGTTTGGTGTTTTATCCTTAAAAAACAATAGGTTCGTAATTTTATTTCTATCACAGCCCTATCAGTCTCACCAATTTCCCACACACAGACATAGCACAATAATCTCGATAATCCCGAACCAACCCTAGCACATGTTGCCTAACGTCGGACGGTAAATCAAGACTTATACATTTATCTAACACAACGTCGTCGAAATTACTATAAATTAAATTTTTTTTTTCTGATTCACAGTTTACGATGTTAACTAAGTTATGAACATTATCTAACTCCAACAACTATCTGAACTAACCACGTCTAGAACTAAAAACTTCTAGAAATTTCATAACTTTTCCAGTAAGAATAGTCTAGAAATATTTAGAACGGTTTTATCACGGAAAATTCCATTTTAGTACAGTGCTTTGTGCTAATAAATAACTTATTCTTTACTTCCCTTGGTGTCACTGTAACATTATGATAATTTTTATGATGACACCTAGAATAGAATAGAATAAGTTATTTAATAGCGAAAAGAAAGTGGAATTTTCCATGATAAAACTGTTCTAAATATTTCTAGACTATTCTTACTGGAAAATCATGAAATTTCTGGAAGTTTCGATTTGAGTATACAAGAAGTGAACGAAATCGAATTAGATCTTTAGTATTTGGTATGCGACAGTGTAATGCTCGATTTAGATGAAGAAAAATGTTTGCCTTGCAAAAAAAGAAGATATTAGTACATTACAATTTTCGTTTGAATGACAAGAACAAAACATAAACATGCAAAATTATGTTAGCGATTTTTTTTGTTTTTTTTACCAATTGTTACTATAAAAACATTAAAAATAAATATGATACTATAAAATATACTCGACCCGATTATATTTTTTGATATTTTATAGTAACAAACAAACACAAATACAATAAAAGTATATTATGAAAACCTATACGATGACCAGAAGTCAAATGTTATAGCAGAAAAAATCAAATCAAAAGCAGTTTTGCCAATTTTATTTATTAAGTTTTATTTTTGTCACTAACAATCTTATTTATTGTTATAAATTTTATTTTTATCACACTACTGATAAATGTCAAAAAATATAACATCCAATTATGTATAAGCCGCCAAAAAATGATAGCATCGCCATTTTGGTTTACATAGTCCTTTCTCATTTTAACTAATGGATATTTTTTTATTGCGTGCAGCTCTAGGCAAGGCAAACATTTCTTGTAAGGCAAACATTTTTCTTCATCTAAATCGGGCATTAAGTTCAAAAATCGAATTAGAGATTATGCGATGTAAAAATTATAATTGATGTGAATTTTTGTTAATAAATTGTGTTGCATTAATTGTTGTGCTCAATAAATAAATTTATTTGTGATTAATGAAGTGGTTTGTTTTATTCACAATCTAGTGATTCGAAACCTTGATTGACAAGGCAAAAACGTAACATAATGATAACGATTTAAGGATACCGAAGTAATGAAAACGATGTAACGATAACATATAACGAAAGCCATCTTACGAAAACAATATCAAAAGCAATATAAGGATAATGAAGATAAAACGAAAACGATACAAGAATAATGATATGTATTAGGATAACGAAAAAAGTAAAACGACATAACGAAAACTACATAACCAAAACGATATAAACACGATCGATGGGTGATTTCAAGAATGAGGTTAATAGTAAAATTTTGCATACAGTGAGTCGCCGTTTTTTGAACGACTTTTAGCAAATAGTGTCAAAAAACGATTACGCAAACACTGAATTTAGGTTAAGTCTGTTAGGTAAGTGTCGAGAATTAAAAATAAAATCCTCTTATGGCGCAGCTTTTATTCTTATTAAATAAAAACATTGTGAGAAATTTACCTTAATAAAGATACCTTTCAACAGAGAAGCACATAATTTCTCTCATCATAAGTTCTCTCATCATAAATCTGTGTAAATTACAACAAAAAAAAAAAAAACCTAAATAACAATTTTCTTGTCCGTGTCATGAACGGTTATCTTATTTATTCTGTGTGCGAGCAACCAAAAAAAAAAAAAAATTGGAATTTTGGATCCAAATCCGCTATCTTCAATTTGGAATTTTTTTTTTTTTTGTATTGTATCTCAAAATCTGATCTCTTCTTAATAATTTCTTTATTTCAATTTATTGTTTGTTTGCTTTGTTTAACTTTTTAATCCGTGAATTTGTTCTAACAATTAACAATTCGACAGATAGAAATGCAATAAATCATATGATTATTTTAGACATTAAGTTTATGGTACCGTTTTTTTCCCCCGAGGTTAGGTATCATCATAATCATCATCATCATCTTTAAGATGGAACAAAACAATTGTTAAACATTAGATATTTCGGTAAAATACAAAACTCACAAAAATAGCTTGATTAAATCGGGTTACAAATAATTCACCTACATAACTCAATTATCTTCCGGTAATTTTTATGTATTTAGAATAATCACGATTAAACCGCGAAATAATTAATATGTACACAGGTGGCCATCAACAACAACTAACAAAGAACGCATCTAATTATAAAAAAAATACAATAAAAAATCTAAATAAAATACCATAACATTTAATTGTTGTCTTGAGAGGTAATTAGTAAAATCCGTTAATACATGTCTTGAATGCTCGTCGTGCACACGATAAATTGTTAGTCGGAATCGGGTCAGGTTCATTTTGTATAGTCAAAAGTGTATTGTATTTGGTAATATAATGTACCGGAGTTGTTTTTATGGTGTTTTAGATGAATAGGTGATTCGGTCTAAGGGCCATTTAATTCACAACAATTATGTATGTGAAGGTCGCGCTGTTCAAGCGTTAAAATAAAAATTGAATTTCGAACTACTTTTTAATGCAGGAATTTTGATAAAGACCTGATTTAAAAAAATTATCGATTTAAAAAATCATAAAACGCGATCTCGTTAATTTTTCAATAAGAAATCATATATGCATATTTTGGTTTATAGAAAGTTGAAGATTTATATTTTTAAGTGTGATGGTCATTTTGATGATTGTACTACTTATCGTGATCTATTGTGTAGATGAATTTCATAAATCAACAGCATTGTGATAAATAAGCGAGCGCGATTATTGCTAAACAGGGTCAATCACGCAAAATTGCGGCAAATTAGTCTTAATAAATAATTTGCTAATAAAAGCACACTATAATAAATCACTATCATAATGATATGCTCGGTCGTTCGCTAATAATAAAACTAATATAAATAAATGTAGTTGTTAAAAATAGAAAATACAGTGCATCACCCCATCCACCCACCGCTTACGACATTTATGTGTATTAAACAAAAAACCGATGACTCATAACTGTACATGTACTAAATATATACAAAGCAATGATATTTAAGCGAAAAGATCAACAAACAAAACAACAATTCTAATGTAATACGTACATATAACATTTAAGGTAATTGTGCAACATCTTATTATTGTTGTACTTATATACACTTTTTGTATAATCATTTCGGTACAATCGTATTCTAGTACCTTTCAAATCTCATATATTCATCCATTTCAATTAAAGTGATCCGTATTGTATACTTCTTTCAAACTCTTAATATAAAGTAACGCGATATATGTGTGTCACGAGGGTATTTTTTTGTTTCTTTTGTATATTATACGGAATCAGTTGTTATGAAATATTTGATGTGTGGGATGTTTGGCGGCGATCATTTTCTTCAAATTTTGGAGTTACATATTGTTGTTGCCTTTTTATAGTATTTCAATTCGTTCGTGTGAATGAATATTCAAATTTATGTTTATGGTAAAATAATGTTTACAATAAAAACTGAAATTTTACGATTTCTTACAACAATACAACGTCTGATGAGATCCAAAAAGGTTTAGCCTAATTTCGTTCAAGTTGTATAGAGAGAAAATTTTATTTGATGAGTCAACTAACCGCTCATTAATATGTAATGATCGAATTAAAAAAAAAAAAAAACATAAAAATAGTTTGTGTGATCTTCATTCATTTTTGACGAGGTCGAGATTAAATGCACTCAAGAAAGAAAGTTCATGCTTATACAGTTAACTATTTTAAATTCAAAATTGTTACGAGCCGTAACTCTTCATATAAATGCTATACTTAACCTCAACATTTCAACCACAGCTGAACAGTTTTTTGTTTTCTTGTTTGTTCACGTTTTAAATGAGCCATGTTGCCAGTCTGAAATTATTAATAATTTCAAGTACATGATTAATGTACTTATATATAATATGATTTATACACTTAATCTTTCCTACATCCTACTTTCTGGTTAGGCTTCTTGTACTGTATTGCAGTATACACCACTCTTTGTATCAAAGTAGGTTTCTTGGATCTTTAAGAAAATATAACGGCAATTTTATTCCCTTCGATCTCTTATTATGTCTCTAGCAACGCGATATTATTCATATGGTCACACAATATTAACGTGATCGAACATGATGTGTTATTTTTGGTATATACGGTTCTTTTGTTTTGTGTTAATATTAATTTAGCTCCGCCCTTTGAAATCATTAAATTATTGATTTGGTTTGTTTTTGTGTTAATTAAGCCATTCAGAATCAGTTGGTATAGGAATTAGTTCAGTGCTTGTGCCTCAATTAATTTTAAAATAATTTAAATGTTTAAGGTTATACAAACAGTTACGAGTGAAATGTGATAATGCGGAACAGCGCTAAAGTAGAAAAACGTGATCGATGACTGATCCATATCTTACTTCAAAATCTTGATATATAAACACAGCAAGCGCGGGCAGAACATGTGATGAGAAATATGTGATGCTTTTGATAAATACATTTCGACGTCTACAAATCGAAAGATGAACGTAAAATCAAATAAACGAGCTGTTCAACTTCACACGACTCAAGAATTTAATACCGCACTTAAATGTGCTTTATGTAATTTTAATCAGCCTTTATATAAGTGTTTCAAACAAATTCTGCGAGAACCGCCTAGGTGGTAATCACAATGTTCAAAGCTGCCAAAACACACATCGGTGCCACCGTTGTAACTAAAAACAAGCAAAAGGACAATTACACCTATAGCAAAAGGGCAACAATACTCAGTCTTATGCTAAAAAATTGATAACATCCAATACGAAAGATGAAGTTGCTACACTCAACCATCAACCATCAATATCTAATAATAATAATATACAAAAAACCCGCAAAATATGTTTACTCATAGCTCTTTAGCATTTCAGATTCGTATGAGTTCGATCCTTGGAAAATTCTACTATCGACGATTGGATTTTTTGTTGTGGACGATTATGGGAAATCTCATGTTTGTAAAGCACTTTTCGACTCCAACTTACAATGGACAGTCATAGCCGATAATCAGCGGAATATGTTTCAATAAAGTCGAATCATATAAAGGAGAAATTGCTCTCACAATCACATCTCGCTACAATCAAGCTTAGCACTTATCAGACAATGCTGTAATCCTAAAGAAACAACACCACTGCAACAAAACCATTCCACAATTTCCACCACATCACTATGATAAATAATGTTGCCGATTTTATATATGCTCGAAAGATTCTGGGAAGTCCCATACCATTAAAACCAAAAGTTACAAAGGAAAAACAATACTGTGAAGCCCACTACATACAACACACCAAACGCAACCCAGAAGGTTGATATATGGTCAAACTTCCATTCAAAACAACAGTTCATTAATTGGGGTCAACTTACCAGGCTACAGTGAAAAGACTAATGACTTTTGATCGTAAACTCACTCAAAATTGACGACATCGAAAAAATGTACAGGTAAGCCATTGTACTTTCATATGAAAGGCGCACGAGACAGGAGATCAACAAATTCAGCACAATGTTTAACCGAAAATTTATGTGTGGATAATATATTTACCGGTTGCGGCTCATAACAAGCATTTGTTACATAGCAAAGTCGGGTTCAAAATACAAAATTGACTAGCCTACCTTGTCAATGGATCCTAGTCATTGGTCAAGTCACACATTCCAACCCAGCTGAATGAATCTATGCTTGTAGTTCTCAACAAATATTTGCTAGGCATCATATTCAATTGAGCACACATTTGTATTCTGTTTGTTCGAAAGATGTTCATCGTTGTCAAAGGTTTATCGAATCATCGGTTACGTTTACAGATTTATTCATAAAAGAGGCTGTAAATTTAAACGTCGAACTTATTCTACCACTGTAGCAATTGAAGAAATCACATATGCAGAAAAGGCTTGTATTAGATAGATTTTCTGGGGGCAAAATTGAGAACTTAACATGCAATTTTGATGCAAAACATCATATGTATGAAGAATTTCATCCTGGTCCAACTCTACTTATAAGGCAGTTATGTAAGCGCTTTTGGATTATCGGCAGGTATTCCATGCTTCAGACAGAAGAAATCCAAAAACCAACAATTGAACGCCAACCTTCCAGCTGAATGAGTGAGCATCGGTCAACTTTTTTTGTACGTCGGGGTTGATTAGTCAGGTCCGTTATATCTACGGAATCGAAAGGGTCCAGGGAAGCCGAAGTTATCAAAAGCTTGGATGTTCCTATTCGTCTTTATGTTTGTCAAGGCTATTCACATCGAACTCGTGACTGATATGACCACAGCGTAGAGGATGTCCAGTCAAAATTCATTGCGACAACGGGTCAAACTTTGTGCGCAGTAAACAAGAATCTTAGCAAATTATTTGACTTCTTTAAATCTGAAAATCAAAATAAGCTAATCCCATTTTTCTTATCTCCTCAGAAAATCGAATATACATTCAATTCAGATCAAGGACCATATTTCGGGGGGACTTTGGAAATCTAATATTAAATCGGTAAAGCAGCATATGAAAAGGTCTATTGGTTCAACATCTCTAACTCATGAAGAAGCTGAAACCAAGTTAATTCAAATCGAGCGCATTTTGGATTCTAAGCCGCTCTGCGCAATTTCCGAAGATGTCTCGAGTTAAGATGCGTTAACTCCATCGCATTTTTTAATTGGAGAACTAATTACAGTCACTCCCGAGCCAGATTTGTTACACATAAATCAATCGCGCCTTTCGATGTGGCAAAACGTTATTATCTATAAGAGATTATCTATGCACACTAAATCAACGAGCAAAATGGCAGCACAGATTTACAAACATCAAAGCTGGTCAACTGGCGCTAATACGAGACGGCGACGTTCCAAAATCTTGCTGCGTTTACTGCGAGGTATATTACTTAATTGCATTAAGGATCAGACAACTTGTAGTTCGTGTTGTCACACTCAAATTGAAACGTAGAGAATTCACTAGACCAATAGTGAAAATAGTTCCATTACCAAAAAACGAACAAACACAAACACAACATCAGAATCCAACACAACAACAATAAAACTATGTACATTCAGTAAGAATACGTTTCCTTTGACACACATATAGTATTATTTATATTATTGAATTATACGGAGTGAGGAAAAAGTATGAAAACCCCTAGAAATCTTGTGGAGTTCGGTCAAGAAACAAAAAATACCGACGTTAAATCTTAAGCAATTTTCAACAAGGAATTCTATGGGGACCTTGGATTTGACCTTGAATCTCAACTTCAAGGTCATTTTGAGGTCAACTTTGGTTTTTAAAATGGGAACCCCCATTTGAAACAATCAGTTTTATCTAAATCATCGGATCGCATCTCTAAAATGTGATTATAACTAAAAGTGACAGTGAAAATAAGTAAAAGTATAATATAGTGAGTGAATAAACTGAAAGTGGCACTGCAAGCAAAGTTGGAAGCTCTATAAAAAGATGACAAATAAACCGGACGACCAGATTGCAATAGTATGCAGAAATCTAGTTCAGAACTTCCAAAATAAGAAACTCTCTTCAATGACAGTGGAAATTCAATGAAATCCACTAGCATTAATAGACTCAGGCCACAAAAAGGAATAACGAGACAGAAGGTAGCGACGAAAGCACAGCTAAGGATCAGAGAGTAGAGGCTTTCGTGATAGAAGCCTGCTATATGGAAGGCTCCTCAAAAGTTATTGTTAAATTTTGTAAGGGAAAATAATATTATTTAAAGCAGTGCACCATACGTATCCGTATGCCATATCCACCGCTTGAAGTAGAACAATACATAAATTAAGTAACGGGAATCCGGTGACTTTCAAGAAAATTAGGGTATGGAGTTAGATGCACAAACAGTTACGCTGCAGAAGGAAGAAGACGTGAAAGAATTTACCGAACTAAAACATAAGCCATTATAAGGTACTGTGAGAAAATCTAAGACATATAAATATGATCCAATGTACAAGATGCCAAAGATAGCATAAGGATACAGCAAATTGAAATATTAGGTAGTTCCGAAATAAATTCAAAGTATAATGTTTTGTCTATCTTATACCTGCCAATTTTGTGACAACCAGTTATTGTTAAAAAACATTTTTTCAGCAAACCTTTCTCTATGTAAGCCACTTAGTTACTTTTTATTTAGTTCTAGCCTAACGTTGTTAATGTATGTAGCTGCCAAAGCGAACGATGGAGAAACGCCACTTTCATCCGATTTTTCTTTACGAGTTCTAATTTGAAACTAATGCTCCCAAAACGACGAATAAAATCAACACCGCGTTCGACCGAGGATCGGTCACGGATCGCACCATTCGATGCTGGTTCGAAAAGCTTCGTAACGGAGATGACTCTCTCGAAGAACAGGAAGGTGGAGGTCGGAAAGAGTCTTTTGACGATACCGCTCTGAAGACAATGGTGGAACGTGACCCCCATGTAACGGTCCGAGAGCTTGCGGAAGGATTGTTTATTGGCATCGCAATCGTTTTCCGTTATCTGAACGACATTGGAAGGATGCGGATACGAGATCAGCTCCGCGTTGCTTCTACGCAACAGAAACACCCCTTTTATCAGTGGCTCCTGTACGACAATCATAAACGATCGACACAGTGGTTGGACTGAGATGAGGTTCGCTTACTACTATTAGGTGAATCCGCTCCATGCTGGAACATCGCGAGAATTACATGCAGATTAGGTGGCGTGTCAGTAATCGTCAGAGCTGTTCCCAAGGAGGCGTACTGTCTCCTCTTTTATGATCATTTGTTACTGACACAATACTGTTCCTTCTGAGTAGCATGGCTTTGATGTCCAGGACTAGTTTGATGGCAATGGTGTGACCAGGAAGGACTCAGTGTCAATCCAAATAAAACTGTTATTGTCCCTTTTACGAGGAGGAAAACGCTCTCGCTTATAGCTCCATCGTTAAACGGTACTATTGTTCTTTTTTCCAAAGAGGTTAAATATCTAGGGGTCGTCCTAGATCAAAAACTGAACTATAGAAACAACGTTTACTGAAAGTTTAAAATAGAGTCACCAAGGCTTTTTGGGCCTGTCAGAGACTCTACGGACATACTTGGGAACTACAACCAAAAATGATCTACTGGTAATTTCTAACAATCATTAGGCCTATGGTTACCTACTCGTCGGTAATATGGTGGCCTAAAACTGAACAGAGAACAGCACAAACTTTATTGAATAAGGTTCAGTGTATAGCCTGCATCGGTATTCCGGTCTCAATCAAAAGATGTACAACCGCAGCAATGCAAGGACCTGTAGCGGTACACTCATGCTTCCTTTACAGCTACTGACGCAAGCATCGACCAACCACATTCTCTTCCATTACCTCTGTCTCGGCACAGCGCCTCTATTAATGTCCAGTGGATGGGACATTTCAATTGAGTGACCGCCATCTCTGTTTAGCTGATCTGAACACAGACAGACCGAAACCAACCATGTTTCGCAGGACCGGGAAAATGACTTGCGGGAGAGTCCTGTAGCGGCTCACTCATGCGTGCTCCGCCACAAAGTATCACTCACATACATTGGCGTCTGAGTTTACCCAACCACTAATACAACGTCTTTACGCCGCTCAACGTTGACATTACCATTTGGGAACGCACTCATTCAACCAATGAACTACCGTCTCTTCCACATGAAGAGACAACAAACCAAAATAAAATTATTTTTTTTTTAACTTCAGTCTGCTCTCGATCGTCGATGCGGTGACATGCTGCCCACCTCGCGCAAGGTTTAAAATAGCACAAATGGTGGTGAAAGACAATAAATTAAAAATATGATAAATAAATAAATTAAAATAAATTTTTATAAACAAATTAAAATTAATAAAATTTATTAAAATAATTGGTGTACATTTTATTTATTTTGTGAAATTTACACACTCCTAGGACTAACTCCGTTGCATTTCCATGTTAAGAATGATGCTGCTATTATGGCGGTTTACAGATGAATCGAAAATGGAAGAGGGGGCGGAGGTAGGAATACACGGGAGTGGGACTGCCCTCTCGAAGTCATTGGGTTTCAACGCTACCGTCTTTCAAGAAGAAGTACATGCTATAGAACTTTGCGCTAGGATAGGCATAGCGAAATATTGCGACAGGCGAAGAAATGTATATCACCTTCGTCAGTCAGGATTAAGGAGTATCCTTGAACTTAGGAAACCTGAGTTGAGGCTGCTTATTAGCTTCCTCACAAGTCACATCCCCTTAAGGTATCACCTTAAGAAAAAGGGGGTAAAGTATGACAGACGGATGCCACTTCTGCGACCTGGAAGCGGAATCAGCGGAACATGTTCTGTGCCATTGCCCAGCCATTTTCCACCAAAGACTGCAACATCTAGGAGGGCGAACAATGAGTCCATAAAATATGCATCATGTACCGGTAGGTAGTATTAACAGGTTAATTAAGAGCCTGAAAATTGACTGGACGGCTAATTGAGTAGGCTTCATGCACAAAAGATCTTTTAGGTCGCAGTGCGAGGTAGCTTGAATAATAATACTACCTCCTGGAAATATTTCAAATTAGACAGTCGTTTTTCGAAAAAGATCGAGAAAAATGATTTTGGACAAAAAAATAAAATTCTTGATTATTTTTCGCCGGATTTCAATAACTTAGGTTCTTGTGGACTGAAGTTAATTTCAATATTTTATTCGGAGTTTAGTGGGTATTCAGTGTACTTTTATTTAAACGAGAACACTCCATTTAAACTTTCTCAATTGTAGACTATCTGATCCGTAAAGTAAATCGTAGAGGAAATCATCTGATTGTGAACAATCGGATAATGTTATAAGAATACCCGAAACTTGTTATTTTTTCCGCAAAAATGGCATAAGCAAACATAACCCGGCGTCTGTATTGTTGTATACTAATCCTCTGTACACATAGCAAAAAAAAAATACAAACAATATGAATTCTATAAATACGCGACAACAATAAAAAATGACTTAAAACTACATTAAACCTTTACACAAAAGATACTTACAAGATTTAAAATCAAGGTGCGGCCGCGAGCGTATCAAAAGGAAACAAAACATAAACACAAATATTTCGAATACTAATAACCTCGAAGCGTAAACAGGTTATCATGGGAATATTTATATTTTTGTGTATATCAAACCCACAGGAACAGCATTATGATGATTTTATAACACTTTAATTATATGAGGCAGCACAGTATAACATGTGTTTATTTATGCTGGTCCTATTAATATTTTCATCTTACATTTAAAATTAAAAAAAAAAAAAGAAACCAACAACTGCTTATTCTACTAAGTCATGCATCATATAATATGACCACCGCACATAATTGTACGTACACAACAACAACAAAAAAAAAAATTTCTTCCAGTTTCTTCATTCAATGGAAAGTACGTACATTCTATGAAACTGCATAAATAAATAAAAATTAATTCTCGCCAACGATTCTCCTATTGTTGTTTATGTATTTTGTTGTTAACAAAAAATATACATATATAATTACAAATGCACTTGTCGTTTTGTTTATAAAAATAAAAATTGTTTTTATTTGCCTCTACAAAAATCCCCCAACGTTAACAAAAATTTGCTTATACCAAGACGCACGATTAAACATTTTTTTGGGCAATTCCTGTAGCACAACAATTTTTTTTTTTTTCGTAATACAATAATTTAGAAATTCATAATATTATTATTTAAAAATAATAAGAATTGAAAGTAAGTAAGTATACAGATTGTTTATTGCAACAATAATAATTAATTTTTGAATTTGTTTCAATTTAAATGAACATTAATTTTCCGGTTATTAATGGTAAATAGTGTAAATACAACAAATTATAATAAATCGCCTTTTGTATTAAGTAATATTGTATAATATTAATGGACTAGTGTATGGAAATTATTTACGATTTAATTAAATTTTGTGTACGAGATTTCAAAATACAGTTTGACTGAATTTGAACACGTTCTGGATGTAATTTGAATTTAAAAGCTTTGTTTTATTACAAGAAATAATTTCAATTTTGAAACCCGTATGTATTGACAAATTTTTACTAAACATCATTTTTCGAAATATCTGTCTACTATAACTAGTTTACATAGCCAATAGTGTTACTAACACATCATGGCATGGGTTCGAGTAAAATTTCGGGTTAACCATAGTTTCAATACAATGTGTCATGGTTAACCATAATTTCAACTCATTTTAATGTAATTCAAGGTATGGTAAGAGTTTTGTGCTCTTTAAACCTTCAAAACATATACAGAAAATTAAGTTTCCAATCCGATTAAGACTGGTATAAAAAACCGAGACTCCCATATTATGTGTGTCAGTAGTATCTATAAACTCGTATTAACCAAAAATTCCATTACACAATCAAGGTATGGCGGTGTATGATGGTTTCAGTAACTTTAGCAAAGGGTTTTATTCAATGGTTAAATTACTCAACAAAGAGCGTTTCCGCCATAATTGTCCCCTTTCTTCATTTGTTTTATAAATAGAAACAGCTGAAATGTTTTAACTAGAACCCATTTTACTGTTTATCTATAAGAGTCTGGGTGAAGATTAGGTATTACCATTGTAATATTTCATCCACCTTTAACATTAACAGGTTTAGGAAATTTGAAAGCATTTGTTCGGAAGATTAAAATGGAATAGTTTTAACCTTTTATGTATAGTACCTAAAAAACTATATAAGACATAATAGTAATCCGGTATTTGGATCTGCAAAGGATTACCAACCAGGTAAAGGTAAACCTCTGGAAGCCTCGTATATTTTTGGATTTACAACAAAGACCTCGGACACACAACATGAAACGTACTCAAAATAAACCGTCTGGAGAGCCTACATCAACTCTTCGAACAAGCAAGCACCCACGTATAAACTCGACCTCACATAGCACTGCAGAAAACATGACTAATCGGTATTGACATCATCGATTATAGTCACTACGGACTAACTCTCTGTCACAGCAATAACATGGATAAACATGAATTTGGCATCGGTTTCTTGATTAGCAACCGATGTTATCAATTTGTGACTGACTTCAAGACTGTCAGGAACTGGATTTGTACACTCAGGTTTCAAATTGTTTTGGGTGAGTTCAATACTCAAATTGGCAGTGCAAACAACGGGACACGCAACGGGATACATGGTCATCACGAGAAAGGGACGCGAGGAGATTTCATTCCAGGAGATATGAAACCGTGAATGAGTTCAAATATCAATGATCACTGATCACTCTGCAACACTAAGTTTCTGCAGGCATTTCATAGAAGATCGCAGGCATGGCATATAACCGATTCGGAAGGAACTTGGCTATTTCTTAACCAATTAAGATGAAATTTGGCACGTGTGACGGAAATGGGATTATAAAATGACTTTTACATAAAGTTCTGGAAAATGGCTGGTTAGGAATGAACTTCTAACATGATATTTAGGAAGAAATTTTAAAAATTGGCCAATTAAGGGTTTGGCCGTTTCTAGCCGATTATGATGAAATTCAGCAAGCACAACGAAAATAGGATTCTAAAATGATTTTTAATGTCGTTCTGGAATAAGATCAATTAGGAACTCAGTTGTTTATTTACCGATTTCATATCACATTTATCGAGGTTAATCACAATCGGTTTAGAAATAACCGAGTTTCTTCTAAACTGGCCGTATTCCAGAACTTTTTTAAATATCATTTTAGAATCCTGTTTCCGTCGTAAATCGGATTTTATCATAATCGGTTAAGAAACAGCCAAATTCCTCCCTAATTGGCCTGAATTTGACTTGAAAGCGCTACATATGGATAAACTTTTGTACGAAATATTGAAATTTTCTACATTCGGATTTAAGGGACAGTCGGAAGTAATAGAAAGGTAAATCCCCAGTTAGTCTTTTAAGTCTTTTCTGTAATATATTAATCCTATGTAATTTTTGAGTTACAGAATATAAAATAATTAAATCGAAAACTGGGAATTCCCGGCATTTCGGGAAAGCGGATCCCGTTTGAGAAACCCTGATCCGGACATCCAGATTGACGAAAGGACATTTTATTTTTATTTTTTCTGACTCATGAACCTTCATGCATTAAAAAGTACCTTTGATGTAGTACAGATCGCAGCTTATCTTCTAAATAGAATCCTAATCACATCTTAAAAATGGCGAATGGGATGGAAAGAAATCAAATATAAGAATCTTTTGTTATGCAGCATACTACGCCAGTACCGAGTAAAAATTGTGACAAATTTGATCCCAATTTCATATGATCGGATACACGGGAAGCAGATACAAGTTGTGGGATCCGGTACATGAAAATAGTTCGGTGATTAGAATCTTCATATTTGGCCCTTTCTGCAATCGAAGATGATTAAAATAATCAGATGGTATACTTTTGTAAGTAAAGAGAACTTTTGGTGGTGAAACACTATGTATAGTCAAATAGCGAGGCCCCATTATGCAGAAATATTTGCTCCGGTTGCAAGAACAACGACGTGGAGAACCGCACTCTTAATGGTAAACATGGAAATCAGAGAAAATTTATTTCTAAATCCCGGATGGTTACACCGAGCAGGAAAATTGCAAAAACAACGAATGCGAATATTTCACCCCTTTATGAACTGAAGCAATCGACCAGAAAGTGGATTCTCCATTTGAGGAATTCGAATCTCCGCTTCATTTTCACAGGGCAGAGCCTGATCATTGTTTCTAAAACAAACATCACTATGTCTAAAACAAGGGATCAGCATAAAGCTTTAATGTATGTGAAGCTTGGAATGCGCCATTTTACATATAACGTGTGCATCCGTTATCAAAACTACCCATCTGAGGGTGCGTTGAAAATAATTAAGCGACCCAACTGATAGTCGTTCAATTCACAAATACTATACCTCATACAGTCAACCAAAGAGCAGGCTATGGTATCATCTCCATAATGAGGCAGATTACAAGGTCCTTCGTGTGCAGCTTGCGAAGCAGTTTGGCTGAGGTAACTTTTGGAATGAGTTAAAGTTTCTCTTCGACCATTTATTATAAGAGAAGTATTGCGGTTACGAAATTCCTGCAGATCTTACAGAAAGTAAATGAAAAAATCATCTTATCCAACAGTTTCTGAATAACTGCGCCTTCAGTAATTTGAGAGGGATTTACCTGGGCAATATGTTTGCTCTTGCATCTTTTGAAAATAGCATCGAATTGTTCACGCGCTCTGTTATAAAAAAATTGAGGTGTGGCCCACATATGACTTTCTTTTACCAACTTGGAATTTTGTGAAACTTGTTGAAAATAAGAAATTAGTTAGTAAAATAAAGTTTAATAATCATGAATATTTTCGACCTTATGATTGTTGGGGATTGATCCGTTTTGGGGTCCCCTGAATTCGAAAAATTAAATTTCGAAGTGGTGCTTATCTGTTCTGTATCCTCTCTACAGCACAGATGATTTAACCAATCGAACTGAAACTTTATATTTAACCTTTTTCCCGTCCACCAGAAAACATATTTTGCAAATATCCCAAAAGAATATAAAATTTACAGAAAAACTATTAAGCACAAAATATTCTAAAGTAAGTTTATAAGAAATTTGCTCAATAATTTTCTCAAAATTCTCTGTGATGTTAAGTGGAATGCCTTAACGTAGTTGACTTTATTGGGAACCTTGATGTTTCAGAACAAGCCCAGTTTACTAACATCTTTGTTGTTCGCAGACATTATTATTATAAAGGAATACGAGTAAAGTGGAAAATGTCAGATCGCCTCAAGGTTTCTCTAAAATTAAAAGTTAAAACAGCAACAATTCATTATTCGGCATTACAGAGACCTCGTAGGTGCAAGATACCTGTGTCAGTTGTCAGTGTGGTAATAGATAACAGATTAATTAAACAGAACGTAAACCGTCAAATACTAGATTATCGAATGGCTATTAATTTTCAGATCAAAAGACGAGTCCGTATACCTATACTGGCACAGCCTTCACCTCACAAACCACTGGAATTAAATTAGAAATTTCTAAGTTTTAAATAATAAACTTCGCCAAAATTCAAAATTTGCAAAAAGTTAAAATACTCCAAATTATTAGTAATACTAAAATGGACCTGAGAAATTGATTCCAATTTAAGTAAAAAATTCGATTTACCGAAATTTAAAATTTATAAAATTCAGATAAAATAGCGCAATTCCATATTTCAACAAATGCACATATTCAAATACACCATGTGAAAATTTAAGACCCTGAAAATTCTTCGTTTAAAAATCCTAAATCTCATCAAATATTTTATAAAATTTGGTGAAATCTATTAAAACTTTACCAATTCATCACCTTATTCTCTGATAACAAAGTCGTACTCTCCCGAATCGCGTAATCCTTGGCTTACCTGTAAATAAAATAAATAAAAGATGTTATCAGTTCAAATATTAAAAAGGGAGGTTAGTATTAGAGAAACCTGAATATCAACAATCACCATTCAAAATATAAAACATTCAAATATGAATCACAAATCATTGGAACATCACCTCAATGACATCGCTACAACCAAATTCATTTGTCATATTCATATATACACAGTTCAAAAACATTCAAAACAGCAACCCTCACTCAATGTCACCGAACGGTGTTAAAAACCTACACAAATATTATTTTTTTTCGCAATACTGATAAAAATAAATCAGTTCAATGCTCGCCTAAAGTTTAACCAAATAAAATTCCATTGAAGGTTGCTCTCGTGGCCACCTCACTTAATTGTGTAATATTTACAAAGTGTCCCATATCAACTCGTACATATGCGATTACGTTATATTTATCCATAAGTTTTGTAAACATTTACCGAACCCGCTTAATATTAGATAAGATGAGTACGAATTTTATCAATATGACCTTGTTCGAAACACAAAACTAATTATTAAAATGTTAAACCTTGAAATAGTTGAACCATATGTTATCGATAATTTTTTTAATGTGACAGCCAATTATTGATATGATTCATGTAGTAAACATCGTGTAATCGCGCCGCTTGTATTTTACAAATTGACGACACGAAATTAAAAGAGAAAATTACAACAAATACAAATGTACATATAAACATTTGCATTTCCGGAATGTTTTTAGTATTAAATAGTACGCCAATGGAAGACAAGATTTTTATTACAGGTTAAACGTAATTAATATACTTTTAAATATGTCGATAATAAAGACGTAAAGTAACAAAAGAAGTGAAAATCTTATTAAAAAATGTGGCTATTGTTTTAAGACGCGCTTAAAATTACCTAACGACAAAATATAATTTCACACTGCATATGTACATACACACAAAACAAGCAACTGTCTTTTCGATTTTTAGTTTTCCTTTCATTCCATTCATACAAAACTCAGAACTCTGTATACCTATATGGTAATATCAACCAACCAAAAATTTAAGAAGCTACTTTCAATTATTTCACACGCTCAAACGTAAATGTAGTGTAAAAGTCAACAACAAAAATATAAAAATTCTAAGATGCAATTTTCCAGACGAATAATTTTATGTTCTCATCATCATTTTGGTATGTTTGATTCATATTTTCTTACACAGAGGTAAATATTAAGAAATTGACTTAATCGGTATAAAGAAATGTGCGCGCTCATTTTATAGTCTTTTGTCTATTGTGGATATTTCATTGTCAACCGCGCCATGAATAAGACACAATACGAAGAAACCATCGTTTTCGTATGGTACCTATGTATATTAGCATAAATGAATGTTGAATATTTATATGATTTGTGTCTTGTATAGTTATGACGTGTTTTGTTTTTGCTCAATGAATGATTCATCTTATTTGTGTTTTGTTTTGTACGATTTGATGTTTTGGGTTAATGATTTGTATTTTTTTTTTCGTTCAATACGCTAATAAAATTTAAATTTGACCTCCATTCCAAGTAATTAAAATTTACCTTACTTCACATCTGTGTACTGATTAGTTGAACTAATTATTAATTTAAAACTAATTAACGACCGCGAATTACGTAATATTTAGAGATGCAGGAATAAACTCAAAATCAAACTCTATCTTTTTTGTTTTTTTTTCTTTCTGAAAAACGCTTTCAAGTTCTAAATTTCAATTTCTGAAGGAGCTTTCGGAACCCAAGGAACTTACTCTCAAAAATAAATGACGCACTAATTTTAAAAACAATAAGCAATGATACCAAGCGGAAGCAAAATAGGAGACCTATCTAATTGAAAGTCGAGCAAAGCTTACTAGTTAGCTAGTGTTTTCTAAAAATGCTACACTTCACTTTGCTTTAGCTAATGAAACTGCAATCCACTACTTGTGTCAGGGTTAAGTCCTTAACAGCTTTCTTACCAATATTGGCGGATAAGGTAGCAGCTGGTTCATGACTAACAACTTCATGATTAACTACACGCTATAGTCGAACATTTAAAAAAAATAAACTTCCGGAACGTTTGATTAAATATTTTGGAATTGGGAAAACGCCCCTTTCAGCAAAAAAAGAGTTGGCAGCTGAAATATGTTATCTGTAGGCCAAACAAATAAAGATTAGTGTTGTTGATCTACATTAATAAATGAATAGTTCTTTGAGAAATAATATCACATTGCTTCAAAAGATTTTCTAAAGTTGTATTCAACGTAATAACACAGATAAGAATACAGTATTCTTATCTGTGGTAATAATATAATTTATTTAAGAAAACAAAATGTTAATATTATGTTTGGCCTACGGATATTTTGACAATTTACCTCGTTTGACGTTTAAGGAAAACAGACGCGAACAATTCGGTCGGTTTATCGGTGAAACTCGCCACACGTACAATAAAAAACTGACTTTATATTAAAATTCTTGATTGAAAAGCTGTGCATTAAAATTAACAACGAAGTGAGGTTAGGTCATCGCTAAAAAAAAAAATCGTGAAACATTTGAGGGTGAATACGGAGTACGGTTTCAATTCATTATTTTGAAGGCCAAATTTTAGCTTTCGGTCGACTAGATATGTAATATGTTTTAAAATAAAGTCGCTATTCCATTGCGAAACAAGTTTTGTAATTAACACTTAATTTTTTTTAAATAATTGTTGGTTATGTTTTTGTTTGCTGTCAAAATTTCCCCTTCTTGATATAAAATAAAATGAAAAATTTCATCTTTGTCACTCTAATGGAATTTTGTTTTTGGTTTTCTTTCTTTTTGCCTAGAAGTCAAATAATTTTTCATAATGGAATAGCGGCTTAACATCAAAAATTGGAAATGTCGTATGGCAATAATGCCTATATAAACTTTACATAAGGATTCCAATATTTTATTTAATTGAAACAACGAACTCATCTAAATTCGAATATTCGAAGTACTGCAGCAATCCATCTACTTAATTCGAAAAATAACGTTTCGCTCCAGTTAAATTTTGTTTCTTTATGTACCGATTGCAATTTTCTTAACAGCTTAATACATTTATTAATGAATTATTAATTATTAATTAATTAATAAAAAAATATTCAAATTATTATTTTTAAGCCAATTGTTATAATTTGAGGTGAGTTATTTTAATTTTAATTAAATGGAAACCATAAATTTCACTTTCACAGACGATGAATGGAGATGAAGGGTTATCAATGGGATTCGGTAAACGGACTTGAACTGAAACTTGAAGCTCAAAGCCAAAGCTCTGCCCGGAACTGGAGGCAGTAGAAAGCAGTGTGTAGCCAAACACCTCGTGATGAATTGATGTTCTGAGGGCGCAAAGCAAAATTCGCTTCGGTGGCAATTAAAATCGTGAATTTGCCTGGTGGAGGACCGTATATTTTCAAAGTTCAGGGACAAATATATCACCGAATGGTATGATTAGTAGCGCTAACCATGTGACTGCAGCGACAATTTTTGTAAGGTTTGAAATATTTTCAACAAGAAAATAGCTCCATATTTATTAAAGTGCTAATTTTTTAAATTAAAAATTTAAAGGGCTCAAACCTCGTGAGATGATTAGAACTTCGGTCTTGAAAATTAATTCAACTCACATTGATTGGGACCCTAACTGAATCAATTTCAAATCAACCCTTAACCTTACCCAAAATCAACCCTTAAATAATTCCCCAACCGAACAATTCACTTAACTCCAATGCAAGCTAACTAAACCCTAACTCAACTTCAACTCAACTTAGCTCGAACCAAGTCTCGACCATCTGACCAACTCCACACTTAATGGCCAATCCAATCTCAAAATCAACTCGATTCGAAAACTACAAGCGTTTATAAACTTAACTCAATCTAACCTCCCACTAAACCCTAAACTCGACCAGAAATTAATCCCTAACCGGACTTCTCACTTAAATTTAACCCAAATTAAACTCAAAATATTCTCACCATTTAAAATGATTTTTGGATAAATTGTTGGAATATGGCCAACTAGCTTGTAACTTGGCTATTTCTTAACCGATTATGATGAAATTTAATAGGTATGGTGGAAATGCCATTAGCCTGTAACTTGGCTATTTCCTTACCAATTATAATCAAATTGGACAGGCAAAATGATTGTCAGATGAAATTTATGGAACTTGGTTATATCTCAACCGATTTTAATGAAATTCGACAGGTACGATGGGATTGTGATTGTTAAATGTTTTTCAGGTAAAGTTCTGGAAGATAGAAGATCGGGAAGTAAGTTGGCTATTTATTTACTCGGAAAATTAAATAAACATAAATTAGCTGTAAATTCCCTCAATTTTCCAGAACATGTCCTCATTTTCCAGAATATTGCCCCTTTTGCCCTAATATGTATTTAGAAAAGAGCACAAAATCCCCCTTTTCCAAAATATTTTTAAACAATTTCTCCCCGCTTTTTCCAGAATATATCCCGGCTCTTTTCCAGAATCTTTTGGCTGGAAAACGAAAATTTAAATTTAAAATTATCTGAAAATGGAAATTTGATATTAAAATTAGAATGGAAATGTCAATTTGCTTGCACCATTATCATCACTGTTCATCATGCATTACCGTGATTGTTTGGGACAAACGCTATTTTCATATCGGTGGAGAAAAGGTTGATTCTGGTTGTGGTATTATTAAACGACGGGAACATGGTCTATATTAAATTGTACCGATTGTCGGAAATACACATGATCTTTCCTGTTAAACTAACCGGCCAATGCTGGACAACACGCACGGGTTGTTCTATCTCTTAATTCTGGGGTGATCTAAATGGAGCCATGTTTCATCACTGGTAACAATGTGTCTTAACATTTCGTTTTTTCCACTGTAAAGTCGATGTTGCGAGAGACGATGAAATACAGGACGACCACAAACAAAGATGAAGTGCGACCTGCATTCGGAGAGAACGTGTTTCAATTAAAGTTCCACCATTGTTGATAGACTCGAAAGTTATTAGCCAGTACTCAGGAAATGGATGCAGTTTTAAATCCGCCAGACGTGAGAAATATGACAATTTTAAGAAATGTTTGTTGGAGGTAGTCGGAGTTTCCGAGCAATAAAGGATAAGGAAGCTCCTGTGGGATGCTGAACTGGGTGATTGGAAACTTTCACATCTATTGATTGAATTAACGAAGCTAGGAGACGCAACAATTGGTGAAGATTTTCATAGAAATGTCTGGTTAGAACGATTTCACAACAGATTCGGGAAAATGTGTCAAATTTGTTGACAAGCGAAAAGCTGACACAAATGGTATTACACTGGAAAAACTTCGGTGAACCCACCCACAATTACCGTACGCTAAAAACCGCCAGCAGCAATGAAATTATATTCAATACAACAAAAGGAACTAAAAGACTGACCCCTTTTTTGATATTAAGAAGGAATTTCACCTTGGACTTCATAATAGTTGATGTCAATTAATCAATCATCGGAGCTGTTTTTTGCACCATTTTGAACGACTTCGCCATAATCAACGACCTGACCAAATTCTCATCAGTCATGACGTTCAGCAAACAAGAAATGAGCAACTTTTGAAAATTTCGCTGGTAATTCTGACTTTGCAGATTTACTGCAGAATTTCACTTAGTTATCATTTTCTCGAATCTACAAAAGTACAAAGTTTGCTAAACGACAAAAGCTCAACCTAACCATTGTTACCCGAAAAACTAAATACAGCACAAGACGAATTTCAATTTCTTTGGATTAGGAAATATTCCTTCCTTCGAAGAGTAATACTTCATTAAGTCTGCTTCATAAGTGACTTAAGTAGAAACCGAATTCATCACGACTGTAGAATGAAGAATTAGGTATTTATATTGGATATACATAAGCCACTGATTTTTACGTTTTGTCAAAAACTTGAAGGAGCCTCGCCGCGACAAAATCGACACATCTATTATTGTTTATTAGGCAATTTACAACGAAAATTTTGAACGTAGTCGGTAAAGACAAAGCAGTCACAGATCTACCTTCTAGAATTGAAATCATTGGTATCAACTACATTATCAGCTTTCATGAGATGCCCAAGGAGCAAAAAGATAATGCCAAACTAAGAGCCTTATTGAATCAAATTATGTGTTAAATATTTTGTAATCTCTCCTTTTCTGAAAAACCATCGAGAATCACAGATTAGGGTCGATCATTCGCCGTAGTTGAATCAGAAACGCAATCAAAAGTCATCAAACAAATGACTGGGTCGACGTACTGCCCACAGTTTTGCTGGGATTATTCGACACAATTAGGCGAATTCCTCCATGGAATGACCATTCCAACCAAATTACGAAGGTTACGGGGATAGTGGATACAGGTATCTCCATAATAATTTATATTCATAAAAATTGAATTTCAATTCATAAAAATGGCAATACTTACTTACCGGAAAATCATAAATACCGAACACTTAGTGTGCTCCTAAAAAATAGTTTATCACTATCAAATCGCAAACAGATTGATTTACTTAGTAATTAAAAGGAAGTTTAAGACAAATGTTAAAACAGCAATAGCTCGATTAAATATAAATGTTTTATTGGCAAAGATGCTGTCAGATTTTCGAAAATTGTTCCTCTTTAAAATAGTGTAACTGAGTACTTGATGGTCGTCTTCTTTTTTGTATTGCACATCAATTTTGAATAATCATTTGCCTTAAGCTTCCCGTTAATTACTAAGTAAACCAGCCTTGTCCGCGATTTGATGGTGATAAATTATTTTATATATCGCTAGTATTTCCTAAGAAGTGTCGAAGTATTACTAGCTCGCAATCCGTAAATATTGTTTGTCTCCATAGGTATTGAATTATTGAAATGTCAAACTGTCAATCATTTTTGGTACGTTCGTTCGATGTACTATTATATAAACTAATGTGTAATACAGGCTTTATAAAGTTACTCTTAAACACTGCATACTGAAATATTTTTGACATAATAAAAAAACTTACTTCCGTTTAGTTCTTCATATAAGTCAGACGTATTTTTTATCGTGGAGATTTTTATCGTGGTACATCTTGTGAAATCACAATTTTAAATATTAATAGGTTATGGGCCCAGGCATCGCATTCTAAGCGAATATCTGTAATTGCAAAAATATAAAAAAAAGGCATCGAAGAATACTTTCTACGACGAAAAGAAAAGTGCAGTCATTTATTTTATATTGAACAAACGCATTACGATTAGCGTTATATCTAGCAAATATGGTGGACAAAATAGATGTTGTGAATATTAACAAGTTTGACGGTAGAAATTATCGACGATGGAAGTTCCAAATAACGTGTGCATTGCGAGCAAAAGGACTACAAGATATTGTGAATGGTGACGAAGTACAGCCAGATAAAACAATAATACAGGAACACAAAAAATGGATTAAGGATGACGCGAACGCGTTCACCTTAGCCTCCGCAATGGCTCTTGATCAAATCACGTTGGTGGAAAATTGCAAGTCGTCAAGTGAGATAATCATCAAGTTAGATTCCATTTACGAACAAAAGACGGAAATGAACAAAATGTTAGTGCATGAGCGATTCCATCAATATAAAATGATTTCAAGAGATACCTTACCCCAGCACCTCGCAAAGGTAGAAAATTTGGCACAACAAATTAAAGAAACAGGAGAAGAAGTCAGTGATGTAGCGATTATCACAAAAATACTCGGAAGCTTGCCTCAAAAGTACAGAAATTTAAGACAAGGTTGGATATCGATGGATGAGGCAAAGCAAACGATAGCTAACCTTAGAGCACGTCTTTTGGACGAAGAAGCCAGTCTCATGTCATATGAAGAATCAGACTTGGCATTGCTAGTAACCAAGGCAGGATACAGTAGTTCATCAATTCAACGGAATTCAATCGAAGGAAAAAGTAATCGACCTCGAGTAACATGCTATAATTGCCAAAAGAAGGGGCATTTCGCTAGTCAACGTCGGGCTCCAACGAAAAATCGAGGAGAAAAGAAATATGATGATTCGAAAGAAAATAAACATTCACAATCAAATGTCACAGCTTTTTCGATTGTTGAAGATAGCTTGTTACTAACATCAACGATTGACGACGATTCGTGAATATTTTTCGACGAAACGTGAATATTTTTCAATTTTTAAAATCATGGATGATCACGTCAGTAAAACTTGGAAATAATCAAGGTCTAGTTGTCAAAGGAAAGGTACCGCAAAAATTCAAAAACTTATCGGAGAAAAGTGGCACGAATCAACAATAACAAATGTTTTATACGTACCGGATCTCAAGAAAAATTGGTTCACCGAAGGTGTAATAACGGCGAAAGGCACGAAGATTATCAAAGAAGACAACCATGCTGAAGTTTACGAAAACAGCAATGTAGTAGCCTGCGCAATTCGAGAATCAAACGATATACCGATTGTTATTTCAAACAATCACTGTCTCTGAAGCGAACGCAACGACCAGTGTAGATATAAAATTATGGCACGAGAGACTTGGACATATTAACAAGCAAGCGATAAAGAAATGGTAACCAAGGGAGACATTAAGAATGTCAGTATTGACAACATCAACAAATTTTTCTGTGAAGCATGTGTCTATGGAAAAGGTCACAAGTTACCATTTAAAACAGTAGTAAACAGAAAAACCAAACCCAGTGAGTTTATACACGGTGACATATATGGTCCCATGTCTCAACCATCAGTCAGTGGTATGAGATATTTCATTCTTTTCAAAGATGACAACTCCGGTTATCGTGTCGTTTACTTCATTAAACATAAATCAGATGCTTTTGACTCTTTCAAAGATTTTTTCAATCACTCACGCAACAAGCTCGGGTCGCCACCAAAGGTCTTACACGTTGATAACGGAACCGAATACTGTAACAACATTTTCAAGGAGTATCTCTCGAAAAATGGAATATCTTTGGAAACAACAGCTCCCTATACACCCGAACAGAATGGGAGAGCGGAACGAGACATGAGAACTATCGTGGCGAGTGCACGATCGATGATATATGCAAAGGATGTTCCAATTAATTTGTGGAGTGAAGCTATCAACACAGCAGTGTATATTCTAAATCGCACTCCAACCACTCAAACACCCGATTCAACCCCATACCAATTATGGATAGGTAAAAGCCTATATTGGACCATACAAAAATTTTTGGATGTGAGGCGTACATGCACATTCCAAAAGATCTTCGTACAAAACTGGATCCAAAGTGCAAGAAACTAATGTTTGTTGGTTGCGACGGAAATTCTACGAATTATCGCCTTTATGATGAAGAATCCGGAAAAATCAAAGTTTCTCGCAACGTTATTTTCAACGAAAATGCAGCTGTTCGTTTTCCAAGAAGAAATACGGTTGAGATATAAATAATAGAAGACAACACTGATGATGGTTGTACTCAATCAAATGAACACGAAAACCAAACAGAAAATCTTGAATCTGAAAATAATAGAACTGAAGGAATTCAAGACATAGAAGATGATTTAGAGAAACAAGAAGCAACAACACAGCAGTCAATAAATAGTCAAGTCAATGCTGATTATAAGTTACGCAATCGCGACAAAATCAGAATGTCTGCACAATACGACTACGAGGCGAATTTTGCTGAAGCTGACATTTCTGAGACGTATGAGGAAGCGATATCATGTACAGAAGTGATAAATTGGACGCAGTTAATACAGGAAGAATTAGATGCACTCGAAAAGAACAACAATTGGGAGGTTGTTAAGTTACCACCCGGTAGAAGTACTATTGAATCAAAATGGGTTTTCAAAGTTAAAAGAAATCCGAATGGAGTTGTTGTTCGGTACAAATCAAGACTTTGTGCAAAAGGGTATGCACAAAAACAGGGCATCGACTACAATGAAACATTTGCGCCGACAACACGTTTTGACTCAATTAGGATTCTTCTCTCCGTTGCAGCAAGAAATAATTTTGAGATAATGCAGTTCGATCTAAAAACAACGTTCCTATACGGCAATTTGCAAGAAGACATTTATTTGACCCCACCAGACGGGACGAACATCAGTTCGAACATGGTATGTAAGTTAAAAAAATCATTGTACGGCTTAAAAGAAGCTTCGCACTGTTGGAATACAACATTTCACAGTTTTTTGAACAAGTACGGATTCGTACAAAATAATGCTGATAATTGTGTCTATCGAGGACAATTCAATAATGTGAAAGTACTATTAATACTATATGTTGATGATGGATTAGTCATGGCTGAAACCAAAGAGGCACTGAAAATAGTACTTCATCATCTACAAGCGACCTTCGAGGTTAAAATAAACGAACCGGATAATTTTGTTGGACTGAAAATTGAACGAAATCGTGAAAAACGATCCATTTTTATTCATCAAACAGACTATATAAATCAAATTATAAAACGATTTAACCTTGAAACAGCAAATCCTATAAGCATTCCGGCTGATCCACAGATACATCTCAATTCAACAGACAATAGTCAAGAATCAAAAGAAAAATCTTTTCTGTATCGAGAAGCCGTCGGTTGTCTAATATTTGCCGCAATAGTCAGTCGACCAGACATCTCCTTTGCAGTGGGAGTTGTCAGCAGATTCCTGTCAAAGCACACGGATGCCCATTGGAATGCAGTAAAAAGAATAATTAAATATTTAATTGGCACAAATAATCGAGGAATTGAATACAAACATTCAATCAATGCTGAACAACTTGTTGGATATTCAGACTCGGACTATGCAAATGACATCGATACACGAAGATCAACCTCTGGATATATTTTCATGCTCAATGGTAGACCGATAACATGGAACAGTCAACGACAACATTCAGTCGCACTATCAACGACCGAGGCTGAATATATGGCTGGATGTGCAGCAGTTAAAGAAGTGACTTGGTTGCATCAGTTGTTAAAAGACATCGGTGAAGAAGTGAATGGTCCCTCCACACTATTTATAGACAATCAAAGGGCAATTCGATTGATTCATAATCCAGAGTTCCACAAACGAACCAAGCATATCGATATTCGATATCACTTCATCAGAGAGAAACTGAAACAAGGAGAAATTTATGTACAATAAAAATGTACTAAAGATCAATTGGCCGATATCTTCACTAAACCACTACCCTCGGATAGATTCAAAACTCTACGAGACTCTATTTCGACGATTAAGATTTAAAAGATTTGCAATGTATTCAATTCAAATAACTCAAAATTATATTTTTTTGACGAGTTCTCATTTAGACCTTTGTGAAGTTGGCCCAAAATTCTATCCCAAAAAATTTGAATTTTAAGCACTGGCAATACCATTATACATGTTATGATATAAGGAAAGCTATCACGATAGAAAAAATAAAATTTATGAATAATGTAGTACTACATAATATAACATTAAAAAAAATATGAAATCAATTACAAACATATAATACGAAAACAGAAAATCAGAAAAATATCAATTTGTACTCGAAATATAACTGAACTATAATGTAAAATAAATTTTTATTATTTATTTCTGTTTAATTTCCAAAGAGATTAAATTAAAAATTTGTAAAGTTAGGTTTGCGTACTCGAAATATACCTGAACTATAATGTAAAATAAATTTTTATTATTTATTTCTGTTTAATTTCCAAAGAGATTAAATTAAAAATTTGTAAAGTTAGGTTTGCGTGCAAAAAAACAAGCAAAATCTCATTGGGATCTCATAGCCAGAATGGCCCATATAAATAGTCCAATCAAGAAATGTCACTTCGTCGTAATATATTTTGGAAGTAAGGGTGTTGAACATCAGTCTAGCTATGATTTCTAATAGATCTGATCTTTACCGTTATGGTTCTAACGAATCAGACCAATGTCATTGGGATTTCATAGCCAGAATGGCCCATATACCTAGTCTCATCAAGAAATGTAAATTCTTCGTCATATAACTCGACAGTAAGAGTGTTGAACATCGATCAGACTATGATTTTCTAATAGATCTGATCTTTACCGTCATGGTTCCAACGGATCAGACCAATGTCATTGGGATCTCATAGCCAGAATGGCCCATATAGTTAGTCCAGCCATGAAATGTTAATTCATCGTCATAGCAGTCTCGAGATAGCAGTAATCAACAATCTTCTAAAATGATTTTATAAATTATCAATTATTTAACTAAATTGTTCTCAGAAGATGCCATGAATGGCCAGAATGGCCCATATAGATAGTCCCGTAAAGGAATGTCACTTCATCGTAATATATCTCAAAAGTAAGGGTGTTGAAGAATGGCCCATATATATAGTCCCATCAAGAAATGTCACTTCATCGTCATATATCTCGGAAGTTAGGGTGTTGAACATCAGTCTAGCTATGATTTTCTAATAGACCTGATCTTTACCTTCGTGGTTTCAACGAATCAGACCAATGTCATTGGGATTTCATAGCCAGAATGGCCCATACAGATAGTCCTGTCAAGAAATGTCAATTCTTCGTCATATATCTCAAAAGTTAGGGTGTTGAACATCGATCAGACTATGATTTTCTAATAGATCTTATCTTTATCTTTGTGGTTCCAATGAATCAGACCAATGTCATTGGGATTTCATAGCCAGAATGGCCCATATACATAGTCCCATCAAGAAATGTCACTTCTTCGTCATATATCTCGGAAGTAAGAGTGTTGAACATCAGTCTAGCTATGATTTTCTAATAGATCTGATCTTTAACTTGATGGTTCTAACGAATCAGACCAAAGTCATTGGGATTTCATAGCCAGAATGGCCCATATAGATAGTCCAGCCATGAAATGTTAATTCATCGTCATATATTTGGGAAGTTAGGGTGTTGAACATCGATCTGACTATGATTTTCTAATAGATCTGATCTTTGCTTTCACGGTTTCAACGAATCAGACCAATGTCATTGGGATCTCATAGCCAGAATAGCCCATATAGTTAGTCCCGTCAAGAATTGTCATTTCATCGTCATATATCTCGAAAGTTAGGGTGTTGAATATCGATCAGACTATGATTTTCTAATAGATCTGATTTTTATCTTCATGGTTCCAATGAATCAGACCAATGTCATTGGGATTTCATAGCCAGAATGGCCCATATATATAGTCCCATCAAGAAATGTCACTTCATCGTCATATATCTCGGAAGTTAGGGTGTTGAACATCAGTCTAGCTATGATTTTCTAATAGACCTGATCTTTACCTTCATGGTTTCAACGAATCAGACCAATGTCATTGGGATTTCATAGCCAGAATGGCCCATACAGATAGTCCTGTCAAGAAATGTCAATTATTCGTCATATATCTCGAAAGTTAGGGTGTTGAACATCGATCAGACTATGATTTTCTAATAGATCTGATCTTTATCTTCATGGTTCCAACGAAACAGACCAATATCATTGGGATTTCATAGCCAGAATGGCCCATATACATAGTCCCATCAAGAAATGTCACTTCTTCGTCATATAACTCGAAAGTTAGGGTGTTGAACATCGATCAGACTATGATTTTCTAATAGATCTGATTTTTATCTTCATGGTTCCAATGAATCAGACCAATGTCATTGGGATTTCATAGCCAGAATGGCCCATATCTATAGTCCCATCAAGAAATGTCACTTCATCGTCTTATATCTCGGAAGTTAGGGTGTTGAACATCAGTCTAGCTATGATTTTCTAATAGACCTGATCTTAACCTTAATGGTTCCAACGAATTAGACCAATGTCATTGGGATTTCATAGCCAGAATGGCCCATATAGATAGTCCTGTCAAGAAATGTCAATTCTTCGTCATATATCTCGAAATTTAGGGTGTTGAACATCGATCAGACTATGATTTTCTAATAGATCTGATCTTTATCTTCATGGTTCCAACGAAACAGACCAATATCATTGGGATTTCTTAGCCAGAATGGCCCATATACATAGTCCCATCAAGAAATGTCACTTCTTCGTCATATAACTCGAAAGTTAGGGTGTTGAACATCGATCAGACTATGATTTTCTAATAGATCTGATTTTTATCTTTATGGTTCCAATGAATCAGACCAATATCATTGGGATTTCATAGCCAGAATGGCCCATATATATAGTCCCATCAAGAAATGTCACTTCATCGTCATATATCTCGGAAGTTAGGGTGTTGAACATCAGTCTAGCTATGATTTTCTAATAGACCTGATCTTTACCTTCATGGTTCCAACGAATCAGACCAATGTCATTGGGATTTCATAGCCAGAATGGCCCATACAGATAGTCCTGTCAAGAAATGTCAATTATTCGTCATATATCTCGAAAGTTAGGGTGTTGAACATCGATCAGACTATGATTTTCTAATAGATCTGATCTTTATCTTCATGGTTCCAACGAAACAGACCAATATCATTGGGATTTCATAGCCAGAATGGCCCATATACATAGTCCCATCGAGAAATGTCACTTCTTCGTCATATATCTCGGAAGTTAGGGTGTGGAACATCAGTCTAGCTATGATTTTCTAATAGACCTGATCTTTACCCTCATGGTTCCAACGAATCAGACCAATGTCATTGGGATTTCATAGCCAGAATGGCCCATACAGATAGTCCTGTCAAGAAATGTCAATTCTTCGTCATATATCTCGAAAGTTAGAGTGTTGAACATCGATCAGACTATGATTTTCTAATAGATCTGATCTTTATCTTCATGGTTCCAACGAAAAAGACCAATATCATTGGGATTTCATAGCCAGAATGGCCCATATAGATAGTCCCGTCAAGAAATGTCACTTCTTCGTCATATATCTCAAAAGTTAGGGTGTTGAACATCGATCAGACTATGATTTTCTAATAGATCTGATCTTTATCTTTGTGGTTCCAATGAATCAGACCAATGTCATTGGGATTTCATAGCCAGAATGGCCCATATACATAGTCCCATCAAGAAATGTCACTTCATCGTCATATATCTCGGAAGTTAGGGTGTTGAACATTAGTCTAGCTATGATTTTCTAATAGACCTGATCTTTACCTTCATGGTTTCAACGAATCAGGCCAATGCCAATGGGATTTCATAGCCAGAATGGCCCATACAGATGGTCCTGTCAAGAAATGTCACTTCTTCGTCATATATCTCGGAAGTTAGGGTGTTGAACATCGATCAGACTAAGATTTTCTAATAGATCTGACCTTTATCTTCATGGTTCCAATGAAACAGACCAATATCATTGGGATTTCATAGCCAGAATGGCCCATATAGATAGTCCCATCAAGAAATGTCACTTCTTCGTCATATAACTCGAAAGTTAGGGTGTTGAACATCAGTCTAGCTATGATTTTCTAATAGATCTAATCTTTACCTTGATGGTTGTAACGAATCAGAGAAAAGTGGTTATTCACTAGTCACTTGTGAGTATAGTGGATTTTAAATAGTAAATGGTTTTAATTTCCATACATATATAACTATTCTTTGGTGATACGTTGTGAAACCTAAATGTTGCTCTGATTGGTGCGGTGATAAAGCAACTACTTTAGCATATTAGGGTCCAAGGTTCGATTCCCGTTGGTGACGAGAAAAAATGTCACGACTAAATATTGTGTTGTGGTGTCTGGTGTCTCAAATTCTCAAGTCCGTAATTTGGACTTGTCTCATTGTATATTAAAACTTTCAAGTCGTAATTGTAGACTTATCTCAAAAAAAAAAAAAAAGAATAAATACCAAATATTTGTTTGAATTTGAAATATTTTTAGGTTATAAATTGATTTAATTGTTAAATTTACTTTGTATTAAATTTAACAATTAAAGTTAAATATATTAAAATAAAATGTTTGTTTATTTCTTAGTGTATATTAATAAATGCGGTTTAACCTTATGAGTAACACTTCTTATTTTAATAACCGTGCTGCTCAAATCATCATAAAGTTCCCAGTTACACTGGTTTTTGCAGTATGCCGTATAATGTTTCTGTTTGGCTATGTAGTTTACCAGAGAACTTAAACTGAATGCTACTCTATCCATAAAATATTATTGATGGAATATCATTTAATTGAACCATCGGTTGATTATGACAGTTTAAATATTCTGTGTTTAGGGCTACGAATCCATTTAATTTGACGTCGCATATGATATTGCAAGACATTTTGATTCACCCTCGTATATTACGATGAAGTGATATTTCTTGATGGGACTATCTATATGGGCCATTCTGGCTATGATATCCCAATGACATTGGTCTGATTCATTGGAACCATGAAGGTAAAGATCAGATCTATTAGAAAATCATAGTCTGATCGATGTTCAACACCCTTACTTTTGAGATATATTACGATGAAGTGACATTTCTTTACGGGACTATCTATATGGGCCATTCTGGCCATTCATGGCATCTTCTGAGAACAATTTAGTTATATAATTGATATTTTATAAAATCATTTTAGAAGATTGTTGATTACTGCTATCTCGAATGAATTATCTCTTCTTTCTTGTGACTTATTCCACTTTTAAATTGATAAATAATAAATTTTTTTTTTTTATATATTTATTGTTTATTTATTAATTTTCTTATAGTGAAATTATTATTGAAGGTTTTTATTAGAATTGATTTCGATTACAAGTAATAATTTAAAAATAAGGAAATTAATAAATAAACAATAAATATATGTAAATAAAATAAAATTTTATTTTAGTTTAACTATCAAGCTTAGTGCTGTAAATTTATTAAATAATAATTCATATAATAAAAATTAAATTTCGAAATTTTTGTATAACTTCCTAATCTTTTTTTTTTTTTTTTTTTTTTTTTTTTTTTTTTTTTTTTTTTTAATCTATGCAATCTTTTTCTGGGGCTCAAGGCACTCCCAACTCTTTCGCAGTTAATTTTACCGTCCTACTTTACGCAGTAGTAGCCAAATCGAGGACGTACGGCTATAGACCCGCTTTGTATAAACCACCTGCACATTGCATTGCTTCATGCCAACCTATAGTGCTGACATGAAAGGTGGGTCGGCCCATGGATTCTGCACTCTCAACAGGGGGTCATAGTTGTGTTCATCGTCATCACCGATCGTAATCAGATGATGAAAAATCCCTTTTGCATCCCGCCCCTATCGGGATTCGAACCCGGTACCTCCCGATTCAAACGCCGCAGCTTTAACCACTGCGCCGTTTGCTCGGTAACTTCCTAATCATTTTATTTTATATTTAACGCATATTAAAATCTTTAGTTTCGCGATAGTTTTATTTTTGGGCTGAGAGTTACTGTCTTGAAAGTTTTAGCTATCATGAGAGTATTTTTTTGGGCTGACATTGAAAATTTTGTAATGATAGAATTTTTTTTGGGGCGACAGTTTCGTAAATATTGGTCGTTATAGAAGTTTTTTTGGGCTGACACTATAAATTGCCATTTTAGTGTTACCATAGCATTTCTTTGGGATAGAATTTTGGGCCAACTTCACATACATCTCATTTAGTGGGAGTATTGAATTATTGAAATGTCAAACTGTCAATCATTTTTGGTACGTTCGTTCGATGTACTATTATATAAACTAATGTGTAATACAGGCTTTATAAAGTTATACCTAAACACTGCATACTGAAATATTTTTGAGATAATAAAAAAACTTACTTCCGTTTAGCTCTTCATATAAGTCAGACGTATTTTTTATTGTGGAGATTTTTATCGTGGTACATCTTGTGAAATCACAATTTTAAATATTAATAATAAGTTGCCAAAAGCAGTTTATTCTACTAGCAAAAATTTCATTGACGTGCATCATGCAATAATTATATATATAATTCACTGATGTGGGTTAAGTATGAAGATTTTATTTTTTACGTTAAAGCTGTGCTTCAAAAATTTCTTAATATTTAGTTCAAGCTTAAAATAACTAAATTAAATTAAGTAACAATCACATAACATCTATATGAGACGTTCGAAATTGGCTGCGATGAAGTAGCTTATAGAAGAAGAACAGTAATTTATGTAAATTTGTATGGGAGCCCCTGACCTCGATCACTCCATTTGAAAAGAAAGTGTTGAGATCGGAACTACGAAAGAGAATAAATTTTATTGAACAAATAAATTTAAATTAATTATAAAATTGAATAAATTTACTTATAACGAGTTCAAATGTCGTGAGAAAATATTTTAATCTCATAACCATCTGGCAAAACACTCTTGAGATATTAAATTCAGGCCCTCTATTCGCATCAATTGATTTCAGTCATCCAACTTTATTTGCAGAGACATATTTGTTTTCTGTAGCTACAGATTTGTTATAAAGAGAACTCAGTTTACTACGAAGTAACGTTAGCTAGAACTTAGAACACAGAAAGTTTCAGCTGATGACACATTCAATAATTTATACAAACAAAAAACCAAATTTTAATTTAAGAAATTTTATTCAATTTTGATCTCAATTCTCATCCACCAGCAACATTTCAACTAAATCGGCGCGACAACATTTTTCGCTATCCAAACGCTGCGATGATTTCCAACGGAGCAGGGTTGGTAGATACACTAAATTTAGCCGTACATCTTTCCGGAATGGGCAATCTGGATCTTTCCAGAAAGCTCTTTCTCCAACAATGACATGAACAAAATGACTGTGTTCGCCAACTAATTTGAGTGCTTCGATAATAATGGGTTCAGCTCGTATACAATATGGACACCAATTTATACCAACTTCATTTACTCCTCCGCTAAATAATATATGAACGATTTCACCAGAACATTCCAAACACTCAATCAATTTTGAGAATTCATCATATCCCTGGACATGATGTTTGATAACCATTTTGTAAGGTTTGGCACAAAAAAAAATGTTTGATTAAATTTACGTGGATTGCTTATACTGAGAATACACTGTGCGGTTTTAATATTTTAACTGCTAAGATTTCAGCCAAAATATTCATGAAATATGCGAAAATTTTATTAGCAGTTTGTTAACATTTTTATTTTTTTATTTTTATTAAATAATAAAAGCAAACAGAAATGTTAATCAAATTCTGTCTACCTGTATACTTACAGTGTGCGATTATAAATGCAGAACGCATAAGAAGTTAAGTATTCACTTCGTTTTAGGAATTGATTTGTAATAATCAGTAATTTCTAATAAAAAAACAAAACAAATTACTTAAAGATTATATAAAAAATTTGAATATTTTCATAAAGTGTGAAATTATACGATGGAATTTCGATAGTAAAATGTGGATTTGGATTAAATTTCTGGTTTGTTGCGATTAAAATCGTGTAAAGTGATTTTGGTCTTAGTTGAGCGATTTGGTATAAAATTCTGGAAGCGATAAGTTAAGGTGCAAAAAACGTATCTAATTTTATTTTATATTTTGTATTGTTTTCATATTTTTAAAGTTATAATAATTCTTGTAAACAATGCATGAAGATTACGTAAACTATAGAAATAATTTTGAACCATGAACCACCTTGAAATTTTGGTTAAATTTAATTTGATTTATAATGTATGAATAATCACTTCTTATTATATAAATTGAGTTGAGCTGTTTTAAAAATAATTTCGTAGGGGTTCAGCGTTCAGGTCAATTGCCCTAATGGAAAGTTTTATTTAAGAAAACAGTATGATTACTAACCGAAGCGATCGGTGTTATCGTGCTTTCAAAAATTGGATAGAATTTTAATAAATTAAAATTTTAAATTCCGAAAAATACAAAATGGAATCTGATGATTTTTGGAGAGAAAGCGTTATAAACCCAAAAATGTATTTAACATACATCTTAAATTTGTTGGATTTTCAGAATTTGGCTCTCTCCCAGAAACAATAACTGCCCCGTTTGGGATGATGGATGATTGAATTGAAAAATGTATAGGGTTTGCTCTCTATGCCCCTGTGATAATTTAGCAAACTGGAAATGCATCGAGGGTCAAATTCTAGAAAATATATTGTGCTTTTTAACCACCTTCCAGTAGTGTTAAGCCGAATCCAGAAGATAGTCTTCCAGTAATAATGAAATCTCAATTTGCATGGTTCATGCTTCCCTCCTGGCGCTCAAAAGAATGGCTCTTTGCTCTGATTCGATTTATATTTTCTCATATTTGAAGTTGGTTTGAAATTGTGCAATTTTTAAAATAATCAATCAATATTTGTTGGATCAAACTGTGTAAACGCGATCAAGGGCATGCGTGCAAATTATAAAGAAAACTAACACTTCAGCTGCTTTAACTTATTTCGATTAAAGTAAACTGTTTGACCATTTTCAAGCTGGACACTGGGATGAATAATAGTTGGACAGCGTTAGTGAATTGGAAACTGAGTATTCGCCAAGCTGTTTGATCGCTTCCTTTGTTCGTACCTCTAGATGTATTTGATGGCTTTTGACAGATTGTCATTTTTTTTTTAGATTGTGAAGTCCAAAAATAACAAAATCAATAATTCTGTTCATATGAATATAGGTTTTACGCTAAATTGAACTTTTTTACATTTTAAATTCAACCTTTAGCAAATCATATGTATGGCCAGTTAGGATGGAACTTATCTATTTCTTAACGGATTTTCTCGTTCTAGTTAAATTTGACATCCGCGTTGGAAATGGGATTCTAAAGTGATTTTTGGACAAAGTTTTGGAATATGTCCAAATTGGATGGAATTTGGCTTTTCTTAAACCAATTATGATGAAATTTGATATGTGCGTTGGAAGTTCTGGAATATGGCCAAGCAAATCGAATGGAACTTTCCTATTTCTCAATCGATTGTGATAAAATTTGACGTGTGCATTTGTGTGTGGGATTCTAAAGTAATTTTTAAATAAAGTTTTGGAATATGGCCAAGTAAGATGGAGCTTGGCTACTCCTTAATAGATTATAATGAAATTTGACATGTGCGTTGGAAACGGGATTCTAAAGTGATTTTTAGATGAAGTTCTGAAATATTGTCAATTAGGATGTAACTTAATTATTTGTACCGATTATGATAAACACGTTCCCAACAAACAAGAAAATTTGAATCAAAAATGATTTTTGGATGGCTTCTGTAATGATGTCTGTTGAGGTTTTTGTGAATCAGGCAGCTGTCGAGTTAGAAACTTTTCTCACCAACCCTTCACCTTAAGCTTTGGGTTATGTTTTCTGGGTAATTGCTGTCAGAGCGGTCAGTTTAGCCAAGTTTAAAAAAAAAGTAGTGTGTGGCGGATACGCGTCGCAGAATTGAACCCACTAACGTTAGTAGTTTAGAGTCTCGAAATTCATAATATTCGGTTAAGGAATAGCTAAGATCCAATCCTAATTGACCAAATTCTAGAAGGTAAGCTAAAAAACATTTTAGAATCACATTTCCCGCGTACCTATCGAATTTCATCATTAACGGTTGAGAAATAAATAGGCAAATTCTACCACATTTGGCCATATTTCAGAATTTTATCCAACAATCATTTTAGAATCCCATTTCCAAATACATCATAATCGGTTGAGAAATAGATTCCATCGTACATTGGCCATATTCCAGAACTTTCCAGAATCCCATTTCCATCGCGGATGTCAAATTTAACTGACAACGGTTACGAAATACCCAAGTTCCGTCTTTATTGGCCATATTCCAGAACTTCATATCTAAATATCATTTTAGAAACCCATTTCCAACGCACATGTCAAATTACATCAAAATCGGTTCAGGAATAATCAAGTTTCACCCTACTTGGCCATATTCCAGAATATCATCTAAAAATCAATTTAGAATCCTATTTCCAACGTGAAAGTTAAATTCAATCAAAATCGGTTAAGGAATAGCCAAGTTCTATTCTACTTGGCTGTAATTCCAGAACTACATCAAAAAATCACTTTAGAATGCCATTTCGATCACGAAGGAATAGCCAAGTTCTGTTCTACTTCGCTGTAATTCTAGAACTTCATCAAAAAATTACTTTATAAACCCATTTCCAAGTTCTATCCTAATTGGCCGTACATATGACTTGCTAAAGGTTGAATTTGAAATGTAAAAAAGTTCAATTTGAAGGGTAAAAGGTTCAATTTGAAGTGTAAAAGGATCAATTTGAAGTGTAAAAGCTGTATTTACCTTAAAAACTACTGTTTTAAAAGTGCTTAGTGCTCTCATAAAGAGGCTTCAATAAAAAACTGTGTAAAGCAAAAAAAATTACAACAAAAATTCGACATGAAAAAACTTGCAAAATATTGTTTGGTTTTTGATCATTTTTCTCACTCCTTCTATAATGACGATTCTTCTAAGCAACCATTACACGATCAATATTAATGTCATTATTTTCCGATATTGACATTAATATTGAACTTGTAACTTGAAGTATTGACGAATGATGGTCGATAATGATGAAAATCCGGATTTTTCGAGAACACATCCGCAATTTCGAGACTTCATTATTGATAAGTGGTGGGGATACTGTCAATATTAATGATAGTGTAGGGTTCGCGTCATTACTGTGTGTCATTATTTATTATAAATTTGAGGTTATCTAAGGTTTTATTTTTAAAAAGTATATAATTCAATATTCATCAACTTCATCAACATCCATCAACATGGATGATATGTTTTATGTAGAGGATACAGAAGCAAATATAAGTTTTTTGTATATCAACCAGATTATAATCAGCAACTGAAGTTCCAGTATTATTTGAAGCCAAATATGTTATATTATTTTCTTTAACTAAGAAATTATGAAGGTAACAACATGCCATTGTTATTGTATCTACTTTTTTCGGTTCAAGGCATATTGGTTTTTTTGAAAATGCCAAATCTGGATGCTAGAATTCCGAATGCATTTTCGACAACCACGCGAGCCCTTGATAATCTTTTATTGTACTCATGCCGAGCTTCTGTTAGAAATTTCTGTGAATAAGGTTTTATTAAATTAATATGTAAAGCAAAGGCCTCGTCCGCTACGAATGCAAAAGGAAACTTTTCATTTATGTTGGGTAACGAACTGATGGGGTTTGGTAAATTTAATGATGTTTGCTGTAAAAGCTCCCCAAATTTGGAATAGTACATCACGCCTCCGTCTGAAATTCGACCATTCATACCAGCATCAACCATTATAAACTCCTTTTTCGCATTCACAACAGCCAACAGAACGATGCTATAAAACCATTTATAGTTGAAATACATGGCACCTGAATTACGGGGTTTTGTAATGGCAATATGCTTTCCGTCAATTGCCCCAATGTATTCCAAAATTGATGTAGGTTTCCAAAATCATTCGAAATATTAATCCACTCTTCGGGAGTTTTAGGAAACTAAAAACAAATAACAAATTTTTGTGAATGAAATTTAATTTAATACACCTCAAATATAGTAAAGCATACCTTTATGTAGTCTTTCAAGACATAAATAAGTACTTTGCATGTTTCGAGAATGGCATTACTTATTGATACAGGTGACATGACAGCCGAAAACTTTAAATCTTAAGTCCTTCCTATTGCAAGGAATCTCAAAGTCAATGCCAGTCTTTCATTGACAGATATACTTTCTGTCATTGTGGTATCTTGCCTTACCAGAAATGAATGGACCATTCGCAATATTCTTTCGAATTGGTCTTCGCTCATCCTTAAATAATATTTATAATCATTTGCTTCACTTAATTTTAATTCATTTAGTAAAACTATATGAGAATAATTTTCTCTTTTCTTCAACCAGTCCTTCATAGAGCGTTTTCGCTTTACTGTTTTTTGTAAGGATAATGCTACAATTATAGCAATACACGCCTTTTCTTTATGATCCATGTTAAATTTAAGAAAAAAAATGTTTCTACTAGCACTAATGAAAGCTTGGTAATGATGGAATTAATAATGATTGTGTAAGGTTAAAAAATATTGAAGTAGTAATGACGCAGGTATTGACATTACTGGTAATGACGTTTATATTGATCGTTGCTTATGAGGTTTCGAACCAATCAACATTGAGTTAATTTATTTCATATAAAACAATCGTTCGACTCGTCTCTATGTTCATTTCAGCGGCATATTAAATGGATTATAAAGAGGAATAGAGCATTTCCCTCAAATGTCAAACGAAGCAAATTGACTGCTGAAGGCGTAGGACAAACATAATGGTGATAGTTTGTTTTTTTATGTTCTTGACAAGCAAATTAAATTATACCGAAAGCTTAACTTCAGAAAGGGTTTTAAATTAATGTCTCTTGTCTCGTAAACAATATTCCTATTTTTATAGAACAATAGACCTAGAGCTCGGTTATTTCTTTGCTCAAAAGCTCAAAGCAAAATCATGAGAGAATGAATTTTCCCTTATACACAAAATATTGAAAATTTCTTTGTGATGTAAATGATTGAATAGTGTAAATACCCAAATTATTCCAAACTAAAAATTGGAATATTCTTCTAGTCGTACGCCACTGGCTCTTGGAACATTTTGGCTAACAGTGGGGTGTATTAAACCACCTAGCTGGATTAATATACAATATACTTTTACTACAGCAATATACTTTTTGATTTCAGATTTTACAGATCTGCATAGCGTTCCAAAATTGGTTGACAGCAATTTTCTATTTTTTTTTTTTTTTTTTTCATGCAGTTTCTAATTCATGTCGCATTCCCGACACATGTAATGTAATAAGCAGCTAATAGCAGTCATAGTTTGTTTTGGTATTACGCAAATTATTGGCCTATTTAACAAAGAGATAGTTTCCTTTTAAAATTAAACATGAAAAAAATTAAAGATCGCAAACCCCAAATAGTATACAAATTACGGTCAAAAACTTAGTCATTCATAAACATTTAACACAAAAGTTTTAAAAGCCTAAACAATAAACTGTACGATAAGTAGTAAAACAAAACAACGAAATTGAAAATGTTTCTTTGTATTGCTGTGCTTTGCACAGTATGCTGTGAAAGCAATATTTACTTTCGAGTCGTATACTTTTGTTTATTGCTCAGATTCCAGAGCAAGGAGTTTGTTCGCAAAATGAAATTTGAGAGTTTCGTTTTAATTGATTAAAAATCAAACAACAATATAATTTACTGTTGCACCTCTAGTGCGTACATGAAAAACGTAACTCTAGTCTCATTTTATGACCAAAATCTATGTTCAGATGACAACAAGGAAATTCTGTATACTTGTGGCGTTTGGAGTTGCTCGAGAGCAATTGCGATAGTCGTGGGTAAGTTCTGTTTATTTGATACGGTTGGTTGGAATACGAACACGCCTGAACGAGTTAAATTACTGAGAAGTTGTTTGTTGGGCGAAAATAAAAATGCACATTAGAGTAAGAAATAGCAAGCGATATAGACGGAAAAATAAAAGAGATTCCATTTTTATAAAACTATAAAAATACAAAATGTTTGATAAAATTTATTATCTTTTTTAAAAAACTATCACTGTTGCGATAATATTGTAAATAAAGTTTACTGTTGTGTTTATATCATTTATCACTGGATATTTTAATAATAAACCTTTGTGCTAAAATATTAAGTACTAACAGTACTGCTGACTATAATCAGTGTTAATTTATACCCGCATTGGCTGTGGGGATTGTATATAAAAAAGCAACAGCCGTATCCCCAAATATTGGTGACCGCCGACGTGATTTCGGGTATGAACAAATTTTCAAGCAGCTATTATCAGCAGTACAAAATTAAGTACGGTTTTTTGGAACGTAAACATCTATAGTTACCACGTGCATAACCTCACACTTTGGTTATTCATTTATCCAATAGCGAACTCGGACATCAATTTCAAGTAAAAATCGATCAACATCATCATCATCATCATCGAAGCTTTGGGAGCAGTAACAACATCCAGCACAGTTAATTACATAGGAAAAATTGTAAGTGCAGTTTTTATTTTTTTCCCTTTTAACAGTTTTTCAGTTTTGTGTGCGTTCGGACGTCTCGTGTCACAATGTTCCTCGTAGTGTTGTTCATTTTTTCGGTATTATTTTAATTTTTTGCTATTTTACGCGACAATTAACCTCTAGTACTGGCGTAGGAGGTTCAGACGCTGCGCACACTCTTCCAGTTAGTTCGTTTTCAAATAATATGGTCGGAAATGTAGGTGAAGACTCGATCACTGTCACTGTAACACAGTTGAATAACGACGCTAGGGTACAGCAAATGGTCGACGCGCGATTAGCAGCGGCACGAGACCCTGATGAGCATAGGGAGATCGAATATACAGGTACCTCAAGTGGTGATACTTCGGAATTGGATAGTAAGAATAGTAGGATTGGAGCGCAAGTAGTACATATCGCATTTAAAGCCCCTCAGCCGCTTTATTTACAGAATCCGTGCGTATAGTTCGAGATTTTGGAGCAACAGTTCCGTATTGCTGGTATTACGCAGGAGGCTACAAAGTATTCACATGCAGTCAGTGCACTTGCTGGTCTCATTATGGGCAACAAGGGAAATACACCTTATACCACATTTAAGCATGAAATTATTAAGGGACTAGGTGAATCGGACAAGTCCAAGTTGCACAATTTGTTGCACGGGTTGTCTTTAGGTGATTTAAAACCCTCTCAATTGCTCGCCAAATTCCGTTTAAAAGCAGATGGTAAATTCAATGACGTATCAATACGTCAGCTTTGGATACAGAGTCTTCCACCACAAGTGCAGTTGGTTCTGTCACCTATCGAAAAAGACTTGGCGTTAACAGTGCTCGCGGAAAGAGCAGATAACCTTATTGAGACATTATCTCACCAGCAGCTTTATGCAATCAGTTCGAGCAATAATGATAATAGTAAGTTAACTTGCGAAAAATCTAGGGACTCCGCTAATTCATCAGGCATAGAGAAGAGATGGGAAGATTTTGAATCCCGTATTCTCAAACAGGTGTCAGATATAATGAGTATCCAGAGGTCGTATCGTAGCAATTCCAGAGATCGGGGAGACAAAGGTCGTAATCGTTCTAGCTCACGCGAATCCAATCAATATAACGATGAGTGTTTTTACCATTGTCGCTTTAAGGACAAAGCAATGAAGTGTGTATCCGGTTGCAAGCACCATCAAACGTTTGCTGGCAGTTCTGGCAAATCCACCATATCAAAAAACTAAGAGAGTCTAGTCGTCTTATTATTAAGGAAAAGAACACCAACCAGTCTTTTTTGATTGATACTGGAGCCGATATATCGATGATACCATCAGGTTTAAAAAAAGACGCGGAAGTGGGAGCACAGTTTAACATATACGCTGCTAACGGTACACCAATTAAAGCATTTGGCATGCGTACACTCAACATCAATATCGGATTGAGGCGTATTTTTACCTGGAACTTTATCGTAGCTGACGTGACGATACCCATTTTAGGCGCAGATTTCCTTCGTAGTACTGGACTGATCATGGATATCAAACAGCGACGAGTTATCGATCCATTGACATCCATTTTTGTGATTGGTGCACTTACATCTACTACGATCCCAACTTTATCTGTCTTGAACAAAGCCACTATCGATCCAGATATTTTAAAATTGTTGGCAAAATTCGAATCAATTACCCACGAAACTTTTGCCTATACACATATCAAGCATAATGTAACGCATTGTTTAGTTACTAAAAGCCCACCAATTTCATGCAAAGTACGTCGTTTAGCTCCCGATAAATTGCAAATCGCAAAGGCGCATTTCGAAGCCATGGTAGTTCAAGGTATTTGTAGGCCCAGCAGTAGCGTCTGGTCAAGTTCATTGCACTTAGTGCAAAAAAAGAATGGCGAATGGCGTCCCTGTGGTGATTATAGAGCTTTGAATAGTGTTACAGTACCGGATTGTTACCCAATACCACACTTGCAGGATTTCTCGTTTCAGCTGGCGGGATGCTCTATTTTTTCGACTTTGGATTTGATTCGTGCATATCACCAGATTCCAATAGAGCCGCAGGACATACCAAAGACAGCTATAGTAACTCCTTTCGGGCTATACGAATTCTGTAGAATGACTTTCGAACTACGTAACGCCGCACACTCATTTCAGCGTCTTATCAATTCCGTATTGTCAGGACTTCCGTTTTGTTTCACCTATCTAGACGATATTCTAGTAGCATCCAGATCACGAGACGAGCATTTGGAACACTTGTCTGTGGTATTTCAACGGTTAGCAAGTTATGGTTTGATCATAAATATGGATAAGTGTGATTTTGTGAAGCATGAAGTACGATTTCTGGGTCATAAGGTGACTGCTAACGGTATTTTACCTTGTCCAGAGCGAGTTTTAGCCATTTCTCAGTATGAACGACTAGTAACAGTACAGCAATTGAAGCGTTTTTTAAGAATGCTAAATTTTTATCGAAGGTTCATTCCGGCCGCACCGCAAGATCAGACAGTATTAAATGATTATTTAAAGGGCTATCGAAAAAATAGCAAAGTACGGATTAATTGGTCTGAGCAAGCAAGCGAAGCATTCGAATCATGTAAAACTAAGCTGTCGGAGGCTACCAGTTTAGCGCATCCGCTTATGACAGCACGTATTTATATCATGGTTGACGCTTCAGATTGCGCAGTTGGGGCTGTAGTGCAACAATGGGTCGATCAAAGTTGGCAACCATTAGGTTTTTTTTCGGTTCGGTTAACGACGGCACAACGCACGTACAGCGCTTACGATCGTGAACTACTGGCCGCTTATTTAGGCATTAGACATTTCAAATATTTATTGGAGGGTCGATCATTTGTTTTGTATACTGATCATAAGTCACTAATATTTCCGTTCAAACAAAATCCGGAGAAGGCAACACCGCGGCAACATAGACAATTGGATTATATAAGTCAATTCACCACTGACCTGCAACATGTTTCGGATGTAAATAACGCAGTGGCCGACGCACTTTCACGAATCGAGCAAATCAACATTTCCGAGTCAATAGATTACTCGTTGATTACAGATTTGCAAAGCACTGATCAAGAATTGGCCGAGTTAATGGCCGATGATAAGTCTGCATTAAAGTTTCGCAAATTCCCGGTGCAATTTAGTTCTGATAAAGCCTTATATTGCGAGGTTTCCGCAAGTAAACCCAGACCATTCATTCCTGCCAGTCTACGAAACAAGTTTTTGACGCGTTTCATAACTTAGCACATCCGGGAGTCAAAGCGTCTGTTAAATCGCTCACGGAACATGTAGTATGGGTGGAGATTAAAAATGACGTCAAAAATTTCGCACAATCGTGCATTTCATGTCAGCAAGCTAAAGTCACACGACATACTAAGTCCGCATTGAGTTCTGTCGGGCATACGTCTGAATGTTTCAAGGAAGTCCATATTGATATCATAGGACCATTGCCGATTTCGGATGGGAATCATTACTGTATTACGATGATCGAGCGATATACGCGTTGGGCAGAAGCAATTCCGGTAGCGGATATCACTGCACCCACGGTAGTGTTCGTTGTATTTTCTAATTGGATTGCTAGGTTCGGTGTTCCCGCATTCATAGTGACAGACCAAGGCGCACAGTTTGAGTCGCAGCTATTCAAAGAGTTGTCAAGTTTATTAGGTTTTGAACGCAGACGTACGACGGCTTACAACCCAAAGGGCAATAGAATGGTGCACGTTGGCATAGGACGCTGAAGGCAACAATTATGAGCCGAGGAAGAACGGATTGGTCAAAAGAATTGCCATTGGTACTATTAGGATTGAGGACAACATATCGAGACGAGTTAGAAGCTACAGTATCAGAATTGGTATACGGAGGTACGGTACAAGTGCCAGGTCAGTTTTTTGAGCACTATGAGAATTTCGTACCACAGTCCGACTTCGTTAAGGGTCTCAGGACGCATTTTAAGGAACTGAGACCGGTTACAGCAACACGACACAGTACAGACAAAGTTTTTGTTAGTAAACAATTGAAGACTGTACACATGTGTTCCTGAGGACGGACGCATTACGAAGAGCCTTACAGCCACCGCATACGGGTCCACATTTGGACGTAGTCGCGCAGAAAAATAGTTCGACATAATAAATAATGACAGGCAAGTTAGAGTGTCAGTGGATCGAGTTAAACCTTGTTTCACAGAAAGCAAAGATAGAGCAAACGATCCAGTTAATTTACAAGATCCGCTGGTGTCTAGTTCTGATACGACAGGGGATAGTTCGCGAGTTTTAATTGGCACGGATCCAGTTCAAAAGAAGGTTCACTTTCCGGAAAGTCTTGTGACGGAACCTATAGTAACAAGAGCGGGACGAAACATTAACCGTCCTCTGCGTTTTATTCAGTAAGTGCGTGTATGCACTACGTTTTCCACTGGAAGGGGAGTGTGTGGCGTTTGGAGTTGCTCCATCATTTTAATAATAAACCTTTGTGTTAAAATATTAAGTACTAACAGTACTGCTGACTATAATCAGTGTTAATTTATACCCGCATTGACTGTGGGGATTGTATATAAAAAAGCAACAGCCGTATTCCCAAATAATTTAGTAACCGAAGCACATTCGGGGTTCGGCGATTTTAAAGTTTATCGTAAACAAACAAATAGGCAAAGTGAGCCTCTGAAAGAGCATTCTATATTTCTCTACGAATCAAACAATACAATCTACTTGCCCATTTTCATGTAATCATCTGTGCATATTTGATGACTGTAAAAAATATTGTTGACGTTTTTGAAAATAGAATTTTGTTCAAAATGACAATACTAGTTGTTGGTATTAGAAAAAGAGTGGTAAATCTGCCAAAAAATCGAGATTTCTAATCGAGCAAAAATTTTGCTCGACGAATTACTTTTTGCTGACAAATCGAAAAACTTAACAGACTCTTTTGATATCGGATTGCTGCTTTTGTGTGAATCGAAAATGACATAAAGTAAGTGTAAAGAAGAGAAGAGAAAAAGACGTTTCATGAAAAATAAACATAACCAATAGGCTAACGGGTGAGACGAAACACGGAGCGAAAGAAAATTTAATTGAATCAATGGTTGGTTTATCTACTCATAACTAACCGTGATTTTTTCCATAAGTAGTTAAGCTCAATTTCCTCGCTAGATGGGATAAGTGTAGAACCCATTTAACGACAAAAACAAAATATTTATTTATTTTGTCTGATTATACATAGATGTGTTGTTTTATTTAAACAATTACAAAATGTCAAACAGTCAAGCATTATTTCATCAATCATTAGTATTGCCCCCTGTTGAAAAATATGAGTATTATAATAAATCGTCGCAAGGTGGTAGGTTTTATGTCCGTATCCACAAACGTGTCTTGAATAACATATGCAAGATACACCAAAAACAAGTAACCGTCAAAAGATTTCACCATGTATTTGGAGCAAGGTGTTGAATTCCATTTTCAATATGAAATAACTTCGCGCGGTTTTAATTCCAATTTTTTAAAAGTTCAATATCGCGGATTTAATTCATATTGAAAAAGAATTAAAGTGGCGCGGAATAAATTCAAATTTGTCGGTGAAATTAATTCATTTTCAAAATTATGAATATGAATTTATTCCGCCACAAAAATTGAAAGGATAGAAGTATTGTTATCGAAAGTGAAATGAAGTGAAATGTCATTTGCATCTTCATGAAAAAGAACTGAAAAACCATTGGAATATAGTATAAAAGATTGACATAGTCCTTCATGAAAAAGTACCAAAAAACTTGTACTTCAACCATAGATTGAAATGAATTTGACTTATTTCATTGTTTTTCATTGCGGATTTAATTCATAACTAAAAATGAATTAATTTCGCGTCGAAAATGTCGCGAAATTAGTTCATTTTTGTCATCGGAATTAATTCCTGCGGACCTATTCCTGAGGCCATTACATCTGTCTGGCAGTTGCGACACGTAACAAGGTGTTATCGGTAACAAGCTTGGTTGTTGTTGTTGGTACAAATACGGTAAGTTTTAAGGAAAATATATCTGGTGAAAAAAGTTCAGTCAAATTTTATTCTTTTTGATTTGCTAAAAATTTTTGCTCGTTATTGGAAATTCATACAATCTTGTAAGTTAAAAGTAAAAAAATGTTGGGTTGTGAATAAGCGCTTTATAATAGTAAAATTTATTTAAATTTTAGTTTTAAAATGGCCGTACGCTATTAAAAAATATTTTTAGATAGTTTCGGTAAATTTTGATAATGCTCTTAATAGTCAAGCTCTTTTTAAAAATTGTAAGGTGTTCAAAATAAATAAGGAGGTCTAGTTGTGACGTAACCGATTGTGCCACATACATGACTTTAGTAATACACTAAAGGCAACCGGAGGCATGTTACCTAAGAAACTTGTCTCTTGTTAACTTGCATAATTTTATATTTAATCTCTACTCCCCCACCCCTGACAAGTAAAAGACCTGTTATCAAAGAAGTATAGTGGATTCACCCAAATATGAATACAGCAGCCGTTTGTCTAGTTTGGCGTTTTGAGGGACCTATCCCGAACCTCACCATGAGCGATATTATTTTATTACTTATTTTTTAAAAAATAAAGAAATATCTTCAATGGGATTTCCATCGATGGCTGCTGACTTAAATTTGCCCGCTCGTGCGCTTGGAAAAGGGGAAATTTAATTTTGGAATCAAAACGATAAAAGCACTACAGAATTGACGTTTTGAAGAAGATTATCCACATTTGTTTTCTTTGTTTTTTTTTTTTTGGGAGGGTTATATCTATTTTAAAGAAAATGACCAAAACTTGTCTTTATTCGTTTATGGGCATTACGTCTCTTTCAATTTGGGTATTATGGCTCTTTTCTAAGGGGACCCTTTAAAAGAGACCTAAGGTGTATGTTACGGCACCCCACGATTTTTTATAAACTCTGATTTACATTACAGGCCTCTAATTTTCAACGTAATTACTGGTGACTGTCACCCAATTGTTAATTTAGTTCTGATTGCGGCGGTATATACAGTTTAATTTTTCCACAATACGTGAAATTATACTGGTTAGAGTATTTAAAAAAATAGTTTTGACTTGTTTGAGAACATAGAAAACTATTACGTTGTATCTACAGTCATAGAGCTTTTCTGCTATAAATACAAATGTATCGTTATTGTTAAGATAAACAGCAATTCCAAATAAATTAGCGATTTGTTCCTAATTCGAAATGAATACACAACACAATTGAATAAAACAAAAAATCAACACAGCCTCTTCATGCAATCGATTAATTTAAAAAAAAATTTGGTTAAATTAAAATTGACGATTATTTGCAAATTTTAACACACTGATAAAAGTGGTAGAATTTTTAAAACTCAGTTGTAGTGTGCTATCCGTAACTTTTAAAAGCTTTTCTTTCATTGAAAAAAGGTGTTTTGGAACCCTTGGCAATGGGGGAAAACCATATTACTGCTATGTGGAATCAATTTTTAAAGAAATTGTGTTTCCAGCTGAACTTCAGTCAATTTGTCAAAAAAAGTAAGTAGATGGGTGTCATTGTGAAGATGACATTCCCTTTATTTCAAACACATTCATTATAATGGATTAAGCAAAAAAAAAACTGTTTTCATGTAAAACTGAATTCCATAAATCGTAAATAACAAGCAAGTAGTGTGCTCACTGTATTGTAACAAAATAATTTTACAATGTCATTAAAACAGTTGTACTTAAAACTAATTACCTAAATATTTCAAATGTATAATTTGTTTTTATACTCTCTACACGCTGAATTAATCCGCTAGAATTTAAAAGATCCGTTCACTTTCTCTATACACACTTACAAGATCGCGCTTAATCTTTATCATCACACGACTCATATCAAAACAATTTCTATATATGTACTTATATACATGTATATGCGAACTTTATCATAATATTTAATGTCTTCATGATGATAAAACACCGCAATTTTATTTCATTACAAAGATAACTGAACTTAATTGTTATCATGCGCGAATGAGATAACGCATCGTGGTGTGGTGGTAAACGAAAATTATTATTTCGATTAATATTTTAATTTAATTTTCTTTTTGTTGCTTGCCTGACACATTTAAGTAACTTCTGTTTGCTGATATCATACTATATACGTCCGGTTAAAAGTCATATTTTTATATAAGTAGATTTAGACAAAAATTTATCCTACAAAATGTATGGCCGCACTATCTCTAGGTCGTGAATATTTTACAATAAAGTTTCGTAGAGTTCCGCGATTTTAATGTGCCAACCAGAGCACCTTGAAAATAAAATACGTATATATGTATAGTGCATACAAAGAATTTCAGCGCATCCATAACAAAATAGTTATATTGTGAAACAAACTATAATATTGCTTTATTAACAATAATGGCTAGTTTATATAGCAATTTTAATAATTTTGTAATGATTTTCAAGAATTAATTCAAGTAATTATCTCTTTATAAAAATAAAAACAATAAAGCAACATAAATCACCTTCATACTATTAAGAAAGATGAGCTCATATTTCATAAATATGTATTGTTCATCTTACATAGTTATAATTTATTTGTCTAATCTTAATCTTATTAACGTCTTCTAATCTAGTATATGAAATTTACATCTGTAATTAGTATTTATATGAATATAAACAGAGCCTTGAGGTAAAAACCAATTGTAAAAGGGGTGGTTATACTTACTTAGATGTCGAAATTGTACACAATTATCTATAGGTAATTAAATTGTATGTGTTTAATATGGGGCAAACGGTAAGGTAACACAAATACTTGAATTTGAAGGGTGAGTAATACTTTCGGTCTATCACGTTTTCTTAAGAACGACTTGCTACAAGCAAAGTCTTTCAACAGAATTGGATACATAAATTGGACTGAAAACATACATAAATTTGTTGCTAATTTCTTGAATACAATTGACATTGATGGGACCCTAAAAAATAGACTGCGGTCTGCATACCTAATAAATTTTTAACAGCGTCCAAGACTTTATTATTTAAACTTTATTGGTAACCTAATAGGGGTTTTCATCCGCTTACTACACAAAGTAGATGTTGGGCAGACTTTGGACAAATAATTTGGCGTAGAAAGTCGTACTAAAGACGATTATAATGGAATCACAGAAACTTTCAATTTGATTAATTTTAAAAACTTCTTTGTGAAAAGAATACTTATAAATAAAAACGTGAGGAAAATAGCCGACGTCTAAGTAGGCTGACAAGACAGTAATATTTATTGTAATTGGAAGCAACCACTGCGGCTGGTTGCAATAGGATAGCATGTGATAATTCTTACAACTAATCCCAAATTTTTTTATTTTATGTTATAGCTTTATTGTTGAGAGATCGAAAGTAGGCTGAAAATCTATTACAAATGTATCGAGGGGGGGGGGGGAGGGAGGGGGGAGTTGTCCTGCAATAAATCCGCAAACTTATAATTACCGTCAAAAGTGTTCAAAAGTTAACAATTTATTGTTTGCTGAACCGCCCTGACTGATGACAATTTAGTCATGTCGTTGATTAACTGACCGATTTTGTTATTCACCAACTATCAAGAGTTCGAAATGGCGCAAAAATCAGCTCCGTTCATCGATGAATTAACATCTGCTGTAATGAAGTCCCAGGTGAAATTCCTTCTTAATATCAACGAAAGGGTCAGTCTTTTAGAGCCGTGTTTTAGTACCGTTAGCTACTATATAAATAATGTTGTGAAGTCATTCTAACCAGACGGTTCTACGAAAATGTTCACCAATTTTTGCGCCTCCTAGCTTCGTTAATTCAATCAATCAGACGTGAAAAAAAAAATTGTTGCTCGGAAAATTCGACTACCTCCAATACACATTTCTTAAAATTGCCATATTTGACAACGTCAGGTGAATTTAAAATTGTATCCGATACCTGAGTAATGGCTCATGACGTGACCTTACACGTTTCGCATTATACCTCCACTTCTGCTAAATCTCCTTTGGCTGCTGCGAGCATTATATGTGTTGAAATTTTTGTGATAAGCCCCTCGAAGATGTTTAAGGATACTGCTCGGCGCCAGCTTTTGATAATCTACATTTGAAACGCAAATCTCGTTTCCAGGCAGATTTCTTAATAAATGTATTAGTGCATACTGAGAGCCATGACCTACATTGGATTGTCCGTAATCGATAAAATGAGATGAACAGTTAGTACTTTGGCGAAGTGCCAATGACATCGAGCTAATATGCAAATCGAGACTGGGATGGTTTTCTCCAAAATACGAACGAACGGCCGTTAAGATCGTGTAATTTACCCTCTCTGACATAATATTGGTTTGGGGTGAATATTTTGGTGTACGAACAAACAAACAGGTAGCAATTACCGAATTTTGCCCGCGGCTATGGTCCAAGAAAGTCACTAAATATTCTTTCCCATGGACGTGAAATTTCGAAATAATTTCCCATAACTGGTCTCATACTATTCCCTGTTAAAATCTGAAACATCTTGACCCATCGTGATCCAGTAGAAGTATCGTCGCAGATATTCCAAAGCGCAGAGATCAACACTACAAACTTCAATGAAGTAATCAGATGCTAAAGTTACGTGCAGTATTGTGCAGTTCTCTGAGCATTTTCGATATGTAGTATACCGAAAAGGCTCAGAAAACATCCTACCTGGCGCACTATTTCGCAAATCCGCTGACGAACATTGAAGGTGAAAGGCTGTAATTTTAAACACCACCGCGTCAGTCTTCCTATTAGTCCTTTGTGATTGATTAACCAGCTCAGACTGGCATGGCCTGTTAATACTGTAAAGTAAAAAAAGAGCCTCCAATATAGCGGCTTAACTTCCCGATACTAACCACCACCGCATAATGTTACATTTCGGTTAAGCTGTAATTCTTTTTTCCTGAATTAAGCTTAGCCAAAACAAATGCGATTGGACGTTCTTGGTTCAAGTCGGATTTTTCAAACAGTAGTCCTCCAATTTCCGTTTTAGATGTGTCGCATTGAATGTAGAACCTGCGCGAAAAAACAAGATGACATTGTACTGGGGCAGATGATAAAGTCTCTTTTAATTTATTAAAATTTGTTGAAGCCGTATCACTCCAGGCAGAGGCAAATGCAGTCTTGTCCCTCGACCTTTCATCCAAAGGGATCTGCCAAAAAGCGACTGTTAGATCTATACTCGAAACAAATCTAGTATTTCCTAGCCGACCAAGCAGCCCTTCGATGTTTGGTAAGCTGCATTCACCGTAACCACATTTACCCTCCCCGCGTCAAGCCACAAACGGGTTCTGTCATTCGTTTTCCTCCCCACGTCAAGGCACAAACGGATTCTGCCATTCGTTTTCCTCACCATTGTGACAGACGAACTCCATGAACTGAAGCTCTCCTCAATAACACCCAGAGCAAGCATGCGGTTAAATTCACTGTTAAGTTCTTCTTTAATCTAATTGAATGACACAGAATATGTGTTTCACCCAATCCGAGTTCAGCATATGAAGGAAATTGTTGACTGATTAAATCTAAACGAGTCGTTTCAATAGGAGAGAGATCATGAAAAACTAATTCTGAATAAATAGTTTCTGAGAAACCACTACCCGTTTTAACTAAGGAAGAAAGATGACGAAACTCGATATCTTGCATCTTAAGGATTCTTTCACATAAAAGGCCTAAGACTAAAACATTAGCGCCGCTGTCTAAAACACCAATAATTGGTTGTCCGAACACTTAAACTTCGGCATAAAGCCGGCCATCAGTGGAATTATTTATTAAAATTCAGCCAGTAATTGTGACTTTGAAGAAGTGCTACTGGAAGAATTAAAATCTGATTGGGATGACGAAGAAGAAATACAAGAAGATTGATCAGAATATCTCTATTTGTCCTGAGGTTCCGGGTTGGAATCTTGCGTCTGTACATTCGAGAGTTTTGAGTTGTTCTGATTTCCCTATTACTTCTTTTGAAGGCCAGATAGAGCTGCAAATTGTCCCCAATATATGTTGGAGCTCACAAGTATTATCGCTCGACAAGGTCACTTTGTTAGTTTGACGTCTTTGGCGCATCATTTCTGGGATAAATCCAGTTCTTAACCATCTGCCTTAGTGGAATGTTTATCAACCAACTTATCTTGCATATTACGCTAAACAATGTACATACATAAGTTGGGTGTCTGAAAGAGGAATCTCAAACTGAAGAGAAATCGATTGCTTACGTGAATCTAATGAATGTCTAAGATCGTTATCCGCTTGACGGTCCTGAAATCGTTTAATAATATCCTCTTTTCATTTAGCCCAATTTATTCCACGATCCTTCTCAATATACATCCAATATAAATGTAGAGCGGGGCATTTTAAAACATAATTTCAGTGGAAATTTTGTTTGCTTTAGCTAGGTGTTCTAAATAAATCGTTTGACTGGCGAGCCTTTCCGGTGAACGATCAAAGGAAATATTTCACTTAGTCAAATTACGTTGAAGGTAATCCGATTTGATAGATAAGTCCTGTTTCGGTCGTTTTATAGGTCGATGCTTGGAGAGAAAGAAATTCAGTGGTTCGGTTTGGGGTGTTCAAAATTAACCATGAAGTGAATGTTGCTTGTCAAAAACATTTAATTCCTCTCTCTTGTTGAACGTCTTTCACTTCCGGGTTCATTGTCATTATTAAGATGTCATAAAGAGGAGATTTCAGAGACATTATCAGCATTTAACTTGGGTACCGTAAATAAATTTAGCTCGCCTAATGACTTGAAGAGATCCTTAGCATTGCCTGAAATAAGCAAATCAATAAACCGAATGGGATTTAAACCATTTTTCAAATGAATTAGTCGAGAGGATAATCGAACTAGATGACTTTCATCAAAGGCACCGTAATTTGCGATTTTTTATTTCTCCTTTTTGGGTTAAGCTGGGGCAATATGAATAACGAAATACTGTTACAAAACTACGAATTTAACACTTCTCATATCTAATCATTGCTGAAATCAAAACTCTAAATTGGAGAACCAGCATGATACTTGTGCCGAACAGGAGGGTGTTGAAGTAGTACTAATACAACAATAAAATCAAAAAATACTAATTCAGAGAATTTCCGATAACGCGATCTTTCTGCCAGCTGCTCAGCTTGGGAGGGTCTAATTTTAGGAAATTCTGAACAAAGCTACCTCTATACGATTGCCTGCCAACGGCGATCAAACGGCAAGCTACACTTTTTTTGAGAGTAGAGCAAATTGAAAAACTAGAAAACTTGTTTGACGGTTAACAAATACGAACAAATGCTCAGATTTGCCTAGTCCAAACCATCTCTACAATTGCTTATCAGTCAAATGGCAAGCTACATTTTTTTTTTTGTGGAGTAGAGCAATTTTGGAAAATCAGAAAAAATGTGGGTTGAGTACAAAGTCTTACTTTTGTAACTCGGGCCGCCCCTTTTGGTGAAGGAGAATTTTAACGGGAACGTATCATGGAGTTGGGTACCAGCGTGTATCATGGGTTGGTTTTTGGAAAAATAAGGTTTCGATACGCTCCCCGTATCATGATTCCAAGAAAGTAAGATTCGTTAAAAAGTAAGATTTTGATAAAAGTAACATTTTGAGAATTAAGAATTCGATACACTTGTCCTACGATTGCCTGCTAATGGCCATCAAATACTATAGCAACCTAAACTTTTTTATTTGAAAGCAGAGGAAACTTGAAAAATCCAAAAAAATGTTTGACGTGTCACGCAAATTTTTTATATGGCACTCAAAATCCATAAGGTACCTAGGACATGAAAACCATCTCTACGATTGCTTGTCAATGGCTATTAAATAGCAATCTACCCTTTTTTATTTGAGAAAGCAATTTTGGAAAATTAAAGAAACCCATGTGAAGGGTCGCGCCAATATTTCAGCTGGCACAAAAAATCCTTACAAGACATATGGATAGAATGTACTCAGATTTGTGTAGTCATCTCTACGATTGCATGCCAATGGCTATCAAATAGCAAGCTGCTTAGCCTAAACCATCTATAAAATAGTTTATCAATGGTTGGCAACCTGCCGCCGTTATTTTATGTAACACAAAAAAATCCTAAAGAGACTTATATAGAATATGATGGCGTACCAGATACTTTTTTGCGAGTAGAAAAACTGTGGAACGGGTCACACAAATTTATCAACTGGCAGTAAAAATCCTTGAAGATCTCTACGATTGCTTATCACTGGCCATCAAATGGCACGCTACACATTCTTTTTTGCTAATAGAACGATTTTGAAAAGTCAGAAAACCTTTTATCGGATCACACAAATTTTTCATCTGGCACTGAAAACAATGGCCATCAAATAGTAACCTACACTCGTTTCAGAGTAGACTACTCCAGTTGTGTGAAAATACCGATCCAGATAGCCAATATATTTGTGCCCTACAAGCATAAATAATTTCGCAATCTGTACCGCAATTTTCACTCACATCAAAGGAAGGAAACAGTTGTAACTAAGAGGCAAAACGGTGACTAGGTTTGGGGACTTGGCAGCGGGTATCGGAAAGAAATTCGTGTTAGACTATTCTAATATATTTTTCTATGCCAGTTACCTCCGGTTTCTTGGCGGATTTGACGTTTTAATAACGTTTCATAATTTCCTTTTGGTATTCTAAGTTACCGAAATTATTCGAGTTTTACAAGTGAGGCGGTGTTTCGGAATAGTCATGGATTTTCAAAATATTCGATATTTCTGAATTTTTCGAGCTTACAGAAATTGCTCGGTAACCTTTCGAAATTATCCGAGAGATTTGTAAATGTTTTCTTGTTAAGCTTAACGTTAAATTCATTAACTTTTAGACTTTTCCAGTATTGAAATTGTTCGATATCATTAGAGTATATATTGTAGATTATTCGATTTTTCGTCATTTTATTAATTATTTGAATTTTGCAAGGCAAAGTTCTGTGCTTAGCTTTTTCGTGATTATTTCGAGAATTAATTTTGGTGCGCGCATCTTCTTGTATGCTGTTTGAGATGCATTTAGAGATTATTTCAAGATTGCTCAAAATGGTTGAGATTATTCGTGTTTTTGCGAGTTTTCCCTGGAGATAAATTGAGCTTAGCGCTAGGTTGCTTGGGGTTGAGCTGTACAAAATAAGTTCAAATATGTTCTTTACAAAATTGGTATGGCGTTTGGTTTGCTTAATTTCGCTTAGCTTGAGGTCTCCTATCTTCGAGAGTGAGCTAGTCCCGATTCACTCTGGTATTCATGCTTTGATAAATTATTTTAAATACTTGTAAGTATTTATATTTCAAAAGATAACCTGGGGCAGTCTTAAACTTAATTGAGGATTACTTGAATATTAGATATTGCTCGAGATATTCGAGACATTTGAAATTATTCAATAGGAATTGTTCTGAAGAAATTTTGAAATTATTCAGGCTCTTTTTGGAGATTCTCCGCGGTTATACCCAACCAAAATTATCATATAAACACTTATATAACGGGTTTTTAACCTACTTACTTAATGTTTATTTGCATTCTTTATGGTCAAGCTAGAAATTTTTTTTTTAATGATAATTGTGCTAGGTTTTTGTGTTCTCCAGAGAATTTGAGAAAATGCCCAAACTACTGTCTAACCCTCAAAAAAGTTTAGGTGAAGTTTTGACGGATAATACATATATCGGGTAAATGTAAAGAAATAAAAGCTTGGTTTTGAGTGAAGCAAAGTTTTTCGCACGGGCCGAGGAAAAAGTACCCAGTTTTATAAAACTGATCTGCAGAAGAAATTTGGTTGGTGAGGGTTTTTGAGAATGTTTAGGCCTATCTGTATATAATGGTAGCAAATGTAAGTCACTTATTCGTCATTTGCAGGAATTCAAGCCAAACATATCTAAAACAAAATCTGCAGATTTCGCCCATGGGTTTCGATGCAAAATGTCATTCGTTTCAATAAAATATCAAACATTTTTTTAACTATGGGTTTGAATTAACTTAAAGCGGTCGACCCTAATACCCTGGACATAGTGCGATTTAATAAAATCGATTTAGTGAAATTTTCGAGATTAACCGCAGTGTGTCAACCTCGATTTAGCTAATCCCTTTGTTTTACGGATGTGAAGTTTTCAACAAAAAACCAAAATCAACAAAACGTATATGTATACAAAATTTGATGATTCAACAAAAAATTATGTTAGTATTAGTGCAACAGTCGGTAAAAGCAATTTAAAAGAAAGAGAGCAAACTTGTAAACCACTATAAGAAAATATGGATTAATCTTTGTTTAATAAATTAGAGATTTATACAATTTGTGATATCAACATTGCTTAGACAAACTAACTAGTTAGATTTGATTATGACAGTAAAAAGTTTTTTGTGGGTGGGTGAATCTGAAAATTGGTGAAATTTTTTGTGAGTTATAGATTTTAGTGGTTTGCTGTACTGAAGATTTCCCAAATCACAGAGTTTTTCCCAGGTTGTGACATGGCCACTAGATAGCTTGAGGAGTGCACTTTGATTTAAAATTAGTTAGATTTGATTATGACAATAAAAAGTCTTTTGTGGGTGAATCTGAAAATTGGTGAAATTTTTTTTTTTTTTGATTTATGGATTTTAGAAGTTTGCTGTACTGAAGATTGCCCAAATCACAGAGATTTTCCCGGGCTGTGACATAGGCCACTAGTTAGCTTAAGGAGTGTACTTTGATTTAAAATTAGTTAGATTTGATTATGACAATAAAATGTCTTTTGTGGGTGAATCTGAAAATTGTTGAAATTTTTTTTTTGATTTATGGATTTTAGAGGTTTGCTGTACTGAAGATTGCCCAAATCACAGAGTTTTTCCCGGATTGTGACGTAGGCTACTAGTTAGCTTGAGGGGTGTACTTTGATTTAAAATTAGTTAAATTTGATTATGACAATAATAAGGCTTTTGTGGGTGAATCTGAAAATTGGTGAATTTTTTTTTCTTTTGATTTATGGATTTATAGAAGTTTGCTGTACTGAAGATTGCCCAAATCACAGAGTTTTTCTCGGGTTGTGACATAGGCCACTAGTTAGGTTAAAGAGTGTACTTTGATTTAAAATTAGTTAGATTTGATTATGACAATAAAAAGTCTTTTGTGGGTGAATCTGAAAATTGGTGAATTTTTTTTTTTTTTTTGATTTATGGGTTTTAGAGGTTTGCTGTACTGAAGATTGCCCAATCAACAGTTTTCAGATTCACCCACAAAAGACTTTTTATAATTATTAAATTATTTAATATTTTCTTTAATATTTAATATTTTCATAATTGTTTTATGCTTTATATTCTATAATTAAGTAGTTAATTATTATTAATTTTTTTTTAATAGAAATTGTTTGGCCTACTGTACATCCATTGCACCAATACATATAAATTTTTGTTTTTTTGTTGGAAACTTCACACCCGTTTTGTTTTTGCATAGAAACTTACACTAGTTTAGCTAAATCGGATTTATTAAACCACAGTCTGTCTAGGGTATAACAGGTTTAAGTTTAAATAAAAAAAGTTATATAAGTAAGTAAAATTTGATGGCCAAAGCAATATCGTTTTTTGGCGTCACCTTCTCGAATGAACCCTGCAGCGGAACAAACATTTTTATATACTGCCAAGAAGTAGGCAATCTATGTACGACATTATATTATGTTGTTTGGGTTTCGATAATTATAAATTCACCGAGCAAACGGCGCAGTGGTTAAAGCTGCGGCGGTTGGATCGGGAGGTACCGGGTTCGAACTCCTATAGGGGCGGGATGCAAAAGGGATTTTTCATCATTTGATTACGATCGGTGATGAAGATGAACATATCTATGACCCCCTGTTAAGAGTGCAGAATCCATGGGCCGACCCACCTTTCATGGCAGCACTACAGGTTGGCATGAAGCAATGCAATGTGCAGGTGGTTTTCAAAGACGGATCTGTAGCCGCGCTTCCTCGATTTGGCTACTCCAGGCGTAAAGTAGGACGGTAAAAAATAAATCAAGAACAAACAACAACAACAACAATTATAAATTCCAAATTCATGGAAATAGTGCTCCCAATTTACAAAACGGTTAATAAATACAATCGTGTAACTTCAATATAATTAATAGCGCAGAGTGAAATATTCGCCCTCTCTATTTTAAAGAATTGACCACGGAAACATCCGGTTCGAATCCAGATAGGGAGAAGCAGCCAATCTTTCCATTTCAGACGTAAGCAATGTGCAAATCAGATGATATGTGTAAAACAATACTATAGCCGTGTACAACCCCAAGTTGGCTATGGCGTAAGGTAAAGGCTTTAAAGATCAAGATGTAGAACCTAGCGAAAAGTGCAGACGTAAAACTTAGACAAAATCACAGAATTTTGATTTATTAAGGAATCAATAGAAAAACTCAGTTAAAATAAAGTTTAGACTTTCATTCTACTAAACTTCTCAAGGATGCATTTAAAGCTCCAAAAGTTAAATTGAAAAACCGAATAATATCGTTAAATTTGTGCAAATCACGACTAATTTATCTTACAAAACTTGATAAGTGTAGACCTTTGATCTTTTTAATAATGAGCATTTTTCTGTTTAAGCCACAGAATACAATTAATTAAATCCATTTGAATTAAGCCCGATTAAAACAAAAGACACAAGATTAACAAGAATAATTTGGAATACAATTTAAATAAAACGCGGGTTATTAAGGGGGCGATTACCAGACAACATTTTAATTTGATCTTCCTAATCAAGGAAAAATATGAGGGGCGGAAACTGATTTTTTATTTACTATAATTCAAGTGTCCATTAGTCACTCGACTGTAGATTTCAACATCGAAAAACTAAAACCCAGGTAAATAAACTATTAAGTCAAAATCTTAGGTATAAGAAAATTATGTAGGTAAATAAATTCAAAACCACATTAGTAATTTAATGAAAATATTTAAAAAACTATTAAACACTAACCTTTTTAAAAACTCGACATAAAAACACACAGACACAAATACACACCGTTGTATGGTAAATTCAAATTTCACTGCTAAGAATTTTGAAGGCCACAAAACTATTTTTCTTATGACTTCTTAAATTATGTATATTTTATTTCTTTGTGTTTTTGTTGTTTCTCTCTAATATACCAACAAAATTCCACAAACAATCACTTTATGTATACAAAAAATAAAAATTAATTTAATTTAATTTAATTTAAGAACAGAAAACTATACTCTCTGTACACAACTTATTTAATTTAATATTTTCAATCAATCATCTTCTTAAATTTAATAACAAGGCAATTCTTCAATTTGATGATTGTACGTACACGTTCGTTTAAAATTTAGTGGAGAGCTTTGGAGACTCTCAAAAAACAAAACAATGAGGAACTGATTTATACACAAAACTTCATTATTTATTTAACTATTAAAAAATCACTACTATTTTAGCACATTTAATATAAATATTATAATTTAATAAACACTTTGTCAATTATGTATTTTATTAATTTATTGTGTGTTTATGTAAATTCACGTAATAAGAAAAAAAAAATCCGCGAAACAAGAAACTTCAAAAACACGTATTTGTGAAAGTATAAAAATTCCAATTGGGATTTTTTTTTTTTGTAGCTTGTTTGTTCTTGAGTTATTCTTGTTTTTGAAACACTATTTAAAAACTATTTCGTCGATATTTTATCACTTTAATTATTTAATTATTAAATAAAATTCATTTTAATAATTTAGAAATACAAAAACAAACCCGTAACAAATACGACCAAAATGTACAAAAGTTACAACTTGATTAGTAGCTTTTGGTGATTCTCGCGATATACTAAAACAAAATTTGTATTTTACTTTTCTTATTGGATTTTTTGAGTAACACACGATTATATTTTATGAACGGGCTGTCTCGCTTACTCGTGTGTCAATAACAGTAAAACTGTATAGATTTCCAAAGCGAGAGCGGTGATATAAAATTATTAGAGTAAACAAATGGAGAGAACTTGTTATTGTTAATGTAGTAAAGAGAATTTGGAATTTTGCTTTTCTTTTTGCTTCTTATTGGATATTACAGTCATGGAAGTTATCAAATACAACCACTTGTTGAGCGTTGATAAACAAAAAAGTTTTCAATAAGAAGTATTGGAATCTTATTTGAATTGAATCAGATTCGTTCGTTTCTTATTTAAATCAAATACGAATCCTATACTTCGAAGAGTTGAACATCACCTAAGGATTTTGATAAAATTGACGAGTGGAATAGTTTGGTCAATGTTGGGTCAGGATTGGTTGGCCAGTTTTAGTAATTTGTTCATTTGTAGTTTTTAAAAAAAAAAATTGATTTAAATTTTGTCAAAGTAAAGCTGAAAGCATAAATGGTTTATTAGTCAACAGCTGCAACAAATGCACTATTCTATCTATTGGGATAGTTACTGAAATATCAAATGTTTAGTGATTAATAAATTTCGTCTGTTCTGTACCTCAACCATAAAACACGTTGTGTTTCTTTCTTCCTGCACGGCTTCTGGGAAAGTATAATTAAATACTTTCAACAGATTTTTAGGTCATCGACCCCCCACTTTTCAGCATCCCATCTAAGGATTTTTATAAAAATGATGAGCATTGAGTTACATGATTTTACAGGGATGAGATTCTTGAATTGAGATTGGTGATTTCTTAATTTTTTAAATTATTAAAGGATTCTAAGTTTATCCGTAGTTTTTTCACTAATCCTCAAATCAAACGAGATTTGCTAATCTTCAACTTGATACACTATATCACTATATCTAACCTCACTATTTTTATAAAGTATTTTCTACACGACTAAATTGTAGAATGAGCTCATCTCAGACGGCCCTCTTGAATACAAAAGTTGAAAGGTTCTCTACTTTACTTAATACTTGAAGTCAAGTAAAATTAACTTGAATTCAAGTAAAATAACACGTTCATATTGGTCAAGTAGATTCAAGTTAATTGAATTCAAGTACTTGAAATCAAGTAACTTGACTAATGAGAACGAGGCTTTACCAAATGTATACCGAATAGAACCTCCTAACTCAACCAGGTCACAGAACTGCTTGCGTCCATAAACTCAACTGTAACTCGACCTTTAACTCAACCCTCAACTGAATCTCAAACACAACGTCCAACTTAATCCTCAAATCAACCTGGTTTGAAAAATTGTATTCAACTCAACTCTAAACAATTCAAGCTAACTTCCAACTAAAATTTGCAATTGAACATCTGACTCAACTTCCACTGAACTTCAACTCCAACTCAACTCTAACTCAACCATAGACCAACCCCAACTCAACCTCAACTTGACCTGCAACCCATTTCTCAAACCAATCCCAAACCCAACGCAAAACTTAACTCGCAAATCAACATATTCGATCCACAAATAAATGCCCAAATGATCTACTCACTAAACCTAAATCCAACCCGAACTCAACTCCAACTCAATCCCAACTCAACTCGCAAAAAACCCGACTTAACCATCAACTTCACCACAAGCGCAACGCCCAACTTAAGCCTCAACCAAGCATTTACCAAAAATTCCTCAACTGCTCATTAAACCCTAATCCAACTACAAGTCATCTCCAACTCTGCGTTTATTCCAAAAACGAAAAATTTCTATGTTTATTATAAAATAAATTGTGGTGGATTCTTTTTTTTTTTTTTTTGGTTTTTGCCAACCATTTGTTGAGCAACCGCTTGGCATAGCCTCAAGGTTGTTTCCTTTGTTGCTGAGGTAAAATGATACCGCACAAAAGCGCATATTTTGTTGATGCCCACTGGGGGAATCAGTGAAGATTTGCATCTATTGAATATAAAGCTATTGCTACGAGTACATTCAAAGCTGCTGCAACAAAATACCTGCAATGCCGCCAAAAAGTATTTTTTGTATTTTTATACCAACTAGTACTGACTGGAATGGTGACTGCAAATTCGATACACTGATCGAAACAATACCTAGATGTTTTCCATTATTCTTATGCCATTTTTATGGTTTTCACCTGACCGAAAATACGTCATAAATGTGATATGAACTCACTACATTGGAATTTTGGTATTGCCTTTCTCGAGGTGAGGTAAACCTACTATTAAAAATATTCACCTAATATTTTTCGGTGAGTTGTGCGATTTTGCACAGAATACAATTTCTGTTTACTACAATTTTTTCTGTTAGCTACGCTCGCCAACCCCCACACAATACCTGCTCGTTATGCTCGCATGTCACGGTTATTTGTATGTTACGAGTATTTCCAGTGAAGAAAATTTAACAAAAAAAATTGTTGTGGTATCGTTATTTTTGCTTCGAGAGTTTATTACCAGGTTTTACTGATGTAAAAAACTAAACATGTAATACGTGACAACTCCATCAACCAATCATGACACGTATAAAATTTTAAATTTTTTTTTCGGTGGAACATTTTGATTTTTATACGCACAGAAATAATTTTTGTTTTTTATATTCACATTCGTGAGGTGACAACCACAATATAGGTATTTCCTCCAGCAAGTTATGCATGCGCCTGATTTTTTTTTTTTTTTTTTAATTTTATTACGGCTAAGTTATTACAACTCATTTAGAAATTTTTCTTTCTTATTTTAATTCTCTATTAGTTGGGCGATAACACAGTAGTTATTCCCAGTGGGCCCAGATCTTCCGGTTACATCAACAACTTTTAGTCCTGAGGAACTAAATCAAGCGGCTTCGTTCTCCTTAGCCGTCTTGTCACTGCGCTGTCGACGTCGTTGACAATATGTTGAATATCCGTGTTTTCATGGAGTTGTAAACGCTGGATATATTTTTTGGCATTTTTTGTAATTTCTTCGTTGACGGTTTCCATCTTTAGATCCCTATGTAGATTATCGTTTCTAATATACCAAGGTGCATTGACAATGCATCGCAGTACTTTGTTCTGGAACATTTGTATAATTTTAACGTTCGTTTTCTTTGTGCATCCCCAGAGCCGGATGCCATAGGTCCACACAGGTTTAAGTATTTGCCTGTATAAAAGCAGCTTATTATGAATGGTAAGCTCACTATTTCTTCCAATGAGCCAGTACATTTTTCTGAACTTTATATCCAATTATTGCCTTTTTTTCTTGACATGCTCTTTCCATTTTAACTTGGCATCGAGCGTCATACCTAGGTATTTTGCCGTATTCGCATATGGTATTTCCTGCCTATTTATGTAGATAGGTAAGTGATCAACTTTTAGATAGGTGAATGTTGTGTGAATTGATTTTAGCTCATTCAATTTTAATCTCCATTTTTTTGTCCAGTGGACAATCTCATTCACAGTGTGCTGTAATTCTCCAAGATTGCTGTATCATCCGCAAAGGTTGCAATATCTGTTTCTCCAGTAATAGGTATGTCTCTCGTATAAAGCAAATACAATACTGGTTCGAGCACGCTCCCTTGTGGTACGCCTGCTTTAATTCTGTTGAGTGATGAAAACTCTCCTTCATATTTCACTCTGAAATATCTCTCTTCATTGTATGATTTTAATATCTCATAGAACTGCTTAGGAAGGTCACGATGTAATTTAAATTCCAGTCCTCGATGCCAGACTCGGTCAAAGGCCTGGGCAACATCAAGGAAAACTCCACAACATACCTTTTTGTTTTCAAGTGTCTTCTCAATCACGTTAGTGACTCTGTGTACCTGCTCTATGGTGGAGTGTTTCTCTCTGAAACCAAATTGATGCGATGGTAACAGGTGTCTTGCTTCAATCAGAGGTCTCATCCTTTTGAGGACCAATTTTGCGTAGAGTTTGGACAATGATGATAATACAGATATAGGTCTGTATGACGTTTTCTCATTAGGTGGCTTATTAGGCTTAGGTATCATAATAACTTCTGCTATTTTCCAATGCTGAGGGTAGCAACTTCTTAAGACGGCTGACAAAGATTCGGCGCCGCCCCAAGTCCGACTACAAAAAATGTACTCAGAAATTCAGCATTTTCAGCATTATTGCTGAATCTGGTACCCATGATAAATAAAACTAGTTTTTAAAATTGTTTGTTGTTTGTAAATTTTATATTTGAGCAAGCAATAAGAGATAGAGAGAGAGAGAGAGAGAGCGAGAGAGAGAGAAAAATTTAATTATGCGAATTGTCTGCTGGTCACTTTTTACAAACGCCTAGGTGCTTTATTCGGGAGCAGCTGAAAATACGAACATTTTGAAAATGAAGGAAACAAATCAAATAAAACGCCCATTCAAATAAAACGCCTAAGCGCTGTATTTGGAAATTCGAATACCACTAAGAAAATAAAAATAAATTTTTCAATATAAATATCATGTTATTTTCGTAAAACAAAGAGGAATATAAGATACATTTGCGCCAAAATTTTATGTTTTTTAGAAAGGTACCCTTCAAGCAACTCGAAAAAAAACGAATTTGACGATTGGAAAATTTGGAAATGCGATACCTACCGCCCGAAAGTAAAGATTCGCACCCATTAAAAAAACCTAACTGTGATTATTTTTTTCAGATCTGGGGTGCTATTCTTGAACCATTATGAATGTTTTCGTAATACCTTTACATTTACTCGCAATACGAAAGTTTTCGTAATGGTTCAAGAATAGCACCCCTGGTTACAAAGCTTTTTTTTGTCCTAAATATAAACTAAAATAGCTAATTGCCATTTGATTTTGCCACTTGGCCAACTGTAATTTGCTTCAATGCCCTTCGTGCTCTGTTTAATGATAACGATGACTTCGGACCACTTCCCGCTTTTCTTTGAACTGCATTTTTATTCTTAAATCTTCTAATAAAATTATAAATTGTGGATCTTTTATAATTTAATTTAAAAAGTATTTTACAACATCAGAAGTTACTAGCTCTGGATTTTTTTCTAAAAAATTGCACCCGACTTTTCGCCGCTCAAATTCGTTTTGAGACATATTTTCGTGGCTAATGTTTCGAATCGACTAATTTTTTCACAGTTTGTTATATAAACAATATAAAACCAAATAAAATTATTGGGAATCCCCTAAATAAATAAAATGCGTTTTGTTTTTACTATCGCATTTTGTCCAAATTTTCTTCCCCATACATTACTTTTAAAATAATCAAAAAAATCTATGGCTTAGAATCGAGCTTATCACGCCTCAACTGGTACCTTTCGAACCGAAATTATAACGTTTTGTTGAATATAGTAGCTGGTCAGCCCAACGAACGATTGTGTTTCATGTTTGTCGATGCATGGATGTGGTTAAATGTTGGTATTTGGCTAGAATCGAACTCAAGACCGCTTGTTGTTAGCAGGAAGCAGCTCTATTGATGCTCTATGTTTGACGGCGAAAGTTTCTGAAGCCGTCATGAAATAATTCTGAAAAAGAGTTATACGAGAGCTCTAAGAAAAAATTATTATTAGTAAGAAAATTCAGTAGTTTCATATTTCTTCCACCACATCATCATTCTTCCTTCCAACCATGTCAAAAACGATAATTCTACTTAGGTCAAATTCACTCGGCATTTAAACTTAAAATTAGATATTTTCTTTACAGAGTACTAATTTACCGAACAAATTCTTGGATTTTAATAAGAACTAAATTTGAAGTGGTTCGAAACTTCACGTTTCATTACACTATCAAGATTAACCTTTCATTACTTTTAATTTAAGAAATCGATTTTCACGAATTTTACAGAAATTTGGAAATATTAACAAAATCTCAGAAATTCAGATAAGAGAATTTCAATTCGATTGATTTTGACATGATTTTTTCAATTGAGCATTTATTTTTTCGAGTTTTACTTTCGAGCTGCTGAACTTCTTACGAACCAAATAAAATCAAGGTCAAGACAATCACTCAAAGTAATATGAATTTAGCATATGAATTTTTCGAATTAATTTATAGGTATACATATATTTTATAATGAAATTCCTCACAGCATTACGACGAATTATTCAAATTTCGAAAACAATTGTATTTTGATAACTTAAATCGTTTAACTTGAATAAAACGCTCTGGGCGTATTATTCGAATAAAACTCATTATATATAAATGATTGTGCCTTTTCACCTATTCAGACTGATTTGAAATTTCATTGAAATCATGAATCCGATGACAGAAGTCCTGGAGGACGGGGCAAAGTAATCAGAAAGGTTATTGTAAATGAAATTAACGAGTGAGTAGCTCGGAGATCGTGAATCTTGCAGCTAAAACTGATGAATTAAGCCATTGAATAGGCAGTTTCCGTCGCTCGGAATGGTGTACACTTCCATATTACTTCGGTCTAAAAAGACCAAAGTATTAAAATTCTGTCAAAAATGATCAAAAATTTGGTTGGTCCAAAACCACTTTTCTGGATGTCTGGATGTCTGTATTTCTGTACCCATGGTATCTCGAGAACGGTTTGTTCGATTTAGAATTTTTTTTTGCCTATATGTTTCTATGGTCAAGGCCGAGATTTCAAAAGCTTTTGAAACCTGTGCGTAGAGAGGATCGGGTACCTGCCATTCGAATTGATCCAAAATACCTGGTTATAGAAATATTAACCAATTTTTTATATATGTATGTTGGTTTGAATATTGAATTGGATATTAAGTTTGGGGTTGAGTTGAAGGTTAAGTTAGGGGTCAAGTTGCAGGTTGAGTTCAAGTTGAGTTAAGATATAGTGAGCAGTTGACCAATTTTTTATATAGGCTGGTTTGAGGATTGAGTTGAAAGAGAGTTTGCAGTTTGGTTGAGGGTTGAGTTGAGGACCGTCTGCGGGTTGAATTGGGGTTGAGATTATGTTGGACCAGCGTTTAATGAGCAGTTGATCAATCTATAAAATAAAGTGAGTGTTTGTAGGTATGTATGTACAGCATATGTGAATGATATTTAAACAAATCCACACGACTTGACCGATTTGAACCAAACCTTACACAAATATTGCTTAAGACTTAAAAAAGGTCACCGTTAATATTTCAAACCTCGAATTGAACCATTTACATTTCAAATTAAACTTTTAGCGAATTAAATGAATGGCCAATTAGGATGGCACTTATCTATTCCTTAACTGATTTTAGTGAAATTTGACTTCCGTGATGGAAATGGGATTCTAAAATGAGTTTTGGATGAAATTCTGGAATATGGCTAAGTATGATGGAAATTGCCTATTTCTCAACCGATTATGGTGAAATTTGACTACTCTTTCAATTATGATGAAATTCGGCTTCCACATTGGAAAAGGGATTCTAAAATGATTTTTGAATGAAGTTCTGGAATATGGCCAAGTATGATAGAAGTTGATAATGGAACTCGTCTATTAGATGGAGACACAGTGAATTGGGACTTCCCACATCTATCGCAATGCGACCGTTTTCAGTTCTGGACGTTTATTCCTTACCTTTTTTTCTATTTTTCTGAAAATTTTTGGTAGCAAATTTTGATCGATTTTACTTGTTCTGGTTGTTAAATTAACATCAACCCTCAATGTCCAAAGTTATTTGAAATCCTACAAAAAATGACCAAAATTTTTGTTTGTTTGGCCAAAACCACTTTTCTTAAAAATATCCGTTTGGATTTGGAACTATTTTCAAAAATAAGTTTCTATACCTAGTATTTATTAAGGCGTGGTATTACAAAGAGGATTGAGTTGCGCGTTGAGTTTAGGGGCTTAGTTGATGGTTGAGTTAAGGATTTGAGTTGGAGTTGAGTTGGATTTGGATTAGGGTTAAGTGAGCAATTGAATTGGAGATTTATTTGGGGGTTAAATTGATTTGAGTTTTAGTTGTTTAGTTTGAGTTCGAGTGGAAGGCTGAATTAGCGTGCTGATTTTAGGACTGAGTTGGGTACTGAGTTTTTTTGTTGAATTGAAGGTTGAGTAGGGTGTTGAGTTTGGGTTAAGCGAGGGGTTCAGTTGGGGATTTATTTGGCAGTTAAACCGATAGATCATTTGCATGACACACTAAGTTGAGGAATGTTGATTAAGGAGTTGAGTTGAGCATCGAGTTTGGAGTTGGGTTGAGTTAGGGGTCGAGGTGAGATTGGGAAAGGGTTGAATTGAAATTAAGTTGAGGTTGAATTGGTGATAGAGTTGAGTGCTGGGTTGGGATTGATTTGGTGATTGCCGTTTGGGATTGCATTAAGGATTGCGTTTTGATTGAATTGAAGGTTGAGTTAGAACTTGATGAGTGGTTGAGTAACGGATTAAAGGGTTCACATAAGGATTTATTTGGGAGTGTAGTTAGAGTAGACTTGAGATAAGTTTACGTAAGCACGTAATTTTGCGGACCGAAGTTCAGATCATCTCATGAAATGTCAGCCCTTTATATTTTTATACTTTGAGAATTAAAATTTTAAATTTAAATGACTTTTTTTTTTACCTTACATCTGTTTCTTAATTTAAACTAAGCAATCACTTCGTACCTGAATGGACAAGTGGATTTATAGCTTATGAAAAGAATGTTGACATGGTGCTACGGGTAACTAACATACCCACCTACCCACCGGTGGTGTTCATTGAATGTAATATTGTTGCAACCATTTCTTACCATGAAGTGCATGTAGTGATTGATGCTGGTTTTTTGAGTTCATTAAAGATAAATTGTACTAGTAAAATGGGTTATGAGACAGAAGCATAAAAAAAATATCTGATTTCTATTGTTGAGATTATACTAATTACCATCTCGTCCAAGAGATGTTTTTGCATACAAGAAAATACTTTCCACGATTTTATTTTTTTTTTATTTTTTTTTTTGAGTGTGGCAATGCTAATGTGCAGACCTACAGGCAAAATTTTGGAAATGGTTGTTTATGGTCAGGCACCCTATAAATCAGAGATAGAAACTAGAGAATGTTTGGAGCTTTCGGGTTTGCTTTAAAGTTAAATTCAAATTTTGGTTTTGGTTTTAATTTTGGTCTAAAATTTTTTAAGTTATCGGTTTGGTTCAGTTTTAGTTTAAATCTAACTGGTTAGATGTTGGTTTCGGTTTGGTTTGAGGGGGGGGGGGGGGGGTTGACATTATTCAAAACCCAATACTTTTATGAAAATAAATTTAAAAACTCCTAAATGTACACCGAATTTATTTTGTCTCATATGCTAGAAAAATCGCCATTTTTCAATAAGCAAAATGAGAAGAAAATCAAATTAAAATGCAAATAAAACCGGAACATTATTTAGGTATTTGTTCAGATTTTGGTCCGGTTTTCGTCGGGTTCGTGGTTTTTCTGATCTTTGCTATAAATAACGTAAAAAACTTAAAAAGGGGCATCCATCTCGAAAAACCAGGCAGACACTACAATTTTATTTATATGTATAGATTTTGTTTTCGGTCATTTTCATATCTTCCGCTTCCGCACTGCCTCAACACATCTAATCGTTATTAACGAAATTTTGAACTTTCTAAAAACTGCCTACCTACAATTTAGTTAATATAACCATTCCATTTCATGTCGAGAATATTTCTTTGTTGAATTGTTGATAATTTTTGTCTTTTTCATGAGAACTGCACTAGAACTCAACAAATTTTAAATTCCTTTTATTCCACGTGAATGATTGTGTTTACTTAACATAAATACACATTGCTGTAACAACTAACAATAAATAATTACAATTATAACTTTTTTGTTAGTTACACTCGATAAACCAAAGAATATTTTACACTCGAAAAAATGATGAATTAAAAAATAAGCTTTAATTGTAATTATTTATTGCTAGTTTGTTACAGCAATGTTTATTTATGTTAAGTACACTAGACACTAGCGCTTTATGTATTTAGAATACAAGAATTTTAACGTTTATCGGGTTCTAATGCAGTTAACACGACTAATTTTTGAAATTTGAATGGAATCCAGAAGCAACTGAAGCGTTTATAAATTTTGAAACCAGAAAACCAACCATAAAACGTAACGATTTCTAAAGTTGTTACTTAGATTGCATAGTTTCTTTTGGTAATTTATTTCGGGATTCAAATTTTGTTCTGTATGAAGTTTGTAATGGTGGTAACAATATTCTTCTACCATTAAAGTGATGCATTATTTATGATGAGTACACTACATATATGTTTGTGTTATAACTTCCTAACTTCAAAGCATATTTATAATTAAAATACCACACAGCCGCTGCTCATCTTATTATTTAGAGTGGAAAGTAAATTTGTGATATGAAAAGTGAAAATCGAAGAAAAAATAAATAAAATGAAATTAACAAAAATTTTAAAAGGAAAGTGATTTGCAGATTAATTGGATACGCAACACAACATCTACTACATTTCATTCAACAGTGACTCGCAAACAATTTTTTTTTTATTTAAATAAAACGGCTAATTAAAGACTAAATAGGAGGATATTCTTAAAAATGCATATACATATCCTGATAATCTGTTTCTGCCCGTGAGGTAATCCAAATTCAACAATTCCGTTAATTAAACTCAATTTAACTTCTTAATTATTTTTTTATATTAATTTGACTCTCACAAATTAGTGAAACAATTGTTTCGCTATAATATTGATGATGATGGATGAGTCACAATAATTTTGTGTTTGTGTTTGTTCCAGATTTAATCTCGCATTAACAGATATCATTGATATGAAACATTAATTTCGTGTGTTTGATAAAATTACAATTAATTAGTTTTGAATAGCTCAAAATCATAACCGCTCGAGCTTCTTAATTATGGGTCTTGTTTTAATTTGTTAATATTTTGCAGACGCTCTAACGTTTTTGGTGAGTTCATCAACTTAAATCGGAAATTATTTAAACTTAATTTTTTACGCCGCACCCTAAAATACTGGTATACCTATAAACATTTGTGATAAACACTTTTAAACCCAATTAACGACTAAAGTGTAATAACAATAAAACCAATTTAATTATTTTTTTGTAATTTATCAAGGTCCGATTGGGTTAATTTACTGTTATCTTATTGGTTGGTGACAAACCATGTCACCTTAATTAAATTTCTTAAATTTGTATGAAGAAGTAATAAAAATGCATATCACAAGGCAGCCCAAAATGTAGATTTACTGAAAATCTCAACAAGGGCGGATGCCACTGTTCTAGTGTTTTCTAGTATTCACTGATGATGAAGGAATACAAAATATTCGGATATTTGTTGAGGTTCTAAACAGTGGGGGCGAGTAGCAGGGACAGCAGAGACGCAACGATTTCAACAACAACGTCAAGCAACACTACCTACAGTTAGTACAAATTTGGGTGACCGCATGGGAACATGATGATGAAACGAAATCTCGCCCCCCTCTCACAACCGCCGATGGAAAAAATGGCGGAGGGGAATAATATTAGTTGTTTACAGCTTTTCAGAAAAAGAGTTTGCGGTACGAGGAAATTTGTGTTGTCATTGTGTCTTCTTACAGGTAACAGGTTGGAGGGTTGGAGCAGTAGATGAAGAACTTTAAAATTGTATTGTCTTGTGCTAGATAAATTACTAAAAAATATATTACTAACAAATTTACTAACTATCAACTACTTAGGTGTCTGGAACCGGGTTGAGTCTTTGTTGCTAACATTCCTTTCCCATCCCTCGATCTTGTTATATGTAAAAAGGTGTACGACGGCGGCCTGGCCAGGGGCGGATATCACAATATTAGACTTATGGTGGTTATCGATGTGGCGTCTTTCTTTACGGGCTTTGGCTTCATGAAGAATGGTGTCGTGTTGTGTGTAACATGGGTATAGTGGTGTGGTATTCGCATTTATAATACGGGAGACTTGCTTAATGCTTGATCGTACATCGAAATCAATCAATCAATCAATCAATTTGTTGAGGTTCTAAACAGCGCACCCAAAGGTTGGTATATTTTTAACTCTAATTTGTTATTGGATTTAACGACTTTTTTTTGCAAACTGAAAATTTTTTCTTTCATTGGCGTTTAAAAAAAAAACAAAAAACCTGTGAATTGAAAAAATAAATTAAATTAATAATAAAAAAAATTCCAATTTGAACATTGATATTAACCAAAAATAATAAAACAGTAAAAAAATTGCTGGTGTGGCCAACAGACGACTTTTTTTTACGAGTGTGAAGTTTTCCAGACATTCCAGAGATTTTTCAATGAATTAGTATTATTATACTTTATTAATTTTTTGTTGAATGTTAATTAGTTCATGTAATTTCTAATATGCTACCGGTGATTAGATCATTTTAATTGTGTTTTTATTAACACGAGAAGTATATTAGTATTTACGAACAATCATTCAACGAAATTGACTAATAGACAGAATTCTATTTATTTAATTTATTAATTTATATGATTTTAATACGTTCCGAAGATTGTAAGAGAATTCAATCCAGTTTCGAACTGATGAGCTTATGATAATGAAAAAATCAATCTTCTCATCAGGCCGCGGCGACTGGACTGAGTATACCACAATTTACATTCTATATATACAGAATGTGCTGTGCGTTATGTACTAGCGAATCATACTAAATACAGATAAATTCTCTTACAATTTTTTCTTCTTCACGACATTCACACAGCTCTATTCTCTATTAGAAATTACATGAATTAATTAACATTCAACTAAAAATTAATAAAGTAAAATTAGCGTACACAGATATTGAGCTGTGTGAATGTCGTGAAGAAGAAAAAATTGTAAGAGAATTTATCTGTATTTAGTATGATTCGCTAGTACATAACGCACAGCACATTCTGTATATATAGAATGTAAATTGTGGTATACTCAGTCCAGTCGCCGCGGCCTGATGAGAAGATTGATTTTTTCTTAATCATAAGCTCATCAGTTCGAAACTGGATTGAATTCTCTTACAATCTTCGGAACGTATTAAAACCATATAAATTAATAAATTAGTATTACACTGCGAAAACCAATTCTTATAGGAAAATTGAGTGTTATTTAAAACAATTGAGTATTATTTAGAAAATTATTTTATAAAATCAAGCTTTAATTAAATAAAAGCAAATCAAAAATATTACAAAATCTTGTTCGTTCGATATTAAAGTAATTTTAATTGATTTTTTTTAATTGTTCATAAAAAACGGTATATGGTGTTTTAAAGTTAAAGTATGATTTCAAAGAAAATAATTTTGTAGAACCTTTATTAAACGAACAATTCGTATGGATTAGGATTTTTTAACTAGGTAATTTAGAGGCCTATTCCATGTGCTAGCCAAACCTTTGTCATCATTGTTGGCAATGGCTCAACTCTCAAGGGCCGATTTTGGCCCTTGAGTGTTGAGCGCGATTTTACAAAAATAAATTTGTAGAACTTTTATTAAACGAACTATTCGTATGGATTAGGTAATTTAGAGGCCTGTTTCGTGTGGTGGCCAAAACTTTGTCATCATTATTGGTAATGGCCGATATTGGCCCTTGAGTGTTGAGCGCGATTTCAAAGAAAATAATTTTGTAGAACTTTTATTAAACGAATGATTCGTATGGATTAGGGTTTTTTATCTAGCTAATTTAGAGGCCTATTCCATTTACTAGCCAAACGTTTGTCATCATTGTTGGCAATGGCCGATATTGGCCCTTGATAGTTGAGCGCGATTTCAAAGAAAATAATTTTGTAGAACTTTTATTAAACGAACGATTCGTATGGATTAGGATTTTTAACTAGGTAATTTAAAGGCCTACTCCATTTACTAGCCAAACGTTTGTCATGATTTTTGACAATGGCTCAACTCTCAAGGGCCGATATTGGCCCTTGATAGTTGAGCGCGATTTCAAAGAAAATAATTTTGTAGAACTTTTATTAAACGAACGATTCGTATGGATTAGGTAATTTAGAGGCCTATTTCGTGTGGTGGCCAAACCTTTGTCATCATTGTTGGCAGTGGCCGATATTGGCCCTTGAGAGTTGAGTGCGATTTCAAAGAAAATAATTTTGTAGAACTTTTATTAAACGAACAATTCGTATGAATTTGGATTTTTTAACTAGGTAATTTAGAGGCCTATTCCATGTACTAGCAAAACCTTTGTCATCATTTTTGGCAATATCTCAACTCTCAAGAGTTGAGCGCGAGTTGAGCGCGATTTCAAAGAAAATAATTTTGTAGAACTTTTACTAGCCAAACGTTTGTCATCATTGTTGACAATGGCTCATCTCTCAAGGGCCAATATCGGCCATTGCCAACAATCGTGCGATTTCAAAGAAAATAATTCTGTAGAACTTTTATTAAACGAATGATTCGTATGGATTAGGATTTTTTAACTAGGTAATTTAGAGGCCTATTCCATTTACTAGCCAAACGTTTGTCATCATTGTTGGCAATGGCTTAACCCTCAAGGGCCGATATTGGCCCTTGTGTGTTGAGTGCGATTTCAAAGAAAATTATTCTGTAAAACTTTTATTAAACGAACGATTCGTATGGATTAGGGTATTATAACTAACTAATTTGGAGGCCTATTACATGTACTAGCCAAACCTTTGTCATCATTGTTGGTAATGGCTCAACTCTCAAGGGCCGATATTGGCCCTTGAGTGTTGAGCTCGATTTTAAAAAAATAATTTTGTAGAACTTTTATTAAACGAACGATTCGTATGGATTAGGTAATCTAGAGGCCTTTTTCGTGTGCTGGCCAAAACTTTGTCATCATTATTGGCAATGGCCGATATTGGCCCTTGAGTGTTGAGCGCGATTTCAAAGAAAATAATATTGTAGAACTTTTATTAAACGAACGATTCCTATGGATTAGGATTTTTAAACTAAGTAATTTAGAGGCCTATTCCATTTACTAGCCAAAGATTTGTCATCATTGTTGGCAATGGCCGATATTGGCCCTTGAGAGTTGAGCGCGATTTCAAAGAATATAATTTTGTAGAACTTTTATTAAACGAACGATTCGTATGGATTAGGATTTTTTAACTAGGTAATTTAGAGGCCTATTTCAAGTGCTAGCCAAACCTTTGTCATCATTGTTGGCAATGGCTCAACTCTCAAACGCCGATATTGGCCAATATCGCTTTTTGATGATACATAATTGCACCAGTAGTGATGAGAGGTTTTCTAATTCATTATGCATCTTTAATCGCGGTTTGGTCAGCATATAGTGGTGCAACGCCTACTTCTGTGCTAAAATACAATAAATCCAAAATCTATTTTTTGGTCAGCATATAGTGGTGCAACGCCTACTTCTGTGCTAAAATACAATAAATCCAAGATCTATTTTTTTGGATTTTCCGGAAATTTTGAGTTCTCTCAAAGGAAAATCTAAAACATGTATAATAACTCTTAGCGTCCATTTTCAAAGTATAATGGAAACTCTGTAATATGATATGAATTGATCGAGTAAGTCCATTTCTCCCATGCCACTGCTGTACAACCGAATTATTTCGGGCCTGGAAATACGCTGATATTTTTAGTATTTTTGTTCCACCTCTTCACGATATATAAATTGGAACCTATATGACTTTGTTATCCTGCCAGTTTAAAAGGATAACTTTACCATCCCTGCTAACTACTTGTTCACAAGAGCGTGGTGAACTGATACGTAAAACAATTGGTTAAAAAAAAAATAATTAATGCCCAGGTCGATTATTGCCCCAAAGGACTGGGTTTACCTTTCATGCATAGCTTGTATGCTAGTTGACCAGAATACGGAATGATTTGTTAATATTTGAATTTTGACACTAATTATACATTTAAATGTACATTAGAATTTGAGTTATTTGTACATTTTAATGTACATTAAAGTTTAAGCCAATTTATAACGGTAATTGATATAAAATTCCACAAAAACTAATCGAATATTGATTTATTGTACACATTTTAGTAATACAGTATATAAAATTAATTGTTTATTACCTTAATTAATGTTACACTTATAAATTAAATCACTGTTGAGCACAAATGTTTTGAAATATAGTATGTAATGTCCTCGTCGAAAACTTGAGCAAGATTAAAATTAAATTTGTAGGGAAAAATATTGAATGTGAGTAAAAGAGAAAACCTTATTTAATATAACGGTACATTATTTACTATAAATATTTATATATTTACAGTAAAAATGACGTTCAAATATAGTACTACAGTTTGTTGTAAAATGCAACTAAGTTAAATTAGTGGTTTTATGTTTAGTGTATCAATGGGTCATATGCCATTTCCAAACGGAAGGCATGAATATCATTTTTTTGTTCCTGTACGTGATACCGATTTTTAACATTTTTGTAGTTTTGCTATTATTATTTATTAATTATTAGTTATTAATTATATGAGCCGAAGGGGCAACAAAACCATCAACCAACTGAATATTGGCAAATGAGACGTTTCGTTTCTCTTGGAAATAAAAGAGGATCCCTATAAACGGGCTCTCTAAATTTAAATCTTTTTAAAAATGAAAGAGACATGTAGAATAATAAAAAGAGATAGAAGATTCTAATTTTATATATCGTTCTCACTTTCATATGTGTTTTAACAGTGTAACTAACCAATTCAAACCTCTAATATAAAATTCCAATTGGAATGGTATACGTATTATGTTATTTTCGTTGTTATAAACTTCACAGAAACCAAAAATTTAAGCTTTTCTTGCAGAAAATTTTGTTATTTCTCTAGGATAAAAATTAATTGAAATATCACCGTTTTAAGTTTTAAGCATTTGAGTGCGAGGACCATTTTCCCCGAGCCCTTTAAACTCAAAAATTTCAAAACCGGAGGTTTTAAGGAAATTCCTCTTTAAAGGCCTTGTAGCCCTTGAAATTGTTGGCAGAGTAAAAATAGAAACGTGTTTACACATCAAAGTAATTCACTGAACTAAAAAAACGTTCTTTTATTTTATATACACTGTATCAAAAAATTGTCCGTACACCCCTCGGTTAAAGAAACATTGATGAAGAAAACAATTAAAAATCAAACAAAAAATTCAGTTTTTATTTTTTTTTAAACTCAAATTACATTTAACAACCTGAAAATAATAATTATCATGAAGCAAACTAATTTACTTTTACGTTTCATATGATTTACTATTTAAACATCCTAAAACGATCTCAAATAATTGTCCGTACACTTGCACTTTTGTGAAAATTAACACTAGCACATTAACAATTTATTATTTGTTTTACTCCTATTTTCAACTAACCGTAAATTACGAAATTTTGTATGCGTAAAATTTAATTACTAGTCGTACTTTTTTATGGCGAATGAAATATTGTCCAGTTAATTAAAAATGTTTCATTCTCGTACCAAAAATAGTGTAGAAATTAAAACATTGATCATTAAATTGGCGAGTGAAGGTAAAAGTTTACAGGAAATTTCCAAAATAACTATTCGCCCGCGATCTTCGATTCAATATATCATCCAGAACTCCCAAAAAACCAAATCACTAGAGATGGTTGTTGGGCGTGGTCGCAACCGAAAGCTATCCACACCTCAAATACATCTAATATAAAAGGCAATAAAACAGAATCGAAAGCTTAGTGCTCCAACGATCGCTGCGAAAATTTATCAACATAAAAAAGGAGCGATAGAACCTCAGACAATACGCAATATTTTGCATAAACAAGAGTATCGTCGATGTGCGACACGCAAGAAATGTATTTGCCGACAAAAAAAATATTAAAAGCGCTTGGAATAAGCATTGGGATATGTGAGTGAGCCCGAAGAGTTCTGGGAAAATGTTATTCCCTCAGAAGGAACAAAAATTTAACGTTTTTGGTCCATATGGGCGAGTTATGGTGTGGCGGAAACCGAACTCTGAACTTGAGTAAAACATGGTGGCGGAAATATAATGGTTTGAAGAGCTTTTAGCTGAAGAGGTGTAGGACATTTGACCTTCATAATGAACCGGTTTAATTATTTGGATATTTTGAAGGATAATATGTTAATAAGTGCTGAGAAAATGGGACATGGGCAAGAGTTTCGCTCCGTACATGACAATGACTCGAAGCATTCGTCAAATCTGATAAAGGAATGGTTATTGTACAATGTAAATAAATACTTCCTCATCCTCCCCAGCCACCAGATCTCAACCCCATTGATAATTTATGCCATTATTTGGAGCAAAAGATCCGTGAACACCAAATTAGCGGCAAGGAACAATTAAAATGGGTCATTGTGGAGGAATGGGCCAAAAATTCCCCCCGAAATAACTCGGAAGTTGGCTTTCTCAATCAAAAGAAGGTTGCAAAGTATCATTTCATGAATAGGTTACAACACGAAATATTAGACCTAACTTTTTTACCAAATTCTCTCAATTTCTTTGTGTGTACGGACAATTATTTGAGATTGTTTTAGGCGGTTTAAATAGTAAATCTTATCAAACGTGAAAGTAACTTAATTTATATCTTGATTATTATTATTTTCAGGTTCTTAAATGTAATTTGAGTTTTAAAAAAATTAAAACTGAATTTTTTGTTTGATTTGTAATTGTTTCTTTTATCAATGTTTTCTTAACCGAGTGCTGTACGGACAATTTTTTGATACAGTGTACATACATCAATACATTTATAGTGTTGAACAAAACCTGAAGGGTATGTTCCAAAAACAAGTCTATATTGACGTTTTAAGTAATTCCTCCAACACTCCCACTATATTAAAATTTTTTATATAAACCAAATTTTAAAATATAATAAAGGAATTACTATAAATTCATATACATATTTGTTTTTAATTAAATTCTAATTAAACCCGATTTGGTTGCACAAAATAATTGTTTTATGCCGTTTACAGCTTTAGTTAGATTATCTGCCACCATCTCATTTGTTGAAATGTAGGTAACTTGAACAGTTGAGTCTGCTATTTTATCACGAATGAAATGGTGTCGGACATCAATATTTCTTCGAAACATTTGTTATTCCATACTAAAGAGATAATTTCTTGTTTCCAGCATGGTTTTACCAGTGGTAAATCTACGACTACCAATCTGTTGCAATTTACTAAATTCACTATTGAGTCACTTGAATCTAAAGGCGCCCAAGTTGATTCAATTTACTTTGATTTTGCTAAAGCTTTTGATTCAATCGACCATAAAATTATTATTGAAAAACTTTCGGTTATTGGTCTTGATCCAAATTTTCTTAAATGGATTTCTTCTTATCTAGTTGGTAGGAAGCAGTATGTTCTATTGAATGATGTTAAGTCAGATTATATCTATTGTCATTCAGGAGTCCCTCAGGGGTCCCATTTAGGCCCAATTATATTTCTTTTATTCGTGAATGATATTCCTAATATTTTTAAATTCTGTAAATGTTTATTTATGCTGATGATTTGAAGATTTTCATGCATGTTCAATCTGTAAGTGATGCTGAGGTTTTGCAATCCGAAATTAATATACTGTCTAGTTGGTGCTCTAAGAATAAATTGTTCATCAATGTACAGAAGTGTAAGGTGATGTCGTTTTTCAGAACACTCAATCCAAATATTGTCAATTATTATTTTGATGGAGATCTACTTTGTAGAGTAACTTCAACTGTTGATTTAGGAGTTCTGTTTGATCAGAAATTAACTTTTGCTTTACACATAGATAAAATAATATTAAAGGCCAATTCTATGTTAGGTTTTATTTTTAGAATGACAAAGGATTTTATGGATGCATTTTCGTGTGTTAGTCTATATACTTCTTTAGTAAGATCTCACCTTGAATATGCTATAGTGGTTTGGTATCCTCATCAGGATGTACATATTGCAAGATTGGAATCTATTCAGAAACGTTTTACTATCTATATGGCCAGGAAGCTTGGTCATTTATCTGATCGTCATCTACCTATGTGGGAACAGGTGCGAAGTCTCCCATCGTATGTGATTCGGTGTGAGTGCCTTCATATTGATACGTTGGTTAAACACCGGAAAATTGCATCTGCCTTGTTTGTTAGTGATTCCCTTAGTGGCCGCATCAAGTGTCCTGAACTCATTTCTGCTTGGAGCATTTATGTACCTACCAGAAGCTTGCGTCCAAGGGAATTTTTGTTTGTTGACTTTCATAGAACGAATTATGGTTCCAATAAGCCAACCAAGTCAATGGCTAGAATTTTTAATGAGTTTTACCATTTATTTAGTTTTGAGAGATCCAGAGTGTATTTTCGTAAGGCAATCAGAAATTGCAATTTTTAATCTCATTTTACGTTTTTAAAGTTTTCGTTTTTTCATGTTCCGTATTGTTAGTATTCCTTTTATTTTTTTTTTAGTCTATAATAATTCTTTTTTTACTATTCATTAAGTTTTTAACTGTAGAATAGATTTAAATAAATAAATGAATAAATATGTTTGGTTCTGGCTTGATATACATCGTTCTTTGCCAATTTTAATGCTCCTTGGTTATCACAAAATATTGTGATAAGTTGATTAGGACAAATATTGCCCAATTTATTTCCAAACTGTTTTAACCAAATAGCCTCTTGGGCAGCCGCATTTAATGCCATGTACTCCGCTTCTGTAGTTGACAGTGCAACTGTAGGCTGACGTCTGCTGCTCCAATATATTGCACCATTTTACAATAGAAAAATATATCCCGTACAGAAGCGCCGTTTGTCGAGATCGGATGCATAATCAGAATCAGCAAAACCATTTATATCAGTCATGTCTCCGCTGCAATATTTTAATTTGAACTCTGCTGTTCCCTTAAGGTATTTTAAAATTCGTTTAGCAGCTGTCCAATGAGCCTTTCCGAAGATAGAATTATATCTGCTAACATCGCCAACTGCAAAAGCTATATCTGGTCGCGTACCAAATATAAAAGTGCACCTACTAACTGCTGATAAGGAATATGTTTCATTTGAACCCTTTCGGCTTCTGTTTTTGGAATCATATCCCTTGACAATTTTTGATTTGGATCTGATGGAGTTGAAACTACCGTGCTGTCAGTCATACAGTTAATTTTATTACGAGATATCCTTAGTCCTACACATTGGTTGGCTTCTCCAATATCTTTCATTTTAAACTTAGTGCTTAGCGACCGTTTGATTTCATTCATCTCGTCCTCATTCTCCCATAAAATCAATATATCGTCAACATAAACTGCGATAACCAACTTAACCTTTTCATTTGACCGTTTACTAAATACACACTGATCAACCTTTGAACTTTTCAGATTCATATCCTTGAGCGCTTTGTCCAATTTAATATTCCAATGCCGCCCGTTTTGTTTAAGACCGTACATAGCCTTTTGAAGTCTGCACACTTTCGCAGTTGAATCATTGAATCCTTCATGTTGCTGTATGTATATTTCTTTATCCAAATCACCCTGGAGAAACGCTGTTATAGCATCCATCTGATCGATACGCAGGTTATTTATTGCTGCCAATGCTACCAAATAACGAATTGATGAGTACCGAATCACGGGTGAATATGTTTCACCATAATCTATGTCCGGATTCTGAGAGCATCCTTTCGCCACTAACCGAGCTTTATATCGAATAATGTTTCCGCATTCATCCTTCTTAGTTTTAAATACCCATTTAGTTTTGATTGCCTTTCTGCCTTTTCGTAAATCAGCCATTAACCAAGTTTCGTTTTCCATTAAAGAGTCCATTTCACTTTTCATCGCATCCTTCCAAAATTCTGCATCGGCTTTGGATAAGGCTTCCTTCACTGTTATTGGATCTGTATTTGATTCTGATGAAGCAAAATTTACATAGTCTTTACGTAGATCTCCTAGATTCACCAGATTCTTTCCTATCTGAAGCATCAAGGTGAGAGGTGAAATTTGGATTTGTTTCACAATTGTTGAAATCCTGCGGGAATCAAATACATTCTGTTCATTTCTTCCTGTGTCATCATCTAGAGGCTCGTCTTTATTTACTACTCCCACCGCCTCTTGAGCTTTCTTGTTTTATAACTCCCACTGCCGGTGTACTTGGTAAATCAATTACAGGTTCCGTTACTGACATATCAATTGTTTCTTCGGTTTTTTCTTTATAACTGGTGATTCAAGGAAAATTACATCTCGACCAGAATATAAACGTCCTGTTTTTATATCCGTGAGTCGATATCCTTTTGTCGTTTCGCAATATCCAACAAACAAAAGCTTTTTGGAATGTTCATCAAATCCTTTGCGTCGAACCTTTGGGATAAGTTTCATTGCTTCAGTACCAAAAATTCGTAGATATTTTAAATCAATTGTTAATCCTGTCCACATTTCTTCTGGTAATTTATTACCAGTTCCTTTCGCTGGTGATCTATTGATTAAATGAACTGCAGTTGCTACAGCTTCTGCCCAAAACTTTTCTTTATCTAGACCAGCATCTATTATCATACATTTTGCCCTTTCTTTAATTGTGCGGTTCATTCTTTCAGCCAAATCGTTTTGTTGAGGTGTATAGGGAACCGTACTTTGATGTTTGATACCGCATTTTTTTATCGCTTCGAAGGATTTTTCTTTTTTTTTCTTTTTCGTTTTCCACCGCTGCCTTGAATATTTTGAAATTTGATAGAGCTTCATCTTTATTTTTTAGAAAATATACAAACACCTTTCTGGAAAAATCGTTAATAAATGTTTGAAAATATTTTGAACCTCCAATTGAAGTATTATATGGTACAGACAGGTCGGTGTGAATTAATTCGAGGAAGTCTTTACCCTTGTTCCGATATTTGTTAACGGAAGCCGAGTTTGTTTACCTCTAATACATATTTCACAAATTAACTGATTTTCCTCATTTTTGAATTCGATGCCATTTTCGTTATGTTAGCCATAATTTTGTAAACCCCGTCCACTAATGTTGCATGAACTTCAGGTTCATTTTTCAAATTGAATATCGAACATCCTGCTCGATCAAATTTTATATGGTTTCCTTTTTCGGTTATTTTTGATACCGACAAAAGGTTTGCTCCCAGCTCTGGAACACATAACACATTTTTAACCTCAATCGCCTTACCATTTATGTCAATTGTTAAATCACCAACACATGTCACATTCAATTTCTTGCTATTAGCAACACAAATATGGTTAATATTTGTTGTTTGGACATCATTTAATCATTCAGAATTAGCTGCCATATGTTATGAAGCTCCGCTATCTAAATAAAAAACCTTTCGGTTTGATGATGCACACACTACGTTTCCATTAACAATATTATTTGAGACCAAGGCACTAAACACGTTTGGAGAATTATTTGAATTTCCTTTTTCATTGTTCACTGCTTTAATGTTTTTTAACCGTTTAATCAGAGTTTAAATTTATCGCTCTTTTAGAGCTATTTATAAAAAATTTCGCTCTTGCTCCCAATAATTTTTTATTTTCAGTTTGCTTTTACGCTCTTACCCTCTAATGGTAAACACAAAAAAAAAATATTTCGCTCTTTCAAAGTGATTTAAATTTTTATTTTTAATTTTGCTCTTAAAACAGAGAGCGTAAAGCTAAAAATATCGCTCCCAACCCATTCTACAGAGCCATTGAAGAAAATAGATTAGGGAGCAAAATTTTTTGTAACACAAGAATTGCTCTTTGAATATTATTAAACAAAAAAGTTCGATAAACGATATTTAGATAAATTTCCAACTAGGATGGAACTTCGCTATTCCTCAACCTATTTTAGTGAAATTTAACATGTGCGGTGAAAATGGGATTCTAAAATGATTTTTGGATCAAGTTCTGGAATATGGCCAATTGTGATGAAACTTATTGGCTGTTCCTTAACCGATTTTAGAGAAATGTGACGTTTGCGTTGGAAATGGGATTCTAAAATGATTTTTGGATAAAGTTCTGGAATATGGCCAATTGTAATGAAACTTGGCTCTTCCTTAATAGGTTTTAGTGAAATATGACATGCGTGATGAAAACGGGATTCTACAGTGATTTTTAGATAAAGTTCTGTAATATGGCGTATATGGCCAATTTGGATGGAACTTGACTATTTCTTAACCGATTGTGATGCAATTTGACATGTTCGTTGGAAATGAGATTCTAAAATGATTTTCCTAATTCCGGGATCCTTCACTAACATTAGCGTGATGTCACCCATTTTTTCTTATTTTCTTTTTATTACGACTAAATTTCCCGGCAGATGTATAATAAATATATCAATATGAGTAATCTAAACAGGTTACGGCAGAAGTATAATAATTATTGCTGGGTGTACAAATAAATTTCCGACCTTTTTAGATAGGTGTCGTTAGTATCACTGCTTGCATATTATTCGATGGGGCAATACATGGTTTTTGGAGGTTAGATGTCAAGCTTGAATAATTACTAGTGACATTTGTTCAAAGCGTAAACAACAATTATTTTCATGTAATTGAAAACATCGAATTTTGTGCCAAAAAAACAACATTTGCGGGAAGTTTTACTTCATTATTCTTTGTTGAAGAAAAGTGCAGCGGAAACAAATCGCTTGCTTGTGGAACTTTACCATTGTCGAACAATGTCAGACTGAAAAACAATTGGCAGAAGAGTTGAATATTACCCAACAATGTGTTTCGCAACGTATACATGGAATGGAATTGGTTCAGAAGCTGGGAAATTTGGTGCCACACAAATTGAAAGAAAGGGACATGGAACGTCGGAAAACCATGTGCGAATTGTTGCTTCAACGACAACAAAGAAAGGGGTTTTTGCATCGGATCATCACTGAGGATGAAAAATGGATCCATTATGACAATCCAAAGCGCAAACCAGCGAGGGTCAAGCCAGGTGAACCAGGGCCGTCGACACCAAAATCAAATATAAGGGTGTCGTCTATTATGAGCTGCTGAAAGAGCGTGAAACCTTTACGGGACAAGTTTATCGACGACAACTGATGGCTTTAAAGCAAGCTCTATCTGCAAAACGACCGGAATGGGACAAAAGGCACAATAAGATTATTTTGCAACATGAAACGCTAGGCCACTTGTTGCTATACCTGTCAAAAATTACTTGAACCAGGCAGAACTGGGAAATTCTACCCCACCCGTCGTATTCACCAGACATTCCTCCCTCTGAGAACCACTTGTTCCGGTCGATGTAATCCTGGCACAGCAGCACTTCACTTCATATGAAAACGTCAAAAAACGGGTCGATGACTGGATCGCCTCGAAACCACCAGACTTCTTCCTTCGGGGATTCCGTTTATTGCCTGAACGATGAGCGAAGATTGTAGCTTCCGAAGGAGCATACTTTGATTAAAACATTCTTTCATTTTCTACACAAACTATTCTTTTATTTCAGTAAAATAGGTCGGAAATTTATTTGTACACCCAATATTATTTTAGGTTACTCATATTGATATATTTAAATATATCAATACGAGCAATGTATGTTGCCCATATTCCATAACTTTATCTAAAAACTATTTTAGAATCGCACTTCCAAAGCATATATTGAATTGCATCACAATTGGTTAAGGAATAGCCAAGTATCCATGCAGCTGTCGTGGTTTATCTGCTGTGAGGCAGATCGAAAATCGATGGAGAAATTATCTGTAAGTTCCATCCTATTTAGCCATATTCGAGAACTTCATCTAAAATCTATTTTAGAATCCCATTTCCAACGCATATATTGAATTGTATCACAATCGGCTTAGGAATAACTAAGTTCCAACTAAATTTTTCATATTTCAGAAACTCATCTAAAAATCATTTTAGAATCCCATTTTGATCGCACATGTCAAATTTCACTCAAATCGGTTAAGGCATAGCCAAGTTCCATCCTAGTTGGCCATATTTTAAAACATCATCTAAAAATCATTTTAGAATCTTAATTCCAACGCACATGTCACATTGTATCACAATCATTTAAGGAATAGCGAAGTTCCATCCTAATACACCATATTCCAGAACTTCACCTAAAAATCAATTTAGAGTCACATTTCACTGAAACCGGTTAAAGCCAAGTTCCATCATAGTTGGTCATATTCCGGAAATTCGCGTTTATAATTTCACTAAAATAGGTTAGGGAATAGCCAAGTTCCATCCCAATTGGCCATATTCCAGAACTTCACCTAAAAATCATTCTAAAATCCCATTTCCAACGCACATGACAATTTCACTCAACTCGGTTAAAGAATAGCGAAGTTTCATCCTAGTTGGCCATATTCCAGAACTTTATCCATAAATCATTTTAGAATCCCATTTCCAACGCACATGTCAAATTTTACTAAAATCGGTAAAGGAATAGCCAAGTTCCATTCCAGTTGGCCATTTTCTAGAACTTCTTCTAAAAATCAATTTAGAATCCCATTTCCAGGCACATGTCAAATTTCACTCAAATCAGTTAAAGAATAGCCAAGTTCCATCCTAGTTGGCCATATTCCAGAACTTCATCCATAAATCATTTTAGAATCCCATTTCCAACGCACATGTCAATTTTCACTCGTATCGGTTAAGAAATAGCTAAGTTCCACCATAGTTGGCCATATTCCATAACTTCATCCAAAAGTAATTTTAGAATCCCACGTTCATTGCGCATTTTAAATTTCACTAAAATCGGTTAAGGAATGACCAAGTACCATCCTAACTGGCCATATTCCAGAACTACACCTAAAAATCAATTTAGAATCAGATTTCCATCGCGCGAATTAAATTTCACTAAAATCGGTTAAGGAATAGCCAAGTTCCATCCTAGATAGTCATATTCCAGAACTTCACCTAAAAATCATTTTAGAATCCCATTACCATCGCGTGCCAAATTTCAATAAAATCAGTTAGGGAATAGCCAAGTTCCATTCAAATTGGTCATATTCCAGAACTTCATCTAAAAATCATTTTAGATTCCCATTTCCAAGGCACATGTCAAATTTCATTCAAATTGTTTAAAGAATAGCCAAGTTCCAACCTAGCTGGCCATATTCTAGAACTTCATCCATAAATCATTTTAGAATCCCATTTCCAAGGCACATGTCAAATTTCACTCAAATCGGTTAAGAAATTTGCCAAGTTCAACCATAATTGGCCATATTCCAGAACTTCATCCAAAAATCATTTTAGAATCCCACGTCCATTGCGCATTTTAAATTTCACTAAAATCGGTTAAGGAATGGCCAAGTTCCATCCTAATTGGCCATATTCCAGAACTGAATCTACAAATCATTTTAGAATCCCATTTCCAATACACATGTCGAATTGCATCACAATCGGTTAAGAAATAGCCAAGTTCCATCCTAATTGGCCATATCCCAGAACTTCATCTAAAAATCAATTTAGAATCCAATTTACATCGCGCGTGTTAAATTTCACTAAAGTCAGTTAAGGAATAGCCAAGTTCCATCCTAGTTGTCCATATTTCAGAACTTTACCCAAAAATCATTTTAGAATCCCATTTCCAATGCCCGTGCATCTGTTCGCTAATAGAACAATCTGGCTTTCTAAAGAAATTTAGAAGGTTTTGAATGTAACCGTTTACCATAATAACAAGAGCAAGAGCAATATAATAATGACGTTTTTATTCATCAGAGCAGAGCGTATTTATTTTTTTAATATAGCGCAATAACAAAGAGCGAAAATATGATAACACAAACGCAATAGTGGAAGAGCAAGAGCCTTATAATAAAAATAATGCTCCAGTTCTTCAGAGGCGATATTTTTTTTTACAATAACGCTCTTTATAAAGAGCTTTTTAAAAGTTTTTGTTATCACTCTTGAACAAAAATGAAGAGCGAAGAGCAAAATGAAATCCCATTTTAAACTCTGCATTTAATACATCTCGATGATTTATGATTTGTTTTACCACAGTGTTCACACTTTTTAAATTGTTTTCCAACAAAAGCCTGATTGTGAGTAGATGATGCGGTTGCCATTTCAAAAAGACGGGTTTTAATTGAATCACCGGTGATTTTCGTTCCGCTTGATTCTATTCCCATTATAAATGGTCTGAATTGATCTGACAATCCAGCCAATAAAAATGATCCCACCCATTCTTCGGAAATTTCGAAACCTATCGCATTTAATTTATATGCTGTACCGACAATCTTTGATATATAGTCGTTCATGCTTTCGGATGATTCGAGATTAATTGAAATTAATTTACGTAATAGACCGATACGGCGAGAAAGACCTTTGTCCTCGAACATTGACTGCAATTTATTCCATATTTCAAATGCAGTCGAACATGTTTGAATATGAGCGTACAATCCACTTTCTATCCACAAAATTATTTTAGCCTTCGCTTTTTTCAATTTTACCGGATCTGTTTCGTTGCTAGCCGCTGTGCCATTTAAACATTTTATCCACTTTTGATATATAATAGCCCGATAACTATGCTGATTTGAAATAAAGAAAATGTAAAATAACCCATTGTTATTGTACAACCCACGCTCTGCTAGGGGCAACGTGAGTTATATTTGGTATATCAAAATGTTGAGTAGTCATTGGAAAATTATTCGTAGTCAAATTGAATGAAAAACTATATTCCAAAAATTAGTTAAATTAAAGTACACCATGACAATTTAAAGAACGGTCACTATGATAAAATGTATTTCAAAATTCAATGCTCCAGTGTGAAAACACAAAATGGAACTATTTCTTATTAATTTACGAAATTTATTTCAACAAAAGTGAATAAAACGTTATATGGCACTCGTGAGCAAAGAGATATTATCCACTCGGGATAATGTGGGACAAACTTATCCCTCATGGATAATATCTCGTTTTGCTCACTAGTAAGTACCATAAATAACTATTTCTAGATCATAGAGCTCCAATAATGAGCGTATAGCAAACGACCATGTTTGATAATTTTCCGACCCACGTAGTTTTTCAATGGTTGTCTTATCATTTTCCATTATTATTTTTATGAAAAAAATTGCAGCCCTTTTTAAAATAACTATGGCAGTCAATGAATTATTTACAAACAAACGTTTTTAATAATAATTTAAGGCACGATCACTTTTTGATTTTTTAATAATTTTAGATTAAAAACTTTATTTTGTACTGGGCCCATAACCTGTTGGCAGAGTCAAAATCGAAACGTGTTTACACATCAAAGTAATTCACTGAACTAAAAAAACGTTCTTTTATTTTATATACATACATCAATACATTTATAGTGTTGAACATAACCTGAAGAGAATGTTCCAAAAACAAGTCTATATTGACGTTTTAAGTAATTCCTCCAACAGAAATTCCCTGTAAAATGGTTTTTGGACCGATTAGATATCTTAAAAATTAAGGAAGTTATCGTTGGTGCGTTGGGGCACCAAAATGCTTCATACTCAACTATTGTATGTAAGACCCCATTCTACAAAATAGATTGGTTTCATTCTCCAAAAATTCTTTGTGCATTTATTTGTGTAACGAGTTCATAAACCGGCTAACAATATTGTAAAAAAAAAAGGTGTTTTGTGTCAAATAGAGGAACCAAATGAGTGTTTCAACAAAAAGAAATCTTTTTTTACAGTATCGACATAAAAATCATTAGAAAACAAAACAAGGCAGACAAAGAAGAAGCAATGTGTTTATTACTTAAATTTAACAGTTGTGATATGGTACTTGTGCGGTACATTAAGAATTTAAGATTTTTTTTTTAATTTCCGAAACTATATAAGATGACTATAGCGGGATTTCTTAGCTTTCGATTAATGAACTTATCTACGAAAACTTTCTGTGTAGGTATGTACATAATTACAATTTAATTTCGATTAACTTGCTTTTGTATGTAATCAGCAAATATGTACCAATTCGATGACGTTCATTGATTTTACAGCAAGTAGTAATAAAAAACCAATCGGGCGCAATCTGTAACTTATAATATTCCATGTGTTCTATATAGGGATTGATTAGTATGGGGGCGTATAATTAATTAAAAGTATGTATAACAAACAATCGCGTTCACATAAATATCTTAATTCCATTTGTATGATCTGTTACTGTTATCATCACACTACAGAGGAAAACATTTTTTACACAACACAAAAACTATAACTTTCATTTTGATTTGATTGAGCTGTTGTGGCTAAAATTATCGTTTTACGTTTTTAATAATATCCACGAAGGAAAATCTCAATCTTATTGCAATTCTGATTTAACATATAATTATTTTATGAAATTAATAACAAAAAATCGTATTAATGTTAAATTTCTTTCGGGGTTTTCTATAATTTTTATAGCATATGCGCAAATTATGTGCGGTCGCAGATTTCAATTTCACGTTTATTATAATTGATATTTCTTTGATTACAAACATACTTTTATATACCACGTCAAATTTGAACGTTACATATTTTCTAAATAATCATATTCCCCTTATTATGTCGTCCTATAATTTTATCTCGTCGAAAGAATGTTGACCATCTTCGGTTTCGGAATCAACCTCATGGTAAATGAGCAACCATTTTGGTACCCCCATCGGCTTCTTCTCTAGCCTCACCTTCCTTGTTTGAACATTCCTAACTGCTTTATTTTGTTTTGAGTATTTCTATTTTTGTTATAAGCAAAAAGAACCGACATTTTAAAAGTAAGCAAAAAATTAAATTCTCTAAAATTTTGGAAAAATTTAGTGAGAGTAAAAATCGAGATACCAAAAAAGTGGTACAAAAAAAACGAGATACAAAGATAAGTGATGCTGGAGAAACAATATACCAAACCAATGGCGGCTAGTAACAAAAAATATAACTATAACGAGGAGGGTTTTCTCGGCCCATCTGCAGTCCCGAAGTTGAAGCAATGGGAATAATTTGCAAATTTTTAAGCTGAAGCAGTTACGACAATTTGCTATTCCAAACGGTTCCAATTTATTATTCGGGGCGATTTAAAGATGGTGTCACAAGTCCCCAAAGTTGAAGCAACGGGTACAATTTTAAAATGTTTTGTTTTTTGAAGAAAAGTAAAAAAACAGCGTAGAAACTACATGCTATAGTAAACATCTAGGAAGGAGATCAATAAGCCCAGATAGTATATATCACGTACCGGCTAGCAGTATTATCAGGTCCATTAAGAGCGACGGATAATTAAAAAAAAAGTGAACTCTGGAAACCAGGCACCCTCAAGTTTTATTTAGCCTTCCTGTAGTAAAGCTGGGTGACCTACCGGCTGGCCTGGATAAGTAAATAATTTTTAGTTTAGTTAGTAAATTTTATCCTTTATTTAAATTTGTCATCACCTTATTTAAAATTAAATTTAATTAAATCCGAAAATTATTTCAAAGTTACAGAAAAACGAAATTCAATTGTAAAATGTCATACTACGAGCGAATTTGGGTTTCGCTAATTTTGAAGTAACTTTCAGATTTAATTAAATTTAATTTGATTGAAAACATCACACTAATATTATAAATAGGCAAGAATTGTATGTATAATTGATTTTAATAGCATAATTCTAAAAAAAAAATATTTACTCGTATTCGCAATTCGTACTTGATGTGGATAGCCCCTAATTCTAAACAAATTATCTGTGCCGATTTCTAAGTTCTGATTAATTTAGCAACAGAATACCTAAAATAATCATTTAAGTTTTTAACTGAACTCTCCTAAAAAGAAAAAAGTTTAGATACCTTTTTGTTACTTTTACCTAAGCAGGCCACAGCAATATACAAGATATTAACTCTGCGCATGTCGGTTTTGGAAAGAAATTTTAAAAATAAGTTTATATATTCTATGTTAACCTGTTAAAAGAGGGAAGGCAAAAGTTCACTTCAATACAGACGAAATGTTCCGATTACAAGGTACATAACGCAGCCTATAAGTTAAACTACAGTCAGATACAGCATACAAAAACTAAACATTGAATTTATGAGAAGGGGTCATCCTACATAAATTATCGCTGTGGTTATGATCGTAATTTTATTTCTGTGAAAATATCGTAGAAAAAATCAAATAATACCGGTTTAAACACAATTCTTCCTCTTTCAACCAGCGGAAAAATGTATTTACAAAAACTGAAAGATTTACCTGGCATGCTTACCTATGTACATGCCACCGGTGGAGAAGGTATTTTATAAGAATATGTACCTATAATTTAAATCTGGAATGGTCGTTCATCGTCCTAGGGGGGCAAGTTTCACCTTCAGTTCAGAGTGAAGAACCAGTAATTAAAAATAAAATAGTCTTAAATTTTGTCAGTTAATTAAACTTTAATTTTTAATCATGAAGTTATTCCACGAATTAATTAATTAATTTAAATAGTTTTATGCTAAAACAAATGGATTTTAGAATTTTCTTTTTATTATTATTTTAATAAACATTGCTTGGTGTATGCTAAAAATTGTATTTCCAAAAATCGAGGATATAGACAAAATGTTATGGACATAGACAAGCCTTTTAAGAAAAGTTGGTCCAAAACTAAACATAGACAAAACTATTAAATTTGAATTAAAATATTTTTTTGAGTTTGAAGTACTTGATTTTACTTCGTAATTAAGCTTTCTTCTAACAAATCTATTTGGAAACCAAAATTTAGTAATGAAATCGCTCAGGAACATCTTTAAATTTCCAGCTAAGTTTCAAGTGCCGTTTTCTCCAAAATAGACAAAATCAGAACAAGGATAATTCTGAGCCGACGATATGTAAAAAGTACTTTAAAGCCCGATTATCCCGATATGATCATTATCCAGGCCTTCCAAAATTACTCATAATTATCCAAATTTTTCGGTATTATTGAAATTGATCGAGATCAATCGAGATATTCACATAATATAGACATTATTCGATTTTTTCTGAAAGAGAAATTTCTTAAGTTTTTCGACATTCCTAGGATTATTCGAGAATATTAAAGATTTTCAAATTTATTCGAATTTTGTTAGGCAATGTTCTGCGCTTAGCTTTGAGTTATGGGAATTTGCAGAGTTACACATATATAAATCTGAATCGTGATAGTAGATTTTTTGAGATGTGCCAAAATGTCGTTATTTATTCAATTTCCTAGGTTATTCGAAATTATTTACGTTTTACATGGTGGTGATTAGCGCGTATATGAATTCCTTTGGTTTTACTTACTTACGGATAATCGATATTTGAGAACATTCTAGAATATTTAAGAAATGTACTTTGGAAATTCGACATTTTTAGGATTATTTCGAATTTCTTGATGTTTTGTTGATATATTTAGAAATTCATCAAAGCATTGAGTTGATTGCGGGAAATTTCGTTTTATTTGAAGCCATTGAACTGAATCACGTTCGGTATTGTATATTCTCTCGAAAGTAGATACTTTTAATTAATGCGAGGCTGGACAATACGAAAATATAAGTTTTTAACTAAAAGCATTACTTGTTAGGTACAAGAAGCATTTTAGGGGCCCGAGAAAAATTTTGCGAGGGGCCCGAAATTTGTAGTTACGCCACTGACCATATAAAGAGGGCACACGGTACTCCATAATTTAGGCTTAGGCCGTCATCAGAGCCCTACCCTAAATTATGGAATATCATGTGTCCTCTTTACATGTTATATAGCGTCTACGCTGTTTAGGGTTTGCAAAATCCATACTTTTCCATAAACCGTAAAAACGGATTTTGAAATACTAAAAACGGTTAATCGGTTAAAAGCCGGTTAAACTCTTTTAGAATATGAAATTTAGGATTTTTAGAGTACAAAAGGTTCAGATTTTGTATTAATTTGTTGCGATTGTTGAAGTTTTTTGAAATGGAATAGTTGTTCTCTTCTTGTTGAACTTTCCAGAAATGGAATTGCGAGATGCTTTATTTTATTAATGTGCTTTATTTATACTTATTGGTATAAATATTGTGTATGGGTGAGCAAGCCAAAGTTATTATATGACTAAGAGAATTCATCCTTTGGAACCGATATAGTGTTTTATTCGATATGATGAATGAATTATTTTAATAATAATGAAAACTTTAATGCTGGTGTCTAAAATGATCGAACACTTTACTAAATAACTCTCTAAGTCGCTCTCTAATAGATACATGACAATATGTTGCAATTTCCAGTGGAACTAAACTCGGCAACAAAGATAAATCGGGAAATTATGGCAATATCTCTTTCTTTAGTAATCAATAATCATCAGTGATTATTGACAGTTGTCTGAGATACCGCTAATATTGTAATTTAATATGATATAGTCAATCGGTCCAAGATCACTGCCTTATTGTGACGGATTGGTTTGCACATAGTAAAGAAGGAGTGAGCAATAGCAGAAAGATCCACTCATACTGATGAGACACCACTATCGTGATGGAGAAATCGTGATTACCTTATTATTAAATTCAGATTTCATGCTTCCTTCTCAATTTGTTTACTTAATATTTTTGGTTAGATCAGATTTTTCGACTTTGTTTTCCAATTGGAATGTCCGTATTTCGTCACTTAAAATATCCGGAATTTTCTCGTCTGGTAACCCAACTTCTTTTTTTACATCTACTGTGACACAAATATTTAGTAAAGGTTCAAATACAATGATGTCCGTTTCCGTTCCGCTCCGTTCCGTTCGCTTTTTACTTGCTCCGTCTGGGCTGTTTCGCCAACTCGAAAATCTTGATTATTGAAATTTCCGTCTTTGTTCAAAATTATAGAGTAAATTACAGACACAGGAAAGAGACACAGTTCAAAAGTTGTCCACTTCAAAATTTGCCATCAGGGCTCAAACCCAAATTAAGGAGCAGATAACGCTCAGATTAAGAAAGCTCAATATGCCCTCTTCAAATGTTGTACAAAAGCCAATCTCAGCGATTCGTGTTATTTAGCATAGAGTGCTACCTTAAATATACCTTACCCTCGCATAAAACGTGGTAAAAAATGTGGCCATGTAGTTTTTATGATATGTATTTTTCAGCGGTTGAATTTATGATTGACGAAAAACGATAACATTATTAAGGGTTATATAATAATAAAATCTGATTAAGAAAAGCGCCATTATTTATCTCTTAACCAACGTCGCTTGTAGTGCTGATTTTTTCAGTAACCCTATGTAGAGAGTACAGGGCCGGCCTTCACATCAAGAGGACATAGTGCAACAATAACCATTGGGCTAAAATTTAACGAAAAGAAGTGGACTCATTCATTTTGAAACCAATTATAAAGGCATCACAGTTACTCCAACGGTTATATCAAAAACTCAAATACTAAATGGTAATTTCACATGTTGAGAACCCATTCTATGTTTACGTGGGAGTTGTTGTACTCTAAGACCTTGGGCGTTTTTTGACTTGTCAAACTATTTGAGGCCCCACCAGCTTGGAGGCCCGGATGGTTTTGAGATTTTTATGTATTCGAAAATAATGTGAATTTTTCAACAGCATCAATGCGAAAAAAATGCACTGTTCACTCTTCGGCCTTTACTTCAGCTCAAAATTACAGAAATGTTTCTTCGTCAGGAAACTTCAAATAAATTAATGTAATAAAAGTATGTTTTTGATAAAATTTAGAGATACTCGAGAAAAAAATTTGAAAAGTCTCAAATTTTCGAGAAATAAAATTCGCCGGGAAATCGCAACCTCTACTTATAATGTCAATTATAAGGCATGCGCGACACCCTTACACTCACTATAATACGCATTAACGCATAATTACGCAGTTTAATTCAACATTAAAAACTACGACAAGAGAATTAAAATCGCATCCCGATTGAAAATGCATGTTCGTAACAGTGTTTTAGAAAAACCTTCTTTGAAACAAAATGCTAATTTGTGATAATTTGGGTGTGTGCGGTTTTTTTTTCAAATAAGACTGTGCCCGAAACCTGTGATAAATATTTTTTAGTACACATTTTTGACATTTATTTGAAAAAACCGCATAGACCCAAATTATCACGGTCTTTTGCTATGATAATTTTTGACACAAACAGAATAATTGTTCGGTCGACATTTAACATGGTCGCCTTAGTATTTTATATCATCAAAATAAAATGTCAACTAGTCAATACGATAACATAATATATCGTTTGCAGAGGTGATCTAGGGTGTAAATTTGAGTGCTACCACTATCGCGTGACAGATTATTGAATCTATTAAAGAATTAATTGGTCAATTGAATTAAAACGTTGAATCGTATGCACCACGTCATTAACGATTTATTTTAATCCGTAATAGAGTTGCCTCCAATATTTTTTATTTTGCCTTGCAATTCTGATTTGAGAATACCCATAACCTTTCCGTTTCCTGTATATAAACCTAGCTATCGTATTATATTTTCCAAATGTTTGGGGAGAATTATTGCACCATCATCCTGTTATACTACGTCCTAACAAATATAGCCCTACGCTGCAATATATAGTATATATTAGACGAAACCCAATTCGATGCGTATAAAAAAATGCGTTGCTTGCCATTAAAATCAAACAACAATATGACAGAAGGAGAATACTTCAAAAAATTATTACACAATTCGGGCAGCGTAATAAAAATTTGTGAATGTAGGGGAATATTTTTCAAAAATTTGTCAAAAATTTGTACTAAAAAATATTTATCACAGGTTTCGGTCACAATCTAAATATCAAAAATTAAAGACATACAGTACATTCAGAACTCAATGAAGATCGTCGGATCGTTTATGTATTATTATTTTATAAAGCTCCAAAATGGAAAATGGGTTGTGCGGTTGACGTTCGAAGAGGATCGACGTATTTTGGTCTTCCTCTTCGTAAATTTAATTTAATTTTATTTTATTTAAAATAAATGTATTTAATACAAATAATTTAACATGTATTAAAGATGAGTGTGAAGTTTATGCTTAAAAAAATAACAAAAAATTACACTGTTAAATTAGCTATATTCCAATTGGAATTTAAATTATATGAAAATTTAATTTTTTTGTAATTTTGGAATTTTCGTACCACCAAACAGATTCTTTTCATCAGAAAACAGGTTCTTTTCATCCTTTCAGATAGCTGGACCATCTGTTTATATCGTTAACCAAAAGCATCCAATTGTGTTGAACATTACTATATTTCAGATAATTTAAAAGTTAACTGAATTTTGATAGTTTAAATAATTATTTAGTGCCGATCCTGGAAATGTCCCGAAGGCCCCGCACATTTTTAGAATAGCTAAGCCATATAGCGGTCAATGTCACCAAGCCGGTCCAATTATGATGAACTATAATATATTTCACAGTTTTTGGAATTTTTAATAATTTTCCATTATTTTAAAAGTTTTAAATCGCCGACCGCAGAGATGTCCACAAGGTCTTGCCCATATTTTCGGATAACTTGGCCATGTGCCAGTCTACGTGGTCAACCTTATTCAATTGTGATGAACTATAATATACTTCACAAAATTTAGAATTTTTAATAATTTTATTTGTTTTAAAAATTGTTGTATCTCCGATCACAGAGAAGTCCACAAGGTCTGGCCTATATTTTTGGATAACTTGACCATATGTTAATCTACGTGGGTAATCTTATTGAATTGTGATGAACTATACTATAACTTCACAGAATTTCGAATTTTTAATAATTTTATTGGTTAAAATATTTGGTCTCGAGACATTTTCTTTTCTTTGCATCAAGCAAATCAAAATTGTGGACATCTCTGTGATCGGAGATACAACAATTTTGAAAACCAATAAAATTATTAAAAATTCGAAATTCGGTGAAGTATAGTATAGTTCATCTCAATTCTCTCTCCTTTAGTGAAAGGAGGTTTAAAGTGAAAAGTGTAATGTTATAATTTTATTTAATTTTGTGTATATGTGAACATATTAAGATGGACACAAACTAAGAATTTATTTTAATATGTTCCGAAGATTGTAAGAGAATTCAATCCAGTTTCGAACTGATGAGCTTATGATTATGAAAAAATCAATCCTCTCATCAGGCCGCGGCGACTGGACTCTCTATTAGCCGGTTTTCGTTGAATTTACCGTTCGTAATACTAATATGTTTCTACGTGTTAATAAATAAAACACATTTAAAAGTGTCGTAAGACCGGTAGCATATTTAGAAATTATAAGAATTAATTAACATTCAACAAAAATTAAAAAAAGTAAGAATTTATGTCCGAAAAAATCTTAACGGTACTGTCCATTGTATCGTGTGAGGTATATTTCATATTACATGTACTAGTATGTGGACATATGTATAATTGATACGAATGTGTGTAAAATGTATTGTTCTTTTTTATTTATTATTATATGATTTGTTTTGGTAAGGGTTGGGTATACATATTCAGAGCCGACAGGGATTTTTTTGTATACATATTGTATACATATTATATACCAAATTAGGTTCTCAAGATATATAGAAAATAAAGGTATATTATTGTGCATGCTGTTGCTAACCTTTTTTTGCAATTTGACGTCACGTGTAGACAAAAATGCTGATATTTATATGGAGTTTCGTAATATTTTTATTAATTTTTTAAATAAATGGAAAATAAATGATTTTTTTTTATTCTTGCCATTAATTGTTTTTCGACTTAATACTGTAATACTTTTGGAATTAAATCACGAAAAGAGGTATGTTTTAATATTCGTGTCTAGAGCAGACTATTTGAGCACAAGTTTCGGAATTTATTTTTTTTTATTTTTTTTTTTATTTAAAATAAATTTTATTTATTTATTTTATTTAATTACAATCTAGTCTCCTGGACTAATGAGCAATTTGTTTCTGACTTAATTTACTAACTTAAATTAATCTATGGCTTCTTCCCATTGGCGTTTCATAGTATTTGGTAAATTGAAGTAAACCACATCTTTGTAGTGGATTTTAGATCAGCACAATGCTGCTTAAATTGACAATCACACCAGCTCAAAAGGTTTGGTTCTTGCGTACTAAATTCGTGATGCTTAGGAGCTGAGTTGCCTCAATGTTCACATGTTGGCGGAGCCTTTCTTCATGTCTCCGTGCTTTTTCTTGGATTTCGTTTAAGATGAGATTCATTTTAAGGTCCCTATGAAGGTCATTGTTCCTGACATACCAAGGTGCATTAACGATGTTCCTTAATACCATATTCTGAAATCTTTGGAAGATATTTACGTTGCTCTGTTTGGTACAACCCCAAAGCTGAATACCATAAGTCCAAATCGGTTTCAATATTTGCTTATAAAGTAGAAGCTTGTTGTATGTTGATAAAGAAGAGCTCCTTCCCATCAGCCAATACATTTTTCTGTATTTAAGTCTTAATTCTTCACTTTTCTCGACGTGTGCTTTCCATCGTAGTTTAGCATCTTGGGTCATGCCGAGATACTTAGCTGTGTTCGCATGCGGTATTATTTCCCGATTTATGGTAATCGGAATATGTTCGAATCGTCCGTTTGTAAAGTTATGATGTGAACTGATTTAGCTTCATTTAGTTTTATTCTCCATCTTTTTGTCCATTTATATATTTGAGTTATAGCTGATTGTAACTTCTGTGTTGATTCTTCATTGCTTTTTCCAACAGCTAAGATCGCCGTATCATCTGCAAAAGTTGCCACTGTGTTGTTTTCTAATGTACGAAGATCATAAGTGTATAGTAGGTATAAAACCGGCCCTAATACACTGCCCTGCGGAACTCCTGCATTGATTTCTTTCAATTCAGAAAATGTATCATCTAACTTAATCCTGAAGAACCTATCTTTCAAGTAAGATTCCAGTATCTTAGCAAATTGCGTTGGTAGAAGATTCCTTAACTTGTGGTTAAGTCCTTCATGCCACACTCTATCAAACGCTTGTGCAACGTCTAGAAATACTGTTGAACAGACTTTTTTCTCCTCTAATGCTTTCTCAATTATACTGGTTATTCTGTGTACTTGATCAATTGTTGAGTGTTGGTTGCGAAAACCGAACTGATGATTTGGGATCAAGTTTCTACTCGCGATTATCGGATTTAATCTTTTTACCAGAAGCTTCTCAAAGAGTTTGGAGATGACTGGCAATAGCGAAATTGGCCTATAAGACGATATTATGTGTGGTGGTTTCCCAAGTTTTGGGATCATAATTACTTCTGCAATTTTCCATAAGCTTGGTACACATTTGATTCTAAATGCTGCATTTATAAGATTGGTGAGTTTCACCAGAGCTTACCTTGGCAGTTCTTTTAAGGTTTCTGCAGTAATAAGATCGTGCCTAGGAGCTTTTTTCGTATTCATATTAGCTTTTATCTCACGCATGATTTCTTTTGGTGTTGTGGGTAGGATTTCTTTACTTTCTTGCACAGCTTGTTCAGTTATTATCTCGGCTTCCAACGTTTGGTCTTCATGTGGCTGGAATATTTTTTCGAGGTGTTCGGCAAATTCTCGAGCTTTGTCTTCATTATTTGTAGCCCATTTCTCACCTGCTATTTTTATTGGGGGAATCTGCATTATTGGTATTTTGATTCTTTTGGTTGCTTTCCAAAGGGAATAATCAGTACTGTTATCATTAGTTAATTTTCTTAAATAGTTGCTGATTGATTCATCTTTCAATTCTTTGATCTCTCTTCTTAATTGTTGAGTGAGGTTGTTCAAATGAGTTTTATCTTGGGGGGCCCTTGTTTGTTGCCATACTCTTCTCGCTCTTCTTTTTTCTGCGAGGAGTTCCCTAATTTCCATAGGGTAATTGTTTCCCTTGATTTTCGTTTTAATTTCAGGAGTATTTTCCCAAGCTGATTGCTGTATATCGTTTACAAATTTGTGAACTTCTTTGTCTAATTGTTCTTCAGTCTTTAATGGAACCATTAAGTTAATTTTTTCTTCTAGCGATAGTCTAAAGCATGCCCAATTAGTGTGATTATTTACTAGGAATGGGTTTCTTTCTTTCTGAATAATTTTTTCACTTAACGTTTAAAGTATTGGTGAATGTTCAGAGTTGAAGTCATGACTTTCATCTACTTGTACATAATTTACAGATATGTTCTTTATTATGAAGAAATCAATCAGATCTGGTACTTTGTTTGGATCAGTTGGCTAGTAGGTTGGTTTTCCAGTTGAGAGGACTTCACAACTGCATTTTCTGATAGCTTTTAAAAGTTCTTTACCCTTAGTCGTTGTTAATCTGGATCCCCAGTGGACATTTTTTGCATTAAAGTCTCCTCCAAGTACAAATCGTTTTCCTATTTTACTGAGTGCTTCGGTGGGCAGTAAATACTAGCAATACAAATAGAACTACTTTTGGATTTGACAATAACAGCAGTTGCTTGTATTTCTTCCGTTTCATATTTTAACTCCTCATAGTGATGAATACTATTTCTAATTATAACAGCACTACCTCTTTTAGCAGTGTTTCCAGGGTGAATAGTGTGATATATTTGATAATTTTTAAATTTAATGATTGATTGTCTAATGAAGTGTGTTTCCGTGATGAGACATACATCGATTTTTTCTGTGTCCAGGACCACTTGCAGTTCTTGTTGATGTTGCATCAGTCCATTGGCATTCCAACATAAGATTCTAAGATCATTGGTCATTTTTCTGTTTAGGGATGGCTCCGTAGTGCTGTACTCTAGTTTCTGTAATCGCTCATCAAATGTATTTAGACTGCTTAAAATTAATTTAAGTGTTTTACTTATAACGTCATTTTGAGCAGTTTTTCCTGGATTTCCGTTGCTCATCATTACTTGAGCATAAGTCATTTTACCAAATTGTGCTTGAGTAGTTCCCGACACTCTACGATTTACTTCGGGTCGGTTCATCTTAACCGCTTGCTTCCTGAATAAACTTGGATTTTTAGCAATCACGTTCTTATTTTTGATGTTTTGCAGTTCAATAGCAACGCTGCATCCGCTGTAGTTAGCCGGATGGTTTTCTCCACAGTGAACGCATTTAGGTTGAACATTTTGGGCTTTTACACAATCTTTGGTATGATGTTTACCTAAACATTTGACACATCTGGGTTCCCTGTTGCAATATTTTTATGTATGTCCATAGACTTGACATTGTTTACATTGTGGTATAAGCTTAGATCTTCTTAGAGGCTGAATAATCACTTTGCATCCCAAGATCTACTTAATTTGATAAATTTTTTCGATATCTTCATCAGTATCGAAGGTCAACATAAACATGTTGAGAGGTACTTTGCCTCTCCGTTTTAGCTTAATCGATGCTTCAGTTGCCTTAAATCCTTTTGCTTTCAGGTCATCAATTATTTTATCTGGTTTACACGTAGAGTGTAAGTTTTTAGCCATGACCCTAATTGGTCTGGTTTGTTTATCTTCAAACGTGTGCCAAGCACGTTTTTCTTCATTTAACATTTTTGTCATTTTTCTGTATGTTTCAGCATCTTCTAAGTTTATTTTGATGGTGTTTCCATTCATCACCTTTGCATTAAACTTATCAGTAGCAGTTATTGTTTTTATTTTTTCATAGAGTACATCGTAGTCTTTGACTTCATCTATTACTATTGGTGGTGGTGGAGGTATTTTTTTTGGTTGTTTCTGGATAATATTTGGAACATCATCCTTTAATTGAGGTGGGGAGGGCGTATTATTCCGTCTCCTTTTTTTTCTCCCACCTTTAACTCTAATCCACTCAGTTTCTCCAGCTAGTTTTTCTTCATCCGTATGGTACTCTTGTGGAGTTGTATTCTGGTTAGGAGGAGAACCGATGTCCTCCTTTGGCTTAAGGGCTTTAACTTCGTTTTCAAGCGTCTTCATACGCTCCTGCATCCTTGCAATTGTAACATTCAGTTGCTTGTTTATATTGCTGGCTTCAACTAATGCATTATTAGCTTTACACAATTCATTGTGAAGCTTTTCTTCGTTTGTAGAACGAGTGTTGTGGCTGCTGGCCCCAATGGAGGGACTACCGCCTCTTATCGGAGAATACGCCACTTTGTTACTCCTCTGGAAGGGATGTGAATTATCCTTTTCTGTTTCACTCGATTGGGCTTGTTTATTCACCAAAATGTCTTGGGATTGGTTAAAATAATTGTAGTACAGTAATGGCTGGTCTCCCCCAGAATCCATGAGACCTACCTGGGGTATTAGTTTCCATATTTGTTCTGCTCATTGCTCATTTATAGTGTACTGCACTCGCCTCTAGTATTTCGCCGATGCTTCACATCGTTGCCCGGGTGTTACCACGTGGAGGTATACTAGACACATTTGGTGGTTTCTACATAGTTGCAGCGTTGGAATATAGACCACGAGATACATGGCTATAGACGGTCAACCCTACCCTATTGAGACGCACCCACCACCCCGGAATTTATGAGTATAATTTTTTTGTTAAATGCAGAGAACGTTTAGATTTTAATTATTTAATTATTTTTAATTATATGCAACACAACTTCAAATCATAGGGTGTCTCTCCATATTTTAAATTTAGCTGCGGCTCGGATGGAAATTTATGTTAGCCTTATAGGATTATTATGTTGTACCAAATTACATTGTTACATGGTGTTATATCATGTTAGGTTAATTTAAGATGATTAATCTTATCTTATTGTATTTTATTTATTGATTTAATTTGTTGTTATATCTTGTTGTGTGTAGATATAAATATAAATATTAAAATAGATTTAGTTTTGATGTGGTGATAAAAATGGGTTGATTTCAAGTGGATGATGTGTGATAGTTATATTGAAATTGAAATTACTATTAATTTCTTTGTTACTTGAAGATTGATAATTTTTATTTGGGTGATAATGTTCCTCATTAATAGAAAAGAAATTTTCTTAAATTGGATTAAATAATTTTTGAATGATATTGAATATCAATTGTTAAGTTTTTGGTTGTCTTTATTTACATATATTCCGAATCCAACTGATTCATTACTAAATACTAATTTATAGTAGTTTCAGGTATTAAGTTCAATTATAATTTAACTTTAATATTTAGCAGTTAAAAATATATAGCAGTCTTCATTCATAGATTTAACTTTTAATATTAATTTTAATTTTAATTTAAGTGTTGGGGTGGTTTGGCTGGAATGGTTATATGTATTATTTGATTATATGTATAAATTCGGTTAATTAATAATTAAAATTTAAAATTTATAAGTTATTTAACTATTTTAGTTATAATTCTAATCAATTTAAAATATAAAATTATTTAGTAAAATTTTTAGTTTCATGGGTTTTTGAGGCGGGTTTAAATTATTAACTTTAGATTTTTATTTTTTAATTTAAAATCGCTTGTTTATAATAGTTATAATATATGATTCATATGATAATATATGATTCATATATTTAAACAAATTATATTTCAGGAAGTAAATATAAATTATATTCTAATTTAATTTTAATATTTTATCAGGTTAAAAGAAGGGAGGTGGTGGTTCATTATTAATCTATCTTGAAATTTTAATTTTAATTCAAATTGTTTGTTTAGTTGGAACTGGCATCAAGAGACACCAACTTATTTTTACTACATTATTACTTATTTGTTTATTTTTTATTAGGTCTGTTATATTTCTTGAATTTTTGGTAGGTTTCTTTATTAGGGGTCACTCTGGATATTAGCTGGATAATTATAAATTAGTGGGATAAATTAGTTAATTAATGGTTATGTTGCCACATCTAAAGCCATGTAGCAGCCCTGGTATATGGATGCGTTCGAGCTATAAAAAAAAAAAAAGGAAAAAAAGAAGGTAGTACAAAAAAGAGAGGAGTGAAGTCCACATCGAAAATTAAATTAGAAAAAGTTTGTAAAGAGACAATAAAAAGTAATTTTAAAACGGAATACCGAATATTCCAGCTGAAGAATAGAGGGTTTATTTTCTGAATCGAGAGAGTGAACAAGCAGCATCGATCCACAAAAATCGAGCTGCCGCAAACATCCCATCCTTATTGCACCATCTTGCAATAATCTTTAAAATTGTCTTTTACCTTTGCTGGATTGGGTTGGTTTGATTGGAATAAGACCACTCTTATGTGTGAACAATTTCGAGAAATCATTAATAACAGTTCGATCGCCACCACGACACGGGCTACACGAATCGAACTGCAGTAACTGCGAACGCGTTGACACCAATGAGATGGTGCAGTGCGACAAGTGTGATAAGTGGTTTCATTTTGAATGCGTTGGTGTAACGCAGACAATCCAGGACGAGGATTGGGTTTGTAGCACGTGCTCCGGCCTGTCTAGTGCCGGAGACACCGTAATCACCCACCCTGTGCTGAAGTCGCCGAGTAGACAAAACTCGAATAGGTCCGTAAGTGCCCGATCTACAAAATCCTCAAGCAAGAGGATGCAGTGGGAACTGCAGAAGCTGGAGAAAATTCGGAAATTGAAAGAAATCAAACGTAAGGAAAGGGACGCCGAGGATCGCGATTATATAAATAAGAAGTTCGAAATCCTCGAGCAGCAAATTGACGATGAACCCGAATCGGATCAAGACGATGGGCTTAAGTCAAACCATGCGGATGTCAGTCAGTGGGTTGAGCAACACCAAAGGCAGTGGGAAAAGCCAGCAATTAAACAAGTTCCACCACAAACAGCTGATATGGCTGCCACGGCGACATTTGTTGACATGCCTATCATTAACCAAATGGCAAACGTATCGATAACAGAACTGGTCAACAGCCATATCGACAACAATCGGTACCCTGTGTGAAGTTAAATAAGATACAAATTTCAAATTGATAGATACCAGTCTCACATGACCGTGGCGCCATTCCGGTCAGTTTGCACAACACGAATCAACCGTCTTATATTCAACCAGCAGCGTCCTACAACTACCTGTACCAAATGCTGAAACGGCGCCCATTTTGAGGGCTGATCAGCTCGCCGCAAGACATGTAGTTTCCAAGGAGCTTCCTCACTTCAGCGGGCAACCATCGGAATGGCCGATGTTCATAAGCAGCTATGAAAGTTCAACAGAGACATGTGGGCTTAGCAATGCTGAAAATCTATTACGTCTGCAAAGGTGTTTAAAAGGGAAAGCACTAGAGTCTGTGAGATGCCGTCTACTGCTACCATCGTCAGTATCGGATGTGATAACAATCGCTGCAAATATCGGGAAACTATCAAGGGAGTCGAAAATACCGCATCAATAACGTCAGAACCATCAGGAGTCTAAATCTACCGGTGCAATCCGTGGCAGCGCAAGAAATATCCGCTAAGTACCATCATCTACGGGGAGTTCCGATCCAGGATTACTACCAAGCCGTTCCTCGTATTATCATTGTGATTGATAACTGGAAGCTAGGGATACCATTACAGGCGAGGGAGAGAACCTCACAGCAACCGGCGGCTACCAAAACAAGATTAGGGTGGGCTGTGCACGGTTTTTACGATCAAAACAAAGCAGCCGATTCTAATTCGTCGTCGCCGCACCGCCATTATAATTTACATACATAAGTGACATAAAGGAAATGTTTCACCAGATACGCATTCGAGAGGCCGATCAACAATCACAACGGTTCCTATGGAGAACGGGGACCAATGTAAAGAACCTGACGTTTATGTGATACAGGTTATGACGTTTGGGGCGACTTGCTCCCCCAGTTCAGCGCAGTACGTAAAGAACGTGAACGACTAAGTTTTGCAGAAAAGTATCCACGAGCTTCTGACGCAATAAAAAACAACCACTATGTGGACGGCTGGTTGGACAGCGTCGAGACCCCGGATGAAGCCATCGAACTACTAGCAAAACGGGTCAAAGAAATACACAAACAGGCAGGGTTTGAAATAAGAGGTTGGAGATCTAATGCTCCGGAAGTATATCAGCATTGGATAGTGTCAGTACAACGTCAGAGGCAAAGAAAGACCTGAAGATCAGCTCGGCAATAGAAGGCGAAAAGGTTCTAGGAATGTGGTGGAACACCGAGACCGACACATTTAGTTACTCATTATCCCATCGACAACAGGTGTAGGACCTATTACTCAAACCGAGCTTGTTAAAGGACACAATGAGCTCTATCGTCGTTGATAACAACTTACCACGAAATTCGTGGCCGAAGGGACTGGTAATTGAAACAAACCTTGCCAAGGATGGGCAGGTAAGAAGTGCTGTTGTACAAACCTCTAGTCTACGAAAGGCCGGCCGTGAAACTGGCTGTATTGGATGTGCAACCGGAAAAGGTGGGCAAGTCGACATCATCTAGGGAGATGAGCCAACTTACCGGGTTGGAGAATGTTGCCACATCTAAAACCATGTAGCAGCCCTGGTATATGGATGCGTTCGAGCTATAAAAAGAAAAAAAAGAAGGTAGTAGAAAAAAGAGAGGAGTGGCAATTGAACTAGAAAAAGTTTGTAAAGTGACAATAAAAAGTAATTTTAAAACGGAATACCGAATATTCCAGCTGAAGAATAAAGGGTTTATTTTTTGAATCGAGAGAGTGAACAAGAAGCATCGATCCACAAAAATCGAGCTGCCGCAAACACCCCATCCTTATTGCACCATCTTGCAATAGGTTAAATGTTTAGAAGTATCACCTATAGAGGATTTTTAATCGTTTTTGATTTATTTAGGTAGACCAGGAATGATCTGAATGTTAATCTTTTAGTATAAGTAATTCAATAAAAACAAGGATGTTTAGAGGATATGAAGGGGTTACTTAAATACTCATAAATAATTCATTCTGTTTCAGTGACTAAGATAGGTACTTTTAATTCATTCTTGAAGAGATTAAATTTAAGCATAATTTCAGAACAAAGTTATAGCCTGACTCAACGCTCCAAGAGGAATAAGCAGTTTACAATCATACAGTTTAAAATTGTGTTGTCTTGTGCTGTCTTATTTACTAATTATCAACTACTTAGGACTCTGGAACCGGGTTGATTCTTTGTTATTAACATCCTTTTTCCTCTCCCTCGGTTTTGTTGTGTGTAAAAGGGTGTACGGTGGACCCGGAGTATCCGGAAAACTTGCCTTAGGCTTGATCGTACACACTAAATCAATCAATCAATAAAGCTCCAAAATGGAAAATAATTTTAAATTAAAAATTCGACCTTGCATCGATTCGGCTGGAACAATCTACCTAAACGTAATAGACAAAAATAAACGTTAATAGTTTATAAGCACGTGTTGCCCATCTACCACAAACATGGTTAACCAAATATTGCTTAATAAGTGTTGAAATTATATAACTATTCATCTTTTGTTTACTTGCTACAAGTACTTACATGTATTATACTTAAATGTTTTTAATTTTTTAAGTATATATATTACATATGTATTGTACATATGTACATATAATAAAAAAAAATTCACATTTTTTCTATTGTTGCCAATCTATCTAATATCTATCTATTATGTGTTTCTGTAAGACAATAGAAACAAATACGAGAACCAATTTAATAATAGTAATACATATTAGTTAATATTAACAATACGTGCACTATAGAGCATGATTACAAAGCGTTAAAATTAAGCTACTCGTACAACTAACTATAATACCAAATAGACTATTTTTTATGATTTGTGTGCCAATTATGTACCTACATATACATACATATATATGTACTGTGCATAATGGCGATAAACGAAAATAATTACGAAAATTATTAATTTTGGGACACTGGGTATTTTTACAGCACAGAGAGAACCTTTGTTATTGATTTGGTAATTAATCTAAGCGATTAATTAATTATTATCGCTTGTAATTTGTATCGATATTGCGTATAGTGTCTCGTTGAGATTAAAATGAAATTTCTTCTTGCCCACTACACAAATAGATTGAACCACACCGAATTGGTTTTTACGTTGTATATTGCGCTTATTGGTTCATTTAATATTTCCTCTCTCTCTCTCTCTCTCTAAGGCGTTAGGTAATTTTGTGCGGTTTAATATAACTGCCTTTGTAAATAATAATTGATTAAATGATTAACATAAAAAACGCATGCTTACCATCATTGCTTAGTGTGCCACAAGAAAATGAAATTTAGTTTTTAATGAAATCTTTTATGTGGCCCCGTTACACCCATTTGGGGTTACACTATTTTATTTGACATCATTATGTATGTATAAATTGCCAAAAAAAAAAAAACATTTGAATGGTTTATTTTGTAGTCAAAATTTTGAAGAAACAAAAAAACGTTAGAGTAATTATCTGCTTCGATGATGTCGATGATCATCATGCTCATTATGTCTGATTATTTACTAAAAACCAAATATAAACGAATATCACAGCTATTATTAAGCAAAAAATAAAAATGAAAGCGTTATTAGAAACGTTTTTTTTTTTTTGCTTTTCGTTTATAACGGTTTTATTTTATTGCCATTTTTAAACTGTGTTGTTGAACATTTCCGGTAAACCATATACATACATATCTTATACAAGGTATTTTAGCATAATACAATTATGTGACTCATTCATATTACTTTGAAGTTTTTTTTTTTTTTTTTTAATTTGGGTGTCCCTTAAAAAAAACGCCTAATTATAAACTTCCATTCTTAATTTACTGAATTACAATTCAAGTAAGATTTTATAAGTTTTAAACAAAACCAAAGATCAACAATTCAAAACAGAGAAAACGAAAGAGAAATCAGATGATAGCGTTATTTTATGGCTATCTCAATATTCTTACGTTTGTTATTGTTTTACTTAGATCAACTAAATTAAAACTACAATATAAATTATGTTATTTGGAGAGTTGGATACGGAGATATTATTATTGTTGGTTAAGAACCAATTGTTGATTGTTGTGTTTTGTACAGTGAAAGAAATGGTCATTACTGTCGTTTGGCATTGCTTCAATTTTCTTCGTAACGACTTCTTTATACAAGTTTATCAAATTCGTGAAGTTTGAAAGATCCTACAGTCTTCCAAATGTGTTAAAGTCTCTAGCCCAGAGATTTATAGAATTTTCTTAAGCTTCCCAATTAGAACGATGAATTAACGAGCACAAATCTTTCATTGGAGGTCTGACGTCGCCCTCGGTGGCGTACAATTTTCTTGCGTCGGGATATTTAGTTTATGTTAAAACGATAGTCTAAATATTCGATTTCATCGATTTTGTAGGCTTGTCACGAATTTTGATGTAGTTTTCTAAATGTTGAAGCCATTAGGTTTTTAAATTAGTTTAATTTACATTTTTTTAACTAAATTTGTTCAATTTCGAATAATCCTTAATGTAACATTAGATTTATGAAATTCATCATCATTTTATGGCACCTAGAGTGGACTTTATTATTTGTAACCTGCTACCGGAAAACCGTTCATCACCAAATATTCTTTAGTCGTCGTCCTTCACGGATGTGAAGTTGGCACGGAAATCCATCCCGAAAAAAAATCTTTTCAAATTGTTTCTCGGCTAAACATTAAAAGTGTCTTAACTACCAGCATATATCACATGGTCGAGAAAATAATGTCGCCTCTTCGTATTGCCGTAACATTTGATATAGCTGTCCTTTTCCTTCCATGGTTTGTTTTTTATATTCGTGATTTATAGTTTTATACGCATTACAAGTTGCATCGTAGTTTATCATTAGTTATCAAAATGACACCAACAAGGGAAAATGTGCGCAAAAAAATGTTAGTATAATTCGCTAGTGATTCCACATTGAGCACAAAAAAACTTGCAAAAATTTGTGTAATACAAGTATTAGAATTGTCCAAAGAAGCTTGAACAGATTTCGTGAGGAAGGCACTGTTAATCAAAAACCGAAACCTGGTCGTCCGAGTGGTGTGATGAACAAAATAATTGCCAATAAAGTTGATCGTCTTTATACGAATAATCCGTCACTATCGGCCAATGAAGTTGCGAAAAAAGTTGGTGTTTGTAAAAGTCGATCAACAACAAAAAAAGCAACAAAAAACAGCAAAAATAAGGGCCAGAAAGTTATATAATGAGTATTTAACAAGCTTTCAAGGATTCATATTAATCGATGAAGGAAGCTATATGAAGCTTACCACAAAACAAACTCCTGGCTCACAATATTATACTAAGATGAAAGGGCGGAGCATCGATGAAAAAAAATATACAATTGGCGTCGAAAAATTCTCAAAGAAAGTCATGGTTTGGCAAGGAATTTGTACTTGTGGAAAAAGGACCCGGCCATATTTCACACAGGGTACAATGAATGGGGATTCCTACACTGAAAATTTCTTGAAAGCAACAATTCTTCCTTTCATTCGAAAGCACGAAGGATGAGTACAGTTTTGGTCAGACTTGGCTGCAATACACTATTCGGGTAAGGCTAAGAACTTTTATGAAAATAACAATATTCGAGTCGTACCTAAAAGTCTCAACCCACCAAACTGTCCACAACTTCGCCCAATTGAAACATATTGAGCCAAAATAAAAGGATTTTACGGAAGAAAGGTAGAATGACCCGTGGCGTACTGCAGCTAACGGGGGGGTCACAGGTGGTGGATAGTGGACGGCCTATCGATAGGTAGGCTAGCGGTGAATTAAATAAGCCGCCCCCAACCGCTGTCCAGCTGGTGGGAGAGTCTCAGGGAACTGGGGAGTGGTTAACCTCAGTTCATTAAATTATGAGTGCCTATGATGCCCAGCATGGAAAGGCGAACAGATGGCGCCAGAAAACCATCGACCAATAACCACGGCGGACTGGGCGTCGTGTCCTCTCTGCACCTCCGGAGTCTCCGCGGGTGATGAGTGGGGGTACCCCTATAAACGGGTGACCCGGGGAATGGAATGGATCCCATTGGATTGGGCTCTCCATGTGAATAGGTGAAAGGGGGAGAGAATGTGGGCGGAGGGAAGGGGGTGCTGGGAGGCCGCGGTGCTAGCGAGCCGAATGGGCTGGATTAAGGTGTTAAGCGACCCGTGCTGATGATCAACTAGGCTGGGGGCCCATTTAACAAAGCCCAGTCGCTAACGGAGCCCTCTGGATATCTGGCGACCTCCAGTTGTATTTAGCCTTACCTGCGTATTCGGATCTCTGCGCAGGCGGACCTCTATTTCTCCGATACTCGTGGGAATCAGATGGAAAGATCGAACACCGAAAAAACAAAGGGCACCGGCTCTCCTCAAAAGCCGGTATCAGTGAATGGGGGTACCTCGAACCAGACGGGTGGGGCCTCTAAAGTTGCAAAGGGGGTTGGTTCTAGGGCAAAAGTCCCGGGAGTTAGCGGTACCAGCGCAGCACAGGGGAGTGGGACGAGAGACATTCCTTCGGCGAAAAGGCGATACAGGAATCGCCGCTCGGCATTCCGAATTCTCGAGAAGTGGGCGGCGACCCCCTAGGGGCAGCTTACGGAAGAGCAAAGAACATCAGTAGCTTGGGCAAGGAGCACTGTGGGCTGCGGAGGCTCGGAAAGGGACCATGTGTCGAAAAGACAGCGGTCCCAGGACGAGGTGGAAGTAGTCAACAGCAAGCGGGCCAAGTTGGTGACTGAAAGGAAGCCGAGCTCCAACTCAGGAACAAAGCTGTTCAGCGTTGTCCTGAGGGAGCATGTGTTGATGCTAGCCGTCATTGACGAAAGTCAAGAAGATGGGAGCATCACTCAACGAGTGGCACGTGTCTGGCTGCCATCCAAACCGGCTGGCCCTGACGAGGCTTTGGAAATCATTCAGGCCAGTAACCCGAGTCTTCCGACCGGAAATTGGAAGATCGTCAAGCAGGAGGAGGCGAAGGGGGCTCGAAATTATCAATTATGGTAATAAATAAGGAGTCCCTTGCCATCCTGCACAAAACGAAGGGAGTAATTGACTTCGGTTTCGGGTCAATTACTCTCAACGTTTATAAAAAGGATGGGGCGGAAGCGCGTACGGGAGGCCAACCGGAGGATGGTGGCAACCCGCCCAGGCCTGAAGGGGGTACCAGCAGCATGGGGGGAGAAGCTGAAGGTATGGGGGAGAGTGAAGCCGGCGACCTCGGTCGGACAAGGCCTCCCTTGAAGCATAAGGAGGGGCACATAAGCGAAGGAGCTGGTGTACCGATGGAGGAGGCTGTCGGCAGCCCGGCCAGGCGGGTCGGCACTGACAAGTCCTCTACAGAGGGTATGAGGGGTGGCGAGACGGGTGGATCCGGCGCACCCCAAAATACCGAGGAATAATATTCCTGCGGTAGCAGGAATATACCATAGAGATAGGTAGAAGTTAAATGGTTATGATTAAGATAACACAAATTAACATTCACCATTCTAAGGCTGCTTCGGCAGCTCTACTCCTCAGGCTGACTAGTTCGGGTGAGGATGTGATATTAATCCAAGAACCTTGGATTAACAACAACAGGATCTGTGGCCTCAGAACCAAGGGGTATAAAATTATATCCTCTAGTAAGTCTGGGAAGATCAGATCTTGTATTCTTGGGAAAAATAATATTAATCTTTTCCTTCTCTCTCAATACAGCAATGGTCACACTACTGCAGTTAGCCTGGAAGTAGGCACTTGTAGATTCTGGCTAGTTTCAGCCTACATGGACCGGGAGCAGGAGGTTCCTCCGGATAACCTGGAGGAGCTGATCCGTAAAGCGGAACAATCAAAGGTAGGTGTGGTACTGGGAGTTGATGGTAATGCGCATCACACTATCTGGGGAAGCACAGACATTAATGAAAGAGGTGAGTCGCTTTTTGATTATTTGATGAGTACTAACCTTTCAGTGTGTAATATTGGGCGGGAACCCACATTTATTACTAGTAACAGGCAGGAGGTTCTAGACGTGACCCTTGCCTCAAATAATATTCTTTATATGGTTAAAAATTGGAGGGTGGATAAGGAACACTCCTTTTCTGATCATCGATATTTAACCTATAGCCTCGATATTCACCCTGCTATCCAGGAAGCCTTCAGGAACCCTAAAAGGAAAAACTGGAGCAAATATGGGGAATTATTGGAGGAAATGTTACCGACGACGTGTATGGAGCCACCGACGACCGTTGGGGAGCTGGAGGATATGGTGGCTAGCGTTACTAGCGCATGCAACCGATCCTTTCGCGCTGCTTGCCCACTGGCTAAGCCTAGGGGTAGGCAAAAACCGGTATGGTGGTCCAGGGAACTGGGAACGTATCGTAAGGCTTGTAGGATAGCCTTTAATAGAGCCAAAAATACAAGGGAGGCTCAGGATTGGGACTCCTATAAGGAGAAACTCGGAATTTATAAGAAAGAATTAAGAAAGGCACAAAGGAGGTCTTGGAGAATCTTCTGTGATAATATGGAAGAGGTATCCGAAACCTCCCGCCTTAGGAAGATTCTTTCCAAAAGTACATCTAGTCCTAGTTTTTTGATAAAACCGGACGGATCTTGGACAGCTTCTAGTGGAGAATCTCTGGAGCTTCACTTCGAGACACACTTCCCAGGGAGCTTTGAAGACCTGTTGGTGCGTAGCAATCACCAGGAATCACTGTCAGTAACCACAGAGGATATCGTAACCAGAAAACGGATCCTATGGGCACTGAGGGGTTTTAAACCATTTAAATCGGCTGGTCCGGATCAAATTATACCAGCGGAACTTCAAAACAACTTAGTAATTATTCTTCCCTACCTGGAAGCTATATTCAAAGGGTGTTTGAAGCTGGGCTATATTCCTAGGTACTGGACGGAGGTCAATGTGGTGTTCATACCGAAAGCGGGGAAAAGCTCACATGTCTATCCTAAGGACCTAAGACCAATAACTCTATCATCTTTTCTTTTGAAAACATTGGAAAGGCTGCTGGATGTATACATCAGAGATAAAATAGGTGCCAGGAAGTGGGCATCGTCTCAGCACGCGTACACAAATGGTAGATCTGTGGACACTGCTCTGCACGCCGTGGTCTCTACGATTGAGAAATCGATTAATTCGAAGGAATTCTGTTTGGTGGCCTTCCTGGATATAGAAGGCGCCTTTAATAATGTGAAAGCGGAGGCAATCAAGGAGGGATTGTCATTTTTGGATGTGGACGTTCCTCTGATAGGGTTAATCAATTATATGCTGGGAAGCAGGATTGTTAGCTCGAAGTTGGGGGACTCCACCTTCAAGAGGCGAGTAACTAGGGGAGCTCCGCAGGGGGGGGGGTGTTCTGTCCCCTCTTCTCTGGAACATAGTGGTAAACGGGTTACTACTTGAATTGGAGAGAGAGAATATTGAAGTTATTGCGTACGCAGATGACGTAGCTTTAGCTGTTACCGGGAAATTCCTGGGCACGATTGTAGACGTAATGCAGAATGCGCTTACCATCGTTACGAAATGGGCTGGCAAATGTGGACTTGGTATTAACCCGTCCAAGACAGAGCTGGTACTCTTTACTAAGAAATACAAAATCCCGGTAGTTGTCCCTCCTACCTTAAATGGCACGAGACTTGCTTTTACTGATAGAGCTAGATATCTGGGCATTATCTTGGACAGTAAGCTTAGTTGGAAGCCCAACATGTTGGAGAGAATAAACAAAGCTACTATTGCTTTGTACTCCTGTAGGAACGCCATTGGTCATAGATGGGGTCTGAAGCCGGAGCTGGTACACTGGCTCTACACCGCCGTAGTGAGACCTGTACTCATGTACGGGGTGGGTGTTTGGTGGCCAGCTCTGGACAAGGTAACTTACAAAAGTAAGATTGAGAGAGTGCAAAGAACGGCCTGTATGCTTGTTAGCGGGTCATTGAGGTCGACACCGACAAGTGCCTTACAGGTTATGTTGCACCTTCTTCCGGTCGACATTTTTGGCAAACAGATGGCGGCAAATACGGCTGTACGACTTGCAGTCGTCTCTCAGTGGAGGTGTCTTATTACAGGACACTCTACTATCGTTAGATCGTTGAAGGATGAGCTGGCGAATCTTGACTACATTAAACCTACTCTACGCTTCGAGATGCGATTTCGGACCTCCTTCCCTTCAAGGGAATCCTGGAGGGATAGACCGTTATCGGAAACCGAAGCGTTGCAATTCTTCACAAATGGCTCCAAGCTAGACGGCAAAGTGAGAGCTGGAGTATTCTGTGACAAATTAAATGTAAATATTTCTATTCGTCTCCCTGATTACTGCAGCGTGTACCAAGCTGAAGTCGTAGCGATTGAGGAGGTCATGACGTGGTTGAAGCATAATGTGTTATCCTCAGACGATATCACAATCTATGTGGACAGTCAAGCGGCGATCCGGTCGTTAGAATCGGTGTCTTTGGCGTCACGGGTGGCGTTGAGTTGTCACTCATCTCTAAATGAGATGGGTGAGCTGGAGGCTAATGACTTCTGCAGAAGCTGCTTGGACGAAGAGGAGGAAGAGACGTTGGTTCACTTCCTTTGCTCGTGTCCAGCATTGGCTCTCAGAAGGCACAAACACTTAGGTAAGTTCAGGATGGACTGCCTCTCGGATCTCGAAAACATTAAAGTGCGGGACGTCTTACGCTACATAAGTAGCTCGAAATGGTTCCAATAGGGGTAAAAGGGGATACATCCTGTGGTATCACAATGGACCGTCACCGGTCTAAGTGTGCGTAAGCAGCCACTCCAACCTAACCTAACCTAGCTAGCTCAGATAGCTTTTTTAAGAGACATACAATTGGGTTACACTAAAAACATGTGTTTTATGTGCTTGTGGAATACACGTTTTGAAGGCGACCAATATAACAAACGAAACTGGGCTTTACGTGAGAACATTAGATTGCGATACGACAACATCGTTGAGACTCCACTTCTGCTAATTGAAAAAATATTATAGGTCCTTAGAATAGACATGTGAGCTTTTCCCCGCTTTTGGTATAAACACCACATTGACCTCCGTCCAGTACCTAGGAATATAGCCCAGCTTCAAACACCCTTTGAATATAGCTTCCAGGTAGGGAAGAATAATTACTAAGTTGTTTTGAAGTTTCGCTGGAATAATTTGATCCGGACCAGCCGATTTAAATGGTTTAAAACCCGCCCATAGGATCCGTTTCCTGGTTACGATATCTACGGTCTGAGAACACTGACAGAGATTCTCCACTAGAAGCTGTCCAAGATCCGTCCGGTTTTATCAAAAAACTGGGACTAGCTGTACTTTTGGAAAGAATCCTCCTAAGGCGGAAGATTTCGTATACCTCTTCCATTTTATCACAGAAGATTCTCCAAGACTTCCTTTGTGCCTTTCTTGATTCTTTCTTATAAATTCCGAGTTTCTCCTTTTAGGAGTCCCAATCCTGAGCCTCCCTTGTATTTTTGGCTCTATTAAAGGCTGTCCTACAAGCCTTACGATACGTTCCCAGTTCCCTGGACCACCATACCGATTTTTGCCTACCCCTAGGCTTAGTCAGTGGGCAGGCAGCACGAAAGGATCAGTTGCATGCGCTAGTAACGCTAGCCACCATGTCCTTCAGCTCCCCAACGGTCGTCGGTGGCTCCAGAGCCCTCGACGGCAACAAATCCTCCAATAATTCCCCAGATTTGCTCCAGTTGGTCCTTCTAGGGTTCCTGAAGGCTTCCCGGGTATCAGGGTGAATATCGAGGCTATAGGTTAAATATCGATGATCAGAAAAGGAGTGTTCCTTATCCACCCTCCAATTTTTAACCATATAAAGAATATTATTTGAGGCAAGGAACACATCTAGAACCTCTTGCCTGTTACTAGTAATAAATGTGGGTTCCCGCCCAATATTACACACTGAAAGGTTAGTACTCATCAAATAATCAAAAAGTGACTCACCTCTTTCATTAATATCCGTGCTTCCCCCGATAGTGTGATGCACATTACCATCAACTCCCAGTACCACACCTACCTTTGATTGTTCTGCTTCACGGATCAGCTCCTCCAGGTTATCCGGAGGAACCTCCTGCTCCCGGTCCATGTAGGCTGAAACTAGCCAGAATCTACAAGTGCCTACTTCCAGGCTAACTGCAGTAGTGTCACCATTGCTGTATTGAGAGAGAAGAAAAAGATTAATATTATTTTTCCCAAGAATATAAGATCTGATCTTCCCAGACTTACTAGAGGATATAATTTTGTACCCCTTGGTTCTGAGGCCACAGATCCTGTTGTTATTAATCCAATCCTCACCCGAACTAGTCAGCCTGAGGAGTACAACTGCCGAAGCAGCCTTAGAATGGTGAAGGTTAATTTGAGTTATCTTAATCATAACCTTTTAACCTTTACCTACCTCTATGGTATATTCCTGCTACCGCAGGAATATTATTTCTCGGTATTTTGGGATGCGCCGGATCCGCCCGTCTCGCTAACTCTCATACACTCCGTAGAGGACTTGTCAGTGCCCCCCGTCTGGCCGGGCTGCCGCTATCCTCTTCCATCGGCACACCATCTCCTTCGTTTATGTGCCCCTCCTCATCTTCCAAGGGAATCCTTGCCAGACTGAGGTCGCCGGATTCACTCCCCCCTACCCTAAGCTTCTCCCCCATGCTGCTGGTGCCTCCTTCAGGCCTGGGCGGGTTGCCACCATCCTCCGGTTGGCCTTCCGTACTCGCTTCCGCCCCATCCTTTTAATAAACGTTGAGAGTAAGTGACCCGAATCCGAAGTCAATTACTCCCTTCGTTTTGTGCAGGAGGGCAAGGGACTCCTTATTTATTACCATAATTGATAATTTCGAGCCCCCTTCGCCTCCTCCTGCTTGGCGATCTTCAACTTCTGGTCGGAAGATTCGGGTTAATGGCCTGAACGATTTCCAAAGCCTCGTCAGGGCTAGCCGGTTTGGATGGCAGCCAGACATGTGCCCTCGGCCTGCTGGTAATTTCCTCCCGGCTAACTGTCGCAAGCTTTGCGCCTGGCCACACCTCCCCTACTTTGGCTATAGCCTTTTTATACAGATCCACAGATCTAGAGTCCGAGCATGCAGTCATCTACACACGCCCTTGATACCATCCCGCATCTCTGCAGGATGGGGGTGGTCCTGGAGTTTCTCCCATGACCTTTAAAAAGACAAGGTTGTGTGCATTATACACCAACCTCCATTTTTCCGCTGTGATGCTCCCATCTTCTTGACTTTCGTTAATTACGGCTAGCATCAACACATGCTCCCTCAGTACATCGCTGAACAGCTTTGCCCCTCCTGGGACCGCTGTCTTTTCGACACATGGTCCCTTTCCGAGCTTCCGCAGCCCACAGTGCTCCTTACCCAAGCTACTGATGTTCTCTGTTCTTCCGTGAGCTGCCCCTCGGGAGTCGCCGCCCACTTCTCGAGAATTCGAAATGCCGGGCGGCGATTTCTCTACCGCCTTTTCGCCGGAGGAATGTATCTCGTCCCACTCTCCTGTGCGGCGTTGGTACCGCTAACTCCCGGGACTGGTGCCCTAGAGTCAACCGCCTTTGCAACCTTAGAGGCCCCACCCGTCTGGTTCGAGGTACCTCCCTTCGCTGATACCGGCTTTTGAGGAGAGCCGGTACCCTTGGTTTTGTTATTGTTTGATCTTTCCATTATGATTCCCACAAGTATCGGAGAAATAAAGGTCCGCCTGTGCAGAGGTCCATATACGCAGGTAAGGCTAATTACAACTGGAGGTCGCCAGGTATCCAGAGGGCTCCGTTTACGACTGGGCTTTGTTAAATGGGCCCTCAGGCTGGCAGATCGTCAGCACGAGTCGCTTTACACCTTAATCCGGCCCATTTGCCATCATTTTGCGTGACTCGCCGTATACCTAGGTCACTTATTAACACCCGCTCAATGAGCGTGCACCCGGAGGTGACGGCAATTATAAGGCATCTGAGCTAGCTACTTCAAACTGCTTTTGGAGGAATCGATAAACAATCGCCAATCTTCGGAATTATTTGCATGGTGCATTGTGGAAACCAAACCATGGATATCAGTGCGAAAAGCGAGTGAATTGTTCAAAATTGATTTGAAAAAATTTGTAAAATGACGATGACGATTTATTGCTCCATATATCCGAACATTTGGAGTCAAAATGTTCAGTTATTTTAAATCCTTTGACAAAAAAACGGATTGCCGCGCTGCGATAGTTTCAGGCGTCGAACCATAATATCCAAGCCATTTTGCGAAATTTCAATGTGATTGCATGGCGCAGTGACATTTGATGGTATATAGGTGTTTCTCCGGTTTCATCATGTCGTTGCAGTGTATGTCAAAGAACCAATTTTTTTTTCTGTTTGTACCGAGGATATATTTCATGCACCCATAACATTGAACTGGATCATGTACTTGTCGATCTATTTATATCATCGGGACACCAAATGACATTGCGGCTCCATTGTTTTGCCAACTATGCAGATGGAACGCCGTCCAATTTACATCACTAATAACATTTTATGAAAAGTACAGTCGATATAAATCATTTGTACCATTGAATTCAGCGTACTCGAATTAGGTTTACCTCCTGGGTGCCCAGCTTGTCACAAAAAAACTCAGCGATTCAAGCAGAGTGAAGCAGCTAGCTTCTCGCAATAATTCGAGCTTCTTCAAGCTGGGTTTTTGGCCAAATACGGTCATTTTGACGATTTTAGCATTTGAACAGCTTCTCATTGGTAAAAATAATTTTTCTGGATCCACAACCAGATTTTCTGTAATACACAACCAGACTCCACAAAGCCCGAATTATTGACACCGGTTTAACGTTGCAGAAAGGTTACCAAGAAGTATTCTTAAATTCTAGGGATTTCTCTATAGGACAAATCAGGGAGTGTAGAGGAGTTTCCACCGATCTCCCTTTAAGGTACGCCTTTTGAGATTTCGACCACCTAACGGACATAATAGAGTCTCTAATGTGAGCTTATATTTCTCTTTCCGGTATCTTTAATGGAAAAGAGCATAAGCTTATATTCATATAGGTCTAAAATCTTTGGGATGGCAATGAGAGCTTTTTCTCGCCTTAGGTACAAATAGTACGTTTACCTCAGTCCATTTAATAATAATAATCCATAGTTGTGGACCAAAAACCATCCGGTCGCCACTACTTTGCCTAGCCTCGGAGCCTAACTCCTGTATTTTACCACAGAAGAGCCTCCAGACACTTATTATTATTATTATTATTATTGGGGGGCCATGCGGGCGATCAGCCACTTCGCACTGCGACCTAAAAGATCTATTGTGCTGGCCCCTGCTTAATTACCGTCCAGTCAACATTCAGGTTCTTAATGAACCTGACAATACTGCCTTCAGGTACGTGATACATACTATCTGGGCTTATTGCTCTCCCTCCTAGATGCTTACTACAGCATGTAGTTCCGCTAGAAAGACGGTAGCATTGGAGCTCAAGGACCTCGAGAGGGTTGTCCCACTCCCGTATATTCCTACTCCTGCCCCGTATTCCGTTTGATTTTACTCTTACGAGTTGCTGGGAATTGCAAATCACCTGTAGGTCACCCAGCTTTACTACAGGAAGGCTAAATAAAACTGGAGGGTGTCTGGTATCCAGAGTCCGCATATTTTGGCCTGATTAACCTATCAGCCATTCATCTTTCGGCATATGCTGTTCCACCTTAGATTAGGGTTTTTTATCAAGGTTTTCTCCTTTAGCGCCGTACTTTAGCCTGTGCCAAATGGCCAAAAATGTGCCAAGTGGTCTTAGTTACCAGTGGTTGCCAGGAGGAGGCAGTACGTACACTTGCGAATTGTGAACAGGTTACCCCTTACACAATTGTACCCATCACGCAGCCGCCTAATGACAAGACCAGAACAGCTCACGTGATGCGCACCCTACTGGAAGGTTACGGAGCTGGTAGATTAATCTACTCAACTTTGATCCCCCCCTCCAATAGACGCCAAACCACCCTCCAGACACTTATTTTGGCACTTTCTATTTCATACTTGTATGTTCTGAGGATTTCCTTATAGCAGTTCCAATCCGCAGCAGTTCTTGTCTTTTCTGAAAAGCCTTTTTCATTTTTGACGAGAGCTTTGGAGCTGTTTTGACCACCAACGCGGCCTTTGCTTACCCAAAGATCTATTCAGAGGAGACACTCCCAAAATAGCTACATGAAAAGCATCAGATAGCTTGTCTGCTAAGTCATCCAGCTCCTGTATACAAGCGGCTTTAGAACTGGTTCTGGCAATGAATTACCTATAATGGTTCTGAAGGTATCCCAGTCGATTCTGTAACCAATTCATACTGAAGATAGCAGTGGTCACAAAACGAATGGTCATCAGACACTTTTCAATTCACCAAACTAACCTTAAGAAAATCTGAAACAAGCGTGGTATTTAGTACCACTTGTCTGTTTCTAGTTATGAAAGTAGGCTTACACCCAAAATTACATATATGAAGGTTAGTAGTTTATACCCTTACTTCCCCATACACTCAAAAAAATATGCGGTGTTAATTTGTTTTTTACCCGAAAAAGTATTTTATTTTTGCCCAACCGAATAAAATTAAGCACGCATCAACGGATAAAGATTTTTAACTATCCGAAAAGATAAATTTTTAGAAAAACTTCTTTTGGATTTAATAAAATACACCTTTCAGTGTTTTCCTAATAAAATACACCTTTCGGTGTGTTCCTAAACATGAATATTTCTTTTTGGTTTTTATGCGGTGTAAAAGATTTTATCCAAATGTATTTTATGTCATTTTTATTCAAATATCCGATTGGATTTAAATTTTAATTATCCGATCGGTGGGACACTATGTAACACCGATTCGGTGTTGTGGTGACCCTTTATTTTTTTGTGTGTACTGTGTGGTGTGAGTTCATATCAATGCCCAGGATGACTCCAACTTTTCACTTATGAGCATCCATTAAAGCACCTTTAAGAGTTGCAGTTGGTATGTCGTCATCTTCATACGGTAGATAGGCTGATATAAGCCAGAGATTTAAACCACCATCTCAATGCCAGCTGCCACTACATTTAAAGTGCATAAAATAAGTTTTACCGTCATAAAAATTTAAATAATTTATTAAAATTTATTTTTTTAATTAATTTATTTTATTTTAATTAAAATCACATAATTTAATTTATTATTTTTCACCGCCATTTTAACACCGCGCGATGGTGGTCGGCATGTCGCAGTGTTGAAATTTGAGAGTAGACTGACGAAAAAAGAAATAATTATTTATTTTGTTTTGTATTTGTGTTGTCTCTTCATGTGGAAGAGACAGTAGTTTAATGGTTGCATGCGTATGTTACCAAATTGAAATGTTAACGTTGAACGGCGTGAAGTGTGATACAGTGTGGCGGAGCACGCATGAGTGAGCCGCTACAAGTTGCTGTAATTAAATATCTCAAATAAGTTTAGATTAGTTTTAGCGATAATGCACAAACGAATCTTACGATAATGGACAAACGGTCTTCAATAACCCTAGGCTTCTGGATCAGAATAACATCAACTCCGTCAGCTTAAATTTTGAGCAGCAGAGCAGTTGAGGCTGCCTTACAATGGTGTAAATTGATTTGCAGCAGCCTTAGCATCAATCTACAGCATCGCCACCATCACCGTCGTGTCAGATCCCCGCCCAAAAGCGAGTCTGACACCAAGTCTTCCTGCAATGCACATAGTGTCCCCAAGGATCTGCACATCTAAGAGACCAACGAGAGTGTTTCAATACACAACAAAGGCCCATCACCACTAGGCAGGAGGTCACCCGGAGTCACCGTTCCTACCGGTGCAGCCTCAGACATTTTTGTAGACTTTTAGTGTGATAGTCCCGAAACCGAAGCTTATCACACCTTTCGTCCTCGCCAGAGCCTCTGTCGACTCGTCATTTATAATAATTTTAGCTGACTTATAATCAGCATTTGGCTCCTCCAGCTTTGTAATCTTTCAATTGGAAGTCGGAAGATCCGGACTGTCCATTCGGAGCATCTCCAAAACACTTAGGCCACCTTTTAATTGTATACTATATAAACAATACTGCGATATTGCCAAAATATGAAATTTCGATAAACTCAATCAGCAATATTTTAAATTAATCCATATCAAGTAATAAAAGACAGCTTAATAATAAGATTCATTATAGAATTTAATTAACCACAACAACTTTTACTTAGTGGAAGCAAAAAATAAAAATAACAAACATTAAAAAGAAAATATTAAGTTGCATGCTATCTCATATAACTACAACTCGCGCGCTGATGCTGTTATTTTCACTTCAATAAATTTACATATTATGAACATGAAAATATATGGTTCCATATCATTTATAATTTGTTATTTCTAAATATTAATTAACTTTCATTATAAGATATTGTAAAGATGCGCTGATAAAAACTGATTGGATGATTTATTTTAAGCAATTTTTAAGCGCAAGATTCGTTTTAAAATTTTCTTAAGAAAAATTTGCTTGTACTCGTATGTAGCTGTGAAATTTTTTTACTTTCTTCGCTTATAATCATCGATCGCCAAATCTTTTGAAATCATAAAGTGGTAAAAATAACTGGAGTTTTGTGTATGAGTGCCTGCGTTGATTTTGTTATGACAAGAGTGCATAACCATTATTCGGAATTAGACGGCGATTAGTCTTAAACTAATTTCTTAATTGTTTTCAAATTGAAAGAAATTTGTTTGTTTGAGAAATTGTTTTGTTAAAAGATTTAACACTTTTAGAAATAGGGAATTTTTTGAAGAATATTACAAAAGACCTTTTTATTTGCTTTACGTTATTTTACATGTGTTTTCGTCGTCGCCATTATTTTATGCGACCTCATATTTATCGACTTCTTTACTCCCCTTCAAATCAAACAATTTTTTATTTTTACATTGATGTTTTCATTAATCTTATCTAATCCTTAAATTTAACAGGAGATCTTGTTTCTCTCCTTGTTCATTGAAGCAACTCAAACTCCATTTAGATATTTCGACCCCCGGGTTAGAGTCACACTGCTTTCATGTGTCGTATTTTTTTGGTTTAAAAAACTGATCTAGAAGCAAGTTCTTTTCGAAAAACCTTCCATAAAGTGGATGAACACAACTTCAATTGTTGTGCGCGATGGCGAAACGACTCATTCGCGTTCTCCTGAATACTATGGTCCACAGCGACAACAGTTTCTTGGGTTCGCACTGATCGGGTGGACTATTTTGTCTCGGATGGACGATTTTGTAGACCGTTAAATGGACACCCACGGTAAGCTTCTCAAACTGAACTACGATTAATAAATTTGTAAAATTTGCAAGCATTGTTCTAGCGGAAGTCTATTCATAGTGAAGTGGCAAACCAAACTGAGCACCAAACACCCTTTATTTATATATTTGAAGAATCAAATTAAAATTAAAAGCACTTTCGATTGAGATGAATTAACTGAATTAGAATTGGGTTACTATTATGTATCGCGTAGTATGAATACATAAGGTAAGTACGTATGATTAATTGAAACTAGTATGCTTATATTTAATAATGAATACTTTATTTATTTAATACAGCATAGATGCTACACTAGAAATCACTATGTTGAAGTACATATTTAGAATGAAGAAAGAACATATCACGAGTGACGTTAGTTACATTTTTGTACAGTTCCCTAGGAACATACTGTATCGAATTCGTATATATAACAGTTACTATTTATGCTGTGTTTCTTATTTCTGATCTAATCAATCTGATTGATCTGAGTACTAAAAAGTTGTGTTTTTACATAGCTTTTTAGTACTCAGATCGATTAGATCAATTAGATCGGAAATAAGAAACACAGCATTAGATAATTCAGTTGCTATTTAGATAATTGAGCTACTGAAGTGAATTGGGGGTTCGATTGGTGCTCTTCACTTCAGGTAAATGCCAAAAAAAAATCATTTTAATGTTGACTGAATTTGTAATTTTGCTTTGTAATTTTGAGGTTAGCATTAGTAAACAATAATTTTGAAACTATTTTAGATTTAATGTTTACAAAATCACAATTTGAGAAGTTGTATGGACAGTTCATCTTCTAGCTCAAGTGATAGCGAAGAAGAAGACAAAAGTGATGCCAAATTCAAATTCAATTTTCGTTTTTAGAAATCATCTTTTAATTCCCTTTTGTAAATTATTTTTTATACAGTGCTGGGAAAAAAATTGGGCAAACATAGTTTATTACAAATTGGAGTCTTTTTTTGCTAAAATTACAAAACTTTTGAAGTATGACCTAATTTTTTGAAGAAAAAAAAATGTACCTGCAATTTAGGGGGAAACCCCGAAAAATGTCAAAATATTCAAAATACGTTGATTGGAGTTAAAGTAATGGAATAAATTAAACACTTATTATTTAATTTTTTTTGTTTTTTACTGATTTATAGAAATTCTATCTTTAATATTAATATTTTGTTGAACCGTTTTATTACAGCGATACACCTCTGATTAATTGAAATTGATAAATTTTTCAAGGTCGTAGAAGGTATGGATTCCCAAATCTTCATCAACAAACTTTTTAAAGCTTAAATTGATTCTGGGTCATTCTTGCTATGTCTAGCTTAATTATAGACCAAACATTTTCTATGGGATTTAAGTCTGGACTGTACGGGGGCCAGCTATATACATATTGTGACGGTGACACCTAGTGTGTAATAGAATAAGTAAAACTAATAGCTCAATGTTTACTGTACTAAATGGAATTTTCCATGATAAAAATTGTTACGTAATGTTTCTACGCTATTCCAACTGGAAAAGTCGTGAACTTTCGAGAAGCTTGGTTTGTGTATATAAAAAGGCGAACAAGATCGAATTGGATTATTCGTATTTGGAACGCGATAGAGTAAACTTGTAAGATTATAAGTAATTTTTGGTAAGCGAAAGAGTAAAGATTAAAAAGGAATTAAAAAGTGTTTTTGTGGAAATAAAAATTATAAGTGAACAGTAAAATTTGAGAATAATTTATATAAAGTGATTTTGTGAATTTGTATTAATAAACTGTGTTGTAATAATTCTTGTGTGAAATAAATAAATTCGTTGGTGATAAATTAAATTGAATTGGTTTTATTCACAATCCAGTGATACGAACCTTATTTGACAAGGCAAAAACGTAACAATTGGTGACAGCGGTGGGATTGTGAATAAAAAGATCAAGAAAATGATTTTCAACGAATTAAAAGTTCCAAAATTAAAGAGGGAACTTGAGAAACGGGGTTTGGCCACTGATGGTGCTAAAGCAGCTTTACAAGCGCGACTACGTGAGGCCATGCAGAACGAAGGGCTGAACGCTGACCATTATGATTTTGGCGTAGAAGTAACGGATGCGGCAACTGTAGAGAAAGCAGAAGGTAAACAACCGTTGGTCGAAAAGACACAAGAACATTCTGGAAGTTTCGATTTGTCGCAGTTAATAGCTGCTATGAACCAGATGACAGGACAGATGAGTCTAATGAAACAACAAAACGAACGACAGCTAGGAGAAATTAAAAATCAAATGGTGCAACAAGGAGAGCAGTCAAATCAAGAAATGAAACGACAAATGGTGAAAATTGAGCAGTCAAATGAGCGACAGTTGGAGACTATAAACCAGTCAAACCTAAAAATGGAACAACAAATAGAGAAAATTGAACAACCAATCCAGGAAATTGCAGATGGGCAAAAGAGAATGGACGAGAAACTTCTCGAATTATCTACTAACATACACGGCGAAGTAGAGAAGCTACAAATGGAGATTCAAAAGGTTGACGAAAAATTAGAACAGAAGGTTCAACATGTTGAAGAGAAATTGCAAACGGAGATTCAACAAGTTGTGGAAAAATGTCAACGTCTCGAGAAAGATCTAACTGATATCAAGGCAAGTGGAACAACGACGCAAGTGGTACAGACCGTTCAATCAGTTAAGTTAAAACCACCAAACTTCGACGGTACATCATCTTTCGGCATTTTCAAATTTCAATTTGAAACGGCAGCCAATCAAAACCGTTGGAATGATGAACATCTTGTCGCAGCGTTAATAGTGGCCCTTAAAGGTGAAGCAGCGGAGGCCTTACAAACAATTCCGGAAAAAGATCGCAACAGTTATCTCGAAATTATGAAGGCGCTGGATAGGAAGTACGGCAGTGACCACAAGCGTGAAATCTATCGAATGGAATTGAAAAGCCGCTACCAAAAGGGAGGAGAATCACTTCAGGAATTTTCATCGGCAATCGAGCGATTAGTACATCTAGCACATACTAGTACATCGGCCGATTATATGGAAAGGCTAAAAATTGACGCGTTCATTGACGGCATTCGAGATCCAGAGACACGCAAGGCACTGATGTTGTCACCTAAATCAACCTTTGCGGAAACCGTTGCGTTTGCGTTAACGATCGAGGCCGTGCTGAACTTCACCAGACCGTCATTAGTTAGGCGCGAAATGAACTCAGACAAGAACGGCAGCATGGAGCGAATGGTACCGACAGTCGGAAGAGGCAGGCTTAGGTGTTGGAAATGTGACAAGTTGGGTCACATCTCAATGGACTGTCGGAAAGTAATACATGGAGAGAGAAGATCGCCACCTTTTATGCGGGCAAAAACGGAACGGTCGGAACAAAGGTCTAGAAGCAGCGAGCGAAGATGTTGGGTATGTAACAGGATTGGCCACATTTCGCGAGATTGTTTGGTAGCAAGGGGAAAGCGGCACGGATCACCAACTTCTGTGGAAAGAGCACTAAGAGGAGAGCAGGGATCGGATGAACGGATGGCAACAGTCGGTAAAGTGGAAAGGTTAGAAGTCAGTTTGAAGGAACCGAAGCTGGCTTCGCCGTCTGGTTGCCCCATAACATCCATCCCTGTTACGAGTGAAGCACGAGGCGGAAGCAGCGTCACAGTTGGGGGCGGTGTTGATGGAAGGAGGTGTATTATTACGCTGGATACCGGAGCAACCCACACAATTGTTCGGAAAGATTTGATCGCAGGAGCAGTGCAGCTGATTGATGGGTTAAAACTAAGAATGGCAAATGGGGAGAGTGCAATGATTAAAGGGAAAAAGATCGTGAGCATAAGGATCGGCGAAACCCTTTTCCCACACGAGGTTCTGGTCGCAGACATTGTGGACGAGGTTATTTTGGGAACGGACTTCATGAGGATGAATGGCTTTGTGTTGGATTTTGGACGGGGAATATTGAGTAGCGATAACATCAAGCTGAAACTTAAATTTAACGGTACGGATGCGACAGTAAGGCGAGTAACAATCAGTCATTGCGAGGAGCTGCAATCGAAATCTGAAACAATTGTTGAGGAAACGAATGAACACCAGGTTAAACAGATATTGGATAAAAAGGGCCGAGTCGCGCGAAGAGGAGTGCTAGTGTTCGGTGGCTGGATGAGGGATCGTTATGACAAACCAGCCAACGGCGGAAGATTTGGAGAAAAGCGGCTGAAACGGAACCGCATTCTACAGTGGAAGAAGGATTCGTCGTCGAAAGTGCAGCCTATATGGACGGCACCCTACAGGACAAGAAAAGGACAAGGAGGTCAACCAATGGCGGTACATTTAGAGAGGCTGGCCCTCTACAGAGGAGGTAATTTCGGTCCTGTTCGGGACGAACAGGCTTAGGTGAGGGGTAGTGTGACGGTGACACCTAGTGTGTAATAGAATAAGTAAAACTAATAGCTCAATGTTTACTGTACTAAATGGAATTTTCCATGATAAAAATTGTTACGTAATGTTTCTACGCTATTCCAACTGGAAAAGTCGTGAACTTTCGAGAAGCTTGGTTTGTGTATATAAAAAGGCGAACAAGATCGAATTGGATTATTCGTATTTGGAACGCGATAGAGTAAACTTGTAAGATTATAAGTAATTTTTGGTAAGCGAAAGAGTAAAGATTAAAAAGGAATTAAAAAGTGTTTTTGTGGAAATAAAAATTATAAGTGAACAGTAAAATTTGAGAATAATTTATATAAAGTGATTTTGTGAATTTGTATTAATAAACTGTGTTGTAATAATTCTTGTGTGAAATAAATAAATTCGTTGGTGATAAATTAAATTGAATTGGTTTTATTCACAATCCAGTGATACGAACCTTATTTGACAAGGCAAAAACGTAACAATATATATAGCGGCATTCAACGTGTTAATAAACGCTAGTTCAAAACGGAAAAATTGCATGCTCTTTTAATATAGGACGTGTCCGAAATTATGATAATTTTTTTTTTGTAATAATTTTGACAGGAGTCACATGCTTTTCTTTTCCATATTTTCTAATAAGTTTTATTTCTACTATTTTTTTAGCAATAAATTAACGTAATCGACTTAATTATTGTTATTGCGCGCTTTTGTTTATGAATATTATTACAGAAGTGTCAAATTTACAACAGGTAGTGGCTGTAAAAACTGAATTATCTGAAAATATCTATTCAGATAATTCAGTTGCGTATGTCGAATTCTTTGGGAAAAAATAAATCAATAAATTGATTTTTTTTTTTTTTATTTTTTTAACATTTTGACGTTACATATTCTTTCGAAGCAAATAAATTGATTTTTTTTTTTATTATTTTCACGCTTTAAAATAATCTAAAAAATTAATTATTAATAGAAACGTAAATTTTTAGTTGTCAATATACCATATAGAGTTATTTTGTCTCGATTTTTAATCATTTTAGTTGATGTGTTTAATTATTTTAATTGAAGTAAATAAAGTTGTCAATATACAGTTTCTTGCGCCTCGATTTTGAATCATGTTAATTGTTGTGTTTAATTTTAATTATTGAATAAAGCACTCGATTAAACAGTACAAAAATCGTTCCGAAATTTTTTAAACATCAAACGTTTTATATTTCCAATAAAATTTTTACAAACGTTCTTAGGACGTGTTCGAAGTTTGTGATAATTATTCCAGCTGTAATAATTATGCCATTATTTTGTATGCAACCAAATTATCACAATCGCTACATGTTGTAAATTTGACACTTCTGTAATAACATTCATAAACAAAAGTGCGCAATAACAATAACTAAGCCGTATTACGTTAATTTATTTCTAAAAAAAATAGTACAAATAAAACTTATTACAAAATATGGAAGAGAAAATCACTCCAGTCAAAATTATTACAAAAACCAAATTGGACGTGTTCAATCGGGCAAAAATGATAAAAAATATCATGATATTTTATCCCACCCTAACTTCATTTCGTAACATTGTACGTCAAACCCGATTGAACAACCAAAATTGATAAAAAATGATAAATTGATTTTTAATGTTACATTTGCTTTTAAATTGCTTTGTAAAATTCAATAAACCCATTTTGTCGTCAGGTTTTTAATTAAATATATATATTATTTAATTATTTTTTGTTTATAAATTATTTTGATTTGAAACTATTTGGTTTTTAACCAAATATTGGAAGCACAAATAATTTTAGTTTGAGTTTTGTTGTGTTTGTGTTCTAAGACAAAACTTCGAAATTTAAATTATTATTTATGTTTAAATAAATAGATGACTGTGTAAATACCATATAAATATCTTAAAAAAGCAAATTTAATTTAATTTAAGTACCGAAAATATCATAAAGAAAATAAATTCAAAATTGACAGCTGGAACCAAAAAACCCAAGAAAAAGTTGGTTTTTTTGTGTGATAAATGAGTGCGTTTAATAATGCCGAAAGTGATAAAAAATATCATGATATTTTTTATCATTTTTGCCCGATTGAACACTAGGATTAACATAAACTTCGAACACGTCCTAAAAAAAATAGTGGAAATAAAACTTATTACAAAATATGGAAGAGAAAATTATTTCACTCCTGTCAAAATTATTACAAAAACCAAAATATAAAATGTTTTTTTTTATAGTTTTTTCTGATTTTTTTTGTTCTTTTGTTTCGTCCGGATAATAAAAGTTCTGAATAACAGAAGTCCGGATAAACGAAGTTTCACTGTATTTTTTGAATATTATAGTAGTTAATACAAATTATGCTGTCAAAACAAAACTTGTAAAATAATTTCACTAACTAAACTATTAAGGATTCTCAATTTTTATTATTTCAAATCAAAACCATTAAACCAAAGAATACATAACCCAACTTTCTCTTACCTTCGGCAAATCAAGGTCAAAAAATGAGTCCAAATTGTTCCATACAAAAACAGCGTTATGTCTCTTCTGGTTGTATTCTGTGACCTAACCCACTTCCATGGAAACGATCTACGCCATTTTAAACTTTAACCACAACCTAATTTCAATCCAACCTAATGCTGTATGCCTTAATCGACTAAACTAACTAAACTAAAAAAAAATTGAAGCTTCTGCTATTGTTTCATAGGCGGCAACCGAAAAGTCAATTTACGAGCTTACTTTTCAATGACTTTTCATTTATCTGTAACAAGTGAACATCAAAATCAAAAATAAAAAAAAAAGATTTTACTCTTAAATGCTGTCTTATAAATCGGTTTTTATTCGACATAATTCCTTGGAAAATTGTAGAATTATATGAAGAATAGAGGTTTCGTGGAAGCTGCAATTTAAAGCAAAACAATTTTGAACAACATAACACAACCTCGTAAATATATTGTGTTGTAAATTACTTTGGTTCGATATTTCCGTTTTTTTCTTGAATTCTGTTTGCTTGAAAAACGTTTATAACATATAACATATAATCAGAATTGTATTGGTAAATAAAAAATGCGGCAATATCATGAATACATTTTTACTTTTTACTTTTTTTTACAATTTTACGTTGGGTATTTTGCTTGCTTATTGGCGATTAAATTTAGTTTAGTGTAAGTTGAGGCACAGATAGAGACTTTTATACTAACGCCATCTATTTAAATATTGCATTAACTAACTCGTCCTACTTTAGTTAGTTAGTTTAGTCGATTAAGGCACACAGCATAAATCACAGAAGAAAGATTAACCAGAATAGACATTGCGTGGATCAAATTTTTTTTTCATCTTACCTTCTTTTTTGGACATTGAAGTATAATTATTTTCGAATATTATGAATTTTTTGAATATTTAATACAAATTAGGCTGTCAAAACAAAACTTGTCAAATAATTTCACTAACTATACTGTTAAGGATTCTCAATTTTTATTATTTCAAATAAAACCCAGTAAATCAAAGAATACATAACCCAACTTTCTCTTACCTTCGGCAAATCAAAGTAAAAAAATGAGTCCAAATTTTTCCATACAAAAACAGCGCTATGTCTCTTCTGGTTGTATTCTGTGCCTAAATCAACTTCGTTCATGGAAACATATGACCACTAATCTAAAAACACGTCCTCAAAATTAAATTGTACACACAATAAATTTACTTTGTAATTTGAAACCGCCACTCTAAATATTTTATTTATTTATACAATTAGGTGTTTATTATGAATATTAGGTTTGTACATAATCGAATTTGATAAAATTACGTTAAACTTGAAATTTTTTAAATGAATGTTTTTCCACTGAACTACAAAATCTATTACAATTTATTTTCATGTTTTGTGGTGTTGTCATTTTTTTTCAAATATTCTGCTAGATTTATTCTAACGATTTATTGCGTAGAAGCTAGACGCGTCAAATAAAAACAAATAATTAAATAAATGTGAAAAAATAATATTAAAATTGTATATCATAGAAAAATATTAATACAGTATTGTTTAAAAAATATAATTTACATTTATTTATAATTCAAATAAATGCGAGCATAATAATTAGACAAAAAGGTTAAAAGCAAATATTTTTTGAAGCTCAATACAAGAAGCCATATTGTAATTTTGTAACGCATAGTATTGCGACGCAAATTGTTGATTTTTATTTTAAACGGTATGTTATTCTGAATATCATTTTAATTCGTTTCTTTAAATATATAAATAAATTAGATGAGCACGTTCCGTGGCTGTAAAGTCATACTTGTTCGGGCAGACGGAACACACGGTTCCCAATTTACCCCGGCTCATGGTCATAAAATCAAAATTGGATCCAGTATTAATTGTGACATTCGATTGAAAAATGTACAGGAAACGCGAGGTTACCATTGTATTATATCCCGAGAGAAGGCCAATAATGTGTTCAAAATAAAAAATTTATCGCGCAAACATCCAGTGTCATTAAATGGGGTACCCATTAAAAAGAAAACAGAACGGGAATTGAAAAATGGTGATATGTTTACCGTTGCACAACGGCAATTTTTATGGTTGTCGAAAAACAAATCGAAGCAATTGCCTTCGGGTACAAGTGAAGAAAATACGGAACAACAACAAAATCCCGAAAAGAAGGTAATATTACATATTTTGTTGAATTGATTACAATAATCAAGCCCATTGAGGTACATTGGAACAACTACATACCTTTTTCCGTTTAGTGACAGAAAAAATTAAATTAAATTAAATAAAATTTGCAAGAAAAATAGGGGGTCTATTATGAAATTTTCGACATCGCAAATTTTCGACGTTGTCGACCAACTCGACAAGGTCGAAAATAGCTATTATGAATTATTCGACAATATCGAAAAAAAAAATAAATTAATATTAATTTATTAATTAGGCGGAAAATAAAAATTAAAATATATGTTACGAACTGAATAACTGAAATTTTTTTATCTCACGATTTATTATTGAACACGCGTATGCATTCGTCACCTCAAGAGCAGTCGCATATTGTTCGACTTTGTCGAAAACAAAGTTTCATAATAGGAAAATTTTCGATATGATCGCAAAAAAAGCGTGTCGAATAATTTCATAATAGCTAATTTTCGACGTTGTCGAAAAAAAAGCGCGCGTCGAAAATTTCATAATAGCCCCCGAAAAAATTTCGAAAAAACATTTTTTATTTTCACAACGTGAAATCTTCGTGACCTCGGTTATACATTTAGAGACAGTTCATCTTCATATCCTTAAGGAATATTTTATTATAAATGTGGTTATCGAAACACGACAGTAATACAGAATGCGACGCTATTGATATGGCGAATGTAATATCTACGCCGACAACTCAATATTAACTCTTCAGAAAAAAACCATCGAACGAACCAAAAAAGAATGAAACCTCTTGATAGATTCATTCAAGCAGATTTACCTTATTTTAATTTCAACCAATTTTATTACAACCTCGTAAACAACACTATAATAAAAATGAACAAAGACCTTCCAGAGTTTACCGGTACAACAAAAAGCAACAGCTCTCTACGCTAGTATCTTCGCTTATTACAACAGAACTCAATAATAATCGGCATGCCACAGTTTTGATTAATGGAACGGGACATAAAAGGCTTCTTGGCACGGATTGGTTTTAGCTGTCTCACTTGACAGGCGACGATGGCAAATTTTGGAAAAGGAAGATTTAATTTGTTTTTAATTAAAATAGGAATTTACTAATGTTTATTCAATTGTGTATTATGTTTGTAAATTTTGGAAAAGGAAGATTTAATGTTTTTTAAATTAAATAAACAGCGATTTTTAGTTATTAATATTTCCACACCAAGAAATAAATGGCGCCACTTTGACTGAGACAGCTAAAGCCAATGCTAGCCGGCTTCTTGATAGTGTTGCTATTATAAGCATTTTAGTTGATGATTTCGAAGAAAAGGAAGCGACTACTTAATAACCAAACCCACAAATTACATCTGCATACAGTACCAGGACTGAAACATTCTTTTTCGTTTCCAAATCACTACCAGAGATCGTTTCCGAATCACTCCAGACATTTTAACTGCGATTAAGCAATTTCCATCTTCCGCAGGATTAGGACTTGATAAAAAAAACTAATTTGTTGTCAGGTCACACACAACAGACAAAAATTTTTGTATGATGAGCTGGACAAGATCGGTTCACTAGGTGTCATAGAGGTCTTTAACCAGAAAGCTTGGTCATCGTGAGTTAAATAGGGTAACCATCAGAGACGGGCATCCGTAGCCACTGTTCGATGGTTTATTGGGTTGGCTAGATGAAACTAAGTTTATTAAGACTTGAGAGACGCTCTTTAGCAAATGCTACTACTAGGCCCCATTTGGCCTTTGTAATCCGCCGCATTTACTTATGTACCTCGATGATTTACTTAAAACCTCAGCTACATTGAAAGAACATTTCCAGCTTTTAGTTTGTTGCCAATCGTTTGAAGGAAGTTGGTGTTAAAAGAGGTCCGCTACCTGAGTTCAAATAAATTATAATAACTATAAGGGAAATGAGGTTATGTTTCCATAGTAAAGTTGCCTGCCCACATCTTTTTGTTAAACAAATATTTGGGGTTCTCTCGTCAGGCGTCGCGCCAGTAGTTTTAACGAAACATTTTGTTGTTGTTGTTTTCAATTAAATGTCAAAGAGTCATATTGTTATGAATGAAAATATGTTTTCTAACTTTTATGTTTTATAATCAGTTTTATTTGATTAACAGTGTCAAGTTTTAAAGAAATATTTTGAATATTTCTTTAAAACGTGACACTGTTAATCAAACAAAACTTTAAAGTTACAAAACGAATTTTCATTTTTAAAGTTCAAACTCAACGCAACCGGTATAAATAATACTTAAGTGTAATTTTGGTGACATTTACCATCAATACGTTTATGCTCAGAGTCGAGTCATCTTTTAGTTAACTTTGGATCATCTTGTAGTTATCTTTTTTAGCGTTTATACTGCAGAGTCAAATCGTAGTCGAGTCGAAACTAGGTTGAAACCGAGTCAGAAACGTCAAAAAAAAATCATTTACTATCGTATGTTTATATGTTTTTCTTGTATTATTTTCTGAATTTTATAAAAATAAAATAACAAAGTTTTATTGCCACACAAAAATCGAAGATTCGCACACGAATTAAGAAATCAAAATGGTGTCTTTTTATTACTATTTTTTTGTTGTTTTTATTTTTCGACTCGACTCCGTTTATAGTGAAGATTTTTAGAGTTAACTCGACTCGACCCTAGAAATTTTTTAGGTCGAGTCGAGTTAACTACAAGATGACTCGACTCCGTTTATAGTAAAAGTTAACCTAGGTTCAAACCAGGTTGAACCCTAAGCATAAACGTACTCCATGTTTCCATGTACCGAGTTTAAACAGGTTTAGGTCTCGTTGAGTTGAAAATATGGCGGCGCTAATCCGTACCGTTTCCATGAACAGAGTTAAAGGGCAACCAGCGAATCAGTAAGAATCCTTACAGAATTTGACGAAACTAGTTCCTTACAGAATATTTGACATATTGGCCAGCGAATCCGTAACAAATGACAAATACAGTATTAAAATTTTAATATGAATAGAAAAATTTATATTTTTACGAAAAGTATGCTGTGAAAATTTTGATGTATTCTGACATATCCTTCAGTTTGTGCGTTAATTTCCGCTCTGTTAAGTGACAGTTGAACTGAACGAAAAGTTCTTAAGGATTCGCTGGTCAGTAACATGTACTTTCTGTATATCGCGTTCTTACTTAAAGTTGTTACTGACTCGCTGGTTCCCCCTTTAGGATTTACAGTTGAAGAAAAATATTTCGACAGAATAAAAAAATAAAATTGCGTATTGAACAAAAACCAAACTTTTATTTCGCTTTGATATATCGTCATAACGTTGACAACGACATTTTTGTGTTTTTTTTTTATTATTTTGGGGAAATATATTTAGTAATATGCGATGCGCCATTTATAATTTTAAAAAATATTTGACAGACAGAATCTAACTCAAACAAACAATACTACGTTTCCATGATGGAGTTAACCGGGATTAACGTGGTTTGGTGGTTCTGGGATGGCAACTCCCTAGCGTGCACACTTATGCGAAAACATTTTTGTTGGTTTTGAGTATGAGATGGAATATTTGGTTATTAAAAAATTCATTCTGGAATATTCTATTTTTCTTTCTGGGGTGACATGTTATAACTATCACTTTTTTCGCTTCGATGCATTTTCGATGGAATAACTGTATTCCTTTGTTAAAAATATAAAATTTTAAAACAATTTAGTTGTAAGATACCGTTACTCTGTCGAAAATGCATCGAAGCGAAAAAAGTGATGGCTATAACATGTCAGCCCTGGTATCATTGGCTTAAATTAACGCGTGATATTTGCTCTGAGTGGGGATAGAACCGATCGGTGTATTAGCCATGAATCCGATGCGGCCGTACAGATAAGTATGTATGTACATGTGTTCGTCATCGTTGTTTGTCTTATTCGTTGTATTTGTGTACATAAAAAAAAAACAATATACATGTCAATAAAGATTTTACAATAATAAAAAAAAAAATAAATAAATGATGAACATGTGCACAAATACAACGAGTGGGACGAACAGCGATGCGAAGTAGAAAATAGGAGGGGGAAATTTTCTGATTTTTTTTGTTGATGTAAAATATTTTTTTGATTTTGGCAGTCTAGTTTGAATGTTTAACAAGATAAGTCATTTTCGCGATACGATCTGGAAAGATCAGTTTTTATATGTGATTAGTTTTGGGTTTTGATGGGCGAGGCTATAGAAAATCGTCATATCAAACAACTGTAAAAAAAGAAATTTATTAAAATAATTGTTGTTAAATTTGAAAAAAAAATCGACTAAATCGTGTAGTTAATCTCAATAGTTATGTATATGATAATAAAATAAGTTTATAAGACTGATTTTAATGAATTCGATTTTGTTTTAGTAAAAATAAATCAAGCGAAGAAATTCTGAAATTTTAAATAAAAAATGTGATGTGATGTTATAAAAAAAAACTGTTGATTAAAAAAAAATAAAATAACGGAAAATTAAATAGAAAAGACTGAGTTTTTTTGATTAAAATATTTGCATTAGTCTAAAAATAATAACGTAATTATTTATCCTATCTAAAATCTCGTCTGTGAGCGTGCAGTGTCAAGTGGTGTTGCTGAAATAGTTATTTGTCGAGAGGGTTCCTGCGACGGCGCTGGTAACGGTGTGGCCGGACGGGCTTTATAAGAATCACAAAATTTGGCGAATGAATTGCGTTACGGGATACAATTCCCATTTATAAACCAGCAATTATCTGGATAGTGCCGTGATTGTGTGCGAGTGTGAGGTAGTGTTCCCGCCCGTGGGGCAGGGCCATCAATTGTGTGAGGGGGATCCTGCGTCGGCGCTGGTTGCGGTTGGTCGGACGGGCCTTTAAAACAACAAGGTAAAACAATTAAGGGATAAACAATCTGGCTAAGTAAATTTTAGTTGCTTAAGTTTGTAACAGGTTGTTTCTCCTTTCTATTTTCATTATATTGTACATATATGTATATTATTATTTTTACCGTTTGTTTTCGGCGTTTCGTGGTGGTGCACCGATTTGGTGAAAACCCCACTCAGAGCAATTATTGTCCGGTTATATTTTTTCCCCGTCATTTTGATTGATTGCGTTTGGAATTTCCGTTCTTTTTCTCTTTTTTTTTTTTTTTTTTTTTTTTTTAAACTATGCAATATTTTCTGGGGCTCAAGGCACTCCCAACTCTTTCGCAGTTAATTTTACCGTCCTACTTTACGCAGTATTAGCCAAATCGAGGACGTACGGCTATAGACCCGCTTTGTATAAACCACCTGCACATTGCATTGCTTCATGCCAACCTATAGTGCTGACATGAAAGGTGGGTCGGCCCATGGATTCTGCACTCTCAACAGGGGGTCATAGTTGTGTTCATCATCATCACCGATCGTAATCAGATGATGAAAAATCCCTTTTGCATCCCGCCCCTATCGGGATTCGAACCCGGTACCTCCCGATCCAAACGCCGCAGCTTTAACCACTGCGCCGTTTGCTCGGTCCTTTTTCTCTTCACTTCTGCTCGGTTGTCCGTTTTTGGTTGTGGTTCGACCCCCATAACGGTTCATTTATTTCAGGTATTTTTGTGTTTTCCTTAATTTTCTTAAAAACAGTGATAGTGAAAGTGAAACTTAACATTAACGTAGAATCAGTTTTAACGTAATTTATCTTGTTTAATTTTAAATTTTTTCTCTTTTATCATCACCTAAAATTTTTTCTTTGAATTTCTTACTGTAGTGTGCTACGCCGCACCATGTGCGTGTAAACAAATAATTGATCGGATGATGTGGGGTGTGGTCATGTGAAGGGTCGGCCCTTTTCCACCCTTTTCCGTGCGTGCCGTTCGTTCCTCCAGGACAGGCTGTGCTGGAGGGCGGCACGCCATATGAGTTGATCGCGTCGGGGTGACGGTCTCCGTTCCGGGGGATTGTCGCTGGGATTGTCATGCGGGCGTCCTTCCCTCATAAATGGCATCGGTAGCCGTCGCGACTGGGAAACAGCATCCCAGTAGGTGGGCCGATGAGGGGAGGCCCGTGTGGCAGTCACGGCGGTGATCGCCTAGCATTGAGACGGTCACTCCGGATCGATCACTCCCAGTTTATCATTTTCTTTTTGCCGCTGAGGCCGTGGCAATCTAATTTTAATTTCCATTTGCCCCTCTAATTTTGTTCTTCATGCGGTTATTCAAGCATGAGTTTATGTCTGAAAACCCCACGCCGCACTGTGCGCTCTAGCCAGCTACTATACCGCATCAGACCGCTATTCTCATGTCTGTTAACGTAATCCCTTGGGGAATTTCGTTACAAATTTCGACACCAAATATCGTAAAGCCTCTAAAAATATTGTGGCTGATCCTTTATTCAGAGCTTTTTCCGAGACACCCAACTCTCACATTGGTCTGAATTGGTTAAAATTGAAAGTAGAAATGGTTATATTACAGATAATGTCTGTTGCTGATTGGGAATTGAGGGTTCCAGATGAACTATTACCAGACTTAATTCTTAAGGCACATAGTTCTAACTCCTCAGCGCAAAGCGCATATGGGTGTGTTGTATGTATGATGTATGATATATGCTGCCAACTAGTGGACTATGAAAGTACCAGCAGTGTATGTCATGCATATAGGGCATCGTCGTCAAGCAAAAAGAGGTGTCTGTCATACATAGAGAAGTTGTTTGTAGCTTGTAGCATACATATATGAATAAAAGAAAACGATAATTAAATATTAAAATAACGAGTCTTTTATTAATTATCGTATACAAAACATGGTGTCAGATTAGTGGTTCTGTGTCGTGATAATATAAAAAATAAGAGAATAACAAACTAGTAATTAAAAGTTTTTTTTTAAAGAAAAAACAGAAGACCCGCGTGCTTAAGTGAGGTTAAGTGTTCGGCATAGAAAGAAAGAGAAAAGCGTCAAAGAAAGAGAATAAGTATGACGTAATTAAAATTGCAATGCTATTGAATTGTATTGGCGATGAAAGATTGCAGGTGTATAACACATTTAAGTTGAGTGAGGAAGATAAAAAATCGTACGAAGTGATAGTTAAACAATTTGATGAGCATTTTAGTCCAAGGAAAAACACAGTCTTTAATCGGTTTAGGATTTTCAAAAGAGGACAAGAAGATGGTGAATTGTTTGACAATTTTTTAACAAGTTTAAAAATGTTGGCACGGGATTGTGAATTTGGAGATCAAGAGTCGTCATTGATACGTGATAGAATAATTATTGGTATAAAGAATGTAGTCGTACAGGAACATCTGTTAAGAGACACGGGGTTGGATCTAGATAAGTCGGTTCAAATATGTAGAGCAGAAGTAAACCAATCGGATATCAAAATGGAAAACTGGTCACATGAAGTAGAGATAAACGAACAATTAATTAACTTCAAGATTGATAGTGGAGCAGAAATTAATATGATTCCATATGACGTAGTAGAGAAGCTGAATAGGGTGCATCTGATAAAGGAACGGAATAGTAAAGTCAGCGCTTTTGGAGGGCTTAGACTCAATGTTGATGGCGGAATTAAATTGTTATGTCAACCTAGGAATAGAGCGAAAGTAATGATTGAGTTTGTTGTAATAAAGCACGTTAAGCCGATACTAGGGTTGCCTACTTGTGTGGAGTTGAATTTAATTAAGCAAATAAATAATATAGAGCATGTCGATAAAGAAAAACAACAATTTATAGGAAATAATAAGACAGTGTTTGAAGGTCTGGGAATATTGCCGTTTAAATATAAAATTCGTTTGCAAGAGGGAGCAGCTTCGGTAGTTAAAACTGTAAGAAGATTGCCAGATAGTATTAAGGACAAATTGGAGTCAGTTCTTAGTCGGTTAGAAAAAAAAAAAAATTATCGAAAAAGTAACAAAGCCTACTGATTGGGTGCATGATTTAGTAATTGTTGAGAAAAAAGATGGTTCGTTAAGAATATGTCTTAATCCGTTGGAGCTAAATAAAGTTATCAAAAGAGAACATTATCCTATACCAACAATAGAGGAAATTTTGCGGAAACTAGCTGGGAAGAAGATGTATACAGTACTGGACATGAAGGATGGGTTTCATCAAATAGTTTTAGCTCAAGAATCTTCGTTTATTTGTACCTTCAATACGCCTTGGGGTCGCTATTGTTATAAAAGGTTACCGTTTGGATTGTCAAAGATGAATATGAGCTGAAGATGAGAAAGAGCATGACAAGTTAGTGAATTTGGTATTAACTAGAGCCAGGCAAAATAAAGTTATATTTAATCCTGAAAAAACTCAATATAAGGTTAATACTGTGAAATATTTGGGTTTTATATTTAACAAGAATGGAGTCAAGCAGTACCTAAAGATAAAAAAGCTATTCAACGATTTTTGGGAATGTTGAATTTTTTACATAATTTTATACCAAACATGTCAACAGAATCTTACCCTTTAAGACGAAGCACAGGAGTTAACCCATTTTAACAACAAGAAATTAATAACTATACAGAGTGATGTAAGTTTGTATGGAATAGGAGCCTGTTTGTTACAGGATGGTAAGCCAGTGGCATTTGCGTCGAGAAGTCTAAGTACGACGAAACAAAAGAACCCGATTATTGAACGAGAACTTTTGGGTATTGTGTTTGCGTGTATCAGGTTTCATAATTTCATTTATGGGCATAAAATACAGATAGAAACTGATCATAAGCCTTTGGTTAGTATAATGACAAAGGATATTCATAAAAGTTCTGTACGAATTCAAAGGATGTATGTTAAATTATTTGTTTATTCATTCGAGATAAAGTATTTACCAGGAACGCGAATGTATATTGCTGATTTGTTGTCAAGGGATTCAGGAAATAATGAAAGTGTTGATGATTGTAACATTGATGAAGATGTTATACATGTAATCAGTATTCATGAATATTTGCCTATATCAGAGGAGAAAGTTCGGGAATTTCAGGTAGAAACTAGTAAGGATAAATGTTTGAGGGAAGTTCTAAAACATATTCATGAGGGGTGGAAGAGGCCTGTTAAAGGAGAAGAAAATTATTATATGAAAGTTAAGGATCAATTATTTGTGAAATAAGGGTTAATATTTAATGGTGATAAGGTGGTAGTGGCAACCAGTATGAGACAAAATATGTTAAAGTTAATACATAAAGGTAATAGCGGCATGGTTAAGTCGAAAGCGAAAACTAGAAGATTGTTGTATTGGCCTAAAATGGGAGAGGATATTGAAAGAGTGGTTCACAGTTGTCAAGAGTGTGCTAAGTTTCAAAGGAGCAACGTTAAAGAGCCATTAATTTCGCATGATATCCCAACATTGCCATTTCATAAAGTGGCTATGGATTATGTGAATATAGGACAGTTATATATCTGGTCATAGTCGATTATTTTAGTAAATGGATAGAGGTTGTGAAATTGCGATCTAAATCGGTGAAAGATATAGTTATGGAATGTATTAAATTGTTTGCTGTACATGGCATACCCAGATATGTCATTTGTGATAACAATCCCTTTAATAGTCGTGATTTTAGAATGTTTGCTGGGAATTATGGTTTCACCGTAATATGTACATACTAGTCCCTATTATGCTAGGTCTAATGGCCTTGTGGAAAAAGCAGTAGGAATTGCAAAAAAACATAATTAAGAAAAGCAATGATGAAGCGGAGATATACGAAGGATTGTTAGAATATCGGGCAACACCAGTAGCTGGTGTTGAGTATACACCTAGTCAAATATTAATGGAACGTAATTTGTGAACAAAATTGCCGATAAGCAAGAAAATGTTACAACCAAAGTTAGTTGATGGAGAGGCATGCAGAGCGTTAATGGAGAGAGCAATAATTACGAAAAAGAATTATGACAGAACAGCTAAGGATAAGTCAAGTTATATTGAAGGAGATAAAGTAATAGTTCAGGATCAGTTAATTAAACAGTGGTCTCCTGCAATAGTTGTAGAAAGAAGAGAAGAGCCACATTCTTATGTAATAAAAAAGGAAAATGAGAAGTTATATCGCAGAAACTCGAGTCATTTGAGGAATACATTGGTTGAACCGCGGTTTAATATGACGATGTTATGTTTGGTGATACAGCTGTTGAAAGTCAAACCGGGCCGGAAATTGTGAGAGTGCAAGGAGAGCGGAGTGTCGAGTCTGTGCCAAATGATTCGAGTCTGTATCAAACAAGAGCGGGTCGAACGGTTAGGCTGCTTCAGAAATTGAATCTGTGAAGAATATTAATAAAGAAGGGGGATGTGTTGTATGTATGATGTATGCTGCCAACTAGTGGACTATGAAAGTACCAGCAGTGTTTGTCATGCATATAGGGCATCGTCGTCAAGCAAAAAGAGGTGTCTGTCATACATTCATACATAGAGAATTTGTTTGTAGCTTGTAGCATACATATATGAATTAAAGAAAACGATAATTAAATATTAAAATAACGAGTCTTTTAGTAATTATCGCATACAAAACAATGGGAATATCAAAAACTTTGGAGAGATTGAGAGAAATTAATCGAAATTGCAAAATATAATAAAGATTGATCAATCAATATTGGATAACGCACAAAATCATATATAATATATAGACCGTTCCAACATTTATACGCTGATTTTCTCGGTTCTTACCCGATATCACATTTCTCAAAATTTACATTTTATCAACCTTTACGTGAGGCTACCTCAAAACAATTATGTACATTTTTAGAAAATCGGATGTTCAATCTCTTTTCGGTTCCTGAAACTTTTATCAGTGACAAAGGGAAACAATTTATTTCAAAGTAATTTAAGGTGTTATTGAAGGAATACGGAGTAAGTCATTTGCGAACGCCGCTATATTCACCTTGTACTAGGGTTCCCAAGTGTTCTTTTTTGAGGACAGTCCTTCTTTTCTGGAATTTGTCCTGTCCACTTTATATAAGTTAAAAATTGTCCTTTATTGTACGAAAATATAAAATATTTGTATGGTATTTATGGTCCTGAGGTGGCTGGTTCGTGAATGGAAAGTACACGCGTAAAGAAATTCGAGCATTTATCTTGACAAGGTGGATTCCACTGATAATGATTTACAAAATCAAGGCTGTGATCGATTCAAGGTTAACCACCACTGATCGAAACAGAACTGTTCGAAAATTGAATTCAAAAATACAATATCTTTCCACAACGTTTCTCACCCAGGCATAAGCGTCACGGCAAAACTAATTAGAAATAAGAGCGAGGAATCAAGAAACACGCTCTTGGGCCAAACATTGTATTCGATGTCAAAAATGCGAAATTTCGAGACACGTGAAGAGCGAAATTGGAACTTACCCACCGAAAAGCTAACGATTCGACAAAATTCACATCGATATTGTCTCTGCCGCTATCAGGTAAGTCATATTGCCTAACCATAATAGATCGCTACACTTGCTGGACGAAGCATTCATCAAAAAATGAATTAGCCGATTCGGCGTACCATCAAACATTGTGACCGATAGAGGTGCACAATTCGAGTCAACTCTGCTCGACAAGCTCTCGAAATCCCTAGGATTCCACCGCAAATGGACCACATCCTACAATCCGGCGTGTAACGGCATCTTAGAACGGTGACACCGAAGTTTTAATGCCGCAATAATGTGCGAAGCTGAAAAACAATGGACAAAATCCCTATCCCTATCTAAGAACCACATTTCGAGAAGACTTCCAAAGTACAGCAGCTGCACTCGTCTATGGCGAAACCATACGACTTCCAGCGGACTTTAAACAAATCGGCAAAACAAACCGCAGTCCGAATTCGTGCAGCCAATTCACAGACATAAAACCCGCTTCGGCATAACGAAATTCGCAAGAGCAAATTTTCATCTTCAATTAATTGGGAACATGAAAATATGTGTTATATTACGAATAGATGCAGTCCGGCAGTCGTTACAACCTCCATACGAGGGATTATTCCTGGTTATCAAACGTAACGAAAAGTTTTGTACGGTATTGATCAAGGGCAACGAGTCGACGATTTCAATAAACCGATTGAAGCCATTCTTCACATAGGCTCATAAGCAATCTACAGTCGCACCGAACGAAATGCCATCCAGTTCAAACTGTTCATAAACACAACAGTCGCCGCTACTATCAAACAACTGATTAAAAAAACAGAAATACGAGTAACTTTCTCAATCTGGCGGATCAACCAAAGTCCAGAATGGGCCGTTCCATCGTCAAACCGGTTCGGTTCCGCTAATTCTTTTATCGTTCACCAGTTCACTGAGGGTGGAATAGTGCCACGACCTCTATAACATTCCATTTTTTGTAATTACACAATATGGCTCAACGGACAAAACGATAACGAACCGACAATTAAGCCGCGGCTACACGAATGGAAAATGTCGACCAATATTGGTCCAATGTGATTTGTAAAATGTTGGACAAATATTTGTGAAATAAAATTTGACTGCATACACTATTTGCCCAATGTTCATTTTTCGAATGGCTACCAATGTATAACCAAGGGTGAGATGTTGTAACCATCACGTTTTTCGCTTCGATGCATTTTCGATAGAATAACGGTATTTTAGAACTAAATTGTTTTAAAATTTTATATTTTTAACAAAGCAGTACAGTTATTCTATCGAAAATGCATCGAAGCGAAAAACGTGATGGTTACAACATCTCACCCCAAATTTGGTGGTTTATATATTGATATTTATCACTAGTTGTCACTACTAGTCATACATTAATTACAATATCTCCCACAAGATGGAAGCCAATGCAAACATATTGTTTAAATGCACTTCGAGCTTATTTTTATGTTTACAGTGTTTTAAATCCCAAATTTCGGGATAATTTTAATATAAATTTATAAATTCTAGCACAAACTCAGCCGACCAGTCAGATTCCATTTTGGATTTATTTGTTTATAAATAATAAAATATAATGACATCTACAGTTGTATTTAGTGACATCTGCCGTTAAGTATTAAAAAATACATTTTTTCTCACCAATCGTGTAGACGAAGTACTAATATACACTCCAACGTTCGTAGTTTCCTTTGATCTTTTTATAAAAACCGCCTATTGAGCGAATGGTTATTAATGTTGGACCAATATAACCTTCATTTGTATTTGTTATTTTTTTTCTGTCTACACGATTGGTTTTTTGGACAAATCTCCAACGTTGGTCTACATTTTCCATTCGTGTAGCCGCGGCATAATCTGAATGCATCCTTGAACGTTTTGAACGCACTCATCAACGTCAAAACGTCAGTCAAGGAAACCATTTTTATCATGGTGAAGTTTACGAACGAGCAACGTTTGGAAATTATTACAAATTACTACCGCAATTCTGAGTCGGTGGTTACAACTTTAAAATACTTTTCATACCAGGCGCCTCGCCTCGAAATATTTAGTTACCACAAATGCGAAGCTGAGACCCTTTCATACCGATGGCGTGGGCTTTGAACATTCGGTTGCTACCAAATATTTTATTTAGGTCTATTTTACACGTGAATTATAGCAAGAACTGAGATACTCTAAATTTGTAACGTACATATGAGCTACATTTTTCGGTAAGCATGAAATATTTATGCAAAATTGTGATTTGTAGGTTATGTTGACAAAGACTACTATTTTAAAATCTCGCAGTCGAGTGTGGAACGCATTGCCTTGGCTTTGTAGATAACTTCATTGTAATATATTTTTTTTTTTTTTTTAAATTATCACTTAAAAATAAATTATTTTTCAACAAATTGAATTTATTACTATAAAATTAAACAGTATCAATCAAATAAAACTAATTTACATAGTTAAATAAAAAACGAAATAAAAAAATTTTATTTAGGGAGCTTCAAAATGAGCCAAATCAGTCGATTTCACGCCATTTACAGGAATTGGGAATCTCTCAAATCACATTGTGGCGAATTTTGCGTAACGATCTTGGCTTACATCCTTATGAGATCAAAATAACTCAACAATTAAAGCCTCTGATCATTTGAAGCGCCGAAACTTGTCCAATTGGGCCCTACTGAAGTTTGGAGAAAATTCTGAATTTCATCGAAAAATCATCTTCATCGTCATCGAAGAAGCTCATTTTTGGCTTAAGGGCTTATGTTGTGTCGATTTCATGTAGGAGGTGTGATTGGACCATATTTTCGTCGATCAAAATGATCGTCATGTTACGGTAAATGGAGATCGTTACCATGCCATGTTGGAAGACTATTTTTGGCCAGAATTGGATGAACTTGACATCAGTGACATGTGGTTCCAACAAGATGATGTCACATGCCACTCGGCTGGTCAAACAATTGATCTAATGAAAGGGAAATTCGGCAATCATGTAATCTCGGGAAATGGTCCAGTCGAATGGCCACCTCGCTTTTTATGGGGTTACGTTAAGTCGTTGGTTTATGCCAATAAGCCTCGCTGCTAACGTTTCGGTCCATCTATTATTTCGGTTTTATTTGTTATTTCGTCCAAACTTAATCGTTTCTTAAGTTTTTTCCTAAAATATTAAACTTCATTAACTTGATTTATATTTTAAAAACTAACTGAAAACGCGAAAGAGAATGTCAACACCGAATGCAAACGTTCCGGTATCACCAAAACCACAAACACCACCAGGATCAATGGACGATATTTCAGCACCCCAAGCTGCAACTCAACCCGCAGCAAATGAGCAAACTCCTGCTGTTGTTGAAGCTACACCAGCCCTGGATGCAAATAAAACAGCCCAAGAGGATCCTGATAATAAAACAGTTTGAAAATGGATGAAAATTTTCAATTTAAATTAAACTATTTTTATTTTGGTCAGACATACTTTTATACGATTTTAGGCGATTTTTATAAATAAAATTCCCTGCATTTAGAAAAAAAAAAAAAAAAAAAAAAAAAAAAAATTTTTTTTTTCCACTTATATTTTTGTAAAATATTAATAAAGTAACATTATTACTTACTTAGCACCATTTCCCTAAGCAGTTGGCGTATAAATAAAGTTTTGTCATCTTTGGCTCAATTAAACTGTAGCACCACGAGCGGCGGCGGCGGTTAAAAGACGAATAAACTAGTCATTGGTAAAGGGGGAGGAAACGAGGAAAATATATTGACGATTGGAGCATCAAAGATTCCACCTAGTGGAAAATTTTTAAACTGAGCTAGCTGATAATTTGACGTTAGAAATTGTTATAAACAATTTCAATTTTGAACTGTAAACACAATTTTTACTTATCAGTGTGGCACTATTCTGGTTTTCTCGGCGAATTGGGAATTAAAATGTGATTATTGTGATTTTTTAGTATATTTTGATATTATTTTTTCCAAAATACTGTCTACTAAACAATTCCCAACAAAATTTTTAGGGAAAAATAAACAATAAAATTCCTATGAAATGGAATTATTTTTTCCCAAAATTTTAAAAAATACAAATCGCCCCAGTATGCTTTGGAAAAAATAATATCAAAATACACTAAAAAAATCACAATAATCAAATTCTAGTTCCCAATTCCCCGGGAAAACCAGAATAGTGCCATGGGAACTAATTCCAATTTTGGATTATAAAAACATTTTTAATTACCGGATTGCAAAATTTTCTTTCGTCACATTTGTGAGAAGTGTCATTTTGTTAGTAGCCTCATTTTTTCCTCGAGAGGCGCTTTCTCTTCTTTTACAATTGTAAATTTTTGTCTGGCGACAAAAAAATTAAAGTTTGATAGAAACAAACGGACGAAAAATATTTTTTGTTTATTCATAAAAAATGACATTTTTTTGTGAAGTTCAGTTTTGTTGAATTGATAGTTATATTTATCAATCGTATTTATGGAATTTGCATTACGGCCTCTTACTAATAACCAATCACTTTATTATTTCTAATGTTAGATGTCACTTGGAGGCTGATTTGAAAAAGCGATGAAAATATTTTCCGCTAGGGGTCATGCTACCTTTTAAATGTATTCGTCTTTTAATGCAGTGTCTGACTTCTGTGGCCCTATTCTGTTTTTTCCCTGGGAACAGGGAATTATCTTTCATAGTTTTGCATTTTTCCCCAAAAAAGTATATTTTGGTAACTAGGGAAAAATATTTTTGGGAGTGAATAATTCGCAATTATTGCGATTTTAACAACTATTTTTCTTCACTCATTTAGCAGAAGAATAGTATTATTCTTCAGGGAAAACAATTTAATGAGTGTATGTAGTTTTTGTTTTGTTTTCCAGTTCCGCACACATTCAAGATTTATTTTTAAAGTAATTACATGCTGATTTCAGAAGAACTTAAATATAGTATAAATTTACGATTGATGGCTGTCTCACGAAATCAGTTGGAGAGGCCGGGTAAACATAACGGAGTTAAAAATTCGTGATCTCGAAATCTAAAAAGCAGTCGTACCAACTTTTTCAGTTTATACTTTTAATTCCGCCTGCATTGATACAATTTCGACTGCAATATCTGGTACTGACCGCAATATCTGGACCTAGACTCTGATCAAGTGACAAATGACAATTTTTTGAGACTTTGTACTAAAATTTTAACTGCTATAAAATGACAAATTTTAACTGTTATATATTGTCATTTTATAGCAGGGTAAATTTAACAATTGCTATATATTGTCAACATTTTAACTGCTGTATATTCTCATTTTAAAGCAGTTATCATGTGATTTGTCATTTGCCACTTGATCTGAATCTACGCCCTGATACTGAGCGCAATATCTGGTACTGACTGCAATATCTGGCACTTGCGGTCAGTAATGGCTGCAATGTCACTGAATTTTCGAATGTACTATTCTTATACTATTAAAATGAAATATAATATTATATGGTTTTTTACTTGACATAGATTTTACTTTGATAGATCTTGAAATCAGTTGGTGAGCCCGGCCCAAGACGACTGAGTTAAAAATTCGTGGTCATGAATTTTAGTACAACTTTTGTTTTTGCAAAAATAAATTTTTAGCCATTTATGTTGATAATTATTTGTTTCTATGCAGCTGTCAATGTTTTACGCATTGTCAGCTGCTTAGAAACTAATAACTATCGACATAAAAATGGCTAAAACAAAAAATAGGAAAACTTGCACTAGATTTCGTGATCACGAATATTTAACTCTGTCATATTGGGCCGCGCTCCCGCTCACCGACGGATTTCATGGCACAGCCAGAAACATATTTGTGCAAAAGCAAAAATTAATAGTCGGTACAGCTGCTTTTTAGATTTCGGCCTCACCAACCGATTTCATTAGACAACCATGCAACGTCTAAAAGTATGTCTGCTATTTTTCCGATAGAGGCCCTAATTATGTTCTGTCACATCGCTTATGTCCCTTTTGGAAAAATCCAAAAATCGAGTACTAAAAAATTAAATCTTTGTAGTGTTCACCTACCTTTAAATAACCTAAGTAGTACTAAATTTTCAAATTAAAATCGTTTTGACAATTGCCCACCGTGTTCTAAAACCATAAACAAATATATTAGTACAACCTTGTTATTTTTATTTATTTCTTTATTAAATTTTATGCCAATATACATATAATTCTTAAATTCTATTAATATTTTATTTAATCTTGAACCTAAACAAGTAACAGATTGTTTTATATATGTACAGAAAAAAAATCTATAATTTAGATTTCGTTTTTTTAGTACAATAAATTTAAAAAATTAAGAAGGAAGAAAAGGCAAAATAATAATTAAAGTTAATTAAGACACAATTTTCAAAATATAATTTCTTTGTAGATGATGCGCCAAGTGATTTATAGGTTTGATTTGATTGGTATAAAATTCATTGGAAAAAAATGTTTAGCACATCAAACTATACAGTGGTACGAATATTGTAGTTAAGGTTACCACACGAACGGTTGAATTATGCAAATTTCTTTTTTTTTGTTAAAATTATATTTTTGTGTGTTCTTTTTATTAGTTATGATCGATAACAAACAAAATATTGTATATATAATAATATATAGTTAATTTTAAACTAAAAATAAAAAGAAGTTTTAATAATAAAAATCTATAATAGTTTTGCTTTTATCTTTTAATGGTGTTGTTTAGCACCATCGAGTTTATGAGCCATAATTTGTTGGTTCCACGCACGAATTCATTAAACTAATATCATCTACTATTTGTAATAAGGTCTCAACTTCCGTTAAATTATTGATTGATTGCGGACAGCCAAGTAATTTAACGCTCTTACCATCAATATTCAGGAAGTATGATAAATTTTTGAAAATAATCGCTCGATCATATTGCATATTTAGAGATCCGTGTGCGTTCCGACGACGAAACATGATATTTGTTGGCTCATATAAATGTTTTTCAGATTCTTTGATATGATCGTCCTGCACCTCACCCGTATACAATTCATCCGTATGCTCATTTTTTAATTTAGACAATGTAATTCGATAGGTCCATCGATTTGATGGGAGTACAATTTGTTTCGCCTCATTACCAATTGTGGTCAGAGTCACATTTACAATTGGCTTTTGAACGGGCACATCAATATTTGGTATATTTATAACGTACCATGTTTCAAAGCATGTAATTTTCTTTACCCTTTTACCATCCTGCTCCTCGTAAACAACTTTTGGTTTTGAATCCATCAGCGATTCGAGCTTTCGCTGTTGATTTACTAAATTACTGCTTTTATAAGTTTTTAGATTTTCTTTAGTTAAGCTACTGTTGTTATTGGTTATGATGTTTTGTGATGATTTCGTAGACGACATTGGTCCCACCATTGATGTTGGTTTCATTTCAATTACAGGCGATGACGAGGATTTCGATTGTTTTATATCGAATTCACCTACAAGATCTGATGGTTTTGTGATAGTTCGACGACCAGGACCCAGCATACTGTTTAGTATCCGAGGCGGTGGTTTATTATTTTGTAAGCTCTTCGTATGTTGTTGCATTGTTTCATGTTTCTTATCGTTCTCCTTGAATTTTCCGTTATTATTGTTGTTATTATTATTTAGACTCTGCTGGACTAGGGTGGATTTATGCAGCTGATTTGTTTTGATTTTGGTCTCAAAATCATCCGTCAATATAGTAGTGTGCTGTGTTTTGCGTCTACTATTCGTCGCATTTCGATTAAAGCCCCCCGTTTTTTTATTTTCTTTCACCTCGATCAATTCAACATCGTCATCATCGAGATCCATGTCCAACTCATCCTCCATGCTACTGCTATGCTTATCTCGACTATTTTCGATCGCCTCGGCGAAACGTTTCCGCTTATTGTCCGTCACATCGGCAGTGTTCGATTCAAAAAGTTTACGCTTTTTTAAAGGCGCTTCGGTAGGTCCCTTTTTAATTATATCGTTTATATTTACTATGGTGAATGAATGAACTGAGTTTGATTTGTTAGTGGCAGTCGATTCGGTTAATTTGAAACGAGGTGACATTGGAACGGGCCGATTAACAGTCACTTTCTTTACTGTTGTAATGGCAGTAGTGTTATTCATTTTTACATTATTTGAATTTGTGGTTATTGTACTACTTCGTGCCATTGTTGGTGTAATGCTAGTACTACCGATAGTTGTTGACGTGGCCAATCTCGAGATTTGGCGAACGGGAGGTTGTGACATTTTTATGGCATTATTACTTGGAGTATTTATATTAGTTACTTGCCTGGTTCGCCGCATAACTCGTGTCGTCTTTTCTTCTTCGAAATCATCATCGTCGTCTGCGTCTTCATCCTCATCATTGCTGGGCATCTCGAAATCTAAATCGTCATTCTTAGGTGTACGCTTTTTAGGCATTACACTGGTACGCGTTGTCCGGGACACCGACTCCTGTTGGGCAATCGTACGTTTAACCGCAATTGGCGTGCTTGGCTCTTTATTTCGTGCAGTCAAATCACGCATTTCATAAATTTTTCGATTCACTACCGGAGTTGAGGTTTGTACCGGTTTGTGTGCGGCGATCGGTTTAAAAGTGGCAGTAGGCGCAGCTGCTTTTTTACGTAAATTAACACGACTCCGAGCAATATCCGAATCGTAATCTTTTCTCGTCGCCAATTTTTTATCCAATAAAATACCAGCATCATCATCGTCATCATCAATTTCCTCACTTTCAGGTGAATTGGAACGCGATGATGAAATTTTCGAACGCATCGTAATCACTTCATCGTTTATATATTTACGATTTGGTTTTGGGGTTCGTTTGGCCCGAGTCATTGTAATCGAGTTATTTGTCAGGACATCATCATTTTTGGTGCTGTTCTTCATCGCGTTTGTCGTTGAAGTATTTTTTGTAGCTAATTTTTGTGTAGCTGCATTTTGTTGTTGTGGTGGTCTTCCAACATTTCCACCACCTCGGCCCATTTTGTACACTTTGTATATAAGTCTTTATATTGTACTAAATTTTCACTTTCCTTTTTAGTAATTTTCTTTTTTATCTAATAACTGTTTATTTTAATTATTCATTTCGTCAACTGTAGTTAAATAGAAAGAAATTAAGAAAATTATTTTTTTTAGACATTACAAAACAAACGCAACTTTATAGGGAAAAAATGTAGACCAAAAATACTAACACACAATAAAAATCAATTCGCGCGCACTTTTTTCTAATTATTTTTAATAGTTTTCGAATAATTACATCACCTATTTATTTTAATAAAGTATTGTTTTACTAATGTATACTAGTTTTTAAATAAAAAACTTTAAGAAATTAGACAATTTTAAATTTTTTTTTTTTTAATTTTATTAAACCAACGCTAAATGACAATCGTCGTAGCTGTAATAAATATAAACAACTCTACACAACTGACGCCATTTTGTATAGCTGAAAAAATGAAAAGCGAAGTGTTTTATCGGGAATTTTTTCCGGTTCTGTTATTGGTGTTGTTCGTTTATTTTGGTTTGTTGGGTTTCCTTGTGGTAAATTTTTTGCGTGTGATTTTTGGGTCATTCGGTTCTGAAGCGATTGGTTTTAATTTCGCTTATATATAAGCATATATATATACATACCTACTACGGTATCATACCCCAAACACATTGACGGAGCGAACAGCGGCGCTAAATTAGAATACATGTATTTCCATAAGAGCGAAGACATTGAAGATACATGTTAAACCGAAAGTGATCTGACTGAAAACTTCCGAGATAAATTCAACATGTAAACGGTGACTTGACTGAAAGTTATCTGAAAGTAGTCTGAGTTTGCAAACTCCATGGTCAACTTAAATTTGGTTGGTTGAGTCACTTTGTGTGTTGAGTTAAACATGTAAACTTTAATTTAGTTGAATTGACAAATATTTCATACTGTTGAAAAGGCAAAAGGTTTTTATACATTTTCGAAATGGTTTTCAAATTATTTTAAATAATTTTTTAATAATTTAAATGTAATTTTAGAACAAAGTGACATTTGAACTGTCAGCTCAGATCAAATAAAAAAGTCCCATGTAAACACCAACCGAAATTTTCAGTCAGATCACTTTCAGATAAAACTCAGTCAGATCACTTTCGGTTTAACATGTATCTTTAGTAGAGCGGCGTCAAACTAGCAGTTTGTATTTTGTGAGGTGATGAATGACATTTATATTTATTGTTGTTGTTTTTAAAGTAAATACTTGAAAACCTCTAATTTTAGCTGAATAAAACATCCAAATGGGCATATGAGAAAGATAATTGTAAAAAAAATCTCGACTCAATTATACTGTATATGCTGCGAGTCGAGTCGAGTTTAATCCTAGTTTAACTCTCACTATATACGTAGTCGAGTTAAACTCGACTCGACCTAATAATTTGTAGAGTCGAGTTAAACTCTACTCTAAAAAATGCACTATATACGCGTAAAGTAGAGTTAAAAAAACAACAACAAAACTAAAGAAAAATTCTTGCACCAATATTAAAAAAAGTTCGTTTTAATTTTTTCAATTAAATTTATTATTTTATTTTAAATATCTTATTTATTAAGATTTTAATTAATTAATTTTAATAATAAATTTTTGTTTTGGTAGTTATCTTTTTATTTTTTCGAAAAAAGTACTCCGAGATTTCGGTGGTCTATCCCGTAATTTTCATGGAGTTTCATTGAAAATTACAATATTTTAGACATAATATCGCTGAAAAAATTACAATAACATATATGGCGATCAACAAAACGATTAATCAATCTTATAATCATCTGAAATGATATTTTGTTCCATTTTTTTTTTAACTCGGTTCCAATCCTATTTGAACTCTACATATGTTTAACTCTGCAGTATATACACCTAGAGTTGGTTCAAAAATAACTCGACTCCGTATATAGTGAGAGTTAAACTAGGATTAAACTCGACTCGACTCGCAGCATATACAGTATAAATCATAAAGGCGAAGGGAAGCGAAGTCAGGAGTAGAGCGCCGCTTATGTGTTTGGGGTATTACCACAGAATACAACCAGAAGAGACATAACGCTGTTTTTGTTTGGAAAAATTTGGACTCATTTTTTTTACCTTCATTTGCCGAAGGTAAGAGAAAGTTGGGTTATGTATTCTCTGGTTTACTGGTTTTTATTTGAAATAATAAAAATTGAGAATCATTAACAGTGTAGTTAGTGAAATTATTTGACAAGTTTTGTTTTGACAGCATAATTTGTATTAACTACTATTGACGATTGGAGCATCTTAGATTCCAGCTAGCGGAAATTTTTAACTGCTAACTGAGTTAGCTGATAATTTGACGTTCGAAATTGTTGTAAAGAATTACAATTTTGAACTGTGAACACAATTTTTGCTTACCAGATTGCTAATAATTGTAAATAATTCCAATTTTGGATTTTAAAAACAATTTTTAATTACCGGATTGAAAAATTTTCTTTCGTCGCATTTATGACAAATGTCATTTTTCCAGTTGCCTCATTTTAACTTTTTTCCTCGAGAGGCGCTTTCTCTACTTTCACAATCGTCAATTCAAAAATAATTATACTTCAATGTCCAAAAAAGAAGGTAAGATGAAAAAAAAAATTTGGTCCACACAATGTCTATTCTGGTTAATCTTTCTTCTGTGGTATTACATACACTCGAATAAATTTATCGAAGAGAACAAGGAAAGAGGAGGGAAAAATAAGGGTTGCGAAAGTGGAAATAAAAAATAAATTCTCCGAGCAACCAAATGTGCAACCAATGCCATTACATAAAAAGCCATGACACAAAAATGTGTGGTAGTATTTGTTAAGTGTATAAAGATTTTTATTTTTATGTAGTGGCATTGGTGCAACCTAACAAAGTTAAAAATGTGTGATCTCCCAAAGCCCGTCTCATGAAATTAAAAATGTGAGATCTTACGGCAGTAAAACCAATTTTTTTTTTACTCATTCTATTTTTTGTGTTTTGATAAAAACTTTAAACTTTTTTTGTGATGTTAAATGTTTATATTAAGTGTAAATATAAACATCGATAAAATCACAAAAAAGGTGGCATTGGCTTTGAACATTCGGTTGCTATCAAATATTTTATTTAGCTCTATTTTACATGTGAATTTTAGGAAGAACTGAGATATTCTAAATTTGTAACGTACATATTGATGTATCTCGAATACATCCAATAAACTACTGTATTAGGTTGAGCTCACCATCTAGAGGAAAAGAATACTCAAATTTATGTCATTTATTGTCCTTCTCTTTCGTACATATATAAACACATTTTCTGTATACATAATTCAATTGAAATAAATTAGTCGTGACATGAAGTCATAATTATATACAATAATTTTTATAATTCAAAATAGTTAATATTTTGAACATTTGGCGACAAGAATAGTGAATTAAACAAATACATAATTAAGAATTAATTGGGTTAAAGTGAAGTGCGTCGTATCGAAACTGCTTAAGTAAAAAAGAGCGTCTATGCACACAATAAAAAACAAGATGGATGCCACTCAGTTTAAACTATTAATGGAGCGCTTGCAAAAGCAAAATGAAACGCTAATTAAAGCAATGATCAAAGCACAAGTAACAGGATCACCGTCAGTAGCAGCACCACTGTTTCATATTTTTGAGAAAGAAAAAATGAATTGGACAACTTACCTCATACAAATCGAGCAGCATTTTTTAGCAAACGGGATAGAGAAAGATACGGTAAAACGTGCATCTTTTCTTGCGAGTGTGGGAGACACATCACTCGAATTATTGCAAAAATTATTTCCTGATGACCTGGAAAAAAAATCATTCTCAGAATTAACAAAAGCTCTAACACAACATTAAAAAAAAAAAAACATGTGCTCGTGTCCAGATGTGAATTCAACAAAATTCGCATGTTGCCTAATCAATCATATGCAGATTGGATAGCAAATTTAAGAGGAGCAGCCCGAGAATGTGCATTTGTGTGTCCAAAAGCTGGGTGCGAGGAACCATATACAGAGTGGGAGATTAGAGACATGCTTGTCAAGCATACACCACATGAGTCGGTGTGCACCGCCGCATTGCTGAAATCCAACCCTAGTCTAGACGAAGTAAGCGAAATAGCACAAGCATATGAGTGTTCAAAACACTCCTGTGCAATAATCCAAGGAAGTCAAGCTAGTACATACAAGGCCCTATCCAACCAACAAATAAAACAAGAGGTCGTAGTCGAGGATATAGGCGATCACATAGGAATAGTAACAAATATACGTCCGACAGTTTTAAATCGTGTCCTGGGCGCCATGAAGGCCATGCACGTCGTGATTGTAGGCACATCACATCTATTTGTGATAAATGTGGGAAAAAGAGCCACATTGCCAGCGTATGCCAGTTAATAAATCTGAAGCCTACATTAACTCACAATCGGTCAGGAAGATGTCGCGGACGTGGTAGTGTTCGAAATCAGCAATCGTCGAGGAACGAAACAGTTAATGAACTAAATGATATCCAGTTAATTAACTCTTTATATCACCTGGAATCCATTACACCAGGAGAAGTCGTTCAAGTGTCAACTACAAGTCAATATCCGGGAATAATTATGGTAGAAGTGGGTGTCAACAATAAGCAGATTTTGTTGCAAGTCGACACAGGTGCAACTTGTTCGATGGTTGGCCTTAAGGGGTACCACCAATTGGGATCTCCAACATACGAGGTGACAAATAAGGTCTTAAAGGCTTACGGTAACACTCGAGTTCCGGTGAAAGGCTGCGTTACGGTGCAAGTTACGCGGGAAGATAGGAAGTACATGCTGCCACTTCTGGTCGTCGACAGCGACAAAGCATCAAATATTTTAGGCTTAGACTGGTTGCATTTAATTTTGAATTAGTTACGTCAACAAAACGAAATCTAGCCAATGTATGTTCTGTACTTGATACGTCTCAGCAAGACCTAGTCGAAGGTTCTTCAAAGATGTGTACAAATTACCCGAATCTATTTTCGTCTACTCTCGGATTATGTAATTTTTTTCAGGCGGAGATTACATTGAAACATGATGCTCATCCGAAATTTTATAATCCTTACAACGTGCCGTTCGCGTTGAAAAAAGATGTGGATGAGGAGATTCAACGACTAGTGTCTAGCGGCATCCTGAAATCAATCAATTTCAGTCGATGGGCCGCCCCAATTGTAGCTGTAAAAAAACCAAATGGTAAAGTAAGGATTTGTGGAGATTTTAAAGTTACCATCAACCCACAAATTGAAATCGATCGATATCCAATTCCACGAATATAAGAATTATTTCATAAGCTCCAAGGCGGACAATTCTTCACTAAAATCGATTTAACCGATGCGTATCTTCAGATTGAATTAGCAGAGGAGTCTAGGCAGTTAACAGTAGTTAACACACCCTCTGGACTTTTTCAATACCAACGATTACCTTTCGGCGTAGCCAGTGCTCCTGGAATTTTTCAGCGTTTTATGGAAGAAGTCACCGCCGGAATTCAAATGTGCGCAGTATATCTCGATGACGTAATCGTCACTGGCGCAAAGAACGAAGAGCATCTTAGGAATCTTGAGGAGTTATTATGTCGACTTGACAGGTATGGTCTGCGGTGTAAAATGGAAAAGTGTACATTCGCAGCACAAAACATAGAATACTTGGGCCATATTATTAATGCGCAAGGAATAAAACCATCAGAAAAAAGGCTGGAACCATTGAAGAACATGCCACGACCTACTGATGTCAAACAAGTGAAATTTATTCAAAACTTCGCTTCGATTGCCACCCCACTTAATGAACTCCGTCATAAGGGTGTGAAATTCATATGGACAAATCGACAAGAAACCGCTTTTCAAGTATTGAAGTTACAGTTGCTAAAAGCGTCCAGATTAGTGCATTACAGTGAGGATCGTCCAATCATTCTTGCTACAGATGCATCCAAGTACGGCGTCGGGGCCATAATTTCTCACCGTTTCCCAGATGGGTCTGAGCATCCCATCGCGTTTGCATCAAAAACATTGACTAAAAGTCAGCAAGCATTTCGGGCGTGGAAAAAAGTGGATGTCGGGTAAAATTTCAAAAATCATTGGCGAAAAAATTTTCATCATAAATACAGCATCTGGAATTTACAGGCGTCACCAAAATCAAATTCGTAAAAGATCTCAAGGAAATGATGAAAATTCTGAAATTATGAACGAATTTAACGAAGGCGAAAGTCCAAATCAATCACCAACAATGGTAGAGCAAAACACACTACCATTAGTCGCGTTCTTGCCGAATATATCAGCGAAGAACTCGACAGAACCACAACCATCAACATCGAGTGAAGACAGCAGAAATTAGATACCACCATGGTAGCGATTCGCCGCTCAGAGCGACCCCGAAACAAACCATTGCGTTTTCGGTAAAATTAAGAAGGGGAAAATGATGTATCTCGAATACATCCAATAAACTACTGTATTAGGTTGAGCTCACCATCTAGAGAAAAAGAATACTCAAATTTATGTCATTTATTGTCATTCTCTTTCGTATATACACATTTTCTGTATACATAATTCAATTGAAATAAATTAGTCGTGACATGAAGTCATAATTATATATAATAATTTTTATAATTCAAAATAGTTAATATTTTGAACACATATGAACTAGATTTTTTGGTAAGTATGAAACAATTGTGCAAAAAATCTGATTTGTAGGTTATGTTGATAAAACACTTTGCTTTGTACTATTTTAAAAAATGGCGCAGTCGAGTGTGGAACGCATTACCTTGGATTTATAGATAACTTCATTGCAATATATATTGATTTTTTTAAAAGAATCACTTAAAAATAAATTATTTTTCAACAAATTGAATTTATTTATATAAAATTAAACGTTGTCAATCAAATAAAACTAATTTACATAATTCAAAAATGAAATAAAAAAATTTGGCTAGCATTGGTTTTAGCTGTCTCAGTCAAAGTGGCGCCATTTATTTCTTGGTGTGGAAATATTAATAACTAAAAATCGCTGTTTATTTAATTAAAAAAAAATTAAATCTTCCTTTTCCAAAATTTGCAAACGTAATACACAATTGAATAAACTTTAGTAAATTTTATTTCATTTCTATTTTAATATAAAAAAAAATTAAATCTTCCTTTTCCAAAATATGCCACCGTAGCCTGTCAAGTGAGACAGCTAAAACCAATCCGTGCCAAAAATTTTATTTTTAAGCTCCTTGCCTGGTATGAAAAGTACTAAAAAGTAGAATGAATAAAAAAAAAAATTTGGTATCACTGTCGTGAGATCAAACTTTTTTAATTTCTTTGATGTTTTAAATTTATTTTTGTTCTGTATGAAAATGAAATTGGTATTACCACAGAATACAACCAGAAGAGACATAACGCTGTTTTTGTATGGAAAAAATTTGGGCTCATTTTTTGGACCTTGATTTGCCGAAGGTAAGAGAAAGTTGGGTTATGTATTCTTTGGTATTCTTTGGTTTACTGGTTTTGATTTAAAATAATAAAAATTGAGAATCCTTAACAGTGTAGTTAGTGAAATTATTTGACAAGTTTTGTTTTGACAGCATAATTTGTATTAACTACTATAATATTCAAAAATAATTATACTTCAATGTTCAAAAATGAAGGTAAGATGAAAAAAAAATTTGGTCCACGCAATGTCTATTCTGGTTAATCTTTCTTCTGTGGTACCACAGAAGAAAGATTAACCAGAATAGACATTGCGTGGGTCAAATTTTTTTTCATCTTACCTTCTTTTTTGGACATTGAAGTATAATTATTTTCGAATATTATGAATTTTTTGAATATTTTATACAAATTATGCTGTCAAAACAAAACTTGTCAAATAATTTCACTAACTATACTGTTAAGGATTCTCAATTTTTATTATTTCAAATAAAAACCAGTAAACCAAAGAATACATAACCCAACTTTCTCTTACCTTCGGCAAATTAAGGTCAAAAAAAATGAGTCCAAATTTTTCCATACAAAAACAGCGTTTTGTCTCTTCTCGGCTTTGACCTTCGTAAATAATGACCTTAGGCAATTTTGTTATGTTCGAAAAAACCGATCTACTGAATCTACTCTGGCGTACTAAACATGTTTTAAAAACTATAGAAAATCCGTTAAACTGATTACGTATTTCTCAATTTAGTTTTAATTTTAATGATAAAGTTTATTATTAGCTACATATTAAAAATGTAGTTATGTCTTATGTAAAATATGTTTAGTACGGCGATACTGTAGTGAAACGACTTTTGTTTTGTATTTGAACCGTTTCGTTCAAAATATGTGATCAAATCGCAGTAATCGCAATTATTTTCACAATTAAAAAACAAAAGAGAAAATTAACATCGCCACAATCATTTTATTTAACATTTATTAATCCTAAATCCGATTCCTAAAAATAAATCTTTCCATCAATCCAATATGGATCTACCATCGGCCTCAACAAATAATCCAAGCGCAAGCCCAAATAGTTCAAATATTCAATCATTAAAAAAAGATCAAGACCAAAATGTATTTACGCGGTTTTATTCAAAATTTATACAGCAAAAAAATGCGGGTAGACCCGGTTGCTCAAACAACAATGGCAACAACAATCCAAATTGTAGCAACATCCAAAGTATTCAATGTGACAGTGATGAAGACGGTAGCATAATCGAAAATAAAATTTGTGTTAAATTCATTAAAATGGCTGCAGTAAATACTTGCGTATCACTTTACAAGGAATATAAAACTGAGTGGAATAAACCAAATCGTAGCATAAAAAAATGTGGGGCACTTTTGGATCAATTAAAGGTACAGTAAAATATTTTTTATAGACAATACATAACCTCACATTCCATTTTATTTTGATTTGTCATTGTTAGGTTGCACTCGTCGGTTTGGTTTATTTACCAACTGGAAAGAATTCGGTTTCACAGCAGGAACTTAATTTGGCCCGTGACATATTGGAATCTGGAGCTGAATATAGTGTTGCGGCCAAAGATATTCCTGGATTTGAACGTTACATGTCACAATTGAAATGTTACTACTATGATTACAAGTCAGCAAAAAAAATTTTTCTTTGTTTTCTCTCAATTTGAGGCATACAAAACTAATTTTTCTTTATTTTTTTTTTATAGAAATCTCATTGGTGAATCACAAAACATGTACCAATTGCTAGGATTAAATTTACTTTTCTTATTATCACAAAATCGTGTTGCCGAATTTCATACAGAATTGGAACTTCTTCCGGCCGATATCATTCATACGAATAAATTTATTCGGCCACCACTAATTTTGGAACAATATTTAATGGAGGGTAGCTACAATAAGATATTCCAGGCAAAAGGTAATGTCCCAGCAGAGAGTTATAATTTCTTTATGGACATACTATTGGATACAGTGCGTAACGAGATTGGAGCATGTCTTGAGCGGGCATACGAAAAAATTTCAATCCCCGAGGCGAGTAAACGACTTAATTTGAAGACGGAACGTGATGTAAAGGAATTTGCAGCGAAACGTAACTGGAAATTGGGCAGTGATAATTTTTATCATTTTGCCAGCGAAACTCCCAAGCAGAAGGAGCCAATACCATCACTCGAGTTGGCTGAACAGGCGATTTTTTATGCCCGCGAATTAGAAATGATTGTCTAATCTCTAATTTACAAATATTTTTATTGAACATTAAAAAAAAGAAAACTTACAATAATAAAAATTCATAATTTTAGGAATCGAATACATATCGTTTGATTGGCAACTTTGATTCCATGTCGTGGCTCTCCAAAATCCAGAGTGGTTTTATTATTTCGCCTTCGAATCGATCCGGTTTGTTGATACTTTTATTAGATACGATGAAATCTGATTTGATTTCATCTTCGCACAACTCACCTTGGTATACTTTGATTAAATGCTTTAGTTTGATGAGCTCTGTCGATGATAATGTCTTGGTGTTAAGATGAAATTTTAAGCCTTTAAAGAACGCTCGATAGGTTTGACTGGTTTGGGAATTTACGTGTAATTCGTCATCAGTACTTAAATCATAATGATCACCTAGATTATTGGTTGACTTTGTGTTTGTTTTAACCGAAGTCGATTCTTTTTTAACCCTTTCTATTTCTTCTTCAGTGTCCTCACCCGAATCATATTCCGGTGATTTATCGTACATATCCAGAATATTTGTATCAGTTTCGCTAGTCTGTGATGTTGGTACAATGACGTCAGTTTTTGTCGGCGCTAATTTTTCATCGTAAATCTCTTCATCACTTTCTTGTAACTTGTGGTCGTACGAGTCGAGGGCATAACGGCGCCACGGGTATTTCATCCGTTTACTGTGCGAATCATGAATCCATTTCTTACCGACGATTTTTCCGTTTTCCTGTTTCACCTGGTTATATTTCGGGGTTCCTTTAAATGCGCATATTAGATGCGTACAGTCTTTATCCCAATCCGGTTTATAGCGTGCTCCCATGTCGGTCGCTTTCTGTCTTAAATCAGCTCGTTCAGGATTTTGAATTCCACTTATGGTGAAGATGACTCCATCCATGAGTTTTTTAAATGGTTTGTAAATTTTTGGGCGGTCGGTCGAGAGTTTCGGTTTTTTAGTTTCGTGTGGTTGATTGTTTTGTGGGGATGATGATGAACGCCGCTTAGGAGTCCGACTTTCTTTACTGGAACTCGAAGAAGTAGCCGGTTTATTGACGGCTGGACTAGCACTCGGCTTACTGGTAACAGTAGTGCTAGTACTCGGTTCAGGATCGTTATCTTTTTCATCCAGGAATGTTTTAAACTTGGACATCGAATTTTTCATTTTTTCCTCTCCAGTTCGTCTGTTATGTTGCGGTTCAATCTGCTGCTTATCATCCTTCTTGTGCTTTTGTAATTTCTCTCGTTCAAGCTTTTCTTTTTCTTTAACTAACTTATCCTGCTCCAACTTTTTTTCCAATCGCTCATTTGAAACTTCCTCATCGTCATCATAAAATAGTCGATTCATATTCCGCGCCTTTTTTGAACCTTTAGCCTCAGCAACATCATCCCCGTCTGGTAGACTAATGCTTGTGTTCTTCTTGTCGGAGATTTTATTTCGATTTATAAAACTTGGTGATGTTGAGGCGATTAATGAGGTGGACGCCTTTTTAATCTCAGTTGCGGCTGTCTCTTTAACCAATGACGTGGAGCTGGTATTTTTCCATCTAGAAAATAGCGAAGTCGACGTTAAGCTGTCCGAATCTGAAGTGTCAGGCGATTCTTCTCGCATTTTAAATTTTCCCAGTTGTACTATTCGCGATCCAGCTGATGAATTTGATGACTGACTATCTGATACTCCAGGTCCAGCCCCGTGCAACTTGATAAACGAAAGTCCATACTGAACATGTTTATTATATGGTTGAGTACAGATGACCTTAACCAAATTCCATTTCTTTTCGGCCACATCACCAACTAGTGTATTTTCAGAAAAACATCGTACTCGATTTGGATTTGTCGAATTTCGACTTTCGAGCGGAGTCATAAATGATGATGTTAAGAGGAGTTCTTCATAGTCTGAATCCTTTCCACCTTTTTTATTCACCAGAACTTGTACATAGGCGGAATGTTCATTCCCAATATCGATTCCCGTTATAATCGTTGGTTCATCCAACTCAAATATAATGGTTATCGATTTTTCTCCAGTTTCCTTACATTTCCATTTTTTATTGACTGTGCCCAATAGGTTGGAAGCCGGATAACCCTGTACAAAAATGACATATAACCTCACTATATTCGCTTCTTACTAGTATCACGATTAATTTACCTTATCTTCACTGCTAACATAGTATATATGTTTTAATAATACTATAGGCATTATATGAACTAAATAATTAAATTTTTACAAGTAATCAATTAACAATTCTTAATTAAAATTAACAAAGATAAAGCGAGTCATTAAAATTCCCACCATTCTACGTTCAAAATTTTGACAAATAATTGCACATTGTTGTTGTAATATAAACAAAAACCAATAATCGCTTAATCTGAAATCACGGATGTCAGTCTTTTAGTTTTGTGAACGAGTGACGACGAAGTTGTTTCCGCGATATTTTGTGATTAATAAATTAAATATTTAATTTATAAAATGGAATTAAATAATATTGGTGAACCTGGTGATGTTGATATCCAGATAAGGCGGCCAAAACGTATTCTGCACTTCAGTGATGGGACTCTTGAAGAATACAGTGATGATGAAGTACAAGACGTCGTTGATAGCCAGAGCGAATTTAATAAACAGGTGGATGTGGTAAGTGGTCAATTGGTGATTAATTTGTGTTTTTGTGTCTAATGATAAAAGAAACATGAATCATGTATATTTACTTAATGGATAATAGTAATGTAATTACGCTATTATTTTGTAGATGTCACTTTTTAGTGAAGTTTCAAAAAATTTGCGAACTTTACAAATGTCTCATTTAAAATGTTTCTTTTTGTTTGCAGAAAACGCTCACCTGGGGACCATGGTTCTATCATTATGCATTCCAAAGTGGTAATATGATTTTATCCGGCTGCGACTATGTTGGTGAAAAGCTTGCCTCCATTTTTGGCATAACATCACCAAAATTTAATTCGGAATACGAGGAATTCAATCGACGACAGTTGGAAAAAGAAAATTTGCCACGTGGTGATTCACAACAAAATGGCGGCGATGGTCTTATAACCGAGGATGTAACGGCAAATGGTGAGAATCCTACTGTACTAGCATCTCATACTAATGGGATTGCTGTGGCATTCCATACTAATGGGATAGACAGTAATAATGTGATTGATAAGGAAAAATTTTAATTTAGATAAAATGTTATGAGCGCCCGCGCGTCCGAGGTGTGTGATTCGTCACTATTTTGAGACTTAATTATGTGAGGTGGTAGATTGATGAGCTTCCAGGAAGTGCATGCATTGTTTTAAATTGAATTAAAATTTTTTTATTATCGAATTAAATTTGGCTGAAATTGTATTTCTTAATATTTAAAAAAAGAAAATATTTTTTATTTATTTTTTTATTTAATAAATTATTTACCAAATAAATTGTATTATCGCTTAAATCTATACATAAATTTTGAGTTTCATTATTGTTCCATGGCTATATATCAGCCGTCATCTGAATTGTAGCTTAACTTCCATTTTCTTCTTCCGTTAAGGTTCAGGATGGCCGGTACCTCTACCGAAAAAGGCCCTAACAATAATATTTTCATTTTCACTCGTGTACGCTGCCGATATGCGATAGTAGGGCAGTAACTAAAATACGTGGTACACCTTCCAAATTCCAACGCGTTTCCAATTTGTCCTCTAGGTCTAGGTCATAGGCTTCAAAGTTCAAACAATTTATTACACAAAGAAACCTTACAATTTCTTATGGAGAATTTTTAAAAACCCGTTATAACAACATTTTATTTGTGTAGTTTTGAAAATAAAATCTAATAAGAACCATATTACAAAATACAAACTAGTGTAGTAGCATGTAACCAATAGAATTCGTTTATTCTGGTTCAATCAATTTGGTTTGAGTTTGTGTAAGTATTGATTTTTGGAAATATAAATCAATGAATTTTTAGTTTTACTATTTCCCCTATTTTTGTCTCAAATACTTTGTATAAAAATATCCCCACTTTTAAATATTGCAAAATATTTTGATTGCCTATGTGGTTTGTTTTAATCAATCAATTTATTTACATTTTCGAATCCATAACATATATGTGAGGGACAGAGAAATCGCAAAAAAAACGAGATAAATATATATATATATATATATATATATATATATATATATATATATATATATATATATATATATATATATATATATAGAATTTAGTGTTTTATAGAGATTTGATAAAAGTATATAACGAAACATACGAGTTGTATATAGTTTTGTATATGTGACACGAATTAAGGATAGCCACGCCTATTTTGTTTAGTTTTTCGTGTATGTACTTTGCTTTGTTTTGTCGGAGATTATTTTTACTCAATATTTTATTTACATGTCATGCACGTGATTTTTTTTTTTTTTAAATTTTGGTGTACTGTTGTAGAGATTTGTCTTATGTGTGTGCTTTTTAATTAATTATTTTGGAGAGTTTTATGATTTTTGGTGAATTTTGAGGAAAGTGGTGAATTCTGAATTTTATATGTTTTTACTATTTGTTATTAGGGAGTGTGGGTGGATTGTTAGTGAGTGTTGTTTTGATTAGAAACCGTCGCAGAAAGACGGTTTAAATAGAAAATATGGGATTAACCGTTCAAATTAGATGTTATCATTGACGCATTTGGATTAGGATGCCCAAGTGTGCTTTTTTGGGAAAGACAGTCCTTGCAGTGTGAAAATTGTAATAGAGTAGTAGAATCATCAAAATTTATTATATTTAGGTATTTATGGAACGCATCTCACAATATAGGAAACAGATTTAATGCGGTTGCAAAGTAAACAAAAAGTTTATAAATCTAAGATTCTGGGAAAATACCGTATCAAAAAAAATTTAATAATTTGTAACAGAAATCTCTATAATATCTTGAAATTGATTTCATTTCACCGAATCAAAAGTTTCAACTAAATAGTTTTCAGTTCTTCAAAACAAGTTAGCAGTATATCCGTTCTCAAAGATGTTTCAGCGGAATTGTCGACCGTAAATAAGTTTTTGGAGCGAATTCCATTTTAATAGTATTGCGGTATTCACGAAATCGTCCAACCAATCCTCAACTGAATACGAGCCAGTATCATCAAAATTTGGTACACATCTATGTCCAAATTACACAGCGAAAAGTTTGGTGCCACAACTGTTCGTCTGATCCAATTAACCGTTTCATTTTGGATCACGGTTCACTATATAGACGGATATTTTGGAGGAACGCGACTTAAACGATTTTTTTTAGTTATTTCTATAGTAAACCCGTTCGTTGAACGAACTAATGGCGTCGTTGCAATTTTGAATATTTTTTTACGATTTGACGTTTTATTTTTATGAAATGCTTTGCACGATCACTATTTATAAAGCTCCAAATATCGTATGCTCACTTCTTGGCGCTGTACTAGTTTGTTACCCGTTTACGGTCAATATGCTGGCCGTTATTCGCACAAGTAGCAGAATATTTTCCCTTTATTTTAGTTGTTGTTTTTTGTTTTTCAGTTCTAGAATCGATTGTCCCGAGCTGCTCGCACGCCGAATGCGTCAACGCGATGGACTGTTTGAACCAATTTTGAAAGCATTCGACTTAGCTATAAACTGGATCGTACTCTATGAAACAAAACGCGATTAGCAAAGAACAGGGTTGACACACTACGGCTAAACTCGATTTATTAAATCGCAGTGTGTCAATTGTGATCATAAACATAAAAATATGATGCTGCTGACATCCTAATAATTTTAATGAGGTTAAATAATTAAGAATAACAAATGGATAAATAAATGGTATATAGGTATATTATGGAGCCAACAGGCCATACCAAGAAATGCAAATTATACATCAAACACTTTCCACAATACCGTTCAAAACTTTTGTATAGGTATTGTAAGGCGGATCATTTGATTATTAATTGCATGAACTTTAAAAATCTTAGACCAGAATGGAGCAACGAGTTTGCAATAAATGCAGACCTCTGTAAAATCAAAGTTGTTCGAGTGATATCATGTGGTCATTCATCTCAATACGGAAAGGATATACACGTTGAAACATTTTTCACAGCATTATTATATATGAACTCGTATCAGTGACAACTTTTGCTCCAATCACATCGGATAATACAGTAGATAACTTGTCATAATTTTCAGTTGAGAATTTTCGTGATATTAGGTTAACCTCAATTCGCTATTTTCATTTTGGTTGATGTTTTCCTTGTTTCTGGAATATTTAATGGCACCTCACCAGTATCGCTGTTCATGTTCTCATTCATAGACTTTCACATTCACTAATTTTTGTCTGTTCCATTACCAATATAAGTGTTGCCCGTACTTTTTTAATTTTCTTTAACCTCAGGTTTAGTTTCATTGTCATTATATCACAGGTTTTACTTTTATCTAAAGCTGTGTCTTGTTTTTAATTTTATTGTTTGCATTTCTGTTAGATTTAGATATACATACCTATTTCCACCCTTTGAAATATATTCCCTTTACAATATTATCAGTGGAGTTTTTTACTTTCTCCAAACTGTTTTGTTTCTGTTCAACTGATTCATTCGGAAGTACTGCTTATTTCGTTTAACACAAAGAATTAACTGCTGTGCTGTGATCTCGATGCGGATCATCGTCGGAAAGTTTTGTAATTTTGGACGAGTCGATGGTCGGTTTTGTTTCTAACATTGACAAAGACATGGTCGATTAGTTCATGCTGTCGACACGAGTGGTTTAACTGCAGTGGCTATAGTATCAACTTTAACTTGTGTTGTCATAGCTTTGGCAGGTTTCAGTTGTATCGCCACAGGTCTTATGATTTAGGCGAAAACCTTGAAGAATTGTTCAACTCGGGTAATTTATCTTCGAACAAATTTACTTTTTAAGTGCTGTTTGCTGTTCCTCGGAATAACGGTTGCTGCGGTTTAACAGTTGTTTGCAATTTAGTTTTTCCCAATATTTCGGCTGTATTCTATTATTTGTATTAAATAAATTTAAGCTCAGATTAATTGGTTGGTTTTTTCGGTTGGAACACTATATATTCTTCGCCTAAATCGAAGGATACTTTTTCACAACAATCACTTAACTTAGGTACTTATCCTGTTATTTATTTTATCATTGGTTAATTGAGATTTTCCATTTGATTAGTTCATAATTTAGATCAAAATGGATTTCCTCAATATAATAATGATGACATGCCAATTCACAGACCGTAATTAATTTCATAAAAAAAATTCCAAAATTTTACCGTTATTGTTCGAAATATTCTCAATAACTTTCCACTTCAAGTTTCTCACTATCGCAGTTAAACAACGATTTTTGTTAATACTATAGCGTATTAAATTTTGTCACAGTTTTATTGAATTTACTCACAGGCTTATTAGAAAAGGGCGCCACTTCGGCTCGAAGGACTATGAACAAAGTGTCGCTAATGAGTCTGGCCTGCAGTTCTGCATAATATGGAATTGTAAAGCTCAATTAACCGTTTCTAAAATTCGCCGTTTCCTACGAATTAATTATTGTAAAATTGTAAATATCTCATGTCCGGCTGTAAAGCGGTGGTTAATTTAATTGTGTATGAATTCCCCGTATCCAAATTAAGCAGCATGTCGAATGAATCGTGTTAGTTCTCTCGTTTTCAAAACTCAAGCGAAGGTCAATAAATCGAATGCAGGCAATATCTAGTATCCAATTACCATATTTTAATCTTTAATTGTTCCGAGTAATTTAAATTTAAGGATACAATGGGTTTCCTCAATTGTATCATGCCATCGAAGTGCTTTATAGAATTAACCGTTCACACGTTTTTCGATAGCTAGGAATTCCTTCTACTCGTCTATATTTAATGAAAGTATACCTTTTTGGGTCGAAAGAACCTCGGTACATTCTTCCCAGGTTTGTTCTATATTTTTGAATTTAAATTTATCCACGCCCTTTTGAAATTTTATTTCATGTCATTTTCTTCCATACAAAATCCTTCTCTATTGTTCTTCCTCAATGCTATAACGACAAATGCCATTGTTGGAACTAATAAACCCCCGTTTACAGTATTTCCATACTGGCGATTATTTATTAGGCTTTCTGATTTGACGTAATTGTTATCCAAATTTTCTTTGCACATAAAAGATTTGCAATCTCTACTGTTGTGTATTTTTGGTACGTTACATGCTCGTCACCAACATTATCTTCTGGTTCTGCATCAGAATCATCAAACTCGCATTTATTTTGATCTTTAACATCCTCCACACCGCAGTCCCTATTGGCCTCCTGTTCTATTTTGACATTACCTTCATATATAAAAAGAGAAGTGATGCATAGTTAATTTAGTAATGTAGTTCTTTTAATAGCATTTAATTAATTCTTACATGTTAAACTTGGCATGAGTTTGTTCGGTATTGCTTCATGTGGATTGGATTCGTCAATTAAATCTATAATTGTGCACTGCGAGCGTAACTTACTTTCCAAGTCTGCCTTATTCAAGATAACTGAACAATCCGAAATTTCATAGGATGTATTCTGGAGTGATTATGTTGTAAAAACACATTTGCTTAGAAGAAAAATAGAAAATCCTTCTTTTACTGAAGGATTTTTCTCGTAAAATCCTCGATTACTTCTTATAACAGAAATTGTGTTTTCTAAACAGTATGAAATTAGATGAGATGTAATGAAATATTGTTGCTTTTCTCATTTTATGGCATTCCATAGCCGTATGGTCCCATTAATCGTTTGGTATAAATTCTCATTTTCGAAAAAGAAATATCGCAACAAAAATATGGAAGTAAATAATAAACGCAACCAGAAAAAGCTTTCGAGATTTCTGTCAACAAATTTTTGGCTGCTACATTTTTACTGCGATCTTTATATTGCTATATTTTGTTTTCGAAAATAAATTAGGGAGCCGTAATAACTTAACAAGTCACTTCAACCATATTTCAATATTATAAATCTTGTAAATCTGAAATACTCTCGAAGAATGCAGAAACATCTTCAACAATTTTAACAATCTGTAATATCAAGTGAGTAACATCAACGAACCATCTTCAACAATAATTTTGAAAGTATTGAATAATCTCGAAACGATAAAGCCAAACATCGTTAGAATTCTCAATACATCCATATTCATAATTCCATATTTAAAATATGAAGCTTAACATTCTACAAATGTATATGTTAAGTATCTGTATATGTAACACAACGCTATGCAAATCGTGGGAAAATTCTCGATAAAACACTAATTCTGTAAAATAAAACAAAGCCCCTTGCCAATTTCAAGAAATTTCGAGAAACACGAGTAATCTCGAGAAGCTCGTATAATCTTACAACTCCATAAACAATATTGATATTTATTCACATAAAATTTCGAATAATCTGGAGAAACATCTTAAAAAACCAAGTATAATCTCGAATAATTTGAAAAATGCCTTGCAGTCTTTGCAAAACCATGAATAATCTTGAAAATATGACCATGACGATAAGTTCGAATAACTTCAATGTTAACCTACAGCTATCGAACGCTATTTAAATCTGGAAATCTAGAGAAACCCACAAATCTTAAAATTCGAGAATGCTTACTTGTAATTCAACTCCAATCTCAACTCAAATAATATCAAATATAAAATGTCGAATAATAAATGTAAAAAGCTTGGAATGTCAAAGAAAATATCGAAATTATCGATGGATCACTTTGTGTAACTTCACGCAACTCATGTCTATAGCAAATTTCGAGTAAAAGCGACAAACCGCAATAGACCTAAATAACTTCGAAAAGTTCGAATAATCTTAGAGTTCTTAAATAATTTTGAAAAATATCAAATAGTCTCAAAAATGTTGACTAATGTTGATAATTTCGAATATGTTAGATACCGAGCAACTTAACCCTATTCAAACCCAGATATCTAGATGAGATCATCTTTAAATCTCGCCAACCAAAATACCGAATTTCGAAATATTGTCATCGAAAATATCGATCGCTTAAAACTCGAAGCTCTTTGGTTATTAATGAAATATAATTTAAAATATTTTAAGCAATTTGATCTTAAATAAATCTTCATTCACTGATTCACATACTGAGATTTATATATATATATATATATATATATATATATATATATATATATATATATATATATATATATATATATATATATATATATATATGTAGGATCGAGCACCGCTCGCAGCGCAACGCATCTCATCGCAGCAACATATATCGCCATATCACCCTGTACTACGATATTGTAAATAACAACGTTTACAAATTATTGGTATACCTATGTATTGAGGATTAATAAAAAAAGAGCATTCTCGATTGGTATTTAGAAGAAAATTCATTAAAATAAAACTGTTGAAAGTGATTCAGCCAGTATTTAAGTGTTTTATTTAATAATTAATTTGGTGTCGTGCTTCAATTGCATCCGGGTGCTACACATTTGGGGGCTTAACCGGGATAAGATACCTATACCGTTGAAAGCAGTGAAATTTAGATTTACAGAAATTTAATTTGAGTCACGAAGCGAGGAAGTGCGATCGAAGACATTGATCGATTAGTTTAGTGTGTGATTAATTAATAAAAACATTGTAGTTTGTGTTTTGACAAATTTTTGTCTTTGAGGTTGAAATCGTTATAGACAACAAACAGTGAATGGCAAAGAAGACCGTTAGTGAAATCTGTCGTGATTTCAATTAGATCCTACAATCACGCGACGAATACGAAGTGTTGCTTAAAGATAACAGCGTGTCAATTTATAAAGTGGCTTTCAGTGGATTAAATTGCTGGAATCAACGAGAACATAAGTATTATTGCGAGTTGATAAATTGCAAGTCAATATTTGTTGTCGTCGATTAATAACAAAACATTTTGTACGTAAACTGGAAAATATTGTGACACTTGTGCGAATAATGGCCAGGATATTGATAACGGGTAACAAACTAGTGTAGTGCAAAAATAAAATGCCAAATCATAAAAAGAAAAATAGGCAAAATTCCAACGATGCCGTTAGTTCGTTCAACGTATCCGAATTTTTGAAAAGTTTCAAACGGGTTTACTGGAGATAACTGAAAAAACGTTGAATCGCGTTCCGCAAGAGAATTCGCATAGTGAAACCGGGAGCCAGGGTGAAACGGTTAATTTGGATTCCACAGCGATGGATAAGTCTAGAACATCCTTGAGAACCGGTATAAGGCTGACTTGTTTTGAAGAGCTGAAAACACACCTTATAAGTGAATTTAAGCGTACTGAAAATAGCGCTGATATCCACCGGCTACTAATGCAACGGAAGAAGGCGAAAACGGAAACGTTTCATCAATATTTTCTGGAGATGAGAGAATTAGCAGCTCGGGGACGGGTTGATATACCAGCCACTATTCAATACACAATTGATGGAATTGATGATCTTGCATCAAACAAAGCTGTGTTATACGGAGCTAAAACTATCGCAGAATTTCGGGAAAAGCTTGAAATTTATTCAACCTTCAAGATGAAAAGCGACCCTATAAGTACAAGTCTTTTGGCAATACCACAATCAATGAAGAAGACAAAATGTTATAATTGCGGGCAAAGCGGCCACATATCAAGGAACTGCAAGCGACGCACTGATGGATTAAAATGCTTCAATTGTAATGAGTTTGGTCACATTTCGGCGAAATATCCCAAAAAGATTAAAAACACTGGATGCGCAAGTGAACGTAGGGAATTCTCTGCGGGTTGCTTCAAAGCAATCAAGATTGCCGATCATCCGGCGCAAGCCCTAATAGACACAGGAAGTGAGGTAACATTATTGAGGGAAGATGAATGGAAACTAATGGGTTCACCAAAGCTAGGAAGCAAAATCATTAAGATTAGCGGTATTGCAAATGGCCAAGCGAACACTATGGGATATTTTGATTCTAAAATCTACATAGACGAAGGCGAATTTGATGCTAAAGTTCAAGTAGTCCCAGTTAATATATTACACACAAAGATGATTGTCGGTAAAGACGTTTTGACCGGCACAGAAATTTTTATCAGGCACGAAGAAATCCGAATCAAGAAAGTGTCAGAAGTGTTAACAAACATAAATACTGCCAATGGTCTAAACATTGGTGATGCAAAATATATAGCCGAAATCGAGACTCTGGTGAGCAATTATCATCTTACGAATAAAAATTGCTCTTCTATGAAAATGAAGATCATATTAAAGAACGAAACACCAGTATATCAATCGCCAAGGCGTCTCTCACCAGGAGAAAAAATTGAAGTTGAGAAACAAATAAGTGAGTGGCTAAAAAATTATGTCATTAGACCAAGCAACTCGGAGTTTGCGAGTCCAATAGTACTGGTTAGGAAAAAGGATAATTCATTACGACTTTGTGTGGATTACCGACGTCTAAATAAACAAATCGTCATGGAACGCTACCCTTTGCTCATAATAGAGGATCATATCGACCAACTTCATGATTCTTCAGTTTTTACGACGTTAGATCTAGAAAATAGGTTTTTTCATGTACCTATCGAAGAAAATAGTAGAAAATACACATCTTTTGTTACGCATTGTGGCCAGTTCGAGTTTAACAAAGTACCGTTCGGCTTATGCACCGCATCAGCCGTGTTTCAGCCGTATATCAACTGTGTTTTCCGGCCATTGGTCATAAAAGCGTACATAATGATATATATATGGACGACATAATCATACCCGCAAGATCTTCCGAGGAGTCAATGCGAAAGCTTCAAGAAGTTTTAAGGCTAGCTGAATTATACGGTTTACGGATCAAATGGCAGAAATGTTCTTTTCTCTATAGTAACATTGATTATCTTGGTTACGAAATCTCCAAAGGCGCTATCAAACCTTCATTATCGAAAACAAAGTGTGTAAGATCATTCCCGGAACCAAATAATATAAAGACGGTACAAAGTTTCTTAGGCCTAACCGGCTATTTTAGAAAATTCATACCAAATTATTCAACGGTTGCTAAACCTCTGAGCGATTTGTTGCGTAAGGATTGTGAGTTTGTTTTTAGTACGAATCAGAAACAAGCATTCGAACAGCTTAAGGCATTGCTGGTGGAACAACCTGTTTTGACAATTTACAAACCAACGGCGGAGACGGAACTTCACACCGATGCTTCAAAATGGGGATCCGGTGCTGTATTCTTACAGAAGGATGACGATTCGAAGTTTCATCCAACGTATTATTATAGTCGCAAAACATCTCCTACACAAGAGAAGTATTCCTCATATGAATTGGAGGTGCTTGCAATTATTTATGCACTTAAAAAACTATACGGGTGTATCTGCTTGGGATACATTTTACAATTGTCACTGATTGTAGTGCATTTAAGTGGACAATGGAGAAAAAGGAAATTTCAGCACGAATAGCAGGATGGGCTCTTCAGCTACAGGAATTTTAGTATACGTTAGAGCACAGGCGTGGAGATCAAATGAAACATGCTGATGCCCTCAGCCGAAACCCTGCAGTGATGGTGATCGAATCGAGCTTATTGGAAAAACTAAAATGTGCACAGAAAAAAGATACGAGATTGCAGCTAATCACGAAACTGATGGAACACGAACCTTACGAAGATTACTTTAATGAACGAGGCGTAATAAGCTACAACCGGATGGAAGAAAGCTGTTATGTATACCAAAGTCAATTATAAACGAGCTAGTTCGTAAAGTACATGAAGATGTCATTTTGCTGCTAGAAAAATGGAAGAAATCATTCGACGAGACTACTATTTTCCCAAAATTCGTGAAGCTTGCGAATCGTGCAGAAATAGCTGCATAAAGTGTATTTTATCTGAGAGGAAAGTGGGTAAACAGGAGGGTTTGCTTAACTCACTACCAATTGCAGACGGGCCGTTGTCAACCATACACATCGACCACTTGGGGCCACTGGTGAGCACTAAAAAGCTATATAACTATATTCTCTCTATTGTAGATAGTTTTTCAAAGTACATTTGGCTCTTTCCTGTTAAATCGACGACTACTGCCGAAGTTCTACAGAAAATGGAACAGTACAGGACGAATTTCGGAAATCCTGGCATAATAATCTCCGACCGCGGAACTGCATTCACATCGAATAGTTTCCAAGAGTTCTGTAAAGAGCAATGCATTCATCACACGCTGATTACGACTGGAGTTCCAAGAGCAAATGGACAAGTTGAAAGGATACATCGAGTCATAATACCGGCACTTACTAAACTTTCCATTGAATGTCCTGAAAACTGGTTTAAGTATGTCAGTACCTTGCAACGCTTCCTTAATTCTACCTTCCAACGAAGTATAAATCGCAGCCCATTCGAAGTCATTTTTGGAACGAAGATGAGGAACCCTGAAGACTTGCGCCTAGCGGAAATAATACAAGAAGAAATAACTACGGAATTTATTGATGAGAGGGATGCCATTCGAGATTAGGCACTGGGAAAATATATTTAAATTCCAACAAGAAAATCGTAGAATATTTAACCGAAAGCGCAAAGAAGCTTCAAAATATAACGTTGGGGATTTGGTCGCCATCAAGAAGTGTCAGTTCGCCGCCGGAGAAAAATTATATCCGAAATTTATGGGACCATATAAAGTTGTAAAAATTGGCTTAAATGATCGCTATGATGTGGAACGAGTTGGTACTCACCGCGGTCCTAAACTAACAACCTCGAGTGCCGACAATATGAAGTTTTGGTCACCTTATGAAGATAGTGAAGATAGCGATGTTGATGGTGATACAGATGACAGCATATTAATCGGTCAAGCGCAAGAGTAAACGACGACTTAACAAACGACGATTTAACTAACGACGAAATTAACGACGATAAATTAACGACGATAAATTAGCGACGCATCTAACGATGGGTTACGCATCATACGACGAGCATAACCATTAACCATCTTTAAGGCAGTTTGATCGGGGCGCTCAAACAACAGGATGGCCGATTGTAGGATCGAGCACCGCTCGCAGCGCAACGTATCTCATCGCAGCATCATATATCGCCATATCACCCTGTACTACGATATTGTAAATAACAACGGTTACAAATTATTGGTATACCTATGTATTGAGGATTAATAAAAAAAGAGCATTTTCGATTGGTATTTAGAAGAAAATTCATTAAAATAAAACTGTTGAAAGTGATTCAGCCAGTATTTAAGTCTTTTATTTAATAATTAATTTGGTGTCGTGCTTCAATTGCATCCGGGTGCATATATATATATATATATATATATATATATATATATATATATATATATATATATATATATATATATATATATATATATATATATATATATATATATATATATATATTAGAATTTTTAAAAATGCGCAGTGGATTTGAGCTGCTCAAACAAAATGGTTTATCGTACCATTAAAATCTCGAATAATTCAGGCGATTTTTGAAATGAGACCCATAAAAGAACGAACTCGAAAAACAACGGAAAGGGAAGATGAAGCCAGGAAAATAAATAAAACCAAATCACCTCAAATTACGCAGAGAAGTCGGCTGTTTGCATCTGGAGAGCCAATTGTTTACAAGCAAATCTTAAATCGAAAGATAAATAACATTTATGCAAACCATTTTTTTCAATTTGCTTGGGTCGAACGGCAAGTTTTACGGAGATGGGAATGTTATAGTTTGGGGAGTATTCGACTAGTATTTACAGATAACGATCCCAAATACACTGCAAAGTTAATGAAGTATTAGTTTGCGGTTTAAAGAATAAATGTTTTTTCGACTGGTGACCACAAAGGCTTGATCTTGATAACCCAGTCGAGCAAATTTATGGGCAGAAGAGTTCAAACGAATTGTTCCAAAATATTGAGGAAATATAATTCTCTTTTTAAATACTCATATGGTCTCCTAGAGAAATGCAAAAATCTACAATGGGATATATTATATACCACTTTACAGCCCAATGATAAGGTGGAACTTTTTTCCAATTGGATACGTTGTTTATTTAATGAATTTGTTCCGATCAAAACAGTAACTATTAAGACATCTAAGCCACCCTGGAAAAGGACAAAAGATGAGAAACTTTATAAGGAATCCAATAAGACTAATAATGCTATTAAGAGTGCTAGGGCTCAATATTTTGCCAAAAGTTTGAATATAAGCTTACCATCTAAACTTTTCTGAAGGAATCTTAAATCTATGAGCGGATTTTCCAAGAGGTAGAATAATTTGAATGAAACATTTTCTGCGAATGACTTAAATAATTATTTCTCTAATCATCACACTGAAGCTGATAATACTAAAGATTTCGTGTTTTCAGGCTTCAATGATGGGGTTCTGTTTTAGAAGGAGGAGGCAGATCGAGAGGCATTCGATTCAATTAAGTCAAATTCCGCTGGTACTGATGTAATACCATTAAAGTTTATTACGCTTTTATTGCCGAGTATTGACGGTTTCATACTTCATGTGTTTAACAGTACAATAACTTCCTCGAAATTTCCAGTAGAATGGAAGCACTCCAAAGTAATAACCATACCTAAAAAGTCTCGTACATCTGACTTGGCTGATTTTCGACCAATAAGTTTGCTCTCTGCTATTTCTAAGGGTTTCAATTGTCACGGTTAATATTATTATATCTTAATGATCGCTATCAAACGGTGGTATTTAACTCGTCAATATCGAGGGCATGTAACGTGTGTTCGGGAGTTCTACAGGGTTCTATATTGTGACCATTTCTATTTATGATGTTTATAAATGATTTACCAGCGGTAATAAAGAATTGTAAATGTCATCTTTTTGCTGATGACCTGCAAATATATAACTCTTGCAATATTGATGATATCCCCAGTTGTATGAGGAGGTAAATCATGACATGCAATTTATATCTCGATGATCCAATTTAAATAAGCTTCATCTGAACAGCAGTAAACCCAATGCATTTTAATATCTTCCTCAAATCGTTGTACAAATAACCTACCCAAAATTGTCATCAATGGAATTAATGTATGCTTTTCCAACACAGTAAACCACTTAGGAGTAATTTTTGACAATGCATTGTATTGGAGTTATTACATTGAAATCATTTGCAGGAGAATAGTCTCTTTATTAAGGATGTTGTGGACTACTACAAAACACTTTACCTACGAGTATAATCTAATCTACGACTTCAATTAGTCAAAACTTATATTCTACCAATTTTTTTTGTAAGGAGACGTCGTAATGTTTGATATACAAAAACAATACCTTCGGAAATTAGAGATGGTTTTTAATTCGTGTATTAGATATGTCACCAGGTTAAGGAAATATGATCAAATTGTTACGTTTTTGCCTTGTCAAATAAGGTTCGTATCGCTGGATTGTGAATAATACAAAATCAATTTCATTTATCTCCAACGAATTTATTTATTTCACAAAATTTATTACAACACAGTTTATCAATAAAAATTCACAAAATCATTTTATATAAATTATTCTCAAATTTTACTGTTCACTTATAATTTTTATTTCGCACTACAACACTTTTTAAATCACTTTTTAATTCCTTTTTAATTTTTACACTGTCGCTTACCAAATATTACTAATCCAATTCGACTTCGTTCGCCTTTTTATATATACAAACCAAACTTCTAGAAAGCTCATGATTTTTCTAGTTAGAATAGTGTAGAACAATTTTATCATGGAAAATTCCATTTTAGTACAGTTTAACATTGAGCTATTAATTTTAACTTATTCTATTACACACTAGGTGTCACCGTCACACTACCCTCCACCTAAGCCTGTTCGTCCCGAATAGGACTCAAATCACCTCCTCTGTATAGGGCCAGCCTCTCCAAATGCACCACCTTTGGTTTACCTCGATGTCCCTTCCGAATCCGATAAACCACGTCGCTCATCCTTGTGATGACCAGTGTAAGGTCCTTCCCATGCTGATTGCAGCTTCGGTGATAATCCCTTTTTCCGTTGCGGGTTGTGAAGCCATACTAATTGCCCTTCCTGAAAGCCCTGATTATTTGCTCGTATGTCATATCGAGCTTTCATCCGGTCACTCGACATCCATATTTTCTCCCGTACAAATTAATGAATCTCATTAAGTTCCTCTTTCATTCGGTCTACGTAATCCTGTCCACATAAAGCCGATGATGGTACAGCCCCAAACTTAAGATCTCCAGGTAACCGTAGATTATCTCCAAATAACGTTTTAGCTGGTTTCCTTCCGGTTGTGTCATGTATTGCTGATCGATAGGCCATCAGAAACATCGGTATATGTCGATCCCAATTGCGTTGGTTTTTCTCAACGACCTTTGCTAGATATTCCTCCAATGTACCCTTGAATCTTTCCACCATACCATCAGACTGTGGATGCAAAGGCGTTGTTCTCGTTTTATTTATACCGAGCATCTGGCATATTTTTTGAAATACCACCGATTCAAAATTCCGTCCTTGATCGGTATGAATCTCCATCGGTACTCCAAATCTGCATATCCAGTTGTTTACTACGGCATCAGCTATTGTTGTCGTCTCCTGATTGGGAATGGGGTACACCTCCGGCCATTTGCTGAAATAATCCATGATTACTAGTACATATTTGTTGCCGCTCTCAGTGGTGGGAAATGGCCCCGCTACATCCATTGCAATTCTTTCAAATGGTGCTCCGACGTTATATTGTTTCAGGGTTCCACGACTTTTGCGTGCGGGTCCTTTCACCGCCGCACATTGGTCACATTTTTGGCACCATTCTATCACTGATTGCCTACATCCTGACCAGTAGAATCGTTGACGTATCTTTGCTAGTGTTTTATTAATTCCTAGGTGGCCCCCACTTGCTCCTCCATGATACTCGTTCAGGATTTCCGCAATCCGGCACTTTGGTATCACCAGCAACAATTACTTCACTTTGCCATCCGTGCTTTCCCACAATCGTTTTAAACAGCCATTCTTAAGACGGAGGCTATCCCATTGAGCCCAATAAGCCTTGACGATGGGAGTTTTGTCCGCGATCTCGCTCCAAGTTGGCCGGTGTTCCTTTTCCTTCCATTCCATTATAACTGATAAATCCGTATCATCCAATTGCTCTTTCCTGACCATTTCGTCGGTCCACTCCTCATCAGGCAGCACTTGCGTAAGCCGAACGTCGATGATGTCTTCCTTTGCTTCAACATGGCCACAATGTTTACATTCTACTGGATACGGCCGTCTTGATAATGCGTCGGCATTTCTGTGTGCACTTCCCTTCCGATGTTCGATTTGAAAATCGTAGCTTTGAAGACGTTCGATCCAGCGTGCTACTTGTCCCTCTGGATTCTTGAATTGTAACAGCCACCGTAAAGCGCTGTGATCTGTCTGTAAATGGAATTTTTGGCCATAAAGATACTTATGGAAATGCTTGACACACTCCACTATAGCCAAAAATTCTTTCCGTGTCACGCAGTAATTACGCTCCGGTTTTGATAATGTTTTGGAGAAGTACGCAATAACTCGTTCTTGGCCATTAATTTCCTGTGATAACACACCTCCTATACCGTCATTACTTGCATCGGTGTCCAAAATAAATTTCACGTTGGGTATAGGGTACGCGAGGATTGGCGCAACACATAACAGTCATGGGTAGTTCCACGAATGCTTCCTCCTGGTCATCGTTCCATTCGAATGGCTTGTTTTTCCTGGTTAAATCGTGTAAACTCTTGGCAATGTTGGCGAATCCTGGCACGAAGCGTCTATAGTAGGTGCACAATCCCAGAAAGCTTCTTGTCCAGTTCTTTACCGCTGCAATCTTTTCTTCGTCGGTGTGAATTCCATTAGCTGTTACAAGATGACCCAAATATTTGACTTCAGTTCTGAACAGTTTACACTTCTTTGGGCTTAGCTTTAATCCGGCGGCCTGTATCCGATCTAAAACTTCTGCCAAGTTCCTTAGATGCTCGTCGAAATCCTTACCCATGACGATGATGTCATGACGATGATTTCAATTCCATTCGATAGATTTCCCGCTTGTGATCACTGCCGTACTTCCGATCCAGCGCCTTCATAATGATGGAATGGTTTGTAAGGCCTCCTCTGCTTCACCTTTTAGGGCCACTATTAGCGCTGCGATAAGATGTTCATCATTCCAACGGTTTTGATTGGCTGCCGTTTCGAATTGAAATTTGAAAATGCCGAAAGATGTTGTTCCGTTGAATGTTGGTGGCTTTAACTTGATTGATTGGACGGTTTGAAACACTTGTGTCGTTGATCCACTTGTCTTGACATCATTTAGTTTTTTCTCGAGACGTTGAACCTCCGCTTGTAATTTTTCTTCAACATGTTGAACCTTCGTTTCTAATTTCTGGTCAACCTGTTGAATCTCCGTTTGCAAATTCTCCACTTCGCCGTGTATGTTAGTTGATAATTCGAGAAGTTTGTCGTCGATTCTCTTATGACCATCCGTAATTTGGTCTTTAATTTCTTCTCCTTGTTTCTCCATCCGGTGTTTAAGTTCTTCGTTTGACTGGTTTATAGTCTCTAACTGTCCCTCATTTTGTTGTTTCATTAGACTCATCTGTCCCATCATCTGGTTCATAGCACCTATTAACTACGACAAATCGAAACTTCCAGATGGTGGTTGTGTTGTTTCGGCTGACGGTTGTTTATCTCCTTCTTTCTGCTCTACGGTTGCCGCATCCATTACTTTTTCTCCAAAATCATGTTGATCTTCGTTTAACCCTTCTTTCTCCATGGCGTCACGTAGTCGCGCTTGTAAAGCTCCTTTGATACCATCAGTAGCCAAACCCCGTTTTTCAAGTTCCCTCTTTAATTCTGGAACTTTTAATTCGTTGAGAATCATTTTCTTTTTATTCACAATCCCACCGCTGTCACCAAATTGTTACGTTTTTGCATTGTCACTCAAGGTTCGTATCACTGGATTGTGAATAATACAAAATCAATTTAATTTATCTCCAACGAATTTATTTATTTCACAAAATTTATTACAACACAGTTTATTAATAAAAATTCACAAAATCACTTTATATAAATTATTCTTAAATTTTACTGTTCACTTATAATTTTTATTTCCACAAAAACACTTTTTAATTCCTTTTTTAATCTTTACTCTATCGCTTACCAAATATTACTCATCCAATTCGACTTCGTTCGCTTTTTTATATATCCAAACCAAACTTCTAGAAAGCTCATTTTTATAGTTAGAATAGTCTAGAACAATTTTATCATGGAAAATTCCAATTCCAATTTTAACTTATTCTATTACACACTAGGTGTCACCGTCACAGTATACTAATATGACGGTGACATCTAGGGTGTAATAGAATAAGTTAAATTAATAGCTCAATGTTTTACTGTACTTAAACGAATTTTCCATAATAAAACTGTTCTAAATGTTTCTACACTATTCTTACTGGAAAAGTCATGAACTTTCTAGAAGCTTGGTTTGTGTATATAAAAAGGCGAACGAGATGGAATTGGAATTATTAGTATTTGGTAAGCGATAGTGTGAAGATTAAAAAGGAATTTAAAAAGTGTTTTAGTGCAAAATAAAAAGTAAAAGTGATCAGTAAAATTGTGCAAATAATTTTTATAAAGTGATAAATTCGTTGCTGACAAGGCAAAAACATAACAATTTATTATTGTAATTATCATTTTGATTATTATTATTATTATTATTGTTGTTGTTTTGTTTTGTTATTTTTATTTTTATTTTTTGATTGCTAATTGTTGTTATTATTATTAAAATTTGAATTATGTTATTGATTGGCTTCTGTCTAAATCTGATGGAATAAGTTATAAACCTTGATGTCATTTAATTTAATAGATGAATAAATAAATAAATCTAGAAACACATTCCAGTGTCGCATTGTCGACAGTATAGCCTATCTTCCGAAACGTAGTATGATGGTTCTGAAAAAACAATGGCTAGTCCAATAACGGAGCATAAATTTACGGGCCCCCAAAATTCATGGGCCCTAGGCACGTGCCTAGTGCGCAGGAGCGTTAATCCGTCCATTGAAATATTCGGTGATTAACATATTCGGTGATTAACTATACGAGTAAGCTACAGCTATATGACATGGAAGATGAGATATATCATATTCATATTCATATGTATATCCTCGCATTGTGTGATCCACATTAATCTCCTCTATGCAAGTATATAAAAACACAGATATAAAAATGAAAAACAATTTTCCAATTGTAAAACTCTATCAACCAAATAAAGATTTTTTCCTTATCATAAAATTTCTCATTTTTCTTTTGTTTATTATTATTATGATTATTATTATTTTGTCATTTCAGGATATCCTGCATTGTTCAATTTTCAATTTCCTCTACTCCATATACCCAATATGTATTGGTATGACATTTACATATATCGAGTATTATATAAAATTCGTATATACATAAAATTTACATACAAGACAAAAAGCATATTGAAAATAAATCTTATCTTTTCGACTTTCGTTTGTTTTTTATTAGACATAAATACATAAATACATAATACATATTTGTTGCCAAAAATTGAAAAATAATAAAATTTTAATAATTTTTTTGGTGCGGAAAATTGAAAATATATTTTTCCAATCGGAACATATTGGATATTGCAATACACCATCCATCCACATTTACATACTCGTATGTACATAATATGAGCATAAAAAAAAACCATCGGTATTTTATGTTCGCGCTCGCGGTATGCGGTATAAATCAAAAATTTTTTTTGTTTTTAACGTCTTTAAGAATCAAGATATATTTAGGTGGTGTATAATTGTAACTCGTATAGTAAAGCAATAGATTTTAGGAATTTAACGCGTTAACACATTTCTTAACCCTTTTTTTTTTTAAACAGAACTAAGTCTGTAGGTTTTTGGAAATAACCCTTTTTTTTGTTAAATATCTCACCGGTTATATACTCGGCGTCGAGATGAATATTTTTTAACCGACATTTTTTTTTCTTGCATAATTTTTAAGGGTTATTTGTGATATGGGTGATACAGTATTCGAGAAAATGTTTAATCAAAAATTACTTTAGAGTGGTTTAAAGTTAATTTTTATTTTAAAATCTTGTAAAATTTGATAAGTATTTTCTCTAAAGGTAAAGTAGCGGCCGAGTTAAATTCGTAGAATGGTTTCTACATATATATATATATAAGGAACTGTGTTAATTTGTAAAAAATTATAAATTTTGGTTTGTATAAGATTAAAAATTTGTTGGATTAACGTACCAACTAATTAAATTACGGCTGGTGGGGTTTAATTAGTCGGATTCTAACTTGATTGAGTAATAAATTATTCTGATTTATTTGTAATTAATTTTTAGTTTAATGCATGGCCTAAGGTTAATTTTTTTGGCAAAATTTTCAACTTTTCTAAATAGTTGGTTAATTTGTATCAGTTATTTATATAGATGATAACATGACAACAATACCACCGAATAAATTTGAATAAAATAACCAGGCAATTTGCCTGAAATTTCGCTTAAGTGTTTTTTGTTTTTTGTGTTGCGACTTTGCTTGTAGCGACCAAACAGTAAAGTGTTTAAATTTATTGTGTTTGAATCTGAAGATAACAGATTCGGCAATGTGAGTTTTTTGATCTTGATCGTCCACAAAGTGTTGGTAATTTGCATAAACTCAGCTGCTATTTACGACTGAGATGGAAATATCGACTCTCAGTAGCGCACTTTTCAGTAGGGCACTGACATTTTCCCTTTCGACTGTTTAAAGCAGAGCTGCGGAGTACGAGCAAAGATGTTCGGCTCCTGCTCCGGTTCCGATCCCAGAAATTTATAAACTTATTAGCGACTCCGGCTCCGACTCCGGCTCCAGCTCCAACTCCGGCTCCAGCTCCAACTCTGACTCCAGCTCCTCTCCTCGCGTAAAGCAAATAGGGTTTTCATTTCCGTGAAACGCTGTTATTTATGTGCTGAAAAACTGTGGATATTTGGCAAGCAGGCAGTAGCTGAGCGATATCGTTTCGGTGTTAATTTACAAAGGCCGTCGGCTCAATCCCAAGGCGGCGCTTTAATTGGGAGGGTTTCTATTGATTTATTACTGATTGCAAGGTCACATGTTCGAAATTTGTCAGATTCAGTAAGTCCCTGTTAATTCTTCTTAATGTTTTTCTTTTCAATCTTTTGTTTGGTTATTAACATCAGTAATTTTCCGTGAAATGTGATGACAAAATACTTAATTAGATTTGCGCGCTTAATAACCCTATTTTCTCGACTTCTCGACTTTCTACGCGTATCTCGACTTAAATTTCGCGAGATTTCGAGAGTTAAGCCCGGTACGCTGCTGAAGTGAAATGAAATTTCTCATATAAAAATGACACAAGCGAAAACGAAAATGAAAATTTCACCGCTGAATTTCATTTTGTGGTGCGCAGTTTAGCTAGCGAAATGGGAGTTTTCATTTCAGAATACAGATGTCTCTATTTTATCTCTATACGTTTTTCACTTCATTTTTATCTTACTGGGGCCCTATTCTCGAATTCCACATCCATTTTTCACAGGCGGACATCTGTCAAAATTCATAAAAACGTTCGGAAATTTTAGGGAATATTTCCGAATGGGTATAAGCAGGTGAAAAAAATTACCCATATACGAAAACGTCAATAATTACATAGATTTTAACAGATGTCCACATGTGGAAAATGGTTGGGGAATACGAGAATAGGGCCCCTGGACGACAAATGTGAAGATAAATTTTGACAATTTCATTTGAGTTTTTGCGTTTTGAGGATCGAAGTGAATTTTATTGTATAAAATACGTTGTCAGAGACAACATGAAGTTATACGCACTAAAATATTTACGAAACTCGTCAAACTAAATTTTCACGTCAGATTTATCTTCCTATATTTTTTGGAGCCTACGCACTAGGCTTTAAAAAGACGAAGATTTTTCAAGAAGATTTTTCCCTAATTTCGGCTAGTCCGATTTCAAATTCCAATTTGAACTCCGCTAATGCATATATAAATAATTGGGCTACGTAAGCAAAAAAAATTCGGAGCCTGAGTCTGTTTATTCCATAAGGCTCCGACTCCGGCTCCGGCTCCGACTCCACAGCCCTAGTTTAAAGTTTAGAATTTACCTGAATGGTTTGTAGTAGATAATTTGAGTTTTTCTAATAGATTATTACCAAAATCGGCAGGACTTCCTTTTAAACAGAAAGTTCTGTATCTAAATATGGTATATAATTCAGTTGTATAATATGACAACCTCACTTGTGATAATTTTAATAGGGATGGTTTATAATTGGTTTGTGCTTTTAAAGATGAAATGATAAAACATCAACGAGAGAGATCAACATACATCTGTTCGACATTCGCTAACATAAAATAAAATCGAGGGCATTTCTGATCCGAGTAATACTCTATGTACGTGTGATCCGATGAATGGGTTTCTTCAGACACATGCCAGTTATTTATTAAAGTGCTCAAATGCGGACTGGCAAGTATCACTGAATGTTGGTTTCTTTCCTCTATGGACAATGTCTACATTATTTGTAATCGCATTGCATCGCAGACACTAAAACCTTGCAATGAGCTATTAGGCGCCTAACTTCAAAATAGACGTATTATCTGAGTCTCCAGGAAGGTAGGCGGGGGCTATTTTAGTATCCTATTTGGCTCTAGCCCCCAGAACCTCCACCACCACTGCCACCAAGTCACAGCAGATGAACTCTTAAATGGGAATAAAATTAATTTGAGAGCTCAGTTCCGTTATTATAAATCAAATCACCTTACCCACTTGATTTCGTATACCTATGATTTGGTTACCTATCGACCATAGCTCCTGAACTAGGGCAGCGTTTGTATGATGCAAGTTTACCTGTAGGAAGGCATATGTGTCCTCATTATGGAACCTCGTCAAGAAGGGCTGGATTAGCCTTCTCCACCTCTCCACCTGATACACCCTCTTTTCCTTTCAAGCCAGATGGCTGACCATTGTCCTGCACTACCTTTCGAATGCTCACCGAAGCCTGATCGCCTCCACGCTTCTCTAGCGCCTTACACGAGAGAACCCTTGTCGGACCACCACCCGTGCACCTCTGACGCTTTCCCCTTCCACTCCCACTTCGTTCTTTCCTGCCGCTTGGACAGGGTCATTACCCCAAGGATCTTGTCCGCGAGTACCGCTAACGCTACCCCCACATGCTTGGCAAGTTGGGTCCCGCCCACAGAAGCTGGCTTGGCACCACCTTAGCTGCCCTTGGGGTGGAATTGGACTATCGCAAACTTAAAATTACCCCTATAGCCAACCCGCTTGAGCTTGCCGACAGAAGAGTGGTCCACAGAGCAGGTGCAGAAGGCTGAAGAGCCTTATTCGCCTCTCTCCTGAACAATCTCCAGCCTAACGCAGCACTGGTTAGGAAGGTGCCAAATACAATCTGGGCTCGATCAGCCATCCGGGTCGAAAATGGCTATCAAAGAACTTTGGCTTGAGTTCCCTGGCCTCCGGCTCCAACACTTTCTCTAAGAAGCCAGAGGGTAGGATCCAAATAATCTCTGACTCTGCAGTCTGCCTGAATGTAATTCCAGACCAGACTGTAGAACCCGGGCTTGTCACCGGGACAGATTTTTCCCCTCTAGGATTTTTACTGCTGGTGAACTGACATCCAGCGTGGATTCTTCTCTTGGGCGCCGGGACCTCATGAGGAACACCAGTCTCCTTCTGTAGCTGCAGCACCAAAAGCTTTATTCCGTAGCGGAAGGAGGGCCAAGCTGCTCGAAATACACCCCGGAACTTCCACTGGTGTGTGACGCTTTAGGAGCGTCATCATCCTTATTTTTTCCTAAAAGACATAATTTTTGTTCCCACGAGTTGCTAGGATAAGAAAGTCACCTGTAGGACACAGGAAAGCTAAATAAAACTGGCACGGCGTATGCTGTTCTCCCTTAGATTAGGGTTTTTTTGTCAAGGATTTCTCCATTAGTACCACACTTTATCCTGTGCCCAATGACATGAGTCACCAGTGGTCGCCACGAGGAGACAGCACGTACACTTGCGAATTGTGACCAGGTAACCCCTTAAACAATCGTATCCCATCTGATGCGCACATTATTATTATTGGTGCGCCATGTGGGCGACCAGCCACCTCGCACTGCAACCTAAAAGATCTATCCTGCTTAATTATCCATCCAGTAAATATTCAAGTTCTTAATGAACTTGATAATACGGTTATTGCTCTCCCTTCTAGATGTTGCTTGGAACTGCAAATCGGCTGTAGGTCACCCAGATTTACTACAGGAAGGCTAAATAAAACTGGAGGGTGCCTGGTATCCAGAGTTCCCATATTTTGGACTGATTAACCTATCAGCCATTCATCCATCGGCATACGCTGTTCCACCTTAGATTAGAGTTTTTTGTCAAGGTTTTCTCCTTTAGCGCCATACTTTAGCCTGTGCCAAATGGCCAAAAATGTGCCAAATAACCTTAGTTACCAGTGGTTGTCATGAGGAGGCAGCACGTACACTTGCGAATTGTGAACAGGTTACTCCTTACACAATTGTACCCATCACGCAGCTGCCTAATACATGGCCAGAACAGCTTACGTGATGCGCACCCTACTGGAAGGTTACGGAACTGGTAGATTAATCTACTCAACTTTAGTCTCACCCCTCCAATAGACGCCAAACCGCCCTGATGTGCACATGGTAGATTACTACTCAACTTTGGTCCCCCCTTCACTGGACCACAAAAGTTATTTACAGTTGCCTATGACAACTTCCAATGGACATATGAGTTAAACTTATCCAGTACGCATAAATCTGACAATTGAGCAACAAATTTAATCTAAAAACTATTGGAGATACAATATAAAGTTTTATTAGCAGTGAATTAAAGTGTCAAAATGTTAAATGTCAAAATAATTAATATTTAGAAAGCAGCTCGTGAACAAGATAAGTTTTAAATAAAATTACCCGATTACAATCCGCAAATTAACCCGAGCTCAACCCTCAACTCAACGTGGATCAAAACCGCACGTTTGGGTTGACAGACGGACGGACCTTTTTTTGTTGTTGCTTTTCGGACTAAAGTACTCTTCAAAACGTTGAGAAAAGTGGTTTTGGACAAACTACAAGAAAGTATCTCAATTTATTCTTTCTGTTTTAGAGAATAATTTTTCTTGCTACCTTGTGGTGGGGACAATGTAGCAGGTAAAATTATTCTCTTCACTCTATTACCTTTACTTCTTTCTTTAGTTCAGTTTGCCCATTTAAGTTGTAAACAATAATATTAAAGTGAGTTCCATATAAAAAGTTCCATATAAAAAGTTATAAAGTTCCACATCTGTACCATTGGTTAAGAGTGGATTAAACTTTATAGAGTCTGTGGAAATGCGGATGACTCACCTGGAAGAGGGTTAGATACAACCCCTTCAGAGAATAATATACCAAAATGATTTGTTGAAGTTTACTGAGAAATTATTTGGTCACGATAATAAAGACCCTAAAGGGAGTTGGGAGTTTTATGAAGACAAAGCTTAGTTGAAAAAGAATAACAACCACACAGTAGGTTGCTCGCATTCTGAAATACATTTGGAAAGGCTTTACTCCAGAAAACGCTTTTTTATTTGTGTAACTAGGCATTAGTGGTAGCAACCTAATCACCGACCATTCTTCTTTAGAAAAGAATCCATTGGAGTTTGTGCGGTATTCTTCATGTCGGTAATAAAAGGGAATAGTAGAATTGCATTAACGAAGACAGTCAACATGATACCAACAAACCAAAGTGCAAAAAATATAACCCACACCACACACAGAATATATAATGTGGGATGAGAAAATTTAGAAAATTGGAAAATATAAAAGCAATTCGCAGATAGATATACGATAGATAGATGGATGAGTGGTTTGTTTCTTATTTCCATTTTTTTTCCATTTTTTATGCAAAATAACTGGCAACCGAAAAGTATTTTTTCATGCTTAGATAATATTGGAATATAGAAAATTCCCAATAGAATTGATCTCTTCTATGTTTATACAAATATCTACTCGTATATGTATATAGATATACTAAATTGCCAGAATATTTTTTTTTGCAAAATAAGCAGGATTGAATGTGTGTATTATTATCCCTCTTCGTCCTTTATGTAAAAAAAAAAAAAAAAATTCGCCAGGTTGATGATAAAATCACCAAAAATGATCTAAACCCATTCCAGTTCACTGTATACCAGATATACATGCAAATTTGAATATTTATAAATCTTAATGTGAAAATTGCAAACTTTTATAGTGTAGCACCCCATTGTACCAAAATATATAAAAATTTCCATCCCCTTACATCTCTACATAAAATTTAAAATTACAACATTTTCCAATCTATCTTGACGTTTAGTTTTTTTTTTTTTTTGCAAACCCCACATAAATTCACCGGTTTCGTCTTTTCATTCAATTTGCAAAAAAAAAAAAAAAAAAAAAAATAAAACCGAAAATAAAAACAGAACACAAGAAGATAAGAAGATTGACAGTGGAACAGGGAAATCAAGTTAAAAAAAAAAAATTGGGAAAATCTACATCGTGGAAATTCAAAAAAATGAATTCACAACATAAAACATAAAGAAAACAACAACAACAACAATAACAAAAAATTCTGTTCTGTCATATTATAGTAAGAATGTAATGCAATTGGATTTTAATGGTGCAAAATTGAACTTTGTTTCTTTTATATCAATTCTAATGGTGAACAAAATTGATAATAGCATTCTTCATGAACACCATCACCACATCCACCACCTTTTTTACGACCCCTCTTTACCGTCTTCACTCATATCATCACACATTGATCTCTCTGTACAAAAAATATACACAAATCGAGATAAAATTTTACGTCTTACATTGTTTTTGTTGTTGTTCTTGTTGTTGTGTTTATTTGTACGATAAGTAATGCAATTTTGATCAAATGAAAATTGCAAATAATGAATAATATTAAAATTATCCTTTTGCACATTATACAATGAATGACATGTGAGACTGACGACGTGCCAAAATACACAGACTCTGATGAAGAAGTCCTTTGTATGAAAATACTTTATCCAATAGTATTTTGTATCGACATTTTGAATTAGTAAACAAGATTCGATGAAGAATTCTGTTCAACATAACATAAAAGCTAAAACCAAGACGTCGTTTTTTTCACAGCCCAATTTGATGCAAGTGAAGTTAGACCTGAATTGGAACTAAACAAAAAAAAAAAAAAAATTAGGATTAATTAAGCACAAGCTTCACAAGCTATAGTACTCGTTTGAAGTTTATCCTAAATTAGAATTAAACCCACAAAAACAATATATGTAAGTATACTTATCTGGGTTAGTAAATAAATTAAATTAATGACATTTTGTTCAGTTAAATTTGGAAAGGACCGAAATAAAAATGCGACTTTAATTACTTCAACACACTAGTAATAGTTATTTATGGTACTAGTGAGCAAAACGAGATATTATTTATGAGGGATAAGTTTGTCCCACGAGGTGATAGCCGAGTGGGACATTATCCCGAGTGGATAATATCTCTTTGCTCACGAGTGCCATACAACGTTTTATCCACTTTTGTTGAAATAAATTTCGTAAATTAATAAGAAATAGTTCCATTTTGTGTTTTCACAATGGAGCCTTGAATTTTGAAATACATTTTATCATAGTGACCGTTCTTTAAATTGTCATGGTGTACTTTAATTTAACTAATTTTTGGAATATAGTTTTTCATTCAATTTGACTACGAATAATTTTCCAATGACTACTCAACAATTTGTTATACCAAATATAACTCACGTTGCCCCTAGCAGCGTGGGTTATACAATAACAATGGGTTATTTTACATTTTCTTTATTTGAAATCAGCATAGTTATCGGGCTGTTATATATCAAAAGTGGATAAACCATTTTTATTTTATTGTATACTCCAATATACACGTCCTACGTAGTTCGCTGTTCTCTTCGTTCTGCTTTTGTTTATTTTATTTACTTCTACTACATTCCTCTCTCTATATATAATAATCTCGTTTATATGAGCAGTTGAATTCAATCATTTTTTTTTATTTTTTTTTTTATATTTAAAATAAATTTTATTTATTTATTTTATGTAATTACAATCTAGTCTCCTGGACTAATGAGCAATTTGTTTCTGACTTAATTTACTAACTTAAATTAATCTATGGCTTCTTCCCAATGACGTTCCATAGTGTTTGGTAAATTGAAGTAAACCACATCTTTGTAGTGGATTTTAGATCAGCATAATGCTGCTTAAACTGACAATCACACCAGCTCAAAAGGTTTGGTTCTTTTAAGTCTGCGTACTAAATTCGTGATGCTTAGGAGCTGAGTTGCCTCAATGTTCACATGTTGGCGAAGCCTTTCTTCATGTCTCCGTGCTTTTTCCTGGATTTCGTTTAAGATGAGGTTCATTTTAAGGTCCCTATGAAGGTCATTATTCCTGACATACCAAGGTGCATCAACGATGTTCCTTAATACCATATTCTGAAATCTATGGATGATATTTACGTTGCTCCGTTTGGTACAACCGCAAAGCTGAATACCATAAGTCTAAATCGGATTCAATATTTGCTTATAAAGTAGAAGCTTGTTGTATGTTGATAAAGAAGAGTTCTTTCCCATCAGCCAATACATTTTTCTGTATTTTAGTCTTAATTCTTCACTTTTCTTCTTGACGTGTACTTTCCATCGTAGTTTAGCATCCAAGGTCATACCGAGATACTTAGCTGTGTTTGCATGCGGTATTATTTCCCGATTTATGGTAATCGGAATATGTTCGAATCGTCTGTTTGTAAAGTTAATGTGAACTGATTTAGCTTCATTTAGTTTTATTCTCCATCTTTTTGTCCATTTATATATTTGAGTTATAGCTGATTGTAACTTCTGTGTTGATTTTTCGTTGCTTTTTCCAACAGCTAAGATCGCCGTATCATCCGCAAAAGTTGCCACTGCGTTGTTTTCTAATGCAGGAAGGTCATAAGTGTATAGTAGGTATCAAACCGGCCCTAATACACTGCCCTGCGGAACTCCTGCATTGATTTCTTTCAATGCAGAAAATGTATCATCTAACTTAATCCTGAAGAACCTATCTTTCAAGTAAGATTCCAGTATCTTAGCAAATTGCATTGGTAGAAGATTCCTTAACTTGTGGTTAAGTCCTTCATGCCACACTCTATCAAACGCTTGTGCAACATCTAGAAATACTGTTTTTTATCCTATAATGCTTTCTCAATTATACTGGTTATTCTGTCTACTTGATCAATTTTTGAGTGTTGGTTGCGAAAACCGAACTGATGATTTGGGATCAAGTTTTTACTCTCGATTATCGGATTTAATCTTTTTACCAGAAGCTTCTCAAAGAGTTTGTACATGACTGGCAATAGCGAAATTGGCCTGTAAGACGATGTAATGTGTGGTGGTTTCCCAGGTTTTGGGATCATAATTACTTCTGCAATTTTCCATAAGCTTGGTACACATTTGATTCTAAATGCTGCATTTATAAGATTGGTGAGTTTCACCAGAGCTTTCCTTGGCAGTTCTTTTAAGATTTCTGCAGTAATAAGATCGTACCCAGGAGCTTTTTTCATATTCATATTAGCTGTTATCTCACGCTTGACTTCTTTTGGTGTTGTGGGTAGGATTTCTTTACTTTCTTGCACAGCTTGTTCAGTTATTATCTCGGCTTCCAACGTTTGGTCTTCATGTGGCTGGAATATTTTTTCGAGGTGTTCGGAAAATTCTCGAGCTTTGTCTTCATTATTTCTAGCCCATTTCTCACCTGCTATTTTTATTGGGGGAATCTGCATTATTGGTCTTTTGATTCTTTTGGTTGCTTTCCAAAGAGAATAATCAGTACTGTTATCATTAGTTAATTTTCTTAAATAGTTCCTGATTGATTCATCTTTCAATTCTTTGATCTCTTTTCTTAATTATTGAGTGGGATTGTTCAAATGAGTTTGTTTGTTGCCATACTCTTCTCGCTCTTCTTTTTTCTGCGAGGAGTTCCCTAATTTCCATAGGGTAGTTGTTCCCCTTGATTTTTGTTTTAATTTCAGGAGTATTTTCCCAAGCTGATTGCTGTATATCGTTTACAAATTTGTGAACTTCTTTGTCTAATTGTTCTTCAGTCTTTAATGGAACCATTAAGTTAATTTTTTCTTGTAGGGATAGTCTAAAGCATGCCCAATTTGTGTGAATATTTACTAGGAATGGGTTTCTTTCTTTTGTAACGTGCCACACACACTATAGCGGTAGTTGGTAGACAAAAGTAAAAAAAACACAAATTGGGCGCCAGTCCACCGGCACGTAATTTTCCCGGACTAAGCTCGATGAGCAGGTGGACTCGGGAGGGGTTACTTGCAGTGATAACCTACCGCTTAGGATGACCACGCTTTATTCAAGTTGGGTGAAACGAAATGGGGAAAAAATGGAGCAAAATTGCGAACACAAAAAAAAACAAATGATTAAATAATAATAATAAAAAGAAAAAAAAAGGAAGGAAGTGAAGGATGACTCACCGTTTTCCTCTTGGTTCTTGTGGATTTCCTTTCTGATTGCTCCTCCAGTTACCACGGCACCATCGACTCGTTCCTCACCCAGCTCCTGCTTTCGCTTATTATATTCTCTTTTGTTCAGCGTTATTTTCACTAACTGTTTTCACTTTTGGTTCTTTTGTTTATTTTTATTTTATTTTAATTTTCCACTATGGCCTCTTACTTTTTTTTGTGTTTTGCTCGTTTTCGGTTATAACAAAGGGCCGTTTCACTTTTGTTTTTTTTTTATCACACTGCCAACAATTATTACGCCCCGCACAAACGAACAAAAAAAAAACAGAACACAGTTTAACGGGGTTTAGGTAAATTTCCTAAATGACAAACACCATATCATATGTATATTGCACCAAGTTTTATTTTTTTTTATTTTTTATTAGATTTTATTAAATACATTATAAAAGTTAAATCTCACTCACACCAGGATTTATTAATTTATACAACACAAAAAATATGTGAGCCAACAAACATAATCTCTTATTATGTTTATCTATTAACATTTTTTTTCTAATTTGGCAAAATTTAAAACAATTACTATGCGAATATGGCCAATACATTTAACGCCATAGCTCGCTTAATTTACCAAAAAAAAAAAAAACAAAAAAAGAAATTATATATTTTTTTTAGGTCCTTATCTCGACCTCACCAGTTGGTTGTCCAAACTTCACTGTCTCCCGTCGTCGTTCGCTGCTCGCCACCTTAACCCAAAATTGCCCATCACTGATGATACCATTTACTGCCATTGCTGCCCTCTTTGATGAAATTAATTTCTTTTATTCAGCTATCTGATGGACAGTAGCCCATCTTTCACTCAAAATCAGATCATGAAAAATAAAAAAAAATTCAGGCGCATTACCAATTTTATTCATGTTTAGGTCGTAAATATTTTTTTTTAAATAATTATATTGAAGCAACAACAACGACGCATGTTGACATCAAACGATGAGTCAGTTGGAGGGAATGAATAAATTTAAAATTAAATCGGTTGGGTATATACATTTATAGGCAAGGGCTTAAATAATGATAACGTTTCTCACCCAACCAAAACAATCGCTGATTGAATCCCTGCTGGCACCCTCTCCCACTCTGCTCTTAGCCTCGTACCCTACCGTACGGAACGCTACACTTTCTGAATGATTTTTTCACTTAACGTTAGAAGTATTAGTGAATGATCAGAGTTTAAGTCGTGGCTTTCATCTATTTGTACATAATTTACAGATATGTACATATGTTCTTTATTATGAAGAAATCAATCAGATCTGGGACTTTGTTTGGCCAGTAGGTTGGTTTTCCAGTTGAGAGGGTTTCACAACTGCATTTTCTGATAGCTTTTAGGAGTTCTTTACCCTTAGTCGTTGTTAATCTGGATCCCCAGTGGACATTTTTTGCATTAAAGTCTCCTCCAAGTACAAATCGTTTTCCTAATTTACTGAGGAACTCGAGATAAACTTTTTCTTTCATTGAGTGCTTCGGGGGGCAGTATTGGGCAGTAAATACTAGCAATACAAATAGAACTACTTTTGGATTTGACAATAACAGCAGTTGCTTTTATTTCTTCCGTTTCATATTTTAACTCCTCATAGTGATGAATACTATTTCTAATTATAACAGCACTACCTCCTTTAGCAGTGTTTCCAGGGTGAATAGTGTGATATATTTGATGATTTTTAAATCTAATAATTGATTGTCTATAGTGAAGTGTGTTTCCGTGATGAGACATACATCGATTTTTTCTGTGTCCAGGACCACTTGCAGTTCTTGTTGATGTTGCATCAGTCCATTGGCATTCCAACATAAGATTCTAAGATCATTGGCCATTTTTCTGTTTAGGGATGGCTCCCTTAGTGCTGTACTCTAGTTTCTGTAATCGCTCATCAAATGTATTTAGTCTGCTTAAAATTAATTGAAGTGTTTGACTTATATCGTCATTTTGAGCAGTTTTTCCTGGATTTCCGTTGCTCATCATTACTTGAGCATAAGTCATTTTACCAAATTGTCCTTGAGTAGTGCCCGACACTCTACGATTTACTTCGCGTCGGTTCATCTTAACCGTTTGTTTCCTGAATTAACTTGGATTTTTAGCAATCACGTTCTTATTTTTGATGTTTTGCAGTTCAATACTAACGCTGTATCCTCTGTAGTTAGCCGGATGGTTTTCTCCACAGTGAACGCATTTAGGTTGAACATTTTGGGCTTTTACACAATCTTTGGTACGATGTTTACCTAAACATTTGACACACCTGGGTTTCCTGTTGCAATATTTTTGTGTATGTCAATAGGCTTGACAATGTTTATATTGTGGTATAAGCCTAGATCTTCTTAGAGGCTGAATAACCACTTTGCACCCCAAGATGTACTTAATTTGATAAATTTTTTCGATATCTTCATCAGTATCGAAGGTCAATATAAACATGTTGAGAGGTACTTTGCCTCTCCGTTTTAGCTTAATCGATGCTTCAGTTGCCTTAAATCCTTTTGCTTTCAGGTCATCAATTATTTTGTCTGGTTTACACGTAGAGTGTAAGTTTTTAGCCGTGACCCTAATTTGTCTGGTTTGTTTATCTTCAAACGTGTGCCAAGCACGTTTTTCTTCATTTAACATTTTTGACATTTTTCTGTATGTTTCAGCATCTTCTAAGTTTATTTTGATGGTGTTTCCATTCATCACCTTTGCATTAAACTTATCAGTAGCAGTTATTGTTTTTATTTTCTCATAGAGTACATCGTAGTCTTTGACTTCATCTATTACTATTGGTGGCGGTGGAGGTATTTTTTTGGTTGTTTCTGGATAATATTTGGAACATTATCCTTTAATTGAGGTGGGGAGGGCGTATTATTCCGTCTCCTTTTTTTCTCCCACCTTTAACTCTAATCCACTCAGTTTCTTGAGCTAGTTCTTCTTCATCCGTATGGTACTCTTGTGAAGTTGTATTCTGGTTAGGAGTAGAACCGATGTCCTCCTTTGGCTTAAGAGCTTTAACTTCGTTTTCAAGCGTCTTCATACGCTCCTGCATCCATATAATTGTAACATTCAGTTGCTTGTTTATATTGTTGGCTTCAACTAATGCATTATTAGCTTTGCACTATTCATTGTGAAGCTTTTCTTCATTTGTAGAACGAGTGTTGTGGCTTCTGGCCCCAATGGAGGGACTACCGCCTCTTATCGGAGAATACGCCACTTTGTTACTCCTCTGGAAGGAATGCGAATTATCCTTTTCTGTTTCACTCAATTGAGCTTGTTTATTCACCAACATATCTTGGGATTGGTTAAAATAATTGTAGTATAGCAATGGCTGGTCTCCCCCAGAATCGATGAGACCGACCTCCGAAGAGGGTGGATTTACCTGAGAAACAGGTGTACCACCTGGGGTATTAGTTTCCATATTTGTTCTGCTCATTGCTCATTTATAGTGTACTGCACTCACCTCTAGTATTTCGCCGATGCTTCACATCGTTGCCCGGGTGTTACCACGTGGAGGTATACTAGACACATTTGGTGGTTTTTACATAGTTGCAGCGTTGGAATATAGACCACGAGATACATGTCTATAGACGTTCAACCCCTACCCTATTGAGACGGACCCAACACCCGAATTCAATCATGAAAACATTTTCTTAATTACTTATTTTAACACTTTCTCCTAATTAACGAAATGTTTTCTATTATTAATTTTTTTTTTTTTTTTTTTTAAAAACTAAATTTTATATACATACATATATGTGAGTGCATAAGTATTCACTAATATTTTCTGCAATTATTTTATATTTCGGCATTTCCCGGGATTAGTGTATTAATTAAACATTATCAATCAAATGAAACCAATTTACATAATTCAAAAATGAAATAAAGCATTTTTGGTTTTCAAGCTTAAAGCCGACGCTATATTTTATTAAACTGAAATTAGCAGGGGAAAGAATTTGTGAAAAATATACCGAATTTTTATGTCAAAAAGCCATAAGCGAACATCCTCGATACTAACTACAAAAATTTTGCAATAAGTTTTGAGTTCAACCTCTAAAAAACTATTTAGTACTACTTACTGTCAATCTAACGTTCTATATTTTGACTTGAATCTCGAACTTAGAATTTTTCGGTATCTAATAATTTAGAATCTTGTATCTTTCTCTAAATCAGCAAATTTCTTTATAGCAACGCCTAAATATTTTCCGTCTCGGTACACATTTCCTCGACAGCTTCAGTTTTAACATGTTCGCTAAGTTCTCTTGCATGTTTTATCAAATTAGATGCACACGTTTTCCGCCTATTTCAGACAAGTTTATTGTAAATTAATATTAAATCGACAAATTTTACAAATTTTCTCTAGCTAGAGTCTGGGTTGGGCAAAATTAAAAGAAAAATATTTAGATTTGCACATAATCATTGATTCATCATAGGCATTCAAATAAACGACATAAACGATAAATTCTTAAAACTAGATTTTATTATTTCAACTATAAGTCCATCTACCTGAATTTATATGAGCACGCTATCCTTCACCTTTGAGCCCAAAAATTATAGTACCGAATAAAACTAGTAGCCAGGCAAACAAGTTTTTATTGTCTACCTATATGTATGGTCAATATAATTTAAATCCGCCAAAAAAATAAAATTTGCCTGCGCACACACCAATCAATTTCACCCTTTAACATACTCGTATGCATATACAATTAAGAGAGACCCAAACTATATGTATAAAACTTGATTTTCTTCTTAACGGGTCCTGAATCAATTTTCTTAACAATTTTACGGTCAATTATAAAATGTGTTTACAACCAAAAAATTTCGGCATTGCATTTACAGCTTGTTTAACAATTTAACGACAATTTAAAAATAAAAAAAATTTAATGGGGTTCGTTAATCGAGGAAACTTGATTTTGCATATGTATGTAGTATGATTTATGATTATTTTATTTTATGCTGTAATATGGTCAAACAAAATTTGACCACACGTCTAATAACTGTTGGTGGTCATTTCTAAATATAAAACAACTAAAAAAAAAAATGATTGATTAAGATTCTATGAAGATGGGTCTGGTTTCTTCTCTTTTGTACATCAAAAATAGATTTTGTTGTTGGTCATTATGACATTGATGACCTATGTAGTATATCAAATTTCATTTGCTGGCCCCTCATAAATATTATATTTTTATGGTGATCTATGACTTGACCTTTTGTGTATGGCATGTGGACATACTTATAGGTGAATATGGAAATTTATTTTTCAATTACTATATATCAAATTGAAATCATCCATTTTATAAGCAAAAATTTTATTCCATCAATAAAATTACTACACACTCCCGCATCCATCTATATTCAGTATATCCGTCGTTCCGGTAAAATATTTACCATTTTCTAAATATACAAATTTATACAACATACATAAATAGATTATATTTAATGAACCTCCCCCTTTTTTTGAACATCACCCGTCATCACATCTCAACTCAACTTTTATATGGTATAAATTTTATTTAGGAAAACTAACAACAGAACAACACAACAACGTGTATGTATAGAAAACCAACCACTCGCACTCGCAACATATAGAGTATACCAAACACCACACTCTATAAAGAATTTTCCTCTTGTTTCGTCGTTTGGTTTTTTTTTATTTATGGATATTGGTCGAGTTGTTTGGAGAGAGGAATCAATAGCACATTAGACATACAAAATAAACCCATCGCAAACCATATACGAGTATGTAGACGTTCAACGTATCAGTAGTTACTCCATTTAATATATATCTGTAAACATAACATGGATGGATGGAATATGATTTTCATTTTCCATTATATTGTACAAACCAATAAAGCACCCCTGCCCCTTAACAAAAATTGTAATTTCAATGTACTCGCGTACATACAAACATTTAAAATACTAAAACGGAATACCCCTACGGTTATTGTCCTTTAATTTTTTATTTTTTTTCGCTGGATGATGCTCGCTCGACTCAATTTATATTCAACTTGTGTGTGACGTGAGGGGGGTTATTTCCAGCGAAAGCACAAAAAAATGTATAATTTTATAGATAAAAATACATACGATCGAATTTAAATTTATATGCTATGTAATGTGCTCTCTCCTAAGGGTGAGTTCTTCCAGTTCTCTATGGTAAGACAAAATTTTCTTTGTTTTTTTTTATATTTTTCCGTTTTATGTATAGATGGTTCATACGTAAGTGGGTTCGATAGATATAAGTAGATAGAGGATACACATAAATGGATGGATGTACTTTCGTTGCTTTTATCAACCATTAATTTTATGATCTTCTTTGTACTACATTTTGAATTCAAATCTAATATGTATCTATATAAACGAATATAAATAACATGTTGGATGTCATCGTTGAATTACTGAGTTTTCGACAAGTTACATACTCACTGTTATATAGAAATTATCGTATCACCTTACTCACCACGGCTATATACTCCTACTAGCTCAGCAGGATGGCATGAAGTTCGGTAAGAAGTGAACAGGACCTTGCTGTAACCGTATCAAATTTAGGGGAAACTGGATAATCCTTATGGACTGCAGTCATGTGACTCAGCGGAATAATACTGAGAGGATCAATTCAGACAGAGGGAGGAAACCTGATATAAATGTAATGATATAGTTATTATAAACATGTAAACATATCTGAATTAATCTATTGTTATTCGAATCGCACTCCAATGTGAGTAGATATAAGAAGATGAACTGTCAAATGATTATTTTCGTCTATCTCGAACCTTGCATACGAGCTGTTGCATTAAATAAATATAATTATAATTGATTAACTATTTGCTGGTGTTTTATTATACAATTCCGTTTGCCATTATACTTCGTACAACTACATTTACATACTACAGTTTGGGGACGAAAGTTTTAAATACAAATTCCGCGTGTTATTCTGTCTACGAGTTTGAGGTTACCTACTACTCATCAAGATGGCAAATTTTACAATGGAGAAATTTAATCGTAAGGCAATCACATGGTCGAGATGGAAAAAAAGGAAGCCGAATATATTTTAGATAAATAAGATTATTTTGAAACGCATAAAATATTTAATTAATTTTCATTTAAAACAAAAGTTTTATACAATTTGGATTATGAAATCTTAGCCTAAATGTGTTAAAATATGTGATTAACAAAATGTTTTCATGATTGAATTCAACTTCTCATATAAACGAGATAATTATATACATATAGATCATTATGGATACTAAATAGCGAAGTTCAGACGCACAAGGAAAAGCTCAATAGAAGGTTCAACACTATTAAAATATAGAAAAAATTCACAGTTGTGTCTCCTTGATGAAAAAAGGTGCAAATTAACTTACATCTACTACTAAACTTATACCTATTTACTTATAATTTTAAAAATGTTAGATTTAAAGGCAAACTCATAATAAATAAAGTGGGGCATACTTTTTTTTTTTAATATGATAAACAGAAGCTGAGATATTTATGAAATACTGAATTAAAACGTACGTTACTACTCCTGATTTTTTTTAACGAGTTATTAGGTGTTTTAAAAAAGTTATAACGCAGTGGGGCGAAAAAACGGAGAGAATGAGGCCTATAACTTTAAAAAGAAAGCAACCTAAGTAGAATGGTTACCTGTCTATTAGCCTAAAATCACTCAATTTCTTAACTTCAAAAAATTATAACTCGAGAAGGGTTGGCCAGGGGTCAAATTTTGAGAAAATCCATTTTTCATCGACTAATTTTCTTAAAAAAAGTTACAGCTAAATTGTTGAATAAAATGCATACGCCCGGTTTTTTTAAATTGTAATGGATAAGCCTATATATGTATTTGGTGAAAAATACGTCAAATCACAAATTTTTGGAAGTCATGTTTTAATTTTATGTTTTGAATTTGTAGTCTTGATTAAAAAAAAAATTTTGTAGAACGTGATTTTTTTTGTTGTTGTTGTTGTTTAAAATACAGGGTGTCAAATTTTGAGAAAAATGATGAACATGATGTTGTGTTTATGGCTATAAAAGGGAAAATAAATATCCGATATTTATGATATAGGGCTCGTTAAAAATGGTAAGTTCTTTAATTTCTTCTTTTTCAAATTTCCCGCCATAATTTTATTTTTGAATTTTCTCAATGATCGTCCAATTTTTTTTTTTTTTTTTTTGAAATTTTACGTCCTTTAATTCTATTGTACATACTAAAAACTTGCGCTAGCAAAATTTTTCGTTTTCGTGCAAAATACGTTTAAGTGTGACTCTACCTATTTTGAAAATTTCAAAAATCGAATGGTACATTTTTGGTCCTCTTACAAAAACTCGATTTTATTTAATTTTTCCAAGTTAATTTTTTCCTCGTTTTTGTGATTTAAAATTAAATTTAAAACAAAAAATATTGACAGTAAAAAAATTTATTACGCAACAAGGATAGAAATTTAAAGATATTTATACGGTTAAAATTTATGAGTGTGAAGTTTATGCTAAAAAAATAACAAAAAATTACACTGTTAAATTAGCTATTTTCCAATTGGAATTTAAATTATATGAAAATTTAAATTTTTTGTAATTTTGAATTTTTCGTACCACCAAACAGATTCTTTTTATCAGAAAACAGGTTCTTTTCAGATAGCTGGATCATCTGTTTATATTGTTAACCAAAAGCATCCAATTGTGTTGAACGTTACTATATTTCAGATAATTTAAAAGTTGACTGAATTTTGATGGTTTAAATAATTAATTAGCGCCGATCCTGGAAATGTCCCGAAGGCCCCGCACATTTCTTAGAATAGGTAAGCCATTTAGTGGTCACCAAGCCGATCCAATTATGATGAACTATAATATATTTCACAGTATTTGGAATTTTTAATAATTTTTCATTATTTTAAAAGTTTTATATCGCCGACCGCAGAGATGTCCACAAGGTCTCGCCCATATTATCGGATAACTTGGCCATGTGCCAGTCTACGTGGTCAACCTTATCCAATTGTGATGAACTATACTATACTTCACAGAATTTCGAATTTATAATAATTTTATTGGTTTTAAAAATTGTTGTATCTCCGATCAAAGAAATGTCCACAATTTTGATTTACTTGATGCAGAGAAAAGAAAGTGCCTCAAGACCATATACTTAAGAACCAATAAAACTATTAAAAATTCGAAATTCTGTGAAGAATAGTATAGTTCATCACAATTGGATAAGACTGACCACATAGACTGGCATATGGTCAAGTTATCCAAAAATATAGGCAAGACCTTGTGGACATCTCTGTGGTCGGAGATACAACAATTTTTAAAACCAATAAAATTATTAAAAATTCGAAATTCTGTGAAGTATAGTATAGTTCATCACAATTGGATAAGGTTGACTACGTAGACTGGCACATGGCCAAGTTATCCGATAATATGGGCGAGACCTTGTGGACATCTCTGCGGTCGGCGATATAAAACTTTTAAAATAATGAAAAATTATTAAAAATTCCAAATACTGTGAAATATATTATAGTTCATCATAATTGGATCGGCTTGGTGATATTGACCGCTATATGGCTTAGCTATTCTAAGAAATGTGCGAAGCCTTCGGGACATTTCCAGGATCGGCGCTAAATAATTATTTAAACCATCAAAACTCAGTCAACTTTTAAATTATCTGAAATATAGTAATGTTCAACACAATTGGATGCTTTTGGTTAACGAAATAAAAAGATGGTCCAGCTATCTGAAAAGGATGAAAAGAACCTGTTTTCTGATGAAAAGAATCTGTTTGGTGGTACTAAAAATCCAAAATTACAGAAAATTTATTTTTCATATAATTTAAATTCCAATTGGAAAATAGCTAATTTAACAGTGTAATTTTTTGTTATTTTTTTTTTTAGCATAAACTTCACACTCATTAAAATTTACATGTTATATAATCTTCACTATTTGAATATTTTTTATAAACGAACGAGAGCACTTTTTATTTGGCATTCCTCACTTTCACTCATACTCGAAATATTCTCGTCATTGACTCTTGATGATGTCTCCGGAGTAACAGGTGAATTTAATGAATTATTAACCGGTGATACCTCGTTTTTAATTTTTTGACGTTTATTAGTCACCCGGTAATAACATGATGTACAAATCGATGAATTTTCAGTTACATGAATCGAGCGCGGCAAACGAATTTTAATATAATCATTAACATTTCTTAAACTTTTAGAACATTTCAACTCAGGAAACGGCTTACAATACATTTTGTACCCAACCATTATTACACGTATTATTTGAAATACTTTTGAGAGAACTTCACAGGTTAAACTAACTGAAATATTAATTTAAACACTAATTTATACCAAAAAATGTTAACAAAAACCACTGCTTATATTTTATGTTGTTTTACAGGCCTACCTACCTACCCCTTCTTTTATAATTAAATTTTTGAATATGCGCCATTTTGTTTCAGAAGATTACGTTACGGTTTATGTACCTGAACGTAATATTTTGGGACGCATTTTTAGGGTTGAACCTAACAATATAAATGACTCATACCAAAATTTATTTTTTAATAATAACTTTATGGGCTATCCCTAAACTACGTTACGCCTTTGTTTGGGGAAGGAGTATTGATTGGCGTTACGTTTAGGCTGGGGCAGGGAGAATTTCATAAAAGATGACGTCATGTAATTATAAGAAGTTACTGTTATGGGATATTACATATGACCTAATACAATAATTTACAGGTATATCATTAGAGACGTAGTTTTTTAACATACCACTTACTTCTTGTTCTTAAACGATTAAATCATTGCTCATATATTCAGTTTTGTGACGACCTGTAATGAAGGAGTGAGAGAGACGGAGTTAAGAATGGCCCAAAATAACTTGACGTGGTTTATGAACGGACTGTTACAAATTGTTTCCTCTTTGTTTTTTAATTTTCTATTAGAAGTAAGAATATACTAAAGATCGACGAAATAATTTTAAACAATTACATTATCAGGTCGAGCGTAAATTAGTTAAAAATTGAAAATAACATATAACAATTTGATTTTGTATTCCAAAAACGGGTAAATCGCCATACTTAAACGTATTTTGCACGAAAACGAAAAATTTTGCTAGCGTAAGTTTTTAGTAGCCTTCAGAAGAGTCAAAAATAGCAGAGCCTCCAGTGCCTGAATGGATGTGCTCCTCAGTGCACCACTGATCCACAAAGAGATTGTTCTCTGAATTTTTGTCAACAGCTTTTGGTTGACAGTTTTGTCCATAGCAGGTCACGATTACTGCAGTATAAATCCAATGTAAGATGCGGCGCTCATTTTTACAAGAGTATAGCGCTACCGTAGCTTTCTTTTTTCTTTCGGGAATATTAGGTTTCCAATTTCATTTCCTATCTACAACGAGACCTAGAAACTTCGCTTCATTTATAAAAGACACATAATATACAGGAACTAATCCAGGAAAAGCGAAAAATTCGCCGTCAATGGCAGCAAACAAAATCACCGTTATTGAAGTGGAAATTAAATCGAGCTATTAAGGCCCTAATATTTGCTTTGAGCGAAAAAGAAAACCAGCGCGTAAAGAACTACTTAAGTAATCTCTCTGCAACCGAGAGGACAGATTATTTTTTGTGGAAGGCAATAAAAAATTTAAAAAGGCCAACAAATTCGAATCCACCGATTAGACTACCAACTGGAAATTGGGCGTGAAGTGATGAAGAAAAGGCCAATGCTTTTGCTGCTCATCTAGCAACAGTATTCGTCCCACACGAAGAAGATAATTATTTTGTGCTACCCCAGCCAACGGATGATGGTTTATCCTACAAACCAATAAAGTATAACTGGAAGAAAGTTAAGAATACAATTAAAACTTGCATAAGCCCGAAAAAGGCACCAGGACATGATCTCATTACTGGAAAAATGATAAGGGAATTGCCAGATAAATGGATAAAACTAATAATATTTGTATTCAACGCGATCATGCGAACCAGTTATATTCCTCAGAAATGGAAGATATCTTTGATCACAATGATACATAAGCCAGGGAAAAATGAAACGCAAATCTCATCATATCGGCCAATAAGCATGCTGCCCACAATCTCAAAGCTATTTGAAAAAATGTTACTAACAAAATTAAAACCAATATTAGAAGAACGGCGCGTTATTCCAGACCATCAATTTGGGTTCCGAAACCAACATGGTACTATAGAGCAAGTACACAGAATTATAAATGCAATCAAAATCACCTTCGAGGAAAAGAAATATTGTGCTACTGCCTTTTTGGATATCGCCCAAGATTTTGATAAAGTTTGGCACGATGCACTAATTTACAAAATTAAAGAGCTTCTACCGAAGAAATTTCACTCAGTTTTGGGAAACTATCTTCTTCAAAGGCAATACATGGTCAAACAAAACAGCGCAACTTCTTGCTTAAATGATATAAATGCAGGTGTCCCGCAAGGCAGCGTTCTAGGACCAATATTATACTTGTTGTACACAGCTGATATACCTGTAACCAACAAAGTATTAATATCAACATTTGCCGATGACACGGCCATCCTGGTGTCTCACACTAATCCTGAAATTGCCTCAAAGAAATTACAGAATCATTTAAACAAAGGCGCGGACTGGCTGAAGGCATGGCGAATAAAAGTGAACGAAAACAAATCAACTCACGTCACATTCACGCTAAAAAAACGCACCTGCCCACAAGTGAAATTAAACGATAAAAATATTCCTCAACAAACGAAGGTAAAATACTTAGGTTTGCATCTGGATAGAAGGTTAACGTGGAAAAATCATATTGAAACAAAGAGCAACCAAATAAAAATTACATTTTCCAAAATGTATTGGCTGATGGGAAGAAAATCTCAGTTGTCATTAGCCAATAAAGTTTTACTTTACAAAGCGATAATCAGACCCATATGGGCATATGGTATTCAGTTATGGGGATCCACCAGCGCTTCAAACAGAGAACTCCTGCAACGAACCCAAGCGAAAATACTTCGCAGTATTACCAATGCTCCTTGGTACATTCGAAATAGTAATATACATGACGACCTTGGGATCAAAACCGTTAAAGAAACTATTAAAGAATTCAGTTCGAAATATTATTCAAAGCTAGAAGCACATCCCAACGAATTGGCCAGGGAGATAATAAAACAGCCGCGATTTAGACGCCTGAGAAGAACAGATCCACTCGAATTGATGAACCTGTGAACCTCTAAATTTAATTCGATATATGTATACATATAAGTATAGTTTAAATTAATTAAATTGTGAGCACTAACAATAAGTATTAACATTGGTTAAGACTTAAAATATGTAATAATTTTTAGCTTAAGATTTGATTACTTCTTGTGAGTTTCTTATGTAGAAAGATTCAAGAATAAAGCAATTGGCAACATTTAAAAAAAAAAAAAAATTTATAAAAGAGAAGAGTCCTTAAGATATCCAGTTCTAATCTCCTAACTAAACAATTAAAAATAAATTTTTATTTTAAAATCTTTAATTGATTATGGCACATCGAGGAATTGCTTGTTTTGCAACTTGGGGGTTCCGTGTTCGATTCCCAGTGGGGGCAAGAAGAAAGTTACTTGTTATATGGATGTAGTTTACTAGCTTACCTTCAAAGTTCAAAGCAAGTGAATATATTCAATAACCATTTTGTAAATGTTGGCAACAGCCTCTCTTCTACAAGTAATGGTAACACTGAATTATACAATCTGCACAATAACAGCCCGAATTAATTTTTTTTGCGCCCAATCTCCGTTACGGAAACATATAATATAATTAATAATTTAGACAATAATAAGGGTGGTGGGTATGATAATATTCATAATTCTGTTATAAAACGTAACTCAGCATTCTTTTCTCAAATATTGACGGATTTATTCAATGTAGTGTTTGAAACCGGTATTTATCTTGATTGTTTGAAGATTGCAAAAGTGACACCAATGTTTAAATCAGGAGACTGCAAAGCTGCTAGTAACTACCGACCAATTTCTGTCTTGTCTGTGTTTGACAAAATACTTGAAAAATTAATTGCAACTCGCCTGACTGAATATCTAAACGCTTCAGATTTTTTTTACTGTCATCAATATGGTTTTAGACAGGGGTCTGGCACAGATATCGCTTTAATTGAGATTACTGATCTGATTTACCGAGCTTTCGATAATCAGGAGTATATATGTGGTCTATTTTTAGATATGCATAAAGCGTTTGACTGCATTGATCATCGTCTACTTCTAAATAAGTTGTATTGCTATGGCTTTCGGGGCTTGGCTTATAATTTTTTGATGAGTTATCTTCAAAATCGTAAACAATTTGTGGCTTTAGATGGTGTAATAAGTAGCACTTTAACTATTAATTGCGGCGTCCCTCAGGGTAGTGTACTTGGCCTTATTCTATTTCTGATTTTCATAAATGATATATCACACCTACCTCTGGCTGGGAAAATTAGAATGTTTGCTGATGATACCGCAATATTCTATAATTCCAAAGATTGCTCCCAAGCCATGACACACATGGAAAACGACGTTGCTGTACTTATAGAATATTTCAATGTAAATAAAATATCTGTAAACCTCAACAAAACCAAATTTATTATCTTTCAATCCCCATTCCTCCCTCATTGTGATTTCCAACCCTTGCAAGTTTCAAATGGTATTATCGAGGGAGTTGATAAACTCAAATATCTTGGAGTTTTACTTGATAAGCATATGTCTTGGAATGAACACATTCATACGTTGAATTTAAAAGTCAGTCCGTTTATTTATTTGATTAAGAAGCTTGCTTCCTTTGTTCCACAACATATTCTAAAAATGATTTATTTTTCATTTATTCACACAAGATTCTATTTGCGATTGCTTGTTTTGGCCATACTGGAAAATCAAAGATAAAAAGGTTGCAAATTTTACAAAACAAAAGCTGCAAAGCTATCTATAGGCTTCTACACTTGTTTCCCTCCATCAAGCTGTATAAGAATGTAACTGAAGGAATCCTGCCAATAAACGCATTATTCCAATTTCATGTTTCACTATATATGTATAAATGTTTGCGGTTATCGTCAACGCTATCAAACATTGAGTTTCAGTATGTAAATCATAGCCATTCAACCCGTCGTTCTAATCTTTTAAAATGTTATAAAATCAAAACTGAATTTGGTAGAAAATCCATATCGTACTTTGGTCCATATGTATATAACCATTTACCGACTGTTATTACTAGATCTGTGAATGTTCACAATTTCAAGAAAACTTTAAAGGCGTATTTGGCTGAACGGGTCGAAGATTATCTTTAACGCGACATATTTATCTGTATCTTTGTATTTATCTGTATCTTTGTATTTATCTGTATCTTTTAATTTGTTTATTCATCTTATTTTATTTTATTATTTTATTTTCATTGTTTTATATTTTTTTTTTTTTTTATATTTGTTATTATTATATATTTCACTTTCAGTTTATTGCTGAATTATTGTTTTATATCTTGTTCATTATTTCTGTCTAATTTTTGGTTTAGAGGAGAGCTGATTAGCTTTTAAAGGACCATAAATCCATTAGCTATCCGCTCTCCTCAAAACTTTTAGTTTTAGTTTAGTCTTAAAATTAATAATTTTAATTTTAATTTTTTTTTTAATTTTAAATATTTTATAATTTTTTTTTTTTAATTTTTTTATATCAAATAAATATGGAGCTATAAGCGTAATAGTTATCGAAACAAAAAAAAAAAAAAAAAAAAAAAAAAAGTCGAGAATTTCCTAGCTAAAGGGTGGTTAAATTTTAAGGGCCGACGTTGAATGTGAACCACACCTAAACGTCAAGTTTTTTTCTGCATTTCATTTGGCATTTCTCAATTTCAGACTAACTCAATTTGAACCATGGAAAGATACACAATCGAGCAACGCGTTAAAGTTATTCAGGCATATTATGAAAATGGGCGTTCAAATCAAAATGCATATCGTGCACTTCGTGATTTTTTCGGTCATAATTTAATCGTCCAAATGTGCGTACAATCGGAAAAATCGTGCAAAAATTTAAGCAAACCGGGTCTGTAGGAGATTTTAAAACACCAGTGCATGCTCGTACAGCTCGTACTGCAGAAAATATTGCTGCTGTTCGCGATAGTGTGGCTGAAGAGCCGTCCACCTCAACTCGTCGTCGTGCCCAACAATTGCACCTCTCACGCTCGTCGTTGATTAACATTATGCATAAAGACTTGCATTTACACGCTTATAAGGTGCAATTGACTCAAGAACAAAAGCCTCTTGACCATTCCAACCATCGTCAATGGTCAGAATGGTGGCAAGAAATGGCAACAGTGGATGATCAATTTTCGAAGAAAATCATCTTCAGTGATGAGGCACATTTTCACCTCAGTGGATTCGTCAATAAGCAGAATTGCCGCATTTGGGCGAATCATAATCCAAGAGTGATTGTCAAAAAACCAATGCACCCACAAAGAGTGACTGTTTGGTGCGGTTTATGGGCTGGCGGCATCATCGGGCCGTATTTTTTCCAAAATGAGGCCGGTCAGGCAGTTACTGTGAATGGTGTTCGCTATCGTGAGATGATAACGAACTTTTTATGGCCCGAATTGGAAGATATGGATGTGGACGATATGTGGTTTCAACAGGACGGTGTCACTTGCCACACAGCTAACGAAACAATGGCTCTTTTGCGCGACAAATTCAATGGCCGTGTTATCTCACGTGGTGGCGATGTCAATTGGCCGCCAAGATCATGTGATTTGACACCGTTGGACTTCTTTCTTTGGGGTTATTTGAAAGAAAAGGTGTACGTCGATAAGCCAGCAACAATTCAAGAGCTAAAGGATGAGATAATTCGGCACATTAACGGCATAGAACCTCAATTATGCCTAAGCGTCATCGAAAATTTGGACCATCGGGTGGAGGTGTGCCGCCGAGGTCGCGGCGGCCATTTGGCCGATATTTTGATCCATACATAATTGAACCATACCATATTATCATAATAAAAAGAATTGACATTAATTTCCTAAATAATTTGTGTTTTATTCAAAATCAACATCGGCCCTTAAAGTTTAACCACCCTTTATTACAGTCTTTTTCTCACCTTCAAAGTGGAGGAAACATTTTTTGCGACGAATTTTGGCTAATTTAGTTTGATACTTGACTTTTCATCTTTGCTCCTTTGAAATAAATTCTCTTCCGATAGATATTCTCTATCGGGAGCTTACAAAAAAAAAATCCGGAAGGTGAGAACCTAGGCTAAGCCTGTAAGCCTCGGTTCTCACTTTCCGTCTTTTTTGTAAGCTCACCTTCCGCCTGGCGCATTAAAATAGGAATACTTTTCTATAATTTTACCTACCTCCTATCTTCTCTATCGACAGTAATCATAAATTTTTATTAATAAAGGACATTTCAAAAATAGTCCTCGATTCATAGTCCGGATTTGAATACACGGAAACGAAGCAATGTGTGTGCTGCACAATTTTTATTATGTAAACTGATCCTTGTTGCAAAAATAAATTATAATTATAATATTTCCCGTTTAACATAAAAAAAGGGATATCAAATGTTTCTAGGTACCAAAATAAAAATGTACAAAACTAAATTACAACCCTACCGTCGTCGTCCTGAATCCCGAAACATTATTTATTACACCATTTGGTATTAAAATCCATACATGTGTAATCAAAATACAGGAAGATATATAATGAAAAAAAAGGATACACTAATATATTATTCAAAAAAACAAAAATTGCATCCTTTTTACCATCTCCAGTCTATTGTGCTCTAATTATAATAAAAAAACTATTCTCAGGTAGAAATATTATTTCGATTTTGATCTAGGATCTTATACAGGGGCTTTCGATTTTTGATTGATGTTTATTTTTTTGGTATGTTGGGTTAGTTTCCGAATTAAAATTTTTTGTATTGAAAAGAAATAATGTCTAATTTGCATATTATCCTTTTTCCGTGTTTAGAATAGTTTCGAAATGAAATTTTATGGCAGATGCAGAATTTGTGCGTAAAACGAGTGTAAGCCGCGTGATTTTAATAAATGTATCCACAAAAATTTCCATATATTTAAAAAAAAGGATATCCCTCCATATACATACAGGATATTATTCACTGTTTGATTGACAAAAATAAAAATGTAAAATTAAATTTGTATGCTGCTCCGATATATAAAAAGGATGCACAATCGAAACAATTTTGTTTGATCACGAACCTATTTTTGATTCATTTTTATCCTAAATTGTATTTCCATTTATAAATGTGCGCCATTGTTATTTAAATTTTATGGCATTTTTCGTATATACATACATATTTGTACAGATTGCAAAAATGTAGTTTGATTTTCCGTTAGTTAAAGGTAAATCAACTGGAAAATTAGTTTTGATGTAAAATACAGGAAGATATTACGCCAAGGTGAATAAGGTTACACGAAATCCATCTCAATAAATTCTTAGATAGCACGCGTGACCTTTGTGACACATTACACACACATCTTTCATTTGCTTGTATACTTTGTACTTATACAAATTCCCACCCTATTTACAATACAACAAAAATAAAGGGACGATAATTTATTAAAATTTATTCGTTGACCATATATTTTCGATTAAATGAACCCCAGAGTTTTGAAAATATCTGGACAAGGGTCACTGAAAAAGGTCATCACACGAAATAAAAAAAAAAAAATTAAAAAGGGTTGCAATATTATTCTAATGGATAGCACAGGTAGTAAAATTTTTCCGCATTTTTTAAACGGGGGAAATGAATTAAAATATTTAATTGCACAACTCTAGAAAAACGGTTGAAAGGTCCTAAAATTTATGTAAATTTCATGCCCATAAGGAAATACCATACATAAATAATTTAAAAAATTATGTCCCTTTTTAAATTTGGAATATTAAATTTGGGTTATTGTAACCAAATCATTTGGGAGTGACCCTACTTTTAAATATAACAATTTTTTTTTTTATTATTAGAAAGGGATTCGAATGGTCAACAAAAAAGGACTACATTGTTATATGCCTCACATCAAAAATAAGGCGTGTCCTCTAACGAACGTTATTTATGACCTAAAAATTCTTAGGCTATGCGTCGAGGTCATTTCAATATTCTTAAAGAATTTAATCCTTTTTTATTTTACCACAAACGTATCATAATGTTTGTAATCAAGTTATCAATAAATTTTCATTGGCAATGCGCGCGCGCGTCCTTAAAATATGAAAAAGGATAATCCGATTTTTTTTTTTTTCATTTTGTTTTGTTTATTTATTTAGAATAGAAAGGACACTTGAATTAAATCATTGAAACCCTTTTGTTAACCAAATAAAAATGGTGATTTTAATAAACCCATCATCACTGTGCGCTCAACAAATTGAATTGAAGAACACTCGCGCTATCTGGATCATCCGATCTCTCGATTTTTATTTTCAAATATTTTCAGATTGTGTGAACTTGAGTGAAATATTGTAACTGGTTTTGTATTTTGTATTATGTGCTTCTTAGTTAAAAGTGATAGGATGGGGAGATAAGATGTATCAATACCGGTATATAAGTTGCAATTTTTGTTTTTCGTGTGATAGTTAAGTGGGTACCATGCGGCGAGTTCAACAATTTTGTAGAAATTCAAGTTTGTGTAAACTTTCGGTCTCTTGAAATAATTAAGTTTTTTTGATTTGATTGAATGTCACATTGTAAAAGGAATCATGAACTGTATTTCCCATATTGTAAAACAGAAGAAATTCGTATGTATGTTTGACTGAAGCTTGAATATATGATATATGTTCCGAAGATTGTAAGAGAATTCAATCCAGTTTCGAACTGATGAGCTTATGATTATGAAAAATCAATCTTCTCATTAGGCCGCGGCGACTGGACTGATTATACCACAATTTACATTCTATATATACAGAATGTGCTGTGCGATAATTACAAGCGAATCATAACTAATACAGATGAATTCTCTTACAATTTTTCTTCTTCACGATATTTCACACAGCTCTATTTCTGTGTACGCAAACGTACCGAGTTACTGACCGAGGTGAGGTCGGGTTCTCTTAAAGCGATGCCTTGAGGGAGCATGTGATGATGCTATCCGTAATTGACAAAAGTTAAGAACTTCGGAAAGGTGGAGATTGGTCTGAAACGTATTGAACAATGTCTTCCTGAAGGTTTTAGTCGAAAATCCCGAACCTATCATCCTGCAGAGACGCAGGATGGTACCAAAGGCGTAAAGTTTACTCGGGCGTAATTCTCAAACCGTGTCAATCGCTCTCAATGTTTACAATAAGGACGGGACGGAAGCGCCACGGGAGGCCAACCTGGGCAACCATCTCTTGGCTCGGATGAGGACGTGGTCTCTAATAATTCTGGGAAGATCAGATTTTGTATTATTAGGAAAAATAATTTAAATCTTTTCCTACTTTCTCAATACAGCAATGGTGATACAACTGCAGTCAGCCTGCAGGTAGGCACTTACAGATCTTGGCTTGTTTCAAGCTATATGGACCGGGAAAAGCACGTTCCTCCAAATGATGATCGGTGTGGTGCTGGGAGTTGATGCTAATGCGCATTACACTATCTGGGGAAGCAAGGTGACTTTTCTGAGCGATTTTAGCCATAAAGGGCTCCGGAGACCCCGGCGATTGGCTAAGCCTAGGGAAAAGCAAAAACGAGTATGACGGAGGGGAAATGGGAACATATCGTAAGGTATAAGCGAGACTCAGGATTGCATAAAGCAGGTCCTGGAGACTCTTCTATTCCTTCTATTCTATGTCCCAGTTTTTTGATTAAACCGGACAGGTCGTGGACAGCTTCTAGTGGAGTTTTTGGAGCTTCTCTTCGAAACCCATTTCGCAGGGAGCTTTGACCACCTGATGGTCCATCGTAATCGTGGAAATAGTTTGGGTATGCACAAAGGGTATCGTAACTAGGAAACAGATTCTATGGGCATTAAAAGGTTTAAAGCAAATAAATCGGCTGGCCCAGATCAGATTATAACAGCGGAACTTCTAACCAACTCAGCAATTATTCTTCCTTATCTGGACGCTATATTCAAAGGGTGATTAAAACTGGTTTTTAGCCCTAGGTGCTGGACGGAGGTTCGAAACTCACATGTCTATTCTAAGGACCTTGGAAAGACTATTGGAAATATCCATACATTAGAGCAAAAATGGGACTGAGTAATTGGGCACTGTCTCAACATGCGTACATTAAGGGTAGATCGATAGACACAGCTCTGCACGCCTTGATGCGTATGGTTGAGAAATCGATTAACTTGAAAGAGTTATGTTTGATAGTCTTCCTGGATATAGAGGGCGCCTTTAATAATGTGAAAGCAGAGGGAATCAGGGAAGGATTGTCATTTTTTAGTGGTTGACTTCCCTGTAAGCAGGTTAATTAGTGATATGCTTGTAAGCAGGGATGTTATTGAAGTTATCACTTACGCGGACGACGTGGCGGTATGTGTTTCCAGAAAATTCCTGGGCATGATTATGGACGTAATGCAGAATGCACTCACAATCGTTACGAAACGGGCTGGCAAATGTGGACTGCGAACTAGCCCATCCAAGACAGAGCCATCTAAGAAATACAAAATCCCGAAAAATATCCCTCCTACCTTAAATGGCATGAGACTCACTTTTACTGCCAGGGCAAGATATCTGGGCGTTCGTTATCTTGGAAAGTAAGCTTAATTGGAGGCCCAACATTTTGAAGAGAGTAAACAAATCTACTATGGCGTCTGAAGCCATTACTGGACAAGGTAACTTATAAAAATATGACAGAGAAGGCGCAAGAACAGTCTGTATGTTTGTGAGCGTGACATTGAGGTCGAGACCAGCACGTGCCTTAGAGGCAGCTGTGCTACTTGCAGACGTCTCTCAGAGGAAGCATCATCTTAACACGGGATACTCGACTGTCACTGGTTCTTTAAAGGGTGAGCTGGTGAAGCTCGACTACATTATCCCTACTCTACTATTTGACAAGGTCTTTCGAACCATGTTCCCTTCAAGGGAGTTCTGGAGGGACGGATCAATATCGTGTCAATATGTTTTCAATCCTGTATGAACGGCTCCAAGCTAGTGGGCAAAGTTGGAGCTGGAGTATTCTATGATAAATTAAATGTGAACATTTTTATTCGTCTCCCTGATTACTGCAGCGTATATCAAGCCCGGGGTGATAACAATTGAAATTTTGACTTGGTTGAAGCATAATGTGTCGTCCTCAGGTGATATCGCAATTTATGTGGACAGTCCAGCGGCAAACAGGTTGCTGGAATTAGTCTCTTTGGCATCACGGGTGGCGTTTAGTTGTCACTCATCTCTTAATTGGATGGGTGAACAATTCAACATTCAGTTAATCTGGGTCCCTATGGTCACTCGGACTTCATAGAGAATTGCAGGGCACGGTACAACTCTCCAGCTGCAACTGGAAATGGCAAGTCTGAGGAGGCCTATAGCAGCGCTAAGATTAGCACTCAGGAAGAAGGCGCTAGCCTTAGCAGAGGTAAGGTAAACTGACACCCTTAGCTGTAGTGTAGCAAGACAAGCTTGACCAAAGCTAGACTTGGGGCGCCCTAGAACAATAATCCTTTACGTAGATGTAAATTAAGAATGGTCGTAGGAATTCTCATGGGACACCGCCTTTTTGCAGAGAACATACAAGAAGGCTGGAGTCAAATGACTTCTGTGGAAGCTGATTGGACTTATGGGAGGAGGAGGAAGAGACGTTGCTTCAATTCCTTTGCTAGATGGGCAACCTGTCGAATCTCGAAAATAGTAAAGTGCGGAACATTTTCCGCTACATAAGTAGCTCTAAATGGTTCCAGTAAGGGTAAAGGGGATATATCCTATGGTATCACAATGGACCGCCATCGATCTAAGCTAACCTAACTTAGTTTGCAGCGATGAATAGGAAGAACCTTCTTGATGCAGGGACATTTAAATTATTTTATTCAAAAATATATTCTTTAATTCAAAGAGATCAATTCACAACTTGTTTGCATCATTTCCAATTTACATATATGTAGCTTAAAGCGACTCTTTAAGTTAGTTTCCACTTTTCGCAAAAAAAACTCGCAACAAAGTACACCGACAAAATTGATGCAATGAAACATTTCTTTTTGTTGCTAGAAGCATCTCAAATTAGTATCCATGAATCGAGGATGCAAAAATGTCTTCTCATACTGCAGGTTTATGATGATCTATAACATCTAAATCTACAAATTTAACGTTGTTAAACGAGCAGATATTTGCTTAAAATCACTCAATGTGTTACTCAACCAATCACTCAACATGTTACATTTTCAAATTAACCTTAAATGTTTTTTCTCGTTTCTTCTTCAATTTCGAGTAAACAGAAAAAAAAACCGAAAGCGTATCTCTTGTTACACTCTATAGCTTCGTTTCCCCATCGAGCACGCGATGCAATACAACTTTTGTTGGATTACCCATAAAATTCATGAAGTCAGGATCCATTTTATCCACTTTATCTTTTTCTGAGAAACTCTCAGGACAAGATGTGTTGTAAATTCTGGTGAAGGAGAATTTTAAACTCGATTGCATGCACAATGCGTTCTGAGCGCCATACGCGTTTTTACACATTTCAATAAAAGTTTTATTGTTAGCCGTGATGCAACAACGCACCAACAACCGCAACATCAGATTGATGATAATTAATAGTCTTAGGTGTCGAGTATAGCGAGTAGGGATTGTCGCAAGATGCCGTTTGAGGAGAATAATAGCCTTAGGTGTCCTGAATCAAATGAAATACCTATACCACATTTCACAACGGTGGCGAGGTATACCAAAATTTTAATTTTTTTGTTACGTCATCGCACTATTGCTCGATTGAGTAATTTATTGTTCAAATCAATAACATGAATATCTCAGGAATTGTCGCAAGATGCCATTAGCGGGGAATAATATCCTTAGGTGACCTGAATCAAATGATGTATACCACATTTCTCAACGGTGGCGAGCAATACCAAATGTTAATTTTTATGTTACATCATAACACTTTTTGGTTGAGTATTTTATTGTTCAAATCAGTAACATAAATATCACAGGGATAAAAGTTTTATGACGTAACACAAAAATTGATATGTATTTGGTATTCCTCCCCACCGTTTAGAAAGGCGGTATACATGAATGTGAATTTCTTCCTAATCTTTCCTAAAATCACAAAAACAACAAATTGTGAGAATGTATGAGTAAAACTACACATTAACGAATAAATTATACATTACTCAATAAGTAAAGGATATTCAACCTTTTGTATTGATACGTCTAAATATTATGTGTAATATTTTTTCAATATTCCATTATTAATTTCTGTATGATAATTTATGTTGATAAAAATACTAATGTTCAATACCATACGTCGAATTTCCGAACGTTTTCCGATACTTAGAAACACCGGCCCAAAATCCTAAGTGTATTTTTGAGTACCTAACTGTGAATGTAAACTAACAGAAAACATCTTCATTTGAAAAGTTATAGAGACTAAGGGTGTTTAGTATAATAAAATCCTATTACGGCTTCCGTATATGTCCTTCGTAAATTTCCGCAACTTAGAAAAACCGGCCAAAAATACTAAGTATATTTTTGAGTAACTGTGAATGTAAACTAACAGAAAAACATCATCGTTTGAAAAGTTGTAGAGACTAAGGGTGTTAAGTATAACAAAATCATATTACGGCTTCCGTATATGTCTTACGTAAATTTCCCCAGCATTTTCCGCAACTTAGAAAAACCGGCCAAAAATACTAAGTATATTTTTGAGTAACTGTGAATGTAAACTAACAGAAAAACATCATCGTTTGAAAAGTTGTAGAGACTAAGGGTGTTTAGTATAACAAAATCATATTACGGTTTCCGTATATGTCTTACGTAAATTTCCCCAGCATTTTCCGCAACTTAGAAAAACCGGCCAAAAATACTAAGTATATTTTTGAGTAACTGGGAATGTAAACTAACAGAAAAACATCATCGTTTGAAAAGTTGTAGAGACTAAGGGTGTTAAGTATAACAAAATCATATTACGGTTTCCGAATATGTCTTACGTAAATTTCCCAAGCATTTTCCGCAACTTAGAAAAACCGGCTAAAAATATTAAGTATATTTTTGAGTATATTTAGAAACTTCACTTTTGTGTTTGAAGAGTAAAACATTGGTATAACTCTTGGCCTTGGGCTAAAATTACAGGGAGGGGGGAATGATATTTCTACTTTTTCCAGTAGGTATGTTATGAGGGATTGGCGTCTTTATTTTTCTGATTTACCAAATCGAAAATATTGGGATTGCCATGAACAATTAATATATTTGTCTATAAAAAAGCCGATAAAATCAAATGATTTACAGACAGACAAATTAAATTCTTAAGAAAAATATGTCCGCCAGGTGGCCACCTAGCATTGATATAAACGCCGGCTCATTTTTGAGCATTTTTTATGGCGTGTCGGTAGTATTTCGGTCGAAATGTTGGCAATTTGACCCACAAAAAGTGTGGTGGTGTCAAATTGGGCTATTTAGTGTCCATAATATCGCCGAACGTTGATATGACACTTCCACGAAACATTTGTTGCAAAATGGTCATTGTTTGGCGGGATGTGTAGCATGTGCCCGTTGCGGTCCTGCTGAAATTACAGGCCTTCAATACCAAGTTCGTCCACTTCTTGTGCCAAAAAATTCGCGTAACATTACGTTGTCTCTCTAGCGATTATCATTGACAGTAACAGCCTTTCCTTCGTTAAATACAAAAAAGTATTATTAATATGATTCGTTTCGAGCAAATCTTGCACCAGAATTACTTTTTTGTCGAATTGAGCTTTCTCGTGAATAATTCGAGAATTTTCGGATACCTAATAAAGACTGTTTTGCTTATTTTGCACTGCAATTGAACAATAATGCGGTTCATCACTCATGATAATTTTCAACCAAAAGTTTGGTTCGATTTAATTGGCGAGGGTAATAGGCATTAAATTGTGTTAATATAATTTTGTTCAAAATTCGACGCAAAGGGGTGGGATTACATACCAATTGCGGTGCACGTTTTCTTGTTGATGTTCCCGCGTTTTCATTGACATCATCACACACAATATCAATATTCTCGCTTTATAAACGTCTTGTTCTCTTTTAGGCGTCTTTAGACAACGACATTTTGATCGAAATGCTCTTTGAGAGCAATAAACTGAAAATTTATTTTCATAAAACAGTTTAAACATATCTGCTCGCTGGCCGGTTTTTCTAAGTTACGGAAAATGCTTGATAATAATATGATTCATTATGCATAATATGATTCTGTTATACTAGACACCCTTATACCCTAGACAGACTGTGGTTTAATAAATCCGATTTAGCTAAACTAGTTTAAGTTTCTATGCAAAAATAGACCTCTCTGGAGGGATTTTTTATTTAAAATAAATTTTATTTATTTATTTTATGTAATTACATTCTAGTCTCCTGAACTAATGAGCAATTTGTTTCTGACTTAATTTACTAACTTAAATTAAGCTATGGCTTCTTCCCATTAGCGTTCCATATAGTGTTTGGTAAATTGAAGTAAACCACATCTTTGTAGTGGATTTTAGATCAGCACAATGCTGATTAAACTGACAATCACACAAGCTCAAAAGGTTAGGTTCTTTTAAGTTCACATGTTGGCGGAGCCTTTCTTCATGTCTTCGTGCTTTTTCCTGAATTTTCTTTATGATGAGGTTCATTTTAAGGTCCCTAGAAGGGAATATCAGTACGAAACCTTTCCCCAAAAGATGGTAATGGAAACAAGTAATCGGTGGTACCAAGGATATCTCTGTTACACTATAAAGATGAGTATCCTGTATTGCTACAGGTCCACATAGAAATGGATTTGATCCTTAATGCCTGAGTGGGTATATCCTGAGTGCAGGGTGGAAAGGGTGGAAGTTCTCTAAATTTTCATCAGCAACTTTTGGTTAGCCTTACTATTTAAGGCTGGCCACCAAACAACAATCCCATATGAAAGTATGGGCCTTATCATTGAAGCATAGAGCCAGTATAAGATATGGGGTTCAAGACTACAACGTTTTCCAATAGCACTTTTAAAGGTGTATAGCGTATAATAGCTTTCTTTACCCTTTCTAAAATATTAGGCTTCAAACTAAATTTGCTGTCCAAAACAACACTAGGTATTTCGCTTTATTTTTATTTATTATTCAAATGATGATGTTCTCATTTTAGGAAAGTTTAGGTTTTGGCTCATTTTAAGCCATATTCATTTTATAAACTATGTAATTCGAATTGCGTTTTCTTCTTTATATAATGCTAATTATCGGTTAATTCGAATTAAGTATATTATAATCACGAACACATGCAAAGCTATTAACCTTTAGGAAAAACTTGACACATTTGCGCAAAGACGTGAAGTTTTTCCTAAACGATCCTATTTTTTTTTTTTTTAGGATAGTTTAGGATAAACTTCACGCGAATTTGTATACACCATTCGATTCTCGACACTTGAGCCCATTATTCACCAATAATGGCATCTTGCGACAATCCCTGTGATATTCATGTTATTGGTTGGAACAATAAGTTACTCAAACGAGCAAAAGTGTTATGACAAAACATAAAAATTAAAATTTGGTCTTCCTTCCTACCGTTTAAAAATGTAGTATAGATCATTTGATTCAGGTTACCTAAGGCTATTTTCCATTTTAACGGCATCTTGTGACAATCCCTGTGATATTCATATTATTGGTTTGATCAATAAATTACTTAAACTTATGACGTAACAAAAAAATTTTAATCTGGGATTTCGCCTCCTCCCCCCTCCGTGGTACAACATATCATGTGAGAAGTGGTATACACCATATGACTTACTTCACTTTATTTAAACAAAAAAACTAAAAATTCAAAAATCTTGTTGGAATTTTAAAAACAGGGTACTTTCTAATATATGCTTATAATTTGTTATTTGTCATGAACTTCACACCCATGTATTTTGTTAGTTTTAAAATTTTCTGCAATCTCATGTATGATAAGGGTAATATTATTTAATAGGATGTCGTCGTTAAAATGCTTAATTATTTTTTTATTACGTTTAACTAAGACAAACTGAGTAAAACTATACACGGTTGTTTTCCCTGAAATTGCTCCCTTGAATTGCCTGTATAGTTAACTAAAATTATTATTAACAAAATACTATACATTTAACGAATAATGAGGAACCAACCCCCACCAATCAGCTGTTGATAGTGACAAAAAACCAATGAAACAAGTAAAGAGGTTTGTCACTTAATTCACAAAACTAACAACGGATGAGTATAGGGAGCGCGCTATACGATAGGACTGCCATTAGCTCCTAAATGAGCTGGCTAAGAAGAACAAAGTTAAATCAGATGATCAAGCAAGCCCGGAGGTGAAATACCCAACCGGATTTAACCTGATCGAGTGTAGGGTTACAGTCGTTAAACAATTTCTGGAGCTTTTATACGAAGAGGGCCAAAGAAGCTAAATAAACAAAACAAGACAGATCATAAAATCTTTTGTGGAGCACTAACTATGACTACATCATTCCAAGAAAAAGATATCCTGACCTACACCTACCAACTAACCAGGGCTACAACAAAAAAAAAACGATTCATAAAGTGAGTTATTTATTTAAGACAATGAGGAAGCTGCTCCAAACTGTATATTTGAGGAGCCCAAATTTGTAATCGTAAAAATGACCATATCAAATATGTCAAAGTTGATCCGACAAGTAAAATAGAAATTAAAATTAAAAAATTTTACCCTAAAATCTAATCCGATAGCCAGACAAAATTTGGGTGAAACAAAAAAATTTAACCTATTTCATATCTACCAGTGTACCAGCAGTGTACCAGTGTATCTACCAGTGTTTAGAGAGCAATAATCCTTAAATCTATCAAAACCAGTTCATTGATCTATGTATACCGATTTATGGGACACGTACAATCCACAAATCAGAAAATTAAGACAAAAACCCCCTAAACAAATATTGTAAAGGTCATTCACCTCATAACATATTTTTCGGCTATTCAGGGATGAGGGACGACGTCTGGGTCGACATTCCGCGATTTTTTTAAATTTTTTTTGTTGCTACAACTGGCACAAAACAATTTAAAAACTGGGTCAAAATACATAAAAAAAATTCTTCCTCGTTGTTGGTTTTCTGTTTTAAATATTCTAAAGGAGAATGAGAATCTTAAAAAATAAAAAAATAAATGAAAATCTTTTATAATTTTTTTTGTTTTTTCCTCATTTTCTTTAAAAAACAAAAAAATAAAAAAATTAACTGTGTTGCTTCGCGGAGTACACATTTTTTCCCAACAACTTTATACAAATTTTGTTGTTGTACTGTGCAATTTTCTTGTAAAAAAGCAAAAGGAAATTAAAATGGAAATTTTATAATAATAACAATAATAATCGTAATATTAATAAGAAGAATGCTGTCAAGGTCGACGGGTCGTTATTCTGTCGCGACGTCAAACCTTATTTTGTCTTTTGTTTTTCTTGTGTCTACGAGTTTTAACCAATGGCTGCGGAAAATTATATTCAGAAATTTTATTGGAAAAATTCCTGAATGGTAATAATGAATTGGCTAACAATGGCGAGTCGATCTTTACCGGCCCTGCTTTACAAGCTGCTTGAAATAAGGTTTTTGGGCTGCTAGATGCAGCAAAACCAAATTAAAACTACCGGCTTATGGATAATATGGAATGAATCATTAAATGTATACTTCATCGCAGGCACGCAGAAAATTGCATTTGGAAGTTACAAGCGATAACTTGCTTTGTAGTAAAAATTTCCCGACAAGCCGATGGATTAGTCTAACTCTGGAAATATTGTTGACAATCTTGCAATATATATTGGTTCAATATAAGGCAATTTTACTGTTCATCAACCATAATTTGGTGTTTTTAGCCTGAATAATTTTTTCCTCTAGAGTTTAAACTTTTATGTTTCGATGCGACAAAGGTCCTTTTATAGATTCAGTTCTATCAATGGACCACCAATCCTTCTTTTCACGATAACCAATATTATGGTTTCCGCTCTCGGTGATACTAAAGCCTCAGGAATTAATCATCTTTTATTCCACTCCCAGCGATCTAAATCAAATACCTATCAAAAAAGTCTTCAAACATCACAAAATTTTCCCGCTTCTTCCAATTATTCTCATCTTTTTTGTCGTTTTTTGTCTAAAAACCTGTCTATTTTTTAATGGTCCTTGGCTCAGTGAATTCCCTTGATAACTCCAAAGCATTCATCAAAGCGCAATATTTTGTAAGTGTATATCATGAATTGCGAATTCCGTTTTTTGTCACATTATTGGTCATATAGGATTACGCATCATAGGATTTTAATACAATTTTTTGTACCAGAAACAACAACTTCTTATAGTAGAACTTCCCTGAACCCGACCGTGATGAAAGGCGCCAAACGAACATGGAGAAGCTTTCACTGTGGTAAATAACTTACAGAATTTTTAGAAGTTCAAGTGCAAGTTCTCTGTAAACTTTGACAAATTAACAAAACGGGACACGATATACCATTTTCTATTGAAAATATTTTATTTGACATTGGTGACGCTTCTAATATAAGGCAAACAAAAAATGGTTTCCGGTCACTATTATGATCAACAATCAGCTTTGTTGCTAGTCAGCTTTCAGTTCATATAAATGACTGGAAATAATTTTTTTAGAATTCAGCAATCCAATATCTCCTTTACTCAAATCTTGTCGAAATTTGAAAAATAGCAACCCATATTTAACAACCTAACTAGAAATGCAGCATAGGTTCATTATGCTTTTAAAAATTGAGAGTTTTGGAACGTGAATGCTTCCTTTTTGTTAAATACTATATATTCACGATTGCTAAACTAAAAGAAGCGCGGTTCATACTTATTAGTACCAGAAAGCGGGATATCCAAACTCTAAAACTGATCTGCCTCATAAAAAACGGGACAGTATGTAAGTCTAATGCCCTGAGTTCACTGCGAAAGTGCGTTTACAAGAAGGAGACAATTCCAAAGCGATACTCTCTTTGATATATTGTATTATAAATAGAAACCAATTCTGAACTAATCTGCAATAATCAGAGATCTTTAATATCTGATTTAAAAATATGGTTTAAATTCCAAATTTGCTGAAACATCCAAAATACTAAAGTTTCGGAATTTCTAGACTTCGTAATCTTCAAAATTATTCAATTTTAAAACAAAACAATTTAAAATGCGTTTTCTAATTTTCTGACTAACAAGGGAGGATCCCGAACCCGGAAATTCAAAAATATTGAACATCACATGTAGGGATATATTACGGAATTGTTTTATTCTGCGGAAAAACACTTAGACTGGGTGAAATGGATTTTTGAAAATGGAAAATTTTCCATTCGTATGTATATAACTCGCTAACGGTGATACAGATTAAAACTTTGTTTGGATAAGGTTTACAAGCAGACAGGAAAATAATATTTACGGCCATATTATTCACTCGGTTAAAAAACGTGGTTTGAACGCTTTTAAGCCAGAATAAACCACCCGATTTCAAACCAGAAAATTTTAAACCATATCCATATTATTCACTACTTTTCTGGTTTAAATCTGTGGTCTATCTAATTTGGTCTATTCGGTCATTGGTTTATTTTCTAAACCAGTTTAACGGCCATCAAATATCAGATTTGCTTGATTTGACAACCATTTGACAGTCATTTTTTATTTCACTTTCCATATGAATCTTGCGTCATTCGTGCAAGCTAAGGTAGAAACATTTTTTGTGCATTTTTATTTAATAAATTCGTGTTTTTCGTCTGCTTTGTCTCTTTTTCGTGTTATTTGTGTGGCGTTTGTGTGAAGTAGTGAAATTATGGTTTTTGGCCGACGCTGCACGGCGCATTTTGCTAAATACATTTCTGCCACAATTCCACTTTATAGGCTCGCACACATCAAATAGTACACATTGTTTTCTATGCACATAACATACATGTAATTATTCTTTTGTACGTTTTCCGTTTGTATCAGTGAAAAATAAAACTTTTGTGCACCGCAACAGCAACAAAATCAATGAAGTGACGAAAGGGAAGCAATGGCGAATCGAAAAATCAAAAAGGGAGTAAATATGGTAGACGCCAATTTGTTGATTGTGCTATAAAAACAGCCACGCGCCAAGAATGTTGAAATAGTGGACAAACATTATCAAAAAGGATTTGAAAGTTAGCGCAGTACACAGTGGCATGAAAAATGGCCATTGGAGGGGGAGTGCTACCACCGGTGATGCCTCCGAAAGTGTCTATTGATTTTTCGGAGGCCGTGAAAGACTACGCGGCATCGCCTCAGGTGCCACAATGAATGAGATAAGCAAGCAGTATATAAAACTCATCAAACTTGAAATTAATAATAGTTATTGCTTTGTTATACAGTAGACCAGTAATGTTGAAAATAACCGCCAGAAGTATTATAAATATAATTCGTTTATTGATGGAATAATATTGTAATAATAGGCCCCCCAACGGAATCGAATTGCACGACATAATAAAAAATATCCTTCTCGATACTCAACATCGTTTTCACCGGAAACTGATATAACTCTGGAATTTTTGCAACCGCACAGACCACATTCCCTTTGAATTTGTAGATGGGGTATATGCGCCGAGAAAGGGAAGCAGCGTTAGAAGCAATAGAAACTGAAGAAGAAGAGTATATACCAGAAGAAGGAGGTATTGTAAATTTTGAATATAAAACCAATGCTGTTACGTATTGAAAAAATGGGAAGAAAGGACGACTTGCGTTGAATACCGTCCAGCAAAAGTTTCGCAAATGTTGAAGTCATATTGTGACATAGCAACGATTTGTACATAATATACTATATATAATATTTGTACCTAATATACTAACAAATAGTATTATTAGATTATTTTGTTTTCTAGGTGGGAATGATTTAGACGTCCGCAGCGATGGACATTACAAGCTAACACAGACATTGGTTTAGAAAATTTTAAAGCGAGCTTAGAGCGCTTATAAAATAGTTTCAAGAAAAATAAATAAATTTATTACCCGATCATACGGTACGGAGTTCAGTTGAAGGAAATTGCCTCAAACTTTCATTAATAGCGCAAAAAATCAAAATACCTCCAATGCTGATGATAGTGGTTTTAATCTTGAGCCACGTTCCGGCCGCACTTTAGCTGTGCAGGGAACAAAACTGTTACAGCAGTTGCGCAGTCTATATCCGCAACTATACATAGTTATACCATTCTTCCAGCAATATCAGCTTCCGGAAAACAGCAAAGTGGAAATTTCGGTCCAAGCGTATCTCGTTTCGACCTTGGAATGTTCATTTAACAGCATCCACATCTCGAAAATAACCAAAAGAAATATTTCAGCAATGATTAACCGATGTTGAACTCTTGGACATTACAAACCAGTATACCATCCAACAAACATGTGCACATATTAACAATCCCGAAGAAAATTACATCAATGATACAACCTCTTGATACAACCTCTTGATGTAAATGGTTTCCACATATGGAAAAACTTTGTAAGCAAATTTTTTTAACCTTGTACTAATGTATGGTTACGATTTTATGTTACATGAACTCAATAATATTATAAAATTACAATCTCGTATTCATAATCAACTTTCGGCGCCAAAATATCACGACGTATTTACGCTTGGTATAAAAGCGGATACATTGACCAAACACCGAATGAATTTGAAAATCCAGTAACTTTTGCTTTCACACAGCAAGAGTTTCATCACCATGCAGAATAATTCATATTTAATGGATGATTTTGTTATATTATTATTAACTCTAATGCAATAGTATATTGTATAACAAGAGAAGAAAACGAGTTATTGCAATACGAAAGTGAAATTTGAAGCCTGAGCATAGCGACGAAAAATCCATTTTGCCCAGTCAGATTGTTTTTCCACAGAAAAAAAAATTGCCTAGTACACATGATATAAATATTTACAGGTATGTTCTAACCAATCAACGTGCCGCCATGTTTTATTTTTTTGACGTAATTCCCAGTTAAGTAAAACTATATTTTCTGTAAAATCTTTGTTTTGTGCTAAAATCTGTATTTTGCGTTTAAAAACTGTATTTGTAATAAATCTACATTTTGTGCCTAAGCAGCTTTTACATTAACTTAAATTATGCCGAACTATTGTGCAGTGAAAAACTGTTTTTCGAAAAATTAAAGTGGAACTACCACTACGATTTTTTTTTGTTTTCCGAAAAATAAAACTATTTCCGATTTATGGAATAAATCCGCTGGGAAAAAAACATCAATATGCATTATTACGAAAGGATTTGCTGGTTACATTTTATATAAAACGATTGGAGTCTTAAAGGCAAACATTTAAATTTGCCGATCGTGAAAAGGAGACTAGACCCTAGTGCTGAGGCCCTAGTCTCGAACACATAAATGCTGTCGCAATATTGTGAAATTTGGCAATATTGAGAATTTCGTATCCTGCAACACCTAAGTGGTGTATAATGGTACACAATATTGTGAATCCGGCTATAACAATGTAGTTACTGCCGAAACCACAAAAATGAATTTATTTTTGAGTTTGTTTGGCGCTTATAACCGAAGTTTTGTTTTAAATTTGGCAGTTTTAAAGGAATCTACTCGTACTACAAAACACTTTTTAATCTACTACAATTTTCTAGTTAAGAAATATAATTTACACTTGTGTACGAGAACGCCATTTTCACGTAAAATTGTGTAGCACTTTTGTCCAATTGGCATAATCGTCAATAAACAATTATGTGCCCGGAAATAGCCGCCCCAGTACCACCAAATGTTTACTTACCCGAGGACGTAACGATTAAGCAGAAACCAACTTCAGGCAAAAACGAGCAGAAAAAAGGATTTGTGCCAAAATAGTCCAAAATGCCATTGAAGAATTCGATTTAAGGTTGGTTTACTTACCTAAATGTTTACATTTATAAAATTGTCGATATTCTAAAATATTTTTAATTTATTCTAGTAAATCGTTGGAGACTGGTTCAGCACCACCTAATGACGTAACTGACCAAACAAGTAACTTTTCAAAATCTGTTCAAACTCAGACAGAGTAAATTAATAATTCATATATAATTAAATCGTATATCTTTATAATTGTGTTTTATTTTAGAGTTGATTTCGAATGTGCCAAAGAACTTCAAATTATGAATATGGAACAGAAAATAGGCGCCCTTCGGAAGCAAAACGGGAAAAAATGAAAAAGGCAATGGAACAAACAGTTTGGCCAGCTGAAAAAATCAAACAAAATTATTTTCACTAGCGGACAAATTAAAAAATTAAGGAATCCGAAAGCGAAAATAAAGTGTCATTTGATGATATATCATCATCTATCTGCCTATCATGCCGCTTGTCCCCACGCATATCAGTACTTATATAAAAAAAGTTATCCGCTACCGGGACCATAGGCAACTTAGTGACAAGGAAAGGATATATGTGTTATCGTTAAGTGAAATGACGATAATATCCCAGTATGAATATAATAAAGCCAACGATGCGATGTTAAAGCCATCTAACTATGTGTCAGATGGCTAGTAGGCAAATGGAAACAGCCTATTTTATTATGACTGTAGAATATCAACCGGAATTTTGATGGAGATTACAAAAAGCTGCATGAATCTCAATCAAGGCTTATGGCCTGAGACGTGGTTTCAAAATCTGGCTGATGAAACACATAATAATTTCATATTTGCTGATGTTCCACAGGGTTTATCTACAACAACAAAAATATAAATTGTGCACCAATAAAAGAGTTACTTCAAACAACTTCATCATCGGATGTTAACATCATATATAAAATCAAAGAAGCTCATCTAAATGTAAAAAACGCTTGTCGACAAAAAGTGAAACTGGGTAGTTTCACTAGGGTTTTGCAAATCCGAAAATGCTCGAATTTGTGCAGATTTCATCAAACTAGTAAATGATTGGTTTCATGTTTTTAATTCCAAGCTACCGTCAATTGATTCCAGTGGGCGGTATGAAAACCAACGGATTATCACTAGAAACACAGAATCAAATGAGTGATTTTTTATCTAAAATATTTGCCCCGATAAAAAGATCTCTGCTTCCTTTCCAAAAGGGTATTTTGATTATCAATTCATCGCTACCACAGGTTGTTGTATGCACATCTCAAAGAAAGATATGGTTTTGATACATCATGACTTACCGACTGAACCAAGACGTGTTGGAATTTTTTTTCAGTGTTACCCGTGCCAAAGGTGGATTACATGATCATCCCAATGCTTTGGAATTTAACAGATGTTTGTTTTATGTTTTTAGGAAGAAATGAAACAATACTACATACTACCTAAAGCAGCAATGTGCAAGAAGACGAAACGGAAATATTAAGATTACCAATGTTAACGAACCTGTGATAAGTGAATGGCTGCATAACGGTATTACAATTGATTACGAAAATGAGGAAGAATATTTAAACGACTTTGGAGAATCTGGCAGGTTATCTTATAAAAAAGCTTGAACTCAACAACGGGCAAAAAACCTCACAACAGACCAAGCAGAGTTCATGTACGTGCGGGTTGATGAAGTTTCCGAGGGAGGTCTATGTCTTGGGCTCACTTCATGGAAAATATAATTAATTTGTATAATGACTGACTATTTAATAAATCATTTAAAACATTGTGATAAATATAATATTAATGTACCTGAAAACGTTAGACAATTATTTTTTAGATGTAGATTATATTTTAGGATTAAAAATTTAAATAAATCTTTAATAAACGAAAAAAACCAACGAAAGAAAAGAAAAACTATAAATTAAAAATAATTATTTCTTTTAATTATTTCGATTCCCAAAAACCAAATGGCACAAAAAATATCCAAATTATTGTTCTATAACTCGAAATGACGTCACGAACCACGTGGTCTCAGTTGTCAAACATACCTTGTTATATTTATATCATGAGTAGTATACATATCTATATGTTCTCAAAGTTTCATAATTTTGTGAATTTCAGGGTTCGGGATCCCCCCTTTTTCTAATAAAACTCGAATTCTAAAATAAAAGTTGTGAATATTTTTATTTAGACCCTTTCTGGTGTAACTTCCTTTAAATCAAAAAAAATTCTCCACTCCTAACCGGTGTGAAGTTTTTAACACTTTTTTTAACACATTTTACGCAAGTGTACCTACATTTGTTTGACAGTGTAGTACAAGTTATTAAGCCGCATCCACACGAGGTGTGAAATGTAAACTTATTCGCGTATTCGCGTATTCGCTTAATTGGCGAATGTAGACGGTTAAGCGGGAAGTGTACATTTATCACATCTCGGTACACACGTATCGTTAAATGTTCATTGATCACATGTAGGCGAATGTTAATAAACATTTCTATACTGATAGAAATTTTTAGTACATATATCGTAAAATCATATTTTTCATTTAATTTCAAATTGAACAAATTTGTTGTTTTTAAAATTTTTTCAAGTTCTTCGGTTTATTCAAAATTGAAAATGGATATAAATAGCGACGACGAGATTGATTTGGCCAGTGCAATATTAATAAATGCTGTGAGTGCTATGATGTTATTAAACAGAAATAAAAATAAAATAATTAAGAAAAGGAGATGGTGGATGATATCCCTAAATAAAAGCAGGAAAAGGTAAATTAAACTTAAATTCATAATTTTGCACATACACATGTATTTAGGTAAATTATGTGAACTCAATGTTTAATGATTACAATTTATAACTATTACATTTTTTAATCAATTTCATTTTGTGTTTCAGATATAATGGTGCAAATATGCTAGCCGATTTAAAAAAGGAGCCGTCTGTAAAATTCGAAAATTTTTGCGGAATGTCGGCCATTGATTTCGAATGTTTACTGGCTAAAATAAGGCATCGTATTTCGAAAACTGATACAAATATGAGGAAATGTATACCGGTTCAGGAGAGGCTAGCTGTTACACTCAGGTTCTTGGTGACAGGAGACAGTTATAAAAGTTTATCCTTTTTATTTAAAATTTCACCGCAGCTGATTTCTAAAATTATTTAAGAAGTTAGTAAGGCGTTAAACGACGCGCTACATGATGAGGCAAAGGTAAAACACATTTTAATAAAATAATTTTATATACTTTATTTTGTAACTATGGTTCATATTATAATATTGTAGAGGGGCGCGTTTCTATATTCATGTCTGCTCCTACCTTATCAAAATAAAAAAAATCACGATATTTCATTTTAAATTAAACCTAATTAAATTCGAATAAAAGATATCGCACAAAGGCGCATAATTTACGTATTATTGTAGCTCGATTGATTCTTCCTGAAAATTGAACTCTATAATGTCAGATGTTTGAAAATAATAATCTAAAGCAGTTTGGTTTGTTCCCTGTTGTAAAGACGTTGATTGATCTTGAGGGATCGGGTCACTAATCGCAACTATGTGTTTGGATTCCGTTTGATTTCGGTTTGAAACTGATGACGGATTAGAGTTAGCGGAAGAAAGTTGTGGGACTTGAACATAGGAATTAGTAGATGGGTTTTGAATTTGAGCAGGCCTGGGATTATTCGATATAAATGACTGGGAAGGTTGCGAGCTTGTACTTTTTTGATAATTTAAATTTTGTGTTATTTGTGAAATAGAATTTAACTGTCGATAACTTGGGGTAATGCCTTGAGATAATGTTTTATGGTAAGGTTGGGGACTTGCGGTACATGTTCGCGTTAAAATTGAATTTAGGAGAGGTTGGGTATTTGGAGTACATGGGCGTGAATTTATATTTGATGTTGGCGAAGTTTGTGAAACGGATTGAAATAGAGGACTTGGAGTACTTCGTCGAGATATAATTGATTGGGAGAGTTGGGGACTTGGAGTAAATGAGGGAGAGTTAGAGTCCGATGATAGCTGCATTAGATCCATTTCCTGTATCTCGGCCTCAAACATCAAGTTGTTAATTTTATTTGTAAGGATGGCCCTGTTCCTTTTTGACAAAGCACGCAGCTTTGTGGCAAGTAATTCTCCATATAAGGAGCACTCATCAGGAGGTGGTCGAGAATGCCTCTGTTTAATTATTTGCAACGCATCGGTGGCTTCTTTTATATTATTTTGTAGGTTTGCGTCTATTGAAGATGTGCGCATCTTCTTTGGTGGTGTTACCTTTGAAGATCGAAACACCTTGTTTACTAATTCATTTTCCATCAGAACGGATTGTTCTTCTGAAGCCTCACAAACTTCGTCTTCTATTGGATATGTGACATTCAAAAAAAAAAAAAATTGTTATTACTAATACTAATAGTTTTTAAGTTATTGTTTTCCAATATGTCAATATTTAATATTATTTCAGCTCCCAAAAACCCAAGCAGAATGGCAACATATTTCGGACGAGTTCGAAGAGATATGGAATTTTCCACTTTGCGTGGGAGCACTAGATGGAAAGCATATAGTTATGCAATTTCCGATTAACAGTGGCACCGAATACTATAATTACAAACATTCATTTAGTATTGTTCTAATGGCATTGGTAGATGCTAATTATTGCTTTATGTTCGCAGATGTAGGGTGTCAGGGTAGAGTCAGTGATGGAGGTGTCTTTCGGAACACAACACTATATTATAAAATTAAGGAAGAGCAGTTAAGTTTACCACTCGATCAGCCACTTCCAGGAAGACACATACCGGTGCCTTATTTATTCGTTACAGATGATGCGTTCCCTCTCAGCACCAAAATTCAAAAACCATATACAGGTATGCATCCTAAAGGAAGCACGCAAAGGATATATAATTACAGGCTAAGCAGAGCACGTAGAGTGGTCGAAAATGCATTTGGCATTATGGCCTCTGTATTCCGAGTTTTGAGGGCACCAATGCTACTGCAACCAGAAAAAGTTGCCTCAGTGACAATGACATGCGTATTGTTACATAATTTTCTTCGAAGAAATAGAATGTCACGCCAAGTGTATTCTCCAGCTGGTTCGTTTAACTCAGAAGACGGTCAAACGTTTACACCGGGATCTTGGCGACAAGCTAACATCTTTCATCACTTTACAGAAAGTTGGTAGGAAAACTTCTGTAGATGCACAAACTATCCGGCAAGAATTCGCCAATTATTTCGAGACAAACGGTCAAACTAAATGGCAAAATGAATTGAATTAAATTAAAAAAAATTGTATTATTTAAGTTAATAAAATGACAAAAACATTAATACACGCTTACCTCTGTATTTATTGTCGGCTTTATAGTTCCGGTTTTCCTTATAAAGCTGTCCATTCTATCAAAGGCGAACCATGATGGCTTAAACACCTCGTCAATATTACAACCGGAAACAATAGAATCTATGACCTTCCTCCGTAGTGCTCTATAGGTTCCCATTAGAGAATCTTTTTTTTCTTTAAAATAGCGATTGGTTGGTCGATGCTAAATTCCGGTTTTAAACGTAACCAAGCATCGTTTACGTCATTTCGGTTTTTGTGTTTAGGATTGCTTGGATTCCAAATTTCTGGATATTGTTGGTAAATATTTAAAAATTCAAATACTTGGTCGTTAGTCCAATCTAAACTCACCATTTTAACTCTGGAATATTTATTGTATCAGCCACAAAAGTTTTGAGACCAAAACTGGCGAAATTTAGTTACAATTTAGAAGTGTTAGTTAATTTAATAATTAGTTATAATTATAATTAGTTATAGTTATAATAATTAGTTAATTTAATGTTAATCTAGAATAAAACGCAGCTATTCACATCAAAATATAACCACAAATGTTATATGAAAATAGCGCCATATTTTTATCTAATTTTGACGTTTTTATTTCCTATGTATGTACGAGTATATGTGAAATTTGATGAAATCTATTGTTAAATTCTTTCGTTCCAAAAAAAATCGATGTTTTTATTTGCCAAAGAATAAGGAAAAAAAAATAAAAATAAAAAAGTGAGGTTATGTTTACTCATTTTACAGCATTTTGCATATTGTATTGTGAAATCTTTACCATAAAAAGATAAAAATTAAGATTAAAATGCAAGTATTCGCATCAAAATATAACCACAAATGATTTATGATAATAGCGGCTTAGTTTTGTTTACCTAATTTTGACGTTTACATTTCTACGTATTTGTGAAATTTTTATGAAATCTGATTTAAAAAGATTTAAAAAATTTGTGTATATTCGGAAGGGATTTGTGTATATTCGACCAAACCCATAATAATATTCGACCAAACTCATAATGAAAATTGGCATTTAACATTACTTTTGAAATCAATTATATTTTACGTTTTAAGAATTTTCAGATATTATTTCTCTAAAAAAATGCAAAGTTCAATAAATAACATTTCCATTAAAAAAAATTCTAAAGATAAATGCACTAACATTTCAAATTATATTTGTTAACATTTTGTCGCTTCGTGTGGATGGGACACAAATCCATCGATTGTTTCCTTTGATGTGTGTCGTTTACCGCCTGTTTGACGAACAAAAGCAATTGAAAATATTCAGTTACATTCGTCATGCGAAAACCATCCACACGACGTGTACATTCGCTAAATGCGCGCATAAGTGTACATTTCACACCTCGTGTGGATGCGGCTTTAAACAAAATTTTTAACGCTTCTTTTAAACACATTTTTTAGCACATTTCACGAATGTGTACAATTGTTTGATAGTGTCCCCAGTAACCACATGTCACAAAAAATCGACAAAAAAATGACATTCATTTGTGATTTGTCGACCAAATCGTTTAAAAATTTGTCAATTTTTTGTGAATAATTTGTCGACAAACGGTACCCTGAAATCACCAAACTGTCACTTTTTTGCATGACAATTTTGTCGATCAATTCGTCGAATATTTGTGGATAATTTGTGGAATATTTTGTGAAAAATTTATTGATTTTCTTTCTTTTAATCCACATTTTTTCCATAATAAAATGACAAATTTTACGACAAAATTGTGAAAAGTTTTGTTTAAAAAGTTGTCAAATATTGGATAACATTTTTGTTACAAATTGATGAAAAATTTGTGAAATATGGATAACATTTTTGTGTGTAATTATTTGATACTTTGAGACAAAATTTGCGGAAAAATGGTCGCAAAATTTTTGTGATTTGGGTCAAATATTTTTTTTAAATATTTATTTTAAATAAAAAATCAACAGCTTTTGAATTTAAAAAATTTATTCATTATAAGACTGATGGCCCGAAATGCGATTGTTTCAATTTCCCAATTTATTAATTAATCTTTTTACTGCCTTTTGTACGCTTTCTCGTCCGCAACACTCGCTTAAAAATTAAGAAAAAACAAATATAACTGATAAAAACACAAAGAAAAAATAACCAAATCGCAAAAGATTGAACTTAACTTTACTTAGAGCACAAATTTAAGTTTACTTAATGAAATGAAAGCAAAATTCAAACTAAAAATTTCAACAATTCTTCGAGAAAATCATATACGAAATAATAGGACAAAGTATATAATACTCTCTTTCTCTCCTATTGTTCTATCATTACCAAAATAAAATAATACGTGTTTTATTGTTGTAGTACAACGGTAATTACCACAAATGCCAAAATTTTGTTTTAGTGGCGAATTTAGATTTCATTATGAGTTTAAATTATTATTAATTTACCTAAACATGCTGCATTTAGGTAAATTAATAATAATTTAAACAACAATTACTTTACTGAAATTTGATTAATTTGGGAATGAGGCGTATTCAACGATTCTTCCATTAACATTTTTCCCGAGTAACCAAAATATGTGATCACCATGCAGTCCGACCAATTTATGACAAAAACGTTTGTCCTTTTTATCACACACAAATGTCGACAAATTTTTCACAAAAAATTGTTGAAAATTTGTCGAAAAATAATTTTTACCTATAGTTAGTCATTCTACTCACAAATTTTTAACCCAAATAAGTGGACATTTTGTTGAATTGATTTTATTGACAAATTTTTCACCCAAAATTGTTGAAATTTTGTCAATCAAGTGATTATTTCGTAAAACTCAAATTGTTGATGACAAATTATTAACAAAAAAATGTGGACATTTTGTCGAACTATTTTGTTGACCTAAAATTGTTGAAATTTTATCGATACGTGATTATTTCGTTAGTACAAATTTTTAATCGCTTATTCAACACAAACAAAAATGTTAATGGAAGAATCGTTGAATACGCCTAATTCACAAATTAATCAAATTTCAGTAAAGTAATTGTTGTTTAAATTATTATTAATTTACCTAAACGCAGCATGTTTAGGTAAATTAATAATAATTTAAACTCATAATGAAATCTCGTCAAATATTACAATAGTAAAAGTGCATCGTTTAATTTCGCCACTAAAACAAAATTTTGGCCTTTGTGGTAATTACCGTTGTACAGTTGTACTACAACAATAAAACACGTATTATTATATTTTGGTAATGATAGAACAATAGGAGAGAAAGAGAGTATTATATACTTTGTCCTATTATTTCGTATATGATTTTCTCGAAGAATTGTTGAAATTTTTAGTTTGAATGTTGCTTTCATTTCATTAAGTAAACTTAAATTTGTGCTCTAAGTAAAGTTAAGTTCAATCTTTTGCGATTTGGTTATATTTTCTTTGTGTTTTTATCAGTTATATTTGTTTTTTCTTAATTTTTAAGTGAGTGGTATTTTGTGAAATTTATCAACCAATTTTAATAATGTAAGTTCTGATTATATTAATTAATGTTAATTATCAAAGATTTTTTATAAGATAAGACCAATTACTAATTAATTAGGATGAAATTAGTAATTTTATTAATACTTAATCTATAAAACAAAACACTAACTTATACATTTATTGTTTTTTGCAAAAGATTAAAATTAGAAGTTTTCCGGCTAAACCAAAAAATACAAATCTTACAGCAAACAATAACAGAATTGCCAGTAAATATTACCTGCATATTATCAAATAAATCAGACGACGAAATACCAAATGATGACAGCGATATATCTTTGCCTGTTAGTAATAAGGAGATATTTAAATAGTACAGTGCAGATGTGGGCATGATGACGTTGCAAAATTATTGGTAAATATTCTATTTATTAGCATTAGTTTTGTAAAACTAATAATAAATTCGGTAATTTTCAGACGAGGAAGCTTTCAACATGCGGACGAGAAAGCGTACAAAAGGCAGTAAAAAGATTAATTAATAAATTGGGAAATTGAAATAATCGCATTTCGGGCCATCAATCTTATAATGAATAAATTTTTTAAATTCAAAAGCTGTTGATTTTTTATTTAAAATAAATATTTAAAAAAATATTTGACCCAAATCACAAAAATTTCACGACCATTTTTCCGCAAATTTTGTCGCAAAGTATCAAATAATTACACACAAAAATGTTATCCAGATTTCACAAATTATTCATCAATTTGTCACAAAAATGTTATTCAATATTTGACAATTTTTTAAACAAAACTTTTCACAATTTTGTCGTAAAATTTGTCATTTTATTATGGAAAAAATGTGGATTAAAAGAAAGAAAAAACAATTAATTTTTCAAAAAATATTCCACAAATTATCCACAAATATTCGACGAATTGATCGACAAAATTGTCATGCAGAAAAGTGACAGTTTGGTGATTTCAGGGTACCGTTTGTCGACAAATTATTCACAAAAAATTGACAAATTTTTAAACGATTTGGTCGACAAATCACAAATGAATGTCAACTTTTTGTCGATTTTTTGTGACATGTGGTTACTGGGGAAGTTTGTGTTGATTAAGCTATTAAAAATTTGTACTAACGAAATAATCACGTATCGATAAAATTTCAACAATTTTAGGTCAACAAAATAGTTCGACAAAATGTCTACATTTTTTTATTAATAATTTGTCATCAACAATTTGAGTTTTACGAAATAATCACTTGATTGACAAAATTTCAACAATTTTGGGTGAAAAATTTGTCAATAAAATCAATTCAACAAAATGTCTACTTTTTTGGGTTAAAAATTTGTGGGTAGAATCACTAACTATAGGTAAAAATTATTTTTCGACAAATTTTCAACAATTTTTTGTGAAAAATTTGTCGACATTTGTGTGTGATAAAAAGGACAAACGTTTTGGTCATAAATTGGTCGGACCGCATGGTGATCACATATTTTGGTTACTCGGGGTAATTCAAGAAAAAATTAATGGTATATAAGAAACAAGATCCTACCATAAGCCAAATAACTAAATCATTAGAAAATCATGATTCTACACTTTGCTAAATAACACAAATCTCAGAGATTCGCATAGGCACTATATAGAATAGAAAGAGGATACATTAGGCTTTCCAAATCTGTATGTGTTACTCTATAATTTAGGGTTGGGCTTTGATGACAAATTTTCAAATATTACCAAAAGATATATTCAAATATTAGATGATAAAATACAAACCGATAAGGAAATAAACAAATTCTACAATGAAAATTTTTTGCAATTCACGATAAAACGCTATATGGCATATTTACCGTTTTGGGGAATTTGTTATGCAACAAAATTGGAAATCTCTGGACGACTATCTAATGCAAGCGTAGAGAGTTGGTTTTCAATAGTGAAAAACCACTACGACTTGGTAGATTTGTAAATATATTAAGAGATAAAACCGCAAAATTGGAAAAAATAATACAGTTATCGGAACCAAATGAACCTAAATTATTAAAAAGAAAAGTGATTGCCAATCCTAATACTGATGACCCCGACAGTGGTATACACGAAGAAATGTGGAATAAAAAATTTAAAATGCAGAATTCACTCAAACATTTTTTAAAACGAGTTTTCACTCGTTTGTTTTTTGTTTTCTGTAATATTAAAACTAAAATAATTTGGTTAGCGTTAAGTGTTGGAGCTTAACAACAAGATTCAAAAGAAATTCGAGCACGGTTTGGCCAATCCGACAATGTTATTAATGTTGTTTTATGTTATACTCGTATATTATGAATCCACTGGAAGCATTACTACATATATTATATAGTGCATATGGATGTGTATAATTTAAAATTAATAAACATTTCAGTTTGGTGGCTTTCTTGTTGTCGCCTATTCACCAAAAAATACATTTAATTGCTGTTATATTGGCAAACAGACTTGTGTCAAATGGCATAATTTGACGGACCATTTTTCTATTTTCCATTATTCTATGTTTTTTTCGATGTTCGTTAACGTTTTTTTATCAGAATAGGAATTTGACAAAAAACAAACGTTCACGTTAAGGAACATCACGTTACCCATCACGTTTTTTTTACTTTTATTCAGAATACAGCTGCAGAACTTATAACCACAACGAAAGCTATAAATTTAGATGCTACATGTCCAATATCATTTATTTTAGAACAAGTACTTACATCTCCATTAACCGAAACAAGAAACTGCTTTAAATGTAATCCTACACCTAATTTAAGGCCAACATTTTATTTTCCCCTTGAAAATGTTTTTCAATTCAATCAGTTGTCACTCACTAATTTGCAAACCTCAATAAATTTCGGGAGCTCAAATTGCCCGATATGCAAAGGATGTAGAATGAAACATTATTTTTCAAATTACGGTATTGTTATTGTCGATGTCAAACCAAATAATAATATTTATAACATTAAAATAAGGGATATTAGTCAACAAGTTACCTTATAAACTGATAAATTTCAATTAAAAGGAATAATACATTTTGAACAGCTGAATGTAAAAAATATGCCTGGCCACTTTCGTTCTTACATCAAGCGATTTAATAATACGTGGGAACTGCATGATGATATGCTGCAATTTCCAATGGAAGTAAATTCGGCAACAAAGATAAATCCGGCAATATTGATTTACTCCAAATATTAAATAAAATCAGGTGCCTCTCATTACTAATCAGCAATTATTGATTATTAACAGCCGGTCGAGATACTGCTAATAACTTACCAGCGATATAGTAAACTTTAGTACTAAAATAGTATTTTCATAAACATCTTTCGAATCATATACGGTTTCTGTAAGAGCCAATCCCTCCAAGATCACAGCCTTATCGTGGCGGAGTGGTTTGCGTATAGTAAAGAAGGAATTGGCAATACCAGTCAGGGCCACCCATACTGGAATGGCAACTCTGGAGCTATCTGACAAATCGTGGTCACATTATCATTCGTACGTGTTTAAATTTTCGATAATGTTCGAATTTCGCTAGTGTCATAATAGCTCAACCCTAAATTATAGAATAACACATACAGATTTGGAAAGCCTAATGTATCCTCTTTCTATCCTATATGGTGCCTATGTGAGCCAATCTCTGAGATTTGTATTATTTAGCAAAGTGTAGAATCATGATTTTCTAATGATTTTGTTATTTGGCTTATGGTAGGATCTTGTTTCTCATATATTAGTTTTTTCTTGAATTATACTATCAAACAATTGTTCACTTTCGTGTGTTAAAAAATGTGTTAAAAAGAAGCGTTAAAAATTTTGTTTAATAACTTGTATTACACTGCCAAACAAATGTAGGTACACTTGCGTAAAATGTGTTAAAAAAAAGTGTTAAAAACTTCACACCGGTCCACTCCTAATTAAGGGAGAGCGATGATTGAGGCATTAGTATTATACGTTTTCTTGCATTAATTTATTATTTTGTGTCAAATAATCTCCGGTAATTCGACTACAGAAAAGCGAATTAGTCACCTTTAGAAAGCTTTTAAAGTTTTTCAAATATTGAGGAAACCTCTGTGCGCTAATAATTCCTCGAACGTTTAAAATTTACTCAATATCCGATTAAAAACCGATTACAGTAAATAATCATCCAGTTATAAGAAACAATAAAACATTTAAGATGCAATTATTCAATGAATCATTTAACTCTGCTGCATCATCATTACATTCAAAGTAAATGTTTTGTATTACTTTCACCCGTTTTGTTTTTTATTAAAAGCACAGCAACAACAAAACACATAACTTCTTCCTTTAATTCTCAACACCATCCTTGCGTATTTTTTTTTTTTCTTTTCTTTTACTAAACGAAAGTGAAACTATGTACGAGTACATAGAGCAGAATAAAAAAGAAAACGAAAAAAAAATCCACCAGCAACAAGCAGCAACAAGAGTGTTTATGAAGTGAATTTATAATGAATTTTCTACTGCTTCGTGTTGTTCTTGTAAGCAAATTTTTTTTTTTTTTATGTACTTTCATAATTTTTTTATATTTTCTTCCAGAAAAAAAAAAAAACTAAAAGTTGTATTTTTTATTATTGTGAACGCGAAAATTTATAAAAAATAAAAATGAAAACTAAGAATTTCTATGAAAAAAATGAAAATCGTTCATTCATTTTCCATTTCATTCATTTTAATTGAAAGTGTAAAAAAAAAATTTTTACTAAACGGAAAAATTATCTTATTTGTATTGCGTTTAAAGGATTTTCCCGTTTTTCATTCACTTGTTTTTTACTTTTCATTGAGAGAGATTTTCTTTTATTTTTCATTCTAAGTTGAAAATTGAATAGAAATTATACAAAAAAAAAAAGAAAAGTGAAATTAATGTCATTATAAATTATAATGCAAAGTGGTTTAAGGAAATTAAAGATTACAACAAAAAAAAAATAAAAAACTAAAGATTAATGTTGCTAATTAAGATTGTCGTTTAGTTCTCGTTCATTGTTTCATTTGTTTTTGTTGTTTTTAGTATCGCATTTAGATTTTTTATTATTGTCACATATTTTTGCTAAAGTTTTTCCGAGGTATTGAGCAAATGTCTAAAGGTAATTCAGTGGTCATCCTAAAGTGAATATCAGAAATTGGTGTAAGATAATGATGTTTACCATATAAATATGACGCATTCTTAATGAACGGAAGTTACGTAAAACACGTCTATAACAGCTCTAATTAAATGTCTTGAAACCAAGTGAAAAAATCGTTTGAATAGATCCGATTGAGGTCTATAAGGGCTCAAACGAAAGGTTTTGAACTCTAATTTCCTAACATATGTACATATGTGACAAAACTGGATTCTTTAGCACAAAAGTTTTCTTCAATGTTTAAGCTTTTTTCATTTTTTTAAAGACTTTTCCCTTGAGAAGTTTGGATTAAAATTACATTTTTCAAATATTGGACCCTAATGATTGGTTGCAAACTAAGGGATATAAGTTTACATACCATATGTTTGTACATAAATACTGCAGTCCTAAAGCATTTTCATCACTTGAAAACCTTTTGAGAAATAGATAAAGCACTGTTAAATATTTTCTAGAGAAAGCGGTTTGCCATTTAAGATCTTCCTCATTATAATCAAAGGTTGTTATAACATACTTGAACTTTATTTTAGACCACTCAAACAATTTTTGTGATATGAAAATGGCTTCCGTTGGTTCTAAGATCTTTTGAATAGAATACACCGCAGCCGTATCATGTTTCGTGCTATCAAAGAAAAATATCGGTCTTTTGTGCGTTACCGCTGAATTTTGCATATAGTAATAAACTATTGCAAATTTGTGCAGTGCTCGTTGTTAAAATGGAACGCTTATGATGCGTCTTTAACAACTATTTATAGTTTTCAGAAAAATCCAGAGCAATCAACACTTTGTCCTGTTTCAAATCCTTTTTAATATTTTCGAAAAACTGTGTTTGTTTTTTTGTGTTGACCTATCGTTTCCAGTCCATGCACTAATTTGAACTTCAAAAATTTTACTACTTTCATCTAATACATTTTGCAAATTTTTGGTAAAATTTGTTACGTTAGAGCACTTATTACATTCACCTAGAAAGCAGTTGTTATGAGATTTTTTCAAGAACAATCTTTTTAAACTAAGGCATGGTTTGAACTGGTGGTAAGTTTCATGATATCGGTGGAATCTAGGAGAAACTTACAATTTTCATGGATAGTGCAAACGCGTACAGAATGAGTCCCACTGGCACCTGCGAGAATAACAATATTTTGGTCGCAGTTGAGCAAACTTACAGATGACTTACAGTCATGTCTTCATCATTTTTGACAGATACAACATCTTTCACGCCAGGCACGATTCTGCTATTATTTTGTTAGAAATCGATAACTTTTTTGCACTGAAACGTTCTTAAAAGCTGTACCTTTCTTTGCCGTTGTATCGGTTAATAAGCCTTCAGAGGCTTTTAACTTTTTTGCTTTTTTTGAAAATTTCTAGGTACAATTAATCTCATTAGGTAATTTAAGGACGGTCCATGTTTTTGGAGCGATTGTAAAGATGCGAAATGTTAAAAGGTCAGCCACTTCTAACATCGATATTTTGTGAAGGAAAGCTGTTGAAATATGGTCATTAAGTTATTCATAGCATAATCAAAAGATTGTGATAAATCACTGCCTGCCAAGTGCAAAGGAAGTCAACATATGCTATTTGGCACAATTTAGCACAAGTAGGGAGATTGGGAAATGAATCACGTAAGCTCTTGGATAATGGTCTCAAATTATTTCCCTTATGACCGGAAAGACCGTAAAGATTGCTGCATCTATCAGAATGATGAATACTGTTGGAGGACATATTCAAAATATTAATGATTGATCATATTTCTCGAATTTTAATGGTAGACAGTTAAAAAGACTGGTCGATAGTCTCGAAAAAATACTGATTAATAGTCTTGCAAATGGTTGCTTAACAAGAAAGACTTACTAATTATAATGCTTTTCAGATACATTAAACCCTATTCGAACCAATTTGCTAGTGAACTGGCAGAAGCGATTTGGCGGACGTTATATTATACTACCAAATAGAAAAGATATAGAAAAGATGTAATAATTTTGTTCCAATTACTGAGAATACCCTAATATTTATTACTATACATTTCAGAACCTTAATTTGGGTCTAAAGTTTACCACTGCTGCTTTGGGCCGACCATTGTGGGTTTCAGCATTTGTCATAAAAAATTTTCAGAACTAAATGTTGTTACAATTGTAGTGATTGCTTTGCTTTGCAATACACTAATTCATCGGTTTTTAATATTACCGGTTTTATTAAACAAATCAGAAAGAAAAAATATATTTTCTAAATATAGTCCAGTTGGTAATCAGTTGTCATCAAATCAAGATTACAAATATATTATTAAATAATTATATGGTTCACAAAAATATAAAACAATAAAGTTTATGTTAATTGAAATTATAAAATACTATTTGTATTAACAAATAAATAATAAACAAAAACATTTTAATTGTAATAAATATTGTGAATAAAAATATAGAAAACATAAAATGAATTAAAAATAAAATTAATTAAAATTGTGCGTGCTTCTTTTATTTAAAATCATAAAATACGAGTACATAGAACACAAATAAAGAACTACCCCTATATTGATGACCACGATGTGGATCATCCGTTAAATAAGTCGGATGATCAAATTATAATCGTAAAAATTATGTATAGCTTAATGCTGAATCATACAAAATACTTCTGCTGTTTCTCACCCGCCACGGGACAATTGGATATGTACGATCGTACAATCAGTTACGATCGGAGTATCAAGGTTAAGTAATTTTTGGTAAACCATTACTGCCACGGAATAAACGGTAATTAATAATTACTACCATTACATTTAAATTATATATATATATATATATATATATATATATATATATATTTTTTTTTTTAATGATTTGATCTGAGGTAAATAATTTAACCTCGTTTTCAACAATACATATTCTAATAAAAAATTTTTTTAGTGTTACGAGTATTTAGTTTAGAATTTATTATTTTATAAGTATATAATTATAGACCTAGAGAAGGGTCATCATCCCGTAATAGATCTCCTGGTTATAATAACGGATACAGCCATTATCCAAATCATCGTTACCGATATCGACAGAATAGTAAAACGCGTTCTCAGAAGCAAGTTGAAAAATACCCTTTCTGCTTTTACCATAACAAATACAAGGATAACGCTCGAAGATGCGTAAAACCGTGTAGTTATCCCAATGATCCAAAAAAATAATTTCAACTACTAAAATAGCGGCTTCTAGTAGTTTAGATCAATGCCGCCGCTTATTCATTAAATGCAAAAATTTAAAAATGCATTTTTTAATTGATACGGGTGCAGACATCTCTGTTGTCCCGCGTAAATATTTTATAGATCATAAGATAAATAATGAATTTCACCTCATTGCGGCAAACGGCTCACATATTAAAACTTATGGGTCAAAATTACTTAAACTTGATTTAGGTCTACGGCTAACTTTTGTTCATGCCTTTACAGTAGCCGAAGTCAATCATCCCATAATAGGTGCTGACTTCCTATCAAATTTTAATTTACTAGTAGATTTAAAAAATAAAAGAGTATTGGATGGTAATACTATATTGCGAGTTAATGGTTTCGTAACTCATGTCGATACAATTACTCCAAGATTATTTTCTTTTTCTGACGAATTTGGTAATATAATTAAAGATTTTCCTGCGCTTATTTCACCACGAAATTTTAATTTACCAATAAAACATAATGTGGTTCATAATATACATACAACAGGACAACTTCCTTTTTCACGTCCTCGTCGGTTAGACAAAATAAAATTTGAAATAGCTAAATCGGAATTCCAGCATATGCTGGATTTAGGAATCTGTCAACCCTCTAGCTCACCCGTTAGTTCACCACTTCATCTGGTCAGAAAAAAAGATAACAATGATTGGAGGCCTTGTGGCGATTTTCGTCTACTAAACAATTGTACAATTCCTGACAGGTATCCATTGTCTCATTTGCATGACTTTACCATGAATTTAGATGGATGTACATATTTTTCAAAAATAGATTTAATACGCGCATACCATCATATACCTATTGCAGATGATGATATATATAAAACAGCCATAACTACACCTTTTGGAATGTTTGAGTTCAAGCGGATGCCTTTTGGCTTGCGTAACGCGGCTCAAACATTTCAAAGGTTTATGGATCGCGTTTTGAATAGTTTACAATTTGCATATGTATATATCGACGATATTTTAATCGCCAGTAAATCTAAAGCTGAACATATATCACATTTGAAACAGGTTTTTGAAAAGTTGAATGCTTACGATGTTAAAATAAAACCTACTAAATGTATTTTTTGCGCATCAGAACTCGATTTTCTTGGTCATAATATATCTGCTAAAGGAATCCTGCCAACCAAAGATAGAATATAGGCTATTCTAGCTCTGCCTGAACCGACATCAACAAAGCAGATACAAAAATTTCTTGGAATGATCAATTTTTATAATCGGTTTTTGCCAAATCTCGCTGATTGCCTTGCCACAATATATGCTCATCTCACCGTATTGATTAAACAAGGTAAACAAAAAAACAAGTTTAGTTGGCCAAGTGAATGCAAGAACGCTTTTGAAGAAGCTAAATTAAAACTAGCTTCAGCTACTTTATTATCTTTTCTAAACAACACCAAATATTGTATTGCCACAGATAGCTCTAATATTGCTATTGGTTCCGTACTTCAGCAATTTGACCAAGAACTCTCTGGCTGGAAGCCATTGGCATTTTATTCAAAAAAATTGCAACCCGCCGAGACACGTTATTCAGTTTTCAATCGTGAATTGCTCGGAATTTACCTATCTGTCAAACATTTTCGACATTTTGTGGAAGGACGCGATCTATTAATACTAACGGATCACAAACCCCTTACCACAGCGTTGAATTCGCAAACTGAGCGAAGTCCTCGTCAAACAAGGCATATGGAATTTATCGCCCAATTCTCAAGCAATATTCAGTACTTAGCAGGAAAATCAAACATTGTCGCAGATTATTTTTCCAGACCGGGAATTGATGATATTAATTCAATACATTTAACAGGATTTAATTTAAAAAAATTAGTTCAATGTCAACAAGACGACGACGAATTAAAACTATTACTAGATAGACCAAGGAAATCTTATTGGGTTTTGGAGAATAAAGACACTTTCGATGGTCAAATATACTGTGAAACATCTATTGGAAAAATACGTCCTTATATACCATTGCCAATGCGCAATGAAATTTTCGAAAATATTCACGGATTATCACACGTAGGAATTAAAGCAACTCGTAAGGCAATGGCTGAAAAATTTTTTTGGCCAAAACTTAATTTAGACGTTGGAAAATGGGCCAGATCCTGCTTAAATTGTCAAAGGTCTAAAATTCACAGGCATATAAAATCGCCTATTGGAAAATTTGAACTTCCAAATTGCAGATTTGAAAAAATGCATATGGATCTGGTAGGACCACTTCCTCCTTCTAAGGGATTCTGTTATCTATTGACGATAATAGATCGATTTACCAGATGACCGGAAGTTTGTAACAATTTTGAAAATTTTATGGGAATAACGTGAGCGTGGCGGAACACATTTGCTGGGTGAAATATCCCTGATTAAATTTTATGTTTTTTTGCTATTGAACATTTTCTCTATTTTTTTTTTTCAAATCATTATTTTGTTATTATTTCATAAACCATTTCCCCTAACCTTTCCAATAAATTGATTTTGCTTATCAATATGTGAGCGTGTATGAGAGTGCATAGCACAAAGCAGATTGATGATGAGAATAGATGTACCAGTGAGGAGGAGAGAAGTTGGAGATGGAATTTTTTTTTGATAATGATCGAGTGGAATAAATTTTAAAAAAGTTTTTTTGGACCGGAGACGTTGGACAAGCAACATCAAAAACAAAATTGGAAAAGTTACTGGATGGCTGGTTAAAAACTACAATTGGATTTGTTTTTTTTTGGACTTGAGTTTTATGGATCGTCGCATTTCAGCTAGCTGAATATTACGTAAATATAATTTTTTTTTTGATATAAGTGATTATTTTAAAGTATGTGGATTTTTGTATTATAAGTATATAATGACTTATAATCTATATAAAGCCGAGAGACATACTCGTGTATAACAATATATGTATATATATTTAGTGAATATTGAAAATTTATTTGTTGTTGCACTTAGTTTGGTTCAAAGGATTTTTTTTTGTGTTAATTTGAACAAATTTTTTTGTTGTTACTACTTTGATACCATCTAAGTTTATGCCATTCCTAGTTTTATTTGGATCAAACTAAAATTAGTTTGTAGTTTTTTTGAGTGGTGTTATAAATTTTTTTTTTGTACGTGTGAGCTGATTTGGACGAATAGCTGGAGTTTTTTTTTTCGTGCTACAATTAGAAAGGTCATACAGACGGTTAACGGAGTAAACAGTTAGTCCATGGAAATTTTGTTTTTGTTCCAAGTCAGGTGAATTAAATGATAACGGTCCAAGAACGGAAAGCGTACATGTGGTAAGCAGATAAATTTGTTTCGATCCTATATTATCCTATATACTCGTACATACATATTTAATTTCATAATATTTTTTTTTGGTTTCCTGAATTATAGCAAAATATACATAGTTGAGATTAGTTTTTTTTTTATTTTCTAGCTTTGAAATTATTCAATACCCCACGCCCTTGAGTTCTCATAGAGCTTTTAGAGTATCGTGCCAGGAAAAAAAGAAACACGTGACGGGTTGTTTTTTTCTTCTTAATCGAAGATGGCGCCCAATTAAATACAGTTTTGACCCATGTCATAAAAATGAATAATTTCAAGGTGGAAGAAAGAATTTTCTTTTTGTGTCTTTTTTTTTATTAGGAAAGAATATTTTCTTTTATTTCAAATTTAACACATTTTTTTTTCATTCTTTTCATAGGTTATTTGACAGTTACTAAATTCTGCAAACTGAAAAACCATCGGATCACAGGATTCATCGTTCTTTCTTTTCATAACTATTAATTATACAATAGTTTCATTTTTTTGTATCTTACTTAAATTATTTAATTAATAATTTTTTTTGTTATTATCATTTTTTTTTTTCATATGCTAGTTTGTATTAGATAAATATTTTTTTTAAGGATTATAATGTGTTATATAAAATACTAAACCAAAAAAATTTATTCTTGTGTTATCTTTATTTATTTGAATTTTTTTTTTTTGTGAAACCCGTTACAAGTTATTCCAATTAAAGACAGCACAACTTCGACTGTTATTAAGGCTTTTATCGAACCATATGTTGCACGTTTCGGGTGTCCACTGGAAATAACAACTGATAGGGGATCCCAATTTGAGTCTCACATTTTTAAAGAATTATTAAAAATCTTAGGTAGTGATAGAGTTCGAACGACAGCATATCATCCCAACAGCAATGGATTAATCGAACGTGTACATCGGCAACTCAAAGATTCACTAAGAGCTCGTGGAAATTTGAAAGAGTGGTCAGACGAACTCCCTTTTGTTCTATTAGGCATGAGATGATGATCTTAAATGTAGTGCAGCAGAACTAGTGTATGGCCAAACTATTAGTGTTCCAGGTGACATTTTTGTAACTAGTTCAAATAAATCTATTTCAAATAGTTCTAATTTTCTACAGCTATTGAGAGACTAAGTTCGAATATTGAAGCCAACACCACCAAGAGTCCCTAAAGATTCTTATATATACTTACCTGACTCCCTCAAGGACTGCGAATATGTTTTCATCCGAATTGATCGGCCACGTATTGGACTAGAACCACCATACGACGGACCATTCAACATCGTACGACGCCTAAGAAAATATTTCATAATAGATGTTAATGGCAAACAGCCAAGTATTTCAGTCGATCGTTTAAAGTCCTCATATATTACACAAGCAAACGAAAACTTCGAACGACGCGTTTGATTTTACCAATAATGAACGGGTTACGGTATAATTGTGATTTTTATTAATTTATAACAAAATAAAACACTATTAGTAGTTCAATTATCTAAAACTATCTAGAGCGGAGGTGCTGTAGTGATTGCCTTGCTTTGCAATACACTAATTCATCGGTTTTTAATATTACCGGTTTTATTAAACAAATCAGAAAGAAAAAATATATTTTCTAAATATAGTCCAGTTGGTAATCAGTTGTCATCAAATCAAGATTACAAATATATTATTAAATAATTATATGGTTCACAAAAATATAAAACAATAAAGTTTATGTTAATTGAAATTATAAAAAACTATTTGTATTAACAAATAAATGATAAACAAAAACATTTTAATTGTAATAAATATTGTGAATAAAAATATAGAAAACATAAAATGAATTAAAAATAAAATTAATTAAAATTGTGCGTGCTTCTTTTATTTAAAATCATAAAATACGAGTACATAGAACACAAATAAACAACTACCCCTATACAATATTGTCCTTACCTTACTGACCCTGCAATATTTTGGGACCTGAAGCTTGGGAAAAATATTTTGGATATAAATTCGGGCCAATATTTTGGGACTTATTCAGATACATTTGATACCTTGATCGCATATATTTTCAAAGTATTATATCCAATTATTTGAAAATAAATCAACGTCACCTGTTTTCGGCTCCACATTGAATCTTCGATAGAGTAAATCTTCCATAACTTTGCCACCCTTATTTAGAAATTAGAGTTCAAGACCTTTCATTTGAGCCCTTATAGACCTCAATCGAACCTGTTCAAGCCATTTTATAGTAATATACGCTTTTTGCGTTTATTCACTCCTCCCTATACCTCGTAACAGATCATAATAGCTACTTGTCCCTCTTCCCAAATGTAACGTAACAAAACTTTAAAAATGTTTTCAAAATTCAAAGGTCATAATTATTTTGTACAGCTACTGTGCTTTCTGGAAAATTGAGATTTAATTTTAAAATTCAATTATGGCTGTAATACACAGATTTGAAACAACCTTTATATTTTTAAAAATCTTAAACTTTCCGAAATTCCGAATATAATTTTTGTAAAAATATTTGAAATTCGAACAAATGCATTTAAATTTTTAGTAAATCGTAAAACTCGTAACGAATTTTAAAATTTAACTTCCATGGATATTTTCAAAAATGTTTGAAACCCTTGAATTTTTGAAATTTCAAAGAAACAAAAAATTGTCTGCGTTTACCAAAAAGCCTTTGCCAAAATTTTTAAAAATTTCAAAAATGATTCATAAACTTCTAGTACATATATGTATCTTCTGTTAATAATTCCAATCGTTTGAATACATTTAAGATTTCTAATGTCGCTTGGAATTTTGAATTCGTAATGTATAGAACGTGTAGTGTGTGCGTTCCCAAAATTTATAACTTAAAATACTATCCGTTTATATGTTAAGGTGTTTTATTTCAATACTTAAATTTTATAAACAAAGTAAGATTATTTAAATAACTCCACTATTTAGTTATTATTATTTATTATTTTAAAAAGACCTATTTCGGTCTGTGTTTGAAACGCTACTAACTAAACCGACGTATTGTGTAGTGTCGTAATTGGTGGTTTATATTGCGCACAATGTATGTGGCAGACAGGGATAACAATATGAATTGCTTCGTACCATAAAATAATCGTGTTAAGTATGATACGAACTTCGGACATGCCGGAAATCAAAAATGGTAAAATAGCAGAAATGAATATGCACTTGATTAAATATTAATCACCTTTTATTGAAGATGTCGTGCATGTAGACAAAGCATAAAACAAATTTAATCTATTCATTTGTATAACGCTCAAATGAAGATTATTGAGTAGTATCTATTGAATGATGATTATTTTAGGCGAAAATAAAACATATTTTATTTTGAATTGGAGCGTGATTCAAGTATTTATTTATTCAATTCAGATGTTCAATCTTTGATGGAGATTATGAAGTATTTGCGAAGGCGGCGGATTACTTTGAATGGGCGTTCGTAGGGAGGAGTAAGTCCAACACGAACCTTATCAGACCTTACAAAAACAAACTCACAGTTGTCCAGAGATTTCGGGACAAATATGTGTCCTTGTTTCGCTAAACGCGTCAGTGATGGGATAAGATCCTTCATTGCTTGGCGCAATTGGTCGATAACTGTGTCGCTTGAAGGCATGGGTGAAAGAGGATTATCAATGAAAAATTCGCCAGGAAGTTTAATGGTTTCCCCATAAACTATCTCTGCTGGAGCAGCTTTAAGTTGTCTATGAAATCGCTCAACCATGCCATTGGCTTTAGGATTATAAGCCGTAGTACGTATTCGATGAGAACCAAGTAGTGTAGTTAACTCAGTAAAAAGCTTCGATTCAAATTGTGATCCTTGGTCAGTTGTTATCTGAGCAGGTACGCCGAAACGAGATACGTAATTATGAACGAATGTGGTGGCAATGGTAGCAGCTGTCATGTTTGGCATGCAGTATGCTTCTGGCCAGCGAGTAAAACGATCGACACAAGTTAGAATATATGAACAGTTGTTGGATATTGGCAATGGGCCGACTATGTCCATATGAATATGTTCGAATCGACCTTGGGGAATATTGAATTGGCCATGAGGTGAAATTGTATGGCGTTGTACTTTTGCACGTTGGCAGGATAAACAAGAGCTAGCCCATTGGGTTATGTCCTTATTTAAACTAGGCCAGAAGTAGCGTAAATTGACAATCAATTTACGAGTAGCACGAATTCCAGGATGTGACAGATTATGCAAAGTGTCGAAAACGTCACGACGTAATGAATTTGCGATATAAGGTCGATTAAGACCTGTAGATGTTTCGCAGTAGGCTTCGAGGCCAGGCAGGATAAAAAGTTCAAGCTTCCTTTGGAAGTTGACTGTCGTCCGGAATCATTGAGTAATGTTTCAAGCTCTTCATCGGATTGTTGTGCCAAAATGATGTTATCGTAGTTAAGATTAGTCTTAACCGTAGCCGAGTCAATATTAGAAGTTCGCGATAGCGTATCTGCAACGACATTATCGGAACCATGTACATGCTGAATATCCAAGGTAAATTTACTAATATAATCCAAATTGCGTTCAGTTTTAGACTGAAGTGCTCTAATTAAAGGTTTATGGTCGGTATAAATAGTAAAGTTCTGACCTTCAACAAAATATCTGAAATGCTTAACTGCAAGATATATTGCTAACAGTTCCAGATCGAATGCTGAATATTTTAATTCAGGATTCGTCAATTTCTTTGAGAAGAATCCCAAAGGCTCCCATTTCTTCTGATTATACTGCTGCAGAACTGCGCCAACGGCGCTGTTAGATGCATCAGTAGTAATGCTAATAGGTGCGCTACTCATTGGATGAGCAAGAAGAGTAATTTTAGCCAATTCGTTGTTTAAATTAGTGAATGACAACTGGCATTCTACAGGCCAAGAAAAATTCTTGGGTGTCTTGGGCAGCTTATTAAGTGCAGACAAGTGATTGTGAATTGGAACAAGATATTCAGCTAATTTTGGTATGAAACGGTGATAATAATTAATCATGCCGATATACCGCTGAATATGTTTAATTGAACTTGAAGCTGGGAACTCTCTGATGGCACGAATTCTATCCTCAGAAGGTTGAATACCATCAGGAGAGATCTTGTGGCTTAAAAATTCGAGAGAGGAGACACCAAACACAACGTCGTACTCAACTAGTTTACAAAATAATTGTTCAAGATGAATTAAATGTTCTTCCTCTGATTTTGATGCTACCAAAATGTCATCAATATAGATAAAAACGAAATGGAGTCCTCGAACTACTTCGTTTATAAATCGCTGGAATGTTTGAGCTGCGTTTCGTAGGCCAAATGGCATACGAGTAAACTCATAAAGTCCGAAAGGCGTTTTAATAGCCGTTTTGTATATATCTTCCTCAGCGATGGGATCAGATGGTAAGCTCTGATAAGATCTATTTTTGAAAAAATAGTGCAACCGTTCAAATTCATTGAAAAATTGTGAATCTGAGATATCGGATATCTGTCCGGTGTTGTAACCGTATTAAGCCGTCGATAGTCTCCACAAGGCCTCCAATCGAGATCCTTTTTTCTCACCATGTGTAAAGGATATGATACAGGGGATGCCGATTGCCGACAAATTCCCAATTCCACCATATGTTGGAACTCTAGTAATGCTGCTTTATGCCTGTTATAAATAATAATAACTAAATAGTGGAGTTATTTAAATAATCTTACTTTGTTTATAAAATTTAAGTATTGAAATAAAACACCTTAACATATAAACGGATAGTATTTTAAATTATAAATTTTGGGAACGCCCACACTACAATTGGTGACCCCGAAGTCCCTTTTTAGGGCATTCCGTGTAGCGGAATAAATACGCAGCCATATCACAGGAATGCGAAAATATACCCTGACGAGCGGATATTTATTTAAGAACGTGTTAAATTTTGAATCTTGGTACGATATTTCGTGCCAAGAAAAAGGTACGTACCGTGTTAAATTGTTTTCATACTAAAAGTGGTCGGTGATTACGCAATATATTGCCAAAAATCAATCCCGCAGATTTGCGAAGAAAATACATTATTTTTTAAATTCACAAGCAGTAGTGGCCTATTCAAAATTAATTCCACCCTACTGACTTCTTAGCATAGTCCATAATCTTGATCTTTAGTTAAGTGTAAATCTTGAAATGCCTAACGAAAAAGAAGACGAGAAAATGGAAATCGACCAGGCGGGGGTTTCGGTTAAGTTAACCCCGTTTTGGGCGAATAATCCTCAAACATGGTTCGATTCTGCAGAACTGCAGTTCAAATTAGCCGGAATTACCTCTGACAAGAAAAGGTTCCTTCATGTTCTTACCGCATTATCGCCGGATGTAAGCGACAAAATCTCGGACCTTATTAATAATCCGCCTGATACGGACATGTATACATAAATTAAAAAACTATTAATTACTAGATTGACTCCTTCAGATGAAAGTCAACTCGAGACACTTTTGAGTGGACTCGACCTAGGTGACCAGCGGCCTAGCGACTTGCTCCGATGAATAAGAACTCTCGCTGGAACGAATTTTAATGACTACATAATAAGGACGTTGTGGATCCGGAGACTTCCCGAAGTCCTACGACTAGCATTAGCTGCGCAACCGGATACCTCTACCCTAAAATAATTATCGCAGATTGCCGATAAAATTTTTGACGCGATGAGCCATTCACCGTCGTTAGCGTCGACGGACAAACCATCGACCTCTTTCAGGACACCGAATGTTAAACACCAACATTCTAAAGTACCGACACTACGAACTATCGTAAACAGACTTAATAACATCGCTAGTCAAGTCGGCAGATCTCGATCGCGGAACACTAACTGGTACAATTCCGGCAACCGAAGCAATACCGGCAACAGAAGCAATTCTGGAAACCGAAGCAGTTCCGGTTACCGAAACAATCCCGCAAACTGGATGATCAATTATGGTGTTATAACCACAATCGCTTCCACAATAGACCACGGAATTGCATACAGCCATGCAATTTCCACCAAACGAACTAAAACTCGGAGCAAGAGGCATCCCAATCAAAAAAAAGATTAGGCACTGACAGGGTTGAGTCGGCTACCACACATGAATTCCGCACTAGCCGGCTCACAATTTATGACAAAACAAACAATATGAATTTTTTAATCGACACTGGCGCTGACCTTTCGGTTATTCCAGTTAATTTTTTTAATATTAATATATATATGTAGCTATTTATCAGATCTAGCTCTTATACAGCAGTCAATGGATCAACAATTCGTACTTATGGTACCAGGTTGATCAAACTAGATATCGGTCTAAAACGCAATTTTACCCATGCTTTTATCATTGCAGCAGTGAATCGTCCGATCATTGGCGCTGACTTCTTGGTAAAATTCGGTCTATTAGTCGATCTTAAAAATAAGCGTCTGATAGATTCGATTACTGATTTATCAGTAAATGCTTTCATTAGGAGTGATGAAACTCCTACACCAATTAATTTCTCAATTAATAATGGTTATGGCAAGCTGCTCAAAAAATTTCCCAGCCTTTTAGCTTTGCCCAATTTTAATTTACCAGTCCGCCACAATGTTGTACATCATATCGTTACAACAGGTCATTTGCCTGTGGCGAGACCTCGAAGACTAGATCCTGACAGGCATGACATGTCATGTCATTTCAAATCATATCCTATCATATCATATAACTTCGTATCATATTGTACCACACCATGTCATATCATGTCTACTAATGTTTAAATGCTTTGGGAAATGATTAAAATGAACTGCAAAATGTTTAAGCTAAAAAATAAACGTCGAATTTTTAGTGTAAACAGTATTTAAGAATTTTGTTTTTTCCTTTATCTCCAATTTAGGGGCATAGGGTGTTTACTAGGCTAAGCCATCTGACTCTGTTGAGGACAATTGCTTTCAGCTCTTCTCATTATTTACCAAGTTCTTCCGTTTCTGTTAGCATCGTTCTTTTCCAGATTATAGCTGGTCTTCCCACTTTTAATTTTCCTTTCGGATTCCATTCTAATGACATCCAAGTTATGTCATTAGGAGTTTTTCCCAGTGTGACCGAACCATATCCACTTACACTTTCTAATTTTGGTTTCAATATCTGTTTGTTTTGTTTGCCGCAGAAGTTCTAGGTTGCTGATGGTGATTGGCCAGAATAATTTTATCAGGCATCTAAGGCATTTTTCATAAACACCTGGAGTCTTCTTTTGGTCTTCTATGTGTGATTGCATGTTTCACTCCCATACAGCTGTATTGATTTTACACTAGCAATGAGCTTCGTATTTCTTGACTGTGCAGCATAATGAAAGATTTTCTTGCTTCATATCTTTCCAACCTATTCGATTGGCGTATTGCTGGTGATGTTAAGACCGATTTCATGCATTGGTTTTGATAGATTCTGTATTTTCTGCTGCATGTCGGCATACTTGTGTGTTAGCAGGCTTATTATGTCGTTTAAGACTAGTTCACTAAAAAATAGATGGAACAGTAATTCGCTCACACTATTTCGGTGGCAGTATGAAAGTTTTAGTTAAAAAGTTGAGTTAATTAAATTTCGGGCTTACCAAAGCCGCTAGCTTTTGGTATGAATTGAATGAATCCGTAGAGTTGCGGTTATATTCTGAAGCCTTCATCCTTTGTCAACGGCGTTATATTGATTATGCTTTATAAATACCAAAGCCCCAAAGAGGAATATACATTTAGATTTTTCTAACTACAAGACTATGCAGAGCTAGATTAATCGGATTTTTCAAGAACTTTTGTGAGTAAGCGGGCAGAACAACTAATTCTATAAGACCTAAATAAAGAACCATTTACATGGATTTGTATAAATCTATACTTACCCTGAGAAATTCAGGCTCAGTAAGATAAGGTTATCTGATTTTTCGGTTTAGTTTAGACTCATTTTTTGTTGTGATCTATAAAAAGAAGTTTCTAAATATTTGAAGATTCTTAAATCGAATACCAGTTGTCCGGTTTTAATTTAAAAAAAAAAATATTTTAATGCAAAGTTGTTACAAAAACATCATTCTGCTTTGTTTCCGGGATTACAACGGAACCGATTAAACATTTTGTACAAGGTGTTACTTCCATTTGAAAAATCTATCTAATTAACTATGTAGTAAATTGAAGATTTGATGCATTCCCGGAATATTGCATATTGACAAAAAATAAAAATTCCAAAAAAAAACCCCAAACGTACAAAGTATAGTGTCCCATTAAAAAGGAAGATCGCATTAAATTTTTGTTAAGTACAATAAAAAAACAAAAGACTGCTGCGTAATTTCTTTTTATCCTTGCGCCTGTCACCAATGCTAAGCGGCTTTGGAAAGTTCTCTGTAAAACACAAATGTTTAAAAAGTATTCTAATTTCTATGAATGTTACAATTCCAATAAATCGTCAAAGAGTGGCCGGCAGCTCCATCCTGTCATAATTAAAAAAACTTGATGTTTTGGAATTCTTTTTTGTTTTTAGGGATTGTTTATTTGGGCTATCGTCACCAACCCCAAAAAAGTTCGCCGTAAGTCTATGTTATATGAATTAACAAACAGGCACAGAGAGACAACACAAGACATTAAATGTGGCGAAATTTTTTTGGAGATTATGTCTTTCGAAATGTTTTATTTTCGAGATTTTGCCCCATTCGAGATTTGTTCATTTGAAATTTTTAAAACCAATTTTCGTTATTTTGTAAAATTTCGATAATATTTATTTAAATAATCTTGAGTGCAATTTATTTGCAACGCAAATTAAAACCAGCGACAGGCAGTGGCGTAACTAAAAATTTTGGGCCCCCGAAAATTTTTTCTTCGGCCCCTAAAAATGCTTTTTCTAGCTACGTATGAATAAGTAAAGCTTTTATTTTACATAAAAATCGATTGCCCTAGAAAAATTCGAATAAATACGGAAAAAAGGTTTGGATATTATAATGAATTATTTCGGTAAGCCTGTCAGTAAACCCTAGCCTAGAACATTTCGAAAACTTCCGAAAATTAGTGAAATTACCGAATTATTTGTCAAGTAATTTAAGCTAAGCTCAACAAAACGTAGTGGTATCGGATAATCAAATTCTTCGAATATAGGCTCTAAGATTCTAGAGTAACATCGAACAATCAAATACATTCGACAATATCATTCATGCTCGAGTAATCTCGAATAACTGAAATCTTTTGAAACACCAAATAAGCCAATTAAGCCTCGAACATTATGCATCTCATCTCCATGCTAAACTCCAAAAATCTCGGGAAATTTTAATAAGTGATAAAAAGGTGAAATCCGAGAAAAGGAGATATGAAATCGGGAAGCGACAAGAGTTTCAAAAGTCAGGACGATCTCAACAAGAACAAACAAAAAAAAGACACCATCCGGTTTACAATTAGTTTAAGTTTTATTTACCGTTTACCGGTAATCAAAAAGAGCCGGTAAATCTGATACTATAAGCCGAACGAACGCTAATTCATCATAGAGACGTCTAATTTAGCTCAAATTACCATTGATTCCTTCTCTAAAGCAAGGCCGCTTCTAATGAACGGAATTGTTTTTCAGTTGTGATTAGATATTTTCCTAAGAAGAAAGTTTCAAAAATTTATTTATTCTTGATTTTTATAAACATAATGATTCTTCGCTAAACGCTAACTGCTTAGCAGCAATTAGCTCTCTTTTGCGAATTAGATTCATCCTTTTTCAAATCATATTCAACATTTTGTAATCAAAACATAATCGAGTGTAGAACTTATATCAGCAAACACTAAAAGCTTTTTAGAAGCCCTAGATCAGCGACCAGTGCATGCGCGAATAAATTCACTAAACTAGCTAGCGTTGAATTAACGCATGGTAATAGGTGTTCTTGCTTGGTTGTTGATAACCCGCCGCCCGAAAAAACTCCAAGAGCTGAGAAACCGCCACCAATCTATTTGAGAACTTGCAAAAACGATCGAGTTTTATTACGGAAGGTGAATTTTATATCTCCGCGATCAAAAGAGGAGATAAAAAAGAAACAAAAATTCAACCGCTTAATATTGATGCTTACAGAACGTTAATTCCTTTTAAACAAAATACTAGCTGCTCTCGCTGAGAAAGGCTTCCAATGCAGAACTATTACCAATATTTTTAATCGGGAGAAGGCGCCTCAGTGATTGTTTCATCTGGAATTAGAACCAGACAATAAAAAGGTTAAAGGGAAAAATGCAATATTTGGCCTAAAATATCTACTGCACAGAAGGGTTACCATCGAGGAATCCAGAAAAAGAAATGGACCGGTACAGTGTGTTAAGTGCCAAGAATCTGGACTATGATGAATTTTAATGAAATTTGATTATGATGAAATTTGACTTGTGCATTCGAAATGGGATTCTAAAATGATTTGTAAATCAAGTTCTGGAATGTGGCTCAGTGTGATGGCACTTACCTTTTTCTCAACCGATTATGATAATGTTCGATAGGTAAACTGGTATTGGCATTCTAAAATTATTTTTAGATGAAATTCTGGAATATGCCCAGTTAGGATAGAACTTGTCAATTTCTTAATGGATTTTAATTTAATTTTACATGTGCGATGGTAATGGGATTTTAAAATGATTTTTAGATAAAGTTCTGAAATAAGGCCCAGTAGGATGGACTTTGCTATTCCTTAACCGAGTTTATTGAAATTCGAGATTGGGAAACTCTGCACTACCATTATTAGCTTCAATACTGAGATGCGAGTTCGCTACACACTATATTTTTCTTAACAATGCCAAACTTACCACTCTAACAGCAAATACTTAGAGAACTTAACCCAAAGTTTAAAGCGATAGATTTGCAAGAAAAGTTTCTAATAGAACTTGAATATTGTTACGGAGATAATCTTCATCGGTTTGAATTGAAATAGTATGTTTAGGCTGTCTTAAAGAAACTTCAACAGCTGCATGATTCACAGAAAATTAACAGACAACATTATAAAAGCCATATTGCCATATTTCTGATAACCTCATATAAAAATAATTTTTAAGTCACATTTCCTTCTATTCGTTGAAAACGTCAAAATTCATCATTATCGGTTAATAGCTAAGTTATATTCTTATTGACCATATTACAGAATTGTATTCAAAAATCATTTTAGAATCCCATTTCCATTGCATATGTAAATTTTCATCATAATCGGTTAAGCAATAGACAGCTCCATGCTAATAGGCCATTCGTATAATTTGTTAAGGGTTCAATTTGGAATGTAAAACGTCGAATTTGTAATGTAAAAAGTTCAGTTTGAAGTGTAAAAAGATCAATTTGAACTGTAAAACTTGTATGATGGTATAATGGTATGATGGTATATTGGTATGATGGTATGATTGTATGATGGTAAGATGATATGATGGTACAATTGTATAATAAAAAGATGGTATGACAGTAATGTTATGATGGTATCATGGTAAGATGTTATATATGATAGTATGATTGTGTGATGTTATTATGATATAATAAAATTTTAATTGTATGATGAATTGATATTATTGTAGGATGGTATGATGGTATGATTGTATATATGATACAACGTACGATGGTATGACGGCATAATGTTATGACGGTTGGATGGTACGATGATATCATAGCCTGACAATATGATGGTATGATTATATGATGGTATGATGGTACGATGGTATAGTGGTATGAAAGTACGTTGCTCACCATTATATGATGATATGATGGTAAGATGGTATGGAAGGTGTGGTGTATTAATGGTAAGATATACATCATGCTGTGATGGTGGGATAGCTCGAAGTTCCTGTGGCACAATTGTACGATGGTTTAATGGTTTAGTGTCATGATGGTATGATAGTACAATGGAATAATGGTATGATGGAACGATTATTTAAGGTGGTGGTACGACGGTGCGTATGCCAGTATGATGGTGAGTAGGGTTTGAGTTGAAATTGAGATGGATTTGAAAGAGAAGTTCGGTTAGGGATTAATTTGAGGTCGAGTTTAGGGCTTAGTGGGATGTAAAAAATAAATTGAGACTAAATTGAGTTGAGTTCATACAGGCATGTAGCTTTCGAATCGAGTTAATTTTGGCATTAGGTTGGAAAATAAGTATAGATTTGAGCAAAGGGTTGATATTTGGCTCGAGCTAAGATGAGTTGACGTAAAATTAGAGTTTAGCTAGCTTACATTGGGGTGTGAGTTGTTCGGTTGCGGAATTATTTAAAGGTTGAGTTGGAGTTTTAGATTAAGGGTTGATTTGAAAGTGGGTTAAGGGTTGATTTTGTGATTTAATTGATGGCTGGGCTGATCTTTAATTTGGTGATTGCGTTTAGGGCTCTATTGCGATTGAGATAGAGGTTGAGTTCTAAATTGAGTTGCCGGCTAAGCTGAAGATTGACTTAAGAGGTTCATTTCGGGATTGATTTGGGAGTTGAATTAATTAAGACCGAAGTTCTGATCACCTAATGAGGTTTCAGCCCTTTATATTTTTATGAATTAAGAACCGTATGTTTTTGCACTGTACTTAACAAATAATTGCAGTCACAATGAAAATAACTTGTTTTGAAAAATGTTTCACTAATTAGATAAACAGCACCAACGGATATCACTGACACTTTTATAGAATTAGTTTAATTTATGGGTAAAACACTATTTATCACAAGCGATAATCCTTTCAATCGCAATAGTTTATTAAAACCATGTTTCACAATTATTTAAAAAAAAAACTAAAAATTGAAAAATTAATTAAATACAAATTATTTATTTTATTTTTATTGTCACACAGTAAAAAATGACGTTTGCTTCGTACGACGATCAAAAAAGTAATCAGTCATTCTTCAAACAGAGAACTCCTGCAAAGAACCCAAGCGAAAATGGTGACCTAGGGATTAAAACCGTTAAAGAAACGATTAAAGAATTCAGTTCGAAATATTACTCAACACGAATTGGCACAGGGAGATACAAAAACAGCTGCGATTTAGGCGACTGAAAAGAACAGATCCACTCGGACTGATGAACCTGTGGACCTATAAATTTATTAATTATTTAGGTTGTGCAGATAAGTATAATTTAAGCTAATTAAATTGTGAGCACTAACAATAAGTATTGACATTGGTTAAGACTTAAAATATGTAATAATTTTAGAAGATTTGATTACTTCTTGTGAGTTTCTTATGTAGAAAGATTCAAGAATAAAGCCATTGGCAACATTTAAACAAGAAAAAATGTTCCCTTAGTGCCTTTAATTAAAATATCAATTCAAAATCTAATCATTTTTGGAAATATAGCTATAGCGCCAATCTCAACCTACGTCCTCATTCTAATTCGAATCCCTTATTTACAAATCTCCATGGTTTTATAAAAGTTTAAAAAGCGTTAACATTTTTTGAAATTACCTAGCATTAAAGTTAGGAACCATTTAACGGTTAAGTTTGTTGTTTGGTCGAAAACCATAGCGTTCATCGCATTTTGCGCCCTGTAGTAGTGAATATTCTCATCCCATATTGAGCAATGCCATCGATACCAAAACGCCTGGCAACCCTACTTGATATTTTACATTTCATCTTTAATTCGTGTACACTATACATCGTGATAACGCCATATTCCATTTTCTTATCAAAAACCGTTACAATTCAGTATTCCTACTATATTTTTCACTTAATACAAATCAAATGTCAATTTAACGTTCAAATCTACCATCGTATATGTACACATATATCAAAGAAAATCACAAGGGGGGAGGGAGACACGGGTGAAAAACTATTCGAAATGTACATTAATAATGAAAAATCTATCCATTTTTATCTAAATATATTACCTCAAACCATGCACACCATAGTATACCCATTGTTCGTTTACTAAGTATACACATATAAATAAATTGACATACACCTTATCGGGAAAAATATATAAAGTGGCAATACCCCTTTTTGTGCCAACCAATATTCCAATTCTTTCGTTCGTTTTCTTCATATCAACATCACATACACATACAAAAAGTTTTTCCACAACTTTTTCTTTTTTTTTGTGTTCATCTCAAAGCTTTTTGCTTTTTCTTCCCTCAAATGGTAAATTTAGTATGTATGTAGCATACATTCTCGTACACACAACAACAAAAACATGATAAAAGTTTGGAAAATTCATTTCGAAATGGCGTTTTCAGTTTACATACATACATCGATGTGTACCATATATAACATAGCACATACCAAAAAAAAAATCCCTGGACAATTTTACTGTTTTCCATTTTGATGTTTCATTCAAAGGAATAGAGCAGCATAAAACCATCTCTCTACGTACCATACCTACATAGTCGTGATGGTGTGTTTTTGTTGTTGCTGTATTTTTGAGAAAAGATAGATTTGGAACGGAAAAATTGAAAAATGTGATGGAGAATCCTTTTTTTTTTTGTTTGTTTGTTGTATATGGGATGCTGTATGGAAAATAATCGATTTCTTTCGAATAAGTTTTTCATTTTTTTCGTGGTGTTGTTCTTGTACATATTATATGTATATGAAGAATAATGGATGGCTGGTGTGATGTTGATGGATTGAATTTTTGGTTTTTTTTATTTGTGTTGTTCTTGGGGATTTTGCTTCTATTATATTTGGTGAGTTTTTATTTTATTTTGAGGGGAGGTTTGGATCGAAGTTTTTCGTATTTTTATATGGTATCGAGGGAGATGTGGAGTGGTGTACAAGTAAAAAATCAATTTTAATGATGTAATTTATTTAGCGAAAAGAAAAGTAGCAAAAATAAAGAGAAATTTATTTATATGAACATACATATATACGAGTACGTACATGTATAACAGTTGTGCGGGATATTTTAGCTTGGTTCGTTTTTATACATGTTTTTGATCATTTTATCCATTCAGGTGAAAAATTATCGTTGAGATAAGGATTTTTTATTTTATATTTTTGCTTTGGGGTTTTCCCTTTTTTATTTCAAATTTATAAGTCATACATTGTATACACTGTATACAGTAACTGGTGAATGTAATATGTACCATGAAGATTTGGTGGTTGCAGCTAATCCAATAAGACAATATGTGATTTTTGTGATTGAAATGCATTTATACGATTTGGTTCTTATCGTTAAATACACGAACATGAAACTGCCGAAGTAAACATATTTTTTAACAAAAGTTGTAAAAATTACTCTTTAACATTTATGATTTGTTTTGCTTCTGGAAATTTTGACGACGAGGTGGCCGAGTGGTTAAGGCGTTGGACTGCTAATCCAATGTGCTCTGCACGCGTGGGTTCGAATCCCATCCTCGTCGATTTTTTTTTTTTTTCATTTAGAAACACGGAATCACAATAAATAGAATAATTTCTTGATGCCACACATTTTAAATGATGTTGTGCCAACAATTAAATCGGCTGAGAACTAAAATAATGGAAATTTCAGTAAATTCCCAAGTGGTTTATTTATACTTTGCTGAAATTAAAACCAACATCAAGAAAGATGGAGTATTTCTCTTCGTCAAATTTTGCACTCTCAATACAGAATTAATTCACAAAATTGATGAGCAACATCCATAAAGGGCGCAAACAATTATTTGGCCGAGTGTAGGAAATATATGAAGAAACCAAAACATCTCTTCTTGACGCAAAAGATAAGGCAACACCAGGCAGTTCTGAAGAAAAAACTATTCAGGCCGAAGCGCGATTGCAACAAGAAAGAGCTTCCCCATTTCCTCATACACAATTGATGGAAATGAAGATGAGGATGAATACCGTCAACTACCAAAACCACCTTAAAGAAAAATTTTAGCAACATGTTACAATACTGGGAAACTAACAAGTTTAACAAAGTTTACTATGAGCTCAAATTAAGACAGCTCACAGCTTAATGGGCTGCATTATGAAAAAATTATGGCAAATGACAATGAAGAAAAATTCGAAGCCGAGGAATACTTCAACATTAATATTTTCGACGAAATACAGGCGGAGTACGAGACGATAGTCATCAACACAAATGCTTGAAACTGTGCTCAACACAGACAATTATCAAGGCATTAATGAGATCCCCAACATCAAACTACCAACCATAGAAATTCCCTTGATTTGTGGCGACTGCAAGTAGTGGACAGCCTTCTATAGTTTATTCAACAACACTGTACATTGCAACGGAAATCTATCAAACGAAGAGAAAATGTACTACATACTCTCGATGGTTCGAGGACAACAGAAGAAATTTACCTGACTGCTTGGAATACCCTCAGCACCAGATATGAAGACAAACGGATGTTGGCCAGCAATTATATCAACACACTACTGAACTTACCCAGCTTAAGCGTAGAATCAGCAATCAGTCTGAGAACAATGCATGACAGTGCCTTGGTGATAGGCATTTTAACAAGGAAATTAGATACTGAGACTCATCGCATGTACGAATCAACAATCAAAAACCCAACACAAATCCAATCAATGGAAAGTTTCTTTGAATTTTTGAAAACAAGGTTGCAGTCTCTGGCTACAATCGGAAGAGAAAATGTCAACAAGAAAAAGGATCCACCACAAAACAACACTAAGCGGACAACACATGTTGTAATGACTGATGTATCTCCAAACTGTGCTCAATGTTGTGGTGACCATGAAATTACAAGCTGCAAAAATTCCAAGCCTTCTCAGTTTTTGAAAAGACAGCTACTGTAAAGGAGAAAGCGTTATGCAGAAAATGTCTCCGGGCGTACCACGGGCAATGCTGCCGTAAGAAATGTCACAAATGTCACAGTCTACTCCACGACATTCAAAATGATCCAGTAAAGAAGCCTGAAGGTCCAACCAAGACAACTTTACAAATAACCTCCAAATCCACACAAGATACAAGGTGGTAGGTTATTGGCAACCGCTATGGTCAATATAACTACCGAAATTGTAGAAAGTTTAATTCACTTTCCAAGTCACTTTCATCACCGAAAAAGCGTCAAATAAACTCAATTTAACAAGAACTCCGATCCAAGCAAACCTTGCCGGCATGGGACTAACAGGAGTCGGAACAGCAAAGTCTACTGTAGAATTCACCATTAGGATGTGGTTTTTATCAAACTTCAAGCTAAAAGTCAAAGCTATGGTCTTCAAGAAAATAACCGGAAGCCTACCCGATGTGATGGTTGAACAGATTGCACAACAAATCAAATTAGGATGGATCACCACCGGTAACACAACTGCCAACGTAAACATGATAATGACTCATACTATGGTAACGACAGCAGAAAAATTCTGGGAGCTTGAAGAAGTGGATAATAAAAGGGAATTCAGAAAAGAAGAAAATGAATGTGAGGAGATCTACAATAAAGGGCATTCGCGCTAAACAAATGGAATATGGTATATAAAGTATAAGAATTCCATTCAACATCGAGCAATTGGCATCTAAACCTATAGGTTGTTCAAAGGAAATGGCTACTGCTCGACTATTACCAGTTGGAAAACGTCCTAAAAAAATACAGAACTGGCGTTACAATACCAATAGTTTATGGATGAATACGAACTCTTACGTCACTTGAAGGAAACAGAGGCAATGATTAGGGAAGCCGAGCATTATTATTTACCACAACATGCTGTTTTCAAAGAAGCAAGTTCAACGACGAAACTAAGAGTCGTATTTGATGCATAGAGGTACTTCTCTAAATAATATCCTGCTGAATGGTCCCACGCTCCAACAAGACCTTCTAAGCATAATATTTCATAGAACACCGACATAGACAAAATGTTTCGCCAAATCACAGGAATATCAACGCATCTTGTGGAGAAAGCCACCAGAACAACAATTAAAGGAGTACAAACTCACCACCGTGGCTCACGGTACAGCATCAGCAACATACCTAGCTGTGCTAACATTGCATCAATTGGCAAGGGGTGAAGCTTCCATCTATCCAACATATGTATTATGATAATGGTACAGATTTTGTCCGAGCTCGACCAATACTCGACAACAAATACACACTGACATGTGAAAAACTTTCGGTGAATACGTAGCTTTAGGAAAGCGTTGGAACTTATTGCTAAGCTCAACAATTTTTGAAACAATAGTTGACCGATTATCGATCAAGCTTTTAACACCGGGTAAAATAGAATTGCAAACAACCAGAAGTCAAACTAGAGGACATTGTTCGGATTAAAGATAACAACCTGCCACCAAGTAAGTGGATACCTGGGCGAATTGTCGAATTACATCCGGAACTAAGTAAACACCTGAGCGAATTGTCGAATTATATCGGTCGAATTACAGAAACTAACTAGAGCGGTCACAGTTAAAGATAGTCACGGCATAAAATTTAGGCGACCAACCACGGCATCAAATTTAAGCGCGAGCATCAAACTAGTATTCTTGTTTTTATTGAGTTTACTAACAATGTGTAGCATTTGTCCAGAAACTTCAGCAACTAACCTTCCGTATAACTTGACTAGCTTTGCGCATCAGCCCGGACTCTATTTTGAATACACTGGAAATGTGCAGTTTACAAGTAACCAATGGAATATTATTGTATATTTTAACATGACATCTTATCACAAAGAGCTGAATTCGTATCAAGCTTGCGTGAGAAAGTTAACCCAGCTTTGTTTGAATAGCTCTGTCATTTAGACATGCTCAGTAACAACAAGCCAGCTGCAGAATATGTTAGCAGCTATCAGTGAGATGAGATACTCCACTGCGGCAAAAATTACAGGCTAAAAAAAAGGTACTTTCAATACAATAGGAAATATGGCAAACGAGCTATTTGGAACATTAGACAACCATGATGCGCAACATTATGAAGCGGTTTTGGATACTCACAATAAGGTAGTTAGGTACTGCCATTCTAATGCCACCACGATTACTAGAAGAAATCAACAAAATAACACAGCACGTGTCACCAGAGGTAGTTCTGCCAGGACATCAGGACTCTGATCAATTATTAACCCTATTTTAGCTGATGCTTTGCAAAAGACGTCTGAATAGACAATACGCTATTTTAGAGCTAAAGCTGCCCCTATTAAGCAAGGAAATATATTAATTGTTTAATCCTTTAGCTTTTCCAACGTCAAGTGCCACTTTCATACAATTATTTATCAATGCATTACTTGGCAACATCCACGCATCGACATCTTTACTATATGCTATCCAGCTATGAGTTACATCATTGCAAACTCGTTGATACTATATCTGTATACTAAAGCATTCGATGCACACTTCACATAAGAGTTCATCCACGGCTTAAGTTTCTTCAAAGTTCGACCAACAATCGCTAGAGTGTTCTATATGGGATGCCAAAATATTTAAATTCAAAGGGAATAGTACCCGGGACGCTCGGATTCTAAAGCAAACGTTCTACTCACTCTACAACCGAGAACGATAACAAACTCGTCTATTAGACACCAGCGCTTTGAATTTAATAACTAAAGTGCCAAACCTAAAATTGATGCTTACTTCAAAGCATTTCCAATGACTTGATATACGGTTACATTATTCAATTGAAAAATGTGATTTAACCCTCAGTGAAGCCTTATAATTGCCGTCGCCTCCGGGTCCATGCTCATTGAGCGGGTGTTAATAAGTGACCTAGGTATAAGGCGGGTCACGCTAAATGATGGCAAATGGGCCGGATTAAGGTGTAAAGCGACCCGTGCTGACGATCTGACAGGCTGGGGGCCCATTTAACAAAGTCCAGTCGTGAACGGAGCCCTATGGATACCTGGCGACCTCCAGTTGTAATTAGCCTTACCTGCGTATACGGATCTCTGCGCAGGCGGACCTTTATTTCTCCGATACTCGTGGAAATCATAATGAACAGATTTAACAATAAGAAAATCAAGGGCACCGGCTCTTCTCAAAAGCCGGTGTCAACGAAAGGAGGTTCCTCGAACCAGACGGGTGGGGCCTCTAAGGATGCAAAGGTGGTTGACTCTAGGGCACCAGTCCCGGGAGTTATCGGTACCAACGCAGCACAGGGGAGTGGGACGAGAGATATTCCGCTCGGCATTTCGAATTCTCGAGAAGTGGGCTGCGACCCTGAGGGGCAGCTCACGGAAGAACAGAGAACATCAGTAGCTTGGGAAAGGAGCACTGTGGGCTGCGGAAGCTCGGAAAGGGACCATGTGTCGAAAAGACAGCGATCCCAGGACGAGGTGGAAGTAGTCGACAGTAAGTGGGCCAAGTTGCTGACTGACACGAAGCCGAGCTCTAACTTAGGGACAAAGCTGTTCAGAGATATCCTTAGGGAGCATGTGTTGATGCTAGCCGTAATTGACGAAAGTCAAGAAGATGGGAGCATCACGGCGGAAAAATGGAGGTTGGTGTATAATGCACTCAACCTCGTCTTTTTAAAGGTCCTGGGAGAAAATCCAGGACCACCCCCATCCTGCAGAGATGCGGGATGGTATCAAGGGCGTGTGAAGATGACTGCATGCTCGGACTCTAGATCTGTGGGTCTGTATAAAAAGGTTATAGGCAAAGTAGGGGAGGTGTGGCCAGGCGCAAAGCTTGTGGCAGTTAGCCGGGAGAAAATTCCCAGAAGGCCGAGGGCACATGTCTGGCTGCCATCCGAACCGGCTAGCCCTGACGAGGCTTTGAAAATCATTCAGGCCAGTAACCCGAATCTTCCAACCGGAAATTGAAAGATCGTCAAGCAGGAGGAGGCGAAGGGGGCTCGAAATTATCAATTATGGTAATAAATAAGGAGTCCCTTGCCCTCCTTCACAAAACGAAGGGAGTAATTGACTTCGGATTCGGGCCAATTACTCTCAACGATTATAAAAGGATGGGGCGGAAGCGCGTACGGGAGGTCAACCGGAGGATGGTGGCAACCCGCCCAGGCCTGAAGGGGGTACCAGCAGCATGGGCAGAGAAGCTCAGGGTAGGGGGGATAGTGAATTCGGCGACCTCGGTCTGGCAAGGATTCACTTGGAAGATGAGGAGGGGCACATAACCGAAGAAGCTGGTGTACCGATGGAAGAGGATGTCGGCAGCCCGGCCAGACGGGGGGCACTGACAAGTCCTCTACAAAGGGTACGAGGGTTAGCGAGACAGGCGGATCCGGCGCATCCCAAAATACCGAGAAATAATATTCCTGCGGTAGCATAATGTGGTAACCTCAGATGATATCGCAATCTGTGTGGACAGTCAAGCGGCGATCCGGTCGTTAAAATCGGTCTCTTTGGCGTTACGGGTTGCGTTGAGTTTGAAATACTCACTCATCTCTAAATGAGATGGGTGAGCATTTCAATATCCAGGTAATCTGGGTCCCAGGTCACTTGGGCGTCATAAGAAACTGCAGGGAGTATGAACTTGCTAGGCATGGTACGACTCTCCAGCAGCAACCGGAAAGGGCAAGTCTGGGGAGGCCTATCACAGCGCTGAGACAAGCACTTGGGAAGGAGGCGCTATCCTCAGCGGGGGAAAGGTGGTCCAACACCCTCGCCTGTAGAGTTGCAAGTCAAGTTTGGTCAAAGCTGGACTTGGGGTGCGCTAGGGCATTAATATCCCTACGCAGACGTAAATTAGGAACGGTCGTAGGAATTCTCATGGGACACTGCCTTTTTGGAGAACATGCAAGAAGGCTGGGTCTGGAGGCAAATGACTTCTGCAGAAGCTGCTTGGACGAGGAGAAGGAAGAGACGTTGGTTCACTTCCTTTGCTCGTGTCCAGCATTGGCACTCAGAAGGCACAAACCCTTGGGTAAGTTCAGGATGGACTGCCTCTCGGATCTCCTAAACATTAAAGTGCGGACGTCTTGCACTACATAAGTAGCTCGAAATAGTTCCAATAGGGGTAAAGGGGATATATTCTGTGGTATCACAATGGACCGTCACCGGTGTAATTGTGCCTAAGCAGCCACTCCAACCTAACCTAACCTTACCCTCAGTGAAAAAGTTTAGGATTTTCTTGTATCGCTGGATAAATACCATTCCTACCATAACATGGTGACTGTTTTGTCGGTATGGGGAAAAAGTTTAGAATATATTCTTCTGTCTATAAATTAAGCTCTTTACACAAACTTGCTACGATATCTGGAATGACCATTAGCCGCTAATGATTTAAATTTTCACATATGCAATAAATACTTAATAACTTCAAAGGCTCCGCTCTATAGCATAAAACAGTACCGACAATTTATTTGAAAATATGAAGTAGTTCGCTTAGAACCTGTAGCATAGAAACCCTGTTTAAAGTTAACCGATATAGGAACGTTTCGGTTAATCGATCCCATATGAACCAATTTTTAACAAGTATAAAATGCATATTGAAGCCTATTGCATTCCAAATTCACAGCCAGGTTATACAATTATTGTAATACAACCAAATTTCTCGTGAGAAAACGCGATTATGTAAGATTACGAGAACTTGAAATGTCGGTTGTGTTTTGTCTTATTTCTAAATCTCAAAAAAAATTCAAAATCAGGCGTCCTGATTGTCAGAATTTTTTTCAAGGTTTCAGACGTATCCGAAGCTTATTTTGCGTTCAGTATCATTCTCTATTAGAGTTCATGCAACAATTTTAAAGATTTTGCTAAAATATTTGAGTTTCGTTTCGATTGAATTGAGCAATAATGAGATCATTCGATGTATTGGAGATTATTCGAACTCCGTGACTTCTGGGATTACTCTAGTTCATTCGAGTTTCTCTACGTTAATTCCACTTAACGTGATATTACAGAATTAGTCATATATTTATCAAGATTTTCGAGGGTAGCTTCGATATTTTTTGTGAATAATCAAAGGGTTGCAAAGGATTGGGTTGCGTGATGTCATTTTTGTCAAATTGGTATTTAGAATAAAGTGTTACATAAATTGTTTGCTTAAGGAAATTGGTAAAGTCATTTAGAAATTTAAACCAAATTAAAAAATTATCTTGATTTTTAATCACTTGAGTTTCTAATACTCTAAATATGGCTCAAACAACGTCCTCTCAAATAATATTCCCACTTGCACACATAATCCAAATTGCTTTTTTGTCCATTGAAACCGAAATGTTTGGATACGGTTGTGTGAAATGCCAACGAGAAATGTCTGTTGCCTAAAATTTGTTTATAAGATATGAGAATAGAAGGGCTGATTGCCGATTGGTTATGGTTCGCTCATAGAGGTTTTGAAAGGCTTTATAAAAAAGTAAAAGTAACTATAAACTGATAAATCTACGAACCGTAGCCTGGTGTTTCAGAGCAGTCTCGTAACAAAACGAATTTCTTAGTGAAATCGGTGGTCGAGACTGCTTATGGCGTGGATGTATGAAAGGAATAATCAGATCCACAATTTATTTGTCCGATCACTTAAAATTCCATGTATATCCAAACTCCCAACCTTAAATAATTTTCTATATTCTGAATACCTCAAATTGAACATTACCAGCTGTTGTAAGATTTCTATAAATTATAAAATCGTACATGATAGACGCAACGAAATGAAAGACAGAGATATCGTCATAGACAACACGAATACGACGACAAGCCAAATGCGATAAAACGTGAACAACCGTTTGACTAGGGAGTTAGTGTATTTTGGATTTTGGCCGAATAAATAAGGGTAGTGAGGTATGCACGATCGATTTTGCCACTAACAAAAAAAAGCAGATATGGTTGTCGTACGTAATTCAATTAGATACGGCTTTATCGTACGTAATTCAATTGAATGGTAATAATAAAATCCACTGATAATTATAGAAGTGAAAATATAAACGTACAGTAAATCTATCTGTTAATAATAACAATAATTAATACAATAAGCGCATGATCGTTCGTGTTTGGTGATTCTTCTCAAGTTATGAAGGTTGTTCGTATTTAGTAGTGTGTGCCGCTATTTGGTGGAAATAGAACGATCTAGGTGTTAACATTTTGTGTGCGTGTGTTTTAAAGTGTGAATGACAATTAAACCGTAAACAATATTGGCTATTGTAATTGGTGTCGTGCCGCACACCCTATAAAAAACGGAATAGTTTTAGCGTCGATCATTTATGTCTGTATAGCTAAGTGTAAGCATTCCGAATTGCGTTAAGGATTACGTAAAGCGTGGCACACGAGCCTAGACAGAAAGCAACAATTATTGGGGTTTGTTTATTAAACATACTTATATAATAAACAATTTGGAGAAGCCGTACATACCCGAAAACAGTTGGTAAGTCCGTCATAATTTTAATACATACATTCTTTACATTTTTTTGATCTTGATTTGTATAACGGTTTGATCGTTTCTCCTTTGACACCTGCACCGGAGTAGAATGCTCGACTGAGTAATCACGGTCATCCGTTAATGTGCACACAAGCCCTCTGGAAATCCAGGGTGGCGCCCGGCAATTTCTTAAAGATATTTTTGCCTATCGAGAGGGGGTCATCGCTCTACATAAACGATAGAACATATACGCGGTTTGCTAACTGTAATCTCTGTTTCGCGAAATTCATTTTAAACGATCCTATCGGTAAAATTACCAATATGTGGCGGATCATAAATTCATAAAACAAAGAGCAGACATAAGCTGTATATTATTTGTCATCTTATCAGCCGATAATCTAGTGGGTCGTTTTTTATTGCCTTACCGATCCTCATTTAATTTTCAGAACATCGGCCTTTAATTACAAGTTTGCGCGTTACAGAACAGCGCCATAAATGCAATTTGATAACTAAAATCCAAGAATTAAATTTCTTCCCAACACTTTTACAATGATATAGAGCACGGTAATATTCACCTCAATCCTCCTAGTCTCTCCAGATTAAGACCTTCCCAACGACAGCCCCTTAAGATTATATTCGACTGTACAAACTAGTTTTTCCTTCCGTTTTGGTGAAAATATTTAGGACTTTTTTGCGTCTTTTAATGAAGGCTTTTGCAATAGTATCCCTTTGAAGCCTATATGATATTAACAGTGCCAATTCGACTTTCTTTTTCATCGTTATATTCGATTAAAAAAATTGATTTTCACCTCACACTTTTACATAGCTATAGTGAGTAATAATCCTATTGGCCTCTCTAGTTCAATATATTTCCAGCGAAATCACGTTTTCTCTCTCTCTAGAACAGCACCAAGTGTCAAAGTTCCATTTTACTCACTAGCGCAACGGAGACTTTAATAACCAGTGTCAAAAGTAAAACTATACTGTATGATCAGATTTAGGGGAAAATAAATGTTTTCACCATACCAGGGGGTGAATATTTATTTATGTGGTGAATAATGTTAGTTTTTTTCTAAAGGTTTTAGATGAAAACCTATAAACCAATGAACTTATGTTCCTCCCGCGACATCGTACGAACTTGATACTGTTAAAGTTAGCCGAAAGTTGGCAGCCGAAAGTGAAAAATCGATAATGCAGATTGTGTTAGCCCATCAGAAAGTATAAAAATGGTAATGCAGATTGACTAATCCCAGCCGAAAGTTCCCAACCGAAAGTAAAAAGTCGATAATGCAGATTATGATATAACATTCTAGCCGAAAATAAAAAATTTTGTATTTATCAGCCGAAAGTAAATAGGATACATAGATTTAAATAAAAATTTTTGTAAATAAATTTACGTCTAAAACTTTGCTTCGTAGAAAATATCGGAAAATCAGAAGAATATACAAAATTGGAATAAAATCAGCCTCTAGAGTATATATATGAAGCTGAATCGTTTTTAACTGATTTGTCAATAGCTATCGAATGAAAAAATTCTGTTCAAGTTTCCCGTGGGAAATCTCGGAAAATTCGATTTTCCAAAAATGATTAGAAAATTTGTTTAAAATCAGCCTCTAGAGTGTTATATCTGAAGATGGATTGCATTGATTTAATTTGTCAATAGCTATCGTAGGAAAAAAATTCAGTTCAAGTTTCCCGTGGGAAATCTCGGAAAATTCAAAATGGTTTCCAGCCGAAAGTGAAAAATGGATTTCCCACGGGAAACTTGAACTGAATTTTTTTCCTGCGATAGCTATTGACAAGTCACATCAATGCAATCCATCTCCAGACATAACCTTCTAGAGGCTGATTTTATACAAATTTTCTAATAATTTTTGGAAAATCGAATTTTCCGAGATTTCCCAATGGAAACTTGAACTGAATTTTTTTCCTACGATACCTATTGACAAATCAAATCAATACAATCCATCTCCATACGTAACACTCTAGAGGCTGATTTTATAAAAATGTTTTAATAATTTTTGGAAAATCGAATTTTCCGAGATTTCCCACGGGAAACTTGAACTGAATTTTTTGTTTCTGCGATAGCTATTGACAAGTCACATCAAAGCAATCTATCTCCAGATATAACACTCTAGAGGCTGATTTTATATAAATTGTCTAATAATTTTTGGAAAATCAAATTTTCCGAGATAGCCCACGGTCAACTTGGACTGTATATTTTTCCTGCGATAGCTATTGACAAGTCACATCAATGCAATCTATCTCCAGACATAACACTTTTGAGGCTGATTTTATACAAATTTTTGGAAAATCGAATTTTCCGAAATTTCCCACGGGAAACTTGAACTGAATTTTTTCCTGCGATAGCTATTGACAAGTCACATCAATGCAATCCATCTCCACACTTAACACTCTAGAGGCTGATTTTATACAAATTTTCTAATGATTTTTGGAAAATCGAATTTTCCGAGATTTCCCATGGGAAACTTGGACTGAATTTTTTTCCTGCGATAGGTATTGACAAGTCACATCAATGCAATCCATCTCCAGACATGACACTACAGAGCCTGATTTTATTCATCCATTTCTCACTTTCGACTGGAAACTTTTTTGAATTGTCCGAGATTTCCCACGGGAAACTTGAACTGAATTTTTTCCTGCGATAGCTATTGACAAATCACATCAATAAAATCTATTTCCAGATATAACACTCTAGAGGCTTATTTATTTTCGGCTGGAATGTCAATAACATAATCTGCATTATCGACTTTTCACTTTCTGCTGGAAACTTTCGGCTAACTTTAACAGGGTACGAACTTGTAGAACCGATCAAATATTTGTACAGTTGATCGAGTTATAACATATTGGCAGAAGCTTTATATAGAGTGTGGCAGATAAAAGTGTGCTGCACCTCGTTTTTCTCGAGCATGGTTAGATGTACAGCATAAATACCCATTATCAAGATAGTCAAGACGGAAGAAGAAAATTTGTTTGGTATCCTTTTATGACCTTGAATGACCCTAGTTCTGAATATATGTAGTGGTTCCTTAATGATACCGCTAACTTCGCAGTTCTAAAGTGAGATTTTGGAACCACTAACAACGGCTAGTTTTATCTGACTCCAACATAATTAAATGCGATATCGCTTACTGGAACACATTATAAGTTATGTCCATAACAATTTCTCATTCGGGCAGAGTATTTCTAACATTTTCTCTAATACTAGTAATATTTCGACTTTCTTCTTGTAACTTAGTATCTACTTCTTTAAAACGTGAACTTCGCTGTATTACACCAAATAATATCTTAGACGGTACTTCATTAGTCCTGGTCGGAAAAAGTTTTGTATATTTAGTGAACGCGTCTACTGCTGACAACACATGCATATTTTTTCTGTTTATTTTTTCTACAGGTCCTAAATGATCTAAATGTAAGGTTTCAAACGGACCGTGGCCTTTATACACCAAATGCAACAAAGCTTCCTTCGATATTGGTTTTGGATTATAAGATATACAAACTATAGAATTGTTAATATATTTTACTAGTTTATCCCTCATATCAGTGAAATAAAATTGTCGCCTGATTACCTCGTAAGTTTTTTCACAACCCATATAGCCCATATTATCATGATACCTATGCATCACTGACTCAACCATTTTTTCATGTACCATTAGTTGTAATTTTTAGCCGTCCTTCCTATACACTATCCCGTCCCTTATTTCATATCCTTTCACTTCTATTCTTTGTATTCGTTTCTTTAATTTCAATATGTTTACATCCTCCAACTGCCTAATATACATCTTTTCTAAAAATAAATCTTTTTCCTCCATTTCCATATAATATATGTTTGCTCTACTCAACGCATCTACGTGTTTCATCCTATCTCCTGTTCTATGTACTATTTCAAAATCAAATTCTTCTAAAAATAATGCCCAACGTTCAATTTTACTATTCATGTCCCTTTTGTTCAATCTTAATTTTAAAGCATTGCAATCTGTCACTACCGTAAACTGTTTTCCAAATAAATACGGCATAAACCTTTTAATTGCGTAAACTAAAGCTAATGTCCCTAGTGCAAAACTATGCATCCTAGATTCTGCATCTGTTGTTTTCCGACTATAAAACATAACAGGATACCATTCTTTATCTTTCTATTTTTGCAAAAAATAATTCTGCTCCGTATCCTGAACTTGATGCATCCGTGTGTAATTGTGTCTCACTTTTTACTGAATAAATACTTAAAACTGGTCTATCAGTTAACCATTTTTTTAACTCATTAAATGCTGACATGAAATTCTAACAATTTAAACTCTTTTTCCGACTTTATTAACTCCTACAATGGTGAAGCTATTTTACTAAAATTCTTTATAAATTTACGGTAATAATTTACAAGTCCTATAAATCGTAAAGTAGTAATTCCTTCTGAACTCACCTTGTATCCTAAATAATCAATTTTCGTGTTTAGAAAATGACACTTGCCTTTATGTAATTTAATATGATTTAACGCTAAAACTTTAAATAATTCCTCCATTATGACTAAATGTTCTTCAATATTTTCGGTTGCTAATAGAATATCATCTATAAAAACTATGACCTTATTATCCTTCATTAACTTATCTAAAACAAGGTGTATATACCACATTTCACAAAATGAACTGGAGAATTTGTATAACCAAAAGGTAATTTGTTAAATTAAAATTGTTCCTGATCTGTTACAAACGCGGTAAACTTCTTCGACTCTTCTTTCAAATCTACGTGATAAAAACCATTTCTCAAATCCAGCATTGTAAAGTATCTCTTTCCATTTAATCCCTGTACTATATCCTCCACTACTGGCATAGGATAATAAATTCTTTCTACAATTTTATTTAGTGGTCTATATTTAATGCACATTTGGTAACTATTATCTTTATTTTTAACCATAACTACTCTACTTGTATAAGGTGACTCACTAATTCTAATAACTCCTGATCCCAAAAAGTCATTAGTAAACTTTTTTAATTCTTCACTTTCATAATAGCTAAGACGCTTCGGTCTTGTTGTAATTATTTTGTTCTCTCGTAGTCTTATCTCTGCCTGATACTTAATCTGGCTCTCACTATTCGTATTTTCTCTAAATAATTCTCTTTATAAATTCGATCTACCTCCTTGCTACGATTTATGGTTTCCTTATCGTCACCTATATCCAGTCCTACCTCATCTACCACAAACAATTCATCTGAATCAATAACCTCCCTCATCACGTCTTTATTAAAATTTGTATCAACAATCTTGTTCTGTATCTTTACAACATTTATCCCATTTAATTTCAAAAAATCCCTTCCCAAAAATATATTTATTTTCACTGTTTTATCAGATACCACTCTAAACTTTACACTGTAAATAATATTATTAATAATAATTTGACCAGGCCAACTACCTAAACTTATTAATCCACTACCATTAATACCTACAACATTATCGTCTGGCATTGGATTTAATTTAATTTTTCCTATTAAACCTTCCTTGATAATACTCACATTACTACCGGAGTCTATCAAAATCCGTTCCTCCACTAATTTATTATTAATAATAGCCTTTACCTTTAATCGCCCTTCATCATCAATGATCAACTAATTCTCCGTCATGATTTCCTTCTCGATTGGGATGTCTTCCATATATAATGTTGACGTTTCGACCTTCACCTTGCATTGTTCTTCTTTATGCCCAATTTTTTTGCACCGTTAACTAGTTGGTTTCCGTCTGGGTAATGTACAATTACTGGCAATATGTCCTTTTTGGAAACAATTATAGCATTCCCTTTGTCTAACCCAATCTGCCTTAACTTCTGCATTTTTATTTTCCTTGTTAGTATTTAACTCTGTTCGACAAACTTACCTAGCACCAACATTATTACTCCTTTGTGGTTCCATATTATAACTCCGACTATTCCTGTTGACATTGCTGTTGTTCACTGTTTTTGAATTTATATCAGCAAATTCGTTCATCTTCAAATTTTTAATTTTAATCGACTTTAATGTTGTTTATAATTTATATTCATTTATTTCCATAATGATGTAATAAATTATATTTTCCTCCTCTAAACATCCTTTGGCTATCTGACACATTTCGAAATAATATTCAATCAAATTTTGTTTTGTCCTTATATTTCTTCTCAGCTTATCGTGTAATTCTGCCTGCGTACCCCCACTTGTAAAATTTTCACGTAACTCCTCAGCAAACTACCGCCATGTCATCCTTCTATCCATTACCGACTCGTACCATTTTGCCGCGTTTGATTGCATTATACTTTTTGCGGCTAACAACACTAACATTTCGTCAATTTTGTACACTTCCATAATAATTTCGACATTTTCCAACGATTGATTAGAATTTAATGCTGTTCTATCAGTAGGGTCAAAATTCGGCAACATTTCCATAATATGTATCCCTGATATTAAAACGCATTTGATTGTTTCTTAAATCATCACTTTTCTCACGTTCAGTCGTATCGTTTATTGTCAAATTATTCCTTTCTTTGACCATGTCTGATTCATTGTAAGTTTCCTCCGCCACATTACATTCAGCTCCATTTTACTGTGTTCATCTTCATTACCTATCGTAATCAGATGATGAAAAATCCCTTTTGCAACCCGGCCCAATAGTGATTCGAACTCGGTACCTCCCGATCAAAATGCCGCAGCTTTAACCGCTGGCCGTTTGGTCAGTGATGTAGATAACCCAACACTTTGGTAAGTTATTTTAAAATATTGCTTTCAAATTGACTGCCTTGGTCGGTGGTGATTTCGAGTGGGATGCCAAATCTCCAAATGTACTGATCAACGAAAGCTCTAACTAAGGTGTAAGCTCTCATATCAACCAAAGCTAAGTCTGACCAGGGGGCCTATTCTCGAAATCCACATCTATTTTCCACCTCTGGACATCTGTCAAAGTTCACACAAAAACGTTTGAAAATTGTAATTCGTATATAAAATACATTTACAGCTAAGTCTGACCAGGGGGCCTATTCTCGAAATCCACATCTATTTTCCACCTGTGGACATCTGTCAAAGTTCACACAAAAACGTTTGAAAATTGTAATTCGTATATAAAATACATGCGGCATGGACATTTTCCCATATGGGGAATTTTTTCCACCTGCTTATACCCATTCGGAAATATTCCCTTAGTACCGAAAAATTCAATTTTTATGAATTTTGACAGATGTCCACATGTGGAAAATTGATGTGGAATTCGAGAATAGGGCCCCAGGAGGATATAGATATTTCCGTTATCGTAAGGATACAGATACATATTTCCATTTGATGGATGTAATGGTCCGACAAGATCTACATGAATTTGTTCAAATCTGCCAGAAGAAATTTTGAAATAAACATGTTCTGAATGTGTGTGTCGATTAACCTTCGACTTCTGGCAAGGAATGCAAGTTTTAGACCAGTACCCTGAAGAAGAAAGATTTCAGCATGTTTATTTAGTATGTTGCGTGCACCCCTGGATGAGAAAGTCGGAAATGGAGGAATACAAGAACGTCTTACGTTGGTTGACATTTCACACCAAATATCTATGTAGGCCTTAACCAAAATCAGGTAACAACTCCAGTTTGCATTTTGCACTGTTAAAATTTTGACTATCTGCTACTAGTGAGTTAAGCTCGTCGCCCGATTATTACAGATAGACTAATTTGTTTAGATCGGGCGCGGTATTACAAATAGCAGACATTTGAACTTCATGCGATCGTGGTATAAAGTATCCGCCACTATGTTGCTTTCACCTTTGACAGTGGTTTGTGATCAGCGTTGACGGAAATTATTCTACCCTCGACAAAACACCGAAAATGCTTGATGTCGCGGTAAATAGTCAGGAGTTCTCTATCGAATGCAAAATACTTTTGTTTGCGAGATGAAAGGTTTTGGAAGAAGAACGAGAGAGATTTCCAACTTCTACCAAATAGCTGCTGGTGTAATGATGCACTGCAGCCACATCGACAGAGAACTGCTGGGTATGAGCAGACAGAGCCTTCGACAGAGAACTACTGGGTATGCGCAGACTGAGACTGGCTGAAAGCATCGGTGCTTATACGATTTAAGTATGAGAGCAACTTTGGCTGAATTAAAGGCTGCTTCGCAATCAGGTGACCCAGAAAATCGATTTGTCTTGTTTGAGATGGCTGCGTTTATTGCAGCTAGATATTCGGCTAACTGAGAAAACGTTGCACAAAACGCTGCACTGGCCTGATAGTAGGTTGGTTGAGGTAAGGATTTTCACGGCTTTTTAATGGACCTCGTCCATTAAATGTTGAAACATCTTTGCCACATTTCTGCGATGATACGGTGTAGTAATGCCCGTCTTGCCTATATCTTTAGAATTAACCGGAATTTGGTAGCTAGACAAACTTTGTCTGCACAATTCCAACTGTAGCATGTACTCAAATTTTGTATTTTTCGCAGTTCAAACAAGGGTTTCTCAAAACGGGATCGCGGGATCCTGTTTTGTTTGAAAAGTGTGACAGGTAAATCCCGGCATTTCTGGGTTTTCGATTTATTTTTCTTATATACTATTTTAACTCTATAACGGCATAAAATAAAATCTCGGTTTAAGAGACATCACATCTGATTGTGCCTTAGATGCGAATGTAGAAAATGTGAATATCTCGTTTAGAGGTTTATCCCTCAACACGATTGTGAAAATTTTCCTAAAACTCCGAGATATTCCTAAAAAACTACAACAACAACTAAAAATTTCAGAGTATTAGTGAAACTGCGAACTAGCGAATAAATTCCAAACTACGCAATAAGAAATTATAAAACTTTATTAATTCACGGAGGAAAAAATATAGGACACATTGCCATAAATTATAGGAGCCCAGGGATATGTGGCTTTTCATCGGAGCGCTTACTATAACATTAAGAAAACGGTAAATGACGTGAATAGAATCGGTGATCATAAAAATAGTAAAGTCCGCCGTACATATGGTAATATTTACTGAAATGTATTGAAGCGGATGCTACAATTTGAGTACTTTGAGAATCTGAAGCGGATGCTATAATTTGAGTAGGTCACGACATATAGTACTCTAACATTTTTGAATATTCTCTAGAGAATTATTGTATATCGAGTTTCCCGGAATTTTCCTGGTGTTCCTCAACATCGGCCATTCTAACGGAAACTTATTTTGAGTCGGTCATGACATAATCTAACAGAAAATAAATCAGAAAATACTCTAACAGAAAATAAAAAATGAAAAGATTCCAAAAAGAATTTAAAATTTTGATTATTTTATCTGAACCCATATGGAAGTTGGCCGATTGTGGAAATTGCACCCATATGGTTGATCATAGATCTTCATTATAAAATGTATTGCTTTCAACCAGAATGAGTTAGGTATTTTATTTGATTGGCGGCTGGCCAAAGCAAAAGCCAAAATTAACCAAATTTTGGTCTAATTTTTTTCGTGTATTTTCTTATCAATTGGACTCTTGTGGCAAGTATTGAAACTAAAAATTTGGTTAATATTTGTTTAACCACTAATTTTTTTTGGGTTAGCTAAACTATTTTTTGGTCCATCTAGTACGTTTGTTGTTGTAACTTTTTTATTTTTGGTGAAAGCAATACAACTAAAGCCTGTATTCCATGAGAAAAATTGACTGACAGTCAAAAAAAACGAAAAGAGAAAAATAATCTGATGCCCCATATAAGAGACAAAGGCAACGTTTTTTATTTTGTAGACAAACAATTTTACTGTAAAATAAAAAACGTTGCCCTTGTCTCTTATAAGGGCATCAGATTGTTTTTCTCTTTTCGCTTTTTTTTGATTGTCAGTTAATTTTTCTCATGGAATACAGGCTTAATATTACCAACTCAAAACATAAAGAATTATTTCCGGCCTACTATGTGCTTGTGAGATAGGCAATGACGGATTTAAAATTATGATCAGTTAATATGGAATATTTTGTATTGGAAATACGCTATATAGAAAAGGCTGGGATAGGATGAGATAGTGTTACCTGATGAACAATTTTATATTTTCTGGGATGAAAAACTGGAAAAACTTCACATGCTTAGACCTTGCCCAAAACTCAAGAATATTGAATGTACGATAATTCTCTAATAATAGTATAGTTGCATGTTTTTGTATAATTAAAATTTGTATACTTGGCTAAATTGTAGACCTTATTTAGTTTAAAATATTTTTATTTATTAAAGATGAGTCGATATTTCGGTCGGGTAGAACATTATCTAGACAATTTATAGAATATTATAATGTCGTTTTCGATTGATTCGAAAAATGCACTCTGTGGGAGAGAAGTTTGCTTTTAGTGTGTAGGTTTATTCTGTTTCAGTTATTCGGCTGATTAGTTGCCGTTTTCAGTTTGAAAACTTATTATGGCCATTGTCTATTTAAAAGTGTCATTAAATTAATCTCAACATTACATCGAAAACGAATTTTTTAGATTTTCTATTTGCAATTTTTAAGATACTTCTAACAATATAACCTTTTGAATCAGTGTAGAAATACCTTTTATGACTAATTTATTGGTGTGTGGTGGTTATTAAAATTAATTAGGTATACGATTTACCAAATTATTCAGGAACACCAGGACATGTATTTCAGTCCAAAAAATGTGCTATGTGCGATGTGCGTTTCGTATACGTATATGGTGTATAATATACTTTTTCCGATTGTGTTGTGTCAAATATTTTACTTGTGTTAGTGCATTTTTGTCATCCGGCAAGTATCAAAAATAATTGTATCGGGCGAAATCGGTTCAAATCTTTTGCTGCTTACATTCCCAAATTTCACAGGTCGCACATGCTTTTTTTATGGTGCGTTATGATTTTTGTTTTTTTATTAGTCAATTATCGAAGATCCTTCACAATGGTAAGTGTTTTGTGTTTATTGAATTTAATATAAATTTTTAAATTAAATTATTTTATTTATTACAGCTTAACGTAATATTCAACAGGTTATTGGTTGTAGGACTATTCTGTTGCAACCCCAATTGCAGTCTTTACTTCTGGATACTGCTTGTTCTATCGCATTCAATTTGCGGTAGGTTGTGGCGTGGACTCGGCGGTTAATCGCGGCGTGTTGGATGATCAATTGTGGGGCACAGACAAATTCGCAATTCTTACAGCTCGATTATACCAGAAATCTACATAGTTATTGCTAGAGCGACACCCGCATTTGACTTCATATTTTCTTTCTCTATGGTTTATCCTTCGGGGGTTTTATACTGCCGTCCTAGAACCAAAAGCGGTATCTACTGGTGACATGAAATTAAGATATTAGGCTTTGAAGTTTTGGTAATAGCCCTTTGTAAATTGGAATGTTTGCTGTCTAAGAAAGGTGATTTCTAGTCAAAGTAATAGTAAATGCAGTATACTAAATACTAAAAACAAATGCGGTTTGTACAAATTCGCACACGCAGGTACTGCGTTTTTAGCTAGTAGTATGTAGATACCTCATTCCCGCGTAGAAAATGTAGACATTTTCGAAAGATACGATAAAATGATGCGTGTTTCTGGAAGAAATAATGTAAATACAGAGTTTTCCGTCCGTAAACAGGTAGAATAATATTCCAGGTTACGAAGAAAACCAAAAAACTGAATTTCCAATTTTTTGTAGATACCGCGTTTGGTTCTAGGACGGCAGTATAATTCTCGCCAGACTTTCTAAACTTGATGGGACGTTAGTTTATCACCCACCATGCCTTAGTCCAAATTCATTCAGTTTGCTAGCTAAGGATGCAGTACACTTATGTCTATTAGATTTGAATCACTGGCTTGCGCCATGTGCCCATTGTGACATTGAGTGCGGGACCTCTGTGAGTTTCAGCCAATCGTACTGTTGTAAATTTTTGAAAATTTAGAAAAGTAATACCTGCAACTAGACTTGCGTTAACCAAATATACCTTAACGCAATCCGTACTCTAACGTAGCGTTATCTGCTCTAATGTCTAAACTACAAATAATATAAATTGATAAATAAATATTCGGTACTCTTCTATTCGAAATAAGAAAGGAAGGGTATTTGCAACTATTTAAGAATAATAAATTATCACGCTGATCCACAGGTTACCTGTGTGTTGATCGCACAGATTACCTGTGTCTTGATATCCAATATTAGTTAAAGTAATTTTTATTCATCAAAAGCCACAAAGCTGGCGTTTATGTAACGAGATAATTGATTATAAGCACATAGTCAGTTGTACACAAAACTTGCTTCGGACTTGAGAGATTGGCTCACGGCAATCACATTTTTTAGCCTGGTTTTTGCAAATATCTGTTTTTATAGAAAAAAATGCAAATTATGCTCAAAATGAAAACCGAAAATAATTTTCTTTTTACTTTTACCAATTGACATTAAAAATTAAATAAAAAAACAACAAAAATTTTTAAAATTATTACTAGAATAGTTCTATACCTACAAAAAACTTGCTTTGAAACTATTCATTCCGGAATGAAAATATGCGGCATTGTTGTTGTAAAATTCCCAAAGGAAGACTACATCTATTTCGTATTGCTTTTCTTTCCATATGATAAAAGTTTTTGCTCGCATACACGTATATTTTAAGAATACTATTACTTTCCGGTTCGCACTCGCACATCGCACATTTTTGGACTGAAATTTGCATCCAGGTAAATTCCGGGAAACTCGTTATACGATAATTCTCTAAAGAATATTCAAACATCGTCAATCCTAAGTGCCTGGAACCACAGAATTATTAAAAATTGATTTATTTTCTGTTAGAGTAGATTGTGACCTACTCAAAATAAGTTTTCAGTAGAACGGCCGGTGTTTAGGAACACCAGGAAAATTCCGGGAAACTCGATATACGATAATTCTCCATAGAATATTCAAAAATCGTCAATCATAAGTGGCTGGGACCACGGAATTATTAAAAATTGATTATTTTCTGTTATAGTAGATCGGGATCTAGTCAAAATAAGTTTCCGTTAGAATGGCCGGTGTGTAGGAACACCAGAAAAATTCCGGGAAACTCGATATACGATAATACTCTATAGAATATTCAAACATCGTCAATCCTAAGTACCTGGGACCACAGATTTATTTAAAATTGATTTATTTTCTGTTAGAGTAGATCGTTAGCTACTCAAAATATGTTTCCGTTAGAATGGCCGGTGTTTAGGAACACCAGGAAAATTCCGGGAAACTCGATTTACGATAATTCTCTATAGAATATTCTAACATCGTCAATCTTAAGTGCCTGGGACCACAGAATTATTAAAAATTGATTTATTTTCTATTAGAGTAGATCGTGACCTACTCAAAATAAGTTTCCAGTAGAAGGCCGGTGTTTAGGAACAGCAGGAAAATTCCGGGAAACTCGATATACGATAATTCTCTATAGAATATTAAAAAATCTTCAATCCTAACTGGCTGGTACCAAAGAATTATTAAAAATTGATTTATTTTCTGTTAGAGTAGATCATGACCTATTCAAAATAAGTTTCCTTTAGATTTGACTGTATTTAGGAACACCAGGAAAATTTCAGGTTGAAATTGGATAGATTTTATACGATAATCCTAAACGCAGAAAAGCATTGGTTGATTTAGGCCAGCCATCAACATCAGTTGCAAAAATAAATATTCATGCCAAGAAAGTGTTACTTTGTGTCTGGTGGGATTGGAAAGAAGTCATTTACTATGAGCTTCTGGAACATGTTCTAACTGTTCGCGAACTATCCAATAGATGTCAAAGATCCTTAGATAGTAATGGTAAATATTTCGATAATTAGAATATGTCGTTATGTTAGATTAACCTTTATCACCAGTATATTTTCAATAAAGTTGAATTTTACCAGAAAAGCCGAGTTTCTTCTTGCACACCTAATACTTATAACGTATTAATGTTTTATAAGTAATATTTTTTTACAGCAAGAAACGTAATAAACGAATAAAAAAATATAAATTTTTGTAACTTTATGTATTATTTACACTAACACTTTCATATTTATCTAGGAATTGGAAATACTTCACAATTCTCCATACACGCGTGAAGTTTTTACTAAAAATATTCCTAAAATATTTGTTTTGCCATTTAGGAAAAAGTTCACGTGCATCCCTCAACAGCAATTTTAAGGTCAAATTCAGGCCTATTAGGAAGAAACTATTTCTTAGCCGATTACGATGAAGTTCAGTAGCGTGGTGAAAATGGGATTCTAGAATGAGTTTTAGATGAAGTTCTGAGATATGGCCAATTAGGAAGGAACTTGACCGTTTCTTAACCGATTAACATGATATTCAGCATGCAGGACGGGATAGGGATTCTAAATTGAGTTTCAGACGAAGTTATGGAATATGGTCAGTTAGGAAAGACTTGGCTATTTCTTAACCGGAAATCCTAAAATGATTTTTGGATGTAGTTTTGGAATAAGGCCAATTAGGTAGGAACTCGGTTGGTTATTTACCGATTTCATGTCGTATTTATCAAATTGCTTTATAATCGGTTTAGAAATAACCGACTTTCTTCCGAATGGGCCATATTTTAGAACCTTGTTGAGATCAACAGTGCAACGTCCAATTTTTATATTTTTATCTAATTTGCTGATACTAGCAGTTAACCTACTTACAACAACAATAATGATGTTGAAGCAACCTTGGCTCATCAACATTACAACATTTAAATTTACTGGATAGGAATGTTTGGTGTCATATTTTATTTCTTATTTTTATATTTTCTTTTTCTCTAAGTTGCTGACAGTAGCATTTAATTGTATATAAAAGGTGAATATTAAAAAAAATAAAATAGAATGAATTTAACTCTAATATTAACAACAAGTTGTTTATTCTCAATAACTAAATAGACCCCACCCGTGGTAATCTATTAGTTAACTGAAAATCAAGACTATATTAAATTTACAATTTAAATACAAAAGTCTAAGATTTTACAAACCTTTTCCAAATATCATTTTATAATCCCATTTCCATCAACACATTTCCACAAATCTAGTTTCATTAAATTCGGTTAATAAACAGCCAAGTTCCTCCCTCATTGACCATATTCTAGCACTTCTTCTAAATATCATTTAAGAATCAAAAACCAGCCAATTTATATTCCAGAACTTCATCTAAAACTTGTTTCCACCGTGCATACCTACATCAAAATTGGTTTAAAAATAGCAATGTTCCTTCCTATTTGGTCTGAATTTGACATATACATAAATGCTATACAGTCATACTTTTGAGACCAAGATCCTGGGAAACCGAGAACCTTGTTTCGCCAATATATATAGGTATAATAGTAGTCGAAAAATTCATAGAGTGACTATTTTCCCAACAAAAGCAAGGAGTCTGTTGAAAATTAATGAAAAATCTTATATACAAATGAGCGTTATTGCAAGATGTTGGATACACATTGCCATACAATTTTTGATAAACCGGAAGCATTCAGAAAACATAATGTTAGTTTTGACTCAACATGTTAACAAGAAGTCGAAGTTCGTAATGAAAATTTACAAAGCGAATATAAAAATTGAAGCGAATTTTTTTTAGAATTTTGCAGGCCGAACGATATACCGATAGGACAACAGATTTAATGTCTTTTAGTTAGAGGACGTAAAATAAAAAGCAAAGTTGCTCATATGCGCGGTGAATCCCTTATTTCACATTTTCATCATATCTTAAGCATTCAAAACAACGATTGATCCTAACATTTTTCACTTTTGTTATCTTACATTTTTCATTATTTTCCTATCCATTAATTAGGAAATTAATGATACAACATAGCCCATTTTCTTGGAAAATTGATCAACCCTTATCATTAATTTTTTTTACGAAACGAAAATACGCACACATAAACATAGTTACAAAATTTAGAAGAAAAACAAGAAGACGAAAATATTTAGATATAAAACTAAGTAGAATTATTTCGAATGGTGTATGAGAAAAATAAGTTTTGGAAAAATGGAAAATTTTTCTTCATTTCCATCTTCTTCCATACCACTTTTTGTTGTTCTTTAAAAAGAAAGAAAAAAACGAAGAAGTTTTGTATATATCACATATACGTATATTTATTGCTCTGTGTGTTATCATTTTTATATATGTATGTACGAGTACATGTATGTGTATCGCTACATACATTGTACGAGTATGTAAAAGGGAAAAATAGATATCTATAAAAGTGTGTGTGTGTATCTGAATATAACTGATAAGGAAATTTATTTTTTGCTCCATGTAAGTATAACACATATAAGAAGTTTTCAAACACATGAAAGATGAAATTGATTGTTGCTTAGAACGCCCACTCCATATATAATATATACATATATATCTTGTATATTGAGCTTTGGAGGTGAACTTTTATTTATTATAAACGATTTATTTCTCCTGAACGATTGGTACATATACAGAGCTACTATAGTATATGTGTATGTATGTGTAATTTAGAGTTATACATCGATATATTATAAGTTAAATGTCTTATAATAAAATATTGAACTTTTTATATCGTTGGTATTTGTATTCGAAATGTCCTTTTACGGTGAGAAAAGGAGCGGGATAAACAAAACTTAGCAACCAAAAAAAAAAAAAAATTGGTTTGAGTTCTCTATATTTAGCCTCTATGTATATACCGACTCGAGTAGGTAAGCACAAAGCCAAATCCAATATTATATCAATTTATTCATATAAAGATTATCTCGAAACATTTATACGCTTAATATCTGCAAAATATTATTAAGTTTTACTACAAAAATATTATAGTCGGTTGTATAATAAAATCAACATATATGAGCTTTGTAAAGCGCTGCACCAAACACTTTACAGCCATTCCGCAATTTTAATAGCGTCTAAAGAATATAAAACAAAATATTTATATAAATCAAATAACATTAATACTGTTCTATCATCATATTGAAAACTTGATCTTTACCAAAAGCTAATAAAAAAAGTTCTCGCATATATGAAAGATATACCAAAAAAAAAAAAAAAAAAAAAAAATCTCAATGTTTTCCCAATATAATATCGCGCGCGCGAAAAAGTGATAATTTTCATATATGAAAATGTTGGTAGGTACACAAAACAGAAAATATAAAAAATATCGCGCGCGTTCAATTTCAATTTTATTTTTTACTTACTTAGGTATATTGTTTAACTTTCTTATTGTTGTTGTTGTTGGTGTTTGGTTACGTATATAATATATAAGGAACTTATCTACGTGCGCTAAATATTTATAATATGAAAAGTTGTATAAACATTTATTTTAATGCCGCGCGCGCGATTAGCGGTGTGGTACACTTTTTGATTTACTTGTGTTGAGGTTAAATATATTTCCTGGTACTTTTTGAAGCAATATAAATTAGTTACCGTTTGTACAGTAATTCTTCTTCGGTGTAATAATAAATAAAGCAGTAATTTAGGGGAACCAGCTCTTGTTGCAGTGGCGTTTCCTCATTATTCGTTTGAAACCGATCCTTTCTCCAATGTAATAACATAAAATGAAGAATTGCTTATGAAATCCTCTGGGTTAACGGCTTAGTGATCTCATACACAGGTTTCAATAAAAAAAATTGTCTAATAACGGATTTAAATTCAGTGAATTTCGGCATAATCAAAACATGCTAAACGAGATAATTTGACCCAAAATTTCACTGACAAACAAAACTAGGCCTATTTCTTTTTCATAGCAAGCATCAATTTTCAAATAAAACTGTCGGCAAATACAATAACTGCCAATGCAGTGAAAGTTTTTTGTTTGTTTTTTTTTTACGTACGGGATTCGAGACGTCGCACGGTAGGAACCCTCCATACAACGCCGTTTCGAAAATAGTTTTCATGAAAGCTGGTTTTTCTGAACTTTTTCACAAGAATCGATAGTTTAATTAACGTGTACATAATTTACACAGAGAGAAATCGTATCTCGTATTATGAATAAGGGTATATAAATTAGAAACAAAACCTTTTGATTTGGCACCGTGCATGACCTTTTCACAATAAATGTTTACTATGTTTCATAATGTTTTAAAAATATTATGTATGTTTAGTTATTCATGTCTAATGAAAAATAATCCATATTTATTTATGAAATTAACTCATGAATTACACATATTACTTTATTGTTTTATGCTTTGTATTGCATACTTTTATACTTCGTATGGATTAAATCATATGATTTTTGTCTTTTTCATAGACAGCTATCCCAATATTTACGACTTTCCGAGGCAGTAAAATAAAGAGCCAACTACTCACAATATTTCTACTAATAAAAAGTAGAAATATTATCCTTCTCCCCCCCCCACCGTGATTTTACCCCAAGGATTATTAAAGTATATAAAATATAACTCTTTAAAAATGAGCGTTTTCCTTAAGCTCCTTCGGTAGTTTGGTTTGCTACTGATAAAAAATTGATCTACTAGGCTTAGCTAAAACCAAACTACAAAAATACAAATCTTAATTTTTACGTTTAGTACCAAGTAAGACCGTACTGTTTTAGCGAATTACAATGTTCACCAATTTAAAACTCAAGGAAAATTGTGTGTGTGTATTTATAAGTATTTATAATTTTTATTAAAGTTATGAGCGAATGGATTAGATTATGAATAAGCATTCACTGACATTTATTCATGATTTATGATTGTTATTCTTAAATAATGAAATTTATGCATAAAATCAGAAAAATATTAATTTCATCCATTTATGAATGGTTATGCATGATCCATGCAAAGCTTTTTCTCTCTGTGTAATTTTGATTTACAATATTTTTTACGTTTATCTGTATTAGTAAAATGAGTCGCCAAAATGCAGAGAGTCAGAATATTGGTTCGATCGATTTACTCATACAGACATTTCAAACAAGTTTTTTGGAAATCTTTCCTTTCGAGCTATATATGTTTTATATATTTTTAGAAAGCGCAAAACTTTAAATATTTATAGAAAATAAAAATACAATCATCTATCTTATATGTACGAAGCTAGTCTCGTTTGAATGCGGGTCTTTTTTATGTGGTTTTCATGGTATTCAAATAGACATTTGAAAGTTGGCGCTATTTGCCGCAGCGTTGTTATTTATCTTATAAACACGTTTGATTATCCCTAATTCCAGGAAACTGAATTTTTTTTGCCAATTTTTGCCATTTTTTTTTTCATACGCAATAATTGTGATGAAGTAATGTTTTTGATTTTTGGCGTTATTTTATTTTTTCTGTTTTATGCCCAACATGAGCACAGTTAAGATTATATTTGTTTATGAATTTGCTGGCTCATTTACAAATAAAATTATAATAACCCTGCTTCCCCTAACCACCTTTACAGAAACTACTGCTGCAACTTCTTCAGGTGAACATGACCGACCTTCTAAGCCATATGGTGAATCGTCTGAGAAAACAAAAAAACGAAAAAAACATGAAACTAGTACAAGAATATGGGTTTGAATCAGGGTTTCGAAACCGCAAAATTTTGAGTTCGGGTTCGGGTTCGGGTTCAGGTTCAAAGCAAGAAAATAATTGGGTTCGGGTTCAGGTTCGGGTTAATAAAAAAATAAAACTTCACAGGTATATTAAAAAAAAATCTATATATCGTCACCTCAGAATTTAAGTGTTACAAAAGCATTCTGATCATTTTAAAGTTAGGTTTACCATTATGTAATGTGACGGTCCTAACTGCAAATTGACTAAAATTCATTTGGGTTACTTAAATACTGGACTGACGAAGTGGTATAATGACTACGTTGGAAACTGATTTGACGATCCAAAACTCTTATCTACTTCTTCTATTCTAACTCCAAAATTACAAAAATGCATTTGTATCACTTAAATACTGAGATGACGATATTTATTTATTTCATTAAAAACATTTCGTTTAGTTTGACGAATAAGATATCTCTTAATGATTCTTCTTGAAGGTGTACCCTTTGTGGTGCTAAAATAAACTTTAAGGCCGAAAATGCCCATTCCACACTAACTTTTAGTGGTTTTCCCACTATTCCATAATATTTTTCTCCTTGTGGAGCCGTGAAAAGGATTCATAAACAGTAAACTGCTGTTATACCTTTACTTCAAACTTAGCCCAGCTGTCTAAATTGTTGGATTATGATAAATAATATAATATGACAAGCGATTTCTTTTGTCAACCCGGAAACCGGTTGAATCAAACCCGCGAAATGTTGGGTTCGGGTTCAGGTTCGGGTTCGAAAAAATTACTAAAAATATTTGAACCGGAGCGGGTTCGAGGTTCGGGTTCGGGTTTGGTTCGAAACCCTGGTTTGAATTTATTTATACATAACGCGTATGTCTAACATTTACGGTCTATTGGTGAATTAGATGAAGCTTCAATTGTGAGTATTGCACGAACTTTGCCTAAGAAAGACAAAAAAGAAGTCCTTAAGAAGATGACTTATGATACGGAAACAGTTATCACTTATTCAAAAGACGAAGCTCTGTGTATATATATTGATTTGGAATTAACAAAATCTCAATACGGATTATTAAGGTCTCGTTCATCTGAAAAAAATATTTTTGTCTTTCCGTCATATAATATGATATTGGATGCGAAGAAGATGTGCTATCCCTCAAGATCTAGTATCGAAATTAATGATATTAGAGCTTCTATTAAACTGAAAGATCTATTAGATCATACTGTAGCTCGGATTCTTTAAATAAATTCGGTACATAAATCAGGACATGGAAATCTGAAATTATACGTTAAATGGGGCTGTGACGGATCATGTGGTTAAAGTGAATATAAACAGGCATTGCCATACGAGACTCAGTTAATATCAGATGCTAATTTATTTATTGATTCTCTTGTGCCGATAAAACTAATTGACTTATCAACAAATCTTATAGTCTGGCAAAATACTGCAATACTGCAATTCGACAAATATGGGAAGAACGGGAAAGGGAAGCAGAATTAGCCCTCTACTTCAAATCACCTCAATATTATACTTATTTGAGAGACTCAGGTTTTCGGTTGCCCTAAAGGAGCTCAATCAATAATTGGGTTCCAATTGAAACTCTTTCATTTGGAATTCACTGCCAAAGCTTCAATAATATCAAATTAAAGTTCAAAGAAGTAAATGACGTTTTTCAAAAAGGATGCGTTTTAGTCTTTGACGAAATTTACATCAAACCGGCTTTAGAATATAATATCCAAACCGATGAAATTGATGGCATTTTTACCGTTCCCACGAAATTGAAAAACAAATTGGCGTTTTAAGTGGACTCTTATCTTCATGGAATTCAATTATAGCGCATGTCTTAACCAATTCTGGTATTAAAAGTGATTTGTTCCTTACTTTTATTTGGCGAATTTTGGATGAATGCCATAATCGTAATATATCGGTGAGAGCGCTGGTTTTTGACCAAGGATCTAACAATCGTGGATTAATTAGAAAGTTAGGTTTAACCGTCGAAAATTCATATTTTGTTCATAACGGTATGAAAATATATGGTTTTTATTGTACGCCGCACCTTATTAAATCCGTAAGGAATATGTTATTTGAAAATGATATTAATTCAACGGATGGACAAGTCAAATTCGAAATAATAAGGAAAATATACGACTTAGATAGAAAAAATACAATAAAAATGTTTCGTCCGTAGACATGTGGAAACAAAAAATTTTTGCGAAAATGAGAGTATGTTATTCTATACAAATTCTTAGTAATTCGGTTGCCACTGCGATTGATCTGTGTATACATAAAAATAAATTTGAAACCAAAAAAATTCCATCAGCACGAGCTATTCAAAAATTCGTCAAAAGGTTTAATGACATTTTCGATTTTTTTTAATAAAGATGTCCAAAAATTGAGCTCTTTCCTATCACGCTTAACGCTAGATGAGAGCGCGATATTTTTAAATAGTATGAAAGATTACATAGAGAATATCGAAATTGTCATTAAACCGGGAAAACGTGTAAGAAAACGTTTTATGCTTTCAAAGGACTGTTCCAAAATATTCGAGCCATTCAAGAAATGTCCAAAAATCTGTTCCATCAATATAATGACCTTAATCATATAGCCACATGACGACTAAATCAGAATGTTTTAGAAAATATATTTAGCCTCGTACGAGGAAAAGGAGGATTCAATAGAAATCCATCCAGCATGAAATATTATATCTATTAAGTTTATTATGAACAAAAAAAGAATATTACCCAAATTGACAACCAAATGCAAACTGTTCAGTTGATACAGAAATCGAGAATAGTGACTATTCTACAGCCATAGAACATTTTGATGTCATTCATGTAGGACTTAATCAAGCAATAGAGCTAAACAACGATGAAATTATGGTTCAAACGAGAATTTCTTAATAGATATAAATTTATTTTATGCAAACAGACAATGCAATAACGTATTTTGTTTATAAAATAATTAACAGAATTAAATGTGAAGAGTGTACGGATATTCTCTTGAAATAGGAAGAGAATATCTATTGAGACAAAGCTTTCTGAAAAACAAGAAAATTACTCGGCGGCAAGTCACAAGATTTTTTCAAATATGTCGAAAATCCATAGCTATTTTCAAGATAATCTTAAAAATATTAAGCAATTTTACGTAGATTCATGTATACAGATTACCAATAAAGATGATCCGTTTTGGTATTCTACCGATAATGCTTGCCGTGATCACAGAATTAAGGCGTTGCATTACCTGCTTTTGATTTTAATTCGGAAAAATTGCCAATGGCTTTTAGATGACAAAAACATATCAATATAAATTGGATATTTTAAGTATTAATCCAGTAACATTGTTGTTATAGAAAATTATTTAAAATTACTATTTGTCAAAGGAATTATTTAATAATTCGACATTTTTTTTTTTTTTCAAATATAATTTTGGTTTATTTAATTTTAATTAAATTTATTTTATTTATAAAATCCAATCAATACAAAACACGATAATTTACCTATTATCATTTTCATCAAAATTGGTAAACAAATAGGCAAGTTCATTCTGAGCTGTAGTCAGAACTTCATCTAAAAATCATTTTAGAACTCCATTTCCAACATGCAGTTCATTGCAAGTCATTTTAGAATCCCGTTTTTATCTAAGTCGTATATTTTTCTTATTATTTAGAATTTGACTTGTCTATCCGTTGAATTGATATCATTTTCAAATAATATATTCCTTACGGAATTAATAAGGTGCGGCGTACAATAAAAACCATATATTTTCACACTGTTATGAACAAAATATGGATTTTCGACGATTAAACCTAAATTTCTAAATAATCCACGATTGTTAGATCCATGGTCACAAACAAACGCTCTCACCGATATATTAAGATCATGGCATTCATCCAGAATTCGCCAAATAAAAGTAAGCAACAAATCATTAATTATATTTTAAAGCCGGTTTGATGTAAATTTCGTCAAAGACTAAAACGCATTCTTTTTGAAAACAATCCAATTTACTTCTTTGAATTTTAATTTGATATTATTGAAGCTTTGGCAGTGAATTCCAAATGAAAGAGTTTCAATTGGAACCCAATTATTGATTGAACTCGTTGTGGGCAAACGAAAACCTAAGTCTCTCAAATAAGTATAATATTGAGGTGATTTAAAGTAGAGCGCTAATTCTACTTCCCTTTCCCGTTCTTCTCATATTGGTCGAATTGATTTGTTTCCCAGAACCATGGAACAAAATACTTTTGTTCTTTGGCTGACATTTTCAATTTTCCCAATTTCATTTGATGTGCAGTGATTAGCACTTATAGGGTTTCCTTTGGTTTTACATACTTGCGGATAATTTGATATTAAAGAACTTTCAAGAATATTCAAGATACTTTAAAAGTTCGACATTTTTGATATTTTTCAAATTATATTCGAAATTTATCGATATATTTAGAACTCGTCATAGCATAGAGTTGGAAGATAGATCACGTTCTGTTTCATCCAGTGTTTTCATCTTTCAATATGTCCATAAAATTAAATCTGAGTAAAAAAATTGGCTTTCTTACACATGTAATGCTCGAAAATGGAAACCCATTTTGGATGAATGATATTTACATTGAGAACAAATATTCCAAATTTTTTCCAAAAAATACCCTTTGTAATATCAAATTTTTCTGAATAAAATGATTTGAGTTGAAAAGCTTCGATAAGTGAAAACTTCGAATACTAAAAGTTTTTGACATTTCTTGCAATTACAAGATGCTCATAAAACATTCTAACGAAAGACATAATTTCTGGTAAAGCACAAAAATCACTGAGGAAAAATTATCAAGCTTAAAGCTCATTGAAAAAAATACTCTAAATTAATCGCAAAATACCACCTTCCTTTATAGTATCAAATTTGAAAGACAAATGGTTTGGTTTCAAAAGCACTTAAAACTAAAAGCTCTTAATGGTTTACATTGAGCACAAATATTCCAAATCCTAACCGAAAATTGCGTCATCCCTTGCAATATCAAAATTCGAAGTAAAACGGTTTGTTTAAAAAGCTCCGATAAGTGAAAGCTTTTAAACCTAAAGCTCTTGTCAATTTTTTCAAATACATAATTTAAGCTCATCAAACATTTGATTAAAAACCAGAAATTATTAAAAAGCTCAAAAATGTTAAGTTCAAACCCAAAAAGTATGAAGTAATTATCAAGCTTAAAGCTCATTGGAAACAAATATTCTAAATTTATCCCAAAATTCCGTCGCCTTTTTCAATACCGAATTTCGGAGTAAAATGATTTGATTCAAAAAAGCTTATATTATAATACCAAGTTTCCTAGTAAATGGTTTGGTTTGACAAAAAGCTTTTGATAATTTACATTTAGAACAAATATACTAAATTGTCCCTAAATTTCGTCACCCTTTGTAAAACATATTTCTGAATAAAATGGTTTGTATAAATAAAACATTTTAACAAAAACTTAAAGTATGAAAAAGGTTCAACGTTAAAGTTAAGTTACAACTCAAACTTGTTTAAATTAATTATGAAACTTAAAACTAATTGACAATTTTTTTGTAAATACATACATATTTTATGCTTATACAATTTTTTCAGAAAATTTATGGATAATTCGTTATTTGAGAATGCTCACTCGCTCCGACGCATTTGTCTGAGGAGAATAGTATATAATAGAACGTAGTCGTCCCAGGGTTTTCCTCATAGTTTCCAGGAATATCAAACAAAATTTGATTCGTCCGCGGTTCCAGGCTTATAAATAATTGGTTTGATTGCACCATTATATTAGGATATTCCTGTGGATTAGCTTCTACTTAATATCAGATCTCTTGATAAGCTGTATCTTCCACATCTTTATGTATAATCTAAAAGTTATACAGCTTCATATCTGTCGTGAATTCCTTTATTGGGTCACAATAAACTCATGTTAGTGGATCTGCTGCAATTTTTTCGCTTCCTTTTTGATGCATGATTTTAAAATTGTATCCCTGTCGCTTCATACTCCAGAGAGTTAGTCTACCACTAAGATCTTTTGGGGATATTAGCCATTGAAGGCCGGCATGATCGGTAATCGAGGTGAACTGGTAGCAATACCTGTCAGGTAATCAAAGTGAATTGGTAGCCTCCTTTGGAATTTTTTTTAGTGTCATCTCTGGTTCCTCGTTCCATTTAAATTTGATACGTTTTCGAAGAAAACTGGAACCGACGCGCCGGTACCATCCGGCCATTCTTAGTACGCGTCTTAGTAGTTTTTGACGTAGGGAAATTTTTAATAGCATCTACTTTTGATGGGTCTATTCTTAGACCTCAAGTGTTTTTTTCAATTTAAATGGAATGAGTCGAGTTTTTGTTATTTTATTTTTTTTTTTTGAAGTCGAGTGAATGTTTAATTTCTGGCTCCCGAGTTAGATTTTTATGAAGCACTGCGCAATTTGTTTTAGTTCGCGTTTTAGTTAGTTTAATTTGATTATAACTATAGGGCGTGCCCCCGTCTTAAGTTAAAAGATGGTCGAACAATTGTTTTGTTGTAAAATATCACAACCTTTGGTTGTCTACGCTGATTTGATAATCCAAAAAAGAATATAAATATTAAAAAAAAAGGTAAGTGGATGTTTTTTTTCATATTTTTTTGGTTTTAAGAAACTTTTAATAAAAATGTTGGGCTAAGCGTCAACAAAATATTTCATTCCATCAACCGTTTACTGGTATGCCGATTTAAAAGGCCAAAAAGTTACATGTTTTTTCGATTTGAAGGAAATTGAGAACAAAAATTTTGGGCTAAGTGCCAACTAAATTTCTCTTTTTACCAACCGTTCACTGAGCTGGGTAAACAGGTGGCAGGGAGCTTTCTACTGAGGTTGTTGGTCCGTTGTTTTCCAAGAGCGGCTGCATGCGTGAAAAAAATATCACAACTTTTGTGTGTGTAAGCAGATTTTATAGGGCAACAGGGAATATAAATATGAAAAAAAAGGTATGGGGAAGTTTTTTTTTTGTAAGAAACTGATAATAAAAATGTTAGGCTAAGCGCCGCCGAAATTCCTTTCCCCAGCAACCGTTTTCTTGCTGTGGTGAATAGGTGAAAGAGAGCTTCTTATTTGGCTTGTCGGCCCGTTGTTTTTCAAGTGTGGCTACGTGCGCATATTGCAACCTGTGCGGGCGTATGCTGATTTAAAAAGTCAAAAATGAATATAAATAAGGGCCAACTAAATGTCTTTCTCTACCGACGGTTTACTGCGCGAAATAAACAGGTGGAAGAGAATATCACTTGTTTTCCCTTTTTTTCTATTCTTATGGTTAACCTCACCATCGCCACGACCAAAATACTCCTGCTTGCCTAAACTATAGCTAAGAGATGCCGCGGTGGAAGTTTGCGCATGGGCAAATCTATGAAACGTGAGGGGTGAGGTTTTTCCCCTAACCTTACGGTTTCACCATTATTGTCATATTCGTTGTATTTCCAAGATGCCAATGCAAATTAATATTGTATTGGCTCTTTTGGAGTCGTTGGTATTCTCTAAACATAGATGTTTTCTTCATCTTCATTTTTAATCATCTATCTTAGGTGCTGGTCGTCCCAACGAATATAACGACGTAGTCTGAAGCGACACAGTTCCACTATATTCACTTTTAAGACGCTAGGGTTACAGTAACCGAATTAACTACATACATTTTTCGATTCGGTATTCTGGTTATTAAAGAGAATCTCAAGAAATCAACTTGAATTTGGTGTTGTTGTTGATTTGACTTTAGACAGCAAGTTAGTAAGGTTCTACAAATAATTTGTTGTTGTTATAAATAGGGGGTTTTGTTCCTTGGCTAAGCAAGAATTTATTTATTCATTTTAAAAGGGAATTATTTTCTGAATTAAAAACGGCGAGTTATTGTTTGTGAATGTGTATAGTAGGTTTTGATTGACAGGCTTGGTTGCAATAGTGAAGTGAAAAGACCGTCACTGATCGCTGGCCAGCTAAAAATGTACCGCCCAAAAACCACTGTACGTTATAAGAATTAATAAATAAATTTCTGCTAGCGAAATGTGAATTATTCGATATTACGGATATAATGCATTGTGTTGCTAAGTTGCGTACAGTAGTTAATAAAATATATCGATAATCAATATCGCACTGAAGCGGGCTATACGAATATTTCGGATACGACCGATGGTAATGTTTGTTTACGTAGTTATGTAGAGATTTTAGCCGCTACGTCACTCCCCTCCTCTCCGAAGTGAAATCTCACGTTTTCGCGGCAGTATAATTTCCGACTGTGCTAGCCATAAGAATTCCGTATGCTGGCTTAAGCCTGTCGATGCCAATTGTTGTGTATTTTCCATTGATATCCGAAAAGAATTTGAGCAATTTGCGGGTCATCGGGTTTGGGACATAATATGGAATACTTAAAGGACTCTTAACTCGATCAACATGAATGAATTCGGATTTTACAGATTTTTGAAGGTGATGTATCCTGCTGGGTCGGACGTCGTGTCTCCGTAGGAACTAAATCTCATATTGTTGTATAAAGTTCCTCTATATGAAATCCGAAGTATCTGTACTTGGGTTGAACCTTGATATTTTGATCATGAGTTTCTAATACAAAATAAAACTTTTGGAAGGTTACAACTCCAATGGAATGTATTGCATCAAGCTGTTAGTGTGGCTGTTAATTGCCTGCGAAAACGTTCGACAATACCATTCTCTTTTGGATCATTAGCTGTGGCCCTTTAGGAGCTTCGTGAGCTCAGTGAACATTGTTGATTAAAATTCTGTTCCTTTGTCTGTCGTTATATGGAGTGGGACACAGATATACTCATTTCAGAAGATTTTACTTATGGTTTTAGTAGTGGATCAACTAGGTCCATGTGGATGTGTTCAAATCGACCACTTGGTAACTTGAGTTTGCCAAGTTCGAATTTTGTATGGCGGTAAACTTTAAACTTTTTACAAGAGATACAAGATTTCGCCCAGGTGCTCTTATCAGTATTCATGCTTGGCCAGATATATTTTCATAAGTGATAAGCCAAGCAGACTGTCGAAGTCCATCGCATATCTTTGGGAACGATTTTTGTCGATGTCTCACACCAAATTTGTTGCTAATGGCCGTATGTCATTCGGGTAACACAAAAGCCCGAAGGGAGTAGTATACGCTATTTTATGAATATCCCTTTCTGCCTTTGGAATCTGATTACATGCCCAAACCAAATCTATTTTCGGGAAACTGTTTATGTGTGGGATAAGATATCTATCCGGGATGGTGACAGTATTGAACTGTTGATAGTTTCCACAAGAGTGCCAGTCCTTTCCTTTCTTTTGAACCATGTGTCATAAACTGAAATTCGGTTTTCGCAGATTTTAGTTTATTTGCGTCGAGTTGTCACAGTTTGGCAAAAAGTAACCTAACTTGCCGGACGATACAGATTATAATTTTGAGCGATGGGTTCGTTCGCGACAACGATTGTAAGCCAATCAGAAAGTCTTCCGTATTCTAATCATGTCTGAAAGAACGCCTGAGATCAAAATTGACTATCAACAATTTTGTGCCGTAAGAGGAAATTTGAGTACTGCTTGCGGCGGTAAGAATGCAAACAGTGTCTTTTGCTTGTCGAGAAAATTTATTAACAGCGAATCGATCAGAAATTGTAATGGTTTTCATGATCGTTTATGAAAAGACGGCGGGATAAACCAATTCCACTCTTTGCCATATAGACGGCAGGATTTAAATATTTTGCGAATGCTTAGAGGAATTTCAAGAAGAAGATTTGTGAGGCTACCGATGGGAAATTCCACGGCTTTCGATATGTGAGCCGAAACAGCGTTGGTAGTAGCAGATATGATCTGGTCCGTGAACTGGAACTGTTGTAGTTGAAATTCCGTCTGTCTGTGTTTCATATCTCGTCCGATGTAATGAAACATGTAACAAATGTCAGCATCACAATCTTATTCGATGCAGTCCCAAACACAAATTCCAATGAACGAAAAATTCAATCGCAATCAAGATGACAATGGATTTTTATTAATATGACATTAGCTGGAAGGATGTTGAAGAATACCAACAGCAACAGCAACAGCACCAACAAAGACAAACACAATAAATATATATCGAAAATTTTCCAAATAAGTTGAGATTTTGTTTATTTTTCATTTCACAAGTCGAGATACTGTTTTGTCATCAGAGAAATATTCGAAGAAGACAAAAAAAAATTTTTTTTCACCCGCAAGAGTATACACATACACGTACTCGCATATGATGATATCGTGAGTAACAAAATTTTTCACAACAAACAAAATTTTGTGACATAAACTTCTGAAAACAGTATAAATAGGAATCTGAGGAAGAAGAGGAATACTTGGAATAAGTTAAATCCCTTTTCTTATAATTTCTTCCTTGCATTCCTCATCGCCTGGTGATGGCGGTGTGGCGGTATTCATATATGAGTACCGTTATTGTATATAAGTTTAGTTTATCTTTCAGCTTTTCAATTTTCTTATACTCATATATATGTATGGATTTTATTACTTTGGTTACTCGTACATTTTATTTTATTATATTTATCTAAAATAAAAATCCTTGACAATAATTGAAATTGTTACACAGGATCAAGTATGATTGGTAACAACCATCTTTCATATTTGTCTCAGTAGCAAAAAACCGAGGCGCGGTTACCTCAATGTATTTCTTTATACAAACAGATGAAATCCATTTTCTGTATATGATTTGCTGAAAAAAGGATCATAAATCATTAATTTGCAAGTCATACGTGAAATTGAATATAATTGAGGTGAATAAAATTGGATCCCACATACAAAGCATTTTCGCGCATATACAAATATTTGTGTCTCATCATGCTACATTTAAATGGGTTTATATACTGCGGTGAGATATAAAATCGTGCGGGCACTTTACCTATAGACATTTTGATTTTATTTACATACACAAATTTCAATTATACATATATGATTAATTATCCCATATACAAACAAAAAATATACATAGGCAAAAATCTGACACCTGCGCATCAAAACATGAAAATAAATTTCCCAAATAGAATCATTACTTGAACGCTAAAGTACAAAAACAAAAATTAATTAAAATTCAATAATTTTCTTCTCAACAACCAATCTTGTGTCGTGGATTTTTTTTTTGTCGGAATACCGAGAGAAAATCCCACATCAACTCATTCGTTACGTTTTCCATTAGCTTTGTTTATATTTACTCATTTGGATGTTACCATAAAGGATTCACAAAAATTCTTAATAATTTCGCTATTCATATTACCTGTCCTTTAGGAGGATTATAGTATAAATGTAATCTCGTATTCTCGATTATTTTGAAGCTCAATATACAAAAGGTGTCCATTAAAATACTTTTTAATGTCGAAATTGTTTCTTTATACTAAAATACAAGTTCGTTTTCGAATAATAAGCATCAGTCGATTATCTTCTAGCTACTCGTACTTATACCTTTTCCAGCAATTTTTTCAGCTGCAAGGTCATTTCAATCAGACAAATTCTAATTCGAATCGTAGCTACTACTATATACTTAAAAATGTGCTGTCCATCACCTTGATTGATTGAAACCTTAAACTAGTGTTCCGAAGGAAGCTATAGGCCGTACGTATACCCTTATTACAAACAACATAGCGGAAGGATAGAAAAGTTAAGACATCACAATTTCTAAACTACGTATCTGTTGGATTGGGTATCGGAACGTATCTGTTGGGTCATCTCAGATATCTCTCAAATTCAGCTAAATCTTGATCAATTATTACTAAATACTATTTCATAATCGAAGCTCAGTTAATATTCTAATTTACAATACAACCACACCCACTTCTACACCCACACCCGCACCGACACACACATCCACACCCACACCCAAACCCACATCCACACCCATACCCACACACACATCAACACCCATACCAACAACCATAACCACAATGACACCCACACCCGCTCCCACACCCACTTCGACATCCACACTCCAACACCCACACTCACAACCACACAATCACCCACTGTTGATCTTGATCAAGTCATAACAACATACAATTTTGCCTCTTCTGCTCTGTAATAATTAGTGGCATGCTAAAGCGGCAAATACATGTTCAATATATATCTATCATTAACTAAAAATTATTTAAAGAAACATTTTTTAAGCTATTCTGCTCAAAATTTTTTGTACAGACTAAATTTTCATTGCAATGTAGCACAAATCTCTTTGTTAAAGTCACATGGTGTTATCAGACATTTATCTGATTTAACTTAGAAAGATTACCACGGGTCGGGTCATATTAGCGAAAACAAATTATGTTTAATCAGATTTATTATTGCGTTTATTTAATGACTGTAGGCTCTGTTGTATATTTAAATAACACTAATATCTTTTTATATTTCTTTACCATTTATTTATTTATTATAATGATTTTATATATTTATGTTACATTTATTTCATACACACAATTCGGACATGTTGTTTCGGGGTAAGTCAAAATCAGAGAGAGCAAAGCAAAAAATTCCCTCCTCATATTCACCTCTGATATCTGTCAAAAATAATGCATTGAAGTTTGCGGACATTCAATTAATTCAGTTCGTTTATATGACAAACTCAAAGTTGCATTTGACTATGACATAACAACTCTTCCTCCCCACAACATGTTCACAAAATCAATTTTAAACTTAAAGGATTTAATTCAATCTTGTACAATGAAATATATCAACTTAAAATTACTTACACATATGCTTACTTTATAATATAGAGGTTTTTGAATTCTATTTGATCGTTTAAGTTCCGGTATCATATTTTCTAACTTTGAATCTGTATTAGTTGTTGAAGCTCTTACTGGGCTTCGCGAAACACTATTCTCGATTAAAATACCTTCATTATTATTCCCTTTACTACTTTCGTTACCCGTTGTATCAACCAATGCTGCAGGTGCAACATTATTATCAATAAATGTATCATCTATATTATCCCTGTAATCTTTAACATCTTTCCCTATACTGTTCATCTGATCTATGTGACGTTTTCAATTCCAGTTTCCAGTAATGTAATAAATCTATTTTTTGTATAACCGTACCGAATTTCCATTTACATTGTTTATCTAAGTATTCTCTACAAGCAACTCTTTGACCCAAATTAAAACTTTTAATTTTTTTATTTGAAACCGACACCTCTTCCCTCGCTATGTTTTGAGGAATCATTAAATCTATTCGAGATCTAATTTGTCTACCGTAAACTATCATAGAAGGAGATTTTCCTGTGGAAGGATGTAAAGTCTTTCGATAAATTAACAATATGTTGCAGAGCTCCTTTTCAAGAGACCCTTGTTCGCATTTCAGTGTTCCTAACTTTGATTTAATCGTTTGAACGGTACGCTCTGCTTGTCCGTTAGTTGAGCGGTGATAAGGAGCTCCCATACGGTGTACTATTCCATTATTCTGTAAGAACTCTTGAAATTCTAACGAAGTAAATTGCGAGCCCCTATCTGTAACTAAGATGCATGGTATTCCATGTGCACTAAATATTTGGCGTAAGTGACTTATTGTAGTCGTAGTCGTAGTGTTTGAAAGAATATGAACATCGGGCCATTTCGAGTATGCATCGATGTAAATTAAAAAGTATTTATTTAGAAATGGTCCTGCAAAATCAACGTGTACGCGTTGAAAAGGAGCTTTTGGTGTTTCCCATGTATGTATTGGAACTTTCATTGGATTATCTTTATGTAATTGCCAATCTGTACAATTTTTTACCATCTCTTCATTCAACAGTATGCTCTAGCTAACGATTTCATTCTTGTCATACCGAAATGAGCTGAATGTAACTCATTTAACACACGTCTACGTAAAATCGGAGGTATATAAACTCTTATGCCTCGTAGCAGACAATTATCTTGTTACGTGAATTCAGTTTGATCAATTCCAAAACTATAGTAGTGGTCTACTACACGAGCGTTTTTTATTCCATCAATGAAATGTTTTACCTTTTTTTCCGACATTGTAGCTAAACCTACTTCTTTAAATGTTAAGGGTAAGGTTTCTATCTGGTTTATTTGTAATAAATCCGGTTCTTCAATTAATTTGGATTTGTCATTTGCCGGTAATCTTGAAAACGCATCTGCATTCGCATATGCTCTTTAGTATTTCGAAAACAAATGTTATAATCGAAGCCTTCTAAAAAAATTGCATAGTGTTGTATACGCTGATAAAATTTGAGAGAGCGGCTTATTATCCGTTATTAAAGTAAATTTTCTACCGTAAAGGTATTAAAAAAATTTACGAATTCCAAAAATAATTGCATATGCCTCTTTATCTATATGTGGATAGCTTTGTTGTGTTTTGTTTAGTGTTTGTGATGCATATTGGATTGGTTTCTCCGTTCCATCTTTAAATCTATGACTTAAGACAGCGCCCACTCCGTGCTGTGATGCATCTGTAGCAAGTATCAGAGGCAGTTGTGGATCATAATGCGTTAAACACCTATCTGCTTGCATTTCTATTTTAATTTTCAAAAAAGCATCTTTGCACTTATCGTCCCAATCAAACACCACATCATTCTTGAGTAAATTGTTAATTGGATACAAAACCGTACTCAAATTATCACTTCGTTTTTGTTTTTTTGGTTCCGGCATATTAGTAATTGCATCTATTTTCTTTTTCATTTTATGTATTCCTAATTCATCTATCCCATAACCACAATATTCTATACTGTCTGCAAAAAATTTGCATTTGTCTTTATTTATTCTTATATTTAATTTATTTAATCTTTCTAAATGAATTTCACCACTAGGTCCTGTAATATTTATGTCGTCAAAAAATATTGTTGTCCCGGAAATTCCTGTCAAAATTTTTTCTATTTCCCGTTGCCATATAGCGGGAGCTGAAGCTATCCTATGCATCAAACGCTGAGGCTGACATAACCCTTTATGAGTATTCAAAGTCAATATTTCTCTGTCAGCTTCCGCAACTTCTAATTGTAAATACGCTTTCGTTAAGTCTAGTTTAGAAAACTTCTTTCCAACAGCTATGGAAGAAAAAAGTTCTTCTATTTTAGGTAATGGATGTTCGTCTACTATTAGATTTGGGTTTACAGTTATTTTGTAATCTCCACAAATCCTCACTTTACCCCCTAATTACGGAATAGGAACAATGGGGGTAGCCCATCTACTACTATCAACTTTTACTAAAATACCGTTTTTTTTAATTCTTCAAACTCTCACTCGACTGCTTCCTTAACTGAAAATTGAACTGGCCTAGCCCGTATAAAAACTGGTTTCGCGTTTGGTTGAATATTAATTTTTACTTGAATACCTAAAATATGTCCTAAATTTTCTTGTATTTTTTTAGCAGTATCTTGCATACCTCAGTTATCAGTCTTATCAATTTCCGTATTTCCTAAAACCTGATTCCAATTTAAATTTAAGTTTCGCAACGATTCACGACCTAAAAGAGGGTGTTTATTTGAATCCACCACGTATAATTTTAAATCTTTATATCCACTATTAGAATTTACTACGGTGTCAATATAACCGAAAATTTTAATTTTATTATTACAATAACTCGTGAGCTCCGTATCGGATTTTTTTAAATCCATGTTTTGAAAATATTTTAACGAATCTTTAAAACTAATTAATGATACTAAAGAACCACTATCTACTTCAAAATTAATATCTTTATTATTAACGTTTAGGGTCAACCAAAGTTTAGATGTCACATTATTAGAACTTTCTTCTTCATCTTCAGCGATGCAATTTGTACTATTTTTGAGGCACACTAGTTTCAAATGTCCGCGTTTATTACAATATGAACAAACGGAATTAGCATGACGACATTTGTTTGCTAAGTGTGATTCATTTCCACATCGATAACATGCAATTTTATTGTCTAAATTTAAACTCATATTTTTATTTGTATTAAAATTTCCTATAACTGAGGTCCCTGGGTTACTTGAGTGATTATTTGTATTATAATTTTGATGAAATGTATCCCTTCTCGATGATGTTTGTCGAATGTTGTAAACGTTTGAATTCTTATTGACATTGATTTCAGCGCCACCTTTAATTCTATCGATATTGCAGTTTTTTGCGCATTTTCCAATGTAAGATCCACTGTTTCCAATAGCCGATTTTGTATTTTCTGGCTATTGCCCGATTTAGATGAAGAAAAATGTTTGCCTTGCAAAAAAAGAAGATATTAGTACATTACAATTTTCGTTTGAATGACAAGAACAAAACATAAACATGCAAAATTATGTTAGCGTTTTTTTTGTGTTTTTTTACCATTTGTTACTATAAAAACATTAAAAATAAATATGATACTATAAAATATACTCGACCCGACTATATTTTTTGATATTTTATAGTAACAAACAAACACAAACACAATAAAAGTATATTATGAAAACCTATACGATGACCAGAAGTCAAATGTTATAGCAGAAAAAATCAAATCAAAAGCAGTTTTCGCAATTTTATTTATTAAGTTTTATTTTTGTCACTAACAATCTTATTTATTGTTATAAATTTTATTTTTGTCACACTACTGATAAATGTCAAAAAATATAACATCCAATTATGTATAAGCCGCCAAAAAATTATAGCATCGCCATTTTGGTTTACATAGTCCTTTCTCATTTTAACTAATGGATATTTTTTTATTGCGTGCAGCTCTATGCAAGGCAAACATTTTTTGCAAGGCAAACATTTTTCTTCATCTAAATCGGGCATATTTAACCCAAAAACGAATTGATTTCGCAAAGCCGTATTTAATCCGATCGATAGTCTTCGAAGTTCCACCAAAAATTCTTCCACACTATCGCCATCTTTTTGCTTCCTTAAATGAAATCTATAATTTTGAACAATTTCTAACGGTGTGGTATTGAAATGTTGATCCAGCAAATTAGTAATATTCACATATGATTTTTTACTCGGTTTTTCCGGTGCTATTTTGTCACTTAGAATATTGTACGCAGTTTGCCCCATATAATTTAATTTTCTCATCCTCCACCTTAAATACCGCAAAAGCACTTTCTAAACGCTCCACCCAGCGTGCCCACTTAATTTCGCTTATGGTTCTATTTCAAACGTTGATAATTGTAGCGCAGACATCGTTTATTTTATAATGTAAAAACAACTTATGTATTTATTGCAGCAGCAACGTATTATTCTAATTGTACAAATATAAAGATGTAATTTGTAAATCGTAGGTTAACCTAATATTAATTTCTTCCCGTGTAATTCTGTGTAGCAGCACAACACATGTATTTTTTTTTTTTTTTTTAGGTTATCAAAGTAATGCGGATTTATTTTGCTCACCCAGATCCCATCCTCGTCGCCACTTGTTATATATTTAAATAACACTAAGATCTTTTTATATTTCGTTACCATTTATTTATTTATTATAATGATTTTAATCAGAGAGAGCAAAGCAAAAAATTCCCTCCTCACATTCACCTCTGATATCTGTCAAAAATAATGCATTGAAGTTGGCGGACATTCAATTAATTCAGCTCGTTTATATGACAAACTCAAAGTTGCATTTGACTATGACATAACAGGCTCTTTTATACAAAAATATTGCTTACTAGTAAACAGATCGCAAATATAGGAAAGTGGCATAACTCAACAAATTGAGTTTTTTAGATAATTCATCAGAAAGATGCGCAATGACGGGTTTCATAACCTGACATTGTGGCGTTTTCATATTTATTTTACAAAGCGAGAGGCGGTTTAATTTTCCGATCTTCCTTTTTTTGACGCCCATAGAGAATAGTGTAGTAAAATCGAAATTAGCATTTTTTCTTTTGTTCTCCTGAAAAATTTGAAATTTTGTGTTGTCACTATTCTTTGTCACGTGCGAGATAATAACTGTGTGTTTGTTGTCTTAAACCTACATCAATATGTTGACGCTACTTCAAAAATTAACTCACAGAAGAAATAACAAATCGAAAAAAAAAAAAAAAAAAAAAATTACCTGTTTAGATTTGCTCGCTCTCTGATTGTCTCTCAACCATTTTTATTTACATTTATAGACTCTCTTTTTTAAAGTTTGTTTATTATACTTCTGAGTTATATTTTGAAATATATGTCAAGGTTGTTTTTAAAGGAATTATATTGCGCGTATACCTTCTGCTGATATTACCACTTCCACCATAAATGTTTGAAGTTGTGTTTTGGTAAACTTAATTCTTATTTCGCTTCGTAAATCTTGCAGGCACAGATCAAAGAATCGTATCACTCGTATCTCATCTGGTGATAGCTAGTTGTACCACAAACGTTTCAAGTTGAAAAGAGCCTATAAATATAAATAAAAATGAATAAAATTAAATATATACACCGGTGTTAAGTATTTCACACAAAGGATTTCACGAAATGTATATGGGTACTGAAAAAGTGAAGGCATACACAAAAAAGTGTAGCGTAAGGTTGCTCAAGCCTTACCCATTAAAAGCTTCTTTTCAGAAATCAGAGAATATATTAGTAAACACATACTTATGAGTATTATTGGAGACCTTAGTAAACCCTGCTATTATTTATTGAAAAACAATTAGATAGACTGCGCACATTTTCTCTAAACTCATAAAATTAAGAAAAAAACTGAAATCTGTACGACTAAGGAAACCAATACACTAAGTCGTACTACCCACAACACAAATGTATCTTCATTTACAGTCAATACAAACATATTTTGTTTTTGTAACTTCGCCGCATACATTATAAATCCAAGACATGCATTTTAAACATTGAATCATGTCTTTTTCACGGATATCGTTGCATATTTTACAAAACCAATCGTTGTTTTCACTTTTCTTCACCTTTTCCGTTTTACATTCCTCTTTTTGTAATCTACGTTTAACAGAATTGTGCTTGAGAACCAGTGGTATGAGTTAGGAAGCATAGTTGGATACGAGATAAGACACAGCGTGCATGTCAGTTCATAAAACCCAAAAACTATTTTGAAAAAATCTTTCACAAAACTGCTAGAGGCAAACAAATCACTGATCAAATATTGACTAGTTTACTAGTTTGAAAAAATCTTTTTTTTTGGTAGAATATAATGAATTTAACTAAATTATAGAAAATATATATTCCAAAAATTATAATTGCATTATCCAAATATGAGACCTGGTGGAAGCAAGATTAAAGCTGAAATTCGCAAGATGCTAATGAAAGGCCACTCCTATAATTGTCTCTGACGCCAAATTGTGCGAGCCATTGCAATAGAGCCAAAAGAAAATGCTGTTTCTATCCAAAGGACACTCCTTCGAGATGAAAATGTTAGTGTTAGCGCAGAGACTGTTCGTAGGGCGCTCAGAAATGTCGGCATGAAAGGGCAAGCCAAATTAAAAAAAAACCCTGTTAATAGAATAGTACATAAAATTACGATTGGCTTTCGCAAAAAAATGTAGAAATTATATATTTGATGACTGGCTTGGTGTGCTTTTCTCCGACGAGCCCAAAATTAGTCGTTTGGGATCGGACGGCAGAGAATGGATCTGGCGAAAGCAAGGAGAGCCGCTTCGGAACCGTATGTTAAAGCAAACCGTGAAATTCGGCGGGGGCAACTTTATGTTTCTGGCTATATGAGGTCGGAAGGCGTTGGCTTGTGCTAGAGAGTACTAGGAAGGATAACAGCAAAGGACTACTTAGAGATATTGCAGAATAGCCTCATTGGAAAACTGGGGCAAGAACGTTTCGGACATCTAGAATAATGGGTTCAAACTCTTGGATTGGCCACCACAATCGCCGGATTTGAACCCTATTTATTGAACGCTTGTGATAACATCTGAACCGAACAGTAGTAGGGTACCCAACTTCACCGAAAAATTTAGATGAACTATACGCAAGGATTGCCACAGAGTGGAGTCAAATTTCATCGGAGGTGTGTCGTAATTTAATTTATAGTATGCCACGACGGATATAACCCATTTTGAAAACTTTTAATAATAAATATTAATTTTATGAAATCATACGTTTGGTTTTTATTGTAAAGCATTTGATCAAATATGTGATTCACTGTATAACTTAACCTAAAAATTCAAAATGTATTCAGGAGCTTCCACACACCAGATGAAAATTACACTCAAACGACTATAAATGAATTTGTTTATCAGAAACATTCTAAATTCATTGAAACGCAGATGCGCACTGTCTACGCGCATCAGTACAACCGAGCAGTTTAACTATACACTGTGCCATTTGTATGGCGGGAGAAGTACTTTTGAAATCATTGAGGTACGACTTAGGCGACGTTACCCTAAATCAACAGTAGAATCAGGTAAGGGGAGATATTTTCATAAAGTGGATAGGTCAAGCTTTCCTTGGTTTTATATGGAATTTTATTCCTAGCTAGAGATCGAAACTTTTCAGAGAGTACACGAAAAGGTGTCCATGTGAAATTCGACGATTTGGTAATTTTCAAAAATTTCATATCAAAATGGCAATAAGTGATTTTTTAAATTCCTCAATATATGCCATTTTCAACCTCTACAGTCACTATATTCAACCGATAAAGTCACACGTGACAACATCTCTGAGATTTTGGAAAATGGACATAGTGTAGCATCAGGTTTGACCATTTTAAGTGATTTTCAGAATTTTCTTTCTTATTAACAAAAATCGTTTTGGAAAGGTTGACATGTTCACTTTTTGGAAATATAGGCCCACACGAGAATGACCATAGTACAGTAGCAATTTCAATACGCTTACCCTTTTTCACAATTTTCAAAAATTTGTCGAACATGTCCAAAGCAAAAATTCGATCAAAAAATCAGAAATTCGATCAAAAAAAGTCGCCCGTGATTTTCTAGTGGAATACGTCATTTCAGTCGAAAATTTAAATTGTTTCATACCAAAGTCACTGGCGACTTTTTTTGGTGGATTTCAAGAATACGGGCCCTAGGGAGCTTTATTGAAATGCCAAAAATGTTTTCGGAAAGCTTGATCTGTCCACTTTCTGCAAATATCTGGTTCTACTGGTTATTAACACTTTTTATGTAGGTCTACACTTTTTCAGTACATGTACACGTTTCTTACACTTTTCGTTTTAGCTACACTTTTTGTGGATAACTTTACTCCAGTAATATGTTATATTCATTTTTGTGAGTTAATTTTTAAAGTAGCTCCGAATAAGCATAAATCGTAGAATGCTGATTGCATTAATGGAGCATTTGCTTTTGATGATTTACTTGGCGTTATGTCATTATCGTCTTTAACTACACCGACACGATTTTAAAATTTCACTCAAATTTTAATTTTTTAAATATAATTTTAATACCACTCAGATTCTGAAGTTCAAAAGTCCACTTAAACTTTTTACACAATTGTATAATTTAATATTTATAATTTAGATCCCAAATTTCACTCGAACCAATTTCAGAAATCAAGAGAGTTGGTTTTTATTTAAATTTGAAATTGAACATGTGTCGTTTGGGAAATTCTGTATTCTCATTTTAAAATAATATTGATTAATTTGTACTTTAGAAAATTGCTGGTCGCGTCATTTCGAAGCGAATACAGGAACAGCTGATGACTCTGAATAAACATGCTCACATAACTTCATCGCTTACTGTTCTACCAACGATTGATGTATCTGGCTGACTGCAGATCGATTCGCAACTCCAAAAACCGATACCTATCAATCCCTGAATATAACGTTTATTTATGGAGTGGTTCAAATTTACACTGGAAATATACGACTCAATAGCATGCCTTCACTAGTTTTGCAGAAACAAAATTTCAAATTTACCAATTCTCTTCTGCTTATACTCAAACATTTTGTGTTAAGCTACTAAATTTACAATAAATCTTATCGTTATTACAGTACACCTAATTGAACGCAACAGCTAAATCATTTAATCTTTAAGAACCACCTCAATTTAATAAACGCGAACTGCTGCACCAAAAACATATTTTCCTTAAAAGAAAAACATTAAACATAAAAAAAAAATAAAAACAATTCATTCAGTACATAAAAAAAAAAATTGGAAACAAAACAAAAAAAAAAAATAACGTAGCGCAACAGGTTAATTTTTTCCCGGAAAATGTAAAGAAAAAACAAAAAAAAAAAATCTCAGTGAAAAATATTTATAACAAGAATAAAAAACTTTCTTTAAAAAATTAAACGAAATAAAAAAAAAAAAGAAAATTTAAATTTTCACTGGTTGCATATTTTTTTTTGTCTTCTTCGCAACGTCTACACCGCACTTCTTCATTTCGTTTTTCTTTTGATTCATTTTCCTCAGCTTTTTTATGTTTTGTTTTTTTTTTTTTATTTTCCATATTTTTGTTTTTATGTTTTCCGAGGAAAAGTTATTCATTTTTATTTGATGATTATTATTATTGTTGTTATTATGGTTTGTATTATAATGATCATTGTCATTGTTATTAAGATTATTACTATTATTACATTGTTTTGTACAATTCGTTTATAAATACTGTACAACATTTTTATTTCATATATTTAAATACATTTGATGTCATCCAATAAAAGGGATTTCCGCCCGCAAACCAAATACACAATTTCCGCTTACCAAATTTTACATGCATACATATCAATATTAACCAATACCACGTTGAGCTAACTAAATTGGTATTCGTGGAATTTTTAAATCTAAAATATTCGTATTTATGGCCTTTTCCATGCGGCAGAAAATTGATAAAAAAAAGTTTAACAGAATTTCCGTAAAAGGATTTTCTTATTTAATTTTGTGTACTTCACACAAATTTGATTGAAAAATAAATGTTTTTATAAGTACTAATATTATAAAAAAAAAATGCTAGGTATTAGAGAGGGGGTGGAGTGTTTGTTTAAATTTAAAATAGCGAATATATATTGTATTTTGCTTAAAAAAAACTTCACGTAATATTGATTGTAAGTGGTATAAGATTGTATCGATTGCCAGCTAATAATTTAACCATAAATTATTTGTTTGAAATACTAAGTATTCTTATTGTCTCAATATTGGAATAATGACAATCACGAAATTTATACGTAATACAATTTTGAAGTACCCATAACCATGTACTAGATGTAAAGTCCCATATGAGTGGTTCCTGTGGTCGAACTTATAAACAACAAACAATTTAACTTCAAAGTGGTTGCTCTAAGTTCTACCGATGAATTAAATAAAAATCAAAAGTCCCGAAGTCAAATGATGTTTTGTGAATGCTCATATTATGTACTTGATGTAGAAAATATCACATGGCCGGTCTTTAGGTCAGTTGGGACTTTGGGACCTATGAATTTTACTGAGAATATTGCGTCGGTGGAACATCGTATACACGTAGGAATTAAAATAGAAAAATCAGTCATAAATAAGGATGGTGATTCTCCTAAAGTGTTATAAACCGACAGTAGTTCCGTGGTGAATTCCGAGTGCCTCTCGACCGGGATATCATCGGATGAAGGGCTCATGAAGGGAATTATGAGGAATTAAATTCTCTTGTTTCCAGAATGGGTGTCTCAGAAGAAGGAGCAATAATTCTCGCAAGTGAGAGGAGTTCATCAATGGAAATACTGGTGTGCAAGGACATGGAAAAGGATGCCATTTATAATCCTTCGAAGGACCCTCATGTACAATTATGTAGAGCACCTAGGAAGCGGTATAAAAGGCTTCTTGCACAAGGCATAACCCCTGAGCGAGAGACAAAATTCTTGCCACTGCGCCCATTGGAGGAGACTAGACTAAACAAATCCAGGAGGGAGGATAGCGTTCCGATGGCCCACTCGGTTTCCGCTGTTAAGTTTTGAGTTACATTCAGAAAGGCAGCGCAATTGGAGATCATTGAGTTTTTATCCGTTGGGCTTCCAGAGCTCCTGAGCTTGGATCAACTAAATGCTGTTCAGGAAGGCATCCTGGAGAAGGTGGTGGGATAGGAGTATGAAGGGGGAAGAAATCCGTCCCGGTGAAACTACCAAAGAAGCCTGCTAAAATCCAGACTCCGAAGTTTAGGGGTCAAGAGGTGAACCCCAGCCACAAATCCCAATGGGGACTGGGCAGTGAAGAGGGCTAACCCACCCAAAACCCACATGACGACAAATAGTATGAAAATATTACAGATTAATTAGCATCATACTAAAGCCGCATCTGATGTCCTTAGCCACTAAGAGCGGTAATTTTCGCAAGATCGCAAAAAATTTTATTCCCATTTGACAATTCATTTCCTGAGACCTGGTAGCTCTAATGGTGGAGATGCTAGGTGAAAGGCGCAAACAGGAGGCTGTAATGGCTTCCGCCTACATTCATAGTGACACAGAAGCATCTGTAAGCAGAGAGAGCTGGACTGCCTGAAAGGATGTGATGCGAATGCGCACCATACGGTGTGGTGTAGCAGCGTAGCAGCGACATCAACAGCAGAGGTGTATACCTTTGTGATTATTTGATTACTAATACTTTGAACATTAGCAGTAGGGGAGAAAACCTACTTTCAGAAATGCTATTAGGTAAGAGGTATTTGAGTTCTTTAATATGTAACTGGCATATCTGAAGAAGCTTATTGATCAGAGGCATGAAATTAGAGTAAAAACTTGACCAACTGTGGCCTATATAAGGTATCACTCGGATCAAAAATGCGCACGATTATGGAAAACTTAGACCACGATTATGGAACTCTAACTTCCCTAGAGGAGTTAGAGTACAGTTAAATCAGCAGTGCAAATCCATACACTCAGCGTTTGAGAACAGCTGCTTTTGGAAGGGAAGGGTGTCCACCAAAATGGTCCTTGGTGGAACAGGGTGCTGGAAAAATAAGGAAAGCTATTTAACAAGGCAAAACATATTGGGTGAGTTTACATTGGGCTTGACTGAATTTAATCTCGAACTAAGGATATCAAAAAGGGCAACTTATAGAAGTTTCTGTGTAGGAATGAATGAATTGCCTTTTGCAGCGCGGCTCCAAGATGTCCTTTCCAGAGATTATGCCAATGGCAGAGGATTGCTCCAGAGGGTAATCGGGAGTTTCACTGATTGCCGGAAAGAAACAATTACTTTTCTTTTAGAGACCTATTTTCGGAACTCTATAGTCAGGGAATCTCAGGAAAGTTCTTATGATGATTTATGAATTAGGGTCTGGAGTCTTTCTGGAAGGATTATCACGCCCTCTAAAGTGAGATGGGCCATTATCTCTTTTAAACCTTTAAGTCAGCTAGAAGATATGGTATTTCTACAGCCTTACTGCTGAAGGGTATTGAAGAAATTCTCCACAGCATGGTTCCGATTCCAAAACTTTGGAGGAGAATAAATATGGTTTTTATAGCTTCAAGACATCCAACCCAATTGGCCTCACGTCGTTTCTGCTGAAGACGATGAAAATAGTTTGGCATCAGCACTTCAAAAGTGAGAGCCTTATAGGAAATCTTCTGAATCGAAATCAGTTTGCATATGAAACTAGAAAATCCACGGTGATCTCCTAGAGCATCTTAGCGGACAAGTCACTAAGATTGAGAGAGCGATTGCTGGAAAATAAATCGCCTTTGTGTTTTCGACATTCTGTGCCTTTGTGTACATTGAGAGGGTTTTGATGATACCTCCTAACAGGGGTTTGCGCCTCTCACAATTAAATAGATTCATTCCACGCTGAAATAAAGGAAAATTACAGTTAAATTGGACAGTGAATCAGTTGCCATTAGAGGTAAAGAGGCGTTCCCAAAGAGGCGTTTTATCTCCATTATTATGGTCTTTGGTTATTGAAAGGCTACTGATACTTATGAGTAGCCATGGATCGTAATCAGAGTTAAATTTGATGAAATCATCTTCAAACCCATGCAGGATGCACTCAACATATGGAATTGGTGTATTCATGAAGGACTTAGCACTTAGAGCTATCTCTTATCTAGGGCTTATCCTTGATCAAAAACTGAATTGAAAACAACATTTATTTTAAATATCAGAATAGAGCCACCAAAGCCTCTCATTTGACGAACTTGCGGTTCACAAAGAAGACTTGGTTCAACAATTGGCAGCCACAAATAAGGTAATACTTATGTGAGTGCCGAGGCACTGCGGAATCGCGGCGAATGAGGCTGCTGATGACCTTAACCTCGTCATTTCCGCGTCACCTTAAGGCATTGGTAGAACACTGGGAGATTTATATCACCTTCGTTAACCATAGTTAATGAGCTCCTCGCACTTAGAAACTTGGTTTTCTCACAGGTCATGTGTCCTTAAAATTTCACCTTCATAACAAGGGCTCCCTGTACGACAGATGGATGTTCTATAGCAATGTACATCCATTTTCCTCATTTTCCGCCAACGGCTACAACACAGGTGGGAGAACATTGAGCCGAGATAAAGTGATGCAGCTACTGTTCGGAGATAATATCAGGTTTATTAGGTGCCTGAATATCGACTGTTTGATTAACTAAGTAGGTCCAGATCACTAAATAAATAATAAGCACACATGGAAACAAAGTAATCGGAACAAAAAAAATAATGAAGTTGCTTCCATTGGGCATATAAACCCAGTCATTGGGGAAAATGTGAAATAAACAAGGTTGAACCCTGAGGGACGCCGGAAATTACAGGAAGGAAATCAGACAAAGAATTATCGAAAAAAACTGCCTGAGAACGATTAGAAAGATAGTTCTAAGTAATTCTGTGATTAATAGGATTAATAGCCTTAGAAAAATCTAACAAAGTTAAAGAGGTCAATTTCCTATTATTCATATTACGCCTAATCTCTTTCTAACACCTCCCTCCCCCCGCCCCTGCCCCCCGCCCCGATCGAATTTAACTTTTAATAACTATAACAAAAGCTTTAGACAGAGAACTTAAAATGCTAATTGCCCGAAAATGGGATAGCTTCCACTGATCTGGATAGGAAGAGGACGCGAGAATAAAATAAAGATATCTAACAAGTATTTTGAGGCGAAAGGGAATACTCGAAAAACGAATTTTAAATTGACATTATCTAGATCAGAAGATGCCGATTTAACCTTTCAAATAGCACATTTTAAATCCTTGGGAGAAATTTTGAAGAAGAAGACGAATAGGAGGACGCGTTAGGGAACAAATAAACGGTACTACTGCTTCAGTTCAAACTGAAGCAAAAATAACTATTAATGTTATTTGGTTTGAAAATTCCACTATAACTACTCTTGGTAGGAAGGAAGGCGTCTAATTTACCCTTGAAAAAATTACGTTTAGCAATCTGAACTAACCTTTCCCATAAATGATATTTACTAACTCTAATACTAGTGGCATTCAAAATTTCCTGAGAAAACCAGGGCGTAGATTTGGCTTTGAAAGTAACCTATGAGTTGAAAAATTCAATTTGGCTGGTTGGAGTACTGAGGCAAAAAATATCCTCCCAAGTAACCAAGTTACAAACTAGGTAAAGACGGGAATTTTCTATGCTAGAGAAATCTCTAAAGCTAGAACTATTAGATAACAGTTCACATAAAAAAATGAAGGATCATGATGTGATCCCGTACCGAGAGACAACTCATTGAAAAAACAAATAGAATTATTAGTAAAAGAGATGATATGGTCAATAAGAGAATAAGAGGCACCGCTAGCGGATGGACAACAGAACGTTGATGCCACAGTGTTATCTACGGAAAAATTAAGACTATTTAAAGGATTAAAGTATTCTTGAGGGAAGGCGTAATTTTGGAGTAAATCAAAATTAAAGTCACCACATACATATATGTTTCATCGAACCTACAAGAGAAATAACTACACGAACTTTCTAAGTCTACAAGGGATTTTTTTAAATTCGGCGTACGACCTCTTACTTGTTTTTGGAGGGTTATAGACTGTACCGAATAAGATTTTACGACCATTTATGAAAACTTGACAAATAAAAACTCTAAATCCTATAGCAACAAATCTAAAATGGAAGAAGGTATGGTAACTAATCTATCCTTTATGTGATCACATACAAACATACATAAACGACCAATATTAAGGGGAGGTACCATCTTATCTTTTCTAAATATATTACATAAAACCTTGGATGGCCAAAGCTGAACTAGGGATATTTGGGTTTAAAAAGATCTCAAAGAAACAAACTATATCGATAAGTTACAAATTTATTTTTCTTTCTTTAATCGTGATATTTGTTTAAAAAACATTCTACTTTCTAGTGTCAATTTACAACTAAAATTTCTTTTAGAAAGAGAAAGTTTGTCTGTATTAAATCAATAATATTCTTTCGGCTTTTTATAGACAAAATATATTAAAAATAATGGCATTCACAACAATTTCGACTTGTTAATCAGAAAAAATGAAGAGGCCAATCATTTATAAATATATCTACCAGAAAAAGTAGAAATATCAAAATCCCAACCGTACTTTAACCCGAGGTCAATACAAAGTGTATCGACTCCAAAAGATGTATATTTTTAATATATTTTGTCTATAAAAAGCCAAAAGAATCTTATTGATTTAATACATACAAACTTTCTCTTTCTATTATTTGTTTGGGCATAAAACACATAGAAATGAGAGTTTTTCTTGAGTTTTCTGATTTAATGAATTTTATAATTCGCTAAGTCAATGCGTTCTTACCTCATACGTAATGTATGAAGTTAGAATTTTATTTTTGTAGTTTGGTCGTAGCTACCTGATGAGTAGATCGAACTTTTTGTTTGTACGAACTTATCAGTACGAAACCAAACTACCACAGAGAAAGCTCAAGGAAAGTTTTCATTTTTTGGAGTCGATACACTTTGTATTGGCCTCGGGTTAAAGTACGGGTGGGATTTTGATATTTCTAATTTTTCTGGTATATATATTTATAAATGATTGGCCTCTTTACTTTTTCTGATTCACAAGTCGAAATTGTTGTGAATGCCATTATTTTTAATATATTTTGTCTATAAAAAGCCGAAAGAATCTTAAAATTTTTGTTGTTAAAATTGAAATTATTTTTCTGTGTTCTGTGTTGTCTGTTGTGGCGCTGTTGATATACATATTTCAAATTCTTCCACTCTATCTAATGGATAGAGATTAAGTTGCCCTTGCTAAATCTGTGTAGAATTTTAAGGTTGGTTTCTTAATTAGTATATGTGTGGTCATCTTCCGCTAAATATTGTGCATAATTTAATTTGTATTTATTCCGCATCTGTTTAAGTTCGTCTGTGTGTTCTTTAAATCGTAATGTAAACGAACGTCCCGTTTGACCAATATAAAACTGTTCACAATCATTACATGACAGTCGGTAAATTCCGCTTTCTTGTTGTTCTTTCTTTTGAGTTCGTGATAAATGCGAACATTTTCGATTGGTTTAGCCATATTGATGCATAATTCCCATATTTATGCCATATTGATATGGGTGTAGCCATATTGATGCATAATTCGTTTTAGTACGAGTACGTTAGACCGAAATATATTTTGTTGTTTTTATTAATACGTAATGTGGTTAGCTAGTGTAGTTGTATTTTATTTTGAATTTGATGCGTTCTATAGTGTCTTCTGTGTATCCATTTTTAATAGCTATGTGTTTTATGGTAGTTAATTCGTCTTCATAATCTGTTTTCTGCATTGGTATACTATTTAGTCGGTTTATTGGATGGTAATATACGGTTATTTTATGTTGATACGGGTGGTGTGATGTATTATGTGCAGTGTGATCAGTTTGAGTTGGTTTACGGCATTTTTTGAAGTTGTGTTTATTGTTTATGTTTTGTTCTGTTAAATTCAAGAAATTAATATTTTTGTTGGATTCTAATTCTAGTGTAAATTTAATGTTTTTGTGCATATTATTGATAAAAACATGCATATTGTTGAGTTGGCGATGTGTTCCTTTGAATAGCAGCGAAATGTCATCCACATATCGATGCCAATATAAAATGTTGTTTATGTATTTATTTTTATGATTTATTATGAATTCGTTTTCTATATAAGTAATTTAGATAAATGTTAGCTAATGTTCTTGATAGTGGGCTTCCCATTGGTAAACCCTCAGTTTTATTGTAGAATTTATTGTTAGACTGGAAATATTGGGTGTACAAATAAATTTCCGACCTTTTTAGATAGGTGTCGTTAGTATCCCTGCTAGCATATTATTTAATCGGGCAATACATGTTTTTTGGAGGTTAGATGCCAAGCATGAATAATTACTAGTGACATTTGTTCAAAGCGTAAACAACAATTATTTTCATGTAATTGAAAATGTCGAATTTTGTGCCCAAAAAACAACATGGAAAATGCAGCGGAAACAAATCGTTTCCTTGTGGAAGTTTACGGTTAACATGCTCCATCGAAAACAACATGCAAAGAGTCGTTTCAACGATTCAAAGTTGGTGATTTTGATGTAAGAGACAAAGAACGTGAAGGCAGACCAAGAAAATTTGAAGATACAGAATTGGAAGAATGGCTTGATGTGGACCCTTGTCAGACTGAAAAACAATTGGCAGAAGAGTTGAATATTACCCAATAATGTGTTTCGCAACGTATACATGCAATGGGATTGGTTCAGAAGCTGGGAAATTGGGTGCCACACAAATTGAAAGAAAGGGACATGGAACGTCGGAAAACCATGTGCGAATTGTTGCTTAAACGACAACAAAGGAAGGGGTTTTTGCATCGGATCATCACTGGGGATGAAAAATGGATCCATTATGACAATCCAAAGGGCAAACCAGCGTGGGTCAAGCCAGGTGAACCAGGGCCGTCGACACCAAAAGCAAATGTCCATGGTTCGATGGTGATGCTTTGTATTTGGTGGGATATGAAGGGTGTCGTCTATTATGAGCTGCTGAAAGAGCGTGAAACCATTACGGGACAAGTTTATCGACGACAACTGATGGTTTTAAAGCAAGCTATAGATGCAAAACGACCGGAATGGGACAAAAGGCACAAACAGATTATTTTGCAACACTACAACGCTAGGCCACATGTTGCTATACCTGTCAAAAATTACTTGGACTGGCAGAACTGGGAAATTCTACCCCACCCGCCATATTCACCAGACATTGCTCCCTCTGATTACCACTTGTTCCGGTCGATGCAATCAGCCTTGGCACAGCAGCACTTCACTTCATATGAAAACGTCCAAAAATCGGTCGATGACTGGATCGCCTCGAAACCACCAGACTTCTTCCTTCAGGGAATCCGTTTATTACCTGAACGATGGGCGAAGCTTATTGCTTCCGAAGGAGCATACTTTGAATAAAACATTCTTTCATTTTCTACATGAACTAATGTCTTTTATTTCAGTAAAAAAGGTCGGAAATTTATTTGTACACCCAATGGTTTTGTTTTGTTATTGTATATAATAGTCGTTACTTCCGTTATGGTTGTAGTGGGAAATTACTTTCTTTTACATGTTTAATGAACCAATATAAAAAGGGAAATTACTTTCAGCTAATATTCTTGTAGTTAGCTTAATGCTTGTAACATCAAATGACAGATTGAATTTTGTCAACTAATTGCATATTGTTATATACGGAATAATCTTTTTTAAGTTTAAGACGGGTGCTCAATTTTTTGTCATATTCCGTTACATACATTATAACTGCTGTGTTCTCTTTATCTGCTTTCGTGATGAGAGCGTTGTTTTCTGCTAATTTGTGCTTAATTCTTTTTAAAGTTGTCGCATTTGAAACTGTTTTTTAAATAGTGCCTAATTATATAAACATCCGCATTAACAACAAATCACACGCTGCCCGAAAAGCAAAACAGAATGCTGAGAAAACATGGTTAAATAAATCAATAAAAGAATTATATACGAAAATAGATGTTCTTACTACTAAAACTTATCATGCACAGTTACCTTTATCTGGAATATGCCACTAACTAAAATTTGATAGCATTATCACAAAAGTGGAAAAATAATGGAGGTACAAATGAGGAGAAAAAACCAAAATATCAAGAGAAAGTCACGAAAATTAAAAACAGCGAAAAGTTTGTCAACAACTGATGTCCCAAACAACATCTCATGCCAACACATTTTCTACAGAAGGCCAGATAACCTAACCGATATTGTATTCAACAAAAATGAAGAAGTCTTGAAATGAAGAAAACAATAAACATCTATTTGATATCGAAAATGCTATATTAAAAACGGACAAAATTCATCGAGAAGAGATAAGAACATTGATTATCAGTAACGTACGTAAAATCAAGAAGGATACTCCAACAGTTAAGAAAACAGTTTCAAATGCGACAACTTTAAAAAGAATTACGAAAGCAGGTAAAGGGAACACAGCAGTCATAATGTATGTAACGGAATATGGCTAAAAAAATTCGTGTAAATGTGTTGACAAAGCACTCGTAAGCTCAGAACTCACTTTATTTAGATTCAATCTTTTTGCGTCTCTTTTAGGTTGACAAAACCTGGTGTTTAAAAGTTGTTTTGTTTGGCCAATATATGACTTATTACACTCACACACAACTTTGTACACAACATTCTTGTTGTTCCCTAACGATGTCCGGTCTTTAAGAGACGAGAAAAGTGAATTACCAAAACTACTCCATGCCTTTCCAACTGTTTTGAAATTAAATTTACCCAAACAGAACCTTATTTTTTCCTAAAAAGTGATTTCACGTAAGGAATTGATACATATCTGGCACGATTGTCTTCTAATGGTGGCACAATTTCTACGGATTGGCTATTTTCTGTGGAATTTTTATGAATCGTTGAATTTATGATAGGGCTTATGAACGAATTTGGATAGCCATTATTAATGAGAGTACTTTTTAGGAGCCGAAAATTAATTTTGTGAAATATTGGGTCAGAAAGTTCAAGAATTTTATTCGATAATAAGCTGACAGTATTTCTTTTATATGCTAATGGAAGATGAGAATGGAAATTTAGATATCTACCATACCAAGTTGTTTTATTAAACCAATCCGTAGACAATGAACCATTTTCGTTACGTACAATAACAAGATCTAAAAAAGCCAACCTGTAGTTATTCTCTAACTCTGCTGTAAATTTTATATTGATGTTAAAATTGTTGAAGGCTGCAAATAAAATATCTATTTTATCTGTAGGAATGGCTGTGACTATATCATCAAAGTAACGGTAATAAAAAACTAGTTTAAAGTTGAGAGAATTCAGTACACTTTTTTCAACAAACTCCATAACTAACTCCGCAATAGCTGGACTGGTCGGTGAGCCCATGGGGGAACCAACTAGTTGTTTATATATCTTGTTGTTGAATGTAAATTCCCAGTTTTGGAGAATTAACTCCATTGCTTCAATATACTGAACTTTTTTCAGCTTAGTCTTCGAATTCCTTTTAATTTCGGACCATCTCTCATTAATTAATGCTATTGCTAGTTTGCTATCTATGTTAGTAAAAAGTGATACCACATCCAACCAGAGGATTGTGTGATCTTGAGGTAAAACAATATTTTTAATTTTGTCCTTAAAGTCAACTGAATTTTTTACCGCTGTGGAAGATTTTCCAACAGTGTAGTTTAAAATTCGTGACACGAAGGCAGAAAGATGATATAAAGGAGTTCTGATCGAGCTTACTATGGGTCGGTACGGAGCATTCACTTTGTGGATTTTTGGTAACCCATAAAGTCTTGCTACGACACCATGAAGACTTTTTATTGATTTCGTTTCAGAATCCGTTATTCTATCTTCATTATGCCAAGTGGTTACCATAGAATTTAATTTTCTCTGTATGGACGCTGTACTATCCTTACTAATTTCTTTATAGAAATCCCTATCTTCTAACATGGACTGTATTTTGTTGACATAGTCACACCGATTTACAATTACAGTAGTATTGCCCTTGTCAGCTCTTGTAACCAAAATTTCAGGATGGTCACGCACAAATTTTTTTGAATTTGCAACATCTTTCCTGAAACTTATGTCATCTACCGTTACACTCTGTCTAAGTCCACTCCGATTTTTAAAATTAGTTAAAATATTCACTAGTTCATTCCGTAAAACTGGCTTATCTAATTGTTCGTCGCTATTGTGTATTAACGCGCCTTCAATATTCGCAATAATCTGAACTTACATATGGTACAGACTTTGCAGAAATTGGCGGACAAAACTTCTCTCCGAGCTTGAGAATGTTTGATACTTTCTCGGGAATTGCAATGTCAGATAAATTAACTAACCAATCATTGTTAGTGTTAAAATTATTGAAAATGGAATTATTGTTACCTGTTTCTGCAACATCTTCATTTTCTTGCTGACTAGGTACATTTACCATATTATTATATTTTCTGATTTGAATTTTCTTGATGTGATCATAAATATTATTGAAATAAATTTCTGATGTAATTTTGAATTTTCTAAAATAATAAGGAGAAATTTTATTTTTAATAGATTGTAGTTTTTGAGAATTTAATTTGTTTATTTTGTTAATGAGGACGAAGTTTTCAGCAATTTCTTGGGTGATTATCGCAAAAATAAATCGATCTTCCAGTCGTTTGAAGACGGTCGGATTTATGTTGCTGGAATTTTCCAACAATCTGTTTTTGGGGTAAATTCGTTGTTTGCGACACATTAATAAGAACAATTTCTTATTTAATGCTTTGGCTAACTTGACGTTTATTTTGAACAGTTCTTTCATAGATTTAACCAGTTCAATCGAAAGTTAAGCGTGAACACGACGTGGCCGGGTTTGATATGCAATACTTACAAATAAAGGTAAGGAACGCATCATCCAGCTCCAAATTGAACGTCGATAACTGGAAATCTAAAAGGAGAAGAAACAATAAACGGCCCAAATTGAAAAAATGCAACACTTCTGTCTAAGGCTACTTTAGATTTAAGACATTTGTAATAATCTTATCTTATCGGAAAAATTTCTTACCGACAATATGCATAAACATTATGCTAAGCTAACAGAAACTCACATGCAGCCTAATTCTATGCTTAATTTTACGGATTAAGTTTTATATAGAAATTACCACTTAGGTAAAAAAAAGCGGATTAGCTATTTTAATCCAAAAAAATATGTCTCATTATTTAACTTCTGGGCCTGGAATATCTGTTGAAGTTATCGAAGGGAACCATCTAAAAATTGTATCATGTAATTACCCCAGTTATCATGAAGCTTACTAATTTTATCTCCCCATTCATTAGACATAGTGATTTTATTAAACAGGTAAGTGAGTTTCCATAATTTTCTTCAGGATATCGAAACTTAAAAGGTCTTTACCGGGATGAAAATATTAGAGATTTGGGAGTAGTCGGAGCATTGCCAAATAAAACTCGAAAACATTAATTAAACTATAAATGCTAAACTTCTCTGTATTTGTGTATCCAAAAATAGTCCTAGAAATTATCATATGGTTCATAAGAAACCTTAACTAAATTTAATTTAGATTCATTGTACCCAAATCACAATCTTCATTTCAACCCGCCAAGGCTTAGTTAATCATTCAAATATTTAGTTGCCCTGGAAAAATCGGCAACTGTAAAAAAAACTAAACACATCATTTTATACACATACACATATATACACACAACTAATACCATTATTGTCATATTATACAATACTATAGAAAAAATTGGTTTCTAAGCAATTAAAACATTTCTAAAACACTCCAAAATTGATGGTATGAGAATTATACATGAAAGACACTGGTGGATTTGGATATCACCACACACATACATATATGTAGATAATAAACGTACATACATGTATGGTACTGTGAGTATATAGCCCAAAAAAATAAATTTTCATTTTCCAAAAAAATACACAAAATGCAAACAAAAAAAAAGAACCAAATTAATTCAAATCAACCAACCAAAATTTTCTATTTTCCTAATTTCATCGTCTCACCATCTTCACAACTCTTTTCATCCTTTGTGCTTTCTTATATTTTCTTTCCTGTTTTTATATATTTTTCTTATTAACATTTTGGTTTGTTTTTTTTTTGTGAGTAAGCTTTTTGCTTATATTGCTTTTAATTTTCTTGAAGAAAATTAATTTTATTCCTCGCATGTACCACCGTCATATGTCTGTGTGTGGAATACGTATATGTTTATAAATATGTTATATAGTGTATTCACTTATACATACATATGTACATATGTTTGCTTTAAATTTACTGTGCACACACACACATAAGCGACATTGTTAGGAGCTAGTTCAGAAAATTATATCCTGTTTTTGTATTTTTTTTTTTGCTTAACTTCCTTTCATGATTATTATAATGATTGTATGTGTGTGTGGGTGTGTGTGTGTGTATGCCTTATATGGATGGAAAGGAAAAACAAATGTTTTGAAAAGAAAAGTCTTAGATGAGAATCATCATAATAATAACAGTAATAATAATAATAACGATGATGGTGATGACGCTGATGAGGAAGTAGAAGAAAAGTTGTTTTCCTATATGTAAAGATCGAAAGAAAACTTTTTTTCACAATTTTTGTCTGTTTTTAAGTAAATTGAGAAAATTTCTATTTACAGATTTTGATTTTTCACTTACAACCGTTTATTGATTGATTCGGTAGTAGAGTATTTATTGAGACGATTTATTGAATTTTAATTATTGTAGTATCTGTAGCCTCTGAAAGTAGTGCTAAAATTCGTCCTGCCCAAAAAACAAGGAAACAAGGCTCGAAGAATTTGCCTCCTACAATTTAATTCTAAAATGAATAGTATTTGATGGTACTTCAACAACTTTAGTGTAGATCTGCCAATGTTATCACGGAATAACTGTACGTAAATTAAAAATGGAGGTGTGGCCGACACACGACTTTCTTTTACGAACAGAGAATTTTGAGAAATTTTATTTATTTTTATAATTTTTTAATTTTTTTTTAAAATTTTTGAAAACATTTTGTATTAAGTAGTTTTATAAACCTGATACTTTTTAAAATATTTGCAAAATACATTTTCTGGACCAAGGGAGTGGCCACTTCCGGTTAACCGATTTGGAGTAAAATTCACTGGGACCTCCCAATTTATAGAAAAAGCTTAAATCTGAAGTTTCCGTTCGATTGGTTAAACCACCTGGGCTGTAGAGAGGACACAGACTGACAGACTGACAGACTGACAGACTGACAGACTGACAGACTGACAGACTGACAGACTGACAGACTGACAGACTGACAGACTGACAGACTGACAGACTGACAGACTGACAGACTGACAGACTGACAGACTGACAGACTGACAGACTGACAGACTGACAGACTGACAGACTGACAGACTGACAGACTGACAGACTGACAGACTGACAGACTGACAGACTGACAGACTGACAGACTGACAGACTGACAGACTGACAGACTGACAGACTGACAGACTGACAGACTGACAGACTGACAGACTGACAGACTGACAGACTGACAGACTGACAGACTGACAGACTGACAGACTGACAGACTAACAGACTGACAGACTGACAGACTAACAGACTGACAGACTGACGAACTGACAGACTGATAGACTAACAGACTGACAGACTGACAGACTGACAGACTGACAGACTGACAGACTGACAGACTGACAGACTGACAGACTGACAGACTGACAGACTGACAGACTGACAGACTGACAGACTGACAGACTGACAGACTGACAGACTGACAGACTGACAGACTGACAGACTGACAGACTGACAGACTGACAGACTGACAGACTGACAGACTGCTGACAGACTGACAGACTGACAGACTGACAGACTAACGGACTGACAGACTGACAGACTGACAGACTGACAGACTGACAGACTGACAGACTGACAGACTGACAGACTGACAGACTGACAGACTGACAGACTGACAGACTGACAGACTGACAGACTGACAGACTGACAGACTGACAGACTGACAGACTGACAGACTGACAGACTGACAGACTGACAGACTGACAGACTGACAGACTGACAGACTGACAGACTGACAGACTGACAGACTGACAGACTGACAGACTGACAGACTGACAGATTGACAGACTGACAGACTGACAGACTGACAGACTGATAGACTGACAGACTGACAGACTGACAGACTGACAGACTGACAGACTGACAGACTGACAGACTGACAGACTGACAGACTGACAGACTGACAGACTGACAGACTGACAGACTGACAGACTCACAGACCGACAGACTGACAGACTGACAGACTGACAGACTGACAGACTGACAGACTGACAGACTGACAGACTGACAGACTGACAGACTGACAGACTGACAGACTGACAGACTGATAGACTGACATACAGACGCCATTTCGAAACCTACTTTTTCGGACTCAGGGGACCTCAACACAGATAAACCTCTAAAAATCTCAAGGTCCATAATTTTCATGATTACTATACTTTATTTTACTAGATTAAAAGAAAGTAAAATGTCTTCTGGTTAGCTCATACAAACTAGTTATTAGGAATTTTTTCTGTCCTCTCTATAACGAAGATGCATTCGGTAAGTAGTTTAATCGCGAAAATTTTGTTCCAATTCTTTGAATTTCTCGATGAATTAGGTTATCAGAACTCCACAATATCGATTTTTTAAATGTCGTGTCCGTCCTTCCAGTCATTCATTTTTTTTATCCTCTCATCCTCAGAAATATTGATAGTTTTGGTTGATATTTTGCACGAAGAATAGGTTTCAGTAAAAAAGTACGATGAATTTTTCCAAAATCGAATTTATCGAATGTGAAAATGGCCACTTCTCAAGACGCCAAAAATTGTTTACATTGCGAATTTAAAATCATTTGAATCGTGTATAAGCAAGGCATGGAGATAATTTATTAATGAGTATGTCACATTCGAATCTCTGATTTGAATGAAAAAATATTTATGTAGATAATTTCAATAAGATGGCTTTCCCGAAATGATTCTCTATTACCTGTCCGACATCGATTGAAAATTAACATCGAAGCTATAACCGAAATTATGTTACAGTATACGGTAACAAGAATTTATGTCTTAATCTTAATATATATTTCAAAAGATTGTATTCTCCTCGAAAACATTAAAACAAAATTAGAAGCATATTGCCAATATTTTGGAAAATTTATTGAGAGTTCAAAAAACATATTTAACAGCAATACTTTGTCAATAAACGATTTAAAAAGATAAACATTTTCCTAAAGAACTTTGAAAAGGCCGATAAGGCAATTTCCAAATAATTAATCATTTTGAAAGTCTAGAGTCTTCTAGAGCACAGCGACCTCTCAAAAGTTGATTACAATTAATGATTTAGCCAACCTCAGCCTAATCATTAAAATATGATAAATAAAAATAAAATATAGAGTTTTCATTTTAGGAGGAATACATCGGCTAAAGCAACATCGATACGACTTTATAAGAAGTTGTTCTAAATAGGAACGCAAGTTGTTGAAAGAGTTCGAAATTTACTAATAGCAATGGCAGAACATTTCGCATTTAAATAAGTTGGAAGCTCTTTTAAATGTACAAATGATGAAGTACAAAGAATTGTTGTGTGAATATCTAATAAGTAGATGAAATTTAAACTTTTGTCGTAAATGCATCACAGTCTTGAATGTAAGGGTTTAGAGGATAGTGGTAATTTAGCATTATTGCACCGATGACTTTGACAGTACTACGTTAGGCTGTCGTTGGGGTTATATCGAATCAGTTAAATAGTAGGCTTTCGTTTCGTATGAGATCAAGAAGTTGATCTTCATTCTTTGTTACTTCATAATGGCAAACAATCAGTACAAATAGATTTCTGGTCCCAACAAGTTGCTGCACAAAAATGTTTATTGTCGATTATTTAATACTACTTAGAAGAGTTGATGAGGTAGAAAGTGAAATGGTTTCGGATCTTCTAACAATTGCTTCGGCGTCTTTTGCTGGATGACGTATTGCAGCGCAGCTTTTGACGTAATTTAATACCAATAAGAAAATCGGCCGGGTAATATTTGAAACAATTTAAATCTAGTAATCGCAGTTATTGTAATTAGTGGGTCCTTCCCGAGAATTACCGGGAGCAATTTTTTTGTTATCCCGATTCCCGTGGAATTTTGATTAAGCGAAAATTCTTTTTTGCACAATATTAAGACTTTTAAAGAATTGAAAACTATCGCTGGATATTTGTTAACGAAATAATTGCTACAAATTTTAAAACACTTGGAAAAGTTAGTTAAAGCTTTGAGAAAAAGGAACGCTGTACTACTTATTTCAGTGGGAATTATTCCATTTCTCTTATACCGTAGACATACTTTGGTTTAATAAATCGGATTTAGCTAAACTAGTTTAGTAAGCAAAATAATAAATCAATGAAAGGAAATTGAAATATTATTTTCTTAAAAATTTATCGGTGTGCCATATAAGTAATATTGACGTTCGTATGTGAAAACTGCAACCTAAACTTCAAAAAATCCATTAAGTTAATAATTAAGTACAATACACTTAGCCTCTCGATTTGCTTTTACAAAATTCCACGTTGTTCACATTCGTTTAATCGAAATTTGGCATGCATAAAAAAATACGTTATTATGTGTTGCAAACTAAATCTCAACTCAACTCAAAATTAATATTTTCAAATTAGTATTTTATTTATATAATTTAATTAATTAATAATCTTTTAATATTAATTAAATTAAATTAATATAATTTAATGCAGTTTGTAATACCCTTAAAAAAATTAATTAATCATACCTAAATATATCTTTTTATATGGATTATATATGGCGGTTTCCGATTCGACTCAAACTCACTCCATTATACGAAGTATAAGAATCCTATTTGAGTCGAATATACTAAAATTTTCGTTGTGTTTGTATAGATCATGTTTTATCAATAACACTATAGTTGTTTCATGAATACAAAAAAGACAAAGAGAGAAAACAACACCAAAATAAAAATAACCGAATTACTAAACCACCAACACACATGGAAATTAAATATTTTTCTACAATCTTCTATGTGCGTAGCAGGAGACGTAACATGTTTTCATTATATTATATACAAATAATACCCTTATAGCGAACATACAAACATTCCTGCTTATGTATTAAGATACAGGAAAATATTTGTGACGACTATACCAAAAAGTTAACAAAAATGTCTCCCTGTTTTTGTTGTTGTTTAAATAATATATGACAAAAACCAATATAGTACATTTCTTTGATTGGATCTGTATAAAGAGCGAAAGAGACGGCCTGTATACACATTTTTGTTGGTTTTGCTATGCATCAAGCTTCAAGTATATATGTATTTGTGTCGATTGTACATAAAATAAAACATAAGAACACATTCAAGTAAGCGTAAAAATAAAATCAGATATGAAAATAACTACGGCGCATATCAAATTAAGTTAAAATCAATTTAATACGATCCAATTATTAGATTTTAGTAATTAAATTCCATGTACAACCACACAAAAGTTAAAATCATGCACTTAATCAAGAATTGAATTACCAAATTTATCATTTTAAAAAAAATTACAATTTTATTGGAAGAATGGTTTTTAAAATTGTACAAGTATCAAAAACATATTAATTCATCAAACGAAATAAAATAAGACAGAACTAAACCTTAGCTTAGCGCTAAAAATTGAATAGCCAGAATTCGATGGATCATCGGAAAATTTGCATACATTTTTAAAGATTCTGAAAGTCAAACTGATGGGCAAGGCTTTCGAAATACTGACGTTTGAAAAATTTACAGATATACTCAAATCTAAATGAGGATTTGTTCATCAGAAGTAAATATCGAATCAATGAAAGATATTCAACATTTTAATAATAGAATAATGACTTTTCTTTTGTAGATTTCAAACATCTAAAGAAGCGACAGCAAAAGCCTTAGAAAAGGAGACAGTACAAAAATATTCTACTCCACATCATTCATATAATTCTAGTTCATCAAAACCGTTTCCACATAATTCCAAATCATTTTCTTCTCAGTTTTGAAATATCAAGAAATACCTTTGTGATAAAACTGGTCACACATACCAACACTTCAACAAATTATTCTCAGCAATTACCAAATTATTCATAGTGCGCCTATTGCCATAATATAGAGTTTCACAAGTAACGAAAAGGAAAGGTTAAATGAACAAAATGTTAAAAACACTTCTTCGGCTTATACTAGATGAAGAAGTATAATTTACATTTTGTTCATTTTGGAAAAAATTTTGTTTATCGATATTTCCAATCCGTATTTGTCCAAATTTTTCCAACATTGCAAAACCTCTAACCGACCTTCTAACAAAAGATCAAAGTTTCACTTGGGATAATGCTTTTTGTGAAGTTTTCTCGAAAATGAAAATTTTTCTGATAAATCCTCCTATTGTTAAATTTCCGAGCTAGTCGAGCTTTGAACAGTGATGAGAAAATTATTCAGCAATCGAACACAGTCATAAAACGCTAATTGGTGATCTTGATTGCGACTTGTGGTTGCAATTTCTTACAACACCATCCCACATTCAGTTATGGTTTTTGTTTATAAACCCCTTATATTCCCGACTCAGCAATCTATAACAGCCATAACCGCACCCAAACACCACGATGATAATTTCTGAATTTGCCGGCCGACCCTTATTTAATCACAAGTTTAATTAAACACAAACGTTCTACGTTTCTGAAACTGGTCGAGTGAAATATGGGATCTTAATTATTGATTGATTGATTGATTTTGAGTATACGACGAAGCGTTAAACAGGATCTCCTAGTTGACGTAGGGCCCACCGTGCACTATTTTTAACATTTACTTGGAAGGATTGGACAGGATTTTTAGTATAGGATTGAGATCGACCCGGTTACAAACACCTTCACGGTCAATTGTCAGTTAAAATATTAATTAGTTATCAATTATCCGCAATATGTTTCCCACCATCTTACTTCCTCCGGCCGTTTTTAATTAATTGATTGATTTTTAAAAAAACTTGACAAATGTAAATTTTTAAAACTTGACAACTGTAGTTCGGAGACGATCTAACATAATAAATATAATTAGTATCAGCTACTTATTCAAATGATTTCCTCCATACTGGTCACTATAACAACTTTAACTATGGTTTAGCACAACTGCTATTATAAATGAAGCATTTACGTAGAACGGCATACAATTAATGCCACCGGTAATTTGAATTAGTTTCTAAAATACGAAGTCCGACCTGTAGTTTCTATGAATTAAGATGATAAAAATCAAGGCAACATAATTTCTAAACTACCTATCCGCTGGGTACTTAAATTTTCTGGAAATCTGCATTAGGTTCCTCCGATATTGTGAAAATCCACATCAAAATTTGTTTTCATGCAATGTTTTCATTTGCAAATTTCGCAGAAATAATATTAATTTAAAACGAGTGTAGCATATAAAATGGGCTATGAAGAAGTAATTTTCCTAGTGGATCATCCCAAAGGACCCAAAATGAGCGTAAAAAGTGCAACAAAATTCACTAACCGGGACTGGAGTAATATAATCTTCACCGAAGAATCATCCTTTGTGGTTCGTAATTACTATAAGAGGGCATGGTCACAAAAAGGTGATTAAATATTGCTACGTACCGTTAAGCATCCCCCAAAAATCCATATGTTTATGGATGCGTCTCTTGGATAGTCGATCATATTTACGAGAATCCTGGACGTCAAATTTATGGTCCAGTTGTATAATAAAATTTATTGAAATCTACTGAGAAATTATATGTGTCTAACAATCACCGAAGTCATCTCTGAAGCAGCTGGAAGGAACAAAATGGTATAACAATATTAGATCAGCCGTCGCAGAGCCCTGATGCAAATCTCATCAAAAATATGTGGGCGCCTTTGAAGACAAAACCTAAAGACTTACTTTGGCGCTGAAACGGACTTGGAGTGATCTTAACTTGGAATATATGCAAAAATTGTGCGAAAGTTGAACACGAAGATGCCAGGCGATAATAAATAACAACGGCGACTGGATGCCTTATTAATATAATTGCGAAAATTGTTGATTATATAGTACCTTAATAAAATCATTTGATGAAAATTTTAAAAGAATAAAAAACATTTTTATTTAAATATTCAAATTCAAAAATGAGACCCTGCCGCCAAAATCCATATTATAAGCAAAGCCCATAATTTTGTCGAAATCACAAACAATCTAACTTTTTGTCATCACTTTCCAATTTCTTTGCGATTACCTTCATAGTAAATCCTATAATAAGTCGGAGACTATTGCTGAAAAAAGTCTTTGCTGAAATCAGTAAAATGTTCGAAAAATACAAACACTTTCGGAAACAAAAATACTTGGGATTTGCCAGCGATGTACCAATATTTATCGAATTTATGTAACATGTTTACTAGAATAACATCGCAAAGAAATAACAAATTGCGGCTCATTGGTTCTTAGTTAAATTGACATTTCGCTAAACAATCACCCATCATGCCAAAGTAAGCAACTTTGTACCCAAACAAAGTCAAATTAACAAAAACACCAGCATAAACAAGATTATCCCGCTTTAGACAAATACCTTTAAACCGCTTTTATAACATTTAACCAACAAATACACATTAGATATGTATACAGCAGACCTCCCGTTCACGACACATTCTTATTAAAATGTTAATAAAGTAACGATACAACATATACTCACCCGCTTTTGAGACCCGGTTCAAAATTTATTCAAATGATTGTTCAATCAATGAGAAATTCATTCAAGATGGTTGTAGATTGTAAAAATGACATTCAGCAGTAGAGTGAAATATGGGATCTTAATTATAATTATTAAATTATATAATTTCGTACCAACTTTCAGTGGCTCAGAATCTAAGCGGTATTCAAATTACATTTGAAAAATTAAAATTTGAGTGAAATTTTAAAATCTTATTTAATAATTTGAGTGGAATTTCAACAATATTTTTATTGTAATGCCGTCTGAATAAATTACAGAATTAAGTGTTTAATTAAATGTGGACTAGAGTTGGGTTAAGTTAAACTTAACGAAAATAATGACGAACCGTCAAGTTAACCATTATCTCAACCAACAATGATTGAACTGGCTACTTAACTTCAAAAAGCAATTAAGGGGCAGTAAATGCGTTCTACAATTTATGGTTATTCTATGTGTTTCGACACAGAGACCAACAAAAGCCATAACCGCACCCATACAACACGCACCCACGTTCAAACACAAGTTTAAATAAAAACCAAAGGTCTACTTTTCCGAAACTGGTTCGAGTGAAATTTGGGATATTAATTACAAATATAAAATTATGCAATTGTGTACCATTTTTAGACCTTAGAATCTGAGTGGTATTAGAATAAAATTTCGAAAATTAAAATTTGAGTGGAATTTCAAAATCTATTTTCATTGTAAGGTCGTCTGAATAAATTATAAAATTGCTTATTTAATTAAATATGAATTTGAGTTGGGTTACGTTAAACGTAATGACGATAATGGCCCACCGTCAAGTTAACCATCTTAATCAATGATTGAATTTGCTACTTAACTGAAATGAGAGGCATTAGTGCAATCAATGCGATTTTTTTATGTGTTTGACACAGGAAGCAACAACCGCCATAACCGCGCCAATACACAACGAAGCATGTTCAATCATTTGTTAAATAAAAATCAACTGACTACTTCTCCGAGTGAAATTTCGGATCTAAATTATAAATATTAAATTATACAATTGTGTACAAATTTTAATTGGGTTTTTAGACCTTTCAACCTAAGTGAATCTTATTTCAAAATTTGAGTGGAATTTATTTTTGACTATTTTCATTGTTTTGTTGTTCAAATAAATTACAGAATTGAGTGTTGAATTAAATATTGAGTTTGATTGAAAATTATATTTTATTAGATCTGACACAAATTTAAGTGAATTTTTAAATTTTTGACCTAAAGTTTTTCCACCTTTTAATTTGAGTGGAATTTAAATTATAATTTCGTCTAAAAATTCGTTTGAAGATTACTTTTTGGCTAGAAAACACTTAATATTTATGTTTAGAAAATTAGAACTGAATCAAATTTTGATTGAAACCAAAAATATAGTAGTTCTCACATTTGTCAATTTTTGACACTTAAGTTGAACTTTAAATTGAAGAATGTTTAAAAAAAGCAAAATCAAAACTCAGGAATCTCTTATAATTTCTAAAAATTTAAAAATTGTCTTTCCAAAAATTAAAAATTTTTTAAATTGATTAAAAAGAAAATTTGTTTGGTTTTGTAACTTTGGACTGTTAAACAATTTAATCTTTTTGGGAGTTCTACATTAATACAGGAAATTTCGAAATGCCTAAATTGGCAATTTGTAGAATTTTCCTTAGACAAGATCCAAAATTTTCAAAATTCTATAGTAAAAATTTAAATTTAGTGTTTTCTAAATTGTTATTTTTAGAACATATGAACATTTCCAAATTCATTCGTTTACAAACTTCTCAATGCTCACGAAAACTACACTTTGGGATCAGTACCGTGCTATAGGTCGATTACGACACGACGGTTTCAAACAATCCTTCATTTAAAGTTTGTGGCTATAAATGTATGATATCTCCACGTACATAAACATCAGCTGGCAGTAGAAAATTTCGGCTGATGTACACTTTTTCATTCGTATATTGTCAAGTTGCCAATGCAACGAAGCTATAGAGTTGGCTTGACCATGGTGTTTTTGATAGTTGATAACCCTTGGTAATTTGTGAACATTGATTTATCACTGTATTTTGTGACGACCTTTCATTGTTTCATGTCGCTAAAAAGGGAAACTTTTCTAAGTTGGCCGGTTCGAAAGAAACGAACCTGTATCAAGTAGTTAACTACAAAATCAGTTAAATTAGTCCAAATTGGGCACCTTTATCCAAATCATAGTTTTGCTTGAAATGTCTCTTTAATGGCGAATTTTATGAGCTTACGATTTGGTCTGCCTAAAAAACTTACAAATATTGCCAACTATTTTAGAACTTAATTTATTAAGAATATTTCAAGAAAATCAAATACGATGTCGATAGTACCAGCTTAGTAAAAAAATCAAAAAAAAAAAAAAAAATCTCCTAAGTAAGATACAGAATAAATGGGCAAAATCACAACACAATTCCTTTATTCAGCGCACACTACACACGCATCCCTTTTTCCAATTTGAATTCAATTCTTATTCACATCCTCTCATACATTTTTTCAACCATACATAGCGTGTGGATAAAAATGCAAAAAAAAGAAGAAAAATCGGCCTGAAAAACCATCCATATGAACCGAACCAAATATAATAATAAAATGTGTATGTTCTTCACCCATTTCCATCACAACTCGATTAAAAAAAAAAAAAATCCTAAGGATGAGTTTCTGTTTTGAGATGTGATGTGATGTGCGATATTATTTGAGTTTTAGGGTATCGCGTATACGTTTATAAATATAGAACGATCCAAATAAAAAACCAAACAAAAATAAAATCAAAAAAAAAAAAAAATTACAGGAAAATAAGTAAAAGAAAAACCGATGGGAAAAGGAAAATTTTATGCCATTTTGGGTTATGGAGAATTTTCCGTTTTTATTTTATTTTAATTTTTTTATTTTTTATTCTCAAATGGATGGATGACAGAAATATAAAATAAAACGACAAAAAAACATACATGCATGTATTATGTATACGGTACCACACATATACTTATAAAAACAAGATGGCCGACGGCCTGTCACGTGATTGGATACAAAGAGTAAAATTTATATATGTAGGACACGATGCGGGAAATAAGCACTCTGTGGAGCTTTTTTTTTATTGTACACATTTTACTCTCGATTTTTATAGAAATTTAGTGGTTTTTGGGAAGGTGTGTAAAACGTAAAAGGATATTACGTACAGTTTTATTTTATTTTATTGGCGTTGCTGGTTTTGAATTTTAAAATTCTGATGGATTTTTCTTTTATCGAGGAGAGAATATTATGTTCGAAAAACGGTTGACTGCTTTGATTTGAGAGCTTTAACGCAGACCCAAAAAGTTAGGGGACTGCAGCTTCTGGACTAACAAATCATCTTAAATAATATTTATTGTGTCAGCAATGTTAATCATATCGAGATTAAATTACACAACGTAGATGGAAATTGAAAATTATAGAGAAAAACACATCAAATATTACAATACCAATTTATTCATCTTTCCTCCTATTCATTCCCATTTGTAAAAAAAAAACCAAATGTATAATTTGAAGAGGAACGAACAAGAAAATACGAAAAAAATTTTAGAGCTTCAGATGAGTTTTCGTTTCGTTTTCTTTCTGTTTTTTGTATTGTTGTTGTTAACTACAGGTTGAAAATCAAAGACAGTATGAATAAACTCTTTTTAGAAAAAAATCAAAAATAAAGCGATACACGGTCTTCAAGTATAATTGTGAGGGAAGGCGCTCAAGTAGGACTAAATGCTGCCACCGTTTCAATTTCTTTGGGGTTCAAATCAGCCGGGAACAATATTCCCATTCCTAGTTACTCCTGTAACATGAGAGACATTTAAAGACTGGAGAAAATGCGTTTACTTGATTTTTTTTTAAAGATTTTTATTTGTTAAAATATTTTGAAATCATTTAAGTAAAAGCATTTACTTATTACTTATATCACTTTCTTTTATGGTTTGGTGAAATAAACAATCCTATTATATATTTTGGTCCCAGTTTAAAGATATTTGATTGTTAACGGTGATAGGATCATTACTGTATCACAAAGAGCCTTTATGTCTTTTACTGGATACCTTATTTATAGCCGCGGCCTTAAGATTTCTTTTAGGTGTGCTAAAAAAATAATTTATAGATATTTGACAGTTTATGTATAAGGGAGATGAAAATCCGATTTACCAAATAAAGTCGTTTGATTGGTCGGACCATTTGTGAATTACATAAAATACTACGCTAGGCTTAAAAGCACAAAAAGCTCTTTACAATTTTCATTAACTTAAATGGTTTTACTGTTAAACCAACGTTAAATTTAATACTTTGCCAAATACCTGATTTGCCAACTTCGAAAGTTGCAATTAATTCAAATTTTAATAAACTTGACAACAAAAACCAATCACAATGGATTTTGACAACAACAAAATATCGTATTGGTTTCCGAGCGTTTTAGGAGGCTACAAATAAACTATTATTATTATTATTGGCAGAGGCAGGGCAAGGCTTAATCAGCCTCGTATGTTTCGTCCGAAAAACTAGACTCTCGTTTACGAAAACAAAATGAAATATACTGGATCTATTATCTCCAATAATGTATTCTACTATTTATTTTCTGCTTTACCCGGAAGACTTTTTTTAGGGTCTGTTAGAGTCCACAAAAAATTCTTATATCCCTTTTATTTTGGATTATGTTCTTTCGGCCTCATCGAGTTAACATTTAGAAACTTCGATGGTTTCTGTTTCCGAGAATTTCTTCCTGCTTTTTGATGTGAAAACATCTTTAGCGGGTATAAATCAAAAATTTCATGTAAAATAAGGAACGGAAAATCCGATTCGAACGTAATTATATACGAGGAAAACGAACACAAAATGTACCGAACTTGCACACTACTTCGAGTTACAATTTCCGTCAGATTAAATTGGAAAGGCATGTGAAAGTCATGCATGTGTAGTGTTAGTGAACAAAAAAGTGAAATGGAAATACGTTAGAAACAAACAGAATAACACGCATACTTTAAGTATTAAATATTATACATCAGGGATGAGATTTACGTAAATCCCAAAGTACTAAATTCGTGAGCAACAGAGGACTAAATTACGCTTTAAAGTACATTTTAATTTTTTTGATGTGTTAACATATTTCAGCGATAGGTGTAAATAAAAGTGACAACAGGGTATTTAAACTTTTTTCTTTTTCTTATGAGTGTTCAGTTAAAACGTTAAATGCTGATTGCGTGAAGAATTAGAGACTGGTATTCTGTTGCTAAATTAACTAGGTCTTAGAAGTCGGAACAGATAATTTGTTTAGAATTACGGGCTTCCCACATCAAGCATGAATTACAAATGCGAGTAAACATTTTTTTTTAGATTTATGATGATTAAAATCACTTATATCTAAAATGTTTGCCTATTTATAATATTAATGTAATGTTTTCAATCAAATTAAATTTAATTAATTCCGAAAATTACTTCAAAATTAGAGAAAAACGGAATTCGCTCGTACTATGGCATTTTACATTTGAATTTCATTTTTCTCTGACTCTTTTCTCTAATTTGTTGCTATTGATCAATCTCTCGGCATTATTCCGTTCCATGTAGATGATCTATTGGAAAAGTTCAGCGTTGTTATATGTCAATCATTCCGGACCATTCTAATATTGCTACATCTGTCACTGTTGAATCTGCGAGTGCTCCAATTCAACCGCCGCAAGCGGAGTTTATTGTTGGCTCTTTCGACGATACCGATGATACTATCAAAGGAAGGAAGGAAGTTTATTTATGCCTCAAAATTCGGTAACACCACTGATCTTGCTGCTTTACTGAAATTTCTATGTATATGGTAAGCTGGTAATCTCTGACGAAGAGATTGAGTGTCGCGTGCTTGTGTCAGTTAGCCATGGCGTTAGTCGGCTCAATTTCATTTCGTTCAAAATCGCCCATGATTTAGTCCATTTCAGCAAACTCCTTTAATTACACATATGGCCTGCCGGTGCATTGGTCCGAGAGTTTGTACCTCGTCCAAAAAACTTCAGACTGACGCTTGTGGAATAATACCGTGATCTACCAATGTTAATAGTATAACGTTTTCTATCGATCTAAACTCCATCATTTCATTAAATAATTCCAGCAACAATAATCTACACGTACTTATATTCCCAAAATAATAGCGGGATACCAATTTACTCATCTATTTTGTCTTATAACTAGAACATCGTTATTTTTTACGGAGACCTGGTTGATTTCAAATCGGAGAAATATTTTACTTTATGCTACATCGTTTTTCGTAGTGATCGCGATTCAATTATTAGAGAGTACTGGTAGTTGTGTGATCGTTGTCGTCAATTGTGACTATGGTGAGTCAATTTGGGAGTCTATATACCGTTTGGTAGTACTTCAGACTTTTACCAAGGATTTATTGAGTTTATTGCCAATAATGTTCAACCACTATTTAATAAAACTGGTGTTGATTACGGATGGTACATCTTGCGAATTCATAGACATATGGTAGAATCTTGTCCGGATGTAGCGGAACATCACAGGCCACTTTTAATTTAACTTTAATTTTTAGATTACGATTTTTGTAATGTTATTGAGAGCGATTTTAAATTTGATTTTAGGAATACTGATCTGGTGTCGCTAAACAACTTTTTTGATAATGTTGATTGGACAGCTTTATTTCACTTATTGGCCATTTCGGTTGCTGTTTCAAAGTTTTATAGTATTATGACGAATGGTTTTGAATTATTCGTTCCAAAGGTTTTTGTGGGTTCGATGTATACAGAATCATGGTTCAATCACCGCTTAAAAAACCTCACAAATCTAGAGCATTTAAGAATTATAAGCGTTCTGGGGATATTAACGACCAATCTAGATATCGTGATTTATGCAAAGTGTTTAAGTACCTCACCGATTTTCTTTACAAAATGTATATTTTCCAGATCCATTTATAAATCAAAAAAGAAATTCACGTGGCTATCCGAGGATTATGTCATGCAATAATGTTTCATTCTCAGGTCCTCATGAAATATGTGACGCGTTTGCCAAATTTTTTCAGGCCTCTTTTGATAACTCTGATACATCTATCTTTTCGGATATCATTGATGGTCGCTAAGTGTGCGCTTTCTTTGTCTGTACCATTACTTTATTTGTTTAATAAGAGTCTTTCAAGGGGAGTGTTTCCTGATATTTGAGAAAAACATTTATATTTTCTTTGTTTAAATCTTTTAGAATCACAATTTTCTCGGTTACCCCTAAACTTTTTGAATCGTTTATAAAATCTATAATTGAGATTCATATTATTAAATGTATAAGTACGCGTCAACTTGGCTTCGTTCGGGGTAAATCAACAATTACTAATTTGATGGTTTTTTGGGGCAATGTTTTCGAGACTGTTGGAAACCGTGCCCAGGTTGATGTTGTCTACACAGATTTTTCGAAAGCTTTGATTGAGTTCGAATCCGATTTCTTTCCAATAAAATGGATCGCTTCTTATCTGACATCAAGACATCAATGTGTAAGTATTTCGCAGGTTCGTTTCTTCGAATTTGTTACATCTTCTGGTGTTTTTCAAGGCAGCCCGTGCCAGGTATGGGACCTTTACTGTTCACTGTATTTATTGACGATATTGTTTAGTGCTTCAGATTTTATAATTGCCCATTGTAAACTGACGACTTAAAAATGTATGCTAGAATTAATTCTTTAATTGACACTGCGCAGTTGCAAGACGAACTTGTTGTCTTTTGTGATTGGTCCGCTTAGATTAAGTTGCCCTTGAACACGTGCAAATGCAAAGTATTACCCTTTGGTTGATCACGCTTATCTAGCATATAAGCCCCTTATTTTTTAATGGATACGCAAATTAGCAGAGTTTCTGATATTCGTGATCTTGGCGTTATTTTTTCGTGCAACCTTACATCTAATAATCATGTGGATTACATTAGAAGCAGAAGGTATTCTTTATTGGGTTTTATTAGGCGTAATGGGAGGGAACTTTATGACCCTCTAATGATTTGGGATCCATTATATCGCACCCATTTCGAGAGAATCGAAAGTATTCAAAAATAATTTTACCTAGCTTGAACTTTGGTTTTGTTCGTGAACCCTATATAAATCGTCTCGCGTTAATAAATTTACAAACTTAAGAAAGCAGACGCTTGCCCACCAAAATTATAACGAAAAAGCGTTATTATGTTAGTTTGCCGTCGCTTTTCGGTCGCTTCGGCGATTAGATTTGAATTTAGTCGAAATTCGAAGAGTTGCCCAACGAAAAATGATTCGTTCTTCCTAAGGTGCTGTCTAACGTTTACAGAAAAAATTGAATATAAATATTTTTTGAAAGGACTGAAATGTTGAACAAAAGTATCGAAGTACTTTTTATTTTCAAAAGAACCGAAAAAAGTACTAAAGGATCAACTTTTTCATCCCTGTTATTCATCCTAGCGAGCTGTGAAAAAGACACTTATGTATACATTGATATATAATAAAATAATAATTTTGAAATTGTTAAATCGGTATATGCTACGTTTAGTATCTCATGCTATTGCTGAGTTTGGTTATGCGGAAAGTGTCGGAAACGAAAACTATAAAAGTGGTAAACAGAATCGAATGACATTCTCTAAAAATGCACGTAAGGAAGATGCCGCAAAAAAGTGTGCTACCGTCTTTCCAGCTCCTATGATTTTACAGTCCAAATAGCGTCTATGTCTAATAAAACCGCTCTGCTTCATTTTGTTCAAACTGATCAAATCAGCAATGCTCTTTGTTTACAGGGTTTTCCGTGACCATTCACAAAAATTGAAAAATGGAATCTTCAACAAGATTGCCGTGTAAGAGTAATAGGTTTAGATGATTAAATTAAGAGAACTGTAATTGCTCAGGCTCACCGAAACATGGCTATACTTTTGTTTGTCAATTTTTCAATTTTTAATTAAACATTTAATGTCGCTAAGGTTCGTCCTCCAAACCCAATATAGAATAACTTATCGGCTTTGTAAACCAAAAATGTAACGAAATTTAAATACTGAGCGATCGGCAGCCGACTATCTGCATTGGTTTCTCAGGCCCATCGAAGTCAAGCCTCTCCATTGAATGATTCAATGGATACTTATTCTTAATGTTTTCACATAATACTTTTGCGAATTGAGCGTGAACTCGCCCGAGGTTTTTTAAATATATTTCCTTATCCCACACGGTATCGGGTTTCACCATACTATTATACCATTTCGTAATTATGTGTCCTTAGTACTGTCTAACTATCCGACAGTAGTTCAACCCTTTTTCCGCTTCTTTATCTTTCCTTTATGATTTCTACGATGGGTGCTATTCTCGTATCATTACTTTGCGAAAATTTTTATAGTTTGATTTCAAGAATATCATTTTAGAGTTTTTATAATACTTTGACACTAACTCGCAATATGAAAGTGTCCATAATAGTTCAAGAATACTCTTGGTGTCAACAAATTACGGTCTTTCGGAACCAATCTTGAGAGCAGACTCGTTTAAGAAAATTTTATTTAAATTTTTATGTAGTAAGAACTAAATAGTCGCCCATGTTCTGTATACCTTTAATCCCTTTTGTTTGTTAATTAATTTTACAATTTTAAGTCTGCTTCTATTACCGATTGTAGTCACTGAATATTTCAAAATTAAATCTTTCTTCTCCAGGAATTTAATGCTTATTTTAAAATTAAATCTCCCTTTTCTAGAGTACTTTAAAATTAAAAATATTTTCATTCTTATTGTATAATTAAATCTTTTGTTTCCGGAATATTTCAAAAATATACTTTGTTTTTTAGAAATCGAATTCTTATTTTAAAGCTGATTTTTAATTTAAGAATAATTCTTCCATTTTAATTTTTAAATTAAATCTCTTTTACAGGTTACTTTAAATTACATTTTTCGTTTCTAGAAATTCCTTTCTGATTTTAAAAAAAATTTTTAATTTATGAAAATTCTTTCCATTAAACCTCTATTTTTCAGAATGCAATAAATTAAAAATATTTTCATTCAAATTTTAAAATTTCATTTTCCATTTACATTAAATTTTGTTATGTAGAATATTTTAAAATAATATTTCCTTTTCCAGAAAATTAAATCTAATTTTAAAACTGATTTTTATTTTAGGAAATGTCTGTCCATTCTAATTTTTAAATTAAATTTTATTTTCCATTATACTTTGAAATTAAAACTATTTTCAATCTTATTTTAAAATTAAATTTTAATTTAAGAAAAACCTTTCCATTTTAGTTTTAAAGTTAAGTTTCTTTTTTCAGGATATTTTAAATTAAAAGCATTTCCATTCTAATTTTAGAATTAATCTCCCTTTTCTAGAATATTTTAAAATGAAATCTTTATTTTCCCGAAAACTCATTCTAATTTAAAAATTTAAGCTCCTCTCTCCAAAATAATTAAAAATATTTTCATTCTTACTTTAAAATAATTTTTTTTTTCTAGAATACTTTGAAGTTAAAAATATTTTCAATTTCATTTTAAAATTAAACCTGGCTTTTCCAGGGAATTTTAAATTTCAACCTTTTCTTTTAGCACTCTTTGTGGGTGGCTGCTATTTTAAGATTACATTTTTCTATCCAGAACTTCCGTTTTATTTTTGTAATTAAATTTTATTTTATGAAAAATCTTTCCATTCTAATTTTAAAGTTAAGTTTTATTTTCTAGAATATTTTAAATTAAAAGTTTTTCGCGAAATCTAATTTTTAATATGAAAATTAAAGAAAACCAAATTAACTAAAATGCTTAAAAATTAAAAAATATTGCCATTTTCAATTTAAAATTAAATTTAATTTTCCAGAATATTTTAAAATATTCATCCATTCCATTCTAATTTTAAAATTTTCCCGAAATTCCATTCTAACATTAAAATCAAACCTTCCTTTTCCAAAGTACTTTAAAATTTAAAAGATTTCCATTCTCACTTTAATCATAATTTATTTTCCAGGTTATTTGAAAATTAAAAGTATTTCCATTCTAATTTTAAATTTAATTTGATTGTCCAGAATATTTTAAAATTATATTTTCTTTCCCAGATATTCAGTTCTTATTTTAAAACTAAAATTTAATTAAAGAATACACTTTCCATTTAAATTTTATTTGTAAGAATATTTTAAAATTAAAAATTTCCATGTTCTTTTTAAATTAAATCTCTCTTTTCCATAATACTTCAAAAAGTGCCAATATTATAAAATTCAATCTCGCTTCTCGCAAAATTCCATAATTAATGCTTCTTTTTCCAAAATACTTTAAAATTAAAAAAAATATTTTAATCTCACTTTAAAATTAAACCTTCCTTTTTCAGGATTAAACCTAAAAATATTTCCGTTCTAATTTTAAAAATAAATCCTGACATTCCAGAATGTTTTAAAACTAAATCTTCTTTTTCTAAAAATTCTATTCTTGTTTTAAAATTTAATCTGCCTTTACCAGAATATTTTTAAAGTGTAAATTCTCACTTTAAAATGAAATTTTATTTTCCAGAATATTCAAAAATTATAAATGTTACCATTCTAATTTTAAAATTAAAACTAGATTTTCCAGAACACTATTCCTGGGCGTCAAGCGCCTTAGCCGCGGTGTGGCCTATATTTTAAAATTAAATTTTTCTACCCAGAAATTTCATTCTAATTTTAAACTTAAGTTTCATTTTGCAGAATATTTTAAATTAAAAATATCTCGTTTACAGATTATCTTACAATTTCTTTTCCAAAAATTACATTCTAATTTTAAAATAAATTTTAATTGAAGAAATTTTTTCCATTTAACCTTCTTTTTACAGAATACAAAAAAATAACAATAATTAAATTCTAATTTTAAAATTAAATTTCATTTTCCAGAACATTTTAAATGTTAATTTTTATTTTCTTGAAAATCCATTCTAATTTTAAAATTAGAGCTTCCTTTTCAAAATACTTTAAAATTAAAAAAAATATTTCCATTCTCACTGTAAAATTAAACTTCATTACATAGAATATTTTAAAATTAAAAGTATTTCCATTCTTATTTTATAATTAAGTCCTTGAAAATGAAAGAAAATTAAATAATTAGAATACTTTAAAATTAAAAATATTTCCATTCTAATTTTAAATTTTAAGTTTAATTTCATGATCCAGAATTTGTTAAAATTATATTTTCTTTCCCAGAAATTAAGTTCTTAATTTTAACTAATCTTTAGTTCAAGAAAACACTTCCTTATTTTAAAATTAAAAACGTTTCAGTTTGTTTTTCAAAAATTAGATCTTCTTTTTCCATAATACTTGAAAAATGCCAATATTATAAAATACAATTTCATTTTCTAGCATATTATAAAATTAAATTTTGCAATGCCAGAAATTACATTCTTATTTTATAATTAACGCTCCCATTTCCAAAGTTCTTTAAATTGAGAAAATATTTTTATCTCACTTAAAAATTAAATCCTACTTTCCCACGATACATTAAAATTAAAAATATTCCCGTTCTAAAAATTTCATTTTAACTCTAAAATTTAATCTAACTGCTTCAGAATACTTTAAAAGTGCAAATATTTATATTCTAATTTTAAAATTAAATCTTTTTTTCCTTCTTAAGAAAAGCTCCCTCTTCCAAAATACTTTAAAATTAAAAAAACAATTTAGATCCTCTTCCAGAATTTATTTAAAAACTAAAACATTCTTTTTCCAGAAATTGGCCAGTAATTTCATTCTAATTTTAAAATTAAAGTTTAATTTAAAAAAAATTCCTTTCCATTCTAATTTTAAAGTTAAGTTTCGTTTTCCAGAATATCTTAAATTAAAAATATTTCCACTGTAATTTTTAAATTAAATCTCGTTTAAAAATTATTTTAAAATTAAATTTTTCTTTTCCATATGCGAGTATTACATTATAATTAAAAAATAAATCTTAATTTAAGAAATTTTTTCTCATTTTTTCAATTTCGTTCGTTTAAACTCCCTTTTTCAAATACAAAAAATTAAAAACATTTACTTTCTAATTTTAAAATTAAATTTCATTATCCAGAATATTTGAATGTTATATTTTCTTTACCTATAACATTTGAATTAAATCTTTATTTTCCATAATATTTAAAGTTAAATTTTACTTACTCTTTTCTGCAGAATGGGAAATTTCATTTTCTATTCTTCAGGATATTTTAAATTTAATTTGATTATGCAGAATATTTTAAAATTATATTTTCTTTCCCAGAAATTCACTTTTAATTTTTAACTAATCTTTAGTGATTTCTTAATCACTTTTCATTCCAATTTTAAAATTTAATTTTTTTTTTAGATTAAATCTTCCTCTTCCATAACTCTTTAAAAATGCCATTATTATAAAATTCAATTTCGCTTTTCGCGAAATTCGAAATCTAATGCTCCGTTTTCCAAAATACTTTAAACTTAAAAAAATCTTTTCATTCTCTCTTTAAAATACAATTTCATTTTCTAGAATATTTTAAAATTAAATTTTGCAATGCCAGAAATTCCATTCTAATTTTAAAATTAACGTTCCCTTTTCCAAAATTCTTCAAAATGAGAAAATATTTATATCTCTCTTAAAAATTAAATCTGTCTTTTCCAGGATACTTTAAAATTGGAAATATTTCCGTTCTAACTTTAAAATTAAATTTCTTGTAGTCAAAAATTCTATTTTATTTTGAAAATTAGAAATGGATGCTAGATGACGAATTCGTATGAATTTTCCAGAAACTTCATTTTGAACTCTAAAATTTAATCTATCTTTTTGGAATACTTTTAAAGTGTAAATATTTTTATTCTAATTTTAAGATTAAATCTCTTTTTCTTCAAAATTTCCCCTTTAAAATCCAATTTCTTTTTTCAGAATATTTAAAAATTATGGACATTGCTATTCTAATTTTAATGTTTATTCTTCCTTTTACAAAGTGTAAAATTTGGAAGATTTCCATTCTCACTTTAATCAAATTTTATTTTCCTGGATATTTGAAAATTAAAAGTGTTAATATTCTAATTTCGAAATTAAATCTTCCTCTGCACTTCCTCGTGCAGAATATTTTAAAATTAAATTTTCCTTTTCCAGGATACTTTAAAATTGGAAATGTTTCCGTTCTAACGCTAAAATTAAATTTCATTTAATCAAACATTCGGTTCTATTTTCAAAATTAGAAATGAATGCTACATTACGAGTTCGTATGAATTTTCCAGAAATTCCATTTTAACTCTAAAATTTAATCTAACTTTTTCAGAATATTCTAAAAGTGCAAATATTTTTAATTGAAAATTAAATTAATTTAAATATCAAAATTAAAAAAATATTTCCATTCTTACTTTAAAATTTAATTTCATTTCCAAGAATTTTTTAAAATTAAATAATCTTTTCTTAGGATACTTATACTTTAAAATTAGAAATATTTCCATTCTAGTTTTAAATTTTAAATTTAATTTCATTATCTAGAATTATTATTTATATTTGCTTTCCCCCTTTGCTCTTTCCCATTTTATTTATATTTGCTTTCCCAGAAATTTAGTTCTTTCTTTTAACTAATCTTTAGTTTAAGAAAACACTTTCCATTACAATTTTAAAATTAAATCTTCCTTTCCCATATCTTTTTAAAATTGCCAATGTTATATTGTAAAATTCAATTTCGCTTTTCGCGAAACTTTAAAATGAATGCTTCATTTTCCAAAATACAATTTTATTTTCTAGAATATTATTTTCTTCTAGAATAATATTTTCTAGTTTTAAAATTAACGCTCCCTTTTCCAAAATTCTTTAAATTGAGATATATATTTTTATCTTATTTAAAAATTAATTCTTACTTTTCCAGGATACTTTAAAACTAAAAATATTTCCATTCTAACTTTAAAATTAAATTTCATTTAGTCAAAAATTCTGTTCTATTTTGAAAATTGGAACTGAATTCTAGATTACGAATTCGTATGAATTTTCCAAAAATTCCATTTTAACTCTAAAATTTAATATACATTTTTCAGAATCAAAGTGCAAATATTTTTATTCTAATTTTAAAATTAAATCACTTTTTCCCCAAAATTCCAATCTAATTTTTAAATAAAAGCATCCTTTTCGAAAATAGTTTAAAAATACAAAAATATTTCCATCTTCATTTTAAAATTAAATTTTATTTTAATCGTTTTTTTCCAGAATATTTTAAAATTAAATCTTCATTTTCTGGAACTCCACGGTGTGACCTATATTTTAAAATTAAATTTTTCTGCCCCGAAATTTCATTCTAATTTTAAATTGAATTCTACTTCAAGAAAAATCGTTCCATTCTGATTTTATAATTAAGTTTCATTTTCCAGAATATCTCCTTTACAGAATATTTTAAAATTAAATTTTCTTTCCCATAGAGCTTCCTTTTCCATAATACTTTAAAATTAAGAAAATATTTCTATTCTTACTGTAAAGTTAAATTTCCTTTTCCAAAATTTTAATTAAACCTTCCTTTTCTAAAATATTTTAAAATTAAATCTCCATTTTTTAATTCTTTAAAAGTTCAAATAATTAAAATTCAACCTCGCTTTTTTGCGAAATTCCAAAATTGAAACTCCTTTTTCCAAAATACTTCAAAATTAAAAAATATTTCTATTCTCACTTTAAAATTAAATTTCATTTCCCAAAATTTTTTAAAATAAAGTCGTTCCTTTCTTAGGATACTTTGAAATTAAAAATATTTAAGAAGAAATTCAGTTCCTATTTATAACTAATCTTTAGTATCGAAAACACTTCCTTATTTTAAAATTAAATTTTGTTTTTAAGAATATTTTAAAATTAACAAATTTATTATTTTCCATTTTAATTTGAAAATCAACGCTTCCTTTTCCAAAATTCTTTAAATTGGATATCTTAGAGGATGCCTTAAAATTAAAAATATTTCCATACTAACTTTAATATTAAATTTCATTTAGCCAAAAATTCGTTCTACTTTTAAAATTAAAATTTCTTTTCCTAAAGATTCATTTTTACTCTAAAATTTAATCTAATTTTAAAATTAAATTATTTTGCCCCAAAATTCGATCCTAATTTTATAGTAAAAGCTCCCTTTTCCAATATACTTTAAAATAGAAAAAAAACAATTTAGATCCTCACTTTAAAATTAAAATTTAAATAATATCCAGAATATAGTGACTGGGTGGCTAATATTTTAAAATTACATTTTGCTGCCCAGAAATTTCATTCTAATTTTAAAGTTAAAGTTTGATTTAAGAAAAATTCCTTTCCATTCTAATTTTAATGTTAAGTTTCGTTTTCCATTCTAATTTTTAAATTAAATCTCGTTAACAAATTATTTTAAAATTAAATTTTTCTTTTCCGTATACCAGTATTCCATTCTAATGTAAAAAAAAAAAATCTTATCTTAATTTAAGACATTTTTTCCATCTAACCTCCCTTTTTCAAATACAAAAAATTAAAAACATTCACTTTCTAATTTTAAAATTCAATTTCCTTTTCCAGAATTTGTAAATTAAACCTGTCTTTTCTAGAATTTTTTCATATTAAAGCTCTTTTTTTTCAGAATACTATTAAAGTTCAAATAATATATAATACAACCTCGCCTTGTGAGAAATTCCAAAATTAAAGCTCCCTTTTCCAAAATACTTTAAAATTAAAGAAATATTTCCATTCTAATTTTAAAATTAAATTTCATTATCGAAATATTTTAATGTTATATTTTCTTTCCCAGAAATTCCAATCTAATTTTAGAACTAGATCTTTATTTTTATAATATTTAAAATTAAATTTTATGTTTCCAGAATACTCTAAATGTGCAAATATTTTTATTCTAATTTTAAAATTATATCTAGTTTTATCGTGAAATCTAATTTTTAATTTGAAAATTAAAGAAAATTAAATTAATTAAAATACTTCAAAATTGAAAAATAATTCCATTCTAACTTTAAAATTAAATTTTATTTTCCAGAATATTTAAAAATTATAGATATTGCCATTCTAATTTTAAAAATTAATCTTCCTTTTCCAGAATATTTTAAAGTTAAATCTTATTTTTTCCAGAACACCTTATTTCTGCGCGTCACTGCGGAGTGAAAATTTAAAATTAAATTTTTCTGCCCAGAAATTTCATTCTAATTTTAAAATTAAGTTTCATTTTCCAGAATATTTTAAATTAAATATATCTCGTTTATAGATTTTTTTAAAATTAACTTTTTTTTTCCATAAATTCCATTCTAATTTTAAAATAATTTTTAATTGAAGAAATTTTTTTCCATTTCTTCCTTTTACCAAATACAAAAAAATAAAAATAATTCCTTTCTAATTTTAAAATTAAATTTCATTTTCCTGAACATTTTAAAAGTAAATTTTTATTTTCTTGAAAGTCTATTCTAATTTTAAAATTAGAGCTTATTTATTTAAACTTATTATTTACTATTTTCTTATTAACTTATTTCTATTTCTATTCTCATTTAAAATTATATTTTGCTTTTCCAGAATACTCTAAAAGTGCAAATATTTTTATTCTAATTTTAAAATTAAATCTCGTTTTTTTCGCCAAATCTTAGTTTTAATTTGAAAATTCAAGAAAATTAAATTAATTCAAATGTTTCAAAATTAAAATGTATTTGCATTCTTATTTTAAAATTTAATTTCATTTCCCAGAATTTTTTAAAATTAAAACTTTCCTTTCTTAGGATACTAATACTTTAAAATTAGAAATATTTCCATTCTAATTTTAAATTTTAAATTTAATTTCTTTTCCCAGAATATTATAAAATTATACTTTCTTGCCCAGAAATTTAGTTCTTATTTTTAACTACTCTTTAATTTAAGAAAGCACTTTCCATTCCAATTTTAAAAATAAATTTTATTTTTAAGAATATTTTAAAATTAAAATTTTATTTTTTTATTTATTTTTTTTTTTTTTAATTAAATCTTAATTTTCCATAACACTTTAAAAATACCAATATTATAAAATTCAATTTCGCTTTTCGCAAAACTCCAAAATTAATGCTTCATTTTCCAAAATACAATTTAATTTTCTGGAATATTTTAAAATTAAATTTTGTAATGCCAGAAATTCCATTCTAATTTTAAAATTAAACCTCCTTTTTCCAAAATTCTTTAAATTGAGAAAATATTTTTATCTCACTTAAAAATCAATTCTTACTTTTCCAGGATACTTTAAAACTAAAAATATTTCCATTCTAATTGAAAAATAAAATTTCATTTAGTCAAAAATTCGTTCTATTTTTAAAATTAAAATTTCTTTTCCAAAAGAGCGAACTCTAAAATTTAATCTAATTTTAAAATTAAATTTTTTTCCTCAAAATTCGTTCCTAATTTTATAGTAAAAGCTCCCTTTTCCAAAATACTTTAAAATTAAACAACAATTTAGATCCTCTCTTTAAAATTAAATTTCATTTTCCAGAATTTAAAAATTAAATCTTTCATTTTCCAGGGTACTTTCCAGAATACAGCCACTTGGTGGCTGATATTTCAAAATTACATTCTGTTGCCCAGAAATTTTATTATAATTTTAAAATTAAAGGTATTTAAGAAAAATTCCTTTTCATTCTAATTTTAAAATTAAGTTTCGTTTTCCAGAATATTTTAATTTTAAAAATATTTCCATTCTAATTTTTAAATTAAATCTCGTTAACAAATTATTTTAAAATTATATTTTTCTTTTCCGTATACCAGTAATCCATTCTAATTTAAAAAAAAAATCTTAATTTAAGACATTTTTTCAATCTAACCTCCTTTTTTCAAATATAAAAAATTAAAAACATTCACTTTCTAATTTTAAAATTTAAATTCCTTTTCCAGAATTTGTAAATTAAAGCTGTCTTTTCTAGAATTTTTCTAGAAAATTAAAAAAAATATTTCCATTCGTACTTTAAAATGCAATTTCAGTTTTTAGAATATAGTATTTTAAAATTAAATTCTGCAACGCTAGAAATTCTATTCTAATTTTAAAATTAAATCTCCCTCGATGTAAGATTTTCGATCGTGGGTGCCTTTTTTATCGAAATCTGTTTTTTTTTCTGTAGGCTCAAATTATAAATGTTTCCTTCAGATCGACAAAATGAAGCTCCACTGTTGTTCAACGTTCCGATAACAGCACAAATTTTAGAGATTTTTTAAACCAATAATGAATAATTTGTTAACTTGGTTCTCAGTATATTTTACCTTAACGTCAAAACTTCAAATCAAAAATAATAATTAGTCAACGCCATCTTAACTTAATATGGAATTGGTAGAACTTTCTAAATTCTTCTACCGTAAACCTGAATTTGGATCTCTCTCTGTGCCACTAGTTAATTCCTACCAGCTTGTATTTGTGTACCAATTTATTTTGGAGAATGGTAAAGTTTAAGTGGAATGAAGAATCAAATTTAACTTTTCAGAAATTAAAAGAGCTTGATAAATTTATGCAATAATTTAGATGTGTTACGAAAGCTTTACTGGCTCAATGCGTCAAACATTTCATCGTATCATAATTAGATTTTTTTTTATATAATTTAATAAATATGGACAAAATCTTATAAGCAAACGCGCGCGCATCAACCCTTCTTTAAACATCAAACCCATAAATTAAAAATCAATTTTCTTTTGAAACCCCTTTCCCCCCCCCCCCCCTCCCCAAAAAAAACGGAAAGAAATAAAAACTTAACATTTTCTAAAACATTTCCAAAAGTTTTTCCACCATTTTCTAATTTCTAATTAGAATTTTTTTTTTTTTTTACCCAGATTTCCATATACGAGTTTGTATATATCGTATGTACAGTAGTTTCGATTCGCTACACACATCGAGCATATATGATGCCATATACATACATTTTATACATTATTCGTTCTGGTACATACAATTTTCTAACCCTTTCGAAATATTTTTTTTTGTTTTTATTTTTAATTAAACTTTTGACTAAAATCATCCCACATTTATATACATATAAGACGTACCACGTACATGTACATATCAATTTTTCTTAAGGTTTTTCTAATCATTTTTTGTTTTGTTTTTTTGTAAAGAAATTTCTCGTTTCTATACTTCCTAAAATCTGTTATAATAATTATACACAAGAGTATATTTAGTTAAGTAATGACAACAACAAAACATCGAAAATTTTTGTCGTTTATAAATTTATTAATGTTTATGTACATAAATCCCAGAATTATGTACAGACATATACACACACATCGTCATAAATATATACGTATACATATATGTATAAGAAACGTATTTAATATGGTTTTGGAAATTTCATTATTTTGTACATATATAAGACGGAAAGCTTTTCTTACGTATACTATGTTGTTTACTTAAGACGAGTCATATACGAGAGTACATAGAAATTTTTTTTTTTTTTTAAATGAAAAATTAAAATTAATTTTGAATGTATTTCTACTAATAAGTCAAAATCAATATAACCGTATGCATGCATGAGTAAGTTGTATTCCTAGATGTTGTGTGTACAAACCGACATGCATGCCATATACAAAGTATTAAAAGAAACTTTGGTATTTCCTTTTAAAATGTTGCGGAAGCTCAATTTACGTGGTTAAGGAGGAAATATTGTTAGTGGGATAGATTGAGTCGAATAATGCAACGGGAGAAGTAGAAAAATGTAATGATTTTGAAAGCCTCATATCGGGCGTCATAATTGTTCATATTGCTACGTTTTCGCCTTACCAATCAAGATTTGAGTTACTGGATTGTGAATAAAACAGCCAATTTACAATATTAGAACATAAGGTGACTTATTAGAAAATTATTCTACAATAAATTGAGGAGGAAAGGGGCGGGGGATGGGCTAGATGATATGTTTATTTTATCGCTGCTGTTTCTCACAAAATTGACCTGATCGCCTTGATGGTTGTAGGCAGTAGCGTAGCCAAAAATTGGTTAAGGGGGGATTCTTAAATAAATAATTATTTCTATAAGGAAACAATGCTTACGAGTAATAATTTAAATTCAATGTTTTATTAATTTTTTATGATTTTATATTTATTCGTTGTGACCCTAAGTCAAGGACACCGTCTATTGATATATCGATATCTCTGTGAATATTTAATAATGCCAATCCATTTGGTCGCTACTGGCCGATAGTATTTCGTAGGCAAATTTTGAGGCGAGCCCAGAGAGAGTCCAAGATATACTTGACCATCTTTTAAACGCTTTAATTAAATTCGCTTAGGTTGTCGAATTCCCAGCTTCGTACAGTTCAATCTTTAATAGTCAGACAATTTTTTTTTCAACATGATGGTTAACTAAAAAAGTGATTTATTTTAATGTATACATAAATATGTCTCTATATTTTATTATCACCTGGTCCTACATTAGATTCTTAAGATTCATAAAATTCAAAAAGTTCATAGGATTCATACGACTCTAAGATTCATAGGATTCGTAAGACGCACAAGATTCATAAGGTTCATGAGATTTATAAAATTGATAAAATTCTTAAGATTACTATGGTTCATAAGATTTGTTTATGATCATAGAATTCAAAAATTAATAACATTTAAAATATTTTTGAGATTTCAAAGATTCATAAGATTCAGTTGATCAACATGGTTCATAGGATTCTTAAGATTAATAAGATTCATAGGATTCTTAAGATTCATAAGATTCACAGTGAGATCCTTACGATTCATAAGATTCATAATATTCATCGGATTCATAGAGTTCATTAAATTCAAACGACTCATAAGATTCATAGGATTCGTTAGATTCATTAAATTCATAAAATTCTTAAGTTTCGTAAGATTCATGAGATTCATTAAATTAATAAGATTCATACGATTTATACAATTCATAAGGTTTGAAAGGCTGGTCAAATTGGAAAGAAACATAAGATTCATAAAACTCACAAGATTCTTAAGATTCATAAGATTCGTAAGGCCTACAAGATTCATAGGATTCATGAGATTCGTAAGACTCTTAATATTCAAGAGATTCAAAGAATTTAAAAGATTTATACGACTAATAAAATTTGTAAAATTCGTAGGATTTATAAGGCTAATAAGAATCAAAAATTAATCAAATTAATAAAATTAGTATCACTGGATTCAAACGACTCATAACATTCATGAGATTAATAAAAGGTTTACAAGATTGATATGGTTTGTAAGATTGATAAAATTTGTAAGATTAATTCATGATATTCATTTGATTAATAAAATTTACAATTAAGATTAATAAGGTTCATAAGAATTCTAAGATACATAGGATTCATAAGATTTGTAAGGCTCACGATGTTCAAAAGATTTATAAGATTCATCTAAATTCATGGAATTAAAAAACCATAAGATTGGATTTTTAAGATTTGTAAAATTCAAAAGATTCATAAGAACCAAAATATGCATAAGTTTCATAAAATTCATAATATTCGTGGGATTCATAGAAGAAGATAGAGAGATGGGAGATTCATAAAATAAATCAAATTAATAAAACTAGTAAGTTCAGTAGATTCAAAGGACTCGTAAGATTCATAAGATTCATAGTGAGATCTATACGATTCATAAGATTCATGAGATTCATGAGATTCATGAGATTCATGAGATTCATAAGATTCATAAGATTCAAAGGACTTATAAGATTCATAAGATTCCAAAAATCCAAAAGATTCATAAGATTCATAATATAGTATTCATGGGATTCGTGTGATTCATAGATTGCATTAGATTCATAAAATAAATTAAATTAATAAAACTAGTAAGTTCAGTAGATTCAAAGGACTCGTAAGATTCATAAGATTCATAGTGAGATCTATACGATTCATAAGATTCATGAGATTCATAAGATTCTTAAGATTCAAAAGACTCATAAGATTCATAAGATCCAAAAGATTCATAAGATTCAAAGGACTTATAAGATTCATAAGATTTATAAGATCCAAAATATTCAAAAGATTCATAATATTCATGGGATTCGTGGGATTCAGAGATTTCATTAGAATCATAAAATAAATCAAATTAATAAAACTAATAAGTTCACTAGATTCAAAGGACTCATAAGATTCATTTAAATGGTAAGATTAATACGATTTTTAAGGTTAATTAAAAATTTATAAGATTTATATGGCTTGTAGGGCTGATCAGATTGGAAAGATTCATAAGATTCATAAAATTCACAAGATTAATAAGATACAAGAGATTAATAAATAGATAAGATTCTTAAGATTCATAAGATTCGTAGGACCTACAAGATTCATAAGATTCGTGAGATTCGTAAGATTCATAATAACAATTCAAGGGATTCACAAATTCATGCGATTCTTAAGATTCATAAGATTCGTAAGATAGACAAGATTTATAAGATTCGTGAGATCCGTGAGATTCTTAATATTCAAGAGATTCATAGAGTTTATAAGATTTATACGACTAATAAGATTCGTAAGATTCGTAGGATTCATAAGGCTAATAAGAATCAAAAAATTAATCAAATTAATAAAATTAGTAAATTCACTAGATTCAAACGACTCATAAGATTCATAAAATTAATAAATGTTTTATAAGATTCATAAGGTTTGTTCATGATATTCATTAGATTAAAAAAATTTACAATTAAGATTAATAAGGTTCATAAGAATTCTAATATACATAGGATTCATAAGATTTGTAAGGCTTACGATGTTCATAAGATTTATAAGATTCATCTAAATTCATGGAATTGAAAAACCATAAGATTGGATTTTTAAGATTTCTAAAATTCTAAATATTCATAAGATTCATAAGATTCAAAAGACTCATAAGATTCATAAGATTCATAAGCTTCATAAGATTCATAAAATTCATAATATTCGTAGAATTCATAGAATCCATAAGATTCATAAAATAAATCAAATTAATAAAACTAGTAAGTTCACTAGATTCAAACGACTCATAAGATTCATAAAATTCATAAGATTCATAGGATTAATACTATTCATAATGTTAATTAAAGTTTTATAAGATTCATAAGGTTTGGAAGGCTGGTGAGATTGGAAAAAATCATAAGATTCATAAAATTCATAAGATTAATAAGATACATGAGATTCATAAGATTCGTGAGATTCGTAAGATTCATAGTATTCAAGAGATTCACAAATTCGAGATTCGTAAGATGGACAAGATTCATAAGATTCGTAGGATTCATAAGGCTAATAAGAATCAAAAAATTAATAGAATTAGTCAATTCACTAGATTCAAACGTCTCATAAGATTCATAAGATTAATAAATGTTTTATAAGATTCATAAAGTTTGTAAGATTGATAAGATTGGAAAGGTTCATGAGATTAATAAGATTCATAAGAATTCTAAGATACATAGGATTCTTAAGATGCCTTACAAGCTCACACGATGTTCACAAGATATATAAGATTCATCTAAATTCAGGTTATTCAAAGAACCATAAGATCAACAAAATACATTACTTTCAGAATTGATCGAAAGTGATGGGTAATTTGGAAAATTTAGAATAATTTTGTAAGAAATCGTAGATAATTCTTAAGGCCCCTGAGCGCCCTGGAACTCTCCAATTGGAGAGATTCTAGATTAAGAGTCCATGTAAAAGTTTGACAAATATTTTGTGCTAATTTGTGTTATTATAGCTAATACCGTTCTCGGTAAACCAATGTAATGTTTTATGTAATGATATATGAAGGTCATGAAGGGGTGGTTTAACAACCCGCGACCCCCCATCGCTACGCCACTGTTTGTAGGAATAATAAAAGGAATCTTTCATCTGAGCTTCCTCCACAATTAGCTAGCTTATTGTTAATAGTATACTGAACGCGTTATTGCACAAATTGCCATCTTGTGAGTCTACCTGCAGGTGTTCCTTCATTTATTTCCTTTTCCGGCAAGTAAAAATTCGAAGAGGTAATAAAAAAATGTACTGGTATTAAAATTTCGAAGGATGCGTCGCCATCTACGTCGCCATCTTAACGGATTTGACAGCTGCTTTTTATAAGCCTCAAAAATCAGATGAAGCAGGTGGATTCAAGTGCCATTGTATTTCTGATTTGGACAAATGCTCTGCAATGAGACAATTATGGTGTTTGGCTACAGCTGCCGTTTTGCTTCAATAAAAATCGAACCGTTATCACTGTAAATGTGGGCAGGTGGTCCCTTTCTTGAAACAAATTTTTCCAAGACTGCAATAAAGGGATCAGTTAACAGGTCGCTTACAGATTCTTTATCGACATCATTGTCGCCATACAGAAAAAAGATGGCAATCTAATCCTTGATAAATCTGGTGCCTCTCCCCCTTTCTGATGCTAGCTCGTTTCAAAACATACGACGCATTTTTGAACAGTATTTTGTATAATGCTTCTTCCCCAAACTATCCAGAGATTGGTGCCTGGTTAGGTGGTGTTTCGATCACGGCTCGAACAACGAATATTTCGGCAGCCCACTCGTATCAATGTTGCAGCAGGAATCTCTAAATTAATAATCCGTAATCAAAAAAAATAATAACGGTCCAGGTAACGGTCGCAGAAACGATTCGAACGCCAGGAAAAAATCCACTTAAAAACCCCTCCAGGAAGCCACGAATGCTCACGATTATCAGATATTCAAAAGTTCCACTATCTAAGAAGCTATTTGACTGATGAAGCAGCCAATTTAGTGAAACATATGAACGTTACTTCGACAAATTATGCAGAGGCGCTAGACAAATTGAAAAAAAGATACGATCGTAAACGATACACCGTAAATTCATTCCTTCGAAAGTTTATTGAACAACGCCCAATTACGCAAGTAAATTCCATTAATATTCGCCAGATCCATGATGTATGCGATGAAGTACTAATTGGTTTGAAGAGTTTGGGAACGGAAGCAGAAGGCCGAGATCCGCGGCTAATTTATTTAGTACTTAATAAATTAAATAACAAAGTGTGAATGGGCAGAATTCTCAGCAAAGGACGAGTTTCCAAGTTTCAATAAAGTTTTGGAATTTTTATTAAACCGTGTTGACGCATTAGAGAGTTATGGCACATCAGTTAAATCAACTCAGATAAAATCAGTTCGGAGTAGCAAATCATTTGCAAAAACAGCAACACTAACAACATGCGAATTATGCAAAATCGAAAATCATAGGTTGTACGAATGTAAAAAATTCAAGGATTTATCTACAGTTGAACGTCGCAAATTCATTGCTGATAGCAAACAATGTTTTAATTGTTTAAATACGAACCATAACGTCTATACATAATTGTCGATTCAAAGGAAAGTGCCAAAAATGCTATGGAAAGCATCACAGTCTATTGCATGAGGATCAACGAAGTCAAGAAGAGGGTCTTATTAGAAATGAAAATTCATCAGATGTAACCAGTCTACATTGTACAAGGTCCGACAATATATGCATTTTACCTGCAGTTTTAGTGAGGGTAAAGAATTCAAGGGGAACGTATCATATTTATAAAGCTTTGTTGGATTCTGCATCCAAAGTCAGTTTTATTTCTGAGTGAAGTTTTAAAATACTTGGGCTACCAAGGGAGCCAACGTCCATTTCGATTAGGAGTTTGAGTTCTTCTTATGTTGGAAAGGCAAAGGATATGGTAAAAATAAACTTTTCCAACGATTAAGAAACATATAGATCAGACGTACACGTTAAATGGTGGCGAAATTGACATGTTACTTTGGTTAGATATATTCTTTGACATATTGAGTGAAGGCAAAGTACAAAGTGATGAAGTGACCGCCTATAATACAAAATTTGGTTGGGTTCAAGTTGGAAAATTAAACAATAATGAGAATGTTATATCAACTATAAATTTAAATGTAATGCTGAGAAATTTCTGGGAAATTGAGAATGTGCCTAAATTCACTGAGAATTCTGAAGATGATCCGTGTGAAAAATCTTTTATAAAAACTACAACGACTGCGTCTGATAATAAATTCGTTGTCAGGTTGCTATTTAAAATTCAACACGATCAACTAGGGTCTATTTACAACATAGCATTTAAAAGATTACTATCAATGGAGCGACGGTTTCAACGAGACACTACGTTCAAATTAATGTACTTCGATTTTATGGCCTAATATGAAAAGCTGGCGTGTTAAAACAAAGTAGTTCTACCACTCGGTTAAGGGTCGTTTTCGATGGGTCGACCAAGTCCACAACAAATTTGTCGTTAAATGATGCATTAGAGACCGGTCCCACAATTCAATCTCCACTAGTTGAAATCATTTTAAGATTTAGGCAACACAAGTATGTACTGAGTAGTGACATCGAAAAATTGTACAGAATGATCTGGATCCAGGAAGACAATGCCAAATATCAACAAATACTTTGGCGAACAAATACAGATGAATCACCACATGTTTATCAATTATGCACAGTAACTTATGGTACAACTCCAGCTTCATTTTTAGTAACCAGGTGCGTCGTGAAGTAGCCAATAGAACATCATCTAGATTGCCACAATTATCCAATATCCTAACTAAAGATGTATAAGTAGATGACGTGATGTGTGGAGCAAGTACGACTGACTAATTAATTAACCTGAAATATTTACTGGTATCAACACTACAAGACTTTGGATTCAACTTAAGAAAATTACGGCCAAATAACGAAAATGTTCAAGCCGAAACTGTACAGATGAATAAGGTAAACAGTGAGAAAGAGTTTTCAAATGATAGTGACAAATCAAAGGTGCTGGGAATAATTTGGAATTCATGCCGGGACGAATTTACATTCAAATGTGAATTACCAAAATCCGCCTGTCTAACAAAATATGGATTATTATCAGATGCCAGCAAATTATTTGATCCATTAGGTTGCATATCACAGGTCTCTGGTTAGAACCAATTATATGGGATGACCTTTTACCACAACAAACAAAACAAGATTGGTTGAAGCTGCGCGAAAGTCTGTCACAAATAAACAAAATTAAGATTCCCAGATGGTTAAATGCTACGGATAAGATTGAGTTATGTGGATTCTGTGATGCCAGTGAACTATAGCATATTCTGCCGTAATATATGCAATTTCCGAGAAGGTGATGAAAGGTAGTCTACCATTTTGATTGCAAAAACGAAAGTCGCACCAATTGAACAGATTACATTAGCAAGACTTGAACTGCAGGCAGCTCGCATGTTAGCTCGCATGTTAACTCTCTTAACTCTATATATGGAGCAAATAAAATGATGTCGAAATATACGAAATATAATAATATAAATTTATGGATAATTTTCTGTCGAAACACTCAAGTTCTTATAGAATGTGTTATAATTTAGCAATCATTATTAAATGTGTAAAGAAATCCAAGACTAACGTTGGTGCATCACGAATTACTGATCAAACTGACTAGAAGAAATTCAAACCGCATTTGTTTATATAAACAACGAAAACACTTCGCAGATGAATACCAATTACTATCGGAATGAAAACCATTACCAAATAGCAGTAAATTGAGAACGCTTAATCCATTTATTCATGATAACAAGTTAATTCGAGTGGGAGGCAGATGGACAAATTCAAAGTGTACTTTCAAGATGAAGCATCCGATACTATTATCAAATAAGTCAATAATTAGTAAACCATTAGTTCGAGATTACGATCAATTTTATAGTCATGCTTGTGTTGGTCTCTGTTTATCATTATTGCGTCAAAAATATAGGATACTGAAATGCAAAACCGTTGTCAGACTAATAATTCATAAGTGTATAAGTTGTTCTCGGGCCAATCCCACAAGAGAAAACCAACTAATGGGATACTTACCAGCGTGCAGAGTGCAGTTTACACATGCATTGACTATTGTGGGCCATTTGAAGTCCAAATTACACCACTTCGAGGCCAGCCAACCATTAAGGTGTATGTATGCCTATTTGTATGCTTAGCAACTAAGGCTGTACACAATGAAGTAGTAGCCAATTTATCATCAGAGGGTTTTTTAGCAGCATTGCAGCGATTCATTTCAAGACGTGGGCCGTGTCAAAATATTTACAGTGACAACGGCGCCAATTTCGTCGGTGCCAACAATCATTTAAGGGAGCTATATGCATTCCTAAAAATAACACTAATCAAATATATTCATATCTTTTAAGGTGAGAAATAAAATCGCATTTCATTCCACCAGGCGCACCTTACATGGGAGGCATTTGGGAAGCCTCAGTAAAACTGCTAAAGGAATGCATGAAAAGGGTAACAAACAACCACATACTATCGATGGAAGAATTCACCACGCTAATTATACAAATTAAAGCTGCCATTAAGACTCGACCATTATATGCTGAAGCTGACGAAGACATGAATGCAATCACGCCAGCATTTTGTAATTGGAAGATCATTGACAGATTTACCGGAAATCGAAGAAATTGGTATCACAAATAATAAATTATTTTTTGAAGTTATTTTTGTGAAGGGTGTTCACGTTGTAAAATGTCGTAGATTCATATCGTTAGTGCACGATGAATTATGGATCACTCAAATAATGTCGAGCAGATCCTGAATCTTTTTTAACAACGTGTTTTTTTATAAATCGTAAAAAAGGCAATTCCTTCGCTCTGTGCACGAAATTATGGGCCTTATACGAAACTACGTAGTACCCGGAACCACTTATTACGACTTAACTTATCCACTTTTTTTAGGTCTATTCCGTAACGCGTACAGAACAAGACTTAACCGGTTCTTACTGCCATCTCGCGTAAATAGTCCTAAACTAGAAGTGTTATAATTAATGTTATCTGTTCTAATATTAGTGTTTTGAAGTGATCGAAACAGGAGGAACATTTTTGCTTGTGCATGTATTCCATAGTACCGCGACTAATTACTTATCCTTGTGCTAGAATTATAGGATGCTTTTAATGATACGGATAATTCGAATGTCTCAGCCATCTCGTACAATTCCGTTTGCAGCTATAAACGACGCCAATGAGATAATATCACTGCTTTTCTCAGTTTCTAACCTCCGACTAAGGCAACCGATCTCTTGGACAATCGTGCATTTTTCAAAATTTTTAAAATGTAAGCCAAAGCTAGAATTATCATGGTGTATGCTGAAGTCTGTTGCATCAAATAATTTATAACGTTTTCTTGTTGATATGTACTGAAACCGAAAACAGATCTGTTCTAACAGATATTTTACCTCGTTGATATCTTCATTTTTAAGTACATAAATAATATCAGGTTTCTGCAACCATTCTGAACCATACCATCATTGAGCTAAATTCACCAATTTTGATGGAAGTATTCATCTCGATACGCAGCCAGCTGGGATGTGTTCCTCTGAAGAATCTCTTAAGTATGATTTGCCACAAATGTTTTCCATACAGCTGCATGGGATGACCCACATCAATACGATAGTCGAGTCTACTAACGTGTAACGTTTGACTGGTCATTTTATAGTTCCTTTCACCTACATTAGGTGTTTTGTAACTAAGTATGCGTCGTACGTAACTCCAGTTTAGGAACAGAAATTTGTTTGGTTGGCGCAACCTTGGCTTTGGATGCAATATACCACTTCACTTTATGCCTGTGTACCTCAATTTGCCCGTTTTGTGGAATAACTCGTTTAATTTTTATGATTTCTAGCAGCTTTAACTCATCTCGAATTTTTTTATATATTTTTGATATGTCGCCTGGTAATTAATCATCCCAGCCCAGCTTTATTTATTAAATACAAATTTTTAGAACAATATTTTTATCACGATTCAGTGGCGCTTCGTTGTTTTTGAGCCATTATCCAAAGTACGTCTATAAATGAAAATGCTTCCACAGCGGTATACCATTGAAGTCCTAATGTTTTAGCTTCGGTTGGCTTCTGAAACCTTAAAATCTGATCTTTATCTTTAATTGGCATAATGTCAGATACATTTGATTTACACTTTCTTGTATGAAATCCTCCAGCTTGATATATTTGAGTATTTTTTTTCTGTAGATTCTGAACTTCTTCCGATGTAAAAATCTTCCGAGAAATGCGAAACGATGTTTGTTGGATGGTCTTGCTGGTTACCGTAATCTATTTGCTGTAATGTCCTTTCGCTAAAAAGATCAACTGGCTAAACCAAAAGTAACAGTGTTAAGCTTTTAATGCTTGAGTTCGTTCGATGCTTCACTTCTCTGCACATTAATTGAAGCTGCTCCTCTGGCAGTTATTTTTCCCGATATCAATTCAGATATAAAAATGTTAGTTTTTGATATAGACAGTTTTAATCGCTACATGCATGCCACTGTTATGAATGTCGCCTGTGATCCAGAGTTGAGCAATATACATTTCATACAGACATACGAGATTTGAGCAAATTTCCAAATCGGTTTGAAACTTTAACCATCGTTGTTGGAAGTAATGATTCGGAAGTAATTGTTTGTTATTTTGAATATCATTGATAGCACTCGCCTCAGAAAAGTTTAATGTGTTGTCGTTTAAGATTTTGTTCGCTTCTTATTTTGCCTGGTTGGTTGGAGCTAAACAGTTAAAACATAATTTTTTGTCTAACGAAACTCTCACATTTACTCAGATGGTCTTTAGAACATTCGAAATGAAGGCTTTTAATACGATTATTTGGTGGTTGTGACAATTTATTTGAGTTGGTCGTATCCAAAGAATCACTCCGTCTATTTAAAAATTTAAAACACTTTTCCATGGAGCATAAATCTTCCTCAGCAGTCTCAGTTATCAAGGCTTGTTTAGTACAGTTTAATTAGAGTAGATGTCACAAGCCTCTTTTTGTTATACCTACCCTTTGTTTTGTCTTATGCCTCAATGCGAACCAATCCGGCGGTTTCACCAGTTAAAAGATCTTTCAGGTACTGAAATATATATACCTTCGATATTTTGGCGTTATTATCAATTGATGTTTCAAAAAGGTTTTCAACACATTCAGTACTTGGGTTAAAGCTTTATTACTTCCCAAAAATAATAAAATTTTTTGCTGAAAATTCAAATTCTTCGCCTAATACTTTTGGAGATCCGGCTCGAAGGAGGCTTCACCGTATCGCGTTCGAAATACTATTAAACTAAAGTTCCAGAATAAGCGCGATCCAGAATAAGCGATTTTTCCAATAAGAATATTCGAGTACGACATTCTGTCAATAAAGTACCTGGAATTGGTAATTTAAAATGCCGCGCTGAAGGGATTATCATTTTTTTCCCCAGATTTGTATGACTGTCTTTCATTATGATGCCAACTTTGAGCGCCATCTGTCAACCAGTTTGTTTACTGCAGTTGGTTAAGTCAGTCGACCTCATTAGTGCACGGCGAATTTTACGATAAACGATATTATTGAACAAAAAGTTTGCTTTACATTTTGTGTTGCAAACGAAATTTCTTGTGCTGATGCGAAAAAAGTGACCGGAACTATGGGAAAGAAACTCGAGGATTTTACACGATGATAACGTGCCATCACACCGAGCTACAATTGAGAACGAATATAAGACCAATAACTCAATAAATACCATCGATCAATCACCACGTTCGGCTAATTTAGTACTGTTGCGATGCGATGTGGACTGTATTTTTCCGAGAAATAATAATCTCACCTTTTATATTTTGTACACCTTAATTTTTTTAATTTTATTTTAACACTAAATACAAAAATAAATGGTGCTTCTTGCACTAGTATGTAAACGAGACTCACTCTCAAATTTTTTTTTTCTCTTTTTATTGTAATGTACCGTTTTATTTTCTTTTTTGTTCTTTCGTTTTTGTTTGCTTTTTGCTTTTATAAACTAATTACTACTGACTTCACTCGGTGGTCTATGGTAGTAAACAGGGTGACATTCAATTAAATTATGTCAAAACTAATTTAAAATCTACGGTTAAACATGCCGGGCCCCTTGAAAGGCTCAACTGTTGAAATATCTTATTCTTATTATTAATTGTAAAAAAAAAAAACAAAAATATTATAACTATTTTAAATGTAATGAGTGATGTTCTTGAGACAGCAATATAGTTTTAATATGGTACATTTTTTAGTTAATTCAAATCAATTGTAACTTAACTTAATATTTTAAAATAACGTAGCAGGTTGAAAACATTGACAATTTAAGCAACCGGAAGTTTGCATATTTTTGAAACAACTCGCTTGTATATTCCGTTTTTAGTCTTAACGTCAACGACTCCGATCCTATCGTCAGATCCCGATACACTGTTACAACCAAACTTAATAGCCAATTAGCGACAAATGAGGTTTCCTCCAAAATGAGAACCACGTCACCCGTCTTCAAATCTGCTTTCGCATACTTCCATTTAGTACGAGATTGAAGTGTATGAAGATACTCGGAATAGCGCTTCCAAAACTTTGTATGGCGAGAGTAACCTTTTTCCATCTACTCAGGACTGATTGCGATTCCTCCAGGAGTGGTTCGATGATGGATTTAATTGGACCTCCTGTCAAAAAATGACCAGCTATGAGCGGAAGAGGATCATTAGGATCAGGATGAGAGGGTAGACAATGGCCGAGAATTTAATATTCCCTTAATTTGCACAATCAACGTATAAAATTCCTCGTAATTATAATGCGTTATGTTAGTTATTCGTTTCAAATTAGTCTTAAAGGACTTGACCGCGGACTCCCATAAACCGCCGAAATTAGGGGCACGGGGAGGTATGAACTTCCATTGTATTCCCTCTGAACAACAAAAATTAACTAACGTTTCGTCTTGTAATTGTTTATTAAATTCTAGCACGCGTTTCCTCAATTCATTGTCAGCACCAACGAATGTCTTGGCACTGTCTGAATTAATTGATTTGATTTTCCCTCTTCGTGAGATGAATCGCTTCAGACATGAAATAAACGATTCCGAGGTCAAATCACTCACGATGTCCTGGTGTATAGCCTTGGTTGCGAAACAAACAAAGGCTGCAACAAAGACTTTTGAAGCGTTGGATTTCCTGATATACTTATTTTTAATCAAGAACGTGCCGCAGAAGTCCAACCCGGTTACATTGAACGGCCAGGATGGTGTGATCCTCTCTGGAGGTAGATCACCCATAATTTGTTGCAGCTGAACCGGTTTAGCCTTAGCACATACCACGCAATTTCGAACTACTTGTTTCGATATTGATTTCCCATTAATGGGCCAATATTTCTGTCTCACCAACGATAACAAAAGTTGTGGCGCAGCGTTAAAATTTTGTTCATGTTCATGTCTAAACAATATTCTTGTGAAATTTGATTTTGATGGTAACAGTATCTGATGTTTAACGTCATATGCTAAATTTGATTTAGACAATCGACCATCAACTCTGATCAATGAATGTGAATTTAGGAATGGATTCAGTTGTTTTAATGTACTGCTGTTAGATAGCGAATTTCCTTGTCTGAGGCACTTCATTTCTGTTTCAAAATCTGATTGAACGATTTTGCATAGTTGTGTTAATGCACCATCTGTTTCCGTGACTGTTAGTGGACATACGATTTTAATGTTCGCTTTGGTGATATTATTATTAAATCATAGGCAAAACGAAGTGACTCGAATTAATTTTTTAAATGAACTGTATTTTGATAATAAATCGATCGGCGGTGCGTTAAATGTGGCTAAACTAACAGCTTCTTGTTTAAATTCCAACTCCTGCGGTCTGTCGAATCTATAACTGTGAAGCGACCAGCCATATTCATTCATATGATACAAAATATCAGAACTACACCACCATAATTTTGCTGATTGTAATTCAGGAGGTGATATGCCTCTAGTTAACAGATCGGCAGGGTTGTCACCGGATGGAATATGTTGCCACGTGTAGTTGGATGTTGTTTCTTATATGTCATTAACCCTGTTGGCGACAAACGTTTTAAGCTTGAACGGAGCGGTATTCATCCAACATAAAGTAATGGTGGAGTCTGACCACAAGATGACGTCATTAAAGTCTATATTTATTGATTTTAGAACGGTATTGATAAGTTTTGAGAGCAAACAAGCTCCGCATAGCTCTAGCCTAGGTAGTGTTAAAGATTTCAGAGGAGCAAATCTCGATTTGCTGCAAAGTAAATTTACAGAAATATTGTTCCTGTCATTAATGGTCTTGATGTAGACGCATGCACCGTACGCCTTCTCAGACGCGTCGGAGAACCCATGTATATTCGTACGTATTGTATTAGGGGAAATTACACAACGGCCAAGTTTGATTTGGATCACTGCACATAGTTCATCCCTGAAATTGATCCAATCGGTGCACTGGTCTAATGTGAGTTCGTCATCCCAGTCTACTTGCAACTTCTACAACGACTGAATTTGCATTTTTGCCACAATAATTATAGGTCCCAGCAGACCCAAGGGATCGTACAGTTTTGCTGTAAAAGAATAATTCTCTTTATTAGTATTGTAAAATGTAGGGTGGAAGGATGTCAAAAACAAAAATATCTTCATCTGGAATCCAAGTAAGACCCAACGTCTTGATAGATTCAAACCCATTAAACTCATTTTTCTTAAGTTTCTTTCGATTTTGTAGCGGTATAGGTTTAGGTTTGCACACCACTTGTGAAGTTCGAAACCACCTGTCTTCAGCATAGAAATTAGTTCGTTTTGAATGTGTCTAACGTATCAAAGCCAGTAAGAACGTCGTCCACGTAAAAGTCGTTTTGGTAACTTTTGATGCACTGGGAAAATTATGCTTTTCATCCTCAGCCAATTGCATTAAAACCCGAGTAGCCAAGTAAGGCGCCGATGCTGTCCCACAAGTTAACCTTGGTTAAGTTTAATTTATAAGCTTTTATGGGTTCGGCATCCGTCGCACGCCAAAGAATGGTCTGCAAATTGATCTGGCTGGTATTAATAAGCATTTGTCGATACATTTTTGAAATATCGGCAGTAAATGCGTACCGGTACTTCCTGAATCGAAGTACGATGGATAACAAATCTTGTTGCACGGTAGGGCCGGTAAGTAGTATGTTATTTAACGACAAGTTGTTCGATGTCTTGGCCGACGCGTCGAAGGCCACTCGTAATTTCGTGCTCGAACTCGAGGGTTTCAGGACGGTGTGGTGTGGCAAAAAGTATGTATGGTTCGATTGATTCGGGCTTTCTATAATATGATCTAAGCTAAGATACTCATTAATGAATTCCATATACCCCAGTTTTAGCTCTGCGTTAGAGCTTAACCTTTTCTCCAAATATTGAAACCTTTTTAGTGCACCTGTTTTCGATTCCTCTAGGGTCGCATTATTTCTTACTGGAAGTGATACAACATATCTGCCAGACTCTGTTTTGGAGAATGTTTTTGAAAATATTTCCTCACACTGATTTTCGTTTCAATCTCCTAGAATCTTTTGATTGATTGTGAGAGTTGGTCGAAACAATCTGTCTCAGTCTGTGTATGAAAGGATTGTTGGATACGATTCAGTGAAGTCTCAGATCTACTACTAATTATCCATCCAAACAAGGATTAATGAATTGTCGGAATACCTTGATTCAGTTTAATCTGACTCATTCCGAGTATTTCAAAAAATACTTCTGCACCCAATAGTGGGATTGCTTTCATTGGTCTTGAAATGTAAAAGCTGGGATCAGCCAATGCCAGATTTGACGGTATATTCCACGATGAAATGTTCAAACTTGTTTGTGGCAATGCACCAGATATTTGCGGAACAACTAGGAAATTTAAAAATTTGTTGTAACGGCTTGAACGAGATTTGATTTTTGTTGAAACACCTTGGGATATTAATGTCTTTGTTTGATTGATATATCACTTATCGTCAAATTGGTAATATTAGTCTTGTCAATGCCAAGTTTATTTGCTAGTGATGAAACAATAAAATTGGATTGACTACCAGAATCGAAAAATGCTCGGCAATTATGATAGTTACCTGACTTGTCTTGAATCTGTATTACTGCTGTTGACAACAATATTTCTGAACTTGTCTGCATGTTCTGTGTATTTGTTGCTGCGTGCATATTTTGTGAATCTTGGATACTAAGAGTAGCCAATTCGGCTGTATTATGTTGAATCGAATCGTGCAACAATGTATGATGTCTAGAGCTACAGACTCGACAGCCAATCGATTTACATGCATCCACAGCGTGTGACTTTCCCAGAAAGTTAATACAAACTTTAAAATACCTTGCTTTTTGTAAGCGCTCGACAGGGGATAGTTTGAAATAGGATTGACACACAAATAAAGGATGATATTTAGTCTGACACATCCCACACAAGTTTTGTCCATTATATATTTGTTTTGTGTTTATCTTGTGATGTGAAAATCGATTGTTATCGTCTTTCGCAGACTCATTTGATAAAACAAATGAATTGCCCTTTTGTAGCCTTTGTTGAAGTTATTCGTAGTCTTATTATTAAATTTAACTGAGTTGGCAAACTGGCTATCTGACTGTGTTTTTGTTGGTTCAACCGATTCCAGCACTCTACTTCTTATTCGTAGAATTCTTTCAATTGCGGCCAAGTAGGCATTTCGGTGGCGGTCAGTCTATCTTCCCAATCTTTACGTAGTTGAACGTCAAATTTTTTGGTAATTATTTGAATTAGAACCTGCTCTCCCAAACCAGCAATCTCCAGCCCGCAAGCCTCAAGAGATGATATGTGATTGCGACAAGCATTCGAAAGTATCCGAAGTTCCTGTGCACTATCCTTTTTGATCTGCGAAATATTACACAGTGCATCGATATGCACCTCAACAATAAGTCTTGCATTGTCATAAGTTTGAACTAGATCAGACCATGCACTGTGATAACCAGCAGCTGTCAAAGTTATGTGCTCTACCGTTCCGCGTGCGTCACCCCTAAGTTAATCGAGAAGGTAAATGAACTTCACAATATTAGATATTTTCTTGTTGCTGTGGAAGTACAATATACATATCCTTAAAAGTAAGCGATTGGGAAGGATCGCCACTGAATGTAGGTACTTGTATTTGTGGTAGTTTAGCCGCTTCAGCTTTAACGGATTCGAACTGTATTTCAGCTGAATCGGATGAATTTGATACGTCGTTGGACCCTCACATTGAAAGCACTAAATTACCATCGTGGTCCTGAGTGTGTTCCGGAAACGAACTTTGAAGGCTACTAAGAACTAAAAAAATAAGTTTCTTCGAATTCAGTTAAGGATTCAATTAAATTTGAAAATTCCTGATCGTCGTCTACTTGTTCAGTCAGATTGGTCTGAATAGATTCGAATTCAATGAAGGTTCTCCGCAATGAATCTAATCGCACAGTAAACTCCGAAGGATTTGTGTCGTTCGTAGCTTGATGTATACATTTTTTAATGTTAGTTGACTTTGCCTTTAATGTGGCAAATTTCTTTTTGTTTATTTTAATTTGAGCCTCCATAATTGCTTGAAACTGAGAACGAATTCAACCGGCTTTACAATAATAATGTCGAATTACAGAAATATTGAGTTATAATAATAAACAATATCAAATAATTTTAAAAATAAAATGAAATCTAAAAAGAAAAAAAAAATTATACTGATAACGTAATTTTATGTAACTATTTAACTTATGCTAGTTGCTGGTAGATGGCGCCACTATTAATATGATGATAGTTGAAATTTTCGTTTCTGATGGTTGTTTTTATAGCCATTTGATTGCTATATTTAATATTCAATTATGAAACCCAAATTCTGCGTGCTTTGTTGTTGTTCTGTAGACAAAAATGAATGGAAATCGTTGTTTCAATTTGTGGCTAAACCGTACTTCATACAAATTTTAGGTTATGCGTTGACACCCGCGTGTCCGATTGTAATTTAATTTATATAGCTTATAAAGGTTATTTGTTACTTTACGTTGCACCGCTACTGTATGATACGTGCTGACAATCAATCGTATTCGATTATAATTATTTTGACAATGAACCCGTTGTAGGTTAATAATTCGTTATGCGTAGACAACCGTGTGTCCGATGATAATTATGTATGTTGCGATGCGATGTGGACTGTATTTTTCCGAGAAATAATAATCCCACCTTTTATATTTTTGTACACCTTTATTTTTTTAATTTTATTTTAACACTAAATACAAAAATAAATGGTGCTTCTTGCACTAGTATGTAAACGAGACTCACTCTCAAATTCTTTTTTTTTTCTATTTTTATTGTAATGTACCGTTTTATTATCTTTCCTTTTTTATTCTTTCGTTTTTGTTTGCTTTTTGCTTTTATAAACTAATTACTATTGACTTCACTCGGTGGTCTATGGTTTTAAACAGGGTGACATTCAATTAAATTATGTCGAAACTAATTTAAAAACTACGGTTAAACAAGTACCAAGTGACTTTTTCCTGATTCCCAGATTCAAATTGCTACCCTGCGGAACCCGTTTTGAAGGCCCTCCAGGTAAGTGTCTATAAAAAATGTTTCGATGATTGGAAAAACACTGGAATATGTGTATATCCTTGAATTGGGAATATTTTGAGGGTGGCAATATTTGATACCACCGGTATGAAAGGGTCTCAGCTTCGCATTTGTGGTAACTAAATATTTCGAGGCGAGGCGCCTCTTATGAAAATTACTTTAGTGTTTTTGTTGACCTTTTTGGTATTGTAACAATATTTTGTTTAATTTCTAAAAATTAAAAGACGACAGATCAGTTAATTTTACAATGGGTGCATTTCTTTGAATTTCAATCAGTTGCCGCCCATTATCAACGCATAAACATATACATAAAATCGCTCAGCACAAATTCCCAAAAGTCAAACAAATTATACAACATTTTTTGGGAATTTTTTTTGCTTAATATGTACATACGATTTTCGATTGTTTTATCGGATTCCTTCTGACGTATTCAAATTTTGCTAAATTGAATTTTTAATCAATCAAATCAATCAACTGTACGAGTGTTTATATGTACATACTAAGAGAAAACTTTTTGTTTTGAAGAAAATATTAAAATTAATTTTTCCGAGAAAAATCAATATGAAAATTGATTTTTTTTTTGTACACAAACATAATATGCAAATCTTAACGTATTAATGTACTGTTAACGATCATTACATTTCAAAATAATATCATGTACATGTTGATTTCGTATACATGCACATCGTCGTCGTAATCTCTTAGCTAATCTTATAAAATCAAATTTCAAATAACTGTAAGAATATATTATAATGTAGTGTGTTTGTGTGTGTCTGTGTGTACATGTGTATAAAGAATTTATTTATTTATTTGATTGAAAAATGTGACACGAATTTTTAAAACACTTTGAACTTTTTATGATTATTATACATAAGATTATATGGCGACGAGATATACGTAAGTAAGTACATATGTAGGTACATATTTAAAAAAAGAAAAGTAAAAATCTTTCCAATTATTTTATTTTCTCACTTTCTTTTATTTTATGTGCCTTACGATTTTTACGTCAGGTAATTTTTCTTTCCTATACATCAGTAATGTCTCTAAGTGAAATCTTTGTTGGAAATTTTTATTTACTTTTATCGGTTTAATTTTATATATGTCACACGGTGCTTTGTTAAACTGATGTTAATTCAAATATCGAAATGAAAATGTTACTGGCTTACCAGATATGATTATGAAAAATCAATCCGGGTGTACTGGTATAATTCGTTGATAATGTGATGTACTGTGTTCGAATTTTCAAAATTGTACTGCTGTTCCTAAAATGCGATCACCTTAGCAAAAACGTTTTTTGAATTATTATGCTTGGCCTCATCTGATAGAAAATCATAAAAGTTTCACTAAATCTAGGGAATATTTAGTAAGGACAGTACATTTTTAATTGGTTGTTGGTTCAATTTTTTCAGAATTTTCTTGCTTTACCTAAAATTCAATCACTTTAGTGGACACCTATTTTGAGTTATCGTAACACCCTTAGGTTTGGAATTATTTTACGTTTTTTTACTAGATTAGATGCACAGATAAGAATACTCAGATCAAGCATCTCGAATTATTCATACTACGGTTGTATCACTGGCTTATAAGTGTGTCTGATATTTAAGCATAAACTCAAAATTTTGTAGATTGCTTTGTTCATAAAAATTGTTGTATGAACAGCACCATCTACTCAGTGGCGTAACTACAAATTTCGGGCCCCCCGTAACATTTTTTTTGGGGCCCTAAAAATGCTTCTTGTATCTATGAACAAGCAAAGCTTTTAGTGAAAATCTTATTTCTTCCTATTGTCTAGTCTCGCATTAATTAAAAGGAGCTGATTTGAGAGTCGATGACATGAAACATATTGCAACTCAATGCCCTGATGGTTTCTAAATATATCTTTCTAAATTCTAAAATTAATTTTTTTGAAAGTTCTCAAATAACGAAATTATCCGTAAGTTTTCTGAAAAAATTGTTTAAGCAAAAAATATGTATTTGCAAAAAATTGCTAATTAGTTTTAAGTTTGATAATTAATTTAAACAAGTTTGGGTTTTAACGTAAGTTTAACGTTGAGCCTTTTTCATACTTTAAGTTTTTGTTAAAATGTTTTATGTATACAAACCATTTTCTTCAGAAACTTGATTTTACAAAGGGTGACGAAATTTTGGCTAAAATTTAGAATATTTGTTCTCAAAGTTATTCATTTAACTCTAAAATTTAATATTATAAAGGAGTATTTTAGGATACATTTAGAATGTTTGTGTTCAATGAGCTTTAAGCTTGATAATTAAATTATCTCTTTTGGGTTTGAACTTAACATTTGTGAGCCTTTTCATAGTTTCAAGTTTTTGTTAAAATGTTTTATGAGAGTTTTAAGAGGTTTCAATTAGAAAAGCTTTCTAAACCAAACCATTTTTCTCAGGAATTGGATTTTATCAAGGGAAACGGAATTTAGGTACAATTTAGTATATTTGTTCTCAATGTATATTATCAAAAGCTTTTAGTCAAACCAAACCATTTACTAGGAAACTTGGTATTATAATATAAGCTTTTTTGAATCAAATCATTTTACTCCGAAATTCGGTATTGAAAAAGGCGATGAAATTACAATGAACTTTAAGCTTGATAATTACTACATACTTTTTGGGCTTGAACTTAACATTTTTCACCTTTTTAATAATTTCCAGTTTTTAATAAATGTTTTATGAGCTCAAATTATTTATTTGAATAAATTGCCAAGAGCTTTAGGTTTAAAAGCTTTCACTTATCGGAACTTTTTAAACAAACCATTTTACTTCGAATTTTAATATTGCAAGGGATGACGGAATTTTGATTAGGATTTGGAATATTTGTGCTCAATGTAAACCATTAAGAGCTTTAGTTTTAAGTGCTTTTCAAACCAAGCCAAACCATTTCAAATATGATATTATAAAGGAAGGTGGTATTTTGGAATTAATTTAGAGTATTTTTTTCAATGAGCTTTATGCATTTATACTTTCTCGGTGATTTTTGTACCTTTCAAGAAATTCTGTCTTTCGTTAGAATGTTTTATGAGGTTAAATCATGTAATTGCAAGAAATGTCAACAACTTTTAATTTTAAGAGCTTTCACTTATCGAAGCTTTTCAACTCAAATCATTTTATTCAGAAATTTGATATTACAAAGGATATTTTTTGGAAAAAATTCGGAGTATTTATTCTCAATGTAAATATCCTTCATCCAAAATGGGTTTCCATTTTCGAGCGTTACCTGTGTAAGAAAGCCAATTGGTTTACTCAGATTTTATTTTGTGGAGTATATTGAAAGATGAAAACACTAGATGAAACAGAACGTGATTCATCTTGCAACTCTAAGCTATAAGAGTTCTAAATATATCGATAAAGCATCACAAATTTCGAATATAATTTGAAAAATATCTAGAATTTCGAAATTTCAAAAATGTCGAATTTTCAGAGTATCTTGAATATTCTTGAAAGTGTTCAAATATCAAATTATCCGTAAGTATGTAAAACCAAAGGAAATCCTTTAAGTGCTATTCGCTGCCTTGTACAACGTTATAGTTTTGTCTTTTATTTTATTTTATTACTTTTACTTGTATAATGTTTAAAAAAAATTTTAAATTCGTGTAAATATGGAATTATTTGTCAAGTAACTTAATGTTACTAATCCTACTAAGCAAGTTAAGGCTAAGCTCAACACGACGATATGCAATTAAAATAGAACCCTCGGACTTTATCGGGTATTTTTTAAAATATTGAACATTCATATACTTCGAATAGGCTCTAAAATTCTTGAATAACATCGAACTATCAAATACACCCCACTACAAAATCAAACATACTCGAATAATCTCGAAAATCTCAAATAACCTTGCTGTTCCGTAACACCGAATCACCAATTAATTGTAAAAGTGATCAAAAGATGAAACCTGAGACAAGCGAATATGAAATCGGGAAGCGAAAATTTCCAAAATCAGGGAAACCCCTCCAAACACAACCAAAAAAAACACCACCACTAGTTGCAAAATTAAGTTGGGATTTCCATTTTCCTTGTATTTAAAATAGTTTTCCAAAAAAAAAAAACCTGTACATTTCATTTTTATTTAACGTTCATTGGTAATCAGAATATCCGCTAAATGAGAAGGTATAAGTCGAACGAACCCTAATTGATCATAGAGACTGACTGGTTTGGCTCAAGTGAGGGAAACAAGAATTTATTTTCAGTCGCGGTTATCTATTTTGCTAGTTTCTTCTTGATTTTATCTTCTAGTTTCTTCTTGAGTTTCTTCTTTATTTTGCTCAATTTCATTTGTAAAAGGTGTAAACTTGGCACGCAAAAGGGGTAAACTTGGAGTTACGCAAAAGGTGTAATACCAAATAAGTCAACCCAGCAAACACAAAAATCGTTGTCGTTTGATATCGAAAACTTTTGTTTTAAACGAGTTTAGCTAATTTTCTTCTAAATCTAAATATTAGTCAGAACCTATAGGAATTTTTATTTCTATCAAGTCAGAACCGAGAAGAAATGGTTAAGCCTGTCTTAAGAAAATATTTAATAGCAAGAGGAACGATTTCTTCTTTTTCTAATAATTAGACAACCGCCTTTTCTTAAAAATTTCCATGAAATGTACCGTTGTGCAAATTTACACTTTAAGCTTAATCTGAGCTATCTAATCTTAAATTTGGACTAATAAAACAAATATCGTGGTCTCGTTCGTGGTGCTGCTGGTACTTAGTTACGCCACTGCATCTAATCTAAATTAAATGTCAAAATTACAGCTTATTACACGTTTTTTTATCTTTACCGTTAAATTTTCAAAACTTAAACGTCAAAAAATTATGACATTTCACGAATTTGTCATTATCTTGAGTTGTGTTCAGTTCCTTTTTATGACCCATAATTAGTTTTAATAAATTTTATTGTATGTCACAGCGAAATTTTTAGAGAAACTTTTAATTTTTTCCATTCTCTTCCTGCATGCAACTTATTAATTGTGATAATCAATTGTGCATTTCTCAGCTCAAGTAATTTTACGTTTCATGTATTGAGTCGTGTTCAGTCCCATTTATGGTTTGAACTGAATTCAAAAATATGCCGTTACCTGTACTGCCGTGCTATGTAAAAACGTCCCATTTGCCTTTTTGTTGTTTTGAGTAATTTCAATTTTACTATTTTTGTTTGCCATATCTTAATATTAAACTTGGCTATTAAATTACGTGATTTTATGGCAATGAAAAACTTGTTTGGCCTAAGAGCTTTAACTTCGTCAAAAGACTTCATTCGTTTCTACATCTATGCAAATGTATCATTCAGTTGCTTGTTTTAATTGTTGTCTTCAACTAATGCACAATTCATTGTAAAGCTTTTGTTCGTCTGTAGAATGAGTGTTGTTCCTCCTGGCGAACTACCTTTAATTGGAGATCGTGATACTTTCTGACTTCTCTGGAAGAGATGTTAAATATCCTTTCCACTTTCACTCAATTGAGCTTGTTTATTCACCAACTTGTCTTGGGATTGGTTAAAAACATTGTAGTATAGTAATGGCTGGTCTCTCCCAGAATCAATGAGACAGACTTCAAAGAGTTTGGATTTTCCCGAGTATTAGGATGGTGTTGACTCGCCCAAAGTTAGATACATACAAATTGCTGTTAATAATACTAAAATTTTGGCAAAATATAAGTTTGGTTAAAGCACATGTAACACGACCTCGCAACGCAATCCTAAACGCAATCAGCAAATTAACCGCTAACCCAACCCTTAACTCAATCACCAAATCAACCTCAAATCAACTCTTAACTTTACCCCAAATGAACCCCCAAACAATTCCTCAATCGAACCTTTTGTTTAACCTTAACTTAGATCGAGCCAAATCTCTAGCCTCCATAGCCTCCATTCAACTCCACACTTAATGGCCAACTAAATCCCAAAATCAACTCGATACCAAATCTACATATGTGTATGAACTCAACTAAAATCAATTCATTCTAACCTCTAACTAAACCCTAAATTCGACCCCAAATTAAACTCTAAAACCGAACCACTCACTCAAATCTAACTGATCTTCAACTCAAATCCTAGTCAACCCTAATTCGACTTCAACTTAACCCTAAGTCAACCTTCAACTCAACCCCAATTTAACCCTCAACTCAACCCAAACTTAACATTCATCTCAAACCCTAAATCATCAGATCAAAGATCTCAACAATCAAATCTCCACCGCAACTTCCGACAACCAAATAAATCGCCAACTGTACCTCATCGCTCCACCCCAACTCAACATTCTACTCGAAAACATAACTCTCAATACAACCCATACGGTCCGAAAAATTAAATGCGTACATGAGCTCAATTCAGAACAAGTCAAGCTAACTTAAGACTCAAATCACAATTCAACCCCCACAAAAACCGCAATAAATTTTACTCAATCTCTGGTCCGACTGCTTGTGTCTTTGAAGTCAACTCCATCCTAACTGAACGCATAGCCAACCCCCCTTTACTTAACACCCGAATTCATTAATTTGAACCTAAATGTTTAGATACACAACTAATAGGTGGTCAATAACTTAGGTCTAAAAAGACCAAAGTATTGAAATCCTGTCAAAAGTAACGAAAAATTTGGTTGGTCCAAATCCATTTTTCTTGACGTTTTGAAAGCCTCTGAGTTTGAAAAAGCAAAAAAAGAAATGTCCATCCATCTGTCTGAACGGCTGGATGTCTCGATATCTGGATGTCTGGATCTCTGTACCGATGGTATCTAGAGAATAGCTTGTCCGATTTGAAATTTTTTTCGCCAATCTGTTTGACTTGACATAGGTCAAGGCGGAAATTTGAAAAAATTTTGGAAACTGTACGTCAAGAGGGTGAGGTACCTGCCATACGAATTGAACCAAAACACCTGGTTATAGAAATATTAACCAATTTTGTTATATATCCTAGTTTGAATATTGAGTTTTGTATTGAGTTTGGAGTTGAGTTGAAGGGGTCAATTTGAGGGTTGAGTTCAAGTTGAGTCGGAGTTGAGTTGGGGTTGGGTTTAAGACATAATTAGCTGTTGACCAATTTTTTATTTATGCTGGTTTTGAGGATTGAGTTGAAAGAGAGTTTGCGGTTGGGTTGAGGGTTGAGTTGGGGGCCGTTTGCAGGTTGAATTGAGGTTGAGTTGGAGTTGAGTTGGAGTTGGATAGGGTATAGTAAGTTGTTAACCAATTTTTTATGTTTGCTGGTTTGAGGATTGAGTTTGGCGTAGAGTTTGTGGTTGAGTTGCGGGTTAAGTTGGGTTTCGTTTGCGAGTTGAATTAGGATTGAGTTGTGGTTTAGTTGGGGTTGGATTAGGGTTTAGTGAGCTGTTGAGCAATCTAAATAGAGGGAAACCTCACTAGAACGAAAATCGCGGGACATAATGGTATGATGGTGTGTTACTAAGATGGTATGACTTGAGCAGAGGGTTAAGATTTGGTTCAAGCTAAGTTGAGTTGAAGTTGAGTTAGGATTTAGTTAGCCTGCATTGGGGTTAAGTGAGTTGTTCGGTTGGGGGATATTTTAAGATTTGATTAGGAGTTAGGTTAATGGTTGATTTGAAAGTTGATTTGGAGTTGATTTGGTGATTGATTTGAGAGTTTGGAATTATGTTGCAATTGAGATGAAGGTTGATTTGTATATTGAATATTGACTTAAGAGATTTATTTCGTGATTGACTTAAGAGTTGAATTAATCAAGATCGAAGTTCTGACCACCTCATGAGGTTTCAGCTCTTTATATTTTTAGTTTGTATCGGCTTAACTAAATTGGATACCGATTTTTATTTATTTTATTTTGTAGTATTGCGTTTTTCGGTCCAGCTAAATAATTGTATCTAAATTCCGACACACGCATATCGTAGTATAACTTTGGTCTAAAAAGGCCAAAGTATTGAAATCCTGTCAAAAATAACGAGAAATTATGTAGGTCAAAACCACTTTCCTCGACGTTTTGAAAGTCCCTGAGTTTGAAAAAGCAAAAATAAAAAGTCCGTTGAAGTTCGTTGGCAAGTTAACAAAGTGGAAAGTTAGGGGTCAATTAGCTAATCGAGCAGAAGTTGAGATGGAGATGAGTTGGACTTTGGTTAGGATATAGTGAGCAATTGACCAATTTTTTTTATCTGCTGGTTTGAAGATTTAATTGACCGTAGAGTGTGCGGTTCTTCTTGAGAGATGATAATCAGGTCCTAATTTACTACGGAGGAATTTCTGAAACTTCAACTTTGATGACTTTATGATGGATGGGATGGTGATATGATTGTATAATATTGGTGTCCGTGGTAAATATCCCGGCACCCTTAGTGAGCTTATACAAAATGCCCTGGGCACTCTTTCATTATGAGCCAATGGCTGTGGGTTGAATGTGAACCCACACAAAACCGAATTGGTTCTCTTTTCTAGGAAATATAAACTTCAGTTTGTGATATTCGCATATATACGGACAGTCAGGCTGCCATTAAAGCGCTTAATCACACCTCCTCACGTCGAAAGTAGTCCACAACTGTCTCTCATCTCTTAACGAGATGGCAGACCAGTTCAACATCCACATTTTATGGGTGCCAGGACATTTCATAAGTACAGGGAATATAAACTCCGATGAACTGGCTCGACGCGGTACAACGGACCACTTCTCAGAAAGCAGAAAGGATATTGAAATGCCTCTTGCAGTATGCAAACTGCTGCTTCAGGAAAGGTCAAGTATCCCTTCTTGCGTAATAACTCGGCAGGTCTGGCTAAAGTTGGACTTGCCGAGATCCAAACAGCCGATCTCACTTCAGCGAAGTCAGATCAGTGTGGTTTTTGGAGTGATTACGGGGCACTGTCTCATAGGGAGGCATGCGAGTAGACTTGGTGTCTTCTCACATGACTACTGTCGTAGTTGGACGAAGAGGAGGAAAAGACAGTACATCATCTTTGCACCTGCCCTCGTCTGGCACGAAACAGACTAAAGTTTGTAGGGGCACCCCTCTTGAAAGATCTGACGGACCTCTGTGCATAACTTATGATTGCATAATGGTATGATGGTTTGTATATAAGAATGGTGTGATGGTGTTGGCGGTATATATGGTATAATGGTGATGGTATGATGGTATGATGTTGCGGTGATATGATGATATGATGTTATGATAGTACGAATGTATGATGGATTGATGTTAAGACATACATCATGGTGTGATGGAGTGATGGTTCGACATTACTATGGCACGATGGTATGATTGTATGATGGTTTAATGATGTTGTGATATGATAGTATGATGGAATAACGGTAAGATGGAATAATTATTTAAGGTTATGATGGTATTACGGTACGTATACTGGTATGATTATTTGTTACTATCATGGAGTTCATACAAACGCATAAAGCTTTCCTTTCGAATCGAGTTAATTTTGGGATTGAGTTGGCCAATAAATATGGAGTTAAGCAGAGTGTTGAGATTTGGTTCGAGCTAAGTAGAGTTGAAGTCGAGATAGGATTTAGTTAGCTGGAATTGGGGTTAAGTGAGCTGTTCGGTTGGGGAATTATTGAAAGGTAGATTTGAAGTTAGGTTCAGTATTGATTTGAAAGTTGATTTGGTGACTAGGTTGAAGGTTGGGTTAGCGGTTAATTTGGTGATTGTGTTTAGGATTGTATTGCGATTGAGACAGAGGTTGACTTATAAATTGAGTTGGAGTTTCGGCTGAAGATTGACTTAAGAGGTTCATTTCCGGTGGGAGTTTAATTAATCAAGACCGAAGTTCTGATCACGTCATGAGGTTTCAGCCCTTTTTTATATTTTATTTTATTTTTTGTAATTTTGGCCGTTATTTTATAAAAATTCTTATTAAATAAAAATGTTGCGGGAGTGAGAATTTTGTTTTGAAAGTTTTCTCGAAAGTAAGACCGATTTAATTAGAACTAGGTTATTCTAATGTTGCGACGTGTTCCTTATGTCAATTTAATATAGTTGGTAGAGTTTTTAAATTCCCGAAGAAAATTATGACAAAGCTGCAATGCAAAGGTCTACTCACTGTACTATCGAGTGCAACAAAATGTTATATCTATGTCCTTCGCAGAACAAAGCAAGAGACATTTTTGATTGCCGCGCGCACACACCTAAAACACATCCACCTTGCATTACAAAATTAAAAAAAAAATCCAATTTAGAATTTTTGTTTTTAGCAAATATCCTCAAAGTTAATCAATTCAAGTTGATCGACATTTTCAATTCATGAAAAAGCACCAAACAATGAATAAGGAAAATCAAATATCGTAACTATCTGGCAAAAAAAAAAAATAAAAATAAAAATCAATAAATAATTTTCCAGTTTTTTTGTTTTGTTGCTTGCGATTTTAATTCAATTTCCTCGATCCTTAAAAACAAAAATACAATTGGATGAAGCAAAAAAATTCAATAAATAAAATATAAATTGAAAAAAAGAAAAAGAAAATCTTCAAAATCATTGAAATCTGTAATTCCCTTGTTTCGATATATTCCATTGGAAAACACACATAGCGCGCATTTTCTTTTCTATCTCTCTATCATATTTTATCATCCACCTTAGATACGCTGTAGCATTTTTTTGTTGTTGTTATTTTGCATTGCTTTTTGGAAAATCATATTTTCAATTTTCCCAAAAAAAAAAAAAAAAAGAATCGTATAAATATGTAAGTATGTACGAGTATATTGTAGATTTGTATAATGCTAAATCTATGAAATACAAATATACAAATAGAAAAACCCTTTTTGTGCTGCTCGTCGATATAACATTTTATATATTGAGAAAAGGATTGGGATATGCTTTTCTTTATTTTAGAGTTGGCTGCGTTGTTGCTTTTTTTTTACTGCTCTGCTGCATGTCTTGTATCTCTTAAGAATTTCGTTTTAATGGAAATATTTCTAAATAAAATACAAGTTGAAATTGGAAAATATGTATTACATAGTAGAAGGATTTCAAAGGATTTGTTTGGCAAAATATATATAAAAAAAAACAAAACAAAAAATAATAAAATTAGTTTGAGATGGATTTTATTTCGTTTGTGTCAAGATTTATTTTCCAATAACAATTTTCGCCATGTTATATACAATTTCCCGCCACTTACTTAATTAGGGTATGAATTACGGCGTCCAGCTTTCTATCATTTGGGAAAGTTATAGATCGACTTTAAAATTTATACTCTCATAGTTTCATTTTTCAAATTATTTTCAATTAAGAGTAGGTTCTCACCAAGATTATCGTTGTTATTTTAACAAAGGGAAGTTTCTTATTATTACTTTTCAGAAATTTCTTGAAACATTTAAGGTCGGTAGATTCAAAAATGTAATTTACTTACAAACATCCAAAAAGGGGGACAATCAAATTGAAGCCTAATTCTTTGTGAGTGGATGGAGTCAAGTCTCTAATTTTTTACGTATACTTTGCTTCATCGTTATTCAAGAAATTGAAATTTTTCAAACCGTTTATGTCTGAACCATTAAATTTTCTTTTCAAATTTTAATAGTTCTCATTTACTAAAACCCATCATTCACATCAATATACATGGTGGCTTAAAAATTTCTCACACTTAAACTAAAGAAATACATCTTTTATTCTTTTGGCTTATAAATCTTTTTTGATTCGATACATTTTTACCAAAACTATGTACAAACTTCTGCACATACATTTACAATATATTCTAGATGTACAGTTTATAACAACCCTTTCAATTTTACACCACCTCCTACATTATTCATATATTATTCCTCATGTGACTGCATATATTCGGAAAATTTCACAGAAAATCTCCTTTGTATATGTATGTATATAAAAGAAAGCCACGTACCCATACACGTAACACAAGAATAACAAAATTTAATTATTTTTGTTTGGAAAGAAAATTAACGAAAAGTAAAGTAATAAGAAGAAAATCTTAAGAGTTCCTCTTAGGTTGTTTTATAATTTATATTGCTTAAAATGTTGTCGATGTGTACGAGTAAATAAGTATACAATGTTGCGATTGTACATACGTGTGTGTGTTGTCTATGTATGTATGTTGTTAAGATTGTGGGTAATTTTTTTTCATATTTTTACTTAAATTATACAGTTGGGTATTTTATTATAAATTAATTAAATAATAAATTATTTTTATATTAAGGATAGAAAATTGTTATTAATTGTTATCAAGGAAAGAGTTTTGGGCGAAAAAAAAGCAGCAGCACCAACAGCACAAGTAATTAACAGTTTTTTTTTTTTACTTAAACGCCGTGGCATAGAGTGTGGAACTTTGGCGGATTCCAACCAATTTTATTAATAATAATTATATGCCCACTATACTAATATATGTACCAGCTAAAGTTAAGATTCTTTTGGGCAGTCTTCATTAACAAAAGAATCTGTGTCGAGGAATAAATCGATTCATGATACAAAAATTGAATCTCTTTATGCCATCAAGAATTAAGGGATCGACACAGACAACTGGGATTCAATTACAGTACACATAATGTTAAAGAAGCTGGACAACGACACATTGCGTCTTTATGACGCATCAGTTAATAACTCAAAAGAATTTCAGACTTTGTAGGGATTATTAACGTTCCTGGAAGGAAGGTTCAGTGCCTTGGAAGCAATTCAGCACCAAAGAACGAATCGCACGGTGCCCTTTCTGGTAACAAATCAGACATAAGAATGCTTTATGTTTATGTGTGAGCCAACATTTCAGAGAGAATAACAAACTATCAACAAATTACAATCTTGTCCAAGGTGTTTGTCAATCAAACATGCGCTGGATAAATTCCAGCAACCAATCAACAACAAACGGAAGAAAACAAAAAAAGCAATGGGACATCTCGTTATAATAGATAAACAAATACAGTGTGTCAGTCAACATTACGAAACAATGGAATAATGGGAAGAGCATTAGTAAAGGCTGTTGCAGTCAATATACAGAGATATCAAGAATGGGTGAACTAAACTTTTTAATAGACCAAAGTAAAGTAAAATTAACAATTCAGCCTAGGTTTCTATTAACATTTTTTAAGGAAATAGAAGCATTGGTGTTCGAACATTAACTAAGAACTTACCAGATGCCGATTTCAAAGCCTGGAAATGGGAACACATTAACAATATACTTTTGGGCAGAACCCAATTATTGTGAAAATGGGCCTTTAGATCAGTGATCATCTACAGTGATATCATACTAGGCGAAGAGGCTAAAGAAGGAAAAGGCGACCTAGAGAAAGCCCCAACATCGAAAAGATTTGTCGGCAAATCAGAGTAGCCGATGAAAACCAGTCATATCAACGAATTTTAAGGAGGTTCTAGAGAAATGCGCCAATCACAGAATTCCAATGGAAAACAGTGACATGCGGAACAACATTAGCCCCATTTTTGCCTGTGAGAACATTACAACAGCTTACCAGAGACGAATAAACAACATGTTCGAGAGCATCAAACATTTTGATGATAAACTTTTATGCGAATGATATCATGTCTAGTGTAAGTTTGTTAGCAGAAGCCAAAAATCTTCAGGTGGAACTAATTAATACAACTAACATTTTGTCTGATACATTCGAGTTTAAGGCATCGACAGAGGCCCCACTGACTAAGAGAAAATTACTATCAGAAACCTCAAAACTGTTTGATCCGTTAGGCCTGTTAGCACCTATACCATCATTCAGGCAAAAATCATGCTTCAAAAACTATGGCTCACCCAGTGACGTAACTACAAATTTCGGTCCCCTCGCAAACTTTTTCTTGGACCCCTAAAAATGCTTCTAGTGTCTATGAACAGGTAAAGCTTTTAGTTAAAAACTTATTTCTTCTTGTTGTCAAACCTTACATTTCGAGAGTACCAAACAGCACGTCATTCAGTTCAATGGCCTCAAACAAAACGAAATTTCTTGCAATAAACTCAATGCTACGATAATCTCAACTATATCGATAAAACATCACAAATTTCGAGAATAATTCAAAGTATTTTGAATATTCTAGAAAGCTCTCAAGTATCGAATTATCCGTAAGTATGTAAAATCCCAAAGGAAATTTTATACGCCTTAATCACCGCTATGTAAAATGTAAATAACCAGAACATTCTTGAATAATTTCGAATAACCTAGGAAATTGGAGAAATATCGAAATTTTGGCATAATATAACGTAACTCTGCAAGTTCCCACAATCTCAAAGCTTTTATCATCACCGTAAGATATATAGCAAGTGTTTCTCAAATTGCAATCAATAATTTTACGTATATTTAACTAAATAATAATTCAATGAAATAATATTCGAATTGTGTTAGAGTTGTGAACCTTGTCGATTATATACATAATTACGATCTTAAACTAGCTCAGTGCCATAATTAATAGTGACTCGTTATGGCCTCCAAGAAAAAATTAACACTAAAGCTAAATTAGAATCGGAAGTTAATTATCTTAAACAGGTTAATTTAAATTGTGAAATATCCGTAAGTGGATTTCCGAATAACATTAATGATGTGTCTGATATCATTCTAAAATTAAATGGATTATTCAATTTTCGTATCGACAATATTGCTTCATCGTACTTGAAAACAATAACAGTTAAACGAAGTGGCCGTAGTGGGAGGGAAAACTTCAATCAGATTTTTATAAAGTTCAAAACTCTTGACGCAAAAAATATTGTTATGAACCAGATCGGCATAAATGGCCAATAAAATTGAAACAACTCTATCCAACGTCATCTAGTGGAGATGTTACCATTAACATTCGTGACAGGCTTACCGCTACCAACAACATAATCACGAAACATCGTAACGTTTATATTAAGGTTGCCGAAGATGATGTCACAAAAATTAAATAACAAAATTTTGCACTCAATTTGGAATTTTTAAATTTCTTTTTTTTTTTTTTTTTTGTTTCTTATTTTTTTAATCTTAATTTAATTTTTATAAACTATTAATTATTTATTATTTTAAAAGCATTGTATTGAATTGTATTCAATGGTGGTTTCTACTTCAAATATTAGCTTCTAAATTCAAGAAGATTTTTCAAATTTCATTTGAATTATATTATTACTTTTTATTTTATTAAATATTCAGCAACATTTGAATTATACTAGGTATTAGATTATTTTTTATGGATAATGTACTCGTACCTAACCTGAACAACAACAATAAGCATTTTGTTAAATTTTCTGATTTTGGTAGGGGAACTAACAATATTTTGAGTTTGAACATTTGCTATTTAAACATCAACAGGATTATGAACAAAATGAATGAGCTCAAAATTTTGCTGGCATCATTAAATCAAAATATAGACTTACGGAAACCTTTTTAGACAAATTTGAAACCGAACATTTTAATTTAAATGGCTATACAACATTTCACAATACTCGAGATAACAGATCTGGTGGAGGTGTCTCGATTTTTGTCCATCGAAATTTAGATTTTACTTTAGTAAATTCTTTTAATTTGAACGAAAACCAATGCGTGGTAGGATAGGTTAGGTTGGAGTGGCTGCTTAGGCACACTTAGACCGGTGACGGTCCATTGTGATAACGCAGAATATATCCCCTTTACTCACAATAAAAATGAAATGAATTCATATTTTGTTTGCTGTGGCTTTTATTACGATATAGTACAAGTTATGAAACAAAACAAACAAAATCAAAAACCAAAAATATTCAACTTTATTTTACTTTATTTAACAACATAGAGTTAAAAACTTTCTTATTGTAATATGTAATTAATTTTTACTTTTTGGAATACCAGTTTCGGATTTCATCCTTCTTCAGTCCCAATTTAACTACTCTTGAGTACCCAATTTAACTACTCAAGAGTAGTTAAATTGGGACTGAAAAAGGATGAAATCCGAAACCGGTCTTCCAAAAAGTAAAAATTAATTATTACAATAAGAAAGTTTTTAACTCTATGTTGTTAAATAAAGTAAAATAAAGTTGAATATTTTTGGTTTTTGATTTTGTTTGTTTTGTTTCATAACTTGTAATCCCCTTTACCCCTATTATAACCATTTCGAGCTACTTATGTAGTGTAAGACGTCCCGCACTTTAATGTTTTCGAGATCCGAGAGGCAGTCCATCCTGAACTTACCTATCCACCACCTGTGACGGCCCCCCCCCCCCCCCCCCGATAGCTGCAGTACGCCACGGGAATGCGTGGTAGCTTATTCTAGAAATTTAAATTTGTATGTAACGGGTATACATAAACCACCACACACCACAGAATCAGTGACCATCGATATGTGTTAGCAAAATTTCTTGTACCAAAAAAGACTGTCAATTCAATTCGTTCTAGTACTACTATTAACTTTGATAAGGTATTGTCTGTTATCCAGGATAAATTTGGGTCATCTACCATTCTGGATTTTAATTCATTATATGACTTTATTATTGTTACTTCAATTAAAGATAATAAAATAACCACTACTACTAATGTTAAAGTGTCGTCATTTAAAAAGCCATGGTTCACTACTCAACTTATGAAGCAATCTAAACTTCGTGATAAGTATTATAAATTGCATAAGGCCTATCCGTCCAATTCATTTTTTCTAAATAATTTTAAACGCCTCAATACCGAATTTAGACAACTAGTTCGAAACGCTAAGAAGGGTTATTATACCACCCAGTTAAATATCAATACTAGGAATCCCAAACAATTGTGGAATATATTTAATCAAGTCTTGACGAATAATTCTAATTCCACTAGACGAAATAATCTGAATAATTCTATCAAACTGAAAATTGAATACACTGTTATAACCGATCAACAGCGTATTGCGAATGAGTTTAATAAGTTCTTTACCACAATTGGGCTATTAATCTCAAGTTCCTCAAATTCAGGACATTTCATTATTGAACCACTCCACATTATATTGAAGAACTTAGAAACATTATAAATAAACTGAAATTATGCGCCTCACCCGGGTACGATGATATAATAGGCAGTATGCTTAAAAGTTTGATTGATATTATATCTCCTTCATTACTAGTAAAATTAAATTCTTCGACAATGAAGGTGTCTTTCCAGCGTTTATTAAAATAGCTCGTGTTATTCCTATACTGAAATCTGGTGATAGTTTGTTAATCAATAATTATCGACCAATCTCTATTCTTCCAGCTCTCTCTAAAATATTGGAACGAATAATTCATACAATATTAGTAGACCATCTTGACTTTAATAACCTCATCCACAGAAATCCAAAAATTTTAGTACTGCTTCGGCTGTACTAAATCGGAGTCTATTGAAAATAAATATGCCACAGCATGCTTATTCGTGGATCTTAAAAAAGCAATTGATTATTTGAATCATGATATATTAATTGATAATTTATGAATTTTGGGATCTCTGGCACTGCCTTAAAATTGTTAAAAAGTATTTAGCTGATAGGAAGCAGACAGTTTGCATTGGTACACATGAATCATATGAAATGAATACATCCGTTGGTGTCCCTCAAGGATATATACTGGGCCACACCTTCTTTCTAATTTATGTAAATGACGGGTTTAATTTAAATCTAAGATGTAAAATTCAGCTATTTGCAGATGATGCCGCCCTCGTTTATAGTTCAAATTCTTACGAGCAACTTAAAATTGATATGGAGAGGGATTTGGCTATTATCAACGAATGGCTTGATCGCAACAAACTAGTATTGAGTATTTCTAAATCAAATTCTATCATATTCTACATTAAACAGAAACCATCACTAATATTTAATGAAATTGGGTTCAGGAACGAATAAATTAAACGTGTTAACTATGTGTTCGTTATTTGGGGTTATTACTTAACTCTCAACTTTCCTGGACCAATCACATTAATGAAATTAAACATAAAATTTCTCCTATTATAGGAGTTTTGCGGCGTGTTGGTCAATATATACCTGCTTCAGTAAAATACAACTTATATTTCAGTTATATTCATTGTCATTTAATGTATTAATTCTGGTATGGGGTTCTTCTAGTGAAGTTCTTTTAAAAGATTTACAAATCTTACAAAACAAAGAAATAAAATCTTTATGAAATCTATCAAAGCGTACTCCAAGTAAACTTCTTTATAGTGAGAATATTCTTCCTATATCATCACTATATATAATATTAGGCATGGTACAATTAGGTATAATAAGGAACTCCAAACAAATCTTTCTTGAAAAATAAGTGGTTCAGTGAATATATCGAGAAGTATGATACTTATCATTTGGATTCAATTATTGTTGTTTGATTTATTGTTACTTTTATGAAGCTTGCTAATGTATGTTGTTCTACATAAGTTGTATGTTGTTGTAAATGTAAATTATTATAACATTTGAAACAGGAATACCCTGTAACAAAAAAAAAATCAACGAAGACAAACAAAGGAGAAAATAGTTTTAGTTTTAAAAAGTATGTCAAAGAAGAAAGACGTAAATTATTGGTTTTTTTAATAAAATGTATTTCTGCGTTATCGACTAACCGTTGGCTTTTATTTTGTTTAACCTAAAATTGTATATTACAAATCGGGTTTTAGTTCAGAAGTGGGATAAAGTACTTAAAATACGTGACAATAAAGTGCATTCGAATGAAATTAAAAAAAAACAAACGGTGAACGTAAAATAAATCAAGAACGAAACGTGAATATCTGTTAATTGGTGCAGGAGAGTGAGAGAGTAATACAGTTATATATAATAACGGAACTTTGGGGTATATAAAATTGCACAGGGTGAATCCAATCAAGTTGTTATGGATTTTTCAAATCTTTCGGTTGCGCAATTACGAATCGAATGCGGTAAACGTGGGTTAAGCAATAACGGGAAGCGTAAAACGTTAGCGGAACGGTTAGAAACGTATGAAGATGAAACGTCGCGATTACAAGTGAACAATGAAAATTGTTACGAGTTGCAGCAAACTAGTGGCAATTTTACGAAATCTAAGGTTGGAAACATTAGTAGTACTCCTAGCGAAGTGAATAAACGAAATACTTGTGATGCAAACGAGCTAAATGATGTAATGTTGCATTCGAAAAATGTTATTTACGAGCGAAATTTAACGGAACTTGAACAGCGAATACATTCTTTAGAGCTAAAGAAAGTGCTTATTGAGCGTGAGCGTATGCTTAATGAGGAATTTTTGGAATTGTCGCGTTACAAAGCAAACGACGATAAACATACTACATTCCCGGAGAGGGATACCAACCGTAATTCTCAAAATCAATTTAATCTTACACCCCGTGATGTGATCGATATACTCCCTTAATTTGATCCTGCAAGGGCAGCATTATTAACGTCGGAACAATTCGTTCAAAAAGTTGAATCGCCGATGAATATTTATGGCATAAATGAACGAATTATTATGTTAACAATCGGGAATAAACTAAAAGGATCGGCTAAATTATGGTTTAATTCAGTTCAATTCGTGTTTATCAAGTGGAAAATATTTGCAGACGAATTGATGAAACATTTTAATTCACATATGGGCGAAGCAGAGTTACACGACAAGTTACTATCAAAAATTCGCAAACGAGACCAAACGTTGATTGAATATTATTATGAAATGTGTGCTATCGGCCAACGTAAAGTTTCAGATGAGGCTTTAATAAAGTATATAATTTTGGGGCTGAATGATTATCAGCTAAGTGCATCGTTGCGTACACAAATAGTAGCTAATTTGGATGAATTGCGTCAACGTATCGAGTGGTATTCGAGCATGCGGCAAGGAAGTGCGCAGAGTGCACGGACTACAAATGCTGACACAATTCGGTTAGGCTGAATATACAAAGTAATATGAGTACGCCGGGAAAACCAGTTAACAAGGGTGCAACCAACGAAATTTGTCCAGCTAGGACGTATGAATGTTATAATTGTTCAAAACCAGGACATTTGTCTATAAATTGTCCTGAACCACAGAGACGAGAACGATGTAGGAAATGTTCGCGTGTTCATCCGAGGGGACAAACAGAATGCTCTACTATGACTGGCGCTCAAAAATCTTTCAATGGTAGAATAACAACCGACGATGCGTGTTCTTATATCAAAACTGTAATGTTGAACGGTAACGTGGAAGTTTTGGGATTAATTGACTGTGGAAGTCAATGCTCAATGATACGAGAAAGTAACGTGGGGCTTGGAATGGAACGAATTAAATGTAACGTGTTTGTCAAAGGATTTGCAGGTGGCGGTGTGGTTGCCAACGAGAAGATACGAGCGAGGGTTCAAATTGATGAAGTGGCCGATGAGATTGAGTTGCTTATTGTTCCTGACCAATATTTAAATACCCAATCTCTAATTGGTCAAAATTTTATTGATAAACCAACCGTAAGAATGATCAGAGAACACAATACGTTAAAATTTCAAAATCTCAACATAAGCGATACCTTGTTGATTAATCGAACTTTGGACATGGCAGAAAGATGTGATGTTTCAAGTGGCATTTCGTTAAATGGACAAAATGGAGTTATAAATGAAGTCCTATTGGCTGAAATAAATATGGATAAGTGTATGACTCCGAGTGAACGCGAATGTTTATTTAAGTTGATAGCAAAATTCGGTAATTGTTTTGCTCGAAATTTAAAGGAACTGGGGAAAACGGATGTCGAAATGGAAATTAAATTAAAAAATGATGAGCCAGTTGTCTATCGGCCGTATAGACTATCTTACCATCAACGCGAAAAAGTAAAAACAATGATAAGTGAATTGTTGGAACATAAAATAATACGTGAATCTGAATCACCTTATGCTAGTCCAGTCGTCCTAGTTAAAAAAAAGGACGATGATGAACGAATGTGTATTGATTACCGACAATTGAATAATAAAACGATACGAGACCAGCATCCGTTACCGGTTATGGAAGATCAGCTATCACGACTCAGTGGTAGTAATTATTTCACTGTACTGGATTTAGCATCCGGTTATTATCAGATTACAATGTCAGTTGAATCAATACCTCGTACAGCTTTCGTGACACCAGATGGGCATTTCGAGTTTTTGAGGATGCCCTTTGGGCTAACAAATGCTCCGGCGGTTTGCCAAACAATGATGAACGCCATCGCTCGAGAGGTTGACGATAATATAATCGTTTATTTGGATGACATTATCATACCAAGTACGACCATCCAGGAAGGTATGGAGAAGTTGGAACAATTATTGAAAGTACTACAACAACGAGGATTAACTTTAAAATTAAAGAAGTGTCAGTTTTTCAAGGAGAAGGTTGAATTTCTTGGCCATGAAATTGATTCTCATGGTATACGACCGGGATCAAACAAAACCAATGCAATTCTAACCTTTCCAACGCCTACAGATAAGCATGAGATACGACAATTTATCGTATTAGCAAGTTACTTCAGAAAATTCGTTAAGAATTTTTCAATTATCGCTGAACCGCTAACGCGACTAACTAAAAATAATGAATCCTTTAACTGGACAAACGAGCAAACAACGTCGTTCCAGTTATTAAAAAGCAAGTTGGGAGGTCGCGATATTTTAACGTTATATAATCCGAAATTAGAACATGAGGTGTGCACCGATGCAAGTTCGAAGGGCCTCGCCGGTATACTATTCCAAAGAGACGAAAAAGGTGAAACCAAACCTGTGTCATATTTTAGTCGCCGAACAACGGATAACGAATGCAAATATCATTCATATGAATTGGAGGCTTTGGCGGTCGTTGAAGCGCTTCAAAGATTCCGTATTTATTTGATCGGAAAGCCATTTACTTTGGTCACGGATTGTGCTGCGTTGACAGCTTGCGCTACGAAAAAGGATTTAATTCCAAGAATAGGAAGGTGGTGGTTGCGATTGGCTGAATATAGCTTTAATACTGTTCACCGAAGTGGACAGAAGATGCAACATGTCGACGCACTTAGCCGGAACACAATTGATGACGGAGTGGATCTTGAACCAGCAACGATTGATGTGTTCCTAGTATCACAGCAAGATGATTGGCTTGTCGGTATGCAACGCTTAGACGATGATATTAAAAAAATCATCGAAGTTATGGGTCGAAAACCAATTAATTCTGATGAACGACAGATGCATGCAGATTATACTGTATATAAAGAACAATTGTACCGAATTGTACACGGTAAACGAATGTGGGTTGTGCCCAGAACATTAAAGTAGCGTATAGCTAAAATGAATCACGACGATATGGGACACCCGGGCGTTGAAAAAACGGTTGAAGTTATTCGCATACACTTTTGGTTCTCTCGAATAAGGGACTATATAAAGAAATATATTTCGTCGTGTCTGGAATGTGGTTATACAAAATCTAAAGGTGGAATAAAGGAAGGTGAAATGTATCCTATTGATAAGACGCCAATACCATTTCACACCATACATGTGGACCACTTGGGTCCTTTCCCGAAAACGTCCAAAGGTAATGCTCATTTGATAGTTATAATAGACGCGTTTTCAAAATACGTAGTTATCAAAGCAGTAAAATCAACGAATACAGCTCCCGTTATATCGGCTATGAATGATTGGACCACTCATTTTGGAGTTCCAACGAGGTTAATTAGTGATCGTGGCACTACATTTACAGCACGGTCATTCGAAACATATTGTTCGGAAAACAATATCAAACATATTTTGAATGCTACCGCAACGCCAAGAGCTAACGGCCAATGTGAAAGGTACAACAGAACTATCTTGGGAATGTTACGAGCAATGGTTGGAGAAGACGATAGGAAATGGGACACAAATATTCGAAATATACAGTGGGCATTAAATACAATGATCAATGCCACAACAAAACTGTCACCTCAAAGGCAAATCTTAACATATGAACCGCGAAGTATATTAAAAAATAAATTGTTGCTGTCAATAGAAAATAATAAGTTTACCGATGATGACGTGGCAACTATTAACAAGCTAGCTTATGAGAGAACGAAAGCAGCTGGCATACGCCAGAAACAACGTTTTGATAAAGCACACTGTGCCCCTCATAAATACAACGAAGGCGATATGGTATTCGTAAAGTGGGAAGGCGGTGCCCCAAGTGGTACATCAAGAAAGTTAATTCCAAAATATCGGGGACCATATTTAATTGATAAAGCGCTTGGTAACGATAGATATCACAATGTCGATGTTCCAGGAGCCGAACAAACTAAGCGGAAATTTGATGGGGTATGCAGTTCAGATCGATTAAAGCCTTGGTGTACGTTAGAAGATCTGGAGGAAGCAGGAAATATCGACGACATCGATGAGGACATCTCTGGTGACAGGATGGACGACTGAAACAGGAATACCCTGTAAAAAACAAAAATCAACGAAGACAAACAAAGGAGAAAATAGTTTTAGTTTTAAAAAGTATGTCAAAGAAGTAAGACGTAAATTATTGGTTTTTTTAATAAAATGTATTTCTGCGTTATCGACTAACCGTTGACTTTTATTTTGTTTAACCTAAAATTTTAAATTACAAATCGGGTTTTACATTAATATTATTATTATGATTATTATTGTTATTATAATTGTTATTGTTTATTTCTCTTCCCATCCTTGTTTTGATTACCAAATTTTCATAAAATATTATAATACTTTCCTATTTTAAAATGTAAAATTAATAAAAAAAAAAGAAAAAAAAATCGCAAAACATTCCCATACAAAATTCAAATAAATTTTAAAATCTTTAAAAATCTTGTATAATCCTAGAAATGTCGAAAAACTTAAGAAATCTGGAATAAACTGCGGAGCAACCTCGATTAATCCAGAAAAATTCGAATAATCTCTATATTATGCGAATCTCGATTGATCTCGAATAATTTCAATAATATCGAAAATCTGTATATTAATGAAAAATTTTGAAAAGCCTGTAAACATCTGGAAAACCGAAACGAAAATTCTGAAAAATTCGGAAAATTTGTGTAAATAGCGAATTATTTGTCAAGTAATTTAATGTTTAATGTAATACTACTAAGCAAAATGCGCTTGCTCAACAAAACGATATACAACAATAATGGAACCCTCAAATATTATCAGATAATTTCGTAATTATCGAACAATCATATTGTGCGAATAGGCTAAAAGATTCTCGAGTAGCATCGAACTATCAAATACACCCGACAATCTCAAACATACATGTATATTCTCGAATAACTTGGCAGTAACACTGAATCGTCAAATTGCCTTGATTTTAGACAAAATATTTGAGGCTACTCGGCTTCAAAAAATGTCCACTTTACATATTTTAGTCGTTGTGCGAGCGCTGATGCTAATTTTTGGTGGTCGTTACAGCTTGATTTTATTCCGATGTCAAACAATTGGAATTTGTAAATATAGAGAAAGCACTACCTATCGGAATAAAATAAAGCTATAACGACTAAAATATGGTATAGTGGAAAGTTTCTGAGCCGAGCGGCCTCAATTATTTTGTTTAAAATCACGTCTCTAATCGTCAATCGTCAATAAGTGTATTTTGTTGACAAAATTACAACAACAGTTCCATTGTGTATAAAGCCGCCGCATGATTTAAATAAAGCCAAAAAAATGTTTCTTTATTTAAATCGTATACAGGAAAGCATAGGACAAAAAATAAATCAAAGCTAAATTTGTTTAAATTTTTCTCAATAAAATACAGTTATTAGTTTCAATAATGAACGAACGCACTTTTAAAAAAAGAAGAAAATTGATGTACTGGAATCCATCTACTCGTCATTGCAATTTTAAACACCCGAGTGACATTTCGTTACAACTATTTTAGTATTTTCTCATTTGTTTATGAGTCAGTCGCATTTTTATTTTTCTTAATTATTTTAATGTCGTTTAATAAAAGTTTATAATTTAATTTTATTAACAGTTTATTAAGTTCTAAATAAATCATAAAATATTTTATATATGTATGTAACATATTGCATTTTAACCGATAACTCTATGTGTTGGAAATTTGTATGTCGTTTTGCATGATACCGTTTGTTGTTCGGAAGATAGCTGTTTTTATCATTACAATTGTATTTTTAAGTGTAGTATCTGATGACAAAATGTTATAATAAAATTCATTTACGTACAACAATACTTGATTTTGCACATGCCAAATTTTCTATTTTCTCAACCCGTTTAATACTACAGATAGTTTGCATTGTGAACAAATTTATAGTGAACTGACCTAAATCGCGACCTATATAGTCCATCTAACAACCGTTTACATCTAAAAAAAAAGGTCAGTAATTTTATTTGTATTTGATATATTCTGCAGTTATTGATTTTTATTTTTATTTATAATTTTTCTACAAAAAATTTAAAAATTCGAAAGCTCTTAAGGTAGAAGCGTTTACATCATATTTGTCCTCCTCCTATTCTAGTTGTAGGTAAGGCCGCACATTTTAGTTACGTAAAATTTATTTGAATGTGTGGACCCTGCATAAATTAACAATATTTGTTTATTTCTCTCAACCATTCAAATATACAATTATTTTAATTTTTTTTTATAAACTCATACAAAAAAAAAAAAAAAAAAAAAGTGTGGTTAAGAAGATTGGATAATCTTTGTCAAAACGACAGTTACGATTAACCCAAGTGTTAAAAATTAAATTTACAAAAAAAAAATATAATAAAGACAAAAGATTAAAAACCACAGTACATTAAAAGAAAAAGAAAATTATACCAAACAAAAATTATTTAGCAAACATAAACCCCACATCTTTAGTTTCTAGTATCCAGTCTTTGACCAAACGCAAAAATTTCCTATCATAAATCATCGTTCTTATATGAAGCGGCAATCGATTAAAAAAAGTGGGCGCAGAAACTATATAATATTTACGAAATAATTCAGATGAAAATGGCGGAACAGAGTACAAATTTCGATAATTATTCCGAACTTGATATGCGTAAACAATTCGCGGCAACCGATGACAACTTCGCAAATAAAACAATCTTAACACTTTAAAAATATATAGGTGCTGTAAAGGCAAAATTTTGCAGGCATTGAAAATAGGCCAAGAATGATCGTATCGACGCTTGAAAAACATAACCCGAATAATACACTTTTGTAAAATTAATAGTGGTTCAATGGTATTAAAATAAACTCCACCTCAACATGGTAAACCATAACTGATGCGAGAGTCCACGCAAGCAAAATAAAAATTGAGTAAAACATTGGATGGACAAAATTTACGTATCAAATAAATTGCACGTAATGCAGAATTAACTTGATTTTTGACAACTTGAACATGTGATTTCCAGTTTAAATTTGCATCAACGTTCAATCCCAAATATTTAAATAAACGAACATTTTCAATTTTAATGCAAAGACTGCTACAATTACGTAAGTCACAATTACGTACATGATAAAAAATCTCGGGGATGAAACTTCGATAAGGATCACCAACCAATTTGAAGAACATTACCTTAGTTTTTTCACTTAAGAGCAAGGAGTGATTATCAAACCATGTGCGAATAATTTTCATGTCAGAATTTATTTGGTTAGTTAGGTCATTAACAGTCAAATCAAAATAACTTAATGCAATATCATCAGCAAAAGCAACAATTTTACCGTTTAAGTTTAAGTCAAAAATTGAATTTATGTAAATTAAAAACAAGATAGGACCAAGAACAGAACCCTGGGGAAAACCATGTTCAATAATAAATGGAATGCTTTGCGATTTATCAATCCTAACCATAAATGTTCGATTACTGAGATATGACTTGAACCATTTCTGTGATACACCTTTAAAACCAATAGACTGGAGCTTACGCAGAATATGATTATGATCCACCATATCAAAGGTTCTCTTTATATCGATGAAGACTGCACCAACAAACTTCTTCTCATTCAGATTAATATGAATTCCATTTAAGAAATTAATTAACGCAGATTCAGTACTTTTGCCAGATCTAAAGCCGTGTTGATGAGGACTAAGAAACTCAAATTTGTCCAAAAACTTCTCTATACGGGATTTCATCGATTTTTCAACGATCTTCAAAATTGTGGGTTGCAATGCAATGGGCCGATAATTGTCCTTAATAATGATATCACCCTTTTTAAACAAAGGGATAACAATTGCAGTTTTTAAAACATTTGGGATAACACCATTTACAAAACATTGGTTAATGAATTGTACTAAAACTGGCGCAATTGCTATAACCACTAATTTTAGCATATTCGAGCTAAGACCAAGAATGTCAAGTGCATTACTTGATTTAAGTCCATTAATTAAACCAATAATCTCTGATTCCTCGACTGTATTAATAAAAAATGTATCCAACATTTCAGTAGAGTAAGAACAATCATTAGGACTCATACTTTGGGCAGAAAAGTTAGAAGATCTCAATTCGCTAACGATTTTAGAGAAATAAAAACTAAAATCGTTAGCAATTGATACAGAGTCAGACAGAATCTCTGAGTTAATAGACAAAATTCTTTTGATATTAGTTCTACTCAAATTCCCGCACCAAATATCATTGACAACCGACCAGGTCTTCTTGCAATCTTTACCACATTCATTAAATTTCCTACTAAAATAGTTGTCTTTAACAGAAACTATAGAATCATTGATTCCGCTACACAATTTGAGATAATACTTATACAGTTTTTTATTCGCCGGATGTTTTTTACATTTAAGTTGAATTTTTTTCCTTTTATTTATTAAAAGTACCAACTTGTTAGAAATCCACGGTTTAAGCTTTATGTTTGAATTATGCCTAATTAAAATTTTTGGAACATGAATCAGCTACTTTTAAAAGCATTGAAACCATATTGGTCAAAATTGATGTGGGGTTACTTAGACTTAATAAACTAGAAAAATCAAGTGACGAGATTAATGATTCAAATTTAATAATATCAAATTTGCTGTACGCCAATTCTTTTTCGTTAACATAATTACCAAGAATCTCAATATCAATTTTAACCAAATCATGGTCCGTAATGTGTAAATTATGCAATGAAAGTAGCACCACTATTAACACGGACAAAACAGTGATCAATGCAAGTAGCAGTATTACTAGTAACTCTTGTGGCAGACTTAATAAGTGACAGAAATCCATTTGACGACAACATAAACATATAATCATTACAGGAAGCTGGAAAGTTCAAAATATCAATGTTCAAATCACCAACAATTATTACATTTTGATTTTTAATTTTCGAGATGAAATTTGAAAACTCACAAATAAATGATGAAATTGGAATAAATTGTAAGCGATACACACAAACAAAAATATAATTATTATTATGTAATGAAACAGATAACTTTAAAACATCCGCAGAATTTAAAGAAATAGCTTCACTAACACATTGCAAACTTGAATCGTAAAAAGCACAAACACCACCCGCTCTATAATTATTGTTACAGCAACCTATACATTCATAATTAGGAAGATTATAATAATTTAACTCATGATCAAAAATGCAAATTTCCGAAAGAAAAATAATAGATGGGTATTCATCAAATGAACTCAAATTTACAACCAGTTTATCAAACGTTTCGCGCATGCTACGAATGTTTTGATGGACAACAGAGAAACTAAAGATGTTGGTTACAGAATGTCTACAATGATAAGTATTAGAATTTACTAAAACTGAACTTGACTTTGAGTTAAATGCTGGCTTTAAACAGTTAAAGCCGACCGAGGTACTAAAAAATGATTCGATGAATTCCGACGATAATTTAAAAATTCTTTAATAAATACACCAGGAGGCCACAATGAGGGGTCCAACAGCCGGTTGAATTTATTCTCAGGAACACCAATTTTAAATGAGACATAGTCACGGTCATCCCTTCGCCTCATCCGAACCAAGAAGGGTTTATCAATCTCAAATTTATTTTTCAAATACCGAAACATATCATCATCACCAACATCCTTACACAGACGTGAAACAAAAATCCATTTAACAGGTTCGACAGTGCGCAGAGTAGCATCGAGACCACCACTCCCAATAATAATTTTGGGAGAATTGATATTATTAATAACACTTACTGATTGGGTAGCAGCAACTGTCTCAGCATTTGTTGTGGATGACGAACCCCTAGATCTAGTAGTTCGTGACGATGACATAATATGTTGGTTAAAACGTCCATTAACCGCAAGGTTTTTGTTACCATTGGGTCCCTGTTTATCCTTGACTGCAGGTACCAGTTCATTTTGTGCAGAAACAGCGGCAAAGCAGGCATGTTTTTTACACAGTATATCAACAGATCGATGCATCTGTTGACAAATCGGCAATGAACTAGTTTCAGATGTAGATTGACAAATCGGCAATCCAGTTGTATCAGAAACAGATTGGCAACTGGCTGGTGAAACATTCCATGGTATCGTACCAGCTGATTGTCAAGGGACCGAAACAGTTACATTTGTGGAATTATTTGGAAGAATTTCATAAGTTAAAATAGCATGTGCTGTAATCGCCACGTTTGGCAGACTTTCAGGTACCGACACATATACATCACCATTCACATCACTTCGGCTTAAATCATCACACTGTTTATCATGACTACCGAGTGAATCATTCGCGCACAAATAAATACTTTGAGCAGAATCTTGTTGAAGCAAACTTCTCTTAGAACACTTTTCAATATTTTTGACTGTCATATCAATGTTTTTACAAAGCATTGCTAATTCTGATAGTTTATCATTATGTACTTTAAAAATATTGTTGCAATTGTCGCAGAACCAATGTACATTATTGGAACTGGATATCAAGTCACAAGCTGATTTCTTCAAGCCTGCAAATTTATAATGCATAATTAAATTGCACTGACCACTGCACCATATTCCGTTATCCCGAGCAACACTGTCACACTTAAAACACACGTTGGCTGCCATTATAATGGACAGAACCAACAGTTCGCGTTGCACTTCTTGTAAAGAAAAGCACAAATAAAATTAAACTAACAAGGACAACACACAGAAAAAAAATAACCACGAAGCAGAAAAAACTAGAAAAAAATAAAAATAAATATTAAATTGAAAATTAATAAAATTTTTTAAATTCTAAAGAAAAAATTCGATGTTTATCGCAAGGCACACTCTCCTGAGATAGCAATCTGTCTGACAATACTAAACGAAAATAGGACATGTTGTCCAGCTACAATCTAATCGCGATATAAGTACAGCTTAGCCAGTTAAAATAGCGTTAGGGAAAAGGATACTAATCTAAGGTCGAAGTATATGGAATTCATTTTTCCTGATCAATTTTTTTTAGAATTGGAAGATATTTAGGCGAAGCTTTTTAAAATATCGATCGTTAAGTGAGTTGCTTACCACGCCGCGGTCTCTGGTTTGGTTCTCGTTGCTGATATAAAATCAATTGCATATGTAAATCGTTTGTTGGACTGACCGCATCTATAAACAACATTCACCAATATATTATATATGTACGGTTTTAAAGGTCTTAATGCTGTGGGGTTTGATTTCGGTCTCCTATAAGCGCCTTAGATTACAATGTCGCTTACTTCAAAATAATCTGGTTTCGAAACCAAAATTAAGATTTCAAGACAATTTCTGTTTGTGTTTTAAGCCAATTTTACGCAGAGTGATAATTGCTGCTTCTTATAAGAATTTGCATTGAAAAAGCAAAAATAACATAAAATGTTTGAACTTAGAATCCAGCCCATTACTTCAAACATACAACATGTTGTGTTATTCCATGTACATGAAGAAAAGATTGTGTGTAGAAGAGTTTAAACTTGCGACAGAAGAGAAACTTTGCAAGCTGTAAATTTGTAGTAAATTTTTAAAGATTTATGAAATTAAAAATCAAATGTCTCAGATCTTGCCGTTGATTCATTGATAATGACTGTGATTTATTCGTTGATTTCAAAATGTTACTCGTAATTTAATTCAATTTCAAATTTTAAATGAAAGCTTGCCAAATTTGTATTCAACAATTTCAGTTTTTTTAAACCATAATCCATGCAGAGCTGAATTGAATACTCCAAACAAAAAATTCGAGGATTATATAGAGAAGCGGATTACAAAATTTTTAATTACGTAGGAGAACATTTTGCAATAAAATAATTTGGCATTGTACTTTGATTTTGTATTTTGTATTTTTATTTTAAGTTTATGGTAAACCCAAAAAAAAGCAAGCAACAATATAAATGAAAAGAGTCCAATTTCCATTTTTGACTTTGGGGGGAAAATTGGTTTTCCGGTTCTAATAGAAAAAAAAAAATTAATTTTGTTAACCTTCTCCTAATGTGTAAAGTGCTAACAAATTGAGTGCAGCAAAGAGACATAATAGCTCAAACTCTCTTCAACCTGCCATTATAATAACAATAAGTGATCAGTCAGTTTAGCATGGCGCTGCACAGTTACCTGTGGTATGAATCAATCCAGCTGTTGGTATGCATTGTTTATCTACTCATGAAAGGGGTCCCTCCCGTTGAAAATAACAGCTCAATAAATTGGGCTTTAGAGCAATGAAGATAATTTTAAATATTTTATGTGGCTATCGCAAGAAGGCAGAATCGCTCTGTGGACATTTCAACATCAAAATCTCCAAGCCTCCTGATATATCGTGCTTAGTAAAACTAAGTACCTATAAAGCGCTGATAAGACCATAATCTTTGGTTGCGAATCTTAGGCACTAGTAGCAAAAAAAACATTCCAAATTTGATCAAAGTGTGCGCGATGAACGCTCGACGGAGATGGACGTGTTTGTTGGGCTTAGTTAATTTAAATTGTTTTGTTTAAACAAAAAAAATTATAAACATTTAAAGGGAAGTCAAATTTTCTTCAATTTTATGCGTTTTTGGCTGTCATTATAAGTTAGTACCATGGGACCGAGTTTCGCTCGGTGAAAGGAAATACACCTTTTTTAATCTCTTTCGCAAACAATTTTAATTTCATTTTATTTTATTCGGTTGAGACATAAAAATCGATGTTGCCGGGGTAACCGTCGTCGCTGTCACTATCAAGACTTATAAAAGTTTCATCAGCAGCGTTCAATGCTTTTTTCCACACAACAATATACGTGCGACGTTCATTTTCAGGTGGTAACAAAACTTTCAAGCTATTTTGTCGTTTAACACGGAAAAATGCTACGTACAACATACCATGATTAAAGACAAGTGTACGAAGGTCGACGCCAACAAATTCGAACGTTTCCCCTTGATATTTATGCACGGTCATCGCAAACGCTGGTCGAAGCGGAAATTGATGTCGTTGTATTGTACATCCAAGTTGACCTTTACTGGAGTCGAGCGTAACTCGAGGAATGTGTATTCCTTGTTCAGCTTTTTCCCCTGTAATTACTTTTGCTTTAACTACGTTTTTACATAATTCGATAACAATCAGGCGTGTTCCATTGCACATACCCTCCGAAATATCTAAATTACGCATTAGCATAATTATCGTATTTTTCTTTAGTTTTAATTCATGGGGTGGCAAATCAGCAAATTCTGGCGTGAATTCAATACCTCCTTCCTGTTTATCCTTCACAGAATCATGACTTTTATATGATTTGTATTCTCCTGGGAGACGATCGACGATCTCAGCATTAATCAGAACAACACGTCCCTTCATTCCATCGTAATTTTGATTCGCAAGGCAATTTCCAAATACTTCTTCGATTAAATTATCACCGGAAATTATATCCTCAGGTAATTCGATTTCATTGAAGCCAATTTTTGGAAGATTTCCATTTCGCAGTTTCAGGATATACTTTGCGAATGATTCCTGTTCAGGATCGACACGCATATTTTTTTTAACGAAAAATGTTTGAAATACTTCCAGAGATGACTTTTTTGATCGACAAATCGCGTGTTTCACTACGGTTGCTTCGGAGTTGAACAAGTAAGCACTGATGGAAATCACCTCCAGGGACTAAAATTCACCCTCCAAATGGCAAGTTTGGATTTGAAATAGGCCGCAATAACTGATCCATATTTTGTAAACCATACTTTCGTAACATCGGTGCCTCATACATAAGGAAAACATTAACTTGAGCGAGTTCTGTAGCTTTGACTGAACCAGGTTTAATGCTGGAAATTGAATCTGACGAAAGCGGAATTTTCAGACCAAATGTCTTGTGTGATGTTTGTTCAGCAGGCAATAGAGTTGATGCGATTCCAATAAATGCCATACATTTTATTTTGCGATTTTGGCCACAAAGTAAGTGATACAAGGTCTTATACACGAAGGTTTTACCGGTACCGCCTGGTCCATCTATGAAAAAACATTTTGTTTCAACATAGTTAGAGTCCACAATTTCAATCTGTTTTTCTTGCAGAAGCCGATACATGCGTTCTCCGGTAGCAGATGACTCATAAGAATTTAGAACGTCCATGTTTTGGTCATCTTTGTTATTGTCAATGTCGTCTATACCATATCGTTCCACCCAGAAACGAAAATTTCGACCTTCTGTTGCTGTCGTATTTAACTTGAATGCAATAATACGATAAGCACGTTTGATTGCAGCTTCCTCAGATCTATTATTTCGTCGTGCTTGCAGAATAAAATCTTCAGCCAACTGATTTTTGAATCTTTCCCAGAGACCTTTTGGATCTTCGGGACATCTAAAAATAAGAATCTGAACGAAGAGTATTCGCATTACCGAAGGCATTTTGGACAGTGCTGATTCTTCTAGACCATCTATCCACTGTTTATCGTAGGCAAGCTTGTTTGTATGTCGCATAACGAATGTCATTCACAGTAAGGAGATCATCAAAACTTGTTGCGTCCTTCACATGATAGAGAAGTACTGTCAAATGGAATAATTCTGGTTGAGCAGCATAATTTACGTTGTGAATTCGACCAATGACACGCAATCGACGGACTAGCGGTTCCCAGCTGCTCGTTTTTCCATCCCATTTAAAATGTTCGGGCATTTGCCAATAGTAGTAGTAATTCTGGTTTGTTTGCATTTGCTTCATCAACGCCTGGTTATGTCGAAAATACGCTTCTAACATTGAACCTTTTCGTCCAATATCTGCCAGATCTTCTTGGGCTTGGCCAATATCTTGCATTCGATATTGACCACGTAAATGAATATTCAAGCGCTCAACGATATAACTCTTTATTTGGATTATTTGGATTTCGTGGCCAAATAATCGCCAGCATGCTTTAGGTGCTGTAATGCAGCGACCTTCCACATAGGTGTCTGCTTCATTATAAATCAAACTTCGTTGATTCTCGACAACTTTTATTGAAGCACAATCGTGTCCTTTGTAGATTTATTTATATAAATATTTTACCGGACCTATTCTGCCATAACATATTCAACATTGATGTGACATTGGCATCTTTTCAGCAAATAAGCATTGTATGTGGCCACATGACGATTATCCCGTGTAACTCGGCAATTATCCTTATCTTTTCGATATACTGCAAGTTCATGTGAAAATTCTTCTCGATTATTTTGGTCCAATTTGGGGTCATAACGACGAGACTTTGGTTTTTCATCATCCGCTAGAGATGTTACTTCTTTGAATTGCATTGGCACTGCAATTTTCCACTTTTATTGACCATACATGTAGCATCTGGATTTAACTCCACTCCGCACGGATTATGAATCATCCACTTTAACACTAATTCTCGTAATTCAGGGTCGTCGGTATTTGGAATTTCAGCTAAAATTAGATCATCAATTTCTTCTGGATTATGGATTCGATCTTCGGATTCATGATCAACAGCAAATGCATATGTGGTAGTCCACGTAATTGAAATTCGATTGTATACACATATGCGGCCACCTTTCCAAATATCTGTTTTTTATCCAAATCATTGATAATTACATTAAATTTTTGTTTCGCAATTCGAGCGACGAGATCCGCGCGATCTTGAGCGGACTGCTGTATGATAACTCCATTATCAGATATAATACACGCTGCTTCTTTAATTTCTGTCCAATCGGGATTACAATTCATGGTGATGAAGAAATCTGGCGATCCAAGACGACGAACAATAGCCGTTGCATCTTGGTAACGCGTTGATCCGGTGAATGATGATGGTAGTATTTTTTTTTTCACCAACAACTGCATTCTGTTTCGCAGCTAATAAGTTGTTGATAAGTCGGGTAATACCTGCATACTGATCAGCTAAAATAGTATTTTGATTAAATTTGATCCTTTGGATGCGATCACGTTCAACTCGAATGAAAGTATCGACGAGATATTGTTGAAAAAGTCGTCCGCCAAATTGTAAAGCATTGAAAACTGTTTGACGCAGGTCGGGTGTTAAATTAGTTTGCAAAGAAAGGCTTTTGGCGTGTTTAGGTCGGAAAGCTATACGATATTGCGCTAGTTGAAGTCGTATTAGATGTGGACGACTTGCATAAGGTATTCGAAGTGGTATACCCACGGTATATCCTGACGTTCCGGCTGGATAAAACAGTCGGTAAGTAAAGGGCTCCACACGATGGTCGATATTTTTCAAAATGGCAACATCTTTGCCACGTTGTTTTACAACCATTTCATTTGACGGGAAACTTTGTTCGGCGTTAAGCGTAAGAACAACGCATACTTCATTACATGCAGGAGGGTTGAACCGTCCATAATCCACACCATATGGCATTGTAAAAATGAGCTGCACATTTGGAGGTTGTAGTCCCAGTTCAGCAGCACGTTGATTTCAATCATCCTCCAATTCTCGCATCCTCATGTAACTTTGGGCATGTGTTTTGTTCTCGCAATATTTCCTCCATACAGATCCATTAATTCACGACTGATTCCATAATTTAGAGGATGTTCAAGGCGTTCGTCAGCAGCATCATCGGAGTCTAAAAAGTACATTTGGCCATATGAAGGTGGTTCGAAATCACCTTGAGTGGTTTGTGTCGGATGTGCCGCCATATTCATTTCGTGATAAACTTATCTAGCTGCTTTGAAGCTAAAAATGTTACGACTATTGATGGTTCGATCTTCGCTTACGTTGAATGAAGCTAAAGCGAAACATGAGTTTACGTTTCGGATTCGTTTGTGGAACTCATTAGCGAGTGGGTGACGTCGTAAAAAAAGGCAAACCAATTTATTTTGAAACTGTGGAGGTGGCAACACAATTCGACCATGCAAGCAGCAATCTCCAAATGAATCACCTTTATTTGCTACTCTTTCGTCGGAGAAATGGAGGGCTCCGCAATTAATACATACAACGTTGAAGGGTCGCAATGATTTGTAATTAACGCTGGCGTAGTTTACGGCATCTTTGTATAGGTTCGTACTGGATTCTGTGCCATAGCTCGTTGCCGTCGAACATTGCAACGGCGTTGTTCTTCTATAATCGCAGATTTCATTGTGCATCATTTTCGTTTGCGATTCGTTGTGATGCTCGTTGTCGCATGTCTTCTAACCGCTGATTTCGTTGTGCATCATTTTCGTTTGCGATTCGTGAAGATCGGTTTCGCTTTTGTTTCAAGTGATGATTACGTTCTTCATCATTTTCGTTTGCGATATGATTCGCAATTATTCGTTGCATTTGGTCCAGGTTGTTGGACAAAAATTTCTTCTAGTCTGACACAAAGTACACAAGTGACAAATAACCCAAAATAATTCGATTTAATTTTAGCAGTCGCTTAATAATTCAAGATACTAATAATAACTTATCGTTTCTCATTGATAGTACTAGCCTATCGATCACTCCGTCTAAAAAATCTTTACGTAATAGTTCACCTCGAAACGTCAATTGGGTTTTAATAGCAGGTAATGGTTCGACCGTTAATACGCATGGCACAAGATTATTGAACGTTAATTTAGGTTTGCGTCGTAATTTGGCGCAGATGTGTTTTAAATACGTTTGGTTTGCTGATTGACATTAAAAAAACGGTTAATTGACTCTGAGAACCACTCTTTCGGTTAGGGCATTTACAATCGATAATTCGATAATTATCCACACCAACTCCATTTAGTTTTGTAGTAAATAATAATTTGTCTGAAATTTTGAAAGAATTTCCGAGCTTAATTTCTGCTCCAAATTATAAAGCAATAATTTATCATTTTGCTTTATGTTGTTATTAATGGCCAGCTACCTTATTCCAAGTCACAAAGATTAAATCCAACTAAGCATAAAGTTGCTTAGATTGAATTTAGACCAATTGTTGAGTTGGTATTGTATTTGTGTGCCCTCTAGCTCATCGATCTCGTTACCATTGTGCATGCTAAGAAAGAAAGTTCTGACCGGCGTCCTTGCGGTGATTGTAACAGGTTAAACTTAATCACAGTGCCCGATCGCTCTCATCTACCGCGCTTGCAAAATGTTTCAATATTAAGAACAATATAATTCAAAAAATTATAATATTTTATAATTGGTTAATACCGCAACTAGCCGTAATGCTAGCACCACTGCATTCACATTGCAATGCATTGCAAGTGCTATCAAGCAATGACAAACATTTTTCATGTGAGTTTTCATGGAAGCCAAAAACGAGTTATGTAATATCAGTTTCTTACCTCATCCAATTGAAGACGCTATATTAACTTTAACAAATCGATGCTTTGAACATTGCTGTAGGAGCGGTACTTCACCAAAAAGGATGGGAACTTTTAGGATTTTATTCCAAAAAGGTTTCCTCACCAGAAATTAAGTATTCCGCTTTTAACAGGAAGTTGTTGGCAGTTGATCAAGCTATAAAACATTTTAGATTTTTTTTAGAAGACTCATGCTTTATCATCAAAAACTGAACGTTCCCCTAGACAAGTAAGACATTTGGATTGCATCAGTCCATTTACCTGTAATATACAATACGTCGCAGGTAATGGAAACTCTGTCGCTGATGCTTTTCCAGAATAAACAAGACACAATTTTATGCCGTAAATAGTAAATTAGTAGATTTTAAAACATTAGCCAATCTTCAGACATTACTTGAGCAACTGAAGACTCTTCGTATAAGCTGGAAAACGTTAAATTACCCCACATCGAAATTTATTGTCAACTTTCCACTGGTATTTATCATCCATATGTATGGTCGAAATCATGCGGTGGTTTGATATCTGATTTATGTTGTAAAATTCCATTTGAAAAATTAATTTACATTTTATGTTGAATTTGCGTAACGTCTAAGAAATTTCGTCATTGAGGTATTGGCGATATTCAAAACATTCGTACCAATCGTGTTCATAATTTGCCCGGGTTAATTTGACTAAACTGGTGAACTAATTTATTGGAAATAAATATTTCGGGTATTTATGAAATAATCCCTTATAATTTGATAGGTATAAATAGTACTATCAGCAGTTAATTTATTTAATGAAAAAAATTAAGGTTAATTAAGACAAGAGCTATATTTATTCGCTGATTTAAATGGTGAAAGCTAATAAAATTAAGAATTCGACCATACGATAAATTTTTTGCATACTAAATAGTATCAATTTTACCATTATTCTTCCGAATTAATAAAGTGTCCAAAAAAGTGAATTCCAATTCAGACAGGTACAGACAACATTAAACCAGCGACGTATTTTTTTTTAAATAAGATATTAGAATCGATAGAGAACGGTGCCAAGTATCACTTCCATTAAAATATTAGCCACTATTGGAGATAAGGGTGAAGCCATGGCAATACCATTTTTCTGTTTGTATATCTAGTAGCTGTTAAACAGGCTAAAATATCCTGATTTTAAACAAAACTTTAGAATCTCTAAAAATTTTATTTTGTGAATGCCACTATGTGACTATTATTAACCACCTAACATTTTAATAATTTCTAAAGCCAAATCAATTTTAATATTAGTGTAGAATGAAATCACATCGATTTGGGACATTCTGTTTTTGATGTGAACATCTTTAGCGGCGGTAAGTCAAACAATTCTTGTAAAAAAGGGAACGGAAAATCCGGTACGAGTGAAATTGCAAGTTATATACGAGAAAAACGAGCACAAAATGCACCGAACTTGCATACTAAATAACTTGAGATAAAAATATAAAATTAGTAGTTGTGTGAACGAGACACATAACCGAGTCAATCAAGATTTTACTTACAAAAAAGAAAAAGGTGTGTCTTTGTTAGTGGGCTGAGATAATAATTGAACAAAAGGAATGGGTACGAAGGGCCGAATTTCAAAGGGCCGAATGTCGAAGGGCCGAATGTGTCGACGGGCCGAATGTGTCGACGGGCCGAATGGGTCAATGGGCCGACATTTTTTTTTTTTTTTTTTTGGTTTTTAGAAATATAATTTTTTAAATTTGTTGTTTTAAGGAATATTTTGTGCAAAACCAACTTAAAATAAGGGACATAGGGAAACTGGGTTGGGTGTGTAATTTTTCATTACAATATATTGCAATTACAAAATGTTGCAATTATTAAACATTGCAATACAAAATCTTACATAACAATTTCCCATACATTTTTTTCTCTATTCTGAGGAAAATAAATTGAAGAGAAATGACATCGGCTTCGGTAACTATCACGGGCACGCGGGAGGTCGCTGTGCTTCTTAATTTTTTTTATTAATTCTTGGTTATGTTTTTGTTTGCTGTCAAAATGTATCCATAAAATTTGCTATAAAAAACAATAACAAAATACTTTGGCTTTGTCACTCTGATGGATTATTATTTTTTGTCTTCTTTCACCTTTAAGTCAGCTCAGTCAATTATTCACTATGGAATTGGGTCATTAAAAAGGAAAATTACAAAAATTATGCATGTAGTGCAAATAACTCAAAAAAACACGCATACTTCAAAAATTAAATATTATATAAAATGTTTGTACAAACCGTACTATTGGATGCAAACACAAAATAAAACCTATCAGTTCTGTAAATATTAGTGTCGTGACCCAGTATATTCTTTACATACTTCGAATTTAAATTGAAGTTTATATCAAAAATAATGCCTGTGAAATACTTCCCAAAATAAAATTCCAGTGTAACTTATTTGCCTAAATGCCATTTTCAGAGATACGATTTTTCAAATCATCATCTTTTAGAAGAAATCCATTATTCAATTTAATTTAAAAGACGAAATTTAAGCAGTTTTTATTAGTCAAAAGGACGTGTCCGATTTCTGTGCGAAATAATTTTTTTGCGATAAATTAATGTTAAACTGTATGCAACCAAATTATCACAGCACCGGTGTGTTATAATTTTGACATGTCCGTAATAATTCTTGTTTCTGTGCCGGTGAAGTAAACAAAATAAGTTTTATATAATTTAATTTTATTTTATTTATATAATACAATAAGTTCCAGCATTTACTAGTATCCAGCATTATATCCAGCATTTTGTGAACAATCTCACAAACTGTGGATCTTAACATGTTCATTGCTGCACCGACAATTCTATAACTAGTCCCACTTGCCAGCTACAGCAAAAATATCATTAGTTCCATTTCCGGTCCCAAACCATGGTTTTTATTGGGCACGAATTTGCTTATAGCGATTATAGTGTTAGACGATATCCTTAAATGCATTCTCGTCACAGGATCATTATAGCTATAAGTATTGAATTAACAATACTCTTTGTTGAGGGAATTGTGTACATTATTGGTCGCTGCAAAGAATGAATTTTGTTAATATTTATAAATACTAGAGAGCAATACCTAACATACATTACAGATAGGAATATTTAAATGTATCATCTGAGGAGTCTAGGAGATCCATTATTAAAGGTCGCGCAAACCCGAAATTAATAGAAACAATACCATATTTGGATCAAATTCTGCCTCTATCATTTTTATGTATGTATACACTTTTAAATAACTCTCTACGTACAATTTGTCGTTTGTTGTATTTTCAAATGTCAATTATATTATGTCAAAATTATTTCAGTATTCGGACAGCAAATGAACTTATTTCAAATATGGAAGAGAAAATTATTTCAATAATGTCAAATTTATCACAAAAAGATTATTTCGCACACAAATCGGACACGTCCTATAGCAAAAATTGTTCTTGGCTCTACATTTTGATTTTATGTAAAATTAAATAAATAACAGGCCCATTGGAACATATTACATACCATCAGTTGCAGCAAATTCAACGTCGAAATCCGTTCAACAAAAATCAAAAGATTGATATTCGAATGTAAAATGTAAGATGTATGTAAAATGCCACATGGTCGTTACTTGGGGTGAGCGATATAATTAACAGGCAATATATATACGGCATGTTGCATTAAATTTCAATGACGAAATTTGTTTAACAAAAATCAAAAGATATTCAACTACAGTTTCTGAGATATCTATTATATCGGCCTCGAACGTAAAGTTTCATATGGTTGATCCTATGAATCAGCGATATGAATAACACACAATACGGCATGTTGCATCAAATTTCAACGTCAAAATCTTTTCAACAAACATCAAAAGATTGATATTCGACTATGGTTTCTGGGATCTCTATTGTATAATATTTTATAAAATGTCATGAATGATTTTAACTGCTAATTGTTTTATTCGTGTTAGATGTTCAAATTTCCAATCCAAGCCCCCTGATTATTCTCGAAATCTACATAGAGCGATAAAAATATTTGTAAATGCTGTCAACTGCTGCTGATTAAAATTTCGAGTGGGAGGTTCTGTTTTCTCTTCTTTCTCATGTACTCGTACGTTGAATTGTTTAGGAATATTCCAAGTTCCCGTTGGTTGAGTTAGACCAAAATTATAACACTCAGCAGCTTGTTGATGCAGCACATTAAATTATGTGCCGCTTCACTGTCATAATCTCGCAAAAAACTTAAAGCCAAGTCCAATTTGAATTTATTCCATAGAACCAAATCATTGATAGGATTCCAGAAAATACAAATGAAGGCAAAAGCTTGCCTCATTTGGTATGACATTTGAAAAACTAATGCTTGATCTAAACATTTCTCTTACTCTTCTTCTGAGTACAACGAATTGCGATGAAACGCTGCTTCCTTAAAGTTTGAATATTCAAAATAATTGACAGTTCAATCGCAAACAAAAACGAATCATTTGCTCTAACTGTGTATTAGTTGCGCTCCTGGACGGCACATGTGATAAGGAGTTTTTGTATACTGAAAATTAATTGTAAGTCTAGTGATACAATTTCGAGCGTCGTATAAGGTTTCATTTTCCTGACCTTCTTCAAAAATTATACTCCGCTGTTAAGGAGGATGAACTCACAGTCTTATTATTGCATACGGTGTGTCTAACGAACATCATATTGCTTCTGTTGCATTCACATATCTACAATCGATGCAATTGGCAATTCCATCATGCCTTTAGCGTTTTTGTTCTTCATTCAAGATATCAACGTTGGTATCAATTACAGTCAGTTCTCATAGAACCAATGATGGACAACCACTTATGTCAATCTTTTGATTTTTGTTGAACAGATTTCCTGTTATTTATATCGTCAACTCGTAGGATTGATCATGTGATATTTTACATACAAGGCCCATGTGATAGAGATTCCAGTATATAGTCGAGTATCAATCGTTTGATATATGCTATGGTTAGTATTGCTCGTGCTTTTGCTGAGTTTCGGTATGCGGGGTTTATAGGAAACAAAAACTATAAAAGTGGTTAACAGATTCCAATACGATTTTCTAAAGATGCGCTCACAGAAGAAGCCGCAAGGAGACATGTTACCGTCTTTCCAGCTGCTATGATTTTATAGTCAAAAAAGTGCCTATGTTAAATCAGTGAGCCAATTTGCTTTGTTCACCGGGTTTGCCGCGAAGATTGCCGTGTATGAATAATGGTGTATTTTAAGGCGTACAGGGCAAGTTTAAATGATTAACTTAACAGAACTTTACTTTGCTCAAGCTCACCAAAACATGGCTATACTGAAAAATTGTCGTTTGTATTTCTCGTTGTCGGTAAAGTTGATCCTCCAAATCCAAAATAGAATAACTTTAAACCAAAAATGTAACATAATTTAATTACTGAGCGAACAGTAGCCGTCTATCTACATGGGTTTCTCAGGCCTGTAAAAGAGGCTGAAATGATTCAATATATATGTAGATACTAATACATAAAGGTTTTCTTATAATTCTTTTGCGAGTTGAGCGTGAATTCGCCCTTTGTTTTGTTTTATAAACTCTTCTAATTCGTTTGAATTTGTACAGTGGTACCTCCGATATTTTGAAGTTTTACAAGTAGGGCTGCTTTTTTGGATCTTATTGCTAACCCGAAGAGTATAAGAAGTAATAAAAAATTTAGCCATTTGGAAAATATTATAAAACATGACTTTCAACAAACATACTACCTTGATCAACAAGTTCTCGGAATAACCACCGTGTGGCGCTCCCCTCGTTCCGATTTGAGTTCTGTTTTTTTGTTAAGTTGGTACATCTGTTGTTGATATTCCCTCTAAATCTTAGCGTCATAGCTTGACATTTGCAAAAGTTACGAAGTCAAGAGTACATCTACTCTTTGTGTGTTGGCGATTTTTCCATTATTTCCTCTCGGCTGCTGAAACGCGTTCCCCGTAATTGTTTTTTAACTCGATTGAACAGAAAGAAGTCACAGGGAGCCAAATCAGGTGAATTCGGTGGTTGTTGGATGGTATTTGTTGCATTTTTCGTCAAAAAATTACGATTAATGATGGCACTGTGCGACGGTGCGTTATCATGGTGCAAAATCCACGAGTTTTCTGCCCACAATTCTGGTCTCTTTCGGCGAATTGCTTCACGCAAACGTCTCATAACGCCCAAATAATACTCTTTGTTTATGGTCTGGCCTTCTGGCAAAAATTCATGATGCACTACACCGTTGTAATCCATGAAAACCGTTTTTGACTGAAAACGACGTGGTTTTTTTTGGTGAACTCCATTCACTTGCCTGATGTCTGGATTGCGTGTCGTACTCATAAACCCACGTCTCATCTCCAGTAATGATCCTTTTGATGAATGTGGGATCGGATTCAGCCTCGCAAATCATGTCTAAAATTGTAAATAATCGCCAACACACACAGAGATAGATGTACTCTTGACTACGTAACATTTGTAAATGTCAAGCTATGACGCTAAGATTTAGAGGGAATATCAACAACAGATGTACCAACTTAACAAAGAAACAGAACTCAAATCGGAACGAGGGGAGCGCCACACAGTGGTTATTCCGAGAACTTGTTGATTAAGGTAGTATCAAGGACGTCTGCATCAGCATCAAAAAATATTTGACATTAAATGGAAAATTGGCCAATTTTACGATGTAGAAGGTATGGTGTTTTTCCGAATCATATTATTAATAATTTGAATTGCCTAACAAATTTGAATATTGCCAATTTAATTTAGACGGACGTTTTCTTCACGAATTTTATGTTACCCCTGGGGGTCAATTCTCGTTCTATGAAAAAACCTAATGAAAAAAAAGTTTTCATTTTGATTCCATCAAGTCTTTTTCATTTATAACATTTCACACAACGACAATAAGCGATTCTCGATGTCCAAATGAAAAAGAATCGTGAGAAAAACGCTGAATAAGTTGTTTCCATAGTAAGCTACACTGTAAACACACATTTTTTCGAGTTTCATGTATATTTCCGCTAGCTGATACAACAATTGGTTTAAATATTAGCTAAATAAATTATAAAGTAGATTTAGTTAATCAGTTTTCGTCATTGCCTGTCAAAATATAAAATAAATTATAAAAATGACCAAATTATTTTTAAAACTTAACTAAATTAATTATTTGGAGGCTTTTCTTAAATAAACGGAATAGCTTTTAATAGAATTACTTATTAGTTAAGTTTAAAGTTAGTCATATTATAGTTTCAATGCACATTTAATGGTAAAAACACAAATTTAGTTTTTATAGAATTTTATTTCCATATTTATGATGTTCTCACCGCCAAAATGGTCGGTGAGAAAGTTTTATTCATATGAAAAGATTTTGACGTCATTTTTTTCCTTCTTAAGGAACATGAATCGGGAATGTGTATTTCTTGGACTGGAAAAACTTTTCATTTTACTTTTCACGGAACGAGAATTGACCCCCTGCTCTCTAATTTAAAGGTTGAAAATATGAAATTTTATGCCATACCATTGAGATTTCAAACGATTTTCTGGATATTGTAAGTTTAAGACCAACATTTAATTTCCCATTTTTTATTAAGGAAGACATTGCGGCATTTATAATTTTAGCCCAATTAGAATCAAATATTCAGAGCATTGCTAGTAAACATCAACAAAATATCGCAAGATTTCAAATTTGTAAAGTTTTTAAAAATTTCTTGTCTCACAAGATTGTCGTTTATCATTGAAGGCAAAACAATTAAAAAATCTAACAATTGAAACAAACAAAATTTAAACACTAACAAAATTAAAACTTTATTTGACGGTAATTACATTGATCGTGAAACCAAATGCAAGCTTACGCTTACCTAAAATGTACTCGGTTACTAAAGTTCACTAGTGATAATCCACTTAGGCTTATTGTGTCTTTCCTTAGCGGCCTATTTTATGTTATCCCTTTATTAACCACAATGAAGTACTTTTTGCCACACTATTTACCCAACCCACACAATTGTGTGACCAAAAAACATGCTTGGTAAAACACCAGAACATTTAAATTCTGTATATAATATCGCCCAATCCACACAACTGTGTATCTCAATTTACAGTAGTTGTGAAGAAAGAAAAAAATTGTAAGAGAATTTATTTGTATTAGTATGATTCGCTAGTACATAATGCACAGCACATTCTGTATATATATAGAATGTAAATTGTGGTATAATCAGTCCAGTCGCCGCGGCCTGATGAGAAGATTAATTTTTTCATAATCATAAGCTCATAAGTTCGAAACTGGATTGAATTCTCTTACAATCTACGGAACATATTAAAATCATATAAATTAAAAAATTCTTATAATAACTGGATGTTTTATTCGGATTAGCTTTCCGAAATTAATCGAATCTTTTCGTGTCGTGTTGTTTGTGCAAAATCGCTTTCGTCTGACGAAATTTGTACTGTTGGATCTTCGTGCAAAATTTCAGTAGACTGAGGTTTGCTAATTTTAGCCGTAAATTCTGAAATAGATCGTTGAGAACCTGCTTTGGAAAGCCCTTTGAATAATTCCTTGTATCGTGCCATACAAGACCTCAGATCTGCTTGGAATTTTCATCCACGTTCATCAACAGGATCATTTATAAAAAAATGAGTTTCCAATTTGTTTGCAATTTGGATGATTTCAAGAATTACATTTGCTGTAAATGCCGGTGGATCCTCCTCATCGCTGCTGACATCTGAGTCAGCTTCTTCTAGAGTTACCCCTAGCAGCTCTTCCTCATTAAGGACTCTGTCCTCGATCAATTCGGTTATATCGGCAATAGCAAAATTATCGAAACCCTCACCGGCAATCGTTTGAGCTAACGTTAATATTTCTGAATTCACATCATCAATGGGAGCTTCAAGTTTAGAAACATTATTTCTCACACAATCTAGCCAAAGAGCCTTCCAGCAGACATTTAATGTAGATGATTTTATTTGAGATAATGCCAAAAAGGAAAGGTTTACACAGTCCAAAATTGGATATTGCTTCCAGGCGTCAATTACCGTCATGTAAGGGTCATTGTCGATTTTTTTTAATATGAATTGAAATGACCGCCTTACATAATAAGTCTTAAACGTAGCGATGATGCCTTGATTTAACGGTTGAATGAGTGACGTAGTATTAGGTGGAAAAAATACGATTTTAACATCGGGATGTTCCAAGTTGGATGACCGGGAGCGTTGTCTATTAAAAGAAGAGTTTTGAAGGGGATACCTTGGTCCTCTAAGTATCGCCTGACATCAGGAACAAAACAATTGTGAAACCAATCAGTAAAAATAGCTGAACTGACCCAGGCTTTTTTATTTGCCATCCAGTGGACTGGCAAAGTATTTAATTTAATACCGTTCATTGCTCTTGGACGAAGCGACTGATAAATAAGTCCCAACGGTTTTAACATTTTGTCACCTGACGCATTGCCGCAAAGCAAATATATCACTCGGTCCTTACATGCCTTAAAACCGCTAGCACTTTTCGTGGTTTTAGCAATGTATGTTCTACTTGGCTTCTTTTTCCAAAATAAACCCGTTTCGTTCGCGTTAAATACTTGATCTGTGTTATATCCGCCCTCTTAAATTATTTTTGCCAGCTCCACAGGCTATTATCTAGCAGCTTCCATATTGCCAGAGGCAATTTCGCCTTTAATTTTGACGTTGTGCAACGCATGCCTTTCTAAAAAACAATGCAACCAGCCATTGCTTGCAGAAAATGTATTTTTCTTTTCATTGGCCGATTGTGCAGATGTTCCGGGTTTAGACCTTTTAATTTGTTCAAACATTTTTAACGTTTTGAGTTTTATGGAATTACTATCCACCATTAACTATATAGAAATATGCATCATCTAAAAGCGACAGGGCCCGAACTAAAAACCACCGCACTGGAAATAAAAAAGCTTTACGAGATTTTGATCACAATGGGAACAATTAAATATTCACAAATAGATTTATATTGGATAAAATTGCTTCCCAAATGAGCAAAAATCGGTTTAGAATATTAATATAATAAAGAAGTGAAGCCCAGGAGTTCAAGTAATACGACGGGCTACACAACATTTCACTTGTGAAATGGAGAGACACAAAATGCGTTACAATAGCTTCTACAATAGCTGGCTAAGCCCCATGGGTAAAGCGAAACGATGGGAGAAAAAGAAACGAAAGTTTATTGAAATCGATTGTCTAAAAGCTTTCGGTGAATACAACAAATACATGAGGGGCGTCGATATTTGCGACCAGTTGTTAAAGTATTATCGTATTTTTCTAAAGACCAGAAAATGGACAGTAAACGTAGCTCAACATTTCATAGATTTGGCTGTGGTAAATTCTTGGAGTGAGTATCGCAGAGATTTCGAAGAATTCAGCCAACTCTACACGGAAAATCAATAAAACCAGTACAATTACTAAACTTCAGGCTAGCAATAGGAAAATCCCTACTCTCTGCAATTGAGGGAAATGAATCGCTTAGCACTTCGGAATTAAGTGCCGACGAAGGAAGTGATCCTCCTTCAAAAGTTATGAAACCGATGCCACTTCCCTTGATAATTTTAAACATATTCCAGTTTGTGAGGACTTAAAAACAGCACGATGTTGCCGACTTGAAACGTGCAGAGGTCGAACAAGGTATAGATGTGAAAAATGTGGAGCTTTTATGCTTGACCAAAGATCGAAACTGTTTCAAAGCCTTTCATGTCAAGGTTTAAATTTAGTTATACTTAGCATTTTTGTGATAGTTTTTAGTTTGTTACAGATTAATTTTACTTTAAAATTTATTTTTTGACCAACTTTTGTGATAACCAGTGATAAATAATGAATTAATTGAAATAAAATGTTCCTTGTATAATAATTTTTTTTTTTATGTTTTTATTAACCATATAAATACATATAGTACTACCATAAAAAAAATTTAATCGGTGAAATTCCAGATGTCGCGTCGATCGCATATAAAATTAATACACAAACTTTGGCCATCGCCTAGATGTTTGTATGGTTAATTGAACATACAACAGAAATTCGAATTGTTCACGTGTAGTTTTATCCTTCTCTAACACTTAGTAACGAATAAACATAATGTTCATAGCCGACTATACATCCTTTTAAATACACATTTTAATTGTGTATTTTTGTTGTACATACTACTCAAACATAATTTTTATTTTATTTTTTAAATACTGAAGGTCATTGCCTAGGTTAGGTTAGGTTGGAGTGGCTGCTTACGCACACTTAGACCGGTGACGGTCCATTGTGATACCACAGGATGTATCCCTTTTTACCCCTATTGGAACCATTTCGAGCTACTTATGTAGCGTAAGACGTCCCGCACTTTAATGTTTTCGAGATCCGAGAGGCAGTCCATCCTGAACTTACCTAAGTGTTTGTGCCTTCTGAGAGCCAATGCTGGGCCTAGATTCCGATCAAGTGACAAATGACAAATGACAATTTTTTGTGATTTTGTACTAAAATTTTAACTGCTATAAAATGACAATATAGTTGTGAGTTCTAAAATGCGATTCTGATGAAGTGACTTTTTCAAAATGTCACAAGAAAAAAAAATGACAAATTAAGCAAAATTGTCATTGATTTGCTTTTCCGTGACAAAAGTCAGTTGCAATTTCAAATAAAATATGTGTGAGTATATTTTGTTAATTTTTAATAATTTATGTTATAAATTTTAATTGTTTATATTTTAATTAAAATATAATAATATTTTATCTATTTGTATATATCGTCGTGTCCAAATAAGAGTATTACATCTGCAAATCATTAATTGTTTGGAGGGGCGTGTCACGTTTTTATTGTTAAATTTGGCTTAATTTTTTTTAAATAAAATTTTTGCCACACTTTGTGGAAAGGATTTAATTAAAAGAAATATTAAGCCGAAATTAGCTTTAACAACTTTAAAGCCTCTTCAAAAAATTAACGATTTGTAGATGTAATACTCTTATTTGGACACGACGATATGTATATAATGTGTATATAGCTGTAATTGAGCGTGAATCGGCCTCTTCATACGCAACAAATGCTCAGAAAGAATTTGTGGTTGGGTTTCTCGAGCATCATCTAGAAACTGCCAAAAATCAGTAATTATTTTGGAATATAAACGTTATAAAACAATTATAAATTTTGTTTATTTCTCACAGATTCAATTCCGTTGATGGCAAGAAAAAAATTAAAAAGGATTGGGAAAAGTTGGCGTTGGAAGCGAATCGGCTGGGGGCTACTAAAAACGCTTCGCAGTGGCGCAAATTTTGGGAAGATTTAAAGTAAGTTCTATGCAGTTACAAAATTAATTAAATTAAAAGTAATGCTTGCTGTTTTCAGAGCTAGAGTTAAAAAAAAATTAACTCTGATTAAGTCACAAATAAATCAAACCGGAGTTAACGATATAACAATACCGGAGCTGTCAGAATTGGAAAGCCGAGTTGTTGGTGTTATAACCCCTGACAATATAGACGGCGATGGAGAGACGGAAGAATTTGGGTTGCGTGTAAGTATTATTTATATGTTTGTATGTATAATGTTTTATTGTTATTATTTAATTTACGTTATATAGAGACCTACAACTGTGTTGGCTGATGTTGTCCCAGCGCTGAGGAGAAAGGAGTCGCAAAATCAGAAGCTAGCAGAAAGGCCCCCGCCTCCTCATGCATCCAAACAACTGGATAAATCAGAAAATAGTTATTTTGAAAATATTATTACGCTGAAAAAAAAAAATTAGAAATATTGGAGCGGATTGCGAAAGCAAAAGAGGAGGATATAGTTATAAAAAAACGTAGATTGGCTATATCCGAAGAGTTTTTAGATATTTATAAATCTAGAAACAGTTTATCAAGTGAGTTGCCATTGGGGGCATAATATTTATATTCCAACTCGGACTCGGATTAATTATTTTACTTTTTAGGTTACTTTTTATAAAATCTAATAAATTAAACCAAATATGTGAATTATATGCAAATAAAACTTTTTAAGAGTTTTTAAATAATTATAAGATGTTGTTCGTATTCGTATTGAGAAATAGGGGCCCAGTCGAGTTATAGAATCAGCGGGAATGAATCAGCCATAAAAAAAAAAATAAAGAATTGATATAAATTAAAGTATCATGGAAAACTAATATTGTTTCCATGCAATTTATTTTTGAAAAATACATTTGAATTCGGATAAGACTCGGACAATTACACTGTATTTATATTTATAAAGTTAAAAGTTAAAAATAATCTCTAATGATATTATTCCTAATTTCCTTCCCTTCCCCATTTTTTCCTCCCCCAATTGTAATGGGATCTATATCTTCTGGCTGCACTTCTGTTTCCAGTTCGTCGTCCATGAAGCGCAAAATATTTTCCTCGGAAGGAAGCGGGAAATCGTTTATAACCAAGAGATTATTTAGAGCGGCACACGCATTTATGATCGCCCCAAACTTTAATGGCGAATACATTAATACTCGTTGCTTGGATAAACAACGGAAACGGCTTTTCAGCACTCCAATTCCTCTTTCGACGGAGCATCGAGTCTTTTTATGTGCAATGTTATAAGACTCTCCATGCTCGTTTTCGGGCTGTAATATCGGTGTCATAAGCCACGGTTGTAGTCCCACTATCACCTAAATAAATTAGAAGCGAATGTTAAATTACGGTTATATATTTTTTTTTCTTGTTGATACATACCCAGAAGGTACTCTCCACTGCGTCCATTACAGAATTCTCGGACCAATTCTTGTTTTATTAAAGAATTGTTCCATATATATGAGTCGTGTGTGGCTCCTCCATACCTCGCATTAATGCTTAATATTTTATAATCACAATCGAATATCTACAAAATAAAATAATAAAATGTTAATAAATAAAATAATAAAATGTTAATAGATGTTATACGAGTACGTACAAGGAAAAACAATTTTAAGGTCATTTACAATTTGTACGTTTTTTGAATGGGAGCTCTTTCGTACAGCATAGTATGCGTGCTCCACCTCGTTCTTCGGTTTCTAAATAAATTAACAGTATTAAAAATAATTAAGAAATTGTTACAAATCATACAACTTACTTTTGTTTTGTTTGATTCCTTTCCTCTTCATTTAGTGGAAACTTGATGAGTTGGTCCGCCAAATGGTTGGTAATAATTGATGTAATTTCAAAAATTCATCTAGATACCGAGGTTTGTGACATGGCAATTAAAAAATCCTGCCCTATCGGTCTTTGATAAGATCCTGTAATAAAATTAAAATTTTATTTAATATATTTCTAGAACATTTTTTAAAGAAATACGAACCATTTGCAAAAAAATTTATTGCAGCAAAAATTCTTGTAATAGGGGAAAGTGCATGGTAGGTGTACCCTTCGTGCATATGTTGGACAAGTTTGCCAGCAATTATTCGCATCACGGATTTGTGCAGCTGAATTATTCGTAAAAATTGAGCTTCTGTCATACAGTTAAACGGGTCGCTCACATCTCTCAAATTATGCTTAATTTTTGCCATCCTTCTGAAATTAAATTAATAATGAAATTTTTAAATTTGAATTGGTCAAAATAAATAATCGAAGATCAATAACAAAAATATTTAAGTTTTTTAATATAAAACAGAATCAAATTATGTATATACATATGTATGTATACAGAAAATGTAGTATGCTAGAGTTTTTGTATATAATTTTATCTATAAAACACACAAAATACATAGTGTACAATGGTATTTACTTTCTTTGAATTCGTCTTAACCTTCTGTTTAATATGTATACATCCATTTAAAAAAAAAAAAATTTATCAAAGTTTGTAATTAGCCAATTTTTTTAATTATTAATTAATGAAATTTTATATTTTTGTAAATAAACAACCCAAGCACTTGTGAAAAATGAGAAATGTCATTAAAATTAACCTTAAAATATAACTGCGGTAAACTAGAAATGCAACTGCTGTAAACTACTGTAAAATGTCATAACTCATTTCATCAGAATCGCAAATTTTCCGTGACAATATTTTGTACTAATAACAAAATGTCACGAAAAATTGTCATTTCATCAGAATCTACCCCCAGGACACGAGCAAAGGAAGTGGACCAACGTCTCTTCCTCCTCTTCGTCCAAGCAGCTTCTGCAGAAGTCATTAGCCTCCAGACCCAGCCTTCTTGCATGTTCTCCAAAAAGGCAGTGTCCCGTGAGAATTCCTACGACCGTTCTTAATTCACGTCTGCGTAAGGATATTAATGCCCTAGTGCGCCCCAAGTCCAGCTTTGGCCAAACTTGTCTTGCAACTCTACAGGTGAGGGTGTTAGACCACCTTTCCCCCGCTGAGGATAGCGCCTGCTTCCCAAGTGCTTGTCTCAGCGCTGTGATAGGCCTCCCCAGACTTGCCCTTTCCGGTTGCAGCTGGTGAGTCGTACCATGCCTAGCAAGTTCATCTGCCCTGCAGTTCCCCATGACACCCGAATGACCTGGGACCCAGACTACCTGGATGTTAAAATGCTCACCCATCTCATTTAGAGATGAGTGGCAACTCAACGCCACCCGTGACGCCAAAGACACCGATTCTAACGACCGGATCGCCGCTTGACTGTCCACATAGATTGTGATATCGTCTGAGGATAACACTTTATGCTTCAACTTCAATGCTTCAAATATTTCCCGTGAATAAACTTCGTGAAAAGTTTGTCAAGAATATTTTCTTCGCAACCCATATTTGAGATATTTTTTTAAAATGTATTTAATATGTTTTCGATGAATTCTTCGAATTCGACGGAGGACACAAATTTCCATATGCAGCTGATTTCGTATTTTCAGTTACATGGGTCTTTATTTTTAAAGAGCGTAATTTTCTCGTTCTTAATTATTTATATATATTGTATATGTATATAACCGCAAATATTGAGCAATTGTCACAATTAAACTGTTTAGTAACTTTGTTACTGAAAAACCCTGTTAAATATACTAGAAAGCAGATCTATACATTGTCAACTTGCAGTACTAATAATAATTTAACATCTAGGAACAAAACATATGTTAGCTTCCTTTAGCTGTTGCATACATTTTTTTGTACCTTTTCTTGTATTATATTTCTTATATAACTATTTAAATTAATTTAAGTTTTTCAAAAATATCGGGGCAAATGTGCTTACGAGTGAGGTCATGTAAAACTCTCACTGATCCATGCTCCATTGAATAAAGTGTTTGTAGTATCTGCCACAATATTGTCTTTTCGCAGTCGTTGGTTAATATGTTATCAGAATATAAACAATTCTGAACACTTTTAAAAAGGTGAGGAATGTCGTAAAAACAAAATATTTTTCGTGGACCAAACCTCGCCCATGGCTCCCTAAACTTGAAAATGCTTTTCTGTTTGTACAACCTTGACCATATTTGATACCAACTATTTGCAAACCGGTTTTGTGAACTTTGTTGAAAACTGTTTCTGTTCCGTTGGTCGCCTTTTGGTGAACCCATGTAATAACCGACTACTTGTTTCAAATTGCGGTTGAGTGCACGTAGCATAAATACAAATGCTTTGTCGGAAATCAAATTGCCCCTTCCAAGTTCACCAAGGTCCTGGTATCCATGGATTAGGTCATCTGCTGTATTATATTCCAATTCTTTTTTTATTGACATTTTATCCATCACAGTATGCAACGTTGGTCTATTTCAATCATGCTGTCACATTTTTTTTTTAAACGACTAATTATATTCTTGGATACTCCACTTTCAAATCTTGTTAGCGTATGCCAACGCAAAATAGTCGATATTCCTAAGTATAAAAAAATATATGACTGAGTATTAATTATACTATAATTTGGTTTTCATTTTAATATAACGTATGGTTACTGTAGTAGGTTGCGAAACGGCAGATTTTTCATAACTAGATAAGAAATGAAGCATATATACAGTGTAATACCACAATAAAACCTTTAAAAGTAAAATTTAAATTGATGAAATTCATGAATTGAATATAAATAAAATCGCATGAAATAAAAATCTTTGCACTTACCGCATCAACAATTTATTTATTTTTTTTTTATTTATTTCTTACATTTGGACACAAAATCGCTCATTCTTAATTTTTCTTAATTGACAGATCTAATTTAACGAAGCTTCGTTGAATTTCTTAAGTGACGTCAATTTTTCGCTAGGCGAGAATACAGAAATGCTATCTACCGCATTTTTAAGTTTTGTTAATTCTTAATTAGTTTATAATCTTTCGCTGGTTACCACTTAATAAACTTAAAAATTAAGAATTAACAAAACTTAAAAATGGGGTAGATAGCATTTCTGTATTCTCGCCCAGCGAAAAATTAACGTCACTTAACAAATTTAACGAAGCTTCGTAATTTTGCATCCAAACTTAAGAAATATGTAAATGGCTTTTTAGTTTTATTTATTTATTTAAATTTTATTTATCTAGGCTTAACGGAGGTATCAATTTATTTGTTAATTTGAAAAAAATTGTCTAGTGTATTTTTTCCTAAAAGGTAAAAAATGTCAACATTTTGTGATTGGCGAATTATGTAGCCCCATTTTGCTTTGCACATAAATAATAACAATTTGTAGTTTAATAGTTTTTTATTTTATGCCACAGTATAATAGTTTAAAATATTCAAGTTTATTTTATTAGAAGTAAAGAAAGTTTGGTTTGAAAACAAATATCGAAAAATAATGGTTCCACTAAAATTCTTAAGATTATAATTTTTTGTCGTGACGTTTTTGTCAAGTTCTTTTGCTTTGAAATTACCAAGTTACCGTTGGTAGATTTCAAGTATGCGGCATTAAGGCAAAAATTGAACATTGTTCAATTTTGTACACAGAACGTTTTTGTGCCTTTCACGCAAAATTACATGATCTTAAAAAAGTAACAGCTATTTCAACAAATCAGCATGGAAACACGTTGCACGTATCACTGCCTTATTTCACAACTGGTGATGAAATATTCACCAGTTTGTGTCTACTTGATTTAAAAAAAAAAAAAAAAAAAAAATTAAATTAATTTGGAATTTTACGACTTTAAGACTTTTTTGCCAAAATTCAATAATTTACTGTTTGTTTTACAAAAATTAGAAAAAATCTTTGTAACGAAACGTTATGAATAATCATTTTGTGTAACTTGTGTGATTTTCGAAATAAGCGAAGCGAGCAATATCCCACTCGTTACACAAAATGAAGTATTTCCTATCTGGTTGCACATCTATTTAAATAAAAATAAAAAATTAATTTTAAATTAATAAAATAAAATAGCTACTTATGTGAAATATTACAAATCATATTTTTAAAATTTACTATACAAATCCTTATTCCTAAAAAAGCAGGTGATTTAAAATAAAATCCTAGAAATTACTTTTGCTCTGTTTGTGTCCATGTCGAATTTTTTTTGTGGAATATTTGTTTAAACACAAACGTTTTCACTTCTGGCCGATCTTCAAGTAAGTTGCTAATAAAATCTTTTACCACAATATCCACGGATGCGAACTTCTTTTTAGGCGGAGTGTTTAAAAGGAACCTCGAAATTTTTTTCAGTTGCTCATTTTCTTGATTGGTTTTGGTCCTCCTTCGGTGATGTGGACTGAGGAACAGAGAGGGCGATATAGGACACGCTAAAGGAACTTGTGGAATATCATAATTCCTTAGATACGTTTTTGGGGGCCCTGCTTCATATTTTAATTTGAGTGGTGGCGAGTCGGCCCTACTCAGAGTACTGGCTCAACCTCAGAATACTCTGTGTTAAAAGTAATGGTTGGCGGCAAATGTTTTTTTGAAATAGGAGCTTTGGTAGTTGTATAAAGTTTTAGATTTATTAATCTTTGACAAGCAACGTCGATGTAATTGTCTTTACATTTACAAACAAAACTATTAAATATTTTATTATGCGCCGTTCTTTTCAAAACTTTTGTATACGCAGTTATGGGTATACAAAAGTTTTGAAAAGTTTTGCGCCGCAACCAATTTACTACAGCTTATTGTCAACTTTAATTATATATGTACTAACTTATTAATTTATAAATGTTTGTAACATTACATTATGTATTAGTATTTTTGTAATTAGTCTAGTTTTCTTTTTTTGTTGTTTATTATTAAGTCAGTCTTAACTCATGTGCGATTAACGAATGTTACAATTGTTACAATTTAAATAAATAAAATTAAATAAATAAAATTTAAATACAATTTAAATAAAACAAACAGTTAAACTAAAATTAATCTTAACTTACAACCTTAGTAAGGGTTCGTTTTGTGTACAAAGGATTACCCTTTCGTTTATTTTTTGGACAACCTCATCGCTTGTTCATGGTCCTTCGAGCCGGATAGCGTATTACTATCATTTCATGTGTGATTAATTATACAGTGCAGTAAATTAAACCCAGTTAATTACTATTAAACAATAATTGTCGTGATATTACTAGTGCCGCTACGTTTAGAACCGTAAACGTATAACATAAACAATTTAGTAGCTCGTGAATCGTAAACATTAATCAATAATTCAAATTACATCAAACCAAGGCTAAAGCAGTGCGACAACTTAGCTGGTGGATTCAAGGGTGATTGGCATAAGTTTATAAGGAAATCATTCCGGCCGCTTGCACAAACGATAAGTAGAACAAGTTGCTTAATAAATATTTAAGGATGGCTGAGTCAATTATATTATCTAGAGGAAATATACTCGCGTCCGTTACAAAAATGCAAACCTGGGTTAATAAAATCACCAACGCAACAACAATTGAAGCCTTAGAAGTACGTATGCAAAGGCTTGATGAATATTGCAAGGATTTTAGAACGTTGGAAAACAATTTGTTTGCCTTTCCCGGTCAAGTGTCTAAATATGATGAATTCGAAGAAAAATATTTTGATTTGCGTGAAAACTTAATGCGAAGTATACGTGCCAAACAAGCTAGTTCAAGTACAGTCCCTTCTGGGAGCACAGCTGCCTCACAACCTATACTGTCGGAGTTGCTCGAACAGCAAAGAACCTTCTTTGAAACGCTAAATACTACAACGACCCAACTGGCTGATCGGTCTATCATAAATCAAGATCAAATTAAATTGCCTAGGGTGGAATTTGCGAAATTTGATGGGGACTACAAAAATTGGCCGGCCTTTGAAGACTCATTTGTATCATCCATTCATAGTAATCAAACACTCTCTGATATCTCTAAATTTAAACTACTTAAAACTGTTTTGACTGAGGGTCCGGCATCGTTAATCAAAAATCTCACCGAAACGGAAGCAAATTACAGCGAAGCATGGAGGAAACTGAAAACTCGTTACGACAAGAAACGGAAAATCTTAAACTCATACATTACTACGTTTCTCGATGTATCACCGGCGATGACAGGTAGAGCTACTGATATTCGCTCACTATGTGACAAATGTGATGAAATTGTTATCGGAATCCGAACAATGGGCCAGGAAGCAGAGTATCGAGATGCATGGTTGATACAAATTATGCTGCGCAAGTTGGATACTGAAACCAAACAATTGTGGTCAAAGGAAACAACCAACAATAATTTCCCAAAGCTAGAAGAATTTTTTAATTTTTTGAATATCAGATGTGACGGATTGGATGATGGAGTTACTTATGATCATGAACCACGGATTCGAATTCCTTCACATCAAAATCAATTTTCGAGGGAAAAACCATTTTTTAAGGCAATGCTGTTAAATTCGAACCGTTTAATATGTCCGTGCTGCAATTTCAATCATAACCTGTTTCGTTGTATGAAATTTCGAAGCTTCGACATTAAACTCAGAAGAAATTTGGTTAATTAATGTGGCGCATGTTACAACTGTCTTCGTATGAATCATGCTGTAGAACAATGTGCTGATTTATCAAATTGTCGAATTTGCAATAGACGGCATAATACTTTGCTTCATCACCCTGATTCAATTAAGTCAGCTGATCAAATTAATAATTCACAACCAAGCCAAACTGCTAGTCATCCTTCATCTTTCTCACATCCAATGACATCAGCACCAATCATCCAACAAGAACATCAATCTGAACCACTAAACGTCAACAATGATTCAAGATCTGAAGGGTCGTATATACCTCATATTCAAAATATGGTCACAACAACGGTCAAGTCGCTTTCTATTAATAAAAATGCACCTATTGTTCCGAATCCACAAGTCGCTTTGCTGCCAACCGCTCTAATATATATTCAGGATTCTAACGGAATTAAAAATCTCGCGAATGCATTACTGGACTCAGGATCCCAGTGTACATTCATATCGGAACAATTGGTTCAGCGTTTGCGACTGAGACGATCACATTCATCATCAATCACTATTCACGGCCTAGCTGACAAACGTGCTGCTACGACTAGAGGTTTAGTTAATATACATATATCTTCAAGGATTTTACCATCAATTAATCTGAATATCACTGCACACATCGTTCCACGATTGCTGACAATCCATCCAGTGGATCTCAATGAGTCTATTACAAGCCACGTGCAATCCCTAGAACTGGCTGATCCAAATTATGGCTTTACACGAGAAATTGACGTTTTGTTTGGAGCTGACGTGTTCTTTGATTTATTTAAACCAGACAAACTAATTTTTGAGGGACACACGTATGCACAATCAACGATTTTCGGATGGATTATCCTAGCACCTCAACTAAGGGGTCATTCAACATCGTCGTTTTCCATAACTGTCACGCCAAATGATTTAAACAAATCTCTTCAGCGTTTTTGGGAACTTGAGGAGCCTCCAAATTTTACAAGCGCCACTCCTGACGACCAATTATGTGAATCCCATTTCATCAAGACGGTTAAACGAAACGAATTCGGACGGTATATCGTACGACTTCCATTTATCACCCCACGCAATAAAATTGGACATTCGAGGTCCGCTGCCATTCGTCGATTATTAACTATGGAACGTCGTTTTGAGAAAAACACTCAACTGGCAACCGATTACAAAACTTTCATGAATGAGTATAGTTCAATGGGTCATATGGAAAGAGTTCCGAATCACGAAGTGGCAAAAAATGATGATCAAGTTTTCTATCTCCCACATCACGCCGTAACAAAATTAGATAGTTCAACCACTAAACTTCGGGTCGTGTTTGATGGATCTTGTAAATCATCATTGGGTATATCACTAAATGATATTGTACTCACAGGACCCACTTTACAAGATGATTTAGTGACCATCATAAGTCGGTTTCGTCTGCATCGTGTGGTTTTTTCTGCAGATGTCGAAAAAATGTATAGGCAAGTGCTTGTGCTATCGCCTGATAATGACTTCCAAAGAATAGTGTGGAGAGACAATCCTACCGAGAAAATAGAGACATACCGATTAAACACCGTGACGTATGGGACCTCATGCGCGCCTTTTTTGGCTGTCAGGACTCTTAAAAAAATTGCCGAGGATAACGAACATGACCATCCGAACGTAGCTTCCATCATTAAGCGTGACTTCTACATTGATGATTTACTTTCTGGATGTGATAATGGTGATATCGCTGCTAAATTATTCACGGAGCTATGTCAGGTCATGGAGGGAGCTGGTTTCCTACTTCGAAAATGGAAATCCAATTCTTTCGATTTCTTATCAATAATTCCTGATAAGCTTAAGGAACCTGCAATGTTAACTTTTGGAAATGATAGTGTTACCATCAAGACCTTAGGAATTCAATGGAATCCTGTGCGAGACGTATTCTCATATGCGTTTAAGATACTACCAAGCATATTCCTTTCTAAGCGAAACTTACTGTCCGAAATCTCCAAAATCTACGATCCTTTAGGCTGGGTGTCTCCAACGACTATCTCCATGAAAATTATTTTCCAACAATTATGGAGCCGGAGGATCGGTTGGGATGATGAAGTTCCCGGCGACATTAGTCAGAAATGGAATACCATAAAATTAAATTTGCCAAATCTTGAGGCCATCGAAATTCCACGGCATTTCTTCGTTTCATCGAACACGAAATCAACACAGATCCATGCGTTCTGTGATGCTTCGGAGGTAGCATATGCGGCTGCTGTTTATCTACGTAGCGAAAATTCAACAGGATGTATCAAAACGTCGCTAATCATCGCCAAGACCCGAGTTGCACCTATTAAGCAAATCTCAATTCCACGGCTAGAGTTGTGTGGAGCACATATCTTAGTGAAACTAGTCAAATTTTCATTGGGTATTTTTCAACATCGGCATTGTGAAGTATTTGCATGGACTGACTCAAAGGTGGTCCTAGCCTGGCTTTCTGACCACCCACGTAGATGGAACACGTTCATTGGGAACAGAACTTTGGAAATCATGGAAACAGTTCCTCGAAATCGTTGGAATTATGTACCGTTAAGGGAAAACCCTTGCGATATTGCATCAAGGGGCATTAGTCCAGAATTACTTCCAAATCTTGAATTATGGTGGTGTGGCCCGAAGTGGCTGATGTATGAAGAGAATTACTGGCCATCTAGCAATCAACAACAGTTTGAAACAATGTGCGAAGAACGTCGAAAGACCCCAATCATCATGACACTTCAAATCGAATCCAACGAAATTATTTCATATTTTTTATGCAAGTTCTCATCATTTAAAAGGGTAAAAAGGATAGTCGCATACCTTCTCCGATTTTTGTATCCGAAGTTGCATTTAATTGACTTAATTCGCAAGGCCGAAACATTTATATATAAGGAAGTTCAACGCGAATCATTTAGTGATTATACTAATCTGCTCATTGCTGGAGAACCTCTCACTCGTAATAGCCAACTATCATCATTATCACCGTTTATTGATAATAATGGTTTATTGCGTGTAGGAGGACGACTCTCGAATCTTGATTGCGAATTTGATATGAAACATCCAGTGATATTACCAAAGGATCATAGACTCACGTGGATGATAATTTATGAAACGCACATACTCAATCTGCATTCTGGACCATCATTGTTGGCCAGCCTCCTTAAACAAAAGGTTTGGATCTTAAATGGCCGTAGCTTAATACGACAGTTTTGTCAAAGGTGTGTTAGTTGCGTGAGACAGAAACAAAAAATTACCACTCAACTCATGGGAAACTTGCCGAGGCAACGTCTAACGGTTTGTCGTCCGTTCACAACCACTGGAGTTGATTATGCAGGTCCCATTCTCATTAGAACTAAGCATGGTCGAGGAAGAGTTCCCTTGACTAAGGGATATATTGCTCTGGTTATATGCTTTGCCACCAAGGCAGTACATATAGAATTGGTGTCGGATACGACCACTAACGCATTCATCGCCGCGTTACGCCGTTTTATTAGCCGTAGAGGGATTCCAGCCGAATTAATTAGCGACAACGGCACTAATTTTGTTGGTGCCAAACGAGAACTTCGAGAACTTCACGATCAATTCCTTAACCATAAAACAAACAAATTAATATCCGATTTCTTTTCTCAGGCGATGATCAAATTTTCGTTTAATCCAGCCAGTGCACCACATTTTGGCGGACTTTGGGAGTCCAACATAAAATCGATCAAATACCACTTGAATCGAGTGACAAGAGATACTAAAATGACGTTTGAGGAAATGGCTACTCTACTTTGCCAAATTGAAGCTTTACTCAACTCTCGACCGCTGTGTCCGATGAATGCCGACCCTGATAATATATTGGCCCTTACTCCAGGACATTTTTTAATAGGAGCACCTCCAACTTGTATCCCTGAGCCTGACCTACACAATTTTCCAACGTCACGATTAACCAGATGGCAGAATATTCAACAACGAGTTCAAGGCTTTTGGAGAAAATGGTCTATTGAATATCTGCATACTTTGCAACAACGACCAAAGTGGAAGAAACCATAACAAATCTTACTATTGGAGACGTCGTTCTTGTAAAGGAGGATAACTTACCGCCAGCGCAGTGGTTATTAGGAATCATCGTCCATCTACATCCTGGATCTGATGGACTAGTCCGCGTGGCTACTCTTAAAACGATTAAGGGTGAAATGAAACGACCCGTAGTTAAATTATGCCGACTTCCATTAAATGAGGAGGAATCCCAAGAAGTTAACCTCGCTAGAATCAAGGTTAAGTAGAAACTTAACGGAGGGAGAATGGTTGCGCCGCAACCAATTTACTACAGCTTATTGTCCACTTTATTTATATATATGTACTAACTTATTAATTTATAAATGTTTGTAACATTACATTATGTATTAGTATTTTTGTAATTAGTCTAGTTTTCTTTTTTTGTTGTTTATTATTAAGTCAGTCTTAACTCGTGTGCGATTAACGAATGTTACAATTGTTACAATTTAAATAAATAAAATTAAATCAATAAAATTTAAATACAATTTAAATAAAACAAACAGTTAAACTAAAATTAATCTTAACTTACAACCTTAGTAAGGGTTCGTTTTGTGTACAAAGGGTTACCCTTTCGTTTATTTTTTGGACAACCTCATCGCTTGTTCACGTTCCCTATGATACATTTTGACAGATCCATGTGAAATATTTTACTAGTGAATGTGATTTGAATATTTTATTAGCAACAGCAATCAACAAGAGCGAGAACATATAATTTTTTACAATATTAAATACAATATAATTTGGGTATTAACAATAATATAATTTGATATTAACAGCTCCCACCATTCTATGTCTTGTCCCACTTGCAAGCCACAAAAAGCCATGAGTTGTAACTAACGTTGCCATCCATGCGTTTTGCGTGGTAAAAAATCTGTGATTTCGTGAAACGAATCCCCAGAAATCCTTACGTATTTATTCGTTTCCTCATCATTACAGGATAATATTTCACCAATAATCGGGTTGTGGAACCGCGGAGTATAATGTAGTCGTATTTTTTATTATTATTTTCAATTTGATTTTATTAAAAAAAATAGGCGAGAAAATTATCACGTACAAATTAGGCTGTGTTTCAATCGGATAAAAAGTTACATTTGTTAACTGTGGTGAAAAATATTAAATTTTCCTTACTTTTTAATCGCTTTTGTGTTTTAAATGGAACTGGTTAAAATTGTAACGTGTACGTTTTTTATTTTTATTTTGCGTAGAGAAAAGTAAAATACAAGCTAGAAATTTTTAACTGGACCGTGAATAAATTGTCAAAAATTTAACTTTTTAACTTTTTATGCGGATTTTTATTCGTTTGAAACACAGCCTTATTATTAAATTCGGGCAGTTAAAATAAAAAATGTCTGCGAAGGGGAAAATTTCTCAAGTAAATGTCACAAATTATTATTTATTACGGTATTATCACAGTATTCGGGCACGGCCTAGGTAAGAATATTAAAACAATACTAGATATTTTTGATTTTGATTTTTAGTTTTACTTTTTATACCAATACTGAAAGCTAAGTAGGTCAAAACCTGGGCCCTATTCTCGATTTCCACATCCATTTTCCACATGTGGACATCTGTCAAAATTCATATAAATTGAATTTTTTTGGTACTAAGGGAATATTTCCGAATGGGTATAAGCAGGTGGAAGAAATTCTCCAAAAAGAAAAATATTCATGCCCCATGTGTTTTATATACGAACTAAAATTTCAGAACGTTTTGATAAATTTTGACAGATGTCCGCATGTAGAAAATTGTAACGCAACAGCTCTGACGTCTCAGCTGTTGGTTAACAGAAATTTATCAACTTAGAGGCTTTGGTTCGCGGCTATCACTGGCAGGCTAGAGCTCAGCGGTTAGGGTGGGTGTTGATACCAAAGCTTAAGTCGATCTAGATTTGCCGCGACTGTAACAAAACATTTTCTTCTTTGTCATGGAAATAAGATATTTAAAGAAAAATAAATTTAACTGAAACAGCGGACAGGCGATTTATTTATCGCCTGTCCGCTGTTTCAGTTAAATTTATTTTTACCCACCTCGATCATCCAATTACACTACACTGCCATGTCAATCTCCTCCATATGCACACAAAAATAATTATCTCATCCTGAAAGTCGATAGATCACTATTCATAAAACCACAACAGTTGCATTAACAAAATTTGAAATTTTAATTTCATGAGCAATATAACACTAACGCTAATCACAACAACTACAATGTGTAAAATACAGTTGATACTATTAACAAAATTTTATAACTTAACTACGGGTTAGTATATGTTTAAATCTAAATAAATTTGATATTTATGAAACACTACAATTCCTAATTTTAACTACGCGAATTTATCGAATTTAATTAAATTAAAGGTAAAATACCTGCACATTAAAATTGTAGTTAATATTACGAAATGTAGCAAAAAAAACATAATAACTAATAATAATTATAGAAAAAAAATAAATAAACAATTGAAAAATATAAACAAAATTTCTTAGCTTTAATTATTCGCCATCTTTACACCATCACTGGATTATCCATAATATCGTTGATTATTTACCAACTGAACGGTTTGTGTTACAGTATATCTGATTTGTGCATTACACCAATATTTAATAACCGGAGTTGACCGTTGTCGTTTTATAATTTATAGTTTGATTTTTCTTTTCTTTTAAATTTATTATATTGTTTTATTATATCTCACTGAGTCTATTAATAATTGAATTTTGACTTATTAAATGTTTGTAGTCTCGTTATCTACTCGTTTTATACACTCACGGTAACTCCCAATACATTATTTTTATTTTTACTATAGCGTTTCACATCACTACGGTTACACACACGGTAACTCAAACCACACCCAAACTTTTATGCCCCTTGTCTTAATATATAACTGACAACACTAACGGTACCTCACCACATGCCACGTTCACAATGGTTTTAGTTCTTTCAACTTTAAATATATCTTGATATACAGATATATATATATATATATATATATATAGATGGCTTTATAATGTACTTATTCTCGGCGAGTTAAGATAAATAATTGCACTATTTAGCTCGTATCGTAACATATAAATTGTAAGTAGTATTACACTGCACACTGGCCACATATAGGATTTTGTTATAATTACTTAACTATCAATATATAAGCCTTAATCATACACAACTTTAATTGATCTTGTCGCACTCATTAATTCACAATCTCATTTAAATTTTGCTGAGTTCAAAAATATAACTTCCACCGTTAAACTATTGGATATCCGCTATGGTTTACGATATTTCGACATAGGGATCCATTTACACGAGAAAAAAAAACTATGCAAAAATTGTAAGCCCTTTTGCTTTTTGTCAATACAACAACTTTTATGCGTTTGAGTTATTTTATTATGACGCTATAGCCATTTCACAACAATTAAAAAAAAATCGATCGACTCACTCACTACCACTTAAAAATTCATCTCATCTATATCACATTCAGATTTTCACAGTCCCGATTCTGTGTAAAACCCATCTATATATAGAGTTAACCCCACCATTTGATGACCGGAAATTTACGAACAGTTGTACTACGAATAAAACTGGATTGGAACAAATACCGATACGCTAGACTATAGGGATATTATCATGATAGAGATATGAAAGATAAATCAATCCATAATTAAAAGGACTGATGTTATAATTTGATCAAACAAAACATGTGACGTAACCACGTTACAAAATGGATGTGGAATTCGAGAATAAGGCCCCCGCACAAGTTTTTTTACAAACCGTCTATAAAAACTAGTTTTCACATCAAATGTTTTTCTCTTTCCATCATAAGGGAAATAAATGCTTTGGTCCCTTGTTCTCTCTAAAGATGAACTAACACGAAAAATCTAACATCAGCTGATTTTGTTTACAAATATTATTTATACTGTATATGCTGCGAGTCGAGTCGAGTTTAATCCTAGTTTAACTCTCACTATATACGGAGTTGAGTTAAACTCGACTCGACCTAATAATTTGTAAAGTCGAGTTAAACTCTACTCTAAAAATGCACTATATACGCATAGAGTAGATTTGAAAAGACAACAACAAAATTAAAGAAAAATTCGTGCACCAATATTAAAAAATATTCGTTTTAATTTTTTCAATTAAATTTGTTATTTTATTTTAAATATCTTATTTATTAAGATTTTAGTTAATTAATTTTAATAATAAATTTTTGTTTTGGTATTGAGTTTTTTATTTTTTCGAAAAAATGACTCCAACATTTCGGTGGTCTATCCCGTAATTTTCATGGAGTTTGATTGAAAATTGCAATTTTTTAGACATAATATCGCTGGAAAAATTACAATAACATATATGGCGATCTGAAATGATATTTTGTTCCATTTTTTTTTAACTCGGTTTCAATCCTATTTGAACTCTGCATATGTTTAACTCTGCAGTATATAGAGTTGGTTAGAAAATAACTCGACTCCGTATATAGTGAGAGTTAAACTCGGATTAAACTCGACTCGACTCGCAGCATATACAGTATAATTGTGTAGAGTTGATATTCATGGTTTTATTAGGATTTTTCGTACAAATAGAAATTAAAAGAAAGAAAACAAAATTATGTTTTGCATATCGTATTTATGGGGAATTTGATACTGTATATATTTAATCAAATAGCACTGCCAAGAATTTTCATCAACTTAAAATTTATCATCAATGCCTAGATAAAAATTGCGAAAACATTAAAATGATTTTTTATAAATAATCCTAGTGTTCAATCGGGCAAAAATGATAAAAAATATCATGATATTTTTTATCACTTTTGGCAATAAACGCACTAATTTATCACACAAAAAAATCAACTTTTTTCTTGTTTCCAGCTGTCAATTTTGAATTTATTTTGTTTATGATATTTTCGGTACTTTAATTAAATTAAATTTGCTTTTTTAAGGTATTCATATGGTATTTACACAGTCACCTATTTATTTAAACATAAATGATAATTTATATTTCGAAGTTTTGTCTGAGAACACAATCACATCAAAACTCAAACTAAAATTATTTGTGTCTCCAATATTTGGATAAAAACCAAATAGTTTCAATATCAAAATAATTTATAAACAAAAAATAATTAAAAAATATATAGATTTAATTAAAAACCTGACGACAAAACGAGTTTATTGAATTTTACAAAGCGATTTAAAACAAAACGTAACATTTAAAATCAATTTATCATTTTTTTATCAATTTTGGTTGTTCAATCGGGTTTGACGTACAGTATTACAAAATGAAGTTAGGGTGGGATAAAATATCATGATATTTTTTAGCATTTTTGCCCGATTGAACACGTCCAATATGGTTTTAGTGTTGGTTGAACCGAAACGAAATAAACAAATTCTATGGATATGTCTATATTTTACACACTTAACTATTCAATGAACGGTTAGAAAAATATGATGACATTTGGGCGTATTAATTCGAACATATATTTGGGCGGATTTATATACAAAAATATTTTCAAAAATCGAAAACGATATCAGTATCTCCATCTAACACTTCACCGATGAAGTTTGCATGGAAGTACTATATTTATACTATGCCAATACCCACAATTGTGTTGGTGCTGTATCTTGTAAGTTTTAGCAAATATTGCCGTAAATTCTTTTGTTATATAATTCAAGGCCTATGGTTGACTACATATCACATTTTTATTATAAAAATCCAGGAAAATTTTTCTAATAATTTCTGATCATTGCTACTCCATTAACACAATTGTGTAGATTGGTCATTTTCTTATACGATTGACATTATCGCTGTTGCATTACGAATATATACACACAATTGTGTATGGTTGTGTTTAACATAAGCAAAGTGAATTTTCAAAATTAGTTTATATTGATACCCACATAATTGTTAATTAGGGTTAATAAAGGAATTTATGTGTAAGAGATGTACGGTGGGCCGCGGTTCGTCTAAGAGATAGGCCGAAGCCTGTCTGCTTGGCCGAACGAATTAAACAATTGTCTTTTCAATATCAAAGAAGGAGTCTAAACACACTCGGTCACCCGGTCATGTGATCTTTTTTCGTGGATCGAACTATTTGAAAGAACATCATTGAGGCGAATTAAAGATACAATGAAATATCTGGATTCTGAAGAATTTGGAGTTACCGATACCGAAATAAACAGTTTCATCAGAACACCCCTTTTCAACACCTACAAGGCTAAATATCAGAATCTGAATAAGGTATTTCGAAGTTTTCCCATTTCCATAAAAATGTTCAATCAAATACCTACAATTCTGTACAAAAAGTGATCGAATGTAGGGAGTACAGGTATGCGATTTGGAAAATATTAAAAGAAAATTTCTTTTCACAAAATCATTCACCATAAAGGGTAAAATAATATAACACATAAAAATCCTGGGACATTATATATAGCACTGTATGTATGTACATAACATATATGTATATACGTAGAGAGAGAATTATACATATTACGATAATAAAAAGAAAAATAAACAGCGATGCTAATTAAACTCACACAAAGAAAAGTTTTTTTTGCTGCTGCTGCTTTCCAAGTAGTAATGTTGCGGGATTTTTCCTCTTTTTTTTTTTTTTTTGTGTATTTTCTTCCTAATTTTAACGTTTTTTCCTTGGGTTTTCTTTTTGTATGATGTGTTGTTGTGTTTGGTGTGTGGTGGAGAACGAAAAAAGGGTGGCGGCTAGGTAGTGAAAAACTGAAAAGAATTATAAATTTGTACACTGTACATATATAGATTTTAGCTTTTAACTACTTTACTTATATGTTATGTACATCACCATCATCATATGTATACAGTTTATATATGTAGAATTTATATACACGTACATATGGAAAATGGAGATGTGAAATGTATGTACATCTGTGTCGTGGAAATTTAAAAAAAAAAAAAATTAAATTTTCTTGTGTGATATGTGTGTGAGTGGGGGCGACTTTTTATTTTAATTTTTATTTTGTTGTTGTTGCTGTATATACTTTCCCAAAGTTTTTCGGGGGTTTTAATGAATTTTAATTTTTTTTTTTGTTTTTTTTTTTGCTCTAAGAAAATATTAAGAAAGGGTTATTTATTCATGTGAGTTTTACTTATTTTTATGTAAAATAGATGGTGGTTGGTTATTTTTCTTATGAACAACATATATGTTGTGTGTATGCTTGATTATAAGTATGTATATACACATGTGTATGTACTTATATGTTTTCTTATATTAATGAGTCCTTTTTTTTGTTGGTATTTAGCATATAATATGTAAGTAGAAAGTAGGAGGTATTGATTTTTTAGTATATTTATAAAATTGTATATTTTGTAAGGTGGTTGGTGATTTTTCCTTGGAAACCATTATAATATAACCATTATATAGTATGTACATGTGGGGGATGTTCAGAACAGAAAAGAATTAATATCTTTACAGTATATCACCCTTCATATAACCGACTGAGAAAATAATATTGAAACAATTCTTAATTATCAAAATTTTTAAAATTCACATCCATTCAAAATCTTGACATATAAACCACCCCCACAGAATTTTTAATGAAAAATATATGTATATCCAGCATACAATATATACATAAAACATAAAAATAAAACTTTTTTTTTTGTGTTATTATTTTTCAAAACTCCATCTTTATTAAAAAAAAACAATTTTTTTTTTTGCTCACATATTCACACAATAATATATACACATACGTACAATAAAAAATTTCTTTTAATTTATCTTATTTCAAATTAAAATAAAAGCAAAATTTTAACTAAAAAGTAAATTAAAATAAAATTTTAGCGCAAAATAAAAAAAGTTTTTTTTTCTATTGTGTTACAATATTTTGTATACTGTGCTGTACGTTATATGAATATGAGCTTTTATTGTATATAGAAACTTTTTTTTTTTTTTTTTTTTTGGGTGGTTTAGAGGGCTGGAAATATGTAGTTTCAGTTCAAATTTATCTTGATCCGAAATAAACTGTGATTTATATTTTATTAGAGATCCTGGATTATTTGAAAATTGCCTGAGTTTTTTGTATTGTATTTAATCATCTAATCTTAGTGGAATCCAGACTTTCAAATCGGACTTTCACAAGATCTGAAGTCAAAAATTTAATTTTGCATTTAAAAAATAGTATTTTAGGTACGAATATGTGGAACTGTCACTCAGAAAAAAATACTATAAAATCAATGGGAATTTTTATTGAATCAATGAGTTTTTACTATTAAAATTAGTCAAGGCGATCTCTCCTTATTATTGATATACATGTGGGATCACCCTGTACAGAAAACACCTATTCAAAACGGGATACAAAAGACTGGTTTTCTTTCTGTCTTCAGAGGGAAATATAGCCACACAACATAAAATAAAGTCAATCATTGTTGGGAAGTTTCATTTGATTCTTTAGTTTTATTTAAAGAAAAACCGTACATTTTTCCCAAACTTTGGGGGCTCAACCGGGATCATTGCGATCCAACGCCTATATCCATTTTGCAATAAAATTAATTTGGCATTCCCATTTTTATAATTTCGAGAATTATTACGATAAGTAAAAACATATGTTACGTCTTATTGTAAGTGATTTTGATCGATTTTTGTTAGTGCTAATGAAATGTGTTGTATATTGTATTGGTATATTATTTAATTTTAGTATATACGGTAGTTGTGATAGTTGCGCAATGTGATTGTGATAAAAATAAAGTGATATTTTAGACATTTAAAAAGATTGATGAATTAAACAAAAAAGATAAAATAGAAATGTATGAATAACTGAACTTTAAAACCGTTATAATAAACTGTTATCTGATCTAGCATGTGGTTAACTAAGAATACCGTAAAGTGTGAAAACTATTAGTGACTACTTAAACAAAAACGATCCAAAGTCAAAAGTTTTAATTAAAAGTTTGGAAATAATAAATTTAAATTTAAGAAAAAAGACAATAAAAACATTTGGTGGATTTAGAAGGTACCTTTTTGAATTTCTGATCTCAAATAATGTAGACATTGTCAATAGGGGAAGGAAACCTAATTTTATAAATGCGATTAGGCAAGAGGTCCTAGATTTGACACTTGCTAGTCTGCATTTCAGCGACTTGGTCAAAAATTGGCATGTATCTGAAGAGGCCTCATTATCGGATCACTTGCACAACTCTGCAGGAAAGTAAATATGGTTTTTATACTAAAAGGGGGAGGGAGTCATCCAGCCACCCAGGCCAGGGCATATCGGCCAATTAGCCTCACATCGTTTCTATTGAAGACGATGAAAAAAATCCTGAACTATCAAATAAGAAGTGAGGTCCTTGGAAAAAATTCGTTGCATCGGAACCAGTTTGTGTATCAAGCTGGTAAATCCACTGTGATAGCCCTTAGCGGTCTAGTCACGAGGATTAAAAAGCAGTGACATATAAAGAAATTGCCCTTTGTGCCTTTGTGGACATTGAGGGGGCGTTTGATGCAGCAATGGAAAAAGGGTTCCGCTTTCTACAATTAGGTGGATCCATTCCATGCTGGAACATCGTGAGATTACTGCCATACTATGTGGCGAGTCAGTAACCATCAGGGCCGTAAAGGGCTGTCCCTAAGGAGGCGTACTATCTCCACTTTTGTGGTCATCGGTTATTGACAGACTACTGATTCTTCTGAGTAGCCATGGGTTTGATGTCTAGGGCTATGCGGATAATGTGGCTATCATTTCAGAGGCAAGGTTGATGAGGTCATTTCTGATCGCATGCAAAATGCACTCAACATAATATGGCAGTGGGTGGTCTTACCAGGAAGGACTCAGTGTCAATCCAAACAAAACTGTCATTGTTCCTTTAACGAGGAGGAACAATCTCGCGCTTACAGCTCCCTCGTTGAACGGTACTACTGTTCCTTTTCCAGCTAGGTTAAATATCTAGGGGTTATCCTAGATCAAAAACTGAATTGGAAGCAACATTTGTTGAAAGTTCAAAATTGAGCCATCAAGGCTTTCTGGGCATGTCAAAGACTCTATGGGCGTACTTGGGGACTACAACTAAAAATGATCTTTTGGTCATTTCTTACAATCACTAGGCCTCTATTCACCTATTCATTGGTGGTATGGTGGCCTAAAACTGGGCAGAAGGCAACGCAAACTTTATTGAATAAGGTTCAGCATGCAAATGTTGCATCGGTGTTACGGGCTCCATATAAACATGTCCAACCGCTGCGATGGAGTCACTGCTAGGACTGATACCGTGACACCTGCATGTTAAAAAGGATGCTGCAGTTATGGCCCTGAAGATGCAGGCGAAAGAAAATATCAACCAGGCAATATGGTGGGTCATCTGGAAATCCTTAAGGAATTTCAGACAGACCCTACCAAAGGAATGCTTTTCGACTGTATGCCAGCTAAACTAGACTTCCACAAAACATTCTGTGTTAGGTTACCTGACCGGGATGTGTTGAGTGCAGGTGGATCATCCTTTGAGCGAGGGTCCATGGTATGGTTTACAGATGGATCAAAAACGGAAGATGGGGCGGGAATAGGAATACACAGGAGTGGCACTACCCTCTCGAAGTCCTTGGGTACCAATGCTACCGTTTTTCAAGCAGAAGTACATGCTATAGAACTTTGCGCTAGGATAGGCATAGCAAAAGGCCTAAACGATGCACAGATTTATATTGTATCAGACAGCCAATAGGCCTTAAAGGCTCTTAGGTCTTGTATCGTTGAGTCAAGGCTATTATGGGATTGTCTGAAGGGTATTAAACATCTGGCAGTCTCAAATAAGGTAACACTTATGTGGATGCCTAATCATACTGGAATCAAAGGAAATGAGGCAGCTGATGGCCTTGCCCGTGAGGGTTCTGCTTCTCCATTTATTGGACCACAACCCTTCTGCGGCGTTACTAAGGGACACCTTAAAGAAGCGGTAAAAACGCAGGGAGGATGTTTAAAAGTCCTCCTACTGGCGCAGAATTCCAGGTTTGCGACAGGCGAAGAAATTTATATCACCTTCGTCTGTCAGGGTTAAGGAGTGTCTTGAACTTAGGAAACCTGAGTTGAGGCTGCTTACTGGCTTCATCACAGGTCATGTCCCCTTAAGGTATCACCCTAATATGATGGACCTACGTATGACAGATGCTTCTGCGATCTGGAAGCGGAATCAGCGGAACATGTTCTGTGTTAATGCCCAGCCATTTTCCAGCAAAGACTGCAACATCTAGGAGGGAGAACAATGTGCCCGGATAGTATGTATCTTGTACCGGCCAGTAATATTATCAGATTCATTAAGAGCCTGAATATTGACTGGCAGGATAATTAAGTAGGGTCCAACACAATAGATCTTTTAGGTCGCAGTGCGAGGTGACTTATCGCCCACATGGCCCTTCAATCAATAATAATAATAATAAGGTGCTTGAACAGTGAAAATTATACCGTTTAATTAAAACAACATTAGTTTTTGATTGAAGCCATGGCGAAAAAAATAAGAAAATTAATAGCATTATGAACTTTGATGAATGTGGCACGTCATTTTCCGTGAGCGGGAAAATTGATGAATTAATAGGAATGTTGCAAAATAACGCTGAAATCCATTCTAAGATGACAGCGCAAATAAAATAACCGAAAGGGATATTACAAGAATATTTCTTAGCTATGCGAGAGCTGGGTGGATTAACAAAAATGGCCGACATTGATAAAGAAGTAAACCAAACCATATTATATAGCGCAACTTCAGTAAGAGAGTTCAAGAAAAAGCTTGAGATAAAACAAAAATTCAAATCGAGGCCGAAGTTTTGGTCATAGTGTCCCAAATTGTAGCAAAATGAATCTTAATAACACCAATCCCGAGAATATCTCAGCATCGAATACATGGTCTGCCGCGGCAACGTCGATTGAGGAAGATTTTATCAATGGAAGGAGTATTAAATATTTAAAGATAAGCAACTTTGATGTAAAAGCCTTGATTGATATAGGGAGTGACATCACTTGTATTGCTAAGAGTATTTACGACGACTTGGGAGGTCCAAAACTTAATGGAAATAGTACCACTATTAAAGGTGTTGGTAACTTAGTAATGGTTACTACTTGTACATTTAATGGACTTTTGGATATTGATGGTGAGATATTTGATGTTCGTGTTCATATATCCTACTTATTATTTGAGTAAGCGAACTAAAAAGCCGAAGAAAACTATAGTAGCTACGAGTTGGAAGTACTGGCCATAGTAAACTCATTAAAGATGTTCCGGGTGTACCTGCTAGGTATTCCGTTTAAGATAGTTACAGATTTCGCTGCGTTTAAAGCTACAATGAAGAAGAGGGATTTGCTGCCACGAATTGTTTCTTCAAGATTTTGATTATACTATCGAACATAGGAGTGCTACCAAGATCAGACATTCAGACGCATTGAGTCGATATCCAATAATATGTTAAAATTTCTCAACAGACCGATGAGCACATATACCTGTTAAAGAAATGTCTAGAGAAAGGACCAGTCAAAAAATATTGCTTATATGGAGGAGTAGTCTATCGCATTGAAGATGATGGCCGCAATTTTTTGTGAAAAAAGAGAAGACACACGAAATAGGTCATTTTGGTTTAAGAAAACAATTTAATTGCTCAAACGAGAATATTATGTACCTGGCTTGTTGGCAAAAACTCAAAATGTAATTCATAATTGCGTACCTTGTATTCTATCCGAACGAAAGATGGGCGCAAACAAGAAGGTTTGTTAAATCCTATACCAAAAGAAGAGTTACCGCTTGTAACGGAACGGACGTGAAGTCACTCCGTTAACAGATATCCATGCCACTTGTTGTTCCTGGGCGGTCATTGGCCGGCTAAGGCTCAGGGGAAAGGCGTGGGGTTTGCCAGGAACATGGCACGGATCTAGTTGAACCGCGGGAAGGGAAGGAGGCAGGATGTGGGAGAATGGAATAGGCGGGGAGGTGGATTGCGACGACTCACATCTCGCTTTGGGGCTGGGTTAGGAGAGTCCTGAACTCATCCTAAATGGGGCTTATCTCGCCATCTTAATTTAGCACAAAAAAAATAAAATCGGATGAGAGAGAGAGAGAGAGAGAGCTGTAAGAAAAATTTATATAATAAAAAAAATTCAAATAAAAAAATAAAAAAATATGAACATGTGAAAATATGGCAAACAAATTATATTTCAGGACTAATTAATATTGGTGAATTTTTTGTAAACTGACAAATAATGTATAAATCAATAATAATATGTATAAAATAATCCAATTGGAAAAAAATTGAATAAAAAAAATGGTAAAAATGCACCATGAAATTACTAAATACTAACAAAAGAATCTTAATAAACTATTTTAAAGTCCGGATTTAAGTTTCTTAACTTAACCATTTACTGGTATTTAACTGACAAATGACTTAAAAGGTAATGAATTAATATGTATAATGTATATATATATATATATATATATATATGTAATGTAGAATGTATATGTTATGTATTGTATATATATATATATATATATATATTTCTTTTTAATTAATTTTTTTTTTTTATAATAATGATTAAGATGGAAACAAATGAAAATTTATTGTAAAAAAATATTTAATTTAATATTGACAAAATGGGAAATGTTTGATTACGTAATTAATTCAATAAATAACTACAATATACATAATTATGTAATAATAATACAAAAAAATGATACTTAAAGTTGAATCAGATGATTGCTTTCCGGATAATGGGGTCCACACCATTAGTATAACATTTATTATATTTTCTATGATTTTTCTTATGATTAGTTTATTTTTTCCAAATTTGAATATTATTTCATTCTACACCAACGAACACTTTGCAAAGTAATTATAATTTTTTTTGCAAACAACATAGATATTGTCCACTACATAACACAGTAAGACTATGATTAACACGGTTAACAGTTTTTCTCTTTTTTTTTTTTTTTTTACCGTTTAAAGTTTAAACTTAAGTTTATCAATTATAACATAATTATATATCACACTTGAATGATTGATATTTTCAATTTTTATTAATTTCTTAATTATTGTTCACTAATTTCTAAACTTTATATTATATATATATATTTTATTGTTCAAAAAAATTCACCAATGATAAGGCAAGGACAGTTAGTATATAATTTAATGATTGTTCGTTTTAGCATTTTGGTATTAAATTATCAATAACGGTTTTACAACGTAAGAAACACCGAGATGATATACCGCTTTACCATAAATTCACTTATGACAAAAATAACAGTTCATTGTATAAAAATAGAAGAAATCATAAAAGTTATCACTTGAACGATATATATTAGATATATTTAGCTAAGACGCGATCCCCACGCGTATATTATTTTTACAGGGATTCTTCACAAAAAAAAATAAAGAAGAAAAAAAAAAAATCGACTTAAATTTTCCTAAGCATTAGGCTTGCGCTCACGCACCAAAAAAAAAAAAAATTATTTTTTTTTTTTTTGTTTTAAAAAATAGAAAATACCCGACTTCCTCGAGCTCCAAAACTTAACTGCCTCCAAAAAAAACCACGCCATGCACGTCGGTCGTCAATCGCCCACATCAGAAGAGGAAAAAAAAAATGCATCAGCATAAAAAGGAATTAGAAAATTAGATTATAAAATATGTACTTGGTAATATCAGAAAAAAATTAAAAAGATAAGAACCCAAGTGAAAAATGAGCTTCGTGAAACTCAGAAAAATGAAAATTCTCATGCGTTGATATATAGCTGACTTGCTTGATTTCCGTAGAGGAATGCTCGACCTAATTGAGCACAAGTAGTCACATGAGATAGGAATTTATTATCTGTTTTAGGCAGACAGATAATTGGTTGTTCGCAATACCAACAACCATGGGAAAGAATGTGGACAGTACGTATAGTACAGGTAAAATAGGCGATGACTTAAGAAAATTGGAGGTACGCCAATTGACTGGCGTAACAAACGTGGGGACGTCCCACACCCTAGATGAGTCTCAAAAGCCGGGCAAGACAAAACGAGGAAGCCGAACGGCAGACCCTTAGGGATCGCCGCATCCTTAGAATGTGTAGAATGCGTTGGTATCACGCCCTGATATCTTTGACGTGAAACGTACCTAAGGCCTTACCGAAAGAATCCTGTAACTGATAAGCAACTGACCCGACTTTACCAGAAATTACAGCAGGTTTGAATTTGGGGCTTAGTTTAGCTGAAAATTTATTAGAGGCATCACTCAACGCGAACGATCGAACAAAGACGGGCTGGCCAAGCTGAAATATACGTTGGGTGCTGCGAAGATTATATCGCCTAGCGCTATTTTCATGAGCCAGCTTTAGATAATGTTGGATGCGGTCTTTAAGCAAATTAAGATGATCAGGTTTAGATACAGCCTGTAATTCACTTGCATCATTTCCATCCAACAGCCTACGTAGCGCATAATCGGTACCGTGTAATGACATATGTTGCCCGAACACGACATAATGAGGAGAACACGACAGGGTATCATGAACAGCGTTGCGCAGAGCAGCAGCTATCTCTTGCAAGTACTTATCCCACTCGTTATGGTCATGATCGGTCACATATGCACGCAGAGCGGACAATAAAGTTCGATTGACGCGTTCAGACGCGTTACTCTGTGCGGAATAAACGGGAGTGCGAAAATGAGAAACTCCATATTTCGATAATAATTCTTTGAACAGATTTGATGTGAATTGCTTGCCATTGTCGGAAGTTACCACCTCAGGTACGGAGAACATTAGGAAGACTTCATTCTCGAGAAAATTACACAACGCCGAAGCAGAGGCTTCACGGAAAGGTTTTACCAAAACGAATTTAGAGAAATGATGAAGCACAATGACAATATAGGAATTCCCCCGCTTAGAACGAGGATAAGGACCAAGGAAATCCACGAACAGTTTTTGAAAGGGTCTGGTAGACACTACAGCTGCTCCCATGACTGGTTGGGTGGAGAAATTCACAGCCTTATTCATTTTACATTTAGTGCAGCTAGCCACGTACGTCTTCACTTGGCTTGCCATTCGAGGCCAGTAAAATTGTCGCTGAAGTCGTTCAAGTGTTTTGCTACCGCCTAAATGTGCTGAAGTAGGAGGGTTGTGGGCCTGCTCGATGAGATTCTCGGTCAAAGAATGAGGAATGACCAATCTCCAGGTAGGAACATTGGTATCAAGGTAATTAATTCCATAAGACGAGGCTATTAATAATTTGTCCCCCTGAACTTTAAGATTATGTTCAGCACTACCCAACTGTTTGACTTTATTAATTCGGTCAATATATTCGGGATCCTGAAATGATGGTAAGGAGAGATCAATGTGCAACACTGGCACCGAAGTCTGTGCAGGTGATAAAGAATTTACTGAAGCATCTAAGAGATTTGACGGGGCCTGACCACCACCAGACCGGCCATTGCAATCGATACTGCTCGGGTCTTTCGAATCTTCCTTACTAGGCTGGGTTTCATCGTAAAAACTTCGAGACAACGCATCTGGCACAACGTTTACCGATCCTTTTCGGTAGCCGATTTGGAAATCGAAAGCTTGTAACTTAAGACTCCAGCGAGCCAAGCGCCCGGACAGATCCTTTTGATTCATCAACCATCTTAAGCTGGCATGATCGGTATAGATGACAAAAGGATACCCTTCAACATACGGCCGAAACTTCTGTACACTGAGTACCGCGGCGTAGCATTCTAGTTCAGTGACTGAGTAATTGCGCTGCGCCGAATTAAGCTTATGAGAAATAAACTCAATAGGTCGCTCATTACCCTCGGAATCCAACTGAAATAGAACACCGCCCACGCCCACGGCACTAGCATCGCACTGAATGTAAAAAGGCTTGCTATAATCCGGGTTAGCTAAGACAGGAGCAGATGATAGAGAGCGTTTTAAGGCGTTAAATGCCGAATCTGCAACGGAGGACCACACTATTTTCTGCGATTTTCCAGTGCGATCAGTAAGAGGGGCAGCCAGAGAAGCAAAGTTAGGAATAAAACGACGGTACCATCCGCACATACCCAGAAAGCGCCGAATCTGTTTAGTAGTTTTTAGAACGGGATACTCCAGAATAGCTTTGCACTTGTCCGGATTGGTGCGTAGGCACCCTTCGCCGACAATATAACCCAGATAATCAACTTCCTTTAACACGAATTTACTTTTCTCAAGGTTTATAGTCAAACCAGCCGTTTCAAGGAGGCGAGCAATCTCTTTCAATAGCACAAAATGTTCCGCTAGGGTAGCAGAGGTAACCAAAAGGTCATCGAGGTACACGAACACTTTATCGTGCAACTGGTGGGGTATAACCTTGTGCATCAAGCGACAAAGCGTCTGCGGTGCGTTGCATAAGCCGAAAGGCATTACGTTGAACTGGTACAGAGGCCGTCCAGGTACCGTAAAAGCCGTCTTATCGCGGGATTGTGGGTCGAGTGGTTTCTGCCAAAAGGCGTCTTTTAAATCAATGGCCGAAATAAATCGGGTTTGATCCAAACGCCCCAACAACCCGTTGATGAGAGGCAGTGGATACGCATCCTTGACGGTGGCCTTGTTTAGTTCTAGTGCATCCAGGCATAAGCGAACTTTACCCGATCCTTTACGCACCAAGGTGACTGGGGAACACCATGAACTTTGTGATTCCTCTATCACTCCTAGGGATAGCATACGGTCTAATTCACCGTACATTAAGCTTTGTATGGCCGGCGAAACGGCATAGAATCTTTGTTTCACTGGTTTAGCGATTCCGACGTCGATGTGATGGGTTACCAAGGACGTTTTGCCCAAACCCAATTTAGAGCTCATGGGGAAAAGCTCCTTGATCTGGTTCAAAACTGATTGATCCGTACAGGATAAAAGGTGGTATTTCGCTTCGGCCGGTCGTTCAGACCCAGTATTAGCTGTACCCAGGGACGCGATTTTTGGGAAAATACCGAAGCGGTTCCAAAAATCAATCCCGAGATAGAGAGGCTGTTCTAAAGACGGAACTATGTACAGAAGTAAATTATGGGAGACGTTATTGAATTTATTAAAGGCATTAATAAATCCCAAAAACCCGTTGCGGCTGACCACTCGCTGTGTTAATATGGGACGGAAAGCTGTGGAATTTGATCCCGGAATCCATCAAATATTTTTCGGATCCGCTGCCCAATACACTGACACTGGCTCCGCTGTCCAGAAGCCCTTGATAAGTCACTCCATTGACAAGGACGGAGGCATATGGTCTTGAATCATTTGGGTTATCTAACAATATAGAAGCAAGTATACGGGCTCTACTACGTCGCCGGTGTTCCTAGTATATCTTAGAGCGGAGTAAGCGGGATGAGTAATGGGGAGTAACTGTATTGTTAGAGCTTGGCACTCTTTCTTGCACTTGGATCCACTCATTTCCTACTACGGTGGCTTTCGAGGGGTTGGGAGGTGCGAAGGAAAATGGATGCTGTGTGCGTATTTCGTTTAATTTGGGGAGTGCGATATCGGGGTTTTGGTCCGGTCGCCAAATAGCGCTGTTCCGATCTCGGGTCCCTCTGCGTTGGGATGCATCAATACTCGAGGGGGCGCTCTCCCAGGGGGGCGGAACCTCGACAGCCCGTTTCCCGAACATCGGAAACAGTTTGGTCTTAATATGCCTGGCCTACCACATCCAAAGCAAAATATTTTGGTAACCGCCTCGGGACAGTTAATAAAGGTATGCCCAATATCCTGGCAATTCCAGCAGATACTGAGGTTGGAATCACCTTCGGGTTTACTGGGAGTATTTGAGGCATTGGCAAAGTTGACTCGCCTGGGAGCCTTCGAATCATTAAAGGCGCAAATCTCTTCCTGATTCATGAGGCCAGGGGAATTCGACCGCTTAGGGAATTGATCTTGGATCTCCTCTGGATACGGGACATTAGGGCTCTCCAAGGTTAGTTCATGGATACCCCGCTGGAGGCATCCCGACTCGGGATCATATCGGTTGCGTCGCCACACATCTTCTAAAGCCAAACTGCGTTGGACCAAACTGTTTATGGAAGGGATGGTTTTCCCTGCCAACGCTACCTGGAGTCCAGGTCTCATATTGGACCGTAAGATGTGCAAGATTTCCGGCTCTTCCAAAGGCACTCGAAATTGCAGAGTGAGGGTCATGATTTCGTTATAGAAATCGCGGAAAGATTCAAACTTCTTTTGCTTCCGATTTTCTATAACCCGCTTGATATCGGGATCAGTACGACGGTCCTGAAAGGCGGCTATCAACGCTGCTTTTACTGCGGACCAGGAAGACATATGGTTCCGCTCTAAGTAGCACCAATACCAGTTGGAGGCGTTCCCTTTCAAGACACATCCCAATTCATCCCGTAAGTCTTCCAGGGTCAGGCGGTAGATCCGCGCAAAATGCTCGATCCGGAAAAGGAATCGTTCCACGGGTAACCCGTCTCCGGAGCCATCAAAGGAAATTTTGCACTGGCCCAAGTGAGTGCTACCGCGTCCCGTCCCTCTTACATATGTGCGCTCTCCTGCCGCCTCGGTGGCGGGAGCAATAAGATTTGAGGCACCCGGAGGGAGGGATACTTTATCGTCTTTCTTAGCGTTTTCGTGGGGTGGGGTAGGGCGCATGGTGGAGGACATGGGATGCGGGGCTTGACCCGAATCCCTTCGTCCCTCGTCGTCGCCACCTGCCTCGAGCTCCCGTGATAACGAATCAGTTGGATTTGCTACTTTCAACTCAAAGACATCACTGTTGAATTTGTTCCCCGCATCCTCTTCTTCAGAAGAAGACAATTCCTCTGGTTCAAATCCTTCTGACTCTCTGAGTTGGGTTAGGGATTCCTCTAAATTCGCGTCGCCTTGCATGATGCCCTGCACCGCTACTAACATGAGTTGACTCTTTTCTGTGAGCGTCTTTGCCTGGGCTTTATATGATCGGCTAGTGTTAGTTAACCGTCTCAGGCGCTCAATCACGTGAATAACTCGGGCCTCGATTATCTGCGTCGCCGCTGCAGTAGGTTTATTCTGGGGGTCAAAACTGGCTACCCAATCTCGATGGTTCTGCAATTTAATTTGGCATTTGTTGATTTCCCGCTTAGGGTTGCGGCAAGCGGCTCCATGGGGTCGGAAAGGTTTTAAGACAGGATTATTGCTTTCATTGATAAAAGCAGCTTTCAATAATTGCAACCGGTTAATAGGGCTACCTTTCAAATGCCTAACTTCGCATTCGATTTCGAACTCGTCCGGCGACAAATGTTCAGCCTCCATGGTCACAGAGGTCTCGGGAGATTAGCACGGCGTAATTAATGAAAATATAAATATAGGGGTAAGAAGACTGGCCGTTAAGGAAAAAAAACTCGTCGAGATTAAATGCCCCTATTGATTATGGCTTGAAACAAAAAACTTAATGATAGAGTCACTAAGATGATAAGGAGAACTCCGACGGCAAAACGAAGCACTTCCATGTTTCCAAAAATAGATTTATTTATTTTTTTAAAATAGGTTCGCGATAGTGGTCTGGAACAAATAGCTTAAGGCTAATGTGAGTCCGATAAGTACGACCACTACAACTAGGGACCGCCAAATTTCCATTAATATTAAATTTGTGATTCGTTTTAAAGACAAACTCCAATCGATTTTTTCAGGCAATTATATCACGCTCACCATTAAGGGACTGATGAAATGAACCGACCGAAAACTTTAAGCGGGTGGGAAGGGAATTTAAGTAACCCCGGCAATTACAATCACGCTCACCATTAATATCATGGGACTACTGAGACGAACTGCCTGGGAAACGAAAGGAGATAGAGAAGGGTTAGATTTGGTCAACCATTGATATCCCGCTCACGTAGGAGACAACGGACAACAGATATTGATGGTTGATAACCAAACCAAATCAAAATTTTAAACAAACCTCAGTATGTGCAGCCGTGCGTATTCAAAACAACTCGGGGTTGGTTACAACGGTTAACAAAAAGATACCGAGGTTAACACAAAAAAATAAAAACTGAGAAACTAAAGCAGACATTTTTTTTACCTTGGGCGCCACTGTAACGGAACGGACGTGAAGTCACTCCGTTAGCAGATATCCATGCCACTTGTTGTTCCTGGGCGGTCATTGGCCGGCTAAGGCTCAGGGGAAAGGCGTGGGGTTTGCCAGGAACATGGCACGGATCTAGTTGAACCGCGGGAAGGGAAGGAGGCAGGATGTGGGAGAATAGAATAGGCGGGGAGGTGGATTGCGACGACTCACATCTCGCTTTGGGGCTGGGTTAGGAGAGTCCTGAACTCATCCTAAATGGGGCTTATCTCGCCATCTTAATTTAGCACAAAAAAAATAAAATCGGATGAGAGAGAGAGAGAGAGAGAGAGCTGTAAGAAAAATTTATATAATAAAAAAAATTCAAATAAAAAAATAAAAAAATATGAACATGTGAAAATATGGCAAACAAATTATATTTCAGGACTAATTAATATTGGTGAATTTTTTGTAAACTGACAAATAATGTATAAATCAATAATAATATGTATAAAATAATCCAATTGGAAAAAAATTGAATAAAAAAAATGGTAAAAATGCACCATGAAATTACTAAATACTAACAAAAGAATCTTAATAAACTATTTTAAAGTCCGGATTTAAGTTTCTTAACTTAACCATTTACTGGTATTTAACTGACAAATGACTTAAAAGGTAATGAATTAATATGTATAATGTATATATATATATATATATATATATATATGTAATGTAGAATGTATATGTTATGTATTGTATATATATATATATATATATATTTCTTTTTAATTAATTTTTTTTTTTTATAATAATGATTAAGATGGAAACAAATGAAAATTTATTGTAAAAAAATATTTAATTTAATATTGACAAAATGGGAAATGTTTGATTACGTAATTAATTCAATAAATAACTACAATATACATAATTATGTAATAATAATACAAAAAAATGATACTTAAAGTTGAATCAGATGATTGCTTTCCGGATAATGGGGTCCACACCATTAGTATAACATTTATTATATTTTCTATGATTTTTCTTATGATTAGTTTATTTTTTCCAAATTTGAATATTATTTCATTCTACACCAACGAACACTTTGCAAAGTAATTATAATTTTTTTTGCAAACAACATAGATATTGTCCACTACATAACACAGTAAGACTATGATTAACACGGTTAACAGTTTTTCTCTTTTTTTTTTTTTTTTACCGTTTAAAGTTTAAACTTAAGTTTATCAATTATAACATAATTATATATCACACTTGAATGATTGATATTTTCAATTTTTATTAATTTCTTAATTATTGTTCACTAATTTCTAAACTTTATATTATATATATATTTTATTGTTCAAAAAAATTCACCAATGACAAGGCAAGGACAGTTAGTATATAATTTAATGATTGTTCGTTTTAGCATTTTGGTATTAAATTATCAATAACGGTTTTACAACGTAAGAAACACCGAGATGATATACCGCTTTACCATAAATTCACTTATGACAAAAATAACAGTTCATTGTATAAAAAATAGAAGAAATCATAAAAGTTATCACTTGAACGATATATATTAGATATATTTAGCTAAGACGCGATCCCCACGCGTATATTATTTTTACAGGGATTCTTCACAAAAACAAAAAAATAAAGAAGAAAAAAAAATCGACTTAAATTTTCCTAAGCATTAGGCTTGCGCTCACGCACCAAAAAAAAAAATGATTTTTTTTTTGTTTTAAAAAAATAGAAAATACCCGACTTCCTCGAGCTCCAAAACTTAACTGCCTCCAAAAAAAACCACGCCATGCACGTCGGTCGTCAATCGCCCACATCAGAAGAGGAAAAAAAAAAAATGCATCAGCATAAAAAGGAATTAGAAAATTAGATTATAAAATATGTACTTGGTAATATCAGAAAAAAATTAAAAAGATAAGAACCCAAGTGAAAAATAAGCTTCGTGAAACTCAGAAAAATGAAAATTCTCATGCGTTGATATATAGCTGACTTGCTTGATTTCCGTAGAGGAATGCTCGACCTAATTGAGCACAAGTAGTCACATGAGATAGGAATTTATTATCTGTTTTAGGCAGACAGATAATTGGTTGTTTGCAATACCAACAACCATGGGAAAGAATGTGGACAGTACGTATAGTACAGGTAAAATAGACGATGACTTAAGAAAATTGGAGGTACGCCAATTGACTGGCGTAACACGCTGTCGACCTATCACAATGACGTCAAAAAAACAATATTGATATATTTTAGCCGTGATTGATGGGTTCACAACATTCTTATGTGGATGTACCCTGTGAAATCATTAACAATAAATGAAGTAATCCAGAAGTTTGAAGTTTAAAAAACAAATTTTAGTATTCCTTACCTCAAATGACTTTAGAAGATATTGCTTAGATGAGAACATATCGCACGTGTTGATTACAACCGGCGTTCCAAGAGGGAATGGCCAAGTAGCAAGAATACATCGTATAATAATACCAGCGTTAACAAAGTTGTCGTTGTAGAAACCAGAAGGTTGATATAAATATGTTAGCACCCTACAAATTTTTTTTGGGGTACCAAGAGAGAGAATATGATTTTAAGAAGATCTTAAGCTCAACGAATCCATTGAAGATGTAATAGCCGACAGTTTTGACAAGGAGCGGACCAGTTTGCGGAAAGAAGCATCCAGGCAAACACAATCAGGACGAATTTTAACAAGAAAAGGAACAAAGCAACCATATACAAATTGAACGATGTTATAGCTATCAAGAAAACGGTATTTGGAACTGGTCAAAAATAATTTCTGTAAAGGCGAACGATCGATATGATGTCGAGAAAATTGGCGATCATATTGCTTTTAATAGTAAGTATCTTATTGTTTTGAAAGAGTACCAGAGTATCGAAACTATTACTTTTCCTATTAATTTAATATTGTGATACAACACAGTTGAATTTTTTTGTGATGTACTATGCAAGCCTTGTTTCGAAATCTGTTGAAATATTATTTGCATCGAAAAATAGAATTTATGCCCCTATTATGTTTCTCACCTAAGAACAACGTTGGGCGAGGGCGAGTAAATTACACGGTGTAATTTACACAGTTTTTTACTAGTAAAAAACGTATAACTTTTATAAGGCCATTTTATACATTATGTAGATGTCTTTTTAAATTTATTTACTATGTTGTGACCATCACTTGATTCACGAATAATTTATTTTGGTTTTGACTTTGTAAAATTATTCATTTTAATTTTCAGTTGTGTGACTCGAAATATTTTTTATGGCAAAATAAATTGAAATAAGAATAGAAAAATCGTGTGTGTTGGTGGACACGAAACCTCGTTTAATTGTAACCAAATTCCTATTAATGCAAATCAAATCGTAACAAATTCTTAGTCACAAAATTAACAATTACCCACAATTATATTTGAAATTTGGTTATTTGGTCTAGTTACAAAAAATGTAAACAAAAAATAAAAATTAAAATTCACCCCACTTTTCCTTTCGTATATGTTTTTTTTTGCATCCAAACCATTTAAGTAGGTTTTACAATATAAACTCAATCTTTTAACTAATTCTTGACAATCTTTGGAAACCTGTGTTTTCGAGACTTTTAAAAAAAAATGAAAAAATCAAAAAAAACAATACAAAAAGAATTAAAAGATAGACAGAAAACGGCCGACTATTTAGTTATTATTACATAAAAATTTAAATAAAACTCTCTTAAACGAATCTCTTATGAACTCTATTAAACGAATCTCTTATATGAAAGTCAAAAACACCAAACCAAGACCGTGATTTGTTAATCAAACGAATGAACGCGAATGAACAATGCTGAAACTAGAACACGTCGATAATCTAGCCGGTGCAGGTTTAACCAGTATCATCGATCTTGGTATGGTGAAAGAACTTATCCAACAGACCCTGCAGACGGTAGACATTAAAGTGCATATAAAACAAACTGTTTCTGAACACTCTCTATTCTAGCCGAATGACAGTGATAAGAAGCCGACCATATCGGCGATGCATATTCCTAAATAGAACGAACAAAAGAAACCTACAGTGATGTTAAAGTAATCGGGTCGGTAAAGTCCTTACTGTTCTGCTTAATGAAGCCCAACATAATGTATGCCTTAGGTATAATGGTGTTAATATGTCTGGTAAAGGTGGCATCGGCTGAAAAAATTATACCCAGATCGTACATAAACGCCATTCTATCAACATCCTTGTGGAACAAAGATTTCGGAAGGTTTTGGTCGTCGATTTAAAGAACACGGTGATAATATTGACTCGTCCGTGAACAAAACGCCTTCCCAATTATCGAAAGTTTAATTCACACGTTTTCTAACGAATTCCAATAGGCTCTCTTCGATATTCTATTATTATTGCTATTGCTGGTATAAAATGATCCAAGTTGTGCTCTGCAAGGCACCTCCTTATTGCGACTCGATGGCCGCGTACAGGATGCCTTTAATAATCATGTATTTTTCTGTAAGTTTTCAAACGAATTTTCCCAGGAATGTATGTATGTCCCCGGTTAGCAGTGACAAATCAAAATGAGTCTATATTCAGTCTTTATTAGTTTGTTATGTCAATTTTCATTTTATTTAAAATAAGTTCCAGCTGAAATATGTCGGCTGGAAGCTTTCGTCTGAGATAGCTGAGACACTATCTGCATTATCGATATTTTTACTTTCGGCTGACAACTTTAAGCTAACTTTAACAAGATAGGCAATCTATTCAAAACAGTTCAAAACATTATTGAAAAGTCGAGATTAGCGCTAATAGGTGGAATCATGCTTAAAGCTTACCTGTGCTCAAACCTACCTAGAATATGACCCTGACCCACATACACACGCAGACATACAACAATTAAGCGGCCTTCTTCAATGAAAAAAATCCGCTTGGACTAACACGCATAATAAGTGAAAGTCTATTTATAATACTTGTTCTTTTCTTTTTAGGAAGATTTAAGGATTACGCCGCTGCCATTTGCAGTTACGAAAAAAAAATCTTTTCGATAAGCTTACTCCTACACAAATTGCCTTTCATCAAATGCATGGTTTTTTTATTTCTATTATTAGACCGTCTATAGCTAATTAGCTGTACACACACATCATATATGAAAACTAAAATGGCAAAAGCAACAACAAAATGCTAGCGAAATAGATTATTCTTGAAAAGCAAAAAAAAAATCGTTAAATAAAGGAACAAACAACAAAAGGAAATGGAAATTATAAGAAAAATAATGGCCCAAAGCCATTTTTCCATTTTTGTATTCACCATATAAAGCAAAAGCATATTTTATAATGAAAGGATAATGTGAATACATACTCATTGTATGTGAACTTAGATATATGCATAATTTATATGCTTCTTTATACTTTGTATGGTTCATTTAAATAATAGAACGAGTACACGCACTAAATACTCGTCTAGTACATAGATTATGGTGAATAGTGGAGTAACATAGAATAAAACCAAAAATAAATTTTATTCCATTAAAGTTTCTAGTTTATCATCTCGCAACAAAACTATTAAACAGGCAAAACGGAAGAAATTTATTAGAAAGTAAAGATTTCTATCGTTTAGTGGTTTTGTTCTCTTCTTCTTCAGTTGTTTCGGTTTGTGAATACTCACAATCACTCAGTCACCGATAAATAATTATCCAAGAGCGATTCTGGGAACATAGTTGAGTTAAGGAATTGGTATAGGTTTATATGGGCCAAATTCTTAAAAATTTAATTTGCTATTAATTTTTAATTAAGTAATTTACATTTTACTACGACGTTTAATTATACAACAACATTTCAGTATATTTAAGTTCAGCAAACGCAAAAAAAAAAAACAAAAACAAATTGGGATGGGCAGACTTGACGAGATCAACTGCTACCTTATAGTAAAATACTTATAGCGAACAAAAACGTTTGCTTCTGCCTTCAATGTACAACATGCATATGTATGTAGATAGAAATAGAAAATCAATAAAAATTGAATTGTTGCATGAATACATCATATAAAAATATCTCTATGTATTTCTCATCCCTAAGCATAAAAGTAGCAGCCAGCCATCGAGCGCACCAAAACATCAACATATCCATCTGCATGATGTACTGATTTTTTTTGCCTTAGACGAATATGACAACGACGAAAGAACCAAAGAACTTGTGTATATGCGATTTTTTTTGCTTTTTATCCTTTTTGGAATAAAATAAAAATTATAACGAGATGAAATAAAATAAAAATAAATGACGCCATCGCGCGCACAATGTACACAGTTCAGTTCAACTACCCTTGAGACATATTGGAAAATTTCATTTCAATTTTCTTGTGTTATATTTATGCTCTAAGTATATGTATATGTTTTTTTTTATGTTGCGACTTATCTATATGGAAATTTTATTATTTTCCCTCTTTCTAGATATCCGCACATAATAAAGCTTTCGTCATTTTTGCTGTTTTAAATATAGTAATTTGCTGTGGCTGAAAGTTAACGAAACACACGGTGGCACAAAATAACCTAAATGAGACTTAATTTCTGTAACAGGAGTTGTATAGTACCTTACCCATTGAATGCATTCAGCTCCGTTAATTGCTGGTAACATATTGAGTAAAATCGGCGTGAGGAGTTGTGAACGCTCATGATGCATTAAAAATGTCATTGCCATGTGATAATTTTAATGTCATTTTTCCCATCAGTAGATTTTTATTGCCAATGTATTGTGAGACATTGCACAATTTAGCTCTCTTCATGTTCTTTAGTTATCGTTTATTTTAGGTGAATTTTTATAGAGCAACGGAATTATGCGGTAACATTGTTAAATTCGTCAAACCTGTTTTATTGTTGATTTTTTTGCAGTAAAAGATTGTTGAAATATTAACTATTCGGTGGGGTTCTACATACAAAAATTGTAGGGGGAATAATCGGGAAGTTTCTGATTTCTGAAATTTTACGTTGATAATGATAAAATTAAGATTGCCAAAATAATCAAAATCCACATGTTTTTTGGCGAAAATGTTTTGTTCAATTAATTTGGCCAGAGGGCGATCCTAGAGTTTCCCGACGTATCACATCATATGCTTTAAATAGCCCGTACTATAAGCTATCGATATGATCATGTCAAATTTATGGCTAGTGAGGAACACTATGAACTGACACGTGTGAATTTGACTATATTGGCAATTCAGAGCTTGTCAAATTATAGTGTTCCCCACTAGCGGTTAATTTGACATTATCACATCGATTGCTTATAGTATGAGCTATTTAAAGCATATGATGTGATATGTCGGAAAACTCTACGATCGCCCTAAACGTAAGAATTTTGACTATCTTGGCACTACTTATAGACTATCTTGACGCTACTTTTATCTTGGCTACTTTTTTTTATTGATTACACTGTAAAAACAATATGTACACTTTCTTCAATATTCTGTTTGGCAAATTTTGTCAGAAACTTCACACCGATGGAGGAATAATAAAATATATTTCATTTACAGATTCGGTTAAGGTTTAGTGAGCAGTTCATTAGGTGATTTATTTGTTGGTTGAATTGAGGGTTGCGTTAGAGTTAGCTTGAGTTGATTCAGGTTGAGTTCAAGAGTTTTTCAGACCATGTTGACTTTTGATGAGATAAATCACTAGTTATATAATAAGGCAACTAAGCCCCTCGAAAATTTCGAAAATTATCAAGAAACAAAAGTAATCATGAAAAGCTTGTAAATCTTAGAATTCTAGAATAATCTCGATTTAAAAAAATTTCCAATATTCCAGAGAAACTCAGATAAACACCTAGAAAAATCCAATATTCCAAAGAAACTCGGATAAACACCTTAAAAATCAAGAAATCTCGAATAATCTGAAAAACCCAAGGCATTTTTTACAAAACCTCCAATAAGCTCGAAAATATGACAATGCCTATAATTTCAAATATTTTTAAATTGAAGATAAATCCAAAAATCTTAAATTTCGAGAATCTCCTCTCTATAAGATAATTTAACTAAGAGTTTACTTGTAGTTCAACTCCAAGCTAAACTGAATCTGAGAAAATATGGAAAGCTCGAATAATTTTGAAAAGCTCGAATAATCTTAGTATTCTAGAATAATGAACCATTCTCTAAAAAAAAAAAAAAAAATTCCAATGTCCTCGATAATCTCGAATAAAATTAGATTCTTTAAATAATCTTGAAAAACCTGAATGCTAACGAATCCAACAGCAAGAAAATCTCTTTTTCGAAAAATAACTGGAAAACTTCAAATAATCTCGAAAATATTGAATAATGTTCAAAATTTTGAATAAATTAGATGTCAAGCATCTTAACGCTATTCAAACCAAGATATGTAGATGGTTCCAAAAATCTGAAAATCTTGAATTTCGAATATCTCATCTAACTCGCAATCAACGCTTATATTTCAATCTAAACTAAATTCGAATAATAACTCAAACAGCCAGGTGCTGTACCAGACAATCATGTAGTAAGGTTAAAAATAAACAAAATCTTCAGAACCTCGATGTATCAGTAAGTTGGTAATTAACACAAGGTAATAACTTTGATATTCGCGAAACTCTTTAGATGTAAAACCACCCAAATCCGGAAATCAGAGTACCTGCGATACTGGGATGTCGATTTAGGTGAAGGCATCGAAATATCCCGAAAAATAAGCATCGTACGAAAAATGTCCCATGTCACATGAAAAGTTCATATTTTTGAGGGAGTAATTCACTCGGGCTATAGTTAGATCATCACCGCCTCTCCTTTTGAGGGGATCGCGAGGTAACTTTGAAAATTTTTTGCAATTCTCGAGAAATTACAGGTCGGATTGAAAAATAAAAAAAGTACGTTTTTTATATAGTTAGAAAAAGGGCTATCCAATGGTGCTAAAATTAAGACCTCTTGCTCCTTCGGAGGTGAGTTGAGGGACAACTTTGAAATCCTAAATGGTAACCACAATTTTTTTTGTTCCAAATTCAGATTGGTTGATTTCTAGATTTAGAAAGACTACGATGGTTCTATACGTAACCTTTTTTTAGAATCTTTGTGAGTGCCACTGTAATTGGCGACCATTAGCTAAGTTTCGTTTTTCAAGGAAACCCACGCGTTTTATTACACAACGATGCAACAATGGAAAAATTTGTATTATCATTTTTTTTATTGTATTTGTGACGATACATATTAGATCCCAGTTTTAATGGTCGATGGATCGAGAGTGGTGGCTTGGTTAATTGACCTATTAAGTCTTCAGATTTGACATCGCTCGATTTCTTTTTGTCGGGTTTCTTCAAAGATAAGGTTTACCAGCGAGTGCTTATAACTCGTAAAAACATGGTAGAGCGAACAAGAAGGCTTGCTCTGAAATTCCGCACACACAATTTTAAGCTTTGTTCAAGCATTCAAATAGCGAAAAAGTGCATGGAAGATGAAGATTGAAGTTTCGAATTCGGTCATTTCGGCCTGTCCAAAGGTCAGATAATTTTGCAGATATTTTAGGATAATTTAAAACCTAAAAGTTACCTTTATGGTAATTTCGGCTTGCTCAAAGAGCTTCAAATGACTAGAAAAACATAATTGGCGCTCTGTGGACAGACCGAAATTACCATGTCGGTAATTTTATGGTTTTAGATTACTTTATACTGAACGATATATCATACGATGTGAAACAAAAATGAATTGAAGATGAAAAAAATGAAACCGAAGAATTTCCGAGGGAAATCCTTAAAATTAACGAGAATTTTATTGGCAACAAATCTTAAAGAAAGTGTAAAACAAAGATTAATTGCAGATGAAAAAATTAAATCAAGCGTTAACGAAAAAAGTTCGAAGAATTGCCGAGAAAACATTCTACTAATCGAATATGAAAACGTGTGTCAATTTACTATTCTTCCTGTGGGTTGCCACATGGGAAATCTTTGCAAATAATCGCAATCTGTTTTAAATTTTTTCACATGGATTAGTATACATTCAAAACTAATACATATCGATACATAAATTGGTCTACGCAACCGTAGGTAAATTTGCAATACGATTCGCAATCAAAAGTCATGCCTACATCTTTTTCTATTGCGAATTTTGCATTTACAAAAAACATAAAAATTTACCTTATTTTAGGGAAACCTGTAAGGGTTTCCTTGATCTTAACTAAATTTTACATCCTATTTCCGCATGTAAAACTTAATCTGATAATATCAATTTTTATATTCTAGGTTCAAATGAACCAATTTTACGAATTTATCTTTGTTGCGAATCGTGTTCAGTGCACTTTACTGTTCATTATTTGTGTGAATAACTTTTATTGGGTCGCAGTCAAAGTTTCAGAGTAATTTACAATTTTATATTCTCTTCCTGCATGTAATATTCTAACTCTGATAATCAATCTTTAAATTCTCGTCTGAAATGACCAAATTTCACGAATTTATCTATGTTATAGTAGTTTATTGTTCATTATTTGTGTGAATAATTTTTATTGGGTCGCATTAGAAGTTTCAGAATAATTTACAATTTTATATTCTCTTCGCAGTAATGTTTTATATTCTATTCGCAGTAACACATTGGCTGTGGTAACCAATTTTTATATAAACCCAAATTTTTATAGTAATTTAAAATTTTATATTCTCTTCCTGCATGTAATATACTAACTTTGATAATTCATTTTTAAATTCTAGTCTCAAATGACCAAATTTCAAGAATTTGTCTATGTCGCGAATCGTGTTCAATTCAATTTATTGTTCATCATTTGTGTGAATAATTTTTATTGGGACGCAGTAGAGGTTTCATGGTAATTTAAAATTTAATATTCTCTTCACAGTAAAGTTTTAGAGTAAATTTAAATTTTTATATTCTCTTCTTGCATGTAACACATTTAATGTGGTAAGCAATTTTTAAATTGAACCAAAATTTTCGAGTAATTTCAAATTTTATATTCTCTTCCTGCTTGTAATATACTAATTCTGATAATCAATTTTTAAATTCTAGTCTCAAATGACCAGTAAAACTAAACCAATAAATTTAAAATTGTATATTCTCTTCCTGCATCTAACACATTAATTGTGGTAACCAATTTTTGTATTGATTTAAAATTTTATATTCCCCTCCTGCATATAATTCATAAGCCGTGATAACAATTTTTATACTTAAGGCTCAAATTAGCAAATTTTACGAAATTATCGTTGCCGCGATTCATGTTCAATTCAGTTTATTTTTAATTATGTGTTTGAATAATTTTTATTGGGTCCCAGTAGAAGTTTAAGAGTAAGAGTTGAACCCACCTTCAAACTTATATTCTCCAAACACTTGAATTTGAGAAACTTTGAAAAGTCGCAACATTTTCATCTTAAGTCCAACTCGATGGATTTCCTTGACCTTATGTAGCTCTGGTCGATCGTCGAGATGATGAGCTCTACTTAGAGCTGTAAGAGCCATTTTGCTCGTAGATTTTTATAATTTCCATTTCAATTTTACAACTACATTTTGCGAAATTCAAGCTAATTAAAAGTTAATTTTTCGTGTTTTTGTCGCTACGGTATGGTTGATATTAATGTTTTTTGCTGCCCCTTGTGAAAGATAGCATCAAAATTACACACGTTGGATCGTTAACAAAAAATTCACAACTGTATTTTGTTTTAATAGATCGTACTATACTTGAACCATCCATACCATGCTTAAAAATTAAATCATACTGTGTAAAAATGGCACCTGGTGGAGGACCACTGACACGACGAGTGTATCGCCACATTGATAAATTGGATGAAGCAAGGTGGAGCAACAAAATAGCACCATAAGCCTTTTCGAATTAGCCGACTGGTGTGTGAGGTTCCTTAAATGAATCAGTTGGGGACCCTTAGTTCGAGTTGAGGAATATATTGAGTATGATTTGGAATTACTGGATTTGTATAAGTGTTTTTAGGCAAAAATAAGGCTAAAGTGAAATTTAGGAGCCCAGAGCGACCGGATAATTTCACTTTGATAGTTGAGAGCTCACTTTAAAATTTCTAAAACTCTAATTCTATAATTGCTAATTAAATTTGAAGAAAACAACGAAGAATTTGTCATACCATTAGAAGATTTGTGGTACGATTACCTCCATTTTTTGTGACCTTGCGTCGAACAATAAAAGACATCAAAAGCTGTTTTGATCTTCGGGGCATGCTCATATAATTTTCGTACTAATATTATCCAGCGATTTGCTGAGAAATATCTCATTAGATTGTATCATCGTCAGGCTTTGCAAAATCAGGAGCGGGGTTGACGGCAGTATGCTGTAACATAAAGGCCATTTAGATAATTAAAATTGTTTACTAAGATTACGTATATTCTTTGCGATTACCTACTCAGACCACTTTCCAATTACCACCCTTCAGTGTATTTATAGTAACCCCTCCAATTCATCTTTGATCTCATGTGATTAATTTCATTTTCCTATTAGTCAAATCACCTTAAAATATATAATATTATAAAAATCCAGGTTTCATATACCCTTTTCCATATACATGAACATCCTCACAAGCATTTACCTAAAATTTAATCATTCAATTTTTCCAATGTTAAAAACGTATATAATCAGGAAAAATAACAACAACACCCTTCAAAATCCACTCGAGTATGTGTGTGTGTGTGTGTGTGTGTGTATGGTATATCTGAGATTTAATTTTTAAATCCTTTTTTCGTTGTCTTATTATTGTTATTTCGTTTTATTTTAATTTTCATCCTTAAAACAAAGCACCAACAACAATAACAACAGCCACGAACGGGAGAGGAAAAATATAAGAAAAACACCCTCAAGTATTTGTACTTATATAGAATATGCTTATATGAAACTTGCGGAGGAACACATACTATATGTAGTTTACATAGTAAAAAAAGATTATGTTTCATGTTCGTTTCGGAGCTGTACCATATTTCATGAAAAATAAGAAAATAGAAAGAATACACGATATTCATAGTTTTCCAATTTTTTTTTTGTTTTTTTTTTTTTCACCAAAACCGAACCGCACCATACATATTTTGGAAGTAACACAGTTAAAAAAAAAAGCTTTTCCTATCTATCTATACATTTGAGTATAGATGTACATAAAATTCGAGGAAAAGAAAATGGTGGTCCTTTCTTCTTGATTGTATTAAATAAAGATTCATCTCCGCATCCCAATCGTTATAATTTTCTATAAGTTTCTTCCTAGAGGCCTTTTGTATAAAAAATGAAGGATGATGAGATCCTTTTTGCTTTAAATACTTTGTTTTTCTTTATTCTGGCATATACAAAAAATGTGATATGTGAAAAATTTTTGGTATGTCATTTTGCTTTATGCCCAAATCCACCACCCACATTTATATTTACTTATATGTAACTATGTGTACACATATAAAGGATATGGAGCCAAAAGGAAGAAAATTAAGGATAATACAAAATTCTTATCTCTTTTTCTTGTATGTTTTTGTTAGTATCAAGTACCAACATATATGTTGGATTTTAAAATGCTATAAATTATATGATTTTTATGTATATACGTGAAACGTTGTACATTCGTTGGTTGTGTGTTGTTCTTAAGGATTCGGGGATTTTGGATTTTTCTTTTTTTAATTTATCGTATTCAACAATTTTCTTCTACTTTTTTTTATGCTGTCGTTTAGATTTGGAATTTTTATGGTATTCTTGTCGTTTGATCGAAGTTTTTATTTGGGTATACGTATATATCGAAAATGAGCTTTCGTTTTTGAATGAAGTTGACATGGCAATTAAGTGACAATTTATTTCGACTGTATATGTAATCGTATATAGTATGTATATAAAATTGGGGGATATGTGTGACATAGATTCAACTTTATTTGCTATGGTTTCGTTGGAGTTTTTTTCTAATGTAGTTAGGTTTGGTTAAAATATCAACTAACTCTACATTTCAATGAGTCCGCAAAGCCCATGTCAGTTTTTAGTGTTGTTATCTTAGAAGGTTTTTGTTGATCTGCATTTTTAGTAATACTGCACTTAAACTGTACTTGCAATGATTAATTTAAACTGTGTCTATGTTGCAATGTTTTAATTTTGAATTAGGTTGCATTTTAAGTTTTAAATTAAATTTAACCTTTTTCTCTCTTCCTGCATGTAACTCATTAACTGTAATAACTGACAAACAATTATGTGTTTTTAAGCTCAAATAACTACATTTTACGAATTTGTCATTATCGTGAGTTGTGTTTAACCTCTTTTATGGTTCATAAATTGGTTTGATGTTAATCAACTTATTAGTAAATAGGAGTAAAAAAAAACAATTAACTCGTGGTTATATCACACGCGTGCGTTATGTACTAGCGAATCGTACTAATACAGATTAATTCTCTTACAATTTGTTTCCTTCTTCACGACATTCACACAGCTCTATTTCTGTGCAAACTAATTTTACTTTTTTTTAAAATTTTTCTGAATGTTAATTAATGCATGTAATTTCTAATATATGCTACCGGTGATTAGACCATTTTAAATGTGTTTTTATTAACACGTAGAAGTATATTAGTATTTACGAACAGTCATTCAACGAAACCGAATAATACACAGAATTCTATTTTTTTTTTATTTATTAAATAAAAAAAAAAAATTAAAAAAAAAAAAAATTAAATAAATAGAATTCTGTCTATTTGTCGGTTTCGTTGAATGATTGTTCGTAAATACTAATATGGTATACTTCTACGTGTTAATAAAAACACATTTAAAATGGTCTAATAACCGGTAGCATATTAGAAATTACATGAATTAATTAACATTCAACAAAAAAAATTAAAAAAGTAAAATTAGATTACACACAGAGCTGTATGAATATCGTGAAGAAAAATTGTAAGAGAATTTATCTGTATTAGTATGATCCGCTAGTACATAACGCACAGTACATTCTGTATAAATAGAATGTAAATTGTGGTATAATCAGTCCAGTCGCCGCGGCCTGATCAGAAGATTGATTTTTCATAATCATAAGCTCATCAGGTCGAAACTGGATTGAATTCTTTTAGAATTTTCGGAACATATTAAAATCATATAAATTAAAAAAAAAAAAAGGTAAATAATAGCCTTGTGGGTGGTGTGTGTAAAAAAATCGAGATGTCTTGCTAAATGAAGGTTTTGTACTACGAAAATTGTTTTAGTTAATTTGAAGCTAATATTCTGAAAATTGTTAATCGTTTTTCGAACTGATAAAACTATGATTATGAAATAAATAATAATCTCATCAGACTATGGTGACTGAGCTGATTAAATCATAATCTAAATTCGGTATATAATTATATAATCGAAACATGTGCCAGAGATTAGGTTGGTATACGGGATTTGGTTAGTTTCCGAACTTGAGGTGCTTCTTCTTGTTATTTTGATTAGCGGTTAAACCATTACGGAGGACAACGTAAATAATTAAGATTATTATGTCAATCGGTGATAGCGATACTCCTTCTGACAATATCCATGTCCAATTATTGTGATTCGTTTGCTATAGGTAGATATAGGTGATAGAGCGGGGCAAAATGATACAAAAAATGATTTTTCTCCAATAATCTCTCGGTTGTTTGTCTTGTTGTACTTGTGGTTTTTGTATTTGGTAAATGTTAAAAACCCACAATTTTTGTTGACCTCTCATTAAAACAAATCTGACTCCAAATTTGATATGTGCTTCTTTGTTTGTTGCCTCTGTGTGTAGAACCAGGGTACCCTTATCCTGCCGTACAACGGACTGTGGACTGTGGAAACGGTGGTTCTAAATTCGGCGGACATGCGAATGTGACACATTTTCTGTTTGCCGTATGTTTACTGTGCGTACTTTCTTGTGATGATTTCGGTGCTAAGTTTGAATCGCACGAGGTTTCATATTGTTCGTCTATGTTAGCTGGCGCAAAACACGGTTTCAATCGATCTATTGATATATTTACTTGTTTGTTGTTAACGATTATTATATAGTTTTTCTCGCTACGTTTGATTACTTGATGTGGTCCGGTATAAGGTGGTTGTAGTGCTTTCCGAATTGCGTCTGTACGTGGAGCATGTTCCCAATTCTTTACTGACGAATGTTTTTTTGGGTGGAGTGTCGCGATTCTGGTGTCGGCCTTAATTCCGTGAAATAGCTTTTCAATTGTTTGATGAACTCGCTCTGTGGGACTATGTTTGCATTTTTTAAAAATTGACCAGGTATTCTAATAGCCGCGCCGTATACCAATTCAGCACAAGACGCTTGCAATTCTTCTTCGCTGAAAGATGACCGTAATCGTAACATGATTGTTGGCGGGATTTCATGCCAGTCGGTGCGTTCGTGGCACATTATAGCAGCCTTTAATGTACGGTGCCGTCTTTCTACCATGCCATTGCATTTCGGGTTAGAAGCCATGGTCCGCACACGCTGGCAACCAAGAAACTTTGTCAGCTCCCCGAACAGTTCAGATCCAAACTGAGTACCTTGGTCTGTAAGGATAGACACTGGAACGCCAAAACGGGATATCCATGATGAATACACTGCGAACGCGACAGTGGCAGCAGTGATGTCGGGAACCGGAATCGCCTCAGGCCAACGTGTGTAACGATCGATGAGCGTGACGCAATAACGGTGATTACCAGAAAGCGGTAAAGGACCAATGATGTCGAGGTGGATTTCTGCAAAACGTTGCGAAGCTAGAGTGAAACTTGCGAGAGGTGATTTAGTATGCCTTGAAACTTTCGACTTTTGGCATTGTACACATTGTTGAGTAAGTTTCTTGAATCCTTTTTGAGAGAGGGCCAAATAACGTTTTTCGTTAAAATGTTTGTAGTAGCTTGAATTCCAGGGTGTGAAATATTGTGAAATGATTCGAAAACTTGTTTCCGGAAGTACAACAGAATAAAGGGTCTGGGTGTACCAGTCGAAATGTCACAATAAATTGGTTTATCGGAATTAAACATTATTGGAATTTGCTTGAGTTTAATTGACATGTTGTCGTCATTCAAAAGTTCTCGTAGTTCTGCATCATTGGTTTGTTCATCTGCGATTTGTGCATAGTCAATGTTTTCAGTAAGCGAAATTTGATCTATACGTGAAAGGGTATCTGCAACGACGTTGTCAACGCCAGAGACGTGTTGAATGTCGGTTGTGAATTGACCGATAGAATCGAGATGTCGAAATTGACGCGGTAATGCTTTATCTGGGTTCTGGTAAAACGCGTAGACTAAGAGTTTGTGGTCGGTGAACAGTGTGAACTCACGAGCTTCCAGGGAATGTCGAAAATGTTTGATTCCGTGGTACGGCGCGAACAGCTCCCTGTCGTAAGCGCTGTAGCGCTGTTGCGTTTTGTTTAACCGTTTTGAGAAAAACTTTAGTGGCTGCCAGGTATCCGAGACAAACTGCTGCACCACTGCTCCGATAGCATGGTCGGATGCGTCTACCATGATTGCCAATCGAACCGCGGGCATTGGGTGTGCAAGTAGCGTCGCGTGACATAGCTTCTCCTTGCAATTATTGAAGGCGTCTGTAGATGCCGAAGTCCAGTTAATTGGTGTTTTGTTTTTCTTCTTGAATCCATTCAAGAAGTCGTTTAACTAAGCTTGGTCAGCGGCAGCGCCTGGGATAAAACGTCTGTAAAAATTGATCATGCCCAAAAAACGCTTGAGTTGATCAACAGTTACAGGCCGTTCGAAATTTTTAATGGAATTGACTTTGTCCGGAAAAGGAATATTGCCTTGTGCTTTGATAAGATGACCTAGAAATTGGACTTCGGGTAATTCGAAGATGCATTTGTCCAAATTGATGATCAAACCATACTCGGATAATTTTTGAAAGATAATCTTGAGATGCTCAATATGTTCCTCGATGGTCTTGGATGCAACGAAAATGTCATCCAAGTAGACAAAACAGAAATTGAGGCCGGATAATACAGAATGCATCAGTTTTTGAAAAGTCTGTGCTGCATTCCTTAGGCCGAATGTCATTTTTGTGAATTCAAAAAGACCGAATGGTGTGGAGATGGCTATCTTGGGGACATCTGATGGTTCGATCGGGATTTCATGGTATGCTTGAACAAGGTCGATAGTGGAAAATATTATACAACTTGCGAGTTCATGCGAAAAGTCTTGTATATTCGGTATTGGGTATCTGTCAGGGATCGTGACTCGATTTAGTGAGCGATAATCACCGCATGGTCTCCAGTCTCCATTCTTTTTTAACACCAAGTGAAGGGGGCTCGCCCATGAACTATTACTCGGTCGACAAATACCCTGTGCCATCATGTGTTCGAACTCTGTTCTCGCTATTTTGAATTCTCAGGCGCCAAACAACGCGCTTTTGCGTAAATTGGCTGACCTGTTGTTTCCAGATGCTGTGTAACATTGTGTTTGCTTGTAGTGTTACTTAATGAACGGTTTGTGATCTTCGGAAACCTTCTGATTAACTCTTGGATTTGTTTGGGTATTGTAACGTTGTTGATAAATGACAGACTTGATGTCTGCATATGTGCTGGTATGCCCTTAACCGATAGTGAACTCACCGGATCGACGATCTTGCGTCCCCGCATGTCCACGATGAGGCCCGTGAATTTCAAAAAATCGGCGCCCAAAATTGGGGTCGTGACGTCCGCGATGACGAATTCCCAACGGAATTCGCGACGTAATCCGACAACCAACTTTAGTAATTTGGTGCCATATTCGGGGACCGGTGTGCCATTAGCTGCGTAAAGTTTTACTGTAGAATTGGGTTTGACTGGCTTAAATAATTTTAGAGGGACAATCGACAAGTCAACAAGGAGTTTTAGGCGACTCATGTAGTCGAAAATTATCAGGCGACTTGAAATCACGTCATCGTTAACGGTCGCCAGCGTTGGTGACTGCTTAAAAATTTGTTTTTTGTTGGGACGAGCTGCCTATGTCTGTGCTTGAGTCTTGTGAGGCAATGCTCGCTTTACTCTGCCAGAATTTGCGTACAATCACGCATCTGCGTGCGTTGTCCCCGAATCTCTCGTGATAGTAACATGCATCCGTACTTGGTTTTAATTTGTTATGCTGGGATCCTCAAGGTAGCCGCATGCCAAAAGGCTTCAGGTTTTTTGACACGCAGTCTACACTTGAAAGATAAAATTTTTCCTTCTCTCTTGTGTTATATTCTAAAAAGTTACTAAATGTTTTTGTTGTTGTATTATTTTTGGTAACTTTTTTAGAATAAAACACAAGAAAGATGGAAAAATTTTATCTTTTTAGTGTAGACTGCGTGTCAAAAAACCTGAAGTCTTTTGGCATGCGGCTACCTTGAACGACTGAAATGTCTCCGATTTCTCGAATTATCTCGCGAAAGAGATCGCGACCCATGCGCCTGTCTACCTCCGGCTGTGATCAATTGCTTCACTTCGTTTACCAAACTTATGCGGAAGCCAGCCAATATTTCCTCGAAATTTATTGGGCTGTTGGCTGCGCTTGTTGGTTTGGACTTGTGCCGGAATACTCTCGATGGCATTTAATCGCGTCTGCGAGATCATTTCCGTAAGGGCGTCTGCTCGTTCGGCTAACGTCTTCAGGTCCAGATCATTCTCAAACGGCGTTAAAACCATCTGGACCTTTTGGAGTAAACGCGACATCCACAACTGTTGTAATGTTTTCTCGCTGAACTCACTGTCGGCGTTTAATTTAAATTCGCTCAACAGCTGTGAGGGTTTTTTGTCCCTTAGTGACCATCCTTGTAGGACGTTATTCATTTTTATCTTCTTTGACTCGCTTAGCACGCTCACTATCTCTTCGCGGAACGTGCTATATGGGGTATCTCCATTGTTTTGCAAGATAAGATCCGCAAACGAATTATGCAAGCACGAATCTAGCGCGCTAATTGCGTGAGCGTATTTCGTGCACTCTGTGGTAATTCCAGCAACATTAAATAGTTGGTCCAAAATACAGAACCACACTGCTGGGGTTTGTGCGTAAAGTGACTGTGGCGGTTTGAACGCTACTTGGCCTATATAAGCTTCGGCTTGATTATCACTTTTGGGAACCCTATTATTGCTACTTGTGTCCCTGTTGTCCGTATTTGGTCTTTCCGTATGTGTGACTTTCGCATTTGCAAGCAACTCGCAGTTGATTGTGACATTTTATTGACCCGATGTTTAACACACCATACACGAAATATTTAAATGAAAAAAACGCGGTAATTGCTTGTAATTGTAAAAATAAATACCGCGGTAGTGACTAGTTTGTGTTCTGTTGTCGAGGTTACCACTTTTATGGGCCTCTCGGTTGTTTGTCTTGTTGTACTTGTGGTTTTTGTATTTGGTAAATGTTAAAAACCCACAATTTTTGTTGACCCCTCATTAAAACATATCTGACTCCAAATTTGATATGTGCTTCTTTGTGTGTTGCCTCTGTGTGTAGAACCAGGGTTCCCTTATCCTGCCGTACAAGCCCACTCGGTGTGGAGCACTTGCGGCGATGTTGGCCCACGTATCGTGGATACACTTAGTTTTGATTAATCCTCTTGATTAACAACACAATTTTTATTTCTGTTTGTTATTTATTTTCATTTACTTTTAAGGACATATGTATATTGTTTTATTATAAACGGGTTTGTAATTGTAGATAAATGTAGGATATAATTAATTTTTCTTGTTTATATATCTATATTTTTTTTATCTATTGCAAACAAAAAATACTTAATAACTGACATTTTTATTTTTCCAAAAGTACGTGATTACATTTTTAAATTTTGTTACATATTGTATTGTAATGAGCAATTTATACGGCGTCCCAGTGCTGGGGCAAAATGGTGCAAGCAGTGGGGTAATATAATCCACTTCCTTTATTTGCAATTATTGCATTTAAACCCTCGAGAAGTCGATTGCTGGTTTGTACACCGGTAATGAACCCACCCAGAACAGTAATCGCATTTTATCCAATTTTCACCAGGTTTACGTTGACTCTACAAATCATCACAAACTAGACATCTGGTATCTTCTTGCGACTCAGCAAGTTTGCGTTTTTTTTTCTTCGCTTCAAATTCAATTTTAATTCATTTTTGCTTAATCACTTTATTCTTTAATTTTTCAAGTTTCACAAAAACTTTGGAAGCTAAATAGTTTTTGTAACGGCTTCTTGTTAAAATATTACTGGTACCACATAACTTACTTTTTTTTCTTGTAAGAAATTTTTGGAATTGGTGAAATATTCGAGAACGTAAAGGTTGTATTTTTGCCATTGGACGACAAATTCCCCATCGGTTCAACTAACCCTTCAAATAAGACAACGTCATTTGGACTAACGACTATAAGCGTATCTTCAAATACAACTTCTAAATTAGTTAAATCAAAATCAAGTCTTCTGTTGAACCAGCAAAAGTTTCACCCTGTATTAGTGACTAGTAGGTTGTTATGTCATCGTTTGCCTCTAGTCGTTTAGGAGTTTCGGAGATGACTAAATTCTCATTACTGACAGCATTTCCCGTAGCACTGAAACCAATTGCTATATTCTCAAACGACAGTCTACAGAGACCAGCTATGTTTTCAATCATTATCCTTCGCCCAGGATGATTTTTCATGCATAGATGGCAAGCCTTAACGTAGGCTGTCTTGAATGGCCGTAAATAACTCACATCGAGTGGCTGTAGTTTCTGAGTAGATTGAGGAAGTAATGATAACAAGATTATTTCATTCTCATATGCATATGTAATACCATCTAGATTCTTTGTTATAGGTCGTGTGGCCACCTTAGATAAGGAACACTTTTCTTTCATCGGAACAACGGACATTTTTAACAAAATGTTTAAGGAACTCTACAAAGATGATATCGGTATTCCATCCGTTATCAGATACACACTGTAGTGTTCCAGCAGGAGCATTCTCCATAAGCGAGGTCTTTATATTTTTACGAGGATATTTCATGATGGGTGGAACCATTTGACCAGCGGCATTAGCACAACAAGCTACTATTACCGTTTTGCCTCTTTCTCCACTTGTAACAGCAGAAACTGACCGGCTTCCTTTCAGGGTGAGTACTTTGGCAGCTCTATGAACATTTTGCGTCCCGGTTTCATCCTTATTATAAACGTCATTTTCTGCGAAACAATTTGTTTTATAAATGAAATTTAGAATATCATAAAAATTTTCAATTTCATGTCGATCGATCCCCATTGCACGATTAAGCGATAATGATTCCGGTTTCCTGATACTAAGTTGCGAGCGAGGTCGATGAAAAGAAGTGGCCCAATCCGTTCCGCCCATACCTAATTCCTTATTAAAGCTGTCTGGTATACTATTTTTCGTGCAAAATTGAGGAACGAGTGGACGTAGGTCATCTAACTTAATTCCATATCGCGATTGTTCCATTTAGATTATATAACTAACCAGTTTCTTCTCTTGCTCATCAATAGGCACTCGATATTTAGACCCCAAATGGTTTGTGTATAGAGCATATCTTGGAAATTTGGTTTTACCGGATAAACGGCGTCAGATAACATCTTTATTAACCTTAAATGTTCTGGCCGCCTCACGTACAGATTGTTCTTTATTTTTGACCGCTATTAAGGCTTTTTCCATATTTCCTTCTGTCCAATTGGCGCGGTCGGTTTTTGTAATTGCGTACCATATCTACCTAGAATAATTTATCGAACGAATTTTTGTAATTTATAATTAATACGGGGCAAAATGACACACAAATTTAATGGTGTATCATTTTGCCGACGACATTTTTTTAAACGTTATATTTAGTATTTTGATAGGTACAATTCTTTTTGCTATAAACCTTCACAGAATTTCAAGAATGACTTACTTTTTCCAATAAAATTAACCGTAGAACATCAAAACCAATACACTATCAAGCGTTCGTCTTTTGAATAATATTTTTCGAATTTTTTTTTTCGGTAGAAATTGGTATACCTACGTTTTTTATAGGATCGTAAGAAAACTGCAATAAATAATATTTACAGCGAAGTTAGCGACACTTGTTCGTTAAAGAAATTATCGCAGTTTACTGGTTCCATCTATTGGAGAAAAGCTAGTGTAATAATAGTGTAATAATATGTTTTCGAGTAATTGGATTATTTTGCCCCGCCTTACCCTACATTCTTGATTTGATTTCTGTTTTGTATGTTCTCTTGGATATTTGTATCAATATCGAGTAATTTCACTAATTGTCAGTTTATTACTTGTATGTTGTAGAGGGATCCCTGTATTTCTTTTATCGGAGTATTGAAATTCTGGTTTTTAATTGCTGTAGAAAAGTTACAAAATAATTTATAATGCTATCATTTGTCGCATTATTTATTGCAAGATTATTTTCTGAAATCAACTGGCTTCGTTTCCGTTTCTGAAGTTACTTTGCAGTGGCTTTCCGTCACCATCCTAACATTCCTGTATCTTAATTGGATTCCATATTTCAGCACGACGAGCTTAGTATTGGCGTAAAACCCAACTCCGACCAATATCAAATATATGACAAATATTTCAAGGCAAGTTAAGATTGCTCATGTTGCATTTAAATCACGTCAGCCCTTTAACGCACAAACTGCAGAGGTATGGTTGGAGGGACAGTTTGGAGGGACAGTTTCAAGTATAATTCATTACATATAATTACCAAAAGCACCCGATATGCAGTTGGTGCATTGACGATAGATTCAAGGTTACACAATCAATTCGCCAATGAAGGGAGGGAGTTATCAGAGTGTTAGGAGAATCGAAACGGACCAAATTTAACAAATGCAATGGATGTGGAAAGGTGGATCATTTGGCGTGATTTTGCAGAAGTCTCATGGAACAACAACACCAGTGGAAGCAATAACAATAACAAGTTAGGTGGATTAGAAGCAAAACACAAAAAAGAAGGAGGTAGAAAGAAACAAAGTCGCTCACCTGGTGTGATACAGGTAATAATGGTGAGGTAGGTGATAGGATTGCAAGAAGTCTAAGTTACAATGAATTATCTTTTAGAATAAACTCAAAACGTATGAAATAGGAAACGAAAAATTACGGAGATTTTAAGATCGACACTGCCTCCGGTGTAAATTACGTTCCGATCAACGTCGTATAAAAAACAAAAACAGAAATTCAAAATAATATATTTGACTGTAGTAACAATAAAGTCGAAATTTATGGTACTATGAAACTGAATTGTTCGAAAAACATTTTTGAATCAATTCTTGGTTTAGATTAGAAGTTTCCATCAAGACAACTATCATAATGATAGAAGACGCAGAGCCGCTACTGAATGATTGGTTTGATTCATAAATATGTGCCGATGCTGGTAGTGGTAATTTGAAATTTCTCAGAAAAATGTATTTACTGTAGTGCGGTCATTGTTTATTTGTAAAGAGTAGGTATGGGTTAATCGAGATATGGCGCTTCAAGATTAAACAACGCCTGGCCTGTCTTCTGATGTGTACGACGAACGATTGAAAATTTTGGTAGAACAAAACTCTCTTCAAGCAATGCGAGAGTTAGCAGATAGCCTCAATATATTTCAAGAAAATGTGTGGCGTCACCTTGAGAAACTAGGGAAAGTGTCAAAGCTTGCAGTCCAGGTACCACACACTTTCATTGAAAACAACAAGGTGAACAGAAGGTCGATTGCCGTTAATAATTTCTCACGACAAAGAAATCAGCCTTTATTGATCAATATTGTTACTGGGGTTGAAAAGTGGATAACTTATGAAAATGTTGTGCAGTAAACACAGTGGTTGAACAAGAATAAGGCCCCGTCACCTCATCCTAAAACTAGTGTTCACGACAGGAAAATTGTATTGCGTGTATTGTGGGATCGCCACGGTATTATTCACTTTGAAATGATGAATTGCAATGAAACATTTATAGCAGAAGTGTATATTCAGCAGCTGCAACAAGTGCAGGAGAACCTTATAGAGGTGCATCTTGCGTTGATTAATCGACGATAAATACTACTATTCCATGACAATGCTAAAATGGGCCTCACACTGCTACGCAGAAAAACATATTGGAACTAGACATGCTCCAACCAATTTCCACCGGATTCGGTTACTTCAAAATTCCCTTAACGGGAAAACGTTTACAAACGATTAGCAGGTACTTCAGCACTGCAAGGATCAAGTAAGTTCAGATCTAACTAAGTTCATGACCCCATTCGGACGATTCATATTTAATCTTGTAAATTTTGGTCTTAACTGTGTACCGGAAATATTTCAGCAAAACATGGCCTAAATATTTGGAGATATGCCAGGAGTCTTGCATATTTTGATGATATTGCGATTCTGGATCACAATCGGACTTTGTCGTTGGTTATTGATGTCTATAGCGACTCCTGGTGCTTTTTAAATATCTTACAACGCTCATTCCGAATTTGTCAAAGAGATCTGCAGCATTGCGTAACCTTACGAAAACCGTTGGTGCATTTGAATGGAATGAAACACATGATCACGAATTTCGTTACTTGTTGGAGGTAGTGATATAAATTATATCGCTTGCGATATAAATGGAGGAGATATCGTACGTCGTACATACGGTAACAAAGCTGCTTGCCTATTGGAGGAAAATTGTAAAACATATCGCTCTACGATTGAACGAAATGAGAAGTATAATGCTATCTGCATGTTCATTTCCAACGGTTGGCCAATATATCATAAGCTTGACAACTTCAGTCAGGAATTCTATAAATTCAAATCGGAACCAGATCAACAAATCAAGGACATTATAACGGAATGTGAGATATGCGAAACTTTGAAAAGAAATAATCAAAAAGAGCCGCAGCTGGTAAGCCTAGTAGCTGGTGTTGCATGTATGACTGGTAATTTTGCGCCTGAAGATAATTTATGTTTTATAATTAGATCAGCCATGATAGGTTGGACCAGCCATGATGGGCAATGTTTGAATGTATCAGGTTTTCTCCGAAAGTAACCAATGCTTTTCAATAGGGGTTAGGGTGGCGAGTGATCTCCCATTAATAATAGAGGAATTTGGGACTCGGATTCAAATTTGCGTCATAGTTTTGTCGGTAGTTCCAGAATATTCTCTATCAAAAATCGAATAAAAGTTATCCAATTATTCTACAATATTTTAAGAGTACCAGTTTTTTTCCGAGGGTACCTAACGCCCTTCAATGGAGGTTGGTTTGGTCACAGTTAACCTCGCTTTTAGAAAAACATGCCCGAATTATGAATGTCATTTAATTTCAATAGATACGGTACATCCCGAACCCACGTCAGCGGATTTGGAGCGCTCTGATTCATCGATTTCTCTCGCATATAACTCGCGTATTTTTGACTTTTCGCGAAAATGACTAATAAACTTTCGTTTAGAATTTGGCGAAGAATCCGTGGTTGGAATAGAACGTTCTAGAAGCTCATGGAAACCTGTATAAATTCAAAGGAAGTTTTAGAAATTTTCGTAAAAATCGGATAGAACGTTTTAGAAGCTCATGGAAACATAGGATGTTCAAGAAATGTTCATATACATTTTATAGATTTTTCTAGAAACCCAAGGAAACTCATAGAAATTCATAAATGTTTCTAGAAATTTTCACAAAAATGGAATAGACCCGTTCTTGAAGCTCATGGCAACCCATGGAAATTCAAAGAACCTTCAAGAAATTTTCATAAAAATCGAATAGAGCGTTCTAGAAGCTGATGGAAAACCATAAAAATTTATAAAATGTTCTAGTAATTTTCACAAAAATCGAATAGAACATTCCAGAAGTTCATTGAAACCCATAGAAATTCATAGGATGTTCTAGACGTTTTAGCTCATGGAAACCCATTCAACTTCATAGAATGGTCTAGAAATTTTCATAAAATTAGAATAGAACATTCTAGAAGCTCATGGAAGCCAATAGACATATTGCCTGTTCCTAATGAAAGGTCAAAATTTTTACATGTTTATGTTATGGGCGATGTATAACTGGAGGTCGATGTGATGTGAAAACATTGTAGGAACAAAACGGGAAATAATCGTTGAGTTACAAAATCTTCTCCATGATCATAATCAGTTATTGAGAATATTTAAAACTGTACTTGAAAGAATGGCTTCGGATGGTTATAAAGTTGTAATTCGGGCCGAGAAAGGACTTGCTTTAGGTGAGAATGCTCTCTGGAAACCGGTTTGCCGTCGTAACAGGAGTCGGTGATTTTGGTGAAATATACACATATTCACAACCAAAAAGAAAACAAACCGAGCAACTACGAGTGAAAACATTGGAATTCAGTGCGCCGTATGCGTCAAGTTCAGTTAAAAAGAAAAATATCTGGTTATAAAACACGAAGACGGAAACGCTAATCTAAATGGAATTGCTCTATTTGAAATCCAGAAAGCTCTCGACGTGGCTGTTTCACGGAATCCAAAAAGTAATATGGACTAAAAGCGGGGAGTTGCTGTTATTAACAAAAACACGAACTATACCGTAGCGTCATTATTAAAATTAAAAAAAGCTCGGAGGACTAGCACCAGTGGTGGTTACACAACACCTTTATTTAAATAACTCAAAGAGTGTGGTTTTCTTCCGGGATTTAATTCCTTTATTGGAAGAAGAGATTAAAGAATGTTTCCATCCCAAGGAGTGATTGATATGAGGAAAATAAAACAGAAGTTTGAGGGCGAGTTGCAAGACACTGCAGCCATGCTACTTACTTTCAATACACCAACCATTCTGCAGACTACATATGCCGGATTTAATAAAGTTGTCGTTCGACTATACATTCCAAACCCCATGAAATGGGGCACATGTTATAAGTTCGGATTTACCAAAAAGCGATGCGGAAATACATTAATTTTCTTCAAATGCGCTGAAGATTTGGAAGTTCTCCACAAGGAAACTTGCACAGAGGTGAAGTGCGTAAATTGCAAGGGCCCAATACCAGCACTAGTAGAGAGTGCCTGGATTAAAGGAGGGAACCGGAAATCATGAAAATTAGAACAACAGACCGTATCACTTACTTTGAAGCAAGAGCGCAATATTATTAGGGCAACAGGGAAAATATTAGGGAAATCGTACTGCACAGAATCAGTCACAATTCAAACCAACAACCGACAAGCAAAACGAACAGCAACAGCAACTACAGTCTGTTCACCAAAATCAACAGCACCCATAAATAGACCAACAGATATAACTCCAACAGCTATCACCACAATACCAACAGCATCAATCAACATCTCAACAATCAGTACAAAAATTTCAATCAGTGCTACCTCAGACTCAGACCCAAAACCTTACACAAATACCTCACATAAGTTCTATAAGTCAACTACACCCCTCCTAACAAGAACAACAAACAATAAACAATAAACCACAGCAACTTTCTCAACAAAAACATTTACAAGAAGAGAACTTTACCACTACAACAAAATCAACAAATTCAATCATCAGAACAATTGCAACCGCAAAAACAAAGTCAGTCAAGTATTCAACAAAAACAACATCTAGCAATATACTTTCTCACCACAAAATTCAAGAAGTCAAAGATGGAAGGAACATTAGAAATATTTTGCTATGCAGAGCAATACTCAAACATTTTAACACAACCTGCTAGATCCAGTATTTCTTAATCTGCTGTACGACCGTTAAAGAAAGTAGTTCCATGCTGGTCGGCCGAAATTAGAAGAGCTATTTTTGATAGGAAACAAATGCTTAAAATTTTCTAAAGAAACTCTTTCACTGATAATCTAATATCATTTAAAAGAGCTCGGTCACTAGCTAAAAGACTTGTTGGACAGGCTAAACAATCCTCTTTGAATAAATTCCGAGGTCAAATCAGTCCGACGATAACTAGTGAAGAGTTGTGGGGAGAATTAGAGCGCTGGCCGGTAAAAACGGTAAATCATACTCCACATATCTGCAACAACAACATTACTTACGAAGATTTGGAATCATTCGCTAATATTCTCGGCGCTTCATTTGCTTCCAACTCTTCTTTGTACAACTATTCGTCACATTAAATTTTACATAAGAATTTCTTAGAGAGCTGTTTCAGTCTAAGCCAGGGTAATGGTTCAATGAAGTTGAATGCTCCTTTTAACGTATTCGAACTAAGCGTCGCCCTCAAAAGAGGCAATAGCAAAGCCCCAGCGAAAATCTGATCACAAAAAAAAATATTGACCAATTTAACTTCTTCCAATAAAATCCATCTTTTAAACATATTTAACTTCATATTGAGCAAACGAACTTTTCCATTTCAGTGGAAAAGAGCTGTTATAATTCCGATACCTAAACATACAAAAGTAAGAATATCAATCTCGCTTATTAACAATGATGGTAAGGTTCTAGTTTAGCTGTAACACTTTTTCTCACCCCAATTGACTCGATTAGAGATGAATTTTTCCGGTCCAAAGTTAAGTTCGTCTTTTATGCCGATGATTTAACTGTATTTAATGGGAATCAAAATCAGTCGCTTCAAAAACAAGAGATTTCCGGAATTGTAGGTAAATTAGAACTTTGGTGTAAAGAGACTGGATTTTAAATTTTCATCCAACAAGACTAAATCATTGAATTTCTGTAGAAAGCGAAATGCATAGCCGCGATCTACACACTGGACGGAAATCTGTTAGAAAATGTTCAAACATATCCATTTTTGCGAATGACGATTGACAATCGGATAATTTAGAAAGCTCATATCAATAATACTAAGTATGCTTGCAAAAAGTTTCTGAACGCGCTAAAATGCTTGAAAGGAACTAACCTCAGAAGCAATTGGATTCTAAACTGGATTATGGGTGTCAGCAGGGGTCAGAATAGCTTCGGGAGGCTTTAGAACTTCTCCCTCTTCTCAAATTTTGTATTAGATAAAAAGAAAAATTAACCATACTATGTATACCCTTCGGTTTCCCCTTCAAACTGTCTTACTGTCTTACTGAAAATAAACATCGTCCACATCAATATCTTCCAATTCCGGCCATAAAAAATCATTAATCATAGCTCGGTAGCGCAATCAATTCACCGTAACAGTTGCACCAGCCTCATTTTCGAAAAAGTAAGGTCCAATCACACCGCCAGCCCAAAAACCGCACCAAACAGTGACACGTTGAGGATGGAGAGGCATTTCAACAATCATTCTTGGATTTTCTGAGCCCCCACTCCGAGGTGAAAATAGGCCTCATCACTGAAGATGATTTTTCGATGAAAATCCGGATCATTTTGATGCATTTGTAGGACCCAATCAGCGAAGATACGACGTTTAAGGTGATCGACCGGCTTGAGTTCTTGTATTAACTTAACTTTAAAAGCCTTAAGACCTAAGTCTTTATGCAAAATACGGTATAATGTCGTTTGTGGAATGTCTAATTCCAAAACTCGACGAGGAATCGACAAGCTTTGGTTTTCTTCAACATTAAGGGCTATAGCAGCAATATTCTCAGTTGTTCTTGAGCGACGCAAACAGTTTCGATTCTTCACATCACTAATATGTCCCAACAGCTCAAATTTTTCCACCAGTTTCAATATTGCCGACCGAGAAGGTGTTTCGCAACGACCAAAAGCTGCTTTAGTTTTGCGAACTGTGACTGCAAAATTTTCACAATTTTTTTTTTGAGATAGTATATACAACGTATGTTACATATTTACATATATTATTATCAATATTTAATATAAATAAAGTTAATAATTTTTATGCTAATACTAGTTTACTTTGGTAAATTAAGTTAATAATTTTATATCTACACATTTTATTTGAAACATATTTGTGAATTTTAATATTAATATTTTTTTTATACAAGTCAATTTTTTATATTGATATCAATTTATAATTTTATAACTGTTCATTTATTTGTTATAATATATTTTGTATATTTTAATGTTAATGTTTTATATAATAAGGTTAATGGTTTAATATTAATATTTATTTATTTGTTGAGATTTTTATTTATATAAAAGTTTAAGTACTTAAAATTTAATAGTAAAAATAGAGAGTGTTTTAGTAAATTAATAAGATTATTGGTAGGAATAATACTGATATTTAATAATTAATTAAGTTATTTGTTTATTGTTTATATTTTAATATTTTATAGTAATCATATGTGACTGATAAACCCTATAGCTTTGATAAATTTCAGAGTGCATCGTAAGAATTTCTCATTATCCCCCAAGGCTTCTTTAAGGTTTGGAGATATTTTTGTTTTCCTTCTTTGGTGATTATACTTTGGGCAACTTATAAGTATATGATGAATAGTTATGGGACAGTGACATATGTCACATTGAGGTGGAATACATTTTTTCATCAAATAATCATGTGTGTATCGAGTGTGGCCAATTCTGAGTCTACATACAATAACACTTTCATAACGTGATTCTCTTAATGATGTTTCCCATGGTGCTGTTGTTGTTTTAATCTCATATAGTTTATGGTCAATGCATTCATTCCATCGGCCGTTCCACTTTTCCATTAAACTATTCCTCACATGTTTTTTTAGATCATTAAAAGAAACATGATCTTGTATTATTTCATGTAGATTTACAGCTGATTTAGACAAAGAGTCGGCTTGTTCATTACCGAAGATTCTTGAGTGGCTAGGAACCCACAAAAATATGATGTTCTTATCATATAGTGAATGTAATTTTTCTTGTATGTCTTGGATAATAGGGTTATTTATTTGGGAATTTTAGAAAGATACTTATTGCGGACGGTGAAACTTTACCGCAGCCCACGTTACCGACCCAGTGCTAAATCAAGAATTGTGAGCAACAAGTATTGTGATAGTGAGCAACAAGTTTATAATTTAAAGGAAACCGTAGTAGCTGAAATTAGGCGTACGGTTTTGTCTTGTTTTTATTAGTTGTCAGCGAGAAAAGATGGGAATTTGAGAAGTCTTACGAAGAAGACACATTTAGAAAATTTGAACCGGCGAAAACTAATTAAATTTTCAACGTTTTAGTTTAATAAATATATATAGACCGTCAGGTGGTTTGAGTTATTGTATTTATTATACGTTCGAAAGATTAGTTGGTCGCTTTAGAGTTCACATTTTCTACAAATTGAAAACTTAATTAATTTATAATCAATCAAGGGATTGAAAGTGTGAGTGAATAATTCGAAGTAATATTTGAGCTTCTTCGACAAAGGTTCGCGCAAGACAAACGGTTACGAAATTTGGCCGGAAATAAGTGTGCCTCATTAGAAACCGCTGTCTAAATCGTGGTATTTCCGGGAAACCACGAATTGTGAATAGAAGTGACTAAAAAGCCGTCGCATGAGCACGAGAAATCTAAGATCAAGGAAACAGTTAGGCGAAACCAACAACGAAGCGGTTGAGAACCAGATAGCTCGAAGACCACAAAATAAATTCCAACCGGGAATGTCTCACAACGAGGATCAACAAAATTTTAACGAAACCGTGCACCCGAAGAGTGGATTAATGTCACGGGAACCACAAAATTCATCAAATCAGAGGCCTTTCGAGTACTGGACAAAAGGAGCAGTAGTTTGCCAAGTCTGCGAACAAGCCGACAAATACACCAAGGCATACTGTCAAATATGTTTTGGGGTATTCCATTTAAAGTGCTCAAGTAACCACAAATACGAGGACATCAACAGTGGTAAATGGTACTGTGACCAGTGTACCATTATCAACAGAGAAACGGAAGGAACCGTGGAGAATAAAGACATGGAATCCTGCATTAGGACCACGAAGTCGACGCAATCAAAGAGTAAGCGTTTACCAATTGGAACAACAGACATCTTGACCGAGTCACAGACGTCAAGGATTAGTGCACGAGATCAGTTGAAGCTGCTCGATGAGGAGAGCAAGATAGCTGAGCGAGAATTCGCGGTGGAAAAAGAATTCCTTGCGAAACAGAAGAAGATATTGCAACAGCGACGTGAATTATTAAGTAACGGAAGCCAGAGGGGTACGAGTTTAACTTCGGTATCTTTAGGAAGGAGAAGAACCAGCACCGAGAACTGGGTGGACAAGCATGCTAATCAAGTACACTTTGAGTCAGTACCAGCCTCGGAGATATTTCAGCCACCAGCTATGACCACGGAGCAATCAACACGCATGCATCCAAACACGCGCTCACGAGTCGAAATAGGTAATGTGGCGCATCATGTATTTGATCCCTCGCTGTCCTGGCTACAACCAAGCGCCACAGAACAACAGTTCTTAGACAGTACTGTGGCCGGTAACCCATCAATGGCCCATAATTTCAACCTGACTAAAAGTCAATTGCAAGCACGGATGGTGATCCCGAAGGAGCTTCCGCTGTTTTCAGGTGACCCTAAGTACTGGCCACAGTTTATAACCGCCTTTATAAATTCCACACAACAATGCGGGTTCACCGAAGAAGAAAATATAGCAAGACTAAACAAATGCCTAAAGGGGGATGCCTATAACGCCGTAAGAACGGACTTGCTTTTGCCAAGCTCTCTATCTACTGCTATGAGTACATTGAGAATGCTCTATGGACGTCCTAAACTAGTCTTTAACTCGGCTATGGAGCAAATAAAGCAAACACCACCCGTGACGCTCGAAAAACTAGAAACCATTGTCGCATTTTCAATGAGGGTAAAAGCGTTTTGCGACATTGTGAAGACGGCAAAGATGCACTCGTACCTGAACAACCCTACACTATTATCTGAGATGGTAGATAAGTTGCCGGCTATGTTAAAGATGGAATGGGGCCGTCATAGGAGACTCGCAGAACTCGAAAATCCTGTAGTCAGTATCGAGGTGTTTAACGTGTGGCTACGAGGAAATGCAGAAACGGCGAGTTGCTTGTCTAGCGAACCAGCAAGAGCAGCTACACCGATAATGTCGATCCGAAAGGCGACAAAAACGGAAGCATTCCACGGAGCTCACGAGGCAATGACACCAAAGAGCAGCGTCAATAGCGCAATTCGAGGAGTAAGCTGTCGAGTATGCAAATCTCTGGACCACTTGCCAAACAAATGTCAGGAATTTACATCATTACCGGTCGTCAGGCGTTGGAATGTAGTGCGCCGAAGGAATCTATGCGTAGGCTGTTGGGAAATCATTGGCTCAGCGACTGCAAAATAAAATCAAAATGCGGAATAGATGGATGCGATCAACCGCACCATATGCTGTTGCATTCGCCGCCAAAGAGAATAAACTCTATTGTGGTAGAACCGAACCCTTGTAGAAAAACCTCTCCAGAAACATATAACAACGCGCAATCGATGAGTGTAGAAGCGGTTGGTACAAACATGACGAAGCCAACGCAAGCGATAAGTCGAGCTACTACTCAACAGCGAATCAATATGCACTGCCGCACGAAATTGTATGCATTTTACCAGATAGTTCCGGTGGTGTTGTACGGGAGAGGCGAGCGAACGGTGTCCACATATGCATTTCTAGATGGTGGATCCACGGCAACACTTTTAGAACGTGATTTAGCCGACGAATTAGGTCTCGAAGGGGTGCCTGAAAAATTAATTCTTAAATGGACCAACGAAATTACCCGGGATGAGGAACACAGCTGCAAGGTGAGATTACATATTGCTGGGCAAGATCTGGGCAACCGATATGAACTCCAGGAGGTTAGGACGACGGAGCAGCTATGCTTGCCAATGCAGTCAATCGAACGAGAATTGCTGGAAAAGGTCAGGCATTTAAGAAACCTTGGTATTGCGACATACACAGATGTGCAACCACGTATATTAATAGGTTTAGATCACTATCAACTGCTGGTTCCGCTAAATACAGTTAGTGGAGCTTGGGAGGATCTAGTAGCGATACTTACGCGCATTGGATGGACGCTACAGGGCGGAGCGCGCGGAAATATATACAATTCAGTGTCACTGAATCATCACAAAGTGGCAGACCAAAATCTACACGAGTATGTGAAAAGTTTCTTTGCATTGGAAAGCCTAGGTGTGAAAGTTCCCGAACGGGAGGTGGAATCCCACGACGACGCTAGAGCAAGAAAAATGCTTTTGGATACGGTGCGAAGGACTAACGAGGACCGGTACGAAGCCGGATTACTATGGAGAAGCGATGATATCAAGTTTCCAGTCTCAAGGCAAATGGCCATGCATCGATTTCTGAGCTTCGAAAGGAAGCTATCAAAAGATCCAGAAGCAGCCAAACACGTCAATGCACAGATCGTTGAATATAAAGATAAGGGTTGGCTGAAGAAGTTGTCCGCTCAAGAGGCACGAACGCAAGGAGACAGAACATGGTACTTGCCCATTTTTGCGGTTACAAATCCCAACAAGCCGGGTAAGACGAGACTCGTGTGGGATGCCGCGGCAACAGTCAATGGGATTTCATTAAATTCAAATCTATTGACGGGTCCTGATCTATTGGCAAATCTCGTAGCCGTGCTGTTCAAATTTCGAGAACACAAATATGCCATCAGTGGCGATATACGGCAAATGTTTCACCAGATTAGAATCAAGCGAGACGACCAAGACGCTCAGCGATGCCTATGGAGAGATCGTCCACATGAGGATGTCTCTACGTACCAGATGACTGTAATGACGTTTGGAGCATCTTGTTCACCATCTACAGCCAAGAATCTGAACGCAGAAACGTATCGAGAACAGAAACCACGAGCTTATGAAGCAATTAAACATCGACACTATGTGGATGACTATCTTGATAGTTTCGAAACAATCGAAGAATGTGTTGAAGTCACGCGCCAAGTAATTGATGTTCATCGAAAAGGAGGTTTCGATCTGCGAGGTTGTATTTCAAATTCGCCGCAGGTGTTGAAATTAATAAACCCCATTCCGACTGAAACTGAAACGATGTTAGGCGATAGCGATGCCAGCACTAAGGTCCTCGGCTTGGTATGGTGCACGAGCGACGACACGTTTCGGTTCCGCGTTAATAAGCAGCAAATAGGGATAGAACTTTTACGAGGAGAAAAGATACCGACCAAGCGGCTTGTCTTGCGTATCGTAATGATGGTCTTCGATCCACTTGGGCTGATCGGATTCTTTATTGTTCAAGGCAAGTTAATTCTAAAGGAGATCTGGCGAACCGGAGTAGATTGGGATCAACAGATTAAGCCGGAGCAGATAAGGAAGTGGAAAGACTGGATTCAAGCATTGTCAACCATCGAAAATATTCGCTTGCCAAGATGTTATTTCTCCGACCATGAAATATACACGTACGAGTTACATACGTTTGTGGACGCGAGTGAACATGCAGCAGCAGCAGTCGTGTACCTAATTAAACAACGGGATGATTTACAGGAGGTAGCGTTCGTCACTTCGAAAACGAAGATCGCGCCCAATAAAGCTATCTCAATTCCCCGGATGGAGTTGCAAGCAGCAGTACTTGGAGCTCGACTCGCCAACACTGTAAAGAAACAACAAGCGCTAATAATCACCAAAAGCACCTATTGGTCTGACAGTCGCAACGTGTTATGCTGGATTAGATCGCCTCGGTCGTTTAAACCTTTCGTGGCTCACCGGATTGGGGAAATCCTGGAGTCGACGAACTCTCACGACTGGAGATGGGTTCCGACAGCCAGCAATATTGCAGACGAAGCCACCAAGTGGAAGCTGACTAGCCGATTTTGTATACCTGAGAGGTGGTACGAGGGACCGGTTTTTCTTCATAGACCGCGTAACGAATGGCCTAAGGAACGAGATGACGAGCCAAATCCTGATGATGAAGAGCAGGAAGTACGTTGTCTGCATATCGTCGCTACAGCGAAACCAGATGATCTAACACCCAATTTCGAGCGGTTTTCGATGCTTGGGAAGCTAATTAGAACACAAGTCTGGGTGCTACGGTTCTTCTACCATAAAAACCATTTGGGCAGAATATCACCGCACGAACTGGACGATGCTCTTGCGTACCTGATTCGAAGCGTACAAATAGATTATTTTCACAATGACGTAAAAGCTCTGAAAGAAGGCCGGAAATTACAGAGCAACAGTAAATTGCGAAAGTTGTCTCCATTTATTGATTCCCAATTCATCATCAGGATGAAGAGCAGACTGCAGGATGCGGAGTACCTCACGTATGAGCAACGATGCCCGATTATACTTCCAAGGAAACACAAATTTACGGAGCTATTAATCGCAAGTTTCCACCAGCAAATGTACCACCAAAACCATGCTACAGTTTTAAATTAGATCAAACAGCGATACCACATACCCCGATTGAGAAGTTGCCTTAAAAATGTGCGAGCGAAGTGTGGACGATGTCGTATAGTAGATGCCAGACCGGAGGTACCAGAAATGGCAGGTTTACCGAGGTCGCGAATGGCGGCTGGGATGCGCCCATTTACGTTTGTTGGCGTAGACTATTTCGGCCCAATGACTGTCAAACATGGCAGACGTATCGAGAAGAAGTGGGGTGCAATTTTTACATGTTTGACTACAAGAGCTATACATCTAGAATTAGCCTCAGCTCTGTCCACGGATGCATTTATTCTGGTTCTTCGAGCGTTTATAGGAAGAAGAGGAATGCCCGTTGAAATATACAGTGACAACGGGACGAACTTCCGAGGTGCAGAAGCACAATTGCGAAAGATCCTGCAGAATGTCAGCAAGGAGGCGCAGGATCAGTTTGCCCATATTAATTGGAAATTTAATCCACCGGCCGCACCTCATATGGGAGGAGCTTGGGAGAGACTCATCAGGTCCGTCAAGAACGGACTTAACTACGCCTTGCCTAACAGAATTCCGTCAGAAGATCTGCTCCGTTGCTGTTTGATAGAAATCGAGTCCATGATTAATTCGCGGCCATTGACGTATGTTGAAACGGAGACAGATACTCTTGAAGCCCTTACACCGAATCATTTTCTGCTAGGTTCTTCAAGCGGAACGAAGGCTTTCGGTAAGTTTGACGATGAAATTAATATGTTGCGTGTTGAGTGGAAACGCCAACAAGCAATTACATGTAAATTCTGGAGCCGGTGGATCTCTGAATATCTCCCGACAATCTCGCAAATGACACGCTGGTACGAGAAAACCATACCACTGCAGGAAGGAGACGTCGTAGCCGTGGTACAAACTGAAACACCTTATACATGGCAGCTAGGCCGTATTGAAACCATAATTAAAAGCGCCGACGGAAATGTCCGACAAGCCGACGTAAGAACAGCTTCAGAAATACTAAGGAGGCCCGCGTCCAAGTTAGCCGTCCTAGTAAGGGAACCGAGGGAATTGAGTGATCCTGTGGGACACTCAACTGGGGGGAGTATTGCGGACGGTGAGACTTTACCGCAGCCCACGTTACCGACCCAGTGCTAAATCAAGAATTGTGAGCAACAAGTATTGTGATAGTGAGCAACAAGTTTATAATTTAAAGGAAACCGTAGTAGCTGAAATTAGGCGTACGGTTTTGTCTTGTTTTTATTAGTTGTCAGCGAGAAAAGATGGGAATTTGAGAAGTCTTACGAAGAAGACACATTTAGAAAATTTGAACCGGCGAAAACTAATTAAATTTTCAACGTTTTAGTTTAATAAATATATATAGACCGTCAGGTGGTTTGAGTTATTGTATTTATTATACGTTCGAAAGATTAGTTGGTCGCTTTAGAGTTCACATTTTCTACAATACTAAACTTAAATAGGAATCTGATACTATAACAAACCGGGTGAAATTTGATCTGCACGCCTTGGATAAAGCAATTTGAAGTCCTACAGCTTCACCTGAGTATATAGACATGATATTTGAAAGTTTATATTTTTCCTGTTGTATTTCATGGTAGATTCCTACTCCAACCCTGTCGTTAGTTTTTGAACCATCAACATAAATAAATTGGAAATTTTTATATTGATCCTGAATCTGTTTGAATTCTTTATGGTAAATGTAATTGTTGGTCATATTCTTTGGAAATTTTAATAATTTTTTAATTACGATAAGTAGTTTTAGTTCCCAGGGAGGAATTTTACGTGGATGGAGCGCCATAAGGTTGGGTAATATGAGGTTAAAATTTTGGATTTGAAACAAAATGGTTTTAAATATAGGATCGGCAAATAATGATCCTTGTAGTGCTTGGAGTGCTTTTGTTTGGAGGGGATGATCTGAATAAGTAGATATTTTTGTTATGAAGTTTATTGCAGTTATGACGATAAGAGAGAAAGGTTGACCCAGAATCACAGATGATGCTCTCGACTGGGCTGCTCCTAAAAGCACCAATCGATAATCTTAGACCCTGAGTGTGAATTGTATCTAATATTTTTAAATTAGTGGTAGATGCGTTTTGGTATATGACACTGGCATAATCAAGCCTAGATAAAATCAAGGCATTATGTACTCTTAGTAGTAGATTTCTATCAGACCCCTAATGGATATTTGATAATAGTTTAATTACATTAAGAGTTTTAAGGCATTGTGTTTTCAATGATGCAAGGTTTAGTTTAAATGATAATTTTTGGTCCAGTATTACGCCAAGGTTTTTATGATTATTATTAAATGAAATTGGTTGACCTTTTAAATGGATATTCGGACTTTGGATGGGGCGATTTGTTCGACCAAAAACAACACCTTTTGTTTTTCCAACATTAAACTCAAATCCATAGTTTTCTGTCCAAATACAAAGTTTATCAATGGAATTCTGTAGGAGAGATTCACAATCGTCCATATTTTTAGATCTTATAAAAATCACTAACTCATCCGCAAACATAGTTACCTTAACAGGTGATTCAATTTGTTCAATTAATGGGTTAATTGCTATGAGAAATAAAATTACATTTAGTACTGATCCTTGAGGGACACCGTTTTCTTGTTCGTATGTGTCAGATTGTTTATTATTGGTGATAACTTTAAAACGTCGAACTTTTAGAAAATTTTTAATAAACTGAAATAAATTTCCCGATACGCCATGTTGATCTAAGATATTTAAAATATGATGTTTCCAAGTTTTGTCATATGCTTTGTTGATATCAAAAAATATTGCAATTATTTTTTCACCGTTTTGAAATCCCATTTGGATTTCATTAACAAGGTATCCCAAAGCATCAGTAGTTGATCTTTGCTTTTGAAAGCCCATTTGAAACTTCGAAATTAGATTAAATTCTTTGGTTATCTTTGACACGTTCAGCTACAAGTTTTTCCATAACTTTATACATAGTGTTGGTCAGTGCAATTGGTCTATAGCTTAGGGGTAATTTTTTATCTTTTCCAGTTTTGTTAATAGGAATAACATCAGCTATAAGCCATTCATTAGGAAATATATGATTTGTCCACAGATTATTGTAGAATTTTAGAAGGAATAATTTTGATTTTATGTTTAAATTAGTCAGCATTTTGAAATGTATTCCATCAGGACCTGGTGTAGAACCACGACATATTTTCATAATCTGGGTGAGTTGATTAATGTTGAATTCTTTATTGTAGCCATTATTTGAAAAACAATTTTGGTTCATAAATGGCCTATTTTCCGTAGTAGTGTTTATATTGATAAAATTATTGGAATATTGATTTGTTTGACTCGTTGTTGAGAAATAGTTAGCGAGAATATTCGCAATTTCTAGTGGCTCGGAAAAACACTGCCCATTTGTTATAATTGTAGTTATTTCTTTAAATCTAACAATTCCTTGGATGGCTTTAATTTTTTTTCAAAATTTTTCGTGGATCTTCATTTTGTCCAAGATTATTTACAAATTTTTGCCATGATAGTCTTTTAGCGATACGAATACGTTTCCTAACAAGAGCTCGACATTTCCTAAAAAGGTGTAAATTTGATGGGCTAGGATTGCGGATAGCGTTCCTCTGTGCTTTCCATCGAGCTTTCAGCACTTCAGAAATATCCCGAGACCACCATGGTACTGGAGGTTTATGACAATTAGTTGATGATATAGGTATAGAATTTATTGCTGCATGTCGTATTTCATCAACAATATATTGATTTGCAATATCTGGATCGTGGAAATGGTAATCATTTTTTAAATTGAGTTGTAGATTATATTTTTGCCAGTTTGCTTGATTTATTCTCCATCTCGGTCGAGGAGGTGGAGATGCTGCATTGGTTGGTATTTCTGTGGATAGTATAATGGGAAAGTGGTCACTTGAACAAAGGTTGGGATATATGTGCCAATCAAAATACCTAGATACAATTGGTAATGCTATTGTAATATCAATCGCTGAAACAGTCCCGTTAGAATAAGTGTAATGTGTTGGTTCTCCATTATTTAAAATATTTAAGTTGTATTTATCAATTAGATTTACAATGTTGGTGCCACGTTTGTCGGGGCGAGTTGCAAATCTATCCCAAAGCGGATGATGGGCATTAAAGTCACCCAAGATTATGAATGGAGTTGTTAGTTGATTGATAAGATGTTCAATATCACTTATGGTTATATTATTATCATTTGGTAAATAAAGTGAGATCAATGTGATTTTAATTGGGTAATAAATTTCGACTGCCACGGCTTGTAGATCGGTATCAATCTCAATTTCAACACTACTGTAATTATTCTGTATTAGTATTGCTACTCCACCTTTTGCTCTTTCATCATGATCCGTAATAACATCGTTTCTATAGACTTGATAATTTTTTAGAGAAAATTTATTTCCAAATTTTAAATGAGTTTCTTGGAGGCAAATGGCCAATGGTTTGGTTTGATTTATCATTAGATGTAACTCCTCAATTTTGTTTGTGATTCTGTTAGGATTCCATTGAATTATGCTATTTGAGTTAAAGTCACACATAATTATATAATTTAAGAAAGAGATATATCATCATAATCGATATTCCCATTTCCATACAAGGAATTAAATGATTCAGTAATAGGGTTACCAAAAACATTTGTTTCATATTTACTTTCATTGATCAAATTCGGGTTTGCATCAATACTTGTAAAAGTACCGTTGCAATTTCTGTCATAAATATTATTATTATCAGTATTATTATTTTCTATGTTATCGTTAGTAGTATTTGTGTTAGTTGTATTATTTGGGTTATAAGGAAAATTTGAACTGTAATTGTTTTCTATTTCATTAGTGTTAGTGTGGTTATTAGTTTGATTATTATTATCGTTTACGGTTTTAATTTTTTTATTTGGTTTTTCAGAGATTTGTTTGTTAGAATTACTGGGTTGAATGTTTTTTTTTAAACTGTTTATTGGTATAATTTTTGAAGGTCCTCCTTGTACAATTTGTTTTTGTTCATTAGTTTTAGATTTTTTACTTTCGGTAATTCTCGTTTTTGTAATGTCAGCATATGTTGTATTTGATTGATGGGTTGTACTTAAAGCCGGTGTAGTGTTTCAAAGTTACGGAAATATTTTTTCCTTGCTTCAATAAACGGTATGCGGTCGATGATTTTGATTTTGGTAATTTCTTTTTCTCTTTGAAATACTAGGCATGAATTATTAAAACTAGCATGTTCACCACCACAGTTTACACATTTTAGACTACATGGACTCATATGTCTTTCATCCAAAATTAATGAGCACAAACCACAAATAGGATCCACTGTGCATCGATTTTTACTGTGGCCATATTTCTGACAGTTTGTACATCTAAGGGGGTTTCGTATAAACAGACGAATGTATAATATTAGATAACCAGCTTTGATTTTCAAGGGGATTGAAGGTGAAGAAAATGTTAATATTATTCCAGGAGTATCTTCCAATTTCCCATCTCTGCGTTTTTTCATTCGTCTGGCACTAATTACTTTCTCGCTTGTGAGTCCATCAACTATTTCTTTTTCTGTAAGATTAAGTAGCTCTTTGCAATAAATGAAACCCTCAGAGTTATTAAGAAAGGGATGCTCCGTTACAGCGATGTTAACTAACCCACCGAGAGTTTTAGCAGTCAGTAATTTTTTTATAGCGGTAATATTTTTTGTTAGAATTAATAACTGACCTGTTTTTAGTAATTTGGCATTTTTAATACCGGTTTCAGTGATCATGGCAAGTGCTTTATCAACGGCAAAAACTGATAATGATCCAAGGTTTTTTGTTTTTGCACATGCACTAGTGATTAATAGATACTTTTCGTTATCAATATTACTTTGGTGAAAACTACCATATCGTCGTTTTACTGGTGAAGGTTCAGGCAACTCAATAAAATCTGCTTCAGATAAGAGAGGCCCGAATCTGTTTGGATGTTCAAAGTGAGGCATCCTGCAAGCAGGAGCCGAACTATCGATATTTCCACTTAATAGGATAGTTTATTTAAATTTGCACTAAAAATACTAAAATTAATCACTACACAAAATGTTTTAATATATATGGTATAAGTATTTTGAAACTGTTCTTATTATAATCCTTCTTTTTTGTTTTTGTTTTTGTTTTATTTTTTTTAATTTATTGTTTAAGAGCACTTATTTAGACGAGAGTCGAAACAAGACTCTTAACCATTTTTGTAGTGAATTTTAATAATTTCAATGCATTGTTGAAGCGTGTATCGTACCATTTTTAGTGATGGTGTAGTTTTTACTTGTCAAATGTCTAAAGATTTCAAATTCATGTCCAAAGCTTCAAAATTGACAGCTGCCCAAAAAGCAGGCTATTCAAAATGAAAACTCTTATTGGAAAACCCTATACTTTGGATTCTCGTTCCTCAAATTTCTCAAATTTACTTTATCGAAATATGGATTTTCATCGTAAATCAGGGAATAACGTCGATGGTTTATGTATCGCTTTAAATACTTTACCTCACAACTTAATAAACCAGAAAAGCGACAGAAGAGCGATTTTTTTCAGATAATTCGAAATTTGCAAATTTACAACGAATTCTAAGGCTGTTTTCCAAACGAGACTTATTTACTCACTTATTTGTGGAACCTAACTTATTCCATACGAAATTACATTGAATAAGTTAGGTTCCACAAATAAGTCAGTAAACAAGTATCGTTTGGAAAACAGCCTAAATCAAAATATTACAATTTCGGCTAAATTGAATCAAAATTCAAAACTTGACAAAGGTCTACTGTACACCAAAATTTGTTATTTAGTTTTAATATTCTTGTATACTGAACAAAAAATAAAAGGTTAATGGTGGATTCACGAGATTAGTTTTTTAGTCTAGGCATTTTCTTTCCGTGCTGCTCCTTAGTTGATCGATTTTTGTGATTAAAATACCAAAAAACTGTGATTTGATTGATTTAGGAGCTCGGAAAGAAATGTACTAGAGTAAAAAGGCAACCTAGTAAATCCACCATACGAGTATAAATTTTAATTGAGCTCCTTAAGTTTTACATAATTTTGGATCGATTTTATCCATACAAGAAGTCTAATTTAGCTTAACCGAAGGCTTCTTGAATTTCTGACTTTTGAATAAAAAGAAAATACGATTTAACAAATTTAAAAGTTACAAACGTAAAATTATAACCCTTTCGATCTCTGCATTCATCTATATTCATTCATCTCGAAATAAAATAGTAAAAAACGGTTAAACTCTAAGCACGATAGAAAAGATTCAATTTTGAACCAATTCGAAAATTTTAGTTATTTCTATTTCAGTAATTTTTTGATCTGATTGCCATTGAAGGCTTTACCCAAATAAAAATTTAAACAACCATCTTATAAAAATAAAGCCTTGTGTGATATAAACACGTTAACGATAATGAACTAAACCCCCTCGCATATTAAGAAAAAAAAAAATTAAATGAAAAACTTTTACGATATGAACATAACACAAATATACAAGCGAGCACATATAAATTTTTATATAATCACATAAACGTAATTGTGATAAACTTTCCTCGCGAAACTTAACAACATCCTACCCTCCAGCTAAAAATCTATACGTACATACATATATGAATATGTCAAACTGATTAAAACGACAAAAAATAAATTTTCTAATTTGTCTCAAGGAAAATAAAAAAACAAAAAAGAAAATGGATAAAGAAAGTTAATGATTCTCCTAATACTAAATACGACATAAAATCCCAACACACCACCTCCATCGTTCATACAAATACATATATGATGTACCCATTTTTAATTTCCACGTATATAATACTCACACACACACACAAACTCACATAATAATAAAACTAATCACGATTTTTCCAAAAATAAAATATAAACAATTTTCTTATCTCAAAACTTCAACCATTTTTCTTAAAAAAAAAAAAAAAAAAAAAAATCCAGTAACCATTCTAGGAATCACCCCCATTGATACATACATCCATACATATACTACATACATATGAGGAGACAAACACCCAACCATAATCATACATGTAAGTTTTTCTTATGCTTTTCTATAAAATAAACAACAACAACAAAATTGAAACGATAAAATAAAATCCAACCATGCATAATGAAGAAAATGTAAAAGAAGAAAATTCGAACTCTCACATTCATTATCTTTTATGATAAGACTTTTCTTTGTTTTATGTGTATGTATGTATTTATTATGTTTATATGCTTCTGTAACTTGTCTCCTTGAATCTCTCTGTGTGTTATGTGTCCAAAAGAATTTAGTAAGTAAATGAAAATTTCTAGAAAACAAGAAAACAGAATGCTGTAGAATTTTTTCTTTTTTTATTTTTACCCGTTAGTGTACAGTGGACGAAAGATTTATGTATTTAAAATTTTTAGATTTTTTAGGTTTTGAAAGGAACTTCATCTAACTATTTACTGTAAACGTTCGTTTTGTAACAGCATGAATTCCGGAGCCGGTTGAATTCTGACGGAAACCGACCGTTTACCAAAAAAGCGATATCTCGAAGACCGGTTACACACAAAATTACCTTCACAACTGATTACCTTTACAGAGTTCGTAACAAGTTTGATTAATTCATTGAAAATCATCATCTGCAAGGGATTAATATTTATTAAAATACTGCATCTTCCAAAATATTTAATGATTGTTAGCTGCGTAACTTGAAACTTCCGCAAGTGTTCGTGTTACCTCTATGTGGTGACCAGTGGAAGCTAAATTTCTGATTTATTTGTTCTACGCCACAGAACGACGCTAAAGGAATTAACCATGGCGGGGTGCAAAAGGGATTTTGTATCATCTGATCACGATCGATGACGACGATGAACACAACTATGACCCCCTGTTGAGAGTACAGTTGGGCGAGTAAATTACACTGTGTAATTTACACAGTTTTGTACACGTAAAAAACCTGTAATTTATGTAAGGCTATACAAGTTCAATTAAATATTTTAACAATGCCATCAAATGTATTTACTTTATAAAATATATTTAAATGAATTGAGAATTTGTAGAAAGAGATAAAGGCAACAGGTTGTCAGACCACACCACTTTAAAAGTAGAAATATCCATGAAATCCACGATGTACGACGGTACATGTAAAATCTTTCTTAGTTAGAAGCAGTGTAAGAGTCATTGTAGTCAAATCGTTATTAATTCAAAGCCAATTGTCGTAAGTTACGTTCAAATCAAATAAGTAGCATGAATTTGAAACTTTCATTGAAATCAAATAGTAGTCGCAAGAAATTTAAGAATAACCCACAAAAACAGTTGAATGAATTGAAGTTGTTTTATTCTATAAAGCTTAGTAGTTGATTAAAGCAAAGCCAACTTAATAAATAAAGCCTCCATGTTGACGATATTTTTTTAAAAGCTTTTTTTAAGGTATCAAAAAATCCAAAAGAAAATGTTTATTCCATAGTTTTTATATGGAGAGATATGACCTCAGTTTATTCAAAATATATTAATGAAAATTGACTCGAAATTAATTTTATTTTGATTCAATTGAAACTATAAACTTTATTTTCCACCTGACTTGGACGATTTTTTCGTGAGCTTTTCCAATTTACGGTAATAATGATAACAAAATAAGATATTTTATATCTGAAAAAGCTTAAAAATAGAGTACATGCATGTAAAAAAGAGATATAAATATAAAGGAAAAGGCGCGACGTTTACAATAATAAACATCACAAACAATAAAGAAACGAGGTAAACATAAGAGAAATGAAGCAAATACATAATATGAAGCATATTATCAGATGACAGCAAATAAAAAGCAAAGCCTACTTAATAAATAATAAAAATATTATTTTCAAAATTTGTTGTTTTTTTTTTTTTGTTGTCATCCGCTCATCATACTTCGTTAGTGTTTTTTCCCTTTACGTGTTGACCTTGTTCGTATATTTTTTGTTCTTTTATTATTGTAAATGTCGTGCCATTTCCTATTTCATATGTTTATCTCTTTTTTATATTTGTGTACCTACTCTATTTTTAAGCTTTTTTAGAAAATCAAATATTTTATTTCATTATTCCTGGCGGGAAATTGTCAATTATTTACCCAATAATTCGACAAGAAACATTTTGATGTACAACTAAACAACAATTTACATTTATATAATTATATTTATAATTGAAAATTTTAAATAAACAATATTTGTTTTCATATTTTTTGGTTTCTTTTTATCAGAGATCAAATTTAAATACTATACAGAATGTATTAACAATCCTTACATTCAAAAATGAACGAATATTCGTATAACGAAATTGAAAAAACACAAAATACAAAAAATTTTGTATTATGAATATACATATTCGCAACGTGACGAATTTGGAATTTCATTATACTGAATGTTCTTATTTGAGCTTCGTGTTTTTATTTTTTTTTAAATACAGTATTTCGTTTTTTCTATTCTTGTATTTTGTTTTGCATTATACATGTGTTATGAACAAAGACCAAAATTTAAATACTTTACAGAATGAATTAACAATTTACATATTCAAAAATTTTTGTATTATGATTTCACTTATTCGCCACGTGATGAATTTGGGATTTTTCGATTCATGAATTTCAAAATCGTTAATACAGTATTTCAAAGAACGAATATTCAGTATAATAAACGTATGAAGAATGCAATGAAGCTAAAATAAAAGTACGAACTCCATCGTTATCTTAGTTATTTATATTTTATATTTTTATAATATTTAGGTGCGTAAGTACACCTTTTGGAGTAAGGTTGGTTAAATGGCCAAAAATATAATTAAATGACTCAGTCCATTTATCTTCGCTCCCAAAACCATCTAATGTACAATATTAATTTGTTTTTACTGCCAAAACTTTAAATATGGCCGAGTATGATGAAACTGGTCTATTTCTCAACAGACTATGATGAATTTTGACACGTGCGTTGGAAATGGTATTCTTTAATGATTTTAGATGAAGTTCTGGAATATGGCCAAATATGATGTCTTGCCTATTCCTTAACCGATTACGATGACATTTGACATGCGCATTGAAAATGGTACTTTTAAATTATTTCTAGACGAAGTTCTGAAATATGGTCAGGTATGAACTTACATTTTTATCAAGCGGTTATGATGAAATTCGATTTTTACGCTGGAAGTGGGATACTATGATGATGAAATTCTGGAATATGGCCAGTTATGATGGAACTTATCTATTTCTTATAGATCTTAACGGAATTTATTAGAATTTCAGATTTGCGATGGAAATGGGATTCTAAAAAGATTTTTATGTAAAGTTCTGGAATATGGCTAATTAGGGTGGAACTTGAATATTGATGAAATTCGAAATTTGCGATTGAAATGAGATTCTAAAGAGACATTTTTAATCCGAGGCTCTACACTATCGTTAGTAGTTCCAATTCTGCTGCGCGTGTGCTCCAACACAATATGTTTTTAAACATTGCAAAATATACATTCGGACAGCCAATACTTAGAAAACATAACCGTAAGTTTACACGAAAGATTGGCGAAAAAGTTCCTAACTTTACTTCAATGTTATAATGCTGATAATATCGATCGTTTAGCAATTGAAATAGTACGCTTAGGCTGCCTCAAAGAAACCTTAACAGCTGTATCATTCACCGAAACCTCAATGGACAACATTATAAAAGTCATTTTGACGTATTTCTCAGAACCTCATCCAAAATAAATTTTTGGGGGACATTTTCTTGTGTTCGGAAACGTTCAAATTCATCAATATAGGTTAAATGTAGCTAAGTTATATCTTAATTGACCATATTCCAGAATTTCATCTTAAAATCATTTAAGAATACCGTTTCCACAATATTCCAGAGCTTCATACAAAAATCATTTTAGGATTCCATTTCCATGGCGGATGTCAAATTTCACTAAAACCGGATAAGATATATCCATGTTAAATCCTATTTGGCCATATTCCAGAACTTCATCTAAAAATGATTTTTTAACCCCATTTCCAACCAACATGTCGAATTTCACAATAAGCGGTCTAAGAATAGGCAAGTTAAATCATATTTGTCCATATTCCAGAACTAAAAATCATTTTAGAATCCCATTTTCAAAGCACAGGTCGCGTTTGATCATAATAGGTTACGGAATAGGCAAGTTCCATCATAGTTCGCTATATTCCAGAACTTCATCTAAAATCATATTAAAATCCCATTTTCAAAGCACATGTAGCATTTCATCATAATCGGTTCAGGAATAGGGAAGTTCCATCATATTTGGTCATATTCCAAAACTTCATCTAAAATCATTTTAGAATCCCATTTCCAACGCACATGCCAAATTCCACTGAAATCCGTTGAGAAATAGATAAGTTCCGTCCTAATTGGCCATCATCACTTCATGTAAAAATCATTAAAGGATACCATTTCCAACGCACGTGTCAAAATTCATCATAGTCGGTTGAGAAATAGACCAGTTTCATCATACTCGGCCATATTTAAAGTTTTGGCAGTAAAAACAAATTAATATTGTACATTAGATCGTTTTGGGAGCGAAGATAAATGGACTGAGTCATTTAATTATATTTTTGGCCATTTAACCAACCTTACCCCAAAAGGTGTACTTACGCACCTAAATATTATAAAAATATAAAATATAAATAACTAAGATAACGATGGAGTTCGTACTTTTATTTTAGCTTCATTGCATTCTTCATACGTTTATTATACTGAATATTCGTTCTTTGAAATACTGTATTTACGATTTTGAAATTCATGAATCGAAAAATCCCAAATTCATCACGTGGCGAATAAGTGAAATCATAATACAAAAATTTTTGAATATGTAAATTGTTAATTCATTCTGTAAAGTATTTAAATTTTGGTCTTTGTTCATAACACATGTATAATGCAAAACAAAATACAAGAATAGAAAAAACGAAATACTGTATTTAAAAAAAAATAAAAACACGAAGCTCAAATAAGAACATTCAGTATAATGAAATTCCAAATTCGTCACGTTGCGAATATGTATATTCATAATACAAAATTTTTTGTATTTTGTGTTTTTTCAATTTCGTTATACGAATATTCGTTCATTTTTGAATGTAAGGATTGTTAATACATTCTGTATAGTATTTAAATTTGATCTCTGATAAAAAGAAACCAAAAAATATGAAAACAAATATTGTTTATTTAAAATTTTCAATTATAAATATAATTATATAAATGTAAATTGTTGTTTAGTTGTACATCAAAATGTTTCTTGTCGAATTATTGGGTAAATAATTGACAATTTCCCGCCAGGAATAATGAAATAAAATATTTGATTTTCTAAAAAAGCTTAAAAATAGAGTAGGTACACAAATATAAAAAAAAAAAAACATATGAAATAGGAAATGGCACGACATTTACAATAATAAAAGAACAAAAAATATACGAACAAGGTCAACACGTAAAGGGAAAAAACACTAACGAAGTATGATGAGCGGATGACAACAAAAAAAAAAAAACAACAAATTTTGAAAATAATATTTTTATTATTTATTAAGTAGGCTTTGCTTTTTATTTGCTGTCATCTGATAATATGCTTCATATTATGTATTTGCTTCATTTCTCTTATGTTTACCTCGTTTCTTTATTGTTTGTGATGTTTATTATTGTAAACGTCGCGCCTTTTCCTTTATATTTATATCTCTTTTTTACATGCATGCACTCTATTTTTAAGCTTTTTCAGATATAAAATATCTTATTTTGTTATCATTATTACCGTAAATTGGAAAAGCTCACGAAAAAATCGTCCAAGTCAGGTGGAAAATAAAGTTTATAGTTTCAATTGAATCAAAATAAAATTAATTTCGAGTTAATTTTCATTAATATATTTTGAATAAATTGAGGTCATATCTCTCCATATAAAAACTATGGAATAAACATTTTCTTTTGGATTTTTTGATACCTTAAAAAAAGCTTGTTTTCATCATGGAGGCTTTATTTATTAAGTTGGCTTTGGTTAAAGTCAGGGGACTTTAAAATTATTTGGCAATTTAAGAATATTTGGATGTTGTGCTAAAATTCCGGTATTGGAAAATCTGCTGAAACTTTATATTGACTTCGAATAAAATCGAAATTGTTTAGCAGTAAGAGAAAGCGTTGTATTCTATTGTAACTGCAAACTTCCAAAGGAAGTTAACAATGAACGAATGTTAAATAGTGTACTGCATAACTTTTGAACAAATTTGGGCGCACCCAACACGTTTGATCTCATTAAAATATAGGTCTCACACGTCTCACGTGCAACCTTAATAAAAAAGTAGATAATCTCACTCTAATTTCTTGTCTGCGTTTGAGTAGATAGTTTTTAGTTCTGTTAAATCAATTATTTGTCTGTCATTTCTATTAATGCGAACTTAGTGCAAATAAACTATTATTTATAAAACAACGTATAAACAAATAATCTAACAAACCAAAAAGAAAAATAATGCCAATTGTACATTTTTAGGGTCACAGCAAATAAATAACGGATTGAATGTTTACTTCGAGAAAATTGGTGGATATTTGAAATAATTAAAACATTGGGTTGTTGGTTCAGCAATTTTGGTTAACGCCAATTGCGGAAATCACCATTCACCTGAAGCTTTTTCAGAAGCCCAAAATCACCAGAAAATATCATTTACACGAAGAAGATTTTCTTAATCGGCTGCACAATTAGCTCGTAAACGTAAAAATATTGGACTACAGCCTGACTTTTGATACAAATTCCACAAATCAATAAAACTCTGAAAACTCAATAAAACTCGAAAATTGGCCGGATACCAGTTCTCAAATTAAATTCTTCCATTCGGTACTCGTTATCAAATAATAATCTTAGTAACAATCAGACCTCCTCATCCAGAAAACTGCATGGCTTTTACTTTTTTTTTTCCAAGGGTTGTTTCTTTTCTTCAGTTTTTGGTTTGGCGTCTATTGGAGGGGGGGACCAAAGTTGAGTAGACTAGTCTACCAGCTCCGTAACCTTCCAGTACGGTGCGCATCATGTGAGCTGTTCTGGTCATGTATTAGGCAGCTGCGTGATGGGTACATTTGTGTAAGGGGTAACCTGTTCATAATTCGCAAGTGTACGTACTGCCTCCTCGTGGCAACCACTGGTAACTAAGGCCATTTGGCACATTTTTGACCATTTGGCATAGGCTAAAGTACAGCGCTAAAGGAGAAATCCTTGACAAAAAACCTAATCTAAGGTGGAGCTGCTTATGCCGATGGATGAATGGCTGATATGTTAATCAGTTCAAAATACGCGTACTCTGGATACCAGGCACCCTCCAGTTTTTTTAAGCGATTTGCACTTGCCAGCAGTTTGTAAGAATAAAATCAAACGGAAGACAGGGCAGGGGTAGGAATATACAGGAGTTGGACAGCCCTCTCGAAGTTCTTGGGCTCCAATGCTACCGTCTTTCTACCGGAACTACAAGCTGTAGTAAACATCTAGGAGGGAGAGAAATAAGCCCAGATAGTGCGTAAATCACGTACCAGCTGGCAGTATTGTCAAGTTCATTACAAACCTAAATATTGACGGGACTGATAATTAAGCATGGTCCAGCACAATAGATCTTTTAGATCGCAGTGCGAGGTGGCTGATCGCCTACATGGCCGTCCAATAATAATAATAATATTCTTCATTTTATTCGGTTGGGCAGCACTGATCATTGGGCAGCACCGATCATTGGGCAACACCGACAAAAAATATAAACTGACTTGAAAGTCAAAGCCTTGTTCTGCAGGGAATGTTACCAGTTTTGTAATTTTAAAATCTTTTGTTTTCGCAATAGCCCATAAGCTATCAAGCAAAAAAAATTTCAAGGTCAAATCAGTGAACCAGTATTATTATTAGTATTATTGGGGGGCCATGCGGGCGATCAGCCATTTTGCACTGCGACCTAAAAGATCTATTGTGCTGGCCCCTGCCTAATTATCCGTCCAGTCAATATTCAGGTTCTTAATGAACCTGACAATACTGCCTCCCGGTACGTGACACATACTATCTGGGCTTATTGTTCTCCCTCCTGGATGTTTACTACAGCATGTAGTTCCGCTAGAAAGACGGTAGCATTGGAGCTCAAGGACCTCGAGAGGGTTGTCCCACTCCCGTATATTCCTACTCCTGCCCCGTATTCCGTTTGATTTTACTCTTACGAGTTGCTGGGAATTGCAAATCACCTGTAGGTCACCCAGCTTTACTACAGGAAGGCTAAATAAAACTGGAGGGTGCCTGGTATCCAGAGTCCGCATATTTTGGGCTGGTTAACCTGTCAGCCATTCATCTTTCGGCATATGCTGTTCCACCTTAGATTAGGGTTTTTTGTCAAGGTTTTCTCCTTTCACGCCGTACTTTAGCCTGTGCCAAATGGCCAAAAATGTGCCAAGTGGCCTTAGTTACCAGTGGTTGCCACGAGGAGGCAGTACGTACACTTGCGAATTGTGAACAGGTTAACCCTTACACAATTGTACCCATCACGCAGCTGCCTAATGACAAGACCAAAACAGCTCACGTGATGCGCACCCTACTGGAAGGTTACGGAGCTGGTAGAGTAATCTACTCAACTTTGGTCCCCCCCTCCAATAGACGCCTAACCACCCAGTGAACCAGTAAGAAACCATTAATTGTAACAACTTTCCAAGAACTGCGGTACATGCTTGATCTAGATAGCAAGCAAATCATTTGTCAGTGAAAAATACGACGATTTATAGAAGTAAAATATTAACTAGAATTCATTTTTTTTTGTCGTACCAAAAAAAGGAAAGTATCTTAAAGATTTGTTGATTATTAAGAGGCACTTTACATATGCATCACGTACACTTCGCGACACTTATTTACCCTTACTTGAATATTTTCCAAAAAACCTAAGATAATGCGCCTAATTATTTGAAATTTTTTCATTATCTTGGTTTCTAAATATCTTATCTAACTTTCCAATAACTAATACGCATACTTTCATACAATGCGAAATGGAAAAACTCCATTTCGATTTTTTTGCTTGTTTGAACTGCGATTGTTCCTTACAACATCATAAATTCTATTAGGCAAAGGTCTATCAAGATGTTGTATTTATTCCATCGGTACTTTCTCAAAAGCACCTTAAACAGCTTCCATAAAGTCATTCCGGCATTCGTATTGCTTTCCATTCAAATAAATTTGTCTCGATAACCATCACCAGAAACTTTCACATTATTCTGTTCAAATCACTGTTTCACTCGTGCCGCTATGTGGATTCCTGCGTTATATTGCTGGAAAATCCAGCGTTAGCCTTCAAACATTTCATCAAAATTGTTTTTTCCACTTCCACAAGCTCGATGAAATTGAGAAGAAGTTGCTGCCGTGACAATGATGGAACCAACATTATTGGTTTGGTTGCGGAACAAGAATAACTCCAATTTCCTCAAATCATGGAAGTAATGTCTAAAACAATCTGGTCAATCTAAATTAAACTTTTTCTCGTTGGAAAAATTAACCTGGAACCATTCTTCCTTCTATGTTGCTGAAGAAAACCATAGTGGTTTTTTCGTAAGTTTTTGTCGCTGGAGATGTGAGAACTTTCTCGTTATCCACTGGACAATACGGACACTAGCTGAAATTCCCATTTTCTAATTTATGTTTTTTTTTTTGTTTTTTTTTTGTAGATAACATCGAATTCGAAACTTCGCGCAAAATAGTTTTATATTCCCGGGTTCTATTGTCGCTTTGCTGTGCGACCTCTTCTATTTTTTTTTCGTAATCTTCTGGATCTTTGAGATATTGATGATTCAAGAATTGCGACCAATTTTTTTGGAAATTGAACGATTGGAATAATTTTCTTCTTTAAGCACCAGCATCTTTCCAATTTCTAACTTTGTTAGGGGTTTTCCTCGAGCCATTTTCACCATTACGACCTGCAGCTGGTCATAAACGTAATAATTTAATGATACACTAAACTCTTAAACTGAACACAACTAAATTTATTTGCACACACCGTAAGCCTTCCACGTCAAAAACAATGTGATGAGCATTGCATTGCATGCAGGTAAGCGTATTAGTCATAAAAAGATAGATAAAATAGAAACCAAGGTGATGAAAAAATTGTAAATAATTAGGCGCATTATCTTAGGTTTTTTGGAAAAATTTCAAGTGAGGGAAGTCAACTGTTCCGGAGTGTATATGTATGATGATAAAAGTTTATCAAATTACTATGAATAAAATGTACCAATGGCGTCAAAACTCACTGAACAAAGAATTAGTTCCACTACTAAAACACAAAATTAACAAGACATTTATTAAAATCAGAATTCAACTGAATATAAGTAATTTAGATATTTGAAAATTTAGGGAATTTTTACCAATTTAGATTTACAAATTTTGAAATTTAGTTTTGGGATTTTTAAAAATTAGAGTATAAATTAGGATTTATGGAAATTTAAAGTAGATCTTAAATTGTTTTACTAAGAATTTAGAAAATTTAGGAATTTTAAAACTTAGAGAAAAGGTGTGGTATATTCAGAAATAATGATATTAAAAAATGTTAAGACCTAACAAATTTATAATTGAATCTTGTACCCGGGAAAGGAAATTCAAATTTTAAAAACTTTAGATATTTAGGGGTTTAGGTAAGAGCAGCCAAACCAAATTTTCCAAAGCCAAAATTCCTTTATTTTCTTTATTGAGTTCTTTAAACAGAAAACAAACTATTGTGAGCAATATTTATGCAATTTTGGGTGTGTGATTTAAATTGTAGAGCATCTTTTAAGATTGTATTATTCATTGGTCAGTTGAAATAAAAAAGAATCTCCAATAATGAATATCGGTAAAATAAATTATCGAGATAGCAAGGTTTAAGAAATATAATTTTTAAAATTTTTTAATTTAATTAAAATGGGGCGAAAACGCCCCAAAAATAATAGACCGAGATAATTATTTTTACGAAGAAGGTGACATTATTATGAATTTGCAATTTCAGTTTGGATCTGATAATGGAGATTATGAAAAAGTATTCTCAGTCATCTTATCAGGCTATATCATTTTCCAATAAATAAGTAATGAGGGTAAAATAAGAAATTCAGTCTCTATAGCTAGATGAGATGAATGAGAATTCATTTTTCATCATCTTCATAATCAAATGGAAACTGAAATAGCAAACTCTTAATAATTTCACTTTCTGCCAAAAACAAACTGAAAAGTTGCAATTATTTATGATAATTATAAACTATATCGTCTAAGGTACAACAAAAGTTAAAATTCCATTGATAGATTTGTTATACATATTTTAACGAAACATTAACATTTGTTACCTTTACTTCCAATTCTTAAAATCAAACACCATCCTTTGAAATACATGACCATGAAATAGATTTATGTAGCTAAACATTTAAGAATTACTGGATATTTGAGCTTTTTCACGATAATAGGCGCCATTCTAAATCGCGCGTCTTGAATTTTTAAATCAGCGACATCAGAAAGCTCTGGTAACCTCTTAGCAACTTGAGATATTTAAATTTAAATATAAATATTGTCAAAAGATGTAGTTAATAGAAAACAGAAGGAGATATGTACATTACACATTAACTACAATCTGTGACGCAGAACTACTACGTCTATACAGCTTCATTGTTTCATGCTTTAGATGCCAAAAAATGTTCTACCTCATTTCGCTAGTATTTAGTATATAGCTCAGAAAAGAAACAAAATGAATATGAACGGTGCTGGTGAGATGACCTTTCATGTCAGCACTATAGGTTGGCATGAAGCAAGGTAACGTGCAGGTGGTTTAAACAAGAAAGGGTCTTTAGCCGTCCGTCCTCGAATTGGCTACTTCCGCGTAAAGTGGGACGGTAAAATTAACTGCGAAATAGTTGGGATAGCTTTGGTTAGGGTGTTACTGGTACCGTGACGTTGATCGACCAGACCGGGGGCAAAGTTTGAAAACTAGCTCAGCCGCTAATGGTGGGTACGGATACTTGGGGCTCTCCGGATTAAGTTGCCTTATCTGTGTACAACAACAAAAAGCGTCCGGCTCTTTAGAAAGACCGGAAATTGTAGACAAGGGGTTTCAGGTCCTTAGGCCTGCCTCCTAGATAAGATTAGTAACATCTGGCCGGAAGACAGAATGGATAAAAATATAAAGCCACGTGGGCAGCTTGTGTGGGCAGAAAAAATCACGGAACCAAAGCTGAAATACTCTTCAACAGGCTCACAGCTTAAAATAATTAGGTCGTGGGAAGAAAGTCCTAAGTTTGCTAAGAGGACGAAGCTTTACGCTACCGTTATGGGGCCTTTCAATGAGGTCCTCGGCTGGGATCAGCTGGCTGTGGTAGTTATTGAGCAGTCGCAAGAGGATGGTAGTATCACGCCCTCCAACTGGAGGAAGGTGGAAGGGGCCTGGCCACCAGCTACCTAAGAATCTTGTCAAAAAACCCAGGACCTGCTCTGACCTGTCGAGATGGAAGCTGGAACTGAAATTAGGTTAAACCTATGCGAATCAGAGATCTCTACTTGTTAGAGCAGAAGAGATCACGTTTTAGGCCATGAACCAGGGTAAGGGGCTCTTCAAAACCTAGCTGTCCAAAGGTAATCCTTCAAATGTCCCAGATCAGCAATCCAGATTTGCTAAGCTCGAGGAGTCAAAGCCTCATTACATGTAGATAGATATGCCATTATGATTATAAACAATTAGTCACCGACTGCACTAGAAAAAACCAATGGTACCATTAACTATGGTTTCAGTGCAGTCACTCAAAGTTTACAGGAAGGATACGGCTAAGGCGGAGGCGCCGAAGTTGGATGTAGACCCTACCGCTGAGATGAAATTATTCATGGAGTCACCAAGGAGGCTCTCAGAGGGCTTTACATCAATCGAGGACTCTGATGGTATCGTGGTGGAGGTGAAGGTGTACAAATGTTATTCAAAACAACCTCCATTACTCTAAGCCAGCATCAGTGCTCTCCTACTTAAAATTAGGAAAGGAGGAACACACAAAGATTTTGGGTCAATGAAGACCGGGTACTTGGGCCATTCAATGTTACATAATAAACAAACTTTTAATTACTTAGGCTTCGGTTGCATGGATTTTAAATAGTGAACAACAAGGAAGGGTCCTAATAGACAGATATCAGAAAGGCGAACAAAAAATTAATATTGTCCTTAGAATTATTCAATATTACATAGAAAATGAGAGAAAACTATCAGGATCAAATATACAACCCGTTGCAGAGCAACGAATCAAAATAAATTTTTAATAAAATTTTGTATTCTTTTTCAGAGCACTTACTTTATCGGGTGTGGCAAATTTCCTGCGAATTGAAAAACTTTGAGATGAATACCAAAGTCAATTGAGATAAAAAAAAAATTGAATATAAATACTACACCATGTAACCCGAAAATTTTGGAAGGTAGACATTTTCCAAGGAGGATAGTATATAGTTTTTCGAGAGGCTGAGGTAGCTTTTATGATACTTTTAAAATAACATACGTTTATTATTAAGACTATAATTCACAGATTTAGAAAATCAAGAATTAGAAAAAATTACATATACATACGAGTACATTAAAATATTTGCGCAGTTGGGAAGAAGCCCTTGAAAAATGGATGCTAACTGCTACTTTCAGAAGAAAAACTATATAGATGAAAGCACCGATTGGCGGCTTTATAAGTACATAAATGCTTCAGGGTTGGTAAACAGTTAGGCTAATTTAAAAAAGAAGTAAACAAATTTTTTACTAGAACTTTAATTTACAGGTCAAAGTTGTAGAAATTTTGTATACAGAACGGATAAAAGACTAAAACATTTTTCACGAAATTTTATATGAATATTTATTATATTTTTTTTTTCACAGATACCATTTCTACTATATGCAGCTCTGTACTGGATCCATCTTCAAAAACAGTCAACCAAAAAATAATAAAATCAGTATACAAGATTGCGAAACAGAATCTGTCTGTAAAAAAGCAGCTTTGCTTAGAGTCAGGAACCTGTCTTTAACCATTAATCATAGATGTAGGAGGGGAAAAATTTAACTGAGTTTCATGTTGCGTTGGACAGCATAAATTTCAAATTTTCTTCGTGTTTGGCTGCACTATAATACTGTTTTAAGATACGTCGGATGATGTGCTTCGTGAATTGAAGGTATTAAGATATCGAGGTGGAAACCAGAGACAGTTATGCCGAGTTTACGACCATTTTCTGAAGAAAAATTTTCAACAGGCAACCAATCGGCGTAGTCTATTTTGTAAACAAATTTCCCCTTCCGAACATAACTCTTTTGTTTTCCATTTAAAATATATTGAATCTGCTGAAAATGTTTCTTCAGAAAATGGTCGTAAACACGCACTTAGTTGAAGTATATATTTTGATCAAGAAATTAGACCAGGAAACCGCACCCATCCGCACCTTTAGAATTCCGAACTATAAAGAATTTTTTTTGATTTTTTTAATAAAAGGTGTGACGCGTTAGAGTCCATGACGTCTTACAGTAGAGCGAAGCCTGTGCCTACTAGGCCGTTAGTCACTGAAACAATTGAACCGAAAAGAACAACATGGAGCTGCCCCATATGCAAGCGTGAAACGTATTTACTTTTCAACTGTAAGCAGTTTGCAATAACGTCACTCACTGGCCAGCATGAAGGAAGTTATATCAGAAGACAAGCGATGTTACAATTGTTTTCATAAGGAACATAGTGTACACAATTATCAAGCCTCATGTAAATTCATCCAACCATGTTACATCATTGCAAGATAGTTCGGAGGAGTCTAAGCCATCAACCAGCAAGGAAGACAAACCTGAAGCGCAAGTCTACCAAATAATAATGCCTTTGCAAGCCATTTTAGCAACGGCCCTAGTTCGAGTGAAGTGCGTAAACGGTGAATTTAAACTATGCCGTGCTCCTCTGAACTCAGCGTCGCAAGTCATATTCATCACGGGGGCTTCTGTACAAGAACTGCGATTGACGATAAATAATCAGTGGGCGTATGATGGTGAGTTGTTTAGGACAGTCTAATTTATGACGAAAACAAGGAGTCACTCAGCTAGAAATCTTGCGCAGCTCATATACGTAGCCGGGATTGAAAGTGCAATCCTATGTAGTACCAAGGATTACAAGTTTAGAACCAGTATCCAAGGTAGGTTAAGCGTTGAGATGTTTTTCGCGATAATATAAAACAAGCAATTTAGACTGCCACTGGTCTGGTAGTACAAATAACAAGGTTTGGTTGGCTAATTGGTGGGCGGGCCGCAGCGGATAAAGGATTACCAAGAGGTAAAAAAAATATTGTGGAAATTGGTTTGGAAAAACAACGCAAGGATGTGAAGATGGAAAATTCGTGGTTCAGCTGCAAATTAACCAGCCTTGGGTCCAACTATTTTGTGACGAAGCAACGGTTTAAGGCGATGGAGAACAAGTTTCTTTTGGAAGAAATAAATAAAGGAATTAACATGGACTACTACTTCTTACCACACCATGGAGGTATCAACGAAACCAGTACAACCATTGAAATGAGAGTAATTCTGATGCGTCATAAAAGGATGTAAACGAAAAATTGGGACTAAATGATTTATTAAGGACATGACCAACCATTCAACCATCGCTGTTAGACTTTTCATTACGATTTCGCACACACACGTCATATCGGGTGATATAGAGAAGATGTACCGGCAATTTATGCTAAAACACTCAATTCTGTTTATTTAATTGCAGGAAAAATCAAATTTTCAGCAATTCGGAAGTTAAGCTTACCTAGGTTAGAGTTGTTAGGACCAGACTTCATGGGTGCTCTTAAAAATAGTTCTTACAGTGTTACGGTGCGAAAGCAAGATCATACTAGATTGGCTGTCATCACACCCAAGAAAATTCAACGCTTTCATGGCCAATAGAACTTGCATAATTGTAGATGAATTCGTACGTGAATGTTGGCATCATGCACCATCGAGGCGAGGCATAACAGTGGATGCCTTGGTTAAGAAAGATTCCATATTATGGAACGGTCCAGACTGGCTGTAGTCATAAGAAGAATGGTGGCCATGGTATCTTATTGACTACTGCTAATAGCTTCTTCACCGATTTACTTAAGAGATATAGCTCCTACAGAAAATTGAAGAGGATACAATCTCAAATGGGGAAGAGATCAAAGAGAGAGTGCTGATAACCGAAGTAAATTTCCAACGCCAGTAATTTATAACAGATTTAAACTATTTGGAGAAAAACAAGTAAGAGTTCGCTCAAGGCGTGGAATCTATTCCTGGATAAAGATGGCATGATTAGAGTAGGAGTGGTGTGATAAGAGTTGGTGAGTCTGTCACGACAAAAGTTTTTAATTATATGGGTAAGAGATGTCGCGAGGCTGGTAATCCATAAGTCTATCAAATGTATATCAGGTACAAGCCAAACCTTGAACAGCAATTAATGGGTGACGACTTACTACCAGTTCGAGTTCAATTTACGCATTCATTTATTGATGTTGGAGTGGATTACCGCAGGCCATTCATTGTTCAACTAATACGACGCCGCGGTCAAATACCCGTGACATATCGTCGACTTGCCATTTGGATGTGTTGCTAAAATATATTGCGAGAATAAGGATGTGCCATATCATCTTCAGTGATAATGCATCAAATTTCGTTGGCGCAAACAATCAATTATAGAAGCATTGGTACGCCTCGCTGAGGGAAATTGAGAAAAACTTATCTAAGGTGAATTAACTGAAATTCAGTGAAGCTTCAAGCCTGTAGTAAAAGCCGTGAAGTCAAACTTACGAAAATTAGTCTATGAAAAACTAGTTACACTGGAAGACTTCACTACATTGTTATGTCAGATTAAGGCCATAATGAATTCTATGCCTGTATGTGCACTTGGTGGAAATAAATTAGACATTTTGACACCTGGTTATTTTTTGATTGGCAGAAGTTTTGTTGAAATCTAAGCACTAGATTTATCAGCTGAGAAACTATCACCTTCGGCGCACTGGGAACTAGCAGTCAAAGTTAAACAATATTTCCAGAAGCGCTGACAACGCGGTTATTTAATCAGTTTACAATGCCGTGATCGATGGAAGGTACAACACAAAAAAATATCGTAGTTGGTGATGTACTCCAAAATTCCGATGAAGATCCGTCAATATCGTAGAAACTTGGAAGAATAATTGAGGTTCATCTCGGTGCTAATGGTGCGTATTAACAATAAAGACAACAAGCAGACATTATGCCGATTGCCTGTACAGGGTATTAAATCTTTTGATTCAAGGGCGGCGGACAAGTACTATATCGTACTGCTTTTCTCAGTGTAGGGGTATAATTTTAAATCTTTCTATTTCTGTGGCTAACAAAATATGCTGCTATTATTTAATGCAACCAAAAAACAAATTTGATAAAGCGGTGTGAGAGATTTAACCAACGATAACTCCTTAAATATAAATTTTACACACAGGCGTTAACTAACGAGTCAGATAGTGCTGAAAATTTAGCGTCTTGGGTAAATAAAATATTTTTACCTAGATCCAAAAACTTTTATCACTCAAACATTTTAGTAGAGTTATTCCCTTATGTATTAATAACACAGATTTTTGTTTAACAATTTGTTGAGCGGAAAAGAAACAACATTTTAATCTTATCGAATATCAAGGGTAATGGCTGTAGCGATAGCGCGATAGAGTATAGTGCAATGGGTCTCGAGTTCGATGCCTTAAATGTACTAAATTGGCCGATATATTTTTTTTTTGTATTTTTATTATTTACAATGCTTAAAGGATGAGAATTTAATACGGTGTCGAAAAGAATACGGTAGGTACGGTACATATGTACATGCAAGCACCGAAAAAATTATTTGCATTCTGTTTAATGTTGATTGAGTAATGTAATTTCCTAAATGTTAATAATAATAAGAATATTTTTTTATGGTCATGGTCGAATAATATAAATAAAATTAGTCTAAGTTGTTAATTATGTGGCGGTGCAGGTGTTAGCGCAGTGGACTAGAAAACACGAGGTGGCGGCAAGTTCGAATTTAGATCATATCCAATTTTTTTTTTTTAAAACCATAAATGTTACAAAAAACAATGTTCTGTTTCGTCAACCGAAGTCGTCTGTAAAAATTATCTTGAACGAAAAATTCTGAAGCGTCGTATGCATCAAACAACATAATTTACCAATTCTATCTAGTTTGATAATATTTTACGTGCAGGTTATTATTTCGCCAGGTGCGATTGTACCGAGTATTTAAACGAAAAATTGAGTACATAATATACAGAGACGGATGGATATATGGTAAGATGATGGAGTGATGTGCAAAAGGTCCGGAGTTCGATGCTACAAACATCCGATCTTGTTTTTAAGCAAAAATTTGATAATTTTTATATTTCCAGGAATTATTCGAATTTCACCATCTTTTTTTGTGGTATACGCCCTCCTTTAAGCAAAACCAAATATTTCAGCACTTAGCAGAAACACTGTATAGTAAATGTAGTACATATGCCCTAACAGAGATGTCACCATATCAACATATTATAGATAGTTTTTAGATGAAAAATTTTGAATTGCGGATAATCCGAGGAGATTAATCGGGATCGAGATCGCTACAAAAAAAAAATTTGGTAAAATTCGTGGAAAAAAAAAAATCAAATGTTTGCTTAACAAAAAAAAATTAAGTCGGAAGTTTAAAGAAACGAACTGCAAACCTTTCGCAATCAACTCCTTCATCTTACCCACCCAACCACTCATCTATATATAATTACTACTCAGTTTTTTGTTTAAATACTGATAAATTCGGACTTTGCGAAAAATCGCATACAAATTTTTGTTATTTTACCAGGCGAACAGAATTTAAAAAACAACATAATTGTCAGCAACGTGACATTATTTTGTATCAAAGCATGCCACTTTAAGTTATGTGTCTCTTGAACATACAAAATAAAGTCATATTGCTGACAATTCTACCTTCTTGTAATTTCTGTTCGCTTGTTAAAATGACAAAATTTTTTTGCGATTTTTAATAAAAAAAAAAAAAAAATTTTTTTTTATCTGCTCATCTGGTAAATATATTTTACCTTTTTATAATTAAAAAGGCAATCATAACTCTAGCAACCACCCAAATAGAAAATTTGCAGATTTTTATTACAAAAAAATATTCCTTCAGGTGCGGGGATCGAACTCGAGACTTCTATGGTTTTAATCTGCTCTCTTATGGTAAGAGTTCAATCCTCGGGGCTGAAGGATTTCTTTTTTAAAAAAAAGTTAATTTTTATTTACCAGGTGAGAAGAAATTTAAAAAAAAAAAAATTTTTTGCACCAAAAATCGCAAAAAAATTTTGTCATTTTAACAGGCGAACAGAAATTACAAGAAGATAGAATTGTCAGCAATATGACTTTATTTTGTATGTTCAAGTGTCACATAACTTGAAGTGGCACGCTTTGATACAAAATAATGTCACGTTGCTGACAATTATGTGGTTTTTTAAATTCTGTTCGCCTGGTAAAATAACAAACAATTTTATGCGATTTTTCACCAAGTGCGATTTTATCAGAAACGAAAAAATGAGTGAGATAGAGATGAGTGGTTGGGTGGTAAGATGAAGGAGTGATTTGTGTTTGGAGTTCGATTCTTGAAACTTCCGACATCATTTTTTTTTTATTTACACGAATATTTAAGTACAACTAATCGGTAAGAAATGGCTGATCAGTTTTCAAATTAATAATTAATTTTCCAACTTTCCATGTTGCACGTAAATTTTTTTAAATTAAATTTTATTTTCGCAACTAATTTTCTGCGTTCTATTTACCATCTACTCCCCAGTACTTATTTGTACTTTGCCACGTCAAATGGAACGCAGCATATATTGCCAAAAAATTTCTAAATTTTTTTTTGAAGAAATTTGACCATTTGGTATTCAAATAATTTGTATCTTATGAATATCAAAAACTAAAATTCTACATTTTAACTTTTCACAGCAGACATTGCAGAGGATCGAAATTCTACATTTTAACTTTTCACAGCAGACATTGAAGAGGATCGAACTCGGTACTTTGCATTCTATAGAATTTCATGCTACTTCTTCTGCTATCACATGTTATGTTACTCAAAAGAAATTTCTACGGTTTATGCAATCAAAATATAAAAACAATGACAACGATGTTAGATCGATGACAACAAAAATATTTGTACTTACCCATATCGCTATTTTCAAAATTCTCAAATAAATTCGAAATAAAAACACGGTTAGAGTAAACCTGTATTTATGTTTAGTTTTATCTACATATATGATATAGTGCACAATAAAAATTTTCGCCTCGGTTATGATTGGTTAGGAACCGTTTTTTGTTCTCACAAAAGGACCCCCAAACAGGCTTTGGAAACGGCAAAATGGGACCTCTAAGTAGAACGCCTACCCGATCGATTGACGACGTTGAAATAGACCTAATCACACTTGATCACTGTGTTTGTCGTTCCCTTATTGTGGATCGGACTATTTGTATCCCGTTAGACTTGCCACGTGCACCGACAATCAAATTTTGGTATTCTCTTAGTCGATTGAAGCAACAATCGCCGTTTGAAATGAAAAACATCATTTTACGTCACATTCTGTTATATTACGTCACTTCAATTGACTAAGAGAATATCAAGAAAAATTGAAGTCTGTGCGGAGCGTTTCTTTCATGAATAAAATGGTAACATTTTCATTATAAAGTTTTATTTTATACAATGTTAAGTAAATCTAAGTACAAAAAAAATGTAAACTAGTTTAAATAATATCAATAACAATTGGTTCGCATTTACAAAACTACCAAATATCCACCTAAAAACTTAAATTTAGTAATATCACACAACTAGTTTTATGTACCAGCATTTGTGATATTATCCAACCCCTTTTAATTTCACGACCGCTGCGAGTTATCACTGATCGTGAATTTTGTTATTTTGACACTAGACGTTATGTTGTTTCTATCTTTTTGATAGAGTTACCATTCATCATAAATAGGGCAACGGCGCCATGAGTAAATGAATTTGTTTGTCTTGCAGCAACCATATATAGCGTACAGTAATCAAAGCGAGACCAGCAGCAAAATTTCACATACAATAAACGTTGGAATAGTCCTAATTTGATAAAACTTCAACACTTCCGGCAATAATCTGTATGGATACATAAATATATAAGATAAAATTGTTTTAACTTGAGACAAAATACTTAAAAAAAATCTTACTGTGTTTGCGTAAATATTTCCACCTAATTTATGCATATGGAACGTAATCCCAAAATATAATAAAGTCACCAATTCTTCAATTCAACCATTTTCCAAATTCCGGAATATGATACCACAAAAGCACAATACATGGTAGGATGATATAGAGTTGCAGTGTACGAACGCTAGATATGATATGGCAGCAGTTTTAAGGTTATGGAATGGCAACTTGTGCGAAATCTCCCACTGACCAGTTCAACGAAGAGCACAAAACTAACGACTACGACTGATATTGAGGCAACTCCAAGGCGATGGATATACCTGAAAAATAATAAAATAAAAAATCGTTATTTAGTTGGAAAACACTAAGTGTACGTTTCCACGAAAAACTTCATTGTAATTTTTTCAACGAAACTCACATGGATAGTACACATTCCCAAAAAAATTGTGTCTCGACAGACAATTTGTAACTCACACATATAAAAAAAATATTGGAAAATACAACCGATTTTTGGAAAAAACAACCGATTTGTACTAATGGCTACAACTTTTTCCATTGTATTTTTTACATTGGTACTAAAATAGAAGGGAAACTTTTTGGACACCTCTGCATTAAACGTCATATTATGTATTTGTTTTGATTGTTTGTTATTTTAATTAAGTGGATTGTATTTTAATAGTTTTCTTCTTGATTGTTTTTTAATTATTAATTTATTGGAATAAAATGTTTGAAAAGGAAAGTGGTGATGATGAAGAAATGGAGATGACGATGGTGGAAGATTATTTGGTGGACGAGGAATACTCGTATAATTATAATATATCAAATTTTTATTTATTTAATTTTTGAAAATACACAAATTTTTAGAGATAACTCACAGCAAATTACTAATTTCATAAAACGTCAAAATGATACTAATACATGTTATATCGATTCACTAACATAATCATAGAACAAAAATTTCCCTGTTGTAAAATTTACAATGAAATTTGCGGTGGAAACTAGGACTAACATTAGATAATTTGAATAAAAGCTAATTCGCCTGAAAGTAGGCTTTCCGAAAATTCATATAAACTACTTCCCTCAAATTCAAATGCAAAATCGTTTTGTCTTTTGGGAAAGGTTGCGCAATGCTACAGATTTCTTTAACAAATTCGGAATGAACGTCGCAAGACATCAATAGCCAACGACAAAGCCCAATCGTGATCAGATTCGTTTTGACACATGATCTCAATTTCATCAAAATATATAGGACTCCTGGTATATCTTCAAATATTTATTCCGTGTTTCGCTGAAATATTTCCGGTGCCCAAAAGGTACAAGATTAAATGCATGATTCACGTCCGAAATGAGGTCATGAACTGGCTTGATCCTATTGCATTAGCCAGAATCCACTTGATAGGCCAAGAATCGTAAATACGAGTACTGTCTGACTTGAGATATGGCTGGTTCAGTCTATACGACATTCAATTGTGGGAATGAGAAAATGTTAACATTTGTTTAAAGGTTTAGGATCCAAACAAATTCTAAATTAACCGTTCGAATTTTCCACCATTTGCAAATTAATAACCCAGTCCATTGGATATGATACAGGTAAACTTATTCCCTCCAGTAAAAATCGCTTAAACTCTGATTTCAAAGCTTTTAAATAGTGTAGTGAAGTGATTTTCACAACAATCGAATTTTCTGTGAAATGTGAGAACCGATTGCCGTTCTTAATAACTCTAAAGATAGGTTTCGGGAACTGTAATCGTTGTGCCAACGACTATTTGGATTCCCTGATTATTTCCAGTCATTTCATAGCAAATTCGATTTTTCTGAAAATCACCTTACTAAAATTCAGCAAATTCTGAGTCAAAAAAATCGATAGTTTGCAATTTTACCCCGATTGCTATTCTTAATACCCCTATTGAAAGGGTTCTGGACCTGTAATTGTGGTGCCAACGCGCATTTAGATTCCTTCTTATTTTCAGAGATTTCAAAGAAAATTCGAATACTTTGAGAATTAGCTAACTATAATTCAGCAAATTCTGAGCAAAAAAAATTGAAAATCTGCAATTGTGCTCCGAATGATCTTCTTGATGCCTCTAAAGATAGGTTTATGGACCTGTAATTGTTGTACCAACGCGCATCTAGTTTCCTTGATCATTTCCAGACATTTGAATGGCAATTCGGTTTTTCTGAATATCACCTTACTAAAATTCACCAAATTTTGAGCCATAAAAATCAAAAATTTGCAATTGTGCTCCGATTGCTGTTCTTGATACTTCTAAAGATAGGCTTCTGGACCTGTAATTGTTGTGTCAACGCGCATTTAGATTCCTTGATTATTTCCAGACAATTCAAGGGAAGTTCAATTTTTCGGAAAATCACCTTACTAAAATTCAGCAAATTCTTAGTCAAAAAATTTGATAATTTTCAATTGTGTTTCGATTGCTGTTGTTGATGCCTACAAAGATAGGTTTTTGGGCCTGTAATTGTGGTGCCAACGATTATTTAGGTTCCTTGATTATTTCAAGATATTTCAAAGGAAATTCGATTTTTCTGAAAATCACCTTACTAAAATTCAAAAATTCTGAGCCAAAAACATCGAAAATTTCGAATTGGGCTCCGATTGCTATTCTTGATACTTCTAAAGATAGGCTTCTTGACCTGTAATTGTTGTGTAAACGCGCATTTAGATTCCTTCTAATTTTCATAGTATTCAAAGAAAATTAGAATACTCTGAGAATTAGCTAACTATAATTCATCAAATTCTGAGCCAAAAAAAATTGAAAATCTGCTATTATGCTGCAACTGCTGTTCTTGATACCGAATCTGATTTTCTTGATGCCTCTAAAGATAGGTTTCTGAACCTGTAATTGTTGCGCCAACGACCATTTAGATTCCTAGATTATTGCCAGACATTTCAATGGAAATTCGATTTTTCTGAAAATCACCTTACTAAAATTCACTAAATTCTGAGCAAAAAAATCGAAAATTTGCAAGTGTGCTCCGGGGTGCTGGATGTGTTTCAATAGGGTAGGCGTTAACCGTTTTGAGCCAATTATAAATTAGTTTATACTCCAACGTTGCAACTATGTAGAAACCATCAACTGTCTCTAGTTTACCTCCACGCGGTAGCACCTAAGTCACGTTTGTTTTGCATTTTTAATGTATCACAACGGCTGAACTTCTAGAGGCTAGTGTTATAAAACTATAAACAACAAAACGCAATGGATAAAACAAACATGGAAATTAATACCCTAGGTGGCAGACCTGATGTTTAGGAAAATCCATTCTCTCCGGAGGTCGGTCCTATAGATTCTAGGAGGGACCAAACATTGCTACAAAATTCTAATGATACCAAAAATAAGCTAAGCGATATCAACGCTCAAAAGAGTAACGAGGAACAATTTTCATTCCGAAAGGGCTCCTTTACAACCAGATCACCAATACAAAAAATATTTGCAAACAATGCAGTCTCCACTGAAAAAGTAATTTCATTATCAGAACAAATGCCGAGTACATCAACAAATATTATAAACAGCGAGGAGCTGTTAAATAAATTTCAAAAAATCGAGAAAATAATCGCGCAGCTGAGAAATGAAGTTGCTGAACTTAAGAGAGAAAACTCTACACTAAAAGAAAAGGGTTAAACATAGAGGATTCAGCACGAGTTAACAATCTTTCTTCCAACCATATTTAGCCATCATCCAGTCAACATGAACATTCAAATAATTCCAAATGGCTGCTGCGGCAATTTCCAGTTTTTCAACAGAATAATAGATTCAGTGCTCTGAGTCAAGTGGATTATTGCACAGATGAGGAAGAACTGGAAAAGTGTTGTGCAGGCGCACAAAAACGAAAACTCCTCCAAAAACTACTACGCAAATTGTGATAAATAACACAGAAAAACCCAAAAATACCACTGCCTCCACACATTAACGTGAGCAATATCAAAAGTTTCGAACTTTTTCGACAAAAAGTAATAAAAACCACTAGTGAATCCACTATTTTTAAGGCGCTTTCAAATAGTGACATTAAAATTACCTTTCAAAATGAAAATGATTACAGAAATGTCATAAAATTGCAGGAAGAATTTAAAAAAGAACCCATCATCCAATCAGAAGAGCGAAAAGGATTATAGAGTGGTTGTCAGAGGTGTAACGAAATGTGAAGCCAAATGCTTCCGGATTGTAATAAAACCAAAAAAAAAATTATTGTTTTGGGCTCAGGTGCAATCCATTTCGTTATAGAAATATGTTTTTATCTATATGAATAGTCTATCACGGTCATTTACTTGCTTGGCTTAAGCTCGACGGCTGGGAGTGGGATTTGATAGTATTCATAATAGATCTTGCTAGACCGTTGTACGAAGAAACAAAAATACACAGGAAGGAAAACACAAACTGATTCAGTATGCCAAAACGTTAATCAAGCCTCGTCATTTTACAACAAATACTATTAAATTTATCTACTCATGTTTAATTTGATTTGGATTATCACAATTGGGGAATGTTTCATGTCTATTCTAGATTACAATAAATTTATATTTTTTTAGAATTTCAAAAAAATTAAATTTAATTAATTAAGATATTCAGAAATTAAAGTGAACATTTAAGAAATGTAATGCAAAACAAAAAAAAAAATCATTTGAACTTAACAAAAAAAATTGAAAATTAATTAAAGAAAAATTCAAAAAAAAAAATTTTGAATAAAAAAATCAAAAGTGATAATACACAAAACAAAATTAATATCTACAACTGTAGTTCATTGATGAACGTTGAGTGATGAATTTATGATACTTCACACGAAATTTTGTTTGATCAAGGTAATTTTAAGTCATTAATTTGATCCATGTATAACTGGTGATAATACTTTCTATAATTGTGCTAATTCTGGTTTCTCAATAAATTAGTATCAAGCATTAGTCACATAGAATTTTGAGCCTCAGATATGGATGAATACGTTAGCATTGGAACCATGAGTTGGATTTAAATAACGAATTGTAGAACGTTATATGGTGGACTCATGGAACGAAATGAAAATACATATTACCGTTAATAAAATAACACTTACGCATTTACTGCTATGATCAGGTGTATGTACATCAGTTAACGTGATGATTTATTCACTACCATGAATGAAATGTTACAATTTAAAACACTAGATTATAATTAATGTTTTAAATATTTTTATTGTTTTTATGTTGTTTTGTTGTTTTTATTTATTCATTTACACAATAATAATTGGCAATATATTTATATATTTAAATTACAACAGTCAATCAGTAACCGTTTTTTTTTCTCACATTTACGTTAGATATACAAAAAAAAATTTATTGTCCAAAATTCGTGAACACCTCATACATAATTTTTAGTATGGTCACGTTTTTTTATTTCTTTTTCTTAAAGATATTTATACTATGCACAATTATTTTATTGAATTATTTTATTGAATTAGTTTATAGGTAATTTTATTTTGGTTTTATTATTATTTTTAGCAACTTAACTTAACTTAACACAATAGAAATCGATACACAGTTCATATTAATATATTTTTTTTTCTCGGTTTTAAATGACTTGAAGTCAGTCAGCACAACCTTTCAGAAAAAAAACCAAAACTAGAATCACCTCTTTCTTTTCTTTTTCAATTTTGTTCAGCTTTTATAGACTCAGCCATAAGCGGGGGAAAAAAAAAAAAATTACATTTCGAAGATCATAAACCACTACCAAAAAAAATTCGATAAAGAGGAAACGAAGTAAGGTACACTGAAAGTCAACATTGTGGTGGTCATGTTGTATATAACAAAAAAAAAATTGTCTGTTAAATTTCCGCTTAAGGGAGGTATAAATGTGAAAGTCAATATTGAACACATAAAACAAAATGGGACACCCAAAGGGCGTAACAGAGGCTTACCATCTTCCATTAGTCACGATGTAATTAAAGCAGACTTAGAAAAAATGGGACATGAAGTCGCAGGTATTACTAACATATACAAAATGGTCACAACTAATGGTGTAAAAGACAGGAAACACTTTCCATTGATTTACATCGACTTAAAACAAAAAGACAACAATAAAGAAGTATACAACATCAAGAAACTTGTGTACTGTAGAGTTAAAATTGAGCCACCTTACAAGATAAGGGACATTCCACAATGTACGAATTATCAACAACTTGGACATACCAAGAGTTTTTGCTATCGTCAAACCAAATGCGTTAAATGTGCTGGAGATCATCACACGACAAAATGCAAAAAACAACCAGATATCGCGCCTTTATGTGCTCCTTGCCAACAACAAGGACATACTGCAAATTATAAAGGATGCTGTATATATCAGAACAAAATTAAAAGTCAACAGAATAATAGAACAAGAGTAGTACAGCAATTACAAACCAAAGCTGCTAAACCACAAACAACAAGCACACCATCCACAGTTGGATTATCCTATGCGCAAATCACCAAATTATCTGCTGATGAATCAAACCAAAACAACAAACACATAGAAGTTAATAACGAGTCTAATATCTTTGAAGTTATTAAAAAGCTTAGTCAAATTCAACAGACACTTGGTCACTTAACAGAAAGGGTGGCAAAACTAGAAATTAATTTCTATCCGCCTAGCAAAAAAAGTCAGCATACACACAAATGATTAACTCGTTCCTACGCATTATAACTTGGAACGCTAATGGGCTCAACCAACGAGCCCAGGAACTGGAAACGCCCTTCTCCAACAAAAGCTTTTTCAGAATAAAGGGATTTAATTCGTACTGGACAACTTATCCTAGTGAAAGAGCCAGAGGTGGTTCAGCTGTACTAATTAAAAATAATATCAAACATAATCAACAAGGGGATATTCGAGAAAGCTACATGCAAGCAATTGTTATCTCAATCCAATATAATGGCGCAGATCTAAATATTGCAGCAGCATACTGTCCTCCACGGCACACACCAACGAAGTTACAATTTAATAACGTCTTTAATAAGATCGGTCCAACATTTATTATTGGAGGGGACTATAATATAAAACATATAGCTTGGGGTTCCAGGCTAATTTCTCCTGGGAAAGGAAATGTTTTGTTCAATGCCATTCATGAAAACAAATGTGAATATATGTCTCCAAGGGGGCCAACGTATTGGCCAACGGATGCAAGAAAAATACCAGATCTTCTTGATTTCTTCGAAAGTCGAAGGAATTAACGACTTAACATCTAATCACATTCCTGTACTGTTGTCAGTAAGCGCTGTAGTCATCAAGAAAAATAAAAAGCAAAACCTTACTAATAGATTCACGGATTAGGATCTCTTCAGAGAAAAACTGGAAGAGCTAGTTGAATTAAAAGTTAGTATTAACAACAAACAAACAATTTCCATGCAAGCAATCATCATGATCACATACTTATTTAATGCCTGTATGAGATTGAAGTATGTACCCAAATGCTTCAAAACCGCCCAAATAATTATATTGAAGAAACCGCAGGTAAACCAGATGAGGAAGTAACATCATACAGACCAATTTCACTGCTTCCGACCTTATCAAAGCTGTTTGAAAAACTACTACTAAAACGTCTAAAGCCAATGGTAAACGTTCCCGATTTTCAATTTGGATTCAGGAATAACCACTCCACTACGGTAATAGAGCAAGCGTTAGAAGAAAAGAAATATTGCGCCGCCGTATTTCTGGATGTATCTCAGGCCTTTGTTAGGGTTTGGCACGAGGGATATTGATATTCAAGATGAGCAAAATGCTACCACAAAACTATTGCCAGCTGCTTGAATCATACCTCTCTGATCGCCAATTCAGAGTCATCCATGAAGAAACATGTTCTGACTTTTATCCAATGCTAGCGGGAGTTCCGCAGGGAAGCGTATTGGGACCCCTCCTCTACCTTCTCTACACTGCGGACATACCTACAAAGAATAAAACATTCATCGGCACGTTCGCTGACGACACTGTAATTATGTCAGTGGACGAATTACAACCAAGGGCAGTGGAAAATCGTCAACGAGCAATGAACAACGTTACTAAAACAACGTCAAATGTAATGGTTAATTGGGCATCATTCCAAAATGAACCTGTATTGCAAAAGACTAGTCTACCAGACTATCTTCAAACCAATATGGATGTATGGTGTGCAGCTGTAGGGTTGTACTCATAAATCCAATAGAGACATTATACAACGTAGCCAAAATAAATTTTTTCGAATGGTCACCAACGCTTACCGATTTGTGACTAACAGGGAAATACACAATGATCTAAAAATACAATTGTGCCATTAAACATGAGAAGAGACTTCTTACCCACACCAACGTTGAGGCCGTACAACTACTGGACAGTACAAACGAAGTTAGGCGGCTCAAACGAATCAAACCACATGATCTAACCGTATGAATATTATATCTCAAGGAAACTGGACACTGGTCCAGCAGACCCTTCCAAGTTTATGCTTATCTCATAAGTACTAATGTCAACCTTACTAATGAATTAATAATGTTTAAGATTGTAGTAGCCATATCAATACAGGTGTTTAAAAAAAAAATTGTGCTCAGATTGCTGTTCTTGATGCATCTTAAGATTGAATTTTGGACCTGTAATTGTGGTGCCAATGCGCATTTAACTTCCTTGATTATTGCCAGACAATTCAAAGGAAATTCGATTTGGCTGAAAATCACTTTACTAAAAAATTCACCAATTTCAGAGCCAAAAAAAGCAAAATTTGCAATTGTGCTCCGATTGCTATTCTTAATACCCCTAAAGATAGGATTCTGGACCTGTAATTGGTGTGCCAACGCTCATTAAGATTCCTTCTTATTTCCAGACATTTCAAAGAAAATTCAATTACTCTGAGAATTACCTTACTATTCACCAATTTCTGAGCCAAAAAATTGAAAATCTGCAATTGTGCTCCAACTGATTTTCTTGATGCATCTAAAGATAGGTTTCTGGCCTGTAATTGTTGCGCCAACGACCATTTAGATTCCTTGATTATTTCCAGACATTTCAATGGAAATTCGATTTTTCTGAAATCATCTTACTAAAATTCACTAAATTCTGAGCCAAAAAAAACGAAAATCTGCTATTATGCTCCAACTGCTGTTCTTGATACCTCTAAAGTTAGGTTGTTGGACCTGTAATTGTGGTGCAAACGCGCATTTATTTTCCTTGATTATTGCCAGACATTTCAAAGGAAATTGGATTTTTCTGAAAATCACCTTACAAAAATTCACGGAATTCTGGGCCAAAAAAATCGAAAATTTCCAATTGGGCTCCGATTGCTACTTTAAATACCCCTAAAGGTAGGTTTCTGGACCTGTAATTATTGTGCCAACGCGCATTTAGATTCCTTGATTATTTCCAGACATTTGAAAGGATATTCGATTTTTCTGAAAATCACCTTACTAAAATTCACACAATTCAAGAGCCAAAAAAATTAAAAATCTGCAGTTCTGCTTCGATTGCGGTTTATGATACCTCTAAAGAAAGATTTCTTGAGAAAGAGGTTTGGATGTTTGCTCTGCAAGTTTAGATACAAGTTAATTCTGTGCAATTTAATGTTCGTTAGGTTAGGAGAAAAATGTCTTAGTTTAAAAATGTTCTTACAAGCACCAGAAAATTATTTACTAAATTTAAGCAGCATTTACTAATTACCAGATTGGTTTACCAGCTAGTTTTGAGAAAGAAATAAGAGCTTCGATTTTAAGCTAAATGATGTGGTAAAGATATTCAGTAACTTTAATGCAAACTAAATTTGATTTGCATGTAGGTACATACTAAAAAACTGAGAATATTTAGGAGATAGAGGCAAGACATAATTTTGACACAAAAATGGATATTTATGACAATTCAAATGATAGATACTCATTAAATAAACATAAGAATTCAAAATAATAAATTGAGCCAAATGCATGTAAATTACCCAACAAAAAAAAAGTAAAAACACTTGGCATTAATCTACTCAATGACGACGACTCATTCCATTATTAAAACATGTCCATAAATAAATGAGGGCGCATTACACCAATAACAAAACAATACAATAGAATTCAATTATGCTACAAAAAAAACATTGAAATAAACTTATAAAATATAAGGCATTAAGCCAATTACCACAGATCATAAAATTTTCCCAAAAAAAAATCATAAATTATGACCCCGAGTGCGAGAAATGGATGGGAAACCCTTTTTTTTTTTGTTCACTTATTCGTACACATACATTATAGTACCATCACGCATTTATCTCCAAACAAATTTCATTAAAATATTAATTTCCATTCTTTATTGACAAAACAAACATAAAACGACAAAAAAAAAAGTTTTCCTTCTTCATACCATCAACATCATCATCATCATCATCATCATCAACATCCACATCAACATGGTGAATTTTCATCTCTGTCTCGTTATATTATTTATAAATATGTACGTATATATCCATACATACACACACACACACACACACGATAATATATACTGACATGGGGGCGTGTGTGTTCAATAAAACATCCCTTTTTAAAAATTCAACAGAGCCATAATTTACTTACGGTCATAAACTAAGCATTCTCGTTTTTATCCTCGCCACCGCACACACACACACACATACGACACTGTATAATGATGATTATTTTTAATAATGATCATCACGTACGAGAAACATAATCACCATCATCATCATCATCAAGCATATATGGATGTACACGAATTTAGAAAAATACAACAACAAAATCCCAATATTTCATGCGCATACAAATATTTATAATATATGTGAGAGTTGTTTTTGTTGTTAAGGATAATAATATGTCCTTATACGCGAGTCGATCTAGAGTGAAAGAGTATACTGTATGTATGCCGCGCGAATATCGTAATAAACAAAAGGAATGGAGAGCACCAGCGAGCAATGGCACAAAAAAAAAGGGTCGATTTTATTAGCGTGCGTGTATTTTATGCCTGCTAAACGACACACATCGGAATATAAAATTATGTATGCGCGACTTTTATATATGTACGTATTAGAGAATCGCCTGAATTTATTATCCTTACAGCACAACGGCAAAAAAAAAACAATTTATCTCGTCCACCATACTTTCGTGTATTAGATTAAATCGTGCACCCCAAATAACCACCCCCTTATGTCATATGTGAATATGCATTGTATGTATAAATTTATCGTAATGATGCCCGATCACCATCCCGCTTTATCTAAAGACATTATTATGTGTATGTACATTGTGTATAGGGGTATTTGGAAAAATAAAGAAAATATCCACCCCAATAAATTTTCTACATCACATATATTATTATTTCAGCGATATATGTACGGTACGGTACATTACGGTAACGTATACACAAAAAGAAGTAAGAAGAAAATTTTTATTTTTGTGTCAGCCATTTTGTCACATGTGATATTATGATAAAAGGAAAACAACACACTGGTAAGGCAAAAAAAAAAAACTCGGGAAAATTCTCACCCCCAGCATCATTTGTCACACTAACTAACTGTTTTTATTTATTTTTGAGTGTGGGTGGGTGGTGGTGGTGATGGTGGTGGAGGGATAAATATATTTTCCATATCGCAAGACTACCATATTCAAGTACGTATATCTGTGTATGTAAATAAACGACAAATATATGGGAGCTTTTTGCGCCTCTCGCTTCCAATATATACAAAAGAACATAAAGCTTTTGTTTTAGAATTAAAAATGGGTTTTTTTTGCTTTTGATGGCAGCAACAAAATAAAAAGTTATAATTAAAAAAAAAAAATAGAATTTTATTAGTTTTTAGCATTGTGAATGTGTCACATTGTTGTGATGAATTTATATAGGATTTTGGAAATGTGCAATGTAAAAAATAATTAATTGCAAAATGATAGGATCGGTGAGGTTGGAGATGTTGGGTCCAGTTAAACATTGGAAGCAATACTCTTAGATTCTTCCACTACATAAATGTTTGGCTGGTTTTTAATTCATTGAAAACTTCTAATCATATAGGTGGATAAAAAATAAAGGCCCTCTTCAAACGGGCTCTATTTTTCGTCAGAGATTTTCAGAGAAGTATATTGGTCTAGAAATATACTAGATAATTTTTATTTGATCACAATTTAAGTTATAGTGTAAACTAAACTTTTTTCACTCTCTTCCTGCATGTCATTCATTAATTGTGATAACCAATTACTCATTTATAAGTTCAAACAACTACATTTCAGAAAATTTTCGTTATTCTGAATTGCGTTCAGTGTCATTTATAATCCATAACTGGCTTTGATAATTTTTATTGGGTCGCAGTGAAAGTTTTAGAGTAAATTATTCGTTTTTCATACTAAAGATAAAGATTTAGAGTAAATTTTTTTTTCCATTCCCTTCCTGCATGTAATTTATGAACTGTTATAATGAATTATGCATTTATAAGCTGAAACCACTACATAACACGAAATTTTCGCTAACGTGAGTCGTGTTTAGTGCCAATTATGATCCATAATATGCTTTGATAATTTTTATTGGGTCGCAGTGTAAGTTTTAGGGTAAATTTAACTTCCTCCATTCTCTTTCTGCATGTAATTTATTAATTAGGATAATCAATTATGCATTTATAAGCTCAAACAAATACATTTCACAAATTTTTCGTTATCCTGAATCGTGTTCGGTGCCATTTTAATCCATAACTACATTTAATAATTTTATTGGGTCGCAGTGAAAGTTTAAGAGTAAATTAACTTTCTCCATTTTCTTGGAGCGTGATAATCGAATAAGCATTTGTAAGGTCAAACAACTACATATCACGAAATCTTCGTTATCGTGAGCAGTGTTACCGTTTTGAATACTATAGTATTCATTGAATACTTTCTGTCATTAAATGTAGGATTTGGACACTTGGATACCGAACGATCTCTATATGATACTTTTTATTAAAGATAGATACGATTTTGAAGATTTTTGTATTTTGGTTAGACTTTGTACGTGAAATCGAGTTTTTTTTGTGATTCTTGTTGAATAAATTGCTGAATTGATTTATTCTAATTGTTAAACTCTTATGATTGTTGTTATTAAGGTTTTATTCACAAAATCCACGATTCCGGTGTCTGTGGATACTTAATCTTAAATCAATAAAATACAATCAATATAATTTTTAAAATTTATTGAACTCAAATATTTATTTTATTATTATATAATAATAAAATAAATATTTGAGTTCAATAAATTTTGATTGTATTTTATTGATTTAAGGTTAAGTATCCACAGTCTGAGAATAAGTGCTCCTTATTGTGAAATAGCTTCTTATTTTGCTGCAAGATCGATTTCGATGCTATAGCATCATCGTCAGTTGACTTACTTATTGAATTATTTCGTTTTTTTTTTTTTTTTTTTTTTTGTAAATTAAATAAATATGTACAACTTAACAATAAAACTTAAATCTAGCACTTAAGAACTAATATAAAGTAGCGAACAGTGCTATCTTTATGCGTAGCTAAACAAACTAGTCATAAATTGAATTAGAATTATGACCCTTAATCATAAATCAGATAAACTTTAAATCAGTTAGTAACCGTGGGCAATCCCCATTACAGTCTCATTTGACGAAGACATCATTTTATACAATACGTTGGAAAGTAGCGAATCCTTAAATGCGTCGATTGTAAGAATGTTGGCCCTTTCATGAAGAACCCTACAAGATAACTGACGATAGTCAGGAGGACGAGGCCAGGACCCAAAAACAAACCTAAGCGCTTTATTTTGAACCCACTATATGGCGTTTTTCTTACTAATAGTTGCTAAGTTAAACCTCGCTTGTTCCGCGTACGTAATAATAGGTGTTATATATAGCTTGTAAACTAGGAGTTTGTTAAGTTCGTTTAGAGCGCTATTTTGGTAAAGTAAGGGGAATAGTAGGTGAAAAGCCATGGCTGCCTTTTTTCTAAGATCGTCAATATGTGTGCCGAATTTTAGTTGTTTATCTAGTGTGACACCCAAATACTTCACTTTATCAACCACTGATAGCTGCTGATTATTTATCAAAACTGGTACGGCCTCATTAAGTTTATTACGATGGTTACATGTACGTTTTATATATAGCAATTGAGTCTTGGATGCATTAATTTCGATGTTCCATTTTTTAAAATATTCGTATAATGATTTTAGAAATTTCTAGATCCTTAGTGAACATTGGTATGCGCTATAATTGTAGCAAAATACAGTGGTGTCATCGGCGTAAACCTGAACCCAAGTATCCTTCGTTACCGGCGTAGGTATGTCATGTGTGAAGATTACGTAAAGTAATGGACCCAGTACTGAACCCTGAGGAACCCCAGCAGATATTTTCCTAATTTAAGAGTTATGGACATTGTCCATACATACGAAAAACCGGCAATGGTCTAGATATGATTTTATTATTGTTACCAGGGTTGGGCATACTCCCCCCTCGTATTAGTTTATTTAATAGGCCAACGTACCAGCCAGAGTCAAAAGCCTTCTTAATGTCTAATAGTGCAACAGCTGAAATCTTTCTACGGTTTTTTGCTTTTTTTAAATGGTTAGTTAATCTTATGATTGCCTCGCGGTAGTGGATCTTTGGTGGACAAATTCAAACTAGAAATCTGGGATTAGATGTCTGCAAGAGTCCAGCAACCGGCAGGATATATTCCTTTCTGCGATTACTCAATCCACTTAACAGACTAATTGGTCTCGTGTGCTCCGGTTTCAACGGTTTACCACTTTTAGGGATAACTATTACTTTAGATATCTTCCATGCAGAAGGAAAATATGCGAATTGGAACATGGCTTTAATGATGTTTGGAAGGAACTGAAACCCTGATAAAATCGGAGATTTTTAATAGCACGATTTGAAACACCGTCAACATCAGGTGTTTTTTTATTTTTGAGCTTACGAGCAAAACTGACGACCTCATCAGAATTTGTTGTAATGCTCTTAATCCTATCATGGAATGGGGCAGGATATGACTGAGCAAAACTATCAACCTCATTATTTATTTGAGGATTTCCAATATGGTCAGAACCACTGAATACCGATTCATAGTATTCCGCCATCTTGTTTGCAATAACTGAGGGATGAATAATCGGACTTTCCTGGTTTTCTATGATAACGCTTTTATTTTTATGTTTGGGCAAGACTGTTCTGATGGCCTTAGAATAAATTAGATCTATATCTGGTGTAATATTTTGTAGGTTTTTAGTGAAGTCTTCTTGCTAATTCTGCCGGATTTTTAGATACATTTCGTTGGTTATTCGATTTATCAGCGTAGTTGAAAATATTGTAGGTGCAGTCCGCCTCCTATTTCTTAAGAAGTTTCTGAGTTTGATTAGATTAAGAATCACAGGCAATATTGTTTTATCATTTATTTCGCAGATGGGGATATTAAAGGCACTATTGACGATTTTAGTGAATTTAGATACACCAAGATCAATATCATTAATGGATTTGATCTTTATTTCATTTAGATGAGCTATTTTATAATGTACTATATGCCTAAAACTATCCCAATCCGCGTTTTTTTATATCTAGAACCGTGATGCTCATATTTTGGCGAAAAATATTAAAACCTTCAGAAATTTCAAATGTAATTGGGAAATGGTCGGAACAAAATTCATGTAACACTGCTACTTGTTTATTAATTAGAACAGTTTTGTAACCACCATGTCTAAAACAGCATTACCTCTAATGTATTCTGAGGGAAAAAAAATCTGTGCACCATTTGCTTCGCAGTATTCAAACAACGTTTTACCATTTATGTTATAGTTATCACAATTCCAAAAGGAGTGCCGGGCGTTAAAATCTCCGCAAAGAACAACTCTGTCAGCTAAACTTAATCGTTTAGTGAGATCCGAGGTAATAATGTTACGAAAGTAGATAGAAATTAATAGGAGCGAGGTTATGTCTTCTTCAACGTGCGCCATTGTTGCACAAAAATTTTTGTTTAATATTGCTCTTGGGGCCGAATGAGTAACTGAGCTGTTAATAAAGAGAGCCGTGCCGCCCGAACCTCGAAACTTTGATTCTGAATCAGTTCTATAAACAGTGAAATTTGGGATCCTGAGATTATGGCAGGCCGACAATTTAGTTTCGCTAAGGCAAGCAAGAAGGGGCCTATTTTTGTTTACAAGAACCAACAATTCCTGACGACGTGAGAGACTAATGATGCTATTACAATTTAATGCCAGCACTTTCATTTTAAAAATTGGCATACGAAGTTCAAATACATCGCCTTACGATCTGCAATGTCCTGAACCATATTTAATTTAGCGAGAAAACCTGATACATGACTAGTAAGCTCATAAAAGCTAATCCCAAATAGCGCCTGTGACATACCCAAGAATTCACTTAAACCACCCGATTGTCCAACAGAATTCCCCATCTGCATCATGGAGCTGGGAGGGACACTACCTGTGGCAACCGAAGCAGGGTCGTTCTGTCTTAAATGGTCTGAGAAGGATACTCCCGATTTGATAAAATTAGACTCAAATGACCGCTGCACCCCAACTTGCTGATTTTAAATGACTATTATTAGATTTATTTAGCTTACCTAAATAACTGCTCCTCTCCTGGTATCCTATATTATTAATCGGCCATTCACCAGGATTGTGTTGACCGGCGCATTTTACGCATTTGTATTGCATGTTGCAAGATGATGCCACATGGCCAAAACGTTGGCATTTACGGCATTGAGTAACTGCCTGTTTTCGTTTGGCTGTCCATTGTATTTTGTATCCACAGCAACCGATAATTTGCTTGATTTCAGCTTTTTTCGAATCTGGTTCAAAAGTAATTGTGAAGCACGGGATCCTCTCTTGTTTATCGGTACCATCTAAGCCAATAGTTTTTCTGGCCATGGGGTACACATTATTAACCTTTTAGCCTTTATCGGAGAGATTTTTTTTTGATCTATTCAACATCTGTGTCCTGGTGTATTCCTCTCGCTATCATCACTTTTAGTCTTTGGTTTTTGGCCAAATAGTTGAAGAATTGGATATTAGCCTCTTTTAATTTGCAGACTATTTATTTATGTTGAGCTTCTCCATTGGCGTAAATTATTACGCTTTAGCACTTTAATTAAAGTGCCCTTGTAGGAGTTTGTGATGTCTCTCAGCAATCCTATTTGTTTATTGTCGTACCCTTTACAGACAATTGGTGGCGATTTTGTACCGTTTCCGGCCCCGTTTGTTTTTGAATTTTTCTTATTTGTTGTAATAGGAATCATTGCTGCCAGATCGACATCATTTTGCTGATCATGGAGTTAATAAGGCTAATCTGCTTATCGCTCAATGGTAAGCTAGTACCCGGTTTACTTTTTTTAGGCATGGTTTGTTTTGTAATGCGTCTTCCACAACGCAGATTTAAATGTTTTAATGGCACATTTACAATTTTGGTTGAATTTAGTTTTATTTTTATTTTTATGATTACACTAAATTTTTTTTTTTAATTTGTCGTGTTCTAGCGGGCTTACTTTTTGTTATAATTATTATTATTTTTACACTCACTAATCCGCTCCACGAGCGTTGAATCTTTTCTTGCTGGTTTTAAGATTTTTATTTTTATTTTTATTTTTTCAGGAAAGAAAAAACATTCGCACGTCGACGTTGAAGTCTAAGGCAACGATGATGAGAAGTAATCGTTAGTCCTGTTCGTTCCCTTTTATGATTAATAACTTGATTTGCTAATTCTATTGACTCTACTGTTTAGTTACACATTTTATGCTAATCAACAGCCTCGGCATTTTTTAATTGACTGTAAGCTTTAAAACTTTATCTTTCAAATTTTGGTAAGTTGTTCACATTACAAGGTCTTTTTGCGCTGAAAAAGTAGAATAACTTGCCAAAACAACAACTATATGTTATTTTATTCTTCGAGAAGTTTCTGGTAAATATGCTCTATCCCAAGATACTTGTATATCCTGGTTTAAATGGATCAAAAGTGGATTATTGCCGCTACCGACAATAAATAATTAATTTGAACCTCGCTTTGTTCTTACAGTGACTAGAATGGGTCAGAAAATATGACAAAGTACTTTTACTTCATAATAATGCACCATCACAAACTTCAAAACCAGTTAAAGACACCTACCTGGGAAGTACTAACCTGCCCGCCATATTAACCAGATCTTGCTCCAGCATGTCACTTATTCAGTGTTGTGCAGGTAAATTACCTCGTATAATTTACGCGCAAATTTACGCGTAAAAAATGTATTTTTTACATGGCAATTAAATTTACATAATGTAAAAAATATGTAAAAAATTAAATAAAGTGACATCTGTTATGAATTACAGCAAATTTTGTATTTAAATTTATGATTTTAGTCAATAAAAAAACCCTTTGGTAAAGTTCCACCTATTATAAAGTAAATTAATCATCGCCTGGCAATGTCTAGGGTGGTGTATTTCGTCTACATAATATTAATGGCGCTGTTGTAGTATGTTTTTCGTGCATGTTTAAAATATTGTATGTTCGGAAATTCCTATTAGTTTATTACATAATTACATTTATTTACCAACAATTTATGTGGAAATTTTTCCATTTAATTTGGCTATGTAAATATAAATAAATATTTATTGCCATATTTTTCGATTTTCGATAATTGTTATTAACAATTTTTTTTGTGTTTTAATTAATTGTCACATAACAAATTATAATTCTTTATGATTCTAGAAAAGTCAATATAAACAAAATTGTAATGTTTCGTATATCGTTTTCACATTTTCTGTTTGTTGTTAATTTACAATATTATTAACTGTGGTTATCTAAAATATGTTTAGCAACAAGGCAGGGGTAACCTTGAACGTCGTGATTATTCACTTAAGCCACGCATTTCCAAACACTAAAGTCAAATAAACAAATAACGGATATTACATACTTACATACATATATATAATCCGTTCTCCTCAAGTCGGTAAAAACACATTCATAACAGATAACTGCGAATAATTATTCTCTAACTTTCTTAATTCTACAAATAGCAAAGAAACAAAGAATGTTTTGAGGTAAATCCTGAAAAATGATAAAATTTGTATAAAGAAATCAAAAACCACAAATTATTATCAAATCTATTATCCGTTTTATTATTGTATTTGTTTCTTGCACATAGCCATAGTACAACACATCAGGGTGGTCATTTTGTGGTGCTATATCACATTTGGTGATAAAACTGTGATAAACTGACATTTGTCGTAGCTTACTGCGGTCCCATCTTGGATGAACAACGTCACGTCGTATAATGATTTGAATGAAAATGACTACAATATTTTCCGTCTTACTTCTACAAGTGGAAAAAATTGTTTATTTTGTTGTTTAAATTTGTTTTATATAGAGTTTGGTTAAAAACACCTCTAATCAAAATTTCAAAAAATGAATGAAATTTACATTGACGCGAATGATCAATAAATGATATTTATTAACAAAATAATCATTTATATATTATTGAAATAAAATTAATGGATTATTGTTAAATTTACAGGAAAACAGAATATAAAAATCAACAATTATTTTAGTTTTGTGTAGTAAATTGTATGTTAAAAGAACCATTCTACTAGCCTAGAATAACAAATTTTACAAAAACAATCATCCTTCTAATAGAAATGGACAAAAAATAAGCAAATCTTAAACGAAAATCAACCTAAACCATCTGACATAACCTCATAAAATACAAATAATGGTCTGTGTTTAAATATGAAATTCTAATAAATCAAAGGGTTTTATAGTTATGTTAACTTAAAAATATAATTATTAGTCTTTCGTTAACAAACAATTTTGTTTTGCACTTCATATCATGGTAATTTTCATTCATTTTTGTTTAAATTTTAAATTACTCTTTTTATATCAAACTATATGGAGTTTGATCGAAAGCAACTAAATTAAAGTTTTAAAAAAATGAATGAAAATTACTGTGATACGAACTGCAAAACAAAATTGTTGATTAAGAAAAGACTAATTATTATATTTTTAAGTTAACATAACTGGAAAATCCTTTGGTTTATTAGAATTTCATGTTTAAACACCGACCATTATTTGCATTTTGTGAGGTTGTGTCAGATGGTTTAGGTTGATTTACGTTTAAGATTTGCTTATTTTTTGTCCGTTTCTGTAAGGAGGATGATTGTTTTTGTGAAATTTGTTATTCTAGGCTACTAGAATGGTTCTTTTAACATACAATTTAATACACAAAACTAAAATAATTGTTGATTTTTATATTACATAATAATATAAAAATCAACAATTGAGGTTACGTGTCAAATCATCACTTTGATTCATTGCTTTCCCCTTAAAATTCATTTTGCAGTGTTGTCATTTTGTGGTAATATACCACATTTGGCGATACTGTGCGAAAAATAAATTGTCGTAGCTAACTATGGTGTTGTCATGGATGAATATCATCATGTCGCATAATGATTTAAATGAAAAAGACCACAACTTCTTCCGTCTTACTTTTACAAGTGGAAAAAAAATTATTTTGTTGTTTACATTTGTTTTATATGGAGTTTAGTTAAAAAAAAGCTCTAATAAAAATATCAAAAAATGAATGAAATTAACATTGACGCGAAATATAAATGAATGATATTTATTAACAAAATGATAATTTATATATTTTTGAAATAAAATTAATGGGTTATTGTTAAATTTACAAGAAAAACGAAATACAAAAATAAACAATTATTTTAATTTTGTGTAGTAAATTATTTGTTAAAAATCAAGGTAGTCTATACAGAAAAAAGAGGTAGTATATTCCCGTGTCTCATTTTCGTCTTTCTTTGCACATCACGTTACGTGTAGTCAAAAAAACATATTTGTATATGAAGTTTGGCGGTTTTTTGATTAATTTTTTAAATAAATCAAGAATAATCGTAATCGTTTTTTACAAACCGTATTTACAATTGATAATGATAGTTTACCGAGACCCTTTTTAAGCTTTATATTTTTTTTATGATCCAAATATTTGAGAAATAATTCCTTCGAGTATATAATGTCTAAGATAAATGGAAAAAAGGGTAGACAAAATTATGAGTACATAACATAAAACAATTAAATTATTAAATGTTTTTGGTCATTTGAACATAATGTACGTACCATTTATTAAAATTTTTATTTCTTAACGTTATGTACTCAAATTTTTGCCATCTATTTTCGTTTGGCTTCAAATTATTGATATCCACGTACCTATTCAAATAATATGTTCATATTTAACGTTAAATATAAATGTAAAAATATATTAAATAAAAATTCATTTCACAAATTATTGTTTAGAAAAAGAAAATTAATTCATTTATTGTCTTATGGTTTTCGCTACAAATAAATCAAAACACCCATTCCTGTTTAGTGTTCTATGTGTGTTCTTATCAGAAGTACAACTGATAGTTTTGTTGCAATAGGAGTTATTCAAATTTAGTATATTTAAAATCGAACACTCCCAAATTTTTGAATTATTAATAATTAAAATCTAAACGTTCTCTGCATTTAACAAAAAAATTTTACTCATAAATTCCGAAACTTGTTATGCAATGTGCTCAAACAGCCTGCTCTAGACACGAATATTAAAACATGCCTCTTTTCGCGACTTAATTCAAAAAGTATTGCAGTATATAACTAAAATAAAAATTGAAATGTTTAATTTTAACATAAAGTCGAAAAACAATCAAGAATAAAAAAAAAATCATTTATTTTCCATTTATTTAAAAAATTAATAAAAATATCACGAAACTCCATATAAATATCAGCATTTTTGACAACACGTGACGTCAAATTGCGAAGAAAGCATAGCAACAGCATGCGCAATATTATACCTTTATTTTCTGTATATCTTGGTTAAAAATAACATTCTAGTTGCCTAGAATAACAAATTTCATCGGGAGCTCACAATAGCAAAGGACAAAAAAATATTCTTAAACAAAAATCAACATAAACCATCTGACATAACCCCACAAAATGCAAATATTGGTCAATGTTTAAACATCAAATTCTAACAAACCAAAGGCTTTTCTAGTTATGTTATGTTAAAAATATATTAATTGGTCTTTTTTCAATCGACAATTTTATTTTACACTTGGTTTCATGATAATTTTCATTCATTTTTTTGAAACTTTAATTTAGTGGTTTTTGATCAAACTCCAAATAGTTTGATGGAAAACAACTAAATTGGGAAATTAAAAAAATGAATGAAAATTATCATGAAACCAAGTGCAAAATAAAATTGTTCATTGACAAAGGACTGATTATTATATTTTTAACATTTTATTTAAATAATAAACATCTTTGCATTAAAGTATTACTTTATCATCACACAAATAAGCACTTCGTATAAAATTTTCATATAATGTCATTTGAGGTTATGTAGAAACGTCAACTTATCACTTTGATTCATCATTTTCCCCTTAAAATTCATTTTGCAGGGGTGTGTTTGTAGACTTTCTCCATTTTTTTATATCACACAAAAAAAGTTTCCACTAGTGATATAAAGGTGTGATATAGCACCACAAAATGACCACCCAGGATGCATTTAAAAAGTATGATAAATAACATCCAAATAGAAAAGGTGATTGACCTTTTGAAAAAACCAAACACGTGATCGCATGAAATATATTCCAAATTTTGTTTTAATTTTACTGATACAGGAGATTTCAAATATAAAATATGTATGTGTATGTGTATATGTAGGTGCAATATACAATAGGTATATAGGTTAAAAACTTCTGCATGTACTTTAAAAAAAAGAATTTATAAATTTGAACAAAAACAATTGAGCGAGAATGAGAGAGCGAGCAAAGTTAAGCTCGTAAACAATTTTTTACAATTTGTCAAAAAATTAGTTTAGCGCCAAAAATGAATATGTACACACACAAACACACACACAATAAATATTTGTTTGGTTTGCCCTAAATAAGTGCATTCACAAATTAATTCAATTTGTTCTTCTCTCTCTGTCCTTTTCATTTTCTATAGAAAATGAGGGAAGAAAGCAATATCGGCCAAGATAACTACTTAGGCTTAAATTGTAATTTAACATTTTCTGTTTTTGTACATAAATATTATTTTTAAGGCATCTACAATACATCTACAATCATGAATTATTTGGTTGATGTTTTATAGGTAATATGTAATGATCAAAATATTGGGATAGGTCATAGTCATAAGCGAATCATGCGTCCGAATATTTTGTTTATTTTATTTGTCAACTTTTGAAAACAGTTTTAAAAAACACTTACACGTGTACCGAATTTCAATATTATAACGTATTTCGTTCCGATTATACGGCTGTTTATGTATTCCCGTAGTACTTGGTAAAAGAAAATGTACGTTTCTTCTACAACTTGCCGTGTTTCTTAACCGATTAAAGTGAAATTTAGTATGCAAGTCTATATTGGCCCAAAAATAGCGTGTACCGAATTTCAATATTATAACGTATCTCGTTCCGATTATACGGCTATTTATGTATTCCCGTAGTACTTGGTATAAGAAAATATACGTTTCTTCTACAACTTGCCGTGTTTCTTAACCGATTAAAGTGAAATTTAGTATGCAAGTCTATATTGGCCCAAAAATAGCCTGTACCGAATTTCAATATTATAACGTATCTCGTTCCGATTATACGGCTGTTTATGTATTCCCATAGCGCTTGGTATAAGAAAATATACGTTTCTTCTACAACTTGCCGTGTTTCTTAACCGATTGTAGTGAAATTTAGTATGCAAGTTTATATTGGCCCACAAATAGCGTGTACCAAATTTCAATATTATAACGTATCTCGTTCCGATTATACGGCTGTTTATGTATTCCCGTAGTACTTGGTATAAGAAAATATACGTTTCTTCTACAACTTGCCGTGTTTCTTAACCGATTAAAGTGAAATTTAGTATGCAAGTCTATATTGGCCCAAAAATAGCGTGTACCGAATTTCAATATTATAACGTATCTCGTTCCGATTATACGGCTGTTTATGTATTCCCATAGCGCTTGGTATAAGAAAATATACGTTTCTTCTACAACTTGCCGTGTTTCTTAACCGATTGTAGTGAAATTTAGTATGCAAGTTTATATTGGCCCACAAATAGCGTGTACCAAATTTCAATATTATAACGTATCTCATTCCGATTATACGGCTGTTTATGTATTCCCATAGTACTTGGTATAAGAAAATATACGTTTATCTTCTACAACTTGCCGTGTTTCTTAACCGATTAAAGTGAAATTTAGTATGCAAGTTTATATTGGCCCACTAATAGCGTGTACCGAATTTCAATATTATAACGTATCTCGTTCCGATTATACGGCTGTTTATATATTCCCATGGCGCTTGGTATAAGAAAATATACGTTTCTTCTACAACTTGCCGTGTTTCTTAACCGATTGAAGTGAAATTTAGTATGCAAGTTTATATTAGCCCAAAAATAGCGTGTACCGAATTTATGTAATGATCAAAATATTGGGATAGGTCATAGTCATAAGCGAATCATGTGTCCGAATATTTTGTTTATTTTATTTGTCAAGGTTGTTTATTTTATTTATCAACAACGTATTGATGGACAGAAATGTTAGGTATAACTACATTCTCAGCATGACTCTTGTTAATCACGGCGAGGACTATAATAACAATATTTGAACGCGGTGACCTCTCGCTTGCTAAACATATTTTACCTAACAACAGTTAATAATATTGTAAATCAACAACAAATGGAAAACGATAAACGAAACATTACAATTTTCTTTATGTTGGTATCAACACAATAGAAATGTAAACAAAATCAGCTGATGTATTATTATTTTGACTGCAAGAAAGCGTAGAAAGACGAAACCATTTCAACCATATGATTTTACTGTTAGTACATTAAAAACCAAATATGTACATAAAGAAACTGTTTATCCCTTTCTAACTGCACTGTTTAAGTGCAACCCGTCTTTGTTCTTCACAGGATAACAAAAATATGTATAAAATTTATTTGGATTTTTTGATTTGTGAAGATCAAGTTCAAGTCGAAATAAAACACAATACTACTAAAGTAGAAGCATCTACAATGCCAAAAACAAATATGATAGTATGCAGAGAACAAGATTAATGTGAAACGTTGCCAGTTTTAATATACATAGTACATATTTTTCATTTGGTTATTTGATTTTAGTGTTTGAAAAATTGGAAATGCATTTCTTAATCGAATAATCACAAGGCCGCTTGATTTGATCCTCGTACCTTCTATTTAGGAAGTAATTCATCTCATCGTGAATTAACAATTCATTTCTAATAATTCTTTAAAACTTTAAGTGATATGTGGCACAATCAGAGCCTTTGCACTTTTGCAGACATATGTACGTATTAGTATAATTATTATGTATTTGTTATTTATGATGTGACTGTGGATTATTGATTGATGCTGATGGCTGTGGATTATTGTTATTCTTAAAAATAATTGATTAATCATTAGTGTTGCATACATTGATATATTAAACTCTTTAAACAATTACAAATTATTCCTGGATCATCTCATCTTAAATATGTCGTTAACTCATTTTTTCACATTTATTATAGTCAGAGACTACAATCAAGTCTCGATGAAGTTTGGTTATTGACTTGTTATTTGTTAGTAACAATTATATATTGTTAATATTTTTTTATTATAAATAAATGTTAGGTGTTTTACACGTCATAAATATTATGGGTATTCTAGAAGTTGCTTATTTACGAAAATTCTCTCTGAAGAGTTCAAAAGAGAATTCTCGCAGGTTTCAATAAATGTGAGAAAGTTACAATATACTATACATATACGAATTTTATTTTCTTTCGTCATAATGCATAAGTAGAACGGTCATTCACCTTTTGTAACTGCTTACGTTTCATATTATTTGTTACCTTTTTCTATCCAACAAAATGTTCCTTGGCTACTAAATTTAAACGTAATAGTTTCTGTTTATGCATACCATTACCAATATTATTACTGAAACTTCTTCAATCATGAATTGTTTGGTTTATCTTGTATATTACAAATGTAATTTGCGATCATGTGTCCGAGTATTTCTTTCTTTTATTATTTGTTAAGATTGTTAAAGTTTCCTAATTTTTTCTTCCTGATGTTTCGGTTATTCATTTTTCGGTTGAGCATTTTGGTTATTTTTATTTGAGCATTTTTGGTTATTTTTATTTTAGAATAAAAATTTATAATGAAAAATCTAAATTTTAAAAATGTATTCAAGAAAGCTCATGCAACATCGTTTTCATTAAGAGAAAAGTTATGCTTTACTACATATTTGAACGTGATGACATATTTAGCCTTGTAAAACATATTTTACGTATCAACGGTTAGTCGGTTAGTAATATTGTAAATTAACAACAAACTGAAAACGAGGTACGAAACATTACAATTTTATTTTTATTGTTTAATAAACATCTGGATGAAAAATATAATCCGTTCATAATTTTATCAACACAATTAAAATGTAAACAAAATCAGCTGATGTATTATTATTTTTGACTGCAGGAAGTCGTAGAAAGAGCAAAGAAGTAACTTATAAAACTACATACGTACATTTTTTACTTCTAGCATAACTAATATTTATTTATAACAAGGACATTGATAATATAATTTATATTTTATTTGTTAATAACAATGTTGTAATTTATAATTATTTAATAAACTGCAAAGTGCAAAGTATCTAGATTAGGCTAATGTTAGAAATAATTTAATAAAAAATTCTGGTGAGAATAATGAAGTACGATGCTTTTTATATATTGTATAAAATGATTAAGCAAAAACTTTTACCTAAACAATTTCGAATTGATTTACAATATGTCAAATCGAATTTTACGAAAAAATCAATTGATTACAGCCAGACAAATTAAATTCTTAATAATTAAATAATAATTGTGTGTATCGACTAAATATCAAATATATTTACCATATTTGAATAATATAATTTTATTCAAATAGATGTCACTAAATAAAAATTTTTTTACATTTTTTTACATTTTTTTACATTTTACATTTTTTTACTATTTTTTACTATTATTTACATCAAATATGTAAAAAATAGTTTTTTACGCGTAAATGCACAACACTGCACTTATTTCGATCGATGATGCACGCACTTTCCGGGCAGCACTTCAAAGCGTACGAATAACTGTAAATTTGGGTATTTCAATGGTTTGCCTTAAACCCAAAACAGTTATATTGGGACAGAATTACCCGAACAATGGAACAAATTTAAGGCTAGCGATGGACATTACTTTAAGTAAAGTATGTACTTTTCATATACCTCTACCTGTACCTTTCGTTACACCTCTGTATAAGCTTAAAGAACTAAATTTCCTGAAATTTTCGTTATCGTAAGTCGTCCCGGGATACCATCATATTATCAAACGAAAAAATCCCGAAAAAATACCGAAAAATACAAAGTAAACTGCCCCATCGGAAAGGAAGACCTATTAAATTTTTGTTAACTACAAAATGAAAACAAAAGGAATCTACATAATTTCTACAAAATAGCTTTGAAGAGATCTCTATTTTAGTATATGCATAATTATTAAAAACTTAAATGTTTCAAAAATTCTCCAATTTCTATGAATGTTAGATTTTTTATAAATCGTCAAAGTGGGGCTTTGGGGCGGCAGCACCATCTTCTGAGATATAAAACGAATTAAAATAATATTTCAAACATTTGTTATATTAGAAAAACTTGATTTTTCCGGATTTTTTTTCTTTTTTCGGGATTTTGTAATTTAGAATTTTGTCACCAACTCGAGTCGTCCCATTTATGATACATAACTAACTTTAATAATTTGTATTCTGTCAGCGCTGTCGAAGTGAGTACGATCGGAGTATTTGTACTACTTTCGCCTAGTGTTTACTTTTGTAATCTGCTATTTCACTCTGTACTCCCTTGTTTAAATAACTGCTATACCAATAATACATTTACACAATATTTTAACTCATCGGCTTTTGTTTGCAATAATTATAATATTCTGGGAGCTGGCCTTTCCATAAAGCATTTTTATAAAGCTAATTTATAATGGTTTTTGTCATTCTCCGGCAAAAACCCACCCATAAAACGGGTTTCTTGCAATAATGTGCTAATATCAATTCAAACATGTCAAATTTGCGTACTAAATTACTTCAATTTCACAATGCTTTTTTCAGACTCTGAATATTTGTTGGTAAAATTTATAAAACGATCATTTAGAGTTTTTTACAACTTATAAAAACATCAAGGCACTCTCAATGGAACACCAGATAAACTCAAACATGACAGAGACTACTTGATATTAGCAAAAAATTTGTTCCTGCGTTGGCTAACTATTTAGATTAGGACTTCCTGAATACAAAAATTACGCTACAAGGCAAATTATGCGGCCATTTATTCTTACCGCACAAAAACGATGTGTGAAATTCTGGATTTACAATACTCTCAAATCCTTCCATAAGCTTAGACTAGGATCCTCTTTTATAGGGATATAAAAATAATACTGTAAGATAATTTCTGCAGTCATTTAACCTTTTTTAGAAAGTTGTACGGAAGTATGGATTTATGCAGTGTGATACGGAAATTTAAAATTTTTTCTTTTCTGGCAAGATTAAATGCTGACAGCAGAAATTGTCTTTCAATTTTATTTTGACATTCTTCTTCTCGCCTAGGTAAGATATAGGTAGAAATAGTGTGACCATACCTTCTGGTTTTTAGATAATATTCATTCAAATCCCTAAATTTATTAGCGGCAATGCAAAATTCAGGAGTGAGCAGAACAATAATAACTTCAACAAAATTTAATTCGAACTCCAATCCAAATGACTGGCCCAATGTTTACTCTTTATTTTTCTAGGAACTCCTTATATAGAATCGGCTTAATACCTCCGAAATAAAACTTTACTAAAATACATGAACAAACATTTATGCTCCATTCGGTGCTCTAGGCGAAGAAATTGTCTGGGTTTGCTGTGTATAGAAAACAAAAAAAATTACCAAATCTAATTTTTGATTTATGGTATCGATCATAATACTATTAGCATGAATATTGTTCGAAAATATTTCTTTGCCGTTAAGCCATGTTTTATTTTCAAAATTCTGATCCCAGCCCTACCTTACGGTCAACATTTTTTTCAGGCCATGAAATAATAGGTTCGTTGTATAATAGGAACTATTTATAGAATTTACAAAATATTGTAGATAATAAATATCACTACAATCCATCTGGAGATTGAGAAGACACTCTGAATTAGCTAAGTACATGTTTGTGTAAAAATAAAGAAAAATTGGTGAAACAATGTTTCTAATAAATGGCCAAAATATCATCAATTCGACCCCAAACGAGGTGACCCAAGAAATTTTCGGAATGTGAATAATTCTGTTTTAAATTGGGAACTACAGAAAGTATCGGCTTTAAAACTCAGGTATAAAATTTCACTAAAATCCATTGACAAATATGCTCAATTAGGTGCTGGAACCTGGAAATGTGGAAAACGCATGAAGTGGTTATGAAAGTAAACCACAAATTTTTCTTTGGTAAATCTAATTTCCTTAAATTTTTCCCAATAACCAAAGTGTCATTATTATGCCTTGTAATATTTGTTGAACTCTAGCCATGTTTTATGTAAGAAACTCCATTGGAATTTATTATCGGACTAAGCCAATAGATTTGATGATCAATGAATTAGTTATAGCACTACTAAATTAAGAATAGAGTTTAAAACTTTTTTAGAAGAGATTTCACCACGTGCATGTCTTGTGACCAGTCGTCGCCACCAAACCAATTTTCACATCACATCACATCATATTTCGGGACTTAAATACTGTCTTATTATTTTAAGGCTTCGTCCAGGTTTAGTCGTTTTTTACCTGATCAGCCCTAGGTACCTACTAAGGTATCATCTGACAATGACATCTCTGACATGTCGGAATTCGCATATATATTAAAATTACGCTTTTGGAAATGAAAAGAGTTCGAAGCTAAAGTTGCTTTAAGATAAATTTTCCAAAACTATCACACAGATACTTAGACTTAGTGAATTATAAACTTTTTCTTAAAATTTTGCCCGTGTCGATTTCTTTTTTTAAAATAAGACGGTAAATTGGCAACATAAGCAGGCTGAAACTTTATCCACTTGCGCTTGTGAATGTGATAGAAGGAATTTGCTCAAAATACGATTTTCTGTGAATAACTAAACAAATTAACGTATCCTAATTTACCGCTAACAAGTCATTTCTTGCGTATTTCACATTCAACTTTAAAATTGTCGGCAGCTCTAATAAAAGTTCTTTATTTTTTATTTTAGGTTTGACTTTGAACTTCCCTCAAAAAAATTCTTCTAAAAATGCTAAACCTTCGTCGTTCGACTATACCGAGGCTGCGTAAGGTTTAAATAGATTTTTTTTCTTAACCGTTTATGTTAACCATTATAAAATATATAGGAATAATTAAATAAAGTTATTCAATTAAATTTGGCGATTAAATTTATGGTTTTTAGGATCAAAATAATTACCCGTCTTGGGCAAGGGCCAATTCCTTGCGGATTGAAGTTAAAACAAAGTGTGCGCAACTAAAGCGAAGCTTCTAATTGTAGTACAGACTCCCGGAATTAGAAACATCATTTTAGAGTCCCATTTCCCCGGCATATGCCGAATTTCTTCCTAACCAGCTAAGAATAGTCAAGTTCCATCCGAATTGGTCATATTCCAGATGAAAATAATAAACGTGATTGAGCCCGCACAGAGTTGCGTTAAAACTAATTATTTAGCATAAGCACGTTTCAATAAAACGTAAGTAGAAAGTAAAGTGGAAACTTTATTTTGATTAAAAACATGAGACTTCGAACAACTGTACTGTTTTTTTAAGGCGATTTTTTCAGACATCGTCCAGGTTTCCAGTCTAGGTACCTACTACTGTGGTATCGTCTGGCATACTGGCAATGACATTTCATTAAATTGCACCAAAATATCTTCCAATTCCCAAAAATTAGCTTTGTGGAAATGATGAACATGTTCGCATATTTGACATGTCTGAATAGGAATACACCTGCCAAAACTCCGCTTTTGAAAATGTGAATGGTTCGAAGCTAAAACGCTTTAATAGTAAAATAGATAAATAGTTCTAAACCAATAAATAAATAACTTTGTTTTTAATATTCAAATTTGGCCCGAAAACTAAAAACAATTTTATAATAAAACAACTTAAGTTATTTTTTAAATAATTTTAATTGAAAAATTTTTTTCCTTATAGTAACAATATTGTAAAAAATTTTTTTTTTTTTTTTTTAGAACATCGATTTCGGATTGACTCCATCTTCGGTTCTTTTTTAACAACTATTCGAACAACTATTGAATAGTTGTTAGAAAAGAACCGAAAATGGAGTCAATCCGAAATCGATCTTCTAAAAAATTTTGTAATATATTGTTACTATAAGGAAAAATTTTTTTCAATTAAAATTATTTAAAAAATAACTTAAGTTGTTTTATTATAAATTTATAAGTGACAAAATATACACAAGCAAAATGGATATACACCATTATAACTCAAACAATTTTAGTGTAATTTGCTGGATCGTAATTTTTTGTTTTTTAACACAACACATCAACAATTATTTATGTTCAAGGACTAACTATTGTATTTCGTATGTACTGTACCCCCTTCAGGCTTGAAATACTCCCCTGAAAATTTAGAACGTACTCCGTTTAAAGTTTTCACAGCGACAGCACTAATTCTGTCCCATTATAAGTTTCAGTGTAAATTTTATTTTTTTCCATTCTCTTCCTGCATGTAATTCAATAATTGTGTGAATTCGTTTTTCATTTCTTAGCTCAAAAAATTACCTTTCACGAATTGTTCAGTATTGGCAGTCGTGTTTAGTCACATTTAGGTTCCATTTTTGTTTTTTTTTAGATTTTATTTGGTCGCGTTGGAAGTTCTAGTGTTCCCATGTTATTCATGATATATTTCACATTCCTTTCTAATTCCAGAGATATTGAGTAGAATTCTAGATTCTAGAATTTCTAGTTTTCCATCCAATTTTGCAAATATCTTACAAATAATCAGAAAACCAATAATTGGAAGAAAAAACATTTCTTTACGAATTAAGTACAAGTGATGACGAAGTTCCTTTGAATAAAAATTTGATTTCTTGACCCAGCCTTAAGCCATTTAGAAATGAATTCATAAATAATATTTTTTTATGAATCTCAAAAATGGTGTAATATTTATTTATTTTTTTGCTGTTGTAAAATCTAACTTTGATTTCTTCAAATAAAAACTTTGAAAACTTAAACTTTTCTAGACAATTTTTGATTTGCTGAAAAATTTATGAAGACAATGAATTAAAATTTCTACTAAGTTAAGTATACGAAAGGAAACTATATGGAAAAGCAATTATAATTTTAATTTGATTCTTCTTCTTCTTTCTTGTCAAATTTTATCATTTCTGTAAAAAAAAATATGAAGTTGGAAGGAAACAAAAAGAAAATCTCGTGTTTCTAAAATTTTCCATTTACATTTTATTTTTGTTTCGTTATTTCTTCGTTTTGTCTTTTAACAAAACAATAAAAAAAAATATTAAGAAACTTTTGGTTTTATGTAAGAAGAAGAAGAAGAATGAGTATGGAAACACACGATGAAGTTGACGTTAATTTAAATATGTGTAAATATAAATGTGTTCAGTGTCCCGAATAGAAATATATTTTACTGTTTTTCTGTTATCAAAGTATAACAAGCATAAGTAACTCTAGCTGGTATACAAGACGAGACAGGAACTCTTGAACTAATACAAATAAGTTAGATTCATTCTTAGAAAATAAATAAAATTCATTTTTTTGTATTTCATATGTTAATTCTTTTGCAAGGAAACTTATTATTCACAATTTCCAAATAACAAAGCTAAATGAAGACAATTTATGTGTTTCTGTGAAAAACTTTTAATTGGTTTTGAAATATCTTGATAAAAAAATATATATTCGAACCTTTATGTATCATTATAAAATACTCATATATGAAAAGAGTTTATTAAAATGACTGGAGGCGGTGTGGCGTCGATAAAATACCAAAAACATAAAAAAAATGGTATTTATTGTATGCAAAGTATGCTTGGTATCTAAATACGTCAAAACGATGACATTCCCTCATATTTTCAATTGATTTTTTTTCACACAAAATTTTTGTTTTCTTCATAATTAATTACATCAAACACACATTTTTCATGTTCCGCACAGCTTCCACCAAAACACACCAGTTCTCATCTTTTTCGCAACAAGAAAGGATTAACCGAAATATTTTTTTGAATTTTTTGTATTTTTTTTTTTTTTTTTGAAATTCTTTCTAATCCTTGGCGTTTACTTATATGACAGGATTATAGATATTTTTCTGGAAAAACGATAAATTTTTTGTGTATGATATGATGTGTACGATGTAAGAAATGAGAAAAGGAAATTGTTCAGAAAATCATTAATTATGATTACAAGTATTATGTACACATATATTGTATTTGGCAAGGATATATGGGAGGATTAAAAGAAAATCTTTTGAATTATAATTTAGCTTCACAAATTTGTTTTTGTAAATTGAACACCCTCAAACCTATGAACTGGTTAGGACATTCAACATTGATATAAAGAAACCCGGTCTAATTTATAATGTCTATACCGAAATTGTTATTAAGCGAAGCTTAGTTACTTAAAAAACCTAGAAATATTTGAAAAATGTTACCTTCAAAATTACGTTTAACATGGTAAAATTCGCCTCAATGTTTACTAACGTTTTTATTTCCAAGGAATATATCGAGTACGTTGATGATGACAACTCAATAAGGAAATTCCAAGCACCCCTGAAATAGGCAAAAGGTATGCGACAAAACCTAAACGAACCGGGGCTGTCATCCACACCACTTCCAAATCAGGTGCCGCAAAAAATTTTAAAGAACTCAGTATTGCCTCATCTGAGGAGGTGTACAACTACGGTACAGATAGTCAGAAGGCATCAACAAGCGAATTCAGACACATTCAATTACCTGATGTGTGAAAAGTTGAGTCACACCTTGAATTCAGCCAATTTGCCAAATGTCAAACAACGAAATGAAAACCTCTTCGAATGATAGGTTTATATCGAGAAATCTGATTTGCTGAAGGCACAGCCTTGAAACTTAAATTTAAAAATATGAAGAATGATGACACAAATCATGGACCTTCTTGAAAAAATATGCATGGAAACTTCCAAAGAACAGGAAGTTCAAAATATTTCGTAGAACAATTCAACGAAAATCTAAACAACGCATACGAAAAAATTGCAAAACAATTAACACACCATTGAAAATTCGCCTCAAATTTTTACGGAGACTTACATGAAGTGTGTAGGTTCCTCAGACACATTCAAACGGTTAGTTATTACTAAAACGCATTAAACGAACCACCTTACGTAGAGGAGTAAGCTGGAAATTTATTTAGCCATTTAGAACCGACTGGAGACAACTACGATGCAGCTTGGGAGATTTTAGAAAACCTCTTTAACAGCAAGAGATTACTATTGAATCAGTATACTAGCAAAACGGAATCCGCAGCTGCAATCAAATCCTTACATGACACAATAACCGAGTGTCTATACGCCATAAGGAATATAAGCATCAACATTGAGACCTAGAGTTCTTTCATTATCTTCAGCTTATTAAAATAATTGGCGAACGAGTCATGACGTTTACACGAAAGCTCTCAATAAAACCCAAGAGATGAAAAAGCTAAGAGAAACGCCAATTTTTGAAATTTCTATAAAATCGTTTCCAAACTTTGAAAGCAATCGGTAGCAACAAATCACTACCAACACAACAAGTAAAGTTTCACGTGAAAAACCAAGAACACAGTATTGCCAAACTGAACATATCAATAATCGACAAGGATTATGTTCCAGTACTTCTAGCAACAGCCCTAGTAAAAGTACAGAATATTCACGTTGGTTTCAACATAATACAGGCACTAATCGATCCAAGCTCACTAGTTACTTTCATCACAGAGCAAGCAGCACAACAACTAAGCTCGCCAGGGGACAAGGGTTTTAACTGATGTTTCCGGAATTTCAGCAACAAAAGGACGTTCATATCAATAGATAGCAATAGACATGTCATGAATTACAGAACCTTGTTTCCGGTGGAGGTTACAACCTTAGAAAATGGTTCGACAACGAAAAGGCAACACTAGAAGAACTTTCCGAAAACCTGAGCGAAACTGGACTTTAGAAAATAAAATTTAATAATTCAATAAAAATACTTGGACTCCTCTGGAATTCTTTAACAGATACTTCTCAATTTAAAGTATCTTTTCCAGAACGTAAAACAACAATATCCAATCTTATCAAAACATCAACAGCTCTTCGACACGCTAGGATGGTTATTACCAGTGTGATCTAGGTGAAAATTCTTCTTCAAGATTTATGGGCTTCCAGTATAGAATGGGATGAAGAAATCCACATAAATCTTGCAAACAGATGGTTGAAATACAAATTTGAATTATCACAGTTAGATGAAATTAGAACATACCGTTGGTAAATTACACAAGTGGCGCTAAAATTGAATTTCATGGTTTCTGTCATTAGAGCAAGCATACGTTGTAGTTAATTGCTGCCAAAACAAAAGTTGCACCGTTAAACCAAGCAATATCGCTGCCAATATTAGAGCTGAATATCACATTGCTACTTTCTAAATTGTTATAAAAACATCAAATCAACATTTTGTTCGACCGAGTCCTCAGCTGTTTTAGGCTGGATAACATCATGACACTTAATGACATTACATGGTTAGTAACGAAAATCCTGCTGACTGTGCATCTCGAGGATTAAACTCACTTTAATTATTAATCCATGTAATTTGGTAGGAAGGGCCAACCTAGCTAAAGGGTTCAAGCTATCCAGTAATAAAAATTGATAGTGAAGAAATGGAACAAGCAGGCAGCATTTTCGGAAACAAAAATCAATAAGAACATTTGCAAGAACAGTGAAAAAACCAGTAACTGAATTCAATCGATTCTCATCGTTATAAGGGCTTGTTCACAGCATTGCATATTGTCTATAATTTTTATTTAATGCAAAATCAAAAACTAGAAACATCTCCCATTTTAAACCAGAAAAACTGAACAGGTCTCTAAGGCAATAATTCGAGTTGCACAGCAGGAGAACCAGAGCTAAAGAAGTTTAAAGCAAATCAAAACTTATCAGGGAGCAGTACAATTATTATGATTTATTTATTTCACACCTGAGCATTCCATGTCAAATCGGCCACCCCCTGCGCATTTCAATTTTTGAGATACATTTTCGTTAACATGTCTACTTTTTAATTACGTATGTCGTTTTTATGGCGTCGACTTATTTTCAAAATGGCAGACGTAAAAACATAATTTTAACTCTGTTAATTTATTCGAACGTACCTATAGAAATATTTTACTAGTTTTTTATAATTCCTTGGTGGCGAATCCAAAATGGTCGCCAAAAGTGGCAAATTTTTCGATGTTCATGAAGACCGATAGAAACATGTCCTAGAAGGTTTTGGGTGTCGCTGGTCACAAATTTGAAGTTAGAAATTTAAAATTTAAGATGGCGGAACAAAGATGATTGGTCGAATAGTTTCTTATTTCTGACCTCAGATTAGTGATCAGCGACCCCAAAACCAGCCCTCCATCTAGAATTTTCAAATTCTGACCCTAAATTCATGATTAGCGACTCCGAAAACCTCTGGTTAGACCATGTTTTTATTGATTTTTATGAACGTCGAAAAAGTGGTCCTATTTTTGGGCTTAGTCGATCCACCATCTGGGTTCCGCCACCTTCAATATTAATTCTGACCTCAAATTCATAATCAGCGACCCGAAAACTTCCTAGGCCATGTTTTTATCGATCTTCACGAATGTCTAAAAAATTTCTACTTTTGGCGGCCATATTGGATCCGCCATCTTGGAATTTTAAAAAAGTACTAAAAAATTTAAACACTTTTAAATAAATTGACAGAGTTAAAATTTCTTTTGTATAAGAATTTAAATAAAAATGATTTCTTTAGCAGATATTGTCCACCATTTTGAAAATAAAACGACGCCATAAAAACGACATACCTAATTATAAAGTAGACATCTTAACGAAAAGTTTAAGCTCAAAAAAGTTAATTTATCTCACGAATTGAAATACGCATGGGGGTGACCGTTTTGACATAGAATGCCCCAACTACAAAAGCAGGCAGAGTAACAGGAGGAAGAATTGAGTGGCATTTTGTACCTTCAGGAAGTCCTCAATTTGGAGGAGTATGAGAAGCTGCAGTCGTATTTTAGTGACTAAAATAACTAACCTTTTAAAGGTGTAAAACTATCATAACAAGTCCAGCAGCTTAAGAACTCTCGCTAGTGGCCGATGCATGGAAGGTATTTGTTCATCTTTAAGGACTACTACAATTGGAGATTAGGTTGTTCTTGCAACCATTTTCGTCTTCGTTATAGTCGTGAGAAATAATTTGTTTTGTGACGTTGTGAGGACCCTCAATATCAGGTTGTGGCGTTAATATGATGGCTCTCCTTGTTAAGAAGTGTGTTGGACTTAAAAACTCGTGTTCATCTGAGCCGTTTGAGAGAAGAGCTAGCGGCCTAACGTTCAAGCATGAAAAGTGACGAAAGCGTGGTTTGGGAAAGACTACAGGCATTATTTTAGGGAACATATTCGGAATTCTTACACATTGCGATGCTAATCAGTATGAAGCACTATTTGCGAACATCAACAATAATGAAAATCGTCTAATGGCATTAATGAAAAACCAGAGGTTCAATAATTGATAACACAATCAAACTGGTGAAACATAATTAAGATAATTAAGGGAGATTAAAACTGGAAATAATACATTTCAATGAATATCGAACATACGCGGAAAGGGTTCACCTAATTTTAATAAAATCGGTTTATTGTATGCTTGAAAGTTTTAGTCAGCAGCCGCCACTGATTATGACTAATCAAATGAGTTATAATGAAGTAAAATAAGAAAATTTTACATTTTCGCATTACAACAAAATTCCAATATAACGAATTAATCTCTTCTGCCTCTTTGGCTGCGTCATATCGAGATCTCACTGCATTTGAAATTAAAATTCTTAAAATTATTGAGATTATCTGCGTTAAATTTGTCATTTTGTTCTTTTTTGTAGCAAGTGGCTAAGTATAAATAATTGGAACCTTATAATTTGAAACGACCCCAGTTGATCTGTAATAATATTTTTTATATCATTCTCAACTGTAATAGGCACTTTATGGAAGAGAAAGCCATACCAATAAAGGCGTTTTTTTTGGTAACTCTACCATTAAAAATTTAATTGTCGAGGCTATTGTGAATTGAAAATTTTATATAAATCAAACAAATGCATGTAATATCGCAGTTTGATTTCTTTATTGAAATTGAAGTTCATCGTTACGCTGCAATTATTAAATTGCATCCTATACGAACAATTTTGTCGACATTATTTACATTATCTGCTTCTAAATGTATTGTGTTGGTTGTATTTGATTGAGACAACGTTCAGCAAGGTGTGTGACTGGAGCAGAATTTGATTGTAACGGTATTGCAATACCTGATGTGGATGTAAAGCATTCAATTGATGCTCTTGAAGCAATGGGTTTTTAATAAGTTGATCTGTAATCAGATTACAAATTTTTCCTTTGTTTGATATCGATTTATCAACATATTCTTCCACTACACTGAATGATCGCTACCCACCGTGACGTTTAAGGATTAGTAATTTGGCACCACTGTGTACCAATATTGTTGCAGATGAGTGTCGAAAACTATCGCCCGTGTAATTGTCGGCATCTTCAAGTTTCAAAAAATTGGCAATTTATTCTAATTGGTTGAGATGTGCATTTTCCCTTTTAGTAATTGACGAATAATCGATTATGGCCAAAAACTGATGGACGAATTGTTTTTGTTTCTGGAATTTTTATAATGTAAACATCTCCTTTTTCACACACATCATTAACATCAGGTTTGGTCAATTCGTCCGCTCGAGTTGTACCATGTACACCAAAAATCATTATTACCTACGAAAATAATGCGGAAAAATTGATACATTTGTTTGTTAGTGATATGTTACCTTCATAGCTAAGAAGTTCGTATCGTTTGCAGCAGATAAAAATTTCCGTATGTTTCCGGTTGGAAAATGTTGGATTTTTAGGGCGAAATCCAACAGAATTCTTTTTCAAAAATGCAGTGAACTTATCATATTTTATATTGATATTGTGATTTTTTGCGATCACGGTTTTCAGCATCGATTATTCTACCCACATTGAACTTGCATTATATTTGGCTGAAAATGTATTATTTAAGGTATTTTTATTATTAGCATCGTGAACTTCGGAAAAAAATATTAACATAAAATGTTACATAATACCAAAAATCACTGGCGATTTACCGTTAATGCCAATTAACTTCAAAAAAGATCTTAGTCAAGCTCACATAGACCTTGCACATCCTCACTTCAGTATTCCGGATCGCATCGATATATTAATCGGGGCAGAACTATATCACGAACTGTTTACTGGAAAATCCTTTAAATTAATAGATGAACTTCCTATGTTTTACGATAGTATATTTTATGTCTTCGGTGGGAAAACAAATATAAACCCGTCGTCAAATGTCTTAAGCCAATATGAAAATTCACTATGTTCGGTAGAAGTATTGGATTCTCAAATTACAAAATTTTGGGAATTAGAAACCATCGTTTCTAAGACCAATTTATCAATTGAAGAAAAATAATGCGAGGACGGGATATATTCAGTTGCTTAACCGATTAATTCAAAAATAGGAGAACTTGGTTCGACGACAGTTCTTCAATGTTGAAAGGCAATTATGTAAGAATCCAACAATATCTCAACAATACAAAGATTTTATGGCGGAATTTATTCAATTAAATCATATGGAGATTGTTAATATTCCTAACATCAACGAATATATTTATAATAAAACATTTTATGTTCCACACCATTTCGTCATGAAAGAATCTAGTTTGACCACTAAATTACGCGTTGTGTTTAATGCTTCACATAAGTCATTCTCGCGAATCTCATTGAATGACTGTATGATTTTCGGCTGATATAGCCAAAATATACCGCCAAATACTATTACACGACGATCAACAACATCTTCATCGCATTTGGTGGCGCAATTCACAGCTTGCTCTTTTACAATGTTAGAAACTTCGCACCGTTACATATGGAACTGCAAGTGCTCCTTATCTCGCGACTAGAACCTTAAATCAATTGGCCGTTGACGAAGTATCCTTTCCTCGAGCATCAAAGATATTAACAGATGATTTTTATGTCGACGACGTATTAACTGGTGCTGATTATATAGAAGACGCACTGACCTTAAAAATGGATCTGATTGAGTTATTAAAACGCGGTGGATTTGATCTCAGAAAAATTACTTCGAATATCCTTGATCTTGCTAATGACAGTGCAACTAATAATCTGTCTTTAATATTGGGGCTTTTTTGGAATACTAAAACAGACAATCTGGAGATGTCTTGAAGCCAGACAAAAAGAAATATACTTTCTGAAGTTTGTCAATTATTCGATCCGCTAGGATTATGTGCTATGTTAATTTTAACGGCTAAACTCTTTATGCAAGATCTAGGGCCCATACTAGAACTCAAATGGGATAATCAACTCTCAGACGCATTTCTTAGGAAATGGTGTGAATTTAAAGGGCAGCTACTTCAACTTAAATAAATAGCCGTTCCTCGATGCATCTTATCCCCTCAACATAAATCAATTGAGCTGTATACGATTTGGAGTTGGATGCGTATTTTATGTTAGAACGACTGATAATTGCGAAAACCATCAAGTATCTTTAGTGTGTTCTAAATCAAGAGTCGCTCCGCTGAAAAAAAAAATGATTCCTCGGTTGGAGCTTTGAGCAGCTTTGCTTTTAGCTCAAATTAGTCAAAAGCTTCTGTCAATTCTAAAAATTAATATATATATATTTGTGGTCTGATTCTGAAGTAACGCTGTTTCGAATAAAATCGGAACCGCATCGGTACGCAACATTTGTTGCTAACAGAATCTCACAAATACAAGAAATAACTTCAATTAGTAGCTGGAATTATGTTCCCACTTCAATGAATCCTATGCCGATTATGTGTCAAGAGGATTATATCCCATTGATTTTAAGAATTCCACTGATTGGTGGAACGGGCCAGAATATTTAAGTAACGACAAGTCAAAATGGCCACGAAGCGAAAATAAATCATTGAGCTTTGACCTTATGAACCTAGACCTTCGAAACGTGAATCAGGCTTGTACTGCAACCCTGTCATCTTAATTTAATCTAATTCAAAAATTTTCTTCGGCTAAAAAATTAATTAATGTAACGGCGTACATATTTCGATTTTAAAATAATTATAAAATCAAACCGTTGAACCTTCAAAAAACTGGAGAATTGACTTCAAACATAACCGCCAATGCTCTAAAAATTATTTTGAAAATCGTACAGTATGAAAAATTTGCTGAAGATGATGATCGTTACGAAACAAAAATTGAATAACATACAAGAGTGCACTGAAGTCCCTTTTTGGATTTTGACGGGCTTATTCGCGTTGGAGGACGCTTAAAAAATACAAATGTAATATTGGGTGTGTGAATATGACTCCGCCCTTTCTCAATTAGTATCGTTATTTTTACTGTTTACGTAAACTATAAATGCGCAATACTTGTATTCTCTAGTACCTCGAACGTCGAAAAATCATTTATGAAATACTGATTCAAAGACAACAAAGAAAAGGTTTTCTGCATCCGATGCAGAAAACCTTTTCGTTGTTGTCTTTGAATCAGTATTTCACAAATGGTTTTTCGACGTTCTAGGTCTCTCTCTTTTAATTCATGTGGAAGCAACAAAATCAGCAACAAAAGGTTGTACCGAAAGAAAAGGCGCCTCCGCCAATTAATGTAATCGGCATAACAGAATTTGCTAGCATACAATCTTTAATGAAATCAGTGACAGCTAAGGAATATAGAGTAGTGTCACTAAACAATAACGTGTGGAAAATCAATACACCGGATTCCGATACATATAGAGCTCTAGCAACAAAGCTCAATGCGGAAGGTAAAGAATGGTTCACATACGAAGATAAAAACGAACATGCAATTAAGGTTATGGCCAGAGGCCTTCATCCAACGTGTACGAAGGGGGACATAATTGAGGACCTAAAGGCAAGAGATCTGCAAATAGAAGATGCAGTAAACATCCTAAAACGGGAGAGAGGTGAGAACAATCAAGTCAAAAAAAGGGGGCTTCCACTCTTCATGCTTACGTTTAACAAAAAGGAGAAAGTTGAAAACATCTTCAACGTCAAAGCAATTCTCAATATGAGGGATAAAATAGAACCGCTTAAGAAAAACACGAGGCTAATACCTCAGTGCAAAAAATGCCAAGGTTTCAATCACACGCAAAAATATTGCAGACGGGAGCCAAGATGCGTAAAATGTGCTGGAAAACACAACGCGAAAGAGTGTACAGAAAGTAGAAACACCCCTGCAAAATGTATAAACTGTAAAGGGCATCATCCTGCAAATTATAGAGGCTGTGAAGTAGCCAAAGAACTTCAAAGACTAAGAAAAAAAACGCATCAGTTTCTTCAAAACCCTAGGGTTACCAGAGAAGAGAAACCAACTAAAACCCAAGCGGAGCCAAAACCACCAGGTATTGGTACAGAGCGAAAAAGTTATTCACAAATTGTACAGCAATCATCTAATGCTACGAATGATAACCCCCTTGAAAGGATTTGTCGAAGCATAGAAGCCATAAATATAAGGCTAGTAAAGCAAGAACTTGGTCTAGAAGCTTTATATAAGCGTCTAGATATGCATCAAACCTTGAACGAGGCCACAGCCCTCATATACTAAAATGAGCAGATCATTAAGAATTGTCACCTGGAACGCGAACGGACTAGCGCAACATGTTCCAGAGCTAGAAATTTTTCTAAATTTAGTAAAAATAGATATCTGCCTTATATCGGAGAGCCATTTGACAAAAACATCATTTATTAAAATACTTGATTATGAATGTTACCATGCTGTTCACCCAGGAGGAAAACCCAGAGGAGGATCAACAGTAATAGTGAAAAAGAATCTCAAACACTATGAAGAACCTAGTATAGAAGAGGAATGTATGCAAGTTAAAACCATAAAAGTTGAAACTAACAATAATAATGAATACAGTATTTACTCTATCTACTGCCCTCCACGCTATAATCTAAACAAAGAAGATTATAATAGACTCTCTAGATCACTAGGATATAATTTTATTATTGGTGGTGACTTTAATGCAAAAAACACCTATTGGGATCAAGACTTACAACCCATAAAGGAAAAGAGCTATTCGAAGCCGGACGAATAAATAACTGCGAGTTCCACTCTGGAGGTAAACCAACATACTGGCCTGCTGATATAAATAAAATACCAGATCTCATTGATTTTTATGTAACGAAAGGGATCTTCGAGGATTATATGTGCATCGAAAACAGCGAAGGGATATATTACGATCATACACCTGTTATCATGACACTCAGCACAATGATAATTAATAAGGATAACCTGCCTAAATTAACAAATAATAGAACTAACTGGGACCTATTCCAAGATCTAATTGAAATGCAAATAAATCTACAAGTGCCGATTAAAACACCGGTACAGTTGGAAGACGAACTAGAGGTGTTTAACAGTACTATTCAATAAGCAGCATGGGAAAGTTCTCCTGCTAGTCACACCGAATCCCGTAGGAATCAAAATTATCCTATTGAGGTCAGGGAGTTAGTTAGAGAGAAACGGATGGCAAGAAAAAGCTGGCAAAGGACAAGCGCCCCGGAAAACAAAAAAATCCTCAATTTTCTATGCAATAAACTAAAACAACTTATAAAAGAAATTAAGAATGAAACTATTAACAAGTACTTAAATGGTCTCACCGAACATAAAGATACTGATTACTCTCTTTGGAAAGCAACAAAGGGATTAAAAAGAACCAAAACGCATGTGCCGCCTATTAAAAATGGGGAAGGAACCTGGGCCAAAAGCGACAAGCAAAAAGCTTTTTTATTTGCAGCTCACTTGAAAGACACCTTTCAACCATTACCTAGGCAAACAGCAGATGAAAACATAATAACAATTAGCAAAATTGATGAATATAATATTCGATGTGTAACATTAAAGGAATTAAAAAATGAGATCAAGTGTAATTTGAACGCAAAAAAAGCTCCAGGATATGATTTAATTACTGGACAAGTCGTAAAAGCCATTCCCGAGAAGGGACTACGAAAATTAGTTCAAATTATCAATGCTGTCTTCAGACTAAAATATGTATCACGGCAATGGAAGGTTGCTGAAGTAATTATGATCCCCAAACCAGGCAAACCAGCGAACGATAAAAAGTCGTACAGACCGATTTCACTACTTCCTGTAATTTCAAAATTATTTGAAAAATTACTGCTCAAGAGACTCAAGCCAATAATAGAAGAGAGAAATTTGATTCCACCACACCAATTTGGATTTAGAGAAAATCACTCTACGATAGAACAAGTTCACAGAATAACGGATTTAATCGAAGACTCACTTGAGAATAAGAAGATATGCTCCGGCATCTTCTTAGATGTAGCACAAGCTTTCGACAAAGTTTGGCACAAAGGACTTGAATTTAAATTGCATCGAGATCTACCAAAGCAATTCTATCAAATTCTTAAATCTTATATCGCAGACCGACATTTCCGTGTAAAATATAACCGAGAGTACTCTGAACTAAAGAGAATATCAGCAGGCATACCACAGGGTAGCGTACTGGGTCCTATATTGTACATCATGTACACCAGAGATATGCTAAATACAGAAGGTGCCACCATAGCAACATTTGCAGACGATACAGCTATTCTGGCGACTGGAAAGTGTATATCAGAAGCAACGACCAAACTTCAAAAAGCAACCGACACAGTGAGTAGCTGGACCAAGAAATGGCGCATTAGCCTAAACGAAGCAAAATCGGTTCACGTAAACTTCACAAACCAGAAAGTTAACTGGATTCCAGTGAAACTTAATTCAAGGCCGGTTCCAAATGCAAATACAGCCAAATACCTCGGCATGACTCTCGATTGCAAGCTTAGATGGAAAGCGCATGTTACAAAGAAAAAAGAAGAATTGAACATTAAATATAGGAAAATGTATTGGATAATAGGTAGAAACTCTGAGCTTACATAACAAATTGCTATTATATCAGCAAATACTTAAACCAGTATGGACTTACGGTATTCAACTTTGGGGTTGTACCAAGAAGACAAATGTACAAATGATTCAATGTTTTCAAAACAAAGTGCTGCGTGGCATTGTAAACGCACCATGGTACATTAGAAATGATAACCTCCATAGGGACTTAAACATGGAATATGTAAGTGAAGAAATACAAAATCATGCGAAGAAACACATTCAGCGGATATCTCGGCACCAAAATGAAGACATACGAAGTTTGTTGGATACCACCAATGCAGTAAGAAGACTTCAAAGGAAGAAACCTTTGGAATTAGGAGTTGTATTTCATTAGGATAGAGAAAAATAATTACTATGTAAATTCAAACGGGAGTAACCATTGGGCTACTGCCCGTCAAATGTGAATCTTCATTTAAGAAAGATAAATTACTAAATGATTTGTAAATCAGTTGTAATATTAAATAAAGGAAAAAAAAAAAAAAAAAAGTACTATAGAATACAAGTATTGCGCATTTATAGTTTACGTAAGCAGTAAAAATAACGACACCAATTAAGAAAGGGCGGAGTCATATTCACACACCCAATATAATATAAATAATTTAATAAATAAACTTATACTACACAACAGATGTACCAACTTAACAAAAAAAACAGAACTCAAATCGGAACGATGCGAGCGCCACACGGTGGTTATTCCGGGAACTTGTTGATCAAGGTAGTATACGAACATAAATACACATCAGTAGACGTTTTTTGGGAAGTTAGTTTAAAGCAATTAACTCTGCTTCGTCATTAATTTTAGTTAAATAATCCTGATCGTCCATTTCAATGTTAGTTGCAGCCATTTTCATTCACAATTATGAAAAACTTATTCATTTACAATAGTGACAATTAAACAATAAATGCAAAGGTCACTTAGATGTACGAAAAATGTCAGAAAAAATGTTAAAATTTTTGGTTTGTTGATAAAGTGCCATTATAGTCGAGAATGATATAAAATAAAGTATCCGACTTCTGTTACTAATGGGTAATAAATTCCTCGGTTGGTGAAAAGCCTCGGGCAAGCGCCCTCGGACATTTATCAACCTCATTATTATCCATTAATAGCACTAGTTGCACAATCTACTATAATTCTACGTTATTAGCGACCTGATAAAGTTTACATGAAAAATAAATTTTTTAACTACATTTTTGGACATTGTCACCCGTTAACGCAAACAATTTTTGAATCACCCATCTAATCCCTTGATTTCTATAATGTTACAATTCGCTAAACATCATTAAAAATAAAATGTTTAATTCCAACATGTATCTACGCGCGCCGCACCTATACCTAAATAGGATATATGCGACACATATTATTGTTACCAAGCATTTCAAAAAGATATCACTATAACAATAAACTTTTCAAACATCACAAGCAACAACAACAACAACAACAACAAAAAGTAAAGAAAAAATTTACATAATTAAGATTAAACTAAGTAAAGAAATGTTATGATTACGTTCGTTTAAAAATTTAGACGAAAGTGGTTATACTTGAACATTTCATATACATACATACATAACATACACGTACGTACATTTATGTTATGACAACAATAAAAATAAAATTCTATTTTCTATTACATGAAAATATATTTTTTCATCCAAAATTACAAAAAAATCTTCACAACAATAAAAGCAAATCACCAAACCATCGTCTCATCACCTTGTGCGTATATTATATGTATATAGCGAGAATATATCCTTTTTATTCATCCTTTCATTTAATTTCAAATAACGAAAAGAGGAAAAGGTAAACTAGGAAAATGACATAGGAAAACAGGCAAAAAAAATTCCTTTTATTTCAAAAAAATATTAAAATAAATTCCATCTTATCAAACACACATGAATGAATTCTTATTTTTACAAAAAAATAATTTTCCTCATTTTCTTTTTTAGCCTACTTACCTTCATACTATATTAGGTATGTACCTGTGTGATACTTTTTCCCTCTTTTCATAATGTGTGCGTATTTTTATATATGGTATACCCTGCTCACCTATATGTGGATGAGTATCCTTCATGAATTTCTAGAAAATGTTTATGTTTTCTAATGTGACATATTCAAGGTGATTGGTGTTAATGGTAGAGGTCGTTTTCTATACCATATTTGGTATTTTTCTTTAATAACATCGGAGGGTGGCGGAAGGGGGCAAGGCGGCAAATTACATATACGCATAAAAAGTTTCATTTTAACGGGTAAACTTGCGTAGGTACATTCATTTTATGCGAGATATTCAACGGTTATTTTTGTGATAGATGATTAGATAAGGAGGATGATGTTTTTTTTCTTTGCTAAAATAAGGACATTAAGGGAAGAATTCACGTTGCGTGAACAGGAAATTCTTGTCAATTTTTATAATATAAACTTTGATGTTTATAAAGGGGATCTAATACGTGTGTGACGTGTAAATATGTACGTATAAAGAATTCCAGTTTAAAACAACATTTTTTAAGTTTTATTTTTAAAATCAACCGAGTTTGCTAAAACACCTAGTTACAACAAATTAAAATAAGAAATTGGTTAGGAAAATTGCTAAACACAAAATTCACTTTCATTTCCTCTTTCTAACAAATACATTAAAAACTGAGAAAATGTTCTAAAAACAAAAGCTGAGAGAAAAATCCACTAATTATCCAACATCACAAACGCAAAGAAGTTATTCAGAGCAAGGTAGGTTTTCACGCATTTAATGAAACACATACCGGAAGAGAATATAAAAAGTTTAATTTATTCTAAAACTTACAATGCAACCCCACAAATCTGTTCGCGGAGAAAATCAAACATAACAAAACTCACGATGAATTTATTACTCTCGGGTTGATTTAGTACCCACTGGTACCGTGTCGATACAAACAAATTTATTATGCTTACGAACAACACTTTTCCAACAAATGTAGATCACTAAATCAAACATTTATGCTGTGTGCCTTAATCGATTAAACTAACTAAATTAAAAAAAATTGAAGCTTCTGCTATTGTTTCATAGGCGGTAATCGAAAAATCAATTTACGAGCTTACTTTTCAATGACTTTTCATTTATACTGTAACAAGTGAACATCAAAATCAAAAATAAAAAAAAAAGATTTTGCTCTTAAATGATATCTTATAAATCGGTTATTATTCGACATAATTCCTTGGAAAATTGTAGAATTACATAAAGAATAGAGGTTTCGTGGAAGCTGCAATTTAAAGCAAAACAATTTTGGACAACATAACATAACCTCGTAAATATATTGTGTTGTAAATCACTTTGGTTCGATATTTCCGTTTTCTTCTTGAATTCTGTTTGCTTAAAAGACATACATATATAATACATCAGAAGTGTATTGGTAAATAAAAAATGCGGCAATATCACGAATAAAGTTTTACTTCTTACTTTTTTTACAATTTTATATTAGGTATTTTCCTTGTTTATTGGCGATTAAATTTAGTTGGGTGTAAGTTGAGGCACAGCCAGAGACTTTTATACTAATGCCATCTATTTAAATCTTGCATTAACTAACTCGTCCTACTTTAATTAGTTAGTTTATTCGATTAAGGCACACAGCATTAGTACATTTTACCAAGATTTCCCATTGTTTTCAGTAAGGTCATTAAAATATGATACAGGCATTGTTAAATTTGAAAACTCGTTAGCCAATATCACCATTGGTTATAACAATATAAATCTTCTACTGTCAATTCGCAAGTCACTTTGTACGCGATACACGATTTGGTATAGCCAAATTAAAAGTGAAGTTGATATCAAGAAATTAAAAGTAATTTCAATTATTTCAACGTTTTTAATAATTTCAAGAAATACCCATTTTCTCCAATTTTTTGCTTTAGTAAATTTTCTTGAACTACATAATTTGATGCCATAAAAATGTTTCCTAAGGAATGCTCATCATCGTCTAGGTTTGCTTACAATTCTCGATTTCCGCAGTCCATTCATACATAAGGTTTCTTAACACGAGGTCTAGCGGTGTTCTTCTGTTTTCTGCCTGCGTTTTTTAGGTTTATTTGCAGTATGAGGTACAGCAATAAATTAACCCGGTTATCAGCAAAATACATGCGCTCACAATACCGTACATTTATCGTACACCTAGTAAGAAGTAACCTAATGAATTTATTCGAAAGAAATATACATTTATGTTCGGCAATAAATATATTTTTTTATGGGCTTGTCTTCGATCTCGAGATTTGTTGCTCTTAAGCTCCAAAGTTCAAGAAACGTTTTCTAAAAGTATATTAGCATCCAAATCATTACATAAGAACGGCTCCTTTCTCTTTATAGGTGTTCAACACCTCCATTCTAATCGATCACATCATTCTTCCGCTCCAATTACATTTCATTTACAATACATATCGTAATTGCAACCTTGAATTACAATAAGGTAATATACACAACATTACAATAAGGTAATATAATACACTAGGTAATGGAAATGGGTAAATAATCATACAGTTTCCCAAAAGATTAAAACATGAATATGGTATATCACGAATGAGAAAAGACGGGGATTGCAAAAAAATTAACAAAATTGCAATGTCTAATGGTATTCAATAAACACTCTGTACAGCTAATTTAAAATAGTAAATTAAAGTAAAACAGGGTATTATAACCCAAGAAAAAAACAGAATCAAAAGAATAAGATGCATCAAAATGCTACAATTCATCTTTTAGAAAGGAGTTTAATCAAATTTGACTAAATTTCGATTAAAATTAATTTAAAAAAGACTAAGTCAAATTTAAACAAGATTTAATGTTTAAAGGCTTAACCGCGAATTAAATGTCACCTTCCCCATATTTCTGGAACGATTATGTGTGCAGACTTCCTTTACCTTCAACTAAAGTCACTCCTGCCCCTGACCCTTGGTCGTTTCTGTCAGTAAAAATCCACAATTGAAACTTTAGCAAATTACTCTACAAGAGACTTTTTTTTCGATGAAATAGAGGTAGGTAAAGTAAAATAAAACGGGGGTGTGCTGTTATCAGCATAAAAATGAATTAGATTGAAAGTTTCGGTTAGATCATTAGTGAATATAAAAATGTTTCGCGGAAAGGACGGATCGCTAACTAACATTTAGTGTATGAGTAGCGAAAGTCCCAAAGTCCATCACCATTTGGATACTACGGCAAAAAAGAATTTCTTAATCTATGAAACTACCTTACTATAGGACGTCCAATTGCTCTCAATTTGTACGGTAAACTCTTGCCTCGTACTGCTGAAGAGGTTAAATAAATGACCGATCGGTAGGTGGAGGCTTCATTGAAACCCGTAGTGGTGGTCTAAATCGTTAGAGTTCTTCTAGATATTTTTTCAATTTTTATGGGAATAATATATTTTTGTTAGAAATTATAGGGAAAAAGTTAATCACTTTAACAAAAGAGACTAATGTAATAAAACAAGAAACTGTGACAAGGGTACTAGCTCCTCTGAAGCTGAGCTTTGCTATAAGTTCTGAATAATTATGGCAAACAAAAACGCTTTAAAGAGCAAGCAGTAACCAAAAAAAATTCCCCAAGAAGCAGCACCAACATTACCAATAAAAAAAATGTATTTATTAGTAATGTTGGACCTGCTTACATCAAATTTTCTTGTGAATTGGAGAATGAAGAAATATTATAATTTTAGGTTGCCGATTTCACAAATGTTTGGAACTTCTAGCTAAACTCAGCTTAAAAGCTCCGTATATAACTTTTATTATTGCCTCACTCGGGATAGAAACGATTTGTATGTAAAAATCTGAGGAATGGTGCCCAATCGGTAGCTCATTGGCTATTGGTAGCGTTCAAATAAATTTAGAAAGGCAAAAGAACAATTTAACATACACATTTTCAGGAAATAGTAGAAACTAGTTCTCATTATTTCTGATATTTAAGTAGCACCATGCTCATACCGGATTTCCAAGGTTAATTCTTCGAATACTTTGTTAAATCTGCTGGATTACATTTACTTAACAGGTGGTGAACAAGAAAACGTAACTTTATGGAAAAAGTGTTTTCGAAGAGCTGTTGATTGTGAAATATTTATGCAAAAAGTTGCTATTCTGTCTCCCACTTTTATTCGGGCTTTATATTTTCTCAATTTGTGAGAGCTGATTTAGTAACTTCTACAACGGAGTAACTAAACAATATGTCTGATCGTGTTGAAACGGCTACCTAATTATTTTATTAGTTTGCGCTCCCTAAATGCATTAGAATAGTCGTAATAGCTTGCAACCCCTAAAATATTGGACATCGCTGATACTTACGTTTAGGCTCGTCTTTTGTTCCATAAGTGAAATTATTTCTTTGTTTTCACTTCTATTTTATAAAATAGAAGTTGGACTATCAAACTACTATTTTTGGTCGACTATTTTTGGACATATTAAAAACAAATTAAATAGTGAATTTAAAAATAATTAGTAGTATCATTTTAGCGCCATTTGAATTTGGGGTCATAAATTGAATTTGGCGCCATCGCCTACACGATTATTTACGATTTATCTTCGAAATTCTTCATCTTTCGATATTTTCAAAATTTTTCGGCATTTTGATTTTTTTGTAGAAATAGTATAGGGATAAATTATTTGAGGGGGCTCGTTTTTGAGGTTCAAAATTATACAAGATTTTCAATGTCTTGCTTATTGCTTTGCGTTGCTTGACTTTGAGTAGCAATAAGTTAAACATTTCCTAATATAAAACGAAATTTTCCTGAACTTTATAGATGTTTTAATATTACCAGATTATTTGAGTTTTATCGAGATTGTTGAGGTACCTGACTTTAATTTTTGATAGCGGTGTTGAGTTCTAGATTGTTTCGAGGTATTCGGATTTTAGAGTGGAGGTGCATGTTTCACGTTACGGTTATGCATCTTTCGGAATTATTGGGTAACTGATTTTGTATTGTATTCGTAAATTGTATTCAAGCTTTTCAATAACTTTTCGAAAAGAATATCGTTAAATATGCCGAATATATTCGCCAAATATGCCGAATATAAATTCCTAATCCAAAAAAGTTTAGGTGAGGTTTTGAAAACAAATAACGCGTAAAAGCAGATTCTTAATGTTTGATTTTAGATGCAACAGAACATTTCTTCAAGCAGTGAATGAACTCTCGATTTATAAATTAGCTACACACTAAAAACAACTTTGGTGGGGTTCCTACAGCCAAAAGAACTCGCTTGACCGTATCTTCCACTCAATTTCATTGAGTACTATTATTTGATTTGAACAACTTAAACCAAAATCCCGAAACTCAAAAAGAATTTTAAAATAAATGTTTCACTATCAAAACAAACATCAAATCTAATAGTTAAGCTTTAACTATAATGTTATGCTGTGGCTGATAAGTGTTATTCATAAAATTATTTTCAGCTACTACAGTGAGATTATTAGGGACCAAATTATTAGGGGCACATTGAATCCTTTCGGGATATGTTGATGTTGTTATTGTTTGCTCACCTAGAATACTTTTTCAATTTAGCCTTTTCTTTTTATACTTTAAAATAAAGTCTTTTCATTAAAAAAATCAGTTCTGTATTCTTTTTATATTTTGAGTAAGAAGTGTCGTCTCGGTGTTATTGAACTACACAAAGCTGAAGCCATCATATTTCAAGATTACCAGCCTTCATAGTTATAAAACGATACCGGAAGGTAGGTCGCCTGTACACCATTAACACTCTCCCAGCTATCCGTACAAGCTTCAAAAAGCACATCTTCTTACTTTTTGCAAAAATGACCGTATTGGATCACGTGAAGCAAGTACATATTTTCCACGTTGACCAGCTTTCAAATTTAGCCTACCAATTTGAGTTGGATGCACCTAGTTTAGAATAATAGGCAATCGCTGGGAGGAGATGGTTGACTTGGTTCGTACCAGCAAAAGTTATGAAAACTGTATTTTTAATTATTTATTGTTAGCAGTGCTAGACGAGATACCACTCATCGTTAGGCTTTAGTTTTTTGGAGCCAGACGTGGGGGCCGAACAAGCCTAGATTTGCTTTTATGCCTCTTTTCTTTCGTTATCTTTAATCTTTCTTTATTAGTTTATACGTTTATAACAATTAATGTCGTTTATTTGAGTGACGGCGCTGAGAAATCTGTTACGTGGGAGAAGCAAGCGAAATGCAAATTCTCTAAGAAGGTTAATGATCCAATTGATACGCAATACGCTGAATGTGAAAGAAAATGCAAATTTTTTAGATATTGGCCAAGAGTGGACGAAAATAGCAAAAATACCACTAAGTCTCTGGTAATTAGTAATAATATATTTTCTGAATCTGAATCCGATTTAGAGAACGAATAGTACTAGACGTATTTTCCCCGTTTATAAGTGGAGAATATTATTTTCGGGCGATTCAAGACATTAAACTCTCTGATCTCGCGGTTAATTATTTTTTTGATGATCCTGCGAAAACTTGGTTTCCAGCATTTAAAACCAAATTCAATACCTGAAACCGCGCTCGTGCACTGAATAAAGATTTTTTTTCTTTCAGACCATAATTATTGGTTATCGCGAGAGATTGATCAAAGAGGGGGTAGGGATAAGAGTTTCAATCTATATTTGATTCAAATGAAACTTTATTATTAAAGTTTGATTGAACCCATTCCGGAAAAAGCATAACTTTCGACTTTAATCAAAGCAAGCTAGATTATACAAAGCCATAGTCTAAAAAACGATGCTTTTATAAGGGAATTAGAAATGACTAAAAACCAAACTTTCCATGGTAAATCTCATCAAAGATAAGGCAACTAACTTTTTCCTAGGACAAATTTTTAAATAAAAACGCTTCAAATTCTTATATATAATCTATGAGAAATTTTCATAATTGTTTGAATTAATTAATAATTAATTTAATAATAATTAATTTATTTAAATCAAAATTTATAAAATTTTCATAACAACATCATTGCGGTGAAATTGAAATAAAAGCTTCCAACGAATCGTTTGGTCACTATGTCAACAACCATTACACAGATGGCAGTGATGGCAGTACAAATTTGATAAAATCCAACTAAAAATTACCACCAGGGGAAATTTCAAGTTCAAAAATTGTAGGAAAAGCAAAACAAATTCAAATAATTTTTTTTGGTATTTTTCTTTAAACATCTTAGACATCTGACGCACACTAGGTAAAACTAACGATAAATTTAGCATTCGTCATATCAATTTGAAGGTAAAAAACATTATTTTTACTATGAATTCCTATGACAAACAATGACAAGTTATGCCACTGAAAAAGCTTCTAACGTATGATTTTGGCTCTATACTCTAGAAGGCTCTAGTATAATCCGAAACTTACAGTCTTTTTATATAGAGAAACTTTTAACTGTAGGAGTAACTTCTGTTGAACAACATTCTGTACGTATTGTAAGAGAACAAAAGCCTGGCGGTATAGAACATATGATCATCTGCTAACAGTCTGGTTTAAGAATCGTTATCGAACCAGGCATGAAGGCAACCCAAAGTTAATTCTTCTTCTGTGAAAGTATTGGGGTACAAATAAGTTTTAAGGTTTTATTTTTTTAACTTCGAAGCTTCATTCAGAGAAATTGGTACAATATATTTTATTAAAAGTATTGTCCATCGTTAGCTACAACGTTTGCCCTTCTTTCAGACAGCATATGGATTTCGCGTCGAACCATTTCATCGTCTTTTCAGGCGATCCAGAAATCGACAAAATGTCTGGTGAATACGGCGAGCGAGTGGGTAGGACATCCCATTGAAGCGCTTTCGAAGTTTCCTTGACGATTTTTGCAACATGTGCCTGAGCGTTGTCGTGCTGACAGTTCAATAAAAAGGTCGTACAACAAGAAAACTTTAGTAGTCCTTACACAGTAAAACTTGCAATCATCATAACTCTCTTGATATTAGATACGGAATTTTGCAGGTTGTTTAACATTAGGCATACGATCGAAATAATTTCTTCTACTGGGTTGAGAAACAAAATTTTCTCTAAATTGTTCAATCATTCCTTAACGGATGCTTTCTCATTTCTTGACATGTTAAACAGTGCAACCATCAAGCAGAGGAGTTATTCTGTGTCACCCTATGTCCAAAAGAAGCTAGATCGCGAACTCAACCTATTGATAAATTTTGAAGTAATCGAAAGTTCTAGCAGTCTTTCGAGTAATCCACTGGTGTGTGTTTCCAAGCCAAATGGTTCGTAATACCCTTTGTATTACTTAACGCTCCACAAACAAAGGCTCGCCAGATGGATCAAGTATACTTAGGGTTGATCTGGAATCTCAAGTTTTTGTTAACCTGGACAATATTCTAATATCTACCGAAACATATCAGCAATATATTCTATTTTTGAATGTCGTGGCGAAATCGAATTTTTTCCAAAAAACAAATGAAATATCCGGGCACATAAAACATTTTGCAAGAGGGTTTGAGAAAATTCGGTCTAACTCAGATTTTACCCAAAGATTTATTATTCAAACGGACTCATCACATGTAAGAGTTGTCGCAGTTCGCACTCAGGGCGAAGAAAATGAGGAAAAGATTTTATCGTTTTTAAGCCTTAAATTAGCCACTCAACAGCGGAAATACCAAATAACGGAAAAAGAATGTCTTGCAGTAATTTTCGCTATACCGGGTGAATTTTTTAAATTGATACACTTAAATATCTCGTAAAATAAGCACTCTACGAAAGAAATGGTGAAGATAAAAATTTAATTATTCCGTGGGCAAATACATTAGCGTTACATTTAGTACCCGACCCCGAAATACTCCGTTGGTGGTTTGGCGTCTATTGGAGGGGGGGGGGATCAAAGTTGAGTAGATTAATCTACCAACTCCGTAACGTTCCAGTAGGGTGCGCATCACGTGAGCTGTTCTGGTCTTGTCATTAGGCAGCTGCGTGATGGGTACAATTGTGTAAGGGGTAACCTGTTCACAATTCGCAAGTGTAAGTACTGCCTCCTTGTGGCAACCACTGGTAACTAAGGCCACTTGGAACATTTTTGGCCATTTGGCACAGGCTAAAGTACGACGCTAAAGGAGAAAACCTTGACAAAAAACCCTAATCTAAGGTGGAACAGCATATGCCGAAAGATGAATGGCTGATAGGTTAATCAGCCCAAAATATGCGGACTCTGGATACCAGGCACCCTCCAGTTTTATTTAGCCTTCCTGTTGTAAAGCTGGGTGACCTACAGGTGATTTGCAATTCCCAGCAACTCGTAAGAGTAAAATCAAACGGAATACGGGGCAGGAGTAGGAATATACGGGAGTGGGAGAACCCTCTCGAGGTCCTTGAGCTCCAATGCTACCGTCTTTCTAGCGGAACTACATGCTGTAGTAAACATCTAGGAGGGAGAGCAATAAGCCCAGATAGTATGTATCCCGTACCGGGAGGCAGAATCGTCAGGTTCATTTAAAACCTGAATATTGACTGGACGGATAATTAAGCAGGGGCCAGCACAACAGATCTTTGAGGTCGCAGTGCGAAGTGGCTGATCGCCCGCATGGTCCCCCAATAATAATAATAATAATAATAATAATAATAATAATTGTAAATACTCGAAATTGGTCGTCAAAAAATTTATTCATTTTGCAAATTTCGAATAAGTGGGAAAGGGTGCTTGATTTACACGAGTCCCTTCGCCTCATTATCTTTCAATTAAATTAGGTGCTCAAAATGATGGCATTTGACTTCAATGCACTTATTAACCCGCATTTCAAATGATTGTACACAACTGAGAAGTGTGTCTGCTTAAATTTCAGCACAATCATTTCTGAACATTTATATAATTCCCTCTTTCGTATAAAGCGGAAATATAGATATCTCTATATATGAATCCAGCAATGACGAATACCCTATTCAGAAACCAATGAGACATTTAAAGTAGAATTTCAGATAATTAATAATTGCGAAAAGCTTACACTATGCGCATAACCAATGAAGTAAGAAATCATCAAATTGGAGATATATGGTATAGTTTGGAAAGAGATTTTCAATTGTTTAAAGCGTTAAGCGTATGCCCATTTCAGTGGCAAATTGGTACCTAAATGGATCAAATGTACAATAAAAGGAAAGACTGGCTCACACATTCCATACGAATTATTTTAAAGCCAATGCTGTCACTAAACACTTATTAAAGCATTTCATTATGGTATAAAGCAGGTATATTTAATTGTTTTAAGTTTAAATTTAATCAATAATTTAAGTTCTTAAATATTCTTATTTATTTTATGCTGTGGATAGGTTAATCGTCGGAGTGTGCACGGTACCTATGGTTCGAAGGAAGTATTTGTATGTTTCCCGTCTTCATCCAACTACTCCCTCCCAATCGATATCTATGCCATTACATTACATCTAAAAACAACGTTTTTAACCCATCAAACGTGTCCTGCTTCTCACTGTTGCCTAGAGACCAGCAGAATTAACGTTTGTGTCTTTCAAGATTGGGGTCATCGAAAACTTGCATGGTACCTTAAAAAATCATGATTTTTGGCCACTTGGGGTTCTAGTTCACGATTTTCAAGAAAGACACCGTTCAAAAAACGAGGAAGGAGCTCGCAATGCATTAAATTCTAATATTTTAAATACTAACTTGAAAACTAATCCTAACATTCCAAATTCATATATATCTAATTCTAGCAATATCGTTAATGTATCTAACAACGCCGTCAATAGCTTATCAATATTTTATTACAGTGGCATGCGCTCAAAATCAAAAAATTTCTCTCTTGGAATTTTAGAATCTAATTACGACTTAATAGTTCTGACCGAAACATGGCTTTCAGTTGACTTTAATGACGCGGAGTTTTTCCCTTCGGACTTCTGCGTTTTTCGTCGCGATCGGTATAACTTTAGTACAAAACTTAATGGTGGTACTTTAAAGGTTTGTGCATATTGCAGTACGGAACAATTATTCTTGTGAACTTTTATTTTCCTACCCAATCATGGAGTTCATTGCTGTTAAACTCAAACTAGATACATTTGACATAATAATTAGAACAGATTACTTTCCTTTAGAACCAACCTCGTTATTTTGTCAAGATTTTATTGACAAGATATCATGTAATTTGTTACCTTTTATATGTGACAGCAATGACTATGTTATTTTCGGCGATTTCGAATTAACAGATCTAATTTCGATGATGGAAGACAATATATTCTCATCTCTGCTAATAATAACGATTCATCAGCCTTAATTTGTAATTTTATGGTAAACATGGGTACTTCACCAATTAACAGTGTTCCTAACAGCCACGGCACGTATCTGGACTTGGTTTTCTACATTAATAATATATCTTTAAACTATGTAGAATCTTGCGACGACTTTGCCGGATCTTCGATTGTTTATCATACCCCGGCTTCAATTCAGTTTTTCTACAAAGTTTAGCTCATTAAATGATTTTTTAGCTAAAATGGACTGGGCTGATACTCTATCAAACACTGATGATATCAACAGTTCATTAGGCACGTTTACTAAGGAAATCAAGCAACTTGAAGGCCTACGTAATAAATGTCACATGAAGCATAGGCGCACAGGGTTGACCAATAACTATATCCAGTTTAAATCTCTGCACAAATAAGTTTTGCTATCTCAACCGTTTTCTATATAAAAATTACATAATTGACATTGAAGGCGATTTGCGAACTAATCCGAAGAATTTCTGGAGATTTGTCAAATTTAAGAACCATAATAACGGCTTACCATCATTTCTAGAATTTCACGGTCAAAAATCAGATAATATAGAGACATTCTGCAATTTCTTTGCTGAATATTTTAGCAGTGTTTTTGTTAAGGATAGCTGATACCAATAATTAAAAAATTGTTTTTGCTGAACTTGACGTGATGAGGGTTTTGACGAACATGGAGGTATCTAAGGGTCCTGGACCAAATAGTTTACCAGTGTCTCTATTGAAGCTGTGTGCAGTCGGTTTTGCCACTCCTTTATGCCAAGGCATATTTCCGGATCTTTGGAAAATATCAAGTATCTCACCGATCCATAAAAACGGCCCCCGCAGCGTGGTAATTCATTATCGTGGAATTGCAATACTATCTTGCATTCCTGAACTATTTGAGTCGATGGTTAACACTCCAAGCAACGTATAATATACGTCAGCGTGGATTTTTTCCGGTCACTAATTTAGAAGCTTTTCAAAATAATTTAATTAACTCTGTTGCCTCGAAAGTTCAAGTCGATGTGGTTTATACCAACTTCGCCAAAGCATTCGATAAACTTAATCACAGGATTTTATTGAATAAGCTTAGTGAACTTGGCTTATTTCTTATTTATCGGATAGAAAAATCTATGTCAAGATTGACGATACGATCTCAGAATGTTTGATTGCGACATCTGGGATGCCCCAAGGTTGTCACTTGGGTCCACTGCTATTTTTATTGTTCATTAACAATGTTATAGATTATTTTAAATTTGCAGACTGTATTTTATTTGCTGACGACATGAAAATATATGTAAACATGTCATGTAAACTGTCAGCGTTACTTGAACGCACTTTGCGGTTGGTGTGTTGCTATAACCTTATGTTTCTGAATGTTGAAAAGTATCACGTAATCACCTATTCCAGGTCTAAGTCTCCAGTAGTTTTTGACTACTTTCTAAATGACGTAAGATTGAAGATGGTTAATGAGGTTACTGATTTGGGTGTTATTTTAACGTTCGCTCAGATTTAACGTTTAATTTTAAAGTCGATGCGGTTGTTAACTAAGCCCTTTCGATGTTGGGACTTATTAAACGAAATTCTAAGGATTTCCACGACACATTAACTTTCAAGTCACTGTACACTTCATTTCGTTCGTTCACAGCTTGAGTTGCTATTATGTACTATAACGTTCTAAGAAGTATTAATTTTATTCAAATTAATCTAAATTTATTTAAAGCCCCGGGAAAATATTTTTTTTTCTGCAAATATATCAAATTGTGATAAATAGTTTATTTCTACTTTTAGTTCATAAATTATTTAGCGCAAATCTAAAGTTTTTACCGGAGACAAATAAATACAGAGACGATTAAATTCCAAATATTTCTAAAGAATTTGATGAAAATTAACTTGACAATTTTATAGACTTGTAAATAACACGTTTATTTTATAGAACAATTAAAAAATTTCAAAATAGGCTCCATAACTTTAATCGTGTACTAAAATTATCAGCAGCAACTCGAAGCATTTCTACAGTAAACATTGCATAGTGTCCATAAAATTCGCACATTTCTCTCGAATCCATTGTTGAATCTATGACGCTTTGTGAACCGGAGTAGAGAAAGTTCGATCATTGTTTGGATAATGCTCACAAGTACAGGGAAGATGTATCGAGAGATATAATATTTTTTGGAAAGAGTGTTAGGACTACGCGTGCCTTATGCTGCAAGATGGAATAACTATAACCGTCTCCTAAATGCATAACCGCCATTATCGTCATCTCTAAGCATACCAAGGAAGGGCTCAGAGAACTGGTTGACATGACCAGAGTATCAGCAAGCGGCTAAATTAATTATAATGGTCCGATCATGTTTTAGGCCAAATTTCACCAGCATTACTGTTTTCTTGAATATTTTTATTTCGCTATCTTCCGTTATCATTCGTCCAACTATCACACCCAAATAAAATAACGAATTTGAATAATACCCTATACAAATTTAGTGCGACTGCTGGAACCGATGACTTCCGCCCAACCATTACTGCTAAAATGCATTGCATTGTGGATTTAAAACTATTGATGGTAATACCCCGGTCACCAATAGCAGAAGATTATATTAATTACTAATTAATAAATTTAACATTTTATCGATGCGGAGTATCAAAAATTCCAAAAAGTGAACCCAAATCGAAATTCGAATAAATTTTTTTCTAAGTGTTTACAAGGCAGTTAAACTAATTCCTAAGGATAAAGATATCCACGAGTTAGAATATGTATGCTTTTGGGGATCAACGTGGAGCTTCATGATAAGGCTCTAAATTCGGATGCATGGCCAACCGGTGTATTTATTAGGCCCTTCCATAAGCAAAATTTTCGGACAAGAGCCTCATATGTGAAATTCCGGATACCAGCTGCAGTAGTCAACTCTGCCGAAATTTAAATAACGCAGGGTCAAAGGTGATGCGTCGGTCCAAAAGCTCTGGACAAATTACTTTTACTTCGATGTACTATCACAACGCCTCTAGTATTCGGGGGAAAGCTAAATTATTCTTGCTTGGCGTTCTTGATAACGATTACGATGTGATTATCATATCTGAAACATGGCTTACTAAAGGGTTTAATTTTCAGAGGAATATTTCCCACCCAACTACGTCGTCCACCGAAAAGATCGACATGATTTTTGTACCAGCATTAAAGGTGGGGGTGTGTTGATTGCTGTTAAGAGTTCGATCCCAAACGAGCTCATTGCATGTCATCCAATTTATGATGTAATTGCTGTTCGGATTAATGTATCCGAGTCATCTATCCTCGTGGTGGCTGTATATGTTCCCTCTGGATCTACTATGGAATATTATATGGGAATTGTTAATTTCATCAGTTCTGCGGTCATGCCATTGGTTCGTATTAAGGAACAACTAATGATTATAGGGGACTTCAATCTTCCCGATATTACTTGGTTTGATGTTGATGTAGTTTTCACATCCTCTTCTTCTGGCCAGAAATAATTAGCAGTTACTGATTATTTTGCTAGCTTAGCAATGATGCAGTTGAACCGGATAAGCAATAGTCGGGGCATATTTCTCGATTTGAAGATGATTGACATAAGATCAACTGATCTTATGTTTTCGAAAATTTCACCTTGTGAAGATTTTACTGGATGTTCGAGCGTTTACCACACTCCAATTACCATATATATATTTTTAGAGAAATGCAACACTACGTGTACTTCTAGTAATTCTTTGCATTTCGATTTTAGGCGTGCGGACTACGATTCGTTAAACGAATTTCTTGTCGGTTCTAATTGGGACTTTCTCGAGCGAGATGAAAATTTGAACCATTCTATTTTATTGTTCAACGGGCTGCTCAAGACTGGTATTGAAAGGTATGTTCCATCAAATAAAAATGGACCTAGGTTTCGTGAGCCGTGGTACAACAAAGAACTACTACGTCTTGAAAAAAAAACGGAATAAGTTCCATTCTTTGTATAAGTTACAGGGCGCTGAGTTTTATTCCAGATTCAACTTAGCTCGTAAAGAGTTCAAAACTTTAAATTGGTTTCTTTGCAACAACTACATTTTGAAAATAGAAGAGGATCTGACTTCCAACCCAAAAAATTTCTGGTATTTCATAAATAGTAAAAAGAAGGTTGTTGGGTTTCCTACTCCAATGACCTTTCAGAACTCTTCCGCAAGTCAACCCTCTGATATCGCTAATCTATTTGCAAAATTTTTTGAGTCCGTCTATGAAGTATCTAGGGATTCTGGTACCAAGCTTATAAATAATCGCGATTGCTCTGATTTTAATTTTTTACAGTTTACTGAAGCAGAAGTTTATGATAGCTTATCTCAACTTGATAGTAATAAGAGGGCAGGACATGACGGTTTTCCACCTATCCTTATTAGGAATTGTGCAGAGAGTTTAGCCCATCCACTGACTCTAATCTTTAATAAGAGCCTACGTACTGGGATTTTTCCGGATCCCTGGAAATTGTCTTTCATTCGTCCGATTTTTAAATCTGGCAGAAGAAGTGATATCAGCAATTATCGCGGAATCGCTATTCTTGCTGCCATACCAAAACTTTTCAAATCAATGGTACAGAAATTCTTGTTTTTTCATGCAAACATTTTTATTTCTCCTGCTCAACACGGATTTTACACGGGTAGGTCCACGGTTACTAACCTAGTCGGTTTTTGTCAACATTTATATAGTAGTTTAGAATGTAGGCAACAAGTGGATGTTGTTTACACCGATTTTTCGAAGGCTTTCGATAAAATTGATCACTCGATCCTTATCGATAAGCTGGATAAACTAAATTGGCAGTTTATCCCCATCAGGTGGTTGCATTCGTACCTGTCTGATCGCTACCAATTTGTTAAGATAAATGATTTTAGTTCTCGCTTATTTCGAGTTACCTCTGGAGTTCCTCAAGGTAGCCACATTGGTCCACTTTTATTCTCATTATTTGTCAATGATGTTGTTGATTGTTTTAAATTCGCAAAATGTTTGCTTTACGCAGATGATATGAAGATATTTGCTCCTATTACTGGAGTTTCTGACTGTGTTAAATTACAAGGTGACTTGAGTAACTTTTGCAGTTGGTCATTTAAAAACAAATTATTGTTGAATGTGGGTAAATGTAGGATTTTATCATTTTCTCGTACACACTCATCTGTTCTTCAGCAATATTTTCTATACAATACCGCTATTGACAGAGCTGAGGTCATAACCGACTTAGGTGTAACCTTTTCTTATGATCTTACTTTTACCAAACACATTGATTCTGTTATTTCAAAACTTATATTATGCTGGGTTTCATTAAGCGCAATTTTAAAGACTTCTGCGACCCACTCACACTGAAAACTCTCTATGTGTCCTTTGTTCGTTCCATTCTAGAATATGCTTCTCAGATTTGGTCACCATTTTATCATTGCCATTCATACAGAATTTAAAGCGTTCAAAAATAATTTCTTTTGTATGCGCTTCGCGGCTTACCTACGGAGCGAGTGCACCAATATGTACTACCTCCTTATAATGATCGTTGTAAATTATTAAAATTACAACGATTAGATCACCGACGAGATGTTGCATCCGCTATCTTCGTTCAAGATGTTCTGACTTCCCGAATAGACTGTGTCGATTTACTGGCTCGTTTCAACTTTTACGCTCCTACACGTTGTTTGCGCCGTCGTCGTTTGTTACATATTGATCCGGTTTCTACAAACTTCGCACTCTCAGAACCAGTTTTGAGAATGTCGCGACTCTTTAATTCGGTTTATGACGTTTTCGATTTTAACATGACAAGAAATTCGTTTAGAAATGAGTTGTTTAGATTTTTGTCTATCATTAAATAATTGTTAAATGTTATTTTTGTGCTAAAATATTGTATAATAACTGTTAATCTTTTTTGCATACCGATTGTATATTTACTGTAGGTTAAATAAATAAATAAATAAATAAAAGTCTATTTTTGACGTTGGAACGAATTTTCCAACTAATACGTAATGTATGAACAACATATCAACATCATATTGTACACAGAGCCAGACTAGTAAAACACAACAACTTTTGTGAACTAATATAAAATGAAACCGACTACAGAAATGGTTTCCCATACAAACATGATGGGGTTGAAATAACATAGAATCAATCGTACCTCCCACAACAAGAGCCAACCAAAAGAGTTTCATTTCTTTTTGGCTCCAAGAAAACAACAAAAATAAATTTTTATGTGACAAATAAATAAGAAAATTAAAATGTGTGCGTGTGTGTACGAAAAACTACCCTTAGTTAGAGAACAGAACTTTAAAAACCAAAAACAACAAAAACAAAAATGTTTTCTTCATCTTATGGGAATAATTAAGTTTTGAAAAATTTACATAAAATTAATTATCCTTTACGCTTAGCTCAGATGTGGATATATAGTGTTCGTGTTGTTATGTTAGATTTAATCACCAAAGGATTCTTATTAAATTAATATTAGTTTTTGTTCTAAGCATGTGTACAAAAAAGGGTTGATATGGCGTATGTGACATTCTTTAATGTCATATAAAGCATAACAAAAAATAAGACAGTTGACATGCTCGTATTTGTTTATATCATACTTAAAATGTCCTGTGGATTATTAACATTAATATAAATAGAAAAATCCTATGGTCCATTACAATTCGTGTAAATACTGCGAGAACAAAAAAATAAACAAAAAATTATGATTTTTAATCAACAAGGATATAATACGGAACAAAAACACTATACAAAAACAAAGGAAAATGTTATTCCAGTCTACTAAACTTCCAAAGGATCCCTGGTTGTTGTTCAACCCTTTTGATACGACAAAAAAAAAAAATCGTTTGTCAAACAGAGCGTTTGGTTTTGTTTTATACTTTTTTTTTTTTTATTTATTTTGATTTTGTGTGATGGATTTGTGATTTTTATGATTTTCTTGACTTTTGTTCGATTTTCTTTGATTCAAATTTTTATCTGATAACTGTTCAAGTATATAAGTGTATGTGTACCGTACCATACGAATATTTTAGATGAGGCACCGTTTGACATATCCTTTTAACCCTTTATTATAATGTGTGTGTGTGTGTGTGTGTGTGTATATAGGAAATCAATAATAATTTTTTTTTTGCCAAATCTAAATTAAAAGGTGTTTATCCTATTATCCTTTTTTTCCCATCGTTACAGATAACTCCTGTGATGATATTATAATATTAGAGAGGGTAATCATATCACAACAACATCAACCAGAAAAATGCAACCCTTTTTCCCATATCCGTATATTGCGAAACAATGCAGAAATACAGGTAGCTAGGTATGTAAACCTATATAGGACATAAATTTATAAGGAAGACGATTTAAAAAAAAAAAAAGGATGTTTTATAATAAATGCTGTTATTTGAGGTAAATATTTGCACTTTTATCGTTGCAGTTTCTATATGTACTGTGCACATTCGGTTTTGTTTAGTTTTTTGTATGCGCCTGTTAATCCGCAGCATAACACAATAAATAATGAACAGGATTTTTTTTGTAGTTGGAATACTGCTTGTTGTTGTTGTATAATGAAATGAAAAGGGATTTTTATTAGGATTTTATCAGTGCAAGGATAAATAGTAAAAATAAAAAAATTTTGCGTATGTACATAAACAAATTTGCATTGTTGCAATTTTTTATTTGGATCAACATGAGGATTAAATTATGGATTTTTTTTTTTTTGGTTAATTAGAATATGTACGTTTATTTTGTTGAGCGGAGAGATTTTTTGAATCATTAGGGATTTACATTTTGGGCAGCTGTAAAATTTGTTGTGCAATTAAAATTTGTATCAATAGAAGGTTCCATCTTTATCACATCGGAAATACAATTTACTGTTGCATTATCCTTGAAATTAATCTTTTAAGACACTGGCATATTTTAAGAGGCTGGAAAACACCTCAATATTTTTGTTGTGTTTTTCAACGGATATATTTTTATTATTGGTTATTGATTAACACAAAACAGTACTTACCAGGGACTGGAGTTGCTTTCCTCGATGCGAACAAGATCTTAGGCTCGTATTTTTAAACAAGGATAAATCGACGGATTAATCCACAGTTTTCGAAAATCCGCTGATTTAGCCGAGGTTACTTTTGGTAATTTTAAACGAGGATAGATCCGCGGATTTTTTGTGTCTTAATTTTGAACGAAGCTAAAACCGACGATTTTCGAAATCAATTTTCGAATAAATAACTGCTTGCTGGGACATGAGATTTGTCATTTTTTTTTGTTTGTTTTCCTCCCTATATTTTTATGTTTTATACCGTTGACAGACAAAATCATTATGGCAATAATCTCAGATCGCGGTTTCAAATTCTTTTTTAAAGTTTGCTCAAAAATGAAAATTGTTTCATATTCATCGAGTTTCAAACTATAGATTACGATAATCATATTATGAAACACAGTAATCCTAAAGTATTTAAATCGTGTTGTAGACACATACACTAAAAATAATAACTACAGCTAGTTTGAGTCTGTTTTGGGTATTAGCAGTGATGCCGAAGTGAGTACGGTTGGAGTATTTATACTACTTTCGCTTAATCAGGCGAAAAAACCCTAAAATGTATTTCTTGCAGTAATGTGTCTCACTGACTGATTTTAGCAGATAATGTCAATTCAAACACAAAGGTTTTTTTTTAAGAATCGGGAGATTTGTTGGTAAAACTTACATCTTATGTACATCAACAGTATAAAAACATCAGGGCACTCTGCAGAAGGCACCAAATAAACTCAAACATGGCAGAAAAGTCATGATTTTAACTAAAACCGTTTATCTGGTTTGGCTAAATATTTAGATTAGAACCTCCTGAACATAAAAATTATGCTACAAAACAAATTATGCAATCACTTAGTCTTGCCGGACAAAAACGATGTATAGAAGTCTGTATTTACAATATTCTCAAATCCTTCCTTAGTAGATTAGGACTTCTTGAATATAAAAATAATACTTTAAGAAAATTTCTGCAGTCACTTAACCTTTCCAAATTAGAAACTTGAATGGAAGTGTGGATTTATGCAGTGTAATATAGCGTATTTTACTCATTCAATACGCCTGAAAATCAAAATTCTCAAATCGTTTCTTTGGGTCAAAGTTTAGGTCAAAACCTCGAGATTATAAAAATGTTGCTGAATATTACTGGCAAAGAAATAATTTGAGAATATTGAATTCAGGCGTATTACATGATTTAAATTTGGCTTAACCACACCACACTGCATTTGAATAAAATTCAGAAGATCTGAAAGTAAAGTAATAATAACCTAAGCTTTAGTTCCAATTTGTGACATTTTTTAGTGTATCTGGGCCCTAGTTCGGATTTAGATAGAAACATACTGTGAATTTGAAGATGACTGCCAACAAACAGCAAAAAATTAAACTGAAGTGAAATAATTATCGAGAAAATGATGCAAGCAAAAAGCCAGCTATCTCCCAAATTATAAGAGTTTCTTGAATTTATGTTATAAGAACCATTTTACAAATTTAATACTAAAGCTTTAGCTTGGGAAGCCATAGTTACGCTACAGTTGTGGAGATTTTTTTTTAATATAAAATTTGAAACGTCCTCCGCTTAAAGTCTTCAGAACGGCAGCACTGAGTATTAGTCTTCAGTCAATATCTTGATTAGTGGTATACATGTACAAGAAATAAATAAAATGGAAAGCGAGTTGTGGACGTAATATGCGGTATTATAAGCGATAATATGCGTACAAAGGTTCCAGATCTTCTCGGAGGGTGTTGGTCAAATAATGAAACCCTTCTTTAGAATACCAGAATCGGCGCCGAGACTCTTCCTTATTGTGAAACTCCACGTCTATTCTATCGTGAAATACTTTAGGACGTTTAGATCGTATCGACAATATTATACCGTAATCTGATTCACCGCAAACTCTGATGACGAAGATGGAGATTCATTAAATATATTTTCTGTTTTTAACTTAAATTTTCAAAAATTAATTAAAATTTAAATTTGTGATTCATTATCTACAAATATTTAGTTTTGTATATGTGATTTGACAGATCGTAAATGACGTTTTATATTTCCGAATTTTCGAAAATAGCCGTATCCACTGTTTTAGCCATCGATATCGAGGTATAAATCCGAGGATACAATTTTAATCCAGGTTTGATTCAGTGGATTTATCTTCATTTAGAAATGCGAAAGGAGGGATAAATTCGCGGATTTAACACTATCCCCGTTTAAAATTACGGGCCTTAAGGTTGTTAGCCTCTTCAATCCACTCACTAACGGCGCTTTTGTAACGATGGAAATAATCGATTTGCCCTATTGTTCAGAATGCTAACCACCTGGAGTGCACAATAATTGTTCTAATATTGCTACCGCTTCTACTCTAAATTCGTACCATTATCCAAAATAATATTGTGGCCTTCGAAATTGAATTTTTTCATTTTTATTTATTAAAATTTTCTGTGATAGGCAGAGCGAAATAATTTTGCCACAGTAGCCATCACCATCGACAAAATCCAAGTGTTTCCATGAAATTTAAAGTTGAAATAATTTTGTTTTGATTACGTCAGCGAAGAAAATAATCCCGAAATACATTCAGTGAAATGGAGCCGCTTGCCATATTTTCAAATCAGTTATGACTAACTGGCGCAGAATTTTATGTATGCCAGTCTACAAGACCAAGCCACTCTCGGGAGCGTATACAATTTGGCAAAATTGTAATTTGGCTCATTTGACAGTTGTTTCATGTTATTGCCCGAAGTGTGATGTGGATAATGGTTGAATGTTCCAAATAATATATTGGCTTCCATGCAGAATTTACAGACTGGAAATAAGAAGTTTAGTTGAGATGTTCGAGACAAATTTTTATTCCTCAACAGTGACCTAAAACCAGCCAATGGATTAACCGGTGACCAATCCGCATCATCGTCAAGCAGTGTGCCACAATAATGCGTCATTCCAGATTATCGAGACGCTGTTTGCGACAAGAGTTATATGACTATCGAACCACCATTCGGCACTCCGTTCTCGGGCATCAAGACACCGACTACTTTAAGGAATTTTGTTGAGTGATACGAAGCTATCTCAATTACTCCGAAAGTTATAAGCCATCGGTGGGTCTGAGGTTACCGCGGATCTCTTAAGAACGTTATTGATGGAGCAACTTTCAGTTCGAGCTCAAGAAATGTTAGCCCAAACCACCGTTTCCTAAGCGGCGATAAAACTAGCCAAACGAGCAGAGAGAGAATTCTCGAAGCAATGGCACAAATAAAGGTAATGTCGGTTACTCCATCATCAATGTTGAGCAACGATCTATCATTCGCCAAACGATTCAATGAGCAGAAAATATTGCAACACGATTGTGTCTTTTTTATTATATATTCAAGGAAGCAGTACGGAATTGCAGACCGAACTGTCCCAATTGGGAGGTTTTAGAGACAAAAAACTGAATTCGCCAGTGCAAACGGACTTGTTTTGGTAATGCATAAGAATGGTTCCTTCAAATTTATGATGGACTTTCGTGGTGGCCAATGCAACGATTTTTGAAACCAGTTGGGCCTCTTAGTTGTATCCAGCATGGTCGATTACTGGATCCAGCGACATCATTGCTCTCGTTAGTCGTCAAAGTGCATGACAATATACTCACAGTTCGAGAGTGATCAACTCCATTACAGTCGACAACTGAATTCTTCATCTACTAGTTAAATATAAAGAAATCACTCGCGGGAGCTAGGCGCACAAACTTTTAAAACAAAAGGTTACACATCACGTATTGACTCGTGGACCGCTGGTTTTTGCCAAGCTTAGACGACTAAGCACAAAGAAATTAGTGGTCGCTAAAAAAGAATTCGAATTCAATATTGAACAAGGCATCTGCGGACGTTCCGATAGTGCCCGGCAAGCCCGCTTCATCTCGTCCCGAAAAAGAAAGGTGAATTTTGACCTTGCGGGGATTATTGAGCTCTAATATACGTCACGTTGCGAAACCAGTACCCCGTATTTACAATTCACCCATCAGTTGGAAGACTCCACAGTGTTTCTCATCATATTGATTTCTGAGAAGCAACTCCTTCCCATTTGTAAAACGATTACGTTGAATCCCTCCAATAAAAAAATGTCATTAAAAGTTTATCCAGAAGTCGTCAATTTGAGCAAATCAGTCTGGGAATATCTTCTAAGAGTTATAACAAATTTGGCCATTCTCTAGAAACTAAAATATCTCTAGATTAAAACTTGACCCATTTTCGAACAATTTATTCCTCTCCCAAACCTAGCATTTCTGCAACCTGGCGTTTTGAGTTAACTGCATTTGTTTTTGTTAACGCATCAAACTAAACGAAATAGAAGAACTATCAGACTTGAATTCTTTCATTTAGGAATATCTTCTTCTGTCACTGAAGGCGTGGACATATTTGCCAAACCTTTGAACTCATCAATAAATTCTGTATCATTCCTTTCAAGTTCAGAGTCTTTAGTTCTTCAAGTGCTTCTTTCTGCGGTGATAGTCTGGATATTTTTATTTCACAATTCTTCAAGTGCTGGAACTTTCTAATTCGCTTGATAGGAAGCACTCCTTTATGTGTTCATGAAGGCACAAGTAATAAAAGTCTTAAATCATTCATCAATTAAAAAGAATTCCCGATTAGTTAGTAGAAGCTTAAATTGGGATTGTCAAAAAAAAATATCAAGTTTTTGATGCCCAATCAAACGTACAGGTAGAATAATCGGGATATTGGTTAATATATGTAAACATTTTATTGAGGTTGTGTTAGTTTGATTTTGCATAAAATTACACAGAACTAAACAAACTCGTAAAACGTCCCGAGTGATCAAAAACCAAGAATTTTTTGGTATTGGTAGCTAATACAAAAATCTTGCAAAAAATCACGATTTGCCAAAACTGATTTAAATCAAAAAAATAAATGATTTATTCTTAAGTCGGACTAATAATGAATGGGCCTAGAAAACTATCATCCCAGACATTCCTTCCAGAGCGCCGAGTTGGAAGAATTTAAATCCGCTCCACTTTTAAATATCCCTCAGATTCAATTTAATTCACTGTAGGGTGCGTAGTAATATCTTGTTCGGATAAGTAAATTGGAAAATATTCTGAAAGCTCTTTTAATTTGTAATAGAGTGTGAGATTTAGAGAATTTTTTTTCGAATCAGTAAACGTAACCATCGTCGATTCAAACTCGGCCACATTATTATTATTATTATTATTTACTGGAGGGCCATGTGGGCGATAAGCCACCTCGCACCGCGACCTAAAAGATCTATTGTGCTGGACCCTACTTAATTATCCGTCCATTCAATATTCAGGCTCTTAATGAATCTGACAATACTACTGGCCGGTACAAGATACATACTATCCGGGCTCATTTTTCTCCCTCCTAGATGTTGCAGTCTTTGCTGGAAAATGGCTGGGCAATGGCACAGAACATGTTCCGCTGATTCCGCTTCCAGACCGCAGAAGCGGCATCCATTTGTCGTACTTAGGCCCATCTTCTTAAGGTGATACCTTAAGGGGACATGACCTGTGAGGAAGCCAGTAAGCAGCCTCAACTCAGGTTTCCTAAGTTCAAGACACTCCATAACCCTGACAAACGAAGGTGATATAAATTTCTTCGCCTGCCGTAAACCTGGAATTCTGCGCCAGTAGGAGGACTTTTGAACATCCTCCCAGCGTTTTACCGCTGCTCTAAGGTATCCCTTAGTGACACCGCAGAAGGGTTCTGGTCCAAAAAATGGAGAGACAGAACCCTCACGGGCGAGGCCATCAGCTGCCTCGTTTCCTTTGATTCCAGTATGACCTGGCACCCACATAAGCGTTACCTTATTTGAGCCTGCAAGATGTTTAATAACCTTCAGACAATCCCATACCAGCCTTGACTCAACGGTACAAGACCTAAGAGCTTTTAAGGCTGATTGGCTGTCTGATACAATATAAATCTTTGCATCGTTTAGGCCTTTTGCTATGCCTATCCTAGCGCAAAGTTCTATAGCATGTACTTCTGCTTGAAAAACGGTAGCATTGGTACCCAAGGACTTCGAGAGGGTAGTGCCACTCCCGTGTATTCCTATCCCCGCCCCATCTTCCGTTTTTGATCCATCTGTAAACCATACCATGGACCTTAGCTCAAATGATGGTCCACCTGCCCTCCACACATCCCGGTCAGGTAACCTAACACAGAATGGTTTGTGGAAGTCTTGTTTAGCTGGCATACAGTCGGAAGGCATTCCTATGGTAGGGTGTGTCTGAAATTCCTTAAGGATTTCCATATGACCCACCATATTGCCTGGCTTGATATTTCCTTCCGCCTGCATTTTCAGGGCCATACTTGCAGCGTCCTTTTTAATATGCAGGTGTAACGGTGTCAGTCCTAGAAGTGTCTCCACCCCCGCGGTTGGACATGACTTCATTGAGCCAGTGGCTCAAACTAGCCTTTAGAGTATTACGTTTGAGGTGGATTGCATTGTTGTGATTTGTCAATGGCTATCAGTGGAAAAAGATCAGTTCAAGTTTCAGTGCGAAATCTGTGGAAATCTGATTTTTCAAAAATCATTGGAAATATGGTACAAGTCTGGGTTGGAGATGGATTGATTTGACATTAGCTACCACTCGACGAAACTCAGTTCAAGTTTTTCGTCGGAAATCTGGGAAAATTCGATAAAGTTTCTAGCCGAGTGTAAAAAGTCCGTAATGCAGATTGTGTTTTCTCGGTAAACGACCATGGATATCTGGCTAGCATTGAAGACTCTTGTAAAACCCGATTTGTAATTTAAAATTTTAGGGTAAACAAAATAAAAGTCAACGGTTAGTCGATAACGCAGAAAAAAATTTTATTAAAAAAACCAATAATTTACGTCTTTTTTCTTTGACATACTTTTTAAAACTAAACTATTTTCTCCTTTGTTTGTCTTCGTTGATTTTTTTTTTGTTACAGGGTATTCCTGTTTCAGTCGTCCATCCTGTCACCAGAGATGTCCTCATCGATGTCGTCGATATTTCCTGCTTCCTCCAGATCTTCTAACGTACACCAAGGCTTTAATCGATCTGAACTGCATACCCCATCAAATTTCCGCTGAGTTTGTTCGGCTCCTGAAACATCGACAATGTGATATCTATCGTTACCAAGCGCTTTATCAATTAAATATGGTCCCCGATATTTTGGAATTAACTTTCTTGATGTACCACTTGGGGCACCGCCTTCCCACTTTACGAATACCATATCGCCTTCGTTGTAGGGCACAGTGTGCTTTATCAAAACGTTGTTTCTGGTGTATGCCAGCTGCTTTCGTTCTCTCATAAGCTAGCTTGTTAATAGTTGCCACGTCATCATCGGTAAACTTATTATTTTCTATTGACAGCAACAATTTATTTTTTAATATACTTCGCGGTTCATATGTTAAGATTAGCCTTTGAGGCGACAGTTTTGTTGTGTCATTGATCATTGCATTTAATGCCCACTGTATATTTCGAATATTTGTGTCCCATTTCCAACCGTCTCCTCCAACCATTGCTGGTAACATTCCCAAGATAGTTCTGTTGTACCTTTCACATTGGCCGTTAGCTCTTGGCGTTGCGGTAGCATTCAAAATATGTTTGATATTGTTTTCCGAACAATATGTTTCGAATGACCGTGCTGTAAATGTAGTGCCACGATCACTAATTAACCTCGTTGGAACTCCAAAATGAGTGGCCCAATCATTCTTAGCCGATATAACTGGAGCTGTATTCGTTGATTTTACTGCTTTGATAACTACGTATTTTGAAAACGCGTCTATTATAACTATCAAATGAGCATTACCTTTGGACGTTTTCGGGAAAGGACCCAAGTGGTCTACATGTATGGTGTGAAATGGTATTGGCGTCTTATCAATAGGATACATTTCACCTTCCTTTATTCCACCTTTCGATTTTGTATAACCACATTCCAGACACGACGAAATATATTTCTTTATATAGTCCCTTATTCGAGAGAACCAAAAGTGTCTGCGAATAACTTCAACCGTTTTTTCAACGCCCGGGTGTCCCACATCGTCGTGATTCATTTTAGCTATACGCCACTTTAATGTTCTGGGCACAATCCACATTCGTTTACCGTGTACAATTCGGTACAATTGTTCTTTATATATCGTATAATCTGCATGCATCTGTCGTTCATCAGAATTAATTGGTTTTCGACCCATAACTTCGATGATTTTTTTAATATCATCGTCTAAGCGTTGCATACCGACAAGCCAATCATCTTGCTGTGATACTAGGAACCCATCAATCGTTGCTGATTCAAGATCCACTCCGTCGTCAATTGTGTTCCGGCTAAGTGCGTCGACATGTTGCATCTTCTGTCCACTTCGGTGAACAGTATTAAAGCTATATTCAGCCAATCGCAACCACCACCTTCCTATTCTTGGAATTAAATCCTTTTTCGTAGCGCAAGCTGTCAACGCAGCACAATCCGTGACCATAGTAAATGGCTTTCCGATCAAATAAATACGGAATCTTTGAAGCGCTTCAACGACCGCCAAAGCCTCCAATTCATATGAATGATATTTGCATTCGTTATCCGTTGTTCGGCGACTAAAATATGACACAGGTTTGGTTTCACCTTTTTCGTCTCTTTGGAATAGTATACCGGCGAGGCCCTTGGAACTTGCATCGGTGCCCACCTCATGTTCTAATTTCGGATTATATAACGTTAAAATATCGCGACCTCCAAACTTGCTTTTTAATAACTCGAACGACGTTGTTTGCTCGTTTGTCCAGTTAAAGGATTCATTATTTTTAGTTAGTCGCGTTAGCGGTTCAGCGATAATTGAAAAATTCTTAACGAATTTTCTGAAGTAACTTGCTAATCCGATAAATTGTCGTATCTCATGCTTATCTGTAGGCGTTGGAAAGGTTAGAATTGCATTGGTTTTGTTTGATCCCGGTCGTATACCATGAGAATCAATTTCATGGCCAAGAAATTCAACCTTCTCCTTGAAAAACTGACACTTCTTTAATTTTAAAGTTAATCCTCGTTGTTGTAGTACTTTCAATAATTGTTCCAACTTCTCCATACCTTCCTGGATGGTCGTACTTGGTATGATAATGTCATCCAAATAAACGATTATATTATCGTCAACCTCTCGAGCGATGGCGTTCATCATTGTTTGGCAAACCGCCGGAGCATTTGTTAGCCCAAAGGGCATCCTCAAAAACTCGAAATGCCCATCTGGTGTCACGAAAGCTGTTCGAGGTATTGATTCAACTGACATTGTAATCTGATAATAACAGGATGCTAAATCCAGTACAGTGAAATAATTACTACCACTGAGTCGTGATAGCTGATCTTCCATAACCGGTAACGGATGCTGGTCTCGTATCGTTTTATTAATCAATTGTCGGTAATCAATACACATTCGTTCATCACCGTCCTTTTTTTTAACTAGGACGACTGGACTAGCATAAGGTGATTCAGATTCACGTATTATTTTATGTTCCAACAATTCACTTATCATTGTTTTTACTTTTTCGCGTTATGGTAAGATAGTCTATACGGCCGATAGACAACTGGCTCATCATTTTTTAATTTAATTTCCATTTCGACATCCGTTTTCCCCAGTTCCTTTAAATTTCGAGCAAAACAATTACCGAATTTTGCTATCAACTTAAATAAACATTCGCGTTCACTCGGAGTCATACACTTATCCATATTTATTTCAGCCAATAGGACTTCATTTATAACTCCATTTTGTCCATTTAACAAAATGCCACTTGAAACATCACATCTTTCTGGCATGTCCAAAGTTCGATTAATCAACAAGGTATCGCTTATGTTGAGATTTTGAAATTTTAACGTATTGTGTTCTCTGATCATTCTTACGGTTGGTTTATCAATAACTCGTATCTTCTCGTTGGCAACCACACCGCCACCTGCAAATCCTTTGACAAACACGTTACATTTAATTCGTTCCATTCTAAGCCCCACGTTACTTTCTCGTATCATTGAGCATTGACTTCCACAGTCAATTAATCCCAAAACTTCCACGTTACCGTTCAACATTACAGTTTTGATATAAGAACACGCGTCGTCGGTTATTATTCTACCATTGAAAGATTTTTGAGCGCCAGTCATAGTAGAACATTCTGTTTGTCCCCTCGGATGAACACGCGAACATTTCCTACATCGTTCTCGTCTCTGTGGTTCAGGACAATTTATAGATAAATGTCCTGGTTTTGAACAATTATAACATTCATACGTCCTAGCTGGACGAATTTCGTTGGTTGCTTCCTTGTTAACTGGTTTTCCCGGCGTACTCATGTTACTTTGTATATTCAGCCGAACCGAATTGTGTTCAGCATTTGTAGTCCGTGCACTCTGCGCACTTCCTTGCCGCATGCTCGAATACCACTCGATACGTTGACGCAATTCATCCACATTAGCTACTATTTGTGTACGCAACGATGCACTTAGCTGATAATCATTCAGCCCCAAAATTATATACTTTATTAAAGCCTCATCTGAAACTTTAAGTTGGCCGATTGCACACATTTCATAATAATATTCAATCAACGTTTGGTCTCGTTTGCGAATTTTTGATCGTAACTTGTCGTGTAACTCTGCTTCGCCCATATGTGAATTAAAATGTTTCATCAATTCGTCTGCAAATATTTTCCACTTGATAAACACGCATTGAACTGAATTAAACCATAATTTAGCCGATCCTTTTAGTTTATTCCCGATTGTTAACATAATAATTCGTTCATTTATGTCATAAATATTCATCAGCGATTCAACTTTTTGAACGAATTGTTCCGACGTTAATAATGCTGCCCTTGCAGGATCAAATTCAGGGAGTATATCGATCACATCACGGGGTGTAAGATTAAATTGATTTTGAGAATTACGGTTGGTATCCCTCTCCGGGAATGTAGTATGTTTATCGTCGTTTCCTTTGTAACGCGACAATTCCGATAATTCCTCATTAAGCATACGCTCACGCTCAATAAGCACTTTCTCTCGCTCTAAAGAATGTATTCGCTGTTCAAGTTCCGTTAAGTTTCGCTCGTAAATAACATTTTTCGAATGCAACATTACAACATTTAGCTCGTTTGCATCACAAGTATTTCGTTTATTCACTTCGCTAGGAGTACTACTAATGTTTCCAAGCTTAGATTTCGTAAAATTGCCACTAGTTTGCTGCAACTCGTAACAATTTTCATTGTTCACTTGTAATCGCGACGTTTCATCTTCATACGTTTCTAACTGTTCCGCTAACGTTTTACGCTTCCCGTTATTGCTTAACCCACGTTTACCGCATTCGATTCGTAATTGCGCAACCGAAAGATTTGAAAAATCCATAACAACTTGATTGGATTCACCCTGTGCAATTTTATATACCACAAAGTTCCGTTATTATATATAACTGTATTACTCTCTCACTCTCCTGCACCAATTAACAGATATTGACGTTTCGTTCTTGATTTATTTTACGTTCACCGTTTGTTTTTTTTTAATTTCATTCGAATGCACTTTATTGTCACGTATTTTAAGTACTTTATCCCACTTCTGAACTAAAACCCGATTTGTAATTTAAAATTTTAGGTTAAACAAAATAAAAGTCAACGGTTAGTCGATAACGCAGAAATACATTTTATTAAAAAAACCAATAATTTACGTCTTTCTTCTTTGACATACTTTTTAAAACTAAACTATTTTCTCCTTTGTTTGTCTTCGTTGATTTTTTTTTTGTTACAGGGTATTCCTGTTTCACTTGTCAATAATTTTACGTGGTAAGACCTCATTTCACTTTCTCGTGCAAAATTCTGGAAAATCTATGGAATACAAAAAACCTTTAAATATAATGCAATATTTTTAATACAGCTATAGTTTCTTTTTTATTTCCGGCTGGGATAACAAAATCTGCATTACTGATTTTATTTAATTTTCGCCAAGAAAATATTGCTGTCTTTAACAGGGTCCTTTCTAACTCTAACTGTATCAACAAAATAGGTTAATTAAAGTCAAGTAATTACAGGTCTTGAAAAAGAGATCGTATGTTTGGTAATTTCTAAAATTCGGCAACTTTAAAACATTTTATTAACAAATTGGAAAATTTTAATTTTGATTCCAAATAAGTTAGACAGGGAAAATAGTTAAATTTAAATGTTTTGTAAAAACTCAAAGGGAAAATTTAGGAACCGGATTGAGATTTCAAAAAAAAATGTTAAAAATTGTGTTTATTCAAACATGGGGTCATCAAATTTTCAAATTTGGTGAATTTTCAAATAGTAAACTTTTAATACTAAATTAATAAAACAAATTTTTTTAGTTTCGGATTCTGTATTTAATATTTTTCATTTCAAATTTATCAGAATTTGATTTCATATAGTTAAAATTTTAAAAATTTCGAAAAAACTTTACTTTGTGTATAAATATATTTTCAACGATACAAACAAATTCAAATTTTATTTTGAATTTACGCTTTTATGAATCAGCAGGCTAACCCTACTTTCGCCATAATAAACAGAAATCCACCACAAACGAAAAAAATTCGTTTGGTGTCTTTGCTAAACCAACCAAATCGTAAAGCACAACCAATCGAATTTCTTCAGTATACAATTTTATGTTTATTTCGTCAAATTGATTTTTTGAGAAAATAAAATAACAGTTTGTTTTTCCTGCAATTTAATATCTCATGGGTTTATCTCATGAATATATGTAAATATATACATACGTACATATATAGAAAATTCCTGAAGTTTCTAAAATTTTAGAACAATAAGACAATCGACATTCTGTGGCGACAGAATCCGAATCAGTAAAAATGAAAACAGGTTCACAACACCGAAATAAAAACATAGAAATCAGGTGCACAACCCTGTTCTTTTTGACATATAAAATATTTTTTTCCACCACCGATAGGCACCGTGAAATATTCTTTTCTCCTCGGAAAAAAAAAAATAAAATAAAAACACACAACAAAGAAATACACAACAAGCAACACCTACATAATGTATATACAGTTTTGTGCGCGATATTCGATTAATGTAACGAATAAGAAAAAAAAAATTATTGTGACTTAATGTGGGCACCATTTATCCCCACGATATAAAAATCTAATATTCCGCCATTGTGTTAGTGAATTTCATGAAGCAGCAAATATGCAGAGATATCTACAAAAAATTGGCGGTTACATTATTTGGTAAATCGTTCTGCGAGCGCTACGATATAATACCATTCGCATAATTGTTAACCTTATAGTTGTTTTCAATTGCCATCATCTATTATACGTGTACAAATACGAAATTCTAAAACATTCCTAAATTTTAAAATTATTTTAGTGATCTAGTAAACCAATCAATTAATGTTGTCAATCAATAAATGGAAAATTGAATAAAAATCTGTGGGTGCGTCCAAAATGGAAAATGCGCATTTAGCGAAGACACATCTTAAAACACTACATGCGATGTAGTTTTTTTAAATAATTATCGATTTATTAATTCAGAGTTATCCAATTTCAATTAATTCAATGATTATAGTGAAATTTAATTTATTAATGTGCATTTAAATTCGCATTTCGGATGCACCTAATGATAATAATTTATTGTTAAATATTAAAACCATTAATCTTGCAACCTGGTCTAGAAATAAAACTAAAAACCAAATTTAGACCGTAATCCATTCTTACACCCACTACAATGAGACAGTTAGATAAGACCAAATCACCTCAAGTTTAAATTCAATGGCTAACCTCCAATATTTGAATTTTCTAAACCATCTTCGGTACCTGTCCGGAAGGAAAACTAAGAACAAAATGCAGACCATGATCCATTCTTGAATAAATCTTTGAAGTGTTCTCTCTCTCTCTCTTTCTCAAACCCTCTTAGCTCCAAGAGAATGTCTTCAATATTTACACAAGGCAAGAACGGACATTTCCGGACAATGTACCGAAGATGGTCTAGTAATATTAATATGAACATTAACTGTTGAATACAAATCAGTAGCGATCTTTTACATTTAAAATTAAATGGTATCATATGAATGTGAATTTGAATAGCTTTTGTATAACATACGTACATATTTACATTTTTAGATTTAGCAAGTGTAGTTTTAAAAAAGCCTCGTGAATTATTTGCTAATCGTTTCCTTAATATTTGGTGTTGTTTTTTAATAGAGGCTTGAAATGTGGAGATACGATTTAACAAAGAATTAAATAAAGTTGAGTTGTTTACGAGAATAAATTGTAGCATTTTTAATTCAATCGACCACATCCAAAATTCTGTTAAACTTTTAAATGAAATAATAAAAATCTTTGGAATATGATAACACTTTCGATTATACGAGCATTCGATTATGCGAGCCGCAATAACCGTCTGAAATGAAACAATAATGTTATTTTCTTTAGCTGTCCAACGTTAGATTTTGCTTATCATCATTGGTGAAGTATATGTCTGTCGGAAGAGTTTTGACAATAATTTTCAGTATACCCGATGTTAATGATACCGCTTTTATGGGAACCGGACACAATTTAACTGGTATCGGATTTCATAAATCTATAGAAAATATTTAACTGACCATCTCCTGCTCTTTAGCAAACGGGTGAGAATTTAAATTAAAAAAAAAAAAAATTACATGAATTGGTGCCCTAGCACGTGGCACCTAGTATTAGAAAATGTTAAGTAAATTTTCTGAAAAAATAATATTAATAAATAACGGCCCTAAATTCTGGCATTGAAGTCGAATGGAAACAATAGGAACCGGAAACTGTAATGATAGTACACCAACTTTATTAGATAATGTAACTTTTTGTCTTATTTTTGGTTAAACCTCGCAATCTCTAAAACCTTTTGTACTTACCCGATTGAATAACTCATCATACCTCGTATACCGATAAGACATGCGGATCAAAAAGCTATAAAAAACATATTTTTAAGGTACATCCCTTATATCTATTCGCAAAAAAATGATTTCCAAATTTTCGCGTATTTATCTGTAATATTTTTGTACACAACAGAATCTAAATTGGAAAAATATTTGTTTGCGCTCGCATTCAAATTTATCATATTTTATGACACACAGTAACCGTAACAATAGACTGGTGTCATATTTATCCCGCCACACCGTTCTATTTTTGGTTCTTCTCGATATGAATCCTTTTTGGGATTTTGTATCATTGTGCAAAAATATTTTTTATTTTATTTTATTTATATCATTAATTTTTTTTTTTGTATTTTAATGTCTGTCAGTGAAATACCATTTTGTTGTTGCTGTGCTGTTTTGTATACACACGGTACAAGATCGTATTCTAATGTTAGGGGATGATATTTGCGTACAGACATAATATTAAATTTAATTTCAAAATACAAATACAAAAATTTATAATTTATGCGTTTTCAATTTCGATTGTATTGTTTGGATTTTTTCTTTTTTTGTAACCCTGAGACTAAAAAAAAACGATGGTACACGCATATGTGGTATGTGTGCTCGTAGATGAACAAAAAACCAAACTACATCTCTAACACTATTTCTAATTTCAATATATTACTATTTATAATAACGAATCCCAAAAAGGTTGAAATAAAATACTTTGAAAGGGTTAATTGTATGAATAAAATTTTAATGAATTCAAAATGTAAATTGTTACCGTGAAGATTGAGACCCTTGATTTTTTTTTTATATTTTGTATGTACGATGGTAACGCGATGATGATAAAGGGTTACAATTTTTTTTTGTTTGTTTGGTGTAGGGTAAGAAAATCATTTTTATCGACATGGAAGATAAGAGTATAACAAAATTATTTTACACTTTGGAAGCATTTTTTTTTTGTAATTTTGTTGTGTTCAAATCAATTATCTGAATTTTATTGAGTTGTGAAGTGCTTGTTCGGAGTCAAGAATGTATATTATGTGAGATAACATGGAGATTATGATTTTAGCTGATTATATTTTAAGGAGGCTTCTTTTGTAGTATTTGAGAGCTTAATTGCGTGATTCACAAGTTTATTGGAAACAAATTATTTGATCGCTGGAGCTCATGTTTCTAGAGTGCCTAACACATTTCTTAAAAATAGTTCGTTAGAATATGTCTATAGAAATTTAGCAACTGAAGGCAAATAGTTGCTCAGTTGATTATATTTTTGAAAGTACCCTAAACATTTGCTTGAAATTGATGATTGATCCCAAATGAGATGACCCAAGAAATTTTCATAGCATGAATAATTCGGTAGTATATAAAGAAATTGGCTTAATAAACGAAATAAACTGGAACCTATGTATTTGGTACTGGAACCTGGAAGTGTAGTTAAGGTTTGAAATGGTTATAAAAGTAAAATCGAATTTAACCAAGCCAAAGGGAACTGCTACGAGTATGCACCAAGTCTAATGAAATTTAGTATTTGAATAACCATTTGATGATCTATGAATTAGTTACAGTACGGCTAAATTATGAATCAAGTTAGCCGGTTTGGAACTTTTCTGGAAGAGATTTCACCACGTGTATGTTATTTGACCAGTTAATGGCCGTCGCTTTCAAACCTTTAAGTGAGTATATTAAAGAAAATCAGACCAAACCAAAGGGAACACCTTTCATCCTTAATCAAGTCGTAAAATTTTTTATACGAAATGTTGCTTTATCAGCGACTGTTCTTAAATCTTTTCAGCTTGATCCGTTAAAATCATTCGCTAGAAAATAAATGTCTTGTCTAAATATCTCTACCAAATATATACTGATATGTTTCAAACTTTCCCAATAATACACTACACGAATAAAAGACACAATTTGTTTTCTCGTTGTGAAAACTAAAATACAAGTATTGTTGCGTTCATTTAGGCCTTTGCAATGATATGACACACAGTTATATTCAAAATAAAAAGTTGCTATTAAATTATTGCGATTTTTAAAGTTCTTTTAAAGCGTCGATTTAAAATTTGAAACATACCGAGAAACTAAATGATTGAAGTAATGTGTGGTTGAGCCGTAAGGTTGCTCCGATATAGTGCTGAATTTCGAATCAAAATAATCACATTTTCCACTTTCAGTTCAAGAGTTTTCTAACCATATAGTGTCTAAGGGAAAAAGTTTTAGGCTTGTAAGGAGCTTCATAATAAATGACCATTAGAACACCTTTACCAGTACTAAAATTGATGCATAATTCATAAAGTATACAGCGGCGTGCTACACAGTTACATTCAACTATAAAAATCTAAAGGGCTGAAACCAATGATTCCGAAAATAAATACAATTCCCAAATCTTATCGTAACTGAACCCTTTAATTCAATCTTCAACCATTAACCCAACCCTAGCTAAATTACTTAATCAACCCCAAATCCATCTTTAATCTAACCCGAAACTCAACGACTAACCCAACCCATGAATCAACCCCTAAATAATCTCCAGCTGAACCCCTCATTTAGCCCCAACGCAAGCAAATTCAACCCCAACTCAACTTAGTTTGACCCAAATTTCAACCCTCTATTTATCCCTCTATCTCGATTAGAAAGTTATATAGTATATGCGTGTATGAGCTCAACTGAAATTAATTCAATCTAACCTCCTCTTAAATCATCAACTCGGCCCAACATTAATCCCGAACCGAACCCCTACACTCACATTTAACTTAACTTCAACTCAAATCCTTAATAACCCCAACTCAATCCCAACTCAACCTAAAACTAAACTCAACCTTAACTCAACCTCAAACTAAACGTTCAACACATACCTTAAATCAACACAGTTCGAAAACTACATGCGTACATGAACTCAACTTAATCTAATCTCCATCTCAATCTCCGACTCAACCTCCAAATAAATCGCCAACTAGACCCCATGGTTCAACTCCTACTCAACACTTTACTCATAAATGCCCAATTTAATTCTCAAATCGACACTGTTCGAAATAAACAGGTGCGTACATGAACTCAACCCAGAAGTAGTCAAGCTAACTTCCAACCCAATTCTCAACTCAACTCCCAAATAAATCGCCAACAACGGCTGAATTAACCCCAACTCAACCCGAACTCAACCCTATTCAACCCATCTTGACCAAAAATGCAGCCCTCAACTCAACCCTAAAATCAACGTCCTACTCAATCTCCAAATCAACATGGTCCTAAAAAATACATGCGTACATGAACTCAAGCTGACTGTCAAATTAACTCACAACTCTCCCCAACCTATCAACAACGCATTAAACTTAATTAAATTTCATCTCAAGCCCTCAATTTTTCAATGTTTCGTTTGGAAATTGATACAATCTTATCGGAATTGTCTAATCTTGACATTAACTATAGTGCCGGGTTTGATTCGTTACCGCCTTTATTTTTAAAATTGACCGGTAACGCAATTGCCGCTCCGGTGTGCTTTCTAATTAATAGAAGTCTAAGAGAGGGATATTTCCCCACTCTTTGGAAGCGATCGCTTATTAAACCTATTTTCAAATCCGGGATTCGTGGTAATGTTGAGAACTATAGGGGTATTTGTATAATTTCAGTATTACCCAAGTTGTTTGAGAAACTTGTTAAAGATCAATTATTCTTTCACGTGAAAACTTTTATCTCTCCTAAACAGCATGGTTTCTTTCCAGGCAGATCAACTGTTACTAATTTTCTCTTGCTTACAAATTGTGTCTCTAATGCCTTACATAGAGGTAAAATTGTGCAGGTTGTGTACACTGATTTCTGTAAGGCCTTTGATAAGATTGATCATGACTTGCTGTTGAAGAAACTTGATTCCTTGCATTGTAGTTTTCTCCCACTGGACTGGATCAGATCTTATCTTGATTCCAGAACTCAGATAGTTAAGATTGGTGGTTTCACATCCATTATTAATGTCACTTCGGGAGTGCCTCAAGGTAGTCATTTGGGTCCTATATACTTTTCATAATATTCATCAATGACGTAGTGAATTGTTTGAGTTACTCCGACATCCTCATCTATGCGGACGACATTAAAATTTTTAAAACCATTTCATGCACCAATGATGCAAGAGATTTCCAATCTGACTTAAATAATTTCAGTATGTGGTGCACAGCTCAGAATTTGACCCTAAATATTTCCTTACATTTGGAAATCCGTTTTACTCGTGCAATCACGCCCGCTAATTTTGATTTTTTTCTGGATGGCTATATTATTCATAATGTTGATACGTTTATGGATCTTGGTATAACATTTACGCCGAATTTATCGTTCAATAAGCACATAGATATTTGCATTTCTAAAGCGAATTCCATGCTTGGGTTTATTAAAAGGTTTTCGAGGGATTTTCAAGATCCCCTTTCTATTAAAATATTATATATCTCATTTGTACGTTCGTTGTTGGAATATGGTGCAGCAATTTGGAATCCGTTTTATGGTAACTGTTCAGCCCTAATAGAAAGTGTTCAAAAGCGCTTTTTAAGGTTTTCTCTGCGAATGTTGCCCAGAGATGGGAACCTACCCGCTTTTATACTCCCACCGTATCGAGGTAGATGTAAATTAAGAAATATTGAGCCGCTTTTTATCCGCAGAATCGAAATTGGCGCGTTATTGGTTAGAGACTTGTTGGTGTCTATAATTGACTGTCCTGAGATTTTGGTGTTGTACGATATATATACTGCGTTATGGACCCTTCGCATTAGCGATTTCCAAATTAAGCTGCCTGATATTAGGCATAACTACGGTAAATATGAACCTGTTTATCAATCTACTGTTTCTTTTAATAAAGTTCGATCGGCTTTCGACTTTAATCTATCTAGGGATGCATTTAAGGATTTAATGTCTAATGTTCTTTTAAATTATTGGTCATTTTTCATGTCTGTTTAATTTTACTTTTTTATTTTTTTTTTAATTAAATTCTAGTATATATTAATGTATTATTGAAATTGTAACTAGATTAAATGTATAAAGTTGGTAATAAATAAATAAATAAAGCAACACGGTTCGAAATCCATCTAACTCGACCCTAAACTCAACTTTCAGATTAACCCCAAACTCAACGTCCAACAAATTCATCAAACAAACGCAACTCTTTAGCTAACTTCCAACTCAATCCTAAACGCAGCTTCAAATAAATTCTCAACTTAACCGCTTACTCCTGCTCAACTCAATCCCAACTCATTTTCAAATCAAGCCCAACTCAGCACTAGTGCAACCCAAGCTAACCCTTTCCTGTCCACATAAAAAAATATTTTCATGATAACGTTAGTCCCCCACTCGCACAAAATTATAAGTAAATTTAAAACAAACAAAATACGTTTGCTATCTAAAACTTTATCAGAACAAAAATCCAAATAACACATTTGTGTGGCCGGTTGAACGTCACAAATGATTGTTTTTTTTAGTGTTATTCAAGAACCGACCGACACAAATGTGTAGGTACGAACAACATTTTTTTAAACAATTAATAATTAATTTTTTATTAATTCTGGCTCCATCTATTAGTAAAATAAATTGTGTAATATAAACGTCAAATAAAAAAAATTGAAAATAACGTTTGACTTGTGATTTTTAACCTAAAAGTGTGTTTTTTCATGATGAGCGATCCATACAAAAGTAAGTGAATAATAATATAAAATTAAAGTTTTTATTAAATATTTTTATTTAGAGTTTATAATTAAATATGCATTTTGCCATACATGAAAGTGAGAAATTAATTAGTTACGCATTTAAATCACAAAAGGCTTTGGAAAATTAACATACCTAATTGTGTATGTTGAACGCCAATTGATATTTAATTTTTAATTTTTAGTTGTGTAAAAAAATGGAGAGTGGTAAGTTAGTGACACAGATCTCCAAAAAATTCTTGAAGATTCTGGCTCTGATTCTGGATATGATGTCGTTCTAGATGAAAATGTAATTCAGATTGGGAACAACGCTTAGGAAGATGATTCTGATGGCTGGGGTACGGACCGGGAAATGAACGAGAAGTCCTCAAATCAAACTGATAATCATCCTACTTCATCAATTTATACCTGGCTTCTCGCCCAATTAGATTCATATAATTTGGAATTTACTGAAAATGAGACGACCAATCCAATAAAATCGCCTTTGCAGTATTTGGCTGCGTACTTAGGTGAGTAAAACTAAACATTAACTATAAACAAGTGGTATGTTATTTGTTAAATTATAGGGTGCATAGGTTACCCTCGTGTCGAGATTGTTTTAACAACAACATCGTGAAACCGGTTTAAAACGCTGCGAAATTCACTACATTACGTGAGCATGATTCCACCAACTTATTTTGGAAGATCGACCATTTAATTGAAACTGTGAGGAACCGATGCAGAGCGCTCCCTCGAAAAATCGATTATTATTCGATAGATGAGCAAATGATTCCCTACACCGGCCGATGCCCAGCAAGGCAGTATGTAAAAAATAAGCCACGGCCTTAAAAAATTTTGTTGCTACAGCGTCTGCAGGACTTGTAGTAGATTTTGAAATATATCAAGGGGACAGGACCAATTTTGGCGATCGGAGCTTGGGCTTAGGACCTGCCGTAGTCTTGCACCTGGTTAAGCCACTCCCAAAAAACAGTTTCATTTTTTTTAATCGGTACTTTACCACAGTACTACTTCTATTTATGTTACTGGAGTTAGGGTATCGCGCAACCTGTAAATATATTTATTTTAATTATTTCGATTTTGCATGTATAATTTTTCGTCTACATTTTAGGAACCATTATGTTAAATCGGCTAAAAAATATTAAATTTAAAAATTACCGACAAATGCAACGTCGTGAAAGCCAAGACTTTGTATGTAATAACGGGACCAATTCGATAACTGCTATAAAATGGAAAGACACTAAATGTGTAACCGCGTTTTCATCCATTGGCGGCTCTACTCCAATAACAACAGTTAAACGATGGGATAAGAAAGCCAAGCTTTATTAGAATATTACATGCCCAATTTCACAATATTATGAAAAAATGGGCGGGGTAGATTTGGTTGACCAAATGATGGAGTACTACCGGTGCTTCATTAAAACAAAGAAACTGAAGGTAAAGGCAGCAAATCATTTTATTGATTTAGCGGTTATTAACGCTTGGACGGAGTACCGTATGCAATGCAAGGCTAGCGGTATGCGTAAAAAGCAGATTAAAGACCTTCTGGACTTTAAGATGGAAGTTGCCTTTGCTTTGATAGCCAGTTTAAAGCGTCAACGGGAAGAAACCAGCGATGACGAAGAAGCCGGAACCTCTTCACGGCCAATCAATTTTGCTTCGCCGCTGTCATGCATCGGAAAACGTTATGATCGATATGACCATTGGCCTTGTTTAGATGTCCTGCTAAAGGCTATGTTTATTTGCAAAAAATTATTGCTTTAAAATGTTTCATTTAAAAGCCTAACAATTTAATATTTGTGATGAATTTATTTTTATTGATTATTTTATTTGCTTGACTGAAATAATAAAAATATGGCTTTTAATTAGCCTAAACTTAAAATCTAGTTGTTTAATTTAAAAATTATTAGAATGAATTTTGAATATAAAATAAAATGTTAGAGCGGCCAACCTACACAAATGTGAGGGGCCAATTTCTCCATAAAACAATTTTTTTTTTAGAAAACGCATTTATTCTTTAAATCTGTAGTGAATAATTAGTCTCTTCCCTGATTTTTTTTTAAATTCGACCACTTTTAGTTTTCCTGGGCAGTATGGCATCTCTGAATGAACTTACACAAACGTCTCACTTGTCTTATATTTCTGACTATTACATTATCCTTAAAACGGTTTGAAACAAATACCCAATTGCGTTAGTTGGGTTAAAACTGATCTATAACTTGTCTTCCAATTTTTAACGCTAGAGTAATCAAAATGTACCACACATTTGTGTAGGCAGGACAGGAAATGGATAAACTTTATCTACACCTGCAACTCAGCCTTTACATCAACCAAAACTAACGCCCAATTTAACTACCAAATCAACTTGGTGACGTTTAACAACCGTCAATTCACATAGAAAAAAAATCACCAGGTGAACTCATCAATAAACCTTAACCCAACTTAAACTTAACTCAAACTCAACCCCAACTCAGCCCACAAATGGAACCCAATGAAAAAACAAGTCCAAAACGGACAAGCCGTTCTCGAGATAAGATGGGTAAACGCTGATAGACAAATGCCGAGAAAAGTGGGTTTGAACCAACCCAATTGTTGGTCAAGACCTTTCCAACAGTATCATTTCCAAGTCTAAATATATTTCCAAAATTGACTAAAGCGGCTTATCTATCATCAGTGCTAAAATGGAGAATTTGATAACTAAGGTGACGGAACTAATTGTTCGATTCTTAAACCAATTGTGAGACATATACCGCGCGGTCATATTTCATGGGATAAAATTTCTTTTCACCTCAGAGTGGTCAATATTTATTTGAGTGGTGAAAAAATTCTTCCAACTGTAAAATAAAACAATTGTCGTATTCTTCAAAAAATTTACAATGACATGCGACACGGCCATATTCGGCTGAAAAATTTAAGACCTTTACAACAGCATTAGTTAGCAAAACGACATCTGCAAGTGGCCAAACATGTACAACTATCGGTAAGTTTGTTACGATCGTGATGCAACTAAAACTGCTCCATTCTGCAAGACCTTTCTAGCGACATTTCTTTCAAGTCTCTGTGACAGCTTCAAGTGACAAACTTAAATTCTGCCCATCAGCACCATAACGGAGATTTTAACAACCTTAGTTCCAGAAGTAAAATTGTTTAATTCTTGAAAACATTTACAATGGTTTTATATAGTAGCCACGAATTAAAGTCATTTAGCGAGGGACTTCGGCCAAATCTGTAGAAAGCGACAAGCCATTGAATACAAAACGAAGGGAGTTGTTTTGCGTTTTCTGTAAGGCTTTTTCTGGGTGTTCGAGTACAGGTTGTATAAGGAAGGAGAGGCGTTGGTTGTGATTCCCGAATTATTCTTCCAGAATGTACTCAGGGTTCCACAAGCGTTTGGTAATGATTCGCTATGCGATTTATTCCCGCTATGAGGACTAACTGGGCCTATATTATCAGGCATGATTGGCCTTCTAGACTTTGGAATGGCTATCACTTTCTATAGCTTCCGATAGTCCGAGAAATAAATACTCTAGCAGATAATTAATAGCTTTTAGTAACGATATGGACGCCAGCTTCGGAAAAGTTTTAACAGCCCTATTTTATATCGTATCCAGGGAACTTTCTGTTTTTCAGCTTTGATATAATATCCTTTATCTAGCCAATGTTTCTATTGTTACCTAGTCAGTGTTTGTATTGTGGTTTGTGACTTTAATTCGGCAGACTTATTGTAGATACATCGGTGGAGATTTTAATTTTTTCATTTCTTTGAAAAGGTTTTTATTGTCCGAAACAAGATCTTTAAGCCTTCCAAGAAATAACTATTGAAAATGCTCCTTGAATTTTTCATGAATTTGTTTGGTTGTTCTATTTATGAGGGTGAAGTTAACTTAGACAGAAGAACCATTTTATAGTGCAGATTTTGGAAACTGTTCCTTATATTTTAATGTGTTTGGTTGGAGCCAGGTTTATTTAGTGGAACAGAGTGTGTGGATGAGCATTGCCATATGGCTGTCTATCACGAGGAGAGAAATTATCGGCTGTGTCATTGAATCTTTGGACCAAAATACAGGCCAACTGGCAGTTTCTCCACTGCAGTCCATTTCTATTCATTTTCGACTCCCAGGAGATTCCTTCCCTGTCTATTCCCGGTCGCAGGATGCACCTCAACCATTATATTTTGCTTCAAAATTTAGAAACATAACGTTCGGTGCTACTTTAGTAAGGGCATGGGGTTTTACAGTTAGTTAGGCTCGCCGATATACCATATGTCGATACCTAAGCTTAATTTTTGGCAATTATTGTTTAAAATAGGATTCCATTTGCCCCACAAAAAGAAATCAAATATTTTTAACTTGAATACCACATGAAATTTTAATCACATTACCATCTGACAAATCAATTATATCAATCAAACTCGAATAATTATTAATCACATCACAAACGCATCCAAACGTAATTTACCATAGAAATCAATTTTTACGGATTTTGACAATTATTAGAATGTCAATCGATTTGAACTTTTTCTCATCAATAAGTCTGCATGCGGAATGAACACATTACAAATAAGATTAATTATTAAAGAGGACTTCAATACTAAGCGTACCAAAATAAAAGTAACAATTAAAATTGACTTCCATCCCCACATGCACACATCAAGCATATAAAGGAATAATTTTAATAAAGGGATGAGATTAGATAATAATTGATGATGTGTGCATGTTTTGTGTTGAAACTACACATCATAACAACTATACCTATAAATCGCACATTTCCAATTAAAATTTGCAATTTTTGAAACCTCTCTAAAAAAACAAAATTTTGAAAATGCATCCCTTTTACAACATGCGCATAATAAAATATCTAATCAATTATTAATCACAAATAGAAAATTTAACTGCAAGGATTGATTTCATTTGCAATATTCCCATTTTTATTTTTTTTTTTGCCATATTTCAAATTTGCATGAATGGACCATGTTGAATTTAAAATTTAATATTTCATACATTATATACATACATAAATATATAAATTGTTTTATATAAGGGGTTGTTACATATTTTTTTGCATATATAAATATTTAGGGAGATATTTTGATTAACAACTTTGTAGAAGCAAATTTCGCATTTTTTTGGGTTCGATATAGGACTTTTGCGTTTACTTAAGGTTATTGACTTTTGGATGAAAGTTTGAATTTGGTGGGCGAAATGTAAGGAAATTTTGATTTCATCCAGCAAAAAATCTTCGAAATATCAAAACGGGTTTTAAATGGAAACAACAGTTTGATAAAAAAAAGTTGAGATTAGACTGCATTTTAATAAACTAAATGATAGTTCCTATATTTTGACGCTCATATTCTGATCATCCAAATCATCATTATAATGTTAGGTTGCTACGCCCCGCATTGAGTATTGCACAGTTTGATGCAAAGTTAATAACAAATAGTTCGACCACTAATGATTTCGATCAAATATTGTTGTCAAGTTCTTCAAATAAACATTTAAAAACCTGTTTCTCCGGGTGGAGGATGGCTTATCAGATAATCAAAATACGTGTGGCTTATTCTTTTAATCTTCTAAGGAAATTTATTGTCCGATCTGTATCAAGTTCACGTCAAATTCAGATCCTTGAAAATAGAATTGTCGTTGCCACTAACTCAATAACGGAAAACCCGGCAAAAAACCATCATGTCGCGAGTGCTAATTCTAGCTGCTGATAATATTTAGAGGTTTGTTCCCTGGCCGTGAGTAAGCTTCGATGGCCTGCGTAGTTTCAAACCGAATTTATTACTAGAGTTATTTATGAATACCACAAGTTTCGACGACAATCTTCAGCAAGGGAAAACACCAATGAACAGTGACAGTCGATGAGACAGACTGATCGGCAAGTCTTATCAAAATAGCTTCCGGTAATATATGTTAATCTAATCGAGTCAACCGAGGTTTAGTTTTTACTAACGAGAAAAATTTGGTTAGACTGCAACGTATTCTGAGGTATAGAGCTCTAGCGGTCGTAAAAGGTAAACTTATCTGCTATGAAAGATAGGCCAGAATCTGCTCAGATTCCAAAAACAGCAGCCACCAACCAGAAAAAATTTGGAGACCATCGCAGAGGGTCCTGAATAAAATTTACAACTAAAGTGAACAGGAAATGCAAATGGACTAGAGACAGATGGCAAAGGAGAGTTTTCTTGAAATATTCAAGAAATATTCTTGAAAAACATCTTGAATTATTGACAATCCATGAACATTGTTTGGATCTTATCGTCATATTGCTATACGGATAAAAACATTGGAGCTACTCTCAAGTTAGAAAACTTTTTACAACATAAAATTTTGGAGTCAAATAACCGGTCACTAAATCCTTAATTAAAACACGATCAGCGAGAGAAGGAAACATATAGGAAAAACTATGCAATGGATTGGGTGAATATTTTAGTTCGACTCCACCAATGTTTTGGCATGGATTTGATCTCGTACGTAGAAGATATCGTAAATTTGTGGAATTTCGTGTAAGCGAAATTTGAGAGGCGACGTGTGAAAAGGATTTCAGTGATGGACTCCGACGAGACAAAATGTTCTTCTAAGACAAAGAATCGCGGTCAATTATAACACATTTTATGGCTGCCAACTTGAATCCTGTTCACAATGCGTAGTTTTTTAATTTGGAAATGACTGCTACCTTTTTGCGTTTTTTTTATAGAACTCAAAAATGTTCAGAATAGAAAAGGCCACTAACCACTACGGAAATTCTTGCGCTGCAGAATACTAGATCTATACCAGCCGAGGGTAAATATGAACGAGAATCTTGAGAAAACTGACCCCTTTTTCAATATAAGGTTTCTTGATGATAAATCTATTTTGAGTTCGAGGACGAGCCAGCCGAACAGCATATTTGATGTGTAATGCAGCTTCCGTTCATTATACAATTATTGCATATCTTAATGCCAAAGTTGTAACCACCACGCCGTTTTCATAAGTCAGCATTGCAGAATAGAGAAGCGATGGATATCGTTAAATAGCTTAACTAAAACATCATGCATGACGGTAATTCGAAATTATATTGCCAGGAGAGGAACACAGATCGAAATTAAGACAGAAAGTTGGTATAACAATTTCCGATGAGGTTTCACTAATGCCAGACGTTTTGCCCTACCCTTTGAAAATAAAGACGATTACAAAACTGGTTTCGATGAAATTAACTGGGAGTTTAACCCACCCTTGGCACCTCACGTGGGTGAATGTTGGGATAGAATGGCTCCATAAACAAGTGTATTGAAATCTCCATGCCTCATCGCGAACCAGATGATGAGAACTTGACGTAATTCTGAATGGAACTACCGACAACCTTATTCCGAAGTTTAATGATGGAACAATATGCTAGTTTGAAATTATAAGGTCTCGTAACGAATGACACACCTAGTTTCGAGAAAATCTGGTTACGCATAAATTTTCCCGATTTAACGAGAACAACGAAATGATTTCAAAACGTTAAAAAACTCGAAGTTGGCGAGTTATAAGAATAGAAAGAACGGAATTCGTAGAATAAGGGTCACACAGTAATTGTGACGTCGGGAGTTGTAAAACAACTATAGCATTTCGAGTTGTAAAACGGTTCTCACTTCGTTGCATAAATAAATTCGATCGATTTTTGAGATTGTCGCGATCAATTTTGGGTGAAAATAATCGGTAGTCACTATATTGTGTCGATGCACGTTGGGAGTGTGTGATGGTTAGCAACTTTTGAATTTGTTATAAATTGGTGGCGAAACAGTTGTAAAATAGTTCTTAAATGTTTGCCCCTAATGAGAGAGTTGTTTTAGCTCAAGCACACAACTAACTATTCCACAATTAATATTGTTGGTTCAGTTTCAATTTTTTCAAACAAAGTTTTACTATTCTGTCTCGAAATAATATCAGTAGAGTGAATAAAACGCATGCCCTCGAATCATAGGGTCTTGGGTTCAATTCTCGGTGTTGACAAGAAAAAATGTCAAAATTAGGTATTGTGTTGTAACTGTGCATCTCTCCTTAAAAAAAAAATCCAAAATACGACAGGTGATCTTTTATTTCGGGAACGAAAAGTAACCATACAACTCCAGATTTTAACGCTGAAAATTAATCAACTCGACCATGACAGCGAGTATGTTTCAACATTTTCCTATTCTTTTAAACGAAACAACGATAGAAACCGAAATTTGAAATATGTATAGAAAATCCCAAAATTTCACTTAAATTATTTTGTGTGTGACACCAACAACAGAGCAACGAAACTCGTGGCTAGAGTAATGGCCGGGACTAATGATAATATGTATTAAACTTAACGGTTCTAAAGTATATCGGAATGATCGTGAGATTAAAAGATCTGGAGGTGTCCGGAAAAGTATTACCTCTAAAATTATTCATAGCAGCTGTTTATCTGATGCCTTACAGTTAACAAATCTTCTTCTGATAATCGCATAGAACTGACCACGAAAGGATTTTCTTTCTTAATTGAAGGATATTTTGATTGACTTTTTAACCATTTTCGATGGAGCAGTCATTTGCAGGGATTTTAACGGTAATTTTCTTGATCCTAAAATTTGTGCAAATTTCGGTTACTTTCTTCAATGATTTTCAATGGATGTTGTGAATACAGAGCCAACATATTACTATGATCCTGGCTCATCCCAGTTAGATTTTATTATTACAAAAAATTATAAAAAAATTAGGTTTTGGAATCAAAATTCCGAGATATTATTGGATCTTTATTTCCTTTGCTGGATATATGAGTGGCCTGATAAAATATCTTGTACTCAAATTTTTTATCATGACTTTAAAAACATTGACCTTCCCGGTCTCTTATTTGAAATGAATATACAACATGATCAGTATTGCTAATTAGATATGAAAAAGAAAATTAAATGGAGACAAGTTCCACTGCTGCGGAGTACTCGAACAAGATTGTACCTAATAGTTTATATTATATTCTGGATCGGATAGGAGAGGAACTATATTTATGCTGACGACTTTCAAACCTATAGCCGAGAACATAAGAAACTTGAACTCATGTGTTATGAAAATTAATTCTGACATTGCTATATGATCTCTGACTGGGCTAAAACAAACGGTTTAAATTTAGCTGCCAAGAAAACTCAGTCTATTGTAATAAGCCGATCGTTAACGGATACTAACAGTATTGATACAATTTATGTTTTGAATCAATAAATGGTTTTTGTAGACAAACATTTAATGGTCACATCTCTATGCTGGTGAGTAAAATTTATTTTATCCTAAGAAGGTTAAAAATCCTTACATATTTCGCATCAGGCTTAAGATATAAATATGGTTTACATAAATATGATCATATAGTACTTCGCAATACAAATCCTATATACTATAGGCAGCACTATTCGGGCATATTACAAATTGCATATCGCATTTACAATTTTTAAACTATGAAAAATACGTGTTTCGAACTACCTTGTGAATAAATTTATTTATACTAACTCACTTCGTACATTGGAACTTCAATTACCGCGGAATAAATATAATACGTCTGGTTCTAGCTTTTCGTCAGAGGTGTCGGCGAGTTGAATTCTTTGCCATTATTTGTAAGACCATCTGTATCTTGTTCGAGCTTCAGGCAAAAGTATTTTGAACATTTCAATTTGGGGGCAAATTGAGATTGCAGTTTATAAGTACATAGTTGTTAGTTTAATTTTTTAAACGAAAAAAATCATGTTGATAAACGAAAAAAATCATGTTGATGTTTGGTGTTGCGCAAATGATACATGGGACACAAATGGGTTAACCCATCTCGTATCTAACTCAATTTAAAGAAAAATAAGATGAACGATATTGAATATTTTTTATATAAAATCTCACATAGGGTAGATGTAATTGTTTGTGTCGAGGCATTTCTTGAGCCCTTTGACGCTTCTTCTATTAGTCTAAGTGATTACAGTTCTTTTCCTCAAACTAGGCGACGTTTCGGTGGTGGTATTATTGTTTTTCCACATAGAAGTTTGAATTTATTTATGCTGGAATCCGAAGAATATCTGTAAAATGAAATTTTGATTATAAAATCGAGCAAGCCCAACTTTCAAATTATGGCTATTTATCGGCAACCGCGTTCGAGTTTGCCGCAATACCTCCAATTCTTGGATTCTATGCTTGAAAAATTCCCCAAAATGTTTTATTGAATCTTTTTAGTTCGAATGATATAGGTATATAATTAATTATAAGGCGCGGATTGCTTCACATGAATTCGAATTTATTAACAATATGTCTTCGATCTACACTAGGCAATCCACATATAATAATCAGACAGTTAGAATCTTGATAGATCATGCGTTTACATCTTACAGACATGATTCTAATGTTTTAATTGATTCTGATCAGTAACCATTAGTTTATTCTGATCAATTGTAACTTGCTACTTGATATTGTTACTCAAGTCATTTCGTATTTTGATTATAACGCAATATTTGCACAAATTAATTCTGCTGAATTTTCTTCTACCGATTTTTATGGAAATTATAAATCATTAATCAGTATAGTTGAAAATAATTAAAAAACGTAGAATTAGTACACGGAAAATTAAATACAAAAAGCCATGATTTAACGCTACCTTGAATAACTTAAATAAAAATAAAAAGAAATTCTATGATCTGTCAAAAAAATTTCCTAATAATACGTACTTCTTAGAGCAGGTTTAAACTATGTAGCTATATAACAATAAATTTGTAGAGTCGCGCCTATATGTCCAAAATAATTTTGTGGTGCTATGGCAGAGACGGTGTTGGAGGTTGAACATCAAATATACCAATTTCTCTTGCGAGTAATTGCATATCGGATTTTTCTGTTGGTTCGTTTGGCATTATTAAAATCAGTTGGAAAACGTTAGTCAATCAGTGAGTGTTGTCATAGCTATTGTATGAAGTTATAGTAAATAATATAATTTGTATTAAAGAATATTTTGTTCTAACTGGTTTGCACATAGCGCATAATTTAACTAAAATTATTTTATTATTTCGAACATAAAGGTAATATAGATTATTTATTTCTAAACGATAAAATTCTGGAAGTTTAATTATTATATTATTTTAGGATATAAATTCCGTTCGCATCTGTTTTGACCGTATACGTTGCTAATTTTGCTTAGCGGTTAAACCGTAATTTTTTTTTATTACAACGGGGTCGAGTAAGCCAATGTGCATGAAAATAAGTTCCTGCATCTTCTACAGAAGCTGTGCCCCCGATTCAAGGGATAAATAGTGGTCCAGTCGATTTGTGGATAACTACACGCGGTGTGCTAATATTATTGGGGTCACGCTGTTGGCTGCAAGCACCGCTATCTGTGCTGATCTCGACCACAGCCTGTTTTGTGTTTGTGTTTTTTTTATTATTCTAAACCAAAGCTTTTATAAAAAAAAAAAAAGAAAAAAAAAAATATTAATCAAATGTATCAACAAGCTTTTGGTTATTCAGTCTTATAATGCTGATATATGGTGGTCAATTTTGTTATTAAATTAGATTGCAAAGACAAAAAAAAATATGTTCTTATTAGTTAATATTATTTAAAGCAATCATAGACTCTCAATAATTAATATTTAAGTTTCTCAGTGTGTTAAGGGAATGAATTTATGATCCATATTGCGTGATAACTGCGCGAGCAAGATAACATTTTGTTTACAGCTACAATACTGTTCGAGGGAAGCTGTTAGGCCTTTCAGATTTTCTTCAAGCGGTAAGTGATTTTTAATAGATTTGTGTATTGACAATTTTGTTTCTGCAATATGGTATATTTTTGTGCGAAGTTCGTTATAAATTCATTCGTTTAAAACTATTTAGTTACTAAATTTATCTTAATTTCATATTATTTTAACAGTTAAATATTATTTAAAATAATTTCTTTTCAATTTTTAAGAGGTTATGTGGTTGAAAATTTAATGAACACGGGTAGTTAATATGTTTAAATAAAGTCGTTTTTTTCTTATTTAGGGAATGTGATGGCCAATGTGAGTTAGTTTTGCTGTTTGTTGTTTTTTTACAGGTACGTTTGTTATTTTTAGTGGATTTTGTCGTATGTCACTCAACGAACCCCCATAGGCGAGCCGATCCCGGATCAATACGTGCCGCAACGATTGGCAAGACAGAAATTCGCTACAAATTTAGAAAAGAAATCCATTATCAAAGAAAAATTATTATTCAAATGAAGTAAAGAATCATATAACCAATCAAAAGAAATTATGGTCAATTCTAAATGAAATTCTTTATTAAAGGTCACATGATTATCTAAATTCCTCTCAGTTCCAAGTTTAACGACTTTTTCTTTAGCTAGTCAGGATGAAGTTCAATCAATCATCGACAATTTAAATGAAGGATCTGCGAAAGGCTATGACAATCTGTGAAATAAATAAAACTATTCTGGAAGGGAAATTTCTCTGTTATCTCAAAATCGCTAGAATTCGAATTGTGTCAATGTTCAGGTTCTATCTACAAAATAAAGTAATTTTATTTATTTTATTTATTTATTTATTACATAAATTTTGGTACGCCTTATTTTGAGCAGGAGCTCATTCATCATAGAACATACATAACCGACCAACATAAAATAACAGTACAATATGAATTGCTAATAGCCGCTATAATCCCAATTGTCTGAACTGCTTGTTCTTTAAAATCAGCACAGCCTCTAATCTAACAATATCTTATTCCCCAATTCTAGGCCCTTTATTGTTTATATTTTTTATTAATGATATTTCACAGGTGATTAAATCGCAACATTTGGTGTACGCTGATGATTTAGAAATATTTAGGGTTATATATTCAGTAGATGACACCTAGTTACTACAAGCGGATCTAAATTGTGTTTATAAATGATCTGTTGAAAACAAACTACCTCTAAATGTTAACAAGTGCGTCTCTGCAACTTTTTCCAGAAAAGTGAATCAATTTAGGTTTTGCTATAATATTGAAATGTCAACATTAATTAAAGTGGATAGTATTAAGGATTTACATAGGTGTGACACTAGGTTCGAAGCTATGATTTGACTTACATGTTGATGTTATATGCAGAAAATCTTTCAAAATTCTAGGTTTTATTTTCAGACGAGGTAAAGACTTTAAAAATCCATCCACATTCTTACTATTATTTTTCAACCTTGTTCAATCTAACTTAGAATATTTATCACAAGTATGGAATCCCTTCTATTTATTAAGAATATAGCAATAGAATCGAAAGTGTTCAGAGAAGATTAACTTGATTTTTATGCATGAAGTTTGTGCCATCGAATAATTTTATCGCTTATGAAACTCGCTGTAATAAATTAAATTTGGAAGGATCCTATTTGATGAGTGCTTACTTTTTAAAACAGTTAATAGTCATCTCGATACAACTTTACTGACAAAAATTAATTTTTATGCCCCGGCTTATAGGACTTGTCTCGTGCAGTTGTTTCTATCAACGCTTTCTAGAACTAATTTGGGGATGCCTTTAATTATTAATAGATTGGAATCCAACCATATGATGTACTTTGACTTTCAGACTTCGACCTATTCAACATCTCTCTGTCGGTGTTTCGGAAAAGATGTAAATCTGTATTTTTCAGCTATAGTACTCCTACTTAAGATGCTATAGTAAAATTAACACACTTAGGCTTCACAGTTTTCACCCCATTAGTGTTTTGGTTTGTGATTTAGTTTCTGTTAAATATTGTTTAATATAAAAGAAATTGTATAATCATTCTTGTATTATTATTATTATTTTTATGTAATTGGGTTAATCCTGTATGCTGCCCAGTTGTCAATAAAAAATAAATAAATAAATAAAGATTAACAGTTTATTAATGTAATAATAATGTGAACGAATCTTAAGTTCTCATGTGACATTTGTAAAGTGAGCTACTGTAAGAAATGTCATTGACAGTTCAGTGTAGCATCAACCATCATACAACCAACATGCACAAGTCATAATTGAATAAAGAACATTATTATTAACGTTAAACTAGTTGTGTTATACAATTTCTACAGGTTATTAAATGATGTCAGAAGTAAAAGAAGCTAATTAAATAATTAAAAAGTGAATTCAAAAAGAATTTTCAAAGCAAAAGTCAAAAAAGCAACGAACATTGGATTGCAACGTGCTTGTGAGTCATCGGTACCAAATCAAACACATGTTCATCGGGAAATATCATCAATAAAATCGAATCATCGGGCAGCAGAAAGTAATCATCGGACTAATTTGAAGCCTAATCAACGCGTTTTTCGGTCATATTTTTGAAAATTAATGTCATGATCATTTTAAATTAAGCGAAATGACCGACACACGAAAACAATTGCGAGAGCTGGATTGCGCAGACTTGGCGACCGACTGGAAGAATTGGAAACGTGATTTTTTGGTGTACATGATCGCGAACGATAAAAATGGCCAGACGAAGGCAACGAAAATCACAATTTTATTGTGGTTAATTGGAACAAAGTGCGCCAATATTTACAATAATTTGTTTCCAAATGATGGATCCGAACAGTCACTGCTTGCAAATTCCAGCGACATCAACGGCATCAGCAGGCACCGAAACGGTAACAACACAGCGAACATTGGCTGATGTGTTGAAGGCATTTGATAATCATTGTGTGCCACAGAAAAACGTGACTACGAGTATGTCATTCAAATTCAACAATCTGAACCAAAAGGAACGTCAGCCATTCAGCGAATTTTTGACCGAGCTCCGTGCGCAAATTAAACGTTGTGAATTTTATTGTTCGTGCGGATTGTCGTATGAAAACCGAATGTTGCGTGATCGAATCATTACTGGGGTGTTTGACAAGAAGCTTCAGTTAAAGTTGCTCGACGGTTGTGATGAAAAATTGGATCGCGTGGTTGAAATTTGCAAGACATTCGAAGCAGCAAATGTCAACAAATGGATCTTGGCATCAAAACAATCGATTGCAACGGTAGCATTGTCGGAAAACACAGACACCGATTCAATTAATGCGATTAAAATAAACAACAAGAAAAACATCTGTTTCAACTGTGGTGGCGAATGGAACCGAGAGCACAGAAGCAATTGCCCAGCGAAGGATATCACGTGCGAATGCGGAAGAAAGGGACATTTTCGCAAGAAGAGCAAATCCAACGCCAGCGCATCACAACCGAAATCAAATGGGAAACAACGTGTTACAATCTCCATTGGGACGATGTATCATCATCAGGAAATTCAACGAATGAAAAGCGGAAATTGGAAACAATTCTTAGTGGAAAAAATTTTGTTTTTAGAATAAATTCAATCGGATCAAAAAGAAAACGATGAACCAAGGCATACCGAGTAGGAAATAAACTAGTTAAGTTCAAAGTCGATACTGGAGCAGACGTCAATTGTATACGGTATGAAGGAGAATCATTAAAAAATTAAAAATTAAATTAAAACATGAGCAAAATGACTTCCCTGTATTTGACTATAGTAACAATAAAATTAAAGTTTATGGTATTGCCGAGATTAAATTATGGGATTCTTAATTAAACAGAATTCATTGTTGTTGACGACACATTTGAATCGATACTTGGGCTTGAAACCTGCACAGACTTTGGATTGATTGAGCCAATCAATATTGATTCGATTATGTACTCAAATGCAGGAGAAAGGTTTGTAGGTGAAAATATCGATGTTTTCTCTGGTCTTGGAAAGATTCCCGGAAAAATCACCGTACATCTACAAGAAAATGCCAAATCAGTCGTGCATTATAGAAAGCGATTTCCGGATACAAAGGTTAAGAAGCTTAAGCAAAAACTTGATGACATGGCAGAGTCGGGAATCATAATGCCATTGACTGTGGTTGAGAAATCAAGCGGTGATGACACCCTTTGATCGGTATAAATTCATTAGACTTGCGTTTGACTTAGAGACGCATGGCACAGATGTTCGGTGATATATAACGGGTGTTTTTGTGTATTTTGACGATATTGCAATAGAAGCCTGTAACGAAGAGGAACATGCCACTATCTTGAAAATCGTTCTTGAGCGTGCTCGCTCGAACAATGTCAAGTTCAACCCGGGCAAGATTCAATACTGCAAATCAGAGGTCAAATTCATGAGTCTTATTTTGTCGGATGGAAAAATTAGACCGCCCCAAAAACATATTGATGCCATTTTGAATATGAAAAAGCCAACCGACAAACACGCCGTGTCACGCTTATTGGGTCTCTGTAAATACTTGGCAAATTTCATTTCAAATCTGTCAAAGATGACAGCGGAACTGCGTTTATTATCGGGTAAAGAAACTCCGTTTGAATGGAACGAAAAACACGATATTGAACTTGACAATATAAAGAAAATAATCACATCCGACTTGGTGTTAAAACCATTTAATCCGGAAAATCTAATCGTCATTCAAACAGATGCATCAAAATATGGACTTGGCTCGGGTTTGATTCAAGAAGAGCATGCGGTTGCATTTGCGTCTAGAACGCTTAGTAAAGCTGAAAAGAGATGGGCGCAAATTGAAAAAGAACTTTTGGCTATTGGTGTTTGCATTAAACGTTTTCATAACTTTGTCTATGGACGTCGATTTATAGTTGAAAGTGATCATAAGCCACTTGAATCAATAAATTTGCGCGACATTGATGGTGTCACACCAAGATTGCAGCGCATGTTTATGAGGCTTTTGAAGTATCCGGGATTGGACATTGTTTATAAACCGGGTAAACATATGTTGTTGGCTGATTATCTCTCTCGTGCACAATTGGACACAATTGAAGAAGACACAGAATTGAACACAGTCATTCACAGCGTCACATGATCCGTTTGTATGTCGAGGGATAATTATGATTATTATAGACAGATAATAGCGTCGGATGAGGATCTTAAGCGCGTATGTGACTACGTAAGAAATGGTTGGCCCGACTATCGATCTCTGAATGATTTTGCCAGGGTATTTCACAAACTAAAATCCGAACTGCATTTCGAAAATGGGTTGTTATTCCGAAACCACCTACTCGTATCCCAACGAAATTGCAAAATAAAATGGCAAAATGGCTACACGAACCACTCCTGGGAATTGAGAAAACACTTGCCAGGGCCAGAATGTTGTACTTTTGGCCGGAAATGAACACAAAAATCAAAGAAATGATTGCATCATGCAATATTTGTGAAAGTTCAAACGAAACAATCAAAAGAAACCTTTGCTTCAAGAAATAAATCTAAAGTATCCATACCACATCGTGTCAGTTGATCTATTTGTGACGCATATTCAAACTACTTGGTAGTAATTAAAATCAACAATAAGACCTTTTCACACATTATCGATCAATTTGGTTCGATATTCAGTAAAATTGGATATCCGTCGATAATTAAAAGTGATAATGTTCCATTCAACTCGTCTGAATTCGAGAAGTTTTCAAGAGATTTCAACGTCCAATTCAAATACTCGAGCCCGAGATATCCGCAAAGCAATGGGTTGGCCGAAAAGGGTGTAGCAATCGCGAAAAATATTTTGAAGCGTTGCTACGAAGGAAATGAAGTTAACCAATTCCAATACAGAATCATGGAGTAAAACACGACTCCGGTGGCAAGTATGTGTCTCACACCATCAGAGCTATTCTTTGGCAGGTTGATCAAAACAAGATTGCCAGTATCGGAACAATTTCTTGTCAGAAACAACATGAAAGAGGAAGATATTCAGAAAAGAATTCAAAATAAGAAAGAACGGCAAAAATATTACTTTGATCGAAACGTGAGGTCATTATGCCATCGTTGAACTTGGGTGACTTGGTGATATTTAAGAATAATGGAAAAAATGGCATTATGGAAAAATAATTGGAATAGTTGATGAACGTTCATACATTATTGAAGATGCATTTAACAATTATTTTTGACGTAACCGTAGATTTATAGCTAAAACAAAGAATGAAGATTTTAGTGCTAGTGAATTGTTATTCGAAGATAATATTAAATCGGGTAAAATAGTTAATTTGCCAGAAATCCAAATTGTAACACCGACACAAGAAACAGTCAATAACGATGAAAATCAGATGTTGAACACTCCTACTGTAAATGTGAGTGCGGACGAATTAGATCTTTCAGTGAACATCAAAAATAACTCCGCATCGGAATATGATACAGCTGAAGGTGAAAATTCAGAAGCAAGTTCGGGTAGTGATAGTGAGGTAGCTCCTCAACCTGCCATTCAAGCTCCAAATAATCAAGGAGAAGTCAGAACGCGCAGTGGTCGTAGTTCAAGACCGCCGTATTGGTATGGCTGGTGAAAATTGTAATAGTCATATAGGTTTGTCTGGTCCAGATCATGATTGTTAATAATTTAAAATTAGAATTAAAAAGAAAAATGCGTGTAATAATAATGTGAACGAATCTTAAGTTCTCATGTGACAATTGTAAAGTGAGCTTCTGTAAAAAATGTCATTGACAGTTCAGTGTAGCATCAACCATCATACAATCAACATGCATAAGTCATAGTTGAATAAAGAACATTATTATTAACATTAAACTAGTTGTGTTGTATAATTTCTACAGGTTATTACAATTTAATCTTACACTTAGTGGCAATGTTCAATGTTTTGTAGACCATACGGTTATTAGTTTTAGATGTGACAACTATCATCAGCTAAAACAACAAATGGAAGCAGCCATGCGCCTAAAGTCACTGATTGGTTGTTATGTCATTCTCTACAACTAAATGAAAAAAATCAATTCTTTTCATTGCAAACAAATGGGGATATTTTCGATTCAATACACTTTCAAGGCAAACAATTTATCGCCCTGTAGCCTTATTCTGTAAAAAATAAGATAATGTGTAAACGTGAAAACGGGTAAACTTTGTGATTTTTTACTAAAATTACATTAAATTGTTTTTCGATTCTCTTTTCGTTCACTGTTTATCACGTGTAAATATTATCTTGTTTTTTATAGAATAAGGCTACTGAGCAGGTAAACTATTTTGGCTTACGTATTTTACAACATTTATCATGGTCACAATATGTTGATTATATAAAATCTAAAATATCACTTTTATCGGTCTTCTAAAGCAATATAAATTTCAATTATATTCATCCCCATTTCACCTATTTACTTTCAATTTGGGGAGCTTAATTAATATCGAAGATAAACGAAATTTCTGTGTTGCAAATTAAGGCAATAAGAGCGATTCATGGATTGCGCAATCTGTATCCAACTAAGCTGTTATATTTCCCCAAAATATTGCTCTTTAGTAAGCTTGTAGATTATGAGCATATGTGTATGTTTTTGATACACAAAATTATCATAAAACTAATTCATACCAATAATTTTCTTATATTAAACTAGGATGTAACTAATCGTAGAAGTTGATCTGCTTTATGTTATCACCGCAATTTAATATTGCCTTGGACAGTGTATTTTACAGAGGGGTGTTACTGTATGTTGAATCTTATTCCAAAAAAAATATATATTGAAATAAAACAATGGACTGTATTAACTTTTATATTTTATTTTAATACGATTAACAAACAACCACACTCCAGTTAGTACAATAAAAATCTAAATAATTTCGTCGTGTTTTCGACAACTTTACCCAAAAAGTAAAAACAAAAAAAAAACCGTATTTATCTCTCTCTTCTCTCTATACTAATATAGGGTAACACAAAATATAGCGTCGATGTACTTAGTAAACTATATAGCAAACATAAGATAATTTCAATGCGAAGTTTTTTTTTTTTTTAAATTTGTTAAACTTTAACATACTCCCGCATTGAAATTACCTTATTTCAAAAATAAAAAAAATAAGTATGTCAATGGAAGTTACATTTTTAAATTTTAATACAAAAATTACTTTGAATTCATCTTATACTAAATTAAATTGAACATAACTTATAATACTAATAACTATATTATATTAATCCTAATTAAATGTACTTGAGACTTTCATGTATCGTAATACCTAATTAGTTAAAAAATTGATATAACAATAAAATATATACATATATTAAAATGTACACTAAATAAAACTTAACATTTACACTGTGCATTCATTACACACAGAAATTTTAGTAGCAATCAAAACCAATAATTCAAAACAATATAGTTGTGCAGATTACACAAGAAATCTTCAAAGAAACAAAGAACCGAAAGAAAATAATTGATTGAATCTTCACTAGGACAGACAAAATATTTTAAACTGTATTACTTCTGAATTTAAACCAAAAAAAAAAAAAAAATTTAATTAATATGTACATTCATCTGTACTTGTACATTCAGGTATATACAACCTTACCTCATAGGTGGTAAGTAAAATTTTGGTTTATGTTTATAATTATCAGAAATTTTATCCAGTAAGAAAAGAAAAAAAAAAATCCATAATCTTAACTAGCTTCAACTGGTAAAATACACACTTTTGAAATTGATCTTTTGAATTCTGAATTTGCTGTTTTCACGGAAACAACTCGAACTAATCCGTCTTTTCCCAAATGAATATCTGTTATTCTACCCATGTTCCATTTCATTGGAGGGGTACCATCTTCTCGAAGCAAAACAAGTGAACTAATTTTAATGTTATTTATTGAATTTAACCATTTACGACGGTTTTGTAATTCAGACAGATATTCTTTTGACCAACGTGACCAGAATTGCTGAAATAAATATTGCATACGTTGGAATCGTGAAAGTTTGTTTATAGGCAAATGATCAAGTGAAGGATCAGGTAATGAATTAAGAGATTGTCCTATTAAAAAATGTCCGGATGTTAATGGACACATGTCATTAGGATCATTTGACATTGGTGTCAATGGACGTGAGTTCAGGCACGCTTCAACTTGCGTTACTAATGTTAAAAATTCTTCGTTAGTATAAATAGACTGACCCATAACTCGTTTCAAATGATATTTCGCGCTCTTAACAGCCGCCTCCCATAAACCCCCGAAATGTGGTGATCGTGCTGGTATAGTCTGCCATTTTATTCCTTCATTGGAACAATATCTTAGAACTTCAAATTGGTGTAATTCTGACTTAAATAGTTCATGTAATTCTTTCAATTCTGTGCGAGCTCCTATAAAATTAGTGGCGTTATCTGAATAGATAATAGAACACCTACCACGACGAGATACAAATCTACGAAAGGCTGCAAGAAATGATTGAGTTGAAAGATCTCCTACAATCTCCATATGCACTGCCTTTGTAGCAAAACATATAAAAATAGAAACATATACTTTGATTTTACTCTTGGACCGAATTTTATGTATAACATAAAAAGGGCCGCAAAAATCAATTCCGACACAGCAAAAGGGTTTTGAAGGGTTTACTCTATCCTTTGGTAATTGTCCCATAATTTGGTTTATTATTGGAGGTTTTGCGCGAACACAACGAATACATTCGCGAACAATCTTGCGGCAAAGGTTTCTACCTCTAGTAATCCAAAAACGAAGCCTTACATGGTATAATAAAGATTGGGGACCCGCATGAAGTAATTCAAAATGATTATTAGAAACCAAAAGATTTGTAAACAAATGCGTACCGGGTAACAAAATTGGATGTTGGCTATCATACGAAATTTCAGCATTAGCCAACCGACCACCAACACGCACTATCCCATTTGTATCGATAAACGGACTCAACGATTTTATTTTGCTTTTGGTTGATACTAGTTTGTTATTCCGAAGATGTTTAATCTCTTTATTATATTCGATGAACTGAACATTCTTGATTAATCCAATCAATGCTGTTTCAAGTTCGAAACTTTGTATTGGACCGTATATACGAGATTCAGATGATTTTTGCTGACAATTTCTCAAAAAACGGAAACATGTTGCGATTACTCGAAGCAATTTTTTGTAGCTTGAATATTTTTCGAAAACATTCCAATTGGATGCCGTACAAAGTAGTATCATTTCAGATTTTTGAAGTTCTAATTCTTCTATTTCTATTTTAGAATTTGGAGATTTTGGCCACCTTTCCTCGATATCATACAAGAAAGCTGAACCATTCCACCACAATGAGCAATCACGTATTTGCTCAGGCATAAGACCTCTAGAGACAAGATCAGCTGGATTCATTGTAGATGACACATAGTGCCATGTATTAATTTCTGTCAGCTCCTGAATCTGGGAAACTCTATTTGCCACAAACGTTGTGTATTTGGATGGTGGTGATTTAATGCGAAAGAGAGTTATTTCAGAATCAGAATACAAATAGATATCATCAAAATCAATATTAATTATTTTCAATACTTTACTAGTTATTTGAGCAACTAATAAAGCTGCACATAGCTCAAGTCGAGGAATAGTTTGACATTTTAAAGGAGCCACTCGTGATTTTGCGCATAATAATCGCCCATGGAAATTTCCTAATTCATCAACTATACGTATATAAATGGCACATCCGAAGCCTTTTGCAGATGCATCACCAAATGCGTGTAACTGTATACATTTATAAGAAAGAGGTATAATACATCTAGGTATACGTTTAAATTTTCTAATTTTGAAAGTTGTGATTTAAAATTATTCCAAGTTTCTGCCATATTTATTGGAATTATTTCATCCCAAGACAGATTAGATGTAGACCACAGAGATTGCATAAATAATTTAGCAATAAATATCATTGGCGCACATAATCCCAACGGATCAAATAATTGAGCAATCTCCGGGAGAACCGACCGCTTAGTACATTCTTGACTTAAATTATATTTAACAAATGAAATATTGAAAGTATCGTCGATGGTATTCCATCGCATTCCAAGGACCCTTGATAAACCATCTACTACTTCCTGTGAATCTGCCATTAGTTCATTATAGTTCGAAGCAAACTTTTGTAATTCGAAACCGCCGGAATGAAGTAAACTTATTAAATTTGCCTTTAAAGTTTTTGCTTCATCAAGAGTATTAGCACCTGTTAAAACGTCATCCATATAAAAATCACGCTTTAAAACTGTAGATGCTTTAGGATACTTAGATTCCTCATCGATTGCCAATTGCTTTAATGTGCGAGTAGCGAGGAATGGTGCTGTAGCCGTACCATAAGTAATTGTGCACATACGATAACATTTTATTTCGTCTGTTGAAGTGTCTCGCCACCAAATTCGATGTAGATCCCGCTGATTATCGCTAAGCAAGATTTGTCGGTACATTTTTGTAATGTCACCAGTAAATGCTACAGGATATCTCCGAAATCTTAATACTATTGAAAATAGATTTTGTTGAATAGTTGGTCCTATCATGAGACAGTCGTTTAGACTTAGATTTGTTGAAGTTTTCAAAGAAGCATTGAACACTACAACCTTTGTAGTGCTACTGTTTTCATTTATCACTGAATGGTGAGGTAAATAATAAGTTTTACCTTGCTGACTATCAATTTTATTAATATTTTCAACGAATTTCATATGACCAAGGTCTATATATTCAGACATAAATTGTTTATAATTTCCATATAGTTCAGGGTTTTTAATTAATTTTTGTTCAAGATACTTGAATTGACGTAGTGCAATAGAACTTGATTCTCCGAGTTGCCATATGTTTGATTTTATTGGTAATGAGACAATATATCGTCCATTAGAATTACGAAATACATTATCTATGTAATGTTGTTCACACATTTTTTCTTCTATAGAAAACTCATTATCAGATGCAAATTCGTCAAGCTTCCAAAATCTTTCTATTTTGGAATTAAGTTCATCCAAAGCACAAATGTGTGACGATGTTTGGATTAAATTGTTACGAAAACCTGTCAAATTGGAGTAATTTATTTTTCCCGATACTATATATCCGAAAACACTTGATATGAAAGGAGGAAAATCCTTTAAGATTTCTACTTTTTCACCCGTTATTATATCATGATAAACTTCAGCGCCTATGAGTAAATCAATCTTATCTGGATTAAAGAAATAAGGATCTGCTAAATTGATGAAGTGTGGTAGACAAGAAGAATCAAAATTAATTTGTTCAGAAGGTAAATAACCAGTGATCTTGGACAGGACGAAGAAATCAAGATCTGTTGAAAATTCAGATATGCGAGATTTTATCTTTTGATTAACTTTGTGTTGAATGTGAATTTTATTGTGACTTATACCTGTAACTGGTATAGAGACATTTGACCTGCGACATTTTAATATTTGACACATGCGTCCTGTTATAAAATTAGATTGTGAGCCACTATCTAATAATGCTCTACATTTTATTTTATAACCATCCGAAGTAAAAACCCAAACTATAGCCGTTGCTAATAAAACTTGACTTTTGTATTTCAGAGAACTATTTAAACTACTATTATGAACCAGAGATCCTTGGATATGGGAATCCTGATTGGTCGTTGGACATGAATCTTGCATTAACACTGAAGATAACGATGTTGGGTCATTTGAATTAATGGCTATTGGTGGAGATGTATTGTAACTATTTTTAGGATTCGAAGATTTTTGAAAGTTCTTCGAAGAAGAATTATTATCAGATGATCGATTAGTGCTGCTATTTCGTTTTCCAAAGTGAAGAAAAAGAAAGTCACACGCGACACTTTTACAATCAAAAACACGGTGTTTTCCAGAAAAACAGTTGGTACATAAATGATGCTGTTTAACAAATTCGAAACGCTTTTCTGGATTGAAATTTGCATCACCAAATTAAGAACATTTATCCAAATTGTGGCTACCATTACAAAAAATGCAACAGGTTTCATTTGAAACAAATGAACGGAATTGTTTTGAAGGATTATAATTTTGCTTTTTAGATTTAATATTTGATGTTGCTGTCGATGCACCAGACGAAGTTGAACCAACTGATTCGAGAACTCTAACTCTTTTTTTCAAAATATTTATGAACTCTGAAAATTTTAAAATAGTATTTTCCGGAGTATTTTTGATGATTTGGGTGTGTGATCCAAGATCTAACTTCTCACACAAATGATGAATTAGAAATAAATTCCACTCATCAACAGGAACGTTTATATTTTTTAATGCATTAACGTGTTTCAAACTCGTGTCAATGAATAATTTTAACGATTGTGCTGAACCCTCACTGGGTTTCTTAATATCATAAATGCCTTTTATGTGTAACTTTTGTATGGACACCTCGTTATTATATTGATCAAATATGGTTTTCCACGCAACCTCATAATTTTGGCTTGTAACTGGAAGCGCCTCAATTAAATTAAATGATTTACCGTCACGAATACAAGATATTAAGTAATGAAATTTAGTAATCTGATCTATCTTTGAATTGGTACGAATTAAATCGTTAAAAATATCCCGAAATCTAAGCCAACCTAATTCCGAACCATCAAACTTTGGTAAGAGTATTTCTGGCAATTTGATAGCTAGCGAACTATTGACTTTTAAATCTGGTTTATCTTCTTCAATGTTCACAGATGTACTTTTAATTTCCAAATTACTTTTAAATTCTAATTTATTTATTTGATTCAAAATTTTAGATTCAAGATTACCGTATACATCCTCGAATTTTGTACGCTCTTCAAAAACACCAATATCAGTATCCAAACTTTCAATTTCAGATTGTACATCATCAAACTTCGTATATGTAATTCTTAACCTATGAAGCATGGATTGTAATTCACCGATCGAGAAACTTTCATTTGATTCAAATTGATTTTTGAAATAGGTAATTATACTTTTATGGCCACTTCTTTGTTTCTTCAAAAGATTAATATCCATGATGACAACCGATTTTTCGAATTACTGGTATTAAATTACTGAACAAAATTACGTTATATAAATTAACAACTAAAATATATGTATGGTTAAGAACAGACTAAAACTAATATAACTTAAACTAATACCTTATTCTAAATTAATCGATGATTGTCCCGTTATCTCCTGAATAAACGTGTTGAAACTTGTAACCAAATGGACGGTGTTGAGTAATATCTTCCTCGATTATGTTTGTTTTATGGTATACTGCTTATTGTAGCTAAAAATGCTGATTTTTTCCACAATTTATTATACTTTACCCAGCAAATAATTATGGTAATTTTAATAACAATTGGAATTATTCATTGAAATTATCGACGAAATACAATATACTTTAACCGTTATAACGGTATCGAAGAAATGTGCAGTTGGAAGATTTCAATCAGTCGAAGAAACTGCACAGTTACTTTAATTGCTATAATTTACCGAAGTTATGTTTTAATTAATAAATATCCCGGTCGATGGACCAAAAAATTTTGAATCTTTTTCCAACCACACTCCAGTTAGTACAATAAAAATCTAAATAATTTCGTCGTGTTTTCGACAACTTTACTCAAAAAGTAAAAACAAAAAAAAACCGTATTTATCTCTCTCTTCTCTCTATACTAACATAGGGTAACACAAAATATAGCGTCGATATACTTAGTAAGCTATATAGCAAACATAAGATAATTTCAATGTGATTTTTTTTTTTTTTAAATTTGTTAAACTTAAACACTGTAAAATGGTTAAATAAAACTCATCAATAAAACCACTATACTGCAACTATTTAAAAGATAGTTAAAAATTAATTATTTATTGAATACTGAGCAGTACGATATTTTACATGGATTGATTCATGTATAGTACTCCGAAGTGCTTCTCTGTGATCGATCTGTTCATCTTCATCTCCAGATGATGAAAAATCCCTTTTCCAACCCACCCCTATAGGGATTCGGACCCGGTACCTCCCGAACCAGCCGCCGCAGCTTTAACCACTGCACCGTTTAATCGGTATAAAGAAGTTTGTACTCTAATAAAATTGCTTTCGTTTTTATGTACATCTTGTTATGATATTTAAAAAGGTGAATACTCTAAAAGGTTTTTTTCGTTATAATTTGTATTAACTCATTGTAAAGTTTTCCTCGATGAATATTTTGTATATTTTTTGGGAAATAAATAAATATAAATAAAAAAAATTTTTCCAAGAGTTTCAGTCAAGAAGTGGAACGTTTCCAGGTGAAAAGGCTTTGCATGCCAGATTCTGGAAAAAAAAGAGTTTGGTTCGCTTCTGTGTTCTACGTTCTTTTTCTATGATACTATTCCGAAATGGCGCATTAAATCCCAACCAAACTATTTTATTAACTTATAATAATATTAACCACAAAAACCGTACCACACAAATTATTTCCCGCCACCATGCGGATATTGTTACAACAAAATAATTAAGTAGCAAACCCAAAAACTCAATTAAAATCCTATAAATCTATCAAAATAAAAAAAAAGAAGCAAAAAAAATTAAAATTTATAATCTTCTCACCCGTAATGTAAACAATTCAATCAAACAATAACAATAAAATAAAAAATAAAAAATACAACCACCCTTAATTAATTCAAATAAAAAAAAAAAAAATCTAATAATCTCAATTACATAATTAAATTCATTACAAATTTTTTTTTTTTTTCGTTTTAATTTTTCCGATTTTCCAGCAAAATAAAAAAAATTCTACAGTATCCTTACACATAACACCCAATGTACACACAACAGCACACCAAAATATAGAGACGAAGCAATGGAAAATGAGAGGAAAAAAAAATGCTTGCTTCTTGGCTTTTCCTTTGATTGTTTTTAATTTTTATTTTTTTTTTTTTATGAATTTAACAGGAAAATTATCATTATTGTCTAATTTTTTATTTTATTTTTAATTTTGGTCTGTGGAAAATGCAAAAAAAAAAAATACGGATCTCCCTCGATTTTTTTTTCTCCTCGTCTTGTTTATTTTTAACGGTGATAATTTATAAACCCTATGTACTATAGTAAGATTCGCGCGCGATAAATGAGTGTTGTTGTTGTACAGTTGTTATTTTTTTTTCTTGTCTCGGAATGGTGTGAGTTTGTGTTTTTATTGTGTAATTAAGACGAGAGTACATTTTTTTGTTGGTGCTCTCGGGGTTATACGCAAACTAATTTATACGTTTGGGTGGATGTGTACATTTATTTAACGTTATAGCTGTTATCAAGTGCAATATTGCCGGTGGGTAATATTTATGTACAATTGCGTCGGTTTGAGTTTTATCCTTTAATGATTGTTTTTATTTAAAATGCCGATTTGACATGATTTCACCGAAAACAGTTTTTCTCTTATCAAACATGATGCCACATTTGTTTAGCTAGTTCACATGGGGGTTCATTAGATTAGAGTTCATTTAAAAATATTCGACTTATTTTAAATAAAATCTCAACGAATACTGTTATTCTCTAGGCCAACAAGTGGTAACATACCAAAAAAAAAATTGCAGAACGAATAATCCCCCAAAAATCAGCCAATTTATTGTTATTATTATTATTACTAAAATTGGTTGGACCCCATAAAAGTTCCGCACTCAATGCCACAAGGGCCCACGGTGCAAATCAAGGATAAGTTTAGTCCAAGGAAAGGTTCTCATCTTTCCTAAATTAAAAGGTCTACATTTAAATATTTGTGACAAACTATTATAGATTCCAAAACCTGAACAAAACCTATTATTAGAGGTATGAATCATTGAAATCGGAGTACAAATGCAGATTTTCGATTTGAACGTTATATAGCAATCTTGGTTCCCTCCGATTTGGCTCACTAATAAAATACTTCGCCTTACGACAACCAGAAGCAATAAGCCACGGCGTTTTCATTTCCTTCAATTTCACAATGATTCAGTTCCAATAAGACCATAACCCTAAGGGTTTATTCAAAGAAATCAGAAACACTATTTTTGTCAATAACAGCGCGATTTAAAGCTTCAATGACATTATGCGTCGGCGCTATGAAGAATTTGTCACAAATTTCTTGATGGATAAAGCACCGAGAATAAATTGTTGTAGTTAAAGTCAGGCAATAATATCAGTGAATTATATTAATTACCAATTTGTCTATGCCCCACAGTTGCAGCCAAAGAAAGAAAGAAGCTTCTAGACTGAAAGTGTTCAACTGGAGCAAGCACAGAATATACTCCATTGCTAGAACTGGAGTAGAAGACATAGCTCCAGTAATGGCTAAACTAGCAATATTTTGAGGCTCATTAAGTTTGAATAAAGAAGTCTTTAATTTTATCACTTGCCACCAAACAAATTAGGCATAGATTCGATCCAAATGCAATTAATACCAAAATTGGGGCATGCTTCAGTAATCATAACAAATGAAGTACTCTCAAAAGCTACCGCAATATTTAGAAAAGCGAAACAAGGAACTCTTTGTATTGTAATTCTGGGACATTTTAATCCTAGTGGGATGTTCATGTCGATCAGTTTTACAGGACTTGATAACTCTATAAACACGTTGCAAGTTAATGAGTGGGGAGAGAGGCAAATATTGATCTCCAAAAAATCTATTGATAATCCTTTCTAAAGTCTTAGGAAAAGCTGAAGACAGACCAATTAGGCCGAAACGGCCTGGATACCGGTCTCAAAAGTATGGGTTTTCGATTTGTTTAGTTTATGTAGCCTTTCAGCTTAATAACCGGATAGGAATAATAAGTTACATAAAAACATCGATTTGAGAGACTAATTGGAGATTTGCCTTTGTCGTACTTCCGATTATCTCTATGGTCCAAATGTAGAAAATTTGAACATCTTTTCATACCATGTATATCATTTTCAAGTTAAATTCCGGCCAATTAGGAAGCAATTTTCAGCATGAAATTCAGCATGCACGTTTTGAATGGGATTATAAAATGCCTTTTTAGATGAAGTTCTGGAATATGGCCGATTAGAAATAAGCTCGGTTATTTATAAACCAATTGTGATGAAATTCGATCGTCCTACATGCCGAATTTCATTCTAATCCGTTAAGAAATGGCCAAGCTCCTTCTTCCTAATCGGTCTTAATTTGCCCTGAAAATGCTGTTGATTGATAAACTTTTGTATACGGGTTATGAAAATTTTCCAATTCCGATCTAATGGATAATCGAAAATAAGAGATAAGTTAATCCACAATCAGTCCCTTAAATCGAGTACTGTAATATATTTAATGTAATATTCCCGAATCCCGGGATACCGTTTGAAAAACTCTAACCCGTATAATCGGACTTGCCAGCCTTTGGAATAAAAACAAATTTAGTTTTGCTGCAGCACTGTGCTACAATGCCAAATGCAATGCACGTTCGGAAGTGATGAAACTGGTTCTCTCGAATGTGAACAAAACAACGCTGTAATTCAGCAAGGAAAATCCCATCTGGACGCTAAACATCGTGCGTGATCAACCGGTCAGCCTGTAAGCTCCAATTCAGGATTTCAACAGATATGTTGGTGGGCTCGGCAGCAGCAGCATCAGAATTTATAATGTCACAACCGGAGAAATGAATAAAAGGAAGCACCACATAAGCCTATAAGAAGAGTATGGTACAGACGACGAGCATCTTTTATAATACTTTTGTGCCACTAAGAAGTTAGCCCGAACAGCCTGAACATTAGACTTGTTGGCTTTTCCTAAGGGGTATTCTTAAATTTTTCTGTTCAGAACTCCAGAAAGATTTGTTCCGAGACTTCTGGTTTCTCATAAAAGGTCAAGCATTTTTAAAGCAGTCGAAATTGCGATTGTAAGCAAAGCTCTTTGGAATTTAATATATTTGGCAGACTGCAATTCCCTCAGTCAGTTGAGTTGGAAGTAAGCTTGAGTTGAGTTCATGTCGGCATGAATTTTTCTGGATCCTGTTGCTTTGAGGAGTTAGTAGGATGCTAAGTTTGGAGTTGCGTTGAGGATTAAATTTAAGGTCGAGTTTCAGTTAGGGTTGGATTGCCGCTTATTCAGTTATTTAGTTGGGCTGAGTTGATGTTTGAGTTTGAAGTTAGCTAGAGTTGCTCTGAGTTGAGATTATGGACGCATATAGTTCTTTAGATCATGTTGATTTATGGATTAGAGGTTGAGTTGTGGTCGAGTACGTTGTCGAGTTAAGGTCGAGTTGAGATGGGGTCCATTTGGGGTTGAAAAGGGTTTGAGCGGAAGTTGAGTTGGATTTGAGTGAGGGGTTCGATTGCGGATTAATTTAGGGTCGAGTTGAATGTTTAGTGGAAGGTTAGATTGAGTTGAGTTCAATCGTACATGCAATTTTCAAATCGAGTTGATTTCGATATTAAATTTGCAGTTGAGTTTAGAGTTGAATAGAGGGTTAAGTTAATTTGCGTTCAGCTTAAGTGAGAGATTCGGTTGGGGAATTATTAGAGGGTTTACTGGTGAATTGATTTAGGCGTTGAGTTTGGAATTAAGTTAAAGGTTTTAAGGAAGTAAGAGATTAACGGGATTGTTTTGGGTGTTGAGTTACTTGAGATGAATTCAAATATGAACGTAACTTTCCGGACGTAAGTTAGCCGAAAGTTTTCAGCCGAAAGTTATAAAATGTTGGCAATGCAGGTATTGTCTTGGCTATCTCAGCCGAAAGATACCAGACGACATATTTCAGTCGAAACATATTTTAAATAAAATTAACAAAACAACTTAACTAGTATTTTCATGAAGTAATTTTACGGCTGAATAAAGGCTCTGTTTGGTTTGACACTGAGCTCGGGAAAATTCGTTTGAATGAAAATCCCATATAAAATTAAAAAATGTGTATAAATTCAACCTTTAAAGTTTCATTTCTGAAAAGCATTTCGATTAGTGTGCCTAGCCAACAATTACAACATTTATGCCCGGTTTCACAAAATAATAGCAATCTCTAGTTAAATAATATTCCCTCCCTTTCTTCTTTTATTAAATTGCGATTTATTTCATAATACAAATTCAGCGCTTGCTAATTTTATTTCTTTTTTTACATCAACATTTTAACTAGAGAGTTAAATATTTAACTGCCCAATTTCATCGAGCTCAATATTTAGCTGAATGCTAAATACTTCTATGTAAAAAAAAAATATTATCAACTTGCATAGAATTTGTATTATGAAACAAAACGTAATTTTATAAAAGAAGAAAGGGAGAAAATACTATTTAACTAGGGATTGAATATTTTTTTGTGAAACCGGGCATTAGACATGACACTTTAAAGGTTGAATTTATACAAATTTCTTTATTTTATATGGGATTTTCATTCAAACGAATTTTCCCGAGCTCCCCACAAGAAACTTGCCTTGATAATATTTCTAGGGATAACTGTTAGTATGATACATTAATTGAAATACTTTCCAGACATGACACTTTAAAGGTTGAATTTATACAAATTTAAAATATGTTTTGGCTGAAATATGTTCGCTGGTAACTTTCGGCTGATATAGCCAAGACACTATCTGTATTACCGAGATTTTATATCTTGCGGCTGAAAACTTTCGGCTAACTTTAACAAAGTGTTCTGATCACCTCTTGAGGTATCAACTATATTTTATTTTTGATGTTGTATCTTAGCAATTTGTGCAAAAAATAATTTTTTCAAAATCTCAAGATTCTAATCGAACTTCCCGGGAATCGGGATTATAAAAAACTAGCAATCTAGAGTAATTTCGCTCTAGGGTATTTCCAAGAAAGGTCTACTAGACTTAACCCTCCACTCTATTAAATTTGCGCAAAAGTCATTGACTAGCAAATATGGAAAATGAAGCAACATTTTGCGTGATTATTCATGTAGGAGAAATCTACTCCGAATGGACAAACGATCGAGATGGTGTGGCGATAATTACTTTCGGTGATAGGTTTCCCATCTGTTGAGTCATGGTAGTTAGTGGCACATGAAAACATTTCTCACATTTCTATGGAACACCTTCATATACATCGTTATTCCATGCAAAGGCCAATAATATTAACGAACAGTAAATTTATTTGAGCGAAATGATGCGAAAATAGATACTGTTAAAGTTAGCCGAAAGTTGCCAGCCGAAAGTAAAAAGTCGAAAATGCAGAGTGGGTTATTCAAGCCGGAAGTTAAATAAATGGTAATGCAGATTGTCTAATCCCCGCCGAAAGTTTACAGTTGAAAGTAAAAAAGTTGATAATGGCGAAAGTAAATAGGATACATGGATTTAAATAAAAAATTTTATAAATAGTTTTACGTGCAAAACTTTTCCTAGCCTATTCGTAGAAAATATCGGAAAATCAGAAGAATCCACAAAATTCGAATAAAATCAGCCTCTAGAGTGTATGTCTGAAGTTGAATCGTTTTTATATGATTTGTCAATAGCTATCGAATGAAAAAAATTTGTTCAAGTTTCCCGTGGGAAATCTCGGAAAATTCGATTTACCAAAAATCATTAGAAAATTCGTATAAAATCAGCCTCTAGAGTGTTATGTTTGGAGATGGATTGCATTGATGTGATTTGTCAATAGCTATCGGAGGAAAAAAATTCAGTTCAAGTTTTCCTTGGGAAGTCTCGGAAAATTCAATTTTCCAAAAAATGTTAGAAAATTTGTATAAAATTAGCCTCTAGAGTGTTATGTCTGGAGATGGATTGCATTGATGTGATTTGTCAACAGCTATCGCAGGAAAAAAATTCAGTTCAAGTTTCCCGTGGGACTTTTCACTTTCGGCTGGAATCTTTCGGCTAACTTTAACAGGGTCGAAAATAGTGTGATATTTGTCCAGTTGTCCAGGAACAGCGATTGCGAACCAAGTGACGGCTGTTTCACGACGAAATATTTTTTTTTTTTAAACCCATGAAATCGATAGGAAACAATTCTTGAACGAATCGAATTAGGGTGCTGAGAGCTGGATTTAATTACAATACATGATATAATTATGATTTAATACAATTTAGGTACCAATTTATTTTAATTTGCAGTAGTCATTGTGATATCTGATTTCGATAGGAAAACGTAGAACTTCGGCTGATATGACGGTAACTGGTACGATTTGCTAATCTTGATAATTTCATTAGATACTTAATGCTATTTAGAAATGGAGGTACTTCGACTGAAATCGAAAGGCTTCCATCTGGGTAGGAAGGACTTATTTATTGCAGTATACCTGTCGAGTCGAAACCTTTGTGATAATTATATTAGTAGCATGGCGACACAAAATCCTAGTTGTGGTATAGGATTTTCTCAAGCGGCACAATTAAGATCTCTCGAAGTGTTTGCCAATAGATATATAGAAGCTGTGGAAGCGATTTATTCCAACCCAGTTTTAGTTGTCATAATAACTCCATATGGGACTTCTTTAACTGGATTAGCAAATTTTTCAAAACCACTACTGGCGCATCTAGTTTGGGCGATTTGTGCAAATGTAGCACTCTTGGAGATCATTCAATTTGCTTTAACATGAAGAAAGCAACTGAACTTGTTCGTCGATGTATGCCAACGTATTTCGTATTACTCCGTGAATTCAGAGCAGCAAATAGTTAGGTTATAAAGGAATCCAAAGTGTTCTTCCAATGACTGGTTGTCTAAAATAATCAATTTGGTGGTGAGCAAATAGAAAAATAGTAACGAAATTTTCTTAAATGTGGCAGTGGCAGGCGATGATGCTCCGATATTGATGTTGTTAATTGTCTCTCTGCAACGCACAGTAGCCGGCGGCTCAGTTTCCGAATGTTTGGAATCTTGCGGCGTCAATTTAAATGTTGGTTTTAATGGATTAAGTGAAGTTGGCGAGGATTCTGCTTAGTTTACTGTAGGAAGAAAACCATGATATATACGATCAGCTCACTCTAATGCTTGCCTGGCCAACTGGGCGATTCTAGTAAAGGCAAATGTGATCGAAAATGATCGTGCAAACACAACAACTTGTTGAAATTAGGTCGATCAATTGGTTATTATTTGAATGTGAATGGTACTGTTCACAAATAAAATTTGGTTTATCAAATCTAACCTTGAAAATCTTTTGGCAACCTATATTGGGGGCCAATTTATTGTAAAGGAACTCGGTTTTTCCTTAACCGATTATGATGAAAATCGACATGTAGTAATGAAATATGTGCTTCTAAAATGTTATTTAGAAGGAGTTCTGAAATGGGGAGGAACTCGGTTATTTTAAACAGTTTATTATGAGATTCGACATATACGATGGACACTTTCCTAACATTTGTAATGATTTCGCAAAAAGTTTTTTAGACAAAATTCAATACAAATTCGTTGCACATCAAAATGTTGTTTATGTTAAAATGTATTGTCCAGAAATAGCTCTTTCTATCTGGTCAAACAGTTAATAAGCCCATTCGACAAAAAAAACGTCCAACGCAACAACGCACCATCCCACATCGCAATTATTATTCGCAATAGTTTTTCGCTAAAAATCACACAAAAACCCGTTCCACAAGCACCATATTACTAGATACGGCACTATGTGATGTTTTTTCTGTTCCCTCGATTGAATAAACCTTTTTGTGGATGCCGTTTTGAGTCCATAGAAGTCGAGAATACAAACATTTTCGATGACTGAAAAATCATTAAAATAAGTGATTATTACTGTAGAAGATCAGCTAAAAAACACAGGCCAAAACGCCAGCCCATTGAGTCAGCCGAGAAAATCAACTCAATAACATAGTAAAAAAAAAATTGTCATAGGAAGTCTGCCCGAAAAGTTAAACCAAAACGCCAAAAAGTTAACCCAGAATGTCAGCTTAAATATTCAGCCAAATTTAAGGGATTGTCGTATTGTGCTGAGGGTTTGTCGCTTTCATTATTATCTTCATTCCGCGTATAGATACTTCCAAGTTTTCTTCGTTCCGATAGTTATGATACAACCTAAAAAAAGTTTTTGTTTTTACACGGGTCACCAATTTGTTAAGGTTAAGAAAAATGATAGTCACGCTAACAGGAAAAATGGACCGACAAACTAACGTTAACACGAAAAAATCCTCATAATATAACAAAAAAAAAAAAAATCAATAAATAAAAAGCAATGAAAAGAAATATCGAAGTCCATTGACTTTGAAGCACCATGGAACAAAACTCAATCCAAATCCTAATAAATAAATTTATATGCGACAACAACACACAAGCGCGCATATACAGCAAAATTATATACAAAAAACATAAATAAATACTTGTTACGATAACTATATTGGAAAATCGCTTTTTTTTCTGTTTTTCCAATTTTCTTTTATCTGCAATCGTAAATTGGACTTTGTTGAAATATTTTCAGTTTTATCGAAGCTTTTATAGTTTTTGTTCATGTATATATGTATGTACATACGTATGTACTTATATTGAATTCAATTTAAAAATCTCAAATTGGAAATTGGAAAATGTTAAGCTAAAGCTGTGTTGTGTTCAATGTTGGCTGCGTTTACTATACCATTTATGTTGTTTTTGTCTTTTGTTTATTGATACTTTGTGTGCTTTATTGGTTATGGTTTATTGGATAAAAATGTTTAAATTGCACTGATGCGCTAGCCACCGTTATGTGAATAAGCGCAAATGGTGCCATTAACCTACAACATTAATGACATTACGATGCTTTATTTGTAGAAGGATTAATCCAACCCATACTTTCATTTCCATATTGTGATTTATAAAGCCTGATTCTATTTTTGGTTGTAAGGCAATTTTTTTTGTTATCGCAAATATTTACTTTGTATTACGGCGCGTTGTTGTTGTTACAGCATCAGTGGTATAGGTTGAATATCCCGTGTTATCTATTTTCATTCAATCTTTTGTCAAATAAAAAAGTTGTTTGGGTGTATTCGTGGAGCACCATAAGAAAAGCCAAGATTTTCTTTTTTTTCCTTTCTTTCGCCATATCAAAATATTCTTATCATTTTTTTTTACAATATTTAGCAACATAAAAAAGTAAAAGTTATAATTTTTCCATGACTTGATTCTCTCTCGATGACATGATTCATTATTTTTTTTTTTTTTAGTATTTCTTTCCAATAAAAGAATGGCAAAAAAAAATTCGCGAAGGGGAAACGAGTGTATCATGACGCTTATAAGAAAAATAATTTTCAATAAGATCAATATGATTATTTCAAATAAATAAAATACTTTTAATATCATGGAAATTTGGTGATAAGAATTTTTTTTTTTTTTTTGTGTAAGTTTTGTGTGCTCGAGAGGAAAAGTTTATATTTCTAAGGTACAAGACAATCAGGATCATTATCATAAGTTTTATTTTATAATACCAGGGTTTTGCCATACATACGTGAATTACAACAGAAAAAAGGATGTGGATTTTTGTCGGCATTTTTAGGTGTTTGTGTTTATGTATTTTCGTTAACATTATGGTTGTGACAGTAGATATGAAAAAGATTAGGAAATTACCTTCTATGTATGGTAAGAACCATTAGGGAATTTTCTGTTAATAGTGTAGGAGAGGTAGGTTTATTGAATAGAATACATTCAAATTAATGATCAAATTCTAGGAAAAATGGACTTCGATATTTTAACTTTAAAGACATAGAATATTTAAAAATACACTAGGTACATGTGATCTTAAAGATAAAAAATAATGCAATCTTCTTCTTTACTTACGTTGTATGATACTTCCATAAAAATAATACGCGAATAATGGAAAATAGTTTATGGAAGAATTTAGCAAATGGATCGTAAACTTAATTTTTTACGTTAACAAGCACTGCTTTGGGAAGGATCGGGCACAAGAAGTACGTATTTTGCATTTTCTTGGGGCTTTGGGGACGAAATGCCTTAAATTACCTTAAGACATTTTTTAGGCTAACGAGTTTTTTTTAAAGATATTTTGGCTTGTGAACCACATTTATTATGAATATTTCTCTGGTTACTGTAAAAACACAAAGCCTTCAAATCCTCGAGTTTATATAAATTCTGGAATAGAGCAGACGTCTTGGGTTTAAAAAAATAATACATAAATTAACCATGAAATTAGCAATTTATACAAAAAAAAAAATATTTAAACAGGTATTCAAATATTTTTGATTCGATAATTTCTTCCAGTGCTTATTACACTATTACACTGTGTAATTTACACAGTTTTTTACACGTAAAAAAATTATTTACATAAGGCCAATTTATACTTTATGTTTGTATAAAACGCGAAAAACCAAAATTTAATATTTTAACAAAGCCATCAAATGTATTTTCTGTACTATCGCCATCACACACGATTCACGAGTTATTTCTTTGATTTTGACGGTGTAAATTTATTTTTCAGTTTATTGACATAAAATATTATTATGACAAATGCTGAACAAATGTTCGTCAAAGAGGATAATTTTCTATCCTCTTCAAAAATTTAATTTAATATAATTTTTATTTTTTGTTTTATTTATGTAGTGTAAAATAATAATAATTAAAGTGAAATTTAGCGAAATAATAATTTAAGTGTTAGTAAAATAATAATTAAAGTGTAATTTTGGAATGGAAAATGCAATCCATCGGGATGCATTTATCAGGCAATGTTTTATACTTATAGATAAAGAAATGAAAATTATTAATTTCTTGTTTAAGTGCATGATTTTAACTTTAGTGTGATTGTACATGGAATTCAATTTCATTTTCAATTACTAAATCTAATAATTAGATAGTATTAAAATAGATTTTAACTTAAATAGACATATGTCGTAGTTAATTTCATATTTGATTTTATTTTTACCCATACTTGAATGTGTTCTTGGATTTTATTTTATGTACAATCGACACAAATATATGCTTGAAACATGATACATAGCAAAACCAAAAAATGTTTATACAGGCCGTCTCGTTCGCTCTTTGCACAGATACAATCAAAGAAATGTACTATATATTATTGGTTTTTGTCATATAATATTCAAACAAAACAAAAACAGAAAGACATTTGTTTTGGTTTTGGTATAGTCGTCACAAATATTTTCCTGTATCCACATATGTAGATTAGGGATGTTTATATGTTCGCTATTGGGATATTATCCGCGATAGACAGAGAGGAGAGGTAGTTTATTCCCGTGACTCATTTTCGTCTTTCTTTGCGCACGTGTAGGCGGGAGGACATATTTTTATATAAAGTTTGGGGGTTTTTTGATTGGTTTTTTGAATAAATCAAGAATAATCGTATTTTTTTTAACAAACCGTATTTACAATTGATAATGATAGTTTATCGAGACCCTTTTTATGCTTTATATTTTTTTTATGGTAAAAATATTTGTGAAATAATTCCTTCTAGTATATAATGTCTAAGATAAATGGAAAAAAGTATAGACAAAACTATGAGTACATAACCTGAAACTATTAAATTATTAAATGTTTTTGGTCATTTGAACATACTCGTATGTACGTACCAATTATTGTAATTTTTGTTTTTTTACGTTATGTACTCAAATTTTGCCATCTATTTATGTTTGGCTTCAAATTATTGGTATCCACGTACCTATTCAAATATTATATCGATATGCAACGTTAAATTTAAATGAAAAAATATGTTAAATAAAAATTTAGTTCACAAATTATTGTTTATAAACAGGAAATGAAATAAAATTATAAATTAAAATTAAATCTCTGGTTCATTTATTGTCTTATGGTTTTACTGTTCTATATGTTTTCTTATCAGAAGTACAATTGATTTAAAACCGAACACTACTAAATTTTTGAATTAAATAATTAAAATTCAAACGTTCTCTGCATTTAATAAAAAAATTGTACTCACAAATTCCGAAACTTGTTATGCAATGTAATCAAACAGTCTGCTCTAGATAGAATATTAAAACATCCATCTTTTCGCGAATTAATTCCAAAAGTATTGCAGTATATATCTAAAATAAAAATTGAAATGTTTAATTTTAACATAAAATCGAAAAACAATTAATGGCAAGAATAAAAGAAAATTCATTTATTTTCCATTTATTTAGAAAATTATTAGAAATATCGCGGAACTCCATGTAAATATCAGCATTTTTGCCTACACGTGACGTGAAATTGCGAAAAAAAAGGATAGCAACAGCATGCGCATTGTTACACCTTTGTTTCCTCCACAATGAAACATGTTAAGTTTCCTACTACGCACATGGAAGATTGTGAAAAATATTTACCCTTCAATATGTGTTGGTGGTTTAGTATATAAGATTCTGTTATTTGTATGTTGGTGTTGTTTTCTCTCTTTGTGTTTTTGTTTTCATGAAACAACTATGGTGTACAACAACCACAATGAAATTTTAGTGTATTTGACTCAAATAGGATTCTTACACTTCGTATAATCGAATAAGTTTGAGTCGAATTGGAAACCGCCTCATATAATCCATATAAAATAGTTATTTAGTTATGATTAATTTTTTTAATTAACTGAACTATGTAAATAAAATACTAATTTGGAAATGTTGATTTGAGTTGAGTTGAGATTTGGTCTACAACACATAATGACGTATTCATTTATGTGTGCCAAATTTCGATTAAATGAATGTGAACAACGTGGAATTATGTAAAAACATTTCGAAAGGCTAAATGTATTGAATTTAATTATAACCCTAATGGAATTTATTGAAGTTTAGGTTGCATTTTTCACACATTAACGTCAAGATTAATTATATAGTACACCGATAAAATTTGTGGGAGGATAATGTTTCAATTTCCTTTCAGTGATTTATTATTTTACTTACATTGCATGCTTGATTTGGCAGGGTAATATGTCCGTAAACGGAGGTGAATTTTTATGGATATATTTATATTTATTTATAGATAAAGAAATCAAACTCTTGATTTCTTGATTAATTGCAAGGTTTTATTTTTGTGCGGTTGTACATAGAATTTTAGTTAACTTAATATCTGCATTTATTTTTACGCTAACTTGAATGTGTTCTTGTGTTTTATTTTATGTACAATCGACACGAATGTATTACTGAAGCATGATTCATAGCAAACACAACAAAACAGAGAGACATTTTTGTTGGTTTTAATATAGTTGTCACAAATATTTTCCGGTATCTTAATAAATTGAACAAGATTATTTGTATGTTCGCTGTAGGGGTATTATTTGTGTGTGTATATTATAGTATATTATATTATAATGAAACATGATATTTCACCTGCTACGCACATGGTAGATGGTAGAAATTTTTACCTTCAATTTGGGTTGGTGGTTTAGTATATAAGATTCTGTTATTTTTATTTTGGCGTGGTTTTCTCTGTTTGTGTTTTTTGTATTCTTGAGACAACCATGGTTTTCTTGATAAAACATGAACTATACAAACGCAACGAAAATTTTAGTGGATTCGACTGAAATAGGATTCTTATACTTTGTATAATAGAGTATATTTGATTCGTATCGGAAACCGCGATATATAATACATAAAAAATAGTATATTTAGATATGTTTTATTTTTTACAGGGTATTATAAACTACATTAAATTATATTTAATCAATGTTTATTAATATTATAAGTTTATAGATTAACTATATTATATAAATGAATACTAATATGGAAATATTAATTTTGAGTTGAGTTGAGATTTGGTTTGCAACACATAATGATGTATTTATTTATGCATGCCAAATTTTGATTAATCAAATATGAAAAACGTGGAATTATGTAAAGGCAAATCGTGATGCTAAATGTATTGAACTTAGTTAATTAAGTCAAGGGATTTATTGAAGTTTAGGTATTAGTAAAATTAAATGATTAATTTTGAGTTGAGTTGAGATTTGGTTTGCAACACATAATGATGTATTTATTTATGCATGCCAAATTTTGATTAATCAAATGTGAAAAACGTGGAATTATGTAAAGGCAAATCGTGATGCTAAATGTATTGAACTTAGTTAATTAAGTCAAGGGATTTATTGAAGTTTAGGTATTAGTAAAATTAAATGATTAATAATAATAATAATTTTTGATGTCCTGATTTAGATTTAAAGAATCCTGAGTTCTGGCATTGGATTCCAGAGCAACGAGCATCTAATCATATAGTTAAAATGTGCTATCTTGTGCTAACCTGCTTATCATTTATCATTTATTGTTCTAAAATTTTATTATCTATTAATCGCTAAGGAGACTGCAAATGGAATCCCAACTTATAATCATATCCTATCCATCGGTTTGGGGATGTGTAAATGGGTGTACGATGTGTGCTCGGGAATACTAAAGATCCTGTTATAATAATTATTCATTTAAGTAATAAAATTTGGTATTATGGTCGCCTGGGAATTTTTATATTAATTTTATTTGTCGATTCTTGATATACATACTTATAGTACCTAATTGAATTATTCATAAGTCTAGGTGTTGTGGTGCTGTAACATTATCATTTATATCATTTTATATAAATTTTATAAAATAATTGAATCAATAATTATGTATTTTCTTTTCTGGATCGGTAGGAAATTGATGATTAGTTTTAAGTTAAATTTTATGTTTAAATGGTTTAATGTTTATGTTAATTCTTGTTACAGTAAGTAATAATTATTTAATTGGACATAGAAGGACAATGAATAAGGAAATAAGTAACTGTTATTTTAAATTTTTCTTAAATATTTTATCAGGTAAATTAATGAAATGCGGACAAGGATGAAATTACAACTTTAATAATCATTTTTTTAAGCCCTGTTGTAAATATAGGGAGTCCTGAGTATCCGGACCTGGATTCCAGAGAAATGATCACCTAATAAAGTAGTTAGATTGTGCTGTCTTGTGCTAATCTATTTATTATATATAGTACTAATAATTTACTAACTATCGATCGCATTGGTGTCTGTAACAGGGTCGAGTATGTCCCAACTAATAATCCCATCTTATATTTCGGTTTTGTTATGTGTATACGGGTGTATGGTGTAAGCCCGGGAGTCCGGGAGATCCTGCTATAATGCCTGGCCATACACTCATATTCAATCAATCAATAAAATATTATTATGACAAATGAATTGTGATACTTGACCTTTTAACATTGAAATATTTTTACGCGTTAAGGTATGGGGTGCATGGTACATCTCGCATTTTCAGAAGCAGTATTTTACTGTAGTCAATTCGTTATTCATTCAAAGCCAATTGTGCCAGTTACATTCAAATAAAATAGGTAGCATGAAAAGAATAGTTTAATACATTGAAATCAAATCTTAGTTCCCAACAATAATGGTGGCATGAATTTAGCTTGTTTCATTGCAAAAAGCATCTTATCCAGGAAATTTTCATCGTTCAAACTAAATTTGGTGTAATTTGTTAAAGTTATTTCTCAATCAAGGAATATTCCGATGTTGTGCCAAAATTCTGGAAGTTTACTATTTGGGGTACCCATCACGTTGATATCTCACTAAAAAAATAGGTCTTACACATCTCACATTCTAGATAATGCCCATTCGGATAATGCCAATGTTTTAGTAAGGCGAAAGATTAATGTCTACATATGAGTAGATATTTTTTATTTGGAGCTTTCATTATTTTTTTGGCATTATTATTCGTAATTGATAAAAAAATTAAGCGTATTTAGTGCAAATAAACTTTTATTTATATAATGAAGGCGTATAAACAAATAATTCCAGAATAACACTACAAGTGAGACTATTCTACATTTTGGAGTATCTCAAAAGTAGACCTCAACGTGCTCGTTACAATTTACTAATATTGCGGCCAACTCAGAATTATCGCTGCGATTTTACATGAATATTTTATTTTATTTTTATTAATTCCAAAGTTAGACAGTGAGCAGAGTAAATCGAACACACGCTGTCATTGATTAGTTATATTTATTAGCACCATTAAAATTACATAATAAGGATATACACCATAAATCTACCATCTATAGTATTAATTATAAGGATTAAGTTAAATCAAGTTATTTAACGATAACCATTTTTAACTTATTACTGGAAAATCTGAAAAGACCACAATTATAAAAATACTTATTATGAATGAGTTGTATTTGACCTGTAATCAAAATATGGGGTTTGAACTAGAGACAGCTGGAAAAAAAAAATTTCATCTCTATAACTCTATACGTATAGTGAGCTTCACGCATACACATTGTTCACCAATCTGTAGAGAAACAACTCATCGAGCAATATTCTCCTGGCTTCAAAGCGCCTATATTGATTGATTGATTGATTGCGATGTACGATCAAGCATTAAGCAAGTCTCCCGTATTATAAATGCGAATACCACACCACTATATATACCCATGTCACGACACTCTTCATGAAGCCAAACCCCCGTAAAGAAAGGCTTCACATCGATAACCACATAAGTCTAATAGTATGATATCCGCCCCTGGCCAGGCCGCCGTCGTACACCTTTTTACATATAACAAGATCGAGGGATGGGAAAGGAATGTTAGCAACAAAGACTCAACCCGGTTCCAGACACCTAAGTAGTTGATAGTTAGTAAATTTGTTAGTAATAATATTTTTTAGTAATTTAGCACAAGACAATACAATTTTAAAGTTCTTCTACTGCTCCAACCTGTAAGTGAAGACACACAATGACAACACAAATTTACTGGTGCCGCAAACTCTTTTTTCTGAAAAGCGGTAAACAACTATTATTATTCTCTCCGACATTTGTTCCATCGGCGGTTGTGAGGGGGGTGAGATTTCGTTCCATCATCATGTTCCCATGCGGTCACCCAAATTTGTACTAACTGTAGGTAGTATTGCTTGACGTTGTTGTTGAAATCGTTGCGTCTCTGCTGTCTCTTCTACTCGCCCCCCTTCCTGGCTTCAAAGCGCCTATAAATTAAATATTTAAATTTTATCAACATATTTAATGCGACTGCTGACCGGAATATATTTGTACATAATAAAGATGGCAAATTTTCGCGGAACTTTCTCAATTTGAGGGATCACGAACTTCATTTGCATGACGAAAAATAAACCCAACACTTTAAGCGGTTTAGTAACAGGTCATTGATATGAATGTCAAATTTTAGCATCGACTCAAAAATTATGTTTAAATCAGTGATCTCATTAACCCTCTATACTCATTAACCCTCTATTTGGTCTGTCTAGTACGATTGTTGTTGTAATTTTTGTTTGTTTGGTGAAAGCAATACAACTAATGATGTTACTATAAGTGTGGTGTTCGGTCGCTAAATGCAGCGCATAGCTCGATTTGAAGTTAGTATTGCTGTTGTAGTTGCTCAATTCTTTTATGTATTCATTAAATCATATTGTGAATGTTCATCCAGTTTGCCCAAAATAATATTTTTGACAATCATTGCAAGATAGTCTATATACACCGCTGTCAATGATGTTCTGTTTCTTTGGATTTAGTTTTTCCTGCAATTTATTACAAGTTTTAAATGCTGTATTGTATCCAAATTTGTGAAGAATTGTTTGTAATAGACTAGTGTTGTGGTTATATTGGACACATATGTATTTCCCGTTTTTTGCGTCATTTCTGTGCAATATAGAAATATTATGCTGGTACAGTCTACTACGATATTTGTTGTTGAGATTGTTTATTGTACGTTCATCAACACCATTTCTGATGGCTATATAAACAATGGTGGAGTTGGAATGGTGTTCAACCTGTTTACCGTATGATGATAAGCAGCGATTTTATGTTGCGGTGGGTGGTATGAAGTGTTATGTATTATGTGATCCATTTGTGTGGGCTTCCTATATATGCTAAACTGATGTGCCCGATCTATGTTTTTAATTGTTAGGGCCGAGAAATTTAATAGATTTGTTGACCTCTAGCAAGAATGAAATTAAAAAACATTTGTTAAATGTGGAGAATGCAATCCTATAAACGGAACCGACCCACTAGGATGATATACGCGCCTTATTCATAAACTCCGTACATAAAAAACTAGAAAAACCCACAGCCAACATCGGAATAAAGTTGACATAAAAGCTATAAACACGTTAAGGTACAAATTATCAGCTAATAACGCGATTGTAACAAAAGCGGATGAAGGAAGCACTGTGGTTATCATACACAAATCTGAGTCCAACAGGAAAATAGACCCATACATAGAGGAAAATAACATCGTAAGAATGCCAAATGATCCAACTAAGATATTCTTAAAGAACATCAACCAATTCATCAATAGGTCTACACATTTACTATATAATTATTAGATACGTCACACGAAAATTTACAAAACCAATACACTATTATGACCTTTGAAAAACTACACAACATCTCCAACATTTAAAATTACAAAATATCTCAATAGTTGGCTCAATGAGAACATAAAATTGGATGATAACAGATCGGTCAAAAAATAACATTGAATTAGTTGACAAAATCATCAAAGTTCACATACCAAATGGTATAGGTTCACATACCAAAGTTAGCAACGTTTGACGTGACCAACATGTACACCAATATTCCTGTTAGCAAAACTTTAAATATCATTGAACAATTGTTGTTAGATAGCCAAATTGAAACAACAGTAGTCAATGAAGTCATTGTTTTACTAGATATGGTCACAAAAATGAACTATTTTCAACATGATAACGGTTTTAATACACAAAACAAAGGTTTGCCCATGAAAAGCCCTTTGTTTGGAACCTTGGCAAATATATATTTAAACAATTTTGAAAAACACACATCCATAGTAACTCTAATCAATTCAAAAACCAAAAAATTTATTGGCATCGATATGTTGACGAAATCTTGCTACTATTTCAAGGAACACTTCCTTCCATTCCACAACCACATAAATAATATTCATCAGAACATCAAGTTCACCTTGCAATTAGAGGTGAACAAATCTATTAATTCTCTTGACCTAACAATTAAAAACATAGATCGGTCGCATCAGTTTAGCATATATAGGAAGCCCACACAAACGGATCACACAATACATAACACTTCATACCAAACACCGCAACATAAAATCGCTGCTTATCATCATACGGTAAACAGGTTGAACACCATTCCGATGAATGAATATGATTACTCCAATGAACTGAACACCATTGTTTATATAGCCATCAGAAATTGTTTTGATGAACGTAACAATAAACAATCTAAACCACAAATATCGCAGTAGACTGAAGCAAAGAACGAGAAATACATACATATGTGTCGAATATAATCACAACGCTAGTAAAATATTAAGAACAATTTTTCACAAATTTGGATACAATACAGCATTTAAAACTTGTAATAAATTACAGGAAAAACTAAATCCAAAGAAACAGAACATTATTGACAGCGGTGTACATAGACTATCTTGCAATGATTGTCACAAATATTATTTTGGGCAAACTTAGGTTTGCCAAACTAAAAATGTCCCGTATTAGTGATTAGCATTTTTGAGATGGGGATACCATTAGCCTAATTTAGAAAACATTTCATGAAAATCGTATTCTTCCAAGTTGCCGAAATTTGGTAATGGGCTGAGAAGTTTCATTCATTTTTATATTAAGATACAAATATTCATCTGGTTTGCCAAAATTTAAAATGTCTCGAATTAGTTTAATTTAGAAAATTTTTAACATAGAAAAAATGTCTCGTATTAGTTGAACCTTTGCTTAACCCCACTTCACCTATCGCAGTCTCAAATGCTGTTAATATTAAAATTTTTAATAAAAACTGCAAAATAAATTCATTTGTGAATTTTATTCCAAATAGTTCCTACTATGTGAGTTATTGCTATTGAAACGATTTCTGGGAAGTATATGATGGCCTAAATGAAATAGTCGTCCGAAAGAGATCATCTAATCTTTGTAAGGCAATTCCATAAATGCTTGTTTATGAAACTTATAAAAATTGGTTAATTTTTTTATAGAATTACCTATCGACTTGTAAGAAAAATTAGACATAGACAACTTATTTAGACTATATTCAACCACATTTCCATACGCTGAAATAAGACCATTTGTTGTTGACCTAGTATGTTTGTAATTTTCATACGATATATTGAAATTTTGAGGTTTACTGCATTGAAGATTGGCCAATTCACAGAAATGTTCCAAGGGTTCGACGTATAAAATAAATTAGATGTAGACGTACTCTTTAGATTACATTTAGCCACATTTTAATACGATGCAATAGATTCACCGTATTGAAGATTGGCCAATTCACAAAAATGTTCGGCATCCTTTCTAGACTACATACAGCCATATTTTATACGATAAGGCAAGTTTTGGTAGTTACACAAATACCATTGTCTGTACCTGCTTCTAGAAATGCCTCTAGATATACCTGCCAAAATAACTGCCAGCAAAGAGCAATGAATACATTTTATTTTAATGAGCTTTAAAATAAAAAGCAAAAAGCCAGTTATCTCCTAGGCAAAATATTCCATTTTCCGCTAGGCTCTTACATTTGAATACGAAAGAGGATCTAGGTATTACTTCAAGTTAAAATATATCTTTTTTGTTTGGTACAAAGTGTTTTCATGTGGATGGTTGATGTTAATTATTGTACGGTAAATGTAATTGTGTCAGTTTTTAGATAGCTAGGACGTGATCAAGTGTCAGCGGCTACATTATCTTAACCTTTGGCATGTCATAATAAATTCCAAAATTACACGGATATATTTCTACCCTAAGTGAAATTGCATAATTGCAAGCAAGTTTGGGTCGAGTATTGAATATTCTGTTACAACTGGCTGTAATTTGTTCATAGGAAAAGGCTATTGGTTACCTAAGACCATAGTTCAGAAACAATTGCACTGCATTGGTTAAGAAAACATTATTTTTCTGTAACTTTACGATTAAAAATCGCCAGATGGTTATTATGGTGGTGAGCATCTTTGCTAGTAATTTATTATTCCCAGATCATGTTGAACTTGTATATACTTGAAGGTTGAGGGAACTAAGTGATTGCCTTATTTTTTCCGTTGGAAATTTTAATACCATTTTAATTTATTTTAATGCGTAAGAAGTCAATTTCTGGAATACCAAATACAATTTTGGATGTCAAATTTTTGACCGTTACCGAAATCAAATACAAGTTTGTTTATTAAATATACATTATCGGCACGCGAGAACCATGATTTTTAGTGACCTCTGTAGTTACTCCCCCTCCCAAAGATGGGAAGGATCTTCTTGCTTGTCTAACTTCAAAAATATCCACATTCAGCGGCTCTTTTATATGAATACGTTACGTACGTATATATTCAAATCGTTGCTAAATTATTTTTCATTTTGTAGCTGGCGAAATGTTACAAAATTTGCAAAAAAGCTTTTTTCATATATCTTCTTCTACTCTATACACATTCAAAATAAAAAAAAACTTTTTTTTGTGCTTTTGCTATTGTTAATTCTATTTTCTTAGTCTTATTATTGTTGCTACATAGTTGTTATTATATTGTTGCTAGATTTCTTTGCATACCATAAGAACATACATCGGGAGGTACAACAATAACAACACATCACCGCAAAAAAGACTACGTTATAAGTATACGTATTTCTAATATGTTCGAGTAGAAGCACAAAAAATTGAGATCTTAGAAATTTTCCATTTTCTTCCACCCATATATCTATGTAAGCTCTCGTTTGTAGCAAATAATGTATGTTGATGAAAATGATGAACCTAAGATGATTAAATTATATTTTTGTTTCGTAGTTGAATAATTTTAGATATACAGGTAAGCATCGTATAACGTTTTATTTGAGTATAAAACAAAAGCTTCAGATACATTATTTGTAACATTTTCAACATTTTTACACAATTCTGGTTAAGTCTCAATAAAACCATGTTTTTCATTGGTATTTAATGCCAACACCATAAGTTCATCATAAATTTTACATAGCTGTACTTAAGAAAAAGTTAAGTCGCGCCAAATCAATTCAATTCTGTGTCAATATCAATTCGGGTAGAAACAAGGAACAATCTTACACTGCACTGAATGGTGTAAATAAAAAAAGTGAACCAAAAGTTTAAGAGTAGAATAATAAAGTAGAGTACGTTCAAAATAATAGTACTGTGAATCTGGTGAGAAAAAAGATGGATAGTAGCGTCTCGTTATACTAAATAATATCACCAAATTAATATAGATTGATACCCACTCCCAATGATCAGCGTCAAAATGATGGTATTTTTACATCTTAGATTTGGAAAATGGGTTTCATGACGTTAGTTGCTAAAGAAAACCAAAACTATCCAAAACTCTATTGTAGCTAAATCAATTGTAGCCAATATTAACAGCATATCTTCACTTGCTATTTCTGATTAAAAAATGGAGGTGTAGCCAACACGCGACAAACCTTATACTTTTTAAGATATTTGCAAAATAAATTTTCTGGACCAAGGGAGTGGCCACTTCCAGTTAGCCGATTTGGAGTAAAATTCCCTGGGACCTCCCAATTTATCAAAAAAGCTTAAATCTGAAGTTTCAGTTTGATCGGTTAAACCATCTGGGCTGTAGAGAGGACACAGATCGACAGACAGACTGGCAGACTGGCAGACTGGCAGACTGGCAGACTGGCAGACTGGCAGACTGGCAGACTGGCAGACTGGCAGACTGGCAGACTGGCAGACTGGCAGACTGGCAGACTGGCAGACTGGCAGACTGACAGACTGACAGACTGACAGACTGACAGACTGACAGACTGACAGACTGACAGATTGACAGACTGACAGACTGACAGACTGACAGACTGACAGACTGACAGACTGACAGACTGACAGACTGACAGACTGACAGATTGACAGACTGACAGATTGACAGACTGACAGACTGACAGACTGACAGACTGACAGACTGACAGACTGACAGACTGACAGACTGACAGACTGACAGACTGACAGACTGACAGACTGACAGACTGACAGACTGACAGACTGACAGACTGACAGACTGACAGACTGACAGACTGACAGATTGACAGACTGACAGACTGACAGACTGACAGACTGACAGATTGACAGACTGACAGACTGACAGACTGATAGACTGACAGACTGACAGACTGACAAACTGAAAGACTGACAGACTGACAGACTGACAGACTGACAGACTGACAGACTGACAGACTGACAGACTGACAGACTGACAGACTGACAGACTGACAGACTGACAGACTGACAGACTGACAGACTGACAGACTGACAGACTGACAGACTGACAGACTGACAGACTGACAGACTGACAGACTGACAGACTGACAGACTGACAGACTGACAGACTGACAGACTGACAGACTGACAGACTGACAGACTGACAGACTGACAGACTGACAGACTGACAGACTGACAGACTGACAGACTGACAGACTGACAGACTGACAGACTGACAGACTGACAGACTGACAGACTGACAGACTGACAGACTGACAGACTGACAGACTGACAGACTGATAGACTGACAGACTGACAGACTGACAGACTGACAGACTGACAGACTGACAGACTGACAGACTGACAGACTGACAGACTGACCGACTGACCGACTGACCGACTGACCGACTGACCGACTGACAGACTGACAGACTGACAGACTGACAGACTGACAGACTGACAGACTGACAGACTGACAGACTGACAGACTGACAGACTGACAGACTGACAGACTGACAGACTGACAGACTGAGAGACTGCCAGACTGACAGACTGACAGACTGACAGACTGACAGACTGACAGACTGACAGACTGACAGACTGACAGACTGACAGACTGACAGACTGACAGACTGACAGACTGACAGACTGACAGACTGACAGACTGACAGACTGAAAGACTGACAGACTGACAGACTGACAGACTGACAGACTGACAGACTGACAGACTGACAGACTGACAGACTGACAGACTGACAGACTGACAGACTGACAGGCTGACAGACTGACAGACTGACAGACTGACAGACTGACAGACTGACAGACTGACAGACTGAGAGACTGCCAGACTGACAGACAGACTGACAGACTGACAGACTGGCAGACCGACAGACCGACACCATTTTGAAACCGACTTTTTCGGCCTCAGGCTACCTGAGAGTAAAAGAATGTAAAATATAAAAGTCTCATGTCAAGAGGATATGCCATGACGATCACTTTAAAAAAAATCTGATTAGCGTTAAAGACGTTTACGGGTCATAGAAATACATAATCTTGATGTCTATTATCTGTCAGCAATATTAAAAGGCTAAGTGAACGGATTGCACGATTTACTATTTGGTTTGCTGATTGAACTGACTTAATTTCTTCAGAAGTTTAAATTTAGAAGTTTAACCCTATTTATTGCAAAACACTTCTGCTGCCTGCAAGTCGTCTAGTGTGCGAGGTTAAAGCGGTGTACTATAGCTGATTCTAAGTTTAATGTTCCAGATTTCATTGCTCCCTTTAGCTTAGAGTAATATCTGAAAATATATCTTGCAATATGTGGTATTTTCGCCAAAGAAAATTCCATGAAAATTGTCCAAAAATCGTTTTCGCACATCTCAAATCACTTGACATTCATTTTAACTGAAGTTTATAGGTTGATATGAATGTTGATTTGCTATGGATATCTGCCACTTTCTGGAATGATCCTGCAGCCATGATAATAAGATTTTTGGTCCATGCGTAAGTGTTATTGAATTTAATGGCCAATATGATTCCTTCACTTGTCTTCCTAATCTTCAGAAGAGATGTGCTTCGCACAATTCAAGTCCTAGTAGAGATATCTGTTTCAGAAGAGCTACCCTTGTTTTGGCCGCTATTAGGATAACGACAACTTTTCCGGACAATTTTTGGACACGTACGTAAACACAGCTTATCAGAGCCAAGAATCTAGGAATGCGAATTTTTTCGAGTTCAGGTAAATTCAGGATTAGTTATTCCTAATATCCCGCAAATTTTCCTTTATTTTGAACGGAAGATGGTCATCCCAATCCAGTTTCTGCAACCAAAACCGTTGGAACAACATTATAACTTGGATTGTGGTTGGTGATAGCCATCCCGAAGGGTCGAATAACCTTACAACTTCTGACAAAATACTATGCTTGGTAGCCTTTCGATTATCGTTCAGGTGAACCTTGAATTGAAATGTGTCTTCTTTTCGGTTCCAGTTTAATCCAATAGTTTTAATCCAGGTCGATTCATCATTAAATTCCAATGGTTGGTCTCTTGATTCTCTATTGGTATTATCTTTAAGAGCTCTTGGGAATTTGACTTACATTTTCTGATATTAAAACTACCCTTTTTACACAAGGATACAGTATATTTTGATTGCTAGTATATTTCGATGGCTTCGTCGATATTCTCAATTCCAGACAATAACTCACCCATATTAAGATCATTGTTTGGAACTGGTGCTGCTAATTGGTAATTATTTCCATGATCAATAACAATTTGTTGAATAGGTCAAGCGGTAAGATAGCAACTTGATTTGGTCCCGTAAGTGACAGTATTTAAGCGATAATGAGAAGTAGGTGCAGAATAATTTTTGCCTCCAAACAATTATCTGAAAGTCCTGAAAGACTTGCCGGAAAATTTTCTCCGGAACATAGCTTTTCTCGAAATCGAAGTAAAATGTTTACCAGATTTTGCTGTTGGACCGGATAAGAAGGTGTCATTTAGGGAGTTACCAGAACTCCTTCTGGCTGAACCGTTGAATAAAACCCTTAGCTTAATTGTGATACTAGCCATTTTCCTGACAGCATTGTGAGCTAGATAGCATTTTTTGTTCCATGCAACGTTAATTTTGTTCCGTTTCTGGAACTCATTGAATGTGCCCTAGTTCAAGGTATTTAGTCGTGATATCGGCTTTTCTTCTCTTTAAAGACTTGTCCTTTTGAAATTTCTTCTCCACAGAAAGAAATCAACAACTTGCCGCGTCCAGTGAATTGCCTAAATCAGGGTTGGTAGTCTTAAATGGCAAGCGCACGATATATTGATCTAGAATAAAAATCACCATTTTCCAGAATAATTTAATTTTAAAATCTTCTGGAAAATGAATATTTCCATTCTAAATTTTAAATATTCAGGTATATAGAAAATAGTTAAAAACTGGAATGATCTTAATTTTATTGAGCAGAATTTTTTGGAAATGCTTTAAGAGTGGTTTAATTTTTAAAATTAATATAAAAATCTCAACGTTCCAAAATGTATTAAAACTAGAAGGGAAATTCAGAAATACTTTATAAGGAATGCTTAATATTAAAATATTCTATAAAATGGAGATTTTATTTTAAAATTTGATTGGAAATCACCATTTTTCTGAATATTTTAAAATTAGAATTAAAATCCAGGAATTCTCAAACATGAAAAATTAATTAAAAGTTATTCAAGATAGTGCGTATTTCTATTCGGATTTTAAAATTTTACCTTTTTCCAGATTATTCAGATTATTTTCAAGATCACAAATCACAGATGATGGACATGGCAAGTTGATTACCAACGGATTTATTTCCGGCACTCAGTGTGACTTAAGATCTTTATTACAGAACATCTTGCCAAGTTGATTTTGTAAGAATTAAGGCCAGGCTCATACTTGAGAATCTTTAGTTAAAATCTTTAACAACTAAAATGGACCACACATATTATGAGCCTCTAGCACGAATCACATTATATAGGGTCACTAAGAGTGGGTTCCTGGGCCAATCACAAATCACGAATGTTAATTATTTTATTAATTACACTTAAGCGGGACCACATAAAAGTTAAATACACATGAATCCCGCCACATATGCTAGGTGTATTTGGGTTGCTAAACACGAATCCGCATAAATTGCTTCACCACGTCATATTTTTTCGCTAACCTATAAAGATAGTCGACATTTCCGCTGATTTATACTAAAATTTTTTAGATTAGTGAAAATTTAGGCGTCGGATTCGTATTCAGCGACCCAAAAAACACCTTCTACATGTGGTGGCATTTTTTTTTTGTAGTCCTATGTTATTATGCTCAAACTTTTCTACCGAGAAAATTTTTCGTTTGTAGAAAATCTGATTGCTTTATGATCGTCGTTACTATGACCTGTACAACGAAAAGTCAAACGTTTTGTACGACGAATAATTAGCACGACTATTAAGCCCAGTTGGTTAACGTTTAGTAATTTATCATTTCAAAAGTGATCGACGAATTAGGACCATGCTCAGCTTATTCAAATTAGTTACCGCACTTTCCCACCCTATGTTGTCGGCCCCTAAAAGTGTTCCGCGATCTTTGGAGAATTTATTTGGCTCTAAATAAATTAGATGGGGACACCTAGTAGCGTTGGTCGGTTGTATCTAACGATGTCGAGTACTCTAATCGGCAATAATTCCTTAATTTAATAAATGTGGCCTTATCCTTTTGAAAATTGTCCACCAACACACAAAAAAAGTCAAACACGCCATTCCACAGTCCCTCAAGCAGTCTTACTGTAGCTACAAAAAATTGTCCGTTAGGATCTATGCAGGTCGAAAACATCACGCTTTCAATTAAACAAATTTTTTAGGGCAAAATATAAAGATTAACATTGTAAGTATAAAACTGATAATACCACAATAACGTTAACGCAGCTCAACTAATCTTAAATAGAAACTTACCAATCAAAGACAAATTAACATAGGCCATTCAGAAATTGATGTTGCCTCGAAGAGATCATCGTAGCATAATGGAAGGATTATCATCAACGAAGGAATGAACTTCCAGAGAAAGAGTGAACGTGGAGGTATCTTCTCGATCTCGACACGCCTCTTCAAAAATCAACGCCTCTTCAAAAATTGGTCAGAACCCATCGCTCAACAAAACGTTGCTGACATGCCCAACCGAAGTGGCATTCCCGCCCAGCTGAACATATGGTTGGGCTACTACACGGCTTTAGCGATGCGAGTGAGATATCCTAATCGGCAGTACTTTTCCTGCATTTTATCAAAAACAAAGGTTGCACCGCTGAATTCTGTAAGTTTAACATGGCTGGAACTTTTGCGTCATGTACAGTCGATCATCAATGAAAGGAAGCTCAAACTAACACGTGTTACACTTTCAACTGACTACAAAATGGGCCTAGACTGGTTGCCCAGCCAACCAAGAAGATGGGCAATGTTTGTCGCCAATAGCAAATAACCACTAATTCTTTTCTAGCGGCATTGAAACTTTATGTTGGCAGACGTGGATTGTGTAATACCATATTTTGTAACAATGGAAGCAACTTCTTTGGCGCTGCCAATTTTCTGAAAGAAATTCAAACATTTTTAAAGTGAATCAAATTCAACCCACCTGGCAACCCACGCAATAAAATCCCGAAGAAAATAATGTCGTTATTATTTTTGAAACAAATTTATGGTACCACCTGGAAAGTGGATGACAGGACGAGTTAATAACGTGTGTCTTGCAAAGGATGGTAAGGGTGATCGAGCTAGAAACGTCAAATTGTAAGACACTGGAACGTCTAATACCCAAGGTTTGCAAATTAACAATTAACGAATCAGTTGATTCATGGCCGGCAGGATGTTCGGTTTCACCAGAAACCTTAGATGTACATGAAAGGGAAGAAAACCAAATCAGCATAAAGAAAGACAAGCCTTCAACACAACCAAATTGCTCCACAACAATAATTGGGATGTATTGACAGCCACCATTCAACGATTTTTATTTTTTGAATGATTTACAAAAGCAAGTTTTGTTGGACATAGGTATTCGACTCACGCGCGATCTTATTTCTATTTATATCGTGGACAAAAATTTAGTTTCAGGAAAATTTCGGAGCATCAATCGAATCAGTAACCGCCTTATTCGTGGAAAATAAAACAACTTTCGAACCTATCAGTAAATCCGGTAAAGTCTGCCGCATTTTTAAAAGCAGCTGCAAGAAAAACCAAACAGGCCTAACTCTAGATAGCTGGGCAAACACTAGCAAAAAGTGCGCCATGATTGCGTTTTGCATCCTCTTTACCCGCGATTTCGAATCAAGGCGAATTCATCAGAAAATGAACGATTTTCCAACCGAACACGTTGCTTGTTCGCCACCGTCTTTTAATTGTGAAGCCGTTTTATACACTACAATTTTCTAGGCAAGAGTATATTTGGTCATTGGGGTATCGAAACCTATAAAAAATTAGAGCTATAATTTGCAATCAAAGTGTATTAGCCACCGAAAAGTTTTTCGGATACCTCTAGCGTCTTATTTCACTTTCACTACTAAGTTGTAGGAATTTTAAAATATTCTGGAAAAGGGTTACACACTAATTTTAAAATTAAATCACCCTTTTCCAGTATATTTTAAAATTCTTATAGAAAATGATTCTTATGATTAAGCGCGTCCTTTCTAAAAAAATTGGGCTCTTTTTTCACTTTACAAAAGAGAAAAACACCAAAAAATCCACTGGAGCTGTAAATATTCATTTCAAGCAAATGTATGCCACGATTTATTAATTTAGACAATTTTACCGACCTTGTTACTATTTCGGATATTTGATCGACCATAAATGAACTTTCTAAATTGACGTGAATATATCCAAATTAACCCCAAATTATATTGTTCGTTCTGCGATATTCAATGGCAAATTCAACAGAAATATTATATTTCCGGACCTTATCCTCAACATGGACCGATACTATTCGAATTATTGTTGAATTGCTGATAGAGGTTAACATTCAGATGGTTCGTCACGTCCGTATCATTGGGCAGTGTATTTTATCGAAAAAAATTCGCATTTCGCAATCATAAAAATAATTAACTTGGCGAGCCAGAGGTCATCCAGAGGACAAATAATTCTATGTGTTCGCTTTTATGTCTGAAAACTCAATCCGTTCGGGATATTTGACTAATTTTAAACTTTTTAATACTTAGCATGCATACTGGAAATCGAATCGGGGTTAACAATGGGTGAGGAAAATTAAAATTCAGCAGATAAATTATTTGTAACCCCTTTTGTCGAAGTGTCCGAGTTTAAAAAGCGCCTTTGTTTTTTAAAGTCTACCTGTATTAATGAAATGGGTGAGTTGATTTTGCACATACATATACATACATACGTATTTAAACAAGCTATAGGTTTTTAGTTTTTGTGAGGAGGGTGAGTGTCTAACTAAAATTTCCATTTTCAAAACGGCAAATACCACAAAAAATAAAATAAAAAATAATTAGTTACGTTAAAGTAAATCAGTTGATGTGAGAGGAGCATATGTGGGTGGTTGAGGGTGGCAGAATTTTCTATATTAGTTTTTAGTTTACGTATATACATAATGTTATGTGTACAAAATTTATTATATCTTAGATAGTTTTCTAAAGATTTAGAAAATGGCGGAATTTTCTAGATGGTAAATTTTTCAAATAATTTTTTCTTTGTGATGCTGTATATAACGGATGATATGTAATCATATGAAAGTGTATATGCATAACAAAAAACGTGGGGTTTCAATTAATCCTAAGTATTTTCATTTATGGTTTGGTGGTATATCAGCCTATATGTAAAAACAATTTTTTTTTTATCTTTGCGCCGCTCGACTTATTAAGACAAATTCGAAGTAATTTGTTTATTTCATCTGCCGCAAACACCATACACATCCCAAATATATTTTATAGAAAAAGACGTTATAAATAATGGCTGTGTGAGGTGTAATTGATGATTTTAATATAACAAAGTTTCCATATAAAATGGAAAATACCAAATTCATCTATTTTCCACCATTTTTCTTGTACTTCCCCTCCCATCTCTTGTGATTTTCCTCGTAAAATATACATACCGGAGTCTCTATATTGTATATGAATGTGTCATCTTGATAAATTTCAAAATTGACATTTCGGTTTATTGAAAACTATTTGTCTCAGGAGCACGAGCGACAGACAGACTTAAAAACAAAAGAATATGATGATGATGTGAAAAACAGCATCCACTTAAACCAATACTACTAAACACTATAATTTTTGAAAACGAACATAAAAGGGATTTTTTCCATTTTGTAAATTTCAAGAAAACGCAAAAAAGTCTTTTGTTAAGTTTTTCTCGAGATCTATCTCTATTTATAATCACACGACACATTTATACACAAAAACAGTTGAAAACGTGTTCCTCACCATTTTGAATTTCAATTTTCGTTTTTAGTTTAGAAAAAATATTTATTTATTTATTTTTAATTTTTTTTTTTTTGGAAAAATTTGGAAAATTTTCTATTTTTTGTCAGTTTTTTGAAAAAGTTGATAAAAGTTTTAAATTTTGTTTTTCTTATTTTGACTAAAATAATGTTAAACATGGTAAGAATTGCGAAGAATTTAAGTAAGAGTGGGCGGTGTGTTTGAGGTTGGTGGTAGGTACTTAAATAGTAAAATGCGCGGTATTTTTTGCGTTAATTTTGTCTGATATGTTTGCAGGTATGCGCGTTTTGTATATTGATATGTTTTTCTTTGCGGTTTGAAATTTTTTGATATAAACCGGATTTTAATTTCTGGTTGAAGTAGCAAGTAATATCAACTTTTATTGGAATTGCGGGGAGGGGAGGGGGCACGCACAGAAAATTCAGTAAAACAATTTTTTTTTTCTCGGACATCTCGATCTAAAACTTCCATTGCGGAACACGTCTCAGGATAACCATAAAATCGTAAAATATATTTATTTAAGGTTAGAAAGTTACTCTAAACTATCACTGCGGCGAAAAGTGGAATAATCCCAGACCTTATGCAGTGGTCGTCCGAGAATAAAAGGAGTTTTATTATGCAGATATTTTCATTAAGCTGAAGGCTATCTTGAACCTGCTGGGGTTGACGAGAATACTGCCTGTGGGTTAGGTGTGAAATTCTGCTTTACATAAAAATGAATTGCAGAATTATTGTATGTAGAATTATGAACCCTACTACAACTATCTTTAGTTTTTGTGAATTTGTGTGTATTTGGCGTGTGTGTACTTATGTGTTTTTGTGTTCTATTTTTATGGAGGGAATATATCTTAAAAGACTTTACATGGGACCTTGTAAGACTGATGGATTTTACCAACTAAAGTCACCCCTAATATCTAGCGCCATCCGGGTCCGCGGAATAATTGCAATAGACATTACGTCACGGGCAGACGACATCAAAACAGCACTTCTTGGCCTCAACGATTGGCTTTAATGAGTTACCGTACCTCTTCCTTTCGAGTTGCTATATCACTCTAAAAATGCTACCACTGCGCACATTTGAAAAACACGTATTCCACATTCTTCACTACTTCAGTGCATGTCGGTCAATAAGAACTGTCAACTTGTTTGTACTTGAACAAGTATCCTAGTAAGCAGCAATGCTCTATCAAGAGAAGTAATATACTTTTTCAATACTTCCCGAGCATCGCAGGCACGTTTTGCGTAAAGTTTTTTATGCTCTTTAGCTATAATTTCTATAGGAGGCAATCCTGCAATCAGATACTACGTCACCCGAAACTGTCCGAAACGCATAGCTCGACGAAACGCATAGACGGAATTTATCTTTCGCCTATATCACATCATTGCTTTGATAAATTGGAGGTCCATATAGCGTAATAGATGTGACAGTATTAGTCAATAGGAATCTTCCTTTTTGTATTGCTCCACTCGTTTTACCATGAATCGAGGCAGGGCGATGCACACTTAGCAACCTATTTTGGCAACGATGTTTATTTGCTCCATGATTTTAATTTGGCATCCGAAATGATGTACATTCACCTATGTATTTCCAGAGTTAAGTTTATTTTTACCTTGCTGTTAGTAATAAGCATTGACTGGGTCCTCTGCTTAGCGACGCTTATTGCGCCCTGTAGCGAATCCATGTAATGTTTCGCTAATGATGCGGATTACATCTTGGCGGCCATCTTACAATAGCAATATGGTCTGCAAAGCTGATAATCTTGGATTCTTCAGGTATTCGGAGCCTGAATACGCCATTCAGTGTGAACAGCAGCAGTAGGTCAAACCCAAGAATCCTGTTACGGATCGCGGAACTTTCCTTCGACGTAATTTACTAACTAAACATTACCATCTTATACTCTGGCACAATTTTGCTTGCTACCTCCTTTCATTCTACTTTCGGCGATTTAATTTGGCGCAATACCTTTAACTAAGATGGCAAGGCCACCTGACTTTGATGGAACAATGAAGTTATAATATTATATACCATTTCTGGGCAAGTAAGAGAGTTAAAATAACTACCTTTTACTCCTTTTTTTTATCACGTCTCAGTTGTCACATGACTATCACATACCCTCCCGGTTTCGATATTGCACTTTTACTATAACGATATCCTCTCTAATTTCATGCACAGCCTGGTCAAGCAGATCTTGTACCGCTTCACAATGGTTAAGATGTAGCCGTCACAAGATCATAATTTTCATGCTCATTGTGACTACTTCCAGTTGACGTTGCTAACGTATTTGCTGATGAACGTTGCTAATGCATTTTGGCTCCTGTTTCTCACTAATAAAGTAGAGTTTTGAGCGGTTTAATTTATTGGGACATTTCAGTGGCACATACCCTTTGTCCAAGCATTTGAAGCATTTAGTGGACTATCTTTTCCCGTAGAGTACAGGATATTATTCGAACCGAATCTTGCCTCCGGAAAAAAAATTTCTCACCAAATGACAAACGTCCTTCACGACAAACCTCTCTTGCGAGCCCGAAACCTTTTCTCCAGTACCTGCCGCACTTCTTCCACTGTTGTTATGTCAATTAAGGCTAGGATCCAGCTTCATCTTATGGATTGTCTCCGCTTATTCAATATCTGTTTTACCTTATTCATTAGGTCATCTGGATGAGAGTGTCACACATGTCTGAGTATGCCTCTTGCGTTCAAGTTTCTTTCATTCTAGTATTTGGTTCTATTGCCCGTTATTCGCGGTGCCTGCAAATCATTTTGTAAAGCATTTATCAGAAAATCCTTAGTACTCCTCTTACTTTCGGCATTGATGTTAGCAGTTTTCCGTCGTCGCAGAAAAGCGGTGAATTTTGCCACTCCCTTTCGGATAGCTCCATCTTTTCCATAACTGAATCGTAGAGCGTGCCGTTGATCATCTTAATTTCACTTTACTTTCAACAAACTCGGAGAACCCTACAATTTTCCATTCAAGTCTTGTCAGAGTAATTTGTTTACTCTCCACTTTGTCACTTCCCAGAGAAGGAGATGAAAAAATCTCTCCAATGTACTGCCATATCTTTTTTCGGAGATCTTATAATATTTATTTATTTATTTGGTAGTTTTTTTTTTAACAAGAATTAAAAACCGCTTGGACAACAAAGCCAGTGACGGGTTTTTCTTAAAAACTATAATATAAAAAAATGAGCAATTCATAAAATTTAAAATAATAATAATAATATTAATAAAAATTTACAATAAAAAAAAATGATTTGATCTTGAATAATGTGATCATCCCACTTTTCCTCCAATTTTCTTAAAAACAAATGAAACCGGTGTTAAAAAGTGACTCATTAAGTAATGCGGGTTAATAAAAATTTCACTGAGCTATGCTGAAAGGTCCAACTTTTCAAGGAAGACATTATTTTGTTCTTTAAGTTTAAAGTACGCATGTCGATAGGCAGCTTATTATAAATAGTAGGAGCAGATATTAAGAAATAATTGAAAAATTGAGTTTCATGAAACTTTGGTACAGCTCTAAAATACATTGTATTTTTTCTCAGTGAATAGCTAGAGCAACTCAAGTGACGATTTCCACTCATTTCAAAATATGTATTTATTCATTACATTAAAGACGTACAAGCGTTTCAGTGGAAGAATTTTGCTTTTGGTTAATAATGGTCAAGATGGCACTTACTGCTAAAATGCATTAATCCGATACCATACTTTTGAGCAATGACCATTGGCTTAATTGTTTCATATTAAGTACCACCCCACATATCTCTATTCACGAATTGAACGCTTAGTTCCTTCATTTCATCGCTTGTAGTCATATTTGTTACAACCGCCAAGTTAGCCAAAGTTGTAATATTTCCGTGTTTGGCTCTCGACCGTTGATAGCCTGCTTCCCCATTTTCTTCAGCCGGTATTGTGTATCCCACTCCCAGCACAGTAACATTACTCTTCTGTACTGAACTCTATTAGATTCATTTTCAGGGTACCGCCATTTTATACGTACTGCCAAGTAAATACACAGCCGCTCCTCCTAAGGTAAAAACGCTGACCAGGAAGCTGGAACACTCATGGTTTTGGAAATCACATGGGCGTTTTTAACCATTTTTAATTCTGTTTTAGTTTTCATTTAACACATTGTAAACGTTCTTCATGAAATTCAGAATTCTATATAGAACAGATTTATGTAGAATGCAGAGGTTTTGGTGTCAGCCCTTAAGAGACTGAAAAATGGGTGGTTAGCTTGTAAATTCAAAGAAGCAATTTAGCTCATTTAATGTTTTAGGTGTCCAGAGGCTGAACAATTGTGACAGAAGCAAACTATGCGTGGTGAAGACGGACTCATAACAAATAACTATGGAAATGAACCAAAGCGTATTTGCTTTGTAAAGGTGAACAAGAACATAACCTAGGAAGCCGTAGGCGTCGAGTATCCAGGAGGACAATGGTTTCTCAAATCATAATCAGCTCAGTATTATACAAGTATAAACCCAAAGAGACCATCGGAGCTTTTAACAATACCCTAAACAACCCCTTGCAGAAAGTACTCTTTCAAAAAGTTAAGGTGCGAAAGGAGGGTGCTACTATGCTCCTCCAATTCATTAACTTTACGAAACAATGTCCGATAAAATAATATAAACTATCAGTTTTCAACGTATGGGCCATGGAGTGATCTAGTAAATACACCAACATTAAAGGGAGACTATTGTTACAGTCCCTATTAGTGTTTAATACTACATTAGATAGTTGTTAATTACGTAAAGAAATATAATAATGTGTTAGCGTGCGGTATACTGAATAGAAGGCAGTGGAAGTGGTAATCAGGAAAGGAAGGAACGCGGTGAAGAACACTGCTAATGTAAGCCGAACATAAATAATACAGATTGCGTTACCTAATAATTATTTAAGATAATCTTTATTCGCCTCAAATCTTTGATTTCGATAACCACTCAAATTTTACATAGAGCAAATATGTAATATAGTATTTAGCTTTTACTTTAAATTGAGCGCAGAATCCGATGTGATATTTTATTTTATAAAATTTCAGCCCGCCATTTCATATCCGCCATTTTGATTTTTGAATATTTAACGCAATAATATGTAATCCATATTAGATGCGACATGTACATAAAAAGGCTGGAACCTCTACAATTTGAGCACAACAAGAATTACGTCGGATTACATTTTCATTTCTAAAACTCAGAATTTAGCGTAAAATTTCAGTTTTTCGACGTTTAGGGCGCCATATTGATTGCGCCATTTTAGTTTTCGTAAAAGTATATCTGCATATTTGAAAGAAAGCTTTGGACAGAGTGGTGGCTGATTTAACAAAGAATGTCTCATATATGTATATATAAATATATATATATATATATATATATATATATATATATATATATATATATATATATATATATATATATACCGGGTAATTTTTTTAACCAGATACACTCAAATATCTCGGAAAATAAGCACTCTACGAAAAAATGTTAAAGATCAAAATTTAATTATTCCGTGGGGGAAATACATTAGTGTTAAAATTAGTTTCCCCCACCTCCTTGTAGGTGGGGCGCTGGGTAACTTTGAAACTAAAATATGAACGCCAATTTTTTATTGCGGATTCGGATTCTACGGCTAAAAATACGTAGGATTTAACTGAAATATTTTTTTCGATTCATCATAGATGGCGTTATAATTGACTATATTCAATTTTTTCGATTTCTCCTACTGAGAACCAACGCAAACGATTCTGCAATACGTCTGCAATAAAAATACCACGGTTTCATTGTAAGTACTCGAAGTTAGTCTTAAACAATTTGTATTTATTAAATTTTCAATTACTGAAAATGGCTTCTCATTATCGTAACCCAGGAACATGCGATGAAATCGACTTTCACATAATTGAAATTGTTTGTATTTGGTTTTAAAAATACCGAATCAGTCCGAAGATTATTTCGAAAATAACAATCCTTGTGTAAAGCTATCAATAATACTTAAGAATGGTGTATTTAACTGTATAAGGAAAATTGAAATGATTCTGATTTATGGAGAAGTTGGCCGGAGTCTTGATAATGCTGTCATTCTCTACGCTTCGCGTTTTCCGGATAGGATTTGGTCACGTACGTCATTTCAGCGTACTGTCAAACAATTTATTACTGATGGAAGTGTTCCATCGAAAAAAAGGACTCGTCCAGCAACAGTCACTGTAGAAAATAATGAAATTAATGTATTGGCTGCAGTAGCTTATAATCCTCATATTAGTACACAAGAAATAGCTAGCGATTCCGGATTGTCCCAGACCAGTGTTTGGAAAATTTTAAAACGTCATAAGTATCATCCGTATCATGTGCCTTTACACCAAGATCTTCATGACGTTGATTTCCAAAATCGGGTAACTTTTTTGTCAGTGGGCACGTGAACAAATACAGCAAAACCAAAATTTTTTGCGTTACGTATTATTTTGCGACGAGTCGTATTTTACAAACCATGGAATGGTTAATCGACACAACATGCATTACTGGAGTAAGTCAGCGTCCTTGGACTGTCAATGTGTCATGTGAAATATTTGGCAACAAACTCATCGGCCCCCACATTATTGAAGGCAACTTGAATGGTCAAATGAACCGAGATATTTTGGAAAATTTATTTAACAATATTTGAAGACTTGAGCTTAGAAGTGCGACGAAACATTTGGTTTCAATATGATGGTTTTCCAGCTCACTATTCGTTGGTAGCACGAGCAGTACTTGATCGTGATTTCAACGGCCGCTGGATCGGGAGAGAAGGTCCGGTAAATTGGTCTGCCAGATCACCGGATCTTCTTCGCCAGATTTCGTTTTGTGGGGCTATCTCAAAGACCAAATTTACAAACAAAAACCAACAACACGCGAGAAAATAATTGAGCGAATCAGGCATGCTTGTGCTGAAATTTACAGATTTAAACATTACTGTATTTAAAAACGTTGTGTGTGCAGTTAATGAATTATTTTATAAATTATCTCGAAAAAGAGGAAAATCAGGAAAGAAAACAACGTTCAACTCGAAGATGAGAGCGGAAGATCTTTTGAGAAAGTTTCAACATAGTCTCATGAATTTAGCACCGTTAGGTTCACACATGCGCATGTGTTGTTCTGCGCGAAACAGTACAATAGTAAATGGTTCTTCTAACGGTGATGATGAGGAATTTAAAGGTGAACTAGTGTTTTTACGACGCGAGAACGACAGGTTGAAGAAAAGTTTACCAGCCACGTCGAATACGGATAAATCATTCGATAATAAAAACTTGGTGTCGGTCGGCGGTCGGCCATAATGTGGATGTATGGATGTACTTGTACATTTGCGAAAAATAGTGAAATGATTGGATTATCATAGAAGGATATGGAGGGCGTACTTTCTGAATTTGACGGCGAATCGAGTTACAAGGTTGAAACATGGCTCGTAGAAATAGAAAATATGGCAAACGAATTAAAATGGAGTCCGTTACAAAAACTAATATACGCAAATAATGCATTAACCGGTTATGCTAAAAAGTGTTTACGAATTCGAACCGATTTAAATTCTTTCGATCATTTCAGACAATTTTTAATTTCGGAATTCGCAGTACAACTCACCAGCGCTGACGTTCACATCAAGCTTGCTTCACGCAGAAAGAAAGAATCAGAATCGGTAAAAGAATATTTTTTAGAAATGCGGGAATTAGGAATGACCGGCCACGTCGATGATTTAGCAGTAATCAAATACGCGATCAATGGGATAGATGATCAGGAGGTAAATACATTTTTGCTGTATGGTGCAATTCGGTCGAGGAATTCAAAACCAAAATGATCTTGTATGAAGAATTTAAGGCGAAGGTAACAACTGGTTCGGGTGAAAAGGCTAAAGAAGGTGGCACTGAGCGAAGGCAGCAGAATATTAGATGCTACAATTGCGGCAAAATGGGACAAGAAGTAGCCAGGTGTCGAAAAAAAGATGGTCCAAATGCTTTAACTGTGGAGAGTATGGTCACATGTCAAATAAATGTCCAAAACCGAAGAAACCGAAGTACCAAATAAAGAAAACAAAAATAGTGCAAAATAATAACATGAAGTAAGGTAAATCAAAAATTAATTTTAGTAAATAATCACAAAATTTTGGCCACAGTAAATACGGGTAGCGATCTGATGTTGGTACCAGAAGATCAACTGAGCGAAATAGAGGTGGTAAAGTTGGACAAAGTCGAGACTACTCTTCTAGGAGTAGGTGACACCAAAATTAAGACGGTCGGACCACTGTTAGAGACCCACTTTCCGGATTCAGTAGTGGTAGGAGCCCAAGAGGACTCGTATGATCCTTCAAGTGAGGTGGCCTATTCGCCTCACAGTAGGATCTGGAGTCTCTCTGGGAAAATTTTCACACCCAGCAAGGTTCAATGGGCTATTGGGTCTTTCAAACCTTTTAAATCCGCTAAAGGGGATGGTTTCTTTCCAGCTTTACTTCAAAAAGGGATTGAGGAAATACTCCCCAGCTTGATCCAGATGTTTCGGGCAAGTTATGCTTTTAATTATATCCCGAAACTGTAGAGGAAAGTAAATGTGGTCTTTATACCAAAGGGCGGGGGTCGTCCAGACACCCAGGCTAGGGCATATCGGCCAATTAGCCTCATATCGTTTCTTTTGAAGACGATGGAAAAAATCCTGGACTATCAAATAAGAAGTGAGGTCCTTGGAAAGAATCCGCTGCATCGGGACCAGTTTGCGTATCAAACTGGTAAGTCCAGGATTATGGCCCTTAGCGAGCTAGTCACGAGAATTGAAAAAGCAGTGATATATAAAGAAATTGCCTTTTGTGCCTTTGTGGACATTGAAGGGGCGTTTGATAATACCTCCTATGGATCTATAGAGAGGGCAGCAATGGGAAAAAGGGTTCCACTTTCCACAATTAGGTGGATCCGTTCCATGCTGGAACATCGTGAGATTACTGCCAGACTAGGTGGCAAATCAGAAACCATCAAGGCCGTAAAGGGCTGTCCCCAAGGAGGCGTACTATCTCCTCTTTTGTGGTCATTGGTTATTGACAGACTACTGGTCCTTCTGAGTAGCCATGAATTTGATTTCCAGGGCTATGCGGATGATGTGGCTATCATAATCAGAGGCAAGTATGATAAGGTCATTTCTGATCGCATGCAAAATGCACTCAATATAATATGGCAGTGGTGTTACCAGGAAGGACTCAGTGTCAATCCTAGCAAAACTGTCATTGTTCCTTTTACGAGGAGAAAAAAGCTTGCGCTTACAGCTCCCTCGTTAAACGGTACTACTGTGCCTTTTTCCAGCGAGGTTAAATATCTAGGGGTTATCCTAGATCAAAGACTGAACTGGAACCAACATTTGTTGAAAGTTCAAAATAGAGCCATCAAGGCTCTCTGGCCTGTCAAAGACTCGATGGGCGTACTTGGGGACTACAACCAAAAATGATCTAATGGTAATTTCTTACAATCATTAGGCCTATCGTCACCTACGCATCGGTTGTATCGTGGCCTAAAACTGAGCAGAAGACAACGCAAACCTTATTGAATAAGGTTCAGCGTGTAGCCTGCATCGGTGTTACGGGCTCAATGAAGTCATGTCCAACCGCGGGCGTGGAGACACTTCTAGGACTGACACCGTTACACCTCCATATTATAAAGGACGCTGCAAGTATGGCCCTGAAAATGCAGGCGGAAGGAAATATCAAGCCAGGCAATATGATGGGTCATATGGAAATCCTTAAGGAATTTCAGACAGACCCTACCATAGGAATGCCTTCCGACTGTATGCCAGCTAAACTAGACTTCCACAAACCATTCTGTGTTAGGTTACCTGACCGGGATGTGTGGAGGGCAGGTGGACCATCATTTGAGCTAGGGTCCATGGTATGGTTTACAGATGGATCAAAAACGGAAGATGGGGCGGGGATAGGAATACACGGGAGTGGCACTACCCTTTCGAAGTCCTTGGGTACCAATGCTACCGTTTTTCAAGCAGAAGTACATGCTATAGAACTTTGCGCTAGGATAGGAATAGCAAAAGGCCTAAACGATGCAAAAATTTATATTGTATCAGACAGCCAATCAGCCTTAAAAGCTCTTAGGTCTTGTACCGTTGAGTCAAGGCTGGTATGGGACTGTCTGAAGGTTATTAAACATATGGCAGGCTCAAATAAGGTAACACTTATGTGGGTGCCAGGTCATACTGGAATCGAAGAAAACGAGGCAGCTGATGGCCTCGCCCGTGAGGGTTCTGCCTCTCCATTTTTTGGACCAGAACCCTTCTGCGGTGACACTAAGGGACACCTTAGAGCAGCGGTAAAACGCTGGGAGGATATTCAAAAGTCCTCCTATTGGCGCAGAATTCCAGGTTTACGGCAGGCGAAGAAATTTATATCACCTTCGTCTGTCAGGGTTAAAGAGTGTCTTGAACTTAGGAAACCTGAGTTGATGCTGCTTACTGGCTTCCTCACAGGTCATGTCCCCTTAAGGTATCACCTTAAGAAGATGGGCCTAGGTACGACAGATGAATGCCGCTTCTGCGGTCTGGAAGCGGAATCAGCGGAACATGTTCTGTGCCATTGCCCAGCCATTTTCCAGCAAAGACTGCAACATCTAGGAGGGAGAACAATGAGCCCGGATAGTATGTATCTTGTACCGGCCAGTAGTATTGTCAGATTCATTAAGAGCCTGAATATTGACTGGACGGATAATTAAGTAGGGTCCAGCACAATAGATCTTTTAGGTCGCGGTGCGAGGTGGCTTATCGCCCACATGGCCCTTCCAGTAAATAATAATAATAAGACGGTCGGATGATTCGGAGCCACAATGGAAATGGATGATATCAAAGTTGAAGCGACGATACATGTTGTTCCAGAATTATCACTCAATTTAAAGTTTATATTGGGAAATGATGTTTTACGAGGGACGAAGATTATCATGGATAAAGAGAAAGTCAAGCGGGAGTTCAAAATTCACGAGCGAGATCCAAACGTTAGTGGATCATTCCAAACCAATTTCAACGAAGAGTCCGGTATAAATGAAGATTTTGCTGAAGAGTGATGTACCAATATGGCAACATTCGAGGCGATTGTCGCCTGGCGAAAAACAAGAAGCGGAGTGGTTATAAAATGGGATTATAGTGCCCAGTTCATCAGAATACGCGAGTCCAGTCGTTCTAGTCAATAAAAAAGATAACACCAAGCGTATTTGCTTCGATTATCGTAGGTTCCACAAGGACCCTCTTCCATTAATAGAAGACCAAATCGACTGGTTACACAACGCGGTGTTGTTTACTACGCTCGACTTGGAAAATAGCTTTTTGACGTTCCAGTCTAGAAGGACATTAAAAAATACACTGCCTTTGTAATACCAACCGGTCAATATGAATTCAAGAGAGCACCATTTGAATTATGCACATCGCCAGCAGTGTTTCAACGATTCATTCACTTCGTGTTTAAGGAATTGGTCGCAGTAGGATGCATCTTCATCTACATGGACGATATTTTAATCCTATCACGGTCAGAAGAAGAGGGCATAGAGAAGCTTAAGATGGTATTGCAAGTCCCAGAAGAATATGGACTAAAGCTTAAGTGGGAAAAGTGTCAATTTCTTTGTCGTCGCATTGAGTACTTAGGGCATGTTATCACTGAAGGAACGGTAGGACCATCGGAGAGTAAGACCGTAGCAGTATCGAAATTCCTGGTTTCGAAAACCATCAGGCAAGTGCAGAGTTTTTTGGGACTGACGGGATATTTCCGCAAATTCATTAAGGACTAAATATTAATCGATAAACCTATTTTAATTATTTTTAGCCCAGATAGAGAAATCAAGCTCCACATTGACGCATCCAAAATCGGATTTGGGGCGATCTTGATGCAAAAGAGTCAAGTAGACAACCAGTTTCATCCGGTCTACTTTTACAGCAAAAAGACTACACCTGCCCAAGAAAATTACTGTAGTTACGAACTAGAGCTTCTTGCAATAGTAGGAGCTTTAAAAAAATTGAGGGTCTTGTCTGTTGGGCATTGAGTTCAAAATCGTAACCGATTGCGCCGCCTTCAAAATGACAATAAACAAAAAATAATTTGTTCCGAGGATTGCGGGCTGGAACTCTGTTATCATGATCTTAGAACGAATACGAGCCGGTCAAGAAAAAGATGATCATTTAATGGTGATCATTAAACTCGATCACGGTCCATACGAGAAGTTTTTTCTGGCAAGAGGCGTTTCGTTGAAAGAAGACGACGAAAGCCGAAAATTATTGGTTGTCCCGAAAAGGATGCAGCAAGAAATTGTTAAAAACTTTCACGAAGAGGGCCACGTCGGAGGCAAAAAGATGGTGGAAGCGATTCAACCGGAATATTGTATATCTAAATTGAGGGATTTATGTGAGAACTGTCGAAGAAACTGCATCCCGTGTATTCTGGCCGAAAGGAATTCCGGCAAACAGGAAGGATTCCTCCATCCAATCCCGAAAGATGGATGATTAATGACTTATCACATCGACCATCTCGGTCCGTTGTGTAATTCGCCTAAATAGTACAAATTTATTTTTATAGTTGTAGACGCTTTTCCAAGTTCGTGTGGCTGTACGCCGTGAAGACGTTGACATCTGCTGAGACAATTAGAAAGTTGGATATACAAAAAATCAATTTTGGAAACCCGAAAAGGATAATCGCTGACAGAGGTACGGCCTTTTACTCAAACGAATTTACTCAATACTGTGTCGATAACCAGATTCAGCTTTCACTCATCACGACGGGCATTCCCAGAGTTAACGAACAAGCTGAACGAATAAACCGAATCGTTATTCCAGCTTTGACAAAATTGTCTATTGATGCTCCAGAAAATTGGTACAGACACACGGATCGATTACAGAGATTCTTAAATGCGACTTGGCAAAGAAGCATTGCCACTACACCATTTGAGTTTATGTTTGGGGTAAAAATAAGTACTCCGGAAGATCGACAAATTGTAGAAGTTATCGAGGCAGAAATTAGGAATAATTACAGGATTTTAGGAACAGACGAGAATTGAGGCTAACACAAAATTCAAGAGGTACAAGAGGAGAATAAACCTACCTACAATCGACGTCGAAAGAAAGCGATCAAGTACGAGATTGGAGACATTGTGGCAATAAAAAGGACAGTTTGGATCGGAATTGAAAGTTTCTCGGGCATAACAAAACTGTTCAAGCGAGCCTAAATGAGCGGTACCAAGTGGATAAAATTGGCGACCACAGCGGACCATATAAGACGACTACGAGCGCCGATCACATGAAACCATAGCGCGATAACTATCCCGAATATGACAGTGATGGCGATAGTGAAGGTGACCACGGTGATGGAGGAAATGTCGAAAATATCACGAATTAAAGTGTGAATATGTAACACGTTTAAAATCCACGACGATTAAGACCCACGAAAAACAAAACCCAAGTTGATAAAAACCATGACGGTAAAAACAAACAATGAATGTTCGCCGGGACGACGAACAACGCAGGACAGCCGAGTTGTAGGGTTTTCCTTTTTCGATCACCCGGTGTTACGATTGCAGAAAATAGCGAAATCGTCATTATATAAATATCGATGTACTGGGATAAAAAAAGAGGGAGTCGAGCTTACAACATGAAGAGAAGTACATCGATTTTAAAAACGTTGTTCTAATAAATAAAATATTGTATATGTACATACCTTTTATTTGTGGTATATAAGTTGTTTATTTTTCTGTGTTTTATTTTGCGTATCCAGATCCCACATATATATATATATATATATATATATATATATATATATATATATATATATATATATATATATATATATATATATATATATATATAATACGTCATTATTGATTACAAAACGCTTCCCTTTCATCCATTTTTGTTAAGTTTTCAACTCTATCTGTAAATTTAATTTGTATACGTTCAGCACTTTTTGTTAACTATAATATCGGTTCTGCCATAACAACTTTTCCCCGCACTTCATTCGCCAATAAATATACAACATTTATAAAGATAAAAGACAGAAACACTTTATGTTCATTAATTTTTTAGTTTAAAACTAAAAAAATTAAAAACCGTAGATAAATGTGAGGTTGGGACACGAGGGGCAAATTATATATTTTTATTTGTATTATTTTCATAAAATGTAAATTTTCCAAAAATATAAAATGTCGAAACCCTTTTCTGTTATCAATTTATTCAAAAAAAAAAAAAAAACAAAAAACTAAATTTTTCTCTATTTTATTATCCTTGTAAAAATTAAAATTAAAGAAAATATACAATAATAATAAATGGCCACCCCCCTTTTCTTATTTATACAATATATAAGTATAATAAGATAAATAAAATATTATAACTGTTTTTGCTTTTCCATTTTTCCTTAAAACGAAATACTGTGTACCTACAAACTACAAAGAGAGAGGCCATTCTTGCGCTATCCTTTACATTTACATATAAAAAATGAAATGGGCGACCTTAAAATTGTTTTTATAAAATGTTGAAGTAAGTTAATAAATCGCAAACTGAACCACCCGGTACAACATTTTTCAAGAAAATATTAATTCTATAAATATAAGGAATAAATAATAATAACTCCAACTATAGTCAAAATAATAATAGTAAATAGTACATAATATAGTACAGAGCCAAGGACCAAAAGACCTAAAAATAAATAGAAAAAGGAAAAATCTGTATGAAACACATTTGTTGTTGGTATGGTGTGGTGATGTGGTGGTATGGTGCTATTGCTGGAAAGTATAATACAAATTGTCATTTATCATTTTCTGTGCTACAAATTTTTTTTTTTTTTTTTTTTGGAGGAAATGAAAATTGTTTGGAAGATGTATAATAAAAATAGACAACAGGAAAAATAAAGAAAAGTCCCCACATTTTTTTTTTTTTTCGTTTCCAAAAACTATAATAATCTTAAGTGTCTTGTTTCAATGATTTTATTGATTTTGAAAGGGGGCTCAAAGGGATACACGAACAATTTTTCATTTTGTTGCATGATTTACGACCACAAACGGCAGCAAACCCTTTAAACAATTTTTCAAAACAAAATTTAATTGTCCCTTCTGTTTAACAAATTCATAATTTCGAAAAATTTATTACCGATTAAATGTGTCGTCATGTCGCGCCGTGAAAATATTTTTAAACATTCGACCGGACATTGTCAAACAATAAATATTTTAGTTGGTTTCCTTATAGAGTCCAATGTACGAGTATACATATAAATCTTATGATTTATGTTCGTTGAATATACTAACCCTTACAAAAAAGAAAAAAAAACGTCACTCCTTTATTATTTTTGTATGTGCACATTGCTAATCACTGACCATCGGTCATTAATATTAAAATAAAATTCGTGTTCTTTTTCGTTTATCGTATGCCTTCGTCGTCGTATTTAACATATATAAGGTCAACGCGTGTGCCATCAACATTGGTCAATTGACCCTAAATATTAGATTATTCTATTGACTGACCCTTTTAGTTGGTGTTCGGACCCTAATTTTTAACTTGCATACAACAATTATATGAGGTAGGATTGACCAAATGACCATATAATATTCTGAAAAAATGTCTACATTGTTGTTGTTTTGTTGATATTTATTTTGTTCGTATTTTATTGGCTGAAAAATGTTTATTTAAACATTCTCATTCCATTTCTAACTCAAATAAATTTCTAATGAACGATTTTTAACGCTTTTATTTGTTTAGTCAACCAGAATATTGATTATAAGCAAATTTGTGTGCGTTGTTTTGCTGCTTTTTTTACCACATACTCGTACATCTCTGTGTTTACTTGTAGTTCTTCAAGTACGGTGTATTTACAAAATGTAAACTAATTAATGTTTAATTATGAAAATAAACATTGTACGTATAGAAAATAGAACGTAAGTAAGAAAAATAAAAAGTTTCTTAATTTACAAGAAAATGTTAGTTGAATAAGTATGCGGTTTATAGAGGTATGGATGGTGTGAGTGGGATGTACGAGTATAAGGTAAGAGTTTATTGTTTGAAAAAAGTGTTTTAATTTTTGTTGCTTCACTGAATGATATGGCTTCCATAATGGCAACATCGGAATGTTCATTCGGAAGTGACTAATTAAGTTGCACTTAGAATTTGTAGAGATTTGACAATTTATTCAAAATATTTTACAGCAGTTTCAAATATATTTTTACTCATGCCAATGAATTTTTTCAATATTTTACTAAACTGGTTCTAGTTCTTGATTAGTAAAAAATTTACTGGCCTATACAGCAATATGTGGAATGAAACTAGACTATGCGGAAAATTCTATTAAATAAATACATTTTTAATGTTTTCTTTAATTTAGATGATATTGAATTAAAAGGGCCGTTTTTAATTCGGATATGCTAGCGGTTGGAAAATCCAATATAATCTTCTGAAAATGTCCACAAATAATGTGTTCCACAAACAATTCCTATAATATTTCTTCTTGTAACTTTGTACTCTCCACCAATTAAATTATTAATCGTTGAAGAGCTAACCGATGACGCGCTTTCCCGCCACCGATACTGCTGTTCCGAGTCCCTGCATCGTAACACGTTTCTTCCGTGTACCTGCCATGACTACCGTGTTCCGGGGTCTTTGCCGGATCACGGAATTACTCTGTTGCCTACCGTCACCACGTGGAGGTGCCCTGGACGCAGACACAGGTACAAAACTAAGCAAGACTACGCAGAAATGGTGTTTAAAACCTTATATATTTTGAGTTACGGCATTTCAAAGCTCAGATTTAGGTGCTATATGGTTCAAAAGCTTGAGTTATACTTACACATTTTCAAGTAGATTTTTAAATTTTTCAAGGTGGTCGAAGAAATTGCAGTGCATGGTTTGAATCACGAACGACAACGTGAAATGATGAGTGTTTCTAAATACATGAATGAAAACATCAAAATATTAATAAATCACCTTATCTGATATGTAGGATTGACGAAGTCAAAGATTTAGCACGGCAGTTTTATCTGTCCAAATAGATGAGGAATTCTAAATTTCGATTCGGCTAGTTTGGTTAACCAAATGAGTGACCTTTCGCTGCGATTTATTTATTAGAAACTTTATTCGTAATTTTTATTTTATCTCAAATGGTTGCCCGAGTTACGTTATCGCAACAACATCCTGTATTTAATTTCATTTAAACTAAATTATATTAAATTACTATTTTGTTCCCATCATTTATTATAACGTAAGCTAAATTCTTTAATGATAATTTTATTTGATACATTAATATACAATTCTTAGAATTATAATTATAATTAATTATTTGTTAACGTAGCACTTCTAAATACCATGTAAATCATTTTTCCATATATGATAAGTTAGTTTTACACGAACCTTCTAATAAAGAACATTAAAAATATATTAAATAGTTTTCTTTACCAAGTGATAATACTTAACTGGCGCAGTTGATAGGATTGATATTTTTAAATATCAATATATAAAAATAAAAGTATTTATCGTAAATTTTAAAAATAATATACAAAAATAACAATAATAATATATACATAATATAAAGTAAACCAAAAAGTATATAACAAAATAAAATAATATAATAAAGTAGAAGTATATAAACGTAGATAACGAAAAAGTAAATAAGTGAAAGAGAATAAAATAATTTAAAACAAAAGTGTGTGGAAACTTTTAAACGAAAATTTCGTTTACTGTGATATAAATTGTGAAAATTTTCTATCCTAATCTATATATATATATAGAAAAATATCAAGAAAATTTATTCAAGTGCATCGCATAAAAGTGAAAAAAGTAAAAATCATAAACAGAAAATAACTATAGTTGTGGTATTCAATTCACAAAAATTTCAACATCAACGGCATATTGGTGTTTAAATATTATTGACGTCACAACGGGGCGATGAACAACTGGTATTGGGCAATAATCGGCAGTTTGGTCTGGTAAGTCTTATATTTTGTTATATTCGCTATCCTTATATAGTTATTTCCTTTTATGTTCCCACCTTTTAAAAAACTTGGTAAATTGAAGAATTCGTGTATCACTCAACCAAAACATACCGCGGATTACGGTATAAGTTTAGAACATATTAAAATTAAAAGTAATAATTTAGTATCATTTAAATTAAATTCACTCAAAATGAATCCAGACGCGAATAACGCGATTTTTAATCACTTGCGTATACCCGACGCAATTAAGGATTTACCTCGATTCGAGGGAAATACTAGAAGTCTGTATGACTTTATCGACAATGTCGAAGAAATTCTTAGTTTAATGAAGGATATTGAAGGTACAAGTTACGCTAAAATTATATTAAGGGCAATACGGAATAAGATAGTTGGACCAGCCAACGACGTCTTAAACATGTACGGGACTCCACTGACATGGACTGATATAAAAAATAATTTAACGACTCACTATTCCGATAAAAGAAATGAAACTAGTTTAATTAAAGATTTACATTCTATGACCCAAATAAATGAAACAGTTGAAAGTTTTTATTCTAAAATAATAGATATATATTCTACAATAATAAACCATATTAAAATCCATGAAACAGATAATAACGTTGTTAAATCTAAACAAACACTCTATGAGCAAATGTGTCTAAACACATTCCTATCTGGCCTTAAGGAACCTTTAGGGTCAATCATAAGGGCAATGCGACCCAGTTCACTAGCAGAAGCATTTAGCTATTGTTTGCGAGAACAAAATATCAACTATATGAAAAATAATAAAATTCACATAGTTAATAACCAACCATTCAAACTTCACGGAAATGTTGGTTCAATCTCAAAGCCACAAAATAACCCACATCTGAGACAGAATATTTCATATAACCAAATACCAACTAGGAATATTTCACCTAGTTTTAACTTCAGGACACCTTCAAATAATTTTTACAACCAATCTCCAAATAATTTTAATTATCCAAGACCACCTCAAAATTTTAATAATTTTAGAACCCCACAAAATTCCAATCACAAAACCTTTCAACAATATTATAAACCTCAACAATATTCAAACCAGTTTACAAAACCCAATTATCCAAAACCAGAACCAATGGATATATCAAGTGGACATTCAAAATATAGATCCCCTAATCAATATCAAGCAAATAGAACAATTCAACCCACTAACCAGCCAAGATTTGTATCGGAAGAACTATTTAATATTGAAGGCGAATCAAATGATTCTGTGACAGATACAACAGAATTAGATTATTTAGAATCTCAAGAAGATTATTTAGAACCTCAACAAGAAATCGAAATAGACGAGGAAAATTTTCGTTTAATCGCCTCGGAGAACAAATCGGATATTTAGACATAAATAATAATAATACTAATAAAGACCATCTTCTTCCTTACATTCATATTAGGAACGGTAATAAAAATTTAAAATTTCTTATTGACACAGGTAGTTCAAAATCTTTTGTAAACCCAATTTTAATCGACGAAAAAGACTTTATTGTTATTGACCCTATAGAAATTACGACTATATTTAATAAACAGAACATAGACAAAAAACTTGTTATACCTGGACTTAAAGAATTTAGAACAAACGAAAATTTGACCTTTTATCTCTTTAAATTCCATAATTACTTTGACGGATTAATAGGTACAGAAATGATGCAACAATTAAAAATTCGACTCAATTTCATAGACAATTATTTAGAAACTGATACAGTTAAGATCCCATTACTTTCAAAGCCTTGTTTAATGTCAAAAACATATGAAATTCCCCCACACTCTAAATTAATTACACGACTACCAGTAGACTTAGAAAACGGAGACTTCTATTTAAAACCAACTATAATCACGGACGAAATACAAATTTCTGAAGGACTATACCATAGTGACAAATGGTATTCTAACATTGAAATAAAAAATACATCAAACGAACCTAAGACATTTAGGCTAGAACAACCCTTAAAAGTAGAATCAATAGAACAGAAATATTTCGAATTACATAATTATTCAATCGACCAATTTAAAAACCAAATTCTAACTAAATCAAACAGTGACCTACAAAATTTACTAAGACTGGACCACTTGAATGACGAAGAAAAAACTGAACTACTTAAAACTTGCAAAAAACATGAAGACATATTCCTTAAAGACGGTGATCTTTTAACATTCACCAACGAAATTAAACATTCTATTAACACAACAGATGATGTACCAATATACACAAAATCGTACCGTTACCCTGAAATCCACAAAGATGAAATAAAATCACAAATATCTAAAATGTTAGAACAGGGCATTATACAACCCAGTTTCTCACCCTGGTCGTCCCCCATTTGGATCGTACCAAAAAAGGCAGACGCTAGTGGAAAACAAAAATGGCGACTAGTTATAGATTATAGAAAACTGAACGATAAAACAGTAGACGATAGATACCCTCTTCCTAACATCAATGAAATTTTAGATAAACTAGGGAAATGCTTATATTTTAGTACGTTAGATTTAGCTTCCGGATTTCATCAGATTGAAATCAACAAAAGGGACATTCCCAAAACAGCTTTTAGTGTTGACAATGGGCATTACGAATTTATTCGAATGCCTTTCGGCTTAAAAAATGCGCCGTCAACGTTCCAAAGAGTAATGGATAACATTCTAAGGGAATATCAAGGGCGAATTTGTCTGTGTTATATGGACGATATTATAATCTATTCGACCTCCCTACAAGAACATACTGAAAATTTAAGTAAAATATTTCAAAGACTCAGGGAAGCAAACCTAAAAGTCCAATTGGACAAGTGCGAATTCTTACATAAGGAAATTGAATTTTTGGGCCACGTAGTGACACCGGAAGGTGTTAAACCGAACCCTAAGAAGATTAAAGCTGTAAAAGAATTCCCGTTACCCAAAACTGAAAAACAAATTAAAAGTTTTTTAGGGTTACTAGGGTATTATAGAAAGTTCTTAAAAGATTTTGCAAGAATTACAAAACCCCTCACTGAATGCTTACGAAAAGACAAAGGTATTGTTATTGATCAAACCTACTTGGAATGCTTTGAAACCTGCAAAAATTTGTTGTGTAACGACCCATTATTACAATACCCCGATTTCAACAAACCCTTTAACTTAACGACCGATGCTAGCAATTTCGCTCTAGGAGCGGTACTTTCCCAAGGACCAATAGGGTCCGATAAGCCAACGTGTTATGCCAGTAGAACTCTAACAAAAACCGAACAAAATTATAGTACAATTGAGAAGGAGTTATTAGCAATCGTCTGGGCAACGAAATACTTTAGACCGTATTTATACGGTAGGAAATTTAACATCGTAACAGACCATAAACCTTTAGTATGGCTTTTCTCGTTAAAGGAACCAAATTCCAAATTAGTAAGGTGGCGATTGAAATTAGAAGAATTTGACTACAACATACATTATAAAAAGGGGAAAATGAATACAAATGCAGATGCATTATCACGTATAGAAATTAATTTACAAGAAGAAACTAGTTCGAATGATTCAATTATTAATAATGTAGGAGATTTAGAAACCATACATTCTGGAGAGGAAAACTTAGATGAGGGAATACCAATATCTGAAAGATCGTTGAACGAATTCACGTACCAGGTTATACTAGAAAATAGTATAATAGATAAACCAGATATAAAATATAAGATATTATTTAAAACACAAAAAAGATTTATAATACGAAGAAATGACTTCATGAAAGAGGAAGTCATGTTAGAAATATTCAAAAACTATTTTATTCCGAAAAAAATAACAGGAATACTAACAGATGATGAGACCTTTAAACTCGTACAAGCAACATTTTCTAAATATTTTAGTTATTCTAAGATTAAATTAATTAGATGTAATTTTATAGTAAGAGACGTAGTAGAGAGAGATGACCAAGAAGATATAATTAGGAATTACCATATTAAATCCAACCATAGAGGTATACAAGAAACTCTCTTACACTTAAAAAGAGATTATTTCTTTCCAAAAATGAAAAATGTTATTTCTAGTATAATTAACAATTGTGAAATCTGCCAAACCTATAAATATGAAAGAAATGTTAAACAAATAAAATACGAATTAACGGAAACCCCGGATAGACCACTAAAAATATTACACATAGATGTATATGCTTCACATAATCAACCTAACAGAGTATGACATAAATTTAAATTTAATAACAAGAAATATTGACTACTTTCACAATCAATCAATGAAATATATTGATTTTTTACCTAAACTAAATTTATTACGGAAGAAATGTCACACATTATCAAACGACTTAGATCTAATTCGGCCGAAATACAGAAACAAACGAGACTTATCAACGGACTTGGAGGAATCATTAAAACAATAACTGGAAATATGGACTACGAAGACCACGTAGAAATTAACACCAAATTAAACAGTTTACAATCAACTCAGAATGAAATTAGTAATCAAATGAAAAATCAATTCTATATTAACACACAAATGTTGAGAAGATTTAACAATATCACAAAACACATAAACAAACAACAGGAGCATTTAGAGAAATACTTGAATAATTTTCATGACAATATAATCGAAAAATTAGATGTTATTGAACGAACCTTGCATATCAATCAATATTTTGAACAAATACTATTCAACATGGACATGTTGAGTGAACATTTGAATGATATTTCCGAATCATTACTTTTAGCCAAACTCGGGATCATATCTAAACATATCTTACACCCAACCGAAATCAATTACGTTTCCGTTATGTTAAGAGAACAAAGTGTTAATGTTTTTTCCGACGAAAACATTTACGAATTCCTCGAACTTCAAGCTTACTATAACCATACTAATATAATTTTTATTATTAAAATACCAATATTTCACCCAAATTCATTTTCTTTTTACCATTTAAAAGAATTACCTATTAACAATTCCTACACTATCCAAATTAAAACCCCGTTCCTTTTATTAAGTGAATATTTTCAACAATATGTGAATAAACCATGCCTCACCATCGAAAAGATAAGATATTGCCAAAAAGAATCCATTCAACCGAACACAGTAAATGGATGCGTCCCAAATATCATAGGGATGTGAAGTTTATCCTATATTTATCCTAAAAATACAAAAACAACAATTTGTTTGCTAGTATGTGTGAAAATGTAACATTTAGGCGTTTTTCAGAAACCTATGGTATACCTATATAAAAGTTTAATTGCAAATAATATATTTTAAATATTATTTGACATAATACTAAACGCATTTATAGGAATTACTCATCGGATTCCTTTAATGGGTGACAAGATATAGGCCTAATTTAACTACTGACCAGGTTTTAGAATTTTGGCTTGGATTTCTGATACCCAAATAGAGATCAATATATAGGGACCACACAACATACCTCAAGTTGGCGAACTCTTTGACGTAATACTAAATGCATTTATAGGAATTGCTCATCGGATTCCTTTATTGGGTAACAAGATGTAGGCCTAATTTAACTACTGACCAAGTTTTAGAATTTTGGCTTGGATTTCTGATACCCAAATAGAGATCAATATATAGGGACCACACAACATACCTCAAGTTGGCGAACTCTTTGACGTAATACTAAATGCATTTATAGGAATTGCTCATCGGATTCCTTTATTGGGTAACAAGATGTAGGCCTAATTTAACTACTGACCAAGTTTTAGAATTTTGGCTTGGATTTCTGATACCCAAATAGAGATCAATATATAGGGACCACACAACATACCTCAAGTTGGCGAACTCTTTGGCGTAATACTAAATGCATTTATAGGAATTGCTCATCGGATTCCTTTATTGGGTGACAAGATATAGGCCTAATTTAACTACTGACCAAGTTTTAGAATTTTGGCTTGGATTTCTGATACCCAAATAGAGATCAATATATGTATAGGGACCACACAACATACCTCAAGTTGGCGAACTCTTTGACGTAATACTAAACGCATTTATAGGAATTGCTCATCGGATTCCTGTATTGGGTAACAAGATGTAGGCCTAATTTAACTACTGACCAAGTTTTAGAATTTTGGCTTGGATTTCTGATACCCAAATAGAGATCAATATATAGGGACCACACAACATACCTCAAGTTGGCGAACACTTTGACGTAATACTAAACGCATTTATAGGAATTGCTCATCGGATTCCTTTATTGGCAACAAGATGTAGGCTTATTTAACTACTGACCAAGTTTTAGAATTTTGGCTTGGATTTCTGATACCCAAATAGAGATCAATATATGTATAGGGACCACACAACATACCTCAAGTTGGCGAACTCTGTGACGTAATACTAAATGCATTTATAGGAATTGCTCATCGGATTCCTTTATTGGGTGACAAGATATAGGCCTAATTTAACTACTGACCAAGTTTTAGAATTTTGGCTTGGATTTCTGATACCCAAATAGAGATCAATATATAGGGACCACACAACATACCTTTAATTGGCGAACACTTTGACGTAATACTAAATGCATTTATAGGAATTGCTCATCGGATTCCTTTATTGGGTGACAAGATATAGGCCTAATTTAACTACTGACCAAGTTTTAGAATTTTGGCTTGGATTTCTGATACCCAAATAGAGATCAATATATAGGGACCACACAACACACCTCAAGTTGGCGAACTTTTAACGTAATACTAAACGCATTTATAGGAATTGCTCATCGGATTTCTTTATTGGGTGACAAGATATAGGCCTAATTTAACTACTGACCAAGTTTTAGAATTTTGGCTTGGATTTCTGATACCCAAATAGAGATCAATATATAGGGACCACACAACATACCTTTAATTGGCGAACATTTTGACGTAATACTAAGTGCATTTATAGGAATTGCTCATCGGATTCCTTTATTGGGTAACAAGATGTAGGCCTAATTTAACTACTGACTAAGTTTTAGAATTTTGGCTTGGATTTCTGATACCCAAATAGAGATCAATATATAGGGACCACACAACATACCTCAAGTTGGCGAACTCTTTGACGTAATACTAAATGCATTTATAGGAATTGCTCATCGGATTCCTTTATTGGGTAACAAGATGTAGGCCTAATTTAACTACTGACCAAGTTTTAGAATTTTGGCTTGGATTTCTGATACCCAAATAGAGATCAATATATAGGGACCACACAACATACCTCAAGTTGGCGAACTCTTTGACGTAATACTAAATGCATTTATAGGAATTGCTCATCGGATTCCTTTATTGGGTGACAAGATATAGGCCTAATTTAACTACTGACTAAGTTTTAGAATTTTGGCTTGGATTTCTGATACCCAAATAGAGATCAATATATAGGGACCACACAACATACCTCAAGTTGGCGAACTCTTTGACGTAATACTAAATGCATTTATAGGAATTGCTCATCGGATTCCTTTATTGGGTAACAAGATGTAGGCCTAATTTAACTACTGACCAAGTTTTAGAATTTTGGCTTGGATTTCTGATACCCAAATAGAGATCAATATATAGGGACCACACAACATACCTCAAGTTGGCGAACTCTTTGGCGTAATACTAAATGCATTTATAGGAATTGCTCATCGGATTCCTTTATTGGGTGACAAGATATAGGCCTAATTTAACTACTGACCAAGTTTTAGAATTTTGGCTTGGATTTCTGATACCCAAATAGAGATCAATATATGTATAGGGACCACACAACATACCTCAAGTTGGCGAACTCTTTGACGTAATACTAAACGCATTTATAGGAATTGCTCATCGGATTCCTGTATTGGGTAACAAGATGTAGGCCTAATTTAACTACTGACCAAGTTTTAGAATTTTGGCTTGGATTTCTGATACCCAAATAGAGATCAATATATAGGGACCACACAACATACCTCAAGTTGGCGAACACTTTGACGTAATACTAAACGCATTTATAGGAATTGCTCATCGGATTCCTTTATTGGCAACAAGATGTAGGCTTATTTAACTACTGACCAAGTTTTAGAATTTTGGCTTGGATTTCTGATACCCAAATAGAGATCAATATATGTATAGGGACCACACAACATACCTCAAGTTGGCGAACTCTGTGACGTAATACTAAATGCATTTATAGGAATTGCTCATCGGATTCCTTTATTGGGTGACAAGATATAGGCCTAATTTAACTACTGACCAAGTTTTAGAATTTTGGCTTGGATTTCTGATACCCAAATAGAGATCAATATATAGGGACCACACAACATACCTTTAATTGGCGAACACTTTGACGTAATACTAAATGCATTTATAGGAATTGCTCATCGGATTCCTTTATTGGGTGACAAGATATAGGCCTAATTTAACTACTGACCAAGTTTTAGAATTTTGGCTTGGATTTCTGATACCCAAATAGAGATCAATATATAGGGACCACACAACACACCTCAAGTTGGCGAACTTTTAACGTAATACTAAACGCATTTATAGGAATTGCTCATCGGATTTCTTTATTGGGTGACAAGATATAGGCCTAATTTAACTACTGACCAAGTTTTAGAATTTTGGCTTGGATTTCTGATACCCAAATAGAGATCAATATATAGGGACCACACAACATACCTTTAATTGGCGAACATTTTGACGTAATACTAAGTGCATTTATAGGAATTGCTCATCGGATTCCTTTATTGGGTAACAAGATGTAGGCCTAATTTAACTACTGACTAAGTTTTAGAATTTTGGCTTGGATTTCTGATACCCAAATAGAGATCAATATATAGGGACCACACAACATACCTCAAGTTGGCGAACTCTTTGACGTAATACTAAATGCATTTATAGGAATTGCTCATCGGATTCCTTTATTGGGTAACAAGATGTAGGCCTAATTTAACTACTGACCAAGTTTTAGAATTTTGGCTTGGATTTCTGATACCCAAATAGAGATCAATATATAGGGACCACACAACATACCTCAAGTTGGCGAACTCTTTGACGTAATACTAAATGCATTTATAGGAATTGCTCATCGGATTCCTTTATTGGGTGACAAGATATAGGCCTAATTTAACTACTGACTAAGTTTTAGAATTTTGGCTTGGATTTCTGATACCCAAATAGAGATCAATATATGTATAGGGACCACACAACATACCTCAAGTTGGCGAACTCTTTGACGTAATACTAAACGCATTTATAGGAATTGCTCATCGGATTCCTTTATTAGGTAACAAGATGTAGGCCTAATTTAACTACTGACCAAGTTTTAGAATTTTGGCTTGGATTTCTGATACCCAAATAGAGATCAATATATAGGGACCACACAACATACCTCAAGTTGGCGAACACTTTGACGTAATACTAAACGCATTTATAGGAATTGCTCATCGGATTCCTTTATTGGCAACAAGATGTAGGCCTAATTTAACCACTGACCAAGTTTTAGAATTTTGGCTTGGATTTCTGATACCCAAATAGAGATCAATATATGTATAGGGACCACACAACATACCTCAAGTTGGCGAACTCTGTGACGTAATACTAAATGCATTTATAGGAATTGCTCATCGGATTCCTTTATTGGGTGACAAGATATAGGCCTAATTTAACTACTGACCAAGTTTTAGAATTTTGGCTTGGATTTCTGATACCCAAATAGAGATCAATATATAGGGACCACACAACATACCTTTAATTGGCGAACACTTTGACGTAATACTAAATGCATTTATAGGAATTGCTCATCGGATTCCTTTATTGGGTGACAAGATATAGGCCTAATTTAACTACTGACCAAGTTTTAGAATTTTGGCTTGGATTTCTGATACCCAAATAGAGATCAATATATAGGGACCACACAACACACCTCAAGTTGGCGAACTTTTAACGTAATACTAAACGCATTTATAGGAATTGCTCATCGGATTTCTTTATTGGGTGACAAGATATAGGCCTAATTTAACTACTGACCAAGTTTTAGAATTTTGGCTTGGATTTCTGATACCCAAATAGAGATCAATATATAGGGACCACACAACATACCTTTAATTGGCGAACACTTTGACGTAATACTAAATGCATTTATAGGAATTGCTCATCGGATTCCTTTATTGGGTAACAAGATGTAGGCCAAATTTAACTACTGACCAGGTTTTAGAATTTTGCCTTGGATTTCTGATACCCAAATAGAGATCAATATATAGGGACCACACAACATACCTCAAGTTGGCGAACTCTTTGACGTAATACTAAACGCATTTATAGGAATTGCTCATCGGGTTCCTTTATTGGGTAACAAGATGTAGGCCTAATTTAACTACTGACCAAGTTTTAAAATTTTGGCTTGGATTTCTGCTACCCAAATAGAGATCAATAAATAGGGACCACACAAAACACCTCAAGTTGGCGAACTCTTTGACGTAATACTAAACGCATTTATAGGAATTGCTCATCGGATTCTTTTATTGGGTAACAAGATGTAGCCCTAATTTAACTACTTACCAAGTTTTAGAATTTTGGCTTGGATTTCAGATACCCAAATAGAGACCAATTTCTACTTGATGTTAAGAGGAACAATGATATTGACGAAGGAATTATTAATTGAATTTTTAAAGCTGTTGCTAATTTTGTCGGTCCTGCTCTTGCTTATATTTTCAATTTTTCCTTGGAACATGCGGAGTGGTTAGATGATCGTAGTGATAAGGGAAACTAAAAACCACTTGTAATCTAACCAGTTGTTCTCAAAGTTCTCGAAAAGGCAAGTAAAAATAGAGTTACTATATTCCTAAATTACTGTAAAACACTAAGAGTTTATCAGAATGAATCACCTATGTTGGAATTTTTGGATGTTAATTATTCGGTTTCAAGAATGATAATATTTGTGCAGGTTTATTTATTGACGCTTCTAAGACATTCGATTGGGTTAATCATACACTTTTGTTGTCTATTCTGTTTGACATTGGTTTTAGGGTTAAGTCAAACAAGTGGTTTGCTTCCTACCTAGATAATAAAAAAGAGACAGTCAGAATTAATGATACTTTTATTAAAGTTGTCGAAGTTGGAGTACCATAAGGAACAGTGCTAGGTCCTGTGCTATTTCTAGTGTATACTAATACTATTTTTAAACATAAATTAAATGATAACAGTACTGGGTTTGCTGATTATTTAGCCTTAGCTTATATTGGTAAATGTACCACGTATTGATTTGTATGGTTAATTCTGACCTTAAGGTTCTACATGAATCGTTTGATAAGCATTACCTAATACTAAGTGAAATACCAAGTTTATGTGGTTTAGAATTTGTGGAAACACGGTTGCTTTAAATTACCCCTTAGTTAAATATCATAGTGGGTAAACTAAAATCGCCTAAATGTTTGCAATTCACCAATACATTCGCATTTTTTTGTATTTTGAAAGATTTAGTATAAACTTCACATCTCTATATAGACGTGTGAAGTTTTTCCTAAAATAATACTAAACGCCATTTTTTTTTTATTTAGGAGAAATTTAGGATAGACTTCACATGCATAATATCATCAATAATCAACCAGCAAATTGCACCTTAATAACCAATACAGACATCGGTGACACAATAGAAATGTTTGAACCCGAACACCTGCTTATCATATCGCAAAATGAAGTTGCTATAGAAACATCGTGTGGTACCAACATAAAACACAAATCATCGAAAGGAATATTATTAATTCATTTCAAAAACTGTTCAATTTCCATAAATGGCTTCGAATACAAAAGCAGAACTCCAATATATTGGGACACGATAGAAATAATTTCAACAATATACAACGACATTCAACATCTTGAGATAGTTGAAAAACCCAACTTTCAAAAACTGAATAATTGGACATTGGAAAATTTGAAGGAAATAATTGTATTGAAACAGACCACTAATGAATCATTTAAATCTTTAATTGCAGGATTTACTATTCTTCTAATAATCATATTTTATATAATTTATAAGATTGTCAACCAATTCAATTTAATGCAATGTAGGAAGAATCCAATCCAGCAAGATGAACCCACGATTACAGCTACAACCAATGACACCACAAACCCAGCGACCTTATGGCCGTCGCTTCACTCTTAGAGGGGAGGAGTTACGTTATCGCAACAACATCCTGTATTTAATTTCATTTAAACTAAATTATATTAAATTACTATTTTGTTCCCATCATTTATTATAACGTAAGCTAAATTCTTTAATGATAATTTTATTTGATACATTAATATGCAATTCTTAGAATTATAATTATAATTAATTATTTGTTAACGTAGCACTTCTAAATACCATGTAAATCATTTTTCCATATATGATAAGTTAGTTTTACACGAACCTTCTAATAAAGAACATTAAAAATATATTAAATAGTTTTCTTTACCAAGTGATAATACTTAACTCCCGCTTTCAAGCTACTCGTATCATAGCTATCTAAAACTATGGACCATTTACCAAGACCTCATGTTTATATGGTAAATCGCTTGCACCTTCCTCCGGTAACAATATTTCTTGTTTTGGATATCGCACCTCCCAAATAATATTATTACAACTCAAATTGTCATAGTTTGATTTTAATTGACCATCCTTTTCTTTGAAAAACAATAACAACTCAACCTCTCTTAAAATATCACTTGTGTATAGCCTATAACTTCAGAGTTATGAAAATTTTAAAATTATTTGTCATAGTTTTCTACATATAAAAATAAATTTAAAAAAATTGACTTATCATAATTTTATGAAATTTTGCCAACAAACTCAAAATGTTGAATATGATAAGTCAATTTGTCAAACATTTTCACATAATACGAAATTAATATTTGGAAGACAAATCAAATTGGAATACTTTAAAGGGAAAATATAATTGGTTCGAATCAAACTGGTATTTTTGTATATTTTGTATTTTAGATTTTTCTGAGAGGATTGTTCAGTGTGGGAGCGGACGTATTTGTGTCTACTACGAAATCCCGGTTTTTAAAATTCCGAATCCCCAATTCAAAATCCCGATTTCCAAAATCCCGGTTTCCAAAATCCCGGTTTTCAAAAACCAGGTTTTCAAAATCCTAAGATATATTTTTTTAAAAAATCTGGTCAAGGAAAATTTTAATTTTGAAACGGAATTTCATAGCACACCCGTAAAATAAAAATAAAAATCGGGATTTGCTGAAAACCGGGATTTTAAAAACCGGGATTTTGAAAATCAGGATTAACAAAAAAAAAACAGGATTTTGACAAACCGGGATTTTGGAAACCGGGATTTCGTTACACACCCGACTTATTTATATATACGTATTAAAATGTCTATCAGAGCACGTTTAATGGTAGAAATGGCCGAAAGAAAATGTTACAGCAAGATAACTATTACATTTATTATTAATTTATAATTATAGAAGTTAATTTATTTTTTCTAATTAGTTTACTTTACGACGTAAATTAATTAATTGGTTTTTACGACGTCGTTTGAATTTTTTTTAGAAACAGGTGGTGAATATTAGTCCACGAGTAAACAACAAATACGTTAAGTAAACAACACATATGTTAGCAGAACAAATCATAATGTTGATAGTGAAGTAGAAAATGAAAATGTTGAGTTAGAGGAATTAAGATTTTAATATTTCAGATTTTGAAGATAGCTGAACAGAATATATTCCAGACAGTAATTCAACAGATTCGAGTATTTTATCACCGGAATATAGTTCATTTTCGCCTCGTAGCAAGGATATCGCGATGACCAAAGCAGCTTATCAAGCTGAATTTAATTTATTTTGTACAAATGAGACTTAGGAAATACCGGTGACGAATCCGAACTATCGTCAACAACTGAGTCTCAGCCGACTAATAATTCAAATTTAAGATTAGAAAACTAAAGCCAGGGCCTAGTTATAACGACGCTGCCAAGAATACGGCAAAGAACTGAAATTCGGAAAGGACCTGTGCCCGAATTCGGGTTCGATGACAAATGATAATGAGAAATGACTTGATTTTTTATTTCAACTAGTCGGTTGCATTTTTATTTAGAGTAGGCGAAATAAAACATAAAGTCATTTCTCATTCTCATTTGTCATTGATCCGGAATTCGGGCCCTGGGGTGCGATTCTGGCTCAGTGATAAAATGAAATGATAAATTTGAATCGGTGTAAACAAAGCAAAAAGGAGAATTCATTATTTTTCGTTTTATGCCTACTTGAAATTTAAATGTTTGAATTTTATCAAGAAGTAAAGCAAAGGAAAAATAATTATTTAATGTGCTAGGTTTACAAGAGTACTAAAAGCTGTATTTGCTAACTATTCAATATTTGATCGGTAATTTCAGACATTGTTTTTAGAAATCGATTTACGACACCTTATCTCCTTACTAATGGTATACCAAAAATGATACATATAGAGACATACAAAGCATCAGTAAAAAATAGTTAATAAAACCTTAATAGAGTTATTTATACTGATACCCACTTATTCTGCCGTGCTAAGAAATAAAGTCACATTTTCGTTTTTGAAGTTTTGAGTAATTTTAATTTTTCTATTTTTGTTTTTACCATATGTCTTAATATGAAGGATATTCGGCTGTCTTAAAAAGCAGAAAAAGATTTATTTATTTGCAGAATCCAAATATCGACTTTTGGCGATTGTCATTTTTTTCTTAGCAAGGCAGTACTGTGCTAGTGCACACAGGCAGTGTGTTCTCTTTTCTTCTGTCAATACAAACATTGTGCATTTTTTGTTTAGTTTGCTAGAAGCCAAACGAATGATAAAGTATCAAAATGTCTTTGAAGGTTGGTCACCGAGGGCGGTTTGTACCCTTTGTATTTACATCTGAACTCTATATAGCTCTATATAGTACCTTATCATTTAATCGTCTACCTTATACTTTAATCGTCATTTCGACTTGATCTGTTGTAAAGCCAAATCTACGTTAGAATTTCTAAAACGTACCATGAAAGAGTTTAGTGATCCCAGAATTTTTGTTTGCCTCGAATATGCATCATGGTGTTACCGTTACAAGGATCACATAATTAGGATTGAGCCAGTAGAAAAATCTTTCCTAATTTGGTGGGTTTGACAATCGATTACAGTGGTGGGAAAATATTAGATATCTACCTCCATATGTTGAAAGATGTAATTCCTTGAAAATGTTGCCTTTCGTCTTGAAATTCGTCGTCAACACGTAGAAATACTATGTAATGTAGAAATTTTCGAACTCGCATACCCCTTGAAAATAGATTTTCATAGAACGAATTATGTAAGTGACGAACCTTTGAATTCAATGTCGAAATGTTACAACGAACTGAGTAGTTTTTGTGACTTTATATTAGTGACTAAATCGTTTTTGTCCCGATATTCTTCCAATTTTTCAGAAAGCATTTCAGAAGATGAAGATGGTAATACCACAGAATAAAGCACAAATACAATTAATCAGCCAAAAACATTTTTGCCCTTACCTTTCATTTTACGCGTTGAACGAGTCCTATTTGTGGAATTTGCGTCCACTTAACGACAATATAACATTGACGAATCTTACCTTCGCCAAGCTGACGTGAAAAAATTATGTCGACATTTTTTCAAACAAAAGCATCATTGTGAACTAAGGCCAATAAACCTATACCAGGTTTTATTATTTTCATTTTGCAAAATCTTTCTTTATAGAAGGTATTCACTAGAAGGGTCACTTTTTACTTATTTATTTCAATTAATTAGAATATTTTAAGGCTTTTTAAATTTCTTAGAGTAGATTTTCCGTTGATTTTGAATTTACAGTTGCCCAAATTATTCAGATTCTATAAAAAGAAACTGAGAGATATAACGTGAAACATCGGGTATCGAATCAAACGGGTTAAAATTTAAAATTTTAAAAATAAACGTTTACATGCATATGTATATACATATATCTCAGCGCACACAAAAATTTGGTACATCACTTTTCTTAAGAACTAATTTATTTGTAAACGTGACTAAATATATTCTACATATTTGAGTAAACATTATTGTATACGTACAAATTTTATCATCGGCGACAAAAAAATTTTCATCGACAAAAACCAGTCTGATAAAATTATTGAATCTCTTTCAAATTCGTCATAAATTTATCAATTACTTTACAATAAGACATGCAAAATTTTGTTTTGAGCAATAAAAAAAATTAAAACGGATGACTAGATGGTAATGAAATTTTTTTTTATCATTTCAAATTATCACTGAGCCAGAATCGCACCCCTGGTCCCTAAAGAGAACTTCATACCATAGAATGGAAGTAACAACAAATTAAGAAAGCTCATAATAAAGGAGTATAACACATGAATACCGGTGAAAAAATTGTTCCAACGCGAAAGATGAGGGCTGTGTTTAAACCGTCTTTTAGGTTAAATTGTCATAAGAACATTGAGTTCGAGTACAGTCAATGACACTTTGATAGGTTTTGGACAATCGGTAGCATAACTTTACAAACGGAATATATTTTAAGAAAAAAATAAATTAAACTGTAAAACAAACCAACAATTATCAAAAAGTACGAACGAGTTGGAAATAATCATTAATATCTTTCGAAACCAGGTAGCTATGGAACCTAAGCGTTCAGTAACTTAAAGTAATTTTTATTTTAAAAAAAGCATACTGCTACGTCTCTCATGAATGCGTTGCTAAAAGAGGACCCAGTGAGGTAGTAAAGTGTCTTCAAACATTTATTGAAAAGCAGCTGAAAAGATTTTGGCCAGACAACTGTTAACATCAAAATAAGAATAAAATTCTGATATGTTTATATTCATGGGCTGCGGACAAATTCAATATTAAAATCACCCAGAGATAATAAACAAAGCGGCACACCCAAAATGAAGGTAATTCAGTTCACTCAATCATCGAGAAAAGAAACAAATTGCGCGAAGTAATAATTCCGCAGGAATGGTTTGAAATCATTAGATTTGCAAAAAGTAACGAACCATTCTCAAAGTTATTAAAACGACGCAAAAGGATTTTTATAATTTTAAGCCGCTAAGTGAATTGGAAAATTTAAACAAAGATAATTTACAAATTTCTAAGTTAAAGGAATTTAAAAACGCCAACGTTAATCCACTTACAATTTGCTACAAAAAGGACTGGGATTTGCCTCAAGAGCAATTACTACTATTGATTATAGAGAAAAATAGAAGCAGAAAAGCAGCAAAGCTTCTAGAAACATTTAGATATTTTATTTCTGTATTAACTTATGAAGAACCATTGCAAATAACTTCATCAAAATGGGAGGATCTTCATTCATTATGTGAATTGGACCTTATCAATCACAAGTACCACAGTTTTTATGCAAATGTGGCACAAATAAATTTAAAACAAGTCCATTTTACCAAATGAAGTATTTTATCATAATCATAATTATTAAGAATTGAATAAATTATAATCAAAAACATTTTTTTTATAATTCTCGCGATACCTGAACATCTATTGCTATTTTTAATTTCATTTTAAAGTATGATTTTATGAGATAACATATGATGATTTTCTTAACCATAAAAATTAAACTATGATAAATTCAATGTTCTCTGTAAACTATGATATATTCAAATTTTAATGTAAATAATAAAATTCTGATTCATTTTTTAATACAATCTAGTACGAAATACAGCATGTTATAATTCTTCTAAAGATAAATAAAAAAAACCGTCCACTGAAAAGTTGTTGTTTTCAACTTGTCATAGTGTTATTTGAGAGGTGCGATATGAGTTATTTACAGCCTCTGAATCCAAGTTTAAAATTTGCATCACTTTCGAGCTCAAAGCAAAGGCAATATCCGTAGTTAAATTTTTTGTTTGTGGGGAGGCCAATTTTAAATCCAGATAATTCAGCTCCGCCCGACACAATTACTAACTCTAATCTGTGACTCTAATCTGTTACTTCTAGTAAACTATATATGATATAATATGATTCGACAAGCCAAATTATTTTCAGTGTGACTGCAATAATTTGTCTAAGTACAGGGCAAAATATTTTATACGGTTCTTCATTCATAAAATTGACCACCATGTGTCATCGATTTGATTTTAATGCCTGTGTGCACATTGTGTTTTATAAGACCAGTTGTGTTCGTTATAAAAAAAATAAAACATTCGAAACTAAAAAATTAACGTTATGGCCTTGAAATGCGCACAGTGTGATGATGCAAGCGTTGACAACTTCTTCATTACCTGTGGTAACTGTGATAATGTATATCATCAGAAGTGCTTAACATTATCGGTCGCTTCAGCAAAAATGTGCAATAACACACCTATTATTTAATTCATATGTAATACATGTAATCAAGTTAAAAAAAAATTTGAGGGTAGAGCAAATCAGGTGTTTAACTGGTTAGATGACATCACTAACACAGTTGCTGCAATTTTCAATAATTTTGGTGACATGATTGCAAAACAGTTAAACATGCAATTGCAAACTCAATCAACATATGTAGCTACGAAACAGAGTGAAAATTCTACAAATGTTCATGATATCCAGACTACACCACTTGAAACATTAATTGTGGGAATGGATACTAGTGAATCAAATTTGCGATCTGTAGCTCAATTAAACATTTTTGTGATTACTCACCTCCATCTCTCTACCTCAGATGTGGATGTCATATGACACATAACAACAAAGGTAAATATAACAGCAGACGACGTATCTTGCAGTGCCTTAATTGCAAAGACAAAAGATAGGAGTCAGCTGAATTTTATTTCGTATAAAATTGGAGTGAACCCACTGCACTTTGACAGAATTTATTTATCGGAGATTTGGCCGACAGGTGTTGTAACAAAACCATTTATCAACTATAATCGAAAAAACCACCGGGGAGTGTCTCTGCCGAGTTCTCGTTAGTTAAGTGTTACGAAAATTTATTTAATTGTATTGCTTTAATGTAATTTGACTTCTAATTTTAGAGTTTCTGCATCACCTGCTTCAGCTCCTTTAAGCTCCATTCAACATAAACCGTGCAATGATGAATATGAGTTTATTTCTATCGCCCATCTAAATGTACGAAGTTTAGTGAAACATATTGATGAAGTTAGAATTTTGAGGCAGACTAAACATTTTGATATTTTGTGTTTGAGTGCGACTTGGCTTCATCCAAAAATATCAGCTTCTAGCGTGGCAATTTCGGGTTATAAAATGCTACGTCATGATCGTGTTGCTGGTAAGAAAAAATGGTGGAGTGGCCGTGTAATTTAGATCGTCTTTAAATATCAAATATGTTGATCGTCTTGTTTTGGGGAAGACAGAGTTTATTATTTTAGAACTAAACGTTAAAAATACCAAGCATGCCGTAATTGTTGGCTATAATCCACCACCAAGAATATTAAATGACATCGTTTATGTATTAAATAAATAGCTATTCCCATGTGATAATTCTCGGTGATTTTAATATTAATTTAAATACTACGCCGAATCGATTTCTCGACAATTTAAATATACTCAATTTATTTGTTGTTCCATTTCAATTTACAAGAGAATCAAATTTTCTAGATTTAATTCTGGTGAATGAAGCTGACTCTGATAGAATAATTCACTTCGACAAAATTTCCCTTCTCTCGATTTCCGACCATTATTTGATTTATATGTCATATAAAGTGAAGTTCAAACCCCCAAAACCAACATACTCCTATATCCCGGTGTACGATAATATTGACGACAAGCCGATGGAAAACACCTTTGTTGAACTGAATTTTGAAATGTTAAAGAGCATGGCTAGTTTGGACAACATTTGTAATTTATTTCACAATTTTATAGACATCTTACACCAGCGTTGCATTCCGGTAAAAAAAGCTCGATTTTTATCCAGCAGCACCCTGCATTAACAATAAAATTATTAAACTAAACACATTGAGAGATGAAGCCTATCAATTATGGAAAAAGCATGGTGATCTTGGCCACAAAGCTAAGTATTGTAACTATAGAAATCGAGTTACTAGCCTGATCCGTGAATGTAAACAAAAATATTATTTCGGTAATCTAAGGGTTACCATGAAGCGGCTTTGGAATAATCTTAGATCAGTTGGCATTGCTGATAAAAATTCTAGTAATACTATACCATTTTCGGCTGATGATATCAATTTACATTTTTCAGCAATTCCTTCTACTAGCGCCGTGTTACCATTAATGAATTCTATTAACTGGCTCCAATTTAAATGCGTCACAGACCTTGATGTAGTGAATCTAATTGGAAAAATTAAATCAAACGCGGCTGGACATGATGGAATGACCCTTAAGTATCTAAAATTAATACTGCCGTTAATTTTACCTTATGTAACTTTTATAATTAATAAGTGTATTACTAACTCGTATTGTCCAATAGTATGAGAAAAGGCCATAGTTATCCCTTTAAATAAAAGTAAAGAAATTCACAATTTACATGATCTAAGATCAATAAGTATTACCCCTATTCTATCTAAGGTGTTTGAATTGGCTTTAAAAGATCAAATTTCTTTGCATCTCAGTGAGTCACATTTATTAAATCGTTATCAATCTGGATTCCGTAAGTTCAAAGTACAACTTCCGCCTTGGTTAATGTTGTAGATGATATCTCTTGTATCCTTAATGCACCTAAATCTTTTGCGGTAATTATCCTGCAAAAGCTTAAATTATTTTATAATTTTTCGGGCTGTGCTATTCGTTTATTATCTTCCTATCTGTCGGATAGAACTCGGATTCTAAATTTATTGGGGTCATTATCACAAACAGCTTCGGTTACTTGTGGAGTCCCTCAGTCGTCTATTATTGGGCCAATATTATTTTCCCTTTTCATTAATGGTTTAGCTGATTGCATTTCTGGTTTAAAATTCCATTTCTACACGGACGATGTTCAATTATATATTGGTGGTTCATTAGAAAATATAATTTAAATTTTTTCAAAAATTAATGAAGATCTGAAAAGTATTTATTCTTGGTCAACGTCAAATGGTCTTATGTTAAATACAAAGAAAACACAGGCCATATGTTTATTTGTAGAAGCAAATACTCGGGTATAATACCGGATTATAATAATGATAAATTAGCATTAGTTGATACAATTTGTAATCTGGGTCTACGCATGAATAGCAGTTTCACTTGGAGCGACCACATCATTGAAAACTGTCGCAACTTAAACTCTATTCTGTATGGCTTAAGACTTCATAAAAAGATTTGTCCGGAGAACTTAAGACTATATCTGGTTAAAACGTTGGTCATCCCGCACTTTACATTCTGTGATGTGATTTACCAACACTGTGATTCACTACGTATTAGTTTGCTTCAAAAAGCTTTCAATAACTCAGTCAGATATATGTACCTATCACCTACCCAAGTTTGATCATATTTTATTTTATTCAAATAATATTCTTGGTTGTAGTTTAAATGAATTTTTTTATTTTTCATAAATAAGTTTTTTTATATAAGTTGCTTATGGTGAACCAGCCAGTTTATCTCTTTGCCAAAGTCAGAATGGGTAGGTCTACCCGAACTCAATGTTTATTGTTGCCGTCAAATATACGAAATAATGTTTTCAATTATTCATCATTGGTCAGAAGTTATGTTCTATGGAATCGGTTGCCGGTTGAAGTTAGATGTGTAAGCTCAATTAGTCTTTTTAAAATACTTGTTTTTGATTATATAAAAATAAGTATTTGACTTGATTTGTATAATAAATATTTAATACTAGCTTGTAGGAAATTTTAAATGTTTGATGGATGTATTGTATGGAAGAGTGGAAAAGCCATGAGCTTATGCCCACGCCGTAATGTTTTTTTTTTTTTTTTTTTTTTTTTTTTTTTTTTTTTTTTCAAATCGTAAAGAAATCCAGAATTTACAATACAAAATAAGGACGCAAAGCATAAATATGTTTTTGGGAGTATTTCCCCATTAATTCGTTGAGCGAAACATAAACAATCGGCAATAAATTCGGAATATCTAATGACTCGAAAACTGGATTTATTGACTAGATCAAAAAATGCAGTTCTTTTCATAATAGCAATTGATCTCAGTACAGTATTTTTTGATCACGTCATTAATTAAGACATTAATTTCAATTTTCATTTTTTCTCAGATTTTATTTGTTTACCAAAATAATACAATGCTAGCAATTTGCGGTTCTACAAGCAAAATGAGGAAGCCAAAATTAATAGTAACGGAAAAAATTGATTCGCAAATATTTTATTATTTTGTTATGAAAGTTAAAAATATTTGGTAGCTAAACTATTTGCCCCTAATACACATATAAATGACACAACTCCCTAAAAGGGAAGGATTTATTTTTCGAAAGCTCCCAAATAGATTTATTTATATACGAGTATAATTTAAAATTGATAGAACAAAATTAGTACGATGCGTAAAAATCTAAATTAGCGCCACCGGTTATAGGGTCAACCAAAAATTAATTATGACTAAGACAGAACATTTAATGACATTTATTGGCCTTAATATAAGAAATAGCTTCCTAAAAAAATTCAACCATCGAAATTTGAACGGTTTCTTGTAGAAAACTTTTGCCCAAAAATTAATCAGAATTCTAAACATTTTATTTTATTATTCTACCTTCTTTTGCATTTGATTATACATTTAATTGAAAATGATAAGCAACTCTATTGATTAGGGAATACTGTCAAATCGTATTTATATACACGTTCATATTCATATTCATGTATTTGAGAAAAGAAGCCATAAAATCAAACACCACACACTCACGACAAAAAAAAGGCAAACCCCTATACATATTTGAGGGAGCAGCAACAACATAAAAAAATCCCGGTAATATAGTATTCATTGATACGGTTTCCAAGGATATGTGTGGGGTGATTAAGATAAGAAAACATACACGTATACGCGTACGACTAAATAAGAAGGAAAGCAACCAAACAATGTAACACATTCAAATTGGATACCATTCGAAAATTACCCATATACGGGGGTTGAGAGATGCGGGTGAAAATATTTTTCAGTAAAAATACAAACACACACACACACACATACGCATTTACATATTATATAGCTGTTGTTATCATTATTTTTCTGAAAAATATCCCTAGGCCATATATGTTTATTTACATGGAACATTTCCTGCTTCACGATTTTTATTCATCCTATTTGTTTGTTTATATATTTATTTTAATGTATGTAGATTATATTTTCCACTTCATTTTTACTCTCATATAGGAAGATATATTCAAATTCTATAAATTGAACATCCGAAATAAAAATAAAAAAAAATGTCGAACTTAATCAGTTCGATGGCTACTATAAATCAATCCGTTGTATACGATTTAATTCAGCAGGCAAACAGTATTAAGCAGTTAAGTAAATAATAAATTAACCCTTTTGTTTTAAAATTAAAAATTAAAATCTAATAAGGGTCCAACTTTTTGTGTATTGTATAATCTCAGAGTACCCATGCGAGTCATGTCATTCGAGATGTCAAACCTCAGCAGGCCAAAATGTAAAACCGATTGTGTTTTTTGTATTACTAAAGGTAAATTCTTTCAATTTCATCTATTTCAAAATTTCATGTGCTGCCTGTCACCTTATAACAAATATCAACGTACATATTGATGTTAGTACATATATACAGCACAAGACGTACATATATGTAAAATGAATGAATACAAGAAAAGGACTCACGTTGTTTTGTATTTTTTGTTTGTTTTGTATTTCATTTTATGTCAACGACATAAACAGTAAAATGTTAGAATTTTTTGTTGTATTCACATTTTCATTTTATATTTTCCAACTTCCTCTCTATGTACATCTACACAGGTATACATAACATGTCATTTGGTTGGATATACAGCAACGAGTAAAGACTGAAATTGAATTTTTGCTTTTATTCACAAATAGAACCGAGAAGTTTGGTTTTTCATCCCTAAAATTCTAAACCGAAAAATTTACTAAATTTACTATTTTATCACCCCCGCGCGCATTAAAAACTATTATGTAAAGGTAAAACGTTATATCCACCCGTATTTTATCTATAAACCCTGGTATTTTTATTTTTTTTTCTAATTTCACATTCTAATTTCTATATTTTGTATAAGAAACAAAAAATCAAATTCTAATAGATTTTCAGTATCTATCCTATTCTAACGCCTTTCGTCGAAAATTTTAGAAAATAAATTTATTTTTAACCCATTTTCTTCATTTTCTTGTTTTATTCGCATCATTATGTGTACTCGTATATTCGTAAATTTGTATTTTTATTCAAATTAGGATGTGAAAAGTTTTTTTTTTCCGTTTTTCCACTCAATTTTTGTATTTTATTTTCCAAAAACATAAATCAATAAAATTTTTTTTTATGTTTTCGTCGTCTTTCTCGTTATGTACTTTTATGTTTTCGTGGTACAGAGTATTCCGGGAAAACTATTTTACCTTTGTACACAAAACAATTCTATGCTTTACAGGGTTTCTTAATCTTTCTTTGACTATGGCACCAACAAATATTTTGTACCTCTTTCTCTTAGTATAAACCATTCAACTTTGAGATTCTGCGAAATGTCGTAGTTTCTCTGGATTTCTCATTACGCGAGGCGTAATTTTACTAATTTAAACTAAAAATTCCAATTAAATAATGCATCTCTATAAATTTGGTCTAATTTTTGATAAACATTTCATTGTAAAATGTTAATCCAGGAGACATAACAGTAAATATATTATAGGGTTTTCCAAAAAAACTCTATATTCAAATAATAAAGTAATAATGAGTAACACACCGTACCTACCTGCTCCCTATAAATTTGTATAATAAATTATGAAAGGTTGTATAAAATTACATAAGACGCATGCAATATATCGTACATAAATTCCGGTCTCGTTTATTGCTTCCGAGATTTTGGAATACCAAAAATATTTATATTGCACTTTCTAATTAGGTAGGTATATAAATATTTTTGTATTTAATATTTAATAAAATGTGAGGATTGGAAGAAAAAATGAAAAAACCCGAGGTCATCAATACACATCGATCCACGGATTAGTAAGCTGCTCAACAAAAAAATCAGAATATTGTATTTACTTGATATCAAAATAAATTATAATAAAATTTTTGGGTTTGTTTTATTTAAGTAGTGGTTAATCAATTGGAGTCAGTTATATATAATTGTGAAGTGAAAGTGCATCCTGTTTATCAAGATTATGGCTAAGTAACAAATCACGTTACATGAGCAAGATCATCACAGAACCGGTAACCAATTTCGGTCATCAGCAGCTACCATATGTAGACAGAGTTCTTCCAGCGCTGCTTCACCGTTGCACCTTGTTCCAAAATGTGACAGCAAGGCTGCACCATAGATCTCGTGCGTGCCAAAAACGCTATCACAGTACCTTTTGGACTATACGAATTCACTAGGATGCCCTACGGTTTAAGGAACGCTGCGCAGACATTTCAGCGGCAAATGGATGAGGTCACGAAAGGGTTAGAATTTGTATATATGTATATTGACGATTTTTTGGTGTCAAGCAGAAACGAAGTCGAACACCACGAGCATCTCAATATCTTATTCTCGCGTTTTGCACAATATTGTTTAACAATTAAACCTTTCAAATGTGAATTTGATGCATCTTCCATCAACTTCCTTAGCCACGAAATCACCAAAGATGGCGTAAAGCCTTCTGCGGATCGAATCGTGGCAATCCAGTCTTTCCCTCAACCCTCTTCTATCAGGCAAGTGCAGCGTTTCGTGGGCATAGTTAACTATTACCATCGCTTCATCCCTCATTTAGCCGAAAATCTTGCTCCAATATACAGCCACCTCAGCAAACTAGGTAAGTTAACAAGAAGAACCCATTTCAAACCGCTCTTCTTGCTCATCCTATATATGTAACATGGAACACTTCGTATCAGTACTGACGCTCCTGGAGTTGCGATGGGTGCTGTATTGGAACAATTATATGATAGAAGTTGGCAACCTTTAGCTTTCTTTTCCAAAAAGTTTTCCCCTTCTGAACAAAAATATTCTGCTTTCGACAGAGAACTCCTGGCTATTTATTGTTCTATCAATAACGTCCGGTGCTTTGTCGAAGTCGGAACGTAGTCCACGTCACAGTTGCCAACTCGACTATATTTCATAATTTACTACAGATATGAGGTATGTTAAAGGTGAAAGCAACGTTGTGGCAGATACCTTGTCATACAGGTTTGGATATGGACAAATTAATTTCTCTCCAAGAGTCTGACGACGAGTTAAAAACACTGATCACAGACTGTACAAAATCCTCTAGTCCAAAACGCAACATGGAACTTTTTTCGGGATTTTGCGTCGAAATTTTCAATTTGGTGCGAAACTTCAACCGGTACCAAACGTCCATACATCCCAAAAGAAATGCGATATACTACTTTTGAAAAGCTTCACAACCTATCTCATCCAGGAATACGTGCAACATGTAATGAATGTTGATATAGGGTATTGATCAAAGACTTGCATTAGTTGGACCATTACCCCTGTCTAAAGGCAATCTCTACATACTAACGATAACAGATTGGTTCACTCGATGGCCAGAAGCCGTACCACTAACGGATATGAGAGCAAGTAAGGTAGTGAGAGCTTTCTTAGACCAGTACATTTCGAGATTTGGTGTTTTATTCGATATCACGACTGATCAAGGCAGTCAGTTCGAAAGCAACCTATTCAAAGAATTTACGAAACTGTTACGTTCTCACAGAATACGAACGACGACATATCATTCTCAAGCAAATGGCATAGTAGAACGACTACATCGCCATTTAAAAGCCTCTCTGTATGCTAGATCGAATACCCTTAATTAGGGTGATGAGCTCCCATTTATTCTCCTTGGTATAATACTTTCGATTAAGACTGATCTCGGATGCACTCCAGCTGATCTTGTCTACGGACAACCGCTGAAGGTCCTAGGAGAATTAGCGTTGCATCCCAACCCTATGTTATCGACAGATCCAACTTCACTGGTCGAGAAACTACGAGAGTCGATGCGTAACTTCGATCCCAATGATACTCGGAATGTCCCTCAGGACAACATTTATATCCCAAAAGACTTAACGGACTGTGACTAAGTTTTCGTCCGGGTGGAAAAAATAAAAACGGGATTATCACTACTATATGAGGAGCCGTTTTAAGTTCAGCGAAGATTCCGAAAATATTTTGTAGTTGATTATAACGGTAAGAACGTATCAATCGCCATCGACATACTGAAACCCGTGTATTTGCGCGATACTCAAGACATGTTCATTTTTAAATAAACACGAGAAATTTCAAATCATTGGGGACTACATCTGCGCGGTGAGTGATATAGGATTTTCCAAAAAACACTATATTTAAATAATAAAGTAATAGTGAGTAACACCCCGTACTCAAATGCTCCCTATAAATTTATATAATAAATTATGAAAGGTTGTATACAAGAACATAAGACGCATGCAGTTAGGTCAAACCATTTCGGGTATTATTTCTTAAATAAAATAAGAGCCCAATTCAAGAAATACCGCTGACCACAAATGATATTATGGTTGGTAGGTATAATTCAAAAATTTGTTTCACCAATTTTTTTTTTTTACATAAACCAATCCAGTCAATTTACTACGTCTCTAGGTCCAACTGGAAGTTGCACATTTGATGCAGAGTTGATGTATTTTAAAAAAATTGTATATCTGAGATTTGAGATGTGAAGTTGATTCTTAAAGTAGTTCCTAATAAAGAATTGGTTAATGCCGGCTTTTGAGATTTCCTTCAGCCATATCATTTTGGGTCGGATTTGTTAATTAAACCATTACTCAAATTCAAGAAATATTACATGCATCAAACATAAAATTCGTCAAATTTATTTATACTTAGCTAATTCAGAATATCTTTTCAGCCTCCATAGCATGAAATGGAACAAACATATTTGTTGATGTACAAAAATTAGCAGGTTTTGAAGTATTTTCGAAGGGGTTTAGCCCCTTGGTCTAGGTGCCTCCAATAATTAAAATAATAAAATTTCGATTTTCGAAAAAAAAAAAAATACAGGACTGAGTTAAAATAACTGGTTAAATGAAATTAATCGTATACTAGTATTCGAAGCGGCCGGCTCCTTGGATTTAGGGGAGTTAAAATATGGTTTACCACCTTTTGAAGAGTACACTAGAAAAACGATATAAGTTAATTTTAATAAAATGAGGTTTTGGTGTCATCTTTGCAAAAATAAAAATATTTTATTTACACCGGGCAACACCGGGTACTTCAGCTAGTTCACTATAAATATTGTATATTGTATCGATAAAACTATCAATGCATATTTAGTTTACCATAATGCTTTCGAATCTTAATCAATTTCGGATGGAATGAAAATTTCCTTAAATTTTAGCCGAGGCAAACATTTTGAAAAAAAGCCTTTTCAGAATGAAAATTTCGTGCTAACTTCTCATAGGATGAGATTTGGACCGGAATCGTGGAATCGTGGGTCTCTCATTATCTTAACGTTGACAATTTTTCTAAATACTTAACTGATATTGATTGCTCATGAATTCTGAACTCAAATAGGGGTTTAAAAATTTGTACATCGCTTCACCGATTATAATAAAACGATGAAAATATCATTTTGAATTGTCTTTGCAACTTTCTCGTCTATAAATTTAATAAAAAGCGATTTTGGTGTCAATAAAAAGAGATTTTGGTGTCATCTATCACCAGGCAACGCCGGGTACTTCTCGATCACTATAAATGTATATTGTATCCAAAGAACTATCAATAAATATTTAGTTTACCATAATGCTTTCGAATTTCAATCAATTTCGGAAGGAACGAAAATTTCCTTAAATTTTAGCCGAGACACACATTTTGAAAGAACGCTTTTCAGAATGAAAATTTCGTGCTAACTTCTCATATGATGAGATTTGGACCGGAATCGTGGGTCTCTCATTAACTTAACGTTGACGATTTTTCTATCTACTAAAATGATATTGATTGCTCAACAATTCTGAACTCAAATAGGGGTTCAAAGATTTGTACATCGCTTCACCGATTATAATAAAACGATGAAAATATCATTTTGAATTGTCTTTGCACCTCTCTCGCCTATAAATTTTAATAAAAAGTGATTTTGGTGTCATCTTTGCTAAAATAAAAATAAACATATTGTTCCAATTTAATTTTCTCGACCGCTAATTGTTTCTTTAATTCCTTTAGTTTTCTCGGCATTTCGGTCATAAAAATATTTATTAATATAAATAACTAACGGAATTAAAAATAAACATATTTTATTTACACCGGGCAACGCCGTGTACTTCAGCTAGTTCACTATAAATGTATATTTTATCCAAAGACCTAACAATAAATATTTAGTTAACCGTAATGCTTTCAAATTCTTAATCAATTTCGGATGGAATGAAAATTTCCTTAAATTTTAGCCGAGGCACACATTTTGAAGAAAAGCCTTTTCAGAATGAACATTTCGTGCTCATTTCTCATATGCTGAGATTTGGACCGGAATCGTGGGTCTCTCATTAACTTAACGTTGACGATTTTTCTAAATACTTAACTGATATTGATTGCTCAACAATTCTGAACTCAAATAGGGGTTCAAAGATTTGTACATCGCTTCACCGACTATAATAAAACGATGAAAATATCATTTTGAATTGTCTTTGCAACAAATTTCGCAAAATTTGATAAAATTTTAAAAAATTTTAAAAATTTGGCTATGGTCAAATTAGTGTTGGAATTATGATTTATTGTTTTATTTTATATAGCTAATAAACAGAAACACAAATTATTTCCGGCACCTTAATGATCCAACTCAATTCCTAAACTCAACTCTAAAAAAAAAAAATTTTTTTTACAAACCTTTTATATCACGTTTAACCATATGTGAACAGCATTAAAATATCTAGGATATAAAAAATAAAACATAAATCCTTTTATACATAATTTTCCTCAGGCATACATACATGCATATATATTTATCTCATACCATACATTATCCTTTTCCACATTCATACATCTTTATTTATAATTAAATTTTGGATAAGACAGCATCGACGAACGAAGCACAAAATTTTAATTTAATTTTTTTGTCAATACCCAAAAAATAATATATGGCTCGGTATATATCCCTGAATATCCTTGTTACTCATATATACATGTGTGTATAAAAGGATATACATAATACATAAAACTACTCGCTATATACATAGAGACACACATATATATTTATATGTAAAGTTCCATCTCTTTCTATACATGAAGATATTGATAATAATTCACCCTAATCTACATATACATACAATTCAATATTGAATTTAGAAAATAGAATTTTTTTTTTTTTTTTTTTGGAAAATTTTATTTTCCAAAAAGGGGAATATAACATTAGAGTGTATTGGTGAATTTCAAGTCTGTATAAATGTGTATATATATGTTTCTTACCACCCTTATATATATTCCTTTTTTATTACACAAACAACTACCAAAAAAATAAAGAAAAGTTTTTCTTGTTTGTGTGTATACGTGGGGGTGACCGCAACATTTTATAAAGTAGTTGCCCATAGCAACACACCATAGCAACGGTCAGGCTTCGGCTAGCTTTCAATATACATACATACACATAAATATTTTATATCAACTAAATGAAGAAAATAAAATGGAAAAAGGTATTTTCCTCGGCACGAATTGATGTTTGAGAGGTGTGGAATGAGACGAAAAGTTTTTATGGATTTTGATGATGATGATGATGATGATGATGACGACGACGGTGTATAACGATCATTATAAATGAAAAATTGAAGAAAAACTTTTTTGTTTTCTTTTGCATTATCTAGAAATTGGATAATGATAGTTAGAATTTATGTATGTATATGCACACACTTCCAGATATATAAGAGTTGTATAATGGTATTGATTTTATCCAATGTGAAGATAGTTTTCTTTATATATTGTATATAGTGGTGAAAAGCAAAATTTATAAAAAGGGTAAACATTTTTAATTTTGTTTTCTAATATTTAGATGAAAAACTTGTATTGATTTTGAATTATAATTTTCTTGATTTTTTGGAAAAGTTAAAATTTATACCGCTTTTGTTTGATATTCAAAAAATACTTATATTGGTTTTTCTTTTAGATGTGTTTACGAAAATATTATAGAGGGAATAAGGGTACGGGAAAAAGGATTGGAAAAATTATGTAGATGTACCATAAACATTTTGGTGGCGTGAAACATTTTTTCCGGTTATACTCAAATTAAGGGGTGGATTTTTTCACTTTTTCTTTTTTTAACTTTTTCTCTTTGAATAATTAAATCAATTGCTGGCGTTCCAGAGCATATTATTTTCGTTTGGTTAATTTTTCCAATGAAACGCTAAAAACAATGAATTTTTTTTTTGTGTTTCTTCCCCAATTATATTGCTATTAACATTTTTTTTACTTGTACTTAGGTATGTATTCTTAAGACGAAGGAATTTGTTGCATTTTGATAGTTTGCGGAAGGTTGATTAATTTCAAATTAATGGCTTCAACAAACATGTTAGTGCACAAAAAACGAATTTGTTCGTAAGTTGAAAATGTTTTATCTTCTCGTAAAGATTTAAACATTCAGATTTTATTTGTAAGCATTAAAATTCTAAAAAAATCTATAGTTTTTGAACGAACATTGAGCCTTATTGCTAGGAACCATTGAATCCTTATTACTAAGAATTCAATCTGGGTTTTTGAAGAGAATTTTCCAAGCAATTTAATACATTAAATAAATTCATTTTTTTCTACAGTTTACAGAGATATCCAAACTGTCTACACTTGAGAAGATAGCACGAAATTTTCATCCCGAAAAGGCTTTTTTTCAAATTGAGTGTCTCGACTAAAATTTAAGGAAATTTTCATCCATCGAGAAAAAATATTCAGAACTCTTAACCAAAAGGTATTCACCTCGAAAAAAAATTATAAAGCAATTGATTAAGGTTTCATAGCAATATAGTAAACTAAATATTTATCAATAGTTACTTTGGACACGTTGTACATTTATAGTGAATAAATATTAAGCCGTCAAATTTTAATTTCTATTGCGCCGATCTCAGAGATGTTCTTCTGAAATGACATAAGGTATCCTAATTCTCAACACTGATGCAATTAGAAAAAACCGCCCTCAATAAGAAACCATGGGGATTAAGGGTGAAGATGCACCGCAACGTAAATGTATTACGACGGCCTTAGTAATAAATCGAAATTCTTAGTTTTTAGTGCTATACCCTTAGCATTAAAAACATAACATTTCGATTTATTACTGATGCCGAAATATAAAATTAGCGTAGCCATTATCTGGTCTTGGGCCAGTGAAATTTTAATGAAACGTCTAGTTGTATATTTCGGTCTCACTAGTATACAATAAACTGACCTTTTTTGAATAACTTAATTCGCCTAAAAGTCATTATTATTAAAATAGCAATATTTTTGAGTTCAGTGTTGCTCTAGTAAAATATCGAGTACAATCGAACTAAAACAATTTTGGTAAAATATAAATTAAACATCATAGGCGTAAAGGTGGGCACCATCAGTTCATCCTTCCAGTTCCCAAAAAATTAGTTAAATTATACGAAATAAAATAAAATCCATTTAAACATAAACAATACTTATTGACGAGGTATTTCAGATCTTAATTTTCTGTTTATTTATTTTACGAACTTATGGTTGCTTAAAACCGCCGAAATTGCGCATAATAATAAAAGCCCAAATGCCTAAACTAAATGTCAATGTTGATGTATAGAACAATTTCTACAATGAAGAACTTATTGCTTCGGACTGAGGATGGAAACATTCGTTTAGAAAATAAGATTTCCTGATATGGCCGTAAAAATTCCTATTAAATTATGATTTTGTTTATAAAATTTTTAAAAATCGAAAGCTCATTTCCAGAGAGTCAAATTTTATATGAATACTCCTGGTAAATTTTTATCTATATGGTTTAAGGCTGTTTAAATATTTTCCACGCCTATCGTTTTGCAATAGTACAGAAAGGAAGGAAAATGAAAATTTATTCTGTTGCCTACTATTTCAAAATTAAAGCTTTCGAAAATAATCGTCGAATTTCTTAGTATGGCCTCGGATTAACAAAATCAATTCTACGATTCCTTCATTATTTAAAAAAAAAATTGATTTCTGTAAATCCATTTCTAGAAATGGAAAACCTCAAAAAAATGTCAAATAATCTATGGCTTTGTTTCTTTGGCTTGTGATTGGAATATCGTCGAAAACTCTTCAAAAATCTCAAAACTCATAAATATCCCGAAATTCTCTAAAATGTCGAAGGTTCTGGAATAGTTTCGAAATCCTCGGAAATTTCGAATTAAATGGCAACGTGACATTCATAATGAACGTTGAATCAATATGACGCTCAAAGTCTCTATAATTTTGATTAAACTGAAATCTCTAATCTCAAATTGCAAAATAACCTTTAACATTCACGTTAAAATGATCTCGCATGTACACAGCAGCCAACTTAAAAACGGTTGGTTATTATTAGTATAATTATACCATCTGTGGACGCCAAATAAATCTCGAAAAAGTCATGAATCATATAAATTTCCTAATACTACAAAGTATTGGAATATTACAAAGACATCGGGTAACCTTGAAATCGAGATAATCCTTCCGAAACCGGGGCGACCGCCTAAGCTATTTCCATGTCATTTCATGTATATGAAGTTGGTCCAAAATTCATCTCAAAAAACGCAGTGGTAACACTAAAATAAAATTTTTCTTCATATTTGAATGTCATCCCGAAAAAAAGCAATCTGCAATTTTTTTAGAATTTTGTCATGGGTCAGAGGATAATGGTCTTGAAGGCCGCAAAACCACGTGAGTCCAATTTAATTTGATTTTCGTAATTCAACTGGGTATTTGCTCAATTATTGCATTGTTGGCACCAACCTCATGATGATTTTCTGTTAGACCTAACAATTGCCAGTATGTACTCTAAAATAATTTCATGATTTTGTCATAATTATGACGTCTTCAAAAATGGCCACGAAACTCGTGAATTTCAGTTAATATGATTTTCGCAATTCAACTTATTATTCCCTATATTCCTATATTGTTGACTTTCTGTTAGACCTATCAACTACCAGTATTCTAGAATTTTCCAGAATTTTATTTAATTTGATTTTCGCAAATCAACTTAGTATTTTCTCAAGTCTTGTCAATGTTGGCGCAAATCTCATGATAATTTTCTGTTAGACCTTTTAAATGCCAGCACTCTGTAATTTTTTCAGAATTTTGCCATTGGGATGGAATGGTTAAATATGACCGCTAAGCTTTGTTGGTCTTGTTTAATTTGATTTACGCCAACTAACTGAGTTTTTTCTCAAGCGCCGTTTTGTTGACAAAAACCTCTCAATGATTTTCTGTTAGACGTATCAATTGCCAATAATCTGGAAATTTTCCAGAATTTTGCCATGGGGATGGCGTGATCAAATATGGCCCCAAAGCCTTGTGAGTCCTGTTTAATTTAATTTTCGTAGTTCAACTGAGTATTTTATGAAGTCATTTATTTGCACCAGTCTCAGGCGATATGTTAGACCAGCCAGTATTTTGAAAATTTCCCAGAATATTATCATGGAGATAACATGGTCAAATATGACCGTAAATCTGTGTGCCAAAATATATTCAATCAATTTCAGAGTACTCGCAACTGATAGTGGCAACAATATAAGACTTCAGGTTACAAAAACAAAACCATCAAAACAAAACATAGTATACGGTTTATAACCTAAATCCTCAAAACCAAGTTCAAAAAAAAAATTGTTCGTTTAATAATAGTTCAATAAAATTATTTATTTCAAATCAGACTCATTTTTAATGGCCAATATCTCCCATTGCCAACAAGGTGAAAAATGTTTTGCCGGCATAAGGCAAAGTTCATTCAAGTGCCTAGTGAAAAAGCCTTAATCCATAAAAATCATTCTTTTAAGAAGGGTTCTATTTACAATTATTTTCTGTGAAATCACACACAAATCTTGAGGACCCAATATCGGCAGGTAAAAAACGCTGAAATTAGTTTGCCCCGCCCATGGCATATGCCATTAAGTTATCTAATCAAAATCCCTAGTCCACGAATATCGTTCGATAATTAGAGGAAAATATCAACCGAATATGGAACAATGCCAACAATGGAGAAAATGGTTTGCTCCGCCCAATGGAATAAGCTATTTATTCTACCATTAAAGCAGAAGCTAATAAATTTTTAAACTGTCAATAGGCAATTTTTGACCATCACGACAATTTTAGAGTGGTTTTTCCTTGGAATCCATCCTTCAATTTTTAAGTGAACACCAGTAGGTATTTCTGGAGCAGGTCAAATTGCTTGGATTGCTTCATAACAAATGCTGATTAGATACTATCTAATCAGATTGGTTTTTTCTTTAAAATATTTATGCTGCTCATTTTGATTAATTTTTAGAATTTTTTTCAATTTGCTAATAAGAACAAACTCTTTAGAAATCTGATTGGAACAGATTTTAAACCCGAATTTTTTTAGAACTGTGGTAATATTTATAGTTTATGTCTGACAGCAAATAATGAAAGTTCACAAATGTAAATGTAAAAGCCCTTAGTTGCTTGAAATTGAATTATTAAGGCCATTTAGACTAAATTATAGTCATATACTTGTACATAATTAATAAAATTTAGTTAATAGTCAATGTATGTATAATACATAATACATACCTTTTGTTACAATTATTGGATTACTTTAAACAACCAAACAATAGCTAGTTCAATTAAGTTTAGTTTAGGAGGCCGGGAGGGTTGGTTTTGGAACCATGGACAACCCGTTTTGGTGTGCATTTGTTCCCGAACGATTCATGCTGGTTGCATAAATTGAACTGCTGCTAGGGTAATTCGAAATAGATCATCCTTATATTAGCTTGCGATACGCTTTAGTAGACCCGATTCTCACTCTTTTCTCACAAAAATACCACAACATATGTTTCAACATTTCAGAATTGGGAGCAATAAGTTCATATTTTACAGTTAAAATCTTTCGTAATGATAGGCGGAGGCTTAATGATATCCAGTGCACTTTGATTTGCTTTGATTCCCGAGAAATCAGGCACCAACTTTCGTGCCCGGAAAACTTATGATGTGTGATCTTTCTCGGATAATTCCGAACCAGATGAATAATCTGAATTTGTACTTACTAATTTCTTAACTTAAACAATAATTTGGGTCGATCGTATTTATTGGGCAATGAAAATTATCACATTTGGAATTTAAATAAACGATAGTATTACGTTACAAGAACAAAGGAATTTAAATAAACGATAGTATTACGTTACACACCAACCACCCATGATTCCGTTATAATGGGAATGTATAATTTGGGGCTGCCAAATGTTCAAGCAGAGCACAACGAATATGACGCCACTTACACTAAGGTTGGTGATACGTCGAATTCAATGGTGGAAGATGATGGAGACAGTAGTTGGAACATCTAGAAACTAAGTGTACGGTTAAATGTCATTTTGTGAAAAATTATCAGATGATCCAGAAAATGTTAGCGGTGTCATAACACGTAATGATCATGAAATAAGAATCAGCAATGAACGAGGAGATCAGTTCATTAAAAGAAAACGATACATGGACATCTAGTGCCACTTCTACTAGAGAGGAAACCAATCAATACTAAATGGTTTGTTTTAAATAAAAAGGGATTCTTCGGGTTACATCGGGCATTATAAAGCAAGACCGGTTGCGAAAGGGTGTTCGCAAAATTATGTTCGATGATGGTAGTGGTCGCATTTGTAAATTGAAAAAAGCCATTCAGAAATAGGATGAGAAATTGAGATATTTTGCTATAAAACGGTCACAAGCAGATCCCTGTATTGAATATTAGGATGGTCGCTCATGTATCTATATTTTGGAAGGATGAAGCCATGCGAAATGATTTGAAAATTTATAAAAGCAAGCAATTAAAAGTGAAGGAATTAATCCGTGCTACGGATTACATCATATATGAGACAAATACAATTCACATCATATATGAGACAAATGCAATTTATTTGGATCAGTCGAACAACATAACAAAAATATCCGTAAGGTTCAATATGGAGAATTGTAAGTCGGTTATCACTAGCAGCGATTAAAATCCGAAATTTTCCATTTCAATGTGTCCAAAAACTAAAGGGAAATAAATGGATCATATCGGAAAGAATAGACAATTGCTCGACAAGAAGCTGTTGGTAGTTTATTATAATTAGCTTAGTGCACTAGACTGATAAGTTGTTTCAACTCAAATTTTGGGATCGCTTACTGGACAAAAATCGCCAAAAAACGTCAAATTGCTTGACCGGCTACCGTGATGCGGATTGGGAATCAAAAATAGATAAAAGGATGTCTTGTACTGGTTACTTATTTAAATTATCAGATGCTATCTAGAACACAGGTTGAATATATGGCACTTTCGTTTCCAACAAGTGAACTAATTTGGTTGAAAAATCTGATCAACGAATTGGGCAAGGATCAGTGTGAATTGATTGTGTTACCGATGGTTATAATACGCGGCCAAAATCCTTGAATGTACATGCGTCAACACCACATCCGTGGAAAAATTGAAACGAGAGTCATAAAGTTAAGATATCTTCCCGTGGAAAAGATGCCAGCAGATCTATTGCCCAAAGCTATTTCCGACGAAATTATGCTCAGTCGAAATGGATTTAAAAAATTGTCATACCGAAAATTTGTTGATGAATGTTGTCTATCAAACAAGCCCTTTTTTTTAATACCAGATATATAAGCGTATATTAGACACGGGTTTGTTTATGATCATAATTTTAGATGAAGTCTAAAGACTATTAGAGCATAAACTTGTTTTAAAGCTCTGCAGTTATAAAAAAAAAAATTGAGGTGTGGCCAACACACGACTTTCTTTTACGAACAGAGAATTTTGAGAAATTTTAATTTTTTTTTATAATTTTTAAAATTTTTTTTTTTTAATTTTTAAATTTTTAAATTTTTTTTTTTAATTTTTTTTTTTTTTAATTTTATTTGTTTTTAATTTTTGGAAACATTTTGTTTTTATTATCTTTTTGTAAACCTTATACTTTTTAAGATATTTGCAAAATAAATTTTCTGGACCAAGGGGGTGGCCACTTCCGGTTAGCCGATTTGGAGTAAAATTCACTGGGACCTCCCAATTTATCAAAAAAGCTTAAATCTGAAGTTTCAGTTCGATTGGTTAAACCATCTGGGCTGTAGAGAGGACACAGACAGACTGACAGACTGACAGACTGACAGACTGACAGACTGACAGACTGACAGACTGACAGACTGACAGACAGACACCATTTCGAAACCCACTTTTTCGGACTCAGGGAACCTCAAAACAGATAAATCACTAAAAATATCAAGGTCCAAAATTTTCATGATTACTATACTTTATTTTACTAGAGTAAAAGAAAGTAAAATAATCAAATGGACCAATACGTGTATCTCTATCTTTAATATTATTTAGTAATTGTTTGGCTAAATTTAATATAAGCTGAATAGGTTAGACTGTTAAAAAATGTTCGCTTTGTGCATAGAAATTATTCCGAACCCAATTTCAATTTGAAACGATCGTCTGGATGATTCCAGAATATATCTCTGTATTAACTCAGTATATAATACATACGCGTTAATCATCGATCGGTAGTAAGATGATGCTCGAACCAAGTCAAATAACAACTATCTTATTTAATTGTCGAATTTCCCGTTATTGTTTATACAAATAAAATTTATTTGATCGGATTCTATAACAGAGTTTTAACCTTGAATAACTTTATCAATTGACATTGCAAATGTAGTACACAAAACATGAACAGACAAGAAAATTCTAAACAAATAACAATTGAAAAACTTACCACATTATCTATTTTGTATGTTTTTAAAATTATAACTACAATAAATAAACCAATTTAATAGTTTAACACAACTTATAAACAATTCACTAATATAATTTATTAAATTATTAATAAAAGTTACGCACAACACCATAAAAAAACAAAACCTTACTGATTTAAACGTCATTTCGAAATAAACGAGTAGATGGATTGCAGTACTCTTTGCGTTTTTGAATTATTTTAGAGCAGTAACATTTGGGTGAGCTCGTTAATGCTAAACTGTAAGATTTTTTTTTTTTTCAATAATGCAATACTGGAATTCACCACTTGTAACAAAAAACTGGTATTTATTCGATTCGACTCGACATTTCATGCAATTCGTGAACATTTCGTTAATAAATATTTCATTGTCGTTTGTGTAATGCCATGTATGGTATATTAAAGTTTTCTGCCAATTCAGATTTTGCACGTGTATTTTCCTTATGTAGGTACATATATATGATGGTGGGATAATAGATTATTGAGAACATTAATGAGTAAAGTCTGCAACCATAGGGCATGCTTAGATAATTTATAATTTTCTTTGAGAGTATATGTACTATTTTGTAGCAACCAATTGACGATTGGAAATAGAGAGAAAACACTTTCTATCGGAATAAAATAAAGCTGTAATACCATACAAAAATTACCACCAGCGCTCGCAGAACGACTGAAATATGGTATTGTGGAAATTTTTTGAAGTTGTAATGCCGACAAATATTTTGTCTAAAATCACGGTTCTAATCAACAATACTGTGGTTGATTTCGTGGAGCTTATGCAATTTGTAACGGAGCATCGAACATATCTGAAATATTTTCTGGATTTTAATCCGAATTGTAACCGATTTAATAAAAAAAAAATTAATCAAACCAAAATGGTAAATGTTTTCATTCTGTTGCGGTGTTTTAGGGTTTCCATAGTTGGCTATTTCAAGAAACAAACAATAAAAATCTGTCTTAAGCCACATCCCGACGATTAGTGATTTGCAGATTACTTTGCTCACATTGGCATAATTAAAGCGATAATTCCACGTTAACATCGGCCAATGTGGCGATAATTGTTCGAGTTGAGAACGTTAAATCCAGAATTTGCGGATATTAAAACTATTTTAGCTGTTACAGAAATGCAGTCATATAGTTGGACGTTGAACGGAACTTTTCAGATTGCCCTTGAAGCAGTCTTTCAAATAGACGAGCGTTTTAAGATCTCACGTTGTGTAAAGTAATGTAAAGTCGATCTGCAATATTTCAGTTGATTATGTATTTTAAAATAATCGGGACAGTTAAAGTTAACATCAAAGTCGACATAAATCAATAAATATCCCCAACATCAAGAGCGTATACTTTCTCTTATTCAAGATATTACAAGGGTGTCTATTCGAAAACTTTCTAATGTTTCCAAAATTTCCCGCACAAGTGCTCATATAATTATTCGAAGTTTATTTATTTAGTTTAGCAGCTTTCAGAAAGATTTAAAGTGATTCATCTTGCTATTGCGCAAAATTTTTTGGAACAACTTAACGGAGATTACATTTTTGGGGGATATCTGGTTTAGTGACTAAGCACACTTCTACCCCCCGTATCACATGAACAAATAAAATCAAAAATATTGGGATACAGAAAACCCCAGGGAACTTCATTAATGCCATTACACCCTCAAAAAGTAACTGTTTGGTACGCTTATTCGTCATAGGTATATTGTGGTGGTTATTGTACGAGCAAATGTTACTTTATTAATTTATTTGCAGCTGCTGGATGAACACTTTTATCCAACACTTATAGGAATGGTAGAAAACGAAATTAACGATGCATGGTTTATGTAAGATGATGCTGCCTGCATATACGATACAGATGTGGTTTTGGATTACCTGAACGATTTTTTTTGGTAATAGAGTCATCTCGAATCGCTTTCCTGATCGTTTTAATTCACTGGGCTTAAACCCCCGTGATTTTTTCAACAAACTGAATTTAAACCTGTTTGATTTTTTTCGTTGGGGCTATTTAAAAGGTCATGTGAGTGAATTGGAAAACGCGATTTGAACGAACGTAAGTGAAATTATCACAAATCTTATCCTCCGCGTTATTAATTCCATACCTAAAAGGCTAAACAAAATCATTTTTGAAAATGGGAACATACCGTATTGTATCCTTAGTACACCATTTAGCCTAAAGGTTCATACACACCGCACACGTACCGCTCCGTTTTTTCGCCCCATTTTACGCTATAATATTAAATAAAAGACGGAAACCTTAATTCTGAGAAGGAAGAAGAATAAATCGAATGCAACATTTAGTATTAAGTTTTAAATTTTTGTGTTGGCGAAATGGTCGAGGCGGGGTAGATAAAAAGCGAACGGAATGGAACGATGATCATTGTGATTGATCCTTAAGCCATTTTGTAAAATAAAAAAACATTTATAAATTTCAAATGGTTGCTTTAATGTTTTTAAAAAGCTTAGTATCGCGTTTTGAAAAGGACACTCTGTAAATACAACAGCCCCAGTTTAAAAATCAAAATAAAAACTAAGGCGACTGCGTCAATAACAAAGTAGTTTTTTTGTACCTCTCAAATATTATCGTAGAAATTGACTGTGCTAAATTGGGCGTATTCGGTTTTTTCAAATTGTTGTCAAAAATTAGTACTAAAAAATATTTGTCACAGGTTTCGGACGCAGTCTATAAAGTGAAATATGTCTGCATGAATTATTTTACAGTTGGGGATAACCACAATAAGCACTTATACTTAATTTTTTAATGATATATAGATTTATAGAAACAAAAGAAGAACTGGAGAAAAGGTTTGGTTGGCCTTTTATGTACCAGTAAGTGATGTTTTGTAATATGTTACAATATATAACAATGTTAAGGCACGTTTCCACTACAAAACATGTTATAAAACTTAATAAAATCAATTTATGTAACACTTTCTTAAATAACGTTTTTCATGATATATGGTATAACATGACTAATAACATGTTATACAACTTAATAAAACTTTACGTGTAGCACTATGATAAATAACATTTTTCATGTTATCTACAACATGGCGTTGTTAAGGTACATTCTCACTATACAACATCACATCCTGCTTAACAATGTTTCATAACATGCTATACAACTCAATGAAATATTTGTATGTAACATTATTTTAAATAAAGTTATTCATGTTACCTAGCAATGTTTTGTAGCATTTGGTGTGTAACATTGTAACAACAGAAGCGTTGTTTTATATAATGTTTTTTGTAATATGCTAAATAACATTTTTAAGGCACGTTTTCACTATATAAAATAACATGCTATGTAGCACTATGTTAACTAATGTTTTCTATGTTATCTAGCAATGTTTTTGTAACATTTACTGTTTAAATTTGCTATTTATTCAAATAGCATTGTTATATAACATGAGAAAAGTTATCTTGTCTACAGTTACATGAAAGGTTTTTATTCATTTTTGTAACATGTTATATAACATTGTTATACCATGTTTATTCATTTATTTATTTGGATTTCTTTATTATGCTCAATATATATAAATATGAAGAGCTATATATAAATATTTAAATTAACATAGTCTTTAATGGTAAAATTAAATTAAAAATTAAAAAAAAAAAAATACATTAATAATGGCCTATTCACATGAATCGCGATTTTGCTCGTACGAGTAAAAATGATTCACGGGTTTCTCCTAAATTATATCGTAAAATTTATACTAGTCACTTAAAAAATAGATAACAAACAATTCCGAATGTATTGTTAAGGACAATTTTCTTTTGCAAACGCACTTTTCTTAATAAAAATTGCAAAAAAGTGTTTACTCGCGCGAATTTTCCAATATGGCCGCGATTTAAATATTTTTCTCAGTTTTAATTAGGAAATCTGTGTTTGCTAAATAAATTGTTAATGACATTATATTCGGAATTGTTTATTAAATATTTTTTAAGTGACTAATATTTATTTTACGACGTAATTTAAGAAAAATCAGGGAATCATTTTTACTCGTACGAGTAAAATCGCGTTTCATGTGAATAGGCCCATAATATTAAAATTGTAAAAGTTAAAAAAATTTAAAGTTGAGTTTATGATATGGAGTAAAAGAAGTTAATAATAAGTAAGACGAATTAAGAAATAAAAAAATAAAAAAAATTATATGTACATAAATATGAAATATAAAAAATGTCGAGGTTTTACTAACTATTTATTCACAAAAAATATTCTCAATATTATTTAAATTCTCTTTGAAATATTTATTGTATTTTTTACCAATGCTTTTATCTTATTTTTAAAGTCTGTTTTATTACTAGTTTTAATGTAGCATGGTATTGAATTGTATATTTTTATATAGTTGAAGAGGAGCGGCTTTGTTTCATAGCCCGAACGATTTAAGGTTTCATTTCTAATTTCATTTCTATTCCTAGTTTCATATCTATGGAATAAATTATTTTCTCTTAGAATTGTATTTATATGTATACTATATAGTAATTCTTAACATTATGTACTAAAATAATTATTTGCTGGATATTACTAAAAGATATTGGAAGAATTGCGTTTTCTCTATGAATGTTATGAGTATGTTCTAACCAATTGTAACCAAACAAATTTTTTTTAGCTCTATTCTTTAGTCTTTGTAAAATTGATCCATTTTATAATTATACGTTAACCGATATATACTAAGACAGTATTGTATATTACTGCTAAAAAAAGCATGGATAAACATTTATTTAATACATTTTGGCAATAATTTCTGCAGATTTTTAAAAATACCCGCTATTTTTGAAATTTTCTCCCTTATATAATCCACAAGATACACGAAATTGAGATTCTTATCAATATAAACACCCAAGTATTTGTAGTTTTCCACCATTTCCACCTTTGCATTACGATGCGTTATCTCATGAAGCTCTTGTGAATTATGTTTAAAAAACTTTGCTTTTGTTTTACTTATGTTAATTGCTAATTTTCTCGATGCTGTCCATTTCGATAGATTCTCCAGATCGTTCTTCATTTGAGATTCTAGTTGTTTAGAATCCGTGGCAGAGTATAAAATCGCTAGATCATCCGCATATTTAAATAACCGTCCAAGTTAAGCTTTGTAATATCATTTATGTAAATCAGGAAAAGAGTTGGCCCTAGAATACATCCGTGCGGAGCCGAACTTGAAATTTCCAGTCTGCAACTCTGCTTCCCATTTATTTCAACAAACTGATACCGATTCCTAAGATAACTTTTAAACCAATTCAAATCCGTACCGTGAAATCCAATGCTCTGCAATATTCCAATTAATACTTCAATATTCACCGTATTGAAAGCTTCTTTCAGATCGTAGAAAACAATACATATTTTTTATTTTTTGCTTGATTGGTATTGAATTTCATTTACTAAATCGAAAAGTACAGATTCGATATTAGAGTTTGGTCTAAATCCGACCGCTTAATATCCTTTTGTCTTCCAAATATTTCATAATCCGTTTTTGTACTAAAGTTACAAAAATTTTTTATATTATTGGTAATAATGATACTTATAGTTATAAGTGGTGATGATGAATGATACCACTTATAGTTATAAGTGGTATAATTTGGCTTACTTTTAGGTTATTAAGGCAAACTCCTTTGGAAAGTGATTGATTTATTATATTCGTCAATATTGGAGTTACTGCATCACTGTTGTCTTTTATAACTGATGTTTGTATTCCATCGTATCCGGTAGATTTAGTATTTTTAATATTTTTTATTGCATCTTTAACTTCTTCATCGGTTGTATCGATTAAAATTTTATTTAGGGCAGCTTTTAAAACAGTGCATGGAAATATCTCCTGGATAATTAGTAGATTAGATGAAACTTTTGTAGCAATAGTGTTGAAATGCTGATTGAAAATATCTGCTACTTGTTGAGGGTCGTCTATTAATTTGCTGTCACTTGTTAAGCAAATATTTTTGTATGATTTGGTGTTTTCGAAAGTGTTGCTTTGGATATATGCCCATATTTTTCTGGGATTGTCGAGGCTCTTGCTGAACTGCTCTGCATTGTAATTGATCCATTTCATCTTGTTCATGCATTGTAGCTTCTTTTTCCAGGTTTAGTATTCTGTTTTTAAACTATAATTACTTCTATCTTTTTTATATTTTTTATACCATAGGAATGTCGATTGCATTGTCTTTATAAGTTCAGCATCCATCCAAGGTTTACGCCTTAAGTTGTTTACACGAAAAGTTTTTTTTTCTGTATATTCGTCCGTTAACTTTGTAAGCGCATTGAGAAAGCCATTATAATTGTCTTCCACCGATGATTGCTCCTCAAAAGCAGGTATTCTACCCACTAATTTTTCATTTATCATACCTTCATTTGTTTTGGATGTATTAACTATTTCGTATTGTTTCTTTTTTCTTGATGTTGATTTACTTCGATAAACATCAAATCATGGTCGGAAATAAAATATTCCAAATTCGAAATAATGAGCTTCATCGCAAAGTTGTTCGTTAGTATATAGTCAATATTTGTATCTGTCATAGATCTTGTGGAAACATTCATATTACATACTGAAAACCCGTGTGAAGAAATTATATCCAAATATGTCCTTGAAACAGAGTTCATTTTATTTAGATCTGTATTGAAACCTCCAATAACAAGCGTGTTTTTGCAAAAGGAAGCTAAGGTTTCAGCAAGTTTATCGTGGAAGTTTTCTAATGATTGTTTGTGTTATAAACATCCACCTTTACGATACTATCATCGTTATTACTCCAGTTATGCCTTCTTTAATATAAAGAGATACACCACATCCAACCCTATTAGGCCTCTTAGCAGATATTCTATTGTACCCAGTAATATTTTGCAGGTTATATTTTTTTTCAGAGCACCACGTTTCAGTTGCCGTTTTTTAAATTTTAGTGATTTTAGATTTTGTACTTTATAGTTTTTAGTATGGCATGGTAGATACTTATTCAGATTATTCGATATTATCGAGATCGTTTACACTTTTGATGCGGAGTGTATAGGACCGCCATCACTTTTTTTGACAAAACTCTTGCCACATTTAATCCTATTATTTCTTCTTAAATCCTTTGCGCACTTTAACAAGTATTTATATGCCTTAATCATCCGCTCATTTATATAAATATTTCTATTTTCTATATTTCCTAAATTTAACAAGTTTGTATTCAATTTCAGTTTTTTCTTCTTCTCATGAATAATTTCTTTAATGTTTAAAGGTAGTTTTACTACTGTAGTTGGTGGCATACCCTTTCTTGTTGTTTAGTTTTTATACGTCATATATTTATAATATTATTTTTATTTAAATTAACATCTATTTTTGAACAAAATGTTTCCATTATTTAACATTACATACTGTAACACAATATCATGTAGCGTAATAAAAATATTTTATGTAGCCCTATCTTAAATAACCCTTTTCATGTTATCTAGCAATATTTTTGTAACATTATTTGTATAACTATGCTATTTGTTTAGGTGTTGTAGTAAATAGCATTGTTATATAACATTTAAACCATTATTTTTCACAGTGCAACGCACGTTTTTTAAATTAATTTTTGTGACATGTTATGTAACCCAGCACTTATCATGTTATGTTAGTAAGTGGAAAGTTCCTTTTACTAATTTTCTTTTGGCATTAATTGCCATTAAACGATCCATTTCTGATTTTTGATTGTTTCCCTTTTGTCGAAATAATTTTTTTCAAAATTACATTTTTCAACCAACATTCATAATCTTCCTAAACAATAAGAGGAATACCCTATTTAAAATCTTGTCAGATCGAATAATAAATTTATCATAATTCTCCTCAGATTGAAACGGAATTTGCAGAACTTTTAACAGTTTCTCCTCTTCGTAAAATATTGTTCTACCTGGCTAAACCTCATGAATTTTCTGCTACACTTGTTTTTTGCATTAAAATACTAATCAATTTAAAATTCTTAAAACGAAAATCGATCGCAAAAATACAATAGCTAAATGCACAATTCAAACAACAACTAATATCACCTGCTTGTGCTGCCTATTTAACTGAGACAGATTCACAAATTCTGTAGTACCTATATATGCAACCGAATCAAACCACGTTTGAATTGTTCACGATATTTGAAACCGAGTGAAACCATCATCGAAAGATATTGCTTTATGTATTTCTCGTGAATGCGGGAATGACAATATCTCTTATGCTTTAAGGCTTGATACAAAAAACACCGTTTTGGTCACAGCTGGTACACAAATTGAATAGTCTTCATTTTGCAATAATCCATCTAGATTCGTAATTGGCAAATCAATCCTGTTAATTTTGATATACATTTTTTAAGGTTTAATTCACATAACTGACTTCCACATTAAACAAGCTCAAATTGTAATGCCCATTCCCAGGAATAAAATAAATTCGGTTTTTAATGTTTGAACGATTTTGGAATCATATTTTGATAGCACACGAAATACCTGCCCTACAAATGAATTTGTCGGAGAAGTGGACTACAATTGTATTAAGTGGAAACCCGTTCCTTTTACTTTCTTTTACTCTAGTAAAATAAAGTATAGTAATCATGAAAGTTTTGGACCTTTAGATTTTTAGAGATTTATTTGTTTTGAGGTGCCCTGAGACCGAAAAAGTGGGTTTCGAAATGGTGTCTGTCTGCCTGTCTGGCAGTCTGTCAGTCTGTCAGTCTGTCCGTCTGTCCGTCTGTCCGTCTGTCAGTCTGTCTGTGTCCTCTCTACAGCCCAGATGGTTTAACCAATCGAACTGAAACTTCAGATTTAAGCTTTATTGATAAATGGGGAGGTCCCAGTGAATTTTACTCCAAATCGGCTAACCGGAAGTGGCCACTCCCTTGGTACATAAAATTTATTTTGCAAATATCTTAAAAAGTATAAGGTTTACGAAAAACTACTAACTACAAAATGTTTCCAAAAATTAAAAACAAATAAAAATAAAAAATTAAAAATTAAAAAAAAAAATTTAAAAATTTAAAAATTAAAAAAAAAAATTAAGAAAAAAATAAAATTTCTCAAAACTCTCTGTTCGTAAAAGAAAGTCGTGTGTTGGCCACACCTCAATTTTAGTAGACAAGGGACTAGTATTTCATTTAATACCTCTGAGAACCTCACTTTCATCATTATGAGACTAGGCGTAAATCAGATATCTATACTTTAACATTTATTCCCAATGTATCTGATAGTAATCTACTATCTTGGTTCACATCGATTTAATTAGCTAACACCTGGATTGAGACATATGCTTACTCTGGTTATTGTGTCATGATTCGCCCTAATTGTTGCCCTAGGTTCTAATTTTTGAGGTCACTTATAATATTTATTTACTTTAAAAATTTTGCTTTTATTTCAAATATTTATTAGTACCTAAATTAGCTGAACTAGTTCCAAATTAAAAATATCGAAAATTATCCCCATTTATAAAGCAAAAGTTAAGAGGGATATTGCTAATTATAGGTCGATCTCAAATATTTCAACACATTTGCAAAAATTTATGAAATGATTATGTATAAACGGCTGATAGAATATTGTGAAAAGCGCGATATTATAAATATAAATCTTTCCACTTTGCAGCGACATCTTTTGTAAAAATTACAATAAAAGAAACGTTAGTTCGTTTTATAGATATCAGGAAGGCTAAATTTCAAGAAATTTATATATGCAATTCGGACCTAAACCTGTTTCAATCTTACCTTTTGTTTCGTGAACAATTTGTTAGTATAAATGATACTCGTAGTATCAGTCCAAAATTAATAAGTAAATATGGTATACCGCGATTTATTTTGGTCCATTTTTATTCGTTTTGTTATCAAATTTAGTAATGTAAGCAGATAATATGGCCTTAATTAAGAAACCGAAGTCAACAGAAGGGTTACAATGCTTAATGTCAATCTATGTAACCGAAATAAGGAAATGGGTTAATAGCAACAATCTAAAATCAAAAACGAATTATATTTTGACAATACGGAATCTCTTTGCCATTAGTTATAAACTGGAAATGCCATTATTTATCTCGGAAAGTTTTATTCAATCAATTTATCTATACTAATATTATATGTAAAGGTAAAGTTTGTAAGTTTGTACGTTTAGATGTAGGAAGTAATCTCCGAAACTAATCATCAGATTTCAAATATTCTTTCACCATTATTTAGAATGGACCTTCAGGGTTTACATAGGCTCTATATTATTCCGTTAAAATAAAAGGGTTTTTCGTGGGATCAATTTTGCATATTAACAACACGGTTATACGGCTAAATCCATGAAATGAATTACATGTATTCTAAATGACATGCATAATTATGCAAGTTGTATCTATTTCTCATTTTGCTCAGCGGTCATTTGATCGTCATGACATAATTTCCAGGGTATTCCATTTGAAGATGAAGAAAATTATCAAGTTATTCACAAAAGAAAAGATATTCGGTAAGTTGTTTGGAAAGAAAATACAACCAGATGAAATTGACAGTGTAATAAATAGTTGTTGAATAACCGAATAAAGATGACGATCCAATATTATTCGATATTGTGACCAAAATTATGGTGCATGGACTGCGTTTCGTCAACAACAACCAGACGGGAGAGGGTGGGTATCCAGTATATCGTCGCCATGACGATGAAAATGGAGGTTGGAATCCTACCTTGAACATCAGAGGAAGAACGGTTACTATAGACAATAGGTGGATTCTCCCGTATTCCACAATATTGTATCGATCATTTAATGCCCACATTAACGTGGAATACTCCCATTCATTTCAGGCGATCAAATATATTTATATGTAAATATATAAATAAAGGATCAGACCAAGCCACTTTCAGCGTCTGAAATCCGCATGGCGAGATGTAAAACTATTTAAGTGGCTGGTACATAAGTACATCAGAACCTGTATGGAGAATATTAAAATTTCCGATCCATGACCGGTATCCTACTGTCGCGCATTTATCCGTACACTTAGAAAACTGTCAAAGGGTGTTGTAGTTCACGGCAGAAACGGCGCAACAAGTTGCTCAAAACCTATACGCAAAACCACACTTTTAGCTTTCTGCGAGCTCTGCAACACGGACGAATTTGCCATAACTCTATTGTACCACGAAGTTCCACACTATTATACCTGGGCTAATAACAAATTTTCAAGAAGAAGGCCGGTCAAAACGTAGATGGGAATCCAGGCATAAAGAAAGAAGCTGCTTTGGGAAGAATATATGGTGTACATCCTTCTCAACCTCATTCAAGGATTAAAAATGTAAATGGAGTTGTCAAAGAAACGTATCAAGCTGCTTGCCGAGCTAGAGGTTTACTCGGAACTGACGATCATTGGGAAATATTTTGAGAGAAGATTCGATTTCGCAATGTCCATTAAAACTGAGGGAGTTGTTTGCAGTCGATGAAATGAATAACTTCAAAGACGATTATTGTGAAGACATCAGACACAGAATTCGACACCAAAATCAGGATTTTACTTTGCCTTTCAATGACGACATGTACAACGAAGGTTTGATACAAATAGCAAATAAGATAGTATTGGAATTGAAATTGAATGACAAATCTTTAAGTGATTTCGGATTACCCTTTCCTATTCGTTCACGAAATGATTCGATGGAGACAATGCTGGTACGTCAGTAAAACGTCAGTGAGTTGACAGATTATTTTATTTGAGCACTAAATGAGACACTAGGTCGGATAGTCCACAGTCTGCAGCATCTTCTCGATGCAGTATATTCTGGCTTCGAAAATTTACTCGAAAGAGACTTTCATTGGCTGTGTTTAAGGGTAATATTATCGCCTAGGAACGACACTGTCAATGAAATCAATGATCTAATTATAACAAAAGTCCCTGGTCAAATCAAAAACTATAACACTATGTATGACACAGTCACCAATATCGAGAATGCTGTCCACTATCCACAAGAATTTTTAAATTCGTTTAATCCTTCTGGCTTAACATCTCACGAACTACGATTAGAAGTCGGCCTATCATGCTTTTAAGAAATGTTAGCCCTGCTAACATGTTCAATGGCACAAGGCTACTAATTCTTAATATCCTTATTCTCAATAAATACTTTTAGTTCTTCAAGAACTATAAAAATTTCTCACTATAAAAACCATGGTTTAGTGACAAACTATTCAAACAAATGAAAGTACGTGGAAAATTTTATAAGCTCGCGAAATTTTTTCGAGTAATACGTTTTTTTCAGACACTTTTAAGTCTTTAACCCTAAAAATATGTATCAGTTGGTCAATGAAATATTAACTAATAATTCACTTCTTAGCAAGACTACGATGTACGAATTAAAAATAAATGGTCACACCGTTTCGGACCTCCAGTTAATAGTAAATGAATTAAATAAATATTTTGAAAATGTAGGTGCTGATTTAGGTAATCCTGCAATTAATTCCAGGTATTTAAATAATCCAGACATGCAATATTCTAAACTTAGTTACTTCACCTTGGTGGAGCAAAACGAGATTACTGAAATAATTACAAATTTGAAATCGTCTTCTGCGAAAGGTGTTGATAATTTTCCACCCAAATTAGTTAAAGAATTGACTATTTTTTTATGTCCTCTACTTACCGAAACTTTGAATTTTTGGATAAACGATTGCATATTCCCCAATTTCTTCTTGTTTAAGTAACTATAGACCTACATATCTCTGTTTTACCGGTATTCAGCAAAATATTTGAGCATGTATTTTATAACCGCCTCATAGAGCATTTGGAGTCTAACAAAATTATTCATAAAAACCAATACGGCTTTAGGAAATCAACAAGTACTCTCTCAGCTATATTAAATTTAATGAAAAATATCTACATTTCTATGGAAGAGAAGAATATAACGTCTTGCTTGTTCCTAGATATCATGAAGGCTTTTGATTGTGTTGATCACAAATTGCTCCTAATGAAACTTAAACATTAGGGAATAAGTAAATTATTTAGCCGATAGAAAACAAATAGTACAGATTGGCATATATAAGTCCGATGAAATCATAGTAAAGCTTGGTGTTCCACAGGGCTCTATCCTTGGTCATGTATTGTTTTTAGTTTACATTAATGACATCCTAAATTTAAAACTTAAGGGAACCCTTCAATTATTTGCTGATGATACGGTTATAATGTACAGCTCAAAATCGTACGATCAACAAAAAATTGATATGGAACATGACCTTTCTTTGATACACAATTGGTTATATGATAATAAATTTAAGATGAATGTTCTAAAATCACATTTTATGACGTTTTACTTAAAATATAAACCGACGATTCCAATAAATAGAATTGCCTTTAATAATACCATGATAAAACGTATAGAAAATGTATGCTATCTCGGGTTAAATATTGATTCTCAATTATTATGGACAAGTCATATTTCAGGTATAAAAAGTAAAGTAACTCCTATTATTGCAGCCTTGAGACGTATTGGCCAACTTATTCCGCACCACTTATGACAGACTATCTATTTTAGTTATATTAATTCAAATTTAACATATCTAATTCAAATTTGGGGAGCAGCGAATATTACAAATATCAATCAATTACAAATTGTGCAAAATAAAGCTAGGAAAGCGGTAGAACAATTTCCTATACTAACGCCGACTTACCTTCTCTATAATAATAAAGTACTGCCCTTTACATACCTGATTGATTACGAATATTTAGTTACGATCTATAAAATTAGAAGTGAGCTGATTAGATGCAACTTAAATTTACAGACAGAAATACAAACAAACTCATACTGCTTCTAACTATCGACTTCCTAATTTTAAATTTAAGGCTGCTCAGAATTGTATCTTATATAATTTTTATATAAAAAATGTTTTCCTGTATAAAAAAGTGGATTTTTTTTTCTTTCAAAAAAAAAATTAAAGACTTAAAAGAGAACTTAATTGTGACCAAGCAAACGGCGCAGTGGTTAAAGCTGCGGCGGTTGGATCGGGAGGTACCGGGTTCGAATCCCTATAGGGGCGGGATGCAAAAGGGATTTTTCATCATCTGATTACGATCGGTGATGAAGATGAACACAAGACCCCCTGCTGAGAGTGCAGAATCCATGGGCCGACCCACCTTTCACGTCAGCACTAAAGGTTGGCATGAAGCAATGCAATGTGCAGGTGGTTTTCAAAGACGGATCTGTAGCCGCCCGTCCTCGATTTGGCTACTCCAGCCGTAAAGTAGGACGGTAAAAAATAAATCAAGAAATCAAACAAACAAACAACCAAAACTTAATTGTGGCCCTGCAGCCGGCCAACTGGCAATGATCTCGAGTATTCCAATGATTCCCACGTATTTGCCGTATTTGTTGATTTACTACGAGTTTTAACTCCAGTGAAACAGTACATTTTGCTACCAAAAAATGACAACATGAACATTGTGCACAGAGAAGCTTTAAGCTACTAATCAATTTAAATACATTTACCAAAGATAACAACAGAAATGAACAATGAACATTTTTGTGATTTTTAAATATAAATACTTAGTTTATGAGAGTGATAAAAATTTATATATTGATTTTTTACTAATAATCTTTTAGTCACAAACTGAATTCCATGCGAGCGAAGCCGCGGGCACAGATATTGTAGTAAAAAATAATTTGATTGAATTGATTTATTTCAAGTTTCCTGAAGTACAGACCGAAGAGTAAACAGAGAATATTTATTGCGTTGACGCTGTTGATAAATACACAATATTTTGAAATTCACAAAAGTTACAAAACCATGATCCAAAGCCCTCTATTCTCTATCAGGGCCCGCTACAAGGGGTTTCGTCAGATGTGAGGTACTCGTATCTCGTGACCGATGATGCCTCGAGTAATTTGCCAAACCAAGAAAAACGGTGGTTTGCTCAATGATTTACAGCTGTGAAAATTTGAAAAATTATACATAAAAAAATCGTCATAAGGATCTATTCAGCAATGTAGCATCGCCAATTATAATAACCACTGAAGAAATGAATTTTGCTAAAATAGTATGGAAAATGTTTGTTTGTTATTGCTGGCAGACCTACATAGTTGGAGTTGCCTTTCACCGCTTTTTAGCAAAAACAATATAAAATTTGTATCCGGGCTCCTTCATGGAGAAGTGAATGTGGTTAGTGAAATAATCAGTACCTAAACGACCTTTTTGCTATGAGATAAATAATGGCATAGTTGATTTGAATCATTTCAAGTTTTTCCTTCGAATTTAGTATGGACTAAACATGAACTATAAAGAAAAAATGATTTCTTAATCCGATGATATTAGATTATGGTTTCATCGAACATTTTTACTTTCTTTTACTGTAGTAAAATAAATTATAGTACCTATACATACAAATTTTGGACCTTGAGATTTTTAGAGATTTATTTGTTTTGAGGTCCCCTGAGTTCGAAAAAGTGGGTTTCGAAATGGTGTCTGTCTGTCTGTCGGTCAGTCTGTCAGTCTGTCAGTCTGGTCTGTCAGTCTGTCAGTCTGTCAGTCTGTCAGTCTGTCAGTTTGTCAGTCTGTCAGTCTGTCAGTCTGTCAGTCTGTCAGTCTGTCAGTCTGTCAGTCTGTCAGTCTGTCAGTCTGTCAGTCTGTCAGTCTGTCAGTCTGTCAGTCTGTCAGTCTGTCAGTCTGTCAGTCTGTCAGTCTGTCAGTCTGTCAGTCTGTCAGTCTGTCAGTCTGTCAGTCTGTCAGTCAGTCAGTCTGTCAGTCTGTCAGTCTGTCAGTCTGTCAGTCTGTCAGTCTGTCAGTCTGTCAGTCTGTCAGTCTGTCAGTCTGTCAGTCTGTCAGTCTGTCAGTCTGTCAGTCTGTCAGTCTGTCAGTCTGTCAGTCTGTCAGTCTGTCAGTCTGTCAGTCTGTCAGTCTGTCAGTCTGTCAGTCTGTCAGTCTGTCAGTCTGTCAGTCTGTCAGTCTGTCAGTCTGTCAGTCTGTCAGTCTGTCAGTCTGTCAGTCTGTCAGTCTGTCAGTCTGTCAGTCTGTCAGTCTGTCAGTCTGTCAGTCTGTCAGTCTGTCAGTCTGTCAGTCTGTCAGTCTGTCAGTCTGTCAGTCTGTCAGTCTGTCAGTCAGTCAGTCTGTCAGTCAGTCAGTCTGTCAGTCTGTCAGTCTGTCAGTCTGTCAGTCTGTCAGTCTGTCAGTCTGTCAGTCTGTCAGTCTGTCAGTCTGTCAGTCTGTCAGTCTGTCAGTCTGTCAGTCTGTCAGTCTGTCAGTCTGTCAGTCTGTCAGTCTGTCAGTCTGTCAGTCTGTCAGTCTGTCAGTCTGTCAGTCTGTCAGTCTGTCAGTCTGTCAGTCTGTCAGTCTGTCAGTCTGTCAGTCTGTCAGTCTGTCAGTCTGTCAGTCTGTCAGTCTGTCAGTCTGTCAGTCTCTCAGTCTGTCAGTCTGTCAGTCTGTCAGTCTGTCAGTCTGGCAGTCTGTTAGTCTGTCAGTCTGTCATTCTGTCAGTCTGTCAGTCTGTCTGTGTCCTCTCTACAGCCCAGATGGTTTAACCAATCGAACTGAAACTTCCGATTTAAGCTTTTTTGATAAATTGGGAGGTCCCAGTGAATTTTACTCCAAATCGGCTAACCGGAAGTGGCCACTCCTTGGTCCAGAAAATTTATTTTGCAAATATCTTTAAAAGTATAAGGTTTACAAAAAACTACTAACTACAAAATGTTTCCAAAAATTAAAAACAAATAAAAATAAGAAAAAAATGAAATTTCTCAAAATTCTCTGTTCGTAAAAGAAAGTCGTGTGTTGGCCACACCTCAATTTTTTATTTAATAATCTGACTAAATTCGTCATCCAGTAACCCCAAATAGTATTCCATGTTCCAAGAAACTACATTTTTAGTACTAAAAATTTCAACAGGAATCGCATATTATTCCAATTAGATCTTATTTTACCCTGTAAAACTAATACTACATATATGAAATCTGTGAATTTGAGGGGATCACTTAAAATAAACACAACCTATTTTAATGAATAATTTGCCTCAACTTTTTAGTAGATAGCTTTCTCAAAAAATTAGTTGGTATCATGATTGTGATGTCGTGCTCCTTTCCGAATGTAACCGGATTTTATGTATTTGAATGAACTTGAATCTAGATAACTAAATGGTGGCGTAAAGTAATCGGTTATTGGAAAGAAAATTTCTTGAATTCGTCGATACTTGATACTATTTGTTTACCTAATGAAAGCTCAGCTATTACCAATAGAAATCTTAGTGAGTTGCTTTTTTCTGTTTATTTTCAACATTTCTGTTGAAGTTTCGTTTGGGACTTAGCTCAAAAGCTTTTCACAGTTCAAATTAATTTTAAAAATAATGTATTTAAGAATGTGAGAAAATAATTTTGTTTAAAATTGGTTCGGAATATAAATAAGAAAATTTTGAAAAATGTTTTATAAGAAAATAGTTAGAATATTGTTTGATTCTCCAGGAACACTAAAGAGTTTGATTTTCAGTAAAATAGCTGATCAAACATAACGTTTCATTAAATGTAGATGACGAATCTTTGTGTTTCCTATGACATCTTATTGTACAAATCTACAAAAACGACGACAAATTCAATTAAAAAGTGTTCTTTTATCCTGCATTCAAATATAATGGGGATAATAAATAGAAATTCAAAGCACGCAGCAAAAATAAAAACACTGTGGTCACTCCAATTTTTCTCCCCCCTCGTATATATTAAGCACAATAATTCCATGTTCATTCATCTCCCTCGACATATTCAAAATACAATAAAAAAAGGAAAAACTGAAAAACCGTCTCGTTAAAGTTCATCTCAACAAAAATATTTTTATATTTTGCTTTGTACAATTTGTTGAACACCCGTGCCTATACCATTAGACAAAAAATTTTTTTTTGGAAAATTCTTTTTTGACAAGGGTATTTGCACGAACAAAAATGGAAAATCTTTTTTATGAATAAAAAAGCAACTCCATCCACCATCGTCCTACCCCCCTTTCCAAATATTTTCTTATATATTCACCATATACCGACTATAACTATAAAAACTATAAATTTTCAAAAATGCGATGGTGATTTTATTGTACATAATATACCTTGTGTATATATAAACTCATAAATTTTCCATTGAACAGTTTTAAGGGTGGATTATCCACATCCCACATGTAGATCTTATACATACCTATATGTACAATTTATATACATATTCCGTTTCTATACTCGACTATTTGTTTCCTTCTTTTATAACATTTTCGTATATGTGTTTGTAGTACGTTTTGTGTATAAAATTCGGAAAAAAGTTTTTCAAAATGGCTTACATCCAAAGAAAATCCTTTCGTTATATTTTCTTCTTCTTTCTATAATTTTTTTGATTTTTATGTTTTTGAAAAAAAAGAAAAAAAAAGAAAATTAAAATCCAAAATAAAGAAAAATTTTCATCAATTTTTCTTCTTTTTTTGACTCAGGCGGGTTCTTCTTTGTGTTTATATATTTACGGTTGTTGTTGTTGGTTGCTGTAAACCCTTAACAATATTTTAAATTGAAAATTTTCCAAATTTTATTTTTCAAGATAAAAAGGGTGGATAAGGTCAAAATAACTACAACACGAGGAATTTTATTTGTTCGTACTTTTTTTTTTGGTTTATTTTATATAAAAGTATAAAATTGGTTTTATGGAAAATAGCAAAAATAGATCTTACACAAACAAGAAAGAAGGAAAATGGTAGACGATTATTCTTATTTTGGTATACCGATTTAAATATTACACTTCTTTAAGGCCAACTTTCGGCTATACATAATATTCAAAATCTTATACTTCGACTTTTCATGGGAAACCTACTTAGAAAAAGTTTAGGAATGGAATGGATTGTCTCTAATCTACTGTAACATACTCTAAATTAATTTATTAAAAAGTTATCTGAACTAATTTCCAAGTAAAACTCTCAAGCCGGACTTTTTTTAAACTTACTTATTCATTAACACCAACCTTTTCTCAAACTGTACTTTTAAGTTATTTATAGACAAATTACTCTTAAAAGACATTTAATGTTTTTTCGTTAAATATGGCTCATTTTCCTTAATTTCGGTGCTTAAACTATCCAGTAAAATGGAATAATACAATATAATTATTGTTAATCAATATAATCTATGAATATGATTGAAATTTCGTTCGTAGAAGTTAAAATTTTAGTACAATGTCACAAAAAATTGTCATTTGTCTTTTGTCACTTGATCAGAATCTAGGCCCAGCTTTCATCAAAGGTGATGTAACTATATAAAAATACAATCGAAAAACAGCTAAAATCTCAGTAGAAATTTGTACTCTTTCATGTTTCGCATCATGAATTTTTGCGACAAGAAAGAGAAAGAGAAAAACCCGGAAAGTATTTATCTTGTTTTGTTTTAGTTTATGCATGCATTTTATTCCACATGGAAATATTTAAGCGAAACATAAGATTCACTTTTTCTCATTGTGAGAGCAAACACGGAGGTTGTTTAGTTTTTGGTTGTCAAAACTGAAGTAAATGAAAAATCTGGCTCTTTAAGACAACAAGATCTTTTTGGTGGCTTAGGTGCCATCTATTGAGTTTAGATTTTTGGATTGCTCTCAGGATAAACATAAAATATTTTGTTGAAAGGTATTTACTATATTACGACAAAAAAAAAAATTCAATACGTTTGTATTAGCAGCAGTGGAACCTGACAACTTCTAATATATAAAACAGAGAAGCGATAGGAGAATCGTTGTTTGGCACAACCACTAACAAACATAAAAGCGCAGAATTGTTCACAAACACAGCGATAGTCGAAGGGAACCTGATAAGCAGAAAACATTGTTATCGATTTGGGGTGTTTTTATATTTTTGCGTATTCGTGATAGGTGTGCGCTTTAGAGTGAACGAGGGAAATTATCACCGGCTTCATATTTAATGTGACCTGTGCCACACGGTAACAGTAAACTGAAATCGGTTAAACGATTTTAGTATTTTTTCTGTGTGAACGTAGACGATTGCTCACGAATAGAAAATAATGTTGTGTGTGATCGAGGAACATTGTTCACGAATGGTGAAAGTGTAGATGCTACGTGAACCGTTGACTAACGAACTGCATTTCTACGATGGCTTATCATTAGAAACTAAATCCACTACAGAATTTGTAGTAAAGTGTTTTACTAAAAAATCGATAAAAAGTCTCACTAAACCCTACACAATGACCACTTTACAAAATAATCTACTAAAGCTGTACCCGAAACCTGTGAATATTTTTTAGAACACATTTTTGATATTTATTTGAAAAAACCGCATACACCCGAATTATCATTGTCTTTTGCTATGATAATTTTTGACACAAGCAGAATAAATTATTTGTTCGGTCGATTTAACATGGTCATTTTAGCATTTTACATCATAAAAATAAAGTGTCAACTAGCAGCACATAATAATAGGAAAATGATAATTTCCTATTTTCAACTGCAGCAGCTTGCCTACTATTATTATCTTCTAGTGAGATGATTTGTCCACATAATCGTGTATGTCAACTATAAGGTTAATCTTAATTAAATGGCATATTGATCTAGTAAAACGTAAATGTGAGATACCACTATAATTGATCGATTGATTTAAAATATTGAACTGTATGCATTAAATCCTTAAAGATTTATTTGAATACATATAGAGCTGCCTCCATTATTTTTAATTTTGCGTTACAATTCTAATTTGAGACCACCCGTGACCTTCTGACTTCTTGTATAAAAACTACTATATCGTAATTTATTTTCCAAAATTTTGGGGAGAATTATTGCACCATCATAGCAGTGAATTGTAAAACTTTAAGGCTCGTATTTTTAAACAAGAATAAATCGACGGATTAATCCACAGTTTTCGAAAATCCACTGATTATGCTGAGGTTACTTTTGGTAATTTTAAACGTAGATAGATCCGTGGATCTTTTGTGTCATAATTTTGAACGAAGCTAAAACCGGCGATTTTCGAATTAATAACTGCTTGCTGGGATATTAGGCATTTTTTTTGTTTGTTTTCTAATGTCATTTTGGATTGATTATTTTTCCCTCTATGGAAAAGAAATCTCAATTTCGGCGTCAATCGAACAAGAACAACTCATTGATCTTTTATGTTTGTGGATTATCTGTCAAAATACAAGAAACTAGAAAATTGCAAATATAAAATCTAAAAAATTCGTTTTCGAAGTAATGTTGAGATTAATTTAATGATACTTCTAAATAAACAATGACCATGGAAACGGCACCTAATCAGCTAAATAACAGAACCAGAATAAACCTACGAACCAGTAGCGAAACTAAAATGCTTATTAGATAAAGACTTATTTCTTTCTATTGTCGAGCCTCGCATTATTTAAAAGTATCTAATTTCGTGACTAGACGAAAGACAACGTGATTCATTTCAATGGCCTTAAATAAAACGTAATGACGTTTTCTAAATAAAATATCAAGAATATCGAAATAATCTAAAAAATGTCAAATTTTAAAAGTATACATACATATCATGAATATTCCTGAAAATTCTCAAATATCGAATTATCCGTAAGTATGTAAACGGGAGAAGATCCTGAAATATCGAAATTTTGGCATAATCTCGAAAAATGACTTAATATTGCGATTCAGATTTATGTTTAGTGTAATTCTGCCAGTACTCAAACTCAGAGCTAATCGCATTACATTGACATACATAATTCGAATAAATTTGAAAATCATTAACAATCTCGTTTAATCCTAGAAATGTCGGAAAACTTAAAAAATCTAGAATATAACACAGAACAATCACAGAAAATTTGGAAAAATCTCTTTCTTTTGTGAATCTCGATTGATCTCGAACAATTTCAAAAATACCGAAAAATCTGGATATTAATAAATAATTTTGGAAAGCCTGTCAAAATTTAGAAAATCCACGAAAATTTCAAAATATTCGACATGCAATAAGAATGGAACCCTCAAATAGTATCGGATAATTGGTTAAATATCGAAGAAACATATTCTTAGAATAGACTCTAAGATTCTTGAGTAACATCGAACCACACTCGAATATTCGCAAAACATCTCGAATAACCTGATAGTTTCGAAACAAAGAATCACCAACTAAGCCTCCATGTTAAACTCCAATAATCTCGTGAAATTTAAAAAAATAGAAGTTATGAATGCTTAGCAGAATTGCTTCCTTTTACAAATCAAATTCAATATTTTCTAATCAAAACTTGATTTGTAAAAGTTTCAATTTGTTTTGCTCAATTCTTAATTTGATTTATAAAAGGTCAAATTTGAAGTGCAAAAGGGTTAAATTTGGAGTACATAACGTATTTTACAAATAAATTAACCCAAACACTAAAATCGTTATCCTCTGATAGCGAAAGCTTTAATTTTAAACGAGTTTAGCAAATTGTCTTGTAACTCTACATATCTGTCAGAATCTAAAGGCATTTTTATTTCTTTGGAGTCATATATGGTTCTAGTCGAAACTTTTTCATCTACATAGCAATCGAAAAGAAATTATTACAACAGGAATCATTCCTTCTTTCTCTAAAAATTAGACGACCACCTTATCTTAAAAATTTCGTTTTGTAAATTTGAAATCGTAAATTTGAAATTCTCGATAAATCTCGTGGGCCCCAACGGGCCCCCCGCAGCTGCGAGTGCTGCAGGTACCTAGTTACGCCAATACTATACACATATTTATGTAAAAGAGACGTAAATCTACGGAAAACTCGATATTTCTAAAATGTGCTCTCGAATGTGCTTCAATCGAACAAATTAAAACCAAAAAACGAAACGCAACAAGCCTAAAAGCATTTAAATCGTGTTGTGACAGACTGAAAAAATAACTACATAATCTCGAATTCGCGACTAGCTAGTTTGATTCTGTTGGAGTTAGTCTTTAGTAAATATCGTGATTTGTGGCATTCCTGTACAAGAAATAAATAAAATAGAAAGCGAGTGGTGCACGTAATATGCGATATCATAAGCGATAATATGCGTCAAAAGGTTCCAGATCTTGTCGGGGGGTGTTGGTCAAATAACGAACCCCTTCTTTAGAAAACTGGGATCGGCGTCGAAACTATTCCTTATTGTAAAACTCCACGTCTATTCTATCATGAAATACCTTAGGACGTTTAGATCGCATCGACAACATTATCTCGTAATCTGATTCACCAGATTCTGATAACGAAGACGAAGACCCATAAAATATATTTTCCATTTTTAACTTAAATTTTCAATTAAATTTAAATTTGCAATTCAATATCTACAAATATTTAGTTTTGTATATTTAATTTGACTGGTCGTAAATGACGTTTTATATTTCCCAATTTTCGAAAATACCCGTATCCACTGTTTTAGCCATCGATATCGAGGTATAAATCCGAGGATACAATTTTAATCCAGGTTCGATTCAGTGGATTTATTTTCGTTTAAAAATACGAAAGAGTGGATAAATTCGCTGATTTATTACTATCCTCGTTTAAAATTGCGAGCCTAAATGCAGTGATACATGCAAAAACAATCCTTTAAGGTAAAAAAATACAGCGCACTGATTGGCAAATTTTTTGTCGTATGGTAAATTTACATAACCTTAAAAAAGTTGCTGTCACCATATGGCAAATTTGCCGGATACAAAATTGTTCAACATCCAATTTTTATAATTAACCAGGAATAAAACCTCAAACAGTTAGAACTATAAATTTATGACATAACATAAAAAAGTTCGTACGGCAAAATTTTACATGTATTCTCGACACAACTTTTTTTTTGTCGTATAAGGTAAGCTAAATCAACCAATCAGCGCGCTGAATTTTTTTACCTTAAAGGTATTTTTTTAGCATGTATCACTGCATTAATTGTGTCAAATAATTCAAAAGAAGTTAATACCAACACTACTAACAACCGTTATTGTTGGTTATTGCGGATTACCCTTGACTGCGATTTAATAAACCGATTTAGCAAATTTTTCGCGTTTAGTCGCAGTAAGTAAACACAATCAATTTGTTTTGCATAGAGTACTTGAGCGAGTTTAGCCAAATCAAATTTATTAAACCGAAGTCTGTCTATGGAAACTGTTCAATTTGCTTCGAATGAATAACGATTTGACTACAACAAAACTATCGCTGCTTTTAATTAAGCAAAATGGGGTTCCTTACCATAAAATACACACAGATACTGTTGTAAAATTTCCGATATTTTTAAATTTGGTAATGTTACCGGTAATATTACCGGTAACACGGGTAAAATAGGTAAAACACTTTTTATTTAATATTTTAATGCCAATTTGTACCAAAGAACACTAGTAATATTTTTTCTTCTGGACAAAAGTAGTAAGATTTATAAATAAACACAAACGGCTTACTATTCTTTCAAATATATTTCATCCTCTTCTAAGTAATCTCCTTCGGATAGAACACACTTATGCCAACGTTTTTTCCAGTCTTTGAAACAGTTGTTAAAGTCTATTTCCGGAATGGCCTACACAACCTTCTTCGATTCCGATTAAATCTATTCAGTCGTATCAAAACGATGTCCCCGGAGCGGTTTCTTTAGTTTCAGTAATAGCCAGAAGTCAAGCGGAGCTAAATCAGGAGAAGGGCAGTTGCGAAACAATATGGGTCGAATTTTTGGCCAAATAGTCACATAGAACCATTGCAGTGTGAGACGGCGCATGTAAACAAGATCTCTAATTGTCAATCGACAATTTTTGAGCATCAAATCCTTAACTTTTTTGATGTGGTGTTCATCGTAGACGTCGAAGATAGGCAAGGTCAGGTAATAAATTAAGCACTTACAGGTGAAGTAGAATACAATCCCTTTTAAGCTGCTCACTTGCAACCACAAACGGTCGTGAAAAAAGTTCACTTCGAATATTGTAATGCGCCAAAGGCTCATATATTTTATTGCCCTTATATTTTTTATCCTTAGTTGCTTCAAGTTTCTGTGATTCTGAAAAACTCTTTCCTCGAATAGCTGGTTCAAGCAAATTTTCTGGCTCGTGATTTAAGAATATTTATAAGTTCTTCGTAATTGGCCGACTTTGTGGTTGAGCCTAATGGAGCACCAGAAAGGAAAATTGCTGGAGTAATTAATAGCTTATCGACCATCTGGTGCTGCTTTGGTCTCATGCTGTAAACGAAGTTGCAGCCACTTTACTAGTTAAAATAGAGTGATGGATCATATTCAGGGTCAGATTCCAGCTCTATTACGTATTTGCTAAATGAATATGTCAATGAAACAGGAAAAAGGTGTAGATTATTATATTTTACAGCAAAAATTTGGTGTAGTAGGTTAATGGTACATAAGGAAGTATAATGCAGTAGTATCACAATTCTTTTTGCATTTAGACTAGTTGAGTTGTTTGGAAAAAAACATTTTTAATTTATGTTACCGATATTACCATGGTAACACCACTTAGGGTAATATCACCTAAAATTACCTATTTTACCGGTAATATTACCACCGAGAATATTACCGTTTACATCACTACACACAGATGTACGTTTAAAGGTCTTGTCTAAGTAAGAAACTGTTCCTTTTTTATTTAAACGAATTCTCAAATAATTTAAATATATTTTGTTATAAAAAATATTTCTTGTCAATAATTGAAAATTTAAACAAATAATTTTACAGTCAAAAATAAAATAAATTACTTGAGAGCCGCATATATTTGATAAAATATGGTGTTGTTAAGCTATTAAGTTTCGGTTTTTTTACGTTTTATACGTATACATAATGTATAAAATAGCCTTACTTTTTACGTGTAAAAAACTGTGTAAATTACATAGTGTAATTTACTCGCCCAATTGAGTCTATGATATTTGGTCTATAGTCCAGACAATCTACTTTATTAAATGGACTTTTTGACCTTACTACACTTTAAAGATATACATCTCCCTTCCTAATTTAACCCCCTCTTCCCCGATCTTTCCTGGCAAAGACCACTGCTTTCATCGAAGATGCTATACGTAAATGATGCTATACGTATTTGCCTAAAACAGCAAATTGAGATTGATTATTTAATTTATCTTGAACAAGGAATGTTATTACCCCATTTGATAAACCAAAATTGAACATTAGCTTTGAACAGTTATAGTTTTGACAATAAAAATAACATTTTTATTCTGAACTCTGTTAGTGTAGTAATCAAATTATCTTTAGCATTATCAAATTGACGTAATAATAAACTAACTTGGGTAAGACATGTTACGTCATGGTTCAATGGTTTTATGAATATTTCGCCTTTCTTGTTATACTTCCTGACGTTAAATCAAATTCCTTTTGGTAAAGCATTGCATACACTGCAATTGTTAAAGGCGAATGCTACATCACGGTTTATTTTATGAAGTAATATTCCTCCCGGTCTCGAATTTTCTCTTTTTTGTATTAATTCTCCCAAAAAGTCATTAAGAAATGTTATGAATCAAAATTACTTCTTCATGAGCAGCATTTTTAGATTAAATGTGTATCAAATAAACGGTTATTTAAAACTACATAAATTAAATAAAAATAACGAAATTACTAAAAAACTAATTTTGGTCATTTTATAAGCCAATAAACAGCACTCAATAAAAGATATGGTCAAAAAAAGCGAATCCGTACCTAGTATTCAAATCTATAATTTGGAAAAAACAAAACTTAAGATTACATATCAACGATATAATATTTTTAAGCGACAAACAACTATCACCAAAGTTGAACGAACTTAAAACCTTTTATGAGTGCTTCAGGCTATTAGGCTTCTATTAGGCGCATAACAGAACGATTCAATTTGTACGCGCATCAAAAAAATATTTTAGTTGATTCTAGCTAATGACATGCGGAAATTTAAAAGCGTGTTAGTCTTTATGTCAGTGTGGAAGACACGTGTTTCAAGCGATCCGACAATTGATGCCTGGGCTTGGGTTCGAATAAATTCACCGATAAATTCAGACCAACAATAATTCTCTTACAATCGATAAAGACCAACCAGATTATGATTGTTTGTTCAAGGTTCGACCGCTTATTTTTAATGAAACATTCGGTTTAGTGCCAATGATACCTAGGCTTTGCGTAGATGAGCAAATGTGCGCAACTAAAATGCCAGGAACTATTCTGAGTCAATACATGCCGAGAATAAGCCTCACAAATAGGATTTGAATACGGCAATCATATATTGGCACGAAACCATTTATTTCTAGTAAACCACCACCTTGCAACCACGCTTAAATGGTCCAACCGTATTTTTTTCAGCTCATCGACGTAGCAATTGTAAACGCCTACATTCTGTACCATAGATTAAACATAAACCAAGAAAAAATTAAGTCTCCAACATTTCGGACTGAAGAGGACCAATCACTCTGACTGAAAGGAATGATGGTAGACAAGAAAAATATTGAGCTTCCCCGAAGCAAGCCAATAGAGCATATCTTCGCAGTATAGATGTCCGTTACGATCAAGTAGGTTATTGGTGCATTTTTCGTGATCGATCAGGTAAACGCATTACGCATAAGAATAAATTACATTATATTTCAATAATTTGTTTTATTCTATCTTACTGCATAAGGCCGTCTAAAGGCGGACTTTCATTTTTGACATGTGAGTGGAGAGGTTTTCCTCAGAATTAAGTTTTAACTTTAAATTCGCTATTTTCAGCACAATTTCAACATAGTCTAAATTTGTCAGCTCGAAAAAAAATACATGCATTAGAGGGTTAAGCATCGGATAGTATTTCTGAATTTTATCAAATTTTAAGGATTTTTTCTTAATTTTAATTAAATTGAAATCTAAGCTTTACCGTAAGATTTATTAAGTTTTCACATTTCATATGTCATATTGCTGCACCACCAACTTTCATGGATAAGACACCGCTAAACATCATAATTTATGTTAACTTGAGATGATAAAGAAATTTATTTGCAATTTTCAATAATATTCCATTCAAAATATATGTTTTCAGTTAAATTCTTGGCAGATTAATTTATTTGAGCGATTATGTACCAGTATAATACATACATATAAAAATCACAATATTAATTAAAAATGGAAAGGGACCTTACTAAAAATGAACCAAAATCCTTTTATTTTTCCCCTAAAATTTTATTAATGCAAGAAATATTTTCCAAAATATTTCCAGTATCCGAACCTTCAAACCATTTACTATATTCGACGCTACTTAACAACAAATAATTAATTATGGTTTTAATTTTATTCAGAAAATTAGTTAAAATTTGAATTGACAAATTAAAATTTTGGTTTTTAGGGATAATTATTATAAGAATTTTTAATTTTTCAAAAATTAGTTTTGTACTATGATAAAGTTATATTGTTATATGTTATATTGTTAGAATTGGTTATCTCGAAGAACAATTTCATTTTTAATTATAAATAATTTTGCAAAGACGCCATGTATATTTTCTGTCATTTCATGTCATTTTGTTAGCTGAATGTTTGCCATTTATTGGTATAGAGTCGTATTCGATTGAAGGTTAAAGTTATTCAAGAGCACTACAAAAATGGTGAAAAAAATAAAAAACACGTTCCTAGGCTAGAGGTTCTGCGGTGGATGCACCAAAGCCTGGCAGGCCAAAAACTGTTCGCACACCAGATAATATCGCTGCTGTGAAGCAAAGTGTGAGAGATAATCCAAAACAATGAACAACGCGTCGATCATTTGAATGACCATCAATTCTACGCGATACTATCCAATGATAACCGACTATTTTTTGGCCCAGCTTGATGGAATCGATTTGGGTGATGTTTATTTTCAACAAGACGGTACAACTTGCCATACTACGCGTGAGAATATCGACGAATTGTAAAGGTACTTCGAAAATCACTTAAACGTGAATTAGCCGGCAAGATTATGCGATTTAACGCCATTAGATTACTTTTTAAAACAAAGAGAAGTTTGTCTGTGTATTAAATCATTTAGATTCTTTCGGCTTTTTATAGACAAAAGCCGAAAGAATCTTACTGATTTAATACACAGACAAACTTCTCTTTCTCTTAATTATTTGTGTGGGCATGAAACACACAGAAATGATGGTTTTCCTTGAGTTTTTTGATTTAGTGAATATAATTCGCTAAATCATTACGTTCGTACTTGACACTTTCTATGTTATATGGGAACTGTATTTTTGTAGTATTTTGTAGTTTGGTCATAGCTACCTAATGAGTAGACCAATTTTTTCAGTTCGAAACCAAACTACCAACACAATGAGCTCAAGGAAACTTCTCATTTTTTGTTCAGGGTTATACACTTTGTATAACTCTTGGTGTAAAGTACTAGGGGGCATTGATATTTCTAGTTTTTGGTAGATATATTTTAAATGATTGGCTTCTTCATGTTTTTTTTTGTGATTTACTAATCGAAAAATGTTGTGAACGCTATTATTGTTAATATATTTTGTCTATAAAAAGCCGAAAAATTATTTTTTATGGGGTACGTTGATAGTCCTACCACCATCCAAGACCTGAAAAATAACATCATTGCCGAAATAAATGCCAAAGAAACTTCTCTATTGGAAAATGTCATAAAAAATGTTAACCATCGGATCGACGTCTATAAATCCAGCCGTGGTAAACATTTGAGTGATATCATTTTTCATACAGAAATGGCATCGATACACCTTCAAAATAAATTATCCAACTTGATTCAAAAATAAATATTTGTAGTTTTAGTTTGCGTTTATTTTCCTTAGTATCTCGTTGATTTTTCTCCTATTCGACATTTTTCAAACTGTTGATTTGCTTGTGACGTTAACCTTATTTGATGTTTTCAAATTACCGCAGGTTATTTTAGATTTAGCGAGGTTTTCGTGTTTATTCGATAGTTGGAGATTATTCGAGCATATTCTAACTTTAAGGAAGTTTGTTTGGAGAATATTCGAAATTTTTCCAGTTTTTATCGAGGTTTTCGAAAATGTTCGATTATTGTATGACGTTAGCCACACCGAAACGTTAGCTTTCTCGGACAGTAATTATGTTTGCTGTGTAAGACACTTGGCCGAAACAGTTTCTCTGGAGTAAGTCCAACATGGGGTACCAACTTGGAAATTCCCCAACTATACTTTTCGGCCTCGTATCATAAAGCTATTTTTCCTGAAAACCATAAGTCGTCTTCAAAAACATAAAAAATAAAATTAACAGATTGGACAAATACCAAGATTTTTCGCTAAAACTTTCTTCAAATGGTTAGCTCTTATTTATCTTCGAATGTCGAAGCCACAGCTTTAATTCTTCGTCGTCTGATAATTTGAGGAGAGGAAATCCCAGAAATCGTTTGAAGCTAGTTTTTTCTGGCTCAATTTTCTGGCTGGTCGAAGCCCCAGCTTTAATTCTTCGTCGTCTGATATTTGGGGAGAGGAAATCCCAGAAATCGTTTGAACCTAATTTTTTCTGGATCAATTTTTTTCAGGCTCAAATTCATATTAACCAACCAATTCATTTTCAGTTCATAATTTCAATAATGTTGTCACCGCATTTCGGCACCACATTTGTTCTGTCACTAGATTTGACGAGTCTAATAATTTTTTTGAAATGTCGGGGAAAGTGAAATGAACGGATTTTATTCGAACAGCGAAAAAACCATTTTCCAAGAGTAAATCAATCTTCGCAAACAGTTAATATTTTTTTATTTGAGTAGTTTAACAGTTTGAGTAGTCTACTATTTTTTGCTCTGTATTTAAGCTTTGGTAAGCCATAAATTTTCTAAACTTTTTTATCCATCTCTATTCATGGTTGACGACAAACTACCTAATAGTTAGTCAAATTGTAAAACTCAGCTTAAATCAGATTATACCATTTTGCTGTTCGTATTTTGTCATATTTTAAATTAAACCTTGAGGCTTAATTTAAAATATGACAAAAGACAGGATTGAGCCTTAATTTAGACAACGGCAGCATCCCGACTTCATGTACCGATGTGTCGGATTTTGTGCTTTCGCTATATTTAATTTCTTGAGTTCAAGAATTCCGATAATATTTGAGATTTATTTGAGTTTGACCCATACATCGTTGGGTTTCCGGAACTAATCTGTTTCTATATACATTTTCCTAACTGTTGGGTACTATTCGGATTATCTTCGATATTTTGCGAGAGAATTCTGAATTTTTTAGGGTAATTCGAGGTTTTACGTGAAATATACTTGTGCTTTTAGATATAATTTGAGATAAATCGATTCGTTTTGTTTTGCCATCTTCTAATTAAAGTAATTGAAGATTTCAAAAAAAGTAACAAGCCACTTAAAGAGAGCCTCAAAGCGGTAAGGGCCGCATTCCACTTTCACGGCGATTCAGTGCTACGACGGAGGAAATCCACTATTATAATGAGCTCTTCATGCTTTATATTCAAAGGCGCAACAAGCAAGAAAAACTTGTCAATTGTACGCAGAGGATTCTAAGCCCAATGACGGTAATTGATGATGATTTCCTAAACCGTAAGATGGAGCGAGTCAAATAAACCTGTAATAGTCGAATCAAGAGCGAGGATGATGAGCAAAATCGTCCTAGTTGAGACGAATTTAAATAATATCAATTACAAGATGGTCATGGATCAATCGAAAATGAGCTTGGTGTTTGTGAAAATCGTGTATTAGTGGGTCCCCTAACAACCCAATATAAACTTTTCTCAAAGGAGGGGCTGAAGTAGGAAAATCAACTTTCATTAAAATTCTTTACCAAAAATTACTTAGAGTTTTCAGCTCTTTAGCGGATGACAATCAAGACAAGCCTCCAAATATACTTACTACACCCACCGGAAAAACAGTATTCAACATATTTGGAACCACGTTTCATACAATATTCCAACATCTAATTAATTGTATATAAGGAAGCTAAAGAATTCTCAGCTGACATAGTGAGTAGCATTGATTTCTATGGTTAGTGAGTACATCCTGATTCATAATTTTTTGAATGCTCTCTCAACTGACATTATTTGTGGAGTAGGAAAAAAGCATGTCGAAGGACTAAACTCGTTTGTGTTCAGCGTAAAAACATCAGTCTCTCGGAAACAATGGAATGACCAAGTAATATTTTCCTCAAAGTAAAAGCTCGTTATATGTTGTGACATGTAACGTGGACATTTCAGATGGAGTAGTCGGAATTTTTAGAAAAATTGATATGGGAATTCACGTAAATAATCCGCAATAGGTGAAACCTCTTCGAGTTTGAATTGAATTTGAGAGAGACATTTACAATGAACTCTAGTTGAGCCTCACACACAGATCATCAAGCGTAGCCAAAACTGCCTTCAATTTTGATTCGTTAACAATTACCGTTAATCCCTACAAAAGCAATGACAATTCATAAGTCACAATGAGCAACCTATGAGTCTATCGTGGTTCACTTGAAAGGTATTCATTAGAGGGTGCTGCTTTATGTAGCTTGTACTCGAGCGATACACACCGTCGGCCTTTTCCTAATTGGGGTATTTAATAAAACCTCTTCTTCTTCAAGACAGATCCACTTTATCATGAAACACACACTTTTTGCTAATGGCTGAGGCGTGGACATACATTGTGGACCAAAATATACATTTGGTATAGACGGAGTAGTTAGCGTTTCGGCACGTGTATTGTTCTCCTAAAGGTAGCCTCTCAGCTCTAATGTGCACAGTGGAAGAAGCATACAGGATGCATAGTGGTTCGCGCACTCTAATGGGAGGCGATTATAACGTTAACTTTCTAATTGGAGATGAAGATAGGCATTGACCCGAATTCGTTCGTTTTGGTCTTTTTCACATGTCTCCTTTGGAAGCCACTACCAAGCATAACACTAAACTCGATACATATCAATGTCTAGTATTCACGAGCCCTTGTGGGTAAAATCTGGTACGTAAAATTTTTAAAAGAAATTGTAAACTTAGTATATTATATTGATAGACGGCATTGTTGAGATGTAATCGCTTTTCCTCCAAGGCAACACATTTATAGATGTAGCGAAAATTCTAAAGCGCAAATCAGATTCAGCTTGTCATTGGCATTGCTAAATAGTTTCGAAATTTTGGAGATTATTGAAGATTTTCTAGATCAACGAATATTATTCCAGATTTTGTGAGTTTTTAGAGATTATTTGAAATTAATCGAGTATGGTTTTATATTAGTTGTTTGGTTTGATTTTCTTTAAAATTTATTTACTTACAAGATGTAACTTTTCCTAATGTTATTCTTTACATTTATCCGAGATAATTTGATATTTTTCTTTAGAAAAACGAGCAGGCGTTAATAAGAGAAACCCAAGGCCTAACATTCTAAGAAAGTCTAAGGAAGTTTTATGAAATCAACAGAAGACGTACTACGGGAATGAGTTTTAGTTCGATCTAAGCGACAACATTCAAACTCCTAATAAAACACATCAACTTTCTTCATCAACTGCTTATTTTATCACAGACTATCAACCTGTTCAAATTAAGATAAATGGCACGAGAAAACCCATTCAACTTCGAATATTTTCAATTAAAAAAACAAACAGAAACAAATCGAATCATTAGTAAGATTAAATTGATAAGTTAATTAAACTTAAACCGTCCATTCGACACAGATTTAATAATAAAAAATATTTTAGAAGCCTTTTGAAACCTAATAAATTTTCAAATTACAAACAGACATTAAAATAAATTTCACCACCATATAATCATTCACATTCAGCCGCACATTTTTATGACACTCAAATCTCTTTTACACCATCACTATTATTCAAACAGTCCATTAATATTTCCACATTCCGTAAAGAGCACACATAATCTGACCACTATTAACGGATAATTACTAATAAAATTTCAACGATCACGTATAATCTATCAGCCACATTTCGTAGTGTTCATCTGCAACATTAACGTTAAACTATTTCCTAAAACCCTCTCACTGCGTATTTAGTATTATCACATCCCCATCTAAATACTACATAAAATTGATCGTCCCAGGTAAGAATATTTTCGAACACAATGGAACTTTATGCTAATAACGTAAACATGTGTGTCGTGAATCGCGTCTATATACAAATCAAATCCAGTCAACCAATCACATTGTAGAATTAATGTTATTCATTTTTAAACCCTCGGATTTTTTTTCGGAGCACATATGCAAAGTATAATTGAAAAGTTGAGAGGTGCGACATTTATGTACATATATGCACTCGAATTTGAACGAATAAATTTACAGAATTGTGCTGGTATGTACATTTAATTATAAATTTGAAATCAATCAAACTCATTATCATAATATATTGTAATCATTTCATTTAAAATGATTGAGACAGATGCTGTGGAACTATTCCAATAAATATCATTTCTAGGTCAAAAACCTTCGATGTATAACTCAAATGTCACATGCGTCGTATAATTGATTTCGTTGCATTCATTCTAAATGACTGTATCAAATTTCTTTGAATTGATTACAAAATTGGCAACCCAAAATTTATGAGCCAAATAAATACGCATACCTAACCTATTCATACCGACACAACTGGGTGACCTGATTTTTATGCAAAATTTATATAAAAATCGTTATTATTTAAATGTCAATGTCGATGAAATCGGAAATAAAGGGTTAAATTAAATCAAAACGAAAAAAAAAAAAAATACAAATATACAATACCGCTGAGTAACAAAAAAAAAATTTGGATGATCAGACTTTGAAGTTTCTTGTTACCCTTAACCTAGAAAAATAAAAAAAATGTAAACGGTAGAATTTTTTTATTTTTTTTGTATTCTACATTTCCATGTCTCCTTTCTTTTCTCAACCCCCCGTAAAAATTAAACCCTTTTATTATTATAATTTAATTTCGTTTCGATTTTTATTTTATTTTACTTCATCCTTATCATTAAAGAGATTTTTATCATTGACACCTCAAATAAAATCGGAATCAACGATTTTTTTTTGTTACATTGAAATTTCCATATTATGTATCCGAAACGACTCGATTTTGAGCACTTCAACACTATTTGAAGTTCTTGATAAAATGGGAAAAAAAGAACTAAAATGCTGCCGCTGCAACCACATGTGGTGATTGTTTGAGTGTCGTATGCACTTGAATTTTTGTTAGTTTGAGATTTTATGTTGTGATTGGAAATCACTTTGAATAATATTAAAATTAATTTATTCGATTTTTAACACGATCTTTTTGAAAAGCAGTCTCATTTCGAATTGTCATTAAATATTTAATTTTAATCACCAAATTTAAAGCAAAGTTACAGTATATTGAGCAGGTATCTTGTTGAGCAGTCATTTTTGTGTTAATACCAATAGTTGAGCGATTAGGCTATACTAAAACAAATTTACCTCTGAGAACCCCAGAAAAAGTAAACGAAAATTTTGAAAACAATCTAGTATTTAATGAATTTTGTGATGTAGACAGTGGCGTCACCACAAATTTCGGGCCCCCACCTTTTTTTTTGGGGCCCTAAAATGCTTCTTGAATCTATGAAGAAGCAAAGCTTTTAGTGAAAAACTTATTTCTTCCTATTGTCTAGTCTCGCATTAATTAAAAGTATCTGATTTTGAGAGAAGATGACACGAAACATCTTGCAACTCAATGTTCTGACGATTTCTAAATATATCGAAGTATCTAAAAGTCTAAAGTTTTCAAATAAAGAATTATCCGTAAGTTTTCTGAAAAAATTTTATAAGCATAAAATATGTATTTGCAAGAAACTGTCAATTAGTTTTAAGTTTGATAATTAATTTAAACAAGTTTGGGTTTTAACTTAACTTTACCGTTCAGCTTTTTCATACATTAAGTTTTTGTTAAAATGCTTTATGTATACAAACCATTTTATTCAGAAATATGATTTCACAAAGGGTGACGAAATTTTGGCTAATATTTAGAATGTTTATTCTCAAAGTAAGTTAATCATCAATCACCAAAAGCTTTTAGTTTTAAGAGGTTTTCAAACCAAACCATTTAACTCTAAAATTTAATATTAGAAAGGAAGGTGGTATTTTAGGATACATTTAGAATGTTTGTGTTCAATGAGCTTTAAGCTTGAGAATTAATTTATCTCTTTTGGGTGTGAACTTAACATTGGTGAGCCTTTTCATAGTTTCAGGTTTTTGTTAAAATGTTTTATGAGAAAAAATTATGTTTTGCAAAAAACCAGAAACCATTAGTTTTAAGATCTTTCAATTAGAAAAGCTTTCTAAACCAAACAATTTTACTCAGAAATTCGATTGTATAAACGGAATAACGGAATTTAGGTACAATGTAGTATATTTGTTCTTAATGTAAATTATCAAAAGCTTCTAGTCAAACCAAGCCATTTACTAGGAAACTTGGTATTATAATATAAGCTTTTTTGAATCAAATCATTTTACTCCGAAATTCGGCATTGAAAAAGGCGAGGAATTTTGGGATACATTTAGAATATTTGTTTTCAATGAGCTTTAAGCTTGATAATTACTTCATACTTTTTGGGTTTTAACATAACGTTTTTGAGCTTTTTAATAATTTTCAGTTTTTAATCAAATGTTTGATGAGCTTAAGTTATTTATTTGAAAAAATTGTCAAGAGCTTTAGGTTTAAAAGCTTTCACTTATCGGAGCTATTTAAACAAACTATTTTACTTCGAATTTTGATATTGCAAGGGATGACGGAATTTTGGTTAGGATTTGGACTATTTGTGCATAATGTAAACCATTAAGAGCTTTTAGTTTTAAGTGCTTTTCTAACCAAACTATTTGCCTTTCAAATTTGATATTTGAAAGAAAGGTGGTATTTTGGGATTAATTTAGAGTATTTTTTCAATGGACATAAAGCCTGATAATTTATTTATACTTTCTCGCTGATTTTTATGCCTTTCCAGAAGTTCTGTCTTTCGTTAGAATGTTTTATGAGCATAAATCATGAATTTGCAAGAAATGTCAAAAACGTTTAGTTTTAAGAGCTTTTACTTATCGAAGCTTTTCAACTCAAATCATTTTATTCAGAAATTTGATATTACATAGGGTATTTTTTGGAAAAAATTCGGAATATTTGTTCTCAATGTAAATATCCTTCATCCAAAATGGGTGTCCATTTTCGAGCGTTACATGTGTAAGAAAGCCAATTGGTTTACTCAGATTTAGTTTTTTGGACATATTGAAAGATGAAGTATGTATCTTGAATATTGTTGAAAGTTCTCAAATATAAAATTATCTGCAAGTATATAAAACCAAATGAAATCTAATAAGTGCTAATCACTGCCATATGTACAACGTAAATAACCAGGATATTCTTGAATAATTTCGAATAACCTAGGGCGAATATGAAATCGGGAAGCGCAAATTTCCAAAATCAGGAGAAAAGTTGGCTTTGACTTTCGAGTCAGGCGGACGATTTGTTTTTTTTTTAATATTCTACACAAAATCATAAACTTTAATTTTTCTAAAACTTATATTAAAATTCAAAACATTACACTAGACTTCCTCAAGTCGAGGGACCTTTCAAACCTTTCGGCAAATTATAAAAAAATGGTAGAAGCACATACTATATATGTATAGCAATTAACGCATCGGAAACAACAAAAAGAAGATTATAAAGATATGGATGGAATTACCTATACCTAGATATTATGCGAAGAAGTTACGTTACTGTGTGCTTTTTGCTGCTGGCCATGTATTACGTAGAATTTTGTAAATATGCTGTTTACATATTTTTGTATAAATGAAAAAAATGCAACAACAACGTTGTGATCGAGCTGTATGGAACGTTACAAAACTAGCGAAACGATTTGTTACAGGTTTTCTAATAATGTTGCCGTACATCGATATTATGACTTTTGAGTAAGCCCGAAATAAATCCTCCTGATCGCTTCGATTGGAACAATTCAAACATCTGGAAATAGAATATGTACCTATATAACATCGCATTTAAAAAAACAAAAAAATTTCGAAGCAGCAGTACCTTGCCGTATTACAGGATGGATTTGAAAGGCTGGACTGGGAAATTTTGTTAGTAAATCTATAATTGTATTAATCCACACCTCATCTTGCACAATCTATTATGAATGAGCCTCTAGCTCAAAACAGATTGTGTAAGTATGGGGTTGGTGTTTTATTAAAAATTTTTGTAAATAAATAAATAAAATAAAATAAATAAATAAAACTCCACCGGTGTGAAGTTTTTGGACACTTTTTTTGGGACAAAAATTTAAGCGAGTGAACTGTGAAGATTTTGGACAAAATTCAGATTTTAGAAAAATTAAGTATTTGGACATATATTTATGCGGGTGTACATCATTTAACAGTGTATTTAACAAAAATACAGTTATTCAAGTAAAATATGCCTCAAATAATTTCTAACATTCATTTCTAATTTTCTTTTCAACAAATCAACGAATTAAGCGCCATAGGGCTTTTGCAAAAAAAATTTAGAAAATTACCAAATCGACGAATTTCGTTTGGAAAGGACGTTGTTCTCTATTATACCAAATAGCACGAATCTCAGAAATTGGCTCATATAGTGACTATATAGGTTGTAAAGGGCATACATTGCGGAATTTAAATCACTCAGTGCCATCTTGATATGAGCCGCAGGGCTCGTGCAAAAAAATTTTGAAAATTACCAAATCGACGAATTTCGTTTGGAACAAGGAGGTTGTTCTCTGTTGAAACACAGTTAAAATTCTCAGAAATGCATGCTTGGACGAATTCCCAAATAGTTTTGAATTTGCTGACCACTCATCCTAAAAGGTGCAACTGTTTTTTGGGCAATAGGACCACTAAAATTTCTACCTCATTACCATCCAAGCACGTAGCTTCAGCAGATAATCCGACCGAATATGCCTCCCAAAGATTATTTCCTGATGGGTTACAAGAACGTCATTTGTAATCGAACGCGCCTGATTGACTCCAGCAATCACTTGAATTCTGGCCTCAATAACCAAATAGTTATGGTTTAATCGAAGAAGCCAACATTAAGTTATTCACCTTTACAAGTGCAGCCACTACTTTATGGTTCGCTGAACTAAAATCGAAACATTCATCCATCACAATGTACAAATTATGACAAAATATCAACAGAAGTTCTATCCAAACGATATAACGCAAATTAATTTCTGGATGAATTTTGCCTCACTTGGATGGCGGGCGCCTAGAAAATTCCGAAGCGCCATTTTCAACAAAGCATTCAATAATTTTTCATCCGAAGTTGCAACTCACCAAATTTATAGTGCAAGATATTCATAAAAGAAATAAGCACGCCGGTCCATCATTAATGTTAGCCATTACCAAACAGCATTATTGGATTCCAAGTGGTTGAAATACAGTTCAATAAATCATCCGTGAATGCGTGGTCTGTGCCAGGTTTAAGGCACAGATAAACAACCAATTAATGGGTAACCTGCTAAGCTGTCGCACATAAATTATCCTCAAAATCTGTACTCAGGTATCCTCTATTGGCATGGTTACCATTATTTTAGATGAATATCATTTTCTTGATTGTTTGGATCACTGATTACAAATCTGAATTTAGAATTGCAAAAGTAATTAATAAAAACGAGTTATGTGCAAAGCGCAACAACAACCATTGCACAAAAAAATTACTTTGGTACAGTCATAGTAGTAGCTAGTAGATATCAAAGAATCGGGAAAAGATAAATAAAAAGTAAATTGACGCGCGCTTGAAATTGGGTAAATTCTGGAAATTTCGACGTCAAAGATGTAGTTCGCTCTGGTCGACCAATCACTGAAAAAGTCGATGAAATCTTACAAAAAATCAAAAAAGGCCGGCACATAGGCAACCATGACATTGCACTAAACAGTTTAAAACCATTTGCGTAAAGCTGGATACACAAAGAAGCTCGATGTTTGGGTGCCACAGGAACAGTCGATGAAAAATTTGGTTGACCGAATTTCCAGTAGCAAATTACTACTGAAACGCAACGAAATTAACCCATTCTTGAAACAAAGAAAGGTGAACCACCACAAATGAGTTCAAAGCCCAGATTGACGCATCATAAAGTTTTGCTGTGTGTATGCCAGCGTTGTGCCGTATTGTCTACCTGGCGTAATTTATACATTGTCTACACGTGTAGACAATGTATGTAGAAAATTAAATTATTCACGTCGACAATATCGAAAATGTCGAAAATGTCGAAAAAAATGGTTTCTGTGAGCAAAATAGTATTTTAATTTTTTGCTAATATACTATCTACGGTGTGAAATCTGTATCAAATTATCACCACAATAAACAAAAATAACCATATAATAAGTATGGTTCATTAGAATAAAATAAATAACAAGAATTATGGTTCATTTAGAAAGTTAACTTTATTATTTATAACTTTTAATTATCTACAGACACAAAAAGCGAAAATTTATTAATTTATTATCCATCTACAGTGTTGTCATCTGTTGGTTTTTAACATGCCCTAAGTAAACGTTTACTGACATCTAGCTGCATTTGAATAAAAGAAAATAATTTTAAAAGTGTAAATCATTCTTGTAGTAGTAGTCGACCATTTTTCTTATCTGTCAAAAACGAAATTTGACAAAATAAATAAAATTATAATAATAATAATAATAATAACAATAATTAAAATTTACTAAAATTAAAAAAACTTAAGTCAGAATCATTATTTTCCTGCCTTATTTAATTTCCTTTATTATCCATGTTATGATCACCGAGTCAAATGAAGAAATTTTATATTTTTGTATTTTCGGCTGTCGAACGACGATGCTGGACAAAAAGTGTACGAGAAATTAGTTAAGGGTTATGAAAAGTATAAACAATTTTAGGATAGTTCAATTCGAAAAATTGTATTTTTATGTTATTTTTGTATGTTTGCGGAATAAAATAAGTTACCAAAATAAATGTGTTTTATGTAATGGCACAGATCGACCGGCTAGAGCGTAGCCATTTTCTCACCTAAATGGATTTAATTTACTATAACGAAAAGTCAAAATTTTAAAATAAATTTTTAAACTCATTTTCATATTTATTCCAAAATGCAAAATGTACAAAAAAATAAAAATATTTTATTGCTTTTTAATAACGCCAAGTCGTGATGGATCTTGACTGGGATAATGAACCCCACCCGGTGTTGGTGATATCACTCCGCTTTGGGCTGCAACTGCTGCCGTTGATGTTGCTAAAGCCGTTTGTGCCGTTGCCGGAATTGGAATAGCCTGAGTATTATATGCCTGACCATAGGTGCACCAGGTATCATTTCCAGTGGTAATTGATGTAATTTCACACCAGGTGGTAAAACTGCCATTTCAGATGATTGCAAATTAAAATAATCATTAGGATTTGGTGGCAGAGGTAAAGCACCGAGAAGGCCTGGCACCGGTTCAAATATATATTGTCGAACTGTTTTCGCAACAGATACACACACTGTATACTCAGATCACAAACAGTATACCCTATTAAAAACTACATCGCAAATATAACTGACACTTTTTGTGGTAGATTTCTACAATACAAAACGAAATGTATTTAAATTAAGAAACGGTATTCACGTATTTTTTATTCATTCCTTAAATTTTACTAAAATTTTCTTCATTTTTCATCGGATTAAAATGTAATAAACCATCAGCAGTTCGATAATGGGTTTAATTCTTTTACAGTTTACGCCAACAGTTTTTGATCTATCAATGCTTATTAATGAATTAACCACTGATACAATGGGATTCTCAAATTTTTCCCATACAAAACATATGTAAAGTCCAATTTTTTTTACCCCAATTTTCTTGAATAAAAACTTTTATTGATTTGAAATATTATTATTGAAATGGTATCTAGAATGTTTATTTTACACATCATCAAAAATTCTTTAAGAGACAAGTGTTTTATTAATTCACTATGATTAAATTAAAATAAAAACTAATTTGCAATAAATGCACCAACACAAACGCAATAATATTGAGCTTTTAAATAAAATGTATAAACAACAATTGATTGGGTCACAGAGCCATCCATTGGTGAAATTACAGCGTATATTACAAAAAGCATCAATTAACTATTATTATAAAACTCGCCGACGCGGGGCGTAATTTCACAATTTATCTCGATTCGTTAACAAATGCAGTGTTGTGCATTTACGCGTAAAAAACTATTTTTTACATATTTGATGTAAATAATAGTAAAAAATAGTAAAAAAATGTAAAATGTAAAAAAATGTAAAAAATTTTTTATTTAGTGACATCTATTTGAATAAAATTATATTATTCAAATATGGTAAATATATTTGATATTTAGTCGATACACACAATTATTATTTAATTATTAAGAATTTAATTTGTCTGGCTGTAATCAATTGATTTTTTCGTAAAATTCGATTTGACATATTGTAAATCAATTCGAAATTGTTTAGGTAAAAGTTTTTGCTTAATCATTTTATACAATATATAAAAAGCATCGTACTTCATTATTCTCACCAGAATTTTTTATTAAATTATTTCTAACATTAGCCTAATCTAGATACTTTGCACTTTGCAGTTTATTAAATAATTATAAATTACAACATTGTTATTAACAAATAAAATATAAATTATATTATCAATGTCCTTGTTATAAATAAATATTAGTTATGCTAGAAGTAAAAAATGTACGTATGTAGTTTTATAAGTTACTTCTTTGCTCTTTCTACGGCTTCCTGCAGTCAAAAATAATAATACATCAGCTGATTTTGTTTACATTTTAATTGTGTTGATAAAATTATGAACGGATTATATTTTTTCATCCAGATGTTTATTAAACAATAAAAATAAAATTGTAATGTTTCGTACCTCGTTTTCAGTTTGCTGTTAATTTACAATATTACTAACCGACTAACCGTTGATACGTAAAATATGTTTTACAAGGCTAAATATGTCATCACGTTCAAATATGTAGTAAAGCATAACTTTTCTCTTAATGAAAACGATGTTGCATGAGCTTTCTTGAATACATTTTTAAAATTTAGATTTTTCATTATAAATTTTTATTCTAAAATAAAAATAACCAAAAATGCTCAAATAAAAATAACCAAAATGCTCAACCGAAAAATGAATAACCGAAACATCAGGAAGAAAAAATTAGGAAACTTTAACAACCTTAACAAATAATAAAAGAAAGAAATACTCGGACACATGATCGCAAATTACATTTGTAATATACAAGATAAACCAAACAATTCATGATTGTAGAAGTTTCAGTAATAATATTGGTAATGGTATGCATAAACAGAAACTATTACGTTTAAATTTAGTAGCCAAGGAACATTTTGTTGGATAGAAAAAGGTAACAAATAATATGAAACGTAAGCAGTTACAAAAGGTGAATGACCGTTCTACTTATGCTTTATGACGAAAGAAAATAAAATTCGTATAATGTATAGTATATTGTAACTTTCTCACATTTATTGAAACCTGCGAGAATTCTCTTTTGAACTCTTCAGAGAGAATTTTCGTAAATAAGCAACTTCTAGAATACCCATAATATTTATGACGTGTAAAACACCTAACATTTATTTATAATAAAAAAATATTAACAATATATAATTGTTACTAACAAATAACAATTCAATAACCAAACTTCATCGAGACTTGATTGTAGTCTCTGACTATAATAAATGTAAAAAAATGAGTTAACGACATATGTAAGATGAGATGATCCAGGAATAATTTGTAATTGTTTAAAGAGTTTAATATATCAATGTATGCAACACTAATGATTAATCAATTATTTTTAAGAATAACAATAATCCACAGCCATCAGCATCAATCAATAATCCACAGTCACATCATAAATAACAAATACATAATAATTATACTAATACGTACATATGTATGTCTGCAAAAGTGCAAAGGCTCTGATTGTGCCACATATCACTTAAAGTTTTAAAGAAATATTAGAAATGAATTGTTAATTCACGATGAGATGAATTACTTCCTAAATAGAAGGTACGAGGATCAAATCAAGCGGCCTTGTGATTATTCGATTAAGAAATGCATTTCCAATTTTTCAAACACTAAAATCAAATAACCAAATGAAAAATATGTACTATGTACATATATTAAAACTGGCAACGTTTCACATTAATGTTGTTCTCTGCATACTATCATATTTGTTTTTGGTATTGTAGATGCTTCTACTTTAGTAGTATTGTGTTTTATTTCGACTTGAACTTGATCTTCACAAATCAAAAAATCCAAATAAATTTTATATTTTTGTTATCCTGTGAAGAACAAAGACTGGTTGCACTTAAACAGTGCAGTTAGAAAGGGATAAACAGTTTCTTTATGTACATATTTGGTTTTTAATGTACTAACAGTAAAATCATATGGTTGAAATGGTTTCGTCTTTCTACGCTTTCTTGCAGTCAAAATAATAATACATCAGCTGATTTTGTTTACATTTCTATTGTGTTGATACCAACATAAAGAAAATTGTAATGTTTCGTATATCGTTTTCCATTTATTGTTGATTTACAATATTATTAACTGTTGTTAGGTAAAATATGTTTAGCAAGCGAGAGGTCACCGCGTTCAAATATTGTTATTATAGTCCTCGCCGTGATTAACAAGAGTCATGCTGAAAATGTAGTTATACCTAACATTTCTGTCCATCAATACGTTGTTGATAAATAAAATAAACAAAATATTCGGACACATGATTCGCTTATGACTATGACCTATCCCAATATTTTGATCATTACATAAATTCGGTACACGCTATTTTTGGGCTAATATAAACTTGCATACTAAATTTCACTTCAATCGGTTAAGAAACACGGAAAGTTGTACAAGAAACGTATATTTTCTTATACCAAGTACTACGGGAATACATAAACAGCCGTATAATCGGAACGAAATACGTTATAATATTGAAATTCGGTACACGTGTAAGTGTTTTTTAAAACTGTTTTCAAAAGTTGACAAATAAAATAAACAAAATATTCGGACACATTATTCGCTTATGACTATGACCTATCCCAATATTTTGATCATTACATATTACCTATAAAACATCAACCAAATAATTCATGATTGTAAATGTATTGTAGATGCCTTAAAAATAATATTTATGTACAAAAACAGAAAATGTTAAATTACAATTTAAGCCTAAGTAGTTATCTTGGCCGCTATTGCTATCTTCCCTCATTTTCTATAGAAATTGAAAAGGACAGAGAGAGAAGAACAAATTGAATTAATTTGTGAATGCACTTATTTAGGGCAAACCAAACAAATATTTATTGTGTGTGTGTTTGTGTGTGTACATATTCATTTTTGGCGCTAAACTAATTTTTTGACAAATTGTAAAAAATTGTTTACGAGCTTAACTTTGCTCGCTCTCTCATTCTCGCTCAATTGTTTTTGTTCAAATTTATAAATTCTTTTTTTTAAAGTACATGCAGAAGTTTTTAACCTATATACCTATTGTATATTGCACCTACATATACACATACACATACATATTTTATATTTGAAATCTCCTGTATCAGTAAAACCAAAAACTAAAAAAAATTTGGAATATATTTCATCATGCGATCACGTGTTTGGTTTTTTCAAAAGGTCAATCACCTTTTCTATTTATTTATTTATTTATTTATTTATTTATTCTTGACTTTTTAATTTACATATTAATCTTTCGGTACACCCCCTTTTGAGCATCAGCTCATTCATAATGGAGCTTACCAAAAAACGTCGATAACTTAAAAGTAACAAAAGAAAATGTAACTCCTCCAGCCGGTATTATCCCTAATCTTGCAACTTTAACTGCATCTTTGGTAGAAACATGTAGCACCAAATTTTTTTATTGGGTTCACTCAGAATAATCTAAATTTAATTGTTTAATTTTTAGATCGAGGCATCCAAATCACTTGCTGGAATACTGTTTACATAATATAATACCTCGTGGTTTGAGCATTTGCTAGTAAATTAAAATTTAGAAAACAATTTTTTAAAGAAATTAATTTTGCCGATAAACAAGTCCAAGCGACGTGAAAGTCAAAGCCAGCTATTTGGATGTTATTTATCATTATCATACTTTTTAAATGCATCCTGATGTGTTGTACCATGGCTATGTGCAAGAAACAAATACAATAATAAAACGGATAATAGATTTGATTATAATTTGTGGTTTTTGATTTCTTTATACAAATTTTATCATTTTTCAGGATTTACCTCAAAACATTCTTTGTTTCTTTGCTATTTGCAGAATTAAGAAAGTTAGAATAATTATTCGCAGTTATCTGTTATGAATGTGTTTTTACCGACTTGAGGAGAACGGATGATATACATATATCTATGTAAGTATGTAAAATCCGTTATTTGGTTATTTGACTTTAGTGTTTGGAAATGCGTGGCTCAAGTGAATAATCACCACTAGGCTTTTTTATGCAAATAATTTAAATTGGCATGCCATACATTTTTTTGTGATTGTTAGGAAGACCGTACCATGTAAACTTTTTGATATTAAACATGAACTCAATTATCTCAGTTGTATTGATGCTGGGCTAAATATTGGGCTGGTGGAAAAATTGGTTTTTAGCTAACCGTGAGCTTAACTATGAAGTCCTATAATATCACTCAACGACTATATTTTGGCTCGATTTACCATTAATCGTTTGTTTTATTCCAAAATGCATTTTAGTTTAATTCCTTGTATTAAACTGAGATGCATTACTCATAAAATGTCTTTCAAAACTATTTAAAGTGAAACGCAAAAAAAAAAAAAATGCAGACATATTATGGGTCCGGAACGTTGTCATTTCAGAATCTGGCCCAATAGCTTACCAAGTCACTTCTGCAAAAGTGCAAAGGCTCTGATTGTGCCACATATCACTTAAAGTTTTAAAGAAATATTAGAAATGAATTGTTAATTCACGATGAGATGAATTACTTCCTAAATAGAAGGTACGAGGATCAACTCAAGCGGCCTTGTGATTATTCGATTAAGAAATGCATTTCCAATTTTTCAAACACTAAAATCAAATAACCAAATGAAAAATATGTTTAAAACTGGCAACGTTTCACATTAATGTTGTTCTCTGCATACTATCATATTTGTTTTTGGTATTGTAGATGCTTCTACTTTAGTAGTATTGTGTTTTATTTCGACTTGAACTTGATCTTCACAAATCAAAAAATCCAAATAAATTTTATATTTTTGTTATCCTGTGAAGAACAAAGACGGGTTGCACTTAAACAGTGCAGTTAGAAAGGGATAAACAGTTTCTTTATGTACATATTTGGTTTTTAATGTACTAACAGTAAAATCATATGGTTGAAATGGTTTCGTCTTTCTACGCTTTATTGCAGTCAAAATAATAATACATCAGCTGATTTTGTTTACATTTCTATTGTGTTGATACCAACATAAAGAAAATTGTAATGTTTCGTATATCGTTTTCCATTTATTGTTGATTTACAATATTATTAACTGTTGTTAGGTAAAATATGTTTAGCAAGCGAGAGGTCACCGCGTTCAAATATTGTTATTATAGTCCTCGCCGTGATTAACAAGAGTCATGCTGAAAATGTAGTTATACCTAACATTTCTGTCCATCAATACGTTGTTGATAAATAAAATAAACAAAATATTCGGACACATGATTCGCTTATGACTATGACCTATCCCAATATTTTGATCATTACATAAATTCGGTACACGCTATTTTTGGGCTAATATAAACTTGCATACTAAATTTCACTTCAATCGGTTAAGAAACACGGCAAGTTGTAGAAGAAACGTATATTTTCTTATACCAAGCGCTATGGGAATATATAAACAGCCGTATAATCGGAACGAGTTACGTTATAATATTGAAATTCGGTACACGCTATTTTTGGGCCAATATAAACTTGCATACTAAATTTCACTTCAATCGGTTAAGAAACACGGCAAGTTGTAGAAGAAACGTATATTTTCTTATACCAAGCGCTATGGGAATATATAAACAGCCGTATAATCGGAACGAGTTACGTTATAATATTGAAATTCGGTACACGCTATTTGTGGGCCAATATAAACTTGCATACTAAATTTCACTACAATCGGTTAAGAAACACGGCAAGTTGTAGAAGAAACGTATATTTTCTTATACCAAGCGCTATGGGAATATATAAACAGCCGTATAATCGGAACGAGTTACGTTATAATATTGAAATTCGGTACACGCTATTTTTGGGCCAATATAAACTTGCATACTAAATTTCACTTCAATCGGTTAAGAAACACGGCAAGTTGTAGAAGAAACGTATATTTTCTTATACCAAGCGCTATGGGAATATATAAACAGCCGTATAATCGGAACGAGTTACGTTATAATATTGAAATTCGGTACACGCTATTTGTGGGCCAATATAAACTTGCATACTAAATTTCACTACAATCTAAGAAACAAGGCAAGTTGTAGAAGAAACGTATATTTTCTTATACCAAGCGCTATGGGAATATATAAACAGCCGTATAATCGGAACGAGATATGTTATAACATTGAAATTCCATACACGTTATTTGTGGGCCAATATAAACTTGCATACTAAATTTCACTACAATCGGTTAAGAAACACGGCAAGTTGTAGAAGAAACGTATATTTTCTTATACCAAGCGCTATGGGAATATATAAACAGCCGTATAATCGGAACGAGATACGTTATAATATTGAAATTCGGTACACGCTATTTGTGGGCCAATATAAACTTGCATACTAAATTTCACTACAATCGGTTAAGAAACAAGGCAAGTTGTAGAAGAAACGTATATTTTCTTATACCAAGCGCTATGGGAATATATAAACAGCCGTATAATCGGAAAGAGATACGTTATAATATTGTAATTCGGTACAGGCTATTTTTGGGCCAATATAAACTTGCATACTAAATTTCACTTCAATCGGTTAAGAAACACGGCAAGTTGTAGAAGAAACGTATATTTTCTTATACCAAGCGCTATGGGAATATATAAACAGCCGTATAATCGGAACGAGTTACGTTATAATATTGAAATTCGGTACACGCTATTTGTGGGCCAATATAAACTTGCATACTAAATTTCACTACAATCTAAGAAACAAGGCAAGTTGTAGAAGAAACGTATATTTTCTTATACCAAGCGCTATGGGAATATATAAACAGCCGTATAATCGGAACGAGATACGTTATAATATTGAAATTCGGTACACGCTATTTGTGGGCCAATATAAACTTGCATACTAAATTTCACTACAATCGGTTAAGAAACAAGGCAAGTTGTAGAAGAAACGTATATTTTCTTATACCAAGCGCTATGGGAATATATAAACAGCCGTATAATCGGAAAGAGATACGTTATAATATTGTAATTCGGTACAGGCTATTTTTGGGCCAATATAAACTTGCATACTAAATTTCACTTCAATCGGTTAAGAAACACGGCAAGTTGTAGAAGAAACGTATATTTTCTTATACCAAGCGCTATGGGAATATATAAACAGCCGTATAATCGGAACGAGTTACGTTATAATATTGAAATTCGGTACACGCTATTTGTGGGCCAATATAAACTTGCATACTAAATTTCACTACAATCTAAGAAACAAGGCAAGTTGTAGAAGAAACGTATATTTTCTTATACCAAGCGCTATGGGAATATATAAACAGCCGTATAATCGGAACGAGATACGTTATAATATTGTAATTCGGTACAGGCTATTTTTGGGCCAATATAAACTTGCATACTAAATTTCACTTCAATCGGTTAAGAAACACGGCAAGTTGTAGAAGAAACGTATATTTTCTTATACCAAGCGCTATGGGAATATATAAACAGCCGTATAATCGGAACGAGTTACGTTATAATATTGAAATTCGGTACACGCTATTTGTGGGCCAATATAAACTTGCATACTAAATTTCACTACAATCTAAGAAACAAGGCAAGTTGTAGAAGAAACGTATATTTTCTTATACCAAGCGCTATGGGAATATATAAACAGCCGTATAATCGGAACGAGATATGTTATAACATTGAAATTCCATACACGTTATTTGTGGGCCAATATAAACTTGCATACTAAATTTCACTACAATCGGTTAAGAAACACGGCAAGTTGTAGAAGAAACGTATATTTTCTTATACCAAGCGCTATGGGAATATATAAACAGCCGTATAATCGGAACGAGATACGTTATAATATTGAAATTCGGTACACGCTATTTGTGGGCCAATATAAACTTGCATACTAAATTTCACTACAATCGGTTAAGAAACAAGGCAAGTTGTAGAAGAAACGTATATTTTCTTATACCAAGCGCTATGGGAATATATAAACAGCCGTATAATCGGAAAGAGATACGTTATAATATTGTAATTCGGTACAGGCTATTTTTGGGCCAATATAAACTTGCATACTAAATTTCACTTCAATCGGTTAAGAAACACGGCAAGTTGTAGAAGAAACGTATATTTTCTTATACCAAGCGCTATGGGAATATATAAACAGCCGTATAATCGGAACGAGTTACGTTATAATATTGAAATTCGGTACACGCTATTTGTGGGCCAATATAAACTTGCATACTAAATTTCACTACAATCTAAGAAACAAGGCAAGTTGTAGAAGAAACGTATATTTTCTTATACCAAGCGCTATGGGAATATATAAACAGCCGTATAATCGGAACGAGATACGTTATAATATTGAAATTCGGTACACGCTATTTGTGGGCCAATATAAACTTGCATACTAAATTTCACTACAATCGGTTAAGAAACAAGGCAAGTTGTAGAAGAAACGTATATTTTCTTATACCAAGCGCTATGGGAATATATAAACAGCCGTATAATCGGAAAGAGATACGTTATAATATTGTAATTCGGTACAGGCTATTTTTGGGCCAATATAAACTTGCATACTAAATTTCACTTCAATCGGTTAAGAAACACGGCAAGTTGTAGAAGAAACGTATATTTTCTTATACCAAGCGCTATGGGAATATATAAACAGCCGTATAATCGGAACGAGTTACGTTATAATATTGAAATTCGGTACACGCTATTTGTGGGCCAATATAAACTTGCATACTAAATTTCACTACAATCTAAGAAACAAGGCAAGTTGTAGAAGAAACGTATATTTTCTTATACCAAGCGCTATGGGAATATATAAACAGCCGTATAATCGGAAAGAGATACGTTATAATATTGTAATTCGGTACAGGCTATTTTTGGGCCAATATAAACTTGCATACTAAATTTCACTTCAATCGGTTAAGAAACACGGCAAGTTGTAGAAGAAACGTATATTTTCTTATACCAAGCGCTATGGGAATATATAAACAGCCGTATAATCGGAACGAGTTACGTTATAATATTGAAATTCGGTACACGCTATTTTTGGGCCAATATAAACTTGCATACTAAATTTCACTTCAATCGGTTAAGAAACACGGCAAGTTGTAGAAGAAACGTATATTTTCTTATACCAAGCGCTATGGGAATATATAAACAGCCGTATAATCGGAACGAGTTACGTTATAATATTGAAATTCGGTACACGCTATTTGTGGGCCAATATAAACTTGCATACTAAATTTCACTACAATCTAAGAAACAAGGCAAGTTGTAGAAGAAACGTATATTTTCTTATACCAAGCGCTATGGGAATATATAAACAGCCGTATAATCGGAACGAGATATGTTATAACATTGAAATTCCATACACGTTATTTGTGGGCCAATATAAACTTGCATACTAAATTTCACTACAATCGGTTAAGAAACACGGCAAGTTGTAGAAGAAACGTATATTTTCTTATACCAAGCGCTATGGGAATATATAAACAGCCGTATAATCGGAACGAGATACGTTATAATATTGAAATTCGGTACACGCTATTTGTGGGCCAATATAAACTTGCATACTAAATTTCACTACAATCGGTTAAGAAACAAGGCAAGTTGTAGAAGAAACGTATATTTTCTTATACCAAGCGCTATGGGAATATATAAACAGCCGTATAATCGGAAAGAGATACGTTATAATATTGTAATTCGGTACAGGCTATTTTTGGGCCAATATAAACTTGCATACTAAATTTCACTTCAATCGGTTAAGAAACACGGCAAGTTGTAGAAGAAACGTATATTTTCTTATACCAAGCGCTATGGGAATATATAAACAGCCGTATAATCGGAACGAGTTACGTTATAATATTGAAATTCGGTACACGCTATTTGTGGGCCAATATAAACTTGCATACTAAATTTCACTACAATCTAAGAAACAAGGCAAGTTGTAGAAGAAACGTATATTTTCTTATACCAAGCGCTATGGGAATATATAAACAGCCGTATAATCGGAACGAGATACGTTATAATATTGAAATTCGGTACACGCTATTTGTGGGCCAATATAAACTTGCATACTAAATTTCACTACAATCGGTTAAGAAACAAGGCAAGTTGTAGAAGAAACGTATATTTTCTTATACCAAGCGCTATGGGAATATATAAACAGCCGTATAATCGGAAAGAGATACGTTATAATATTGTAATTCGGTACAGGCTATTTTTGGGCCAATATAAACTTGCATACTAAATTTCACTTCAATCGGTTAAGAAACACGGCAAGTTGTAGAAGAAACGTATATTTTCTTATACCAAGCGCTATGGGAATATATAAACAGCCGTATAATCGGAACGAGTTACGTTATAATATTGAAATTCGGTACACGCTATTTTTGGGCCAATATAAACTTGCATACTAAATTTCACTTCAATCGGTTAAGAAACACGGCAAGTTGTAGAAGAAACGTATATTTTCTTATACCAAGCGCTATGGGAATATATAAACAGCCGTATAATCGGAACGAGTTACGTTATAATATTGAAATTCGGTACACGCTATTTGTGGGCCAATATAAACTTGCATACTAAATTTCACTACAATCTAAGAAACAAGGCAAGTTGTAGAAGAAACGTATATTTTCTTATACCAAGCGCTATGGGAATATATAAACAGCCGTATAATCGGAACGAGATACGTTATAATATTGAAATTCGGTACACGCTATTTGTGGGCCAATATAAACTTGCATACTAAATTTCACTTCAATCGGTTAAGAAACACGGCAAGTTGTAGAAGAAACGTATATTTTCTTATACCAAGCGCTATGGGAATATATAAACAGCCGTATAATCGGAACGAGATACGTTATAATATTGAAATTCGGTACACGCTATTTGTGGGCCAATATAAACTTGCATACTAAATTTCACTACAATCGGTTAAGAAACAAGGCAAGTTGTAGAAGAAACGTATATTTTCTTATACCAAGCGCTATGGGAATATATAAACAGCCGTATAATCGGAAAGAGATACGTTATAATATTGTAATTCGGTACAGGCTATTTTTGGGCCAATATAAACTTGCATACTAAATTTCACTTCAATCGGTTAAGAAACACGGCAAGTTGTAGAAGAAACGTATATTTTCTTATACCAAGCGCTATGGGAATATATAAACAGCCGTATAATCGGAACGAGTTACGTTATAATATTGAAATTCGGTACACGCTATTTGTGGGCCAATATAAACTTGCATACTAAATTTCACTACAATCTAAGAAACAAGGCAAGTTGTAGAAGAAACGTATATTTTCTTATACCAAGCGCTATGGGAATATATAAACAGCCGTATAATCGGAACGAGATACGTTATAATATTGAAATTCGGTACACGCTATTTGTGGGCCAATATAAACTTGCATACTAAATTTCACTTCAATCGGTTAAGAAACACGGCAAGTTGTAGAAGAAACGTATATTTTCTTATACCAAGCGCTATGGGAATATATAAACAGCCGTATAATCGGAACGAGTTACGTTATAATATTGAAATTCGGTACACGCTATTTGTGGGCCAATATAAACTTGCATACTAAATTTCACTACAATCTAAGAAACAAGGCAAGTTGTAGAAGAAACGTATATTTTCTTATACCAAGCGCTATGGGAATATATAAACAGCCGTATAATCGGAACGAGATACGTTATAATATTGAAATTCGGTACACGCTATTTGTGGGCCAATATAAACTTGCATACTAAATTTCACTTCAATCGGTTAAGAAACACGGCAAGTTGTAGAAGAAACGTATATTTTCTTATACCAAGCGCTATGGGAATATATAAACAGCCGTATAATCGGAACGAGTTACGTTATAATATTGAAATTCGGTACACGCTATTTGTGGGCCAATATAAACTTGCATACTAAATTTCACTACAATCTAAGAAACAAGGCAAGTTGTAGAAGAAACGTATATTTTCTTATACCAAGCGCTATGGGAATATATAAACAGCCGTATAATCGGAACGAGATACGTTATAATATTGAAATTCGGTACACGCTATTTGTGGGCCAATATAAACTTGCATACTAAATTTCACTACAATCGGTTAAGAAACAAGGCAAGTTGTAGAAGAAACGTATATTTTCTTATACCAAGCGCTATGGGAATATATAAACAGCCGTATAATCGGAAAGAGATACGTTATAATATTGTAATTCGGTACAGGCTATTTTTGGGCCAATATAAACTTGCATACTAAATTTCACTTCAATCGGTTAAGAAACACGGCAAGTTGTAGAAGAAACGTATATTTTCTTATACCAAGCGCTATGGGAATATATAAACAGCCGTATAATCGGAACGAGTTACGTTATAATATTGAAATTCGGTACACGCTATTTTTGGGCCAATATAAACTTGCATACTAAATTTCACTTCAATCGGTTAAGAAACACGGCAAGTTGTAGAAGAAACGTATATTTTCTTATACCAAGCGCTATGGGAATATATAAACAGCCGTATAATCGGAACGAGTTACGTTATAATATTGAAATTCGGTACACGCTATTTGTGGGCCAATATAAACTTGCATACTAAATTTCACTACAATCTAAGAAACAAGGCAAGTTGTAGAAGAAACGTATATTTTCTTATACCAAGCGCTATGGGAATATATAAACAGCCGTATAATCGGAACGAGATACGTTATAATATTGAAATTCGGTACACGCTATTTGTGGGCCAATATAAACTTGCATACTAAATTTCACTTCAATCGGTTAAGAAACACGGCAAGTTGTAGAAGAAACGTATATTTTCTTATACCAAGCGCTATGGGAATATATAAACAGCCGTATAATCGGAACGAGATACGTTATAATATTGAAATTCGGTACACGCTATTTGTGGGCCAATATAAACTTGCATACTAAATTTCACTACAATCGGTTAAGAAACAAGGCAAGTTGTAGAAGAAACGTATATTTTCTTATACCAAGCGCTATGGGAATATATAAACAGCCGTATAATCGGAACGAGATACGTTATAATATTGAAATTCGGTACACGCTATTTGTGGGCCAATATAAACTTGCATACTAAATTTCACTACAATCGGTTAAGAAACAAGGCAAGTTGTAGAAGAAACGTATATTTTCTTATACCAAGCGCTATGGGAATATATAAACAGCCGTATAATCGGAAAGAGATACGTTATAATATTGTAATTCGGTACAGGCTATTTTTGGGCCAATATAAACTTGCATACTAAATTTCACTTCAATCGGTTAAGAAACACGGCAAGTTGTAGAAGAAACGTATATTTTCTTATACCAAGCGCTATGGGAATATATAAACAGCCGTATAATCGGAACGAGTTACGTTATAATATTGAAATTCGGTACACGCTATTTGTGGGCCAATATAAACTTGCATACTAAATTTCACTACAATCGGTTAAGAAACACGGCAAGTTGTAGAAGAAACGTATATTTTCTTATACCAAGCGCTATGGGAATATATAAACAGCCGTATAATCGGAACGAGTTACGTTATAATATTGAAATTCGGTACACGCTATTTTTGGGCCAATATAAACTTGCATACTAAATTTCACTTCAATCGGTTAAGAAACACGGCAAGTTGTAGAAGAAACGTATATTTTCTTATACCAAGCGCTATGGGAATATATAAACAGCCGTATAATCGGAACGAGATATGTTATAACATTGAAATTCCATACACGTTATTTGTGGGCCAATATAAACTTGCATACTAAATTTCACTACAATCGGTTAAGAAACACGGCAAGTTGTAGAAGAAACGTATATTTTCTTATACCAAGCGCTATGGGAATATATAAACAGCCGTATAATCGGAACGAGATACGTTATAATATTGAAATTCGGTACACGCTATTTGTGGGCCAATATAAACTTGCATACTAAATTTCACTTCAATCGGTTAAGAAACACGGCAAGTTGTAGAAGAAACGTATATTTTCTTATACCAAGCGCTATGGGAATATATAAACAGCCGTATAATCGGAACGAGATACGTTATAATATTGAAATTTGGTACACGCTATTTGTGGGCCAATATAAACTTGCATACTAAATTTCACTACAATCGGTTAAGAAACAAGGCAAGTTGTAGAAGAAACGTATATTTTCTTATACCAAGCGCTATGGGAATATATAAACAGCCGTATAATCGGAAAGAGATACGTTATAATATTGTAATTCGGTACAGGCTATTTTTGGGCCAATATAAACTTGCATACTAAATTTCACTTCAATCGGTTAAGAAACACGGCAAGTTGTAGAAGAAACGTATATTTTCTTATACCAAGCGCTATGGGAATATATAAACAGCCGTATAATCGGAACGAGATACGTTATAATATTGAAATTCGGTATAATCAGTGATTTATCAGTGAGACAGGAGAAAAATTAGCTGAAATCCTAATGGAATCCGTAGATATTGCAAAAGAATTGTACAATGCGAAGGTGTACGCTGTTGTTTCGGATAACGCTAGTTGTATGCTCAAAATGGGTAGACTTACTAGTCATATTTTATGGCACAGTACATGTAATAGCCATACCGCAAATTTATTGGCAAAGGATGTGTTGGATACAGCCCTGACGGATAGGCTGTTAATTGTGCTCAAGGAATTTAAGCATTCCGACTTTGAAAAACAAATTGTTATGTACGGTGGCAGTAAAGTGAGCCTGCCTTGTGAGACGCGATGGTGCTCATACAGAGATGCATATCAATCATTAATAAACAATTTGCAATACATGAAGAAGGTAACAGTTGAGTCCAAATGTAAAAAAGTTAAACCAGCGGTTGTGGCCCTTATTTTTGAAGACGAATTTATAGAAAAAATAAAGGATAATATTAAAATATTCGATCCTATATGCCATATAATTAATATGTGCCAATCAACGTCATTTTCTATTGCCGATTCAGCCAACTTATGGTTGGATCTTCAGTTACCTATTAAGTTCAAATCGAAACTAAATTCTAGAAAAGAAATGGCACTAAACGAATATGCCCTAACGGCATTTTACCTACATCCGCTTATGGACAGTGGAAAACTTAAAAGTGAACATACTAATAAAATAAATAATTTTATACTACGAAAGTTTAACGGGGCCGGAATCGAAGAATTTGACGACTTCAGGTCACAGAATCCATTTTTCAAAATGCTTTTTGAAAAATGCATTAAAAGACCACTCGTGTTTTGGAATATGGCACAAACAAAATACCCCATTTTATCCCAATTCGCAAAGCAACTGCTTAAAGTTCCTGCGTCATCAGCACAGATCGAGCGAGTATTTTCCAGCTGGGCACATGTACATTCGCCGATAAGAAATCGCCTAAGTTTCGAACGTTCTAAAAAGTTATTACACGTGTATTATTCACTAAGGATCAATGACGAATTGGACTATACTGAGTTAGAGGAAGAATTAGACGAGCTAATTCAATCATAAAATCAAATAATTATTGTATGTTATGTAGATAATATGTATGTAAATTAAGTTTATACTTAAAAGTTTAAATTAAAATAATACTTTTTAGGACTATGTCCGCTTTATATGGTTACCAACTTAAATCTAAATTTTTATATTTTTACTTTACTTTTTATAATAAAAATATGCAAGTGTATTTTAATACATGTGCATTTACATATTTGATGATTTGACTTTTATTTATATAAAATCTAGCTGAATTACCTGGCGTCGCACGGGAGAACCTGAGAAATTGAAATTTTTTGAACTTCGGATATTTTGCAAGAAATCTCTCGACGTCTCTGTAGTTGCAATCATTTATCAAAGGAAATCATCAGTAGCTGAGTTCAGTAACTTTCCATTATTTCAGGGAAAGAAGGGGGGGGGGGGGCACATATTGATATTTTAAGATTTGCCTGTATTGTAATTGCCTCCTGACAGGCAACAGGCAAGTATGGGAACATTATAGAACATTCTCAATGATAATGTTTGACATTACTTTCTGCACTTCTTTCAGTACGACCTTCGTATATATCATATACGTATGTATGTATATATAAACAATTTTTTGATGATCAATGTGAATAATAAATAAAATATTATACTTTTAACTTTTATTTCAATGCTTTTGGATAAACAATATTTTTGGTTTTTCCATTCGGTGGGAAAATGAACAAATTTTTTGGCACTGCCACTCTGGAACAAGCAACATATAGTTGGCCATGCGAAAAGCATGAATTTTCCAAATTCACACCAGCTATTTTCAATGATTGTCCTTGGGCTTTATTAATTGTCATTGCGAAAGCAAGGCGCAATGGAAATTGTAGACGCTTAAATTCAAACGGTAAATCGCTGTGAATCATAGGAATGAGCGGAATTAACACATTTTCGTCTTTATTTATTATAAACTATGTACTAGCGATTGGAACGGTGGCATTAATTGACGAAAATAGAAAGTAAAATAAATTCTAAAATATAATTATTTCCGAAGTTTTATAGAATATCGAAGCAGCGCACTATGTTACATTTCAAAAGAGGGTTTAAATTTATATAAAACAGTGTAAACACAGAATATCACAAAACAATGCATGGCACAGAACTGCGGACCGATTAAATAGTACTTCAGTACAAAATCGTGTATAGTAATCAAAATAATTTAAGCTGGACTTGACAAAACAACTCATTGCATAATAATGGATCATTAGTATGCATATTATGAATGACGTAGAAATTTGACTTAAATTTAAATTATTATTTAAATTTATTTAAATTATTATTTGAATGCTTGACTTAAATTTAAATTATTAAAATTAATTTCCTTAATTAAGTTAATTTGATAAATTACATTAATTGAATTAATTATATTCAATTAAATTAAAAAATTAATAATTAATCAAATTAATAAAATTAAATAATTAACTAATAAAATAATCAAACTCCCGTGAATGAATTTAAAAAAAACGAAATTTTAGTAAAAAATTGTACCGGGGCTCTTAGACCACGGAGTCCAGCTCCATCAAAAATTACGTAAGGTTTGTTCTGGACATGCAATATATACATGGTGACAATTTCATGATGATAGGTTGAGCGACTGAGGCACCCATTCGAAACAAATAGATAATTGTAAATCTATGTAAAGTAAACAATTAATTCTTAATCCAGGGGACCCCTCGAATTTGAGCATTCCATGTTTTGATGATATGATTTCCCATAGAATCCGGTGGCATAACTTGATGACCTGGCTATATCTTGTAATTAACTTCTCCCCCTTTAAAAATCCTCGTCTCGTGGATCAGACAACAATACCACTGGGAATACAACCAATTCAACTGAACTTTTATCAGTTTAGTGTCTTCTTTTGGAAGCCAAACCATCTTACTCCGTTCCTTGTATCCCATTCGTGCAATGAAGATGATAACTGCCATTAAAATGGTTGCTATTATTCCAATATCTGTTGCGTTATTGTTGGGAATATTTTAATTCTCTAAAGTGATACCAGTTGATTCAGAATAATAATAATAATAAAAACGGTTTTTACAGGCCATTACTGGCCCGTACTGTGTCAGCAATCCGGCTACATCGGTTTCGGTCCCGAGCTAGCTGTAGGCGAACCAAAAATTCCTAGGGAAAATTATTTTGATTAATTTATCTAAGTTTTTTTTTATTCAGTATTCCCTTTTTATGAATGCTAGCCATTCCTCACGAATACTACGTCGATAAAATACGAAAACGAAAAAAAATAATGCAACGTTGAAATATTTGATATATCGTTTTTGTTTGTATTAGTGCGAAGAAATTGCTTGAATTAAAAAAAATGTTTGGCGAAAAAAGAATTAAAGAATCCTAACCTCGAAATTGTGTTTGTAGGTACAGAGGAAGGGAACAAGGTGAGAAACGTAATGCAAGAAAGTAAGTGTAAACTGGCTGAATAGACCAAATAGTTTAAATATAGGGTAATTCAATGCGAACTGCTTGATGCCATTTTATTATATACAAAAAGGTCATACAAAATTTTACAATAGAATCGTAAACGACCGGAAGTGATAAAGAAATTATGGTTTCCCATTTATAATATAAAATCAAACTTTTATTCAGAAATAAAGGCATGATTTTCAATATTTACAAATATCTATAAGAACTATGTCGCTTTTGATGGATCACCCTCTACAATATGGCCAAAAAAATACAAAAAATCACAACAACTGTCATTTATAAAAATACATATATTTATTTGCAAATATGTATATATCTTAATATATACCTATTTGTAAATAAATATTATTTGAAATTTAGGAAAATAAAATATTTAAATTAGATAATATAAAATGTTTTATTTAAATAAAAAAATACAAATTGCAGCCGATTATCAAAATTTTGTGCTTTATTATGTTTCCAAAACCGATCAAAAGATGTCTCTTAATTCAAAAATGTTTAGTCGAAATAAAACGAAAATTGGTGTATTTTAGCAAATTTAATTTCAAGTTATATTTATTATATGTATTATTATTCGTACATATTTGTCTAATAAGGATAGTCCCGCACAGCTTATTTATATTTACGCAGTTCCTCACTTTGATACATACACATGTAGTATCGTCAAGCAAACACTATGGCCCATAATTTTGTCCTTGGTCCGTTTTAACGAACGAAACATAGTGTGATTCCGATCCTAACGACCGCAAATAATTCCTTCGACGTTACAGCACATGTTCTTAAAGGACTCAATTGATTCAGGATTTCTTTTATTTATTTTCTTCATTTTTGAATAGGCCATACGTTTCGCAAGTTTGTGATAAACTGTGAAGCAATCATGACAAAATGTGGAATGGCAAATTTGTGGATACATTTTATACTGGTTCCCGAATCTTAGCATTTGAATGATTTGGCAACTACACACCACTGAACAAAAATATTTTCTCGAATAGCCCATCAATCATCATGCATCGAAAAATAGCTGAATTAAACATCAACGAATAATTCTCTTCTCTGCAAAACATGAATTCATTTGATCGCACCTTTTAATCCGTTCGCTTTAATTTTATGACGCAATAATCCAAACCTAAATTTGTACCGGGTATTTCTGTAAATGACGGTCACTGTTCCGCACTTGAAACGGCATTCTCGCAGGTTGAGTTATCTTTAATTTAAGAGGGTGAAACGGGTACAATATAATATTTTGTGATACTTACTTATATTTGTTAACGAATCGAGATAAATTGTGAAATTACGCCCCGCGTCGGCGAGTTTTATAATAATAGTTAATTGATGCTTTTTGTAATATACGCTGTTATTTCACCAATGGATGGCTCTGTGACCCAATCAATTGTTGTTTATACATTTTATTTAAAAGCTCAATATTATTGCGTTTGTGTTGGTGCATTTATTGCAAATTAGTTTTTATTTTAATTTAATCATAGTGAATTAATAAAACACTTTTCTCTTAAAGAATTTTTGATGATGTGTAAAATAAACATTCTAGATACCATTTCAATAATAATATTTCAAATCAATAAAAGTTTTTATTCAAGAAAATTGGGGTAAAAAAAATTGGACTTTACATATGTTTTGTATGGGAAAAATTTGAGAATCCCATTGTATCAGTGGTTAATTCATTAAGCATTGATAGATCAAAAACTGTTGGCGTAAACTGTAAAAGAATTAAACCCATTATCGAACTGCTGATGGTTTATTACATTTTAATCCGATGAAAAATGAAGAAAATTTTAGTAAAATTTAAGGAATGAATAAAAAATACGTGAATACCGTTTCTTAATTTAAATACATTTCGTTTTGTATTGTAGAAATCTACCACAAAAAGTGTCAGTTATATTTGCGATGTAGTTTTTAATAGGGTATACTGTTTGTGATCTGAGTATACAGTGTGTGTATCTGTTGCGAAAACAGTTCGACAATATATATTTGAACCGGTGCCAGGCCTTCTCGGTGCTTTACCTCTGCCACCAAATCCTAATGATTATTTTAATTTGCAATCATCTGAGATGGCAGTTTTACCACCTGGTGTGAAATTACATCAATTACCACTGGAAATGATACCTGGTGCACCTATGGTCAGGCATATAATACTCAGGCTATTCCAATTCCGGCAACGGCACAAACGGCTTTAGCAACATCAACGGCAGCAGTTGCAGCCCAAAGCGGAGTGATATCACCAACACCGGGTGGGGTTCATTATCCCAGTCAAGATCCATCACGACTTGGCGTTATTAAAAAGCAATAAAATATTTTTATTTTTTTGTACATTTTGCATTTTGGAATAAATATGAAAATGAGTTTAAAAATTTATTTTAAAATTTTGACTTTTCGTTATAGTAAATCCATTTAGGTGAGAAAATGGCTACGCTCTAGCCGGTCGATCTGTGCCATTACATAAAACACATTTATTTTGGTAACTTATTTTATTCCGCAAACATACAAAAATAACATAAAAATACAATTTTTCGAATTGAACTATCCTAAAATTGTTTATACTTTTCATAACCCTTAACTAATTTCTCGTACACTTTTTGTCCAGCATCGTCGTTCGACAGCCGAAAATACAAAAATATAAAATTTCTTCATTTGACTCGGTGATCATAACATGGATAATAAAGGAAATTAAATAAGGCAGGAAAATAATGATTCTGACTTAAGTTTTTTTAATTTTAGTAAATTTTAATTATTGTTATTATTATTATTATTATTATTATAATTTTATTTATTTTGTCAAATTTCGTTTTTGACAGATAAGAAAAATGGTCGACTACTACACAGTCAATTTTAATTGTTATAAAATTAAATAAGAGCGCTATCTCCTATCATTAGTAGGAAATAATAATTATTTATGGCCATCTCGTGAGAAATATGAAAATAAGAATAAAAATTTTTTTATCGACATTGTCTACGAATTGTCTGCATACTCTACCAATTTTCGACATTTTCTACTCCAAAAACAATTATCTACGCTATTTTCGACACCAACATGTAGACAATTAAAATATACGCGTAGACGCACAACACTGGTGTATGCTGGGATTAGAAGCGAATCGTACATTATGAGGTTCTAGAACCTGGTCAAATGATTTATTCTAAACTCTACTGTCAGCAAGTAACCAGATTCCATTAAAAAAACGGAAAGAATTGATCAATAGAAAGCTTGCTGTCTTCCATCATGGCAACAATTGAGAGGGCTTGGCTGAGAAGTTTTGATGCATCCACCGTACAGCCCAAACCTTGTGAACCTGACTATTATTTCTTTCGATTTCTCCAAAACTCCCTTGATCGTCTAAAGTTGGCTTCAAAAAGCAATGTGAAAATCACGTGGTCAAGTTTTAATAATCAATATTTTAATTGGATTTGAAATGAAAAATAACTTATGGCGTTTAAAGTTATTTTAGAATACAACTTGATTAATTAAAATGCCACTTTTAATTTTAATTTATATCATATAAAATGTTGATTTTTATAATTTATTTATTATCGTGAGAAATTATTATTTATAATGATTTAATTTATTTAAACAAAATATTTATTGAATGTCACTATTTTGCACATAATTTTATTTAATCTTTATATTTATTTTGCACCACCATTTTGTACGCGCACAACAACAATTCGTGTTGGAGTGATCAGTTGAAAATCCGAGATGAGACGATGTTTTTTCCCAAAATCATTCGACAACTGTGATTTTGTTTTTATTAGGACATACAAGGTTCGGACAGGATTATCTCCTCCCTATGAAGGTCCATTTCAAGTCATTCGATGCCTTCGGAAACAATTGGTCGTATCGGTTAACTGTAAAAACCATAATGTCTCAATCGATCGACTTAAACCAGCATATGGAATCCTTTGTTCAGCCGATCAAACATCGAGCCCACGAACATATAAAACCATCCGTATTGCTACTACACATTCAATAATTCCTTAGGGGGAGGGGAGAATCACTTGCAGGGGCGTCCTGTAGCGATTCACTCATTCATTCGCTCAATCATTCGTTTCAACGCTACAATTATTTATTAAAACTTCATATTCAAATTTAAATATAATTGTACGTTTGCAACATTAATCCGATCCTCTTGTGACACCTACAAAATATATTGCAACTCATCGCATTTATATTTTAGGTTCGGATTCTCACTACAGATTGAATTACCGTGTCTTTACTACATTTTTAGTACAACATATCAACTGCTCTACGTCACACTTCAGTGCGCTAAAAATGTAATATTCAATCTGATTTCTAGTATTCCTTTTCACAAAAATTTACACACACACAAACATTCACCATTCAACATCACTCTTGGTGCGGCATCATCAGCCATTTAAAAAAAAATCGAAAAACAAAATTGTTTCATTTTGTGCTTTTTGGATAAACTAGACAAAAATCGTTTAAATAGTGTTAACAACAAATATAATAAATAAATCGAAATATCAATCAATTTTCGGGACATAAAAAATTTTTAATAGTTAATTACCAGTGGTGAATTATGGTTATAAATTTAGTGTAAAACAAAACATTTTCTACTTAATATAAGATTATAAATCTGTATTGTGGTGTTATTTATTTATAAATTGGTGCGTATCATTACAAAGTTCACAATTTACAACACTATTAATTCCTAAATTAATGACCCCGACTTGATAACTTGGCGACACACATTCCAGATGGAATGCGTATTGGGTTGACTTCCCCTTTGTGCTTGGCTGGACCAATCGCAGCACGACGAACAGATGCAAACAAACAAAAAACAAAGTTGAATTGAATTTAATTAAAAAAATCAAAAAATTGTCTCGTCTCGTCAACGCACGCGCGTTGTTTACAAAAATAAATGGTGGTGAAATTAAAATTAAATAATAATTTGTAAATTGAAGAACTAAAATAAATAATTTATTAAATTACAAAATAAAATTTTAAGTGTGTGAAAAGTTTTATTTATTTGAATAACGCGAAACCTTATATTGGTGACCACGACGTCCGTTTTTACGGAAATTTATTTACTACGATATTACAAATATTACAAGGACACTTGGTACGGTAAATCTTTACCAAATAAATGGTACGTACCAGTTTTTTTTATCTAAATATATAAATCAAAACACGACAGAAATTTTGTTTGCATTTCATATTTTTGTTCATTTTTTTTTCTCTTCTGTTTATTTGTTTTTATATCTATATGGCCGCTACGTATATCGGTATCAACAAAATGGCCCAAAATTGCATAAATATGCATCTAACGTGCGAGACACAAACACATACACGTGTCAGGAAGACAGAGTTGCTCACTACCATAATCAACAAGACCACAATCAGCAATGGATACAACAAATACTAATATCGCCATCATCACACCAGTCAGTATAATAACAGCGCTGACACCATTCATCATACCACCATGGGCAGGATCAACATCATAACCGTCATCATCACCACCATCGCCGTCATCTTCATCGGAGCAATTACCAACAATAGCTACAGCAACAGCAGAAGCACCCTTTATTGCTTATTTTTTTTGTATCATAAATGTTAATTTTTCACCACCAATTTTTTAATCATTCTTGTTCAATTTTCTATTATTACGGTTTCATTTATTATCTATGCAATAAATTTTTTTTTTTTTTTTTTTTGAGTTTGATTCAAATGTCTCGCTTCAATGGTCGTATTGCAAAACGACCACCCAGCCATTCCCCACATCGCCGCGCCCCACCTTTTGTACGGCCACAGTCGAGACTCACTTCGACTGTCCCACCATCTCACGAGAAAGTCGAGACTCACGTCGACTGGCCTCAAAGCGGCCACTGCCAACGTCTTTTGGCAGGCCCCAAAGCTGACTCAAGCCTTCAGAATTCAATTTCTGGTCTGGCATGTCACAGCTTTGCCAACCATGACATGGAAACTCGGTCACTGCACCATTCCCGTGTCGGACTGGTACGATGGACAGTGAGGGAAGATTAGTTTCAATTAAGCGACCGCCACCTCTGTTTAGCTGATCTGAACAAAGACAGACCGAAACCAACCATGTTTCGCAGGAACGGGAAAATCACTTGCGGGGCAGTCCTGTAGCTGTTCATCCAATGAATCACTACAAACTTGGCGACACACATTCCACATGGAATGCGTATTGGGTTGACTTCCCCTTCGTGCTTAGCTGGACCAATCGCAGCATGACGAACAGATGCAAACAAAGTTGAATTGAATTTAATTAAAAAAAATCAAAAAATAGTCTCGTTTCGGATTTTACGATAACAACACGTCGTCGTCACACTGGCCGCCCGCGCGTTGTTTACAAAAATAAATGGTGGTGAAATTAAAATTAAATAAAAATTTGTAAATTGAACTATAACAAATAGTTTATTAAATTACAAAATAAAATTTTAAGTGTGTGAAAAGTTTTATTTATTTGAATAACGCGAAACGTTATAAAACAATCGCAGTAAAACTGTTAATTTTTTAAAAAGGAAAATGTATTTTATTAGCAATGCGCTTAGTGTTTTAGACATTCGTACGTCAAAAAGTTGATGATGATAAGAACATTAACGAAATTCATGAGCACAATATTGATACTGATCATCATAATGTTTCTCAACACAAATTATAGTTATTGCAATGATTTGAATCCAGATAGTGCTTTTTATTATGTAACCAAAGATGTGGCTAAAATTTTAAAACCAAATATTGAAAGAAGATTTAATGGTGAAGAGACTCATTATAAGCTTATAAAAACCCTATTTCTGACAGAAACCATAGGTTTAGCAATTATTAGTATTACCAAAAAAATTCATACCAAAAAATTTGTATGTTGAAACGTAATGCAAATCAAATTATAATTTACGGACACTGCAAAAAGAACTCTGACATCAAATACAAGTTTATAATAGGAAAATAAAAAGGGTTGAAATCTCATGAGGTGGTTAGAACTTCGGTCTAGATTAATTCAACTCCCACATTAATCCCGAAATGAATCTCATAAGTCAATCTTCAGCTCAGACTCAACTCAATATATGTATAAATCAATCTCAATATATGTATAAAAATCTCCATCTGAATTGCAACAAAATTCTAACCACAAACACCAAATTAACCGCCAACCAAACCCTCAAATCAATCATCAAGTCAACCCCAAATCAACTTTCAAATTAACCCTCATTTCTTGCTCCAAATCAACTCTTAAATAATTCCCCAACCGAAAAACTCACTTAACCCCAATACAAGCTAACTAAACCCTAACTCAACTTCAACTCAACATAGTGTTACCGTCCATCGTAAGTGACTGCACGTTTTATTTTTAGAATAGTCTCAACGGCTTGGGGGATCCTTGTCACCTAGTTCTACAGGACGAACAAATCATACGTGCTTTTACTTTACCTGTCCACTTGTACTACTTTCACCCTTTAACATCACCATCTCCATTAAAGAGAAACTCACTTCATGTCAAATTTAAACAATATTTAATCGCAAAAAATCAAACAAATTCTCAATATATAGGCACATAATTAATGCTACTAATTAAACTAAAGACAATTCTTTGTGTCTTAATTTTCATGAAAAAATAATAATAAAAATATAATTTGTGCAAAAACTCACCAGACAATGGACAAGTACTCCCTGTTGTTGTCCGCGTGCTGAAACTTAAATTAACCGCCCAAAACCACACTAAATGTTACCGTTATTAATTTTTCATGAAAATTTGATATTTTTTTTTTTTTTTAATTTTATAATTCACTATAAATAACTAGGTAATCTTAGATTTAAAATTTTTTTGTATATTTTTTTATGATTTGTTAGATTTGTAAATCGAAACCCGAAATTTATCTAAATTTCAGTACATATACTCAATTTTTGATAATTTTTTGTTAACACTAACTCTAACACAGACAATACACTTTTATGTTTGCACGAATTGCGTCGCACCACAATCTCACGCTTTGACAGCTTATAGGTTGTTTAATACACTAGGCAAACGCGGTATCAATCCATAAATATAAGTCCATTTCACAAATCCAACATCGCTTGACTGGAGCTACAGGCTTTAACAGTATGGATGACTGTTTCTTCTTTTTATAAAACTATTAATTTTGTAAACTGTTGTTTTTTTTTTGTAAATACAAAGCTGAGAGGCCTGTCCTCTATCCCGTTAGGGATTTAGCTTGATTTCCTTACAAATGAAAAAATAAGGTTTTTCAACGTGTACCTATGGTTAAGATAAAGTAACAAAAAAAAAATATCAGAAAAATCAATCGCCAATAATCACTAGCTCAATCGCGATATGTCAAAACAACAACTTACCAAAATTTTTCTTTATTATGTACGTGTATATAAAATGAATAAACACATATTTTTTTGTATGTAATTACTTAGGTATACCCAAATAAGTAAACCACAATATTAATAATTTTTATTTTTTTAGGATAATATCGGTTGATCCATTCACTTTGGCCTCTCAAATTTAATTGCAAATTTTATCTTGTTTTGGACCAAAATTCTCAAACAAAAAAAAAAGCAAAAAAAATCTCCCCTACTTATATACTATGTAAACAGTACACTAAATACACCTCCGCTATCAACGTTATATATACAAATCAAAGTACCATATTCATCATGGATCAAAGATGAGTATGAATCATCAGCGATGATTACTAAAATATTTATATGTACTTTAAATTTCAATCCACAGAAAATGGATAGGTATTACCTATGAACAATTCAAAGACCGTTTATTCTGCATACCAAGATTGATTGATTGATTGATTGCGATGTACGATCAAGCATTAAAGCAAGTCTCCCGTATTATAAATGAGAATACCACACCACCATACTCATGTTACACACAACACGACACCATTCTTCATGAAGCCAAACCCGGTAAAGAAAGGCGCCACATCGATAACACTACATAAATCTAATAGTTGTGATATCCGCCCCTGGCCAGGCCGCCGTCGTACACCTTTTTACATATAACAAGATCGAGGGATGGGAAAGGAATGTTAGCAACAAAGACTCAACCCGGTTCCAGACACCTAAGTAGTTGATAGTTAGTAAATTTGTTAGTAATATATTTTTTAGTAATTTATTTTAGCACAAGACAATACAATTTTAAAGTTCATCTACTGCTCCAACCTGTAAGAAGACACAATGACAACCTGTAAGAAGACAAATTTCCTGGTACCGCAAACTCTTTTTCTGAAAAGCTGTAAACAACTATTATTATTCCCCCCCACCATTTATTCCATCGGCGGTTGTGAGAGGGGGGGCGAGATTTCGTTCCATCATCATGTTCCCCATGCGGTCACCCAAATTTGTACTAACTGTAGGTAGTGTTGCTTGACGTTGTTGTTGAAATCGTTGCGTCTCTGCTGTCCCTGCTACTCGCCCCCCATTCTACATATACCACCAAGAGATAAAAAAAAGTTAAGTTCGATGACCGAAAATGATCATGATCACAATAATATTTTGTTGTTGGTATTTATTTAATTTTGGTATTTGTCATTTTATGGCTGATCATATCGTTACCCTTTCTACTTCATTAATCGATACACAGCTGTAACAATAGCTGGAACCAAATCCCAAAGCTCTGCTCCACTCATACCATCATACCAACATACCATTATACCATCATACAATCACCATTACCATCACCATCACACAATTCTTATATTCAAACCATTATATCATTATACTATCATAACATCATACCTTCATACCATCATACCGTCATCAAAAATCGACTCAATTTTTGAAGTTTTAGAAATTCCTCTGTAGTAACTTTAGACCTCATTATCATCTTCCAAGGATGAAATTGACCTTTCCTAAGCCTTAAACAATATTTGTGTGAAGTTTGGTTCAAATCGTTCAATGCGTGTGCATTTATTTAAATATCACACATATATACTGTACATATGTACATACTCATTTTAACATACAGTGAAACCTCATTTCAACAGTCACTCAATTTAGCGAAATCCTCGCTTCAACGGACAAACTTTTAGGTCTCATGCAACTGAAGTTTTCCAATGAAAACCTCCCTTAGATAAGGTGACACATTATTAGAGCGGAGACGGACAGATATTTCTGCGATGATAAAGGTTTTACAAGTACGATTCAAATTATAACTTTACCTCTCTTAATTGTTTTCAGTTTGGCTACTCGCATTAAATATATCGTTCTAAAACTCGGCCTTTAAACTTTGTTATTTGCTCTTATTGATCGAATAAATTTATTTTGCAACTAATCGATCTGAATAGTGAGTAGAAAAAAAAACATATTTTGATGATTATTCTGCGAATCGAATAAAGAAGAATAAGAAATTATTCTTTACTAAGCCAATTCAACACTGTGGGTAATTCCATCCATGATATGAAGACGGAAGATTGTGATAAATATTTTTTAGTACTAATTTATTGACATTTATTTGAATGGGTGCTGGGTGGGATTCAATAGGGTAGGCGTTGACCGTTTATAGCCAATTATAAATTGGTTTATACTCCAACGTTGCAACTATGTAGAAACCATCAACTGTCTCTAGTTTACCTCCACGCGGTAGCACCTGGGCAACGTTTGTTTTGCGTTTTTAATGTATCACAACGGCTGAACTTCTAGAGGCGAGTGTAATAACACTATAAAAACAAAAGCAATGGATAAAACAAACAAGGAAACTAATACCCTAGGTGGCAGACCTGATGTTCAGGAAAATCCACTCTCTCCGGAGGTCGGTCCCATGGATTCTAGGGGGGACCAAACATTGCTTCATAATTCAAATGATACCAAAAATAAGCTAAGCGATATCAACGCTCAAAAGAGTAACGAGGAAGAACTTTCATTCCGAAAGGGCTCCATTACAATCAGATCACCAATAAAAAAAATATTTGCAAACAACGCAATCTCCACTGAAAAAGTAACTTCATTATCAGAACAAATGCCGAGTGCATCAACAAATATTATAATTAGCGAGGAGCTGTTAAATAAATTTCAAAAAATGGAGAAACTAATCGCGCAGCTGAGCAATGAAGTTGCTGAACTTAAGAGAGAAAACTCTACACTAAAAGAAAAGGTTAAAAATAGCATAGCTAAGGATTCAGCACGAGTTAACAATCTTTCTTCAAACCATATTCAGCCATCAGCCAGTCAACATGAACATTCAAATAATTCCAACTGGTTGCTGCGGCAATTTCCAGTTTTTCAACAGAATAATAGATTCAGTGCTCTGAGTCAAGAGGATTATTGCACAGATGAGGAAGAACTGGAAAAAGAAGTTTCCGGTGCTGATAACAGAAATGCTAGGAAACGCAGGCGTACAAAAACGAAAACTCCTCCAAAAAATATTACACAAATTGTGATCAATAACACTGAACAGAAAACCCCAAAAATACCACTGCCTCCACCCATTAACGTGAGCAATATCAAAAATTTCGAACTTTTTCGACAAAAAGTAATAAAAACCACTAGTGAATCAACTAATTTTAAGGCGCTTTCAAATAGTGACATTAAAATTACATTTCAAAATGAAAATGATTACAGAAATGTCAAAAAATTACTGGAAGAATTAAAAAACGAACCCAGCAACCAATCCGAAAATATAGAATATCACACCTACCAGCTGAAGAGCGAAAAGGCTTATAGAGTAGTTATCAGAGGCTTACCATCTTCCATTAGTCACGATGTAATTAAAGCAGACTTAGAAAAAATGGGACATGAAGTCGCAGGTATTACTAACATATACAAAATGGTCACAACTAATGGTGTAAAAGACAAGAAACACTGTCCATTGTTTTACACCGACTTAAATCAAAAAGACAACAATAAAGAAGTATACAACATCAAGAAACTTGCGTACTGTATAGTTAAAATTGAGCCACCTAACAAGACAAGGGACATTCCACAATGTACGAATTGTCAACAACTTGGACATACCAAGAGTTTTTGCTATCGTCAAACCAAATGCGTTAAATGTGCTGGAGATCATCACACGACAAAATGCAAAAAACAACCAGATATCGCGCCTTCATGTGCTCTTTGTCAACAACAAGGACATACTGCAAATTATAAAGGATGCTGTGTATATCAGAACAAAATTAAAAGTCAACAGAATAATAGAACAAGAGTAGTACAGCGATTACAAACCAAAGCTGCTAAACCACAAACAACAATCACACCATCCACAGTTGGATTATCCTATGCCCAAATCACCAAGTTATCTGCTGATGAATCGAACCAAAACAACAAACATATAGAAGTTAATAACGAGTCTAATAACTTTGAAATTATTAAAAAGCTTAGTCAAATTCAACAGACACTTGGTCACTTAACAGAAAGGGTGGCAAAACTAGAAATTAATTTCTATCCGCCTAGCAAAAAAAGTCAGCATACACACAAATGATTAACTCGTTCCTACGCATTGTAACTTGGAACGCTAATGGGCTCAACCAACGAGCCCAAGAACTGGAAATATTTCTCCATACAAACAACATAGATATTGCACTTATTTCAGAAACGCACTTCTCCAACAAAAGCTTTTTTAGAATAAAGGGATTTAATTCCTACTGGACAACCCATCCTAGTGAAAGAGCCAGAGGTGGTTCAGCTGTACTAATTAAAAATAATATCAAACATAATCAACAAGAGGATATTCGAGAAAGCTACATGCAAGCAACTGTTATCTCAATCCAATATAATGGCGCAGATCTAAATATTGCGGCAGCATACTGTCCTCCACGGTATACACCAACGAAGTTACAATTTAATAACGTCTTTAATAAGCTCGGTCCAAGATTTATTATTGGAGGGGACTATAATATAAAACATACAGCTTGGGGTTCCAGGCTAATTTCTCCTGGGAAAGGAAATGCTTTGTTCAATGCCATTCATGAAAACAAATGTGAATATCTGTCTCCAAGGAGGCCAACGTATTGGCCAACGGATGCAGGAAAAATACCAGATTTGCTTGATTTCTTCATCATAAAAGGTATTTCATCCAATTACACTATAGTCGAAGGAATTAACGACTTAACATCTGATCACATTCCTGTACTGTTGTCAGTAAGCGCTATAGTCATCAAGAAAAAAAAGAAGCAAAACCTTACTAATAGATTCACGGATTGGGACCTCTTCAGAGAAAATCTGGAAGAGCTAGTTGAATTAAAAGTTAGTATTAAAAGTAATGAAGAATTGGAACAACAAACAAACAATTTCATTGAATACACTCGTATGGCCGCTAGTCTAGCTACTCCAGAATTAAAGGACAAAGCGGAGATTGAAGTCAAATACCCGGCTGAAATCAGGGAACAAATCAAGGAAAGGAGAAAGGCAAGGAGAATATGGCATCTCACCAGAAATCCCGCTGACAAAACCACCTTCAATCGAATAAGTAACAAAGTCAATAGGCTAATCAAAAGCTTCAAACAGGATTGCTTCGACAACTACTTAAGCGGGCTAGGTCCAGAAATGGATAAGGACTACTCGTTATGGAAAGCAACCAGAAAATTTAAACGACCTGTAGTTCGAGTACCACCTATAAGAAATGCTCAAGGCAATTGGGTTCGACATGACAAAGAAAAAGCGGAACTCTTTGCTCAACACCTAGCAACAGTGTTTCAACCCCATGACATTCAATCCAACATTGACGTAACACCTGTCTATCAACCAAATCAGGATTTTAAAAGGGTCACGCCAATGGAAATTGCTGAAGAAATCGACAAAAATCTTAGTCAAAAAAAGGCACCAGGAATTGATGAAATATCACCGGGTCTATTCAAGGAACTTCCATGCAAAGCAATCATCATGATCACATACTTATTTAATGCCTGTATGAGATTGAAGTATATACCCAAATGCTTCAAAACGGCTCAAATAATTATGTTGAAGAAACCAGGTAAACCAGATGAAGAAGTAACATCATACAGACCAATTTCACTGCTTCCGACCTTATCAAAGCTGTTTGAAAAACTACTACTAAAACGTCTAAAGCCAATGGTAAACGTTCCTGATTTTCAATTTGGATTCAGGAATAACCACTCCACAATAGATCAAGTCCATCGAATAACTACGGTAATAGAGCAAGCGTTAGAAGAAAAGAAATATTGCCCCGCCGTATTTCTGGATGTATCTCAGGCCTTTGATAGGGTTTGGCACGAGGGATTGACATTCAAGATGAGCAAAATGCCACCACAAAACTATTGCCAGCTGCTTGAATCATACCTCTCTGATCGCCAATTCAGAGTCATCCATGAAGAAACATGTTCTGACTTTTATCCAACTCTAGCGGGAGTTCCGCAGGGAAGCGTATTGGGACCCCTCCTCTACCTTATCTACACTGCGGACATACCTACAACGAATAAAACGTTCATCGGCACGTTCGCTGACGACACTGTAATTATGTCAGTAGACGAATCACAACCAAGGGCAGTGGAAAATCTTCAACGAGCAATGAACGACGTTACTAAATGGACAATTGACTGGAAAATAGTGCTTAATGAGCTCAAATCAACCCATGTGACATTTACGCTCCGACACAAAAATAACAGTCTACACATATACCTCAATGGGGTGCAAGTGCCGCAGGCTGAATCGGCTAAATACCTTGGTCTGCATTTAGATTCAAGGCTCAACTGGAAACATCATGTGAGACAAAAAGCTGAACAGATACGATTAAAACAACGTCAAATGTACTGGTTAATTGGGCATCATTCCAAAATGAACCTGTATTGCAAAAGACTAGTCTACTAGACTATCTTCAAACCAATATGGATGTATGGTGCGCAGCTATGGGGTTGTACTCATAAATCCAATAGAGACATTATACAACGTAGCCAAAATAAATTTCTTCGAATGGTCACCAACGCTTACCGATTTGTGACTAACAGAGAAATACACAATGATCTAAAAATACAATTGATAGACGACGTCATCCGTGAATGTGCCATTAAACATGAGAAGAGGCTTCTTAACCACACCAACGTTGAGGCCGTACAACTACTGGACAGTACAAACGAAATAAGGCGGCTCAAACGAATCAAACCACATGAGCTAACCGTATGAATATTATATCTTAAGGGAACTGGATACTGGTCCAGCAGACCCACACAAGTTTATGCTTATCTCATAAGTACTAATGTCAACCTTACTAATGAATTAATAATGTTTAAGATTGTAGTAGCCATATCAATAAAGATGTTTTTTAAAAAAAATTTATTTGAAAAAACCGCACAAGATGGTTAAGGCTTTGCCACAGCTAATTTTCGTGCGATGCGATTTATTTTTTCTTTTCAAATTCTACTGCAATTAGAATATATTTGATACTAAATATATGAAAAAACTATCAAATATCATTATAATCTTTAAATCCTATACATTTGTCTTTTGTTTAATAATTTTTATTCATATATAATTCATTTTATATTTTATCGTGCGAAGTTTGAAATTTCGCCATTGGAGAAACAACTTTTTTCGCGTTTGGAGACTTTCCACATACATACGAATTTTTTTATCGTATGTTTTAACCTCACTTTTTTGAGAAGACATGGAACTGTACAATAGAAAATGATCGAAAAATTCGCAATAATTAAATATTTTGATGTATGTGCAATACACAATTATTAAATAAATAAAATCAATAAAAATAATTAAAATTTCGGGAAAAAACTACAAAATAATTTCAATTATAATGACTATGACAGTTGTTACGAAAAAAATCGCGTCGCTGTTAGGTATGGCATCCAGTGCGAAATTTGACGCGAATCGCATCGCACGAAAATACCTGTGGCAAAGCCTTTAAATCTCTTTGCTGTAATAAGCGCGTGAAGTTTTCGAGAGATTCTTCCATATGTATACGTATACAAATTCAATTAGAATTACACGAGTTCATATTACATTATTATAGATTTGATATCTATAGTGCAGAGTACACTGTTAAATTCTAATATAAAGAAAATTTATTAATAATTAGAAATAAAGGATTTTTAAAAATTGAAATTAAGAAATTATGAATTGTATGACAAATTTTAGTACAATTTATCATTTTTACCGACGATTTTATACTGAATAAACTATTTTTCGCAGTGGAACAATAACAACAGAATCGCTTTATTGTATTTATAATATTCGATCGACATTTCATATGAATAAGAAATAAATAACAATAAAATATATCATAACAATTATAGTAATAACTATAATTTAATAAAACTAAATGGCTTAATGGATTTAAACCTAAGTTATTGAAATAAAAACATTTTAGAACTCTTCAAAGTGTATTCCAATAAGATTTTAAAAATGGTAAATTGAAACGATCTACCTATATATCACTCAAAATTTTAAAAATGTAATTTTGTAGAACTTTTATTAAATGAAACGATTCGTATAAGTTTGGATTTTTTGACTAAGAAATGTAGATGCCTATTCCATGGTGCTAGCCAAACCTTTGTCATCATTGTTGGCAATGGCCTATATTGGCCCTTGCGAGCTTCAACTTTCAACGTTTATTCAAGATAATTTTAATTAAGAATTTTGCAATTTTATTGGTCTTGTTTTTACCGAAAGTCCATATTAAACAAAAAGTAAATAAACAAATTTGTACACGGACTAGCTCCTCTTGCGGAAATGTATGTTAAGCCTTATTCGGCACACTTCTGTGGTATGACGTACTCGGCACACAGGGATCATATGCACTTCACGGACAAATACCGTTATAATAAATAAACTATTAAATATTTTAACTTAAAATTTTTTTTGGAACTGCTTGAAAGTGTTCTTTTTAATGTAGTGTAGGTTATACAGTCAAAAAATTGAACTAAGTTTGTTTTTTTACCTTTAGATATTTAAAATTTATGATATATGAGCATGGGATGTATATGATCCCAATGTGCCGAACAAGGGTTAAGCTGATATACTACAACACGGTCGTTTTACATCAGCTTCGCTTACATTTTCGCAAGAGGCGCAAGACCGTCTACAAAATTGTTTGTTTACATTTTTTTATATAGAGTTTTCAAGTCCAATAAAATTGCAAAATTGTCAATTAAAATTATCTTGAAAAATGCCGAAGGTTATAAAAAAATTTAGAAATAATAATATTTAACATATTTTGTTTAAATTAAATAATCCATTTACTCTTTAAAATCTAAGAAAATTGCAATTCAAAATGAGGTAACTTTTCGTATTTTTTGAGGTTACGGCTGTTGTTTTAGGAATTTATTAGCAAGCAAAATTTTATATTTAAAAATAGAAAATATAGAGAAGGTTGGTAAGTTGCATCGTTTGCATTAAATGGTTATGGATTATTGCCTGTTCAAAATAAGTGTATCAAGATATTTTAAAGTATTAGTATAACTTTAAACCTCATATCATAATATGTTTTGTATTCGATTTATCTGAATTTAATTATAACGGTTTTTAACCAAATTTAATATAAAAAAAGGAAACAAACGTTTTTGTACACAGCCTAGCGAAACTCGCGAAAGATTTGTGAACTAATATCACAATCCATATTATTCCAAAAAATTTATTGATAACTTAAATAGTACATAGAATAGGCCTCTAAATTACCTAGTTAAAAAATTCTAATCCATATGAATCGTTCGTTTAATAAAAGTTCTACAAAATTATTTTATTTAAAATCGCGTTAAACTCTCAAGGGCCAATATCGGCCATTGCCAACAATGATGACAAAAGTTTGCCTAGCACATGGAATAGGCCTCTAAATTACCTAGTTAAAAAACCCTAATCTATACGAATCGTTCGTTTAATAAAAGTTCTACAAAATTATTTTTTTAAAATCGCGCTCAACACTCAAGGGCCAATATCGGCCCTTGACAGTTGAGCCATTGCCAACAATGATGACAAAGGTTTGGCTAGTACATGGAATAGCCCTCTAAATTAGCTAGTTAAAAAACCCAAAAGTTCTACTAAATAAATTTTTTTAAAATCGCACTCAACACTCAAGAGCCAATATCGGCCATTGCCAACAATGATGACATAAATTTGGCTAGCACATGGAATAGGCCTCTAAATTACCTAGTTAAAAAATCCTAATCCATACGAATCGTTTGTTTAATAAAAGTTCTACAAAATTATTTTTTTAAAATCGCGCTCAACACTCAAGGGCCAATATCGGCCCTTGAGAGTTGAGCCATTGCCAACAAATGATGACAAAGGTTTGGCTAGTACATGGAATAGGCCTCTAAATAAGCTAGTTAAAAACCCCTAATCCATACGAATCGTTCGTTTAATAAAAGTTCTACAAAATTATTTTTTTGAAATCGCACTCAACAATCAAGGGCCAATATCGGCCACTGCCAACAATGACGATATAGGTATGGCTAGCACATGAAATAGGCCTCTAAATTACCTAGTTCAAAAATCCTAATCCATACGAATCGTTCGTTTAATAAAAGTTCTACAAAATAAATTTTTTGAAATCGCACTCAACACTCAAGGGCCAATATCGGGCATCGCCAACAATGATGACAAAAGTTTGGCCAGCACACAAAACAGGCCTCTAAATTACCTAATCCATACGAATCGTTCGTTTAATAAAAGTTCTACAAAATTGTTTTGTTAGAAATCGCGCTCAACACTCAAGGGCCAATATCGGGCCCTTGAGAGTTGAGCCATTGCTAACAATGATAACATATATTTGGTTATTACAAGAAATACGCCTCTAAATTAGCTAGTTAAAAAATTCTAATCCATACGAATCGTTCGTTTAATAAAAGTTCTACAAAATTATTTTTTTGAAATCGTACTCAACACTCAAGGGCCAATATCGGGCATCGCCAACAATGATGACAAAGGTTTGGCTAGCACATGGAATAGGCCTCTAAATTACCTAGGTAAACAATTCTAATCCATATAAATCGTTCGTTTAATAAAAGTTCTACAAAATTATTTTTTTAAAATAGCGCTCAAAATTTAAGGGCCAATATCAATCATTAAGAGTTGAGCTATTGCCAACAATGATGACAAATATTTGGTAAGTAGAAGGAATAGGCCTCTAAATTACCTAGTTAAAAAATTCTAATCCATACGAATCGTTCGTTTAACAAAAGTTCTACAAAATAATTTTTTTGAAATCGCACTCAACACTCAAGGGCCAATATCGGCCATTGCCAACAATGATGACAAAGGTGTGGCCAGCACACAAAACAGGCCTTTAAATTACCTAATCCATACGAAACGTTCGTTTAATTAAAGTTCTACAAAATTATTTTCTTTGAAATCGCGCTCAACCCTCAAGGGCCAATATCGGCCATTGCCAACAATGATAACAAAGGTTTGGCTAGCACATGGAATAGGCCCCTAAATTACCTAGTTAAAAAATTCTAATCGATACCAATCGTTCGTTTAATAAAAGTTCTACAAAATTATTTTTTAAAATCGCGCTCAACAATCAAGCGCCAATACCGGCCATTGAGAGTTGAGCCATTGCCAACAATGATGACAAATATTTAGTTAGTAAAAGGAACAGGCCTATAAATTACCTAGTTAAAAAATTCTAATCCATACGAATCGTTCGTTTAATAAAAGTTCTACAAAATTATTTTTTTAATATCGCGCTCAACACTCAAGGGCCAATATCGGCTCTTGAGAGTTGAGCCATTGCCAACAATGATGACAAAGGTTTGGCTAGTACATGGAATAATCCTCTAAATTAGCTAGTTAAAAAACCCTAATACATACGAATCGTTCGTTTAATAAAAGTTCTACAAAATTATTTTTTTGAAATCGCACTCAACACTCAAGGGCCAATATCGGCCACTGCACAATAATGATATAGGTTTGGCTAGCACATCGAATAGGCCTCTAAATTACTTAGTTAAAAAATCCTAATCAATACGAATCGTTCGTTTGATAAATTTTTTGAAATCGCACTCAACACTCAAGGGCCAATATCGGCCACTGCACAATAATGATATAGGTTTGGCTAGCACATGGAATAGGCCTCTAAATTACCTAGTTAAAAAATCCTAATCAATACGAATCGTTCGTTTAATAAAAGTTATACAAAATAATTTTTTTGAAATCGCACTCAACACTCAAGGGCCAATATCGGCCATTGCCAACAATGATGACAAAGGTTTGGCCAGCACACAAAACAGGCCTCTAAATTACCTAATCCATACGAATCGTTCGTTTAATAAAAGTTCTACAAAATTATATTCTTTGAAATCGCGCTCAACTCTCAAGGGCCAATATCGGCCATTGCCAACAATGATGACAAAGGTTTGGCTAGCACATGAAATAGGCCTCTAAATTACCTAGTTAAAAAATTCTAATCCATACAAATCGTTTGTTTAATAAAAGTTCTACAAAATTATTTTTTTAAAATTGCGCTCAACACTCAAGGGCCAATATCAGCCATTAAGAGTTGAGCCATTGCCAACAATGATGACAAATATTTGGTAATTACAAGAAATACTCCTCTAAATTACCTAGTTAAAAAATTCTAATCCATACGAATCGTTCGTTTATTAAAAGTTCTACAAAATAAATTTTTGGAAATCGCGCTCAACACTCAAGGGCAAATATCGGCCATTGCCAACAATGATGACAAAAGTTTGGTCAGCACACAAAACAGGCCTTTAAATTACATAATCCATACGAATCGTTCGTTTAATAAAAGTTCTACAAAATTATTTCCTTTGAAATCGCGCTCAACACTCAAGGGATAGGCCATTGCCAACAATGATTATATAGGTTTGGCTAGCACATGAAATAGGCTTTTAAATTACCTAGTTAAAAAATTCTAATCCAAACGAATCGTTGGTTTAATAAAAGTTCTACAAAATAAATTTTTTGAAATCGCACTCAACACTCAAGGGCCAATATCGGGCATTGCCAACAATGATGACAAAGGTTTGGCCAGCACACGAAACAGGCCTCTAAATTACCTAATCCATACAAATCGTTCGTTTAATATAAGTTCTACAAAATTATGTTGTTTGAAATCGCGCTCAACTCTCAAAAGCCAATATCGGCCATTGCCAGCAATGATGACAAAGGTTTGGCTAACACATGGAATAGGCCTCTAAATTACCTAGTTAAAAAATTCTAATCTATACCAATCGTTCGTTTAATAAAAGTTTTATAAAATTATTTTTTAAAAATCGCGTTCAACACTCAAGTTTAATATCGGCCCTTGAGAGTTGAGCCATTGCCAACAATGATGACAAAGGTTTGGCTAGTACATGGAATAGGCCTCTAAATTAGCTAGTTAAAAAACCCTAATCCATACGAATCGTTCGTTTAATAAAAGTTCTACAAAATTATTTTTTTGAAATCGCACTCAACACTCAAGGGCCAATATCGGCCACTGCACAATAATGATATAGGTTTGGCTAGCACATGGAATAGGCCTCTAAATTACCTAGTTAAAAAATCCTAATCAATACGAATCGTTCGTTTAATAAAAGTTATACAAAATAATTTTTTTGAAATCGCACTCAACACTCAAGGGCCAATATCGGCCATTGCCAACAATGATGACAAAGGTTTGGCCAGCACACAAAACAGGCCTCTAAATTACCTAATCCATACGAATCGTTCGTTTAATAAAAGTTCTACAAAATTATTTTCTTTGAAATCGCGCTTAACTCTCATGGGTCAATATCGGCCATTAGCAATAATGTTGACAAAGGTTTGGCTAGCACATGGAATAGGCCTCTAAGTTACCTAGTTAAAAAATTCTAATCCATACGAATCGTTCGTTTAACAAAAGTTCTACAAAATTATGTTTTTAAAATCGCGCTCAATACTCAAGGGCCAATATCGGTTTTTGAGATTTGCGCTATTGCCAACAATGATAACAAATATTTGGTTATTACAAGGAATACGCCTCTAAATAAGCTAGTTAAAAAATTATAATCAATACGAATCATTCGTTTAATAAAAGTTCTACAAAATAATTTTTTTGAAATCGTAATCAACACTCAAGGGCCAATATCGGGCATCGCCAACAATGATGACAAAGGTTTGGCTAGCGCATGGAATAGGCCTCTAAATTACCTAGGTAAAAAATTCTAATCCATACAAATCGTTCCATTGAGATTTGAGCCATTGCCAACAATGATAACAAATATTTGGTTATTACAAGGAATACGCCTCTAAATTAGCTAGTTAAAAAATTCTAATCAATACGAATCGTTCGTTTAAAAAAAGTTCTACAAAATTATTTTTTTTGAAATCACGTTCAACACTCAAGGGCCAATATCGGCCATTGCCAACAATGATGCCAAAGGTTTGTCTAGCACATGGAATAGGCCTCTAAATTACCTAGTTAAAAAATCCTAATCTATACGAATCGTTCGTTTAATAAAAGTTCTACAAAATATTTTTTTTTGAAATCGCGCTTAACACTCAAGGGCCAATATCGGCTATTGCCAACAATTACGACAAAGGTTTGGCCAGCACACGAAACAGGCCTCTAAATTACCTAATCCATACGAATCGTTCGTTTAATAAAATTTCTACAAAATTATTTTCTTTGAAATCGCGCTCAACTCTCAAGGGCCAATATCGGGCATTGCCAACAATGATGACAAAGGTTTGGCCAGCACACGAAACAGGCCTCTAAATTACCTAATCCATACAAATCGTTCGTTTAATATAAGTTCTAAAAAATTATGTTGTTTGAAATCGCGGTTAACTCTCAAAAGCCAATATCGGCCATTGCCAGCAATGATGACAAAGGTTTGGCTAGCACATGGAATAGGCCTCTAAATTACCTAGTTAAAAAATTCTAATCTATACCAATCGTTCGTTTAATAAAAGTTTTACAATATTATGTTTTAAAAATCGCGCTCAACACTCAAGGTTAATATCGGCCCTTGAGAGTTGAGCCATTGATGACAAAGGTTTGGCTAGTACATGGAATAGGCCTCTAAATTAGCTAGTTAAAAAACCCTAATCTATACGAATCGTTCGTTTAATAAAAGTTCTACAAAATCATTTTTTTGAAATCGCACTCAACACTCAAGGGCCAATATTGGGCATCGCCAACAATGATGACAAAAGTTTGGCCAGCATACGAAACAGGCCTCTAAATTACCTAATCCATACGAATCGTTCGTTTAATAAAAGTTCTACAAAATTATTTTCTTTGAAATCGCGCTTAACTCTCAAGGGTCAATATCGGCCATTGCCCATAATGATGACAAAGGTTTGGCTAGCACATGGAATAGGCCTCTAAATTACCTAGTTAAAAAATTCTAATCCATACGAATCGTTCGTTTAACAAAAGTTCTACAAAATTATGTTTTTAAAATCGCGCTCAACACTCAAGGGCCAATATCGGTTTTTGAGATTTGCGCCATTGCCAACAATGATAACAAATATTTGGTTATTACAAGGAATACGCCTCTAAATAAGCTAGTTAAAAAATTATAATCAATACGAATCATTCGTTTAATAAAAGTTCTACAAAATAATTTTTTTGAAATCGTACTCAACACTCAAGGGCCAATATCGGGCATCGCCAACAATGATGACAAAGGTTTGGCTAGCGCATGGAATAGGCCTCTAAATTACCTAGGTAAAAAATTCTAATCCATACAAATCGTTCCATTGAGATTTGAGCCATTGCCAACAATGATAACAAATATTTGGTTATTACAACGAATACGCCTCTAAATTAGCTAGTTAAAAAATTCTAATCAATACGAATCGTTCGTTTAATAAAAGTTCTACAAAATATTTTTTTTTGAAATCGCGCTCAACACTCAAGGGCCAATATCGGCTATTGCCAACAATGATGACAAAGGTTTGGCCAGCACACGAAACAGGCCTCTAAATTACCTAATCCATACGAATCGTTCGTTTAATAAAATTTCTACAAAATCATTTTCTTTGAAATCGCGCTCAACTCTCAAGGGCCAATATCGGCCATTGCCAACAATGATGACAAAGGTTTGTCTAGCACATGGAATAGGCCTCTAAATTACCTAGTTAAAAAATCCTAATCCATACGAATCGTTTGTTTAATAAAAGTTCTATTAAATTATTTTTTTAAAATCGCGCTCAACACTCAAGGGTCAATATCGGGCATCGCCAACAATGATGACAAAGATTTGGCCAGCACACGAAACAGGCCTCTAAATTACCTAATCCATACGAATCGTTCGTTTAATAAAAGTTCTACAAAATTATTTTCTTTGAAATCACACTTCAACTTTAAAACGCCATATACCGTTTTTTATGAACAATTAAAAATAATCAATTAAAATTACTTTAATATCGAACGAACAAGATTTTATAATATTTTTGATTTGCTTTAATTTAATTATAGCTTGATTTTATAAAATAATTTTCTAAATAATACTCAATTGTTTGAAATAACACTCAATTTTCCTATAAGAATTGGTTTTAGCAGTGTAATACTAATACATTGATAAGTCTCTGGAATGTCTGTAAAACTTCACACTCGTGCTGTAATTTTGTTGTCGATTTAAGTGATGTAATTGAATATTTTGGTATATCCAGAAATCGGAGATTGTTTAATGATGCGATTAATACAATTTCCTGTTTATAAGTTTATTGATCGGGATAGTCCAGATAAGTTTAATTCCATTTTTAAGACAATAATTATTTTATAAAATCTATCTTAAATCCTAAATAGAATAGAAAGTGATCTTGTGATGGTTTTCTTTGAACAGGCCATTGCTAATATTTTTGGTCATTTTAAAAACAAGTTATTGGGGCTTTCGTACTAAAAATTATTGGTGAATTCAAAACGTTGTTGAAAGTAGAACATACAACCCATCGTTTTACTACTTTACATCGGCAACCGCAATAACCAACAATTTAGTGAATAGTCAGATAAGCTAGGCCATGTTTATCGTACCGGTTCTAGTCACCGGTCAAACCATCACCGAAGTCAAACAATATTGGGCATAGTTAGTACTTAGATGGGTGACTGCCTCGGAATACTATGTGTTGTTGGTATTTCTTCCATATACATACACACACATATATATATATATATATATATATATATATATATATATATATATATATATATATATATATATATATATATATATATATATATACAGCAAATTAAGCTTATATATGTATATATATATATATATATATATATATATATATATATATATATATATATATATATATATATATATATATATATATATATATAAATATCAATAATCCAGGCTATTTAAACTAAAAATTAGGATTAAATCAAAAGACTTTGTTGTACGTTACGTTAAATATATGTATATAGAACCCAATGCTTTCCGAAACGGTGGTAACTTCCAAGACTAGCGGTCTGATGATTCAGAGTTTTAGTATGAAGGCATACTTCTTTTTAAATAGGGTTGTTGGTAATATCCTAGTTCCAACATATATCATCATTAGGCCGATGGGCATTAATCTTTACACTGACTAAAACATATTAAGGCTGTTTTCTAAACGAATACTTATTTATGTAACCTAACTTACTTTGTGGAACCTAAATAACAATAAACCTTCTTGAATATCGCACCTCTACATTTCTTCAGAGTTGCTACAATTGTCATTAGCATTTAGTATTGCTAATTTACTCGTGTTATAAACGCATCAATTCAACAAATCAAATTTGTGTTCAAGATAATCAAGAAATTTATTTTCACAAAATTTTCGGCCTGTTCTTCAGATAAAAAGTATGATAATTGTAATGAACATTAAGAGTCTGGACCGTTTTAAAATTTTTATCGATATTCAACCTGGCAAAATATATTTTAAATTTGATGAAACCCTCCATAAACATTTTCCAAAAGTTATTAACAGAAAAATTATAAATTCACACAGATCGAGAGACCCTTCATCAGCATATTATTGATCATCGAAAATTGTACAAATTTTCTCATATAATAATTCAATTAACCCGTTCCCTTAAAAAAATGATTTACTTTCACACAGTAAGACATAAACCGTCTCATAATATAATCCTTAAGTCCCAAAAAACGAAATAAATAAATTTTAATATTTAAAAACCATGATTAATTCTTGCAAATTTTATGCACAAGGACGAGACGAAAACACCTTTTCACATTTCTCTCTGTGCAGCAACGTTAATTTAAAATAATTTGTATTTTAAAATGCAAACAAACTCAAATTAATCTCCTTGTATAATAAAATTGACGCAGGTAAGAAATTATAAATGCTTAAGGGTGAAATTGATTTTTGTTGATATATCCTTAAAGGAGTTTATTATATAATTACACGACCTTATTTATGTTATATAATACGGAAAAGGTGAAAGGTATCGTATATTATTTAACCAAAATAGGGCTATATATTGTTATAAAATAATCTCGAAAGGTTTTTAGTTTTTTTTGTTGCTAAAGAAGCGACAAAGAGTTCATGTTTTGCATTTTTGCATAAATTTTCACAAGCTAGATTTTAGGTTAATAAACAGATTTACAATTTGTAAAGATCATGGGAAAATATTGGTTCTAAAACCGTTACCGATGTATTTATATCCATATATTTTATTTTGGTATCGAATTATATAGATGGGCGAAAAATTCTTCCGATCCAAAGTTAAAATACTTGAAATTCCAATCAAACACTTTTGCGATATAGATTTTGAATTCGGAAAATTGTTTGGTGTATGTTTGAGTCTGTGTGTCTGTATTTTTTATTTCCACCCCTTGAACAATAAAGGCGCAAAAAATAACTGAGGTTAGAATTTTATTTTTTCTTCTTACTTTTGTGTTAAGAATTTTATTGATTTTTTATTGTAAATTTAAATTCTTCAAGTAAAATAAATAAGACGATGAATTTATTCAAATGAATGATTTGGGTGTGTGTATAAGTATAGTGGAGGAGTAGGAATTAAACTACTTTACTGTGAATATTTTAATTTTCTCGCACTGATATACACCGTACTATGATGTGTCCTTCATTCAACCCTTATAATAACATCAAGGCTTATACAGCAACAACATCCAACTATGGTACATATTAACATACATACATACCAAAAAAAGGATATAAAAATGACAATATTATGTATAAAGGAAAATTGTAATAAAATTTTATTTTATTTTCTAACCTTCTTATCTTTGCTACACCTGTACCATAATTTTACATTTTTTTGTTGTTGTATGTATATGTGTGGCAAAAAGCTCATTTCAAAGCTCATATTTACTTTAAACACTCTATAATATACGACATATATTCTCCACAATCACGATATATACAGGCACCGTGGTATAATTTTATTCGGGTGACATACCTTTCTTATCCTTTTATTATATTTCGTACCCCGCACAAAATTTTTTCTTTTTTTTTTTGATACACAAAAATCTCATCCTGTTTTTCCATTTTCCGTTATTTTTCCAAAAAAAAAAAATATAAAAATAAACGAAAGAAAATGTTAAGAAAACTATAATAATAATAAAATCTCATTTCATGTTTTCTAGATAGCACATACACACAAACACATACACATACACACACACAGTATAACAATAATACCGCACAGCAACAACAATAACACATAGAAGAAAGGTATATACATATACACAATGTATAAAAGGATATAAAAATGTTTAAGGAAATAATTTTTGAAAAGATAACCTCTTTTTGTTGTTCGAGCGCCTAGGGGGAGAAAGATTGGCGGAAGTGAAAGGTGTATACATTATTATCACAGGACTGAGTTTATTCTGTTTCCCCAAAAACAATTTATAAGAACTTTACTTCCGTTTGATATCACTCTCCAATCATTTTTTTTAGGTAAATTTAAAGTTATCAAGAAAGTTCGAATCTTCCTCAAATTTCCAAAATGGTAGCAAGAATTTCAGAACGATATTTCTATTAAATGGAATATGCAGCCGATCTTAGCCAAAACATCAAACACGTTGTTATGTAATATTGTGACTAACTATTTTTATCAGTATGGGCTTTTTAGACGGAAGTATCATTTTAAGAGAATGAGGTAATAAGAATATCTAAACAAAAGTAAAAATCGGATTTATCTTCAATTAACAAGTTTTTAACCGTTTAGTGAAAAGTAATTCCAGATGAAACATTCCCCATGATGAATTGTAGGTTCAGGGCATGTTAACGATAAGGCCACTCAAGTTGAAAATAGAACTTATTCTGAACTTTCCGTGGTTCGTAAAATAATTATAATACAGTAGTGCCTCCAATCCTCCTTCAACTTCGGCAATTGAATTAAGTTGGAGAGTTTTATACCGGGTGATTTTTTTTTAACCTGATATAATCAAATATCTCGGAAAATAAGCACTCTACGAAAAAAATGGTTAAGATCAAAATTTAATTATTCCGTGGGGGAAATACATTAGTGTTAAAATTAGTACCACCTCCTTCTTGTAGGTGGGGCGGCGGGTAACTTTGAAACTAAAATAGGAACTCCTATTTTTTATTGCAGATCATTTTTTTTCGTAGAGTGCTTATTTTCCGAGATATTTGAGTGTACTGGATTTGAGTGACAGTCATACTTTTTAGGGGTGCGGGTGGAGGGGAAGTACTGGGGATTTAAGTTTTTTAGTTGTATCGATTTTCTGGATCACTGTCGATAGGTTGTTGAAGATTTTTAATTTTCTTTCAAAGGAAACCTGGTGAAAGTCGGGGTGAGATGAGCGATGATTGCAACAGATCGAATCAATTTAATTTCAACTTACTTCGGTCTAAAAAGATCAAAGTATTGAAATCCTATCAAAAATGATCAAAAATTTGGTTGGTCCAAAACCACTTTTCTCGCCGTTTTGAAAGTCCCTGAGTCTAAACAAGCAAAAAAAAATGTCCGTCTGTATTTCTGTATGTCTGGATGTCTGTGTGTCTCTACCCATGGTGGTCCTTCGAGCCGGATGCGTATCGGTACTAGCATCCATTAAAAGCATTTGGTAAGAACGGTGAGCCAAATTATTAAAAGTTTTTGTTTTAATCTCGCTATTTAATTGAAAGATTACTGAATAACATCATAACTATACTATAGTACAGTGCGAATAGCGGTTTTATCTAGTGAAGATATTGGTGAATTGGTATGAAAATCTAATCGAAAAATAAATCTGCGAATTAATCAAGATGGATGCGCAATTGAAAGCAATGTTGAAGACACGTGCAACACTTAAGGGTCAGATGACGAAAATGGTGAAATGGTTGCATACACTCACCGATTTAGAACATATAGACGTGTAACTATTAAAGTCGATTGAATCGGTCAAAAGATTTATTAAACCCGTTTGAAAGAATTGAAAGTAGCATCTTTGAAAATCGATCCAGAGCAGGAATCCGGAATAATTGATTTTAGTGAACAGTATTTTGTGGTGTTATTCGAGAACATAACGATTCGCATGGAATGGAGCTGAGTAGACTGATTAATGCGACTATGAACAATTCCATGACTACTCACACTGTTGTTAAGTTACCTAAAATACACATAGAACCTTTCACTGGAAATTATACAGAATGGCAGTCGTTCTACGACTTGTATCTAAAAACCATTCATGATAACACAGCGTTGGGAGCGGTCCAAAAAATCCAGTACCTCAAGGGCCTTCTAAAAGGGGAGGCAGCAAGCTTAGTGAAATATTTCAACATAACAGAGACGAATTATTTTGAGGCGTTCAAGAAATTAATAGAAAGATATAATCGTAAGTTTATTGACCAACCTGTGGTGCATAATCCTTCGTTTACATCCATAAGAAGATTATTGGATACCTCCGACGAAGTAATTCGAGGTCGTGCTGCATTAGGCCTAGATGGGACATCGAGAGATCCGTGACTGCTGTATATTTTAGTAGAAAAGTTAGATTTGGAAACTCGAAGTCTTTGGGCTCAAGAATCAAACGATGATACGCCGATGTTAAAAACATTTTTTAATTTTTTTCTAAATAGAGCAGACGCCTTGGAATCTGTTAATAACGTTAGTACCAAGAGAAAGACAAATACAAGACGTCAGAGATTATCAAGGAGTTATGTCAGCACTAATGAAGGGACAGTTCCAGTGTGCTCAATCTGTAAAGCAACCCATTTCATTGTTGAGTGCAGTAAATTTAAGGCAATGAAGGCTGGCAAGCGCAGACAATGCTTCAAGGCAGATGTAGATGTTTTAATTGTCTCAACCAAAATCATGGAGTATACAGGTGTTTAGCGAAACCAAAATGCACACAGTGTATTAAGAAACATCACGCGTTATTACATCCTGATAATATAAATGTCGAGTACTGCTGGATTCCGGATCAGTTTCATCGTTTGTAACTGTAAGATTATGTAATAAATCAGGTATTAAGCGATAGTCATGCCGTACGCTAATTTCTGCAATTGGAAATTCACACCAGGAGAATGCAAAAGGATCAGTGACATTGATTATTAAGTCTAAATATAATCATATGTTGATGAATGTGGACGCATTGGTACTTCCCACTTATCACCGTATTTTTAGCCGATCCTAATTTCAACGTTCTTAGTAAAGTGGATCTATTATTGGGCGTAGAACATGTATTCAATCTTCTTCACGGGGGCAGACTTCAACAAAAGGGCCAAACAATAGCCATTGAAAGTGATCTCGGATGGATTTTAGGTGGTGCCATTAAGACAAATATACGAGAAACGGTACAAAGTTATAATAGTGTTACCAAACCAAAGGTATTTAACACACTACTATTTAACACCACACTACGTAAGTTTTAGGAAGTTGAAGAACTACCAACAAAACGGATATTTCAAACCATAACAACCCGGAACAATGATGGGAGATTTTGTGGTCAAATTACCTTTCAACAAACAACAGGAGCAGTTAGGCCAATCATTCTGGATGGCCAAAACAATACTAATGTCGTTAGAAAGAAGACTAATGTCAATAGAGTTTATGAGCGAATATCGGGAGTTATGTCATCGTGACTAAAGTTAACGGTGATCAAAACACCTAATTTATTCCGCATCATGGCGTATTAAAACCGGAGAGCACTAGGACCAAATTACGGGTAGTATTTGACGCGTCATCAAAAACCTCTTCTGGTTTAGCACTGCCGAGGGCCGAGGGTTCAACCGACAATGCAAGCAATGCTGCTGAAATTCCGAGAATTCCGGGTTGCGATAGTAAGTGAAATAGAGAAAATGTATCGACAAATTTTGTTAAATGAAGACGATCGTAAATATGAAATCATAGCATGGAGATACAAGGAGAAAGATGATTTAGAGTATTACCGACTAAATACAGTGGCATATCACAACAAAGACAATTATCCACTGGCTTCTCCAGGCTTAATTAGAACATACCTACATATGTTGATGACGTAATGGCAGGAGCAGATACCGTAGCGGATGCAATATATTTTAAAAATCAAATGATGTCAATGTTGGCTAGTTGCGGAATGAACCTTCGAAAGTGAATATCGAATTCCAGAGACTTTATGGAAACTATTCCAGTAGAAGATTGCGGACTAACTTTTAGAATGCCTGAAGATGAAGAGGTTACGGTAAAAGTATTGGGTCCAAGGGGTACCACATATACAATTGCACGGTTTTAGTGATGCTTGTTCAAGATGTTATGCAGCTGTTATATGTATATGACCGTTATAGAAAGCAGAATGGAGACTACGAATGCATGTTGGTTACAGCCAAATCTAGAGTATCGCCAATTAAAGTAGTGGCGATTGCAAGGCTGGAGTTATGTGGAGCGGATTTGCTGACGAAGTTGCTTGTCTCAACAGCTGAAGTGTTTCGGGTGAATAAAAGTGACACAACTGCGTCTACCGACTCCGCCATCGTTTTAGACGTTTGTCGGCAAGAGGACATCTCAAATTCTAGAGGACATTGGGTGAAATCAGTATGGTTTCATGTCCCAGGATCCTTAAATCCAGCTGATCCAGCTTCCAGGGAGATTTTCCGCAAGAATTGCTAGGTTTAGATATCTGGTGGAAGGGGCCTACATTTTTAATAAAATCAGTGAAGGGATGGCCAGTCCAAAGAAAACATATAGAACAGCAGGAGAAGAGACGAGAACTACAATATATGATGAATTATTGGCCAAATATTCAGGCTGAAATAATGGCAATTCAAAGTGGCAGAGAATTAAAAGAGGGGTTAAAATATTTGTGTCCATTTATAGACAATGAAGGACTATTAAGAGTTGGTGGACGTCTTCAGAAATCAGATTTATCGGAAGGCGTGTAACATCCACTTATAATATCAAATAAATCTCGATGTGCAGAATTAATCGTCTTACATTATCACAGTCATTATCATCATTCAGGAATACAGTTGACGTTAAGTTTGATCAGGGAGCGATAGCCTATGAGGTGAAAAAGCAATGTGTGAAGTGCTTCAAGGTCAATCCCCGATCTCAAAGTCTACAAATGGGTGAACTACCTAGAGACATAGTGCAACTAGTGAGGCCGTTTTTAAAGGTAAGGGTAGACTACGCGGGTTCGAACCCTGCATATTTGAAGCGAAGTCGAGGGCATAAACCCATTAAGGTTTATTTATGCTGTACACATCGAGGTAGTCCATGACATGACCACAGGTTCATTTGTAGCAGCAGTTAAGCGGTTTGTGTCGAGGAGGGGGCTATGCAGCGATATTTTATAGGTACAAATAATCAGTGGGCCGAACTATACAAATTTATCGAAACCAATAACACTTTTAAAGGCGAGAATTACGTGGCATTTCAACCCACCAAATGCTCCACATTTTGGAGGATTATGGGAGGCGGCTGTGAAATCATTTAAAACGCAGTTGAAACGAGTAATTGGGCAGACCATTCTTTTGTTAGAGGGACTACAAGCATTGTTGGTAGAGATAGAAGCAATCCTGAATTCATGGCCATTGACGATAATATCAAGCGATGATTTAAGCATGCTTACACCTGCACACTTTATTATTGGCGCAGTTGAGCAATCTATGAAATAAAGTGAGTGTTTGTATAAATGTACAGCATTTGTGTGTGCTATTTAAACAAATCCTTGACCGATTTGAACCAAACCTTACACAAATATTGTTCAAGACTTAAGAAAGGTCACTGTTAATATTTCAAACCTCAAATTGAACCTTTTACATTTCAAATTAAACCTTTAGCAAACTAAATAAATGGCAAATTGAGATGGAACTTATCTATTTCTTAACTGATTTTAGTGAAATTTGTCTTCCGCCAGATTCTGGAATATGGCCAAGTATTATGGAACTTGCCTATTTCTCAACCAATTAATATGAAATTTGACTAGTGCGTTCGAAATGGGATTCTAAGATGATTTTTGGATGAAGTTCTGGAATATGGAAAAGTATGAGGGAACTTGTCTATTTATCAACGGATTATGCAGGGAAAAAATAGGGATAGAAACGACAACAACCGTGGACGTCATTACAAAGTTGGAGCTGCGGGGAAAGAGAGGAACGGAGAATGAACGAGGAAAATATAATTAGGGTTAAGTTAAGCAGCAAGTTTGGGGTTAAGTTGGTGATTGTGTTGCGTGTTGAGTTGAAACTTGATTTGGGGTTGAATTGGTAACTAAGTTGAGCGTAGGGTTAGGAGTTGATTTTGTGATTTCTTTGGATATTACGCTGGGATTGAATTGTAGGTTGAGTTGGATATTGAAGTTAGATTATAAAGGGATTAAGGGGTTCAGTTGGAGATTGAGTTTAGATTTAGTAAGGGATTAAGGGATTCAGTTAGGGATTGATTGATTCAGGAGTAAGTTTGAGTTGAATTGATATAATTTCACGAACTCACGTAATACAGACCGAATTTCTGATCGGCGCAGGGCAACGGATACCCCGTTCCGGCGACTTTAAGAGGTGAGCAAGCGGAATCCCAGTCGTCGATATTAAATGACCGCAATTCTTCAGAGGTAATGAACTCTGTAAACCTATTTGGAGGAAGTTCCATAATGTCAAGATCACTACCATCCTCAACTAGAAGTGTTGAGATTCAAAATGGAGAACTGCGTGGATAACTGTGGAAGATTGAAAAAATTATTTCGGAGTTAATTAACGAAGTAAAAACTGTTAAGCTAGAAAATATAAAAAAATTGAAAATTCTTTGCAAGCTAAGAAACCAGAGGAAAACTGCGCTACAGAGTTCCATACTGACGAAGACGAATTATGAGAAGGATGGATCCTAAAAAATGGCAGGAAGAAAAGACCTACAAAAAGAGGCAGAACCTCCTCCAGAAATTGTAGCTTCAAACCAAACTTTATAATCAGGAGTATTAAATCAAAATCAGCAAAATATACCCGATCAGAAAAACCAACCTACAAAAATTAAGGAAAAGGCACCACCACCAATCAACATTATTGACGTAACTGAATATGGTACAATCCAATCATTAATGAAATCGATGGCTACAAAAAAATACACAGTTGTAGTACTGAAAAATAAGATATAGAAAACCAATACAATAGATACTGAAACTTATAGAGCCTTGGCGGCAAAGCTGATAGAAAAAGGCAAGGAATGGTGTACATCCAACAAAGGCCTTCACCCAACCTGTACAAAGTAGGATATGATCGAAGTCCTTAAACACCAGCGCTTAAAAATAGTGCATGCAATAAATGTCCTTAGAAAAGAAAAAACCGTAACTGATCAATGGACCACAATTAATAATAGCGGGCTTCCATTGTTTATGCTTACTTTTAATAGCAATGAGAAAGTGGAAAGAATTTTCATTATTAAGGCAGTCCTTAACATTAGAGTTAGAATAGAAGCGTTAAGAAATTCACTGGCTTGATGCCTCAGTGTAAAAATTGAAAAGAAAATAATCACAAGCAGAAATATTATAATAGAGAACCTAGATGACTGAAATGTTCGGGAAAACATCTCGCCCAAGGTTATACCTTAACAAAATTTACGCCTTCAAAATGCGTAAATTGTAACGGAGAACAACCCGCTAACTATAGGCGATTGGAAGTAGCCAGAGAACCGCAAAACCGGAGAAACAAAAAACGGTAGGGCCCGCTAAACCGTGGGGTGCCCAGTACTAAGACAGTGCCCAAAAACCCACAACAGCGGGAAACTGTAAGTAATAAAAAGACGGCCAAGGCCTAATTCTTCAAAAAATTCTAAAGAATAAAGAAGCCTTAAACTTAAGACTAATAAATCAAGAAAGAAGCCAGGACACATTCAGATTCACCAATTGGAATGCAAATGGGCTGTTGCAACAAATTCTAGAGTTAGAAATTTTTCTAAATTTAGAAAAGACAGATATATACCTAATTTCAAAATCTCATCTCACAAAAGATTCCTCAGTTAGAATTCGACGACACCAGTTCTACCTACCACGCCATCCACTCAGCAGGAAAGCGAGGGAAGGCTTAAGTTTAGCGTGTTTATGAAAGTCGACCTTTCTCGTAAGCTCGAGCCCGTGAGCTTTTTGGTGAGGCAAGCTCGGGTAGAGAAAGTATTAAATGTTTTATTTTTCTTCTGGATCATACCAATATCGACCATCGAAAGTTACCTGGCATCAACAGTGATTTTTAATGAAAACTTTCAAACATAAATACAACACATACACGACATCTCTTTCTAGGGTTACGGACCACTAGTCGGGTTAATTATTCTTTTACATATTTTTTAACAATGTACAGAGTAAATTCAAATATTTTACAAAAAAGTTGGGTAAAATATGAAAAAACCGTTGTTATTAAATTTTTTGATGTTTCACTGATTTTTGTTAAAATTTTCGCGTTTCCATTATATGTATTAAATGTATGTACAGGTCATAAACGGATTAAAAGCAATAAAAATATTTAACGTTTTTTCTTTGCACCTAATAGCCAGTGATTTAAACCCTTCAAATCATAATTTGTGCCCATCAAACCATTTTTACTTCTAGAGAATTGGTACGCCAATTGAGGTAAATTTGTACTAAAATTCAAATTTACTGTGCTAAATGATTTGCCCGGCTATTGGTGACTTGACCAATCGAACTGATGTTCATATTTAAGCTTTTTTCATAAAGTGGAAAGTCCCAATGAATTTTAGTGCAAATCGGCCAATCGAAATTGACCACTTCCTTGGGGCAGACAATTTATATTGGAAATATCACAAAAAGTATAAAGTTTAGAGAAAAAGCATTTCCAAAAAAAAAAAAATAAATAAATAAAAAATAAAATATACGAAATAGAAAAATAAGAAAAAAAATTTTGCATAATAAAGTTCTCAATATTCCCTGTTCGTACAAGAAAGTCTTATGTTGGTCACACCTTCTTTTTTTTAATCGAATGATTTCAGAAATACCGTGAATACATCAAAACTACTTAGCCAAACTCTACCTCGAGCTACCCGAGCTTTTGCTAAAATTAAAAATTTCTCTAAAAAGTATGCAAATAAAAATGAAACAACCATATAGTCATATAGTAAAATAATTTAATAATTCATTGGTTTAAGAAAAAACTTTTCAAAAAACAGATAATGTCAAAAGAGAAAATGCCAAAGAGAAAATGCGTTCACTTTCGGTTGAGGTTGGTGTTATTGTCTTTACATTCTTCAAATCATAAGAAATAACTCCTGACATTATATATGCGTAGTTCATCCCACTTTTTAGGTGCCGTTGTCTCATGTGTATCAATCACTGTAAACAATTCAACAACAGACTCAGGATCTCTCTTTATCAATTTTGATATTTTTTGCTTTGATTCCATTTTTAAAAAAAAGGGGGGTTTTGCAGAAACTTCATTACAGAAATTATAAGCATGTTCCATTGGCGTTAGCAAACTACTCACAAGTACTTGTATCTACTCGCAACTACTCAAGTCCAAGCGATGGTGTAGTTGTTAGAAGTAGTTACGCATCTAATTAACGAAAGAGGGATTTTAGTTTAGAGAATTCTAATAGATGGCTCTATACCAATTTTGGTTGTGTGAAACGTCATTTTTTAACCCTAATCCAACCAAGGTGTGCCTTTTTGGCTCGTTTGATAAATGTATCGATTTTTAAAATAATGTTAATTTAGTTATAAACTTGTATGTATTTTATTTTGAAACATTTCCATAGAACGTACTTCACATCTTATAATTCTGTGAAACAAATTTGGTAAATTATTTGATTAGAATTTGAATTTACTGATATAACAAAAATATGTTGGTTCGATTAGGGTCAAAATCAAAAATGTTTGTTTATTTTTGTGCGCAATTGTTAAATCGTAAAAATATTTAATTATTTTGTTATTAAATGTTTTAATACTTATTATTATTAATAGAACAACGGATTTAACGTATTTTTTATTAAAATCTAGCTGTTTTTTTTTAAATTGAGGTTATGTTTTACTACTGTCACAAAAATTTGCGTTCCATTGAACATCTACTCACAAGTACTTGGCAGTAGCAAATTGTTTCCAATGGAACACAGTGTATGTCATTATTTCGACGCTGACTGATATGGTGTTTAAGAGCGGTTAACATTTCCTTAGCAATATGAGGGTTTTCTTTCCCGAGAGTTTTAAATAAAAACATTAAAACACTTTCGCTTGCTGCTCGATGATTCTCAAATCGTCTCCAATGAATAAATTCTAGAGACTTAAATCAACAAGTGCTTTTTGAACGCTACTATTAACTACAAGAAACCCTTCAATCATGGTACATAGCGAACTTCATCTCGTTCGACAATCTAAAAGAAAATTTAATTCTTTGCCATATGATTAGTTTTAATGTAGTTTTGTACTATATTATTCTTCACAAGGGATCCCTTAAACAATTTGATAATTTTTCGAATTCGTGAATCGCTGAAGTTTTCTCGCAGTTGTGGCAGTTTACTATAACTAGCATTTTTTCGGTTTTCCTCATCATCGCTTGTAATTATATTTTCACATGAATATTCGCTCTCTGATTCCGAACTTAAATTACATTTGGTCCTAACAATTGGAGTGGTATAAAGTGTATCAGCAACCGCTAAATTAATAGCGTGGTTATAACACAGTTGTTGAGTTGTTGATGTTGGCAGCATGAGACCTAATTTTATTATTACTGCCGCTCTATCAGTAGTGCATCCAATTAAATCCGTAAACCTTTAATTAAAACTTTTAAGTTTATTGGTTAGAAGTTGTTGTTTCCGCGGCACAACTACCCAAGATTCTTGTTAATACTAAATTATAAACCCCGTTATTAGAATCATGAAAGTTAACATTCAAGTAGCGTCGATTGCGCTTACTGTTCCACTCGTCAAGAGTAAGGCTAAATTTCTTTCCGTCTTGGGTCTGCATTTTAACTTTAGATATCAACTGGTTTTTTTTTGCGACATCGAAATACTTGTGAACTAATTTCATTACTTCCGCTGAATATTTGGGTACATATATTTCGTCTGTTTAAAAAATCACGAATAAAACTGCTCTTTGTGTAAAACCATCCAACGCCGCGAGTTTTGCTACTATATATTCCAAAGATTGATTTGTTATTTGTTAATGTTTTTTCTGCTGCAAAGAAGTTCCGAGCAATTGCACTTGCTTTATGTTCAATTGGTGCGTACTCTCTAAATGCCGTATTAAACTAGAAGTTGTTGATCCTTTGCATGACAATTTTTTCTTACATATTTTACATGTAGCCGTTGTCTCTTTCGTACACCTTGAAAAATGTTTCCAAACTTCAGGTTCCATATTATTGTGGGATAATATATCTAAACATTTTATTTGCACAAGGATATTGTAAAAAAGAATTTAAAAATCTATCTTCTTCATTGTTTTGGTTTATGTCAAAATTTGTAACGGTACTACACATTTCACATCATCCCAAGTATAACAAAACTGAAAATTTCAACCGGTTATCAATTTTTGTCCGGTTTTCAGACGAAAAAATTGGAAAATGATGAAATTTGGTTTCCAACTTTCAACACATGTAGCGCTGAAGTACAAATGTATTTTTGTTTTCTGTAGATGCCATTACGATTGCGTTATACGTAAATAGTTCATGTGTTTGTTTATTAAAAAAATCGAAATCGACTGAAACTGATAGTGTGTAAAAGATAATAATTATGAAATAGGAATAAATTTATCAATAAAGTGTTACAAGTAGACGCCTGGCCACTACTTGGTTCGACAACGATACCAATTACATTTCCGATACCTCATATCATATAAATTTTTGTGGACGAAAACTTACGTGGCTACACCGTTTTTGTCATGATGAACTCAAAAGTCTCATACCTCAAGAAACCCTATATCATTACGATGCAAACTTTTAAAATGGCTGTCCTATTGTTGTTTGAGACATGTGATGTGATGACGTAAGGATATACAAGAAACGCCACAGTTAAATAATGAAATGTTACAAAAGCATATTCAAAGTTTAATTGAATCAAAATTGTTGCTGTGTGGGACAGAGGTTGGTTTTTTTGTTTTACTAGGTCTTGTACCTGTTATTATTTTCCATTTATATTTAATTGGATGTTTAAGTATTTTAATTAAAACACGTTCATTCAGTTTGGTTCATTTATCTGCATGCCGGAAGTACGTCAGCTAACAAAATATATATTTTTTAGTGTTACATCACGTATGCATTACAAATTCCAGTTACTAGTGACATCTAGATTTCATTATTATAAATATACTTATAACATAACATTTTATTCAAATTATATATACATATATAGAATATGTAACATGTCCTTTTTTTTTTTTATTTTTTTTGTTTTTTTTTTTTTTGATTTTTAATTTTTATTTTTATTTTTATGTTTCATATTTTGAGTTCAATTTAAATTTAAAAATATAACATTTTTAATTAATTCATAAATAATATAAATTATTAAAATAAATTTAAAATTAAAATAAATCTTTAATTTACATGAATATTTAGTTAATAATTAAAGATTCAGCTTACAAGGCTTTTTAATATTTCTTTTCGGTTTCATTCTTATATTATCATTTTTAATAGTACTTTTTCTTTTAGTTTCAAATTGTTCAAGATTCTCTGTAATTTTATCTGAACTGTTTCTTTCCATTCCCAATCGTTCTTTTATCAAAAATCTATTACGTCTGTAAATAACGTTATCTTCCGAAAGTATATCTTATAAGATCGAGGTAGATCTTTTAAAACTTCTACTATCTTTCCTTTCATCCATAACGATTTTGGATCTTAAAGTAAACTAATTGACCATTATCTAAGTTTGATAATGTATTTTTCACATTCTTATCATGATAGAATTTCATTTTATTTTGATTGTCTCCAATACATTGTTCGTATTTATCTATATCAATTAATTTAGGTTTCAGTTTATCAGAATGCATAGGCAATTTTGTTCTCAGTCTTCTAGACATCAACAGTTCAGCCGGTGAGTATAAATTGTTTTTGGGTGTTGTACGGAAATGTAACAGACTTATATAAGGATCACTTCCTTCTTCCTCGCTTTTATACAAAATATTTTTTATGGTTTTGACCCAATTTTCAACTAAACCGTTTGATTTAGGATGGTGTGGACTGGATGTTCTGTGGGTAATACCCCAATTTTGAAAAAACAACTGTAATTGTTCTGAATTAAATGGTGGTCCATTATCTGAAATTAGTTTTTTCGGAATACCATGACGAGCGAAAATTGATTTTAATTGAACAATAACTTGATTTGTTGAATACCCTGATGTTAATTGAGCTATTTCGACATATTTTGAAAAATAATCTATCAAGATTAAATACGTTCTCGACTTAAACGAAAAAAAATCAACTCCAACTTTCGAAAATGGTAAATTTGGTACGTCATGAGGTATTAGTGTTTGTTTTGTATTGTTGGCAGAATATTTCATGCAAACATCACATGTCTCAATCAAGTTCTTTATGTCATTAGACATGTTTGGCCAATATATTAATTCTCTAGCCAACCGAATACATTTTTCTACACCTAAATGACTTTCATGAATTTTTTCTAGCATTTCCCTACGAAGACTATTGGGTATAATAATATTTTGTCCTTTTAGAACTAAATTATCTAGTATGCTAATTTCGTCTCTAATATTAAAGTAAGGTTTTACACCTTCAGTGACTTGATTTTTTGTTTCCGGCCAACCTTCGTTGCAATATTTTATAAGTATTTGCAATATAATGTCCTTTGTTGTTGCGTCCTTTAATTGACTCATTTGATTTTCAGATAACGACAAGTCATTAACAACATTTATAGACATTCGCAAGTCATCATCCAAATCATTATTCTCAGAATTTTTAAGTGCTAGTCTTGATAGAGTGTCTGCTATGACTAATGATTTTCCAGGCTTATAAATTACATTTAAGTCGTACTTTTGTATTCTTAGCATCATACGCTGTAATCCTATCGGTACTTGATGCAATGATTTTTTAAAAAGAGTTACTAACGGTTGATGATCTGGGGTGCTATTCTTGAAACATTACGAAAACTTTCGTATTGCGAGTTAGTGTCAAAGTATTACGAAAACCCTAAAATCGTATTCTTGAAATCGAATTACGAAAATTTTCGCAACGGAACGTTACTAAAATTTTCGTAATGGTTTTTTCGTTTCCCATTGCATTTCGTAATGAAATCATTTGGATTTTTGTGTTAATTATATTGATAAGGATGTCATAAAACTCAATATTTTCTATTCTCAATATTTTATAAAAAAGTGAAAACAAAATCGTACCTTTTTTTTCTTTGTTTCACGTGTTCTTAAAAATATGTATTATTTATTTCGAGATAACGATGTACATAACTATGCATTCGGTTTTGTTTACTACCTAACTAGAACAAAACCATATTTTCTTCTAAATTTTTGTATTTACATGTCGTATACCTAAATCTTGGGATATTTTTTTAAATGCTTGACCACTTTCTAATTTTAAACAATACGTGTAAGGGTATGAGATTTTTTCGTAATTGACAATTGGCTATAGCGGACCAAAATGGAATATGTGATTCAATACAACAATAATATGTTATTTAAAGCTATATTGCCTATTTAACTTTTATATTTATTTGTTAAAATTGTAATGATTGGAAATTAATTAATGCAATGTGTAATTTAAAGTGTGATTTTTATCATTCATTAGTTCATTTGGAACAATTTTGTTTTATCATTTTAAATGCCCTGTCTTCAAACATTACGAAAATTTTCGTAATGCACAATATTTTCGTAATCGTAATGGTGAAATCATAAATTAGTATTCTTGAAGCCATTACGAAAATTACGAAGAGAGGAATAAAAAACTAAGAAGATTTCGAAAGAGATGATTAAAAATGTTAGTTTAGTTTAGTATAACTGAGAATATTAAGCGAAGCGGACGCTTTCTTTACTTAAAATTATAAATTGTTGTGAATTTTTGTCAATAATGGCTCATTTATTTAATATTAAATTAAATATATTAAAAATGATTGTGTATGCTACTTTTTCGTTTAAAGGGAAAATTACTTCGGTCTAAAAAGACCAATGTATTGAAATCTTGTCAAAAATGGCCAAAAATTTGTTTGATCCAAAATCATTTATCTCGACGTTTTGAAAATCCTTGAGTCCGAAAAAGAAAAAAAAAATGTCTGTCCGTCTTTCTGGACGTCTGGATGTCTGTACCCATGATATCTCGAGAATCGCTTATCCGATTTAGAATTTTTTTTTCCAAAAATCTGTTTTTATGGTACGGCGGTACATACGAGTATGATTGTATGATGGTACGATTGAACGATGATATAATGTTATGTCGTGTATGATGGCATGATGGTTTGATGGTATGGTAGTACGACAATATGATCCTATGCAATGCCACTACATAAAAAGCCATGAAAAAAAAAAACTTGTAGTGGTGTTAAGGCAATAAAGATTTTTATTTTCCAATGGAACGTAAACACAATCATATGGGATTTTGTGTTGCCTTTATTTTCAATTTAAATGAAAATTTTTATTGATAAATAGAAATAATTTTAAATTAAATACAATCTGTTTCGTCGGCAAGTGACCCCTTGTGTGTTGGTGATAGCTTTTCACATTTTTCATCATATCTCCCAAGTTATGGGCTTGATTTTAATTCTGTTTGCGGTTTTTTAAAGCTTTTGAGTCACTTTATTGGTTAATTTGCACACTAAGCCAGGTTTTTGTAAAGAATGTAACAAATTATGGGAAAATCACATTTTTTTACTTAAACGATTTTTTTATTTAAAAAAACCTCTACTTTTTAAAAAAAATGAACTGTAAGTCGAAAAAATGTCCCATGGCATGGTTATTTTATTTATAATTATTAAAACATTGTTACTACCTAACTCATAAAATATTCGAACACCAATTTGTCGAAAAAATGGCGTTTGTAGCCGTTTAGGTATAGTGATGTTATCTAACCAAATCTTTCAAATGATCGAAAACTCAAATTGGTAAGTAATATTAAATAGTTCAGTTGTTTGCTAACCAATCGTGTAACACTTTCACACATGTACTCTCGTGTTCTGTGTTTTAACAATTTTAAGTTTGTGTGAAAATTAAAAGGACAGTTTGTGTTAAGTAAACGCTTAATCATTACAATGACACATTTGCGTGATCCACCACCTTCTCATGTAGCCAATATGCATTTTGTAAACCTGTTCTCTAATGGAAATGCACGCGTTGCTGTCGAAAAATACAGGCGTCGATATCCAACAGGCCAGTACTTGGGTATAGGACATTCATTGCAATACATCGACGTTTTCGCAAACAAGGATTATTCCAACAACAACACGAGTCCAGCGTGAATATTAACGTACACGTTGGAAGAGGATTTATTACGATTAATACGCGCTGAACCTACGACAAGTATAAGCCGCCTGTCTATTAGATTAGGCATATCGAGGTCAAGAAGGCCTTAATCCTTATCACTTCCGTCGTGCTCAACATCTAGGAAATGTGGACCATCGTGCCAGATCAGTTTTTTGTAACTGGATAATTTCACAGCAAAGAAGTGATGTCAATTTTACAAGGAGAATATTGTAGACAGATTAAGCTACTTTCACCAGGGCGGGGTATAACAAATTATAGAAACCTCCATGTTTGCGCTGTCGAAAACCCAAACGTCGTAAGGGAGACAGCTTTCCAGAGCCAATTTGCTATAAATGTATGGGCGGGAATGATCCACGATTAACTTATCGGACCTTACGTGGTAATAAACAGGCTTGATCAACATGTATTATTAGAATTTTCAGGAATCACGTTGTCATGGAAAAAGTGCCATTGTTGAGGAGAAGGCGAATGCAGCTGCAATTAGATGGAGCTCCAGCACATTTTGCAAAGAAAATACGTGATAATTTGAATGAAAATAATCCACGGTGGATCGGTAGAGGAGGTCCTGTAGCCTGGCCGCCAAGGTCCCCTGATCTTACGCCCCTAGATTTTTATTTCTGACAGCAAGAATTTTCGCTGCTGCAGCAGAAACAAGAGGCAACCCTTAACAATTGCGTTAGACAACAACTAGTGTGATCAGGAGAGCCCTTGTTTGTTTACAAGAGAGTGGAGAGCATTTCGAACATGTCATTTAATTAAAAATGTTTAATAATTTGTAATAAAAATTGTTTTTATTGATTATTAATAAAATAGTATTATTTTATTTCTTTGACTTTAATTTAAATAACTTTTTTGTTTAATTTCCCTACTTTCTCTAGGTGACTTTTGCGCGGTATTTTTAAGAGTTAGCTAGTAAGAAAGTTTTGTCAATTTGTAGATATTATGCTGTAGATTAATAATAATAATTAAAATAATTAACTTAATGGGACATTTTCACGGTTTACAGTTCAGTTTTTTAAAAAGTAGAGTTTTTCTTTACTAAAAAAATGTTATTTCCCCGAAATTTTTTACATTCTTTAAAAAACCTAGCTAAGTGCGCAAACTATCAAATAAAGTGACTCATAAACTTCATCTTTTCAAAAACCGCAAACAGAATTATAATCGAGCTCACAACTTAAAAATGAGACACCCACCTTAAATGATTTTTGGCGATAATTTTACTTAAATATTCAGAATTTTCCGGCCGGTCACTTGACGACCAAACACATTGTATATCTTGCAGCTTGTACAAAATTTTAATTGAAATTAATAAAATTTTAATTAACAATTTTGCATTTTAGTAAATTGATTTTTAGAGAAATTTAGGGAAATCGTTAGGCTTCGTGTTTTTTTTTTAAATTTCTTTTCGTAGATTACTAGATTAGTTTTATTATAAATCATGGCTGTTTATGTAGTAGCATTGGTAAAGTAATAAAACTAATCTAGTAATCTACGAAATGAAATTTAAAACAAAAGCACGGAGGCTAACGATGTTTGAGAATAAAAATCAATTTACTAAAACGCAAAATTGTGAATTAAAATTTTATTAATTTTAATTAAAATTGTGGACAAGCTGCAATTCGATATATTTAATTTAAAATTATTTATATTTATCAATAAAAATGTTCATTTAAATTGAAAATAAAGACAACACAAAATAATTCCAATATGATTTTGTTTATGTTTCATAGGAAAATAAAAATCTTTATTCGCCTGGGGATTTGACTGTTTAGACTGATGTCACGGCTGTTTATGTAGTGGCATTGTCCTTTGATTCTATGGCGATATGATTTTAGATCGTACTGTCGTACGATACTATTATGGTATGATGGTATGATTGTATGACTTTACGTACCATTAGTATTAGCCGCCTGTGACGGTATATCAATCCAATTCCAATTACAACACGCGACATGTAAAAATACATCCCAAATTGTCAATTAGTATTGTAGCTATTACCCTTATTTTTAAGAAAATAATAAACATACCACAAACAAATAGGTACCCTTTTTTTGTGGTAATAAAATAATAAATATTTAGCGAAATGTAAATACATATTATTTTTAACCATCAACAGAAATTATTGAGTTTTATGAATGGCTTTGTATGAATATAATTAAAACAAAAATCTAAATGATTTCATTACGAAATGCAATAAGAAACAAAAAAACCATCCGAAAATTTTAGTAACGTTCCGTTGCGAAAATTTTCGTAATCCGGATTTCAAGAATACCATTTTAAGAACTTACATTTTCATCTTCTCTCTCGAAATTTTATTATTTCTTTTTGCCTCTCTTCGTTATATTCGTAATGGTTTCAAGAATACTAAATTATGATTTCACCATTACTATTACGAAAATAGCATTACGAAAATTTTCGGTTACGAAAATTTTCGTAATGTTTCAAGAATAGCACCTCTGTTTCTACTTGAACTATTTGACCATACAGGTATTGGTGAAATTTCTCGCATCCGAAAACTATGGCCAATAACTCTTTTTCAATTTGAGCATATCGTTGTTGTGTTTCCGTTAGCGACTTGGAGTAGAAAGCAAGAGGTTTATTTTCTTGCAAAATAACCGCGCCTAAAGCAAATTGTGAAGCATCGACCGAAAGAACGATAGGTTTAGTCGGATTATAATAAGATAATGTCGGTACACTAGCTATATCTCGTTTAAGATTATCAAACGACTGTTGATAATTTTCATCCCAGATGAACTCTGTGTTTTTAGTTAGTAACTGATGTAAATCCTTCGTTTTGTCTGATAAATTATTGATGAACGTTCCTAAATAATTAACCATGCCTAAAAATGTTTGTAAATCTTTTTTGTTGTTGGGACTTGGAATTTTAACAATTGCTTAAATTTTCGAGGGATCTGCTGACATACCTTGATCATTAAATATATGTCCTATATACGAAATTTCTGACTGCCCGAATTTGCATTTCATTTTGTTAAATTTTAAACCAACTGATTTAGCTTTTTCAAATACTCTTACTAGGTTATTATAATGTTCTGTATGGTTCTTCCCAAAAACCAGAATATCATCTATATATATGACAGTACCTGGAAGATCCCCAAATATTTCACACATTATTCTGTGGAAAATTTCCGGTGCTGAACTAATGCCATATGGAAGTTTTAAAAACCTGTATCTCCCAAATGGTGTGTTGAAAGTACACAAATGTGAACTTTCATCATCCAATGGAACCATCCAAAATCCTGAAAAGGCATCTAGTGACGTAAATATTTTTGCACCGTTCAATTGACTACGAATTGTTTCAACATCAGGTATTGGATAATGCGAACGAAGTATCGCTTTATTTAAATTTCTGGGATCTAAACAAATTCTTATTTTGTTATTTGGTTTACAAACTAACACAATCGAATTTACCCATTTAGTTGGTTCTGAAACCTTTGTTATTACGTTGTTTTGACACATTGAGTCCAATTCGTACTTAAGAGATTCTTGTAGGTTGAAAGGAATTCGACGTGGTGGCTCTATTACCGGTGGAACAGATGGATCGACCACTATTTTTGCTTCAACAGGCAAAGTTCCAAGACCCTCAAACAAATATTTATTGCTAGCCACAAATTCTTCTATATTCAAACCCAAACCAACTGATTCGATATCTCGATTTGTTTTTGTCTCTTCTGTTTCATTAATGAACAATGATTTGGCAATCAAACCCAACTCAACGCTTGCTTTTAGACCCAAAATAGTTTGACATTCAGAATTGACGATTATAAATTTTATCAGATTAGAACGATTATGAACGATACAATTCAAATGACATTCCCCTAATACATTTACATTCTCATTTGTAAGAGTCGAAAGTTTAATAACTGACTTTTTAATAATATTGTGCGACAAATTTATTTTACTTAACATATTCACTGATAATATATTAACCTGAGCACCCGTATCTATTTGTCCATTTAGTTCGACATTATTTATGACTATACTAACAAACCACCCATTTCCATCTGTGTTCATTGTCCTATTAACAATTCCCACGAACATTTCACTAATTTCACTATCAGCATCGTAATTTGAATTTTCATCCGTTTCGACATATTTAATTTTCTTTCTATTTTTAAAACAACATTTAACAAAATGTCCAACCTTTTTACAGTATGAACATGTGACATTTCGAGCAGGACACACATAGTTATGAACTTGACCACATCTTGTACAAGTAGTTTTACTATTGTGATTAAAATTTGACGGTTTCAAATTCAAATTACGACCCTGAAAATTAGTTGATTTATTATTAAAATTCTTATTTCTATTACCAGACTGTACAAAATGTCCTTTCCTTATGCTTAGGACGTGTTGCTCTTCCTCCTGTCTATCTTTTACTGCGTTGTCAACTTCGCTATTCGCCGTATTTACTATCCTTGCCACTTTTAGTAAATCCTTTATGGTTGTATTTTCCCGCCTTAACAGTTCCTTTTTAACTTCGTTATTTTTCTCATTAAGCCCCGCAATGAACAAATCTTTCACAAATTCATCCTCTTTTTCGCCTAGGTCACAGTCTCTCGCCAAATTTTTTATTGCTGTGAGATATTCCTCTACACCCTCATCATTTTTTTGTTTCCTTCGGAAAAATTCTTGCCTTTTAAGGGTTATGTTTTTTTCAGGCTGGAAATGTTTCTGAAATTCTTCGATTAGTTCCTGATGAGTAACTTTTTTTTCATTTATGTTGAAGGCATTAAATGTTTCGATATACTTGTCGCCGATGAATTGCAATAAAAGTGCGTTTTTTCGTTTATCAGCGAACGCTTGATAACCATTTCCTTTTATAAAAAAGTTGAATTTTTGAAGCCATATGCTCCATTCCTTAGGGCATTTTAATGGTGCTAGATTATCAATATGCGACATATTTATTTATTTTGACAAATTTTTTTTTTTTTTTTTTTTTTTTTAGTTATTTATCAAATTTTCTTTAATTTTTTGACAAATGACAAATTAATTTAACTTTTTGACAAAGAAATTTTAATTCACTTTAACTTCTGACACCATGTTATTATTTTCCATTTATATTTAATCGGATGTTTAAGTATTTTAATTAAAACACGTTCATTCAGTTTGGTTCATTTATTCAACATGCCGGAAGTACGTCAGCTAACAAAATATATATTTTTTAGTGTTACATCACGTATGCATTACAAATTCCAGTTACTAGTGACATCTAGATTTCATTATTATAAATATACTTATAACATAACATTTTATTCAAATTATATATATATAGAATATGTAACAGTACCTTGAATACAATATAATATTGTAACGCTTTTTTTCTTTACAGAAATTAGAAGATTCAACCGAAATTATTGACTATTCAAACAAAAGGACTAAGTTTAAAATTACTGCAGCTCTCCAACGTGAAACACCTCAGGAAGTTGAACATGCGATGCACGCAGTAAATGAAGATAGAAAAATGTATTTACCCAGGTGGAGTTAAAATTTATATATTATAATAAATGTAATATTGTAATTTATACATGTAATAAAAATAAAAAGTATTCTTAAAAAAAATGTAAAAAAAAATATATATTTATAATTAAAGCTAGATTTAAATTCAAAATTGAAATTTTGGCGCCAAAAATTTATAATCCCCGCCCACAAATTTGTCGTACCATAACCTAACTTTTTTTGTCATCATTTTTCGAGTTTTTTGGCCAACTTTCATAGGAAATCTTATAATAAGTCGGACATAATTTCGGAAAAGAATCGGAGATGAAATCAGCGAAATGTCAGAAAAATACAAAAACTTTCGGATATAAAAATACTTGGGATACACATACTGTAGTACTAGAATTCGAGGCTCGAGCTGTTTAAGAAAAAAACCCAAGGTAAATTTGAAGCTAAAACTACGAACCAGCTCGAGCTGTGTGAGCTTATGTGAGATTAAATTATCAAAACGCAATGAGCAAGAGCGCTGTCTAATCTGAATAAAGAAAACTATGTTACGTTATTTAAATCTCTCGGTTTTAATTTCAAAATCGGAAACAATTTTAATGCTAAAAATACATATTGGGGGATCAAGACTAATAACCTACATGATGGTCGGTCGGGCTTTAACCTGCGAGTTCCTCTCTGGAGGTAAACCAACATATTTGCCAGCGGATACAAATACCAGATTTGATAGATTTCTATGTAGCGTACGTACTACTAAAAACAGTGAAGGGATTTTGTTTGACCACACGCCTGTCTTTATGACACTGAGTGATACCATTATCAAAAAAAGAAAATTTGCCTAGGTTAACAAATAATAAAACAAACTGGGATTTCTTTTGGAACCTAGTCGAAGACAATACTGAATTACAAGTATCAAATTAAACTCCGGCCCAACTTGATGTTCAATTTGAGCTGCTGAAAAACAGTATACTACAAGTAGCGTTACAGAATACTACTCCTACTCGTCACCCAAATGGAAAACCACATCAATTATCCAGAAGAAGTGGGAGATTCAGTTAGAGAAAAACAGAAAGCGCAAAAGTTCTGGCAGAGGAACCGAGCACCACAAAGCAAAACACGCAACAAATTGAAAATGCTGATCAAAGTAATCAAGAACAAATCTAATTATTCCCTTTAGAATACAACTGAAGGTCTTAAAAGGCTTAAAGTAAAAATAGCTCCTGTCAAGAATGACGATGGAACTTGGGCTAAAAGTGCCAAAGAAAAGGCTGCATTATTTGCAGCCCACCTTGAAGACACATTTTAACGTCTTTCAAGGCAAATAGCTGAAGAAAATATAATTCCAATAAATAAAGTGGATAACTAAACCATAAGACCTTTAACACTACAAGGTCTGAAATAAGAAATTAACAACAACTTAAGCTCAAAAAAAAAATCTGCTTATGATCTAAACACTGGATTTATATTTAAGGCACTACCACAGAAAGTATTACGAAAATGACTGTAAGTAGTCGGCGCAGCGTTCAAACTAAAATACATACATTCCATAATAGTGGAAGGTGGCAGAGGTGATAATAATTCTAAAACCTAACAAGCCGCCAAACAAGAAACATCGTACATGCCTATATCCTTACTTCAAACAATTTCAACATTATTGGAAAAGCTGCTACTCAAACAATTAAAATCAGTAATAATTCTTCCTCACCAACTTAGATTTATAGAGGGACAATCTACCATAGATCAAGTGCATAGAATCATAGATTTAATTGAAGGTGATCTAGAAAAAAAAAAAACTCATGTGTCTTCTTGGACGTATCTCAAGCCTTCGACAAAGTATGGCACCTAGCCCTCGTATATGAACTAGACAGAGATCTGCCGAAGCAGTTTTACCAGATTTTAAAGTTATATCTAGCTGATCGACACCGGGAGAAGGAGGTTCCTCCGGATAACCTTAAGGAGCTGATCCGTAAAGCGGAACAATCAAAGGTAGGTGTGGTACTGGGAGTTGATGCTAATGCGCATCACACTATCTGGGGAAGCACAGACATTAATGAAAGAGGTGGGTCGTTTTTTGATTATTTGATGAGTACTAACCTTTCAGTGTGTAATATTGGGCGGGAACCCACATTTATTACTAGTAACAGGCAGGAGGTTCTAGACGTGACCTTGCCTCAAATAATATTCTTCATATGGTTAAAAATTGGAGGGTGGATAAGGAACACTCCTTTTCTGATCATCGATATTTAACCTATAGCCTTGATATTCACCCTGCTACCCGGGAAGCCTTCAGGAACCCTAGAAGGACCAACTGGAGCAAATATGGGGAATTATTGGAGGAAATGTTACCGACGAGGGATATGGAGCCCCCGACGACCGTTGGGGAGCTGGAGGACATGGTGGCTAGCGTTACTAGCGCATGCAACCGATCCTTTCGGGCTGCCAGCCCACTGGCTAAGCCTAGGGGTAGGCAAAAACCGGTATGGTGGTCCAGGGAACTGGGAACCTATCATAAGGATGTGATTGTAGCATAGCCTTTAATAGAGCCAAAAATACAAGGGAGGCTCAGGATTGGGACTCCTATAAGGAAAAACTCGAAATTTCGAAAGACACAAAGGAGGTCTTGGAGAATCTTCTGTGATAATATGGAAGAGGAATCCGAAACCTCCCGCCTTAGGAAGATTCTTTCCAAAAGTACATCTAGTCCTAGTTTTTTGATAAAATCGGACGGATCTTGGACATCTTCTGGTGGAGAATCTCTGGAGCTTTGAAGACCTGTTGGTGCGTAGCAATCATCAGGAATCACTGTCAGTAACCACAGAGGATATCGTAACCAGAAAACGGATCCTATGGGCACTGAGGGGTTTTAAACCATTTAAATCGGCTGGTCCGGATCAAATTATACCAGCGGAACTTCAAAACAACTCAGTAAATATTCTTCATTACCTGGAAGCTATATTCAAGGGGTGTTTGAAGCTGGGCTATATTCCTAGGTACTGGACGGAGGTCAATGTAGTGTTCATACCGAAAGCGGGGAAAAGCTCACATGTCTATCCGAAGGACCTAAGACCAATAACTCTATCATTCTTTCTTTTGAAAACCTTGGAAAGGCTGCTGGATGTATACATCAGAGATAAAATAGGTGCCAGGAAGTGGGCATCGTCTCAGCATGCGTACACAAAGGGTAGATCTGTGGACACTGCTCTGCACGCCTTGGTGTCTACGATTGAGAAATCGATTAATTCGAATGAATTCTGTTTGGTGGCCTTCCTGGATATGGAGCCTTTAATAATGTGAAAGCGGAGGCAATCAAGGAGGGATTGTCATTTTTGGAGGTGGACGTTCCTCTGATAGGGTTAATCAATTATATGCTGGGAAGCAGGATTGTTAGCTCGAAGTTGGGGGACTCCACCTTCAAGAGGCGAGTAACTAGGGGAACTCCGCAGGGGAAGGGGGTTCTGTCCCCTCTTCTCTGGAACATAGTGGTAAACGGGTTACTACTTGAATTGGAGAGAGAGGGTATTGAAGTTATCGCGTACGCAGATGACGTAGCTTTAGCTGTTACCGGGAAATTCCTGGGCACGATTGTAGACGTAATGCAGAATGCGCTTACCATCGTTACGAAATGGGCTGGCAAATGTGGACTTGGTATTAACCCGTCCAAAACAGAGCTGGTACTCTTTACTAAGAAATACAAAATCCCGGTAGTTGTCCCTCCTACCTTAAATGGCACGAGACTTGCTTTTACTGATAGAGCTAGATATCTGGGCATTATCTTAGACAGTAAGCTTAGTTGGAAGCCCAACATGTTGGAGAGAATAAACAAAGCTACTATAGCTTTGTACTCCTGTAGGAACGCCATTGGTTATAGATGGGGTCTGAAGCCGGAGCTGGTACACTGGCTCTACACCGCCGTAGTGAGACCTGTACTCATGTATAGGGTGGGTGTTTGGTGGCCAGCTCTGGACAAGGTAACTTACAAAAGTAAGATTGAGAGAGTGCAAAGAACGGCCTGTATGCTTGTTAGCGAGGCACTGAGGTCGACACCGACAAGTGCCTTAGAGGTTATGTTGCACTTTCTTCCGGTCGACATTTTTGGCAAACAGATGGCGGCAAATACGGCTGTACGACTTGCAGCCGTCTCTCAGTGGAGGTGTCTTAGTATAGGACACTCTACTATCGTCAGATCGTTGAAGGATGAGCTGTCGAATCTTGACTACATTAAACCTACTCTACGCTTCGAGAAGCGATTTCGGACCTCCTTCCCTTCAAGGGAATCCTGAAGGGATAGACCGTTATCGGAAACCGAAGCGTTGCAATTCTTCACAGGCTCCAAGCTAGATGGCAAAGTAGGAGCTGGAGTATTCTGTGACAAATTAAATGTAAATATTTCTATTAGTCTCCCTGATTACTGCAGCGTGTACCAAGCTGAAGTCGTAGCGATTGAGGAGGTCATGACGTGGTTGAAGCATAATGTGTTATCCTCAGACGATATCACAATCTATGTGGACAGTCAAGCGGCGATCCGGTCGTTAGAATCGGTGTATTTGGCGTCACGGGTGGCGTTGAGTTGTCACTCATCTCTAAATGAGATGGGTGAGCATTTCAACATCCAGGTAGTCTGGGTCCCAGGTCACTCGGGCGTCATGGGGAACTGCAGGCCAGATGAACTTGCTAGGCATGGTACAACTCTCCAGCTGCAACCGGAAAGGGCAAGTCTGGGGAGGCCTATCACAGCGCTGAGACAAGCACTTGGGAAGCAGGCGCTATCCTCAGCGGGGGAAAGGTGGTCAAACACCCTAACCTGTAGAGTTGCAAGACAAGTTTGGCCAAAGCTGGACTTGGGGCGCACTAGGGCATTAATATCCTTACGAAGACGTGAATTAAGAACGGTCGTAGGAATACTCACGGGACACTGCCTTTTTGGAGAACATGCAAGAAGGCTGGGTCTGGAGGCTAATGACTTCTGCAGAAGCTGCTTGGACGAAGAAGAGGAAGAGACGTTGGTCCACTTCCTTTGCTCGTGTCCAGCATTGGCTCTCAGAAGGCACAAACACTTAGGTAAGTTCAGGATGGACTGCCTCTCGGATCTCGAAAACATTAAAGTGCGGGACGTCTTACGCTACATAAGTAGCTCGAAATGGTTCCAATAGGGGTAAAAGGGGATACATCCTGTGGTATCACAATGGACCGTCACCGGTCTAAGTGTGCGTAAGCAGCCACTCCAACCTAACCTAACCTAACCTAGCTGATCGACACTTTCGTGTAAAACAAGAATCGGAATACTCCGAACTAAAGAAAATATCGGCTGGAGTTTCACAGGGAAGTATTCTAGGGCCAATACTCTATATACTTTATATTTATGACGTACCAACCACAAAAACTACAAGTATTGCAACATTTGCGGATGATACTGCAATCTTGCCAATTTGAGACATAGAGCAGTCAACCACTAAATTACAAAACGCCGCTAATTCATTGAGTAATTGGACGAAGAAATGGTGCCATCAACTCAACGAAACTAAATCTCTGCATATAAACCTCACCAACAAAATTGTTCATTGGTTACTTGTTCGACTGAATTCGCAACCAATGCTACATGGAAACGCGGCAAATTACTTAGGAATAACCCTTGATGCTAACCTCTTGTCCAGTCCAGCTCAAAAATATAGTCTTGCATAGTATGGTCAATGCACCATAGTACATAAGGAATGATAACCTTCATAAGGATCTAAAAATGTAATTCGTCAGTGTAGAAATTAAGAAATATACGAGGAAACACGTACAGCGCCTGTGCTAACATGAAAAATGCGGATTTGCGTCGTACGGGGATCAACCCAAAAACCCAGTAAGACTGCTTCGAGGAACGAAGCTTTTAGAACTAGGGCAGCTAAAGTAATAAAGTAACCAACTTGGAGCTAGCCAATGGGTTTTACTCCTCAAACAGTAAACAACATTTAATGTAGATAAATTACTAGATAAATTTGTATTCAGTTGTAATATTTTGTTAAATAAAATAAATATGACTAGATATAAAGTTATCAAACTAAAATTCGATTGAAAAAATTCTCCTTTGATCTTACTAAAAAAGTTGTACCAACATCAAAACCAACATGCACAAGAATAGGCAGAAGGATAAAAACACCAAAAAAGTTTCGAAATTACTAATAGGACAAACTACACATGAACACTTTCAACGTAAATTACCAGCGAATTCACTGAAAAGTATTGGATTCAACTAGATATTGAATTATTCGAACAGTTTTCAACAAAATAATGCCAAATCAATGTTTAACTGGTCTAATTTTCAATGTGCTATGATAGAATAGTGGCTACCGATCACCTGATTTCATTATTTGGGACAACCTCAAACAAAAAGATTGTACTATATCACGAATAAAAGATTCACGATGGTAAGTTGTACTGACTGATTACTCGACGTAATTATTTGTACTGGAGAAATTTTCAAAATCGGCCCCATTTCAGAAAAGTATAATGTGATCATTACCAGAAAGCAACTGATTAGAAGTTGGACGAAACCAGAGGGGATAGGCTTTTGCTCAGGGCTAAACCTCTAAGGAATATTCTAATATATGTATGACAACTCATCTCTCTCCAAAAGTGAAATCAAAATTTGATTAAATTTTAAAATTTCCAATTTGTTGAAGTTCTGTTCTTATTCGTAAAATATCAAATTTTTTTTAATCCGAAATTCGGTTTGTTTTCCTAAAATGTTACTGATCGAACTTCTATCAAACAAAGTTCTGGTGTTCTGGGACTACAAACATTTATGGTATGAAATGGATGAATTTGGTCATACAACCTAAAATTTATGGTATTAACTATGAATTCAGATTCATCAAATTCAAAAATGTTTTTGATAATATTGGCAAAATATGTAAAACGAGTTAGTATTTAAGTTGCTTGATGTTTAAAATTGTATTATTAAGAGATTAGCCCAATCGCCCAATGACATGTTAAGATAAATGCTCCCAGCCATTTTCTAAGTCGCTTAGGTTGGACGTATCACATTTCCAGTAAAACGGGAATACTATAAAGTTGAATGGAAACCATTACCATTAATAAACATCCACCACCCTTAATTATCCCTAAAATGTCCTATTGTATAGTGCATATCCATTAAAAATATGTAATTGAAAAAAAAAAAATCCATTTCACTTCATTTATGTATATAAAATATATTTATATCCCAAATAATGTCCTGTTTTTTCATTTATTTTCTTTTATATCCTTCCCGTCTAAATTCGCATTTCAATTTTGTAAATTTTTTATTTTCTATAGACGAGTGTATACGAGTATCGACAAACCCTCATCATATATCCACAATATACCGCACCAACATATATCTGTAATCAATATTCGCACAAAAATAGTGGTCGTAGCAGTTGAGGACGAATTACACGAATTGAATTCAAAAAAATAAAAATGATGGGAGGAGATATCCTTATTATTCCTCATTCCATATACATACCTACTATGTAGCTGCTATTGTGTGTAAAGTAAAATTCGCCCAAATACATCAAGCAACCAAAATGCTGAAACCAAAATAATAAAAATATTTTACATTTTACAAGCACACTCACACACTGTACACACTGTACAGTATTCAAAAAGGACTTCTGTATCAATAATACTAATAAAAATGGGGAAACGAACAAATAAAGTTAAGGGGGTGGGCGCGCAAAAAAAAGGTCGCTCAATTTTATGTGCGAGGGTGAAATTTTACATTTTATCTCTCGGTGTGTGTATATTATATAGTCGTGTATATAGACGTTTTTAGATGTGTGTGTATAAAAGGAATATAAATATAAAATCGGTCTCTCTCGCCAAGGATTTCGAGAAAGGATAAAATAGAAAGGATATCAAATACAAAATAAAATGAAAAGTACAATGGCCGATACACAACAACAATACAATGTTTATAGTGTAAAAAGAATTTTTGTATATAGGTAGAAAATACGAATATTGTACAGTACATAGTGTTTATGTATTTTGGAGGGTTAGAGGATCAAGCAGAAAAATTTTGAACTTGAATCGAATATGAGGGTGGATCTGATACTGGCTTTTAGTTTTCTTGTATTGCTGTTGTTGTTGTTATTGTTATTGTACAGATATTCATTTTCGGTAAAAATTTGAATTTTAAATTGATTAATTTGTAAAAATTACTTTATTTGCTGTTGTTGTTGTTATTATTGTTCTTTGTGTTAATTTTATGGGAAATTAAACTTTTTTCAATTTAAATATTTTACATTTTTACGAAATATTTTCTTGTAAAAAGTATAAAGATATTATACGTATGTACATAGGATATTTCGTTTCTATTGTAAATAAGAGTTTACAGCTTTAAACATTTTACTGGCTCTATAGAGAGATATAGTTAATTTATGGATTAGGCTGTAGAAGGCTTACATTTTTAACTAAATTAATAGTTTCGTTATAGTTCACCAACAAGTTTCGGTGAAACACTAGTTGTATACCAATATGAAAACTTGCCCTGTCCACTCCTCGAAAATCATCCTGCTTTGTGCCCCCATTTAAAGCCTATGAGCCTCAGAGCGCCAATGTCGTATCATTAATTTGTGTTTTGTCCTTTGAAAAATTTGTGCTCCTTTGAAAAAATTTCTGCAGCCCTGAAATAAATAAATCACCTAAAAATAAATCATCATCGGCTGCGGCATCGAATTATCATCTAAAAAATAAAAGCTAACATTAATGCTAATTATTTATTATTAAATTAAAATTATAGAATTAATTTACTCACCAACTAACATTATATTTTGTTATTAATTTTGAATTATGTCAAAAATATGACATTTACTTGTATTTCATGTTTACTTGTACCTTTATTATTAGCAGTGCTTATTTAGCAGTGCATTCCGGTAATAATATGTATTCCGGATTAGACGTTAGATGTCGCGTTTTTTCGCCGAGTCTACCTAGCACAAACAAATCATTCCACGTAAACCCAGAACCCCGTTGTCCGATATACGTTAACGAGAACCACAAGTTATTCACTTGTCGTAAATTCCGCAACCAGAATGTTACCGAACGACGAGAACTGATCAAAAGATTGAATCGTTGTTTTAATTGCTTAAGCGATGAACATATCGTAATCAACTGTAAAAATAGTAAAAGCTGTTTTAAGTGTAATAAGAGACATAATTCCTTATTACACATTACTCAAAACAATTCGCCCCAGAGTTCCGGAACTTCATGCATGGTTTTTCAACCTACCTTCCCCGAATCAATCACACAACATGGATCAGAGCGTCCGATGCTGAATATCTCTGTTGAACCGACTAATTCTCAATCCATGGTAGCCAATTATACTGAACCAAACCGACGTATGATAGCCATCCTTCCTACAGCCGAAATTGAGATTGAAGATGGGTTCGGGAATTCGACGAAACTTCGAGCATTACTTGACTCAGGGTCAACACATTCATTTGTCATAGAAACGTGCATCAACCCCGTGCATTGAAACGTTGAATAATTCAAGTGCTGGATTGTCAAAAGGGGTATAAAATGTTAAAATTCGTTCATGTGCAGATCATGACTACGTCATCAGTACAACAGCATATATCAGTCATACTTCAATTATCTTAAACCGTTAGCTGATCCCAACTTTAAAGCCCCGTCCCACATCGATATCTTACTTGGCTGCGAACACCTATTCCACGCATTAACTGATGGTAAAGTAGCACATATGGAGAATACCCTTGTCGCGCGAAACAGCAGATTTGGCTGGATTATTGAAGGAAGCTTTAAATTGGCTGATCCAACCACCCCTACCAATAATCACTTAAGTTCATTGCATGTTCAGTTAAAGGACGACTCGTTAGAATGGTCCAATATAGAGCACTTGCTCCAGAGGTTTTGGGAAACTGAGGAATTAACCACCAAGCCAACCATGGATGATGAGGAGATGAAGTCCGTGAACTTTTTCAATGAAAACGTAATATATACAGATAATCGTGTATCAATTCCGCTGCCATTCATCCAGCGTCCACCAAACCTTGGTGACAGCTTTCCACAAGCACTCCGAATGTTTTATTTGGTTGAGAAAAGATTAATTGCAGATCCTCTGCTCAGAGAAGCTTACATACATTTTATGAATGAATACCTAACTTTAGGACATATGGAAATTGTTCTTGACCGAGAAATCGTCAAAAATGCCAACCAATTATTTTATCTGCCACACCATCCAGTTTTCAAAACATCCAGTAGCACTACCAACGTCCGGGTTGTGTTCGATGCGTCCGCTAAGTCCACTTCCGGAGAATCATTGAATAACAATCTTGTAGTAGGCCGTACGGTTTAAGATAATCTAATTGATATCCTTGTCCGATTCCGCAAGCATAGATTTGTTCTATCGGCTGACATCGAAAAGATGTTCCGCCAAATCCTTATCCATCCAAATGATCGAGATTACCAGAGGATCATTTGACGTGAAAATTCAAACTCCAAAATCCAGCACTTCCACTAGTGCAGCACGGTACTAGTCCCGCCCCGTTCCTGGCTACTCAGTCACTCCATTATTTTGCAGATAGACTTGCGACCGAATTTCCAATTGGCTTCGAGATCCTAAAACGGGACTTTTATATGGATGACTTGATGTCAGGTGGAGAAACGTTGGAAGCAGCTTTACAACTGCAAAGGGAAATCATATGCTTGCTCAATCGAGGAGGTTTTAACCTACGTAAGTGGTCCGCAAACCACCCCGCCTTATTAGATAACATTCCAATTGAAAACAGAGAACTATCCTCTTGGGAATTAACCGATGAGTCCAAATCAATATCTGTCTTACGCATAAAATATGACCCGATTCAAGACAATTTTTTCTTTCGATTGTCCTTATCAATAACAACCAAATTCACAAAGCGATCATTTTTATCGGAGACCTCCCGAATTTTTGACCCTTTAGGCGTATTATCACCTGTAACTATCCGTTTAAAAATTATGTTCCAGTCGCTTTGGGTTAAGGGCGTTGGCTAGGATGATGAGCTCCCTCGAGATATTTCTGAGGAATGGTGTCTCATTCGTAATCAACTTAACGATTTAACCAATTTAAAGTTCCCACGATGGATATACGCAACTAAAAATCTAGAACTTCATGGATTCGCTGACGCATCTAAAGAGGCATATGCAGCGGTAATATTCGCACGTGTAGTGGAAGGTAGCGCCCGTCAAAGTAGCCTTGATCCCACGTTTAGAACTAAATGCCGTGACTCTTCTAGTTAGGCTTTTAGAATTAGTACAAAAATCGTTATGTTTGTTTAGTCACCCCAAAAATGTATTTGTATACCGATTCGACCATCACGCTAGATTGGTTATCTAAGCCACCCAATACATGGAAAACTTATATACCCAACCGTACGTCCAAGATTCTTACCTGTACAAATCGTAGCCAGTGGCGTCATGTGTCGCCACAGAAAAATCCAGCGGATTGCGCCACGAGGGGCATTTTACCGAAAGAATTTTGTCAACATAAGTTTTGGTTTAATGGTCCCGAATTCCTGCTTGACCCAACCTTTAACCCTCCTGGTGAAAATATAGGACTTCAATCATCTTCTGACGAGCCTGAAAGATTCAGTTACAAGCTTTTAACAACACAGATACGTGGATCCGTCGCTGAGGAGTTAATGGAGAAAGGGGCATCCTACCGGAAATTGACACAAATAATAGCATAACTGCTAAGATTCTCCAGAAACATGAAACTGGAACCTCATCGGCGCCTATTAAACTTACTGAGAGTTTCTGAGATACAGGAGGCGGAGTATGTAATATTCCGAGATATCCAGGAAAAGATATATATTAATGAGATTAAATCCTTTAAAAAATCAAAACCATTTCCATTAAATTCTAATTTAATTTCTTTTTTTCCATTTTTGGACGGCCATGGGCTATTGCGAGTTGGAGGAAGACTGGAGCACGCAAATTTAGCATATGATACCAAACATCTCGTAATATTGCCAGCAGGTCATCCAATAGTTGAGCAAATGGTGAAAGATCTGCACATTAAGCACCTGCATAGTGTACCGAAGCTACTTATGAGCATCATCGCCCAAAGATTTTTAATTCTCCGAGCCAGAAACCTAATAAAACGCGTAATTCATCAATGTATAATCTGTCGACGACATCGAGCTAAAGCTCAGCAGCAACTCATGAGTCAATTGCCACATTGCCGAGTAACCCCCACCGCTAGGGCTTTCTTACAAACTGGCATCGATCTGGCTGGTCCATTTACTCTTAAAACACATCGCTCCCGAGGAAGTAGAACCTACAAGGCCATAAGCCTAGATTTAGTCACAGATATGGGCACCGACAGTTTCCTAGCAGCCTTAAACGATTTTGCGCCGTTCCAGGAATCCCTACAGATATACATTGTGACAACGGCACAAACTTAGTAGGGGTTAAAAGGGAACTAGCTGGATTCTACGCGAAGTACCTAAACCAAGCAACAAAAGCAAATGTAATCAGTTGGTGTACAGACGAGAAAATACAATGACATTTTATCCCCCCTGCGGCTCCTACATTCGGTGGATTATGGGAAGCCACCGTAGAAGCAGCTAAATTCCATCTACGTCGTGTGATTGGAGAATCCGTACTCACCTACGAAGAGTTCATCACTCTCATTAAACAAATAGAGGCCCTACTTAATTCCCGGCCTCTACAGGACCTTCATGATGGCGATTACAATCCCCTGACACCCGGCCATTTTTTAATTGGCCAACCAATAACCCATATACCAGAGCTAGACCTTACAACAAAAGCTTAATCGGTTAAGCAGACGGCAATTGATACAGTCCCTGTTACAAGGATTTTGGAAACGATGGTCATTGGAATACCTAACGTCCTTGAATAAATTTTACAAATGGCACACACCGAATCATCAAATAAAAACATTAAATCTAGTGTTTCTGCGAGATCAATACCTACCCCCATCGAAATGACCACTAGCACGAACCTACGACGTACACCCTGGGCAATATAACCTGATTAGGGTTATTACAGTCAACCTTCCAAATGGCAAGCTCTTAAAGGACCGATAACAAAAATCAGTCTTCTTTCAAGTTTTGACTCTGATGCGGTATGTTCAGAATAACACTAACCCTGAAATAAATAAATCACCCAAAAATAAATCATCATCGGCTGCGGCATCAAATTATCATCTAAAAAATAAAAGCTAGCATTAATGCTAATTATTTATTATTAAATTAAAATTATAGAATTAATTTACTCACCAACAACATTGTAACCAACATTTTGTTAATAATTTTGAATTATGTCAAAAATATGACATTTACTTGTATTTCATGTTTACATGTACCTATATTATAATAAGGGTTACATGTACCTTTAATTTAGCAGTGCATTCCGGTAATAATATGTATTCCGGATTAGACGTTAGATGTCGCATTTGTATTATTATAGTGTTACGTTTTTGCCTTGTCAATTAATGTTAAATTCTTTCGGAAAAAAAAACACCCTGAGGGTAAAAAATTCTACTCGAAGGGTAACAATTTGACATTACAAATTCTTTCTGGGAAAATAAAGCACTTTATTTTTTGCTCGAGAGCATTTTGCTTTACTCTAGATTTTTTCATAGATTTGCTTTACTCTTTACAAATACATAGAAATGTGAAATGTCAAAGTGAATTGGAAACAAAAATAAAACTCCATTTTGATATTTCATTTGTTGTTTATTGAATATTAATGCGCTAAAATTAATTGATTCCATCTTTTTGTTATCAAAATAAAAAAAGTTTTACTGATCTGACTGACAGTAAAACATAACCTCACTTTATTTTGCTCTTTTTACACCAACACAACTACAAAAATATTTTCATATTCTTTAGGAGATAAAAAAGTTACTTTATTTCGAGTAACCCGAAAGAATTTGACATAAGATTCGTATCACTGGATTGTGAATAATACAAAATCAATTTAATTTATCACCAACGAATTTATTTATTTCACACAAGAATTATTATAACAGAGTTTATTAATAAAAATTCACAAAATCCCTTTATATAAATTATTCTCAAATTTTACTGTACACTTATAATTTTTATTTCCACAAAAACACTTTTTAATTCACATTTTACTTCCTTTTTAATCTTTACTCTATCGCTTATCAAATATTACTAATACTAATCCAAATCCATACGTTCCAAATACTAATAATCCAATTCGATCCCGCTCGCCCTTTTACATACACAAACCAAACTTCTCGAAAGTTCAAGACCTTTCCAGTACTAATAGTATAGAAACATTTAAAACTGTTTTATCATGGAAAATTCCATTAAGTACAGTAAAACATCCAGCTATCCATCCAATTTATTCTATTACACACTAGGTGTCACCGTCACAATAGTAAATTTTTCTTTTGACGCGTCATTTTTGTAATTGAGTAAAGTTAGTACGAAAGAATCCACCATTGAATAAACAACAATTTGTTAACCTTAAAATTAATTATAAGAAGTTTTAATTTCCATTGTTGTTTCCAATTTTCCAACCATTTTGAATTTAAATTCAAATTGGAAATTTTTTTCAACAAGAGTGAATAATGGGCCCGATTCTGCCTTCCAAAATTTTGTGTTATGCTATGTTATGTTTGTTTTTTCAATACAAATTCCTATAAGAAGCGGAGAAATAAAATAACATAACATGAATTTTATCGTTCCAGAATCGGACCCATTGTTTTGTTAATTGGATTCACTTCTTGTTTATTTTGTAGCGATTGTGCAAACTTATACCAGTTAATTGATCCAGTTGTTTTTTTGTACAGTTGCTTTGTTTCCCCTTTTGAGAAATGGTAAATTCTGATTTTATGCGATTTTACTTTATGCGGTTTTTTTTATACAACTTTTTATACGAATTTTTTTATACGATTTAGAAATTATGCGACTTTTTCCTTCTGTTTATTTGATACAGGCCGTTCGACACTTTAATGCTTTCGTCATGATTCTTTTCTCGTTTCCTTTTTCTTCACCTGCAATCTAATTCGTCAACAAATTTTTTTGATTGTTCTGATTCTTTTCAAGGACGATAGAATCAAATTGTGGAGCGGTTAATGTTTTATGGGAATCCCAGTTTTATATGATTTTTATTTTTTCTCATAAAATGTACGCGGCGGCTGTGCCCATTATTATTGTGTCTGCTGTGGTTTTAAGCCGATATCAGTGAAGTTTTTTTTAAACTGTTTCCAGATTGATTTTGGTCGCAAAATGAGGATTGAGGATTGAGAATTTTGTATACGTACACGGCGTATAATATACATTTTGCTATTATGTGCCGTCAAATATTTTTATTGTATTAGTGTGTTTTCTCATGATGGTAAGTATCAAAAATAAGCTAAGCGGGTGAAATCGGTTCAACTTTTTTGTTGCTTCCGCTCGCCTTGAGTTATTTTTCCCTACCTTTTAACATGAGGAATTCATGTTTTTCTATCTATTGTTGTTGTAAACGAGACATTCATTTTACTTCGTTACCAAAAATCCAAAACAATATACGCAATCAATTGCTCGTGGTGATCTTCAATATAAAAAACAAAAAGCAACATAAATAGCTAAATGGTTTTTAATTTTTACATTCTTCGTCGACCACATTCATAATATTTTTAACTTTTTTTTTTTTTTTTTTTTTGTGAGTTATGTCAGTGAGAATAAACATTTGAAAAATAAAAAAAAACAATTCAGTGTTATCTCATGCGTACGAAAGGAATGTTGTACATATTTTTATTTCCAGTAATTTTCTGTAAAATTTAAAACTAATAAAATGGTAAATTGAATTATGATTTAAAGATAAACAAAAATTAGCTAAAAATGGAAAACAAGTCAGAAAAATATTTATAAACTATAATTTTATTAATAATTTTAAATGATGAAAAGACACACGACGTACATCCGCCCTCTTCTGCGTTTGAATTAACACTAAGCCAAAATAACTAATTTACTTCTTATATTTTCCACATTATATTTTATATCCCTCTTTTTCGTATCATTTTATCTCTCTTATTTGCATCATGTTAAACAAAAAACAAAAAAAACCGCCCATCAATTTTTTAGTTTTTTGTTTAACATCGAATAAGAGGGATAATGTGAAAAATATAAGTAAATTAGTGATTTTGGGATGGGCAAGTAGGATGTACGTCGTATATCTTTCCATCATTTAAATTTATTAATAAAATTATAGTTTATAAATATTTTTTTGACTTAATTTCCATTTTTAGCTAATTTTGATTTATCTTTAAATCATTATTCAATTTACCATTTTATTAGTTTTAAATTTTACAGAAAATTACTGGAAATAAAAATATGTACAACATTCCTTTCGTACGCATGAGATAACACTGAATTGTTTTTTTTTATTTTTCAAATGTTTATTCTCTGTTTTTCTCTATTCTTTGGACACCAATACAATTTATCAATACTATTGCCTTCCGGTAATTCTCAACTCAATCCTCAAATTGCGACCAAAATCGCTCTGGTGTAATTTTAATGTGAGTTGTTTCGTTTTTATTAGAAAAAGGTAAAAAATTTAAAAAATTATTTTTTTATAAATTTTAATTGAATTAATTTTTTTTTTCAAATTTATATGAAAGTTTTGTCTAGGAATTTCTAAATTGATTTTATCCGATGGAAAAAAGAATCACAAACGAACGGGAATTTCTTTGGAAATTAAAATTGCAATTTTAGATCGTTTGGCGAAAGGAGAGAGATCTACGGATGTTGGCAAGCATTTTGGTTTCGGCGAATCTACTATTAGAGCCATGAAGTGTTAAAAGACAGTCTGTTATTTCGGGTACAGAATTAAGTTCCAAATTGTCATCATATTCAAGAAATGTTTTAGTAGAAAAAAAAGAATTCCTTTAGATGATCCGTTAATTAAAAATAAGGGTCATTAGATTTTCAACGCAGATGAGGCGGGGTTATTCTGGAAAAAATGCCCACCCGAACATACATTGCGAAAGCTGAGAAAAAACCAAGTCGTTTTAAAGCAGCCAAAGATAGAATAACCTTCCTCTGCTTAGTAATCGATCGCTAAGACCACTTGTCCTAAAGGGTAAAGATTTATAAAAAAATTACCAGTGCATTGGATGGCGAATAAAAAGGTTTGTGTGCTGCTGTTTCACCGGGGTGTGTGGTTTAATAATTGTTTCATCCCGGAAGTAGAAGTTTATTTGAAGCAAAAGTGAGTTGATTTTAAGGTTCTGTTGATTGTTGATAAAGTTCCGTCGCATCCGAACCTAGAACATCCAAATGTGAATAAGGTGTTCCTTCCACCTAATACAACAAGCCTTATTCAGCCATTAGATCAAGGCATAATTGCTTCTTTTAAAGAATATTATGTAAAACGAACCTTCCAATTTATGTTTTTTTCAAGCCAGTTACACTTACAGACATTTTGAAAAAGTTTTCGATTTTAGACTGTATCAATCATGCTTCTTCCGTTATCGGTGAAATAAGACCACAAACTTTAAATGCGTGTTGGAAAACACTATAGCCTCGATTCATTACAAACAGAAACGTTCTGTAGTTTCTGCTAAAATTTTTTCTTTAGCACATGAAATTGGTGGCGAAGGTTTTGATACATTTAACGAGAATGATGTCGATGAATTGCTTGTGGAGAAGGCCTTAAGTGATGATGATATTATCGAATTATTGGATCCGGTCCCAGATCCAGAAAATAGTAGTGATGTAGAAGACAGTGATCCTGCCCCGCTCACTACAAAAATAATTCGAGAACATCTTCAACTTTACAACTCATTAGAAAATCATTTTATTAGGGAAGGAACTTCTAAAACAATTTCAGAAATCGTCGCAAAGTTTAATAACAGATTTTATTGTCACAGAAGCAAGGCCACCAGCTGTTGAAAATAGCACTGGATGTAATGACGGAGAATTAATTTCGTTACGCGAATTGTTGACTATCTATAGCAGCGATGACAGCGATTTCGAACCAGTTCACAAACTATCGCGGCCATTGTCAACAAGTGAAGATAATGACTAGGTGTAATTATCGTTTAATTTCTATGAAAAGTGAAATAAAAAACTAATTTTGGACCATAATCCTCTCCAAGAAGGGTAACATCGTCCTTTTTATGCGATTTTTTGGTTATTTATATGGTTTTATACGGGTTTCGAAAATTATGGAACTTATCCCTATTTATTCAATGTAGGTAGTGTCTTTTTTTTATGTTTTTTTTCTGAGGAACGTATCTATCGCATAAAAACAGAATTGAGTGTGTACTTTGCTATTCTCTTCGAGTTTTGACGTCAAAATCTTGTGACTATGTAACTATTTCCAAATGGTTTCAAAAATTCGACATTGGATATTAAGTATTTGGAGAGCAAAGCTCTACTGACTAAATCTGCTCAAAGGTTTTCCACGGAATTTGGACAAAAGCCAAAAAGGCATACGTTCATTTTGCTCAATATTTCGTTCTTTGTCGAGTCCAGAATTTTAAAATCACCTGTTAAAGCAAAGAACAGCAAAGGTCAACCAACTACCAACAGTAACTGCCAATCGGTATATTGAAACTTGTTAAGCCTTTTAGGGTTCCAAAAATTGTTTTAGGAAGCCAAAAACCAATTAAATTTCGTCGATACTTTCTACACCATGATAAAAACCGGCCAGTACCTTATTTCCTTGGTCTAGAATTTTATGGTTTTTGGTTATTCACAAAAACAAAATGAACATTTAAAGGAATAATCTTGGGCTTAAATGAGGAGATTAAAAAAGAATTCAATGTCGAAATTGAAACTTTCCAAAAACACGATTATGAGGAGAGCTTTTAAAGGTGGGTACCATTTAAAAAATGTAGAGAGAGAAATAGCAAACGAAAAACGATTTTTTCATAACCAACTTAACCGCATTGATCCCAAGCAAATTTAAAATTGCCTACGGCAGCCCGAGCTTAAAAATCCATCCCAGGATTTTTATTTATTATGCCATGTAAAAATGGAAAAAAAAATCTTCTGGTCAAGTTTATGGTGGCCCTGGAAATTTGTTATATCAGTATTGGTCCTATTGGCTACCACTGGGCCACAATAAGGCAGATCAGATTTTTTTATTTTTTTTCGATTTTTAATAGCCAAAATTGGAAATGTGAAAATTAATGAAAATCCTTAGATGAGGTTTTACGCCCGGAACGTTGCAAGTAATTTAAAATATTTGTGAGATGAAAGTCTGGATTAACTTCAAGGCAACTTTTGTAAATTTTTGTAAAACCTCTTAACCCCGAACCAACCTTCAATTTCTACAAATGTTTTGTACCATGTTTATGTGATAATTTCGATAAAAATAAAAATAAAAGTAATGACAACGTTGATGCCGCTAATTGTAACAAAAAGCATGCTGATAACAGACGGAAAAACCAACACATCAATGATGTTATAATTGGTACAGCTACGGGGATACTACATTTTACATTTATTGGAGCCATCCCACCTCGAAAATAGATCTTCGTGTCTCGTTTACAACCAATCGTTACTGACAGTGAATTCAAAAATTTGATAAAATATAATCTGCGTGTTGTGGACGCCAACAGCATGCGTTGTGATTAAAATGCTGATTATGTCCCAAATAATGTTGGTGTTCCCCTTGAGTATTTTGAAGCTGTAATGAAGGCCGAGGCATGGCCTGAACATCTATTTATTAAGGAATATAGTATAATTTCAATCAGAAGGCAAATTTTCGCGCAGGGTTCGCATGTTGACTACTTTGTCCACAGACGAGATCGCTTGGAGTTAAATAGTTTTAAATCTATTGGTGGTTGGATACTCATTGCTGTCCACTCCTCTATCAGTAGTGATATATTTTGATTATAACCCAACTATAGAACTGTTATGTGTTAAGCTGAACATTTGTAAGAAATTATTATAGGTCATATTCCACCGAATTCGGGACTTGAGGTCTTTACTAGTTACACGCAGTGTTTGTTTAATATTTCAAAACATGCGGTTTTCTGGCAATAATTCTATAGATATAGCCAGCTTACCTGACTCGACAATATTGATAAGGGAACATTTGTGGATACAACATATGATAGCATAATTATTACCTCGGGTATACCTTTTATCGCTCTAAAGGATATTATTGAATTAGTTCGTCAGTTTAAAGATGGCTGTGGTCCAGATGGTGTTTCTCCAAGTTTCCTAAAAAAACTCAGTTATGAGTTAAGTTTCCCTTTGTCAATATTATTCAATGGATCACTTTCTTCGTTTATTTTTCCAACTGACCGGAAAAGCTCTCATATCGTTCCTATCTTCAAATTTGGTAGTAGGAACGATGTCCTTAATTATAGGGGCATTTCTATACTGTCAGTTATCCCTAAATTACTCTAATCAATTGTTTGTGACCACATGTATTTCGAACTGAAGTCATTTATAGTTAACGAACAACATGGATTTGTCTGTGGTAGCTCTACTGTGATGAACTTAATAGAATTTTCGAAACGTGCCTTGGATGTGATTGAGGTTAAGGCTCAACTTGACGTCATTTATACTGACTTTAGCAAAGCGTTTGACTCGATCAACTATGTAATACATGGATATTGCATTAGTGATGTTACCTTGTCACGAATAACTGAAGTAAGAGATCTTTGAGGTGGTTTGGCGTCTATTGGAAGGGGGATTAAAGTTGAGTAGATTAATCTACCAGCTCCGTAACTTTTCAGTAGGGTGCGCATCACGTGAGCTCTTCTGGTCATGTACTAGGCAGCTGTGTGATGGGTACAATTATGTAAGGGGTACCCTGTTCATAATTCGCAAGAGTATGTGCTGCCTCCTCGTGGCAACCACTGGTAACTAAGGCCATTTGGCACATTTTTGGCCATTTGGTACAAGCAAGAATACGGCGCTAAAGAAGAAAACCGGGACAAAAAACCATAATCTAAGGTGGAACAGCATATGCCGATGGATGAATGGCTAGGTTAATTAGTCTAAAATATGCGGGCTCTGGATACCAGGCACCCTCGAGTTTTATTTAGCCTACCTGTAGTAAATACGGCCGACCTACAGGCGATTTTCAATTCTCAGCAACTGGCTAGAGTAAAATTTAACGGAAGAAGGGGCAGGGGTAGGAATATACGAGAGTCGAACAGCCCCCTCGAAGTCCTTGGGCTCCAATGCTACCGTATTTCTATGCGGAACTACATGCTGTAGTAAACAATTAGGAGGGAGAGCAATGAGCCCAGATAGTATGTATCACGTACCGGCTGGCAGTATTATCAGGTACATTAAGAACCTGAATATTGACTGGACGGATAACTAAGCAGGGTCCAGCACAATAGATCTTTTAGGACGCAGTGCGAGATGGCTAATCGCCCACATGGCCCTCCAATAAGAATAATAAGACATCTTGGAGTCATGTTTACCCAAAACTTTTCATTGAATCTGCATATTGATTTGATAATAGCAAAACCAAGTTCTATGTTGGGATTTCTTAAACGAACCATGAAGGAGTTCCATAACTTAACGGTTTTTATCGTCATATATCAGTCTTTTGTGCGTTCGCAGCTTGAATATGTGTCATGTGTATGGTCTCCCTACTATGCTAGTCATATTAGTAGAATCGAAACGGTACAAAGAAATTTTTCATTTTTTATGCGTGGAAAACACACCAATTTGATCATCGTAAGGCATGGTGGAAGAACATTAGGGGATCAGCGTTCTTATGTCGATAGATGCAAAACTTTAAAACTTGAGCCACTTGAAATTCGCCGTCAGTATGCTGGTGCCATTTTTATTTCCGATCTTCTAAATGGAAATATAAAGAGCTCATTATTATTAATGAATCCTGGATTATGCTCCGGAAAGGAGTTTAAGATCTCGATCTCTTTTGAAAACTGAATTTCATTGGACTAATTATGGAGATAACGGGCCTTCGAATCTGATATCTATGTCATATAATGAATTGAGTAAGTTTTGTGATTTCAATATGAGTAAATGTGAGATCAGACGATCATTGAAATGGTTCCTAATTAATTTTCTATTAAAAAATAAAATAAAATAAATTCAATCATAATTTCAACCTCAAACCAATTTTTAACTTAACACTTAACTCAACATGAATTCAATTCTAACCCAACCCTCAACAACAACAACACGGACATCAATTCTGCTTCCAACTAGACCTCCACTTTAGCTCTTAACTCAATCCCAAAATCAGCAACTCTCAACTGAAAAATCAACATGTTCTGAAAGCTATATGCGTACATGCATTCAACTCAAATCAGCTAACTCTAATTGAATCCTCGATTCAAATTCAAAATAAATTCCTAATTGAATTGCCTATTCAACCCTAACCCAACACGCACTCGATTCTAACTCCACTCGCACATCACATCCAAATCCAACCCCCAAGTGATAATGAAAACCCTTTTACGTTTTGAAGGTCTGAAAAAATAAACAAACAGTCTATCCAGATGTTTGTACTCGCGCAGTCTTGAGAACGGTTTATCCAATTTGCAATTATTATTACTCGCTAATCTGTTTCTGTGATTATATTGAGTGTCGTTAGGAACAAAATTGTAGGGCATGCACTAGAATCCTACAATACACCAATAAATTGGGTCAAAATGTCCAAATGCCTCACTTTACACTATGCAGACAAGAGGGATCTGGGAACTATCGAGTACCAGATGACCACTTTGATGCAAGGAAATAATACAGTGCTGGAATTCTACCAATTGGTATATCAGCACCTATCATATGAACAAATTAGCTTTTATGGATATGAGCAATGATTAAATGAATAACATGACTCATGCGTATCGAGATAAAGCTTTAGATTCTTTTGTGAGGGGGCTTAAGGGTGATCTTCCCCGCATTATATCTTTGCTTAAAGCTACAAAATGTGGACATTATAACGCAGTATGAAAACAATAGTCATCACAGCTCGCAAGCGAGACAACTTCCTCCTCCTCCTCTCCCTCCTAGGAGAAACATTGCGGCAAATCCGAATTTCCGACAATCAGAAAATCCGTTCCTCGGACCTTTTCAACCTTTTCAAACGTTTTAACAACCCAATAGACCAATCGTTCATCAAAATACGGAATTCCAAAGCACATACCCAACAACGAACAGACCATTAACAAAACTGGAACCGATGGAAGTAGATCGTAGTGTACGTTCTAAGCAAATAAATTATGCTAACCGACCTCAAAATTACCACTTTTCACAAAAACGTACTTTCGCGAATCCTTCGCAGCAATCTCATCCACCGATTAAATTTGAAAGGGTTTTCCACACGGAACAAGATGCTAATGTAGCGGACGTAACGGAACAGGAAATAGGAACATATGACGAGAATGTAGAACAGGAAGAAGGTTATAATGAGCCATCTTTAAACGACTATCTAGAGACCATCGACAACCCAACTTGTGAACAAACCGAAGAATTGGATGATATCTATTTTTTAGATTAAATCGCTCTTCGCTTCCTTTTTACGAATTGGCACTTAGAAACGGAGAGTCATTAAAACTTCTTATAGAAACTGGTTCAAATAAGAACTATATTCAACCTAAAAATATTAGAAACCCTATACTAAATAGAAACTCTTTCATCACGAAGAACAAAAGACAACATTACGAAACATAAAAGGAAAATGTCCCAAGCTTTTTCCAGCTCCGGATAAAAAACTAACATATACGTCCACCGTCAAAGGAGAAATACGCAATACTACAGATACGCCAGTCTATTCAAAGGCCTACCCTTATTCTATTGCCTTGAAGAACGAGGTCGCGAAAGGCAAATTAAAGAACTGTTAAATGAAGGAATTATAAGACCTTCGCGATCTCCTTTCAAATTCTCCAGTATGGATCGTACTGAAGAAAGATGATGCTTCTGGTAAAACAAAATATCAGATAGTAATAGAGTATCGTAAATTAAACTCGATTATCAGGTACCCAATCCCAGAGATAAACGAGGTTCACTCAAACTTTTCACTACCATTGACCTTAAGAGTGGTTTTCATCAAATCCCACTTAGAAACTCTGACATAGAGAAAACAGCATTCTCTATCAGTAATGGGAAATTCGAATTTATTCGATTACTATTTAGTCTTAAAACGGCCCCATCCATATTTCAAAGAACTTTGGGTGATATATTAAGGGAGCATATAGCCCAACGGTGCTACGTCTATATTGACGACATAATTATGTTTGGTAAAGATCAAGAAGAACACTTTCGAAATTTAGAACTGGTATTTAGGACCTTAGAAGCAGCCAACATAAAAGTACAACTGGAAAAATGTGAGTTTCTTCAACAAGAGGTTGAATTTTTGGGATTTATTGTCGGGATAAATGGGATAAAACCCAACCCGGAGAAAATTGCGCTAAAATCATTTCTAGGTATGTCAGGGTATTATCGCCGTTTTATTAAAGACTATGCGAAACTGGCGAAACCCCTTACTTCCCTTTTAAGATGGGAAGATGAATGTGCGTCCAAAAATGTTTCAAATAATAAAGCGATTCATCTTAATAAAGACGCCCTAAGTGCTTTTGAGAAATTAAAAAACATGCTTGTTTCTATAGAAGCTTTGTTATAACATCCTTACTTCAGCAAGGATTTTGAGATTTGAGCTAACCACGGACGCTTCGAATTATGCGATTGGAGCCGTCCTAATGCAGGAAAATTCCGTCCTAATGCCGTTATCTTATGCTCTTAGCAGCAAAAATACGAACAGCAAGATGAAACGATCGAAGACTATTCTCGAGGAGTATAACTATGAAATAGCATTCAAACCAGGAAAGCCTAACGTGGAAGCCGAATCCCTTTTGAGGTTACCGAATTCCTCTCACAATTTAATACCATCTGTGGAAGATCCAATTAACGATTTTCGTAACCAATTGGTCCTAAGACTGAACGAATTTGAAAACAGCTCAAATTAAATTCAATCAAATTAAAACTGCTTTCTCACCTTAACACACTTATCACACGAGACACATCTTACTCAACCAAGTTTTACTGAACGTGAACTCATATATCTTCAAAATGTACTTGAATCCCAATATTGTCAATAGACTCTTCACCCCAGAATCACTTATGGGAGAAAAATCCAAGAAATCTTCCCAGATTTACACATGCTATGGTAGAAGATATAGAAAATCGCATGCGGATCATTCAGAAATATTATTTTCCGAAAATGGCCTCCAAGATATCGTTTCCAAGAGTCGTTTTAGAAACTCAAATCTGTCGAAAATGAATCTAAGTCGATAACATTAGAGGAACATGCCTGTGAGGAACATTTTGTCCGAAATGTTACGAGGAATGAAGAAGGCAAATTTACTGTACGTCTGCCATTCAAGGAGCACCAACATCAGTTTTGGGCAATTCATTTTCGATGGTATAAAGTCGATTTTATAAGTTAGAGGGAAAACTAGTACGTAATCCAAAGTTGAAACAACAATATTCTGACTTTATCAACGAATATAAACAATTGGGTCATATGACACCGATTTCTTCAGACAACGTGCCACCTCATAACGACAAAACTACGTGTCATCTTCGATGAATCTGCAAGGTCTACAAGTGGAAAGTCATTAAACGAGATTTTAATGGTAGGACCTGTAGTTCAAAATGATTTATTCACTATTTTACTTCGCTTCAGAACCCATCGATACGTTTTCAGTGCAGATATATCAAAGATACTGAACTTCAGTTTTTTCGACTTAACACGGTTACGTATAGCACAGCAACTGCATCATTTCTTGCTACTCGTTGCCTCAAAGAATTAGCAATAACTTCACAAGCTACGTATCCATTGGGCTCCGCTGTCGTGAAAGATGACATCTATGTAGACGACATTTTAACTGGAGCAAAATCTATTCACCACTTGATCTCTGTAAAATCGGAACAACCAAGTTACTGCGTTTAGCTGGTATGGAACTTCGAAAATGATACTCTAATTCCTCAGAAATAATTCAAGATGTGCCAGTTGAAGATCGCGAACAGCTACTACGATTAGATGAAGGTGATTTTGTAAAGAGATTGGGCGTTTATTGGCAACCTAACAGCGATATATTTCACATAAAAATAAACGTGTCTCAGCATTCAGCAGTAACGAAACGATCAATGATATCAGACACCGCTCGTGTGTTTAACCCTCTTGGGATATCAGCACCAGTCATCACTGTGGGAAAATTATTTATGCAAAATTTATAGAATTTAAAGGTAGGATGGGATGATCAGCTGCCACCAGGGCTCATTAATCAATGTATAAAATTTCGTAATGATTTACCAAATTTAATGTCGTTTCGTATTTCACGATACTTATTCAAGATCGATGCGCCATCAAATATTGAACTTCATGGTTTCTCTGATGCAAGCGAAAGGGCGAATGGGGCTGTCATATATACAAGATACTGCTTATCTGATGGAAATTTCTACTTTGCGCTACTTTGTGCCAAATCTCGTGTTGCCCCATTAAGCAAAATTACATTACCGCGGTTGGAACTATGTGCTGCCCAACTTCTTGCCCAATTGATGAAAAAACCACTACTTCACTGAATATGGTGCTAAATTGGATTCAAGCCCCATCATCTACGTGGAAGACAATCGTAGCCAATAGGGTGTACATACAAGAACTGACTAAAATTTCTTCATGAAGAAACGTCAATTCTAGAAATAATCCAGCAGACATCGTTTCGCGTGGCTTATATCCGTTACAAATGCTACAGTCAAAAATATGGCTCTATGATCCACTGTTTCTATCAAATTCAACCACTTGGTGGCCTGCAAACATCATCAGTGAATCATCAAGTGAATTTCTAGAAAGGATAAGGAATGTATGTATGGTACATCGTCGGTTGAAAGAGTTGATATCAAATCCATAAAATTTTACAAATTATTTGGTCGACTGTAAAGGGTTATGTCATTTGTGTGTCGGTTTAGTACTACCGAAAAGAAATCAGGGCTATTGGCAATAATCCGCATTGTACAAAATAAATGTTTTAATGATGAACTTAGGAAAGCGCAAAGGAAGGCCCATTTTGAAAAATCCCTTGAAATCATTGTCGGTGTTTTTGGACCAAGATGGAATTTTACGAGTGGGTGGCCGTTTGCAACAATCAACACTTCCATATACAATGAAGCATCCAATCCTTCTCCCAAAAAATCATTGTTTTACACTAACAGTTTTATTTTGTTATCACTCCAGATACCTCCATGCTGGCCCTCAAGCGGTTCTTGTTGCTACACGTGAACGATTTTGGCCAATCAACGAAAGACGTTTGACCAGTGAGGGATTTCGGAAATGTGTTGTATATGTAACGAAACCCCACAAGGTGACTCCGTTAACAGTTATGAGAATAGAGGTCTGGTGCGGTATAGTAGCTGGCTAGAACTCACGATGCGGCGTGGGATTTTCCAGATGTATTCTCATGCTTGAATAACCGCATGACGAATAACAATGAGAAGGAAAAAGGGAAATTTTTACCACGGCCTCAGCAGCTAAGAAAATAATAAACCAGGAGTGGTCGTTCCGGAGTGACAGTTTCAATTTCAGACGGTCCCCGCCGTAACTGCACAGGAGCCTTCCCTTATAGGTCCGCCTACCGGGATGCTTTCTCCCATATGTATGGAAGATCGCCCGCATGGCAATCCCTTGAACGGAGACCGCCGCCCCAGCACGACCAACTCATATGGCGTGCAGCCCTCCATCGTTGGAGGAACGAACGGCACGCCCGGAACAAATATGGAAAAGGCCGACCCTCAACATGTTCATGCCAATTATCATCACCATTCGATACAACTGGTATCAATTTTTGTGGTTCATTCCACATTCATTTCAAAGCGAGAGGAAGAGTTCCGCACCTAGAGTTAGTGGGTGATCGAACTACGGCGTCTTTTCTCGGTGCCTTGAAACGGTTCGTTGCGACCAAAGGTCTTTGTCAATTTATATGTTCAGACAATGCTACAAATTTTGTTGGGGCCAACTCTACCTTAAATTAACACTGTTTCAGTCTGAAGTTCATACGCAACGACTACAAGGATGGTGCTCAGAAAACATAGTTGCATGGCATTTTGCTTCTCCAGGCTCCCCACATTTTGGGGGTATTTATGAATCTGTGGTAACGCGCATTTGACCTACGAAGAGCTGTTAACTACCTTGAAACAAATCGTAGCCGTTCTCAACTCTATGCCTTTAGCTCCACTATCATCTAATCCAGATGATTTACGTGCTCTTACTCCAGGCGAATTTTTAGTTGGCCGGCCGTTAATGCCACTACCACAACCAAACTATACAAACCAGAAGTTATCACTTTTGAAATGATGGGAGTTAGTGGATGATCTTGTACAACATTTCTGGGTTTGCTGGACGAAAGAGTACGTAACTTCATTGCAATCTCGCCATAAATAGTCCAACGAATCACTTAATTTAAAAGAAGGACAGTTAGTGATCATAAAAGATGAAGGTCTTCCGCCGTGTAAATGGTTACTTAGTAGAATCGTCGAACTAGAGTAGCGATTGTCAACATAATTAGAGGCAAATTCAAACTTGCAATCATCAAGCTTTGCCCTCTACCAATAGACGAAGAAAAATATGTTAACGGATGATTCCGTCAAGGTGCGGAGAATGTTGACTATACGAGTAACTTTTATCATCAAGTGTAAAATTTAATTTAAATATATTGAGGATTATATAGATTTAAACACGAGTATATAAGCGCTAAATATTAATTACGAATTTTGTTATCTTTTATCAAAATAAATAGTTCCCAAGGACCCCCAATTCAGCCCTAAACTCAACCCAAAAATCAACGACCATCTCAACTCAAAAATCAACCTGTTCTGAATAACTATATGCATACATGAATTCAACTCAAATTAAATAAAGCTAACTCTAACTCAACCCTCGATTCAACTTTTAAATAGATTCCTAATTGAACTGCCCATTCAACACTAACCCTACCCGTACTCGACTCCAATTCCACCCGCACACCGCATCCAAGTCCAACTTCCAAATGATATTGACAACCCTTTTTCTCGACGTTTTGAAGATCCTTGAATCTGAAAAAAAGAAAACAAACAAAAAATGCCCGTCCGTCTCTCTAGCTGTCTGTTTCTGGGATCAAGGCGGAAAATTTGAAACTTTTGGTACTAGTACGTCAGAGGATCGGGTGTATTATTACGTCGTATTGTCACATGGTTTTTTCTTTCCACGTTGACCATTTTGTTATATTATGTTAATACAGTTAAGGATTGAATTAAGGGGCGACAGTAGAATCGTTATAACTGGTTGAAACAAATCATCCACTGGCCCTCGAACTAATTTTCTAGTGCTGATATATATCAAAATTTGGCAGATTTCTATAGCTACTAATAAAAAAAAATACTTGTTACGAGGGTGAGGGAGTGATTTAGAAGTGGATAACTTTAGGAATCAGAAGAAATTTACAACAATCAATTCAGAAATGTTAAATTTAAAGAAATTTAGTTTTTTTTTTAGAAAATTGCTACAAAATCATAAGATCAACCAATCAGAAATGTACCTCATCCAAACAAAAGGCAAACAATTGCGAGCGTCCTTTTAATTAAAAACATCCTCAAAAAGCACAAAAAATTATTAAATAACATACCAAACAGTACAAAAACAAAAAGGGATAAATTTAATTTTAACAATTATCACGTCCTTCCAATATCATAAATTTAGCATAAACGAAAAATGTACGCAAAAATTACCAACAATTTTGTACACCATTCTTTAATCATCAACCCTTTTCATTTTCGTCTATATAAAGTAACAAACGCATACACAAACCCATTACAAATTATTGTCCACGAAAATGAAATAAAATTCTCTATTAAATTAAAAGTTTTCTTGTACTCACTCGTACCAACACAACCATTTTCATTCTACCCGCGCACCATTCTATTATTTTATGTGTCGTCGTCGAGATCTTCGTAATGGTCGTTTTCTTTCTTATTAAATTTAATAATACCAAACAAAAATTGTTATCACCGTTTTTTATTTATTTTACTTTTTGTTGTGTAAAAGACGACAAATTGTGTAATGCGCGATACTTCAAAATTATAAAATAAGAAATTTTCTAATTTTTATTAGGGGACAGACAAGGCTGCTTATTCGTATATGTATATATATCAACTAAAGGAATGGGTCAGCTTGCGTAAATACGCGACAAATCTCTATTATCATCGCACCAGTCATCTCTTAAGTTGTTCATCAAATTTATTACCGTACACCGCTCGCCGCCAAACAATTCACATAAATTTCTACCTTAATAGGTACGAGTATGTACACCTAGAGGTACTTTCATTTTTATTGTAGTCGCGCGCGCGGAAAAGTAAAGAAAAATTATGATGAAAATTATTTTAATTTAGTAGAATTTAAAAAAACCAAAAAGAAAAACGCGATTCTACTTAACATTTTTATTTACATTTCTCGCGATTTTTTATTTTTTTTGTTTGTTTATTTCTTTCAAATGAAAATGAAAATGAAAATGGTTATAATGTAATTTGTGTGTCTAACGCAAAATATAAACAAAATGTAGGCTAACTTTAAATAATTTAAGGATTTCCATGAAAACATTTTTTTTTGTTTTTGTTGAATATGTCTTCCGTACAAAATTCCATTATTTATGTGTATTTGCATTTTTTTTATTTGGCGGGGTGGTAAGGAGGTGGAATTTTTTGTGTAATTGAAAAAATACGGAATTGTAAAATTCCAATTTAAAGTTGAGGAATTGGTACTTGGGCTCAATGGGTTCTTAAGAAAATATTATTTTTGTTGTTGTTGATCGTTTTTTCTGTAACTCCAAGTACGATCAATTTGATTCTATAGCGGTGCGATAACGTAATCAGTTGGAAAAAGTGTACAGTTGGCACTGTAACTCCGTTGACTCTTTGTATTTAGCTGGAGGACAGAGTTCAATGCACTGTTAAAACAAACGCCACAAATGCTCGAACAGGGGTGCTATTCTTGAACCATTACGAAAACTCTCGTATTGCGAGTTAGTGTCAAAGTATTACGAAAATCCTAAAATCGTATTCTTGAAATCGGACTACGAAAATTTTCGCAACGGAACGTTACTAAAATTTTCGTAATGGTTTTTTCGTTTCCCATTGCATTTCGTAATGAAATCATTTGGATTTTTGTGTTAATTATATTGATAAGGATGTTCATAAAACTCAATATTTTCTATTCTCAATATTTTATAAAAAAGTGAACACAAAAGCGTACCTTTTTTTTCTTTGTTTCACGTGTTCTTAAAAATATGTATTATTTATTTCGAGATAACGATGTACATAACTATGCATTCGGTTTTGTTTACTACCTAACTAGAACAAAACCATATTTTCTTCTTAATTTTTGTATTTACATGTCGTATACCTAAATCTTGGGATTTTTTTTAAATGCTTGACCACTTTCTAATTTTAAACAATACGTGTAAGGGTATGAGATTTTTTCGTAATTGACAATTGGCTATAGCGGACAAAAATGGAATATGTGATTCAATACAACAAAAATATGTTATTTTAAGCTATATTATTTAAGCTATATTTTTATTTAAAGCTATATTGCCTAAAAGTTAATTTATATTTATTTGTTAAAATTGTAGTGATTGGAAATTATTTAATGCAATGTGTAGTTTAAAGTGTGATTTTTATCATTCATTAAGTTCATTTGGAACAATTTTGTTTTATTATTTTAAATGCCCTGTCTTCAAACATTACGAAAATTTTCGTAATGCACAATATTTTCGTAATGGTAATGGTGAAATCATAAATTAGCATTCTTGAAGCCATTACGAAAATTACGAAGAGAGGAATAAAAAACTAAGAAGATTTCGAAAGAGAAGATTAAAAATGTTAGTTTAGTTTAGTATAACTGAGAATATTAAGCGAAGCGGACGCTTTCTTTACTTAAAATTATAAATTGTTGTGAATTTTTGTCAATAATGGCTTGTTTATTTAATATTAAATTAAACATATTAAAAATGATTGTGTATGCTACTTTTTCTTTTAAAGGAAAAATTACTTCGGTCTAAAAAGACCAATGTATTGAAATCTTGTCAAAAATGGCCAAAAATTTGTTTGATCCAAAATCATTTATCTCGACGTTTTGAAAGTCCTTGAGTCCGAAAAAAAAGAAATATATCTGTCCGTCTTTCTGGACGTCTGGATGTCTGTACCCATGATATCTCGAGAATCGCTTATCCGATTTATAATTTTTTTTTCCCAAAAATCTGTTTTTATGGTACGGCGTTACATATGATTGTATGATGGTACGATTGAACGATGATATAATGTTTTGTCGTGTATGATGGCATGATGGTTTGATGGTATGGTAGTACGATGATAAGATCCTAAAAGCCATGAAAAAAAAACTTGTAGTGGTGTTAAGGCAATAAAGATTTTTATTTTCCAATGGAACGTAAACACAATCATATGGGATTTTGTGTTGCCTTTATTTTCAATTGATAAATAGAAATAATTTTAAATTAAATACAATATGTTTCGTCGGCAAGTGACCCCCTTGTGTGTTGGTGATAGCTTTTCACATTTTTCATCATATCTCCCAAGTTATGGGCTCGATTTTAATTCTGTTTGCGGTTTTTTAAAGCTTATGAGTCACTTTATTGGTTAATTTGCACACTAAGCCAGGTTTTTGTAAAGAATGTAACAAATTGTGGAAAAATCACATTATTTTACTTAAACGATTTTTTTATTTTAAAAAACCTCTACTTTTTAAAAAAAATGAACTGTAAGTCGAAAAAATGTCCCATGACATGGTTATTTTATTTATAATTATTAAAACAGTAACTCATTAAATATTCGAACACTAATTTGTCGAAAAAATGGCGTTTGTAGCCGTTTAGGTATAGTGATGATATCTAACCAAATCTTTTAAATGATCGAAAACTCAAATTGGTAAGTAATAATAAATAGTTCAGTTGTTCGCTAACCGATCGTGTGACACTATGTACTCTCAGTGTTCTGTGTTTTAACAATTTTAAGTTTGTGTGAAAATTAAAAGGACAGTTTGTGTTAAGTAAACGCTTAATCATTACAATGACACATTTGCGTGATCTACCACCTTCTCATGTAGCCGATATACAATTTGTAAACCTGTTCTGTAATGGAAATGCACGCGTTGCTGTCGAAAAATACAGGCGTCTATATCCAACAGGCCAGTACTTGGGTATAAGACATTCATTGCAATACATCGACGTTTTTCCGAACAAGGATTATTCCAACAACAACACGAGTCCAGCGTGAATATTAACGTATACGTTGGAAGAGGATTTATTACGATTAATACGCGCTGACCACCCTACGACAAGTATCAGCCGCCTGTCTATTAGATTAGGCATATCGAGGTCAGAAGGCCTTAATCCTTATCACTTCCGTCGTGCTCAACATCTAGGAGATGTGGACTATCGTGCCAGATCAGTTTTTTGTAACTGGATAATTTCACAGCAAAGAAGTGATGTCAATTTTATAAGGAGAATATTGTGGACAGATAAAGCTACTTTCACCAGGGCGGGTATAACAATTTATAGAAACCTTCATGTTTGCGCCGTCGAAAACCCAAACGTCGTAAGGGAGACAGCTTTCCAGAGCCAATTTGCTATAAATGTATCGGCGGGAATGATCCACGATTAACTTATCGGATCTTACGTAGTAATAAACAGGCTTGATCAGCATGTATTATTAGAATTTTCAGGAATCACGTTGTCATGGAAAAAGTGCTATTGTTGAGGAGAAGGTGAATGCAGCTGCAATTAGATGGAGCTCCAGCACATTTTGCAAAGATAATACGTGATAATTTGAATGAAAATTATCCACGATGGATCGGTAAAGGAAGTCCTGTAGCCTGGCCGCCAAGGTCCCCTGATCTTACGCCCCTAGATTTTTATTTCTGACAGCAAGAATTTTCGCTGCTGCAGCAGAAACAAGAGGCAACCCTTAACAATTGCGCTGGACAACAACTAGTGTGATCAGGAGAGCCCTTGTTTGTTTACAAGAGAGTGGAGAGCATTTCGAACATGTCATTTAATTAAAAAGGTTTAATAATTTGTAATAAAAATTGTTTTTATTGATTATTAATAAAATAGTATTATTTTATTTCTTTGACTTTAATTTAAATAACTTTTTTGTTTAATTTCCCTACTTTCTCTAGGTGATTTTTGCGCGGTATTTTTAAGAGTTAGCTAGTAGCAAAGTTTTGTCAATTTGTAGATATTATGCTGTAGATTAATAATAATAATTAAAATAATTAACTTAATGGGACATTTTCACGGTTTACAGTTCAGCTTTTTAAAAAGTAGAGGTTTTCTTTACTAAAAAAAATGTTATTTTCCCGTAATTTTTTACATTCTTTAAAAAAACCTAGCTAAGTGCGCAAACTATCAAATAAAGTGACTCATAAACTTCATCTTTTCAAAAACCGCAAACAGAATTATAATCGAGCCCATAACTTGAAAATGAGCCACCCACTTTAAAGGATTTTTTGCGATAATTTTACTTAAATATTCCGAATTTTCCGGCCGGGCACTTGACGACAAAACACATTGTATATCTTGCAGCTTGTACAGAATTTTAATTGAAATTAATAAAATTTTAATTAACAATTTTGCATTTTAGTAAAATGATTTTTAGGGAAATCGTTAGGCTCCGTGTTTTTGTTCTAAATTTCTTTTCGTAGATTACTAGATTAGTTTTATTATAAATCATGGCTGTTTATGTAGTAGCATTGGTAAAGTAATAAAACTAATCTAGTAATCTACGAAATGAAATTTTTTAAAAAAGCACGAAGCCTGACGATGTTTCAGAATAAAAATCAGTTTACTAAAACGCAAAATTGTGAATTAAAATTTTATTAATTTTAATTAAAATTGTGGACAAGCTGCAATTCGATATATTTAATTTAAAATTATTTATATTTACATATCCATAAAAATGTTCATTTAAATTGAAAATAAAGACAACACAAAATAATTCCCATATGACTATGTTTAAGATTCATAGGAAAATAAAAATCTTTATTCCCCTCTTTACATTGGGGATTTGACTTTTATAGACTGATGTCACGGCTATTTATGTAGTGGCATTGTCCTATGATTCTATGACGATATGATTTTAGATCGTATTGTCGTACGATACTATTATGTTATGATGGTATGATAGTATGACTTTACGTACCATTAGTATTAGCCGCCTGTGACGGTATATTAATTCAATTCCAATTACAACACGCGACATTTAAAAATACATCTCAAATTGTCAAATAGTATTGTAGCTATTACCCTTATTTTTAAGAAAATAATAAACATACCACAAACAAATAGGTACCCTTTTTTGTGGTAATAAAATAATAAATATTTATCGAAATGTAAATACATTAATTACATTTAACCATCAACAGAAATTATTGAGTTTTATGAACGTATTTGTATGAATAAAATTAAAACAAAAATCAAAATGATTTCATTACGAAATGCAATAAGAAACACAAAAACCATCCGAAAATTTTAGTAACGTTCCGTTGCGAAAATTTTCGTAATCCGGGGGCCCTATTATGAAATTTTCGATAGCGTTTTTTTTTTCGATAATATCGAGTGTTTCGATAGCGTCGAAAATACCTATCATGAAATTTTCGATAGAGTTTTTTTCCGATAATCTCGCAAGTTTCGATGACATCGAAAATATCTATTATGAAATAATCGATATCGAAATCACATTAATTTGAATGTGAGATTATAGAGATATGTATTTACTTGGCATATATGTATTCATATGGATACATAAGACATTTACTTGACAGATATGTAAATATAAGACATTTGTTTGAAACTTGGCCATTTCTTATCCGATTTTAATGAAATTCAGCATGCACGATGGAAATGGGATTCTAAAATGATTTTTAGATAAAATTCTGGAATATGGCCCATTAGGATGGAACTTGGAGATTTGTTATCCGATTTTGGTAAAATACAGCATGCACGATGGAAATGGGATTCTTAAATGATTTTTAGAGGAAGTTCTGGTATATGGCCAATTAGGAGGAAACTTGGCCATTTCTTATCCGATTTTGATGAAATTCAGAATGCACGATAGAAATGGGATTCTAAAATGATTTTTAGATAAAGTTCTGGAATATGGCCAGTTAGGAAGGAACTTGGTAATTTCTTATCCGATATTGATGAAATTCAGCAAGCACGATTGAAATGGGATTCTAAAATGATTTTTAGATGAAGTTTTGGGATATAGCCACTTAGGAGGGAACTTGGCCATTTTTTATCCGATATTAATGAAATTCAGCATGCAATATGAAAATGGGATTCTTACATGATTTTTAGAGGAAGTTCTGGTATATGGCCAATTACTAGGAAACTTGGCCATTTCTTATCCGCTATTGATGAAATTCAGAATGCACGATGGAAATGGGATTCTAAAATGATTTTTAGATAAAGTTCTGGAATATGGCCAATTAGGAAGGAACTTAGTAATTTCTTATCCGATATTGATGAAATTCAGCAAGCACGATTGAAATGGAATTCTAAAATGACTTTTAGATGAAGTTTTGGAATATGGCCAATTAGTAAGGAACTTGGCTATTCCTTAATCGTTTTTAGTGAAATTTGACACTTGCCATTGAAATGGGATTCTAACATGCTTTTTGGATGAAGTTCTGGAATATGGCCAAGTATGATGAAACTTGCCTATTCCTTAAACGATTAAGATATGTGCGTTGGAAATGATATACAAAAATGGTTATTCGATGTATTCAATGACTTTTTTATAAATCATTTAAGAATCCCATTTTCAACGCACATGTCGAATTTCATAATAATCGGTTGGGAAATATGCAAGTTTCGTCATACTTGGAACTATTACAGAACTTCAAGCAAAAATCATTTGAGAAACCCATTTGCAACGCATATGTTTAATTTAATCATAATCGGTTGAGAACTAGGCAAGTTCGATCATACTTGGTGAAATTCCAGAACTTCATCTACAAATCGTTTTAGAATCCCATTTGCAACGCACATGTCAAATTACATCATATTTGGTTGAGAACTAGGCAAGTTCCATTATACTTGGCCATATTCCAGAACTGCATCCAAAAAACATTTTAGAATCCCATTTGCTTCGTACATGCTGAATTTCATCAATATCGGATAAGAAATGGCCAAGTTCCTTGCTAATTGGCCATATTCCAGAACTTTATCTAAAAATCATTTTAGAATCCCATTTCTATAGTAGTGCATGCTGAATTTTACCAAAATCGGATAAGAAATGGCCAAGTTCCCTCCTAATTGGCCATATTCCAGAACTTTATCTAAAAATCATTTAAGAATCCCATTTCTATCGTGCTTGCTGAATTTCACCGAAATCGGATAAGAAATGGCCAAGTTCCTTCCTAATTGGCCATATTCCAGAACTTTATCTAAAAATCATTTTATAATCCCATTTCTATCGTGCATGTTGAATTTCACCAAAATCAGATAAGAAATGGCCAAGTTTCCTCCTAATGGGCATATTGCAGAACTTCATCTAAAAATCATTTTAGAATCCCATTTCCATCGTGTATGCTGAATTTCACCAAAATCGGATAAGAAATGGCCAAGTTCCTTCCTAATGGGCCATATTCCAGAACTTCATCTAAAAATCATTTTAGAATCCCATTTCCATCGTGCATGCTGAATTTCACCAATATCGGATAAGAAATGGCCAAGTTCCTTCCTAATTGGCCATTTTCCAGAACTTTATCTAAAAATAATTTTAGAATCCCATTTCCATCGTGTATGCTGAATTTCACTAAAATCGGATAAGAAATGGCCAAGTTCGTTCCTAATTGGCCTTATTCCAGAACTTTATCTAAAAATCATTTTAGAATCCCATTTCTATAGTGCGTGCTGAATTTCACCAAAATCGGATAAGAAATAAAGGCAGATCTCAGTATACTCTGGCAAATCATCATGAGTAGACTTGAAGAACGCTTGAAGAACGCTACGAAATTATTAAAATTTACTTTGAAAATCAGTCGTCGATTCTCGCAACTAGACGACTTCGTGATTTTTATGGCGCACATAATCGTTCATCTGAGCAAGCTATCCGTCGAACTATGGATAGATTTCGTACCACATACTCTCTAGAGGATGCAATAACATCAACACGTTGAAGCAATGTGCTTACTGAAGAGAATATTGCCGCTGTAAACGAAAGTGTGGAAGAAGATCCAAATTTAGCGATTCGTCGTCATTCGCAGGAATTGGGGCTCTGTCCGTCCACTACAAATATGGATGACATTAATCCGAACGAGATTTGGTTTCAACAGTATGGCGCTACATGTTATACGGCGACCGCAACCATCGACTTATTAAAATCAAAATTTGGCGATAAGTTGATTTCGTGAAATGGACCTGTCAATTGGCCTCCAAGCTCTCGATTATTTCCTGTGGGGCTACGTGAAGTCACTGGTTTATGTTGATAAACCAGCAACAATTGACGCCTTGGAGGCCAGCATTGTTCGTGTTATTCGTGACATACGGCCAGCAGTGCCCGAAAAAGTGGCCCAAAATTGGACGTCCAGAATGCATTTTCGTCAAGAACAGCCGCGGTGCCCATATGCCCGAAATCATTTTCAAATATTAATGCCATGTACATATTGATCTTTCGAATAAAAAAAAATGTTCATTACAATTTAATTTTTTGTGTTATTTTTTACAATTTCAAGTTCTATCGGGCTTAAAAAAACACTCTTTAGAATCCCAAGAAAATTTTAATAAAAAAAATCATAAATGCTCAGTTCAACACCCCATTACAATGGACAACCTTTTTGGTCCTATCGATGTCCGTTGTAGAGAGGTTTCTCTGTAATATATTATATAACACAAATATAATATTAATATAAAATAAAAATTTATTTGCAACTCACATTTTTGAAAAAAATATTTTTATTTATTAAATATTGCAATTTAATTCTATTAAACTACCTTAATGAAATAATATGGTCGTCATCTCAAGAGCAGTCGAAAATTTTCGATATTATCGAAAAAAAAAATACTATCGAAAAATTTCGTGATAGCTCATATTCGATAATATCGAAAAAAAATCGAAATCGAAAAATTTCGTAATAGCTCATTTTCGATACTATCGAAAAAATACACTATCGAAAAATTCATAATAGGGCCCCGGATTTCAAGAATACCATTTTAAGAACTTACATTTTCATCTTCTCTCTCGAAATTTTATTATTTCTTTTTGGCTCTCTTCGTTATATTCGTAATGGTTTCAAGAATACTAAATAATGATTTCACCATTACTATTACGAAAATAGCATTGCGAAAATTTTCGGTTACGAAAATTTTCGTAATGTTTCAAGAATAGCACCCCTACACCAAGAAATTGTTCAAACTTGCCTTGTCCAGCGGTAATGCGGGGTCGAAATTATTCAATTCTGCTTTCTCGTTTCCAATGATTTGCTAAGGTCCAAAATTAGATCAGGAGGTGTAGCGTCTTTTCCTTATTGAATAGCGAATTCAAAATCAATTCGTAGCGGCAGATTTCGTGTCCAATTATATTCCGGGTAACAATAAAAATCATTGTAGCTTAACTGTAGAAAAACAGTTTGTTTTGAAGCCAAAACAAATAATGAATCTAGACACTGGTGAGCCCATGATCAGCTTTGGTTTTTAGATAAGTATAAATTATCTCCTATTAAATATTGAAGTTTATTCTTTCTGTAATTATTTGTTAGGCATCATCAACATTCTCCGCCCCGTTAACGATACAACTCGTCCGGGTTGAATAATTTTACTAAGCGCCCATTTGTATGATGGTAAATTTTCTTCTTTTATTAATACGATGTCACCGATATTGAAACTTTGTTGCGGCCTACGTCATTTCGCCCTTTGTTGGAGAATGTGCAAATATTCGATGCTGAATTTTTTCCAAAACGACACGACGCGCTGTTGTATATATTGCCACCTTGTAAGCCTTCCAATCGATATGCTTTCAGAGATCTCTTTCTCGAGCCAGTAAAAATTCGCTGAGCCTATTAAGAAGTGTGTCAGTGTGAGAACTACAAGCGCCGCATCATCATCGGCTGTTGCGTATAGTGGACTTGAATTAAAAATTGACTCAATCTGGCTTAGCAAAGTTACCATCTCTTCAAAAGTCTAATGGGTGTTCGACGTACATTTAGAAAGGTGAGTTTTGACAGATTTACAGCCGCCTCCCAAGGACGCCTCCCGTATAAAATGCCTTTTACCTCGCATTTTGATAGAAATTGTGCAACGATAGAATTATGATTACTGTCTGAAATTAGCTTATATACCTCATTTAGCTTTTTCCTGGCTCCAACCAAATTGGAATTTCTGTCACTGTAGATATTGGCTGGCGCTCCTCGTCGCGCCACAAATTGTTTTAGGGCCGCCATAAAGGCGTCAGTTGACAAATCACCCACTGCTTCGATGTGAATAGCCTTTGTTGCCCTACAAATATTAAAGCTAATATACTATATAAATATCCCTTTGTTATATTGGCACCCCTTCCCCTTTTCGAGGCCATTTGCACAGGCTCGGCGTAATCTACTCTACACGAAGTAAATGGCCTGGTGACTTTCATCCGTGCATCTACCGCCAAATAACCAGAATTGCTGTCTCGTCAGGTGCAATATTAAGGTTAAACCCGGATGTAAGTTTCGCTCATACATGTATAATATTATGATTCGGCTTAATGCATGACCCTTTGGTAGTATTTTCGGATGTTTATAATCGTACTGACAATCTAAATGCTTTAGCCTACCGCCAACTCTCAAAATACCATTTGCATCTATAAACTGTGCCGAAGAAAGGATGTCGCTGCTTTTCTGAATAATTTTTCTTTTCTGTAAGCCATAAAAATCTTCAGCAAATGCTTCTCGCTGTATATGTTTTAGGATGGTATCTCTGGCAGTTCGAATTTCCTTCACAGTAAGGAAGCTTGAAATCCGGTTACTCGCAGTAGATTGTACATTTTTTAAAAATCTTAAGACATACCATATGTTAACACTCTAAACAGCTTAGTGTAACATGAAGTCCTGCATATTAATATGTCGATAATATGTTCTTCTCTTTGAGCATTGAGAATGAAGAGCTCTTTGTTTTTTTCGTTTTTCAGCTAAATGTTCATCAGTGTTACGGATTAGATTGATAAGCAGAGGTGGACGCACTCCCCTCGAAGCGCAATCAGCTGAGTTATGCCCAGATCTTACATGTTTCCAACAGTTTCGTCGCAATTGGCTTAAAATCTCCGATGTACGATTAGCTGCAATTGTTTTCCATATTGCTGGATGACTGGATAACCACATCAGGACACTTGTAGAATCTGTCCAGCCACAACATTTCACTGGCTGCTTTATGGTTTCTTTCACCAGCGCCAGAAGTTTCGTTAATAAATGAGCTCCACATAACTCGAGTCTAGGCAAGGACACCTGCTTAATGGGTGCCACTTTGGTTTTTGATGCCATTAAACTCACCGTGACTGAACCATTTTTATGAACGGTTGTGCTGCAATAAACTACGGCACTCTACGCCTTTTCACTTGCATTTGTAAATCCGTGCAACTCTATTCTGCCATCCTGTGGAATGAACAGCTTTATTTTTAACTGTTCCACTGTTTTAACAGCTTTATTTTTAACTGTTGTAATGCTTCAGCTCATCAGACATTTCACTTCCCCCACAGAATTCGCAGAAATTGTCTACCATCCTCGCAAACCAAAACTTGGTTGTACATTTATTTAATGTCACCGGTTAACGCTATTTTGTGGTTTCGGAATCACATTAGAATTGCCCATAAAGTTGGTTGGATGGTTGGACCCACTAGCAATGTCTCATTTAGTGAAATCCCAGTTGAAGACTTGGCCGAGCCATTAAATACAATTCACAGTTTGGTTGTCTCACTAGATTTCTTCAGCACGCAGTTTTGGGGCAAATTAATATCGTAATCGGACTCATTAATATCGTGGTTTGATGAGTTCTAGGTATCCCAGATTAAGAAATTCGTTGACGAACTTAGTATATTCTTCTTTAAGTAATAGTTTTGCTTGCACACTTCTTTCCAATGCCAGAAATCTCCGCTTGGCTGCATTCACCGAATTTCCGAGTTGAGCTGCCTTTTTCGTAAATGGAATGGCTACTATGTATCGTCCTTCATCGTTTCGTTTGTGCTTAGTCTTATAGTGCTCTTCCCACTCCGCTTCCTGCGGATCCAAAATATGGGTAGAAGTCATCTCTCTAAATTCAAATTAAGGGTACAATTGTTTACTTGCACTGTCTCACTTGACTCCACGCTGGTTCCCTTGGTTATGTTAGAAACAATCGAACCAAATATTGTCCATTGTGCAACTAAAGTGTTGTTCGAATTGGTTAGTCGCCCCAGCTAGTTTCAAGTCGCTCAGGAAATCACCATCTTTGCAGGTAAAATCAAAACTTAGGAGTTTATTTGGTAGTTGACTGACTATAAGGAGCCCGCTGTGATAGCGTTTATCCCTCTGGTAGTCACTTTTTCCGGCGTCAAACGAATTATGGAAATACTTTCCTTGGATGTAGACAATCTCAAACGTTGCATGCATGACTCCGTTTTAAATGAGGCCTGCGACCCCGAATCCAATAATGCTCTGCATTTCTGCATGTTTCCATATCTATCAGCTACTTCCACTATCGCCGTTGGAAGTAATGACTGGAAACTAGGTATAGTTGTTGTATTCACTTTAGTACCGGTAGCTGGCCTCGCCTCCGCAATACTAAGAATGTCACCAGTTATAGCTACTTCACCGTTTGAATTTGGCTGTTCCTCGGGGTGCAAGGTTAAATGTTGTTTCTGTTGACATTTAACGCATTTGTATTTTGAGCTGCACACAACAGACTAGTTAGAAGGAGACAGGCAGTTAAAACACAGTTTCTTTTCTGCTGCTAATTGTTTTCGTTCGGCAGTCGGATATTGTAAATATTGGTCGCATTTCCACAAATATTGCTCTCCTCATCATAATGTACACGTAAATTTAGTGACATGTGACACCAATAAGCTTATTCGTTTCGATTAATTAGCTTTCGATTTTGTATTGAATTTAGACTCTCTAGCGCATCGCTTCTTTTATTTAGAAAAGCAAATAACTGATCTAAAGTAGGAAAATCCGTCAATGTGGTTTCGTGAGCCCATGCTTTCTTTGATTCACCGTCTAATTTATTGACTAAAAGGTAAATGGGGCATAGATCACAACCTTCCGCTTGCTTGCCAAGTACCTTTAAACCCCGTATGACCTGATCTGATACATCAGAAAGATGACCTTCGCGTAACCTTGTTGTGTGTTGGGTAGCTCCAAAAAAAAACGCATTAGCAACGTTAGAACGACGTGCTTGCTTTTATCATACCTGGCTTTTACTTTATCCCAAGCTTCCTCATAATTAGCCTCAGTCACCGTGAAGTGTTTGATTAAGGCATAGGCCTCTCCTTTGAGTAAGCTGTTCAAATGTTGCAATTTATGCAACTTGGAAATTGATTGTGTCGTTGTTATAGACAGAGGTCTCAAAAAGATCACGAAAGGACGGAAAATCTGCGTAATTACAATAAAAATCTTAAATGTTAACCCGAGGTAGGCGAACTTCACTTTCACGCTCGTTAATAGAAGCAATCTCTTGCAAAAAATTGCTTTGATTTAGCATAAGTTCTTCTGCAGTGTGATTAACCAGGTTAACATTATTTTTTTCATGCTGCTTTTCCAATCTAAACAACCTTTGTTGTTGTCGTTTAGACAAAAACAAAAAAACATTGGGTACGTCAGAAATCCTGTACCTATACAAATATTTTTGGAACTCCTTTACAAAACAGTTGTATTACAACTGTAAATAACAAAGTATAATAAAAGGTAAAATTGTGAAGCGATATTGATTAAAACAAAAATTTAAGTTTATTTTAATAGTTAATAGTGAAATAACGAGTAGTTTTAAAAATTGTTGTATGCCCATTTCCTGAGTCAAACTGTTCGAAAAATTTAGTATAAGGTAATGAAACTATTAAAATTCTTGGAAACATATTCGAAACCACTATAGATGAATTTCTGGATAATTTCTTAATTAAGCTGACAATTCTGATTCCTCATTGCTTCATTTCACTATAACAATCTAGCTTCATAAAAAACAAAAAGTTAAAGCCTACACTTGTTTCTTGTAACTTGGCAGAAAATTTCTCATTTATAGTGCAAAATACTGCACAGTGGTTTCATTGGAAGAACAAATAAGCGACTATTCATCCGTTTGTAATTTACAAAAAAGTAAAAGAAAATTTGCTTCATTATAATATCAGATTGTTTTCATCATGACACCATGTTCATCAAAAAATTAATCAAGTTTTTGAAAACTGAAGCTCCTGATTAATCTAAAATGTATTATATTACTGATGGTGGGTGCGCAGTAACTCAATATTCGCTGATTTCTATTACGCTCGATTTAGCATCTAAAGCGTTGTATGAGGTATTACTGGATATCTAAGGATAAAGAGAATTTTGTCGTCGATTATGAGTGGTATTCCCACACAACAGTTCATGGTAATGGACTGTGCGATGAAGTTGATTTTTAGATACAACAAATGAAGATTTCATTTTTAGATACAACAAATTTATTGATTGTCATAGGTGTCTGCTAAACGCAATTCTTACCTTTTTACAAAAAAAAAAAAAATATATTTTTGGTGTTATATGTAGATGTTGTTGGATTTGAAATGGTAAATTACATAAAACTAGCTGCAAACGTGTGTAAATAAAATAATTAAAATGAGTCAAGATTTGGCAATAAATGCAACAAACGGTGAAAAAACACGAAAAGTAGCCGTAAACAAATTAATTGGAAGCGAGAGCAAGAAAAAACTAAACACATTTTATTTATCAGAATCAAATATTTCTATATTTCTTTTTTTGGATTCGTTTTATTCCAGTATTATTGTCGATCTCAAGTAAGTTCAAGACAGTATTTATCAGAAGAACTCTCTATAAATAAAATTTACAGAATATTGGAAAACGATTATCTAGAAATACAAGTAAAACTCTAGCTACTTCCGAAATATATATATATATATATATATATATATATATATATATATATATATATATATATATATATATATATATATCACATTCGATTGTCAACCTTTGTGGCGTACAGAACGAATGACAAAAATGAAAATGAAAATTAGTGAGTTTGAAATATTGAAAAATATTGTGATATTAGTGCTTTCCAAATTTGATAAGCGCAATTCTGCGCAGTGGTTAAATTTAATACCTGTTTATACCAAGGTTGTGGAATAAAATGGATAGTTTAAGGCAAAACACTGTAAAAGTACAGTTCCAAAAGACAGATGCTAAGCCAGCAGACCAAGAAATGATGCAATTTGTCTTGAACAATGGGCTAACGGCTAAAGATATACATACGCTGTACCAGGATTTGTACGAGCGGTGTATTTATATAAAATTTAACAATGAACAGAGGTACCTTGAATTTTTACGAGAAACACATGTTTTGACGTTCAATTATATTAATGGAACATCAACCGAGGTAACGGTAAAAGGATCAAGTGGTACGTGAGGGTATTTAACTAAGAATAATGCGGTACGTGAGGGTATTTAACTTGCCACCAGAAATCACGGACAAAATACTGAGTGAGGCCTTGCACCGTTTTGGTAGTATACACTCAACAAGACGTGAAAAGTTTGGAGTAAACTCACTGCTACCAGTTTTTTCAGGAGTAAGAGGAGTATATATAGAGATCGAGAAAGAAATACCACAATTTATATATATACAAAACATTAAAGCAAGAATGTTATACGACGGCATGAAAGAGAGATGTTACAAATGTGGAGAAGATTCACATAAAAAACAAGATTGTCCACTTTTAAGTAATATCAACAATATAGCAGAACAACAGCTACAACAACAAACACTACAACCACAAGAACCAGATGAGCAACATGTACACATGCAAGGACAATCACAACACGTACAACAAACAAGCACGGTCGACAAAAATACTGTAAAATCAATTACCACTCAAGAACGAGTTAAGTATAGCGATGTAGCGAAAATTGACATGTTACACGCACAGGCAGAAACCAAAATCGAAACGAGCAAAAAAATGGTTAATTTAAAAGAATATAACGTCAACGAGAGAAAAACAGAGATAGATTCGTCGTGTATGGATACCGAAAATGAAGATGGGTCAGTAAACGTAAATGTAAATAAACGTCGACCACACAAAAAAACTCGGTACACAAGTACAAAAAACCGAATAGCGTTCATTGACCAATATAACAGAACTACGTTGAGTACGGAAGTAAACAATGAAAATTTTATTGTACCACCAACACCGATGATGAAACTTGATAATAACGTACATCATAAATAAATTATAAACATCGATAGTAGATAAACGAGAAACTGGACAACAATGAAAATGATCGGACAACAACTCGCAACATCAACAACTTTATGAGGCATGCAACAAAATTTTATTGTTTCTTTAAAATTTATTTTGGTTAAATTTTGGAAGCGGATTCTCCCTGCACATATTTTAATTGGTATGTACAAATTGTTATTTGTGTGAATGTGAAACATGAGTGAAAGAATTATTGTTGGCCAGATAAACATACAAAATTTTTACGCGAAAAAAAGTATGTTGGAAAATTATCTGGCCAAGAATAAAATGAATGTGATGCTTATAAGGAGGAATTGTGGGTATTTTGGGGGAACAGGTGGTTTATTTAGTTTTAAACATTTTACTCAGGTTTGAGAAGAAGGAATCTGAAGGTAGTTTGAAAACTGTTTGCAAAATGTTCGTGTTGGTGAATAAAAATTTGGCAATCCGGCTACCCAATCTGTACAACAAGTTGCTAAGTAATAAATATGCAAATTGGATAATTTTGTATTTTGTTATAGGCTAAACTTTAAAATTATTTAAACATTTTTTCAACAGTTTCAGGGTAAATACGCTAAATTCGGTAAATCGATTTAGATTCTCATTAACCTTTCTTATAGACCAGTAAATGTTTCATGTTTAGATTATCTATTTTATAACGTTATATGAAGTCGATTTTTACCAAAGTCAATAATTTAATGTGGGATTTACATTAAACAATAATCGACATTTGTAATATAGCCGAGATACAACATAAAAAAAACATTAAAGAGGAACAGAGAAAAAATTACATCATCTTAGCACAAAAGAACTGATGAAACCCGTGAAACAAACCCTAAAATAGACTTTTCACCTCTTTTTGTTTTCAAAACGTTAATTCATTGGCAGTGGCGGCTGCTGATTTAAATTTTCACGCATACAAAAATCAAATTAATTTTTTTTAACAAATTCTTCTTCTGTTTCATTTTTAAATCCTAATTTTCTTCGAATTTCATAATAATCGTTTAATAAATGACGAAATTCTTTCCTCAGCAGCCATATTCCAGAACTCTATCTAAAACTCATTTTTGAATCCCACTTCCATCATACATGCTGAATGTCATCGTAATCGGCAAAGCAATGCACAGGTAATACGCTAGACACACTGCGATTTAATAAAACCGGTTTAGTGAATTTTTCGAGATTAGTCGCAGTGTGTCAACCTCGATTTTAGCTAATCTCTTTATTTTTGCATAGAATACTTAAACTAGTTTAGCTAAATCGGATTTATTAAACCACAGTCTGTCTAGGGTATATGTTCCTTCCTAATCACCCTGAATTTGGCTTGAAAATGCTATTGATGGATAAACCTCTATACGAGATTTATTCAAATTTTCTAGATAAAAAAAAATCGAAAATTGGGAATCCGCACTGTAACGGTAAGATTAACCAATTAATCAAACCGATATTAATAGATTTTTACCAATTATTGTAGTCCAGTTATTGTAACTCATCCACATTTCAATTTCATTTGTATAAATCTCTCGTATACTTTGAGTGTTTTGAGAAGTCACAAATGTTTCGATATATTCAATTCGAAAAAATTCTTGAAACTCATGTATTACTTACATAACCACCCACCGGGCATCCTAATTTTCGGATATGGTAGTTTTTTTATTTGCACTGTTGAGTTGCATTATGTGTTATCGAATTATAGGTAAATCAGGATTTTCGATTTTTCGAAGCTTTTAAACGTATTCGAGATTTATTTCTTTTGATTGGGGGCAAATAGTTTAGCAAGCAAGCAATTTTCATAAGAATGAAACAAAATATTTGAAAACCAATTTTTATCTTTAGTAATGCTTTCCTCATTTCATACGCGGACCCCAAAAATTGCTAGCATTGTGTTTTTTTTTTAAACAAACAAAATCTGGGAAAAAATAATAATTGAAGTTAAAATTTGCTTGGTAAATTTTATCGATTAGTAATATTTTTCGACTTGTGAAGTGTAGTTTGCCAGAATATCGAGAATTTGCGCCTATTAGTTTTACGTATATACATAAATATTACGCGAGATTTTTCGAGATTATTCAAGATTTAGTTTGGGTTGAATTGAGCATTGAGTTATGTGAGATATTCGAGTTATTTTTTTGAGAAAATGTTTTTTTGTGCTTAAGATTATTCTAGGGTTCTAAGTTCTTTCGAGATTTCCGGGATGATTCGAAATTTTTTGAGAATATCCACATTATTCTAGAAGATTATTTGAGTTCAGTCTAGCGTATTATCGAGAAACTCGCATAGAAAATACAAAGCATTGTAGTTGATGCTATAGAATTGGTGATATCTGTTATGTCAATATTTTCGATATTTTATGGGATTTTTAAGATTTGCTTGGTGTTGAATATTACGTAATGGATATTGGGATAGGCACAAAGTTATTTGACCTTACAGAAATAAGTTTATCGAAATTCGAGACTTTGAGAATTTAGGATTAATCTAGATTTCCGGAATTGAATAGTGTTGGCATCGAAGATATTCGAAGTTTGATTTCGTTATGTTTTATTCGTAGTTTTAACATATCTCGTAAATTAAATTTTTTTTACATTTTTGAGCTTTCCGTGACCACGATAGATTCTAAGTAGAATACAGTGAATTTTAGAAGCCGTACCCTGCTTTAAAATGTTTGATGATTGGCTTAAATTTTGATTTTTTTTTGTTTTATTTTAAATCATAGTTACAACCACAAAACAAACGAAATGACGCTCAACCTACGTTTAAAGCTATCTTTGATTAAGTAAAAAATGAAGAGTTGATCAATTTTATTAAAACTCTTGGACATCATGTTTATTGGTTCATTGTCTCCTCACCATACATTGTTCTGTCTTTAGACAGATGAAGGAACTCATGATATAGGATTTACATCCAGTAAGGCTGTCCAGCGGTAATGGCTTGTAAATGTTTTTTTTTTGGATACTCTTATTTCGGATATGTTCATCGTAAAAAGGACATCAGACATTGACAGCATATTCAAGTTGCGATCTGACGTAGGCATACTACAGGATCTTAATTGCCTCGAGGTCACAAATATAACTCGCCCAACGCTTAATAAAACGAAGCATGGAATTAGCTCCAACGACGCATCGCTCAATGTGCTAAGTAAAGCTTGTACTCCATAAGAGAAATTGACTCGCTGTCAAAAAAAAAACGAAAAGAGAAAAATAATCTGATGCCCCATATAAGAGACAAAGACAACATTTTTTTATTTTTTTATTTTACAGCAAAATTGTTTTACTATAAAATAAAAAATTAATTCAAAATAACGTTGTCTCTTAAGGTCGATTTATATTATCAGTTCCTTTCAGTTCCTACTCGTATCGTGTCAGACAAAAAAAACATTGTTACATGTACTTTCTATATGAGTATTTATATTATCAGTTCCTTTCCGTTCCTACTCGTACCGACACAGACACGTATTGTTGAAAAGAATGTTTTGTATGATATCTGAAGGCGAAAAAATACGAAAGAATAGCGAAACAAACAAAAATTGTAAATTGCTACTAAAACATTTTTGTATTTTTGTGTGTTATCTTTACTCTATAAGTAACCAAAAGATACGAAGAAAATGTCTGAATTGAAAGGTACGGATAGTATAAATTAATGATGTCTGACACGATACGAGTAGGAACTGAAAGGAACTGATAATATAAATAGACCTTTATATGTGGCATCAGATTATTTTTCTCTTTTCGTTTGTTTTGAATGTGAGTCAATTTTTCTCATGGAATACAAGCTTAAAACACAGGTTTTCAACGAAAGTAACCGCTAGGTTTTTATTCTCGAATATTTTGTATAACAGGGTTAATTTTCCGATAGAACGATAAACTCTTACACTTGTTAATGTTGAGACTGAGAAGGTTAGACACCATTTTTTCACACTATTTCGCTAGATTGTCGATTTCTCCTTGTAGCTTATTGGTATCATGGATGTTTTCGACTGTTCTGAAGATTTTTAGATCATTACCAAGCTCGACATACTGAATGCGGTCACTAAAATATGATTTTCACCAAGCAACAAACTGTTTAGAGAAACCGAATCTATATAACTGTTTCGAACGTATTACAATGACTGATGAAGTCAAAGGCTTTCGCAAACTCAGTATACACCACATCAACTTGCTTATGCTTTTCAATTTCTCTAATGATGTTGCTGGTAAATTCAGTACGATTTGTTGGAGTTCTTTTTTTGTGGTACCGTGATGCATGAAAGTGTGAAAGTTGGACAGAAAGAAACGAAACGATGAGGAAATACTCCTAAAAAACACATTTTTGCATGACAAACAACAAACATTATAAAATTGTTGAATGTAAATCAGACTTAAAACATGGGTTCCAACAATAGAACGTCAGAAACTCGGCGAAATTTAACATAAACCCGGAGGTTTTATTAAATTTAGCTTATATAGCAACATTTAAAGCAGACTTGGTAATTTGGTCAATAACGCTGATGAGACGCATGCCTTGTGATATCATCAATAATTATTACTTTGTATAGTCTAAGTGATAATTATAACCAATGATAAATAATAAGATGATAACGGGACCGAGATTAACACAATTCACAACAACACTTCCCAGTTGTGCTATGCGTCAGCAATCGAGAAATTTTGTTTGAGATTGCACGATAAAAACCTAAAACATATGAGTCTAGAGTAAAGAAAACGAAATTTTTGTGATTATTGGTGAGAGCGATCACCCCCAAGTTACATCAATTTTTACAAAATTTTCGAAGAATTTGATAATTTTTGTAGGGACGAACTACTTTTTAATAATTTTGATACTGCCTGTGAAACAATTGGGACAAAAATTGGATTTTACGATTTGGAATGCCAAGTTAAAAATTAAAGTTTGATGTTAAATAAATTAAATTTATATACATCAAATTTTAAATGAAATATAGAAAATTGACTGCGAGCGCAGTCAATAAAAAAATGCAAAATAATAGCTGACTTAAAGGCAGAGATACAGTGTAAAATAATATTGCAACACTAGATCGGGAAAGCACTATTTTAGGTAATCGTCGAGAACATCGTTTACTAACCGATTGAAGAGGAAGAATTGATTTTAAGCCACCTTACCGAACGACAATGAAAACATGGCCGAACGTCGTCAGGTACTCGGCTGCCCGGATATTTAATGCGGATAAACATATCAACAATATTGAAAACCTCAGTTGGACCATTAAATTAATACTAAAACTCGAATCTATACAAATAAGATTCTAACAACATTTTTAAATACCCTTCCATATTATCTACTTCTTAATTTATGATAGATATCGGTATCCAGTACTTATATGCCCCACCAAAATGTCTACGATCAACTTTATTTTATTTCACAGTGTTCACACGCGTGGGAATGCGAATTATAATTTGTTAAAAATCCAGTATCTTACTTAACATTAAAGTTTTTACGCGAAAAAAAGTATGTTGGAAAATTATCTGGCCAAGCATAAAATGAATGTGATGCTTATAAGCGAAACATGGGAGAGAATGAATAAGACGTTGTATGTGAGAGGGTACAGATTTCTTTCCAAACCAAGAAGCGATGGTTACGGTGGAGTGGCAATACTGTACGACAGAAATTTGACGCTTCAAGAGATACAGTTACCCGCTTTTGAGGTGATTGAAGCAATTGCCGCCTCAACGAAGAATTTGGAAAGAAATCTGTTACTAGTGAGCGTGTATGTAACCCAGGTGCGTGATGAAGATGACAGGAAAAAAGCCTTGAGTGATTTTAAAAAATTGTTTGAGTGGGTGAGAGATAAAAGTGACCTGATTGTATGTGGAGATATGAATGCACATGCGAGAATGTGGGGTTGTTTGAACAATTGCGCAAGAGGAAAACAGTTGGCCGACCTTATTCAAGACTCCGATATTGTGCTCTTGAATGATGGGAGGTCAACTAGAATTGCGAATGTGGGAGGCACGGCCAGCGCAATAGATTTGTCTATGACAACTATTGAACTGGCCTGCCGGGTCACTTGGAATGTTGAAGAAGAGAATTTGGGTGGTGATCATTTCATGATCAAAATGATCATGAATGATAATCGAGTGTTTAAGAAAAAACGTGAATTAATGAATAACCGGAAATGGGTGAATCAGATGAATGAGATTCTCGGAGAAAATGAAATAAATCAAAGCCAGTTAGATAGTGAAATTGAACGGATAAATAAATTGTGTACAAAAATTGTAGATATGAAAGAGATTAATGTGAATGGTTGGTGGAACAATGAAGTTCAATTCTGGTATGAAAGGAAGCGAATAGCCTTGCGTGAATTTAATAGAAATAAGAGTAGTGAGAATAAGATTATGTATGGTAAAATGAATGGAAAATTGAAAAAGGCTATTCGCAGAGCAAAAAGGAAAAGTTGGCGGGAATATGTGTCCCAAATGACACATAGAACCACAACTAAGGATGTATGGAGTTTGTTTAATAGGGTGAATGGTAAACATTTTAATGTAAGCAATGTGGTATGTGAGAACAGAGAAAAAGGTGAAGAATTTATGAGAACGATATTGAATGTAATCAATGATTTGAATGTAATAAATGAAGTTGATAGAATGAGTATAAATGAAAGAATGGATTGTAAGTATGAATGGGGAGAGTTCCTGAGAGTGTTAGATAGATCAAAATCTACCACTCCAGGGACGAACCGAGTAAGTTATAAGATGATTCGGTTGTTGAGTGACTCAGCAAAACATAATTTGCTTGAGATACTCAATAAAGTGTGGATGGGTTCAAAAATACCGGACAAATGGAAAGAGAGCAGAGTGGTTCCCATCCCTAAACGGGATAGAGATCCAAATGTGGCAACAAATTATCGTGGCATATGTATTTTAAATGTTTTTATACAAATTTTAAATGGAATAATGAAAGAACGAATGGAAGATTTTGTGCATGAAAATAATTTGTTGCCATCGACAACATTTGGATTTCCACTCTGCAATTGAGTGTGTGGAAAAGTTTGTTTGGGAAGTAAGAAAGGATAATTTGAAAGCTGTTGCGGTATTTTTGGACATCGAAAGAGCTTATGATTATGTGGTTCCGTGGAAATTACAACAAATTCTCTCGAATTTTGGATTTTCACGGAAAGTATGTATGTGGATAAGAGATTTTATGACTAAGAGAAAAATGGCTCTGAATGGAAGTGGTTTTAGGTTGGAGGGAGTTGCAAATGTTGGACTTCCGCAAGGAAGTAAAATATCTCCAGCTCTGTTCAACCTATATACCAGCGAGATACACCACATCAATACAGACAATCAAATCGTTCTGCAATTTGCAGACGATTTTGTAGTAATTGGAAAAGGGAGAAGTATTGATGTGGCGGCTCAAAGAGCGCAAAAGGGGGTAGAGGATTTAATTCAAAAACTTAGAATGTTGAATCTGAGAGTGAATCCTAATATGTAAGTATGCTTATATGAGTTCCAGAACAAACGTTGCAAATGTTAATATAAGTGTTGATAGTCACAGAATTGAACAAGTAAATGCGTACAGGTATTTGGGTATTTGGATTGATAGACGTATGAATTTTGGGAAGCATATGAAAATTTTGGCAGATAACTGCAAGGAACGTTTAAATGTGGTTAAACGGGTGAGCAAACCTAAATGGGGCGCTCATCCGAGTGTGACTGACATGCTAAGGGAGGCCCTTATATCCTCCAAAATTGGATATGGTATTAGTGTGTATGGGAATGGTTCAAAAGGGGCTTTTAGCCAATTAATGAAAGTAGAAAATGCATGTGCAAGAGTGGTATTGGGGGCGATTAACTCAACCCCAATACACACTCTGTGGTCTGAAATGGGTGATTCACCTCTTGATTACAAGAGAGAGTGGATCACAGTGAGAGAGTCGGTGAGAATGGTAACTAAGAAAAATGTGTTTTGGAATGAGATGATAGTTAGATTACAAAGTAGGGCGGTGTACAAACCGACATATAGAACTAGTATTGCACTTGAAAACTTGAACATGTTTCTGAGTATAGGCAATGCTGGTCCGCAACCCGTTCCTAATAATCTTACTGTATGTTTTACTATAGAGGAATTAAATAAGGGAATGAATGAAGTTATCGCCAAAATTATGTTTGGGAAAATCAGTCAGCAGTATGTGCAAAATGAAATTGTTTATACAGATGCTAGTGTGAATGAGAATGGAGTGGGTGTTGGTGTCTTTATGCCTGGTAAGAATGTTGAAAAGTATTTTAAAATGGACAAAAGCATCTGTATAATGAACGCTGAACTGATTGGAATGTTGGAAGGAATTAAACTGGCTGTGAATGAAGGGCAAATTAAAATAGTAATATTTTCCGATTCCCAGAGTGGTTTATGTTTGCTGAAATGTGGAGGTGGAAGGGAAGGCAATGTGTATGTTGATCTTATTTTTGAATGCGTTCGAGACTGTCAACGTGATGTGACCATACAATGGATCCCATCACATAGACAGATCGAAGGGAATGAAAGAGCCGATATGTTAGCAAAAAAGGGTACATTGAATGACATGGTTCAGGAGTACGAGAGGAAGGATGCAAGAGACGTACTTCGAATGTTTCAGATGAATCTGTGGAGAAAATGGGAGAGTGAATTTAACGAGAAAAGTCTAACGAAAGGAATAAAGTACAGAGTGCTCCGTGGTACTCCTTTGAGAATTCCGTTCTTTAAGGAGCTCAAAGGAGATACGCGAATGTTACGAACTGTTGAGAAAATCAGGCTGAACCATGGAAACTGGAAGGAATGCTTGTGGAAACGTCATTTGAGTGAGGACAATGATTGTGAGTTGTGCGGAAGTGTGGAGGATGTTGAACATCTCATATTGGCTTGTCCCAGATATAGCCAATATAGATCTAAGTTCAACATCCTTCGGAATGCAAGAAATCTAAGTGAATTAATGAATGAGGGTGGTTATTTGGCTTATAAGGAAATGTATGAATTTATTAGGATGAGTGGAATAACAATTTAATATGAAACAACTATTTACTAGCCGATGGAATATGTGAAGGGATAATCCGGTTCTTTTTAAGAGTGAGGAAAATATTATTAAAAATGTAATTTGAACTAAAATATGTAAACAGAAAATTATAAATATGATTTTTGGCGATATGGCTCTTTTTTTATGTAGGAGCCAAGCCTAATAAAAAAAAAATACTTCCGATATATTTTTAATCGTAGTTTCAACATTAGGTTCAAGGTACCATCCCCTAAAGTTTATAGCACATGTCAGTCTTTGAAAGAACAGTTAAAAATCAAAAAAAGAAACACAATCAATCCTAATGACTTCCTCGAGAGTCCATAAGATGCGGGCAAAGTCCTTCTATTCGATAGCGAGAGCAGAAAATAAAAATATCTCAACGATTTATTTTGACTTTGAAAAGAATTTGGGGCTGCCAAAATTGGCAGATCATGCAGCATATTAAGCTGGCATCGTTCGTTGTACACCTCCGTAAAGCTGGCCCGAAATTTCATCCCGAAAAATACGATATTTTTCATAGTGTAACACTAGTACTCTCGCGATACTTCTATAACATTACTATAACATTAAATTATTTATTCATATAATAATTTTCGAGATAAAAGAATAAAACAATAGAAACAAGTGAACAAATGATTATTATGAATACATACTAAACAAATTTTGTTATTGTTCAAGGGAATTGGATCTGGAATTTTTGAGATATGGTTATCTGAATATTTTAGCACAAGCGATTTACGAGCACTTCTCATATAAGGCTTGATTCATTGAAGTTTCAGCTATATTCTGTGCAACACTGTACAAGAAAATTGTACCTGGAATTTTTCAGATATAGTCATCTGAATATTTTAACACAAGCGATTCACGAGCACTATAGCTGAATATAGCTAGATCTGAGAATATTGCTGAAACTTAAATGAATCAGGCCGTATAGGAGAAGTGCTAGTGAATCGCTTGTGTTAAAATATTCAGATGATTATATCTCAAAAATTCCAGACACAGTTTTCTTGTAAGTTATAGTTGTAGTCGTGAAACATTTGAATTTAAATATTTATACGACTTTATCTAAAATTTGTAGCTATACATATGCAATTTTTTGTTCAACAAATTAATGTTAGTAAAAAAATGATCTGCATTATTTCGGGCTGACAGTTAAAAATATCACGATATTTGATCGTGATAGTAAATTCTGTCGCTATCGTGACATTTTCGGGCTGAGAGTAAAAACTGTCGCGATAGAGATGGTTTAGTGTTGCCATCGCGTTTTTTCGGTATGAGTTCCGGGCGAGCTTCACATACATTTGTTGTACATCACAATCTAAGCTCGAAAAGGGAAACGTATTCTTGTATCTTTTGGGCGGAAAATTTTCATCCTACAGGGTCTAATGAAATTGCATCAGCGGTGTATCATTTGTTGCAAAACACTATTTTTTGGATAGAAACCATCATAAAACCTGAGAAATACATAGATCTCAAAAAAAATAACGGAACCGTAATTAATTTAGGCAGCAGCGCCTAGTTTGGGATTGGAAAAATGCTGCAGCCAGATTCACTATAAGTATGTAGGCTAGAAAGTAGATCGGTGGGAATTCGTGGAGAAGCTGCCAAAAAAATGAAACTATGAGCTTCCAAATCGGTATTAAAGAAAGGGGAAAAAATTCAAAATATTGCCCTTGTAATTCTTGAAAATAATATTGCAGTTGCATGCTCATGCATTATTGAAATGAAGAGCTTTCGTTCCCACACTACAAAATAAACTGTTACAGTATATCTAATGGAACTAAATGGGGAAAAAGATACAAACAAAAAAAAAATAAACAATAAGATGAACTTGGGGAAAAATTCAAAAAGAACGTTTCAACGGCCATTTATCTTTATCTATTTATCAATTCCAAAATACGCCCAATTTTATAATTTTCGAATAAATAGTTTTTTTTATAGCAATAAATACAATACCAGGTGCATGCAATTTTTAAATATTTGATAAAAAACAACAACAACATTCAAAAAATCATATCCCATTTTTTTTTTTCAATTAGTGTTACCTACACATTCAAAACACAAAAATCATAAAATTAAAATATGACAAATAAATGTGATTTGACCTATTTTCACCATATACAAATGCTATACATCAACTTAATGGTAGAATTCAAATTTAAAATTAACCAAAATAAAAATCTCTTTAGCAACGAAGGATGCTCAAATTTGAATTTTTCAAATTTAACAATGGCAAATTGTCAGAGAGCGAATAAACGGCTCTACGTCTTTCGCAGGAGCCTATTGGTACTCGAAATTAATATTTCCCAATTTCGCACCTTAAATTCAATTTTGTTCTCAAGAGTTGAGTCTTTTATTCTATGAGATCTCTAAGCATTCTCTGATACGCTATCATTGATAAATGGTCGAAATAAAGTGTCAGAAGACCACAAATCAGAAGCCAGATTTCGTTCAACCGAGCTTGGTCGTTTGACAATGAAACGGTGCCGGGTGCAGCAATCTTCCACGCTGAAACAAAATACGACTAACTCAAAAAAATTTTCATTTAATCAACTAATGACTAAAGGTAAAGTGGATAACAGAGAATGCTGAATAAACCAACTGTAAAGCCAGCCAGAAGCCATGTTCTTGTTAATGCAAATTTAACAATACCATTAAGGACAACCATTTTGAAGCTTTGAAGTTAACTTTAATGAAACTTCCCAATCAGAATAATAAAAAATCAACAAAAAACACAAAGATTTTGTTCCACCGATTGTTGTTTACGGAATAAATAGTGATAGTATTGTGACAAATTAACTACAAAAAATCTAGAACTCTACACCTTTATTACCCCAAGGAGGCCTTAAAGGTGTAATAACAGGTTTACCATAAGAAACCAGTAAATAAGATATTATACCGGCTCTTCTTCATAACGAGATCGCGAAGCAAGGTGTTCTCAACATAAAATCGATCTATGACAAAACCAAAAATATCGTAAAATCAGGTTTCATTTAAACTGCTGCAATAATGTAACATTAATGTCATCATTAATGTTTCCAAATATTTCACATTTTCTAATAAACCAACTAAATGCAGGCGTTGTCAACTCTAAGGCCACGGAATCACATACTGTTTAATGAAACATAAATGTATGTATTGCGCCGGACAACATAACACTGACGATTGCACAGCTACAGCCGAACCAAAAAAATGTGCAAATTGTAATGGCAACCATAAAGCCATTGAAAAAAGTTGCCTAAAACTAGATCAATATTCTTTGATAAAACAACAACTGAATATTAATCGTCAAATCAAAAATTTCAAATTTACTTTCCAAGTTTTTCCCTTAACATTATATTTTTTTTTGACATTTCAGAGACAGCAATCGATTCACAATTTCCTCGTCTTTCGTTTGATATGAAAAACGGAAAAAATGGACTTACAAATTCTGCGTTTCTCATTGACGGTATGTGCTTTGACAATTTTTGCTACTTTTAGTTAAAACAGTTTTCTCTTTATCAAAGTATTCCATTTGATGCAATTGTTCTGAATTTTGATAGATGTGAGGAGCTACTTAACTCAAGTTATTTTGAGTTATGTTGTTTTGGGTAATTGCCACAGATGCTGACGATATGGCCTTTTTTAAATCAGACAATAACTTAAATGAAATAAAGGAAAAGTTTCAACTTGCGATTAAGAAAATTTCTGTTTACTGCTTCAATTATTAAAGACACAAGCCATTTTCCTTTCAAGAAAGTAGGCACGACCTAAAAATTAATAACACATCAATAAATTAGCATGACTCATTAAAATACTTAGCGGTAGCGTTAAATATAGACCAACTTGTATAAATCACTTTGCCCTGAATAATTTAGCTTCTGAGATAATTACAAACAATTTACAATTTTTAAATTTCTCGGCTGTTTCGTTAAGTACGACCGTGGCTATAAGTATGTAACACTAGCTGTCCCATAGATAACGGTTTGAAGTTACGTCGTAAATTGCTTTTTTGGTACTTTATATCGTTTGTAACTAGTCGGAATATTTTTTCAATATCGCCGGTAAATACTACCTTGTATAACATGAACCGAAATTATATTTGGTTGAAATTAGATTGAACGACTGGTACAGAAAATTGCTGATAGTTGTTTTAGAGGAGCCATCAAAACTACCCTTCATTTTCTTGCATTGCCGGACTTCTTGAGAACACCGTGATTGGATAAATAATAATCGTTGCATTTAAAAGAAGTTTCAGACTAATTATGCTTTCTGCATAATTAATTTGTAGTTGATAACCTTCCCATTTGAAAGTATCTCAAAAAATATGTGTGTATGTATTAATTTCCACTGTACATTTGAAAGCTGAGAAAACACCAATGGCTGGGCCTGATTCCATGGCGAAATTGTTAAAATAATACCCCTTTTGGTACATTTATTTACAAATACCTCAATACCTGAAATGGCAAGCTTCGCACTTCCTACTATCAGTACTAATACATTTACGCAACTTTCGGAGATTACATAGACCTGCAATAAAAAGGTTAACATTTTTTGTTTTGATTGACGAATGCGAAGTAATTTTTTGCACTGACTACAAAATCATTAGAAATATAAGAATCTGTAGATCATTTGGCTAGCTAATTACTAAAAAGCTAAAGCTTAATTTTTAATTTCCAAATAGAAATCAAATCAGATATGGTCTGATGCGTGATCAGAAAATAGAAATTAATTTTTATTATTAAATTTAAATATTTTAGTCTTACCTCAGTTCTGAAAACGGAATTATTTCAAAAATTTAGAGACTTCAAAGGCATTCAAATTCAAACTCCCAGTTTATTAAATTGAAGTTATACGCGATCTGTAAGTAGAGTAAAATATTACATAATTAATTTACTTTGTTAAATTCCGAAATTAAATTTATTTATAAAATTTTAAATTTTTAGAAAACCAAATATCATTTCCAGTTATGAAAAAATGTTTAAACCCTTCAAATGCACGCAACCGAAAACATTAAATTTTCTTCCATTTTGGAAAACATAAAAAACTAAAATTTTTGAGATTTAGCTACTCTATACAAAGATATAGTTTAACTGATAATCTATATAGAAATTTTCAAAAAAAAAAATCACCCTCATAATTTAGAACCCTAAAAAACAACAAAAAATCTCCATTTTCATAAATAATTTTTCAAAACTGAGTATTTGGAATAAATTTTAAAATCATTTCAAATTATACAAAGATAATTCCATCCGTCTATCTATACCCTGAGATGGAAAATACCTTCGAGTCGTTTTCTTTATATACAACAAAAAGAAAATATCCACAGCCAACACAACCCGCACACACACACAAACCCTCCCCTATTTAAATGGATAAATTACAAATACAATATTGTAGTACATTGTACAAAGTACAGCAGCAGAAGGTTTACGATTAAAACGACAAACACATAAAAATTCACATTCGTATTGTATACCGTTATCTACCGTATAAAATGTATATATACCATTTAGGTACTTGTGTTGTGTACAGCAGAAAAGCCATTTCATAAACAGCATCCACCATAAAATACAAAACACAAAAAAAAAAAAAATTAAAAACGATGAAAATTCCATCATAAAACATCAAAGAATTCACATTTGTTTCAACATCATTTGAAAAATATTTTACCACCCCCACCTCTTGTCTCGAAATATTTGTACACCCCAAAAACTTACCGTATGTGATCACTATGTATGTATGTATGTATGTCTATAACATAAAATATTTGTAGAACCATCATTTTGATGTTTTGTAACCATTTTCTTTTTTTCTTTTTATTTAACATTTTTAACTTTGTGGAATTTTACAAAAATAATAAAAAAGGAGAATATTTTTCCCTTCTACATATATGGTATTACATCCTTTTTGGCTATATATCTGCTTAAGAGTATGTGAAATTGGGAAAATGGAAGAAAAACTATATAAATGATCATCCCACTTTTAACATTAAGTCCGCGCGGGTATTTTCAAGTGTGTTGTCATACACACGAAAAATCCCATTAAGCAAACATACATAATATAATGTAACAAATGAAAAGGGGGAGACAACTTTTCTCTTTATAACCTAAGATAAGAAGTAAAAACTAAAAAAAATGTTATCTTATGCGGATTATGTAGTCAAAAAGTATCTAGATATATTCCTTTAAGGATAGTTCAAAGGATTACGTATATTGAAATTCCAAACATCATGCGTCTTTTGGAAAAAAATTCCGTTTTTCTAGGGAAAAATGTAATCCCATGGTTACATTAGGTTTTTTTTTTCAATAATGAAACACACACACACACACGAGTAACAAGGATAATTGAATTTTATATTATTTTAATCCCTAGAGATTTAGATTATTTCATGTGATTCAATTCATATTCGAATGAATTCTAATAAGATTTATATACGCGATGTTTTTAATTTGAAACCTGACAACAGCGCAATAGTTATATGTGAAGAATACGCCTTAATGTTGATTTTGTTGTATTATAATTTGTAATGTAAAATATTATTTATTATGTTTTGGTGCATCAAATAGGGGTAAAATTGTTACGATCGTTCAGCTTGACTGTTGTTATTTTAAATGAATTTCTTTTTTGATGGACTAGCTGAAGGTCCAGTGGCACTTTTTTTAATTTTTTTGTTTATTTAGTATTTTTAATAGGCTAAGGCGAGGTTCTTAACACCTGTCGAACTTGCGTATTGTTTCAGCTCAGAGATTAAACTGGTTGAATGGGCTAACTGGAACTTTCAGTGATTTCACAACCACACAAATATGTAGACGATTTTTTAAATTATTTCATAATTTATTGGTTCTGGATTTATAAAAATAGGCCTAAGTTTATTGGTTCACTTAACAACTGGTTTCGTTTTGACAACAATTCGTTTTATTTGAGTCATTAGCATAAGAATAAGTTGGATTGTGTATGAATTACGATAAATTAATAACAATAAGGGTGGGCACGAGATCTTAGGCCAACCAGATAAAACAATAAATCCAATCAATTGCGTTAATGAACCAAACCTTGTAAAATAGCGAGACCAAAAGCTTAAGCTTCGCGTTAAGGGCCCCATACACGGTCAAACAATTTGCACAAACTTCTGTTGTACAACAACTCGTTGTGTAAACCGTTTGTCGTACCCAAACACGAGTTTGCGCAACACTTACGCTACAATAATATTTGTTGAAATTTCAGTTGAGGCTTAATCATTAATCAATAAGGATGTCTACTAAAGCCGCAAGTTTCGCAATTATAATTTATTGTGCTACGGATGAATCTACAAATCGAAAACGGAAAACAAGATTTTGGATGAAAAAATGATTAAAGAAAAAGTGTGCTTTTAACCATGGAAATTTAATAAAGGAGCTAGAACTATCTGCACCTATAGATTATAAGACTTATTTAAGGATGGACTCTGCGACATTCGGGGAATTGCTAGAAATGGTAAGTCCTTTTATCATAAAAAACGACCCCATTATGAGGGAATAAATATCGCCCAAACAAGGTTATTTGCTACTTCGCGTTACCCAGCATGTGGGTTAACTTTTGAGGAGCTAAAATTTGAAGCTGCGATAGCCGCACAGACTCTGGGAATAATTATCATTGAAACGTGTGAGGCAATCATAAAAGTTTTAAAAAATTATATAAAGGTAAGTAAAAATTCATTTATTTATTTTCTAATATCGAATTTTCACGAAAAAATGTTAGTTAGCTTCATCAAAATTCCAATGTCACTTAAATTAAATCTTGAATAAAATACAAATTCTCATTAATGATATTAAAGTCTAGAAACAAAATTTGAATTCATTGATATGTACTGTAATTATATACAAAATTAAAACCACTATTCCAATTGTTGGTCCAGAAAAGGATCGGGAACTGTATTGTATTGTAGCTGTGGTTGTGCTATTGAATGATGTGGTGTAAGATGATTCAAGTATGGTGACTGATTCATATACGGTGACGGTTGGTTCGAATATGTTAAAGCGGAAGACATTGGCCGCGAATTGGGCGGTCCATTAATTTTCACCGAGTGCCTATGTAGATTACCTAATTGGGCTTCGAAAAGTACGTCGTTGAATACCTTTTTCGCATAAATTTGCTGGTCTGGTTTCAATTTTATGAAATCCACATCCCAACTTTTAGCTAAAATTTCAACCTCCGGGTTTACAGTGCGGAGATGTTCACAAGCCATTTCTAGAAGCTCATTCTGTTTATCTTGCATATTTTCTTCGTTTGGCGATTTCCTTTTGGTGGCTACTTTGCGTGCCAGTACAGCCTCACACTGCGAAGATTGTTGTAAGTTTTCTTCGTGAACATCCTTAATTAAGAAATTAATTTGTTACAAGACGAGGTACGCAATGGACATTTATTAATTATATTTTCTCTTTGCAGATTCCAAAAATAGAGAATGAATGGAAAGTTGTAGCCCAACAATTTGAGAATAAATGGAACTTTCCACACTGCTTAGGGGCAGTAGATGGCAAGCATATTACTATTCGTAAGCCGCCAGGGACCGGCTCTTATTATTTTAATTATAAACAATCGTTTAGCATTGCATTAATGGCTATTACAAACAAAAAAATAATTCAAATGATGTATTTTTAATGGTAGACGTAGGAGCTAATAGACAGGTCTCTGACGGGGGAATATTTTCCAATACACATTTTAATAAAAAGCTTCAACAGAAAAACCTCTGCACACCTGAAACAGAAAATTTACCAGGTACTAATATTAAAACGCCTTATGTTATAGTTGGTGACGATGCTTTTCCACTTATGGAAAACTTAATGAAACCATTTAGTCGAAAAGATCTGACCATAGAAGAAGCTATTTTTAACTACAGGTTATCTCGCGCTCGTCGCGTGATAGAAAATGTATTCGGTATATTAGCCACCAAATCTAGAATATTGCTCTGAGAAATAAATCTAATATACGTCAAAATTGTTCACATCACTTTAACACTGTTGGAGGTGTGTAATATATAATTATTATATATAATGAATTTAAGAATGAATAAAAATATGAAAAAATCAGTAACTTGCCGTCTGCATAATTTCCTCCGATTCGGTGGTCTTATCCATAGTCGATGTTCCCTGCATCTGATATTCCTGATCCCTCAAGAAATCAATTTCGTCAAAGTACCATAATGACGGTAAATATAAATCCTCTCTTCCGATGCCAGATTTTGTACTCTCCACTACTTTTTTTAATTCCCTGCGGTAAGCGGTACGAAGGCAATTAATTTTTTTTCTCACTTGATCTCTATCCGCATCTTTGTTCATTTCTTCCATTTTAATGACTAGTTTGTCGTAACCACAGCTTTTTAAATATCTATTCTTATAACCTTCACTTTTTACCTTCCATAATTCACGCAAATCTCGATATAGGTTAATAAACTATTGCCAAAATTGTTTATTATCAACCGTATTTGCCATTTTTGGTTCTGTAATGCGCAACGAATGAAAAAAAAACTGAATACATGTTGTACAATACTCTCAAACATCGACATACACGTGCCAAACAGCTGCACAACGGTAAACGTTGCGCAAATAATTTCAAACATGTTTGAATTTATGCAAACTGTTGTGCAACAATGCAAACAGCACCATATACGATCAACATGTTTGCACAACAGTGTTTGTTGCGCAAATTGATTGATCGTTTATGGGGCCCTTTAGGCAGCCGAGAGACAGAAATTAGATTGTCCTTCTCAAGATTACTTGTTAAATTGAAATTGTTTTTAGATTTCGAAAGCTTTTGACAATAGCACCAAAATTACAGATCGTAGTATCCGAATTTATTCCCTGTTTTGGAATTGGGTGTACTTGGCAGCATCAAGGTATTGTCTGCGGACGATAGGGTGAATGCCTTTGGGGCCAACCTTTCCCAATAATGCGGAAATAATGAACGGAAAGAATATTACGGTAAGAATACAAAATTTAAAACTTTAGATTATTCCGGATAATAGCCAGATAATTATTTTTATGAAGAAGATGAAGTTATCAATTTTGCAAGTTTGCAATTTCTGTCTGAATCTAATGATCTAGAAGCTCAAATTGCAAACTCTTAATAATTTCACTTTCTCCGGAAAAATTATTATCTGGCCGGATTAACCAAACTGAACTTATTAGAAGTAAAATTCGCTGATACAATTGCTGCATGATTGCTTTTTATATATAGGAAGTAACCGGGGTATATTTAGCAATTCGCTAGCTTTAGTCAGCATACATCTATAGATTTTTTAGTTGATTGAGCTTAGCAATCCAAATTGATTTTCACAGTTAATGAATTATATGTGCATGATTAGGATTGAAAAAGCTTATTTTGTCCCATTGGTCACAAATGGAACTGAACACGACTCAAAATATGGAAAAATCCGTAAAATGATGCTGATTGAGCTTAGAAATCCAAACCGATTTTCCCAGGATATAAATTACATGCAGGAAAAGCCTGCTGCTCCGATCCACTAAAAATTATCAAATCTAATATTGGATCGTTAATAAAACTACACATGAGCAATTTGAGTTTAGAAATGCAAATTGATTATCACAGTTACTGAATTACATGCACGAAGAGAATGGCAAAAGATAAGTTTACTATGAAACTGCTACTGCGACCCAATTAAAATGATCAAAACCAATTATGGGTCAAAAATGGAACTGAACATGACTCACGATAAATAAAAATTCGTAAAATGTTGCTGTTTTAGTTTAGAAATCCAAATTGATTATCACAGTTAATGAATTACATACAGGAAGAGAATTGGTAAAATCGAATTTACACTAATTCTGCTACTGCGACTTAATAAAAATGATCAAAACCAATTATGGGTCAAATGTTGCTAATTGAGCTTAAAAACGCAAATTGATTATCACAGTTAATGAATTACATGCAGGAAGAGAATGGAAAAGTGAAATTTACTTCAAAACTGCTAATGCAACCAATAAAAATTATCAAAACCAATTATGGGTCACAAATGGAACTGAACACGACCCATAATAACGAAAAATTCATAAAATGTCGCTGATTGAGCTTTAAAATGCAAATTGATTATCAAAGTTAACAAATTACATAAAGGAAGAGAGTGGAAAATGGTAAGTTTACTATGAAATTGCAACTGCGATCCCATTAAAATTATCAAAACCAATTATTCGTCATAAATGAAATTGAACACGACTCACAATAACTAAAAATTCGTAAAATTTCGCTGTTTGAGCTTAGACATCCAAATTGATAATCAGATTATATGAATTACATGCAGGAAGAGAATTGAAAAAGTAAAATTTACTCTGAAACTCATTCTGCCACCTAATAAAATTTTTCAAAACCAATCTTGGGTCACAAATGCTGAACACGACTCACAATAACGAAAACTTCGTCAAATGTTGCAGTTTTAGTTTAGAAATCCAAATTGATTATCACAGTTAATGAACTACATGCAGGAAGGGAATTGGTAAAGTTAAATTTAATCTAAAACTGCTACCTAATAAAAATGATTAAAACTAATTATGGGTCAAATATTGTTGATTGAGCTTAGGAATGCAAATTGATTATCACAGTTAATGAATTATATGCAGGAAGAGAATGGAAAAAGTGAAATTTACTTAAAAACTTTTACTGCAACTCAATAGAAATTATAAAAACCAATTATGGGTCACAAATGGAACTGAACATGATTCACAATAACGAAAAATTTATGAGAAGTTGCTGATTGAGCTTCAAAACGTAAATTTATTATCACGGTTACCGAGAGTGGGAAATGATAAGTTTACTATGAAATTGCAACCGCGACCCAACTAAAATTATCAAAACCAATTGTGGGTGCTAAATGGAACTGTTTGAGGGTAAAACAAGCAAATTGATAATCTTGGGTTTATGAATTACATGCAGGAAGATAATTGATAAAGTTAAATTTACACTAAAACTGCTTCTGCGACCAAATAAAAATGATTAAAACCAATTATAGATCAAATGTTGCTGATTGAGCTTAGGAATGCAAATTGATTATCACAGTTAATGAATTACACGCAGGAAGAGAATTAGTGAAGTTAAATTTACAGTAAAACTGCTACTGCGACCTAATAAAAATGATCAATACCAATGATTGGTCAAATGTTTTTGTTTGAGCTTACGAATGCAAATTGATTATAACAGTTAACGAATTACATGCAGGAAAAGAATTGAAAAAGTGAAATTTACTTAAAAACTGGTACTGCAACCCAATTTAAATTATCAAAACCAATCACCGGCCACAAATGGAACTGAACACGAATCATAATACCAAAAAATTCGTAAAATATTGCAGTTTGAGATTAGAAATGCAAATTGATTATCACGTTTAATGAATTACATGAAGGAAGAGAATTGTTAAAGTTAAATTTACAATGAAACTGCTACTGAGACCTAATAAAAATGATCAAAACCAATTATGGTTCAAATGTTGTTGATTGAGCTTAGTAATGCAAATTGATTACCACAGTTAATAAATTACATGCAGGAAGAGAATGGAAAAATTGAAATTTACACTAAAACTCCTACTGCATCACTATAAAAATTATCAAAACTAATTATGGGTCACAAATGGAACTGAACATGACTCACAATAACGAAATTCTATGAAATGTTGCTGATTGAGCTTAAAAACACAAATTGATTATCACAGTAAACGAATAACAAGCAGGACGAGAGTGGAAAATGATTGCTTAACTTGCAACCCAATTAATATTTAATATACATTATGGGTCACAAATGGAACTGAACACGAATCACGATTACTAAAACTTCGTCTAATTTCGCTGTTTGAGCTTAGAAATCCAAATTAATAATCAGGGTTTATACCTAAACTGCTACTGCGACTCAATAAAAATTATCAAAACCAATTATGGGTCACAAATGGAACTGAACACGACTCACAATAATGAAAAATTTACGAAATGTTGCTGATTGATCTTCAAAACGCAAATTGATTATCACAGTTAATGAATTACATGCAGGAAGAGAATTGGTAAAGTTAAATTTACACTAAAACTGCTACTGCGACCTAATAAAAATTATCAAAACTAATTATGAGTCAAATATTGTTTATTGAGCTTAGGAATGCCAATTGATTATCACAGTTAATAAATAACATGCAGGAATAGAATGGAAAAAGTGAAATTTACTTAAAAACTCCTACTGCAACCCTATAAAAATTATCAAAACAAATTATGAGTCACAAATGGAACTGAACACGACTCACAATAACGAAATATTCATGAAATGTTGTTGATTGAGCTTAAAAACGCAAATTGATTATCACAGTTAACGAATTACATGCAGGAAGAGAGTGCAAAATGATAACTTAATAACCAATTATGTGTCATAAATGGAACTGAACACGAATCACGATTATCAAAACTTCGTCTAATTTCGCTGTTTGAGCTTAGAAATCCAAATTGATAATCAGGGTTTATGAATTACATGCAGGAAGAGAATTGAAAAAGTGAAATTTACTCTGAAACTGCTACTGCCACCCAATAAAAATTATCGAAACCAATTATGGATCACAAATGGAACTGAACACGACTCGCAATAACGAAAAATTTATAAAATGTTGCTGTATTAAATGTTGAGCTTAGAGACTCTAATCAATTATCACAGTTAACGAATTACATGCAGGTAAACAGCAGTAACATAGAGCCAATGGGTCATAAAGAATATTCTACTTTTCTGATTTTTCTGCAAACGAATTGATGAGTTAATTAGGGAAAACCAATCAAGCGGCCAAAGCAAAACGCTAAACTATGATTACAAATTATGCTAAAAATAAGACATTCTCTGTAGCTGAAGACAAGTGAATATTAGGCAAAAATAAAAAATGTTTAACAAGCCTAAATGAAATGTCATGGGCATTTTCGTAAACATAGCAGCAGTAGTTACCCAGCTTTCCTCAGTTTTTACAAATCAGTTAAAATAAATGAATTGACATAAAGATAGTAATGAATGGCTCTACATTAAATTTTTCAAATAAGTTTTCAACGATTATAAATACTGGGCATCCTTAAATATAATACGTTGTACGGGTTAGTCGCTGTAACATACATAGCACGGATTCCCCATCATATGGCTACCTTTGTTTGATGGAACTCAGGCTACTCAAGTTCAATAAATCAGCAAGAGGCTATCAAAACCTGTGGTATTGATTTATTATTAAAGAAAATGGTCTTGAAACCGAAAGGTTTAATTCAAGCAAAATCCATCAAACCGATAGGGAGTCCAAAACTAGATAAGAAGAGTGGTTGATCTTTTAGTTCTGGTCTCCCTGCACCATCAACTCCAGTAAACATGTTTGAGTATGGGATGAAAAATTTCCATTTTAATTCAATTTAGACCACCTTCAAATATAAAGCGATTAAACATTTACTAGGAATGTTTAAGTTCCGGCTGGACAGAAATGGCACCTTAATCAACGTTGAATATTCACGAAAGAAGCCGAAAGAAGTTTTAAATTAAGTAATCACAGAAGGATATTGAGTCTGAAAGTCGCTATTAATTTAAATAAGCTGTACATTTGTGAAATATCGCAGTTGATTTTAAAAAATAAGTTCATATTACCAATGGGTTACCTAATCATATTACTTAGTATAGTTTATCATCGTTGTCAATTTTTTGGTAGAGCGCTCGCGTTATCTTCCACTTCCAAAATTTGTATTTGCTTTCATACGCCTGTTACTGCCACAGTAAAAGATTTACAGTACAGTACATACTGTACATTCGTACAGTAAAAGATTTTCTTTTGAGTAAACAGCGCAGTCTTACAAAGATTCAGGAGAAATTGTGAATAGGGTTGCCGAATAGGGTTGCCAACTGGCCGGTTTTAAACGAGCCGGTCAGCGGTTGGATAGCTCTGACCAACAGAACAAATGATCGATTTTGAATGAAACTCATTTAAATCAAATTTTTTAAATGTATCGAAAAAAATTCGATTTATCATTTTGTACTCGAAAAATCGAAATTTCTCGAAGTGATCGATTAAAAAATTTCGTTAGTATTAAGAATTATTACCAGAGGTGGTTGGCTCAAGAAAGTTTCAGTTCAACAAAGAGCGGAGCAAACCTATTATTTAATTTCAGCAACAACTTCTTGAGAAAGCTGAATAAATGCTAAATCAGCTCAATATTTTGAAGATCCATTATCGATAGATTAACAACAATTTTCTCCAACGGTCCATAACACATTACTGTTACCTATCTGTCTATGTTCATATTATTTAAAATATTACCTGCAATAAATCAAGAATACTGTGAGACGATAAAGCTTCTAATGTGGAAAATCTCAAAAATTTCGAATTATCTTTAACTTTGATAGGATGATATGTCAATCAACTCAATTCACCTGTTCAAACTCGCAATATCCGGAATAATCCAAAATTATTTCGAGAAACTCGGATATTCTCAAATATTCTCAAAAAATGTCATCTATGTAAATCAATATCCTCCAAATTTAACTTATAACTTTAAATAACTGGATGCTAAGAAGATCATTAATTTTATAACAAGAAACAACTTCATCGCTTGCAAATTTCGAGGAATATCGGAAACACAAATAACCTCGAAAAATTCGAATAATGTGAGAATTCTAGAAACATATCGATAGTCACAAAAAATTTCAAATTTCCAGAAAAACTCGCATAAGCTCCTGAAATAATCTTAAAAAATCAGGAAATAATCTTAAAAAATCAACAGTTCGGTGCCAAGCAACTTCGCTCTATTTAAATCCGGAAATCTGGATGATTCCAAGAATCTCGAGAAAAATGAAATGTCGAAAATGTATAAAAAATTCTTAATAATATCTGTTATATAAAACTCGTTGAGAGAAACTGGTAAAGCTCGATAATCTTGATATTCTCGAAAAATTCCGAATATTTACGAAGATCTCTTTAGAATACTCTTGAAAAATCAATAAATCACTAACAATCTGTAATAAAGAGACATCTCAATGCTAAGCAATTCCAAAGCACAAAAAATATTTTTTTCGGAAATTCATATAACTAGAAGACGTTGAATAATCTCGAACATATCGAATAACTTCGATGCCAAAACATTAAATGATAGACAATTCCTGAAATCTAGATTAATCCCAACATCTCAAGATCTCGGATTTCAAGAGTCTCACCTAACCCAATGCTATACGCTTCTTAATTTAATCGAATAATCAACATAAGTAACATGAACTCGAGTCATTATGATTATTTTTTGTAAGGCTCAATCAACTATTTCATTAACATGAAACCGCATATTTAAAAGCTTTTTTCTTAAATTAGCAGGTCCTAGTGAATTTTAATATAAATCGGCCAACCACCGTATTTACGAGTACATATAAAAATGAAACAAAAAATTAAAAATTTGTAAAAATTTGCTGAATAAGCTTCTCAAAATTCTCCATTTGGAAGAAAATGTCATGTGTTGGCTAACTTATTATATTTTTAACTTTGGCCGGTAGGACCATTTTAGAAAATTGTCAACCCTAATTGTGGATGTGTCTTGTACCATTACCGGCGGGATTATCAGCAACCTCGCCTGTTTTGGGTGTGAAAACGGTGCATGTTCTTCTGTAATCTACTAAGCTAACCGGGAGTTATTAGTGTCTGTTTAATAACTGCTTGTAATTTAGGTCGTTAAGTAATCCAAAATTGACTAGAAAATTGCCACCGAATATTGGTAGTAGTACAGTAACTCAAGCTACTTCACAATAGTAATTCACAATAGCTAAAATCTTACAAATTCGCAAAAACTTCATTACTTAAAGGCGAATCTCACCGGTGTAGCGGCCACATTACTAAAGTCAATGCAAATCAGTGGCGATAACTACGCCGTGGCATGACATATTCTGAAAGGCCGATATTGGTAAAGAAGAATTATAGATATTACCACGGACACGGTGCGCTGTTTGAAAGTATTAGCCGTTCCAGTCACGACATGCACTATTATTTTGGTGAATTTAATCGCCAGTGGGAACTATCCCTCAACAGAGACCAATATGTTCAACACCTTCAACATATCTTCATCAACAGAGACCAACACATTTTCGCAATACCGACGGAAGATACACTGCGTACCTACCATTTGCAGGACACTGAGCATCTCTTTGATCATCCCGCGAAAGTGCCATCATACGTCTGAAAAACCAAGAACATTATTGCATAAGGCATCCACAACTACGTCTTGAATACATTAAATTCATGAAAGACTACGGCAATCACATGGAAAAGTTCGGCCAGATGACACCACGCCTGCCAATCAAATCTGTTATTTGACTCATCACGGTGTTTTACAAACTTCTCGCTCTACACCAAAGTTACGAGTCGTGTACCATGCATCGCAAGATCGTCCACGTCGGCCCAAGATTTCAATGATATCTTCAGTATTCCCTCTTGCTTCAATAAATATGTGTTTGTTTTTATTCCAGATATCAAAAAATTTATCGTCAAACCCAGGTGGCAGCTGAACATCGGAATTTTCAGTGAATCGTATGGATAAATTCATCCGATGAACGAATCAGAGATTACAAACAGTGGACGGTGACATAGGGCATTGGTTGCGCTCCAAAGTCACACGGACTGACTTTTATGTTGACGACCTAACGACCGGCGTCGATGGTATCGTTACACTGATCGAAATTCAACGTAAATGGTAGTTTTTACTCACCCTGACCCATATCGTAAAAACATGAAAAAACTAAAACCAATTAGAATTGAGCGTCGGCTCCAATGCTCATCAGTTACCAAAAATCTGCAAATTCTCGGAATCAGTGTTATGTACTTGTATTCCTTTGGCAGATGGGACAATAAAAGTATCGATTATGGCATCCTCTGTCGAAGGTAACACCTTTAATGACCATCAGCACACCTCGTTTAGAAACTGATTAAGAATTCGCATGAACCGATCACCAAGATTTCCTTAGATGGTTCCGGAGTACACACCCAGTCGCTGGAAAACGTTTCTAACAAATTGTGTCCCGCAAGTGCAGAGCGCGGTGGACGATTAACGAAAGGCTATATCTGCCTATTGTTAGGCATTCGATTTTAGCACCAATGCATACATGACTGTCTTCAGAAGATTTGCTACCAGGATAGGAAAGATTAAACATTTATACAGCGACTGTACCACTAATTTCGTAAATACGTAATCTTCAATTGTCATTTCTTCATCAACACAGTGTAAAAAGGGTCAACCTGGTTATTGCTGCCCTGCTAGCAGACGATGGTACTACTTGGAGCGTCATTCCTCTAGCTTCGGAACACTTAAGTGGTCTGTTTGAAGAGGTACTAAAATCGGTCAAACATTATTTTCGTCACTACATTATTTTCTAAATACTCTACTACGCCAAATTAAATCATGCCTGAATTCAAGAACACTGTGCCCAATATCGGATCACCCTGATGATCGCACGCTGCTCACTTTCTGATCGGAGAATCTCCGATCACTACACCTCAACTATCATTGCTCGAGATGAACTCAAACCGCCTCAGCCGCTATCAACAAATTCATCGTGTTTACCAATACATTTGGAGAGTCTGGTCCAATGAGTACTTGTCACGCTATACCCACCATACATTGTCCCAAATGGCTAAATACAAAAACGAACCTGGTTATCTGGCAATTCGTGCTGCTAAAAGACGAGAAGTGTCCTCCATCAAAATGGTTGATGGTGAGAATAACTTAAACTCACCCTTGTTCTCATGGTCTAGTTCGAGTTGCTACTGTGAAACTCCAACATAATACGGTGACACGTCCTGTAGTAAAATTATGCCTGCTCCCGATCAACGACAACTTTGAATGACGGCTAAAGGATGTTAAACCACCAACGCTAGTCACATCTACAAGTGAATATCACATACACTAACTCCGAATTAATTATCTTACATCATGCTACACCAAAATAACCAAGATGACAGCCGATATTACGCATCATATAACATTAAACATTAAAATAAAAGAAATAAAACTTTGTCAAATCGCCATATTCTGATTTTGTCTTGTACTTTTATTTGTTTGCATCTTTCGGATTGTTCGCTGAATGGCCAACACACTTTTCGCCGCATTGCCTTCATATCAACATAAGGTTTATTTTTAAAATTTCCAACAGTGACCTACTGTTAAATTAGCGGTTAACTCTAGAAATTAGTTTGTAAAATGATTTTAGGAGACTCGCAAGAGAAATTTAAATCTGGTTTAACGCGTATTTCGATTGACAAAATGGTCCTGATTCCAATGTATTGCACATCGACTGGCCAGTAACAAACATAAATGAAAAAAAAAACTCGTTGAAAACAATAAACATTTAAATTCTCTTGACATTTAGCGGGCTAATAAAAATACCATTAATGTCTAATTAAATTAAATTGAGTAAGGTTTGTGGGAAAATTCCCACCCTTAATTAATAAAAATTACAAACCTAAAAAACATCCCACCCTTAAAATGATAAAATATAAAAAAAAAATTGTATAACTTTCATAATTTAATATTAATAATCGTACTTATCATATTTATCTATGTTGAAAAATTAACTAAACCAAACAACAACAAAAAAAAAACGATATCCTTATTGCACACTTCCACCAAATTAAAATTAAACATAAATAAAAATCTACCCTGTTTGTGTAATAAGTGATCTTCATTAAAAAAAGGCGAAAATAAAACAAAACACCAAACAACCAAGACCAAAAAAAAAAATTTCCATCAACAATTTTTTTTTTGTCTCTGATTTAAAATCAACATCTTCCCAATTAACCCCCTCGCACCATAAATAATAATAATCATAATGAACAGTGCGGTATTATCCCTAGAAATATACATACCAAACAAAACAAAAAAAAATCCAACAAGTCGAGGCAACAAAAAAATTACTCAATTCCTAACCTAAAAACTCCTGACACTTTTTTTTTTTTTAATTTTTTTATTTATTTACCCCAACTGAATGCTAATTAAAAGACGAGAAAAAAAAATCGCGCGATTCACTTGTTTCAATTTTTTTTTTATTTTTTACTTGAACGTCGTCGCGACTTATCCTAGGTTATGGTTATTATTAGGAATGTTTACTTCATTTACAAAAATAAAATAAAAAATTACAACCAAATTTTTTTTTTTTTAACAAAACCTACCCTACTATATATAGCCAACCTACCGCCACCCACTTGACTTTGTATAATATTTCGTCTACTTTATATATACATAATAATGCAACCCACCCACCGGAAGGGAACAAGAACGAACGAAATAAAAAAATAAAAATAAAAATACAACCGTTTTGATACGGTGGGGTGGGGGTGAGGAAAAAAGTAAAGAAGCGCGCGGAAAATAAAAGGGAACAATTTTTTATTTTTTTTTTTATTTGGAAAACAAAAAAAAATTGTTCAATTCATTCAACATCGCACAACACAACCATCTCGTTCGCTCTCTCATTAAGGTGGATGCACACAGAGGCGAAAGTTTTATTTTATCGTGATGGGAAGATTTAAATCTCGCCGCCTGTGGTTTATTGGTGTGTACAATTGGAAATGTTTTGTTAAAACGCGATTTATTGTTTTAATCTTGCGGATTGGTAATTAGTAGAGGTACTGTGTGTTAATCGAAAGGACCTTGGTTTACCTTGGGATGTCATAACACTTCGACGTAACTACTTATCTTCAATAATGAATTCGCCTAGTTGATTTCTGAGAAGTACGCGGAAGCCTCTTTCTCCTCTCTACAGAACCTGCCCTTGTTACTCACTGCTTTACCATGTAAGTATGTTTTTATTATTTGCTTTTAGTGCTTCCTTGAACCTTATAGTATGAACATTTTGGAACTTTTTTGCCAATTTCTGGGACCTGTTTTAAAACTTTTTAGTTTCTGTTTTGATCCAATCCTTCCCACTTAAAGGATTATTTTGTATGTAGCTTGGTTTCCATAACAAGTACTGCACGTAATCCTTAAGCTAATTATTGGGTTATTGTTTCACCCCTTTCTCGTTGGTCTCTGAATTTTAAATGTATGACTAAATATTGGGTTGGTGGTCATTGACAGTGACGGGCCTCCCAAAATACGGCAGTCTTTAATGGATAATGTTATTTGTCAATCATTCGCCTTTAGATTCGGTTGTTTAACTTAGGGTTTAATAAGGTACTATTATGAAGAATATGTAATCTCCGAAGGCTGGAGTAGGTGGGATGCAGAAAAGCGGCACATCAATTCAGCAAGGTTGTTGACTTTTATTTACGAAGATTTATTCTGCTTGTTTGATATTAAGACTTATGATTTCTCGAGAGAAAAAAGATAATTAAAATTCTTCTAGATTCCAAAGAATTGAAAAGCTTAACTTTATTTTGCTAATTATCCAACAAATGCTTAGTTAATTCTAGCGAATACCTCTACCCATTAAAAAATTAAGTTGGTCCGAGCAATTTCACGTTTTTTACACTACCCCTTCTTGCTTCCGAACATTCCGTCTTGATTTAAGTAGGTAATCAACGTGCACTAAATTTGTTGTCCAGGGGGCTTCTTTATGCGGTATTGCAATTTTTGGCTAAATCTTATTTTTTGACTAAGTTTTGGAGCCACACCAAATCGTCCACACTGAACTGTACCGAATTCGCTTTAGCGTCGTTTTGTTTTAAAAATAAAACCTCGATTTTCTTTACGAATACTGCAGTTTCAAAATTTCGGCCTTGTTCCGACTCATTTTAGAGGGAGACATCATATTTTCATTTAGTGTCTTCACCACAGCTTCGGATATTTAAAACAAAATTCGAATCGTCTCTGGCCACTTGATAAAGTATTACATGATGTTAGAGTAAAGCCTTTCCAGGAGACAGGTGAGGAGAAGGCGGGAAAGAGAGAGGAAGGCGTTAGGGGTTCCACGGGGAAAGGCCTAGCAAGGGGTCCCTCGCGCAAGCCACTGGTGAGGCCTGGAAGCTCTCAGGCAGCGGAGGCTAGTAGAACGGCGATGGAGGGCACTGGTCAGCGGGTGGTGGCGGTGCTGAAAAGAAGGCTGAACAGGGCCTTCTGAAGAGGCCTTCGGAAAAATGAAGGCATACATCGCCTGCCTGCAGATAAACCTGCATAATGCAAAGGCGTCTTCAGACTTCCTTTGTCGTAGGTTTATCTGCCAAAACATTGGCATGGCTCCAATCCCGGAGGCATGGGTGATAGTTAACCAGATTAGAGATATACCAAATCAAGTGGGTAAGTTAATTTATTATAACGGAACTGAGAGTCCAAGAGCGGCTATTTTGGCCAGTTCGCAAATTAATTTTATTCCCATTTCAGAGTTCATCACCGGGGACTTGGTTGCGGTATTGGTGGAGGTTCTGGGTAAAAGAGGCAAACAGGAGGCTATAATGGCATCCGTCTACTTTCCTGACTCAGAGTTAGTGCCTCCACTTGAAGTCAGGCGGCTCATAGCTCATTGCAAACGGAATGGGCTGGCCTACCTGAAAGGATGCGATGCAAACGCGCCCCACACAGTGTGGGGTAGCATGGACATCAATAACAGGGGTGAGTACCTTTTTGAATTTCTGATCTCAAATAATATAGACGTTGTCAATAGGGGAAGGAAACCTACTTTTATAAATGCAATTAGGCAAGAGGTCCTAGATTTGACACTTGCTAGTCCGCATTTCAGCGACTTGGTCAAAAACTGGCATGTGTCTGAAGAGACATTATTATCGGATCACTTCCACATCAGATTCGATTTGGAGGCCGAGACCAAGCAGCGGCAGGAATTTAGAATTCCAAAACTGACCGACTGAGATACTTATAGAGTATCACTCTAATCAGAAATGCCCTCGGTTGTGGGGAACAAAGTGTCTCCAGAGGGTTAGGAGATCTGTTCAAAACAGCTGCCTAATTCTATACACTTGGCTTACGAGAACAGCTGTCCGGTTAAGCGAAGAGGGTCCACAAATATGGTCTCTTGGTGGAACGGGACGCTGGGTAGACTGAGGAAAAATTGAGAAGATTATTTAACAAAGCTAAACGCACCGGTGAATGGGGTGAGTATAAGATGGCCTTGACGGAATATAATCTCGGATTGAGAAGATCCAAAAGGGCTACCTGGAGGAATTTCTGAGACGGAATCAATGAATTGCTCTCTGCAACTCGTCTCAATGGCTTAGGACTTCTCCAGAAGCAAGATGGGAGGTTCATTGGAAACCGGAAGGAAACCTTAGAGGTACTGTTAGAGACCCACTTTCCTGACTCAATAGTGGTAGGAGACCAAGAGGACCCACATAATCCCTCAAGTGAGGCCTATGCGCCTCACAGTTGAATCTGGAGTCTCTCTCCCACGGGACCCATGATGTCGATGGAGGAATTAGCTTTCGAAAAGGGCACCGAACACAACCATCGATCGATCTCCCGGACCTATCCCTGCCAGTAAAAGATTCAATCTTCAGTCCTCGGCCAAAGTCTTCAAAAGTTTTGTCATCGTGGGCGTCACGTAAAACCTCTTTGAACAATGTTTTTGACACTCAAATTTTTGTTTAAAGAAGACATCCTATAGTACAATGAAACACCATTATGCCCAATATGTTTGGATCGTTCTCAGCATTTCGACCATTTCCTCTTAAGTAAAACATGTTACTATGAGATGAATACGTCATCTTCCTGTTGTACTTTGGAGAACCACCCTTCCCCATTGTCCAATATAATTCTCAAACGGCGTTCTTCACTTCTGGAAGGATTATTTGTGTATATAAGGCTGCGACGGTGTTGGATCTCGAATTATATTGCTGTAGTATTTTTATTCATCGGGCGGTTTGCCCTTTCGTGGTGCAGCAATTTCTTTCGGCATTTCTCAGAGTTGCTTATAATTTGTTATTTCTTCTCTATTTCTTGGAATACAACTGAACTTCGTCCAAAAAGCCAAAGTTGGAGGTAAGCCTAAATTGGCGAAGAGATCAGTAAAGGTTTAAGCTCTTTGAAGGCGCGGTATGTTTTGTTGTTCGCTTTGAATGTAAGATAATTTTCCATTTCATCGATGTGTTTTTCTATCAGTAGTCAAGCTCCAACTGGAGAGAAGAAAGAAACTTCATCGCATCTATAGAACAAAGTCGTTTTGAGGTGGCGGAAACGGGTCCTTTGGGTGATGTTGTTAAGGTGCTGCTAGTCATTACAAGATTTCAATGGTCTACCTTTCTTCCAAACCCGTACGACTGTGGGGCATAGGGGCTAATAGCTGAGTCAACGACATCTTTCGTTTTTATATGGGCAAACGGTATGCTCATTTTGCCTCGTTTGGAAACGGGTAATTGGTGAGTCGGCTGTTTTTTTAGATGTCAATTCCAATTTTCACTACTCGCCGTTTTTCCATAGTCTCCAGGAAAAAGAGTAAATGTAACCAGATTCTCGGATAAAAATTGTGTAACCAATTGTTGCCCCGCCTGAATATTTTCGGGGAGTGTCTTCTCTTGATCGGTCGTGTCTACTATTCACTATTGGTGTAAGTGTCAACACCTACCTAGGTTGTGACAAGTTTGACAAAAACTAACGTTTCAGTCTTTTTGGGTACGACTACCCTCGAAGAATTGGCTACGGTGGGATTTCTAGGAATGGAGAATGGACATACCACTGACCGGGTGGCAACCCCTTTTCACGCTCCTCCAACGCAAATGCTCGAACGAAAGAGGGCCATGTTTTTTGAATTTTGCTATGCTTATGCACTAGTGTCGATAAGCAATACGTACTTCCCATCGAGTAAGCCGTCATCTGTCAAGGAGGCATCATTTACCGCTGGAATAGCTACCTAATACTCAGTTTTTGCCCGCAAGAACCTAAACCAAAGACGCTCCTATTTTTCGGCACTACTTTACGTATTGGTTTCCCTCTATAACACTGAGAGAAAATGTTGATTGAATCAACAAAAAAATAGGTAATTTCAACACTTTCCGTCTTTGATTTTCAGCCAAAAATAAAGTTGTCCAATTTATTATAATAATGATTAAAACTACAATACTTATTTATTGTAAATTCAATATATAAATTGTAACTATTGTAGAATTTACAAAAAATTTGTACTTTTAGTAAAATCAACAAATAAATGATCAAAATGGTAAAATTTACAAATAAATTGTAATAATAGTAAATTCGACAAATAAATTGCACTTTTAGTAAAACCAACAAATAAATTGTAAGGTCAACAATTAAAAGGGTAATCTTTAATGGATTACTATTTTAGTTGTTGAACTTACAATTTATTTGTTGGTTTTACAAAACCCACAATTTATTAATCCTTGCGGTTTAATTACCGGTTATTTGAAATTGAAATCATATTTTTAATCACTAAATTTTGAGTGTGGAAGAAAATAAAACCGCGTTTAATTACATATTTTAAATTGGTCTTCGGTGTAAAATAAAACACTACGTATTTCAGTTTAATTGTTTTTAAATCTTTATTATTAAAAAAATTAAGTTCTTCTTATTTAGTTAGTATAAATTTTGTATTCAAATTTTTCGTAATTCAGGTTTTTCAATAACTTAATTAAAAATATTATATACGTATAAATTATTATATTATTTAATTAGCAAACTAACAATAATATTAAAGTAATACTAGAAATACTTAAGTTTAGCATATGAGCAACTATTTGTTAGCTTATGCAAATTGATTGGAGGATATTTGAAATCTTCTATAAAATTTATGTTAAAACTGTTAAAGATTTTATCTCCTACATGATAACAATTATAATGTTCGTCATATCCTAAAATTTCATAAACTGTACATATTAAAATAATTTTTGTATTTACTTTAAACATATTTTCTATTTGAAATATATTTTCAAGACTACTTTCTTTGAATATATAATTATTTTTAGTGTATTTAGTTCCTTTGAACACAACAGATTCTATATCATTGTAATGTTTATCAATGTCAAAAAATTTTATTAAATTATTTTTTATTTTATCGAAGCAATTTATTTCTCTCAGAGCAAATTTTGAAAATTTAACATCTGATATTTTTTCGAAAATATCATTTTGTGTCACAAGCTTAGCAGCAAATTGAAATGAAAATTTCATGGCAACAGAATAGCATATATTTACTCGCGACGTTATAGCTCTTGCGTAGGCCTTTAATTGTTGATGTTTGCTTTCATATCTAAACGACCACAAATATTTTAATGGGCCTGAATTACGTATCACCGTAGCATAATGAGTCATGAAGTGGTGCTTCGGTTTTAAAGTTTGCTTGAACAGATTAACAAAAAGGCTATTATGAAGATAAACTAAATCATTTAAATGAGTGATAACTCTTCATTCATTATTGGGCTAAGTAAAACATCAACTAATTTTGAAAGTGTAATTACATATTTCCAAATTTCGTCGTTTTCTGGAGTTAAATCTCCTATGTAAAGTGTATTTTTTTTATATGGTCTATTTTAAAAGACGGAGAAATATTTCCAATTTCTATTGCTCCGTAATCAAAATTTTGTTTTCTATGGTTAAGTAAATCTAAGGTGAAGAAGCCAGTATTGATTATATAAAAAAGAATAACTTGGCAAATACCATATTTGCAGACTCCTAAAAATGTCATGCATAATGTCCACTGAAAAATTGTTCGTTACGTGGAAGTTGTTTAAGTTATTTAAGAGACAATTCTCATTTATGCCTGTCATTGAAACGTCCTGCGTAACGAGATCTTCATCATAATTAATTTTGTTGCTCATAAGCTGTGTATCCTCCTTTAATGCGGCACACATACTGCATTTTGACATTTTACAAAAGCGACAGTAGAAATTGGCGCTGAATGATTTGGAAGATCCCAATAATGAATTCAGACCTAAATTATCGCCAATAACCAGACCTAACACGAAGTGAACCACCACATCACCAATATCTGTTTTTAATTTAATTCCTTGATTTTCCATTCTTTAAAAAACCTCAACTAAAGGAAACAAGCTTGCATTATTTCCAAATGATTTTATATATTTTGATTTAATAAGCATAGCTAGAAATATATTTTCCAAATTTGAATTACAATATGTAGGAAGTACTGGGAAACTATAATAAAAGGCCGAAATCGAATGTTCTCCTGAATGAGATCCCAACGGATCGTCTACTTGAAAGTCATCGTTATACAAGAAAAATGGGATTACGATATCGCTACTGAATTTTTTAATTATATTGTTCCATCTGCTACCATTAACAAAACTATACGAGTACATATCATTTCCTAGGCTCAAATTTTCAATATTGGCTGTAACATTATTTAGTACACCAGGCAATTCAAAAAACCAATTTTATTTGAAATTCTATTGGCATTAATACACCCTTTGAGTTAGTAGCGTCTAATGCGGGCACTCCATTTTGATAGATCATACCAATCTCATTATTAATTATAAAAGATTTAGGATGAGCAAACAATTGTCTTCCTTCTAAATATCTTATAAGATTATGCTCAGAATTTATAAGTTTAAAAGGCTTAAGGGCCTATTTATAATACATTCCATATCATTGCCAATAGTTATACCGATATTTGTTAGTTGGTTCCTTATCCCATTAAACAAATTTGTTAAAAGTTTTCGATGGAATCAATTATTTCTTGAATTTGTTTTCGAGATAAATTTAATTTCCTATGCAAATTACAAACAAATTGTAATATTTCATTATTATTATTTGGATTAAAATCAAAATGTTGATATATTTGTTGTGGAATTGAGCTTAAATTATTAGGGATTTTACTACTGTTCGAACTATCTAATTCCGTTACGAAACTTATGGCATTAGAGCAAGTATTGCTTGTTTGTGGAAATTGTTGTAATGAATGTAATTCGTGCATTGGCGTTGCAATAACATTTTCAATTTTAGGCGAATGTTGTTTCAACATGTGTCTTTTAAAAGAATAAATACATTGGTAAGTTTGAAAACATTTGCTAAAACCAAATTTATAAAAATTACTATATGAACTGTTTCGCATGTATTTCAACTCAATATGGCTGCAAAGTGCAGACACATTATCGAATAGTTCACCGCATTTATAACACGGATACATATTTTTATAATCATGGAATTAGGTATAAAGCTAATTTAAAATTATAAATGTATACAATATTAATAAAAATATAATATAATTAAAATATAACAAAAGTAACTTTTAAAAAAAAAATGGTTACCTATACAGCAAAAAAAATTATGTATTTTCTACCTCCAAAGTAAATTCAATTTAAAGACAACTGAGTAATTAAGTTTGCCACTGCAGACACTGGCTTGTCATAACGAGTATTGATTCCATAAAAATAGGTTTGGATAAAGTACCACACGTTTTGCGATTGATGCGGATAGGCCAAATTAAAGACTTGAAATGATTTAAAACATAAATCAATAGCCCCCAGCATAGTGTGTTGAATGTATGTGTTGTATCATCCAATCTTACAAAAAATTTAATTGGCAATTCCTGTATCATGACTACAATAATTATGATAGGTTGAAATGTTAATTTTTTAGCTACATGTTCTTCCCTTAGGTTAGATATCTCCTCGTTTATGCTCGCTTCATTTTCCACAAACAGGAACATGCCATTTATAGAATCTTGGATCGATGGCTTCCAATGAATAACTTTATCAGCAACTTTCAGCTTATGTCTAGTTAATGGCAGTAGCAAGTAGTGCAATATTTTAAATAATTGTAAATGTTGTAGATCTGAAAATAATAATTTATTTTTATTTAGTTACAATTGGAAGTTGCGAACTATGTAAAAAACAAAATGATAGTTACCTTTACCATTACTTTCAATGAAAGACTGAAGCCTTTTTATTTTAATTGTTTTGTCCAGCTGCAAAATTTTGAATGACTTCAAATCGAAATTCATGAATAGTTTTGAGATGCAGTCTTTATAAATTGCTTCGAAATCAATTTCAATCTGTATAAAAAAAAAGAATAAAATGAAATATTTCCCATAGTCGTTATAAAATTTGTTTTAATGTACCCATCTATGGCCATCACGATCTTTGTACCGCGGCCATTCCTTTAATATCGTGGAAATATTTGTTTCTTTAGAATTGTGTATTTCTGCACGTCGTTGATTAATTGTTGCTTTCCAATGTTCTTCAACAGCTATTATTTTTTACCTTTAGTCTCGCAAGGTAAAAGTGTTTTGTACTTCTTAATGTAGGGCATCGCAAGCCCTTGACTTCGGAATTTTCGTACAGTATTTATGTACTTATTGTACAAAGAACCTCTCGGTTGTGACGATTCTGTCCGCTCAATGAAATATGAAACCTACAAATATGATAAATTATAGATAATTAAGCAATTGCGGGAAGAATTTTGGAAAAGGAAGAAATAAAAATAGTAATTCTTACCTTGTTCTTTTCAGTAAAAATTTCAATAATTTTATTTGTAATTATATTGAAGTCATCCGCAACCAGTCGAATTTTGTTTTGTATGAAATAGTTAACTATTGCTGTTATAACATCCCGGCGATGCGTATCATTTATGCGCGTTTCCTTCTGTTGATGAGATATTGCGGCAGCAGCAAGATAATCTTCCTCCAATATTTCTCGAAGATTCTGAAAATAATAAAAATTGTTAAATAAATTTCCCTATAAACTTAAAGCATCCTAAACCTAACTAAATTTGATAAATTTTTCGTTTCAAACGTGATTAATTTTTCTTCAGGCGGTATTGGTGGTGATGGCGATAGCGATGATGATGGTAAAACTGGTGTACCATTATACCGTGACCCAGAGATATTCGTGGTATTTGACAGCATCTCAGAATCTGGAATTGCAGGATAACCCTATGAAATTGAAATAGTTTAGCATTAACTTACTCTAAGGACTAATCTATATGTATGTTATAAAATTTACATTGGCAATTCTCCATCGAACCAAATGGTTTTTAAATTTAATTCTTATTCCAAAAATTGGTAAGAGATTATCCACGTCACTTTCCTTTATGTTAACCAGGCATTCAACATCCATTTGATGTTCTGAAATGCAAATACGAAAGTTTTAAATATTTTAGCCTATATTATTATTGAATATACATATGTAAATATCTCTAAAAAGTTGACCTAATGCCTCATACATATTCCAGGATTTTAAAATATTTTCAATTGATTCAACCTCAAGTTCTGCTGCTTCTATCTCAGTTGTTTCAGATTGTAAGGGGGTTTGAAATTCCTGACCTATATCATTCAAATAATTGTCACTGATGTCCAAAGAAATAGAGGTGAGTACAGCTGTTGAAATTGCATTCCCTGTGAATGCTTCTAAAAAAATTGACATGGAACATAGAGAAATAGATAGAAATACAACATTTAGTTTTAGAGTAAAAATACTTACCAGCTTCCTTTTCGAGATTTTCTAAATCCGCCATTTTCTAAAAGAAAATACAATTTTCAAAAGTTACCGAACAGTAAATTTTTTAACATTAAGGAACAATGCTAAGGTTTATATCCTTGAGGTAAAATTGATCACATTTGTGCCTAATGTAAATAAAAATTTAACTGATCCTATTTATTATAAATTTGGTTTAAATATTTTATTAATTGTGTGTTTAATTTAATAGGCTAATTACTTTTACTGATACTGACGATGTTAAAGTATGTACACAAATTGGCCAAATCTCTTATCCAAGCACCATCCACATATCTCGCAATTTTCAGCTTTTTTTTAGTTACAACAACAAAATAAAACACCGACAGATGGTATACCTCGGTTAAAATTGTATGCTTACCGTTTAATTATTTTTATTACCGAAAAACGATGTGCACAAAAAATTTACTGCAGCTATATGGCCTTTAATAATTATGTGTTCCAGCTTTATAACCAAATCACAATACAGACAAATTTAATATCAATTCTTTTAAAACATATATTTTATATTTATGTTTTACAACTATTATTTACGAAACTTCCGCGAAAAAATGGAGTTTTTGTAGCAAACTTAAATAATCCTTGCCAACCAACGATTACTATTTAATAGAATGTTTTAATATTAACTTGCATACCACTTTTTTAATTCAATTAAAAATTAATTGATGCCAATATAATGCACATAAAATGTTAACGGGTACTAAGATATTTGTTTATATACCGTTATTTTAAATAAAGCATTTTTTAGGATTGTTTAAATGGATATTTATAATTATACACTATAGGTACTCGTTCATCACCAACTTATTATTATGTATTCTACATAATCTGTTTGTTTTTGAAAGCGTTAACTCACAAACTTACACTTTAATTTCAGACAAATTGTATCAATCTAATTTTAAATAATTAATTTTAATCGCTTAACAAACTCAACTTACACAACCTTTCTCTTTGAATGCCAATTGACTAATTCTAGAAAATAATTATTACATTTACAATTTATTTTTCGTTTAAACCAAATTCTAGTAAAATTTAATATTTCTTGTTAATTTTGACAATTAAATTATATGAATTTTATTATTAACTTGTAAAATTTACCATTTGTTGATTTTTTGCACAATTTAGTTGTATAGTTTATCATTTTGTTGTATTATCAACAATTTATTATTGTCGACCACAAATCTATACATATATGTATACAAAACATTAAAATTAAAATTCTATGTACTTATTTCTTTGACTTGCATTTAATTCTACACCCTTCCACCGATTTCGTCCAAGTGTCCAAAAGATGTGTATTTGAACTCAAGGCATATTTTAAGATCAAAATGGGTTCGATAGATCAAACTGTTTTTAAGTTATTCGCCGTAATCCGTTTTGAAACACAGTAAATTGTGTTTCTAGATAGAGAAAATGTATTATGGTGTATAGGTTTTAGTATTTTCTTCATATTTGGTAAATAAGCTGTTGCTAATTTATTTTTTAATAAATGATTTTAATTCAGAACTTCACTCAAACATCATTTTATTTCTAAACCGATTTTGATGAAATTCAACATGTGCGACAGAAATGAAATTCTAGATTGATATTTAGATGGAGTTCTGGAATATGGCCAATTAGGAATAATGGAATTTAGCTATTTCTTAACCGATTTTGACGAAATTCAACATGTGCGACAGAAATGGAATTCAAAATTAATATTTAGATGGAATTCTGGAATATGGCCAATTAGAAATAATGGAACTTGACTATTTCTTAAATTCTACAAGAGCGATGGATATGGGATTATACAATTATTTTTGTATCTGATGCATAAATATTGTTATATGTATGTACTCCTATATATTGTGTTAATGTATATTGTTCAATTATAGAATTAACATGAATGAATAATTATGACAATATGTAATAGTACTATTTGACAAATACATATATATGTATGTACATATATTATGGATCGGTATGGTTGATAACGTTTAAAAGAAGATATCGAGGAGCAGTTATCTCAGTTACAGTGAGTAAAACATTTCCCTTATCACTTGGGGGTCCCGGGTTCGATTCCCGGCGGTGACAAGTAAAAAAGTCACGATTGGGTGTTGAGTTGTATACGTCTGTGTGCATGTGTGTATGTTGTGAAAGTGCGTTCATCGTGTTCTCGGTAAGCACCATGGGCCCAATAGTGGCATTGAGTACAGGTAACCCTTGAGTAAGGTTCTCCGCCAAAGTTTTATTTTTTTTTATCACAGAGAGTCAGAAGACAGTAGTCAAATAATAAACATGTATAATTAATTATAATAATAAAATAAAATAATTATAAAACAGTATGAATTGCAGGTCGTCGAATACAAAGCAGTGGTTAAGATATTTGCTTACCATGCTGCGGTCCTGAGTTTGATTCTCGCTGCGCCGACTAAAAATTAAATTAATTATCACATGCTTCGACAAACGTTGAAAACGATTGTTGTAAAAGCGTTCGTTGGGCCATCTACAACGTGTATTATAAGTACGGTTCAAAACGTCTCAGTAGAGACGCAGTGTAGGTCGATTTCGACCTCTAAGCCTTAGATTAGTAAGAATTGCTGGAATGGAAATGTAAAACAAAATTGTTTTTATTGTTTACCAAAAAGCAATATAAATGAATTCCAATACATTCTTTGAACAACTACAGCATAGTATACTGTTCTTTGAAGTCGGTGATTTCACGAATACTAATATTTTCCCGGGAAATACTATGGGTGTCCAAGGGTAAATTGAATAAATGTAAAATATTTTGGTTATCTGCCAAGTACTACGGTAATAATTTAAGATGGAAATTTACTGCAGGCTATTTGAAACATAAATTTAATGACCACAACCTTTTAATTATATCGCCAAAAAGTATAAATTTATTGCTTGGAAATAGTGTATTTGTTATTTATTTTTCTTATTATTAATTCAACAATTTTGATAATTGATAATACCATTTAATAATTACAAGATATTTAGAATTTTTGACAATAAAATGGTAATTTTAAGGAATTCTTGGTAAATTCTAATATAATCTATATTGAACCAACAATTTTACTGTAAAAGTAGCGATTTTCACAATCAACAATCTATTTTGTAAAATTTACTAGTTTTTTTACCATTTTTTTCTCTGGGTGAAACGATACCGTGGACTGCTCCCTCTTGGCTTACCTTGTGAGGATGACTCGGCTTTGTAGAAGGTGATAATTACTTGATTTGCTCATTTTTGGTTGTATTCCGTCCTAAAATGCATAGGCACATAGTTGTAAAATAAGCGAAAATTTCCGGTTCCATAGGCGAAAAAATAACTTCGTATACTTCAAAACGCGTTAAGCACTCCTTTCATATTGAAAGGCATTTGGTCTTCAGTTTAGAGGCCGTATGCGGAAATCGGAGAGCTTGTATTGTTATCGGACCGTCCGATCTATCAAATGTATTATCTGGACAGTGTAAGAGAATATATTATAGGTTAAACACTCCTGATTATAAATATAAACTAAGGTTATTGTAAAATGTAATTTGGGCAGTTGGTTGTAATCAATCTTCATTGCAAGTCAAATCAAAACAAGGATTATAGTACATGAAATGACGAATTACGTTAAAGCAGTCGAATCGCTAGATGTGGAAGGCAACCTATCAGAAAATTGAAAAATCTTAAAAGATTAATTCGAGATCTTTGCAAGTACCTAAGACCTAAGTAGTAAGAAGAAAGAACAACAAATTGGAATATTCTTGAATGCAATTAGTAAATCAGCCAGAGAAAGGTATACAACTTTCGAGTTAAGTGATGTAGAAAAAAAAAGATTTACGTGTCATAAAAAATGCATTTGAAAAATGTTGTTGTCCGAAGACAAATGAAGTTTATGAAAGTTTCATATTTCCCGGGCGTTGCCAAGCTGAAAATGAACCATAAAAGAGAAATAGAATTTTTGTGGTTCGACATTCATGATCAATGCTTGGATGAAATAAAAAAATAACATTAAAAATGCACCTTTACTTCGACCATTCGATCCCACTAAACAAGTAACAATACAATATGTGATGCATCCAAATATGAACTTGGAAGTTGTTTGACGCAGACAGATCGACCGGTCTCATTCGCATCACGCAGTCTTTCTGTTACTGAGCAACAATATGCTCAAATAGAAAAAGAAATGTTAGCTATAATATTTGCATGCGATAAACTTCATAAATTGTTTGACATAACAACAATAACTGATCACAAGCCAATGCTTAGTATCACGAAAAAAGAAGTTAGTAAGATTGTTAATTGTAGATTACAACGAATGAGAATTCGTTTGATGAAATATAAATTAGAACTTAGTTACAAACCTGGTAAATTTTTGTTTATATGGATTATTACTGCACGTTGTTCGGTTGCTGCTCTACGTTCGACATAGCCTACAAAATCTTGTTTTCGATTCTTCCCAGTAAATTTTTGTTATTTGCCCATGCAGGCAGAATCGTCTTTTTGTTGAAAGATCACGGAAAACAACGATTTCTACCAATTAGTGACTCTCTCTCTCTCTCTCTCTTGCCCTCTCTCTCTAAGTAATAGCTGCAAAAAATCAGCTAAGGATGGTTTTATTTTGGTATTGTTGTTTTTACCCATTCTACTAATATAAGTTGTCACAATGCAAGCTTTCGTAACCCCCAAAGGGGTCTGAAGGGATCTTTTTTTCTTAGCTGGTTTATAGGGAACGCAGGTTTTGCTGACATGTTTCACATAGTTTTCGTGTTTTGGAGGAAAACATGTTCATCCAGATTGTTCATCAAGATTGGCCATCCAGTAATTCTCTTTAAAATGTCTCCTTTCTCCATTATTATTTTGAATAAAGCTCAATCAATGATTATTTTACATTTTATTTAATTTTTAATGCTAAAATGATTGTGGGACTTCTAACACGTAGTATGAATTCCTTTCTTGAACAAGAGTTGTCTTCTTGTTAGCAGAAAAAACTAGGGACCCAATTTTATTAGCCGTATCGCTTTCACGCTAATAACAATCATGTTTTCATATTCCTTCTATAAACGCTTGTACGGTTGCTTTATAAAACATCATATTGCACTGGATTTTCACGACAATAGTAATTTCAAATGACTTCTAGCAAGGCTTCTTCTGCTCAGTTAAAAATATATCGTGAGAAGAAAAGTAATTTGAAATGACTTCAATCGTAAAAAAGCAGTGCAATATGATGTCCTTGTACCCGAAATACAGAGTTTATAGAAGGCATAATTGGCGTTACAAGCAATACAGTCAAAGGAATGAGACCATATGTGAGGAGCACGAGAAGTTAGACTTTAAAAAAGTGTAGTCGAAGGTTAAATAAACGTAGCAAAGAATTAAAGTTAATTTTTCCCAAGAATCAAAGAAATTTGTTTAAAAGAAGCCAAAAGTCCCAAAGTCATATGATTTTATCGAATATCCGTAGTACGCGCTTGATGTAAAAATTATTAAATGGCTGCACTATGGCGGCATTTCTTCAACAAAAATCAGAAGTTCCAAAGTTAAATGAATTTTCTTGAATGTTTCTAGTATCCGCTTAATGTAGAAATTATTATGTATGGCCATATGAAAACCAAGCAATATATTCAACTAATAATGTTCTATAAAAATATCACCGATGAAATTTTTTGAACCGAAATCAAAATTCCCAAAGTCACTTGAATTTTATGGAATATTCGTAGTATGCGCTTGCCATAGAAATTATCAAATGGCCGATATTTTGGCTCAACCACTCAAATAATAAGCAATTTTTGCATCCAAGTCACCATGTAGAATGATTTTTATCAAATAATGTCCTTATTTTGTACAAGATGTAAAAATTACTGAATGGCGGGTCCATGGTGTTGGCCGTATAAATATCAAACAATTATTGCATTCAATATTGTACAAAGTTTTTCTGGCGAAATTTCTTCAAGAAAAATCAAAACTCCTAAAGTTGAAAGACTTTTCTCTAATGTTTCTAGTATCTGCTTAATGCAGGGGTCGGCCCTCTGAAAACAAGCAATATTTATATCAAAAGATGCATAAAAATGTCACCGTCAAATTTCTTGAACAGAAATCATAAGTTCCAAAGTCACATGAATTTTATCGAGTATTGGTACAATAGAATGAGCTTGAAAAGATTGTATTCTGCCTAGGCTCGGCCATACAAACAACAAGGAATTTTTGCCTCCACTATTATACAAAAATCCAAAGTTCCAAAGTTAAATGAATTTTCTCAAATGTTTGTATATCCGCAAAATGCAGAAAATAATTAAGTGACCGGCCCATGAGGCCGGCCATAAGAATAACAAGCAATATTAACATCAACTATTGTACAAAAATTTCGCCGACGAAGTTTCTTCACAAAAATCAAAACTCTCAAAGCCATATTGATATAATGGAATAGCCGAAGAATGTATGTGCTTGATGAATGCGCTTCATCTAAAGTAACATCTCCGTCACCCAACACACAATCATTAATTTATGGTAGCAGTGAAGCTGTTCACCATTGGCACTGTCATTTTTAAATATCTACTACCATAATTCAAATAGAATCCGAGCCAAATCAAAAACCCTGTGTTTATTAATCTTGAGAGAAGATTCTGATGCTAGTTGCATCGTTGAGTCGTGGTTAACATTCCACGTACAAATAAAGAAATATTTTCCGTCGTCTTATGCTGTTTTTCGGAGGAATGCATATCTGCGTGGTAGTATTGTAGTTACCATTTCTAACAAAAATTCATCCAATTCGATAACGTTTAATAGCGATGACAAAATTGTTGCTATTCGTGTACGATCCCATTTATATTCGCTGATCATCTGTGTCAAATATATATACCATATGATTGAAGCATGGCAGTAAGCAGTTTGCAGACACTGTGAAATCTAATATTATTCCACTTCTTCAGTCCCATGACGTATTTATATTTTTGGAGATTTTATTATGGGAGATTGATGGGATAATTAACATGAACGATGAAATGGAACATTTCTTCTCTGAAATATCTTCATTGGTATTAAAACAATGTAACAATGTTTTATACCATTTGATCATGAGATGACAGTTTCTGCTTGTGAGCATTTGACTGAATCATCTATTATTTTCCAGTTTTTGATTGCAGTTCTTTAAAATTATTAAATGGTAATATTGTATACGACGATAACACTGATTTCTGCGAGACTTTTGACAAGAACGATCATGAATTGCTGTTGCGGAAACGTGATTTCTTCGATTGTAACTTTTTAACCCTGTTGAAGTTAGCAGAAAGTTTCCAACGAAAAGAAAGTTTCAGCCGAAAATAAATTTGGCGGTCGACAGCCAAAAGTAAATACGATATATGGATTGCAATAAAAAATTTTGTAAATAGTCTTACGTGAAAAACTTTGTTTAACTTAGTCGTGGAAAATATCGGAAAATCACAAGAATCCACAAAATTGGAATAAAATCAGCCTCTAAAGTGTATATCTGAAGTTAAATCGTTTTATGTGATTTGTCAATAGCTATTGCAGTTAAAAATTCTGTTCAAGTTTCCGGTGGGAAATCTCGGAAAATTAAAAAAAGTTTCCAGCCGAAAGTAAGAAATGGATGAATAAAATCTACCTCTAGAGTGTTATATCTGGAGATGGATTGCATTGATGTAACTTATCAATAGTTATCGGAAAATTCGATAGTCCACAAATAATTAGAAAATTGTATAAAATCAGCCTCTACAGTGTTATATCTGGAGATAGATTGCATTAATGTGACTTGTCAATAGCTATTGCAGGAAAGAAATTCAGTTCAGGTTTCCGGTGGGAATTCTCGGAAAATTCGATTTTCCAAAAATCAAAAGAAAATTTTTATAAAATCAGCCTCTAGAGTGTTATTTTTGGAGATGAATTGCATTGATGTGACTTGTTAATAGGTATCACAGGAAAAAAATTCAGTTCAAGCTTCCCAAGGGAATTCTCGGAAAATTCGATTTTCCAAAAATCATTAGAAAATTTGTAGAAAATCAGCCTCTAGAGTGTTATATCTGGAGATGGATTGCATTTGTGTAACTTGTCAATAGCTATTGCAGGTAAGAAATTCAGTTCAAGTTTCCCGTGGGAAATCTGGGAAAATTCGATTTTCCAAAAATCAGTAGAAAATTTGTATAAAATCAACCTCTAAAGTGTTATGTCTGGAGATAGATTGTTTTGGTGTGACTTGTCAATAGCTATCGCAGGGCAAAATTCAGTTCAAGTTTCCAATGGGAAATCTCGGAAAATTCGATTTTCCATAAATCATTAAAAAATTTATATAAAATAAGCCTCTGAAATTTTTTTTCTGCGATAGCTATTGACAAGTCACATCCATGCCATCTATCTCCAGACATAACACCCTAGAGGTTGATGTTATTCATCCATTTCTTACTTTCGGTTGGAAACTTTCGGCTGGGATTACACAATCTGCATTACCATTTCTTTACTTTCGGCTGGACTAACACAATCTGCATAATCGACTTTTCACTTTCCGCTGGCAACTTTCGGCTAACTTGAACAGGATAACTATTTGTCAATTGATTCGATTAGGTCTTATCTGGAATTTACAACTCAAATTGTCAAAATTGGTAGTTTCATATCAAGAGTGATTGATGTTTTTTTGGTGGACATTCTTTTCGTAAATAATGTAGCAAATTGTCTGAGTCACTCCGACATTCTAATTTATGCAGACGACAATAAAATTTACAAAACTATTTCTTACGCCAATGATATTGACTTTCAATCTAATCTGACAAACTTCAAAGGTTGGAGTACATTGCATAATTTGATGCTAAACATCTCCAAACAACAAGCAAAAACAATTTGTTTTACTAGATTTCGCTCACCCGCTAGTTACGTTTACTTTTTTGACCGTTGGATTATTGAAAGTGTGGATACTTTTCAGGAGTTAGGTATAACTTTTACTTCAAATGTATCATTTCATATGCACATTGAAAGTGGCTATTATATTCAATGTGGTGATCATTAATAAAACGCGATGCAAATTTGAAGTCAATTCGAGCTCGAGATATACCATTATTTCTGAGCGGACTTTGAATAATATTTGGAAAAATCCACCAACGCTTCAGCCATCTTATCTGGTCTTACCGGAAAGTATACCGACGTGACGGAGAAGTTTCAGCATCTATTTTCTGATGATATTGGAGAATTCGGTGGTCCACCAGTGGCATTGGATTCAACCGTCAAGCCTATTCATCTACCAGCTCGGCGGATTCCAACTGCTCTCATGTTCTAGGGGATATTTGAGCGCGTAGACTATAGCGAATGGGCTACACCAATTGTACCTGTTATAAAACCTGATGGATCCGTCCGGATTTGCGGTGATTTCAAGTTTACCGTAAATAATGCTCTAACTCCCCAGACCTATGTAGATTCGATCTCCCCAGATCGATAAGGAGGCCTTGTCGATTATTGCCGGTGTCAAAAAATTTCACCATTTCCTATATGGTCGGAATTTTACCATAATGACAATCACAATCCGCTTTTGGGGTTCTTTAACCCTGAGAGACCAACACCTCATATTCTCTCTCCCAAGATGGTGCGCTGGAACGTTTTCTTAAATGCGTATTATTTCCAAATCATTCACCGCCCAGGGAAGGAAAATGGAAACGCCGACGGCCTCAGTCGATTACCAAATCCGATTGCTCCAGCCGCGGAAGAGGAGGAGGTGATGATGATACACAAAATACAACGTCCAGCTGTTTTTTTTTGAGTTTTCTTGGTGCCTCAGGGGTTGGCCCGAGGAAATTAACGTCAATTCAAACCGTTCTGGAAATGTCGAACTGAAATTAGCTGTATGCAAGACTGCATACTATGGAGACAACGCCCAATAATACCATCAGATTACCGTCAATCAATATTAGTGGCCTTACATCCCGCACACCCAGAAATTGTGCGCATGAAGTGTATGGCGAGAAGTTACGTGTGATGGGTACATGTTGATTTTGCGGGCCCATTTCAAGACAAAGTATTTTTTATCTTAGTCGACTCCTACTTCAAATGATTGGAGGTGCAATTCGTGTCTAGCACATCAACAAAATGCGCCATCAACGCACTTCGTCCTATCTTCGCTACTCACGGCATTCCGGTGATGATCGTGAGTGATAATGGCACAGCATTTACCTTAGCAGACTTCCAGATTTTCTGCGAAAATAACGGAATTCAACATACTCTAGTTGCTCGGAATTCGACATACTCTGCAGCTAACACAACAACAATCCGGATTTGTAATATTATTATTACCGCTGAAGTACAATGGCGTAATATTACTAAAGTGCATTTCTAAAGTGAATTTTATGCTGATTTTCAAGATCGTTATGTGATTAAAACTTTATACGTCTCGTTGGTTTGTTCATTTTGTTGAAATATGGTGCTGCCTTATGGAATCCGTTTCAAACTAACTACTCAGAACGCTAAGAAAGAGTACAAAATCGCTTTTTATTGTACGTTCTACGAAGGCTAACTAGAGATGCAAGCGTGCCTGCTTTCATACTTCCAGCATATCGAAGTAATTGTAAATTAATAAATATTGAGCACCTCTTTATTCGTACGATTGAAATTAGCGCAATCTTCTTTCTAGACTTAGTAATATCTAAAATCGATTAGTACGGTCGGCTTTTTACTTTAATCTATCTACAAATGCAATAAAGAAATTAATGTCAAAGCTTCTTTTAGATTATTCGTAAATTTTGATGTAACCAGTTGGATAAGTGGGTGGTAACTACATTAATAAAAAAAAAAAAAATCAACAAATGGCTGGTAATTGTAATAAAAGTGACGCTTCGTTTGATAATATTTTAATGATTTGATGAAGAAATTGTAAAACTAAAATCTTGGATCCCGCTAGATTAATTCAGCCTGAAATGACGGGCTGATTCGTATGTTTCGACATTTCCAATGAGCGAATCACAATGGATTATGTAAGTCGACAATGAAATCATGTAACCACATCAAATCAATCAAAGAGCAATTAATATAATTTTGAGCCTATTTCTTATAGGGCTAACAATAGTGAGGATTCAAAATTTGAAGCTACATATGGATTTGTAAATTCATGGATATAATTTTCTAGAAGATGACGTCTGTTATCTGTCTGCAGCACTCATAAAAATTCTACCCATATATCAATAATTCATTTCAGAATCCAATAAACGTGAGACGGTTTTATCTTCGAATAATATATAATGCAAATCGATAACATGTGCAACTCATCATATACACGTATAACCAGGCTTAACGACCACACGCCAATTTTCCAATTCCAAATCAAACAAAGCAAAATATTCACACACACACACACATATATATAAATAAAGAAAATAAATGAATTCCAATTTTTCATATTCATTATGTTTATAACGTTTAAGCATTTTCTATTTTCAAACAAAACCAATTTCGGTGAATGGTACGACCAGTCATGACCTATGGCCATTTGCGTGTCTACCAAACAAACATCAAAATAATAAATTTATTGAATTTCAAACTATTTTGTTATTTTCTTAGTATTTTTAGTACATTTTTAGCTGAGTATATGACATCACATTACTCACTTCCCCTATTTGTGTCCCTTTGTTATATACCTAACCAATTCCTTTTGTGTTATGTAATACATAATTCTTATTGGATTACCAAATCTTATTTGATAGTTTTGTTATTTTTACTCCCTTTCAAACCGAAGTTCAGCTACTATTTTATAGATGCCACTAATGGTTTGGAAAAAATGTATGCAAGCATAGGATTCCAATTCGTAGTATATTGGAAAATATCCCATTTGACTGTTACAAACAGACAAAACATACATCTGCTATTGACATACACCGTATTATATACTATATAAATAATGGTTCGATTGAAATGCAATCAAAATTATTTTGAATACATAAATATGAAGCATAAAATTATGAATGCACGTGAAATGTTCCGATAGCACGTGAATGGCGAATGGATTGTCGATTAAATAAAACAAATTGTATATTTTATGCCACCCACACGGTATCCATACACATAATACAGTTTTGTACATGATGAACTCAAGCATAAAACATTAATCAATTACCCTCAAATGCTTGGTACACAACACAACAACATATACTCAAAAACTCATGAAAGCATTTCTAATTAACTTCATCCAAAACAACACAAAACCATTATATAGCTAATAATCATTCGTATATATGACGGTATAATACACATTTGTCAACATGATTTCCTATAATTTTCCTTTTTCGCCAGCTACATGGAATTTTTTATATTCCAATCTGCCTCTATACGATTCATGCTAAAGAGAAACAAAAATCGACGTGTTCGATGCAAAAATCCAACTCCATTTGTTTATTTGGAGTGTTTTGTTCCTTTGTGACGTTGTACTTGGAAATGAGAAAAATTACAAAATCACATATGGGAAAACTTATAAGAAAGGTAATTTATATAGTTCATAGTGTGTTTCTCGATAAATATTAGCAAAGTGTACCAACTATTAAAAGGTTAACCGCATTCAGGCGTTATTTTTTTTTTAAGGTAATAAACTGTATTTAGGGGTAGCGTACCATGTGTAAAGTGAATTACGCATAAATGTACAAGTTAACATTTAGGTGATCTTCATCGCATTTTTAATACAAAAAAAAAGAGAAACCAGGGATTATGTGATTTCTCATTCGACATCAGTTGACATATTATTACAATTGGCCGTTTTTTTATATCCGTGGATATTTCATTGAAGCAAGGGTTTGTTCAAATGACAGAAAAGAACATTTCTTACAAAACAGTAGCTTTAAGTTTTTTTGTCGAAGTGACTAGAAAATCGTACCGAAAGTTGACCAGTAGTTCTAAAAAGCTTGGAAAGAAATAATTCGTTAAATACTAATATTAACCGCTGTGAAGGTTTTGGACACTTTTTTGGATAAAAATTTATGCGAGTATACATTGTGAAGTTTTTGGTCAAAATTGAGATTTTAGAAAAATTAAGTTTTTGGGCATATATTTATGCGAGTGTATTCCTTTTAACACTGTATTTAACAAAAATAAAGTTATTCAAATAAAATAAGCCTCAAATAATTTCTAACATCCATTTCCAATATTCTTTTCAACAAGTCAAAGAACTTAGCACCACTTTGATATTTTGATGAGAAAATTAACAAATCGACGAATTTCGCTTGGAACAAGAAGGTTGTTAGTATTATACCAAATAAAACGAATCTCAGAGATTGGCTCATATAGTGACTATATAGGTTGTGAAGGGCATACATTGCGAAATTGAAATCATTCAATGCCATTTTGATATGGTCCTTGCAAATGTAGGAAAAGATTTACCCAATAATAACAATATAATAGTTTAATTTCAATTTTATTTATTTTTTAGTTCAAATACCATATAATACACAACCGATCACAACCGGCATCAATCTAACAATGTCAATCCTTTTTTTCTTGCCGGGCAATCCACACAACCGTTCACCCTACATTCAACTACAACCCAATAAACATTTAAATAAAAATCATATCTAACGACAAATAAAAACATTTAATTAAAGCTCATAAACCAATTAAAACTTTAAGAATGGCTTCATTCTGGCAACACGAAAAATACCTTCAAATGGTTTAGAAAATCTTTAAAATCTTTGGATAATTGCTTCCTTGATCTGTGATTACTCGATTCGGTCTGCTAAATTGTTGAAAATCTGATTTGAATGCTATTATAGTTTCCTAAGCTGTGACATCAATAATACCTAACAGATATTGTCTCTTCAATTTAGTTCACTCATTGTCAAATGGTTTGTTTCCTTTACGTATTGAATGTTGGTATCCTTCGCTCTTTCCACTTGGTATATTAAAATTTATACATTTTAGACACTTTTTTATCTACTCGCTCACTTTTCCTCTTAACTTTGGAAACCAAGAATTTCTAGAGGTAGCCTCAATTGTTTTATCTACCCCTAAATGGCCTAAATAATCATGAGAACTCCTGATTACCTGTAATTCCATAGTTTGTAAAACATAAAAACTAATTTTATCTTTTGAAATTTTCTTGTAAATTAATCCATCCCTCATTTCAAACAGCGGACTATCAGTTTTCTCCAATTCCTTCCTTAAATTCACCAATGTCGAATACTAATAGTGAAATATCGCTAATATTTATTCAAATCGATTCTCTTGAATAATTAAAATATTCTCTACTCTACTGAGTGCAACTACATGTTGCATTTGAAGACCTTGTCTATGTTACAATTTATAATCATAATCCTGGAATTCTAAAGATCAACGCGCAATTCGTGGATTTATTATTTTTTTGTTGTTGAGTGCTAAAGTTAAAGCTTTACAATCGGTAATTATCTTAAACTCCTGGCCAAGTAAATAATAAACTAAATCTTCTCAATGCATAAATTATAGCCAGACACTCCAACTCAATATTATTATTATTATTATTGAAGGGCCATGTGTGCGATCAGCCACCTCGTACTGCGACCTAAAAGGTCTATTGTGCTGGACCCTGCATAACTATCAGTCCAGTAAATATTCAGGCTCTTGAACCTGATAATACTGCCAGCCGGTACGTGATATATACTATTTGAGCTTATTCCCCTCCCTCCTAGATGTTTGCTATAGCATGTAGTTCCGCTAGAAAGACGGTAGCAATAAAACCCAAGGACTTCGAGAGGACTATCCTGCTCCCGTATATTCCTACCCCTGCCCCGTCTTCCGTTTGATTTTACTATTACGAGTTGCTAGAAATTGCAAATCGCCTGTACTCAGCTTTACTACAGGAAGTCTTAATAAAACTGGAGGGTGCCTGGTATCCAGAGTCCGCATATTTTGGGCTGATCAACCGATTAGCCATGCATCTATTGGCATATGCTGTTCCACCTTAGATTATGGTATTTTGTCAAGGTTTTTTCCTTTAGCGCTGTACTTTAGCCTGTGCCAAATGCCACGATGAGCCAAATGGCCTTAGTTACCAGTGGTTGCTACGAAAGGGCAGCACGTACACTTGCGAATTGTGAACAGGTTACCCCTTACACAATTGTACCCATCACGCAGCTGCCTAATACATGACCAGAACAGCTCACGTGATGCGCACCTTACTGGAAGGTTACGGAGCTGGTAGAATAATCTACTCAACTTTGGTCTCACCCTCCAATAGACGGCAAATCACCCACTAGACTCATAGGAGTGATACTTTGTTTCTATTGGAGTCGTACGTTTTGAAAAAAGCGAATGGGATGAAATTTCCCATCTGGCTGTCATTGCAATGATATGGCTCCAAATCCAACCGATGATGCATCGCAATGGAGTGCAGTCTCATTTTACGAATAAAATATTGCCTAAATAGCTTCTTGTATCAATTTTGATTTTAAAATTTCAAAAAATGCTATTTGATTTTTGCCCATTTCAAATAGGACATCTTTTCTAACAAGATCCTGAAGTGGTTTGGCTAGGTGACAATAGTCCTTAATAAATTTCCTGAAATAGACAAAAATCCCTTAAAATCGTTGCGTTTCTTTAAGGTTCTTTGGAAATGGATACTCAGTAATCGCGTTTGTATTAATTTGGTTGGACATATTCCTAAACTAGTAGCTCGATATCCTAAATAATCAATTTGTGATTTTAATAACTTACATTTACCTAGTCTTCCAATAAATTTTAATTTACCAATCTTAGAATATCCTTTAAAATACTAAGGTGTTTTTCAACCGTGTAACTAAAAAAAATCGAAATCTTTAAAAATTAATGTTTTAAACTTTTGAAATGTTGCAGGCCCGTTCTTAAGTCTAAATGGCATTTTTAGGTACTAGTACTGGCCTACCGGGGTTACAAAACTTCTGTACTTTATACTCCCTGACAGATAATTGTCGAGGTACGGAGTAAATAGGCTGATCATTCGTTAATAAAATATTCATATTGAATTCCGTTTTAGGTTTAATAGGTTTTTCACTTTCCAAATAATTACTGTCAAATCTTTCAGAAATTTTATCTTAATCGAGGTTCTCATTAATATTTAATTGACTATTAATGTTCTTATTGCAATCATAAAAACTATCAGGGGTTATTTTTTGCCATTTCAATTTTTAAATTACCTATGCTATGACCAGTTCGACATTTTGCCAAAAAATCTCGGCCTACCAAAATCTTATTGGACATTGTCTCTTCTGGCACTACAAACTACTATCTTCAAAAATCACGGTACAATTAACCATTCCAATAACATTTTGTCTACTTTTGTTGATACCGGAATACTCACTATTACCATTTTCTTTAAGATCCATACAATTTCGTAGAATACAATTTTCTTTAATTAAACTTATCGGGCTTCCCGTATAAAGCTGACTCACTAATGACTTTACTATTACTATTTCTATTGAAAAATAATTTTAAATCTATAAAAATACCCTCATTTACAATAGATTCACACACATTAACATTTTTTGGTTTTTCTACACTCTGTAGCTTTATGACCCATTTGACCACAAGTAATGAAAGATCCAATCAATCTTTTAGACTTCGTACATTTATTTGAAACATGTGCCAATTCTCCACAATTGTAACATCTAATATTTCCAGACTGTTCACTTCTATTTGATTTTACAAATTTTGATCTTGAACTTGATTACGCTACATCTGATTATCATGCTTAACATAAATACTGGAACACCTCCAAAAGTGCTTCCGGTGAACTAAATAACTGCATCCGATCCTGGCTCTGCAATCTGGTATTTCCTATACCGTCAATCAAATAATCAACCATTTCATCATCCGAAATTTGAATTTCATTTCGCAATATAATTTTGTCTTGATATTACGTCTTCCACCACCTTTTCTCAAACTTTCGACGTTGCTCAGTTTTGTTTGGACGTGAATCAAATAATTTTCCTATCTCAAAAATCAATTCATGTAGCTCCATCTCAATATGTTGCGGTTTGGAATGACACCATTCCTCGGCTTTTCCACTAAGTTTTTGAATTACTTCCAATCGCATATCCAACTCAGTTACGTCATAATTTTGTATAATTAACTCAACTTTTGCCACAACATTTTTATAATTATCACCCGGTCCACTAAATGTGTTTAATAGTTTGGAAAAATTTACATTCTTCGGTTTCTTACAGCACGTGTTTCAACCATTTTCACTAACTTTATTTCCAGCCAGTAGAGACAATGCACTAGTATGTATATAACGGTCTTATCCACTTTACCAACCGTTTTGCTGTTATTAATCGTTAATTCGATTAGTCGACTTCGCAATACAATTTTCTTGCCTCTTTACCATCTCCCAAATCAACTAACTTTTGTTTCAACTTATCAACGGACATTTTTCTAAAATCTCTTTCAAATTTACATCCATTTTGATTTTATCTGCCCTCTGTTCACAAAAGTTTCACAAAATTCTAAAAAAGTTCCCTTTCAAAATGGCTGTCTATCAAATAGCACATTTTTTCCCTTTCACAATCCCACTTCTGAATTTATTGCAGGCAAAGATTTACCCAATAATAAAATTGAAATTAAACTGTTATATTGTTAACCGTTTAATTTTAATTTTATTTATTTTTTAGTTCAAATACAATATGATACCCAACCGATCACAACCGGTATCAATCTAACAATGTCAATCCTTTTTTTCTTGCAGGGCAATCCACACAACTGTTCTAACTACATTCAACTATAATCCAAGAAATCTTAAATAAAAACCCTATCTGTATTTTTCACCGGCGCCAACACGAGTTCGCCGCACATTGGGTGCCACCTATACCTGCACATTGGGCACTATGTCACATGACATAGAACGACAAACCGCTGACCGACTTGTCCAAAACTAAACGAAACGAACACGAAAGACACACAACACAAAACAAAATAAAAAAAAAATGAAATAAATCAGTCTCGTTTCGGATTTCATGCGGAGCACACGCGCGCTCAAGCATACAACGAAGAATGGTGGAAAATAAATTATGTGGAATCGATATGTGTAAAATAAATAATAACTAAATAATTATATATATAAAACTAAATAAATAAATTTACACAAATTAAAATAAGAAAAAAATTAAATTATTAAATAAATAAATTTCGCTTTTAACAAGGACGTTGACTTCTATTACACCAAATAACATGAATCTCAGAGCCTACGGCTCATATGAAAATTCCACTAAGTGATTTCAATTTCGCACTCTATGCCCTTCACAACCAATATAGTCACTATATGTCACTATATGAGCCAATCTCTGAGATTCGTGCTATTTCGTATAATAGAAAACAACGTCCTTGTTCCAAGCGAAATTCGCCGATTTGTTAATTATCTAAATTTTTTTGCAAGAGCCCTACAGCTCATATCAACATTTTAAAATAGCGCTAAGTTCGTTGATTTGTTGAAAAGAGACTTGGAAATGAATGTTAGAAATTATTTGAGGCCTATTTTATTTCAATAACTTTGGTTTTGGTAAATATACTGTTAAAAGAAATATTTGTTCAAAAATTTAATTTTTCTAAAATCTCAATTTTCTCCAAAAACGTCGCAGAACACCCGCTTAATTTTTTGTCCCAAAAAAAGAGTGGCCAAAAATTTCCCACCGCTAAAAGAGTGAAAAATGTTCACCAGAAAAAAAACAAATTTGCCTGTGTTCGTGCAGCATTCTTAATGAAATTTAATGTTTTTTCAATATATAAATCAACTTCCATCTCAATCGCAACATAATTCTAACCGCAATCACCAAATTAACTGCCAACCAAACCCTCAAATCAATCATCAAATCAACCCCAAATCAACTTTCAAATTAACCCTTAAACTAACTCCAAATCAACTCTAAAATAATTCGCCAACCGAGCAACTCACTTAACCCCAATGCAGGCTAACTAAACCCTAACTCAAATTCCACTCAACGTAGGTCGAACCAAATCTCAACCCTCTGCTCAACTCATACCATCATACCAACATACCAGTATACCATCATACAATCACTATCATACCATCATACCACCTTACCATCATACCATCATACCATAGCACCATCAGACAATTCTTATATACAGACCATCGTACCGTTTCCTAAGTCTTAAACAATATTTGTGTTAAATTTGGTTATCCACACATATATACGAGTACTGTACATATATATAAACACTCGCTTTTAAATACAGTGAAACCTAATTTAAACAGACACTCAATTTAGCGGAATCCTCACTTCAACGGACAACCTTTAAAGTCCCAGGCACCTGAAGTTTTTTAATGAAAACCTCCCTTAGATAAGCTGACACTTTATTAGAGCCAATACGGACATACATTTCTGCAATGATACAGGTTTACGAGTACAATTCAAATTGAAACTTTACCACTTTAATTTGTTCCTTTTACACTTCAAATTGAATCTTTAACATTTCAAATTGACCTTTTTACTTTTCAAATTGAACCTTTAGTAAATTATATGTTTGTCCAATTTGGGTGGAACTTGGCAAGTTCTCAGCCGGTTTTAGTGAAATTTGATACTCATGATTAATATACGATTCTTAAATGATTTTTGGATAAAATATTAGAATATGGAAAAAAAAATGAAATTTGAGATCCGCGTTGGACATCCAATTCTAAATTGATTTTTAGATCTAAAACACAGTTTAGAACTAAATTTCCATCGCACATGTCAAATTTCATCATAACTGGTTAAGAAATAGCTAAGTTCCATCTTACTTTGCCATATTCCAGAATTATATCCAAAAATCACTTTAGAATCCCATTGGCCATATTCCAGAAATTCATTTAAAAATTATTTTTTATTAAAAATTAATTTTATCATAATCGGTTAAGGAACGTCGAGGTTATTATATCTGTTATCTTCTATTGGCCTTGAGTCAATGATTAATGTTATCACACGTAGTGCATCGTCAACTTGTATTGATTATTTATTTGTGAGACTTTTTAGAAAATGTAAAGTAATGGTGCTTGCTGAAAGTAGGTAAGTATTTTTAGTTTCAAAGGCTTTTGATACCGTCAATCACGCGCTATTATTATCAAAGTTGTATGATATTGGAATATGTGGTGTAGCTTACGACCTATTTAAATCTCTTACATTATGAACAGATCTCAATGTGTGAAGATCAATTATGTAGTAAGTAAACAACTGAGAGTTGATATCGGTGTACCGCAAGGATCTGTGCTAGGACCAATATTGTTTTTAATTTATTCAATGTCAATTTTTAAACTTAAACTAAAGGGAAGTATCACAGTTTTTGCTGATGATATTACCCTATTATACTCGGGAAACAACTTTGATGATCTGATTTGATTCAACATTGGTTTAGAGTTCATCAAATGGTTTTAAGTTCAAAATCTAGATACATGACATTCAATATAATTCGTTTTACCTACAGTGCTAGTTTAAATATAGTGTATCAGTCATTTGATTGTATTTCGAACTACTCTTGTCATTAGAACTGTATGGTTAGTTCTTTTATTAAATATTTAGGGGTCACGTTGGATTCCAAATTGAATTTTAATTTTTTACTACCGGCTCTTTGTAAATTTTATTCTGTTCGCGTTATTTGTGATTCTGCTTTTATGAGGAGTTTATATTATGCATTGGTTGATTCTCACTTGCAATATGGAACATCTTGTTGGGGTGGTATTTATTTTGCTGCACTCGACAAACTAATTAAAGCTCAAAAACATTTTTTGAGAGTGATGAACCTATTTCAAAAATAGAACTGAACCATCATATCCTTTATTTTTAAATAATAACATACTTCCCTTAAGGCATCTTTATATTTTTAAAGTTCTTCGTATTTTTTATAACCATAGTGGTAATCGATGCTTAAATCATGTAGTAAGGTATAGATTACGTAAACGCAACAAATACCACATTCCCTTTGCGACTAAAGAACATTTCAGAAAATTCTTCGTATATTCTGCACCTATGCTTTTTACCCAAATACGAGAGGACGTATTCTCTTCTTGTAATCTGTTTCTTAAACTCTTAAAATCTTGGCTCCTGTCGATGAAATACATACTGATAAAATACATATTTCGAAATATTTTTTATTTTTTTTTTATTTTTTATTATGATATATATCGGTTTGTGCTCAATTTTTAGTTGTTATTCTTCCACCTCTTGAACATTTTATTGATTATGTTAATTCTTTGTTATTTATTTACATTTAGTAATTTTTTTTTTTTTTTTTTTTATATTAATAACGATTTTCGTTTATACTTTTTAAATTTGTTGCACCCCAACAACTAGTAAATATGTTAATTTTATATAGGATTTGTTTTAAGTTTGTCTCGAGGCTCCAGCACATTGCTTACAAGATGGAGTCCACTATTACAATTTTTTTATTATATTGTCAAATTTTTAAGCTATAATAATGATCTTGTATTTTCAATTAATAAAAAATTGTTAAAAAAAAATGGCTAAGTTCCATCCTACTTGGCCATATTCCAGAACTATATAAAAATCAATTTAGAATCCCATTGCCTCAGCCAGATCAAATTTTATCATAATCGGTTAAGAAATACCCAAGTTCCGTCCTCACTGACCACATTCCAGAACTTTATCCAAAAACCATTTTAGAATCCCATTTCCAACGCACATGTCAAATTTCATCATAATCGGTTGGGAAATAGGTAAGTTCCGTCCTAATTGACCATTTTCCCAGAACTGCATCTACAAATCATTTTAGAATCCCATTTCCAACAAACATGTCATATTCCATCATAATCTAATTAATATAAGATAAGATATAGAATCCCAATAAATTTTTTATAAAAAAAAAAAATCACAAATCCTCAGTTTAACGGACAACGTTTTTGGTCCCGTCGATTTCCGTTGTAGTGAAGTTTCACTATATATATGTACATATATAGATTGCTCAACTGCTCACTAAACCATAATCCAACTCCAACTAAACCGAAACTCAACCCTAATTCAACTCGCAAACGGAACCCAACTTAACCCTCAACTAAACCACAAACTTTACGTCAAACTCACTCCTCAAACCAGCATATATAAAAAATTGGTCAACAACTCACTATCCTATCCAGCTCCAACTCAACTGTAACTCAACCCGCAAATTGACCCCTAACTTAACCTTCAAATCAACTCCAAATTCAATGCCCAATTTAATAATCAAACCAGCATATAAACAATTGGTAAATATTTCTGTAACCAGGTATTATAGCTCAATTCGTATGGCAGGTGCCCGACCCTCTTGAGGTACAGGTTCCAAAAGCTTTTCAAATCTCGGCCTTGACCATAGAAACATAATGGCACAAAAAAAAATTCTAAACCGAACAAGCCGTTCTCGAGATACCATGGGTACAGACATACAGACATCTGCAGACATCCAGACAGACGGACGGACATTTTTTTTTACTTTTTTAGACTCAGGGACTTTGAAAACAACGGGAAAAGTGGTTTTGAACCAATCAAATTTTTGATCATTTTTGACAGGATTTCAATACTTTGGTCTTTTTAGACCGAAGTAAATTCATAATTGATGAGAATTGTTCCACTTCGAGTGACGGATCCTCGACGTGTCGACGTGTCGACAATTGTCATTGTCGACGTCTCGATTTAAAACAACAAAATGTCATCAATGTCGAATTTGTCAACAATGTCAACAATAAATAATTTTTCGATATTCAAAGGTTTTCGATATTCAAACGGTTACGACATCGGTCAGACAGTTAAGATTGTTATCTTGTTAAGATTGTTTTCTCATCATGTTTGCCGTGTTGTCTGATACAGCGGCATAAATATAAGTTTTATACATTTCAAGAGCTAGTTCAGTTGATTCCAATACGCAACGTCGGCCAACGCTTCTCCTGTTTCAGACTCTGTTGTGCAATCCCACGCATTTAAGAAAGCCTTTTCACCGGTTGTGTTATGGATCATTGTTACAATGGTTTTTGAATTATTGGCCGTATTTTTTCATCCGTCAATAACCAGAACTGAATCTTTACTACATTTTGCGGATATATTAGATAAAGATTTCTCATATAATTGATTTAGCATTTTTGATGAAAGTGGTTGTCGGCCAGGTACTTTATCGGCGTAGCTCGACCGTAATGCTCTGATAAAATTTTTGAAGTGCTCTGAATCTACCACGCTAAATGGAATATTACATCCGAAGAATTTAGCCAATAATTCATTTATCTTTTCTTACTCGTCTTTAGTAAATCAGTCAACAAATCCGCTCATCTGTTTTCGAGAATTTATAGTTTTCCGTGATTTCGACAGAGTTTGGCTTGTTAATTTATTTAGCGTAGCATTGGCAAATAAGTAATTATTTCTCGATGACATTTATGGTTTACTATATGCCGAAAAAAATTGAGATTCTGAGGCTGTGCCACTGGATACCTAAATAATTTGTTTCGGAACATTGAGAAACTCAAGATATACGACACTTGCTAATTGTGTTGTATTACCGCTAGTTGTATTAGAAAATGGAAAAGAAATCAATGAAGACTGAGAAACTGAGAAATTTGTAATATGTTATGAATGATAGTATGATTATAATGAGAATGAGAGAGATAATAAAAAATTTAAAAATAAAATAAAAATCCTAACGATTTTTGTTTTGTTTTTTACTATCGACGAATTGTTGACGTTGTCGACGAATTGATGACTTTGTCGACATAGATGACGCTGAAATCTTATTGTCGACGCATTGTCGACTCGTCAACGTCGACAATAATAGATGACGCGTCATCAAACATCCCTGGTTGTGCCGCGTAGTCTACGTGAAGTAATCAATCAATTCTCATCTCGTGTAGACTATTTATGTAGACAATCCAAAAAATTACGTCGACAATGCAGACAATGTCGACAATGTAGACAATGCGTCGACAATGCGTCTTGATATGATTTTCATTAAAATAAATTTATAAGAAATCGGTCTTTGTATAATTCTTATATCATCAAAAATGGACGAGGCACCACAACATTTACCTATACATATTTAACTTATACAATTCAACATAGCTATTTCAAAATATATTTGTTTTTATATGTTACCGCTGTTCTACGAGAATATCTCTAAGTTACTCTAAGATCTTAAGAATTGCAAAAATTAGAAAAGTAATTTCGATAACTTCAATTTGTTCTGTTCGATTTCCCCTTAAAATAATTTCCGTTAAAATAACAATATAAGAAAGGAATGTTGATATTGGGTGTATCCAGTGCATTGAGCTCTCACATACAGTTGATTTTTAGCACGAAATATGTGTGCGATTTACTTATATTTAGTGAGGCCCCTCTGAGGTTAAAAATATTGTATAAACATTATAAATTCCAATTGGTGGTCCAAATATTCTTTCCAACAACTAAGAATAGACTTTGGAAACAGAAATGTAAAGCTATTAAAAATTGTTTACGAAAAGAATTGGCCCTTGCAAAAACCATAAATAAGAAGAATATCTCATAAGGTGTAAAATATTTCACGTTTTTCCGAATAATGAATTTATATAAACGTGATCAAAATAATCGATAAATATTATCGACAAAATTTATCTTTTCGATCGTCAATCAAGAAATTACAGAAAATTTTAAAAATATTGTTTTGCTCAATAATTTTATTTTGATTCGATTTTTCAAAATCCTAAAGTTCGATACTATTACATTTTTGAAGCAACGAGACAAATCCAACTAAAAAAAATTTGCAAAATTGATCTGCCCAGTCCAAAGATTTCTTTACTAACGTAACATAACGCTGCTATAGAAGAAACAACTTTGTCCAGAGCTACATATATGGAATACGAATGAAGAATGATTTCATTCCTTATCCTAGAACTGTAGCTGATTTAGAAGGTGGCATTTTTAAATTAACCGAGACAATAAAAACCAGCATTACGAGCGGACTTGTAAACATTTTGACAAATTTTAAATTTAACCATAACTTGACAAAAACATTTTCGACTAAACTGACTGGAGGAAATACTATAAATTCGACAAACTCACAATGTTAAATAATTTTTATTTGGCAATTCCCACGTAACATATTGAAGGCTGGCAAGGATAATGCTATACTTCTGAAAAAACCGTGTATATATTGAGATAATGGGCTTGAAAAGAGTATTTCGTTAGTACAAACATGTTTAAATTGAAATATTTCATATTACGAATGGTTAGGCAAAATAAATGAACTTATTGTTAAGAACTTAAGAAAATACAATGGAATAACTCCAAGGATGTACCTTCTTCCTAAAGTACGCAAAGACAGTAATCCTCTGAGCACAATTGTTAGCCTGATGGGCTATTCCTGGGAATTTCCGGGACAAATTTCCCGCAAAAATAGCTAAATTTATGTAAGCTCGACTCCAGGGATTTTCATCATAAAGGAATTTTCTTAACAAAAAAATTTTGTGATTTGCATTTCTATGTTGTTTCATTAAACATCATTTGATCTGGATCGGGCAGGTCAAACGTCACAAAATGCAGCTATATAATATATGATTTTAAAATTTTTTGATGATGAACGTTAATCTCAAAATTCATATTAATAGTTGTATGATGGTTCTTGATAATAAAGGAAATCTGAAGTAGGGTGCAAAGATCGGGCCACCCCTCATTTTGTTACATCTTTTTAAACGCAAGACTGTGCTGAACGATGCTCAATATTTACAGTGATGATTTTCTTACAGTATTGCTAACTTTTTAGCTGTAAATCTGTAGTTGTGGCCTGAGCTGCTAAATAGGTCCGAACATAGCAAAATGTTGTCATAGAGTTTTCTTCTATTATATGTGAAAAATGTTTCGGTGGTTAACGAAATAGGTAAACGTTCAAGCCTTAGGTTAATTTTAGGACCTTTTTAATTTCTCTATTCTTCATTTTTCTATTATTCATCATATTTTACTTATGTAATAATACAAAAATGTAAGGCAAAATTAAGGGAAGGCTATATCTAAAGAGTAGTATTTGGATTTTTGGATCATTTTATGAGCTACACCCCAAAAAACTATATTGAAATTAGCCAAAACAACCGGACGGTGGGAAGTTTTGTTTTTGAAGCCAAAGTAACTCCACGAATTGGAACTTGGAGGTGAATTTAGGAGTTCAGAACCTGTTTCAGAATACTATATAACCATGGTTCAAACGTGGTTCACCTTCTGAATTAAGAGAATTTGAGCGATGTTATTTTGATCTTAAGGGTAAACTTCGTAATGCGGTAAAGAAGATCACCGATCGAACTAATCAAGATCAGTTCAATTTTTCCATCGGTAAATTAACTGAGCATCAAAAGAAATTAGTCGAAAATTGCATAACACAAGTTTCAATCAGAAGCTTAAAGACGATGTTAAGCTTCCCAAAACTAATATACCACCATTTTCGGGCGATTATTCGCAATTTCCAACATTCCAGGATCTCTATGAAGTATCGATTCATAAAACACCCATATTTGATATCCATAAGTTGAAACATTTAAGAAGATTGCTGACCGGAGAACCTGCTTCATTGATTACCAATATTCATGCAAGCGATACGACAATGTAAAACACATTTGAACTACTTTATTGGACAAAATTTTGCACAATCTCATTCCAAAGGCGATCCCGGAAAGTTACGTTTGTTGGCTGAGATTACCGATGAGATTTTGCGTACTTTAAAGGCCTTTGGCTCAGATGCAGAAAAGAAGGTCATTTATCTATATGCTGTTGAATGAGTGTGATTTGCAAACTTGGGTCCTGGAAACTTGTGATGGAACCATTTCAACAATAGAATAGTTGCTGAATTTTTTAACCAATCGAAGTAGCAGACATAAAGCCTTAAACATACAAATTATCAGGAAAGATTCGAATGGTAATATCGATTGTCCCTGTTGCTCCTCTGATCATTACTTATTTAATTGTAATAAGTTTATAAAAATGATTACGAAAAACCGCCGAATATTTGTTGCTGAAAAGGAATTGTGTTTTGTCTGCATGAAGTCTTGTCACAGCGCTTATCCATGTCGTTCAAGGCACCGATCTGATCATTGTAAGCGGAAACACAATACATAACTACACTTGAAATGAGAGACCAACTTAGATGCCAAAAATGAAGAATTTCACAATTTTAATAAAAAGCTGTAGGTGAAGAAACCAATACTATCCATTAAAAGATAGCAAGCGGGAGAGTTATATGCTACCTACAACTTTGGTGTATCTAAATGCACGGCAGGAGAAGGAGGAAACTTAATCTCGGCCGGAGGGCTCCTCGTGTGGTAGTAAGAGGACTCCCAACAGCTAATATTGTGACGAAAGGTATTATGACTCTCAAGCTATTCTCTAAAGACGGAAACGTTAACTCTATAAGGTCACAAAATTAAATCTGGCGGACCCAACGTATACTGTTAACATAAAAATCGATATTATCGAAAATTTTGCAAGACGAGCGCATACAATTTCCTAATTTGACTGCACAAAACAGTAGGTCATTTAGAAAACGTGGATATAGTGCTCAAGAAATGTTGGGAACTAGAGGAAATTAAGGGAGAAACAATACAATCCACTGAGCGCCATTTCCAGAACAATCTTGCCATAGATAGTAATGGACGATTTATAGTAAAATTACCTGAGAAGAGGCACGGCATCTTAATTCTGCAATTAAGCGGTTAATGACTGTGGAGAGACGATTTTTGTCCAACAGAAACTTAAATACGACGGCAAATTTCTAAAGGAATACGAAAATTTAGGACATATTTAAATGGTAAAACATGAAATTGCTAATTCATATGGTTTTTATTTGCTACATTACGCTGTGATAAAGAAGAGCAGTTCAACAACCAAGGTATGTGTAATCTTTGGTGGGTAATACCGTATTTCTAGTGGCATGGGAGATATTGCGACGTTTTCGGTTACACAGGTATGCAATAACGGCTGACATCGAAAAAATGTATCGGCAGATTTCTGTAGCCAGGGAAAATAGAATGTATCAGCGAATTGTGTTGCGTGAAAATCAAAATGAAAATATTCGACATTATGAGCTAACTACAGTCACTTACCGGATTGCTTCGGCGCCTGATTTAGCCACAAGATGTTTGAATCAGCTTGGCTATGATGTACAAGATAGTGAACCAAAAATAGCAAACATTATCACCAACGATTTTTATGTGGATGACCTTTTGACGGGAACAGAAACTGTCGATAAACTATTAAATATTAAAACTACGAAAAACACTATACTATTATCTTTCGGGTTTTCATTGAGAAAATCTGTACCCAATATTTACATTGCACATGATCCAGGAGAGTTAAAAAGCGATTCATCAGATCTAGATGTTATCAAAATTTTAGGGATAGAGTGGAATCCAGTTGCATATATGTAGTTTTATTAAGTTTTAAAGTGAACATAGAACCAGGTCAAGAAGTTATAAAACGCAAAATAATATCTGAAATATCTCGCATCTTTAACCACTGGGATGATTAGCTCCTTTAATCATAATATCCAAAGTTTTACTGCAAAAACTATGGCAGCCAATTAATTTTGAAGTAGCTAATATTTGAGAATTTCACGTTTTGTACCACATGCTGAATTAATAGAATTTCCTGGTTTTGCGGACGTCAGTGAACAAGCTAAGAAATCAATTTATATTGATGTTACCCAGGTAAACCTAATAACGTGCAAAACAAAGGTAGCGCCAATCATGCAAGTATCTCGTCCCTGATTGGAATTGTGCGCAGCGCAATTATTCGCAAAATTGATATCAAAATTAATTCTGAATTATTTATTTGGAATTATTTTATCGTTAGTACCTCGTGACAGATGGAACCATATCAAATCAGATGAAAATCTGTCGAGATTACTCGATGAATATCTATGGTGGAGAGGAGCGAAGTGGCTACACTTGCCGGAATCAGATTGGCCATCACAAATAAAATCAACAACTATTAATGAAGAAGTTAGAAGCAAAACCACACAACTACTTCAAATTGGTTTGACAACGGAGGACTCTCTCAAAAGGGCGAGACCGAATAAACTACACATTCCTAACAGCTAAAGAACTTGAAAGGTCACGGCAGTTATGTATAAAATTGGACCAAGAACGCGACTTCGATGACAATTTAAAGAGAATCAAAAATCAATGCCCTGTAACTAGCCGCAGCAAGCTGAGACAACTATGCCCATTTGTTGATAATGACCGCTTAATAAGAGTAGGAGGTCGCCTAACCAATTCAGATTGTGCTTATAACACAAAGCACCCTTATATTTTGTCAAAAACTTCTCCACTTGGCAAACTATTAATCCTATATACACTCAAAAAATTTCTTCACCCTGGTCCATCCTTAACTTCCTTTCTACAAAGGCAACAATTTTGGATTATAGATAGCCGTAACTCCATCAAGAAGCTACTGAATCAATGCGTCGTTTGTGTGAGGAATAAAGCAGCAAATGTGAGCGTGTATGTGCATCTAGACCGTTTTCAAAAGTTGAAATTGATTAAGCTGGTTCGATCATGATGGCAACAAAGTGGGGGAGAGGCGCCAAATTAATTAAAAGCTACATATCCATTTTTGTCTGTTTTTCCACAAAGGCGTTACATTTAGAGTTAATGGAAGAATATACATCAGAAGATCTCAGACGGTTCATCGCAAGAAGAGTAATTCCCAAGAACATCTACAGTGATGACGGCACAAGTTTTGTTGGAGCTGAAAATAATTGAAGAACTTAGCAAACAAAGCAATAGTAAAATTGGATGAAATTGGCAAACTAGTGACGAATTCCGAGTTTCTAAGAGACATAGCAGAGTTCTTATCGCAAAACGGCACAACTTGGCATTTCAATCCTCGCAGTTACTCCTCATTTCGGCGGATTGTGGGAAGCAGCCGTCAAATCTGTAAAGAAACACCTAGTTGGAGAAGCCGGGTCAAAATGTTTTGGCGAAGGTATCACGTTGAATATCTAAATAATCTCCAACAACGTAACAAGGCGCAGCAAAACAGCAACAATTTTAAAATTGGCGAACTTGTTCTAATCTGTGGCAATTCAGAAAAAAACACTTAATTCGAGATAAGTGGTTATGTTGAATTCTATTTTAATAGTTACTCCTAATTGTCGTTTATATCCAGTCAATTTTTTGTTGCAATTGCAATATTTTTGTTGAAGTTATAAGTAAAAAATAAAACCATATATGTTTATTTTAATTGGTCCTGATTTTTGAAAAACCACCTATCTCAGCTAAAAATTGTAGGTAATCCGACATAAGTAATATTCTCTAAAATTATTTTTGCCATTTCGAATAAAATCGATTCAGAAAAATCACTTAATCCATAATAAGTGCTTATTATAAATTTTTTAATTAAATTTAGGTTTACTTAAGACTAAATAAGTGATTATTCTAAATACAAAAATTCGTAAATACATCAGAAAATATTTGGATATATAGTAAGTTTTTGCATGAGTTAAGTTTTTTTTTCCAAATTGACTTAAATAGAAATAGGTGGCTTACCTAAATTTATAATAAAACTTTCGATTTATAATAAAACTTTTCAGATTTCGTTGGTTTTTCCATATATCGACTAACCATACTGACCGAAAAGGAAATATCTGGTCTCGTACCTTTTGATAAATATAACAAGCTGCCCACAGCTTCTCTATAGGGAGCAATTGTTAACTCATAGTTTTCTCATTATCATTTACATTCAACTGTTGATGTGGATCGGCTGGTATTGCAAGAGCATTTGCTTGCTCTAAATTAAATTTATTGAGAATTTTTCTTGTGTAGGCACTTTGACGTAAGAGAATAGAGCCATCGTTTTGTCTTTCAATCTGTAAACCAAGGCAAGTATCAGCATCGCCAGAAGTGATATCAAATTCTTTCTGAAGTGCACACAAGAAATCATTCACAGTCTCTTCGTCGATTCCAGCTACTAGTCCATCATCTATACAGATGCTCACGATTAGTATTATCAGATTATTTTTGATTAACATGTATATAGAAGGATCAGCCTTTGATTGTTTGAGTCCATAGTCTGTTAGAAAAACTTTTATTCTTTGGTTCCAACATCTAGACGATTGACGTAAACCATATAAACTTTTTAGTAGCTTACATACTCTTTTTGTACCATCGTTGAATCCTGTTGGCTGCTTCATGTATATAACTTCCTCTATATCACCATTTAAAAAGGCAGTCTTTACGTCAAACTGTTTGAGTACTAAATTTTCTTGAACGATCACTGTTAATAATATTCGGATGGAATCGAACCTACTCATCAATTTTGTTACTTCTTGATTGACAAATTCCAGGCCATTGTCAGATCTAAAAATTTCTATTCCTCTGGGGCACTGTTTTTCTGTTTTCTTTATAAAGTCTTTTAGACACTCCAGTACGTCTGATTTTGCACCCAAGAAATATACGGTTCTGTAATGTGAGTAATCATCCTTTAATTGAAGAAAATACTTTGCACCTGTGAATGACTTTTCTGGTAGTGGTCCACACACATCTGCGTGGATTTTTTAGCCAATACGACTAGTTTTTGTACTGCTTTGCTGAGGAAAAGGTAGTCGATTGATTTTACTCAATGCGCAAGGCTCACAGACTATTTTGTCATCTCCTCTTGGATTAATGTCTTAATTTATCAAAAAAAATTTTAACTTAAGTGTAGTTTTGATGAGCTAATTTTTGATGCCATTCTTGAAAGGAACCTTTCTCAGCAATACATGCTTGATATTCATCAGCACTTTCTTTGCCATTTTCGATTGGCATTACCTTAATTTTCATTTCAAATAATTTGGTTTGTCTCTCACCTACAGCTATGGTTTTGCCTTCTACTTCCTATATGTGCTGCAATATCATGTGAACGATCTTTAGCCAATGTAAACCACTTTTGCTGTAAAATGTGGATTGTAGAATTTGATTTTTGTTCATATATATTGGTTAGCTTTATCCACATTGCCTCAGAATCCCCCGAGGTCAAAATATGCATCATCGTTTGTTCAGATATTGTGGTAACGATTACCTTTTGCGCCATCCCGTCGGTTTTATTCCATTTACGTATCGCTTCGGCATTTTCCTTTTTATCATCAGCGGTCGCATCTGTTGCCACGGGTGCAGGTTGTTTGTTTGTGCCATTTACTATGTCCCATGCTTCAATTGACTTCCAAATTATCTGAATCTGGAATTTCCATAGATTCCAGTTTTCAATTCCTTGTAATTTGCTTACTCTGGACAATTCTGAATCCATCTTCTTAACAATTTTGGTCGACGGTTACAAATTTCACTTCGCACACGGCTGGATATAACCTCACAAAATTTGTCTTATTTTCACTTTTATTTCCGAAAATATTACCCAAAACACGTTTCTGGGTCCATACCCTGTCGATTATATGTGGAATTATGGGTAAATAACTTAATAACTTCGGATGTTTAATGAACAAAAGTATTTATTGTTAATCACAAAGTAATGAAAAAAACACATGTTCTTAGCTCTCTTCGATAGCTCGAATAATAATAAAAAATTGTGTGTACTTGAACAAATCATAAAACTAGCTAGTGCTGCCATCTAGGGAATAAACAGCGAGTGATATCCATAAAACACAATTTAAAAACAATAATTCTGACATAGTGCGTGGTCTGTATTTCTGATAATCTCGTACAAGTGTAAGTGAATTTTAAACGTTATTCTAAGAAACAAGTGCTTAATCAAGCAAGAACATGTTGTCTCGTGGGCAGAAAATGGCTTTGATGGCCATTGCAAATAGTAATCAATCTTAAGCAATAAATAATAATCCAGCACATTACGATAACCGAGAAAATATTGGAAGTCAGACAAACCCGGATCATTCATTTAAACCAACTGTAGCAATGGAAACGGATTCTATTCAGGAAAGTGAAAATCTATATAAAACTAGTGAAAACAGTGTAATGCACAATGATAAAGAAGCGTGTCTAGGTAAGTATTTGTTTGAAAAATTGTAATTGAACTTTAATGACATTATTTTATATATAGGTGAGTCGTTCGATGATAGTGAATGAGATCCCGATTATAAACCGAGCTCTTCCTCGGAATCTGATAGTGAATTGAATGAAATAGTAGGGCTAATAGAACGAAATATTGAATCAGATTGTGAAAACGAAAATTTGCCGTCATCCATCTACATCCAAAAGTGCAATACGTCAAGACATAAAACTTAAAAGAAATACTGGCGAAAGCTATAAAACCGGGGAGAAAATTATTAAAGCACGAGAGTGTCGCCTGTTAGAAATTTATCGAAAACAGTGTAAATCCAAGGTTTCATTTATGGAGCAAAATGAAATATTTAAAAATTTTTGGTCTTTGGGCAAATATGACCTACGTGTTTTATATGCTTCAGAAATGATTACCGTTAATACAGTAAAAATGAAAACAATTCACAACAGCACTGGAAAACACAAAACACGAAATTATACATATGTAATGAGTGCGTTCAATATGTCAAGCATCCACTGGCAGTTCTATCATAACCAACATCATGCTAGTTAGTTAAGCTTTGACCACCATGCTGTACGCAAGATAAATTAACATTGTACAATAAAATACATATTAAATTTTACTAGATAATAAATAATCTTATCTATTACATGGTGTCAGAAGTGGGATTATCAAAATCCAAAGAATCGTTGAATTTTTGAGCACAAAATATCATCAAAAAAATCATATTTAAGAGAAAATTTAAGAGAGTAAAAAAAAAAAAAACATTCGCATAATGGCGAACAACAACAACAACACACGGGAACCAAATGAATTGGATTGTACGAATCTTGCTTGCTATTGAGTGGCCGATATGGAAACGTAATTTCACCGTATACACGATTTCAAACCGGAGGCAAGAAAAATGGCAACGTTCATTTGGTTGATCGGTACACAAGCGGCCGAAATATACAATGCATTGTATCCAAATGACGGGTCGATCAATTCAATGCTTGGTACACAAATTACCGTTCGACATGTACAGGAGGTAGCGGCTGTAGCTGCAGCTGATGGTGTCGTTGCACAACCAGCAGTACCAGCATATGATGAAAATGTTGTTGTTCAACGGACATTGGATGTGGTTTCGCAACGATTTGATGGACATTGCATTCCGCAATGAAACGTGGCTAAGGAAACACAATCATTTGCAGAATTCGAAACGGAATTGCGAACACAATTGCGTCATTGCGGTTATTCATGTGCATGTGGTGTTTCGTATCAGGATCGAATGCTTCGCGACCACATCATCATCGGTGTGCATGACAAAAAGTTGCAACTGAAGTTATTGGACGGCCGTGATGAAACGCTACCACGGATAGTCGAAATTTGCAAAACATTTGACGCTGGAAATGCAAACAAAAGTCTATTGAACAGCAAACCGACTGTTACACAAGTACCGTGACGTCATCAGAATTAGCTGTACATGCTAACAATCGTGTCTGCTTCAATTGTGGCGATGCATGGACACCAAAGCATCTTGACGAGTGCAAAGCACAGGGTCAAAAGTGCAAATGCTGTTCAAAGATCGGACATTTTCAGCGCATGCGCCGCCAGAAGGGCAAGAAGAACAACAGCAACAACAACAACAACGACAATGCAAAAATGTGTCAACATTAAGCTGGGCTGATCAGGGTGAATTGCTTGATAAAAATAAAAGTTTGACACGCGTTCATTACACTCAATCGACTCATGGTAATAGAATTCTTAAATCTATTTGTAGAATAAACTAAAAAAAAACCAAGTGGATGAAGGAATACACAATTGGCAATGAAACAGTGCGATTCAAACTTGATTCTCGATCTGATGCAAACTGTATTCCATTATTTATCATTAAAAAATTAAATGTTAAATTAATGAATGAAAATAACGATTTCATTGTATTTGATTACAACAACAATAAAATTAAGATTTTTGGTACGATTGAATTAGAATGTATCGATAAAAAAACAAAAGCCACACATTTTACTGAGTTTATTGTAGTTAGTAATGAACATGAACCAACACTTGGACTAGACACTTGCATTGATTGGAAATTGATTAAACGGATGGATGTTGATACAATAGACTGTTTATCGGAAAAAGAAAAATATATTTCGTACATTTCGAACAGTAAAGAAAATTTCGTGAACGGACGGGCAAATTTCCTGGAAAGTTTTCGATACACTTGCATGAAGATTCAAAGCCGATTTTGCATTACAAAAAACGAATTCCATTGGCAATACAGGATAAATTGAAATTTGAATTGAGTCAAATGGTGCAGGATGGAGTCATTTCACCTTATCCAACGGATTGGGTAAACAATTTGCAGGTGGTCGAAAGACAAAATGGCGGACGCTTACGTACATGTTTGGATCCAAAGCCATTGAATGTGTGCATTAAGCGGGAACATTTTCTAATTTCAACAAACGATGACTTTACGTCAAAATTAGCTGATAAAACAATTTTTTCTGTACTTGATCTCAGTAGTGCGTTTTGGCATATGGAATTGGAAGAGAAAAGTTCACAATTGACTACATTCATGACCCCATTTGGGCGTGACAAATTTAATCGTGTACCATACGGGTTAAATTGTGCACCGGAAATGTTTCAACGAAAAATGATTCAAATTTTCGGGGATTTTCAAGGAGTTTTGGTTTATTTTGACGATATGATTATTTTCGCGGAAAATGAAATGGAACATGACGTCATTTTAAACAAAGTCATTGACCGGGCTCGTCAAAATAATGTTAAATTCAATCCCGAAAAGATTCAATTCCAACCAATAAAAGTTCTGTTATGCGATTTTAGGGTTTGTTGAAATACATCGCTCGTTTTATCCCAAATTTATCAAAGATAACGGCAAATTTACGAAATTTAACACGAAATGATGTGGAATTCGAATGGGTTGACGAACATGAATGGGAATTCGAAAATTTGCTCGAAATAATCTCGTCAAAAATAGTATTGGGCATTTACAATCCAAGAAAGCCAGTAATTGTACAAACTGATGCATCAAAGGATGGGTTGGGTTCTGTACTCATTCAAGATGGTCGCCCAATCGCGTTTGCATCACGAACACTGAGCAAGAGTGAACAAAAATGGGCACAAATTGAGAAGGAGTTGCTGGCAATTGTGTTTGCGTGTCAAAGATTTCACTATTTCCTGTATGGACGCGAATTTACGCCCGAAAGTGATCATAAACCGCTTGAAACTTTGGTCAAAGGAGACATTGATGATGTGACAGCCCGACTTCAACGAATGTTTATGCAATTATTAAAATACCCAAACATGAAAGTAACATACAACCCGGGTAAAGACATGCTCATTGCTGATTGCTTGTCACGAGCACAGCTGCGGGACGTGGATGAGAATGATGAATTGTCGAGCATAATTCACTCAATAACAAAATCTGTTAGTATGTTGGAAGACAATTACAAATTGTATCGGGAAATCATGAAACACGATGAAAAATACACACGAATTTGCAAATATGTTGAAAATTGTTGGCCATCGTATCATCAACTTGATGATCTCAGTCAAAAATTTCACAAATTTAAATCCGAATTGCACGTCGAAAACGAACTTTTGTTCTACGGTGTCCGTTTAGTGGTTCCAACGGAACTTCAAAGCAAAATTGCCAAGTGGCTGCATGCACCACATCTCGGCATTGAAAAAACACTCTCACGGGCGCGTATGCTATATTATTGGCCGGGAATGAGCACACAAATCAAGGGGTTTACTACAATAATTTATCTCGTTTTTTATTCGTATTTGCATTTAAACAGAACCACTTAACTAAGACAAGTGTTCAAAATATAAGAACTTAGTTTAATAAAACAACTTAATTCAGAAGCTTTTGAATTTTCCAATTTTCTTATGAAGTTTTCACAAATTTGTTTCTCCCTTTAAATTTCATTCATCAAATACAACAACCTAAAAAAAAATTGAGCTTAGCAACGTCCCATATTTTTTCACACATTAAATTAAAGGTTGTAACTGGTCTCCTGAAAATTTGCTTAAAAAAAGATAAGTGCTTTTTCTGAATTGCCACAGAATATCGATGGGAAAAGTTGCCGTACCATTTTTTTCTTTTTCTGAAAACTTTTTCTTAAAACTGTTAAAACCAACAAGTAAATTATTTTTAGTGTTTCTTCAAATCCCTGAGAAATGATGTCATTTACTGTACTCCATTTATTTCTTTTGTTAACCGCAAAACTAAAATGTCTTTGATTTCGGGCCTCCGTACTTTACATTATCGATTCTGGTTTTATGGATGATTTCGGAACTGTAAACAAACATAAAAACAACAACAAAAATAATATTTTATTTGTCTACGAATATTCTACATTGTCTACGTATTGTCTACATTGTCTACGTCGAAAACTATGGTCTACGCTAATGTCGACATTTGCGTGTAGACTGAATTCAACATAACGATTTAAATCATAGGAGTAATATACATAATTACAAATAGTCAATTAAATCAAATAACTAATCAGCATCTGCCATTATCGATACGAGTATGCCGACAAAACCCATTTGTCACAATAGGATAATGGAGTGTTATTAAACGCCTAAAAATGTTTTTCTTTTTCTTTTTTTTTTTGTAATATCACATTGACTATAAACCTGCGCAACAAACGCAATTGCCCCATAAAAAACGGATGTATCCGATAAAAAATTATGTTTACATACTCTCCGTATATATTAGATCCATTTTTTGTGTAACATCCTTGAAAAGGTGCGCTATGATATGTGACTATTTCCATTCATACAAAACGATGTTAACCAAATGATCTCAACGGTTTTTTGTGTTTTATTATTTTCCTTTAAAAGATTAATTAAAAAGTTAAAAATATCTTCCAGACATCTGATGCGCTGATGCTGCTACACATAGGCTTGTGATCGTACACAATTTTATAATAATTTAACTTGCCCTTCAATAATTTTATTTTTTTTTTTTTGTGCGTTTGTGACAAAAATAGACATTTCCATTTCGATGTACAGTTTTTCCCTTCACTCATCGTGCGTTTTATTTCGTTTTTTTAGGTTTTTTATTAGAGTAGAGTTCACTTGAAGATATCCATCATCTTTTTAACTTTATTTTATGGTGCTGCAACATTATTTTTTTTACATCTACATATATATAAATGGAAACACCTACTATATAGTTATGTATACACATATAAGAGATCGAAAGATGAATGCGATCATAATCATCATTGTCGGATTGCATATGAGTTGAATTAAAAAGAAATACGTAGCTCAGATAAACACAAAAAAAAAAAGAAGAATAAAAAATAGGACATCCTGTTTGCTTTTTGAAATGATCTTACACTAAATACTGATGGTTTGTTGTTTATAATAAACGTAACTATAAACGCCGTTCGTTTTAATAAACACACAGCACATTTTTTTTTTGTGTGTGTTAATACACTTTCAGGGTAGACATAATATCCTGTTGTCTGATGAGTGAAATTTACAATGATTTAGTAGTAGCTAGGTCTTCTGTCTAATCAAAACATAAAGGGTGTTAAAATATGTTACAAACATCCTTTCCTTCGATTAACAACTATAACTAAACGTACACTATACACTTTGGTGTCTGGATGTCTGACACCGAGTTATGAATTTTAATTTTTATTCTGTATACTGGTACAGTACAGGTTTATTTCGATTTTTTGTTTTCCTTTCTTTATCCGTTCATAAATAAGGATGCGTGATAAGATTATTAAATTACGATGAATAATTTAAATTCTATTGAACATGAATCAAATTGACCGTTAAAAAGATGATACATGATTTGAAAATAAATTGATGGTGGGAAGGTGCATGCATTCTTCTAACTTCAACTTCATAACCCTTTTTTGTTCTATTCTAAAATGAGAAAAATTCCAAAAATAGATACAAACAAAAAATTTAATTCTGTAAACTCTAAAATTCAAGTTCAAATCGTAAAAAAATAAAAACTACGAGTACGATATTTACACTAAACTACAAATATACATTGTGTGCACTATAATAGTATTTTGAGTAGATTGTTGTGTAGAGAATATTCTAAATATAGAAAAGATGTGAACACTAACCTAGGGTGCTATACAAAAATGTTTATTATTTATATTCGGAGATTTTCAAGAGAACATACACGCATAAACATATGTTTTTCCGATTTTCAGATTTTTGTTTTTGTGTAACTAACTCAATGTAATTGAAGATGCATTTTCGTGTTATAGTGAGTATTAGGTTTTGGATCGTTAAAATAATTTTGATTTCTACAAGTTTCGATTCTTTGAAATTAATGATCTTTGATTAAGTTTGTCTTAAGATGCGTACAGTATTCTGGTGAAAAAATGAGCAGCAATTGGCTACTATGTTGGTAACCCTGATCAATTTTTTTTAATTGTTGAGTATCGTGGTTTATACATTTTTCACCAGATATGTACCATGTAAGCAACTTTAGGAAATTAATGTTTAGTTATATGATCTACTTAGGAATAACCAGTTGGATTATCGACGTTAAACAAACTGTATAAATGAAATTTCATATTACTTGTTCTGTTAACAGAAAGTAGAAGAGATACATCGACAGTGTGAGACGAAGTCCAGAAGATGAATTTAAGACTAACTTTTAAATTGCAATATAGGTCATGTGATAGACACATCTAATGAAGGATGAGTCTCGTACATTGGCGTAAGTAGTTCTCTTTGAAGTGTCAAAAGTTATAACTATCGCAAAAAAAAAAAATAACATGCTACACACATAGAATCTGTATATAACGAATTATAATACAAACGTGGTAACTTTTCATTACTTTATTTAAATTGCAATAGAATAAATTTAACTTCTATTTTGAATTGTTGTTGTGGTCGTTAAGGAAACAGGGAGCTTAAGTATGACGTTCTCAAAATTTACATAATGTCTATTATTGTTAATATACATACAAATTTAGATAAGTTGACGTTTTTCCTGTATGCCGAATAACGGTAGTAATATGTAATATTATATTATTTACCCGAAATTCTTGAGCATTTCAAATTGAGATTCTCCAGTGATAACAACGAGTGAATAAAACTGAAACAAAAATAAAAATCATTCCCCTATTTTAATATATATATATATATATATATATATATATATATATATATATATATATATATATATATATATATATATATATATATATATATATATATATATATATATATATATATACAACACACTAATATAGGTATATATATATATATATATATATATATATATATATATATATATACAACACACTAATATAGGTATATATATATATATATATATATATATATATATATATATATATATATATATATATATATATATATATATATATATATATATATATATATATATATATAGAAGTAGTCACGAGGCAGAATAAAATTGCAGAAAACTAAGATAGCATGAGAAAGTACACATTAGATTGGAATCCTGGATGGGAATTCCTATCGAAACTGAAAAAAAATCTCAGCCGCGCTAAGCTGAGTTTGTGAAGTATTAAAAAAACCTCAAGACGTTATATCTTTAGCATGATTAGTGCCAAGCATCATTCCTTGTTCATTGGTAATTAGATAACTAACATTACCCTCCCATTTTACAATTCTCCCCTTTATTCTAATCGGGGCGAATCGTTTTGGGGATACGTTTTTATACAAACGGTACGTCCCACTAAAAACTCTTTCAGTCTAGCTCGCAAATTATATCTTCGAGCATAAGTATCGTAAGCTTATTTTAGATGTTGGCGAATTTGATGATGAATGATCGGCATTTTATAGTGGGTACTGGGTAGGCAACATCTCTGGTTCCGAATCTCCAAACATGAGATAATGTGGAGGAGTAAGCCGTCGACTGATGAACTGAATTTCTTAAAGCACACGCTATTTCGGAAATGTACAAATCCCAATTTGTATGCTTTTCTTTTACATAAGCTCTAATGGCAGCTACTACCGATCGATTCACCCGTTGCGACGCATTACGAGGAATAGTAAGCAGTTTTCATTGGTTGGATACCAAATTTTTTTAGAAACCCTAAGAAATCACTACTCTTAAATTGTACTCCATTGTCGGAATATACCGTCTCTGGTACACTAAATATATTAAATTGTTCTTCCAGGTAAGATATGATATTATTGGTGTTAGCTTTAGCCAAAGTTTTAAGTAACACAAACATGGTCATTTGATCAAGAACTATCAAAATATAGGTTTTACCTGAACTGGACCTTGGGTTAGGGGCTAATATATCAACGTATAAACGATGCCACGGCCGCTCGGATATCCTAGTGTATCCCATTAACGGTCGAGATAGTTTGTTGTTCGTTTTGGTGGTTTTGCAAATTTCACAAGAAGCAATGAACTGATAAACTTCACTACACATCCTGAGGCAGTAGGAATAACGGCGCAATCGATTCAATGTTTTGCGAATTCCACCGTGGACGGCTTGTGGTACATTGTGTCCGCTTTGAATGAGTAATGTTACCATAGTTGATGGCACGTACAATTAATCAATAAATATTGTCATTTGCTACTCTGAAATTCGGGAAATTTTCTGGAGATTCCTCAACCCGGGATAATGCATCGGGTACCACATTGTATTTGCCTTTTTGATGTTCTATTACAAAATCGTATTTTGCTGGAGCCTTAAACTACGTCGTGCCAGTCTTCGCGTTAAATCTTTTTGTGACATTAGCCATCGTAGAGCCGCATGGTCGGTTATGACTCTAAATTTAAATCCTTCTATGTAAGGTCTAAATTTGCTAATCGACTTTAGAACGGTTAAACACTCCAATTCAGAAATTGAACAATTTTTTTCGGCCTTTTTAAGCTTACTTGATAAAAACGCTATTGGTTTTTCCACATTGTCGATTTCCTGGTAAAGCATTCTTCCCAGCCTACTACTTATTACAATTCGGATTTATCAATACGGGGGTACTGGTTAACATCCTTTTGATTCTCACAAACGCTTCTTGACGTTCGTCGGTCCATTGAAACTTCGTATTTTTCCGGAGTAATGCTGTAATTGAAGCAGTGATTTCGGAAAAATTAGGCACAAACCTTCTGTACCATCTGGCCTTTCCCAAAAATCGGCGCACCTGTTTCACCGTCTTTGGCTGGGGATAGTCACAAATCGCATTAATCTTTTCCCATCTTCGCCCACAATATAACCCAGATATTCAATTGTTTTAAAAACAAAATGCCTTTTTTCCATGTTAACCGAAAGTCCAGCGTCCGACAGATTTTGAGCTACCAATCCTAAAAGTATTATATGCTCCTTAAACGTTGGAGATAACAGGAGTAAATCATCTAGGTATATGATGTATAAATATCCATATCCATAAGTCGGCACATAGACGCTGCGGCATTACATAGGCCGAACGGCATGACCTTGAATTAGTAAAACTTTCTGCCATATATAGAAAATGCGCTTTTGTCTTTGGAATCTTGGGTTAACGGTATCTGCCAGAAGACAACTTTATTAATTTTGTACCTCCCAAACGTCCTAAGAGTCCTTCAATATTTGGAGCTGGAAATGCATCCTTCTTCGTTACCTGGTTTAGTTTTCTAGAGTCGAGGCACAGGCGCGACTTACCATTTGACTTCTTGGCTAGTACTATGGGCGAGCTCCAAGCACTTACACTCTTCTTAATGTATAACTCCATTTATCAACATTTCGCTTATGTGTTGACCTACGAGTATATCCTCTTGTACTGCTGGTGATATTGGATAATGCCTTTGTTTAATCGGCTTCACCGTCCCTACATCAATTTTATGCGCAAATAAGTTCTTCCCAAACCATTCTAATTAAATTTACCCTGTTTAAATTAGTCGAAAGTTTCCAGCCAAAAATGAAAAGTCGATAATGCAGATTATGTTATTGACATTCCACCCGAAAATAAATCAGCCTCTATATTGTTATGTCTGAAAATGGATTGCAATGATGTGACTTATCAATAGCTATCGCAGGAAAAAAATTCAGTACAAGTTTCCTGTGGGAAATCTCGGAAAATTCAATTTCACAAAAATCATTAGAAAATTTGTATAAAATCAGCCTCTAGAGTGTTATGTCTGGAGTTGAATTGCATTGATGTGATTTATCAATAGCTATCGCAGGAAAAAAATTCAGTTCAAGTTTTCCGTGGGAAATCTCGGAAAATTTGATATTCCAAAAATTATTAGAAAATTTATATAAAATCAGCCTCTAGAGTGGTATGTCTGGAGATGAATTGCTATCACAGGAAAAAAATTCAGTTAAAGTTTCCCGTGGGAAATCTCGGAAAATTCAAAAACTGAACTGATAACTACTAAATTTTTTATTTTCAGCTGGAATATAATATCATAATCTACATTACCGACTTTTTACTTTCGGCTGGGATTAGGCCATCTGCATTACCATTTTTTATACTTCCGGCCGGACTAACACAATCTGCATTATCGACTTTTCACTTTCGGCTGGCAACTTTCGGCTAACTTTAACAGTATATTAAATTTCGGAAACATTTCTATGCCTGCTTCTAACTTTGACAATTGGAATTCGGTTAGACTATGCGTCTGTGCCTGAGTTATCAGTCTCTAAACTTTCTATGAAAGCTGGCTAAATTCCAAAAGCTATCCAAAAATTGATTCCCAAATATAACTTGATACTCAAAGTAGAAACTGCGAATTGTTGAATTTATTCTTTGTAATTTAACACCGATTTGGTTCAGTAGTTTTTCGGCGTCACTATCTATTACACTGACCGATGCCCCACTATCCATTAGGCCTTTAATCAAGTGACCTTTTGTTAACTGTAAGATATGGTCGGGGATCAATATTTTCGTTTTCTAAATCCGGTAATACTACAGCAGAGCACTCCTTCACTATGCTGCACTTCATCTTCCAGAATTGAATTATCCGTAAGTTACGTTTTCTTTTGGGAACCCTTTCCATAACGTTGGACATATCGTGTGGTGTACTTAATTGTTGAGGGTTTGATTTAATATTTAAATTATGACTAGTTAAGTAATCAGGTGCCGTGTTTATAACTATATGTTGGGTTTCGTTAGTACCCATTGGACATTTCTTGGGGTTTCCGAGTGCGAAGTCTTAGTTGTAACCGCACTCGGACGTCAGTTTAAAGGCGTATTTTCGCTTTTACAATTGATACACATAGGCTTAATCACTCCTTCTTTTTCACAACCAAAGCAAAATAATCGTTCAGCAATATGATCACAATCTTTAAACCTAAGTCCTAGGTCCCTAAAGTTCCAGAACATTACAAATCCGTAACGTTGATCTATTTTGAAGTGCGGCAATGCTGTCCTTATAGTAGAGAATATCAGGTGATGGTGAATCATGATCCGCTAGGCTTCCTAGTGAATTCAAATGATATTCTCTATGTTTGGAAAAGAGTAACCTAATACCTGGCACTTGATGGCTGGATTAAGATTAGATTTTATAATTCTTAATAGCTGATCTTCACTGAATGGCAATTGCAGGCGGTAGTTCATCGATTCTATCTCCCGAACAAAATCATCTATCGATAAAAATCCTTGTTGTTTCTGCTAAAGGTTTAATCTTTCTTCATCATCTCCTTCGGGATCTGAGAAACGCGAAATAAACGGCTGTCTTAGCATCGACCAGTTAGCCCCTGGAGACTTACGCAAGAAAATCAACATCCAAGTTTGCACAGGACCCTCTATACACATAATTAAAATTACTCTGTGAAGTTCCTCCACTGGAAAGCAGTTGAGCATAGCCATATTTTCTGATTGGAATACAAAATCTCTGACGTTTAATCCTTTTGTCATTCGACCTGTATGAATAAAATCTCTAAATGTTGGCACGTTCCACCGGACATGTTTTATAAACACATCAGGGCGAAAATTATGCTGCATTATACCTAAACTATATTATCGTGTTCATATGGAGTGTTATTGGACAAATCTGGATTTAAAAAATGTACTGATTTTTCGAACGTCTCCGCTTGTGGTTTTGTCATATACCTCGGATATTCTTGATCACCGATATTGTCCTTATATGGTTTGCCTATAGGCCCAAAGTTTGTCACTCCCTTTATTGTTGAATTTACGTTTGTTACTAAAGTGCTTGGTAAGCCTTCGAAGCCTTGATAATTTATCGTATTTTCATACCCCTTTTGCACTACCATGGGATGGCTCATGAGCATATTGGTAGGAAAACTCCTATTAGTTAGTACCACATTGTTGCATGTAGGATGATCGTCTAGTGGCCATACTGCAAACATATTATTAGCAGCTGGGTGTATCTTTGTAGAATCCTTCTTCACCTCTAAGGTACTAGAGATAGTACTGTCTGCTTTCGTTCCTTTCCTTCAGGGCCTTGCATATACAAATTTAGCAACTGTATGTAACATTTTAGGTTACTGAATACTGGTTCTAAGTCTGGATTTAAAAACGCTTCATACATAATAAAATGTTATTAGGCTCTGCAATCTTTATTCAGTATTTAACATATTTAAAAATTTTAAAAATCTGCAATTCAAGTAAATTACGCTTACTATTAGAAAAGGAATCTAAAAGCCGGTATTCACGTACAATTAAATTGCGCAATGTAATTGTGTGACGTTAGATCATTGCACAAAATAGTATACTCAAATTGTAATCAAGATTTTTGAATTTTATTATACAATATTGAGTGTATGGCCCAATTTAATTGTACGTGAATACGGGCCTTAGGATCCTTTATTCAAACCCAGTAGGGCTCATGCGAGAGATGGTTAGGCTGAGTTGGAATTATGTATGAACCAAGCAAATGTCATTAATTATTGCTTGAAGGATTCCATCCTGCAGCCAAATAAGGATGAACTCGAGTTAGTATTAGTGTTGGTTCGTCATTGATCGCTCCAATAGGACGTAAGTTACGTCTCTCCCGCCAATGACACAAAATCCTATACATGAAATTGAATTTTCGTCACTAAAACACCCAGGGACGCTGAACATCTCTACTAACCCCCAAGTTCAACCTCCCAATGATATTAATTCCCCTTGGTCGGAAATGTCAGGCTCGGTTGGTGATATCAGGGCAAACACCAGGTCGGGTAATACACTTCAGATTGGCCAATTTACAGCTATCCAGGATCCAACCCCCCAATTAAATGAGTAAAATAATCAAATACTACCCAATTATCGTAAAACCTGTTTCGCCTTCTGGAATATTTCCTTTTCGGGTAGTGCTGAGTTATATATACACGATTTTCTTTTCCGTTTCGAATCTACGACCAGACGAGAACACTATAATTATGAAGATCTTAGTACTCTTCTTCCTAAGCTACTTAAAGATAAAGCTGAGATTTTGTATTGGGTTTATACAAGAAAGTATCCAGATGCGTCATACCCACAAATCAAACAAGCCCTCATGAGCTATTCCGATTCTTGAGGGTTTGTGATCTAGCGGACAAAGATACGAGAACTTATGGACTCGAATCGGTTCTCAACATTATTATCTTCCGGCTAGTAACTCCCGCCGTTTCCCGCGATTAATGAAATCATAGAATCGGCCAGCAATCAATTAGCTGACACACTTTTTATCAGTATAATCATTATGATGTTCGTCATATAGATCCCGCAACTAACCAATTAACCAAGAAATTATATGTTGAAGAGATACAAAAGGTTTATCCCGAGCCGGGGGCATACTGCAACCACACTGACCTGAGAGTAATTTGCTATAGATGTGGCAAGGGAGAGGTAATAAAGCCAAAATTTACGCATTGCTTCCAGAAAATGGAGGGAAACTACACTCGGGAAGTGTACAACTCGGGCGACACCACGACCGGAACCTTCAACGTCGCAGAGACAACCATCTATGAGAGTTCCAATAAAAATAGTTACATTGTCGTAAATGAGCCTATAAAACAAATTTTAAACACGTCACTCAAATCGCCTAAATTCCCTTCTATCAACAAAACCAACCTATTAACTCGAACCACAACTTATTGGAGAAATCGGCGAGCCTAGTCAGAGCAGAAACAGTAATTTCAAGTGAACATCACTCAGGGACACATGAAAATTTTAGAAACGATGTTTATTGGATAATAGGGTATTCATAAGCATCCACGGATGTAGGATTGAACATTTCTCTCTGCGATCCATATTAGCTTATAAAAGAATGTCTTCGTCCATTCGAACTGCTAATGAATCTAGCAATGTTATAATTGGATTCGTAGACGTATCGGTTCGTTACCTCTTCGTCACCCCTTCGTTACCTGATAATGTAGTAGCAATTCGCGATATTTCTCCACCTTCATCGATAAAACAAACTGGATGGTTGTTTGGGATGGCATTCTTGTATCAGTGCTTTAGTTCTAATTATGCATATGTTACAGTACTCCACCCCCCCCCCCACCAACCTTCTGAAAAATGGATCCAAGTTTCAGTGTACTGATAAGGCCGGCGAAGCATTTGATATATTAAAGGACCCGTTGTAACAGCCCCGGTGTTAGTTTACCCAAATTATACCTTCCCATTTTTTATTCGCTGCTATGCATCTAGTTCGGGAGTCAGCAATGTCCTATTTCAGCAGGATGAGGAAGGTTTAGAAAGGCACTAATAGAGAGCTACCCATTCATCATTCTGACAGATCACTCAAGTCTGAAATGGCTGATGGCCCAGAAATGCTTGAGTGGTTGATTAACTATGTGGAGTTTCAAGCTCCAAACAGATGTTGTAATGCATTTAAGGTAAGAAACGATTGTATCTTTATTAATCATCAACCAAAACCTAGTAACAATCTGTCTGATTTAAATTCCTGGAAATTGTGGATATACATACCACAACAACAAGCAACATCACGAAGATCTATTATAAGCTCACGGAGTAATCAGTAAGACCTTAGAAAGATTATGTCATCTATATTTTCGGCCAAAAATGCGGAGAAGGTGACTTTGTATCAGGCTGTGTGGTATGCAAAACCACAAAGAGTAATAATCATGTTTCCACGCCACCCCTCCAAGAAACTGTCATAGCCGAAAGACCAAGGCAGAAACTTTATACAGATTTAATGGGTCCTTATCCGAACATTAGATATACTATAAGTGAGCTGTGATGACATGTGGACAAACCTAGGTAGTATGATATTATACTGTTTAAGCGTAAACGAAAATCTGTACCCCCTTAAAATATAAAATATTCATCCTAAGGAACCTTCAGGTAATCTAAGAGATGTCTGTACCAGTTTGAGTATCCCGTGACATCGTAACAGAATGTTTCACTTGTAGGGTGTCCAACCAGCTTCAAATAAACTCCTTTTGTACTCAGATACACGAATAGCCTAATATAGACTTTGTAAGTTTGCTATCCTCTGCCTTCTTTAACTGAATTCATGCACCGGGAAAATCGACTTCAGTCTTTCTTATAAAATGGCCGAACTAATTTTATCCGTGAAGTTGGATAATCGACCATCATTTGGTGTTGTAAAGTAACTTTGTATTGCCTATATAAATATGACCGATTTTTTAGTTATTTCTCGTACTATGGTCAGTCCACCGGTTGAAAAATATATTTGTCCGAAAATTGAAAGCAACAAAGATGGTCTAAAATGGATTTTGCAGGTAATATCACTGGATGCCTTGTGCTATATGATGATTTAACTTTTTTGATTCTGCAACCAACTCCCGGGAATCACCTGATATTTTTTGATGATACGACCTTTCTTGTTCATACGCACATAAAGTTTTAAATACGAAATGAAACCCTTATGGTTTTCGAAAACGTCCTTTAGTTCCCTGCCTGCGTCTTTGGTTTTGTTCGTCAGTTAATCCTAAACCGCCTGATACATGCGGAGACCCCTTGAAACATTAAAAATAATGAATATTTGGACGTCATTATGTCCAACAATTCGCTAAATGTCGATTGTGGAGTGGTACCAAAGTTTGAAATTTTTTCGACTTGCTGTAGACTGAAGCGTATTTTTTGCCACTGCTGCTTCTGCTCATCGCGTGATGCATTATCCCACTTAAAGCTTAGGATCCAAAGTTTCTGAATGAAAATGTTCGTTTGATGTTGAAAGGCCGAATGTCGAAAGACTGAATCTGAACGCCCAGATTTCTATTAGATCGGAAGGCCGAATGTCGAAAGACTGAATGTCGAAGGACCGATTATATCGAAGGGCCGAATGTCTAATGGCCGAATGGGTCGTAAGGCTGAATATGTTGGAAGGCCGAATGTTTAAAGGCCGAATTACTGACATTCTGAGTTTTGGGCCTATTCCAAAACTATAACTTAGACGGCGTCAGGTGCCAGCCACGACGTGTTCTTTTAACATTGGAATGAACGACATTGTTCGTTCCGTTTGGCAACACTGATTGAAGTGTGGGTCAGCTGATTGAATTGTCCCCTTGTTATTTGGTGCAGGCACAGCTATGGATACCCATCCTCTATGGTGAGCCCAGCTTTAGTTAAGCCTAAACTGCAACCGACATTTGTGAATTGCATCGTATTAAGTTCCATAGCGGCATGCAAAGAATGGAGGGAGCCTGAGCCATCTTTGGAGTTCTCCGTACACGTCCAGTATGATTATTTGAGCCGTTGGTAAAATTGTTTGTAGTCTGAAAACTCCAGCACCATTAGAGTGCAAGGCCGCTTCATTTAGATTCGCAGTTTGTTTATCTGATGTAGATGTTTCAATTTCTTAAGTTGCCGATATGAAATGTACTTACCGGAACACCATCGACATCGACGCCTCGACTGGCAGTTAAATATTTTATGTCGGCGACCTAATCGGTTGAAACATCTTCGATCTTTTTTAATCCACTCTCCTCTTTTGTTGACCCCGAAGTTGTTGAATTGTGAGCAGTCGAACAATGAATGACTTTTGTTTTGAAAAAATCCAAATTTTTATTTTGGCTTGCACATTTGCGATTTGGGGAGGAGATGGTTTTACGAATGTGTGAATAAATAAATGAACGATGTGTTTTTTGCGATCATACCTGTTCTTTAATTTGTTTACTGCTTTCAGGCAATTAGCTTTGGCAATACTGATGTGTTGAAGAAAGGCGGATGCTTCACCCTTTAACGGCCCCTATAAATATTGAAACTTTTGCACTGGACATCTGTCTCTAGAGTTAAGTTTCATTTTGGCGACGTAATATTGTTCCCTAAACTTAAAATTAGGTTATATACCCGATACTCTTCTGCATTTAGATTCTTAACATACTGGGCTGTTGGATGATCCAAACTTTTTCACAGTCATCTGGTATGTAGAGACTTATAAGAGGACGTGACGGATATGAGGTATGCCAATAGATCAGAACTTTCTTTACAAAGGAACCGATGCAGACAGATCTGTCTTGAAAACTGAAAGTTTTATGTCATCGTTCCTTCACAGTAATCCGGCATTGTTCTGCTGCTTGTTAGTTCGCGCCGTTCTACAAGTATCTTTCTCTAGTGTCAATCCAACGTGCATAAGTATCGCTACTGGATCCTCCCAGGTTCCACTAACTGTGTCTTGCGAAACTAACAGCTGAAAATGATCCAAACCTAACAACATATCTGGTTGCACCTCCGTGTTAACCGCAATACCAAGGTTTCTCAAATAGCTGAAATTTTCTAGTAGTTCTCGTAGCTGCTCGCCAAGAAATATGAAATCCCACCTTGCAACTGTGCTGTCCTCGTCCCTGGCGATTTCACTCGTGCACTGAAGATCTAGTTTTTTAATCACCGCTTCGAGACCTAATTCCTCTGCTAAATCATGTTCTAGAAGTATTTCTGTACATATATTTATCTTGTGGAAAGGCATATGTTGACACCGTAAGTCCTGCTTTCCCCTTCAATACCACCATTACTATTTTCGCTGTTGAATAGTGATTGCCTTGGTTTTCCGATATTTGTAACAGGCGCGGTTGTACTGAATTCATGAGGTTTTGGTTCTCTCAATGTACAGTTTAACCATGGTGTGGTTGGTTCCAGCCAGCTATTCTGCATTATAATTTAAATCTGCAGTCGTGGAGCCAACGGCTTCTGAAACAGCCTACGCAAAGGTTCTTTCGGCGTACTACATTCTAGTGCCTGACAACTTGTAATGATTTAATTTCCCGGCAACTGCTTTCCATGTTAAGAAGTGATTTCCATATTTGGCAGCATACTTTTCGCGTTGCACTGTTGATGCTGCTCCTCGGTGTGACTGCTCCTTCGTGCTATACCGAATTCTCAAAGTAGCAACTCACGTCGCATGGTCTGGATGTCTCTTGTCTCAATTGGTAACGACTTGTTAATTGATTGCGTCGACTTAATGGAAATGACACAGCATCGTAAGCCCTTATTTACCATCGGCTCTTATTGATAATGGTACACTGATCATAGTTCCATTTCTCATTGTTTGTGCCCCAAATTTAAGTGAAAATACCCCAAAACATGTTCGACAGTTTACTTTGCTGTATTTGTCGGCTTGATTGCAGGCTTGGCAAACTACTGCCTTCTTCATACTTACTCGAAAGGCCTAGCTGTTTGCTTGGTCTTTAATTTGTCGTGCTCATGCGAAGGGTATCTGTCACTTATTTCACGATTCGTAGGCTCCCGGGAATCCCACAATTAAAAAAGCTCTTTCTAATAACCCACACTTATACCCGGCTAATTTTTGTATCTATCTGCGAACAACTTACAGAATGTGAATGAATCACGAGATCAGATAAAGTTGACATCATCGGATTCATAAAGTCATCAAGGCTAAGATACCTTAGGCATGTTCTTCTCTAAACCCGCCTTGGAGTCGGCACTAATGAAGGTAGGACCTCGTGGGAGACCATCTACCCGATGTGTGGATAATATTGAAAGGAATCTCAACACCCTCGGTCACCATGCCCGGGTATCTCTTCGGGGGCCATCGAACTATTTGTAAGAACATCGTCGGGGCGGGCAAGTCCCTCCATGGGAAGAAAAAGGAGAAGATTTGCGATTAGCTCTATTCTAAGCTATTCTCTTGGTAAACTTCTCCTTGAAACAAATCTTTAACGTTGCTATAAATGCCTCTGACGTTAAATCGTTAGCGACATGAAATCGAGATAAATTGCCTTCGTCACCATGCATATGAATACTGATTTGTAACCTTTGTTCAACTTTGCCCCTCTCCTCTTTTTGAAGCTTACTAAATGGGGCCCACGTAATCCGCACTGCTTCTGCTGAATAGTCTAGCTGATTATATGCGTGCTTTTGGAAGGTTACCCATTAATTATTTTGTTGTTTCAGCTCGATGCCTTGCTTACGTCACACACTTTCGCAGTTCACTTAATCGACAATTTTTGTTTGATTTAATAGGATATTAAAGATGGACCAAGAAGAAAATGATCAGTCTGCACAAGGAGTGCGAATTCGGCAGAATGATTGGGTGCGTTTTATCATATTTACAATCCATGTTCTGTAAACGTCCCTCAATTCATAGGAGCATTATGTCACATAGCAATTAATTGCCTATTACTGGTAAATTGCTGTTAAATTGCAGTAAATAATTTAATACTCTAATCAATTTATTGTATGCAGAATATTTATTTATAAAATCGGTTGAAATATTGTCAGGATTGTTAACTTGTTGGCTGCATGTTTTAGTTTGCTTCATTTCCTCGTACTCATCTACATTAAACTGATGATCCGCTTTAACTATGGGCCAAGTTCCCTGATCTTTTGCTAACCATTCAGTGTCCGTTCTCCATTGTTTCAAATCGTTGATCGCTTGTTGAAGCGGTTACTGCCATTACTCTCCTGGATGCCTGATCTGCTGGATTATAATTTGAGTGTACATGATTAAATTGTCCCCTTTGTAAAACATCTAGGATTTCAAAAGTTCTAGTAGCTACAAACGTATTTCAATGTGCTGGATAATCAGATAACCATATAAGCACAATAGTGGAATCTGTCCAAGCACTAAATCTACGTAGTGCTACTTCAATTCAATCTTTCCATAAATTTGCCAACAAGTCAGCCCCACAAAGTTTCAACCTTGGAATCGAAACCGGTTTTATTAGAGTTACCTTAGTTTTCGCCATAATTGAATTCACCTTAGCTACTCCATCAAATTTCATAGACAGGCAGATTATGATATCAGCGTAAGCACTTTCGCTAGCATCGCATAATCCGTGATATTCAACTTGTTTGTGTTGTATAAATCTCGAGATCAAAGATTTTTCCAATTTCTTTAACTAGCCCCTCCCCCCCCCCCACCAACTTTTAACATCCATATTTTCTGTAAAAGAATTTTGAATGAGACAATTGAGAGAGATACGCATGCAAGAGAGTCAAAAATCCATGACGTTTCTAAACAATAACGGCTTTTTTATTGGTGCAGCATCTACATCTAAATTTACAATGAAGGTGAATATATCATTCGCTGGATTCCATTGTAAACTGATTATCTAGATCTTCGCGGTTTCACTATCACTACAGTTAGATTTCCATTTCCGTAAGTGAAAATCACCGGATTTTAATATTTTCGTAACTTTTTTGTTGAACGAGCATCTAATTTGCTAATATCCATGGCTAATGGACGAAGAATCTGCGTCGCTAAAAATGGAGAGCTTGCAAGACCGAAAGTTACTGTGGTATATTGATAATGTTTTAATTTGTCGCTAGGTGTTTTACGCCATAATATTCGCTGGTATTCTGTGTCTCTATGGTATTAACTAAAACTTCCCTATACATTTTCTCAATGTCGACTGTAATTGCAATTCTGTGTTGTCCAAATCACAGAAGAATTGACTATAATGTCGGTTGTATGGTTGGATCGGACTGATCAGGATTTTTTTCATTAAGCGATAAGCCCCGTTAATGTTTTGTTCGACTCGTCAAAAATCAGACGTACTCTAGTAGTTGAATTTCCTTCTTTTATTACCGCATGGTGAGATAAACAAAAACACTCTTCGTTCTAAATTATTACAATTTGTTCTTCGAGAATAAGTTCCAGGTGACCTTGCGCTAGATAATCGTCCATTACCTTTGTATATTCCTCTCGAAGATTTTCGTTCGATTGAACATGTTAAAATACGCCGATAACATGTTAGATCGGCACCATATGGCTGATGCAGATGTGCCTAGTTTATTAGAGGTTACTGGAATATCACAACATGGAATGGCCACTTCAAGTGGCTTGAAAGATTATGATTATCAAAGTTTAGCGAATTTGTGTATGGGTCAAGCTGAACTAATGCAATTAGTAACGATCAACAAAATTCCGATACCACCAGAAGTAATGGAGCATTTTAAACATATTAAATGTCATTGTATGATGGGGTTATTTGCTGAGATAGGCCGGGCATGGTTAACAATTGACTCTGATATATATATTTGGACATATGAAAATACACGAGACGTTGCATTAAACAACATTTTCTTCTCCAAATTGTAAAAACGTTTCGTCGCCGTGAACGTGGAATTTTCCAACTCTGGAGCATTCCTTTGGTAAGGAACGTGTATATGCTCTTAAAAGTTTCTTCTAGTTACAAACATTTTTGTAGAGTTGCACCTATATTAGTTTCAAATTTAAATTAGGTCCTGTAAATCTAGGCCCTGACGTTAATAAAATACTTTTCACTTGTGGTTTACCGCTAACAATCCATCCGAATATAGGTGTTAATCACTAGGCTATTTTCTATGAGGATATCAATTTTTCCTGGACGGAAGTATTCAGTATCCATTTGTAAATTTTCAAACAATCCACAGTATTTCACATTTATAAATTACCTGTGTATCGATTGAGGTATCAATATATATTTGGCCTTGACGCCCATAAACCAAAAACAATGAAAATTTTGTGACACCCTTAATCGTGGCTAGACCTGTGATTACAAAGTTTTCGTTTTCTCGTGGACATCGAAGAGCCTGCACATATGCTTATGATATAAGCAAAGCCTGTTTTGCAGAATCTAAGAGATCTCTGCACTTAAGCAGTGACCCATTATAGCATTTTACGTTTACTAATGCTGTTGGAGCTACTGTAGCGTATGACTGAATTTCCGTAAAATCCTTCCGGGTTAAGTGAGTCTCTTCTGTTGCTAAACGCAATACATATTTTATGTTAAGTCCATTGAATCTTACTTGTACTTACAAAATCGCAACAAAATTTCTATCGGTCTGTCCCATGTGGAATTTAAAATAAATATTGTGTGTAGTTTTGTAGATTCCGTTATGGTTTTGGTTTAGTGCCTTTCCTAGTGTTTGGTATGTCTATGTTTATTAAGGGCTTAAAGCTATTGTGCAGAGTAAAACCATTTACATAATTTGTTTCATTAAAATTTTACCGGTTAGGCAACTCAGGCTAAAGAAGCCGCCTTCAATTTTTTTATTTCAAAAATATTTTGAAATTAATTGAAGCAAATCGATTTATCACTTTCCTATTATAAGCGTATATATACAAATTATTCCCACATACATATACAAATATTTCGCCTTGTCATATTACTAATCCCACGAATGAAAAAATAAAATAAACGTCCACCACGCAAATTAAACATCAAAATAAATCGCTTAATTACAAGATCATATACACCAGACATATACAATAAAAAAGAAATCCGACAATTTTGTACATCGCACCCTCCGAAAAAACCAGATTCCAGATTTATTTACAAACAAAGATAAATAAAAATATTATAGCGTTAAACTCTCCGCTGGTCGCACCAACAACTATAGATCGAACTCAATCGACCGCTGCCAATATACAAAATCTAATAAACAAATATTCTACTTTTGGGGTGATTTGAATATTTAATTCTATTACGATGACGTTTTTTTTTGCATAAAAATGCAAATTTTCGACCCTATGCAAATCTCCCTTTCGATTTTATGTGACACACAAGAAAATGAGTAATGAATAAAATTGTTACACGGTGAGAGAGATTAAAAAAGGGCAATTGGTGAACAAAAAAAAAAATTGTAAGGCACACGTCATTTGGTCATTTTCATAAATTTTTTCGACCCATAAAATGCAAAAAAGGACAATAAAATATTTAAGGATACATAAATTTATTAAAAAGACGAGGTTAAAGGTTATTTTTTGTATCCAGAACCAATTCAAATTTTTATGTCCATCTGGTGCGCGCGTACACAGCGATTCAAAATCAATAAAATAATTTTCCAACGATTTTATCGATATTTCGATTCATTATTTTGTCCCTTCTGTAATATTTATGCATTCTGTTATTTTTCGTTGGCGTGGTGCTGCCTTTAGTATTATTGTTGGGTTGAAAATCAATGCTATCGATTAAATAAAATAAGTGTTGGAAAGAAACAACGGTGCGGTAGTAACCACACGTCGAATTGGTTACATGACGTGAGAGGAACAAAATAAGGTGGATTGTTTGGATTTGATTTCGATTTTGATTGAGTTATGTAACAACTGGACTGTAAATTACACTTCAACTTTGTGTGAGTACATTGTTTTCGTTTTTTTTTTTCTTTTGTTAAGAATCGTAATTCACTGTGGCATCTTGAGGGTAAGTCGTGACTTTTATTATAAAATCAAGCGCGCAAAAAATTAAAAAACAAAAAAAAAAATTTAAATGACCGCCGAGTCTCGGTTTATTGTGTACCTTTACCATATATAGAGTAGAGTGCCTTTAAGACATGCATAAGATTGAAATAATAAAATTGAAATTAATTGTAACACTTTAATATTAACGAATTCACTGTGCGCGCTGTCAAAACCGTACCTACCTACATGTATACAAATCATACTGCAATTATTGATTTTTTTTTTATATTGCTACCGTATTCCTCTAAGATAAGAATGCAGGCAGCATGTTATGAAATTGCCCTGCATTTTTGATTAGAAATCATCATCATGATCATCTTAATAATAATAAAAATGTATCTATAGTGAATTAAAATGAATAAGATGCTACCAAGAAGTAGAAGATTTTTATTTTTTTTTGCTTGACATTCTGGCATCTTATATACAATATTATTTGAAAACGAACAGTTTCTTTTATAATTTTGTATTCTGCATCAACAGTTCTTCAATTTGAGGTCGTGTGGTTATCGCGATTTTGTTGTATGAAGACAATAAAAAAAAAAGTTTTCTGTTTTGTTTATTTGAATTAAATTCAATTTAATTTTAATCGAAAAATGTGAAAACTAAATTAAATTAAAGTTTTCGTTTGTGTTGCATTTTTTTTTTGTATGATTTTAATTAAATCATTAACCCTTTGAGCTATCAGGTGGCAAAATCTATTAACAACTTACAACTTTATTCTAAAAAAATTATTTAGTGAACGGTAGAACGATTGAGATTATTCAAAAGGAAGTTACAAATATAGACGGCTTTAAGACTTCTAAAGACTCGCAAAGTTCCATTAAAAACGGATACTTGTTTGATCGATAACTGGCCATCGGCAATGTTATGCCGCGTAATCTACATGAAGTAATTTATCAATTGTCTACTCATGTGGACAAGGTATGTAGATTAGTTACAGATGAAACTCGCTTACTGCAACACTCGATGAGCGCATCCAGAGCAATTAACTTACATATAAATTTTAATTTTTAGCACTTAAAATATGTGATACCTTCTTGTTTTTAGTGACGCCTTACCGCTATAATGGAATTACAATTTCAAAAATACTCTGTCCAACAGTTAAGTAGAGACTTTTTAAAGAGATGTACAGCTACTAAAAAACCATAATTTTAGTATGGTGCAAAAAATGTTTGGTTCAATAAGGAAATATCAAAACTAAACATTTTTCGGCAGTAACTCCAAATGACGAAAAAATCCAAACGAAAAAATTTTCGAAATTGATATGTCCAGAGGCTTTCTCATCAAGGCACCTAGTGAGTCCTGTTCTCCGTTGTTTTTCTAATCCCGGGAATCGGGATCAAGTTTTACACAATCCCAAGATTTAACGGGTTTTTCCGTATTTTTAGGTACAATTGCAGGGTTATTACCTCAGAACTGGTGGAGTTCACAATTAGAAGGCTGATGGTTAGAGGAACCCCGCAGGGAGGTGTAATGTCTTCTTCTCTCTGGAGTATAGTGATTAACGAATTGCTGTTGGAACTGGAAAGAGAGGGGGTATTGGGTGTAGGGTACGCAGATGATGTAGCGATAGCGGTATCAGGTAAATATTTGGACACGATTAGAGATGTTATGCAAAATGAACTATTGATCGTTGCCAAATGGGCCAGCAAATGTGGATTATGGATCAACCCGTCCAAGACCGAGCTGGTACTTCAATTATCAGGAAGTATAAAATTCTGGTAGTTTGCCTGCCTACGATAAACGGCACTAGACTGACTTTTTCTGATAGAGCGAGATTCTTGGGCAAAATCTTGGACATTAAAGTCAGCTGGAAGCCTAACACGTTAGAGAATGTAAATAAGGCCACTGTAGCTATTTAAGAGATGGGGTTTGAAACCGAAGCTGTTCACTGGATGTACACTGCCGTAGTGAGACCTGTACTTATGTACGGAGTGAGCGTGTAGTGGCCAGCTCTGGACAAGGTAACATACAGGAGTAGAATGGAAAGGGTGCAAAGAACGGCCTGTATGCCTATAAGCGAAGCGCTTAGGACGACACCTACTCGCGCTTTGGAGGTTATGTTCCACTTTATTCCAGTAGAGGTTTTTGGTAAGCAGAAGGCAGCCGAGGTGGCTATGCAACTTACGGCTGTCTCTCAGTGGAAGTGTCTGCAGGTGGGGCACTCGACGATAGTTGGATCACTAAGGGATGAACTGGTGAATCTAGATTATATTATACCGACCTTGTACTTTGATAAAGGGTTCCGGATCGTCTGTCCTTTAAGGGAATTCTGGAGGGACGGATCAATACTGGAAAACGAGGCAGTACAATTTTCACGGACGGCTCTAAGCTAGATAGTAAGGTAGGAACCGAAGTCTTCTATAAGAAGGTTAACGTTAATATTTCTGTTCGTCTTCCTGACTACTGCAGCGTGTATCAAGCTGAAGTGGTGGCGATCGGGAAGTTGTGACATGGTTGAAGCATAATGTGGTATCAGTAAGGGGTATCGCAATTTATGTGGACAGTCAGGCGGCGGTCAGGTAGCTAGAGGCAGTTTGTCTGAGGTCACAGTTCGGATTGCCGATCATCTCTTAATGAGATGAGCGAGTATTTCAGTATCCAGATAATCTGGGTCCCTGGTCACTCCGACATCACGGGGAACTGCAGGGTGGACGAACTAGCTAGGTACGGAACGACTCTCCAGATGCAGATGGAAAGGGCAGGCCTGAGGAGGCCTATAGCAGCGCTCAAATTGGCGCTCAGTAGAAAGGCAATCGCCTTGACAAATGAGAAATAGGCTAACACTCTCACGTGCAGGGTAGCAAAACAGGTTTGGCCAAAACTAGACTTGCGGCACTGATATCCCTTGGAAGACGAGAGTTAGGATTGGTCTTAGCGATACTGACAGGACACTGCCTTTTTGGGGAACACGCGAGAAGGCGGGCCTACAGACAAATGACTTTTGCAGAAGTTGCATGGACGAGGAGGAGGAAGAGACTTTAGATAACTTCCTATGCTCGTGTCCGGCACTATCATACAGAAGACATAAATACTTGGGTGTGACAGCCTTTCGAAACTCGCGAACTGTGGAGTGCGAGATATTTTACGCTACATAAGTGGCACTGGATGGTTTCAGGGGTAAAGGCGAGATAAGATCCTGTGGTATCACAATGAGCCACAATTGGCCTAAGTGTGCGATAGCAGCCACTCTAACCTAATCTAACCTAACCTAGGTACAATTTATAAATATTATTTAGATTTTTAAAAATACAAGAAATCGATTTCGAATGTCAAATGGCAACATGACAAACAAGATGGATGTATCTCCTTTATTATATTTCTTCGGTCTATAAAGACCAAAGTATTGAAATCCTGTCAAAAATGATCAAAAATTTGTTTGGTCCAAAACCACTTTTCTCGACGTTTTGAAAGTCCCTGAGTCTAAAAAACCAAAAAAAAAAAAAAATGTCCTCTCCATATGTCTGGATATCTGGATATCTGAATGTCTGTATGTCTGTACACATGGTATCACGAGAACGGCTTGGTCGATTTAAACTTTTTTTTGCGAATCTATAGCTATTCGAGCCTGTGCGTCAAGAGGGTCCGGTACTTGCCATACGAATTGACCCAAAATACCTGCTTATAAAAATATTTACCAATTTTTCATCTATGCTGGTTTGAATATTGAGTTGAATACCCAATTCAATATTCAAACCAGCATAGATAAATAATTGGTTTGTAGTTTGTGGTTGAGTTGAAGGTTAAATTTGGGGTCAATTTGTCGGTTGAGTTCAAGTTGAGTTGGAGTTGAGTTGGGGTTGGGTTGAGATATAGTGAGTTATTGACCAATTTTTGTATTTATGCTGGTTTGAGGATTGATTTGAAAGAGAGTTTGCGGTTGGGTTGAAGGTTGAGTTGGAGGCCGTTTGCGGGTTGAATTTGGGTAGAGATGGTGTTGGACCAATGTTTAGTGATCAGTTGAGCAATCTATAAAATATAGTGAGTGTTTCAGCATGATATTTAAACAAATCCACATGACTTGACTTATTTAGAGCAAACCTTACACAAATATTGTTTAAGACTTAAGAAGGGTCACTGTTAATATCTCAAACCTCAAAAGGAATCTTTTACATTTCAATTTAAACCTTTAGCAAATTAAATGAATGGCCAATTAGTGGAGATTGTGTTGAGTGTTGAGTTGAAAGTTGATTTGGCGTTGAATTTGGGTTCAGTTTAGGATTGATTGATAAGGTAGTTAGTTTGAGTTTTCTTGATATAATCTCACTAACGCAAGACCGAATTTCTGATCACCTCGTGAGGTTTCAGCCCTTTATATTTCAACAGTTGATTTTGATTGATGAAGTTTTATTTTCCGCATATAAGTCTATTGGTAGATGTGATTGCCTTTAGAGAGACAACTAAGAGAATGGAAAGTTGCGACTGGAAAAATATTCGAATTAATTTTCCTCGAACCTTTACGGTTATTGAAATATTTATTAATAAAACATGTTTTTATGGTTCAGGGTTCCGCATCCCTCTTCACAACAAAATTGTGCCTGATTTAGAGAGAGGCATTTCTAAATTAGTCAAGACAATACAAATCAACATCAGGAACCGACTTGTAAACATCTTGATATATATTAAATTTAACAATAATTTGAAAAAAATTCAATAATTTGAACAAGAATTCTAAAGTTAGGTCATCTGCCGTTAATTAATGCCAAAACAGTAGTAGTCGGATAACTAGATATAGTTTATTAGTTTACTGAAGATTAAAAAAAATTATCTTAGAAAAAAACTTAGCCCTAAGAAATTGTTAATGAATAGAATCGAACCAAAGTTCTTGAAGATGCAAATGTCATTTTCTTTATGCGGTGCAAAGGTGCTGCTAGAGCAATTTTTTTAAACGTCTGGCTCAAATTATTCGCCAATTCCGATTGCGTATATGTACTGTGTCAGGCGGCTGCAGAAAATTGCCAGATAATCGGCAAATTCTCGCCATAGACCAATAATACTGACTTAGTCCGAAAATCAATAGAAGTGACTTTGTCCACTGGAGGTTTTCTTCAAACATTATTGATGTATTAAGGAAGCGATACCAGCTTTGGATGAGTCCGACGAACTGCGAACCGCGGTCTGTTACTACAAACGATGGAACGCCATATCGACAGATTCTAATGGTTAAAAATGGTTTCGGCCAGGGGGTCCACCCTAATGGTGGGTACCGGAATGGTGTCTGGCCAGCGTGTAAATCGGTCAATTAACATTAAGTAAAGATCCTATGATATCGAGATGAATATTATCGAAACGGCTTTTAAGATGTCGAGTGATTTTAGTTTTTTGGCATTTCCAAAATGTGTACTGGGATCTTAAATCAAGATGGAGAATTTGTCTCGATGAAGCGTTTTCGAATTTTTTTAAAATAATGTTTAAAATATTTAATTTAAGTATAAGTTGCTAATAGCTCACGATCATAAGTAGATACTGTAACGCTTTGTGTTTCGTTTAGTGTAACCGAATAGAAATTAACAGGCAATAGATCATAGTCATGATCCAAAAATTGTATTTGTTCTACCCCGATGACGGATTTACTGGCATTCAAAACAAGAACCTGATCCTTTAGCCTTTGAAATACGTCAATCCTCTAAGACCTGAGTCCATAAGCCGTCGAAAGGACTGTGTGGCGTTGTGGATTCCAAATGTCATCTTTATGAACTTAAAGAGCACAATTGTTTTCGAATTGCAGTTTTCATTTATTCGGTATTTAACAGTAAGCACTATATCGAGTGCAGAAAAATATTTGCATTTATTAAGTTGTTGAATGAAATCGGATAAATATAGAATACTGTATAAATATTCGGCTTGGTTTGAGTGTTAAGAGCACAGTAGTTACCGCATGGCATCCATTCCCGGTTTTTATTCCATACTAAATGTAATGGGCTAGCCCAATTACTATTGTTAGAACGACAGTTTCCGAGTTCTATCTTTTTGCGGAATTCTTCTTTGGCTATTCTTTATTTTTCGAAATCTAGACGGTGTGCTCGGAGGACCTGTTGCTTCTATGCAATGAGCTAGACCGCGTCTTGTAGCATTTATGAAAATTTTTCGACTGTTGTCTCTATGAAACCTCGCAGTAAATTTGCTATCCGTGGAGGACACTTGGTTGCAGGGATTGTTGTAATTCCTATTGTTTTAACTTCCGATATGTCCATTTGACGATTTTAATGTTAGAGAATTTATAAGTTTTTGATTTTAATTGTTAATTAATAACCTATAATGTTTTAAGAAATCAGCGCCAATTATGGATCTGCTGGTATCTGCCAGAATGAAATTCCAATCGAAATTCCCACGTAAAAGGTTACGCGAACTACCTTGGTACCATATGTTTCAATTTTTGACTGACTAGTTGCGTATAAAAAAAATTGCTTGGTGGGGAATTGTCAGACTTATGCTTAATGATAGACACATTGGCTCCAGAATCAATCAAAAAATGTTGTGCGTGGTCATAAATCGATAGACGAATTGAGTTTAAATATTCCCCCGTGTATGCGCCGATAAACGGTGATCTGTTACGCTCGTTCAGCAAAATTAATGGTATGGTAGTAACAAAATCCGTTTGCAAATTTATCAATTCATTTTTGAAGAAAGTGAAATTTTGTCCTGCGGCAGATGGCATTGATATGATATCTGAAACACTTTCAATTATTTCTTCGTCCAGTCTTGATAAAATTATATCGAATTGGTCTTCGTCTGTGTTAACATTATTCAGGCTAAATTGCCCTTCCGCAACTTGAAACCATAATTCAGCATTTCCTCCCAAAACGCTGATAATCTTACCTTATCTGGCGTTGGTCGAATAATGTTATTTTCTTGCAAGGCTTCCCATCTGATAAATTAGAAATGAATAAGGTTCCTTGTAACAGCTTTATTGTCTATCGATGGCACCAACTACACCAACCAATAGAAAATTGAAAACAAAGTTACTTCGTCTCAGTTTCCCTACATTCTCAGGGGATCATTTGGGGTGGAAGTCTTTCAGAGGTCTCTATCCAACACGGTCAATGTTTCTTTATTTAAAATCAATAGTTTCTGGTAAAGCAGCACAGCTACCATGAAATATACAAACCACCGTTGCTAATTATGTCGATGCATGTAAAACTCTGGTGGACAGCTGGTATATGATAAGGAAAGGATAGGTATAGGTATTTCTCATTATACACGTAATTTCAAAAAGAAGCCTGAGGACCAAACAAACACAACCCAATATACCACAAAGCATTCATTAAACTCTTCATCAGGTCTAATGAAAATTTTTCACACAACACAAATGTATGCGCCGTTTGTGGCAAAAGGCATCCTTTATGCAAAAAACTAAACAAAGGTAGATACAATATATCGTTAATTTGCCGTTTGTAAATTCCGCAACAGCTGAAACTACCAATGGTATCTCGCGAAACAAGATGAGTGATTTATAATTCCAGTCTTCGCAATGAATATTGCATATTCATGAAGGAATATCTCGAACAGAATCACAGGGAAATTGTCAAACAGCCATAACTAAAGAATTAATCGTGCATATTACATGCCACACCATTCAGTTACGAAGACAAGTAACACAACAACAAAACTGACAGTATTATTTGACCAAGCTTAGAGTAGCATTTCCTGAAAATCGTAAAATGGCGAACTCATAACCATAATCATCACGAATCGTGCGCCGTTTAAGTTCGAAGTTTGAATGCACCAATAACTTCCTAAGGTCTAAGCAGTTAACTTGTGTTCAAGTTATAATAAAACATTTTAGTTGTGTATTGGGTTTCTATACCACAAAAAAGTCACCTAGCGTCTCTAAAAACCACTTATCGCGATCACATAACTAATTAGTCTAAATAGTACACGATTATATAAAGTACAATGCATGTTATAATAGTCAGCCAATAGATCAAAATTGAAAACAAGTTGTTCATTATAACGCTCTGACGACTGGAAACTTAAAACGTACCCTGTAAAAAGTTAATCGACAATTTCCAGCCGAAAGTGAAAGGTCGACAATGCAGGTTACGTTATTAACATTCCAGGCAAAAATAAAAAATTTAGTGACTATCTGAAAGTAAAGAGGATACATGGATTGCAGTAAAAACTTTTGTAAATAGTCTTACGTGGAAAACTTGGTTCCACCTACACGTGGAAAATATCGTAAAAGCCAAAAAATTGGAATAAAATCAGCCTCTATATCTGTAAATGTATCGTTTTTAAGTGATTTGTTAACAGCTATCGCATAAACAAAAAATTGAATTCCGGTGGGAAATTTGGAAAAAATTTATATAAAATCAGCCTCTAGAGTAGGTTGGGCCGATTTTTTTTTTTTTAAATTTGATTGACGGTAGTGCGCAAAAGCGGTAGGTATTTCTCATTATACACGTAATTATTATTATTTTTTTAATTTTTTGCCGCCCCCCTCAGTCAACAAATTTTTTTTTTTTACATAACGTGGTAATTCACCGATTTTTGGTTTATTATCTACTGCGCATGCCAATATCGCGAATGATGCATTATTGCGCATGCTCTGCGCATGCATCTTAGTAATTTAGTATTGTTATGGTTGTATTCGAGCTCATTTGTGTCCAATCATTTTACTCGTAAGTTATCGTTTGTGTTAAATTGCAATTATTTTAAATTTTATCGTTGTTTTGTGTATTGTTGAGTGGAAAGTAATTTAATAATGGCTATGGCTAAAGCTTCTATTAATACTCGGGCCAGCAGAAGATGTTATGTTTTTGGAATGGCAAAAGATCTTGATTCTGTAACACCTGTTATGCTCCCGACGTATAAAGACATGATTAGATGCTATCAGAGTATTTGTTAAGAATTGAAAGGCCTTGGTAGCAGCGAACCTCATACTGCGGAAATTTCGAAAGCACAGAAAATTTTTCAAATTTGGCAGATTACGTCACTTCCCACAGTGACGCACAAGCGTATAGTGGATATGATTACAGCTTACCACAATAAGTATCAAAATATTATTAAATCTCTGAAAACTACAAATACCGTTTTTCTACAAGAAAAATTGAAAAAATTTGAGGCTGGCGCAGAACCCCTTTTTGATATACGTACCTATAAATGCAATCAATCTGATATGTCTGTTTGCAAGTTCCCATCGAAAGTGGATAAGGTTGCGACAGAAATATTGCGAGAACGAATGGCCCGGAAATCAAAAGAACTCGAAAGATCTGTGTTTGTAAGAGAATCAGACAACACAATCTTCTACCCAAATGATAATGTCCTTGCTGAAAACTGCAAAATACGTAAATTCAGGTGGAGGGACGTCGAGAGATAAGATGCGAGGAGCACATTTCACTAGTGGAAGAGCCGGAAAGCAAGTATTTTGGATGTGGTAGTACAAGCTCCAGTTAAATCGGCGGCCATAACGCGTGAAATCGTATGTTACTTGGAAAAATATAAAATAGATTTTGCAATAACTGTTCTCCGGTGTGATGGCACAAATATCAACACTAAGTGGAAAGGGGGCGTATAACGTTTAATAGAAACCCATGTCGGTAAGCCTCTTCAATGGAGTATATGTCTCCTTCATGCAAACGAACTGGCACTTTGGCATTTAGTGCGAAAATTGGATGCTCACACAAAAGGTCCATATTCGTTTTCTGGACCCATAAGAGCACAGCTAAGTGTTAAACCGGTGTATGTATGAACTGAACCATCAAATTCTTTTCAAACCCTTGCGGGCTTCGTAGTAAAAGTGTATACACCCATGTGGTTTCAAATCAAACAAAATCCAATGTGCCAATATGGTGACAGACATTTGTGGAAGATGATTGAACTTTCTCGCTAGTTTCCAGTTGATGTCAGAGAAATAATTCACAAAATTGGTTACTTGCGATGGTTAAAGATGTTGTAACATTAGGGAGCTGGGCATTAGAAGAATAGTTAAAGCTAGACTAGAGAAGCCGCATGGAGTCCGTTTCTTTAAAGTGCCTAAAATAAATTTCCAAGCACCAAGTTATATGGAAATTATTAATTGGCAAAAATTTCCTGTAACTGAGCCACCACTTTTCATGAGTATAAAGGATGAAGATTTACAGTTAATGTTGAGCGAGAAGAATATTCCCGTTTTATTTATAGACATTTTTCCTTGTCACACACAAGCGGTTGAAAGATGCGTTAAATTGGTAACGGAAGCATCTTCCAAAGTATTTGGGGAGGAGTCGAGAGACGGACACATTCGGGCAAAGTTAAAAGCCAGAAAAAAGTTACCTTCGTTTGAGAACAAGTGATAGTACTACTCTAGTGCTGAACAATGATTCCGATCAATTGTGTTATTAAGATATGTGAATTAAATTACTTTCGAAGTATATAAATTAAATAAAAAACTTTGGTTTTATTTCTTAATCCAACTTAAGTTAAGCAAGCGGGGCTCGGATAAATAATTTGCTACACCATTATGATTTCTTATATATGTTAAGGAACAAATTGCGCAAATATTAAACGCTACCGCAAACTAAAAAAAAAAATTCCAGGGGATCTCAACTCCAGGGCAGCTAAATATTGTCAAAAATGGAAAACAAAAATTTAGTGAAATTATGAATACTTATCACACCTTTCAAACACTACCCATGTTTAGATTTCGAAAAAAAATTTGTTTTCATCTTTTTTCAGCCCAGCCTACTCTATAGTGTTATGTCTGAAGAAGGATTACATTGATGTGACTTGTCAATAGCTACTGCAGGAAAAATTTCAGTTCAAGTTTCCCGTGGTAAATCCGGTAAAATTCAATATTCCACAAATCATGAAAATTTTTTTATAATATCAGCCCCTAGGTGTTATGTCTAGAGATGGATTATCTGATGATGTTGCTAATGATTTTGGAGGATCGAGCTTTTCCAGATTTTTCGCGGGAAACTTAGACTGAATTTTTTTCTTCAATAGCTATTGGCAAATTACATTAAGACAACTTTTCTCCAGAAATAGTACACTAGAAGCTAATTTTACTTAAAGTTTCTAATGATTTTGGGAAATCGAATTTTCCCATGGAAACTTGATCCAAATTTTTTGATGCAATAGCTATTGACAAGTCACATCAATGCAATCCATCTCTAGACATAACACTCTATAGGCTGATTTTATATAAATTTACTAAAGATTTATGCAAAGTCGAATTTTCCCTGATTTCCCACGGGAAACTTGAACTGAATTTGTTACTGCGACAGCTGTTGTCAAGTCACTTCTATGCAATCCATCTCCAAACATAATGCTCTAGAGGCTGTTTTAATACAAATTTTCTAAAGATTTTTGGAAAATTGATTTTTTACAGATTTTCGATGGAAACTTGAAAATCAATTTTTTGCTGTAACAGCTATTGGCAATTCATATCAATTCAATCCATATCCACATACAACACTTTAGAGGCTGATTTTATACAAATTTTCCAATGATTTTTGGAAATCGATTTTTGCCAGATATTGCCAGATAACTGTATTTTTTTACTGCGACGACCATTGACAAGTCACATCTATGCAATAAATCTTCAGATATAATACTCTAGAAGCTGATTTTATAGAGTTTCTCTAAAGATTTTTGGAAAATCCAATTTTCCTAGATTTCCCAAAGGAAACTTGAACTGAAATTTTTGGCCTGCGATAGCTATTGGCAAGTCACATCAATGCAATTCACCTTCAAATAAAACACTCTGGAGGCTGTCTAATGAGTTTTGGAAAATCGAATTTGCCAAATTTCCCTCGGGAAACTTGAGCTGAATTTTTTCCTGCGATAGCTATTGAGAAGTCACATCAACGCAATCCGTCTCCATGCATAACATTCTAGAGGCTGATTTTATTCAAACTTTCTACTGATTTTTGGAAAATCGAATTTTCTTACGGAAAATTTTATCTGACTGTTTTTTCTGCGATAGCCATTGACTTAACACTAATGCTGATTTCACATGAATTTTAAATATTTTTTGGGGAAATGAACTTTCTGAATATTTTGGCATGAGATGGAATTTTTTAAATTTTGATTTTTGTAGTATTTTGAAAAGTCTAGTGTCCTGGGGAAATAATTAAAAATAAATATTTTTTAATTTTCCCGAATTTATTTAGGTACATAATCGTATATTTAAAATTTTTGAAACAAACTGAGTTGTACGTGTGGTTTGAAAATAAAAATGTTTGCAACAAACAAAACATCTCGAGAAATAACGATCTTTTCCACATTTACCACCTTTCCAAATAATTATTACCAGTCACAAGCACCCGTCATATACTAAACAATAAACAAAAAACCGGTGCACAATAACAATTAGAAATGCCTAAAATTGCATCCTCCAAAAGTCTAAAGGGTTAATAATCGGCACTAAAATAACATACAAACCTCCAAGAGTTCACTCGTTAAATAACCAAAAAAAAATGACGATAAAAAAATATTCCGGGCCAACGTCCTTAAATTCATTTTATATTTGGAGTTTTTTTTTATCTCGGTGAACGGGTAAACCTTCGAGTGCGGAGTTTTTGGTATTTTTTGCATCCTCTAATCATAAATCTTGAATATAATTAATTAGATTGTAATATTTAATGTTTTTTTTTGTTTTTTATTTTTTTCTGAAAACATTAAATAAAATTGGTGTTGACGTAACAATATACGAAGGATATTATTAGATGCCTTAATTTTTTTTTGCAGTAACTTACAAAACAAAAAAAAAATCTTGAATCAAATAATAACAACTGAGATGACGTTTTTTATGTTTCTTAGTAGCACCCGGAAAAAAATAATAAAAAAAATCTAGGATATCGAAATAGGAGCAAAAAGGATATTTTTTTATACGGCGAGAACAATGAAAACCATTTTATGATTAAGAGAAATTTATGCATAAAACCGTTTCCTACTGTACACGAAACTATAAATTTTTTGGCCTAAACAAGTTTTTTTTTATGTATTGACACTAAAATATGCGCTCGCTATGGTCCTTTATGAACTGGGGACAAAAAAAAAAATCTCGAGGGTAATAATTATATGCTAGTTAAGGGATCAAATTTTTTTTTTTTATGTTTATTTCTATAATTTATTTGTGAGAGACAACTTTTTTTTTGTCTTGTATACAGCTTCTCGGGGTATTGTTACGATTGTTTGTTTTTTTTTTCCATGATCCCATATCCCAGAATAAAATCCATACATAAAAAAAGGGATAATAGAAATTAAAATATGAAAATGTTTATTTATCGTAATAATAATGAAATAAGGATAATTTGAATACAATAAAGATTTTTATGTATATAAACTTTGAAAACTTTATGCGATTGGTGCGCAATTTGGTGAATGGTGAGTTTTGAATATGATTATGCGTGATGTTATACATTTAAAACGTCTATATTTCAAAGCAACACGGATATTGAATTACATTAAGATGTTTTTATGCATTTGGAAAGTTTACCGATAATTCAATGCAGATGAAAAAATTGATACCAACTTCCTTCCGAATTTTGCTTTCGGGTCAAACTTGCATGTAATTACCTGAGCAAACCTTCCTTTAATGAAAAATAAAGTGATCGCATAGTTCAGAAACATTGATGAGCAAAATACCCCAATTCAGAAAAATAGACATAACATAATAAAATTCCCATTAAGCTCACTAATAAACTCCTTCGCTGCAAGGAAACTATAACATAAGCGACGTTTTTATTAGTTAGTTTCCATTGTTAAAAGAAATAGGAACCACTGTTTTGCGAATGGTTATTATTATTCAAAACGCAGCTTGTTTACCGATTTATTTGTGAATTAAGTACATTTCATTTTGATCCCAAATCAAAGAGAGGACACTTTGTTCGACATAAATCAATACATTCAGAAGGTGAACAATCTGCACAGAATAGCAGTGGCTCAGATGACTTAAAACTCTGCGAGATCCACAAACCTTTCGATGGAAACACCAACCAAATTAAATTTGTGAAGTTTAATTGAGACAATAATTCGAGTATATCGCTAAATATCGATCTCTGTAAGTATAAATGAAGCGAGCGTCCGGGTAAAGCCTTTTATTTTCTCCGAAATTCAGAAAAATAATAATTTCAACAAAATTTAAATATTTTATTTAAGAAATCGAACTCCAGCCCAAATGGTATGGGCCAAACACTTTCCAAAACCCATCGGTTTAACATCTCAGTTATAAAATGTTACTAAAATACATCGACAATTGTGTTAGTTCCATATTTGGACAAAAATCCGAATTTTTGACTTATCCATCTTAATACCATTAGTACGAGTAGTATTCCTAAATATTTCATGTCGTTGGGTTTTGTTTTATTTTGAAAACTCCGATCCCAGCCCAATCTTATGGTCGAAAAATTCTGCAGACAGTGAAATAATATATAAAACCTTATGAACATTTTATAGGATCGATATAATATTTTAGATTTAAAATTTCACTAAATTCCATCAACAAATGCAATTGTTACATTTGATGATAAAGACTGAGAAGAAAAACTGTAATATAAAACTAATTTTAGCTTTTATTTTATTTAAAAAATCCGATCCGAAATTATATGACCCGAGGAATTTTTCAGAGTGTGAAAGATTCGGTTTTATATTAGGAACTACTTAAAGAATCGGTTTAATAACTCATATATGAAATTTCACTGAAATCCGTTGACAAAAAGGTATGTTCCGTTTGGTGCTTGGAATGTGTAAAGGCCTCGATTGGTTATGTATGTAAAAAACAAATTTGTTTTTGGAAAATGTTAATTTTTGATTAATGGTTTATATGTATTCACCCACAATTCTGGCCATGTTTTATTTAAGAATCTCCATCCGTGCCTCAAATGGAACTTTTGCGATTATGTACCAATTCTATTGAAATCTAAAATCTGAATTAACCAACATAATTGATGATCAATAATTTAGGTTGATCATATCAAAATGATGAATCAAGGTAGCGAAACCTTTCTTGAAGAGATTTCACCTTACGTCTATTTTGTAGCAAACATTATCGGGGTTATCGTGTCGTGAGGAGACGAAAAGTGAAAGAGAGGAGTGAAGTGGAATATTCGTGGAGTTAGAAATTGGTATGGACAATTAGAGATTTGCAGAGAGTTTGAGATGTGTGACTAATATTAATTGTGGAGCTTGTTTTTACGATGATCATTTTTCAAAAAAAAAAAAAAATATAACCAAAAACGATGTAATACACAGACGTCTCGTGAACATGTATTTTCAAAAAATAAATAACAACAATAACAAATGGAAAATACAGTAGAACTGTAATAACTTTACCTTCTTACTCTCTTTAAATCAGACTCTCTGCTGTTAATTTCTACTTACTACGTTAGTTACTACAATTTGTTTTTGATTTGCGTTTGACTTTGAATTGAATTTGATCTACGAGTATAAAGAATACAAAAAACCAGAGATAAAAAATATACATTCCGTTGCAACTTCGTGAATGTATTTTCGTTTTTTTTCTCTTTAAAACTTTGCGTATTGTATTCTACTTTTTATAAAAACATCACAAATACTCAGGAATAATTTTTGAATTTCATTATACTGAATGTTCTTATTTGAGCTTCGTGTTTTTATTTTTTTTTAAATACAGTATTTCGTTTTTTCTATTCTTGTATTTCATTTTGCATTATTCATGTATCATGAACAAAGACCAAAATTTAAATACTTTACAGAATGAATTAACAATTTACATATTCAAAAATTTTTGTATTATGATTTTACTTATTCGCCACGTGATGAATCTGGGATTTTTCGATTCATGAATTTCAAAATCGTAAATACAGTATTTCAAAGAACGAATATTCAGTATAATAAACGTATGAAGAATGCAATGAAGCTAAAATAAAAGTACGAACTCCATCGTTATCTTAGTTATTTATATTTTTATAATATTTAGGTGCGTAAGTACACCTTTTGGGGTAAGGTTGGTTAAATGGCCAAAAATATAATTAAATGACTCAGTTCATTTATCTTCGCTCCCAAAACCATCTAATGTACAATATTAATTTGTTTTTACTGCCAAAACTTTAAATATGGCCGAGTATGATGAAACTGGTCTATTTCTCAACCGACTATGATGAATTTTGACACGTGCGTTGGAAATGGTATTCTTTAATGATTTTTACATGAAATGATGATGGCCAATTAGGACGGAACTTATCTATTTCTCAACAAATTTCAGTGGAATTTGGCATATGCGATAGAAATGGGATTCTAAAATGATTTTTAATGAAGTTTTGGAATATGACCAAATATGATGGAACTTCCCTATTCCTGAACCGATTATGATGAAATGCTACATGTGCGTTGAAAATGGGATTCTAAAATGATTTTAGATGAAGTTCTGGAATATGGCGAACTATGATGAAACTTGCCTATTCCTTAACCGATTATGATAAAATGCGACGTGTGCGTTGGAAAAGGGATTCTAAAATGATTTTTAGATAAAGTTCTGGAATATGGCCAAATATGATACAACTTGCCTATTCCTTAACCGATTACGATGAAATTTGACATGTGCATTGAAAATGGTATTCTTAAATTATTTTTAGATGAAGTTCTGAAATATCGCCAAATATGATGGAACTTGCCTATTCCTGAACCGATTATGATGAAATTTGACATGTGCATTGGAAATGGGATTCTAAAATGATTTTAGGTGAAGTTTTGGAATATGACTAAATATGATGGAACTTCCCTATTCCTGAACCGATTTTGATGAAATGCTACATGTGCTTTAATAATGGGATTCTAAAATGATTTTAGATGAAGTTCTGGAATACGGCCAAATATGATGGAACTTCCCTATTCCTGAACCGATTATGATGAAATTTGACATGTGCGTTGGAAATGGGATTCTAAAATGATTTTAGGTGAAGTTTTGGAATATGACTAAATATGATGGAACTTCCCTATTCCTGAACCGATTTTGATGAAATGCTACATGTGCTTTGATAATGGGATTCTAAAATGATTTTAGATGAAGTTCTGGAATATGGCCAAATATGATGGAACTTGCCTATTCCATAACCGATTATGATGAAATGCGACATGTGCGTTGGAAATGGGATTCTAAAATGATTTTTAGATAAAGTTCTGGAATATGGCCAAATATGATACAACTTGCCTATTCCTTAACCGATTACGATGAAATTTGACATGTGCATTGAAAATTTTATTCTTGAACTATTTCTAGATGAAGTTCTGAAATATCGCTAAATATGATGGAACTTCCCTATTCCTTAACCTATTATGATGAAATGCGACATGTGCGTTGGAAATGGGATTCTAAAATAATTTTAGATGAAGTTCTGAAATATGGCCAAATATGATGGATCTTCCCTATTCCTGAACCGATTATGATGAAATGCTACATGTGCTTTGAAAACGGGATTCTAAAATGATTTTAGATGAAGTTCTGAAATATGGTCAGGTATGAACTTACATTTTTATCAAACGATTATGATGAAATTCGATTTTTACGCTGGAAGTGGGATTCTATGATTATCTTTAGATGAAATTCTGGAATATGGCCAATTATGATAGAACTTATCTATTTTTCAACGGATTTCAGTGGAATTTGGCAATGGGATTCTAAAATGAATTTTAGATGAATTTCTGGAATATGGCAAAATATGATGGAACTTGCCTATTCCGTAACCGATTATGATCAAACGCGACCTGTGCTTTGAAAATAGGATTCTAAAATGATTTTTAGTTCTGGAATATGGACAAATATGATTTAACTTGCCTGTTCTTAAACCGATTATCGTGAAATTCGACATGTTGGTTGGAAATAGGGTTAAAAAATCATTTTTAGATGAAGTTCTGGAATATGGCCAAATAGGATTTAACATGGATATTTCTTATCCGGTTTTAGTGAAATTTGACATCCGCCATGGAAATGGAATTCTAAAATGATTTTTGTATGAAGCTCTGGAATATTGTGGAAACGGTATTCTTAAATGATTTTAAGATGAAATTTTGGAATATGGTCAATTAAGATATTACTTAGCTACATTTAACCTATATTGATGAATTTGAACGTTTCCGAACACAAGGAAATGTCTTCCAAAAATTTATTTTGGATGAGGTTCTGAGAAATAGGTCAAAATGACTTTTATAATGTTGTCCATTGAGGTTTCGGTGAATGATGCAGCCGTTAAGGTTTCTTTGAGGCAGCCCAAGCGTACTATTTCAATTGTTAAACGATCGATATTATCAGCATTATAACATTGAAATACAGTTAGGAACTTTTTCGCCAATCTTTCGTGTAAACTTACGGTTATGTTTTCTGAGTATTGGCTATCCGAGTGTATATTTTGCAATGTGTAAAAACATATTGTGTTGGAGCACACGCGCAGCAGAATTGGAACTACTCGTTAGAGCTTCGGATTAAAAATATCTCTTTAGAATCTCATTTCAATCGCAAATCTCGAATTTCATCAATATTCAAGTTCCACCCTAATTAGCCATATTCCAGAACTTTACATAAAAATCTTTTTATAATCCCATTTCCATTGCAAATGTGAAATTCTACTAAATTCCGTTAAGATCTATAAGAAATAGATAAGTTCCATCATAATTGGCCATATTCCAGAATTTCATCTAAAGATAATCATAGAATCCCACTTCAAGCGTAAAAATCGAATTTCATCATAACCGCTTGATAAAAATGTAAGTTCATAGATGACCATATTTTAGAACTTCATCTAGAAATAATTTAAGAATACCATTTTCAATGTACATGTGAAATTTCATCGTAATCGGTTAAGGAACAGGCAAGTTACATCATATTTGGCCATATTCCAGAACTTCATCTAAAATCATTTTAGAATCCCATTTTCAAAGCACATGTAGCATTTCATCATAATCGGTTCAGGAATAGGGAAGTTCCATCATATTTGGTCATATTCCAAAACTTCATCTAAAATCATTTTAGAATCCCATTTCCAACGCACATGTCGCATTTCATCAAAATCGGTTCAGGAATAGGGAAGTTCCATCATATTTAGCGATATTTCAGAACTTCATCTAAAAATAATTTAAGAATACCATTTTCAATGCACATGTCAAATTTCATAGTGATCGGTTAAGGAATAGGCAAGTTGTATCATATTTGGCCATATTCCAGAACTTTATCTAAAAATCATTTTAGAATCCCATTTTCAACGCACATGTAGCCTTTCATCATAATCGGTTCAGGAATAGGGAAGTTCCATCATAGTTCGCCATATTCCAGAACTTCATCTAAAATCATTTTAGAATCCCATTTCTATCGCATATGCCAAACTCCACTGAAATTTGTTGAGAAATAGATAAGTTCCGTCCTAATTGGCCATCATCATTTCATGTAAAAATCATTAAAGAATACCATTTCCAATGCACGTGTCAAAATTCATCATAGTCGGTTGAGAAATAGACCAGTTTCATCATACTCGGCCATATTTAAAGTTTTGGCAGTAAAAACAAATTAATATTGTACATTAGATGGTTTTGGGAGCGAAGATAAATGAACTGAGTCATTTAATTATATTTTTGGCCATTTAACCAACCTTACCCCAAAAGGTGTACTTACGCACCTAAATATTATAAAAATATAAAATATAAATAACTAAGATAACGATGGAGTTCGTACTTTTATTTTAGCTTCATTGCATTCTTCATACGTTTATTATACTGAATATTCGTTCTTTGAAATACTGTATTTACGATTTTGAAATTCATGAATCGAAAAATCCCAAATTCATCACGTGGCGAATAAGTAAAATCATAATACAAAAATTTTTGAATATGTAAATTGTTAATTCATTCTGTAAAGTATTTAAATTTTGGTCTTTGTTCATGATACATGAATAATGCAAAATGAAATACAAGAATAGAAAAAACGAAATACTGTATTTAAAAAAAAAATAAAAACACGAAGCTCAAATAAGAACATTCAGTATAATGAAATTCCAAATTCGTCACGTTGCGAATATGTATATTTATAATACAAAATTTTTTGTATTTTGTGTTTTTTCCAGAGTTTAAAATGGGATTTCATTTGGCTCTTCGCTCTTCATTTTTGTTCAAGAGCGCTAATAAAAACTATTAAAAAGCTCTTTATAAAGAGCGATATTGTAAAAAAAAAAATATCGCTCTGAAGAACTGGAGCATTATTTTTATTATAAGGCTCTTGCTCTTCCACTATTGCGTTTGTGTTATCATATTTTCGCTCTTTGTTATTGCGCTATATTGAGAAAATAAATACGCTCTGCTCTGATGAATAAAAACGTCATTATTATATTGCTCTTGCTCTTATTATTACAGCAAACGGTTACATTCTAAACCTTCTAAATTTCTTTAGAAAGCCAGATTGTTTAATTAGAAGCACGGGCATTGGAAATGGGATTCTAAAATGATTTTTGGGTTAAGTTCTGGAATATGGCCAACTAGGATGGAACTTCGCTATTCATTAACTGATGTTAGTGAAATTTGACACGCGCGATTTAAATGGGATTCTAAATTGAGTTTTAGGTGAAGTTCTGGGATATGGCTAATTAGGATGGAACTTGCCTATTTTTTAACCGATTGTGATGCAATTCGACATGTACGTTCGAAATGGGATTCTAAAATGATTTTTAGATGAAGTTCTGGAATATGACTAATTTGGATGGAACTTGGCTATTCCTCAACCAATTGTGAGATTCTAAAACGAGTTTTAGATAAAGTTCTGGAATGTAAGCAATTTGAATGGAACTTGGCTACTTCTTAACTGATTTCATTGAAATTTGGCACGCGCGATGGAAATGGGATTCTAAAATGATTTTTAGGTTAAGTTCTGGAATATGGCCAACTAGGACGGAACTTGGCTATTCCTTAACCGATTTTAGTGAAATTTGACTCGCGCGATGGAAATCTGATTCTAAATTGATTTTTGGATCAAGTTCTGGAATATGGCCAATTATGATGGAACTTGGCTATTTCTTAACCGATTTGAGTGAAATTTGACATGTGCGTTGGAAATGGGATTCTAAAATGATTTATGGATAAAGTTCTGGAATATGGTAAACTAGGATGGAACTTGGTTATTCTTTAACCGATTTGAGTGAAATTTGACATGTGTGTTGGAAATGGGATTCTAAAATGATTTTTAGATGAAGTTCTGGAATATGGCCAATGGGGATGGAACTTAGCTATTCCTTAACCGATTTTAGTGAAATTTAAAATACGCAATGGAAATGGGATTCTAAAATTATTTTCGGATGAAGGTCTGGAATATAGCCAATTATGGCGGAACTTGGCTATTTCTCAACCGATTTGAGTGAAATTTGACTTATGTGTTGGAAATAGGATTCTAAAATGATTTATTGATAAAGTTCTGGAATATGGTCAGCTAGGATGGAACTTGGTTATTATTTAACCGATTTGAGTGAAATTTGACATGTGCGTTGGAAATGGGATTCTAAAATAATTTTTAGGTGAAGTTCTGGAATATGCCCAATGGTAATGGAACTTGGCTATTTCTTACCCGATTTTAGTTAAATTCAAAATGCGCAATGGAAATGGGATTCTAAAATGATTTTCGGATGAAATTCTGGAATATGGCCGATTACGATGGAACTTGGCTATTTCTTAACCGATTTGAGTGAAATTTGACTTGTGCGTTGGAAATGGGATTCTAAAATGATTTATGGATAAAGTTCTGGAATATGGCCAACTAGGATGGAACTTGGCTATTAATTAACCGATTTGAGTGTGAAATTTGACACGCGCGATGGAAATGGGATTCTACAATGATTTTTAGATGAATATGGCCAACTAGGATGGAACTTGGCTATTTCTCAACCGATTGTGATGCTATTTGACATGTGCGTTTGAAATGGGATGAATGAAGTTCTGGATTTTAGAGAAATTTGACATGCGCGATGGGAACGGGATTCTACAATGATTTTTAGAGTTCTGGAATATGGTCAACTTCCTTAACCGATTGCGATACAATGTAACATGTGCGTTGGAAATAAGATTCTAAAATGATTTTTAGATGAAGTTCTGAAATAAGGCCAACTAGGATTAATCTTGGCTATTCCTTAACCGATTCTGATGAAATTTAACATGTGCGATCAAAATGGAATTTTAAAATGATTTTTAGATGGGTTTCTGAAATATGAATCATTTAGATGGAACTTAGCTATTCCTAAACCGATTGTGATGCAATTCAATATATGCGTTGGAAGTGGGATTCTAAAATAGGTTTTAGATAAAGTTATGGAATATGGCCAACAGCAGATAAACCTCGACAGCTGCATGGATTACGGAAACTGCATATATTTAAATATATCAATATGAGTTACATAAAATAATAATTACTATAGATTACTTATATTGACATGTTTATACATCTGCCGGAAAATTTAGTCGCAATCAAAAGAAAATAAGAAAAAATGGGTGACAGCACGCTAATGTTAGTGTAGGACCCCGGAATTAGAAAAATCATTTTAGAATCCCATTTCCAACGCACATGTCAAATTGCATCAGAATAGGCTAAGAAATAGCCAAGTTCCAACCTAATTGGCCGTATATGCCTTATTACAGAACTTTATCTAAAAATCATTGTAGAATCCCGTTTTCATCACACATGACAAATTTTCACTAAAACCGATTAAGCAAGAGCCAATTCCAACAGAATTGGCCATATTCCAGAACTTTATTCAAAAATCATTTTACAATCCCATTTCCAACACACATGTCAAATTTCACTCAAATCGGTTAAAAAATAGCCAAGTTCCACCATAATTGACCATATTTTAGAACTTCATCCATAAATTATTTTAGAATCCCATTTCCATTGCGCATTTTAAATTTCACTAAAATCGGTTAAAGAATAGTATGGTTCCACCCCATTGGCCATATTCCGGAACTTCACCTAAAAATCATTTTACAATCCCAGTTCTATCGCACATGTCAAATTTCACTAAAATCGGTTAAAGAATATCCAAGTTCCATCCCCATTGGCCATATTCCAGAACTTCATCTAATAATCATTGTAGAATCCCGTTTTCATCACACATGTCAAATTTCTCTAAAATCGGTTAAGGAATAGCCTAGTTCCATCCTAGTTGGCCATATTCCAGAACTTGATCCAAAAATCATTGTAGAATCCCATTTCCAACGCGCATGTCAAATTTCTCTAAAATCGGTTAAGGAACAGCCAAGTTCCATCACAATTGGCCATATTCCAGAAATTTATCTAAATATCGTTTATCAAACTTTCTTTATTTATTGATATTTAAAGAGCAATTTTTGTGTTACAAAAAATTTTGCTCCCTAATGTATTTTCTACAATGGCTCTGTAGAATGGGTTGGGAGCGATATTTTTAGCTTTTACGCTCTCTGTTTTAAGAGCAAAATTAAAAATAAAAATTTAAATTACTTTGAAAGAGCGAAATAATTAAAATTTAAAAATTACTTTGAAAGAGCGAAATAATTAAAATTTAATTAATAAAATTTTTGTGTTTATCATTAGAGGGTAAGAGCGTAAAAGCAAACTGAAAAAAAATTTTATTGGGAGCAAAAGCGAAAATTTTTATAAAGAGCTCTTAAAGAGCGATAAATTTAAACTCTGGTTTTTTCAATTTCGTTATACGAATATTCGTTCATTTTGAATGTAAGGATTGTTAATACATTCTGTACAGTATTTAAATTTGATCTCTGCAAAAAACAAATCGAACAAAAATTCGTATTTCTCACTACTTTTATTTTTGTTTATTGTTTGTGTTCACAATATTTATGTGTGAGTGTACGTACATACAAACAAAATGTGTGATTGTGTGCAACAAATAAATAAGAAACATTATGCCAGATATATAGAAAATAAACACTTCTCGCATAGTTTCCTAATAACTTGTAACGTTCGGCTTTGGTCGACCGCTCCAAGTTGTACACGGTGTGCACTCCGGATTGTTTTTTTTTTTGATGACACATACACATACGGGAGAATTCTAATGGAGTATTTTGTTGAATTTTGCTGGACATAGGGAATCCCGAAATTATTAAGTTTTATTTTAAAATAACTTTAAGTTTTTTTATATAAAAGTTATGAAATAAAGTTTGTGAAAAGCCAATAAGCTTAAAAAAATATTCAAGCTTCTTTTAATAGTGCTTGATCAATATAAGGAAAATCTATCTTATGATGATCTAAGTTATCGTGAATAATTAATTATGGTGCATAGTTAAGGTTGTACTTTTCGGTCGAACATTCGATAGTGCAACTAGTTGATAGCGTTTTTTTTACTGCAAAGCCTTTATACCGTAATTATTACGTACAAGCTAACAAATTGTGTAATTAAAAATTAAATAAAAACCCAAAATTGTAATATTTAATAATAAATGAACTGCTAATTCTTAAATAATAAATTAATATTAATTAAATCTCATAAAATAAAAATAAAAACGTTAAAAACTAAAGACAATAAAACAATATAGTGTTATAATGTGTAAAGTGATTGGCATAAACTTGAATGTGGTCACCTAAATAATCTGGTAAACCAATAGTGATTTTAAACTAAATTAATATTAAAGTTTATACCTACACGAATTAAAAGAAAATTAAACTTAAAATTAAAATGTTATAGTTTATAAAATAATTTGTGTGGTGTACAATAAAATTAAAATTAATACAAATTTAATTTTATTACTTCAATTTAAACTTCTGAAATTATTTCAAAACAAAAAAATATGAAGCCTAGCCGAACGTCGAGGAAGCGTCAACGGCGGCCATGTTAAGCTAAGATTGGTTTTTTTTTTTTTATTATTTAAACTATATATTTAAATTAATTTTTCTTTAAAGTTTTCAATTAGCTATAATATTCATTAATTAAGTTCATTTGTTTCTTCACATTAGTTTTGTTTTTCTATGAATTAAAATTAGTTCAAATCTTTACAATCTACAATAATTAATTAAGTATTTGATTATGTTGGCGGTAATCATCTTTTTATAGTGGATTAACTTGAGGAAGTAAAAAGTTTTCATTGCTTAATTTTGTTTACCTATTCTTCCTGTAAATGCTTGATTATGGCGAATATACATGACGTCATTTAGGTTTAATTCATTTAATAATTTATATTTTCTAATTTTTTGTTTGTTTGTTTATTGATTATTGATTCAATAATAATTTCATTTATCGGGTTAAAGTATTAATTTTTTTTTGTGATTCACTTATGTTACGCTATTGTTTCGGTTCGCTCGTAATAGTCTTTTCAGTATGAGAAGCTGAAAGCTTGAATTCGGGGATGATGTGCGTTAGGTGAGTGTTATAGCGAATCTGAGTCATTCTTCTACCTTCCTTTCTTAATTTTCTTATTTCGTTTTTCTTCCTGTTCCCTTTGCGGTCTTAACAGACATAGTCAAGCTGTGGAAATTCCCACCCCAATGTCCTGAGTTCTAGCTGGCTTAAAATAACCATACCAAAGCCTCTGTCTATGTAAACATTTCTGATAACAGCCGATAGCACACAAGATTATGGTGAAATTGGAGTTGTACGATGGAAATGGGATCCTAAAATTATTTTTAGATGAAATTCTGGAATATGGCCAAGTAGGATGAAACTTGTGTATTTCCTAACCGATTTTGTTGAAACTTGACACGTGCGATAGAAATTGGATTCAAAAATGATATTTAGAGGAAATTCTGGAATATGGTTAGGAAGGACCTCGGTTATTTCTCAAGCGAATAAGATGAAATTCTACTTGTACGACGGAAATGGGATCTTCAAATGATTTTTAGGCGAAGTTCTGGCCAAGTATGATGGAATTTGGCTATTTTTAAACTGATTAGCTATGTTGAAATTCGAGCTGTGCGACCGAAATTGGATTCTAAAATGATATTTAGTACAAGTTCTGGAATATGGTCAATTAGGAAGGAGCTCGGTTATTTTTAAACCAAGTATGATAAAATGTGACATATACGATCGAAATGGTATTTTCAAATGATTTTTAGTTGTAGCTTTTGAACATGGCCGATTTTAATGAAATTAATCATGTGTAATAGAAATGGGATTCTAAAATTTTTTAGATTAAGTTCTGGAACACAGCTAATTCGGACGGAAATTGACCACTTTTTAACTGTTTATTTGAAATTCAGCATGTACTAAAGAAATGGGATTGTAAAATGATTTTTAAATGAACTTTAGCAGTATGGTCAATTTGCAAGGAGTTTAGCCGTTTCTTAACCAATGTTGATGAAGTTCAGCATTAACGATGGAAATTAGGTTCTAAAATGAATTTTATATTAAGTTCTGGAATTTGATCAAGTACGATGGAAACGGAATTTTATAATGATTTATAGAAGAAGTCCTTAACGGACATCAAGAAATTATTTTATAATCTTGTATACTGAATTTCATCATGATCGGTAAAGATGTGGCCCAATTCCTTTCTAGTTGGGTATGTCGACTCCATTTCGAATTAGCCGCAATCCAGAATTTCTCCAAAAAAATATTTTAGAAACCAATTTCCATATTGTATATGCTGAATTTCATCATAATCGGTTAATAACCCTTTGCCATTCCTGCATATCACACATGATGTACACACCGTTTAATCGAGGCGCCCTTACTCTATGTATTATACGTAAATTAAATGAGATTATGTATCACGTATATTATGACGCTCAGGACAGGCAAACGGTTAAATTACCAAGTTCCTTCCTACTTGGCCATATTCCAGAACTTCATCTAAAATTCATTTAAAGTCCCATTTCCATCGTACAAGTCGAATTTGATCATAATCGATTAAGAAATAGACAAGTTCCATCCTACTTGGCCATATTCCAGAACTTCACCTAAAAATCATCTAAAATCCCATTTCTATCGCACGTGTCGAATTTCATCATATTCGGCTAAGAAATAGCCAAGTTCCATCATATTTGGCTATATTCCTAAGCTTCTTCTAAATCTCATTTTAGAATCCAATTTCGATAGTACAACTCGAATTTTACCACAAACGGTTGAGAACTAACGGATTTCCTTCCTAATAGGCCATATTCCAGAATATCATCTAAATATCATTTTAGAATCCCATTTCTATCGCACGGGTTGAATTTCATCAAAATCGTTCAAGAAATAGCCAAGTTCCACCCTACTTGTCCATATTCCAAAACTGCATCTAAAAATCATTTGAAGATCTCATTTCTATCATACAACTCGAATTTCATCATAATCGGTTTAGAAATAGCCAAGTGCCAGCCTACTTTGCCTTATTCCAGAATCTTATCTGAAAATCAGCGTAGAATCGCACATTTAGTCAGTATCGTATACAAATGTATATTCCTGGTTGGCCACAGTAAATAACCCATTGTTAGTTTGTTAGTGAACAAAAAAACAAGTAATCATATATTCCCTTTATTCACCGGTCATGATTCGTTTAATACCAGTTTAGCTCTAAATATGTAAACAAATGACAATTTTTTTTTGTGACGACACCCAACTCTAGTATTAATAGAGATAAATTACAACAACAAGTAAACAAACGAAAAATAAAAAAAAATAAAAAATGTTTCATTCGCTTTTTCTCTATTTTTTACAAACACGTGGCGGCATCGTATGACGTCACGAACAAGTGACTCGAAAGATCGAGATAAACTTGTTTGAATCATGCTCACCGGTGTTCCAGCGCATACACACTACTTTAAAACACGAACATTTTCCTGAATACATATTTTTTACCTCGGTCAAAACAATCTCGCATTAGTTGCAGAGTAAATTTACTCAAAGAGAGAATTATGTTTTTGTGGTTTTAAGTATATCGCGTAGGGGCTCACTGTATTGTTCGAAAAATTATTTCTATACCCAAATAGGTATATTCTACACCCAACTAATTTGAATTTTTAATTATTCGACATGAGACGTCTATGAAATTTACTATAGTTTTTGATATAACCTTTCTGAATAACCCTGTAAATACAACTCAATGTAATAATAAAAACCTACATATAATAAAAATCCGCCGCATGCCCAAAAATCAAATAAAATTGCATAAGCCAATCAAATATTGAAAGCTTTTCTTGGAGGAGGGACTTCCGATAAAAAGAAAGGCGTTATTAATTCTTTTATCGACAAGTAAATGAAACAAATCCAATATAACAATTTAATGTTCTTGATCTTGGAAAAATTGTATATAATTGTGTATGATGTCGTAGTTTGTGGGAAAAGTCCTTTTCTTCCTTCAAGAAATTTTACAGATTCCTTGACAAAAGATGTGACAGGTTTAAATCTTGTTCGCCTACCATCTAAGATTTCAGTTACTTGATATCCATTTATATAAAAGATTCATCATTTTTTAGTTTCAGTTTGGATTCACTTGTTTCTATAAATTCGCTTAATAAAATCTGATTTTATATCAATCAACGCAGCTTTCTCATCCTATTCTACTGTTAAAGTAGCGAACTCATGCTCATCTGAATCTGTGATTAGAGTTTCAAGCCATTCCTTACCTAGCTACCGACCGGCTTAATCGTAAACCTTAATTCAAACCGCCCAGAAAAATATCAATTCTGGAATGGAACCCTGCGTACATGATTATGATTCCGTATTATTATACGGTTCCGTTAAAAACTACCATAATGATCTCAGATACCCTTTAACTATGGAGATTCTATTCGAAAAGTTTCTACACGCTCTAAAAGGAGTACATACTCAAAATTTATCATCGAATACGCAAAGTTAGGTAATATGTCGCCAACCGTTATATTTCTAAAACTATCGTTTGGACAGATTCGTTTTGGCAAGGCGTGATTTAGGGGCCTAAAGTTATAAGTCTATACCGCACTGACTCATTTTGGTCGAGAAAGCGTTATCATGATCTTTATTGCTAAGGTAGTTTTAAAATTTTCTTTGGTATTAAATTTATCCAGAACATCCTTCAGACATCAAATCGAACATGTCGAGATACATTTCAAATGTTATTTAACATTTGTGTTGAAACTATTGGAAAAAGTGATAGGGAAAGTCTAACCATTTGGATCTGTGCCTGCAAGGTTGCCGAAGCAATTTTTGCAAAAACCAAAAATCGGTCAAAATTTTGCATTTCTAGAAGTCCTTGTTCAATGCTGTCCAAAGATATTCTGTAAAATCGGTGGATATTTCTGAATCGAAGTCAAAAATCACGGACTTCAAAATATAGACTGCTTACAGTTTTGCAAAATATACAGTATTTTACAATAATACTATACCCTTTTTCAAATCAACGTTAAAAATCACAAGCTGTTTTATGTAACATTTTTCATTTAATCCGTCCTTTTGTCCAACAACCTGTTCCGCGATTTCATCCTTCTAAAACTGGATCGTGAGAAATTGCAACATCTCTTTCACATTCCTCCGACAAAACTATAAACATATTTATATAGTATAAATAGATAATATCTTGATCACTCCTTCAAATATGACAAAAAAGGAGTTTCAACAACCCATTTCCTTGGCCGCGCCACCAACAACACAACATATCGAAAAAAAAACATATTTCAAATTAGTACATGACATAAAGTCCTCTAATAAATTCGTCCTTTTTTTTGTCCTATACAACATTGCATCGCACAACCTCATAAATTTATCAATTTTTATTATTTTGTTGACAAAACTTCTACATAAAAACCACAACAGAACAAGATTGTTTTCAACTTGTTGCATGCACAGCAACACCAAAACTCGACGAAGACAAAATATCCTTCCAAATGTTTTTTTTTTTTGTTTGTGATTTTTTTTCGGTCAATTTTGTAACAACAAAAGAATTAAATATCCTTTTTTTTGCTGTCTTGTACGGTGGTGGTTGTATCCTCTCCTTGTTTGTATGTCCGATATAAAATAGAATTCGGGGTCGATTTTTTTTTTTATTAGGATATTTTATTGACTACAGTAAACATCCTTTAAGTAGAATTTAATCATCCCTAAAATTAAATCAATTATTTATTGGGTTATGTGGTATACATACTCTGATATGTGTTGTGTGAAAAAATATAGAGCGGTGTAGGATGAAAAAAAAAATATTTGCCGAGTATAAAAAAATAAAAAAATCTGTTTGCGGTTTGGTTTATAGATTTTGTTGTTGTATATGATATGCGGTCGAGAGATAACCATCAACCCCAAATTACATAAAAAAAATGTAATTTTTTTATGATTTTCTTGTTTTTTTTTTTTTTTATTATTGATAAGCGCACATAATTGTGTAAATAGGATGTAGGAAATTCAATTAGAGCGAACAATGCGTTTTATTGATATGATTGACAGTTGAATATGTGCGGGATGAAAAGAAATTTGGTTTTGTTGGACTTATGGTTATGAATATTTATTGGAAGCAACAAGCTCTTTATGGTCTTTTCCATTTTTAGCTCCATAGATTCAAGTAACCATGCTATATTTTTCAATTTTCAAAGCTAAGTATTCTTCATTGAGACAACAACAGCGTATTCATCCTCATTTTCTATTTATTTGGCTTAAGATGAGACCACAATATTGTGATTTTTGACTTTTTGGTTCAGAATTTGTGGGATCTTTTATTACTTTTGTTTCACATAGTTCAGTCTAACTGATCTGGGATTTTATTTATAGATTAAAGTTGCAAATGTTAACAAGTTACGTCGGTCTAAAGATACTAATTGTAATGCTGCATTATTGTAATGCTGTAAAAAATAACCAAACATTTGTTTGGTCCAAAACCACTTTTCACGATGTTTTGAAAGTCGCTGAGTCTAAAAAAGCAACAACAAAAAAAATGTCCGTCCGTCTGTCTGGATGTCTGTACCCATGGTATCTCGAAAAGGGCCCTGTTAAAGTTAGCCGAAAGTTTCCAGCCGAAAGTGAAAAGTCGATAATGCAGATTATATTATTGACATTCCAGCCGAAAATAAATCAGCTTCTAGAGTGTTATGTCTGGAGATGAATTGGATTGATGTGACTTGCCAATAGCTATCGCAGGAAAAAAATTCAGTTCAAGTTTCCCGAGGGAAATCTCGGAAAATTCAAAAAAGTTTCCAGCCGAAAGTAAGAAATGGATGAATAAAATAAGCCTCTAAAGTGTTATATCTGGATATGGATTGGATTGATCAGTTTCCTGTGGGAATTCTCGGCAATTCAGTTCCTGTGGGAAATCTCGGAAAATTCGGTTTTCCAAAAATTATTAGAAAATTTTCGGAAATTGGAAAATCGAATTTTTCGAGATTTCCCACAGGAAACTTGGCCTAATTTTTTTTTCTGCGATAGCTATTGAGTAATGATATCAATTCAATCCCTCTCAAGACATAACACTCTAGAGGCTGATTTTATACAAATTCTCTAATAATTTTTGGAAAATTGAATTTTCCGAGATTTCCCAAGGGAAACTTGAAATGAATTTTTTTCTTGCGATAGCTATTGACAAGTCACATCAATCCAATCCATCTCCAGACATAACACTCTGGAGGCTTCTTTTATTCATCCAATTCTTACTTTCGGCTGGAAGCTTTTTTGAATTTTCCGAGATTTCCAACGGGAAACTAGAACTGAATTTTTTTCCTGCGATAGCTATTGAGTAATCACATCAATTGAAACCATCTCCAGACATAACACTCTAGAGTCTGATTTAATAGAAATTTTCTAATAATTTTAGAAAATTGAATTTTCCGAGATTTCCCACGAGAAACTTGAACTGAATTTTTTTCCTGCGATTGATAAATCACATCTATGTAATTCATCTCCAGACATAACACTTTAGAGGCTGATTTTATATAAATTTTCTAATAATTTTTGGAAAATCGAATTTTCCGAGATTTCCCACGAGAAATTTGAACTGAATTTTTTCATTCGATAGCTATTGACAAATCACGTAAAAACGATTCAGCTTCAGATATATACTGTAGAGGATGGTTTTATTCCAATTTTGTATATTCTTATGATTTTCCGATATTTTCTACGAAGCAAAGTTTTACACGTAAATTTATTTACAATTTTTTTTATTTAAATCTATGTATCCTATTTACTTTCGGCTGATAATTATTAAATTTTTAATTTTCGGCTTGAATAACATTCACATCATAATCAGCATTATCGACTTTCTACTTTCGGCTGGAAACTTTCGACTGGGATTAGACAATCTGCATTACCATTTTTTCTTTACTTTCGGCTGGACTAACACAATCTGCATTATCGAATTTTCCATTTCGGCTGGCAACTTTCTGCTAACTTTAACAGTATTCGAAACGGCTTGTTCGTTTCAAATTTTTTTTTTTTGGCCAACCAGTTTCTATGGTCAAGGCCGAGATTTGAAAAGCTTTTGGAACCTGTGTGTCAAGAGGGTCAGGTACCTGGTTATAGAAATATTAACGAGAAATATAAACGAGAAATCAAGTGTTACATCGTTGAATGAGCAAAAATTATGGATCGATATTAAAATTTTGTCTGTCTTGAAACGGAAACTTTGCTGTTTCGGCAACAATTGTCGTAGTTTAAAGTCAAATCAGTTAAACTGGACACATAATTATCCATACATCATTACTCCATGCACATTTTAATTCATTTATTTTGTGAGTAATTCCAAAAATTGTTAATAGCAAGTGTTCTTATTTTAACAGGCTTACAGTAGTGCTGATGGCCAAAGGTTTAGGCGCTTGAAAATAAGCGTCTGGTCGATCTATTTTGGTAAACAAATGTATTCTGCTTTATGAGACATTTTCTGCTTTAAACCATAACCTTAATGTCATTCCAGGTAAAGCTTGAAGACAATATTACAAACGCACATATACAATTGCTTCCCAAATAGGTATTACCCTTTGAAGTACAACAACATGATGATCGACTTATTTCTTTCATAGATAGCAATGTAAATCGCGCCAAAAAATTATACGGTCAGTATTAACATCAAAAGCCAACCATATTGTAGATGGTTTAACAAACCGAAGTTATTCACGAAACAAGGCTTAATACGACCTTTCAGCACCCTTATGCTGCTGCTTAAATTAATTACCTAAAGTTAACTACCTGGATGTTACAATTTAGTTTTAACCCCCATGGTCAAGGAACGATTTGTTTAACTTTCTCAGTTGGCTTGTATAAAGAGTCAAGGCTTCGATTACTCCTTTCAAAACCGAAAAAAATTGCCTTAAAAAACCGGGCAAGCAATCAAAGCGCGTTTTGTTGCCACGTTACGATTACTAATTTGTTGGCTATATTTTGCCGAAAAATTTCTGAAGAAGTTTCACCGAGTTATTTGTATTATTACAGCACACGCGATCAAGCTTATTTCTTTTATTGAACGCCTGAAATATCAGTACAAATGAATCATTCGGCATAACCTTAAATAATTTTGAATTTTAAACCTCGAAATTCTTGAACTATCTGAAAAGAACAAAAATTTGTACTATAATAAGTATACCTTTGAATTATTTTTCGGACAAATATAAGGTTGGGAAAAATCTGTCAAACAGTACAAAGCCATTGAATTAACAACTTTTATAAAACTTAGTTTTTCGGGGAATTCAATATCATAGCATCAATATATTTATCAATATTTCATTAAAATTGTTAAATTACGATTTAATGAATGTAAAAAAATTAAATAAAAGCTTAATAGAGGTGTTATTTAATATTTAGTCCACATTCCTTTATTCTTGAGCAAAATTTCGACTCTTTGTGGCATAGTTTGGAACGAGTTTATTATGGTTCTTTTGATAGGTGTGTCGTTGAACCATATGTTTTTAATTTTCTCAATCAATGTTTGTTTGTCTGTGATGTGTTTTTTCGATAACTGCGTCTTTAGAACCGCCAAACATTTTCTATTGGGTTCATGTCCGGAGTTACATACCTGTAACGAACCAACCGCAATACATACTCGCAACAATCAACATCCGCATTCTAGCTGATGAAGCATAAAACACAAAACAATTGATGTCACGTTGCACGTACACCAAATCAACGATATCGGAATTATAGCTAACACAACCGAATAGTTGTAACAAAATCACACATCACGTTGTGTCTACCAACGATTACATTTTACTGGTAAATTACCAGACATAACATGACACCAACATGACACCATACATTATGTCTAGCTTGCTAAATTATGAGTAGAATTTATATTAAAATTATATTTTAAGATCATTATTATTATTGTACTCATCAAGTTAACATTGTAGTTTTTTTAAAATCTAAAATAAATAAAATATCGCTCTGGATAAAATCCAGAGATTTAAAAAAATAAAAATTTTAAGTCGTGAAAACTATAATTGGCGCAGTTGATAGTGGATATTTTTTAATATCCGTCCACTATGAGAAACCACATATACTGCAAAGTGAATAAAAGCCCGTGTTTTAAGTGTCACAATAATTGTTTAAGTTAAAGTGAAATACTGACGGTATATCAGTAAATAGTGCTTAGAACCAAAATTTTATTCTCGAACACATTAGCAAAGAATTAAAAACCAAAATCGAGTGTGTTGTTTGATGGTTAGTCAAACGTTATTAAGTGAAACTATCAATTAATAAATTAACAAAATAAAAATAAAAAGACGACTAGGCGTCAGTACTTACTATTTGAGTTACTATTTGATAATAATCCTTTACTTATCACAAAATTCTGAGTATTCCCAAAAAGTTTTCCTTTTGATAAATTACGAAATTCCACTATTGAATACAGTTAAAGTTGAATAATAAAGAAAAAAAAAATAATTGATAAACTTCGTGAATATTGTATTAAATATAACCGGAACAGAGATTTTTCAAATATGACGGAAGAAGAACAGATTACTAAAATGGAGATAACTCCCCAGTTATTGCGAATACCAGACGCAATAAAAGACATACCGCTATTCGACGGCAACCGAACACACCTGAAGAAATTTATTACGCACGTTGACGACATTGCGGCAATACTAAAACCTTCATTTGACAAACAAGTTCATGGAAACATACTGATCCGTGCAAGTGGTATGACGAAATGGGATTGGCAGTATTCGTTTCAAATTTGAAAGATCCACTAGGATCAATGGTTAGAGCCATGAAACCCGCCAATCTATCAACAGCCAGAATTTATTGTTTAAAGGAACAAAACACCGTTTACATGAGGAATAAAGTTTTCGGTACAGATCAAATACAACTCACAAAACCAATGATACCACCACGTTTACAGATGTATACACCTAATTATGTCACAAACTTCCCCAGACATGCAAATAACAATCAATTCTTTAATCCCAATAACAATTTATACCCGCCGCGTAATGATCACCTAGATTTTAATCATCGACCATTTACTAACCATAATCAATTCGCTAACAGTCGCGGGCCACCACCAAAACCCGATCAAAGGAAATTCGAGCCCATGGATACAAGTTCAAATAGTAACAAATATAGGAAACCCGTCAATATAATTTCAACACAAATGGACCGCCCAGATTCCAATCAAAGGAATTGTACAATATTTCCACCAATCCACATGATCACGAAAGCGATCACCTTTACGAATCATACGATGGGAACCCACAAATTGAATATTATGAAGAAACGTACGATCAACTTATCGAAAATACCCCAGAAGAACCATCCCCCATAATTGAAATAGAAGATGAGGATTTTCACCGAACCCCATCGGCGGATACGGACCGCTGTGAATTGTATCCTAAACTTTTCCTAAAACAACAACACCAACTTAAAAAATTATTGTAGTAGTAAAATGCATACATTTAGGCGATTGCATAAAGAATTGAATTTATAAATATTTTTAATAATGTTTATATTAATAAAAGTAAATTATTAAACGAATAATTAAGGAATAAAATGTGATTTATGTAAATATAGTATATTGGATACAAATTATTTACAAAATTATAACTTAAAATTTCGAAATACGATTTTAAGTATGCTAATTCCATATTGGGAAGGGGTGTCGAACTTGACGTAATACTAAACAGGGTTATAGGTCGTTCTCATCGGTTTCCCTAATGGGGTAGTAAGATGTATATATGTGCCAACTTATCAGCGATTTGCAGAATCTTATCATGGATTTTGCGTATTGAAATTTGCATTTTTTTTTCCAAAACCACACACAATATTTCCCGTTGAGGAATTTTGATGTAATACTAAACGCATTTATAGGTATTACTCATCGGATTTCTTTATTGGTTGATAAGATGTAGGCCTAATTTAACTACTGACCAAGTTTTAGAATTTTGGCTTGGATTTCAGATACCCAAATAGATATCAATATAGGTAGAGGGACCACACAACATACCGCAAGTTGGCGAAACCTTTGACGTAATACTAAACAAATTTATAGGTATTGCTCGTCGGATTCCTTTATGTGGTGCCAAGATGTGGGTCTAATTGAACTACTGACCAAGTTATAGAATTTTGGCTTGGATTTCAGATACCCAAATAGAGATCAATATATACGGATCGGAACCCCACACCATATTTCCCGTTGAGGAAATTTGACGTAATACTAAACGCATTTATAGGTATTGCTCATCGGATTCCTTTATTGGGTGACACGATGTGAGCCTACTTGATCTACTGGCTAGTGAATACCAACAATTATCCAGTTAATATCGGTCAACTAAAACTGAGCTTTTAGCAAGTTCCTTTATAATACTAAATATTGAAAATGGAATCCAAACATAGAAGCAAGATTGACAAAGCTTACTGAAATAGTAAATCTCAGTCACTTGAACGAAAACGAAAAATCTTCCATATTCAATGACTGACTACAACAAACGCTTGTTGTCATTAGATTCCAAGATTTCAAAATTCGCAACCTTTTCACGTCAAATAATATCGTTTCTCCGAATCACTTAAAGACGAGTTTAATAAACAAGTTGATAAGATGCTAAACGAAAAAATTATCGAACCAATTAATAGTCCTTGGAACTTTCCTTTATTGATCGTTCCCAAGAAATCTTCAGCTGATGAACGAAAATGGCGTTTAGTTGTAGGATTTCACTGAATAAACAACATTACTAGTGATCAATTTTTCCCTCTGCCGAACATAACAGAGATATTAGACCAACTGGGCAAAGCAATGTATTTCACAACACTAGATTTGTCAAATGGGTATCATTAAATTAAACTGCACGCTGATGATAAACAAAAGACAGCGTTTAGTACCCAAGCCGGTCGTTACCATTTTTTGCGAATGTCATTTGGTCTGAAGGAAGGCTCCAATTGGGATTAAATGGTTTAATATGTTTTGTATATCTTGATGATTATTCCAAGATCTCCGAACCTTCAAGTCAATTGTTACCGAAAAATGTAGAATTTGAATGGAATGCTCATTGAGTCGTTACTTCATCTCCTATACACGGAAAAAACACTTTAATAAGCACTGTTGTATTTTATGTACATTCGTTCTCATTTACATGAGAATATTTGCCCCCGTGCCAATTTATGAGAACATTTCATATGTAGCACAATAAAGGTTTTATAAAATTAATTGGTAATTGTCATCATTTATATTTCGAAGGTTCCTATTTCTATATGAATAGTTGTAAATCTAAACAATGGATTTCCAAATTAATATAAGAAACTGTATACAACATAGTTTAACAAATTTGCTTATTATATTAAGAAAATTTATCATATGTGATATGAAAGTTTCTTATTCTAAGTACAACGAGTATCACATTTGTATCAAACCGTACCATTGCTTTATGATACATTTTCTTACTAACCATAACAAAATGTGTAGCTTTTATATGGATCTTTCTTATTTAAATAATAAAATTCATATAATATGCATATTAAACAATGCTATTGGGGAGTGGAATGCCTATCCAATTTTAAACATTTCTTCACGTATCTTTTACAAAGCTTATGTGAATTATAAGAGAATCGTTGCAAAATATTTTAGTAAAATTTCGTAAATTCTTGTTAGTGCTTTTAAATAAAACATCTTTTTTATTAATTTTTAATTGTTGATCTTCATTTATTAATTTAGTTTATTTAAAATTTTATTAAACGTAAATAAATACAATTTGTCGAAGAATGGTCTAGATTTGTACGTCATATCGAACATTAGGTTGATGGAATACTGCTGAATCTTTCGTTCAACAAAGCGTACTTCAATAATTCGTCTGAAAGTAAAATTGGAAAATTAAAATCTATAAGAACATGATTTAGAAGTAAACTCACATAATATGAATAAATACCTACGATTTTCAAACCTATTCCGAATTCAATGTTTCGTTTCAGCCTTTGGTATATGGATAATAACCTATTATACACAGAGAAAAAAAATTAAATTCATAAAATTGTACAGTAAACGATTGTTTTGTTGACATCAATGCATTAGATTTATTGATGTCATTATTGTCCATTAGATACATTGATGTCCTTATTGAAAAATAAATGCAATTTACATTGATAAATCATTTTTTTAACTGCCACTTATAAGTGTATAAGAGTTTGGTTTCTAGATTGCAAAGATTAGCCAATATCTGAACACTCATTTTAAAAATGCAATCCCTTTAAAAAATGAATGATCTATTTCAAACCAAATGATATAAAAACATAAAAGCCGTATGATTTGAATAAATAAATTGGTTGTATATTTTAAAAACTATTTAGACACAGTACACCAAAAACTCAAACACCAAATAAATAATCATAATGTAACCCACCACAAAAAATAAACATATAACCACAAAAGAAAAAAACTTACCTATTCAATTTTTCAAACAGCTAGAAGGAAATACCAAATAGTTTTAAAATTAACAAATTTTATTTTTAAAATTGTAATTTAACAAACACTTTTCTAAAATTTTAACTAAAAAATCACTTCCTAAATGCACACAACCAATGTTCGATATCGATTGATATTAACATACAATACAAGCCGTGATATGTCATTGTTGATAGAACAAAGAATTAAGATTATATGTACTTCAGATTGATAATGTTTACCATATATTTATTAAATAGTCACATTAAAAATAATAAGACACTGACAATATTGATAGAAGCAATGCCGATATTGAGCCGAAAAACTTTTTTTTGTTTTTTAACGATATTCGTAAAAATTGTTATATCACAGAAGAACGTATCAATTTCTGTATTATAAATCTTATCATATTGTTTATGAATGGTCACAATAATTTGTTAAAATTAAGTAAGCATGCATAAGAAACTATACTAAACTGGATCACACAAAAATATTAAATTATATGATAATTCCTCTAAAGTTTTAATAGATCGGTTAATTTTAAAATAATGAGCCATCTTTTAGTCAAGAGACTTATTATTAAATTTTATATGCTATAAAAATAACAAACATTGCTATACATTTTATTATTGGGTGTCTTATAAAATATATTGTCTGTAATAATTTAGGAATGGGTCTTTTAGTTTTTATGAGGAATTGCTAAATTTTGTTTCTGATGTACATGATATTGATTCATACGTACTTTTTTTTCCGTGTACTTCAACGTCATAATTTCAATGACATCTTCATTCTAACTAAAGATGCGAATGATTACGCAATCGGTGCGATTCTATCACAAGATGTCAAAGGAAAAAATCTACCAATCTCATTTGCGAGTAGATTGCTAAACGATGCGGAACGAAACCACCATACCGTGAAAAAGGATCTAGTTTGGGCTACTCAACGACTAATCATCGTCCTTTAATCTGGCTGAAAACAAACCCGAAAGCTTCTTCTCGGTTTAATCCGATGGCGACTTAGAATATAAACCAAAGAATTTTAATCATGCACTTAGTCGTTTAAAAAATTGTGAAAGACTCAACATATCTGAATTCGCTAAAATAATTGCAGCTGTAACCAGAACACAATCGAAACGAAATGCTTAAGATGACATCTGAGGATACTATAACACAAACTCCCAATAGTTCCATTTTTGGTAGTTCGTTACCGTTTGTAGAATGAGCTGGTAAAGCTCATTCTACAAATTATATCCCGAACAACAATGCACCAAACCGAAGAAGACATAAATGAAGTTATAAAGGAATTCCATATTACTCCTCTTGGTAGACATCAGGGATATTCAAGAACAATCAAGCGACTTAAACAATATTACGAGTTTCCTAGTATGAATGATCCATCATTAAAAAATGTTCTTTATACCAAAAAAAAAAGGTTCTCGTCTAACACTAGAACTACCAACCCGTCAAAATGACGAATTGTACATTTAATGAATTCAATTTTTTTAATTATTATGTTAATTTTTTTTTGGAAGTTTATGATAAATTTTAACATATTAAAATTCACGGCAGATTCCCAAAAAAATATTAACATAATAATTAAAAAAATTGAATTCAATAAATGTATAACAGGTCATTTTGACCGGTCGGTAGTTCTAGTGCTAAATAAATATGCCATCCAGATTAATGTTGATGTTAAGAGAAACAAACATATTAACGAAGTATTTAGTAATAAAATTTTGAAAGCTGTTGCTGATTTTGTCGGTCCTGCTCTTGCTCATATTTTCAATTTTTCCTTGGAGCATGGAGTGGTTAGATGATCGTGATAAGGGAAACTAAAAACCACTTGCAATCTAACCAGTTGTTCTCAAATTTCTCGAAAAGGCAAGTAAAAGTAAAGTTACCACTAAGTAAAACACTAAGAGTTCATCAGAATGAATCACCTATATGGTGGAATTTTTGGATGTTATTCATACTGGTTTCAAGAATGTTAATATTTGTGCACGTTTATTTATTGACGCTTCTAAGGCCTTCGATTGGGTTAATCATACACTTTTGTTATCTATTCTGTTTGACATTGGTTTTAGGGTTATGTCAAACAAGTGGTTTGCTTCATACCTAGATAATAAAAAGTGAAAGTCAGAATTAATGATACTATTAGTGATTTTAGAGTTGTCGATGTTGGAGTACCACAAGGATCAGTGTTAGGTTCTGTGCTATTTCTAGTGTATACTAATCCTATTTTTAAACTTAAATTAAATGGTAACAGTACTGGGTTTGCAGATTTTTTAGCCTTAGCTTATATTGATAAATGTCCCACGTATTTGATTTTATGGTTAATTCTGACCTTAAGGTTTTACATGAATCGTTTGATAAGCATTACCTAATACTAAGTGAAATACCAAGTTTATGTGGTTTAGAATTTGTGGAAACACGGTTGCTTTAAATTACCCCTTATTAGTTATATATCATAGTGGGTTGGTGCAATCCAGGCCATATTTGAGGGTGTATAATTCATTAGAACTTTATGAAGCGGCCTAGTTATACATTAAAATCGCCTAAATGTTTGCAATTCACCAATACATTTGCATTTTTTTGTATTTTGAAAGATTTAGTATAAACTTCACTTCTCTATATAGACGTGTGAAGTTTTTTCCTAAAATAATACTAAACGCCATTTTTTTTTATTTAGGAAAAATTTAGGATAAACTTCACATGCATGGATACGGCTACTTGAGCCTACTAACTAATCAACATCAAACAGGTATCAATTAATTTACATAAACTTAAAATTCAACCAAACAAATTACAAATTTTTAATAGACATCGGATCTACTAAATCTTTCATCAATCCCGACATAATTAATAAAGAAGGCATTAAAAAAATCAAACCCTTGACCATCCTTACTTTGTTCAACAGTACCACTGTCGACCAAATGGTAGTATTAAAAGGCCTAAAAGAATTTGAAACAACTGAACCATTACAATTTATTTTATTCAAATTCCATGATTATTTTCAAGGTCTAATTGGAATGGAGATTATGCAAAATTTAAAAGTCATCCTGGATCTAGGAAATTCTAAGATAATTACACCTACCATAGAAATCCCAATAAAATACAAATTAAATTTTATCTCAGCAACGTATAGTATAGCACCTGCAAGAAGTAAATTAGTTGCAAAAGTTCCAGTAACTGTAGCCAACGGAGAAATCTACCTTAAACCTCAAGTGCTGAGAAATAACCTCATAATACCAGAGGGGGTTTTATACAAGTATTAATAATTTCGCCTACGTAGAAGTAGTAAACTATGGGAGTCAACAGAAACAATTCGCAGTAGAACATCCAATAGAGTGCGAAGAATTGAAAGCAAATCACATAGAAGTCCATAACATTGAACCAATGTCTACAAAAAACGATAGCGAAGACATCACTCAATTAATACGGACGAGTCACCTTAATTACAAAGAGCAAAAAAGCATAGAAAAACTGTGTTCAAAATTCGAACACATATTCCAAAGGGAAAACGACCCATTAACCTTCACCAACGAGATAAAACACAATATTGATCTGAATGACGAGAAGCCGGTCTTCACTAAAAGCTACAGGTACCCATACGTTCATAAACAAGAAGTTAAATCAAAAATTAAAAAAATCTTAGACCAAGGAATCATCATACCAAGTTTTTCACCGTGATCGTCATCAATATGGATCTAGCCAAAAAATAAAGATGCATCAGGTCAAACCAAATGGAGAATTGTTATAGACTATATGTAGCTTAATGAAAAAACTATTGAAGACAGATATCCACTCCCTAATGTCACGGACATCTTGGACAAACTCGGGAAGTGCATATATTTCACCATGTTAGACTTAGCCTCTGGATTCCACCAAATCGATGTAAATCCAAACGACATACAAAAAACTGTTTCTTCCGTTGAATTCAGGCACTACGAATATGTTCGTATGCCCTTCGGCCTTAGGAATGCCCCAAGTACATTCCAGAGAGTGATGGACAACGTACTTGGTGAATTACAAGGAAAAAACTGCCTGTGTTATATGGACGATATTATCGTCTTTTCTATATCGCTCCAGGAGCATATGGAAAGTCTAACCAAGGTTTTTACTAAGATATAAAACGCGAATCTGAAAGTCCAATTGGACAAATTGGAATTCTTGCACAAAGAGATAGCCTTCTTGGGACATATAGTCACGTCGGAAGGAGTAAAGCCCAATCCGGACAAAATTAAAGCGATACGAAATTTTCCGCTACCCAAAACAGAAAAACAGATAAAGAGTTTCTTGGGACTCTTAGGGTATTATAGGAAAATCATAAATAATTTTGCAAGAATTACAAAACCAATGACAGAATGTCTAAGAAAATATGCTTCTATCATAATCAACGATAAATACATAAAATGCTTTGAAGATAGTAAAGAATTACTCTGTAATCAACCTATCCTTTAAATGAATTCACAAATTGTACAATAACAATCCGAAATCAGGAGTTTTCAACACTGGAAAACGAATTCATACACCAGCTAGAGATTGAATTACCATACAACGATGTATTCATTAATCATACATCACCCGAAATTAATCTTCAAATCTTACATGACAAAACCATAGCAAACATGGAACATACGAATCTACTACATAAACATGCTAAACTACACACATCATCAGGACATGTCTCATTGATATTCATAATAATTATTATCTCCCGCATAATCATACTTTCTATTAGGAAATGTTATTCAACCACTACAGGACCACTATTGCAGCCTGCCGTTATTCTTAGGGGGGAGGAGTTACATACCTGTAACGAACCAACATCAATACATACTCGCAACGAATCAACATCCGCAATTCTAGCTGATGAAGCATAAAACACAAAACAATTGATGTCACATTGCACGTACACCAAATCAACGACATCGGAATTATAGCTGACACAACCGAATAGTTGTAACAAAATCACACATCACGTTGTGTCTACCAACGATTACATTTTACCGGGAAATTACCAGAGATAACATGACACACAACATTCTGTCTAGCTTGCTAAATTATGAGTAGAATTTATATTAAAATTATATTTTAAGATCATTATTATTATTGTACTCATCAAGTTAACATTGTAGTTTTTTTTAAATCTAAAATAAATAAAATATCGCTCTGGATAAAATCCATAGTTTTAAAAAAATAAAAATTTTAAGTCGGGAAAACTATAATTCCGGAGAGTTCCCCGGCCAATATAATAGCGGTATGTTTTTGGAACTCAAATAGTTTTTAACTGACTTAGCGGTGTGACAAGGAGCTCCATCCTGCTGAAAGATATACCTTTGCCGACGGCAAAATATTTGGGGGAGTTTTGGTAAAAAAATACGGTGATACACCCCAAACCATGACATACGAGTATGTTGGATGTTTAACCTTTTGTACAACACCGTCTTCATTGAAACACTCATGCGAGCAGCGTTTAACAAAATTATTTCTCTCGGCAATAATTTGGACCGAAGATTCATCCGAGAAACAAACCTGAAAATTTGGCAAAACAGGAATTTTTACTTACATTAGAGTAATCTGACATTGAGAAGTGCTTGTATTTCCCTCCCCATGCAATTCGTTTAATTATCATGTTGGACCTTAATTTTTATTTAATATTCGAACGACACTGTTTTAGTCTAAATTGCTTAAAGCGGCGTCGCAATGTTATATTTGAGATATTGATGTCGTATTTCTTTATAATGTCATTTATTGAAGCCGTTGATCGCTTACGATTCTGTAAGTTCTGTTTGTTGTGTTTCACACAACTTCGATAGATGGCATTCTTCCGTCGAAAGAAAGAGTTGAAGCCATTTCAAATTTTCCAGTGCCAGCGTCAATGCGCCAAATGCAGCAGATCGTAAGTATGGTGAACTACTACCACCGCTTTATACCACATTTAGCTGAACTGTTAGCGAGTATTCATGGGCATTTGGCCACTTTACTCAAGAAAGGCAAAAACAGAAACGTTGAACGATACTGAGTTCAACATCTCTACAGACGCTTCCGGCTTAGCGGTTGGAGCTGTCTTACAACAACGCAACCATGGATGTTGGCAACCATGGATGTTGGCAACCATTAGCGTTCTTTTCAAAGAAGCTCTCTCCAGCAGAAACAAAATACTCTACATTCGATAACGAACTTCTTGCTATATATCTAGCAATTAAACACTTTCGTCATTTCGTCGAAGGCCGAAATTTCTATATTTTCACTGACCATAAGCCTTTAACAACAGCAATTGCGTCAAAATCAGAACGTAGTCCCAGGCAGTTACGACATCTGGATTATATTGCACAATTCACCGCCGACATTCACTACATTAAAGGTAAACAAAATGTGGTGAGCGATTGTTTATCACGTTCTGGTGAATCACCTTCAACAGAAATCAACGTCTCCTCTTTCGACATGAAAGAATTACTTGAACAGCAACGGTGTGACGAGAAATTACAAAAATTGATTTCATGTTCCGGATCCAAAATGTAAACTTGCAATTGATCAACTTACCGGACATTAAGCAGCAAATTTGGTGTAAGACATCGGCAGGTCAAAATCGACCATTCGTCCCTAAAGATATGCAACGGACAATTTTCGATAGTCCGGCATCCGTGCCACGCGTAAACTAAGTGCTTCGAAGTACTTCTGGCCAAGAATGAATACTGATACAAGCAACTGGGCGGAATCTTGTATCCAATGTCAAAAATCCAAAGTTCACCGCCACACAAATTCAGAACTTGGTGAATTCGAACTACCAAGTGGCAGGTTTGAACACATGCACATGGACCTAGTTGGTCCACTGCCTCAATCGAATGGCTATCATTACATTCTAACGATGGTCGACCGATTTAACCGTTGGCCAGAAGCTTATTCAATCCGAGAAATGACTGGCAAAACCGAAAGTAAAGTCTTCTACAATGAGTATATCTGTAGATTTGATGTCCCACTCTATATAACGACAGACCAAGGAACACAATTTGAATCAACAATGTTCACCGAACAGTTTTATTGGGTATTCGAACCTCATTCAAGGAAGACCTCAACTGCACGCCAGCAGAGCTCGTCTATGGCCAAAATATCAAGGTTCCCGGTGAGTTCTTCATCAACGATCAAAATTCGAACCCAAGCACAGATACTTCGTACGTTCACTTCATACAACAATGAGAGCCTTAGTTCCTACGGACACACGACAGTCGACTCAAGAGGATATACATACATTCCCAAAGATCTAGAAACCTGCTCACACGTATTCATTCGGGTAGACAGAGTTAAGCGTCCTTTGAGTACACCTTTTTCTGGACCATATCCAGTGACCCGCCAATTCTTTGTTGTGGACATCAACGGAAAACCCACGACAATTGGCATCGACAGGCTTAAGCCAGCCTACGGAATTCTTGTGGTTAGCCCAGTCGAAAATCACAGTGTCCTCAAAACTATGGTTCTTGATCCAGGAGGGGAGTGATGTAGCGGCTAAACACTAAATAAATATGCAAACGGGATATTGCTCGTTGCTGAATATAAAGATTTCGCACATTCTTTAAATATATCGAAAATATTGATTGTCAATATATATTGCGACTACTGAAGGTAACCAAAATATTTTAATATAAAAACCGTCCGCAATCTATAATCCAGTCAGTCAAATTTCAAAATTAATACAAAATCAATCGGGACTTCAATATTGTGAATTAAAAAACTAATTAAAGATAAATGTGTCTTTCATTTTGCTACCCGAATATCCACTATGGTTTAATTTTAAGATGATTCTGTCTTTCCTTTCGGATGTTTTCTTTTGTTTTCTGCAATTTTCACTGTGCGGTTAAGTCACGACCTCGCCATTTTGGAGTGATTTCTTAATTCTAGACACAACATGTTTATTTTTTCCAACTATATTGGCAATTTCATATTGTTTAAATGATAAATGTTCCAATAAATCTGTAATACGTTGCTTTTTTATCAATATCATGTCAGCTTTTCGTCCCATTATGACAGTAACGCGAAACTCTTAAAAATCACTTTGTTAAACAGAATTGAAAATTATAACCTATCACACCGATAAAGAACCACTAACAAATACTTAATAAAAAAACTATGATACCTCATTTATTGATTGCACTATTTAGGTACTACCGTTACCTAATGTTCATCAATCGCTGCCTCGGGGAAGTACAAAATTTAGGAAAATACTCATAACAAATTCAAGAGAAATAACGGTAAATAATTTTGTGCGTCATAAACGGCGCTAGACTTGTGCTATAAAATAAAGATAACATTTCCCGGAAATTGGTTGTATTAATAGTGCAATTTTAGAAAATCAAAAGTTGCTAATTCAATGGCCATGTACTGTAAGGTTGGGAAAAAACTATTGAGAGATTTTTGTCACTAGATCATGTACGAGTATGGTGTGTTATATCGGGCAACACAAATCAGATTGCGTCATGCTACCCGAAAGATTCTTGATTAGAAAGGCGACATTTCGTGTGAAAAGTTATGTTAGTGTAAAAAATGAGTAAAATTTCTGAAAAAATTTGGTATATTTTACTATGAAAAAGGCAAAAACGCTTTCCAAGCTTGCGAAAAAATATATGGTGTTTACGGTCAAAATAAGGAATTATGTATCGATCACAAAAAAGTTTTAAACCATTTGCTTGATACACAAAGACGCTCGATTGTTGGGTGTCGCATGAATTGTCGATGGAAAATTTGATTGGACAAATTTCCATCAGCGAGTCGCTAAATAAATCATTATTGGCGATGAAAAGTGGGCAAAATAAGGTCAAAGGATTTATTCTTAACTCTGCTGTCAGCAATTAACCAGATTGCATTAAAAAAAAAAACCGGCCGGAATTAATCAATAGAAAGCTTGCTGTCTTCCATCATGATAACGCCAGTACACACACATGTGCGTATCTTTAATTTGAATTGTTGTTGTAGTTGTTCACTGTTGTATCCTAATAATATTCGAAATTCATGACTTTCACTGATTAGGTAACAAAACCGATTGGTTTGTGACCAAAAATTTCAATTCTTTTTTTAATTTTACGATATTAAGGCTTTACTTAGTTTATAATTTGATGGCTCTGACTTTTTATTTTATTTCATATATGAGGTTGATTTAAAGCCAAATTCACACATTCTTATTATATTTGGGTTGCAAAGCAAAATTGGTCATTTTTTTTTTTTTTTAATCAAATCCAAATAGTCATCTGATCACCAAATAAATAAAATTAAATAAATTTCAATTTTCATATCCCTTTATTACCACCAACCTAATCAAATCAAATAACGATCGTCATCAAACTATATTGGAACAATTGACAAGAAGGGCAAATTAGTTACGCAATGCAAATTTTAATATTTTTCAATTGGATTTTGATGAATTTATGACATTGAGCGCTTGCTAATCAATAAGCTTGGATAATTTTTTTTTTGTTTATAAATGCGGGAAGATCGATCGGTCCTCTATATACATAGATGTGAATTGTAATTCATGTGAAATGTTTGTTAAAGGGAATTGCCATTCGAATACGAGTACAACAAAGAATATTTATTTAAATGTTACGTGTTGCACACACCTTGAATTAGGATTAACTATAAAAATGAAGAATGAGTATCCTCTTATATAATCCTTCCGATGGTGCGTACAATACTAAAGGACGACACCTTTTATTCACAATAATGGTAATAAAATGTAAACAAACATTTTAAGAGTTTCTTTCAATCGTTGTTGGTCCTTTTGTTTTCGCTAATCGCGTTTTTGTGATTCGAATTTATATGATCAGACCACCATGAGGACATTTGCGACAACATACAGCATTGTATCATATAAATACTATAATCTCTTAAAAATTTTTATAGGTGGGCTGCGCAGCATACAAGGATGAGTAAATTTTATTATTGTGGTTATAATGCTCAATGGCTTAAAAAAAATTAATAATCGTTTTTTTTTTTACAAATGATTTAACAAGACATGTTGTAATAACATTGAACAAATTTGCACATTTTCTTCAATTCTGCAAAAGAAGATCAATAATAACGCACGCTTCAATTTCTTTCTTTCGTTTTTTTTTTTATTAATATTCTTGTAATTTACCGTGAAGATGGTAAAAAGAAATGAGAAAGCAGCAAATAATGTTCATCATCCTTTCTTTAGCAATATTCTTATTCATTCAACCATTAATTGATTGACTTAAGAATACGAGTTTGCAGCCATTGTGTGCAGGTCATTTCTGCTTTATAGAAATAGATAGGCCAAGATGTATTTAAAGCGCGCAAAAAATTCTAAAGATATTTGGTTGAATGAAAGTTTTTTTTTTTTTTCAAAATTTGATTGACGTCTGACGTCAAATGCATCGCAAAACTGGGTTGTAAAACTAAAAAAAAAAAATCGTTTCGATTTATTTAGATTAGATAACAATGATGTGGTTTGGTTATGCTTGTTATCGAATTCGAAATGGTTATTCCGTTTGAATGGGATTATAACATGATATCAATTTAATATTTGTAAATTAAAATTGAATTTTATGAAAATGTACAGCTGTACAGCTCATATTTTGACCAAAACCAAGTTTTAAGCATAAGTCGATGTATTTTTTTTTTGGTTACGTAGGTATTGGCTTGATTTGATTTGTTTGACCCGTTTCCACCGTTATAGCTGAGGTTTTATTTCTCTTGAAAATTTTTTCAAAGTTCATGGATGAAGTGACGAGTGGGTTAAGCTTGGAGCATAAAATACAGTTGCCAGCTCTATTTAAATGAACTTTAAAGTTTAAGGAACAAACATTAAGACACTTAAATGCGTTTTTATATTATTTTCATTAATTCTCCCCACAGTCACAATATTTCCACAGATAGAATCCGTCCGAAGAAAGAAGAGAATAGGAAATGTCCAAAATCTGTCATAGCGACCGTCATACGCTGTTTAAAACTCTTTGCAGGATTTATTTATTCTTTTCACAAACAGCTAAATGAGTTAATTAAAAGCAAATACTTTCCATTCGATCGGGAGCTTTTGGCTATCTTCCTCGTCCAGCGTCTTACGTTGATCATGTAGCTTTACAACAGACATTAGCTATAAAAAAATAAATCCATTGTTTTATTCTAAAGCTTCTATACAAAAGCTCAAATTTGTAAATTTCTATATTGGACTAAAATTCGACAATTAATTGGCCATATGGAAAATACAGTTGGTAGGTACGGGGACAATGGGTCCCAACGTGTATCTTCGGGGCCACACTTTCGAAGTAGGATATATCTGTTTTTAAGTTTGAGGAATCTGTAAGCCAAAGAATTCTAATAGTACGTGAGACGCTTTCTAGAATGGAATTTACTTTGTTAATGCAGAAATCTAATTCGATTTGAGTGGAAATTCTTGCAAAAAAATCATTATACAGTCTTCCATCTGACAAACAGGTATATTCGGTTGAAAGCGTCTACGTGGCTCTTAAGATTAGATAATTTTTGCCCTTAACGGTATTATGAAAATTTGCGGCCATCAAATATTAAAGACAAGGCCGTCGCACATTGCGGCCGATTTAAAAAAAGCTGGCTAAATTTGAAAAACTGAAGTAAATTATAACAAAATTTGCACTCAGGGGATTTTTGGGTCGTGTAATGATTTGTGATGCATATTTGTGCTGTTTATTCGCATGGAGTGGCCTTTATATAAGTGATGGGATTACTGTTCATCAATTGTAATGTAATGACTCGTCAATGATCCAAAAAATTAGTATATCTCATGTTTTTGTTTGTTTTTGTTGATGATAAATCCGGTGCTAGTCGATTACAAATCATGTTACCATACAGATGTCTTAAAATGGATCTCAAGAAAAAACAACTAAAATGGCTACAAACACTGCTAAAAGACCAGATCTAGAACTTACTACGTGCCGTGCCAAATTAACAGAGCTCAGAGACGAGATACTACAGTTATCAAGTATTAACGCAAACAAGTTGACTGCCGCCATCCATAAACTATATTCCCGGTTACTACACGTTCAAGGTCATCTTCAGCGACCAACTAATTCTAACACATATGGACCACAAGCCTCTAAATCATTGGATACATGTGTTTCATCAATTGCGGAACTAGAGAAATCTCGCACACAAAACGAATCCTTAAATAATTCTATCGAAGCGGTAAAGCTCATCAACGTGGAAGATTCAACGTCATTTTCCGGAACTCACATATCATTAGGGGAAAACTCGGAGTCATTCAAGCAGTCTACATCAGCTATAAGCGGATCTTCAGTTATTAAACAGCTATTATAGTAAAACAATCAACCATTGAGGAACCAATCCATAGGTTGAATCCAAATACTATCTTCCCAGACATGAGTCATAACCAATTTGGTTGCTCAAGTTCAACAATTAACACAGCAGCTTGAGGATATTAGGCTACAAAAGGCAGTGATGGTTTCGAATCCAACCACATACGCAACGAATTCCGAGTTAGGAGCAACTAATCTAATTTTAGCACCAATGCATGGAGAAACAATCAATCTCACTAGTAAACAGTACGCAGAATCCATAATCAAATAAGCCACGGATACAACGGATTGTAATTCTCAAATACCACCAATGATGCCTTGGGTAAATCCTCAAACTCAAACAAAGGCGCCATATTCATCCACCTTTAATCAATATTTACCGAATTCGACTACTGCAGCTGCGATTAACACTGGCAGTAGCTCATCGAATATATCCGTTACAGTTCCACAATTTTACCAGGCTTCTGTCCCAAATTATTTAGCAGGCAACATTACATCTAGCAGCCCGCCTGTCTTTGCAAATATTCCACAAGTTCAGTATAATATGCCCCAGTTCAATACGCGTAATATTAATCAACATAGCAGTACGAGTCATGATTAACCCAGGAGCTTTGTTATTGATTAGGCATATCCTTTGATGCTTCAAATTGAAACGTTAGCCAGTTTGATGAATCTAAATAATGAAACATTAGTAAATGAATTAAGTTTCGTCCTCAAAGGTATCGCGCTTCATTGGTACTGGAGTTTTCGCCGTAATAATCCTAATTTACTATGGAACCAGCTAAATGCTACTTTCCTCGAGAAGTTCGAAGATCGCCGTACAGATGCAGGAATTCGTCAAACGTCGCAGACAGCCAGACAGCTACCGCGCGAAAATTTCATGGAATTTTATCAATATGTGTGGAGCTTAACGCTACAATATCATACCCCATATCCGGAATCTCGCCTCATCGAAGTATTGATAAGAAACATGAACCCTCAATTACAATATCATTTAACGGACCGGTATTTTAAAAACGTTAATGAATTAATTAAAAACTGTATGGCGTGGGAGAATACATGGTCCCGATTAAAAATGGGACAATCTTACTTATTATCCTTACGCAAGACCATCTATTAATGAGTTACAGTTCAACGTTGATAATTCAGAACATACTGCGACTCCCGAGCATGTACCAGATGTATCCGAAATAAAATACGACGCTGCCAATTTTCCGAAAAATTCCCAATACCCATCCCAAGCATGGTCATTTTTACGACAACAATTCAACAAAACACCTGATAAAGAGCCGATTTGTTTTAATTGTTTTGATATTTGGCATACGTTCCGCAAATGCAAATTGCCAGAGGGATTATTCTGTCATCGTTGTGGTTACCGGAATATGACCATGCATAATTGTATTCGATGTTCGGGAAACCAGTCGAAGGGTCAGTGGGGAGCTGGGAACCTTGTACCCTACTACCAAGCTTTTCCCAATTAAAGCGGGCATTCAATGAACCTGAGTACACAGGCATCATCAAGCCCAACGACACCTACAACCATACTTCAAAGGAACACCCCAAAGCCGAATACCGAACAATAAATAGTCAAGAACCATCTCATTTCATCAAAACTAATGCCGCAGTTCCACCCCAAATTAATAATACGGTCATACAAACTAGCACATCATCTAGGAAACACAAATCTTACACCAAACTGTCCCGAATTGGCTCAAACCACCTCCACAAAAAAATTTGCAAGCAAACGAACGTATCTATTGGCAAAATAAGCGATTATAGAAAAATAATGTCGTCTCATCCGTCATCACCATGTCAAGAGCAGATCGTTGACCTTATGCGTTTGTATCAGTTAACGGAGAACTCACAAAGGGATTACTAGATATTGGAGCTTAGGCCGGAAAATAGGTAGTGACTCCAGTACATTCTGTGGACGGACGATCAACCGCATGGGTGATCGAATGTACAGTCGCTGATTACGAATCTGAAGTCAGAGTTGCAAAATTAAACTCCCTTCATCCCATACTGACAACCCCTCTTCGTGAAACATCCAAATTTCGATGTCAAAGATGCGGCTCGCTCTGGTTGACTAATGACTGGAAAAGTCGATAAAATCTTACAAACAAGCGAAGAAGACTGACACATAATCAGCCATGACATTGCTAAGGAATTAAATACAGTTTTAAACAATTTGCCTAATGATTGATATACTCGTACTAAGAAGCTCGATGTTTGGTTATCACAGGAATTGTTGCGATGAAAAATTTGATTGATAGAATTTCCATCAGTAAATTGCTACTGAAACGCAATGAAATGGATTCATTTTTGAAGTAAATCATTCATACTGGCGATGAAAAATATGTTAAATACTAGAATGTCGTTCGAAAAACGTCACGGTCAAAGAAAGGTGAACCACCACAATCGATTTCAAAGCTACCATTGACGCTCCATAAAGTTATGCTGTGTATATGGTGGGAATACAAGGGAAAATACCTTGTCAAACGATCGAACATACATATTTTTAATGAGCCGGTCAAAAATTGAGAGATATTGGCTTGGAAGTTTTGATGCATCCGCCGTTTATCCCAGACTTTGCACCTTCTGACTACCATTTGTTTGGATCTCTGTAAAACTCCCTTGATGGTTTAAAGTTAGCTTCAAAAAAAGGACTGTGAAAATCACTTGGCCAAGTTTTTCGCCGATAAACCCCAGAAGTTCTACACCGATGGAATTAGGAAAATTCCCAAAAAATGGCAAAAGGGCATAGATAATAATGGTTAATATATTCAAAAGTTAAACTCATTTTGAATAAAAAAAAAAATACTTATCAAAATATGGCAAAAAATCTCTCAATACTTTTTCCCCAACCAGTTTTTCAAAAACTTTAATAAAATCCGCAAAAGCAGCTTAAAGCAGCCAATTTTTTATTTGGAAGATAATATTTTCAGCTATACAACCTCTGGTAAGTTTTACAATCGAACACGTTCTGTCGTATCGAACACAACTTTGATACTTTCAAAATTAGTACATTACAATTTATTTTCATGTTTTACTTACATTCAGAAGTTGATTCCATTTTGTGCGATAGGAATTGGTTGTGCTTTCGATTTTCTGTATTACTTTCAACAAGCGCGCTTGATATTTCACGAACTAAGTTAGCATTGTGACAAATATTGTAGAGCAGATAGAAGGAAATATAATCTTCTATGAGTGATTCCTGAACGTTAGACATGTACTTTAGCCAACCCAATGGAAAACAAAACCCATCTAGAAACTTTTTTTTTGGAAATTTGGCCAGCTTTTTACGATTTGGCCGCACTGTGCGTCGGGGTAAGTGTGGGGAGGTTATCGTGATCATGACAAGATGTGTCTATGAAATGTAGATAACGACAGCCCCCTTAAATTGGTCGTCCAGCTTAAGTTGCAAGTATGAATAATGCAGAGTTTAAAATGGGATTTCATTTTGCTTTTCGCCCTTCATTTTTGTTCAAGAGCGATAATAAAAACTGTTAAAAAGTTTTTTATAAAGATCGATATTTAAAAAAAAAAATATCGCTCTGAAGAACTGAAGCATTATTTTTATTTTAAGGCTCTTGCTCTTCCACTATCGCGTTTGTGTTATCGTAGAAAATAAATACGCTCTGCTCTGATTAATAAAAACGTTATTATTATATTGCTCTTGCTCTTGTTATTACGGCAAACGGTTACATTCAAAACCTTCTAAATTTCTTTAGAAAGCCAGATTGTTTCATTAGCGAAGTGGGATTCTAAAATGTTTTTTTGGTAAAGTTCTGGAATATGGCGAAATAGGATGGAACTTGGATATTCCTTAACTGATTTTAGTGAAATTTGACACGCGCGATTTAATTGGGATTCTAAATTGATTTGTAGGTGAAGTTCTGCGATATGGCCAATTAGGATAGAACTTGGCTATTTCTTAACCGATTGTGATGCAATTTGACATGTGCGTTGGAAATAGGATTCTAAAATGATTTATGGATGAAGCTTTGGAATATGGCCAATTTGAATGGAACTTGGCCATTCCTTTACTGATTTTATTGAAATTTGGCACGCGCGATGGAAATGGGATTCTAAAATGGTTTTTAGGTGAAGTTCTGGAATATGGCTAACTAGGATGGAACTTGGCTATTCCTTAACCGATTTTAGTGATTTGACTCGTGCGAATTGTTTTTGTGATTCAAAATGATTTTTGAATATGGCCAACTAGGACGGAACTTGGCAATTCTTTAACAAGTTTGAGTGAAATTTGACTTGTGCGTTGGAAATGGAGTTTTAAAATGATTTTTAGATGAAGTTCTGGAATATGGCCAATTGGGATGGAACTTGGCTATTCCTTAAACGTTATAAAGTTCAGGAATATGGCCAACTAAAGGGTTTTCCAATAAGGACTTGACAACTTTGAACATTCACTGTGAACGCACCCTTAAACCAATAACCAAACTGTCAGTGTCAAAACATTCAATAAAGACAACATTTTCATCATTATGAAGTACACGAATGAACAACGTTTACAAATAATTAAAATTTACTACAAGTCGGTGACTGCAACTTCAAGAGCGTTAATTCCAATTTTTGGTCGTAATTATCGTCCCAGTAGATAAGCAATTCATAATCTAGTGAAAAAATTTGAGTCTAAATATTCGCTGTCGGATGTTCCCGTGCCAGTGAGACAACGGGTTGGTGGAAGTGCCGAGAATATTGCTGCCGTTCAAGTGTCTGTCGCAAACGAACCAAAATAGTCGATTCGGTGCTACAGAGACATGTTGCGTTATTTCTTTGGTCAATTGCATGAGCTAGACATTAATGATATGTGGTTTCAACAAAACGGTGCGATATGCCACACAGCGGGTCTAACAATCGGCTTATTGAAATCTAAATTCGATGAACGTGTTATATCCAGAAATGGTCTTGTCGATTAGCCGCCTAGATCGCGTGATTTAACATCTCTAGACTTTTTTTATGGGGCTACGTTAAATCATTGGTCTATGCCAACAAGCCGGCGCCGTTAGAGAAGCTCAGAGCCAATATTTTTCGGTCGAAATGTGTGGCCGAGTAACCGAAAATTGGGTTCAACGAATCGACACTTGCAAATGTTTCCGTGATAAAATATGAACGATGTCGAATTCCATACATAAATGTTTTGATTGTACTTTGACCCAATAATACAATTTTCGAGATATCTCAAATGGTTTGCGTTTTATTTAACAAAAAAGTTGTCAAGTCCTTATTGGAAAACCCCTTAGGATAGAACTTGGCTATTCTTTAACTGATTTTAGTGAAATTTGACATGTGCGTTGGAAATGGGATTCTAAAATGATTTTTGGATGAAGTTCTGGAATATGGCCAACTAGGATGGAATTTGGGTATTCCTTAACAGATTTTAGTGACCTGTCCCGTGCTAACTCGTCTAAATTTAATCTCAACTCCATAAACCTCTTGAAAGTATTTATATTTATGTAAATGCAATATGCACGCAGAACTAGGTTGGTTGATTCCTAGGGTGGTTCCTCCAATTCTCTCTAGCTAAAATTGTCAATCATTAAACATGTGACCCATGTGTCCAACGGAAATGATATGATTTTACCGTTCTTATCATCAGTCTATCATGGCTTTCTGGTTAGTTCTCATGATCTGAGCTAACTAAGCTTACTCCTAACATTTAAAGTTCTAACGTATTCCCATTTTCTCTTCTGTTTCTCATTATTTTTAAAACAAAAGGTGATATTTAGCTTGCTTAAACCAACAAGAGAATTACTCTCTTCTCGAAATTTAGTTCAATTAGACTTTGAAAATTTATTTATTTATTAGTTTTCAGTCGTCAAAGATCTATTTGATATGCAAGCAGCGAAACAAAACTCGCCCATTAAATTTTTGTTTTCATTCCATAAAGAGTGAGTTGGTAGAATTTTGAAAAACCTATTCCTCTGTTAATTCTTTCTCTTCACTCTTTTACTTGTGATTAATCTTTGTAGTTTGTATAAAAATAACAAATTACAATCTCAATATTCCGAATAGAATCTTTTGTTGTTTTTTTTCCTATTTTTACTCTCTATTTTCTCACTAACGTTACAGAAGCGAAACAAAATAAAATATTCGCATTTCGTATGGTGACAGGCGATCTAATTAATGAGATTGTAATACTTAATGCAAAACGTCTACTTTAATTTGAAGAGTCGAATGATTAGGAATAAGTTTATTTTTATATTCGACGAGTAAGCCTTCACATAACGAGTTGAAAAATATTCCCAATTCAAAGAGTAAGAGTAAATCATATTTTTCTCTTACTTTTTATTTAAATGTAAAAGAATGAAAAAGCAAAAGCAAAATTTTGTGAGAATTTAGAGTAAGAATAGATTCGAAGATTTTTTCCTTAAATCTGTGTTTGTTTTTAGAATAGAGTTTTTAAGGGTGTCGTTCAAAAATTCGATTTATAATTTGTTCGATGATGTGTTCATCGACATGGTGGTCTAAAACCTGATCTTTATCCCTATTTTGTTTTGGTCTTTCGTCGATCCGACTATAGTAGATATCCTGTTTCTCCTTTGACTTGAAACATAAATTTTAAGGCTCTTTTCCGTTTTCTCCAATATAACAGTAAAACTTCGTTACATTGGCGCCCAAAGTTTCAGCGGTAAAAGTTGTTGTTTTTAAATAAATTTTTCCCACATTGTCTGATAATTTTCTAACCCTTCTGCTAAGCTACAATATAATAAGTGGATGGAATCACAACCGCAGTACTTCCACTTGTACTAGTGTCGATCTTAATGTTTACCTTGTGATTTAATCGGCTTATATTTGTCAATAATTGTCCTTTAGTTTTCTTAATTTCATTCTACTTCTACTCCTATCCTGTGTGTGTTATTTGATTACTTCGGATTCGCAACTGGAATGATTTCTTTGAAATTGTACACTGAGTTGTTTGGTTAAATCCGCATTAGTCAATTTTAATTTAAAAACGTGTCTAGGAGTTCCATTTGATGTATAAGGGATATTAACCCCAGTCTTACCTTGAATGGAATTTTTAAACCAAAATATTAGTTGTGTGTTCCCGCACTGAGTTCTGTTTAACAATAATTTGTATCGTTTACCTATCCTATATAATCCGTATTCATCACAGCCAGACGGGAGGAACCGCTTGTCATTGTCATGACAGGTTTGCGTTACTCCGATTTCTTTGTTGTTAATATTCTAATTGGCTGATGATGATTCCTTACTTGTTTTTTTTGTTTCTAATTATTTTAATTTTTGTTTACAACATTTAATTAACGGTATTTCAACACTGCGTTCATCCTTTGAAAAGCCCACCCCATTAAATCTGAGCTAAAGCCGCGCTAAAATGACCGATCAAAGGCAATGAACCAGTATTATTTATTATCTGATGACGGAGAGTTTTTTTTTACGATTCTACCTTGATTTATTTTGGTTTTCTTTGACAAATTTCGTAGAGACGGTTTCAAACAGTATAACTTTGTTACAGATGAAGTTTGAGCATATTATCCAAACTCATTTTTGTTCCAGTCTATTTAATTATTGGGAATAGGACCGAAAGGCTGAATGTGTCGAAAGGCCGAATGTGTCGAAAGGCCGAATGTGTCAAGAGACCGAATGTTGAAAGGCCGAGTGGGTCGAATCGCCGAACATGTGGAAAGGCCGATTGTGTCGAAAGGCCGATTTTTCATTAAATTTTCCTTCAGTTAATTGATTGAAATCAATATTAAACTTATTTCTTAATGTAAAATGATTTTAAAAAAAATTGAAAATACTTCCTAATAAATGCTATGTATGTATGTAGCATATTAACGTGGTCAAATTTTGTCGGAAAACAAATTATTCCTTTTTCTTTTTTATTAATTATATGACAAAAAAAACAACGTAAGAAGATTTTAATATTTAAGGCGATTTACTATTAAACATTTTTATACAAAAATTTAGGATGCAGCTGTGTCTAGGCAGCTATCGACGATCTATCGAGTGTTACTGAATTTAGCATATAATGGCTCAAAGATATGTAAGTCTTGCGTTCGAAGACTAAATCTTCCACGCATTAATTTGCGATACCCAGCCAAAGGAATAGCTTCAAAAAGTACAGCAAGGGGGTTAACAATGATTGAAATTTGACCTAATTTCCGAGAGCCAGCCCAAAACTATTAAATGAGTAGGAAATTTTTAAATCTCATACTTTACTTGACCAAGTGACATTACAAGAACATTAAAATCGATATGGTTATTGGTATTGGCTATTTCTCAAAAAATACCGTCTGACAATAAGTTAGAAAGTCCAAATGAGCTAACCGCTCAAAATACACTATTCGGTTGGATTATTGGTGGTAGTGATGCGCCCATGGTAGAACAACAATTTAATTCATTCAATGTCAAATTCGATCTTAACATTGATCAAACGCTAAGAAAATTCCGGGAGTTGAAGGATTCTCCTACGGAAATTCATATAAGTCTGCAAGATCAACAATGCGAAGAACTGTTATGAATCTACACATCGTGCTGACCAATTCTTTCAAAACCAACCTATACTTGGTGTCAGAAGTGGGATTTTGCAATTCGGAAAACTCGGGTGTGAAAATGGACGTCAACGAGATAAACGTCGCTGAATTGAAAGAGGCTCTCGCTGCAAGGGAGGCCCCAGTTTCTGGAACGAGCTTAGAACTACAATTGCGGCTCGAAACATTAATGCAGGTAGATGAAACACGTAGGGAACCAAAGGTGCCACCCACAGGAGATCAAAACCCCTCAACATCACAGCCGCAGCAAACGTAATTGGAAAAGGTCTCATCGCAGAACCAGGTTCTCCAAGAATCTCTAACAACGAAGATGTCATCACAGAACCAAGTTCAGTCGTTACAGCTGAAATCGCAAAAGGAGAATATGTTATCGCAGCTATCTTCCGTGCAGCAGTCTCTAAAGTTACAAAGGAGAGAGCTCCAACAATCAATCTAATAACATTTGTCTTGAAAACCTTCAAAATGAAGTACTGGACCTAAAAATAGGAAAGGATGCCCCTCTTGCGCAGCATGGAGAAGGTAGCGTACAGTCGGAACTCTTCAGATCACTATCGAAAGGGCCGCTCCAGCCACATGAAACCAGCAGTATTCGATAGCGAGTCTTCTTGGCAAATTTCAAAGTGTAATTTACGGCAGCACCCAAAACTAATAAATGGGAGACGGAGCGGTTATCAGGTGGGTTAATATTGGCATAAAGAGGTAAAGCAGCAGATACCATCCAGAGTGTGTTGGAAACGCAAAAAAATACGAGCAGCTGATGAACGCGTTGGAGTTACGATATGGAGACTCCCATACACAGGAGCTTCACAAAATACAACTACAAAACTGAAGACAAGCCAAAGGTGAAAGTCTACACAACTGGAAGCAGAAATCACACGGCTTATCAGGCTAGCATATAGCATAGCTCCCGCGAATATTGTAAACAGTTTGGCTGTGGATGCATTTATCAATGCGGTACGAGATGATTCGCTGAATTTATATCTCCGGACAACGGCTAAGCGAACAACGCAAAGTGATGCTCTTATAGCCGCATTAGAATATGAGGCCACAATAAACATACGCTCTATCCAGAAACTGCTAGACTAAAGAAATTAGAAGCTGAAAACGTGAGTCAAATTCATGCCATGATCAGAGAGTCTTTAAAAGCATATAAGAAGGAAAATTCGAGGACCACAGCAGCAGTATTCGGACCAAGGTGCTACAGTTTCAATAAACGAGGACATTTTGCCAAAGCATGCCGAGCTCCAATAGTAAAACCGGCAGATTAAAATCCTCGCCCATCATACCAGTCGAGCAAGGAAGCACCAATAAGTGTTATCAACCCTGGTCTCCTTTCAAGTAGCAATGATATGGAGTCGTTAAACTCCGCCAACTTTGCAGCGCAAAAGTTAGCCGAAGAAATAACAAGCCTCAATACCATCATCATAGTTGCAGAGCTAATGCGAAACAACCACAGTCTCGCCGTTGGTATTTACATTGAAATTTGAAGGGCGGTATCTATCTAAAGGTTGTGTCTTGCCAAAACTGCTGGTATAAATCATTTTTTCACATAATGCCTCCAATAGTAGACACTCGTCGTTATAATCAATCGAGAACATGTTAGAGAAATTGAAGCGGCATGATAGCTACGTCGAAAAACAGCTTACAACTGCAAAGGCCAAATAACTCGAACATCGATTAGCCGATTTAACTGAAAGTTCTCATATATCTCGATAATCTCCGAATTCGAGGAAAAATTAACCGTGGGTGCCAAACTTCCTACCGGGGACCTCCCGAGTTTTAGTGGTGGATATCATGAGTGGAATGCATTTATTGGAACATTTGATGCCATTATTCACGATAACTTGTTCCTTAGTGCCCGCATAAAGTTTCTGTACTTTAAACTGTCACTTGATGGTATCGCTGCTAGTGGCATAGCGGCTGCCGAACTGTCCAATAACCAAATCTCATTTGTGAACAACACGTCTTTCATTTAAATCTATCATTAAACCTGTCTCCAACAAGTTCTTAGGTTTCGTTGATCATTTTCAATCACATCTTCGCTCACTAGATGCTTTCAAATGACTAGTAAAGCAGTGGGACGACCTGATTGTTTACTTAATGAGACCAAAACTGAATGCAGACACAAAAACAAATGGTGTAATGCCACCCCGACAACCGACCTGCCAACGATGGACGACCTCTGCAATATTTCAGTACTCAAACTCAGTCATTTACACAACGAACCAAAGCTCACGCAAATAACTTCGACATCTCGTAATAATCGTACGAGCCAACAAGTTTGCTTACTATTATCACAATTTTAAAGTTTCATTGTGTCCATTGTCTAATGGATACACGATGGCTTGATGTCATAAATTACTACATTTGCCTATTGATCACCGTCAAAATTTCATAATTAACTCAAAATTGTGCTTTAATTGTTTGTATTCTGATCATCGCTCAATTCACTCATTCAGAAAGGTTCAGATGGACCTCGCGTAGTTCAGTTATTAAAATTTGTGAGAAACAAACCAATAATGGGGCTGCTTCATGCTGACGTCAATTCCCAGCCGAAGTCAACTTCATTGATCTATTTAGCTACTATGATAGTCAAGTTGCTCTGCAACAGTCTGCAATAGAACTGAAAAAGACAATTTTGAATATACCATAGTGTGCTGGTATGGAGCTAAGCAAGTGGTACACTAACTACCCCAAGATTACCGAAGATGGGTTGATAAGTTCAGTGTTTTTGTTAATTTCAAGGAAGATAAAACAATCCCGAAAATATCTGTATTTTCAGAAATCGCCAGAATTTATCAATCATCACTACAAATGCAGCACACGTATAGGTAAACGCTTCGAAAAAGTATGAAATTACTTAACAATCTTACCATCCATCAATCGTCCCCTACTTAGTTTAGACAAATTACTGGATACTGCCAAACACACAGTTTTGCCAATGCTAGTGAGCGTCAGGTCAGAAATGGTCGGGTCTCCGTCAACATAAATTGCTCAAAATCCCGCATAGCTCCATTACAAAGGACAACTTTAAATCGTGCAAAAAATTCACCGAAATTTAAATTTTAATGTCGACGGTACATTTTGTTGGTCTGATTCGACAATTACGCTCAATTGAATAAAATCCTGCCATCTCATCTCAATATTTAAAGGAACAGGTACACATAACAACAACAAACAACATAACTTCGTACCATCGCACCACCATTCCATCATATAATCAATTAATAATACCATAATCATACCATCACACTATGATCATACCACCATGCCATCATACCATCATGTGTGACGCCGCCAGCTACACCTCATTTTGGTGGCGTGTATGAAACAGGTGTAAAACTTGCCAGGTTTCGTCTGCGACGTACAATTGCTGTTGCCAAATTTACCTATGAGCAATTGATAAAGTTGATCAAAGTAGTGGAGTGGTTCTCAAATCTCGACATCTAGCTCCACTCACTAACAGCATTGACCAAATCGACTGTCTTTTGCCAGGGTACTGGCAACTTAAAAACTTTAACTCACCGGACTTTTTGAATCGATGGTCACCGGAATATTTGCGATTCCTCTAGCAATGCCAAAAATGTACCAAACCCATACACAACCTCGCTGTTGGTAAGTCGGTAGTCCTCTAAAATGCGAATAAACCGCCTATTAAATGGAAATTCGGCCAAATGATTGGAATTTTTACCTGGAGTGACGGGCTCTCATACTAGTAGCTAATGTAAAAACCATGTAGGGAATTTATAAGGACTGAATTTCAAAAATTGGTCGGCTACAACAAGATAACATTGAATCCTATGAGATAATTTTGGCACATATATAATCAACACAATTAACGCAACCAACGCTTTTACGCGAAACATTAAGGGCTGAAACCTTATGAGGTGATCAGAACTTCGAACAAATCAATCCCTAACTGAACCTCTTAAGAAATCTTCAGCTCATCTCCAATCATAAACGCAATGAACATCTCAATTCAATCAGCAAATCAAATTTCAAATCAACCCTTGGGCTAACTCACTCCTTAACTCACTTAATTCCAATCCAAGCTAACTAAACCCTGAATCAAAAGCAACTCAACTTAGTTCGAACCAAATCTCAACCCACTGCTTAATTCCACAAAAAAAAGCTACATGCTTTTATGAATTCAACGCAATCTAACCTCCCACTAGACCATAAACTCGACCTAAAATTAATCGCTAAGCGAACTTCTTACTTAAATCCAACTCCATTTAAAATCAAACCCTATTCACCATCATACCATAATAGCAAAGTACAATCATAACAATAAATAATCATTCAACCATACCATTAAACCATTACAATAAAATCATCGTACCACAGTAACCTCGAGTCGTCAGACAATCATAATATCATACCATAGTATAGATGGTACTACTTACCACCAATCCACTATAACTTCATTCGACCATACCATCATATCATCGTAACATCGTACCATAGTATGATCAAACAATAATACCAGAATCATACCATCATACTATGATCATACCACCATACCATCATATCATCATACCATCGTACCATCCTATCATCATACCATCATATCATCATATTATCATACCATCACACATACCATCATAGCTTCATAGCAATATAACATCATACGACCACCACCGTCACCATCATCATCATTGTCACCATCACCATCACCACCAACACAACTCGATAAAAGAATTATGGTCCAAAGTGGAGTTTTGGAAATTCCTTCGTAGTAACTTTCGACCTGGTTGGCATCTGGAGAGTCTCAACCCAAAAGCAAACTATACGTCAAACTCAATCCTCAAACCAGCATATATAAAAAAATGATCAACTGCCACTCGAAGACGAAGTCTTGCACGTGAGCATATTTTATTAATTTCTTATATCGTGGACTAAAACTAAGAATATGTGAAACTTTGTTTTTAGAAACTTGCAATAAATTATAACAAACTAATGGCTATCACGGTACGTAAAAAAGAATTATAAACATGACAAATACAACCGCACATTATAAACCAACAGCCGCGCTCCAATGTACATATTTTATGTTTATCAATTCGAAAATTATGTCCTTACACTGCCTGGCACATAAATGACTTATAATAGTTTTTATTATTTTGGATGGCATGTTGTGTGCCATAATTGGAAGTTCGTTTTGTCTTTTATAATTTTCATTTCATTTCGTTTTTTTTTTGTTTTAACATTTTCACATTTTCACATTTTCACCACCGCACACTATCGCCACCCTCTCTCGCCACCACTTTGTCGAACACAATAGTCAAATAACAGTCATCGGCGCATATTGAATATAATAAAATTGGTTTTTAGTGTCCTTATATTTTTAGAACCTGCGATTTCGTTTACCTTATACAAAATTTTGCCACGGGTTAAATACGTCTTGATGCTGATATTTGTTTCGGTAAAATTATCGGTTTTGTCTATTTTGTGTATATGAATAATTTATCAAACATACATAATTTATTTATTTATTTTTTTTAAAAGGATGGTACAAAACATCGCCTGGTCTTTTTCCTTTCAATAAAGTAAACACACACACATACATCCAACACAAACCATTTCTAATTCATTCAAATCAGATTATTGTTGTATGTACGAGACGAGAAAAAAGTAAAAAACAGAAACGTAATTCACGTGCATCGAATAATAAATTTCTTGAGCCCTGTCTACAACACATAGTGTAACTCTAGAACCTGATATTTCGGACCAAAAAAAAAATGTGGGGGTCCTTTTTTTATATCAAATTTATACTCACAGCAACAAACTCTGTCTTTAAAATTGTCGGGATATTAAAAAAAAAAAATCGTGAATTGAAAAATTAAGTAATTTCTTCATTCATCTCAACCATCCATCCCTAATGGATAAAATTTATCCAAAAAAAAAATGTGGGCAGATCATTTTTTATTTGTATTAAAAAGGATTTTTTTTTGTGCGGGTACGATATTTTTTTTCGCGTATCCTTTTCTATCAAAAAAACTAAAAACTAAAAAAATTTGATCGTGTTCAATTATTAAAAGATCATGTTACTACTTAAAGTATGTTGGCCTTTAAATACCGAATGTTTTGTGTGAATTTCGATCGAGATGAATATGCTCTAAATACAAAAAAAAATAAAAAATAAAATTCTGACAGGAGGCAGATGTCCTGGATGCATAATAATAAAAAAAAAAAATCATATTTTATTGATTATTATCAATATATGAGAGATCATGCATATATAAGATCACCACCCTTAGTCAATATTATAGGAAGGGAGATTTGTTGACCAAATTTATTTCGACGACAAATGATTTGCATATTATATGCTTCTACATGACTGATATTAGTTGAGGGTTTAAATGTTGGTTAACCAATTTGCATGTGCACAGTCCATCAAAAATTGTGTTAAATCAATAACCAAACACCGAAGTCACAGCAACATATACACAAAATTTAACCGTATACGCGAGTATACGGATAAAGAGGTCAAACGATTATAAAAATATGAACTCCTGCGTGACTATATATCGATTCAACATACATCCCTAATTAACATTCATTTAGCATTATACGGTTTTGTCACTAAATATAATTTCGTTAGATTGTGTACACAAATCATTTTGTAAAGCGAACGGATAAGACAAAATAAAGTTTTCAGAAAGTAGCACTGGAAGGTTTTTTATTATTTTTTGGTTATTTTCAGACTAGATAGATACCAACTGAACATAATTGACTATTGATCTAACATGGGGGTATATACGAAAAAAAAAAAAAAAATCCAACAACAACCAAAAAATAACATAAAAATATGTTTTTTATCATAAATTTATTGATAAAACTATTTTCCACTTCACATCGAAAGAATAACTCATAAAAATAGTTAGTTTAATGTTAGCATGTCAATTTGGGTCAGTTTGTTGTTTAGTTTTTCAACAAAATACAAAAGTTTATTGTTTAGTTCTGTTTGTTGAATTTTTCGCTCGTGTTCTTGTGCGGTGACAATATGTGCCGATGTATACCCTTTTGAACATTAAAAGTTTTTTAGGCGCGTTCGATATATAATCATGGTTCTTTTATTGTTTTCTACTGGCTGGATAATAAATTCAGAATGTGGTTGCATGTGAGTGTCAAAATGGGCTATTAGTAAAACAAGACCAAGCTTTTTACGATTACATTATGAGCTTACAAATTCCTATTGTGTAATCGATACATTCTCAAGTAGAATTATTTTTATTTTTAGAGAGGGACAAATTCGCCCAAAGAATTTTGTACCTTATTTCGGTTTTAACCCTTTCAATGTCTTATATAACTTTTGGTAACCACTAGCGATACGTCATTTTCCTTGCATTAAATTTACAAATTTGATGACATCTTCAACATTTCGCAGCCGTCTCAATCTAGCGAAATTGCTGCCCGCTGTCTGTATTAATCGTTTCTGGAAGATAGGGATTTAAAACGGGATTCCGGGATTCCATTTTTGTCTCCAAAGTGTGACCGAGAAATCCCGGAATTTCGCGGCATTTAATTTTTTGTATATACCGTTGTAATTCTATAATGGCATAGGAATAATATATTATACAATACAGTAAAACCTTGGTTTAATATAGACTTAGATCCGTACCGAATGGAGAAAATTTGAATATCTGGTATACAAATTTATCGATCAATAGCATTATCAAGTTAAATTCAGCTGGAGGAACTTTGCTATTTCTTAACCGTTTACGATGAAATTCAGCATGCGCAACTGAATATCTCATCAGGGGAGCCGCTTATATAAAACTAACCTTACACAGGGGACATCGGATGATGCGACCTTCAATTCGACATTGATTTTGACCTTCGAGGTCAGTTGAAGGTCAAATCGAATTTTTTAGCGAGACTTTTTACGGTAATACAAGTACTTAAGGTTCTTTTATTGAATGACTTTTAGATGTTATTTTAAGGACAAATTACTAAATAATATAAAATAATCGTAAATAATGAAATTTAATAGAGAATGACTTAATTTAAAGTTGCTCGCACCGCGACAAAGTAAGTAACCTTAACCCTTATTGTCAAGGTCATTTAAATGTCAACTGGATATTGTAATATGGTAACTTATAGTAATTTGTCCCTGAAATAACATCTGAAAGTCATTCAAAAGAGGAGTCTTAAGTACCTACCTGAACGTTTTTGAGGAGTCTTAAGTACCTACCTGAATGGAAATATGATTCGAAAACGATTTTTAAATGAAGTTTTGGAATAAAGCATATTAGGAAGGAACTCGGTTGTTGCTTTACCAACTTAGATTTCCAGCACTTCTTCTAAATATCATTTTAGGCTTCCATTTCCATCGTACCAATCGAATTCATTATTATTGGTGAAGAAATAGCAAAGTTCCTTCTTAATTAGCCTTAATTTAACTTGATACTGTAATTTATGGATAAACTTCTGTACGAGATATTCTAATTTACAACATTCGGGGCATCCAGAAATAAAAGCCATTCCAATCCCCAACTAGTCTCTTAAACCGAGGATTTTTTGTAATAAGTTATTCCTATGCGGTTACTGAGTTAGAGAATATAAAAAAAAGGGAATTCTCGGTTACCCTTTTGAAACTAAAAATGGAATCCCAGAATTCCGTTTAGGAATTCCTAAATGTCCACACCTATACGGTATTGAGCTAAAAGGTTAAGTAAAGTAAATAAATCGAAAACCGGGAAACCCGGGATTTTTCGGTCATTCTTTTGAGAGTGTGAAACCGGGATTCCGCGATCCCTTTTGAGAAACTATAGTTAAAACCCCATGAAGTGATCAGAACTCAAGCCCAACCTCCAACTCAATGTACAACTTAAACCGCCAATCCAACCTTCAAATCAATCACCGATTCAACCCAAAATTATCTTTTCACCAATCCTGAACCTCACCATATGAAACTCATGAATCATTTCATCCCCCAAATAATTCCTTAACTCGAATTCCTCACTCATCCTTAAAGCAAACTAACAAAAGGTCAACTCAACTTCACATTCAACGGCCAACATAATCCCAAAACCAACTTAATTCGAAAGTTACATACATTTATGAACTCCCACTTAACCCCAAACTAGACTTAGCCCTCACTCACATCCAACTCAATTTCAACTGAAACCCCATTCAACCCTAGCTCGACCTTAACTCAACCCTCAATACAACCCTAAACTCAGCTATGATTCAAGCCCAACTCAACCTTCAATCAACTCCCAAGTCAACCCTCAACTAAACCACAAACACAACGTTCAACTCAAATCTTAAAAAAAAATCAATACGGTTCGAAAACTACATGTGTACATTAACTCAACTTAATTTAATTTACACCTTAACCCCCAAATAAACTCCCTACTAAAGTTCATCGTTTAACTCCAACTAAACACCGTACTCGACAACAACTAAACCCTCAACGTAATACTATATGCGCACGTGAATCGAACCTAGAACAAATGGAGCTAGCTTTAACTCAACTCCAAACTCAAATCCTCACTCTATCACCGAATCAGTATTGCAAACTTTCAACTCAACCCACAACTTGGCTGAGTTTCAACCTGAACTCGACCTGCAACCTAGCCTTTACATCAACTCCAAACTCACGTCCAACTCAACTCTCAAATCAACATAGACTCAACCGTTATATGCGTACATGAACTCAATTCAAGCTAGCTCTGATTAAATCGTAAATTCAACACAGAAATAGATCCCCAGCTGAACTGTTCACAAACCGTAACGCAACTCTAACTCAACTTTAACTACACCCGCAAATAGATCCTATCCCAACTTTAAACTCTGCCGCAAACCAAACGCTCAATCAATCGTCAAACTAGCATTTATAAAAAACTGGTCGACGTGTCACAACGTGGTTTTGGGCTAATTCGTATGCCAGGTGGCAGATCCTCTTGACGTACAGTTTCCAAAAATTTTAATTTCTCCACCTTGACCACAGAAACAGGTTTGGGGGGAAAAATCCAAATCAGACAAGCCTTTTTCGAGATACCATGGGTACAAACAGAAATCCAAAGAGACGGACGTATACAATTTTGTGTTTTGCTCAGGAGTTTGGACCAATATTTGATAGGATTTCAATAACTTTAGCCCTTTTTGGCCGAAATTAATTTGGCATTTGTCTTTACACTACTTATTATCCTCATCGGTTCCGCAATTAAATACTTGCTATACTATACGAATCGATTGTGATTAATAAATTGTCACTAGATGGTAAGGGTTCTAGAAGTAGGATCTTAAATGACTCCAAGTCTTTCGTGGTAATTCATCCAAAAACAATGGATCAATTTACATGGATAAAAAACACATCGGGATCACACTTTATATAATAAGAGACTATTTATCTCACCCAGTTTGATCTCAAATCTTTTATAATGCATAATGTTTTCGGCCCTCTTGTGCTGCCAATTCAGCATCCGATTTAATTTCGTCTCATATTCCTGCTACCGCAGGAATATTATCTGTCGGTATTTTGGGATGCGCAGGATTCGCCCGTTTTGCTAACCCTCATACCCTCTGTAGAGGAATTGTCAGTGACCCCCGTCTGGCCGGGCTGCCGACATCCTCCTCAATCAGTACTCCAGCTCCTTTACTTATGTGCCCCTCCTCATCTTCCAAGTGAATCCTTGCCAGACCGAGGTCGCCGGATTCACTCTCCCCCTACCCTCATCTTCTCCCCCGCATGCTACTGGTAACCCCTTCAGGCCTAGGCGGGTTGCCACCATCCTCCGGTTGGCCTCCCGTACGCGCTTCCGCCCCATCCTTTTTATAAACGTTGAGAGTAATTGACCCGAAACCGAAGTCAATTACTCCATTCGTTTTGTGCAAGAGGGCAAGGGACTCCTTATTTATTACCATATTTGATCATTTCGAGCCCCCCTTCTCCTCCTCCAGCTTGACGATCTTCCAATTTCCGGTCGGAAGATTCGGGTTACTGGCCTGAATATTTTTCAAAGCCTCGTCAGGGCTAGCCGGTTCGGATGGCAGCCAGACACGTGCCTTCAGCCTGCCGAAACTTTCCTCCCAGCTTACTGCCGCTAGCTTTGCGCCTGGCCACACCTCCCCTACTTTGGCTATAGCATTTTTATATAGATCCACAGATCTAGAGCCCGAGCATGCAGTCATATTCACACGCCCTTGATAAAATTTCGCATCTCTGCAGGATGGCGGTGGTCCTGGATTTTCTCCCAGGACCTTTAAAAAGACGAGGTTGCGTGCATTATACACCAACCTTCATTTTTCCGCCGTGATGCTCCCATCTTCTTGACTTTTGTCAATTACGGCTAGCATTAACACATGCTTCCTCAGGACATCGCTGAACAGCTTTGTCCCCAAGTTTGAGCTCGGCTTCGTGTCAGTCAGTAACTTGGCCCGCTTGCTGTCGACTACTTCCACCTCGTCCTGGGACCGCTGTCTTTTCGATATATGGTTCCTTTCCGAGCTTCCGCAGCACATAGTGCTCCTTGGCCAAGCTATTGATGTTTTCTGTTCTTCCGTGAGCTGCCCCTCGTGGGTCGCAGCCCACTTCTCGAGAATTCTAAATGCCGAGCGGCGATTTCTGTACCGCCTTTTTGCCGGAGGAATGTCTCTCGGCCCACTCCCATTTGCTGCGTGGGTACCGCTAACTCCCCGGATTGGTGCCCTAGAGTCAACCAGCTTTGCAAACTTAGGGACCCCACCCGTCTGGTTCGAGGTATCTCCCTTCGGTGATACCGGCTTTTGAAGAGAGCCGGTGCCCTTGATTTTCTTATTGTTTGATCTGTTCATTATGATTCAAACGAGTATCGGAGAAATAAAGGTTTGCCTGCACAGAGATTCGTATACGCAGGTAAGGCTAATTACAACTGGAGCTCGCCAGGTATCCAGAGGGCTCCGTTCATGACTGGGCTTTGTTAAATGGGCAGCCAGCCTGGCAGATCGTCAGCACGGGTCGCTTTACACCCTAATCCGGCCCATAGCCATGCAAGTGCATGGATTAATTTTGAATGTGGGGTATCAGATAACGATTAGGTGGTCAGGTATGAAGTTGTTGGGGGTGAATCAAGTTGGTACTTGTAGCCAGCTCCCTAACTTGCAACTTCCACAAGTGCTCTGTTACTTCTACGTGGTGACCGCTGGTAACTAGATTGTTGATTCTTTTGCTTCTAGGCCAAAACATGGCGCTGAAGGAGTCAACCTAAAACTAATCGCTGGGCTGGGAGTTATTCGTACCGTGCCGATAATCGACCAGACTGGGGGCCCACCCTCCAACCCTGAGTTGCCAACGCACAACTGGAAAGTTGCCAAGCTCGAGGAGGCAAAAGCTGACTATAGGTCAGCTGTTATCATCTCAAGCAGGGAGTCACTGACTGCACTGGAAAAAACCAACGGTTTAATCAACTATGGTTTCAGTGCAGTTACACTCAAGATGTACAATTAGGACGCGGACAAGCCGGAGGCTCCGAAGTCTGCTTCAGACACTACCGCTTAGGGATGACTCTGATATTACTGTGGTGGAGAAGAAGCTGTAGAGATAACACTGACATTTCTGCAAGCCAACCTTCACAATTCGAAGGCAGCGTTAACTGCTCTAATTTTCAAAATTGGGAAAGAAGCGACAGATGCCATCTTGATCCAGGAACCTTAGGTCACTGAAGACCAGCTGCTTGGGATCAAGACGCCCTATTATAGATAAGGGCCTGCGAAAAAAAAGGTAAGGTTCGGTCGTACATTCTCATTAAAAATAACATAAATTGTTTTCTGCTATCAAATTTTAATAATTGAGATGTAGCAGCGGCCAGCATTGAGTCGATAAACGAAACCTCTGGCTAGTATCAGCTTACCTAGCTCATGATAAAGTGGATACTCCACCAATCATTTTAGGTAAGCTAATCTTGGAGGCTCAGAAGCTCGAGGTTAGAGTCATCCTGGGGAGTGATGCAAATGCTCATCACACGATCTGTGGAAGTACGGACACAAATAAACGAGGTGAGTTATTCCTTGATTACATTTTAAATACTAACCTTGATATATGTAACGTAGGCATCGAGCCGACCATTATCACTGGTAATAGACAGGAGGTATTGGATATAGGCTCTCTTGTTTCAAGCTTTTTGACGATTTGTCTATTAAAATGGAGAGTGCCGGAGGACCTCTCCTTTTCTGATCATTGTTATCTTCAATTTGAAGTGGATTTGGCTTCTTCAAAAAGTGCAATCTACAGAAAGAGGAGGAAAACCAACTGAGATACATTTAGAAGTATTCTGGGTAATTCACTACCAGTTCCGGTCCCAAAACGTCCAAAAACTGCGCAAGAGCTCGATGGCTCGTTGAAGTAACATTCTGAAAAGGGTAAAGAAAGCTACGGCAGCGCTATACTCTTGCAAAAATGCCATTGGAATGGATAGGGGCTGGAGCCCCGCATCGGTCATTGGCTTTATACTGCAGTAGTCAGACCCTTACTCTTGTATGTCACAACTGTCAACCAAAAGCTGTTGACAAAAGTTCAGAGAACAATCCCTCTGTGGATCAGTCGTGCACTGAAGAGTACATCTACTCAGGCACGGGGGACTATGCTATTTTTAACTCCTGTAGATATCTTGGGGAAACAGTTGGCAGCTTATACTGCCATACGACTGAAATCCATTTCAATGTGAACCTGCAACAATACAGAGCGCTCATCCATTTTGTGCAACAAAATTCCCAATACCACCGACTATACTGTCACGTCACAATCTTTTGATACAAAGTTCTGGACTAGGATCCCACCCACATGTTACAGTTTTGGAACCAGGAGTTATTAACTTCTTCACTGATGATTTAAAACAGGACTGGAAAATCAGAACTGGGGTGTTCTGCGAGGAACTTCAGTTAAATCTCTCCTTCCAGCTCCTCGACTACTGTATCATTTTTCAAGTTGAAATAACTGCCATAAAGGAAGTCGTAGACTGGTTGAGGTATAATGTAATCTCAGTTTGTGATATTCGCGGACAGTCAGGCTGCCATTAAAGCGTTTCAATCACACCTCCTCAAGTCGAAAGTAGTCCAGAACTGGCTCTCAGCTCTTAACGAGATGGCAGATCAGTTCAACAACCACATTTGATGGATGCCACGACATTTCATAAGTACAGGGAATATAACCGCCGATGAACTGGCTCGACGTGGTACAACGGCGGTATGTGAACTGCTGCTTCAGGAAGAAGCTAGCAAGCTGACGAATGACAGATGGCCAAGTATCACTTCATGCATAATAACTCGGCAGGTCTGGCCAAAGTTGGATTTGGCGAAATCCAAACAGATGATCTCACTTCAGCGAAGCCAGATAATTGTTGTTTTTGGAGCAATTACGGGGCACTGTCTCATAGAGAGGCATGCGAGTATACTTGGTGTCTTATCACATGACTGTCGTAGTTGCGAGGACGAAGAGGAGGAAGATACAGTACTTCATCTTCTTTGCACCTGCCCACGTCTGGCACGAAACAGACTAAAGTTTCTAGGGGCACCCCTTTTCAAGGACCTGACGGACCTCTATAGGATGGACGTAAGGAGTACCCAGCTCTTTGTTAACTGCTCAAAGTTGTTCCAATGGGTTGGAGGAAACAATTATTCGTGGTATGGCTACGGACCATTTTTGTGTCTATGCCAGGTCGTAGTGAACCGCCACCTAAACCTAACCTAACCTTACCTGTTGGAATTCTGCGACAGCTACCTTGTGGCGGACGACCTAGTCTGCGTGTGTGGTCTTGACACGGGCAGATGGCCTGCTGTGACAATGTGGTGGAGCACTGACAAAGTGTAATTGGGCTCTGGTGTGAGTGAAGGGAATTGTTTAAGCAAAGTGCTCTAACCGTTTTTGACTGAATAATGGATCGGGGTCGGTGTGTCGATGCGAACCATTATGACATTGATTGACAGCTTAGTCGCTGAATCAACCAGCCGTTTATTCTTAAGGTCAACAAAAAGGCCCAATTTTTTTCTTTTAAGCCCGAGATCCACCTGAAGCAATTTTGTGCCATAGGTGTGGATATTAGTTGTACCGTTGGCGCCCAAAATAACTAGATTATTATTTCTGTTAGACAATGTGTATGATTGTCTGAAATAATTTGCTTGAATGACCGAAAGGTCAGCGCAAGTAACGACTAAGTAGGTATATTTATTCGTTTTATCGAACACGAATAGGTAGGCTGAATTGTTTTGGGTGTATGACGTTGTGTGTCCTTACACGGTTCGTGTTGACGGAGTTCGACGTATTATATGTAATATGCATGGAGAGATGCACTTTTGCGCTGATGACCCAGATTTTGTGTAATACGAACATTTGTCCATATGATTGTTCACGCTTGGTTGGCTGTTGCCACGTGATTGTCAGCATGATCTATTCCGGCTTCGAAACAAATCACGATATTGTAACGTTGAATGAATGTAAATATTTATGAATATAAATATGAGTGAGGCGCTACACTGTCTTATTCTTGATCATAATTTTCTAACTCTTCCGATAGGTGAAACAAGTTAAATCTCGCCTCAGAATGATGCAATATTTTCGTGATTGTTTATTTTAAACGTTTGACGTGATTATAGAAAAAAATTGAGTAGCTTCTAACTCTTGAGCGAAATCGAATCGATGCCTCTCCGGCTATTTGATGTTCGTGAAGTTCAATTAAAGATTTTAAGAATTATATTTAATCGATTTAGTATAACATTTATTCGATGCTCTCTAATACAAAAGATCTTCATTGAGCTTTTTCAAATTATCCAGGATAAAGAACAAACGAATTTTGTATATTTAGTATTCCAAAAATGTTATGCACTAACAAACCAAAGTATACCATATACACATCTTACAAAACACAATGATGAATTACTTATCGATGTTAAGAACAATAAAATCAAAATCACCGAACAGTAGTTCCATATGGCCTACATAATTCATTTCAATTTCCTCATATACACGAAAAACGATTGACATAAATCGAATAACCAAACAACTCCATCCATCTACGAGACGAGTCATTCACGGTCGAATAAATCCTGTATCATGCATATATCTATGTACGTACATTGATTTGTGTAGTTGAATTTTAATAAATGATCAATAGTTTTATAGCATTTTAATGTTTATTTCTTATTATTTAAATAAATTTATAGAGATATAGTTAGACAATAAAACTAAAAATAATCGATCATATTGTCTTTACACATATACATATGTACAACATCATATTCTTATGTCATCTCTGATGTACTGTCTGTTGTAGTTCGATGTGATGCAATCGCCGTATATAATGGCGATTTGTAAATATTATCTATCACGTTCTATAATTAATGAATTTTTAGATGATTAATGAATTAAATTGATGCAGTCATATAGTGCAATAGTGCATATCATAATATGTATAGTGTTTTATACAAAACTATAAACAATACAAAAATGAAACAACCAAACAAAAAAAAATAAAAAAAGATGAATCGGTGTGATATACGAGTATATTTATGTAGAGGGAGGATTAAGGAGGGCTAAACCTCGATCAATCGATATATACCCGTAATCTAATCGAAAAATCATCGAATTTCATTCAATCCTTTCCAAAAAATAATAAAACGTTTTATTCGTCCGTTGTTACATAAAAAAATTGAATCTATTGTCTCCTTATACGAGCTCTCAATTTTATTTTTATTAATTGTGAAATCCTTTCTTATACGTATGTATGGATATAAAAATCCTTTTTTTTTTTGTAGGATTTTGTTTAAATCCATCATCTATTATACTCCAACGCATTCGGATAGGGATCGCATAGTAGTTAGTGCATATAAATTATAGTTTTCACATATGTGAACTATTTACCAGTCTCCGCATAATAAAATATATACGTTTTTAGACAAAGCAAAGATTTTGATCTTAAAATTTGATGCAAGCACCCAGAATAACCGTTTAAAAAGTATACAACAAAAAAAAAAGGTTTTTAAGGAGGTCAAATTTTGTTTAGTCTGAGATTTTTATTTTTTTTGTTTGTGTTACTCGAACATACATGGAAACAAAAAAACAGTCTGATTGACCCTTTCATCCCAAACAAAAAACGCACCAAAAAAAATGTTGAATCAGATTGTTCAATTGTTACAATGTCTTATACATTTTTTAACAATGTCTTAAGAAAAAGGATTATTATCAATAATAATAGAAAATGTTTTTAATTCAGCCCAGGTGGATATTTTGGTTTGATGCATTTTGCTCGTCTCGATTTTTTTTTTTAGTTATATAAAAGCGGACTCGGAATCTCGAAAGATTACCGATTTTATTTAATTTACTCAAAACAATCTAATCTTGGTGTGTTGTTGCATTGTGTGGGACTCAATTTTATTTATGTTTGTTTTTTTTTCTTGATGCAGGAATGACATTGGTGATTGTGATTTTTGATTAAAAAAAAAAAAATTGTTGAAAGGAATTTTGCCAAGATAAGTAGGAGTATTTGCCATATCTTTGTGTTTCTAGGTGAGAAGTAATAGAGTGACATTGTTTGATAAATTGGATTGAAAGGTTTTATCTGATGGTCGCAACTATTTTAAATAGACCAACCGAGGTACCAATATACATATGTAGTTCCAATCGAAACAGAAAGTTTCGTTTCAGAGTTCACTGTTTTAACCAGAGTTTTTAAACGATGTAATCGGTCCCTTAATCAATATCATATTGTTAATGGTTAAAAAACGTTGTCTGGACTGGATTCAAAGTAAAAGTTTATTTTGATTCTAACCCAATTCAATAAATGTATTTCATAGAAAAATCAAAATTTTTACTATTACTTTCGCAACGTAAAATAACGAGCATGATTCAATTTTATATCACCTATAGTTCTAAAAATAACTGTCAATACAATTGCACTGCTTATTTTCGTATTATTTATTAAAAGTATCTCCAGTGGCTTGCCCTTCATTCATAGAAATGCTCTCGTACTTTTAAAAACAATTTTGCTTCTTGGATTAAGATTTAATATTATCCAGAAGACTAGTACTAAGGGAATTTTATCTTTTCGATGTTGAAGGTCAAATCGATATTGCTGAAGTTTAAGGGCCCAACGGACTAGTCTGCCACTAATGTCTCTTAAGTTGTTTAGCCAAATGAGGAAGGTATGGTCGGTTATGACAGTAAAGTTACCGACATTCTACATTTATCAATTGAAATAATGACAGCTAAACACTCCTTTTCAGTGGCGTGACATTTCTTCTGTTGGGTACTAAGTTTTTGACTAAAAAAATGCAATCACTCGTTTTTCTGAGACCATGATGACTATGGCTTTATACTCTAGAAGGCTCTGGTAATTGTCGTTTAGGAGAGCAATAACATTTTAAGTTGGCTGCAACATGTAAATGCAAAAAATCTGGGTAAATTTCAGGGTTATCCGGACGATTCAACCCCTTTTGAAAATTAGTCCTATTCGAATTGTGAGGTGAAAGCAAAAGCCAATGGGTTTATTAAGGGAAGGTAACTGGAAATACAATTCAAAAACTTTAGTGACTCACTTAAAGGAAGCTAGAAAACTCGCAACTTTTAGTAGTACCGCATGTACCAACAGAAGACGTGTTTCAAATCAGCAAGAACATGTGGTAGGCTTGGAAAATTTTGATGAATTTTTAAGATAGTGTTTCAAATTGTAGGGTCTGCAGATTTAAATATTTGAGAATTGTTTAAACCAAATGGACAAGTTTATTACCGAAATTAATATAAAATTAGAAAAGCTTTTACAAACACCAAGCGAAACTGATGTGGCGCCGTACGATGTAAATATTGAACTCTTACAAACATTTTAAATTTCTAAAGCATATCCAAGATCTGGAGAACTTTGAATTAAAATTATGAAGGCAGATTCTTCCAATTTACACTCGCATGAAATTTGACGACGACACAACGAAGAAAGAAAAGTATACAAAAACCACACATTTTGACCTCTGTCAAGGTCGCGACAGTCTCGTCGTCAAATTTGATGTCAAGGGCTGGCTTGACAGAGTTAAAAATATGTGATCTTGAAAATAAAATTTAATATTGGTTTTTTGTTTTCTTTTCTTGTCTCGCCGACAAGCTTCATGCGGGCGGCCTAAATGTCACGAAAACGAAAACCGATGAGATTTTTGTCATTTTAGTACTCATACTCACGATCTATTGTCATTTTACAGCAGTTAATATTTAAGTGCAATGTCAGAAAAAAATGTAATTTGTCATTTGCCACTTGATCAGAATCTAGGTCCTGGAAAGTATAGGATAGTAGGTTTTACAGAAACCTAAAAAAAAAATTTTAAATTTATGGTTATATAAAGGTTTAATGAAGTGTATGAAGTTATCCCAGCATTCCATTCCAGGAAAAATAAAAATATCTTACAATCTATATAGTATCTTCTAGCAGGTTTTGATCCCAGCTTACACTGGAGATCCAAAGTGCTTGCATTAAGATTTTGGCTTGTATAAGGGTTAGAGATAGCCACTCTAATGGATCAAATAATTTGGATGACTCAGACAGCATTTTTAGTTTGGTCATTTTCCCAATTTTGTTGTTGAGGTTCGCCTTAAACTCAAATGTATCAGTGCCTGGATTCCAAATCAATCCTAATATCTTTACTGCTTCATCGTCAAATATAATGGGTTCAAATGCTCTCGAGTCTGGATCGACACCTTCTATGAGTTTAGGATGATTAGAAATCCATTTTCTCAGATTAAACCCTCCGTTTCCAGATAATAAGTTATCTACGTAAAAATCGCACCTAATTATTTTTGCTGCAATTGGGAAGTTTTTCTCCTCATCGGCCGCCAGCTGTTGCAGTGTCTTGATGGCTAGATATGGGGCAGATGCCATCCCAAACGTTACTATTGTTAGCTGATATGAATTTATCGTTTGGTCGGGGGGATGTTCTCCATAATATTTTTAGGTACTGTTGATCATCGGGATGTACTTTTATTGGTCGGTACATTTGTTCTATATCCGCTGTATATGTTATCTTGTATTTTCTCCATCGTAGTAGAATTGAAATCAGATCCTCTTGTAATTTGGGGCCCACGAGTTGTATTTCATTTAAGCTGATATTGTTGCGCGTTTTTTGATCGCTCTAAAGTAGAGATTCCTTGGAATTTCGTACAGTCTTTTAAATCATGTCCCTGCTTACACAACGCACATGTCTTTTTTGTTTGTGTGTGACATGTATTGACCCTTGCTTTTTGTGGAGAGGGAGCTCCAGGACTGCGAATTATTGGTTTTTGTTTAGTTGCCTCTAATGCTTGGAATCTAATTTCACAACTCCGGAACTGTAAACTTAATGGCGTTTCAGTGGAAAATCATCATAAATTATAATTTAACCGGATATTGGGAAGATATCGGATCGTTACAACACTATGTTAAATATTTGGATAAGGGCTTCCAAAAGGGAAGGCAATTAGATAACCGGTTGAAAATGTGTGATGTAATAGTACAAAAACTGAATGAAAATGTGCAAGAGATTACCTCACTAAATAATCTACTTACCTCAACTAACAAAGAACACGCACTAAGAAAGCGGGACATTGGGAATACAATTGGATTCATACTTGATTACTTGGTGACGCTTTTGGCATCATGAATCAAAGAGATGCCTCCCACATAGAACTGCAGCTTGAAAAGGCAGAAACCAACGAAAAATATTTATTAGAACCCGACAAGAATTTTCGTGCTATTGCCAAACGGTTCGCGTATCTAGACAAACAAATTGTCAAGGTATCCGCAGACAGTGATCATTACAACAGAGTGCAGACCATCACAACCTTCACGATTCAAATAATGTTGATCATGAGGCGAATAGCCGAGAAGGAGAGAAGCAGAGAATCATTATCGACGTCATCCTCAGCTCTCATCGTGGCGATTTCCATCCAGCCTTGCTGACCCCACAACAATTGAAAGAGCAAATCGTACGAATTCACGAGCACGTTCCAGCAACGATGCAAATTCCTGAGGGGGAGAATAAAAACGATTTTGGACACATTTACAAGATTTTGATGGTCCACAAAAGAGTGACAGCAAACAACATTCTATTCCTTGTACAGATGTCATTGGTATACACACATGTATACCAATTATTCAACATAATTCCCATACCGCTATATGAGAATGGGCAAATGCACATCATAGTACCTACAACTGAACTACTGATAATCGATTTACCACGCGAACATTTTGCTAATTTAAATAATCGTGATCTACAATGATGCATTAAACTAAAACTTAATGAGTAGTTGTGCGATATTTCACCAACAAACCTACTGGACTCAGATAGGTACCAATCAGTGGACCTTCGCAGTGAGCATACCCCAAACCGTCCACCTAATATGCAATCGGGAGGTAAACACGATGATTTTAAATAAGTCAGGAATTCTAACATTAGACCCAAAATGTATTTCAAAACATGATGAGTTCCAGTTAACAGCCATTGAAGAAAAATCACATCGGATCAAGGGTGTTGGGTGCGTCTCAATAGGGTAGGGGTTGACCGTCTATAGCCATGTATCTCGTGGTCTATATTCCAACGCTGCAACTATGTAGAAACCACCAAATGTGTCTAGTATACCTCCACGTGGTAACACCCGGGCAACGATGTGAAGCATCGGCGAAATACTAGAGGCGAGTGCAATACACTATAAATGAGCAATGAGCAGAACAAATAAGGAAACTAATACCCCAGGTGGTACACCTGTTGCTCAGGTAAATCCACCCTCTTCGGAGGTCGGTCTCATGGATTCTGGGGGAGACCAGCCATTGCTATACTACAATTATTTTAACCAATCCCAAGACATGTTGGTGAATAAACAAGCTCATTTGAGTGAAATAGAAAAGGATAATTCACATCCCTTCCAGAGGAGTAACAAAGTCGCGTATTCTCCGAAAAGAGGCGGTAGTCCCTCCATTGAGGCCAGCAGCCACAACACTCGTTTTACAAACGAAGAAAAGCTTCACAATGAATTGTGTAAAGCTAATAATGCATTAGTTGAAGCCAACAATATAAATAAGCAACTGAATCTTACAATTGCATGGATGCAGGAGCGTATGAAGACGCTTGAAAACGAAGTTAAAGCTCTTAAGCCAAAGGAGGACATCGGTTCTACTCCTAACCAGAATACAACTCCACAAGAGTATCATACGGATGAAGAAGAACTAGCTCGAGAAACTGAGTGGATTAGAGTTAAAGGTAGGAGAAAAAAAAGGAGACGGAATAATACGCCCTCCCCACCTCAATTAAAGGATAATGTTCCAAATATTATCCAGAAACAACCAAAAAAAATACCTCCACCACCACCAATAGTAATAGATGAAGTCAAAGACTACGATGTACTCTATGAAAAAATAAAAACCATAACTGCTACTGATAAGTTTAATGCAAAGGTGATGAATGGAAACACCATCAAAATAAACTTAGAAGATGCTGAAACATACAGAAAATTGACAAAAATGTTAAATGAAGAAAAACGTGCTTGGCACACGTTTGAAGATAAACAAACCAGACCAATTAGGGTCATGGCTAAAAACTTACACTCTACGTGTAAACCAGATAAAATAATCGATGACCTGAAAGCAAAAGGATTTAAGGCAACTGAAGCATCGATTAAGCTAAAACGGAGAGGCAAAGTACCTCTCAACATGTTTATGTTGACCTTCGATACTGATGAAGATATCGAAAAAATTTATCAAATTAAGTACATCTTGGGGTGCAAAGTGGTTATTCAGCCTCTAAGAAGGTCTAAGCTTATACCACAATGTAAACAATGTCAAGCCTATGGACATACACAAAAATATTGCAACAGGGAACCTAGGTGTGTCAAATGTTTAGGTAAACATCATACCAAAGATTGTGTAAAAGCCCAAAATGTTCAACCTAAATGCGTTCACTGTGGAGAAAACCATCCGGCTAACTACAGAGGATGCAGCGTTGCTATTGAACTGCAAAATATCAAAAATAAGAACGTGATTGCTAAAAATCCAAGTTCATTCAGGAAACAAGCGGTTAAGGTGAACCGACCCGAAGTAAATCGTAGAGTGTCGGGAACTACTCAAGGACAATTTGGTAAAATGACTTATGCTCAAGTAATGATGAGCAACGGAAATCCAGGAAAAACTGCTCAAAATGACGATATAAGTCAAACACTTAAATTAATTTTAAGCAGACTAAATACATTTGATGAGCGATTACAGAAACTAGAGTACAGCACTAAGGGAGCCATCCCTAAACAGAAAAATGGCCCAAGATCTTAGAATCTTATGTTGGAATGCCAATGGACTGATGCAACATCAACAAGAACTGCAAGTGGTCCTGGACACAGAAAAAATCGATGTATGTCTCATCACGGAAACACACTTCACTAGACATTCAAACATTAAATTTAAAAATTATCAAATATATCACACTATTCACCCTGGAAACACTGCTAAAGGAGGTAGTGCTGTTATAATTAGAAATAGTATTCATCACTATGAGGAGTTAAAATATGAAACGGAAGAAATACAAGCAACTGCTGTTTATGTCAAATCCAAAAGTAGTTATATTTGTATTGCTAGTATTTACTGCCCACCGAAGCACTCAATGAAAGAAAAAGATTATCTCGAGTTCCTCAGTAAATTAGGAAAACGATTTGTACTTGGAGGAGACTTTAATGCAAAAAATTTCCACTGGGGATCCAGATTAACAACAACTAAGGGTAAAGAACTCCTAAAAGCTATCAGAAAATGCAGTTGTGAAGCCCTCTCAACTGGAAAACCAACCTACTGGCCAACTGATCCAAACAAAGTGCCAGATCTGATTGATTTCTTTATAATAAAGAACATATCTGTAAATTATGTGCAAGTAGATGAAAGCCACGACTTAAACTCTGATCATTCACCAATACTTCTAACGTTAAGTGAAAAAATCATTCAGAAAGAAAGAAACCCTTTCCTAGTAAATAATCACACTAATTGGCCATGCTTTAGACTATCGCTAGAAGAAAAAATTAACTTAATGGTTCCATTAAAGACTGAAGAACAATTAGACAAAGAAGTGCACAAATTTGTAAACGATATACAGCAATCAGCTTGGGAAAATACTCCTGAAATTAAAACGAAAATCAAGGGAAACAATTACCCTATGGAAATTAGGGAACTCCTCGCAGAAAAAAGAAGAGCGAGAAGAGTATGTCAACAAACAAGGGCCCCCCAAGATAAAACTCATTTGAACAACCTCACTCAACAATTAAGAAGAGAGATCAAAGAATTGAAAGATGAATCAATCAGCAACTATTTAATAAAATTAACTAATGATAACAGTACTGATTATTCTCTTTGGAAAGCAACCAAAAGAATCAAAAGACCAATAATGCAGATTCCCCCAATAAAAATAGCAGGTGAGAAATGGGCTAGAAATAATGAAGACAAAGCTCGAGAATTTGCCGAACACCTCGAAAAAATATTCCAGCCACATGAAGACCAAACGTTGGAAGCCGAGATAATAACTGAACAAGCTGTGCAAGAAAGTAAAGAAATCCTACCCACAACACCAAAAGAAGTAATGCGTGAGATAACAGCTAATATGAATACGAAAAAAGCTCCTGGGTACGATCTTATTACTGCAGAAATCTTAAAGGAACTGCCAAGGGAAGCTCTGGTGAAACTCACCAATCTTATAAATGCAGCATTTAGAATCAAATGTGTACCAAGCTTATGGAAAATTGCAGAAGTAATTATGATCCCAAAACCTGGGAAACCACCACACATAACATCGTCTTATAGGCCAATTTCGCTATTGCCAGTCATGTCCAAACTCTTTGAGAAGCTTCTGGTAAAAAGATTAAATCCGATAATCGAGAGTAAAAACTTGATCCCAAATCATCAGTTCGGTTTTCGCAACCAACACTCAACAATTGATCAAGTACACAGAATAACCAGTATACTTGAGAAATCATTAGAGGAGAAAAAAGTCTGTTCAACAGTATTTCTAGACGTTGCACAAGCGTTTGATAGAGTGTGGCATGAAGGACTTAACCACAAGTTAAGGAATCTTCTACCAATGCAATTTGCTAAGATACTAGAATCATACTTGAAAGATAGGTTCTTCAGGATTAAGTTAGATGATACATTTTCTGAATTGAAAGAAATCAATGCAGGAGTTCCACAGGGCAGTGTATTAGGGCCGGTTTTATACCTACTATATACTTATGATCTTCCTACATTAGAAAACAACACAGTGGCAACTTTTGCAGATGATACGGCGATCTTAGCTGTTGGAAAAAGCAACGAAAAATCAACACAGAAGTTACAATCAGCTATAACTCAAATATATAAATGGACAAAAAGATGGAGAATAAAACTAAATGAAGCTAAATCAGTTCACATCAACTTTACAAACAGACGAATCGAACATATTCCGATTACCATAAATCGGGAAATAATACCGCATGCGAACACAGCTAAGTATCTTGGCATGACCCTGGATGCTAAACTACGATGGAAAGCACACGTCAAGAAGAAAAGTGAAGAATTAAGACTTAAATACAGAAAAATGTATTGGCTGATGGGAAGGAACTCTTCTTTATCAACATACAACAAGCTTCTTCTTTATAAGCAAATATTGAAACCGATTTGGACTTATGGTATTCAGCTTTGGGGTTGTACCAAACAGAGCAACGTAAATATCATCCAAAGATTTCAGAATATGGTATTAAGGAACATCGTTGATGCACCTTGGTATGTTAGGAACAATGACCTTCATAGGGACCTTAAAATGAACCTCATCTTAAATGAAATCCAGGAAAAAGCACGGAGACATGAAGAAAGGCTCCGCCAACATGTGAACATTGAGGCAACTCAGCTCCTAAGCATCACGAATTTAGTTCGCAGACTTAAAAGAACCAAACCTTTTGAGCTGGTGTGATTGTCAGTTTAAGCAGCATTATGCTGATCTAAAATCCACAACAAAGATGTGGTTTACATCAATTTACCAAACACTATGGAATGCCAATGGGAAGAAGCCATAGATTCATTTAAGTTAGTAAATTAAGTCAGAAACAAATTGCTAATTAGTCCAGGAGACTAGATTGTAATTACATAAAATAAATAAATAAAATTTATTTTAAATTAAAAAAAAAAAAAAAAAAAAAAAAAAACATCGGATCAACTCTTCGGTACTCGCGTCAATCGAACTTCACTATGGCACTGAAAAACCAACATCCCAACCAATGGATACCCCAGCAAAATCTCTATCAATTGAAAAGGGCGATAACATTACAAACGAGATTGCAGAACTAAAAAAATCTATCATTCTACAAAAAATCAACGAAGCGAAACTACCGGAGGTCATTGATATACCACAGTTCTGACATCATATTCGTCATTACATGCTAACGTATACATTAATGGCTAACGGCATAATCATAACTCTGGTATATCTTTTTCAACTAAGGAAAAAACGACAACATGCATCCAGAGACATCACTCCACCACAACCACCCATTCCACGGCCAAGGTCCCTAAATTTGTTGGCCCCGCAGTATGTTCAATCTTATGACTGAACATGAGTACAATTTAATTTAATTTTAAGTAATAAACAAATAAATTGTTTCCAGAAAAATCGCATAGGTTGCATAAAGCGAAATATTAAAAAAAGTATGCATATACATACAATTTGTCAACTATGCAAAATAGTTTAGAATGTAAGAATATCCACAACAATATAAAAAAAACGCATTATAAAAACATACTATTAAGCAGTTTCTAAAAATGTATTTAAAAATGTATTTAAACTCGAAATTTATTTAAAAGAATTCAGAATAAACTTAATCACCGAAAGTGTAGTTTCTAATACTCCATCTAATTAAACCCCATTAGCGGTAATTCAATTAGATAATTTCGCTAATAAAGCAAACGCTTAGCCTTACAACCTAAGCACAAAATTTGTTAGACTAACATTGGCCCTTCGAGCCGGAAAATGAATGAATATTTGTGAGTTTGGTATTGTAATTAATGACACTTTTAACATTGAGTGCCTGTGAATGTCTTTTATGATTGGGACTCGACATGATGACTACTTACTGTGGTAAACATTTGATGGCATACGGCTGATCTTCAAATGTATACCATAGTAAGTGAACATTTACGGGATCGTAATGTTCCTAAGTGGATATTTACAAGCACTTAATGTTCCTAAGTGCCATAAATTAAAATATCAAATTAATAAATGTTCATCCCTTTCTGCTATACACTTACGGGCCTATAGCACAAATCTCAACATACGGACTCGTATGTAATATTTCGTTTGATCAAATCAATTTTTGCTATAGCTAATTAAAAAAAAACTGGGATGGAATGGATCTAGACAGTTTTTTCCATCATTCCATCATCATCTTGACTTTACTTATGCGCGATGTTGCTTGAAGTTGTTGTGATACTCGTTGTGCCACTTCTTCCTCATCTACTAGCCCGTCCCTCGACGATTTTGAATATATATCTCAGAAAATATGTATGTACAGAAAAAGTATTAAGTACAAAATGTTCCAAATTAAATTTGTTTCGGACAAGGAAATTGTCGTTCGTTTTTTTTTTTGCTTTAGAAGTCTTTTTTTTATAGTAGTTGGCCAGCAAGACGGGTTTTACTTTTCTTAAACTTGTTCACTCTTCAGATTTTACACTTCAATTTTTTTTAATGGTATTTGCTTTGAATGATACTGGATTTTCCAAAAACGAGGCTAAACACATGTCATAATTTCCAAAAAAATGTCATAATTTAAATCAATAGGTCGAAAATCGAAGTCGTTTTAACCATTAGCTAACATTTCCTAGGCAAATGTAACCTGAATTTGGTTAGCCTTTTGATTCAAATATTGCTTAGAAACACTCAAATCCTTATTGATCATTTGATCTGTTGATATCATTGCCCTGCACATACACATATGATTAAATTTTTAGGCATTCAACATTTCATTCGCGCATACTTCATTACCAAACTCATCAATCAAACTATCAATATATCTTATAACCAAACTGCCACACATCTGTCAAAATGTCGACTTTCTTCTTTTGTGCGAAAATTACGATTAGGTAAATCCTTTTTTTCCATCCTCCACCACACAAACACACACACACACACACCAAAAAATATTTGTTCAACTTAGATTTGCGTGAAATTATCGAATCAAATTACTTTCTGTCAATTTAACATATCCTTTTACATCATTAATATCCCAAAACACTATATGTTTATCCTCCGGACCAGGATATAAAATTTCGGTTACCAAACGTAACAGGTCAGTTTTTTTTTTTAAATATTACTTGAGGCATAACAGTTAAGGATAATAAATTTGTTGTATTTTTGCAGCCTAAATCCGGAAGTCCTAAATTTGTAACAAAAACAATTTTTTGTGTACGTTTTTGTTGGTTTGGATTTGATTTGGTTTGTGTACATATATTTTTTTTTGTTCAGGGTACTTTGGGGCAGTCTACGGTAGTGTAGTCGAGTCGTAACAACAACGCACAACAGGAAATTTAATTTAATTTGTTTTTACAGTTTGTGGTTGGTTTACGTTGTTGCTTTCGGTTTTTTTCTTGTTTTATGTGTATTCCTTAAAGAAAATTAATGATGATAGATTAAGGACTTCTGTTTTTTTTGTTTTGTACACTCGTTTACAGTTATTTAGTTACAACTTTATACGTACCTACATGATTTATCGAACACCAAATAACCTTATTGTCAATTCATTCCAGATGCGTCGTCGATATTGAAACATAAATTGGTTTTAAGTTCATTAGTCGAGTAATTTATGATTTATGTGCAGTAATCAGCCAAGTTTTGTTTTTTTGTACACACATAACAATTTAAATAAGATAATGTGAACCCTTTTTCATGAAAATGAGTCCCGGAACCAAAAGTTGTTATTTACTCGTATTTATGTTTTGAATAAATTCTTTTGTTCATATAGGATCCCTGTTCGAATCTAATGCACTGTATTTAGATTTATGTAATGCGACTACATCTTGTTAAACAGATGCATGCATGATTTTCTATCTAATTCAATTCTATATTGATTATTGCGTGACTCTCGCTCTATCTATATTCAAATTAGAATCTTTTATCCATATCTTGCTTCGTTGTTTTATCGGTTACACAAGTTTAAAGTTACCCCTATCACGATTTTGGTGAGATATACAAATTTTGACTCGACATTATTGAAATTAGACACAAAAAAAAAAAAATTGTTACCCACAGAAATTTAGACAACCCATAAAAAAAAAATGCATGACATGGGTCACATAATGCATACACTAAAAGGGGTAACATTATTATTTTGGAAAAGGGCAATATTTCATCTCATTGTTTGCATGTTATGTTTTTTATTTAAATTTTGTAGGGTCCCAACGTCCTGCGTATTTGTATTTAAAATCGGAAATAAAAAAAAAAAAAATCGAATGGGAAGAGGGATACAAAATTGCGGATGTTATATCTCGAATAAAATGCTAGGATCCATTTAATAACGGAAATCCAAACAGAAAGAAAAACTATAAAGATTTATTTCGAACAAGTGCAGAATATGCGCCCGTACCCATATGGACAGGAAATTGACCTTACATTTAAAACGGATGCTGCACTGTTTTAAATTAAAATAACGGTATCGTACCAAAAACATTTCCAGAGTATCTGGCTAATTAATAAATCGCAGTCGGACCGAAATAAATCAACTATAACGTCTTATAAATAAAGAAATCTACTTTTATTTTTATTTATGTAGTTATGAGCTACCCCTCGAAACTATAAAAAACTATCCATCTACTTACCCAAAGAAAAAATAAAAAAAAAATCTGCGTGAGAAAACTTTAAAAAAATGCTCGACTGATTTTTAATTTTTTTCGGGAGATGTGTGCACGCATGTGTGTATTATAAAGGATATTTTTTTAATTTTCTTATATTTTTAAGACGTGTAAAAAAATAGTTTTGGGTGATTTTGTGTTACGTACGACTCGTATATTTTTAAGGGACAGTTACACCGCTTTAAGATAGTTTTTTTTTCATTTTTATATAACATACTTACGGACACGGGCAGGGGACTGTTTGCAGATGTTTTTACAGTTGAAGTTTTAGATTTTCTCATGGTTTGGCTAGATTTAACATTATCTTAACTATATGGAATATGATTATTAATTTTATTTAGTTCAAAAAGTGCCAATCAAGATGAATTAAGATTACTTAAGCGAAGACGAATTGCAGTACGAATTTAATATTTAGTAAATCAAGCAAGGCGAACGTTGCGATTAAGCTTAAGTTTAATACAAAGTTTTTGCATGGATTGTTACGCCTTTTAAGGCTGAATTGTGCACTAAACGATTTACCTGTAAAATATGAAGTACTTTCGTTGACCTAGTCTATCCGTCAATTAATTGAAACCGCTATTTAGCTCCAACGGATGCACGTTTTGAACAAGAACTACCATCGCTAGTTAACTATTTCAGAGAAATAAGCACAAAACTCGAAGAGGCATTGGACATAATTCGCAGTCTAAGCATAAATTTAGACAAAAATCCCTGTTCTTAGAGAATTATTTAAAATTCTGTTAATCCTTCATTACCTCGTTTAGCACCTTCAACCAATACTGATTCCGCAGAATGAAACAATAACGGGAATTGTTTCACCTCAAAGACGTTCAACTGCCTTGGGGGAAAAATTAGTTCAATTATAATAAATTGGCAAATCCAATTCATAAATGGAACGTTATTTTCAGAAGAGATGAAGGGTCGTCACTTCACGATTTTTTATCTCCATTTTTTATCTGCCATGCTTGGTTCCGTATACGAGTAGTTACTACGTGACATAGATCTGCATATCAGGAAAAAGGAGAAAGTTTTTTATTTTATCAAAATTTTGTAGAGCCAATTTCTAAAGGAACCAGATTGAAAACAGTTATTCGAAATTTGCATCCAATATTTGGAAATTTTTTCGGGTAAGAAAATTACCTCCCTTGAGCAATTGAAAGTTCTTTGTAGAAACATTGAAGATTTAAAATTTAATCTTGAAAAACGGGCAACCTTAGTTTCCCGAAATACTATGGTAAATCGCCCTGTCTTAAAATTTGACAAACAATTTGACTATAGAGACTAAAACAAACTCTGAGGACTCAGACGTTTCCAAAAACTAAAATATTTTGTTATGTTTGCGGGAAAGGCGGGATTATATCCATACTGTGTTCCAATTGTGTCCTACAGGTAAAAACAAGTAACCGAGCTCTTAGATTGCCTAAGACTCCACCTGTCCTACACTGCTGTTTGACAGCCAACCTAATATTATTCCTTCCAATTATTTCTACTTTAATAATACTTTGGATTCTGTAGTAAATTTTGGAACAGACGATCAACCTTATATTGATGTCAATTTTTGGATGTTTCGTTTTTTGGTCTTTAAGACTTTGGCGCCAGCAGTTCTATTTCTAGAATAAACGGTAAACATATTATTGATTCCCTTTCTTTGAAAATATTCGAATTGAATCTAAAATATCAACAGCTGAACTAATAAACCAAAAAACAAAGGGATATGTTTAAAACTTGTGTATTGCCAGCTTTAGTGCGATTCCATCAATTACAACTCTATTAATTCTGGGAATTGATTTCTCGTACTCCTTCAATAGAACTCCGGTTGTGAGTCCCATAAACACGGTCTGATAGTCAGATTAAAGATTTAAAAGCTGTATTCAACCCTTTGCTCCTTACTTGCAACAAAAGCTCGATCGAATTTTGCGCCTCGACGCATTAGAGATATCAATTAGTCTTTGGTCGAAACCTTTAGTTTATAATTTCAACCCAAATGGAAAAGTGCAAATTTGTTTAGATTCAAGAAAATTAAATGCGGTAATTAAAGCGCTGATACTTATCCGTTACCGCATATCTGTCGAATTCTCCTCTTAAGTGTAGTATCCCAATGGCTTTGGGAGATTCCTTTAGAGGAATCGTCTAAAAAAAAAGCTTTCTCTGGTGCTGCTGTTTGGCCTCCACAATGCTCATCAGACTCAATCGTATTTGATAGAATTGGCGTTAAGTGTCGATTTAGAAACAATTGTTTTTGTATATTTAGATGAAATTATTGTTTCCACGGAAACTTACGATGAAAACGTTCGATTACTTAAGATAGTAGCTCAAATATTGAAGGATGCCAAATTAACCATAAATTTCGAAAAGTTAAAATGTTTGCAAACCAGCATGAAATAGCTGCAGACCAGCATGAGGCTGTTCTAAACTATCCTGTTTCAAACTGGGTTAGGGTCGTTAGACGATTTTTGCGAATGGCAGGATGGTACAGACGGTTTATTCGTATTTTCTCTTCTGTAATAACAACCATCACAGACACTCTTAAAAGAGTAAATAGTTGTTGTGAACGGAATCGGCCAATGTAGAATTTCTGAAAATCAAATCCTTATTGATTTCTTCTGCTATTTTAGCTAACCCTAATTTTTCACAACAGTTTGTGATTCAAGCAGATGCATCAGATGTGGGAATCAGTACAGTTTTAATGCAAGGCGATTACTATTTTTGAGAAGCGTTTTCAGTGGCATAACTTTTCACTAATTTCCATAGGAATCCATAGTTCTTATAAAAGTTGTCTACATATCTTTAACAACAATTTATAAGAAGGCTACACAGGCCACATTTTAGTAAGCTTTTATTACAATTTGACTAGAATTCTTTTATGAAAAACGGTTGCTTTGATTAAACTCAACATCTTGCATAAAACTTTGACTGTCACGTTTAGCTCGATCTTTCTTTCTAGCAAATTTATAACAATTTAGGTGAAAGTCAGTAATTTACAGAGCTTTTGATTTGCGGGGCTTCTGGAACTTCGAAAGCTTTGGTGTAAAATGTTTGCTTTTAGGTGTGTAACAATTATTGTTATTTTAAGCTTTCGTTGCTTTGGAACAGGCTTTTAAAATTGCATTCTAGTTAAAGTGATTCATCCTGTAAGTTGAGTTTATAAATAAGCTCTTAGAACTTAATAAAGGAACCAAATGTAGGATTGACTCAAAAAAGAAACTAATTGGTAAAAATGATTTAATTAGAAAATTTTAGTTGTCTACAGATTCAAATGTTTTCCTTGGTACCTGGTTTTTAAAGTTTGCTGGCTAACCCAAAGTTTAGATTTCTTGTGACGAGCTTTCATCGGATACTAATCGGAATTTTTTTAATTTTTATGAAACCTTGCTAGTGAAATTTAACGATTGTTTTAAACAGTTAGAAGCTTTTAAAAATTTAGCTCATTTTGAAAAGTTTTACAACTAAAAAGTATTTCTGGATTTACGTCTAATTTTGAAATAATGGTTAGACAGAGTTTTAATTTATTAAAGCAAAGCTACGATAGAAAGTAAGAAAGCATTCCAAAATTTTTGGTCAGAAATCATTTACAAAAAACATTTATATTTATTGGAATTATGTTTCAAAATAAAAATCTTAGTAAAAAGCATGCTTGAAGCACAATTATTAAGATTTGTACTTATGTGCTCTCAATGTCTAACATTTAAATAGTTTTGCCCTCAATACCAACTGAGGGTGCTTTCCAGATTAGTAATTCACATTTTTCAGGTTAGTACTGTAATTCACATTTTCGGCATAAATATTACGATTTGTAAGGTTTTGTATCATAGGTTTTGTAGTAGATCTAATTGTCAACATCGTTTCTTTTAGTTACACATTTTACAACAAAATAGAATTAAATCCGCATGTTGTTGTTGTCAAAATACTTGATAAAAAATGGTTGTTGTCAATTCTTTTAAAACTTTCTTGAAATGAAATATGGCGGTCTAAAAATTACGAGTATAAGAAGTTGCACACGTCTTCCAATTTCGTACTATAGTCTACATAAATCACTAAAAATTGAAAATAATTATATTGCGAAACGCAAAATGGCATTTGTTGTGATAATATAACTGCTTTAAACTCAAAATACAACTGTTAGAAACTGCTACAAATGTCACAGCTCATTTTATAAGAAACGCAACATCATTTTTTACTAATAAAAAATGTCACGAAAAATTGTCTAAAAAACAAGAAATGGCTACTTACAAAGTTGTAAACCTCTTTGAGAATCGTGAGAGGCGAGGAGACTTACGTAAATCAAGCACCCCAAAGGGAACAGAAACCTGCTACGTACACGTCGTTATTCCTGGGTATCGCTAAATGTAGGTTATTACAATGCAAGAAACCTTGACATTATTGAGTATTCGAATTATAGATTTGCAGACCCAAAGATTATGAGAAATATGATTAAATAACTGGTTCAAACTTTCTGCAAAACAAGAAATAAGTCTCGAGCATAAGTTTTGATTAAGCTTTCTGAGATTACAGGTTCTTGAAGGCTCACTTGTAAGTCTTTTTGTTGTTACGGTTATCGAGCTATAAGGTTATGGGATTTCTGGGTTATAGGGCTATGGGATTATGGAGTTTTGAGGCATTAGGTTGTATGGAGTTATGGGGATGTGGAGTTATGAAGGAGTTATATTGTGACATGCAATTTTCTTATGTTACACTTCAATATTGTGGGGTTTTATGGGTTTTGAGGTTATGAAGTGATGGAGATATGGAATTATAAAGCTAAAACTCTCCGAGATTGAGGTTTGAGTTTTGCGTGTAATTTTGTTTGTTTTTTTGCGGCATTTTGGCTTTGTAGTTTATTGCGATGTGAGATTTATGAGTTTTGAGGTTAAGGGTTTTAGGGTTATAGGTTATCGATCTCAACGTTATTAAGCTATGAAGGTATGGGATTGTGATGGAACAAAATAGGTTTCGTATTCGGTTTCAGCGACCCAAAAAACATATAATCCACTTAGTCTGATTTAAGGAACCCTTCACTCATTTTTCCTTGTGGTCCTGTGTTATTAGACAGCCATTTTATTGGCCCCCGGTGGGTAAGATGTATTTTAAAGTGATGTAAAGTACAAATCAGGATATTAACCGATTTTGATGAAATTCAAAATGTGCAATGAGAATGGTATCGTAAAGTTGAAAACCTTTAACTGGTATTAAGATTATTGTATTTTTAATAATACAGAAAGGATAGAGGATGAAGTCGACCAGGAAGATTTTTTTTAAATTGCAAAAAATATTCTGAACCAATGTAACTTGTACATTTTCTTACACCATAGCTGGCTTCCGGCAAAGTTTTATGTTTAACATCCAACAATGATTTTGGCAGTCCATGACTTTGAACCTAAAGATGAATTTTTATATTTTTGCTTTATATATTTCCTACAATAGACTGTTATACCATTTCTGCAAAGAAATAACATACAAAAATAAGTTTCATATCCAGTTTCAATTCTATTTCGGAAAGCGATATTTTTTCTCCTTAAAGTTGTTTTAATGGGAACAATGTTTTATGTTTAGCCATGCCATTTCGAATCATGTTGAAATTGTTTTGTAAATTATTTAAACAATTTTCATAACACCCTGCAGAAATACATCAAAACATGTAGAAAGCGATAAAGAAGTCATCAATTTACTTTTACGAGTACATGTTAATTTTGGTATGTAAGATGCATCTTAATATGGAAAAAACGAACAACATGTATGTACTCTTACATGAAACCATTGGAGACAATTTCATTTGTTTATTCATTCGCTGCTAAAACTAAGCGGCAATTTATCTTCCAAAATATATATTGTGAACCTAAAACAATTTTATTTATTTAATATCTTCATTTGCCTAGATATCACGATTTTTGTGCACACACCAGATCTACATAAATAGTAATAAACTATTTTGTTGTACGTACACATAATAAATGTATCTATAAAATAAATGTATAAAACATAAAGGATTCACATGACCATTTATAGAGCCGAACCTACATATTTATGTTGTTAAAAATTTTTCTAACGTAAATAAATCGACTTTCAATATTGTCACATTAAAGCGTCTTTATCGCATCATTATGTCAAATAGCGTACATTAGTGCAAATCTAAACCCTTCACTTCTTCCAAAAAACAATTAAATTGATACCAATTTTGAGATAAATATCTTTAATTATCTCGCTTTGTGCTTTTCCCAATATGTGTGTATACAGTACACATTAAGAGAGTAAAATCAATTTTTCATAAAGACTTTCAAAAAAAATATTTGTTTCTTTATTTACTTCCTTCATCGTCATGATCATCATCATTCATACATGTCAATTTATGCCATCTTCTAAAAAAAAAAAGCAAAAATTTAAACGTAAAAAGCAACAAAAATAAAATATTATTCCATCATAGATCGTGATCATTAAGTATATTTTCTCTAGCGAAAAATTGTCATCTTCAATTGGGAAAAATTGTTTCAAAAAAAAAAAAAAAATCTTGAACTTTCACTTTGTTTATGTAGTTTGCACAATAGCTAGCTAAATTTCATGGAAACGACACACAAAAAAAAAAAAGAAAAGCTTCTAACAAACTTATATAAATTCTATAAACGCCGATCGTATTTTTATGATGATCGCGCCGACATATAAACACACATTTCCATTCAATTCAATTCATTTCAATATATGTACATAAACATAATTACAAAGCGGTGTCTTCGTCGCATATATATTCAAATTTTCTACTTATTTGATTTATTCAAATTATTTAGCAATGATGCGATCAAGTATGTAACAATTACAATTTGTCCTTAAAATATAGCAGATTATTTATATGGAATGTGTAGATGCGCGCGATGTTCATCCACACCTCAAAACAAATATTTGTTCGTTTATGTTGAATGTTATTTGATTTGCATTGAATTTATTGTATATAAATTTCATCAAATGTGCGGATTTCTACGAATTGAAGACGGGTGTCGATCAAATTATTGTGTTCTTTGAAGATCGTAATTAAATATCTTCCTTATTGTTTTTCTATAGAAATTATAAGACTAATAGTTTAACGATAATTACAAAACGCAGTCGGAACACATTCAGTTATGTAAATTACAAGAAAGCTAACAGTTCATTCATAAATAAACCAGGAAATGGTTTGAGTTTCATCTAAATAGCGCTAGAGGTAAAGGATTCATTTGTAAAGAACAAAGAAATTTGTGTAATACAAAATGGGCATTTTTTGAATCTTTAGCATTATACTAAAGTTAAACTGTTAAGTATATAAATCACTCATAATTTTAAAAGGCTTTGAAAACCAAACATTTTTTGTGATTTCCACTTATTAGTCTTACAAATTTACAGTTCCTGTGTCGCATCCTGGGCTCTACTTCCTTTCTGTTTCTCACTTAATCAATTCATACTGCTTTATAGCCTTCTTTGAAATGAACGAGACAAAATCTGCATTAAAAAAATAGTTTAGGACAAATAGTAAGACTTATGGAGAAATGCGGTACTGCATCACTAACTTCTGACCCTAGGACAAAATTGTCAAACATTTAACCTTCCTTCGTGTTTCTCTGTATTAAATGAGCAATACCTTTTTGAATTTTAAATTCTATTCTAAGGTTGCTTTTTTCAGAACGTGGATCAACATGACTTAACTTCGATTGAACAGTGATTTCAGTAGTAGTAAAAAGGTGGCCAAAAAGCAATTGATCGGATTGAACATTGAAAAATTTATATTTAGCTTGAACTGTGTAATTCATGTGATCGGGTAAACATTTTCGTAGGAGAAAATACTCTTTAAATAGTATTGGGAATGTCCTGTCCATACTTCTGTCCTTCAAGACAAACATTTTTATTATTTGTCTTTTGCCTCCCATTCTTACAAATATTGAAAGAACCATTCGAATCTATATATTTACAACACAATTTTTTATTGAAATAATTCGGTAAGTCGCTACAATTGTGTGCTGGCAAAATAATAACTTTATAAAAGCCTACCAATTTTAGGCGCAAAAAATCTAAAGTGCTTCGATTACGTCGATTGATAACTCTATACATACGCTCTAGGACCTGTATTTATTGTGCGAAGTTGCATTTGGATTGCTTGATTTTTTGCAAACATTTCATGAACAATTCGGTTTTATTGAAAATCAACTGTGCTATAGCCCACAAACTTTTGGCGCCAAAAATCTAAAATGCTCCGTTTACGCCGATTGATGCCTCTATCAATAGACTAAAGGACCTGTATTTATTAGGCCAACTTCCATTTGGATTGCTCGATTATTACTAAATATTTCATGAAAAATTCGATTTTATTGAAAATCAACTGTGCTATAGCTCACAAATTTTTGCCCGCAAAAATCTAAAATGCTCCGATTACGTCGGTTGATATGTCTATCAATAGGTTTCGGGACATGTATTTGTTGTACCAACTTCCAATTGGATTGCTCGATTATTTCTAAACTTTTCATGAAAAATTCTATTTTAGTGAAAATCAACTGTGCTATAGTTCTACAAATTTTTGGCGCCAAAAATCTAAAATGCCCCGATTATGTCGGTTTAAACCTCTGTGGTCAAATTTTGTACAAAGGTATATTTTGGTATTGAGCAGTTTATGTTAACTTTTGGATCCGTTCGAGTCTAGAATAGTAGGGGCTGTAGTAAAAACGAAAACTGCCATACTGATTTTCTCAAAAGCTTTACTAGCAATGTTTTTTTTATGTTGATAATAAATGTGACAACCAATTATCTACCTGTTCACATAATTTGAAGTTAATTGAAGCAGGGGTCATTTTAACAAAAACCAATAAAAAATTTGTTGAAATGTTTTTCGAGGTAATATCTAAGTTTCTGAAGAAATATTTTTTGTGGAGTCGAAGCCGGAGCCAGGGTCGGATCCGCCGAGTTTATGTTTATTTTTGTATTTTTAAGGGACCCAGAGTCGAAGCCGGATCCATGTGGAATTGACCAACTCCGGCTCCGGATTTTTGTTTGTTTTTATTCCTATTTTCCTGTTCTCCGGCCGAAATTAATTTAGGATAAATTTAAAAATTTTGGATCGAGATTTTCGAGAAATCTTAATTTTTTCCAATTTTATATTAAGAACGCAAATCTTAATAAATATTTTGTCATCACATTTCACGGAAAATTATTGATCTTAAACCAAACAAAAAATTGGAAAAAACATCAAGAAGAATTAAGACGGACTTTTGCGGGCTTTGCAATTGGTGATGATCAATAAAAACTTTGACCAGCTAGGATGCTTTATTGTTAACAGCAAATGGCATACTTAAAATTTGTATTTAAACCTTTCCAAACCAATAATCGCGCCTTAAATGTATCTTAAAAGTCAATGAAATAAAATCTCACGGGGTCAAAAAACAGATATATAATTCGATTGGAAAATAGCTAACCCTTATTCAAAACCTCCCATCGCGATCCTACGGCAACTCTTCTATAGCTGGAAACAGCCATAACCGAAAATGTTTTTTATATCTAGATATCAACTCAAATATGAAAGATTGAAATTTCAGCCAGAAATCGTTAATATTTTCCGCTCATTGGCAAAAGGAAGAATCGCAAAAAACCTTTAGTTTATTCAATTTTTTTTTTTTAAATAAGGTAACTGAAAATGTCACAAAAGCTTTTAGGAAAATGTTCAAAAACTGAAACTTATTTTGGAAAATTAAAAAATTGTTGAGTTATTTCCATTTATAACTCAAAATCGATAATTTATTATTTTATCGTTCTAACGAGATAGTTTGCCGTCTATTGGAAGGGGAGGGAACCAAAGCTAAGTAGATTAATCTACCAGCTTCGTGAGTTTCCAGTAGGGTGCGCATCGCGTGAGCTGTTCTGGTCTTGTCATTAGGCAGCTGCGTGATGGGTACAATTGTGTAAGGGGTAGCCTGTTCACAATTCGCAAGTGTACGTGCTGCCTCCTCGTGGCAACCACTGGTAACTAAGGCCATTTGGCGCAGGCTAAAGTACGGCGCTAAAGGAGAAAACCTTGACAAAAACCCTAATCTAAGGTGGAACAGCATATGCCGATGGATGAATGGCTGATAGGTTAATCAGTCCAAAATATGCAGACTCTGGATACCAGGCACCCTCCAGTTTTATTTAGCCTTCCTGTAGTAAAGCTGGGTGACCTACAGGCGATTTGCAACTTCCATCAACTCGTAAGAGTAAAATAAAACGGAATATCGGGTAGGTGTAGGAATATACGGGAGTGGGACAAGTCTCTCGAGGTAATTCGGATCCAATGCTACCGTCTTTTTAGCGGAACTACATGCTGCAGTAAACACCTAGAAGGGAGAGCAATAAGCCCAGATAGTATGTATCACGTACCGGGAGGCAGTATTGTCAGGTTCATTAAGAACCTGAATATTGACTGGACGGATAATTATGCAGGGTCTATCACAATAGATCTTTTAGGTCGCAGTGCGAAGTGGCTAATCACCCGCATGGCCCTCCAATAATAATAATAATAATAATCGTTCAAACAAACTTTGTCAAACCAAGTAAAATAAGAGCGAGCGTAAAATACTTTGCGCTCAATTTTTTAAAGATTTTATCATAATGTTGGTATTAATCAAGGCAAGCCGCTTCAGTACAAAAATATAACTGTAAAGACAATATGTACAGTCGTTTAATTTTGCCAGTTGGGGAAAAATTATGGACCTCGTTTCAACCAGCAGACCTGCTCATTAAATAATTTGACTGCTTTTTCAAACATTTCCTTCCCAGAGTAAAATTAGATAGATAGATAAAGGTTTTGATAATGAGGCACTGCACAAAACCCAGCCTTCCTTACAGACCGACAGACTCTGGTCTGACAAGATTAAGTCACTGCAGAAAATGTCTTCCATAAGTTTATGTTTAAAGAGTTTGAACTTAAAGTTTTATCAGTTGAGAAAATGACGTAAGAGAATCTCCCTTTAATTGAAATAATTTAAACTTATTCACATTTATGAAAAGTTTCCAATAAATTACGTGAAACTTTGATTTATTGTTTTGCCCATAAAATAGGTGGCATGAAGTTTATGCCAAATTTAAAAAAAACTACACAATAGCCAAAAAGTGTCGCCAACATTACACTTTCAGCAAATTAAATAAGAATATATAGATACAGTTTGTCATTTGTTAACTACTAGAAAATCTTTTGTATAATTTTAATGTCCTTTATACTGAGGTAAATGTATATTATGTTTACTTATTTAAAATTGAGCCAAGTAAATATTGCCATATGTGACATAATGAGTAAAAACAAAAATTATTTTGAGAAATTTCCCTGAAATAAAAACGAGTATGAGAAGTTTGTTGGCCATTAACAAGTATTCAAAGAGAAAGGTACGTAGATCTGGCTGTAGTGAGGTATTCTGTAGAATTACATGAATATTCGTGCCAAACTATATTTTTGCGCGATCCTCAGGGGCTGAGATCTTTATTTTAATAAATGTCCCTGGAATAGTTAATAGTCTGATAGCTGTTAAGAAGAAATCGCAGAGATAGTACTCAGATCTGACCATGCTGTTCTATTCAGCAGGATTTCGTGAATATTTGTGCCAAACGAGAGTTTTGCGCGACTCTCAATGATAGTCAAACCTGCATACCTATCTCTGCGATTACTTGTTAATGGCTATCAAACTCCTTTTACAGCTTTTGATATAAGGAAATCTGTTCAAATAAAAATCTCAGCCCCCGAGGGTCGCACAGAAATATCGTTTGGCACAATTACTCGCGAAGTCCTACTAAATACCGGGGCATAGTCAGATCTGCTTACCTGCTTACTTACTCTTTTCTTGATATAAAAAACATCGTTTACATAAAAAAAATATATGTGGAACTTGTTGAGCATAACAAGTTTTCATAGCAATAGGTACACAGATCTGCCTAGGCCATGTTATTCACTAAAAATAATTGGTGAATATTTGTTTGAAACGATGTTTTTGTTTGGCGCAAATATTCGGAATGGGTACCAAGGGCCGAATTTCAAAGGGCCGAATGTCGAAGGGCCGAATGTCGAAGGGCCGAATGTCGAAAGGCCGAATGGGTCGAAAGGCCGAATAGGTCGGAGGGCCGAATGTCGAAGGGCCGAATGTCGAAGGCCGAATGTCGAAGGCCGAATGTGTCGAAGGACCGAAAGTGCCAAAGGGCTCAATGTCAAATGGCCGAGTGGGTTGAAGGGCCAAATCATTTTTTTTTTTTTGTTTTTAGAAATATAATTTTTTAAATTGGTTGTTTTAAAATTTTTTTTATCAAATATAAATTAATTTTTTATGAACTTTTATAAATCCATTAAATTTAGTTTAATTTTTAGTATATTTTTCCAAACATATCTCAAGAAGAGAAACTAACTTCTAAAATTATAATTTAAATAAAATTTGTGTATAAAATTTGTATTTTATTAATTGAATCTGAACCATCTTGATGTACATAAGTGCCTGCTCATGTGAAAAATCAATTTAAAATAAGAGTCACAGGAAAACTGGGTTGGGTATACATATATATGGGTTGGGTATATATGTATGTCGACCCTTCGACAGTCGACCCTTCGGTATTCGGCCCTTCGACACATTCGGCCCTTTGAAATTCGGCCCTTCGACATTCGGCCCTTTGATATATTTCCAAATATTCACGAAATTTCAGTGAATATGGCATAGTCAGATCTGCACACCTATCTCTACATATACTTGTTATGGCCATCAATTGGCACCAAATTTTTTTTCTAAAACCTGAATATTCACAAAATTCTTTTCAATACTACGGCATAGTCAGATCTGCGTAGCTACCTATACGATTACTTGTTAATGGTCATCAAACGTAACCTTTACTTTTTAGTATTGATGTTCATCAGTTATTGTGTTTTGCATTTATTGTAATTTTTTTTTTCTTTGGCAGTAACTTCACGTTAGTCATATCATATCGGTTTTGGTAAAGCTTATACCCCGTTAAATCATCAGTTCAAATACTCAATAAAAATACTTTTTGTAGTGCCTTACCGAAAAAATGACTGTGACAGGAAATTGATTGATAATTCAATCAATCCCCTGTCACAGTAATTTTTTTATGTGCACGTGTTGTTGGCTTTTGTATTAAGGACAAATCCTTAAAACATAAGATTTTGCTTGGGGATTTCTTCCTTCAAATGTATTTAAGCGCGAACGCAATGACACACAGCATTACCAATGAGAAGGATTTTCTATTTTAGATATTCAGTTTGAATTTCTCTGAGTTATAAGCGACCGATAAAGCCTGATTGTCAAGTTTATTCCACAAAAGCATATGAGTGTAACTGTAGCTAGGAACTTTCAAATTTAAGAATAAAACTTCTTGTAGTGTCAAATGACAAAGGAAAATTAATGTATCACCTGTTTACGGTAAACAATGCAAATATGAAACCTGATTTTCAGCGGATATCAGACAAAACCGGCAATAACACCTTGCTGGAGTGAAATTTAAGGACATTTTCTTCAATTTATTTGCGAAAAACGAGTCTAGAAGTATATAAATTTTTTTTTTTTAATTTATGCTACACATTCAAAACTTAAAAATCATAAAATTAAAACATGACTTTGTAAAATTTCATTTCATGTATTTTTCACCTTATATAATTCTTGAAACAAACGAAAAATTTGTATTTAAAAATGAAATGGTGGCGCAGTGGCTGATGGAAGGAAACACTATTTTTTTTAAAATGATTGTCACGTGCGAAATCCATAGGTCACAATTTTCAATCTTGAACAAAAAACGAAAAAGACTTTGAAAAAAGATGTCAAAATCTAGTGAAGTACACAAATGAAAGACACAAATTTCAAGTTTTTTCATGAAAAAATCGGTCGAAAATTGACAAAAAAATCACAGTTTGTATTAATCAAAAAAAGCATACATACTTCATTAGATTTTAACATTATTTGTACTAGATAGAAAGTTGTGACCTGCACGGTCATTAAAAAAAATGGTGTTTCCTTTCATCAGCCACTGACGCATTTAAATAATTTTTTTCGTGTAATTAAACATATGTAAGGTTAAAAATACGTCAAATCACATTTTCTTTGAAGTCATGTTTTAATTTTATGATTTTATGTTTTGAATTTATAGGACTAATTATAAAACAAAAAAATTTATTGAACGTGATTTTTGTTGTTTTTTAAGGTACAGAGTATTAAATATTTAAAAGTTTCAAACAGTTACAAGCACTTCATGTTGTATTTATTGTTATAGAAAAAAAATTTCCGAACGTTATAAAATTGTGCTCATTTTAAACATAAATAAATAGAGATTATACAATAATTATTAAAATGGTGCCAACTGTTCATTTGTTCTTTTTCAAAATGGTCGCCGCAACGTTATTTTTAAACTTTGTCCCATGTTCATCTTTTTTTATATTTTTTTATCTTTTTCCCCTAAAAAATCAGTGCAACATCTTTGTATTTTAATAGTGATTCCTGAGTCAAAGTGTTAAAAAAGTTTAAGAAATAATAATGATGGCCTTAAAAGTTTTGGAAAGATATTCACTTCATAATGAACATATAGGTACTCGTAGGTCTGAACTTGTGACTTTGCAAAAAATTACGCATTTATTATGCAAAATGCAGTATAAGGATTTCATTGGAACAACAAACAAGAGACTATTCATCTGTTTGTAATTTACAAAAAAGTAGGAGAAAATTGCAGCAATACTACAACAGCTTCATCATGACACTATATCAGTTTACTTGCTCCTCGAAAAATTTATGATGTTTTTAAAAACTAAAACTCTTGATTCATCTAAAATTTATTATATTACTTATGGTGGGTGCAGTAACACACACAAAATATTAATAAATAAAACAGACAAAAAAATTATGAATATGTCTAAGCACAAAGAGGATTTCTGCGTCGATTATAAATGGCATTTCCTCGCAACAGCTCATGGAAAGGGACAATACCGAAAAATTATTCAAATGAGCAAAAATCTTGGAGACTGATAGATTTTTTGAATTTTACATTTCGAGAAATTAAAAACAAAAAAGGAACTCGCGATTTTCACGCAATCATTCCTTCAAAGGAAGGCTACTTATATTATAAGAAATATTGAAATAGCGAAAATCATATAAAATTTAAATTGCAACTGTGAACATTTTCAAATTTTTATTTTTAATTCAATAACTTTTTGTTTTGAATTTCAGATTTGTAGATTGTCATACTTAAATATATTTTGCATGAAAACGAATCGAGATTTTGCACTGATTTTTTAGTATGACTAATAGAACTAAATGGGGAAACAGATAAATAAAAACTAAATTGAAAATGGGAGAAAATTCCAAAAAAACTTTGCGGTTGGCCATTTTGAAAAAGAAGAAATTGTTGGCACCACTTTAATAATTATTTTATAACCCCTATTTATTTATCTTTAAAATGATTTTTTAATTTTCAGATAATTAGTTTTTTTTTCTATAGCAATAAATACAACACCGAGTGCATGAAAGTTTTAAATTTTTGACACCCTGTATTTTAAAAAAAACAACAACAACGTAAACATCATGTTGCATAAGTTATTTGTTTTACTCAGTCCTAGACTTTAAAAACATAAAAATCATAAAATTAAAACATGACTTCCGGTCGCATATAAAGAATTTGTGATTTGACGTATTTTTCTCCATAAACATGTTTTAAAAACCGGATTTCTTAAATAAATTAGAGAAAATTACCCTTGATTTCGCCCTTGCAAGGTGTTGTTACCCATTAATCAATTATCCTAATATTTTCCATAAGTAAATACATTGTGCTAAACAATTAAGCTTTTCATGGTAATATAAATAGCAAGAATTTTTGTTGATAAGATTATGGAAAATGAAAATCAATCAATACTCCTAAATGAAACATCCAAGACAAATTATGCTTTCAACAATTTCCGAATTGGTAAATTACATAAGACCTTCCGTTAATTTAGAATTTTTCAAAAATAGTTTGTTAAACGTGAGCCAATCTATAGAAGCAGGTATATATTTTATGATCTTAAAATTTAGATCAAATAGCCTTTTCGTCAGTGTTGGCAAATATATATGAGACAAACGGTAGCCACCTAATAATTTTGAATTCATTCGCCTAATGAGTGGAAACGATCTCAAATGCTAAAACCAAATATTTTCTAATGCAGACACAAAATTTGCATAAATATTTTATGTATAATAAAGAACATAAACGCAATGAACTCAATGTTGATAGAGCGAAGGCAAAATAATCATAAAAATAAAAATAAAATTATGATTAACTGTAATTATGTCCGTCACGTTGTTGACGATATAAAACTTTATGGTAACTCATTGAAATGTATGTACATGGTATGATGATTATTATTGTTTATTGCTCTATAGTTATGATGATTATCACAGATTCTTATTATTTAAATAAATAAGACATGTTCATCTTATAGCTGACTAAACATTTATGTAGCATACCTTTTAATTAATTTACCGATACACATTACATTCTAATCATCTAAAAAAAAAAAATCCTTACAATATAATTTTTCACACACAAACCACTTCCTTTTATAAAATTAGAGCACGCACAATGCCGAAAACCACAATTTCATGTGTGTTCACAATGACAGTACACAAAATATAAAAAAAATAAAACAAATCATTCCACCGCGAAGACACAACAACAAAAAAACCGCAAACAAAATCTGGTCAATAGTTTAACTGTAAATTTTAATTATTTTGTTATACAAAGATCCTCTCGAAACATCTTAAAGACGTTGCGGGTATACTGCTGTACAATCAAATTTCCAATTTTACCCTTCTTACGTAAAATAAAAACGCGAGATTCACAAAACAACAACCTCTATAGAGAAAAAGGTAGAAGCGCTTACCAATACAATGGATTAACCGTAATTTTTAAATTATAAAAAGAAATTGAAAATCGGGCTTTCTATACGATGTGGTACAAAATAATAGCCCCAGATGGTCGAATAATAGGTAGCCAAAAAAATAGAAAAGAATTCCTCCTTTTTATAAATTTCTTCTTTCCACCGTTATCTTCCTTTTTATATAAAAATTTGTTCGTACCACATATAAGAAATAAGATCAGGTTGCTGCTTTTGATAAAATAAAATTTTGTTGTTGCTTTTATTTATATTATAACTGTGAAATATAAGACAATCACCATTCGAATACACAAATTACAAAAAAAAAAAAAAAAAAACGCGATGGTGGATTGATGATGATGATGATGGAATTTCTATTTTATTTTGAAAACAGTTCGTCTCATACGTCTCAAAACAAAAAAGGACCGAAATATTATATAAGATGGCTAAGTTATATAAAAGATATCGATTTCACATATGGTTTTAGTAAAATAATACACATAACGGTATAAAAAAAAATTCTAATTTTCATATCCTGCGCACATTATTTCGATTCGGTCAGGTTGATCGCATATTTTGTTTTGTACAATAAAAGGAAGATGTACGACACAGAACACAAATAAAATTGTTTAACAGATATTTTGTGTTTTCTTATTTTTTTGTGTAAGATGAACATATTCAATTGTTTTTTTTTTGTTATGTTCAGTCGGTTAATTTGCATAAACACATTTCTTGTTTGTAATCACAAAAAAATTTGGTATTGGAACAAATGGGTGATTGCGAAATTGTAAAGAAATTGAATTGAAATTATCTTGCAGAAGACAAAGTGGATAAATAAATTCATAGCTTTATTGAAAGTTCTTAACCATGGAGGGGATCTCCGAAATTTTTATATGACTCATATTCTTTTATACTCTAGGTACACAAAATTACAAGAACTTATAGCTTTGCTTGTGACGATTGTGTAAGGGGTAACCTGTTCACAATTCGCAAGTGTACGTACTGCCTCCTCGTGGCAACCACTGGGAACTAAGGCCACTTGGCACATTTTTGGCCATTTGGCACAGGCTAAAGTACGGCGCTAAAGGAGAAAACCTTGACAAAAACCCTAATCTAAGGTGGAACAGCATATGCCGAAAGATGAATGGCTGATAGGTTAATCAGCCCAAAATATGCGGACTCTGGATACCAGGCACCCTCCAGTTTTATTTAGCCTTCCTGTAGTAAAGCTGGGTGACCTACAGGTGATTTGCAATTCCGAGCAACTCGTAAGAGTAAAATCAAACGGAATACGGGGCAAGAGTAGGAATATACGGAAGTGGGAAAACCCTCTCGAGGTCCTTGAGCTCCAATGCTACCGTCTTTCTAGCGGAACTACATGCTGTAGTAAACATCTAGGAGGGAGAGAAATAAGCCCAGATAGTATGTATCACGTACCGGGAGGCAGTATCGTCAGGTTCATTAAGAACCTGAATATTGACTGGACGGATAATTAAGCAGGGGCCAGCACAATAGATCTTTTAGGTCGCAGTGCGAAGTGGCTGATCGCCCACATGGCCCTCCAGTAAATAATAATAATAATAATATAGCTTTGCTTCGGGCATCGTCTAAATATCTACGAAAATAAATATACATGCTAAAGATGGCTACCCCTTTGTTGAAGCAACAGATGACGTATAGATACCTATGCCTAGAATATATTAAGATATTTATTTTCTTGTCACTTAGAGTAAAATTTGTATTCAAAACTTATCTGTAATATTTCAAAAGTTGTCATTACACTGCAATCATATATTTAAGCGTTATTGTAGAATTCTGAAAAACATTTATAGTACTTAATTAATAGCATTCAATTCAAGTTACGTAAATATTGTAATTTTTTTAGCTTACCAGTGATTTGTTTATATCCAGTAATGACAGCTGACCGTATTATTATTATCATGTCAAATTTTTGTTGGTTGCATTCAGTAGTTATTATTTTGGTTAAATTCAGTTTGCTTTAATGAATAGCCACCTAACATAATTTTTATGTACTATCAAAATTAATTTTGTAAGAAAAATAAAAATATTTTTTTAGTCGCCATCACTCCATCAACAAATGTGAACCACCATTTTTTCATAAAATAAAATTGATTGAAAAAGAGTAGCATATAAAGCCGTGCTGACACATTTATGTTTCGGGAAACGTGTTTCTATAATTGTTTTGAATATTATTTATGGTCCTTCGAGCCGGATCCCGAAGTTGAGTGCATAGTGAAGGTATTAAATGCAAACTTTAGTGACTTATAAAGTGTACAAAGTTCGTGAGTAAAATTACGACCACGCGGTTTTCAAGAAAACGCTGCCATATTGAACGCAGAAACATACAGTTAGCGGTTAATATCCAACATTATCAGGTGATTTATCGAGCGCAGATTAATATATAAGCACTCCACAATTTAGTTGAAGTTCATTATCATCCGCTGTTTCATTACGCCGCAATAGTTAAGGCTAATAAGCATGCTATAATTTATTGAACGTTCAACCAAGAGTCGCTGGGTTTATCACACTACAAATATTACTGCGCAATAATCAGAATCACGACACTACATTATTGGATGCATACAGCAATTGTTATTTCAACTTAATTTCATATCGTCACTTAACCTCACTATAAATTACTATATAGTGTATCAAGCGAAGCTCCGATCAAATAAGTGAATAGTATAGAATTTTATAGTGTACTATTCATATCAACATGGCGGCTACAGCAGTACAATCACGTGGCCGCGTTTTGGCATCGTTAACGGTACTGAAAAAATTCGCTCTTGCAATAAATGCGGACACCACATGTTGCGATATTGAAGTGAGAATAAATAAACTCGACGAGCTCTGGCGTGAATTTCAAGAACATGAAACTCAAGTGGCTATCATTCTTGCAAATAATCCCACTGCAAATGTCGAATTAAAGCAAGAAGAGTTTGAAGAAAAATTCTTTAAAACAAAATCAATGCTACTGGAATCATTTCGGAAAAAGCAACCACCTACAAATCCACAGGCCGGAAATAATAATTCATTCGATCAACTCTTTGATCAACAAAGGATATTTTTGGAGAATCTCGCGGATCGTACTCAAGCCATCAATGAGCGATCAATTATTCAATCGTCGGAGAACGTTAAATTACCGCATGTAACTATCGACAAATTTTCGGGCGAATACGAAACTTGGCCATCCTTTTACGATTTATATACTTCCTCGGTGCATAATGTCAACAACATATCACAAGTGCACAAATTCCAAATTCTAAAAGGCTTGCTCAAGGGTCCACCGCTCACTATAATTAGAAACTTTCTAGTCACAGAAGGAAACTACACTGAAGCTTGGGACAAATTGGTGCAGAGATATCACAAAAAACGACCAATATTAAATTCATTAATTGATCGATTTTTTGATCTGCCATCCGCAAACACTGGTTCTCCTCAAAAACTACGTCAAATAAGCGATTCTTCAAATGAAATAATTAGAGGCATAAAATCATTGGGTCTTCAAGCCGAAACTAGAGATCCCTGGCTTATTCGCATTATATTGCCGAAAGTAGACGACGAAACCCGTATCGCATGGACCAACCAAACTCTAGAACAAGAATTTCCGACGGCCGAAGAATTCCTTGAATTCTTAAACAACCGATGTTATTCCAAAGAAAGTGCTTTCTGTGATACCAAGAAAAAGGGAACCAAACCGTCAACAGTGACAGTCAGTGTTGTGCACGTAAATTACATTGCGTAATTTACACTATTATTTACGTGTAAATAATTGTATTTTTTACCTGAAATTTTTTACGTTACAAAGTAAAAAATTGTAAATAATTAGGGACATCTGTGCGAAATGTGACATTTAAATGAAAAGAGCAGAATTAAAAAATTGTATGTCTATATTAAAACCATTTCACAGCTCTATCTATTGAAATTAATTTGAATGTAGATTGTACTATGTGTTTTAAATAAAATGTTTAAAATATGCTGACCAAACGCATTTTATTTAACAAAAAACGAAATAATTTATTCTGTTTTTTATGTATTAAAATTGTATCTATTCGAAAATGTTATTAAAAAAATAATTTCTCTATTTACATAAATGGTTCAAATAATTATAATTTATTCTGCGCCATCTCACACGTAGGTATCATACTATTTGATTTATAAAATTTGACTGTGTATGTTTTACTTTTAACTTTCACCACCGCAATTATGTTAGATTGTCAAAAAAATTTATTTTGTAAAATATTAAAACTAGTAATCGATTCCTAATGCCTATAAATATATAGCCACCATTTTGCAATTGGTATTCTAACAGCTACATTCTCGAAAACGATAAGTAATTTAATTGGATCACGCATCATTCTTTATAAAAGGCTGAACTTTGTTACAATAATATCATGGCAGGGGCAGCGAAATGCAATCATAACTGTGGTAACCAGTTGGTTTTTGGTACGGTTCTTTGAAAGCATTCGCACAAATTAATTCGGTCACAAATAGCGTGTACCGAATTTCAATATTATAACGTATCCCGTTCCGATTATACGGCTGTCTATATATTCCCGTAGTGTTTAATATGAGAAAATAAACGTTTCTTTTACAACTTCCCGTGTTTCTTAACCGATTGAAGTGAAATTTAGTATGCAAGTTGATATTGGCCCACAAATATCGTGTACTGAATTTCAATATTATAACGTATCCCGTTCCGATTATACGGCTGTCTATATATTCCCGTAGTGTTTTATATGAAAAAATAAACGTTTCTTCTACAACTTCCCGTGGTTCTTAACCGATTGAAGTGAAACTTAGTATGCAAGTTGATATTGGCCCACAAATAGCGCGTACCGAATTTCAATATTATAGCGTATCCCGTTCCGATTATACGGCTGTCTATATATTCCCGTAGTGTTTAATATGAGAAAATAAACGTTTCTTTTACGAATTTTCGTGTTTCTCAACCGATTGAAGTAAAATTTAGTATGCAAGTTTATATTGGTCCACAAATAGCGTGTACTGAATTTCAATATTATATCGTATCACGTTCCAATTATACGGCTGGATATTTATTCCCGTAGTGTTTAGTATGAGGAAACAAAAATTTATCCTACAAGTTTTCTTCTACAACGGGATACGATATAATATTGAAATTCGGTACACGCTATTTGTGGGCTAAAATAAACTTGCATACTAAATTTCACTTCAATCGGTTAAGAAACACGGGAAGTTGTAGAAGAAACGTTTATTTTTTCATTCTAAACACTACGGGAATATATAGCCAGCCGTATAATCGGAACGGGATACGTTATAATATTTAAATTCAGTACACGCTATTTGTGGGCCAATATCAACTTGCATACTAAATTTCGCTTCAATTGGTTAAGAAACACGGGAAGTTGTAAAAGAAACGTTTATTTTCTTATACCAAACACTACGGGAATATATAGACAGCCGTATAATCGGAACGGGATACGTTATAATATTGAAATTCGGTACACGCTATTTGTAGGCCAATATAAACTTGCATACTAAATTTCACTTTAATCGGTTAAGAAACGTTAAGTCGTTTAAAAACTGTTTAGTTGAAAATCTGGAGTTCGACATACGATTAATGCACAGAAACGCTTATTGTTACAACTGATGGATGGGCCGAAATCCGATTCCTAAAAAAGATAAATAAAACACAAAGAATAAATTCTTAATTTAATACTCCACATAACTTATACTTATCTAAAATCAACAGCTCTTGTGACATTCAATCAACTTATGTAATAAAAGGTTAACAGCACCTTTACAGCGATAATAAAAGCATCCGTGAATTTGCTAGAATATAATAATTCCCAACCAGGTTCATTGGCGTATTTTTCACTTATTTTAAATAAACAAACTAATTAACTAATAATCAAACACTGCGTTTCATTAAATTTTTGTTTATTGTTGTGACATTTAATTTCGAAATTTTTTTGCCATTTTGTTTGTACATCCAGGTGTGTATTTAAAATATTAAGGGTTAAATATTGTGAATTAATGTTAATATTTTTTATAAATAGGTAATAAAACGTGATAGAATTAAAACTAGTTAACTATTGTTAATATTTCAAAAACATTTTTTAAGTTTTATGTAAGTTTTATGTTAAAACATTTATTTTCGAATAATTTTCGACATTCTATTTATTTGAGTACGGTTCTATACAACTTGTGTCTCATTAGAGACAGAGGAGTTTATAAAAATAAGCGAGATGGTCTTATTAAAAACTTCTACAATTTCATATTTGCTTGATTTGGTATTAAAATTTTCTGATGCTATATCCACTATCCAGGTATTTTATATCACTGGGCCAAATCAAGCAAAAATGCACGAAACAATTGCAATCGTACAATTGCACAAGATCGTTATGTCATGCGGCCAAAATAATATAATGCCCGTATTTCTGTGAAATAATTTACATTTACATTTAGTCAACAGCAATTGCACTCTTAAAAATATTTTTTGATTTATTTGCTAAAACTAACCACAGATGGCATTGCGATAAATTCTAGCGTGAATATATACCCACCTGCTACAAAAATTATTATCTGGTAAAGCATAATTAACTAATCAAATCATTAATCAATGATTTTATGTGCATATTTCTATTAAAGGAATCTTATTTTTGATTTGAAAAATGATAAAAATGGAATTGTACACGAATATGCCCAACAGTGGTGAAATTAGTTTAATCAATGTGACTGATTATTCATGTTAGTTTGTTGAACATATGCAATATTCATTATGATAATTTAATTAATTAATAATTATAAATTTTGCAATGTTATTTTATTTTGATTAAATGATGATTGATTATTTTAATTTTCGTTAAAATCTATTGAAAATTTTTAGAGTGGTTTGAGTATGTGAATGGTACTAGTATTTCTTAATTCTTTTAGATGGCATCACTTTTAATATTTTTTACATTTATTACAATATTTTACATTAATTACAATTTTTACCGTATTTTACAATTTTTTACGTAATGTTTGTAAAAAATTATTTTTTACGCGTAATTGCACAACACTGGTGACAGTGAAATCAATGCATAGTTCATCAAATTTAGAAAAGTGTCCGTGTTGTAATCGTCAACATTATTTGTGGAGGTGTCTCAAATTTAAACAAATGACAATCGAGAACAGGAGACGCGTAGTTAAAGTGTCGGGAGTGTGTTATAATTCTCTCAGGAAAGGCCATGAGGTTAGTCAATGTCTTACGGAGCATTCATGCCGTCGCTGTAACGAGAAGCATTATTATTATTATTATTATTGGGGGGGGCCATGTGGGCGATCAGCCACTTCGCACTGCGACCTAAAAGATCTTTTGTGCTGGCCCCTGCTTAATTATCCGTCCAGTCAATATTCAGGTTCCTTATGAACCTGACAATATTGCCTCCCGGTACGTGATACATACTATCTGGGCTTATTGCTCTCCCTCCTAGATGTTTACTACAGCATGTAGTTCCGCTAGAAAGACGGTAGCATTGGAGCTCAAGGACCTCGAGAGGGTTGTCCCACTCCCGTATATTCCTACTCCTGCCCCGTATTCCGTTTGATTTTACTCTTACGAGTTGCTGGGAATTGCAAATCACCTGTAGGTCACCCAGCTATACTACAGGAAGGCTAAATAAAACTGGAGGGTGCCTGGTATCCAGAGTCCGCATATTTTGGGCTTATTAACCTATCAGCCATTCATCTTTCGGCATATGCTGTTCCACCTTAGATTAGGGTTTTTTGTCAAGGTTTTCTCCTTTAGCGCCGTACTTTAGCCTGTGCCAAATGGCCTAAAATGTGCCAAGTGGCCTTAGTTACCAGTGGTTACCACGAGGACGCATGTACGTACACTTGCGAATTGTGAACAGGTTACCCCTTACACAATTGTACCCATCACGTAGCTGCCTAATGACAAGACCAGAACAGCCCACGTGATGCGCACCCTACTGGAAGGTTACGGAGCTGGTAGATTAATCTACTCAACTTTGATCCCCCCCTCCAATAGACGCCAAACCACCAACGAGAAGCATAGCATATTGCTTCATCTCGAAGCAGGATCTGTCACACCAAAATCATCGGCACCAGTCAGTTCAGTTGCCCAAACGGAAACATTAGTGGCAGAAGTTTAACTTAAAGATTCTGGGGTTGGCCAACAATCCAACATGAGTACAAGCACTACAGCGCTCAGTGCCCGCACTTCGCGTCTCGCGCTATTGCCAACTGCATTAATTCACGTGCATGATTCCGCTGGATAGCTGCATGTAGCTCGCGCGTTATTGGATTCAAGGTCCCAATCAACATCCATTAGCAAGACCCTCGTTCAAAGGTTGAATTTAGCACGATCTTGTTCAAATGTTGTTGTAACGGGGATATCAGAGGCGAAAGCTGAAACGTCAAAATGCCTAGTGAAGCTAACCATTCAATCCAGATTTGAAACCAGTCAATGCTACAAAATTGAAGCACTCATTCTTTCAAAATTGACATCAACCATTCCTCAGTTCAAAGTCGAAGCGCAATGGGTCAATGAGATGCACGCGAAAAATCTGGAGTTAGCTGATCCAACATATTACACTCCAAGCAAAATTGATATTCTTCTCGGAGCCGATATATTCTTTAGTGTACTTCTGTCTGACAAGCTTATCATCAAAGACCAACTCATTGCCCAGTCAACCAAGTTCGGATGGGTCATTTCGGGAGCAGCACAAGGAAAACCCGTAAGCTCAAAGGTGTTTACAGCGACCATACAAGAAGAAGATATAACAAGATTATTGGAACGATTCTGGCAAGTGGAAGAGGTTCCAGTTGCATCAACAATATCTGAGACAGAGGCAAAATGTGAGAGTCATTTCATTAATACCCATTCACGGAACTACGATGGTCGATATGTCGTCAGGCTGCCGTTCCGAACAGATTTTGGGGAATTAGGATATTCGAAATCGGCAGCAATCAGTCGGTTGATTTCAATGGAGCGGAAGTTTTTAAGGTTTCCAAACCTTCAGCAACAGTACCGCGACTTCATGGGCGAATATTTGACTCTAGGGCACATGCATGAGATACCATCTACCGATCCACCATGCCAAGAAACAGAGTGTTTTTATTTACCTCACCACGCCGTTACTAAAAATAATAGTACTACGACAAAACTGCGCGTCGTATTTGACGGTTCATGCAAATCGTCGTCTGGAATCTCACTGACTGATCGATTGCTTGTTGGACCCACCATTCAGAAGGATTTAGTGTCCATTATAACATCATTTAGAAAGCATGCCATTGAATTTTCCTCAGACGTCGAGAAAATGTACAGGCAGGTTGAAGTAAGCCAGGAGGATCAAAACTACCAACGAATCGTTTGGAGAAATTCTGTTGATGAACCAATGAGAACGTTTCGATTAAATACAGTCACGTACGGAACGTCTTCTGCCCCATTTTTGGCAGTTCGTACATTACATCAAATCGCAAACGACTACAAGGTAGCGCACCCAGTAGGATCCCAGATTGCAAAACGTGATTTTTATGTATATGATTGTCTATCTGGGACTGAGTCAATCGTCGACGCAAAATTTGCTATACAGGACCTATCATCTATGTTAACTAAGGGTGGATTTAACCTCCGCAAGTGGAAGTCTAATTCAACAGAAGTATTGAACACAATTGCACCCGAGTTCAGAGAGAAAACCAGCCTTTGTATTGATTATAGTCCAGCGACAGTAAAAACGTTCGGACTCCAATGGAACCCAACAAATGACACATTCTCATATAAAATCAACCTTGAAGACAACAATGTGGTATCCAAGCGTGAAATAAGGTCTAAGATTTGTCTAAGCGTTGTCTAAGATTTCTCGCATCTTTGATCCGCTAGGTTGGGTTGCACCCGCAGTAATTACATTCAAAATAGGTTTCCAGAAACTTTGGCTGAGAAAACTAGATTGGGACGATCCACTTCCCGAAGATATCAAGCAACAATGGATGGCGAATCAAACTTCACTGCAGGAATTGGAGAGCATAGAAGTTCCTCGTTTTTTAATGATAACTAAATCAGCAACGAACCTTCAAATCCACGGATTTTGTGATGCATCGGAGCATGCTTATGCAGCGGTAGTTTATCTCCGTTCAACACACAGCAATGGAACATTAAACACCAGAATCATAGTGGCAAAAACGAAGGTTGCACCATTGAAACAATTGTCACTTCCAAGACTAGAGCTTTGTGGAGCGGTTTTGTTAAGCAGACTTATCAACCATACCAAACGTGTACTGGAAATAGACAATGTAGAGTGTTTCGCGTAGACCGACTCAAAAATAGTTATATCATGGCTATCTGATGTTCCCAGACGTTGGAAGAGTTTCATTGGGAATAGAACCGCACAAATCTTGGAAAATACTCCCCGAGTCAAATGGAGTTATGTTGCTTCAAGAGACAATCCCGCGGACATTGCTTCCAGAGGCGCTACTACTGTGCAATTCTTGAAATGTAATCAATGGTGGAATGGGCCAGGATGGTTACTAAGCCCAGAAGATGAATGGCCCAGTCAGGTAAAAATCGATAAAACTAATCTGGAAGAACGACAGGTTTCCCTGATGTCCCAGTCAGACGTTGAACCAAAATACCTGCAGGAGAATTTATTCATGAGAGTCGACTCATATATGAAGATCAAACGAATTCTGGCGAGAGTATTACGATGGCCAAAGGCGTATAGAAATCTGGACGTGGTAGACATCTTGAAGAAGGTCGAAAAATTGTGTGTGATGTGGGCCCAATCTGAAAAATTCAAGGAAGAACTCCACGCGTTGAAACAAAACAAAGAAATTGGCTAAAAAAGTAAACTGATATCGTTATCTCCATTCATCGACAGCGAAGGCATCCTCAGAATCGGAGGACGATTAGATAATTTAGACGCATCATTCAACGCGAGACGTCCTATGGTGCTACCAGGTAATCAGATCTTGTGTGCAAAAATCATCAACGATACGCATATTCGGTACCTACACCCTGGACCAACTCTACAAACCATTATCATTCGTCAAAGATACTGGGTGATTAATTGCAGAAATATCGTTCGACATTTCATTCACAAATGTTTAGAATGCCGAAGACAGAGAGCTGTTACGTCGCAACAACTTATGGGTAACTTACCTGCAGCCAGAATCACACCCAGCCGTCCCTTTCTACATACTGGTGTAGACTACGCCGGGCCGCTATATATTAAATCGAAAACCGGTAGAGGTCGAAGTCCAATCATAAAGGGGTACATATGCATTTTTGTCTGCTTTGCCACGAAGGCCGTTCACATAGAAATGTGCCACGATATGACAGCTGAAGCATACATTGCTGCTCTGCGCCGATTTATATCCCGGAGAGGTATTCCATTAGACATCATGTCCGACAATGGAACAAATTTCGTTGGAGCTAAGAGAAAAATCGGAGAACTTTATGAATTATATAAACTAAATAATAAAAGCCAACTAATTTGGAGCTTTATTTCACAGAACGAAATTAAATTTATTCTAAATCCAGCCAATGCCCCACACTTTGGAGGTTTGTGGGAATCTGGGGTAAAATCTATCAAACATCATTTGAAGCGAGTAACCAGAAACACCATGATGACATCTGATGAAATGCAAACGTTATTAATTCAGATCGAGGGAATACTCAATTCCAGACCTTTGTGTCCGATGAGCAATGATGTCGATCACTTATGTGCGCTAACACCAGCTCATTTTTTAATCGGCGAACCCATCACGGCAATCCCTGAACCCTCATTGGATCATTTGCAAGGTAATCGACTTTCCAGATGGCAGAATGTGCAAGCCAGAATGCAAGGCTTCTGGAAAGAATGGCGAATCAATTACTTGCAAACCATTCAGCAACGCCGAAAGTGGAGTAAAAGACTAGATAACATCAAGGTTGGTGACTTTGTCCTGCTAAAAGAAGACAACAGGCCTCCCTCGAAATGGCCAATGGGTCGTATTTTCGAATGTCATCCAGGCAAGGATGGTTTAGTACGTGTCGTATCAGTCAAAACATCATCAGGGATCGTAAGAAGGCCGATTGTCAAAGTATGCCAATTGATATCAGATGAAGAATCCAGTAACTCCAACACCATTTCATAAACATTTGTGTATTAAAAACTGGAGTTTTAATAGTCCGCGAGTATGTTGAAGCAACAGATGACGTATAGATGCCTATGCCTAGAATATATTAAGATATTTATTTTCTTGTCACTTAGAGTAAAATTTGTATTCAAAACTTATCTGTAATATTTCAAAAGTTGTCATTACACTGCAATCATATATTTAAGCGTTATTGTAGAATTCTGAAAAACATTTATAGTACTTAATTAATAGCATTCAATTCAAGTTACGTAAATATTGTAATTTTTTTAGCTTACCAGTGATTTGTTTATATCCAGTAATGACAGCTGACCGTATTATTATTATCATGTCAAATTTTTGTTGGTTGCATTCAGTAGTTATTATTTTGGTTAAATTCAGTTTGCTTTAATGAATAGCCACCTAACATAATTTTTATGTACTATCAAAATTAATTTTGTAAGAAAAATAAAATATTTTTTTAGTCGCCATCACTCCATCAACAAATGTGAACCACCATTTTTTCATAAAATAAAATTGATTGAAAAAGAGTAGCATATAAAGCCGTGCTGACACATTTATGTTTCGGGAAACGTGTTTCTATAATTGTTTTGAATATTATTTACCTTAAAAATAAGGAAATTAGTTATACGTCAGAATATAACTCACAATTGTCCGTTAATGACGTCATCTTAGAAAATACCACCTTTGTCCACCTTTTAAAAATGATATTCTATGCAGAGATCTGTTAAAGATCTTAAACGCAGTAAAAACATTCTCAAACTTAAAGCCTAAACTCAAATGATATTATTAAGATTGTGTCCGGAACATATCATAAATATTTTTTAATACAAATTTGACATTTCATAATTTTTTGGCATACTATATTCCCCAACTCCCTCCCATATGTTGTTTGTAAAAATGGGTAAGTTTTTGGCTCATGTCATGGATGATATTCAGGATTAAACTTTTTATTATCGTTGGTCTAATCATGCGCCTCTTATGTATTTGAAGCTACTGCACGAAGTATCGACGAACATCTTCAAACATTTTAAATAATTTGTAACAACAAGTGATTAACATCAACGAGTGCCTATACCTAATATTAAAAATCTCGAATAACCCTTAAAAATAATCCGGAGCATCGAAATATTGTTTAAATTCGCAATATGCATTAACCAAAAATTATTTCGAGGACCTCAACCGTACCGGAACAATGTAGAGCTTATTCGTAGTACAACTTTCACAAATTATTCGATAATTTCACGATTTGTGATATCCAGGGTTTTTCCTGATTTTTAAATTTAATCGAATTTGCCCTTAATGATTTGCACTTAACATTGAGTTGCGGGATTTTACAGATATTAATTTAAATAATGAGATTTATAGATTTTGAAGATTATTTGAAATATTTAGATTGATCAAGTTTCACATGGCGTGATTACCGCTTACGATTGAGTTCCTTTGACTTTACAAACTTACGGATAATATTCGATATTCTCTTTGAAACTACAACATTTTTGAAATTACATACAAATGTATGCTGCGAAACTTAAAAACCAAATTCTTGACTACAACATGCAACAAAATGTCGAGGAATATCAAGAAACACGAGTAATCCCGGAAATGATACAATACACGATAATATCGATCGTAAATTACACTCAAGGTTATTTTAAGCTGGAAATCTAGAAACTACAAATTTTTTGAATTTCGATTTTCTCTTCTCTGGATAATATCAAAAACGGATAAAAACCTCGAAAATTCTGGTTCCCAACGTCTTGGAAATTTTGAGAATAAATTAAAACTACGAATAAACACTAACAATTTCGCAAAAAGCTTGAACAGTCTTTGATACATTCTGTCAAAAAGGTACCGGGAATTGTTAAATAAAACACATTCGCCGTATTCCCCATTCGAGGATATACACATACGCCAGCGTTTTTCCAATCATCGAATATTTTTTATAGACACTTTCATGGATGGCCTTCAGTTCGTGCGCCGAATTTCATTTTATGGCTTTACTAGAGTCAAAACGGGTTGCAACCGAGTAGTAATTTAAGTCTGGGAAAAAGGAAAAAGTCACCTGGTGCTAAATCAGGCGAATGTGGTGGTTGATCGATGTTATTTATTGAGTTGTTGATTTATATTCCTTATATTCAGCGCGGACATTTTAAATTAACAATTTGAAAATGTGATTAAGACAATTTGAGCTCTCGTAAACACTCGCCTGATCGCATTGTGCCGCAAAACGTATACTTTGTTAATTATGAATTCACGAAGTTGGGAAACTGGAACTCGAAATACGAGAGATACATAATCGAGAGGTAAAAGTTTATCCTATAGCAGGTGAATGAACTTGATGTGCATTTGAATGAAGTTCAATAGGCTAATTTTCTCGTAAAGTTAAATAAATAATTTAGGATAATTTTGTACTCGGTAAAAATAGGTTAATATCGGTTAAACATAACCGTCTGGATTAATCGTTTAACCTTAATACGACGGCTTAAGCGCCTTCAGCAGAGTCGAATTATTCCCTTTCAGAGGTGACCCAGTAGCAAAATATAACGAATCTAGAGAAAATCATTTTGATAAAATAGTGCCCAAGGTGGGATTCGTGCGGAGGGAGATTTTGGTGTTAGCATGAAATCCCATCCCTTGAAATCTCCAAACCACATCAGGAGGAATATATTTTATTGAGGAGATACACATCAAAGTGCCTTAGCTGGTCGAGGAATAGAAAATCTCTGCTTGTAATGAATTTGTCAAACAAACAAAATATTGGAAAGAATTATTAGAACGTGCCTTGATATATTACTTTTCGCCCTGAAATCTTTTAGCTTAGCTTTTTTGGATTTGATCAACGAATCGGAAGTCCATTTAAAGGTATTTTAAGGTTAACCCTTGTGTTTTCAACCGAATTTTAGCCGGGTAAGTATGTACGATTTCTATTCATTTTGCGTGAAATTTTGCTTTAAAATTGAATTTTACGTTAGTATAAATAAATTTTGATCATTTCAATTTTATTTATTAATACAACATGCTATTGTATTTCCTGGTTTTGTACAACCTTGTTTTGTGGCGAAAGAGTTGGCAGAAGAACCCGTGGAGCAATCGAACCCTTTGGAATATAAGGCAAGGGATAGAACAGTTTGAAGTAAAATTCCACCAACACATCGCAGAAATCTGTCACATAACATTTTTAAATCGGCCACTGCAGGCCCAACAAATAAAACAAACAATCTATAAGCATCATCCAAACATTTAAACTATTTATACGTCAAGACATTAGTGACATCATCATTTGCGAAACCAATCGTAGAGGACTTCAAAGTTACCAAACATAGAACCACAAAAATCCAAATAATATTCGGGTATGGAAGCCAATAAGTGTCTCTGAATTTGATGGATATCTCGGCATTATAAATTTTCCGGTGTCAGCCGATCCAAGAATGAGTATACTAGATTTGTGGAGATCTAATTCTCATCCCCTTCATCGCGCTACGATGGGTGTTCAGCGCTTTGATATTATAAGCCGATATATCAGATTTGAAAATGAGAATATCCTTGCGCAACGGATACTTGCTGTCTTGTAGCTGGAGCAAACGTTACGATTGATGACGTTTCACACAGTACATGCAAACTCACAAAGGGAAAGTAACCAAGGAGAACGTGTTGTTAAAGATTTATGCTGTACTATTTTTCGTAGAAGTGGTCGAAACATTATGTGTGTATAGTTGTAAAAGGCAACCCTCGACTGTGTTCTTATATTCCAAAAAAAAACAAAGCTGTGGTGGTTTTATCCACTATGCATTATGATAAGGAGAAATAAGGATCGGCCAATAAACCAACAATGACCCTAACTTATAACTGAACTAAGGGCATCCTGCAATATTTATGCAAAAGGAGGACGAATCTGTGGCCACTGGCATTTTTTTATAAGTTTTTGGATGTGGCGGCTTTAGTAACACACATAGCATATATATAAAAAATCCGTTCTTGAAAAAAAAAACTTCAGTCACCGGCGTACATTTTTACAACAATTATGCGAGCAGTTGGTTATGTCTATGAAATTTTGCTACCAAAAACGGTATCGAAAGTATTTTGGGCCATACTGTGGAAATTGAAGCAATAGATGTAGAAAGCACATCTATTGCAAAAAAACGTGACGCAAGCGGTAGAATTATACAAAAAGGAAACTGCCACCTCTGTTCTAAGAGAAGATTGACCCGGAAAAATTGTGTGAATTGCAATAAATCAGTCTGCGCGCAGCGTACATTGACTGTAGCAACTTGCTTGCGATGTATAAATAAATAATGAAGTTAATAATATGAAACTTTCTAATTTTTAATTTTCATTTAGTATTAAGATTTAGCTACATACCCGGGTACGTTGGTTGTCAATTTGAGGGGTTATTCGAAACAAACTATACTAGAAACAAGTTATAATCGAGTTTTGAAAAAACTTTTCTTGAAATTCCATTCAGAACATATAATTGTTAAGCTACTGAAAGATTCATGTCGATAAGATGCCTAAAGCTGTTGAGCATTTGTGTTTCCGGATTCTTCTAACAAGCAACAAGCAACCGACTGGTAAATCTTGTGCAAGGATTAAAATTGAATTTTGAAAACAATGTTTTGTGGTTGTGGAAATCATAGGTCTTCTGTCGGAGTGAATTCAGTAGAATCGTGCGAAGAAACTATAATTTTCTTTGGTACTGTGCAGTCGACTTACAACTATTTTACCGGAAGCCCATGAAGATGGAAGCTGTAAAACAACATTTTGGATCATTTCCTTTGTATTTTACATCAGTTCTAAGACTAGATGATCTGCAAGGATAGATGCGGCTAACCCAGTGCCTCTTTACATTTGAAATTTTTACGATCTCCTTTAAATGATTTTGATGTCCAGTTGAAGCACAAATACCAAAAACATTTCTCTAAATTTGCTTGGCTGAAATTGGGACAGTTAATACATGGAACGAATATCATCATCGAAAACGTAATTATTGCAGGGATTTTGGAAACCGGAATTTTGTCAGTGTGGCCGAAGGAGAAAAATCATTTAGTGTTCTAAAAGGAAAAACTATCTGCGATTGATAATCAGGTAACAGCAACTAAATTGACTGGCGACTCTAAACATAAATTATAAATTATCAGATAGCGCGTTGTTACATAAATTATACTGAAATAATAAACGAATTTACTACTTCTCTGTATTTTTCAATTTTTAAGACCGCCAAAAGTATCACTAGCCCCGAGTCTGGATTTTTCTGTGAAAGACCCGCTTGTATGTATACAAATTTTGATCGAAAAAACAAATATGTACTTATGTATATGGACAAGCTGTACAATGTTATTGAGAATCTTTGCAATTAGTTCCGATGTTCAATAAGCAGATGACCCGTTGCCAATGCTTTTTGGTCTCTTGCTGGAATAGATCTTTCGTAAAAGTGAAACACCTAAAGACAACTTTGTTATACCAACGGCCTAATCAGGCATAGCAATAAAGTGAAGGAGTTACTTGATATAATAGTACAACTTTAGAGAATTACCAGTTTCAAATTTTGGTGATCTCTTATCACTCATGATAATAGTGTGGGAGAAAGATATCAAGAACAGCTTACCGGTGGCAGCTGTGCTCCGTACCTTCTACACCGCAACTCCTAATATTTAAATATCTTGAAATTGCCGACAAAGAAGTTGTACAAAGCGTTGATAAGGCCTGTTGTCATGTATGGATGTGAGAGTTGGACCTTGACGGATGAGTTCCATAGAAGGCGGATTGATGAATTTTAGATAAGAGTCATGCAAGTAATATTTGGCCCCAAACGCAACAATGTGGAATTTTGTTGTTATTCTAAAGTTTTTACATTATCAAGAGTTATTTTATAGGTTGTGTCTTTTAAATGTTGAGTGAGAGCACTATTTTTGTTTGGATATTGAGGAACCGCAACGAATTTTCCGTTAGGTTCTTTCCGTTAGGCATACATACTGATTAAATCCAAAATTTGATGAAAAGTTATTTGGGTTCAAATTATCTTCGATAGACCCCCTATAATTTTATTATAAGGACAAAAAAGTTGCCTTAAAATGTCTGCATATTCAGACAAACCCTGAAATGTTTAATTTTCAAACTAATCGTACAAAAATTCCAGATAAATCGAAAGTCGACTACAGGTTCATCAAGGCTTACGGCTATAAACAAAAAATAGTCCACTTTGTTCCTGTGCGATAATAGGAGGGTCACATCTCCACAGAATATAACATCTATATCCAAAATTTCATAATGAGAATTCAAATAAATCCACAGAATTTGGACTCCTCCATATACTTAAGATGACCGTTTCCCTTAAAATCTCGAATTGTAAAATTTTCATAATTTTGATGTGGAATAGGGGGTACTATGCTTCTGAGACCCTAATTTTAACTTTCGTGGGAATAGAACTGACAATACAAATGACGAAGGGAGTTATTAGAGAATTTTGGGTGATTTAGCAAAATTCTCTAGTACCACAAATACAATATACATTCCCTATACGCAATATTAAGTTGTAAACTTGTATCAAGCCACCTTGGATTGAGAAGAGATTAGAGGATTAAATTGCAATTTTTTATTATTATTATTTATTTTTTGAAATTTTTTAGATTTGAATCGGAACTTTTAGAATCGGTCTATTCTGCTCATCTCTGGTAAGGGTAAGTTACTCATCAGATACTCCTGAAGTGTTGCTTTGTTCACGCAAGTTGTACATTTCTCAACAACCTTTCTAACTAAATTGTGACAGCTTAAGGTCCCCCAAGTTTAACGTATCGTAATGACTGCTCGGCATAAAAATGTATCAACTAGGTAGGATAACTGGATGCTTTGAATCTAAATACGCTAAATAGTACTTTATTCTACCTACAACTATATGAGGCTATCATCGTCAACAAATTGGTTAAAAAAAACCGGTTCCCGACGTTTTAGATTTCGTAATTCAGATGCAAAGTAATTTCCTTGAATGTTTTTGAATACTGTTCGCAAATTTTAACATTATATCTGAGTGTCTGCTGGTGCTGTTTTCTCGTTCTTGCTGGTATACTTTGATTTTAGTAATATACGGTAGTATAGGTATAGGTTACGAAATAACTAATGATTCTTGTGATGCCCCCTTGGCCCAGTGACTGTGACAACCAGCCAGGTCCGTTACACCAAACAAAAAATTTTTCATATCCTTCGGCGACATTGCCCGAGAAGCACAATCGGTAGCGTTATCCTGGGAGGATACACGGTACCAGTGATCTACATCAATTGTCCTAAGAATTTTGACAAGGTCGGTCAGCGTGAGGGGTGTGGTGAAAGCCAATCCAATGCTATTTGAGAATCGGGCTAAGCATATATTTCTTCAATGTTCATCTATAAAGCTTTTTATTGAAGAGTATTGTTGTTTTATTAAGCCCCATCATGGTCTTGGCTTTTAATGCCACTTAAAAGTAAAAGCTATCATCAAATGGGTTCCACTGAAGACCTAGCAGCTTAATTGATGTCGAATTTTCTTCAATCTCTTTGGGAGTTTCTTCTATGTGGTCTCTAGGCAAATCTTCAAGTAATGGTAGGTATTGAGAAGTCTTATTTCGTAGAGGGAACCCAAATTGAGGCAAAAGTTTCGCAATTTCGGTCCCTTTAATTTTTGCCTCCTTGGTTGCATCCACACCGGTCATAATATCATCCATGCATATGTCATCTTTGATCTGCCTAGCTTTTTCAGGAAATTTAAGTTGTTTTCCTCTGCTGTCTAGTGTCAGGTTCTGGTTACTGTTTTTAATTTGTATGCTTTGACTTGATTATATGGGTTGCTTCTCCATAGAATCGTTTGGTATTTTTGATCTTTTGGGGCGATCAGAATTTGCCTAAACATTTTTTCGATATCCCTCGTAAATACTACTTGATGCTTGGGGAACCTAACGACTATCTGATACAAACTATTTTGCACGATGGGGCCAATAAGCAGCCCATACTGCTCGTTTTAGCAGAGGTATCGAAGACCACTCTTAACTTTGATACTTCGGTGTATACTCCACGCTTTCATGACACCATGATGAGGAAGAAAACTTTTATTGTGGTCATTTATTGTTACTATTTCTTCAGCATTGTCCTAAGGCTAGGAATCCCCTCATGCAATTTCAACGGAGTTCGTAAATCACTGTTACCTTTAATTCCTGAGTTCTGAAATAGATTGCCTGTCGCAAATTTGCGAAGTACAGAATAGTTTAGGCCGAATTTTAGATCTTTTACAAATGAAAGAAATCCATTTAAAGTAAATGAGGCACGATCACCATTCTTTATTAATGATATGTATTAAACACAAAGGCCTACAAATAATTTTTGAAAGCAAGGGCAACAATGCTATCATTAAAACAGCAAGCCGTGTTACGACTTTAGAAAAGCCGACACAATAAACCTTCATCTTTATCTTGAGTAGATTATCTGAGAGAATGAACTTATCAGTAGCAACATATATGTTAACGTGGAGAAATTCTACATAATTATATTTGAGGGCATTGAACTATTTGTTCCTACTCCTGTGGCCAAATCGAAAAAATATCCACCATGGTATGACGATAAACTAATCAATCGTAAGAACAAGAAATACAAAGTTTACAAAGAAAATCTCAAAACCTGTTCAGTAGAAAGCATACAGAAGTTCACTGCGTGTAATAGAAATTTCGAAAGATTGTTTGAGATAAAATATAAGAGTTACATTAACGGTATTAAGGAAAAAAAGACACGATTCTAAACATTTTGGAGTTTTTCTCAAGAAAAACGTGAAACTATTGTTTACCCAGTGTATATGACATTCAAGGAACGTAAATCTTGTGACCCGTAGGTCATATAAAACATGTTTGCGTAACTTTTTCAATCAGTTTATAAGCCGGAGGACATTGATAAGTATGAAAATCCAAACAATGGAGAAAACAACGTAACCAGAGTGTTCGGAGATGGATGTGGTCAGATAATGGCATTCCAGCTTCATTAATGAAACATTACACATCGTTGACAATTTTTTTTTTTTTTTAATTTTTAGCAGTATTTCCAAAGAAATGGAAAGTAACCTGAGTAACACCAATTTTCAAAACAGGAGCAAGAAATTATGTTTCTTGTTACAGAGAGATTACACCAATATCTTCAATACCCAAATTATTCGAACTGGTAGTATGCAAGTCATTGAGAGCTTTGGTTCCTCGATTCATCTCACAGTGTCAGCATGGTTTTATTCCCAAAAAATCATCAACAAACTTTATTGAATTTACCAGCAACACCATTCAAGAAATTTGAAAGCATAAGCAAGTTGACGTGTTGTTTACTAACTTTGCTAGAGCCTTTGACTCCATCAGTCATTGTAAAACGTTGGAACAGTTATACAGATTCGGGTTTTCTAAACAATTTGTTGCGTGGTTTAAATCACATTTGTGTAACTGCTTTCACTATATTGAGTTTAGTAATAGAAGATCAAAATTAATGCAAGCTACTTCATGGGTCAGCATGGAAAGGCGAACAGATGGCGCCAGAAAACCATCGACCAATAACCACGCCGAACTGTGCGTCACGTCCTCTCTGCACCTCCGGAGACTCCGCGGGTGATGAGTGGGGTACCCTATAAACGGTTGACCCTGGGAATGGAATGGATCCCATTGGATTGGGCTCTCTATGTGAATAGGTGAATGAAAGAGAGTATGTGGAGTGGAGGGAAGGGGGTGCTGGGAGGCCGGGGTGCTAGCGAGCCGAATGGGCTGGATTAAGATGTTAAGCGACCCGTGTTGATGATCAACTAGACTGGGGGCCCATTTAACAAAGTTCAGTCGCTAACGGAGCCCTCTGGATACCTGGCGACCTCCAGTTGTAATTAGCCTTACTTTCGTATACGGATATCTGCGCAGGCGGACCTTTATTTCTCCGATACTCGTGGGAAGCAAAATGGAAGGATCTAACAACAAAAAAACCAATGGCACCGGCTCTTCTCAAAAGCCGGTTCCAGCGAAGGCAGGTACCTCGAACCAGGCGGGTGGGCCTCTAAGGTTGCAAAGGTGGTTGACTCTAGGGCACGAGTCCCGGGAGTTAGCGGTACCAAGGCAGCATACGGGAGTAGGACGAGAGACATTCCTCCGGCGAAAAGGCGGTGCAAAAATCGCCGCTCGGCATTTTAAATTACCGAGAAGTGGGCTGCGACCCCGAGAGTCAGCTCACGGAAGAGCAAAGAACATAGTTTGGGCAAGGAGCACTGTGGGCTGCGGACGCTCGGAAAGGGACCTTGTGTCGAAAAGACTGTGGTCCTAGGACGAGGTGGAAGTAGTTGACAGCAAGCAGGCCAAGTTGCTGACTGATACGAAGCCGAGCTCTAACTCAATGACAAGCTATTCAGCGATGTCGTGAGGGAGCATGTGTTGATGCTAGCCGTAATTGACGAAAGTCAAGAAGATGGGAGCGTCACGGCGGAAAAATGAAGGTTGGTGTATAATGCACTCAACCTCGTCTTTTTAAAGGTCTTGGGAGAAAATCCAGGACCAGTCTTACCCTGCAGAGATGCGGGATTGTATCAAGGGCGTGTGAATATGACTGCATGCTCGGACTCTAGATCTGTGGATCTATATAAAAAGGCTATAGCCAAAGTAGGGGTAGTGTGGTCAGGCGCAAAGCTTTTAGAGCCCTTAACAACCATTGGGGAGCTAGAGGACATGGTGGCTAGCATTAATAGCGCATGCAACCGGTCCTTTGGTGTTGCCTGCCTACTGGTTAAGCCTAAAGGTAAGCAAAAATTAATATCCTTCGTTAAGAACCTATCGTAAGGCTTGTAGGACAACCTTTAATAGAGCCAAAAATACAAGGGAGGCTCAGGATTGGGACTCCTATAAGGAGAAACTCGGAATTTATAAGAAAGAATTAAGAAAGGCAAAAGGAGGTTTAGGAGAATCTTTTGTGATAAAATGGAAGAGGTATCCGAAACCTCCCGCCTTAGGAAGATTCTTTCCAAAAGTACAGCTAGTCCCAGTTTTTCGATAAATCCGGACGGATCTTGGACAGCTTCTAGTGGAGAATCGCTGGAGCTTCTCTTCGAGACACACTTCCCAGGGAGCTTTGAAGACCTGTTCGTGCATAGCAATCATCAGTAAGCACTGTCAGTGTACACAGAGGATATGGTAACCAGGAAACGGATCCAACGGGCACTAAGGGGTTTTAAACCATTTAAATCGGCTGGTCCGGATCAAATTATACCAGCGGAACTTGAAAACCACTCAATAATTATTCTTCCTTATCTGGAAGCTATATTCAAAGGGTGTTTGAAGCTGGGCTATATTCCTAGGTACTGGACGGAGGTCAATATGGTGTTTATACCGAAAGCGGGGAAAATCTCACATGTCTATCCTAAGGACCTAAGATCAATAACTCTATCATCCTTCCTTTTAAAAACCTTAAAAAGGTTGCTGGATGTGTATATTAGAGATAAAATAGATGCCAGGAATTGAGCACTGTCTCAGCATGCGTACACAAAGGGTAGATCTCAGGACACTGCTCTGCATGCCTTGGTGTGTACGATTGGGAAATTGATTAATTCGAAGGAATTCTGTTTGGTGGCCTTCCTGGATACAGAAGGCGCCTTTAATAATGTGAAAGCGGAGGCAATCAAGGAGGTATTGTCATTCTTGGAGGTGGACGTTCCTCTGAGAAGGTTAATCAATTATATGCTGGGAAGCAGGATTGTTAGCTCGAAGTTGGGGGACTCCACCATCAAGAGGCGACTAACTAGCGGAACCCCGCAGAGGGGGGGTTCTGTCCCCACTTCTCTGGAACATAGTGGTAAACGGGTTACTAATAGAATTGGAAAGAGAGGGTATTGAATTTATCGCTTACGCAGATGACGTAGCTTTAGCTGTTACCAGGAAATTCCTGCGCACGATTGTAGACGTAATGCAGAATCCGCTTACCATCCTTACGAAATGGGCAATTGTGGACTTGGTATTAACCCGTCCAAGACAGAGCTGGTACTCTTCACTAAGAAATACAAAATTCCGGTAGTTGTCCCTCCTACCTTAAATGGCACGAGACTTGCTTTTACAGATAGTGCTAGATATCTGGGCATAATCTTGGACAGTAAGTTTAGTTGGAAGCCAAATATGTTGGAGAGAATAAACAAAGCTACTATATCTTTGTACTCCTGTAGGAACGCCATTGGTCATAGATGGGGTCTGAAGCCGGAGCTGGTACACTGGCTCTACAATGCTGCAGTGAGACCTGTACTCATGTGCGGGGTGGGTGTTTGGTGGCCAGCTCTGGACAAGGTAACTTATAAAAGTAGGATTGAGAGGGTGCAAAGAACGGCCTGTATGCTTGTCAGCGGGGCCTTGAGTTCGACACCGACAAGTGCCTTAGAAGTTATGTTGCACCTTCTTCCGGTCGACATTTTTGGCAGACAGATGGCAGCAAATACGGCTGTATGACTTGCAGCCGTCTCTCAGTGTCTTAGTACAGGACACTCTACTATCGTTAGATCGTTGAAGGATGAGCTGGCGAATCTTGACTACATTAAACCTTCTCTACGCTTCGAGAAGCGATTTCGGAATTTCTTGCCTTCAAGAGAATCCTGGAGGGATAGACCGTTATCGGAAATCGAAGCGTTACAATTCTTTACCGATGGCTTCAAGCTAGACGGCAAAGTGGGAGCTGGAGTATTCTGTGACAAATTAAATGTAAACATTTCTATTCGTCTCCCTGATTACTGCAGCGTGTACCAAGCTGAATTCGCAGCGATTTGAGAGGTCATGACATGGTTGAAGCATATTGTGGTATCCTCAGATGATATCGCAATCTATGTGGACAGTTAAGCGGCGAATCGGTGTCTTTGGCGTCACGGGTGGCGTTGAGTTGTCACTCATCTCTAAATAAGATGGGTGAGCATTTCAATATCCAGCTAATCTAGGTCCCAGGTCACTCGGGCGTAATGGGGAACTGCAGAGCGGATGAACTGCCCTGCAGTTCCCCCATGCTACGCATGGTACGACTCTCCAGCTGCAACCGGAAAGGGTAAGTCTGGGGAGGCCTATCACAGCGCTGAGATAAGCACTTGGGAAGCAGGCGCTATCCCCAGCGGGGAAAGGTGGTCTAACACCCTCACCTGTATAGTTACAAGACAAGTTTGGCCAAAGCTGGACTTGGGGCGCACTAGGGCAATAGTATCCCTACGCAGACGTGAATTAAGAACGAGATTTAAGAGAAAAAAAGAAATAAGAAGAATTAAGAGTTTAACCTTTTCAGTCTCAACATCAACAAGTATAAGTAGCCGTTCCGATCGTTCCATTGGAAAGTTAACTCTGTTATACAAAAATAGCAAATAAATGACATTATTTACAAAAAGTATTCGAGATTAAAGACTTAGGGGTTACTTTCGTTGAAAACGCAAGAGTTAATTCCATGCTTGGTTTTATTAAGCGTTGGACTGGGGATATTTATGACCTCGAGGCAATTAAGATCGTGGATCATTGAGCGCAGGGCTCAGTAACAAAACACGCCTCAGATCTTGGATTCAAAAGAACGCAACATCTTTACGAACTACGCCTGATCGCTGTACGTTTATCATGGCTGTAGGTAAAAGCGTGGTAGCAGTAAAAATTGATACACCAAGCGAATTGATTCCAAAAATGTTTGCTGTTTAAACGTACTGTGTTAGCTGCAAAGCAATGTTAACTGGAAGAGATACAGGATCATTTTGAACTTGGCGTATTATATTAGCATATAGTTGAGCTACTAGTTATGCCGAACTAGATGTACTGGAAACTAGCTTATTGGCATCCTCCTTTACTCTTGCGATTATCGAAAAATTCTACGAGTTTAGACAAATAAAACATCGATTATTAGATTTTATGCACTCCCGGCGCTGCACAACTGTTCTGATCCTCCACCTTGCAAACTGAACAAATGGCCTGAGTAGACACATACAAATTTCGCGAACTCCTCTTTTTTGATAACTGAGGTTTATTTGTCAATGAATCTACCTTAACAGTTTGTCTTCCAGGGTACGTATTAACCATGGGTCCCTTGATTCAGAAATGGGGTCCATCGAACATTTATTTTATTTATGGCAAAAAACATGTCAATGAACTGTCTTACTATACAGTTTTCCGTAGATTTTGGTATGCTAAATAAGAACCCGTTTGTCAGATTTGCACTAACTGATAGGGTAATTCTGCTTCTACTTCGGATATGACTGTTCATCATGAAAAAAAAAAAATCCTTGCAAGCCTGTGTAATTCGAACATAATTAGCTAGTTGCTTAGCTCTAAATAATATGAAATCGAATCCTGAATATAATAAGAAAAAAGAAAACAGCATCCAAAAAATTAAATTTCCATTTCAGGTTCATCAAACTCTATTCAGACTATTATAGAAAATGTATAATTTATTCGAAATAGTGAAAAAGATTTGTGGATTTCATCTCTAATCAAAAAAACAATAAATTCACATTAGCCACACGCCATTAAACTCAATTATAATACGCGATCCTCTAATAAATGAAATGTAATTACATTCGAAAAAAAAAAAAAAAAATTGTTTTGATCGCATATCACCCATTATCAACACTTCCACTAAATAAAGTCATAAAATGGTTAAATCAAAAAACAATAAAAAATGGAATCGCGATCGATTTTCTTCATCATAGTTCATGATCCTCTTCTGTGTGCAGAGCAACCCAGCAGAAAAGTTTTGTTTTTCATTGTGTTATTTTCTTTTTTAAATTAAGAGATTTGAAAAAAAAAAAAAAAAAAGTTTTTATTACATTTTGATCTTGATCGAGCGCGGCGCAGCCATCGTACTAAAATAGCAAAAAACAATTATGTTTGGTATTTTAAAAGTTGATTTTCTTTTATTTTTCTCCTTCTTTTAATTAAACTTCACGAATATAGTGTATATTATGGTGTTGTATATACCATAGTTTATAATATGCATGATCATAATCGATCTTTCATTGAATTTGATCGCGCAGTACGCGCACAAACAACTTAATTTAGTTTAAGTATGGTGAATAGTTTTTTAACGATTGGAAACCTTAGTTTTTGTTTTGTTTAAATCATAATTAAAATTATTTTAGAGATAGAAATTTTTTTTTTAAATATAAATGATTAGTCGATCGCGATCATAATTAATTTTGAGGTACAATTGCAACATTGTTGATCGTGATCATCATTTCGCGTAATCCATAATTTGTCACACCTTTGTTTTTTCAATTGGAATTTATATTTTGTACCCGATCGACACAATCACTTTGCATTATTTAATTTCGAGTCTGATCGTAGCATCATTTGGTCTACATGAAGCGCGATCTCATATAAGTTATTATTTTATACGTAATTATACAGTGTATTCCGAGAGAAAGGTGATTTATATCGCGATCGCGATGAATATTTATTTTCAGTGATCACGAATATTAAAAATAATAAAAAAATGTTAGCTTGCGAAATCGACGTGCTTTAGTTTAACTGGTCCCCATGAGAACATTTTACGCAATTTATCTATTCGCTTATGTACGACTGTTCTCTTCAGGTACGTAAACAATGATCATTAATAGAAAAAACCTTTGGACTGGATATCTCTCCGCAGATCTAATTTTTTTTTTTATACATCAATATAAGATCCCGGAAGATTGACGATCAATTTATATAATCAAGATTCTTAAGGGGGTAGATTTCAATTCAAATAAATCTTTTTTTATTATTGTATTATTTATAAAACAGACAAAGGTTCTTTAAAATATGAACAAATTCACCAGGGTAAGATTTTTTTTATATTTTACGATCATCATTTTCATGATGATCGTGTATAAGAGGGGAAATGCGTACGCATAATATAAAAAAATATCTTAACAGAAAGGTGCATCTGTTTTTTTATTTTATTTTTTGGTACGGTGTGTGTATGTGCGAGCACATGAGAGATATTTTTAGATTTTGTAGAGATCCAGGACGAAAATAGACAAAAAAAAAATATTAGAAGGGGTCATGTAAAAGGTCTTGAGATTTTTTTTTTGTACGTATTTTCATTTCATTTGAATGATCATTTATATCAATTAAGTTTTTTTTTGTACAGCGAAGGGATTTCTGCCGTGTACTTATTTGATGACCGTTATGTGAGTCTGATTTTTTTTTTCGATATCTTAGACCCTAAGATTTAGATTTATTTATGTTGAAAAAAAGGTGAATTAATAAAAAATGTGTGTACGGTACTTTCGTTGATTAAAAAAAACGACAGATATTTATGCGAACGATTTGATTTGGGTGACTGTGGGAAAGTTTGAAAATTTGCGAATTTTTTTTTTATGTATGTGTGTATAGTTATGTGCTATTGTTTGGATTTAGATAAGATAAATTTTTTAGGGAGTTGTTGTTGTTTATTCAATTAAAGATATTAATGGACTTGTTAGACTAAAGAATTATAAAAATGATGTTTGCTTTTGCTAGATGAAATACGATATTCTTCAAAATTAATCATAGTATAATATAAAAAATTATGGAAGGTGGGAAATTTTTTTAGGAAACTGTAAAAATATACAGCTATACTATGGAGGAAGTACGGTAAAAATCTGAGAATTATTTTGGATGTATAACTCGAAATTTTTAGCGAACATTTCTGTTACTTACCGTTAGTAGCAGAAATGTTTTCAAAAAGTAAATAACCTGTGCTTAATCTATGTACCGCACTTGGTACTATTCACTAGGCCGCAAAGTTTTACTGCGAATCGGCTTCTTTTTCATATCTTTCACGTTAGCAAACTAAACTTCTCGAGGCTTTTTCAAAGCAATCATTAAAGAGAAATCCTGTCACTTTGATTTTTTGTGTAAATCTATTTTTAAATTTAGCCTATTTAAGAATTTTTAATCAATTTCACAAATCTGATAAGATACGAAATTATGTTAAAAAAATTTACAAATTTTTATGAGTTCGAAAGCTTACAAATTTGATTGTGAACAAAATTGTTAAACGACGTCGATATTATTTGGAAATTATGTGTTTAAGTGCTCACATTAAACTCACCTAAGTTACTAAATTAGACGTATGTATAAAGTTTTGACAACTAATTTAGTACAAAAATGAAGTAAGATGCAATTGAAAAATATAAAAGGGTGAAACCTCACGAGGTGATCAGAACTTCGGTCTGTATTACATGCGTTCATGAGATAAGATCAAGTCAACTCATACTAATTCCCGAATCAATTAATCCCTACCTGAACTCCTTAATCCCTTAACAATCTAACCTCAATATCCAATTCAATCTCCAACTCAACCTCCAATTCAATCCTAGCGTAATCTCACCAATTCAACCCCAAATCAACTTTAAACTTAACACTAAACAAAATCTCCAACTTAACCCCAAACTTGCTCCTCAAATTAACCCTAATTATATTTTCCTCGTTCAATCTCCTACCTCCAACTTCCCCCCAGCTCCAACTTTGTGATGATGCGCACAGTTGCTGTCTCACGGTTTCCTTTAATTGAATGTAATAATTTGGAGAGCAGTAAAGCCCCACATAATTCTAGTTTGGGTAACGATATCTTGGTTTTTATTGGGGCAATATTGCTATTTTCATCTATATAGTTAAGTAATAAACTAGGGCAGCGTAGGCTTTCTCTGAAGCATCACAAAATCCATGAATTCGTCCTATTTTGAGATTTTTGTGCTTGATCCAACATGGTATATGAATTTTTTCTAAGCATAGCAGTGTTGTCTTGTATTGTATCTAATTTTCTTCTATTTCTTTTGATAATTCTTTATCCCATGATACTTCCACGAATAACTGTTGGTGGAAGCTAGCCTAGTTGATCGTATAGTTTAGATACTTCTAATTTGCCTCTTTGTTGTGTTAGTGTTTTTCTTGTTAATGTTGACATTCAAAGTCGTCGCTATTCGAATTCAAATATATTCTGACTGTTTTGACTGTATTATTGGATCTGAATGGATTGTTAACTTTTCATTATATTGCAAGAATTTTGGTATTTTTGACTAAAGGTGGGAATTGCTGCTGGCCCATTTATGTAACTTAAAACCATAGCCCTTCAATATTTGAATTAGTTCGTGTTGTGTTTTTAGAATGTCTTCTAAATTATCACCGCCTGTAATGAGGTCGTCAGCATAAAAATATTTTAATATTATTTTCGGCTATTTGTCTTCAAGTTCTTATGGCTAGGTACGATGCCGAAGACATACCAAATATCACTGTTGTTAGTTGATATTCGTTGTTTGTTCTAATGGTTTGTTATCACAAATTTTCCAATGTCCCAAGTCTATATATTCCTGGATGCATTGTTTATATGCTACCGCCATCCTGTCAGATTTGTTTAGTTTTTTCTCTTGATTTGAGTGAGATTTGATCTCCTGTAGATTCTCGTGTATGCGTTCTTCAAAATTCTTGTTGTATTAAACCCCGTTCCTCTTGCAGCTCTTCTAGTGCCCAGAATTTTTTTAAATTTTTATCGATTTCTGTCAGTGTAATTAAAGATTGAATTTTGGATACTGCGCTGTTTGTTGCTCCGAAAATTATACATCCTAGTTCCGTGCGTTGTGCTATTATTTCGCCGTGACGCTCTTTTGACAGTTCACTTAGCGTTATCATTGGATAATAGCAGAAAAAATAAATAGTAATCAGATGCGCAAACGCAAAGTAATAACCACATTTGATTTTCTTGAATGTGTTATGTATCGCAAATAATAATAATAGATAAAACTCCAACCAATAGAGATCGAGCGTCTCTACAAAATATATTCTGAACTATTAAAATCGTAAAGTAACACAATTACACATGCATTCAAAAGCAAAACGTGAATAGAAAGAATTTTTTTATTGGTGCGTATGCACCGCAGTAGAAGTTATTTATTCTTTTGGCTCGGGAAGATACTTTAAGCTGTAGTACGTAACGATCGAGCATTTTTTTATTTATTCTTGTAATTAAAATATTATTCATTTTACAATGATGATGATGAGACTGATTTTTCATTTATTACGTGGTTTCTTAATTAGGGCTGTAAATTCATTAGAGACCAATTTTATTTTTTGTGACCAATTTTGTTTTGTGAATTTCAATTTTACGATGCAATCTCATTTATTTTGTTTTCAATTTTTTTTTTTGGTCCTTTATGTATCGCGAAGAAAAGAGAAATAGAAAACAAAACCCAATTCAAGATAATTACTACCTAAAACAGTTTTATTTTGATTTTAGCTGGTTAGTGCAGTACTTTTGGATTTAAAACGTGAAAAGAGGCATGTTTTAGTATTCATGTCTGCTCTAGCAACTCGCAATAGCAATTATTCGAATTTAGTTAATTTAAAATCAAACAATATCAAACTTTTGAATTACACAAACTCGACCAACATTTCTAAATATTTAACAAAAAAAATCCGTACAAAATTCTGTAAAACCTCAATTCATCGGTCCTCGATTTAATGGACTTCCGTCGATTTAAGGGACAAAATGTTTCCAATCTTTTATTATTTATAGTTTTTTAGACTATTCGAGAAAATTAGATAATTTTATATCGCTTATGGATATAAATAAAACAGAATGATAATCTGGAATAAGGCCAATTATGAAGCTACTCGCTTATTGCTTAGCCGATAGTGAAATGATGTAATACTAAAAGTACGAATGAAAATGGGATTATAAAATGATTTTTAGAAGTTAGTTAAATAGAAAACAACTCGGTTATTTCTTAACAAATTATGATGGAAATTCTAATTCTAAAATGATGTTAACCCAGATATTGCCATTGTTCTTTATAAAGCCAAATAAAACATAATATGGTAAATAACACAATTGAAACTTGTCGAAATATTTTTTTTCGAAAGTCCCGTTAGGCATATTTAGTATAAAAAGGACTGACTCGTTGAAAAGTTATTTAGTTTTGAGTTGCCTTTGTTTTGTGAAAATATTATAGTGAATACAAATTCAGTGACGTCATTTACATAAAAATAGATAATTGGTGGTACGTATAATTTAATAAATAAATCATTTATTTGCATTTTCTCGGTCTTATTTTATTGAAAATATATTAAGTATTGCAGTGTTCTTTATAAAGGTCAATGGCTACTATATTTAAACGGATTTTATTATAGGTATATGAACAAACCGTTAACGCTCAACGAAATAATAGAAGAGTTGGAAATTGATGATGCCGAAATTCCCGAAGAAATAATTATTTTTCCACCTGAAAACACAAATGACGAAATTACCGACGAAGATTCAGGCGACGAGGATAACGTTACTATAAATAATCTTCCTGGAGGACAGCTAAGAGCCGAAACAGAACTCCGGTACAGTGACAGCATTTATGACAGTGATGACGAAATTCCATTAGCTGTATTATCAAAGCGACAGCCTAAATCGACTCCAAAATCCAAAAACAACTTTACTAAATGGGAGAAGAAAGATCTCACTTCTACCTTACCAATGTGGAAAGATATAAGTGGTTGTATCAATGGTTGTATGTCACCTGTTGATGCGTTTCACATTTTTACTTCCTTTTACTCTAGTAAAATAAAGTATAGTAATCATGAAAATTTTGGACCTTGAGATTTTTAGAGATTTATTTGTTTTGAGGTTCCCTGAATCCGCAAAAGTGGGTTTCGAAATAGTGTCTGTCTGTCTGTCTGTCAGTCTGTCAGTCTGTCAGTCTGTCAGTCTGTCAGTCTGTCAGTCTGTCAGTCTGTCAGTCTGTCAGTCTGTCAGTCTGTCAGTCTGTCAGTCTGTCAGTCTGTCAGTCTGTCAGTCTGTCAGTCTGTCAGTCTGTCAGTCTGTCAGTCTGTCAGTCTGTCAGTCTGTCAGTCTGCCAGTCTGTCAGTCTGTCAGTCTGTCAGTCTGTCAGTCTGTCAGCCTGTCAGTCTGTCAGTCTGTCAGTCTGTCAGTCTGTCAGTCTGTCAGTCTGTCAGTCTGTCAGTCTGTCAGTCTGTCAGTCTGTCAGTCTGTCAGTCTGTCAGTCTGTCAGTCTGTCAGTCTGTCAGTCTGTTAGTCTGTCAGTCTGTTAGTCTGTCAGTCTGGCTGTGTCCTCTCTACAGCCCATATGGTTTAATCAATCTTACTGAAACTTCAGATTTAAGCTTTTTTGATAAATTGAGAGGTCCCAGTGAATTTTACTCCAAATCGGTTAACCGGAAGTGTCCGCTACTTTGGTCCTTAAAATTTGTTTTGCAAATATCTTAAAAAGTATAAGGTTTAAAAAAAACTACTAAAACAAAATGTTTCCAAAAATTAAAAACAAATAAAAATAAAAAATAAATATTTAAAAATTAAAAAAAAAAATTAAGACAAAATAAAATTTCTCAAAATTCTCTGTTCGTAAAAGCAAGTCGTGTGTTGGCCACACGTCAATTTAAACTAGGTAATTAAGGGACCTATTCCATGTGCTAGCGATATCTTTATCATCATTGTTGAGTGCGATTTCCAAAAAAATAATTTCGTAGCGCTTTTATTAAACGAACGATCCGTATGGATTAGGGTTTTCTAACTAGGAAATTGACCAACGTATTCTATGTGCTAGCGAAACCTTAGTCATCATTGTTGGCAATGGCCGATATTGGCCCTTGGAAGTTGAGTGCGATTTCCAAAAAATAATTTTGCAGAACTTTTACTAAACGAACGATTCGTATGGATTAGGGGTTTCTAACTAGGTAATTAAGGGCCTATTCCATGTGCTAGCGAAAACTTTGTCATAATTGTTGGCAATGGCCGATATTGGCCCTTGGGAGTTGAGTGCGATTTCCAAAAAATAATTTTGCAGAACTTTTAGTAAACGAACGATTCGTATGGATTAGGGTTTTCTAACTAGTTAATTAAGGGACCTATTCCATGTGCTAGCGAAACCTTTGTCATCAATGTTGAGTGCGATTTCCAAAAAATAAAATTCGTAGAACTTTTACTAAACGAACGATTCGTATGGATTAGGGTTTTCTAACTAGGTAATTAAGGGACCTATTCCATGTGCTAGCGAAACCTTTGCCACCATTGTTGGCAATGGCCGATATTGGCCCTTGGGATTTGAGTGCGATTTCCAAAAAATAATTTTGCAGAACTTTTACTAAACGAACGATTCGTATAGATTAGGGTTTTCGAACTAGGTAATTAAGGGACCTATTCCATGTGCTAGCGAAACCTTTGTCATAATTGTTGGCAATGGCCGATATTGGCCCTTGGGAGTTGAGTGCGATTTCCAAAAAATAATTTTGCAGAACTTTTACTAAACGAACGATTCGTATGGATTAGGGTTTTTTAACTAGAAATTAAGGGGCCTATTCCATGTGCTAGCGAAACCTTTGTCATAATTTTTGGCAATGGCCGATATTGGCCCTTGGGAGTTGAGTGCGATTTCCAAAAAATAATTTTGCAGAACTTTTAGTAAACGAACGATTCGTATGGATTATGGTTTTCTAACTAGTTAATTAAGGGATCTATTCCATGTGCTAGCGAAACCTTTGTCATAATTGTTGGCAATGGCCGATATTGGCCCTTGGGAGTTGAGTGCGATTTCCAAAAAATAATTTTGCAGAACTTTTAGTAAACGAACGATTCGTATGGATTAGGGTTTTCTAACTAGGTAATTAAGGGACCTATTCCATGTGCTAGCGAAACCTTTGTCATCATTGTTGGCAATGGCCGATATTAGCCCTTGGGATTTGAGTGCGATTTCCAAAAAATAATTTTGCAGAACTTTTACTAAACGAACGATCTGTATGGATTAGGGTTTTTTAACTAGGTAATTAAAGGACCTATTCCATGTGCTAGCGAAACCTTTGTCATAATTTTTGGCAATGGCCGATATTGGCCCTTGGGAGTTGAGTGCGATTTCCAAAAAATAATTTTGCAGAACTTTTAGTAAACGAACGATTCGTATGGATTAGGGTTTTCTAACTAGTTAATTAAGGGATCTATTCCATGTGCTAGCGAAACCTTTGTCATAATTGTTGGCAATGGCCGATATTGGCCCTTGGGAGTTGAGTGCGATTTCCAAAATATAATTTTGCAGAACTTTTAGTAAACGAACGATTCGTATGGATTAGGGTTTTCTAACTAGGTAATTAAGGGACCTATTCCATGTGCCAGCGAAACCTTTGTCATCATTGTTGGCAATGGCCGATATTAGCCCTTGGGATTTGAGTGCGATTTCCAAAAAATAATTTTGCAGAACTTTTACTAAACGAACGATCTGTATGGATTAGGGTTTTTTAACTAGGTAATTAAAGGACCTATTCCATGTGCTAGCGAAACCTTTTTCTTCGTTGTTGAGTGCGATTTCCAAAAAATTATTTCGTAGAACTTTTATTAAACGAACGATCCGTATGGATTAGGGTTTTCAAACTAGGAAATTGACCAACCTATTCTATGTGCTAGCGAAACCTTTGTCATCATTGTTGGCAATGGCCGATATTGGCCTTTGGGAGTTGAGTGCGATTTCCAAAAAATAATTTTGCAGAACTTTTACTAAACGAACGATTCGTATAAATTAGGGTTTTCTAACTAGGTAATTAAGGGACCTATTCTATGTGCTAGCGAAACCTTTGTCATAATTGTTGGCAATGGCCGATATTGGCCCTTGGGAGTTGAGTGCGATTTCCAAAAAATAATTTTGCAGAACTTTTAGTAAACGAACGATTCGTATGGATTAGGGTTTTTTATTTGATTTTACTACAGTAAAATAAAGTATAGTATTCCTGAAAATTTTGGACCTTGAGATTTTTAGAGATTTATTTGTTTTGAGGTCCCCTGAGTCCAAAAAAGTGGGTTTCAGAATGGTGTCTGTCTGTCAGTCTGTGTCCTCTCTACATCCCATATGGTTTAATCAATCGAACAGAAACTTCAGATTTAAGCTTTTTTGATAAATTGGGAGGTCCCAGTGCATTTTACTTCAAATCGGCTAACCGGAAGTGGCCACTCCCTTGGTCCAGAAAATTTATTTTGCAAATATTTTTAAAAGTATAAGGATTACAAAGAACTTCTTAAAACAAAATGTTTCCAAAAATTAAAAACAAATAAAAATAAGAAATAAATAATTAAAAAAAAAAATTTAAAAATTTAAAATTTAATAAAAAAAAATTAAGAAAAAAATAAAATTTCTCAAAATTCTCTGCTCGTAAAAGAAAGTCGTGTGTTGGCCACACCTCAATTTTTTTTTTAACAGAGGAAGTGATTGATATGATTACTCTAATATTATATATTAGAGACATAATAGAAAAGCAGATATCCAGCCCGACGAAATTCGCTGTTTTATTGAAATTTTATTGCTAATGGTTACGTTCCTTCACCTAGACGTGAGTTGTATTGGGAAAACTCAAAGGATACGGGTAGAGAATTAGTGTCCAATGCAATGTCGCGAAATAGATTTCGGTTTATTATGCAAAATATTCATTGCAACGATAGTAAAAAAATTAATCCGAATGATAAATTTTCGAAAATACGGCCACTTCTGGATATAATGAACAAACTTTTTATCAAGATGGCACCAAACGAAGAAAACCATAACGTGGATGAGTCAATGGTTCCATATTACGGTCATCATGGAACGAAACGGTTTATTCGTGGTAAGCCTATTCGTTGGGGCTACAAATTATGGACGGCAACAACAAGATTAGGATACATAGAGTGGTTTGAACCATATCAAGGATCTACTACTACTATACTATCCCAAAAATATAAAAATGTGGGTTTAGGTGCAAGGGTTGTTTTGCAGTGTGCTGACGTACTGCAAAAAAATTATCCAAATTTATCTTTTTTAGGAATCGGATTGCGGCCCATCCATCAGTTGTAACAATAAGGGTTTCTGTGCATTAATCGTATGTCGAACTCCAGATTTTTAACTAAACAGTTTTTAAACGACTTAACGTTTCTTAACCGATTGAAGTGAAATTTAGTATGCAAGTTTATATTGGCCTACAAATAGCGTGTACCGAATTTCAATATTATAACGTATCCATCCATCCGCATACTAAATTTAATTTCAATCGGTTAAGAGACACGGGCAGTTGTAGAAGAATCGTTTATTTTCTCATATTAAACACTACGGGAATATATGGCCAGCCGTATAATCGGAACGGGATACGTTATAATATTGAAATTCGGTACACGCTATTTGTGACCGAATTAATTTATGCGATTGCTTTCAAAGAACCGTACCAAAAATCAACTGGTTACCACAGTTATGATTGCATTTCGCTGCCCCTGCCATGATATTATTGTAACAAAGTTGAGCCTTGATAAAGAATGATGCGTGATCCAATTAAATTACTTATCGTTTTCGAGAACGTAGCTGTTAGAATACCAATTGCAAAATAATGGCCATATATTTACATTCATTAGAAATCGATTACTTCTGGCAAGCTCGCTTGGACTTGAAGTAGTTGCCGTAATTAATATCAACTGTGAATGCTATAGTATAGATAGATAGAAAAATAAATAGAAAATAAATTTTTTTGACAATCTAACATAATTGCGGTGGTGAAAGTTAAAAGTAAAACATACACAGTCAAATTTTATAAATCAAATAGTATGATACCTACGTGTGAGATGGCGCAGAATAAATTATAATTATTTGAACCATGTATGTAAATAGAGAAATTAGATTAGATACAATTTTAATACATAAAAAACAGAATAAATTATTCCGTTTTTTGTTAAATAAAATGCGTTTGGTCAGCATATTTTAAACCTTTTATTTAAAACACATTGTACAATCTACATTCAAATTAATTTCAATAGATAGAGCTGTGAAATGGTTGTAATATAGACATAAAAATTTTTAATTCTGCTCTTTTCATTTAAATGTCACATTTCGCACAGATGTCGCTAATTATTTAAAATTTTTTACTTTGTAACGTAAAAAATTTCAGGTAAAAAATACAATTATTTACACGTAAATAATAGTGTAAATTACGCAATGTAATTTACGTGCACAATACTGAGAGTAGGTATACGTGGAAAAAATCGTATTTTCCGTTAATAGCCCACTGCGTTGATATGACTTAACAAAATGCTTGGCAACTTTACCGATTAAATGGTGACAAATTAGATCAACTCAATTTTAGGCGGCAACTTATTCTTGGTATCTTAGAGTCATTTCAGAAAACCACAACCAGAGGACGTAGACCAGCTGAAAGCCTTCTCAGTTATTCCAGATACGATGGTAAAGATCATTTAATATTGTACAAGAAAACCCAAACACGATGTAGACATAAAAAATGCAAATTTATCTGTGCAAAATGTTCAATAGCATAACACCCAAAAAACTGCTTTTATGATTACCATATTCGTACAAAGTAATGAATTTTTTGTATTGATTTTAGTATTTTTTGTTATAAATAAAAAAATGAATTAATTTATTTTGATTTCAAAAATAAACATTTTACATAGTATAAATTGCCATTGTCCTTTCAAAAGGGCAACCCCTCCTCCCTTACCTAGGAAGCTTACAAAATATTTTCAAATTACATTCGATTTCTTTTATGATTTTAATGCCCTTACAAGCATAAAACGAAATGTGGAGAAAAAATAATAATTCGGCAATATCTGGTTCTGTCTTCCATCGTAAACGCGAATTTTATCAATAAAATAATGTTAAATCTATTTGGTTGATACATATATGTAATAACAATTTAATTGTTTTATGTTGTATACCTACTCATAATTTTATGTTTATCTTGAATATTACAAAAAACCGAGGTGTTGGCAAAATTTTGTCCACCATCTGTAAACTCGAAAGAATGATTTTTTAAATATTTCGACCATAAAAAAAATATATTATAATATTGTGTTGCTTATTTCACGTATTTTATTATTTAGTTAAAATATTTTTTGTTTTTGTAAATAATTTATTTCCTTATTGTGAAATATATAATTGTTTTATAAAAATTATATCGATTTCGATACAAATTGTATCATCGTCAGTAACTTAAATACTAAAATAAATATCCATTTTCTTCTGCTTTTATAGCCTGAAAAACATTTTCACAATTTGGCTACGTTGATATTCTAATAAATACAAAACTGTGTGGCATACTGTAAATTTTGTAATATAAGGTCGTAAATTTTATTTGCCAAAGTGTTAATTTTTACTGTTTAATAAATTTGGGTTGTTCCTGTTTTCATAAATTTCGAATTCCTCCTTTCGGTCTAAATTATCACTTTTCTTCATTTTATTTAAGACTACCAAATTTTGATTAAAATTGCCATAATTATGTAAAGTGCCATTTATATGCATAGCAAAATTTGAGTTACAATTAATTTTCCCAATTTCCCGAACATGTTCTCTAAAACGAATTTCGAATGATATACCGGTTTGTCCTATATTTAATGAAGGACAATCCGAACAAATTAATTTGTAAACACCAGTTTCTAAAATGTTTGAATTTGGAGGTTTTAAAAATTGTCCTAATTTGTGATTTGTTTTGTACGATATTTGATATCCATAATTCCGAAAAATTTGATTAATATGTTTGCTAGGATTTTGGTTGTATTCCACACTTATAAATTTTTGGTTGCTGGTATCATCATCATTAAAAATGCGTGTGGTTTCATGTCTGTTCCGCATTTTCTTTATAAATGCTTCATTCATTGATCCAATGTTCGTTATTTTGTATCCGTTTTTTTGGGCAATATATTTAATTCTATTGAACTCTTCTTCATAATTTTCATTAGACATAGATATGGTATTTAATCTACAAATTAAATAATGATATGCTGTCATTTTGTGTTGCCAAGGGTGGTTAGATCGAATATCAATGGTTTGGTCCGTTTGGGTTAGTTTACGATAAATTTTGAAAGCATGTTTTTGATTTTGATTTTTTATGTTTAAATCTAAAAAATTAATATTTGCATTTTGTTCCATTTATAAAGTAAACTGAATCTTTGGATGAATACTGTTGATATGATTTTTAAGAAGATGTATTATTATTGTTTAACGGAACTGATATGCAAATACACCTTCACAATCTCAACTATAAAGTAGTGCCGTTTAGTACTTTAAAAATGTCACGTTTCAATCGAAATATATTTGAAGTCTCTTACAGCTTACTGTATTCTCCAGAAAACTACAAAGAAGTATCAATAAGGCCACCGACAAAAGCTACTAGGAATTTCGATCGACCACAAAAAACAGCGGGTATGGTAGCTTTATCAAATCCGACCATTAGCGTTAACAAAAAATATATACCTAACAATAAGAAAATTCTTATAGAAAAAATGTATAAATATATGGGGCAACAAGACCTGGATTATTATCAAACAATCTTAGCACCAAAAACTTAGTTTTAGACAAAATGAACCTAGTTCACATAAACGAAATTTAAATACTAGTGAAATCTACTGTGTTATTATAATTTAAGTTAATTTTTAAATGAAAAACTATTTTTATTTTTATATTATGTAAATAGACATGTTTTGATATTGAAATATCAAGTGAAGCAATTTGTACCTGATACAATCCAATGAATTAATAAAATTTATTTTTATACAGATGTTTTTATGTATTTTACCCCAAAAAAACCTTGTTAAACAATTTAATCACTACTTTTCCTCTCAGTCGTAAAACATAGTTGTAAGTGGTCACATACAACTCTTTTAATTTAATTTTGGTTGAAAAAATTTACAAAAGGTTCTAACTGCAATTACATTTTTGGTTTTTTGCAGCTTAGTGTTGCATTTTTTGAAAATAGGTTTATAAAAATGCAATATTTAATGTTAGATACAGAATTAATTCATAAATAAACTACAAAAAATTATCCAATTCGAGGAAATTCAGCTTAGTGAAACTTTATTCGTCATTTTCTCGAAACTCTAAGTACTGAACTTAGAACCCTTTTATTCTAAGGTTTCGTATTGTAGACTACTAATATATCGTTTTATTGTTGAAGATTAAAATAACTTTATCATTTTGTAGTGTTTTATGATAATTTGGTCGAAAATGAACGTTTGTATTACATGAAAGAATGAATGCCTTGGAAACAGTGCAAGGCGAATGTTGGCAAGTTCCAATATAATGAAACCGATAAATATATATCTGCGTTGCTATGAATGATAAAAGTGGCAAACAAAATTATATTTTATTGAACGACAGCCAATATATGCACGTCATTAAACCTATATCGGTATAGTAGATAAATTATAAATTTTACGTTTCATAAATTTGATATTGCGGTTTATTATGATGCACAAACCATCATCAAAGCCTCTAGGTACATACAATATATTTACAATATATACGACCGAGTACATAAAATATTATAATCAATGGACAAAAAAAAAAAAAAAATAAACCGATCGATTGTTTTTGTAAATGACAATCCTATCATATAAGTAACAAAATGCATACACCAGAATAATTTTCCAACATCTACTGTGCGGTCAATCCATTATTCATTGCGCGCCAAACCGCGAACATAAATTAGAAATGCAGCACAATTGCAATGAAAAAAAAAAACAGAAAATCTATTTTCTCTTGCCGCACGCGGCTCCTCATGTACCCAAAACGACAAATCGCGTATATGCATTGTTTATAATATATAGGTTCATAAAATATTGGTATGGTGAAGTATCACGACGACGATGACGACGGAAGATGATGATACTTTGGAGATGGATGCAATAAACTTTTTTTTTTTTTTTAATTTATAATTAATTTTGTGGTAGGCGAATAAAATGTTAATTTAATTTCAATTTCAATTTTTTATGATTATAGATTTCTGTACGAGTACTCACGGTATATATAAATACAATATACATTACATTTTAGACAATAAATAATTTTATTCGTTTTCGTTACTTTAAAATAATAAAAAAAATTGAGATATAAAGATCGATATTATATCGCGCGCGATATACATAAGTTGGTTGATTTTTTTTTTGCTTTGTATTTATATAACATGAGATTGTAAAAAGAAGGTTTAATTTACTCTGATAGATGGTCATAAAATAACGAAAATTTGTTTCACTAAGAAGTGGAAATAATTATGGAAATTGTTTAATTTTAACTTCTTTCACTTTATGGTTTCTATATGAACTATAAAAAAAAAATAAAAATAATAAGATGACGAGGATGAAGACGCGATGGTAAATATGCGCGATTCAATTTTGTATATATGTATGTACAATAACATACAGATATATAACTTGGTATATGTAAAAATATGTAACGCGACGACCTCAGCAATTATCTACCTTTTAGATATACAAGAAGGTAGGTTATACATAAAAGTTCGTATCACGTATTACAATCTAATTCTAATTTATCTAATGCACAAATAAACGAAATCGTTACTTATAACTTAAGTCAAATATATGTAAAATAATAAATCACTCAAAAAACAACAACAAATATAATGTACAGTACTATAATTGCTTAACAATCCACGATGCTCGCGGATTTGTTTTGCGCAAAAAAAAAATCTTCTTGCATTTCCAAGGGGGAGGAAGCAACGACGAGAAATAAAAAGCAAATAAAACTCTTAGAGACACGGATTACGAAATCAAAATAAAAGAAGATCATATATGAGATTTTGTGATCATCGTACAGTATTCTGTAAATATTATAAATTTATTGTATAGGTTAGGTTATGTGGAAATTCATGCGCTTCAAGCACTTAAATTGCTCTTTATTCATTGTTTTGTTTAATGTTTGTTTTTGTTATATTTAATTTGAGGTGTGCAGAATTTTAATTGTTTGTTTGGCATTTTGATGAGGCGCGATCATCCAGTGGCATGTCATAATGTGGTAGTAGCAAAATCGATCGATATATCCACATAGAAATTTGATTAATTTGATATCTATTAGACTGCAGACATAATCCTAAAATTGAGGACAACTCAAACTAGCTGTCAAATCAATCTTCAAAACAATGCGGTTTGAAAAACTACATGCGAACATGATCCAACTAAAATCAACTAACTCTAACGAAATCTCAACCCTCTAACCCTCTACACTTCTCAATCCCAAAATCAACTTGATTCTGCAAAGACTAAATGCTTTTATTTACTCATTAAACCCCAACTCAACCCTCAACAGCCAACTCAACCCTCAACTAATTAACTCTAAAATGCATAGTGCGTTCAACGCAATGCCTCTATCAACACGATCCGCAAACTGCATGCCTATATGAATTCAATCCAAATTCCTCAACAGAACCCTAAATAAATCACCAACTGAGCCACTCACTCAACTTCAACTGAATTCACACTCGACAACTCAACAGCACTTCCACCGTCAACTAAGCTCAACTCAACTACCAAATCAACAAGTTCTGAAGAACTACATTAGAACATGAACTAAGATTAAAACAACTCCAGCTAGTTCTTAATTCAACACTCAAATAAATTCTCAGCTAAACTGCTCACTCAACCCTAAGCCAACTTCGACCTAACCCTAGCTCGACACTCAACTCAGCTCCGATCTCAACCCCAAATTCAACGCCCAACTCAACTCCCAAATTAATGTAATCCGAAAAACTAAATTCACACCACGCTTACATCCTGAACTGATCTAATCGTTCAACCCAACCCTAACTTAACACCAACTTAACCCGCAAACTGACCCCCTCAAATTAAAAGTCAACTCAACGCCCATCTCAAACCTCAAAACACCATTTTATAAAAAATTGGCCAACGTAGATCCAAAACGACGCTTTATTAAATAATTTGGCGAAGCCGTTTTTGAGATAGCGTTAGTACAGGGGTGACATGTTCTACCATCACTATTTTCGATGTTCGATCGAACATTGTATCTCTTTTTTCCGTTTTCTTAATCACGCTTTATCTATTGCGATCTCCGTCCATTAGTATAATTTTCTATACTATTTAATTCCATCGTAATCGATAAAGTATCGCAAAACAAATTTTGGTGATGAAGTGGAGAATAAATAGCACGATGAATTGGACAAGTCGAAATGAATTAAAAAAAACATAATAAAATAAGCGAAACAGCGTACAATTTTGTTCTTGAAAAAAGAGAAACAAAGCCAACCGAACATCGAAAATAGTGATGGTAGAACATGTCACCGCTGATATCCATATATCAAGACTGGTGGACGGATAATTTTTTTAAATTTTTCAGACTCAGCAGGGGCCTTCAAAACGTTAGGAAAATTTGTTTTGTCATTTTTGCCAGGATTTCAATAAATTTGGCCCTTGTGGACCGAAGCTAATATTAACTAGCAAGCAGGTTTGAAGATTAGGCCCTTCATTAAAATGATAATTTATCGCTACTAATAACAACCATAGTATAATGCCCAATTTGAAAGCAATATTAATCTACTTCTGGCCATCCTGCATTGATTTTGTTTCGGCAAAAACAGCTTACTGCGGAGCAGCCAATGGAGAGCTAACCAATGGTTAGAGTGTAGCCCGGAAGTTTAACTCTAAATATAAAAGATATGTTGTTGAGAGCTACACCAATATGTATACAGGGCATACAAATTTAAGGTTAAGAAGTAATTTATCAATAACACACACTTCTGTGAAGAATACTTTATCTTTATTGGTGCCAATATAAAGTAGAAGGTTGGAAATTAATCATATGGCCTCCTTTAGCCCATCCGCAAGAGTTCATCCGTTTACTGAAATGTACAAAATGTTCCCCATATTTATTTATATTAAGTTTTACTTCGGTTAAAAAATATCAAAGTATTGAAATTCTGTAAGAAATGACCAACAATTTGGTTTCTTTCAAAACATGAGTTCTCGAAGTTTTGATAGTCCCTGAGTCAGGAAAAGCACAAAAAATAAATATTCATATGTTTGTCGGGATGTCATTCTGTACCAATGATATCTTTAGAAGGGATTGAACAATTTGGAAAATTTTCGCCAATCTATTTCTAAGGCTAAAATGGATAATTAAAAAAATTTTGGAAGACAAGACGGTCGGGTACCATACAAATACAACATAAACCACTTCAACTAAAAATTATAAAGTATAAAGTATAAAGTATAAAGTATAAAGTATAAAGTATAAAGTATAAAGTATAAAGTATAAAGTATAAAGTATAAAGTATAAAGTATAAAGTATAAAGTATAAAGTATAAAGTATAAAGTATAAAGTATAAAGTATAAAGTATAAAGTATAAAGTATAAAGTATAAAGTATAAAGTATAAAGTATAAAGTATAAAGTATAAAGTATAAAGTATAAAGTATAAAGTATAAAGTATAAAGTATAAAGTATAAAGTATAAAGTATAAAGTATAAAGTATAAAGTATAAAGTATAAAGTATAAAGTATAAAGTATAAAGTATAAAGTATAAAGTATAAAGTATAAAGTATAAAGTATAAAGTATAAAGTATAAAGTATAAAGTATAAAGTATAAAGTATAAAGTATAAAGTATAAAGTATAAAGTATAAAGTATAAAGTATAAAGTATAAAGTATAAAGTATAAAGTATAAAGTATAAAGTATAAAGTATAAAGTATAAAGTATAAAGTATAAAGTATAAAGTATAAAGTATAAAGTATAAAGTATAAAGTATAAAGTATAAAGTATAAAGTATAAAGTATAAAGTATAAAGTATAAAGTATAAAGTATAAAGTATAAAGTATAAAGTATAAAGTATAAAGTATAAAGTATAAAGTATAAAGTATAAAGTATAAAGTATAAAGTATAAAGTATAAAGTATAAAGTATAAAGTATAAAGTATAAAGTATAAAGTATAAAGTATAAAGTATAAAGTATAAAGTATAAAGTATAAAGTATAAAGTATAAAGTATAAAGTATAAAGTATAAAGTATAAAGTATAAAGTATAAAGTATAAAGTATAAAGTATAAAGTATAAAGTATAAAGTATAAAGTATAAAGTATAAAGTATAAAGTATATAAGTATAAAGTATAAAGTATAAAGTATAAAGTATAAAGTATAAAGTATAAAGTATAAAGTATAAAGTATAAAGTATAAAGTATAAAGTATAAAGTATAAAGTATAAAGTATAAAGTATAAAGTATAAAGTATAAAGTATAAAGTATAAAGTATAAAGTATAAAGTATAAAGTATAAAGTATAAAGTATAAAGTATAAAGTATAAAGTATAAAGTATAAAGTATAAAGTATAAAGTATAAAGTATAAAGTATAAAGTATAAAGTATAAAGTATAAAGTATAAAGTATAAAGTATAAAGTATAAAGTATAAAGTATAAAGTATAAAGTATAAAGTATAAAGTATAAAGTATAAAGTATAAAGTATAAAGTATAAAGTATAAAGTATAAAGTATAAAGTATAAAGTATAAAGTATAAAGTATAAAGTATAAAGTATAAAGTATAAAGTATAAAGTATAAAGTATAAAGTATAAAGTATAAAGTATAAAGTATAAAGTATAAAGTATAAAGTATAAAGTATAAAGTATAAAGTATAAAGTATAAAGTATAAAGTATAAAGTATAAAGTATAAAGTATAAAGTATAAAGTATAAAGTATAAAGTATAAAGTATAAAGTATAAAGTATAAAGTATAAAGTATAAAGTATAAAGTATAAAGTATAAAGTATAAAGTATAAAGTATAAAGTATAAAGTATAAAGTATAAAGTATAAAGTATAAAGTATAAAGTATAAAGTATAAAGTATAAAGTATAAAGTATAAAGTATAAAGTATAAAGTATAAAGTATAAAGTATAAAGTATAAAGTATAAAGTATAAAGTATAAAGTATAAAGTATAAAGTATAAAGTATAAAGTATAAAGTATAAAGTATAAAGTATAAAGTATAAAGTATAAAGTATAAAGTATAAAGTATAAAGTATAAAGTATAAAGTATAAAGTATAAAGTATAAAGTATAAAGTATAAAGTATAAAGTATAAAGTATAAAGTATAAAGTATAAAGTATAAAGTATAAAGTATAAAGTATAAAGTATAAAGTATAAAGTATAAAGTATAAAGTATAAAGTATAAAGTATAATGTATAAAGTATAAAGTATAAAGTATAAAGTATAAAGTATAAAGTATAAAGTATAAAGTATAAAGTATAAAGTATAAAGTATAAAGTATAAAGTATAAAGTATAAAGTATAAAGTATAAAGTATAAAGTATAAAGTATAAAGTATAAAGTATAAAGTATAAAGTATAAAGTATAAAGTATAAAGTATAAACTATAAAGTAAAAGGTAAGTAATATTAGAAACAGTGTTAAGTCATTCAAGTTTAGCTATACTCCGTTAAAACAAAATGAAACTGCATTCATCAAAAGATTCGATTATGTTGACAACATAACGCGTTAATTAGATGAGTTAACTTGGAGAACACTAAAGTTAAATTACAAATAACATTTTTAGAATGGTGCATCGACAACATTGGTCAATCTAAACAGCGCTTTGTTAGTTTCGGTATTACCGGAACTTATCATTGCAAATGACATCTTAGTAAGAGCAGCCTATGTCATTAACAAATGACTTAATATTGCAATTATAAAAGATGATTTACAATCTGTAACCAAAATGCGTCAATTAAAAATTGCAAGTAAAAGTAAATCAATTTTGCTATAAAAAAAAAATTAAAAAAATCGTTCTCTTTGTCTCCTATATGAAGCAACGGATTATTTTTCTCCTTTCGTTATTTTTGACTGTGGGTCAATTTTGCTCATGGAATACAGGCTCTAAAGAAAACAAATTTGGCAACTGCATTGGTTAGAGTTTGATCGACAAGTTTTGAAGCTGATTATAATTTTAAGATGTTCATGTAAAACGGAAACACAAAAAGTTTGCATTTTTTGAATTTGTATTAAGAAACAAACCGCCATTCCATAAAAGAAGAAAAAAAGGAAATACACTAACTGGAGATTGCCTCTTTTTGTGAAACCGGGCAATATTTTACTTACTTATTAAACGTTTTTGATGAATTCTAAGGGTATTAAATTAACACGACATGAAAAATCTGTTGAAAACGTTCGTTTTGTGTACCGTTAATCTTGTTGAAATCCGTCAAAGTGAATGGAATTACAGAAACGAATTTAATGATGTTGCAATTGATTAGCTTTAATATGCTTTTTTATCAACTTATAAAGATATTATCGAGTCACTTACAAATCATTTTTCTCCACGCCCTTCGAAAATCGCAGCTTTCCAAAAATTCTGCCAACGTAATCAACAACCGGGAGAAAGAATAGCCGAATACATTGCTGAATTACGGAAGCTATAGAAATCGATTGCAAATTTGGAAACACAGATATACTGGAAAGAATGTTGCACGATCGCTTGGTCTGCGGATTGCAGAATTTATCAATACAACAAACTTTTCTCACGGGTGAGCAAATTACACTACAATTCGTACAGGAAAAAGCGTTAGCAGTCGAAACAGCTGAAAGAAATCAACAATTGATCAAAGAGAATCAACCTTTACGATCACAGCAACCTCAAGGTCGTCATTCAATATGTAACAACGCGCAACGTAACGGTCAGTCATCGTCATCAAGGTCAATGAATTACCAATGCTACGGTGGTGATCATTTGAGACAGCAATGCCGTTATCGGTTTTCAAGATGTAATTCATGTGGAAAATACGGCCACATCGCATCTACATGTCGGTCTTCTGGAAAAGGACGCAATTATTCGCAACTTAATGTAATTTCACAAAACAACAATCTCAAAAAATAAACAACAGTTATCATTAACAACATAAATTGTGTTTTCAAAGTTGATTCAGGTTCTAACCATACGCATAAACCGATATTATGCCCTTCAAATTTAAAATTAGTGGATATTCAAAATTAAATCGTCACTGCCGTTACAAATCACGGCGAGGAAAGCCAATGTTCTTGGTTTCGATTGGTTTCCGGCTTTGGGACTAACAATTCAAGGGGTTCACCTAATCCAACCATCAGCCGTCACTGAGATCGTCAACCAATATAAGAATTTATTTTCAACTGAGCTTGGTACATATCGGGGAAAACCAGTTTCTCTGAAACTTGATCCGAACTTGGAAATGGATTGGAAAAGTTAACAAATCAAGGAATTGTGGCGGCTCACTCATTTTGCTCATTTTCATTCGTCTTTCAATTCACTCTCCACATATTAATAACCAAACAAATACACCTAATTCATTCAGCAATTGTACCAACTGCATGACAACACAAAAACACAAAACAAAATATATAAATTATCATTTGTAATTAGTCTGCTCTCGATCTTCAACAAGGCGACAAATATTTTTCGAAGCTTGATTTAGCTCAAGCATACCAGCAGTTGTTAGTGGATGATAATTCGGCATTGATTCAAACAATCATCACTCATAAGGTGGCAGTCAAAGTAAAACGTTTACAGTTTGGAATATCGTCCGCACCTGGCATATTCCAAAAATGCATTGAACAGCTGCTCGATTCCTCGAAGGTATTCTTCCTTATTTTGACGATATCATCGTAATTGGACAGACCGAGAAGGAAGACATGAACCGCCTACACCAAGTTTTTAAGAGTCCAAGATCACTACCTCTACTCCTCAGCTGTGACGCATCTCCATATGGAATTGGGGTCATACTCGCACATCAAACGGAAAGTGGTGCGAAGCGATCAATTGCATACTACTTACGGACCCTCACCAGCACAGAGCGAAATTACGCCACGATCGACAAGGAGGCTTTGGCGATTATTGCCGGTATAAAGAAATTTCATAATTTCGTCTATGGCCGCAAAGTAATAATTATTACTGATCATCAACCATTACTGGGTATTTTTAATCCGAAAAAACCAACACCATTAATCCTGTCACCAAGGATGTTACGTCCACCAGTCCAGCTCATGCATATTTCAAGGGGCCGGCGTTAGGCCACTGTATTGTGCATGCATGGAGGAATTTAAGTCTTTTATGGATTATAGCATTAAACGTGAATAGTAGATGTTCGGATGTTTCCCTTTCTAGGCTGCAGAATCTACAACGGTCTGTAGGAGACTTTCCTATATTCTCCAGATATCCATTAAAAGGGCCATGTCCTGTTAAGTACCAGATGAGGGATTTTAGAGACTGTCTATCCATCTTGATTGCCCGATCTATACGTCTAATATCATAGCTTAATAGTTTTTTGGTCTGTCTCATCCCAATGGAGGACTCCCAGAACATTTTCGTATGTTTTTGTTCCCAATTCCTTATGCCATTTGCCAGATGGATCTTGAAGTAACCAATACTAGGCTCGGGGCTAAAGAAAGCGCTCCCCGCGGCCTCTTTTGCACAGCGGTCTGCCGCCTTGTTTCCCTGTATATCGGAATGGCCGGGGGACCACAAAAGGGTTACTTTCTACTCCCTGCTGAGTTGTAGAAGGTTGCGATAGCAGCTCCAGATTATTTTAGAATAGAAGGCAGAAAATCCTAAGGCAAGCAATGCCCGGATAGCCAGGCGTATCCGATATTACGCAAATCTCGGTTTTTCTATATTTTTTGTGAGACATCGAAGCACACATACCTCGATCGCAAATATCTCTGCTTGAAAAGCTGGGGAGGTTTTACCCAATGGAATAGAGAGTTCGAGACCCGGCCCGATTATACACGCACCCGCACCCACCCCTGATTTTGAACCGTCAGTGTACCATATGGAGGCATGACGGGGTAAGGAGGAGATGATTCTCCCGCTTGTTCCCTGTCGGGTATCTCAATCGTGAAATTCGTCCGACAGTCAATAGTTTTAACCATCACGTCTGATAGTTGGATTATTTCCTCGTCCAGATTCAATTTCTCCAAAATGCTATTATGTCCTGGTCTAATAGTTTTAATTTGAGATGTTATTTTTAGATTGACTGCTTTTGAACCAGCTACTCTTTTAGAGTGCAAGTGTAGTGGTGAGAGCCCCAATAACTTCTCAAGAGCAGCTGCAGGGCAGGTTTTCATTGCTCCAGTTACACTCAAACAAACTAGCCTTTGGATCCTATCGAATATTGAGCAGGCACCACTTTGCTCTGTCTTAGGCCACCACACAAACGCCGCATAAGAGATTATTGGTCTTACGTTGGGTTGAGCATAACCAATGTGCCATTTGGTGATTCAGACCCCACGTTTTGCCAATCATTCTTTAACAAGTGAAATGCGCCCTATTTACCTTGTTTGTGATATATTTTAAAAACGGGTTCCATGTCAGTTTCTGATCAACTACCACTCCCAGGTACTGAACCTCCATCGCCATTTGGAGAATTTTCCCATTTAGAGATAGAGGTGGGAGAATTGTTTTCCTCCGATATGTAAAGAAAGTACAAATAATTTTGTTGGGGTTTACTCTAAGGTCCGCCTCAATACACCAGTTGCTTACCAACTAGAGGGCATATATTGCATTCGTTCCGCTATTGTACTCTTGAATTTCCCCCTGACCATTAAGACTAGATCGTCCGCGTAGGTGATATTCGAGAAGTGAGAGTTTTTTAATCTTATAAGTAGTCCATCCATCACGAGTAGCCACAAAAGGGGTGAGAGAACTCCCCCTGGGGACAACCGCTAGCACCCGCAATCGTGATGGTTTTATCACCAAAGGAGGCCATTATCCTCCTGTTTCTAAGCATATTGATTATCCACCCTATGGTGGAGAAGTCTATTCTCCTTGCATGTGCTTGTTCTTGAATCATTTCGAACTTGGTATTGTCAAAAGCCCCTTGAATATCGATGAAGGAGCATAACAAAACCTCTTTATTCCGAAGTGTATCTTCGATATTTGTTGTCAGCTCGTTGAGCGCTGTTTCTGTCGATCTTTCGGGATAAAAATCTCCCGCACCTCCCTCCAGCTTCTTGGAACATATTGTAAGCTGTAGCTGGCTCTAAAGAGTTCAATAAAATACAGCAACAGTATTTGTATGCCTTGCTGTGAAAATGCAGGATATATGAAATCCCCTCCCGGCGAAATCCCATTTAATATGAATGCCATATCAAAATGGATGAAAACATTCATTAACGTCTCCGACGGAATTAGTGTTCTCAAATGGATTTTAGCAAGAATGATTACATATGTATGTACATACATTCAGTCTAGGCAAACAACACGGTCGAACTACTATGAGTGAACGTATTTATATTAATCTGAAACTACATACAAAAACATGATACACTTACTAAGTTATAAATCAAGGTTACTGTCAACCAACATTTCCTTAAGGAAAATGGAAATTAGCAGAGTATCTCAAACATTGCATTCAAACGCAACTGCGGATAATAACGCAGAGATCTAAGACTCTAAAATAAATAAAAATAACCGTCATCATGGGTTACTATGAGTAGTAAACCTTTTACTGTTTTTGGGCGCCACTGTAACGGAACGATTACAATTCGGTTAAATTTTTATTCCGTTAACAGAAGATCTCTGTGGCTACTAGTGACAATTACTCCGCCCAACCAACTTCACCTAGCTGGCGAACGTGCTGCAGTCACTGATGTGAGAGGCTCAGAGATGTTCTGTTAACGGAATGAAAATTTAAACGAATTGTAATCGTTCCGTTACAGCCCGTGATCAACTTTCAACATTCGTTCGGGTTTCAATTCTAAAGATTTTTATTTGAATTAACCTCAGACTAACAAGTGAAGTAAAAATAAGAAACCTGGAAATTTCGGCAATTTGGCAATGAACAATGTTGATTTCAAAACGCATTAGGCAAACAATAACCTGCTGAGTTTACGCTAAGCTGAGTTACAACTCACGCATCGAAAACGAAACCAAACAAACAGTTTTTAAATCGATTAAATTAATACTTTTTAATTTAAATAAATAGTGTATAGTGTACATACTCGTATTTACTCGAAAATTATAAATTAATTTGGGGTAATTATAATTAAGTATTTTTTATTTATAACAACTAAATAATGGGTAGCGTTATATATACGTTCAAGTTAAATGAAAACCCATTTACATGCGGGTTTGTTTTATTGAAAAAAATTCATTCTCTTTTTGTGAACGTAATTTAGAACAATGTTAGATTTGTGTGTGTGTGTCATTACAAATTATTGTGAAATCGAGGTTAGAAATTGTAATTTTAAATTTTAATTTTTTTAGTGTGCGCGATATGTGTTTATTGCTCTATACATATATGGCACATTTTCACATATAATGACACATGCTGAACATACAAACATTGTGTTTTTTTATTTTTTTAGTGTGCGCGAACGGTGCGATATAAACTTAACCTCCAATTATTATGTACTTAAAAAAAAAAAAAAATAGTTTTATACCGAAGGACATCGCACATAAAATTGTTGCGATGTGAAAGTGTACATATTACAATTATTTTGGGAAAATCATTTATTAATTATTATTATTGAAATCATCTTTGTTTAATTTTTGCGCGACGTTATTTTAGGTTGGCGCCATTCATAAACAAATACATGTATACGATCATATGTATATCTAATATACCACATTAATATTATTTATCATCACCTTTATTGACATTTTAAGTGTTTGCTAATTTTCACCTTAACGAAATATATAAAAAATTTACAAAAATAAAATTAAAATTACATAAGATGGAATGCACACCTTCTTAAACACAAATAACATAATTTTTGTTAAGTCAAAAAAAATAAAAAAAAAAAAAATAAAATTGTATTGCGGTTATCGTGAATTTTAATCTTAAGGTTTATAATACATTTGTTGTTGTTGTTGTTGTTAAAGAAGGAATTAAGAAATACAACAAAAATATGATCACCTTTTTTGTTTAAATTATTTGTTGTCGTTGTTGTTAAATTTAGCATTAATTCTATTACATTCCGTTTACTTTTTTTGAGGGATGTTTGTTGCTTTTTCATTCGTTTTGTGCGGTTAAACAGAAAAATGTCAAATATTTTTCGCGATTTTCTATTCTTATCACGAATTTTATTATACAATTTTGTATCTTACACAATATGATTTTGTAAAAGATGTGACTTCCGTGATGAATGCGGGTGCATTGTACTTGGAGTTTTCCTATACATTAGTGTGCATTATTTGACTTATTTCGGTAATCTTGGGCCCTATTCACGAATTCCACATTCATTTTCGACATGTGGACATCTCTCAAAATTCATAAAAACGTTCCGTTCGGAAATTTTAATTCGTGTGTTCTTAAATTCGCTACTAATGGAATTTTTTCGGTACTAAGGGAATATTTCCGACTGGGTATAAGTAGATGAAAAAAAAATTCCCAATATACGAAAATGTCAATAATTACAACAGGTGTAAAGTTTTAGACAAAACAACAAAATCAACAAAACGTATATGTATACGGCAATTCGCGATTTAAAGCAATTTAAAACAAATTACTGCCAAAAACCAGGAACAACTATAACATAATATATGAATTAATACTTTTGACTTAAATAAATGATTTTTGATATCAACATAACATGTACACATTCGATAAAAATCGTTTTTTACTGAGTCTGAAAATTGAAAACATTTTTCTGAGATATGGAGGTTAGCTATACTGTAGGATGCCTTAGTAAGCTTAAGGAGGATGGTTTCTAACAAAAAAAATTACTCACTAAATCCAAATGGCGTACAAATTTACAGCAATTTCAAAATCAGTAACAAAAAGACTATTATTCTTGTTTGGTAAGCCTAGGCAAAATCATAAAAATTTTTCGCGGGTTCGGTATAAAACGATATTTAAGGATATATAGGCATTATCCTTTGGACAGTACTGAGTACAGCTACATCGCTTCAATAAGATATAAAAGGAACATTTGTTGTTTACATTCAATGTCGTTAATTTTCATACGATATACAGAAATTTTTGAGGTTCACTGTATTGTAGATTGGCCAATTCACAGAGATGTTCCGCGGGTTTGACTAATAAAGATAATTAGTTATAGGCATGTTATATCGAATACATGTAGCCATATTCCGATACGATGAAACCGAATCATGTGTTGTTGACCTCGAATGTTGGTAATTTTTGATACGATATGCAGAAATTTTTGAGGTTCGCTGTATTGGAGATTTGCCAATTCACAGAGATGTTCGACGTTTATGAATAATAAGGCATAAGCATCCTATATCGACTACATATAGCTATATTCCAATACGATGAAATAGGACCATTTCTTGTTGATCTCGAATGTTGGTAATTTTGGATAGGATATGCAGAAATTTTTGAGATTCGCTGTATTGAAATTGGCCAAGATATAGGCATTCTATATCGAATACATATAACCATATTCCAATATGATGAAATGGAACCATATGTTGTTGACCTCCAATGATGGTAATTTTTGATAAGATATACACAGCTAATTCACATTGATGTTCCGCGGGTTCAACGTACATGTACAAGTTATTCTATCCCTTAGTTCTAGATATTCTACATGACAAGGACCTTACGGGACTGTCATATGGTCTTTTATATAATTTAAAATTATAGTAATATTAAGTCGTGGCCGGAAGATATGCAAACCCTTTCTTCGTTAAATACCAAGCTATATACTAGCAAGTCGAAGCTGAAATAGAAAAAGAACGCGGGAATAAGACTAACAAATTTTATTCTGACGGATTTGTACAATTTCTGATAAAAAAATATTTTTCATATATTGTTTTCTGGGCAAATTTATATTCAACAAAGTTTGGTGTACCAGGTAACATTTCCAACGCTGTTGTAGAAAATTGGTTTCAAGCTGTAAAGAACCACTATTTAAAAAATGCGCATGAAAATTGGGCGTGTCGTTAATATATTAAAATTCAAAAGCGAACAGAAACTGAAATCTATACCAATGCCAGAAACATTATTGTCAACCCCGAAAACTATGAAAAGAAAATACGTTCCTGATAATATGCTGAACGAAGAGCAGTGGAATAAAAAATCGCGACACTCAAATAGTTCACCAAAACACTTCGGTTTAAAAGTACTTAACCGTTATAAGAAGCAATTAATTGAACCAGACAAAGATCAACATATTCAAGGTTTCAATGTTGAACAGACTCCTTTATTAAGAAATGGATTTTCATCTGTTTATGGTGAAGAAACAATTTCGGTGGTCAATACTTGCGGATTTGATGCTCTTACAGTCATTTTAGTATACGTATTGGGTGTTGACAATGAATTCATTAAAAATAAATTTTGTGAAATAGAAAACAATTTTTTTAATTTCATATCAAAAATAATATCGACCCAAAAAATATCTGCTCAAACTTACGACATGCGTACCAATATATTATTTGATATATTTAAAGATATTAAATTTATAAAAACATTCAATAACACCACTATTAGATGCTGAATGTCAAATAACATATTTGATCGATAAAATGTTACCCCTGCTTGTCACAGTTTATCAAAAGCGCGTTGAAGAAAATCTCGTTCGCGTTAGAAATTCGCAAAATAGATATTTACCATTCGACATAATTACTGTAAATGAAAGCACTATTCGCAATATTGAAGGTTCATTATCGTTTGAAACGCTTGCATGCTCTGGGTGTGATCAAATTTAATAGTTGATAAAATTATCAGGAATTATGGCTGACGTCCAATCGTTTAACAATGTAAATTATAAAATCAAAATTAAAGAAATTCAACAAGAAATTAGATTGAATCACGATTTTTTTTTTTTTTTTAAAAGCAGTCATAAACTATAATCAAAATGCAAAAGATTACACGTCCTTAAAAAAACGTCCCAACAATAATTGGGAATTATTTGATGACCTAAAAAAATTTCCCATTATAACATCTGACCAAATTTGAATTATTCCGGCAATTCTGTTTTATTGTAAAGTATAAACAGGTCATTCATTATGCGATAGAGAATGCCTATATCTAATTATCTTTATAAGTCAAACCCGAGGAACATCTCTGTGAATTGGCCAATGTACAATACAGTGAGCCTCAAAAATTTCTGCATATCGTATCAAAAATTACCAACATTCGAGATCAACAACAATTGGTCCTATTTAATCGTATTGGAATATGGTTATATATATTCGATATAGAATGCATATAACTAATTATCTTTATAAGTCGAACTTCATTTTTGGCAATTCAACTGAGTATTTTCTCAAGTACTGTATTGTTGGCACCAATCTCCCGATGATTTTTTATTAGGCCATTGAATTGTGAGTATTCTGGAAATTTTACAGAATTTTGTGAAAGGGGGTAGCATGGTCAAATAAGGCCACAAAGCCTCAGGAGTCGTATATTCACATTGATTTTCGCAAATTTAACTGAGTATTTTTCCCAAGTACTGCATTGTTGGCACTAATCTCCCAATGATTTTTTATTAGGCCTATCTATTGTGAGTACTCTGGAACTTTTTCAGGATTTTCGGATGGGGATAGAATGACAAGGTTTTGCGGTAATATTTGACCATGCTATCCCAGTCACAAAATTCTGAAAAAGTTTCAGAATACTCACAATTAATAGGCCCAATAATAAATCATCGTGAAATTGGTGCCAACAATACAGTACTTGAGAAAATACTCAGTTGAATTGCAAATATGAAACGAAATACGACTCACAAGGCTTTCCGGCAATATTTGACCCTGCTATCCCTATTACAAATTTCTGAAAAAGTTCAAGAGTATTCACAATTGATAGGCCTAATGAAACATCATCAGGGGACTGATGCCAACAATACAGTTTTTGAGAAAATACTCAGTTGAATTGCAAAAATTAAATTTAATACGATTCACAATGCTTTCCGGCTATCCAATTCTGAAAAAGCTCCAGAGTACTCACACTAGATAGGCCTAAAAAAAAATCATCAGGAGATTGGTGCCAACAATACAGTACTTCGAAAAATACTCAATACGACTCACAAGGCTTTCCGGCCACATTTGACCATGCTATCCACATCACAAAATTATGAAAATGTTCCAGAGTACTCACAATTGATGGGCCTAATAAAAAATCATCGTGAAATTGATGCCAACAATAAAGTACTTGAGGAAATACTCAATTGATTTGTAAAAATCAAATGAAATACGACTTACAAAGCTTTACGGCAATATTTAACCAAGCTATCCTCTCATCACAAAATTCTGAAAAGTTTCAGAATACTCACAATTATTAGGCCTAATAAAAAATCATAGTGAAATTGGTGTCAACAATACAGTACTTGAGAAAAAACTCATTTGAATCGCAAAATTCAAATTAAATACGACTCACTAGGCTTTCCGGCCATATTTGACCATGGTATCCCCATCACAAAATTCTGAAAAAAGTTCCAGAGTACTCACATTTGATAGGCCTAATAAAAAATCATCATGAAATTGGTGTCAACAATACTACAATACTACAATAATTGATAGGCCTGATAAAAAATCATCGTTAAATTGACGCCAACCATACAGTACTTGAGAAAATACTCAGTTGAATTGCAAAAATCAAATGAAATACGACTCACAAAGCTTTCCGGCAATATTTGACCATGCTATCCCCATCACAAAATTCTGAAAAAGTTTCAGAATACTCACAATTAATAGGCCTAATAAAACATTATCGTTAAGTTGACGCCAACAATACAGTACTTGAGAAAATACTTAGTTGAATTGCAAAAATCAAATTAAATACGACTCAAAAGGCTTTCCGGCCACATTTGACCATGCTATCCACATCACAAAATTCTGAAAATATTCCAGAGTACTCACAATTGATAGGCCTATGTTAGGTTCATAATTTATGTATTTTAAGTTTACGTGTATTACATTGTGATTGTTCTTCGACAAGACCTAATTAATTGGTTTTAATGATTTAATGAAATAAAATAAATTTGAAGTGAGCAATTTTTACTTGTGTTTTTGCATTCGCGCGTCAATCAAAACTACTCTACTCAAACAATAAAATTCAAAACTATTACATTGCTAATATTCAAAACCACATTATTCCAAAAATATTTTTTAAATATTTTTTAATCTAAATTAATTTCATTTATTATGATAATAATATTAAATTTAGAAATGTCTGATTTAATTAAATTCACATCCAAATCCTAAATAATTCAATTTTCCTCTTCATAAAACAAATTTTTTAAATTCCTTTAATTCGTAAAAAGTGGAATACATTACCTTTAATTCTATAAGACACCTACCTATACGGTATTCTAATATTCGCACATTGCTGATATCATAGGTTATGTATTAGGGTTTAAGAGATATACCATCCATATACCATTTCCTTATCAGAATTATAGGACGTGCAGTATTCCATTTTTAGAAACTTTCCGACTACGCGTCGGAGGAAGATTGAGCAAACCATATGTCAGTTAAAAAGCAAAATATCTAATCTTGTTACCTAAGAAATATACGATTATACCGAGATAATGGTAAGAGAAATGTATTAATGGTTCCTCGATTAATCTCATGGTGTCATCATGGTAAAAATATCAACATCAACCAATCTTATTGAATTTACCAGCAACACCATTAAAGAAATTGAAAAGCATAAGCAATTTGATGAGGTGTTCACTGATTTTGCAAACGCCTTTTATTCCATCAGACATTGTAAAACGTTGGAACAGTTAGAACCGATTCGGTTTCTGTAAATAGTTTGTTGGATGGTGTAAATCATATTTGATTAACCGCAGTTAGTGATAGAAGATCAGAATTAATTCATGTTACCTCAGGAGTAAGTCTCTCATGTTGGTCCCTGGATCTTTATAATTTGCATCAACCACATTACTGAAATAATGCAGCATTTTAAGATATTAATGTTTATAGATGATCTGAAAATCTTTCGAACAGTCGAAAATATCGGTGATACGAATAAACTACAAGAAGACTTCGACAAGCTAGCGAAATGGTTTGAGTCTAACCTTTTCAGTCTGTTATAAAATAATATCAAATTCATGGCATACTTTTACAAAAATTATTCGAGATGAAAAACCTAGGGTTTATACTTTCATTGAAAACAAGTGCTTTACTAAGCTTATTGAGCGATGTATCAATAGAGCTAATTCCATGCTAGGTTTTATTGAGCATTGGACGACATATTTTTAATTTAATTATTTGTTTATTTTTTTTATTTATCAATGGTGGGTTGGCTTTTAAGTTAATGAAAATTAGTACAGCATTTTCATTCAATTTAAACCAACAATACTGCCAGAATCAATAAATATTCTCCTAAATCAAGAGCGAATACTTTCTCTTATTGAAGATAATCTAAGAATTTCTATTCGAAAACTTTACAGAGTTTGTCAAGTTTCCCGCACAAGTAAGTACACATAAAATTATTGGAAATTTAAAGTATTGTCCATCCAAAAACTTCAAAAGCTTACAGAAAGAACTAAAGTTACTTTTCTAACACTTAAATGGAGGTTACACCTTTAGGGATATCTGGTTTACCCAAATACCTTTTTGACAAGTTAATAAATTTCATATTCACATTCACAAAGTTCGCACTTAGTTGCCCACTCTTTGGTTTACTAAAACGACTAATTGGATATAACAAAAAGTTTGCATATCGCAGCACAATTTGTCTACCCATTGATTATGCAAAAAAAAAATTAAATTGAAAACAAGAAATTCCCATAGAAGAGCGAGCAAATTGAAGGAACTTAGATGATTTGCAAATAATTTTTATTCTCAACAATATTATTAAAGAAGGAATAAATTACCTACCTTATATTTTGGCTCCCCAATCCATCTGAGTAAATATTGGCCACTTTAATTTTTATGTCACTCTGTTTCATCTGTTCCAATATCACTACGTGACGAAAACACTCAAACACACATAAACACTTAAACACAAAATACAGAAATCACTTTAATTATTATTACACTTCACTTAAATTCACTAGTATCACTTTATTCCTTGTAAGTTTCAAATTTAATGTTTCATTTAAGACTAATTTGTGTTATGCCAAATTCTAGTCAACTCAACAAAACAGGTTTTACTTTTTTTTATTAATAATTTGTTACGGTAAATTACTGCATCAACACAAAAAAAAATGATTGAATACAGTAGGATACACAAGATAATTAAAGGGTGATAAGGGCAGTAATAAAAATTATGAAAATTAATTAACAAAATTAAAAATTTAATAAATTTAGTTGTTTAGTGTGGCGGGGCATGGTGATCGAATAGTCGATCTAAGTTTATAACAAATAATAAATTATAAGATACGAATTATAATTCCAATAAGAATTTTGAGTGAAATTTTTTTTTTTTTAAATGTTGCCAATGGCTTATTATTGAATCTTTTTACATAAGAAACTCACAAGAAGTAATCAAATCTTAAGCTAAAATTTTTTTAATTCTTAACCAATGTTAATACATATTGTTAGGGCTCACAATTTAATTAATTTAGACTATACTTTTATGTATATATCGACTTAAATTTACAGGTTCACAGGTTAAATCGCGCCTAAATCGCGGCTGTTTTAGTATCTCCCTGGCCAATTCGTTGAGATGTGCTTCTAGTTTCGAGTAATATTTCGAACTGAATTCTTTAATTATTTCTTTATCGGTTTTAATCCCAAGATCGTCATATATATTACTATTTTGAATGTACCATGGAGCATTGGTAATACTGCAAAGTATTTTCGCTTGGGTTCGTTGCAGGAGTTCTCTGTTTGAAGCGCTGGTGGATCCCCATAACTGAATACCATAAGTCCATATGGGTTTGATTATCACTTTGTACAGCAAAACTTTATCGGCTAATGACAACTGAGATTTTCTTCCCATCAGCCAATACATTTTGGAAAATGTAATTTTTATTTTGTTTGCGCTTTGTTTCAATATGATTTGTTCACGTTAACCTTCTATCCAGATGCAAACCTAAGTATTTTACCTTCGTTTGTTGAGGAATATTTTTATAGTTTAATTTCACTTGTGGGCAGGTGCGTTTGTTCAGCGTGAATGTGACATGAGTTGATTTGCGCCATGCCTTCAGCCAGTCCGCGACTTTGTTTATATGATTCTATAATTCCTTTGAGGGAATTTCAAAATTAGGGGGAGACTCCAGGATGACCGTTTCATCAGCAAATGTTGATATTAATACTGTGTGGGTTACAGGTATATCAGCAGTGTACAACAAGTATAATATTGGTCTTAGAACGCTGCCTGGCGGGACACCTGCATTAATATTATTTAAGCAAGTAGTTGCGCTGTTTTGTTTGACCATGTATTGCCTTTGAAGAAGATAGTTTCCCAAAACTGAGTGAAATTTTTTCGATAGAAGCTCTTTAATTTTGTAAATTAGTCCATCGTGCCAAACTTTATGAAAAGTTTATGCGATATCCAAAAAGGCAGCTGAACAATATTTCTTTTCCTCGAAGGTGATTTAGATTGCATTTACAATTTTGTTTACTATTGCTCTATAGTACCGTGTTGGGTTCAGAATTTAAATTGATGGTCTGGAATATTGCGCCATTCTTCTAATACTGATTTCAATTTCGTTAATAACATTTTTTCAAATAGCTTTGAGATTGTGGGCAGATGAGATTCGCGTTTTATTTTTTCCTGGCTTATGTATCATTGTAATCAAACATATGTTCCATTTTTGAGGAACTGGTTCGCATGATCGCGTTGAGTACAAATGTTATTAGTTTTATGCATTTATCAGGCAATGCCCTTATCATTTTTCTAGTAATGAGATCATGTCCTGGTGCCTTTTTCGGCCTTATGCAAGTTTTAATTGTATTCTTAACTTTCTTCCAGTTATACTTTATAGGTTTGTAGGATAAACCATCATCCATTGGCTGGGGTAGCACAAAATAATTATCTTCTTCGTGTGTGACGAATACTGTTGCTAGATGAGCACCAAAAGCATTGGACTTTTCTTCATCACTTCTCGCCCAATTTCCAGTTGGTAGACTAATCGGTGGATTAGAATTTGTTGGCCTTTTTACATTTTTTGTTGCCTTCCACAAAGAATAATCTGTCCTCTCGGTTGGCTTAAAGCAAATCTTAGGGCCTTAACAGCTCGATTTAATTTCCATTTCAATAACGGTGATTTTGTTTGCTGCCATTGACGGCGAACTTTTCGCTTTTCGTGGATTAGTTCCTGTATTTCTACCTCTAATTTACCTGTGTGTGTGTGAATAATTTTAAAAAATAATCAACAATATTGCAAGCACTGTCGTGAATGAAAAATGGAAGCTTTGAAAAGGCAACGTGGTGTGATTAAGGGTTCCATGACAAAACTATTCGCGTATACAAAGGGCAATCTCGAAAAAGGCAACGTCGATGAAATTTATGTAAAACTGAATCGAGCGCAACAACTCATGAATGAATTTATGAAAATTGAGAAACAGATGTTTACCGAAGATACGTCAGTGGAATCCGATCTATCGGAATTTGAGGATACCTACTATGCGGTATTGGCAGAGCTAAACGCTAACATTCGAAAGCGCAGTCGAACCACATCATTGATGTCTTCTCAATTAAATAATACGACCATGAATAGTTCGCAGTTGCATGGAACCGAAATTCGCTTACCCAAGGTCACAATCCCTACGTTTGACGGAAGTTACATGGAGTGGCAATCGTTTTACGATATCTATGCATCCACTATCCATAACAAAGAGAGCTTAACAGCGGCCCAGAAATTTCAATATTTGAAAAGTTTAATCAGAGTAGAGCCGGCTACTTTGATCCGTCATTTTCCCGTGACCGACGCAAATTATCACGAAGCATTGAAAAAATTAATTCAGCGCTACGATCGGAAACACTACACGATCAACTCATTTCAACCGAGTATTAGTCAGCCAACCTCAACCAATATCAGAAAAATGACGGATGCGTTCGATGAGGTTATCAGAGGACTAAAGATAGGCGAAACGGCAGAGAACCGAGATCATACATAGCCCTAAGCAAAATGAATAGTGAGACGAGAGGACTATGGGCACAAGAAACTGTCGGAGCAAATTTACTAACATTTGACCAGCTGCTGGAATTTCTCAATAAGCGAACGGACACGTTAGAAACAAAAACAGGCTTCCGCCAGACGATGCAACCACGAGTACCGAAACTGCAAGCATTAGCAACAACGAGTGAGCCTGAGTGTTCTGTATGCAATCAAGGGGATGTCAACAATCGAGCGACTGCAGAGGTTAAGAAATCGCAGGGATCAACCGATTCGACAACGTGTGGCAACACATCAGTACCCACTACAAAAACCCTTCTGCCAACCGCCATGGTAAACATCAGAGATCGCCACGGAGAATTTCATGCATTTAAAGCACTTTTAGATTCAGCATCTCAATCCTCATTCGTGTCGGAATCATATGTCCAACAACTGGCATTGCAACGGCATCAAAGGCGAGTATTGATAAAGGGAATCGGCGAAACGACTGTTGGTCAAACAAGAGGTAAAACTGAATTATGGATAGCTCCCACTACAAGCAACCAGCCCGTATGGAAAACCGAAGCATTCATTGTATCCAAAATTGCAACCAAATTAAATCATTATAGCAGTGTTTACGATGGTGAGATAAAATTAAGCGACATGCAACTGGCCGACCCTACATTCAATGAAGCGAGCACCGTAGACTTACTACTTGGAGTCGACATTTTTGCAAAGGCCATGCAAGGTCAGACTCGTAAACTAAACAATGGTCTCATTGCAATGAACACAGTATTTGGATGGGTAATAGCCGGAACTAGCATTAAATTTAATCAGCCAGAAACGAAGAACTTCAACATATTAATTGATATTGATCGTAGTCTGAGACAATTTTGGGAAGTTGAGGAAATACGAACCGCTTACAAGCAATCAACTGAAGAAGAAGAAGCATGCGAGAAACTTTATAAAACTACTACGTCCAAAGGGGCAGACAATAAATTTATTGTAAGATTACCGTTTCGCGAAGTACAGAGTACATTAGGTTCATCTTTTCACTTGGCGATGAGTAGATTGCTGTCTATAGAGAGGCACAAATAAAGATTTCAAGGAAATGTATACGCAATTTATGAGAGAGTATATCCAACTAGGGCACATGACCAAAATCAAGGGACCTGTTTCAAAGGGAAGTTATTATTTGCCTCATCACGGTGTGCTACGAGAGACAAGCTACAAAATTAAGGGTAGTCTTTGACGGTTCTGCCAAATCTGTAAATGGATATAGAGAAAATGTACCGTCAGGTATGGGTGGCACCAGATGACAGTCATCATCAAAACATACTACGGAGAGACAAGTCCAACATGCCAGTGCGAAGACACCAGCTAAATACCCTGACATAGGGACTGCCTCTGCATCATTTCTCGCAATTCGAAGCTTACACGAAGTTGGTATTAGGAGCCTTCAAACCTCACCAGAAGCAGCAAAAAGGATCATGCGCGACTTTTACGTCGATGATCTAATGTCTGGAGGAGACACCAAAGAAGAACTCTTGACAGTAATGAAGGATATCGTCGACATATTGAGCAGCCATGGTTTCAATCTAAGAAAATTACTGTCGAACAGCAGCTCAATAAAATCTTACATTCAAAATAACGGGACTACGGCCGAGAAATCAATCATCAACTATCCAACATCAATCAAGGTACTGGGGCTATCATGGGAACCAAGACAACGAATACGATTGGTTACCACAAAATTACGAGTGGTGTTTGCTTCTTCCGCAAAATCTACTGCCATCATTAAATTGGAATTTACAGGTTGACCCTAATATCCAATCAAGTTTATTTGAACTTATTATTCGTTTTAGATTACATCGTTACGTATTGGTTGGAGACACAGAAAAGATTTATCGTCAGGTATGGGTTTGCGAAGATGATACCAAACACTAAATAATTCTTTGGCGAGATGATTAACAGAACATTAGTCCATTCTCATTGAAAGCCATAACTTACGGTACGGGGTCTGCATCTTTTGTGGCAACAAGGTGCTTGAAGGAATTATCAGATCTGTGGAGAAATACAACAGCACGAGCGTCCAGATCAATCCAATGTGATACTGAAATTGATTTATTGAAACTTAAAGACGATATATTGAAAGTATTAAGCAGTGGAGAGTTACACCTGAGAAAAATGTCATCTAATAATTCTACCGTTCGAAATAGTATAAACATAAATGGCTCAAATATGGGAGACATATATCAAATCTCATACCAAACTGAGTATTTTATCAGACTCAAGTCTCCAAGACCAAAGGGGCACCTTTAGAATAAGTAAGTCTTCCCAGGCTGGAGCTAATGGGAGCTGTGCTTCTCAGTAGCAGACGGGTGACAATAATCCCTGCGTTGTTAAACATGACTATCGAGTCTATTACACTATAGACAGACTCACAAATAATGATTGACTGACTTTCTAGTCAGCCGAGGCGTTGGACTACCTTTGTAGCTAACAGGACAGCCAAAATTATTAGTACTCACAAAAGAGAGACGTATGGAGACATGTACCATCTAAAGATAACCCTGCAAACTGCGCAACGCTAGGTAAAACAGCACATGAATTAGCTGAATATAATCTATGGTGGAATGGTCCCAGATGGTTATCAGGAGAGGACGGAAATTGGCCCAATCAAGCAAGCACACCTAGAACAACGGAATAGGAAGCCTTATTTGTTAATTTACATAATACTTACGAATTAATAAACAAGATATCTTGAAATATAGCAGCCATTTTAATATGCAAAAAATAAAGAAAAATAATAATAAATAATTATCTAATTATTATTGAAATCTGCCAACTAACACTGAGGAATCATTTAACGGGAAACAGCTGGGATTCTAACTTGAATATCATCACAAATTTATCCACTTAACAACATGCCTAAGAAAATGATATCCCTAAATTTTGACCAATCGTCAAACATTTCAATATGATATTTCGGTAGGCTTATATGGGTGCTTAAATCGTACCAAGCATTTTAGAAAATTATTGAGGTTGAGCTAGCTAATCTTAGATTAATCAAAAACGTGAAATTTTTATATCTTACTAGCATGTCTAATAAAATCGATATCTTATAACGTTTTCACCGATCGGCAAACATGTCACTATGATTGTTAATCTAACAAATTTTGTGCTTAGGTTGTAAGGCTAATCGTTTGCTTGATTAGCGAAATTATCTAATTAAATTACCGCTGGTGGGGTTTAATTAGATGGAGAATTAGAAACTACACTTTTGGTGATTAAGTTTATTCTGCATTTTTAGAAACTGCTTAATAGTATGTTTTTATAATAATGTTGTGGATATTCTTACATTCTAAACTATTTTGCATAGTTGAAAAATTGTATGTTTGCAATACTTCCGTTATTAATAATTCGCTTTATGTAACCAATGCAATTTTCTGGAAACAATTTATTTGTTTATTACTTAAAATTAAATCAAATTGTATTCATGTTCAGTCACAAAATTGAACATACTGCGGGGCAACAAATTTAGGGACCTTGGCCGTGGAATCGGTCGTTGTGGTGGAGTGATGTCTCTGGATGCCTTGTCAATTTTTTTGTCTAGATACGCGAACTGTTTGGTAAAAGCACGAAAATTCTTGTCGGTTAATTCCTTCTCAGGTTTAAATGTGTTTGTGGTTGCATCTATGATCGATGTTTGGTTCTCGATGAGTTCTAATACATATTTTCGGTTGGTTTCTGCCTTTTCAAGCTACAGTTCTATGTGGGAGGCATCTCTTTGGTTCATGATGCCAAAAGCGTCACCAAGTATGTATCCAATTGTATTCCCAGCGTCCCGCATCTCGAGGTAATCTCTTGGACTTGTTCATTTAGTTGTTGTTCTATTACATCACACATTTTCACCCGGTTATCTGACTGCCATCCCTTTTGGCAGCCCTCATCTAAATATTTGACATAGTGTTCTAACGGTCTGATATCTTCCCAATATCCGGTTAAATTATAATTTATGATGATTTTCCACTGTAACGCCATAAGTTTACATTTCTGCAGTTGTGAAAATAAATTGCTGCATTAGATGGCAATGGCTTTATTGTGGTTGACGATGTGACAGAAGCAAAAAGCACTTGTACCATTCTGAGTATCAATAATATCAGATGTAAAGTTATTTCTTTCTTGAATACTGTGTTGATGTGGTGTACTCTTTGTTGTTTGACTTCTCGATGAGGTTGAACACGTAACGGAGTTGTTGGTTGTGGTTGTTGGTTGACTGATGCTTGTGTCTTTGTGATGACAATCTCGTTGTCAGATTCTATGGGTAGTGGTGTTAATTTGTGAATTGGCCTTTTTACGAGGACCGAGGAGATCACTGCACAATCCTCTACGCGCAGTGAATCTTTTACAAGCTGCGATGAATGCTTCGGTGGTTAGATCACTAGCTGGTTTGATGTGTATGGCTTTAGTTGTCATGCAAAGATTGCTAAATATCCCTTACGTGCTTTGTGTCCTCTTCCTCTTGTTGAACGAATCAGACGTGCTCCCGCATAATCGACTTCGGTTCTCAAAAATGGTCTTCCGGGTGTGATGCTTAATGCTGGTAAGTTTCCCATGAGCTGCGTTCTTGATTTAGAATTGAACCGATGACACCTTATACACTTTGATATAAAATAATTGGTGGAGAGATGTGCCAAAGTTAGTTGTGTTCCTCAATGCATCGTTTGTTCATGTGTTTCTTGAATCAGCAGCTTGGCGATTAGATGGTCTTTTGGGATAATAACTGGATGTTTCTCATCGTAGGTCCATATTGTTGTATTTTGAACTCGACCACCGACTCGTAAAACATCGTCATGTAGGAATGGAGATAAAGATTTAATCTTACTTGTGTTTGCTATTCCTTTCTGATTAAGAAGATCTCGAATTTCGTTTTTGAAATGTTGTCTCTGCGCTATTTTGATCAGACCTTGCGTGGCATGTTTTATTTCTTCTGCCGTGGGAGCTCCATGGCTGGTTACAATCTTGCGACATTTATTGATAAACCTCGCCACATACACCATAACCCTTGTTATGGTATTACAATTTGAGTACTTCAAAAGTAATTGATCAAAAAGGTCGTGTGTGGTTACTGTCATGGCTCCCAATATAGGTTGTTTTAATTCCAACTGATCTGGTGTGTCTTCCACAATTATTGGCGCTAGCTGGATTGCTTTTTCAAAGATTCTCTGAGGGCCGTTCCACCTTAAATTGTGATTGATTAATTGTTTTGCTGCGTTACCCCTGCATGCACAATCTGCGGGGTTTTCTGATGATTTGACGTAAAACCACTGAGACGGAGTAGTTATCTTCTGGATACCCGAGATTCGATTTGCTAAAAATGTTTTAAATTTATGGGGCTTGTTTTTCACACATCCTAGCACAATCATTGAATCCGTCAAACAATATTTCGGTATTTCATCAAATTTCATATCTTCCTGCACCTTGTTCATTAGGTTCGCAAGTAAATTTGCTCCGCCTAACTCTAGCTTTGGCAATGTTAAATTGGTTGATTTTGGTGCTACCCGTATTTTTGATGTTAACAATGTTGCCTTGTTTGAAGTTCTGTTGTAGAAGTATATCACTGCTGCGTAAACTACTTCGGAAGCATCACAGAATCCATGTAATTCTCCTCGGAGAGTTGAGTTGAAATGGATCCACCTTGGAATCTTTACCTCCTCTAGTTTTGGAAGGGATATATAATACTGTTGACATTTATTTTCTATTTCTTCTGGCAGGTTTTGATCCCAGCTTAAACCGGAGATCCAAAGTGCTTGCATTAAGATTTTCAGTTGTTAGCTGATGTGAATTTATCGTTTGGTCGGGGGAGGTTCTCCATAATATTTTTTGTAACTGTTGATCATCGGGATGTACTTTTATTTGTCGGTACATTTGTTCTATGTCCGCTGTATATGCTATCTTGTATTTTCTCCATCGTAGTAGAATTGACATCAGATCCTCTTGTAATTTAGGAGTTGTATTTCATTTAAGCTGATATTGTTGCTCGTTTTTGCCGATGCGTCGAATACTACTCTAAGTTTTGTTATAGTACTAGTAGTTTTGATCACTGCATGGTCAGGAATGTAATATTCTTTCTTTTTATGTTCCTTACTCTCAATCAAATGCCCCTGATCGTAGTATCCTTGTATGCACGCCCGATAATCTTTAGAAAATTCATTGGCCAGTGACAATCGCCGTTCTAGTTGAATAAATCTAGCCAAGACTCTCTGCTTGGATGAACCGAGCCATGGTATGCTTTGTTTAAAAGGAAGTCATACTATGTAACGACCATCTGTGCCTCGTCGGTAATTCTGCTGGTAATGTTCTTCACACAGCTTTTCTTCTTCTGTATAAAGTTTCTTGGGTTGTATTTCTTCTATTTCCCAAAATTTCTATAATTGGTTTCCGATGTCTGTCAAAGTGATCAATGGCTCGATCTTGGGTGGCTTGTTGGTTGAGGTAATTCCGAATATAATATAACCTAGCTTTGTCTGTTGTGCGATTGGTTCTCCTTGATATCCTTTAACAACCTGGTCCATCAAAATACTTGGAAAGTAATCGGCACCCAATAAGATGTCGATTTTGTTCGGTTGATTATAGTTCGGAGCGGCCCGTATTAGGTTATTTAAATGATTCCACTTTCTACTGTCGAAATCTTGTTCAGACAGGGACTGTGTTATTTTCGGCAATATCAATGCTTCCATTTTCATGAAGAAACTTGACGAAAATCGGGCTGCTACGCGAAAGTTAACTATTCTTCTGGCGGTTGTAATTTCGCTCTCGTTTATGCCTCCTCGGTGATAAATGAAATTGTTGACTCGAGATCTATTAGCATTCGTAGCAGCTTCGATTGTTGTCCGCCAGCGTGCACTTAGATCATTGCCGTGCCAGTTGGTTGCTCATATTGGTTCACTAGATGATTTGTTATTGTATATTTTTCGTTCGCCTCATTTTTTGGAGGTGTCTTCATTTTTTGTGGAGAGCATTGCACGTTGATTATTAGTATGTAGTAATGTGTTGTGAGTTCCCTTACATACCAAACATCGGATAGAGTAGGGGCATGGGTGGTGTTTCGCCTCAAGACACATGTTGCAAAGTTGATGGTGAGCCATGATTTTAGATCGCTCTAAAGTAGACATTCCTTGGAATTTCGTACAATCTGTCAAATCATGTCCCTGCTTACACAACGCACATGTATTTTTTGTTTGTGTGTGACATGTATTGACCCTTGCTTTTTGTGGAGCGGGAGCTCCAGGACTGCGAATTATTGGTTTTGGTTTAGTGGCCTCTAATGATTGGAATCGGCGTTCTAGAAAACTGAGGAAGTCCTCCATTGTTGGCATTTCTTTATGATCCACAATATGGTGGTCTCATTGTCTAATTTTTTCATGATTATTGGAATTATGATGTAATTCCAAGATACTGTGAGGATGCCTAAGTTTTTCATTGCATACATGTTTTTGGTTAGTAAGTCATGTAACGACTTTAGTGCTGTTGCTGATTCGGAGTGAATTACTGGAGAGTTCAGCATCGCATTGACATGATTGGATGCCAGCTGCCTTTTGTTTTGGTATCGGTCTACCAACAGTCTCCAAGCATCACAATAATTATCACCCGTTGCCTCCAAGTGGTTTATTATTTTGCCCACGCTTTCAAGTACCGTGGTTTTTAATTGGTGCATCTTGACAGTGTCACTTACTCGTATATCGTCGTTTTCGTGAATGATCCTTCTAAATAAATCATTGAAGGATGCCCATTGCAGGGGATCACCAAGGAAGTGTGGAATTTCAATACGTCTTAGTTTGATCTCGTGTTTTTCTGGACTCCTTGGTATCTCGTTCGTTCCAGAGAAGTCGTCTTTCATCTGTCTATCGGTCTCGAGGAATTCCTTCCAGATTGTTTCGATACTTGCCAGCCTTTTCTGCAAGTATTCCTTTATCTTCTTGCTCTCGCCATCCTTGATATAATTTGTTTTGCTTTTTGAATTCAATCAAAAAGAGCATTTTGAATTTTATAATATTCCTCCATTGCCAATATTTAGTGGCGTTAATATGAAGATATATGGTTCGAAGGACCAATTTTAATCTAACAAATTGTGTGCTTAGGTTGTAAGGCTAAGCGTTTGCTTGATTAGAGAAATTATCTAATTAAATTACCGCTGGTGGGGTTATTTCGGTTGGCCTGTGTATCTACTTTAATCAAGACAAGCCGCTTAAAAAATTATTGGGGTTTGCTTTGTTAATCTTATATTTTTCGAAAATTGGAAATATATTGTCTTAAGCGTGCCTAAGAAGTTGGCGAGGTTCAAGTTATTGGTGTTATAAAGTGTTTTGATTAAATTTCATTAAAGTGGCCCAGCTTTCCAAATATATTGCTCATTACAAAGTTGTAAGTGGAAACAACCTGATTTAGTATAATATTAATGAGTTGATAAAAATTATTAGTTGATGCCACATGGAACATTATAAAGCGTTAGAGTAAGTCTTTAAGAACCCGATCAAATAATCTTTTATAAAGAGTAAATTTGTTTAGTATTTATACTGCCGTTTGCGTTTCCATCCGCAACAGACCAGCTATATTCAAACAATTGCTGGTTTCGAAATTTATTAATAGATATTGATGGAGGTGTCACAATTGCAGATTTTAGATTTTTGCCCTAGAATTTGTGGGTAGTGTTAAGAATAAACCAGCGGTCCAAATCCATAAAAGCTTTTGTTAGAGTTATCAACCAACATAATTGGAGGACAATTGCAGAATTGGAATTTTTCGCCCTTAGTCTTTTGATTTTCAACAAAATTGGTGTCCCCAAAATCAATAGTTTAAGGTCTTTTGGTCGTAAATCTCTAAATATCAAGTAAACCTAGCTATAGTTCTACATATGAATGTATCCTTCAAAGATAATAAACTGAATGTTCGATAAAATTTTTTCTGTGAAAAATAGAGTTTGTTACTTTATCTGCGTGACCACATAATCCCTAAAGCACTATCTTTACCCTTGGAGCGTTCTGTGCGTAGCACAAATAGGTTATAATGTAAATTAACAATTTAATCTGTCAAACAAACAAAAAATAACCTTCCTGCACTCATTTCCGTTAATTCACCCTCAATGATATGATAATTTTATCTCCACAACAGCACTCCAATTAAATTTATAACGAATAGCTATACTGGTCATAAGATTACAAAAGATCTATTTAAAGAAAAACTAAAAAAAAAAAACAAATGCAAAGATACACCTCGTCTTATCAGGGAGTATCTTATCTCAAATATTTATTTATCCTACAATAAAACTGAAAAAAAAACCTGAACAATGACACAAAAAATTATTTCATAGAATTGGTCAACAAAAAAGTTTTGTGTTCTTTGCGCGACAAATATTTGCTTTTACATTTTTGTTTTTATATTTCTTCATCTGAACAAATCTTACGTCAAGTCTTATATATGCGTATATATAATAAAATAGTATATTGTGATAACAATTAGTAATCTCTTAGTTTATTTCTTATCTTTAATCATTTATTTAACAACGATAAGCACCAAAAGTTTTTTTTTTATGGACGTGTCGCATACAAAATGTGCTGCAGATAAATCCAGGGTCTTCTATGTCCATCACGAAAATTTTTTGTATAATATTTAAGCACATACGTATCCATCATTATTTACCTTTATATAATGATACAACAGGATTTTTCACAGGAAAAAAGGACTTCTAATCATCATACATGATAATGATCAATCGATCATTTATGTGTGCATAACAATGGCAGTGTGCTCTCATACATAATATTCTCAAGTGGTCAAATCAATTCATTAATAATATTCTTGAGATCTTTAAATTTATTCGTCTCCTTTTATTGTTTAGTTTAATCCTTAAGTGTAATGTTTGCATGAAAACAAATAATATTCGGATCCTTTTTTGTAGATCGGCTGTATACCGTTGGGTCGGACCGGAATGCATTGAATAATATTTTAACTATTTATTGAGTCTCTTGAGACATCGAGGATGCAGGTATAAAAATTAAATAAAAACTTTTTGTTTGTAATTGATCCTTACGATGATCCTTCTTCTTATATATGAGTTATATAATGTGTGTGTGCGTTTTTTGTGATTGAAGGATCAAAGATGTAAATAGCCTTTTTATCTAAATTAAATTCATTCAAATTTTTGTAAGACGCTTTTGTGTACAAAAAAAAAAATGTTGAGTGTCATTTTAATGTCCTTACACAACACAAGTTGCTTGTACAAGGATGTTTTCCGTTTTATATGGAATAATGCTCGTTGGTACACACCTTCAGATCAATACATCTTAAAAATAAAAGTATTTTGTATTTTTTAACAAGGTGTCAATTACATTAATTGATCCGCTCCTCGATAATCCCACTATACCAACTAGTAGTACACATATCATGTATCTACATGGCGATAACATATTTTGCAACATTTTATCACTAATTAATTGCTGCACGTTTATGTTGATTTGTAATTTGGACTTTTTTTTTATGTATTTCACATAATTTTTTGTTTTGTGCAATGCAAATTAATAGAAAACAGTATAATGCATAAAAAAAAATCCAATCCAATCAATGCGGCTGTAAAATATCAAATTTGTTGTAATAATCGCTTAAAATGTCATTGATTAACATTTTAGACAAAAGCAAAACATTTTTGCTTTTTTTTAGTTTTATTTAACATAAAATTCCAATAAAGTTTCTTCATCATCATCGCGCATCGTTGCTATATGTATGTAAGTATATATGATCATCTGCAATTTCCACCTATATTTGTTGTGGTGTTGTTTGTTTTTGTCGAAAAATATTTTCGTGTTGTGCGGAGGTGGAGATCTTATTTTATTTTATTCTAAATAAATACAACATTTGGAATGTAATATGGAATTTACCGTTTTGGGAACGTTTGTTTATTACTAGTCTAACAGAAGCAGATTCAGTTTTGTTCTGAGGTCTAGGAAATCTATAATATGCTGTGAATTGAACACTTGATATTTGTCTTGAACACGGAAAACACCTGAAAATTCAAACAACACTGTACTAATTTTTTACACCATATTTACAACCACATCCTATTTTCTTGCTCTGTGCCTGGTATGGAAAAAACAATATCATTCACAAATATGTAATTTGATTGGCCAGAAAAATCATAACAGTAAAATGTCAGACAAATATTTGAACATATCTATATAGTATTGATGCGTTAATTGAAGAGACATTACGTTTGAGGTGCGACAGTATAATGGGTATTTTTCCGTTTTTTCGGACATCTAAGCGCGTACAAAAGGGACTAACAGCAGGTTCAATTTGTTAATAGAACTCAGATTTTAAATAGTTTACGAGCTCAAATAACTAACCGCGAATAGGCATATACGATTTTAGCTTACATCTTACACTGATGTAAGACATACTACCACATGCGATGTAAAGTTGTAACTAAATAATCTACATGCGCATTTACCCTTCATTGAGACACTTAGGACGCTTAAAAGCCCTTAGAAAGCTTTATTTTGATGTAAGGGAGGCATTCAAAATAAATTTGATTCAAATTACTGCGATATTTGTTGCAAGGCTTGTAAAGAAAATAAATCGATATGCGCGAGAATATTTTTTTCGGCTATAAGGTTCTGGCATCATTTCAGTATCAGTTCAAATGTCAAATATTAGGAACGCGATTATACATACGTAGTAAGTAAAGTAAATTCAATCGTGAAAGTTTTCAATCGTGATTTCGTAAATTACTTATTTTGATGTGGTTTATATGACATTTATGTTAAAGGTTGTAAATTGCATCGTATAATAAAACCATGCGTTTTAAAAAGATTTGTACATTTATCCAGAAATTCTAAAACATTATTTCATGGTGGGTATCGCAGACCTTGATATCAAAAAACGCTACTGTAGGTTTTTATATCACAACACTTCATTGTATGGTTGCTCAATTTGTATAGGTTAAAAAGGTACGTTTTGAACACATTGGGATGGGGTGTTAGTCGAGAAACCGCGTCACGCGTAACTAGTAAAATCTAAACTACTACAAAAAATTTAAATACACGGGAGGGATTTTTTATTTTTTTTTTTTGTGCACGTAGCTAGTAGTTTGTCAATTCTCGCGATTGAGTTTTTTTGAATTTTTATTTCGTAAATAAATATATAAATAATATATTTGTTTGGTCGACACAAAAGTCGACATTTCGGGAGATAGATGCGGAAGGAATGCACAGGGGATAAATAAAATATTTTTTCTCATAGTAAAGGTTAGACCGAATATTGAGTTTTAAAGATTCTTTGATTTTTATAATATGTTGTTTTTTATATAGAAAATTATAATCCGGGACTACATATTGTTTTTTGATTATTTTTGTTTAGAAATCAACAATTATGAACGAACCACACTCGAATTTATTGACAACGGAATCGACATCGGAATCTGATACTGAAATAGGGGGTCTACATGAAGTTAATAGATTTTTAAAAAACAAGTCCAACATAAATACGAGGAATGCTGCATCTTACATTCCAGAAAAAATTGAAAATAATGATAGTGATTCCGAGTTCGAGAACAATGATCGTAATGAAGAAACTCCACAAATGGGCACTGACTAGCAAGCACCTGAATTTGCAAGCAAAGATGTACCACAAACCAAAAAAAATATTCATTGCTCGCAAATAGCAGGGCCCTCACATAGACAAGTGCCATTTGTCCGAAAAAATTCAATCCATGGTTCACAGATAGCGGGTCCATCTACAAAAGAAGTTTCCAGAATTCCTACGGGAGAAAGTCCCGGTTCTAATGCTGAAATTGAAATTTGTAGAAAATGAAAGGGCAGATATGACTCCGAAGCGATAGCGATTATGAAGACTATGATCAGGAAGTTGATTGTGATAATCTTGACAATAATGATAATGAAGACGGAGAAAACGACATAAACAATATTCAGATGGAAGAGTATCAACAATCACTGCAGGGTAATCTTTATACATCGTACAATCACGATATTAATGTACATAAAGAGTTTTTAAATAAATTTATCAATAACCCATTCGGTTATCCTTTTGACGTGTGTGATCGCCTTTGGTTCAACAAGGATTTAAAAATAGTGCTTAATCAAAATGATACAGAAAATATTACACTCACCCAGAATATCCGGATGATTTACGTAATCTCCATTAGATTTGGTAATCGAACGATTAATATCCCCTCGTATTCCGTTTATGCAAATAAGACATCTTCGACATATCAATGGCCAGTATGGAATTTATGGACAAGTTATAAACGTCCCATTAGAGGTTGATAATATGATTAAGAAGTAACCCCGCGATGTGGATGATGATTATTGTATCAATGTACATATTAAAAGAAAGAAAATTCATAAATCGAGTTTCGTACAAGGATTGGTGAATAAGAGGGTAATAAAAATATGGCTAAAATATTTAATACAAACGGCGTTGTAAACTATGTACCAAATGACAATTGATGATAGTTTTTTAAACTGTAACGAAGATAATGACTGTGACAACGAACAATTTCTTCATGTTGACGGTGATAATGAATTGGTGGAAAATATCCCTATAGAGGAGAGTTTAGTTGCACAACAACAATCATTGATTTGGAACGAGGATTTCTACCTTAGAATCACACCGGGAGAACATAATGTGCCAATCAGTCTATTGTTTGATAAGCATGCTGAAGAACTTTCTTTCCCTGGAATATATCTAGGACACTTCAGAGAGGGAGTTAATGTCACGCCTTTTATGGCAACGAGTGAATTATAGACTAAGATAGACGTGTCGTAACTCCAGATCACTTATTATGTATGGCAATGAAAATAATGAGAATCAGAGTCAAAGACTCTCTCACCATATCCTTTAAACATGTAGGGAAGAATACTAAGATTACAAAGGAACAGATAGAATCAGAAGATTACATTCAATGATGTATCGAAATTAACTTAGCTTTTTTAAGACCTATACCAAATTCAGCTTGGTATTGATCTGAAAAAAAAGATCTATTTGCTATGATTCGTCAATTAGGGAAACCAACGCTATTTTTTACCATTAGCGCAAATGAAATTGGATGGCCAAATTTATTGCAATTAATTTACAAATTACGGAACAAGAAATTAATTTCAAAAAAAGGATCCGAATAATTAGAATACATGCACAAGAGTACTCTAATTAATGAAGACGCTGGTACAGGTGCACTGTATTTCAACAATTAGCTATCATGAGTATATTACAATCCAAAAGATTCAGCCTATTCAAGAAGTACAGAATTCTACATTACTTCAAGAGAATTGAGTTTCAACATCGAGGAAGTCCACATGCTTACATTATAGCTTGGTGGATTAATGCTCCCGATGATTGACTAGGAAAAGACTATCAACAAGCTATTGATCTGATAGATGCGCTCTTTTCGTCTCAGCATCGGAAACTTCAGGTAATATTAAATTGAATACTCACAAGCACACTTTCACCTGCTACAAGAAAATCACATCCAATCGTGTACAAGAATGCAGATTCGAAGCTCCTTTTATGCCATGCAAGAAAACCGCTATATTAATTCCAATGAATTTTATACACGAAATAATATTGCTTCGGATGAGGAATATTTAAATATTTTACGAGCGGGAATAAAGCGTCCACGAGTGTTTGTGAAACGTCAACTTTCAGAAATATGGCATAACTCCTTTAATCCGCCTATATTTAATGTGGATAAGTCAAATACCGACATTCAATTTATTACGGAAGAGTATACTTGTGCAGCATACGTTGTTGAGTACGTTAACAAATCGCGGTGTGAGTAATTTACAGAGGAAAATTATAGAAACTATGAATGAAAATCCCGAATTTGATATAGTAGATATAACGAGGAGTTTAAGTATTCTTTTTTTTTTTTTTTTTACTTTTTTTTTTTATTTTTTTTTATTTTTTTATTATCTAATTAAAGATTTAAAAATTATACCCGTTGCTTCACCTTCGGGGACTTATGGTGCGGAATAATAAATTGGAACCGTTTAATAGCTAATTTCGTAAGTGCTTTAGCTTAAAAATTTGCAAATTATACCCATTGCTTCAACTTCGGAACTGGTGACGCTATATTGAACCGTGTGGTATAAAAAATTACCACCAGTTAGCTGAAGCTGGTATCGCCCTTTAGAACAGTGCAAAGATCGAAATAAAGTTGAAATAACGCCGAACAACCAATGCAGAAGTTTTACTAGCATATTGTCTAACTCTTGGTCTACACTGATACTACATTGTAAATGAGCATATGCTCAAAATGAGTATCTCAAAATTATTTTAAATAAATAAATAAATAAAAATAAAGTAAAATATAAAATAAATAAATAAATTTATAAGTATTAATCTTTTAAACAGTACGGAAGCTGCTTGGTACCTGATGAGAGAGCCGATGTCTAAAGCTTATACTCAAATAGTTTATATACCAATTGTGTGGCCCGTTGAACGCCAAAGGAATAAAAAAATAATGAAAGAGCTCTCTGCATTAGAAGCCGAATCAACGGATATATGGAAGGAGAACTGTGTCAAGAGTAAAAACACCTATCGATGACGATGAAGTTTTAGACGTCAGAGGCAGATTCCTGGAAGCTAATCTATTTGAACATTTATAAAACGATCCGAATGTTGACGGTAATGCTGATTTACGACTAGCTGCCTTGAACAAATTAGGTGCCATAGCTAAAAGAAGAGAAAATGTTTTACCGCATGCACAGTTCTGTAAATCGATGCGCATGGCGAATGAAAAACAGCTAAATCTTCTTTTGCAAGTGATTCATCATTTATTGTCTAGTGAAGATAATCCTCTCTAGATATTTTTTACGGGGCCAACTGGATGTGGTAAAACATTTGTAACAAAATTAATCATGGAAATATATAATAGACTTTCCGATAGCGATGGCTATTGTAATGCCTACATAACTTATGCTTCTACTGGGAAAGCTGCTGTTGCTATCGATGGCACCACTGTTCATACGGCGGTTAAAATATCTGTGTCAGAATTGTTACCTTTGAGTATAGAGGTAGCTCATCAGTATCGAGCCTTGTTTAAATATGTCAGAGTTATTATAATTGACGAAGTGTGTATGATATCGGCAGAATTATTAGAACAAATTGATCAACGATTGAAATCAATCACGGGAAAATTTAACAATAATTTTGGAGGCTCGATATGATATTGATATGAGATTTGCGTCAATTACCCCCAGTAAGAGTAACGCGCATATCTAAACAAATTTTAAAAAAAATTACTGGGAAGTCCTTGTGGCATTGTTTACAATTTTATGAATTATCAGAGGTTATGAGGCAAGATTATGTTCAGTTCTCATCAGCGTTAACTAAAATTGGCAATGGAAAAAAATTGACGGAAGAAGAACTCCAACTTATTGAATCGCATTTTCTTCCACAGGACAAAGCAAATAGACTATGCCCACATGGAGTACGATTATTCCACTAAAATGATTCCGTTAAAAGATATAATAATTCCATTTTGAAAAATGCTGTTGATAAAGTCATTTCGATTGCTATAGATATTTACACTGGATGTCTTAATAAAGAACAGGAGGCTTTTGTCAAACAAAAATTGCATAAAATGTCGGCAATAAATACTGGTGGGCTACCATATGAACTTACATTTGTTAAAGGAACATATTACATTATAACCACAAACATCGATGTTTCGGATGGTCTGGCTAATGGCACAGTCGGAAAATTATGTCACATTATATTCAACGATGATGGGGAAGTTTCAAACTGTGGCTTATTTTCCCAAATAAAATTGGGCAGAAGCTGCAGAAAAAATGTACAGGATACATGGAACAACACAATATTGATCGCAATGCCGTACTTATTTTACGAAGGTCGTCCTTGATACCGATGAATAATAATAAAACAATTAACATTCGGAGAAATCATTTCCCATTGGTATCATCATGTTCTATCACGATACATAAATCGCAGGGTGGGCCTTTCGATGAGATTGTTTATGAATACGACAAAAGCCACTCCATATAATTAGTGTATGTTGCCTTATCGAGAGTGACGATTATTAATGGTCTATATATCACTAAAAAAGATGACAGCAACATTTTCCACCATGGCAGAAGAAATTCTGTAGGTACAACAGATATACAAAGAGAATTTCAAAGATTATCACTCAATAGACTGCCAACAATTATTGAGTTTTTGGGAAGTTTTATTTCTAATAGAACAGGAATAACCTTTCATTCAATAAATAGTCAAAGTCTCATTGCACATGCACTCGACCTGAATGACAGCGTATTCAAAAAATTAACAATAGTTATATTATCGGAAGCACATTTGAGAGATGGGAAAAACATCGATATTCCGAATTTTCATTGCATAGCAAAGTATAAACGAGAGAATGTTGCTGCGGGAGGAGTAGCAATTTATCACAATGAAAGTGACCATAATAATATAGTCACTTCTCACATGGATGTTCATTCAAGGGTATCGGAATCTCTTGTTGCAGCACAGTCTGTTATTGGAGAAATTTTTATTAGTAAATGCGTTCCACAAACTGGTCGACAATTCGTAGTTGTAGCGCTATACATCTCTCCTGGTAAAACTGTAAACCAGATCATAAAGTTTTATACCAAAATTTATTAATTTATACCAGAGAAGGTTCCGCACTGCTCGATGAAAATTTTCATGAAATTCCAAAGATAATGAGCGGCGATTTCAACATCAATTTTTCCGATAAAAAAACAGAGCCATTGATAAATTTTCTAAAAGAGAAACAAGACTTAGTAATGCCGAATGATTAGAATCAAAGTACGACCAAATACGGAACGACCATCGATGCTGTATTTAGTAGATATCTTGAAAAGTTTAAATCTAGAATATTTGTTAGTTACTTTAGCTATCATAAGCCGATTGTGTCTTTCCTGGAATACAGTACGATTTCTAATGACCAACCAGAAAATGACCATGATGAAAGAATGATTATAGAAGAAATTACTGATAATGATAATAGATATGTAGGTGTATAATATAATACTGAAGTCACTTATAATATATTGAAGAGAATTATATTGAATAACAGGGAAAAATCTGTTATATTTCATTTATGTATCCTGTCTGTCTGTCTGTGTGCGTGTATGTGAGTGAATGACCAAAGAAGTATAACTTTCACCGTCTGGTCCGACGCAGATCCAATTTTTTTTTAAGTTTAACTTTAAATATTTGGCAAATAGAGGGTGTCATAAGTGATAGTGTCAGAGTTTTTAAAGACGAAATGTAGATAGCCGTATAGGAGCTGATATGAAATGGTTATTATTATGATAAAATACCGTCATACTCGTCATATGACTTTCAAGATCATTTTAGAATGAGATAAGTTACGGTAAGAACCAATTATATGTAAATAAACATAAAATGAAATGAACACTATTTGTAGCAATTACTGTCAACAATTTTATAGTGAAGGGATAGTCGTTTCAACATTTCTAAGGCAACAAAACGTTACATCGTCATTGGAGTTACTACTTGATTGTGTGTGCTGCAAGGTATCAGCTTTAGTAATATAAAACGTCATAAATTAATATATGTATATATTTTAGATATTTGTGATAATTACTCCAATGAACAATGCATTATTACCACCTATGAGGATTAAGGCGTGAATAATGCATTATTAACACCTAACGTGTTTACTCTCGTTGGTCCAATTTATTAACAGCTTATGGAGGTTATGGAAACGGATCGAAGAGGATAGAGGTGTTTTCGTCGTCCTCTTCGAAAATTTTTATTAATTTTTTACTTTGTGCAATGTTTGTATTTTGTGAAACTGCTTTGTGGGTGGAAATTTAAATTAAATTAATAACGACGGATTTGTGTATCTATTGTATGTATGTGTTAAATAAAAATAATAAATTTAACTATATTTCCATGTATGTGATAAATATTTTGCTTATTTTACCTCTTAAAAGCTACAAACGTAGCAAAGGTAAAAAGAGTGTTGTAATAACGTGTGAATAGTGAATAGTGTGTGAAAGTTTCAATTACAGTGTGTAGTGAACGTGATTATCGGGTATATTTTGTTTAGTAATACAGTGTTGCTGGACATACTGTTTATGGATACATAAATTAACGGTGTGATTGTATATTCATGTATAAATTTCAGATCAACAATACATGTTTATGTTTGGATGTGTGTGTTTATAAATTTAACATCAAAAATAACTGCGACGTGGAAGCGCCTATACAAGTTTCGTTATCCATCTCGTTCTAATCAAATTCTAAAATTGAAAATCGATATGAAAAGAGAAAAATCAATTTTGTGATTTACAAACGTAATAAAAAGATCCCGTTATTTGACCCTTTGCACACACATTCATGAATATAAATACATGTTTTTTTTTCGTTGTTGTTGTGGTTTGTGTACTACGGAACCTGTTTAAGCGATTCTTGTTTTGAGAAAATATCGATTGATTTCGCTTGTTTTTTAGGAGGGGATGATTTTGAACATGATATTACAGCTTTAGATTTAAGAAACAGCAGCACCGGGGATGATATTGAGCCTTAATATATCTGCTCAGGCTTCTGGAGAATACGAAATACACATTGACAAATGATAATTTTTAAAAATGGAGTAGGATTGTGTTGCTTGCTGCTTTTTTGTTGTATTTTCCTCACTCGTATACATACTACATACAACACACAAGAAGAACGTATAAACACCATCAGAAACTAAGAACTAATTTCCTTTTTCAGTTTTTTTTTTTTTACAAAAAATTTAAATTTCTTATAATTCGAGATTATTCACCGAGAGAATAAATTCGATTGTCACAATCAAAAAAGTGCCCAACCGTGATCTGTCGGTTGTCATTGTATTTGTTAAATTCGATTGTAACAACCTAATGAATAAGTAAGACTAAACGATATCAAGTTGTAGTAACTTCATGAACATTGAAACAATCTCATTTATTTACAATAGCAATTATAAATAAGTTACAGCAACCAGTTAATCTGTTAACTTAAGTCTGAAAAAGATTGTGATGATCACTAATTTGAACTGGGTGGTCATTTTGTGGTGCTATATTACATTTGGTGATAAAACTGTGATAAACTGACATTTGTCGTAGCTTACTGCGGTCCCATCTTGGATGAACAACGTCACGTCGTATAATGATTTGAATGAAAATGACCATAATATCTTCCATCTTACTTCTACAAGTGGAAAAAATTTGTTGATTTAATTTTTTGTATATGGAGTTTGGTTAAAAACACCTCTAATCAAAATTTCAAAAAATGAATGAAATTTACATTGACACGGGACGACAACGTTTTACGGGAATATAAGGACATCACAGTACAGCACGACCACATGGCTCCGTCAAAAACTAATATCACGCATCAAATAATTACAACAGGCCATCCATTTTTTGTACGCCCTCGTCGACTCGCGCCATACAAATACCAAGTGGCTCGCAACGAATTCTAAGACCTAGTACGGAGAGGGATCTGCCGACCGTCTAAAAGCAATTGGGCTTCCCCATTGCACATGCTAAAAAAACAAAATGGCGAGTGGAGTCCATGTGGCGATTACCGCCGTTTGAATTCAATTACGGTACCGAATCGTTACCCTATACCATTTATACCAGATTTCGGAAACATTCTAAGTAGTTGTAAAATATTTTCCACAATTGATCTTCAACGAGTATATCATCAAATCCCAGTAGAACCTGCGGATATACCAAAAACTGCGATAACAACACCGTTCGGTTTATTTGAATTTCTATATATGTACACCGTTCGGACTCTGCAACGCCGCACAGACCCAGCAACGACTAATGCATGGGGTTTTAAAAAATTTACCGTTCGTGTTCCCGTATATCGATGACAAAGCTGTCGCATCTGAAAACATAGAGGAACATCACAAACACCTCTCCATCGTATTCGAACGATTGCGACAATACGGGTTAAGCATCAACGTTTCAAAATGTATATTTGGAAGAGCCGAAGTTAAATTCCTCGGGCACTTAATCACAGCAAATGGTTTAAAACCCCTACCAGAAAAGATTGAAACAATAAAAAAATTCGAACGCCCAACAACCGCGGCTTGGTTAAAACGTTTTCTGGCCATGGTAAATTTTTACCGAAGGTTTATAAGAAATGCAGCAAAAAATCAATCAACGCTTCAAAAGTTAATTATTGGAAACAAAAAAAATGATCAAACACCACTTGAGTGGTCGGAAGAGGCAGTTACAGCTTTTCAACTATATGTAAAAATGATCTAATTAATTCAACCTTATTGGCGCACCCGGTAAGCAACGCAGACCTAATTTTATTTACGGATGCATCAAACCATGCCGTTGGCGCATGTTTAAACCAATCTGTAAACGGAAGTGAGCTCTAGCCTTTGGGTTTCTATTAAAAAAAATTATCAGAAACCAAACAAATGCGACACACCTACGATAGAGAGTTGACTGCCATTTATCAGGCTGTGAAATATTTTCGTCAAATGTAGGAAGGAAGAAAATGTTGTATCTTTACTGATCACAAACCGCTTACATTTGCATTCCGACAAAAGAAAGACTACACTAACGCCGAGGCAAATTAGGCAACTCGACTACATCAGTCAATTTTCGACTGACATTCGTCATATTATCGGTTCGGATAACAATGTGGCTGATCTACTGTCAAGAATTTACGTGATAAATTTAACGGGCGAAGTAAATTTCGAGAAATTGGCAGCAGCGCAACACCATGATCCAGAATTAAAATCAATACTGGACAGGAATTCAAAGAAGATATCCTTGCAAATAAGCCGCTTCACCATGCCGGATACAAATATACAAATTTATTGTGATTCTTTACAAAATCACCGGTGTGGAGTTTTTAACACTTTTTTTTAACACATTTTACGCAAGTGTACCTACATTTGTTTGACAGTGTAGTACAAGTTATTAAACAAAACTTTTAACGCTTCTTTTCAACACATTTTTTAACACATTTCACGTAAGTGTACAATTGTTTGATAGTGTAATTCTAGAAAAAATTAATATATGAGAAACAAGATTTTACCATAAGCTAAATAACAAAATCATTAGAAAATCATGATTCTACACATTGCTAAATAACACAAATTTCAGAGATTGGCTCGCATAGGCACCATATGGGATAGAAAGGCGATACATTAGGCTTTACAAATCTGTATGTGTAATTCCATAATTTAGGGTTGGGCTCTGATGACAAATTTTCAAATATTACCAAAATGATCGAATATATGGAAAAACTTGTTTTTCAGCTTAATTAGGTGTCTGTAACCGGGCCGAATTTGTCCTCACTAACATTCCTTTCCCATTGCTCGATTTTGTTACATGTAAAAAGGTGTACGATGGCTGCCTGGCCAGGGGCGGATATCTACTATTAGACTTATGTGGTTATCGATGTGGCGCCTTTCTTTACGGAGTGAATATTGCTATGTTTGGCTTCATGAAAAGCTGAGTTTGATGGTACATAAAATATTATTTCATTGGTGAGGGAAAGTTATGATGTCGTGTTGTAACATGGGTATAGTGGTGTAGTATTCGCATTAATAATACGAGAGACTTGCTTAGTGCTTTATCGTACATTGAAATCAATCAATCAATCAATCAAAAACTTTATAGAGGTAATGGAAACTTATTAACAGCCCAAATTTACTTTAATATCAAACTATCGTCGGTACGGGTGTTTATAGAGAAACCGTTTTGAATATTAAAACAGAAATTTAGAAAATTAAAATTTTAGATATTAGTGACTTGGAGATGGGCAAGGAGATATCTGATTTAAATCAACCTAATTTTTAACTATATTTAAATCACTTATTTTTTATTATGTGTAATTCAATCCTTTATTTAACTAGACCTAACTTTATTGAAGTTACGGGCTTCCAAAAAAGAAATAATGTCATATTCAAAATTATGGGCGGCGCGACAAATTTCAGAATCTTGAAGCCGAAGCAATCTTGGAGGCGAAAACACGATGTTTCTCATTGGTAAATGCATAAATCAATAAATAAGTATTTGAATGTGACTCAACTAATGAGTTAACACGATTTCGAAATACCAAATTAATTTGCTATTAAAAAAATTGATTAAATTATTTTTAATTGTTATGTAATTTCAATAAGGTGAATATTTTTATTTAATAACGCCAACAAATTATGATATCGTTTGATTTAAAATATTTTAAATTTTATTTTTATTTTATTAACAAAAGGCAAATTTCACTGCAAAATTGATATTTTATTTGGTTAGTCCAACAAATTTAAAATATTCATATAAAACTTCAAAAAATTTTATAAATTTTGTAAATGCTTTATATTCGATAAAATTTTTAAATCCAATACATTCTATTAATTTTATAAATTCCGTAAATTCCACAAATTCTACTAATAAAAATTCGATAATTTGTATATACATTTTATAAAGTTTATGAATACTTTCAACGTTAAAAATTTTATGAATATTATAATACCTTTGAATTTTGAAAATTCTGTGCGTTCTTTTAATTCTAGAAATTCAATAAATTCTTTAGTTTTTAAATATGCTTTAGCTTCGATATAGTCTATAAATCTTAAAATTTTAATAAATTATATAAATTCCACCAATTCTACAAAATTTATAAAATTAATAAATTATTTATATTTTATAGAGTTTATTGGTTTATAAAATTGTTTTAAGTAATTACATAAATAAGTCAGTTTGCCTTTTTTAAATTCCATCTAAAAATTCCATAAATTCAGTAAATTCTACAAAGCCTAAAAAATTAGTAAGTTATTTAAATTCTATAAATCCTATAAATTCTGTAAACATGTCAAATTCTATAAATTTTAATAAGTATTCAAACACTATAAATTCCATAAATTTTATGAATTGTTTTAATTTAATAAATTTTAAATTCTATACATCTTACCCATTCCAAAAATTTTATAAATTCTAAAAATTTTACGAAATTTTTTATATGTTGAAAATTGTAAGTTGTATAAATTATTTTATCTGACAGAGTTCTATCAAATCTACAAACCAAAATTGATTTTCCAATTTTTTTTCTTCTAAAGATTCCATAATTTCTATAAATTGTATAAATTTTATTAATTCTACAAACTCTTTAAATTCTGCAAATTTTATTAATTCGATGAGTTCTATAATTTTTAATAATTCACAAACTCTTTAAACTCTGTAAATTCAATAATTTCTAAAAAGTTTTAATTTGTCTCAATCAGAAAAAATCGATATTGGCGCTGATTTCTTTTTAAAATTTACAAATGTCAACGATTGGTTGCAATCGCTTAACAACGCTTATTTATATTTAGAAAAGCGTTTTTCCACCTCCACATATATTAAAACCCTGAAAACAAGTGCAATTTGATTTTTGAACGTTTATATTGTATTATACTAAGGAATTCATCTGCAATTAACCATATTTGGCAAGAATTTTATAATACATAGAAATAAGAGAGGGCTCTACTCATGAAGAATACCTAAGTAACGGAAGGCCAGTTGTCAAAATGACCAAGACAATTTATTTAATTTTAAAACAACATCGGAATGCTAAACTTCAACCATTTTATTCAAAAGTTAAATGTTTTGTATTTTTTTTTAAATACTTGTATCTTTTAGACCCTGCTTTGTAAAGACATATAAAATGATTAACATTAAATTTTAACCAGGGAGCCTTAGACATTCACGTCGACGAACGTCTGTTTTTTCTTCATGAAAATAGAAAATATAAATTAAATTAAATTAAATTTCGTAATATTTAATACGGAGGGACGAAACACAGAGATTTTCTGCCATAAAGGGGAAAATTTCTTTACCGGAATTAAACTAGATAAAAGAAAAAAGAAGAAAACATTAAAAGAATTGTGCTTACAAAATTTGGACCTGCTGGTGGCGGTGTAACCACAGCGAGGCAGCAAATTTAAATATAAAATGCGGAAAAAAAAATTGGTGGACAGCCATCTTTGGACGAGAAAACCCTGAGCTTCATTACTAAGCTTATAAGCAAAAATATTAGCAAATCATTGGAAATATTTAAAAGTGACATTCTAAACCAAATCAGTGTCAATAACCCGGCCTTACCCGTAGAATCTACCACCTATAATACACCAGACGGAACCAACAACCCGTCAAATAGCCAAACAAATGCATCATACGAGGCCACTATTAAAAACGGTCCAACGAAGTGGGCAGCCCCTCAACGTCAAGCGTCGAAAAGACTAAGAGAGTGCGTAAGAACAGCGATACCCCAGAGAATGATGTCTCACATGCCGTCAAAATGATGCTGGACAACAGCTCTGACTTTGAATACACCGATTCGGAAACGGATAACGTAGTCTTCCCAAGCAGTCGAATTGGCGGACAATTTAACAGATTAAAGTTTGACGTACCTGCTGATAAGGTCAATATGGACACTGGAAGGAAAGCCGCAACCAGAGTCGCTAAACCACCCCCAATAATTTTAAAAGGGTTCGACTCGTCAAAAATTAACTTAATCAGAGAAATTACAGGAAAACTTACCGGCACCCTGCTCAAGGTGTACTCTAGCAGCACGATAATTTACGCAACCAATCTTGAAAACCACCAACTACTGGTAGCGGAACTCAAAAAAATAAACATGAATTTCTTCACATACATCCAAAAAAACCAAAGACCAAAAGTGATGTTGATGAAGGGTATCCATCAGGATACAGACACGGATGAAATCAAAGCTGAATTAGGAAAAAAAGGGCTAGCGGTGCAAAACGTGTACCCCATAAACAAAATGATCAAGGAGAACGACGGCTCGGAGAAGCAAATTAAATTACCCTGCTTTACGGTGTCCTTTGCGGATGATACCAAATATGCAGACATAAATATGACCAACGGTTGCTGCGGCTACAAAATCAGTTGGGAAAACAAAAGAAAAATCCCCATAGCACAGTGCCGTAAATGTCAAGGATTCGGGCATGTTGCTGCTGGGTGCAGCATGCAATACAAATGTGTGAAGTGCGCCGGATCACACCTACCAGGTGCCTGTCCAAGAAATGAAGATAAATCAGTCCCAGTGAAATGCGGCAACTGTGGCGGAGGACACGTGGCCAGCTTCTTTGAATGTCCAGAGAGGCAAAAAAGACTTGGTAAGCTAACTAAACCTAATCTAGTAAATACAAACAATGTAAACAATGCTCAGCCCAAAACTTTTGAATCTAACTATGTCAAAAAAGGTGTCTCTTATGCCGATTTTCTCAAACCCAAACCGAGCCAGGGGCCTTCAGCTCTTAACGTACCACATTTTTCGGAGCCATCTGGAGCGAGTAGTATTCTTGGAGAGTTCTTTGCAAAGTCACATGAACTCTTCGGCATGAGCTTTACCTCGCTCACAAGCCACGTATCCAAATTTTTAATACATCTAAATAATATCCAGGACGTAGCCAGCCAAAAGGCTGCGTACCTCAATTTCGTAGTACAATTCCTGCAATGAAGATTGTCACCTTAAATTGCAATAGCCTAATCAGTAATGCCCGTCGCCAGGAGCTATCGGTATTCCTCAATCAACATAAACCAAGCATAGTGTGCCTAAACGAGACCAGACTAAACGACCGACACTCGCTTTTTTTCGAAAATTATATCATACGCAGAACAAATTCCAAAATTAAGAGATCCGGAGGTACGGCGATCCTAGTCTGAGACAACATAAAACATTCATCGCCGAGGGCCTATATACGGGACAGTTTAGTTGCTACCACTGTAATTGTGGGGGAAGGAGACGAATCTTTCGTACTAGTCTCTGCCTATTTTTGGAAGGTTGTAACCGAAGACCTACACAGTTTGATTAGCACTCACCCACGCGTCGTCGTCTGTGGCGACTTTAACGCTCACCATCATTCATGGGGTTGCTTGACAATCAACAGCAGCGGCCGGACACTCTCGGAATACTGCCAATTTAGGAATATCAACATTCACTTTCCTCCCGTGGGAACACGCGGGGATGCAGTACTTGACCTGGTCTTGGCAAAGGAAGTAGACATTGATGAAGACGTCACGGTGCTGAATGAGTTCTGCTCTGACCATATGCCAGTAGTCTTTCACACCTTGGATCGGTTCGACCTGTTCCAAAGTCCAGACGGTGTAAGAATACTGGACTACAAAAACGGTGACTGGCCTTGCTATAGGCATTATATTCATCAAAAAGTTGCCCCGCTCAACGAACAGCCAATCGATTCAACGGATGAAATCGACCGAAGAGTTCATAAACTCACAACAATCATGGGAATAGCCACGGATAAATTTGTGCCTCTGATGGAGAATAGGACCAGACCGCTACCTGCTCATATAGTCCAACTGATCAAACTAAGGAACTATTATAGAAACAAACACCGATATTGGCCGGCATTATACACCACGAAACTAATAAATCGAACTACGAGGCTTGTGCACGAAAAAATCAGCCAGTTTCGCCAAGAAAGAATAAACGAGAAACTCAGAAGCGTAAACCCAGACAAGTCAAATATATTTAAATACATAAGAACTCTGAGACCAACAACAAAACTAAATACGGTGCTAGACGGCCCTGACGGCCCGGTCATTGATCCTGCAATAATTGCCAATAAGGTAGCAGACTACTACCAAACGATATTCAGTGAGAGGGCACGTACCGAGGATCAGGGAATAATAGACCAGGCGGACGGATTTATTACAAATCAAAGATTGCCATTTACGGTATATCCTGAAGCGACAAATGCCGCAGAGATGTCAAGCATTGTACGACAGTTAAAGAATAAAAAATCGCCGGGGATAGATGGAATCTCTAACGGGGCAATCAAAAACCTACCAATCTCGGCTATCGTACAGCTGGTACAAATCACAAATGCTATTCTGGTTTATGCCTATTTCCCCAAAAGTTGGAAGCTCTCTAAGGTGGTAGCAATTCCCAAAACCGGCAAACCATGCACCCCGGAAAACACGAGGCCCATAAGTCTGTTGTGCGGACTCAGTAAACTGGTGGAAAGAGTGATCTATCGTAGGCTCTGGTCGGCGGTTCAGCACTTGATCCCGGTGGAGCAGTTTGGCTTTGTTTGCCATAGGTCGACAACGGACGCAATGATGCGTCTCTTGAATGACCTCAAACGAGCCAAGTCACGTCGCAAGATCACGGCGGTAGCATTCTTGGACATCCAGAAAGCATTCGATTCGGTATGGCACAAGGGCCTCATATACAAATTAATTAAATGTGGAGCCAATCCAGCGCTCATCGCACTACTTAACTCATACCTAGGAGAAAGGGAGTTCTTTGTCTGCGTGAATAATAGGCATAACTCGGAAACGAAACAAATATCAGCAGGAGTGCCCCAGGGATCGGTGCTAGGACCATTACTTTACATATTTTTTATGTATGACATACCTGTCCCTAGGCAGCCTTACACCAAGTTCCAAGCATACGCCGACGACACAACAGTATATTCCAGCAGTTACAGTGAGTACCAATGCTCTTCCAGAATTCAAGCATACCTTAATACGCTGGTGGTCTACTTCGACACCTGGAATGTTAGGATCAATGCCACAAAAACCCAGCTGGTCTATTTCTATCCCCACCAAAATTATAAAAATAAATTCAACAAAGCAGTGGACGTCTTCATTAATGGCGAAAACATCACGGTGTCAAGGGAGGCAAAGTATCTAAAAAAGTATCTCTCCAAAGTATCTCTCTCAATTTCAACAGCCACATTAAAGCAATTAGCAAACAATCAGCGAATGCCTTCAGAATCCTGTACCCGTTATTTAACCGTAATAGTGTGCTGGACTACAAAAATAAGTTACTGGTATACAAGCTATACATCAGGCCCATCATCACCTATGCATCACCAGCCTGGTATGACTTAATCACATCAACGCAGAAAACCACGCTACAACGCATACAAAATAAAGCACTACGTCATGTTTTTGATAGCTGGCCACACCCGCCGGATTACAGACAAACCTCGACTGTCTGCCTCCATGACATGGCCCAATTAAACTATATCGGTAACTTCTCGGCTACAATGTTGTCCAATCGGCTAAACAAACTGCTTTCCTTGCCATGCGACTTCCTAAACAACATCGCTCACCAATACTGAACAGCTCGACATGTTCATGTTTATACAAATTATTGCGCTTAGCATTGTAATCTAAGATTAGGGTAGTTAGTATTAAGATAGTTGTAAGTTGTAAATAGTGTAAATAATAGTTTTAAGATAACACGCAAAAAAAAAAAAAAAAAAAAAAAAAAAAAAAAAATTATATTCGGGGGAAAACAATCCTCACTGCCAAGTTGCCGCAATGCATTCAAAATAAAACTATTACAATAAACACAAACCTATATAAAACCTAAAGGTTACTGTAGAAAAAAAAAATTTGTCAAAACAATACTGTACATAATTACATAAAAATATTAATAAAGATTTTTGAAATAAAAAATTTTAACCAGAAACTAAAAATCTTATTGAAAAGTATTTTGATTTTAGGTTACACTTGTGATTAATTCGTATGAATATAGCATTATCAATATTATAATTGTTATAACCAAAGCTTTGCTGCAATCAACTAATGAGATTGAGCATGTCAGCTATTCTGCCGGTTACGAAATTTTCCAAGAATAAGACGCACCATCTGGTAATGCATTTCCATTTGGTACTAGGAAGCATATTATCGTTAATCCTTATTTGCGTAACATTGTAGCAAAGAAAAAGGAGCAAAAATTAAAAAGAAACTATGCCTTCCTCGAAGATTTTGTAGGAGTTTATGATCGACCTTTAGTAGTTTTTGTTAGAAGTTTTATAGTACATTTAATTTTTTCCATTCTCTTCATTTTCTTCATTTTATCAACAGTAACAAATAATGCATTTCTAAGTTCACGTAACGTGTCAAGCCCACTTATGGTCCACAAGTGGTTTTAATAATTTTTATTGAGTCTCAATGAAAAGCAAATTAAACATTTTCCATACTCTTCCTGCATGTAATTCATTAACAGATATATCCGATTATGGATTTCTGAGCGCCAAAAACCTACATTTTACGAATTTATTATTATCGTGGGTTGCATCGAGTCCCATTTATTGTTCATAATTTGTTTTAATATTTTTTATTGGCTTGCATTGACAGTTTTAGAGTAATATAAACTATTTCGTACTTTTTTTGCATGTGAATCATGAAGAGCGATAGCCAATTATGCATATCCGAGCTTAAATGACTACATTTCCCGTATTAATTTCCATGATTTAATTTTGATCATTTTTATTTGGTCGCTGTATGAGTTTCAGCGATTTTCCATTTTCCATTCTCTTCCTGCATGTAATTCATAAACAGCAGTTGCCAATTATTCATTTGTGGGTTCAAATAACTACATTTCTCGAATTTATCGTTATCGTGTGTCGTGTTAAGTCTCATAATTTGTTTTAATTATTTTTATTGGGTCACAATAAAAGTTTTAGAGCAAATTTAATTTTTTGCATTCTCTTCATTTTCTTCATTAAATTAACAGTAACCAATTATGCATTTCTAAGCTAACATATCGTGTCTAACTTCATTTATGGTCCATAATGAGTTTTGATAATTTTTATTGGATCGCAGTGGAAACTATAAACCAAATTAAACATTTTCCATGCTCTTCCTGCATGTAATTTAATAAAAGATGCAACCAATTATGGATTTCTCAGCTCAAATAACTGTAAATTGTAGTTTTACTATTTATCGTTGTTGTGAGTTGTAAAAAGTCCTATTTATTGTTCGTAATTTGTTTTAATAATTTTTATTGGTTTTCATTGAAAGTTTTAGAGTAATATAAAATATTTCTTGCCTTTTTTGCATGTAACTCACAAACAAAGTATACTCATTGGCAATAGCCAATTATACATTTGCGATAATTTTTATTGGGTCGCTGCGAAAGTTTTAGAGATTTCCCATTTTTGATTCTCTTCTTGCATGTAATCAATTACCAGCAATGGCCAAATTATTATCCATCATTGTTTTAATATGTTTTATTGGGTCACAGCAATTTAGAGTAAAGTTTCTTTTTTCTATTTTCCTCATTTACACAGCGGTAACTAGTTATGCATTTCTAAGCTCACATAACGTGCCCAGCTTCATTTATGATCCCTAAATGGTTTTGATAATTGTTTTTAGGTAACAGTGAAAGTTTTAAAGCAAATATAATATTTTCCATTCTCTTCCTGCATGCAATTCATTAACAGAATAATCCAATTTTGGATTTCTGAGCTCAAAAAACAACATTTTACAAATTTACTGTTATTGTATGTTGTGGCAAGTTCCATTTTTTGTTCATAATTAATTTTAATAATTGTTATTTGTTTTTTGTAAATATTTTCCATTCTTTAACTGATTGTAATTCATAAATAGCAATTGCCTATTATTCATTTCTGGGCTAAACTAACTAAATTTTTCGAATTTATTCTTATCGTGACCCGTATGAAGTTCCATTTATTATTTATAATTTGTTTTAATAATTTTTATTGGGTTGCAGTAAAAGTTTTAGAGTTAATTTCACTATTTTTAAACTCCTTCTCCATGCAAAACTTCATCAACATTTTACGAATTTATTGTTATCGTGGGTCGTGTCAATTTCAATGTATTGTTCATAATTTTCTTTTAATAATTTTTATTGGATCGCTGTGAAAGTTTTAAAATAATTTAACTTTCCCTCAATAAATTATGCTTGTTTAGGCTCACAAAAAAACATGGATGCAATGAATGTTTATTGATTTTCCAATTTTAATTCTTCTCCTGCATATTTCTGGGCTCAAATAACTACGTTTTTCAATTTAATCGTTATTGTATTTCGTATAAACAGTTACAGTTTTAAGCAAATTAACATTTTCCTTTCTCCTCCTGCAAGTAATTCATAAACAGCGACATCCAATTATGCATTTCCGAATCCACATAACAAGACGCGAGTCGCGTTAAGTCCTATTTATCGCCCATAATTTGTTTTAATAATTTTTAATGGTTTGCGTTTATAGTTTTAGAGTAATATCAACTAAGTTTAGTAGAATCAAAACCAAAACTTTTCAATATTTTTTTTTTTTTTTGGAGTTGACCTAGAGACAGCAAAATACTCTTTAACCTAAATAACATTATTTTCTTATTATGAAATATTCGTAATCGCCAAATTTCCTCCACAAAATTGAACCTAAAAATAAGCGGAATCTTTTCCAATTCAACGTCTCTTCCAATTCCTTCCAATCGTTGTATCAAAAAGAAACATTTCCCATACGAATGTTAGTTCGTAACAAAATGTTACTTTTCTTATACCAATGTCCATACGAAATGATTATCCAAGTTTTTAATTTTTTTTCTCGGAAATTCTAGTTGAGAATGTAAATTTTTTGTAAATAGTTCGCATTGTAAAATTTTAATAATTTTTAATCAAATTAAATTAGATATTATTAATAAAATCCTATAAGACAATGGAAAAATTTAAAGTAACTTAAAATTTAGTACATCTGCAAGAAAGCAACGGAAAGTATCTGAATGGAAATCTACAAGCGATAAATTAGCCCGGTTTGACGAAAACACCCACACGAAAAGGATAATTCGTACCATTGCAAAAAACTGACCGGGCAAGATTGCTACTAGTTTCATAAAAAATTGTATTTAGTCATACAAAAACTGGACTCGGACCCATCGTAGGGTCAATGGTGCCCCCAAAATAAACGTTACAACGTATTTCATCACAAACGTAAAAGGAACACTTATTCGTGTATGTCTACCAGCTTTTAAAAATATTTTCCGTGACGGATTACACAGAATTCACGGAATTTGCAAGCACTTTTTAAATTCTAGAACAGTACCTTCGGAACAAACATTAAAAGCAAATTTTAATTTTTTCATTCTCTTCATTTTCTTCGTGTTAACAGCAGTAACCAGTTAAGCGTTTCAAAGCTTACATACCGTGACAACCCCATTTATCATCCAAAATTGGGATCGACAATTTTTATTGGGTCGCAGTAGAAGTTTGAAGCAAATTTAATATTTACCATTCGCTTCCTGCATGTAATTCATTAACAGACATAACCAATTATTAAATTCTGAGCTCGAATAATTACATTTTACGAATTTATGATTATTATGAGTTGTGTCAAGTCCCATTCATTGTTCATAATTTGTTTTTTCCATTTTCATTGGGTTGCTGTGAAAGTTTTACAGCAATTTAATTTTTGATTTCTTCTTCATGTAATTTATAAAGGAACATAACCAAATATGCATTTCTGAGCTGACATAATATACCATTTACGTATTTATCGTTTTGTAGGACGTGTTAAGTTCTATTTATTGTCCATAATTTTTTACTTCATGTAACTCTTAACCTACGATAACACAATTTTACAGTTGTTTTATCGATTATTATCAATCGATGAAATAAGTTCTAATTAGTCTGTTTTAGTGTCTGATTATTTCAATATGAAAATAACTCTTACTTTTAAAATTAACCACTCGCAATGCAAATGAAATAACATTGCAGTTTCACGGTAACCACTCGTGCAAATCAGTTGAAATAGTACCACAAAAATTATTTACTTATCTCGATTTCCTTGTTAATCAAGATTATAAAATATGAAACTATAAACTTTTAGAAAAAAATAAAAGTTTAAAGTTTTTATAATATTTAGAATAGGCATCCATAAAATCATAACTCAAATAATAGTAATCATTATCATTGCCGTCGTCGTTCATACATTCAATATGCCGTATACATCACGAATGTCTTGCGCGTACAGTAATTTTTCGTCATGATGATGATTATCATAAAACAATTTACTTGGGCTTTGATCCAAAGAAATAAGCAAGAAAGAACAATAATAGCACATAATGGTCTTAAACTTAAAAAAAAAATGTTTATAAAAAATGACAATAATTACAATTAAAATTGTATCTAAGAAGAAGACGCATAATATATCGAGTTAAGCATTATAATGAGGATCTACCACTTATTTTATTGTTGTTGTAATGTAGTTTATTGTCCAAAATTGTGTTCAAATTAAACTTAAATTACTTTGACACGAGCCAGCGAAAATTGTTTGTTTGTTCTAAAACGTCGCTTTTTTTTTTATTTTGTCTAATTTTTGTATAAATTTATTCGACCTTAACTGAATGGATTATGATTTTTAAGGTGATTTTGAATGTTGCGTCTTGATGATGAAAAATTGGTGTTAAACGTCTTGCCACTGGTTTTGTATGGTAATTTAAACAGTTTTCTAAGCGTGGAATATATTTTTTTTGTGGTGTATTATTAATTGGGCGATTATTTAGGACAATGATTTTTATCCGATGTATATGGTGGTATACGCTAATGTAGTACAAATAAATTTGATTTAAGCAAAAAATAAATTGAGATAATTCTATGTACTTCTGATTTGTTCTAGGCCTGTTGACCTACTTAAGGAATCCTTCTTTGATATTCAAAAATAACTTAAGGAAAGATTTTCAGCAAAAATTAATTTAATGGGCAGTTCAATATCTACAATTGCAATATCTGTTACACACGTCGCGACAGATCTAAAATTCCCCCTGTTGATTCTTACGAAATCTAAATTTGCAACTGTCAATAAAAGTAAAAGAAGGTAGTATTTACCAGATAGTTTCAGTAAAATCCGAAACTCCAGAAAATCAGTTAAGGCTCATCACAATTTTCGTAGTTGTGGCTCGGAAACTAAACATAAACAAACGTGCAGAATATTTTTCATTAAATATATCACGACAATAAACATACAAAATTCCGAAACGTCACTTAGACAAAATTCTAAAAATTTATAATTCACTTACGATAGTGATCACTTGTGACTAATTCTTAATAGGTTCGAAAGTTGTCAGCCACTGGCTAAACTCAACAAAATAATCAGAGAAATTAATAAAAGTTTTCAACATTTACTATAGTTAGCAAGATACTGGAATCCTGTAATGTCAGTCAGTGAGTAACATTGTTAGTTTTCAAAAATGAACAAAACATTTGGTACCCCAAAATAAAAAAATCCAGATTTTAGTTCCAAGAGTAAATGATTTAATGGACCAAGCTTCCCTTCCAACTAGATAGGAAAATACAACGTAAGATTTTCGACACAAAATTTAATTTGCTTAAAACTGTAACACGCTTGTCAATTGGTCATCTAAAAAGGGAAATTCTATTCAGCGTTTCTGTAACGTACGTTTATAGAAATTCCGAAAACATTCAAGGCATCTTCATTCATGAATATGACAATTAAAAGTGAGATTTGAAGGGAAACACAATATGTAGTCAAATTTGTACAACTAAGGGAATTTAAATCAAAAGACAATAAATTGTTGCTATTAAAGAAGGCAAAAGCTTTAAGCAATTTATTCCATCAGGGAATAGATTTAAAAATTTTAATTTCAGGGTGACTGTTAATTTAGTATCTTGAAGCGCTTAAAAATGAAAGACACTTCTTCTGCTCAATGCTCAAACTGCTTTACTTGTAGGAATGCCTGCTACATAAATAAATGCGCCGCATCACAGAACTTCTGCCCAAAATTATGGTAGGTCTAGATTCATTCAGTTACAGTAATCGGTTCGAGCTTTAAAAACAAAATAATAATATTTTTCTGCTCAAGAGTACAAAGGATCTGGTTATATATCATATACATTTTGGTCTAATTAAACCCGATTTAATAAATTGGCTCTTACGGTTGTACAAAAAGTAACAGGATCGGGGTAAACCTGGTGAGAACAAAATAAGAATTTCGAAAATAGACTCATCCAAAATATGATAAATATTCGGGCTCCCTTTTCTTGACCAGCCGATTTTTTTTCAACTCAGTATACAGTAGTATCGTTTATTTATGTGGTCCCAGGGACAAACAGGTTCCATCAGTTGATTAAAAAAATTCTATTATTAAAAATCGTTTTGTGCTTAATTGTACTAAACTTTATTGTAGATAATGATGTGCATATAGAAAATCTGAAATGCAAAATTAGATCAGCTTCCAGGTATAAATAACACCACATAGTTAAAATATGCATTTGAAGTTTTAAGATTTTGAGTACGAATTACCTGAAAGTGAATCTTTGTACACAAATTTATCTTCACTAAACTTCAGCTCAATTACCAACGTTTGCCGCCGAAAACAAATATAATCAAAAGGAATTTACAAATCAAAACATTTAAATAGAATACAGTTGAAATTTCAGTGAATATCCAAATCACGATCCAGTTCTCTCAAATAGGATACGAATTTAACGAAAGATGTGCAAAAGTTTGTTGAAACAAATATCGTAGCCGATTCGTTTTCTTCAGAGGTAACCTCAAATTATGAACCGGTTTTAACAATGCCAGGCTCTGTTTGTAAGCCTACTATATATGCCGTGAGATTTTTACCTTAAGAACAAAAATTGAATCAGTTTTGTTCAATACGTAACGCACTCCAAAGGGATGTCTATTTAGAAAAATGAAATTTTCTTTAAAAAATACACAACAATTGACAAAACTTGCAACAGAGTGGGAAATAAAGTTTATTGTTTGCCTAAATCAGGAACTAATGGACATGGTAAAATAAATCGTCACTGGAACGGCCCAATTTTCTCTAAGATAAATCACAGCACTTTGACAACGAATATGAAGGGAAACACTCGAGAGTTTCCGTAGCGAAACCAAGCATCATATAATCGGTTAAATGTCACATCAACATTTTCCGGAAGATTGTAATAATCCGAACGCCAATATTTTGATATGTGACTTTAACATTAAAACAATGTTAAGACTCTGTTGATCGTGGGTTGAAAAATAAAATTCGTGGATGACTTCAGAGATAAAATTGAAATGGCAAATTTTTTGCTAAATAATTCCTCAGATTACGAAATTAAAGAAGTTTCAAAAAATCCCGAACAATTTTTTAGCATCAAACAGGTTTTGAGCTATAATAATGATCTGCACCCATATCTGAGGCTAAATGGAAAAAAATTTATCCTTTTGTGAATTAAATTTAATCGACCTGAAATACCAGAATAGAATAAAATGTCGATAATTTATCATAGGGCGATCTTCTCGAGATTAAAAAACTAAACTGTGATAAGTCGCTTCGTCATAAATTAGATTCTACAAATATGTTTAAAAACTATGATTTAATTAATGCATACTCTAATTTAAATTTAAAGTGGAAGAGCTCAAACTCACTTTTCAATCATTTCTAATCGAGAATTCAATCGGAAATATGGTTTGATCATTGATACTCGGAGTATAGGACTTTGTCTACTTTTTATTTGAACTTGGCTAGAGGTTCTACGGTTAGCAAAAATCCTGGTTTTGATGTCTTCTTAGTAATTTGATCATTTGATATGATGCCAAGTGCCCAAATATTTAGGAATGAGTTGATATGGTTCATATCACATGGTTGTTGTGGGTATTTTAGCATTTACTGCTGAAATTGGGTCCAACACAATTGTTCAAATAATTCTGTCCCAAGCTTGGATCTACCCTCGCTGAGCAGTAAAATGTTTAGAAGGAGCAAAACGGCCTCGAATTTCTGTATTGTATATCAACTTTTTATAAATCAGCAAATTCTGAGCCAAAAAAAAAATTCAAAATCCGCGATTATATTCTGGCGGATATAAGTTACGCCGACCCGAAAAAACCTGAACAATAATTAGGGCACAATATATCGACTATTCGATCACCATATCCTGCGACGCTAAATAACGGAATTTATTAAATTAATTTTTATTACTACCATTACCCTTTAATTATCTTGTGTATCCGACTGTATACTATTCAGTAATCTTTCTTGTTTTTATGAAGTATTTTACCGTAAGAAATTATTAAAAGAACCTGTTTTGTTGAGTTGATTGGATTTTGGTATAACACAAATTAGTCTTTAATGAAACATTAAATTTGAAACTTACAAGTGTATCAGTTTTGTTCAATAAAGTCAAGCTTAATTAGCAATAATATTATTCAAGTTGAATGTGTTAACGTGAGTGAAGTGATTTATATATTTTGTGATTGAGTGTTTGTGTAACGGAGTAATATTGGGACAGATGGAACAGAGTAACAAAAACAATTAATATGGCCAATATTTACTCAGATGAATTGGGCAGTCAAAATATAAGGTAACCTATTCCTTATTTTATAATATTGTTGTGGATACAAATTATTCGCAAATTATCTAAGTTTCTGCATTTGGCGATGGCTTATCTATGGTAATTTGTTTTTTTATTTTTTTATTTTTTTTGTGATCAGTGCGGATAAGCAAATTGTGCTGCGATGTGCAAACTTTTCGTTGTATCGTTTTTTATGGTTTTATTCGATGAGTCGAGCATAAGGCATCGAAAGTGAGTAAATAACGCGTTTGCTTGCAATTTGAAGATCTTCTTTTTCACGGTTGGGCACACTATGTAATTAACACAGTTTAAAACACGTAAAAAACGTTATATAGAATTTTGTAATCAATAGCATAAAATCTTATATCACAACGTCATGTATGATTATCGAATTCCGACATGACATTTCGAATTTTAACATCTAAAATTCAAAATCTGACATGAATTATCGAATTCTGGCATCACAAAGTCAAACGCTGAAGAGATTTATCGAATTTTGACAAAAGATATTGAATTCTTTGTTAAATCTTCTCAAGACTTAAGAATTTTATATATCATCCCAAAATTCAAGATGTATCAAAATTCAATAAATTGTGTTGAATTCTGGGATGATACATATATCCAATTCTGATGTGATCTTGAGTTTTGAGATGATAAATATCGAATTCTGAAGTCATGAGATGATATATCAAATTCTGAAAAGACCTTTTGAATTATGATAAGACATCGAATTTTCGAATTCGAATTCGATTTTTAACTGAATATGTTGATTAGGGAAAAAATTATAATATCGATGTGATATATAAAATTTGACTTGTGGAATCGAATTCTTACGTCATATATAGAATTCTAAAACCAAAAATTGAAATTCTGATATAACATCTCGAATTCTGAGACAACACATCGAATTTTGAGATAATATACGGAATTTTGAAAGCTTCATGAGAGATTTATCAAATTGTGACAAGACTTTTCGAATTCTGGAATGACATTGAATTTAGATTAAAATAACTCAAATTCTGGCTCTACAAATCGGAATCTGTCATTATTAATCTAATTTTCGCATAATATATACAATTTTGACAATAAACTATTTTAAACTTCAAATTCTGACTTCAAACATATCGAATTTAAGCAGCATTAACTCTAATTTTGACAGGACAAATCGAATTCTGGCTTGACATATTGAATTCTAAAATTATTTATTGAGTTTTGGCGTATATCAATAATTATTGGTGTTATATTAATTCTCACAACATAAATTCAAATTCGGACACGGCATATCGAATTCTGTATTGATATCATAATGTTTATGGAATTTGGACATCTGATATTGAAATTCTGACATGACGTATCGAATTCTAGCATGATATATCAATTCTGACATCATAAATCCTGCCATTCATAATGGCATAATATTTCGAATATGTGATATGTCGATTTCTAGCATGATATATCGAATTCTGGCATAATATATAGAATTCTGACATCACAAATACAAATTCTAGTATTGCATATCTAATTCTGACTAAAGTATGGAATTGGCATGATAACTCGAATTATGGCATCAAAAATTCAAATTCTGAAATGGCATATCGAATTTTGACATAACCAATCGAATTCTGATATGATACACAGTGTGATCTAAAAATAACCGAGCTTTTATGTCGATAAATTGTTAATTTGTGTATGTCGATTTCTGGCATAATTTATGGAATGGTGGTAGCTTGCTTACATTCACTTTGGGTTGATATAACTAGTAGTTAATTTCTGTTGGTTTTGCAGACACAGCCGCTGATGGATATATCAACTTAATTTTTACATTAAACGTTCAGCCAAAAAATCCAAAACAAAACCATTGATTTGGACGTTACGCCGGTGAGGGTGTTCCCTTATACGAAGGTATGACGAGTTGTTAACCAATTTTTTATATATGCTGGTTTGAGGAATGAGTTTGGTAGAGTTTACGGTTGAGTTGTGGGTTAAACTGGGTTCCGTTTGCGAGTTGAGTTAGGAATGAGTTGCAGTTTAGTTGGGGTTGGATTAGAGTTTAGTGAGCAGTCGAGCAATCTATATACAGGAAAAACGTCACTACAACGCAAATCGATGGGACCAAAAAAGTTGCCCGTTGTAATGAGGTGTCCGTTAAACTGAGGATTTGTGATTTTATTTATAAAAATTTTTATTGGAGTTCTATGTCTTATCCGATTTTGCTGAAATCCAGCATTTCCAATGGAAATGGGATTTTCAAATGATTTTTAGATGTAGTTCTGGAATATGGCCAAGTAGTATCGAACTTGAATATTCCTTCTTAATTGATTAAGTTGAAATTTGACTTGTGCGTTGGAAATGGTTTTCTAAAATGATTTTTGAGGACGGAACTTGGCTAATCTTTAACGGATTATGATGAAATTTGACATGTGCGATCGAAATGGGATTCTTAACTAATTTTTGGATAAAAGTTCCGGAATATTGTCAAGTATGATGGAGCTTACCTATTCCTTAACGGATTCTGATGAAATTTGACATGTGCGATGGAAATGGGGTTCTAAAATGAGTTTTAGATAAAGTTGTTGCCATATTCCATAACTTCATCTGAAAATCATTTTAGAATTCCATTTCCAACATACATGTCAAATTTTATTTAGTTATGTTTTTGGCCATATTCCAGAATTTTATCCACATATCATTTAAAAGCCCATTACAATCATGGATGGCGAGTTGCCTAATGATTAAATTTTGCCAATGATAATTTGATGAATTTTTTCTATTCCATCAACATTTGTCTCATAAAGAGGACTCCAAACTTGCGAACAATATTCCAATATACTTCTAGTGGTCGGTAAACTCCGAACATGTTCTAAAAATAAAACTCAACATCTTCCTTTATCGATTTAGCACACACTGACTCATTTTGAATGTAAAATCTGACCTGACTATTAAAAATTACCCCCTAAATCAAAGATTTCTTAAAATCTATCCAGTTTTAATTTCAAGGGTATTTTCCCAAGCTGATTGCTGTATATCGTTTACAAATTTTTGAACATTTCTGTCCAATTGATCTTCGGTCTTTAATGGAACCATTAAGTTAATCTGTTCTTCTAGCCATAGTCTAAAGCATTCCCAATTAGTGTGATTATTTACTAGGAATTGGTTTCTTTTTTTCTGAATGATTTGTTCGTATTTTGTTTAGATCAGTTGACCAGTAGGTTGGTTTTTCAGTTGAGGGAGCTTTACAACTGCTTTTCCTGATAGTTTTAAGGAATTCTTTACCCTTAGTCATTGTTGATCTGGAGAACCAGTAGACATTTTTTCAATTAAAATCTCTTCCAAGTACAAATCGTTTTCCTAATTTACTGAGGAACTCGAGATAATCTTTTTGTTTCATTGAATGCTTCGGTGGGCAGTAAATCCTAGCAATAAAATGGAACTATTTTTAGTTTTGAAAATAACTCTTCATAGTAATGAATACTATTTCTAATTATAACAGCACTACCTCCTTTAGCAGTGTTTCCAGGGTGAATACTAGTGTGAAATATTTGATAATTTTTAAATTTCATGATTGATTGTCTAGTGAAGTGTAATTCAGTGATGAGACATACCTCGATTTTTTCGGTGTCCAGAACCACTTGCAATTCTTGTTGATGTTGCATCAGTCCATTTCCATTTCAGCATAAGATTTTAAGATCATTGGCAATTTTTCTGTTCAGAGATGGCTAAATTAGTGCTGGAGTCTAGTTTCGGTAATCGGTTATCAAACGTATTTAGTCTGCTTAAAATTAATTTAAATGTTTGACTTATACAGTTTTTGCTGGATTTTCGTTGCTAATCGTTACTTGAGCAAAAGTAATTTTACCCAATTGTCCATGAGTAGCTCAATTGGTCCCGGCACTCTACGATTTAATTCGGGTTGGTTCATCTTAACTTCTTGCTTTCTGAATAAACTTGGATTTTTAGCAATCACATTCTTATTTTTGATGTTTTGCAGTTCAATAGCAAGTCTGTATCCTCTGTAGTTAGCCGGATGGTTTTCTCCACAGTGAACGCATTTGACATATTTGGGTTCCCTGTTGCAATAATTTTGTGTATGTCCAAAGTTACATTGTGGTATACGCTTAGATCTTCTTAGAGGCTTAACAACCTTGCACCCCAAAATGTACTTAATTTGATAAATTTTTTCGATATCTTCATCAGTACCGAAGGTCAACATAAACATGTTGAAAGGTATTTTGCCTTTCCGTTTTAGCTTAATTGACGCTTCAGTTGCATTAAATCCTTTTGGATTGGTTCACACGTAGAGTGTAGTTTTTTAACCATGCCCCTTATTGGTCTGGTTTATTTGTGCTCAAATGTGCTCTAAGCACGGTTTTCCCCGTTTAACGTTTTTGTTATTTTTCTGTAAGTTTCACCATCTTCCAAGTTTATTTTGATGGTGTTACCATTCATCATTCATCAAATTTCGTATAAATTACATAGAGATGCAACACGCTTGTTCTAAGCCACTTGTCGTCTAGATTCTTGAAACTTGTTACGCCTTTTCGTTAGAGAGGTCTTCAACTAACCATACAAATATGGGGTAATCTGGGTAAGATTTTTTGACCAGATTGAGAATTTCTTTAAAATTAAACTTCATATGAAGTTTCAAATAGGGACGCAACACATCTGCGCTTATCGTCTAGATATTTGGAAATTGTTATATTTCTTGGTTAGAACTTATCTTCCACTACCCATAAAAATATATCTAGCCATTTAGATACGATCTTTGGGATTGATTGATAATTTTTTTTATTTTAAATCAAATTTCCTATAAACTTACCTAAGGAAATTTTAAGTCTTTTTGTTAGAGATGATTTCCGACTACCCCTAAAATTATGTGGTAACTTGGGTACGACCTTTGGGCCAGATTGACAGATTTTTTAAAATAAAATATCTTATGGACTGACATATATGGACGGGAGACATCTGCCCTAAGTCACTTATCGTCCAGATTTTTGGAAGATGTTGGTTTTTTTGGCTAGAGAAATCCCTCAAAAATCTATGAAATTATGTGATTACTTCGGTATGATCTTTTAGCCAGATTGAACATTTTTTTAATTGCAAATCTCGTATAAGTTAAATAGAGGGACGCCACACCTTGTCATAGGTGACTTATCGTCTAGATTTTTGGAAGTTGTTATATTTTTTCGTTAGAAGCGATCTTTAACTAATGAAAATAGTATGTGGCTAATTGGGTACGATCTTTGGGCCAGATTGACAAATTTACTTATGTAGGGATGCCGTACAGCCGTTCTAAGTAATTTTATTTTATACTGACTTGAAATTCCTAATTTTTTTACTTTAATACCGACCCGTAACTCTCTTTTAATTTTTTTTATTTCCCTAACATCAAAATTTCAAAGCAGTTTGCTGAAAACTTTTCAACTTTTTTATGAACCTGCTGCACCGCTCAGTGTACAGTGCGCAATCGTCTACGTATTTCAGTACAACCATGGCTTATTGCAAAATAATATTTTCAAGTAGAGAGTTTCCTAAATGGATAGGTTTGATAAGATAAAGTTAAACTAGAAATATTCCTTTACTGAACACTACAACAGTACAACATATTGTAAGTAATATGTTGAACCTATAACAGAGAATGGGCATGTATGTGAAGATAGCCCGAAAACCAGCCCGAAAAATATTTTTTCTATAAATTGGTTTGTGTCATAACTAAATACAATAAAAAAGCCTCTTATCCCGAAAAATATTACAAATTAACCTCCAAATCATACTCTATCCCGAAAAATAAAATAAAAATATTTAAAATTAAAAAATACCATTTGGCAAAATTGCAGAACGTTAATTGTATCTTTGTACTAGTATGTACGAGTATACTGTTTAAATATACTATATTAGAAAGTATCGTAAATAAATTTTAGTACCTAGCTAAAATTTATCTTTTCTTTAGAGATTGAAAATGAATTATAATAAACTCAAAAACGCAATTTCTCAAAGAAAATGATGCTTAAGCTTATTAAAGTGTCTAAGTGGAACATCTAATGACACAAAACACCCAAAACTAAGAAATAGCATTAGTACGAACATATGTACAATGAAAAGTTCACCACAAAAAAACTCATTACATCAAATCATGAATCTTTGTTCACAGAGATTGCACCCTATAATGACATATACAGTTCGATTGGCGGGACCATTCTTGAAATACAACCAAACACTTGTTGCCATACGATGGGGATTAGGCATATTTCTGGGGCCAAATTCAATCAACTAACCATATTCACAAAAAACTCATTACATCAAATCATGAATCTCTGTTCACAGAGATTGCACCCTATAATGACATATACAGTTCGATTGGTGGGACAATTCTTGACATACAACCAAACACTTGTTGCCATAGGATGGGGATTAGGCATATTTCTGGGGCCAGATTCAATCAACTAACAATATTCAAAAAAAAAACTCATTACATCAAATCATGAATCTTTGTTCACAGAGATTGCACTCTATAATGACATATACAGTTCGATTGGCGGGACCATTCTTGATATACAACCAAACACTTGTTGCCATACGATGGGGATTAGGCATATTTCTGGGGCCAGATTCAATCAACTAACAATATTCACAAAAAAAACTCATTACATCAAATCATGAATCTTTGTTCACAGAGATTGCACCCTATAATGCCATATACAGTTCGATTGGTGGGACAATTCTTGATATACAACCAAACACTTGTTGCCATACGATGGGGATTAGGCATATTTCTGGGGCCAAATTCAATCAACTAACCATATTCACAAAAAACTCATTACATTAAATCATGAATCTCTGTTCACAGAGATTGCACCCTATAATGACATATACAGTTCGATTGGTGGGCCAATTCTTGATATACAACCAAACACTTGTTGCCATACGATGGGGATTAGGCATATTTCTGGGGCCAAATTCAATCAACTAACCGTATTCACAAAAAAACTCATTACATCAAATCATGAATCTCTGTTCACAGAGATTGCACCCTATAATGACATATACAGTTCGATTGGTGGGACAATTCTTGACATACAACCAAACACTTGTTGCCATACGATGGGGATTTGGCATATTTCTGGGGCACATTCAATCAACTAACCATATTCACAAAAAAAAACTCATTACATCAAATCATGAATCTTTGTTCACAGAGATTGCACCCTATAATGACATATACAGTTCGATTGGCGGGACCATTCTTGAAATACAACCAAACACTTGTTGCCATACGATGGGGATTAGGCATATTTCTGGGGCCAAATTCAATCAACTAACCATATTCACAAAAAACTCATTACATCAAATCATGAATCTCTGTTCACAGAGATTGCACCCTATAATGACATATACAGTTCGATTGGTGGGACAATTCTTGACATAAAACCAAACACTTGTTGCCATACGATGGGGATTAGGCATATTTCTGGGGCCAGATTCAATCAACTAACCGTATTCACAAAAAAACTCATTACATCAAATCATAAATCTTTGTTCACAGAGATTGCACCCTATAATGACATATACAGTTCGATTGGTGGGACAATTCTTGACATACAACCAAACACTTGTTGCCATATTATGGGGATTAGGCATATTTCTGGGGCCAAATTCAATCAAATAACCATATTCACAAAAAAAAACTCATTACATCAAATCATGAATCTTTGTTCACAGAGATTGCACCCTACAATGACATATACAGTTCGATTGCTGGGACAATTCTTGACATAAAACCAAACACTTGTTGCCATATGATGGGGATTAGGCATATTTCTGGGGCCAAATTCAATCAACTAACCGTATTCACAAAAAAACTCATTACATCAAATCATGAATCTTTGTTCACAGAGATTGCACCCTATAATGACATATACAGTTCGATTGGTGGGACAATTCTTGATAAACAACCAAACACTTGTTGCCATATGATGGGGATTAGGCATATTTCTGGGGCCAAATTCAATCAACTAACAATATTCACAAAAAACTCATTACATCAAATCATGAATCTTTGTTCACAGAGATTGCACCCTATAATGACATATACAGTTCGATTGGTGGAACAATTCTTGACATAAAACCAAACACTTGTTGCCATACGATGGGGATTAGGCATATTTCTGGGGCCAGATTCAATCAACTAACAATATTCACAAAAAAAAACTCATTACATCAAATCATGAATCTTTGTTCACAGAGATTGCACCCTATAATGACATATACAGTTCGATTGGTGGGACAATTCTTGACATACAACCAAACACTTGTTGCCATACGATGGGGATTTGGCATATTTCTGGGGCACATTCAATCAACTAACCATATTCACAAAAAAAAACTCATTACATCAAATCATGAATCTTTGTTCACAGAGATTGCACCCTATAATGACATATACAGTTCGATTGGCGGGACCATTCTTGATATACAACCAAACACTTGTTGCCATATGATGGGGATTAGGCATATTTCTGGGGCCAAATTCAATCAACTAACCATATTCACAAAAAACTCATTACATCAAATCATGAATCTTTGTTCACAGAGATTGCACCCTATAATGACATATACAGTTCGATTGGCGGGACCATTCTTGATATACAACCAAACACTTGTTGCCATACGATGGGGATTAGGCATATTTCTGGGGCCAGATTCAATCAACTAACAATATTCACAAAAAAAAACCCATTACATCAAATCATGAATCTTTGTTCACGGAGATTGCACCCTATAATGACATATACAGTTCGATTGGTGGGACAATTCTTGACATACAACCAAACACTTGTTGCCATACGATGGGGATTAGGCATATTTCTGGGGCCAAATTCAATCAACTAACCATATTCACAAAAAACTCATTACATCAAATCATGAATCTCTGTTCACAGAGATTGCACCCTATACTGACATATACAGTTCGATTGGTGGGACAATTCTTGACATACAACCAAACACTTGTTGCCATACGATGGGGATTAGGCATATTTCTGGGGCAAATTCAATCAACTAACAATATTCACAAAAAAAAACTCATTACATCAAATCATGAATCTTTGTTCACAGAGATTGCACCCTATAATGACATATACAGTTCGATTGGTGGGACAATTCTTGTCATACAACCAAACACTTGTTGCCATACGATGGGGATTAGGCATATTTCTGGGGCCAAATTCAATCAACTAACAATATTCACAAAAAAAAACTCATTAGATCAAATCATGAATCTTTGTTCACAGAGATTGCACCCTATAATGACATATACAGTTCGATTGGTGGGACAATTCTTGACATAAAACCAAACACTTGTTGCCATACGATGGGGATTAGGCATATTTCTGGGGCCAGATTCAATCAACTAACAATATTCACAAAAAAAACTCATTACATCAAATCATGAATCTCTGTTCACAGAGATTGCACCCTATAATGACATATACAGTTCGATTGGTGGGACAATTCTTGACATACAACCAAACACTTGTTGTCATACGATGGGGATTAGGCATATTTTTGGGGCCAGATTCAATCAACTAACAATATTCAAAAAAAAAACTCATTACATCAAATCATGAATCTTTGTTCACAGAGATTGCACTCTATAATGACATATACAGTTCGATTGGCGGGACCATTCTTGATATACAACCAAACACTTGTTGCCATACGATGGGGATTAGGCATATTTCTGGGGCCAGATTCAATCAACTAACAATATTCACAAAAAAAACTCATTACATCAAATCATGAATCTTTGTTCACAGAGATTGCACCCTATAATGCCATATACAGTTCGATTGGTGGGCCAATTCTTGATATACAACCAAACACTTGTTGCCATACGATGGGGATTAGGCATATTTCTGGGGCCAAATTCAATCAACTAACCGTATTCACAAAAAAACTCATTACATCAAATCATGAATCTCTGTTCACAGAGATTGCACCCTATAATGACATATACAGTTCGATTGGTGGGACAATTCTTGACATACAACCAAATACTTGTTGCCATACGATGGGGATTTGGCATATTTCTGGGGCACATTCAATCAACTAACCATATTCACAAAAAAAAACTCATTACATCAAATCATGAATCTTTGTTCACAGAGATTGCACCCTATAATGACATATACAGTTCGATTGGTGGGACAATTCTTGACATACAACCAAACACTTGTTGCCATACGATGGGGATTAGGCATATTTCTGGGGCCAAATTCAATCAACTAACCATATTCACAAAAAACTCATTACATCAAATCATGAATCTCTGTTCACAGAGATTGCACCCTATAATGACATATACAGTTCGATTGGTGGGACAATTCTTGACATACAACCAAACACTTGTTGCCATACGATGGGGATTAGGCATATTTCTGGGGCAAATTCAATCAACTAACAATATTCACAAAAAAAAACTCATTACATCAAATCATCAATCTTTGTTCACAGAGATTGCACCCTATAATGACATATACAGTTCGATTGGTGGGACAATTCTTGACATAAAACCAAACACTTGTTGCCATACGATGGGGATTAGGCATATTTCTGGGGCCAAATTCAATCAACTAACCATATTCACAAAAAACTCATTACATCAAATCATGAATCTCTGTTCACAGAGATTGCACCCTATAATGACATATACAGTTCGATTGTTGGGCCAATTCTTGATATACAACCAAACACTTGTTGCCATACGATGGGGATTAGGCATATTTCTGGGGCCAAATTCAATCAACTAACCATATTCACAAAAAAACTCATTACATCAAATCATGAATCTCTGTCATGTCATTATAGGGTACAATCCATGCGAATAGGGATTGCATGCGATAGGGATTAGGCATACATCTAGTATTTTGGAAAACCTAATTTTCTTAATTTGATGAAATTAATTGCTGGTATACAATTTATATTTATTTAATTCAGAATTTTGAAAAGAGAAAAATTAAACTTTTAATTATTGACAATAAGGTATTGTAAGAATTTAACAAAATTCTAGGTTATGGAAGCTCATATCTTATTAAGTCGCTTAATTTGCGCAGATAAAATGTTCATGAATTGTTTGATTGAAAAACTTAGTCATTTGCTTTGTGCTGTTATGACGATTATTATACACTCAAAATGGAAATGTAACTTTACCACAATAATAATTAGATTTAAGACCTGGTATAGAGAACCATATGCGGATTAACAGCGACAGTTTTTGTGTTTCTTGCGATAGCTACATAGCGTTTTAAATCATCATAACGACCCCATTTTCCGTTATATTTGCAGTAACTTACAAAATGTCCCTGTGGACCATTGGGTTCGTAACTGATGACGCTTGTCACGTAATAAGCAGTGTTATTATAACTAAGTGTTGGTTCAATATGATCCAATGTTAATTTCGGTCTATTTTCCGTTGGATACTCGGTATATATTGATAGAATTTGATTGTACTTTTTATTTGTAATAATCATTTTATTTGAACAAGTTGGGCAACTCTGAGGTGGAACTTCCTCTACGCATTGACCTAAATTTGTATATCCTACATCCATTAGTTTTAATAAATTTACGAGGAGGATATTTCTTTCTTCCTGGACTACCGTTTCGCAATTTTGGCAAGTTAGCTCAACGGTTAAGCTAGGAAGTGACTTAAGCACATAAGCTGCAACATCCTGAATATTACAGTCACAGTTCGTTTGAACGCCAAATATCTCTAAAAGAATTTCTTTGCGGATTTTAACAGCCGATTTTAATTCATTGTTAATAATGCACTCAATAATTTGCTTAATTCTTCCTTCCATTATAGTACTGTTATTTTCTCCCAACACCCAAACTGCTGCAGCCAAAGCTTGTACCAAGGAATCAAACGCGCAAGTGTTTGAGTAATAGTCGCATGTTTGAGTTGCATTTTGCAGAACTGGTAGTGATTTGTTTATTGTTTTGGTTTTTACTAAGGGAAAGATTCTTTTTTTCACTACCTTATGCGGGCGTTTTGGAGTGCATAAATCGTCATTTGTTTTTGAATTTTGACTCAGTACTGTGAACAAAGTAACAGAGCGCTCTTTAAATGGCTGGCTACTAATTTGTTTCAAAGTTTTCAAATTAAAAGAAGTTTTGGAATTTTTAGGGGTTAGCAACTCTATACTTTTTCGCTTCCACACCGATTGACACAACTGCGTGTCGTTAACCGATAATTCAACTTTACTTGGAGCGTTTAAAGATTTCTCTTTTATTGGTTTTTTAGGTATACCCGCTAAAATTTGTTTATGGACAACTAAATTTCGACCGTGAATATTTCTTACGAAACGCCCTATTTTAGTAGGTAATTTGCCGACATTACCTGAAGTTTTGAATCTCCGTTTAATTATGGCAAAATAATTTTCGACGTGGCTGTTACTGTGTCTGACACCATCCTTTAAAATGCCACTCCATAAAGGCAAATACGTGATATATTTTTTTAATATTAAATTTAGAAAAGTAGGATTATATAAGCTATTTAATCCCCCAACTTCATAGCCATATTCCTTAGTTGCACCTAAATCAACTTCATCCATAATTGCTTTCATATCTCGATAATATGGGCTTTGCAAATATAGAGGTTTCATATTATCTCTAAGTTGATCCGATTTTCTTTGGCTCGCTGTGGTCGCTTCATAGATATTCATATCGCTTTCAATGATTATATGTGTTAATGAATCAAGCGAATCTTGAACTATATCGCTTAAATATTTTGATTTTAAAATTATAACAAGATTCTTCCAAATATCTTTAATAGTTTCATAATTAGGTATCATGAATATCGATGCAAAAATCTCTTTCAATATTTTATGGTTTGATGGACACTTAGTAAAATATTTCTGTATATCTTCAGCTAATGTGTGTGCTAAATGACAACAACATAAATAAACCTTTACTGTCGAATCTTTTGACTTGTAACTCCAAGATTTATTAACCCAGTTATGGGTTGCCGTTAGATATTCTATGATATCCATATTATTAAATGCACTTAATACTGAATTTAATTCAGCGAAAGAAAAATCTATGACTACTGAATTAAACACAGGCCAATTTTTGAAACTTGCTTCGACAAATAATTTAAATGATCTGAGCCACCCGCTAATAGAGTCAAATGTGTGACTCGAACTAACCATATCGGTTAATGGAAACGGTGAAGCGATGTCGGAGGTACTGGTTGTTGCAGCTATTACTAATGCATAATATAAAATTGTTCCGCATGGTTTAAATGGACGTCGAACTAAACTTCCCGTAGCGTCCAAATATACCGGTAGATCTTTGTTCTTAAATAAATCTTTCATTATTTTTAGAACATGATTCTGCGTTGCACTATATGTCATTACTATAAATGGACGTCGCATAATTTTTTGTATGTACTTTCCATCACTTTTTACACCAATTTTCCATTCTTCGTCTAAATCGAGAAAATCATCAGAATTATTATCATTTGTTTTTAGCGCCTCGGATCTTATTTTTCTCAATACATCGTGAGACTTCGATTTTTGAATTGTATTATGTTTTTGAACAAAATCAGCATCTTCTTCTTCAATTAAATTTTCAGACACTTTCTCTACAGATTTTTCTGACAATTTCTTTTTATAAATGTCTCGATTATAACCCTTAGTCCAGTTAAATTTTTTTAATGGATGTATGATAGGACCAAGTGTAGCATGAACCTCAAATGTCCCGGAGCTTAAATTACGATTTATTAACTTATATTTCCGGCAAGTTTGTTCTAAATTTCGATGGCCACAGTAAGTTCTTATTGATATATGATTCTTAGAAATATCATAACCCTTTGTTTTTATAAGACATCCAGTTTGTTTCATTAGGGTTTCAGAAATTATGAAATTGTACAAATACGAGTCTAATTTGTTTTCTTGCGGTATGTAAATTTTACTCCAAGTGTTGTCAGAGACACTTACAGTAAAATCACATTTTCTATAAGTGACCTTATTTGTATTTTTACTTATTGGATTATCAATTAATCTTCGGTTGCACGATATTTCGCTACAATCCGGCATTGTGTTATCAACAGCAAGACATTCGATAGCTTTTTCTGCACACATAGGTGAATATAATTCACCTAACTTGGAGTTTGATAAAGTGTGATGTTCATATAATTCAGTATCTTGGATTGAATTAAATTCATTTTCAAGAATCATATTGATTGCTGGAGTTTGAAAACAGGTATTTTCTTCTTCATTGTTTGGGCAACCATCACTTTCATAAATATTTTCATCGGATTGGCTTGCCATGTTTGATGGTACAGCTAAAACGTTATCAGCTCTACTATATCTAATATGTCTGTGCCAAATAAGATACAATTGGCAGCGATTTGAAATATTATTTTTAATTTTAACTGATTGACAAATTAAATTCATTTCTCTAGTATCACGTTTGGTCAAGTCTACATTACAAAATTGTAAATTATTTATTGCATTCTTTAAAGCCTGCACGCTTATTGTGCTTCTTTTCCTTTTGTAATTATATCGAATGACACTTTTAACTTGATTTTTCATTTTAATTCTTAAACAGTACACGTATGTATGTATGTAAGAAATATATGTAGAGTTGTCCTGGTAAAAGCCGAGTCGATCTTTATAAAGCCAAAGTTTTCAAAATAATTGAATCGTTGTTAAGGGATGTCCGAAATCAATAAAGCCGAGGTCAATAAATATATTGAAGACAATATAAAATAAAATTGCTAAGAAGCCAAAGGCTTAGCAAACAATATAATCTGTTTTAAAGAATTTCCTAAATGAAAGCAGTGGTCGTAATTTATGAAAGCAAGCAAACTATAACCAGTAAAATGAGAATGTCCAAAATCAAGCGAAAAGTAGTAAAGTTTTTAAAAAAACTGTTTTTATGTTGAGCACAATAAAATAAATAACAAAAATAACACGATGTAGCCAATACGAAGTCGAAAAACGTATTAAAATAAAATACGAAGAAATTTCCTTTTATACTAAACTCAAAAAAAAAAAAAAATAATAAAAAAATTAAAACGTTTTTTCCCATAGTAAAACGAATTTTAATCTGTAACGATTTTATTCCACTTGGAATTTGTTTCTATCATATAAATGCATAAGTAAAATAAGTGTTTGGTTGTAAATCAAGAATTGGCCCACCAATCGAACTGTATATGTCATTATAGGGTGCAATCTCTGTGAACAGAGATTCATGATTTGATGTAATGAGTTTTTTGTGAATATGGTTAGTTGATTGAATTTGGCCCCAGAAATATGCCTAATCCCCATCGTATGGCAACAAGTGTTTGGTTGTATATCAAGAATTGGCCCACCAATCGAACTGTATATGTCATTATAGGGTGCAATCTCTGTGAACAGAGATTCATGATTTGATCTAATGAGTTTTTTGTGAATATTGTTAGTTGATTGAATTTGGCCCCAGAAATATGCCTAATCCCTATCATATGGCAACAAGTGTTTGGTTGTATGTCAAGAATTGTCCCACCAATCGAACTGTATATGTCATTATAGGGTGCAATCTCTGTGAACAGAGATTCATGGTTTGATGTAATGAGTTTTTTGTGAATATGGTTAGTTGATTGAATTTGGCCCCAGAAATATGCCTAATCCCCATCATATGGCAACAAGTGTTTGGTTTTATGTCAAGAATTGTCCCACCAATCGAACTGTATATGTCATTATACGGTGCAATCTCTGTGAACACAGATTGATGATTTGATGTAATGAGTTTTTTTGTGAATATTGTTAGTTGATTGAATCTGGCCCCAGAAATATGCCTAATCCCCATCGTATGGCAACAAGTGTTTGGTTTTATGTCAAGAATTGTCCCACCAATCGAACTGTATATGTCATTATAGGGTGCAATCTCTGTGAACAAAGATTCATGATTTGATGTAATGAGTTTTTTGTGAATATTGTTAGTTGATTGAATTTGGCCCCAGAAATATGCCAAATCTCCATCATATGGCAACAAGTGTTTGGTTATTTATCAAGAATTGTCCCACCAATCGAACTGTATATGTCATTATAGGGTGCAATCTCTGTGAACAAAGATTCATGATTTGATGTAATGAGTGTTTTTGTGAATACGGTTAGTTGATTGAATTTGGCCCCAGAAATATGCCTAATCCCCATCATATGGCAACAAGTGTTTGGTTTTATGTCAAGAATTGTCCCACCAATCGAACTGTATATGTCATTATAGGGTGCAATCTCTGTGAACAGAGATTCATGGTTTGATGTAATGAGTTTTTTGTGAATATGGTTAGTTGATTGAATTTGGCCCCAGAAATATGCCTAATCCCCATCATATGGCAACAAGTGTTTGGTTTTATGTCAAGAATTGTCCCACCAATCGAACTGTATATGTCATTATACGGTGCAATCTCTGTGAACACAGATTGATGATTTGATGTAATGATTTTTTTTGTGAATATTGTTAGTTGATTGAATCTGGCCCCAGATATATGCCTAATCCCCATCGTATGGCAACAAGTGTTTGGTTGTATATCAAGAATGGTCCCGCCAATCGAACTGTATATGTCATTATAGAGTGCAATCTCTGTGAACAAAGATTCATGATTTGATGTAATGAGTTTTTTTTTTGAATATTGTTAGTTGATTGAATCTGGCCCCAAAAATATGCCTAATCCCCATCGTATGACAACAAGTGTTTGGTTGTATGTCAAGAATTGTCCCACCAATCGAACTGTATATGTCATTATACGGTGCAATCTCTGTGAACACAGATTGATGATTTGATGTAATGAGTTTTTTTGTGAATATTGTTAGTTGATTGAATCTGGCCCCAGAAATATGCCTAATCCCCATCGTATGGCAACAAGTGTTTGGTTGTATATCAAGAATGGTCCCGCCAATCGAACTGTATATGTCATTATAGAGTGCAATCTCTGTGAACAAAGATTCATGATTTGATGTAATGAGTTTTTTTTTTGAATATTGTTAGTTGATTGAATCTGGCCCCAAAAATATGCCTAATCCCCATCGTATGACAACAAGTGTTTGGTTGTATGTCAAGAATTGTCCCACCAATCGAACTGTATATGTCATTATAGGGTGCAATCTCTGTGAACAGAGATTCATGATTTGATGTAATGAGTTTTTTTTGTGAATATTGTTAGTTGATTGAATCTGGCCCCAGAAATATGCCTAATCCCCATCGTATGGCAACAAGTGTTTGGTTGTATATCAAGAATGGTCCCGCCAATCGAACTGTATATGTCATTATAGAGTGCAATCTCTGTGAACAAAGATTCATGATTTGATGTAATGAGTTTTTTTTTTTGAATATTGTTAGTTGATTGAATCTGGCCCCAAAAATATGCCTAATCCCCATCGTATGACAACAAGTGTTTGGTTGTATGTCAAGAATTGTCCCACCAATCGAACTGTATATGTCATTATAGGGTGCAATCTCTGTGAACAGAGATTCATGATTTGATGTAATGAGTTTTTTTTGTGAATATTGTTAGTTGATTGAATCTGGCCCCAGAAATATGCCTAATCCCCATCGTATGGCAACAAGTGTTTGGTTTTATGTCAAGAATTGTCCCACCAATCGAACTGTATATGTCATTATAGGGTGCAATCTCTGTGAACAAAGATTCATGATTTGATCTAATGAGTTTTTTTTTGTGAATATTGTTAGTTGATTGAATTTGGCCCCAGAAATATGCCTAATCCCCATCGTATGGCAACAAGTGTTTGGTTGTATGACAAGAATTGTCCCACCAATCGAACTGTATATGTCATTATAGGGTGCAATCTCTGTGAACAAAGATTCATGATTTGATGTAATGAGTTTTTTTTGTGAATATTGTTAGTTGATTGAATCTGGCCCCAGAAATATGCCTAATCCCCATCGTATGGCAACAAGTGTTTGGTTGTATATCAAGAATGGTCCCGCCAATCGAACTGTATATGTCATTATAGAGTGCAATCTCTGTGAACAAAGATTCATGATTTGATGTAATGAGTTTTTTTTTTTGAATATTGTTAGTTGATTGAATCTGGCCCCAGAAATATGCCTAATCCCCATCGTATGGCAACAAGTGTTTGGTTGTATGTCAAGAATTGTCCCACCAATCGAACTGTATATGTCATTATAGGGTGCAATCTCTGTGAACAGAGATTCATGATTTGATGTAATGAGTTTTTTGTGAATATGGTTAGTTGATTGAATTTGGCCCCAGAAATATGCCTAATCCCCATCGTATGGCAACAAGTGTTTGGTTGTATTTCAAGAATGGTCCCGCCAATCGAACTGTATATGTCATTATAGGGTGCAATCTCTGTGAACAAAGATTCATGATTTGATGTAATGAGTTTTTTTGTGGTGAACTTTTCATTGTACATATGTTCGTACTAATGCTATTTCTTAGTTTTGGGTGTTTTGTGTCATTAGATGTTCCACTTAGACACTTTAATAAGCTTAAGCATCATTTTCTTTGAGAAATTGCGTTTTTGAGTTTATTATAATTCATTTTCAATCTCTAAAGAAAAGATAAATTTTAGCTAGGTACTAAAATTTATTTACGATACTTTCTAATATAGTATATTTAAACAGTATACTCGTACATACTAGTACAAAGATACAATTAACGTTCTGCAATTTTGCCAAATAGTATTTTTTAATTTTAAATATTTTTATTTTATTTTTCGGGATAGAGTATGATTTGGAGGTTAATTTGTAATATTTTTCGGGATAAGAGGCTTTTTTATTGTATTTAGTTATGACACAAACCAATTTATAGAAAAAATATTTTTCGGGCTGGTTTTCGGGCTATCTTCACATACATAGAATGGGCTACTACAGACGGTTTTAAATTTTGTATCATCATGCTCTCTCAAAATTGTTAAAGTTTATCAAGAAGAGCTTGCCTCATCCATTGAATCTCATTAGTTCTTATTCTATTACGATCGTACGTTGCTTCGATGGAAGTTGCCTATTTCCCAACCGATTATGATGAAATTTGACATGTGCGTTGAAAATGGGCAAGTAAGATGGAATTTGGCTATTTCTTAACCGACTATGATGAAATTTCGGTTGTTGGGGGAGTAGTTTTAGGAGTCAAAGCTTTCTAGGATATGCGATTCTCATAAGACTTCTTCCTAGTGTAGTTACGCCTCCTCGTGGCGACAACCGGGCAATGCATCCTAGAATGTAGCCAAGTAACTTACACGACCGTGCAATGGCGGTAAATCCATTGCCCCAAGCTTTGGTGGGACAACATACGCTGAGAGCTGCGTGGCTAAGGGGGAGCTTAGTCTTTAGTATGTGAACTCCGGGTACCAGGCGACCCCCGGTTTAAAGTAGCCTTCCCACAGTATACCGATCTCTGCTGTGGGTGACCTTCATTTCTCGGATACTCGTGGGATTCAAATGGAAACCGAATTTAAAAAAAACATAGAGGGTGATGCCTCTTTAAAAGCATCAACTTCACCAGCTATTGAGTTGGGTCTCCTAAGCTATGATGGAATGGTAGATGCCACAAGGGCCACCACTCTTGATTATCTTAACGTCCGGACCAAGGAAAAGGTGGAACAGTCCACCTCTTCTACTACGGACACCTTCTGTGACGACAACATAAGTGTAATCTCACAGTTATCGGGCACCTCAACCATTGGTGTTGATATTGGGAACATGTCCCTCAACGCCGGGGAATGGGTTAAGCTCAACTCCTTCGAAAGAAGGCGTTTTAAAAAGGGGCTCAAGGAAGGCAAAACTAGAGAAGAGGCTCTAGCTGCTGCTAAGTCCGCGACCCCTCTGAAAGCATCCTCGGGGCCTGTTGCTCCTACCCTAGACAAGAGGTCTGGTGGTAAGCGTGAGAGGTCTTTCGAGGTTGCTCCGGAACCAGATAAACCACCTGCCAAAAAAGCAAAAGAAGGGCCTTCTCCGGTAAAGCCCTCTTTCAGCCAGGTAGCAGGCAGTGTTAAGCTGGGCATCGTACCAGGTGATCTCAGTGGCAATCCTCTTAGTATGGAGCAAATGGCAAACATACAGGAGTGTGTCATTGACCTCATTATTGGGATGCAAGACTCAAACCACAAGCCGCAATTCCTTGGCTGTTTCCGGAGAACAGGTTGGCTATTTTTTATATGTTCCGATCATTCCACAGCGGAATGGATGAGGAACAGTTTTGTAAGCCTAAGGGAAAAAATTGGTCTGAACATAACTTTGGTGGAAGAGGATGATTTTCCTCGGCCATACATCGTTAGGGGGTTCTTTCCACAGAGCCTTAGCTTAACTAGCGAGAAGATTCTCGCTACCATGGCCGCGCAGAACGATGGTCTCGCGGCCAACTCATGGAAGATACTGCAACGGACGACAACTGGCGTACTCGTCCATTTGGTTATGGCCATAGGCGAGTCTTCCATGAAGAAACTACGCGAATCCAACGGGAACATCGCATACCGCTTTGGTAGGATAAAACTCCTTCTCAAGAAGGATTCCCCCTCTACCAACCCAACCACTGGAGTCAGCTCCAGTAAGGAGGGTACTTTACCAGCCTCAGTAGTAGGCACAATCACAGACGAGGAGGCATCCAGGAACAGCAGCGCTATTGAGCATTCTGTTCCTGCTGCCTCTTCGTCGGGAGCACGATCAACGGATCTCTCCGCAACTCCTACTGTGGGATCGAGTAAATCAGCACTCACCCCGAAAATTAAGCATATGGGCGCTCGGGGTGTTACTGGGAAAAGTGGCAGAAACAGGCCAAATCCCGCAAAGCAGACGGCTGGCAAGCAGCCAGGAGCGTAGAGCTCCCTTACCCTAATCATCCAGTATGGCTGGTACTATTAGGGTACTACAAGCGAATCTGCATCACGCAAAAGGAGCTTCGGATACCTTTTGCAACAGGTACGCGAAACAACACTTAACCCTTGGCCTTATCCAGGAACCTTAAGTTAATGGAGGAAAAATCAGAGGCCTCCACCTCAAGTCATGTAAGTTGATTTACGATCGAAGGGAGGAAGTTCCCCGAGCAGCAATATTTGTTTCATCTAATATTAACGTTCTTCCAATTCCAGAGTTCACCACTGAGGATTTGGTTGCAGTAATCCTGGAGGTTCCGACTAGCAGGGGAATGCAGGAGACAATATGTGCCTCTGCGTACTTCCCTGGTGAGTCGGTTAGTGCTCCACCTGTAGTTGTACAGGATCTGGTGGATTACTGCAACCTAAAAAACAAGCATTTCATCATAGGCTGCGATGCTAATGCACACCATATCATTTGGGGCAGCAGTGATACAAATGGCAGAGGTGAGTCCCTTTTAAATTATCTTATGAGTAGTCACATAGACATTTTAAATAAAGGTTCGAACCCCACTTTCATAAACTCGACTCGGCGAGAGGTGTTGGACCTCACATTGTCAAGTCAGTTTATTTCCAACTCTGTTGCAAACTGGCATGTTTCAAGCTAAGCTTCTCTGTCGGACCACATGCACATCAGGTTCGATATACCGGGAGTGATCATACAGGCAACAGAGCGTCGTATCCCTTGTTTTACAAATTGGAAAACATATAGGGATATTTTATTTATCAAAGCAGACATGCTGCCAACATCTTTGAGTTCAATTAGTGACCTAGAAACCGCAGCTGGTCTGCTTAATGACGTGCTCCTATCTTCCTACGAAAGCAGCTGTGTGGTGCGTAACGTTGTGGTTAATCGCAAAGTTCCATGGTGGAACGAACAGCTGGCTAAACTTCGTAAGAAGGTTAGGAAATTATTTAATAGGGCAAAGCATTCCAATGAGTGGAATGAATATAGGCAAGCCCTAACCAGTTACAACACAGAACTAAGGCGTTCCAAACGCCTCACGTGGAGGAAAAACTGTGGAAATATCGAGGATATACCTACAGCTGCTCGACTCCATAAAGTTCTAGCTAAAGATCAGTCCAACGGGATTGGGCTTCTTCTGAAATCCGATGGTAGTTATACATCAGGTCGCAAAGAGTCGCTCGAAACCCTGCTTCAAGTGCACTTTCCGGGCTGCACTGTTTGCGACACAAATACAATCACTAACTCCATATCTGGTACACACATGGGTGTAAATATGGGTTGGGTTAATAGTTTATCCGGTAAGCTTTTTACTCCGGATAAAGTCAAATGGGCCATTAACTCTTTTCAGCCTTTCAAGGCTCCAGGAGGGGATGGAATCTTCCCAGCCCTCCTTCAAAGGGGCCTGGACTTGATTACCCCTGCTCTGGTGGCCTTGTTTAGAACTAGCTTCAATTGGGGTCACATACCACAGGCTTGGAGTCAAGTAAACGTGGTTTTTATCCCAAAGCCTGGCAATCGGCCATGTGAACTTCCTAAGTCCTTTCGACCTATCAGTCTTACATCGTTTATTCTTAAAACCATGGAACGACTTATAGATCTTCATATCAGAGACTGGTTAACGGCAACCAGACCTCTAAATCCAAATCAATTCGCCTATAGGAAAGGCAAATCCACAGAGGGTGCGCTGCATCTACTTGTCACCAAGATTGAAGCAGCCTATCGCTCGAAAGAAATTGCTCTGTGTGCATTTCTGGATATTGAGGGAGCTTTTGACAATACTGGATACGACTCAATTGCTAGGGCAATCAAGCGTAGAGGTATTGACGATCCGACTAACCACTGGATTAGTTCCATGTTGGTTAGTAGGAAGATTACATCTAAATTAGGTAATGAGTCAGTCACGATTACGGCAGCAAGAGGGTGTCCGCAGGGCGGTGTCCTGTCCCCTTTGCTGTGGTCACTCGTGATCGACGAGTTGCTTGATAATTTACATCTACTTGGGTACGATGCCATTGGTTATGCGGACGATTTGGTTATCATAGTCTCTGGAGGGCATGAACGTACAATGTCCGCCAGCATGCAACAGGCTTTGCTTGTTATTTCGAATTGGTGCACTGGGGAGGGCCTTTCGATTAACCCTAGCAAAACAGTCCTGGTGCCCTTCACTAAAAGACGTAATTTGAACCTTGGTTCAATTAGTCTTAATAATATAAATATCGGATACTCCAATGAAGTCAAATATCTGGGTGTTGTCCTAGATAAGAAACTAACTTGGAACTCTCATATTACTTCAACTACCGAACGCGCGGCCAGGGCCATGTGGGCCTGCCGGCGTATGTTCGGCAGGACCTGGGGCCTGAACTCAAAAATGATTTACTGGATGTACATCATGATAGTGAGGCCAATTGTAACATATGGGGCAATAGTTTGGTGGCCTAAGGTACAGCAAAAAGTTATTATGAACAAGCTGACCTCATTACAGAGACTAGCATGTCTCGGAATTACAGGTGCTATGCGCACCTGCCCTACGGCGGCAATGGAAGCTCTCATCGGGCTCACTCCACTTCATATCAGCTGCTACCTGTGCAGCTAGATTGAAGCTCGCGAATCAATACAGTCATGATGACCATATGGGTCACCTGGGCATTTTGAATGAACTTCCAGACCTGAATATGTTCTTTAGTGTCCCGGACGTTATGCCGAAAGAACTCTGCTTTGGCAGGAATTTCGTGGTAACAATCCCCGATAGAACAGACTGGGATACTGGGTTACCGCAGATGGAACCTAACAGCCTAGTCTGGTACACTGATGGATCAAAAATGGATAGTGGAGTCGGCATTGGTGTCTTTGGACCCAATCACAAAATATCGAAATCACTGGGTACTTACCCCAGTGTTTTTCTAGCCGAAATTCACGCCATCGAAATCTGCGTCTCTATTATTATGACCAAAGGTCTTAAAGGCGCATCCATCCACATTTTGTCTGACAGCCAAGCAGCACTGAAAGCATTGGCTTCTAACTGCTTGGTTTCCAAGTCGGTTCAAAGTTGTTATAAACTGCTACAATCTCTCTCTTGTCAAAACAAAGTAAGGTTGTGGTGGGTGCCTGGTCACATGGGCATCACTGGAAATGAGATAGCCGACGAACTTGCACGGGCAGGCTCGTCGACTACACTCATTGGCCCTGAGCCTTTTTGTGGTATCCCGTGGGCTTCTGCAACCTACACAATCAGTAAATGGGAAAAAATACAGTGCTTGACTTATTGGAACTGTATTCCCGGCCTTAGACAAGCCAAATCTTTGATCAGACCATTTCACCACAAAAATTTGGCGATCAATTTCAGCAAAGGAAATATTAGGAAACTTGTGAGTTTTCTCTCAGGTCACTGTAACCTGAGATATCATTTGAACAAAATGAACCTGTCCACAGAGACGGAGTGCCGACTCTGTTTGGAAGAGACAGAAACCGCAGAACACATACTATGTGAGTGTGTTGCTCTGTGCACACGGAGGTGGATTCATTTTGAAGAGAGGTATCTGACCCCGGAGAAATGTAAATTGGCCTCTATAAACAGCATTCTCGCCTTTATTAGAGAGGTGGAGAAGCTCCTGGAGTAACAGTACCCAATAGCACAAAAGATCTTTTAGGTCGTAGTGCTAGCCGCTTTTGGGCAGGGACGAAAAAAAAAAAAAAAAAAAAAAAAATGATGAAATTTCTAAAATGAGTTTTAGATAAAGTTGTTACCATATTCCATTTCTAATGCACATGTCAAATTTCATTTATTAATTTTTTTTGGCCTTTCCAGAATTTTATCCAAATATCATATAAAATCCTATTTCAATCATGGATTTCGAGTTGCCTAATAATGATTGGGTTTTGCCAATGATAATTTGATGAATTTTTTCTATTCTATCAACCTGTGTCTCATAAAGTGGACTTTAAACTTGCCCAACCCAACATCTTCCTTTATTGATTTAGCACACATTGACTCATTTTGAATATAAAACCTGACCTGGCTATTAAAAATTACCCCCCAAATCAAAGATTTCTGAAACTCTATCCAGTTTGTTATAATTAAAGTGTAGTAATAACAAAATCCGACCCCATATCACATCTGCATTTGAATGTTGAGCTGGATCGGGTAAACCTTCATGTGGAGTTGCAGTAATAATTCCTTGGTTAGGATTATGATCATATTGAATTTTATCCGCAACACTTTGTGAGTGTATGCTCAATGTTTGCAGAAAATGTTATTATTTTTGACCCAGACATATTTAAAATTATACGGTGCAACCTACAATACAATCTACAACCTTACATTATAAAATAATGATTTCCTCTAAGGCGGAACAAAATCAAATATGCATAATTACATCGCGCGAATATATTTTATACGATAGATGAAAATTAGTCTTAATTGGATTGAAGCAGAACTCAATTACAATTAGCTGACTTTTAGTTTTACGTTTGAAATGAATCATTCTAAAAATTTCACGAACGACTTCAGCAGCGGTAACACCGGCTGCTAAGAAATGAAACTTCACTTTTTAATTTAAGATTCCCATCTTTCTCCTATCGTTATCGAAAACAGAACGTTTCGAGTTTTTTATCCATATAGATATCATATAGTGATCATTAAAGGTGCTAAGCATATTTGAGAATTGTTCGTGTTTGGCTTTTAGTTCGTCTACCACCTGAAAACGATTTGAGATTTCTTCATGTTGAGCACGTAATTCATGATGGTCATTTACCAATTGACAATTATTACATTTCCAATTTGTAGATTTTGCGGATGCGTTGAATAGTCTCCTATAATTTACAAACTTAAATTAATATATGGCTTCTTCCCGTTGGCGTTCATTAGCATGTCTTGTAATATGAAATTTTCCACACACTGTTTACGCTGACAATCACACCAGCTCAAAAGGTTTGGTTGCTTGGAAGCTATCACATATTGGTGGAGCCTTTCTTTATGTCCGCACTTTTTCCTGGATTTTATTTAAGATGAGATTCACCTTAAGGTTCCTATGGAGATCATTGTTCCCGACATGTGCAACAACGATGTTCCTTAATACTATATTCTGAAATATTTCGATAATATTTACGTTGCTCTGTTTGGTACAACCTCTAAACTGAATACCAAAAGTCCAAATCGGTTTCAATATTGGCTTATAAAGTATAAGATTATTGTATATTCCTTTCCATCAGCCAATTCATGTTTCTGTATTTTTTAAATCTTAATTCTTCACTTTTCTTAGTTTATAGCATCCAGGGTCATGCCGAGATACTTAGCAGTGTTCGCATGCGGTAATATTTCTCGATTTATAATCGATTTGTAAAGTTGATGTGAACTGATTAAGTTTCATTTAGTTTTATGCTCCATCTTTTTGCCCATTTATATATTTGAGTTATAGCTGATTGTAACTTCTGTGTTGATTCTTCGTGCCTTTTTTTAACAGTTAAGATCGCTGTGTCATCTGCAGGGGGTAGGTATAAAATCGGCTAATACACTGCCCTGTGGAACTCCAGCGTTGATTTCTTACAATCCAGAAAAGGTACCATCTAACTTAATTCTTAAGAATCTATCTTTCATTTTCTTCCAGTATTTTATCAAATTGTATTGGTAGAAGATTTCATAACCTGTGGTTGAGTCCTTCATGACAAACTATATCAAACGCTTGTGAAACGTTTAGAGATATTGTTGAACAGACTTTATTCTCCTCTAGCGCTTTCACAATTATACTGGTTATATTATATACTTCATCAATTGGTGATTGTTGGTTACGAAAATCGAACTTATGATTTTGGATCAAGTTTTCCTCTCAATTATCGGATTTAACATTTTTACCAGAAGCTTCTCAAAGAGTTGGGACATGACTGGCAATAGCGAAATTGGTCTTTTTTAGATTAGGCTTTTAGGAGTTCTTTACCCTTGGTCGCTGTCAATTTGGAGAACCAAAGGACATTTTTTTCCTTAAAGTCTCCTCCAAGTACAAATCGTTTTCCTATTTTACTGAGGAATTTACTGAGTGGTTCGGTGGACAGTAAACCTAAGCAATACAAATAGAACTATTTTTGGTTCTGACAATAACAGTAGTTGCTTGTATTTCTTCTGCTAAAAGTGTTTCCAGGGTGAATAGTGTGAAATATTTGATAATTTTTAAATGTAATGATTGATTGTCTGTGAGTGTCCAGGACCACTTGCGATTCTTATTGATGTTGCATCAATCCATTGGCATTCCAACTTAAGATTCTAAGATCATTGGCCAGTTTTCTGTTTATGGCTACATTAGTTCTGGACTCTAGTGTCTAAGTAATGATCAGCAACGGAAGTCCAGAAAAAACGGCTGAAAATGACGATATAGTCACTTTGAGCAGTTTTTCCTGGGCTTCCGTTCCTCATCATTACTCGAGCATAAGTCATTTTACCCAATTGTCCATGAGTAATTCCCGACACTTGAACGCGTTTAATACACCTCGGTTCCTTATTGCAATATTTTTGTGTATGTCCATAGCTACATTGTGGTATATGCTTTGGATCTTCTTAAAAGCTGAATAACCACCTTGTACACCATGTACTTAATTTGATAAATTTTTTCGATATCATTATCAGTATCGAAAGTTAACTCAATGCTTCAGTTGCCTTAAATCCTTTTGCTTTCAGGTCATCAATACTTTCTTCTGATTTACACGTGGGTGTACGTTTTTGCCATGACCCTTATTGGTCTGATTTGTTTGTCTTCAAACGTGTACCAAGCACGGTTTTCTTCGTTTAACGTTTTTGTTATTTTTCTGTAAGTTTCACCATCTTCCAAGCTTATTTTGATGGTGGTGGAGGTATTTTTTTTGGTTGTTTCTGTAATTGAGAGGGAGAGCGTATTATTCCGTTCCCTTTATTTCTCCCACCTTTAACTCTTATTCACTCAGTTTATCGAGCTATTTTATCTTCATCCGTAAGGTACTCTTGTAGAGTTGTATTCTGGTTAGGAGTAGTACCGATGTCCTCCGTTGGCTCAAGAGCTTTATCTTCGTTTTCAAGCATCTTTATACTCATCCATGCAATTATATCAATCAGTTGCTTGTTTATATTGTTTGCTTCAACATAAGCTTTACACAATTCATTATGAAGCTTTTCTTTATTTGCAGAACGAGTCTTATGGCTACTAGCCCCAATGGAGGGACTACCGCCTCTTATCGAAGAATACGATACTTTCTTACTGCTCTGAAAGGGATGTGAATTATCTTTTTCTGTTTCACTCAATTGAGCTGGTTTGTTCACCAATATGTTTTGGGATTGGTTAAAATAATTATATTATAGCAATGGTTTATCTCCCTAAGAATCCATGAGACCAACCTCCGAAGAGGGTGGATTTACCTGAGTAACAGGTGTACCACCTGGGGAATTAGTTTCCATGTTTGTTCTGCTCATTGCTCATTTATAGTGTACTGCACCCGCCCCTAGTATTTAGCCGTTGCATTATATCGTTGCTCTGGTGCTACCACGTGGAGTATACTAGACACATTTGGTGGTTTCTACATAGTTGTTTACTAAAATACACCTAGATTCTTTTTAATTGCATACATTATCATACCGACCCGTAACTCAAAATTTTAAAGTTCTTGAATTTTAAAATTTTCAAAACTTTTAATTTGTCTTATTTCCCTAACTTCCAAATTTCAAAGTAATAAGCTGCTACATCGCTCAGTGTATACTACGAGATCGTCTACGTGTTTCAATGCAACCATGGCTATGTTGAACCTATATAACCTAGGTTTTAAATTTTGTATCAGCATTCTCTCTCAAAATTGTTAAAACTAATCGAGAAGAGCTTGCCTCATTCATTGAATCTCATTAGTTCCTATTCTATTGCAATCGTACGTTGTATAGTCAGTGCGCTTATTTGCTAAATTAGGGCATATGCATTCAACATATGCATGCAATCAAAATTTTAAGTGAAACTAAATTTTAACTTGTAAAATTTTAAGTTTCCTGGCTCTTACTTCTAGTCTGCTTCGTTTTTGAAAATCTTCATTGAAATATGATAGAAGGATTTTCTTGGGAAAATTTTGGATTTAAATCGGGCAAAGATAAGTTAAGGCCAGTTAAAATGCGAAGGGAAGATATTAGTAAAATGCCACTACCGGTCCCCATTGACATAGTCGTAGGAGTAATTTCGAAGTAAGGGAGAATTTACTTGATTACAAAGTCTACAAAATTTCATGACTCAATAAAATATTGTTTAATTATTTATTTACAATTAAAATAAAAGTTTCCATATATACCTAGGCTATTTACGAGTATACACATCTATACACAATTCACCTACGTCTAACATTTTATCTTTAAAATGTTTATAAAGATTTTGAAATATCAAAGCAAATAAATAATTAACTAAAAAAAAAAATAAAAAAATTAAATGAAATGAAAAATAAAATAAAAATATTAGAAAACCACTGGCATCGTCATTATAGATGTCTAGGTACGTTTACGTGCCAGCCTTGCAACATAATGAAAAAAAAATTAATCGTCATCATTTTTGTTATTCATATTCAAATGATTTATTCACCCACAGTCAAATACAATTAAAACTGTATTTCTTCTTGCAATGATGTTGCTGATGATGATGATTCGGTTCGCGTCTCATCCGATGCACAAAACCAATTTCAACTTCATTTTTTTTTGTTGTTTTTTTTTATCTATCAATTCATTTCCATATTATAAAAGTTTTTCTCTCTTTTCGTCGTATTTTCGAAATTCAAATTCCAATTTTCAATTGAAGGCAATTCATTTTATGATTATGATTATTATGCTGTGCGATGCTATTCACCTTATCATTATCTTATTATTTTGTTGTTTCTTACTACATAATATACCTATATACATACATACAAGATGAAGCATCTTTAACCCTAAACTCATTTTAATTATATTAAATAAAATACAAAAATTGAAGAAGAAGGAAGGAATCAACGTCTTGAGGATATATAACTATATTTTGTTTATATGGTTGTGAGGGATTATACAAATTTAGTAGCCGTCGTGTTATATGTAGATACTTGTGCGGTATTTTATTGTGGGCACTGTGTAATGAGTTTTATTGTTTCACAAATTTATTTCCGATTTATGCTTTTAACCTTTTTTCCTAGCATGGCAGTTTCAAAGGAGTCCGATTCTGATTCTAGTATCCCTAGCATCACATTCGTAAGCATAAGCGCACTTTAATGAGGAATTTTCGAATATCTTTAAGAACGAAGAAATGATAGCCTCTTTATACGTGACATCCCTGTTAAATACGAGGATCATAACAGCTTTCTACGTAGAAACATGATAGAATATAGTGTGGAATGTACCTATCTAAAATTGTACGTGTAACCATACAATTGTTTGCCACCAGCATCCCAAAAATTCTGTAAAGTAAGTCCGAAATTCGGCCTCAAATAATTTGATTCATTTCTTAACTAAAGTCTAACTATCCAGAAAAATTGTAGATGTTGAGTGGTTTTTGATTTTTATCTTATTTTTGTTAGTGTAGCGTATTATGGGAGCGCTTAAAATTCAGTGTTGTGCATCTACGCCTATTTGGAAATTATCTACACGCAAATGTCGACAAAAGTGTAGACAATAGTTGTCGATGCAAACAATGTAGACAATACGTAGACAATGTAGGAAATTGTTGCATAGTGTTCCTAGCGTATGGGGAAATATTACGCTAATATTTAAAGTTCTGAAATTACTCATAAATGCAGAATCGATAACATAAAGCACGAATGAGAAGGGCTTTCAAGTAGAAATTTTTACCATTTTGGTATTTTATTTTTATTTATTTACGCCTAAAATTTTACGTCACAATTATGAATTTTTGAAGTTTCTGTATTTTAATCTCATGATAAAAAAGTTGTGGGAAAAATCTAATATGCAAGGTGCTCGACTGTAGGAGTTGATAGTGTGCCAGATTTTAAGTAAAAGATACTACTACAGATTTTCGAATTTCTTTATCGTTATTTACGTAGCTCACAGTTTTGGCTACAAGTAGTACAGGCTCGTAATTTGGCAAATTTTGATTTTAATTCGGTCTGAAAAGACCAAAATCATCAAAAATTTGGTTGGTCCAAAACCACTTTTCTCAACGCTTTGAAAGTCTTTGTAAAGGCGGAAATTTAAAAAATTGTTGGAACTTGTCCGTTAAGAGGGTAGCTGCCATACGCATTGATACAAAACAGATGGTTATAGAAATATTTACCAATTTTTTATATTTGCTGGTTTGAATATTGAGTTGGCCATTAAGTTTGGAGTTGAGTTGAAGTTTAAGTTAGAATTCAATTTACGGGTTAAGTTGAAGTCGAGTTGGAGTTGAGTTGGGGTTGAGGTTGATGGTTTGAGGAATGAATTAAATGAGAGTTTGCGGTTGGATTGAGGGTTGAGTTGGGGGTTATTTGCGGCTTAAATTGGGGTTGAGTTGGGGTTGGATTAATGTTTAGTGAACAGTTAGGCAATCTACATAAGTGAGTATTTGTATGTATGTGCAGTATATGTGTTTGATATTTAAACAAATCCACACGCATTGACCGATTTGAACCAAACTGTACACAAATATTGATTAAGCCTTAAGAAATTTCAATGTTAATATCTCAAACAGTAAATTGAGCTTTTTACATTTCAAATTGAACCCTTAGCAAATTATATTAATTGCCAATTAAGATGGAGCTTATCTATTTCATAAAGGGTTTTAATGAAATTTGACATCCGCTATGTGAATGCTATTCTAAACTGATTTTTGGATGAAGTTCTAGAATATGTCCAAGTATGATAGATCTTTCCTATTTCTTAGAAAAAATGAGGAAATGGGATTCAAAAATGATTTTCGGATGAAGTTCTGGAATATAGCTAAGTATGATGGATCTAGCCTATTTCTCAACCGGAAATGGGATTCTAAAATGATTTTTGGAAGAATTTCCGAAATATGGCCAATTATGATGGAACTTGCCTATTATCTTAACCGATTATGATGAAATTTAACACGTGCGTTGGAAATGGGGTTTTAAAAGACTTCTGAATGAAGTTCTGGAATTTGGCCAAGTGGGACAGAACCTACCTAATTCTCAACCGATTATGATGAAGTTCGACTTGTCCGTTTGAAATGAGATTCTAAAATGATTTTTGTATAAAGTTCTAAAATATGGCCAAGTATGATGGAACTTGCTTATTTCTCAACCGATCATGGTGAAATTCGGTTTGTGCATTGGAAATGGGATTTGAAAATGATTTTTGGATAAAGTTCTGAAATATGGCCAATTTGGTCGAAACATGCCTAATTCTCAGGTAACGGAATTTAAGTTGCCTGCCAATAAAATGTGTAAGCTATTTCCGAAACCGGCAAGTTGACGTATTTCCTGTATCTTTATTATACAAAAATATAAATTTCTCGGTCGATGAACAAAGGGTCCATTGAGGCTCCCAATATGTTAGCAGCGGAAATTCACTTCATTTATACTGTAACATTGCAATGCAATTTGTAATATATCATGAGCGTTCCGTATTAAACACGTTGATTTCACTTAACTAGTTGCCAATAGTTGGTGCAGATAAAGGCATCCAATGTCTGAGTTACGGAAATAAAAAAACGATAATTTAAAATCGCTATTTGACGTTGGAGCAAAAGGGGATTATTAGAACGCCACTCCCCGTTACCACGCGATATAATGCACGTAAATGTAGGAACTGTAATTTACTAAATACTAATAAAATAAATCAAAATTTTTGGTATACTATCATAAAATTTTCTTTATCTCTATAATTACATTCGCAACGTCGAGTCTCTTTCCTCTCCTATTGATAACAGATGTTCGGGATTTTGTTTAATCGTGAAATATTGAGTCGCAATTGCAATTACAGCTGAATTGCCAGAAAACCTGCGTTTAGTATGCATTCGAAAATTTTATCGAATATATGTAAGTGCTTTCCGAATTTTCTTGGGGAAACCAAAATGTCCAAAAGGAAGCGGCCACCAAAATGTCTGTCATTCTAAGTTGTCATAAGAAATTGTCCATAAGCAAAATATTTCAATTTTGAAAAATAGGAGATTATGTTGTTTAGGTGTAATAACCATATTTGTTATGATCTCATGTAATATATTGAATAATATATATGGCTCAAAATGCTTAAACCGGATCACTATTCTCTCCAAAATTGAGCGCACCGGATCGGGATGACTCACGTATCCAAATTCTTGTTCAATCACAATCTTTCGAATGCCGTATTCTACTTTAGGTGTATGGGCTTATTTAATGTTTTTTTCGCTGCATGGTTATTCAAAAGCGATTAAAAAGAGCATTTTGTCAACCAAACAAATTTTTAACATCCTAATACCACGCAACCTAACTTTAAAAATGAAGAAAAGCATGCACAATGCTCTACTACTGTTATTCATTTAATTAAGATTATTTTAGTGCTCCTCATCTACTTGGTTTTTTTTTCAGAATTTTAAAATGATGATTACAACCAAAAAACCGCTTTTCCGAACCGTTTTTGCCGATGATCAAGTAATTTTTTTGCCGCCTTCATACAGCAAGTAATTTCTTCTTTTCAAGACGCCTTAGTGAAGCCGCCATCTTTATTTTATACAAGTACCGCACGGCATCCGAAAGATTATGAATTAAGAAAAATGTTGATACCTGAAACACCCCGATCCGCTGCTCTTAATAATGGAGGGAAGGGTGATTCGGGGAAATCAAAGGATGATCTTAGCTTTGACCTTGAGGGCAAATGTCAAGGTCATTTCAAGGTCATGGAAACACCTATTTTTGTCATCATTTGAAAATTTCTTTACATTAGCTTAATTCGTTCGGTAGTCAAAACACAACTTGAAACATTTATGGTACAACTATTTATTTACAAACATTTGACCTTTACCTCAAAATTTAACTCACAAGCAGAATAAAAAAAAAATTGAAACAAATGTCTATCAAAATAAAAATTATTGAGCAAAAACGAAGGAGCGAGAAAATTTAAAGACGTTATTTTTTTATTCAGCAGCAGTGATTGCCAAAATCGAACAGCGTGAGAGGCAAGAGCCTTGAAGAATACGGTGACGTAGAAGAACTACAACTGTTGAGCGAAGCGATCTACGAATTCTTGTAGTGCTCGCTATGGTCAATTTAGATCCCCATATTTCAACTCGACAATTTCAAGTGTAATCTGGCATTTCACGGAAAACAGTAAGGAGAATTGAAAGACTTCCGGACCGGTACGTAATTCTGTTTTGCAAAATTCTGTTTTACAAAATTCTGTTTTTTTAAAAATAGTTTTTGTCATTAAGTTATCCATCTATTGTTTACTCAGATAAAATAATTGCTGTTCGGTGTTAGGTCCATTGTTATGGAATATTATGTACAGTGGTGTACTTAGACTTGGCATACCTAAAGAAGCAACAGCGACGGGTGTTGCGGTTTTTGTTGGCCAAATTTAAGAGCGAATCAGAAAATGGGATCGGTTCTTATTTCCGTCCCCGCGAAGAAATACCTTACGGTCGTGCCACGGGGAATACGGTCAGAAGAAGGAGGTGGTTTCTAGTGAGTAGAAATCTTACACTACCGGCGATATGGGGAAGGAAGATTTTCCACCTACCAGCGTATTAAAAAAAAAATAATAAAAACACACACGCACACACACATACTCAGACACACGACCACACAAACACGAGTATACACACACACACACACACACGCACACGCACACAATGATATATAACCAAAAAATAAATTAGATATCTTTTTTATTTAATTAAATTTTAATAAAATTATTGGTTTACAAATTTTAAGTAAACGTTCAAACCATCGAATGTTTGAGTTTATAGAGATAAGTTAATTGCGATTCTTTTGAGAAAATCTTGTTTTCCCATCTTGGGACATTTTTTTATAATTTTTACAATTTTTTTTCTTTTCTGAATGATCGATTTTTCTTTCTAATGTAATTTCCCGATTTTATATTTTCCACCTGCATTTTTGACATTATCATCTCCTTTGACAAATCATCTATCAATTTATAAAGCCCTGCATGGCGTTTCCCGTCTACCATATTCAAACGTCGGTGCCATGCTTCAACACTGTTTTGGGTTCTCGGGAAATATTCCGTTCCGGATTTGCTTTGGTTCACTGTGCAAAATATTGGAGAATATAATGACCGATTTGTTGTCCTCAAATAATTTTTTTCAAACCAGTTTCCAAACTTTATGGATTCTCTGTGTTGAAACATCTCTTTTAATTCTATGTAATACGGATAAACTTCCTGGAACAAAGGCTAGACTCTTTATCATCCTAATTTCTAAAGAGAACGATACGGAATTTCCATACAGTTTTTTCATCCCCTCCTTTTGGATTCTATGCCATAAAATTTGCCCGAAGTGGAACAAGCATCCTTTTACATTTGCGTTTGGTAAAAAAAAATGTTGCCGATGAAATAATGGCTTTTTCAAAATCACACACGGTTCTTTGTGGATTTGGTTCAAATTGGAATTTTAAAAATAGTTTTTTTAATTCAAAAAAGAAATGGTCGTACAATTTTAAAGATTTTTGGCTCATTAAACAAGCAATTAATGGTATAACTTCACCTTCAATTAGGCCATGGATAGAAAATAATTGCCGCATTATGTACGGGACCACTTCAAAAGTACCATCCATTATCCAGCATGTTGACTCTGCTAGGAGTTGTAAAAATGATCTGGTACCCATTATTATGATCTTTTCTCCGTCGACCTCAGCCTCACACAAGACAAATAATTCTCCTTCCAATTTACGTAATTATTTAGGGATGTCAATAATGGCAAGGTTTTGTTGCTCAGCAATTATGTTTTTTCTTATTCGATAGATCTTCATTTTTTGAGCTTCTTTTGTTGGTAAGACAACTCTAACATTCTCAGGATATTGAACAACAGAATTTTTTATAATTTATGATGGTTTATTTCCTGATGTTGTGGCTAAAGTTTTAATGTGATTATTTATAGTGCAAACTTCCAGATCACTGGCCACTGGTGGATGGGTATGCTTCTCCCATTGTTCTTTCTGAATTTTGTGTATCCCATCTTCCATTATAGTGGTAACTCTGCTTTTACAGTGCAAGGATATTATTTAGCGCAAGCCCAACTAAAAGTTCCTTTCTTGTGCTTGCTTTCAAAATAATAAAAATAACCGTTAACATTAAGTTTGTTTTGACCTTTGTTACTTTTAACGATGGTTATGTCCTTTTTGAATTTATTTTTAACTTTGTTTTTGAGTACGTGTTCAGTATAATACATAGTTTTTAAGTTCGTAGTTACAAAACTTTTGGTGTAATTACAAAAAATGAAAAGCAACATGCTAAAATTTGGTCCTGCTTTTTCTTTGCCTCTATAAACGGCGACGTTAACAATTTTGTTAAAAGTATCAAGCCAGGAGTAACGTTTCTTACGCCTTGTTTCTAGCTAGCCAAATATTTTTTCTGTTCTCTATAACACCAGGTATTTTGAGCTAAAAAAGATGATAGTCTCAAATATACTCCTATTGATATCCGTAAATCTAAGTCTCTGAACCCTTACCAGCTCTGAACCCTTACCAACTGCGCACAGTATTTCAAAAAACCGAGTTTCGTGTGTGCAAACATTGATTTTAATGGGGAAAAGTAAATGTTTAAGCTCAGCAATGGCTTGAAAAGTATTATCCGGGCTCCGCTCCGTCGAAAACAACCATTTGCCGGTGCTATACTGATTTCAAACGCAGTCATACATACATAAATAACGCTAATTTTTATTGTCGTTCAAATGAGGTTGTTACATTAGAAGACATAAAAAAACTAAAAATCGTGCTGGATAATCACAAAGCGAAGTTCCATGAGGTTACTGGTGCTTATATATATTCCATGAAAATTTGGCAATGAAATTGGTTTTTCCAAATGGATGTAGCGTTTGCCCACAAAGAAGCAAAAACAACATAGCATCGATGATTCAGAGCGCTGTTTGGACTGTTTATGCGAAATAAACATCAGCTTTCGTGTCGGTATATGACAATGGTTGAAACGTAGATCCACTATTATACAGCTGAGTGCGACCAAAGGCCCAACTGTTATCTGGAATGGTTGTGGTTGCCTTATTTTGGGGTGCGCGCATTGTTTAATATTCATCGACTTGATCGATGGTTACGATGGCCAAATTTCACCAATTAAGCTTCGAATTAATTTCGCACCAACCCTTTTCTTGAGATTTCGCCCCCCAGACGACAATTGCTTATAATTTGAGTAATCGCCGAAACAAAGGCCTATTTCGAGTCTATAAAAATAATTCGTTCTATACACGGCCAGCAAAGCAAAATTATAAAAGCATGGGAATATATGTATCTCACTTGGTGGAGACTAAGTTGATGAATAAAGAAAAATTTTGCCGAGAAATTGTTGATGGTTTAGTAGTTAGTTCTGTGACTTATTGTTCCAAGTATTATATTTTATTTTATTATGGTATTGTCGTTATCAATAGGTGTCACATTTCTTCGAAAGATTCAGTTAACAGTTCTAAAACCAAGTTAAAGTTTTAATTTCCCATGACATTTCCAGGTTTATGCCGCACACTGCCAGCGTCTGCCCTTGTGACTGGTTTATGGTCATTGCAAATGCAAGTTTTACTGGGAATTGAACGCGTTTGAACTGAAATGGCAAATCGGTTGAATTCAAGAGAATTCGAGGAATTAGGCGTTCTTCTCCGCTCTTTAAAAATCCTTGCCATTATCACATTGTTCATTAGCTTCGTCACAATCAGTTGGGTTTCATTTGGTAGCTATATGACAGATCCAACTTTAAGACACAAATGATGAGGCAGCACGCCAGGCAAATCTAAAGAGTTTTGGAATACCACTGGATAATTGACGGCTTCGTCTTCGTTTTCAACGTGATCGATCGATTTGAATTTCATCAATATTTTTCGCTGCTAAAATTGTGCGTACGCTCAACTAATCGTAGTTACGATAATTTTGACCTATGTTCGGATATAGCTACTTACATTAGTGATGAGTTCATTTTTCGGTATTATAAAGTACAAACAACAACGAGGTCGAACTAAGATGGCGGTCGCTATCGAATATGTGTTTACTACAGTCGGCGCTCATTTTTAGAAAATGTGATAAAATAATAGGAAAAATATAAATATTTTTGCGTTTTAAAATAAAAAATTAGATTTACTTTTACGTTAAAGTTTTTTTTTCAAATTTTCATTAAAATCGTAGATAATAGTGTATTTAACTTAAAAATAAAACGCGAAAATATTTCTGTCGTTCTGTTTTGGTATTTTTTCTCGTCGCTTGCAAAAATATTGTGTTTGAATAATATAGAAATGAAAAATTAAATTTAATGAGTGTCGTGTACTATAGATTAAAATAGCTGTTATATTGTTATTAAAAATAGTTTTTTAATTATAAATATTTTTGGGAAACTAAACTTGCCAATGTGGTCACAATTTCAAATGAACTTTCGTGCATTTTTGGTTTTAGCATCAAAAGTATGGACATGTATTTGTTATATGTTCCATCGACAAGTTCGCGCTGTAAGATATTTTTAATTTTATTTTTCTTGTTACATATATGCATTTAATAATAAAACTATATATAAAAACGAATTTATTAATATAAATTTAAAATTTTTGTTCTGTTTTCTTTTTTCGTAATATTAAATAAAATTATTAACAATGACAGCAGTCTGTCAGAGGTGTTTAATAGAGGGGAAATTGCATTCATATAAATTTCGTTGTAGTAGTTTTGTATTAAACAAAATTACATATTGAGAATACTACTTATAGCTAATTGTTTTAATTTTAAATTTTATCAATAAATTTACTTTTTCAATATCTCACGAATTTACTAATCAGAAAATAATAAAAATAGCTATGTTAGATAACTGAAAATGGTGAACACAATTGTGATAACTTATTTTTGTTTTTAGTATCTCATTTGTTTTAGATCCAAAATTAATCAGAAAGGATTTTGTTCAATTTTGGTTACAAAGCTTAACTTTCAATTCTGAATGCCTGCTAAAATATTGAGTAGAGTACAAACTATACTTTTGGACAACACGGGCATTCCAGTACTGTTAGTTGCCAAATATTGTACCTCCAAATAGTATAATCACTGGCATATGCTATTAAGTTTTAATTTCCCAACAGTTGGTATATTATTACGACAAAAAAATTAAAAACCAAAAATCCATTTTTTTAGGGAAACGATAGTATATTTACACATAAAAGTTGAGGAATCTATTATAGTTAAATGCAAAACTTATACCTAACCCAAGTGGTATATGTACTATTAAGATATTTCTAAAAATTTCTTCAATTTCCAATTGGTATATCACGGTTCAATGATCGGCAGTTAGTACAGATGAGCTAACATTAAATAGAACTATGAAATGCCGGTAAAGTTTTGGTTAATTTTTACAAATTATTTAATTAGTGATTGGTTAGAAATTTTAAGACCAAAACTTCTGTACAGTTAAATCAAATTGTTTATACCGAAACAATATAAGAAATATTAAGCAAGTGCATCCAGTTTACGTAGAATAGAGATTCATATCTATTCTCAAATATAAAATAAGAGTGAAGCGCTTTACCCATTGAAAAACGAAAGGAGGGGTCGGATTTGGTTTTTTCGATATAATTCTAAAATTATTGCTTTGTTTTCGCTAAAAACTTCTCGTTTTTGACCGAGTGTACCATACAATACTATTTTCAATTAAAAAATTTCAAAGAAATTTTAATTGGCTGAGAAAATGAAAATTTAATTTTTTTCGTCCGAAAAAAATTGTTAGAACCGAAAAAGTTAAATTTTCGTTTTCTCAGCCAATTAAAAATGTTTTTGAATTTTTTAGATTGAAAATGGTATTGTATGGTATACTCGATCAAAAACGAGAGGATTTTAGTGGAAGTAAAGCGATAATTTTGGAATTATATCGAAAAAACTGAATCCAATTTTTCTTTTCGTTTTTCAATGGGTAAAGTACTTGACTGCCAAATAATTCCAAATAAGATCGGAATTCACTTTCATTTAAAGAGACTAAAGAAAAAAGCAACGACTTAAAGTCATCAACACGCTTTTTTTCGCGCAAATCGCGGCCGTTGAATTTGAAAAACTATTTCTTCATAAAACAATTATGGTTTCTGATTATATGATTACGAAACGATTCCGTTTCAAGGTTAAAGTGCTTATTTTAAGAAGGTTTGAATCATCTTTTAAAATATTCGAGGAATTTCAGATTACGTAAAGTGACGCTGTGATGTTCGAAATGATGTCATTTTTAAAGTTGACAACTAGTAACTAGATAAAGACCAAGATCGTGAATTCGTGAATATAATGTAATACATCTATGTATATATTTACAGCAGAATCATGGACAGAAAACATAATAAATAAAATTAAGTTTTTATTTTACACACCAACAAGATTTTTAGTATTTGAATACGATTAGCTAACTAACTACGAGTGTGGTTTAATTTTTGAATACACCGACCGGCATTTGTTTATTGCCAAGGTCAGTTATTTATTTACACTTTATCATCAAAATAGTTTCAATGAAAATTGTCTTTATTGCTCTATAGATCTGTTGCAAATTCAGCATCTAAATCTATAAATTATTGGCCTAAACAATTTTTTTTTTTTTTTTTTTTTTTTTTTTTGGTTTTAGCCTAAAAAGCCCTGATTTAGATGGGGAGAGTCCTGAGTATCCGGCTTGGATTCCAGAGAAATGATCACAAATAAAGTAGCTAGATTGTGCTGTCTTGTATTAACTTTTATTATATATTCCACTAAAAATTTACTAACTATCGATCGCATTGCGGTCTGTAAACGGGTCGAGTCTGTCCCAACTAATACAAAAGATTCTGTTATATTAATTATTCATTTAAGAAATAAAATTTTGCTATTAGGCTGTTTATTAATTAAATTTAGTTTTCAGAATCGCCTGGGAATTGCATATTAATTTTAAAGTTTAATTTCAATTTTATTTTATTTTATTTTAATTTTATATTTATTGTTATAAGGATTAATTATAATCTTAGCTTAGTAATTTTAAATTTCTTAAATACTTTATCAGGTAAATTAATGAAAGGCGGACTGAGGGAAATGGCAACATTAATAATTTTTAATTAAGGTTTAGGGTAATAAATCAATAACCTATATCGGTTTTGGTTGGTATGTGAAAATGGGTGTATGATGTGTGCATGGGGATGCTAAAGATACGGTTACATAAATTATTCATTTAAGTAATAAAATTTGGTATTATGGTGTTTTATTAATTGGATTGAACTTTCAGAGTCGCCTGGGAATTATAACATTAATAATTTTTAAGTCCTGATAAAAAATTTAGGGAGTCCTGAGTTCCAGCCCCCGGATTCCAGAGAAATGATCAACTAATAAAGTAACTAATTGTGATTGTCGAATACTAACAGTAGTTTGAAACTGGCCACCGGGAAACCGGACTAATTCTGTCATTACTAACATACCTTTCCCATCCTACCACACAAAATTTACTAACTATTGACTGTAACGGTGTTTGTAACCTGGTCGATCTCAAACATTACTAATATCCTTCCTTATCCTTCCAAGTAAATGTAAAAATGGGTGTACGGTGGGCCCGGCGCTTTCCGGGATCTCCTGCTTAATGCTTGGCCGTACATTCGAAATCAATCAATCAATCAATCAATCAATTAGTGATGAGTTCATTTTTCGTTGAAGTTGAATTGGCAAATTTCAGCTGGAATCGATACTAAACCTCTGGAAGTATCTACCGGAATTTGTCCATTTCCGATTCCCAGCAGTTCTTTGGAGAAAACTTCTGGGGTTCTATCCTGTTCCAGGATCACTCGCATATTCATACTCAATGTAATGGTTTTCACGCATAACTACAAATACGATGACTTGAGACATGCGTTTAATTCATCCGCCGCTGTTGATTTCGGAATAACGGGAAGTATTTGTCTGAAGTTCGCTCGAGCGCTTCTAATGATCATTTGTGCAGCATCATGCATTCATCCCTGATTGCTTTGAAATGTTGCAAACAGTTTAACGGAAGCTTCAGTGCTGAATGTGCCGTTCTTCCACCTTCCAATAGTGTCGCAGCAATTCCGATAGATGCGAGAGCTAACGCAATGCCACTTTGAGCACTCATTGCTGCTAATATCAATGATATTAGGAACGTTTTCCCAGTTCTGGCGGGCGCATAAAGGAAAAATAGTCGACCGTTTCCATCATCGACAGCCCTCATCAGTTGATCATACGCACTCTTTTGCTGTTCATTCAACAGTGGAACATTTGTTTGTACTTGCTGTTGCAAAGTTGTCATGTAGAAGGCACGCTCACGTTCCAATTCAGTATTCAATACATCTCTAGTTAGACGATTTGGCGCTGGCAACACAGAAAAAATCACAAAATACACAACATTGGCGAATGTGGTGCGGCAGATGTGGGCAATGGACAGTGTCATTACGGTACCCATTGTGCTTTCCTTCTCGAGAGCCATAACCCATTTGCAGCACAAAAGCATATTAATACACTTCAACTATCTAAAAAGACGTACATGACACTTCAGAGAGTAGTCATTTTGAGCACGCTTAGTTTAGTCCTTAAGTTTCTGAATACACAACCAATCAACACACACACATACACACACACACACACACATAATATCAACCGCACAAACAATTAATACAACATATCCACCCAAACAGCGCCTATAACTATGCTCTTGTTTCATTGAAGCCGTTCATATGTAGGTAAAAATCGCAGCACAAGCTGAGAGTAAACCATTTAATGGGAAAAAATAATGACAACGATAATATTTATAATGTTGATGGTAATAATGGTGACGAAGAAGCGGGAAATTAAATGGCTCAAGACAAATATTGGTTGGTAACCACAACACGGGAGGAATGCGCACAAAAGTGGATACATTTTTTTCATCGATTATGGAAGAAGATTATGACAATATAGTCATAACTGAGACATAACTGGTTCCTGCTATAAAGAATGTGAATTCTTTCCTTCATATGGTCTATTAATAGCGGTAATCGATCGATATAAATGTCAACAAATTAATATGGCATCCGGTGACCTCTTTGGTGATAGATTCATTTTTTGAAATGGGTCGAAGGCAACATAAAGAAGTGCACAATCATAATGGCTTTGAATCCATCTTATTTTTGGTATTATATTAACTCTAAAAGAAAGTCTGTTTGTTATCCTTTACCCATGATCATGTTCTAATTTCTGTTTGCGAATTATTTGCATAATATTTAAATCCGTATATTCAGTCGATAATGTTTTATCATCACTCTCTGCGCAAGACGTGGTAATTCTTCTTTTACGGGGGAACAAATTAAAACAGCTTTAGTTGGACTTAATACTAAACTGTCTACGGGCCCTGATGGTCCCTCATTACTTAAGTGATCGTTTAGCTCATTTATTTAATTAAAACCTTAAGCAAGGTACTATTCTCCAGTGCTAGAAAATTCAGTTCAGAATTATAGAGTAATAGCTATTTTATCTGTTATCCCTAAACTGTTTGAAAAACTAGAACAAGATTGTAATTAGTCAAATATCAAAAACTTAATTGTTCCCCAACAACACGGATTTTTTTCTGATCAACGACAACCAATCTTGCGGTATTTGTTAGTGATACGATATCCTATATAGAAAAAGGTGCCCAAGTTGACACTGTCTATACAGATTTCAGCAAGGCCTTTGACAAAGTTAATCACAAATTTTTAATCGATAAATTGATTAAAGTGAATTTTAATTTTATTCCTGTAAAATGCATATCATCTTATTTATCGCAAAGATCTTATCTGCTACGTATTGGTCAAAATTATTTTGAGAAGTATACAGTCTGATTTGGTATTCTGTTTGTTAATGATATTTCTACATGTTTCAAGTTTTAAATCAATAAGATTTTTTCGGCTTTTTCTAGACAAAATATATTAACAATAATGGCATTCATAACATTTTTCGATTGGTTAGTCAAACAAAAATGTCTACCAAAAAAGTAAAAATATCAATCACACCCGTACGTAGGTACCTTAACCCAAGAGTTATACAATGTGTATAAACCTGAACAAAAAAATGAGAACTTTCCTTGAGCTCATTGTGTTGGTACTTTGGTTTCGTACCGAAAAAGTTGATCTACTCATCAGGTAGCTACGACCAAACTACAAAAATACAATTCCTAATTAACGCAGATAGTGTCAAGTTCGAACGTACTGATTTAACGAATTATATTTACTAAATAAAATTTGTATGTGTTTAATGCCCACACAATATTAAGAAGTTTAAGGCAAGTATGTATGTTTATCAAATGATTTTTTCGACTTTTTCCTTGAGTTTTTTGATTTAGTTAATATAATTCGCTAAATCAGTACGTTCGTACTTGATACTATATTTCATAAGTAAGAATTGTATTTTTGCAGTTTGGTCGTAGCTACCTGATGAGTATACCAACTTTTTCAGTACGAAACCAAATTACCAACACAATGAGCTCTAAAGTACGGGGGTGATTGATATTTTTACTTTTTTGGTAGATATATTATAAATCTCTATATTAGAGGCCTTTTGATTTTTTTTCTGATTAACCAATCGAAAAATGTTGTGAATGTTATTATTGTTAATATATTTTGTCTATAAAAAGCCGAAAGAATCTTATTGATTTAATACACAGACAAACTTCTCTTTTTCTTAGTTTCAAGTTTCGTAAGTGTCTGCATTATGCAGATGACCTAGAAATTTACCTAAATCGAACCTTAATCGGTTTAGTGATTAGACTGTAAAAAATCGTTTAGCTCTCAATATTTCCAAATGTAAAACTATGCAATTTGCAAGAAATAAGAATTTAATTGTAGCTTCGTACAGTTGACAAGACGAGGAAATTGATGGAGTTACTCAGTTTATTAATTAAAGTGTATTGTTTACAGGTAAACTACACAAATGATTATAGCTAGGGCCGGCTCGATGCTTAGTCATGCTCGTTAATTTTGTGACCCATACACGAGACATCAAGACATTTTCTTTTATTAGGGCTATTTTGGATTACGCTGTAGTGATCTGGAATTTTAGTTATAAAATGTTATTGAACGGATTAACAAAAAGTTCTTAATATTTCCCTCCAAAGAATTGCCAGGTCAATTTCCGGATTTAGTTTACATTCTTATGCCGGTCGTTGTCATATTCATTTTACGTTCCTACGAGAATTCTTCGTCCACGACAGTTAATGTTTGAGTACTGATTTTCATTTTTGCAATTTTAACATTTCAAGAGATCGTTTTCAGAGTCGTATACGAAATAATAAAAATTTGTAACATTTTTTTTATATACAAAATCTATTACGGTATTCTAGCGCGGGTACTGGTCAAAATCACAACTTTCGCAAAAGACAAAATAGATGCGCCACAAAGTAATAATGGCTTTACCATAATATTTCACTTACATATATTTTCCTTGAAGCTGTATATACGCATATACCATCTAGAACTTGTACACTCGTATACCTTAAGAGTAATAAATTATCTTAATTAAATTGGAGCTGTAGAATATTTAAACAACCATTACCATTTCTAAAGCAATTAACAACAATATTACAGCTCGAACTGACCAATAAATATAAAATTTAATTTATTTCTTTACCTTTCTTGTGTACAGACCAGGTATTTTTCCTCGCAGATCTTTAAGATTTTTATAAACTTTTGCACAACATCTTTTGTATTTTATTTTGTGAGCGCTTGTTGGTTTCTATTTTTATTTTAGTTTTTAATGAAATCACGAAATTAATGTTAAATTTAAGTTATAGACAAAAAAAAAATATTAGTTTAAAATTTAATATAATGTGTGTGCGGCGGCGCTCTTTCCAAGTTTTTCTATAAAAACAAAATTTACATACCTCGTGGTCGCGGTTTTTCTTCTTTACCTAAGTATTTCTTAAAGAAAAAATGATCTTTTAACATTTTTTGTTTGTCTTTTAATTTATGTCTAGACATACCATAGGAGCAAGTTATTTCCCAAAATGATTCATAAATTTTACTTTTCAATTTTCCTACTTAAAAGTTTTTTTTTTGAAAGTCCGCCTGTATTTATAATATTCTATATATTTTCTGAAATATTAGATTTCTGCAATTTCTCACGAATTGAAGTTTTTTTTGTAATTCAATTAAGAAGCAGGCAGCGGCAAAAACCGCACAGTATATCATATCGAAACCAAAAGTTTTCGTGAGCTTTGGAAACGAATTTCAATTAGTTCTTTTTATGGATTTAGGATAGCTTTTGCAATGTTGCGATGAGCTGTACGAACATTAGTGAAAGTATCATTATCCATTATTAGTCGCCTTAGTGTCTAAGATGATTAACATACGGTAATTTTATCTGATTTTTTTTTATTTATTAAATTTATGTACAACATACACATAAATTGCCACCAACTGATTATTTTGTGTTTATCGAGAACACACGTATATAAATGCTTTTGTCTTAGATGTAATAATTTTCTTGTGTTCCCACAAATAATTAAATGTATTAAGTTTGTAAGACTTTGATTTCATTAGATGGAAACACCTCCACATACTCTATAGAAAATTGTGGATGATTCATCTGAGAAATAGAATGTGTACTTATTGATTTTTTTTTTTTTTATTGTGTTGGTATGGAAAAGTGTTTATAGTACATTTTGTGTGCTTACCTTAAAAGGTGTTTTATGCGACAGAAAACAGTTGTAATTTAATGGTATTACTTAAAACAAGTTGCGAAATTTATTTAACAAATTCATACAAACATTCAAACAAACATACAACTTACAGCAATCTGGTTTCATATATTCCACGAATAGTTCGAGTTATGTTAAAAATGCATGGTTCAAAACAGAGATCTACGACAAGTAGATCTAAAAAATTAGCATGCGTTGAATTTGTATTATGAAAAAAACCATAATTTCATAAATGAAGAAAGAGAGGAAATATTAATTAACTGCTAATTAACTATTTAGTTGTTAAACTGAAGATGTTATGAATCATGTATGTATCACAATAAAATGAGAGAATTTAGCCAGAAATATTCTACTAAATTGCCACAGTTATATTTTTTTCGGAAGTATTAATCTTGAACCCCATTTTATATGTTTGGCGTTGTAGTCACCCAGATTAAACAATTGTCAGAGCTATTTACTAAGTGAAGTTCTCAAGAAAATCCAGTAATCTCCATTGATCTCTTGAAGGGTGTACTATCGAAAATGAATTATTGAAATTAAGTTCACGCAAGTATCTATCATTAACTATAGGAACTTCTGGTATTAATGATAACTAGTCATTAGAAACGCAACGTTCCATTAGAATGTATAATGCAAGTTATAAAAGAACCGTCAATCAACTGCATTAAAAGTTCCGTAAGTTTAGCCCCTTTTTACTTTCTTTTACTCTAGTAAAATAAAGTATAGTAATCATGAAAATTTTGGACCTTGAGATTTTTAGAGATTTATCTGTTTTGAGGTTCCCTGAGTCCGAAAAAGTGGGTTCGAAATGGTGTCTGTCTTTCAGTCTGTCAGTGTGTCACGCTGTGTCCTCTCTACAGCCCAGATGATTTAACCCATCAAACTGAAACTTCAGATTTAAGCTTTTTTGATAAATTGGGAGGTCCCGAAGTGGCCACTTCCTATCTTAAAAAGTATAAGGTTTACAAAAACTACCTACTTAATATAAAATGTTTCCAAAAATAATAAAAAATAAAAATTAAAAAAAAAATTTTAAAATTTAAATTTTTATTTTTTTTTTTTTTTTGGTTTTAAACTCTGCAATCTGTTCTGGGGCTCAAGGCACTTCCACAGTTAAAAAAAAAAAAATTAAATTTCTCAAAATTCGCTTTTCGTAAAAGAAAGTCGTGTGTTGGCCACACCACCAATTTTTTGCCTGGGGTTGTTCATTTGGTCTTTGCTTTTTGTGACTTGAGGGTCGAAATCTCAGAGATCACTTTACTTTAAAAAACCAAACAATCATCTTTCCATTGGCGGGCTACTTCACTTTATATTCTCCTAAGGTAATAAATTATAAATTAGAAACTGAAAAGCTTACCTTTAACATAATAGACATTTTTGAATTCAGAAAACCCAATTATTTTATTTGGAATAGGGTCGAAAGGCCGAATATCGAAAAGCCGAATGTGTCGAACGGCCAAATGTGTCGAAAGGCCGAATAGGTCGAAAGGTCGAATGTCGAAAGGCCGAATTTCGAAAGGCCGAATTTCATAAGGCCGAAAGGGTTGAAAGGCCGAATAGGTCGAAAGGCCGAATGTCGAAAGGCCGATTGTGTCGAAAGGCCGAATGTCAAAAGGCCGTTTGTGTCGTTATTGATATTAATTTTTCATCTTTTTATGAATGAAAATTTAGAAATTTATATTTTTATCAAATTTTTTTTATAAAAATGTTTAATAGTAAATCGCACGAATAATATTAGCACGAATTTTCAAGTTATTTAACTCATTTTCATTCAACAATTCGACCCATTAGGCCTTTCGACCCATTTGGCCTTTCGACATTCGGCCTTTCTATATTTGCCCTTCGGACATTCAGCCTTTGAACATTGAACGTTTTATTTGTCAGTTAGTCGGCTTGATTTAGCGAATTTTATATCAGTAAAGCAAAACACGTGCATGAATTTATTATTCATATGTACAGTACCGTGCAAATTAATGCGAACAAATTTAGCAATATTTTTGTTTAATATATTATGTGCCTCTTTTCCCTGTTTTAAATCATTTACTCGATTCGGCATTGATTCTACCAAATTTTTGCACATTTTATCAATAACGTCCGGGTCACATTATATGTTACTGATGGAGGTTGCCACTGCCTGTAGGGTACTGTTATCCAGCTTCCGTAATTTTACCTTCATGATTGTCCACAAATTCTTAATGGGGTTCACATCAGGCGAATTTCCAGGCCAATCCAATATTTTAATGGAATTATCAACAAAATAGTTTTTTATCAGTCTTGGATGTGTGACAAGGAGCCAAGTCTTGCTCAAAGATTGGGTAGTTTCGTTTTTTCATCAATTTTAATTTTGGAACCGCATAATACTTTAAATAACACCGCTATACTGAGCTGAATTCATCAACCCAATGACTGGGCATACTGGACCAAAACCATTAAAACTGAAGGATCCACAAAACATTTTTTCAAAGGATATTTTACAGTTTGAACAAAGTAGAGTATTCTTTATGATTTTAGTAAAACATTGCTATGTTCGCAGTAATTTGCACAATACTGTACATTTGGGTCCGCTTATTTTAGCGAATTTTATGTTCGTATAATTTTTCAATTTGAGCAGGTTGTTTTAAAATGTTTAATAGTTTTATTAAAAATAACTTTTAATGCAAATACTGCTTTAGAAATTTTCATAATTGCGTTAAAATTCATTTTAATGCAATCATTACTTTACAATTTAATAATAATTTGTATTACATGAATCATAATGCAAGGTTTGCATTAAAAATTACAGTTATTTTTTCAACTGTGTAGGCAACAATTTAAATTGTAAATTTTGGGAGTGAAACTAAAAATTTTGACATGTTTCAAACAGAGCCTTCGAAGTTCTCCTGTGAACAGCCCAAGTATTAATGTAGTTGCTGCAGAAATATGTCAATAGTTTGATTGATTAGTTCCTAGGAGAATAAAATAGGTGAATATGAATACAGGTTGAATGAGGCATAAAATGGAAAATAAATAATATTGACGTGTGGCAGGGTGTATCTTTAAGGTAGTGAGAAACTAAGTTAGATTTATTGGCCTTGAACGCAAAGGAAACATGGAAACATTTGTAAATACACAAAATTTGTAATCCTTTCCATACTGGCCTTATAAAAGGCGCATTGTTGAAGGATGCATTGCATAGATTTGTATTCCGGTTCCCATTGCGAGATTTGCTTGGTTCTAAATTGGGTAAATATGTCATTTGTAAATTTAGACACCAAAAAGCTCAATTGATGCGAGGAGTTGAGTTAATTTGTAATAAGGAAACGAATCCTATATCAACTATTTACTTGCTTCTTATCAAACAACATACATAAATCTTATCATTGGAAGGGAGTAGCAGAATAAGAGAACAAGAAGAGCTAGCGGATGGATATTTCTATTATATGACAATTATTTCTTGTTATTTGTAATGTAAATTGAAATAAAGTTTTACTCCTAAATAACAAATTCGTCTTATTGATGTTATTGGAAATTTTACCGGTACCTTTTACTGCAATCCTCAGAGCCAAATTTCTATATTCCGTCCTAGATTTCAATCGGCCCAAAATACAAATGATTAAGAGAAAAATAATGCGTATAGAAAAGGAAATTAAATAAAAATTAACAATTAGATCAAATAAAAAATGTTGGCAGTTCTGGGAAATTTTGCTATACACTAAGGTAGCATAGAATGTGTTAGGCACAAGTAACTCTAGCCAAAAATAATAAAAATGGTTTAGCTGAGTAGAAGGTATTTATTCCTTCTTCCTCTGACTTTTCGAATACAATGTTGGAGTCGGATTCGTCGCACAGTTAAAAATTTTCAGCTGCCTTTTGCAATTCATTTCGATGAGACAAAAATGATACTCATTCAGAATAGGTTTACATAATAGCTTAAAACATGTTTAAGTTTCGGCAATTTCCAGGTTATCAATTAATTTTGAAATGAGAACGAGGTTATTGGTATAAGCGAGGATAAGTGGTAACTGTAGGTTTTACTCTGTTCCAATTTCATTTCTGGAAACGATCGAAAATAGACATTAATACTTTATTGAGTATGAAAAGGAAGATTGGGCTTGGTCGCGTTGAACCACCTAATTAAAGTGCCATCTCCGAAGCATATTTTATTTATTCGGTTTTTATTAAATATTAGGAATTCTTATTTCGGTTGTAGGAATTCTGCGATCACATTTAGGTTTAGGCTATCAAACGCTTTGGCTAGATCGAGACCTCACACTCCTCACACTTGATAATCACCCCGTCATACACAACGAATGGTAAAAATGTGTATCAATTACCCAGAAAAACAGCATGATTTGAGGGTTTCCATTTCAAGTGTTCGCCTGTAGTTTATTGAGTAGTAGATTCGACTACACTTTGTAGCCGATAGTATTTCTTTGGTGACAGATCGCAATATGGCAGTATTTGTTCCAAATATTTCAACAAGTGGTTCTGATCGAAATGTGTATGTCACCAATACTGTCTAGACCAATGTAAAGGAGAAAGATTTGCTGCAATATTTATAAGTGTCCAGTTTGTTTATATAAATGAAGTTAAAGTTTTTAGGTGCAATTCCAAACGCAAAGATACAGGTAATATGGATTACTCATCTTTTAAGATAATTGTACTGGAATCAAATTATGTAAGCTTGTTAAATGCTTGTGCTTGGCCAGCTGGAACTGTGGTCAAAGAATTTCAAAACGGATTTCGTGGATCCCATTTTTAAGGGTACCAAAGTTTCTTGGAAGAACATTTGGAAACAGGCTGCTCCAGTCAATCCGTCTGGAACTCAAAAAATATAACTGATTCTTCATGATTTATTGTTCATCAAAATATTAGAAGTATCCGTAAAAATTTTAATTTATTGGAAAAGCTCCACAGATCATTCTACTGTAGGAAGTTTGGATTGAAGATTTTGAACTGGATAACTACAATATTCCGGGCTTTAATATATTTCGTTAGGGTAATTCTTTGTACATGTGGTGTTGTTGTATATTTTGATGATATCATTCAGAATTGTACGGCCTCTTGTTTCTTCGATAGTAAGTTGTTGTGCTGTCATTCTGTATTTCAAGTATAATGCTGCTTCATTGTCGGTGTATACTTGTAGATTTCATGCTTTCAATCCGTTTTTCTTTATTAACGAATTTAATAGTGTACTTGCAGATATCAATACTAAAACCCTTATGGAATATTAAATGATGATTGAATCTTGATGATTATTTTTCTTAGTAAATATTTATTTATGCTGTGTTAAAGTCATTAATTAAGACACCAACTTCGTCTCCATGCCTCGATCGTTTATTTTTTAGATGCTCGCTCAACTTAAATTTAGTGTTTTCTATGAATGTACTTAATCTTGTCTGATGAAAATTAGTCGCTCGTCTATTCACAAACAAGTATGTCTGTAACATTTGAAAATTATATATAAATAAAAATACCTTGATAATTAAAAATACCTTGAGAATTAATAACCCTCTGATTACCTTTACTACTTAACAAAATTAGCCTGAAGAAAAAATTATCCGGAAAGTTACCACAAGGTTTGAATAATTTAGATTTAAGTGATAAATAGAGAGGCGTGGGTATTACTAAGGCCAAAATTGCCTATTTGAATGGAAATATTGTAAAATGCTGAAAACTAGTTGATGGTGTTCTCGAGATAATCCTTCAGGGAGGCCTTTATAGCTCAAACTCTCTTCAATCTTTCTTTGGAGTACGTCATTCGCTAGCTCTCAACATGGTGCGGCGCAACTGCCTACCCCAGCTTTTAGCATCCGCTGATCTCCCTGAAAGAGATCCTCCTTCCACCACGAGAAGGCAGACGCGAGGAGACTTTGTTTCAGGAGATACACAGTATAAGAAAGTGAATGAGTTGAAATATCGAAGATCACTGATCACTGATCACTAAAATGGCGTAACTACAAATTTCGGACCCCCAGGTACAATTTTTTGGGCCCCTAAAAATATTTCTTGTACCTATAGACACGTAAAGCTTTTAGTGAAAAACTTATTTCTTCCTTCCCTTCGTCTAGTCTCGCATTAATTAAAATTATCTGACTTCGAGAGTATACATATATCCGTAAGCTTTGTAAATGAATTGTATAAGGATAAAATATGTATTTAAAAAAATTGTCATTTAGTTTTAAGTTTGATAATTAATTTTAACAAGTTTGGGTTTCAACTTAACTTTTGACGTTGAAACTTTCCCTTAATTTTAGGCTTACGATAAAATATTTGATATTACAAAGAAAGTTGCAACCTTTTGGAATAAATTAAGAGTATTTGTGTTCAATGAGCTTTAAGCTTTTTAATAAATCCATACTTTTTGGGTTTGAACTTAACATTTTTGAGCTTTTAATAAATTCATGTTTCTTATAAAATATTTCATGAGCATAAATTATGTATTTGACAATTTTTTCAAGAGCTTTTGTTTTAAGAGCTTTCATTTATCGATGCTTTTTAAACTAATAATTTTGCTTCGAAATTTAGTATTACAAGGGATGACGGAACTTTGGGTAGGATTTAGAATATTTTTGCTCAATGTAAATTATTAAGAGCTTTTAGTTTTAAGAGCTTTTCAAACTAAACTTGGTAATTTTTGCGCCTTTCCATAAATTTTATGTCCATAAAAAATGTGTAAAATTTATTCCATTTTATGAGCATTAATCATGTATTGGTTATATAGTTTTAAAAAGCTTTCATTTATCAAAGTTTTTCAATTCAAATCGTTTAACTCAGAAATTTGATATTAAAAGTTGTATTTTTTGGAAAAATTCAGAATATTCGTTCTCAATGTAAATATCTTTCGAGCTTAGCCATATGTAAGAAGACCTATTGGTTTACTCAGATTTAATTTTCAGGACATATTCGGCCCATCGTTCAAAAGTAGATGAAATAGAACGGGAGTCAGTTGAATGACCTCAAATAAAACGATACATCTTGAAACTCTATGTTATGACGAGTTCTAAATATATCGATAAAGCATCATATATTTCGAATATAATTTGAAAAATATCAAGAATTTCGAAAAATCTCAAAAATGTCGAATTTTCAAAGTATGTAGCTTGAATATTTTTGTAAGTTCTCAAATATCAAATTATCCGTAAATATGTTAAACCAAAGGGAATCCTACACGTGCTAATCACCGCCATGTAAAATGTAAATAACCTGGACATTCTTGAATAGTTTCGAATAACCTACAGGAAATCAAAGATATATGATCCTAGGAATGTCGAAAAACTTAAGAAATCTAGAATAAACCGCGGAAAAATCTCGAGTGCCACAGAAAAATTTTAAAAATCTTTATACTGTATGAATATCGATTGATCTCGAACAATTTCAATAAAAGAAAGACTGTACAATTATAGAATCTTGTCGGATAATTTTTTAAATATCGAACAATCATATTCTTCGAATAGGCTCTAAAATTCATGAATAACATTGAGCAATCAAATACCCCCTACTCCAATCTCAAACATACTCAAATAATCTCGAAAATCTCGAATAACCTGACTGTTTGGTAACACCGAATCACCAATTAAATCTCAAACATCGAGAAATTTTACAAAGTGATCAAAAGACGAAACCTGAGATAAGCGGATATGTAGTCGGGAAGCGAGAATTTCCAAAATCAGGAGAACCCCACCAAAAACTACCAACAAAAAAACACCATCACTTCTTGAAAATTTATGTTTCAAATAGTTTTTCAAAATAAACCTGTAAATTTCATTTTTATTTACCGTTAAATGAGAAACTATAAGTCGAACGAACGCTAATTGATTATAGAAACTGACTATGGTTTGGCTCAAGTGAGGGAAACAAGAATTTATTTACAGTCGCGGTTATGTATTTTTCTAGTTTCTTCTTAATTTTTATGAACAGAACAATAATACATCGCAAACTGCTAACACCAGCAGATTACTATAAGCTCTCTCTTTTAAATCAAATTTTACTTTTTGCAAAATAAATCTTACCTGTTAACAAATCAAACTCAACCTTTTCTAATCAAAACTTAATTTGTGAAAGGTTGAATTTGTTTGGCTAAAAAAAGTTCAATTTGATTGTAAAAGGTTGATTTTTAAATGCAAAAGAGGTTAACATGGAATTACGCAAATCAACCCAGCAAACATTAAAATCGTTGTCGTTTGATGTCGAAAGCCTTGATTTCAAACGAGTTTAGCTAATTTCCTTCTAAATCTAAATATCGGTCAGAAAGGCATTTTTATTTCTCTGGAGTCAGAACCGAGAGGACATGATTGAGAACAAATATTTAATAGCAACAGGAATGATTTTTTCTTTTTTTAAAAATGGGACCATCTAGAAATTTTTTTTCTAGAAATGTACCATTCTGCAAATTTGCACTTTAAGCTTAATCTGAGCTATCTAATCTCAAATTTGATCTGTGTGGACCCCGCGCGGCTGCTGGCACGGTTGTATGTGTAAAAACTAATTTAGTGAGAAAGTTTAAATATTTGTATAAAATCCAAAATTAAATAATAAAGTATCAAATTTATGAACATTACTGTAGTGTAGATTGCTGTATAAAATAAATATCAACAATAACAAAAAATAAAATAATAATTAAATCCAAATATGTCATCGTGTGGTAGCTGTAAAATTTCTGTACAACGGGATGATTTAAATAAAATCATCTGTTGTCAATGTCTAAATCTAAGCAAAAATGAACTAGATTCTATAGTGCAAAAATGAAAATACTGGAAGTGCAGTTTAAATTGTTCAATGGAAATAAATCCCAGTAAAGTGGAGACAAAATCTTGTGATAATAGTGCAAATGACATTATCAAAGCTATTAGTATCCTGTCTAATAAAATTGGCGCTCAAAACGAAAAAATTGATAAACAAAATAAAATTAATTTATCGAATTATAATGCAATTGAGCTGAAGATCGAAAAATTGGAGAATTTATTAGCTAAAATCGAAAGTTTATCAAATGAAAACCCTTTGCTTAAAGCACTGATTAGCAACCTTGAGGGGAGAGTTATAAACTTTGAACAGCAATTAATAAATGGCTGTAAAGAAATTCGTGGAATACCTTATATGGAGAAAAGAGAAGCTTCTAGTGTTGTTGATTCCGTTTTTAAAACCGCTCTACAAATGGCAGTTAGTGAACATAATTATAAGAGGTTTTACTGGATTAGGGGAAAAAATATGGCACCACAAATTGTTGTACCACTTCAATCCGAAGAAATAAAATAGCAAATAATGTAGAGGAAAGTAGAACATAGAATAGCATTGACAACAAAAATATTCAACAGTGAACAGATAGAAGACAGCAATATAGGAGAGGATTCTGTAGAGAACAACTTAAATTCAACTAGGCCAAAAAAATTTTCGCGTATATTTATTAATGAAAGCTTGACATATCAAAAGCGTCACTTGTTATATATGGCTAAGCAGTGGAAAAAGGCAAACAAATACAACTATACTTGGACCCAAAATGGTGTAATTAAATTAAGGAAAGACAATACGTCACCAATTCATATCATAAATTGCGAAGAGGATCTTTTAAAAATTAATAGTAATAAATAACATTAGGTGTGCTTAGGCTTTGTTTAACAAAATATAAGAAGCATGAGGAAAAACATGGATTTGTTTTTAGCAAATATGGTATTAATGATGAATTCTGGATCAGAAACTTAATATCATTTTTTTGAGTGAAATTTGGATATCGAGTAATGAAATTGAGAGCTATTCTTTGGATGATTATTATTTTTATGCAACGTGTAATGATGGATATAAATCTGGTGGTGTTGCTGTATATGTAAGTGAAAATATGTCCCATGTAGTAAGTTATTTAAGTTTTACATCAGGTGATGCTTTGAAATTAACAGTTAGCTTAAATTCTATTCAAATTAGCTTCACATTATTTTATCGCTTCCATTTCATTTCTCTTGATACTTTTATGCTGGAATTTTCCGATTTTCTCGAATCAGAAAAATTAAAAAACCTTATAGTGCTGGGGAACATAAACATTAATATACTCAAAAGTTGTAATGTTAGAGATGAATATTTGATGCTTTGTTCTTCTTTCGGTCTTAAGTCGGTTGTTAATTCTGCTACGCGTCTATTTTCATCAACTTGTATATATCATGTGTTGACTAGATTTGGCTTAAATAATAAATTTTCGGTAATTAAACATAACCTAAACCTTGAAATCACTGATCACAATACAAAAATAATTGAATTGCTCTGTGAATTTAACGTTAAAAATCGTACTAAATCGTTAAAACCAAGTGTTTCAAAAGAAATAATGTTCTCTGAATTAGACAGGTACTTGAAAATTGTTAGGTGAAGTGAAATATACTCCATATTTGATCCTAATATTGCCTATAATTCGTTCATTGAAAACTTAAACTTGTACATCGAACAGTGCTCCAAAATAAAAAAAATGAACAACAAAAGTTTGAAGTTAGAACCATGGATGACAAATGGTTTGTTATTTTATTAAAAATAAGGATTAGGAATCGAAAACTTAGATTTCTAACGGGTGTGAAGTAACAAACAAACAAAATGTTTAAATGTATTAGTGAATAAATGCAACAGCAGGCAAATAAATTGTTATTTCGAAATATTTGAGAAAATTAACTAAAAATAAAATTATTAAAATATAAATTTCCCAATTTTAAAGAAATATATACATACAGTATGTTGCAAAATTAAGTTTCCAATCAGAAATGCTGCTAACGCCTTGGGGTTTTTCCACTAAAACAAAATTCTCGGCAGCTCCTTTTGTTTTCATTCTTATGAACCATTATATATGAATCACGTCTGGTGCAATAAGGTATGACGCATTTTGTATTCGTGAATAATTTCGCGTTAATGAGAGTCAGTACTGCTTTGAACGTTGCAAAAGTAAGTTGTCACAATAAAAGCGCCACATTTTAAACAGATTTCTCGTGTTTCAACAATCGTTCTTTTTACAAATAAACCAATCTGAAAATGTATTATCAATTCAGCAAGTTTGATTAGTTTTTGGTAAAAAAAATTGCAAGTTTTTAGCTGATTATTGTACTAAGTCAATTTAAAAGAAATATTTGAAATTATATTATTTTTAGAACCCCTGAAATGGGTAAATATAAGCAACTAACTTTACCTGAACGTAAAGCTGTTATTAAAATGCATAAAGAGGGGCATTCATACAGAGATATTGGTAACATTTTTGGAAAAACTCATACAGCAATTGGAAAAGTAGTTCGCGCCTATAACCAACAAGGACGCGTTGGTGCCATTAAGCGGACTGGGCGACCAAGAGTAACCTGTAAAAGGATTGAAAAGAGGATAATAGCCATATCCGATAGTAATCCCCTCATGTCAGTGCCAAAAATTCAAGCACAACTGGTCAGTAAAGGTCGCAGTGGTCCAACAACGCATACTATACGCAGAAGACTACACGAGGCTGGCAAGCATGGACGCGTTGCTCGAAGAATTCCTTACGTCAGTAAGGCTAATATGAAGGAAAGGATGGATTTCTATAAGGATTATGCACTTAAGCCACAAATATTTTGGGATAAAGTATTGTGGACGGACGAATCTATGATAAGGATAAAACATTCTCATGGAAGAATTCACGTTTGGCGTAAAAAAGGGGATGCGCTCGATTACAAGTGCACAAAATCGACCTTTAAGGCAGGTGAACAGGGTGTCATGGTCTGGCGATGCTTGTGCACATATGGCGTAAGCAAAATCATCATAATAAATGAAAAGGTTAATGCTGATATATACCTTAATATATTAAAAGATGTAGCAATCCCCGAAGCTAAACGATTAATAGGCAATAATTTTGTTTTTCAACAAGACAATGCTCCTGTCCATACTACCAAAAAGGTTTCGGAATATATTCAAAAAAAAGCTATTAATATTTTAAAATGGCCACCACAAAGCCCTGACTTGTCTCCAATTGAAAATGCTTGGGCAATTTTAAAAATGCGAATTTCTGAAGAAAGACCTCAAACTATTTCGGAACTCAAAAACTGCATAAAGGATAATTGGGAAAAAATTACTCCAGATGAATGCAAGAAGCTCGTTCACACCATGGATGATCGATTGGCCAAAATGTCCAAACAAAAAAGGGGTCACTGCGTATATTAAAGATGGTGGAAACCTAATTTTGCAACATATTTTTGTGCCTTTCTTCAACTAAATTCTAAATACATAATACTAATTAATGCCTTTTTTGTTATATCATTATTATCATAAACCTACTTAGTCATGCCTTACAGAAAAGTGAATAAAGGTTATAAAGTGTACAGCGTTTCTAAGATTTTTTATTTCAAATAAATTAATGAAGCGTGGAAACTTAATTTTGCGACATACTGTATGTTCCTCAATTTATATTTTCAATTTACTTCGATAAATTCAATCAAATAAGATTAACATTTAAATGGTAATTTTTGTAAAGTTCATTGTATAGAGGATTATCCAGCTCACAAAGTTTTTACCGGGATTTGGATTATGTGAGTAACATATTAAGGGGTGTTCTTTCAAATAAAATCAGCCCCATTCCGATATGATGGATTATAGACCTTGTTATTGAGGTTGATAAATGGTAATTTTTGTATTTTTTTATATGGATTTAAGTGGTTTACTGTATAGATGATTGGCCAGCTCACAGAGTTTTCACCGGGATTTGGATTATGTGAGTAACATATTAAGGGGTGTTCTTTCAAATAAAATCAGCCCCATTCCGATATGATGGACTATAGGCCTTGTTATTGAGGTTGATAAATGGTAAATTTTGTATTTTTTTATATGGATTTAAGTGGATAACTGTGTAGAGGATTGGCCAGCTCACAGAGTTTTCACCGGGAGTTGGATTATGTGAATAACATATTAAGGGGTGTTCTTTCAAATAAAATTAGCCCGATTCCGATATGATGGATTATAGACCTTGTTATTGAGGTTGATAAATGGTAATTTTTGTATTTTTTTATACGGATTTAAGTGGTTTACTATATAGAGGATTGGCCAGCTTACAGAGTTTTCACCGGGATTTGGATTATATGGGTAACATACTAAAGGGTGTTCTTTCAAATAAAATTAGCCCTATTCAGATATGATGGATTATAGACCTTGTTATTGAGGTTGATAAATGGTAAATTTTGTATTTTTTTATATGGATTTAAGTGGTTTACTGTATAGAGGATTGGCAAGCTTACAGAGTTTTCACCGGGATTTGGATTATGTGGGTAACATATTAAGGGGTGTTCTTTCAAATAAAATTAGCTTCATTCCGATATGATGGATTATAGACCTTGTTATTGAGGTTGATATATGGTAATTTTTGTATTTTTTTATATGGATTTAAGTGGTTTACTGTATAGAGGATTGGCCAGCTCACAGAGTTTTCACCGGGAGTTGGATTATGTGAGTAACATAATAAGGGGTGTTCTTTCAAATAAAATTAGCCCCATTCCGATATGATGGATTATAGACCTTGTTATTGAGGTTGATAAATGGTAATTTTTTGTATTTTTTATATGGAGTTAAGTGGTTTACTTTATAGAGGATTGGCCAGCTCACAGAGTTTTCACTGGGATTTGGATTATGTGAGTAACATATTAAGGGGTATTCTTTCAAATAAAATTAGCCCCATTCCGATATGATGGATTATAGACCTTGTTATTGAAGTTGATAAATGGTAATTTTTTGTATTTTTTATATGGAATTAAGTGGTTTACTGTATAGAGGATTGGCCAGCTCACAGAGTTTTCACCGGGATTTGGATTATGTGAGTAACATATTAAGGGGTATTCTTTCAAATAAAATTAGCCCCATTCCGATATGATGTATTATAGACCTTGTTATTGAATTTGATAAATGGTAATTTTTTGTATTTTTTATATGGAGTTAAGTGGTTTACTTTATAGAGGATTGGCCAGCTCACAGAGTTTTCACTGGGATTTGGATTATGTGAGTAACATATTAAGGGGTATTCTTTCAAATAAAATTAGCCCCATTCCGATATGATGGATTATAGACCTTGTTATTGAAGTTGATAAATGGTAATTTTTGTATTTTTTTATATGGATTTAAGTGGTTTACTGTGTAGAGGATTGGCCAGCTCATAGAGTTTTCACCGGGATTTGAATTATGTGAGTAACATATTAAGGGGTGTTCTTTCAAATAAAATTAGCCCCATTCCGATATGATGGATTATAGGCCTTGTTATTGAGGTTGATAAATGGTAATTTTTGTATTTTTTTATATGGATTTAAGTGGTTTACTATATAGAGGATTGGCCAGCTCACAGAGTTTTCACCGGGATTTGGATTATGTGAGTAACATATTAAGGGGTATTCTTTCAAATAAAATTAGCCCCATTCCGATAGACCTTGTTATTGAGGTTGATAAATGGTAATTTTTGTATTTTTTTATATGGATTTAAGTGGTGTAGATATTAAAGGCTCGGGCATCTGAATAGATTTAAACTTTTGCTCACACTTAAATTTTAGAATATTTACTACTCGTCCAATTTTCAAGCGCTTATTTTGTAAATATTGGTTTTTCACTGCATGAAACCAGTTTTCAACAAGTGCGTTAGATTTATTTCCCTACACACCTAACTTGCATGAAAAAAAATTGGCCCACAAAATTATGTAGGAAAAGTATTTTTTGACAATGAATTGTATAAATTAATCACAATGAAATTTATTTACCTTTGACCCACGATCTTGATGTATTTTATTTATGACTTGTTCATAAATATGCTTATATTTTAAGTAAAAGGGATTTGTGGTATCTTCCGGCCATGCAATAATATTTGTATTTATATTCTCTATAGGCTTACTATTTTCAGAGTCGGCATAGTAATCACTGTAAATTTTCCCAAGAGTATTTACGAAAGTTTCATAGACATGTTTACTCCTATCTTGTGACTTTCGGCGAACACATTATAAGGCATAGCTGTCGAAATAGTTCGTCAACACATTCAACCGATTTGGCGCAGAGAATTGCACAGAAAAATTCTAAAATTATATTTTTATGTTCAGCATCTATATTTGGAAGTTTTTTCTTTATTTGCACGGTAATAATTTTCACAAAATGAGAGCAGCAGATATAAATTGGAGTAATAGATTTTTTCCACGGTGTACCCTTTTCTAAAAAGTTAAAATTAATTTCAATGTATTCCGAGACACTGAGACAATTAAATGTGGTTGTAATGGCATTTAATAGTGCCCACGACCAATCAATGACGAAATAGCGTCCGCTCATTTTTATTTTACAAATTTCCATTTCTTTTCTAAAATCCATGAGGAATTTTCCAATAGACCACGCATCGTGTTGGCAAGTTATAAACTCTGCAACAGGGATTATATAATATTATAATTAATTTTAACAACACACGCGTAATATAAATTTTTTTTATATTTATGTTGCTTGTGGTATGTCGGAATTTTTACAATACCCCCTGTTGCGTCGAAATTGATCGCTCTAACATCATGGTGTTACAAAAGTTCAATTTGGCACTTTCTTATTAAGACCACTTGAAACGGTTCGATTACAGAATATATATATATATATTTATTGTTTTGGGGTTGCATACAACATTTAAAGTATATATCGACTAAATCGCAGTCCCGAACCAGATCGTCCTTCTTATAATATTCTGATTTAATTTTGCGTAAAACATTGGGAGTGGTCATGTCTTGAGTGTTATCTTGCTTGTACAGTTCTATATCTGTAGCGCTCACTAAATCTAGATAGACATTATGAGCACTTTTGGTATCAGAGGCAAGTTTGATTTGATCTCGCCGCATACCTCGATACTGACGAAACACTTTCTCGGCAGAATGGATAATTTCAAATTCTGGTGCTTGGATATACATACATTCGCATTTGTTTAGATTTATTATCAAGCTCAAATTTAAATTTTTGCTTATGTAAACTATCCTTACACGAACCGTACACTAACGTCTTTTGATGCTTTTTAGAAAGCTTATGGATAGTTTGAAACGTTAGAACACATGGAGTATTTTTTTGTGTTAAAACACGATAAACCAATTCTCGGATCTCAGTATTTCCTAAAACTTCAAGATTCTCGTAAAATGTGACTGACCATTTTAGTATCCATTGAAAAGTTTTAAATTTATCATTGGCACTATTTGTATAATGTTGAATTGGTAATTGGTCATTATTATCGCCAGAAGTAATTTGTGCAACATCTTTGTTTGAATTTTTATGATTTGACACAAAAGCTTCTTTTGATTCATCAATAAATTCAAGTACAATGCCATCGGATGTTTCAATATTATTTTGATACATTGATAAATCAAAATCAATATCTGCGATTTCAGATAGTCTTAACATTCCAGTTTCGTTATTGAGAAACTTATCAACAACTGGACTTACAAAATTACTTAAATTATCAACGCTTGGGGAAGATATTCGATTTTCAAATAATTGCTTGTTCTTCTCCCAAATGTAGTATAAATTATATAAATTTTTACTATTATTATAAATGTGCATACTTTTACACAGATTATCCATATCTGGTGTTTTAAATCGGCAAAATACAAACGTTTGAGGATCACGATTTATACTAATCAACGCATCAAAAATAGCTTGAGCACTGATAGTACTTCTATTTTTCTTATGATTATGCACTTTTTTCTTCATTATAAATGTAAAAATTTTAAAATATAAAAAAACAAAACTTCAAAACAATCAACAATATACTAAAATAATTAAATATAGTATTTATAACTCAATTATCTCAAAACGACCTTAAGCAAAATTTAGTGTAGAACACGAAAGAAATTACACGTAAGAGAAGCAAATCTCCAACTTTCTAAACAAACTAAATTTATACAAATAAAAAATTAATTTTAAAACTATTATACGAAACAAAACTTATTTATCCTGGCCGACACACGACAATAGGAAACGTACGGTTTGTAGCAAAACCCGTTAGAGAACGAATATATTAAAAATAACAAACCTTTAGTAAAATAATTTACAAAACACTGTTATTAAAAACACTTCTGTTATTAAACACTTCGAACACACTTGTATCACAATATAAAACACTAAACAACAACAACTCGTAATTTTCGATTTTAACAAAAACAGAAAACTATAGAAAAATATTTAACAAAAGGTTATATCAAATTTAATTTTTTTTCCGGAAAAATAGCTCTTTAAATTGCAGAGAGACATTTATGATTCTTCTACTCACACCGTACAAACTATAGCAGATACACACATGAAATTTTCTGAAACTATAGATAATTGATAAATGATGAAGCGAAAATAAAGTGCTTGTTGATGCGATCAGTGTGAGCTGGCCAATCCTCTATACAGTAAACCACTTAAATCCATATAAAAATTACAAAAATTATCATTTATCAACCTCAATAACAAGGTGTATAATCCATCATATCGGATTGGGGCTAATTTTATTTGAAAGAACACCCCTTAATATGTTACTCACATAATCCAAATTCCGGTAAAAGCTCTGTGAGCTGGCCAATCCTCTATACAGTGAACCGTACTGAGTTCTTAAGCTCGAAATTCCGGCGGTTCACCAATGTTTGTAATAAATAAATAATATTTTTTTTTTTTTTTTTTTAAAACATCTTTATTGATATGGCTACTACAATCTTAAACATTATTAATTCATTAGTAAGGTTGACATTAGTACTTATGAGATAAGCATAAACTTGTGTGGGTCTGCTGGACCAGTATCCAGTTCCCTTAAGATATAATATTCATACGGTTAGCTCATGTGGTTTGATTCGTTTGAGCCGCCTTATTTCGTTTGTACTGTCCAGTAGTTGTACGGCCTCAACGTTGGTGTCGTTAAGAAGCCTCTTCTCATGTTTAATGGCACATTCGCGGATGACGTCGTCTATCAATTGTATTTTTAGATCATTGTGTATTTCTCTGATAGTCACAAATCGGTAAGCGTTGGTGACCATTCGAAGAAATTTATTTTGGCTACGTTGTATAATGTCTCTATTGGATTTATGAGTACAACCCCATAGCTGCGCACCATACATCCATATTGGTTTGAAGATAGTCTGGTAGACTAGTCTTTTGCAATACAGGTTCATTTTGGAATGATGCCCAATTAACCAGTACATTTGACGTTGTTTTAATCGTATCTGTTCAGCTTTTTGTCACACATGATGTTTCCAGTTGAGCCTTGAATCTAAATGCAGACCAAGGTATTTAGCCGATTCAGCCTGCGGCACTTGCACCCCATTGAGGTATATGTGTAGACTGTTATTTTTGTGTCGGAGCGTAAATGTCACATGGGTTGATTTGAGCTCATTAAGCACTATTTTCCAGTCAATTGTCCATTTAGTAACGTCGTTCATTGCTCGTTGAAGATTTTCCACTGCCCTTGGTTGTGATTCGTCTACTGACATAATTACAGTGTCATCAGCGAACGTGCCGATGAATGTTTTATTCGTTGTAGGTATGTCCGCAGTGTAGATAAGGTAGAGGAGGGGTCCCAATACGCTTCCCTGCGGAACTCCCGCTAGAGTTGGATAAAAGTCAGAACATGTTTCTTCATGGATGACTCTGAATTGGCGATCAGAGAGGTATGATTCAAGCAGCTGGCAATAGTTGTGTGGTAGCATTTTGCTCATCTTGAATGTCAATCCCTCGTGCCAAACCCTATCAAAGGCCTGAGATACATCCAGAAATACGGCGGGGCAATATTTCTTTTCTTCTAACGCTTGCTCTATTACCGTAGTTATTCGATGGACTTGATCTATTGTGGAGTGGTTATTCCTGAATCCAAATTGAAAATCAGGAACGTTTACCATTGGCTTTGGACGTTTTAGTAGTAGTTTTTCAAACAGCTTTGATAAGGTCGGAAGCAGTGAAATTGGTCTGTATGATGTTACTTCTTCATCTGGTTTACCTGGTTTCTTCAACATAATTATTTGAGCCGTTTTGAAGCATTTGGGTATATACTTCAATCTCATACAGGCATTAAATAAGTATGTGATCATGATGATTGCTTTGCGTGGAAGTTTCTTGAATAGACCCGGTGATATTTCATCAATTCCTGGTGCCTTTTTTTGACTAAGACTTTTGTCGATTTCTTCAGCAATTTCCATTGGCGTGACCCTTTTAAAATCCTGATTTGGTTGATAGACAGGTGTTACGTCAATGTTGGATTGAATGTCATGGGGTTGAAACACTGTTGCTAGGTGTTGAGCAAAGAGTTCCGCTTTTTCTTTGTCATGTCGAACCCAATTGCCTTGAGCATTTCTTATAGGTGGTACTCGAACTACAGGTCGTTTAAATTTTCTGGTTGCTTTCCATAACGAGTAGTCCTTATCCATTTCTGGACCTAGCCCGCTTAAGTAGTTGTCGAAGCAATCCTGTTTGAAGCTTTTGCTTAGCCTATTGACTTTGTTACTTATTCGATTGAAGGTGGTTTTGTCAGCGGGATTTCTGGTGAGATGCCATATTCTCCTTGCCTTTCTCCTTTCCTTGATTTGTTCCCTGATTTCAGCCGGGTAGTTGACTTCAATCTCCGCTTTGTCCTTTAATTCTGGAGTAGCTAGACTGGCGGCCATACGAGTGTATTGAATGAAATTGTTTGTTTGTTGTTCCAATTCTTCATTACTTTTAATACTAACTTTTAATTCAACTAGCTCTTCAAGTTTTTCTCTGAAGAGGTCCCAATCCGTGAATCTATTAGTAAGGTTTTGCTTCTTTTTTTTCTTGATGACTATAGCGCTTACTGACAACAGTACAGGAATGTGATCAGATGTTAAGTCGTTAATTCCTTCTACTATAGTGTAATTGGATGAAATACCTTTTATGATGAAGAAATCAAGCAAATCTGGTATTTTTCCTGCATCCGTTGGCCAATACGTTGGCCTCCTTGGAGACATTTATTCACATTTGTTTTCATGAATGGCATTGAACAAAGCATTTCCTTTCCCAGGAGAAATTAGCCTGGAACCCCAAGCTGTATGTTTTATATTATAGTCCCCTCCAATAATAAATCTTGGACCGAGCTTATTAAAGACGTTATTAAATTGTAACTTCGTTGGTGTATGCCGTGGAGAACAGTATGCTGCCGCAATATTTAGATCTGCGCCATTATATTGGATTGAGATAACAGTTGCTTGCATGTAGGTTTCTCGAATATCCTCTTGTTGATTATGTTTGATATTATTTTTAATTAGTACAGCTGAACCACCTCTGGCTCTTTCACTAGGATGGGTTGTCCAGTAGGAATTAAATCCCTTTATTCTAAAAAAGCTTTTGTTGGAGAAGTGCGTTTCTGAATTAAGTGCAATATCTATGTTGTTTGTATGGAGAAATATTTCCAGTTCTTGGGCTCGTTGGTTGAGCCCATTAGCGTTCCAAGTTACAATGCGTAGGAACGAGTTAATCATTTGTGTGTATGCTGACTTTTTTTGCTAGGCGGATAGAAATTAATTTCTAGTTTTGCCACCCTTTCTGTTAAGTGACCAAGTGTCTGTTGAATTTGACTAAGCTTTTTAATAATTTCAAAGTTATTAGACTCGTTATTAACTTCTATATGTTTGTTGTTTTGGTTTGATTCATCAGCAGATAACTTGGTGATTTGCGCATAGAATAATCCAACTGTGGATGGTGTGATTGTTGTTTGTGGTTTAGCAGCTTTGGTTTGTAATCTCTGTACTACTCTTGTTCTATTATTCTGTTGACTTTTAATTTTGTTCTGATATACACAGCATCCTTTATAATTTGCAGTATGTCCTTGTTGTTGACAAAGAGCACATGAAGGCGCGATATCTGGTTGTTTTTTGCACTTTGTCGTGTGATGATCTCCAGCACATTTAACGCATTTGGTTTGACGATAGCAAAAACTCTTGGTATGTCCAAGTTGTTGACAATTCGTACATTGTGGAATATCCCTTGTCTTGTTAGGTGGCTCAATTTTAACTATATAGTACGCAAGTTTCTTGATGTTGTATACTTCTTTATTGTTGTCTTTTTGTTTTAAGTCAATGTAAAACAATGGAAAGTGTTTCCTGTCTTTTACACCATTAGTTGTGACCATTTTGTATATGTTAGTAATACCTGCGACGTCTCATTTTTTCTAGGTCTGCTTTAATTACATCGTGACTAATGGAATATGGTAAGCCTCTGATAACTACTCTATAAGCCTTTCCGCTCTTCAGCTGATAGGTGTGATATTCTATATGTTCTGATTGGTTGCTGGGTTCTTTTTTTAATTCTTCCAGTAATTTTTTGACATTTCTCTAATCATTTTCATTTTGAAAGGTAATTTTAATGTCACTATTTGAAAGCACCTTATAATTAGTTGATTCACTAGTGGTTTTTATTACTTTTTGTCGAAAAAGTTCGAAATTTTGGATATTGCTCACGTTAATGGGTGGAGGCAGTGGTATTTTTGGGGTTTTCTGTTCAGTGTTATTGATCACAATTTGTGTAGTATTTTTTGGAGGAGTTTTCGTTTTTGTACGCCTGCGTTTCCTAGCATTTCTGTTATCAGCACCGGAAACTTCTTTTTCCAGTTCTTCCTAATCTGTGCAATAATCCTCTTGACTCAGAGCACTGAATCTATTATTCTGTTGAAAAACTGGAAATTGCCGCAGCAACCAGTTGGAATTATTTGAATGTTCATGTTGACTGGCTGATGGCTGAATATGGTTTGAAGAAAGATTGTTAACTCGTGCTGAATTCTTAGCTATGCTATTTTTAACCTTTTCTTTTAGTGTAGAGTTTTCTCTCTTAAGTTCAGCAACTTCATTGCTCAGCTGCGCGATTAGTTTCTCCATTTTTTGAAATTTATTTAACAGCTCCTCGCTATTTATAATATTTGTTGATGCACTCGGCATTTGTTCTGATAATAAGGTTACTTTTTCAGTGGAGATGGCGTTGTTTGCAAATATTTTTTTTATTGGTGATCTGATTGTAATGGAGCCCTTTCGGAATGAAAGTTCTTCCTCGTTACTCTTTTGAGCGTTGATATCGCTTAGCTTATTTTTGGTATCATTTGAATTATGTAGCAATGTTTGGTCCCCCCTAGAATCCATGGGACCGACCTCCGGAGAGAGTGGATTTTCCTGAACATCAGGTCTGCCACCTAGGGTATTCGTTTCCTTGTTTGTTTTATCCATTGCTTTGGTTTTTATAGTGTTATTACACTCGCCTCTAGAAGTTCAGCCGTTGTGATACATTAAAAATGCAAAACAAACGTTGCCCAGGTGCTACCGCGTGGAGGTAAACTAGAGACCGCTGATGGTATCTACATAGTTGCAACGTTGGAGTATAAACCAATTTATAATTGGCTATAAACGGTCAACGCCTACCCTATTGAATCCCACCCAGCACATAATATTAATATGAATTATGAAATATATATTTTTTGTGGTCGAGGCCAAACATAATTTTTGTTATAATTTTTTAAATGTTATTTTATATTCGTAATGAAAAGTTATTAGCAGTAATAATTTTATTAGATTTTTCAAAAGCACGTTGCTTGATAACAGACCGAGGTCGTGGGCCGAGTAACTAGCGAGCCTATTAAATCAGTCAAATTCGAATCACATGTACGAAATATACTAATTAAAACCATAACAGCTGATAATGCTCTATGGTATTTTTCAATCTAATGTTATTATGATTAGTTTATTTTGTATACGTAACTCAACAAAGACTGATTTAACAGGCTTGCTATTTTAACAAAAAAATTCTCAGTAATAACTTTGTTTAAAATTTAACATGTTATTTTAATTTACAAAATTGCTTTACCGACTGTTTTACTAATACATGTAATTTTTTTTGTTAATTTAACAAATTTCGTATACGTATACGTTTTGTTATTTTTTGTTATTTGTTGAAAACTTCACACCCGTGATTACTAAATAAGTATCCAGAAAATTATCAGCTCTTTTGAACTGTTAAGTTACTAAACTTTAGAATTAAACAAATGGTTCCTGCAATCAAGTCAAATTACTATAAGAATAAATTCCTTAATGCAATGGATATTAGAACTAAATGGAAAGTTGTAAATGGAATGATGAATAAAACTATATCGAATAACATTATTCGTGAAATTGAGGAAACAAATGGTTCGCTATAATGACATTTCTGAAATTCCAAATGTTTTTAATGAATTTTTCACTATAATACCATATGAAGAGTTAAATGCCAAGTATGAAAATTGTTCTATCTCAGTGGAAGAAACAAATTTATTTTCATTTACGTATATAGCACAGAGTACCTATGTTTTTAAATCCTATGTCAGAAACTGAAATTTCATCTATAATAAAAAATTTAAAAAATACTCAATCATATGGTATTAATGGATTATCGGCAATATTGACGAAAAAAATTTGTCCTTATATTACTAATGTTCTGACATACATTTGTAACATTTGTTTTCTGAATGGTGTGTTTCCAAGTAGATTAAAGAATGGTATTGTCATTCCGTTACATAAAAAAGAATCACGTAAAGATCTCAATAATTATCGTCCAATAACCCTTCTCAATATGTTTTCTAAATTTTTTGAGAAGGTTATAAAAAGTCGGCTTCTAGCTTATCTAGAAATAATTAATTTTATTGATAAAAGACAGTTTGGTTTCAGAAAAAATGTATCGACCGAATATGCCCTTTTAAATTTTCTATCACCGCACTGTACTCTAATTTAAACAGTGGTCTAAGATGTGCTTCGTTATTTTTGGACATTTCAAAGGCGTTTGACACTGTCAATCATAAGCTTTTACTGGAAAAATTATTAAAATTAGGTGTAACAGGTGTGACATTTGATCTGCTAAAATCATATCTCATGAACAGAAAGCAAATTGTAAGAATCAATGATGTCCTTAGTAATGAAACATAAGTGAATATAGGTGTCCCTCATGGTTCGGTCTTAGGACCCGTCTTGTTTTTAATTTATTTACTGTCAATTTTTAAACTGAAACTAATAGGAAATATAATAGCTTTTGCTTATGATATAGCTTTAACCTATGCATCAAATTGTATCGAAGATTTAAAAGATGCAAGGTACCTTAGACCAATATAAAAATGGTTTCATATTCACCAAATGGTTTTGAGTCCTAAAAGTAAGTTCATTGTATTTAACATAGCACATAAGAAGCCAGTAAAAATAGATCTCAAATACCATTCTTTCAGATGCAATGGAAATTTATGTGATATGAATTGCGTGTCGATCGAGCAAGTAAATGAATTTAAGTATATAGGTGTCATCGTAGATTCAAAATTAAATGTTAAAGCTCATGTCGATAGTCTATCTGTTAAGTTACTACCAGCTTTCCCGCAGTTTTTATTTTGTTCGCACAATTTGTGATCAAATATTTCTAAAAACCCTATATTATGCATTAGATGATTCCCATTAACAGTATGGATTTTCTTGCTGGGGAGGTACATATTTAAAAAGACTTAAAAAGCTGATTAAAATGCAGAAGCATTTTGTTCGTATTACCAATTTTAAAAATAGAAGAACTGCATCTTTTCCTTTATTTGTGGAAAATATGATGCTTCCTTTAGGACATTTGTATATTTATAAAGTATTGCGTTTATATTTATTTCATCAGAAGTGGCGACAGAATTCTAAATCCTGAACCAAACTATAAATTGCGCAAACTAAACAAATATCATGTCCCCTTCGCCACTAAGGAATACTTCAGAAAGTTTTTATCGTATACAGCACCCAAGCTTTTTAACCAATTACCAGAAAATATATAACTGATCAGTACTAAAAAATTATTTTTGAAAACCCTAAAATTGTGGCTGCTCTCTGTTGATAATGTGAAATTTATTTTTTGTACCCTAACAACATTTTGTAAGTAATTCTAGAAAATAGAAGATTTCGTGGCTCCGACACATTTTTTAAATAAGGAGACCACTATTACAATTTATTTTATTTTTTATTTTTTTCAATGTTAAATCTATGTATATATTACGATCTTTGTAAATAAAATAATATTGGTTAAAAAAAATAAAAAATAAAAAAAATTCAAATTATTGTAAACAAATTTTAAATAAATGTAACAATAGTGTCTAATGGATCAGATCCACAGAATTTTATATTTAACCAACATTTGACCGATATGGCGTTAAACGAAGTCGTTTCCTTTGTCGGTTGCCATTCCCAAAATGCTTTTCTGATTCCAGCAATCGCGTCATTTAAGTTATTTTTTGCAAGCAAGTAACACAGGGAAGTATAGAGACGATGAATATTTTGATTCTGGTGATGATTAATATTGGGTAACACGATCTAATCATAATAATTTTGTAAGAGATTTGTAATTGTCTAAATCTAAAACAAAATTATTTTGTTCTCGTCTTCAAGAGCGACGGATCAAGATTTTTTTCTTTGGCTTTTCTCTTCATAAAATATTTTATGTTTGTCAAAATACCCGCCTTATAGTAGAGTTGTGTCGTTAATGGGGCAAAAACCACTTTGACAAAAGGACCACTTTGACAAAAACACTTTTCTGAGAAATGTTCTCCTTCCACGAAGAAATTAGACAAACAACTTAAATTAGCGGTTTTTTGAACCTGCTGTGGATTTTTTCCGCTGATTCTGAGAGCAATATTAGTTCTTGATCTTTCAATCTGGTAGATTAGCTAGTTTCTTTATATAAGTCGGGCACTTAGTTGGAGGAAAGGCAAATCCTTCTCATTATACCAATCAAATAACTTTACGGAAATACGACCAAATCTAAGTACTTTACAGGAATTCAAAAATTCGTTTTACAAAATTAATGGTATTGTATATTTCAATATTGTGGTATCCTATAAGATTAATTCCGATCTATGCCAAAAAGTCTATTTCATAAGTCAATTAAACAATCTTAGTGACGTCTCACCAATATAACCAAATACATATAACAAGTATCTGCTATGAAAGTTATTAATCACTTTCCGTAACAATAAACATTTAAAAAGGTAATCAAACTGAAACTTAAAAAAAAAAATTTCCATAAGCTTGATGTTGTAAAAAATGAAATTATCAAAATAGAAAAGAACGAGACGAATGAACACAAGACACACTACACAAAACTATATTACAATATAACTAACGACAATTCAACAAAGCATCAAATTTTTAATAAATATTAAAAAAAAATAAAAATTATTTTAGATGTACAACTCTTCTAATTAAATTGAGCATAAAATTGAGATCACTGAACTTCCACATTATTATGATTATAAGTACATATATACTATATGGAGGTATTTATGAACTCCTCAGTATGATGAACACACATAGAAAATGATTAACAATGAACTCATATAAATTGGACATTTCAATAATTTTACAAACATTAAAACGATTTTTAAACATCCAACATAATCATGCACTCATTCCTTTCTTAATCATTTTCACCTGTTTTTTTTTTGCTTTAAACGTATAAAAAATAAAAAAATAAAATTTCAAAATCACAACAAATAATAAGAAAACTTTAAGACTATAATTGAAATCACGATTCAATTACCTTTTGAGTCAATTTTTTTTATTTTTTACTTTTTTTTTTGCTTTTGGTGCAAGTACGTAAAGTAAAGTTACTTAAAGCATTATTTAAAACATAAAAACTATGAAGAAAATGATTATATAATGACGATGATGATGATGATTATGATTATTTATGCAAAAAGGGAAATATGTACTCGTAACATTGTAGCTTTAGAGATAAGTATAATGGTTCTAATGTTAGAATATTTAAATCCACTTTCGAGGTGGATTATTATGCGGTTTTTTTGTTCTTTTGAAATTGATGTTGTGGACATTTTAATATTTTTTTCCATTTGACAATTTTGAGGCGTGATGAGTTATTTTGGTATTTAGTAGCTAATGTCAATAAACCGCAGAAAGTTCCAAAGCCTAGCACAAAAAAAAAACAACTTTCTAATTTGTATTCTACATTTCATATGTACCTGCAAAATTTGTCATATACCAAAACTTATGATTCTCTCAAAATAGATTTTCCCAAATACTTACAATATTCTGGCTGCTTTTATATTTGACTGCCAGAAGGCATAGGCATTTCAAAACGAATAAAAAACGTTCAAGTATAGAAAATTCAGGTACAAGAATTTATGAAATTTTTCAGGATTTTTGAAATCTCAATTTTAAAAGAAATTAAAATTTTTAAATTATCATGCATTAAACCAGTATTGTCCAATATCAGGTCGAGGGAAAAGTATTGAGAGATTTTTGTTACTATAGATAATTTTTGATGTTATACATCGGGCAATACTACTGTATCGAATGCAACGATGGTGACCGACGGTTTGCTCGCTTCCATTCCAAAAGTCTTGTCTCCCACACCAATCTTTGATGACCCGCCAAAACTTGATAAGGCAACAAACCAATCAAATATTTTATCGAATATAAATGTTTTTCAAAAGTGTAGGATTAGAGTATTTAGGACAACCATGCTTGACATACATATGTAATCTTATATGATACATCAAAATGAATGTATTGTGACGATTATGCCTAACGTTAAACACCATCACAGCAGTATCGTCGTTCGATCCTCACCAGCGCACTGTTATTTTTATTATGGATGTTTATTTATATCGACGACCGTTATTAATGCGAAGAGTCGCAAATGCAGAATGACCGTGAACAAACCAAGAAAAATGAGGTAGACTGAGAGTGGAGTACAATTAAATGTGCAAATTGCAATGATGACACTTATATTTGGGCAACTTTTATGCAATAACACAAGTCGCAGCGTAACATCAGTTTGAATTCAATCAGTGAACAATTGCTAACAAAGTGCTAAAAAGTGAACCAGTAACATTGCAAAATAATAAAAAGGTGATGGAACAAGAGTTTTAAATTACTGCCAAATAAATTGTACAGTGTGGGCAGTTAATCGACGTTTTATTGCAAAATCCAATACAAATTCTGAAAAGAGCCCGAAATTCGTAAAAATATTATGTATAAAAATAATTTTCCCAATATTCTTGAGACAGCGAACACACGAACCAAATAGAGAGAAACTATTTATATACAGGTTGACCATTTTAAAAGATCCACTCAAATAACTCCCAGGAGAAGGCCTAAATCAAAAAAAGTGTAAACACAAAGTTGCACAACTTTTAGGGGAAATCAAATGATGATGTTTATTCTGACATTGAGGTCAAAAAGGTCATTTCAAGGTCAAGGAGATTTTTTGTAATGAAAACGCCTACTTTAGGCTCTGGATTCTGAACGCGAGTGAAATTCTACGTTCAGCCGCATCATGGTAAGGATCGAAAGTCATTTCAAGGTCATGTTATTTAATATTAACATCAAGATATTTTTATTCCCTAAAACCATTAGATACATAATAAAATTGTACTGATATTTTTCCTCTTAAACAAAAAATTAGTACATATTGGTTTTTTGAGGTTCGAAGCACAACAAATTTTTTAAAGGGATTCTTTTTCATGAAAAGGCGATTTAGGATAGAGCAGCACTACTTGAGTACTATTCCCTGTGTTAAGTGATCGGTAAGAAGGATGGATTTTCAGGTCCAATTTGGGTCCTGTTAATGAAAATAAGACCCAAAAAATTCTTTCATAAATCATGGAAATATAATATTACGTTTCACAGAATTAAATGTTCAAAAATTTCTCCATATTAACAATACACAGTTGTGTCCTTCATTCAAAGTTCCGAAAAGTTGATAAGAGCACATGCTGCGGTATGCTCCTGCAAACATTTGTGATTCGTTCCATCATATTTTTTCTAGTTGTATGAGGTTCTGCATTCACTGTATTTTTCAAATCCCCACAAAAAAAAAACAAAAAATCGGCCTCGTGAGACCTCCAGACCCAGCCTTCTTGCATGTTCTCCAAAAAGGCAGTGTCCCGTGAGAATTCCTACGACCGTTCTTAATTCACGTCTGCGTAAGGATATTAATGATCTAGTGCGCCCCAAGTCCAGCTTTGGCCAAACTTGTCTTGCAACTCTACAGGTGAAGGTGTTAGACCACCTTTTCCCCGCTGAGGATAGCGCCTGCTTCCCAAGTGCCTGTCTCAGCGTGTGATAGGCCTCCCCAGTCTTTCCCTTTCCGGTTGCAGCTGGAGAGTGGTACCATGCCTAGCAAGTTCATCTGCCCTGCAGTTCCCTATGACGCCCGAGTGTGCTAACACACTAAGACCAAGAAAAATGTTTACCTAATACTGTTCACGCAAAACTAGTACACAAAATTAAAACTAGACATTAATGAACAAGAAAAAGATAATAAAATTAATGAAAATTATTCATAATAGACTTTAAAAAATCAATTTTCCGTGGTTGCCTCAGTCTATAGTGTACACCATTTTGAAGGCCAACTATCTATTTCTCTGTACTATCTGAAATAAATTTCAGATCGAAAAACAGAAATCTGTGATTGTTTAGGTATAATAAAAAAACGCAAAAAAATTATCGGATCAATCCGAGAAAATAAAGAAAAAGGAAATTTTTTTTCTATATATCTCTATGATCTATTTATACGATGTAAACATTTGGACCGTTTTGCAATCTTTCCCGTGCCCATTGGCAAAATTGGAATCTTCTTTCAAAATCAGGTTGCATTAGCTCTTGGGTCAGAGTTATGTCTTATGAATGAAACCGATGAAGTCTTTGGGTTGGGTACGAAATTCGCCTTTTTATAATTCTGTTTCACAAAATTCTGGTTCACAAAATTCTGTTTCATAAAATTCTGCTAAAAATTTTGCCGCAAAAAAAATAATTGCAGCATTAATTTTTAGCAGAATTTTATGAAACATGTACATAATTTTTATTTACAGTGTTTATACATATATGCTGTAATTTAGTACAAAATATTGTATTAACAAAGTATCTTTGCTGATTTTGTCTTTGTAGACAAAATAACAGATTAATTTGTACGCTTTTGTATTTGTTCACTTGTTTGTTTTTCGGGATTTTACGCGACACTTGCTGTTCCCGCAGAACACAGAACACTCCTTTAGTTTATAATTAAAACACAATTATTTTTATTAAATTCTTTTTATGTTGTTTTAATTCGTTTTAATATATATAGTTTTTATTTATTTAATTCACTTGAACAATATTTATGTTTTTTATATTTTAATACAAAACTTAACAATATTTTATTTTATTTTGTTGTTGATGTTGCTCCGGCTGATTGTATATAATAATTGTTTTTTTTGGTAATAATTGTCCACTCAATCGATACACAAAATTTTCTGGTAACTTCTTTTGTATTGTATATATTAGTCAAGTATATAATAAATATATAACAGGTATTATATACAAAACTTTGTACGCGCGATTATTGTAGTGCAGTCGCCAAGTATTTAACAATGTTGCAACCACTACATCAACCCCCTGCAAGTAAAACCCCCCGAATAAATTATAATTAAGGTTGGAGGATATAGTTAGGAAGGTTGAATAAAATTGTAGGTAGTTAGGATGGACTATTCTTAGGATGAACTGACTTTTTAGGGGTTGCCTGGTTAAATACTAAGCTTGACTCAGCTAGGATACCGTAAGCCGGCTTTAGCCTGTCGATAGAAACATTTACATTCTTGCCTTTTACATCAAGAATGTAATGTTTACGAAAACGTCGAATGACCTTATAAGGTCTTTCGTAAGGAGCTGTTAGGCCCGTTCGTACTCTTTCAATACGAACGAAAACATACTCACAATTGTTTAGGGACTTGGGAAGAAAAATAGGCGGATTATTTGACTTGCGAGTGTCAACAGGAATTATTTTACGCATTGCTGCGCGAAGCCTTTCTACATAGTCATGTGGATCGGAACTATCCTTGGAGGTGGTCTCGAAAAATTCTCCTGGTCCATAAACTAGTTCAGCTGGAGAGCATTTTAATTCATCCTTTATTGTTGCTCGTATTCCCAGCAAGACGATAGAAAGCTCAGTGCTCCATTTTATTGTATTCCCTCGAGCTTTGAGCGAAGCTTTGAGTTGTCGGTGGAATCGTTCGACCATACCATTTGCCTGTGAATGATACGAATCCTATGAGCGCCTAGTAAACGCGTTAGTTCGGAAAAGAGCTTAGACTCAAATGGACTGCCTTGATCTGTCGTGATTTCAAGCGGTATCCCAAATCTTGAAACGTATTGCTCGACGAATGTCTTAGCAATAGTGGCAGCGGTCCTATCTTGAATAGGGTATGCCTCAGGCCAACGAGTGAAACGATCGACAATAGTAAGCACATAGACAAAGCCTTCGAATGGTGGCAAAGGTCCCACTATATCCATGTGTATGTGCTCGAACCGTTGAGAAGGGAGATTAAACTTACCGGGTTCAGACTTTGTGTGTTGGTAAACTTCCGACGAATCGCTGAATTTGTTGAATTGATGTTGGCGGGGGAAAATTTTCAATTTCTTCAACTCGCCGTGGCGAAGGTGTTATGCCTTCTTGGGTAATTTGGTGGCTTAGGAATTCGAGAGCAGGAACACCGAAAACGCATTTTGAAATTTGGATATTTACTCCAAATTCGACGAAGCGCTCTAACAGTTGTTTGAGATGACACTTGTGCTCTTCCTCACTTTTGCTTGCCACAAGTATATCGTCAATGTAGACGAATACAAAATCTAATCCTTTGACCACTTCATTCATGAAGCGCTGAAAGGTTTGCGCAGCGTTCCGAAGGCCAAAGGGCATTCTAGTAAACTCGAACAACCCAAAAGGGATGGTTATTGCCATTTTAGGTACGTCTTCGGGCGCAATTGGGATAAGATGATGAGCCCTGACTAAATCAATTTTCGAAAAGACGCTACATCCATTTAGGTGCATTGTAAAGTTTTGAATATGTGGGACCGGGTAACGATCCGGCGTGGTTACGGCATTAAGTCGACGGTAGTCACCACATGGGCGCCAATCATCACTGTCCTTCTTCTTTACCATATGGAGAGGAGATGACACCGCAGAAGATGACGGTCGGCATATGCCCAATTGGACCATATGTTCGAACTCGGTAAGCGCAGTTTTGTGTTTAACTGGATCCAGCCTGCGTGGTCTTGAACAAGGAAGTCGACCTTCAGTATAGATGTAGTGAACCACGTTGTGTTTTGCTGGATTGTTGTAGTCTGGTGTTTCAACCAAAGAAGGAAACATCTTCAAAAGTGAATTATATCCATTTGTAGCAGATGGATGGATTGGCGTAGGTGTTTTGACCTTTGCTGTCATTGCATTTACAGCAAGATTCGTCGTGGGATCCAAGAGGCGTCTTCCACGGAGGTCGACGAGGAGACCATATTTTGTCAAGAAGTCAGCACCGATAATCGGTCTGTCAACTGACGCTACCGTAAAAATATGTGAAAATTGTCGCCGTAAGCCAATGTTAACATTCAGTAATTTCGTCCCGTAAGTCTGAATTACTTAACCATTAGCTGCGGAGAGGACCAGGTCAGGGTCTATTTTTGACGCATTGTGTGAGAAATATTTAACGGGAAGGACCGAAATGTCAGCACCGGTATCTACGAGAAACTGGAGTTTATTCTGTGCGTCGTTTAGAAATAAGCGGCGATTAATTCGTATCCGATTACTAGCCGCACTCGCTATCGGATTTATTCTTTTTTTTGAGAGTTGTTTGAAAATTCCGGTTTATTGCTGTGGAAGGTGCAAGGTTTGTAGCATTTTCTTGCGGCACTTCCAAATTTATGGTGAAAATAGCAGAAACCGTTGTCGTTGAAACGACGTCTGCTGCCGCTTCTTGGTCTCCATGGGCTTCTTGACTGATAGGCCGAAGTTGGTGAGCGGCTGCGACCCGTACTTAACCGTGACAACATCGATTCGACATTAACAAGTCTTTCTCCGAGTTGCTTTATAGTTGCCACAGCTTCTGATAATTCTGGGCCGCGGGAAGTTGATGGTTGTAAGGGAGAAATCGTCGATACACTGGGTGAGGTTATTTCATATATTCTATCGGCTACCGTAAGTAGTTCGTCTATGGGCTTATCCCCCATGGCAGTAAGTGCGACGTATATGACTTGCGGGAGTGTACGAACCCACAAAGTCTGCACCAGTTTGTCGTCGAACGCTTCACCCGCTAGCGTCTTCATTGAGAAATATACCTCACTGGGTTTTCGATCACCCAATTCCGCCCTTTCTAATAATTTATCGAGGCGTCGTTCCGTAGAAAGGGCGTGCCGAGCTGTTAGAGCGGATTTCAACTTAATATATTTTTCGTTTTTTGGAGGATTAATGATCAACTCCATTACCGATTCGCAAATTTCTGTTGGTAGTGTAGAAACGATGTGTGAATATTTAGTTGCATCCGCCGATATATTAAAAATACTGAACTGAGCCTCGGCTTGTGCGAACCAAACGCTAGGATTATTATGCCAGAAGAGAAGTAATTTAATTCGAGATGATTCGACTGATGGGTTTGATTGCATTTCTTTTTTCTGATTTAGCTCGTCGTCACTCATGATGAATTTTGTATATCGCAACAAGTAAAAAGACAATAAAATTAAGACCTAAAGAGCAAAAGAGCCGAAAAATGATCAAAAAAAAATTTAAAAATTAAAAAAAAATCGTAGAGGAAAAAATATACAATGTGTTACAACAATAAATTGAAAAATATAATAGGAAATTTTAGAAAAAAAACAGTAATAAGGAAAAATAATAAAATAAAACAATAAAATACTTAGCTGATGTTTTTTGTTACTGTTGATTGTTGAATGTGGTATATAACTACTGTGTATTCGTGTTGTTCGACCTTGTTGTTTTTTCTACCTCTCTTGCTCATTTTAAGCTGGATACTTAAGCTGGATATTTATATTTGACTGGAACTAATTGTGATCCGTAAACTGGATTATAGCGGGTTATAACCGTTGATTGGTACGTGGTAATAATATAGTTACTCGCGTTATGTTACACGCGTTGATAACTGCACTATGAATTAGTTGCGGATTAAACTGTATAATGCGTTTTAGATTGTTGCAAAATTCTTTCGCACTGTAGTACACAACAATTTGTATTATATGCGATGATATTTCGTTCTTAAGTAGCTATTTTATTTATTTGTACAATGAATTATATTTTGAGAGTGAACTTCTTGCGTACATTCAAACACTAAATTATTAATTAGCTTTGTTATTATAAACGGTTATTATATACGGACATTAATATAAGTTTTTTTTTATATGTGTTTACGTATCTTAACTTTTATTAGTAACTTCACTATTCAGTTTTTTTCACTTAAGATGTATACACTTATTTTAATTACTTATCCGAAACGTCGGGTTCACCAATTGTACGCTTTTGTATTTGTTCACTTGTTTGTTTTTCGGGATTTTACGCGACACTTTTATTTTATTTTGTTGTTGATGTTGCTCCGGCTGATTGTATATAATAATTGGTTTTTTTGGTAATAATTGTCCACTCGATCGATACACAAAATTTTCTGGTAACTTCTTTTGTATTGTATATGTTAGGCAAGAATATAATAAATATATAACAGGTATTATATACAAAACTTTGTACGCGCGATTATTGTAGTGCAGTCGCCAAGTATTTAACAATGTTGCAACCGCTACAAATTCTTTCCTTGATTCATATGTATCTCTGTAAACGCAGGAAAAATAAATCCATTTATGAATCGGTGATAGAGATGTAATCCCGAAATTACAGGTTGAAGTAACCTTTTACCGATTTCCAGTTGCTGAAAATCATACAGACATATCTGCAGCCCGAACAAAAGCACAGATACGGACTTGGCACAAGCCAGTTTATATCCACATTATAAAGCAGAAGCCCAACATTCAAATAACTTTAACCAACCCGAATGTAACCAGACAATTTTGACAATTACATATTCTACAGGAATATCCATACACAAATCGAAAGATTTAAAAATTAAAGATTGTCGAGAAGTGATAACTGGATTATTTTGTTTCGGATGTGGGACAGAAGGAGTTATGATACCATTTTATGGAAATTGTAAAAATAAGCCGTTTCAGGGAAACAGGAATCACTAATTCAGAAAAATCAGATCATCAACCCAGTCCAATACAAATTTACCGGATTCAACCAGAGTATTATGTATACATCAAAAAGGAACAGAGGTATCACGTTTCGTAATATCATGTATTTCATGTCATTAGATTCCGATCGAAGACACTTACACAGATATTACAATCAATGGAATAATCCGAAAATTAATGGACAGTGGAGCTTCAATCAGTATTTTAGGGCGAAATGCAATGACATTTCTAGAAAAAAGTCAGATGAGAGTAATTCAAATAAACTCAATGGTTCCAATGGCCGTTTGTACCCCAAACTGAGTACTCGGATATATCAGTGCACCAGTAACATATGGAAACCAACATAAGTTCATCAGGATATTTATTGTACCCTCATTGCACGGTGAATTATATTTCGGTATTAATTTTTGGAAATCATTTGGTAAAGCACCAAGTTCCATGTAAATCGGTCAATTATAAACATATCTTAACCGAATCCTAGTCACTCTTCTGAAGCAAGTTAAAGAATTGTTCCCTACTTTCGAACAAAAATTCGGTATCATCAGCGGTTCAATAGGACATAGATAACCTGATTAAGGAAATGTTAGAAAAAGGAGATATCGAAGAAAGCAACAGCGCCTTACGGATATTTTGGCCGGTTCGCAAATTAATTTTATTCCTATTTCAGAGTTCATCTCCAGGGACTTGGGAGGCTATAATGGCCTCCCCCTACTTTCCTGGAGACTCAGAGTTGATACCTCCACTTGAAGTTAGGCAGCTCATTGTGAGGGATATAATGAATTGCCCTCTGCAGCTCGTCTCCAGAAAGTCCTTTTCAGGGGTCACTCATATGGTTTAAGACTTCTCCAGAAGTAAGACAGGAGGTTCACTGAAACCGGAAGGAAACCTTAGCGGTACTGTTAAAGACCCACTTTCCGGATTCAGTAGTGGTAAGAGTGAGGTAGCCTATGCGCCTGACAGTAGGATCTGAAGTCTCTCTGGGAAAATGTTGACACCCAGCAAGGTGCGATGGGCTATTGGGTCTTTCAAACCTTTCAAATCCGCTAAAGGGGATGCTATCTTTCCAGCTTAACTTCAAAAAGGTATTGAAGAAATACTCCCCAGCTTGATCCAGATGTTTTGGGCTAGTTATGGTTTTAACTATATTCCGAAACTATAAAGGAAGGCTAATGTGGTCTTTATACTAAACGAAGGGAGGGGGGTTCATCTAGACACCCAGGCCAAGGCATATCAGCCAACTAGCCTCACATCGTTTCTATTAAAGACGATGGAAAAAATCCTGGACCATGAAATAAGAAGCGAGTTCCTTGGAAAAAATCCTCTGCATTGGGACCAGTGTTCCTATTAAACTGGTAAATCCACTGTGATGGCCCTTAGCAGTCTAGTCACGAGGATTGAAAAAGCGGTGACATATAAAGAAATTGACCTCTGTGCCTTTGTGGACATTGAAGGGGCGTTTGATAATACCTCCTATGGTTCGATAGAGAGGGCAGCAATGGAAAAAGGGATTCCGCTTTCTACAATTAGGTGGATCCGTTCCATGCTGGAACATAGTGATTACAGGCAGACTACGTGGCGAGTCAGTAACCATCAGGGCGGTAAAGGGCTGTCCCTAAGGAGGCGTAGTATCTCCCCTTTTATGGTCATTCATTATTGACAGACTACTGATCCTTCTGAATACCCATGGGTTGTGGCTATCATAATCAGAGGCAAGTTTTACGAGGTCATATCTGATCGCATGCAAAATACACTCAATATAATATGGCCGTGGTGTAACCAGGAAAGACTTAGTGTCAATTCAAACAAAACTTTCATTGTTCCTTTTATGAGGAGGAAAAAGCTCGCGCTTACAGCTCCCTCCTAAACGGTACTACTGTTCCTTTTTTCAGCGAGGTTAAATTTCTAGCGGTTATTCTAGATCAAATACTAAAATGGAAGCAACATTTATTGAAAGTTCAATGGCTCTAAGGGCGTACTTGGGGACTACAACCAAAAATGATCTACTGGCAATTTCTTACAAACATTACGACAATAGTCACCTACGCATCGTTTGTGTGGTGGCCTAAAACTAAGCAGAAGGCAACGCAAACTTTATTGAATAAGGTTCAGCGTATAGCCTGCAACCGATGCAATGAAGTCACTTCTAGGACTGACACCGTTACACCTAACATGTAGGATGCTTCAAATATGGCCCTAAAAATGCACGCAGAAGGAAGTATCAAACCAGGCAATATGGTGCGTCATCTGGAAATTCTTGAACTTAGGAAACCTGAAATGAGGCTGCTAACTGGCTTCCTCACAGGTCATATCCCCTTTAGATATCACCTTAAGAAGATGGGCCTAAGTTCGACTGATGGATGCCGCTTCTGCGATCTGGCAGCGGAATCAGTGGAACATGTTCTGTGTCAATGCCATTTTCCAGCAAAGACTGCAACATCTAGGTGGGTGAACAATGATCCCAGATAGTATGTATCACGTACCGGCCGGTAGTATTATCAGATTCAATAAGAGCCTGAATATTGACTGGACGAATATTTTAGCAGGGTCCAGCACAATAAATGTTTTAGGTCGCAGTGCGAGGTGGCTTATCGCCCACATGGCCCTTTAATAATAATAATAATAAAACTTGATTAAGGAAATGTTAGAAAAGGAAGATATCAAGGCCTGGAGTTCGCCAACAGCGAACAGCGTTTGGAGTTCGCCAGTATTGTTAGTTCCAAGTTTGCCTTAATTCGCGAAATCTAAATCAGGTTACTAAGGAGGACGCTTATCCTGCACCACATATCAAAGATTTGTTAGGTCGACTTTGGGGACACAAAGTTCTTAACGAGTTTGGATTTAAAATATGCTTATAGGCAAATACCTTTGACAGTGTATTCTAAATTGGTCTCAATACCGGGGCTGAAATCATACCAGTTTTGTATAATGCCATTTGGCCTATGCAATGCTTACGCATCTACACTAGAAAACATATTTATTTACTTAGATGACCTATTGATAGTGTTTTCAACATTTAGTCATCATTTAAAGTGATTGCGCATAATTTCCAAGAAACTTCAACATGCAGGTTTGACCATAAATTAAACTAAAAGTCACTTCGCTATGCGTGAGATAAAATACTTAGGTTACTTGGTAGATGAAGGGAGGCTGCGTAGTGATTGCGCAAAAAATTTAGGCTATCTCACATTTTCATCCACCAGTCACAGTGAAATAAGGAATATGCTCGTACCGACGATTTGTGGAAATCATTGCAGATGTTACGGCTCTCTTAACCTCACTTTTGAGGGAAAATACTCCATTTATTTGGTTTTACGAAACACAGACTGCGTTTAAAAAAATTAAATAGCAATCTTTTGGGCGGAGTTTTGTTTCAGAAAATTGATCAGAACGAAATTTTTCAACTGGAATGTCTGGCAGTGATAAAATCAATAAAAAAATTTAGTCCGTATATTTTAGGTTTCTCCTTCATAGTCATTATGGACCATGCTACTACATTAAAGTCCGAAATCTTTTGAAAATTTGAAAGTATGCGACAATAGGTTATGAGTTAATATTTGAATTAAATACATTCAACAAAACTTTTATAAATCTATAGTTAATTTTATTCTAACGACGTATACAAGAAACGGGAAGTAAAACCATAATATTTTATGACTAATGTCAATCATAACTTTGACCATACACAATATAAAATCTGCATTATACTAAAGAGCATAAATAAAGATTTTCTCACACAATATACGAACATTATAACAAAAAACGGTTATTTTCAATGCTGCGAGTGTATGAAACAGCATAAAGTCCTAATTACCATAAAAACACAAAAGCTTTACGGTAAAATTGGTACACGTATAAAGAAGAAAAATTCTATTCTAATTTTCTAATATATATCAAATTTATTTTAATTTTCCCTTTGTCTAATTTTTTTTTAATTACAATTATAATAATTCATATTCTTCTTCTTTTCCATCTTCTTATCAATGCATTCTAAGACGATTTATTCATTTATATATGCAATGACGAAGAATCATAAACTTTATTATTTATAATAATTCTCACATTAAAATAATTAAAGTACCTACAACATAAAAAAAACGCAAGTTGTCTGTACATACTCATACTGTAATTGCGATCAAAAGTATGTTTATGGAAGGTGAGTTGCGTTTTAATTTCTTTTGCATATTATAGAAAGAAGATTACTGTAAGTTTTGCATATCAAATTGGGTTGATCTGAATTTTGTTGTACATACAGTTTATCGTGTTCTGATTGAATGGAAAATCCAACCTGGCCATAATTTATATCGCTCTTGTCTCGTAACTCTTTTCGATCGTAACATAAGCAAACCAGAATTGTTGCCTATATAGAAACTATAACCAAAAAACGTAAACTATTCTACCGCATCACGTTTCTTGGGTTTTTTTTTCGAAATTTATTTTTAGTTTTGCGCCACTTTTTGCAGTTCTTGCTCGTTTTCTAGTTTGCTTTTTTTTTGTACAATTTTTGTGAAAAGATTTTGACTTTTGATAACATTTCCATGAGAACTTTTTTTGTTGCAATTTTTTGTTTTGTTTGTTTTTTGTTGTTGTTGCTGCTTTTTCTGGTAAATTAAATGCAACAGAACAAAAAGTTAAACTTTTAAATGTATGTATATTGGCAGCACTAAACCGTTCCTCAAGTACAACAGTAAAGTGAAAATTATATTTTTATAAAAATAGAATAGACAAGAAAATCTTTTGTGGTTGTTGTTGTTTTTGTTTTATTTATTTACTGTGGCAAGGTAGTCAGCAGCAGCAGCACAACACAATAAAATAATCAACTGTTGCTTCTTCGTTTTGCTTTTTATTTTTTTATTTATCGTATCGTGATTGTGTTGTTTCTGTACCGGGTGTAAGTACCAAACCATATCAGAGGAGGAAGATGCGGACTGATTATTTTATTATATTATTAAAAATGTACATAGGGCACGTCAACACCTCTGCAAATTTCTTTATACATATACTCGTACATGTAAGTGAAAGAGTTAATACCCTCATCAACGATCATCAATCGACTGAAGCAAATATCTATAATTTATCTATTACAAATCTATAAAATATCCAATTAAAAAATATATAAATTTTATAAATAATAATAATAATAATTTTGTTAATTCCATCAAACAACAAACACCTACAAATACTTCCAATCACACAAAACAATAATTTTTTTTTCTTTTGTTCTTCTACTTCCACATTATACCAAACATCAGCAGAATCGTACGAAAGAGCTCTGTACAACACGACAGACATCAAACAATTAAAATTCCACCTACAATCGTCATCCGCGCGTCGAGTGGTATATACATATGTATGAAACAGAACAGCGCAGCACATTTGCAACACACAAACTATAATGGCATAAAATTCTAATCAACAAATCACTGTGTAAATTTTAATTGAATATTTTGCTGACTATTTGCTATAAAGTGTTGTTGTTGCGGTTAGCATTTTTTTTGCATGTCCCATCAATCAATGCGGCGATATAGGTACCACATTTTATCGTTACTCAAGGTTTACTGTTCTTGCGTCCAATTTATTTGAAAATATGGAAAATATTTATGTACTTATGTTTAATGGTTGATTTGAGTAGTTATGTAAATTATGTGGAACACTGCAACTGTCTTTTTGGCGCAGTGGATAGCGCGTTGGACTTCTAATCCAAAGGTCGTGGGTTCGACCCCCACAGGGGATATTTTTTTCTAATTTTCTCTATTTGTTTTTTTTTTAACGATTTCTAACTTCGATTTTAAATTTCTTGAACAATTTCAGCAAAATTGTCGTACTCCAAAAATTTATCGGATTACTACAGATTTCAAGTTTTATTCGAAATGTTTCGACTGTCACATGTTTTAACAGTTTTAATGTCCGGGAAGTAAGTATTTACTTATTTTCTTTCTAAAATATTTAGCAGAACATTTCTTAAAAATTTCATGGTGCGGTTGGGCAACGAGAATTAGTGAAATACCTGTGTAAGACGAAAATTATTATGTCAGGCGTTTATTTAAGAGAGTTTAGATGTCGCAATACATAAAATGTGATAAACAGAAGCTACCCCAGCATCAAAACACCTCGATTAATTTTGCGGATCGTCAAGGATTTACAAATTCATTTGGTACCATATTGTTTTACAGAATTTTTTGTTTAACCGTTTGTGGTTTAGAACGATATGGTACCAAACGAAGTTGTAGGCCCATGACGATCCGCAAAAATAAGGGAGGTATTTTTGAATATTTTGATAGCTTCTAGTTACTTCATTATGTATGTGGTCAATTGGCAAAATCTCTAGGATCAGATCCACAGAATTTTTTGTTTAACCATTTGTGGCTTAGAATCATTTGTGGATAGCTTCTGGTTACTTCATTATGTATATAGAACAGTACCTAAAAATATATAAAATTAAAACAATATAATCATGGCTGGTCTCCACTTCCATATTTTTCTCTTTACAAAAAATAAATAACAAACGGCTCGGGACATTTTTTGTACCACTACTAACATCAAGAATATAACTAATTTTTCTCTTTGAGAATAAGAAAAAATTTGAATTTTGTTCGTTTTTTGAATATAGCTACCTTTCCAAATTAACTAAATTCCAAATTAAATTGATAATTATTCAAATAGGATTAACACATTTTCAAATGAAATTGACATTTTTCCAATTTCATTTAAACCATTTTCAAAAAAACTTAACAAATTATTCAAAACAATTTAAATTTATTTTTTCAAATAAAATTGACAAATTTTTTTTTCAATTTAAAATAACTTAATTTCAAACCAAATTAACAATTTTGCAAAGTTGGTTAACAGATTTTCAAAACAATTTAACAAATATTCAAATGAAATTAACCAAATTTCAGATCAATTGAATAAAACAGGTAGGATTTCGGTAAGTTTATGGCTTTTATAACCCGTTTGAAATTGTTATTTTATATTTTATTATTGTTGCACAATCAGTTCAGTTGCAAACACCAATCGAATTTAAATTCAATTTATATTGATAAATTTAAAACATTAATTAAAAAAACATGTCTCAATCAGAGTTGGTCAGCGACGGAGATTCTTTATCACCAGAATCTGAGACAGGTAATATTTTATATTGTTGTGGAATAATTTACATTATCCCACAACAATAAACATTAATTCTATATATATAACAGAAATGCGTAATCGTTCACCTCATGTACGTGGTCCACGTGGGAAATACATGAACATAAGTCACGAAAATAAAAAAATAATAATAAAAGGGTACGAAGACGGTGAGTGCATAGCCGATATTTCGAATTTAACGGGTGTTAACGTTAACACCATAAGAAGTGTACTACGTAAATATACAAAAGACGGGAATGAACTAATCGCAGCGCTAAAAGGCGGAAAACGCAGATAAAAATTAACGCCGGATATCCTCGAAAAAATCGAGCAAATAGTTGAAATAAATTCGGGAATAACCCTAAGAAATATAAAGGAAGTGCTCCTGCGAGAGAAAAATATTGAAGTGTCGCAATCAACAATTTTTAATGGATTAAAAAAATTAAAAATTACCATAAAAATGGCCAGGACCGTTGTGGATAGAATGAACTCAGCATCTACCATTGAACTAAGGCGAGCATATGCATTGAACTTCACAGATAATGCTCCAGAAAACCGTCAAAAAACGATCTTTATTGACGAAGCTGGGTTTAATCTCCATTTAAGGCAGTCTCAAGCCAGATCACGAGTTAATACTCGTGCGAATGTTGTGATACCAACCATCCGAGGACGTTATGTTACGTTGATCGCGGCTATTAATAATCAGGGTGTGGTCCATCACAAAATTTTTGCGATTTCCACTGTAAATACAAATACATTTTGCGAGTTCCTGAGTGAACTATTAACCCAGCTGTCCGATAGAGGCTTGATAGACACATGGCTAGTTTTAGACAATTGCTCGATTCAAAAAACAGCAGAAGTTAAGGAATTGATTCGCAGAACGCAACATAGGCTTGTATTTCTTTCACCTTACTCGCCTATGATTAATCCCATCGAAAGTGTGTTCTCGAAGGTTAAGTCAACGGCCAGACAAATTTTATTTGATCTTTCCAACAGCCGAAATATAGTAGATGTCATCGGAATTTCTGTAACTCAAGTAACCGGAAACGACTGTACTAACTTTATAATGAATATGATGCTAAAGTTAAGCGCGGCAACAACAGGAGCTCCTTTGGAATAAACGTACTCACTATGCCATAATGTACTAAATATGTATACAAATTTACATATTAATTACATTTATTTTAAATTTACGTTCAAATCAGCAAAAATGAATTATATGGTTTTATACAGTTATTTTAATATAGAATTATAAATTTTATAATTTGAAATGAAAAATTTGTTAATTTCATTTGAATATTTGTTAAATTGTTTTGAAAATAATTTAATTGAACTGAAAAAAGTCAAATTGGTTTGAAAATCTGTTAACCAACTTTGCAAAATTGTTAATTTGGTTTGAAATTAAGTTATTTTAAATTGAAAAAAAAGTTTGTCAATTTGAATTGAAAAACTAAATTTAAATTGTTTTGAATAATTGTTAAGTTTTTTTGAAAATGGTTTAAATGAAATTGGAAAAATGTCAATTTCATTTGAAAATGTGTTTTACTATTTGAATAATTATCAATTTGGTTTGGAATTTAGTTAATTTGGCCTGAAAAAGGTATAATACCATTTTTGGCATATTATTTTTGTATTCCACAATTTATTATTTATGTTTTAATTTAATAACACAAATTTTATTATATTTCCATCTAAAATTTATTAAAAGGTCAACATTTTGTCAAAAAAGAATGAAAATTTCATTTTAATTGTAAAAATATTCAACATAAAATGACATGAAATTGAGTATAAAATACAATTTATGCTCAAATGGCACAACGTCATGACAAAAATATTGAATATTCTGATCATTTCCTCTCTTGACAAAATTTCAATGCGCATGCTCAAATCAATTTTTGTCTATGTATTTTGGAAAATGTACTAACAATTGCCACGAGAAAAAAAATGGACTAAATTTTACTTTCTTTTACTCAAGTAAAATAAAGTATAGTAATCATGAAAATTTTGGAACTTAAGATTTGTGACAAACACGCGAGTTGACGAGGTGTGGCTAACACACGACTTTCTTTTACGAATAGAGAATTTTGAGAATTTTTTTTTTAATTTTTAATTTTTTATTTGTTTTTAATCTTTGGAAATATTTTGTATTAAGTAGGTATTTGTAGACCTTATACTTTTTAAGATATTTGTAAAATTAATTTTCTGAACCAAGGGAGTGGCCACTACCGGTTAGCCGATTTGGAGTAAAATTCACTGGGACTTCCCGATTTATCAAAAAAGCTTAAATCTGAAGTTTCAGTGCAATTGGTTAAACCATCTGGGCTGTAGACTGACAGACAGACTGACAGACTTACAGACTGACAGACTGACAGACTGAAAGACTGACAGACTGACAAAATGACAGACTGACAGACTGACAGACTGACAGACTGACAGACTGACAGACTGACAGACTGACAGACTGACAGACTGACAGACTGACAAACTGACAGACTGACAGACTGACAGACTGACAGACTGACAGACTGACAGACTGACAGACTGACAGACTGACAGACTGACAGACTGACAGACTGACAGACTGACAGACTGACAGACTGACAGACTGACAGACTGACAGACTGACAGACTGACAGACTGACAGACTGACAGACTGACAGACTGACAGACTGACAGACTGACAGACTGACAGACTGACAGACTGACAGACTGACAAACTGACAGACTGACAGACTGACCGACTGACAGACTGACTGACTGACAGACTGACAGACTGACAGACTGACAGACTGACAGACTGACAGACTGACAGACTGACAGACTGACAGACTGACAGACTGACAGACTGACAGACTGACAGACTGACAGACTGACAGACTGACAGACTGACAGACTGACAGACTGACAGACTGACAGACTGACAGACTGACAGACTGACAGACTGACAGACTGACAGACTGACAGACTGACAGACTGACAGACTGACAGACTGACAGACTGACAGACTGACAGACTGACAGACTGACAGACTGACAGACTGACAGACTGACAGACTGACAGACTGACAGACTGACAGACTGACAGACTGACAGACTGACAGACTGACAGACTGACAGACTGACAGACTGACAGACTGACAGACTGACAGACTGACAGACTGACAGACTGACAGACTGACAGACTGACAGACTGACAGACTGGCAGACTGGCAGACTGACACACTGACACACTGACAGACTGACAGACTGACAGACTGACAGACTGACAGACTGACAGACTGACAGACTGACAGACTGACAGACTGACAGACTGACAGACTGACAGACTGACAGACTGACAGACTGACAGACTGACAGACTGACAGACTGACAGACTGACAGACTGACAGACTGACAGACTGACAGACTGACAGACTGACAGACTGACAGACTGACAGACTGACAGACTGACAGACTGACAGACTGACAGACTGACAGACTGACAGACTGACAGACTGACAGACTGACAGACTATTTTTTTTTGTCAAGGGAAAAATACGTAAGTGGAGACAGAGGTTTCAGAGCGTCCTTAAACACAGAGGATGCGATTCTCAAATTTTTGTTCAATATTTACAATGGCTTAAAAAAAATGTAGAGCTCGATTCATAGACATTACCAGGGCTTTCAATACTGTTGACGACAAAATTTTGTTTAGTTAGTTACATCAAGCTGGATTTTGGGGTAAGGAGTTGGAATGTTGTAAATCATACTTGGATACCAGAATTCAGCGGGTTAAAATCAAGGAGATTTATGATTTATTTATTTTGGTCATCATTTATACTAAATCTTTGCTTAATTTAGAATTCATAGGGCAGCCAGTAGCTTTCGCAGACGATACCGCTTTCTCGTATACTTCTATTTCTTTCGAAGATGTACAAGAGTGCATGGTAAATGATCTAAGGACTCTAAGAAAATGGTTTAATTTGCATCTGTGTCATTCTGTAAATTATCATAATCTTATATGTTCTAATAAGTGCATTAAAGTTGACAGGGTTGTAAACTAGATGATCATTTAAAATTTTTAGACCACATTAAAAGCTTAAAAGAACACATGTATAAGAGTATTAGAAAATTTTACTTACTAAAATCAATTACGTTTTTGCTTGTTGGGGAGGAACGTACTTTCATATATAATTTAAAACCTTCAATAGTAGCCCAAAAATATAATCTATGAACCATTTTCTTCAGGAACAGACGCTTCCCGTCTTTTATTTTGTTTATGTCTTCTAAAATATTACCGTTACGCCATTTATATGTATATAGAGTTTTGAAAATATTTTATACTAAACACAAATCACACATTTTATACTACTACACTATCTTAATCGTTATGATCATGTCTGAGGTTTCACCAAATATATTCTTCGACATAATCAGTCCTTGGCACACTATCTAATTTTTAGGATGGTTTTATTTATTTTAAAATTGATGAAATATCGTATTGCTAATGCTGTGTCTGGTAATTCATTAACTGATTGCGACCCGCTAACAATTTTCAGTTTACCTATTTCAAATGGAGTGGCCTTAAAAAATTAAATTAAAGTGGAATTTAATAAAGTTAATCTTAATATTGCGGAGCACCATCAAACACTTTCTAAGAAAATCGATCTATTGACCGAGGTCCCTGCTAGGGTGTGCCATTTTTGGGAAAACATGTTAATTGTGTGCCACTAATAACATCTGCTAAAGGTAAAAAATAACAATTGGACCATTTTTCGAGTAAACATTTTTCGGAAATCGTCTAAGGATGTCATCATCCGATCAAACGGGGTGCAAAATTCTAACAGTACAACATTTGGGTTTTTCTGTGGATCCATGTCTGGATATCTGTACGCATAGTATCTCGAGAACGGCTTGTCCGATATAGAATTTTTTTCGCCAATCTGTTTCTATAGTCAAGGCGGAGATTTGAAAAGCTTTTGGAACCTATACGTCAAGAAGGTCGGGTACCTGCCATACAAATTGACCCTAAAGATGTGATTATAGAAATATTTACCAATTTGTTATGTATGCTGGTTTGAATATTGAGTTGGTTATTGAATTTGGGGTTGAATTGAAGTTTAAGTTATTGGTCAATTTGCGGGTTGTGTTAAAGTTGAGTTGTAGTTGAATTGGGGCTGGATTCTGAGATATGGAGCAGTTGGCCATTGTTTTATATATGCTGGTTTGAGCAGTCTAGCAATCTACATAAGTGAGTATTTATATGTATGTACAGTATATGAGTATGATATTTAAACAAATCCACATGCCTTGACCGATTTGAACAAAACTGTACACAAATATTGTTTACGACTTTAAAAAGGTCACTGTTAATATCTCAAACCTAAGGTTAAACCTTTAGCAAATTATATGAATGGCCAATTAGGATGTAAAGTAATTTATCTATTTCTTAACGGATTTCAGTCAAATTTGACATCCGCTTTGGAAATGAGATTCTAAAATGATTCTGGAATATGACCAAGTATGATGAAACTTGCCTATTTCTCAACCGATTACGATGAATATTGAGATGTACAATGGAAATGAGATTCTAAAATCGTTTTTGGATGAAGTTCTGGAATATGACCAAGTATATTGGAACTTTGCTATTTCTCAAACGATTATGATGAAGTTCGATAGGTAGACTAGTACTGAGATTCTGAAATAATTTTTTGATGATATTTTTGGATATGGTCAGTTAGGATGGAACTTGTCCATTTTTTACCAGATTTTAATGGAATTTTACTTGTGCGATGGTAATGGAATTTTAAAATCATTTTTAAATAAAGTTCTGGAATATGGCAAAGTAGGACGGAACTTTGCTATTCCTTAACCGATTAAAACGAAATTCGAGGTTGGGAATGAGGATTAAAAATAATATTTCTAAACTTAAAACTCTCCACTACCGTTATTAGTTTCAAACTTGAGGCGCGTGTCCGCTACTCACTCTATTTTTCCAAACAAGGCCAAACTTACCGATCTGACAATAAATACTCAGAAAACATAACTCAAATTTAAATCGAAGGAATGTCAACGAAAGTTTCTAATGAAGCAATTGAAATGGTACGTTTAGGCTGTCTTAAAGAAACCTCAACAGCTGCATGATTCACAGAAACCTAAATAAGCCATATTGACATATTTCTCACAACCTCGTCAAAAAATAATTTTTGAATGACATTTCCTTCTTTTCGTTATAAACGTCAAAATTCATCATAATCGGTTAATAGCTAAGTTATATTCGTATTGACCATATTAAAGAGATTTATAAAAAAATCATTTTAGAATACGATTTTCAACGCACATGTTAATTTTCATCATATTCGGTTTAGGAATAGCCAAGCTCTATCGTAATTGGCCATTCATATAATTTGTTAAGGCTTTAGTTTGAAATGTAAAAAGTTCAATTTGAAAATGTAAAAAGTTCAGTTTGAAGTTTAAAACCAGTATGATCGTATAATGGTATGTTAGTATGATGGTACGATGGTATGATCGTATGATGGTAAGATGGTATGATGGTATGATGGCATTTATTCTAGAGTGATGGTATGATGGTATATTGGTATGAATATATGATTGTATGATGGAAAGATGGTACGATTTTAAGATAATATGATGGTATGATGGTATGAAGGTGTGGTGTATTGATTGTATAAGATATACATCATGGTGTGATGATGGGATGGCTTAATGGTATATTGTCATGATAGTATAAAGGTATATTGGAATAATGTTGGTATGATTTTTTAAGGTGATTCTAGGCAATGCTCAACTTGATGTTATTCATATCAACTTCCGAAATTCGTTTGACTTGCTCGTTTGAATTACTTAGTATTAATGATAAACAAATGGCTTGAGTAATACCTTACTGGGCGGGTACAGATTGTAAAAATTAATAATAGTTTATCTCATTCAATTTATGTACATTCTGGGATACCTCAGGGCTCGCATCACGATCCGCTTTTTTTCATATAATCATATAACTTTCAAATGATAACATGAAAAGTAAAAATTATCGCCCCCACCCCCTCCCTTAATATGCCGATAACCTAAAAACATTTTTCCCTATTTGAAATCTATCGCATGCGAAGGAGTTACAAATGGATATACTCGCAGTTGCGGTTAATATTTGGTATAAGAACAATTTGTTATATTTAAATGTAGCAAAGTGCAAAATGATGACTTTTACATATTCAACATCGCATCTTATGTATGATTGTAATATTGCGAATAATAATTTGACACGTGTAAATTAAATAAAGGATCTTAGAGTTACATTTGTATCTAGCGTATCATTTAATCGTCATATCGACTTGATCTGTGATGAAGCCAACACTATGTTAGGATTCTTAAAACATACCATAAAAGAGATTAATGATCATAGAATTTTTGTTTGTGCTTTAATATGGATCATGAGTATTGTCTCCCCGTTATAGGGATCACATAATTAGAATTAAAGTAGAAGTTGTACGTTCTAACTAGAAATCTTCGAACTCGTACACTTGGCACTTTTGAGACTTTATTATTACGAAATTGGAAATCAGTTAATTTTTAAAAAACAGTTATTTTAGTAACTAGCTTATTTTTGTGTTATTTTAATATTTGTTCTGAACCGAATGTTCACTCACCGGCACAAAAAACGGGCCACCCTAAAAAACATTTTGTATACAAATATCTTTTGAACCGCACTAGCTGGAAACTTGAAACTTGTCCTCACTAGTTTTTGTAAAATCATGTTGATCGTAGCTCCAATCCAGCGCCTGATGTCTGATGGTAAGTGGTCAAACGTGTATAAATTGTAGTTCTTTGGTAACTGGTTGTAACAATGACCGTGATTGGTACCACCTCTTAGTTAGCATTATAGTTCACAAAATTCTAGGCCCTGCCTCGTCTTTATCCTAAAGACACTGAAGATTCATTTATATCTCCATTGCTTCTATTGGTCAGTAACTCGTCCAGTTGTAAATGGCCGTTGCATTGAAAATTTAATTAATGTTACCTATTACAATTAATTCCCTAAATGCTCCGTGTGTTCTTCTATGTAACAGTTAAATAATATAATACGGTCCCGGCCAACTAAATTAACTCAAATCGCGTACAAAAAGGCATATTTTCTTAAAATGGCTTAACTGATTTTCGTAAAATAGCTTTAGTTTTGACAGATTAGTATTTTATCTTTACAAGAACACCTTTATCACTAAAATCCATATAGTGCTTTTCAAATTAAAGCCATCGTTAACCGATATTTCCCATCAGTCACTTATCAGACGTTGACCTGAACAAATCTCTGCCAGTTTCATTCTTTGTTTCCTCAAAATCATGTATACTACTCCAGAAAAAACCGCACAAGTTGTTGCTTTATTGCAAGAAGGGTGCAATCAACGAGAAGTCATTCGTTAGCTAAACATAAACCAATATGCTGTCTAAAGAGTATCCGGAAGGTTTTAGGAAACTGGTATCTTCAATTGGAGACCACATAGCAGCCGGTATCGGTGTACCTCTGAGAGAGGCGATCGATTTATCGTCCTAATTTCACTGCGAAATTGCCATCTCTCGGGCTTCGATGAGCAGCAGGAGCTAAGACAAGTTCGAGCTGTAGCTTTTAGTCCATGGACAGTAGACGGTTAAAGGGAGCCAACCCCACTTCAAGGCGGCCAACTAGAGGCCTAACATCCATTGGAGCATCTCCATGGTATAAGAGATATCGGGTCTACCGTTGTCCATGAGAGCGATTTTCACAGTGCTGAAGGGCAAACAGATCTGGTTTTAATACCTGGTGGAAGCCGCGGAGGAGGTCTGGTCGCTGAACGATATATCGATGACATTCTCTTGGTTCATGTAGTGCCCTACGCAGGATATATAGGGAAATATTTCGTTTTGATGCATGACAGTGCCGGGTGTCAAAGCTCAAACTACTCGAGACGATGAGGTGGCCAGCACTCATTTCAGACATGAATCCAATTGAGCATTTATGGGACGATCTAAACCGGAAAGTCCGAGCCAGAAATCCGGTACCAACTAACATCAGTGACTTCAAGATTGCGTTGGAGGAGGAGTGGGGTGTGATCCCCCAAGTTTTTCTTAAAACTTTAATAATGCCAATGAGAAACCGCATGCGAATCATTGTAGACCCAGGGGGGGGAGCAATACTAAGTATTAACCAATAAAATTGTTTTTGTTTTTCTTCAATTTTTTGTTGTAATTCAAATTTCAATATCCCCAATGTTTTTTTTTTCATATAATCAATTTTTGTTTCGTTTTCATTCAAAATTCATTATAAAATTTCATATTAAAAAAATTGATGCTATTGCGGATAGAGCGTTGGAGGCTGTTGAAATAAAAAAATTGAAATTAGAAGTGGCCAAAAACAAAGAGTTAATTGGTGCATTAATGGATAAAGCAATCGGTGTATCGGATTCATTTGAACATCCATCATATGTGAATGATGTAAACCATAATAATAGTTCTTCAAGATTGTTGATACCTTCTTCTAATCAGGGCATTATCGGACGGGGCAGCCTGTGATTTCATTGTATCCAGCTGTTGTACAGGATAAAATGTATCTGTATGTTAGTAGGTTCCATCCCTCGGTGAAAAAGGAGGCTGTACAAATTTAAATTTGCTCGATAATATAAGACTGCAATGCTGACCAGGTGGATTGTAAATCACTGCTGGCTAAGGATCGTGATGCGGGTAACGCACTTACTTTCTTTTCTTTTAAAATTGGTTTGACTCCATGTGGCCTCCAGGTATACTGATATGACCTTTTATGAGTCATCTGCGGAAATCAAAAAAAGTGTTTGGTGCCCGGCTCGATCAGTACCTCCGTTAAATTCCACTATAAATTCTACTATATTATCATCACCACTTCAAGTAAATTCAGCTACTCTAAGATTAAACATTTATTATCATTAACGCAAGCGGTATTCGCTTTAAATCGAAGAATTTATTTGTATCTTTACTTGAGGATGAATATGAAGTGGTCTGTATAGCGGAGTCTTGGCTAACATCTAATTTTAAGACGGAAGAATATTTTCCGGCATCGTACATTGTTCATCGTCGAGACAAGCATATTCTTAAAGACATATATGAGAAAGGTGGAGGTGTACTAATTGATGTTGCGGATACATTTTCATCTGTACCTTTAATATTGATGGATTGCGACTTGGATATAATCGCAGTAAGAATCAGATATCATGCGTTTTCACTAATCGTTTGTGCCATATATATTCCATACGATTCTAATTTTGGGGTGTATGATAAAGTCATTGATATTATCAAGTCTAGCATAGCACCCATTTTGCAACCAGAGGATCGTTTATGTATATTGGGTGATTTTAATTTACCAAATGTTAATTGGCTTCGAGTTGATGATTTTTTAACTCCGTTGAACTTGAATGCGAATTATGATAACTTCATGACCAGATTACTTTCAATGGGTCTCAAACAATGTATGGACGTTAAGAACAAGTGTGGGAATGTTTTGGACCTGGTATTTTTGCCGTTTGATCAAGAAGTTATTGTCGAGACGTGTGACGATTTAGCTGGAGCGTTGAGCGTATACCACTTTCCAATAAAAGTGTCACTGTCTTTCGATGTATGTGAAATTGTCAAGGATGAGTTATTTGTTGAAAATTTTAATTATAAAATTGAGGACTATTCCTTTATTGCTTTTCTTAATAATTATGATTGGAGTGCATTTGAGGGTAATGATCATTTAGAGGAAGTACTGGATGAATTTTATAATGTTCTAAATGTAGGAATGTTGAAATTTATTCCTAAATTTAAAACTACGCGTCAGTTGAAGGACCCGTGGTATAATAAACAGCTTATTAATCTGAAAAACCGTAAAGACAAGGCATATAAGAGATTTAAACTTTTCCCTACTCCTGATAGATAGGTACGCTGTATTTGAATCCTTGAGAAATGAATTCAGAATATTGAATAAATTTCTTTACAACAATTACATTTTGGAGATCGAATCGAACATAAAGGATATACCTGATAGCTTCCGGAGATTCGTTGATTCTAAAAGAAAAACTAAGGGATATCCGTCTACTATGTTTTTGGACGATCGTTTGGGTCATAATTTGAAAGATAATTGTAACTTGTTCGCTGACTTTTTTGAGAGTGTTTATGTAAAGAAACCGTTAACGACAGATTCGATAAAGAGCTATTGTTCAGTGGCTCATATAAATTGTTCCTTGTAATTGGAACTTGATACTGTTTTGAATGGTATACTCTCGCTTGATATCCAAGCAAAGTGCAGGGTTCGATTCCATCCCTCCCTTGGTTCTTAGAATGACAGCACATGCTGTCGCTTTTCCAATCATAGTTTTTTTTAACAAAAGCCTTCGACAAGGATACTTCCCGAACTTTTGGAAATTCTCTTTAATTAAACCAATATTTAAGCCAGGTTCCAGAAGTGATATTACTAATTATCAAGCCTTCTGTATTTTATCCGTTTGCCGAAGCTTTTTGAAAAATTGGTCAAAGATTTTTTTTTTTATACTCGTAGGTTTATTTCGTCTAAGCAACATGGACTCTTTCCTGGCATACCAACTGTCTCGAATTTGGTTTTACTGACCAATTATATTTCAACGGCTTTTGAATTGGGGATGGATGTACAGGTTGTTTATTTAGATTTTAGCAAGGCCTTTGACAAAATTGATCACAAACTACTATTCCTTAAATTGGAGTCTTTGGATTGTAATAGTTTACCTATTAGGTGGATCAAGTCATACTTAGATGGCAGAACTCAAATCTTTAAGATAGGGAATTACATGTCTAGACGGATTCATGTTACGTCAGAGGTTCCCCAGGGAAGCCATTTGGGTCCCCTTTTATTCATTCTTTTTATTAATGATGTGCTTAACTGTATTAAGTATTCTGAGATTCTTATATATGCTGATGATTTTTTTAAAACTATTTCGGATATTCGTGATGCAGAGGAGCTACAGTCGGATTTATCGGATTTTACGAATTGGTGTACTTACCAAAATTTATTATTGAATACTAAGAAGTGTAAAACAATGCGATTTTCCCGTAGAAGGAATGTTTTGAACTTTTACTACGAATTTTTTCTCAAAGACCATAGAAATTGAGCAAGTGAACACTTTCAAAGATTTGGATATCACATTCGCTTCTAATTTATCCTTCCAAATTCATATAAAGGGCATTGTTTCTAAATCGTTTTCCATGTTAGGTTTTGTTAAAAGATTCTCCAAAGACTTCTGGGATCTTTATGCGATTAGAATCTTGTATATTACGTTGGTGCGCTCTCAATTAGATTATGGCGTAGTTATTTGGGACCCATTTTATCAGGATTCTTCTGATCTTATACAAAGTGTTCAAAGACAGTTCTTAAAATATGCCTTGCGTAGATTACCTAGGGACAATAATCTTCCAAATTATATTCTTTCTCCTTATAGGGGACGATGTAATCTATTAAAATTAGAACCTCTCTCTATTCGTAGAACTGCGACGTGTACCACTTTTGTCCGTGATCTCCTCGTTTGTAAAATTTAATGTAATGAGATTCTCGATTTATTTTCTATTTACGTTCCAACACTTGTGTTACGATCGAGTGGGGAGTTTGTTCTTAAATTACCAATACGGAGGAGTAATTTAGCTGTGAATGAACCTGTTTATAATGTTTCGTTTAAAAAAAGTACTCAACAAATTTTCATGAAAGTAGTGTCATTTTAAGGTATAAATACCAGGCTTTCTAAAAAATAATGTTTTAAAAAAATTCGCCTTTCTGTGAGCGCTGAAGATTTGAGTCAATTTAGTTGCTCGAGAGTGTAGATGTTTTTGCTCTTTGCAGTACATTATGCCAGCAGCAAATTATGCACTTTGGTTCAATTATTTCTAAATGTTAACGTTAGAGCTTTAGTTGTATTAACGATTGGAACCAAACACATATCAGGATTTAATATTTTTTAACAGAAATATGGATTTCGTATAATTAGGAAAAACCTAGGAGTTAGTAACTTAAAGCTTATAGAAAAATTAGACCTAATTTAATTGATTTATTTTTTGTTATTTAAATGAAAGCTTGTTTCATAGTGTAATTTGGAATTTTGTTGTAAGAACAACAATTTGGATACATAATTATAAGATAGATGTAACTAAACTATTTAACTAATCCTCTCCAAAGAAGGTGTTTTGCGCTAATAGAAAACTATAACGTGTTGCAGTAGGGAACCAGGAACCGTTTAATAATCAAACCGACCTAATAATGTGACAAATTACCATTTAGTTCAATTCACTATCCATAAATCAATTCCTGCACATACATTATAAAAGCAAATTACAAAACGTTTCTGACAAAATTACCAATAAATAAAATATTTAATTGAAAACCTGCAATGTGTGTATATAGTGTGCACACCGTGGCCGAAAGATAAAAAACCGTACATTCATATATAAACAATAATCATGTAACTCTTTTATCAATGTCTTAGATATTGTATATTTTCAATAAAGTACACAGTTGGATGCTAAATAATCTCAACATGAATTAACAACAAAAAATACATACTCGCGTTTAAGTACAGCGATACACCCAATGCATAAAGTCGCATCTTCTTCTTGATTGTGTGTATAGTACCATAAAGCGAAAATTTTTTTATGTTTTTCCTTATGTTTTGTGTTTTGTTCTGTGCTGTCGTTCCCGAACCAACCCAATAAATCTTCAGCTCGCAGATATTCAGTGGAAAATACTTATATTCATCTGTCTTGTTCGTTTATTGTAAAAAAAAACATTTATTTTTTTGCTTCCACTATAACCAACTATGTATAACGTTGTGGTACCGAGATAAATTGTCACAATAAAAAATCGTGCACAATGTTTTATGAAAAATAGAAATTAAATTAGAAAATTTATTGATCATAAAAATTCAATTTGTTTTTGTGTGATATTGCAAGAGATAGATATGGTAGTGCGCGCGCGCGCGCGAAGGAGGTCAAATATGAAAAAAGCTGTGTACGCACAAAATAATGTCTAAAATAATTCTGCGCCAAATTAACATTGACCATCAAATTAATGAGGCATAAAACAAAGATTTGCAAAATAAAAATTTTGCGCTGTTACTTACTTACCGAGTACAAGAAGAAGATAACAAATCTTAATTTCTTTTTTCAGCATCTTACCAAAAAAAAAAAAACAACAACATCGACGGTACACACATCAGATAAATAATAAATAACATCAAAAAGGTCGAACAATCTTCAATCACAATCAATTTTTCATAACACCTTCAACGTAACGTATACATATCCCTACATACATATGTACGTACCTATATAGAGATTTTAACACTTAATAAATTCTTATTATTTTCTTATTCCCCTTCATCGTTTTTTTATTTTATTAACTACCTCTTCTTGATCTTCATCTTTATAGCGCTAGTAATGATTTTTCATCGCGTTCAATCTTTGGCGAAGACAAAAATCAATTAAAAATAGAATTACATGTACATATCCATACATACTTACATAAAGTGAAGTAAAGTAAAATGCGCGCCGAATTTTTTTTTATATTTTTTATATTTTATAGACTGTCATGATCATCAATCGCGCGATGATATTTCATCAGCATATTCATGGATCGCGCCCAATCATAATACGCTCACTATGTCTCTATATATATTTGTGGTAATGGCATAATCGGTTGCGGCATGCGCGATCATTTTAAATGAATCATTTAATAAAAAATTGGTATAACCCTTTAATACCTAGCGGATGACCTTTTGATTATATAGAATTATAATTTAATTAAAAAAAATGTTCATCTCTCTCTCTCTCTCTCTCTATTTAGCATTAAGGTTAAGGTGTTTTTGGTTTAGTTTCTTTTGATTTTCGAAGAATAGATGAGACGAACAAAACAAAAAAGAAGAAAATTATTAATTTGGTTATTGAATTCAAATATCGCTAAGTAATTGAAAAATGAAGTGGAAGAAATTCAATTTAATTAAATTATTGATCTTCAATGATCTATGAAATGAAAGTGTTTTATGAACGTACTTATACACTATGCCGTCTATACAACATCAACGTTCGAGTGTCGAGTGTGGTATACATACAAATATGAAAAGGGAAGGAATTTGATGTGATGATTATGACGATGTTGAGTACTATTGTGGAATGTTGCATAATTTTCATTTTTTATTTTATTAATTCTGTCATCATGACATTTTAAGTCTTAAAATTCCCTTTCAAAATTAATTTGTTGTTGGATAAAATATATGATTGAACATATAATTGATTACCTTAACCCCGCGTGTTATAATCATATTAAATCAAGATAAAACTGTCTATCGTTAGTGAATGGGGTTTTTGCCTCTTTTGCAAAATATATTTATGAGCATTTTGACGCCATTAGTCTGATGATGATTTATACCAGATACTATAGCTAGCGACTATACTGCAAACACTTTTTTTTTTTTAATTAGTCAACAGCTCTTTATATATGCGATATCGCGTCTCGCGTGGTCATAAAATTTGTTAAATTCCATATAAACATATTGCTTTCGAAATTAAAATTTTCATAAATACGTGCCGCCATGATGGTTATAATTTTTTAAAGGGTCTGTTGAGATTCAATGGTTTTGAAGTTGCAGGACTTCAATTTGATCAGCGTAGTATACAATAGAGGGTTTAAGTGATAAGTCCTTGGAGTCAGGGATCAATCGATATTTTTAAATATATTACAGATAGTTTTGTGAAAACAAAAAATGCCCGTGTGCTTAACTTCTTTTTTAAATTGTCGCAGTGTTCCGTTAATTGACGTTTCGGATAATTAACCTTCGGATAATCGACGCTCTTCTCTACTTATTTTTTCACTGAAAATGGAGCAATATTTAACTTACAAAGTCAAAAAGTCTCAATTTTTTGCCCTGGATAGTTTTCGAGATATTTACTGCTGAAAGGCGAGCTGTGTGACAGTCTTTTTAGGACTAAATTATTGCATAACATAACCAAACATAACGTAAAATTTTAAACTCCACCCATAAAATTTAAATGTGTTAACTTTACCGTTACCGTTCCATTTGTATCACCTTTTCCATTACCATTACCACTGCCATTACCATTACCATTATCATTACCATTATTATTACCATTACCGTTACGATTACCGATTGAATTAACATTACCATTACGATTACTGAATTGGCGTGGGCCAGGTGAATCACCGTAAGTAAATTTTGAAATAAAATATCTCCCAATTTCTTTTAAATCGATATAAATTTTTGTTTATTTGTTATGAATTTATCTTAAAATTATTTAAATTTGGTAAATATTAATTTGTAGATTTATTTCTTTATAAAATTATTATTATATAAATTAATTTAATTTATCCTCACCTGACAAAGTCTCAAATCTAAAAAAAAAAGAATTTTGTTATTACAAAATGGTACAACAAAGTTATTTCGTTTGAGTTTTGTCAATCAGATGGATGATGCACAATAGATTCAATTCGCCGTTAAGGTAGATGGTAGTGAACAAGATTAAAATAAATGCAATTTTATGACGAAAGCAAATCTACTTTAACGACGAATAGAATTCTACATTAATAATTCGCCAATGTATACAAATCGACATTTAGGCTAAACAAATTTGTACATCGAATGCCGAAATTGATTGATACGATTAAAAAGGTAAACAAAATATATTTTTAATTATATTTCGATTAATTGATTTTTTTCTTTTTAGGAAATCCAACATACTGCCCCCAAAAATCAATTAAATGAAATTCTGTAATGTGAAACTCCAATAAAATAATAAATTTTACAAAAAAAAATGTTTAAATGATTAATTATTCTACGGGGAGTGGACAAATTTTAACTATGGGCCTCCGGAATTCTCCCTTTACCGTTTTGATGGTAACCACACGAACTAAGCCATCGTTAGCTGGATGTAACTGAGTTATTCGTCCCATTGCCCATTTAGCTGGTGGTAAGTTGTCTTCTTTGATCACGACGAGTTGATCGATATGAAGGTTTCTTTGAACGTCATGCCATTTCTGACGTTGTTGTAAGGAGGTGAGATATTCCACAGACCATGTCTTCCAAAAACCTTGCACGCGTTGTTGGATATTTTGCCACCTACTTAACCGAGATTCGCTTAGATGGCTGAGCTCTGGCTCCGGTATCGCTGTTAGGGCTTCTCCTATTAAAAAATGTCCCGGTGTTAGAGGATCGTACACAGTGACATCATCACTTAATGGGCATAGTGGTCTTGAGTTCAAGACAGCCTCGATTTGTGTTAACAGTGTACTCATTTCTTCGAATGTGAGGATGGTAGAACTGGTCACTCTCTTAAGGTGATGCTTGATCGATTTAATGTTTGCCTCCCAGAGGCCACCGAAATGTGGAGCGCTGGCGGGGATGAATTTAAACCTTATTTTATTCTGTGTAAGAAAGAGAGAGATCGAATTAATGTGATTCTGATTTTGGTATAATTGATAAAGCTCGTCCAGATGTCGTCTACTTCCAACCAGATTGGTCCCGTTGTCGCTTATAATTTCAATAGGAGCTCCTCGAGATATATGCCTCGGTTGTCATATCGCTAACAAGCTCGATGTGGACTGCCTTCACCGCGAAGCATATGAAGAGAACTATGTAGCCTTTTACTACCTTGTTGCGTCCACGGCTGTTATTTTGCTTGAGATAAATGGGACTCGCAAGATCCACACCCGTTGACAGAAATGGTCTTCCAGAAGAAACCCTCGATCTTGGCAGGCTTCCCATGAGTTGTTTTGCGGTAGCTGCCTTTTGGCGAAAACAAACCATACATTTGCCAATCTGCCTTCTTATCATGTGTCGAGCACCCATGATCCAAAATCTTTGTCGAAGCAAACTTGATAATAAGGATGGTCCCGGATGAAGGTGTCTCTTATGATATTCTGCAATGTAATAAGAGCTTAATAGATGGTTTTTTGGCAAAATTATGGGGTGTTTTGTATCAAATGAACAAGATGACTCTTCTAGACGTCCACCGACACGAAGTAAACCTCTTTCATCTAATATTGGGCTAAGGGATCTTATTGCGCGATTTTTTATTTGGGTTGCTGATTGAACTGACTTAATTTCTTCTGGGAATTCCGAAGTTTGAGCCCATTTAATGCATAACTCTTCTGCTGTCTGCATTTCGTCTAGTGTTGGAGGTTCAATCGGTGAACTAGCTGATCCAAAGTTTAAAGCTCCAGATTTCACTGCTTCCTTTAGTTTAGAGTAATATCTGAAAATATAGCTCACAATACGTTTTATTTTCTCAAAAGAAGAGATTTTTAAAAATAGTTCGTTAAGAAAATTAATATTTAAATTTCCATGAAAATTGTTTAAAGTTTGTTTTCGCACATCACAAATCACTTCACTTTCATTTAACTGGAGGTCATGGGTTGATATGGAGGGCCAGCAGCACTGTTGAAGTTGTAGCCAGTGTGGCCCATGCCACCATAATTTATGCACTAAGAGTTTTTCTGGTGTAATTCCTCTGGATGCAACATCTGCTGGGTTGTCCTTTGATGGAACATGATTCCAATATTGCCGCGGTAGCTCTTCTAAAATTTGAGATGTTCGATTGGCTATGAATGTCTGCCACTTCCTGGGATGATCCGAGAGCCATGATAATAAAATTTTTGAATCGGTCCATGCATAGATGTTATTAAATTTAATGGCCAATGATTCCTTTACCAGTCTTACTAATCTGCAAAGGAGGTGTGCGCCGCACAATTCGAGTCTTGGTAACGATACCTGCTTCAGAGGAGCTACCCTTGTTTTGGCCGCTATTAATGTAATAACAACTTCTCCAGACAATTTTTCGACACGAATATAAACACAGCTTGCGTACGCCAGTTCTGAAGCGCCACAGAATGCGTGAAGCTCTATTGTTTTAGCTTGGCTTGAGATAGCCAAGAATCTAGAAATGCGAATTTTTTCGAGTTCAGGTAAAGCATTCCTTATATCCCACCAATCCTTCTCAATTTTCAATGGAAGATGCTCATCCCAGTCAAGTTTCTGCAACCAAAGGCGTTGGAACAAAATTTTAATTTGGATTGTGGTTGGTGATAGCCATCCCAAAGGGTCGAATAACCTTGCAGCTTCCGACAAAATAGTACGTTTAGTAGCCTTCCTGTTGTCGTTCAGTTGAACCTTGAATTGGAATGTGTCTTCTTTTGGGTTCCAGTTTAATCCAAGAGTTTTAATCCCGGTCGACTCATCATCAAATTCCAATGGTTTGGTCTCTTGATTCTCTATTGGTATAATCTTCAGGAGCTCTTGGGAATTTGACATCCATTTTCTGAGATTGAAACCACCCTTCTTACACAAGGATACAGTTTGCCAGTATAATTTGATGGCTTCATCGATATTCTCAGTTCCAGACAATAAGTCATCCATGTAAAGATCATTATTTAGAACTGGTGCAGCTAATTGGTGATCACTTCCATGATCAATAACAGTTTGTTGAATAGCTCGAACGGCAAGATAGGAAGCGGGTTTGGTCCCATAAGTGACAGTATTTAAGCGATAATGCGAAATAGGATCGGTAGAATTTTGTCTCCAAACAATCCTCTGAAAGTCCCTGTCCGCGTCGTGTATTAATACTTGCCGGAACATTTTCTCCATATCAGCAGACATCGCGATGGCGTTTTTTCGAAATCTGAGTAAGATGTTTACTAGATTTTGTTGAAGCCTTGGACCGGATACTAAGGTATCATTCAGGGAGTTGCCAGAACTGGTTCTAGCTGAACCGTCGAACACAACCCTTAGTTTAGTTGTGGTACTAGTCATTTTCTTGACAGCATGGTGAGGTAGATAGCACTTCTTGTTCCATGCAACGTTAATATTGGATTCTGGAACTCGTTCCATGTGTCCTAATTCGAGGTATTCAGTCATGAAATCTGCATATGCCCTCTTTAAATGCTGATCCCTTTCAAATTTCTTCTCCATAGAAAGTAATCGGGAAGTTGCTGCGTTGAGTGAATTGCCCAAATCGGGGTTGGTAGTCTTAAACGGTAACCGAACAATATATCTACCAACAATGTCACGACTGTGTTGCCCAGAAAAAAGATCTTCACATAATTTATCCTCCGGAGTTAAATCTGGTAAGGCAGCAATTTCCTCCAATTGCCAGAATTTTTCAAGGGTATGATGAATATCAGAATGATAGCAGAGTAGATGATTGCTCGTTATTTCTGCCTCGTTAGTTATTGGCACTTTGTGGAATTGTCCACCAAGTATCCAGCCAAATATTGTGAGCTGTGCGATTGGATGATTATCCGAAATAATGCGGTCGCTGCACAATATGTTGAAGAATATATCTGCACCAACCAAGATGTCGATTGGAGCAGGATTATTGAATTGAGGATCAGCAAGTTCCAAACCCTTAACGTAACTCCACTGTGTACTATCGATTTTGCTGCTTGGTAGATTAGACGTTAGTCTGTTTAGTATTAATGCAGAAACCGATATGGTGTTGTCTGCATTATATCGAGAGGCAAGTTGTAACTGTACTGCCCCCTTTGTAGTACCTGCTTGTGACATCGCTAGACCATTAACAGAAATGCAGGAATGCGTTCTTCTTAATCGGAGACGTTGTACGCAGTTTTCGCTTACAAATGTAGTTTGTGATCCAGAGTCCAACAAGGCCCTAGCGAGAATTGATTTTCCGTGGATATCCTTGACATGAACTAATGCGGTAGGTAACAACGTTTGTGAATGATTTGGATAGTTGTGAGACGAAATTTGAGAGATTTTTTTAGCTTTGTCTGTCAGGTGAGAATAAGAACTGGGCTCAGTCACATGAGAAACTAGAGCGTGATAGCCTTGTGTTGGCGTATTTGATTCGTTGTTTGCAGAATTAGCGATTGCAGTATTTACAAAATTAGATGGTGCTGTGTTGTTATGGAGCATGGTGTGATGTGGTTGAGCACAGATAATACACTTATAGCTAGAGGAGCAATTTGCTACATTATGATCACTGCGTAAACAGTTTGTACAGAGATTGTTGTTAGTGATGAATTCGCTTCTTTTCTTTTGATCTAAAGCCTGAAACCGGTAGCATCTATGAAGTAAATGCCTGGATTTGCACATTGGACAAGAAATAACGAAAGAAGCAGCATGTGATGATGTGGCAGAACGTCTAGTATTGGCTTGAAATGGCTTAAATAATCTTTGTGTAGAGGCTGGTACTGGTTGGCAAGCTTCTAGAATATTACATCTTTTCGTTAGAAATTTCAGAAAATTCTCAAATGTTGGATAATCTTCGTCGTCTGTCTCCTCAGCCCAATGCATCCGAGTTTCATTGTCCAATTTTTGCAACAATAAATAAATTAGCCAGACATCTCTAGTATCAGCCTTCTTTCCAATTGCCGATAATCCTCGAATTACCTCGTCCGATCTTTCACTTAACTCCCTAAGCGTGTTACCCCCTTTACATACAGAACCTTGATCCATGAATTTTTTAATTAACGCTTGAGTTAACATCTTCGGTTTATTGTACCTCTCGCTTAACTTCTCCCAAGCACTAGTGTAGTTTGCATCGGTTACTGGTATATTCATCAGAAGGTCATGAGCTGGACCCTTTAAAAAACTCATTAGGCACTTAAATTTTTGGGCGTTAGACAGCTTATCGTTAGTGTGGATCGAACTCAAATAAAGATCACGGAAAGTCATCCAAGATTCATAATTCCCATTAAAGGATTCAATGGTAATACGTGGTGGACGCAAGTCAACTGTTTGTGTTCTCGAAAAATCCGTAAATCCATCGAAAAAAGAGCGTTGCTGTTGAACTAATTGATCGATACTGGAGTTTAATCTCAGCGTTTGATCATTCGAGGCTGCGGTTCCGGCAGGCTGATTTCGAGATCTGATGGATCGGCACAGCAATGCTTTCGTTTCAAAAAATTTATCATGAAATGATTCACTATCCGAGACTCCTCCCTGTATCACTATATCGTCATTGACTTGGTTGAAATCATCCCACAAATTGTCTATCTTTTCTAGACGGGCTTCCATGTGCTCAACAAAAACATTTTGGTCTATTTTGTCAACCCATTTCCTTATGTTAGTGAGAATACACTTTAAATTACCACGTTTTTGAGTTAACCCGGCTAGTTCCGCCATTTTGCAAAAATATTAGTGATTTAGAATGTAATGGCCGGTACACTTGCAATCAAACCAAAATTTGTGTGACTAGCTTATAAAAATGTATAGAAAGATTTTATTGTCTATAAGATAACACTATATCACATATCACTATAACAATAACACCATATCACTAGTAAATCCGGCTCGAAGGACCATGAATTGGCGTGGGCCAGGTGAATCACCGTAAGTAAATTTTGAAATAAAATATCTCCCAATTTCTTTTAAATCGATATAAATTTTTGTTTATTTGTTATGAATTTATCTTAAAATTATTTAAATTTGGTAAATATTAATTTGTAGATTTATTTCTTTATAAAATTATTATTATATAAATTAATTTAATTTATCCTCACCTGACAAAGTCTCAAATCCAAAAAAAAAAGAATTTTGTTATTACAAAATGGTACAACAAAGTTATTTCGTTTGAGTTTTGTCAATCAGATGGATGATGCACAATAGATTCAATTCGCCGTTAAGGTAGATGGTAGTGAACAAGATTAAAATAAATGCAATTTTATGACGAAAGCAAATCTACTTTAACGACGAATAGAATTCTACATTAATAATTCGCCAATGTATACAAATCGACATTTAGGCTAAACAAATTTGTACATCGAATGCCGAAATTGATTGATACGATTAAAAAGGTAAACAAAATATATTTTTAATTATATTTCGATTAATTGATTTTTTTCTTTTTAGGAAATCCAACAATTACCATCACCAATACCGTTAATATTACCACTACCACTACCATTATCATGACCATTACCATTACCAACGCCATTACCATTACCATTACCTTTACCTTTACTATTATATTTCTGTATGCTTTGTGTTATCGTTACCTTTAGCTTTACTTTTATCTTTACCATAACCAGTAGACACCAGTACTAACCAGTAATCTCCAATCTGTCCAGTTCGGTTGATATCATAATATGCAGCGATCGGATTGGAATGATATAACATTAAAATATGGGTGTGAAGGAAAGTGGTTACTACTAGCTGATCTTATTTGATTTCCTCTCGAGGCTTTTGATACACATTTTCATCTCGTCTCAAACCGGTTTGCCCCGCTGGCGAAAAATATATTTCAAAAGCGGTTGATTAGAAAATAAGCTTATTGGTGGTAGGCGATCGATATAGAGTGTCACCCACCACATTCGACTCTCCTGTAGTATAAACAATTTTTAAAATATATGATTGAATTAACATGACTCATCTGGCTAAACGGCCGATGGACGATTTGCACCACCGATTTGGGTGCTTCTCGTTCGATAGTGCTGTAGTTTCCTTCAGCGGCGATCAGCAGACGGCTGGCATATTCGATTGGCCCCACATCATATCCATCGCCTTGTAGTAATAGAGCCCCCAAACCATAACAGATTGCATCAGTCATCCGTTCAAACTTCAAACGCTTCAAACTATCGACTTTTTTATAGCATGTCTCTTGTTTCAAAATTACTTTGCGGTCCAGAGATGAGGTGTGGCAGTACGGCTACATCGGATCTCTCATTTTAATAGCTTGTTCGTTGAATTCAGTTGGCTCTGCTGCCGTTATTTCAACGAAACGGAAGAGCCTTTTTTCCAAGTTGGTAACAATTTCAACATCTATTATAAAATCGATCTCCAGAATTGTATTTTGTACTTCAACGTCCAGGGATATAATGAACGTCATCTGCACTGTTTTAAAACTAATCGGTTTCGAAACGTTGCAAAGGGTACAATATACACGTTTTCCTTTCTAAAATGACCTATCCTCCAGCTTGGCTTCAACACACGTTTCGGTGAAGGGCAAATTATTTTCTTTGGGAATTTTAGCAAATGTAATACTAGTATTGCATACTAGTGATGCTGTATCTTAAAGGCCGACCCTATTGTTACCTGAAATAATTATGTTTAAAATAGACCTATTTCGGAATTTCAACCCGGTTCCACAAGTGTCTAAAATATTGAAATTTATTAAATTCAATGAGGTAGTTGACTTTGGTTTAGAGTTCGGGATTGGCTTTGACTTTCTTGTCAGATTTTAAATTAATTTTATTTTCGAAATTCCAATTGCACGGTACCAAGAAATCTAAATGCCACATAGAGGAGCACCATTTAATATTGATGAACGTGGAAGTGATGAAAAACTACGCAAAAGTTAATCAAGGATCCAGGAAAAAACAGATGTCACCATCACCAGGTCAATTTGAAGCTGTGCAGTAATCCTGTATATAACACAGATTTTTAGAAAGTTAGTAGCAAAGAACCTTTGCACAGGTGCACTTTGTTTTTAACAATTATGAATCAGCACGATTCTCCAACAATTTAAGCTTACTATACTTTACATGATGGGCGCGCACTATACTAATATTTTCATAAACTTCATTATACGCTATTTTGAAGTTACCAAAAGATAAAGCCGATAGCCCAATATTTATCATGTGGAAGCTGTTTTTTGGATAAACCATACAAACTTGACCATGTGCATCTTAAGTTTGACTCTAGCTTGATTTTTCCCGAATGCATCTTCGATAGCCGTTAAAGTTGCGCCTGCTTCAAGTTTTTGCTGTTTGGACCAATATAAACTGGTTCCTTGCTTCTAATGTATCTTCCCAATTTAAAAGTTAAAAATGTTCTACTCGATCGTGATGGTTTAGACTAAAACCAGAATAAGATTATCATATCACATTTACTTCAAGGATTTTAAAGTTTGTTGTAAAAACACTACACAAAACTAATAAACAAACAAATAGATTTCTGACTTATACATATGTAGAAATATCGCAGCCGTATTTAAATATCCAGCAGATATTTTTTAAAGCACAGTGTTTCTCAAATTCAAATTTTAAAACATAAAGGGCTGAAACCTCATGAGGTGATTAAAACTGCAATCAATAAATTCCTAACTGAACTTCGCTCTCAACCCCAACTCAAACTAATTCAACTGAAACTCGATCCAAATCTTGATCCTCAAACTCAACCCTGAACTCAGGGCCTAAGCCATTCCTCACATCAATACAGTCCGAAAAAAATAATTACCCAACTTAACCACAATTCAACCTCAGCTCGAGCTAACTAAACTTTACTCAACCTGAAACTTAACCTCAAATTCAACGCTCAACTAAACCTCAAACTGAAAGCTCAAGCCAAATTAATCGCTAACGAACGACTAAATCAACCACATTTCAACACCCAACTAGACCAACAACTAACTCCAATTTTATTTTTATTTATTTATTTATTTAGCTCCTGACGCCGTTTGCGACACAGCTGACCAGTTTTGAAAACAATACCCGAACTCTTAGGATTTGATTGCAAAGAGTAAAGTAAGTAGGAGTAGTAAATGTCAATTTGCATAGTTGGTTTTTAACTTTTGCTTTACCAAAGAATTTTGCTCAGATGCACTTTGTTTTTCACAATTATGAATCAGCCCGATTTTCCAACAATTAAGCTTAGATTACTTTACTTGATTGCCGTGCCTTACTAATAATTTCGTAAACTTCATTACCTATGCACTATTTTGGAGTTACCAAAAGATATGCCAATATTTATCATGTGGCCATGGGCATCTTAAGATTGACTCTAGCTTTTCTTTACCCGAATGCGTCTTCGGCAGCCATTTAAGTTGCGCCTGCTTCAAGTTTTTGTTGTTCAAAGTAATGTAAACAGTTTGAACATTCCGTGGGAAACCGCTTTCTTGCTTCTAATGTATCTTCCCAATTGAAAAGTTAAAACTGTTCTGCCCGGTCAATCATATCACAATCACTTCAAAGATTTTATAGTTTACCGTAAAAACACTACACAAAACTAACAAACAAACAAATATATTTTCTGGCTTATATGAAAAAATATCGCAGCAGTACAGGGTGCCGTAAAAAATGAATCCACTGTGCAGTTTACTTTAAGTGCACTGCGGCCGTATTTAGACACCTGGAAGTTTTTTTCACTGCACGGTGTTTCTCAAATTCAAAATTTAAAACATAAAGGGCGGAAACCTCATGAGGGGATTAAAACTGCAATCAATAAATCCCCAACTGAACCTCGCTCTCGACCCAACATATTCTAATTCAACTTAAACTCGATCCAAACCTTAATCCTCAACGCAACCATGAACTCAAGGCCCAAACCATTCCTCACATCAATACAGTCCGAAAACTACATGTGTACAAAAATTCAACTCAAATAAACCACTAAAAAATTCCCCAACTTAACTACAATCAAACCCCAGCTCAAGCAAACTGATCCTTACTCAACCTGAAACTCAACCTGAAAGTCCGTAAATGAACCCTTTCCCTCAATCCCAAATTCCCAAACCAACACCAACTAAACGCCAACTTAATCAAAGCTTATCTTCCACTCAACTTCCAACTCAATCATTCATCCAATCCCATTAACGCAACATCTAACAACACCACTAACTTAAGCCTCAATTTTACCCCAAACTAACTACCCAACTCAATCAACTGTATATGAACTAAACTCAAAACAACTGAAGCTAACTTCCAACTCATCCCTCAATGCAATCATAAATAACTCCCCAACTGAACTGCTGACTTAACCTCAACTCAATCTCAACTCAACCTAAATCCAATAATATTTTAACTTCAAAATCGACCACAACTCAGCTTTTAACTCAATCCCAAACTCAATGTCCAACTCAACCCCAAACTCAATGCCCAACTCAAATCCCAAATCAACATGATATGAAAGCTACAGACCTACTCGAACTCAACTAAAGCTATCCTTAACTCAACCAATACAATTTACATACAAATGCAAAACAATGTAATCTAAATGGGACAAGACGTTCTCGAGACACCCTGTTACAAATACCAAGACATCCAGACATCCAAACATCCGAATGTCCAGATTAACTCACATTTTTATCTGTTTTTTTCGACCTAGGGACTTGTGACGTCCGAGAAAAGTTACAGTCGCTTTGGGTTTAGATTTGGGTTGGATATGCAGTTGAGCTGATGATTTAAATGGGTGTTGAATTAAAGGTTGATTTAGAGTTTGTATGAGTTGATTTGTGTTCTCCTTATATATGCATGTACTTTTTCAGACAATGTTGATTTGAACGATGCGTACGGAGTTGTATGTTTGCTTAATGGTTGAGTTGAGAGTCTGGTTAAGGTTGAGTTGTGGTTGAGTTAATGTTAAATTGCGGTTGTGTTGAGGTTGAGTTAGCGGTTCAGTTGGGAATTTATTTGGAGGTGGTGTTCAGGGTTCAGTTGAAAACGATTTAGTTTTGATTGAACTGAGCGTTGAGTTTGTGATTAAGTTGAAGGTTGAATTTGTAGTTGAATTAAGGTTAAATGGGGTTGGTTGAGGGTTTTGTTTCTTTTTGTTTGTTTGATTTATTGATTTATTTTTTACCGTCCTACTTTACGCCTGGAGTAGCCAAATCGAGGACGGGCGGCTACAGATCCGTCTTTGAAAACCACCTGCATATTGCATTGTTTCATGCCAACCTGTAGTGCTGACATGCAAGGTGAGTCGGCCCATGGATTCTGCACTCTCAACAGGGGATCATAGATGTGTTCATCTTCATCACCGATCGTAATCAAATGATGAAAAATCCCTTTTGCATTCCGCCCCTATGGGGATTCGAACACGGTACCTCCCGATCCAACCGCCGCAGCTTTACCCACTGCGCCGTTTGCTCGGTTTGTTTGAGGGTTTGTGTTGGAGATTTATTTGGGGTAAGTTAAAGTTAAGTTGGAAATGAGCTTAAGATGAGTATAAGTGCGCATTTTTTTCTTCGGATCATATTGATTTTGGGGTTGAGTTAGAGTTAATTTAGCCGTTCAGGTTTGAATTGAAATTCAGCTGGAGTCAACAAGTGGTTCGGTGTAGTCTCCGTTCGTTTGCTATACTGGGCGTTTGGGCGTCTTTTTGAGTTGAGTACGGAATCGATTTGCGGGTTGAGTTGGGGTTGACTTGCAGTTGAATAAAGGATGGATTAGAGTTGACCTTATCCTATCTGTTTCTATGAAAATGCTTTTGGAGCATGTACTTCACGAGGATCGGGAACCTACCATACGAAATAACCCAAAAACCTGTCGTTATTAACTCGTGATATTACCACGAAGTTTTCGGTCCAAGTTAACTATTATTTTATATACGCTGGTTTGAGGATTTGGTTGGGTGTTGAGTTTGGGGTTTAGCTTAGGGTTGAATTGGAGGTCGATTTGAAGGTTAAGTTACATTCGAGTTGGGTTTAGAGTTGAGTTAGAGTTTGGTTGAGCGTCTAGTTAAGGTTGAGTTGTGATTGAGTTAATGTTAAATTGTGTTTGGGTTGATGTTGAATCTGCGGTTCAGTTGGGAATTTATTTGAGGGTTGTATTCAGGGTTAAGTTAAAATCTTTATTGAGTTGAGTTCATGTACGCTTGCAGCTTTTCGAAGCACGTCTGTCGTTAAGTTGAAGGTTTGCCTTGGGGTTCTAGTTGAACGTAAAGTTAGGATTGAGTGGAGTCTATATACATAAATATAGTTTTCGACCGATTTAGTTTTGATTGAACTAAGCGTTGAGTTTCGGATTAAGTTAAAGGTTGAGTTTATAGTCAAATTAAGGTTAAATGAAGTTGATTGAGGTTTTTTGTTGGAGATTTATTTGGGGTAAGTTTAGATTAAGTTGAAAATGAGCTTAAGATGAGTAAAATTGCGCATTTATTTCTTTGGATAATATTGATTTTGGGGTTGAGTTAAGGTTAAATTAACCGTTCAGGTTGCCAGCCATTAAGGTTGAGTGAGTATTCAAATTGGGGAGTTATTTGAAATTTGAGTTAAAGATTAGGTTCAGATCATATTTTTTTATGGCTCAGTTTATGTACGAATTAATTTTCGGACCGTGTTGATTTGAGAAGTGACTTGGCTCAATGTCAAGGGTTGGGTTGGGAGGTGAGATTTGGGTCGAGTTGAATTTGGTTGAGTTGGGGTTGAGTACATCTTCCACTTGGCAGTTTATATGGGGTTTGAGTTGGAGGTTAGCTTGAGTTGACTTGCGTTGAGCTAAAGTACGTAGTGAAGTTAGGTGTTAAATTTGGGACTGATTAAAGGTTTGAGTTGAAAGTGGATTTGGTTGATTGAGTTAAGGATTGATTTGGTGATTGCGTTGGGATTGTGTTAGAGTTTGCATTTGAGGTTGAGTTGAGGATTACATTGAATTGTCTTGAGATGAGTTCCCGTAAGCCCGTGATTTTCCGAACCGACTTCTTGCACAACTCATGAGGTTTCAGCCCTTTTAATTTTTACTAAAAATATTATGTTAATTTGTGTTACGAACGTGCAAAGCGTCCATTTTGTTATTATGGATTTAATCGCAGAATTGGTTTTACGGACGATTTTCAGCCAAATTGTGTGGAAAAAATTTATGATCTCAATGACTTTGTTTAATTCTTCGAGATCTCTCCTGTTAAAGCTAATTTCGCAAATTAAAAACTTCACACTGTTTTAGTGGTATTGAGGATCGCGGCTTTTTGCATATTGATCTATTTATTGCGATAACGTTCGCACATTTTCATAATCATTTCATAATAATATTGTGGAGTGTCTTAACTCTACCGAATGCTAGTATTTATTTCACCCATGCCTAGTTTCTGCGATTTCAATTTTGCAGAGTTACATTTTTTCTCACTCATCCCCTCAAAGTAAGCCTGCTTGATGAAATTACAACTAGTATTGTTACGTTATTACTAGCTTTTGGTATTTCCTGTTATTAAATGGTGAGGGATATCGGGTAGTTTTCAGTGAAGTCGATTTTTTGGCTTTGTTAGGAGGGATTTGTGTGATGAAAAAGTTTAGTTATACATTTTATAAACCAACCCTTATTTAACTACTAAACCCAAATATTTTGAAAGTCTAGAACTAACAGATATTATTCCAATATCTAGAAGCTAATTCAACGACTAATATCCGTTTAGCCAATTTGCTCATAATTTCTATTCAGTAAACATAACATTTAACATTAAGATTTGTCCTATTTAATTATAAGGCTTCATACCCGCACTATTTTGAAATGTCAATTCTTAAAATTATATATGAATCCGCACCCCCTGACCCCTTTTTTTAAAGTTTTGTATAACATAAATAAAAACCCACATGCATATGCTTACATTTTCATGCAAACATGTTATTGCTGATCATTAGTAAAAAACACAAAATTTTAAGGCTTCATCTAAGAAACATTTTTACTATGCCAGACATTCTCAGAACAAACAAAAACTAGTTCATATAATGTCAAAGGCTTTTAACAAAAAATTAAATCGGAAAGCTTTGATATGCTTTGATTCAACAATAAGTAACTCAAGGACAATACCCTCATTAAATCCGGACGAAATAAAAAAGTTTTGTCAAAAGGTCATTGACATTATTTAATTTAGACTGTCGGTGAACGTGAATTGCGTTACATAGAATTGTAAAGCTTCATTGCAAAAAACTTATTGCTCGAGACTTTCGTAGTATAAACGGTAAAAATTGTAGTTCCTATTACGTCTAAATGTATGGCTTTGCCAAAAACAAAAGTTAAATTTAAAAATACTGGACGATTATGCAACAATATCTACCCTTGTTAAACAAAAATTTGGTCGTTTTGAAAAGTGGTCGTTAATAAGTTTTGTCCAATTCCGCATCTCCACACCTAAACATGCAGTACAAATGTTATCTAATTAATTCGTATAATTAAAAGACAATTAAATTCTTAAATAGACCGTCATTAAAATAAAGTCTATTTACGGTTATTTCTTTATCAAAAAAAAACAAAACTAAAATTTTCTGTTTGCATTTCCATGAATGTACAATTTAAAGGTAAATATTGGTAAAAGGCTGTGCCATACCGCATTTAATCTCTATATCAGAACGATGTACTATATTTTATACATATCGGACGACCGCAACAACAATACACCCAGGTACGTACAATGGTTTTTTGTTAAATAGATTTATTAACTGAAAAAATAAAATAAAAACAAACAGCTATTAAAATCACAGTATGATGTAAAACATAAAAAATACAAAAAACTAATAAAATATAATTTCTAATTTAAGTAATTAATTTTTATAAAATTGGGTTGTTGTTGTTGTGTGTACTGATAAGAAAAATAAAATCAGAACAGGTACATTACATTTTTAGTGTATTGTGTTTACACAAAACTACACATAGTATAGTGTATTAGTATTTGAAACGTTGCTTAATGTAAATAATATGGACAGAGATCATTGTTCATTACGTAAAATTGCACAAGGCCAGATCTATATATTCACCTGAACAATAACAGCAACAAATATTCCATTCACCATAAGTATGATTTCATTTTTTTTTAGAGACAACCGAATCTATTGAGTCGTATACAGAATATTTTTTTGCACAATGGGCACCAATTTAGTACATCAAAAAAAAAAAAAAATCGCCAACTCATTTCATAAACTACATTTTAACAGTTTTTCGGTGTTAATAAAATTCCTGCCATTTCCAAATGCTAAATAAATGCTTCACCATCGCACCAAATAAATACCAGACTTGAAGGCGAAGACAAACACACACACATAGACAATGGTTTTATACAAAACAAGACAATAGAATAATGATGCTGTGTTTGTATATGATGATGATGTTATAATTGTAATGCCATTTAGCGTGGCTCATATTGAAATTGTTTTGTCATAATTTTGACATCTCCTTGTATCATCTCGTTAAATGTACGAAGACAATATGCGTTGTGTTAATATTACATAAAATTTAGAAGAAAAAAAATACAACATTTTTAATTAGATAACTTTGAAGAAAATTTATTCGCGCTAGAGTTAGTTTTGCACAATAAAAATGTTAAATATCATGATTTACATAAAATAAAAAAATCCAAATGATTCCAATCCATGTTATACTCGTACATATACAGGAAAGTGAATAATATAAAGTGTGAGGTCATTTTAATGGTAACCTTTAGAGTTTCTTTTTAGATCGAATTAAGACCATTGTGTGTAACGGAAAAAGTGAAATGAAATTAAAAATTCTTGTGAATTTATTTTATGAAGGATTGTCGTACCCATTTTTTTTTTATCTACGTAATTTATGCCCCTACGTACGTATATATCAAAGCTGCATTAAACTGAAATCAGCTTTAAAGCTACAACTTGTAAAGAAATTATTGTTTATGATTGAAAAAGCAAATTTTATCGCAAAACATTTTTCTATATGGAACGTCTTCCTCATTAAGTTCAATAATCTACGTTTGTAAAACCCAGCAATTGCAATTTGCTTGTTTCTCATTGGCATAGATGTTAGCACTCAGTCATGTGTATTAGAAGAAATACTGTTAAATTTAGCCGGAAGTTGCCAGCCGAAAGTAAAGTCGATAATGCAAATTGTGTTAGTCCAGTCGAAAGTAAAAAGTCGATAATGCAGATTATAATATTAACATTCGCGAAAACAACAAATTTAGTAGTTATCAGCCGAAAGCAAATAGGATACATAGATTTAAATAAAAATTTTTGTAAATAGACTTACGCGGAAAACTTTATTTAACCTAGTCGTGGAAAATATCGGAAAGTCAGAAGAATCCACGTATATTGGAATAAAATCCGCCTCTAGAGTGTATATCTGAAGTTGTTTCGTTTTTATGTGATTTGTCAATAACTATCGCAGGAAAAAATTCTGTTCAAGTTTCCCGTGGGAAATCTCGGAAAATTCGATTTTCCAAAAATTATTAGAAAATTTGTATACAATCAGCCTCTAGAGTATTATGTCTGGAGATGGATTGCTTTGATGTTATTTGTCAATAGCTATCGATTTCCCACGGGAAAATTGAACTCAATTTTTTATAGCTATTGACAAGTCACATCAATGCAATCGTTCTCCAGACATAACACGCTAGAGGCTGATTTTATACCAATTTTCAAATGATTTTTGGAAAATCGAATTTTCCGCGATTTCCCAATGTAAACTTGAACTGAATTTGTTTCCTGCGATAGCTATTGGCAAACCACATATAAACGATTCAACTTCAGATGTACAGTCTAGCGGCTGATTTTATTCCAATTTTGTGAATCCTTCTGATTTTCCGATATTTTCCACGACTAGGTTAAATAAGGTTTTCCACGTAAGACTATTTACTGAAGTTTTTGTTGCAATCCATGTATCCTATTAACTTTTGGCTGTCGACCACCAAATTGTTTATTTTCGGCTGGAATGTTAATAACATAATCTGCATTATTGACGTTTTACTTTTGGCTAACTTTAACAGGGCTTAGAAAAGAAGCCGTTTTTTTGTATGATAAACAACTTGTTTGCTTGTTTAGTTCTTTTAATGTCAACTGTTCTGGGGCTCATATATAAAAATGTAATTAGAATCAAAATCCAAATCCAAATCATAATTGAATGAAACCTAGAGGCCCTATTCTCGAATTCCACATCCATTTTCCACATGTGGACATCTGTCAAAATTCACACGAAAACGTTTGAAAATTGTAATTCGTATATAAAACACATGCGGTATGGACATTTTTCTATATGGGGAATTTTTTCCACATTCTTATACCCATTCTGAAATATTCCCTTAGTACCTTAGTAGTAATTTTGACAGGTGTCCACTTGTGGAAAATGGATGTGGAATTCGAGAATAGGGCCTCAGGACTTAAACTCTGATCATTCAACATTAAGTGAAAAAATCATTCAGAAAGAAAAAAATCTCTTACTTACAAGTAAATTATCACACTAATTAGGAATGCTTTTGCGACCAGGGCTTCTCATACTGCGAGCCACGGCTCGCTGGGGAACCGTGGAGCTATTGCCAAGGAGCCTTCAAACGTAGGAGCCTTCAAACGTCCGCTTTAATCCTTAATATCTCTAATAAACAGAACAATTTCTTCTTTTTTTTTGTTTTTGTTTTATTTATAAATATTATTACAACTGATTTACAATACAGAGCCCATTAGCTATTCGCTATATGTTTAAAATTTAATTTAATTCATCGGTTTCAATTTGAGCTTAAATGTAGGGACTTCGTCCTTCGAAGCCATCTCACTAAATTAGTGTTTTCCAGCATACTATACTGATGTCGTCATTTTGGTGTTGACTAAGACGCTCCAAGTGTTGTTTCGCATGTCTTTTGATTTTTTCGCTGACGTATTACATCTTTATATCACTATGTAGGTTGTTATTTCTTATGTACCACTTTATTTTGGAAACCTTTAATTATTTTAATGGTGGTCTTCTTGGCACAACCCCAAAGCTGAATACCGTAAGTCCATATTGGTTATAATATTTGCCGATATAAGAGCAATTTGTTATGTAATGCTAGCTCAGAGTGCCTTCCTATGAGCCAGTACATGTTCCTTTGTTTGATATTTAATTCTTCCTTTTTCTTTTACACATGCTCTTTTCATTTTAACTTAGCATCGAGAGTCATGCCAAGATATTTCGCCGTATTTGCATGGGGAACTTTGATATTTCTTGCATTGCGGTATTATACCGGTGGTTTTTCTTATTGATTCAATCTTAACTCTCATGTTAAGGATAGGCTTTTATATTGAAAAATCTTCAGTTTTCTGTTTATTATTAAAGGTGAGCATGAACAATGGAAGCCCCTTTTTGATTACTTTGCTCCCCTTAGCATTTTCTTTCCGTTCTTTTTAAGAATATTAACTGCATTTTCTATTAGCAGCCCTCTTTGATTTATATCCGCCACTATGTCTTCAATTGGGCAAGTTGCATGAAGGCCTTGAGTCATTACTTTGGTTTTGCGGTCATTCTTATTTTCGTATGTGTACCATTCATTTTCTTGTTCATTGAGCTTGTTTGCCAATGCTCTATAGGTGTCGGAGTCTGGCGTATTAATCTTTCGTACGTTATTAAGAGAGACCATGCGGTACCCTTCATCTGTCACCGATTTTAGTATTGATTACACCTTACCTTACGGTAATGCCGATAATATTAATTGGCGCAGGCGCCTTTTCTTTAGGCATAACCCGTACTAGGTTATGTTGCGTTTTTTTGTTTTGTTTATTAATAATGTTTCCACTAGTTAATGGTTGCCTATAATCAACTTCAGGTGATGATTTGGCTTTCCTTTTTTATTTCATTCTTTATTAGTTTTTAACGTCCAGGCGTATTATCCGGTTTCTATTCTATCGGTATGGTACTCTTGATCTTGTATTGTTTATAAAAGCCAGAGGCTTCTCCGGCACCTCTGTTTGAAGAGCCTTTTTCAGTTGCTCGCTTCCTATCCAAACCTTTGTCATCATTGTTGGTAATGGCCGGTATTGGTCCTTGAAGGTTGTGTGCGATTTCAAAAAAAAAAAAAAAAAAATTTTGTAGAACTTTTATTAAATAAACGATTCGTAGGGATTAGGGTTTTAAACTAAGTAATTTACTTACGCCCTGGACAGTTTTAAACTTTTGAATTTTCAAACTTTTGAACTTTTAAACTTTTGGGCTTTTGAATTTTGAACTTTTAAACTTTGAAACAATTAAACTTTTAGACTTTTGAGGTTTTGAATTTTTAAACTTTTAAACTAGACGTAGACTTTTATTAAACTTTTGTTAAACTTTCATTAAACTTCTGTTAAACTTTTTGCTAAACTTTTTTAAATCTTTTATTAAACTTCTGTTAAACTTTTGTTAAATTTTTATTAAACTTTTAATAAACTTTTGTTAAAATTTTGTTAAACGTTTATTACACTTTTATTAAACTTTTTTTTTTATTAAACTTTTGGTTAACTTTTATTAAACTTTTGTAAAACTTCTATTAAACTTTTGTTAAACTTTTAATAAACTTTTAGACTTTTAAATTTTGAACTTTTAAACTTTTAGACTTTTAAACTTTAAAACTTCTAAACTTTTAGATTTTGGAATTTTGGACTTTAAAACTTTTAAACTTTTACACTTTTACAATTTTACACTTTTATACTTTTACACTTTTAAATTTTTAGACTTTTGGATTTTTTAACTATTAAAGTTTTAAACTTTTGGACTTTTAAACTATTAGACTTTTAAACTTTTGAACTTTTAAACTTTTGAACTTTGAAACTTTAAAACCTTCACAATTTTAAACTTTAAAACTTTTATTCAACTTTTATTAAACTTTTGTTAAACTTTTGTTAAACTTTTGTTAAACTTTTGTTTAACTATTGTTAAACTTTCGGTAAACTTTTATTAAACTTTTAAACTTTTAGATTTTTAACTTTTAAACTTTTTGACATTTAAACTTTTAAACTTTTAGACTTTTAAATTTTTGAAATTTTAAACTGTTAAACTTTAAAACTTTTTAACTTGAAAATTTTTTACCTTTAAATTTTTAAACTATTAAACTATTAAACTATTAAACTATTAAACTTTTAGACTTTTAAACTTTTAAACTTTTAAACTTTTAAACTTTAAACTTTTAAACTTTTAAATTTTTAAACTTTTAAACTTTTAAACTTTTAAACTTTTAAACTTTTAAACTTTTAAACTTTTAAACTTTTAAACTTTTAAACTTTTAAACTTTTAAACATTTCAACTTTTAAACTTTTAAACTTTTAAACTTTTAAACTTTTAAACTTTTAAACTTTTAAACTTTTAAACTTTTAAACTTTTAAACTTTTAAACTTTTAAACTTTTAAACTTTTAAACTTTTAAACTTTTAAACTTTTAAACTTTTAAACTTTTAAACTTTTAAACTTTTAAACTTTTAAACTTTTAAACTTTTAAACTTTTAAACTTTTAAACTTTTAAACTATTAAACTTTTAAACATTTAAACTTTTAAACTTTTAAACTTTTAAACTTTTAAACTTTTAAACTTTTAAACTTTTAAACTTTTAAACTTTTAAACTTTTAAACTTTTAAACTTTTAAACTTTTAAACTTTTAAACTTTTAAACTTTTAAACTTTTAAACTTTTAAACTTTTAAACTTTTAAACTTTTAAACTTTTAAACTTTTAAACTTTTAAACTTTTAAACTTTTAAACTTTTAAACTTTTAAACTTTTAAACTTTTAAACTTTTAAACTTTTAAACTTTTAAACTTTTAAACTTTTAAACTTTTAAACTTTTAAACTTTTAAACTTTTAAACTTTTAAACTTTTAAACTTTTAAACTTTTAAACTTTTAAACTTTTAAACTTTTAAACTTTTAAACTTTTAAACTTTTAAACTTTTAAACTTTTAAACTTTTAAACTTTTAAACTTTTAAACTTTTAAACTTTTAAACTTTTAAACTTTTAAACTTTTAAACTTTTAAACTTTTAAACTTTTAAACTTTTAAACTTTTAAACTTTTAAACTTTTAAACTTTTAAACTTTTAAACTTTTAAACTTTTAAACTTTTAAACTTTTAAACTTTTAAACTTTTAAACTTTTAAACTTTTAAACTTTTAAACTTTTAAACTTTTAAACTTTTAAACTTTTAAACTTTTAAACTTTTAAACTTTTAAACTTTTAAACTTTTAAACTTTTAAACTTTTAAACTTTTAAACTTTTAAACTTTTAAACGTTTAAACTTTTAAACATTTTAAAACTTTTAAACTTTTAAACTTTTAAACTTTTAAACTTTTAAACTTTTAAACTTTTAAACTTTTAAACTTTTAAACTTTTAAACTTTTAAACTTTTAAACTTTTAAACTTTTAAACTTTTAAACTTTTAAACTTTTAAACTTTTAAACTTTTAAACTTTTAAACTTTTAAACTTTTAAACTTTTAAACTTTTAAACTTTTAAACTTTTAAACTTTTAAACTTTTAAACTTTTAAACTTTTAAACTTTTAAACTTTTAAACTTTTAAACTTTTAAACTTTTAAACTTTTAAACTTTTAAACTTTTAAACTTTTAAACTTTTAAACTTTTAAACTTTTAAACTTTTAAACTTTTAAACTTTTAAACTTTTAAACTTTTAAACTTTTAAACTTTTAAACTTTTAAACTTTTAAACTTTTAAACTTTTAAACTTTTAAACTTTTAAACTTTTAAACTTTTAAACTTTTAAACTTTTAAACTTTTAAACTTTTAAACTTTTAAACTTTTAAACTTTTAAACTTTTAAACTTTTAAACTTTTAAACTTTTAAACTTTTAAACTTTTAAACTTTTAAACTTTTAAACTTTTAAACTTTTAAACTTTAAAACTTTTAAACTTTTAAACTTTTAAACTTTTAAACTTTTAAACTTTTAAACTTTTAAACTTTTAAACTTTAAAACTTTTAAACTTTTAAACTTTTAAACTTTTAAACTTTTAAACTTTTAAACTTTTAAACTTTTAAACTTTTAAACTTTTAAACTTTTAAAGTTTTCAACTTTTAAACTTTTAAACTTTTAAACTTTTAAACTTTTAAACTTTTAAACTTTTAAACTTTTAAACTTTTAAACTTTTAAACTTTTAAACTTTTAAACTTTTAAATTTTTAAACTTTTAAACTTTTAAACTTTTAAACTTTTAAACTTTTAAACTTTTAAACTTTTAAACTTTTAAACTTTTAAACTTTTAAACTTTTAAACTTTTAAACTTTTAAACTTTTAAACTTTTAAACTTTTAAACTTTTAAACTTTTAAACTTTTAAACTTTTAAACTTTTAAACTTTTAAACTTTTAAACTTTTAAACTTTTAAACTTTTAAACTTTTAAACTTTTAAACTTTTAAAATTTTAAAATTTTAAACTTTTAAACTTTTAAACTTTTAAACTTTTTTAAACTTTTTTAAACTTTTTTAAACTTTTTTAAACTTTTTTAAACTTTTTTAAACTTTTTTAAACTTTTTTAAACTTTTTTAAACTTTTTTAAACTTTTAAACTTTTTTAAACTTTTTTAAACTTTTTTAAACTTTTTTAAACTTTTTTAAACTTTTTTAAACTTTTTTAAACATTTTTAAACTTTTTTAAACTTTTTTAAACTTTTTTAAACTTTTTTAAACTTTTTTAAACTTTTTTAAACTTTTTTAAACTTTTTTTAACTTTTTTTAACTTTTTTAAACTTTTTTAAACTTTTTTAAACTTTTTTAAATTTTTCGTAGTTTCGTAATTCGAGACCGAACTATACAATTGCCGGTATTCTAGAATAAGTATACTGGAATTTTATAAAGCCTCTTTGCTTTTCAATTGTAGCGCAATTACAAATCAATATATTTCATTGGTAGTTTTCATATGGGTTTTCTTCAATTGCATTGGCAGCTGATTTTTTGATACCATCTGCCATGATTTGAGCATTTTGTAATTGCTCAGCAAATTTTTCTCCAAACTGTTCTTCTACGAAAAAAGTTGTTCGTATTTTGTCTCAATGCTATGCTGTAGTTCATTTCAGGCTCTTTTCTCGCTTGACTGTTCTTCGAGATTATCGTATTTTGATTTTAACGCGGAGTAGTTATTCAGATTTTCTTGAAGATTCTGGTTAAATTTCAAAGCTTCCTTGTAATTAGCACGTAACGAGATCAATTCCTTGTGTTTCTCAAAAGTTTGCGTTTCAACCAGCGAAGCTGCATATTTTTTATTTAATTCACTGTGTTTAGTCTCCTGATCGGTAAGTTGTTTTTAATCTGTTCATTCTCTAGCATATAATCCATTAAGCCAGAAGTTGGGTATATTTTGCAGTCACCATGATAAACTCATCAAATCGCCATTCTGTTTGCATAGCTTTCGTGTGAAGTTCTTTATTCAGCTAATTATAAATCTTCATATTTTGATTCATTAAATCAATTATACGATTTTGTAGCGATTTAATGGCCACTTAATCAAGTGCCGACAAATTAAATGTTGAATTCCTGATAGCCAAATCAGCGGATGAAAAATTCTCAACACTCTGATTCAAAGTCCTATTTGCACTTTGTTTCTTCGATTATTAATATTTTTATTCAGCTTACCGTTTCTAACCCCGTTCCATTATTCTGAGCCTAATGACTTGAAATAGGTTTGTATTGTAAGTTCCACATAATCTGGTTTTAATTTACTTTAACGTAACTGTTTGCCATCCAAGTTTTCTGTAAATTCTACACATTTTCCGCGTGGCTTGGCTTTAATTAACAATGAATCCTTATTATTCTCCAACTCATTCGGTAGTACGAAATGAGCTTCCTCCAATTGTTTTAATTGATTTTCTCATTCCAAGTTCAATTCACTAATCAGTTGGCAATTGATTTTATCCAAAGATCAGAATTTTGGTTTTCACCTGTGATTACTGTTTGCAGTAGAACATTTTCATTTTCCATTTGTTTGTATCCTCCAAGCTTTGTAACTGAACCGAAATGTTTTCCTTATTATCATTACTCCAAAACTCTTCATTCAAATCGGTCAATTCCTTTTTACGACTTGCAGTTCTCTGTAAATGATCTGTAGATGCTTTGCAAAATTGTTCGATAAAATGGTTTTCCTTTTACAATTTCGTAGTCCTTTAGAATAATCTCTACGCTGTATACCCATGAAACATGTGTAACGGATTTCCATTAAATTTTTGGAGTTCCTGGACACAGTCGGGAAGTTTACTGATTTCTCGAAGATGATTATCATTTTTTGGTACTAGAAGTGTATCATTTGGTTGCGCTTGTGTTTGCTCCAATCATTTTTCTAATTTTTTTGTTAGCTCAATTTGTGCATGGAGTGTTGCAGTCAGTTATACAATTGCATTATTTAATTGGTCTAACGTAGACATTTTTTCACTTTTTTTTTGTTTATAGTTAGCAGATTTGATTGATATTGAGAGTTTTTTATTTGAGGATGATTCTCTTATTGTCATTTGAATAATCCAACGATTAGAATTTCCTTTACATTTTTATAATGCACTCCGTGGGGTGTGGTACACTTCGCAGATTTTCTCTTTAGCTGTATATACTCGTGGTACGACATCAAACATAGTGGATTTTGGATCCTAGTAACCTCATTCGATAGGAAATGTTAAAACCTGGTATACAATTTATTTGCGATTACAATACTTACCCAATTCAACTTATCGTTATTTTAGTGGGAAAGGTAATTATCTGAACAAACCAAATCAACCATGAATCTAACTTTAAAGTGATCGTGAATTCTTTTCATGCATTACCTTCTTCGATATAATTTTTTATCAGCTCAGGTGCTGATTTCGCTTCATAAATTAAAATTTGCCAGCGGTTTGAAATTTTGAACTCTGCTCAACTTGACTAAATATAATTTTTCAAAGATTACCGACTACCGAATTTAAAACGGGTCGAGCAGTTTTAGTAAACTATTACACGACTTAAAGGTATTTAACACATTTTCAGATTAGGAGGGCTAAATTGCGCAGGTTACTTAAACTTTTTAATAATTGGTCACTTTAATTTAGACTCGCATTCTAAAGTTACAATTACCGCACGTCTATTTTTGGATTAATAATTTTGTATGGAATAATAAAATAATAAATGATGTATTATTGTTTTAAGAAGTAATACGATATGTGGTGTGAAAAATACGATACAGCCATTCTCAATTTTGTGTGACCACACCATTAAAATGAGGTCAATTTTCAAAAACCATGATCGAAACCATCCGGATGCAATGTGTCATGAATAATTTTCGTATAAAAGTGTTTATGTGTGTTGTAAACACAAAATCCAAAATTAACATTACGAACACAAAACAGAAATAAAGGATTGGCACTTCTAATCCGCCTTTTTTATTCCAAAAGAAAAAAAATCAAAATCGAGAAACACAATTTCTTCATATTGCAGCATCTCTAAAATAAAAGCTTATATACCATATACTCGGTACATATTTCTTCTTCTTTTTATACCATATATACATATTGATGATCATCATAATCATAATAATCATTATTACTATATAGTATTGTTATTATTATTGTAATAAATTAAACATTAAATAATGATTATACAATTACAATTTCTATATATTCCTCTTCTTCTTACGTCGCATCGTCTTACAATCCATCTTCCTCCTTCGTTTTTTTTTCTTTAGTTTATTTTATGAACCTTCTTCATTCATTGTCTTGTGTTCTTTAAAACTAAAAAAAAAAAAAAAACGAAACGATGAGTTTTCTTGTACAGTTTCCCCGAGATTTGATCGAGAAGAAATTTGATTTTTTTTTTTATTTGTTGTCTTTTCATATACTCGTTCATATAAGACAATTATGAAATGCAAAGTCATTTCGACTTTTTTCTTTTTTTTTTTTTTTTTGATTAAACATTGATTAAATTGACAATTGAGTTGGTTAAGTGGTTGGGAAATTAAATTATTATTAATATTTTTGTATTTTATTTAGATACGGTTATTGTGTATATGTGTACGAGTATTGAAAACTTACTTCCGCAATTACTTATATTTGATCTCGTATATGGTATTCAATATTTGATTAGTATAAGACTTCTTACTATATTTTAAGAAGGGAATCCTAAACTCCTATAGGCAGGTAAAGGCAAGGACTTGATTTTGCAAAAGTAAAGGACTTGATTTTGCTAAGTTGTGTCTTGATTTCATATATATACGAATACATCGGATTTTGAATCGTAATCGAAACCCCAATCTATGTTACTGATGATTAACTTGGAATGCCTAGATTGATAGCAGCGTTTTATTGGTCATAAGAATATGACATAAGAAATGACCTAGAATATTTTTCAATTTTATTTCTAACGGTTGGTAACACATTCATCGCAAAAACACCGTTATCACCGAGTAAACGGCGCAGTGGTTAAAGCTGCGGCGGTTGGATCGGGAGGTACCGGGTTCGAATCCCTATAGGGGCGGGATGCAAAAGGGATTTTTCATCATCTAATTACGATCGGTGATGAAGATGAACACATCTATGACCCCCTGTTGAGAGTGCGGAATCCATGGGCCGACCCACCTTTCATGTCAGCACTATAGGTTGGCATGAAGCAATGCAATATGCTGGTGGTTTAAACGAAAACAGGTCGTATAGCCGTACATCCTCAATTTGGCTGCTAAAGGCGTAAGGTACCCGAAAAACAATTTTTGACCGAACGGTTCACCGTCCGTAAATAGTAGGTATACAATTATAACAAAAAATTTAAGTTTGATGGATAAAAACACACGAATTCCTACCATCGCGGTTAAAATCGTACGAATATGTGGCGATATCAACACTAACCTAAAACACAAACATTCAAAAATCACGAAATGATTTATATAAATTTGATTTTTTCTGTAATGAAAATTGACTGTCCATAGATCGGTTTTTTTTTGGTCTTCAGCGTAGAAAGTACGAAATACTGGTTGAAATCACACGAATTATTAAAATTAGTTTCGAGTTTCCGAAACGACCGTATGATAAAAATCCGAAACAATATTAAAATTTTGTAATGCAAAACGACCGTGAATGACCGTGAATAGTTGGTCCATTTTTAAATAAATATTTTTTTTAATCGAAAAAAATGAAATAAACGAAAATCGAATCATTCGAAAACGTGATTTAATCTATAATAGGCGCATATAATCGCATTAAATAAAAAGTAATATTGAAAATATTGTTGTGAAAATAAACAAAAATATTGTTGTGAAAAATAACGTGTTAATACTTGTGAATAAATAAAATATTTTTGTGAAATCTTTGGATTTTCCACATAATGTAAGTATAGTGTTGAATTGGAAATAAACTTCTTTTTACATTGTAAAAAATCGTGGTAAAAAATATGGATGCCGCATGTGATTTAAGCGCTAACCAGTCAAAAATTACAAAAAACGTAAAAATTTCATATATTTTAGTATTAAGTTTTCGTTCTGTTTTGTTTTTTTTTCTATGCTGCATAGTTTTTATTTTTGCTTTTCGAAAATATTATTAAATTTTTTTCGAAAATATTCGCTCATAACTTAAAAAACTTCGAATGAAAAAGCAAAAATAAAAACTATGCAGCATAGAAAAAAAACAAAACAGAACGAAAACTTAATACTAAAATATATGAAATTTTTACGTTTTTTGTAATTTTTGGCTGGTTAGCCCTTTAGCTTTACTTAGTTTGCTTAGTTTGGCCTAACTTTCATATAAAACATAATTAATAATTTAATATAAACATTGTTTTCGCGCACTGTCGATGATTTAATCTTGGCTGAATTTTCAATTTTGCTTTTTTATGTTTGTATGTATGAATAATCTAAACAAAATATTTTAGTTAAATGCCGAAAAATAAGGAACTGCGTGAACTCTCAAAGCAATCCTTAAGGCGGAGATTATATCGCAAAAACCAAGTTTGCAACATTAATGAACCTACACTGGACCAAAGCGTTGAATCGGCACAAATACACGAAAATCAAGAAAATTCGGAAGCATCCAACGAGTTATTTCAAGGTTATGCAGATGGAGCTGAAGTTAACGATAGCGAACCAAATGAATACCATGAGCCTATTTCCGAATTGGAAGATAATGATGATGATAACCCGAAAGACGAATGTAGTAATAGCATTGGTGAGTTCCTTATTAATTGGCACCCAAATATAATATTAAAGCAAATGCAGTTAACGAACTTTTATATTTTTTAAAAAATTCGCTAGCTCTTAACGTTCCACTAGACAGTCGAACACTTTTGAAAACACCTCAAAGTAGAGAAACACTAGACTGTCCACCAGGGAAATATGTTCATATCGGCTTAAGGTCAAACTTGGGTAATCCTTTAATTAAACATGAGAATGTGTCTGAATTGGGATAAGATATTAATATAGATTGCATTCCAATTGCTAAAAGTACTAGAAGTTGTTTTTGGCCGGTACTTGGTAGAGTTTTTAATTTGGATCCGAGGTATATTTTTGTGATAGACATTTATTATGGTATAAATAAACCTGATAATTTCAACAAATATTTACGTCCATTAGTAGATGAGTTAAGTAGTTTTACAATAAATGGATATATAAACAACAATAAACCTATTTGTGTACGAATTAGATCGTTTATTTGTGATGCCCCAGCTAGAGCTGCTATATTAGGAACAAACTCGCATTCAGGTTATTTTGGTTGTTTAAAATGTACAGAAGAAGGGGAATTTGTCAAAAATAGAATGGTTTTTCCAATTGAAACACAGTGTGAATTACGAACTGATGAATCCTTTAGGCAAAGAAAACAAGCGGAACACCATAAGCTAGATTCTATTTTAGAACAACTGCCAATAGATATGGTCCGACAATTTCCTTTGGAATATTTACATTTAGTTTGTTTAGGGGTTGTAAAAAAGTTGATTCAAATGTGGTTGAGTGGTGACTCAAAGTCTCGTTTATCAAACGTACAAATAGAAAAAAATTCTGAGAATCTTAGGTTAATATCTGTAAGCCAACCATCTGATTTTCAGCGTAGTTCTAGGCCATTAAGTGATTTTGGTTACTTTAAAGGTTCAGAGTTAAGAGTATTTCTTCTGTATTCGGGTCCTTTTGTGTTAAATGATTTAATATCCAAAGAAAAATATAACCATTTTATGCTATTACACGTAGGAATTTTGTTATTATGTCATAATGAATATTCTAAAACCAAACAAGATATTGCTGATAAAATTTTGAAACAGTTTATTAATGGTACTAGCTTTTTATATGGACAACATCACTTAACATATAACATGCATTGACTGACGCATTTAACCCAAGATGTAAAACATTTTGGAAACTTAGATCAATTTTCTGCTTTTCCTTTTGAAAGTTTTATGTATGTTATCAAACGCCTTCTAAGAAAACCCAATCAACCACTGGCCCAAATCTGTAATAGAATTTTTGAAATTAATAATGCAAAAATTATCAATTTTAAAAAAGATTTTCCTAACAAAACTTACCCAATACTACAAAGGAAATTTTTTAAAGGTGGTAAAATATTCTACAATAGAATTATATATGAAAATTTTGAGATTAACAACGACAGCCGAAACTGCTGGGTATTGACGAAAGTTAAAACGATAGTTAAATTTGAATATGTAGAAAGAGTTAAAAATGAAATATTCATTTGGGGTCAAGCAGCAACGGATACTACAGATTTTTACAATTTTCCTATTCGATCAAGTAAACTTGATATTTATGAAGCCACGTTCTCAGAGGGAGCTGAAAAACGATTTCAATGTATTGAGATTGAAAATAAAATGTTTGCAATGAAGCTTCCATTGAGGGATAGATACGTTTTTTTTCCAATACTCCATTCATTACAAAAATGAATGTGATTTTTCCCTATTAAAAATTACTAAAATAACTTATGATTTGAAGAAATCTTGTAAAATTATACTTCTAATTTGTTTTAGAAAATGTATGCTGTCGTAGAAACGATTTCCATTGACGAGGAAAAAGAAGTATCGGTTATTTTACAAAAGTGGGTTGTCAACAATTTTGTGTTTTGGCCTCCGAAGTTCAAAAGAGCCATGGCAAATAGATTAGATGTTGATCCGTCGTGGGAGAAATACGAATGCAATGCCGTATTTTAAAACAAAATATCAACAAATACGAAAAATACTTTGAAAGTTATTCCAATTCGGATAATGAAATTTACAATTCGCGAAAAAGGCCGAAATTTTCATTTACTAACTACGACGAGGATTTCAACACATCAACAATCGAAACCACAACAACCGAAATTCCAAAAATCCCTCTTGCGGAAGAATTTGAAGCAATACCACCTTTAGTACCAATTCAACCAGTAGCTAACTGTAGTGGTAATGGTACGTTTTTGATAAGTAAACGTATTTTTTTATTAAGAAATGTAAAAAAATAATCAAATTAAGCTAAAACCCAATAATATTATTATTTGTTATTTGATTTAATTGTTTATATTTAATAGCCAATAAAATGTTGTCGTTCACAGATATAACAAAATTAGTGTTCAATGAGAACACATTTATAATTCAATTGATTACTGAGGTCCAGAATTATTTGAATTCGGATAAACTAGTTACCCTCCAGGAAATAAAAAATAGTATAAAAGATTTTTTAAAGCGGGCGAATTATCGAAAAACAGTTAAACTAATTAAAAACTAATTATTAATTAATTTTAATTTAAAATTATTTCATACCCTACTGTGAATTCTAGTGTTAAGTTAAATATATACATATATGTATATATATATACACTGCGCCAATTAAAAAACGGAACAGAAATTTTCTTCGAAAAAATACCCAGATTTGAACGCTTGTATCTTGGTGAAATAAAGCCTTTCAAAAAAAATTTTTGTTTCTAGTTCAAGGAAATTTTGTTTTCTTTTCGTTTTATTTTATTTTTTTTTTTTTTTTTACTTTTTTGAGTGAAACAAAAGGTGTCTAAAAAAATAAATATTTGCTGCTGTTTGAAACTGTAAACGAACTTGCTCGATATTTCATTCAAAAATCCAAATCGGCTATTTTATAGAGAATTTAGAAACCTTGCAAAATGACACTAGGAAAATTTCTGTGCGGCTACTCCTTGTCGAGTTATGGAAGTTTTAGAGAGAAAACGTATCAAAAAGCGTATACACGTTAACAAGGACATTTTATTATCTTGTAAACTAAGCACTCTACGATAAAATTATGAGCCACATTTTGATATCAGGAGTAATTTTGGTGATCCAAAATCAAGGAGATAATATGTTTTTACAGTGAAAAATATGATTTATTTTATAAGGTATATTGCAAACAAAATCCTTTTAAATTTTATTCAAACGTAATAAAACTAAAATCTACGAACAAACTGGAATTTGACTAAAATCTACGAACAAACTGGAATTTTAGATTTTAAGATTTTACAATTTATTAATGTTTTTTATAAAAATATATAGTAAAAAAATTTTTTATTTACAAGCACAAAAAAACAAGCAAAATAAAATTTTCTAATTTATACGATTCAAAAAAAACACACAATTGGTAGTAAAATATCTTGTAGTGATAATTTTAAAAACTGATTTACTATGGAGACTAGTTCCGGAAATTTCTTCCTTCATCAGTTCCATTACTACACTAAATTTGTTACGAAGCACACCTCCCCACCATAGTGTATGAAGGGTAGCGTGATTCGCAACAAGAAAAAAATTCCTTCGCATGGACTACTACTGCAGCACTTTTCCTGGACTAGGTGACAGTCGTGGGGGTGGGGTTAAAAAAAAATGTAGTAGTAAACGAAAGACTAGTAGATGCTGCAATGGGATGTTAAGGTTCAAAAAGTATGATAAACCCTATGTAGATATATAAAACAATGCAAACCAAACAAAAAAACAAAATGTATGGTTTTATTGTATAATACCAGCTTTTAGCTTACTGTCATATAAAACAAGACCGTTGATGGATTGGCCTTAGTGTCGACGCCCTTCGAATGAAGTGTTATATGATTGGACACTTCCCTCCCTTACATTGAACACTAAATCACGGCATTATTTTTAAGGATATATTAAAATAACATAATTACGGCATTGACTAAGTAGATGTAATACTAACAAACGCAAAGAACATTATTGAATTAAGTAAAGATGAATAAATAAATAAGATTCTCAACACTGAACAAACGAAGACATACGAACATTCCTCTTATGCATATTAATATTAATGAACGTAACCAATAAAGTAAATCAACAACGAAAAGAAATTAGGTACTAAAATTCAAGAATTAATTTTACTAAAATTTAAGAACATTTATTGCCAAATAAATTAATAATAATCATAATTTAATTAAACGAATTAATCATGCATGCCAAAATTATTGATAATAAACGTAGAATTAATAATAATAAAAAAATAATAATTTGATAATGAAAACTAATACATCAATAACGGATCGATCCCCCTAACACCTTAACGCCATAATAATAATATTATATATTAATACTAATATCTCTATTGATATACTAATTTAGAAATTTGAATTATTTTCTGAAAAAAAAATGTACTTTAACATTTTTTTTTTAGCAAATTATAAGATTCATAAAAGTTTATATCTTCTTCATGGCAATAATATGAATAATTAATAAATTTAAATAAATAGTAATTTATAAGTTAATAAATAAGCATTATGCGCTATATGAAATAATTTATATTATTTCCATATAATCTAGATAATTAAATAATAAATTTTGTTTTGCACTTAGCTGTAACACCAACAGAAGATCATAACGGATTAACGGCCCTCTAATGCATGACTAATTCATTTGGTCCAAATTTTGTTCAATAGGCGGAACCAAATAATGCCGCAATCAAAATTTCCTAGGAAGAGCCCAGAATCCTCAGTTTCTGAAACAGAAACCGTACTCTTAAGTCTTCCGTATCTAAATTGTTCCTTAGCCGGTTCTCTCTGTTTCCAAGAAATATTAAGTAGGATAAAAAAGCTCAGTTGTACTGTGAATGCAAAAACAACAAAAAAAAACGATGTAATTATGACTAAGGTTCTACCTTTGAATTCCAAAACGGTGGAATTAAAGAAATACATGTATAAAAGTATCTTTACCGTTTAACTTTCTAGAAAAAGTTGAAGAAACCGTGCTAAAACGATCACGGTCTATTCCTTTTCTTAAGACTTGGAATTTAAGGAATCACTGTATATATAAAAAAAATTGATTAAACAAAATCCCGCACTGCGACACAAAAAAAAATTAACCAAATGTTAATTTTAATTAATTAATTAAACTTACGAAAAATTTAATTGTTTTTACATATATTTCACTCACAGAAATTTAATTTCGATGTACATAAATATTTTATTATTTTTATTTTATTATTATTTTTTTCCAATTTATAACTACAACGAACACTGAAATGCTTCGATACTTGAAAACAGAATGAACGTCGGAGCAGATTTTGATCGCTTGCAATTATTTGGTAATAAAGATTACCCGCTATATTATGGAAGTACATAATATAAAACAACAATTACATAGTCAACAAAATATATGACCAGCAAGTACATAACGTTTGATGATCATCAAACGACATCATTTGAAGAAAAAAACAAAACAAAATTTACATTTTTATGGTCATCCAGTTAATGGTGACAACAAAACAAATAATAATATGTTCAACATTGAATGTTCTTACCATTCAACAAAATTCTCATATCTAAATCAAATGTATTCAACATAAATAGGGTACATGTAAATAATATGCATAAGAGAAAATCACGTAAACCTCGATTTCACGCGTATTAGGTCAGTGGTAAAATACAGCAAAACAGAAATTTCAAACTTCAACCATGTAGCAATTTTGAACAACCAAAATTGTCACAAATTCAATGTCAAAAAATAAAATAAGAAAATAAAAAATAAAATTATATGATTTTTTTTTTTTTTATTTTTTTTTTTGTTTTATTAGGCTTGGCTCCTACATAAAAAAGAGCCATATCGCCAAAAATCATATTTATAATTCTCTGTTTACATAATTTAATTCAATTAACATTTTTAATAATATTTTCCTCACTCTTAAAAGGAACCGGATTATCCCCTCACATAATCTATCGGCTAGTAAATATTTGTTTCGTATTAAATTGTTATTCCACTCATCCTAATAAATTCATACATTTCCTTGTAAGCCAAAAAATCACCCTCATTCATTAATTCACTTAGATTTCTTGCATTCCGAAGGATGTTGAACTTTGATCTATATTGGCTATATCTGGGACAAGCCAATATGAGATGTTCAACATCCTCCACACTTCCACACAACTCACAATCTTTGTCCTCACTCAAATGACGTTTCCACAAGCATTCCTTCCAGTTTCCATGGTTCAGCCTGATTCTCTCAACCGTTCGCAACATTCGCGTATCTCCTTTGAGCTCCTTAAAGAACGGAATTCTCAAAGGAGTACCACGGAGCACTCTGTACTTCATTCCTTTCGTTAGACTTTTCTCGTTAAATTCACTCTCCCATTTTCTCCACAGATTCAACTGAAACATTCGAAGTACATCTCTTGCATCCTTACTTCCGTACTCCTGAACCGTGTCATTCAATGTACCCTTTTTAGCTAACATATCAGCTCTTTCATTCCCTTCGATCTGTCTATGTGATGGGATCCATTGTATGGTCACATCACGTTGACAGTCTCGAACACATTCAAAAATTAAATCAACATACACATTGCCTTCCCTTCCACCTCCACATTTTAGCAAACATAAACCACTCTGGGAATCGGAAAAGATTACTATTTTCCTTTCCCCTTCATTCACAGCCAGTTTAATTCCTTCAAACATTCCAATCAGTTCAGCGTTCATTATACAGATGCTTTTGTCCACTTTAAAATACTTTTCCACATTCTTACCAGGCATAAATACACCAACACCCACTCCATTCTCATTCACACTAGCATCTGTATAAACTATATCATCTTGCACATACCGCTGACTGATTTTCCCAAACATAATTTTAGCGATAACTTCATTCATTCCCTTATTAAATTCCTCCATATTCAAACATACAGTAAGATTATTAGGAACGGGTTGCGGACCAGTATTGCCTATACTCAGAAACATGTTCAAGTTTTCAAGTGCAATACTAGTTCTATATGTCGGTTTGTACACCGCCCTATTTTGTAATCTTACTATCATCTCGTTCCAGAACTCATTTTTCTTAGTTATCATTCGCACTGTCTCTCTCACTGTGATCCACTCTCTCTTGTAATCAAGAGGTGAATCACCCATTTCAGACCACAGAGTGTGTATTGGGGTTGAGTTAATCGCCCCCAATACCACTCTTGCACATGCATTTTCTACTTTCATTAATTGGCTAAAAGCCCCTTTCGAACCATTCCCATACACACTAATACCATATCCAATTTTGGAGGATATAAGGGCCTTCCTTAACATGTCAGTCACACTCGGATGAGCGCCCCATTTAGGTTTGCTCACCCGTTTAACCACATTTAAACGTTCCTTGCAGTTATCTGCCAAAATTTTCATATGCTTCCCAAAATTCATACGTCTATCGATCCAAATACCCAAATACCTGTACGCATTTACTTGTTCAATACTTTGACTATCAACACTTATATTAACATTTGCAACGTTTGTTCTAAAACTCATATAAGCACACTTATTAGGATTCACTCTCAGATTCAACATTTTAAGTTTTTGAATTAAATCATCTACCCCCTTTTGCGCTCTTTGAGCCGCCACATCAATACTTCTCCCTTTTCCAATTACTACAAAATCGTCTGCAAATTGCAGAACGATTTGATTGTCTGTATTGATGTGGTGTATCTCGCTGGTATATAGGTTGAACAGAGCTGGAGATATTCTACTCCCTTGCGGAAGTCCAATATTTGCAACTCCCTCCAACCTAAAACCACTTCCATTCAGAACAATTTTTCTATCAGTCATGAAATCTTTTATCCACATACATACTTTCCGTGAAAATCCAAAATTCGATAGAATTTGTTGTAATTTCCACGGAACCACATAATCATAAGCTCTTTCGATGTCCAAAAATACCGCAACAGCTTTCAAATTATCCTTTCTTACTTCCCAAACAAACTTTTCCACACACTCAATTGCAGAGTGGTTCTTTCGAAATCCAAATGTTGTCGATGGCAACAAATTATTCTCATTCACAAAATCTTCCATGCGCTCTTTCATCATTCCATTCAAGATTTTTATAAAAACATTCAACATACATATGCCTCGATAATTTGTTGCCACATTTGGATCTCTATCCCGTTTAGGGATAGGAACCACCCTGCTCTCTTTCCATTTGTCCGGTATTTTTGAACCCATCCACACTTTGTTGAGTATCTCAAGCAAATTATGTTTTGCTGAGTCACTCAACAACCGAATCATCTTATAACTAACTCGGTTCGTCCCTGGAGTGGTAGATTTTGATCTATCTAACACTCTCAGGAACTCTTCCCATTCATACATACAATCCATTCTTTCATTTCTACTCATTCTATCAACTTCATTTATTACATTCAAATCATTGCTTACATTCAATATCATTCTTACAAATTCTTCACCTTTTTCTCTGTTCTCACATACCACATTGCTCACATTAAAGTATTTACCATTCACCCTATTAAACAAACTCCATACATCCTTAGTTGTGGTTCTATGTGTCATTTGGGACACATATTCCCGCCAACTTTTCCTTTTTGCTCTGCGAATAGCCTTTTTCAATTTTCCATTCATTTTACCATACATAATCTTATTCTCACTACTCCTATACCTATTAAATTCACGCAAGGCTATTCGCTTTCTTTCATACCAGTATTGAACTTCATTGTTCCACCAACCATTCACATTAATCTCTTTCATATCCACAATTTTTGTACACAATTTATTTACCCGTTCAATTTCACTCTCTAACTGGCTTTGATTTATTTCATTTTCTCCGAGAATCTCATTCATCTCATTCACCCATTTCCTGTTATTCATTAATTCACGTTTTTTCCTAAACACTCGATTATCATTCATGATCATTTTGATCATGAAATGATCACCACCCAAATTCTCTTCTTCAACATTCCAAGTGACCCGGCAGGCCAGTTCAATAGTTGTCATAGACAAATCTATTGCGCTGGCCGTGCCTCCCACATTCGCCATTCTAGTTGGCCTTCCATCATTCAAGAGCACCATATCGGAGTCTTGAATCAGGTCGGCCAACTGTTTTCCTCTTGCGCAATTGTCTAAACAACCCCACATTCTCGCATGCGCATTCATATCTCCACATACAATCAGGTCACTTTTATCTCTCACCCACTCAAACAATTTTTTAAAATCACTCAAGGCTTTTTTCCTTTCATCTTCATCACGCACCTGGGTTACATACAAGCTCACTAGTAACAGATTTCTTTCCAAATTTGTTGTTGAGGCGGCTATTGCTTCAATCACCTCAAAAGCGGGCAACTGAACTTTTTGTAACGTTATATTTCTGGCGTACATTATTGCTACTCCACCATAACCATCACTCCTTGGTTTGGAAAGAAATCTGTACCCTCTCACATTTAACGTCTTGTTCATTCTTTCCCACGTTTCGCTTATAAGCATCACATTCACTTTATTCTTGGCCAGATAATTTTCCAACATATTTTTTTTGGCATAAAAACTTTGTATATTTATCTGGCCAACAATAATTCTTTCACTCATGTTTCACATTCACACAAATAACAATTTGTACATACCAATTAAAATATGTTCAGGGAGAATCCGTTTCCAAAATTTAACAAAAATAAATTTTAAAGAAATAATAAAATTTTGTTGCATGCCTCATAAAGTTGTTGATGTTGCGAGTTGTTGCCCCATCATTTTCATTGTTGTCCAGTTTCTCGTTTATCTACTATCGATTTTTATAATTTATTTATGATGTACGTTATCATCAAGTTTCATCGGTGTTGGTGGTACAATAAAATTTTCATTGTTGACTTCCGTACTCAACGTAGTTCTGTTATATTTATCAATGAACGCTATTCGGTTTTTTGTGCTTGTGTACCGAGTTTTTTTGTGTGGTCGACCGCGTTTATTTATATTTACGTTTACTGACCCATCTTCATTTTCGGTATCCATACACGACGAATCTGTCTCTGTTTTTCGCTCGTTGACGTTGTATTCTTTTAAATTAACCATTTTTTTGCTCGTTTCGATTTTGTTTTCTGCCTCTGAGTGTAACATGGGTATTTTCGCTACATCGCTATACTTGACTCGTTCTTGAGTGGTAATTGCTTTTACGGTATTTTTGTCGACCGTGCTTGTTTGTTGTACGTGTTGTGATTGTCCTTGCGTGTGTACATGTTGCTCATCTGGTTTTTGTGGTTGTAGTGTTTGTTGTTGTAGCTGTTGTTCTGCTATATTGGTGATATTACTTAAAAGTGGACAATCTTGTTTTTTGTGTGAATCTTCTCCACATTTGTAACATCTCTCTTTCATGCCGTCGTAAAAAATTCTTGCTTTAATGTTTTGTATATATATAAATTGTGGAATTTCTTTCTCGATCTCTATATATACTCCTCTTACTCCCGAAAAAACTGGTAGCAGTGAGTTTACTCCAAACTTTTCACGTCTGGTTGAGTGTATACTACCAAAACGGTGCAAGGCCTCACTTAGTGTTTTGTCCGTGATTTCTGGTGGCAAGTTAAATACCCTCACGTACCGCATTATTCCACTTGACCCTTTTACCGTTACCTCGGTTGATGTTCCATTAATATAATTGAACGTCAAAACATGTGTTTCTCGTAAAAATTCAAGATACCTCTGTTCATTGTTAAATTTTATATAAATACACCGCTCGTACAAATCCTGGTAAAGCGTATGTATATCTTTAGCCGTTAGCCCATTGTTCAAGACAAATTGCATCATTTCTTGATCTGCTGGCTTAGCATCTGTCTTTTGAAACTGTACTTTTACAGTATTTTGCCTTAAACTATCCATTTTATTCCACAACCTTGTTATAAACAGGTATTAAATTTAACCACTGCGCAGAATTGCGCTTTTTAAATTTGGACCGCACTAATATCACAATATTTTTCAATATTTCAAACTCACTTATTTTTATTTTAATTTTTGTTATTCGTTCTGTACGCCACAAAGGTTGACAATCGAATGAAATTATATGATTATTTATTGTTAAGTACATGACGTAGTACGGCCATTCTATCCATTGTATCCATTGTTTAGTATTAAATCATAAATTTTGTTTGTTTTGGAATTGATTTTGTCGTTGAGTAGTAGTGGATTGTTGCGATGTTTGTAAATTTCCAACTCTTCTAATCGGTTCATATTATTGCCTTTAGGTAGTTTGTGTAAAATTTTCAAATTGTTGTTTATGTCAGTGTATGTATGTTTTTCATTAATAATATGGAGAGAGAAATTGGATCTGATATTCTTGGTTTGATATTCTTGGTTATTTTGCTTGTTTTTTTGTGCATGTAAATAAAAAATTTTTTTACTATATATTTTTATAAAAAACATTAATAAATTGCAAAATCTTTAAAAAACCACCGTTTTTTAACTATAATATACAGTGATAAAAGTCACGGCACCTGATGAAAATGGATAAATGCCATCTTTATAATATATATATATATATATATATATATATATATATATATATATATATATATATATATATATATATATATATATATATATATATATATATATATATATATGTATATATATATATATATATATATATATATATATATATATATATATATAAATATATATATAAAATAATTTATGTTTTATTATTATTTTTACAAATCCTACTATGAATTATCTTCATTTTCATTGCCTATGTACTAATTATTAATCATTTTAATTTAAAATTATTTCATACCCTACTGTGAATTCTAGTGTTAAGGTAAATATATATATATATATATATATATATATATATATATATATATATATATATATATATATATATATATATATATATATATATAAATATATATATATATATATATATATGTATGTATATATATATATACATATATATATATATATATATATATATATATATATATATATATATATATATATATATATAGATAGATATAGATATATATATATATATATATATATATATATAATAATTTAATTTTTATTATTATTTTTACAAATCCTACTATGAATTGCCTTGCCTATGTATATAATTTATCCAGTCTCGTATAAATATATATATATATATATATATATATATATATATACATATATATATATATATATATATATATATATATATATATATATATATACATATATATATATATATATATATATATATATATATATATATATATATATATATATATATATATATATATATAAATATATAAATATACAAATTTATTTTGAATTAATTTTATAAAACTTTTAATTATATATACAAACAAACAAACAAATAAAAAATTCATTAAATGCAATATATTTTTTAATTAATTACCGCCAGTTTTGAAAACATTCCTTGGTCCGTAACACAGTCATTCGACGGTTAAATATTAATAATTTTTACCGTAAAAATCCCATTTCATAAGGAACATATTCTGGACATTTGTTTGTGGTTATGACCGTCAATTGTAATGTCATGGCAACCTTAAAATTACGGCCTTTTAGTCAACCGTTAGCCAGTCCACTTTACCTATAAATTTCTCTTTCTTCCGAATTTTAATTCGGATTAATCCGACTTTTGAACCATTCACAGGCTTTGTGACGCCCCAAAGTTCGAAAAAATACAGTCTTTTTAAACACTTTTTATGAAAAAAGTCCGCAAATCAACCATATTGTCCTAAGTCTTTCAACAGTCATTTGCCATTACAAAAATTTTATTTTGTTTTTCGGGGTAGGACGTAAAAAGCGAACTGCGAAAGAGTGCCTCGAGCCCCAGAACAGATTGCAGGGATTAGTGAAAAATTCGACAAATTAGACAAAACGAAATTTTACTAAAATCTAAAATTGGGGGGTTCTCTGTCAAACCGGCCACCCCCGTCACATTTCATTTTCAGAGATAAAAAACTCCTTTGGGCTTAACATTTTTGTTAAGATGTCTATATTTAAAGCCTTATAGCATTTTATCGCGTCCTTTGATTTTCAAAATGGCGGACTATATCTGCTAAAAAAGTTTCTTATTTTTAATAAAATTGTTATAAAAACGTAATTTTAACTCTATTAATTTACTCAAAAGTGTTTTTGGAGTAAATGACTCCTTACAATACAAAGGTGCCCGCCAAAATTGGCAAATTTTTCGACATTCATAAAGATCGTTACATGTCCTAGAAGGTTTTCGGGGTCGCTGATCACGAATTTTAGGTCAGAATTTTAATATGCAAGATAGCGGACGCAAGAATATGGCCGAAAAAATACAATTTTTTCGACGTTCAAAGAAATCAATAAAAACTTGTAGGAGGTTGCTGATCATGATGAATAAGTTAGGGTCAGAATTTGAAAATTCATGACAGCGGACACAAGATGGCTGCCAGGGCCAATTTTTCAACGTTTTTGAAAATCGATAAAAACATTATCTAAGGGGTTTTCCGGGTCGCAGATCACGAATCTCAGGTCAGAAATTAAAAATTCTGTCAATAAAGCACCAGATTATCGATAGAAAGTATTATTTTTAGATGTTTTTCGCAAAATGTCTAAACATAATGCGTTTGTCGGAAATCTGGTACTTTTGAGATATAATTTTTAAATTTTGACATCAGATTCGTGATCAGCGATGCCGAAAAACCCCTAGATTGTGTTTTTCGACCCCTAGATCGATTTTCTAAAACGTTGAAAAATTGACCCTTAGTGGCAGCTGTCTTGTCTCCCCCGTCTTGAATTTTTGAATTCAGACCCTAAATTATTGATCACCGACCCTGACCAAGTTATTATTGATTTATATGAACGTCGAAAGAATGATCTTTTTCCGGCCATATTCGATCTACCATTTCGCATCCGCCATCTTGAATATTATATTTCTTATATAACAATGTCGTTTGCAAGTGATCATCTGTGTCTCTGGTGGTAGATGACATTTCCAATATTCTTTCATTGCGATTCAAAATAGTCACTCAGGTGGTAGGCACTAGAAGCCCAATAGACTTAATCGTCGTATATTATTGTCAAGAAATTGAATTTGAAATTGGAATTCAATTTTGGTCAAATACCAATACTCAATCCCATTAAACTTACCCGTGGCTTTCCAATAGAATACGTCATTTCGGTCGAAAATTTAAACTGCTTTATACTAAAGTCGTCGGCCGCCTTTTATCGGTGAATTTCAAGAATAAGGGCTCTGATAGCATTTTAAAATTTTCTGTTATGAAATACAATATTTGTTTTACTAATAAAATATTAGCTTGCCGGTTTGTTTACGTCCAATAAATGTAATTAATATTTTTTGATGACGTATTACAACAATAAATGATTACATAGTATTATTAAACTAAATATTAATAAAAACCATAATTTGTTAACATAGTTAACTTGCCAGAACAAGGTAAAACTAAACGTCTAATAAATTATCATGAGCAACATTTGAGGTAATTTGGCTTCAATTGGTAACATTTTAGAAATACACGTACCACATTTTTAATCGAAACCTTTTTGACAACAAATATTCTAAATAGTACGTTGTTGTTGTTGTCAAATCTATTTAAGCTTGAAACAATTGTGATTATCGAGGTTTACCAATAACAAATGATTAATTAGTTGGCGGGAATATGTGTCCCAAATGACACATAGAACCACAACTAGGGATGTATGGAGTTTGTTTAATAGGGTGAATGGTAAATATTTTAATGTGAGCAATGTGGTATGTGAGAACAGAGAAAAAGGTGAAGAATTTATAAGAATGATATTGAATGTAAGCAATGATTTGAATGTAATAAATGAAGTTGATAGAATGAGTAGAAATTAAAGAATGGATTGTAAGTATGAATGGGGAGAGTTCCTGAGAGTGTTAGATAGATCAAAATCTACCACTCCAGGGACGAACCGAGTAAGTTATAAGATGATTCGGTTGTTGAGTGACTCAGCAAAGCATAATTTGCTTGAGATACTCAACAAAGTGTGGATGGGTTCAAAAATACCGGACAAATGGAAAGAGAGCAGAGTGGTTCCTATCCCTAAACGGGATAGAGATCCAGATGTGGCAACAAATTATCGAGGCATATGTATGTTGAATGTTTTTATAAAAATCTTAAATGGAATGATGAAAGAGCGCATGGAAGATTTTGTGAATGAAAATAATTTGTTGCCATCGACAACATTTGGATTTCGAAAGAACCACTCTGCAATTGAGTGTGTGGAAAAGTTTGTTTGGGAAGTAAGAAAGGATAATTTGAAAGCTGTTGCGGTATTTTTGGACATCGAAAGAGCTTATGATTATGTGGTTCCGTGGAAATTACAACAAATTCTATCGAATTTTGGATTTTCACGGAAAATATGTATGTGGATAAAAGATTTCATGACTGATAGAAAAATGGTTCTGAATGGAAGTGGTTTTAGGTTGGGGGGAGTTGCAAATATTGGACTTCCGCAAGGAAGTAGAATATCTCCAGCTCTGTTCAACCTATATACCAGCGAGATACACCACATCAATACAGACAATCAAATCGTTCTGCAATTTGCAGACGATTTTGTAGTAATTGGAAAAGGGAGAAGTATTGATGTGGCGGCTCAAAGAGCGCAAAAGGGGGTAGATGATTTAATTCAAAAACTTAAAATGTTGAATCTGAGAGTGAATTCTAATAAGTGTGCTTATATGAGTTTCAGAACAAACGTTGCAAATGTTAATATAAGTGTTGATAGTCAAAGTATTGAACAAGTAAATGCGTACAGGTATTTGGGTATTTGGATTGATAGACGTATGAATTTTGGGAAGCACATGAAAATGTTGGCAGATAACTGCAAGGAACGTTTAAATGTGGTTAAACGGGTGAGCAAACCTAAATGGGGCTCTCATCCGAGTGTGACTGACATGTTAAAGAAGGCCCTTATATCCTCCAAAATTGGATATGGTATTAGTGTGTATGGGAATGGTTCGAAAGGGGCTTTTAGCCAATTAATGAAAGTAGAAAATGCATGTGCAAGAGTGGTATTGGGGGCGATTAACTCAACCCCAATACACACTCTGTGGTCTGAAATGGGTGATTCACCTCTCGATTACAAGAGAGAGTGGATCACAGTGAGAGAGTCGGTGAGAATGATAACTAAGAAAAATGAGTTTTGGAACGAGATGATAGTAAGATTACAAAATAGGGCGGTGTACAAACAGACATATAGAACTAGTATTGCACTTGAAAACTTGAACATGTTTCTGAGTATAGGCAATGCTGGTCCGCAACCCGTTCCTAATAATCTTACTGTATGTTTGAATATGGAGGAATTTAATAAGGGAATGATTGAAGTTATCGCTAAAATTATGTTTGGGAAAATCAGTCAGCGGTACGCGCAAGATGATATAGTTTATACAGATGCTAGTGTGAATGAGAATGGAGTGGGTGTTGGTGTATTTATACCGGGTAAGAATGTGGAAAAGTATTTTAAAGTGGACAAAAGCATCTGTATAATGAACGCTGAACTGATTGGAATGTTTGAAGGAATTAAACTGGCTGTGAATGAAGGGGAAAGGAAAATAGTAATATTTTCCGATTCCCAGAGTGGTTTATGTTTGCTAAAATGTGGAGGTGGAAGGGAAGGCAATGTGTATGTTGATTTAATTTTTGAATGTGTTCGAGACTGTCAACGTGATGTGACCATACAATGGATCCCATCACATAGACAGATCGAAGGGAATGAAAGAGCTGATATGTTAGCTAAAAAGGGTACATTGAATGACATGGTTCAGGAGTACGAAAGGAAGGATGCAAGAGATGTACTTCGAATGTTTCAAATGAATCTGTGGAGAAAATGGGAGAGTGAATTTAACGAGAAAAGTCTTACGAAAGGAATGAAGTACAGCGTGCTCCGTGGTACTCCTTTGAGAATTCCGTTCTTTAAGGAGCTCAAAGGAGATACGCGAATGTTGCGAACGGTTGAGAGAATCAGGCTGAACCATGGAAACTGGAAGGAATGCTTGTGGAAACGTCATTTGAGTGAGGACAAAGATTGTGAGTTGTGTGGAAGTGTGGAGGATGTTGAACATATTGGCTTGTCCCAGATATAGCCAATATAAATCTAAGTTCAACATCCTTCGGAATGCAAGAAATCTAAGTGATTTAATGAATGAGGGTGATTTTTTGGCTTACAAGGAAATGTATGAATTTATTAGGATGAGTGGAATAACAATTTAATACGAAACAAATATTTACTAGCCGATGGAATATGTGAGGGGATAATCTGGTTCTTTTTAAGAGTGAGGAAAATCTTATTAAAAATGTAAATTGAATTAAAATATGTAACAGAAAATTATAAATATGATTTTTGGCGATATGGCTCTTTTTTTATGTAGGAGCCAAGCCTAATAAAAAAAAAAAAAAAAAAAAATGATTAATTAAAGTTTACGTTAATAGAGACTAAGGGAAATAGAGATGTCGCTAAGCTATTCAATGAATTAAAGAATGAGTTTCATGGATATCACAGCGAAATGCGGGAAATATATATACATACGATACATATTCGGTTAGACAAAATTGAGACAGTATTCGCTGCGATTAAAAAATTAAAAGGTGGAAATGTTGAGCTAAAAAATCTGATCATTGATCTTCAATTCCAAAATAAATGGCTTCGATAAACGTCACCGTAGAAATACAATATAGATTTTGGCATCCCATTTAATTGATGCGTGTTCAACTGGTTTAAAATTACCAATTACCATTAATGAATTATAAACATCTGTGGATTTCTGATGCTGGTACACGCATGCGGAAAATTGATGGTAGTGAACGGAAGTTGATCAGAACAATTGAGGACCTTGATAAGCAATAAATTCTTTTTGCATCTTTTATTATTAATTAATATTATATACTTTACTTACTAGTATGCGAGCAAATTTCGATGTATTTGTTGCTAACCCTACAAGTTTTACCAATTCTCCGCAAATAATTTTTCTAAGTGAGGTATGGATGTCATCTAATGTGTTAGAATTTTACAATATAGTCGGGTATATCGCTCATGATGGTTGCACATGGTGGCAATGATGGGTATACAGACCTGGTGGAGTTGTGGCTTTTATTAGTGAGGATGTTGATTGCTAAGTGCATTCTTTTAATATGACGTCCTGCGATGTGGTCAAGGTGGAATTAAACTTAGGTTCGTATAGTTTTTGTATTTTCTTTTATTTTTATAGGTTTAATTTTGGTGACGTGATTACATTTCTCGATGAGATGTCGAATGTAATAGGGACTAATATGATTTTAATATTGACATTATTAAAGAAGATATAGAAGACATTATTAAAGAAGAGAGAGAAACAACTGAACATTTAATATTGTTAGCTTCATTGAGCTTGATTTAGAGGAGGGTCGTCATCTTGCCTTGATCATATTCTTTAGTCTTATAAGGCACCTAATTGTTTACTTACCTATACGAAGCCGCTATATCAAACTATAAAGTACTAATAGGTGATCACCAAATAACTTCTTTATCTATAAATACTTTAATTACTGTCTCTTACTAATATCAAAAGGGTGTCTAGTAAAGTTGTTTATAAATCACTAAATAAACCTTTATTTATTAAAACTTATGATTGCGTATATAGCGAACCAGATATTTTTTCTGCTTATAATATGTTTATTACTAAGATTAACAACTAGATACAGATATGTACGAGAACAGTCATTACAACTCCAAATAATAAATCAAAAATAAATCTAAAACCGTGGTTGACCCCAGGGCCGCTATTCTTGAAATTCGATCAAAAAAAAGTCGCCCGTAATTTTCTAGTGAAATACGTCATTTCAGTCGAAAATTTAAATTGTTTCATACCAAAGTCACCGGCGACTTTTTTCGGTGAATTTCAAGAATACGGGCCCAGATCTTTTAAAACAAATACGAGTAAAAAACTGCCTTAACTAGATTTTCTAAGAATCTAGGCAATACCAACTTAATTAAGGATTTGAATAAATATAAATATACTCGGAAGTAGTGTGAGCAAGCCAATGAGGCCTAATTTACTTCCAAATTCTCTAATAGATTTGATTATTTAGAATCTGAATGGTGTCTAGTTAATACTATTTTGGGACGACAGAATAATATTTTAAATAAATAGTTAGGTTTTAGGGGAGGTTGGTTTTAGAGGAGCGAAGAGTACGGAACAAGCATTACTGGAGATTTTAAATAGTGTTCCCTTAAATATAAATGATGACAAATGCGTCGCAGGTCTCTTTATTGATATTACTAGGGCGTTCGATATGTTAGACATCAGTTTGCTATTAGCAAAGATTCCGAGGATTGGTATTTAAATAACAGGACCGTTTTTGAATAAAAGGAGACAATTTATCATTGTTAACGGTGCGATTAGTGACGCGGGCTGAGTTAGAATTTGGTGTGCCTCAGGGATTCGTTCTCGGCCCAATTCTTTTCCTTATCTACATAAATTTCCTTTTTAATTGCCCGTTCATGGCGAAATCTATAGCATTTGTGGATAATAGTTCGTTTGTCTATGGAGGGACTAGTAATGAACAGATTACCATTTAATAATGACTTAATATTATGGAGCAAAAAAATTTTTTTTTTACAAACCAAGCTGTCTTAAAACAAAAAAGAAAAATCAAAAATATCTTTTATAAAATAAAACGGTCAAATGTGGCGTTACAGTGCAGTGCATTAATTCGTGAAAGCATATCTGGGTGATGCCTCTTCTGGAATTTTTGTAACGCATAAACTAGCGGTTCATTCATTAATTTGACCACTCAATTAAATGTTTTTCATTCTTTTTTCAACCAATCAGTTGATTATTGAAAATGTGAACCTGTTCTTCGGCTACGTGTTGAAGGAATTTTCTTTAAAAATGTATCATCCCCAGATAACAACGTAATTCTGATACAATTTTGTGTTCAGGGAATTGATATAGCCTCAACTTTACTGTTGGTTGGTTTAATGCCTAATGATGAAATGTCATGACCTAAGAATATTATGTGTTTCACACCGAACACTGATTTACTAGCCTTCATCACAAGTGCAGCATCTTTAAATCGTTGAAATACTACTTGTTTAGATGTTGAAAATGGCCGTCTAGCGATTTAGTAGTATTCGGGACATTACGCTCATCAATAGGTAGATGAAAATAAGCGCGAACTAGGTCGATTGCAGTAAATTATTTGCATCTACCCAGTTAGTGGATACAATTTAAAAAATATGGAATACTGCACATGTCCGATTTTGGTTGAGCGTTTTGGCTGGACCAATTGGTAGTGCTCGGTCGGCTTGTTCCGAGTTCGATCATTTTACGAAATTCCTGACGCATGGGTGGCCTGTTGTTTTCTATTCAATGAAGTACATCGTTCCACTGTTTAGAAACATTGGCATTCGTTGATAAACATGTTAGGGAATTTATTACTTTTCGATTTTTGATATCAACAAGTAGACCGAAATGTTTTAGAAAACCTGCCCCTATTATTGATGTATTGGTACCTGCTACGAAATTCCTACGAATGCCTAAATTTATGCAAACTGTTTTTGTACTTAATGTTTTATCTAAGATTGATGAGCTGCATATAACAGAAGATCGCTTGGAGTTGCTTTGTCGGAAATATGTATGTGTACGGAATTATGTGTACGGAATCACCGGCCCAAAATAAATTAAAAAAGTTGTTTTTAATGGTAGTCGTAAATTGATTGACGAACTGGATTTATTTCTCATATCCATTTATACACTGGTATCTTTCAGGTTTTTTGTTGATTTTCGTTGTTCATCGAATCCATAAAAAAACGGTATTTACGAGCCTATTCTGCGAAAAAATGACGGTAGTTTGGAAATTATTTTTGATGGCAGTTGATCTCTCATTAAGATTGTTTAAACCATTTTCCAAACTTTTAATTAACTAATCATAACCCGGCTGCATAGCGTTAATGGATTTGCTAGTGTTTGCTATTTGTACTTCCCAAATTTGATGTGCAGTTTGTCTTCATTTGACCATACCGTTAGCAGCTGCCAAAGGACCGATTTTAGAGTTAAGATAAAAGACTGATGGTTTATCACCACCCCCTTCCCCCCCCCCCCCATGGTCAAACTACTAGAAACCAGTTTGTTAAAAACGCTTTCAATCAAAAGGTTTTTGAGGGTATCGTATTTCTCTCAAGTTTTAGGTGGCGTTGCAATGTGATCAGATACGCCTTTTAACACTTCCTGCTCGATTCTGGATAAGAGACGATATGAAATTGGTCTTCATCTAGGCATTGCAAAAGTCAAGGTTATTATTTTGGAAAAATCGTGGTCTTATAATTCAGTTACTATTATTTTATGTCCTTGGGTTAGTTTAGAATTTACCGTACCATCTGCTCGACGAAGAGTTATGTCCCGAGGATAAAATAGAAAATTTGTCTGCTCTAAATGTAATTGGTTGTTACTATCGATATTGTGGCAAAAAACAAAAAAATAATTTTTGTTTATTTAATATTGATTCGATAAATTTTCGGACTTGCCCAATATCACAACTACAATTCACCATTATATGCAACATAATGTATTTTTTTGTTTTGTTTCACTATTTCACAATTTAACAGTATAAATCCGCTTAAACAAATAAAAAACGTGTAACGATGAAGGTAATAACGCCTAAATCGGATAATGTTGAGTGCGCAATGCGAATAAACATCATGAAATGAGAGTACAGCGGCAGTGCAACGAATAAGCACTGGTTGTCTTTAAGTGAAGTACGATATGAGGCCCAAGTTCTCAGCCGCAAAGTCTAAGAGTGAATTGTAAGTTTTTCGTCAAAAGTTTTTTAGAGAATTTTTTTGAATTTCAATGAAATTGCGGTAAACGACGTGAAATGACATCTTTTCGTAATTTAAATTTTGAATTGACACCAGAGGTACTTCGATCAGATAAGCCGTTCTCTCGCAACTGTCGCAGCTCGGCTTTTCTCGCTGTATGATGATATCAGTGCGATAGTATTAGCGTGAGGCATAAACCTTAAGGACCACCCAATATGCAATAAAAGGTTAGGGTTCATACCTCACAAAATAATTATTATATAAATATAGATATCGGGAATATCCATTTAGTTGTTTTGTATTTTTGTTCAGTATTTTTTTGTATTGTTTCATCCTACTTGTAGCATGGAGAAAATTGTTAGAGCTTGGTGAACTTTTAAGTTTAAAATAAGCTGAAAACAAATGTTGTCTTTACAGGTAATTCGGTTTTAGATTCTGGCATTTTTAAATACCCTTATTAACTAAAAAATCTTCAAGGAAACCACAAAGATATTTTGACAACAACAATTCGAAATGAGATGTAGTTGTTGTCAAATTTATTAAAATTGGAAATAATTGTGATTTTCGAGGCTTACTAATAAATTATATTAGTTTATGTGAGTCTGATAAATTGATATGAAGTGTTCCATTAAAAACGCAACACACCCTAAAAAGCTACCGTTACGTTTTAAAAAGCGAAAGCAAATTTATAACCAATCGGAAGTGTAATATTAAAACATAAAATCCGAATACATATTTAAGATTTTTTATAGTACCTAAAATAACATTTGACCCAAATTAAAAATTTTAGAGTAGACCGATAAGCCGAGGTGAAGCAGAAAAATGAACGGGATAGGCACCATTCTGTTTGAGCCTTTAGAATCAAAATGAAACTCACAATCTTCTGCTCTTCAGTTTCACAGGGATTAGTAATTATTGTAATCTGATGTCAATATTTCAATTTTACCTGTTGGAGTATATTCGAGTTTCTCTCGAATGATATCTCGAGGTTCTTCAAGATTTCAAACAATATTTGAGTTAGGTTTATACATAGAAATAAACAAAGATTTGAGTTAGCTGAAATTCTCAAAATTTGAGACTTCTGGACTAAACTAGATTTTTGGATTTGCAAATCCTAATTTTTCAAGATTATTTTAGAATTCTAATTTTTTTCGGAAAAATCCGAAATTTTGGAGAATATTCGTTTTTTTTCAAGAATATTCCAATTTTTTATTGAATCAGATTACTCTAGAATTCTAAGATTATTGAACATTTTTTTGTACCACCATCTGGTGGTAGTTTGATGTGAACATAGAACAAAAGGTGTAAGTTGCCTAAAAATTGATGGTTATAATAAGTAGATTGTGATACATAAAGGGTATGGAAGTATAATACAAAGCTCTTATTACCGATAGAACCAATCGCTGAAAATGAAGAAAGTGGAATTATTTAGAATTTCTTTACGCATACTAATTATTAATAGCATTCATAAAGTAACCGGTAGACTGAAGATACAATTTAATTTCAACCTGTTATTTGAAAGTGTTTGAGGAATACCTTCTTTTAAATCTAAATTATTTTTTTCCTTTGGAGCTATTTGAATGATCGTGTATGTACGTGGAAAGTGAACAACACTGAATGAAATATTAACAGATTTACTATTATCAGAGTTATCGAGAATTTACCACCAAACGGTTATAAAAAGTTATCAATATAAATGGTAGACATATTAGCCACATTTCCTTACCATTATTGCAAGCTAGAGCAAACTATCCTAATTCATGCCTTTATTTCACTTAAATAATGATTTGACTACAATGATGCCTTTAAATAATGATTTGACTGCAATGATGCAACTGCTTCTCTTACTTTAAACATATTCACTGTTCATTTAAATATATTTTATCGTAAAAAGTAGTTCATGTCAATAATTGCACTATAATAAAATAAATAACTCGTGAATCGTGCCACGGCGATGCGATAGTAAATAAATTTCATAAAAGATGGTGTTATTAAATTATAAAGTTTTAAATCATATATACCCGTGTAAAAAACTGTGTAAATTACCCAGTTTAATTTACATGCTCAACTGAAATCTTTGTTTGCTTCATCATCAATTCAAAATGCCAATAAAAATAAATAAATGCAATAAAAACTTTACTAATCTCTTTCGATTTCGTTAGAGAAAATTAGTTACTTGAGGTTTAACTTTTCCTTTACCTCTATGAATTTCGCTGCTTTTACAATGTCAATATTAGGAAACTGAGAAATATTAACGCATTTTTTACCACTTCCACTGCACATAATTAGGTGTTCGCTTGGTAAAGGCCTGGTATTATTAAATGGTTTTTTAATTGATTTTAGTTATGCATATCCCCATCAACACTTAACTCGTGCACGATATACTTTATGTGCTTATGTTTGAGACACATTCTAGAGTTATTACTAAATCTTCCAACTTTTTTTATGCTTGAAAATTTTCACTAAATCCGTTCACGTTTTTATTTAGATTTCGAATTGTTTGAGCTATTGACTTCCCCCAAAAGGTATTGGATCTAAAATTTCGAAATTTTTACAAAACTTAATGGAACATACCCATTTCAGATATTTATATGAAATTTGAATGTGAACTCCAACAATAGACCTACATGCTGGATGATAACACGTATTACAAGTGGATCATTCAAAAATTGCATGCTGTTTCAGTATACCACCCTTTTTGCAAAAGGTGCTACAATATTTCATCCCTCCGTAATAACTAGGATGTACATAGTTCTGGTTTTTCGAAGTAAGCCATATTCCAAATTTTATTAGTTAATTAAACATTTTAATTAACAAGGTGGGCCTGCTAATATACAAGGACATAGTTTAATAAGTAACCGAATTTGATTCATGTTTCCCGATTGGTTAACATTTTCAAAAATAATCACAATTGTTAAAATTGCTTATGGTTTTGCAAAAATAATAAATAAAACTGCATAGGTAAACAGGTTACAATAAAAGCTTTAGACTTTTAAAATTAAATTAGACACATTTTAAAGCTAATTAGTACCTAGCTTCTTTTTATATTTGATTTTGGATATTTCACAAATTTTGAAATGATGAGTTGGAAATTTATTTGGTCATAATATTCTTTGAAATTTTCAACTTAGAACTATCACTCACTCTCGGTCACAATCGGCATATTACTAAACTTTCTGCCTTCAAAACAAGTTTCATGTCATGTAATACAAAAATAAAAATTCATTACAGCATTATACATTGTATTTCTCAAACCGTGTCAACTCATATACTCTTTATAAACAATCCGTTATTTTCATTCATTAACCTGTCGCAAGCCAATGAAATTATAAACTAGGAATTAAAATAAATTGGACTGACGTTTACATCTTATCGTTGTGTGTATCAAAAAACGAAATTAATAAATTTGTTTGAGCTTGAATATAGAATTACAAGGAAATTAGCATTCGTACAATGTTTTGTCTAGATACTATGATGCACGTGTTGCGATAATCGCGATTTACACCTTTAGAACAACAAATCATATTTAAATGTCGGAAATAGCTTTTAAAAATCATTTCAACCCAAGTCACATACATTTATACTGAAAACAAACACTCAATCAATCATTTAGCGCGCGCGCACTCACACACGCTTCCAAAATAACTCAATCAATATACGCGCGGGGATCGACGCAAAAAAAATTCCAAATAAATCTCATGGCTATTTTTCATTTTTTTTATTTTTATTTTTAAGAACCAAAATTTACCCACCTCCACACATAACATCCAAATAGACACCAATGCCAATTTTTGTTCAAAAAACTATATCCTAATAAATCACACAACAAATCATCATACCTCTAATATTAGTAATAGATCGATCTTTTAGTTTGCTGTCTTAAATGTATTGTGTAGCTAGAGCTATAAACACAAATCATAAATTTTAATTTTCTTAAACATATTGACATAAAAGTTGGTGGGATGCAGCATTATATCGCCTTAAGTAATCAAAATGAGTAAAAGAAACAATTTTTAGTTTTTTTTTTGTGTGCCGTACCGTGCCGCACGCGCCGCTCACATTATGTAAGTTGGACTAAAAACTATTTGTAGAATAATTATAAACTAAAATTTAGATTCGCAATTTTATATACATATAGCCGAGACTCAAAGATCATAAAATATTTACTGAAGATGATATTTTGTATAAATAAGTACATGGTGAAAGTCTTATTGTTGTGTGAGGGTGGATTTGAGATACACCTATCAAGAGTTTTTTTTTTTTTTGTTTATATTACATAACAACAAAATATATTGGTAGGTCATGTCATTGTATGTACAATAAGTATAAGAATATCAATTATCGTATATCATAACTACATTTATTTTATATGCTCGATGTTTAAATAATATTTTGAAATAGTTTTGATCTTTAAAAAAGAAAAAAAAAAAAAATTGGAAATGATCGTCTTTGATGTTGATCTTTATCGATCTATTTGGTTTGATGATATCTCTCATTGAGATTGAAAGTATAACATTTATACGAGATGACTTTTCTATGGTATATTGTATAAGGTTGCTGTTTGATGAATGTGTGTCATTCGCTTCATGAAATATTGCATAATGTCAGAAGGGTATTTCGTAAGAAGAAACAAATTAAATCGAATCGACCTACAAAATAAATATTTCCCAAATTCCGAAAATTTCTACAAAATTCGAAATTTTTTTCAGAATAGGATAAATTGATCAAATTCTTAAATTTTTAGTTGTATTCAAAATTTAAAAAAAAAAATTACGTTGAAATCAATAGTTCTGTAATCCATAGATTAATTTTTGTTGAAATTCTTTGAACAATGTCAATATTTGAATTTGAAGTTGATTGCCATAATTGACAGCCATACGACCAAATTGGTTTAATCATTGTATTATACAGGAGAAGCTTATATTCTAGATCAAGGGTCGAATATTTCCCCATCAACCAATGCATTTTATCCACTTTTAATTTGATATGGCTTCGTTTCATTTCAATATGTTCTCGCCAGACTAATCGTGGGGATACCTAAAGAATTTGTATTCCGTTCATTGTGACCGGCGGACACGTAAGCTTATTTAAGGGGAATGTTACGTTAGTCGATTTTTCTTCATTGACTTTTATTCTCCATTTTTTAAGGCAGATGTCAATGTCATTTATTTGTTGCAGGGTTTCGGGAGCTGTTTGTTGCTTTTTATGAGTACATACGATTGCTGTAGACGCATCGGCATTTTAGCACTCAGGGATGCATCCTAATTCATAGATTGAATTAAATGTTGGAGCTAGTCGATCAAAGGCACACTCAGGCGATTTTTTAAGCATTTTAACTGTAATTTTATTATACCCAGGAACTTTCTTTCATTGAGTTTGGTGAGGAATAATAAACTTTACTAGTGGCCTCTTTATCTTAAATTTAATCTCTGGTTCGATTGCTACATCTCTTTGAACCACCGATAATCCAGGGTTGGGAGTGAAAACACCTTCAAGATGATAAGCGAAGGTTTTAGTTTTTTTCCTCACTTCTATAGCCCAGTCACCGTTGAGCAGACGAATTGGCAGGTTTAGTTGCTGAGACCGTTTAAGTTATTTAGTGGCCTTCCATAATGAATAGTTAGTGTCAGAGTGAAGAGATAGCTGCTTAAGGTATTTTTGCAAATAATCCATTTTGTTTTTTTGGAGTAGGCTTTACAGTTTATTTTTGGCCTGGTTAAAGTTGTATTTTGCATCAGGCAATCGATTAGTTGGCCACATGCATCTTAAGCGGCATTTCTCTGTTAGGGTGTTATGGTGTGCCTTTATGTTTGCTGGTTTGTTTAGACGATGCTGTTCCCATTGCCATATTTTCATCATTTGCCGTCTGGTGGTTTGGCGTCTATTGGAGGGGGGGATCAAAGTTGAGTAGATTAATCTACCAGCTCCGTAACCTTCCAGTAGGGTGCGCATCACGTGTGCTGTTCTGGTCTTGTCATTAGGCAGCTGCGTGATGTGTACAATTGTGTAAGGGATAACCTGTTCACAATTCGCAAGTGTACGTACTGCCTCCTCGTGGCAACCACTGGTAACTAAGGCCACTTGGCACATCTTTGGCCATTTGGCAAAGGCTAAAGTACGGCGCTAAAGGAGAAAACCTTGACAAAAAACCCTAATCTAAGGTGGAACAGCATATGCCGAAAGATGAATGGCTGATAGGTTAATCAACCAAAATATGCGGACTCTGGATACCAGGCACCCTCCAGTTTTATTTAGCCTTCCTGTAGTAAAGCTGGGTGACCTACAGGTGATTTGCAATTCCGAGCAACTCGTAAGAGTAAAATCAAACGGAATACGGGGCAGGAGTAGGAATATACGGGAGTGGGACAACCCTCTCGAGGTCCTTGAGCTCCAATGCTACCGTCTTTCTAGCGGAACTATATGCTGTAGTAAACATCTAGGAGGGAGAGCAATAAGCCCAGATAGTATGTATCACGTACCGGGAGGCAGTATCGTCAGGTTCATTAAGAACCTGAATATTGACTGGACGGATAATTAAGCAGGGGCCAGCACAATAGATCTTTTAGGTCGCAGTGCGAAGTGGCTGATCGCCCGCATGGCCCCCCCAATAATAATAATAATAATCATTTGCCGTCTCCAGTGTAGATGTCAAGTCGATATGCGAACTGATGAACATCTTGAATTTCAATCAGTTATTAAAGGTGATCGTTAGGAAGATGATTGTAGTATATGGCTTTTGGTCAGTCCAGTAATGTAGTAAGACTGGAGAGTGGTCAGTAGATAATTCTGAAAGTAGTTTAGCCTTCATCAAATCTCGGTTTATTTTACCTGTGCCTGCAAAATCAAGGATGTCAGAAATTTTTCTACGATCAGTAGGCCAATAAGTTGGATGGCCACACGATGCAACATCGTAATGATTTTCCTGAATAACATTCATTAATTGACGTCCCCTTGGAGTAGTCAATCTTGAGGTATGTTTGGCATTAAAGTCTCCGGCGACTACATAGCGTTGACCTGCCGATATGTTATTATTTGGAGGAAAATATATTGAAGCGATGACTAAACTTTCTTTATAAAGGTCGACACATACAGAGGTTGCTCGAATTTCTTCAGTGCTACCATTCATTCAGAACATAATGGCAAATCCGATTTTTTATAATGATAGCAGTTCCTCCTCTACTTCTGCCCAAGGGAGGTTAAGTATTATAGACTTATGCTGGTTTCTTAGAAAATTAGAAAATGTTGTAATTCTAGTTTGTGTTGGCTTATACCGTTAACATTCCAGTCGCATATCTTCAGATAATTTATCGGAGACATTCTAGTTTCTGGATTATATTGATTTAATTTTACAGCATTTCTTGTAGCATATTTTGCGTTGTTGATATTAACTGCATCAACATTTGCATACAGTTATTCAGGGTAGGTTCAGCATGTGAAGGTTTACCACTGAGAACGCTTGCATATGTTGGTTTCCAGGCTGATGTTCTGGGCGAACGAGTTTCATTCGGCGAATCCGAAGGTATTTTATTCTGCATATACGAAGGCATATTATTCAGCGCGACATTTGAATAATATTTCTATAGACTGGGCATCCCCGGAAGCTTGCAGTGTGGTTTCCGCCGCAGTTGCTGCATTTCTTTACTGTTGGGAAATTTTTTGTTTTCGGGCGGGATACTATTGGTTGGGTGTAGTTCACAGCATACAATGCATACGGATATCACCTTGCAATAAGTTGTGGAGTGACCATATCCTTGGCAGTTTAAACACTGAATTGGTCCGGACCTTTTATTTGGTTCTTCAACAGTTCTGCGTTTATGCATGAGATATTTTAATTTATATATTGGATGAATTTCTCTCTTTTTCAAAGTGCTTTCAGATGGAACCAGCTCAACTTTGACCATTGGTTGTGTTTGCTTCAAGCGGTCTATGTACATTCTGTATTTTAAATCCATCTTCAACAAGCGCGGCCTAGATTTCGGCACGCTCAAGCACGCTTGATTTAAGTTCTTGCACCTTTTTGTGTGTATCAGCTTCACGCAAGTATATTGTAGGTGGCTTATATTTTCGATTTGCCTGTTCTTGAATGTTTGCATTTTCAGGTTCGCTCTCCACCACGTCCTTATCGACGAACATTTCAAATCGGTTTTTAGCGATACTTTTTCGACATTTGGTTTCTTATTTGTCAATAGTTTTTGAGTTTTTTGGGCTCTCTCTTTTCCGTTTAACAGTACTACATCGATCGATGCCAGTTTGTGTCATATGTACATTACGTTTAGTGCTCTCTATAAGGCTTGTATCCCTGCTGCGCTTTCCAAGGTGTATATTCGTCGTGTCATTTACCACTTCTGGCTCTGTATTCGATAATGAATTTTTTGAAATTGATCGATGGATAGTACTTGTAGGCGATTTCGTTAGGCCATTCCCTTATCCTCGACCTAGGGGCGCGCCCGATGGGAGATCCAGCAATTCCACATGGAGATCAGCCATATTTAAAAATGGAACAACAATTAAAAGAAAATCTTCTGGTCAAGATTTTGGCTACTCTGGAATTTGTTATTTCGGTAAAGTCAGGGGTTCTATTTATATTGTCTTATCTAACTCTGGGTGGGAACTGAAGAATCGGGGTTTCAGGGGTGATCATTATCTTGTCCAGAATCCTTTTCTTAATTTGTTACATTTTTAATAAGAGAAGGCTACACATTTATTGATGTAGCGATAATTCTAGCAAACAAACTAGATTCAGAATCGGCTTAAAGGTAGCCAATGGAACTCTGTTACAATGCCGAAATATCAAATGTTTCAAAGTCACCATTATTTTTTAATTATAAGAAGGCAATACATTTGTTGTTGTGGCAAAAATTTTAACTAGCAAATCGAATTCAGAAGTATCCGAGAGGCAGCCAATAGGTCACCCTAGTTTACAGATATAATAAATTTTCACTATCACCATAATATAGGTATGGAAAGGCAATTCTTTTATTGATGTAGCGTGTATTCTAACGTGAGTTCAAAGTTGACTCAGAGTTAGACTCTAAGACCTTTTATTATACTGATATAACAAATTTACAGAGTCACCATAATTTTCATCTATGAAAAGCTAATACATTTGTTGATGTGGTCAAAACTCTAACAAAGGAAACCAGGTTTAGAATTAGCTGAGAGTTAATCTAATAGCACCCCTTACTATATAACGATATAACAAATTTTCAGATTTAAAATTGTTTGAAGCTGAAAAGATGTTAGCTGAAGAGATCTAGTATCCAAGCTAAATAGACACACCACCGATAGATCGAACATATCAGTTGAAGACACATTAATAATAAACACGAGCACTTTTAATCCAGCCCCCGAAATTAAATTGGCCTAGCTAATAATTCCACCATTTTAGTAAAAATATTTGGTGGAGCTACTAAGAGTAGAATTCTACTCACTTGATAACTACATTGAGACACTTAATTAGTTACGTAAACAATATCACAAGCGGCAAACAATTTGTGCGTTCGTTTATTGAACAACCCAGTATCAGTGTGGCAAATGGATTAAATAAACTTAAACTTCTCGATACATCCAATGACCTAATACGACCAGTGTCAAGTATTTCACACAAAGTGTAGCTACACAAATTAACGAAAAGTATACGTGTACTGAAAAAGTGTAGGCCTTCATAAAGATGTGTAAATAACAAGTAGAACCAGGTATGGGGCGATATTTTAGTAAAGTATGCAGATCAAGGTTATTGCAGAAATTTTTGTTATTAAGATAAAAAGAGTTCGGCATGTGCGACAAATTTTTGAAAATTGTGAAAAAGATACCAGACAATCCAATAGATGAGCAACAGGAAATCTGCTCATATGCGTTAAAAACCGTAACATATATGGGGGTTGGCTTCAGCATTATTAATGTGTACCAGATGCTTCAACCTTACATCATTTATGATGTATACATACGTATGTAGATGATTTGAAAGGGATTCGCACGAAACGCGGTATTTCAAAACGCGATATGACGAAGCGAGGTAAAGTACAAAACGCGATATTTCAAAACGCGATTTGGTACAAAACGCGATATGGTACAAAATGCGATATTTCAAATTTTAATATAGTACAAAACGCGATATGGTTCAAAAAACTGTTAATTTATATAACAGTAAAAACCAAGGCACACAAACTGTATAAAAAGACGAACACATCAGCTGATTATGCATTGTATTCTCACCTTCGGTATGAGTTTAAGGTTTTGAATCAATTTTTGTATGGTAATTATTTGTTAGAAATTGAATCTGGTATCAAGTCCAATCCATCGTGTTTCTGGCATTATATTAACTCTAAAAGAAAATCGGTCGGTTATATTTTACCCATCAGTTTCTGTTTGTGAATTATTTGCAATGTTTTTCAAATCCGTTCATTCAGTCGAATATCAAATTAACATCTCCCAGTGACCAAGTTTTGGTCAATAATCACATTCACTGTATTTCTTCTTTTACGGGGAAACAAATCGAAATGGCTTTAGTTGGAATTCATAGTAAAATGTTTATGGGCCCTGATGGTATTCCCTCACTACTCTTAAATAATTGCGCCGAAGCCTTAAGTGGCCATTTAGCACATTTATATAATTACAGCCTTAGGCAAGGTATTTTTCCCCAGTGCTGGAAACCCTAGTATGTAATTCCATTATTTAAATCAGGACCTAAAAATTCAGTTGAGAATTATAGAGGAATAGCTATATTATCTGTTATCCCTAAACTTTTTGAAAAACTGGTAAAGGATTTTATTTATCTTAATATTAAAATCTTAATTGTTCCCAACAGCACGGTTTTTTTTTCTGGTAGATCAACGACAACCAATCTTGCGGTATTGGTTAAAGATGCGATATCCTGTTAAGAAAAATGTGCCCAAGTTGACACTATCTATACAGATTTCAGTAAGGCCTTTTACAAAATTAATCACAAATTATTAATTGATAAATTGATTAAAGTGAATTCTAATTTTATTTTAATAAAATAGTTATCATCTTATTTGTCGCAAAGGTCTCAACTAGTACGTATTGGTCAAAATTATTCTGAGAAGTTTACAGTCTCATCTGGTGTTCCTCAGGGCAGTCATACTATCTGAAATGGTGCAGACGTTTTATTGGTACAACACGACTTTAATCGGTTTAGTGATTGGACTGCCGAAAATCGTTTAGCTCTCAATATCTCCAAATGTAAAACTATGTCATTTGCACTAATTAAAATATTAATTGTAGCTCCGAACAGTTTACAAAACGTGGAAGTATATAGAGTTACTCAGTTTATTGATTAAGGTGTTTTGTTTACAGGTAACCTAAGTTTTTCTAAACATATAGAAATGATTGTAGCTAGAGCCGGCTCGATGCTTGGTTTCATAAAGAGACATGCCCGTCAATTTTCCGACCCATATACTCTCAAGACATTATATACTGCTTTTGTTAGGCCTATTTTGGAAAACGCTGTAGTTATCTGGAGTTCTGGTTATAAAATATTTAGTGATCGTATTGAGCGGATTCTAAAAAAGTTCTTAATATTTGCCCTCCGAAGACTTCCAAGGTTAACTTCACGATTTAGTTTACCTTCTTATGCCGGTCGGTGTACACTTTTGAACATTCGTAGTCTTGAATTCAGAAGAGAGATGATTCCTGCAGTATTTGCTCGAGATGTAATTTGTGCTAAGTTTTATTGCCCGGTATTGCTTGACTTATATTCATTTTACCTTCCTAAGAGAATTCTTCGTCCATGACAGTTAAGACTGAGCATTACTTTTCATCGTACGAATTATGGAATTAATAAACTGGTCGCCCGTACGTCAAAATATTTTAACCAATATTCAGAACTTTTCGATTTTAACATTTTAAGGGATATTTTTAAGAGTCGTATTCGAAATAATAATTTGTAACACTTTTTTATATACAAAATTATTAGTATTGTAACCAATGCTATTTGTTAGTGCTGGTAATAAATAAATAAACTAAAAACGCGACATTTCAAAATGCAATGTGGTACAAAATGCGATATTTTAAAATTATTAATCTTCCTTCATTTAATAACATTTTCCTTCAATTTTATGATGAAATTAAACATGTACGTTAGAACTAGGATATATGTTTTGAAATATCTCGTTTTATACCACATTGCGTTTTGAAATATCGCGTTTGAAATGGGACCTGAGTTGAAGATGGATGTATCAAAGTCAGTCAGACAACTTTATTTTTCAAGTCCGACTTGCAGAAACCACAGAATACTCTAAAAGAAATTTGCTTCCAGAAGCGAGTAAGATTTTTAATCCTCTCGCACTCGTACCGCCAATCACAGTCAAGTTGAAATTTCTATTCCATAGTTTATGGCTTAAAAAGTTGAAGTGGGATGAATAGCCACCGGTGAATCAGAACGCCTGATATAGAAATTTCACGTTCCATTATTGCTTCTACCTAGATTCTGTGACGCCAGCAAGGTGATAAGCAGCGGTGCTTTACACCAGATCAGAAACTAAAAACTGTACCACAATTAGCTTACCAGAGTTGAAGTTGATGGGTGCGGTTCTTTTGCGTCGAATTGCCAAACAATTAAAACCATTTTTATTATCTCAGTATCTTCCGTCACGTTATGGGCAGATTCGAAAATAGTATTGGATTGGCTCTATCGACAACCAAGATGCTTTACAATAGTGACATGTCCCTTCTAAGCAAAATCTGGTTGACTTGGCATCTCGAGGTATATCAGTGTGAGAGATTACTTCTAATGATTTGTGTAGACTGGCCACACATGCAGCTGAAGGAGACGGAACAACTATTGTCAGATCTACCCATTATACTTCATAATCAATAAATTTTCCAGTTTTTTCAAGTTTTGACGATTCTAGCGTACATATTGCGATTCTGTCATGTTATGACTTGGTCATAAGAAAACTGATCGAAAGGCGGGCTGAAGCATTTTCAAAGTAAAAGAAAAGGAAGAAGAATATGTTTACCTCCGTAATAACAAATCTGTTCCAATGAAGATCAAATTCAGGCAATTGGATCCATTTGTCATAAAAAATCAGCATCCCGGCGTAAACCTATACTAACCAGCCTATTTCGTCAAATATTGGATCCTATATATAAGAGGCTAAGAAAGTAATTCGTAGATGCGTGAAGTGCTTGTTTGAAACAAAACCCCTAAATGATGAATCAAATTATGGGAGAGTTACCAGAGGACCGAATAAAGTATACAGTCTCATTTGGAACAGACTGACAGGATTTGACTTTAGTATAGGCATCTCAATCAATTCAAATAACAGCTTACCTGTACATTTTTGTGTGATTCACATATGCCATTCACATCGAAATATGCATGAACCCAAACACTAAATCATTCTTAAGTACACTGAGAATATTTTTCGATAGACGCGGACTGTGCTGCTGTAAACACATGCTGTAAAATGACGATTTATTCCTCCAGGAAGTCTACTACAATGCGGGTTATCTAGAAAAGCGCAGTAAAATCCACAAAAATGTGGCTCCTTCTTTGTGAAAATCTTTTTCATTATGAAATTCCAGTTAACGAAAACCTTTAGTTTCGCCTGAAAGTATATCCGAGTAAACTTTTAAATTTCCAGACTCCGCATGTCGATCAGGCTCTTGGAGCAATTGATTATATAGAGTTATTTGTATGGCAATACTTCTCGTAAAATTTTAAATTTTCGACCCAGTAAATATTATGGCCCGAAATATTTAACTGCCCAATGAATAGTTGTCAGTTCTTTTTGGAGGTGGTTTTTTATGTTTTTCACCTTTGGTAAATGTTTTTGATGCGTATGCTACGTATGCATGCTTATATGCGTCGGTTTTGTGGTTGTGGATAAATTTTGATGACTTTGAATTTCGATGGATCAGGTATAATGCTACGATTTGAAATTTGATGTCCGCGAGGTAGGTTACTTTGTTGTTTGAAGGAACTTACATTTTTTGAGCTTTAATTTTTGGGTAAAATTTCGAAAACCTTCAAATACTTTTACTGAATTTGAATTGTGGTGTCTTAATGAGCATCGAAAAATTTAGCACCCCCCCAAACTTTGAAATACTCTACCAACAAGTTGTGTATCATAATTTTGTAAAAGAATTTAAATTTTTTTGAAAAAAATTTTATCATACGGGACTTAATTTGGGAATTACTATGTTTGTCGACCGCCTTTTTAACATCTCTAGTACCTACACTTCTCGGATAACTATTTTGAATTAGAACATCACTTAATATTTGGAAATTTGCGATATGAAAATCCGATAATCTTAAAATTTTTACATCTAACAAGAAAACTGTATTATTTTTGTAAGATGGTGGAAGCCAAAAGCTTTAATTTAGATACCGATCCGACCAGGTTTTTTTATGATATAGAACTGCAGTTAAACTTTCATTCTTATTACATACTACCATAGTGTCAAGAAAGGCTAAACGACCTTGATTTTCAATTTCACATGTTTATTTAATACGTGGTGCAAAACTATTATATGCGTCAAAAAATTATCAGTTTCCAATATACCTGTAAAATAGGATAGAGTTTAATTGAACATATTATTAATACTTTGATTTAAACTTGTTTCATTACTAGGTTTGCAACTGTTGGACTAGCTGGTGAACCCATCGGTGAACCAAACACTTCGTAAGTAAATTCAGTAAATTTTAAAACTAAAATCAGTACGATCTAACACCAATTTTAACGCTTGTACAAAATTTTTTGACTCCAGATTTGTATTTCTACATGCTTTAATGCTATTCCAATTGTTTAACCAAAATTATTACAAAAGATGAGTCAACGTTCGTGAACAACGAGACCACATCTATTGATACTAATATAGACATACATACATAATTATTGGTAGTGACACATTTTTAATTTTATTTTTGGATAAAACTTTGAAAAATTTTATAAAGGTGAACTTACAATTTTTGGCAGACCATACATTCGTGTGGTCGTTAGCATGATAATTTTAAAGAAATTCAGACAAATTATTCTCAATTTTTCTTAAGCATAAGGGCCAATGATTACATTTAATTTTCATTGCATTGAAGAAATACCAACGTGGTGTTATGAGCCATTTCATCCTAACCCTGAAATACCACTCTCCACATCCGCTGTAATGTTGTGATAAGGAATAATTAAATTTTTAAAAGGTAAACAAAACTTTTTACCTAATCCGCAGAAATTTCTAATTTTGTCAAATTTACGACCTACTTTTCATCGTTCCTTCAATATGACCATGAGTTTGCCGAATCTCTGAATTGTGTTGCTGTTTTGGTTCCGACAAAACTGGCGTTTATCGTATCAACATCAATTTAGCAATATCATACAAATTTTCAATTGTTGGCTCTTTTAGAATCGAAATACTAGCGCCAGTATCGACCATTAGTAAATTTAAATTATTATTTGATGAAGACACTTGAAGTTCAGCTTTGATAAAGTTACATCTTCATAAATTGTTAAACGTATACAATTTTAACCTATTTTGGGTAAATATATTTTTATAACGGCAGGATCTTAATATTTCCTCTAGTCTTCGGGTTTAACAGCCAATCAAAACAATTCTTAATATTTATTTCGACAATTCGATAAATTTATTATCTTCTTCAGGTCTACACGGTTTTAACAAGACACACAAATTTTTATTAAAATTTATAGGAATTACCATACCATACTCTGACGTATCGCTAAATATACTATATATATAAATTTGAAGAGTATTTCTTGTTATACCCGAACTTGTAAACAGAAAATAAAATGTTGTCAACAAACGACAAATTGATTCAAATTGGACGGCTACAATCAAAATATTTTTAGTAAACAAACTTGTTGAATTTGGAATTTCAAGAATCTACAAACGATTTATATTTTGGAAATATAGATATAAAATCAATGATGCCAGAATAAATTTGGTTAAGATCGTCAGTATGACTCTTTTTGTTGACAACAATTTCATGATTACCAATAATGTGAGCCATTTCCAAAAATAAACGATTTTTATACAATTTTTCACTGTTCAAATTGTTTACCTGATCAAATTTAAATGTGTCCAGTATTAGAGGAATGCTGGCATGATTTAGTAGTTTAAGAATTTCTGATAGGTGTTATGTTGTGAATTTCGATATTTTAATAATTGTTTCGTGGTACCGATGTATTTCAATTGGCAATGGTTGCATGGAATTAAATATACAATATTCGAACGATTTAATTTAGGTGTGATATCTTTAATTTGCCTAAAGATGTTACGAATAGAGTTATCCCCTGAAAATGTAAGTTTACAATTTATATTGAATTTGCGCTGGAAATTCGGTCACTGATATTTTTAATGTAATAAATTGATTTATATATTAAATTTTGATGAACATTGTTATTGGTACCGACCGTACTAACAATTTGCCCACTGTTAGTTTGATCAAACAGATTGATTAATTTGTTGATCAAATATTTCGGGTAATATTGATCAGATAATCCCTTATAATTTGATTGGTATCAACTGTGACATCTGTGGTTAATTTTTTAACTCGGTAGACGAAACCAAACGCCGTATTAATTCGCTAACTTAAAGGGTGAAAACTATTAAAATTGAGAATTCGATCGGACGATAAATTTATCGCGTACAAAATAGTATTAATTTCACCGTTATTCTTCCGAACTGATATTGTGTCCAAAAAAGGTAATTAATTATCCGCTTTCATTTCTAATGTAATTCTAAACCAAAACGATTACGATTAAATTTTGATAGTATACAACAAATTTTATCATCAGGTACACATAACAATAAATAATCGAAGTATTTTTAATAAATAAAATATTAAAATCAATTGAGCTTAACGGTGTCAAATAACACTTCGATTACGACATCAGTCACTAATGGAGATAAAGGCGAACCCATTGCAATGCCATTTATTTCTTTAGATTAGCTGTTAAACAGGCTGAAATATCCTGATTTTAAACAAAATTCTAGAATATCTAGAAATTTTATGTTGGGTATACTGGTATATGTGGTTCTATCATTGACCACCTATCTGAAGTTGTTTCTACAGCCAAATCAAATTTGGCATCGAACTTCCTAATTACAAGGTTTAAAAAAGAATTTAGTAAATTACAAAATAATTGGTCCTGTGTAGCATAAAATTCTTGGAGAAACATTAATTGGGCCAGTTCGTATTTGTGGGTTGAAATAGTACGATTGAAATCTTTTATTTTCCAAAACGTAACCTCAATTTTGACATTCAGGAATTTTCTTTTAAAAGTTTCCAATAAATTCTGAATTTTATTTTTGAATGGCATATTCGGTTCTGTATCTGTGAACATGCAAATCACGTTGTTAGTAATATGATTAGGAAACACACCATACCTTCTACATCGTGTCAGGAACATTTCACTTGATGTGTGGACAGTCGTCATTATTGAAGTGCCGTCGGACGTAATTAATAAATAATAATTCTGATCTTAACCAAATTTATTCTGGCATCATTGATTTTATAAGTAAATTCTCAAAATATAAATCTTTTGTAGATTCTTAAAATTCCAAATTAAAAAGTTTGTTTACTAAAAATATTTTGATTGTAGTCGTCCAATTTGAATCAATTTGTCGTTTGTTGAAAAACTTTTATTTTGTGTTTACAAGTTCGGGTATGACAAGAAATACTCTTCAAATTTATATATATATATATATATATATATATATATATATATATATATATATATATATATATATATATATATATATATAATATATATATATATATACATATATATATATATATATTTACCGATAAGTCAGAGTATGGCATGGTAATTCCTATGTATGTTAATAAAAAATTTTAAGTCTTGTTAAAACCGTGTAGACCTGAAGAAGATAATAAATTTATCGAAACATCGAAATAAATATTCAGATTTATTTTTTTTTTTTAAACAGGGTGGGTTGGTAAGAGGAACCCTGTGCAATTCGACCAGCAAGATCTATTGTGCATCCCCGTGTAAGAGTAGAGAAATAAATCTATGTGAAATGTAGGTCCAGGTCCTTGATAAACGCCACAAGGTCATGCACATCCACAGGGTTGGCGTGAGGCCACTGAACAGAATAAGCATTAAGTGTTTTAATTCTCCTTAGGGCGATCGCACTGCACTCGAACAGCAAGTGTTCGGATGTTTCTTTTACCAGATTACAGAACCTGCAGTTCTCTGATGGGGGTTTCCCCATTTTGAATAAATGGTAGTTAAAGGGACTCTTTCCTGTCAAGTACCAGATGAGGGATTTCAGAGATGATCGATCCATTCTGATTATATCCTGTAAGTGTGTAATCTTGTAGTTTAGGAGCTTCTTTGTCTGTCTCATTCTCCGAGATGACTCCCAGAGTGAAGCAGAACATCTTTGCTCTCATAAGAGGACTCTCCTCGCTACATGGCCTTTGGAATAGGCAACGCTAGGCTCGGGGCAGTAGAAGATGCCACCCGCACCTTCTTTTGCACGGGTGTTTGCGACCTCATTTCCTAGTGTATTAGAGTAGCCGGGGGACCACAAAAGGATAACATTTTTGTCCCTACCCAGCCTTCTAAGGTTGCTGTAGCAGCTCCATCTCAGTTTAGAGCTGAACAACGGAGCTGTCAGGGCTAATAAAACAGCCTGGCTATCCAAGATTATGTAGAACTCCGTTCTTATATATTCTTTTTGAGGCACTGAAGCATGCTAGTCTCGATGACCACGATTTCTGCCTGGAAAACCGTAGGGGTCTTTCCCAACTGTAAACAGATCCTGAAACTGAGCCCCACAACCCCCGCACCCGTGCCCTCGTTTGTTTTTGACCCATCGGCATACCATACCGATGCGTGCTGTGGTAAGGAGGTCATAATGTACCCCACCATGTCCCTTTCGGGTTTCCGGATCGTGAAGTTCCTCCGGCAGTAAGTAGTCTTTTCATATCTGATAGCTGGGCAAAATCGTCTGCCAAGTTTAGTTTACCCAGGATGCTATTGTGTCCCGAACTAGTCAGTCTAACCTACACACTTTTGACTTGTATATGGAGTGGTAAGAGTCCTAGCAGCCTTTCAAGGGCAGCAGTAGGGGCAGGTCCTAATTGCTCCCTTTGCGCCCAAACATATTAATTTTTGAATTTTGTCCAAAGCGGAACGAGCATTTATTTGCTCTGTCTTTGGCCACCATATAAACGCCGCATAAGATATCATTGGCCTTATGTTGGTTTGATAAAGTCAGATTATCATTTGTCGGTTTAGGCCCTATGTTTTACCAAACATACATTGGCACCCAAAATATGCTTTGTTTGCCTTATTTACGATGTATTTCAAGTCGGGGTTCCAGGTTAATTTTTGGTCAAAAATGATCCTTAGATATTTAAACTCAGACGTCATCTTGAGTATTTCCTCGTTCATAGTTATTGGAGAAAAGGAAATTCTCCTCCGATTTGTAAAGAGAGTACATGTTATTTTTTTGGGACTGACGTTAAGGTCCACTTCAACACACCACTCGTTTACCAATCTTAGAGCATATTGCATACACTCAGCTATTGTGCTTTCAAATTTGCCCCTGACCATCAGCACCAGATCATCAGTATAGGCAATGATTGATATTCGACAGTTCTTCAAAATAGCGAGCAAGTGGTCCATTACCAAGAGCCACAGTAATGGCGACAGTACTCCTCCCTGAGGGCAGCCCTTGGTAGGTGAAATTGAGATGCTTGCTTCGCCAATCGAGGCTTTAATTCTCCTGCTTCTGAGCATGTTTATTATTCACCCGATGGTTGAGGAGTCGATACCCCTCGCTACAGCTTGTTCCCGAATCACCTGGAAATTAGTATTATCGAAGGCACCCTGGATGTCGATGAAGGAGCATAATAGTGCCTCCTTGTCGCGAAGTGTATCCTTGATTTCCGATGTTAATTCATGCAGGGCTGTCTCCGTAGATTTGCCTACCTGATAAGTATGTTGGCTAGGATTTAGAGGACATCTTTGGATTGTATTGAGTCTGATATACAGGCCCAATATTTTTTCGCTTGTTTTAAGTATAATTGATGTAAGGCTAATAGGTCTGTAGGACCTAATGTCCTCGGAGGATTTATTCCCATTCTTTGGTATGAATATGACTCTTACTTCCCTCCAGCATCTGGGGATGTATTCCAGACTAAAGCTGGCTCTATATAATTTGATTAGGTGGGGCTCCAGTACATCCAGGCCTCGTTGAAGAAAAATAGGATAGATTCCATCCCCTCCTAGAGACTTAAAGAGACCAAATGAATTGATAGCCCAGCGCAATTCTCCAGGGCTAAAGATTCCCATCGCACGCTTGTAGGCCCCCCTTGGGACTAGATAAGGATGCACCACGCTCATATCAGGGTCCTCCCGACCCGCAATGATTGTGCAATTCAGAAAGTGTCCCTTCACCAGACATTCAAGAGTCTCTTCCCTTGATGTGGTTAAGGTCCTGTCCGGCCTTCTTACTGAGCCAAGAGGGTTTTTATGATCTAATGCGGGGGCTTTTTGGAGTCGGCAAGCTGCCAGAATCTCGACTATCTTTCCGCAAACAGTTCTCCAGCTCTCTGTTTTGCTCTTCCTCAGAGTCTCATTATACTGGGTGAGGGCAGTTCGATACGCTGCCCAGTCATCTGTTATTTTTGCTCTGTTAAAGAGCTTACACACTGTTTTTCTTTTAGTCTCCAGGGCGGAGGTCCACCAAGGAACATATCTAGTTCCTCTAACACGCACCGCAGGAGAAGTTGAGTGATAGGCATCAATTATTGCCCTGGTCAGATTATCAGCAACTCTATCAAGCTCTGCAACAGATCCGATAGAGTTTTGTTAACCCCCTACATTGTCTTGCAGTTTATTGGTAAAGACAGCTCAGTCCGTATCTATAGGTTTCTTACCGTAGCTTCTGTTATTTGGGGTGTTCTAATATCAAATCTTATATACGTATGATCCGACAAAGATGCTTCCCCCGATACATGCCAATTTTGGACTGTGCTGGAGGTGCCCAAGTCAGACATAGTAAGGTCCAGCACCTCCCTTCTAATGGCATTCACAAAGGTCGGCTCGTTCCCTGTATTATTTAAAACAACATAATTTCATGAACAGTATTCAAGAAATTGCTCCTCTTGTATTGGTGTTGTTGCTACCCCAGACTGTGTGGTGTGAATTAGCATCAAACCAATGATGAACTTCTGCCCATGAGCTGTACAGTAATTGATAAAACTCTGTACTTCTTCCGGAGGTGGGTCGTTACCGTCCCCGGGAAAATAGGCTGATGCCATATTAATTGTGACCATGCCTCCTTTGGTTAGAGGTATCTCTAATGAGACTGTAGTTATGTCTCTGGGAATAAATTGGTTAATTGAGAAGATATTGTACGACGAACGACAGAGAATCGCTGTCCTCGTCCTTTCTACTTCTGTGTTGTAAATTAGCTTACCTCTCTAACTTGGAAAACCTTTAATTCTTCCGTTGTTGGTCCACGGCTCTAGGATAAGCGCTATGTCCCAATAGTTTATGTTGAAGAGGCGACTCAGCATAGATGTGGCAGTCTTGGATCTATGTAGGTTGATTTGTACGCATCTTGCAGACGTGTGCATAGATCTTTATGTTTTTGGGTCCTCTGCTACTACCAGCACATGGTTTGGCGGAACTCTGTGAGTTCAACCCATGTTTTTTAATATTAAGAATTAGTTTTATTGGCTGCTAAACCCGAAGACTAAAGGAAATATTTTGCGTATAGCCCCAAACTGAGTTAGTTCTTGATCTTCCGGTTAAAGAGCAAAATCATTTCCCGCTTCATTAACTAGGTCAATTATAGTTTGTTAATTTGACCATTTAACGTTAACCTTGGGTGATCATGGAAAATACACGTGAAATTTCCCAATCTTTTTGAATCCGGTGTCTAAAATAGTGGTTTCCATTAAAAAATATGACCTTAACCTTCAAATGATTTTGAAAATTGACCTGAAGAACAAGGACATTAGTTCAGATAAATGATTGTCTGAATGATAAATTTTTGTCTAAACCATTTTTTTGTGGCTGCTGTATTTTATGAGATATTTGGATCCGTCGATTAAAATGGGTCATCCTGTAGGTTCATTAGTAACAGAATGCACAAGATATATACAACTTTTACACAAATAACAAGGGCAAGGTTATGGGTCCATCTCCTGTTAAACCGTCCAATAATAATGCATTTTTTGGTTAAAGGATCGTGAGTGTGAAGTTTATGCTAAAAAAAAAATAACAAAAAATTACACTGTTAAACTAGCTATTTTTCCAATTGGAATTTAAATTATATGAAAATTTATGAACATTACTATATTTCAGATAATTTAAAAGTTGACTCGCAAATGTCTATAAGGTCTTGCACATATTCTCAGAAAGACCATATTGTCGGATAACTTGGCCATCTGCCAGTCTACGTGGCCAATCTGATCCAACGTTGAAGAATTTTCCTATATTTCGCCGAATTTTGAATTTTAATAATTATGGTTGGTTTAAAAAATTGTTGTATCTCCGATCACAGAGATGTACACAAGGCCTTATCCACATTTTTAGATAGCTTGGTTTAGTAGCAGTCCCTGTAGCCAACGTGATCCAATTGTGATGAACTTTACCATATTTTGCAGAATAAAAATTAAAAGAAGAATAAAATTAAAAAAATTTGTACCGCCGATGCCAAAGATGTTCAACTGGTCTTGCCCATATTTTCGGATAACTTGGCCATATGCCAGTCTACGTGGCCGACCTTATCCAGTTGCGATGAACTACACTATACTTCACAGAATTTAGCATTTTTAATAATTTTATTTATTAAATCAAATGACCTTAGTCACCGGTGGTTGCCGGTTGGAACACGTTACTTTTTACAAAATTGCACGCGTCACAAAGCTATCTAATACATGACCAGAACAGCTCACGTGATGTGCACTTTACGGAAGGTTACAGAGCTGGTAGACTAATCTACCCAACTTTGGTCCCTCCCCCTCCAGTAACCGCCAAACCATCTTAAATATCATTAAAGAAAGAAAGTTCAATAAACGATATTTAGATAAATTTGGGAACTTGGCTATTCCTTCCCCGATTTTAGTGAAAATTGACAGGCGCGATGGATGTGGGATTCTAAAATTTTTTGTGATAGATTTTGGCCACAGAGACTGCTACTAAACCAAACTATCTGAAAATGTGGATAAGACCTTGTGTACATCTCTGTGATCGGAGATACTACAAATTTTTTTTTTTTGTTTTATCAGAATGGCCACGTAGACTGGCGAATGGCCAAGTTATCCGACAATATGGTCTATCTGAGAATATGTGCAAGACCTTGTGAACATCTCTGCGGTCGGCGATATAAAAGTTTTAAATTCATCCAAAATGATTAACAATTCCAAAAACTGTGAAATATATTATAGTTCATTATAATTGGATAGGCTTGGTAACATTGGCCGCTATATGGCTTAGCTATTCTAAGAAATGTGCGGTGGCCTTCGGGACTTTTCCAGGATCGGCACTAAATAATTATTCAACTTTTAAATTATCTGAAATATAATGATGAAAATGATGAAAAGAACCTGTTTTCCCATGAAAAGAACCAGTTTGGAGGTATGAAAAATCCAAAATGACAAAAAATTTAAATTTTCATATAATTTAAATTCCAATTGGAAAAATAGCTAAGTTAACAGTGTAATTTTTTGTTATTTTTTTTTTTAGCATAAACTTCACACTCATAAAGGATCCCATTTTATAGGCCTATTATGGTTCTCACCTCACCGAAAAACTTCATACAAATCTAGTCACAGTTGCATAGTATTTCTCGGTGAGGTGAGAACCATAATAATGGTATTAAAATCGGAATGCAAATCTCGCAGCAATTACTGCATACAACTTTAATTTGTCTTAAATTAATAATGCAAAATAAAATTTTCAAGGAAAATAGAAAATAAATGCAACTATTTGACTCGAAAGTTATTTTGAAAATTATTGTTGTTGGAATGAGACTGTTGACGATGAAATGTATGATTTCTAATTGGATTATTATAATCTTGATTCGTTTGGTTCCAATTATTTTTAGTTTTTTGTTATTATCACCTTGCTTCTGATTTTCCATAATTACGTAAATTTTTGGGTATTCCAATTAGCATTTTCAACAATTCGATATAAATTCTAGTTTTGTTGACATGCTGGATTGATTTTTGTTTTACTCGTTGTACAATTTTCACCTTCAAAAGAAATTTAAAAAATTTTCTTCGTCAGGAGGTGGTTAACTATAATTGTAAAATTTGCATTTATCGATAAAGTCTTCTACACTTGCAGCACTAACATCGAAATCTGAGATTAGTTTGCAAATCTAAATTCAAATGACTTCATTTTATGTTTTGAGTGTAAATTTTGAAAATTATTTATACCACGAAATATTAAATTATTAACTGGATCTGAATTAGTGCCAATATTTGCTTTGTGTCTAACTTCATTCAATGTTAAACAACCATAAAATCGGCATCATAATTCGAATCCAAACGATTCGACACATTGTCTATATTTCAGTTCAAAAAAACCTTTCTGACGTTTGCAAATGTTTAGTTTTATATCAGATAGCTTGTCGATATTTTGTTTAAAATATTCAGAATACACGGTGTGATTTTCCAAATAATTATCAAACCAAATCGAATTAATAATTCCTAATGTGTCCAAATATGCTGTTTCTAATAAAAAAATAGCTAGAGGAGTTGTTTGACAAAGAAGTCTATAGCTATATGAATTATCCAATGTCAGCTGCTTACCCTTTTGTAGTCTGTATTGTACCAAATGTTTGTTAACCTTGACATTGCCTCAAAATTTCAAAACTTGTCGACATTAAAATTTATAGGTATAAATTTTCGTCCACCAGTGTTTTCTGCTCAAAAATTAACTTACATTACATACAATTATTAAAAGTGCCTTGAATTTCTAATCAAATGCTAAGCTTGTAGCTATAAGAAATTATTAAACCAAACCGCGCCGCCACCGATTATGTCAAAATGTAATAAAAAAAAAATAATTTAAACAATTTTCTTCGCTATTTATAGCCTACTTGTATAAACATTTTCACCTCACAACATTTATTTACAAATAGTAATACATATTCTCTCTACCTGTCTTAATTGTAAAATGCAAATCGGTTTTCATTTGACTGTTTCGTTTAATGTTCTTCTTACTCTGAATCTTTTATAACCAACTTTTTTAATTTTTTATTTTCTTATTGTTATACATACTGCTATGCGCTTTATACGAGTTTAGCTTAGTTTAAAAGTCATGATAATGATGAAATCTATTTAATGAACTTAAAAAATAAGAAACAGACAAAACAACTCTATTTGATAAATAAAATAAAAAAAAATTAAGAAAATAATGAGAGAAGCACAAAAAAAAATAATTCTGGACTTTTTTTTTTTATTTTTTAAATAAAATTCACGAAAAACACCACGACGTTAAAGCACACACAGTGGAATACATAAAATGTGCAAAAGACCTACGACAATATTTTTTTTTATATACTTAAGAATGTTTTATACTGTTCCTCTTCTTATTTCATCATCATCATCATTACTATACTATCATCATCATTGTTGTGTATTTTATATTTTTATTCAACAAAGTTTTCTTTCAGTCTTTACGAAAATATAAAACAAAACAAAACTTGTAAAAGAAAACTTAAAGAAGACACATACACACACACACACACACCATCGTACCCAAAATGATGACTGATCAAATGATTATGATAAATTTGAATTGTTTAAATCAAATAAAAAATTATGTCTTATTACAAAATATATGAAATGGATTTATGTTTTTTAATTAATTTATAACAATTATTTTGATTTCTTTATTATTTTTTATTCTTTACAAAAAACCGTAATTAGATTTTGGTACTCCGCATATACATACCGCTTATACGAATGATTAATTAGAATCTATTTATTTGGATTGCTAGTGGAAAATAAATAAATAAATTATGGATTATTATTATTGTTGGTGGAGTAACTAGGAAATTTGAGGAGTGTAACACGATATGTATGGTGTGGAAAATATGAAATACTTAGCAATCGTTTATATGGACATTAAAGAAACTGGGTCAAATCGAATGTGTGATGATATTTAATACAATTTGGAAGTGTAAATCATCATTCCTCTCAGCGAAAGATAGACAACAGACAACCCTATAATTTTAATGCAGACCAATAGGCAGAAAGATTAGTACAATATGAGACAGACAGATGGTAAGGATTACTAACCTCATCGCCAGGAACCAGAAATCTGTGACTGTAAAACTAGATTTATGAGGAATATAGAGTAGATTGCGTTGCTTTTCGTTGGAAAAAATGCAAAACTTAATAATTTCTTTAGAGAAAGAAGTTCGATATATAGGAAGTATAAACGGAGACCTTAAGTATTGACCTCAGTTTTAGTTTTTACTGCCTAGAAAATAAGAAATTAATTTTTTTATATCCACACGTTTTCTTAAAATTTTAATTTTCGAACGAAGCTCACTTCATTTATTTAAATAATTTATTTAAAAAATTAATATATTTTCGACACTACTATGATGCCATCATCAGATTCGATTTGTAATTGTGTTTATACAACGAATAATAACAAAACAGAAAAATGGTCAAACAATACAATTTAACAGTAGTTGTCTCATAAGGGCAATGAAATGTCTTAATATTATGTTTTGGTAACTACTGTTAAGGAATAAATTAACCTCAAATTCAACGAATAACTAAATCCATGAATCTACTAACAAATGATTCCTAAACCAAACACCCACTCAATACTAACGCAAGCTAACTCAACCCCAACGCAACCTCAACTCAACTTACGAAAGCTACATGAATGTTGTCAACTCAAACCAACTCAATCTAGCCGTCACTAAACTTTCAACTCAATCCCAAGTTAACGTCAACTGAACCACTCAGTCAAGCCCAACTAATCTTTAACTCAAACCACTGTTGTGCTGCACAGTTTACCTGAACTAATGACAATGTATGTACACAATTTGAAAAAATGGTGTCGACAACATAAACAACGTCAACAATGAAAACAAAGCGTCGACAATGTATGTACAGCAGCCAATTGAGTAAACATTTTGATTTATTACAAATGTTATTTTCAATACAATAAATTTGTAACAAATTAGTGGTAATTGCGTAGGTAGCCTTTTTCAACATAAATAGTCGAGAGACCACAAACAAAATATTAAATCTATACAATTTATCATTATGGACATCATGTGTAGCAGTTATATGAAAATATTATGTAAATTACTGAACAAACTCGTTTGTTGCACCAATCGATAACTACAACTACTCGATATAGCATTATAGAAGATGTTGCTCTAAAATTCTTTAGTATACCCAAAAATAGAAATTTTAGATATTAAGCAAATCAATGTTTGACAATTTCATATAAATACCGATTAAATTTAGCCTTTGGCGTCAAATGTATATATCTGTGGCAAATATATAAAAAGTGATAACTGGGTTTTTACTACTTTTCAGTAGAAAGATTTAAACATATTTTTCTTTCTGTGAAACACAATTCTTAACATTAAATAATCTAATTACCACCAATTGGTCCTTTATTGTGCAGCCAAGAGGTCAGCTTAGTTAAACCACTAATTTTGTGCACAATTTCGCAACAATATCAGTAATAAGTACTTATCCCCTTTTAAATATTTAGTAAGTGTCTCTGATTAGATACAAGTCCATTTAGCTCAATTTAAAAATTTATAAAATTATATGTATGTTAATCTAACAACAATTGCTCCCTTCTTCAAATAGTTCTGTTTTATCTGAAAGTTAAATTATCACCTTAAATAAAATATGTAGGTAATCAAGTATTATGTTGATCGGTACATGCTTTAAATTATTATAAATATTTAATTAGAAATTAATTATTTACAAAATGTTGTTTTGTGAAAAGAAAAAAATCATTAAAGTAAAATTGAAATACATACATACATTGTTTAAAATTATAACACAAAATTGCAAATTATTACTATTCATTGATTTCATCCAAAATATCCAAATCTGGATCCAGATCATCCTCACTATCAAGGTCAGTTTTGAGATTTTTGTAAAAATCGTGGTATTGTGGCGATATTATTGGTAATAAATCCATTATATCTTTTTTCTTTTTTGAATTTATAGGATTTGGTCCCCGGTAAGCCATATTTAAATTGGATCTTGAAATAGTAGAAATTCCTCGTCGTTTTATACTATGAATTTCGGCCAAAGAGTTTTTATATTCTATTATTCCGTATTGTTTGGTATACCTAAGCCAGCGCACTTTAGACCAAACAAAAGGATTCCCAGCAACATCTTTAGTACACCATGTATATTTTTTTTTTACTAAATCATTGAAATTCAAAAAATCAGTTTGGACCATGTCAATCACTTTATATTGTCTGGTCGATCGTATATAGTACGAATAAATTGTGAATAATCATGTGGAGCATGAATTTCGATGGATGTTTTTTTTAATTGTTTTTCAATTGTAGCATGAACCACATCACATTCCATATGGGTGTGACCTATAATTAAAAATTTGTGATCGATTGTTGTGACACTGACTTCTTCAGATTGAAAAAAGTATAAAAACATAGCTGAAATAAAACTGTTTTTATTTTGTCCCATGCAATTGTCACTATAAAATATGATGTGTTGGACTGATTGCGGTAACGATTTCAAATGCGTATACAGACATGAGGCAATTTCATTTCCCCCTCGATTTGCTATGCCTTCATGCCAAATATAATTAAAAGTTTGGTTTGATGCCCCGTCATGCACAGTTAAATTAAATGTCCATAATGAACGTTTATAAAAAGAAACGCTTGTACTTAGCCGAGGTGTCGGTAGACACTTTTGTAAATCAAAAGTAAACATTCTTGATATTTCTGAATTTTGTTTGTATTTTTCTTTGTCCTGGTTCTTTGCGGTGTATGCTAAATCGGCCAAAGCATGATGTTCTTTTTGCTGCTTTAATAATTCAACTTTGTTTTCTGTGGCTAGTTTCATTTTTTGATCGATAGTTTCACAATAATTACAAGCGTCTAAGCTTAGTTGTTTAAATTTTAGATTAAGGGACCTAAAAATTTCGGAGTACTTAAAAATGGAAGCGGGGTTAGTGTATTCCTTAGAATACAGTTCATACATTATGCTTAAATTTAGCCCAGTTGACAAATAGCGTTTGCTACTATGCCGACGTGAATAGTGAGAAGTGTATGCTGGGAAACTGTTGATGTGTTTGTAAATTCCATCCGTTGTTTCTTTTGGAAGTGTTTTATGAAATTTAGATGCCGTTCCACGCCTATCTTTTTCCGGTGTAGCCCCGGGGCATTTGTATAAATTATCACAAGCTATATCAATGAATTTACACGTTTCACCAAATGTATCTAATAAACATTTTTTGCACACTTCAAAACGACTGCCGCAATTTTTTAATAAGAATTTGGCTGAATATCGGCGAGGTGTTTTGCAAATAGTTTTTCGGTATTTTGTTGGCTCGAGTTCGATTAAACCACATATATAAGCCGATCTCATATCATAATTCCTTAAAATTTAAATTTTATTTTAATGAAAGTGTATAGGTATCCAACCAGGCGTATATAAAAATGGCGTTATGATACTTTTAGTTAAAATAACTCAAAAGTGTCTAAAGTAAATCAACGCTTAACAGGCCTTTTTTAACGCTATTATTATAATAATATTCGTAATTAGATAGCTTACCTAGTTTCCAGTACTCAACAAAAATTTTCTTTTGGTCGTCGTATTTTATTTTTAACTGGCATTTTTTCTTGCATTCAGTCAATGAAATTCATTGCCGGTTTTCTATTTGTTTTCCGGAGGATGTAATGTACTGTAAACCTAAATTTCGTTTCTTTTTTCGAGTTTTTTGATTTCCCCTATTTATAGTGAAATGGCTAATTTCGCTGGCACCCTCCGAATATCGTTCACTTTCTAAGTTACTTAAATCTTCATTATTTTGAAAATTGGCACTAATATCCTCTGAATCAGAAGATAAATTGCAGGCTGGCATATAAGACACGTCTACATCACTATCATCAAAATCTATTGAATCCTCGGATAAGCTGAGCAATTAAATAGCAATTAAATATGAAACAAATCGAAATGAGAAATGTTTCGAAATTGGTTTGTCTAATAAAGTTAATGAAAACGAAAATGTTCAAGGCAATACATACATAGATTTGTATGTACTTGTAAACATTTTTACAAATTTTAAATTTATCAATAACTTGGCAAATCAATTTTTGACTAAGGACGGAATACTACAAATTCGCCAAGCTCACAAACTAAACGGCTTTTATGCGGCGTTTCGCGACATCTTTAAGTTTAAATACCTTTTCAGATAATACTTTTTGTGAAACAACTTAGATAGTCCTTAGTAGTAGTTAAATAGTTTAGTAGTCCAAGTACCTACAGAGATTTCATATTATGTTCTTATTTCTTCTGTCGCACCGGAACCCCACAGGAAACCTACGACGAGTATCATTTATAAATGGTGGTAAACTACAATTCCGGATGGTTAATGACTTGAGAATGGCGGTTTTTTATCAGTTTTTAATTAAACCGAAAAAATTTTTAATATAGAACTCTGAACGCCATTACTGAATGTCTCCTAATATTATCTATGTTTTGTCTGAAATTTTAAGTCTTGGATAGTGTAATAACCAGATATTTAGCCGTGTCGACCACCTCAACAGCCTGCCCATGGATGTAGTCCATGGTGTACGTTGGTGGGAGGTGAAGTCGGCTTCGGTAAGCCTTGCATGTAAAAGACATACAGAAGGGGCCCAGTACAGAACCTTGCGGCACTCCCTAGGCAATTTTTCTAACACGTGAGTTATGTCTGTTGTTAATACTAACAAAAAATTTCCTGTCTGCCAAATATGATCTGACCAAGGAAACCAGGACAGGCCTAATGCCGCAGTTTATCATCATGGAAAAGACTTCCTCAGCCACACAGAATCGAAGGCTTTGTAGCGATTCACTCATATAATCGCTCAACAATTCGTTCATCACCACAATTGAATTTCAAATCAAATTTCAGGGGTACATCTCTGTGTCTGTTCGTTCGACATTTTCTACTCTTACCAAAAAACCAAGTTTCAAAGTGTATACGATTAATGAATGTCTTTGCCGTGGACAAAAATAAAAATAAAAAAACATACACTCACGTTCCAAACTTTCTGACGCGACATACTCGCCATTTTTCCAGAAATATTAAATTCATAAAATAAAGATAATTGAATAAAAAAATAGAAATAAATTAGATATAAAAATAAATAGAAAGTAAATTTACACACAGTGAAATTTAAAGTTATCGCGTTAAATGGTGGTGGATTTTATCCGTAGTTTGTATTTTATTGTGAATACATTTTGGCCACATATTCATTTGTAAATTGTGTGGCCAGTATAAAATTTAAGGTGAAATTTATTTGTGCCCCATTGTATCGGCAACGAACCCGATAATTGGTGACCCCGACGTGATCTGGATATAAAGGAATGCTACCGCTGATTTTTCGTCTTAATTTAGCAAGATTTTTCTGATTCAATAGCCTCATGAGGACATCCGTTATTGATTTGAGCTAAACCCGAAATAATAAAGTCAAATTTTTCCGCAGGTATGAGATGGCTAGTGGCCTCAAAAATCCTACGATAAAATCTCTCAACAAGTTTACTAAGTCCGCGCAGTAATCAAATTGGTCTTATATTTTCTGGGGTCCCCGGCTTGCCGGCTTTCGGTAACAGAATAACTGAGTGTGAAAATTGCCTTTATTAATAAAATCAGTTGTAGAATTCCGGATAATGGGAGGTTCTTTATGGTCTTGTTCGAGACACCATCAACACCTGGAAACTTTTTATTCCTGAGCCCACGGACGATACTTATGACTTCATCGGAGTTTGTCTCGAGCCCGCTCAAACCGTACGGGGTATTCTGAGCCAGAACAAAACTATTTGTTGTGTCAGAGATGCTCAGAAACGTAGACTCGTAGTATTCTGCTACTCCTTCTGATATTAGAAGCTCTTCTTGATTTTTTAAAACTCGCTTGGGGTAGCTGGACAGCTTGGATGATCTAATGAATTTATGCAAGTTCGCCCTGTCGAGGTCGATATTCTTCAGCTTTCTACGAACCTGGTCCTGTCAATACCGGCCTATTTTCTCATGTATGCGCCGGGTTTTTCGATTTCTAATGTACTGTACAATTAGGCATATGTACGCCGCTTATTGTCACACATATTCCTAGGTAGGTTTTTGGATTTACGCTCAACAAGTAGCACGAACATTTCGGTAGCCTTACTCAGAAGGTGTGTGAAGTTTGCAACTCTCTGTTCAATCTCCTCGACAGATTTGGTCGGCTGTTTGTTTAAAGGGACCAACTTGTAATGGAAAAAATTCCTAAAGCAATGCCAGTCAGCATTCTTCTAATCCCTCACTGTATTACCATCTTCCTGCTGACATATGTTGAAGCGACCAGAGACCTCGAAAGCAATCGGAAGCTGGTCCAAGCAATACTCGTAAAGTATACCCACCCCGTCCTCAACATGGACCTTCTTTGCGACCACCATATCCAAAACTGCATTGCCCCAAGTACCAGCTGGAAGGAAACAGATCTTTACACCGTTCCCCTCACAAAAATCGAACAATTTTCTACTGTTGTCGTTTTCAGTATGGCGCGTTTTCAGTATGGCACCCCCAGTAGGCGTGGCGAGACGAAAACCAGGAGAAAAGAATTCCGTCCCTCTCCTAAATAGACCGTTATTGCGATGAAGTTTTCATGTACATGAGTCCTGGGAGAGGCGTGCTTGTATGATATAAGTATGGCTGTACCACCCTAATGATTGATTTTAGTGTTAGTTCTGTATATAAAGTAGTCTTCAATGTGAAGGGATGTGGGGCCAACTATTAAACACAAATCTCAGTGCCTTGTTTTGAATTTTTTGTAGGTACCTTCTATGGGTTTTATTTGCCAAGTTGTATCAGGCACAGGGCCAAGTTGCACCAGGCAAGTGGCCTTTAACTCGTTCTCGTAGCTCTTTTTTGGATACAATAATATTAGCTGTGTCTTTGCTGCATTTATGTCGATATTCCAGCGACTGTAATAAGCAGTGGGGGTGTCAACATATGTCTGTATTACTATCATCCGCGAAAATTTAGAGTCTCATCTCAGGTGTTACCGGGATTGGAATGTCATGTATAAGAAAGGTATACAGCAGTGGTCCTAAGACCGAACTCTGTGGGACTTCTGCCGTTGCTCTGCCTATAGTGGACCTATATGTGTTATTTATACTAACAAAAAATTTTCTTTCTGGTAGATATGATTTTATGATTGCTGTTACTGATTGAGGTACTCTGCAGGACACCAGTTTATACATTAGGACCTCATGCCACACCGAGTCGAATGCCTTTCCAACGTCCAAAAATCAGTTGTGGACCTATTTTGCACAAATCCAAACGGCTCGTCGAGAATCATATGTCGAATTGAGTCTGATAGTCGTCGATAAATTACTCGTTCTGCTATCTTGCTTATACCGCATCATAAGCTAATAGATTTGGTATTTTCCGGATTCCCTGGCTTTCCAGGTTTTAACCAGACTATTGTTTTTGATAACTTCTAAGTGACTGGAAAATAGGCGTACTCAAACATGGCATTTATAATTACCACTAATTGCCTAATGCCAGAAACCGGCAGATTTTTTATGCTCTTTTTGAGAACCCATCTTCTCGCTTTCTTGTTTTTGAGCCGGGAAATCAATGTCCTAATTTCGTCTACATCAGTAGCTACCTTGAAAGAGTTATACGGGATGCTTTGGCATAATGCAAAGTCCCTCAATACATCCTCGCAGCTATGCTGTAACGCCTGATATTTTGTGGTAAATACCTTTTTGTAATGGTATTGCAATCTATCTGAAAGCGTCTGTGGGTTAATAATTGGGTTCCCTTCGTTCTCCAAAACTATATTGGTCTTTGTAGCCGGTTTCAAGGTATTTATACATTTAAATACGTTTGCCCTGTCTGGCTCGATTCTTAGGACAACAGGGGTCCAGAGGAGTACAGCAAGGGTATCTTACGATGCATGCCACGACAGAAATTTCCACAATCCCTTTTGGACTTTGCTTTCGCCCAGCGCCTTCATGCGGCCGAGGTACACTTCTTGGTGAGCCCTTACTCATGCTTTGTGTTAGTAGAAATACCTTTACCTCGATTTCGTCTACCGATTTTAGCGGGTCGTCTGAGACTACCTCTAGCCTAAAATGTACATAATGCCTATAACCTAGCCAGTCAGCGTTTTGGCTGTCTAGCTAGAACCAGATCTATCTCAGATTTTCCTCGTGCTCCTTAAGAAAAAAAGTTTATTTGGACGTCGCGCGTATCGCACAGATCATATAGAACGCGACCATTTCTGTTTTCGCCATGCCTATCCCAAGACCTCTGTCTAGCATTAATGTTGCCGCCTATCACAAACCTGTCCTTGTTTTAGAAATATAAGAGATCAGAGGTCACTCACTAGCTTCCAGAAGTATACCAAGTAAAATTAAAGATTAGTTTGTTTTTGACTTTGGTCTCACTCAAGCACATTATGTGTGGCTGGTTTTTTTTTTGGATGAATATGGCTAATTCTTGGCGTCTTGCCAAACTAATGAGGCTGTTCCAGCTTAAATATATAATATTCATTTTATGAAATAACTTGGGAAATGTATATACATAGTCCTTTGCCCTGATATGTCCCTAATGGAATTTAGCTTACTTTTATGTTAACGACGCAATATCCTTACCAAACAGGGCCTGGGATTTTTGAAAAAAATTCTGTTTCGTTTCCTTTTGAGCTCGTTGGCCCGCCATTCCCATGACCTGCCAGGGCAGGACCACTGGGATTGAGTTGAGGCTCAGCAAATATTGGCCTCCGAGAGTTAGCAAAAGGCACACCCATTCTTATATAGTCTGAGTTGAAGACTCTACGGCTCGCGGGGCGAGCACCTTTCGGACTAAATGCATTATTGCTTTTACTTTACTTACCTTTAAATCTTATTCGCTCAGGGCGCTTCGTGTATATGGCCACATGGTCCCCTCCAAAGTTCACACATAATATCGGAACTTGTATATCCGTATTCTGGGGCAGTTGCCTGGCTCGTGGCTGTTTTATGAACATTTTACACTGCGACACTCTTGGTTTCTCCCTTAGCTCCCAATTTGATTTGTAATTACAGCATCCCTAAACCATTTGTACATGTATAAATTGCCAAATTTTCTTTCTGTAGTTCTTCGACAAATTGTTTATGTTGGGTGATGTTGCTGATGTAAACAGTAACATTTTTCTGTTCCTTGCTGTTTATGGTGAATCTGAGCATTGCTCCGGCATGTCTGGCAATAGTTGCTTGAGGATAATTGGACATGCTTTTTCGTTTTTACCCTTTTGGTGAATTGTTGTGTCGGGTATGACATCAATGGGCACTTTATATGGTATTTTTTGGGCTTCCTCTATTCCGTATTTTTCGTTTTTTCTTTTGTACACTGTCTCGTCTGTTTTGACTACATAACTCTCCGTTTTCGTTTTCTATGATGATATTATCGTTTATGTATATCTCTTCTTCTTATTCTGTTGAGTAGTCGCTTAGAGCACTCATACATTTTTTGACGTGAACACTTATATCTGCATTGCTCTCTCTCTCTCTTAGCCGTTTTGTGGTCTGACTTCGGTTCGTTTTCTTCATCTAGCCGTTTTCAGCTTGCGGCTCGAAGGAGTTTCCATCCTTTACCTGCATAGGAGGCTTATTTGACTCCGTTATGAAGTTTTAAGTTAGCTAGTTCGGCTAATATCTCGTTATTGGCTCTGTTGATCATGACATTTACAAATCTGATAGCTTTTTAGTCCAGCGGCTGCGTTTTGCTGGCCTTGGTTGGTATAGGTATTTTTGTGCTGCAACTTCCACCGAAATTACATAAACCGCTCCGCCAGCGTTGGATATTAAATTTTCGTGTCTATAGATTTCCACAATATTTATTTTTATTTTTCAGAGAAAAACATAAAACATTCGTTCGTCGACGTTAAAGTCTAAGTCATTCGTTGGCTAAACAAATTTTTAATTTTCGAAAATTAACTCAACTAGCGAATTAAGGTGCGTACAGTGCGAGTTTACGACCATTTTTTGAAGAAAAATTATCAGCCGATTCAGTGCGAGTTTACTACCATTTTCTGAAGAAAAATTTTCAACAGGCAACCAATCGACGTAGTCTATTTTGTAAACAAATTTCCCCTTCCGAACATAATTCTTTTGTTTTCCATTTAAAATATATTGAATCTGCTAAAAATTGTTCTTCAGAAAATTGTCGTAAACTCGCACATATGATCCAATTCTGGTGAAAAAATGTACACCACGAAGTTAGCAAAATAGTAAAATTTTTAGTTAAAATTTGGTAACCCTGGTGAACTTTCTGTTCTAGTTGGAAATAATTCAACTCATACAGCTAACTTCATGGTTTACATTTTTTCACCAGAAAAGTAAAGCATGTACGCGCTTTCAATTCCTATCCAAACCTCGGTCAGCATCATTCATCTTTCAACTTTAATCACAACGAAAGCCTTTAGTCAACATAAATTTCACCTAAAATCCAACCCTTAATTATATTACCAATTCAACTCAAAACTATACTTAAAAATTAACCCTTAACCTGACCTCAAATTCAACGAATAACTCAATCCACGAATCAACCCAAAAGCAACCTCAACTCAATTTCCACTACACTCAACCCAAAAGCAACCTCAACTCAATTTAACTCGACTGAACTCAGCTCAAACCAACTCAATTTAACCTCCCACTAAACTCTCAACTCAATCCCAAGTTAACCCCATATGAACCCATCTAAAGCCTAACTAATCTTGAACTCAAACCCTATTCAACTCTAACACAATCTCAACTCAACCCATGAACTCAACCATAACTACACCTCAACTCAACCATCAACTCACCCCTTCCCTCTAACTCGATTTTAAACTGAACACGATCGAAAACTGGGTGTCCTGGTTTTCAAAATCCCGGTTTCCAAAATTCCGGTTTTAAAAATTCTGATTCATGAACTTAACCGACACTAATGTCCAAGTCAATACGCGACTCAACATCGAAATGCACGAGAAATTTTCACTGATTCTGTAAACAAACCTCTTTAAGAATGAAACAAACATTTTTTTTTTTTAGTTTTTAATTACTAATTAAGTAAATTAATTATTCTGATTTCTATTTCAATAAAAACAAATTTAATTTTTATTCTAGGGCAAGATTCCGGGAAATATAAATCTGTATTTGGTTTTATATTATTGTTTGTAAATTTTGATCCTATAGTCAGTCATAAAAGTGTTTTCAGTAAAAATGGTTAAAAACCAGTTATTAACCTGAGTGGCGATTGGAAAAGTAAATTTAAAAAGTCGTAGTATGTGCACGGCACCGTTTCCTCAGAAGACTTAGATCAGTATTCGTAGACTGAATATTAGAGAAATGTTATCCATATAAAGAGATACTATAGCATTCGCAAAAGCTATCAATTTTTTAGAAAGCTTCAAATAGAAAATCGAATTCAGGTAGATCAAAAAGAAGATTGGGCCTAAAACCGAATGCCTCTAAACCAGCACGAAAAAGCTTTTGATAATACATTGTGTGTTAACAATATCAAATGCTTTTGTTAAATCCACAAAAATAGATGCAACAGATCTTTTCTTACCAAGGAATAAACCACCTTCAGTACTTTTAGCTTTCTTAACCTCGAACTGCATATTAAAAAACTGGTTTTATTTAGAAAACTCGTGACTCTTTGTTGAGCTTCATTTTCAATAAGTTTAGAAAACATGGATAGTAAAGTAATAGGTCTGTAATTTGTTACATCAGATTTGTCATCTTTTTTAAAAATAGAGTGACGATTATGGCCATCATACAACAAGCCGACGTTATGAACAGCAATAGCTCAGACGGCTGGTGCGTGACATGGAGAGAAACATCGGTGGTTCGATGCACGTCGTACCCAATGTTTTTATTACAATTATTTATTATGTACATCGAAACATGTTTACACGACAACACACAAATTCATAATGATCTAGTGAAAACAAGAACGGCCGAGATGTAGCGTACAAAGGAGAGCGTGGTTTAGTGGTTCAAGAATAAATTAACAAACAACACAAATACATACATACTGCCCATCGACGATTATGAATAATGATGATTAAGACAAGCCATAAAACGATATCTCCAGATAAGTATATGCCATAACCAAAATAACCAAGAATGACGATGATTTATGTCGCGCAATGAAGCAAATGTCGGTAGCAGCTTTTGGTTTACTTTAAATCGTGTAACAAGTGAAATAAATCTGTTATCATAGCTCCCACCAGTTGCAAGCGGAAAGATTTAAAGAAGTAAAGTAACAGCAAATATTAAAGTGTATAAAAGTAAAATGAAATAAAGTTAAGTCAAGTGACATAAAAGTACACAGTATTTTAAATTGCAAAATCCAGACACACTCAGAAGCCCAGTTCCTAACAATAAGAATAACGAGCCCTTATTTAAATTTTGCTGGGAAAATGCCAGAAGCATAACTAATATTTATACTGTATAAAAATATATCTACAATAATATTAGGTATTTTTTTAAGAACAGTTATCAATGCCAGCAGGATAAAAAGATTTCAGAGGGGTTCTTTAACCAATTCATCTGGACAAGTTTCAAAGAAAATAAATGAATGAACAGCAGAATTGCTATAAATTAGGTCCTAAAAATCTTCGGTAACATTACTTGCGGTAAGTTTTAAATTATGAACTGCATTAGAAAAGTAATTGTTACCCCAGTTCACTTCGGCAGACCTTTGGAGGTCTGGCGCAATATTTGCTCGTTAGGTGGAACTTGGAGATGAAAGTCCTAATATTCAACCCCTTTCTAGAAGATAAAGGGAACAATTGTGATTCTAACATGCCATTCAGGTGGTAGCCATATAATGATTTAGGGTTATATCTCGTTAAATAGTGTTGGGCCAATCACAATAATACTAAAAAAAAAAATTACCTAATAAGGTACATAGAATTCCTCAATGAGGTTGGCTTAGTTGCTGGATGTCGATAATTTGGGCAAATAATATATCTGTTCATAAAGGACAAATGGTGACTTGATTTTTTAAAGCTTTGAGTCAAGATGTTCCAGAATGGTCCCCTCACAGCCCTGATTTACACTTTAAGGAAAATGTCTGAGCTTACATCAAACAGGAAATACCATATGATATTGAAAGAATGGAACAAGAGACATGATATTGCATAGTCAAAGTATAGAGTGTGTTTTATTTAGGACATTTCGCCGCATAAAGATAACCTATTTGGCCAACCATTTTGTATAAACTCATTTATTTTAGAGAGGATTCGATTAGATTTTGTTTGTTTTCCGTCAATCTCGGAATTTATTGGATAATCATCAAGTAATGATTGATATTCGTCGTCCACACTATAACAAGCCTGTTCGCTAGCATCGAACTAGCTAGGTGTCTGGGCCACAGGGCAGTCGTGAGAGTTCGTCTGCATTTCCGTTGTGATGTGTTAGTTTGTAAATAATTTTGTACTCATAACCCATCACAATAATAGCCCATCGTTGTAATCTATTAATAGAGTGTACCGGGAGTTGTTTGTTTGGGTGAAATTAGGAGATAAGTGATTTGTGATCCGTCACCAACTCAAATTTGCGTCCTTGCTGCAAGTATTGGTTAAATTTGGTCACTCCATAAATAATTGAGAGGGCCTCCTTCTCAATTTGTGAATATCGCTGTTGTGTTTTGTTTAGGGTTTTCGAAGCGAAAGCCATCGGATGCTCTGAACCGTCTGGATATCGATGGGAAATAACAGCTCCAATATCATAGGCGGAGGCATCCGTGGCTAGGATGATCGGATAATCTTACTGGAAATGTGCCAGTAGATCCGCATTCATTATTGCAACTTTTAATTTTTCAAATGATTCCTCTTGTAGTTCTGTCCACTGAAAATTGACATTCTTGCCTCTGAGATGGTTTAGAGGGGTGGCTAGCTGTGAAAAAGTAGAGATGAATTTATTATAATAATTAATTTTTCCTATAAATGATTCTACTCCTTTTATATTTTGAGGGCGTGGTAAATTTTTTATAGCCTCTAACCCACACGAAGTTAATCGAATGCCGTCTTTACTGATGACATGTCCTAGGTATTTTATATCAGACTTGGCGAACTCACATTTATTTAATCGGCATCGAAATCCATTTTCCTTCAAACGGTTCATTAAAGATTTCAGGCTGTTATGCGTTCAGCGTATGTTCTGCCAGATATTATGACATCGTGAAGATAAACTGCACAAAACTCGATGTCTACAGTTAGTTGTTCCATTAATCTTTAAAAAATACTTGGTGCACTTGAAATACCGAATGGTAACCGTTGGTATTCGTACAATCCGAATGGAGTATTAATTACCATAAATTTCATTGATCTGTCAGATAGCTCTACTTGTAAATAAGCATCCTGTAAATCAATTTTTGTGAAGTAAACACCACCTTGTGTAGCCTACAGAATAACTCTTCGATTCTGGGAATGGGATGTAGGTCGCCTTCAATTTGTGGATTAACCGAAATTTTGAAATCCGCATATATGCGAATATCACCATTTGGTTTTGGTACCAGGACAATAGGTGTTGCCCATTGTGTGGTCTTGACCGGTTTTAAAATATTTTGTTTTACTAGGCTTGATAACTTATCTGTTGCTTTGTTTTGGATAGCAAATGATCCGGTTTAAGATTTATATCCGGCTGAAATGACGTACAGTGTCCAATGGTTTCAGGATTAAATAACTCGTGGTAAATTTTACAAATGTCCATAAGCTGGGCCTTTAAATTATTATCAGGTTGCGCATCAATTATGAATATATTAGTTTGGCTGTGGTTGATACTAAAATTTAATTCTTTGAACCAATCTAGTCCCATAAGGTTAACACATTCATTGGAATCGACGACTAATAATGCTAATTGTTTTTCCAACTTATTATACAACACTGTGACATTCAAAGTACCCTTAATTGGAATGACGTTTCCTCCGTACGCTCTTACTATTTTTGAAGATAGATTACATTTTTGAAAATCCCATCTGTGCATAAGTTGCAAGTCTAATAATTGAACAAGTAGCTCCCGTGTCCACTTGAAACGAAATTGGATGTCCATTTATTTATCAATCCAATCCAAATTTTACTAAAAAGGGCAATAACCCGCGAGTGCGCCATCACTATTTGAAAAAAACGTTTATTGAATGAGCGGATCCTCGTCTACGTGGTGATAATGAACTGTCTCGAGGGCTTGAACTTCTGCGGCGCTGTGAGTTAGAAAGCAAGCCTTTGGATGATTGCCTACGTTATCGATTCTGACTGTAATTTCGATATGGTTCACGATACCTGAATGACCTTCGACCACGCCCGCTAGACATGCAAATGGTGGAAATGTGTCCTTTTTTATTACAGCTATTGCAGGTGGCATCAAAATATTTGCATTTTAATCTTTTATGTTCGTCTATGCACTGGGGACAGGATTTATAAAAATTGTCACTTGTAATTAAATTATATTTCACATCACTATCCATTGACGTTTCACCTTTTATGATTTTACATGTTTTAACGGTAGTTTCATACGCGACAGCGATTCCCAACACTTCATCTAAAGTAGGATTATTTTTTTGTAAACACGTGGTTCTCACTGTATCTTGTGGTGTATTTATTACAATTATATCTCGAATTAATTCGTCAACGAACGGTGTGCAACAATTTGCTTACCACGTAAATCCGCTACCCAGTCTGAGTAGGATTGGTTTGGTTTCATTTTCGTTTTGTGAAATTCATAACGCGCAGCCAAAATATGTATTTTTGACGTAAAATGGTCTGATAATTTAGAGGTTAGTTCTTTATATGCCCTACTCACCGAATCGCCGTCGAATCATTTTTGAAGGAGTTCAAAAATATTTTCTCTTACGTTGGACAGGAAAAATGCTCGTTTCCTGTTATCATCCGATATCCCGCATGCTTCGAAATGCTTATTTATCTGTAGTAAATATGATGACCAATTATGTTTCTGCACATTTAACGGGAAAACCGGTGAAATTGTTGTAGCCACTTGTTTTGTTTGAGCCGCCAAAAATGATTGTATAAATTCTTGTTGGCTTTTAAGAATTTGTAAAATTTCTTGATCCGTAGGCATTTTGTTTAATCCTCGTCGCCACTTTTATATTTACAAATATTTAATTTATTATTTAGGAGTTACACAACTTTATTTGAGAACACAACTTTATGGATGGGGTTTATAATGGAATGAAAAGGGACTTTTGTGTTTTTATTATACAAGCAATATAGAAATTTTGACAGTATTAAAATTAGTGCGTTTTACGTTAAATATGAAAATGAGATATAACAGTTTTAATATGCAAAAACTATTTTGAACTAAAATATCAATAAACAAACAATTTGAAAGTATTTTGTTCTAGAATAAATATTAAAAATTGTTTTTACTGAAATAGAAAGCAGAATAATTATAATTTATTTAAGTACCCTCGTTGTTCTATTTACTGGTAAAGCCACATCCCAGATAAAAGTCTGCGAACTGTTCAACCTTCAATACAGTGAAGCACTGAAATCCATTTTAGTATCACAGAAATTTGAACTTTTTCAACCCAATAACAAATGACAATTGACCGTGTTTCTTATTTCATCTAATTTTGTTTTAATGTATACTCCTTGCACTATCTTCATGGTCTAATTGAAACCTATTTCTGTGGATTGCGTGACTCTTTTTGCTATTTTCACTTTTAAAAAACCGTATTATGTAGCCGTTACACATAAAATTCGACTGAAAATATTTTATTGATTCGGAATGTATGTATGTATACTATTGGTCTCATTGCGAATGGAATGCATTTGATACAATCTTCTCTACTAATTATTGTATTTTTGTCCTAATTTAAATTTTCCTGGTTTTACTTTTACCGACTGTTTCACCAATCCACACATATTTTTTTTTAATTTTATTTTTTATCGAAAACTTTATAGCCGCTAATTTAAATAGTTGCATTTAAAGAAACATGATGAATTAGAGTTTTTTAATTTCGGATGGCAACGAATGCTAAAAACTGACTCTGAACACGAAAAAAAGGATGAATTACTTCAATATTATGGGATCTAATAGTTGTTAATCTATTCCGTTTGCATAACAGATATTGCGGTTCAGAACGCTTTAATATTGAATAAATGAAAAGGCAATTCCTAAACTCGAAATAATTTATAACACTTACCAAGGTTACAACTCGCCATATTTTTGTAATTATAATCTTCCATTCCATACCGCATATAGCTAGGTTCATAATAATTATTCGGGATGCAAGATCACCTAATATTTTGAAGTTCAACATTTTAAAATTGGAGATTTCGATTTCCGACCAACGCCATTTAATGGGTCAACATTTTTTTTTTTGAGGGATTCGGGATTTTATCTTTTGAGATTTTGACTAATCAAGATTTTCTTCTTTCTGGAAAACATGAAGAAATTTTGGTTTGATCATTTTTGAAAACGTTTCATTGGGTACCTTAAACTTTTTCTTTTCTTTAATTCGCATTGCTTCGCAAAAGCTACAAGCCCATTCCTAATCAAAGATATCTCAGTGTCAGAGAAATTCTGTGTCTTGTCTCTTGACCAACTATATTGAAAGTCGTTTCTGTTACCAATGTATCTCATCTTCCAAAGGCTTGTGTGTGACATATATAATTTTCGTCCAATGTACCTAATAGCAGGTACTAGAAACAACTGAATCACATCTGGGTTTTCCCATCAACGTGCCAATTTTTCTAGTCTTAATACAGCTCGAAAGATTTTTTAAATACTATGCTGATCGAAGCTCAAGTCTTTAATCTTTTTCAGGTAGTTTACTTCAGGCTGATACACATTTTGCACATGCTACTACTAATTACACAAGGTCTGCCGAAAAATAAAGCAACTAACCAAGAATAATTTAAGCCTTATTACTTTACGTTTGATATCGTTCCCTCAATTCATCGAATTTGCATCTTATCTAATCTTATGCATAATTTTGAATCATTTTAGGGATCAGTCATTCGCCGAATTACTCATTCCGTACGTCACTATTAAATCAAATATATATTTAATTTAGCAAAACACCATATATTTTATACGACCGGAAAGGTTACCAATCCAAAATTATTCATTCTGGAAATTATAATTTTCGTCGCCGTTAAAGTCATTAAGACAAGCATGTATGTAATCGCGAACAAAGATAAGCGGCGGCGCATACATAATAATATAATACCTACCACGTCCACTTCATCGTATATGGTAAAACAATAATAAAGATAAAAAAAAGAAAAAAATTGTCGACTAATTAACTCACTCTAAACAAACAATAACATGGCAATGACGTGAACTAAATTATATTTTGTATATATAAACATACGAGTACAAACAATGAGGTGATACTCCCAGTTATACAATTACTAATCTAATTACACATAACATTCTAACAATTTTACAGTTGTTGTTGTTATTTTTGTTTTGTTGCTGCATATTTTTTGCATTTCTAATCAATCAAAATTTGTGCGCGAGATTCAGCGCATTCAACACAACACGACGCGATGAATAAGAAGAAAAGTATTATATGAATGATTTATTAGAAGAGGTCATCCGACCATGACAATACATTTTCTTCACTATTTCTCACACTTTATATTCCACACAACGGTTAATTTATGTCATCAACATCGGAACGGTCTGTGTGTGTATGTGCCTATCTTATTCTGTTTCTTCTTAATTTAAATAAGAAAACGATTTTTTTTATAATTTTCCTCTAGATATTTTCATCTGTAGCTAGTTGCTATATACAAAAAAAAACCAACAAAAGAAAATGTTTTTGTTTTGTTTAGTTTAGTTTATAAAAGAAAAACCGCACAAAATGCAAGAAACTTCAAACGTGATGATGATATACCCAAAGACGATTTTTTTTGTTTGTATGCACATTGTACATCCATATTCAATTCGTTAAAATTATGGAATTATGATTTATCCTAATGGACTATGGGATGATTGAAATGATTTATAGAATCAAGTTTGAGTCACGATTTTGAGAGGAAATAATTTAACATATAGCAACAACAATAAAGATTTGGTTTCTCAAGAAATAAAAATAAATAAATAATTAATTCAACCTTGTTTGTTTTGAAATATAATTTGATTAGAATGTCACTCTCGGTAAACTGTACTAACGTGTAAAAAGTGGATTGAAAAAGATCAGCTTGTTTGATTTATACAATGCTTTTGCATTCCGAATTTTGACCAATTTTCTTAAGTAATTCAACTTCAACAATCTTCAATTTCTTTACTATCATTATACGTCCCGCACCAAACCATCCTCTGCTATTGTAAGACGTTTTATAACGGGTGCTATTCGACAACATTGCCCGGAACAGAACTACAATACTCCCAAAGATGGACCATACTCGATTCTCGGATCTTTCCACTAATTTACTATTTCAAACTCGGCTATAGAATTTAGATAATTCCAAATGGTGTTAATACACTACAGGTCCGAGCCATCAATACACTCAGCCAAAGTTAATCCAGCATTTTGACATGGTCCAAGCCCTATACAGCATTTCTGGGACATCTCTGATTCGGCAATTAAAAACTAAATTCTCTCGCAAATAATTCAGACTCTAATTTCATGTCCAGGGGCTATTTGAGGGAAACAACTGTATGTAGTGTTCCATTATAATACCAATACATATGCTCGGTATGCTGATGATGTATGATCCAACCATTTTCCAGACTATTTGTTGCACACCGAAAAAATTTATAATACTGGCATTCGCCTAATTTATTAGCATGGCTTCTTCCAAGATTTTTCTTTTGCTTTATCATTTTTTCTCTTATATGCGCTGTGTCCACTTAGCTTGACACAAAAAAAAAACAAAAAATATTTCCGCTGCGAAACAACCTACCTAATAACTAAAATTTAAAATTTGTGACCTTAATGGGAATTTAGATAATTTAAGTATTCGGAAACAAAAAAATATTCGAAACTAAAGAGTTTTGGAATGTTATATTAAATAACAGAGAATTTAAAATTTTACAATTTTAAATTTTGTATTGTATAAATTCTGCGAATACTATATGGTTTTATAAAATTGAAAATCCAGAAGCAGAATTCAAAAATTTGAAAATTTAGGTGCAAGGCATACTATTATTAGTATTATTAAATTCAGATTTTAAAATCTTCAATAGTTCTGAATCTTAGCAAATTTTAGAATTCGGAAACTAAAAATTATTTCATTTAGAGTTTCACAGGGAATTTTTATATGTTAAAAATAAAGAGATCTTGAGTCAGCTTCAAAATCTCAGAAAAACCGTCAAAGATTATGTCAAAAGTTTAAAATGTTGTTTTAGAAACGGCCAAACATATGTTCCCCTTGCCAATTTAACGGATAGTCAGAAAATTAGTTTAAGAAATCCAATAGGTATGAAAATGGCCTATTCCTGATAGGGGCCTTCCTCAAAACATGTATTTTATTGAAAATTCGATTTTTTCCTTCGATAAGGTTTTAACCTGTGATTTAGATTATCCAAAATTATGTGAATAAATCGTCGAAAAGTTTGGATAGGAGAATTTGAAATATCCAAAAGGGGTATAGATTACTCATTAGAAATCACACGTGGTAAATACTTTACAATCAGTTCGTAGGTGAAAATCAGGAACAGCGAAATCAATTCTAAATTAAGCAAAGTTTTCTAGACAGAAACCTTTAGTTCATTAATAACATCCCAATTCCATTAAGTGACCTCAATGAATGGATCTGCTAGATGGAAATAAATTTCAAATCGTTCAATAAAAGCCATAATTGCGTTATTATATAAATAACTTAAGTTGATTGAAATCTGCCTTATGGGCAATCTTCATTTTCATTCTCGGATCTTCGAGTTTCCTACAATCAGGTTATTTGGTCTTCTAAATCACTGTGGTATTGCTAATTAGCAGAGGATGGATGTGGTACTGTGATTGTAATTTTTGACGAATTCTGTTTCTGTTCTTAACGAAATCAGTAAATTTATATAAATTAAATGTATTTATTAGGTATATTATTCTGGAACTAGTATAATAAGATTAGAGGTATCTGATTTCGCCAGTTTTCTCGTCCAAATAACGCTAAAAGAACACCTTTTTCCTACTTGTAAACTATGTCTCCGTTCTACTATCTACGATTTGTGGATCTTATATCAACAATATTATCGTCATTTGATTCAATAAATATATAAAACTATCTTTACTAGATTTAAGATTATAACTAGCGATTCTATGCGGTGGTTTTAGGTCAATTTCATATTTGTATTCTCTTCCTGCATGTAAAAACATGTGTAAGTTCAAATAACTACGTTTTAAAGATATCACACACGCGGGACTAGTGCCATTTGATTTAATCAATTTATAAAATATACTTTATTTGTTTTTGGAATATATCTAGGAATCTGAGCGGTTGTTTTAGGCCAATTTCCGATTTTTCCTACATGTAAACCAGGTCTGCGTTCTAATATCTACGATTTAAGGATTTTATATCAAAAATATGAGCGTCATTTGATTCAATAAATGTATAAAATTATCTTTACTAGATTTAAGATTATAACTAGCGATTCTATGCGGTTGTTTTAGGTCAATTTCATATTTGTATTCTCTTCCTGCATGTAAAAATATGTGTATGTTCAAATAACTACGTTTTAAAGATGTCACACCCACGGGACTAGTATCATTTGATTCAATCAATTTATAAAATAGACTTTATTTGTTTTTGGAATATATCGAGGAATCAGCGCTTGTTTTAGGCCAATTTCCGATTTTTCCTACATGTAAACCAGTTTTGCGTTTTAATATCCACGATTTATGGATTTTATATCAAAAATAAGAGCGTCATTCGTTTCAATAAATGTATAAAACTATCTTTATTAGATTTTGGATTATAACTAGCGATTCTATGCGGTTGTTTTAGGTCAATTTCATATTTGTATTCTCTTCCTGCATGGAAAAACATGTTTAACCTCAAATAACTACGTTTTAAAGATGTCACACCCACGGGACTAGTGTCATTTGATTCAATCAATTTATAAAATAGATTTTATTTGTTTTTTGAATATATCTTGGAAGCTGAGCGGTTTTTTTAGGTTAATTCCGATTTTTCCTACATGTAAACCAGGTTTGCGTTCTAATATCTATGATTTAAGGATTTTAAATCAAAAATATGAGCGTCATTTGATTCAATAAATATATAAAACTATCTTTACTAGATTTAAGATTTTAACTAGTGATTCTATGCGTTTGTTTTAGGTCAATTTCGTATTTCTATTTTCTTCCTGCATGTAAAAACATGCGTAATTTTAAATAACTACGTTTTAAAGATGTCACATCCATTAACCTAATTATTTGATTCAATCAATTTATAAAATAGACTTTATTTGTTTTTGGAATATATCTAGGAATCTGAGTGGTTGTTTTAGGCCAATTTCCGATTTTTCCTACATATAAACCAGTTGTGCGTTCTAATATCTATGATTTAAGGATTTTATATCAAAAATATGAGCATCGTTTGATTCAATAAATGTATAAAACTGTCTTTAATAGTTTTTGGATTATAACTAGTAATTCTATGCGGTTGTTTTAGGTCAATGTCGAACTTGTATTCTCTTCCTTCATTTAAAACATGAGCAATATTTATATAACTATGTTTTAAGGAATTTAGATAAACGAAACTAGCGTTATTTGATTTAATAAATTTTTTAATCCGTCTTTATAGTTATTGGATTATATCTAGAGATTATATACGGTTGTTTTAGTTTAATATCGAATTTGTATTCTCTTCTGGCATTTAAAACATATGTAAGTACAAATAATTCCTTTTAATGGATTTCACATCACCGAAACTAGCTTCAATTGATTCAACAAGTTTATACCTAACCATTCTATGCGGTTTTTTTAAGTCAATTTCATATTTGTATTCTCTTCCTGCATGCAAAAACATGTGTAAGTTCAATAAATTATGTTTTAAAGATGTTATATCCACAGGACTAGTATCATTTGATTTAATCATTTTATAAAATAGACTTTATTTGTTTTTGGAATATATCTAGAAATCTGAGCGATTGTTTTAGGCCAACTACCGATTTTCCTACATGTAAACCAGGTTTGTGTTCTAATATCTATGATTTAAGGATTTTATATCAAAAATATGAGCGTCATGATATTCAATAAATGTATAAAACTAGCTTTACTAGAGTTTGGATTATAACTAGCGATTCTATGCGGTTGTTTTAGGTCAATTTCATATTTGTATTCTCTTCCTGCATGTAAAAACATGTGTAAGTTCAAATAACTACGTTTTAAAGATGTCACACCCACGGGACTAGCGTCATTTGATACAATCAATTTATAAAATAGACTTTATTTGTTTTTGGAATATATCTAGGAATCTAATCGGTTGTTTTAGGCCAATTTCTCATTTTTCCTACAAATAAACCATGTTTGAGTTCTAATATGTTCGTTTTAAGAATTTTTTATTACCGATACTGTATAAAACTGGTTTTATTAGTTTTTGGATTATATCTTGCGGTTCTATGGGGTGGATTTAGGTCAATTTCGTATTTGTATTCTCTTTTTGGATGTAAAAACATGTGTAAGTTCGAATAACTACGTTTTAAGGATTTCAGATCAACAATATTAACGTCATTTGATTCAATCAATTTTTTCAATATACTCAACTTGTTTCTGGAATTTATTGAGAATCTGAGCGGTTGTTTTAGGCCAATTTTGGTTTTTTCCTTCATATAAACCATATTTACGTTCCAATATCTACATTTTATTGATTTTATATCAAATTTACGAGCATCTTCTGATTCTATAATTGTATAAAACTCCCTTTAATAGCTTTTGGATTATATCTGGTGATTTTATAGCTTACAACCGGTTTTAAGATACGAATCAGGAGGAGCAGTATTGATCCTGATTAAGGAAAGAGATTTAGTCCAGGAACCTTTAGTGCGCCATGTTTATTTAAATCTTTTGTATAGTCGAACCTTCATTTTCCTTCTAAGGATTCCTAGTTTTTGCAATCATCAGCTTATTTAATCTTCCAATTCACTGGGATATTGCTGATTAAAAGAGGCTAGGAATGTTGCATTATTTCTTCAATGAAATCTGTAAATTTGAACAAACTAAGATTCTCGGTTTCTGATTTCTTAAATTTCCCTGTCCCAATAACACCTAGGCTGTGAACTATGTATAACCACGAATAACGTTATGCCTTTAGAGATCTTACCAGTTTCGTACCAATACTATTTACATCCTTCTTAATACATAATTCATTTTCTCACCAACATTACCAACAAAAAATGTTAAAAGCTAAATAAAAAAACATTTCACTCTCCTAGTAATCATGTTAGTCTCAATCAAGAGATTATACCACCTAAATTCCAATGGTCATGGATTTAAACAATTTTACCAAATTTACACCGAATTGGATTAAAAATTTTGTGTTTTAGCAAAACTACAACAACGATACAACAAAAAAGAAATTTAAAAAGGACACACAAAAGTAGGATACACACACACATAAGTTTTTGTTCATGAATTTGATTTAGGGGTGACGAAATTTTAGTCCAACAAATTTGATTCCCTCATTTCTAATATGATTAACAAAAAAAAAAAAACTAAAAAAACGGACGAAACAGGACAAAAAGGATCTTATATCAACATTTTTTTGTGGTTAATATTTTTTCTTTTGTTTGATGTTTTTTTTATAAAAAAAATTTTCTTTTATCCGACAGAAAATAAAAAAAAACTTTAAAATAAAAGATTGATTAGATTTTCTTTATAAACTTACTATACACATACATCTCCTTATTATCACAATGGTAATAAAATACAAAAAAAAAGGAAAATTATCAACGCTTGTGTGACATGAATTTAGGAAAAAATTAACCAAAGAATAAATTTAAAAAAAAAAATCGGTAATGCGGAAGAATTTTTATTTTGAAACGACGCGGGGATAAAACAAAACAAAAGAAATTTAATTTAAAAGTTTTTTTTTACCGACAATCTTTTTGGTCACTTACTACTCGTTTCACCAACGATATAAGGATTTTCTTCATTATCAGTTTGATATAAAGACAAAAAAAAAGTTTAAATTGAATTCTAGATTTTTGTTTTCCAAAATCTGCGGGCACATGTTTTCAAAATTTTGAAACGGTTGGATTTTTCTTTTATTCCCTATTTCGTTTTTTTTTGTTTGGTTTTCATCGTAGATAAGAAATGTGTACCGTAGGTTTTGTTGTGGAAAGATGTAAGCACGTGAGAATTTGAATTTTGAAAATTTGTTAAAGGATGCAAGCCAGAACCATTCCTATTCACCTTTAAGATGTTGTGTTGGAAAACTTTTCCAGTGGAACATTTTAAGCTGGTGTCGTCATACATGTTTCGCACTCCTAATTCATAATTTTACAAATCAAATTCACCGTTTGGCTAGCATTGGTTTTAGCTGTCTCAGTCAAAGTGGCGCCATTTATTTCTTGGTGTGGAAATATTAATAACTAAAAATCGCTGTTTATTTAATTAAAAAAACATTAAATCTTCTTCTTCCAAAATTTGCAAACATAATACACAATTGAATAAACATTAGTAAATTCCTATTTTAATTTAAAAACAAATTAAATCTTCCTTTTCCAAAATTTACCATCGTCGCCTGTCAAGTGAGACAGCTAAAACCAATCCGTGCCCATCGTTTGGTACAATACAAATTCTACTTGTCTATACAAAGATTGATCATAATTTTTAATGATTTCCGAAAGGTTGAATTTGAAAATCTGAAGAATCAGAATTCAAGACTATAAAATCTGAGGTATCGATAGAAGTTCACGTTTTGCCACAAATAATCGGGAACCTACCTCGCCTAATTTGTCGAAGGCAAAAAGAATACCGATAAAAACTTCCACTCTAATTACAAATGGATTTCACAATTTCATTTCGTAATTCAATCGATCTTAGGTTTAAACAAAAAAAAATAAAAAGTTAGAGGGTTTCAAATGTAGATACGGATGGAGTATTTTTGTGATACCGCAACAACTTTTTTTTCAGATTGAACATTCGTTCGGCAAGACCACTCCGATTGTAAAAATTTTAAATTTTTCTACAGCAAACGGCAACCCATTATTGGCCACTATTAAAGATAGAAGGCTAGAAATAGAAGAACGTTGGACAATTTATCAACACTCTTTGAATTCGGTTTCTTCATTTCCAATACATACTTCCAAAATTGGAAATTTTGGACTTTTGCTTCATTGGTCGGGCTTTCATCAAACATTTAATACTTAATAAAAGCCCGACGAATGTAACAAAAATATGTTTCCAGAATAAGAAGTCTATGTGCATTGTGCATTCTTTCAAAGGGATGTTTGGCTTCTGGCCACGTATAGTTTCCACAACATCAGTTTTCCTGTTTTATGTTTTTTTGGAAAACGACACATCAAGGACACCAGACATAACACTCGTTACTATTAGAGGCTGATTTTATACAAAGTTTCTAAAATAAATTTTTTTTGGAAAATAGAATTTTGCTAGATTTCCGACGGGAAGCTTGAACTGAATTTTTTTTTTTCAGCGATAGCTATTGATACGTTTTTTTTGGTTCTACTTACCACAAACCTCTTAAAAGCACAAAGAAAATTTTCTTTTGTAATTTCATATGAACACACTGATCATGTTTCCATGAACGATATTGAGTGAGTTTGGATTGAAATTAGGTTTTCGTTAAATTTCTAAATGGCATCGATTATTTCAATGGAAGGTTGAGTTGACAGTTTGCCAGCAAGGTATATTATATAAATACTCTTATAACTTTTGTATAGCGTTCTTAATTTTTTGTCAATATTTTTTTGTGGTAATTTTACACTAAAAACAAATAACTACGTTTATAAACGTAAACGAATATTTCATTAAAATGAACAGTCGGCTATAGTGAACAATATTATGTCCCTTGAGTGTTCGCTATAAGCGAATTCTACTGTAATTATAATTATAATTTTAGCTTAGGAATTTTAGATTTTCTTAAATATTTTATCAGGTAAATTAATGAAAGGCGAACGGGGGGAAATTACAACATTAATAATTTTTAATTTAGGTTTAGGGAGTCCTGAGTATCCGGCCCTGGATTCCAGAGAGATGATCATCTAAAAATGTAGTTAGATTGTGTTGTCTTTTTTGCCGTTAATTTACTAACTATCGATTCCATTGGTGTCTGTAACCGGGTCGAGTCTGTCCCAACTAATAATCCTCTCCTATCATTCTGTTTTGTTGTGTGTAAACGGGTTCGGTGTGTGCCCGGGAATTTGGGAGACTTGCTATAATGCTTGGCCGTACACTCACAATCAATCAATAAATCAATCAATCAATATTTTTTTTTTGGTAATTTTAGTTTTCAACTCTACTCAATTCCCCTAGCTTCGTTGAGTTTAAAATGACTTAACGAAAACCAACTATATGCTACATATATTCGACAATTACCCTGGGCAACTTGGAATGACCAGGTTCTTGACCTACTCTAATTGCACCATGATCACCTAAAAATGGATTTAGACTGATGATGGAAATGGAGTCATTTTGAACACTTTTAAATCGGAGTCATGCCGCCATTAACGATTATTCTCTCATATTGGTGTTGATAAGTGTTCCTTGGTTTGTTTGGTTAATACAAGTGCCAAAATCTTCATGATTCTGAAAAAGTAACAAAACTTATTGGTAATAAGAACATCAAACAAAGTTTCGCTTGCGATTGCAGCTTCAAAAGTTGAGGATTTTATTTCAATCTCAGTAACTGAGTTTGTTTTCGATAGTATTGGTCGTAGATCTGGATTCATAATTAATATAGGACCATTCCAGCACAATGTACTTTTTGCGAGTCCATCTTTAGGTACACCAGGAGAAGCAAGATCAGTTGCGTTGTTTGTTTGGCGGTATGTGTACCCAAAGTTTTCCCGGATAAATGTCGATGATTTCACTTGATCTATCTTTCAACCTTAATTTGTATAATCTTCGAATATTCTTGTCTTATTTTGATCCATTCTTCTAGTATATCCTGTAGAAGCTCATCATCCCTTTCCAAATTTCTTACCCAAAGAGTTTGACACAAGTTTTTCACTTTAAATGTTAATGGAGATAACCATCCTAATTGATCGAAATTTTTCATCCCTTCGAATAAATGGTATGTCGTCTCCTTTCGGGTAAGTTGGGAGAAAACTCGAATGAATCTACACCTTGATTCCAGAAAAGAGCCAAAATGTTCATATCTCCATAATTTTTTATTAGTTTTGACATTAAATTGCCTGGTTTTCCTAAACATTTTAGGGTTTGCATATTATTAGATAGAAACTTCCGCAGATGAAACCATTGCTTTTTTGAACAGTTTCAACAGATTTAACCACGTTTAGAAATTCGGTTCGAATGTTTCTGGCAACTTATACTAAGCTTCGAGTAGCTTAATGCGCAGCTGATGCCGTACCATAAGTAACAACCTTTAAGCAATATGTATGCACCGATGTATTGGAGTGTGGACGCCATAAGATATTTTTATTAGAACTATTCTATTATGAATCGCCAATTAGAATGGAACTTACGAGTATCTATTTCTTAACTAATTTTAGTGAAATTTGACTTTATTTCGGAAATTCTAGAATATGGCCAAGTATGATGGAAATTGCATATTCATCAACCGATTATTATGAAATTCCACATGTGGGTTGGAAATTCTATTCTAAAATGATTTTTGGATGAAGTTCTGGAATATGGTCAAGTATGTGATGGAACTTGCCTATTTCTCAAACAATTACGATGAAATTCGACATGTGCATTGGAAAAGGGATTCTAAAATGATTTTTGAATGAAGTTCTGGAATATGCCCAAGTATGATGGAACTTGCATATTTATCAACCAATTATGATGAAATTCGGCATGTGCGTTGGAAATTGGATTCTAAAATAATTTTTGAAATAAGTTCTAGAATATGGCAAAGTATAATGGAACTTGCCTATTTCTGAACTTTAAATTGGATTCTAAAATTATTTTTGGGTCAAGTTCCGGAATATGGCCATGTATTGAGCAACTTTCCTATTCCTTAACCGATTATAATGAAATTTGACATGTGCGTTGGAAATGGAATTCTAAAATGATTTTTACTTGAATTTTTGGAATATGGCCAAATATCAGGGAACTAGTCTATTACTCAACCGATTATAATGAAATTTGACATGTGTCTAGGACGGAACTTGCCCAATTCTCAACCGATTATGATGAAATTCGACATGTGCGTTTAAAATGGGATTCTAAAATGATTTATAAACAAAGTTCTGCAGAATGGCCAAATATGATAGAACTTGTTTATTTCTCAACCGATTACAAAGAAATTTAATTTGTAGACAAGTGTTGAGAAAGTGTTTCTGAATAGATTAAAAAGCGCCGGTGAAAACGTCAGTAATGATGATAAACTAAATTGTCTTTTGCTTTGCTTGCCTGAATGTTTTTCACATATCGTCGATATTGTAGAGGTATTACCAGAAAAAGGAAAGTTCATCGAGTATATAAAGTCGAAATTATGTTTGGAACACAAGAAAGAGAAAATACAAGTGGTCTACAATTATTTAATACGGAATCGTTTAAAAGTAAAAATAAGAATACAGACAAGAACAGTATAATATGCTGTGGTTGTCAGCAAAGAGGACACATACAAAGGGATTGCCCGAATCGGAATAAAAATGATCAAAGCAGAACTTGCTACAGAAAAGGACATAGCTGAAGAAAAAACAACAACTGGAGAAGGCAAAGTTGGAGAGGAAACAACCATACATCGACTTTTTCAGGAGGTTGAGAAAGAGGGACATATAGAGCATCCAGAATGGCAGGAAGTTCTACAGTACCAACCGTAGAAGACACGAGCATATTCAATGGTGAAGTTATGACGTCACATGCGCAGCTCGAAAATAAGTTGGATACTAAAATAGTAACTTGGTTATTAGATAGTGATTGTTCAGATCATATCATAAACGATGAGAGATATTTTTGCGAATATAAACCGTTAGAATATTCCCTAGACGTCAAGGTTGGTGACGGTTTTTCATTAAAAGCCGATAAGATAAGCGATATTGTTATGCACTGGAATAATAATGGAACCTGGCAAGAAACAAAACTTCGTAATGTATTCTGTATACCTCCAGTATGAAACAAAATTTATTAAGTGTTTTTAAAAATATTTGATAATATTTAACAACGACGGTGTTGACATCTATGAGACTAGAAATTAAGCTGTTTGAGTTGACAGGTGAAATAGACCTAGATAAAAAAGATGCAAATTCCTACGTAAGTGTTGCTCGAAAACCTAATAAAGAAAAGTGACATAGAATTCTTGGCCATACTAGTTTCAACAGCCTAAACAAATTATGTGAATACAAATTATTAGATGGTTTACCTAGTATAATATTAAAAAAGAGTTTGTGCAGTGTGGAATATTTCTTGCAAATAAAATCTGCAATTTACCATTTGAGAATAATAGGCGACGAGCGCAAGATGTTTTGGAATTAATACATACAGATGTCCATGGTCCGGCGACTACTACAGGCTATCAAGGTGAAAGATATTTTGTAAGTTTTATTGATAACTTCAGTAGAATTGCGACATTATACTGTATTAAACAAAAAAGTGATGTGTTTGACTGCTTTGTTCGATATATAAAATAAGTTCAAAATCAGACTGAAAAAAAGGTTAAGGAAATACGGTACGACAATGGAAAAGAGTACCTTAATGGACAGTTCTACCAACTTTGTAAGCAAGAAGGCATATATTTAAATCCGGCTCCCCCATGCACTCACGAGCTAAATGGAGTAGCAGAAAGATTTACAAAACACCTTATGAGATATTTTTTGGAAGACAACCTGATGTGACAAATTTAAGAATTTATGGGAGCACCGTTTTAGTGAGAATAACTGATGAATGCAGAAAATCAAAACTAAATCCAAAAACTGTCAAAGGTATACTTGTATAGGTTACACAGATATGGGATATAGAGTTTTAGTAGAAAATAAAGTCATTGTAAGTAGTCATGTGAAATTTGTGGAAAAATCCATTAAGTTTACTGAAAATTACATTAAGTTTACTGATGAAAGTGATCAATAAAATGAAACAGATCAAGAAAATGATGAAGTGAGGGGAAGGCCACAACGAACCAGGAAATTGCCAGGGAAATATGATGACCACATAGTATATGTTAAATTTTGTGATGCATGTGTACCAGAAAACTATGAGGAAGCAATACATAGTACCTATTCTAAGAAATGGCGAAAAGCAATGGATGAAGATATGCAGAGTCTAGAAAAAAATAAAACGTGAGATATAGTGGAAGAACCGACAGACAAGAAAATAATAGAAGTGAAATTGATTTACAAAATATAAAGTCGAATGGAAAGTGTAAAACACGTGTTGTAGCCAAAGGATTTCAACAAACTTATAGTGAAAATGATGAAATTTATTCCCCTGTTGCTAGAATGACAACTCTGAAAATATTATTATCAACAGCATGTGTTTATGGTTGGCAAATTGATCAAATAGATGTATAAATTGCATTTTTGCAGTGAAAACAGCGTCAGTATATGTCATCTAAAACAAATGTTAAGCAGTAAATTCAGCATGAAAGGTTTGGGAAGAGTGAAATAATATCTCGGTATAGACATAGAATATACCCCTAACGAAAATAAGATGTATTTAAGTCAAGCCGAATACATCAAAAGCCTAGCAGAAAAATATAATGTTACAGACTCAAAAAAATTTGAAACACCAATGGAAATTAATTTAAAACTGGAACCAAATGAAAAAGTCGATGAGCAATTGAAGTACAGAAATTTAATTGGAGCTTTGTTGTATATAGCAAATGGAACACGACCAGATGTATCTTTTTCGGTTAATTATTTAAGTCGTTTTCAAAGCAGTTATGATAATATTCACTACAGATATGCATTACGGGTCCTGAAATACCTGTATCATTCGCGGTCTTTGAAGTTGACCATCAGCTTGGATGGTTATGTGGATGCTGAATGGGCAGCAGATATAATAGATAGAAAGTCAACCAATGGAATTGTGATTAGAGTATTTGGAAATATTGTGCAAAGGAAAACACAGAAACAAAAGATAGTGTCTCGAGCTTCTACTCACGCTGAGTATTATGAATTAGCCAATTGTGTTGAGGAAGTTTTACCCATCAAAGGAATATTAAGTGATATTGGCATGACAATTAACACAAGTGGTAACATTTATGATGATGACAGTAGTTGAAGAAGAATTGTAAACACATAGATATCTGTTATCATTTTGTGCACAATTTTGCAAAAAAATGGTTTAATTAATAACCAAAATATATAAACATACAAATTAGGAGTAATAAAAGAAGCTAAAGCGGAAAAGATGTGGTTAAAGAATGAGATCAAAATGCTATATACGAAAATCAACAGATTAACAATGGAAGTATAAAATATACAGTTACGGATTGCTAGAGATTTTCATTATTTAGTATACGTCGAAATATTACAACGTGTCAGTGAGCTGGTAGAAACGAGATTGCAGGCCAAGAGGTATACCGTAAGAAGGAAGCTAAAAGTACTGGTTACCGTGAGAAACAACATGGCAAATTATTCGTCAAATGTACCAACTACAACCCATCAGTTCCACTATATGATTGCGAACCTCACTAGTATGCAATTCGACAATAATATCAATAATATAAGGTAGCATTGTTAGAAAAAGGTCTGAAGTACAATATAGCGCCACTTAACAATTCCAATAATCAACGGAGAGTCTTAATGAGCATTGAGAACGCTATCACAAAAATTTAGAACATTAAGCTGATATTAGGAGTATAGTGGTTGACAAAATTAAGGACGAAATTGGTCAAGGTCCAGCTACACATAATAGCGAGAATAAAACGGCCATCATCATAAAGGGAATACAGTCGTAATAATGAGAAAACGGGAATACAAGAACGGGATTCAGGAGTGTAACGATGACCCGACGGCCAGATATAATGTTAGTATCAAGGCTGTTATCAGTAGGTCGAGGCATTTTATGAGCAGGTGAGAAATCCGACTAAATAAAGTGATTAAGCCAACAGTCCCGATAATCAGAGGCATGCCCAAGATTCATTAGTTGGATATGCCAATGAGACCGATCGTAAACTTCACATCAGCACCGGCATTCAAAATTGCAAAGCACTTGAACCAATGGCCATATAACAATATTTGTATAGAAAATGACCATTCGGTCAAAACTAATTTAGAACTGGTGAACAAAATTGAGGAAGTCAACATACCGATGCCCCCATTATCCGGAACTTTGGCCAACATATTTTTAAATCATATTGAAAACACGTATATTTTGAACGATACAAATCAATTTCTCGGAAAAATTTAATATTGGCATAGATATGTGGACGACATATTGATATTGTTTACTGGAACGAGCAGACAGCTGAACCAGCTTAATAATTATTGGAATGGAATCCACACAAAATTAAAATTCACATTAGAAATTGAAAATAATAAATCTATAAATTTTTTGGACCTAACAATAAAGAATTTAAATCAAAAACATAAATTCCAAATTTTCAGAAAGCCTACACAAATGAGCCAAACGATTCATCAAAAGTCGCATCACCCGTATCAACAAAAGATAGCAGCATACCACCACATGATCCATAGGCTAAACAGTATTCCAATGTCCGATTAAAACTACAATGTAGAGCTGAGGAACATTAAATACATCGATCACCAAAATCCGTACCAAGCAGCAGATATAGACAGGATGAATTATGGATGCAAGAGGAAAATGGAATATCGGGGGTATACCGGTCTAAATTGTGATGTTGATGATACAAAATATTGTAGATAAGTATGGATTGGAGTCATACTAGTGAAAAAATTCAGAAAGTCTTTAGGCATTTTGGTTATACTCTGGCGCACAAAACGAATAATAAATTAGAAAATTATTCAAGAATAGGAGTAACGAAACTTTGAATACGGGGGTGTACAAATTAACATATTCAAATTGTCAGGCATTTTATTTAGGACAAACGGGCCGCTCCTTTAAAGAAAGATTTAGGGAGCATGTAAAATCAATCGGAAAAATCAACCCTGAATCAAAATTCGCTCAGCATATTAATTCTACACATCATAATTACACAAGTTATGAAGCAAATTTACAAGTACTACATAGAATGAAGAAAGGGGCCTTGCTAAGTTGAACCGAAGAATTCAAAATATATAAAAATAAAGACAACCGATATATGTTGAACAACAGAATAAACACTGCAACAAATAAACTATACGATTTAATAATCAACATGCAATCAACGTAACCAGAAAATCTTTCCTGAATCAAAAAATTGTACGGGCTCACCATTAAAATTCCAAAAAAGTTTAGTATAAAAACCAGGGCTGTGGAGTCGGTGCCGAAGCCGGAGCCTTATGGAATACACAGACTCCGGCTCCGGATTTTTTTCCGACTCCAATTATTTATGTATGCATTAGCGCCGTTCAAATTGGAATTCAAAATCGGACTAGCCGAAATTAGAGAAAAATCTTCGTCTTTTTTAAAGCCTAGTGCGTTGTTCAAGTGAAATGCAATTTTCACTGGTCTCCAAAAATACAGGAAGATAGAGCTGACGTGAAAATTTAGTTTGACGAGTTTCGTAAATATTTTAGTGCGTACAACTTCATGTTGTCTCTGACAACGTATTTTATACAATAAAATTCACTTCGATCCTCAAAATGCAAAAACACAAATAAAATTTTCAAAATGTATCTTTACATTTATCGTCCAGGGGCCCTATTTTCGAATTCCCCAACCATTTTCCACATGTGGACACCTGTTAAAATCTATGTAATTATTGACGTTTTCGTATATGGGGAATTTTTTTCACCTGCTTGTACCCATTCGGAAATATTCGCTTAGTACCGAAAAAATTCCATAGCGAATTCAAGAATACAGCAATTTAAATTTCCGAACGTTTTAATGAATTTTGACAGATGTCCGCATGTAAAAAATGGATGTGGAATTCGAGAATAGGGCCCCAGTACGATAAAAATAAAGTGAAAAACTTATAGAGATCTGTATTCTGATATGAAAACTCCCATTTCGCTAGGTAAACTGCGCACCACAAAATGAAGTTCAGCGGTGAAATTTTCATTTTTGTTTTCGCTTGTGTCATTTTTATATGAGAAATTTCATTTCACTTCAGCAGCGTACCGGGCTTAACTCTCGAAATCTCGAGAAATTTAAGTCGAGATACGCGTAGAAAGTCGAGAAGTCGAGAAGTTTGAAGAAAAACATCAAGTAGAGTTAACAGGGACTTACTGAATCTGACAAATTTCGAACATGTGACCTTGCAATCGGCAATAAATCAATAGAAACCCTCCCAGTTAAAGCCTTAACACATAAAAGCCTTAGGACATAATCTTGAACGTTTAGCAATTGAAATAATAGACAGCGTAAATACTGTCTTAAAGAAACCTCAACAGATGCATAATTCACAGAAACCTTATTAGACAAAATTATAGAAGCCATATTGACATATTTCTCCCAACCTTGTCAAAAAATAATTTTTGGCTCACAAGGGTTGGCCATTAATTTGGTGATTGCACTTAGGAATGTATTGCGATTGAGAGTGAGGTTAAGTTGTAAATTTAGTTGGAGGTTAAGCTGAAGATTGACTTAAGAGGATTATTTCGGGATTGATTTAGGAGTTGGATTAATTAAGACCGAAGTTCTGATCACCTCATGAGGTTTCAGTCATTAAAATATATTAGAGTTGATTGTATTGAAACATACCAGTGATCTGTACAAAGTTCATATGAATCATATTTTAAACATTAACATAAAATAGTTAGTTAAACCCTAAACATTTCATAGGGATGCTCACAATATGTCTAGACATTTTTCATCCACCATTTTTGACCCCACCAACCTTAGTATGATTAATAACATCAATTCTAAATAAAGAAGATGATCTAATATTTTGTCCAGTCTAAAAATTATTAATATAATCTGTCAATAAAATATTTTCGAACGATCGCCTTCAACAAAATTACTTTCCAGGGAGTCTCACACCACCAACGATAATTCATATACATCATGACTATTGTATTTCAATTCTAAGAAATCAAATCTTTTCATAAAAATCTACTAATTCATGTTTTGATAAATTCAATTAACACAAACATGTTGTCCACCACCAAAAATCATGGTACTCTAAGAAGGGGTCAGTCATTAAGATCAAATCGATCTTGGATATAATAAAAAAAATAAAAAAATAGAAACTCATCATCCGCGCCTCATCACCATTTTCATGTCTCGATATAAATATTATAGCGTATTGTACGTACGTACAGCTCCGATGTATTTAATAAGATTGACATGATGAACTCCACCTTTATTGTATCCAAAACATTGGATCTTATCGTTTCTCTTGTATTATAATAATACAGAATAAATTTGTATTTTTTTGTGGTGTTACATGAGGAGGATATTAAAATATAGTTTTGGCTCGCCGCGCGCGGTGTGATAACCCTAAAACACTTGGTCTGCTATATATACAAACAATTTTTGGTAATTATTAAGGTACGAAAGGGTTAACAAACTATTTTATAAATGTATACATACGTTTCATTCACAGAGTACCATACACACACTACAATCAAACAAACAAACGCGACGAGAAACGAAAAAGTTGTAATTTTGTTATGAATGAAACATAAGAAAACTTGTATTTACCATACAATGGACATTTAACTTTTGATAATTTTTTTTTTGTACATATATTCTTCGTCTTACAAAATAATCATAATATAATATAAACATGATCATCATCACCCACGCATAACAACATAAAAATAAAAATTAATTTCATTCAAATACTGTCGATTATAATGTGATGATGATGATCATCATCTCGACAACAACAGGCAAAAAACGCAACATGAATAGAAGAAAAAAAAAATTGTTTGAACGGGTTGGTCCAGACACGATCACAAAGATCACCATCATCTTATAATTTAAAATGATCATAACAATGACTTTTTGTTTTCATTTTTTTTTTTTTTGCTTGTCGATCATATTTTTATTGATCATGTCATAAATTTGTTAATTTTGTATTCGTTGTTGTAAGATTTCTATTATTATTTTCTCATTATTATTTTAGTAAAGGTGTGTCCATACACAATTATTATATTATACAATAATTCTTAGATGTATGAAATCGAAATGATCTCATTTTTTTTGTTTTTTTTTAGTATTTATTGAAACGATCGGTGATCATATATGTATGTACTTTTAATTAAACGCACGATCGATCGGTTAATTGATCGGTCAATTACTATAAATAAAATGCATTACGAATTTTTTTTGTTCAGATAAATACGATCATTTGATCATGCCTGCAAAATGTAATTTTCCATTCAACAAATCAGCTCTTTAAAATAATAAAAATAAAAATATACAAAAATCCCGATAGCGATCTTACGAGTACGTATATATAAATATTTTGATCAATTGAAATTCTGATAACAATAATGATGATGATTGGTAGTTCTATTCATGTTTAAATAAAATATATAACAATAATAATAGTCTTATTGCTGCTACTATTCTTAAATTTTTTATTTTTTACTTTTTTTAAACATCTCAACAACTGCAAGATTGTACATAAAAAAATTCTTATCTTAACATTTCCATCTATCCTCCGTGTATAATATACATAAACAACAAAGATTTGATAGCTAGAAGAAAAAAAATTGTTTAAATTTTCAATTGATCCAACCGATCGATCGATCGGTCGGTCGATCGATCCATCGACAAAACAAACATAAAACGTATTTTTTGCTTTATATTTCATTTTCCTTCGTTCAATGATCACAAATTTGTATATATACATAGGTACAAGACACATAAACGAGATCAAAATTGGGATTCCGATTTGTTTATTAAATTTATTTTCTTAACAAGACTAAATCTATGGTTGGGTGATTGTTTGCTTATAGTATGCGCGATCATAATATTTGATTGGAGATCTAATTTAACACATGAATTCGCTAGAAATGTTGATCAATTTTTGTCTATTTTGTGGTGCAGCAAAACAAATTCGTGATCTACTTGAAATAATTTTTTTTCTTTTTTTTTTTTTTTGGTTTGGTACGCAAATTGACGACATTAAAATTTTTAAAACGTTCGTGCTGCTAATAAATTATTTAATTGGATTTTGCTTGGCTAAACAGAATTTAAAGTCTATGCTAAACGATCGGATTTTTTTTTTGGGGCAACCAAGCAATGACATTAGTTTCTGTGGAGTGCTGGTAATGTGTTCTTTTAGGCAAATTCGTTTAATTGAAAAAAATGTTTTCCTTATAGCAACAATGATTTTTAATTATACTTTAGAATCCCAATTTCAGTTAGCTCCTTCATCGGTTCTTTTTAGTAACTGTAACCTCAGGATGATCAAAATTTCATTAGATAAAATCGTCAAGGCAAGTACGAGCTAGAAATCCGTTACCTAGAAATTAGGAGCATTATCGTAGTAACTCTTAATAAACATTGAGTCGAAATTCCAGGCAATTCTCTGAAAGTCGCCCATTAACTGCTTTGTGGCGACAGCACATCTTATCAATATACAGTGGATGTACTTTATTAGTGTAAAGAAACGAACGCTTACATCCAACGATTTATTTCATATTATTGTATACATTTTTTCACTCTCTTTCTCATTTTTGTTTGTTGAAGGAGTAATGTACCGTTCTTGATAGAAGGTTTTAAACATATTCGTGTAACAAGCTAAATTAATATTTCGAACCAACGCCCACAAATTGGTGACCTACGACGTGAATTAAAACATAAATTAGTGTGGCATATTAATTAAATAGTGAAAAGATTTAAAAAAAATTATTCGGAACAAAACTTTATTTTGCGACCGAATAATTTTTTGGTTAAGCACATTTTTTGCAAGCATATGTGTCAATTGCAATTACAATGGTGAAAGACGAAGAAAACCAAGTCATTCAAAATGTGTCAGTACCACCATTTTGGAAGAAAGAAGTGGAAATTTGGTTCCAACAGGTGGAGGCACAATTCGTACATCATTAAAAAGACGATATCAAATTGTATACGTTACAGACAGTGGTCGATACAAACATATTATCGCAAGTGAACGCGGCGGTCATTAAAAAAATCATTAATGAAAAGGAACGCAGTTTCGGAGCATACGAAATACAAACCTTTGCTCGAAGGTATCCAGCTGGGTGATAAAAAGCATCTCTTCTCAATGAAATGCGCGCACTGGGGGAGAAAAAATTACTAACGAGTTAATAAAACAAATGTGGTTACAACGGTTACCATCGAAAATCCGAAAGATTGTTTGTTTGTTTGTTTCTTGATTTATTTTTTACCGTCCTACTTTATGCCTGGAGTAGCCAAATCGAGGACGGGCGGCTACAGATCCGTCTTTGAAAACCACCTGCACATTGCATTGCTTCATGCCAACCTGTAGTGCTGACATGAAAGGTGGGTCGGCCCATTGATTCTACACTCTCAACAGGAGGTCATAGATGTGTTCAATCCCTTTTGCATCCTGCCCCTATAGGGATTCGAACCTGGTACCTACCGATCCACCCGCCGTGATCCGAATGACTGTGTCAACAAGCAAGGATTCTATTCACGTCATGGCTAAGGTGACGTGACTTCAGCGAGTCAATTTTCGCCAGCAGCAAACGCTTCAAATTCTGCGTCATATATTAGGTTGCTAGAAACTAAAATACAAATTTTAACGCAACGGATCAATCAAATCGAAAGTCAGTATCGCTCACGATCCTGATCAAAACGGCGAAATGATGTAAAAGGAACGGCATCGGCTAGTTAACCAAAGTCCGAGAAGTGTTGATAAATACGGTGCTTCAGTCAGAAAATATTATCCACCGTGTAATTTCGAAGAGTTAGAAAAACTAATTACTAAATCACTTGGGGAGGTGCAAGTGGATGAACAAACGTTTTTAAATCGACTGTACGTCTCTGATCATTCGACAAATGTAAGATTTTTGATCGATACTGGCGCTAATGTGTCCATTATGCCTCCTAATGGAAAAGAAAAGCTGCGCCCGAATTCTTCAAAATTTGTGTATGCTGCAAATGGTTCCCAAATTAATATGTATGGGAAAAAAGATTATTGCTAAACTTCGGTCTTCTTAGATAATTTATGTGGAACTTCATAATCGCAGACGTAAATAAACCAATCATTGGTATAGATTTCATCACGCATTATAACTTATTGATCGACATGAGTGGTGAAAAGTTAATAGATGGTATAACAAAGTTATCTATTGAGGGATTCACTTTATCTGATAAAACATTCGGCATAGCGAAGAGAAATATTACCCATCACATTATTACAAAAGAATCACCAGTTTTTTCTCGACCGAGAAGACTTTCACCAGATAAATTAGAGGCAGCAATAGCCGAATTTGAATATATGATGCAGCAAGGCATATGCAGGCCATCAAGCACTAATTGGGCCTCACCACTTCATATGGTCCGAAAACAGAACGGAGATTGGTGCCCATGCGTCGACTACCGAAACTTAATTTAATCACCACACCTGACAGGTATCCCATACCGTGTATTCAGGACTTTGCAAGTATTTTGCACGGTAAAACGATTTTTTCAACTATTGATTTGCAAAGAGCATTTCAGCAAGTTCCGGTCGAGCCTGCTGATATAACAAAGACGGCTATAACAACACCGTTTGGCTTCTTTGAGTTCGTGTTTATGCCATTTGGTTTACGAAACGCTGCCCAGACGCAACAACGTTTGATAAATAAAATACTGCAAGGATTAAATTTGGTATTCCCGTACATTGACGATATTGCGATTGCGTCAAAATCTTTAGACGAGCACAAACAGCACTTACAAATTGCGTTTGAACGCCTTCGAGAATTTCAACTTAACATCAATTTCGCGAAATGTAATTTCGGCAAAACGGAATTACAATTCCTAGGCCACCTCGTCACAGAAAGGGGAATAACACCGTTGCCAGAAAAGGTCGAGGCCATTCCAAATTATCAACAGCCAAAAGTTGCACAAGAATAAAGTTGCACAAGAAGAGGTTTCTGGCGATGATAAATTTCTACCTACGATTTATCCCACATGCAGTAGAGAATCAGATGATTCTCTAAAATATAGTTAAGAGAAACATGAAGCGCGACCAAACACCGATTAACTGGACTGAGGAATACAGTTTGGCATTCCAACGGTGTAAAGAGGACTCGATCAACGCTACCATCTTAGCACATCCAACAAAAAATGGTGAATTTCAACTAGTCGTAGATGCGTCAGATTTAGCCATAGGAGCGGTGATTCATCAAGTAAATAAAAGTGGTGAGCCAGAGCCTCTGGGGTTCTTTTCTAAAGCACTTCCACTAACAAAACAATGTTATAGTACATACGATCGCGAACTGGAAGCTATGTATCGAGCGGTAGTCCATTTCTGACATATCCTGGAAGGTCGTCAATTTTGCATTTACACGGATCACAAGCCGTTGATTTTGGCATTTAAAAAAAAAAAAGCGACAAATCATCACCACGTCAAGTGCGGTATTTGGACTATATTAGCCAGGTCACGATGGTCATACGGTATATTGTCAGGTTAAACAACAGCGTCGCAGATTTCTTATCCAGGACAGATGTAATTGCTGAAATTGAGATCGACTTCGAAAGTATCAAGTAAAGTCACAAAGTGTTGATGCCGAAATCAAATCAATTATTAATGGCACAGTAACGGGGACAACAATATCACTCAGTTTGGTCACAATACCAGGCTCATCATCGCAGATCTACTGTGACATAGCAAATAATTGTATCCGATCTTTCATCACTGCTGAGTATAGACGTCAAATAACGAAGAAACTACATAATTTGACGCATCCGGGTGTTAGAGGAACAACAAAGTTGGTTGCGGAGCGATTCGTTTGGCCAGCCATGAATCGGGATTGTAAAAATTTTGTTCACACGTGTTTTCAGTGTCATTGAACAAAGATTCATCGTCATATCAAAACACAAATTTCTTCATACGTCACTCCAACCGAACGTTTTCAACACATAAATAACGATTTGATTGGGTCATTGCCTCCGTCAGCAAATAATCAGTATTGTTTAACAATAAAAGATAGGTTGACGCGATGGCCTACTGCTATTCCTATTCCTGATATAACGGCAGAAACGGTAGCTATCAATTTGATATCTGGATGGATACAAAACTTCGGAGTACCAGAGAAAATTTCAAGTGATCTTGTTAGACAGTTTGAGTCCCAGTTATTTAGGGAATTGAACCAAACATTAGGTATTAAACATCTAAGAACGACACCATACCATTCACAAGCTAATGCGGTAATAGAGAGGTGCCATATAACCCTTACGTTTGCAGTGAAGCGTCAATAGAGGAATGATTGGGTGAAGCTGTTGCCAACAATTTTATTGGGATTAAGATTGTACTTCAAAGAAGATATTGGTGCCTCACCTGCTGAGCTTATATACGTAACAACTCTTCGAATACCGGGAGAATTTTTTACTCCTGGCCAGTCAGGCTTAACCGAAACATCATATGAGTCAGATTCGACCAACAGTTATAGACCACCACGATACAAGTTAAGTATTTATTAAAAAACATTTGATAAATTGTACGCACGTTTTTGTCAGAGCCAACAGAGTCCGAACTCCATTACAAAGTCCGTATGATGGACCATTTGAGATACTGGAGCGGAATGATAAATATTTTGTGTAAAGTATAAACGGTAAAAGTGCAAAAATAATAATCGACAGAGTGAATAGACTAACAGAAACCGTAACAACCAGCACAAGCCAGTTCCAACCTTCTGTTCCGAAATCAACTGATTTGAGCAATGTAACACAGACACTGACAACCAAAGCTACCAGAACTGGCAGAAGAGTGATTTTGCCCAGGCGTTTCCTCTAGAGCCAGAGTGGTGTGGCGACAGCACATCGTATCAATATACAGTGGCTGTACTGTATTAGCGTAAAGACATGAACGCTTACATCCAACGATTTATTTCATATTATTGTATATATTTTCTCACTCTCTTTCTCATTTTTTTTGTTGAAGAAGTAATGTACCGTTCTTGATAGAAGAAGTTTTCTCTTTGTGCATGGTGGTTTTAGACATCTTCGTGTAACAAGCTAATGTAAACTAAAAAAGTATAATCAATAAAATATTGTTAATCAACAAATCAATTGTTTAAATTAATATTTCGAACCAACGCCCACAGCTTCATCCATATAGTTGCTCAGTTCAGGGTCACCAAAAAAAAAACAAATCATGCAATCTCCCTGATTAGCTTACTACTAATAAAAAAACAACCAAGATTATGATGTAACGGAAATGGCCTTAGACATCTTGGATAATGTAATTATAGCGTAGGCATTAGGTATAAGTATCTGGGGGCTTATACGAAAATCGGAAGATATCCAGATCTCACGTAGCAAATATGACCACCACATTTGAACAAATATTTTTTCATCAAATCTTTTCCACGTGTGAACAACGCGTTAAGACACTCAGACAAGTGGTTCTGTTTGTTTGCTCGTATTTGCTGGTACAAGTAAACATTTTTGAACGCATAACGATCGTCAAGCTTCAATCTTTTTTAATTATCACTTTCATTTTCACGGATCACCATCTCCGACCCACTTTCTTCTTCTATGTTCATTTGTCAATAAATTTTTTGTATACGTTCGAGGTCAGTAAGTACATACCAGACACAATGACAGCCAATTCGCCTTCTACATAACAACAATATTGTGCTCATGCTAAATGGTTTGATCTCGTTATGATGAGACCAAAAACAAGTCGAAGTCGAACACCTTGTCCAAATTTGGTTATAAGTACCTTATACATTTGGTTATCTGTCGGATTCTTGTTGATCTTCTTCTAAAAATAAAAGAAATCATTCATGTCGACTCTTAATGATTAAACGTTCATTGTAAATACCATTCTTTTCCTTGATAAGCCGTGAAAGTTGTAATGTATCTTACGTTCCTGTTTAAGCAGGTTTTTAAAAGAGACCGCTAGCGATGTTTCTGAATTTGGTTTCCAGCACTATACTTAAAATATTAATTATTGCAGTGGCCCAAAACAATGATGTATTCCATTTTGATTCCGTAACCAATGGCACATGCACAATTTCATTGACGTGCGATTGGAAAATAACACAGGGCTACAAAATGAAATCGAGGTGGAGCATCTCTGAGCTTAGTTGACCCAGTGTGACCCATCACGTCTAGATAAAGGTCAAATGAAGGTCAAACACCTTAATTAGATACGCTTTGAGCTTTTAGTTAAAGTAACCTCTGGAGGTCATTTGGTAGTCATCTGTAGGTCAAATCCTTCTTTTGAATCTCTCAGCTGATATCTAAGAAGAAGCTTGGCCTTTTCAGAGTCTAATGCTACAAATTCAAAGCACATTACAAAACATGTTTCAATATAGATGTTAATGGAATGAGCAATTCTTGGACTCCGAAAATATTATGCGTCACTTGCCCCCTAAGAATCACAGGAAATAATAATAGACATTTGTTTTTCCTACGATCTGGCGAGAGCCAGAAGATCATGACACTGATTGCTATTTCTGCTTGATAATACATTTGATCATAGATCAACCACCAGCCTATTTCTGCTTGACCATTCAGTAATCTTTAAAGAAGAATACAATAATCTCCACTATCTACTCGAAAAATTGAAGTACTTTTGTGACGATACTTATAAGTGGCAATTAGTTCGAGATTTGAAAATAATCAGTATTTTGTTAGGTCAACAAAGCGAAAACACAAAGTATCCATGTTTTATTTGGGAGTGAGACAATCACGCCCGAGAACAACATTATATAAAAAAGGACTGCCACTCAAGCAAGAATTTACTCCAGGATCTATGAACATTCTATAGAAGAGTCTCATTCCTTATTTAAACAGCTTATCAAAGCAATGAAACTTGCTTTCAAATTTCTGAAACAAACATCAATGAAGATGTTTTCGATCTCCCTCAAATAAGGGAACTGATGAAAGATGATGAATTTGAAATGTGAATGACAACTAGTGAGATAGCAGCTTAGAGTTGTTGCAAAGAAATTAAAAAAAAAAATTCTTGTTAAATAGCAAAGATTACAAGAATATTGCCGACAGACTGTTCTGACAGATTTCACCAAGACTTGAAAGACTTTGTACGCAAAAGAAAATCCCTTCGTACATCGTTTACGAACAAAAGAACACGTCACTTTTTGATTTGCTTTTGTGTACGAATCCACTACATATCTCCACAACTAAAAGAAATCCATTTTTCCGACCTGAACAGTACACAACGTCTGAACATAAATTTTGAATCAGAATTGATTCATCACCAGCAGTTTTTTCCATAGCGCCAGCAAAAACCTTTCAGAAATGGCCGAAATCAGCACATATGAACACACACACAGGCACCCATAGAAATATACGGACACACACAGTACCTACATACAAGAATAGACACACGAACAGAAATCAGTGGGGTTAAAAAATTATATCATTAGAATTAAGGTGTTTGATTTCACCTTGACCCAAACGTGCTGTGATCATATATACCGGAATCGTGATCAGCGACCCCAAAAATTTAAAGATAACTGGTCCGAGACAAATTCCTAGCCGAAATATTAGCCGGAAGATATAATTAGAAGGATTTGACCTTCAGAGGTCAGTTTGACTGAAAGATCAAAGCGTATCTGGATGTAAAATTTACTGTTCTCTTAGAATCCGTGGTCAAAAAAATTATATCATTCCATCATTAAGGTGTTTGACCTTCATTTGACCTTGATCCATACGAGACAGGTCAGATGGACACCGGAATCGTGATCAACGACCTCCAAAACATAAAGGTCAACTGATCCGAGACCCATTCCTAGCCGAAATATTAGCCAAGAGATTCAAAAGTATGATTTGACCTACAGATGACCTTCAAATGATCTCCAGAGGTCTCTTTGACTAAAAAGGTTAAAGCGTATCTGTACGTAAATTTCCTGTTTTCTATCCGGGGCCCAAAAAATTATGTCATTCGAATTAAGGTGTTTGACCTTCATTATAGATCAACTGAGCTCAGAGATGCTACACCTCGATTACATTTTGTGGCCCTCTGTAATTAATGCCTGGTCCTTTTATCATTTAATTAGAGCCTTCCACTTGTTTTGGAAATCTCCCTTGGAAGCCTCTGTTTATTTGCTCTGTTTATTTATCTAACGACGAGAAAATATTTAAGAAATCTGAAACGTAAAATATTAGTGGGAAAGCTCTGCTCGATTATATATTATTGATTGGAACTCGTTTTTAAAATGTACCCACTTAGTCGTGGTAATTTCGAAAGTTTTGGAGATTGCACGTCACTTTCGAAGTGTTGTCGTAGGTTTATTTTGTTTAATAAATTCTATCAATTTTGCCTTGATGGATACGTATCTGATTTATATGTTTTTTCACCGACAACATCTTGATGATGCTCGATTGTTCGTTTACTACCCCGATTCACTGCTTTCCAGATGAATATAATGAAAGTCATGTTCTTTATTCACCTATATCCTTGATTATGAGTTTTAGGTCAATGTGAGACAGTAAACTATTTTCTTTGTTTCTTTCTAGGATTCTTGAATAAGCATTAGTCTAAATGTCAAGGTGATGCTTTTTGTAAGATAAAGTGGTTGTAAGTGATTATTTTGCTCAATAGTCTCGTGCATCTCTCACTTGTCAAAAGTACAATTTTATATGTTGTGCCCCTTTGATTTATGAAATTTAAAGATTTCGAATACTTATTGTAGGGGCGTAACATGCAAATTTAAAATTTGAAGTCGAATTACATCAAAATACCTAAAATCTATATATAGATTTGGAAATAATTTATTTAAACGAATGCTCCACCTAAACCAAAATTTATTTTCATTGGTCGACACTGTACCAAGTAGGAGTACCTGATTTTCTTTTTTTTCTCGAAAATAGAGTTCTTTATAGTGATGGTAAAGGTATGATGATTTTGTTGCGGAACTGACCAAAAACCAATTCAAATGGCATATGGCACGAATTCCGTGCCTATTTGTGTAGTGGTTCATATGGATCAAATGGATAATTTTGAATATAATTCCTTAAATATTCTATTACGATTTTGTGGCTAAGTTCAAGTGCCCCATTAGTGTTATATTTTTAGAATTTTACTTATTTGCTTGAATAGTTTCTCCCATTAAATTAGTTAAAATTGAAGCGCGAGACCCGAATATACAAATACAATTTTGAATCAAAGCTTTGGCAACCGTCTCAGTCTCTTAATTGGATAAAGGAATTGCCAAAGAAAATTTTGGTTAAATTACATTGCATAGTTGGTATATACTGAGGTGTGAAGACAGCAGAGGCCCGATGATATCAAAAAAACAATTTTTCAAATGCTTTTGTGGATGTTGTCCTAATTCTTCTTTTTCTTCGTTCTTTTGGCAAAATGCGTAATTTCGTATAAAATTTTCAGTTCTAGCGAAGATTTTTGGAAAATAAAAAAAATTACGGAGTCGTTTGAAAGTTCTCTATATTCCCTGGTGAGCTCCTTGAGCTCCATCATGAAACTCCTTAATAATTGTATTTATAACATTTTTGTTGGTTAAGGAAATAATCGTATTCTATTGTTCATTATTGGAAGGTATAGTAGAGTTGGAAATTGGCATTATTGAGTCTGAATTACCTATTACTGAGTTTTGTGAAATTAACGATACATTTGAAGAATTAGCAAAAGAATTTTGTAAGGAATTTGATGATTTTGATGATTGTTTCGATTTACGGACGTTGACTTAGTTAATATTTACCCTCTATCTAGTTAATCTTGCAACCATATTATAACCAAGTTTCGTGATCACTAACAATTTTAAATTTCCTTCCATACAGATAAGGTCGAAATTATTGATGAAAGCTCCTTTTTAACAGCCGAATAACTTTTCTCAGCAATGTTCAACAACCTGCCTCTTGGAACAAAACTGAACCTATTGCTATGTATATCACTTGCGTCGTAGGTAAGCAAAAACTAATTTGAAAAATTCGAAAATTGCAAGGACTGGAGCATTTGATAGAAATTCTTTAATTTTTTGGAAAGCTTCATCATAAAAAATATCCCTCCCATACAAACTTAGCATGCATTTTTAAAGGATCCGTCAATGGTTTAGCAATTTTTCTAAAGTGAGGCCAAATCTTACGGTAGTAATCAACAAGAACAACGAACGACTTTACATTGCGAGACGTTTTAAGTGTTGGATAAGATATTACTACAGTCGAAACTCGATTATCCGGGATGCTCGAGACAGAACGTTTTCCGGATAATCAAAGAAAATCTGGATAAACAAGTGACTCAAAAAAATCGACTGTCTAAAAAAAATCACAGATCAAAATCGAGTTTTAACTGCACACTTAGAAATTTGTTTGATATACGATTCTATTAGCATCGCATATACGTCCGACATATACTTGCACCGAAATTCGATGTAAAGTTTGTATCGAATACATTTTCGAAGTTACTTGCTTCAGTAAGCGAAATATGAAGTAAGATGCATCCATTGCAGTTTCGACGTAACTTACGTTATAAAATAATGAAAGATTCAATATTACGTCGAAAATCTGTTCAATGTATTTTGCACTGGAAACACCAATTCAATGTTAATTGTGTCAAAAAAAATTTCGATGGAAATAGCGTCCAATTACCTTGATAGGTGCAACATAGCCTCAAAACTGATTTCACTGTCCAAACCGGCGTTGTATAATGAATTGTACTGTACGAACCGATTTGGTTACCGAATAATATACACAATTACAAAATAATTATGATAATTATATTTATTTTAAATATAAATTAAAATTACAATTATAAGTAACTCATACTATTAAGAAATTACAAATTAAAACATCTTATACATTAAATTTTATGAATATTATAACTTAAAATATATGAATTATTCGTATTATAACAACAATGTGCTTCATAACTTTTTTTGTATTTTAAATTTTTATATAATATATATACAGGATCTTCGTTTTTTTTAATAAGCATAAAACTGCAGTAAAATTGATCAACAATTCCTATATATTCATTAAGATGAAAATTAATTTCGTTTTTGTTTTCCAATATTTCCTCAATCATATATAAATGTATGGTTTCACGAATGCTAAATTTATCTTTGAGGATGAAAAACCCCTTTTTGTAATGAAACTCATTTTCAAAATTCGTTAATTTATAAAGTGGGGCCTGAAAATTTCTGTAATTTGAGTCTGGTAATGTTATCTGACTTTTTTTCCCCGTTTTGTAATTTAATTCGGTGCCAAATTGTAACCAACAGGTTGCTAACATTTGTTGATGTCTTTGAGCAAATGTATGACATATATTTATAAAATTTGGATTCACGTTTTTGGTGAAATAACGATGTTTACCCTCGTAACGCATTGTCCACATATTAATTATAGGCCCCATTTGTCTGATAATTCTCGGATAGTGTATTAAAAAATGTTGTTTTGGAGTTAGGGTTTTATTAAAAACATTTAAAATAATATGTAAATGTTGGGAAATAAGGTCTTGTAAATTCTTAATATCACCTTCGGTGATTTCATATGAAAATAAAATAGTTAAAATTTGGAGCATTGTAATTATACTTCTCCAATAGTCGTCATGACTTGAATGATGAAATCGATCAAATATAAATGGAAAATGAACCGCTAAACATAAAATTTGAGAATCATTTTGCCCTAAATTACTTCTATCCAAATTTATATTGGATGGTTTAGATTTTCTATCAATAAAACCAAAATTATAGGGCGATACACAATCATTTAAATGTTGCACATTTAATAAGATTTTTTTGGATATGAGAAACTCGAACAAATATTTCAGAGTAAGGGGAACAAAGCCCTCTAGACCATCATGTATGAGATCTACGCTATAGTTTTTGATGGTATCAAAAAATAAGATGTTCGATTAATGCCTTTCGTTTCAATCAAATTTATGCCATGTTCTGGTGGCCAATTTTTTAAAACATCGTAACAGTCTGACGTTCGTAATAGTTCAGGATCTTCTGTGGGTGTTACCTTCGTTATACTTTTGGTCATTGTGCATATACGACAAAAATAATTCGCAGAGAACGATTTAGTAAATCCTAACATATCATTAGCTGCAAGGTTATCGTGTACTAATGATATTAATGCGCAATTTATTAATCCTATGTTTTCTACGATAATTCCGTCGACCTCCAAAAGCTTAATGTCATCAATTATAGGTTTTAATACCATATTTAAATTAAAATCTCCGTGCAAATCATTAACAAAAAACAGAGAAACTAAAAAAATGTTCTGTAATTTAGATTTTAAGTGTAGTGGGCAGTTGACTATTGTAAAATAAATAGCGCCAATTTTGTGAATTAAGGTTTTGCTCCCCAGAACTTTAGCAAGCTCAAAATCGTCATAATATAACTGAATAAGCACAACATTTTTAAATTTATATTTTGAATTTAGTGCTTGAAATACGGCCCCGCAACACATATTTGTATATAATCCTTCTGTACATGAATGAGATTTATTAAAATCTTTAAATGAAGTAGCAAAATGGTTGTTTTTAAAAATGGTTTTAATAGTCATGGAAATAGGAATAAATTGAAACAAATTTTGAACTAGCACCTTTTTATATGAACGTGATTGCTGATTAAATCGTAACTCCCAACGGAAACCGATCGGTATTTGAGTTGGCTTCGTAAAATACTGATTTCTACTGAAAAGCTTTTGCCTTCTATATTTCGAAGTAAAATTATTTTAAGTATTATTTATCTTAGCTTCAGCACTGTGATTATGTGTCGAAGGGGTTACAACTTTAACAGCATTTTTCACAACAGTTCGAGCTTCGGTGAAAATGGTTGAAATAGTTTCCTCGGGCAAACCCAATTTATTCATTGTAGTGTACATTTGATGTACACTATTTTCAAATATATCCCAAATAACATTTTCTTTAGATTTGGAACTATCGTCATTCAAGTAGTGTGTATCAATGCATCTCAGACTATTTAATGACATTTCAGGTTGTTCTGTTAAGAGTGGTTGCTCAGTTTTGAGAGTTTCATTTCCACTTATTTCATTATATTTTTCTATGTGTTTTTTTAAAGAGAGATATCTTATAAACGACCTTTGGCAGTTTTTATTTACGACACATTTTAATTTCATTAACGAATTTTCTTTTATAAATTCTACATATTTTAAATGAATTTCTAAACTTTTAAAGCTGTTAAATTCCTTACTACAAACAAAGCAAAATAAAATCATATTTTTAAACTTAACTTAAACTCTTAAACTTCAAATTATTGTTTCTTATAATAGGGTCTTATAGTTAATTATGATTACTTATCTCTAGTTCTAATTTACTATAAATTTCTTTTATTCTTAGAATTTTGGAATCTGTCGATTCTATTTTATAAAAATAAGAAGCTACAAAATTAAAAAAGGTTTTTGTTGAATAATAAAAATCTTGGTTAAATATGTAATGAGCTTTAAAAAGGTAGTCAAAAGCCTCAATTGCTGAAATATGTGGAGGTAATATTATAATTTCGTCTTCCACGCATAAATAGTAGGATGATATTGCTAATCGGTTTTCACCCACCGCTATTATATATGGATGAATTGCATTAAATTCCTTTAATTCGTCAATGGTTAGGTTAATCTGAAATGAAAAGATAAACAATTATTTCAACATTCTAAGGGTTAATGAATTATTATTTTACATTTTTGAACACAACAATTTTTTTAATTACTGTAGAAAAACCGGCTCTTGATTTTTGGAAGAAGAAACTCCACCTATATTTTGTGGCAATAAATTTAATAAATAGAGTATAGGCTTCAATGATTCAGTCCACTCTTAAAATATAAAAAAAAATTTAGAATTAGTGTTCAATATTAAACATTTTTAAAAAAAAAAAAATTACCTGTAGATGATCTTTACAAGATCGAAACCTTTGCAAAAATTACCTGTAGATGATCTTTACAAGATCGAAACTAGTTGTAATTTTAAATAAATAAAAGTAAATAAATTCAAAAATAAAAAGTTTGGTTTTTTTATTTTTAAGTAAGTGAAAACTGTTGGTGTTTTGTGATTATACGAAATAATATTAATTATATAATTAGTGTTCAGTTTAAGAGTTGCTGTAAATTTAAATAAAAACCTCTAAAAATTAGTTAAAAGAAATGTTTTAATTGATGATAAAAAATCAATCAATTTGATTTCATTTATATTATTTTACAATTACTATTGATGCGGATTATATACCTTCTATTTCGGGAATTTTTCGATAAGTTTCTCCCTTTAGGTCCAAATACACTTTGAAGACATGGGGATGAATAGTAGTCCACTTCGACATAAAATTTTGTGCGTCAGGATAACACAGTTCAAAATCAAATGATATCTGTTAACAAAGTTTTTAATCAAAATTATGTTTATGTTAAAATTTTTAAAATTTATTTACCAGATCAGGTGCAGTAAAATAAAATGGGAAGCTTATTGAATATTTTATATCCTTATTATATTTTAGTGTTTGGATACGTAATTTTAAAGTTGATTGTAATTTAGATTTAATCAATTCCTTTTGAGTTACCACATTTTCATTTTTCAATTTAATGAAATCCTCGCTATCTTCAAAACTAATGCACGAATTTGTAGTTGATTCTTCAAGTACGATGGAAAATTTCGATTTCCGTTTTCTAGTGGTTGTGTCTTCGTCCTCTACTGCATAAATTTTTCTACGAAGTCGTTGCAGCCTTGATAGTATATATCCTCGGTTCGGTTTTCTATTATAGAGCAGCTCCTAATAAGAGGAATTAATTTAGGTTAAAAATAATCTGTTACTTATTTAATATGTTGTTTATTGTTTTGAAATCTTGACCAATTGTTAGATTAAATATAAAAAAATGGTTTAAAATGAATTGGTTAGTTTCTTACGATTTCATTTTCATGTGTTGATTTTAGTTGTGGGAACAATTCGATCATTGCTTGAGCTAAAGACTCAATATAAATGTGTTCTGGATGGTGGCTATATTTTTTCACCAGTAAATCCACACTTTCCCTTACGATAGCTCTCCTTTCCATATCAGAAAGACCTTGCAATTCTATAGATGTACACAATTTTTTACCCAAAGTAAACCCGCTTTGGGATTCCAAGATGTATGTATGTTTCCAGTTCCTGCAGATTAAAGTCGGCAAAGTTGAAATTATGTTTTACTTTTTAACTTCTTTTATTTCAAAAAATTAATTTTTGACGAATTATAACAATTAATTCATGCACCAAATGAAGTGAAACTTTTGTACTTCAGTTTAAAATAAAGTATGCACAGCATAAAGCATGTTCAGATACTATATAACACACTAATCAAATTAACATAAAGTGGCATTATCCCAATAAAATGTTTGGTATACTAAATATACTAATGTTTGGTGACAAATCCAGTAATCAAATACATAATATTATATAATATATAAAAAAAACATAGTTACATTTGAAGATATATAAATGCTACTTCCAATTATACAATTCTCTTTCACTACTGGTGTCCCAATTTCCGAATTCTTTTTAATATTTATTTTGATGAAGAAATTACTTTGTTGATAAAATTGTTCCACAATCTCGACGAAACTTTCTTTAGGAATTATAATATCTTGGGAATCCGAAAGCGATTCTATTTCGAATGCCGAAATATTTAGATGAATGGCAACTATAATTATAAAATAATTTTTTCACTGAATATGTTTTTGATGTAAGTTACATTAAATTATTCCATTTTAGGTACAAATTGCATCGCATAAGAAAAAATTTACCACGTTTTTGGCATCGTCAATTTTCATGGTTGTTAAATAAAATAACAATTAAATTATTTGATATGGACCATAATTATATTTACCTGACACTACAAAATCGTCGAAGGCTCACAACTCGCCATGTTTAATAACTTTCATGTAACTGATCTTATTATTATAAAACATTTTAGTATAAATGTACTCTTTGGCTTCCATTTTTTTGACGAAAATATTATTCACTTAAAGTCTGTACCACTTTTACACTTATTCTTAATCCTATATTACAAAAATTAGTCAAAAATTACACCACAATACTAAATACTATATTTTATTATTTTTCATTATTAAATTCACACTAACTGTACCACAATGATTTGTTCCAACAATTTCACTTGTTCACAATACGACGACACCAACTAGAATAAAAATCTCAACTAAACTAAAAAAATGATTAAACATTATTAACCCCTCAATTGCCGGGATTAGTAAATGTTTCAGAAAAATTTACTATATGTTTACACATTCATTTATGCATAAGGAGAACGAAGTTATGTATAGGGTTAATTTATCTCATATTTTATTTGAATTTTTTATAAATGGGGAAACCCCATATACTACCGCAGTTTAGGCTATTAATTCGATGTATTTTAAAATTAATTCGATGTATTTTTGCATTGGTTTTAAATGGAGTTACATCGTAAATATGATCGATGTTAGCTTTGTATCTAAATTCGATTCAGGACTGGATCGTATATGGCTCGATACAAAAGTTGCATCGAAAATCGACGCAAAATTTCTAAGTGTGTGTATATCGATTTTTGTTGGATCTGGTTAAATTCCCGTCTCGTTGTTGTATAGCCGATTGCCTTAAACAAGAAAATACTTCTTAAAATCGTTCGTTGTGATCAAGGAGACTCCTTTAAAAAATAACAATGCCGTGGTAAATTAGGCATTTTATTCCATTTACAATAAACAAATCGTTATTCATCAATCTCTGAAATGTATATACTGGGTGATGTTCCGTTTCATTAATGAAAGCTCTTTTTTTCGCGGTCTCTTATATCAATAGTGATCTGATGGTACTCGTGCGCAAACGATCCATTCTTTCGAGGATATCCCTGATATTTGGTAAAGGGTATTTCAATCTCCAATAATCGACAACAATACGAAATTTTTTTTATTTGATTTTGTTTTTAGTAATGCACATAATAAGGCAAAGTTCCATGGCGATTTTGAATCCTTTATTATTCCATCAATTTTCATATCTGAAACTTGTCTGTTCAACAAATTTATCTAAAAATTTTGCTTAAATGAAATACAATCTGGAAAGAATAATTCAACAGTACATAGATACACAGAAACCAATTTTTTTTAAAGTATCATTTGATATTCCTGTAATCAATCACCTAGCGTGAGGATAATACAAAATATCAAGATGTTAATTTTCAATTCATTGGTGAGATTTAAATTTGTACCACATTTTTGGAATGCTAAAATATTACTTTGTTTTGGAAACTTATGTAATTATTGGTAACAAATTCAAGATTTGATTCGGATTTGTATTAGGTTACTATTATCTAAAATGCTTGAATTATTGATTTTATCGGAATTTGACGAATTATCGAAATCTGAATACTCTATATTAATTTTTGATAATTTCGGATCCGTTTAAGAGTACCCCACTCTGCAGATCCCTGCAAGTTTCCCGAAAGTTTATTAAAAAGTTGACATTAGATGAACCGTATTTTAATTTATGCGAAAATTTGATATAGGATACGAGAGAACAGAGTTGAGAGGTATGAATCTGCAAGCTTTCCCAAGAAGTTTTATTGGATCCACTAATCCTTATAATCTAAGCGCCATTTTCTCGTTTAAATTTTTAATGTCTTTAATTGATTCAGCTGATACAATTATGTTTCCAGCGATTTCAAAATTTCTTAATATCATCGGATGGTTTTTAAACAAACACAAAACCTAACATGAGTTAGTATTAAAATTGATATCTGGCCTTTATTTTACTCTGCCATATCTAGCAGTTACTAACTTTTGTATGATAACGAAGGCTGCTATGAGGTATAGTTTGTTGATTCCGGATTGGTTGAACGATTGGTTTAGTTTATCGAAAATGTAATCGTAATCAATATTCGGTTCTAACAGTGGAGTGGCCGATGCCAATGACTTTTTGAACCATTTCGTTTCTGTTAATTGTATTTTTATCGTAGTAATCCTTAATTTTCATATTTCGAACAACTACTTAGAGGTTCGCGTGGGTATCATTTTGATGATCCCACCATATCCCAAGGACTTTATCACCAATAGTACCTTTATAACGTATTTCATTAGATTGCTCGTTCACGTCTGTTCCAATTGCTTGCAGTAAATCGGGGGAATTGCTGATCCATCCTCTTATATGGAATCCCGCATTTTGATGAATGGTTCACATATGTAGAACCGTCTGAACTGCCTCGTCCATGTTTCGAAAACTATCCCACCAGTCATCGACATATAATGTCGATGCTGAATGGCTCCGACAGCTCTTGGATATTGCGATTTAAACTGTTCTACATTTTGATCTTTAATATACTGCATGATTGATGGCGAGCAAGTTGCTATGAAAGTCATGACCTTCATGATGTAGGTATCCGGTTTTCTTGATTTATCCAAATCTCTTCAGAAAAACCTCTGAGAGTCGGTGTCTTTTGCCCTCTTTCTTCTCGGAATTTGAATAAGACACCTGAGGGGTAGTGGCGCAAGTTCGTCGGGCCCTTTCATCAGTTTGGAGTTTAATGAAACTCCATCGACTTTGGCTGCAGCGTCCCATACCAGTCGCACTTTATTCGGTTTATTTAGGTTTTGCATTACAAATATTGGTAGATACCAAGATCTACTTTTCATGACCGTCTCGTCTGGTTCTAGTTTTCGGATGTACCCCTTTTCCTTATAAGTCTGGATGAGGTGTTTGACTTTTGAACCTAGTTCTGGATTTTTCATAATTTTAGACTCGAATGAGTCTAGTCGTCGTAACGCCATCGATATGCTCTTTGGAAATTTTATGTCTTCAAACTTCCAGTGTACTCCACTTTGATACCGATCACCTGTGTACTTGGTTATTTTTTGCAATATTGCGCAAGAGCGCATATTTTCCCATGGTTGAACCAATTTATAATGTTCGATTCCGTAATTATCTTGTGTATAAAAACTGTTCACTATCTCATGTAGGTCGTCGCGTCGTCGTAATCAACACTTTGCTTGCTTTCATGGTTGTTTACTTCCACTTTATGGTTTGAATCTTTTCCGTGCACAGCCCACCCTAATTTGGTCTTATCAGCAATTGGTGAGTGTTCACTTAGTTGGTACGGTTAGCCATGACTCGTCTGACCCTATCAAAGTTGTTGGTTTAGCTTTTTTGTATTTCGCTATAGGCAACTCCTTAATATAATCAGGCAATGAATGATTCTATGGCTAGACTTTTGCATGGTAGCGCCAGTGACTTGGCTGTACGCACCGATTCTAAAATAAACTGCTCGTCTTCTCCGTCTGCCTCGGATATTTTCGGTGAAACAGTCATTGAACCTTCCTCCATAGTTTTAATTTTTTGTGTCCATTGAAGGCAAACGTCAACCTTTGGTCCTTGTAGGCCGAGGTATTCCGCAACCCATTCTTCCATTATTGTCCCATTGGCGCCATTGCCCAAAAAGGCAAATGTTTTTAGTTTCTTGTCATTGGATCCGCAGAAATTAACAGGTTCGATTCGGTACAGAACTTCGCTATTCCCGTCTGGGGTAGACTAATTTTCATCACGGTTGAAGATACTTCATTATTAACCGTCGATATTTTTGGCTGATTTACGATCATTTCAGTTCTGTGCAAAAGATGGTGATGATCACTTGACAACGTTGTTTATTGAAGCAGCGTCGAAAATTATGAGGCTGAATACACTTCCCGCACCAGCGATGGTTTCTAATTAATTCCCATCACTTGTTGCAATTCATTGCTAGAAATTTAGCGCACTTTTCCAGTGGGTGTTCCACCTGATATATTATACACATACTCTTGTCATTTGTCATCGTTTTGACTTGATGAGCCGCTATACCCATCCGGTTTATTCCCCGATTTGTTTACCGACTTCTTCTCATTAGGTATGAATTGTGACAGGTAAATTGTTGACACTTTTGATAGGAAAAAGTTTAAGGGCTCGCTGAAGGCGCTTCAGATTATCCACATTGGAGTACCCACATTGTTGGGTTGAGAAAACATAGATCGATATGAATTTTAGTAATTCTAACGGATTGCCATCAAACGAAAGGAACTCTTTCGAAGCGAATGCCAACCGTGATGCGACTTGCTCTGTTACGAGTGTCGCATTTCCCCTAACTGTCAGTGGCTAGATATTCCAGCTAGACATTCCTCGAGGGACAACATCTTCTAAAGTCAGCAAACGTTCTGCTAGTGGCGTTGATCTCATAAATGGTTACTGTGGTGCCAAACGACGCTCGATATTGTTGTTGAAAACTGTCTCAAGCACAAGCCCTTTGGCAGCTTTTTCATTATTTTATTGAATTTCTTGTACTTCCAACTCATTAGCGCCGTTTACGTTACACTCAGGTTGCACCTTTTGTTGTGCAATGTTGGTTTGATGGGATTAAATCCACTGACAAGTTCTATTCATGATTTCATTCGATTTGACCGAACTGACAACGGGATGATCTAACTCCCTCACTTCTCTATGCATAACGGTTTCAACATTGCGTTATTTACAGGGTGTTTGTTTGAAGTCTATGACTATTTAACATTGGAATGGGAGAGTACCTTAAGCCAGCTTTTCCATAAATAAAGTGATGGAATTGCAGATATTATTTTGCATTGCCAGATATTATTTTTCGATCGATGCATAATTTTTGTCCGACTCACTCAATGACTTTCAGGTATTACAAACAAGCTTATTATTTTACAATAGGCCTAACCTTATATTTGATGCATCACACGGTCTTGTTTTGGGTTTAACTTTTGAATCATCTTCGATAAAGTTGTACAAAATCTCTCAAATAATTAACCATAAACAGATAACGTTGGATGAGAAGATACATTAAATTTCCACTTTTCCGAAGTTTCAATTTATTTGGATTGAATCGTGTATCAGCTTTTCTGGCCTGTTGTACAACATTTGTTATATAAACTACTACTTCTGGCAAATCACCCGATATACCACAATTAAACCTTTGGAATACTTTTGCTGCTATATTTAATCCTACGAAAGTTGTAACAGCCAAAAGTTGTTGAAAATGTAAAAATCTGGCTCGATTTATCATCGTCAAGTTTGATTTGCCAAAGTCAATAATTCAAATCCAATGCCGTAAAATATTTTTGGTCAAATAATTTTGATTTTATATCGTTAAAGGTTGGAATTTGATAAATATTTGGTATAAGTTCTTATTTAAATCCTTCGGTAATTTTATATTTGGTTTTTCTACTACCACCAACTTACTAACCCAGATTCGCCTCGTTCATCAACCTTTCCTGTAATGCGAGCAGAACACAGTCCATTTAATTTTTCCTAAACATTTTCCTTTAAAGCAATGGGGATCGATTTGGGGGCTTAGCTATAGCCGCAGCATTGTCTCTTATTTAAATGCTTTATTAGTGAGTAAATTTCCCGATATCGTTAAATCAGTCAATATAGTCTTGCACAATTTCGATTTATCGCTCTCTAAAGCACAGACTTTACGCTTGGCTAAATCTAGACTTATAACCAAGCCTTTACAAGGCTTCAAGACTAATATTGGTTTTGATTTCGTTCTAAAATAATCTTACCTGAAAATAAATCAATAACTCTAATTGTAAAGCCACCATTTGCTTCTATGGCTTCATGTATTACTAGCTTTCATTTTATTAAAAATATATAACGGTATAATATTTAAAATCAATATTACACCCGTGGTTCTGCCTCTTATAAACCAATACTTTTTCCGAACGTAAGAGAGGGTGTGTTCGATTTCTACATGCACCATTTTTTAACGTGCACGATTGATTAAGCGTTTACTCAATTGGTTGGTAGTGGGCAGGAAGAATGGCTGGATGTTTCTCTTCGTAGCTTAAAAATGATTTTTGCAGTCTGCTCCCTACTCGTAGAATTCCCTTTGGATCCAGAAATAGATTTAATGACAATAACTTGTTTTTTTTTATCCATTGTATTGTTTTTCATCAGCTGAGTTATTTCCGTGTTGTAGCAATTTCGTTGTGTATGCTTCACGATAATCTTTCAGCCTCATTTAGATCATATTTGTTGACCTTGATTTTTCTTTACCTTTTTATATAATTTATCACAGTTCTAACAATCCGTTTTAGTTTAGTGAAATTGGATATTTTGTTTATTAAATTAATTATCCTGTCATCATTCAGTGTAGTGGTAGTTAAATTAATATTCTTTAGTTCTGTTGTTTGTTGTTCTTCTCGTTCAAAACAGTTAGTGGCGTTTATATATTAAACTCAAATATGTACAGTATATCCGTCTTATAGGCTTCCAAAACAGTACAAGGGCTTTTATGCTTTGATCGATTTCAATTTTATATGATTCTGTTAGTTCTCTGTCGGCTATGTTGATTAAGAGCCGTGTTTAGTTGCTTGCCCATTTTCTTAAATGAAAGCCTTCTTTTTGAAGTAGTTCAGTTCTCGTTTTTGAGAGTTCTTTTTTTCGTTTTCTGCGAGCTGATTTAAAGTTTTTTACTGCAAGGTAAGTGGCAGCTCCTGCTCCGTAAGTTGGTACTCTGGAATCTTTTCTGAATGCGGATTCGCCACAAAATTCGTTGAAAGTTTCTATCTTCCTTGTTTATCCAAATCTGCCGAAACATTTTCTCTATGTCGGCTGTGAAGACATACATATTTGTGCTTTCGCCATCTCATTACAATATGCTCTCGTTGTAATTTGGTACCGGCCGTTGTTTGTTTTGGCAGACACGTCAAAGACTGCAATTCATGTTTTTGTAGAACTTGATGGCTTGAGGACTGAATCTCGCATGAATTCTTTGTATTGTGTGGCTAATTCGTTGTTGTTTATGACTTGCCTTACTATAGTTGGAGAAATATTGCTGTTGCCATCTTTTTGGAATCTGCTTGGTCTGCCTGTTGTTGGAACGGAAATTTGAGCGTGTATCTACCGTCTGATTCTCTTTTGTGGGAGTTTCGAAAATTCTTTTCACATTCTTCTTCATCAGCAGTATGTTTTCTCGGTGGATGTAGTTCCTCTATTTCCCAAAATTTCGTGAGAGATTTCTCAATTTCTTCAGCTGTATTTTCCTTTTTTGTGATTGTTACGGTTTTGGTTAACATCTCATCTGTTGAATGTGAATTATTAGATCTTCCTAAACGTGTTCACCCAAACTCAGTTCATTTGGGAATCGATAGGGGGGCTTAGCTAAAGGTGCAGCATTGTCTCTTAATTGAATGCTTATTTGTGAGGAAATTTCCCGATACCGTTAAATTAGTCACTATATTCTTGCAAAATTTCGATTTATCGCTTTCTAAAGCACACACTTTATAAGGGTTCAAGACTAATATTGGTTTTGATTTCGTTGTAGTAATTTCAATATATTTTTAGAACGAGAGCGCATTAAAAAAATTGTCCGTATCATCAGTATTACTCAATACATATCATTAACATAATTTTGATTTTCACAATTTGCTTCGCTATTTTCTGTTACAAAATAGCCCTTTCTTCCGCAATTACTGCAGTATCTCCTATATGCAGGACATTCAGCATTTTTCTTTAGTGGATGTTGAAACTTTTCCACTTGATAACAATTCGGCTTCCTTATTTGCAAGGTATGTGTGGTTGTGATTGAACTCGTGAAGATGCATGAACGGGTTTGTTAGCCTGCTGAAAATCCTTTACCACAGTTGCATTGAATGTCATCGAAGAACGACCTTGGAACACATTCAAGTGTGATTCGGTTGTATAATTTAGTTTATCAACTACGCCATGCTGTCTCTTTTATTCTCTATTTTAATTAAATGTAGTACGAAATAGTTAATTACAATATAGAACAAATGGTACGATGGTATAATATTATGATGGTTTGTTGATAAGATATAATGGTATGATCTTACGATGGATAAAGATATGACGGTATGATGCCATAAAAGTATGATGGTATAGTGGTACAATGGTATAATTGTATGATTATATGATGGTATGATAATGTGATGGTACGAAAGTACGATTGACAATGATTTGTATGATGGTAAGATGGTGTGTTGGTATGATTATAGGATGGTATGACAGTATGATGGTATGGCGGTATCATGACATGATGATATGATGGTATGACGGTGCGTATGATGGTATCATGGAATGATACATGGTGGTAGAATTATATGATGGTATGACCGTATGATGGTACGATGGTGACAGCGATGGTGATGATGGTATAAAGAAACATTCATTTAGATTACATTACCTAATCTACTTTCATTGAATATTCGGTATTCAGTTCTAAACAAAATTGAGTACTCAGGGATGGTTGGAGGAACCGAAAATAAAATTTAAATGTAATTATAATTTTCGTTATGTTTCGTCTGAGATTATATATACTCAGGGGTGGTGATGAAGTGGTAAGTAAAAAATACTCAATATGAATCCTTCGACGGACCTAAAGTGATGGTCTGGTTTCTTAGACGCTAATATTTTAAAAAATCAACAGAATATTGATTTTTCAGAACTTTAGGAGTGTTTTAAATTGAAGTTTTGATATTTTCGAATTTTACAAGTCTTTTTTCAAAATGTAGATGAAACCTAACAGTCATTGAATTCGGTAGTGGTCAGATTTGTGTGGTTCCATATAATCTTTCGATCGATTATCAACATACATATATAACATTACCAATATCGGTTTATTTTTAAATATCTTGAAATCTAATGCTCTCGATTTTTAGATAGAACGTACTCTCAGAATTCTAATATGGATACGAAACGAAGAAGAATCAAATGGTTATTGTTTCCAACAATAGATCTTTCTCACAGGGATCAACTTGGCACATTGTCTCTAGGATAATTTGGGCGATTTACTCGATTGCACTACTTTTATTTCGTTCACAGAATACTTGCAGGGTGTCTCCTCGAATTATCAAGAATGAATCTATTGATGTAGAGTAATACCAATTTTCGCAAGTTATCAGGGTAAAAAATCATCAGTCAGGCGTCATACTAGAAATGGTAGAGCATTATTTAGCGACCGTTTTCGTCTATAAAAAATGTCTCCTTAAACCACGATAACCACGATCGATTCGGTGCCATGTGCCGTCCTTCTTATTTATTTAAAGAGCCAACTTACTTGGATATTCCAAATTCCGCTAATCTCTCAAATAGTTGTTTGAGAAGGTTGTATACCTGGTAGCATTTACAAGTCACTTTAAATATATAACAGTGAGGATAAAGGTTTACGTAACTTTGTACGTTTGCATATGATTAGCAAGTCAGTTCAATTGCAATTGTCCAATTGTATTCGGTTTGTCAACGAAGACATCTGTGAGTATACCTAGAAGTGTCATCGCCGATTGACATACGGTTACCGAGATCTATTCGGGTGACGCAAAAAATTTCCTGGGCACCGTCAATCTGCAGATGCTAATAATTGGAAAATATATCATCGGGCTCCCAACTTTGGGTGGGATTTAGGAGATCCAAATAAAATTATGAACCGTTTTATTCATAATACAATTGATAAAACAGAAACTACAGTCCGATGGCTTTCAAACAATTTATTAAACAGGAAGGAACTGCACAATAATGTTATTTGTGCTGGTCGGTTGAAAATATTGTTAAAATAATTTCCGACGGCATAGAAACTGTTAGAATTGTCACAGAACACACACTTCCTAGAATATTTTACCGAGCTATTTCTGGAGTTGCACTGCTTCCAATCGAGATCAATAAACAAAACGTATTCTTTTAGACTAAATCCATTTAAGGTGAGGAGGATGCTGATTTAAGATTCAACTTTATTATTTTTTTGTACTCCCTTTTCCTTATATTGGGAAGTTATTTTTACAGTGCTATTAATAGTCGCTGGGGTTTTTGGGGTTCCGTATATTAACAAAAAGTAAAATATTTTAAAATTGTAACGCGCTATAATCTATCGATCGATTTTCTAATATTACGTATACGTTCTTTTGTAATTCATACATGACCATCAAAAAAAAATGTAAATTCATTTATCAAAAATTATACTCGGACTGTCAAACAATAATTCGATTGTCCTCTACAAATATATCGAACAATTTTATAAATGAAATTCGGTTTATTTCCAAACACAAAAATCATCCATCCATTTCATTGTCCTGCAACAAAATTTCATAATATCAGATTTTTATTTTTGTGCACAGTCATCGGGATCACAGGACATTTGCTTTTCTAACATTTGTCGTATACCGATCACATCATTTATCCAAACTGAATTCTAAATGTATGTAAAATTCGTTTTGGTGACAGCATTTCACAAATATTCATATAAGACATTTTTTTTTTTTTGAACTCGTAAGACTAATTTCTATTTATGAATGTAAAAATTCGTGTCTGTATATATGTATTTAGTATACGTGTACGTCACATTCGATCAATGGGATCAACAAAAAGGTTTGTCCAAATAATTTTTATTTTTTTTTTTACGTTTTTTGATTAAATGTCTTATTGATATTCAAATTACTTGAAATATTAAATTTATGGGTGTAGTTACCTTAATAAGACAAGAAATCGTAATCGAATGTATAAGCATCTATATATAAGACAAACGAGACGAAATTTTATTGTACTGTGTTTAGTTGTTGTTGGATTTGTCATGTGTACGCTACAATGTCGTTTAATAATCTCTTGCAGAATTAAATTGGAATTTAGGATAGGTATGGGGAGAGGTTATTTATTTGGACAAAATAAGGTGCAAGTAATGCTACAGGACATGGAGATTTAAAATTATACAACACAAGAAAGAAAAAAAAAATTGATACTCATCGGGATGGACAAAATATCCTTAAGGTACAAAAAAAAATGTCTGTATTCCATCTAAATTGAAAGTTAAGATATTGAAGAAATTTGACTCACCTTTATGGTAAAATTTTGTTGGTCTGTGTTTCGGTAAATAGAAAATAAAAAAATTACTTGCTTCAAGGTGTATCCTCTAAAATTACAATTGCATTTTGTTAACGTACCGAGTATGGTCATTCGAAAATGATCTCATCATCGCCTTTATATGTATGTATGTATATACAATGTAGCACATACATTACGTCGCATGATCGATTGTCATAATTTTTTTACTGTTTTTGTTGTTGTAAATATGACAGAATTTTTTTGTATATGAGGGACAACGCATTTATTCAAACAATTCTATTGTCTGACATCGAATTATGTATCGAGAACAATACAGTTTCTATAAATTATCCCTGGATGTGGAATTATAAGCGCGTTGATCAATATTGATCGAGGGATTTAATATTGCGACATTGTTTGGGTATTTGCGAACTTGATTTATGCAAGTCACTTGATAGAAGTGCAAATTTCAAATTTTTTTTTAATTTGTCGCCTATCGGTAAAAATCGAGATTATAAGTACAAAAAAAAAAAAAATTTATTAAAAAAAATTTTAGGATTTTACGGCCGCGAACTATTGGTTGGTTAAATTAAATTTAGAGCTGGGAATTTCAAAAATGTCTTATTCATGAAGCAGCACAAACTATTCTTGCAGTTTACAAAATTTTATTTTAGCACATGGAACATTATATCGGTCATTAGCCGACTACCATCACTCTTATTAAGGTTATTGTGGGATTTTTGAAAATTAGAAAATTATTGTGAGAAAATTCAGAAATTTGTTTAGTTTAAAATGTAATTTACTGTATTTTTCATTAAAACATTTTTATAACACAACCAGCCCTGTACATTTTAAAGGGCCCGAACTAACTCCGCTGGAATTAATTCCGCTGAAAATTTTTAAATGTCAAAGTTAATTAATTTTCAAATGTTTTTGTTTTAAAATGCAATAATTACGCGTGAATTTAATTCAGTTTTTAAAAGGTAAATGTCACAAATTTAATTCTTACTGATAAAGAATTAAATTGGCGCTGAATAAATACAAATTTTTCGAAAAAATTAAATAATTTTCCAAATGAATTTAACTCCGCCAACAAATATGATTTTATTCCACTACAAAAATTAGAAGGTTGCAGTACAAATATGTTCGTCTAACCAGCACTTCCAATAAATAGGGCAGATAGCAAAATACACCAAGTTTTCTAATTATTTGCTAACGACAACGCACATCCTGAAATAAGAGTTTGTTACAAATGTCACCAGTGGACCAGTGGAATTAATGCCTTTTGAAGGAATTGTGACAAATTTTACTATAACACCGAGGGCGACTCTCGTCACAGACGTAACACAAATGTATTTTACTATTAATAGGGTGAAAGCGCTTGCTAATAAGGCCGCTAAATGGCCGATTTATTAGTTGAACATTATTTTGTTTATTTTAATAATTTGGTATATCGAAATGGATTGGACTGACCAATTAATCGGTGTTGGCATTAAAAATATCAGAGGCGAACGTGTAGGGGTTGAAATGGGGTTTATTTTAGCTGTGTTCTAAAAGCAATTAAATTTTTGAGGTTCCATTTCGGCTAAAAACGAGTAAGAAGCAGCTCCCTAAATTGCAATTTTCAATTTTCGATGTTCCGTTGCTTTGGCATTTTTAAAGGGGATAAACATGAAATGCAATATAATACTAATTTTAAAAATATTGGGTTTACCAAATTCAAAAATGCAAGTGTTGAACAGTGCCAAAATTCCCTAAAAAGTAAGAACAGTAGTAGTCAGGGGCGTAACTAGGTATCGCGTAGTACCCGCAACCGCTCGAGGGTCCACGGTAACTAGGGCCCACTAGACTTTTAAAGCGTCCAAGTATTAATTTAAAATCAAGGTTCGATAGATGCTAACTCAGATGTTAACGTGCAGTTTATGTACCTTTATGGATGTTTTGGGTCATACAAAATATTTGCGTGACCCGTCAAACGGTTTTTAAGAATTTTTCAAAATATCTCTACTGGAAACAATGGTGAAGGTGTTCGTTTGACGGCCATTGACACGCAATCGTAGAGATGGCTATACGCATATCTGAGTAAGCCATCGTATTATTTGTACCTTTAGGGATGTTTTGGGTCATACGAAATAATTGCGCGATCCGACGAGTGTGCTGTCGTATTGTATGTACCTTTAGGGATGTTAGGTCAGAGGTATTAAAGAAGAATGGTTTGGCTCGAGATTTGATGTTAACGACATGTTTCACCAACGGGATAAAGAACAGTTGTTGATCGAAAACAAATATATTCTGTACATACTCTGTTGCTTTACCTATGGTTATTACATTATTATGAAGATCCCAACTAGAGCTAATTTTAAAATAGGCGGCATTTGGACGCAATGGGTAGTGTAATAAGAAAACCGAAATGTCAACCGGAACACTACAGCAATAAAATATTGTATTATGCTTGTGTTGTAAAAATAGGAACGACAATTGTCCCAGTTGCTGAACTGATAACGAGCAAACACGACACTACGACTTTAATCTAAATTCTAATGAATTTTAAATCAGAAATGGCACACATTCTGAAATTGAATTACCCATTAATATATGTCGTAGATTGGACTTGGGCGTATATTCAAGCCATTTTCCAAACATTCAATAAAATGAGTATATTCGATCACATGCATTCAATTGTATGGATAACAATAATGGTCCAACCAAAAGTAAGTACGGTATGGGTATTTATCTGTTGCACTCATTTTGTGAATATTATAACGAGACAGATTAAAAATAAAATTCCTCAAGCTAGAACAAGGCTTAAAAAATTTTATTTTAGATATATTTTGTCTTGTATTAAATTGCGACACACTGGATCAGACATATGCTTTGTTTGAAGTATACTGTATTGTCTGTACACATCAATACAATACCGAAGCTGTAAAGCAATCATTTAGCCAATTTACCTCTTTTGTGCGAAATATTTACGTCCAAGGAAATAGCACTAGAACCGATAAAGTTGATTTTCAATAACTTGAAGCGAGTAACCATAGATTTGAAAATTAGAAAGCTCATTACTCAAAAAGTCCTTTCTACAAAAAATTCCTCAATTTATATCAAAATACAGAAAATCTTTTTTTTTTGCCCGGAATTTTTTCTGTTTACAATGCAGCGGTATTTTGCTTACTCCGCTTTGGAGTAAATACTTCTCAAGATATATAAAATTACATGGCCGCATGTCCAATTCTAATGCGGAGTTGTCGTTTAATCACGTCAATAATATTTACACTGAACATAAATACATGAGAATTGGGAGGTTCTTGGCTTTAAAGAAACTAAAGTCCGAGCTTCTGGAATACTAAATAGCATCGGTAACATGCATTAAGGCCAATGCCGATATCTCGAAAATATTTAGAATCTTCAATTCGGATGAAGAGCCAGTAGACCTAAAAAATTCAGGAAATTGGAATGAAAAAGTGCGGGTATATGAGTCCCCAAAACAAATCGGCAAACGCGTTTTAAAAAGATATTCCGCAAAAGAATTGTTTAACACATTATCATACCACTGAAGCTGACTTTTGCACAGTTTCGCCGACTACCAAACCGCTATCAACAAATGGATTTTCTTTTACAAATGAGAGTAATGTGAAAATTAACGTTTATTCGACCTGAGGATTCGTTTCATTAATACAAATAATTACTACAGTTTTAGCAGATTATAAGCATTTAAACTCTAAAATTAACTAAATTGACACAGAATTCTTTAATTTCTTAGAGCACTTTTGAAAATATGGAGCGGTTCGTTCTACATATATTAAACGAACTCATTTGATTTTAAAGTGTTTTAAAATAACCAATTTGTCTACAAACGTCGGACAAAGCTGTGTTCGTAATATTGCAAAATGTATCGAATATTTTTTATCCCGTTCCATTCAATTATAGTATAATTGCCCAAAATGCTTAAAACCACACGAAAGAGACAGTTTTTATAGCCCAATTGACTACGGTAATTTCAAAGAAAGAGATCTTAATACAATTAGAGATTCGTTTAAATTTTATGGTTCAAATTTCACTAATTCTAAATCGCCAATCGAAAATCCCGATGAACTACAACTTAAGATTCGGAATGGGTTTGCTGTAGTAGATGTTCAAGCACTGCCTCCCAATATAAGGTGCCATATAAAAATAAACGAAATTCAATCAGAGCTGAATTTTAGGTCCGCTAAGCTAAGTATTAAATGGTATTATTCACTAACAATATGCACACGTTTATCGCGTTTATATTGGGACATTATACTGGATTCATAAAAAAAAAACCGGATCGTGAGAAATCCATTATGATTTATCCGAATCCATTATAGATACTAACGCGGGAACTAGAATTAATCCAGCATCTTTAGACAGTTGGCCGTAAAATGCCATTTAATTTGCTAAGGAACCAACATACACCAACTAACCAACATTGTATGTCATAAACTTCACACTAGTAACTCAGATTAAGCTTAAATTACGAGACCGTTTCAAATTTTCAAAACGGAACATTGCTAGGAAAATTTTAAGAAAAGGCAGTGAAAAAAGAAATTGCTTCTGTCGCAATCAATTAATCCATCAATGTGCGCCCAACAATTCCCTTCCGCCTGCTGAAGATGAATTTTTGAGTAGTTACACGTAGCATGATTTCAAATATATAAAAGTGACTTTAGGTTCTAACAGACATTTAGATTTGTAGAAGAAAATTCACTAAGCTCATTTGAAATCAAAGCTTTCGATATATCAAACGATAACGATTTTAGGGTTTTCTGTGTTAATTTATTTGTAAGATTCGTTTTGCACAAAAAATTTACTCCCTTTACATTTCAAATTAAGGCTTTTGTAAAACAAATTTAGCCTTTTGCAAATTCAAGTTTTGATTAGAAAAGGTTTAATTTGATTTGTTAAAGGGGGCTAATACTAATCTGCTTTGGAAATTCGCATTGTTTCCCGACTTCATATTCTCTTGTCTAGGATTCCATGTTTTGATCACTTTTTAAAATTTCTCGAGATGATTGCAGTTTAGCATGGAGATGTAATGCTTGATGTTCGAGACAACCAATTAAGAAAAAGTTAGGTTATATTAGATTTTCGAGTATATTTGAGATCGTCGGGTGTTTTTGATTGTTCGACGTTACTCTAGAATATTAGAGCCTATTGACAATATTGACGAAATGTATTGTAACAGTAAGTTACTTGATAAATAATTCGATATTTCTATGAATTTTCGGAATTTGCCGAAATTTTCGTGGGTTTTCTACATTTATTTTCAACGCTTTCCGAAATAATGCCTTAATATCCCGATTTTGTGGTATTATTCGAAATTTTCGAAATCTAGATTCTCATAATTCATAGATTATTTTTTGAATAAGTTTTTGACATTTTTACAATTTTGGAGATTTTTGAATTTGGTATGGCAATGTTCAACACTTAATTTTGGGTTATGGGAACTTGCATTGTTACTAATATAAATCTAAATAGTGATATTTAAAAAGATTACTCAAGAATGTCCATGTTAGTTATATTTTAAATGGTAGTGATTATAGGATTTCCTTTGATTTCTCATACTGCGGTTAAAACGACATTTGAGAACTTTCTAGAATAATTAACGACAATTTTATTTAATTTTAAGTTACCGGTAAAAACTTGTAAATTGAACGGTGTAAATTGAAAATCATAAAGATTACCGGTTAATGGTAAAGGATTTTATCAGTAGAGAATCTATCCTATTATCTCCACTGCATATTAGTTGAGTTTTTTTACCACACTAACAGTCTGAAGGATACTGAGACCGAGACTTAGTCAGGAACTTAAATGCTTTTTAATTGTTTTAATTTTAACACCTTAAAAATTCATAAGAAATATAAACGTGTAAAGTAGTTTACAATTTGAGCTCGTTTAGTGCAATTTCTTAAATCCTACACTCGTAATCATATAATTTTAATTAATGTGAGGTTTGATAATTGGAATAAATTAATTTTTAGTCAAATAAGAACGTCACACAGCTTCGTGTTAAAATAAAAGCTGTAACTGTTCAACTATAGGAAAAAACATTTTTAGGGGCACAAGAAAAACTTTGCGGAGAAGGTGGGGTGTAAAATTGGTAGTTATTATGTACCCGCGAGAAATTTCATTCGACGATTTTCTTTTTTCTTCTTCATTGGGGCTTTCAGAGCTACGATGAAAACGTGTCAACATAGAAACGGTTCTCGGCATATAAAATGACCCTTTATAATATTTGAGGATTTGCTAATGTTGGAATAATTGCGACTATCACTGATTTTTAGCACAAAAAATTAGAGCAGCCAAACCATTTGATAAGGAAGTTCGGTCCTCCACTCTCTATATGATTAGTGAAACAATTAATAACTAAACCACCTTGTTTATGAGGTAAATAATGGAGAACTTCATTTTTTCATTATTTCGAATTGGATTTGAATTTTTTTAAGTTTCTCGGTCAAATTTAGTACCGACTCAACATGAATTTTAAGAAAACTTAATTCTTAATCAAATGGTATCAGATCACGATTTGATCTAATTTCCATTTTTGTTTAAATGTTGGTCTAATAAAAACACTCGAAAAGCAAAGATTCCAAAAATTAATGAAATAAAATTGGTCGAGGAACAAGATTTAAATATTCTTATGAAGGTTCGAGAATTCTCTCGACAATAATTCCAGATAGCATCTCTACTACACTCAAAAAAATTATTGTTATAAATTTTTAATAACAGTGTGATGAATTTTATAAAGAAAATCTACTAATAAAATTGAATAAAAACTTTTTGAGATTTACAACTTTTTTTTTAAATAAAAATATTTTGAAGTTAAATTGATAAACGAATCCCAAAAACTATATTTCAATTTAACCACATCGATTTAGTAGATTTTAAGTATAAAACTTTAATACTGTATTTGGTACATTCAACAAAAGAAGTTTTTAATTTTATAACTACGATTCTCAATATAATCAAATTCAAAACAGTGTTGTAAAAATAGAAACAATTGCTATGAAAACCAAAATCCTTCGTTTTAATTCTACATTATTATCAATTCCGTTTGTCAGCTAAACGTCAAAATAGATTTTGCATGTACGTTTAACAAACAGTTCACTAAAATGGTGTTAAATTGTTTTAAGTGCAGTGTTCGGTTTATCGGGTTAGACAACTATATTAAACATTTAAAGTTGGCTCACGGTTTAACTGAAAATAGTCTTTATTATTGTACTTTAAATAATTGTGTTCAATCATTTAATTCTGTATATGTATTCACGCGTCATATGAAAAGAAAACATGCTATATCAGGAACAACTAATTTGAACTATACGTTAAACCTTGGAAATATTGCAGAAGATACAGTTCCATTTCAAACAAATTTGGCGGAAAATTTAAAAATGGGGAATTGTGAGTTGAGTGCTGATAGAAATGAATGTGAGCCAAATGTTCAGAAAATAGTGCAAATCCCTGAAAAAATCGATTTGACCCAGAGTTGTTTGAAGTTTACGTTAAGCCTACATAATAATATCAATTTTACCCGAAAAAATGTGTTATATATCCAAAATAAGGTACAAGAATTTATCGTTTCACCTATTTTTCTTAATTTAAAAGAGTATCTTCGCGATTTGGATGTGGATGATGGCTTTACGTACAGTGGAGTAATGAAAGGTGCCACCTTGACCGAAAACCCATTTAAAAAGTTTGACACGGAACATAAACTTTTCAAAACCTTGTATGAGCTTGATGTTTATAGACCTCCGAAATGTATAACAATAAATAACGAAGTTTCTGAAACTATATCGAATGGTGTTCCTAAGCTAGATGAAAAAAATTATAAAGCAGTGATTTTTCCGATAACAATTCAAATAAAAAAATATTTTGAGACAGAAAATATTTTTGATTTAACTATGAAAAATTACCAAAATCTATTGAAATTAGATTATTACGGCAACATAATAAATGGGCAAATTTGGAAAAATAAGATAAAAAACTATCGAAACAAAGTTGTTCTACCTTATGTGTTATATTTTGACGACTTTGAGGTGAATAATCCCCTTGGATCACATGCTGGTACACACAAAATATTAGGATGTTATTACAATTTTCCAGTTATCCCTGATCACGAAAAAATCCAGATTGAACAATATATTTTTAGCTGCTCTTTTTAAAAGTCGTGATGTTGACAGTTGTGGTAACGATGTGGCCTTGGTTGATCTTGTACGACAAATGAAAGAATTAGAAACACAAGGTATCGAAATACGTCAAGGAGAAAATAACATTAAAGTATATATTGTACTCGCGGGAATTACTGGAGATAATTTGGTACTAAACAAAATTTTAGGGTTTACCAGCTCATTTTCAGCCAATTACTGCTGTAGAAGGTGTAAACGACGTAAAGATCACATACAAACTGATTTAGTTAAATATTCATCTTACTTACAAAATTATGAAAACTATGAAATCGACTTACTATTAAATGATTCATCGAGAACAGGCATCGCAGAAACTTGTGTTTTTAACACTTTAAATAACTTTCATGTTTGTGACAATGTTGTGTTTGACATTATGCATGATGTTTTTGAGGGAGTTGCTAAATATGATGTCTGCAAAATATTATCGTACTTCATTATTGAAAAAAAATGTTTTACAATTGCTATGTTAAATTATAGAAAGCAAATGTTTAACTACGGCCCTACTGAAATAGGCAACATATCACAAGAAATTTCTTTAGCTCATCTAAAAAGCAATACCATAAAAATGACTGCTATAGAGATGATGACTTTCATTCATTTTTTACCACTAATGTTAATGGATATGATTCCTCGTAATGACCAAGTGGGAAAGTTTCTAATTACTTTAGTAAAACTTGTAGATATGATATTGAAACCCTCATTTAAAGAAACTGAAATTCAAAATCTTGAAAAAATAATATTTGAACATAACTCACAGTACACAAGTTTATTCGGTGAGACTCTTAAACCGAAATTCCATTTTTTGATTCATTACCCTAACGCAATACGGTGTAACGGGCCTTTAAAACCACTATGGTGTATGTGTTTTGAAACAAAACACAAGATTTTAAAATCGTATGCTTATGCCACAATGTCAAGAAGGAATATCGCTCTATCTATTGGAATTAAAATGAGTTTGCAGTTTTCTTATATGCTCATTAACCAAAGTTTTTTTCAAGACCCATTGGCTTACGAAATATTACATACAGATTCAATACCATCAGAATTTATTGTAATTTCGGCGGACATGCAATTATTAAGGTCGTGTTCTTGGAATGGCATCCTGTATAAAAAAGGTTATTTTCTGACTATCTTATCAGAAATTCTAAATTTATTTGAAATTGATTGTATAGCTAAGCAAAATAATCTAAACATAGTCCTACTATGTAACAAATGGGAAATTATTAATTTTGATTATGAAATTCAAAGCTATCTAGTGCGTCCAACCAATGAAAAGGTCCTAAAACTTATTACAGATTTTAATGTAAATCCAATACATTTATACTATACGCCGAACGGTGATAAGGTCATTCGACTAAAGCATTTCTTCTAATTTTCTATAATTTTCAACCAAAGATTATGTTAAAAATACATAACCACAAAAAATATAAAAATTTGTGTTAAACATATTTTCATATAAATTTATGAATTGCAATATTGTTGTTGTGAAAGTGAAAACAGTCCGGTTTTATAAATTATAACATATTAAATAAAAACAAAACTTTTTTAGTGTAAATAATAACAGTGTTATAAACTCTACTAAATAAATTATGATGTTCTCTCTCTATATATCCGTTACAAAGAGAAAATAATACATGCATCATAATTCATTATATTTTTCATTAACGTGTGGATCTGTAAACTGTAAAGTCGAAATAAAATTCAAGGAAAAGATCATCGTTCAGCGTGAATTTTCAGTTTCTTTGCATATACATAAAAAAATATTTAATTTTACTAAAATTTAAAGAATAAGTGATTATTTAAGGCAAAGTCATAAGTGATTATTAAGATGTCAACAAATACAACTGAATCATTGGAACAGGATAATGGAGAAAGTAGTATAGACCACGCGGTAGATCATTTGGATGGATCTAATAATGAAGCATATGTAGGAAGAAATTGGATTTGTAGTTTAGATAATAATGTGATTCAACAAATTAATATTAAGGAGAGCACCGTTATCAATTTAAAAGAATTGATAGTTGAGAAATGGAATATGGAAGAAGAAGTGCTTCAGAAACTTTTACGTAAGTAAATCTTGTTCTTAAGTATTTACTGATTAACTTAATTTGTGTAAAATATTTTTTTAAACTTATTTCAGTTAAAAGATGTTCGCTACACACTTTAAAAGTAATGAATTATGAAGATGTAAAAATAATATTTCCAGACGAGGAAATCGGGTATCGCATCGATTTCATCAGTAATCTAACTGAATGGAGAACTACAATGGTAACTACTATATTTTTATAAAAGTTCTATAGTTCTATTCTACCAAAAAACACCTCCATTCTCAGTTTGGTTCTGCATTTTTTCGTGCATTTTGATCGATCTTTTTAGGCATATGAAAACTTTTTTCTGAACGTTTATAAATTGATAAATTATATTTCTAATTAGGGATTAGATTGTGATAATTTACAAAACACTTCAGTTCAAAAGGCTTGTAGTGGTTCTACGGACACCATTTCTAACTGTTCCAACTGGTCATCTACAACAAGTGGCTGGAGCGGAAATACATCTGATTTACAATCAGTTAACGATTTTTTGGAAAATTTTACAACAAGTACAATTATTGGGCGCTCTCTTGTAGAATTCTACAATAACAATAAAAACAATTTTGATGAGTATCACAGAAAAACCTTTGTGGATAACTTCATTAAACTATTTATTACCAAATATCAACGAAGGATGACAAATAAAGAAATCGAGGAAACTTCTAAATTAATAAAAAGTAAATTTCCTAATGAGAATATTGTAAGTAGAGATATTATGTACACAAGTTTTTTTTTATGATTGTTGAAGTATCTGTTTATTTCAAAGGAGCTTTGGTACATCCCAAGAAATGGAAAGAAAAACGCTCGTGGGCTCTTATACGACAAAAATGTCAACGAAACATCTAAATTAAGGAAACTCAGCATCTTAAATTGTGCGAGACCAAAAACAAACTCGCCTCAAAGCGCAACAAATTCCAATTTTGAAAACTTAATTAATTCAAGTTGTGAAGGAAGTAGCATAGATAATGCTGACAATGGTATGTATTAACATTACAGTAAAAAATGAAAATATATCATTAACGTGCGATTTGAATTACAAATGTAGAAACGAACAGAATGTGGTTAAAGCACAACATCGAACCTTGGGCCGACATAACAGAGCGTTGGCGGTTGACTTTTAATTACCGAAGAAAAGTCATTTTGAAATCAAATACAGGAGAAATAATACAAATGTGGCCATTATTCTGCAACTCTTTAGGCCATAATTTAATGGAAATAGATTTTTACCTACTGTTTCCTGGCAAGGAAAACAATTTCCTTAATAACTGGAATGAGTATAAGCGTAAAGCTAAAACAATATTCAAAACTATAAAAAATAAAGCGGTTAAGAAAGAGTTTGATAAGTGGGACGATGAAATTATTATTAATTTTTTAAAAAAGGATTCGTAAAATAATGCTTTTTGTTTTCTTAGGAAACCAGGATTACTTATCAATCATCCTTCTAGCCGGGCTTCTAAAACCAAAAAAAATATCCATAAAAAAAAATATTTGGCAGCCATCCATCACCGATGCCCAACTAAGTGTAATTGGACACGTAACAACCCAAAATGAAATTCATGGAACCTTATGTAAAATGAGAGAGAAATATTTGACTCTAAATATGACGATGCAGCCAGTAATTGTGGCAGTTGGAAATAACCTAAACAATCTACAGGACATTTACGTATTTTTTGATTTCATCAAATTTAAACTGCCCACAATTCCGAAAGCTGTAGACGTAATTTTTAAAATATATCAAATTTTTAATTTAAAATACCATCATGAATCTGAGCTCATTTGGACTTTCATTCAGCAGTATTTGTACGACATCTATTTGCCAACTGATACAAAGGCATCCAGTTTATCAGGTGTAATTTTTGAATTTCAGAAACAAAGTTAAAAATTTATGTACATTAAGACATAATTTGTAATTTGGGATACGAAATAAAATGGAATTTATGTTTAAGTTTTGAGTTGAAATTTTTGTATTATTTTTATTTATTTAATAAAAATTTAATGAAAATAATCGAACCTACCTCACAAATTTTGATGATCCAAATTAAATATTAAATTCATCACAATTTCGGTTGTAAAATGTATAACACATATTATGTTGTAAAAAGTATAAGCGCTTTCGGCATAAAATACATAACAATTTTGGTCGTACATTCTACTCCTATAATATTTTTCGTTGTAAAATGTATAACACACTCGTTGTAGAAAGAATAAGCGACTTAGATTAAACAAAAAGTGCTGTTTTTGAATTAATTACAATCAATAGTTTGAATCAACTCTGATTATGGATAAAAAATAAAAATAATCTATGAAATTAACTACTTTATACGTTAGAAATTCGAAATGCGTGGTAATAAAATTAAATACTTTTCTGATGTATATTAATACTAATATATGTGATTAAATTTAAAAATTTTAAATTATAAAAATTATGACACTAATTTATTGACTAATTTTTATAACAAGTTTTAGTTGATAATAAAACGAAATTTTTAGTTTTTACTAAAATTTTTTTTGAGTGTAGTGGTCTAGCTTTTGAACATTAATTGCCTTTTAAAAAAAGACAGAAAAGAAGCAATAATTATTACCGGATATGTTTGAATTGATATTTAATTGTGTTGGTATTCTGGCTATAAAGATTTTGTAACATATTATTGATAAATTACTTTCATATACTATGCACAATCTTAAGAAGATGAAATTGAAAGAACATACATTATGTTTAACAAAAATTGAATTGGGGGATTATGGGTAAATTTATTTTTCTCATATTTTTTTTTAAATGGGCACCGAGGTAAAGAGGTTTATCCTCTAAGGGGGACCTTGCAACATCGCGCCGGCACTGCAAATGATCAAACTAGTCGGTCCGACCAAATCCGATACTTGGCGAAATTAATTTCTTCCGACTTTCACCGATCCATTCAATCTTTGCAGTCTCAATGGATGTAAATCGCTCAATTATGATCAACATCATACGATCACCGGATGAATTCGAATCAATTTTATTTTTTCGGTTTTGAGGTCGGTGCAATGCCGAATATTTTCACTTCCAATAAATTAATGAAAAAAGTTCGATATTTTTTATATAAGCCATATAAATATCGTTAACATGAAATCTCATTTTTTTAAATTTATAATACAAAGCAGTGTTTATGTTTAAATACAGAATGCTTTGCAAAGTCCTTTTTTTGGAAATAGAAATAAAGAAGTTCAGTGTAACAACTTTTTTTGCTCTGAAAAAATTATAAGACTTTTAAAATAATTTTTCAATTTAGCTAAACAATACTTATAGATATTTACTGTATGTGATTCGTGATTGTTAATTAATAATTGGTTATTACAAATCTGTAGCAATGACTCTGTCTTGTGAATGTAACGCAAAAGTGTCTGATAACTTTTTTACTTGTGCTGGTGAATGTAATAAACTCATTCATTTTGGATGTGCAGGGATTAAAAACCCTGTTATTGAAGACATTTCGATAATCCGAATTTTTCTTGGCGATGTATGTTTATAAAATTCCCAAGGAAAAGAATGATCACATGAGTAAGACTATTGACGCTATATCAGTGTTATTGTCCTTGCTAATCAAAACATCACCCGCTATTAATAATAACGTGGAAAAGTTATTTAAACCAATACCATCACAACAGTCGCCTTCTGCAAAATTAAAAAAAAAAAAAACAACACAATGTAGAATTTGCTTTACCAATTCTTACGAGATCTAAAAGTAATGATAAATAATACCATAACAATGCCTACAACTGCTCAAAAGCCTTCCAACTGTCTAACGGTTAGGCAAAAATATAGAATCGCCCAAAATTATAATTGGTAGTGGTGAATAGAACTCTACTCTATACGTACTGTTGAGCCACTACGGTGGATTTTTATTATTTAAGCAAGTACGTTACTGATGATGATCTCATGATGTATATCAAAAACAAATTTAAAGTAGACAAACCTAAGTAATATAATACTACTATTAACGTAATGTTGATAGCGATTATGTATCATTTAAAATCGGTATTCCTGTAAGCAAATTTGACCAAATGCTGGATACATCGACACGTGGCCTCCTGACAGTTTTGATTTAAGGATTTTTTAAATTCACGTCGGAAATTAATGAATAATAATTTTTTAGTCTCGAGCTCAGCTCTAATGGAGTGAATTTGGAAGTTGAAGACTTTAGGACAATTTATTTGCTAGATCGCTATTTACTAGATTTGCATCGTCGTCGCCTTTTCCAATTTTTTACGGATAATTATGTAGTACACAAATGTGACTGATCAACTCTAACTATTGCTAAATCTGGTGGTGGTGGTGTACTGGTGGCTGTGCATAACTCAATTTTGAACTGTGAGGTAATACATATGCCCGAATTATAACATTGAATTTGTTGCGGTGAAGTTGTCGTGGATTCTTAAATCATTATATTTATATGTGGCGTACATTCCACCTCTGCTAACGAGATTTATAATTTACACTCTGATAATATTCAGCATTTTGTTGCGAATTGTAATATGAATGGCATAGTTTGTGGTTTAGGAGATTTCAATACTCCTGGCATAATATGGCGCACCGATGATGATAATCCGTTTCACGTCTTCCACAAATATTTTCAATGGTAATGCACACATTTTTATTGACTCTAAGTTATCGCTTTATTTGCATCAAATTTGTAATTGATTCTGGATTTAGTATTTGTGAATGATCCTAATTATTGATTGATTACAAAGTCAATGGCGCTATTTGTTCCTGAGAGATTATACCATTATGGATTGGAAACTGATTTGGACTATTTGGAGCTATTTTGTAAATTCAATAATCATAAACCGCACATACGATGAATTATAACTTTAAAAAAGCGGATATTTCTGTATTGCATATCCATCGTGGTTTAATAATAACTTGATCAATATAAGAAATAGGAAGAATAAAGCTCACAAGCTTGCTAAGTTAAATGGTGATAATATACTTTATAATAATTCATTCCAGCAGTTACGTCAGGATTTCGGAAATCAGTATCAGTAATCAATAATTTGACGGTGGATCCTAAGTTGTTTTGGACATTCATTGGTGTTAAACGGAAATTTTCCGGCTATCCTCAGACGATGTCTCTGAATGATGCTACTGCTAACCATGTAAACGATATATGTATGTGTATCTCTATCTCTCTGTTTAGTCCTGCCTCTACATCTCATTTGGGACAGTATCCTCATAATCGAATAGGTTACCGTTTATTTCTGCGACTGATGTAATCGATGGTATATCCAAAATGAAATATGGTTGTGGTTTTGATAATATACCCACAACTATTCTTGAAGATCTCAGTAAGTCATTATCATTGCCTTTATCTTTGGTTTTCAATACTTCTATGAAGAATGGCATTTTTATGACATCAAAAATTATCGGACAATATCCATGCTCATCAGCCAAATCTTCGTTAGCAATTCAACAACATGGGTTCATCCGACAAAGTTCTTCCACTACAAATCTGTTAAGTTAAACATCGAAAGTATTTGAAGCGTTTGAGTCTAGAAGTCAGCTAGATGTAGTTTTTATGGATTTTTGGAAGGCATTTGATACACCGCAGTTTGACATTCCTATTGGAAAATTAGACAGATTTGGAGTATGCAAATTATTTTTGTATTAGATTGTGAAACAAAGCAAGTGGTTAGAATAAATGATATTACCTCTAAAACCATTGAGGTTCATTCAGGCGTTCCTCAGTGTTCTCATCTCGGACCTGTGCGGTTTATCATATTCATCGATGAAATTGCATCTTTGTTCGAATATTGTGGCTGTGAACTTTATGTATAGATGACATGATCGTAACTACTTTCCCAAGTAGCACAAGTGAGTTGGTATAACGTTGTACTGTGGTTGGCTAAATGACTACTGGTCGGCTAGCCAACGTTGTGACAATGGTAAGAAAACTGAGATACAACGTTATTGGGGAATAAATTTTGGGTTGTAACAACGTCGTAATAACTATTATCCGACTTGTCAATTGACCATAGAATACAAGTCAGGAAATAGATATATTGACCACTATTTTGTTTATATTTTAGCAGACAGGACAACTATTTTTTATAAAATATATAAATAATCATGTTGTCTTCTTTTATCTTATACATATAATAATTATTTGTCTATTTCCTTTATCATCTATTTCATTATTTACGACTTTATGAAAATTTACTTCATAATAATTGTAAATGTAATATTCACATTCCCTGTTATAATGATAACCCAAAAATCTGGCAAGATACGACATATTTTTATAAACAAAGCAAGTTTTATCGTAAATGTGCACCTATCAGTGAACTAAAAACGCATGCGCCTTATAAATTCGTCTTTTTTAAAAATATATTTCTGTTATTTCAAAAAAAATTTTATTTTAGGTTGACTAAAATTTTCTAAAATCAATTTAAACCATATGGAAATAATCCCCACCTTTAAAATAATGATACTACAATAATATTTAGTCATGAGAAGTATGAAAATCAGAATTTTATTTTCAAAAAATACAAATTTTTATATGGATGTATAATTAAAAATGGCGATGAACGGATAATTTGGTGCCACAATCAAAGTTAAATTATCGATCATGCGGTGCGATAACTTCGGTTTGGTTCCAGTTAAGCTCTAATTAAATTATGGGTATTATTCACTGAATCAATAACAAGAACTTTGGTTCAAAAACGTTATAAAATTTATTTATTATTAAATTGGTCTTGTTCACAAAATGGTTGGTAAAAGAGTGATGATAAGCAAAAATTGAACAGCGCACGAAAGGCAAGTATAATGCACTAATTTATACTATAAAAATGTTTACGTGTTTGAGCACAATATGTACTATAATTGTATACTTAAATTTATAATTACTGTGCGCATCCAAATGTATTCATAAATACTGAAAGTTTAACAATCACTGAACTTGTTCGACTGTCATCAGATATAAACAAATTGTCAAAACGGTAAGTAATAACAATAATAATTAAATTAAGATTACTAATTTGAACTAATTGTAGGCTATAATAACGTACAACAAAGGTTCCAATTCGTGTTTAAGGTGAAGTGAATATACAGATAAGTTAATTGACAAATTGTCTTTTGAGTTTAAAACTAATAAGTTTCTTATTCATTTTCAGATTGAAAATTATTCTACTGATCAACGTCAACCGATCCGATTAGACCATTTGATGTACATTATTAACACGTAAGTAAATATTGAATTTGTCTTTTAATTAAACTATATAATATTCTTGTTTTGTATTGTTTCAGGTAATTTCAGCTTTGTTCATTAACATCCCGGCCGCCTTGAATCGAATGATACAATTTATTGGTAACAAACATAACTTTTGAATAGGTCGTTTAGTTAGACCCATAACTGTTTGCAGTGTAACCACCCTCACTTTATTGTCAGAACCTGGATGTAGTTGTACGACTCTACCCAAAAGCCATTTGGAAGGTGGTAAGTTGGTTTCCTTAATTACAACTATGCTGTCAATCTTAATGTTTGGTTGATCTTGATTCCATTTGGTTCTCTGCTGCAGGTTTGTCAGGTATTCTAAACTCCATCTGTTCCAAAACTGCTGATTAATTTTCTGAACGATCTGCCATCTGGATAATCTTGATAATTTAGTTTCTTGGAAGTCTTCAGCAGGAATCTGAGTGGTAGGTCGACCAATAAGAAAATGTGCTGGTGTTAGGGCATCGAAATCTTCGCTGGATAGTACACAAAGTGGACGTGAATTTAAAATGGCTTCTATTTCAGCGAGCAGCGTGGACATTTCCTCTACGGTAAGTATATGTTCACCTATCGATCTTTTTAGGTGAAACTTAGTTGACTTAACAGCAGCCTCCCACAGGCCGCCAAAATGAGGTGATCTTGGAGGTATAAAATGGAAACTTATGCGGTCTCTGTTGAGAAAATCGGAAATAAAATTAGTATTTTTCAGAATTAATTGGTATAATTGTTTTAATTGGTTTTTTGCGCCAACAAAGTTCGTTCCATTGTCACTGTGTATTTCTTTACAAATCCCTCTTCGTGCCACAAATCTTCGAAGAGCTGCAAGATATGCTTCGGTTGTGAGATCAGTCACCAACTTTAGGTGGACAGCCTTAGTGCTAAGGCAAACGAATAAGCAAATATAGCTCTTATACGTCTTCTGCCCTCTTCCTCTGGATAAGTGGGTTGAAAACGGTCCCGCATAATCTACTCCCACTTTTAAAAATGGTCTTATTAGATCAACTCGCGCCTCAGGCAGGTCACCCATTATTTGAGTCATCTCTTTTGCTTTGTATTTGGTACATTGAACACAGCCATGAACCATCCTTTTTACTGCATTCCTACAACCCAGCATCCAATATTTTTGATGAAATGTAGCTATCATCAAAGTTTGCCCTCCATGTAGATGTCGATGATGGTTTTCTTTTATAATGACTTCGGTGAGGTGATCTCTAGCCGGTAATATTATGGGGAGCTTGATTTCGTAGGTGATTGATGCGTTTGACCATCTTCCCGCTACCCGTAGTACACCGTACGCATCAATAAATGGTTGTAACGATTTCAAGTGGCTCGACTTCTGCAACATTTTGTATGACGAGATATGATTTATATCTGCTGCAAAATGTTTTCGTTGGATTATCTGGATAAGTCTTCTTTCAGCAATAATTATCTCCGTAGTTTGCAAATAACTGGTTCTAATTTTCGGTTTGCGTTGAAAAACTCGCAAAACATAAGCTAAAACGCGAACCATTTTAGCGAAACTGGAAAATTTGTTAATGATTAGTTGGACCACATTATCCTCGTGAACTTGCATATTAGGTTCAGGAAGTTGAACCTGTAATGAATGGGTCATCCTCTCCTCCATCGTAGCGTTATTGTGTTTATATTGTGATGGCCATTCTTCAGGATCATTTAGCCACTCTGGTCCATTCCACCATAAATTGAAATTAAGTAACTGGTCTGGTTCTTTCCCTCTCGAGGCACAGTCAGCAGGATTTTCTTCCGATTTAACATGATTCCACTGCGATCTGTTCATATATGTCAAAATTTCCGACGTACGATTGCCGATAAAAGTGTTCCAATGTTTTGGATGAGGGGACAGCCAATCTAGGACGATGGTAGAATCGATCCAAGCGTAAATTTTAATAATTTTCGCCTTTAAAGCTTCGTTTACTGTTCTTAGTAAATTGGCTAACAATAAAGCTCCACAAAGCTCAAGGCGTGGTATTGATAGCTGTTTCACTGGTGCTACATTGGTCTTAGCGGACAATAGCATGGTAATACTTTCCCCATTAGGTTGGATTATTCTGGCATAAACAGCTGCTGAGTAGGCCTCCTTACTGGCATCGGAGAACCCATGTAATTCTATAATAGTGTTACAATTTGTTTGGATGTAGCGTGGTATTTTAATCTTTTCGATTAGTGGGAGATTATCTCTCAGCTTCAGCCATTCTTCAGTGAGATTGTCTGGTAATTGTTCATCCCAGCCTAAATTTGCGATCCACAAATTTTGGAAAAATATCTTCGTTTTGACGATTACTGGTGCTAACCATCCTATTGGGTCGAATAATCGACTGGCCTCTGATAATATTCCCATCTTGGTAAGAATTGGCTGTTGTTGGAGATTTACGCGGAAATGGAAATAATCTCTCGCTTGTTCCCAGTGAAGTCCTAGGACCTTTACTGAAGTTGATTCTCGTATTTCGATCGATAAATCTGATTTGTCTTCTGTGGTGTCTATCAGAAGTTGTTCCTTGTTGGATACCCATTTTCTTAGGTGAAAACCAGCACTCTCTAGGATTGATTGAATATCGTTCTTTAGTCTTCTAGCGTCACAGATCGTGTCTGCTCCCGTCATGAGATCATCCACATATATTTCCTTCATGATATAATCAGCTGCTTCTGGTAATTGGTCTTTATGTCGTAAAGCTACTTCTAGGAGAGCTCTAGTGGCTAGGAAAGGAGCACTGGAAGTGCCGTAGGTGACGGTAGAAAAACGGTAGTTTCGGATTATCTCTCCATATAATTCTTTGGTATTTGGTGTCTTCATTTGCTACGCGTACCTGTCGAAACATTTTCTCCACATCCGATGTAAATGCTACTCTGTATTCTCTAAAACGACATAAGATACTGTATAAATTAGTTTGCAAATTAGGACCTACTACCAAGCAGTCGTTAAGTGCTTTTCCCGATGTGGTTTTGGCGGAACCATCAAACAGAACTCTCAGCTTTGTAGTGGTGTTTGATGGCTTCATTATTCCATGGTGTGGAAGATAGTAACCTGGTAACTGTTGTTCTGCAAAACCAATTTCCTTCATATGTCCTAATTTGATATACTCTTCAATAAATTCTTTGTACATGTCACAAAATTCTTTATTTTTAGAAAATTTCCTTTCCATTGCCCGCATTCGTTGTATAGCAACACAAATGGAGTCTCCTAAAATAGTAGGTGAATTTATGAATGGTAAACGAACAATCAAACGACCAGATTCATCTTCCTGCTTAGTCTCCTGGAAATGGGTTTCACAAAATTCTTCTTCCTCCGAAATTTTAAACACATTTATTGCTGGTGGCGGTGATACTTTCAACTTCCCAAAATTGTTTTAAAAATCGATCCAAATTTCCTTTCTCTGGAGTGGTGGTAGCGGTGAATGATTGAACTGAATTGGTGTCATCAAATTTACCAGCAACTATCTAACCGAAGAATGATTTTTGCATGGTAGGTCGTGTTTGGTCTCCTAATATTCGTTCTTCCTCTAATAGATCAAAGAAATGATCTGACTCAATTAAGATATCAATATCTGCTGATTGGTAGAAGTTTGGATCGGCTAACTGAAATTGATTAAAATATGACAAATCTAATGGAGTAAATGTAGTTGATGGCCGCTTGGTGGTCAGATTTGGTAATATTAAGGTAGCTAGGTAGTCATTAAATACCACATAATACGACAACATAACTAAGTAATCGGTACACGGTTATAAAATACATATTAGTCGTTCAATAGTTGAAAATAGTCAAAAAAAAGTTGTCAAGTAGATATAAAATAACGCTCTGGCGGCTGCTAACATATAACGTCGCATTGTGGTCGTGCCGACGAAAAAATAAAAATTGTTAGTTCGATGTCAAACAAGTGAATTTATAGAAATTTGTGACGTTGTACCGACGTCGGAAACGGGTTATAAAACTATAAAGTATACTTTTAGAAATAAAGAATACTTTTAGAATCTGAGGATGGAAACACAGTGTTTCCGAAAATATATTCATTTTTAAATAATCTAAATTAAATGTTGTAATTTTTAATTTTTAATTGTTAGTTTAACAAGTGTTTAAGGAGTACAAAAATAAGTTTCATCATTATATGTGGATTTAGAATTGGATGCGTTTAAGGAAGATGCATATTTGGAAATGATTTAGCAAATAAAAAACCTTCCACTATCATAACACAATTATAGAATAGAAAATGGAAAATTAAGAAAGTACCAGGGGACCGAGTTTTGCTCGGTGAAAAGAAAGACAGTTTTTTTAATCTCTTTCGCAAAACAACTTTAATTTCATTTTATTTTATTCGGCTGAGATATAAAAATCGATGTTGCCGAAGTAACCGTCGCCGCTGTCACTATCAAGACTTATAGAAGTTTCATTAGGAACTTCCAATGCTTCTTTCCACACAACATTATAAGTGTGACGTTCATTTTCAGGTGGTAACAGACCTTTCAAGCTATTTTGCCGTTTAACACGGGAAAATGCTACACACAACATACTGTGATTAAAGACAGGTGTACGAAGGTCGACGCCAACAAATTCGAACATTTGCCCTTGAGATTTATGCACGGTCATCGCAAACGCTGGTCGAAGCGGAAATTGATGTCGTTTTATTGTACATCCAAGTGGAGGAATGTGTACTTCTTGTCCAGCTTTTTCTCCAGTAATTATTTTTGCTTTAACTATACGTTGTTACATAATTCGGTAACAATCAGGCGTGTTCCATTGCACATACCGTCCGAAATATCTTAATTACGCATTAGCATAATTATCGTATTTTTCTTTAGTTTTAATTCATGGGGTGGCAAATCTGCAATTTCAATCGAATTAAGAAATTCTGGCGTGAATTCAATACCTCCCTCCTGTTTATCCTTTACAGAATCATGACTTTTATACGATTTGTATTCTCCTGGGAGACGATCGACGATCTCAGCATTAATATCACTGACTTTTTGGTCCACTGGAAATTATATCCTCAGGTAATTCGATTTCATTGAAGTTATTTTTTGGAAGATTCCCATTTCCCAGTTTCAGGATATACTTTGCGAACGATTCCTGTTCAGGATTGACACGCATATTTTTTTTTAACGAAAAATTTTTGAAATGCTTCCAGAGATGACTTTTTTTGATCGACAAATCGAGTGTTTCACTACGGTTGCTTCGGAGTTGAATAGGTAAGCACTGACGGAAATCACCTCCAGGGACTAAAATTTTTCCTCTAAATGGCAAGTTTGGATTTGCAATAGACCGCAACAACTGATCTATATTTTGTAAACCATACTTTGGTATTCCAGATTTAATGCTGCATATTGAATCTGACGAAAGCGAAACTTTCAGACCAAATGTCTTGTGTGATGTTTGTCCAGCAGGCAATAGAGTTGATGCGATTCCAGTAAATGCCATACATTTTACTTTGCGATTTTGGCCACAAAGGTTTTACCGGTACCGCCTGGTCCATCTATGAAAAAACATTTTGTTTCATAGTTAGAGTCATTGGCTGCACGTAAAATACTGTCCACAATTTAAATCTGTTTTACTTGCAGAAGCCGATACATGCGTTCTTCAGTAGCATAGCTGACTCATCAGAATTTAGAACGTCCACGTTTTGGTCACCTTCGTAATTGTCAATGTCGTCCATACCATATCGTTCCACCCAGAAACGACTTTCTGTTGCTGTCGCATTTAACTTGAATGCAATAATACGATAAGCATGTTTGATTACAGCATCCTCAGATCAATTATTTCGTCGTGCTGGCAGAATAAATTCTTCAGCCAACTGATTTTTGAATGTTTCCCAGAGACCTTTCGGATCTTCGGGATATCCAAAAATAAGAATCTGAACGAAGAGTATTCGCATTACCGAAGGCATTTTGGACAGTGCTGATTCTTCTAGACCATTTATCCACCGTTTATCGTCGAAGCCGAGGCCATGAGCTAGGCAAGCTTGTTTGTATGTCGTATAACGAATGTCATTCACAGTAAGGAGATCATCAAAACTTGTTGCGTCCTTGACATGATAGAGAAGTACTCGCAAATGGAAGCATTCTGGTTGAGCAACGTAATTTACGTTGTGAATTCGACCAATGACACACAATCGACGGATTCGCGGTTCTCAGCTGCTCGTTTTTCCATCCCATTTAAAATGTTCGGCCATTTGCTAATAGTAGTAGTAATTCTGGTTTATTTGCATTTGCTTTAACGCTGCGGTTATGTAGAAAATACGCTTCTAACATTGAACCTTTTTGCCCAATATCTGCCAAATCTTCTTGGGCTTGTCATATCTTGGATTCAATATTGACCACGTAAATGAATATTCAAGCGCTGAACGATATGACTCTTTCTTTGGATTTCGTGGCCAAATAATCGCCAGCATGCTTCAGGTGCATTGCAAACTCCGTTGATTTTCGACAACCTTTATTGAAGCGCAATCGAGTCCTTTGTAGATGTATTTATATAAATATTTTACCGGACTTATCCTGCCAACATATTCAACATTATGATGTGACATTGGAATTTTTTCAGCAAATAAGCATTATATGTGGCAACATGACGATTATCTCGTGTAATTCGTCGATTATCCTTATCTTTTCGATATACTGCAAGTTCATGTGAAAATTCTTCTCGGTTATTTTGGTCCAATTTGAGGTCATAACGACGACGTGACTTTGGTTTTTCATCATCCGCTAGAGATGTTACTTCTTTGAATTGCATTGAAAAACCGAAGCGGCACTGCAATTTTCCATTTTTATTGACCATACATGTAGCATCTGGATTTAACTCCACTCCGCACGGATTATGAATCATCCACTTTAACACTAATTCTCGTAATTCAGGGTCGTCGGTATTTGGAATTTCAGCTGAAATTAGATCATGAAATATCTGTTGTTTATCCAAATCAATGATAGTTTCATTAAATTTTTGTTTCGCAATTCGAGCGACGAGATCGGGGCGATCTTGAGCGGACTGCTGTATGATAACTCCATTATCAGATATAATACGTTTTGCTTCTTTAATTTCTGGCCAGTCGGGATTACAAGTCATGGTGATTTAAAAATTTGGCGATCCAAGACGACGAACAATAGCCATTGCATCTTCGAAATGTTCAGTATAGTAACGCGTTGATCCGGTGGATGATGATGGTAGTATTATTTTTTCACCAACAACTGCATTCTGTTTCGCAGCTAAGTCGTTGATAAGTCGGGTAATACCGGCATACTGATCAGCTAAAATAGTTTTTTGATTAAATTTGATCCATTGGATGCGATCACGTTCAACTCGAACGAAAGTATCGACGAGATATTGTTGAAAAAGCCGTCCACCAAAATGTAAGGCGTTGAAAACTGTTTGACGCAGGTTTGCAAAGTTTGCAAAGAAAGGCTTTTGACGTGTTCAGGTCGAAAAGCTATACGATATTGCGCTAGTTCAAGTCGTGTTAGATGTGGACGACTTGCATAAGGTATTCGAAGTGCAATACCAACGGTATATCCTGACGTTCCGGCTGGATAAAACAATGGGTAGGTAAAGGGCTCCATACGATGGTCAATATTTTTCAAAATGGCAACATCTTTGCCACGTTGTTTTACAAACCATTTCATTTGACGGGAAACTTTGATCGGCGTTAAGCGTAAGAACAACTCATACTTCATTACATGCAGGAGGGTTGAACCGTCTATAATCCCCACCATCTGGCACGGTAAAAATGAGCTGTGTATTTGGAGATTATAGTCTCAGTTCAGCAGCATATTGATTTATATCATCCTCCACTTCTCGCATACTCATGTAACTTTGGGCATAAATGTTTTGTTCTCGCAATATTTCCTCCAACAGATCCATTAATTCACGACTGATTCCTTAATTCAGAGGATGTGCAAGGCGTTCGTCAACAGCATCATCGGAGTCTAAATATTACATTTGGCCATATGAAGGTGGTTTGAAATCACCTTGAGTTGTTTGTGTCGGATGTGCCGCCATATTCATTTTATGATAAACTTGTCCAGCTGAGGGCTCCGCAGTTAATACATAGTACGTTGAAGGGTTCCAATGATTTTTAATTATCGCTGGCGTAGTTTACGGCATCTTTGTAGGTTCGTATTGAATTCTGTGCCATAGCATGTTGCCGTCGAACATTGCGACGGCGTTGTTCTTCTAATCGAAGATTTCGTTGTGCATCATTTTCGTTTGCGATTCGTTATGATGCTCGTTGTTGCATATCTTCTAACCGCTGATTTCGTTGTGCATCATTTTCGTTTGCGATTCGCTGTAAAGATCGGCTTCACTTTTGTTCCAAGCGATGATTAAGTTCTTCATCATTTTCGTTTTCGATATGATGCGCATTTATTCGTTGCATTTGATCAAAGTGATCTTGGGTTTGAGATTCATTAAGTATCATAATTACCTCAGACATTTTTTCCATGCCTTTTACTTTAGTTGTTCGGATTGGTCTTGCCGCGTTGGATGGTTCAGGTTGTTGGACAAAAATTTCTTCGATTCGATTTTGCATATTGAGATTAAATTCGATATCATTCATAACATTTGATTGTCCAGCTTGTTGTTCTTCCAACGACGCATCATTTTGAACAATTGGGAATTTGGTTTTTTTTTTGGGGCATCCTCTAGGTATATTTCGAATTTGGTTTTATTTAGAGTTAACTAAAGTATATCACATAATCTAGATTTTATTCAGATCTTCAGTTAATTTTATCGGTTTATTTTTTATTATTTGTTTACCTAAGTAAAAACCTTTAATTTAGAGACAAAACATAAGTCATTAAAAAAATCATAAATCGTAAATGCGTGTAGTATATGTCCCAAATAGCATCGTATTTTCAATTAAGAGAAGTTAAGTCATCCGATCCTAATGATCGCTCCATTTTCTGAAAATACACAAAGATTTTTCGACCCTTTCGAAAAACAAGACTAAAACATAAAAATTTAATATCTGTTTCTAATTTTTATGTAGTAGACAAGACAAGACATTATAAATAAGCTAAAAGTATTACGTTGTACCATATATAGATTTTTAAGATCAACAACAACAATAAAATATAGGATGATGATCATTTGATCAAGAAAATTTGATTCTTTTGTATGCCTGTTTCACAAAAACCTATAGTAGTACCCAGTTTATTCAACCCCTTAGTATTACAGATTGTAAAAAAAAAAAAAAATGAAAGGGTAGAGTTTTTTTTTCTTACATGTTCATGTTTAGGAACAAAAAAAAAATCTTAGGATACATACACAACTCGTATGTACGTACGATATAAATGCTTGATTGAAATAAACAGATGGTTTTGTGTATAAAATGCTCCCGATTTTCTTACAAATAAAACGACCAAATATTTTTTTTTTTCGTTTTTTCTTATGTGATTCTTTCATCCGGACGACGACAATATCACGGGTAGAAAATGCATCAGCGAAATAAAAAACGTTTGATTTATAATACAAATTTTTTTGTTGTGTTGTGTACATACCATATATGAAACGTCTTGGTACCCTCAAAGTGGTACTTTTGTGTTTTACGATTTTTTATTCTCAACCATATACAAAAAAAAAAAAAAAAAAAAATTCGAACCCTACCAAAAATTTTTGCGACATGATCTTAAAAAAAAAAACTTTCTTAATTATATTTTGTGAAAATAAATAAACATAAAAAATAAACTTTGTGAAGTGAAAAAATACGATGGCTTTGTAATTTGCCGCTCAATTATTAATTATATTATTATTGCGACAATTATACAACTATAAAATGTATTATGAATAGTTTTTATGTTGTGGACGTGGACCAAAACAAAACTATAAAGTAGCTGTTTGTGTAAAGTTTGTGTGCGGTATAAGCGAAATATTGAAGTGTTCTGAATTTGTATTTTGGCATGAACATGTATTGTGTATCGGTTTGTTTGATCTTTTGCCGGTAGTCGGGTGTTTTGTTTTTGAATCACGGCGATAAAATTGGAAATATTAAAAATGCCCTTAAAAAATACTAAAGGTACAAAAGTGTTGATACAACATTTATCACCAAAGGTATTACTACTATAGTAGGGAGAAGCTGTTTGCCTTCATAAACGTCTATGCTTGATTAGGTGCAGAAGGAGTATTTAAATAAATTTATCTTAAATTGAATTATTTAAGATCAATATATCAAGCCAAATCCATCGTGTTTTGGCGTTATTTTAACCCTAGAAGTAAGTCTGTTGTTTATGCTTTACCAGTAGAATGATAGGTACGAGCTTGATTTAAATTCTGTTTGCGAATTATTTGCAACATTTTTCAGTCGATTATGGTTCAAAATCTTACTTTTACTAGGGCATGGTCAATAAACATTTCTACGGTATTTCTTCTTTTACGGGAAAACAAATTATTCCCTCCTATTAGGCGATCATTCAACTCAGCACTGTAGCATATTCGAATGCCATGCATATAAGAATATGTCTACAGAGCAAAGGTCGGAAGCAGCAAGAACCAACAACAAATGCTTCAATTGTTTAAATGGAGGACACCGAGTTCAAGATTGTCGAAGTTGTTTTCATCAGACGAAAATAAAGCATCGAAATTCGGTCACTCAGCGAAGGCTCAAATTCACAATATTGAATTATCAACTAATGAAGAAGAAATCAAATCCAGCGATGTTTCCAAGACCAATACGTACGTAACCATCCCTGCAACTTCTTATGCTATACTACCAACCGCATTGGTCAAAGTCAAAAACGGCACCGGGCAGTTCCAGATATATAGAGCATTATTGGACTCCGCATCCCAGGCATCTTTTATATGTAAAAGGTGTGTGAAAGAATTAAATCTCGAAAGTGAAAATGCTGGAATTCTAGTTAAAGGATTGGAAGGGACGGGTATGGGAACAACCAGGGATTCTACAGAGCTAACAATAATTCCAGTCGATGGTGCAACAAACTTAACTGTACAGGCGTACATTATTCCGAAGGTATCCATCACAGCGAACCAGTACAATATAAGCAAAGGAGATATTCAAATGCTGAATGAGGTAGAGCTAGCTGATCCAAAATTTAATAAGAGAGGTCCAATTGATCTATTATTAGGAGTGGATATATTTTTCAAGACACTTAAATCGAAGCATTTGATTCTAGAGAGTGGTACAAACAGCAGTTTGTACCACTTTTGGTTGGGTTGTGGCCGGCAAAAGTTAGATACGAAATCAATAAATATAGACATATCAAATTTTAATATCTTTCTAGACATAGATAACTCACTTCGTAGATTCTGGGAAGTAGAAGAGATGCCCAAAGTTACAAGAAGAACACTAGAAGAACAAAAATGCGAGGAGTTATTTCAAGCGGCGATTAAGCAAGCCAAAGACAACAATTTCACTGTCAAATTACTTTTGAAACAACCATCGTACCATGCAGCATTAAATCGATTGAAGGCAATGGAGAGGAAATTTGAACGTGATGAAGGGTTTGCAAACATGAATGAAGCATTCATGGCAGAGTATCAAGAGCTTGGACACATGGAAAGGGTTCATACAAAGGACAACCCAAGCAAATATTATATACCACATCACGGAGTGTTGAAAGTAAGCAGCACGACGACTAAGCTGAGAGTCGTGTTCGATGCCTCTGATAAGTCCTCGACGGGTATATCGCTAAACGATGTTCTAATGGTTGGACCCACCGTGCAGCCACCACTTATCAAAATATTATTAAAATTCCTACAGTTCCTACAGTACTCAGTTCGTCGTATGTGGTGACATAGAGAAAATGTACCGGCAGGTGTGGGTTGAACATGAAGATCAGCAGTACCAAAATATTCTATGGAGAAATAACAGTAATCATCATCCAGCTACGTATCGGTTAAAAACACTTACGTATGGCACTGCATCAGCAGCGTATCTCACAACACGCAGTTTAAAGGAGATTGAAAACAAATTGTTACCATACCAGACAGAAGCAGCCCAAGTCATAATACAAGATATGTACGTATAGACGACATGATGACTGGAGGAAATTCAAAGGCACAAGTAAGAAGGGTAATGACACAAGTTACTTGTGCATTGGAGAGCTATGGGTTTAGAATGCGGAAATTTCTCACCAACGACGAGAATTTGCGATCATTCATTCAAAGTCAAGCCGCAGAAGAAGAAAACGCCAAAACTATCGGAGAACACTCGGATAGTCCAAGAGAATTAGGACTTCAGTGGGATCCGTATCAAGATTAGTTTAAATTCACCGTGAAGTTAACAGAGCGAGCTCTCCACAATAAAAGAACGATATTATCAGATGCCAGTCGTACGTTTGATCCAATGGGGTGGTTGTCACCTATCATATTTCGAGTCAAGATTCTCTTTCAAAGCCTCTGGATGCAGAATTTAGGCTGGGATGATGATCTCCCACAAAACACATTAAAGGCCTGGCTAGATATTAGAAGGGATCTTTGCAAAATTATCAGTATGCAAATTCCAAGATGGTTGCAGTCGAACAGTAAAATAAGTTTAATCGGTTTCAGTGATGCCAGTGAACGTGCTTATGCCGCAGTTGTATATGCTGTGGTGGAAACGAGCGATGGTCTAAGCACAAACATAATTACAGCCAAATCCCGTGTATCACCTGTCAAACAGATCAGTCTACCACGATTGGAATTGATGGGTGCTTTGCTGTTAGCTAACCTAATGAGAACCACAGAGGAGTCCCTAACTATAAAGGTAACTAACATGTCATTGTTCACAGATTCCCAAATAGTATTGAACTGGATGTCAGCACACCCTAGACGTTGGACGACATTTGTTGCAAACAGAGTCAGTGAAATTTCCAAAATGTACGAGCGAGACAGATGGTTCCATGTTGTGTCCAAAGAAAATCCGGCCGACTTCGCTTCGAGGGGTATGATAACCTGTGATTTAATTAAAAGCAGGTTGTGGTGGCAAGGTCCCAATTGGTTAGAGAACGCAAAATATTTCAGAGCTATTCAGGAAAGAGACCAGCAAATAGGACAGATCACAACCAAAGAACTACGCGCCGCAGCATTGGATGCTTTCCTAGTGCATACAAACGATTTCATGGACAACCTCATCACTAGATATTCCAGCTTTATCAAGATGGCTAAGGTTCTAGCAATGATAAGACGATTACAATTAATCTGAAGAGTAAGCAGAATGGCGAGACTTAACCAGAGAAGAAATAGAAGCTACATAGCAGATTCTATTGCGGCATATTCAACACACCGATTAATCGAAAAATCAGCCTCTAATCTCCTAAAAATAAATTAAATTAAGCATCTAAATTGCAGCAGCAAATTAATCACTAAATTTGACAATGTATACATAGGTATTCAAGCATAATAATTTGGACGAATCAGCTTCAATTTTGAACAAGATACAGACAACTAATTAGTTATTAGTGTTATATACGATAAAGATAAGGTTAGCACAAGACACAACAATTCTAAAAACTACAAATCCGCTCGATGCTTGAGATTCTGCACAGCTGAGACACGTTCCAAGGAACTTCCTAAAAATCGAAATCAAAATAATTCAGTTATTTCTAAACTAAACTTACTCAAATAAAGTCGATATTGTTTAATTTCAGATTAATCAGAGAACATCTCCCATAAACCAGTACGAAAAATCTATACAGAAGAAAACACAAATAACAAATGCATGTGAAGTGAAAATACCTGCCTGGCGGTACTTGAGCAGTACCGTTATTTATTTTCGTACGCGTTTTTCCTGTGTTCTTTGATGTGCATGTGAAGTCTATTGGTTAGAAAGGTATTTACGCTTAGCTTCAGCTAAATCGTAATATGTAATCGTATTCGAATTGGTGCTACACAGAAAATTGGAATTTGTACTGTGTACTGTAGTACAAAATGACTCGTTCGGTTAAGTGGATCTGAAGACTATGTATTTATTTTATACAAGAAGTCCGACGAGAATTCAACCAGTAATTTGCTGGAAAAAAAGATTGCATGTGGTGGATAAACGAAATTTTAATTCAACAACCAACTACCAATAAGTGATCTGAAATAATGATAGCACTACGTTTAGTTCTGATTTGTTTGAGGCAGGCAAAATTTATTTTAGACAACAGTCAACATATTATTATTTAAATCCTCAAATGTATCGACCCTTTCAATAACACAACCATCAAAAAACATTATTTTGCAATATAGATTTTTAGCATCGAATTATGCGATGTACACCAAGGTTTAAAGTTTGTCAGATCAGATAGAAGGGACATAAGAGGAGTGCCACTGCTGTTACCAACCTAAAGTGCCACTTTGAATAATCTTCTGTACATGATCTGAGGAAAATTATGAACATCTCGGCCTACTACACTGCAATTACAACAAGGTAAACTGACTTAGGCCGGCAAACATTTGAATGCATAAACGTATTAGTTTCATTTTATTGAAATTTATACTAAGCGACTTACAGCCGTTCTCAATAATAAATAAATGACAAAGGTTTTATCGAGTATTGAAAAGCGCTTGATTCAAGTTATCAGCTTCCATCACAATTGCCTAAAATTAGTCAGCAATCACATAAACCAGACAGAAGATTATTGCCTAAAATTAGTCAGCAATCACATAAACCAGACTGAATATATTTCGGCTATTAGTGAAATATGGACAAAATATGAAAAGATATAATGCGGTCACTGGTAATTTCAACATAATGGCAAGTCTGCTTTTAGATTGTGTAGACATGTGGCCATCGAGGCATACTGCAGAAAATATAAAGAACGGTCTAATTTTTTGTCTAAGGAATTTTTCGTTACAACAGAAGGAGATGCTGTAGTCACGGACAACAATAAAACGGACGCTATTAAAGATACTGGTTATGAAACCTTCAGTGTGTCACCCACACAAAAAAATAGATGGAATTCTACTTACCATATTTGAAAAGCAGGTTAGAATAGATCTTACCAATATGCACGATTTAGTTGTTAAGCTTTCTGCCATTGAAATGCAAACACTTTCGGAATTATGCGTAATATTAAAAGAAATACAGATAAGGTGCATTTTGACAAACTCACTCTAAAATAATGATAACCATCGACGGATTGAAAGATTGTTTAAATATTAACGAGAATACGGTGATTTCAAAATCTGGGATCAATTTAATCGATTACCACAAAAATTACTGATCTAATTACCAAAATAAAACCACGTTTTCTAAACGGAGTTAAGGGGGTTTTACACTACCGTCTTTTCAGTCGCTAGTAACGATCGGCAGCTATTTCTGTAATACTCACCCAACGACAGAACATTGGAAAGAAGACTCTTTTAGATGTAGTTTTGTAATATGGCCAATTATGATGGAATTTGGCTATTCCTTAACCGATTTCAGTGAAATTAAACATCCGCAATGGAAATGGGATCCTAAAATGATGTGTTGGATATAGTTTTTGGAGATGGTCAATTATGATGCAACTTCGCTATTCCTTAACCGTTTAAGTTGAAATTCGACATGTGCGTTGGAAAAGAGGTACTAAAATAATTGTTTGATAAAGTTCTGGAATATGCTTAATTAGGATGGAAAATGGCTATTTCTTTACTGATTTTCGGTCTACCTCACAGCAGATAAACCTCAACAGCTGCCTGGTTTTCACAAAATTCAACAGAGAATAGCTTTTATGATATTGGCTGTCGATGTTTCTGTGAATCTGGCAGCTGTTGAGCTTTCTGATATTGACATATTTACTATAGGTACATTTGCCGGGAAATTTAATCACAATCAAAGAAAATAAGGAAGTGGGTTACAGCAGGCACAGCATGTGTGAAACTTCGATTAGTAGTGTCCCGTAATTCAGTGTAGAATCGTATTTCCGTTGTGCATTTCAAATTTCACCATAATCAGTTTAGGAATAGCCGAGTTTTAAACAAACCGACCATATTCCAGAACTTTATCTAAAAATAATTTTAGGGTCCAATTTCAAAATATAAGGTTCAAAAATAAATAAGTTCAATCCTATAGATCGTTTTTCAGAATTTTTCCTAAATGTCATTAAGGGTTCGGAAAACGGTTGCATGGATCAATTTCAAAATATACAGGGCTATTAGGGGTATATTAAGCTGTAAAATAAGGGCTATTTATTCAAGTTTTTAGAAATGGCCTAAAAATTACTGTGGGATCATTGGTTGCTGAGAGGATCCTTTTTCATTCAAAGTCAGATATCTCAGCAAATAATTGGTGTAGAGAAACCAAATGGAAGTTTAATTAACAAGCTAACTGACATATGTATTGGTTGTCCTAAACATACTATTCCTGGGCTCGTGGATCTTAAAAAAAAATTGGAAAATTTTTGCCTCGCTCTATTTCTTGTGATTGCATAACGGTATCTCAATAATTGTTTGCTAAAAACTCTCGAAACTATAGACTTGAAGCTTTAAAATGCTATTTTATCCCTGTATGTCGTTTTTCCACAAAGACTGTTCAAAAAATTCTAAAAAATGTTGTTCATTTAATTTTATGGAGTAGTGTAGATGAAAGCTAGAATCTTCGAAACGGGTTGATACGCAATTTTACAATTAAACTGATTTTCCTCCGCTAAATGTACAAAAATTTTCTCCAATCGCGTTAAGGCACCCCGTGCGGAAAGTAACTGAACTTAAGACCGGTAGTACTACATTAGTCGTAGGTGTCAAGTGAAACGGTTGGAAACCTAGATCTTACCGCACTTATAGAATTTGGAGGCAAAAGTATAGGACATTTGTCCAATGGAATTGTTTGGGGTTGGTTTGAAATCCACTTTTCGAACTAACAATTGGGATCTCCTTAAGGTGAGTTTAAGGCTTAATCTCAAAAACAACATAAAAAAATAATTCCCTTGAATGAGAGGGGTTATAGTATGAATTTGAATTATGGACACGTTGCCAGCAAAACAGGCGAGGATATTGCGGCAACGCATCTTCGCCTGTTATGTTGGCCAAATGTAAATCATTCAAATTCATGCTAACCCCTCCCCCTCCCCCCCTAGCTGTTCTTGGAAATACCAAATTTTTCGAAATCTAGGGGAACAGGTAGGTTAGATTGAACGGGTCCCGGTCGATATGGCATATTTCATTACGGAATATGAGAAAACCGCCGGTTTCAATACGAACAATTTTTAAAACGGCTTATGGTTCACTACGGCATAAGGTACATCACGGAATATTCCAAAACTGCATATTTCAAAACGGCATATGGTACACTACTGCATGCGGTACAATACGGCATATTTCAAAATGACATATGGTACTCTACGGCATGCAGTATAATACGGCATATTTCAAAATGGCATATTGCAAAATGGCCTATTTCAAAACGGCATATGGTACATTCCGGCATAAGGTACACTATGGCATGTATCAAAACGGTAAATTTCAAAATTGGCCATTTCTTAACCGATTAAGAAGAAATTATATTGTTTGTTACGTTTACTAAATTATTACGGCTCCAAATTTCTCGATTTAATAGGAGGTGGAAACCAAATTTTCCGGGAAAATTTTCACTTTATTTCTTTCTTTTTATTCAAAATAGGATTTTGAATTAGTTAATAATATTGGCTTCGTCAACCTTGCAGACAGAGATCAAAGAGTTTTTATCGGTCTTATCGCTTCTCCTGGTATTACCACAAATGTTAAAAAAGCAAGTTTTGTAAATATAGAAATTGGTTTAATGTAATTTTAATTCGTTGTATAACTTAGACGAGTAGGGCTGCTCCTCTCCCCTCCCCCAAACACCCGCTTTTACAGAATTTATACAATTCTACCGGTTTCCAAATTTAAAAAATGTTCCCGAAAAAATTACTAGCACTATCGAAAAACTGTTAAGATACAATCCTGATATCAAAATTTTTATAAAAATTTTTTATTCTTACGTACTTTGAATAAAATAACACAATTTTTTTGTTCCAAAAAACTGAAAATTTTCCCGGAAAATGAGAAATTTCGCTTCCACCTTCTAAAAACTATAGATACACAATACTACATTCAAAAATTTTCAAAATATATACCTCTTACCTGATTTTCTTGATGGATATGTAAATAAACTTCAGCCTCTCTTTTTATCAATCTTGCCAAATTTCATCTTATCTTATTACATCTCATAGCCATATTCCAGAGCTTGGACTGAAACTCATTTTAGAATCCTATTTTCATCACACTTGTCAAATCTCACCATAATCGATTAAGAAATTGCCAAGTTCCATCAATAATTGGCCATTGCCAGGTCGAATTTCATCAAAATCGGTCATATTCCAGAACTACTACTAAAATCAGTGTAATAATCCTGTTTCATACCTATAGTAAATTTCATCATATTCGGTTAATAAATAACTAAGTTCTACCCTAATTTGTCATATTTCAGAATTTCGTCCAAAACCAATTTTAGTATTCCATTTTCATTGCACTTGTCAAATTTCATCATAATCGGCGAAATATTAGCTAAGTTTTAGAATATGTCATATTGTATCACATGCCATATTTAAATATGTCATCGTTTACCTTATGCCATAGTGTACCATATTCCGTACTGAAATATCCCCTTTTGAAATATTGCATAATATGTTCTTATGAAATGTGCCATAGTGTGCCTTATGCCGTCCTGTACCATATGCCGTTTTTAAATATGCCATATTTAAATATGTCATAGTATACCATGTGCCGTAGTGTACCATATGAGGTTTTAAAACATTCCGTTTTAAAATATGCCATGTTGAACGGATCCCGGATTGAACATATCTGAATTCGCTTTTGCTATGGTTGTATATCGATATTTCCAATATTTTCCCGCTGTTCTTGAAAAGCGTGCATTCCAACAGAAACTTATTATTAGTTATTGTAAACTTACACTAAAAGAAAACTATAAAGAGATTCCATATCAAGAGGAACAGGTAGTTAGGATTGAATATATCTGAATTCGGTACCAATATGATTGTATATCGATTTTCAAACATTTTCCTGCTGTTCCTGAAAAGGATACTAGTTATAAGTTACAGTAATCCTACTTTAAAGGGAAACCATACAAATTTTCTGAAATCTAGAGAAACAGGCAGTAAGTACTGAACATTCCTGAATTCGCTTCTACTATGGCAGTATATCGATTTTTCCAAAATTTCCTCACTGTTCTTCTGTAAATTAAAACTAATTCGTTTCCAATATGGTTGCATATATATTTTCCAAAATTTCCTGCTGCTCCTGAAAAGCGCGAATTCTAGTGGAAACTAATTTTAAATTAGTGTAAACCTACTCTAAAAGGAAACCATACAAATTTTCCGAAATCTAGGGGAACAGGCAGTGAGGACTGAACATTTCTGAATTCGCTTCCACTATGGTTGAATATCGATTTTCCAAAATTTTCCCGTTGTTCCTACAAAGCGCGCATTCTAACGGAAACCTATTATGAGTTAATGTATATCTATAGTAATGAAGAACCATACAGATTTACTCAAGTCGAGGGGAAGAGGCAGTTAGGATTGAACATTTCTGAATTCGCTTCCACTATGGATGATTGTATATCGATTTAATTTTTTTACTTTATTAGACATATATTCAACCAATCTATAGTTTAAAATAATCAACTGTGCTGATTGGTAAGCACTTACATAGTATTAACAAATTTAATTCAGCGTTTTTATTAATTACTATTTTTTCAAAATGTTTCTACTCTATCCCTAGATTTCAGAAAATTTGCCTGCTCCCCTAGATTTCAGAATGATTTTCCCTTAGAGTAGGTCTACAATAACTCATAATAGGTTTCCGTTATAATGCGCGCTTTTCAGGAACAGCAGGAAAATTTTGGAAAAATCGATATACAACCATAGTGGAAGCAAATTCAGAAATGTTCAATCCTATACCTATTCCCCAAGATGCCAGATTTACAGTAACTCAAAATAGTTTGCCACACACAATAGTATCCTGTGCAGCTAATCTTATGAGCTAAAACTAATGTTTAGCAGGCTATTTATGCAGTTAATTAATTTATTTAAAATTAATCTATAATTTTTCACTTACCTTTTTAACTAAAAATTATTAAAAAAATATTTAGGTCTACCTATTTATCTGGAGCTCCTGTCCGGAGCTGCTATCGGAAGCAAAGGGAAATTTGAATTTTTTTTTTTTGTACAACCCTAAATGTGGCAAACTATATTTTGGTTCAAAAAATTTTGATGGATATCAAATTCAAATGTCATATGGACGTGAACTTTATGCAGTTTTATGACATTTCTTCAATCTAAAAATCATTGGGATATTTTTGATGAATAGATTAAAGTAGAAGAGGCAAAAAGATTTTTAAAATCTGGAAAGCTAAAGGATAATCGAGATGCATCATTGCCGGAAGGCGACAAAGATGAAGATAAATATGTTGATGAAGTGGACATGGCTAGTACAAAAGATGATTCAAAACAAAGAATTATACTGTAGGTAATCTACATATGTACATACATATACGCGAAGACACAAGTTAATATCTCAGAAATTTGGACCCCAATTCGGAATATTATATTATCCAAAAACACATTATGTGAGGGATAATCCTAATCCAAAATCACATCCTAATCAAAATGAATTAATTTTATTATTTTAGAGTTGAGTTGTGTACGGCACGCAATTTTAAAAAAAAATAAAATCGGGAATTATTTATTTAAATCTTGTTTGCACCCCATTAAATTGGCCAGACACAACTTTGGTGTTATTCGATCCTAGATAGGCCCATTCTGTACCGGGATTTGCAATAAATTCAATTAGTTTGAAATACTTCTAAAATTTTAGAGAGTCACTTTTAGTTAGATTCAAAAGAACTAAACACCTATCCCTTGGTGAACATTATCTCCGGTTAAAAACGCGAGCTACCAAAGCCAATGATTTTGCCACACACTTTCAATAAGTTGTATCCATTTCAGCTATTCTTTGAATATCTAGCATTCATTTCTTCAATTCTTAGTATTAAATGGCATGAAAAATATTAAAAAGGCTAGAGTTTGTGAAAGCGAAATAGTGGAAGATCGTTACTCGGATTGCCATAAAATTTTTACTTAAATTTTAACTTGCGGTCATGTAACATGTCGAGGTTGTTTAACGAACAGCAAGCAAATGATTGAAGTTTGTATGTTATGTTCGAAAGATTATACAAATTGTGATCTAATAAAACTGAATCTTTGAATAAAATAAATTAGCCTTACTGGAAATTGTGGTAGATAAATAATTGTTAAGAAGGATAAATACGCATGATACATGATTTTTCCATTTCGAGAATATTCAGTGTAATTTTCGGTTTGTACTAGCAACAAAGATTTTGGTGGAACTTGGAAATGCCCCTCGCAACCATATTTTTCTAAAATTGGGTCTTTCACTTGAGATTTAAATTCTTCTTTCTGTTTGTCATATTCTTGTTGTAGCAATTACAATTTAGTTGGCTCAGCTATACATCAACATCTTTACTATAAGCTTCCTAAACAAATAGTTCTGCTTTAGAATATTTTTGCGTGTCTCCAGTACACAACTCAGCTCTAAAATAATAAAATTAATTTATTTATTTATTTCTAAACTTAGTGAACAAAAATTCATTATACTATTCAGGGTGTGATTTTGGATCAGGCCGAATTGAGGTCTACATTTCTGAGATTTTAAGCTGTGTCTTCACGTATAAGAAGAATACATACAGTATAATTCTTTGCTTTGAATCGAATTTTGTACCAAGTATGTCCAGTTCTTCAACATAATATTTATGTTCATCTTCGTCACCTTCCGACAATGAACATCTTGATTATCCTTTTTTTTAACGCATTCGTCAACAATCTCCGGATGATTTTTAAATATTTTTACTCTCTCGTTTTTTTATTTTGAAGAAATGTCATACAACTGCATGCAGTTAGGTAACATTTGAGTTTTTTGGTTACTAGCGACACATGTGCATAATAGCAAAACTTTCAATAGAAATGTCCCACGTGCTCGCGATAGTCTGCTAACGAAAATACGCGGGTAATAATCGTATTAACCGATAAATAGAAAAAAAAACATTGAAATGAATTTTGTATATATTATTTACACTAATACACTCACAAATATTTAGAAATAGGAAAAATTTCATGCTTCTGCTCTAATTCGTGCAGATTTTCCTAAATTGGCTAATACTTCACGTGAACTTGTTAATCGAGTAAAATTATAAATTTTAAACTCCCTATGAGTCAAGAGTAAATAAACATTTTATTTAATGAGCTGAATTCCAGTCTCTCGGCCACATTTATGACCGGATACATAATTATGAAAGTGATATAAAATATATACTCCATAATTCACCTGTTGGCATTTGTCTCATAAAAACTGTCATAAATATCCGGATGTTTTGGTAGTTGACATGTTAAATGTCCTTTCACAAGTGCATATATTGCACACATAAATACTACATGTATACAAAAACACTATCGCCTACCAACAAAAATTCATCTGGTTTCCATTTTCGATTTTTTCAAAAATTTTCATTTAAATTTTGTCTCTCGCACAGGAAATAACTAAGATTGTTAAAAATACAAGAAATTAATTGACCAAACCAATGTTGATATATACGCATACTCATTTTATATATGTATTATGACCAAACCGACTATAAGCCTAGCTGCATATAATTTTCTCAAAAGGTTAAGAATATTTTCAAATTTATATTTATATGCGTACACATATTCAACAACAACAACTACAACAACAAAATTTATTACTTTAATGTTTGAAAAATTTCAATAATTTCCAGACAAAACATATGTTGTACATATGTGGAAATCATCATTAGTTAAATACAACAACAACAACAATGCGGCATAATAATAAGAAGAATATCATGATATCTTTAGAAGACAAATAACGCGTACACACCATAATATACAAAAGAAATTTGTCATATTTTTGGTTGTGGTCGATCGATCATCGCGTTGCGCCTTTACATACTTACGAGTATGTACAAATCGATTTTAATTAGATCGAGTTCATATTTATCACAACATATGGTCAACAATTTTGCACAAAAATCGAAATTAATTGAAAATTTTGGTACAGATATGTACCTGAGGAAATCGCTCTGTCAAAAATATCCATTTAATACTAAATATTTTGAAATGAGATTAAAAATCGAAAGATTTGTAATTTGAAGACTTAAGGATATTCCATTTCTTGAAGCGATACAAAAATTATTTCTAATCTCTACATTTTTATCTTTGCTGCTGCTGGATAAACATGAGTCCATTGTGCAATTAAAATGTTTACAAACCTTTTTGTGTTATTTTAATGGATTTATTGGGAACAAAAAAAAAATTGGCACAAGGTTATAAGGATCTATTGTATACCGATCGCAAACATATTTTTATTTTATTTTATGTATGTATGCTCGCTTGAGGCGTAAGATTGACCTTATTTTTAGACTATATGTATACGATATTTTGATGTAACATGACTCAATTATAGACCTCCCTCCTGAACGACTTGGCATACAAAAAATTATTTCTGTTACTCATAAGTCGCTGGTATGATATTCCATTGAAAAACAGTCATTAAAAATAAATTAGATCATTCATTCATATTGATCGTCTAAAACTTAAATCTAACGTTATATGTTAATATGGAATGTCCAAACATTTGGTGATATTTAAGATTTTTGTTGTTTGAATATTTCTATTTATAATCGCCATGAGGCCGTCAAAAAAAAATCTTGACTCATTAAAAATATTTTGTTTGGTTTTCATTTTATATCGTACTACGGGTAACATAATATAGCGTTAATGAAAACGCCGCCACAATTCTGTCTTAACTTCAATGTGGTCAAGTCAATCAAAAATTACGTATAATTGAATTGTTTTGTTTTTGTAGTGTTTGATCATCGGAGTCATGATTGCATTACTCTCTTAACCATATTTATTCAAAATTTAACATTTTACTGGGCACGGTCAAAATTTATAAAACATTATGGTACTCATCACGCTTCAACAGAATCATGAGAATTTTTAATATTCTACAAATAACTTAAGTATCATATGACCGGAAAATCAGGAATAGATGAAAATTGTCGGTCAATCAGAAAATCGCCAGACATTAACACTTGCAAGTAGGATCAATTTAAAACTGATTCAATGATCGAAAGTTTAAAACCAATTAAGCTTGTTTGACCAATTTAGCCTATACTTCAACGGTAAGTTAGGTCTTCCCATATCTCGACTTATATAAAAAAAGTATTCCACCAAATTGCTGAGAATTAGGATTTGTTAAACGGAATTCCGGGATCCCGATTTCCCAGGATTTCTCGGTTTTCAATTTATTTAGAGTAAGTAGTTTTTTGGCTCAAATCGGCAAAAGAAATTAAGGGATTCTCAAACGGAATTCTGGGATCACGTTTTCTTTGTCAAAAGCGTGACAGGGAAATCCAGGGATTTTCCGGTTTTCCAGTTATTTATTTTATTATATATTCAGAAAAATATTAGATCCGAATGCAGACAATTTGAACATTGGGTAAAGAATTTTATCCATCAACAGCATTTCAAGCCAAATTCAGGCCAATTAAGAGGGAACTTTGTTATTTCTTAACCAATTATGGCGAAATTCGGCGTTCACGACGGAAAGGGGCTTCTAAGATGAACTTTAGATAAAGTTCTGGAAAGTGGATAGCTAAATGGGATTTTAAGATTTCCCAGTTCATTCCTAATCGGCCTGAAGATTCGGGAATCAGAGACAGGCCAATCCTCAATTAGGCTCTTAAACTGAGGTATTTTCCGTAATAAGTTATTCCTATGCCGTTATATATTTACTTAGATGAAATCCCACGATTTCCCGGTCACACTTGTGAGATAAAAACAAGATGAAGTTAAAGCTGAAGGCCGATATTCAAAAATCACAAACGAGAGCAAAACAACCAATAAAACCAGACACATTGATGAATGGAGGCGATATGGGCTAGCAACAACTTTTGTCGGAAGATGACGGGTCACGCTTAATGGACAAGCTTTATAACGGGCAAAGTTAAAGCTGAAGGCCGATATTCAAAAATCACAAACGACAGCAAAACAACCAATAAAACCAAACACTCTAACTGTAACCCTTGTTCTACAACCCATTGTCGTGACTTGACCTATGTCCTTTTTTGTCCGTCACTTCTTGCGAGTGTTTCAGTTTACTGAGCTAAACGGAGATAATTAAAAGATCGGAACCGTTATGATGCGCTAAATTCAAAGGTTGACATAGCGCGATAACCCTCTTTCGACAGGCAACATATACTGTTAACTTTTGGGCGCCACTCTGGAATTCCAGAGAGGCCTAAATTGTACGTTAGTGAAAACCCGCGCTTGCTCAGTCGAGCAGTCCACCCCGATGTGGGGGATATTGACAATTTGTGCGCTCTCGTAACACTCTTTGAGCAAACCTGTCGTTGAAAAACCACTCTGTGTATATATAGCTTCCTCCTTTTTTTTTTTCTTTTTGTCATAGTTGAGAATTAGCGTAATAGTGCTCTCCTTTCATTAAAGAAAAATTTTCGACATTAAATCGACCAGTCTCGTGTACTGATGTTTCGGATGCACTATATCAGAGCCTTCTAGAGTATAGAGCCATAATCTTAATGACGTATTTTTTAGAAGCTTTTTTAGTGGTATAACTTGTCACTGATTTCCATAGGAATCCATAGTAAAAATGGTGTTTTTTAGCTTCAAGTTTTTCAATGAAAAAAGCAAAAATATTATAACATGTTTATATAAAAGTTTTCTACATATCTTTAAGAACAATATACAAGAAGGCCATATTGGTATTAAGTAAATATTAATTGGAGAAATATTCAAATTAAATTATTTCTAAAATATATTTTTTCGAACTTTCATTTTGAAAAATACATCAAAGTTGGCTCTGACAAATTAAAATAATATTTGCTAAATTTATCTTTAGTTTTACTAGTGTACGTAAGATGTCTAAATGGTTACAGAAAAATACGAAAAAAAGTTATTTAACCCCAAAATTAACAAACGTTCCTATATTTTGTGAATTTGTTTTGCTTTTCCTACAATTTTTGAACTTGAAATTTCCCCAGATGGTAATTTTTGGTACGATTTTTCCAAATTTTTACGGCCATCACTGCCATCTATGTAATGTATATTGACTTAATGACCAACGAATCGTAGTAAGCTTTTATTTTAATTTGACCAGAATGCTGTTGTTAAGAAATTTTTCTTATATTTTGGTTTAAATAAATCAATTATTACAAGAAAATGAAAACGATTTACTTCAACGACATTCATATATGTTGAAATTCAAACATTTATAAAAGTATTTTTGAAATCATAATTAAGAATTTGTAACGTTTTCATTTAAAAATTTGTCTTAGGAAAAAAAGTGATTTCCCATATGTTTTGTGTGTTTTACTATGAAAAGTTCCGTTTTTTCCTCGTTTCTAATTCCCTTATAAAAGCTCAGATTTTTTGATTATGGCTCTATAAAATACAGGGTGCTCTGACTATATACTTATAAATTGTTACTAAAGTAAAGTAGTTAAACAAGCGGCGATCCATACAGTTTCATGACGGCTGAGTGTCCGTAACCGAGTTGCACCAACCAACTACTTGTAAGGCTTCGGCCAAATAAATGGTTCGAAACTGGGATACACGGAATTTATTTTTGGATCAGAACATATGAAATTGAAGTTCTTCTCTCAAAGTACCCAACCGACTGCTTGTTTGACTACACTACTATAGCAACAATTTATGTGTACAGTCCATCCCTGAAGGCGGGCGCATGCCAAATGACTAGGTTTTTCGACACGCAGTCTACACTAAACAGATAAAATGTTTCCACCTTTCTTGCGTTGTATTCTAAAAAGATACTAAATGTTATTTTTGTTGTATGTAGTCTTGGCAACTTTTTTCAGAATATAACACAAGAGAGATGGAAAATTTTTATATTTTTAGTGTAGACCGCGTGTCGAAAAACCTGAAGTCTTTTGGCATGCGCCCGCCTTGAAACACCAGGTTACAGTATTTGTTTCTGTACGGATACCTTCCTATTTGGGGCACTTATTACCAAAATACGCTTGTTGATGATCCCGTATTTTGGCACTTGATGTTATCTCCAGTGCCTTATTGTATCCCTCTATTATTTTATTTTGGGTTAAAATAAAACTCTTTATCGTAATACGTTATAATTTATTTTATTTTTCCCATTATTATTGTCTATATACGTATTTTATTTTCGATAACTCGTTTAGACCTCAAAAACTATTTTTTTTTGGTTTTATTTTACTGGCAAATTTGGTGGCTTGCTATTATCATTAAAATAATGCGATTGGCGACATCTAACATAAACTAGCTTAATTACTAGGTCCGTACAAATAGTCTAAATTCCAATATATTGTTGTGTTGTGTTTTCCTTCTCGTCAACAGTATTAATAATGTCGAGAATAGGCGAGAATCAAACTTTGCTACCTTAAACCGATATTAATTAATTTTTGGAAGCCAATATAATCCGAGGGTATTGTGTTAGTCAAAGTTGGCGAATCAGGTAAAGGCAAGCAAGGTAAAGATACCACGAAGCAACCGTAATAATATCGGAAGTATTACGGTGTGACTTTCAAAATGTCTCCAATAAACAATCTAATACCCTTAACACACTGCAATTTAATGAAAGGATTTAGTGCGTTTTTCGAGTTAAATCCGAGTAGGTTAAACCAATGGCTGTCTATGGCCTGTACGATAAGGTTGGATCACGAGTTATTGTGGCTGCACAGGAATATATAATTGCTGGAGCAAAATTAAAATATTTAGTATGTTCCCAACTAAGATACTACCGATCAATAGTAATCAAATTTTTTAGGTCAAGCAAAGTTTTTAGATATTAAGGGGGAATACGAATTCAAGGGTCATTTTGTCCAGTTTATTTATTGAAGCGATATTTTTAAATTCGGGTGCACGAAAAAATGTTGTTTAAAAACAAAATGGCGGCGCAGTGGCTGACGAAAGGAAACTCCTTTTTTTTAATGTCCTCCACGGGTGGAAATCTACAGGTCAATATTTTAAATCTAGAACAAAAAGCGAAAAAGATTTTGAACAAGTTCTCAAAATCTAGCTCAATTTAATGAGCAAAATTTAATGATTTTATACGCCATTTTTCAAAAATCCTAATTACGTCACTGGATTTTGACACCTTTTCGTTCTTTTAAGATTGAAAATTGTGGCCTGTATAGATTTCCGCCTGTGGAAGTCATTAAATGGGTTTCTTCTTATCAACCATTGCGCCGCCATTTTGTTTATGAATAAAATTTTTTCGTATAATCCAAGATTTCTATAAACATGTATTAAAAACCTAATTGAAAAATTTTGCTTCAATAAATAAATTGGAGAAAATGACCCTTGATTTCGCTCCCACAAGGAGCTTTTACTCATTAATGGCGATTGCAGGTTGCGAGTTTGGTAAAATTTCGGTTCACCAAAAATATTTTTGAATAAATCCGAATTTGCTATAATAACGAAATTCGACCGTACCAAGTGCACAGTCCATAGGTTTCATAGCGAAAAATATTTTTAGAAAAACCGACTAAGATTTGACCCCGCACTTTTATAAAGCTTCTCGATCAATAGTTTATCTAGACTAAGGCAGCTTTACTTTTTAAAATAATTTTTAGAAAAGCGCCAAACACCATTGATCGGATATTTTTCATATGCTCGTTACCCCCAGGTACTTTACCTTCTTTACTGTTTCAACGTTTTACCATATAGCTACTATGATTTTTCCCGCTTTATTGAATTTATTTGAATAACTTGGATGTGGTAAAAAAACAAGCAGCATTTATCCTGCCTTTATCCAAATATTTTTAAATTCTTAGTCCCTGTTGTTCACTATAATCAGCGGAAATTATAATTTCAAATACTATAGATTCTTTATGTCTAAAAATTTCACAGCTGTTATCTTACCTAATTTTTCGAAACTTTTAACTGATTGGAAAGACATCAGTCGCCGATTTTTTAGGTCTGTGTGTATTCTGTGAGTTTTATCACTGTAATTTGCTCAACGATCTTACCGATTGAGCTTAAGAAATTTATGGTCCTAGTATTTTTGAGAGTACTCTCCTTCCCTGGTTTTAAGTTGAAAAGTTGTAAGTTTTGTGATGTGTAGTAATTGTTTATAAACTGTTCAATTCCTAATTCTCGGCCAGTTAGTTTACAGTAAACACCACTGTAGTAATCCGCCAACCAGCGTCTACCTTTTACCCTTAGTCCTTTTAATTTCCTTACATAAATTAGGTTTTTCTGGGCTGAGATCAGCCATCCTTCCCGAAAATACCAACTGTTGATGTATCGCAATTTTTTAAATATATGTTCCTAGTTATTTGACTGATCAGAGTGTTCCTAAACAGTTATGGATCAGAGTGTTCCTGAACAGTTTTCTATCTAAGTTTCGGAACTTGTTACGAATCTTTACTAAATAAGTAGTATCCGCTGGCAACTGTCTGCAACTCTAGTAGCTTTCGCCTTTGAGCTACTAATCCATAACTTAAATTAATGAGCTTTGTAGGACTTTTCTTAATTCGTAATTGCTCCTGGATTTCTGGAGGGAGCAGTTTGATGCCGCATGACCAAAACTCTGGTAATTTCTGCATTGCAAACCATTTTAGTTCTACTTAGGTTCTCATAAAATGCGATAATGACAGATATCCAACACATTTTGTTATTATTTTTTGGATTTGACGGATCAGTCATAATTTACTCCTCAAATAATGAGCGCTTTCCTTTCTCATCTTTAGGGGTGTATGTAAGAAGAACTCCTGCTCATCTTTTTTTGAGAATCTCCTTGTTTTCAAATTTTTCAGTTGTCTTGCTGACGATGATTGATACATTTTTCGAATAACCTTTAACATGGCTTCGGAATATTTAGTAGTAATTCCGGGATATTTAGTAGTATTGCTTCTTGGCTTGTTCGGCAGGCTTTGAGGTTTGCTTAAAGTATCAACTGCTAGAGAACTAAACCGTACGCCGGTAAGAAATTGACTTAGATCTCGATAGTGGTTGTTGCCCAATAATCTTTGCTATCCTGAAGCATCTTTTTTAGTTCATTCTGACTGTCAGACCTGTCTAGTACGATTAGCTGCATTAGATAGCTCAAAGTTACTTTAGAGCTACTGACTGAATTTGCAAACGCCACATTGATTTTATTATCTATAAAATTGATTTCCACTGCTCACTGACTTGGCGTTCGCTGCCTTAATTTTAATTTGGCTTATTTACGCTGAAACTATTTCATTAGTTTCATAGCATTTTTATTATATTCTTGTCAGTTCCAACAAATTGCCAAATTGCATTCACTTTATACTCGTTAGACAAAATTTAAATTTGAAGTGGGTAAACGCTAAGAGGTCAAATGCCAATTTCAATTCGGATCGTTTAAATTCAAACCACGCCATTTCTAAACCACGTGTGAATATGCGGGAACTTACTTAATATTTTACCGGCCTTCGAGTTTATATTAAAATTGTGTAAAATTGGGTGAACCTATTCGGAATATTCCAGAAGTGGTCAATTTTATTAGTGAACTTACCAAGAATAAAAAATGGCAAATAAACTCATAATTACACAATAAGTGTAATTAGGGGTTAATTTGCTATAATGGCCGATTTATTAGGGCTCAAAAATGTTATTGCTGGAATTAAAGGTAGCATAACGAGAATGGAAGCTTTTATTGTTGAAATACCGCTAGGTTACAGCAAATCTCGATTGATGAACTAAATGAGTTTTTGGATACCGTTCAGTGTTTAAGAACCCATATTCTGGAAGTAGAGGCAAAAATGTGTATCATGGATTAGTGGAGGTGTGGCCAACACACGACTTTCTTTTACGAACAGGGAATTTTGAGAAATTTTCTTTTCTTTTTTTAATTTTTTATTTTTATTTGTTTTGAATTTTTGGAAACATTTTGTTTTAAGTAGCTTTTTATAAACCTTATACTTTTTAAGATATTTGCAAAATAAATTTTCTGGACGAAGGGAGTGGTCACTTCCGGGACCTCCCAATTTATCAAAAAGCTTAAATCTGAAGTTTCAGTTCGATTGGTTAAACCATCTGGGCTGTAGAGAGGACACAGACTGACAGACAGACCTGACAGACTGACAGACTAACAGACTGACCGACTGACAGACTGACAGACTGACAGACTGATAGACTGATAGACTGATAGACTGATAGACTGACAGACAGACACCTTTTCGAAACCCACTTTTTTGGACTTTGGACAGAAAGTAATATATGACGCACTGAAATTTCTACCGTCTTAGAGAAAAACGTGACTTAAGCCAAACGCATTTGTTGATGACTGATTCAATGCAGAGAATGTACGAAGATGTTACTAGCCGGTAGAAAAGGAATAATTACAGCCGATAACAGAGGCGTAGCTAGGTACCAGCAGCACTTGCAGCCGCGGAGGGCCCACGGTTAATGGGACGAGATAGATGGTAGCTCAGATTAAACTTAAAGAAGGCCACCCTTTGAAATTTCCAAACCGGTACCTTTCTCGGAAATTTTAAGAAAAAGGCAGTGGTCTAGTTTTTAGAGAAAGAAAAAATTATTCCTGTCGATTTTAAATATTTTCTTAAGACAGACCCAACCATTTCTTCTCGGGTGATGAAGGTGAATGTCGGAGTAATTAATTACACGTAATAATCTAACCCCATAGAAATGAAAATGGCTTTAGGTTTTGAGAGCTATTTAGATTCAGAAGAAAATTTCCCAAAGTCGTTTGAAATCAAAGCTTTTCACATCAAACGATAATGATTTTATTGTTTGCAACCTTTTACAAATCAAGTTTGGATTTGAAAAGATTCCTCGTTTATATAATTTTTTTTTTATTACCGGTAAACAGTAAATAAAAAAAATTACTTAATTTACCGGTAAAACCGGTTTATTTTAATTAGTGATTCGGTGTTTCGAAACTTTCAGATTAGTCGTGATTATTCGAGTATGTTTGAGATTATCGGTTGTATTTGATAGAATTATCTGATAATATTTGAGAGTTCCATTATTGTTGCATATCGTTTTTTCGAGCAAAAGCCTTAACTTGCTTAGTTACATTTTGCTCAGTAGTATTAGTAACATTAATTTACTTGACAACAAATTCGAAATTTATACGAATTTTTCGAAAATTTTCATTGGCTTTCATGATTTTTACAGGCTTTCCGAAATTATTCATTAATATTCAGATTTTTCGGTATTATGGAAATTGTTGAAAATCGATCGAGATGACATAGAGATTATTGGAAATTTGCTGGGTGGGGACATCGAGACTGTTTCGCAATTTCATCTACATTTCTTAAGTTTTCCGACATTTCTAGGATTATTCGAGATTTCTAAATTTTCGAATTTATTCGAATTTTGTATGGCAATATTCTGCGCCTAGCTTTGAGTTGTGGGAACTGCAGAGTTACATCGCACCGCCAAAGAGATACTTATTTCTTTTTGCTTACAAGATTGCATGAATTTCCGACATAATGCATACAATCCTGTAAGGCAAAAGTAAAAAATATTTCGTAAAAGTATGAATCTGACTGAACCTTAATATTTATTTGATTTTTCGAGATTTTTGGTTTTCTCCAATTTCCTAGGTTATTCGAAATTATTTAAAAATGTCCAGGTTATTTACAGTTTACATGGTGGTGAATAGTGCGTATAGGATTTCCTTAGGTTATATATACTTACGGATAATTCGATATTTGAGAACTTTCTAGAATATTCAAGATTCTTTGAAAATTCGACTGGTAATGCGATTCGATTTGGTGATGCTTTATCGATATTTTCAGAAATCGTCTTAGCATTGATTTGATTGCAAGAAATTTAATTTTGTTTGAGACCATTGAAATGAATCAGGTGCTGTTTTGTACTCTCGAGATCAGACACTTAGGCTAAAATTAGATTTTAACTAACAGCTTACTGATACGTACAAAAAGCATGATTAGGGGTTCAAGAAAAATTAAACTATGATTACCTACATAACGGTCAGAACGTTTATGACTAAGAAAGCATCACATGTCATACAGGATAAGAAATAGGAGTGGAAACCAACTACAAGAGAGTCGGAAGCTACTTTTTACCAAACTAGTATGTTGTATTCTAAGCAAACAATTTTACCGACTGCGGTGGCACAAGTAAAAGACTGAAATGGCATATTTCAAAATATACCGCCCTAGGATACAAAAATTGGGATTAAAGAGGGCGAATGGGCATGTCTCAATTAGAGATCGTGCCGCGATCAAAAAAGGAATTTAAAATACGAGTGTAAGCTTATATGTGGTGCTAATAATCTTAACATTAAGGCGGGTTTCAAAAATAAGCTATGCAGATTTTAGCAGGTTGAAAATGCGGTTTTGTGATGTATAATATAAGGTGTTCTATTAGTGAAATAAATTCAAGTCAATTGTAAGTGACTAAGTCATATCCATCCGAGTTAAAGAAAATCCTTCGAACAAATCATGAAGACATTCAATAAGAACGAGTATTTCTTGCTGCATTTTGCAGGAATGAGATGAGAACTTATTAATGAAAGCTTCGACCAACTTATCACCGCTAATATATATTTTGATACGAATCTGAAGATGCCGATACGTTACATCTCACATTTGCTGATGTAGATAAGCCGTTTCAACAGTTCACTGTAAAGACTCTCACGCTTGGTACCACCCTTGCATCATTTATAGCTACCAGGTGTTTAATACCTACAGCACAAGGTCACGAAGAGAAATATCTAACAGCCGCCACCGACAGTCAGGAAGATTTATACGTTGATAAAGTAACGGCCGGAGCCAATGATAATAAGGTCCACAAATCAATATATTTATAGGCGGCGGGTGTGTGCGATGACCAAAGACAAAGCAAACCGGTGTTTGCTGAAGACTAAAAGATTCAGAGACTAATTTGTCTAGACCTAAGAGGAACTATGAAAGCCTGCCTTCATGTACACAGCAAAGTCCGATTCAAGAGCCACAAACCTAGCAATAACAACTCAAATCAAAGCAATTGTTAATGGTCCAACAAAATAAAGTCACCCTTTTGTAGACACAATGCTATTCAAGAAAATGAGGCAGCCGACCGCTGTGCAGGATTAGGAGCAAGTTTTACAGTTCTTGGTCCCGAGCCTAGTATTGTACACTCGAAGAGCGATTCAGCTAATGTCATTGTAAATTGGGAACTGAAATGTAAAAAGTTACTTTGGGAGTTATATAAATAATGAACATTAATTGTTAAGAAATTACAGCTAGTTTTTTAGAAATTAACCGTAAGATACCATTAGAGTTTCTTACAGATTATACGAGTTTTTCTAGATTAATCGAGCAGAGATTATTCAAAATGTTCTAATTTTAAAATGTTCTCACTTTTTTCAGGGGCGGCACCTCCGGCATCTCCTGGGCATCCGTATTATCACCGAAGGAGGCTTCAATCTTTTTTTAAGGCAATTTCTTATTTCTCAATAGTTCTAAGCACACACGAGGTAAGGCTGATAGTTCTGAAACATTCTGAAAATGACATGTTCAGCCTTTTATATATGGTATATTTAGCACTCCTTAGGGGGTGAGGAAGAACTTGTGCAATAAGAATTCATTATGACCTGCTTTTAAGGTCCGCAATGGATTTGACCGTGTCCCACAGATTTTCTAACGTTAGTGTTATTGTAGTCTGATTTGTAGGTATTTTCCTATTTAACTACATCTGTGTAAAATTATACAAAAATAAAAATAATTGATCAAAATGAGGCCGACAATCTTTGCAATAATATTTTCCAATTTTTGAAAGGGATTTCCTCGTTAATCATTAAATAAAATTTAAAAGTCAAAGTTATAAAACTCCTCCACAATTTAACGGCCTCTCTACCCAACCACACATAATTTCATCATCACTCGATTTCGCAAACACCCAAAAAAAAAAAAAAAAATACAAAAAGCATTACTGTCAATATAATAAATTTGTATACAACATAGTTATACATATTATGATGATGTTGATTACCCCTGAAGACAATTACCAATTGCGTACTCATAATTCACATTGAAAATTTATAATAATTTTTCATGTAACAAACAAAACAAAAAAAAAATTTTCACAATACAAGAATTATAACAGAAAATATAATTAATAAACTCAACGTATATCAAATCGCGCACTGCGCTTCCTACACACATATATAAGACACAACAAACACACAACATACACAGTCGTCGAATCACCCAAACAGAAAATTACAATTATTGTTGTTGTTACATTATTTAACTGACATCTTAATACAAATACAAAAAAAAAACCTTTAAAATCTTAATTATAAAAATTAAATGTTTTACCTTTTCATTCTTAAACTCCAATCTTGGATTTATCTTCTTCTTATAATAATATGCATATACACATCTTCGTTAGCATAGTCGCGTCTTCATCTTATTCTTGTTGTACATACTCGCGTATAATACGAGTCTAAGTGGATCGGTATTTTGATCTTGTGTTTTGCTACATTATCGGCCCATTATTCATTCATTCGGAAAAACATTTTTGGCACATATATATTCCTCCATGTAATTGTTGTTGTATACATAATATGCTGTACTATGAAAAACGAAGAAGAAATCAATTTCAAAATCAAAAGACGATAAGAAGAAGAATAAATTTTAATAAGAAAAAAAAAAATATGGGATCGGTCCAAGAATTGACATTAAATTGAATTGAATCTCAATTTTGCTTTTATTTTTTTTTTTTTTTTTTTTTAAAGGATTGTCGCAAATAAAATTAAATCATTTTCATGACCATCATTTTGACATTCTATTCCCTCGAAATTGAATGTAAATTGTAATGTATGTATATATAATTTAATTGAAATTAAAAAGAAGATGAATACATTAAGTAAGAAGATTTGCGAAAAAAAAACAAAAAATCTTAATTATAAGATAAGAAATCATCATGACATAAATACAAGTTTGAATTGAACGACGAACGACATGATTTTCGTGTATTTCATTACTTTTGTGTATTTTATAAAATATAAAGAATCTATCACCTTTTTTTGTTCGTTAAACAAGAAATCTCTCGATCGGTAACTCGATCTTTTCTATACACAAAAAACCGTACAGTTCCTTTCATTGTGCTCCAATATATGATTTTACACTTTTTTACGATAACAAAACATAATATTTTTATGCTGAAATTAAATCATAAAATGTTTGGTATGATCAATCGATAAAAGATCGTACATACATACTTAAAAAAAAAATATGATCGTGTAAGACAAGATGTTTTTTTTTTTTCATATTTTCTTAAAGACGAACAATAAAAATATTGATATTACCAAAATAATTGTTGTAGGTATTACGTTATGATTGATTTTCTTCTATTTCGTTACCTATAGATATAAAGTCTGAAGGTGCGATCGATCGATGCAAAGAAAATCGTTTTGATCAATTGATCGTGCGATGACATAACATATTTTATTACACCGTGTCTGTGTGTGCGTGCGTGGAGTGTGCGGAAATTTGAATGAGTCTCAACCATATGTCTTCGTTTTGAATGTGTTTTACAAGTAGTGTAAACGTACGGTGTCAATTTAACGATCATTTCGAAGATAAATAACCAATTATTATGATGTATTGATTTGACGATATTTCGATATTTAATCTGGGCAAAGTTTTACTTTATGTATTCGAAGCTAATGTGAACAATACTTGGTAATACAGTTAGTCCCGAAACAGTGCCGTTCGTCTCTGAAATTATTGATAATCTAATTGGAGGTCTGACGTGGTTATATTTGTCAAAGTTGAGTATGTGCTACAACTAGGAATTGAAATCAAGGCACGGATCAACCTATCAGAAGAGACTGCTCGATCCTTATACGGTATGTTCCACATGAAAGTATCTCAATTTATTCTTCCTGTTTTACCCCCACCACGATGTAGCGTGTAATTACCTCACAATTTTGTCCTTATAACATCGGTTTGCAAATTAATTATGCGTTCGCATTCCTGGTAAAATCAATGAATTCAGAAATTCAACTAGATAATTGACGACTTCATCTGGATTGGTAATTGAATCGATCGACTTAAATGAATGCAATTCGCCAGCCGATTTGACTTTGAATTTTTATGTTCAAATCGTCTATGTCCTTATTTTTCGCTGTCAAAATAGCTCGTTCGTTAAACCAAACATGGATTTTGTAATGTGCACCAATATTGGGGAACACTGGTGAATTGACAAAAATTAGGTGGAAACGAAATGAGGCCAGTGGAAGCGTCAACCGGAATTTTTCCATTACCAATGTTTAATAATTGTGTGGAAAACACTTCCGCCGCCGTAGAGTTTTACGTATATCCACAAAATTCGATGACTTTAAGCAAGCGTTTATTTCATCTGTTCATCTGTTAATTCTTGGAATGACTGGCAGCGTTTGTCGAAAATCGCCGGCCAGTAGAATCATTGTACCTCCAAAGAGGTCCAGATTATTGTGCAAATCTTTCAACGTTCCATAAAATTACAAACGTTTTACCAGTTCCGCCAGGTGCATCGATGAAAAATATTCCTCCGTATCGTAAGTGGAACCTTCGTTCGTACTGATTAACTCAAAGCATCTCGATCATACTGCCGTTCTCGTTCAAATTCTCGATTAAATGCATCATGCATGGGGCGATTCGGCGCTAGTATTCCTAATTTGTCTTGCCGGACATTATCAGGCACAAATCCTCTATAGAAATCAACGCCTCGTTTTGGATCTCCGTGTTAAATCAAGACTCGCTGTTGTTGAACGCACTCGATGCAAAATATCTTCAGCCATATTGTCTTTGTATTTGTTCCATAAATGAAGTGGGCTAGATGGAAAACACGTTAAAATGACACGTTGTAATAACAGCATCAGCAAGTATATAATCCCAATGAATGTCATTCTCGCGCAAACGTAAACGCTGGTACGCTTCTCGATATGATGCGCACAACTCACCGTTGACAGTTCGTAGAAATTCAAATGAAGTCGGTCCACGAACATTAACCAATAACAAATGCAGGTAAAAACATTCGTCATTGCTCGGATGAATTGTACAAATGCGCCCCAATGCATCGGTTGAATATACATTCACGTATCCAGGAACAGGCTTTCCCTGTTTCCGACGTTGGCATTTTTTTGAAAATGCGTGTGCATGGTCGCTCGGCTCTCTGCGGTGTGCTTACTACTGTAAAATATACTCGTTGTCCATTCTCCAGGTGCACAGCTAAATGGACCACAGTGGGATAACGTTTGTGAATGGCGAATCCCAATCGCCTCATTGTTGCTGACATATCTTCCTAGTTGATATTGCGAAACTTCATCGTTGGCATCAGGAGATGCAATATCAAATATAGCCATGTCGCTTCCTTTTGTGACTTCATAGAATTGCAGTACTCAACATTGCAATGCACTTTGAAGGTTTTGGAAAGCAGCGGCGAATACGGAACAATCCAGCTGTTATCGACTACAACGTCCTTATTCTTGACTTTCAACGTTTTAGTTCTGCCGTTTTCAGCCAACAATGCATGCGGAAAACGTTTGGAGCATTTGTTTTCGACCATACATGGAACATCGCACATCTCCGAAGACATGATACTTCACAATGAAGTCCTTTAGCGTATTTAGTTTCAGCTTGAATAGTAGTGCTGTATTGTCGTGACGATCGCTGGTTGATTGACCAGGTAATAACAGTTGTGTGATTTTGAAATTGACGAATAAGTCTGGTCGACCGCACTGGCGCGTGTGCCTCGGACTTCCAACAAACGTCGCTGGCAAAATGGTAAGTCGGCCGACATTGTTTGCATTTCCATCTACATTCATTGCATCATGCAGATGGATGTATTCTTCCGAACGCAATTTTTGTTGATTTAAACGTATAAATGTCAGACGTTACGTCTCGATTTTTACATACACATCAACAACGAACTGATGAAACAGTCTGCGGCATTTAAATATGTGATTGTCCTGGTTTCGACGAATCATCAAATGGTAGGCATAAAAATTCATCGAGTTTACCTTTTTGTTTGTTTCTTGACCTGTTGTAAATAATGAATAATGAACATTTTTATCTATCTTATATATATCTATATAAAATCAATGCATTTTCCCACCCTTAGAGGAAGAATATGGTTTCACCAATTTTAAATGGGACGACCTTTGAGATGCAGGCTTTCCAAGAAAAAATAATTTTAAAGTCGGTTCACAAACGGCAGAGATGTTGATTAACAATAATACATAAAAAAAAATATAATCGAATTGAAAACCTCCTCCTTTCTTGAAGTTGTTTAAAAACGATTAACAACATTGGTACGTACCGGTAAAATTATTAATCATCTTGATCAAAAAATGATATCCATTCTATCCACGGCAAAATATCAGCGGATATTGTAATGAATCATACGAACTATGGGTTTCACTAATACGCTGAAGGTTATTACCATCACGCCGTCGAATAACAATATCGTGAGACTCCAAATTCTCGCCAACAATCACAATGGCAACTTCATTCAACGTCGGTGCATTGAAGCGTCTTTCATGTTTGCCTACTGGTCTTTTGCCTGCTTTGATCACTATTTTGGGATCATCCGAAGGCATCATTTCGAGTGCAGTCTTGAACAATGTAACCAATTCATTGTATTTATGTAAGAGTTGTTGCAGTTGTGCAATAATCTCTCGCTTTACCGCACGACTGATGGCACAACGCTGATTGATTTCATCATCAGAATTTCCAAGGAAATAAACCTACTATCAGGAAACCTTACTGCTTCCTGGTAATTTGCTGGTTCCTGATAATCCATCAAGAATGCATAACTCTCATCCAAGCATATATTGACGTCTTCCTCATTCTCATTCTTATGATCTGGTCTTATTTCTTTTTTGTCAGTATGTGTAATGCAGATATTTTAATTTTATTTGAATTTGAATTCCAGACCCAATATCCCTTGGTGTCTTCAGGGTATCCAACGAAACTTCGGCAAGTTCGATTAAGTATGTACACAGCTGTGTTGATTGCTTCTGCCCAAAACTTTAAAGACTTTTGTTTTGAATGTATTATTGTTCCGGCCGCTTCGACTATATAGAACGCATTTCGCGTTCTGCCCGCCAATTTTGCTGCGGTGTGTATGGCACAGACATTTGGTGGCGAATTCCATGTGCTGATTGAAAATTCTCGACCTCCTTGTTAACGAATTCTGTCCCATTATCTGTAAGGAGAATTTTTAAATCATGGCCAGTATCCTTTTTTAGCAACATGGCGAACTTCTTTAAATGTTGAATCACCTCAAATTTACTTTTCGTAAAATATACCATTTGGTAGTTCGATAAATCATCCTAAAACAGGACGAAATATTTAGATCCAAAGTATAAAATTTCTTGCATTGGAAAAACTCGCAGGTGTCTTTGTTAGACCGAAAAGCATAACCCTTGTCTATCACTTGTCCTTGGGAAAATATATTCAATTTAAGATCAGGAACAAAAAGAACTTGTTCCCAATTTTTGTTGTTTTATGCCAAAATATTTACATCACCGATACCAAATACCATTATTGAATTGCCATTACCAATTTTTATACCTTTCGGGACACTAAACTGAACGTAGTTACACAACCATTGTTTATCATAAGTCATGTGATCGCTGGCACCTGAACCCAAATACCACTCCTTCATCATCCAGTTCTTCCGTTTGACACATTGAGGCGTCGGAATTGCTCGCCTTCCGATTGAATGGTTGACTCTGAATTTTCAATAAAGGACAGTCCTTCTTCCAATGTCCCACTTGATTACATTTGAAGCACTTCCCTGGTACTCGACTTTTGGGCTCACTGGTTTCATTCGTATCTTTTTTCTGCAAATAAGACTCTTCCACCATAAGCCAAGACATTTAATTGGTCAAAGTTTGTTCTGCTTTGCTTGTCGATTCCCAAGCACTATGAAACAGATCGTATTAATTTGGCAATGTCATGAGAATTTTCGTAGAGACCATTAAATCAGAAATGTTCTCACCCATATCTCTCAGTTGTTGAACAATACTTTCGAGTTAAGCGATGTGTGTTGCCATGCCATAGCCCGGTTCTTTATTCAAACTATAAAACTGCTGCTGTAGATAGTGTGCACCGGTACTCGATTTATATTCGTAGCTGCTGTGTAATTTATCCCACATCTCCTTCGATGATTTGCACTGTATTGTGCGAAGCGTTGGCTGTCTACTGATCGTTGTTACTAAAATCTTTTGCGCCTTTTTATCATTTTTAACCCAGTCTTTAAGGTTTTCAGCTTTATCGAGCGGCTTAACATCTTCCGCCGTCACTACTTCAAGCAATCTGCGGTCATTTAACAATATCTTTATTTAAAATTTCCATAACATCCAATGACAAGTAATTTCATCTCCATGTTCAAGTAATTTTGTTACACGCCGAAAATCAGACTCCATTTCCTCCTTCATCTGTGAGAAATGACGTATTGTCCGAATACAACCAAATATTGTGGACGGTTGGTACTTTCAACATCAGGAATACTCAAATCACAGAAAGTGTGATGACTTCATCTGAAGCATAAGCTTGGGGCGAATACTTCGAAGTTAATAAAGGTTCGGGAACGGAGAAAATATTCAGCAACTAATTTTCAAGAAATTTCACAACTCTGTTCCTATTGGCGTTTCGAATAGGCTTGAGCAGCACAAAGGGACTAGCGTGATCCAAGACGAAGAATAAATTGGTATTACCCTGTTTAAGCTTTTGGAAAAATCTTAATTCTTTAGGGCACATTTGCAAATTTACGATAAAGTCATGCACAATTCTAGCCATTATAGGCCAATGATAAAGACGTGAGTGAATGGGTTCTTTCAAACAAAATTAGAATAAGAAGACAAGCAACATAGATTTATGTATAAATCATGATCATTTTTAGAGAGACTAAGATTCTACCATAACTAATTCGGAAGTTGGATTTAATTGTAGGATTTGCTTGAAATATTTCGCGGCTTTTTCGTATTTTGGATCTAAATGCGAATACCTCCGCCTAACGCGAGAGTACCTCTGAATGTGAGAAGTTATCTTGCTTACCTTTATTCAATTGTGAAGTGGATACTTTGTAGCTTCAAGTACCAGCGATCCCAACATCTCGAGAGCCTTGCACCATTGACCATTTTAGACTTGCTTAATTGGTGAAAACAGTAAAATGGTAGCCCTCAACTTTTCGAAAGAATCCGGCGCAATGTCGAACCAATTAAAATTCTGACTCTTTTTTTAAATATTGTGTAAAGTCGTCAGAATGTTGCAAATTATCAATTGAAACAACAGCTGATTTCGAAATTAGCAATAAACTTTATTCAAGCCTTATATATATGTATATTGGTTTTTTTCTTTATTTTTTCAATATCTATCCACATAGCATAAATGCTAACAAAAGAATGATTCGAAAAGCATGGCGTCCTCCTTTCTTCTCTTCCTATGCGTACGTGTGAATTCGCCGCCATTTAGTAGTTTACAGCTCGGCCAATCTGATTCAGTGATCGACCCCGATCACCGATGGGGGTAACCTAGAAATTCAGCCTCATCTTCTCCCTCGGAATTAGGTCCGTGGAAATCGTCTTTGTCGGTGTCATTATCGCATTCGCTTGACTGATCAATTGAGCTTTCGGCCGTGTACGGTGGTATCCACCGACGCATTTTATTCGCTTCTACAACTCCATCGTATGGAAGTTGTGCCTGCTGACAACCCTCAAAGTCTCGGATAACGTATCTATCATTTCCTAAAACTTTATGAATCACATATGGACCGCGGTATTTTGGAATGAGCTTCTTATTTGATCGTACGACTGTATCTACGTTTCGAATTACCACATAATCTTCAACATTGAATCGTTTCGTTGATATTTGATAATCCTCATGGCGATTCTTCTCGTATTCTTGCCTTTTGTTGTGAGCGTTTGCTCGCAGCTCTGCCAAATCTCTTGGTGCCTCAGGTGTCTCCTTATTAGCTAAATATTCTGACAGTTCGTCCACTATTTTTCCTCGTTGTTCTGCACCGAATAATAATTTGCTTGGTGTTTCTTTCGTAGTGGCATGCGTCGAAATATTAATTGCGTATTCGATCTGTTGTAATTTATGTGACCAGTCCGCTTGATTGATGGGATTACTTCATTTTTCCAGAGCGGCCTTCAAAATCCGATTAACCCTTTCGGCCTGGCCATTGGCCTGGGCCGATGCGGTGGCCACCTTTATATGTTCCACATTATTTCCCGTCAAAAATTCCGCGAATTCCAAGGACGTAAAACAGGTGCCTCGATCCGAAATGATTCTACGTGGTCGACTATAAAATGTGAAATATTTCTCCAGAGACGACATAACCTCGTTCATGCTCGTTGAATTTACCGCAAATAATTTAACGTACTTCGTTAAAGCATCCACAATGGCCAATACATGCCTCCTTTTGTTCATGAGTGCCGGTAATGGGCCAAAGTGATCCACGTGCAATGTATCGAATGGAATCGGTGCCTTTGGTATGCAATACAAACTTTGTTATGACACACGTACCGGTGCCGCGTACATAATGCGTTTGATACATTTGTCGATAAATGACTGCAATTTGGTTTTCATCTTCGGAAACCAGTAGTGTTCGCGAATCTTTTCGTAGCATTTATCCACCCCTTGGTGGGTTATCCTCCATTTCTGCCGGCATGTACAGCATACGATGTCCCTCACCGATTTTCCTGTACACCAAACCATCCACTAGTTCGAAGTCGTCCATTGCCTCATTCTCTAATTTTTGCCGCAACGCCAAAGCGTTAGTGTCCCTGTTTTGGGCCAATTGTAATTGCATCTCAACGCTAATTGGATCCACTGCCGCTACCATGCATTTCGTGACCGCTTTCGTCCCCTCTACCTCTTTTTTTGTTTCCACGTCTACGTGGGCCACTATTTCCTCCTCATTTTTTGTGTGGCATCGGCCTAGTGCGTCTACATGTGCCATGTTTATTCCTGGTCTATGTCTCGTCTCAAATGTGAATTTTGAAAATTCAAATGCCCATCTGGCAATCCTCGGATTCATGTGCTTTCTTTCCAGCGTCAAGTGCAGCGAATTGCAGTCAGTTATCATTGTGAACTGTATGCCCTCCAAATATATTCTGAATCTTTCCAGTGAATATAAAATAGCCAATGTTTATAATTCAAAACTGTGATATTTGGCTTCTGCCGCCGTAGTAGCCATCGAATAAAATGCCGTCGGATGAAATTTTCCGTCATTTTGCTTCTGCATCAATGCCCCTTCGAATCCATGTGAACTGGCGCCGCAGTGCAATTCAGTTTCTCGCTTCGGATGATAAAACGTAATTTCTTCAATTTTTCGAATGCTTCTCAGCATTTTTCGTCAAAAATAAAAGGAACGTTTTCCTTCAACAGATTTTGCATCATGCGTGCGATTCCCGAGAATTCCGGGACAAACCGACGGAAATACGAAAATAGCCCTAAACATGAATGTACTTCCATGTTAATTGCCTCAATGTGTGCCTCACTTGGTCTTATTCCTTCCGAAGTAACAAAGTACCCCAAGTAAATGATTTCCGTACAACAAATTTGACATTTCTTCAAGTTTAGTAGTAAACCTCGTCGTACCAATCGTCGTAATATTTTCCTAATTAATTTCTTGTGTTCGGCCAGAGTTTCCGTTGCCAACAATATATCGTCCATATAAATAATAATTTCACCCTTTTCCAGAAAATCTTTGAAAATTATATTTATAAATCGTTGAAAGACCGCTGGCGCATTCTTCAATCCAAATGGCATGCGACGATATTCGTATTGTCCATGCGGTGTTATAAAAGCGGTGAATTTACGCGATCGCGGTGACACGCGTACCTGGTGAAATCCGCTTTTCAAATCCAGCAACGTAAAATATTTTTTTTTTTTCCTAAATATTCGACGCAGTCATCAATCAAAGGCAGCGGATAATTGTTCCTTATCGTTAATTTGTTAAGAGCGCGATAGTCTACGCACATTCTGGTGCTTCCATCCTTCTTTTTTACAAGCACAATTGCTGAAGCATATGGTGAATCGCTTGACGTAATTATCCCTTCTTTGATCATATCGCAAATTTTCTTCTGAACCTTAATCTTTTCCACATAAGCTAAACGTCGTGGTGCGTGGTGAAACGGTACATCCAAAGTCAAATGAATATCCATCTCATAGTCGAACGGTTCTACCTCAATATCCTTTAGTACCATATAATTCTCCTCGATTATTTGTTTGACCTCATCGTAATCAATCGCCTCTGAACTCTTGTTTATTTCTAGGATTGGCTCATCTCTAACAATATCAACGGCAAATATTTGTGGTAAATCGAATTCAGAGCTTAGACCCTCCTCAATAAAAGTAAGACTTAGGTTATCCGCGGAATTTCTTTGCGGTGTGGCCTTTTCCATCACTGGCTTAATTGGCCTCAAAACATTCATTTGTGCAAGCTTATTCAAAATTAAATCAGGTACAAGGGGATACGTTCCATTTTGGACAACATTGTTTTTATTTAAAAGCAAAAGTTTCAATCGGTCATACATTATTGTCTTCGACTGGACCAGCTTGATATTAAAAATTTCCAAAAAATCTCTTCCTAAAATTATGTTAATGCTGATTGCCTCGTTGGGTAAAATTATCAAATTAATCAAATGAACTCTATTGTTAAATTTAATTCTACAAGTAATGATCCCATGGGTCCTCAGTGCCTCGCCGCCAACGCCTCTTATTCTTGTTGCCTCAGTTGCCTCGTTTGCCTCAAATGGTATCGCCGCTCTCCGCACGATACTACTCGGACTGCGAGTGTCAAAAAGGTAAACGTATTCGTTGCACCCCGTGTACTGATATAAATTCTTCAAAAATGCGACACTTACCAAATTTATGTTTGCCAATTCTCGTGCCCCAGCATCAGGATCCTCAATGTCCAGTTCTAGTGTCACAGCTGCTACCAAGTGTTGGAATTCTGGTTTCACCTTCTGGATGTATCGTCTATTGGTACAATTTGCCGCATTGTGCAATGGTTCTCACGTCATCGGCTGCCAGCATTTCCGGCACACGCTGTTCGGACGAAGTTCCATTTTGCACTGTTTCGAATGATGTCCCATTTGATCGCAATTGTAACACCTGTTCGGGTCCCTCGCTTTTTATGGTGTTGTCAACGCTTGTGATTGCGCCCCCCCTCGTGCCGCATTACGTTATATAGTCGCATGACCTGATTTCGAAGCTCGTTTGCCGCCACTGCCCGTGCGTTTCGTCGTGCCGCCGCCTCAGCCTCTTTATCTGCAGCCTCCTTGCATGCTGCGTCCTCAATTTTGGGTCCATAATGGAATATTTGCCTCTTTAGTTCGCTCATACTTGAAATGCCTCGCAATATTGTCTCCTCTCGCGTCGGGAGGTTCATATTATCGATGACAATTTGGACAATTTGAGCATCTGTTAGCCGCCCTTCGCCCATTTGGCGATGGACACTTTCCATTTCCAATGCAAAATGGTGCAATGTCTCCTTCTTTTCAACTGAACGTCGCCATTTACGACTACGCATGGCTGCTTCTATGTCTGCACTTGTATTTTTGTCGCCAAATTCCTCATGTAGCCGATTATTCAATAATTCGTATGTTCCCACATCTTTGTGAGTCAACAACGTTTTTGCCGCACCAGTGAGCAATTGTCTCAAGTACAATATTTTTACACGATCGTCATGCTCCATTGTTCCAATAATGACCTCAAAATTTTGGAAAAACATGCGAACGTCGTACGTGGGATCCTCTCCCGAAAACTTGATGATTGCTCGTTCAATATCACAAAATTATTTGGTATGGCTACTGCACCTGGTAGTGTCATGTGTACCCCATTGCGTAGCGACACAGGATTGAAACGACTAGGATACGGCACAGTGCGTAGCCCCTCAGGCAGCAATATCGGATTTGCCTCAAGTTCATGGTACGAAATATTCCGGCTGCGGGAGGTCGCACTCTTGATTCCATTGCATATGCGGTTCCACTTTAGATTAGTTTTTTTTTGGCAAGGATTTCTCCTTTTGCGCGTGACAAATGATCAAAATGTGCCAAATTGCCTCAGATCCCAGTGGTCGCCACGAGGAGGCAGCATTTACAATTAACAATTACGAATTGTTACCAGGTTACTCCTTACAGAATTGTACCCATCACGCAGCTGCCAATTAATGACCAGAACAGCTCACGTGATGCGTATCCGACTGAAAGGTTACGGAGTTGGTATTTGGTCTATCTCCCCTTCCCCCCCAATAGACGCCAAACCACCTAGATTAAGTATATAAAATAACTAGATTTTCTTTCGTTATAGAAAAATAACATTTTTTTTTTGTTTGAAAAAATTTAAGTAAAAGCATTTGTTTTGAAAAAAGTAAATGCTTTTACTTAAATTTAAAAAAAAAAAAATCTTGTTATTAAGCGACAACGATTTTTTTTTGCATTTGATACAAGCATTGCCAAAACTTTCAAAGGTTTTCTTATTCAACTGATGATCTTATGTTTAAAATAAATACATACTATGAATTTTTAAAATAAATAATATGATTGTTTAAATTAAATACTATGAATATTTAATTTAAATACTAGGTGTTTAAAATAAATACTATAAAAGTTTTAATTAAATACTATGAATGTTTATATTAAATACAAGGAAAATTTAAATTAAATACTATGAATATTTAAAATAAACACTATGAATGTTTAAATTAAATACTATAAATGTTTAAACTTTTTTTTTTTTTAATTAGTCTGCTTAAAATTAATTTAAGTGTTTGACTTATATCGTCATTTTAAGAAGTTTTTCATGAATTTCTGTTGCTTATCAATACTTGAGCATAAGTCATTTTACCAAATTGTCCTTGAGCAGTTCCCGACACTCTACGATTTACTTCGGGTCGGTTCATCTTAACCGCTTGCTTCCTGAATAAACTCGAATTTTTAGCAATCACGTTCTTATTTTTGATGTTTTGCAGTTCAATAGCAACGCTGCATCCTCTGTAGTTAGCCGGATGGTTTCCTCCACAGTGAACGCATTTAAGTTAAACATTTTGAGCTTTTACACAAACATTGGTATGATGTTTACCTAAACATTTGAAACACCTGGGTTCCCTGTTGCAATATTTTTGTGTATGTCCATAGGCTTGACATTGTTTACATTGTGGTATAAGCTTAGATCTTTTTAGAGGCTGAGTAATCACTTTGCACTCAAAGATGTACTTAATTTGATACATTTTTTCGATATCTTCTTCAGTATCGAAGGTCTACATAAACATGTTGAAAGGTAATTTGCCTCTCCGTTTTAGCTTAATCGATGATTCAGTTGCCTTAAATCCTTTTCCTTTAAGGTCATCAATTATTTTTTCTGGTTTACACGTAGAGTGTCAGTTTTTAGCCATGATCCTGATTGATCTGGTTTGTTTGTCTTCAAACGTGTGCCAAGCACGTTTTTCTTCGTTAAATATTTTTGTAATTTTTCTGTAAGTTTCAGCATCTTCCAAATTTATTTTGATGGTGTTTCCATTCATCACCTTTCCATTAAACATATTAGTTGTAGTTATTGTTTTTATTTTCTCGTAGAGTAAATCGTAGTCTTTGACTTCATCTATTACTATTGGTGATGGTGGAGGTATTTTTTTTTGGTTGTTTCTGGATATTATTTGGAACATCATCCTTTAATTGAGGTGGTGAGGGCGTATTATTCCGTTTTCATTTTTTTTTCTCCCACCTTTAACTCTTATCCACTCTAGTCTAAGACGTGCCATAAGCAACAACCAACAACCTGGTCATCTTATACGGATATTGCACGCGTTTAATACAAGTTATCATTTGTATACATCATTGTTGACTGTTTTGAATAAAATTCATCGTGTTATATTGGAAACCATCAAATGCTGATTATTCTTCGACACATTATAAACCAGCAAAATTGTTAAGCGAAAAACCTACAAAAAGAATTCGTTATTTTCGGAAATTTTGGCAACGTGCCCGAAAACAGTTTACCGTTGAGGTCATACATATAAGCGAGGGGCAGTAACAATTTCAAACGGAACCACGCGGACGGAATCATCAAAAAAATCGGTGAAGCATTTAACCGTGGAGAACATTATTGGTATCGATTTATTTTTTATTTTTCATTTAATTTTAAGTTTGGTTGCCTATGAATAGTTTTAAGTTTCTTAGTGTTTGTAAAGTTCATCGTATATTTTGGTGCATTTAAGTTTAGTACAATTGCAATTCGAGTTTCAATTTACATTTATTCACACAATGGGTAATGAAGAACTAGAATATTTAAAAAAACAGCGTAACGCATATAAAGGTCAAGCAAGTACCATTAAAAAACATTTGGTGATGGTATCTCACTTAAGATTGAATTAATAGATCCAACTTCAGTTGATAGAAGTTCATTTTAAGAGGATTATGGGACTTTTGAAGCTAGAATTTTAGATAGAATTCATAACCTTCAATATAGTGTTAGTGGTGCAGATGTCGGGAAGGCGCTAAATAGGTCATTTGGTTTAAATATTAGTTCACCTTCAGTCGAGATGAGGCACCCAGAACTTAAATTACCTACGTCCTCTGGTCTAGAGGTCGAGTGGCTTAGTTTTCTTGATTCATTTGAAGAAATGATACATAAAAGGAAAATGGATCCGATTCTTAAATTTCATTACCTGATTACCAAAATGGGGAGGAGGCAAAGCATATTCATTAATTGAACATTTGCCAGTTTCTGCTCAAAATTATCAATTAGCTTGAACTTTCAATTAAAAGGTTTCATACCAAAGCTGTTTAGGAAGCTAAACCAACAATAAAAAATTCATCTAGTTCTTTACAGTCCTTCATAAATTATACTGTAAAGCATTATAATGCCTTAAAGCTTTGAAGGTGGAAGTTCCTTCTTGGGATCTAATTTTAGTCCATCACTTAACACAACAACTAGATAATTCTTCACGTATTACAGTAGTTAAGGCAAGTGATGGAAATACTCAATTAACATTCGATAAGTTTATTGAAATATTACAGAATAGAGTACAATTGTTGGAAACTCTAAATCCATATGTTGATTCGAATTTCAAATCAACGTATCATAACAATTATAAGCATAGGCTAGATCATTTACTTTTGTTTCAGCACCATTAAAATGTACATAGTTATTGCGATGAAAATCATTTAATTGTAAATTGTCCTGCATTTTTAGATTCGAAATTCACACAATTAAATGCAAAAATGCGTTTAGATTTTCCGCAGTAAAAGATTATGCACAAATTGTTTGGTGGAATCCCACAGTGTACGTGATTGTCGTCACTATATATCATGTAATAAATGCGCATTAAAACATCATGTAGCTACTATGGCATTTTGGAAACGATTATTTTGTAAAACCAACACACAATATCCAATTTTCAGATTCAAAAATAAGCAAGCCAATGCGAATATTGTTTCAAGTGTGGAGTCATCACCAATTGCAGAATCAAATTCCGTTTATGGTACACATTCTGCTATTTCACATTCAAGTCAACACATTGTGCTTGGGACGGCTGTTATTAAAATAGATTCATTAAACGGCATTAAATTATACGCCAGAGCCTTACTACGCAATTTGTTGCAGAGTAAGAAACATCATACATCAAAACAAGTAAGTGGTATTGGTGGTGTTGTGCCATCCAACGACTGGACCAGCATTATTCCAACAGTCATGTTAGGGCTACGATCGTCGTTCAGTGATGAATTACAAGCTTCATGTGCTGAACTTGTTTACGGAACAACAATCCGATTGCCAGGACAATGCCTGGATAACTCAAATACGGTTCCGCAAAGCGATTTTGTGAAACAGTTAAAAGGGCATTTCTTTGAGTTAAAACCAACACCAGCATCTCTAAGCATCTAAAACTTGAACTCACGTGTTCTTACGCACGGATGCAGTTCGCAAATCATTGCAACCTCCGTATACTGGTCCGCACCGTGTAATCAAGCGCGGTGACAAAAATTTCATGATTGAATTTAACAACAGGCAGGTCAACGTCAGCATCGACCGGCTTAAGCCTTGTTTCACGACAACTTCGAGATCTAACCAACAACCTTCCACGCAGAACCCGGACACGTCGTGAGATCATAGACAGACGGATACTCAAGTAGAAACTAAGTCAGCGAAAAAACACGTAACGTTTCACGAGCCCGAAATAATCGAACAGTTGCCTCTCCGCTCTGGCAGCGGGCTTCAGATAAAGCCACCGGCGCGTCTTTTGGACTCGTTATCTCGCTCAGGTTGTGCAACCTATAGAAGAGACACTGACACTTTTACAAACAGAATATAAAATAGAGAACCAACTCCTACCGTATACAAGATGCTTTGTCATGGGAAGCAAATAATTAAGCATCATATTTTGTCAATTGCTGAATTATCTGAACATCTAAGGTAATCATAAGTAAAGAAGAATTAATGAAATAAAGAAAATATCTTAAGTGACAATAAATCGAGATTTTTCAATTCAGGAATACATATAATTTGGTAAGTATAAAATAACCAACATACTAACATCTGGGTACCGGTGAGATTGAGTAATTGTGGAAGAAAGAAATATGGCAGTATTTATACCCGCTGAATAATCTTTCACACTTATAAGATCTCATCTTTCTCACAACAAACATTTAAACTCTCCACGCTTAAATATATCACTTGGGTCATAGCCCCTACCAGCGGTAAGCGCCAAGTGACTATACAAGCTCCAAACCATCGTCTCCATATAACTACATTAAATCTATATTAAGTCAAGCCAACCACCGACGTATCCCATACCCGGAATTTGTCATACACACACGAAGTACAATTAACTGGACATAATAATTACCCGGTACATATAACAAAGAATTCCCAAACACCTATAAACATAACAAAGCATTACCATAAATACCCAAAATATTGACACTGTAGGTTAACCTATTTCTGATAAAATACAAAATCCCATCACGATAAAATACAACAGAATCAATATCAGATACAAACATAAAATATTTAACTAATACCTGAACAAAATATAAAATAGTGGCGACATTACTTCAATTCATCATATGGTTCATCATATGGTCTCGTTATACCTAAAATTACGGGCCACTTTCCATTAAAACAAATTGATTTAAACCTCAGTTTATTACCACGTGATATCGAACTCGCTGATCCACAGTTCACCGTACCAGGTCCTATTGATATTTTGATTGGTGCCGAGCTTTATCAAGATCTGTTTAGTGGAAAATGGTTACAGTTAGCTAATAGTGTACCAAATTTATATGAAAGTGTTCTAGGCTTCGTTGTGATTGGGAAAGCTGAATCGTCTGTATCAGTTTCAATGTGTGGTGTAGATGAAACCATAGTTGATTCAAATTACGAATCACCTCTTCAGGGTTTATATAAAATAATTCGAAAGTTTTGGGAGATAGATTCATCAGGTTTTGGTAATATGCTGTCTCTTCAAGAAAAAATATGTAAAGAACACTATAAAAATAATACTAAACGATTAACAGACGGTAGATTCTTGGTTGCCTTGCCTGTAAATGAAAAAATAGATAATTTAGGAGTATCAAGTGAAAATGCGCGCAACCAGTTTTTAAGTCTTGAGAAACGTTTAATTCGCAATACTGAAATTGGTAAACAATATACAGAATTCATGAATGAATACTTATTATTAGATCATATGTCAGTAGTAGAAGCTCCTGATCAAAAAACATGTCGTTACAACAAGTCGTATTACATTCCACATCATTTCGTGTTAAAAGAAAGTGTTGAAACCACCAAACTGCGAGTGGTCTTCAATGCTTCGTCCAAGTCATCATCACAAATTTCGTTGAATGACTGTTTAAGAGTTGGTCCAACCGTGCAGGACTTATTTTCAATTGTTCTTTGATTTAGGAAGCACGAATATGCCTTTTCTGCGGATATCGCCAAAATGTACAGGCAATTTAGACTTAACGACCAAGATCAGGCTTTACAACGTATTTGGTGGAGGAATAATTCAGCAAATCCTTTAAAATGTTATAAGTTACAAACAGTAACTTACGGTTTAGCCAGTGCGCCGTATTTAGCTACAAAAACTCTTCAGCAGCTTTCAAAAGATGAGCAAGCATCGTTTACAGAAGCCAGTAAAATTTTGAGTCAGGATTTTTATGTAGACGATGTACTATCAGGGTCCGATGGTTTGGATCGTGGCATCAAACTAAAAAATGATTCGAAGGCTTTATTAAATAACTAATTCGTTAACGTCGAATTGTCAGAAAAGGAATCACCGTCTGTAATGCGCTGATCTTGGGGTTAATTTGGAATACAAAAAGTGATCATCTCGAAATTTCGTTTGATAAATACAATTTAAATTCAAAAATTACAAAACATATTGTTCTTTCGGAAATTTGCCAGCTTTTTGATCCACTAGGAATTTGTTCGCCAATTGTTAAAACTTTTCATGCAAACACTAAGGTCTACTCGAGATTTAAAATGGGATGAAATATTGGCCGATAGTTTATCAGCAGAGTGGTTAACGTTCAAAACTGAATTAATCGATTTGAATAAAATTTCTATTCCTCGATTTGTATTGTTGTCGAGTCATGAAATAGTTGAGCTTCATTGATTCGGAGATGCAAGTGCTAAATGTGTCGATCGTAATGGAAATTTGTAAAGTCAGTTTCTTGTGTTCCAAATCTCGTGTTGCTTCTTAAAAAAAATTAAGGTTACAACGTACGGTTACTAGTAATTATGGATATTTAATTTCAGTCGATTCATTTGTGGTCTGATTCGGAGATCACCTTATATAGGATTCATTCAATTTCAGATAAGTTTTCTACATTTGTTGGTACCAGAATTTCACAAATTCAAGATGTATCGGGCGGAATTATGCCAAATGAGTTCCTAAAAAGCGATAATTGGTACAGTGGTCCTTCATTCCTATTACAACATAAAAATTATTGGCCTGAACATTCCGTTTTTAATTTACCTACAGAAATGCTAAGTCTAGAAGTTCGTCAACATAAACAACAAGTGAATGTTAGTGTAGAAAATCCAGAAGAACTATTTTCCAAGTTTTCAAATTATCAAAGTTTAATCAATGTAAGTGCTTGGATACGTCGCTTTATTCATAATTTTAAAAATAAATGTAATTTAGGTCATAGAAGTGGGCCTTTAGCCGTGGTTGAATTAAGGGAAACGTTAGATTGGTTAATTAGAATCGTGCAAAATCAGGGTTTCCAAATGAAATTAAAGCAATTCGTGCAAAAACTTATGTAAATCATAAAAGTAGCCTAAAAACTTTATCACCATTTATAGATTCAAATAATATTCTTCGTGTAGGTGGTCGGATCGATAAGGCAGATCTACCCTACAATCAAAGGCATCCAATTTTATTACCTCAAAATCATATTTTTCCCCGTTTATTAGTGTACAGAGAGCATGAACGTTTACTACCATGCAATGGTTGACAATTCCTCCTCGATCTCCACACTTTGGGGGTATATGGGAAGTTGGAATTAAGGGAGCAAAATTTCGCCTGAAACGTCCTATTGGTCCTCACATTTTTTCTATCAAAGAATTTACAACGCTAGTAATTCAAACAGAAGCATGTATGAATGCACGCCCGATTACTGCTATCTCAAGTCGTCCTGATGATAATGCAGCACTGTCGCCGGGACACTTTTTAATTGGTGCTCCACTCACTGCATTACCTGAGCCATCATTGTTGGAAATAAAATCTAATAATTTATCTCGTTATCAAACAATTCTGCTGATCTTTCAGAGCTTCAACAAAGACATGAATGGAATCAAGAGTCAAAATAGGAAAACTTGTTCTTCTTCATCAAGGTAATAAATATTCCACCGATGTTTTGGCCAATGGGCAGAATAGTTGATATTCATCGTGGTGAAGATGGAAAAGTACGGGTTGTTTCGGTTCATTCTAAAGATTTTGTATTTAAACGAAGTATTACAAAAATTTCTCCATTACCAATTGATGTTGATTACTATAAATTGATCAACCTAAGAAGAATTAATGAACCAAAAGATATGTCAATTGGTAACCACTAAACTTTAATTTAGATATGCTTTATAAACATAAGATGAGCTAGTGGACCATAAATTTAATGGCCAGTGAATTTAATATAAAAAGTTTGTGAAAGTGAAGTCAACTCGTTTTATTTTTTGTTTATTTTTCAACTTCACTATTCAAATTTGCGTGAAGAATACTCTTGTGGAACTGTATTTTGGTTAGGAGTAGAACCGATGTAATCCTTTGGCTTAAGAGCTTTAACTTCGTTTTCAATCGTCTTCATACGCTCCTGCATCCATGCAATTGTAATATTCTGTTTCTTGTTTATATTGTTGGCTTCATTTAATGCATTATTAGCTTTACACAATTCATTGTGAAGCTTTTCTTCATTTGTAGAACTAGTGTTGTGGCTGCTGGCCCCAATGGAGGGACGACTGCCTCTTATCGGAGAATACAATACTTTCTTACTCCTCTCGAAGGGATGTGATTTATCCTTTTCTGTTTCACTCAATTGAGCTGGTTTACATGTCTTGCGATTGTTTAAAATAATTGTAGTATAGGAATGGCTGATCTTCCCCCGAATCCATGAGAGAGACATCCGAAGAGGGTGGATTTACATTATAGTGTACTGCATCGTTGCCCGGGTATTACCACGTGGAGGTATACTAGACACATTTGGTGGTTTCTACATAGTTGAAGCATTGGAATATAGACCACGAGATACATGGCTATAGACGGTCAACCCCTACCCTATTGAGACGCACCTAACACCCATGTTGTTATCTTCCATAAAATAAATTCGATTTCCAATAAACAGTCATGGGCATCAACTTAATCACAAAAACCCTTATCGATACGATCAAACATACATCTCGATCTCCTTTAAACGTAAATACATACATATTTTTAAATCAATGATCCATTATGATCATAAATCAAACAAATAAATAAATTAAACCTTTGCGTATACTGAACACACACCAACAATAATTTATTCATCCATAGTTCTACATAACTTTTAATCATATTGTAAAAAAACGACACAAAAAGGTGGATATTATGAATTTATAATAACCCAACCAAACACACAAAAGTCTCAAATATATATAATAATACAGTCTTGAATGTACGTACGTACGTTATTAAATATTATACGAGCCAAGTATTATAAGAAAAGATCATAAAAATGATCATAACCGCACCTCAATATTTTCATATTCTGCATTGGACAATTGTATTAAAAAAAAAAATAAAAAATTTAAATTAAAAAAGTCTTGATCTTACAAAATAACAAACAAAAAAAAAAAAAATTATAATTATAAGACATGAATGTGATCGATGAATGTTATTAATTTGCTATACATATAAAAGCGCGACACACACGTAAACGTAACCAAGCTCGAATTAAGGTTTGGTACAAACAAAATTGCTTTTATTTATGCCATCGATATCCTTTAAACCGCGGTTACACATTATACATGTAAATTTATTTAAAAGTCAATGACAGTAGTTTTTATGGGCGCACGCAAATTATCTGTCAAAAAATTTCTCTCATCAAAAACAATGTGTGCGGCGGCGGCGGCGGCGTCAATAAAAACACTTTCACTTGAGAATTAAATTTGTAACATTTACAACATTGTGAACCAACCAAGACTCTTTTAATCATTTGTCTATTTATATATGTACGAGAGGTAGAATGATCTCTTGTTTAGAGTTAAGTATGATAATCTCTAAATTATGATCGATTTAAATAATGTGATGCTTGATCAAGCATGGCTACATTTATATTGTAGTTTGCTCTAGTCTGTATACATTGTTATCCCATATATGACCATAAAGTAGTTAATATTATAACAAGAAGCATCAAATTACTTTTAACATGCTGGGCCCCACTATCTAATTAGGTTACAAATGTTTGTACCATAAAATAATATTTTTTATTTTTTTTTGGTCGTTTTATGTTTCAACCGGAGACCAATTATAAAATATTATGTTCTGCGTATGTGTTTTATGTTAAAAAGAAAAAAAAAAATTAAATCATAACCAAAACTATAACAAGGCGACCTATCTCAATGAATTTCTCATGTAGAGTTTTTTTTTTTTTTATCTTAACCAAATGTTCTGGTTGTCAATCGGGCAGGCCAGACATCATAAATACATATGTATAATGTACATATGTATATAAAAAAGAATATAAATGATTATTAGGTCAAGTGGCCAAATCGATTTTTTTTCTCTCGATGTTTTGTGGTTGTTGAATAAACAAAATTTTCGAAATTTTATGAAGGAAAATACGCCCAAAATTCATAATCTTTTAATGGATACCCCTTTTGAACCCAAAACAAATCTACATATTGTGTACATATACAGGCAATATACATTCCATTGAGATTGCGTCTACATTTGGTATATAGTCGATATGTGATTATAATCATGGGACTACATGTTTTATCGGGGTTTTATGTTTATGTGGATATGCTATATGATTTTTATGTTAATGTGATTTTCCAATTTATGTCTTGCACTCGTTAGGATCAAGGGTTGAAGGAGGACATTAAATACACAAAATTTTATCGATGTTATTTTAAAAGATTTTCAAGTGGTCAACGTTTTTTTTTTTTTTGTTTAAGTGGATCAATGTGTTGTACAAACATAATCTTTTGTTTAGGAATTATTTTCCCAAGACATTTGATTTACGATCGTTTGGTACGCTTAACACTTTATGTTTAATACTTTCCTATTTTTTATTAGGCATATCTAATTTGTGATTACTTTTTATTTTTATTTTTTATTTTAAAAATAACTTAAAATTTTCTTTTTCTTGTAATATCATCTCATCTTTTGTAAAGCATTAAGGATACATAAATGATGCTATTTAGCGACAAAGTAAATTTTGTTAACCCTTTAACCTTTCGGCTTGAAACTTTTCGTCTTAGAGACCACCTGCGAAGTTCGGTGCAATCTGATAAGAATTTGTGGTATACCCTATTACAAAATGTCTGCAATTTAAACAATTCAACGGCATCAAAGAACCGTATATTTTCTATACCACTAAAGGCAATATAGGCCATATTCCAGAAGTGTATCATCAAATCATTTAAGAATCATGTTCCCAAGGTGTAACGAACGCCTCGTTCGCGATGCGCTAGTTCACAGAATTCTCCATAGGACCTTGGTGGTGGCAGCAGCACATTTGCCGGCCAGGTGACAGCGGTTGGGTGGGTTTTGTTTGCCACCGATCATATGGAGCTTTCTGTGAACGAGCGCATCGCGAACGAGGCGTTAGTTACATTGGCGCCCAAGCACATGGTTAAAATGTTTTTTTTTACTGTAACTTTTTACAGTGGCTCTTAAATTTTAAACGGTATTTTCATTAATCTTATACTTATGCGGTTTGATATTTAATTTTATTAGATTCAGTATTTCAAATTCAATTCATCAATTAAAGTCAAAATTTCGAATGAGATTTAAGTCTGCGCTTTGTTTATCCGCTTTCGCGTCGAATTTAAATGTTCAGTACAGATTTAAATCATCTGGAAATAACATGTTATGTGAATATTACCTAATTTCCGTTTTCATGGAAAATGTCTATTGGCGAAAACCAATTCTTGATAGTTAGCTATAAATTAATCACTTTCTTAATGTAGTTTCTGAATTAAATAGAACGGGAATATTTTTTGCTAAGTTCACCTTTTTCAGTTAGATTTTATGGATCAAATTGGCAGAATTTATAAACCCGTATTGGCTTATATCATTTAGAGACCTTAGTTCCGTTTCGACGTTGATGCGGAATCATCTTAAGATTTTAGGATCTCGGTATAAATGATTAAAAAAATTAAAAAAAAAAACTTTCACCCCAGACAACGGAACACTTTTGTATTAACCTGCTTGTTTTATAACAGTATCAGTCACGTTTTTTTTTGTGGGGTTCGTGCCAAAATAAAAAAATCACTGCTAATTGTTATGTGAATTAATTAAATTGAAGTCGAATAATATATTTATAATTTAGCTTAAACAATATTATTATTATTATTATTTATGTATATTCTTTTTTTTATTACAAATTCTTTTCGTTTGGAGATAAGATTGCCTATATTATTTCCTTTTGACGTTGTAGAATACAGAGAAAATGAATGCCTTGTATTTAGATTGTGACGAACTGCTAGTTGAGTGTCAAATTCATGGTATCACTGGTAGTATTGCCGTAAAAATAAAAAAATTACAAGAAATGTTTACTCTTGAATTAGGAGACGCTTCGTTAGTTCCAACGCGAGCTCATAGATTAGCACTCCAAAACCCTAAGCGGGAGATTGACCTTTGTTCTCGTAAATTGAAAGTTATTAAATCCGAATTGATTCAGGAGCAGGAAGCCCAGCTGAATCCGGATAAACTGAGTGAAATCAAAACGATAGTCCTTCATATTACTGGTCGCTTAAGCAGACTACTCTCGTCTAAAACAGCTTCATTTAACGCTAATAAATTGTTGATCACCTGCGATAAATTGCTAAACCGTCTCGATGAGCTACATTCCAAAAATATATCGGCTGATGACTTGGAGACTTCGTTTAGATATGTATTTGTTGACCTTGTGGATCAAGATTCCGAAACTTCCGAAGAGTCAGAACCCATCGAAGTATGTAATCCAACCGAAGCGGCTCAAAAACGTTCAGTTATTTTTGGTAATAATACGGATGATATTGCTGCAAAACATAAAGCTGGTCCTTCTAATCCAGATCGTGAATCTACCAATGTTCCAAAAAGTTTAATTCTTCAAGAAACTAATACTAATATTAAAATCGATACAGCTGATTCATGTCACCGACAGATGAAAGATCCTTGTATGTCCATCGAAGAGCGTGTCAATCAAGTATTAGATAAATTTTTAGAAAAATTTAACTTGTCAACTGATTTTCTTCAAAATAAAGCTAAGGACCAGAACTTGCACCCAAATACTAAATTAAGTCACAGTAGTAAACCTTTCACCACAACTCGTGAATCAACACAACTTTCTGAACACAACGACAACTTAAAAATTTACAATTGGAAGATTACCTTTTCTGGAGATTCTAGACGTGAAATACCAATAGAGCGATTTCTTTACAGAGTAGAGTGCATGGCTCAATCAAACGGAATAACTCGTACCCGTTTGACTGATAATTTTGGAGTTTTACTGAGGGATAAAGCATTTCATTGGTACTGGGACTATCGGGACCATGTGGGAGAATTTAGTTGGCTGGATCTACGCGAGGCAATGGTACAACGTTTCCGGATTAGGCGCACAGACAGTGATGTAAAGCAAAGTCTTGAGAAGCGGAAACAAGATCCAAAAAGAGAGAATTTCTTAGATTTTTACCACAATATCATGAATATGACTCTTGCTTTAGTGACACCATTATCAGAATTAGAACTAAAGATCTGCTAATTCGTAATATGCGGAGAGGATTGCAAGCTTTCTTGGCCGGTCAGCTTTTTACGGATGTACCTACCTTCGTTAATAAATACATCGCGGTCGAAGATACTTGGCGGAGAATTAGTTGGAATCCTGAAATAAATCATCAGCAACAGCATAGAAATAATGTTAACGAACCTGGAATGGTTGGGAATTGTGAACGAGGAGAAGCTCTTTACTCTGATACTTCTGAGTTGTGTGGACATTCTAACAACGTATGTAGTATTTCTTTTGCGAAAAACAAAACACAACCGTCCCCTAACTACTCCGTCTCCAGATTGCATCAAACTTCTCACTCTAATGTATGTTGGAACTGTTAAGCTCCGGGACATTTCTACCAAGATTATACTTCTATTACGCGTAATATATTTTGTTTTGGATGTGGAGCTCGTAATGTTTTCAAACCTCAATGCCCAAACTGTAAACAGTTTAAGGAAAACTCGAAGAGGGATGTCGGAATCACTTTGGCTCTGAGACCCCAAACTCAACCAGCTTCAGCACCCAGACCAATTGTTCAAAAAGTGTCGATGAATACCGAGCAAAAGCTCACACATTCGACGACACTACAAACCGAATAAACAAGTACCCAACGCCTACTTTTGTGTCTCATGGCACACAAACATCTCCTTGAAATTCGAGATTAACTAGAAATTTCCAATATTTTAAATTTCGGAAATCTCTTAAAAAAATTGTTTCAGAATCGATAATTCCATCTTCAAAAGATTCAAGATAATTGTAAATGGCATACCTTTTAGAGGATTGCTCGACAGTGAAGCAAATATTTCCGTTTTAGGCTCTGGCTCTGAAGAACTGCTCACTAATTCTAATTTCCAAATTCATTCTTTTCACACTTCCTTAGCTACTGCTAGTGGTGAATTACAACCAGTTCTAGGTTATACAAATGCTACTGTCTCTCTTATCTTGGCAAAACGAAACGTATACGGTTATATATTGCACCCGGACTCTCTCAAGTTCTTTACATTGGTAGTGACTTTTGGGAAGCTTTCGGTCTCGTACCTATGATCATAAAGTCCAGGAAAGTAGTAAACTAATTATCTAGCACTAGCAATGATCCCTAGAAGCATGAATTAACTCTAACCCAACAAATCCAATTGAATAACATTATAAATCAGTTTCTATCTTCAGAAAAACTAGGACAGGATAAAACATCAGTGTTATCCCATAAAATTAATGTTGGCGCTGCTTCACCTGTAAAACAAATGCATTACCCTGTTTCACCCGCAATTCAAAAAGGCATTTATCATTAATTAGACAGGATGTTTGAACTGGGCGTTATCGAGGAGAGCCAGAGTTCCTGGTCAACCCCAGTTACGTTGGTAAAAAAAGCGAATGGGAAAAATCGACTATGTTTTGATGCTCACAAGGTTAACCTGGTTACTGTGCCGGATGCTTATCCCTTACCTATGATCGATGGTATGCTTAGCTGACTAGACCAAACACGGTTTATTAGTACAATAGACTTAAAAGACGCGTTTGGGCAGATACCACTTGATCCATGGTCCAGGGATAAGACCGCCTTCACAGTACCGGGTCGCCCACTACATCAGTTTACTGTTATGCCGTTTGGGTTGTGCAACGCACCCCAAACGATGTGCAGATTAATGGATAAAGTAATACCATACCATTTGCATGACCGAATATTTGTGTATTTAGATGGCCTTCTAGTGGTTTCGGCCACATTTGAGGAACATCTTTCTCTTTTGTCTGAGGTGGCTAGATTGCTGTCCGCAGCTAATCTGACCATCAATGTGGAAAAGAGCAAATATAATTGGTCATGGTTCACTGAGAGTTGACCCTTCAAAAGTACAAACCATGACCGATTTCCCCATCCCTCGCACCTTGAAGCAAGTTCGCAGTTTCCTGGGGTTGACTGGATAATACAGGCGGTTTATCTACAATTTTCCCACCATAGCAGCTCCAATCAGTGATCTCCTCAAAACAAAGTGCAAGTTCAAGTGGAACGATCGAGCACAAGCTGCCTTTGACTCTTTGAAGCAAGCACTAATCACCCCACCATTCCTTGCTAACGCAGATTTCACTAAACCATTTTATATTCAGTGCGATGCCAGTAGTACGGGAATAGGGAGTATTTTGTTTCAAAAACATAACGACAATGACCACCCCTTTTCGTTCATGTCGTGTAAACTAAACAAAGCGCAGCGAAATTACAGCGTCACTGAGTTAGAATGTCTGGCAACAGTGATTAGTGTAAAAAAATTCCGACCATACATCGAGAGCTATCCCTTCACAATAATTACCGATCATTCCAGTTTGAAATAGTTGATGGATCAAAAAGATCTTTCTGGTCATTTGGCCACATGGTCTTTAAAGTTACAGGCGTATCAGTTTAAAATCGAATACATCAAGGGATCTCAAAATGTCGTTCCAGATTGTCTCTCTCGTCTATATCTCGACGTTCTGAATTTATCAGAAGGCCCTCTTCAAATTGATATGGAATCACCAGCATTTTTGGAATCGGACTACGTAGCCAAAATTCGATGATGGAAAAATTTTTATTCACTTACCCAACGATGAAAATATTGAATTGGAAACTCGTTATTCCTGCCAGCCTTACTAATTCTTTAATTGAAATGGCACATAATCCTCCGTCGGCGTCTCATCAAGGCACTGGTAAAACATTAGAAGTTTTGAAAAGATATTTTTATTGGACAGGAATGAATCCTCAAGTGCATAACTTCGATAAAATGTGCAATGTATGTAAATCCAGCAAAGCCGTCAACTTTGCTATACCACCCATGGGCAAACTCGTTAAAATATTACGACCTTTCCAACGAATTTTCATCGATTTTCTGGGTCCCTATATCCACGCACCAAACAAGGTCATGTTTATATACTAATTATTCTTGACCAATACAGCAGATTTCCAATTTTAGTGCCTTTACAGTCGGCGTCAGTGAGCAAGCTGACTGAATTCTTAGAAAATAAAATATTTCACCTGTATTGAGTACCTGAGTCGCTCTTTTCGGACAACGGTCCGCAATTTCAATCTACTCTACTAGCGAAACTTTTAAGCAAATATGGAGTCAATCACAAATTCACAACAAAATATGCCCCTCAGGCCAACGCGTCTGAGCGTGTGAATAGATCTATATTGGCTGCAATTAGGTAGTATATAAAATATGAACATACAAATTGGGATTGTCATCTCGACGAAATTGCTGGAGCCTTGCGTAACATAAATCATTCATCAACAGGATTCTCACCACACTTTTTAGTTTTTGGCCAGCATAACATCATGCATGGCACGAGCTATGCTCTGCTTAATAAACTCAATCTTCTTAGCGATCGAAACATTATACTATCTAATCCTGCTGATCGTCTATCATTCGTACAAGACAGAGTATTACGGAATCTTAGGATATCTCATCAGAGCCACGCGTCAATTTATAATCTACGAAGCCGACCCCGCGAATTTTTCCCAGGTCAATCTGTCTATGTCAGAAATTTTGTTCAGAGTAACGCGGCAACGAATACATCCAATAAACTTGCTCCTAAGTTATATTCCAATAAACTTGCTCCTAAATATCGTCATTCTTTTTGGAGGCGATTTTCGGCAGGCAATGCCAATTGTAATCGGTGGAGATCGAGTACAAATCGTGGAAAGCACTCTTAAGAGGTCTCCAATGTGGCGTCATATTACTCAGATCAAATTGACTGAGAACATGAGAGCTGTAAATGACTCTCAATATGCTGAGTCGCCAATGTCCCTCGGTAATGGCACACTCACCAATGATCGAAGTCTTGGTGAGGATATTATTGAAATGCCTCAAAAGTGGATGCAATATTCCCTGATTAAAGAATTAGAAATTTCAGCTATAACTGATGAATTTTGTCATCGATAATAAGTTGTGACGCTATTGTTTGATGTGTGTCACCATTAAAATTTCATAAACAATTGGCAAGTTTAGGTGATTATGTGAAGCCTGAGTTTAATTTCTGGTTCCCAAATATAAATTTACCCATAGAGTATTTTTATAAAATTTTCAAAGTTGACAATGTTGGGAGGGCATTTTCGGTCGTTTGGCTACTAAAAACTTATTAAATCACATTATTAAATTCTCTTTTATATATTTTACTATTGAAGCACTTCATATTGACCGAACTCCTCTATACAAATTTGTAATAAATATTAAACAATTAACTGCCCAATTTATAATAAATAAACATTCGTCGCCGGCAATCGTTAGACAAATTCCTCCAAATATTATTCCGCGATATTGCGGCATATCTCCAGGAAACAGATTAAAGCTATAAAACGCTAATTTGTTTTTAAAGTGTCTTACTTACCATTTAAAATTACATTTCAATACACAGGAAAACTTCAATAATAAAATGCAGGCCCGACTCAAACATATATTGTATGACCAAAAGAAAAACGAAAACGCGCGCGGCATTGAGCAAACAAGACAAGACAAATATAGGTTTACTTGCGAGTACAATAATTGAATTTATTTACATACTACACATGTCTGACAAACATCTCTGGCTATTTTGTAACCCACAAAAAAAAAACTGTAAGATAAAAACAATAAGAAAAAAAAATGTTTAACAAAATAAGATAAGAGAGCTGGGAAAAAGTAACATGTGTGTGTGTTTCAGTGTGTGTGGTTGTATATCCGCGGAATTATAAAAATAAATTAATTTCTTGTTTCTTTATGGTCGTCTTGGTTCAGAAAATTTTTATACGCAAATGAACAGAAATTGCTGCTTAAATCTTTTAATTTTTTTTTTTGGGGACACAAATCTGGCGACAAAATTAATTTTTGTTTTTTTTTTGTCCTCCCTCGAACATATATACATAAGTATGTATGTATGTATAATAAGTACATTATGTTTTTGTGTATGCATATTAGTCATGCGGTGATTTTAATTGACCGTTTTGTCTACAAAATGTTTTATACTCGCTCTGTGGTAAAAATAATTTTATTTTTTGGTATTCTTTTGGTTCTTAATTATAATTTAAATTAGCGCAACATGAATATAATTTTTGGTTAAATTACATTAGCTGTAAAGAATATGATTTGACTTCGTTGAAATTCTAACCTACAAGTTTAAGGATTTTTTGTTAAAATTTTTCAGAAAATTTTCAAAATTCATCAGAGTTTTCGGTAAATTTAGTAATTCAAAGACTTAAAAAATTTTACAATTCTGTAGGTAATATTTTATAATTATGATTTCTTTTTGGGGTTACAACACCTATAAATTATAGGGAATGCAATATTTAGAATAAATCAATTTAACAGTTTTTTGGTAAATATTTTGGCCAATACATATTTTGGCCAATACCATATGCAGACATTCGTCTCATCAGTCTAATTGAAAATAATTAAAAATAAGAAAATAAATAAACTTAATTAAAAGAATATAAAGGGCTGAAACCTCATAAGGTGATTAGGTCTTCGTTTTTGATTAATGAAATGAAACTCATAAGCCTACTCATAAGCCTCTTACAGCTTAAATTCCAACTCAATTTACAACTCAACCTCTATCTCAATCGCAACAAAATCCTAAACGCAATCATCAAATAAACCCTTAATCAACTGCCAAATCAACCCTTAACCTAACTATAAACTAAGTCCTAATTCTACGTCAATTCAACTTAGCTCGACCCAAATCTTATCCCTCCGCGCAACTCAACACTTAATATCCAACCCAATTCCAAAATTTACTTGATTTGAAAGCTACATGACTGTATGAACTCAACTAAATTTAACCTCCCACCGAACCCTAAACTAGACCTGAAATTAATTCCTAATCGAACTTCTCTTTCAAATCCAAATCAATTTCAACTCAAACCCTGCTCACCGTCATAGCGGTATACGTATCATCATACCATCATAACCTTAAACAATTATACCATCATACCATTATTCCCTTATACCATCATAACATCATGATACTATACCATAAAACCATCATAAAACCGAATCATTGTACCATAGTGACCTTAAACCATCACAACATGATGTATATCTTACCATCAATATACCACACCTTCACACCATCATACCACCATATCATCTTAAAATCGTACCATCCTACCATCATTCAATCATATAATCATATCAACATAGCATCATCCCATCCAACCGTCACACCATTATACCGTCATACCATCATACCCTCATACCATCACACCATCATTGTAGAATAAACACCATCATACCATCGTACGTTGTGTAATATTCCATATACAATCATACCATCACACTATCATACAATAATATCAATCCATCATACCACTATATCATCATAATATCACACAATCATACTATCATATATACCATCTTACGAAGATATCATCATACCATCGTACCGTCATAATATAATACCATTATACCAGCGTAAATACCATTATACCATCATAGCATCATACCAACATACTATTACACCATCAGACAGGTTTTACATTTCAAATTGAACATTTTACATTTCTAATTGAACCTTTAACAAATTATATGAATGGCCAATTAGGATGGAGCTTGGCTATTCCTTAACCAATTACGATTAAAATTGACATTTGCGTTGGAAATGGGATTCTAAAATGATTTTTGGATAAAGTTCTGTAATATGGTCAATAAGAATATAACTTAGGTATTATCCGATTGTGATGATTTTTTTTATGGCTTCTATAATGTTGTCTATTTAGGTTTCTATGAATCAACCAGCTGTTAAGGTTTCTATAAGGCAGCACAAACATACTATTTCAATTGATAAACGATCAAGATTATCTCCGTAATAATACTCAAGTTCCATTAGAAAATTTTCTTGTCAATCGTTCGCTTTAAATTTTAGGTTATGTTTTCTGAGTATTTGCTGTCAGATCGGTAAGTTTGGCTTTGTTTAGAAAAATATAGTGGGTAGCAGACACGCGACTCAGTATTGAAACTAATAACGGTTGCGCAGAGTTTCGCTATAATCAATTAAAGAATAGCAAAGTTCCGTCCTACTTGGCCATATTCCAAAACTTTAATTAAAAATCATTTTAGAATCCCATTTCTAACGCACACGTCAAATTCCATCATAGTCGGTTGAGAAATACGCTAGTTACATCATACTTGGCCATGTTCCATAATCTCATTTCCAAAGCGGATATCAAATTTTACTAAAATCCGTTAAGAAATAGATAAGTTACATCCTAATTGGTCATTCATATAATTTGCTAAAGGTTCAATTTGAGGTTTGAGATATAAACAGTGACCTTTCTTAAGCCTAAAACAATATTTGTGTACAGTTTGGTTTAAATCTGTTAAGGCATGTGGGTTTGTTTAAATATCATACGCATATGCTATATATATGTACATACAACCACTCACTTTATTTTATAGATTGCGCAACTGCTCACTAAACACTCAACCCGCAAATGGCACCTAACTCAACCCTCAACCCAATCGCAAACTCTCTTTCAATTAATCTTCAAAGCAGTATATATAAAATATTGGCCAGCTGCTCACTATATCTGAATCCAACCCCAACTCAACTTCAACTCAACCCACAAATTGACCCCTAACTTAACTTTCAACTCAACCCCAAACTCAATACCCAACTCAATATTCAAACCAGCATATATAAAAAATTGGTAAATATTTCTATAACCAGGTGTTTTGGCTCAATTCGAATGGCAGGTACCCGACCCTCTTGACGTACAGGCTCCAAAAGCTTTTCAAATCTCGGCCTTGACCATAGACACAGCCGTTCTCGAGATACCATGGGTACAGACATCCAGATATCTAGACATCCATCCAGACGAACGGACGGATATTTTTTTTTGTTTTTGCTTTTTTAGCTCAGGGTCACGTTTTTTCAAAACGTCGAGAAAAGTGGTTTTGGACCCACAAAATTTTTTGTCATTTTTGACAGGATTTCAATACTTTGGTCGTTTTAGACCGTAGTAATTTTGATAAAACTGAATTTCAATTACTTCGGTCTAAAAAGACCAAAGTATTGACATCCTGTCAAAAATGATAAAAAATTTGGTTGGTCCAAAACCACTTTTCTCGACGTTTTGAAAGTCCCTGAGTCCCAAAAAGCAAAAAGAAAAAAATGTCCGTCCGCCTGTCTGGATGTCGGTATGTCTGTATGTCTGTATGTCTGTACCCATGGTATCTTGAGAACGGCTTGTTCGATTTAGAATTATTTTTTGCCAATCTGTTTCTATGGTCAAGGCCGAGGTTTGAGAAGCTTTTGGAACTTATGCCGCAAGAGGGTCGGGTACCTCCATTCGAATTGACCCGAAATACCTGGTTATAGAAATGTTTACCAATATACATATTATATACATATTTGAGTTAAAGGTTAAGTTAGGGGTCAATTAGCGGGTTGAGTTCAAGTTGAGTTGGAGTTGAGTTGGGATTGGGTTAAGATATGTAGTGTGCATTTGACCATGTTTTTATATAAGCTGGTTTGAGGATTGACTAGAAAGAGAGTTTGCTGTTGGGTTGACGGTTGAGTTGGTGGCCGTTTGCGGGATGAATTGGGGTTGAGATGGTGTTGGACCAGTGTTTAGTGAGCAGTTCACCAATCTATAAAATAAAGTGAGTGGTTGTATGTATGTACAGCATATGTGAATGTTATTTAAACAAATCCACACGACTTGACCGATTTGAACCAAACCTTACAAAAATATTGTTTAAGAGTTAAGAAAGGTCACTGTTAATATCTCAAACCTCAAATTGAACCTTTTACATTTCAAATTAAAACTTTTAGCAAATTAAATGTATGGCCAATTAGGATAGATCTTATTTATTTCTTAACTGATTTATGTGAAATTTGACTTCTGCGATGGAAATGGGATTCTAAAATGAGTTTTGGATGAAATTCTGGAATATGGCCAAGTATGATGGAACTTGCCTATTTCTCAACCAATTATTATGAAAGTTGACAAGTGCGTTCGAAATGGGATTCTAAAATGACGTTCGGATGAAGTTATGGAATATGGCCAACTTGCATGTTTATCAACTGATTATGATGAAATTCGACATGTACGTTGGAAATGGGATTCTAAAATGATTTTTGGATGAAGTTCTGGAATATGGCCAAGTATGATGGAACTTGCTTATTTCTCAAGCAATTATGGTGATGTCGTTGGATTTTGTGATTTTGTTGGGGATTATGCTGGGATTGAATTGGAGGTTGAGTTGGAGATTGAGTTGGATATTGAGGGTAGATTGTAAAGGGTTTAAGGGGTTCAGTTCAAGATTGAGTTTAGATTGAGTAAGGGATTAAGGGGTACAGTTATGGATTGATTGATTTGATAGTTAGTTTTAGTTGACTTGATATAATCTCACGAACGGACGTAATACTGACCAAATTTCTGATCACCTTGTGGGGTTTCAGCCCTTTATATTTATTATTTGAAACCACCAGAAAACTTTTCGAATTTTATATTGCTTAGGAATCATTTTCATTTCGAGAATCAAGCATAACCTTTATTACGATATTTAGTCATAATTGGAAAAAAATCCTTTGTCAGTCAAGTCAGTTAGGCTTGAATACGAGTATAAGTAAAAAGGTTAATTTGGTAATACTTTTTTTCACATTGCATACGTAATAATAACTGTGGCAATATGACATAAGGGAGTAAATCATTTTGATAACTTTACAGGATAGCATTTTGAAGATAAAATTGATTGTTTTATGTCCTTATGAGGTTAAGCCGGGTTGAAAATCTAACATCGTTTCAGTTTTCAATTGTTGGTAAAATGAATGAATAATGAGATTAAATAGATTTAGAATGGATGAAAGGTCCTTTTCTTTCACTACTGATTTTTATTGGTTATGTGTAACATTTTTTTAAATCCGAAGAACTGAAAGAATTAACCCCAATCTTTTTTTAAATTGAATTTCTCCAAATTGTTTGGTGTATCGCCGCCGCAGCCACCGCACGGAAATCCAAGTAAATTCGCTACCATCTAAATTTCAAGAACAAATTTTTAGTTAATTTCAAATAGCAAGCCTTTAGTTTTTGGCCGAAAAACAAATTTTTTCTTAGAAATCTTCTCGAAGTCGAGGAAGTCATTTTGAGTCATTTGCATACAAGATTATACCAGTCCCTGGGGATGGCAAATTCGAGCTCAATGCCGCATGATTAGTGTCACACTACATATGGGTATAACCGACCACTAAGAATTTGTGGTCAATCACTTCGACATTGTTGACAGAACGGAAAAGAAACATTGATTATAAGTAGCTATTCTTATTTTCTACCGGGCATGAATCAAATTTAGATCTGTTAAAAGAGGCATTAGGCAATTTCATTGCCACCTCGCTTCCCAATTGCTTCATGCCACATATGGTTAAACGAAATGTTAGATACGCAGTCATGGATGGTTAAATTAAATGTCCAGAACTGGTGTTTGTAGAACGATATAGATGTGCGCGGAGAAAGAAGTTGGGAAGGCGGAGTTGTAAATCAAAAATATACACCCTTATATTGAACAATCGGTTTTTGCAGTCTCCAGCCAACACTATTTGAAGGTTAACCTTGTCCCACAAGCCACAAGATATAATTTTGGCTACTTAAAAGACAAGTTAGCTGCTTTAAAATGGCTGTTGTTGGACACTTTTCTTTTCAACATTCATTTCCAATTTTCTTTTCAACAAATCAACAAACTAGGCGCCATTTTTAAATTTTGATATGAGACGTAGGGCTCTTGCAAAAACATTTAAAAAATTAATTAATCGGTAAATTTCGCTGGGAACAAGGCCTTTATTCTCTATTGTAGCAAATAGCACGAATAGTGACTATGTAGGTTGTGAAGGGAATTGCGAAATTGAAATCACTTAGTGCCATTTTGATATGAGCCGTAGGGTTTTTACAAATTCTTCAACAAATCGACGAATTACGCTTGGAACATGGACTTTATTCTCTGTTGTACCAAATAGCCTGGGCGATTTCAACTTGCCAAAGGTTGAATGGCTGGTAGATGACGACGTAAACTGCGTCATTCCGTACAATGTTAAGTCGGAGGCTGAATTAATATGTATTGATTCCATTTTGTCATTTGGTCTCGTTCAGATAAATAACGTTTCTAACTATAATGGTCAATTTCTGGACTTGTTTTTTGCTAACTCTGCCAATATATTTATGATAAAGTTGGCACCAGTTCCGTATATCATCAACGATGTCAACCACAAATCAATGGAAATCAATTTAAACGTAACAGAGTTTTTGGTGTCTAATTTTAATACTAATAATTGTAAGTCTAATAAATCTTATGATTTTAGGCATGCTGATAATGATGGTCTGATTTCTTATTTCAAGTCAGTAGAGTGGGATTTGTGTTTTTCGTTGGTGGATATTGACCGCGACGTGCAAATTTTCTATGACATTTTATTCAGTGGCTTCGACAGGTTTGTACCGGTTTCTAATAAAAAAGTTAATTGTAATAATCCTCCGTGGTTTAACAACGATCTAATAAACCTACGTAATCGTAAGAAAAAATTATATCGAAGATGGAAGTTATCCGGAAACGCTGACAACAGATTCGCATTTTTAATTTTATCGAAACATTTTGACGATTTGCATTATATTGCTTATAAAAATTTTATTATTAAGGCTCAAAATAATATGACTTCAAATCCAAAATCATTTTGGAATTTCATTGACTCCAAAAAGAAAACTTTTGGATTTCCATCAACTATGCGGTTCAATGATGTTACTTGTAATAAATCTGGGGATATTGCTGACTTATTTGCTTCATTTTTTCAAAATATATATAGTCGGGCTGATATTGATAATGACAAATATGGTAGTGCAGAAGGTAGTTGTACCAACTCTTGTTTGTACACACCTCACGTGTCTCCAGAGGATATCGATAAATCCCTCCATTTGTTTAAGGATGGATGTGGTCAGATGGTGTTCCTCCATACTTTCTTAAAAATTTTAGTAATGAAATAGCTCTGCCTTTATCAATTTTATTTTATGATTCACTTTTAAAAGGTGTTTTTCCGGTTGCCTGGAAATCGTCTCATATTGTACCGATATTTAAATCTGGTAATAGGAGTGATGTTTCTAACTACAGTGGTATTTCGTTATTGTCAGCCATTCCTAAATTATTTGAGTCAATTGTGTGTGATTATATGTTTTTTGGACTAAAGTCGTTTATTACAGATGAGCAACATGGTTGTTTCCGTGGGCGTTCTACTGTGTCAAATTTAGTAAAGTTTACGAAACATGCCACGGAGGTGATTGAGAGTAATGCTCAACTGGATGTCATTTACACCAACTTCAGTAAGGCGTTTGACTCAATCAATCACTTTATTGGTTTGCAAAAATTAAAATCCTTCGGAATTAATGACAATTTAATCAAATGGCTTGAGTCGTACCTCACTGGGCGGGTACAGTCTGCAGCAATTAACAACAGTTTTTCTAAACCAATTTATGTATATTCTGGAGTACCACAGGCCTCACATCTTGGTCCACTTATTTTCATATTATTTGTAAATGATATCACAAAAAGTCCAATATATGCTGATGACCTAAAAATATTTTCTCCTATTCGTAGTCTATCTGATGTAGTTAAATTACAAATGGATATAGACGGGATAAGCTCTTGGTGTAAGAATAATTTATTACATTTGAATGTAGCTAAGTGCAAAATGGTGACGTTTAAACGTTCATCTTCGCATCTTATTTATAATTACAACATTGCAAATAACCCTTTGAATCGAGTTAACGAAATAAGGGAGCTTGGAATTATATTCACTTCTGCATTATCATTTAATCGTCATTTTGATATGATGTGTGCCAAAGCCAATTCTATGTTGGGATTTTTAAAACGTAGTATGGAAGAGTTTAATAATCCTAGAGTTTTTGTTTGCATGTATCAATCTCTTGTACGCTCACAGCTCGAATATGCATCATGCGTATGGTCTCCACGTTATAATGATCATGTAAGCAGAATTGAATCAATACAAACATCTTTTCTCATTTTTTATGCATATAAAACTGGGGAGTTTGACCGTCGATTACCTTGGTGGAAAAATGTTAGGAATCCACCTTCATATATAGATAGATGTAAATCTTTAAAAATTATGAGTGTGAAGTTTATGCTAAAAAAAATAACAAAAAATTACACTGTTAAATTAGCTATTTTCCAATTGGAATTTAAATTATATGGAAATTTAAATTTTTTGTAATTTTGGATTTTTCGTACCACCAAACTGATTCTTTTCATAAGAAAACAGGTTCTTTTCATCCTTTTCAGATAGCTGGACCATCTGTTTATATCGTTAACCAAAAGCATCCAATTTTGTTGAACATTACTATATTTCAGATAATTTAAAAGTTGACTGAATTTTGATGGTTTAAATAATTATTTAGCGCCGATCCTGGAAATGTCCCGAAGACCCCGCATATTTCTTAGAATAGCTAAGCCATATAGCGGTCAATGTCACCAAGCCGATCCAATTATGATGAACTATAATATATTTCACAGTTATTGGAATTTTTAATAATTTTCCATTATTTTAAAAGTTTTATATCGCCGACCGCAGAGATGTCCACAGGGTGTTGCACATATTTTCGGATAACTTGGCCATTTGCCAGTCTACGTGGTCAATCTTATCCAATTGTGATGAACTATAATATAGTATACTTCACAGAATTTAGAAATTTTAATTATTTTATTGGTTTTAAAAATTGTATCTCCGATCACAGAGATGTCCATAAGGTCTTGCCTATACTTTTGGGTAACTTGACCATATACCAGTCTAAGTGGTTAATCTTATCCAATTGTGATGAACTATACTATACTTCACAGAATTTAGAATTTTTAATAATTTTATTTGTTTTAAAAATTGTGCCTCCGATCACAGAAATGTCCACATGACATTTTTTTTTCTACATCAAGCAAATCAAAATTGTGGACATTCCTGTGATCGGAGATACAACAATTTTTAAAACCAATAAAATTATTAAAAATTCTGAATTCTGTGAAGTATAGTATAGTTAATCACAATTGGATAAGATTGATCACACAGACTGGCATATGGCCAAGTTATCCAAAAATATAGGCAAGACCTTGTGGACATCTCTATGATCGGAGATACAATTTTTAGAACAAATTAAATTATTATAAATTCTAAATTCTGTGAAGTATAGTATAGTTCATCACAATTGGATAAGGTTGACCACGTAGACTGGCAAATGGCCAAGTTATCCGAAAATATATGCAAGACCCTGTTGACCTGCGTTCGGCGATATAAAACTTTTAAAATAATAGAAAATTATTAGAAATTCCAAAAACTGTGAAACATATTATAGTTCATCATATAATTGGATCGGCTTGGTGACATTGACCGCTATATGGCTTAGCTATTCTAAGAAATATGCGGGGCCTTCGGGAAATTTTTTGTTATTTTTTTTAGCATAAACTCACACTCATTGAAAATTGAGCCACTTGAAATTCGTCGTTAGCATGTTTGAGCTATTTTTATTTCCGATTTACTTAACGGTAATATTTTCAGTGCGTTCTTGTTAATGAACCTAAAATTGTATGCTCCTATTATAAACATACGTACTCGCACACTCTTGAAAATTGATTTTCACTGAACGAATTATGGAAGCGACGAGCCTTTGAATTCTATGTCAAAACTTTATAACGAACTTTGCATATTTTGCGACTTTAACCAAAGCAACCTTGATTATACAAAGCCATAGTCTAAAAAACGAAGCTTTTATAAGGGAATTAGAAATGACTAAAAACCAAACTTTTCATTGTAAAACACACAAAACATATGGGAAATTACCTTTTTTGTCCTAAGACAAGTTTTTAAATGAAAACTTTATAAATTCTTAATTATGATTTCTGAAATACTTTCATAAATGTTTAAATTTCAACATACATGAATGTCGTTTAAGTAAATCGGTTTTATTTTCTGGTAATAATTGATTTATTTAAACCAAAATTTAATAAAAATTTCATAACAACAACATTCTGGTCATATTGAAATAAAAGCTTACTACAATTCGTTTGGTCATTAAGTCAATATTCATTACATAGATGGCAGTGATGGCCGTAAAAATTTGCTAAAACTGTACCAAAAATTACCACCTGGGGAAAATTCAGATTTAAAAATTGTAGGAAAAGCAAAACAAATTCACAAAATATAGGGACGACGAATTTCACTTGGAACAAGGACGTTATTCCCTATTGTACGAAATTGCACGAATCTCAGAGATTGACTTAATTTTCTAAATTTTTTTCAAAGAGACCTACGGTACTTATCAAAATGGCACTAAGTGAATTCAATTTCGCATTTTACAATCTATATATCCACTATATGAGCCAATCTCTGAGATTCGTGCCGTTTGGTATAATAGGGAACAACGTCCTTGTTCCAAGCGAAATTCGTCGATTTGTTAATTTTCTAAATTTTTTTGCAAGAGCCCTACGACTCATATCAAAATATCAAAGTGGCGCTAAGTTTTTTGATTTGTTGAAAAGAATAGTGGAAATGAATGTTAGAAATTATTTGAGGCTTGTTTTATTTGAATAACTTTATTTTTGTTAAATACAGTGTTGAAAGAAGTACACTCACATAAATATATGTCGAAAACTTAATCAACTTAATCTTATCTCAATTTTGTTCAAAAACTTCATAATGTATACTCGCATACATTTTTGTCCCAAAAGTGTCCAAAAACTTCACACCGGGAATCGGATTTTTCGTGCTGACGTTTCGCTGACCTTTTGATATTTTTTATTCACAACCTGTATTAGCCCAGAGAAAAATGCCAATCACAAGTTAAACCTTCCTTTAGCCCAATACTGCTGAAAAATATTTTGTTGCTTCTGGAGGTTTAACCGATTCTTACATTTTTTTTTCTGCAGTTTGTAAACTCTTTACATTTCCGCTCCGGAACGACTTTTCCAGTCATTGTGATATACGATTTATCACAACTTCGTTTGCGTTTTCTGAATTTTTTACTTTCATTCTCAGTTAGTGGTTGTTTTTCAAAAGCCCCATCATTTATATTTGCAGCTGTCTGTTTCAATAAGAAATTCGTCTTCAATTTTGTTTTTTAATCATTCGTGCAACCGTATTTAGTTCGGAATCATCTGAATCATTTAATGATAGTTACTCAGTGCTGCTCCGGCTTCGAATTCAGTATCCGACATAATTACAGTGGCAGCATGGAGTCCCGACTGAAGTTTGATTAAAATGAGAACAATGACATGTTAATATTGTACATTTGGCCATTTCAAGCATTTTCATCGCTTTCAACGACTTTTTAAATTTTTTCATGCACAATTTCATAGATAAAACGTTCTAAATTAAAATGATAAATAGAGTTGTGCTATAGAATTCTCATCAAATACCATAGAAAAAAATCGAAAAGACCAAAATGCACTTAATAAAGAGGAGAGAAAGAATAACTGAAAATCGTATAACCGCATAACTCGAGTTATTCCCTTATGTCATATTGCCACAGATAAAATGCTAAGGTGTTTTACCGGTGTTGCTTTTCCTATTTCTCACTTAACACTTCTTAAATTTGACTACACACATCTCAATTTCCAGTCCGCATTTTCAACTTCTATATTTTCAGTTCTCACTTTTCACATCTCACTTTCCACTTTTGACTTTTCACTTTCCACTTCTTACTTTTCTCTTTTCACTTTACACTACTTACTTTTGACTTTTCACTTTCACTTATCAGTTTTTAATTTTCACTCCATTTCTCACTTTCTACTTCTCTCTTTTCAATTCTCACTATCCACTTCTCATTTCCGTTTCTCACTTCCCAATTCTCATTTTCCAATTCTCGTTTCCCACTTATCAATCACTTATATTCAACTTTCAGCTCCCACTACTCCCTTCCTACAGATCATTTGCCACCTCCCGTTCTCACTTTTCACTTCTCACTTCTCATTTCTCATTTTCCACTTCTCACTTTCCGCGATCTACGGCATTTACACCTCACTCTCACTTTATACTCACTTTACACTTTCTGTTAACTTTACTTTTTACTTCTTTCAAAATCACATAAAACAAAAGAACAAAAAAATTATTTTGTAGAATCACGACCAACTTTAATTTAACTTAAAAACGTATTTATCATTCGACTGCTAGTATAGAACTGAATTTCAATCTTCATTTTATTTATAAAGGAAGCTACGTTAAATTACAAGACAATAGAACATAAAATAAATAACACAACAGTAACTCAACACAAAACCGAGAGTAATGACTGTCAAAATCATTTCACATTCTCCACACGGCCATACTGATTTGTCATCCGGCCCGGGTGATATTATCATCTTCGAATCTAGCAAACCCAGACAAGCCACTTGAGAATTCTATTTCAAAATCGGGATTAGCATTTTCAACGTCATCAATATTGGCCCCATCATTATTTGAAATAGTAGCAGCATCATTAAGGACTGTAGCATCTTCACAGTCATCACTATCATCAGACATGCCAGTGTAGAATGGCTTCATATAAGCAGTAAAAGTCGACGTTAAAATAGGGTCTTCAGTTAGCCCTATTTTTTGACATCAAATCTCTCGTTATCCTTCACCTTTATGATCTCATACGGGCCAATGTACTTCGACTGAAGTTTATTGCCTCCACTAAACTGCGTCCTCTTTATGAGAACCATTTCACCCTTTTCGTATGTCCGAGCTTTCTGTCGTTTTTGGTTGTAGCTACGGCGATTCTCATCTTGCACTGACTGGATTTTTCTCTTGTCCTCATCTCTTAGAATCTGTCGATCTTCAACAAAAATACTGGTTATTTCTTCTTCAACAACTTCCAAAATTTTAACATCTTCCGGAACACGCATCTTTACCCCAACGAGTAGCTCAAATGGAGTCATATACCAATACTACGTTGATAGCTATTGTTTATGAATCTCTGCATCTTGCTTGTATATTTGAACCAAGATTTAGGATCATCCATCGATAGTTTGGTTAACGCAGGGATCACCACACGAAACTCACGTTCAGTAGGTACACCAGCTGTTATCAACATTAGATTGAGGTTTTTATCACCACAATAGCTTTGGAACTCATCAGAACGAAACACACCACCTCGGTCAGCTATTATGTTCTTCGGATTGCCAAATATAGTCTTCTGGGCTTCTAGCTTCTGTATGACTTCTTTTGCTTTCATTGTCTTCGTTGGATAGAGACACAAAAACTTAGAACAAGCATCAATAACACCAAATATGTAGCGGTACTGCTTTTTTCTTGCAGTTAAACTTCTCAAATGATCAACGTGGTAGGTGACTAATGGTAAATCACCCTTTGGTATCGGATGGAGAAAACCCTCTTGACGCCCCATCTTTTGTTTAGCCATTATGCACGGAATGCAATTCTTTAAACTAGTAGAGATCTTTGGTGCTAGTTTAGGTATATAAAATTGCCTCGTCACCAATTCTTCGGTCTTCTTCGTGGAAAAATGTCCTTGCTCGTGACATAACTTGATTACTTCCATTTGCATATTTTTTGGAATAACCAACAGTTTCCTTGAACACAGCACAATCTGTTACTATCTTGAAACAGAGACCTAACAAATAAACTCTGAATTTCTTCAAGGCATCTACAATCGCTAGCACAGGATGAAACGTCAAATCATCATAAGATTTTTGAAGCAGTATTGCCCCCAATCCAAACTTGCACGCCTCGGTGTATAATTCAGTCTCAGCTTCCATAGAATACAATCTCAACACAGGCGTATCACATAATACCTTCTTCAATTTTTCAAAAGTCATCATTTCATCCTTAACAAACTTAAACACAACATCCTTTTTCAATAAGTTGGTCAAAGATCGCGCAATAATTAAATATCCTGTAACAAACTTCCGGAAATATCTAGTTAGACCCAGGAAACTTTGAACTTTCTTGATATTCGTTGGAACTGAAAAATGTCGAATGGCTTCGGTTTTCTCTTCAGAAAGTCTAATGCATCCTTGACTTATCCGATACCCCTAATATTTACCGACTCTCGAAGGAACTGACACTTGAACCATTTGATTTGCAAGCCGTTTTCTTCCGCAACCTTTAAAACCATTTTCAACTTCATTAGAGCTTCATCAACGTCTTTAGCTGGAATAACTAAATCATCTAAATACGTGAAGCCCTATTTTTTCACTATGAAATCTCGAAAAATGTTCAAGATTTACCTCACATGAAAACAGCAGGGCAATTGCATAACCCAAACGGACATCGTAAAAACTCTTAAATGCCAAACGGCGTCACAAACGCAGTGTACCTACGAGATTCTTCTGCTACGGCTACATGGAAAAATCCATTACGCAAATCAAGTGTTGTAAAATATTTGGCACCATGCAGCTTATCAATTTCATCTTCAATGAGGGGGATTGGAAACCGATCTTTAACAACAACATCGTTCGACCGACGGTAATCGACACACAGTCGCTTGGATCCATCCTTCTTATTTGCTAGCACCACCGGACTTGCATAAGCAGACGTACTTGGTCGTACAATACCTTCCTCAAGCCAATCATTAATCTGATGTTTCACTACTTCCAATTCTAATGGCGAGAGTCTTCTTGGTCGCTGAGCTATCGGATTTTCATGGGTAAGCACCAGTTTCATTTCGACATCATTTTTCACAGCTGATCTCTGTTGGGGCTATAATTGACTACCATTTTTCGAATTTCATTGGCAACGACAATATCTCGAATGTGATTCAGCTCCAATTTAAATCCTTGTACAACACTAGGTAAACTTATAGGCGAATATCGCTTCATTGTGATATCGACCGGTGTTATTATGGTAATGGTTTGGCTCATCAAATCTCGTCCAACGATAATATCGACTGGAAGTACACCATCATCCACGATATGAAAAGTGGTATCATAATCTTCACCATCAATTGCAACCTTTGTTTGACATCTTCCAATTGTTTTAACTTTTTCAGGTCCAGCTGCTGTGAAGGACAAAGCAATATTGGAAAAGTTTGGTGAACCAATTACCTTGTATTTGTTTAGAGCAATATAATATTTATGTCACTTCCACTAACAAGAGCAAACATATCAACACCACTTATATGGATTTTTTTCACGTCTTTTAATGTGGAAAAATTACATAAAACGCGTTTATCATCTCCTTCATCGGCGGTAATAGCCATATTTTTACAACCATCACCACTAAATCTACATTCCTCTGAAGTATGACCAAATTTCTCACACTTGAAACATTTACGACCATCCTTTTTGTTGGGACAATCTTTTTCATTATGACCAATTGTACTACAATTATAGCATCTACCTTGACTATGGAATGGTTTTAGTACAAAAAACAGGCTTTCGACTTGAAAAATTTGCATTTGTATTCGCACCAGACTCGAAGGTTTGTTTTCAACTTTCGGTTGCACAGTTTTCTTCTTTATCGTCTCATAAAGTTCTAATTACGACTTAAACTCCTGCATATCAGTACACCATACAAAATTGACTTGTTTGGTTCAAAGTCAACTATCGCATCAATACAGTGCTGGATAATAGCACCATCCGATAAGTCACCAGTAGCTCCGATTTCACGCATAGTTATTAAACACGATTCTCCATTCTTCTTCTTCCTTTCCTGCATTCGTTTATGGATTAAGGCCTCATTCGTCTTTTGCTTGAACTCTAAACTTAAAGATCTGGTCAATGTAATCCAAGAATCAATTTTCTTACCCATCCTTAAGCTCTGTCTTGCTGATACAAACAACAATCTTTTACCATATATATATATATAACTTTTGTAGATCAGTCCACCCAAGATAGCAAGCTCGTTCACATCTTCAATCCACTTATTCACAGAATATTCATCATCACCACTAAATGTTGACATCGATTCTTCAACATCCTTGAACATTAATGTCGGAGATATCGGTGTAGGCATTTGGTAAATTGAATTTGTCGAGTGTGGCTGATAACTACTTGGACCAGGTAAAATTGGTGGCCATCTCAAATTCTCCACAATCATGAATTAAAAAATTAAACTTTTCTGGTTCGAATATGTTCGCTTGAGTTAAAGGGAGTCTTGGGTACCACAGGACATCAAGAACCAATATAATAAACACATTTAAATTATATCCCTGCTAACTTTTAGACCGAACTTTTCAAAAACTTGATACACGTCATAACTGTATAGATGAAAAGAAATAAATAAATTTATGGCAAGGATCATATGCCGGTCGATTTTTATCGAGGTTGTCACATTCTGAATATGCCGTTAAAAATTTAGTAATTCGTTCAATTCAATTTCTTCGCTATTTTTAAAAAGCTTCTACTCGGGTTTGATAATTTCTGTAACATACTTCATCACTTTCCGTATTATTCAAATGTTTTTTAAGAAACTGCATTCCTTGCAAACCAACGAAAATCAGATACAAATCCCTTTATGAAATGTACCAAACAAAAGTCCCTAAAAAAATAAATTTTAGACAACTAATCCGATTTATGAGACTGTAAATAAAAAGAAATATTTAAAACATTTGGTCTCACATATAGATAGTTTATATATACATATACAGTTAAAATAGTAATCCTTCTTGGTTGACCTTTTCTTGGTGTCACCAAAAATAAACATCTCGCTACATGAATGATGAAAATTTGTTTCTCAGAAAAATGTTAAAATTTCAAATTTTTTTTGTTGGTATTGAATTGGAATCTATTTTAAGACAATCGGTTTTAGAAGAAAAAAAATGCCCTTTATACGTTTTGAGGCTGCTACTGACGTTTTTATATACATAAGACAAGACAAGACAAGACATACAAAAATCTCCCCCTTTTACTTCAAGGAAAAACAGATTTTTAATTTTTTTTTTTTGTTTTAATTTTTTTTTTTTTTTTTTTGAAAAACTAAATAAATCCCAAATTTTTTTTTGTATTTATATCATCATCAACAGCAGCACCATCATAATCACTGTATATTTTTTTTTATAGCTATATAACGTAGCTAACTTACTTACTTTAGTGTAGTCTTCAATTTTCTTTTGATTTACTTTTTTGTTAAAAATAAAACTCCCATATCTTACATTATTATATTATCCAGAAGAAATCCCAGCTACACATTATACAAGAAGAAAATTAATTTTTATTTATTTTTTTGTTTTGTTTTAATTGCGGACAAAACAAGACATAAGACAAGACTCCCGGACTTTAAAAACTAAAATAACAACAACAGTACACAGTAATAATAATTAAATATAAGAAATGTACGGTTTGCCTGATATGAGTATCATATGGGAGATTTTTTTTTTTATATTCTTCTTGTCTTAATGTTATGTCTGTACGATATCTTGAGACGGTTCATTTTGTGTGTAAAGTTTATTAGTTTTTCAGAATTTATGTTGAGATTATGATTTGATGCATTTGTTGGTATAGCTACACATATAGGCAATAGAGTATCTCAAATGGTGATCACAAGTGTTGTAAAATTCATTTCGACATCGCCGCGGCTAATATATGTGTTTTTGAAAAGACAATTCTGGTCTAATATATACTGTGCTCTTTGCTCATATAGGGAGATTTGAATGAAAAAAAAAACTCTGTGTTCTGACTCTTAAAATAGAACATTTATTGTGGAATTATAATGGGTTTTTCGTTTTGGTTGTCTATCGTTGAAAGATTCAAAAATTCCTAATTATGAAGGGTCCATCAAAGCTATTTATAACCTTTAAATTTATATAGGGTGCCAGTTATAACAGTCCAAAATACAAAATTTTAGAATTTTTGTTTTTTATAATCAGTTTGCAGACTCGCACAATTTTTTTTCATTTTTAATTTTTTTTTTAATACAAAATTCTAATGCTCTTGTTCAGCTTCTTTCGTTGGCCGAGGGAATCCTACTGGAAAAGAAGATGAGATGACAGGCTTTATAGAGTGTAGGTGGGATGACTAGATGTGCTGGTTTCTCCAGACATGTTCAATATTGCAAAATTTCGGACGAATCAGAATAAAAATAATTTGAACAAAATATAAATATTTTATTAAAGAAATCAAAATCCAGCCCAATGATACGGCACAAATAAAATTCTTCTGATAGCGATTTAATCTATTTTAGATAAGGAACTACTTATAGCATCGGCTTCAAATCTCAGATGTAAATTGTCACTAAAATACATCGGCAAATGGGTGTGGGTTGTATTTATGCTGAAGGCGGAGAAATTTATCTGGTTTGGATGTGTTGGATTGGATAGAAAACCAGAATTGGCAAATCTAATTAAATAAATATTTCTTTTCGTTAGGCTATACGCTTTATTTTAAAAATGCCGATCCCAGGCCAACTTTATGGCCGAAAACTTCTGTAGTCCATCAAATATTAGATAAGACCTTGAGAAGATAGTCTGACGATTTTTGCTTTAAATCGACCAAAACATGATTGGCAGTATTTTACCTGGTTCCATTTGGAACAGGAGACATGGTATCTGCCTGGATTGGTTGTTTATGAAAAAAACTGGTGAAACAGTTTGATGATTAATGCCTGTCAGGCATAATAATAGCACTCAAGTGTTGGGACTCTGCGTAAAAATAAAATTGTGAAATGTAGATTCAAACGTTTTATTTTCGAAAAATATGATTTGATAAGCTACGTTACCAAAGAAAAACCGATTTTGATGATTAAAACGATAAGGATAATAGAAATAAATCGAACATTCTTTTGTACTATAACAGTAAAAAAGGAGGAGCCGATACTCTGAACTAGCTGTGTCATTCATTCTCTGTAAAAACTCTGTAAAAAGAAAACCAATTAGATGGCCCATGGCTTAATTTTATAATTTAATTGACCTAGCTGGAGTAGCAACTAAGGTTGTTTGAATAAATGTATATCTTGAATGAAAGATTACCGAACCTAATAACCGCCGCAAACTTTTCTTGCATGATTTAGTGCAAGATTTGAAAGTACCAAATATTCAAAGACGAAGTCAGTTAAGTTAGCCTGAGCCCGAACTTTTGGTTCATTTCTCGAATAAAATGTAGCCATTCCGAAAAAGTGTAAATTTTGTAAAAAATGTAGGCCCATCCATCAAAAAATATTTGTAATCAAAAATATAAATGCATGTACTAATTTATATTCTGTTGATCTGTTAGTGTAGTCATTTACTATGAAGAAACCGTTAATTTTATACATCCAATACCAGAGATATTACTTAATGGTTTTTTTATATACGCGGATAGGCCATGATATTAGCTAAGAGCTGGCCAGCATCAGAGGTCCATATAATGAGATATACTTATGTTTTTGAAAAATTTGTATTTTTAGTATAGCGTATGTGTTATGGAGAAACCTATATGGAGAAAAATACACACAGCCATTACTAATTGTTTAGGTTTGTGTCTTGACTAAATTGTATATCTATCCAGAAAAAGTGTATATATTTCTTAAAATGTGGCACTATCCCGAAGTGAAAAAAAATTCTTTTAAAACGTAAGCGATTAGAAAAAAACCTAAATTAAATAAATGTATATGGATAATATGGATCTGATGGGGGCTCATGGTCTCTTCATATTGCTATTACCTAACTGGCCAAATACAATTCTTATTAGACTAATCTTTAGTATTGGGTCCATACATTATCTTATTATGTATAAGAAATGGTTTTAGGAAAATTAAAATCAAATGGTTGTATCCCCATGATGTGGATCTAATGGGGCTCATGGTTTCTTAATATGGTTATTGCCTAATTTTGCGATTTAACATTTTTTTTAGATTAATCTCTAGTATTGACTCCATAAAATTTAAGAATTTAGCTTGTTATGCAGAAGAATCTGATTTCGGAAAATTAAAAAAAAAAATGGTTTTATCTCCACGATATGGATCTGATGGGGCTCATGGTCTCCTTATATTGTTATTGCTTAACTGACCATATAAAATTCTTATTAGATTAATCTCTAGTATTGGCTCCATCCATTATCTTATTATTTATAAGAAATTGATTTAGGAAAATTAAGAAAAAATAGTTTTATCCCCATGATATGGGTCTGATGGGGCTCATGGGCTCTTGATATTGTTATTGCTTGATTGGCAATATACAATTATTATTAGATTAATCTCTAGAATTGGCTCCGTATAAACTATGATTTTATCTTATTATCTATATAAGTATTTGATTTAGGAAAATTTACAAAAAAATGGTTTTATCGCCATGATATGGATCTGATGGGGCTCAAGGTCTACTTGTATTGTTATTGCCTAACTGGCCATATATAATTCTTATTAGACTAATATTTAGTATTGGGTCCATCCATTATCTTATTTTGTATAAGAAATTGATTTAGGAAAATTAAAAAAAAATGGTTTTATCCCCATGATATGGATCTGGTGGGGCTCATGGTTTCTTAATATGGTTATTGCCTAATTTTGCGATTTAACATTTTTTTTAGATTAATCTCTAGTATTGACTCCATATAATTTAAGAATTTAGCTTGTTATGCATAAGAATTTGATTTAGGCAAATTAAAAAAAATGATTTTATCTCCATGACATGGATCTGATGGGGCTCATGGTCTCCTTATATTGTTAGTGCCTAACTGGCCATATACAATTCTTATTAGATTAATCTCTAGTATTGGCTCCATCCGTTATCTTATTATGTATAGTAAATTGATTTAGGAAAATTAAGGAAAAATGGTTTTATTCACATGTTATGGGTCTAAAGGGGCTCATGGGCTCTTGATATTGTTATTGCCTGATTGGCGATATAAAATTTTTATTAGATTTTAATCTCTAGTAATAGCTCCGTATAAATTAAGATTTTTCTCTTATTATCTATAAGAATTTGATTTAGGAAAATTAACAGAAAAATGATTTTACCCCCCCTCCCCATGATATGGGTCCGAAGGAGCTCATGGCCTGAAAAATTCAACAAAAATTTTTTTTATAAACATTTTCTTTTAATTTAGATTTTTTTCTAATTGGTTACGTTTTAAAACGAACTTTTTTTCTCTTCGGGAAGTGCCACATTTTAAGAAATATATACATACACTTTTTCTGGATAGCTATACACTTTAGTCAAAAACACAAACCTAAACAATTAGTAATGGCTGTATATAATTTAAAGTTTCTCCATATCACATACGCCACAATAAAAATACAAATTTTCCAACAACATATGTAAATCTCATGATATGGACCTCTGCCTTTGGAGCTCTTCGCTAATATCATGGCCTATCCGCCTGTAATAACAACCATTAAGTATGTATTCTCTTGTATTGGATGTATAAAATTAAAGAATGTTTATAGTAAATGACTACACTACCAACAGAATATAAATTAGTATATGAATTTTATATTTTTGATTACAAATATTTTTCAAGAATTTTTTTAGTTTTCATTTGGTTTAACTTGATTCTTTTTTTCGTGCTAGATACATTTTAATTATAATATTTTACATTTTTTTAATTATAAAATTTACACTTTTCGGGATGGCTACGTTTTATCCGAGAAATGAACCCAAAGTTCGGGCTCGGGCTAACTTCACTATCCAAATTAATCAAAGATGTTGAACAACCAATTTTATTTAGTAGTAGTTAGAATCAAAAAATTGTGCCTCTACTTAAAAACGTAGGCGCTATATAAATTAGTAGGTGTAAATAAAAATTAAAATTTTTAATTAATGCATTTGAGTCACACTTCACTTTTATGTCACGCTTCATTTGAAATTGTAATCTGAAGTTCGAATTTTACTTATTTGAAACCGAAATTTTACTTAAATATATTCTTTTGAACTATCGAAGTAAGAAAGCTTTGTACCTATCCAGAAAATTTAAAAATTAAAATTGATCTGTACAAAATTCAGAATTATCGAATTTTTTTTCTAGACTTTTCCAATTACCAATTTTCGATGTAATCAATCAATTTGAAATTTGACTCACTTACCAATTTTATAATTGCTTTGATTTTAAAAAATTTGTATTCATAATTAAAGACCTCAGTTATGCCATTTATATAAACCACATGTCCTCAAGATCCAATATTATTCATCTCACGATATCGATTACCATTCACTGTTACAGCTTCACCACCAGCATTTAAAAAAGAAATACGAACCAATTACACCACCATAACGCACACCAAGCAGTGACTCATTTTGGATGCACAGGATTTCATGAATTATTCGTAGATTCAGAAAAAGATGATTTTTTGGCTGATCCAATGCCTTTTAATCATGTGTTAACTGAACCTTATAGGCCTTCAGAGCTAACTCATTTCTTAAAATACGCTTGTTGTGGTTTCAATAAGCCCAACTTGTTGTGAATTTATCTACACTTTTATCTTCCATCGAACCAGTTTTTTGAAATCTTTCCACAATTCGATTAATAGTGCTTGCAGATGGACGATTATGCCATGTACCGTAACCATCACATAATTTTTTATAAACAGTTTTCACAGAACGCCCATTTTCATAGAATAATTCAACTATTTCAGCACGTTGTTTTATTGTGCACGATGCTATTTTTATAAATGGCATAAATGACACTTCTCAAATCTAACAAGACCTAGACAAGTTCACAATGCCATCTGGGTTTTATTAAAGATTTAGGGGGCCGCGGAATTTTAAGAGACCCTTCATATTCAACATTTGAAATTTTATTTTTTATGTAGAATTTTAAATCGTTTTGAAATATCCAACGCTAATGAAAAAATTTAGGACCACGTGGGCGACCACCTAGGAGCATCGTTAAGGCGGCCAAATCACTTCATTGGATGTGGCGTCAGCGGAAGTAGAAGAAGATGAAGAATGAATTATTTTAAAGAAAATAAAAATTTTGAAGCCAAGTGAAAGTGACTTTCTGAAATTCAAAATTCCTAAATTGTAAACAGCCAATTTTATAAATTTTCTTATTCCTCAGTTTAGAATGAATCTTAACAAATTTCTTGGTTCATATCTAAGCAGCTGAATATTACGAAAGATTATGGGAAATTATATGGAACATTTAAAAATTCTGTTTTATAAATGTTGTTAGTCTTTAATAGACCCTACCATTTGCACATTGCCATAAATCCAGCCTCGTGACGATGCTACACTTTTACATTTTGACCTTATTGATTCCAACTCATTACCTCTCAAAAGCCATAATTGTAACCCTTATTTGTGTTATCCCGGAGTTCAGATTTTGTGATCTGAGATTCCTATACTACAGGAAGTAGAAACAATTAAATTTCCCAAAGATATTACAATTTATGCATTAGGCATTGAGATAAATGATTTCTCATCGTTCGTAGTAATAACAAACATATTACGGATTTAAGAAGCCATTGATGGCACGAACTTTACCAACAATTTAGCTCCATCGATATCGATAAAACCCAGCTTGTCTTATTATTTTAAACCCACATTCGACTTATTTTAATTTTTTGTACTGCGTTCGTGTCAAATTCTTGATTTTGTGATTTTACAGAAATCGTTTATGCCATCTTAGCGCCAAGTTCATTGCTTCATGAACTTTACAACTACCGATCATACGTTTTTCAACCCGGTCGCAGATATCAGTTTAGTTTATGTAAATTACCAATATTTTCTGGACTATAAATACCAATACATTTTAAAATATAGAATAAGAAATTGAAAGAACACCATATCTCCAGGTATGCCTGGTTATTTTATTCAATTAGCAATAACATTCGTTTGTATTCAAATAGCAATAATACAATTTGTCTGATTGAAGTTAAGAATGAAAGGCCAGTGTAAAATGTAAGAATTAAAAAATGATTTTGAAATTACTCGTAAAAATAAAGTAAATTTAATATAAATTTGACATCTGAAGATTATTCATTATCCCCGCATTAAATGCCTTCGGCTTTCAACGTTGTACCCAACGATGAATAAAGACAAATTTTAATGACTGGCCTTTCTGGGATACCTCCTTGAGTCTTTGGAGTGCTTCAAAAAAAGCATGTGATATCAATCATACTTCCTACCTCAAAGATGGGAGATATTCTCCAGCAGCATTACTTCGCGATGCTGATGTCCATTTTGAATGCATGAGAATTTTTTCCTAAACCTTTCCTAAAAAGCAAAAACAAATACTTAGGAAACATTTAGCAAATAATTCACAAGCCTTTATTAAAGTATGTTGTTTCACAAAAGCCAATCAAATTCAAATTGAAACGAAACTATTCAATTTTGAATGTAAAAGATTACCCCAAGTTTAAATTGAACGGCAAACGTTCCATATTTAATTTTTTAAATACTGGATCCATTTTTCTGCAGCTAAAAGGGTAATGACGCAAATCAGCCCAATATTAAATTGAACGTCTAACCTTCAATGTTCCTTGTCCGGAAATTAACTAAGAAAAAAATGTAGACCATGGTTCATTCTTGACTTATGCAAATATTGGGGACATTCTCCTGGAGCTGTTAGGGTTAGATACGAACAAAATCACCGAAAGGTCGTCATGGTCCATTCTTAACTTATGCAAATATTGGGGACATTCTCTTGGAGCTACGAGGGTTAGATATGACAAAAATCACCCAAACTTTAAATTGAACTAAACCATCTTCGGTACCTTGTCGGGTATTATAACTGAAAATAAAAAGTAGGTCGTGGTCCATTTTTGACTTATGCATATATTGGAGACATCCTCTTTGAGCTAAGATGGTTCAATGTGAACTAAACTACCGAAGAAGGTTTTAAATATTGAATGTTAACCGTTCAATTTAAACTTGGGGTGATTATCGTCATATCTAACCCTCTTAGCTCCAAGAGAATGTCCCAAATATTTGCATAAGCTAAGAATGGACCACGACCTCCATTTTGTTCTTAATTTCATTTCCGGAAATGCTACCGAAGATGGTTTGGTATACATTTAAATATTGAACGTTAGCCGTTCAATTTAACTTGGGTGATTTTTCCAACCTTCATAGCTCCAAGAGAATGTCTCCAATATTTGCATAAGTTAAGAATAGACCATGGTTTAGGTTTTATTAGTATGTAGTTTCATTTCCGGACAAACTACCGAAGATGGTTTAGTATATCTAAATATTTAAGTGTTGCCATTCAATTTCAACTTTGGATGAAATTTGGTATCAAACGCTCATAGCTCCAAGAGAATGTTCGCAATATTTGCATAAGTCAAGAATGAACCATGATCTACATTTTCTTATTAGTTTTATTTCCGGACAAACTACCAAAGATGGTTTAGTAAATTTGAATATTGAAGGTTAGCCGTTCAATTTATGCTTGGGGTGATTTTCGTTATATCTAACCCTTTTAGCTGGAAGAGAATGTCTCCACTAATTTCAAAGTCTGGAATTGAAACCGTTATTGATTACAATCAATTGATTGGTATACTAATACACTGAAATGTTTTTAAAATTTACGAATGTTTTAGGAAATAATTCACTATCATTTCCTTAGGGGTATACATCAGTCCAATATGATCAGTGTTTATTAAGGATAAAACACCAAACCATGAAGTGGCAGAGTTCCGGTTGTAAAATTAAAACACAGGTTTCTTTATAAAAAAAACTAATCACCAAGTATTTATTTTATTTTATCGTCGATCGTTTCGGACAACTTATTATGGCTGACTGTATATTGTGCAATGTAAATTAATTATACCGGTATGCAAAATTGAGCAATATAATTATTGGGAGAGTAATTTAAATAATATCATACAGGGTGATTAATTTGCCCATGGCCGGAAAAAGCAACCAAAAATATATATGAAACAATCATATTTGTGACTGCATAAAAAACCGACAGGCCTCAAAATTTGATAAACAAGAATAATAAAATAATTTATAAATAATAAAACAGTTCAATATGCAACATGCTCCTGCCTTGAACTGTCCGTGGTAGTTCAACCATTGTGTTGACCATCCTTATCAATTGGCAATGCTACTCCCGAGATTGATCTATCAAAAGTATTGGCGGATGTGCGAATCGTCAGCATTCGTACACTACCTTCTTTGTCTGGCTTAGTTGCGATAACTCGTCCCAAGAACCATTTTACCGGAGGTAAGTTGTCATCTCTCACCAAAACCATAGCACCAATTTCAATGTTTTCGTTTTTTGCCATCCACTTTGTTCGAGGCTGTCAAGTTGCTATATAGAAAGTGACCTGGGGTCAAAGGTTCCAAGTCATTCGGATCAGGCGATAGCGGGGTGATTGGACGAGAATTAATAATCGTTGCAGCTTGACCTAAAACAATGTGCAGCTCATCGACTGAAACTTCTATACTGCCAATGACGTTTTTGATAAGGCGCCTCATGATTTTTATCGACGCCTCCCAAAGTCCGCCAAAATTTGGGGCTCTAGGTGGAATAAATTACCATTCGACGAACAATTGATCACATGCCTTCCAAATTGCGTCTTTATTGTTAATCATCATCCGTTGGACTTCATCCAGTTGGTTAGGTGTGCCCTTGGAATTGGTTGCATTATCGGAAAATATTTTCTTTACCATGCCTCGATCGGCGATAAATCTCTTCAAGGATCGGATGAACGCCTCTGTGGACAAATCAATCACCAGCTCCAAATGAACCGCTTTTGTCACAAAACAAATAAAAAGAGCTACGTATACTTTTTTCAGAGCCTTGCACCTAATATGATGACGCACGGTTAAAGGCCCCGCAAAATCAACACCACTAACAGCAAACGGTCAATTGTTCCTGTAATCGAGTCTATCCTATGCCCGAGGGCAAATTTCCCATAATTTGTGATATGACATTAGGTCGCATTTGAACACATACAGTGCACTTGTTAATAATACTTCTGATTTGAGCCAGTCCATTGATGGGCCAATACTTTGCTCGAATTGCCGTTAGTACGATGTGCGGTCCTGCGTGAAATGTCCTATGAAGATGAAAAATATCGTATTAATAGTTTGGTAAATTTGTGATTTCTGGGGAGAATGATTTGGTGTTTGGAATTATAAGGATTGGTTTTTTTTAGTCGTCCACCCACTCTTATCAATCCATACTCATCAAAAAAAGGTGCCAAACATTTCAGTCGACTATTCTTAGCCACAGTATATGACCAGTCTTCAGCAGTTGGTAGTCTTGAGCAAACAACGATTTTTGTGTATTCCGAATGAATGGCAATTCGGCTTCGTCCTCTTCAGCAATTGTGGATCTTTCCACTTTCGTGTACAATTTCATTGGGGTCAAATTCAATAACGACTTTTGCGTTTCTTTATTGATCCGCTTCGAATGGCAGTTTCGAATAAATCGCATTACGTATGCGAACGCACGAATAGCGTCTCTAAAATTCTGCGAGTAGTGCATGGTACTCGTTACATTCTCGCCAACTTTTGTGGAGAAAGCAAACTTAACAGTACGCTTCTCACGACTTTCATCACACGGCTGAGGTGATTTATGAATCGGTGGCCAAAATAAATCGTCTTCTTTCAGAAAATTAGGGCCGCAAAACCAAAACTCAAAGTTTGCAATATCAGCCGGCATCATACCTCTACTAATCAAATCGACGGGGTTTAAATTACCAGGAATATGGCTCCAAATTCCGGAACTGGGCTCTTCCTGTATCTTGGAAACACTGTGTGCAACAAATATGTTCCAATTATGCGGTTCTGGTTCTATCCAATAGAGAGTGATTAGCGAATCAGTCCAATAGAAAAATTCTCTAACGGTTAGTTCCAGCAACACTTTCCTCTTGAGCCGTGATACTAAATCGGTCATCATTTTCGCAGCCAACAGTTCGAGGCGAGCAATACTGATGGTTTTCGCTGGAGCTACTTTAGATTTTCCACAAATCAGCCTGGACGAGATAATATCATTGTGGTATCCACATCGCAGATATACGCATGTTTCATATGCCTTTTACCTAGCATCTGAAAAAGCGTGAACTTCAATAAATTTACATTCACCCTTAGCCAAGACAAAACGAGGTATCGAGAAATCCTTTAATGATAACAAACTTGACCTGTATTTTGAGCTTGCAAAGATCCTAGTCAAAAATCTTTGCCAAAGTTATGACAGGACATACAAACCCCAGCGGGTCAAACAAGCTTGCCATTTCCGATAGAACCACTCGCTTTGTAACTGCTGCTGAAAATGGTTTGGGTTGGTGACTAAACCGAAAAACATCAGCCTCTGGTTGCCAAATTAAACCAAGAGTTTTAACAACATCTCTATCTTCAATGCTAAGATACTTCTCGCGATGCTGCGGCTCGATCGTCGAATGGATAGTCTTATTGTTTGTGCAACATTTGCTCAACGTGAATCCACCACTTTTCAAAATACCGATTGTTTGGTGCAACATTTCTCGCAGCTTCAAAATCGAGTTCGATCCAATCATCATATCATCGACATAAAAATTATATCGAAGTATTTGAGCTCCAATTGGATATTTAATATGCTCGTCAGCTGCTATTCGATGCAACGTCTTTACAGCAAGGTATGACCCAGATGCCGTACCATAGGTCATGTTACGTAGACGGAGTGTCTTGATTGGTTCATCCTTATTTTGCGCCACAAAATTAATTGATAGTTACTATCCGGCACATACACTCCAATTTGGCGGTACATTTTCTGAATGTCACCAGTCATGACAAACTCGAACAGCCTGAACCTCAACAAAATAATGAACAAGTCATCTTGCAGTGTTGGCCCAGTATAAAGAATATTGTTCAATGCAACGCCAGAAGACGTCTTGGAAGATGCGTCGAAGGCCACTCGCAATTTCGTGGTAGAGCTCGATAATTTCACTACACAATGATGAGGTAAGAAACAATGCGGGGTTGACGGGTTAAACTCATGAAAGACTTCCAAATGGTTCAGTTGGTGATATTCGTTGACAAAGGATGAATACATTTCCTTCATTTCAGGCTACTCCTCCAATCTTTTTTCAAAGCTCATCAAACGTCGAATTGCGATTTGGTATGATTCTCCTAATAATGATGGATCCTTAGAAAATGGTAAGCGGACGACGTATGATCCATCGGCATTTCGACGAGTATGAAGCGCATAATGATCTTCGCACTCCTGATCTTTAGAGCTCAACTCAACAAGTTCAACTAAACTTTCTTCAGGTTCGGTTGACCAACATTTTTCGTTACTAGTCAATGTTACTAAATTATGGCCATTATACGACATCATACGACCACCAATGACCCATCCCAGCTTGGTCTGCTGCATCGTCGGTAAATTTCCGCCCAAACGAATTTAACCAGGTAACAGAAGATGCCACAATAAGCCAGCACCCAACCACAAGTTAATCTTCTGAGGCTTAAAAAATTGAGGATCAGCCAAAAATGTGACTTCAGAGGGGATGTTAATGTTCGATAATGATATTGGATGAGCTGGATGAGCGCCCAATATTTTTGGAAGTATCACTGCAGCAATGTTGAATTTTATTGATACATCGAAATGAGGAGTCAGCGTGGTATAACACGAAGCCTTTGATGTTGTAGCCGTTGTGCCAATTCCACCTACAGTAATGTATGATTTTCGCTTCTTCACATTTAACGTTTGCACAAATCGACCAGATATGAAATTTGTGGTGGCATCACTATCTTACAGAGCACGGCCAGGTATAATCGATCCATTCACATCAAATACATTTACTATGGCTGTAGTAAGAAACGCTGGCTCATCAACAAATGATTCTGAAGTTAACAGTACTTTGTGTTTCACTCCGGAAGGCAATGGAGGTTGAGTAACAGGTTGCTCAAAATGAATCAATGTGTGATGTCCCTTTTGGCATTTATCGCATTTCAAAACCTGGCCAAAACGGTAAGAATTTTTGTTTTCAGACAGACAACGCATAAATGCAGTCGTTTAACCTCGTGATATCGATCCACAGGCGCCATGGCGAAAATTTGTTTCGTGTTCCGGATGCTTTTGGCTTACTTAATTGTTTTTTGTTATACTCAATCTTCTCTAAAGTTATGGCATGTTTTTCTAAGAATGAAAAAAAAACCATCCATAACCATTTATAAATAATAAAACAGTTCAATATTCATCAGAAATGCTGATATAATTGTTGAATATGGCGCCACCATTTTATATCTGGCTCCAGGATTGTTGTTATAGGTTGGCCGACCAGAAAGTATCCATGGGTGATTGCCTCAAGGTCGTTTGAGCCTGAAGATAGCGGGCTTCGTAGTCGCTAATTGAATACAGCTTTTAATTGCTTAAATGGGGTTTACATCTTCGCCAGAAAAACCCTAACATTATTCACGACGCTTATAAATGTTTACCACGTGGTGTCGCAAAAGTATTTTATCTCTCAAATATAATTATATTCATGTAGATTGTAAGGAAAACTGCGCTATAGCGCTGGTGGTGGTGTAGTAATATTCGCGTTGCATATCGTTGCAAAGGTCTTACGTCATGGAATTTAGTTAATTCAGGGCTGTTGGAAGACGTAACTTTTTAGTCAGTTGCATATGTCACATAGATTTGGATGCGTGATATTGTTGTAAACGCCTATCGAGAGATCCGGAAAAACTTTTCAAATATTTCAACACTCATATAATTATTGAGCATATAGGAACCACGCACCTGAAGCAGCAAGCGATTGCGGAATTGGGGTTACTAGTCGCCGTGCTTAGTTTTTAGTTGTTTATCGATAACCAATAAACAAATTTTAATAAGATAAAAGCATTTAGACACAAAACTGTTTTATTTCTTAGGAATTTTTATTTAAATTTCGGTAAAGTTTGAATGGCGTACCTGTTAGAACCTTAAACAACTATTGTGATGACCTTCACACTCATTTTAGACTGTAAATTTTTTTTTTGTCAGCTAATTTTATTTTGTTGTTTTATTTTTGGCATAAATACTCATTTGATAGATCCTTCTCGGAATAATCTCTTAGGTTGAAATTGGCCCGGCCGTTGTTTCTTATTTAGTTAACTCTACGTTAATACGCTTATAATTAAGAACTAACCAGAGGTCCCTGTGAATTTTTCATGGAGCTCTAATAGGGTATACACCTTCCAGTTACTGTTATGAAGAGAAGGAATCTTCATGGCGCTTGATAACGAAATTCTTAATATTTCAACAACAAGGCATCAGTCACCGATGGTAGTAACGTAGTGTAGTAACGTAGTGTTATATTGTTGAAGCAAGTGGGCACGAATCTTCCTGCAATAAGAAATTTGAACAGTTTTTTAATTTCTAACTTTTACAATTTTTCTTTTTTTTTTTTAGAATAATTTTAAGAACATAAAACTGTTTATGATGGAAAAAATTCTGATGAAGAACAAATAAAGGTAAGTTCAACTTGTTCGAATTCCTAACTCACAAGAGACCCACTAAATGTAAAACATGTACATGTAACGCAAGGAATGCGTTTGGCAAAATGCTTTATCAGCCCTAATTTTTTGGAGGAAAGGGACATCTGATTACCAAAGCGGCAAATGTTAGAAATAACACTAGTTATTGGCGCACAGGGCCAGAGAGGCCATAACAGCACCAAAAAACTGCTAGCACCACAATTTCATGTGATGGAGGTAAGATAATTTTTTTCTAGTTTCTCTAAGACATTTTAATTCATGTACCTTATGGAAAAGTTTTGAGTTTTATGGGGCCCATACCAAAGATAAATCGATAAGTATTGTCTACCTGTCCAAAAAATGTATTTTATCCCTATGCCCTGAAAATGAGTCAATAAATAATTTTCGAGTTTTGTTTAATCTTGATAGTCAATTATTTTACTATGTTTTATTATAATGAAAATAAGTCGACTTTTCGAAATTCCTAAACACCAGAGGGAAAACCGCCCGGAAATTCCAAATTCCAAAATTCTTTGTTGCAATACTGTTGGAGACGTCAAATGAACGTCATTTCGTCTACTGTGTCACCACCTATCGGTGGACACAACATATCAAATATACACGTCCGACAACACTAAAACAACCACAACATCGGACAACACTTCAACCAGCTGTCAAAAGCTGTCATCGTTTTTTTTTTCTTCTTCAACCAACTCTCGTTCGAGCAACACGGTTAAATCGAGAAATATAATAAATAAATAAATAAAATAGTAGTGTGTTCTTTTCATTTTTCTGGTCGTGTTGCTCACCTACAAAATACCACAACATTTTGGTCCTTCGAGCCGGATATACAAATCCGCTAACAATCAACATCGTGGTTACTATCATCGTGCCGTGCCATTACAAATCTTGAAGAAGCAACAACAAACCTCGTGGGTAAGAACTTTTGTTGTGGTTAAGTGCGTGCAAAGTTCAAACAGTGCAAATTATTAAAATTTCGTGTGCATAAGTTCGGTTGGTGAAACGTACATAACCTAGTGACAATGACGGCTCGAGTCAAGCAAGCATCGCTACAACGGGTACTCGAAAGAGCAGTACGCAAGAGCAAGGAGCTCTCAATTGACACACCAGGCGTAAGCGAGGACTTTGTACAGACGCAGATGGACCACGTGGCGTCCCGTTTCAAGGAATTCAGCGACATACAAGATCAGATCGAAGCTGTATGCGGTAATGAAGAACTTGAGAGAGAGTACGGGACACGCGAGCAAGCCGAAGAATATTACCTCGCGGCAACATCGAATTTCAAGACAATTAAGAGACAACTGGCAGTCACCATCGAGAATCCGCAGGATGACGTTAGACCTGCACACGCACAACAGTCGTTCGATACACAGCTGCCTCGAATCAAAATTCCAATTTTTGACGGCGAATACACGAATTGGCCTGAATTCGAAAATTTATTTGTCGACATAGTTCACAAACACAAACAGTTAACAAATTCGCAGAAGTTGCACTACTTAAAGGCGAATTTAACTGGAGATGCAGCATCGTTGCTGAAGTCCGTGAGCATCATAAACGAGAATTACGAGGAAGCATGGCGCATTCTACGGGATCGATATAATCATCGTCGATTCATCATCGATAGTCATCTTCGACAATTCAGAACTATGCCTGCTCTTCAAGTCGAATCAGCTGTGGGATTGCGCAAGATCATTGACACAACGACCGATACCGTTCGCAGTCTTAAGGTTTTGGGAGTACCGGTCACCACATGGGATATTATCTTGATTAATATCATCGCCGATAAATTGGATCCAGAAACCCACCGACAGTGGGAGATAACACTAACTCGATCCGAGTATCCATCATACGAAGATCTGATCAAATTTTTGAACGCCCGATGGCAATCATTGGAGATGATTTCCATGACAAGAACTGAATCAAGCACATCACAGTCGATTAAAGAGGTTCCATCATCAACGCATTCGCCACGCACTCGAGCATTTCGCAAACCTGACACGCAATCAACTCGTTCACTCGTCGTTACTTCGGACTCTCGCATCGTACCGTGTCAAGTTTGTGCTAGATCTCACAACGTGTTCCAGTGCGATCAGTTCAAACCTCTTACATTCGAAGGAAGGTCAAATCTTGTACGAGAAAAGAGACTGTGCTTCAACTGCCTGCGCAAAGGCCACACCAGTTCGGATTGCAAATCCACCATGTGCCGAGTTTGCAATAAAAGACACCATACGCTATTACACAACTCGAATCCAAATCCTCAATCATCATCCGTCGAATCATCATCAGAAACTCCGGTCACTACGAACCACGTCGCATCGCCATTCATGGATCTTCTGCTTGCCACAGCAATCGCTATCGTATCGCACTCCAATCAAAATCTCATCGTTCGAGCTCTATTGGATTCGGGATCCCAGGTCAGTTTTATATCGGAGAGTGCAGCAAATCGCATCGGATTAGCGAGAAGACCAGCCACAGTTAAAATCAATGGAATTTGTGCAAGGGAGGCGTCTAGAATCGATCAAACATTTTCAACCACGATTACAGCTCTGATCGTCGAGAAGATCACAGGCATATTGCCATCACAACCAATCGACACACATCAATGGTCACATTTAAATCAATTAGAACTTGCCGATCCTCACTACTATCTTCCCAATAAGATAGACATTATGCTTGGAGCTGATGTCATTGGAATGCTTCAGAAAGATGGTTGCAACAGCGGAGTCAACGGTTCACCATTTGCACAAAATACAAAATTCGGCTACATCCTATTCGGCAAGGTGGAGCGCAGAACAACCAATCAACCATCCAGTCTAGTAGCTACGATCGATGACTACAACACCATCGACAAGACACTGAGGTCATTTTGGGAAATCGAAGACGTTCGTTCAACTCGAGAATTAACACACGATGAGTCAGAATGCGAACGCCACTACGCGAAGATACACAGTATTCTTACCATTCAACGAAAACTCGTCACCCCTTGGCAGATCACGAGAGGATGCAGTGCTGCGATTACAACAGATGGAACGCCGGTTTGCCAAGAATCAACAACTACATGATAAATACAACAAGTTCATGCAAGACTACCTGGAATCGGGTCACATGGAGGAAGTGCTAGCTGAAGATCACAACAACTCGTCGGAGCAGACGTGCTATCTTCCCCATCACGGCGTCATGCAGCGCAAACTGCGAGTGGTATTTGATGCCTCGCACAAAACAACAACCGGCATATCGCTTAATCAGAAGCTTCGCACTGGTCCCAAGCTGCAACAAAATGTCTTCGAAATACTAACTCGTTTTCGCAAACACAAATTCGTTTTCGTTTCAGATATTAAGCAGATGTATCGGCAGATCCTGATGGCGCCCGAACACAGAAATTATCAGAGGATCGTATGGCGACCGTCCCCACATGAGCCAGTTCGTGATTATCGTTTGTGCACGGTCACTTATGGTACTGCCAGCGCTCCGTATCTCGCAATTCGAACCATTCATCAGTTAGCACGAGACGAGCAGGAGAAATGCCCAATTGCAGCCAACGTCGCATCGACAGATTTTTACGTTGACGATCTGATGACCGGCTCAGACAACATCGCGAATCTAATTGAAATCCAGAGGCAAATGGTGCAACTGCTACGATGTGGTGGCTTCGAACTACGAAAGTGGTCTTCAAACAGCCAGCAACTTCTAAACGAGATACCAATCGAATTCCGCGAGCATCAGGGTGAACTCGAGCTAAACTGGGACGATTCAGTCAAAACACTTGGTGTACATTGGTCCCCTTCGGCAGATTGTTTCGGATTCAATATTAGCCCAACATCAGAATTTCGCGCGCCAACCAAACGAACGATACTATCGCAGGCGTCAAGGATATTCGATCCGCTCGGATGGGTATCTCCAACTACAATCATCGCGAAAATCATACTACAGGAATTATGGGTGCTCGGCATGTCGTGGGATGAAGCAGTTCCAACATCAATCGCACAAAGATGGCTCAATTATCGCGACAGCCTGAAATCATTAGAGTCTCTCAGAATCGATCGCTGGATAAATCATTCGCCGAATCGCAGTAATCTTCAAATTCACGGATTCAGCGATGCTTCCGAGAAAGCATACGCAGCAGTTGTGTATGCTCGTATAACGTTGCCAAATGGATCCGCAAAAATCACAATGCTGACATCAAAGACCAAGGTCGCACCATTGAAAACGGTCAGCTTGCCACGTCTGGAGCTTTGTGCTAGCTTACTTCTCGCCAAACTCATACATAGTATCGTTTAATCACTCGACGTGCCACAGGTTCAACTGTACGCATTGACCGACTCGCAAGTTGTACTTGGTTGGTTACGGAGCCCGCCAAATCGCTGGAAGACGTTTGTGGCCAACCGGGTTTCACGAATCATGGATTACCTTCAACCTACCGATTGGAATTATGTCGACACCAAACACAACCCCGCTGATTGCGCGTCTCGTGGTGTCGAACCTTCATTACTGCACAGCCACCCACTGTGGTGGACAGGTCCTGTTTGGCTACGAGAAGAACCTAGTCAATGGCCACGCCAAAGAACAAGCGAGGCCTACACTAACATAGATGAACGAAAAAACTCAATGATCGCAACGCATGCAGAAATCGTGACTTCTCACAACGACTTACATAACTTACTCGCTCGCCATTCATCGCTCGGGAAATTAATTCGTGTCACGGCGTTCTGCAGACGTTTCATTCATTATTGTCGTCAAAGTCCAGCAACGCGTCCGAAAGGCTTCATCACTGTGCCTGAGCTCAATTGGTCATTCGAGTTCTGGGTCAAGCTGGTTCAAGAAACCCATTTCGCGGACGAGATATCAAGATGCCAATCCGGAGAACATCTACTAGACAAAAGCCCACTCCGATCTCTGAACCCTTTCGTCGGCAGCGACGGCATATTGCGGGTCGGAGGGCGGCTCAAGGAATCTAATTTACCATACAACAGGAAGCATCCGATAATCCTTCCCAAGGACAACCAGCTTACCAGCCTGCTCATCTCACAAGCACACCGAACGACACTACACGGTGGTCCACAGCTGATGCTGGCACATATACAAAAGCACTACTGGATCTTGGGCATCAAAACGTTGGTGCGTTCGCACATACATAAATGTGTTGTATGCTTTCGCCATCGCACAACGACGAGTCAGCAACTGATGGCTAATCTCCCATCGGCTCGAGTTACTCCGTCGAGACCATTCCTTCACAGCGGTGTGGACTATGCCGGTCCAATATCCATCAAACTACGCAAAGGTCGTGGAGGCGCGTCGACGAAGGGATATATTTGTGTCTTCGTGTGCCTATCGACGAAGGCGCTACATTTGGAGTTGGTGTCCGAACTTACCACTAATGCCTTCATCGCATCTTTTAAAAGGTTCACCGCGCGCAGAGGAAAAATTGCAAACCTATACAGCGACTGCGCAACGAACTTCGTCGGAGCGAATCGTCAACTGGCATTCATACATCAACAAAGCAAGAGAGAGGTCACTCCGGAGATCGCCGAACTATTGGCTCAGGATGGTACGACATGGAACTTTATTCCTCCGGCTTCTCCGCACTTCGGCGGACTGTGGGAAGCAGGCGTCAAATTGATTAAGCACCATTTTCGACGTATCATGGGTGAAACCTTACTCACGTTCGAAGAGTTGACGACGCTGCTGTGCCAGATCGAGGCGTGCCTAAACTCGCGACCATTGTGTCCATTGTCGAACGATTCTGATGATTACACGATCCTAACTCCAGGGCACTTCTTAATCGGAGAGGCACCACTCACGATCCCAGAACCAACATTACTCGATGTACAAACGAATCGTCTCAACCGCTACCAGCAGCTGCAAAAAATGTACCAGCACTTCTGGAGAATTTGGTCGACAGAATACCTTTCTCGCCTACAGCAACGACCAAAGTGGATCAGAGTCAATGACAACGTCGTCATCGGTCAGTTAGTCCTCATCAAAGAGGAAAGCATTCCACCTTCGAAATGGTCACTGGGGAGAATAATCCAAACACATCCAGGATCTGATGGCCGAGTTCGAGTAGTCACTTTAAAGGGTCAGAATGGCGTGTACAAACGACCCGTCACAAAGCTGTGCCTGCTGCCTATCTTGGATAATCATCATAATAATCACTAAAGTCTTCAAATACTTTAGGGCGGCCGGCAATGTTGGAGACGTCAAATGAACGTCATTTCGTCTACTGTGTCACCACCTATCGGTGGACACAACATATCAAATATACACGTCCGACAACACTAAAACAACCACAACATCGGACAACACTTCAACCAGCTGTCAAAAGCTGTCATCGTTTTTTTTTCTTCTTCAACCAACTCTCGTTCGAGCAACACGGTTAAATCGAGAAATATAATAAATAAATAAATAAAATAGTATTGTGTTCTTTTCATTTTTCTGGTCGTGTTGCTCACCTACAAAATACCACAACAATACTTTTAGATTTGGTAAAGCCCCAATATTTGTAAACTTTATCTCAATTCTCATAATTCTGAAGATCATAATTAAATTCTCAGATTTATATTTAGTTTAAGAAAATCAAATTTTTAAAGTCCACTTCCATATGGATGCTTCAGTTGGCGTTGGACTTTGCGACATCCTACCTCAATTTTGTTTATGTGGATTTTGTGGATTATAATTCTAGCATATCTAGCCTTCTTCCTTTCATTCTAATGATGATTCGATCAATTTTGTCAAATACTCATTTTCCAATACAGTTGCATCCCCAATAAGGCAATAAACTAAAATAGTTCATCATTAATCCTCATTCTATGTATACTCACATATAATGCACATCCTAGAAACTATTTTATGCATGTACATATGTATGTATATATCCAAAGCGACAAAATTTTACCTCGCCTTTTTTCTTTTTATATTTTTTGCTATACATCAATTTGTCTTGTACATACATTTATAGCAAAATATTATATTAAAAGAAAACCTTAATGTATTGCGCATACCAAAACAAAAAATAAAATTTTTGTTCATCTTACGTTAATTTTCTTATTTCATTTCCAATTATAATCATCGTTCACCAACACCAAATTTGTTCATCCATATATAGATGATATATGTACGAGTACGCTACATACATAGGTATGTGTTTGTGTATATAGAACACAAAAAAAAACCTGGAACCATTTATCATCATCTTTACTCACATATAGAGAAAAATAATTTTCCATCATCGTCGTCGTCGACATTTTCATTGTAGTCAATATATTAAGAACAATATATACAATATTATAGTTGCTTAGCATACATATGTATGTACATATATACATATACACCAAAAATGAAAACTGGTAAGAAGAAAAAGTAAAAGAAAATTTGTCCAATCGTGTTTCGTTAAAATGGAAAATGTTTTCCTTTTTTATTTTTTTTTTGTTCGTTTTCCATCATCCCATTATTGTTGCTGGTTCTTTGAGTTTTTCTCTGTGCTATACACTGTTTTCTTCAATTTTTAATCTAATTCAAATCCACCCACTCACATATATGAGTACATATGTGAATATGCATATATCCTTTGGTATATAACCTATTTTATATTTATAAAGACGTTGTATATAATGTAGATACAGGATCAAAGTATAATATATAGACTTATATATACAGTCATAGGAGATACGTAGAAAAAAGGATACATATACATACAAGGTGGGGAAAACTGCTTTTCAATTTGTCTATGTACCGTGTACGTACACAACATATGAGAGATGAATGAAATGGAACGGGTGGGATTTTTTTTCACCAAACCCATATGTTGGTCTCATATATGTAAAGTTATGCCATCTAGTATGCGATAGAATAAATTATTAAAAAGTCACCCTCAAAATAATAATTCATATTGCACATTAATCATATAATTGCCTAATTATTTGGTTTACAACGCAAAACAATATCAATTACAGGTCAATTATTCGCGCGTATACCAAAATATGTTTACAACTTAACTTTGTTACTCTACTCTTCCCGCACCATAAAATTTTCTTTGCGCCAATTTTTTATTTTTTTTGTTTTTTTACTTTCCATACCAATTTTCATCACCACCAATGCAAAATAACAACAATACGCTCATCCTTTTTTTGTTGTAAGTACAAGAAAAAAAATTCTTTTTTGTTTCTAAAAATATTTAAAAATAAAGCACAAAAAAAAAATGTTAAAAAAAGGAAAAGTAAACAGATGATAAAAAAAAATGTATTTAAATACTTTCATTTTCATTTCTCAGCCTCGTCGTATCCTACCCGCCGCCGTCAAATCCCATCCCCCCGAAGCATATTTTATTTCTTGTGCACTGTGTGCTCTATATTTTTATTTTTTTATTTTTTATTATTTAAGCTGTGAATTTTTTTTATTTTACTCTGACTTACATTTTTGTTTTTGTTATACTTCACTACTTCTCTCTTCTTCCCATCATCTTTAAAAAATAAAAAATAAAAAAATTTCTTTATAATTTATATAAAAAAAAAATCTTAAAGATTTACAAGAAACGATTTTTTTTTGTGCATATTGTATATAGCGATATTTTTTGGTGTAAAGAAGCACGAAATAAAAAAAAATTGAATCAAATGTTGAGTAAATGGTTTGTTGAATTTGGATTATTTAAAAACAATTTATTGTGATAAGCGGGGGTAATTAATCGAATTAGATTAAAATTAAATACGATAAAAAAAAAATGTTGTGCACACTACTGAGAGGGGAAAGGGTTTCTTCTTGTAAAGGTCGCGGTTTTTTTTTTATTTATAAGGTTTGGGATTTGTATTCATGACCTAGGGCAATATCTAATAGAAGCGAAATTCTTTCATATTTTATGGATACAATATCTGATTTGTTTGAACTGTTAGTTTGGCTAACTAGTAACACCTCAACCGCTAACGAAGATTTGCTATTTTCGGATCCGATTTTAAGAAATTAGGAGAAACCTTAAAGGAATATTAGTCTTTAAATATTTCCTTTATTTAAACTGGATACCAGTCCTGTGTCCCTTGGTGGATCCAATAGGTTGATTCTGCTCGGTGGAGACCTTATGGACATAAATTAATATAGTTAGGGACAGTTTGGAAAGACAACGTTCCATTCAACCATGGCTGAATCATAAACGGTTTGGAAAAATTTGCGTGTATCAACACTGGAGCATTGGAAAGCGCCAATTTAACACTCTCAAACACTTGCTGGGCTTTCACGGACCAATTACATTTTGAGTTCTTTTAGGGAAAATAGGAATAAAGCGCCGAAAAAACGATAAAATTTTTTAGGAGTAGTTGGTATTGGATAATCGTGTACTGCTTTTAGCTTATCCGGGTTTGTTGAAAGGGTTCCGTTGCCACCCACATAACCTAGATAGTTGACGCGTTTGAGGAAGAAGTGACTTTTTTCAAGGTTTACTGTTAAACCAGCATCAAACAATCTTTAACCAACAATTGACAGCAATTCGAGATAATCTTCAAATGTCCTAAAAGTAATTAGAAGATAATCAAGATAAACAAAAACGCGATCGTAAAATTCATGAGGCATCACCCGGTTTAACCGGCTCATAATCTGCGGCACGTTACAGAGACCAAATGACATATCTTTGAATTGACACAAAGAGCGACCAGGGACCGTAAACGCCGTCTTATCTCGGCACTCCTCATCCAACGGGATTTTACAAAATGCATCTTTCAAGTCGATACTTGAGATAAATCTTGTTTTCTCCAATCGGATGATGAGTCCGTCGATTATAGGCAGCGGATACGCATCTTTTTTCGTCACTTCGTTCACTCGTCTTGCATCCCAACAAAGACGGACCTTGCCATTTGGTTTCCGAACTAATGTCACGGGTCACCCACATGCACTTTTGGATTCTTCAATGACTCCCAGAGACACTATCCGATCTATCTCAGCAAACAAATCAGCTTGTACCGCATGAGATATAGGATAGTAACGTTGTTTGACGGGCGTAACATCTGGTACGTCAATATTGTGCGAAATTATGGATGTTTTGCCAAGACTGTAAAGCCGAAAATTTTAATGTTGATTTTGCTGTGAATTGTTGTTCAACATTTTTGTGACATATGGTTGGTATGGCTGCCTTGGGTTTCGAGGGTGGTTCATGTCAGCTCCTTGAGTCCTCGTCTCGACGTTTCCCGAAGAATAACGCTATAAACAGTTACTTCTTGTACATCCGTCTTTACCACATTCGCGACAAAATAATCGCAGAAGTTTTGAGCATTTAGCAAAAGAGTGTCCGATATCAAAGCAATTCCAGCAAATAAAATTATTCGGTGTATTAGAATTTACTGAAGGATTATGATTTTGCTGAAACACATCAATTTGGTTCGGATTTTGGTTACAGTTTTAGAATTGTTCGAGATTAGGATTTACTGAAGGATTATAATTTTGTGGACCAAAGTTCAAAAACGTGGGGGTTTACAATTTTACTCACGTGATATTGTGGTGTACAAAACTTGTCGGGTACATAATTGTACCGGTTTCCACATATCTTGGTCAACAAGATGTATCTGAAGACCAACGTTCATGTTGTAGTGAAGCATTCTTAAGATATCCGCATCCGGAATCGGAATTTGGAATCGAAGAGTCAGTTCTTTCTCTGCGAGAATCAACTAGCCTACGAATAACATCAACTGTACGACGATCTTACGAAATGGCGTACGAAATGGCGCAATAATTGCAGCTTTAAGTTGACCACAGGAAGAATTCGGATTACGCTCAATGTAGCAACAATACAAATTAGAGGCAGATCCCTTCAACAATACACTAAATTGGTCTCTTATTATGTCTTCAGAGACTTGGTATGTACGAGCTAAGTGTTCTACTTTAAAGAGAAATCTATCTACTGGTCGACAATTGATGTTTCCGATCATACGACCCGAACAAAGAACTTGGTTGAGTAGCAAAGATAGGCATTGTTTGTTGTTGTCCGAGAGGTTGAGTTTGAATATTGGAATTTCGACACGAAAAAGATAATGTGTTATTATTGCCAGATGGTGGAACTGAAAAATATTGTGAAATCGGATTTTGTTGAGCATTTCCCAATACACTAGTGGCCAAATTTAAATTTTACATATCTGAATTTATCTGCTGCATTGTATCCGTATTCTGTGATATTTGCTCATTGGTTACAGCAGGTTTATTTTCGGCAAAGCTTACTGTATTTGTTGAACTTTTCGAAAACGTTGACTCACAATCGAAAAGTTCATCCTCCGTAGAAGATAATTCCTCTATAAAATGTTTGCTGCTTTCTTCAAGTATCCTAATCGTTTCGTCCTACAATTACTTCTGTTAGGCCTTGTAACTAATACTAAGCATTCCAATCTTTGTAGCGTTCCAATTCTAGTCAGCACCTATAGGAAATATTTCGGACTCACTTCTTCATTCTTTTGACTCACCACCCAAGCTCGATGTCCCTGTAATTTCCCAACGCATTTTCGAATCTCGCGATCTGGATTTTTCGAAGCTTGTTTATGGGGTTTGCAAGGCTGGAGAATGGGATCTTTAAATTCTCCCTCGACTAATGTTTTTAGTCTTGCTAATCTCTCACCTGGACTACCCTCAATATTCCTTACAATACATTCAACCAAAAATTCATCTGGTTTTAAATAACTAATATTAAAGCACTACATTTTTACTTACACCACGACATAAAATGTTATTCGCAGATTTCACAGGTGACACGACACTACAAATATTACTTAGCACAGGTTATTATTTTACTACAATATTATAGTTGCTCAAAACAAATCTCACAGCTTGACTCAAATTTAAAAGCTGTACTCGCAACCAGGAAAAAAAATTCTGATGGGGAAAAAATACAAAAAAAACCCCACTCGCTGAAACCGAATAAAAACTGATAATTTACTAATCGAGAAAAAAATTAGTCCGGGAGAAAAAAAATGTGTTTAGCTTGATTAATTGACACGCGATGTATAGAAGTCGTTGTGAAGAAGTAGGATGACCGCAACTCCTCCAAAAAAAAACAGAAACTAAAATGGAAAGTACAAGTGGTTTGAAACGGTATATAGGTATTTTATTTAGTGTACGCAGAAAAAATCTACGTTTAAATGCGCCGAAAACTACATCAGAGGTGTTGGAAGAACTGGGAAAAGCAGTACATCCACCAACCATCCGCAGAACATTAGAGCAGCAAGGTTTTAAAATCCAGAAAAAAATATTAATAAATGAGCGAAAAAGAAAAAAATCGTATCCAATTTGCCAAGGAATGCTAGTATATTGGAAAAGATTCCAGTATCTGGAATGACGTAATATTTGCTGACGAGAGCAAATATAACCTATTTCAATCAGATGGACGAACTGTGGATGTGGCGTAGATGTAATGAGGAGCTCAAACCATCAAATATTACGCCAACTGTAAAGCATGGTGGTAAACATGTAATGCTGTGGGGATGTATATCAGCAAATGGGGTTGGGATGTTAGTTTTTATTAATGAAAACATGAATGAAAAAATATATTTAAATATTCTAAAACAAAATCTAAAAAAAGGCGAAAATCTGGGAATATTGCCCACTTTTAAATTTTACCAGGACAATGATCCTAAACATATTGTAAGTAATATTTGGTTCGAGAATTGCTATTATATAATTACCCAAAAATAAGGAAAACTCCTCCCCAATCACCTGACTTGAACCCCAAAGAAAATATATGGGATGCGCTCAATTGTGCTCAATGGTAAATGCTGGTAAATCAACCTTTATACCAAAACCAACAAAAATGTCTCTCTGTTTTTGTTGTTTAGTTTACCAATTAATTGCGCGTCAAATTTAAATTTCGGAGTAGAAAAATGACGGCTCTCGATAGCAGCTATCCGGAGTGAACAAAAAAACACAGCAATAGAGTACATTTTCTTAATAAGATTAGGTGTAAAGAGAAACGAAACGGCATTTATAAACATTTTTGATGATTTTGTCATGTATCAAGCTTCAAGAATATATTTGTGTCAGTTGTACATAAAATAAAACACAAGAACACATTCAAGTAAGCGTAAAAATAAAATACGATATGAAATTAACTACGTACCATCAAATTAAGTTAAAATCAATTTTAATATTATCTAATTATTAGATTTTAGTAATTAAATTTCATGTACAACCACACAAAAGCTAAAAACATGCACTTAATCAACAAATCAAGAATTTTTATTTCTTTATCTATGTATAAATATGAAACATTACCTGATAAATGCATCCCGGTGGATTGCATTTTCCAAAATTTTACTATGATTATTATTTCACTAAAATTGAATTGAATTAAAATTAAAACTAAATATATACATATATATATACATATAAAGTATATACATAACATTTCACACTACCGACACTTAAATAAAAAATAAAAATAAAATAAAATTAAATTTTGAAGAGGAAAGACAAAACGCGTCTCTCCTCTTTGAATGTTCGCACCACCCCCCGGATGTAATGAATTTATATAATGCAAAGAAATTAGTTTTCATGGATACCTTATATTTAATTGTTACTCTGCACACCCAGGATACAGAACGATAAGATCCACTGGCACTCCAAAATTTTTTGTGATATCCTGGTTGATATCCTCCACCTGGAATAACCTGTTACCATACACGAAACCACTTCCTTTTTCCTCGCCTACTCGGCAAACAAAATTCACTGCATTATCCAAATTACGACACACTATTCACATCCCCAAATTCTTATTATTTAGTAATTTGTCCTTTAATCAACATCTGAAAGTCATTCAAAAGAAGAGCCTAAAGTTCCTATCTAAACTTGTAATTTTGCGATCTGTCCGAATCCGGGGTCAAAAATAGCTATTTCTATTTAAAAAAATCAATTTGATCTTTACATGACCTTGAATGTCGAAGTTGAGATCGAATTGAAGGTCACCATCCAATGTCTCCCTCGAGACTTAACAACTTTCATTCTAAGTAATTTTCTCCTATCTAGCACCATTCTCGAGATAAAAGCCTGGCATTTTTTAAAAAACTCACCCTGTATGTATATACTCGTAGATATTTATATCCAATTACCTAAAATCACTATATTCACGACTTTCACGGTACGCAAAAAAATTTATTTTTCTTGTTCGGATTCGTTTACCAAACCGATTTAAATTTTGGTGTTTATTGTTTGTTATGTATATAGATATATATTTTTATAATTCGAGGGAATAAACGAATTTATTTTTAATTATACAAATTCTTAAATTTTGGTGTTTCGCGTTCTTCACTCACAGACTATTTTTTCCCCAACTCCCTTTTTCTTCGTTTTGTCCCAAAAAATTCAATGTTGCTCCGATTAAAATTTTTCAACCTGAACTACTTAAAATTATTATTTTTTGTGCATCAGAACTTTTCCTTTTGACCGTTCAATAAATTTAACCTACTGTAGATCTGTTCTGCGTTCCCAGTAACTTGCATTTGTTACACTCGGCTCTGTTCAAGTTTGACCATATTTCAGATCTTAACCAAATAACCTTTTTAGAATCGTAATTCCAAACCGTCTTGATCACTAGAGTATCCAATACCGAGAATCGAGTAATCCGATATTTTGCTCCTTTTTCGAATACTCGACAACTCGAGTAACGTGATCGATTACTCGGGTAATTGGATTCAGTAGGTCATTTCTCGTTTAGTGAAAAATGAAATTTTCGTTCTTTTCATATTTGGTTTTCTCGCTTAATAATTTCACTCCCTCCCATAAACCTGTATTCTCTTTGTGAGATTTACTTTTAGTACGTGTTCTAAATCGAGTAAACAAGTCAAATGAAAAATTTTGTTATTTTGTTCATATTTTTCGAGATCTGCTTTTTCAAAGAATGGATTTATTAAGATAATTTTGAGTTTTATTTAAAATAACATGAGCTGAAGCAACATAATTATATATTTCGGACTAATATTTTTAGTGAGTGCCCTTTGACTTTCACGTCGCATCGAGCAAATTATGGAAATTACCCGGACCATATCCAGCTCAGTTATTATTCGGAAAATAGATTCTCAGCAACGATCACAATTTAATTGGATGTCCAAACCTGAAAATGATAAATTTCAATTTAGAATATTAAGCGGGCGCAGTCAAGTTTATTGGGCAGGGTCGGGATATTCAAACTGTTGCTGCATGCTTTTAGCAAAGATCCAGGCGAAGTTGCGGGACTGGCGTTGACCCTGGCTAAAATCGTGTCTTTTTTATTTTTTTTGTTATCTATCTCTTTTGGTATGCTCTCTTATGAATGAGCTCATGCTCAATAGAGAGTGTACCAAACGCTAAATAAATGTAAATTATTAAGTCAACAATAAATAATAATTATTTATATTATTAATTATTTAAAATAATGTTTAAGTCCTAAATATTTAATTCTTCTCATTTAATGTACTTATATGTACTAATTGCCATTATTACAATATATACCCGTTGCGTTTATTTTTTACCGTCCGATATTTTAAATTGTACAAAATTTAAATAATTAATAAAAAATTATTAAGAACCAGAGTTTAAAATGGGATTTCATTTTGCTCTTCGCTCTTCATTTTTGTTCAAGAGCGATAATAAAAACTATTAAAAAACTCTTTATAAAGAGCGATATTGTAAAAAAAAATATCACTCTGAAGAACTGAAGCATTATTTTTATTATAAGGTTCTTTCTTGCACTTCCATTATTGCGTTTGTGTTATCATATTTTCGCTCTTTATTATTCCGCTATATTGAGAAAATAAATACGCTCTGCTCTGATGAATAAAAACGTCATTATTATATTGCTCTTACTATTGTTATTACGACAAACTGTTAAATTCAAAACCTTCTAAATTTCTTTAGAAAGTCAGATTGTTTTACTAGTGAAGAGATGCACGGGCATTGGAAATGCGATTCTAAAATGATTTTTGGGTAAAGTTCTGGGATACCTACGGCCATTTAGGATGGAACTTGGCTATTTCTTAACCGATCGTGATGTAATTCGACATGCGTGTTGGAAATGGGATTCTAGCATGATTTATAGATGAAGTTCCGGAATATGGCCAATTTTAATGGAACTTGGCTATTCCTTAACTGATTTTATTGAAATTTTCCACGCGCGATGGAAATCAGATTCTAAATTGATTTTTAGGTGAAGTTCTGAAATATGGCTAACTAGGATGGAACTTAACTATTCCTTAACCGATTTTAGTGAAACTAGAAGCGCACGATGGAAACGGGATTCTACAATGATTTTAGGTGAAGTTTTGGAATATGGCCAATTAGGATGGAACCTGGCTATTGATTAACTGAATTTAGTGAAATTTAAAATGCACAATTGACATGGGATTCTAAAATGATTTTTGGATGAAGTTCAGGAATATGGCCAAAACTAGGATGAAACTTAGCTTTTCTTTAACCGATTTGACTAAAATTTGACAAGTGCCTTAGAAATGGGATTCTAAAATGATTTTTAGGTGAAGTTCTGAAATATGGCCAATTATAATGGAACTTGACTATTTCTTAACCGATTTTAGTGAAATTTGACATGTTCGTTGGAAATAAAATTCTTAAATGATTTATGGATGAAGTTCTGGAATATGGCCAACTAGGATGGAACTTAGCTTTTTTTTAACCGATTTGAGTGAAATTTGACATGTGCGTTGGAAATGGGATTCTAAAATGATTTTTAGATGAAGTTCTGAAGTATGGCCAACTAGGATGTAACTTGGCTATTCCCAAACCGATTTTAGAGAAATTTAACATTCGCGATAGAAGCAGGATTTTAAAATAATTTTTAGATGATGTTCTGAAATAAGGCCAACTAGGATGGAACTTGGCTATGCCTTATCCGATTTTAGTGAAATTTGACAAGTGCGATCAACATGGGATTCTAAAATAATGATGAAATATGAAAAATTTAGATCGAACTTGGCTTTTCCTAAACCGATTGTGATGCAATTCAATATATGCTTTGGAAGTGGGATTCTAAAATAGTTTTTAGATAAAGTTCTGGAATATGGCCAACAGCAGATAAACTTCGACAACTGCATGGATTACGGAAACTGCCAAAAACAATAGCTTTTTAGGTTACTCATATTGATATATTTATCATACATATGCCGGGAGATTTAGTCGCAATCAAAGGGAAATAAGATAAATGGGTGACAGCACGCTAATTTTAGTGCAGGATCCCGGAATTAGGAAAATCCATCCTAATTTGCTATGTAGGCTATATTACAGAACTTCATCTAATAATCGTTGTAGAATCTCTTTTCATCACGCATGTCAAATTTCACTAAAACCAGTTAAGGAAGAGCCAAGTTCCATCCTAGTTGGCCATATTCCAGTACTTCATATAACAATCATTGTAGAATCCCATTTCTAACGCGCATGTTAAATTCTTCTAAAAAATATTAAGGAATAGCCAAGTTCCATCACAATTGGCCATATTTCAGAAATTTATCCAAAAATAATTTTAGAATCCCATTTTCAACGCACATGCCAAATTTCACTGAAATAGGTTGAGGAATAACTAAGTTCCATTTTAGTTGGCCATATTCCAGAACTTCATCTAAAAATCCTTGTAGAATCCCATTTCCAACGCGTATGTTAAATTTTTGTAAAATCGGTTAAGAAATAGCGAAGTTCTATCCTAGTTGGCCATATTCCAGAAATTTATCTAAATATCGTTTATAGAACTTTCTTTATTTTAATGACATTCCAAGAGCAATTCGTGTGTTACAAAAAATTTTGCTCCCTAATGTATTTTCTTCAATGGCTCTGTAGAATGGGTTGGGACTTGGGAGCGATATTTTTAGCTTTTACGCTCTCTGTTTTAAGAGCAAAATTAAAAATAAACATTTAAATCACTTTGAAAGAGCGAAATAATTTTTTTTGTGTTTATCATTAGAGGGTAAGAGCGTAAAAGCAAACTGAAAAAAACATTTATCGGGAGCAAGAGCGAAATTTTTTATAAAGAGCTCTAAAAGAGCGATAAATTTAAACTCTGTTAAGAACTAGATAATATCAGGGTCCTATTAAATGTATCTCAGCGTCAAATTGCGCGACGAGAAATGTTGAGGTTTTTAATTGGATAAAGCGGAATTTATTTTCCTATTTTACTGTACTGAATTTTCTACAGTATTTTTTCGATTTGTGTTAGTTGTAAAGACATTTACAGTGAACAAGTAAAAATGTTAAGTGAAATATTGTGATCTTTAAATAAAATAGAAACCCCAATGAAAAAATCGAGGAGAAAACACAGGTTACTCTTAATAAACCATAGATAGCTATTGCCGATAAAACTCGAACAAATTGTGCTAATATGATGAATCAAGAAACATGTATCGAATCTAGCGATAAATTTAATACATCTACTGTACCTGCGGGCATATAAAATCATTCGTCGATGGAAAATCATTTGTCATTTAAGAGTACCATTGCTGAGGTAACATCATCCACAATCAGTTCCAGTGTTGCTGTGCCAGCGGTTGAAAATAAAAATCCTCAACATCTGGACAGAAAATCGATTTGTGGTATACTAGACAGTTTGCTGAAAATTTTGGGGTAAATTCTATTGAACCGACAGTATGGTTACTCCGTTCCAAATTTGATCCGCAAACTAATGAAAATGATATATCAATTATGGCTAAAACTTGCTTGGAGATTGATTGAGGACTGCAAAGTATTTAAACTTATTCCCAAACACCGCAGCATTGAAACGTTGGAGTTTGTTTGCTTAAAATTAGGCATAAAAGCTGATTTACGGGTAAAGGCTGGGGAAACATACAAGAATTTGAGAAGCAAACAGTACAACACGTTAAATTATAACTTAAATTATTGTAAATTTGTTCCAGGTGATAATCTGGAGGTAAACGTAAATTGTTCTATAAAATGTGGCCATTTAAATGTCCGTAGTTTGGTTAAACATTTTAATGAAATTACTATTCTGTTAGAGTTATACAAATTTAATACTGAAACTCTTCTTAACAGTAAAATTACAAACAAGTCGCTCCTTATCAATAATTATAAACTAATACGTTTTGATCGTATTAATAATACGCGATGGTGTGGTGTTGGTATTTATTTTCGGTCTACTTTGAGTGTTAGTAAATTGTTCTCGGGTGCCTTTGGTAAGGTTGAAGTTTTAGCGTCTGAACTTGTCGGTCGATTTGGTAAAATTCTTATTTTGATTATTTATAACCCGGCTCCTGCTTGTACTGGTGATATTAATAATTCACAAGCAATTTTTTCTGAATATTTGTCTCAGTATAAAAAAATTATTTCTTATGGTTATTTTAACTCCTTTTAACGTTTACTTTTGACCCTTTTTAAAATTTCTTGAGATTTTTGGAGTTTAGCATGAAAATGAGATGCGTGATATTTGAGCCTTAATTGGTGATTCGGTGTTTCGAAATGAAGGTTATTCGAGATTTTCGAGTGTATTTAATAGCTCGATATTACTCAAGAATCTTAGAGCCAATTCGAGGAAATTGATTGTTCGATGTTTAACGGATTATACGATACTATTTGAGAGTTTCAAAGAGATTCACATAATATAGAGATTATTCGAATTTTTCTGGGGTAATCGAGATTGTTCCGCGGTATATTCTAGATTTCTTAAGTTTTTCGACATTTCTAGGATTATTCGAGATTACGTTAAAGATTTTCAAATTTATTCGAATTTTGAATGGCAATGTTGTATAGGATTCCCTTTGGTTTTACTTACTTATAGGTAATTCGATATTTGAGAACTTTCAGGGATATTCAAGATGTACACTTAGAAAATTCGACATTTTTAAGATTATTTCGAAATTTATAAAGCTTCATCGATATATTTAGAAAACGTCATAACACTGAGTTGCAAGATGTTTCGTTTTGTTTGAAGCTATTGAAATGAATCACGTTCTGTTTCGTCTACTCTCGAAATCAGATACTTACTAAAAAATAAGTTTTTAACTAAAAGCTTATGGCGGGTACGTATGTATGGATCGATATACACGAAATTTTTATTAGACGAATTATACATTTTATTTTAATTTATTTTTGATTCATAAACATTTAATTATTATGTAATAAGTATTTATTATTTGTAACATGTTTTGTTTATTTATTTATTTTATTACCACCATATTTGTGTTTGTTTTGTTTAAGTAAATTTATTTATTAGACGAGCGCGCGTGCGCTCATCACAAAATCCGAGACAAGACTGTTTTTCTCTGTGTTGACTTTTTGTTATTTCGTTTATCTGTTTGTGTTTTGATTTGTTGCGCGGTTGGTATACCTGAATGCCGGTGACAGAAAGGGCGCGTTGTTTTTTGTGTGACGGCGAACGCATGTACGCATGCGTGAACCGCCACAAGCTTTACATGTTAATATTTAGGTACAACAAGTATTTTTAGGGGCCTAAAAAAATGTTTCGGGGGGGGGGGGGGGCAGAATTTGTAGTTATGCCACTATATAAAATCGTTTCTTTCCGTTTGTGCCAAGTCGAGTCCCGAATATGTGAGAAACTTCATTTTAGCAAAAATAGTAAAATTATTGGATTATCCTATTTTGGTATCTCCCTACTTTCTTTTTTTTTATTAACTGTTAGGCCTCACTTAATTTTGACCGAAGCCAAACAGAAGTATATGATTAAACCTTGATCCTATTAATTGGGTTAATTATAAAAAATTTTCAAATAGAAAAATGCTCTAAATTTAATTTGCAATAATTAAAATTAATCGTTTTCAAAATGCAATATTAATCAGGAATAACGGAAATGAAGCAAAAACAAAAACTACAAATAAGCCAATAACCTGAAATATTTAATTATGTTCCGACTGCCATGAGTGGCACCTTTAATGATAGGTTTCGGAAATGATATTTATTGACGAGGTTTTATTGAAAATTAAATTGTCTCCAATTGATGTTTAATAGTTATTTTTAGTCAGTCGTTTTTGCAGGCAAATTATGTACTTAAATATAATTACAAGTGTAACAAGTTGAAATAATTTCCTTCAATTTGACAAGTAAAAATAACTTTAAGGTATGCGTATGCCAGCAAGTAGTTGCCATTTTTCATCCTTTAGGTTCCACAAATGCCTCGGTAGATATTGAATGAAGGAAACGTAATTTTCATTAGTTTCTCAACTAAATTGATAGAAAAGGATTCTAACCAAATAACACCGTACAAAAATTCTAACAAATACTTGCCTCTGCTAATCAAAATACACTATGAAATGTGAAAAATTAATTTAGGTTTCACAAAAGTTACTCCTGACATTTTTGCTACGTAATAATACATTTCAGATTTATTTTTTATTTACCTAATTTATCATTTGGTCTTCTAACCAATGAAAAACCCAAAACTGAACATATAGGTCCCACAAACATTACATTTATTGATTTTTGTCAGACTAAGAGTTAATTCTAACATGTAAGTTAAGAGTTTTACTCGAAGATTATATAAAAAAATGAATTTATTTTATTATTTTGTGTTTTTTTTTATATTTCAAACTAAAACTAACTAACTTTCAAAATATGTTAACATTTTATATTTAAAAAATTGCTTAATAAGTAAATTATAATATTCTCAAATAACTAGAACATGTCTGCCCGTGTTCTTACATGTGTTTTCCTTTTAAGCTGATTTAGCGTCTTTAGGTGATGCGCGTGTTTGCAATTTATGTTGAATTGCAATTCTAGTTGTGTTAACTCTTCCCCCTACAGGATCCGCGTCCCGTGGGTCAAAATTTCAGGCTAATTGGTTGGACTCCAGATTGGCTGATGATGACTTCTTCTGGACATGGTTTTGGATTTGACCATTTTTTGCGTTTTGTTCTTAATAAAAGGATGAGTATTATGAAGAAGATTATGGATATTATACCGAAGTCTACAAAGGTTGCTTCCTTATGTTTTGTAAATAATTTTTGTAGTCGATCTACATTATTTAGGTGCAGGTTATGAAGGTATCCTGGGTCGTTTTTTACACCTTTATCTGTTATGTTAGGTTGTAGTACTGTTGGTAGTACTTGTGATTTCCTAATATCTCTGCTGGTGAAGGTTTTATTGTTGATCTTAATCGTTTCATTGTCGTATTGTACTAGAAAGCTTCCTTCCAGGTGTTTATCCGTGTTGTTGTAAAATATATCTCCTTTAAAGTTGCTCAGAAAAATCGTATTGTCGTTTAGGGTGTCGATTATCCGATTCTTGTTGAATTGGTAGTTACAATGGGCATCTAATCCCCTTATGAGCTGGTTGATGCAGTGGTCGGCTTTTAATTTTTCCAACCTATCTGTCTCGCAAAGTATAGTCTCGCAAAATAGTTTGCATTCTCGAAGGATCCCGAACATTTCGTCTTGATTTACCAGAAGTTCGTTGTATTCCAGGTATATCTGTTTATTGTTCTCAGTCGTTGATCTTACCATGACGTGATTGTATTCCTGTTTACTTGTTTTCGGTATTGATATAACATATAGTATTGTTGATTCTTTAGCCAGCATCATAGGTTCTGCGTATTCTATTGCCTCTATATCGTTAGAATATGGAAGGGTTTCGATTTCTGCAACCAGGCGACTGATTTCTTCTTTATCCAATAAATTTGTATTGATTATTTTTCCTTTTGCTAATTGCGCGGCTCGAATGATTTCTTTTATCTCCTCTTTGATTATGGTTAGTCGGTTGAATAGTATTTGTTGGATTTTTTCATCTGAGTTTTCGTGTAAATGATCATCAATTTTGTTGTATTTATTGAGAATCTGCAGTGCTGTGGACATTAAGACATTGTTGATCTTATATTGTTGATTATTGTTATCGATGATTTGATTTTGACTTTTCATTATTTGATCCCAGTATGTGGCGTCTGGTGATCCTGCAATCCATTTCCATGCGGAGCCGATCCAGTTGATTGATCGGCGAGATCGTGTTTTTTTACCTTTGAGTTCTGATATTAGCTGCTTGGTTTGGTTCATTTGGTGAATCAGTTGAGGTCGAAGACTGCTTTCTGGGTCAAAGTTGTCAAGTGAAGTTCTAATTCTGTTGATTATTTCCTCATATTCGGTCAAGTTGATGACATGGATTAATTTAAAATTTCCATTGATAATTCGTCCATTGCCTTGTTTGAGAGTTACTATTGGTCTATTGGTGTGGTATATTTGTAGATGGTAAGTGAGCTTGTCAAGCCCAATAGCCAGAAACTGGAAAGAAGAGATTATTGCGTTAAATTTTTTATTTGAGTCTTGTGGACCCTTTTTCCGGAGGTGGTGGTAATTGTGACTCGATTATCTTTGGCCACAGTTTCTTCTTTAAATCTGGGTTTCTCTTTTCCTTGTATCTGCTTGATTGTAGTGTATATTGTTTCCCCAGGTTTATATTTTCTTGGTTTATTTCTCTTTGCGTTTTCCCTAGAGATGTTAGTTTTTTGGTTTTTCCTAATTTTTTCTGCCACATCCTCGTTGACTTGATCTTTGAAGTCCACAAGATTTTGGTAATTGATTCTCTGCATTCTCCCAAAAAATATGTCGCAAGGTTTATGTTGGATAACTGAATGTATTGAGTTGTTATAGCGATCTACTGCGATGTTAACTAGTTCTTTTATGGTTAATTCCTTATATTCCATTTAAAGACATCTTATTATCTCGATGATAGTATAATGTACTCTTTCGATGGCTCCATTTACCTCACTTCGCTGGGGCGGTGTTAAGTATATTTTTATCCCCAAGGTTTTTAGATAGTCCATTACGATGGGACTTACGAAACTCCTCTCATTATCCAATACTAATAATCTGGGAATTGTGAAGTAATGCAGAATTTTGATTATTTTGTCTCTGATGTGAAGAACGGATTTGTTGTTGATGTGGAAAAACTTTGTAAATTTAGAGAATTTATCCACGCATGATATAAATTTTTCATTCTTTATCTCGATTATATCCATATGGAGTATTTCTGTTGGATATGTTGGAACCGGCGTTCCTTGGAGCTCGACTCGATTTGGGTGTCTGTCATATTTATTTGTATTACAGATGCTGCAGGTTTTGGTATATTTTTTTATTAGTCTAGTCATTCGTGGAAAATAGTACCGTTCTAGGATTTGTTCCTTGTTCTCAGCATGATTTCTGTGTGCTCGATTATGCTCCTCTGTTATAATTTTGAATTTATTTTCCTCGTTGCTGACGTCTTGGACCACTCTTTGTGTTACACGTAACTACAATCCCGGGAACTGTTCTTTGAAAACGTCTTGTAACATTTAGATGTGTTCTTCGGGTATTTTTATTCCATTGATGATGGTTGGATGGAGATTATCCCTTAGGATTTTTGTAAGAGTATCCTTATTTATTTCCGGTAGGCTAATGTAATGCCTATGATAAGTAGGATGTGGTTCTTCATGACAATCAATATATTTGCCTGTCTTGATTATCAGTTGGTTTCTGAAGACGTTTATAGGTGCTTCGCAGTACTGGATTAGGTCTGTGCTGTCTTCTTCAGCGCTGTGTATCGTGGAGGTTGATGATAGGTTGTTGACCTCTAGTTCTAATCTTGACAAGGCATCGGCTACTTTGTTGGTACATCCAGGTTTGTATATGAGTTCATAGTTGTACTCTTCCAATCGGGCCTTCCATCTTTTTAATTTTGCGTTATTATTTTTAGTACTTAGTGCAAATGTGATCGGCTGATGGTTCGTGAGGATTTTAATTTTTTTCGCTCCGTACAGGTAATTTCGTAAGTTATCTAATGCCCAAATGATTGCTAGCATCTCTTTTTCATTGACCGCATAGTTCTCTTCGGTTTTGTTTAACGATCTGGATATATATGTGATTGGTCTCTCCTTTTCGATGTCACCCTGTGATAATACGGCACCAATTGCATAATCTGAGGCGTCGGTAGTAAGTATAAAAGGTTTATCGAAGTCTGGAAAGATTAGTATCTCAGTGGATGCTAAAACCTCTTTGATCTGACGGAATGCTTGGAGTTCTTTTCCTGTTAAGCTGATTTTCACTTTTTTTGATTGTGTTGCTTTAATTTGTGCGTTTTCGCCTCTTGTGAGGTTGGTTAAGGGCTTGGCGAGTTTTCGCGAAGTCTCTAATAAAACGTCGATAATACGATGCGAGTCCTAGAAATGATTTTAACTCTTTTAAATTATCTGGGCTCTTTAGGTTTCGTATAGCCGCTACCTTCTTTAAATCTGGCCTGATTCCTTGGTTTGTTATGATGTATCCTAGGAATTCTGTTTCTGTTTTTATGAATTCCGTTTTGTCAAGGTTGACACGTAGGTTAGCTTTTTCAAGTTTCGAGAATACTCTTTTGACATTAATAAGGTGTTCTTCTTCGGTTTTCCCTCCGAATATGATGATGTCGTCAATATATACATAGCAGATGATTCCGATGAATTCTTTCAATACGTCGTCTATCTTGGTCTACTTTGGAATATAGCTGGCGCATTTTTTAGTCCGAAAGGTAGTCTTAAAAATTCATATTTTCCATTCATCGTGGAAAAAGATGTTTTCGGAATATCCTTTTCTATCATCCTGATTTGGTGAAATCCTGATCTAAGGTCGATGGTTGTAAAAAACTCTGATTTTCCAAGATTTGCCATTGTGTTTGATATGTCAGGAATTGGATATGTGTCTGACACCGTGACGGCGTTTATTCTTTTAAAATCGACGACTATCCTATATTTGTTGATGCCTGATGCATCCAGCTTTTTTTCAACTACCCAAATTGGTGAGTTGTATGGGCTTTTAGACGGCCTTATGATTCCATCTTTTAGAAATTGGTATATTTGTTTCTCCACTTCGTGCCTCATGCTGACTGGATAGGGATAGGATTTCGTGTAGATTGGTACATCTGTTGTTGTTTTTATTTCCGCTTTTACGTTAGTATCAATTGTTTCAGTATTGTTGACTGGCTTAAATAGTGTTTTGAATTTTGCCACGATTTCATTGAGGTTTTGTCTGGCTTCTGAGGATAAGTGACTATCCCGAACTTCGATGTTGTTTACTTGAACTGAGTGTTTTTCCTGTTGGAAATTGTGGAATTTTGATATTTGGGGTAATGGTTAAAATGTTATTTTTCCGGTCGATAATTGCTCCAAGTTTTTTTAGAGTGTCGTCCCCGATTATTCCGTCGAATGTTTTTAAACCAGGTAATACAAAAAACTCTATTAATGTGTCAATTCCAATGCATTTGAAAAATTGTCCGGATATTTTTTTACTGATCTTGATGTCCCCTCCCGCTGATTTTATTTTAAACGGGACATTAGTGGGAATGGATCCTTTAGCTAGTTCAGGTTTGATGAAGTTCTTGTTGGCTCCCGTGTCGATTAAAAATTTGAGGATGTTATTTTTTGCTGTTTTGTAGTCTAGGTATAGTATGCTAGAGAGGCTTTCTCCATAAAATTTATCTCTGAGTTTATTTCCTCAGGTTCGTCTTCTAATGTCTGGATATCCGTATTTTCATTAATTAACTGATTATATTCCTCTTCCTCCTGTGTATCCAAATGATAAATTATTTGCTGTCTTTGGGATTCGCCGTAGCTTGGATGTTCTATTTTTGGTTGATGGTTATTTTGATATGCTGGTCTATTCATGTAATTTACGCGTTTGGTTTGAATTGACTTGTCAATTTCCATTGGTGTTGCAGGTTTCGGATAAATTGGCCTAGGTGGTATTTGTTGATTCAGATTTTGATTGTTGTATGATGTTTGGTTGTTATAATGTTGATTATTGTATACCATGTTTTTCCGTTGCGGTGGTATTAAATTGTGGATTACTCGTGGATTATGTGAATTGGTATACGAAACTTGGTTGACCGAGTTATTAATTCGTGAATTTTGTGGGTTGATATACGAAAATTGGTTGATTGGAGCTGTTACCGAGTTATTAACGTTCTTTTTGTGAATCGTCAAATTTCTGAAATTCATGTTTTGAATCTCAAGGCAGGACCCATATGCTTCCGGAAGTGTGGTCGGTTTTTGGATGATTAACATTCGTGATAATTCTCCATTTAACCCTCTGACAAAAACATCCAAAGCTCGATTCCTGTAGTTTTCGACTAGGACGCTGATGGTTTCTGTCGAATAATCCTCCGTTTTTATCTTATTTACTATCAATGAGAATTGATGATTCACATTGGCATAAAATTCATCGATTGACATATTTCTTTGTACAAGGTTATTTATTTGATGTTCTAACGTTCGAAGATCCCTCTATCTGCGTAGTGGAGCGACAGGCACTTTTTATAGACCACCACTCATCATCGAAGATGTTGTATGATATTAATGCCGCATCGGCGTTTCCTCTAATCTTTTGCCGTATGTGTTGCAGTATTGCTCTATAGATTGGATTAGTGCGTACAATACTATAGTCTCGTAGAATGTTCTCGACATTGTGCACCCAAGAGATATATTGAGTTGGATTTCCATCGAACTGTTGTAGTTCCTTCACGCAGTCAGGTAACTTACTTATGTGCTTAAGCTCTTGTTCGTTTTGATGGACTGCGAATATTGTTGTTGCAGCTGGATCTATAGGTTTCTCCAGTACCTCGAGTCTCCGCTCGATTTGTTTTGTGAACTCAATTTGAGCGCATTTAGGGTTTCGGTTATTTTTGTTAATGCAGCTTGGATTTGATCTAATTTTTGATCTACTGGTGTCGTCATTATGATGTTTCACTTTTTATTATTATATTTTAAATTTTGTTTATATTAGTATCGTTGATTATCATGATTACTTTTTATTGTTGTAATTGAAAAAATGTTTAGTTACTTTTATTATTATTTGTTATTATATTCACTTTTTATTATTGTTTATTTTGTAATTGTTATTATTAAAGAATATTTAGTTACTATTATTATCGTTATTATAATTACTTTTTATTATTAAAATTCTCGTTATTACTATAATTACTGTTTCTTAATATATTTTTTATTTTATTTTGTTATTAATTTTTACTTACACTAAAATTAAGAGGCTTTTCATGGCCTATTTGTGGATTAGTTTTGCCACAAAGGTCTTTATAGTGCACAGCCGGTTTTCGTACACTCGGAACCCGCACGTGTGTCTTCTAAATAAATGGATATGCTGTATTTCTCCCGTTTGGCGATGTTGCGTTGATATTTGTAACCCGCCTACTAATGGTACAAACTTTATCACGGTTTATTTAGTTTCACTACTTCAGTGGAACGGCTTTAGCTATGTTCTTATGTGTATAGCCTTTAAAATTTGTGGTAAAAAAAACGGTTATGTTCTCGTGGGTATAACTTCTGTTTTTAACCAAAAACTGTCGTTCTTTAATTTTAGATATTTTTCAGCAGGGGTTTGCTGATTTAATGATCTTCACTTTTTTGTTACTTGCACTTTATATTATTTTATTAATATTTAACGCCAGGTCCCTGTTTTGGCGCCAGTTAAGAGTTTTACTCGAACATTATATAAAAAAATGAATTTATTTTATTATTTTGTGTTTCTTTTACATTTCAAACTAAAACTAACTAACTTTCAAAATATGTTAACATTTTAAATATAAAAAATTGCTTAATAAGTAAATTATAATATTCTCAAATAACTAGAACATGTCTGCCCGTGTTCTTACATGTGTTTTCCTTTTAAGCAGATTTAGCATCTTTAGGTGATGCGCGTGTTTGCAATTTATGTTGAATTGCAATTCTAGTTGTGTTAAATTGTATTCTAACCTAATTAACAACTTAAGCTTTAGGCCAATGAGAAGCCCAAATTGAACATAGGTTCCAAAAATTCAGCGTTTCCTTCATTTATTTTGCTTGAATAGCAGTTTTCTATATGGAAATTATTGGGATTTTAAGGCTGTTTCCGAAAGCGATACTTATTTGATACGTCTTATTGACTTATTTGACGCCATCTTAAATAAATATGAAAAATCGTTCGAATTGCTCCACTTATTTATTTTGACAGCGGTTACAAAAAATTATTGGTTGTCTAATTTTTCGAGTAAAAGATATTCGCTTTAATAAAGAAATACATTTGCGGTTAGGTATATTTGAGTGCATTTTTAGATTAACTTTCAAATTTTCGTACACAAAATTACAAGAAATTTAGATTTTTTGTAAAAAATTGGTCTCCTCACCAGGATACTTATTTGAATAAGTTAGGTTCCACAAATAAGTATCGGTTTCGGAAAAGGCCTAAGAGTTAAAATTTTTACCATTTTAATTTTTCACCTACCTTGATTTAAATTTTGTGTAGGCCGCAACCATAAAGCGGCAGAGATTCATTTAGAAATGATTAGAGACAAAATTGTTCTGTCTATAGATTAGAGTTGAATTAAAAATTAAATTCTCTATGCCACCCGCATAACATTTATACTTAATATAAAATAAATCCGTCGTATCATCACTAACTGTGTAATACAAATACCGTAATTTTCGTGATCGTTTAAATAAATAAAAAAATAAAAAAAAAACGTTAAAAGTCATCTCGCGTTTTTTATACATAAAAATTGTTATTATGTGTGTATTTAAGACAGAATATAAAAAATATAAAAATTATGAATGAATAATTCTTGCCTTGCGAGTAAGAAATACAACAATAGTACCAACAAAAATTACTTTAATCGAGCTCTTTTACAAGAAACATAATGATGAGTAATAATAATAAGACACTGTTGTATAAGTGTATCCGTACTTTATACGGTGTTAAAAAATTCTAACAATCTTACATTTTTTTTTTTTAATATTTTCTTTTAAAGAGACGCGTTAATTGAACTTTCTATCTCTTCTTTTTCGTTTTTTTCGCGATTTTTTTAAAACATCAAAAAAAAAAAAATTACTACACAGCGTACTTGGTGTTGTTATTGTTTTCCATTTTTTTTTTTTTTCTTTTTCGTATTTCGCGGATGCTTTTATTATTTCGTATACAAGAAGGAAGGTAAAGGAGGAAAGCAGCCGCGGAAAAAAATACAAATGATTTTTTTTTCGGTGTTCTGTTGCCTTTTCTTTACTTTGTAACAAATTTTTTTCGTGATTTTTTTTTTTTTTTCAGTTTTTGAATTAAATTAACGTAACAGGTGATTCTGGATGGTGTGTTTTGGTTATGATAATTAATTAATTTACAAAAAAAATAAAAATCGCATTGTTTTTGGTTTGTTAGAGTGAGGGGATTAAGTAATTATGTGATTTGTTTTTCTTCATCATTAATTTGTTAACTTAGGCTTATTTGTATAAAAAGTAGGTATGTATAAATAATAAAGACAAATGGGCATCCTGTTAGCGTATTATAAATATAAGAAGTAAATTTGCTGTTGGTTTAAATTAAATGTTAAAAGCACGTTTCGGTAAAACCTGTAAAATACATAATTTGGTGAAACATTTATAACACGTCAAACAATTAGCCGCAATATAGCAACTTAGCGCAGACAGAAAGTTTTTGTTTACAAAAAACTAATTTTTGGGGATTCCTTATAAGTAAGTGAAAATCAGACAGAATTTTTTTTCCCCCCTTTTAAATAAGTTTCATAAGGATTTCACCGTCTGGAATAACAAAAGCATTGATAGAGGCTTCAGTCTGCTCTAGAATATGAAATAATATGTTTTTTTGCCATTATCGACGTCGTAAGAGCAGCACAGCATTTATGACACATTTGTTCAAGGCTAAAAAATTTACTTGGTCAGATGTAAGGTTTTCACTAAGTCAAATTTTCCTTACTTTCCATTTTTATTAATGTTTTCTTTTTTCAGTTCACAACTATTTGCGTTTAGTTTAAAATTAGAGAACAGATCTTTGACAAATAAAACATTTCACGAAGGATTTTATAAAAAATGCATCATATTATAAATTGGCAGAAGCATTTACACCTCTTTCCAGTTGTTCCAAAAAATATTTGATGATTAACTTCTCCAATATATATGCGCTACTAAATAGAAAAATTTGTAGAATCGCAGTTTAGAGACTCTAAAAAATCTAACTTTTCACTACTATTTTGAATTAGAAATAAAGGTCTAAAGTTTACTCTTAATATTCGAAAAGTCATTCCCCTTCACTGATTTTTGGTAATTCAGAGAAGTTATAGGTCAACGAATTTGCTGAAATTTAAGTTCCAATGGCCAACAAGTTCATCATGCCACTTATAATAAAACGTCCGCATTTGGATTAATTTTAATTGAGAGAATGGGATTCACAGTTCGGTCTCTTCAATAAATATTTTTGAGCTAGAGGGACCGAAGACACGATTATCGATTACTGCAAACCTGCTTCTAGAGCAGCTTTTTAATCGTAATTAAAATTTAACTTTCATTTTGTAACTAAATGGTTTAAATTAGGTTTTTCACAATCAACTTTTTAAATTTGAAGGTTTTTATTTATCTTAAACTTAGATCATTGCCAGTATATTTTAAGTAATTTTCAAATAAAAATGTTGATCCATTTAAGAAATGTTCATGAAATTTGTCAATTTATGTTTAATAAATTTTAAGTAATTTTCATGAAATTTTCTCTAAGAATTTGATTTGTGGGATTCCAAATCCCGACATTTGAGTACAAACTTATAGCCCTTAAATCATCTTTTAAAACCACGCCGCATTTGGCCGCAATAGGCAGTTTAAGTAATTTCCAAACAGATAAACGTATAACATGCATCAAATTTTAAAGGTCCTGGGTTTATTTTACATAATTTTCAAACGTATTTTGCGCAATTAAGAAGTTTTCATGAATTTTGTTTCTAAGAATTTTATCTATGGGATTCCAAAACCTGACTGTTTCTTTGACGTAATTTTCAAACCATTTTTTAACCATTTAAAAATTTTCGTATATCTATTTTGTTTATAAAAATTTGATCTTTTTGAGTTCTATAAAACCATGGTTTACTTCAAGTATATTTGAACCCATTTTTTAACCATTAAGAATTTTTCTTGAACTTTGTCTGGTTAGTTTCTACGAATTTGGTACCATGGTTTATTTTAAGTAATTTTCAAACCGTTTTTACCGTAATGTCGAGTTTGATTGTCAAGTACGCACAAGCAGCATCTTTTATTTCATGGTTGTATTGGTTAGTCTACGTCATTTTTTTTTTTTTTGAGATTATGTTAACTGTCCATAAATCTTTAGTTTGATTATGCAGAAAATTACACAGATTTTAAAACTATTTTATTAACACGGAGTGATTAAAAATGACGAATTTTTAGCGTCTTGAATTGTCACAATTGAGATTGACAGTTCTCTTTTTGTTTCTATTGTTAAATCATGCAAGAAATCTCGATTTGTCAAATTTGATTTCACAATCGAACTCCACTGATTATCCACTTCAATACAAATATATAACCCTTTAAAATTTATTATAAGGCCATGGTTTATTTTACTTAATTTTCAAACCATTTTCTAACCCTTAAGATTATTTCATGAAATGTTGTCATTTCTGTTTTGTTTGTAAGAATTTGATATGTGGGACCGCAAATCCTGAATTTTAACACTAATTTATAATCCTTTATAACCTTATACATAACCAAGGTTTATTTTAAGCAATTTTCGAACCATTTTTTAACCATTAAGAATTTTTCATGATTTTTGTTTCTAAGAATTTGGTCTAAACGATCCCAATTCATGAATTTTAAATTAAACTCTCTTAAAACTACGTTTGATTTTAAAAAATGCTTAAACCATTAAAAGTAATCATTTATCGAATTTTAGGAGCATGGTTTATTTTAAATAATTTTGAAACCATTTTTTAACCATTTAAGAATTTTTCTTGATTTTTGTTTCGAAGAATTTGACCTCAAGACAATGGTTTATTTTAAGTAACTTTCAAATAATTAAACGTAACCATCTATTGACATTTTTATGGCCATCGTTTTTTTAAGTATTTATGAAACCATTTTCTAACCATTAAGAGTTTTTAAAGAAATTATGAAGTTTGTCTGTTTTGTTTGTGGAATTCCAAACCCTGAATTTCAATACAAATTTATAACCTTTCGTAAAACCGTAACGTAAACCATTTTTAAACTATGTATTTAAGAATTTTTCCGAAATTTGTCGATTTCATTTCTAGAAATTTGATGAGAATGATCCCAAATTCTGAATTTTAATGCAAAACCACGTTTTATTTTAAGTAATATTCAAACCATTAAATGTAACCATGTATACTCATTTTTAGGTCCCTGGTTAATTTTAAGTAATTTTCAAACGATTTTTACCTATTTAAGCAGTTTCCATGAATTTTGTTTCTAAGAATTTTATTTATGGGATTCCAAATCCTGACATTTGAATACAAATTTATAAACCTTTAAAATTTTTTATAAAGCCATTTTTTATTTGGCGTAATTTTCAAACCATTTTTTAACCATTTAGGTACAAATATATTTCATATGCCTATTTTGTTTATAAGAATTTGATCTTTTCGACTTTTAAAAAACCATGGTTTACTTCAAGTTGTTTTTAAATCATTTTTTAGCCATTAAGAATTTTTCTTGAAATTTGTCTGTTTTATTTCTACAAATTTAAGCTGTGGGACCCCAAATCCTGGATTTGAACATAAATATTTTATCACCTTTTAAAGACCACGTTTCTTTTTAAGTAATTTTCAAACCATTAAACCAAACCATTTATCGACTTTTTTGGAACCATGGTTTATTTTAAGTAATTTTCAAATCATTTTTTAACCATTTAGGAATTTTTCATGAAAAAAAATTCCGAAGTGATTAGAAATGACAAATATTTTGACGTCTTGAATTGAGATTGACATTTCTTTATTGTTATTATTGGTAAATTTTTCAAAAAATTTCGATTTGTTCTTTTATAAAACCAAGATTTATTCTAAGTAATTCTCAAACCATTTTCTAACCATTAAGAATTTTTCACGTAATTTTTCGAGTTTGTTTCTAAGAATTTGTTCTAAATAATCCCAATTCCTGATATTTTTAATTATCTTTTTTAAAATCACTTTTGATTTTAACAAACTTTTAAACCATTAAACGTAACCATTTATCGACAATTTTAAGACCATGGTTTTTTTAAGTAATTTTGAAACCATTTTTTACCCATTTAAGAATTTTTCATGAATTTTGTTTTTTAAATTTGGCCTGTGGCATTCCAAATCCTGAATTTGTACACAAACGTATAACCCTTATCTAAGGGTAAAGATGATTTCATCTTTTTCAAAACCACCAGACACTTCAATACAAGTTTATAACCCTTTGGAAATTTGTTAAAAAACCACTATTTATTTTACGTAATTTTCGTACCGTTTTTTAACCATTAGCAATTTTTCATAATATTTGTCTGTTTTGTTTGTCAGAATTTGATCTGTGGGACCTCAAATCCTAAAATTGAATACAAATATCTTATCATCTTTTATAAGACCACGGTTTATTTTAAGTAATTTTCAAGCGATTAAACGTAACCATCTGTTGACATTTTTAGGACCTTGGTTTATTTTAAGTAATTTTCAAACCATTTTCTAGCCATTAAGAGTTTTTCAAGAAATTATAAAATTTGTCTGTTTTATTTCTAAGAATTTGATCTGTGGAATTCCAAATCCAGAATTTCAATACAAATTTATAATCTTTTATAAAACCACGGTTTGTTTTAAGTAACTTAAACTATTTTTAAACTATTTAAAAATTTTTACGAAATTTGTCGATTTTGTTTCTAGGAATTTGATGTGAATGATCCCAAGTTCTGAATTGTAAGGCAAAATCACGTTTTATTTTAAGTAATATTCAAACCATTAAATGTAACCATGCATCGACATTTTTAGGACCATGGTTTTTTTTAAGTAATTTTCCAACCATTTTTTCAGCTTTTCATAAAATTTGTCTGTTTTCTTTCTAAGAATTTGATCTGTGGAATGAACAAAAATGTATTCGGTATGTTTGTTCGATGAACAAAAACCATGTATTTGGACCATGGTCCATTTTAGGTAATTTTAAACCCTAAATTGTTCATGGAATTTGTCTATTTGTTTATTGTTTAAGAATATTATCTGTAGAATCCCAAATCCTGAACCTGAATACAAATTTAAATTTTTTTGGAATATTTCATTCAAAATAATTTTAAATTCCAAACAGATATTTGGAAATGTTGCTTAAAACGTTTTAAGAATTTTCTGTAAGTATTTGGCACCGTGATTCAAGATCATTTATATTTATAAAAATTTACCGAGTTTTTAAAATGCTAAAACTGAAATATTCAACAGTTTCAACAACTTTTAATTATATTTAATTGACGATTCTAAAAGTAGGCAAAGCGCCTCTTACGGAAGATAGAAAAATTGAAGCGGATACATAAAAATCGAGACCCTCCGATCGTCAATACTAGGTACTTCCGAAATTTCAAAAAATTTAAATTGGTAGCATTTCGGGTTAAAATTGGATGTCACATTTTTCAAGGACGTAGAATTTTACGAAAAATTTGACAAATTAGTACTTCCAAATATCCAAATGAAATAAAGACTTCCATAATTTTTGTGTCATTTTTTTTTGTCTTAATTTTGTTTACAACAACAGGACACAAGACCTAAAAAAAAAACCAAGCTTGTACATCTGTATGTTTCTACATTGGAATTTTCGCATCAAAACGTGATGCATACAAACAAAGTTTAACATTTTCCATCGTCTGCTAAACAAAATTACAGCAACAATGAAATATTTTCTAAAAATATGGAAAATTGTTGAAATTTGGTATATTTTTGATATTAGCAAGAAAGTAAGTTATGGATAAATAGAAAACACGTGTCCTTGCCATAGGATTTGTACATAACATTTTTATTTTTTGTAGGTTCTTTTGGTTAACCACACACAAACTCTTAAATAATTTGCTTTTATTTATTTATTTAAATTGCCGTTGTTATATTTTTGGAAAAAATAAGCTGTGTGATTTTGTTCCTGCCAGTGACAGGTATATGTATGTATTTGATTGTAATGTGACCGATATCGAAATGAAATGTGTTAAACTTCAATATCGCCGAGAACATGCTTTGTTTTTATATATAATAATTATAAAGATATTAAATTAGTGGGAGTTAGTTATTTATCGAACAAATTTATTATTTCAATTTAAATCTAAAATTAACCTTTGTACATATTTATTGTTCATTACTTCCTAAAATTTCGGGGCACATTAAAATTCTCCGCATTTCATCGAGTTTGTAGTGTAAGTAAACCTAATAGTTAATTTTTTTGTTGAAAGTGCATTCAATATCAATGAAAATTTGCTTGTCTGCGATTTGTTGAACATTTTAGTTATCATCATAGTTATCACAACATCCATTATTTTAACACCCTAACATAAACAACACAAATCCTACCTGCATAAAAAAGGCCGAGGAATATGACGTAGTCATCCAAACTACCACGAAAATAAAATAGGGCCTCGAAGCCAACTAGAGTATTAAGCATTTTAGCAAAAAATTCACTGAAAAATAGTTTGTCCTTACCGGTCTAGACCTTTATGGTCCATTTCAAGAACACTTCACTGTTTTTGCTTTTTTATTTACGCTTTGTGTCAAAAATATATGTTTTAAATGTATTCCGTTTGGAGCTGGCAAATTTGTACAGTATCGAACACGTTCCGAATGACATTTCACAATAACTACGAAGGTTTCAAATAATGAATTTTTGAAAATAGGTAAGAGATAGAAATATCACAATTGCAAACATTTTTAAGATTAAATCAAATCAATTTTTATTTTATTTTTAATTTGAGGTTTTAAAAAGGTGTTTCGCTCCTGTAAATCTAAACAAATTTTTAAAAGGGAAACCACAGCGGCTCGAGTTTCATTTTATTTGATTAATTTTACAAATTTAGAAACGTAATAATTTTTTTAATTTAAAGGGTTTCCTCAAAGTTAATATAACTTTGTTAAGAATTTCTTTGGCAAAGCAGCAGAATTTTATAGGATTTTATTTCTGGAACAACATTTATAATATTTTAAATATTTGAGAATAATGAGTATAAAACTCCTCCGAAGACGACGTAAGGCTTCTAAAATTAAGTTTTTCAATATTAAGAAATTAGACCAGACGTAAATTTTATGCCAATTTCTAACTATTTTTAAATTTTTAATTCGATTAAACTTTTATAACAGAATTTGGAAACAATGTTCAAATCTCAAAATATTTTAGTCGACTTGTATGTAAAGAATTACGTCTAATTCTAATTTTCTAGTTTTATTATTTCTAAATTCTAAAATTTTCTAACCAAAAAAAATTTAAAAAGTACCAAAATTTCTTAGCCGGATTTTTTAAAATTTTTAGTTTTCTCATTTCTCACTTCAAAATATTCGATTTTCTGGAATTCTTAATTTTTTTTATTCCGAACTTTAAAATTATTTAACAACATTAATTTTTTTTTTTTTTTCAATATTTTCTTTTTAAATTTTCTAAAATCTCGAATTTAATTTATATTTTTAATTTTATTATTGATTCTTTCAAAATTCTAAGTTTCCCATATTTTAACTTTATAAGCTTTTCTTAACAAAATATCCTACAGTAAATATCCTAATTTTTCAATTTGGATTTTTGGAAAATTTTGGAAATTTTGTATTCCTAAACACCAATTATTATTCTAAATACTCTTAAATTACCTTATTCCAATATTCTGAATTATTTCTCTTAGTGAGAGGATTTATCACCAATGATTCGAAAACGTACTTCAAGCTAAATCATTTTTGTTAGTTAGTTTGTGTTTACAATGAGAGCTGCATAAACCTGCACATTGGAGGATGATTGATTCACTTAAATAAACAATCCCGCTAAATCCATATTCAAATTTACCAAAAGAAGAATTCTCGTCCTCTTTTCATTATTCCCCTTTGTGAAATGTTTTTGCATTTTTAAATTGTGCCATATTTTTGGCAAGTTGTACTTTTTCTGTTCACATAATGAATCCTCTGCCGCCGCTTAATCTTGTGTTGTCATTTAATTAAATCGTATATAGCTTTATTTACAAAGCGGAAACATTTGACAGGTTCTCCTATTGAATTCATAAATCATATTCATAAATCATATCTGCCAGTTATATCCAATGAAACCTTCAATTTAAACTAAAACTCTTAAATTTTCGAACTACAAAAATTTTTAAATTTCTGTATTTTTCTAATAATGTAAACCTTAAATTTCACTCTTCATAAATTCAAAAATTGTAAGTTTGAAAAATAAATAAATATTCAAATTTCATATAATCCCAAAAGCTACCAAATTTACAGAATTTTTCAGGTTTCTAAATTCAATTCACTAAAAACTTCAAATTTCTAGAATTCATAAATTCCATAATTATTAAGTTATTTAAGTTTTAAAGATTTAATAATTTCGTAAATTTTTAAATTTTCTTACAATATTATTAAAAGTAAAATTACAAATTTTTTAATTTTGAAATATTCCAGAATTCTTATTTCTCTTAACTTTCTAAAGTTTTAAACTTCGTGTTTAAACCTTCAATAAATCAAAATTCTTATAATTTCCAAATTTCTTTATTTTTCTAAATATCTAAACTTCAATTCCACTGCACGTTCCAAATATTTCCTAAAAATATGCTAAATTTCATATAACGCCAAAAGCTCCAATTTACAGAATTTTTAATATTTCCAAATACCCCTCAAGGAAAAATTCCAATTTCCAGAATTCATAAATTTCATAATTGATATTTATCTAGGCTTTCAATTTTTCTTAAATTTTTAAATTTATTTACAATATTATTAAATTTTAAATTACTTAATTGCCTAATTTCGAAATATGTCAGAATATTTATTCCTCCTAAATTTCTAAAATTTTAGATTTCTTCTTTAAACCTTTAATCTAAACAAAAATTCTTAAATTTTAAAATTTCTAAAATTTCCAATTCTATTTATTTTTCTAAATATTTTAACTTCATTTCCATGCCTCATAAATTCAAAAATGACAAGCTTCAATGTTTCATAAAAAAATATGCCAAATTTCATATAATCTCAAAAGTTCCAATTTAAAGAATTTCTAAGATTTCCAAATTTTCCTCAATATAAATTTAGTTTAATATAATCCCAAAAGTTCATATTTAAAAATTTTTAAAACTTCCAAATTCCCCTAAATATATATGTATTTTCAATTTCCAGAATTCATAAATTAGATTATTATTAAGTTATTCAAGTTTTGAAGATTTAATATTTTCGTAAATTTTTAAATTTATTTACAATATTATTAAAATTAAAATTTCAAAATTTCTTAATTTCAAAATTTCTTAATTTATAAAATTTTAGATTTATTCTGTTGACCTTTAATCTAAACCAAAATTCTTAAATTTTTAAATTCCCCAAATTTCCAAAACAAGTTTCAGTTTCGATCTTCATAAATTCAAAAATTGTAATTTTCACTATTTCCTAAAAAAAATGCGAAATTTTTTATAATCCCAAAAGTTCAAATTTACAGAAATTTCAAAGTTTCCAAATACCCCTGAAGATATACTTCCAATTTCCAGAATTCGTAAATTTCATAATTTTTAAGTTATTTAAATTTTAAAGATTTATTAATTTCGTAAATTTTTAAATTTACTTACAACGTTATTAAAATTAAAATTACAAAATTTTTTAATTTCAAAATAGTCCAGAATTCTTATTTTCCTAAATTTTTAAAGTTTTAAACTTCATGTTTAATCCTTCAATAAATCAAAATTCTAACATTTTCAAATTCATAAAATATCAAAATCTCTTTATTTTTCTTTATATGTAAACTTCAATTCCATTGCACGTTTCAATATTTCCTAAAAATATGCCAACTTTCATATAACGCCAAAAGCTCCAATTTACAGAAATTTTAGTGTTTCCAAATACCCCTCAAGATAAGTTTTTAAGTTTTAATGTTTTCATAAATCTTGAAATTCAATTACAATATTATTAAATTTTAAATTAATTAACTGCTTAATTTCGAAATATTTCAGAATACTTATTCCTCCTGAATTTCTAAAATTTTAGATTTCTTCTTTAAATTTTTAATCTAATACAAAATTCTTAAATTTTCTAATTCCTAAAATTTTCAAATTTCTTTATTTTTCTAAATATTTATTTAGTTCAAAAATTGCAAGCTTCAATATTTCATAAAAAATATGCCAAATTTTACATAATCGCAAAACTTCCATTCTAAATATAAATTTAGTTTCGTATAATCTCAAAAGTTCCAATTTAAAGAATTTTTAAAATTTCTAAATGACTCTAAATATACATTTCCAATTTCCAGAATTCATAAATTTCATAATTATTAAGTTATTCAAGTTTTGAAGATTTAATATGTATTTTCGTAAATTTTTAAATTTGTTTACAATATTATTAAAATTTAAATTACAAAATTACTTAATTTCAAAATATTTCAGAACCTTGATTTAACCTAAATTTCTAAAATTTTAAATTTATTCTAAACCATTTATTCTAACCTCCTTTAATTTAAACCAAATTTCCTAAATTTTCAAATTCGCCAAATTTCCAAATTTCTCTTCAGAAATCTAGATTATTTTAAAAATTTAAAAATTTAAAATTTCGGATATCTCACCTAATTCAATGTTACTGTCTACTTTTAGATTTCAGTCCAAACTAACTCGAAAAATATCCAAAATATTTGATAATGTCGACAAAATTTTGAATATTATCTAAAGGCCAAACATTGAGTACGCTTGAAGCCTCGAAAAACGAAAAATCACATAAAATTTTGAAAATCTCGAAGTACCTGTTAGTTACAACGCTACATAACTTCAAAATTCGAGAAATTCAAATAATCTGTGTTTAAGACATTCTTTTGTATTAAACTAACTTTGTAGTAAAAATCGGATAAAATTCGATTGATTGATCAAAAAGTTTAAATAACTCGATTAGCCTTAATCTGCTTTAGCCTTCGATTACCCGTAGTCTCCTACCAATAACTTCTTCAGTAGTTATGCGGTGCGACCAAATTTTTTATTGTTTTATTTTTTTAAATTTTATGTTACTCTTCCATTGGATTTAATATTTTTAAAAGAAAAAGCTAGTAACACTAAATTCTGAGTAATTCTGTACATACTGAGTCAATCCAGACTTTATTTTCAGACTTCAGCACCAATTGGATCAAGCATGTTTGATGACGAATTTTAGTGAAATTTTATATCTGAAATATGTTATAAATATTATTAATAGTTCTTAATGTAAAACCTATTATTTCATGGCCTGAAGAATTTTTTCGGCCTTAAGGTTGCGCTGGAATCACATTTTGTGTAATGAAACATGTCTCGACAGTAAGTTATATTTTGGAACACTAACCGGACTAATGATTGTGGATACCCTATATCAAAATTTATATTTTCCAAACAATTTTTTCCGCCTCAAACACCAAATGGAATACACACAGTGTTGTTGTATTTTTGTGAAATATCATATCATTTCGACTTAAATTTAATTTCTTAAATAAAATATTTAAAATGTATGAAAATTATTATCTTTCTGGTCCCTCCTCTGAGTTCTTACAGATTTAATTAAAATAGCAGAGAAATGCAGAGATTTGGAACTGGAAATTTGTATGAAAACCTAAAATTCAGAACTATTTACTTAGCCATTTGGTTTACGAGGCCAGATTATCGTACAACAGAATTTTAGCGCGCCAACTGACAATAGATGAATTAACAGATTTTGCTTCAACAAATCGTTGTGAGTTACTATTTTCACAGATGAATATTACAACAATTATTATAGAAACAGAACGGCCAAAAACACTTGCATGGGGTTCAAAATTCTTCTAATATGTTATTTTATTCGCCCTCTTATAAAAATTAGCGTTCAAAATAGAAATTAAATCTGGCATGTTGTGGCCCGATTTTAAGTGATCCTTATACACATAAAAAAAAAAAAATTTATTCACAATCAGTTGGTAACATACAGCGTTTCCAATCTCTTAAAAGTTAGAAAGTGAGCGATTTCCATGAATATACAATACTTCAAGCGGTCAATAATAGTAAAAAAGGGGTTAGTATTGAGACGTAATCGGTGCTTAATGAAAGCATTACTAGGTTTTTATTTATTTATGTTATAATGTTGCTTGTTTTATTAAATGCCTCTGATTCTGAATAAAATAGTATACAACCCTCGGGGAAAAGTCCTATTCCAGTTTGGAAAACTAGTTCACCTCGAGGCTATGCCTCTCGGTAAACTAAAGTTCTCTCTACAAAAATGGAATACTTTCCGTCTCGATATGTAATCTACTATTAAGAAATTCTTTTGGTATGCAAAAAGCCAATTTTTTAAAGATAACCAACTATTTGCCAATAAAAAAACAACTGAATATTAAAATAAGTATTGGAAAAGTGCTGAAGTTTAAAGGCGGTGCAATTACGTTGAATATAGAAAATTCTAATCGAAATTTTAAAAACGGGTCAAATGACCCGGTTATTTAGATTTAGAGTTAAATCCTAAACATCTTAATTTTTTGGTTTTAACTAATAATCAAGTATGTGAAGTTACCCCAGACTTTCATCCCAGAAAAAAAAATATATATCATCAGGCAACACTAAAATTACAACGTTATCCCAGCCCAACATTATTTCATATGATATAATTTACTCTAGCCCATAGAAAATATTTTTTATTTTATTTTATAACATATTTTATCAAAGAAAATCGCAAAAATTAAAATCTGACTTTATACAGGAATATATAGAACAAAACACTTAATTTTAAAGGAAAAGGCCTTTAAGATACTACCGGGAGTTAGTCGGGATGTTTCTTTTCCGGAAACTATCGGTACGCCATTTGGTTTGCCGTTACATTATCTAATTTCATTAATAATATCAAGGCGATTTGCATGTTGTGATTGGCGCTATAATTATTTAAATTAGCATAGAACCAAAATTTCATACAAATGGAAGCGATTAGGCCCTGGAATAATCGAATTATTTCTTTTCCGGAAACCATCAGAATGCCATTTGGTTTGGTATTACACTATCTAATTCCATTAAATATCAAGACGATTTGCATGTTGAGATTGGCGCTATTACTTTTTAAGTTAATGTAGTACTGAAATTTCTTACAAATGACCGAGATGTTTCTTATCTGGAAACCTTCGGTATGTTATTTGGTTTGGCGTCATCCCGGTCATTCCAGGGCCTAATCGCATCCATTTGTATGAAATTTTGGTTCTATGCTAATTTAAATAATTATAGCGCCAACCTCAACATGCAAATCGTCTTGATATTATTAATGGAATTAGATAATGTAATGCCAAATCAAATGGCATTCCGATAGTTTCCGGAAAAGAAACATCCCGATCATTCCAGGGCCTAATCGCTTCCATTTGTATGAATTTTTAGTTCTATACTCAATTAAATAATTATAGCGCCAATCTCAACACGCAAATCGTCTTGATATTATTAATGGAATTAGGTAATGTAATGTTTAATTAAATGGCATTCCGTAAGTTTCCGGAAAAAAAACATCCCGGTCATTCCAGGGCCTAATCGCTTCTATTTGTATGAAATTTTAGTTGTATGCTAATTTAAATAATAAATAGCGCCAATCCCAACAAGCAAATCTTCTTGATATTATTAATGGAATTAGATAATGTAATGTCAAATTAAATACCACACCGAAGGTTTCCGGTAAAGAAACATTTCGGTTATCCCAGGACCAAACCCCTTCTATTTGTATGAAATTTCAGTACTACACTAACTTAAATAGTTATAGCGCCAATCCAAACAAGCAAATCGCCTTGATATTATTAATGGAATTAGATAATGTAACGCCAAACCAAATGGCGTACCGATAGTTTCCGGAAAAGAAACATGTCGGTCATCCCAGGGATAAATTCTATCCAGTTGCATGAAATGTTTGTACTATGTTAATATAAATACATATAGCGCCAATCTCAGCATGCAAATCATCTTGATATTATTATTGATATTAGATAAAGTAACGCCAAATCAAATGGCATACGGGAGGTTTCCGGAAATGAAACATCTTGGTCATACCAGGGCCTAATCGCTTTCATTTGTATGAAATTTTACTTCTATGCTAATTTAAATAATTATAGCGCCAATCTCAACATGCAAATCGTCTTGATATTATTAATTGAATTAGATAATGTAATACCAAATCAAATGGCATTCCGATGGTTTCCGGAAAAGAAACAGCCCGGGCATCCCAGGGCCAAATCCCATCCTGTTGCATGAAATTTGGTTACTATGATAATTTAAATAATTATAGTGCCAATTTAAACACGCAAATAGTCTTGACATGATCATTGGGGTTAGACAACCTAATGCCAAATCAAATGGCATTCCGATGGTTTCCGGAAAAGAAACATCCCGGTCATCCCAGGGCCTAATCACTTCCATTTGTATGAAATTTTGGTACTATGTTAATTTAAATAAATATAGCGCCAATCTCAACATGCAAATCGTCTTTTTCCAAAAAAGAAATTATCCCTGCCAAATCCAGGTAGTGTACTAACTTATATGCCCTTATATGCCCTCTTTAAAATTCAGTATTTGCTTCTACAATTTCCTGTATAATTTCAAATTTTAATTTTTGCTATTTTCTGTGATAAAATATGTTATAAAATTAAATAAAATTTTTTTTTAGGGCTAGAGTAAATTATATTTTATGAAATAATGTTGGGATGGGATTACGTTGTAATTTTAGTGTTGCATGATGATATTTTTTGTTTTTGCTGGGATGAAAGTCTGGGCTAACTTCACATCGGTTAGTAATCAAATTTCTTACTTTTGAATTTTTAAAATTTCTACAAATTCCTAAGTTCGCCTAAGTTCGTTTTTAAAATATCTAAAATTTGTACTTTTTAGTATTCATAAATATCAAATTTCTAAGCGAAATATTCAAGGTTTTGAAATAATGTTAAATTACCTTGTTTCAAAATATTTCAATTCATTTATTCTTAAAAAAAGGGTTCAACACAATTTTTACAAAATTGTAAAACTTTGAGATAAATCGTTGTTGCATTAATTTTGATTTAAAAAAATTAAAAATTTGTAAGAAATCGTGTTTCTGCATTCAATGACCATAGATAGACAACCATAGAATACTTCATCTATTATCCGGTTCAAAAGCAATTGACAACAGAACAATTGACATTTAAAGTTCAAGAAAATATCAGAAATGTTAAATGATGGAGCTCAATTTAGACAACCGCCCCGCCTACAGCTTAATTAAACGTAAACATTCGAAAACTAACTCAAATCAATCATACAACTTTTAACATCGCACACACCATATTTCGTTCAACTAACACCAACAACAACAAAAACTCCTTTATTTCCCTCAAATTTCATTCATAAATATCCTTTCAGGCAGAAGACGGGAAAAAAAAAGCGAAACGATTTTGAACCATCTCTCTCGAAAAATGAAAAATAAATCAGTCCAAAAAAACGTTAATTTCAATCAAACAAAAAAAACACCAAAAAAAGGATACACACACATTAAAAAGGATGTTTAATCTATGATAGTTATGGTTCACCGGATGTTGAATGTTTAACATTTAATCATTCCTCGCGCGTTGAATTAATAATTCCTCGTTTAATATTTACGCATAAATATTCTCGCTCTCGATATACATACATACTCGACTCTATATAAATGACGACGAAGTATAAAAAGGATAATCATATATCCTTTTTAGTATTTGTGTAAGGTGGAAAATATTTTCCACCGTTTAGAAAGTAGTAGGAGTTAAAATTTGTGTGCATATATTAGTGTTTTACTATATACCAAAATCATATTATTTAGAAACGTTATAAAATCGAGTAGCGGGAGAGTATTATATACAAAAGGACATTTGCGCGCGCATAGTTTTAATATACTAGACCCATCTAATATTCACCCCCACTATTTAATTTCATATTAATTTACCATTTGATTATATTGTTGTTTTGTTTTTCCTACATATACTTACATTATGAAGAAGAGTAAAAGGATAATCATTGCACACACATATGGATATTAAAAAAAAGGATTCACATGCGCCAAATTTTTTTTTATTCACATATGTGATTAAATTTTCCTATATTTGGCTATTCATCTCTTTCGATTTGTGGACTATGTCATTCAATGTTGATTTCAAGTGGTATGAATGAGACAGTATAAATAGCAGCAGCAGCAGCAGCACAAAAAAAAACAAAAGAAAAACCAAAACAAAATCTCACGTTGTTTCTTTTTTTTTTTGCTGTGTTTTTGTTGGTTTGGTTTTGGTTTACACTTTTAAATGAAGATTACAGTTGTGTGCGAATTCACATACGAAATTGTCCGAATTGTGTACGTATTGTGCAATTTATTTTATTAATGATGATGATGATGATTATTGTATATACGCGATGATGATCATTTTGCCAATGTATGCGAATAGTATGGTTATTTGGATTGGATTGTTCGCGCTATCTCTTTCGTATGTTATATTATTGAAAATGATTTTTCCACACTGGCTTATATCTGTGTGTGGGTATGAAAAACGTTTGGTGTGTTGTTGTTGGTTGTGTGTTTAGTTAGTAGTGTGCAAGTATTTGGGTGTTTAGTTTTCTTTTCATTTGTTTTATACACAGAAGAAAACAAAAAATTATTTTTCGAAATTGGGGGAACCGGTGGCCGGTCGATTGGTTCATATTTTATCTGTATAGATGTTTGTATTTGTATATACATTTTCCTCTCTCACTGTGTAGTTTTTCGTTCTTATTTTGCTTTTCCTCTTTTATACGGCTATGTGTATGTGTTTTATTATTTTTTTTTTCTTCTCTATTTATTCGTTGTTGTTGTTGTCATCGTTTGTTTTTTTTTTTTTTTCAATATGATCTAACATACAGTAGAGACCAGTTGAAAACAGTTTTTCAGATGTAAACGGACTGTCGCGTAGTAAAGACGCGAAAGAGCACAACAAATTTTTATTATTTTTTTTTTATTTATCTATCTATTTAATAATAAAATAAAAAAAAGAAAATTGGAAAAAAGGAAAATCTTTTTTTATTTATATTGGAAAAGTATAATAAATTATTATTTTTTTTTTTGGTAAATTATTTGTTGAGTTTTGGTGAAGTTTATTTATATAAAAAGTTTGTGGTGAAGTGTTTTCATTTTCATTCTATTGCTTGTTAGCCGGAAAATGTTGTGGACATAAAGGACAATGTCCATTATATTTTATATCAATAAAGTGGAAAATATTATATACAAGTGAAAATTGATTTTCTGATAACAAAAAATTAAAAAATAAAAATAAATAAATAAAAGAAAGAAAAATTATGTTACCATGGAAACCTTGGAAAATTTGGTTGTTATGATTGTGGAAAACTAAGCGCACACACATTTTATTTGGATTTTTCGTTATTTATTTTTTTTTTTGCTGGTTGTAACAAAGTGTGCTGTTTTATTATTTTTTTGGTGTTTAACAAATTTTTGTTGTTTTTTTTTTGTTTTACTTAATGGTTAAATCGCCTACTTACCTAAGTGCGGAAAACCTGGAATTATTTTTGATGATATAAGTAAAGTGGAAAGCAAATATGAAAAATTATTATAGTGATTAATCATTGGGTGTTGTTTAAAAAAAAAAGAAAATTATTAAACTAAATTAATTTAAGTTAAATATAGTGAAAATTAGGAAAATTTATTATTGTTCAAAATGAGAATTAAAATGCCTGCAGTTCGTATTGCACAAGGTAAGGATACTTGTTTTTTTTACTTAATAATAAGAGTAAATATTTTATGTCAGAATGGGGCGAAAATTTGACACCTGACTAAAATTGTATCTATTTATACCGCGAACCTGTTTCTAAACTCGATTCGGATAATAATTATTCAGTGTTATACCAAGTCTTCGAGCTAGTTTGCTCAATAAATGTTACAATGACCGTATGTAAATATAACTTGAAATTTCCTTACTTCAAAAATCAAATGATTTGAATGTGACTTGTAAAATAGCATAACATGCATCTTTTAAGTTACGTTAAAGACATACAAGTTTAACGACGGTAAAATTCGTTTCCTCTAAAAGTCTGGAATGACCCCAAAACGTGGTGTAAAGATATTCCAAAAACTCTAGGAAAATCACGTTCGTCCTGAAATGTTCTAGTTTACATTATAATTCAGATTTTAATTCAATGGATTTCCAAGTTCATACAGAACTTTATCAGTTAGCCAACCGTTTATTGGCAAATTAAAATCATCTAGCTCATTAATCTTTCCAGGACCAGATCAGTCTAAGCTTTTATGAGTAAACCAGTATTCGACCTGTTAGCTTTAGTTATAAGTCATTTTGAACTAAAAGGGTTGAGCCAATAAACGAGATATGTAGCTAAATACGTATAGACAATTATTTTCAAAAAGCTTTCTCGATTTAAGCCTTCAATAATTATAAGCTGTAATCTGGAGCTTTCTTCACATTTTCCAATAAAATATGAAAACTATGAACTAAGCGAATTTATTTAACTTTTTGTTGTGTTCTTAAATTCTCCAAATTTTTATTGGACTCAACTATAGCTAAACCTATGAATACGGAGAGTGGTAATTAGAGCTTTTCAACTTTATGCTCAAATAATTCTCTAAAACACACATTTTAGTCTTTGTTGCAGACTAAATTTTCTAAATAAAAAAAAATTGTTGTTCTTTTGTTCGATTAACTGACTATTAAAAAAGTTTAGTTTAGAGCTTGTCAATACTATGGCAACTTAATTTTTTCGCTTTTCCCTAAAAATTAAAATAAACATAAGAAGCTTATAGCAAATATTAAGGTAAATTAACAATGCTGGCTGAATCGGAAGCGGAAGCACTTTTAACCAATAAACCTCTCAATTAACTGTTTCAGCTTTTAAGCAGGGTTTTGAACCGAACCCGAACCTCGAACCCGCTCCGTTTCAAAGATTTTTAGTAATTTTTCAAACCTGAACCTGAACCCGAACCAAACATTTCGCGGGTTCGATTCAACCGGGTTTCGGGTTGACAAAAAAAATCGCATATTATATATGTATATTATTTATCATAATCCAACAATTTAGACAGCTGGACTATCTTTCAACTAAACGTATAACAGGAGTTTACTGTTTATGAATCCTTTTCACGGATCCACAAGGAGAAAAATATTATGGAATAGTAAGGAAATCATAAAATTGAAATTCCACTTTTATACGCAAAAGTTGTGTTAGCGATTCCTGCAACGAAAGTCAGTGTGGAATGGGCATTTTCGGCTCTAAAGTTTATTTTAGCACCACAAAGGGTACACCTTCAAGATGAATCGTTAAGATATATCCTATTCGTCAAACTAAACGAAATGTTTTTAATGAAACAAATAAATATCGTCATCTCAGTATTTAAGTGATACAAACGCATTTTTGTAATTTTGGAGTGAGAACAGCCATTTTACGTAGAAATGTAGACTGTATCGTCAAATCAGTTTCCAACGTACAATTGTTATTATACCACTTCGTCAGTCCAGTATTTAAGTAACACAAATGAATTTTAGCCAATTTGCAGTTAGGACCGTCAGTTTAGATAATGCTAAACTTCAAAATGATCAGAATGCGTTTGTAACACTTAAATACTGAGGTGACGATATATACTTATATATTTTTTTTAAATATCTGTGGTTTTATTGTTTTACTAACGCAAACCCGAACCCGAACCTGAACTCAAACCCAATTATTTTCTTGCTTTGAACCTGAACCCGAACCCGAGCCCAAAATTTTGCGGGTTCGAAACCCTGCTTTTAAGGTTATTTTCCCTTCTAACTGTACTCGTATCTAGGAAAGTTCATAATTCTCATAGTTTCGTATTTAATGCATTTTAGATCCTTTAGTACCCCGTAGACAACTTAAATCATGAAAAATTGCGTTTTGCTCACTTTCGATAGCTTTTGAAGTTTGGTTTAATATGTTTATAAAGCTTAATTAAGCTGTTTATTAAGAATTAGTACAAACATAAAATTGGTTGCGTTTTAAGCATAATTAATAACGTTAGGTTTCGGTAAAATCTTTTAACAAAAAAAAAATCGCAAAAGATTTGATTCTATTTTTAAAGACCTGATAATTACATATTAACAAAAGCTTCAAGTTAATTGTATCTTTCAGTTTTATCAGAAATTAAATACTATAAAGCTCATATTATATGCTGCTTACAATTCAATTGATATTAAAGTTTAAATAAACATGATTGTAAAGCTGAATTTTAGGTTTAATTTAGTTTTAGCCTTGGAAGCATAAGAATAACTTTTATAAAAGCTTTAAGCTTATTTAAATAATAATAGCTTAATTGAAAGCGAAAAAGCTTACATCCGAAACTGATACATATTAAATTTTTACGACATATAAAGTATTTCTTGTAACCAGACATGCAAAGCTTTTAAGTTAACCGTTTCTTACAACTTTATCCGTGAAAAGTTCCATAAAGCTCATAGGTTAATGTTTTCGAGTTTTTTACTGCAATCGATAACTTTTAAAATCCGAACGCAGTACATTTTAGCTTTTATTAGAAAGAAATAGCACAAACATTACAAAATGCAAGATAAAGCTTTCAAAAGCTTTTTTCTTTTTTTAATGATTTGTTTATTACATATTTGCAAAATACATATGAAGTATTTAACGTACTTAGATAGGTCGGGCTTCTAAGTCAAATGTATCTTTTAATCGGTAGCTTTTAAAATTTTAGTAAAGCGGCTTTGAAGCTAATTTTGAAGTTTAATTTTAGGAGTTACTTTTTAGAAGGATTAGTATATATTTTAGAAACAAGTTGTAAGCTTATTTAAGCAATGGTAATTGAAGCGGAACTGTAGGAAGCTTTTAACTAAAAAGCTCTCGAAAGCTTAAACTGTTATTATTGTAAATCTTCGTAAAATATGAAGTATTCTATGTATGTACTTATAAATGTAAAGCTTTTTAGTTTAAAACTAAAAGCTCTCAGACGATCAAGCCTTTCATCTACTTAGAAATATCAAGCTTTTAAGTCAATTTTTTTTTTAAACTTTTTTAGTGAAAATTTCTATAAACCTTACATGTTAATGCTTGAGGCATTTTAGATCCATTAGTATTCGCAGAAAATTTAAATCATCAAAATTATGTGCTACTTACATTCGATAGCTTTTAATCTTTAGGTTAAAGCAGTTGGAAATCTATAGTTTAAGGCTTTAATTTGATTTAACACGATTACAAGTTTAAAGTTTGTTTAACAAAGCTATTTTTTTCGTAGTGGAAAAGCGTTTAGTTAAAAAAGCTTGCAAAAGCTCTTTCTCCTAATTTTAAAATCTTTTTTATTATAATTTTTAAATTTAAGTATCTAGTACAGACAGATCGAGCTTTTAAGTTATTTTCATGATTCAATTGGTGAAAGCTTGTTTTTGATGGATTTGTATTGATTTAGTAAACGTACTGAAGTTAATCTGCTAAAATTGTTTATTAGTTTCTGATTTAGCTTTTTGACGACTTATTTGTTGGTAGACCTCTAAAAGGACGTTAAATATAAATTGCAGCTAGCTCTTAATTAAATTCACCATCTGCGCCAAAAATCGAGTATTATTCAATAAATATACCAAATCCTATAAAATAATCCTTTCATTCATCAAAAATATAAACCACTTACGTCGTTCAAACCCTATATAAAAAATGTAAAAAAAAAAACCGAAAACCTCCACCAACCAAAAAACAAAAACCAAATAACACAATAGCGACGGTACAGTAATCATCATCTCTTTTACAAATTTTATTTAATATTCTGACCTTATTATTTCTCGCTCTATTCATAAGAATTTTTTCTTTTTAAATTTGTATTTTTTTTTTTCGAAAAAAACAATGCCAACAACTAATAACTATACCTTTATAAATATGCGGACGTACATAAATAAAATACACAATCGAAAAGTCAGTCAAACTTTGAATTATGCAATGAAATATTTGACCCTTTCAACGTCAGTACCTTAGAGTACAGTAGAAAATAAGAAAATTAATTCCAATAAATAAATTTTACTGTGTTATGTGTGTGTGTAATAAGAAAATATTCTTGTTTTATGTAATATTTATAAGGGGGGAGAATATTGTGTGTTGGTCTGTGATTTGGTTGGTCACACGACTTATCCTATTTTTTGTATTGTAGATTAGATAAATTTAAAAGGGTTAAATAGGTATGACAACCAGTTGACCTTCAGGTATTTCAGGAAGTATAAGACCGTTATTTTACTTAAGAAAATATTAAATGTATCACCTACTTTGCAATGTATACATACAGAGATAACACAACAACTGTTGAATCTATAATATATTATATTTACATAATACAACGTATATAGAATGTCGAAATGTTAGAACAGGTGATACTGTACATATATTTAATAATCGAACAATAGTATATGTACAATAAAAATGTATGTAGTTTACTGGAAATGTATAATAATACGCCACGCTGTCCGCCTTCATTTTTTTTATTTTTTTTTTTCTGTTTAGTGATAACAACCGCGAACCAAAAATGAAATTAACTTTTTATTATCAAATATATATTATATATACACATTAAATGTAATATATATATTTCGATTAAATAATTGGGGTCTTGGACAAATAATCATCACGCGCGGAAAATACAACAGCGCGTTGTTGCGCGAAACACCTTTTGTTTGATTATCACTAACAGTTTGTGTCACAAAAAATACAAAAAAAAAATAAAAAATTTGTGAAAGTTCTAAAATATCTAAAACATAGCTCTCTATACATTTATTTATATAAATACGTAGCCTAACTGATAACGACATTTAATGTGGGTGAACACACACAATTTGTATATAAGCAGCGCATACACAATACAAAGAAAACAAAAACAACAAAAAAACCGCGAATTTATATACAAATTTTGCGCGATGCAAAGTGAACAAAATATGTTGTATATTATATACCAAAAAAAATATATTTCGTCTCGTGTATAAATTTTCTCTCGTGGAAAATTGTACAAGAAAAATCAGCTGTTTTTTTTTTACATATTTAAGAAGAAAAACAATTTTCCTTTTTATATTTTCCTCATCGCGTTGTTTGTTTTAAAGTTGTATGTTTTATTTTATTTTTGTAAGACGCGGCGCGATGATGATGATGACGACGATGATGATGATGATGGTATATGAAAATGTTGTACATTATATAAAAAAAAAAAAAAATCGCGAAAGGAAGAAGCGCGCGATTTTTATTTTTTTTGCTTCTTGTATTTAATTTTCCTTTTTTTTAACTTTAATTAAGAAAAATAAAAAATTTGTAAGAAAAATTGTTGAATGAAATTTTCTAGTGATGACGACGACGAGACTTTTTTTTTTGTACGTATTTAACAGTACTTGTTGTACTACAATATATATACGTGTACATTTTAAGGAAAATGAGAAAATTGGTTTTGTCTCGCGGGAAATTGTTTTGTACATCACGTGATTTATAATTATTTCGATCACCGTACTTACGTACGTATACACAAACACGCATATAGCACACACAAAATTCCATCGTACTTCCGATTTAAATTTACTCTTCGCGCGTTTCTTTTAAACACATATTTCCGATCATCATAAGATCTTCATCGCGCTTTATAACATAACTCAACTCTTTTATGTATAGCTACGTACATATACACAAAATACAATAAAATTAAGACATAATATGTATCAAGAGACCCTTCTTATAGTTTATATAGAGATGTAGAATAAAAGAACCAAAATAAAAAAAAAAATTTAAACGAGAAGAGAAGAAAATACACAACACACAGCGAAACTCCACCAAAAAAAAAAAAAAAAAAAAAAAATCGTGTGCACGCGACATAATAATATTCAATTTCAACGCGGCACAACACAACAACATAACACACAGAGCATATATGTGTACACACATAATATTCTTATTGTGTGTATGTTTTCTTTAACTTTTTGAAATGTTTATGAAAGAAGCAATAAGAACAAGAAATGATTGATACGAGTGTATTAACGCGTAAATGCAGTGGCGGGGTTTCCTTTATGGATGCTGGATCTAAGATTTGCCATTTTGATTAGTTCAAAATAAATCGATTTAAATTTAACCCCAGTCCAATAAAAATGTTATTTGTTGAAAGCTCTCCTTGGTAGTTAGAATGTTAAAATTCCCGAGAGCAAGTAATTCTTAGTAAAAAGATACAGGTTTAAAATACCACAAGTTAGAACTTAAAATTGACAATTTTTTTTTAAGTCTTCGAATTTCATAGAAAGCTTTTAATTCATGTTTTTTACCTTCACATGAAGAAAAATACACCACCGACGGAGAATTTTGATTAATTCTTATTCTTCTGCTTTGTTCATATACTATCACTTGGTGCTGGCAGGTCTGAGATAAAATGAGACTGTGGAATCAGTTCTTTCTTTGTTTCCAAAAATTGACCTGATATTGTAAGATGGAAACAATATAACACTAACCATAGGTCCGAGAACTAATTCAAATTGAGATCTCTGGTCAGTAACTGTTAACTCTTGAATTCCAGATTTCCAAAATACAGCTTAGGTTCAATGCTTATAAACGTCTACTAATGTAACACAATCTCTTTGATTGTTCGAAACTATGGTAACTATGTTAAACAATTTTGAATCATGAAATGCCAATATGCCCAAGATATGTTGAATATCTATTGTAAACTATTGTAACTTATAAAATTGAGATGTCTGATCTGACGTTATTTGATTCAAGAATACGCGGCTTTCATTAAGACGTACTGAGCAGAAACTTAGTTAAAAAAATCTCAGTAGTAGTATAAAAGAAGTATAAAAAAATAAAAAAAAATTCTGAAAGTGAGGGGTCACCACAGGGTCTCCAATCACCATTTTTTATCTTAACGGTATAGGTTTTGCTCGATCGACTTAATTCCCTGGTTTAAATATCGAGTTTTGCACCAAATCCGTACGGTCTAAGAGCAGAGCTTTTGATATATATGTATATATATATATATATATATATATATATATATATATATATATATATATATATATATATATATATATATATTTAACATTATGTTTGACTGGACTGATACCGACGGTGTTCTGCTTAATTTTGTACAATTTGGCAATTAACTGATACATTTTAAGGGTATAGCATACTGATCTAATGTTGGAGAAAGTATAGGATCTTGATTAGCTGATAAGGAATAACTGACCAAAATGTGTTAACTTACTGCGGCAATCTTTTCATCCGCATCATTTGCATCACTTGCATCAAATTGTGCAGCTCTGTTTTCTCTGATTCTGCCAATTCTCTAATAATCTCTTGTTTTAAATTGCTCTGCCTTTTTCGTACTTAATGAAGTCGGCGAAAGGATCATTGCCTTGAGCAGAATATATGAACGATTTACATAAGGTGCATCATGTTTTAAATTGATGGAGAACAGCATTGGCAATTAAATTTCGTAATTGGTCGTCAGTTAAAATTACTGTACGACCGTATTGTACTCGATACATGGATCAATACAATCCACGATAACACGAAATTAATAACGGAGGTCAACAATAAGACGGACCCTGAAGTTCTGGCTTTGGAAATAAATAATCTCAAACACTGAAATTGGCAATTGAACGGAAATTGGAACTATTCAAATTATATGAAAACAATATTCTGAAGCACGTGGGAATCAAGTTCTAATTAATAGGTCTCACGTTATCAAATTACGCTTCCCCAACATATTGATCTACTCGATATTTTAAAAGGTAGACTTCCAAAACGATAGTCCTCCATAAGGGGACGATAGATTTTTAGTCGATAGATAATTTTTCATGTTAGTGAAAAAAATTAAAAAAAATTGTATTTTCGAAAAATTTTCGGGAACGAATCTGGCTGTAGCTCATGTAAGAAACATCTGACAATATAATTAGATCAAATTTCCTTTTAGAATTATATCTAATTTCTAGATTCTCAAATTGACTGTTTTTGCACAATCGTTGGTTACAGTCGAATCATCTCAACAAATTTCAAATTTGGTTCAAATTCTATTATCATATCATAATTAGGAGAGTATGATATTCCGTCGAATAAATTAAGATTTTCTCTTTAGCAAATCAACCAGAATCATTTGAAAAGATATAGTGTTGTAGTCAGTTATTTTGCATTCATTCGAAATAGCAAAGTCAGTAAATGGTATTCGAAAGAAAATGTTGTTGTCGAACACGAAGAGCAGTCATCTTTTAACGAAATAAACGATTATATGTGGGTGCAATTAGAATATCAGTTGATTGGCGAACCTGGAGGCAAAGCTCGAGTGAAAGCTATGTTTCGTTTCGATTGTTCAAAATCTTTCACTTTTCCTCTTCAACGGAATTGATTGACAAAATACACAATCTGGTTTGCAATAGTTTGCAACCGTTGGTTAAAGCAGTATTTAAATTATGTGTGTGTTTCACAGGAACACTATTTTTACCTCAGCTCGCTTTTTTTGAAGTATTGTTTTTCATAGAATATAATCATGGAATAAATATAAATGAAAATGGGATTTTCGGGCAAACCAGGCCATTTAAAATTGAAATAAAACTAAAAATCACTTCTTGGTAAAAGGTTATGGTGATTTTTTCCTAAATTTTAATTTATTGAAACAGTCTGCAAATCCTTTAGTCAGGGCATATAGTAAATTTTCAAATCGTACTCTAAATAACAATAGTAAATTACGAAAAAATTAAATTGATGCAACCATTCGAACTGGAAACGTGGTGACTCACTATTTAGATGAAATTTCCTTTGTTAGCTTTGATAAAATTTCCTACACCAAAAACAAATTCGTTTAGCACTTTATAGGCATTTTCATCTCTTCAAGAGCAGGAACAAATAAGAAGGAAATTTTTTATCGGTTCTGTCGGTCTAATTTAAAAAAATTTGATTAGATATTCGACCCAAATGAACTACCCTTATGTAGCAGCGCAAACACCTTGAATCATCTCGTCAACATTATTTTAATTTCTATATCTACTTAATACTAACATTCACAGTCAAATTTAGTTCAAATTAATAAATCATTGGTGAGTATATGTAAACTTTCAATTCTTATTCCAACTCCATCGCAAATTATAAACGCTTCATATAATTTCAAAACTATCAAGCAGTCGAATTGAAGCAGCCTTTCAAAATGGAATACCAACTTACTAGTTAGTGTTTGGGACTTAAGTTTCTTTGATAAAACAACACACGTTAAGCTGGATTATGGACTTTCAAAAAAGTTGCTTCAACGAATGTCACATATTTAAGCAAACTCTTAGAGTCAATAATGCCAAAAGTACTACAACCCTTATGCTTTCAAACTTTAGCTTGAGCTAAAAGAAAGCCTCTCAATCATCTAAAACTGTGCTCAAATTTATGTTAAATTTGTTTGAGGCATACAATCATTTTAATTGAAATTTTATGCTCATTCCATTTAAAAAATCAGCGGCTTCCAACTAAGTTTGCTGTAAATATATCAATTGAAAGTGTATTGAATAAGGAATTCAAACTGGATTCTAACAGAATGAATATAGTAACTCCTGATTTTGCACTTAAGTTTTATTGATCAAATAGGTTAACTTATAAGAATGGTGGTTGTTAGTAACATACATTAATTGGGTTGACAAAAGAATTTTGACATAAATGTCAAATGTTTCAAGAGTCAAAGAGTTTGCTTAATAAACTTTAGATCCTTTGTATATAACGCTCGTTGTGGCACAGGTACCTTGAATCAACTCATTAACTTTAAATATAATATTTATTCATTCAAACATCAGTCATTATGCATTTAAACTTCCAGTTCGAAGACCAACCCCTTTCCAATTAACGTTTCAAACAATTTCAAATATTTTATTGCAAGAAAATTTATTTGAAGCATTTGAATACAGAATTTTGTTTGTTTGTTTAAACAAATATTTGTACGATATAATTCCATAATAAATAAAAATTATTTTAAGACCGTTGAGAATTTAAAAAATTCATTTTCCATCAAATCGTTATTACTAAGAATGGAAAAACATTTGGTCAAAAGAGCAAACAGCCTAACCCAAATTTGATAATTTTTTTAGAGAGGTGTAGTCTTTGACCACAATATACTTTGTTTAGTGAAACCTTTGGAAATTTAGAAAACGGGACACCAAACATTTAATCTAACATGTTTTTTTTTTTTTTAAATATCCGAAATGTTGGATGTAACCATATTTTGTCCTTTTTGCTCTCCTTTAGTCCTAAAAGGTTTGAAAAACCTCGGAAAACACACCCACATTCTGGTGAGGTTACGTTCCTATAGACACAACGACTCCACCAATAAGAGCAACCAGGGCAACTGACTCCATTCGCATTATCGCTATCAAAAAGCTTTGTAGAAAGAAGACCAACAACTTAGTCTCGGTTGAAGGTGATGTCTGAGTAGTTATATGTGATTTGCATTGATTTTCAGCACTCCATTGAAAATTCGCTAGACTAAATAATGATTGATATAATGCGATTTTAGTGTCAAAGTGAGCATGGAAACGAAATGAAACTTTACGTTATAGATAGGGCGATTGGCAAATCCATTTCTGGTTTGGCATTATCATTTAAATTAAATTTAGTGAAATTAGAGGAGAGATAGAAAACGTTGAATATTGAAAATTAGTTTTTAACTAATTTTTTTTCTGTTAGGCGATGCTCATTTGTCAATAAAAATTATGGTTCTAACAGTCACTGAAAATGAGATTGATAATTTGATTTTAAGTTTACTTGACTCTTCACACAAGTAACAATTTCAAGCAAACTTTTCTCTGATTTTTCACTGAATGGTTTGCTAATAGCCACAGTTTGCAAAATTATAATTACTCTTTTTTAACAAATCGGAAGAAATTTAGAACCAATTGGAGGTAAAAACCTTTCTGAATTACTTTTGGAAAATAGCAAATGAGTGATCAAGCAAACTAGTTTACTAGTGTTACAAGTTACATAATTTAATTTTGCCCAAATTTTTTCTGAATAAATTCTGAGTTAAAGGAAAACTATCTCAAAACTTTGCTTATTTATTTATTGAAAACGCGATCAACTCTTGCAGCGGTAACGCTACACATTTTACAAGCCAGCATAAACCATTGGCCTTTAATCTACAATTGAAATCTGTAATAATTTTTCGAACTTGGCCACTAACTTTTAACTACAAAAAATAAATTGATTTGCACATTTAATTATATAGCGTATAGGCTGAATTTTTGAAAAGTATTTTAGTTTCGTTCAAATGGCCTACATTTTACAAAAGTTGTTTTATTTCAACATTATTTAATTAAAACTAAAAATGAAAATGTTCATACTAAGCAATGAAATTAAATGTATATTGAGCAACTTTAAAAGATTAAAATTACTCGAACTTACTCTAAAACATTTGTTTTAACTTTTCATTCAACGTCGACCGTTCAAACCAATATAAAATCAAATGTCACATCGCTACATGAAAATGTAGCTTTAATGAAAACATTACAATATGTAAAAATGAATACGCTTGCAAATGGAAATGATCAATATTGGCATTATGGCATGGAATTGTCCAAACCAAGTTGATTTACTCAAATTAGAATCTATTAACTTAGCCGTTATTATTTAATATTTATAAAATACTTGAGTTCAAAAGCACACCAGAACATTTTGACCCGTTCGCCGAGGAGTTGAACAATATTTTGAAAAAAGGAATAATGATTGATGACCAAAAAATTAAGTGTTTCATCAGCTAACAACTGCGACAAAAATGTAAATCATTAAATCAACAAATAAGTAATATGGTGCGACCTCAAAAAAAGAAGCAAAACGTTAAAAAAATGTTCTGCAGTCAGCTAAATCAGAACTGAAAACAAGCAAAATGTTCAGACTAAATACGAATTTAAAACATTCTGAATTTTGGAAACATTTTTTGAAAAATCTGAACTTGTTCTGCCAATATTTTTTCTATTTATATGCAACAGATTTAAGCAAAGTATTTATTACTAAATCAGATATTAAAAGAAAAGAAATGTTCTAACTAAATATAAATTTAAAATATTCTGTATTTAAGCAACAGATTTAAGCAAAGTATTTGTTACTAAATCAGATCTAAAAAGAAGCAAAATGTTCAGACTAAATACGAATTTAAAACATTCTGAATTTTAGAAACATTTTTTGCAAAATCCGAACTTATTTTGCCAATATTTTTTCTATTTATATGCAACAGATTTCAGCAAAGTCTTTGATACTAAATCAGATCTAAAAAGAAGCAAAATGTTCAGACTAAATACAAATTTAAAACATTTTGAATTTTAGAAATATTTATTGCATAATCCCAACTTGATTTGCCAATATTTTTTCTATTTATATGCCACAGATTTCAGAAAAGTATTTGTCTGTAATTCTGAACTGAAAAGAAGCAAACCGTTCAGACTAAATATAAATTTGAAATATTCGGAATTTGATCAACATTTTTTACCAAATTCTTACTTGTTTTGCTCATATTTTTTCTATTTATTTGCAACAGATTTACTCAATTTATTTGTTACTTTATCACATTTAAAAACCAGCAAAATGTTCAGACTAAATACAAATTTAAAACATTCTGTACTGAATTTTAGAATTTTTTTTTGCAAAATCCGAACTTGTTCTGTCAATATTTTTTCTATTTATATACAAAAGATTTTAGCAAAGTATTTGTTACTAAATCATATCTAAAAACAAGCAAAATGTTCAGACTAAATACAAATTTAAAACATTCTGAATTTTAGAATTTTTTTTTGCAAAATCCGAACTTGTTTTGCCAATATTTTTTCTATTTATATGCAACAGATTTAAGCAAAATATTTGTTACTAAATCAGATTCAAAAAAAAGCAAAATGTTCAGACTAAATACGAATTTAAAACATTCTGAATTTTAGAAACATGTTTTTGCAAAATCCGAACTTGTTTTGCCAATATTTTTTCTATTTATAAGGAACAGATTTAAGCAAAGTATTTGTTACTAAATCAGATCTAAAAACAAGCAAAATATTCAGACTAAATACGAATTTAAAACATTCTGAAACATTGTCACTGAATTTGCTTGGTGCGGATGGCGGTTTGGAAGGACAAGAAAAATGCTTCTTGTAAGATAATGGGAATAATGATCTGGTTTGCGCTTGCATACAAGCTGCGACGGAGGATCCCGAAGCCTTACAATACAAATTGTTACCACTGGCTGGAGTGAAACTGTGATCATGAACGGTGAAGCTGCAGATTATATGCAGATTATCTTTGTTTTTATTTTTAACATGTTAAACCACCTCTTCTTACACAATCTGTTATGAATGGGCCCTTGCTCAAAATAGATTGTGTAAGTAAGGGGTTGGTTCCTAACCAAAATTTATGTAAATAGACAAATATACAAATAAAATAAATAAACAAATAGAATTTTTTTTTGCAAAATCCGAATTTATTTTGCGACTATTTTTTCTTTTTGTATGCAACAGATTTCAGCAAAGTATTTGTTTCTAAATCAGAACTGAAAAGAAGCAAAATGTTCAGACTAAATACAAATATAAAATATTCCGAATTTGACTAACATATTTACCAAATCCGAGCTTGTTTTGCCAATATTTTTTCTATTTATTTGCAATAGATCTACGCAAAGTATTTGTTACTAAATCACATTTAAAAAAAAAGAGAAATGTTCAGACTAAATACAAATTTAAAACATTCTGAATTTTAGAAACATTTTTTGCAAAATCCGAACTTGTTCTTGCCAATATTTTTTATAATGCAACAGATTTAAGCAAAGTAAGTATTTGTTACTAAATCAGATCTTAAAAGAAGCAAAATAAATGTTCAAACTAAATACAAATTTTAAACATTCTGAATTTTAGAAACATGTTTTTGCAAAATCCGAACTGGTTCTGCCAATATTTTTTCTATTTATATGGAACAGATTTAAGCAAAGTATTTGTTACTAAATCAGATCTAAAAACAATCAAAATGTTCAGACTAAATACAAATTTTAAACATTCTGAATTTTAGAAACCTTTTTTGCAAAATCCGAACTTGTTTTGCCCCTATTTTTTCTTTTTGTATGCAACAGATTTCAGCAAAGTATTTGTTTCTAAATCAGAACTAAAAAGAAGCAAAATGTTCAGACTAAATACAAATTTAAAACATTCTGAATTTTAGAAACATTTTTTGCAAAATCCGAACTTGTTCTTGCCAATATTTTTTATAATGCAACAGATTTAAGCAAAGTAAGTATTTGTTACTAAATCAGATCTAAAAAGAAGCAAAATGTTCAGACCAAATACAAATATGAAATATTCTGAATTTGGTCAACATTTTTTACAAAATCCGAACTTGTTTTACCAATATTTTTCTATAATCTTCAACTGATTTTAGCAAAGTATTTTGCTCTAAATCAAAACTGTAAGGAAGCAAAACATTTATACTAAGCAAATTTAAAACTTTCTGAATTTTAACAACATATTTGGTAAAATCCGAACTTATTTGCCAATATTTTCCTATTCGAGCGCAACAGATTTCATCAAAGTATTTTTCTCTAAGTCAGAACTGAAAAGAAGCAATACTTTCAGACCTAATACAAGTTTGAAACATTCTGGATTCTAGAAACATTTTTTGCAAAATCCTTTTTGATTTTATTTTCACAAACCACATCCGATAATAAAACGTTAAGCTTCGATCATTACAGAAGCTCGTAGATAGAACTTACCTCTAATTATCTTTTCTAATCGAGACTTAATATTTTATTTCGTAATAATATTCCAATTTGTTATTTTCTTAATTTTGCTAGTCGTAGAAAATTTTAATTGATTCGAATTCCATCAATTATTCAAACTACGAATTTTCGTTCAATTTTGTATAGAATTAATTCTGACAAACTCGGATTAAAATTACACATCAATGAATTTTTTACAGTTTCTGGAGATCGAATATGTATAAAACGAAAAAAAATAACAAAAAGACTTTTCATAAATCGAGGGGGATCGGTGAATTAAAAATGAGATTATTTGAATTTCTTAATTCAACATTTGCTAGCATTTTTTTCAGGGAATGTTCATCTCACGTTCATTTCAGGGAATGTTTTGCGTTTAGCATTGGGTTACGTGGTCATCTAACACCCTTACTATAGATATGAATCGAAACCGTGAATTTAGAAAATTTTTTAATCTAAATTTTCGACGTTTTGAGATGATTCGTTTTCATACCTTATTCGACATTATTCGAGAATATGCAGATTATTAAATTTTTAAATGGTGATGATTAGCACTTTTAAGATGCAGACCCTTTAATTCAGTTAATTTGATGTTTTTAAGAGTTTTTCGAAATTTTCGTAATACATTGAGCTTAGACATTTTTGAGATTATTTCGAATTAACTGTGATTTATCAAATTATGTACTTGAAATTTGTGCAATTTTCATGTTCACAACTCAACGCTTAGAATTCATATGCGTTGTCGAAAATAATTTTCAGTATAAGAAACCTCCTAAAATACTAATAAATCTCAGTTACATAAATATGAGATCTATCAAATACTAGTTTTACTCAAATGTTAATGTAGGTATAAATCGATAAAATAATTTACGTCTAACTGAATATTTAAACTAACATCGTGTTACTACATCTGCATCAACCCAATAAATATAAAATTGTTGATAAACTAAACACAACTGTACGAATGGGGAAACCCATTGTCTACGTACATAATATAAAATTTGCATACGACTGAATTCTTTTACACAAGAAATTTTAGTCTTAATTTAACATAAAAATCATAATTATCGACAAAAGATTTGTGTACGTCGTACGTATGTATATACAAAAGGGTTGGGTGATTGTAATAAAATCGTTTACATTGAAATTTAATTGTTTGAAAAAGAAAGAAAAATTGTGTAGTGTAGCAAGAAAATATTGTCCTTCCAATATAATTTGCAAATCTACTCACCAATAGATGTCACCTAATTTTGCAAATATCCTCTCGTCCAAGTCCCAGTTTGTGTATATGCATTATGAAGGTGCTACTATTCATATTCAAATTTATATATTGTTCATGATCGCTGAAATAAAAAAATAAAAATAAAATTTTAATGATCGCGCCTCTCTCTTTTTTATTTTATTATTTTTTTTTTTTTTAGTTAGTGTGTGTTTAACAAAACAGCAACATTATAATAAAAGAAACAAAAAAAAAAAAAAATTTTTTTTTTTGATTGGTCCAGATATGAACAAATACCCAACGGGAGATTAAAAAAACACGAAATAATAATGGACTCTCGCGAGTTTGATTAATAAAAAAAAATTTTTGTTTTATTTTTTGATTTGATGACAAAATGACATTTTGGGGCAGCAGCCATTTTGGAATTAATTTATTGTATATGTATGTACATGTATGATCGAGTGTTGATTGATTTTTTTTTTGGTGCTCCCCCCTCTCTCATATTAATCCAAAATATGATCGTGTAATTCTTTTTTTTTTTTTTTTCAACCCATTCAGCGTTTAATATAATTAATGATTTATTCGACGATGTTATCTTATCAGTAAACGTCCCTGTACGGTAAATAAAAAAAAAATCAGATCGATAAAAATGATATGGACGGTAACGTGTATCCCCCCATCACAACACTCATCACATATATACGTATACACAAATAACAACAATATAATATTAAGACAATACAATTATCGAATCGACTGCTTATGTTATGTTGTTATCTATCTATCCATTTTTGTATTGTTGTTCCCAGTCAGTATTCATTCGAGCCAAATCATCTCTCTATCCTTTTAGCGGGTGCTCCTCTAGCTGCCACCCTGCCCCAACAGAATTTTATTTTTTATTGTCATAATTTTATTGTTATATGATTTTGCTGGTATTGAAAAATGGGAAAATTATTGGAAAAACCAATAAAAATAAATCTACTTTGTATGTATGTATCTATATATGGTATGTACATTATACCAACAGAGGGATAGTAGATACTGGCGCGATAACATGAAAAATTGATTTTCGTGTATTTCGATTTTCTGCAAGTTTTTTTTTTGTATTTGTTTGTGGTATAGAATGGCTATTGTTTGCTGAATATGCATACTATATACAGAGGGTACGATTTCGATATGTATCGTAATATTATGCTGGAATTCATATGCGTTTATAATTGTTGTGTAAAATAGGGCGTATAGTGGATGAGATGAGACAGACGGTACAAATTAAAACGTTTTAAGAGTAAACCAAAACACAGGCTTGGACTAATAATTGATTTATCTTTACGATGTCGAATACCAATGTAATTTCATAATCGGGCGGAACCGATAGGAAAGCTAAGTTGGTTTGAAAGATTTACAAATCGCAAGCTAATAAACTGTTTTATTTTGAACATTTGTTTGAATTTTCGAAACTGCCAATTCTGTTTCAGAATTTTGAAAATTTTACCTCCTTTCCATCCAATTTAATGTTTAATTTCAATTTTCAATCGGCTATAATGACTAAATACTTATACTAAGAACAAGTTTAAAATGTACTCCAAAATATTTTGCAAATATTCAGAATTTTAAAAATTTGCTGTAATAAATTAACTTTAATTTCGAATTCTCCCAAAACCTTCCGATTTGTTCCTGTAATAGTTTAACGTTTCTAAATAGTGTTTGGAAGAGTAATGCCTCTCCATTTTATTTTTAGTCGCTGAGATCGCCTTTTTTTACTAACTTTTAATAATTTAAGACAAGTTTAGAATTTGCTTCAAAATATTCAAATTTACAGAATTTTAAATTTTTTTTATAATTCAATAAAATTTTATTATGCGTTCCCTTAAAATTTTGACCATCTAAACCACAGAATTAAATTCTTTAAATTAACACCAAATTTGGAATTCTGTCAAAATCTACCGGTTTGCCGTGTAAGAGTTCTAGAAGTAGCTAGCTTTAAATTCTAATATTTTGAAAATGTGTGAGGTACGAAAATTTTTGGAAAACTGTGTTTAATTTTATTGGGTATGTCGAAATTTCAAATACTGCCAAAAGTATAAATTTCAGAATTTTGAAAAACTCTGCCAGTGTACAATTCAAAGTGAAATTTTAATTTTTAATTAAAGAATTTAAAAACCAGTTTAGAATTTGCTTCAATATATTTTTCAAATGTTCAAAATTTTAATTTTTTTTTAAATTCAAGGAAATTTTGGAAAGCTACGTTTAGTTTTGTTTTATAGGTCGAAATTTCAAAATTAACAATTGCATATCAGAATTTTTGATCAATTGCCAATGTGAGATTATAATTGTAAGCTTTACTGTATAATTCATGATGACTTATTTTTTTAAAAAATTTGAGAAAAAATTTCAAAATATTTTTAAAAATTTTCAGAATTTTAAAAATTTTCCATATTAAAATTTTATTATGAATTTCTTTGAAGTTTTCATAACCTAAACCGAATTAAATTTTATAATTCTTACTCTGGATCCTTTCAAAATCTACCTGTTTGTTCCTGTGAATATTTTAAAACTTCTTAAAGTTTCTAGTAAAATTCCAATGTTTTTAAAATGTATGAGATTTGCCTCAGTAGTTTGAGTGGTGCCTCAGCAGTTTTGTTTGGAACTTAGACGCGTCTAAGATGTCTATGTAAAAAAAATTAAAATCCTAAATTGCATTAAATCTCATAATCTGGTGCCTGATCCGATTAATATTCCAGAAAATGAAGGTGCAAAACTAAGTTGGTTCAAATTTAGAAGTTACATGTTGATATTAGTAGATTAGTCTGGCTTATTTAGACATTTCCAAAATTTGTCGGTGTTCAATGCTATGCCAGATTTAAATTTTCAATTAAAAATTTCACTAACAATCTTGATAATTAAACTTTTTCAACGATTGAAGAGTTTAGAAATTGTTTCAAAATATTTTCCAAATTTTTAGAATTTTGAAAATTTTAGAAAAGTTCTGAAAACTTAAACAGAATTAAAGCCTTAAAATTACATCTAAATTTGGATCCTCTCAAAATTTACCGGGTTTACCGAGTGTAATAGTTTCTGGTTAAATTCTAACATTTTCAAAATGTGTGAGGTACGAGCAGTTTTTGAGTCGTGTGTGGAAGAGAGATGCCTCTCCGATTATATAAAGTCGCTAAGATCGCCATTTTTACAAAGAACTAGGTCTATGACAGCTCCAAATTCCTTCTAGAACAATTGGCTCAGCTTACCTGTTGTTGGCTGATTATAAATTTTGTGTTGTCGCTCTTCAATTCGAAAGATCACTCATTTGACTAACCTTGTTTTTATCTCACATTTGATCCAATAATTTTCCGGTGACCTGACTTCTTACTTAAAAATTGCTTACGGACATTAACAATTTTGGAAATTTGTGTTAAGTTTTGTTGTACAGCTCGAAATATCAAAATTGCCAACAACAAACTTAAACAAACTTAAATTCATTAACTCTTTTTTCATTAAATTTACCGGTTTCTAACCGTTATCCTAAGGGTACTTTGAAATTAAATAAACCTCAAGATCTTCCCTTTCTATTGCCGATCAAACGGCGCAGTGGTTAAAGCTGCGGCTTTTGGATCGGGAGGTGCCGGGTTCGAATCCCAATAGGGGTGGGATGCAACAGGCGTTTTTCATCATCTGATTACGATCGGTGATGACGATGAACACAACTATGTTCCCCTGTTGAGAGTGCAGAATCCATGGGCTGACCCACCTTTCATGTCAGCACTATAGGTTGGCATGAAGCAATGCAATGTACAGGTGGTTTATACAAAACGGCTCTATAGCCGTACGTCCTCGATTTGGTTAATAATGCGTAAAGTAGGACGGTAAAAGTAAACTGCGAAAGAGTTGAGAGTGCCTTGAGCCCCAGAACAGATTGCATAGAATGAAACCAAAAAAAAAATTTGAATTTGCGTCAAAATATTTAAATTTATAGAATTTTAAATTTGTTTTGTAATTCAATGAATTTCTTTAAAATGTTGACCATCTAAACCACTGAATTAGATTCTTTAAATTAACTCCAAACTTTCAATTCTGTCAAAAACTACCGGTTTGCCATGTAATAGTTCTAGAAGTAGCTAGCTTTAAATTATAATATTTTGAAAATGTTTGAGGTACGAAATTTTTTGGAAAACTGTGTTTAGTTTTGTTGGGTATGTCGAAATTTCAAATATGTACTGTCAAATGTATAAATTTCAGAATTTTTAAAAACTCTGCCAGTGTACAATTCAAAGTAAAATTTCAATTTTTAATTGAAGAATTTGAAAACAAGTTTAAAATTTCGTTCAATATATTTTTGAAATTTTCAAAATTTTCAATTTTTTCTGAAATTCAATGAAATTTTGGAAAGCCGCGTTTAGTTTTGTTTTATAGGTTGAAATTTCAAAATTATCAATTGCATATCAGAATTTTTGATAAAATTTCTTCAAAATATTTCCCAAATTTCCTGAATTTTAAAAATTTTCTGTAATTCAAGAAATTTTTTTTAAAAAAGGCGCAACCCAAACTCAATTAAATTCTCAAAATTAACTTTAATTTTGTATTCTCCCAAAATCTACCAGTTTGTCCCTGTAATAGTTTAAAGTTTCTGAAGAGATCCCTTTTTTTACTAACTGTCAGGAAATTTCGATCTGATTAAAGGATTTTAAAATTCGTAATTTAAAAATTGCTTGCTGTTATTGAAAATTTTGGAAACTGTATTTGTTCTTTAGATTGAAATTTCTAAATGGCCAAAAAATGTAACTTTGAAGATTTTAAGGACAAGTTAAGAATTTGCTTCAAATTTTCTGTAATTCAATGAAATTTTATTATTGTTCCCTTAATAACCATCTAAACCACTTGTTAAAATTAAATTTGTCGGTTTGTCCGTGTAAAATATCTAAAAGTTTCCTAGCTAATAATTATAATATTTTAAAAATGTGTGGAACATGAGAATTTTTGAAAGCGGCGTTTAGTTTCGTTTTATAAGTCGAAATTTCAAAAGTATCAATTGCTTATCAGAATTTTTGATAAAATTGCCAATGTGAAATTTTAATTGAAAACTTTACTGTGTAGACATTTCTTCAAAATATTTTACAAATTTCCTGAATTTTAAAAATTTTCTGTATTTCAAGGAACATTTTTTTATTCAAGACGCAACCTAAACTAAATTAAATTCTCAAAATTAACTTTAATTTCGTATTCTCCCAAATTCTACCGGTGTGCCCCTGTAATAGTATAAAGCTTCTGAAGTAGTGCTAATGCCTAAATCTAAGGATTAGCAAATTCTTAATTAAGAAATTGCTTGCTATTATTGAAAATTTTAGAAACTGTGTTTGTCCTTTAGAATGAAATTTCTAAATGACCAAAAAATGTAACTTTGAAGAATTTAAGGACAAGTTAAGAATTTGCTTCAAATTTTCTGTAATAACCATCTAAACCACTTGTTAAAATTAAATTTGCGTAGCTAATAATTGTAATATTTTGAAAATGTGTGGGACACGAGAATTTTGGCAAGCTGCGGTTAGTTTTGTTTTGTAGGTCGAAATTTCAAAATTATCAATTGCACAGAATTTTTGATAAAATTGCCAATGTGATGTTTTAATTGAAAACTTAACTGTATAATTCATGATAACTAATTTTTTTTAAAAATTTGAGAACCAAATTAAATATTTCTTCAAAATATTTTTACAAATTTTCAGAATTTTAAAAATTTTTCATATGAAAATTTTCCATAACCTAAACCGGATTAAATTTGATAATTCTTACTCTGGATCCTTTCAAAATCTACCTGTTTGTTCCTGTAATTATTTTAAAACTTCTTAAAGATTCTTGTTAAATTCCAATGTTTTCAAAATGTATGAGATTTGAGCAATTTTTGAATACTGTAGAGATGAGTGGTGCCTCAGCAGTTTTGTTTGCAACTTTGACGCGTCTAAGATGTCTAAAAAAAATTAAAATCCTAAAATTGCATTAAATCCCATAATCTGGTGCCAACATCCAATCCGATTAATGGACCAGAAAATTAAGGTGCAAAACTAAGTTGGTTCAAATTTAGAAATTACATGTTGATATTAGTAGATTAGTTTTATACTTTATTTAGACATTTTCAAAATTTGTCGATGTTCAATGCTATGCCAGATTTAAATTTTCAATTGAAAATTTCACTAACAATCTTGATAATGAAACTTTTTAAAGAATTGAAGAGTTTAAAAATTGGTTCAAAATATTTTCCAAATTTTTAGAATTTTAGAAAACTTCTCACAGTCTTAAACTGAATTAAAGCCTTAAAATTACACAAATTAAATTTGCATTTTCTCAAAATCTACCAGTGTGTCCGCTTTTTATTTTATATACTTTAGTATTCTAAAAGTACCTAGTTAAATTCTAATATTTGCAAAATGCATAGAATACGAGCAGTTTCTGAATCGTGTTCAGAAGAGTGATGCCTCTCCGGAGTGCCTCTTTGGAATTTTTCAAATTACTTCTCGTATAACTGGCTAAAAAAGTTTACTCCTGCACCTCGTTTATATGTATTTCGTATTTGGTCCAATAATCTGCCGTCGATCTGATCAAAGATCTGTAAAATTAATAATTTAAAATTTGCATGCTGATATTGAGAAAGTTTCAAAATTGCCAATTGTACTTAGCTATTTCAGAATTTTTAAAAAATGTACCATTGGCCAATACAATGTTGATTTTCGGTAGAAAACCTTGACGTCTGACGTTTGAATTTTTTTCAAAAATGTAGGAACAAGTTTAGAATTTGCTCCAAAATATTATTCGAATTTTAAAAATTTTCTATAAGTTAAGAAAATGTTATTATGAATTCCCTTTTAAATTTTTACAACCTAAACAAACTTAAATTTAATAACTCTATATTTGGATCCTCTAAAAATCTACAGGTTTATCCCTTTGATTATTGTAAAAGTTCTAAGAGTGTTAAATGCAAAAATTTTTAAAATATGCTAAGCACGAGCAGAATTTGAATAATGTTTTAGTAAAGTGATGCCTTCCCCTCTAGTTTTAATATAGTCCTATTAGTATAAAAGCGTTTTATCTTCTCGACTTGCATTCTTATTAAATTATCTTATTAAATTTCTTTGAAGTTAGATAAACCTATAGATCTTACTCGCACTTGCCTATGATCTCTGGCGCCAGCATTCGATCTGAATTAAACCCCAAAAAATGAAGGATCAAAACCAGGTTGGGTCAAAATTTCCAAATTGCTGTTGAATGTTTGAAAAATTGGCTAGTCAGTCAGTGTCACTTAATTTTTGGGGGAAATTCGATTACTTTTGACAGTTGCTCGATTTAATGGATTGTAATAACAGCGCTTTGCTTTTAATGTTGAACAATCGTTATTATGCAAACATCCACGTGTTAATGAATAAGCAATTAAAAACATTTCTATCTTATATTAAAATTTGCTTAAATTCACTTTCACCGATCTAAAACTGATCATGATCATTGCCCATAAAAAAAGGTGATTATACTATATTAAAAAAATATATATAAAGCAGTCTAGGACTGTGCATTTCCGCAACTAGATTTAAGTGTATATTTTTTTTAATAGAGCCCTCAATCGATAATTACCATATATTAACAGATCACCGTGCGATCAATTTATTTTTAAATGGTATCTGAAAGAATTTATGTTAAACGTTAAAATTACGATTATAAAACAATCTATTAAAGCAAAACCATGATCACCTTTGTGATCTTTCACAGTTTGTATATACAAATTTTATGACATATTTTAACGATCAAGCCGCGCACACTTAATTAAAATTTCTGAAATTGGACAATATATATAAGACATATAGAATTCAATTACTGTATTCTAATTTTAAAACACACATTCTATTAACCTTTTCGAATATTATTATTATTCAAAGCATTCTTATTCATAGTTACCATTTTGGACAATATCACACTGATGATCTTAAAATAGTATGCGATCGTTTTTTTTTTTTTTTTCAAATAAATATCGAGAAAGAAAAAAGGCAAATTCATCGTTGAAATTGACCTTTAAAATGAAAACAAAAAAATATTTTATTGTGTAAAACTGAAATAGTGACTCCCTCTCATCTTGGCGCACCACAATATATGTATACTCGGGCAGCAACATAAAATGAATTTTCTTTTGCATAAAATAAAAATGCATAGTGCTTAGATAGATGAGTATTAGGAAAATGACAGTAAAAAATTATTTACTATTGATCATAAATCATTAAAATGAACTTATATTATGAGATTGTGTTGTAATTTTTAGTGATGTTGATGATGATGATGAAGGTATTTTTTCAATCAATATTATTTTTTGAAGTATACTACAATTCTTCATGGATCATACATAATATATTATAACCACAATCGACTTATCATAATTCATTTGTGTTGCTTCTTTGCGCGATCGCGATCTCTATATAGATATATACAACAAATCGATTATTTTTTTTTTGTTTAATAAAAAAAATGAATTAAAGCGCGCATGCATATCCTATAAAGTATAAATAAAACAAAAGAAAAAGAAAAAAGCACAGTAGAGTTATACATTTTATAATAACTGTCACAATTTTCTTATACTGTGTGTGTACTATAGGTAATATTTCTAATTGACCGCATATTGTCACATTAGTGCGCCTTTTATAATATTTGCACATTGTTTTTTTTTTGTTTTTTTTGTTGAGAAGGAGCAATTGCGATCATGATCATATTTGAAGATCAATAATAATAATAATAATAAATGTTGATGATCATCACATACAAAACGATATATAAATATAAAATACTACCGAAACAATTTTTAGTTGTCTTCTGATCAAGAAGACGATCATGCTGATGATAAATAATTTTTTTTTGTTTTGTTTCGTTTGCGCGATCATGACTTTGTTCATGCATTTTCATTTTTTTTTATTTGTATTTTTTTTGATCAAATCAGATGATAAATCAATATAATATTTGATGATCACGAACGATATACATTTTATAGATATTTTTATGGATATACAAAACGACCAATTGCATTTCGCGGAGACAATTTTCATTGATGTATTGGTCATTGTTTATGTGTATGTATTTATAGGTATACAGATATATACAATGATAGCGATCTTCAATTTTAATTTAAAAAGACAGCACAACAAAATGAGATTACGATCGTACAATTGACCGAAGCCGAGGTTTTAAATAATCTTATTTATTTTATCTTTTCCCCCGTGTATTTGAATATATATATATGTGTGTTTGTATGGCTGTGGTGGGTTTGATCTCAAATTCAATTAAATAAATTTATAGTTTAAAGTAGTGTGATCGTGAATTTATAAAGTAAAATTACGAAATATATAGGAAAAGCACTAATTTTACACGAGAGTCTCACATAGGTAGAAATAAAAAAACGTGATCTTTGATTTTTCTCATCTTATGTAATTTCAAATTTATATGTATACATATTTGTTTGCAAATAGTGCATAAACATAAAATTAAATTTAAATGCACACGTACGACATCTATATAATAGATCTTATTTGTGATCTTATTATGTTCTGTTTTTTTTTATGTAAACTTACGCTGCATTTTATACGATCGTATCCAGAGATTCACATGTCTATCTAAGATGAATAATATATGTAACGTAGGAGTTATATGCGCGCATGGGTTATCTAATCTAAACGCGTATATGTGTATGTGCGCGCATAATACATAAAGGACATTCAACTTCACATATAAAATTCGTCTAAACTAGCTAAAAACAGCATAAAATATCATGATCATGTTTAGGTTTTGTGATTTGACTTGGTAACCTTTTTTTATTTTTTTTTTGTAGTTTAAAGTTGTTGCTGTGCTGTTGTTGCAATAATTTCTTTCGATTAACATTAAAAGGAAAACCGAATTGGTTTTTTTTTGTTGTCTTCTTGGTTTCATTCGCGATGTCTTCTTCGCTTTTTTTTGGTTTTTTCTTGATTTGTTGTTGTTGTTGGTATTTTAACATAAATACCGTGAGAGTGAAGATAAACAGCACAAAAAAAAATGTTTGTTGAAGAACAGAAGATTTTTTTTTTAGGTAAATACTTATATGTGAAACAGTGGTTTTTGTGGTGGATTTAGATTAAACGAGAACATGCCGTATATGTGATATCAACGCATGTCACATTGAAATAGCCCAAAACAATACAACATGAAAACAATTAGCGCGCAGAGAGATAAAGTTTGTTTGAAAAACTTTCCTAATTAAAATATTCGCGATATATAAAAATTTAATTGGATTTATCAACAACATCATCGAATCATCCACGTATGTGATCATACATGCACACAACAATAAATACAATAGGTAAGGTTTATACAATGCGATGTATGATGAAACAGCCCCTATATCCAAAATATATAATGATATTAGCCATGGATGGATGGCTTGACCTGGCGATGATGAAACCCACACACAATCACCTCATACCGCCAAAAATATCAGCTTATCATATGTTTATTGTGCGCACACAAACACAATAATTTATTTAAAAATAATGAATAGATGCTTTAAACCATACATAATAGATCACGACGACGAACTGGATAGAAAACAATTGTTTTGGAACGGATAATTGCAAAATTACATATTATATGATGTGAGATTGCAATTTAAATTACCGTGACAAAATATTGTAGAATAAGACAAAAAAAAAAAAAAAAGTGTCATTAAAAGATGAATTTAACGGAGTTTTGATGTAATTTTCTTCTTCTCTACATACGTGCATACGTATAGTACATATAAATGTAATCACTGTGCGCGCATATACGGTGGTATTTCATGTGAATCGGACAATGAGCTTAGATTCGGTGAACTCTAAGAATTAGTATTTCTTCATTCAATTTATTGTGCGAGAATAGTAACAAGAAAATGTTTAATTGGTTGTAGAAATCACAAATCGTTATATAGTACTACAATACACCAAATCAGCGCTGGATCTACACTCTTTATCACCCATGGTTGCTTATTCAATAAACCAAATTAACAATTGAGCTCTACTATGTTTGACCAATGTAGATTGGTATTTTCAATCAAACGGTCCGATGGTAAACGTCTTTTTTAAGGGATCGGTCCAATTAGACGAGGAAGAATTTATACCAAACAAAAACTTCTAATAAATGTTTCATCGAATTTCTAATTTAAAAAACCCCATCAAAATACGAAAATTTGTGATTGGTAGTTGATCCATCATAAGAAGCGATAAGACGAAAACGAAAATTTAAATGTAAAATTAGAATGGAAATGTCTATTTTATAGAATATTTCCAGAATTTAAAATTTTGCTTGAAACGACTCATTTGGAAGCTTGAAAGACGATCATGCTTGAAACCAACTCATTCATAACCTCATAATAAATAAAATTATGATCAAATTTCTACTAACATGTACGTTTTCCCAATCGGGCTAAAACCTCGCAAAATCAAAAAAATCGAGTAAACAAAATATCGAATAAAATTTTTGATTCAGTTTCATAATATCGAATTTTAGAATATCGCTGAATAATTTCTCCAATTTTATTATCTCGAAACACAAAAAATTAAAATTAAAATCTTTTGTTGAATTTAAGTAGAAAATATATTTATGCAATCACTACATTTGCCCAAACAAAAAATAATCCAAAAATTTTAAAATCCAGAATAATTGAAAAGCAAAAATCCAGAAAAAAAAGTTAGAAATTACCAGGAAACCAATCCAGAAAAAAATCCCGAACAAATATTTTATATAAAATAAATGAAAAAATTCAATTTTACAGGCAGTTTTCCTTGTGTCTGCAATTACATTCTTCAATACCATACTAACTCAACGAATTAAGCCCAAAAATTATTTGCGGCGCTGCAAACAATTTTATAAAATTATATTAATTATTTGGGATTCGAGATAATTCACGATTTTGATTTGGAGATTTTAAAATTTCGATATTTCGAACTTCGAGATTTTGAAATTTGAGATTTCAATTTCGAGATTGTGATTTCGATATGACGTTGGTCGGGATATTATACCCAACCCTAAATAGAATTATACAAATTTATGGGTAGGGTATAATATGTCGACAAACGTCATATCGAAATCACAATCTCGAAATCAAAATCTCGAATTTCAAAATCTCGAATTTCGAAATATCGAAATTTTAGAATTTCGAAATTTAAATCCCGAATTATCTCGAATCCCGAATAATTAATATAACTTTTTAAAATTATTTGTGTGTTTGATTGTTTATTAATTAATACGATTATTAAATATTAAAATATTAAAACAAATAATGTTTTAAATTTTTATAATTCGAAAAACGACGACTGTCAAAAGTGCGTGCACTGCAAGTTAAAATTAAAATTTATCAAATTTCTAAACCAACGATTTTTTCTTAAGAGTTCAAAATCCTGGAAATCGGACCAAAGTTTGAAGACACTTCTAGACAGATAGATATAACACAAATGTTTCAAGTTTGCTTTAATGTTGGATTACTACCACGAATGTTTCAAGTTATGACTAAGTACAGATGCAAGCCTACAATTGAATTTTTTTCATTTTCTAAAATATTTTCTCACTATCAAAAACCAAAAAATTCCAAAAAAACGAAAATCACATAAAACAACAAATTTTTTAATACACATAACTTGGGGATTGCTGCCCCCAAATCCCCGCTTTAACGATACTTTAAAAATTCTAACATTCAAAGAGATTGGAGCATTTTTGAAAAATTTATGTTTTTTAGAACTCCTCAAGGCCACCTAGCATTGGTCCTTTCTACGCAAGGATGACATGAAATTATGTAGATTCCTTTTGTTTTCGTATTGTAGTTAACAAAAATTTAATGGGTCTTGCTTTTCGATGGGGCACTTTACCTTGTATTTTTGGGGGGATTTTTTCTTTCGGGAATATGATAGATGGTTTCCCTAAAAAAAGGATAATTTGATTTTTTTGTGTTTCGAGAATTTTTTTTTGCAATATTCTAAAATTCTATATTTTGAAACTGAATCAAAAATTTTATTCGATATTTTGATTTTGCGAGGTTTTAGCACTAGCCCAAATTTATAACATTAATTGTTTCAATATTTATTAATTGTATTAATTAATTAACAATCAAACAATTAAAAATTGTAGCCTATAGAATCCGGAATAATTATTGAAATTTTGCAAATTTAGTTGCGGCGCCGCCGAAATCAATTATACAAAATTGTATTAATTATTCGGGATTCGAGATAATTCGAAATTTTGATTTTAAGATTGTATATCGATTTGAACCGATTTGAAAATGACACGTGTTAGTCGAAATTCGATCATAATTCGATTAAACGGAAGTATAATCGACATTTTTATTTTCGATCAAATATTTTTCGATATTTTATCATTCGATAATTTCGCGTCGATGTTTTCGGAATCAGTCAAATGACCCTAACCCTATTTTTAAAAATTGGAATCAGAGCGAATAGATAAAGTTTCATCAAGTTTATGACACCCGTTACTATAAACTATTTCTACTATTTCTAAAGATTTTGTCGCATCCAGCTTTTTGGATTTATTGAAATTATTTGGGGGGTTATTCGAGATTTTTTTGAAATTATTCGAATATGTTTGGGACTGCCGATGTACTCGAATTCGATTATTGGATATTATTCGAAAATATTGGCATATCCGATATAAGAAAATGAGGTTATTCCATGTTGCCGAAATTATCTGAGACCACTATACATTTCCAATTTCATTTTTTGGATTTGCCATTTTAATCGCCCATAATTTTCCGAAATTTATAAGTTTTCTAAATTTTTCTAATATTGAAATTGAGATTATTAGAGTTTAATCGAAATGTGTTACATTTTTTGACATTTTCGAGATTATTCGAAATTTTTTGAAAGATTATTCTAAAGTTTCAATATTTTCTAGATTATTCTAGATTGTCCAGGTTTTTTTAGAAATTATTCAAAGTTTTTTTTCTCTAATTTAAGAAAGTCAAACCGAAGTTGATTTCTGTTCGGTTTACGGTTACGTCCGTGTTTTTCGTTCCGGTTCAGTTCCGGTTCTTATTGATTAGCATGGTCCGGTTCAAAACCGGAAATTTATTATAAGCTGTTTCGAATAAATTAGTTCGAATGTCCGTCTATGAAAATATCGTTCCAGTTTCGGTTGAATATTTTTTTTTCATTTTTGTTTTGGGTTTCGGTTCGTTAAAAAAAGCGGTATTTGTTTCGGTTCCGGTTTGGGTCTAAAAGTACTTTTCTTATGTTTTCTAGATTATTCAAAATACGAGTGTAAGATTATGTGCTCCATATAGGAAAATATATTAAACAATGGCACATTAAGGTCCGGTTTATTGCTCTAACCTAACCAAGTACATTTTAAAATTTTAATTAATTTTAAATTACTGGTCAAATTTAATTTTTAAAACTTATAAACTTTATCGGTAAATGGTAAAGCCTTTTACCAGAGGAAAATTTTTTATTTGGCATAAAAATTTTGAATTAACAGATTGCTAACTTTATTGATAAAGGTCAAGTTTGAGCTCCCAATTTTCCTAAAACATTGAAAAATTGTTCACCAGCCATTAGTTTACCAAGAAACCTTGATGCCAAAATATAATGGTCGAAATAATCCTGTTTGAAATCACGATCAAAAGCGAGAACATTTATGGTGTTAAGTACTCCAGATATGTATTAGTTCGATATTCGGAGTAGTCTGGTGTTTCAATTTTTAAGAGTTGCAAAAATTATAAAATTTTATGGCGAAGCTTTGATTTTGGAGAATGAAAATTTAGGCAAAATAATAAATTTTTGGAAACCAACAATTTTGATTTTAAAAGAAAAATCATCAGGGCGTGTTCAGCATTCTAAACGAATTAAGCCCAAATATCTGTCTTATGCAACCCAGAGACAAAAATGAACACGAATAATCCTTATTCAGTTACTTTAGAGAAAAACTGCCCATTAGTTAAATAATAATAGTCGAGTATTTGTGTGCTCTATTCTGGTCGTGTTCGCTCTATATAACTTTAGTTTCCAAAAAAATTGTCTGAATATTCGCTCCATGGATCGAGTCGTTTTCAGTGATTTTCTATTTTGGTCGCTCATTAACCGAATATTTCCGTGGGCTTGTTTCTCAATTTTCATAAAATGGATTCAAGTTTAGTACGATGCACGCTTCGCACGAAACCGTCAACAGTAATATATGTTTAGTAGTTAGTAATTCGGGATTTTTGTTTCGCGATAAATTTTGTCTTATTTGGTAAAATTATTTTTAAATGACCACGAGGTTTTCTAGAATAGAACAAAATCTGGTAAAACTGTTTTAAAATCTCGAATGAGCAAAATCTAGTGGTTGTACATAAATTTAGTTAGGACAATTAGAACAAATTTGTCTGTCACCTGGAAATGTTTTTGAAACATAAAAATGACTAATTGTTACAACAAATTATTTGTCGGTTTTTTTGTAACAATACGTCAAATGTAGAATATCTATGAAACGTATTTTTCATCCGTCACCTATCGTTTACGCATTTATCAAATATTATGTAGTATAGAGCAATGTAAATTGACACGGCTTGGGTACATCGAGATTAAACAAGAAAACCCGGGCTTATTCCCTGTTATTGGGCCAAAAGGAGCTCTGTATGAATTCCTAGAGGCTCCTGGTGGTACTAAATTGCAAAATATTTACTGAATTCTTTTGAAATTTACTATTAAACTGTAGAATTGGTTGAGTTTCAAATTATAAACTACCATCTGCTTCTCTTTGCTTTACCAGCCAAAATAAATTAAGCCTAATAACCAATGGAAAAAATGCAATATTCCATCGAAGTTTTCTTAGTTGTAACTTTAATGTGCTAGGTCAAATAATCTTAAGCAATCTTAATCTTAAGGAATATGTTCAAATTAGAAGCCAAACCATCGACCAAAATATTATTGGCAATGTTCCGCAATATTTCTTGAATTTAGCGTTGGTTTAATTAAAAAATCGGACCCCAGATAATATGGCCGCAGCAATTCTCCAGACCGTGAATAATTCAGAGATATTTACAGAGTCGGTCTTATAACTAGGATATAAAATTTCACTAGAATCCATTGACATCCATTCTTTTTGACAAATCTTATATTTTGATTGATGGTTTGTATTTATGTACTAAAGAATCATTAGCAGAATCCCACATATGTGTTGTTGAATTCTGACTATGTTTTATTTAAGAAACGCTAGAGGAATGGAACTTTTGCGATTACGCAAAATTTGAGATCTACCTAAACCATCATATTTGATCATCAGTAAATTAGTTGCTGCATATCCAGACGATGAATCATCTTGTCGGTTTAATACTTTTCTGGAAGCGTGCTCACAACAACTCTATTTTGTAACCAGCGGATTGGTCATCGCCTGAACATATTTCGAAACTTAAAAGCTGTCCCGAATTTTTTCAGTCGAAAAGTTCTTGTTTTTAAAACTTTTTCAGACTTCGTTCAGGCCTAGTCGATTTTGACCTAGTGACCCCTAGATATTAAGGTATTGTTTATTAAGGAAGACTTTATTAATTTTTCCCTGTGATCATATATCTTTAAAAAAAATGTGCCCTTTACACAAGATAGGTTGTAAATCCGTTAAAAACCAGCATTTTATAAAACTTTGAAATCTCAAGATTTTTTACTTTCGATGTTTTGACCAATTCAAATTTAATTCATTCTGAAAAATGTGGTCACTAAATGAACTCTGGTGCCCTAAAACAAGAAATTGCACTGAACAGAATTAAGGCTCTCACAACGAATCGACAACTAAAACCAAGCTAAAATGTCAGTTAATGGACTCTACGCAATTTTCTTATTTTAGTATTTGCTTGTTCCACTGTCCGGTTAGGTTAATCAAGTGATAATTAGCTACTCAATTTCTTCTCATATTCTGCACAGTTTCCAAAGGGATTTTCGGAAAAAGTTGTAATGACCTCAGATTAAAATACTCTAACAATATACCTGTAGTGTCTGAATGTTTTATTACAGTTTGCTTAGTGGCTCGCATAAATATGTCGCCACCGTAATGCGTGTAATTTAATGCCAAGCAAATCTCAAATAACTATCAGAAATCTTTTAGGCTTAAAATTTTCGTTAACCTCTCTACTTTTTAATGCGCTAGAAATTGCTATAAAAACCTAATTTTAACTCTGTTAATTTACTGAAAAATATTGTTGGAGTCTTTACAAATGTTTTATTAGTTTTTTAAAATTCCAAGTTGGCGGATCGAAGATGGTCACCAAAAGTGACCAATTTATTGACGTTCATGACGATCGATAGCAATATGATTAAGGGGGTTTTTGTGGTCACTGATTTTAAATTTGAGATCAGAACTTCAAAATTTCAAACGGCTGACCTAAGATGGCCGCCAAAAAGGGTGAATTTATCGACGTCCTAAGAAATCGGTAAAAACATTACCTAGGGGGTTTTCTGGATCGCAAGTATCGATTGAGATTGTTTTTACATTCGGCTGTATTCGATCGGCTTCGAAAGAAAGAAACCAAATTTGAACGGTTATCGTTGGTGGACGTTTGGATCTGTGTATTAATAGCACATATACTCAGTTGTTCGATTGTTTGTTGATTTCAAAATCCTTTGTATTCTAAAGCAAAATAGTTTGCAGATCAGCACGAATAAACAAATTTATTTCATACAAAGGAGGAGTACCGGAGGGTCAAGCCCTCCATAATATAAATGTTGTTTGTTTCTTCCGATTATTTTTATTAAAATTGTGGGTAATTTTATATTTAGAACGTCTTCAAAATAACTCAAAAGAAACTTAATATTACTTGACGATTTTTGCGTTAATGTTTATGGTCAAATTCATAATCAGCATCACATAATACGGCTATGAACAGCTTAATTGAATAAGAAATTCAATTTAGTCTGCCGTATAATTATGTAACGCTAATGGTTACGTGAACACACAACGCACGTATATTTGTTTTATTTTTTTACGTACCTTTTACAAAGAGTCGAACATTGTTCTGTTTCTGATAACAACCAATGTTAAACTTGATAGTTATGATTTCACATTTTTTTAATCAAAATTCATTTAAATGAAACAAACTATTCCTTAATTTGCATCAATAATACGTTTAGTTTGGTGTAGGTTTGAAAATCGTAGAAAAACACTTCTACAATTTCAATTAAAATGAAAACAGAAACCTTTGCGAATTTCAACCATCATTAAACAACCGTATTCACAATGAAATTTGATTATTGAAGATGGTTACCTTTTCTATGAATACCGCCGAAACTAGTTATGGTTTTAATCAATATTTGTTGTTCCGAAGTTCATTCCCCAGTACCCCATGATACATGTTGAAAACTATAACATCATTCTTTTTTTCTATAAAACGTCCTTCAAACACCGCCCACTCTAGAAACTATTTTAATCGATAGTCGAGGTCTCGAAGTTTAACCTCTATCCTCTTGGGGGGCTTGTTCAAATAGATTCAAACATCTTCGAACAAAAACCGTCTTAGGTTGGTTCCTTCTTTTCTTTGAGAGTTGGAGTCCAGGTCTTTGAGTTCATCCGCCACCCCTTATAGGGCTTATTTTGTTATTAGCCCCTTATTTCTGAACAAAAAATGTCGAAAATATCACTTTTACTTTCTTTTACTCTAGTAAAACAAAGTATAGTAAACATGAAAATTTTGGACCTTGAGATTTTTAGAGATTTATTTGTTTTGAGGTCCCCTGAGTCCGAAAAAGTGGGTTTCGAAATGGTGTCTGTCTGTCTGTCAGTCTGTCAGTCTGTCAGTCTGTCAGTCTGTCAGTCTGTCAGTCTGTCAGTCTGTCAGTCTGTCAGTCTGTCAGTCTGTCAGTCTGTCAGTCTGTCAGTCTGTCAGTCTGTCAGTCTGTCAGTCTGTCAGCCTGTCAGTCTGTCAGTCTGTCAGTCTGTCAGTCTGTCAGTCTGTCAGTCTGTCAGTCTGTCAGTCTGTTAGTCTGTCTGTGTCCTCTCTACAGCCCAGATGGTTTAACCAATTGAACTGAAACTTCAGATTTAAGCTTTTTTGATAAATTGGGAAGTCCCAGTGAATTTTACCCCAAATCGGCTAACCGGAAGTGGCCACTCCCTTGGTCCAGCAAATTTATATTTCAAATGTTTTAAAAAGTATAAGGTTTACAAAAAACTATTTTAAACAAAATGTTTCCAAAAATTAAAAACAAATAAAAAAAAAAATTAAAAATTAAAAAAAAAAAATTAAAAAATTTAAAAATTAAAAAAAAATTAAGAAAATTAAAATTTCTCAAAATTCTCTGTTCGTAAAAAAAAGTCGTGTGTTGGCCACACCTCCATTTTTTAAATATTAATCCACAGAATTATTAAATTTTGACCTCAAATTCGTGATCAGCGACCCTGAAACCCCCAAGTCATGTTTTTATCGATTTTCATGAACGTTGAAAAAGTGACTTTCATGGCAGCCGGGTCAGCCAACTTTAATTTTCAAATTCTGGCTCTAAATTCATGTTCAGCAACCGGGAAACCTCCTAGATTATGTTTTTATCGATTTTCATGAAGGCCAAAAAATTGAACTTTCAAGACGGCCATCTTGGGTCAGCCAGTTTGATTTTTTAAATTATGGCCTTAAATTTGTGATCAGCGACCCCGAAAACCTTCTGTCCAGTTTTGGCGGCCATCATGGATCCGACATCTTGGAATTTTACAAAACAAATAAAAGATTTGTAATCCGTGAATCCAAAAACACTTTTGAGTTAATTAACAGAGTTAAAATTATAACCATTTTCTTTCAAATATTTACTTTTTGTCCCATTGTTGAAAATCCAAAGACGCTATAAGAACGCCATACGACTTTAAAAAGTAGACATACCATATTAACGAAAATTTTAAACCCAATGAAGTTTGTTTATCTCAAAAATGGAAATTCGCAGAAGGCGGCGGTCGATTTGATAAAGGATGTCCCATTTTTAAAATCTAATAATCCGAAATGGTCTTGATGTCGCAACGAAAAGCACAAAAAACTCTCGAAAATGTCGTTTAAGTCTCAAAAAAATGGCGGATTGACCAAAACATCAAATAGTCGAAATTATCGCTTAAGCGATTAAAATGGGTGATTTGAATTTAAAAGTCTCGAGAAACTCGGACTAATCTTTGTATAACCTAAAAATCTTGCAATTATTTTTATAAAGTATCGGATGATTTTAATTTTTTTTGTTTTTAAATCTGAACAACAGTGCCAAAAAATTGAATTAAAGTCTCCTCAACTCTTATCAACGATAAGGAAGCTTTTATTTTAAGTTTTTTCAGTCTTTAATTATGTATTAATTACACTGCTTTTATTGGTTTATGGTCTTATTTTTATTTTCTTTTACTCTAGGAAAATAAAGTACATATAGTGATCATGAAAATTTTGGTCCTTGAGATTTTTAGAGATTTATTTGTTTTGGGGTCCCCTGAGTCCGAAAAAGTGGGTTTCGAAATGGTGTATGTCTGTCAGTCTGTCAGTCTGTCAGTCTGTCAGTTTGTCAGTCTATCTGTGTCCTCTCTACAGCCCAGATGGTTTAACCAATCGAACTGAAACTTCAGATTTAAGCTTTTTTGATAAATTTGGAGGGCCCAGTGAATTTTATTTCAAATCGGCTAACCGGAAGTGGCCACTCCCTTGGTCCAGAAAATTTATTTTGCAAATATCTTAAAAAGTTAAGGTTTACATAAAACTACTAAATACAAAATGTTTCCAAAAACTAAAAACAAATAAAAATAAAATATAAAAAAATAAAAAAAAAAATTATGAAAAAAATAAAATTTCTCAAAATTCTCTGTTCGTAAAAGAAAGTCGTGTGTTTGCCACACCTCAATTTTTTTGCTAATTATAGCTTAAGCTTCTGCACCCACCGTAAATAGAATTACGCTTTTTAAAATGAACCAGGATAGGGTTCGAAAGCTGAAGCTTTATTTAATTAGCAAAAAAATAAGATGACTAAACCACAACTGTTTTGCTGGTAAGGAAGCTACTTAGAGATTAATTCTGAATAAATTAAGGTAGCAGTAAGAAAGAAAGAAAAGTTTATAAATTTGGATTGAGCATTAATATAATAAAACGAAAAATGTTATTTAAATTAAACAAATAACATTTGAAAAATCAAAACACGAAAATAAAAATTAAAATTTTGAGGCTTAAGCCTAAAATAACGAAATTTAAACTGAATTTAAAAAGACTGAATTTTAGTTGACATAATCGAAACAGAATTAGTAGGCGTGACAAAATGTCCCCCAGAAATTTGGCAAGAATCCGACTTTTTTTTTTTTTTTTTTTTTTTTTTTTTTTAAACTATGCAATCTTTTTCTGGGGCTCAAGGCACTCCCAACTCTTTCGCAGTTAATTTTTACCGTCCTACTTTACGCAGTGTTAGCCAAATCGAGGACGTACGGCTATAGACCCGCTTTGTATAAACCACCTGCACATTGCATTGCTTCATGCCAACCTATAGTGCTGACATGAAAGGTAGGTCGGCCCATGGATTCTGCACTCTCAACAGGGGGTCATAGTTGTGTTCATCGTCATCACCGATCGTAATCAGATGATGAAAAATTCCTTTTGCATCCCGCCCCTATCGGAATTCGAACCCGGTACCTCCCGATCCAAACGCCGCAGCTTTAACCACTGCGCCGTTTGCTCGGTAAGAATCCGACTTAACACAAACAAATAATAATGCACCAAGAAACAATATTCTGATGCTGCAAGTTCTGCTTAAATAGGTACGACGCAGAAAAGTGGTGACTGAATTACCGTTCAATCTGATTTAAATAAGTTTATGCTTTAATTTTTTGTTGCCTCAGTCGAATTTATTACAATTGTAAAATTGGAAGTTTTAGGTCGCTTCACAGAATTCAGAAGATTAAGCTATTTCGGTAAATGTTTTCATTTAAGCCTTTATGTATTTTATTATTATGATTATAGCAAATAGGCTTAATGACAAAATCATGAAATTAAATTTTAAATTTGATTTTGTAAAGGATTTATTTCAATTTCTTAAAACTAAATTTTGTAGCATAAATCTACTAATGTTTATTGTGTCGCCTTTTTAGAGATAACGTCTCAGGTTTGGTAAGGCAGGATAAGTGCAAAAATATTCGTTCAAAAACTATCCTCTTTATACAATTATCCTTCGACCTCAGACCTATTTAGCCAAAAGATGGTCATAAACCCAATGGTTTATTATTACATAATAATTTGTATTTTACATCATCACGAAGATCGCGTGTATCCTTATTAAAAACCTAAAAAACTGAAAATCCTTGAACAATATTCATAATTGCAGTCCTGTAAATATGCATCACTTTGTACGTGTTTACCATAAAATATATAAATTACTTTATTATCTTTACTATACCAGCAGGACACTTTTATTTTAAAAACCACATTAAAATTAAAAACGATTTTCCTTATTTTGGCCAAACGAATCCTATCATAAAACGAAATACAAATCAATAAAATGAAAAAAAGAAATCCTGAAAAACATAAAAACAAAATACAAAAGAGACAATCAAGTTGTTAAAATTTGTTTAGTCCTTCGTGTTGTTGTGTCCAACGATTGTGGTGGGCGTTTTGTTTTCATGTTTCGATAAGGAAACTCTGCATTATTATTATGAAGGATATCTATTTTATGACAGACGTTATTGTTTTCTTTAAGTTTTTAGGAGGAAAATAAAAACAAAAAAACGTCTTTTAATGTCCTAAAACAATGGTCGGCGGTGCCGTTTAGCAATTATGAAAAATGAAAATATGTATTGTAATAAAAAAAATTAAAAAAAAAACGTTGAAAGGATAATAAAAAAACAAGTAACATAAAATCACCGTATACAACAGTCAGATTGAAATTTGTTTGCCAAAAAAAAAAAAAAAAAAATGTAATCTGTCACACTCGAAAGGTTCGACGAAAGATTAAAAAGACCGACTCTCTATAAGTCTATAGTGTGAGGTGGTCAAAAAATTATGATTGATGCGCATGCATTTGGAACGACATTTTATATTTACATTGTGTGTGCACATAATATTGCGATCATTCATAATTAGCAAAACTGTAAAATATAATTATAACTGAACTAATTACAAACAATCCAATTTTCTTTTTTTTTCTCTCTCCATTTTCTCAAAGTCATCACCCTTTTTTTATACAATTGCACAAGTAATTAAATTGCACATCCATATATATAAACAACTTTCGTAAATGATCTTCAACATGATGACGATTTTGTTTGAGATCCGCGTGGCACATGATCATTCTATACTTTCTTCGTGTACCTATGTATATTTCGTGAGAAATAGATTCTTATCATCATCATCATTCCTTGTGGCAAGTCGCTTAAAAAAAAAAAAAAATTTGAATAGAGAAGAAAATGCGATGATGATCATCATGATGATCGCTTATATACATATAGTGCTGAAAAGTGGGTGGAAGAGGAAAACAATAGTTGCTAAAAATGTATATTACAGTTTTATTATTATTATTATTATTCATTTTGTGTAGAGATGCCATTTTAACCTGACCTTTTTTATATTTTTTTTTTGTAAGACTTCTAAAAAAAAAAAAAAAAAAAAATTACAACTGAACGATCTTTACATGATCATGTTTTATTATTTCTCTCTATGTTGACATCAAAACTAAAAACGAAAATTCTTTTTTAAGCTAAACTTAAATAATTGAATGTCGTCGTTAAATGCTCTGGGATAAGTTTGCTAACAAATATTTGCATTCTTCTGTTTATATAACATTTTTTAAACACTGTTATAGAGGTTGACAGCGTACACAAAAATTCGTAAAATAAAAAATCATGATCGTTTCGTTTTGATCATGATGATGATGATGATGTCCAAGTTTATTTTTTTTACACCTGCACTATTTTCCCATAGATTTTTACAAATCGTATATAAAAGATATAAAAAAAAAAAACTATCAAATCTGTACGATCAAGTTACTGTATACTTGATCCTTTTTTTTTTTATCCTTGTCATGCTATTTGATGTGTGTTCTCGGTGCTACCTTTTTTTTAGTTTATAGTCGATATCAAAATAAATGACCTGAAACTGATGGACAAGTGAATAAAAGAATACCGTTATGAGCGAGAGGATCATGCATGATCCGTAGCATAATTAACAAATCACATCAAAAATCACGTATTAAATAATTTTTTATTTTGTTTTGTGTTTGTGTTTAACGATCATTTTCACCTTTTCCAATTTTAACCTATCCACTATCTCGAGTCTGCAACGAATTTGATGACAAAATTGTTTAAAAGACATGACATTTTAACAGTTAATATCCGAAAACTTTTAATATTTTGCAATTTCCACTTTTAAACACACATAAGGAATAAAAATTTATTAATTAAAATACAAAATTTCTTTTTTTTGTTTTGTTTAGTTTTGGTTTTTAATTAATCATTGTTTACCGTGTAGAGATCGAGTGTGATCGCGAGAAATATATTTTAAAACAAACAAACAACCAAGCAACATCATTATTATTACACTAAACACATGATCGTCAAACATGGAATGTCGATCATATTGTGTTTGGCGGTGCAGTGTGTATTAGGGGCGATTAACAATTGTGAGAAATTTCACACACAAATAAAACTTATTATTATATAGATCATCTTGATGATCGCGATCTTTCTTCCTTATGTTTTATTATATAAAGTGCAAATTGTTTTAAACAACACCATATACTTATACAAACATATACGGAAATACAAAAAAAAAAGGTTCACACGACTTATTCGTCCGCATCTATCATAATCCCGTTATATACCCTTTTAAATTTATAAACAAACACTTGCTAATCTTTTTTCTTGTTGTTGTTGTTTTGTGTTGTCTGTTCGGACCTTTCTTAATGAAAAAAAAAAAAACACAAATTTTGTTTTGGTTCATCTCATAAAATGTGGTTTGTGAATAGCAGATGATCTTATTATTTTACCTTTCTCTCCCACATTTACAATATGCGCATTATAAATAGCACACACATGATAAATTGTCCAGTTGACAGATCAAGATTTACAAAAAAAAATAAAAATTTGTCATATTATTATATTTTGGACAAAAGGGTTCAAGTTGGTTTTTTTTTTTTGGAGTCTCTGTAATTTTTCTCACGGTTCATTTATTGTACACATTTTGTGAATACGAAAAATATCAAAGAAAATACACAACAACACCAAGAGCACAAATTGAATGGGTTAAAATCTCATTCAATAACTTTTGGTTTTGTTAAAAAAGCAAAAAAAAAAAAAAAAAATCAGAAAAAGAAAAGTCAAACGAACGAACAAAAAACGACAATATTTCTTTAAGAAGTATACAACAAAACAAAAAAAATTATTGAAAACAATAAACGTATATACGAGTACAATTTTTTTTTTTTTAGAAGATCAAGTAATAAGATTAGAAGTATTCGATCGCAATGAAAATTTAGATCGATTTCGCTGTGTACAGATCGCTAGATTGCGAAATTTTTCATTTTTGTTTTTTTTTTTCGAGATGGAAATTTATGAGATGGAATTTTTTGTTGTTGTTTTTTTTTCTAGGGATGGGAAGATGTATGATCTTTTGTCTGTATTGCTTAATTGGTGGATCGGGGTTTTGCGGTCGATGTAAGATCATGAAGTTTTTAGTTTTAAAAAAAAACGTTGGCATTTTAACTTACACTCGAATGAAGCGGTAATTTTGTTAATCGATTTTTCGGTTGATCGATCTTTTATTAACGGATTATCCAAGTTCTCAACCACTGAATTTAATGTTCGAGATATTTCATGAATATTCGGCTTGTATAAAGTTGATTTACTGAGTGCTAAATTGATTGGCGTTAATTTTTCAACATTCGAAATTTTATCATAATTATTCGAAACTAATCATCTTATTACATACCTGGCGGTGAGTTAAATAAATCGTATGACGATAAGATTATTCGAGGTTTTAAAAATTTTCAAGAATTTCGAGATTAATTTGATTTGCGAGACCTTTTACTCGTACGAGATTTTATAGATTATTATAGCTAATAAGCAGAAGATTATTCGAGATTTGTTTTGACTATTCGAAATGTATAAAGTCTTTCTTAGTAAGTTATCGAATTAAGATTTTCTAATTTCAGAACAAGTTCAGAATATTTTAGTTTCATCCATCATATGTATCTATAAATAAGATTTCGTTACCATTAATTCAAACAATAGCTTAGATTATTCACATTCAACTTTTAATATGAAACAGTTCGTTGCTGATCTAGCGGGAATATTTCGCATATTAAACCTTCTACTAAGTCAACGGTATACATATATTGGGATATCTATCAAAATATAATTGATGACAAAATCAAGACTGCAACTACTTCGATCGATCATTGGTCATACCATCCAACGGATAGTTTCGGCTAAAAAATCTTCCTCCAATTACAATTAACCTTTTTAGAAAATAATGCGATAAATACCGCTTGATAATACTAAAACAGTTTTCACTTCAGCAGTAAAATATTGAGTAAAATATTTGAAGTTTCCCAGAATCTTGCTGGACCCAAAATTAACGTTTAAAAATCGGTTAAATTAATATTACCAAACTACGTGCCCTAAAAATATTATGCACTAAACAAAGTGCAGTTTATAAAGTGCTCTAAACAAAACGCACTGAACTAAATGCACTAAACAATGTGCCCTTAATAAAATGCACTCAACTTAGTGTACTAGTGTAATAGTGTTTTAATAAAAATTTGGTGAAGTTTATAAAGTGCCCTAGTGCCCCTAGATTCTATTATCTAGATGTTAAAAAAAGTAAGAATTCGACGATATCAAAAATTTTACTGCACCGAGAATTTAGAATTGCACCGGCTAAAACACACCGAACCAAATTTAAATTCAAAAGTTTTAGCAAATTTAAAAAACCGCGAAAAATTATAAATTTGTAAATACAATATCCATTGCTTATATATATAGTCCAGGAGATAGTTGACTTTTTGTTTAAGTGATTTTCTCAAAGTTTATTTAAAATTTGTTCCCTTCCAAAATGTCGTACTATTTACCGGCACTCATTTTGGCAGAAATGTTAGTTCAAATATGTGAAAATTTGAAGATATTTTGTTGAAAATTAAGTAAATGTTAATGCAAAATATTTCTAGCAGATGGCAGGTTCAGACATAAATCTTTCATTTGGATAAAATGTTATATTCAATGCACCTCTACATAAAAATGCAAGACAATTTCTGAAGTCATTTAACGTTGCTAGACAGAAAGCATATATATATGCAATTCTGAATTTTATGCAGTGTATTATGTCAAATTTCAGTCGTGCAGAGTGTGCACACTGCACGTACTGCATAAAATTCAGACTTCCACACATGTTTTCTGTCTGGCAACGTTAAATACAATACGTCTTGAAATTAGTAATCTCCCTGAATTTTATTCAGTGCGCGAATACTCTTTGAAATCAATCCTTATAACATAATATTAAATGTTTATATTAAGACGTGATGGTTGGGTATTCATAAAATCAAGACCTGCATACATCTTTCTTGCTGGGAAAATTAAATGACTGCAAAAATCATTTATCAGTAAAATTTTTGTGTTCAAAAGGTCTTACAGACATAAAGCCAAAAACAGGATTTGAGAATATTGATTTCAAAGCGCATTTCGCGACTAAAAGTCGCTATGGTCCATATGGACTGGTCATATGGCTGCAGACTTATTTTTATAATCAGTAAAAAATGAGTATCATCAATTGTTTTGAGAGTATCGAGGTTCCTTGAATACTGCACGACCGAAATCTAGCCGTATTGAGTTCTTAAAATCCATTCTTCCTTAAACATTGTTCGGCAAGGCTGAGTGACTGCAGAAATTGTTTTTTATCCAAATTTTTGTATATGGGTGTCCTGAATTTAACGTTTTAACCATATACAAGTTTTTTTTGTTTTTTTTTTTAATGACGTAAGAGCTCCGAAGGCTAAAATTTTTCCGAATTTCTGGCGCTCCTAATGTTTTCATAAATTTAACGAACAAAGTTTGAAGTTGAAATAATTCAGTTCGCATTTTTAATAGATTTGAACTGACATATCTGCTAAAATGACTTACACACTCTTCCAAGTAATCGATTTTATTGCTGTTCATCGTAGAATGAATAGAAAAGGTCATAAATTAAATCAATTTTATTTATCGATGTGCTACCACAGTCCGAATTGTTTTGTTCTTTCGTACACTTTTAAGCAGCATTACTTTCAAAAATGTTTTTTACCGACTGCATTGATGCAATATCTGTCGCTAGTTACAAAAATTACTGCAATATTTACGTAGTTGCTCGATTTGTAAAATGATTCTTTTTCCAACTTGTGTTGTTGCAATTAATTTCATGTGGTTGAGATTTTACAAATTCTGAGAACGTATACCAATACATTCGGAAAAACATAGGTTGGTGTGAGTTTATGGCTTTTGGGAAAGTCCGTTTTAATTGGCAAAATAATTGTTCTTTTCTTTGGGTAAATCGACACAGATACCACAAATTATAGTGGGGAAAATTATTTTAATCTTAAGCCTAAAGGTAACAGAATGTAGTAAAATTTAGAAACAAAAAATGTGATCACAAATAAGATGTCCCGCTCACAGGGTTTACCCCAAAAGTTTCAGTTTAGGTAATATCAGACTAGAAAACTGATAGCTCAAAGAAGCACCTCACAGAGGTTGATGTAATCTCTGGTGGATGGTGAGTTTATTAAATCCTGAGTAGTCAAATTTGGTTATAATTTAGAATTCTGAGTTCTACTTGCAATTTAGATAGCTTAGAATTGTGGTCAATAATTCCTGTTATTTTAGGTATGTATTCTGTTGATGGGTTTTAAAAATAGTTTGCAGCCTGCATCCAATTTTTTTGTTGGTACTAAAAGCGTAATTTTCCACTTTGTTTATGGTTTTGAAATATTGTGTGGGGTTACGTTTTATTCGGCTGGGGGGGCTTTCAATGTATCTTCTGCTGCCAGATTTGGAATAAAATGTTTCGTTTTTTCCGCAATCTGAAGGATAAATACCTAATCAGAATATGGTTGGCTTCGGTTATCGCTCTGATATTTTTTTTTAACCAATCGAAAAGGAATAGGCCCGAAAGGCCGAATGTCGAAAGGCCGAACTACGAATGTCGAAAGGTCGAACTCCGAATGTCGAAAGGTCGAATGTCGAAAAGTTATAAGTGTCGAACGGCCGAATATCGAAAAGCCGAATTTTAAAAGGCCGAATGTGTCGAAAAGCCGAATAGGTCGAGAGGCCGATTGTGTCGAAAGGCCGAATATCGAAAGGCCCTTTGTGTTGCAATTAATTTTAATTTTTCATCTTTTAATGAATGAAAATTTTCAAAATTTATATGTTTATGACAACCAAAATTTATATTTTTATGAAAATTTTTGTATAAAAATGTTCAATAGTAAATCGCTCTTAATATTAAAATCTTCTTACGTTTTGTTTTCACTTATTTATTAGCACGTATTTTCACTTTATTTAAATCATTTTACATTAAGAAATAAATTCAATGGTTTTAAATATTGATTTCAATCAATTAAGTGAAGAAAAATTTAATGAAATTACGGCCTTTCGACCCAATAGGCCTTTTCTTACGTTCGGCCTTTCGAGAAATTCGGCCTTTCGACCCATTCGGCCATTAGACATTCGGCCTTTCAACACTTTCGGCCTTTCAACCCAATCGGCCATTAGACAGTGAGGCCTTTCGACATTCGGACTTCCGACATTCGGCCTTTGAACATCGAACGATTGAAAACATCGAAATATACAACGTAATTTTCGAGGAATAGCGGACTAATTATCGAATAAATTTAAACATGAAACATTTACTGTTTGTTATTCCGTTTACTATCCTTGTGAGAACGATAAATGCATTTAGTGATTTTTTCAAAATTCAGAAGGTGATTTTCATTTTAGTTACAATTTTTCAAATTTAGTCCGGCATTATGTTAAGCCACTCGTTTGTTGTATTGGGTAAAGTTCTATAGTTGCAAATTTTTTTCATTGGACACATATTATGTGTACATAAGTGCATGTGGCAAAAAAGTGACGTTCCATCAGTAAAGATTTGTTTAGATACATTGTTTTGTATTTGCGAGACATATTATTGTTCACGTTTAACTGGCTGAATTCTCTATTTGTAAGTTTTACTGCGAATCGGTAGGCTGAGACGGCATTATGAAATTCATATCAAATTATTTTTATAGCGTCTATATGTCAAGCGAACAACTTCTGACGATAAGTACCTAAACGATTTTCATGAAGAGGATTTCACCGTAAGTGTTCGATTAACGCCAAAATTCGACCGGTCACGGATTTCATGATGCCACCTCTGTTTTCTGCATTAAGCATAATTTAAACGTACCAAAATAAATTTTCTCACGAAAAATCGTGACCATATGAGGCCAATAGTTTCTAAATCCGACTCGAAATTAAAAAGCTATAACCTTCTGAATCAAAATAACTTCTTATTCTTTAGAATTCGTTGATAAAATATCGAATCTTGAAATGGTTTCATTTCATATTGTTTCGCTATTTCCAAGTACACCAGTAGAAGCCAAACAAACTTTCTAAAGATTGGTTAGTCTATGACGTTTAGAAGAGCGAGGTACAGGATAATTTACACATGTTAAACAATCTTTATTAAACCATTAAATTGACTGTGTATGAGGAAGTTGGCAAAAATCAACGGATTCACAAAATGTAAAATTGAAGGAATATTGGAGAGCACTATGTTAACACCATGAAATCTAATACACTTACACGAATCAAGATGACATTTTTTCCTTCGATCACAAACAAATTGAGAAACATATTTAACCAAGCAGAACATAGATTTTGTTTGAGGCAATTTTTTGAAAAATTAAAGCACTAATTGATCAATGAAAAATGTAAAGATAATGATTGATATACACATTAAATCAGGGATTTACATGATTAGTTGCCCTGTGCTGGGCTGCTAAAGTTATACCCTTTGGAAAGTTTGCTAATGTTCAAACAGAAATCTAATTTAATGAATGTCAACACACGCCTGTCTTCGCAAATCTTCGGGTTATATGAAGACCTAAAAGTATCAGGGCTGTTACTAGGACTTTACGGTGGTATCAAGTATATTGTTGTGTATTATTTTCTTGGTCTATACAGACGGCGAATGGAGCCATATAATACCATTTTAAGGTAAAACAAACTACCTCCAAAATACGAAAGAATTTAACTTTAGTGGATCTCGAAATACTAGTTTAGTTAGCACTCCATTGGACTAATCAAAATTTCATTTACGCTTATAACGTAAAGTAGAAATATTTATTGAACTGCGATATTGCAAAAATACCCAGTTCGATTTAAAATCATCTTTTATTTATTTATATTAATTTGGAAATTCAATTTTGAGCTAGAGCTCACTCCCAATTGAATTTTTAAATAGTGGTCAAGTATAATAATAATACAAAATAACTGTTGATTTAAGAAATGATTACAGTACACCCAACAGGCTTCTTCCGGCAATTCTGTATCTGAAGTTTCACACAAGGGTTCCATGCTTTAATCGCCTAATACACCATAGAGTCTCAGAAATTTCACCTCTTTAAGATGACATCACGGCTTGGGTTGGTGTATTTGTACACAAATTATTTTAATTAAAATGTTTATATTTAAAAAAACTTAAAATAAATTTGAACTGACTCGAAAGTCAAAGCTGTGTACTTTTCGTTTATCCGATCCGAGTATTTCGATTCCTATCGCTCGAACTATAAATGAAATAAAACACAACTAATATATACATGCAATAAGTTAAATATGCACTCATACATAAATGAAGCTAAATTTTGGCGACTACGGTATTTTATCGTATGAACGCACAATTTGGCTCTAGTTCTTTAGTCAAATTTTTGAACAAAATATGTCTTGTTGATATTTGAAATGTTGAGAAATACGTAATTCCTGAAATCGACAAGGAATTATTGGCAAATTTAGCTTCTTACGAACACTTTCGTTACCAAAAGCAATATTTGCTTCACCACCTGCATTTCTTTAATTGTCTTACTAACTATTATTTTGACCATAAAATTCACAAAGTACAGGAAACGTTTCTAGCACGATCTCATTATTTTGATAATAAATTTTAATAGTTTTTACGCATTGTTCGATTACATGATATAGTTTAACGTACACTGGCAATAAATATATAAAAAAAAAACTGATGACAGATTTTTAGTATTGTCACAGTAGAATGTCAAAATACCAGTGCCTCTAGTGGAAAAATTACCAGTGTCACAACTGTAGTGTTAATCACAATTTTTTAGACTTGATGTTGACGATAAAATAGTTAAAATTATAAAAGACGTTTAAGGTTCTTATTTATAACTCGTTTCGAACTGGTTTTGTGCCGAGTACTATAAGAGCGACTTCAAGATTGCAATTTCTCGAGCAATTCCATTCTTTTTGGCACGCGAAATGACCATTTAATGGTTTTGTTTTTGATAAGGCTTGGAAATCGCAATTAGTATCAAAAGGAATGAGTCCTTTGATTTTTACACCAAAAAAAAAAAAAAAAATTTGCACCTGCTGGAGAAGGCCGGCTTTTTTTTACTCTCTATAGGGTTACTGCAAAAATCGCAAGCTTGTTTATGAGATAATTATTGGTGAATTTATTTTTTCATTATTTCGACTCTGATTTGAGTAACTTTGAAGATAAATTTAAAAGAAAAATTATTTCTTAATTCTATGATATCAGATTTTAGAATTTGGTTGAATTCGAAAAAAAAAACCATTTTTTGACACGATGAATAAAACGGATAGTGTGTTGTGTTGCTTGTTGGTTGAATAGGTGTTTTCGTATAGTTCGCGTGCGAATTGTATGAATGAATGTTTTAATGTTATGTATATGACTAAATGAATGAGTATGAGTATTTCTTGTAATTAGATAAGTACGAAATATAAGTGAGTGGCTACAGGACTCCCCCGCAAGTGATTACCCCTCCCTAGGGAATTATTGTATGAGTAGAGGCAATACGGACGCGCTTGTGTGGTCGATGGCTTGATATTTGATCAGCCGAACTTAGGATTCCGTAAGCAGGTTTGAGTCGATCGATTGAAATGTTGACGTTTTTTCCATTAATCAATAAGATAAAATATTTTCTAAGTCGACGTATAACTTTATACGAACCTTCATAGGGAGGAGTTAATCCCGCGTGCGAACCTTAACATAAAATCGCAGTTGTCGAGCGATTTCGGAACCAAAACGTCATCTTGTTCAATGTTCTGCATGGTTTGTCGATGATTGTGTCGGTAGTTGGGAGTGGTGAAGATGGATTTTCGATGAAGAACTCACCGGGTGGTAGTTTGATTGTTTGGCCGTAAACCAATTCAGCTGGTGAGCATTTCAGATCTTCTTTCACTGTTGATCGAACTCCAATTAATTGTATTGCTTCGGGCCATTACTATGGCTTTCAGTTGCCGATGGAAGCGTTCGACCATGCCATTGTCTGGTGGATGGTTAACCGTTGTTCGTATTATATGTGTGCCAAGGAGTTTTGTTAACTCGGTGAAAAGTTTGGACTCAAATTGCGTTCCCTGATCAGTTGTAATATGAAGGGGCACGCCGAATTGCAATACGTGATTGTTGACCAAAGTGGTGGCAATGGTTGCAGCTGACATATTGGTCATGCATGTGCTGGAATTCTGTAAGAGCGGCTTTGTGGCGAAGCTGTTCTAATCAACGTGGTCTTGAAACAGCTAAATGGCCTGCTGTGACGATGTGATGAGCCATGTTGTGTGGAATTGGTAAATTGTAATTTGGGACTGCTGTAAGTGAAGGGAATTGTCTTAGCAGAGTATCGTAGCTGTTGTTGATCGTGAAATAGATTGGTGTCGGTCTGTTGACGCAAACCATTGTGGCATTGATTGACAGCTTAATCGCTGAATCAACCAGCCGTTTGTATTTGATATCAACAAGTAGTTCAAATTTTGATAAGAATTCGGCGCCAATGATCGGACGATTCACAGCAGCTAAGATAAATGCGTGCTTGAAGGTTCTCTTAAGTCCGAGATCCACTTGAAGCAATTCTGTGCCGTATGTGTGGATTGTTGTGCCATTAGCGGCCGATAAGATTAGATCACGATTTCGTTGCAATAATGAAAATGGTTGCTTGTAATTTTGTGCTAGAATGATCAAAAGGTCAGCGCCAGTGTCGATAAGAAAAATTAGATTGTTAGTCTTGTCATTTAGAAATATGCGGCTTGAGTTGAATAGGTGTTTTCGTATAGTTCACGTGTGAATTGATTTGTAGCGATGAGCGAATTTAAAATGTAGGAATGAATGTTTTAATGTAATGCATACGAGTAAATTAATGAGTATGAGTATTTCTTGTGATTAGATAAATTCGAAATATGAGCGAGTCGTTACAATATAAATAAAATACAATTCGTCATTTTGACGGGTTGGTAGTTCTAGTGTTAAATATTCTTTCACATTACCACACCGCTTTACTTTCATTTTGATTTTATTTGAACTTGTTTCCCGTTAACTTAACCTAGCCCAACTCATCGTAAATAAATTTTATTGATCTCACCGAGGCTTTTCTTGGTTTACTAAAACGTGCGGAAGAGCGGGTGAAATAAATAAAATATTGAGCGATTTCTGTAACATATAAAGACAAGTTAAATTATTCTAATGTAGATTAACAGGTTCATTTTCTAATTTGTTACCACGTTATTTGCTTCTGTGGATTAATTCATAATCCGATTTGCCCACAGACACAGAGTATGATTACTCTCATAAAACCCCATTTAATTTGACTTATTCTCTTTGTTCGTTTTTTATTTTCTCCGCCTTGGGCAATTTCGCCTACTCGTGCATTCGTTTTTAATTCAACTTTCCGCGTTTTATTTATACAGATGCTGTAAATTGGGACGAAAATACCCGAAAGGAATGGGACAGACATCATTCTGTTTAAGCCAAGCGAATATATCATTAGATGAAATAATCATCAAAATTCTTTATTGTCAAATTTTTCTAAGCACCCTAGACCATGTTCATACTGTACCGCACTTTTATAAGTGAAGAGTTCATTTCTCGAGGATCGCCCAAACATTTTGTTTCGCACGAAACACTTGAATTTTTTCTATCCCAATTTTTGTATCGAAAACTGCTTCCAAATTGCCCTTGTTAATATGAAGAAACCAGGAATTTAACCAGAGGGGTTTTGATTATTTACCGAATGTGACCGTGAATGCGAATCTATCTGAATTAGAGCCGAAATTTCATGAATTCAGATTTGAAATTTGTTAATTTTATATCCAATACATATTCTGATGAGGAATTTTCGCTGGACAACGAGTGACGAATAAGCGGTACTTACGACGTGAAGTTTGTCTGGGTTATTGTTTTAAACATATCATTGACTCTATTACCAAATACATATATGCGCACACATCATTCTCAAATTGGGTTATTAAAAACCATATGGACCTGTTGTGGTAGACGTTTTATCCACAACTGCCTGTTCGCTACATCATTAAGGGTGATCGCAGCATTCAACAGTCAGTTCAAACTAAAAGCTGAGACGGCTTTCTATTGCCCAAGCCCGAAATTACGGGTCGTCTCGGTTTTAATCTTCGTAACCAGGGTTGTGGAGTCTGTCCGGCTCCGGCTCCGGCTCCGACTCCAGCTCCGGCTTCAGCTCCGGCTCCAACTCCGACAACTCCAGCTCCAGCTCCGACACCAACTATATATTTAGTTTGGCTAGTTGCCAGTAACTGGCATTAATTTGCAAAGGTCACCGCAGGAACACCATATTAGCCTTTTCTGTACAATATCAATATTAGATTATTTATAGTGTTAGGCTGCTATACGGTGCATTTAAGACTAGCCACAATTTTATTCCAAAGATATCTTTCTATAAAGTCAATAATCTTTAGTTCTCCTTTTTCTTAAAAGGCGGAACGAGTAACAATAGGTCATCTCTAAACTGTGCAACTTCTACAAGTACGCAGAGTTTTAGTCTTAGGGAGAGGAGGTAGCGTGTCGGTGGTTGCTGGAGAAAATCATATGTTATAAGAGGGGGCTCGGATCATCCGTAGGATTATCTGTTGAGCTGTTACTCAAAATACATAGAATCTGTAACGGTGACGTGGATCTTGTTTGAAAAAATGTAAGAGGGTTTTACTTAATGACAGTAGCTTTCCATTTTTTTTTTGGTTCCGATTTATTTCATAATTCATAACCAATTGTGCTTTTCAAACAAATCTGTGTTTTTTTCATCGATTTTGAGTTATGAATGGAAATAGCTCGACAATTTTCTAAATTTTCAAAAATAAGTGTCAGATTTTGAATATTTTCCTAAAAGCTACTATGACGCTTTCAGTTACCTTGTTTTTTAAAAGAAAACATAGAAATAAACTAAAGGTTATTTGCGATTCTTCCAGTTACATCATAAACATACAATTATTTTGCCAACGAACGAAAAATATCATCGATTTCTGGCTCAAATTTCAATCTTCGATATTAGAGTTGAGTTCTACATAAAAAAAAACAACATTTCCGGCTATGGCTTTTTCCAGCTCTAGAAGAGTAGCTGTACTCACCAAATTTTTTAAATTTACCGCAATTTCGGCTAATAATACTTTTATTAATTTTAACTGCGGTAATTCATATAAAAATATTTGAGATACGTAGGAAAATAGGAATAAAAACAAACCAAAATCTGGAGCAGGAGTCGGTCAATTCCACATGGCTCCGGCTACGACTCCGGCTCCTTTAAAAACACGAAAATAAACATAAACTTCGCGAGAACGTGGTGATCCCTTGGTAATTAATATGTAAACAGGACAATTTCTCTATAAAACAGAGCAAAATACATGATGTAAATTAAATTAATATTGAATGAAATTTTTATGGAGCCTTGGTTTTCATTTTTGTGGCCATATGCAGGAAATTGTTTTTTGGAAGGAATTTAGAAAAGTACAAAACGAGTACTGAGGGCCACAATTTTATATATTTATAAAATAATACCTAAATAGCACTTTATAAATAAAGTTGAATTATTGTTCAATGATTATTGAAATTTGCTTAATATAAGTTTCTCAAAACTCCCCGTTTGTAAAAGAAAATCGTGTGATTTTATAGGGCCTTTTACGTTAGTGACTTTGAAGTTTGGAGTCTCCTGGGTCCCAAAAACTTGGATTTCAAAGTGGCGTTAGCCAGTCTATCTGTCTGTTTGCCTCTTTGTCCTTTCTACAGCACAGATGATTTAACCTTTAGTCGGTCGGAATATTTTAGAAAGTTGGCAATTCCATTTACAAATCAAAGATGAAATTTTTATTTGCTTGCGAAAGTTTCGATATACTATGATAAATCTATTTTTTGTACCTGTTTTGCTTATGAACTATGACATAATTATATAAACTAGTACACAAAAAAAATAGATTTAAAAACGACCGTTGTGAAGTATATCAAAAAAGTTGATTTTTGCCATAATTTTGGAATTATTTTTGGTAGAGCGTTGATATTTTGACAGAAACACATTCACTACCAAAAGAAATATTCTTTTGTTAATTAAAATAAACTATGATATTTCGAGTGGTCATTTTATTAATTAGAACCACTTGCAGTCTATGGTACTGATATGAAAGATGTTGTGTCATCGCCTTCAGTTTGGCCGGTTTAGTTATATTTACCATTATGAAACAACATTTTTTTTTTTTTCATAGGTACGGTAGTGTCCAACCCGTGTCGTGACTTAAACTCCATATAGAAAAGAGACCTTTCTGGGCAATTTTTGATTCGTTTTGAACCAAACGTAAACTTTGCTTGCCTTAGAACTTTTTATTGACTGGGTCAAAACGTAGGATCCTAAACTAAAAAATTTTAGAAGGCAATATCTAAATTTAACTTGGTTAAAAATGTAACTCGGATGGCAGTTTAACCAAATATATTAGAAATACGCGCAGTAAAATGTTTAACGATCTTAAATTCTAAACACTACTCTCGGCATCATATCAAACGGTTTTTTTTTCGTTGACTAAACCTCCTTATCTAGATGATTTGCGTGTGAATTATACAATTTGGGTGTTTTTTTTTTTTAATTCATGCACGGGTTAAGAAATAAGATGCATTTCAAGGGGTAACATTTTTTTGTAACCGATAAATTTAATTAAATTCTAACCGACATTTGTACATGTATGTAACTATATTATTGATAGGCGCAACAAACAATAAATAATCATCTAATTTTCATGATTTTTCCGTTAAAATTTCTTAAGCAATCTTTTTGTGTAAGGTACTAGATGTTTATAAAGGTGTATGATTTTTTTTTCTAATTTGTGCGTGTATCAAGGGGGTAACAAAAAAATGCAATCTCTGGGTTGTGAGAAAAAAACGACCCTTTTAAGGATTTTTTTTTTTTATTCATTAATTTACATTTTTTTTTCGTATTCTGATGCAAAAATTTTATTTGATGAGGATTAAACCGCTTCTCATTTGAATATGATGTGTTTGTTCCGTGTTTATATCGTAAATATATAAAAAAAAAAAAAGGAAACAAGTTTTTTAGGCTAAATGATTTTTTTGTTTCCTACCTGGAATCATCAACATCATCATCCCTGATGTGATCACAAAATACTCTAGGGGTGATGATTTTTTTTTTTGCTTTTCCTATTGTCACCCCACATATTGTGTTATTACAACAAATGGTAATAAAATTAGACGAACTAAAAAACGGTCGAAAACTGAAAATATCCTTGATCCTTTTTGATTAATAAACTAAGATGAGCGAGATAGACGATGATTTGTGAAACAAGGATGCCGAATTTGGTTAGAATTTTGGATTTGGATGCAGTTTCATACATTTTTTACCTTTCTCTTTCGATATCGACTAATAAACAAACCAAAAAAATGTTTTCTGTATTTTTTTAAACTCCGGATCAAGTCGTCTTCTTCAGTGCAATTTTGTCGTTCGTACGGTCAACAAGTAAAAATTAGAGTACAAAGAAAAACATTTTTTGGTCTGTTATAAAATAGTTTCGTAATAAAAAATAAAAAAATCGTAAGACAATGATACTGTTAAGTGCCTAGTTTAGTGAAATAAAATTATAATTAAATTAATTGTGTATACCAAAAAAAAATTAGTGTTACTTTTTAAATAATAAAATAATTATGTGGTCCACAAGTGAAGACGCTGGTTTTAGGTCGTTTACACGTAAGTTGATTAAAAATTCAATGCGGATTAATTACAAAAGCAAAAAAAAATATTATTTATGTCCGTCGGAATTTCTTCACATTGCGCGCTTAAGATTTATTATAAGCAATTTAGTGAAATGGTTTTGGTTCACTTTGTTTTTATTTTATTTTATTTTTATCACCACCAAACCCAACCCTACATAATAATAATAGTGTTTTGTATGCTAATATTTATTTAGTATATACATTTTGATTGTGTAGGCGGACATATCTCTCTATATAATATAATATTCCGCGTCTTATCTCTAGTATACGCGCCATATACGTATGTTGTTGTATGAAATTTATGTAAATATGAGCGCGCGATCAATTTAAAAGTCTTATCTAGATTTACAAAAAAATTTGTGTAAAAAAAAAAAATCAAAGAAGATCAAACCACCTGGTTATTGATTTGATGTCGTTGTTTGACATCTAACACCTTTTGATTGAGACACGAGCTATTTGTATATACCCAAAAATACATATTTATTAACGCCATTTTTGATTAGGTGACCAATTTGTTAACATATATACATCTGTTGGCGTTATTGTAAACATTTTGTTAAATCGAGTACAATGTAAAAAAAAAAAAAACTGTCCAATATAATATTTTGTGTGTTGCCCTCCTACATTTTTATTTCTATATTAAATCCCACATTTTTATAAAATAACGTATGGAATATGTGTTTAAAAGTACGAGAAGAGATTAATATTTAACACCCTTCAACATTTTATAAATATTTATCGGAATTAATTAAAAATTCGTAGGATTTCTTTTTTTATTTAATAAAAGTAATATATCGAGCCCCATGTTGGGCGCCAAATAGGTAAACGCCTTATATATTTATACATAAGATACATACATTGAATTTATTTGGCGACAAATATCTGCCGCCGCAGTTAGAAAAACCATATATAAGTCGACATACAGACACACACACACACCCAATTTAATGACCAAAAAAAAAATTTTTTTTATTGATATATAACACAAAATCTTCCCAAATTTTATTGTATTTTGATTGGAAATTTTGTGAAAAACAAGAAAATATAATAATTTATGAAAATTGACTTTTCTTTTCGGTATATACTCGTATGTATGTACGTAAAAGATTGATCAGCACAAAATACAAAATAATTTAAGTTCTTATTTAAATGGTAATTAGATGAGGACGTTTGATATCAAACAACCCCTCTCGTCAATTTATATTACAAAATGTATATAAAATCTCTAAACGCGCATCAATAAAATTTGTCAATATTAATTGTCATACATGTACTCGTATGTCTATATATTAGAATTGGTTTTCCATTATCTATGTATGCTAGTTTTTGCGAGTACACCACAACAACCAAAAACCAGACAACTAAATTTTTTTTGCATAATTTTAATTGCAATTTTTTTTTCAAAAATTACATAAAATTGCTTTTACAGCAATAATCCCCACTCCACACACTATAAATTATATATCCTTCATTTACAAAACCAAAAAAAAAAAATATTTAATAACGAGGAATGGTCAGGACGAGTTTAAAATTTTAAAATACCCGCCCGTTTTTTTTTTTGTTCCATTTAACAAAGCACGAAGCTATTGACCATTGGTCAACATGCGCATTTGGATATTGGTACTATTTAGGGTAACGCCTTTTTTTATCCTTTTTTTTGTTACATAAACATATTTTATTCTCTCTTATGTTCTTTATACATACATATGTATATATTTCTACAGAAAATCCTTTAAGGTCAGTAACATTAGAAAACGCAAAAAAAAAAAAAGTTTTTCCAAGTATTATTGTGTAAAAGAGAGACGAAGGAAGAAAAGGGATAAAATACCAACCAACCACATCTAATTTATTAATTTTACTTTTGTTTTTTCCACATATGTTTAGTGATTAAGGCAACCGAGCCAACAAGCACAAAAAAAAAAAAACTTTTCGTCCTTATTTCAGTTTTAGATTCTTTATTAAATCAATAAAAACTTGTAATTTTATTATTAATCCTAATTGAATTGTGTTTGTTAGTTTTTGTGTGTCGTTCGCTATACCATATAGGATTATGTCGTAGGGAATTTATTTATGGTCCAACATAATATTATATTTGTATGATTTAATTTGATTGGGTTTGACACCGAAAACATTGCAGAAAAAACCTTTAAGCAATATATCCGTGTGTGTAAATACCGTGTGTGTGCGAGTAAAATATTATTATTACCTAATATCCTTAAGTGACATTTACTGTATGTATTGTACATACTATATATTGAGGTCATGTGACGTTAAATGACGTTAATTTAATTTTGTATGTGGCATGGCAGATGTGTAATATTGATTAAGATTCATTTGTTTAGCTTTGCAAAAAAAAAATTAAAATGTCTGATTTCACTGTCTAATTAACAACATTTCACTTTTACTGTAAATTATTGCTTATGGCTCCGATGTCATTGTATTACTAATGGAAATTGTAAGTTGCCCAATCAAATTTTTTGAACTTTGGCCTAAGATGATTTTTTGGTCCAATTGATATTTTTCAATGTCAAATGCCAAAAAACAATAAAATGTCCAATTGTCCAGTGGTTCCATTATCCAATTTACAACATCTCATAAAGTACTTCTTATATCCTTACGCCACCAATTTAGCAGTATAAAAAATTAAGTGAGCTAGAGTAGCACTCGTAATTTGCCCAATAGATACTACTTCTGTCCAATGGACAATATATTATGAGTGTAAGCTTCTACCTGCCCAATCAACTTTTTTGAACACTACAAAATTGTATTGTTCCATTTGTCTAAAATGGTTTCACTGTGAAAAATTCTAATATGTGTGAACAGAAATTTGTAATTGTGTGAAAGCCATGAGCTTTTTAAATGGTTTGGCAGTTTTGTAGTCCGATTATAGGACCAATTTAAAAATCATGCTGGGGTTCTTGTTAAATATCTAAAATTACTTCGGTCTAAAAATACCCAAAATATTGAGATCCTGTCAAAAATTTGATCGATTGATTGATTTCAAATGTACGATCAAGCATTACGCAAGTCTCCCCGTATTATAAATGCGAATGCCACATCACCATACCCATGTTACAACACGACACGTAAAGAAAGGCGCCACATCGATAACCACATAAGTCTAATAGAGTGATATCCGCCCGTGGACAGGCAGCCATCGTACACGCTTTTTACATATAACAACATCGCGGGATGGGAAAGGAATGTTAGTGAGGATAGACTCGGCCCGGTTACAGACACATAATAAACCCGATAGTTAGTATTTTTTTATGACAGCACAATGACAACACATATTTCCTTTTGCCGCAAACTCTTTTTTCTGAAAAGCTGTAAACAACTATTATTATTCCTTCCACCATTTTTTCCATCGGCGGTTGTGAGGGGGCGAGATTTCGTTCCATCATCATGTTCGCATACGGTCACCCAAATTTGTACTAACTGTAGCTAGTGTTGCTTGACGTTTTGTTGTTGATTGCTTGACGTTTTGTTGTTGAAATCGTTGCGTCTCTGCTGTCCCTCTGTCCCTGCTACTCGCCCCCCCCATATAGAAATCCTTTCAAAAATGATCAAAAATGTGGTTGGTCCAAAATTACTTTTCTCGACGTCTTGAAAGTCCCTGAGTCTAAAAAAGCAAAAAAAAAAAAACAATAAAATGTCCGTCCGTCTGTCTGAAATGGGATTCTAAAATGGTTATTGGATAAAATTCTGGGATATGATCAGTGATGACGGAACTTGACTATTTCTTAACCGATTACGATGAAATTTGATCTGGGTGATAGAAATGGGATTCTAAAACGATTTCATAACGGATTTGAGTGAAATTTGATATCTGCCATGGAAATGGGATTCTTACGTGATTTTTGGATATAGTTCTGGAATATGGCAAAGTAAAGATGGAACTTGGCTATTTCTTAACCGATTATGATGAAATTTGACATGTGCGATGGAAATTTGACATTCACATGTCAAATTTCATTTAATTATTTTTTTTGGCCTAGAATTTTATACAAAAATCATTTAAGAATTGCATTTCAATCGTGGATATCAAATTTCACTAAAACCGGCTAAGAAATTGCCAAGTTCCACCCAAATTGGCCATACATATAATTTACTAAAGGTTCAATTTGAAATGTAAAAAGGTCAATTTCAAATGTTTAAGGTTCAATTTAAAGTGTAAACGGAACAAACTAAAGTGGTAAAGTTTCAATGTGAATTGTACTCGTTAAATCTGTATCATCGCAGAAACATCTGTCTGTGTCCGCTTTAATAAAATGTCAGCTTATCTAAGGGATGTTTTCATTGGAAAACTTCAGTTGCATGGGACTTAAAAGTTTGTCCGTTGAAGTGAGGATTCCGCTAAATTGAGTGTCTGTTGAAGTGAGGTTCATATATGTGCGATATTTAAACAATCTCCTCCTTGAGAGATGATAATCAGGTCTAAAGTTACTACAGAGGAATTTTTAAAACTTCAAAAATTGAGCCGATTTTTGGACTTGGACGGTTGATGGTATGAAGGTATGATGTTATGATGGTATAATGGTATGATGGTTTGTATATAAGAATTGTGTGATGGTGATGGTAGTGGTGATGGTGGTATGATGATGATGATATGATGGTGTAATGGTATGGTGGTATGATGGTATGATGGTGGTTGTGTGATGGTATAATGGTATGTTTGTATGATTGTATGAGTTGAGCAGAGGCTTGAGATTTGGTTCGAGCTAAGTTGAGTTGAAGTTGAGTTAGGGTTTAGTGAGTTGTTCGGTTGGGGAATTATTTAAGAGTTGATTTGGAGTTTGATTTGAGGGTTTGGTTGGCAATTAATTTGTTGATTGTGGTTAGAATTAGTTTGCAATTAAGATGGAGATTGATTTATATATTGAGTTGAAGGCTGAGCTGAAGATTGACTTAACAGATTCATTTCGGGATTAATGTCGGAGTTTAATTAATCAAGACCCAAGTTCTGATCTGAGGTTTCAGCCCTTTATATTCTTAAGATATTGAGTTTCTTAAATAAATTCTAATATGTGTTAACAGGAATTTGTCATTTTAAATATGTAAAAGCCGCTAGCCTTTTAAATGGTTTGGCAGTTTCGTATTCCTATTACAGACCTATCAAAAACCCAGAATAGGGTTCTTGCTAAATTTCGAAAATCTTAAGATATTAAGTTTCATAAGAAAATCAAGTAAGTTGCAGTTATATGTAGATCACTAAAATTGTATTTGAAAATCTGCAAGTACACGTCGTAGCCATAATGCCTGTTGTAAGCTTTGGAAACCGCTGCAAAATTTCGCTTCAAGAGTGTTGAGTGTTGAGTTAATCGTGATTATCCGATTTCAAATCAGTGGTTAACGGTAAATAAAAACTAAATTTACCGGTAAACCCACTAAACCCGGTTTATTTTGATCACTTTTCATAATTTCTCGAGATTTTCGATTTTATTCGAGTTTAGCATGCAGATGAGCTGAATGATATTCGAGTCAGGATATTCGATAGTTTGGAGATTATCTCAAACGTAGATATCCGAATGTATGTTCGTTGTTTTAGAATTATTCAAGAATTTTTGAGATTTTCAAACTTATCTGAGCTTTTTAATATTCTGCGCTTTGTAGTTCTGCGCTTAGACGTAACGTGATATTTAGAAGGTTTTGAAGATTTTTCGAGTTATTCCAAAGTTTCGATATTTCTTCGATTTGGCAGGTTACATGAAATTATTTAACAACTTCTAGGTTATTTACGATTTATATATTGGAGTGATTAATCGCATATACGATTTCATTTGGTTTTAGAAACCTACAGACAATTCGATTTTGAAAGCTTTCTAGAATTTTCAAGATTATTTGAAAATTCGACATTTTTGAGATTATTTCGAAATTGTTGATACTTTTCAAATTAAAATCGAAGTTTTTGATACTTTATCGATATATTTTGAAATCTTTATAGCATTAAGTTGATTGTATACCGGTAAAGTAAACGGTAAATGAAAAATTTCAAAATTTAATGGTAAAAGGAAAAGGGATTTTGACATTCATAGCCTTATTGGACGCTTAGTTTTTTGTTGCCTGTCGAAGATACACGTGTTTTCGTTTTGGTGTGTTCTACGATTTTTTACTTTTGGAAAAAATGGAACAAGGGATTTGCATTAAATTTATTTACTTTAAGAATGGAACAAAGTGAAGCACTGTATTGGATATGTTGTCTACGAATAAAACAACCATTTGAAAGCTGTATAAATATGTCAAAGAAAACACTGTAGACGTTGAAAATGACGGTTGTGTCAGCAATCCGGCATACATCAACAACCGATGAGATATTGTCATTGTTAAAAAGTGAAGAATATTAGAGAGTTTGCTGATCATGTTAACATATCATTTGGCCTATGTGGGCCAAGCAATTTTTTCGAATGTTTTGAACAAGCAACGTGTGGCAGCAAAATCATAAATTCTGGAAAAGGGAAAATTCAATGTTGGAAAAACAAACATACATATATTGTTCTATTGACCAATTTAACTATCAAATAAATCAAAAAAAGGTCAATGGACACTATTCCACTGTCCAATTGACAATTTTTTTTTCTGTTACGACATCAATTTGTTGGTGTGACATGTCAAGTAGAACCAGTGCAATACTCTAAATTGTTTAATCGGCATTATTTCCTGTCAATAGACGATACATTATTAACGAAAGCTACAAGCGTCCAATCAAACTTTGACCTCCAAAGGTAAAATGTATTGTTCTTTTTACATTTTTCTCTGCCAAATGGTGAAATAAATAAAATATCCAATGAACATTGCTGAATATAATTTATTTCACATAATTCTCTAAGCTTCTTCAGTCTTGGTCCGTTCAGTGGTTTGAAGAGCACTTGTTTAACAACATCCTAACCATTGGAATATTAGGGCTGCAGACCTATGCACTGTCAATTTTAGGGCACAGGATTTTTTTATTTATTTCCTTTTTAATTTTTAATTCGAAACATAAGAAAAATCATTTAATCGTTTTTTTCAACTTATTCTCTTCCACCCTCAACAATACTTCGCCTTTACATCTGTATTCTCCAACAGTTGTAATTGTATACCCTTAGCTTGAGGGTTATAAGGAACTTGTAAACTAAAAAAGTAATGACGGATAAGTTGGGTAACTTTTATTTTACAGTGAAATATGACTCCTATATGGCATAAGCCGCTGCTAGAAAATTAAGTTTAGATATAAAAACTCCAGAACTTCGATATTTCGATATTTCGATTGGACACAATACGAGTAGAGAATGATAAACAACTAACAAAATTGTTAAATAGTTGAGTTTTTGTTGCTGACTAGATAACATAAGTGGTTTTATCAATATTCTTAAGTCCTCATCGACAGATATTACTAAGGACAGAATTAGTAAATTTTCTTTGAATTTTTAATCTGTAGGTAGTAGGTACTATACTTTGTCGAATTTTTCTTATTTATTCCTGAATTACGAAATATTTTTTTGGAAATTTTTGATAAATCCGAATTTCCGTACAAAATTCAGAGTTAGCGAAATTTGAAAATGGAATTTAAGCCAAATTGGACATAAGGGCATTGCAATTTCAAAACGGAATTAAATCACAAAATATCTAAATTTTCTAAGGCCACTTTTATAAAAACTTATTATTTACAAATTGCCAACATTTACATTGAATGATTATTTTCGACTTTTTTTAGTCACAAATATACCAGTGAAAATGGCATTTACAAGATTTTCGATTGGTTAATCAGAAACAAAATCAACCTAAAAAGAGTAGAAATATCAATCCCCTTCCGTACTTTACCCCAAGAGTTACACAAAGTGTATAACCCTAAACAAAAAATGAGAACTTTCCTTGAGCTCATTGTGTTGGTAGTTTGGTTTCATACTGAAAAAGTTGGTCATTAGCTAGCTACGACCAAACTACAAAAATACAATTCCTACTTAATATAGGTAGTGTCAAGAATGAACGTACTGATTTAGCGAATTATATTCACTAAATAAAAAAAAACTCAAGGGAAACCCTCATTTGTCTGTCTTTAATGCCTACTCAATATTACTATCTCGTCTGTTTATCAAATAATTTTTTTCGCCTTTTTTCTTGTGTTTTTTTGATTTAGTGGCTTCTGATTTTATTTCTGATTAACCAATCGAAAATCTTATGAATGCCACTTTCACTAGTATATTTTGGCCTTTAAAAAGCAGAAAAAATCCGGATTCCGAATTATTCTCTTTAACATTTACATTCAATTTCACTTCAAAACTTCCTCGGATTAACGTTGTTGGAAAAGGAAAATTGAAAATTGCGAAAAATCTAGAGGACTTTAAATTTACGAGAAGAATTTTTTTTTATTATTTTTTTTAATCTAGTCCTCGAATTTAAAATTGAATAATTCGATTGCCTTTAAATGTACTAAAATAGTTCTAATTAATAATCGAAATTCATGTTTCTGTAATTAAAATTTCAATCCAATTGGTTGAAATTTGAGAAATACGAAGTTTTTGAATGATGTGAAAATTTATTGATGCAATCAGGTATGTGTCACGACCAATTCCAACTCTTTAGCAGTTTATTTAAACCATAATAAACCGACCATTATAACATTGCATATTCTGTATTCTTGTGATTCTAACCCACTATCTCTCAAGCGCATTGAATTTAACTCGCTTTTTGCCTCACAGAGCGAATTTTGTGATCCAACATTATTCTAGCTACCCTCGAGCTTATGTAGGGGATTACACGTAAAGTATAGAACCTTATGAAAAATTAAAAACCAACAAATGTGAATGAAAAAAGAAACAGCCTGCGATGCTGCGAGTTACCGTTTAGGGTAATTGTTTTGCCGTTTGAATGCTGTTTTCCTGGCTGTCCAGGTTGGCAAAATTTAACAGACAATTTCTATTTTTGTTTATTGACTAAATTGATTTCATTAGCACAAAATCACGCACGGTACCATAAATAAATCATACCCAAAATTAATCGTTGCTCTGTCTCGTGTTTTATACTGATCGCCTTTGCCGCTTGATCTTACCTGTAAGAAGGAGATTTGTATTTACAAATTTTACAGTTATTGGTATCAACTTCAACGAAATGTCATTGCTTTGTGGTAGTTTCACCGGTCGACAAAAGATGGTTACGTTAATTAGGAAGTACCTATTTCGTACCAAAGATATAAAATTATAAAATACTTAACATAAAAACATCTTATCGAATTTCAATCAACCGAATAGATTTAAATTAGATCGATGGAAAGTCGATATACTAGACTTTCCATCCGTCTAATTTAAATCCAACTAATTTCATTCTACAGAATTCACCAAACTATCAAAATTCAACGCGAATGAAGATTTTACTAATTTTTACTAAATAAAAATGGCGGCAGTAGCTACTCAAATGCATACCTTCAGGGGTATTTCATTAAGAAATAGAATTATTACACTTAATTTTGCAAATTTAAACTTCTACTAAACTAGAAGGACTATTTAGTATAAACTGAAATATATATTGATTTATTAAACTACAAGCCAATTATAAAATTAGAAGTTTAATTTCAGTTATATCTCTGCAAAAACTGAGCAAAATCTATCAAACTTTGGAAACTTTAATATTAAAACTAGAAATCATAATATACTGGTAGGGTCGCAATATAAAATACAAATCGGTCATTTTTTGAAGAGGCTTTAAAGTTGTTAAAGCTAATTTCGGCTTAATTTTTTTTTAAATAAAATGCTTTACACAAAGTGTGGCAAAAATTTTATTTAAAAAAAATTAAGCCAAATTTAACATTAAAAACGTGACAGGCGCCTCCAAACAATTATTGATTTGCAGATGTAATACTCTTATTTGGACACGACGATATGTTATGCATTAATATTATTATGATTTACCGTTTGTCAATGAGTTCAACATTATTTGTGAAAATTTTAAAAAAATTCTATTGGATTTTACCCTGGGATACGTCAACAGAAAATAACTAATTTTTGTTGATTATCATAAAAATAACTGTAAATTATGCGAATTTACCATCGATCTCGTAATGTTTTTTGGTTAGCATATCAGATTAGCAATGTATGTGCAAATTTTCAGAAAGTTGTCATTGGGTTTACTACCCTTAGTAAGCAATATTACATTTAGTGTGCTATTCAATTTACATTGAACAACTTAAATTAAATAACTGTAAATTATGCGAATTTACCATCGATCTCGTAATATTTTTTGGTTAGCATATTAGATTAGCAATGTATGTGCAAATTTTCAGAAAGTTGTCATTGGGTTTACTACCCTTAGTAAGCAATATTACATTTAGTGTGCTATTCAATTTACATTGAAAAACTTAAATTAAATAACTGTAAATTATGCGAACTTACCATCGATTTAGTAATGTTTTTTCGTTAGCATATCAGATTAGCAATGTATGTGCAAATTTTCAGAAAGTTGTCATTGGGTTTACTACCCTTAGTAAGCAATATTACATTTAGTGTGTTATTCAATTTACATTGAACAACTTTAATTAAATAACTGTAAATTATGCGAATTTACCATCGATCTAGTAATGTTTTTTCGTTAGCATATCAGATTAGCAATGTATGTGCAAATTTTCAGAAAGTTGTCATTGGGTTTACTACCCTTAGTAAGCAATATTACATTTAGTGTGTTATTCAATTTACATTGAACAACTTTAATTAAATAACTGTAAATTATGCGAATTTACCATCGATCTAGTAATGTTTTTTCGTTAGCATATCAGATTAGCAATGTATGTGCAAATTTTCAGAAAGTTGTCATTGGGTTTACTACCCTTAGTAAGCAATATTACATTTAGTGTGTTATTCAATTTACATTGAACAACTTTAATTAAATAACTGTAAATTATGCAAATTTACCATCGATCTAGTAATGTTTTTTCGTTAGCATATCAGATTAGCAATGTATGTGCAAATTTTCAGAAAGTTGTCATTGGGTTTACTACCCTTAGTAAGCAATATTACATTTAGTGTGTTATTCAATTTACATTGAACAACTTAAATTAAATAACTGTAAATTATGCAAATTTACCATCGATCTAGTAATGTTTTTTCGTTAGCATATCAGATTAGCAATGTATGTGCAAATTTTCAGAAAGTTGTCATTGGGTTTACTACCCTTAGTAAGCAATATTACATTTAGTGTGTTATTCAATTTACATTGAACAACTTTAATTAAATAACTGTAAATTATGCGAATTTACCATCGATCTAGTAATGTTTTTTCGTTAGCATATCAGATTAGCAATGTATGTGCAAATTTTCAGAAAGTTGTCATTGGGTTTACTACCCTTAGTAAGCAATATTACATTTAGTGTGTTATTCAATTTACATTGAACAACTTTAATTAAATAACTGTAAATTATGCGAATTTACCATCGATCTAGTAATGTTTTTTCGTTAGCATATCAGATTAGCAATGTATGTATGTGCAAATTTTCAGAAAGTTGTCATTGGGTTTACTACCCTTAGTAAGCAATATTACATTTAGTGTGTTATTCAATTTACATTGAACAACTTTAATTAAATAACTGTAAATTATGCAAATTTACCATCGATCTAGTAATGTTTTTTCGTTAGCATATCAGATTAGCAATGTATGTGCAAATTTTCAGAAAGTTGTCATTGGGTTTACTACCCTTAGTAAGCAATATTACATTTAGTGTGTTATTCAATTTACATTGAACAACTTTAATTAAATAACTGTAAATTATGCGAATTTACCATCGATCTAGTAATGTTTTTTCGTTAGCATATCAGATTAGCAATGTATGTGCAAATTTTCAGAAAGTTGTCATTGGGTTTACTACCCTTAGTAAGCAATATTACATTTAGTGTGTTATTCAATTTACATTGAACAACTTTAATTAAATAACTGTAAATTATGCGAATTTACCATCGATCTAGTAATGTTTTTTCGTTAGCATATCAGATTAGCAATGTATGTGCAAATTTTCAGAAAGTTGTCATTGGGTTTACTACCCTTAGTAAGCAATATTACATTTAGTGTGTTATTCAATTTACATTGAACAACTTAAATTAAATAACTGTAAATTATGCAAATTTACCATCGATCTAGTAATGTTTTTTCGTTAGCATATCAGATTAGCAATGTATGTGCAAATTTTCAGAAAGTTGTCATTGGGTTTACTACCCTTAGTAAGCAATATTACATTTAGTGTGCTATTCAATTTACATTGAAAAACTTAAATTAAATAACTGTAAATTATGCGAACTTACCATCGATTTAGTAATGTTTTTTCGTTAGCATATCAGATTAGCAATGTATGTGCAAATTTTCAGAAAGTTGTCATTGGGTTTACTACCCTTAGTAAGCAATATTACATTTAGTGTGTTATTCAATTTACATTGAACAACTTTAATTAAATAACTGTAAATTATGCGAATTTACCATCGATCTAGTAATGTTTTTTCGTTAGCATATCAGATTAGCAATGTATGTGCAAATTTTCAGAAAGTTGTCATTGGGTTTACTACCCTTAGTAAGCAATATTACATTTAGTGTGTTATTCAATTTACATTGAACAACTTTAATTAAATAACTGTAAATTATGCGAATTTACCATCGATCTAGTAATGTTTTTTCGTTAGCATATCAGATTAGCAATGTATGTGCAAATTTTCAGAAAGTTGTCATTGGGTTTACTACCCTTAGTAAGCAATATTACATTTAGTGTGTTATTCAATTTACATTGAACAACTTTAATTAAATAACTGTAAATTATGCAAATTTACCATCGATCTAGTAATGTTTTTTCGTTAGCATATCAGATTAGCAATGTATGTGCAAATTTTCAGAAAGTTGTCATTGGGTTTACTACCCTTAGTAAGCAATATTACATTTAGTGTGTTATTCAATTTACATTGAACAACTTAAATTAAATAACTGTAAATTATGCAAATTTACCATCGATCTAGTAATGTTTTTTCGTTAGCATATCAGATTAGCAATGTATGTGCAAATTTTCAGAAAGTTGTCATTGGGTTTACTACCCTTAGTAAGCAATATTACATTTAGTGTGTTATTCAATTTACATTGAACAACTTTAATTAAATAACTGTAAATTATGCGAATTTACCATCGATCTAGTAATGTTTTTTCGTTAGCATATCAGATTAGCAATGTATGTGCAAATTTTCAGAAAGTTGTCATTGGGTTTACTACCCTTAGTAAGCAATATTACATTTAGTGTGTTATTCAATTTACATTGAACAACTTTAATTAAATAACTGTAAATTATGCGAATTTACCATCGATCTAGTAATGTTTTTTCGTTAGCATATCAGATTAGCAATGTATGTATGTGCAAATTTTCAGAAAGTTGTCATTGGGTTTACTACCCTTAGTAAGCAATATTACATTTAGTGTGTTATTCAATTTACATTGAACAACTTTAATTAAATAACTGTAAATTATGCAAATTTACCATCGATCTAGTAATGTTTTTTCGTTAGCATATCAGATTAGCAATGTATGTGCAAATTTTCAGAAAGTTGTCATTGGGTTTACTACCCTTAGTAAGCAATATTACATTTAGTGTGTTATTCAATTTACATTGAACAACTTTAATTAAATAACTGTAAATTATGCGAATTTACCATCGATCTAGTAATGTTTTTTCGTTAGCATATCAGATTAGCAATGTATGTGCAAATTTTCAGAAAGTTGTCATTGGGTTTACTACCCTTAGTAAGCAATATTACATTTAGTGTGTTATTCAATTTACATTGAACAACTTTAATTAAATAACTGTAAATTATGCGAATTTACCATCGATCTAGTAATGTTTTTTCGTTAGCATATCAGATTAGCAAAGTATGTGCAAATTTTCAGAAAGTTGTCATTGGGTTTACTACCCTTAGTAAGCAATATTACATTTAGTGTGTTATTCAATTTACATTGAACAACTTTAATTAAATAACTGTAAATTATGCGAATTTACCATCGATCTAGTAATGTTTTTTCGTTAGCATATCAGATTAGCAATGTATGTGCAAATTTTCAGAAAGTTGTCATTGGGTTTACTACCCTTAGTAAGCAATATTACATTTAGTGTGTTATTCAATTTACATTGAACAACTTTAATTAAATAACTGTAAATTATGCGAATTTACCATCGATCTAGTAATGTTTTTTCGTTAGCATATCAGATTAGCAATGTATGTGCAAATTTTCAGAAAGTTGTCATTGGGTTTACTACCCTTAGTAAGCAATATTACATTTAGTGTGTTATTCAATTTACATTGAACAACTTAAATTAAATAACTGTAAATTATGCAAATTTACCATCGATCTAGTAATGTTTTTTCGTTAGCATATCAGATTAGCAATGTATGTGCAAATTTTCAGAAAGTTGTCATTGGGTTTACTACCCTTAGTAAGCAATATTACATTTAGTGTGTTATTCAATTTACATTGAACAACTTAAATTAAATAACTGTAAATTATGCGAATTTACCATCGATCTAGTAATGTTTTTTCGTTAGCATATCAGATTAGCAATGTATGTGCAAATTTTCAGAAAGTTGTCATTGGGTTTACTACCCTTAGTAAGCAATATTACATTTAGTGTGTTATTCAATTTACATTGAACAACTTTAATTAAATAACTGTAAATTATGCGAATTTACCATCGATCTAGTAATGTTTTTTCGTTAGCATATCAGATTAGCAATGTATGTGCAAATTTTCAGAAAGTTGTCATTGGGTTTACTACCCTTAGTAAGCAATATTACATTTAGTGTGTTATTCAATTTACATTGAACAACTTAAATTAAATAACTGTAAATTATGCGAACTTACCATCGATCTAGTAATGTTTTTTCGTTAGCATATCAGATTAGCAATGTATGTGCAAATTTTCAGAAAGTTGTCATTGGGTTTACTACCCTTAGTAAGCAATATTACATTTAGTGTGTTATTCAATTTACATTGAACAACTTAAATTAAATAACTGTAAATTATGCGAACTTACCATCGATTTAGTAATGTTTTTTCGTTAGCATATCAGATTAGCAAAGTATGTGCAAATTTTCAGAAAGTTGTCATTGGGTTTACTACCCTTAGTAAGCAATATTACATTTAGTGTGTTATTCAATTTACATTGAACAACTTTAATTAAATAACTGTAAATTATGCGAATTTACCATCGATCTAGTAATGTTTTTTCGTTAGCATATCAGATTAGCAATGTATGTGCAAATTTTCAGAAAGTTGTCATTGGGTTTACTACCCTTAGTAAGCAATATTACATTTAGTGTGTTATTCAATTTACATTGAACAACTTTAATTAAATAACTGTAAATTATGCGAATTTACCATCGATCTAGTAATGTTTTTTCGTTAGCATATCAGATTAGCAATGTATGTGCAAATTTTCAGAAAGTTGTCATTGGGTTTACTACCCTTAGTAAGCAATATTACATTTAGTGTGTTATTCAATTTACATTGAACAACTTTAATTAAATAACTGTAAATTATGCGAATTTACCATCGATCTAGTAATGTTTTTTCGTTAGCATATCAGATTAGCAATGTATGTGCAAATTTTCAGAAAGTTGTCATTGGGTTTACTACCCTTAGTAAGCAATATTACATTTAGTGTGTTATTCAATTTACATTGAACAACTTAAATTAAATAACTGTAAATTATGCAAATTTACCATCGATCTAGTAATGTTTTTTCGTTAGCATATCAGATTAGCAATGTATGTGCAAATTTTCAGAAAGTTGTCATTGGGTTTACTACCCTTAGTAAGCAATATTACATTTAGTGTGTTATTCAATTTACATTGAACAACTTTAATTAAATAACTGTAAATTATGCGAATTTACCATCGATCTAGTAATGTTTTTTCGTTAGCATATCAGATTAGCAATGTATGTGCAAATTTTCAGAAAGTTGTCATTGGGTTTACTACCCTTAGTAAGCAATATTACATTTAGTGTGTTATTCAATTTACATTGAACAACTTTAATTAAATAACTGTAAATTATGCGAATTTACCATCGATCTAGTAATGTTTTTTCGTTAGCATATCAGATTAGCAATGTATGTGCAAATTTTCAGAAAGTTGTCATTGGGTTTACTACCCTTAGTAAGCAATATTACATTTAGTGTGTTATTCAATTTACATTGAACAACTTTAATTAAATAACTGTAAATTATGCGAATTTACCATCGATCTAGTAATGTTTTTTCGTTAGCATATCAGATTAGCAATGTATGTGCAAATTTTCAGAAAGTTGTCATTGGGTTTACTACCCTTAGTAAGCAATATTACATTTAGTGTGTTATTCAATTTACATTGAACAACTTTAATTAAATAACTGTAAATTATGCGAATTTACCATCGATCTAGTAATGTTTTTTCGTTAGCATATCAGATTAGCAATGTATGTGCAAATTTTCAGAAAGTTGTCATTGGGTTTACTACCCTTAGTAAGCAATATTACATTTAGTGTGTTATTCAATTTACATTGAACAACTTAAATTAAATAACTGTAAATTATGCAAATTTACCATCGATCTAGTAATGTTTTTTCGTTAGCATATCAGATTAGCAATGTATGTGCAAATTTTCAGAAAGTTGTCATTGGGTTTACTACCCTTAGTAAGCAATATTACATTTAGTGTGTTATTCAATTTACATTGAACAACTTTAATTAAATAACTGTAAATTATGCGAATTTACCATCGATCTAGTAATGTTTTTTCGTTAGCATATCAGATTAGCAATGTATGTGCAAATTTTCAGAAAGTTGTCATTGGGTTTACTACCCTTAGTAAGCAATATTACATTTAGTGTGTTATTCAATTTACATTGAACAACTTTAATTAAATAACTGTAAATTATGCGAATTTACCATCGATCTAGTAATGTTTTTTCGTTAGCATATCAGATTAGCAATGTATGTGCAAATTTTCAGAAAGTTGTCATTGGGTTTACTACCCTTAGTAAGCAATATTACATTTAGTGTGTTATTCAATTTACATTGAACAACTTTAATTAAATAACTGTAAATTATGCAAATTTACCATCGATCTAGTAATGTTTTTTCGTTAGCATATCAGATTAGCAATGTATGTGCAAATTTTCAGAAAGTTGTCATTGGGTTTACTACCCTTAGTAAGCAATATTACATTTAGTGTGTTATTCAATTTACATTGAACAACTTTAATTAAAATAACTGTAAATTATGCGAATTTACCATCGATCTAGTAATGTTTTTTCGTTAGCATATCAGATTAGCAATGTATGTGCAAATTTTCAGAAAGTTGTCATTGGGTTTACTACCCTTAGTAAGCAATATTACATTTAGTGTGTTATTCAATTTACATTGAACAACTTTAATAAATAACTGTAAATTATGCAAATTTACCATCGATCTAGTAATGTTTTTTCGTTAGCATATCAGATTAGCAATGTATGTGCAAATTTTCAGAAAGTTGTCATTGGGTTTACTACCCTTAGTAAGCAATATTACATTTAGTGTGTTATTCAATTTACATTGAACAACTTAAATTAAATAACTGTAAATTATGCAAATTTACCATCGATCTAGTAATGTTTTTTTCGTTAGCATATCAGATTAGCAATGTATGTGCAAATTTTCAGAAAGTTGTCATTGGGTTTACTACCCTTAGTAAGCAATATTACATTTAGTGTGTTATTCAATTTACATTGAACAACTTTAATTAAATAACTGTAAATTATGCGAATTTACCATCGATCTAGTAATGTTTTTTCGTTAGCATATCAGATTAGCAATGTATGTGCAAATTTTCAGAAAGTTGTCATTGGGTTTACTACCCTTAGTAAGCAATATTACATTTAGTGTGTTATTCAATTTACATTGAACAACTTTAATTAAATAACTGTAAATTATGCGAATTTACCATCGATCTAGTAATGTTTTTTCGTTAGCATATCAGATTAGCAATGTATGTGCAAATTTTCAGAAAGTTGTCATTGGGTTTACTACCCTTAGTAAGCAATATTACATTTAGTGTGTTATTCAATTTACATTGAACAACTTAAATTAAATAACTGTAAATTATGCAAATTTACCATCGATCTAGTAATGTTTTTTCGTTAGCATATCAGATTAGCAATGTATGTGCAAATTTTCAGAAAGTTGTCATTGGGTTTACTACCCTTAGTAAGCAATATTACATTTAGTGTGTTATTCAATTTACATTGAACAACTTTAATTAAATAACTGTAAATTATGCGAATTTACCATCGATCTAGTAATGTTTTTTCGTTAGCATATCAGATTAGCAATGTATGTGCAAATTTTCAGAAAGTTGTCATTGGGTTTACTACCCTTAGTAAGCAATATTACATTTAGTGTGTTATTCAATTTACATTGAACAACTTTAATTAAATAACTGTAAATTATGCGAATTTACCATCGATCTAGTAATGTTTTTTCGTTAGCATATCAGATTAGCAATGTATGTGCAAATTTTCAGAAAGTTGTCATTGGGTTTACTACCCTTAGTAAGCAATATTACATTTAGTGTGTTATTCAATTTACATTGAACAACTTTAATTAAATAACTGTAAATTATGCAAATTTACCATCGATCTAGTAATGTTTTTCGTTAGCATATCAGATTAGCAATGTATGTGCAAATTTTCAGAAAGTTGTCATTGGGTTTACTACCCTTAGTAAGCAATATTACATTTAGTGTGTTATTCAATTTACATTGAACAACTTTAATTAAATAACTGTAAATTATGCGAATTTACCATCGATCTAGTAATGTTTTTTCGTTAGCATATCAGATTAGCAATGTATGTGCAAATTTTCAGAAAGTTGTCATTGGGTTTACTACCCTTAGTAAGCAATATTACATTTAGTGTGTTATTCAATTTACATTGAACAACTTTAATTAAATAACTGTAAATTATGCAAATTTACCATCGATCTAGTAATGTTTTTTCGTTAGCATATCAGATTAGCAATGTATGTGCAAATTTTCAGAAAGTTGTCATTGGGTTTACTACCCTTAGTAAGCAATATTACATTTAGTGTGTTATTCAATTTACATTGAACAACTTTAATTAAATAACTGTAAATTATGCAAATTTACCATCGATCTAGTAATGTTTTTTCGTTAGCATATCAGATTAGCAATGTATGTGCAAATTTTCAGAAAGTTGTCATTGGGTTTACTACCCTTAGTAAGCAATATTACATTTAGTGTGTTATTCAATTTACATTGAACAACTTTAATTAAATAACTGTAAATTATGCGAATTTACCATCGATCTAGTAATGTTTTTTCGTTAGCATATCAGATTAGCAATGTATGTGCAAATTTTCAGAAAGTTGTCATTGGGTTTACTACCCTTAGTAAGCAATATTACATTTAGTGTGTTATTCAATTTACATTGAACAACTTTAATTAAATAACTGTAAATTATGCAAATTTACCATCGATCTAGTAATGTTTTTTCGTTAGCATATCAGATTAGCAATGTATGTGCAAATTTTCAGAAAGTTGTCATTGGGTTTACTACCCTTAGTAAGCAATATTACATTTAGTGTGTTATTCAATTTACATTGAACAACTTTAATTAAATAACTGTAAATTATGCGAATTTACCATCGATCTAGTAATGTTTTTTCGTTAGCATATCAGATTAGCAATGTATGTGCAAATTTTCAGAAAGTTGTCATTGGGTTTACTACCCTTAGTAAGCAATATTACATTTAGTGTGTTATTCAATTTACATTGAACAACTTAAATTAAATAACTGTAAATTATGCAAATTTACCATCGATCTAGTAATGTTTTTTCGTTAGCATATCAGATTAGCAATGTATGTGCAAATTTTCAGAAAGTTGTCATTGGGTTTACTACCCTTAGTAAGCAATATTACATTTAGTGTGTTATTCAATTTACATTGAACAACTTTAATTAAATAACTGTAAATTATGCGAATTTACCATCGATCTAGTAATGTTTTTTCGTTAGCATATCAGATTAGCAATGTATGTGCAAATTTTCAGAAAGTTGTCATTGGGTTTACTACCCTTAGTAAGCAATATTACATTTAGTGTGTTATTCAATTTACATTGAACAACTTTAATTAAATAACTGTAAATTATGCGAATTTACCATCGATCTAGTAATGTTTTTTCGTTAGCATATCAGATTAGCAATGTATGTGCAAATTTTCAGAAAGTTGTCATTGGGTTTACTACCCTTAGTAAGCAATATTACATTTAGTGTGTTATTCAATTTACATTGAACAACTTTAATTAAATAACTGTAAATTATGCAAATTTACCATCGATCTAGTAATGTTTTTTCGTTAGCATATCAGATTAGCAATGTATGTGCAAATTTTCAGAAAGTTGTCATTGGGTTTACTACCCTTAGTAAGCAATATTACATTTAGTGTGTTATTCAATTTACATTGAACAACTTTAATTAAATAACTGTAAATTATGCGAATTTACCATCGATCTAGTAATGTTTTTTCGTTAGCATATCAGATTAGCAATGTATGTGCAAATTTTCAGAAAGTTGTCATTGGGTTTACTACCCTTAGTAAGCAATATTACATTTAGTGTGTTATTCAATTTACATTGAACAACTTAAATTAAATAACTGTAAATTATGCAAATTTACCATCGATCTAGTAATGTTTTTTCGTTAGCATATCAGATTAGCAATGTATGTGCAAATTTTCAGAAAGTTGTCATTGGGTTTACTACCCTTAGTAAGCAATATTACATTTAGTGTGTTATTCAATTTACATTGAACAACTTTAATTAAATAACTGTAAATTATGCAAATTTACCATCGATCTAGTAATGTTTTTTCGTTAGCATATCAGATTAGCAATGTATGTGCAAATTTTCAGAAAGTTGTCATTGGGTTTACTACCCTTAGTAAGCAATATTACATTTAGTGTGTTATTCAATTTACATTGAACAACTTTAATTAAATAACTGTAAATTATGCGAATTTACCATCGATCTAGTAATGTTTTTTCGTTAGCATATCAGATTAGCAATGTATGTGCAAATTTTCAGAAAGTTGTCATTGGGTTTACTACCCTTAGTAAGCAATATTACATTTAGTGTGTTATTCAATTTACATTGAACAACTTTAATTAAATAACTGTAAATTATGCAAATTTACCATCGATCTAGTAATGTTTTTTCGTTAGCATATCAGATTAGCAATGTATGTGCAAATTTTCAGAAAGTTGTCATTGGGTTTACTACCCTTAGTAAGCAATATTACATTTAGTGTGTTATTCAATTTACATTGAACAACTTTAATTAAATAACTGTAAATTATGCGAATTTACCATCGATCTAGTAATGTTTTTTCGTTAGCATATCAGATTAGCAATGTATGTGCAAATTTTCAGAAAGTTGTCATTGGGTTTACTACCCTTAGTAAGCAATATTACATTTAGTGTGTTATTCAATTTACATTGAACAACTTTAATTAAATAACTGTAAATTATGCGAATTTACCATCGATCTAGTAATGTTTTTTCGTTAGCATATCAGATTAGCAATGTATGTGCAAATTTTCAGAAAGTTGTCATTGGGTTTACTACCCTTAGTAAGCAATATTACATTTAGTGTGTTATTCAATTTACATTGAACAACTTTAATTAAATAACTGTAAATTATGCAAATTTACCATCGATCTAGTAATGTTTTTTCGTTAGCATATCAGATTAGCAATGTATGTGCAAATTTTCAGAAAGTTGTCATTGGGTTTACTACCCTTAGTAAGCAATATTACATTTAGTGTGTTATTCAATTTACATTGAACAACTTTAATTAAATAACTGTAAATTATGCGAATTTACCATCGATCTAGTAATGTTTTTTCGTTAGCATATCAGATTAGCAATGTATGTGCAAATTTTCAGAAAGTTGTCATTGGGTTTACTACCCTTAGTAAGCAATATTACATTTAGTGTGTTATTCAATTTACATTGAACAACTTTAATTAAATAACTGTAAATTATGCAAATTTACCATCGATCTAGTAATGTTTTTTCGTTAGCATATCAGATTAGCAATGTATGTGCAAATTTTCAGAAAGTTGTCATTGGGTTTACTACCCTTAGTAAGCAATATTACATTTAGTGTGTTATTCAATTTACATTGAACAACTTAAATTAAATAACTGTAAATTATGCAAATTTACCATCGATCTAGTAATGTTTTTTCGTTAGCATATCAGATTAGCAATGTATGTGCAAATTTTCAGAAAGTTGTCATTGGGTTTACTACCCTTAGTAAGCAATATTACATTTAGTGTGTTATTCAATTTACATTGAACAACTTTAATTAAATAACTGTAAATTATGCGAATTTACCATCGATCTAGTAATGTTTTTTCGTTAGCATATCAGATTAGCAATGTATGTGCAAATTTTCAGAAAGTTGTCATTGGGTTTACTACCCTTAGTAAGCAATATTACATTTAGTGTGTTATTCAATTTACATTGAACAACTTTAATTAAATAACTGTAAATTATGCGAATTTACCATCGATCTAGTAATGTTTTTTCGTTAGCATATCAGATTAGCAATGTATGTGCAAATTTTCAGAAAGTTGTCATTGGGTTTACTACCCTTAGTAAGCAATATTACATTTAGTGTGTTATTCAATTTACATTGAACAACTTAAATTAAATAACTGTAAATTATGCAAATTTACCATCGATCTAGTAATGTTTTTTCGTTAGCATATCAGATTAGCAATGTATGTGCAAATTTTCAGAAAGTTGTCATTGGGTTTACTACCCTTAGTAAGCAATATTACATTTAGTGTGTTATTCAATTTACATTGAACAACTTTAATTAAATAACTGTAAATTATGCGAATTTACCATCGATCTAGTAATGTTTTTTCGTTAGCATATCAGATTAGCAATGTATGTGCAAATTTTCAGAAAGTTGTCATTGGGTTTACTACCCTTAGTAAGCAATATTACATTTAGTGTGTTATTCAATTTACATTGAACAACTTTAATTAAATAACTGTAAATTATGCGAATTTACCATCGATCTAGTAATGTTTTTTCGTTAGCATATCAGATTAGCAATGTATGTGCAAATTTTCAGAAAGTTGTCATTGGGTTTACTACCCTTAGTAAGCAATATTACATTTAGTGTGTTATTCAATTTACATTGAACAACTTTAATTAAATAACTGTAAATTATGCAAATTTACCATCGATCTAGTAATGTTTTTTCGTTAGCATATCAGATTAGCAATGTATGTGCAAATTTTCAGAAAGTTGTCATTGGGTTTACTACCCTTAGTAAGCAATATTACATTTAGTGTGTTATTCAATTTACATTGAACAACTTAAATTAAATAACTGTAAATTATGCAAATTTACCATCGATCTAGTAATGTTTTTTCGTTAGCATATCAGATTAGCAATGTATGTGCAAATTTTCAGAAAGTTGTCATTGGGTTTACTACCCTTAGTAAGCAATATTACATTTAGTGTGTTATTCAATTTACATTGAACAACTTTAATTAAATAACTGTAAATTATGCAAATTTACCATCGATCTAGTAATGTTTTTTCGTTAGCATATCAGATTAGCAATGTATGTGCAAATTTTCAGAAAGTTGTCATTGGGTTTACTACCCTTAGTAAGCAATATTACATTTAGTGTGTTATTCAATTTACATTGAACAACTTTAATTAAATAACTGTAAATTATGCGAATTTACCATCGATCTAGTAATGTTTTTTCGTTAGCATATCAGATTAGCAATGTATGTGCAAATTTTCAGAAAGTTGTCATTGGGTTTACTACCCTTAGTAAGCAATATTACATTTAGTGTGTTATTCAATTTACATTGAACAACTTTAATTAAATAACTGTAAATTATGCAAATTTACCATCGATCTAGTAATGTTTTTTCGTTAGCATATCAGATTAGCAATGTATGTGCAAATTTTCAGAAAGTTGTCATTGGGTTTACTACCCTTAGTAAGCAATATTACATTTAGTGTGTTATTCAATTTACATTGAACAACTTTAATTAAATAACTGTAAATTATGCGAATTTACCATCGATCTAGTAATGTTTTTTCGTTAGCATATCAGATTAGCAATGTATGTGCAAATTTTCAGAAAGTTGTCATTGGGTTTACTACCCTTAGTAAGCAATATTACATTTAGTGTGTTATTCAATTTACATTGAACAACTTTAATTAAATAACTGTAAATTATGCGAATTTACCATCGATCTAGTAATGTTTTTTCGTTAGCATATCAGATTAGCAATGTATGTGCAAATTTTCAGAAAGTTGTCATTGGGTTTACTACCCTTAGTAAGCAATATTACATTTAGTGTGTTATTCAATTTACATTGAACAACTTTAATTAAATAACTGTAAATTATGCGAATTTACCATCGATCTAGTAATGTTTTTTCGTTAGCATATCAGATTAGCAATGTATGTGCAAATTTTCAGAAAGTTGTCATTGGGTTTACTACCCTTAGTAAGCAATATTACATTTAGTGTGTTATTCAATTTACATTGAACAACTTTAATTAAATAACTGTAAATTATGCGAATTTACCATCGATCTAGTAATGTTTTTTCGTTAGCATATCAGATTAGCAATGTATGTGCAAATTTTCAGAAAGTTGTCATTGGGTTTACTACCCTTAGTAAGCAATATTACATTTAGTGTGTTATTCAATTTACATTGAACAACTTAAATTAAATAACTGTAAATTATGCAAATTTACCATCGATCTAGTAATGTTTTTTCGTTAGCATATCAGATTAGCAATGTATGTGCAAATTTTCAGAAAGTTGTCATTGGGTTTACTACCCTTAGTAAGCAATATTACATTTAGTGTGTTATTCAATTTACATTGAACAACTTTAATTAAATAACTGTAAATTATGCGAATTTACCATCGATCTAGTAATGTTTTTTCGTTAGCATATCAGATTAGCAATGTATGTGCAAATTTTCAGAAAGTTGTCATTGGGTTTACTACCCTTAGTAAGCAATATTACATTTAGTGTGTTATTCAATTTACATTGAACAACTTTAATTAAATAACTGTAAATTATGCGAATTTACCATCGATCTAGTAATGTTTTTTCGTTAGCATATCAGATTAGCAATGTATGTGATTTTCAGAAAGTTGTCATTGGGTTTACTACCCTTAGTAAGCAATATTACATTTAGTGTGTTATTCAATTTACATTGAACAACTTTAATTAAATAAACTGTAAAATTATGCAAATTTACCATCGATCTAGTAATGTTTTTTCGTTAGCATATCAGATTAGCAATGTATGTGCAAATTTTCAGAAAGTTGTCATTGGGTTTACTACCCTTAGTAAGCAATATTACATTTAGTGTGTTATTCAATTTACATTGAACAACTTTAATTAAATAACTGTAAATTATGCGAATTTACCATCGATCTAGTAATGTTTTTTCGTTAGCATATCAGATTAGCAATGTATGTGCAAATTTTCAGAAAGTTGTCATTGGGTTTACTACCCTTAGTAAGCAATATTACATTTAGTGTGTTATTCAATTTACATTGAACAACTTAAATTAAATAACTGTAAATTATGCAAATTTACCATCGATCTAGTAATGTTTTTTCGTTAGCATATCAGATTAGCAATGTATGTGCAAATTTTCAGAAAGTTGTCATTGGGGTTTACTACCCTTAGTAAGCAATATTACATTTAGTGTGTTATTCAATTTACATTGAACAACTTTAATTAAATAACTGTAAATTATGCAAATTTACCATCGATCTAGTAATGTTTTTTCTGTTAGCATATCAGATTAGCAATGTATGTGCAAATTTTCAGAAAGTTGTCATTGGGTTTACTACCCTTAGTAAGCAATATTACATTTAGTGTGTTATTCAATTTACATTGAACAACTTTAATTAAATAACTGTAAATTATGCGAATTTACCATCGATCTAGTAATGTTTTTTCGTTAGCATATCAGATTAGCAATGTATGTGCAAATTTTCAGAAAGTTGTCATTGGGTTTACTACCCTTAGTAAGCAATATTACATTTAGTGTGTTATTCAATTTACATTGAACAACTTTAATTAAATAACTGTAAATTATGCAAATTTACCATCGATCTAGTAATGTTTTTTCGTTAGCATATCAGATTAGCAATGTATGTGCAAATTTTCAGAAAGTTGTCATTGGGTTTACTACCCTTAGTAAGCAATATTACATTTAGTGTGTTATTCAATTTACATTGAACAACTTTAATTAAATAACTGTAAATTATGCGAATTTACCATCGATCTAGTAATGTTTTTTCGTTAGCATATCAGATTAGCAATGTATGTGCAAATTTTCAGAAAGTTGTCATTGGGTTTACTACCCTTAGTAAGCAATATTACATTTAGTGTGTTATTCAATTTACATTGAACAACTTTAATTAAATAACTGTAAATTATGCGAATTTACCATCGATCTAGTAATGTTTTTTCGTTAGCATATCAGATTAGCAATGTATGTGCAAATTTTCAGAAAGTTTGTCATTGGGTTTACTACCCTTAGTAAGCAATATTACATTTAGTGTGTTATTCAATTTACATTGAACAACTTTAATTAAATAACTGTAAATTATGCAAATTTACCATCGATCTAGTAATGTTTTTTTCGTTAGCATATCAGATTAGCAATGTATGTGCAAATTTTCAGAAAGTTGTCATTGGGTTTACTACCCTTAGTAAGCAATATTACATTTAGTGTGTTATTCAATTTACATTGAACAACTTTAATTAAATAACTGTAAATTATGCGAATTTACCATCGATCTAGTAATGTTTTTTCGTTAGCATATCAGATTAGCAATGTATGTGCAAATTTTCAGAAAAGTTGTCATTGGGTTTACTACCCTTAGTAAGCAATATTACATTTAGTGTGTTATTCAATTTACATTGAACAACTTAAATTAAATAACTGTAAATTATGCAAATTTACCATCGATCTAGTAATGTTTTTTCGTTAGCATATCAGATTAGCAATGTATGTGCAAATTTTCAGAAAGTTGTCATTGGGTTTACTACCCTTAGTAAGCAATATTACATTTAGTGTGTTATTCAATTTACATTGAACAACTTTAATTAAATAACTGTAAATTATGCGAATTTACCATCGATCTAGTAATGTTTTTTCGTTAGCATATCAGATTAGCAATGTATGTGCAAATTTTCAGAAAGTTGTCATTGGGTTTACTACCCTTAGTAAGCAATATTACATTTAGTGTGTTATTCAATTTACATTGAACAACTTTAATTAAATAACTGTAAATTATGCGAATTTACCATCGATCTAGTAATGTTTTTTCGTTAGCATATCAGATTAGCAATGTATGTGCAAATTTTCAGAAAGTTGTCATTGGGTTTACTACCCTTAGTAAGCAATATTACATTTAGTGTGTTATTCAATTTACATTGAACAACTTTAATTAAATAACTGTAAATTATGCAAATTTTACCATCGATCTAGTAATGTTTTTTCGTTAGCATATCAGATTAGCAATGTATGTGCAAATTTTCAGAAAGTTGTCATTGGGTTTACTACCCTTAGTAAGCAATATTACATTTAGTGTGTTATTCAATTTACATTGAACAACTTAAATTAAATAACTGTAAATTATGCAAATTTACCATCGATCTAGTAATGTTTTTTCGTTAGCATATCAGATTAGCAATGTATGTGCAAATTTTCAGAAAGTTGTCATTGGGTTTACTACCCTTAGTAAGCAATATTACATTTAGTGTGTTATTCAATTTACATTGAACAACTTTAATTAAATAACTGTAAATTATGCAAATTTACCATCGATCTAGTAATGTTTTTTCGTTAGCATATCAGATTAGCAATGTATGTGCAAATTTTCAGAAAGTTGTCATTGGTTTACTACCCTTAGTAAGCAATATTACATTTAGTGTGTTATTCAATTTACATTGAACAACTTTAATTAAATAACTGTAAATTATGCGAATTTACCATCGATCTAGTAATGTTTTTTCGTTAGCATATCAGATTAGCAATGTATGTGCAAATTTTCAGAAAGTTGTCATTGGGTTTACTACCCTTAGTAAGCAATATACATTTAGTGTGTTATTCAATTTACATTGAACAACTTTAATTAAATAACTGTAAATTATGCAAATTTACCATCGATCTAGTAATGTTTTTTTCGTTAGCATATCAGATTAGCAATGTATGTGCAAATTTTCAGAAAGTTGTCATTGGGTTTACTACCCTTAGTAAGCAATATTACATTTAGTGTGTTATTCAATTTACATTGAACAACTTTAATTAAATAACTGTAAATTATGCGAATTTACCATCGATCTAGTAATGTTTTTTCGTTAGCATATCAGATTAGCAATGTATGTGCAAATTTTCAGAAAGTTGTCATTGGGTTTACTACCCTTAGTAAGCAATATTACATTTAGTGTGTTATTCAATTTACATTGAACAACTTTAATTAAATAACTGTAAATTATGCGAATTTACCATCGATCTAGTAATGTTTTTTCGTTAGCATATCAGATTAGCAATGTATGTGCAAATTTTCAGAAAGTTGTCATTGGGTTTACTACCCTTAGTAAGCAATATTACATTTAGTGTGTTATTCAATTTACATTGAACAACTTTAATTAAATAACTGTAAATTATGCGAATTTACCATCGATCTAGTAATGTTTTTTTCGTTAGCATATCAGATTAGCAATGTATGTGCAAATTTTCAGAAAGTTGTCATTGGGTTTACTACCCTTAGTAAGCAATATTACATTTAGTGTGTTATTCAATTTACATTGAACAACTTTAATTAAATAACTGTAAATTATGCGAATTTACCATCGATCTAGTAATGTTTTTTCGTTAGCATATCAGATTAGCAATGTATGTGCAAATTTTCAGAAAGTTGTCATTGGGTTTACTACCCTTAGTAAGCAATATTACATTTAGTGTGTTATTCAATTTACATTGAACAACTTAAATTAAATAACTGTAAATTATGCAAATTTACCATCGATCTAGTAATGTTTTTTCGTTAGCATATCAGATTAGCAATGTATGTGCAAATTTTCAGAAAGTTGTCATTGGGTTTACTACCCTTAGTAAGCAATATTACATTTAGTGTGTTATTCAATTTACATTGAACAACTTTAATTAAATAACTGTAAATTATGCGAATTTACCATCGATCTAGTAATGTTTTTTCGTTAGCATATCAGATTAGCAATGTATGTGCAAATTTTCAGAAAGTTGTCATTGGGTTTACTACCCTTAGTAAGCAATATTACATTTAGTGTGTTATTCAATTTACATTGAACAACTTTAATTAAATAACTGTAAATTATGCGAATTTACCATCGATCTAGTAATGTTTTTTCGTTAGCATATCAGATTAGCAATGTATGTGCAAATTTTCAGAAAGTTGTCATTGGGTTTACTACCCTTAGTAAGCAATATTACATTTAGTGTGTTATTCAATTTACATTGAACAACTTTAATTAAATAACTGTAAATTATGCGAATTTACCATCGATCTAGTAATGTTTTTTCGTTAGCATATCAGATTAGCAATGTATGTGCAAATTTTCAGAAAGTTGTCATTGGGTTTACTACCCTTAGTAAGCAATATTACATTTAGTGTGTTATTCAATTTACATTGAACAACTTTAATTAAATAACTGTAAATTATGCAAATTTACCATCGATCTAGTAATGTTTTTTCGTTAGCATATCAGATTAGCAATGTATGTGCAAATTTTCAGAAAGTTGTCATTGGGTTTACTACCCTTAGTAAGCAATATTACATTTAGTGTGTTATTCAATTTACATTGAACAACTTTAATTAAATAACTGTAAATTATGCGAATTTACCATCGATCTAGTAATGTTTTTTCGTTAGCATATCAGATTAGCAATGTATGTGCAAATTTTCAGAAAGTTGTCATTGGGTTTACTACCCTTAGTAAGCAATATTACATTTAGTGTGTTATTCAATTTACATTGAACAACTTTAATTAAATAACTGTAAATTATGCAAATTTACCATCGATCTAGTAATGTTTTTTCGTTAGCATATCAGATTAGCAATGTATGTGCAAATTTTCAGAAAGTTGTCATTGGGTTTACTACCCTTAGTAAGCAATATTACATTTAGTGTGTTATTCAATTTACATTGAACAACTTTAATTAAATAACTGTAAATTATGCGAATTTACCATCGATCTAGTAATGTTTTTTCGTTAGCATATCAGATTAGCAATGTATGTGCAAATTTTCAGAAAGTTGTCATTGGGTTTACTACCCTTAGTAAGCAATATTACATTTAGTGTGTTATTCAATTTACATTGAACAACTTTAATTAAATAACTGTAAATTATGCGAATTTACCATCGATCTAGTAATGTTTTTTCGTTAGCATATCAGATTAGCAATGTATGTGCAAATTTTCAGAAAGTTGTCATTGGGTTTACTACCCTTAGTAAGCAATATTACATTTAGTGTGTTATTCAATTTACATTGAACAACTTTAATTAAATAACTGTAAATTATGCAAATTTACCATCGATCTAGTAATGTTTTTTCGTTAGCATATCAGATTAGCAATGTATGTGCAAATTTTCAGAAAGTTGTCATTGGGTTTACTACCCTTAGTAAGCAATATTACATTTAGTGTGTTATTCAATTTACATTGAACAACTTTAATTAAATAACTGTAAATTATGCGAATTTACCATCGATCTAGTAATGTTTTTTCGTTAGCATATCAGATTAGCAATGTATGTGCAAATTTTCAGAAAGTTGTCATTGGGTTTACTACCCTTAGTAAGCAATATTACATTTAGTGTGTTATTCAATTTACATTGAACAACTTAAATTAAATAACTGTAAATTATGCAAATTTACCATCGATCTAGTAATGTTTTTTCGTTAGCATATCAGATTAGCAATGTATGTGCAAATTTTCAGAAAGTTGTCATTGGGTTTACTACCCTTAGTAAGCAATATTACATTTAGTGTGTTATTCAATTTACATTGAACAACTTTAATTAAATAACTGTAAATTATGCGAATTTACCATCGATCTAGTAATGTTTTTTCGTTAGCATATCAGATTAGCAATGTATGTGCAAATTTTCAGAAAGTTGTCATTGGGTTTACTACCCTTAGTAAGCAATATTACATTTAGTGTGTTATTCAATTTACATTGAACAACTTTAATTAAATAACTGTAAATTATGCGAATTTACCATCGATCTAGTAATGTTTTTTCGTTAGCATATCAGATTAGCAATGTATGTGCAAATTTTCAGAAAGTTGTCATTGGGTTTACTACCCTTAGTAAGCAATATTACATTTAGTGTGTTATTCAATTTACATTGAACAACTTAAATTAAATAACTGTAAATTATGCAAATTTACCATCGATCTAGTAATGTTTTTTCGTTAGCATATCAGATTAGCAATGTATGTGCAAATTTTCAGAAAGTTGTCATTGGGTTTACTACCCTTAGTAAGCAATATTACATTTAGTGTGTTATTCAATTTACATTGAACAACTTTAATTAAATAACTGTAAATTATGCGAATTTACCATCGATCTAGTAATGTTTTTTCGTTAGCATATCAGATTAGCAATGTATGTGCAAATTTTCAGAAAGTTGTCATTGGGTTTACTACCCTTAGTAAGCAATATTACATTTAGTGTGTTATTCAATTTACATTGAACAACTTAAATTAAATAACTGTAAATTATGCAAATTTACCATCGATCTAGTAATGTTTTTTCGTTAGCATATCAGATTAGCAATGTATGTGCAAATTTTCAGAAAGTTGTCATTGGGTTTACTACCCTTAGTAAGCAATATTACATTTAGTGTGTTATTCAATTTACATTGAACAACTTTAATTAAATAACTGTAAATTATGCGAATTTACCATCGATCTAGTAATGTTTTTTCGTTAGCATATCAGATTAGCAATGTATGTGCAAATTTTCAGAAAGTTGTCATTGGGTTTACTACCCTTAGTAAGCAATATTACATTTAGTGTGTTATTCAATTTACATTTAACAACTTTAATTAAATAACTGTAAATTATGCGAATTTACCATCGATCTAGTAATGTTTTTTCGTTAGCATATCAGATTAGCAATGTATGTGCAAATTTTCAGAAAGTTGTCATTGGGTTTACTACCCTTAGTAAGCAATATTACATTTAGTGTGTTATTCAATTTACATTGAACAACTTTAATTAAATAACTGTAAATTATGCGAATTTACCATCGATCTCGTATTGTTTTTTGGTTAGCATATCGGATTAGCAATGTATGTGCAAATTTTCAAAGAGTTGTGATGGGGTTTACTACCCTTATGCTAACACGATATGCTAACGAAAAAACATTACGAGATCGATGATAAATTCGCATAATTTACAGTTATTTAATTTAAGTTGTTCAATGTAAATTGAATAACACACTAAATGTAAAATTGCTTACTAAGGGTAGTAAACTCCATGAGAACTTTTTGAAAATTTGTACATACATTGCTAATCCGATATGCTAACGAAAATACATTACGAGATCGATGGTAAATTTGCATAGTTTATAGTTATTTGATCTAAGATGTTCAGTGGAAATTGAATAACTCACTACATTTAGCGTTGCATTTCATTATTTATCGAGATGTTATCATCCTAAAACAATAACATTATATTTTCCGAATTAATCAGAACTTTTATATGATATTAACTACACTATGACTAACTACGCATTCTACATACGATTATTTTAAGTAAGCAAGTAATACAAAAACAAAAAATTGGCCGAGAGTATAAAAGGAAAAAAAAAATCTGTTTCGTTTTAATACATTTTCAGACCTTGAGCTGTTCATTTCGTATTATTTTTTGAGTATTCGTATTGTGTTGTAATAGTGTTTTTTATAAAAAGTTTTTTTTAAAACTACAGACCCGGCTTTCTTTTGGACATTCTTTTATTCTTGATTCTACATTTATTGATTGGTTTTTTTTTATATTGCGGTTAACTTAGGCTAATTCTAGCTAGTTTACTGATTGGTACGTTAGCAGAATTATCAACCACAATTTTGTGGATTGTTTATTTTGTCCTTGTTTATTGAATACGGACCAGATTAACTTTTAGCTATATCCTTTTGAATTGAGGATTTTTTTATAATGGGCAACCTAAAACGAAAAAAAAATCGTAATTTAACCAACGTAGAAGGGCGATTTCCTGTGAATTTTAAACAGAAGCTGAATAGGATCAAATTAAATAGCAAGACTCTGCGAACCACACTTTTAAATTTGTTTGGTCAACAAAATATTAAATTTGGTAGAAGTAATTCTCCATTTATAAAAATAATTTGTCGCTCTTTGAAGGTCAAGAATTCATCGAAAAATCGCATGAAAATTTATAATCTTTATAGAAAAAGGAATCGAAAATATGGAGAGGTACCTGACAATTCGAATTCAAATAACGACATTTTGTTACCTGAACTTGTTCCACATGTTTTGAGTTCTTCTGAGTTCTCTTATAAGAGTAAAGAAAGCGACAATAGTTTTTTTAATAATTCTCATAATTTTGAACTAATGTCCGTTGGAAATATTCAAATACCTAATGATAATATTGATGTTTCAGAACCAATGTTTATTGTTACATCCAATACAAACTTACCTGATGTAATTGATGAAAATGAATGTAATCCAATGTTACTTCAAAAGGATAGTATGGCAGATATTGTTGATGTCGACTTATATAACAACCTACCGATTGTTATAATAAGTCCAACAATTAATGAATGGTATTCCCGTGGAACAATGAAAATAGAGGTTAATATTTGTGAAAGCTGGACCAAAGAGGCATTACGCACTGCAATTAGATGTGCTCTTACACGAATAAAAAATAATTGTGTGTTATCATTTGGTACAATGAACTTTAAAAAACATCTCTTGCAATTAGTTCAATATGCAAACTGCAAATATTCAATTCATAAACAGAAATATAAATTTCTTATTAGAGGAGACTTAATGGAAGTGTGGACTAAAGGAAAGGATGTTGAGTCACATGGTCTAATAAAAGAATTCGTTCAATTGAGAGGTCAAGAGAGATTACATATGCAATCAAAAATGGAGAATAAACTTCCATACGTTGCATATTTAGAAAATAATAAGGAAGTTGATTTCAATCTTCTTCGTGTTGGAAATACGCAGCACATTAAGCAACCAAATATATTTCGAAAAGCCCGATCTGAAAGATTGTTGTTGCAAGATTTAGTTAAAGGTTGCGATTTGATGGATGTAATTTATCGCGTAAACCGAAAAGACGATTCTCATAATTATGTTTATTTTGCTGGTAATCCTTTGTTTATTATTTTAATGCGTCAACCAAATTTACGGGTTTTAAACAGAGCAGGTGGTATTCCAGTATATATTGATGCTACCGGAGGGCTAGTTCGTAAAATGAAATGTTGTGACCAACATAGCTACCCTAGAATTTACTACTATGTTTGTGTGGTTAACATTAATAACATAATTTTCCCAATTAGTGAATTAATTAGTGCCGAACATGACACTTCAACGATTATTTCTTTTTTATCTAAATTCAAAAGGGAAATTGATAGGGCTAACCCCAAAATCCACCTACCTAAATATTTTGTTTCCGATTGGTCCTGGGTGTTTATAAATAGTACAATCCTTGTTATGAATTCCATGTCTTTGACCATTTATTTAAAAACGACTTACTCGATTTTAGTTCATAAAAGTAATATTAAAAATTTAATAGGTATTTTTATATGTTGCTCTCACTTTTCAGCAATTATAATACGGCAGATTAATTCAAAAATCCCACATTGCTCGAAAATTCTAAGGGAATTTATAATGATAATGTTTTTTTTAATTATAGACTGTAAAAGTTTTACAGAAATTGAGAAGCTTTTTGAAATTTTTTGCAATATGTGTTGCTCAAACCATAAAAATAAATTATTTATTGAGGCTTACGAAGAGTTTTTAAAGTATGTGGAATACCAAATTTCGGAACCAGTTTTAGAAAGGATTAATATTAATATGGAGCAACAAAATTTGAAAGGTGATAATGAAGAGGAAAATGAAGGTAATGAACAGAACTCTCCTTACTACAATATATTTTTTAACTTGTATTTAAAAATCACAGATAAAATTAAAAATTTAGAAAAAAATGCGAAAGATTTGGAACAAAATCCTTACTTTTGCAATGATTTTGTTTTATTTTGTATAAGGAGGTATTTTACATATTTACCTCTATGGGCAACAATTTTTTTTAAATATTTTGGGGAACAAAATAGACCTTCAAATGCGTCAGTTGAAAATTGGTTTAACCTTATTAAAAACAATTTAATAAAAAAAACAAATTTAAAACTTGGTCGATTTGTAGAAGAACTGAACAAAACTAATGAGTTAGTTCGAAATAATATCCAACTTTCAGATCATATGGTAGCGCGAAGAAGACCATCAGAAAAAAGACGTAACAATATATTTAGAACTCCAGAATCTACACCTAAACGGCACATGGCCGACGAAGAAAGCCCAAGTAACTTGGACGCAGAGGAACGGTGGGGAAGGAAAAACATCAGAAATAAATCTAAATATTCCGGAAGAAGAGTTCTAAATAAGCTAATTATTCGTAAAAAATTAGAATTTTTTGACATGACCCGTATGGAGTATTTTAATAAAATGACGGAGAAAGGTGATTGCTTTGAAATATTAAAATTTAAATTGGACGATCATAGAGTAGCAGCACTAACAAATAATTGTTACTGTTCGTTAAATGGAAGAAACTATTTAACTGCAAACGCGTTATTTGTTGCCTGCAGTGTGTTATTATTAGATACAAATGATATTTTTCTTGATATGTACCAACAACGTTCAATTTTTAATACGGACTCTCGAACTGCTTTAAAAGATAATTTAGTCTTTGAAATTTGCAAAGGAAAAGACAAAATTTACATTCCTTATTTGATAAATGGGAACCATTGGATAATAATAATTATCGATATCCTTAAACACTCGGTTGCCTCGTATGACCCTATCAATCCAGGCGTTCTTAATCATCAACTATGCAAGAAAGCTACACATTTTTATAATGAAATGGAAGAATTTTGGGGAGAAGCAAAGTCAACATTTCAGTTTCGCGCAAATTATAGCTTACCAATACAACAAGATTCTTTCAATTGTGGACCTTTAGTATGCTACGCAGTAGATAATTTATCCAATAATACTATTATTAATGATGTACATTCGAACAAAATAGAGGAATATAATAAAGCTATGTCTGCATACCGCATAAATCTGAAAAAAACTATTTTGGAGAGATCTGTTAATGAACCCTTCAATTGTATTATATGTTTTACACCAGTTGATGTAGCAGAGGAACACAATTCGTGCAAAATATGTAAAAGAAATACCCATATTAGTTGTTGTAACATCAGGCCAGATATTATTAAAGATAATAAGTGTAAATATTGTTGAATATTTGTCTCATTTAAAATTTATAATAAACACCACTAAGAATCACATTACTAATCGGCTAAATTTTATTTTATGATTATATTACAGAACTCAATTATAAAAAGTTCCATCATTTTAGCCGCGACTGTTAAAATTACTTTGAGTGTATTCATCTTATTAAATTCAATTGTCTATATTTACCGATTCTGTCGAAAATACCTTTGAATTTATTCATCTTAGTCGATCGGAAAACTACCTACAAATGAATTGTCGATACAACAAATTAACCACCACCACCAGTCGAAATCTCTTGAATTTATTCATATTTTTTTTTTTAAATGCAGCCAATAGCTTTATTCTTGAATCTTTCTAAAAAATAAATTAACAAAAAATATTCAAATCTTAAGCTAAAATTATTAAATATTTAGGTATAACCCAATGTTAATACTTATGTATTATTAGTGTTCCCAATTTAATTTATTTAGATTATTACTTTCTTTTACGTTAGTAAAATAAAGTATAGTAATCATGAAAATTTTCGACCTTTCGATTTTTGGAAATTTATCTGTTTTGAAGTACCTTGAGTCCGAAAAAGTGGGTTTCGAAGTGGTGTCTGTCTGTGTTCTCTCTACAGCCCAGATGATGGTTTAACCAATCGAACTGAAACTTCATATTTAAGCTTTTTTTCATAAATTGGGAGGTCTCAATAAGTTTTAGTCCAAATCGGCTTAACGAAAGTGGCCACTCTCCTGAGCCAGAACATTTATTTTGCCAATATCTCAAAAAGTATGAGATTTACAGAAAACTATTATCACAGATAAGAATATCAGATGTTTCAAGCTGAACAAATTTTTGGCAATTCATTCTGGAACCTAAAACTTGGAACTCACCCAAATTAAATTATTATTACTAAGGTTCCGTCTAACATTTAACAAAAGAAAGACAGTTATTAGAGACAAGGTTTAATAAGCTCAACATTTTTTAGGTGATTTAGCCTATTTTTGTTGTAAAAAATTACAATTAGAATTTTTGCTTTATTAATTTAACTTTAAAATATAATATAACAACTAAAAATAAAGATAGGAACAGGATAACTAGGATCCATTACAAATAGGATAGATGGTGTTACTTGAATCATTTTTAGCCCAAAATAAAATATTACAGACATATTTTATATTGGGTTCCATTTCAAAAAACCGCTAAATCATTCGGACTTGCTTCAATTGATATTCTTATCTGTACTATTATGAAATTATGAAAAATTAGAAGAAAAAAAAATAACAAAAAAATACAAAAAAATAAATTTTGCAGAATTTTGCATAACAAGTTTCTCAAAATGCTCTGTTCGTAAAAGAAAGCCCTGTGTTGGCCACACCTCCATTTTACTGAAATGTATTATCTAAACATTTAATAAATGTATACAGACCGGAAGTTCTCTGTTTGACGTTAGGGCGTGGGTACTCAATGTTACTATTACCGGTGAGTGATCGGAAGATAGATCGTAGCAATCGGCTGCCGTCACATACATACATATGTGGAATGCCTTTAGTTACAGAGAAGTCAATTAAATCAGCAACTTGCTTTTGGTCCGTGGCCAGTAAGTTGAGTGACCAACAGATCAATAATCCAGAGGCTGCTCCTTTAAAGCTTCGTAAAGTTATTTGCCTTTTGGTGTCGACAATCTTGACCCCCATTGTTATGTTTAGCGTTGTATTCGCTACCCGCAAGGAATTTTGTTGCTCACCTGGTTGCATGTTTTGGGGGGCAGTAAACGAGCGATATTATACATTTTTCAAACCATTCTTCTAGACAAATATTAGTTGCTTGGATGTGCTCTTTTTCATACTTGCTTGGTTGCCTAATGTTTCATTGTTTTTTTGATCAAGACGGCAGTCCCACCGTGTGCTTTTCCATCCGAGTGTTAGGTATCGTTTACTGAATATCCGTTAATTTAAAAAAAAATTTTGTTCGTGAATCGTTTTTCTGATATTAGCATGATTTCTATATTGTGCTCGATGAGAAGAAAGGCTTGCAACTCAGCTTTGTACTGTGAAAGACTAGTCGCATTCCAAATAGCCATTTTTAGCATAGTCAGTTTTGGTTTTTGACGATAATTTGCATTAGTGTGTTCATATTTTGCATCATCATGCTCATTTGTTTATCAATCATGAAACTTTGAATCGTTTCGGTTAGTTTGTTTACCGTTGCATAAATTGATACTTCTTTTTCAAGCAAATTAACTTTAGCTTTCGCAGCGGCACCATTCAGAATGTTTGCTTAGGTGCGATCCGCCTGAAATTTCGGTTTGTTGAACAATTGAAGTACTTGGCGTCAAAGTTCTTTGATTGTAATTTGTATTGAGCTCTATTTGCTCATATCGCAATTTTGGATTACTTTTAAGATTCAAATCCAAATAAACTGGGCAACCTCTATAATTTGCGGTATGATTTTCGCCAGCGTTACTATCGTTTTACCGTAGGACAGTTTTCTACCTTGTTGCACTGCTTCGAATCGTGAAGTTTACCATATTATACAAACTTCGTGCAAGGTGCAGTAAGCTTTGCTGTGGCCGTATTCTTAGCACTTGACGGATTGAACGAGGTTAATTGGTCTGGTCCTACTCTTGGGTTCCTCGACCGTGATTTTGCGATAGAGTTAATATTCCAGGTTGTATATACCGCATACCCTTTCTCTTTTGCCGCAACTCTAGTTCTAGGCGAAACATAGGTTGAGGTTTCTTTTCGCGGTTTATGATACTCGTTCAATAAGCAATTTTTTCTTTGCGGTTTTGTGTTGCATTAGACGACGGTATAGTTAAGTTTGTCATTCGTGTATATTCCTTGTACATTATTGTTTGTTTCTTTGGGATGTGTTGTGCTTTGTCCATTTTAGTTTCACTGTTTACCCATAAGTTCTCTATTTAGTCCCATCTAATATAGTTCGCGATCATTGTTGCGGTTCGGGCCGTACACTGCACTTTTTTATTATATTAATTTGAATTAATTATGCGGACATCGATTTTACGTCTATTCTTCACGAAGGTGAAATCGATACTGATCTATCTATTCGTTAAAATAAATTCAATTGTATAGATACAACATAAGTCAGTCATCAGTCTGTCACCAGTCGAAATCTCTTGAATTTATTCGTTTTTGTAAGTTCAATTGTACATAGATAGTTTACCGATCGACGCAAATTTCTTTGAATTTATTCGTCTTATCAAATTCAATTGTAGATGGTTTACCGTTGAACCAACAGAACCTGTCCCATGTTGCCGCTGACGTACCATATTTGAATAGCGCTGTGAACTCACAGTTAAGTAAACTTACATTGATTTGAAATTTAAGTACATGTTAACGTCTAAAAGTATAAATAAACGACACATAAAAGTTCTTTATTATTGCCCTTTAAATATTCACAGTAAAAATTTAGTTGAAGTGGTCGTATGTTATGTTCGACTCTTTAATTTTTGGTACTTTTGTCCTATGCGATAGGACTGCTCAACGATTATCCTTTCTTTAAAATGTTCCCTGTTAGTAAGATAACTAGATCATTAATTAAACGATATTAAGTGAGGATATTTGGTAATAATGTTATTCACCTTAATAGAAATATGAAACTAAATAAAATAACACATTACCCCTAAATGTCATTAATTGAGTAGCAAAGCTTGATTGTTTAGTATGTTTTAGTAAAATTTTCATTGATCTATATACTCCAATGAAGAATTTACTAAAATAGAACTAAAAGCAATTTAGTAAAATATAGTAAGAACTTCATTACCATAAAATTCAATCAATGGTGTTCCATCCATCGAATTCCATTCTACCGAATAATAATCTAACGGATTTCAATCGGTCGAATTTCATTCTAAAAAATTCACTAAACCCTGAAATTCTCGTCTATCGAATTTCATTCTAATGAATTCATCAAGTTATGGAACTTTCAACCATCGAATTTCAATATACCAAATTCCAATCTACCGAATTCCAATTAATCGAATTCCTGTTTACCGATTTCCAATCTGTTGAATTTCAATCTATCCAATTTCATTCGACTTTCATTTCACTTTTTTTAAATATTTCGGAATCGATCAAACGAAAAATTTCCAATTTTTCTATATCTAGGATCCACTATTCTCCATTCTATACAGTATTCACCAACCTGTCGAATTCCAATCTATCGATTTTCATTCTAAAGAATTCACAAAACTATGAAATTTTAATTCATCGAATTTCCATCTATCGAATTCCAATCAATCGAGTTCCAAATTATCGAATTTGAATTTTTGGCATTTTCTTCAATCTAGTTTTAATCTATCGAATCACAAATCTATCGATTTACCTTCTACAGAATTCACCAAACTGTCGAAGTTCAATCAATATTGTTCAACCTATTGATTTTTAGTACATCGAATTTCATTCTAAAGGATTCATTAAATTCTCGTGTTTTTCTTTATCGAATTTTAATCTAATGAATTACAATCCGTTTAATTTCAATCTTCGAGTTGCATGGAATCGAATAACAAAAACTTCGAATTTCATCACGAATAAAATTAAATTTTTCTTTTCCAGAATTAACAATTTTGTTTATGGTTTTTTGGGCTATTAAGTAAAAGGACACGGCGGTCAAAAGGTAAAGTGGAATATTTTTTTTTGACGATTTCGGAATCGATCAAACGATCCCAATCCTAACCATATTCCAATTTCGCAACAACCAACACATGAAACAAAATTTTCAACACAGGAAACTGGCATAAGTCACTAAATCCGAGAGGCAGAAGTAACATAAGTGTTTAACTTGGATTCTTGTATCGAATTTCATTTTATCGAATTTCAACAATCTAAAAAACAATCTGTCGAATTTCAGTCCTTCGTATTTCAATCTATCGAGTTCTACTCTAGTGCTTCATTTGTCATTTTATGGGCTTTGGGCATTTTTTACACAGCAGCCAGGATACAAATTATACAACATCTCTCAAACAGATATATAAACATATCAAAATTCATCTTCAAATTCATCTCAAATGCTCTCGACGTTGTCAATTAAGATGTCTTGGATTTTTTAAATTCGGTCATATATAAATGTTTTATCCAGAAATAAATTAGTTTCAATGTTGTTTCAATTATCATGGAAAGGCCGTCTATTCACCACTTCTAGGACGTATAATCGTCAACTGTCTAAAGAACAATACTTTAATTTGACAATATTTTACCGTGAGCTGTCGTTTACATAAGAGTTTAACTTTAATACAATTTTTCCGACATAAAGTCTACTAAATGTGTAATATATACGGAAATTTTATCTAAACCAATTATCCCGATACCAATCGAAATAAATTATATTTTGAGGTTATGTTACGCAATAAATACGATCTTTTAATTAACAATCAATTTCTTTCCCATCGAAATCAATCATCCTGTTATACAACAACTCGCAACCGAAAAACTAAGTAAAACAATAAAATACATACTCGTACATTATGTGATATCCTTATAAATATATCGCCTCACTCCCCCACCAACTAACAAACATATATACAGAAAATTATTGTCATTTGCTGTTTTCGATTTAAGGATACACAATAAAAATTTCCATATTAATGATTTCTGTGGTTTATTTTCCTCGCTGTATATACACAAGTAGAGTTTGATTTTGAGATTTAAATTGAAAATTAAGTCGATACATATATAGTAAGGGGTTTGAATGGCTGTGTAATTAAATCGAATCTTAACTAAAAATTATTGCCCTGGATATATAAATAACACAAAGTCGTTTTCGTGGAAACAATAAAAATTTTAGTCAACTCTATATATTTTATAACCACCTTTGCAACTCACCCTCGTTGACACATTGATTGTTAAACCAAAAAAAAAAAAAAATTGATTTTATTATTTTCTCCTTTTCTTTTTTTGTATTTGCAGCAGATTCTGATACGACGGAACCAGAAGGCGCCCAAGATATACTAACATGTGGATCATGTCAAAAAACATTTTCACTTTCGGACATTGTACGATTCATCCAGCACAAAGTGTTACAGTGCAATAAAGAAAATTATGGACAATGTTTTCAACAGCAAGGTGGTGGCACATCCGATGATCGTGAATCAGATGATGGCCGGCCATTGAGTTTAGTAAATACACGAAGGCCAACAATATCCGCCCCAATAACAGCACGTAAACCATCTGCATCACGTGTACATACACCACCACAAACTAGTCCCGCAGAATTATTAGGTGATGGCGCGTCTAGTACACCAAAAAGTTTAGCTGATGGTGAGTAATAATAATTTTATTTATCGTAACAAAACAACAAACGTATATTTCCCAGGTAACCGCATACACAAAAATTAGGTCTACCAACATATGATATCGATTAGACAACCACATACATATACATATGTGTTTACTGTACATAACTAACAACTTTTTCTCTCTATCTTTTCTTTGTGCCTCTACACACACAGAAAATGAAAAACAATTGGATACACAAACAACACAAGAACGTATGGATATGAGCTCAAGTCATGATGAAGAAAATTCTGTGTCGAGTGGCCGGCCGTTAAATAAAAAATTACGTACAGAAGTTGCTGATGCAGAATCAAATACAACACACAGTGGTGAGTACCTACAATTAATAATATTGTCCGTTTCTATTATTATTCAAATGCATCGTTGAATATAGAGGGATTTATATCAATTACATTTTATTAATTATTCAACCTACATACATATACGGTATTGCATTTTTTGCACGGAGGGTTTATATAAATAAAATCCTCTTTAATCCTTTTGTTATGTGTGATGTGACATTGTTTGAAATGACATGACATACAGCATGTGTGGATATAAAGGACATTTCAATACTGGACATTTAACGATCAAAATAAATATTTTTTAACCCTTCTTTATGCATATAAACAATTTTTAATATCAAACGGGAAAAATCACGGAGTGAAAACTGTCAGGAAATAATTTTCCATATCCTGTCTCGACTACATACAAAATAATACAAAATACCGAAAAAAGTCATATAAATATTGGCATTGAAATGAAGACGCCAATGTGGCTAACAAAAAAAAAAAAACTTCTTTTCTCAAAAAGAAAAAATCTTCCACCACCGCAAATATCCGTCCACCCCTCCTCGCGGGCAATCACAAAAAAAAACACACACACACAAATCATTTGCATTTTGATTTTAATATTTGATTGACAAAACACAAAATACAAAAAAAAAATGTTTGAAATTGATATTTTATTTATTGGACAGGAGAAATTAGATTGGTTGTTGTTGTTGTTGGAAAATAGGGAAAGGGATCTGTGAAAAAAGGAGTGGATGGAATGTAGTGGAATCTCATTTTTTTTTGTTTTGTTTTTGACAAGGATATTTGATCTATAAACAATTTTTTGTTTTAATGAAATTTGTTTTGTGTCGTTTAAAAAAAAAAAAATAATGCGACAGGTTGGTGGAATTTAATATTCCAAACTAGGGGAACATCTGACAATTCATCAATATTTTTTTAGGTAAAGTGTTTAGCGAATTTGAATTTTCATTTGGTGACTTTATTTCTACTCTAGACAAGTATTTCATCTTGTCCGATTAATAGACTGATTGGAACTATATATAAGAAGCTCTAATTTTTAAAATTCGACACTTTATTAGATACGAACAATTTTTGATGCATTCCTGACCAAATGATTTTGTTTGCCTTCTAATTCCGCAATTTAGACAAAAATGTTAAAAATCTGTCAATTTGAAAGTTATAAACATAAAAGTAAGTAAATTACGTAAAAGTGACGTAAGTTTGAAAGCTTTAAAAATAAGTAAGAAGTTTAAAAAATTGAAAGCAATTTGATAATAAATGTGAATCATTTCAAACTTCTTTCAAATCGATAAGAAGATAAGAGAATCGATAGCCCAAATGTTCAATTTGGTGTTATAAGACGCTCTGATTTTAAAATGTCCACACTGTTAGACCAAATTTTTAATTTCATTTAAGACTACAATGACCATAGTACAGAAATCTAGAAAAAAATTTAAAGTTTGAAGGTAAATTGAAAACATTAAATGGTTTAGTTAAACTTGGAAATGATATAATTTAGTCAAACCTCTAAACAATTTAATATGATTTGACAGTAAGTTTGAAATTTGAAATGTTGTCAAATTTCTTTAAATGTTTTCAAGCGCAGCATCAAGAATGCAACGCGCACTACTAATCCAAAATTTTTAGTTTGATTACCTGTTGTACACTAATTCCATGGGATTTCATGACAACATCGTAGGTTAGCTTAACGATATTTTTCAAAACGAATTGACCACTTTCAAGTTTAAGTGACAACATTAATAAAAATTGATCCATTATCCAATGTTTTGTTTCTAATTTTGTAGTTAAGAAAATATGATAAAACTTCAAAATTTAAAGGTAATTTGAAAGCTAGCTTGAAAGCAGTCAATAACTTGATTTTCAAATCGAACTGACCCCTTTCAAGTAAAATTTATTGTTTGTTGTTTGTTTTAAAATTGAAAATTTTGACAAAAACGGTTAAAATTTGAAGCTAATTTGAGAGTTTGATTGGATCGTGGTATAAAAAGTTCTTATTTTAAAATGTCAACACTGTTACACTAAATTTTTAATTTAGTTAAACTTGCAAATGTTATCATTCAGTCAAACATTTAGAAAATTTGACAACATGTTTGAAACTTGAAATGTTTCAAACTTATTGTAAAAATTTCCTAAAATTTTTTCAAGCCCAGCATCCAGAATGCAACGCGCACTACCAATCAAAAATTTTTAGTTTAATTACCTGTTGTACACTAATTCCATGGCATTTAATGACAACATCGTAAATTATCTAAACGATATTTTTCAAATCGAATTGACCGCTTTCAAGTTTGAGTGACAACAATTATAAAAATTGATCCATTATCCAATGTTTTATTTCTAATTTTGTAGTTAAGAAAAAATGATAAAACTTCAAAAATTAAAGGTAATTTGAAAGCTAGCTTGAAAGCAGTCAATAACTTGATTTTCAAATCGAACTGACCCCTTTCAAGTAAAATTTATTGATTGTTATTCAAATGTTATTGTTTGTTTTAAAATTGAAAATTTTGACAAAATCGTTAAAAATTTGAAGCTAATTTGAGAGATTGATTGATTGGTGTTATGAAAGCTCTGATTTTAAAATATCCACACTGTTACACCAAATTTTTAATTTAGTTAAACTTGCAAATGCTATCATTTAACCAAATATTTAGAAAATTTGACAGTAAGTTTGGAACTTGAAATGTTTCAAACTTATTGTCAAATTTCTCAATCAAAAATGTTTGGTTTAATTACTTGTTGTACACTAATTCCATGACATTTCATGACAACATCGTAAATTAGCTAAACGATACTTTTCAAATCGAATTGATTGCTTTCAAGTTTAAGTGACAACATTAATAAAAAATGATCCATTATCCAATGTTTTGTTTCTAATTTTGTAGTTAAGAAAAAATGATAAAACTTCAAAATTGAAAGATAATTTGAAAACTAGTTTGAAAGCAGTCAATAACTTGATTTTCAAATCGAACTGACCCCTTTCAAGTAAAATTGATTGATTGTTGTTCAAATGTTGTTTGTTTTAAAATTGAAAAGTTTGACAAAAACGTTAAAAATTTGAAGCTAATTTGAGAGTTTGATTGATTGGTGTTATAAGAAGCTCTGATTTTAAAATGTCCACACTATTCCACCAAATTTTTAATTTAATTTGAGGGTTTGAAAACCTACTACAATGATCGTAGTACAATAATCAAAAAAATATTGAATGTTTGAAGGTAAATTGAAAGCATTAAACGGTTTATGTCAAACATTTAAAATAGTTTGACAATAAGTTTGAAACTTGAAATGCTTTAAACTTATTGTCAAATTTCTCAATCAAGAATGTTTGGTTTAATTACCTGTTCTACACTAATTCCATGGCATTTCATGACAACATCGTAAATTAGCTAAACGATATTTTTCAAATCGAATTGACTGCTTTCAAGTTTAAGTGACAACATGAATAAAAATTTATCCATTATCCAATGTTTTGTTTCTAATTTTGTATTTAAGAAAAATTGATTAAACTTCAAAATTTCAAGGTAATTTGAAAGGTAGCTTGAAAGCAGTCAATAACTTGATTTTCAAATCGAACTGACCCATTTCAAGTAAAATTTATTTGTTGTTGTTCAAATGTTGTTGTTTGTTTTAAAATTGAAAATTTTGACAAAAAACGTTAAAAATTTGAAGCTAATTTGAGAGTTTGATTGATTGGTGTTATAAGAAGCTCTGATTTTAAAATGTCCACACTATTACACTAAATTTTTAATTTAGTTAAACTTGCAAATGCTATCATTTAGTCAAACATTTAGAAAATTTGAAAATAAGTTTGAAACTTGGAATGTTTCAAACTTATTGTAAAATTTCCTAAATTTTTTTCAAGCCCAGCATCAAGAATGCAACGCACACTACCAATCAAAAATTTTTGTTTTAATTACCTGTTGTACACTAATTCCATATCATTTCATGACAACATCGTAAATTAGCTAAACGATATTTTTCAAATTGAACTGACCGCTTTGAAGTTTAAGTGACAACATTAATAAAAATTGATCCATTATCCAATGTTTTGTTTCTAATTTTATAGTTAAAAAAAAATGATAAAACTTCAAAATTTAAAAGTAATTTGAAAGTTAGTTTGAAAGAAGTCAATAACTTGATTTTCAAATCGAACTGACCCCTTTCAAGTAAAATTGATTGATTGTTGTTCAAATGTTGTTGTTTGTTTTAAAATTGAAAATTTTTACAAAAACTTTTAAAATTTGAAACTAATTTGAGAGTTTGATTGATTGATGCTATAATAAGCTCCGATTTTAAAATGTCCACACTATTAAACCAAATTTTTAATTTCATTTGAGGGTTTGAAAACCTACTACAATGATCTTGGTACAAAAATCAAGAAAAGTATTGAATGTTTGAAGGTAAATTGAAAGCATTAAATGGTTTATGTAAAAAATTTTAAGTAGTTTGACAGTTAGTTTGAAACTTGAAATGTTTCTAACTTATTGTCAAATTTCTCAATCAAAAATTTTCTAATTCCAAGGCATTTCATGACAACATCGTAAATTAGCTAAACGATACTTTTCAAATCGAATTAACCGCTTTCAAGTTTAATTGACAACATTAATAAAAATTGATCCATTATCCAATGTTTTGTTTCTAATTTTGTAGTTAAGAAAAAATGATAAAACTTCAAAATTTAAAGGTAAAGTGAAAGCTAGCTTGAAAGCAGTCAATGGTTAAGCTGGGCTTAGTTAAGCTTTTGTTTTTTAACTTTATTAGGTTACTAAACACTATTGCCTTGATATTTCACGATCTTGCATTAGCTGAAACGTTGATTATTAAATTGACCGCTTTAAAGTGAATACAGTTTGACAATATTAACAATAATTGTTTAAACGGTTTTGTTTTCAAATTTTGTAGATTCTACAAAATTGTTTGAAACTTGAAAGTGTGAATCTGCTTTAAATCGAAATAGTAAAAAAATAAGAGTCTAGCTTGACTTCGTTAAGTTTTGTTTGAAAATAATCTGTCAAGCAGAGAACCTAGTATAGAACCAACATTGCATAAGCAAAAATTTGTTCTGTCTCGATTTTAAACGTTGATATTTACTTTTAAATTTTCTCTAATTGACAAAACATGTAAAAAATTGAAATATTCTAAACTACTTTCAAGTCACGAATCTAGAATGTAACGTTCATATCAAGTCTAAATTTTAGTTTTGCCTGTCCTTTACACATTAACTCCTCAATATTTTATGACAGCACCATGAATTTGCTAAAACATTGATTTTCAAATCGAATTGGCCGCTTTCAAGTAAGAACATAATTTGACAACATAAAGTTCATTATTGAACAAATATTTTGTTTTCAAATTTTGTGGTTTAGAGAAAAATTTAAAGAAATTTGAAAGGTTAAGTTAGTTTGAAAGCTAGATTTAAAACATTCAATAGGAAATTTGAATTACTTTGAAATGTCATTTAGTCAAAGAAGTAAAACATTTGAAACTAGTTTGATAGTAAGTTTGAATCATTTTAAACTTCTTTCAATTCGACAAGAAGATAAGAACCGTTTTGTGCCAATGGTATTACGATATCATCTAAGACCAAGCCCAAAAACATTGATTTTCATTTCGAATCCACCCCTTTCAAATGATACAATTTGAACGGAAATTGATTCATTGTTGTTAAAATGTTGTTCTTTGTTTGTAATTTTTAAAATGCAGACAAAAGTTTAGACAAAATTGTTAAAAATTTTAAAATTTGAAGGAACTTTGAAAATTAAATTGATTGATATCAATCAAAATTCTAACGCTGCACACTAAATTTTCAAATTTCCTTTTATGGTTTGAAAAAGTTTGATGCTAAATTGAAAACATTCAATAGTTTAGTTTCACTTTTAAATGTTATCGTTTCGCCAAACATGTAAAAAAATTGGACAATAAGTTTGAAACTTGAAATGTCAAACTACTTTAAATACTTTCAAGTCGAGCATCTAGAATGCAACGACCACTACTAATCCAAAATTTTTAGTTTTATTAGCTGTTGTGCACCAATTCCTTAACATTTCATGACAACATCTTAAATTAGGTGAAACGTTAATTTTCAAATCGAATTGACCGCTTTCAAATTTAAGAGGCAAACATTAATGAAAATTGATCCATTATCCAATAAATTATTCATTTTTGTTTCTAATTTTGTAGTTTAGAAAAAATGATAAAACTTCAAAATTTAAAGCTTATTAGAAAGCTAACTTGAAAGCAGTCAATTTGACCGATTTCAAGTGAGCACACTTTGACAACATTATTAAGAATAATTGTTCAAATGGTTTGTTTTTAAATTTTGTAGTTTCCACAAAATTGTTAGAAACTTGAAGGATTGTAGCTGCCTTAAATTGAAATTGAAAAAAATCAACAATTAACTTGACTTAGTTAATCTTTGTTTGACAATAATCTATCAAGCACAGAACCTATCATAGAATGGTTATTGCCTAAGCAGAAATTGGTTCTGTCTGGTTTTTTTATATGGCATGTTCAAATCGATTTGACCGCGTTCAAGTGAAATTTGTGTTAATATTTTTAAACTTTGTTATTTACTTTTAAATTTTGTCAATCAGTCAAACATGTAAAAAAGTTGAAAGTAGTTTGACAATAAAGTTGAAATATTTCAAACTTCTTTCAAGCCGAGAATTTAGAATGCAACGCTTACTATCAAGTAAAAATTATAGGTTTGCTTGTCCATTATGCATTAACTCGTCAATGACAGCTCCATGAATTAGCTAAAACATTGATTTTTAAATCGAATTGGCCGCTTTCAAATGAGAACATAATTTGACAACATAAAGTACATTATTGAACAAATATTTTATTTTCAAATTTTGTGGTTGGGAGAAAAATCTAAAAAAATTTGAAAGGTTAAGTTAGTTTGAAAGCTAGATTTAAAACATTCCGTAGGAAATTTGAATTACTTTAAAATGTAATTTAATCAAAGAAGTAAAACATTTGAAACTAGCTTGTTAGTAAGTTTGAATCATTTCAAACTTCTTTCAAATCGATAAGAAGGTAAGAACCGTTACTTAACCGTTTTGTGCCAATGGTATTACGACATCATCTAAGACTAAGCCCAAAAACATTGATTTTAAAATCGAATTTACCCCTTTCAAGTTACAACTTGAACGGAAATTGATTCATTGTTGTTGTTTGTTTTAAAATTTTTAAAATGTAGACAAAAGTTTAGACAAAATTGTTAAAAATTTTAAAATGTGAAGGTTCTTTGAAAATTAGATTGATTGAAACTAAATTTTTAAATTTCCTTTTATGGTTTGAAAACCTAGTAAACGACCATTGTTAAGACTAAAATTGAAAGTTTGATGCTAAATTGAAAATATTCAATAGTTTAATTTCACTTTTAAATATTGCTCTTTAGCCAAACATGTTAAAAAATTTAAAGCAGTTTGACAGTAAGTTTGAAACTTTAAATATGAAATTACTTCAAATACTTTCAAGTCGTGCATTTAGAATTCAACGACCACTACTAATCCAAAAATATTTTGTTTAATTACCTGTTTTGCACTAATTCCTTAACATTTCATGACAACATCCTAAATTAGGTGAAACGTTAATTTTCAAATCGAATTGACCGCTTTCAAGTTTAAGAGGCAAATACTAATGAAAATTGATCCATTATCCAATAAATTATTCATTTTTGTTTCTAATTTTGTGGTTAAGAAAAAATGATAAAACTTCAAAATTTAAAGCTGATTTGAAAGCTAACTTGAAAGCAGTCAATTTGACCGCTTTCAAGTGAGCACACGTTGACAACATTATTAAGAATAATTGTTCAAGTGGTTTGTTTTCAAATTTTGTAGTTTCTACAAAATTATTAAAAACTTGGCTGCTTTTAAGTGAGAATATAATTTGCACCATTATTGAACAAATATTTTGTTTTCAAATTTTGTCGTTTAGAGAAAATTTCAAAAAATTTTGAAAGGTCAAGTTAGGTTGAAAGCTAGATTTAAAACATTCAATGGAAAATTTGAATTATTTTAAAATTTTGTAAAATTAAGTAAAATATTTGAAACTAGTTTGATAGTAAGTTTGACACATTTCAAACTACTTTAAAGTCGAAAATTTATAATGCGACGCTGTACAGTGCCGTTAAGCGTTAATTTTCAAATTGAATTAATCGCTTTGAAGTTTAAGTGATAACATTAATAAAAATTCATCCATTATCAATATCTTTAAGTTGAAAAATCTAATTTGAAAGCAGTCAATTATTTAGGTCGACATTTGGTAAGTTTTGTTATTCGCTATTCGAAGCTGCTATCGAGAGCCGACATATAAAATTCGCTTTCGGGAGCACCTTTTATATGGCGGCTCCCTATATCAGCTCCGGATAGCGAATAAATGAACGCACCAATCGTTAAGCTTAATTTAACAATCAGTTGGAAACATTTTAAACTTCTGTCAAGCCGAGAATTTAGATTGCAACGCCTCTTAAAACTGGGGCCTGATTCATTATTTTATCCCTCTCAAATGGGACAAACTTTTACCATGTTAACTAAAATTTGTCCGCTATTGATGAAAAGTTTAGGTTTGTATAGTTTATACAATAATTTGCGAGTTTTAGGGTAGTTTGAAAGCTGGATTGGAAACAATCTGTGGTTTAGTTTGAATTAATTTTAAATTTTAACGTTTAGTAAAACATCTAAAAGAATTGAAAGTAATTTAATAGTAAGTTTGAACCATTTCAAAATCTTTTCAAGCAAAGAATTTAACAAGCAAGTCGTTACGGTGTAATTCCTTGAACAATGATTTTCAAGTCGAATTGATTGCTTTCAAGTGAGAATATGTTTTGACAATAAAATAATTAAGCGACACTTTGATCCGTTTAATTATTTTCAAATTTGGTAGTTTAGACAAATAATTTGTAAAATTTGAACCTAGATTGAAAACATTCAATCGTCTGGCTTGAATAATTTTATGTTTAAAACATATTTAAGAAGTTTGACATGATTTGACATGGTTGTTTGAAACATTTCAAACTTCGTTCAAGATGGGAATTTAGAATACAATGCCCAAACAAGGTTGTTGGTGTACTTAGACATTTTACGCACCAGTTCCTTCATACAACATCTTATTAGTTGAAACATTGATTTTCAAACCGAATCGACCGCTTGAAGTGACCACGTGCTCAGACAGCATTAGATTACACATATTCAGGTTGGTGCGTCGAGTGAAGTTGATTTAGCTTAGCCTACTTTTAAATTTTAACATTTAGGATAAATGAAATAGTTTGATAGTTAATTTGAAATATTTCCAATTTCTTTCAAGTCATGAATCTATACAATGCGACGCCTACTATCAAAGTAAAATTTTTGTGTACTTGGCCATTATGCACCAATTATCTGATATTTCATGACAAGAACCTCTTGGATTAGCTGAAAAATGGAGTTTCAAATAAAAACTGATCCATCATTAGGCAAAACATTATTAACAAAAATGTTGAAAGTTTGAAGCTATTTCCGGATTCTAGTAAGAACATATTTTGTTAATTCGAACGAAAACTTGATTCATCATTAATCAAATATTTTTGTTTGTTTTCAAATTTTGTAGGTTATAGAAAAAGGTTAAAAACTTCAAACTTTCGTTTTTCAAAGTTTGAAACTTTGAAGTTTGTAAACTAGATTGAAACTATTGAATCGTCTTGCCCAATGTTATTTTTAGTTAGTGAGACTTAGTCAAGATTTCCACAAAAAAAAGTCTAATAATCAAAATAGTTTGAAACACTTCAACCTGGTTTCAAGCTGTGACAAATCTTGAATAAACTAGATGCTCTAACTTTACTTAACCAACATTCACAAGGTAATCTCCATTTATTTTAAGGCAATACTTGGATAGAATATTCCTTATTAGATATTCGGAGTTTTGAACCCTATTTTTGACAAAGTTTACAAAATATTTTCGTTCTTACACACATTTTTTTGTTTAATGACAAATGTAATAACTTCAAGCCTATATCGTGGTTAATTTAAAACAAAGTTTGAAAGCTAGTTTGAAAGCATAACTTAGACTTATTTACTCACCAAAGATTAATATCATATTCGTTTAATTTGAACAAGTCTTTTTCAATCTAATTCACCATCTTTCGATATTTGCTTAATATGAAAACGATTTATTTCATTTGAGACGGCTAGAGACGAGTTTCTTGAACAAATTACCATTTTATTTGATTTTAAATAGGATGATACATTCAAAACATTTTCATGTTCAAATTTTGTGATTTTGTGGAAAATGTAAAAAATTCAAATCGCTAAATTCACTCGTCTTGTGTATTTTAACATCGAATTTGAAGGCAGTTTGAAATCATTCCTCCTTTAATTTAACTACTTTAGTTTGAAAGTAGTTTGAAGGTCAGTAGTTATTGATCCACTGATTCACTTGATCATTAATTCACTTTAATATAGGCTTAGTTAAAACTTTTAGTTCAAACTAGCCAAAACTGATAAAAACTTGCACATCTTCATTCTTCCACTTTAATAACCTGTTGGAAGCTAGATTGAAAGCTAGTTTTCGAAACCATTAATTCGTATGGCTTCAAAATTTTGTCATTTAAATTTTGTGATTTTGTCAAAATCAATAAAAAAAAATAATGGCAGGTATTTAGTTTGATAGTTGGTTTGAATAATTTCAAACTTCTTTCAAACCGACAATCTACAACTTTAGAAATGTATCTATTCCCATGTACCTCATAAAATAGCCGGCTTTAACATCCAGAATTTAATCCTCTTCCGTTTCAAATAATCACAATTAGGTACATAACTAATTCAATATGCCCCAATAAGCCTCCAAGTTTCGGCCACATACTGAGCTTGAAAGTTCGTTTGGTTGGATTTTATTGAAACCATTTGCATATAGAATATTGCTGAGGGATCCTTTGAACCTCTGACGCACTAATTTAGTTGAATAACGAATTTGAAAGCAGTTTGAACTGAATTAAGTAAAGATTGAATCCTTGACTGACATACTCGTACATCTTCGACATTAAAATTCTCTCTGAATTACGAGCTACTCATTTTGGAAACATATTTTTGTTTCCATAGAATTTCATGTTTAGTACAAAATTGAAGCTTAAACCATTGTAATAGGTTTAACATCTAGTCTGAAGCTAGTTTAAATATTAGTTTGAAACATTTCAAACTAGCTTCAAGCCGAAAATTTGCAATATTAGAAATTTTTTTCCGAACAAAACAACTTTTAGTTTGATTGTATTAAGTTTCAACACAACAAAAAATTGTCATTTTAGAAACCAATCTACCCACTAAAGTTAGAAGCTCCAGTTCCCATAAATCATTTAATGTGTTCTTGGCAAATTTTGTTTTTTTAATTTTAAGGTTCAATTAAAGATTTCAATACTTCGAATCTCTGATTGGACTAATCTTGTTCAGTTTAACATCTAGTTTGAAAAACATTTGAAACCTAATTTAAAAATATTCCTTGCTTATTCCTTTTCAACTTGTATAGCAAAATAACTATGAGAAATATCACTTGAAGCCTCTGACTCTTATTAGTCTCAATAACAAGTTTAAAAGCAATTGTTTTTTGAGCTTACTGATTTTACGATATTTAATATTTTGTTTTGGTTCAACAACAATATGGCTGAATCCCGTTGCGCACATTCTGATGACTAATTTTAGTTTCTATCGAGTTTGAATGGAACGCCTCTGGTTAGTGCATATTTGTTATTTTAATATCAACTAATAGCATAAAACCATTCGAAGCTCTCACATTCTTATCAAACTTTGACCAATATATTTAAGTTTGAAAACCAGTTTGAAAGATTGGACTCGCTCAAATTTTTTCAAATTTAAAATATCAGAAACTCAATAATTTTGGATTTTTTTTCGTATCATGCCTCACTCTCCAAACTGAGCATCATTTGGCGTTTTAAAGTCACATTGCTATCAAATTTTCGATAATTTCATCTAAAAGACTTAGTTTGATGAAGAAGTTTGAAAACATAAATGTTTTTGAATATTCGTTTAATCTGTATCAAGTATCTGTAAATCGCTAAATAATTTCTATTCTTTAGTTTAATAGCCAAATAAATTTGAAGCATATTTGAAACGATTCTGGTTCATAATTCTCTCCTTGTACCAGATATGTCTGAGGTAATCTCGTACAAATAGTTTAGCTGCCGGCTTGAAACCATTCTAATTTATATCAAATTAAGAAATGAATCAGTTTTGTACGTAATTTCATGTCGAACAGAAATTGTTTACCAAACTTGAGATTGGTGTTGTGTTCTTAACATTTGCCTTGGATATTTAGCACAGCTGGCACTCAATCCAGAGTATATTGGAATTTGTTACGTCATCAAATATTCATATTTAAAGGAAACTCTTGTAGTTTGAAAACATAGTGTTGCTTTATCCAAATCCCATTACACAGGCTTAGTAAAAATTTCAAATTCTAATTAATTCTTCTTAGCAGGTTTAGCATCAAGATTGTAGCTAGTTTGGCACAATGCCAACTCTATTCCTTTAACCAATTTTGATGTAATATTCTCGGAAAGACCTCGTTGAACATGTGTTCTACCTTTTACTTTAAAATAATTTTGAAAATAATTCGAATATTAGTTTTGAACGCTTTCAAACTCATAATTTAAAATAACCGAAATTTATTGGTTTTCGCCAATTTAAGAAAACGGTAAAATTAATGCAATCAACCCTAGCATTTCTTCAACCTAGTAAACGATAGAACTCTATGGTCAAACCATCCTCAATTAACATTTAGCTTGTACATTTTTTAACACACCGGATATTTAATTTTAAAGTCAATTTTTTAGAAATATCGCCTCAGCATAGAAGCTAAAAATAAATCCACAATTTATTGATTTAGAAATCGAATATTTAATGACTTTATTTAAATTGAAATTAATTTTATTTCAAAATAGATTGTTTCGAATTTTTGTTCGTTTGTTTCGCATTGTTAAAATTTGACATCATGATTTAAGCTAGTTTGAAACCATTCCTAGCTCCCACATCCCGAAGAAAACCTTAAATAGAATTCTTAGGAAAACACCTTCGAACGGAACTTTAATTTGACAAAATGATTGAATGTTAGTTTGAAACCTTTCAAATGTCCTACAAACTTCAGAATATTATTGATACTCATTTTTTACCCCATAACCAACAGGGCATAAATCTGCTTGCTTAAACAACGTAAAAATCATTGATATCGTAATCGAATATTTGAGGGCTTTGTCTGAATTGAAATTGATTTACTTTGAAAAAATATTTCTGTTTCTCTCGAATTTTGTGGTCAGCAAAAACGTCTAATTAATTGTTCTTCTTAGGTTTAACATCTGGTTTGAAGCTAGTTTGAAACGATTCCTAACTCCTTCACTTTTAACTGACCTTAGCGTAATATTCTCAGGTAAACCTTCTGTAGCCTAATATCCGCCTTTTTAAGTTTGATATCAAGATTAAAATAGTTTGAAATACTTCAATCTTCTTTTAAACTCGGAATATGAAATAACAGAAATTTAATGATTTGATAAAATTAACGAATTTAATTATATAATCGAACTGGCACTTAGCTTGGACATTCCTACTGCTTTTAAATTTTAAAACCCAGTATTTCCAAGGAACTCTTTGGATTAGAAATCGAATATTTGATGACTTTTTTATTAATTTATTAAGATTGAAGCTAGTTTGAAACCATTCATAGCTCCTACATTATTTTCAAACTTTGATGTAAACTTCGTAGGAAACAGCTTTGAACTGGGTGCCGGCCTTTCTAATTTGACAACAAGATTGAAAGTATTTTGAAAGCTCATTTGAAATCATTCAAACTTCTTTCAAACTTTTGACTTCAATTGATTTTGTTTTATTTTCTTATTCTTAAAAATGTGTCTTATACGTATCGGAAAGGGTTAAAATAAGGAAACCTTAACCGACTAATAAGGAATATTAGTCCCAGCCTTATAATATCCGGCTAAACTTTTGAGTTTTACTTGTACAAATATATAGTGGCTTTGTTTGAATTGAAACTGATTTAGTTTGAAAATATTGTTTTGCTCCTGATTTAATTAGACAACGTGACAAAATGTATAAGTTTGTTTCTCTCGAACGCAGAGGTCAGTCGAAACTTCTAAATAATTGTTCTCGTCAGGTTTGAAGCTAGTTTGAAACAATTTCTAGCCTTCCCTATCCTCAGGCAAACTTCTTTGAACATATTACCGCTTCTTAAGTTTGAAAACAATATTGAATAAGTTTGAAAACTAGTTTGAAATCTTTTAAACCGCTATCACTTATTTTAAATTCTCTCGATTTTCATCAATATTCGACTGTTTCATTAATTCTTCTTTTTAAAGTTAACATCAAGGTTGAAGCTAGTTTGAAATCATTCATAGCTCCCGAATTCTTGTCAAACTTTGATGTAAACTTTATAGGAAGACATCTTCGAAGCGGGTGGCGGCCATTTTAATTTAGCAACAACATTGTAAATATTTTCAAAGCTCATTTGAAACTTTCTAATCCTCTTTCAAACTTTTGAATTAATTGATTTTGTTTTATTTTCTTCGTCCTAAAAACGTATTTTATACGTATCGGAAAGTGTTGAAATGAGGAAACCGTAACCGACTAATAAGGAATATTAGTCCCAGCTTTATATTATCCGGCTAAACTTTTGAGGCTTACTTTTACAAATAAATATATGGTGGTTTTGTTTGAATTGAAACTGATTTAGTTTGAAAATATTGTTTTGTTCCTGATTTAATTAGACATCGTGACAAAATACATAAGTTGGTTTCTTTGGAATTCAATGGTCAGTCGAAACTTCTAAATAATTGTTCTCGTCAGGTTTGAAGCTAGTTTGAAACAATTTCTAGCCTTCCTTAATTTTTAACTGTCTTTGATGCGATATCCTCAGGCAAACTTCTTTGAACATATTAGCGCTTCTTAAGTTTGATAACAATATTGAATAAGTTTGAAATCTAGTTTGAAATCTTTTAAACCGGTTTCAAACTAAAAATTTAAAGTATCACAAATTTATTGAGTTTTGTGAATTTTCCTATCGCCATTCCTAGTATGCCTCCAAACTAGTTAGTTTAATAAAGAGTTTGAAATTTATTTGATAGATACTTTGAAACTTTTCAACTTCATTCAAACTTAGAATTTATAATATGAGAAATTCATTGATTGATTATATTGTTTTGACTTATTTTAATTTCTCTCGATTTTCATCAATTTTCGACTGTTTTATTAATTCTTCTTTTTAAGGTTAACATCAAGATTGAAGCTAGTTTGAAATCATTCATAGCTCCCAAATTCTTGAAAAACTTTAATGTAAATTTTATAGGAAGATATCTTCGAAGCGGGTGGCGGCCTTTTTAATTTGGCAACAACATTGAAAATATTTTCAAAGCTCCTTTGGAACCTTCCAAGCCTCTTTCAAACTTTTGAATTCATTGATTTTGTTTTATTTTCTTCGTCCTAAAAACGTATTTTATACGTATCGGAAAGTGTTAGAGTTTTTCTTGTACAAATATATGGTGGCTTCGTTTGAATTAAAACTGATTTAGTTTGAAAATATTGTTTTGTTCCTGATTTAACTAGACATCGTGACAAAATGCATAAGTTTGTTTCTCTGGAATTTAGTGGTCAGTCGAAACTTCTAAATAATTGTTCTCGTCAGGTTTGTAGCTAGTTTGAAACAATTTCTAGCCTTCATCCATTTTAACCGACTTTGATGCAATATCTTATCTTAAGATAAATATCTTTGAATATATTACCGCTTCTTAAATTTGATAACAATATTATATAAGTTTGAAAACTAGTTTGAAATCTTTTAAACCGCTTTCAAACTAAGAATTGAAAATATCACAAATTTATTGAGTTTTGTGAATTTTCCTAACCCCATTCCTAATATGCCTCCAAACTAGTTAGTTTAATAACGAGTTTGAAATTTACTTGATAGTTACTTTGAAACTTTTCAAACTTCATTCAAACTTGAAATTTAAAATATGAGAAATTCATTGATTTTCATATATTTTAATACCTAAAAGTTTAATACCTACCCCATATTTAAAAGATGCCACTAAATTGCTTGCCTATTATTCACTGTGTGCGACATTTATTGCTGTGTATTTTGGAAGAGCAATAAAAATAACCACATCTCATCGCGTTGTATTCTTTTTATACATCTACGTATTCAAATGAATTAAAATAAGAAAACGATTAAGATAACGAATCTAAATGTTGTATATCCCCGCATTTCATAATTCCAAGGATGACCTCCTGCATGGAACAATATTATAAGTAAATTCATACAATAATAATTCATCTTCTCTTACTGACCTATTCATATGGCATTCACTATATATAGTCAATAAAAAAATATAATCTCTCGTACACACAAAAAAAGACCAGCTTATAGTCTATATATTTGTATAAAGGACGACGATGATGATGATGATGATGAAAAAGGATATAGTTTTTTTTGTATTGCTCTGTGTATATGATCTGATAAGTGCATATTGTGGTCGACCCTTGTTATATAGAATTAAATTTATTGTAATGTCCTCTATATATCCTTTTGTATAATATTACATATTATAGAGTAGAGAAACGAAAGGATAAGATTGATTTTTATTTTTATTTTGTTTAGAAGGTTTTGGCAAGACACATAAATTTGACTTTAACCCATCCGCACACATATAATATATGTACACATCACACCTGTGATAATCGTGTGTGCGCCTCACGCTTTTACCTATATATGACCCCTATATCATTTGTTTAATTATAAATTCAAAACGCGTGGCTGCCATGCTTCCGTTTATTTATTATTCAAAATTTCTTAAAGATCCTTTTTTAATTTTTTATTCTTTGGTTGTCTAAGAATGTAAAAAAAAAAAAATTGAAATTGAAAGTGATCGTTGCATCAACACACAACACACTTTCGTATTTAGGTAATAAATAATAAAATAAAGGGTTATCCTGTTTATGATAATCGTGATCTTATATAAAAAAAAGGATCTTCAATGAAAAACAGAATGCACCCGGGCCACGTGTATATTAAACGAAAAATTTGTGTACATTTAGAGGGTTAAAGAAATTGGAGGCACATGGAGAATATCCTTTTTTTTTTTGTACTCGTTAATATCTAAGATAATTAATTCTGGTATTTGTATGGTTACCTTGAAACGAAAAAAAAACTACAAACCATATACGCGCTCATATCATTATTATATCGTAAATCGACTCAATTGGTCGTAAAATTGCAAAGCATGATGGTTCGTCGAACGATATAAACGTTTTTATGTCCTTTTTCTTGCTCCTCTATTGTTCTACACATATATAGTATGTATGTACAGTACAGAAGGATGTACATCATTTACGGTTAAATACTGTACAGAGGATAATCGTGCACGAGATTTATGCGATTATCGAAGTGTTCGATATAAAACGATGTGGTGGTAAAATTAGTGTATCGTGGGGGTATATTAACCAAGGCTAATTTTCATCCCTTTTTTTTAAATAAATCGGGCAAAAATATTTAGGGATGATTATAGTCTGTATTAATATAATGTTAATGTACAAATGTTGACAAGTTTTTTTTTTTTACAAATTTGACGATAATAGCGCAATAATGCACGGTTCGGTTTAAAGGGGGCTGTCGACTCGAAACTTTTTTTTTATTTTATTTTTAAATTTAAAACATAATCATAAAATTGCACATATTGTATCACTATTAACAGTCTTGTCTCTTGTGTTGAATATATTGTATATATGAAATTGATTCCCGTTGTCCTTGTCCGAAGGCAAAATTTGGAAAATATATTTTCCACTAAAATAATAAAAAACAATAAAAAAATCAATTTTTTTTCTTTTTTTATAAAATTTAAAGTGAAACGACGAACCACATCTGGTTACTTCATTGGTATTCTATTTGTGTGTGTGTTTTGTGGCAAAAAAATAAAAAATAAAAAAAAATAGACGAAAACTCAACATGGGTGGTGGAAAGCTAAAAAATGGCCAAATGTGTAGATTATGATACACAATATAATAACACAAAATTGATATAAAAATGAGAATTGCGTGTAACGAACGGGGAGGGGTGATTTTACGTGATTTTGGTACACAAAACCATGATCGACCCCACCTCGAATCGAAATCAAATCGTAACAATATCTCATAAAAATTTCACAAATTCCATAATAATTACCACCAATTAACCAAATTTGCCACCTTCTAACTAACTATATATATATATATGTATATTATATACAGAAACTACATACAATGTCTCGTAACTATCTATAATTTAATTTAAATACCTCGAAACACGTCATCCACCGTTCCACTCTACTGATGAAGGGGAAAATCTCTTTGAAAACATTAAAATGTCATATCACATGCCGCATAGCATATGAACTGACACAACATCTATGATTCATTTTCTTGTATATGATGTACATCGTGCGTTGTTGTTGTTGTAATTAATTAAGAATTGTGGGCTTTAGAAAAAGAAATGTCTATTGTTCTATCATCATTATCCATCTTTCAGTTCTGTGTGTGTGTGTAAACTTTGTAATAAGAAAAATTAGAAATCATAGAGTAATGATAGTTTTGTGCATTATAAAAATAAAAAAAAAATTGACGGATTTTCTGAAGGTGGATATGCATATAGTAATGCTTTTGCAACATAATATTTAATGAGATAATCACCCACGAATTTTTTTTACCCATCCCTCCGATTTAATATTGTCCATCAAAATATTACACATCAAAGACCAACATTTTTTTGTACGATATTATCTCGACCCTCGTCCTCCTGTTGTTCCAAACAACCACTATGAATACAGAAAATAAAAAAAAACCGCGTGCATTCCACATTTTCAATTTGTCCATCACATCAAAACATTAAAACATTAAAAAAATGCGACGAGATATAAAACTGATAATTTAATTAAAAACAAAAAAATAAAAAATAGTTTGTCGACTAATAGGGGTTGAATCAATTGAAAACAATTTTTTTTTTTTCGTTTCATTTCAGAACCAAGCAATTATGTGTGCTCGACATGTAAATCAAGATTTCATTCAGCCTGGCGATTAGTACAACATGTTCAGCATTCGCATGGTGTTAAAATATATTTGGAATCGGGTGGTACTTCGGCGTCCACAAGTGCATCGTCTGGTTCCTCCTCGGGTAACGGTAACAGTGCCGCACTCTTGGCCAGTAATAGTTTAAATGTTTTAACACAAAATCATCAAACATCAGCATCGTCATCGTCGACATCATCCGCATCGATGAAACAACTAAAAGATTTGAGCGGCAGTTCAACGTGTAGCAGCTCAACATCGGAAAATTCAAATCGTGATCGTTCGCTGAGCGCGGCCGTTGCTGCTGCCGCTGCCGCGGCTGCCTCACAAAATTCAATGGTGGTGGCACAAAATTTACCACCACCCGGACTACGACATCATCCACTGTTACCACCACATGATCTTCATACGAATCCTTTTGGTTTGTTGCGAATGCCTATGCCACCGCTGTCACAGGGACCAGCTCCACCCGTTCCACCATTATTCTCCCGCCCCCATCCCGATCATTTTCGCATGGAACAACTTGTTTCTGAACAATTCCGCCACCATGGACTTAATTTAGCTGCTGCCGCCGCTGTTGCGGCCGCCAACTCAATGAGTAATCACAATCAAAATTTTGGTGGTGGTGGTGGTGGTGGTGGCGGAGTTGGTAATACCATCTCATCGAATGAACGTCCACCATCATCGGGTGGCCGTAGCATTTCTAGCCTACCACCATCTAACCAAAGTCTTGGCATTGAACCACAAATGGATTTTTATTCACAACGCCTGCGACAATTAGCGGGCACCACAAGTCCGGGCGCTGGTATCTCCAACGCGACCGCCGCTAATACTAGTTCACCAAGTCCGCGTAAACAGCAATCACCACCATTTGCTAGTCCATCACCATCCCAATTACCACCAACACCGTTAACCGTGAGTAATTCACGGCCACAGAGTATGACACCGCCGGAAAAAATGGCAAGTGATTTAATAAATAATGGAGGCGATGGGGCTACAATTACGAATACACCGCGATCATCATCGACGCCACCATCGAAACAAATCCAAGCGAATGAGGCGGTACACTCGTGTGAATTTTGTGGCAAGAAATTCCGTTTCCAAAGTAATTTGGTGGTACATCGGCGGGCACATACCGGTGAAAAACCATACAAATGTAATCAATGTGATTTTGCGTGCGCACAAAACTCAAAACTTCGGCATCACATGAAAATACATCAGACGCCGGAGGATCGGGCGAGTAATTCGGGCAGTGTTGAAACGTTGGACGGAGATGAATCGCCCGAAGATTTGGAAGAGGATGAGGATGAGTTGGGTATGGACGAGGAGGAAGATATGGATGATAATGATTTTGATGAGGGGAAAATGGAAGATGAGGCAGAAGATTTGCGGATGAGTAATACAAAAGATGCGATTAAAGAATTGGGTCGTGAACTAGGTATGCACAGTAATCATCATTCATCGGCATCGCTTGTGGGTGAGCTTATGGATAAATTTGGTCTCTCGAATATCGCACAATATTCGGAGGCATATAAACAAGCGTTGCAGGAGTCGGGAAACGCGCTTAAACTACACCTGTCCAATAAGGATCGTGATAACAATAACAGTAGTCATTTGCCATTTCCCGACAAGCTAAACGGTTTACCGGCTGCGTTGAGACTGCGCGAGGAATTCGCCAAAAATATGCTCCACCAACAGCATCAGGCACAATCACAGGTACCACTATTCCATCCGTTCGACAATCCATTCATCGACCAAACAAAGCGCATGAAACTTGAGGCGTACGAAGTCTCGAAGCGTATTAAATTCGAGGGCGCCGATAGTTGGTGGAATTTGGCGAGCGGCCTTCATCGTAACGATGCGGTCCTATTCGATGATCTGAAACCAAAGCATAATGTTCCTAATGCGGCGGGCCAAATGATGCAGAATCCAATGAAAAAAGAACAGAAGCGTAATGATACGTGCGAATTTTGCGGCAAAGTATTTAAAAATTGTTCAAATTTGACGGTACATCGTCGTAGCCATACGGGCGAAAAACCATATAAATGTGAATTGTGTTCGTATGCGTGCGCACAATCGTCGAAATTAACGCGACACATGAAAACACATGGCCGCATGGGTAAGGATGTGTATCGCTGCCGATTCTGTGATATGCCATTCAGTGTACCGTCAACGCTTGAGAAGCATATGCGCAAATGTGTTGTGAATCAGGGTGGTGGTGGTAAACAGGTGGCACATCAATCGAGCGGATTGGGTGGTCTGGGACAAAATGGACAGACGCAGCAAACAATTTTAAATAACAACAACAATAATTTAAGTAATAACAATAATGTTAATTTAAATAATATTAATAGTAATAGTCTTAGTAATCTTAGTAATAGTAGTAACAATAATAATAATAATAATAACAACAGTAGTATTCCAAATATTCAACTAGGATCAAATCCAAATAGTTTAATGGGTAGCAATGGTTTAAATTTAAGTGGACTAGTTGGCGCGTGTAACAATGGGCTGCAAATTCCACAGATGCCCCTTATTAAAAATGAGGATGATAATAGTTCGATTATGAATATAAAGAAGGAGACCGCATGACTTTATCCGCCATGGGGTGGATATCAAATTCCGCTGATGTCACGAATATTTTAGTTTATTCAAAAACACTATTATTATTATTTTGCTCTAGTCCGATTATTATTATTATGCATTACTATTATTATTACTAAAATTGTTTTAATTTTTTTTTTATAATTTATAAAACAAAAAAACGTGATATTAAAACAAAAAAACATCGTATTATTAAAAAAAAAAAAAACAAATAACCAAAGTAACCACAAACAATAAAACAATATGGCCGCGACTTACTGAACAAAATGGCGGGTGGATTATAAAACCGCATGGTTTGTTATATTTTATTAATTTCTATTATTTAATTATTTTAGTTGTATTTATTTTTTGTTGAGTTTTTCTTATATTTAACTATTTTTATAAGTATACACATACATATATGAAAGGGATTTTAATTTAATCGATATTTTTTTAATATTAAATTTCCGCCATTTTTCGTTAACATTCAATTTTTAAAAACCAACGTTTAAAAACAAGACTGAGCATACAAACTACATTCCGTTTAATATAAAAACTATATAAATAATTAATTAAATAATTAAAACGAAAAAAATATCGATTAAAATAAACTTTGATATTTTGTTTTTATATTTTTATTATGTCAACCCTTTCAGACATAACGTTTTATATAATAAAAAAAGTAAATGTACAAACAATTTTTATATATAAATATTATATATAATTTTCATCTCGTACTATATAATTAAATATATATATATATAATAAAAATTTTATTTAATTCTTTTTTTATTTATTTTTAATTTATACAAAACTAATTAAAAAAAATAATATTTTCACTCGCAACAAAATACATATTTTTAAAAATATATATAAATATTAAATTTATATATAGAAATAAACTAAACACAGGGTATATATAAAAAAAAATAATAAAATAAAAATAACGTTTTTAAAAAATTAAAAATAAATAAAATAAATAAATAAATGGATTATAAGATAAAATAAATATATATATAAATGAATAAATAAATAAAATTCCATTAAATAATTTTTTTTTGCAATATTAGGATTTAAAATTAATTTTTTTGTTATTTTATTATTTAAAAAAACTATTTAAAAATTAAAAAGACTTAGTTACTTGTAGATATATATATATATATATTCGTATGTATTATTATTTTATTATTTAATTTTTAAAGTAAATTAATTTTTTTTATTATTAATTAATATATATTTAAATAAATTAAAAAAACAAAAACTAGTAATTAACTATAAAAACTTAATAAAATAATTATTATACATATAATATAGTTGTATAAATGTTTCCTATATAAATATTAAATTAAATTTAAAAATACAAAAAATACAACATAATAATTAATAAATTTTAAAACAAACCAATATAAACAAACAATTATATATTTAAAAAAAAAAACAAAAAACAAAACAATTTTTCTCACCGTATAATAATCCAAAAAAAAAAAAAACAAAAATAAGAAAAAAAATTGATTAAATAAATAAATTATTATTAAATTATTATATAAATAAAGAAAAAAAAAATCGTTAATTGGGAAAAAAAATTATTTTGTTTTTTTTGTTCAGTTTACAATTTTTTTTTTTTTTTTGGAAAATGAGAAAAATTATTTATGAAAAATAAAAAACAAACAAAAATGCGATATACTAAAAAAAACAAAAAATAAAAATGAAAAATAAATGAAAAATTTGTTTCAATTAATAAAAATGAAAAATTAATTAAAAAAAAAAAAAAGAAGAGTTTTTTTTGTACGCGACGCATTTTTTTATTGGTATATCAGCCCTAGTATCGATTTTACAAAGAACGAATGGAATTCGTTTGTGACATGATGCGACGCGGGTCGTTGGCTGCGCTGTTTATTGAATGCAGATGGGAATTTTAATTTTTTTTTGTCTGCATTATATTGATGATATTGATTTTGAATTTTTATTTTTTATATTTGGTGTTTTTGAGATGTGAGGAATATATTCCGAACCAATTTAATACGCTACTACGTTTAAAATTAAAGGTGAGTAAATAAGACTGCAGATTTGTATGAACCGTTTTCGATTGGTAACCAATTCGTGAAATAAGGCTGTAAAAGTTTTCAAAATCTGTACGCAATACTGGCGATTCAAATTACAGATGATTGGATTAAGTAAGCGGAGCTGATCGCACACCATTTTTATATGTAAGGAATGAAAGGAAAAGTAGGTTTGTTAGAAAGGGGAGATTCAACTCGGTTACTTATACCTATGCAGTCGTTAGTTAGTAGCACAACATACTTCTAATTATTTAGGTTGCTTTAACATTCCCAGACATTTCCTAGTACTCTAATAATTCATCAAATTTTGAGCTAAAAAAATGCAAAATCTGTAACTGAGCCACCTTCGCTATTCTTGACACTTTTACGGTAAGGTTTCTGGTCCTGCAAATGTTGTGCCAACGTGAATTTTGATGCTTCATTATTTCCACACATTTTATAGAAAATTCGATTTCCTTGAAAATCACCTTACTATAATTCACCAAATGTTGAGCCAGAAAAATCGAAAATCTGCAATTGTGCTCTGATTTCGGTCCTTTATAACTCTCTACCACCTTACCATAATTCAGCAAATGTTAAACCAGAAAATTCCAAAATGATTTCGGTCCTTAATACCTCAAATGATAGATTTCTGGACCATTTTACAGAAAATTCGATTTCCTTGAAAACCACCTTACTATAATTCACTAAATTTTTAGCCAGAAAATTCCAAAATCTGCAATTGTTCTCTGATTTCGGTCCTTAATACCTCAAATGATAGCTTTCTGGACCATTTTACAGAAAATTCGATTTCCTTGAAAACCACCTTACAATAATTCAAAAAATTTTGAGCCAGAAAATTCCAAAATCTGCAATTATGCTCTGATTTCGGTCCTTAATGCCTCAAATGATAGCTTTCTGGACCATTTTACAGAAAATTCGATTTCCTTGAAGACCACCTTACAATAATTCACCAAATTTTGAGCCAGAAAATTCCAAAATCTGCTATTTAGCCCTGATTTTTGTCTTTAATACCTCAAATGATAGCTTTCTATATTGATTGTGCCAACACGCAGTTAGATTGCTTGATTATTTCCAGACATTTTACAGAAAATTCGATTTCCTTGAAAATCGCCTTACTATAATTCACCAAATTTTGAGCCAGAAAATTCCAAAATCTGCAATTGTGCTCTGATTGCGGTTCTTAATACCTCAAATGATAGCTTTGTGGACCATTTTACAGAAAATTCGATTTCCTTGAAGACCACCTTACCATAATTCACCAAATGTTGAGCCAGAAAATTCCAAAATCTGCAATTGTGCTCTGATTTCGGTCCTTAATACCTCAAATGATAGCTTTCTGGACCATTTTACAGAAAATTCGATTTCCTTGAAGACCACCTTACTATAATTCACCAAATTTTGACCCAGAAAATTCCAAAATCTGCAATTGTGCTCTGATTTCGGTCCTTAATGCCTCAAATGATAGCTTTCTGGACCATTTTACAGAAAATTCGATTTCCTTGAAAACCACCTTACTATAATTCACCAAATTTTTAGCCAGAAAATTCCAAAATCTGCAATTGTGCTCTGATTTCGGTCCTTAATGCCTCAAATGATAGCTTTCTGGACCATTTTACAGAAAATTCGATTTCCTTGAAGACCACCTTACTATAATTCACCAAATTTTGAGCCAGAAAATTCCAAAATCTGCAATTGTGCTCTGATTTCGTTCCTTAGTACCTCAAATGATAGCTTTCTGGACCATTTTACAGAAAATTCGATTTCCTTGAAAACCACCTTACTATAATTCACCAAATTTTGAGCCAGAAAATTCCAAAATCTGCAATTGTGCTCTGATTTTGGTCCTTAATACCTCAAAAGATAGCTTTCTGGATCATTATACAGAGAATTCGAATTCCTTGAAGACCACCTTACCATAATTCACCAAATGTTAGGCCAGAAAATTCCAAAATCTGCAATTGTGCTCTGATTTCGGTCCTTAGTACCTCAAATGATAGCTTTCTTGACCATTTTACAGAAAATTCGATTTCCTTGAAGACCACCTTACTATAATTCACCAAATTTTTAGCCAGAAAATTCCAAAATATGCAATTGTGCTCTGATTTCGGTCCTTAATGCCTCAAATGATAGCTTTCTGGACCATTTTACAGAAAATTCGATTTCCTTGAAGACCACCTTACTATAATTCACCAAATTTTTAGCCAGAAAATTCCAAAATCTGCAATTGTGCCCTGATTTCGGTCCTTAATGCCTCAAATGATAGCTTTCTGGACCATTTTACAGAAAATTCGATTTCCTTGAAGACCACCTTACTATAATTCACCAAATTTTGAGCCAGAAAATTCCAAAATCTGCAATTGTGCTCTGATTTCGGTCCTTAATACCTCAAATGATAGCTTTCTGGATCATTTTACAGAGAATTCGATTTCCTTGAAGACCACCTTACTATAATTCAGCAAATTTTGAGCCAGAAAAATCCAAAATCTGCTATTGAGCCATGATTTTTGTCTTTAATACCTCAAATGATAGCTTTCTGGACCTATATTGATTGTGACAACACGCAGTTAGATTGCTTGATTATTTCCAGACATTTAACAGGAAATTCGATTTCCTTGAAAATCGCCTTACTATAATTCACCAATTTTTGAGCCAGAAAATTCCAAAATCTGCAATTGTGCTCTAATTTCGGTCCTTAATGCCTCAAATGATAGCTTTCTGGACCATTTTACAGAAAATTCGATTGCCTTGAAGACCACTTTACTATAATTCACCAAATTTTGAGCCAGAAAATTCCAAAATCTGCAATTGTGCTCTGATTTCGGTCCTTAGTGCCTCAAATGATAGCTTTCTGGACCATTTTACAGAAAATTCGATTTCCTTGAAAACCACCTTACTATAATTCACCAAATTTTGAGCCAGAAAATTCCAAAATCTGCAATTGTGCTCTAATTTCGGTCCTTAATACCTCAAATGATAGCTTCCTGGACCATTTTACAGAAAATTCGATTGCCTTGAAGACCACTTTACTATAATTCACCAAATGTTGAGCCAGAAAATTCCAAAATCTGCAATTGTGCTCTGATTTCGGTCCTTAGTGCCTCAAATGATAGCTTTCTGGACCATTTTACAGAAAATTCGATTTCCTTGAAAACCACCTTACTATAATTCACCAAATTTTGAGCCAGAAAATTCCAAAATCTGCAATTGTGCTCTGATTTCGGTCCTTAATACCTCAAAAGATAGCTTTCTGGATCATTTTACAGAAAATTCGATTTCCTTGAAGACCACCTTACTATAATTCACCAAATTTTTTGCCAGAAAATTCCAAAATCTGCAATTGTGCTCTAATTTCGGTCCTTAATGCCTCAAATGATAGCTTTCTGGACCATTTTACAGAAAATTCGATTTCCTTGAAGACCACCTTACTATAATTCACCAAATTTTTAACCAGAAAATTCCAAAATCTGCAATTGTGCTCTAATTTCGGTCCTTAATGCCTCAAATGATAGCTTTCTGGACCATTTTACAGAAAATTCGATTTCCTTGAAGACCACCTTACTATAATTCACCAAATTTTGAGCCAGAATATTCCAAAATCTGCAATTGTGCTCTGATTTCTGTCCTCAATTCCTCAAATGATAGCTTTCTGGACCATTTTACAGAAAATTCGATTTCCTTGAAGACCACCTTACTATAATTGACCAAATTTTTAGCCAGAAAATTCCAAAATCTGCAATTGTGCTCTAGTTTCGGTTCATAATGCCTCAAATGATAGCTTTCTGGACCATTTTGCAGAAAATTCGATTTCCTTGCAGACCACCTTACTATAATTCACCAAATTTTGAGCCAGAATATTCCAAAATCTGCAATTGTGCTCTGATTTCGGTCCTTAATGCCTCAAATGATAGCTTTCTGGATCATTTTACAGAAAATTCGATTTCCTTGAAGACCACTTTACTAAAATTCACCAAATTTTTTGCCAGAAAATTCCAAAATCTGCAATTGTGCTCTAATTTCGGTCCTTAATGCCTCAAATGATAGCTTTCTGGACCATTTTACAGAAAATTCGATTTTCTTGAAGACCACCTTACTATAATTCTCCAAATTTTTAACCAGAAAATTCCAAAATCTGCAATTGTGCTCTAATTTCGGTCCTTAATGCCTCAAATGATAGCTTTCTGGACCATTTTACAGAAAATTCGATTTCCTTGAAGACCACCTTACTATAATTCACCAAATTTTGAGCCAGAATATTCCAAAATCTGCAATTGTGCTCTGATTTCTGTCCTCAATGCCTCAAATGATAGCTTTCTGGACCATTTTACAGAAAATTCGATTTCCTTGAAGACCACCTTACTATAATTCACCAAATTTTGAGCCCGAAAATTCCAAAATCTGCAATTGTGCTCTGATTTCGGTCCTTAGTACCTCAAATGATAGCTTTCTGGACCATTTTACAGAAAATTCGATTTCCTTGAAAACCACCTTACTATAATTCAGCAAATTTTGTGCCAGAAAAATCCAAAATCTGCAATTGAGCCCTGACTTTTGTCTTTAATACCTCAAATGATAGCTTTCTGGACCTATATTGATTGTACCAACACGCAGTTAGATTGCTTTATTATTTCCAGACATTTTACAGAAAATTCGATTTCCTTGAAAATCGCCTTACTATAATTCACCAAATGTTAAGCTAGAAAAATCCAATATCTGCAATTGTGCTCTGATTTCGGTCCTTAATGCCTCAAATGATAGCTTTCTGGACCATTTTACAGAAAATTCGATTTCCTTGAAGACCACCTTACTATAATTCACCAAATTTTGAGCCAGAAAAATCCAAAATCTGCATTTGTGCTCTGATTTCGGTCCTTAATACCTCAAATGATAGCTTTCTGGACCATTTTACAGAAAATTCGATTTCCTTGAAGACCACCTTACTATAATTCACCAAATTTTGAGCCAGAAAAATCCAAAATCTGCATTTGAGCTCTGATTTCGGTCCTTAATACCTCAAATGATAGCTTTCTGGACCATTTTACAGAAAATTCGATTTCCTTGAAGACCACCTTACTATAATTCAGCAAATTTTGTGCCAGAAAAATCCAAAATCTGCAATTGAGCCCTGACTTTTGTCTTTAATACCTCAAATGATAGCTTTCTGGACCTATATTGATTGTGCCAACACGCAGTTAGATTGCTTTATTATTTCCAGACATTTTACAGAAAATTCGATTTCCTTGAAAATCGCCTTACTATAATTCACCAAATGTTAAGCTAGAAAAATCCAATATCTGCAATTGTGCTCTGATTTCGGTCCTTAATGCCTCAAATGATAGCTTTCTGGACCATTTTACAGAAAATTCGATTTCCTTGAAGACCACCTTACTATAATTCACCAAATTTTGAGCCAGAAAAATCCAAAATCTGCATTTGTGCTCTGATTTCGGTCCTTAATACCTCAAATGATAGCTTTCTGGACCATTTTACAGAAAATTCGATTTCCTTGAAGACCACCTTACTATAATTCACCAAATTTTGAGCCAGAAAAATCCAAAATCTGCATTTGTGCTCTGATTTCGGTCCTTAATACCTCAAATGATAGCTTTCTGGACCATTTTACAGAAAATTCGATTTCCTTGAAGACCACCTTACTATAATTCAGCAAATTTTGTGCCAGAAAAATCCAAAATCTGCAATTGAGCCCTGACTTTTGTCTTTAATACCTCAAATGATAGCTTTCTGGACCTATATTGATTGTGCCAACACGCAGTTAGATTGCTTTATTATTTCCAGACATTTTACAGAAAATTCGATTTCCTTGAAAATCGCCTTACTATAATTCACCAAATGTTAAGCTAGAAAAATCCAATATCTGCAGTTGTGCTCTGATTTCGGTCCTTAATGCCTCAAATGATAGCTTTCTGGACCATTTTACAGAAAATTCGATTTCCTTGAAGACCACCTTACTATAATTCACCAAATTTTGAGCCAGAAAAATCCAAAATCTGCATTTGTGCTCTGATTTCGGTCCTTAATACCTCAAATGATAGCTTTCTGGACCATTTTACAGAAAATTCGATTTCCTTGAAGATCACCTTACTATAATTCAGCAAATTTTGTGCCAGAAAAATCCAAAATCTGCAATTGAGCCCTGACTTTTGTCTTTAATACCTCAAATGATAGCTTTCTGGACCTATATTGATTGTGCCAACACGCAGTTAGATTGCTTTATTATTTCCAGACATTTTACAGAAAATTCGATTTCCTTGAAAATCGCCTTACTATAATTCACCAAATGTTAAGCTAGAAAAATCCAATATCTGCAATTGTGCTCTGATTTCGGTCCTTAATGCCTCAAATGATAGCTTTCTGGACCATTTTACAGAAAATTCGATTTCCTTGAAGACCACCTTACTATAATTCACCAAATTTTGAGCCAGAAAAATCCAAAATCTGCATTTGTGTTCTGATTTCGGTCCTTAATACCTCAAATGATAGCTTTCTGGACCATTTTACAGAAAATTCGATTTCCTTGAAGACCACCTTACTATAATTCAGCAAATTTTGTGCCAGAAAAATCCAAAATCTGCAATTGAGCCCTTATTTTTGTTTTTAATACCTCAAATGATAGCTTTCTGGACCTATATTGATTGTGCCAACACGCAGTTAGATTGCTTTATTATTTCCAGACATTTTACAGAAAATTCGATTTCCTTGAAAATCGCCTTACTATATAATTCACCAAATGTTAAGCTAGAAAAATCCAATATCTGCAATTGTGCTCTGATTTCGGTCCTTAATGCCTCAAATGATAGCTTTCTGGACCATTTTACAGAAAATTCGATTTCCTTGAAGACCACCTTACTATAATTCACCAAATTTTGAGCCAGAAAAATCCAAAATCTGCATTTGTGCTCTGATTTCGGTCCTTAATACCTCAAATGATAGCTTTCTGGACCATTTTACAGAAAATTCGATTTCCTTGAAGACCACCTTACTATAATTCAGCAAATTTTGTGCCAGAAAAATCCAAAATCTGCAATTGAGCCCTTACTTTTGTCTTTAATACCTCAAATGATAGCTTTCTGGACCTATATTGATTGTGCCAACACGCAGTTAGATTGCTTTATTATTTCCAGACATTTTACAGAAAATTCGATTTCCTTGAAAATCGCCTTACTATAATTCACCAAATGTTAAGCTAGAAAAATCCAATATCTGCAATTGTGCTCTGATTTCGGTCCTTAATGCCTCAAATGATAGCTTTCTGGACCATTTTACAGAAAATTCGATTTCCTTGAAGACCACCTTACTATAATTCACCAAATTTTGAGCCAGAAAAATCCAAAATCTGCATTTGTGCTCTGATTTCGGTCCTTAATACCTCAAATGATAGCTTTCTGGACCATTTTACAGAAAATTCGATTTCCTTGAAGACCACCTTACTATAATTCAGCAAATTTTGTGCCAGAAAAATCCAAAATCTGCAATTGAGCCCTTATTTTTGTTTTTAATACCTCAAATGATAGCGTTCTGGACCTATATTGATTGTGCTAACACGCAGTTAGATTGCTTTATTATTTCCAGACATTTTACAGAAAATTCGATTTCCTTGAAAATCGCCTTACTATAATTCACCAAATGTTAAGCTAGAAAAATCCAATATCTGCAATTGTGCTCTGATTTCGGTCCTTAATGCCTCAAATGATAGCTTTCTGGACCATTTTACAGAAAATTCGATTTCCTTGAAGACCACCTTACTATAATTCACCAAATTTTGAGCCAGAAAATTCCAAAATCTGCAATTGTGCTCTGATTTCGGTCCTTAGTACCTCAAATGATAGCTTTCTGGACCATTTTACAGAAAATTCGATTTCCTTGAAGACCACCTTACTATAATTCACCAAATTTTGAGCCAGAAAAATCCAAAATCTGCATTTGTGCTCTGATTTCGGTCCTTAATACCTCAAATGATAGCTTTTTGGACCATTTTACAGAAAATTCGATTTCCTTGAAGACCACCTTACTATAATTCAGCAAATTTTGTGCCAGAAAAATCCAAAATCTGCAATTGAGCCCTTATTTTTGTTTTTAATACCTCAAATGATAGCTTTCTGGACCTATATTGATTGTGCCAACACGCAGTTAGATTGCTTTATTATTTCCAGACATTTTACAGAAAATTCGATTTCCTTGAAAATCGCCTTACTATAATTCACCAAATGTTAAGCTAGAAAAATCCAATATCTGCAATTGTGCTCTGATTTCGGTCCTTAATGCCTCAAATGATAGCTTTCTGGACCATTTTACAGAAAATTCGATTTCCTTGAAGACCACCTTACTATAATTCACCAAATTTTGAGCCAGAAAAATCCAAAATCTGCATTTGTGCTCTGATTTCGGTCCTTAATACCTCAAATGATAGCTTTCTGGACCATTTTACAGAAAATTCGATTTCCTTGAAGACCACCTTACTATAATTCAGCAAATTTTGTGCCAGAAAAATCCAAAATCTGCAATTGAGCCCTTACTTTTGTCTTTAATACCTCAAATGATAGCTTTCTGGACCTATATTGATTGTGCCAACACGCAGTTAGATTGCTTTATTATTTCCAGACATTTTACAGAAAATTCGATTTCCTTGAAAATCGCCTTACTATAATTCACCAAATGTTAAGCTAGAAAAATCCAATATCTGCAATTGTGCTCTGATTTCGGTCCTTAATGCCTCAAATGATAGCTTTCTGGACCATTTTACAGAAAATTCGATTTCCTTGAAGACCACCTTACTATAATTCACCAAATTTTGAGCCAGAAAAATCCAAAATCTGCATTTGTGCTCTGATTTCGGTCCTTAATACCTCAAATGATAGCTTTCTGGACCATTTTACAGAAAATTCGATTTCCTTGAAGACCACCTTACTATAATTCAGCAAATTTTGTGCCAGAAAAATCCAAAATCTGCAATTGAGCCCTTATTTTTGTTTTTAATACCTCAAATGATAGCTTTCTGGACCTATATTGATTGTGCTAACACGCAGTTAGATTGCTTTATTATTTCCAGACATTTTACAGAAAATTCGATTTCCTTGAAAATCGCCTTACTATAATTCACCAAATGTTAAGCTAGAAAAATCCAATATCTGCAATTGTGCTCTGATTTCGGTCCTTAATGCCTCAAATGATAGCTTTCTGGACCATTTTACAGAAAATTCGATTTCCTTGAAGACCACCTTACTATAATTCACCAAATTTTGAGCCAGAAAATTCCAAAATCTGCAATTGTGCTCTGATTTCGGTCCTTAGTACCTCAAATGATAGCTTTCTGGACCATTTTACAGAAAATTCGATTTCCTTGAAGACCACCTTACTATAATTCACCAAATTTTGAGCCAGAAAAATCCAAAATCTGCAATTGTGCTCTGATTTCGGTCCTTAATACCTCAAATGATAGCTTTCTGGACCATTTTACAGAAAATTCGATTTCCTTGAAGACCACCTTACTATAATTCACCAAATTTTGAGCCAGAAAAATCCAAAATCTGCAATTGAGCCCTGACTTTTGTCTTTAATACCTCAAATGATAGCTTTCTGGACCTATATTGATTGTGCCAACACGCAGTTAGATTGCTTTATTATTTCCAGACATTTTACAGAAAATTCGATTTCCTTGAAAATCGCCTTACTATAATTCACCAAATGTTAAGCTAGAAAAATCCAATATCTGCAATTGTGCTCTGATTTCGGTCCTTAATGCCTCAAATGATAGCTTTCTGGACCATTTTACAGAAAATTCGATTTCCTTGAAGACCACCTTACTATAATTCACCAAATTTTGAGCCAGAAAAATCCAAAATCTGCATTTGTGCTCTGATTTCGGTCCTTAATACCTCAAATGATAGCTTTCTGGACCATTTTACAGAAAATTCGATTTCCTTGAAGACCACCTTACTATAATTCAGCAAATTTTGTGCCAGAAAAATCCAAAATCTGCAATTGAGCCCTGACTTTTGTCTTTAATACCTCAAATGATAGCTTTCTGGACCTATATTGATTGTGCCAACACGCAGTTAGATTGCTTTATTATTTCCAGACATTTTACAGAAAATTCGATTTCCTTGAAAATCGCCTTACTATAATTCACCAAATGTTAAGCTAGAAAAATCCAATATCTGCAATTGTGCTCTGATTTCGGTCCTTAATGCCTCAAATGATAGCTTTCTGGACCATTTTACAGAAAATTCGATTTCCTTGAAGACCACCTTACTATAATTCACCAAATTTTGAGCCAGAAAAATCCAAAATCTGCAATTGAGCCCTGACTTTTGTCTTTAATACCTTAAATGATAGCTTTCTGGACCTATATTGATTGTGCCAACACGCAGTTAGATTGCTTTATTATTTCCAGACATTTTACAGAAAATTCGATTTCCTTGAAAATCGCCTTACTATAATTCACCAAATGTTAAGCTAGAAAAATCCAATATCTGCAATTGTGCTCTGATTTCGGTCCTTAATGCCTCAAATGATAGCTTTCTGGACCATTTTACAGAAAATTCGATTTCCTTGAAGACCACCTTACTATAATTCACCAAATTTTGAGCCAGAAAAATCCAAAATCTGCATTTGTGCTCTGATTTCGGTCCTTAATACCTCAAATGATAGCTTTCTGGACCATTTTACAGAAAATTCAATTTCCTTGAAGACCACCTTACTATAATTCAGCAAATTTTGTGCCAGAAAAATCCAAAATCTGCAATTGAGCCCTTATTTTTGTTTTTAATACCTCAAATGATAGCTTTCTGGACCTATATTGATTGTGCCAACACGCAGTTAGATTGCTTTATTATTTCCAGACATTTTACAGAAAATTCGATTTCCTTGAAAATCGCCTTACTATAATTCACCAAATGTTAAGCTAGAAAAATCCAATATCTGCAATTGTGCTCTGATTTCGGTCCTTAATGCCTCAAATGATAGCTTTCTGGACCATTTTACAGAAAATTCGATTTCCTTGAAGACCACCTTACTATAATTCACCAAATTTTGAGCCAGAAAATTCCAAAATCTGCAATTGTGCTCTGATTTCGGTCCTTAGTACCTCAAATGATAGCTTTCTGGACCATTTTACAGAAAATTCGATTTCCTTGAAGACCACCTTACTATAATTCACCAAATTTTAAGCCAGAAAAATCCAAAATCTGCAATTGTGCTCTGATTTCGGTCCTTAATACCTCAAATGATAGCTTTCTGGACCATTTTACAGAAAATTCGATTTCCTTGAAGACCACCTTACTATAATTCACCAAATTTTGAGCCAGAAAAATCCAAAATCTGCAATTGAGCCCTGACTTTTGTCTTTAATGCCTTAAATGATAGCTTTCTGGACCTATATTGATTGTGCCAACACGCAGTTAGATTGCTTTATTATTTCCAGACATTTTACAGAAAATTCGATTTCCTTGAAAATCGCCTTACTATAATTCACCAAATGTTAAGCTAGAAAAATCCAATATCTGCAATTGTGCTCTGATTTCGGTCCTTAATGCCTCAAATGATAGCTTTCTGGACCATTTTACAGAAAATTCGATTTCCTTGAAGACCACCTTACTATAATTCACCAAATTTTGAGCCAGAAAAATCCAAAATCTGCATTTGTGCTCTGATTTCGGTCCTTAATACCTCAAATGATAGCTTTCTGGACCATTTTACAGAAAATTCGATTTCCTTGAAGACCACCTTACTATAATTCAGCAAATTTTGTGCCAGAAAAATCCAAAATCTGCAATTGAGCCCTGACTTTTGTCTTTAATACCTCAAATGATAGCTTTCTGGACCTATATTGATTGTGCCAACACGCAGTTAGATTGCTTTATTATTTCCAGACATTTTACAGAAAATTCGATTTCCTTGAAAATCGCCTTACTATAATTCACCAAATGTTAAGCTAGAAAAATCCAATATCTGCAATTGTGCTCTGATTTCGGTCCTTAATGCCTCAAATGATAGCTTTCTGGACCATTTTACAGAAAATTCGATTTCCTTGAAGACCACCTTACTATAATTCAGCAAATTTTGTGCCAGAAAAATCCAAAATCTGCAATTGTGCTCTGATTTCGGTCCTTAATACCTCAAATGATAGCTTTCTGGACCATTTTACAGAAAATTCGATTTCCTTGAAGACCACCTTACTATAATTCAGCAAATTTTGTGCCAGAAAAATCCAAAATCTGCATTTGTGCTCTGATTTCTGTCCTTAATACCTCAAATGATAGCTTTCTGGACCATTTTACAGAAAATTCGATTTCCTTGAAGACCACCTTACTATAATTCACCAAATTTTGAGCCAGAAAAATCCAAAATCTGCAATTGAGCCCTGACTTTTGTCTTTAATACCTTAAATGATAGCTTTCTGGACCTATATTGATTGTGCCAACACGCAGTTAGATTGCTTTATTATTTCCAGACATTTTACAGAAAATTCGATTTCCTTGAAAATCGCCTTACTATAATTCACCAAATGTTAAGCTAGAAAAATCCAATATCTGCAATTGTGCTCTGATTTCGGTCCTTAATGCCTCAAATGATAGCTTTCTGGACCATTTTACAGAAAATTCGATTTCCTTGAAGACCACCTTACTATAATTTACCAAATTTTGAGCCAGAAAAATCCAAAATCTGCATTTGTGCTCTGATTTCGGTCCTTAATACCTCAAATGATAGCTTTCTGGACCATTTTACAGAAAATTCGATTTCCTTGAAGACCACCTTACTATAATTCAGCAAATTTGGTGCCAGAAAAATCCAAAATCTGCAATTGAGCCCTTATTTTTGTTTTTAATACCTCAAATGATAGCTTTCTGGACCTATATTGATTGTGCCAACACGCAGTTAGATTGCTTTATTATTTCCAGACATTTTACAGAAAATTCGATTTCCTTGAAAATCGCCTTACTATAATTCACCAAATGTTAAGCTAGAAAAATCCAATATCTGCAATTGTGCTCTGATTTCGGTCCTTAATGCCTCAAATGATAGCTTTCTGGACCATTTTACAGAAAATTCGATTTCCTTGAAGACCACCTTACTATAATTCACCAAATTTTGAGCCAGAAAAATCCAAAATCTGCATTTGTGCTCTGATTTCGGTCCTTAATACCTCAAATGATAGCTTTCTGGACCATTTTACAGAAAATTCGATTTCCTTGAAGACCACCTTACTATAATTCAGCAAATTTTGTGCCAGAAAAATCCAAAATCTGCAATTGAGCCCTGACTTTTGTCTTTAATACCTCAAATGATAGCTTTCTGAACCTATATTGATTGTGCCAACACGCAGTTAGATTGCTTTATTATTTCCAGACATTTTACAGAAAATTCGATTTCCTTGAAAATCGCCTTACTATAATTCACCAAATGTTAAGCTAGAAAAATCCAATATCTGCAATTGTGCTCTGATTTCGGTCCTTAATGCCTCAAATGATAGCTTTCTGGACCATTTTACAGAAAATTCGATTTCCTTGAAGACCACCTTACTATAATTCACCAAATTTTGAGCCAGAAAAATCCAAAATCTGCATTTGTGCTCTGATTTCGGTCCTTAATACCTCAAATGATAGCTTTCTGGACCATTTTACAGAAAATTCAATTTCCTTGAAGACCACCTTACTATAATTCAGCAAATTTTGTGCCAGAAAAATCCAAAATCTGCAATTGAGCCCTTATTTTTGTTTTTAATACCTCAAATGATAGCTTTCTGGACCTATATTGATTGTGCCAACACGCAGTTAGATTGCTTTATTATTTCCAGACATTTTACAGAAAATTCGATTTCCTTGAAAATCGCCTTACTATAATTCACCAAATGTTAAGCTAGAAAAATCCAATATCTGCAATTGTGCTCTGATTTCGGTCCTTAATGCCTCAAATGATAGCTTTCTGGACCATTTTACAGAAAATTCGATTTCCTTGAAGACCACCTTACTATAATTCACCAAATGTTGAGCCAGAAAATTCCAAAATCTGCAATTGTGCTCTGATTTCGGTCCTTAGTACCTCAAATGATAGCTTTCAGGACCATTTTACAGAAAATTCGATTTCCTTGAAGACCACCTTACTATAATTCACCAAATTTTGAGCCAGAAAAATCCAAAATCTGCAATTGTGCTCTGATTTCGGTCCTTAATACCTCAAATGATAGCTTTCTGGACCATTTTACAGAAAATTCGATTTCCTTGAAGACCACCTTACTATAATTCACCAAATTTTGAGCCAGAAAAATCCAAAATCTGCAATTGAGCCCTGACTTTTGTCTTTAATACCTTAAATGATAGCTTTCTGGACCTATATTGATTGTGCCAACACGCAGTTAGATTGCTTTATTATTTCCAGACATTTTACAGAAAATTCGATTTCCTTGAAAATCGCCTTACTATAATTCACCAAATGTTAAGCTAGAAAAATCCAATATCTGCAATTGTGCTCTGATTTCGGTCCTTAATGCCTCAAATGATAGCTTTCTGGACCATTTTACAGAAAATTCGATTTCCTTGAAGACCACCTTACTATAATTCACCAAATTTTGAGCCAGAAAAATCCAAAATCTGCATTTGTGCTCTGATTTGGGTCCTTAATACCTCAAATGATAGCTTTCTGGACCATTTTACAGAAAATTCGATTTCCTTGAAGACCACCTTACTATAATTCAGCAAATTTTGTGCCAGAAAAATCCAAAATCTGCAATTGAGCCCTGACTTTTGTCTTTAATACCTCAAATGATAGCTTTCTGGACCTATATTGATTGTGCCAACACGCAGTTAGATTGCTTGATTATTTCCAGACATTTTACGGAAAATTCGATTTCCTTGAAAATCGCCTTACTATAATTCACCAAATGTTAAGCTAGAAAAATCCAATATCTGCAATTGTGCTCTGATTTCGGTCCTTAATGCCTCAAATGATAGCTTTCTGGACCATTTTACAGAAAATTCGATTTCCTTGAAGACCACCTTACTATAATTCACCAAATTTTGAGCCAGAAAAATCCAAAATCTGCATTTGTGCTCTGATTTCGGTCCTTAATACCTCAAATGATAGCTTTCTGGACCATTTTACAGAAAATTCGATTTCCTTGAAGACCACCTTACTATAATTCAGCAAATTTTGTGCCAGAAAAATCCAAAATCTGCAATTGAGCCCTGACTTTTGTCTTTAATACCTCAAATGATAGCTTTCTGGACCTATATTGATTGTGCCAACACGCAGTTAGATTGCTTTATTATTTCCAGACATTTTACAGAAAATTCGATTTCCTTGAAAATCGCCTTACTATAATTCACCAAATGTTAAGCTAGAAAAATCCAATATCTGCAATTGTGCTCTGATTTCGGTCCTTAATGCCTCAAATGATAGCTTTCTGGACCATTTTACAGAAAATTCGATTTCCTTGAAGACCACCTTACTATAATTCACCAAATTTTGAGCCAGAAAAATCCAAAATCTGCATTTGTGCTCTGATTTCGGTCCTTAATACCTCAAATGATAGCTTTCTGGACCATTTTACAGAAAATTCGATTTCCTTGAAGACCACCTTACTATAATTCAGCAAATTTTGTGCCAGAAAAATCCAAAATCTGCAATTGAGCCCTGACTTTTGTCTTTAATACCTCAAATGATAGCTTTCTGGACCTATATTGATTGTGCCAACACGCAGTTAGATTGCTTGAGTATTTCCAGACATTTTACGGAAAATTCGATTTCCTTGAAAATCGCCTTACTATAATTCACCAAATGTTAAGCTAGAAAAATCCAATATCTGCAATTGTGCTCTGATTTCGGTCCTTAATGCCTCAAATGATAGCTTTCTGGACCATTTTACAGAAAATTCGATTTCCTTGAAGACCACCTTACTATAATTCACCAAATTTTGAGCCAGAAAAATCCAAAATCTGCATTTGTGCTCTGATTTCGGTCCTTAATACCTCAAATGATAGCTTTCTGGACCATTTTACAGAAAATTCGATTTCCTTGAAGACCACCTTACTATAATTCAGCAAATTTTGTGCCAGAAAAATCCAAAATCTGCAATTGAGCCCTTATTTTTGTTTTTAATACCTCTAATGATAGCTTTCTGGACCTATATTGATTGTGCCAACACGCAGTTAGATTGTTTTATTATTTTCAGACATTTTACAGAAAATTCGATTTCCTTGAAAATCGCCTTACTATAATTCACCAAATGTTAAGCTAGAAAAATCCAATATCTGCAATTGTGCTCTGATTTCGGTCCTTAATGCCTCAAATGATAGCTTTCTGGACCATTTTACAGAAAATTCGATTTCCTTGAAGACCACCTTACTATAATTCACCAAATTTTGAGCCAGAAAAATCCAAAATCTGCATTTGTGCTCTGATTTCGGTCCTTAATACCTCAAATGATAGCTTTCTGGACCATTTTACAGAAAATTCGATTTCCTTGAAGACCACCTTACTATAATTCAGCAAATTTTGTGCCAGAAAAATCCAAAATCTGCAATTGAGCCCTTATTTTTGTTTTTAATACCTCTAATGATAGCTTTCTGGACCTATATTGATTGTGCCAACACGCAGTTAGATTGTTTTATTATTTTCAGACATTTTACAGAAAATTCGAGTTCCTTGAAAATCGCCTTACTATAATTCACCAAATGTTAAGCTAGAAAAATCCAATATCTGCAATTGTGCTCTGATTTCGGTCCTTAATGCCTCAAATGATAGCTTTCTGGACCATTTTACAGAAAATTCGATTTCCTTGAAGACCACCTTACTATAATTCACCAAATTTTGAGCCAGAAAAATCCAAAATCTGCATTTGTGCTCTGATTTCGGTCCTTAATACCTCAAATGATAGTTTTCTGGACCATTTTACAGAAAATTCGATTTCCTTGAAGACCACCTTACTATAATTCACCAAATTTTGAGCCAGAAAAATCCAAAATCTGCATTTGTGCTCTGATTTCGGTCCTTAATACCTCAAATGATAGCTTTCTGGACCATTTTACAGAAAATTCGATTTCCTTGAAGACCACCTTACTATAATTCAGCAAATTTTGTGCCAGAAAAATCCAAAATCTGCAATTGAGCCCTGACTTTTGTCTTTAATACCTCAAATGATAGCTTTCTGGACCTATATTGATTGTGCCAACACGCAGTTAGATTGCTTTATTATTTCCAGACATTTTACAGAAAATTCGATTTCCTTGAAAATCGCCTTACTATAATTCACCAAATGTTAAGCTAGAAAAATCCAATATCTGCAATTGTGCTCTGATTTCGGTCCTTAATGCCTCAAATGATAGCTTTCTGGACCATTTTACAGAAAATTCGATTTCCTTGAAGACCACCTTACTATAATTCACCAAATTTTGAGCCAGAAAAATCCAAAATCTGCAATTGAGCCCTGACTTTTGTCTTTAATACCTCAAATGATAGCTTTCTGGACCTATATTGATTGTGCCAACACGCAGTTAGATTGCTTTATTATTTCCAGACATTTTACAGAAAATTCGATTTCCTTGAAAATCGCCTTACTATAATTCACCAAATGTTAAGCTAGAAAAATCCAATATCTGCAATTGTGCTCTGATTTCGGTCCTTAATGCCTCAAATGATAGCTTTCTGGACCATTTTACAGAAAATTCGATTTCCTTGAAGACCACCTTACTATAATTCACCAAATTTTGAGCCAGAAAAATCCAAAATCTGCATTTGTGCTCTGATTTCGGTCCTTAATACCTCAAATGATAGCTTTCTGGACCATTTTACAGAAAATTCGATTTCCTTGAAGACCACCTTACTATAATTCAGCAAATTTTGTGCCAGAAAAATCCAAAATCTGCAATTGAGCCCTTATTTTTGTTTTTAATACCTCTAATGATAGCTTTCTGGACCTATATTGATTGTGCCAACACGCAGTTAGATTGTTTTATTATTTTCAGACATTTTACAGAAAATTCGATTTCCTTGAAAATCGCCTTACTATAATTCACCAAATGTTAAGCTAGAAAAATCCAATATCTGCAATTGTGCTCTGATTTCGGTCCTTAATGCCTCAAATGATAGCTTTCTGGACCATTTTACAGAAAATTCGATTTCCTTGAAGACCACCTTACTATAATTCACCAAATTTTGAGCCAGAAAAATCCAAAATCTGCATTTGTGCTCTGATTTCGGTCCTTAATACCTCAAATGATAGCTTTCTGGACCATTTTACAGAAAATTCGATTTCCTTGAAGACCACCTTACTATAATTCAGCAAATTTTGTGCCAGAAAAATCCAAAATCTGCAATTGAGCCCTGACTTTTGTCTTTAATACCTCAAATGATAGCTTTCTGGACCTATATTGATTGTGCCAACACGCAGTTAGATTGCTTGATTATTTCCAGACATTTTACAGAAAATTCGATTTCCTTGAAAATCGCCTTACTATAATTCACCAAATGTTAAGCTAGAAAAATCCAATATCTGCAATTGTGCTCTGATTTCGGTCCTTAATGCCTCAAATGATAGCTTTCTGGACCATTTTACAGAAAATTCGATTTCCTTGAAGACCACCTTACTATAATTCACCAAATTTTGAGCCAGAAAAATCCAAAATCTGCATTTGTGCTCTGATTTCGGTCCTTAATACCTCAAATGATAGCTTTCTGGACCATTTTACAGAAAATTCGATTTCCTTGAAGACCACCTTACTATAATTCAGCAAATTTTGTGCCAGAAAAATCCAAAATCTGCAATTGAGCCCTGACTTTTGTCTTTAATACCTCAAATGATAGCTTTCTGGACCTATATTGATTGTGCCAACACGCAGTTAGATTGCTTGATTATTTCCAGACATTTTACGGAAAATTCGATTTCCTTGAAAATCGCCTTACTATAATTCACCAAATGTTAAGCTAGAAAAATCCAATATCTGCAATTGTGCTCTGATTTCGGTCCTTAATGCCTCAAATGATAGCTTTCTGGACCATTTTACAGAAAATTCGATTTACTTGAAGACCACCTTACTATAATTCACCAAATTTTGAGCCAGAAAAATCCAAAATCTGCATTTGTGCTCTGATTTCGGTCCTTAATACCTCAAATGATAGCTTTCTGGACCATTTTATTGAAAATTCGATTTCCTTGAAGACCACCTTACTATAATTCACCAAATTTTGAGCCAGAAAAATCCAAAATCTGCATTTGTGCTCTGATTTCGGTCCTTAATACCTCAAATGATAGTTTTCTGGACCATTTTACAGAAAATTCGATTTCCTTGAAGACCACCTTACTATAATTCACCAAATTTTGAGCCAGAAAAATCCAAAATCTGCATTTGTGCTCTGATTTCGGTCCTTAATACCTCAAATGATAGTTTTCTGGACCATTTTACAGAAAATTCGATTTCCTTGAAGACCACCTTACTATAATTCACCAAATTTTGAGCCAGAAAAATCCAAAATCTGCATTTGTGCTCTGATTTCGGTCCTTAATACCTCAAATGATAGGTTTCTGGACCATTTTACAGAAAATTCGATTTCCTTGAAGACCACCTTACTATAATTCAGCAAATTTTGTGCCAGAAAAATCCAAAATCTGCAATTGAGCCCTGACTTTTGTCTTTAATACCTCAAATGATAGCTTTCTGGACCTATATTGATTGTGCCAACACGCAGTTAGATTGCTTTATTATTTCCAGACATTTTACAGAAAATTCGATTTCCTTGAAAATCGCCTTACTATAATTCACCAAATGTTAAGCTAGAAAAATCCAATATCTGCAATTGTGCTCTGATTTCGGTCCTTAATGCCTCAAATGATAGCTTTCTGGACCATTTTACAGAAAATTCGATTTCCTTGAAGACCACCTTACTATAATTCACCAAATTTTGAGCCAGAAAAATCCAAAATCTGCATTTGTGCTCTGATTTCGGTCCTTAATACCTCAAATGATAGCTTTCTGGACCATTTTACAGAAAATTCGATTTCCTTGAAGACCACCTTACTATAATTCACCAAATTTTGAGACAGAAAAATCCAAAATCTGCAATTGAGCCCTGACTTTTGTCTTTAATACCTTAAATGATAGCTTTCTGGACCTATATTGATTGTGCCAACACGCAGTTAGATTGCTTTATTATTTCCAGACATTTTACAGAAAATTCGATTTCCTTGAAAATCGCCTTACTATAATTCACCAAATGTTAAGCTAGAAAAATCCAATATCTGCAATTGTGCTCTGATTTCGGTCCTTAATGCCTCAAATGATAGCTTTCTGGACCATTTTACAGAAAATTCGATTTCCTTGAAGACCACCTTACTATAATTCACCAAATTTTGAGCCAGAAAAATCCAAAATCTGCATTTGTGCTCTGATTTCGGTCCTTAATACCTCAAATGATAGCTTTCTGGACCATTTTACAGAAAATTCGATTTCCTTGAAGACCACCTTACTATAATTCACCAAATTTTGAGCCAGAAAAATCCAAAATCTGCAATTGAGCCCTGACTTTTGTCTTTAATACCTTAAATGATAGCTTTCTGGACCTATATTGATTGTGCCAACACGCAGTTAGATTGCTTTATTATTTCCAGACATTTTACAGAAAATTCGATTTCCTTGAAAATCGCCTTACTATAATTCACCAAATGTTAAGCTAGAAAAATCCAATATCTGCAATTGTGCTCTGATTTCGGTCCTTAATGCCTCAAATGATAGCTTTCTGGACCATTTTACAGAAAATTCGATTTCCTTGAAGACCACCTTACTATAATTCACCAAATTTTGAGCCAGAAAAATCCAAAATCTGCATTTGTGCTCTGATTTCGGTCCTTAATACCTCAAATGATAGCTTTCTGGACCATTTTACAGAAAATTCGATTTCCTTGAAGACCACCTTACTATAATTCAGCAAATTTTGTGCCAGAAAAATCCAAAATCTGCAATTGAGCCCTTATTTTTGTTTTTAATACCTCTAATTATAGCTTTCTGGACCTATATTGATTGTGCCAACACGCAGTTAGATTGTTTTATTATTTTCAGACATTTTACAGAAAATTCGATTTCCTTGAAAATCGCCTTACTATAATTCACCAAATGTTACGCTAGAAAAATTCAATATCTGCAATTGTGCTCTGATTTCGGTCCTTAATGCCTCAAATGATAGCTTTCTGGACCATTTTACAGAAAATTCGATTTCCTTGAAGACCACCTTACTATAATTCACCAAATTTTGAGCCAGAAAAATCCAAAATCTGCATTTGTGCTCTGATTTCGGTCCTTAATACCTCAAATGATAGCTTTCTGGACCATTTTACAGAAAATTCGATTTCCTTGAAGACCACCTTACTATAATTCAGCAAATTTTGTGCCAGAAAAATCCAAAATCTGCAATTGAGCCCTGACTTTTGTCTTTAATACCTCAAATGATAGCTTTCTGGACCTATATTGATTGTGCCAACACGCAGTTAGATTGCTTGATTATTTCCAGACATATTACAGAAAATTCGATTTCCTTGAAAATCGCCTTACTATAATTCACCAAATGTTACGCTAGAAAAATCCAATATCTGCAATTGTGCTCTGATTTCGGTCCTTAATGCCTCAAATGATAGCTTTCTGGACCATTTTACAGAAAATTCGATTTCCTTGAAGACCACCTTACTATAATTCACCAAATTTTGAGCCAGAAAAATCCAAAATCTGCATTTGTGCTCTGATTTCGGTCCTTAATACCTCAAATGATAGCTTTCTGGACCATTTTACAGAAAATTCGATTTCCTTGAAGACCACCTTACTATAATTCACCAAATTTTGTGCCAGAAAAATCCAAAATCTGCAATTGAGCCCTGACTTTTGTCTTTAATACCTCAAATGATAGCTTTCTGGACCTATATTGATTGTGCCAACACGCAGTTAGATTGTTTTATTTTTTTCAGACAATTTACAGAAAATTCGATTTCCTTGAAAATCGCCTTACTATAATTCACCAAATGTTACGCTAGAAAAATCCAATATCTGCAATTGTGCTCTGATTTCGGTCCTTAATGCCTCAAATGATAGCTTTCTGGACCATTTTATTGAAAATTCGATTTCCTTGAAGACCACCTTACTATAATTCACCAAATTTTGAGCCAGAAAAATCCAAAATCTGCATTTGTGCTCTGATTTCGGTCCTTAATACCTCAAATGATAGTTTTCTGGACCCTTTTACAGAAAATTCGATTTCCTTGAAGACCACCTTACTATAATTCACCAAATTTTGAGCCAGAAAAATCCAAAATCTGCATTTGTGCTCTGATTTCGGTCCTTAATACCTCAAATGATAGCTTTCTGGACCATTTTACAGAAAATTCGATTTCCTTGAAGACCACCTTACTATAATTCACCAAATTTTGTGCCAGAAAAATCCAAAATCTGCAATTGAGCCCTGACTTTTGTCTTTAATACCTCAAATGATAGCTTTCTGGACCTATATTGATTGTGCCAACACGCAGTTAGATTGCTTTATTATTTCCAGACATTTTACAGAAAATTCGATTTCCTTGAAAATCGCCTTACTATAATTCACCAAATGTTAAGCTAGAAAAATCCAATATCTGCAATTGTGCTCTGATTTCGGTCCTTAATGCCTCAAATGATAGCTTTCTGGACCATTTTACAGAAAATTCGATTTCCTTGAAGACCACCTTACTATAATTCACCAAATTTTGAGCCAGAAAAATCCAAAATCTGCATTTGTGCTCTGATTTCGGTCCTTAATACCTCAAATGATAGCTTTCTGGACCATTTTACAGAAAATTCGATTTCCTTGAAGACCACCTTACTATAATTCACCAAATTTTGAGCCAGAAAAATCCAAAATCTGCAATTGAGCCCTGACTTTTGTCTTTAATACCTTAAATGATAGCTTTCTGGACCTATATTGATTGTGCCAACACGCAGTTAGATTGCTTTATTATTTCCAGACATTTTACAGAAAATTCGATTTCCTTGAAAATCGCCTTACTATAATTCACCAAATGTTAAGCTAGAAAAATCCAATATCTGCAATTGTGCTCTGATTTCGGTCCTTAATGCCTCAAATGATAGCTTTCTGGACCATTTTACAGAAAATTCGATTTCCTTGAAGACCACCTTACTATAATTCACCAAATTTTGAGCCAGAAAAATCCAAAATCTGCATTTGTGCTCTGATTTCGGTCCTTAATACCTCAAATGATAGCTTTCTGGACCATTTTACAGAAAATTCGATTTCCTTGAAGACCACCTTACTATAATTCAGCAAATTTTGTGCCAGAAAAATCCAAAATCTGCAATTGAGCCCTTATTTTTGTTTTTAATACCTCTAATTATAGCTTTCTGTACCTATATTGATTGTGCCAACACGCAGTTAGATTGTTTTATTATTTTCAGACATTTTACAGAAAATTCGATTTCCTTGAAAATCGCCTTACTATAATTCACCAAATGTTACGCTAGAAAAATCCAATATCTGCAATTGTGCTCTGATTTCGGTCCTTAATGCCTCAAATGATAGCTTTCTGGACCATTTTACAGAAAATTCGATTTCCTTGAAGACCACCTTACTATAATTCACCAAATTTTGAGCCAGAAAAATCCAAAATCTGCATTTGTGCTCTGATTTCGGTCCTTAATACCTCAAATGATAGCTTTCTGGACCATTTTACAGAAAATTCGATTTCCTTGAAGACCACCTTACTATAATTCAGCAAATTTTGTGCCAGAAAAATCCAAAATCTGCAATTGAGCCCTGACTTTTGTCTTTAATACCTCAAATGATAGCTTTCTGGACCTATATTGATTGTGCCAACACGCAGTTAGATTGCTTGATTATTTCCAGACATATTACAGAAAATTCGATTTCCTTGAAAATCGCCTTACTATAATTCACCAAATGTTACGCTAGAAAAATCCAATATCTGCAATTGTGCTCTGATTTCGGTCCTTAATGCCTCAAATGATAGCTTTCTGGACCATTTTACAGAAAATTCGATTTCCTTGAAGACCACCTTACTATAATTCACCAAATTTTGAGCCAGAAAAATCCAAAATCTGCATTTGTGCTCTGATTTCGGTCCTTAATACCTCAAATGATAGCTTTCTGGACCATTTTACAGAAAATTCGATTTCCTTGAAGACCACCTTACTATAATTCAGCAAATTTTGTGCCAGAAAAATCCAAAATCTGCAATTGAGCCCTGACTTTTGTCTTTAATACCTCAAATGATAGCTTTCTGGACCTATATTGATTGTGCCAACACGCAGTTAGATTGCTTGATTATTTCCAAACATTTTACAGAAAATTCGATTTCCTTGAAAATCGCCTTACTATAATTCACCAAATGTTAAGCTAGAAAAATCCAATATCTGCAATTGTGCTCTGATTTCGGTCCTTAATGCCTCAAATGATAGCTTTCTGGACCATTTTACAGAAAATTCGATTTCCTTGAAGACCACCTTACTATAATTCACCAAATTTTGAGCCAGAAAAATCCAAAATCTGCATTTGTGCTCTGATTTCGGTCCTTAATACCTCAAATGATAGCTTTCTGGACCATTTTACAGAAAATTCGATTTCCTTGAAGACCACCTTACTATAATTCAGCAAATTTTGTGCCAGAAAAATCCAAAATCTGCAATTGAGCCCTTATTTTTGTTTTTAATACCTCTAATGATAGCTTTCTGGACCTATATTGATTGTGCCAACACGCAGTTAGATTGTTTTATTATTTTCAGACATTTTACAGAAAATTCGATTTCCTTGAAAATCGCCTTACTATAATTCACCAAATGTTAAGCTAGAAAAATCCAATATCTGCAATTGTGCTCTGATTTCGGTCCTTAATGCCTCAAATGATAGCTTTCTGGACCATTTTACAGAAAATTCGATTTCCTTGAAGACCACCTTACTATAATTCACCAAATTTTGAGCCAGAAAAATCCAAAATCTGCATTTGTGCTCTGATTTCGGTCCTTAATACCTCAAATGATAGCTTTCTGGACCATTTTACAGAAAATTCGATTTCCTTGAAGACCACCTTACTATAATTCACCAAATTTTGTGCCAGAAAAATCCAAAATCTGCATTTGTGCTCTGATTTCGGTCCTTAATACCTCAAATGATAGCTTTCTGGACCATTTTACAGAAAATTCGATTTCCTTGAAGACCACCTTACTATAATTCAGCAAATTTTGTGCCAGAAAAATCCAAAATCTGCAATTGAGCCCTGACTTTTGTCTTTAATACCTCAAATGATAGCTTTCTGGACCTATATTGATTGTGCCAACACGCAGTTAGATTGCTTTATTATTTCCAGACATTTTACAGAAAATTCGATTTCCTTGAAAATCGCCTTACTATAATTCACCAAATGTTAAGCTAGAAAAATCCAATATCTGCAATTGTGCTCTGATTTCAGTCCTTAATGCCTCAAATGATAGCTTTCTGGACCATTTTACAGAAAATTCGATTTCCTTGAAGACCACCTTACTATAATTCACCAAATTTTGAGCCAGAAAAATCCAAAATCTGCATTTGTGCTCTGATTTCGGTCCTTAATACCTCAAATGATAGCTTTCTGGACCATTTTACAGAAAATTCGATTTCCTTGAAGACCACCTTACTATAATTCACCAAATTATGAGCCAGAAAAATCCAAAATCTGCAATTGAGCCCTGACTTTTGTCTTTAATACCTTAAATGATAGCTTTCTGGACCTATATTGATTGTGCCAACACGCAGTTAGATTGCTTTATTATTTCCAGACATTTTACAGAAAATTCGATTTCCTTGAAAATCGCCTTACTATAATTCACCAAATGTTAAGCTAGAAAAATCCAATATCTGCAATTGTGCTCTGATTTCGGTCCTTAATGCCTCAAATGATAGCTTTCTGGACCATTTTACAGAAAATTCGATTTCCTTGAAGACCACCTTACTATAATTCACCAAATTTTGAGCCAGAAAAATCCAAAATATGCATTTGTGCTCTGATTTCGGTCCTTAATACCTCAAATGATAGCTTTCTGGACCATTTTACAGAAAATTCGATTTCCTTGAAGACCACCTTACTATAATTCACCAAATTTTGTGCCAGAAAAATCCAAAATCTGCAATTGAGCCCTGACTTTTGTCTTTAATACCTCAAATGATAGCTTTCTGGACCTATATTGATTGTGCCAACACGCAGTTAGATTGCTTTATTATTTCCAGACATTTTACAGAAAATTCGATTTCCTTGAAAATCGCCTTACTATAATTCACCAAATGTTAAGCTAGAAAAATCCAATATCTGCAATTGTGCTCTGATTTCGGTCCTTAATGCCTCAAATGATAGCTTTCTGGACCATTTTACAGAAAATTCGATTTCCTTGAAGACCACCTTACTATAATTCACCAAATTTTGAGCCAGAAAAATCCAAAATCTGCATTTGTGCTCTGATTTCGGTCCTTAATACCTCAAATGATAGCTTTCTGGACCATTTTACAGAAAATTCGATTTCCTTGAAGACCACCTTACCATAATTCAGCAAATTTTGTGCCAGAAAAATCCAAAATCTGCAATTGAGCCCTGACTTTTGTCTTTAATACCTCAAATGATAGCTTTCTGGACCTATATTGATTGTGCCAACACGCAGTTAGATTGCTTTATTATTTCCAGACATTTTACAGAAAATTCGATTTCCTTGAAAATCGCCTTACTATAATTCACCAAATGTTAAGCTAGAAAAATCCAATATCTGCAATTGTGCTCTGATTTCGGTCCTTAATGCCTCAAATGATAGCTTTCTGGACCATTTTACAGAAAATTCGATTTCCTTGAAGACCACCTTACTATAATTCACCAAATTTTGAGCCAGAAAAATCCAAAATCTGCATTTGTGCTCTGATTTCGGTCCTTAATACCTCAAATGATAGCTTTCTGGACGATTTTACAGAAAATTCGATTTCCTTGAAGACCACCTTACTATAATTCAGCAAATTTTGTGCCAGAAAAATCCAAAATCTGCAATTGAGCCCTTATTTTTGTTTTTAATACCTCAAATGATAGCTTTCTCGACCTATATTGATTGTGCCAACACGCAGTTAGATTGCTTTATTATTTCCAGACATTTTACAGAAAATTCGATTTCCTTGAAAATCGCCTTACTATAATTCACCAAATGTTAAGCTAGAAAAATCCAATATCTGCAATTGTGCTCTGATTTCGGTCCTTAATGCCTCAAATGATAGCTTTCTGGACCATTTTACAGAAAATTCGATTTCCTTGAAGACCACCTTACTATAATTCACCAAATTTTGAGCCAGAAAAATCCAAAATATGCATTTGTGCTCTGATTTCGGTCCTTAATACCTCAAATGATAGCTTTCTGGACCATTTTACAGAAAATTCGATTTCCTTGAAGACCACCTTACTATAATTCACCAAATTTTGTGCCAGAAAAATCCAAAATCTGCAATTGAGCCCTGACTTTTGTCTTTAATACCTCAAATGATAGCTTTCTGGACCTATATTGATTGTGCCAACACGCAGTTAGATTGCTTTATTATTTCCAGACATTTTACAGAAAATTCGATTTCCTTGAAAATCGCCTTACTATAATTCACCAAATGTTAAGCTAGAAAAATCCAATATCTGCAATTGTGCTCTGATTTCGGTCCTTAATGCCTCAAATGATAGCTTTCTGGACCATTTTACAGAAAATTTGATTTCCTTGAAGACCACCTTACTATAATTCACCAAATTTTGAGCCAGAAAAATCCAAAATCTGCATTTGTGCTCTGATTTCGGTCCTTAATACCTCAAATGATAGCTTTCTGGACCATTTTACAGAAAATTCGATTTCCTTGAAGACCACCTTACTATAATTCAGCAAATTTTGTGCCAGAAAAATCCAAAATCTGCAATTGAGCCCTTATTTTTGTATTTAATACCTCAAATGATAGCTTTCTGGACCTATATTGATTGTGCCAACACGCAGTTAGATTGCTTTATTATTTCCAGACATTTTACAGAAAATTCGATTTCCTTGAAAATCGCCTTACTATAATTCACCAAATGTTAAGCTAGAAAAATCCAATATCTGCAATTGTGCTCTGATTTCGGTCCTTAATGCCTCAAATGATAGCTTTCTGGACCATTTTACAGAAAATTCGATTTCCTTGAAGACCACCTTACTATAATTCACCAAATTTTGAGCCAAAAAATTCCAAAATCTGCAATTGTGCTCTGATTTCGGTCCTTAGTACCTCAAATGATAGCTTTCTGGACCATTTTACAGCAAATTCGATTTCCTTGAAGACCACCTTACTATAATTCACCAAATTTTGAGCCAGAAAAATCCAAAATCTGCATTTGTGCTCTGATTTCGGTCCTTAATACCTCAAATGATAGCTTTCTGGACCATTTTACAGAAAATTCGATTTCCTTGAAGACCACCTTACTATAATTCACCAAATTTTGAGCCAGAAAAATCCAAAATCTGCAATTGAGCCCTGACTTTTGTCTTTAATACCTTAAATGATAGCTTTCTGGACCTATATTGATTGTGCCAACACGCAGTTAGATTGCTTTATTATTTCCAGACATTTTACAGAAAATTCGATTTCCTTGAAAATCGCCTTACTATAATTCACCAAATGTTAAGCTAGAAAAATCCAATATCTGCAATTGTGCTCTGATTTCGGTCCTTAATGCCTCAAATGATAGCTTTCTGGACCATTTTACAGAAAATTCGATTTCCTTGAAGACCACCTTACTATAATTCACCAAATTTTGAGCCAGAAAAATCCAAAATCTGCATTTGTGCTCTGATTTCGGTCCTTAATACCTCAAATGATAGCTTTCTGGACGATTTTACAGAAAATTCGATTTCCTTGAAGACCACCTTACTATAATTCAGCAAATTTTGTGCCAGAAAAATCCAAAATCTGCAATTGAGCCCTTATTTTTGTTTTTAATACCTCAAATGATAGCTTTCTCGACCTATATTGATTGTGCCAACACGCAGTTAGATTGCTTTATTATTTCCAGACATTTTACAGAAAATTCGATTTCCTTGAAAATCGCCTTACTATAATTCACCAAATGTTAAGCTAGAAAAATCCAATATCTGCAATTGTGCTCTGATTTCGGTCCTTAATGCCTCAAATGATAGCTTTCTGGACCATTTTACAGAAAATTCGATTTCCTTGAAGACCACCTTACTATAATTCACCAAATTTTGAGCCAGAAAAATCCAAAATATGCATTTGTGCTCTGATTTCGGTCCTTAATACCTCAAATGATAGCTTTCTGGACCATTTTACAGAAAATTCGATTTCCTTGAAGACCACCTTACTATAATTCAGCAAATTTTGTGCCAGAAAAATCCAAAATCTGCAATTGAGCCCTGACTTTTGTCTTTAATACCTCAAATGATAGCTTTCTGGACCTATATTGATTGTGCCAACACGCAGTTAGATTGCTTTATTATTTCCAGACATTTTACAGAAAATTCGATTTCCTTGAAAATCGCCTTACTATAATTCACCAAATGTTAAACTAGAAAAATCCAATATCTGCAATTGTGCTCTGATTTCGGTCCTTAATGCCTCAAATGATAGCTTTCTGGACCATTTTACAGAAAATTCGATTTCCTTGAAGACCACCTTACTATAATTCACCAAATTTTGAGCCAGAAAAATCCAAAATCTGCATTTGTGCTCTGATTTCGGTCCTTAATACCTCAAATGATAGCTTTCTGGACCATTTTACAGAAAATTCGATTTCCTTGAAGACCACCTTACTATAATTCAGCAAATTTTGTGCCAGAAAAATCCAAAATCTGCAATTGAGCCCTTATTTTTGTTTTTAATACCTCAAATGATAGCTTTCTGGACCTATATTGATTGTGCCAACACGCAGTTAGATTGCTTTATTATTTCCAGACATTTTACAGAAAATTCGATTTCCTTGAAAATCGCCTTACTATAATTCACCAAATGTTAAGCTAGAAAAATCCAATATCTGCAATTGTGCTCTGATTTCGGTCCTTAATGCCTCAAATGATAGCTTTCTGGACCATTTTACAGAAAATTCGATTTCCTTGAAAACCACCTTACTATAATTCACCAAATTTTGAGCCAGAAAAATCCAAAATCTGCATTTGTGCTCTGATTTCGGTCCTTAATACCTCAAATGATAGCTTTCTGGACCATTTTACAGAAAATTCGATTTCCTTGAAGACCACCTTACTATAATTCACCAAATTTTGAGCCAGAAAAATCCAAAATCTGCAATTGAGCCCTGACTTTTGTCTTTAATACCTTAAATGATAGCTTTCTGGACCTATATTGATTGTGCCAACACGCAGTTAGATTGCTTTATTATTTCCAGACATTTTACAGAAAATTCGATTTCCTTGAAAATCGCCTTACTATAATTCACCAAATGTTAAGCTAGAAAAATCCAATATCTGCAATTGTGCTCTGATTTCGGTCCTTAATGCCTCAAATGATAGCTTTCTGGACCATTTTACAGAAAATTCGATTTCCTTGAAGACCACCTTACTATAATTCACCAAATTTTGAGCCAGAAAAATCCAAAATCTGCATTTGTGCTCTGATTTCGGTCCTTAATACCTCAAATGATAGCTTTCTGGACGATTTTACAGAAAATTCGATTTCCTTGAAGACCACCTTACTATAATTCAGCAAATTTTGTGCCAGAAAAATCCAAAATCTGCAATTGAGCCCTTATTTTTGTTTTTAATACCTCAAATGATAGCTTTCTCGACCTATATTGATTGTGCCAACACGCAGTTAGATTGCTTTATTATTTCCAGACATTTTACAGAAAATTCGATTTCCTTGAAAATCGCCTTACTATAATTCACCAAATGTTAAGCTAGAAAAATCCAATATCTGCAATTGTGCTCTGATTTCGGTCCTTAATGCCTCAAATGATAGCTTTCTGGACCATTTTACAGAAAATTCGATTTCCTTGAAGACCACCTTACTATAATTCACCAAATTTTGAGCCAGAAAAATCCAAAATATGCATTTGTGCTCTGATTTCGGTCCTTAATACCTCAAATGATAGCTTTCTGGACCATTTTACAGAAAATTCGATTTCCTTGAAGACCACCTTACTATAATTCAGCAAATTTTGTGCCAGAAAAATCCAAAATCTGCAATTGAGCCCTGACTTTTGTCTTTAATACCTCAAATGATAGCTTTCTGGACCTATATTGATTGTGCCAACACGCAGTTAGATTGCTTTATTATTTCCAGACATTTTACAGAAAATTCGATTTCCTTGAAAATCGCCTTACTATAATTCACCAAATTTTGAGCCAGAAAAATCCAAAATCTGCATTTGTGCTCTGATTTCGGTCCTTAATACCTCAAATGATAGCTTTCTGGACCATTTTACAGAAAATTCGATTTTATTCTATTCACCAAATTTTGTGCCAGAAAAATCCAAAATCTGCAATTGAGCCCTGACTTTTGTCTTTAATACCTCAAATGATAGCTTTCTGGACCTATATTGATTGTGCCAACACGCAGTTAGATTGCTTGATTATTTCCAGACATTTTACGGAAAATTCGATTTCCTTGAAAATCGCCTTACTATAATTCACCAAATGTTAAGCTAGAAAAATCCAATATCTGCAATTGTGCTCTGATTTCGGTCCTTAATGCCTCAAATGATAGCTTTCTGGACCATTTTACAGAAAATTCGATTTCCTTGAAGACCACCTTACTATAATTCACCAAATTTTGAGCCAGAAAAATCCAAAATCTGCATTTGTGCTCTGATTTCGGTCCTTAATACCTCAAATGATAGCTTTCTGGACCATTTTACAGAAAATTCGATTTCCTTGAAGACCACCTTACTATAATTTACCAAATTTTGAGCCAGAAAAATCCAAAATCTGCATTTGTGCTCTGATTTCGGTCCTTAATACCTCAAATGATAGCTTTCTGGACCATTTTACAGAAAATTCGATTTCCTTGAAGACCACCTTACTATTATTCACCAAATTTTGTGCCAGAAAAATCCACAATCTGCAATTGAGCCCTGACTTTTGTCTTTAATACCTTAAATGATAGCTTTCTGGACCTATATTGATTGTGCCAACACGCAGTTAGATTGCTTTATTATTTCCAGACATTTTACAGAAAATTCGATTTCCTTGAAAATCGCCTTACTATAATTCACCAAATGTTAAGCTAGAAAAATCCAATATCTGCAATTGTGCTCTGATTTCGGTCCTTAATGCCTCAAATGATAGCTTTCTGGACCATTTTACAGAAAATTCGATTTCCTTGAAGACCACCTTACTATAATTCACCAAATTTTGAGCCAGAAAAATCCAAAATCTGCATTTGTGCTCTGATTTCGGTCCTTAATACCTCAAATGATAGCTTTCTGGACGATTTTACAGAAAATTCGATTTCCTTGAAGACCACCTTACTATAATTCAGCAAATTTTGTGCCAGAAAAATCCAAAATCTGCAATTGAGCCCTTATTTTTGTTTTTAATACCTCAAATGATAGCTTTCTGGACCTATATTGATTGTGCCAACACGCAGTTAGATTGCTTTATTATTTCCAGACATTTTACAGAAAATTCGATTTCCTTGAAAATCGCCTTACTATAATTCACCAAATGTTAAGCTAGAAAAATCCAATATCTGCAATTGTGCTCTGATTTCGGTCCTTAATGCCTCAAATGATAGCTTTCTGGACCATTTTACAGAAAATTCGATTTCCTTGAAGACCACCTTACTATAATTCACCAAATTTTGAGCCAGAAAAATCCAAAATCTGCATTTGTGCTCTGATTTCGGTCCTTAATACCTCAAATGATAGCTTTCTGGACCATTTTACAGAAAATTCGATTTCCTTGAAGACCACCTTACTATAATTCAGCAAATTTTGTGCCAGAAAAATCCAAAATCTGCAATTGAGATCTGACTTTTGTCTTTAATACCTCAAATGATAGCTTTCTGGACCTATATTGATTGTGCCAACACGCAGTTAGATTGCTTTATTATTTCCAGACATTTTACAGAAAATTCGATTTCCTTGAAAATCGCCTTACTATAATTCACCAAATGTTAAGCTAGAAAAATCCAATATCTGCAATTGTGCTCTGATTTCGGTCCTTAATGCCTCAAATGATAGCTTTCTGGACCATTTTACAGAAAATTCGATTTCCTTGAAGACCACCTTACTATAATTCACCAAATTTTGAGCTAGAAAAATCCAAAATCTGCATTTGTGCTCTGATTTCGGTCCCTAATACCTCAAATGATAGCTTTCTGGACCATTTTACAGAAAATTCGATTTCCTTGAAGACCACCTTACTATAATTCACCAAATTTTGAGCCAGAAAAATCCAAAATCTGCATTTGTGCTCTGATTTCGGTCCTTAATACCTCAAATGATAGCTTTCTGGACCATTTTACAGAAAATTCGATTTCCTTGAAGACCACCTTACTATTATTCACCAAATTTTGTGCCAGAAAAATCCACAATCTGCAATTGAGCCCTGACTTTTGTCTTTAATACCTTAAATGATAGCTTTCTGGACCTATATTGATTGTGCCAACACGCAGTTAGATTGCTTTATTATTTCCAGACATTTTACAGAAAATTCGATTTCCTTGAAAATCGCCTTACTATAATTCACCAAATGTTAAGCTAGAAAAATCCAATATCTGCAATTGTGCTCTGATTTCGGTCCTTAATGCCTCAAATGATAGCTTTCTGGACCATTTTACAGAAAATTCGATTTCCTTGAAGACCACCTTACTATAATTCACCAAATTTTGAGCCAGAAAAATCCAAAATCTGCATTTGTGCTCTGATTTCGGTCCTTAATACCTCAAATGATAGCTTTCTGGACGATTTTACAGAAAATTCGATTTCCTTGAAGACCACCTTACTATAATTCAGCAAATTTTGTGCCAGAAAAATCCAAAATCTGCAATTGAGCCCTTATTTTTGTTTTTAATACCTCAAATGATAGCTTTCTCGACCTATATTGATTGTGCCAACACGCAGTTAGATTGCTTTATTATTTCCAGACATTTTACAGAAAATTCGATTTCCTTGAAAATCGCCTTACTATAATTCACCAAATGTTAAGCTAGAAAAATCCAATATCTGCAATTGTGCTCTGATTTCGGTCCTTAATGCCTCAAATGATAGCTTTCTGGACCATTTTACAGAAAATTCGATTTCCTTGAAGACCACCTTACTATAATTCACCAAATTTTGAGCCAGAAAAATCCAAAATATGCATTTGTGCTCTGATTTCGGTCCTTAATACCTCAAATGATAGCTTTCTGGACCATTTTACAGAAAATTCGATTTCCTTGAAGACCACCTTACTATAATTCAGCAAATTTTGTGCCAGAAAAATCCAAAATCTGCAATTGAGCCCTGACTTTTGTCTTTAATACCTCAAATGATAGCTTTCTGGACCTATATTGATTGTGCCAACACGCAGTTAGATTGCTTTATTATTTCCAGACATTTTACAGAAAATTCGATTTCCTTGAAAATCGCCTTACTATAATTCACCAAATGTTAAACTAGAAAAATCCAATATCTGCAATTGTGCTCTGATTTCGGTCCTTAATGCCTCAAATGATAGCTTTCTGGACCATTTTACAGAAAATTCGATTTCCTTGAAGACCACCTTACTATAATTCACCAAATTTTGAGCCAGAAAAATCCAAAATCTGCATTTGTGCTCTGATTTCGGTCCTTAATACCTCAAATGATAGCTTTCTGGACCATTTTACAGAAAATTCGATTTCCTTGAAGACCACCTTACTATAATTCAGCAAATTTTGTGCCAGAAAAATCCAAAATCTGCAATTGAGCCCTTATTTTTGTTTTTAATACCTCAAATGATAGCTTTCTGGACCTATATTGATTGTGCCAACACGCAGTTAGATTGCTTTATTATTTCCAGACATTTTACAGAAAATTCGATTTCCTTGAAAATCGCCTTACTATAATTCACCAAATGTTAAGCTAGAAAAATCCAATATCTGCAATTGTGCTCTGACTTCGGTCCTTAATGCCTCAAATGATAGCTTTCTGGACCATTTTACAGAAAATTCGATTTCCTTGAAGACCACCTTACTATAATTCACCAAATTTTGAGCCAGAAAAATCCAAAATCTGCAATTGAGCCCTTATTTTTGTTTTTAATACCTCAAATGATAGCTTTCTGGACCTATATTGATTGTGCCAACACGCAGTTAGATTGCTTGATTATTTCCAGACATTTTACAGAAAATTCGATTTCCTTGAAAATCGCCTTACTATAATTCACCAAATGTTAAGCTAGAAAAATCCAATATCTGCAATTGTGCTCTGATTTCGGTCCTTAATGCCTCAAATGATAGCTTTCTGGACCATTTTACAGAAAATTCGATTTCCTTGAAGACCACCTTACTATAATTCACCAAATTTTGAGCCAGAAAAATCCAAAATCTGCAATTGAGCCCTTATTTTTGTTTTTAATACCTCAAATGATAGCTTTCTGGACCTATATTGATTGTGCCAACACGCAGTTAGATTGCTTGATTATTTCCAGACATTTTACAGAAAATTCGATTTCCTTGAAAATCGCCTTACTATAATTCACCAAATGTTACGCTAGAAAAATCCAATATCTGCAATTGTGCTCTGATTTCGGTCCTTAATGCCTCAAATGATAGCTTTCTGGACCATTTTGAGCCAGAAAAATCCAAAATCTGCAATTGAGCCCTTATTTTTGTTTTTAATACCTCAAATGATAGCTTTCTGGACCTATATTGATTGTGCCAACACGCAGTTAGATTGCTTGATTATTTCCAGACATTTTACAGAAAATTCGATTTCCTTGAAAATCGCCTTACTATAATTCACCAAATGTTAAGCTAGAAAAATCCAATATCTGCAATTGTGCTCTGATTTCGGTCCTTAATGCCTCAAATGATAGCTTTCTGGACCATTTTACAGAAAATTCGATTTCCTTGAAGACCACCTTACTATAATTCACCAAATTTTGAGCCAGAAAAATCCAAAATCTGCATTTGTGCTCTGATTTCGGTCCTTAATACCTCAAATGATAGCTTTCTGGACCATTTTACAGAAAATTCGATTTCCTTGAAGACCACCTTACTATAATTCAGCAAATTTTGTGCCAGAAAAATCCAAAATCTGCAATTGAGCCCTTATTTTTGTTTTTAATACCTCAAAATCTGCATTTGTGCTCTGATTTCGGTCCTTAATACCTCAAATGATAGCTTTCTGGACCATTTTACAGAAAATTCGATTTCCTTGAAGACCACCTTACTATAATTCAGCAAATTTTGTGCCAGAAAAATCCAAAATCTGCAATTGAGCCCTGACTTTTGTCTTTAATAACTCAAATGATAGCTTTCTGGACCTATATTGATTGTGCCAACACGCAGTTAGATTGCTTTATTATTTCCAGACATTTTACAGAAAATTCGATTTCCTTGAAAATCGCCTTACTATAATTCACCAAATGTTAAGCTAGAAAAATCCAATATCTGCAATTGTGCTCTGATTTCGGTCCTTAATGCCTCAAATGATAGCTTTCTGGACCATTTTACAGAAAATTCGATTTCCTTGAAGACCACCTTACTATAATTCACCAAATTTTGAGCCAGAAAAATCCAAAATCTGCAATTGAGCCCTTATTTTTGTTTTTAATACCTCAAATGATAGCTTTCTGGACCTATATTGATTGTGCCAACACGCAGTTAGATTGCTTTATTATTTCCAGACATTTTACAGAAAATTCGATTTCCTTGAAAATCGCCTTACTATAATTCACCAAATGTTAAGCTAGAAAAATCCAATATCTGCAATTGTGCTCTGATTTCGGTCCTTAATGCCTCAAATGATAGCTTTCTGGACCATTTTACAGAAAATTCGATTTCCTTGAAGACCACCTTACTATAATTCAGCAAATTTTGTGCCAGAAAAATCCAAAATCTGCAATTGAGCCCTTATTTTTGTTTTTAATACCTCAAATGATAGCTTTCTGGACCTATATTGATTGTGCTAACACGCAGTTAGATTGCTTTATTATTTCCAGACATTTTACAGAAAATTCGATTTCCTTGAAAATCGCCTTACTATAATTCACCAAATGTTAAGCTAGAAAAATCCAATATCTGCAATTGTGCTCTGATTTCGGTCCTTAATACCTCAAATGATAGCTTTCTGGACCATTTTACAGAAAATTCGATTTCCTTGAAGACCACCTTACTATAATTCAGCAAATTTTGTGCCAGATAAATCCAAAATCTGCAATTGAGCCCTTATTTTTGTTTTTAATACCTCAAATGATAGCTTTCTGGACCTATATTGATTGTGCTAACACGCAGTTAGATTGCTTTATTATTTCCAGACATTTTACAGAAAATTCGATTTCCTTGAAAATCGCCTTACTATAATTCACCAAATGTTAAGCTAGAAAAATCCAATATCTGCAATTGTGCTCTGATTTCGGTCCTTAATGCCTCAAATGATAGCTTTCTGGACCATTTTACAGAAAATTCGATTTCCTTGAAGACCACCTTACTATAATTCACCAAATTTTGAGCCAGAAAAATCCAAAATCTGCAATTGAGCCCTTATTTTTGTTTTTAATACCTCAAATGATAGCTTTCTGGACCTATATTGATTGTGCCAACACGCAGTTAGATTGCTTTATTATTTCCAGACATTTTACAGAAAATTCGATTTCCTTGAAAATCGCCTTACTATAATTCACCAAATGTTAAGCTAGAAAAATCCAATATCTGCAATTGTGCTCTGATTTCGGTCCTTAATGCCTCAAATGATAGCTTTCTGGACCATTTTACAGAAAATTCGATTTCCTTGAAGACCACCTTACTATAATTCAGCAAATTTTGTGCCAGAAAAATCCAAAATCTGCAATTGAGCCCTTATTTTTGTTTTTAATACCTCAAATGATAGCTTTCTGGACCTATATTGATTGTGCTAACACGCAGTTAGATTGCTTTATTATTTCCAGACATTTTACAGAAAATTCGATTTCCTTGAAAATCGCCTTACTATAATTCACCAAATGTTAAGCTAGAAAAATCCAATATCTGCAATTGTGCTCTGATTTCGGTCCTTAATACCTCAAATGATAGCTTTCTGGACCATTTTACAGAAAATTCGATTTCCTTGAAGACCACCTTACTATAATTCAGCAAATTTTGTGCCAGAAAAATCCAAAATCTGCAATTGAGCCCTTATTTTTGTTTTTAATACCTCAAATGATAGCTTTCTGGACCTATATTGATTGTGCCAACACGCAGTTAGATTGCTTGATTATTTCCAGACATTTTACAGAAAATTCGATTTCCTTGAAAATCGCCTTACTATAATTCACCAAATGTTAAGCTAGAAAAATCCAATATCTGCAATTGTGCTCTGATTTCGGTCCTTAATGCCTCAAATGATAGCTTTCTGGACCATTTTACAGAAAATTCGATTTCCTTGAAGACCACCTTACTATAATTCACCAAATTTTGAGCCAGAAAAATCCAAAATCTGCATTTGTGCTCTGATTTCGGTCCTTAATACCTCAAATGATAGCTTTCTGGACCATTTTACAGAAAATTCGATTTCCTTGAAGACCACCTTACTATAATTCAGCAAATTTTGTGCCAGAAAAATCCAAAATCTGCAATTGTGCTCTGATTTCGGTCCCTAATACCTCAAATGATAGCTTTCTGGACCATTTTACAGAAAATTCGATTTCCTTGAAGACCACCTTACTATAATTCACCAAATGTTAAGCCAGAAAAATCCAAAATCTGCAATTGTACCCTGATTTCGGTCCTTGATACCTCAAATGATATCTTTCAGAACCAAAATTATTTTGCCAATGAACAGTTAGATTGCTTGATTATTTCCTGACATTTTACAGAAAATTCGATTTTTTGAAAATCACCTGGCCTCAATAATATCAATTGATAGCTTTGAATTTGGGGAAAACATCTTTTCGATGTCAGCATTAAACACGTGCTTACGTTTCCTCCATTTTGGCAATCTTCAGTTTATTTCTGTTGTTCTGGTGGAAGTTTCGTTAGCTTTTAAAATACTAACGCGTCTAACTGCAACTCAAATTCAGATGCTATCACCGATTAAATTTTGAGGCTCAATATTTTCTTTATACCTCCCCCCTTTTTTTGGTCACTGCCTCCAGCTATTTTTGCTTGCACTTTCGGTTCTGATACTTTTGATCATGAATCTCTGTTGGTGTTGTTTATATTTTGGGCTTTGCTGTATTCTAAATGGTATGATGTTTCCAGTGGCACGCTTGATGTGCTGATGATAGACATCTTCTACATAAATAGTTTAATAGCACTATTTGTCTTTTATCTGTTGTTGATGGCTGCCTAAATTTTGGACATTAGTCTTTTGTATGGTTCATCTGACAATAGAGAAAAAAACATACTTTTTGTGGAAATGGCTTATAAGTAGAACGACCTGCAACAACCGTGGATTTGACACGTTGAGGTTAAATTGACTGAGGTCATTTAGAATAAACCTGTCTTCTGTTTTAACTTGGGGATCTCATAACCAGATTCACGGTACATTTCATCAAGCTTGCCTTGAATATACCGATAGTATATAATTTAGGGGTAATCAACAAAGCTTCATGATGTATCGGTGGATAGTCCTCTGGGTTGTTTTGATTTCGGCTACGAGAACTCGTCCATCACTTCCTGGAAATACTTGCATTACACTTCCCATATTTTATTGGTTCATTAAAGGGGTCTTAACTTTAACATGAGAACTACATCATTGATTTGTAAGTCTTCTTTAGTTTTATGCCATTAGTATGAGCTAGTTGATATTCCTGATGCTAACGCTTCCACAACAATTGACTCATTCTGATTATGGCATTGTAGTTTGGCCTTGAAGTGGTGATTGGATGCCTAATCAGGAAATGGGCTGGTATTAATGCCTTCGATTTGAATGGCTTAATGATTTAGCTGCACTCTTACACAAAACTGCGTTGCTTTTATTCACCTCTTTGATTTGTTCTCTATAGTCTTGTAGTTGTGAATACCGTAAGGTTTCGGTTTCTGCAGCAAGCTCATCATATTGAGTTTGGTTTGTTAGTTCAGTTGTTTTCTTGCTACATAAATAATAAAACTTTCGGATTTTTGACAATATGCGTATGATCCTATGATAACTGAAGTAAGTGCTGCATAATTCTTGGATTAGTGGCTTCGATTCATCTAAACAGGTGGTGACCATAGCTTGTACTGCACGTCCTGGCTGATTTGCAGTTTCTGTTTTCCGAATATTACGTCAGTTGTCCAATCTGGTGTATTAAGTTTAGTCCACGGATAATTTCGTCAGCTGTGTCCATTAACTTCAGAATACTTATGTTGCGATGTTGAATTGATCGATGGTAAATCTATAAAACTTTTTCTAAATGGCTGTACGGCGTACCGTTTCTTATCGTAACGGAACTTCAATATAATTCGCTTGGATCTTGGTGAATAAATCATAAAATGATTGCCACTTTGTATAACTGCCATAAAATGGAGCAATACTAATCTTTGGTAGTTTGACTTTAATATTTGCGCCTTTTGATTGTTCTTCTTGAATATCGTTTACCTAAGTCGAACGACATATTTCCGGAGACAAAATTTCCTCATCGTGGTATAGTATTTTTCCTCAAAGTCATCTCAGTGGCTTTAATCTTTAGTATTTAATTCTTTGATCACATTATCAAACTCGTGAAATTCTGGCAATAATTCCCTTTGCACGTCGTAATCGAACCTTCAGTTCTTCAAGATTCAATTTGGATGCCTTAACATTTTTATAGGACTGAGCGCAATTAAATATTTTCGTCAACGAACTTCATATGTATATAAGTGGGGTGTAAGTAGATGTTTATGAAACACCGATTCACTCCTAGTTTAATAAAATCCACTTACGGTTTACGTTTAGTCCTCCACGTGTCGATCTGGATAAAAAAAATTTCTGCTCAATCAATTTTCTGCTTGAATTGAGACATAAGTGATAAACTCCACTTAGTGATCACAAATTTGTTGTGTACTTGGTTGGACAATAAAATTAAGTCCTGTTCACAGCCTCAACAATGCAACGAATTGCTGTGCACTCTCGTTGCCTATTAGCCTATTTCTTTGTTAAACGGTGGGATTTTCATAACGAATCCTTGAGTAGTAAGATCATCGACATCATCCTAAAAACTATGGTTAAGAGAACAGTCATTATCTGGAAGGCATCGATCTTTGATTCAGCAAATGAAACGTTTGCCTTGCAATTACCGAATATGTCAATGATTATATCGTCTGAAGTTACTGCAACCATAGGATTCATCATATTCCATAAGCATGATAGGTACACATTAAGTTCTTTGAATTGATCTCGATCTCGACCAGTGAACACTCTCAATGAATTCGAATCCACCAACTCGAAATTGAGACCCAACCTAATGAGCCTTGAGTTAATTTCGATCGGGATTTACTAGCGGCTTGGGAACTAGGACTAACTAAGACACTCTGATCGCAATATTTGTCGAAGTAGTCTCAGTGTGGAAACCACTTGCCTTGCTTAACCATCACCAGCAACAAGAAGGGAGTTAGTTCCGCAACGTAATACCATATTCTCAATAGTATGTAGCTTTGAGGCGGCATCACTACCGTCGATGCAAGTAAAATTGGCATTACCTTTTTCGGTTTACTGATTATTCTACTACTTATTCTAAAATGAAGAGAGTAAAAAGTAAGGAGAAGAATATAGTGGAGTGTTAATAGAGGGAACACGTAACATTAAAACTCACATCAACACACCCACATTGGTGACCCCAACGTGATCAAACAATAAATAATTCGCAGAACAATAATAATTACACATATTACCAGTTCGGATTTAAATATTTTTTTAATAGTTTTAACGATTCCCATACGAGACGACCAGAAATTTGGTTTACACCAAATCGACTCCGATCATGACTGCAGCTGCAATCAACTCCTATCAGGACTGCCACTTGGCGATAAAAAACCATCTCAACTGTTGAGGGAAATGAAAACACTATCTATTAATCAGGTTACTCAGCCAGTTTTAAGAAATCTGTGGTTACACCGACTCCCAACACATGCCCAAGAAATTTTGTCTTGCATGGCTGATTCAAACTTTCAGAAACTTGCAAACGCTGCTGATAAAGAAAGCCTCGACACGAGACGACGACAGAGCACAACAAAGCAATTTAACAACTTAGATCAACAACCTAACACAACGAGTGGAAGAACTGTTCGGTCATTTCGAGAAATCTAAAACACTCGAATTGCTTGTATCATCACAAATACGGTTTTCAAGCGCGAAGGCGTCTAAAACAATGCTACTTGAACGAAGCGAGCCAACCGACAATGAATCCGGAAAACCGGTAGGCACCGCACTTCACGCGGCAAGTGACGGTAGCCAAATTTAAAAACAGCAGCCTAATCATAGTCGATTCACAAAACAAGCTACAATTCTTGATATTGACACAGGCGCCGAGGTTTCAGTAATACCACCAACAAACCCCGAAAAGTCCAATTTGTCCACATTTAAATTGTTCGCGGCGAACACTACAACGATTGATAGATACGGTTGCAAAAACGTTACTCTTAACATAGGAACGCAACATGGAAGTTCATCATAGCAAAAGTCGATCGGTGTATTCTTGGAGCTGACTTCCTATCACATTTCGGTTTATTGGTCGACATTAAAAATAACAAGCTCATCGACTCCAACACGAACCTCGACATCAAAGGAGAGCCAATTCAAATTCCTTCATACGGCATTACAACAATAAAGTCCGATTCAACACTTCTCGAGATTCTGGAACTACTACACGAATTCAAGACAGCAACTCGTGAATCGACAAATCTTGAACGCGGATAAGATGAAAATCGCCAAAGCTGAGATTGAAGCTTGGACAGCAGAAGGAGTGTGCCGACCCTCGAAGAGCAATTGGACAATTTCGCTCTGTATTGCAAAAAAGAAAGGCGGAAAGTGGCGATTATGTGGTGTCTATAGGGCATTAAACTCGATAACAAAACCTGACCGTTATCCGATTCCGTTTGTGACCGATTTCCACTCGAGTCATGGACGATTTTCTCGAAAATCGATCTCATCCCTGCGTATCACCAGGTCCCTATCGAAGAACGAGACCGTTCGTATTGTTTGAGTTCACCCGGATGACGTTCGGATTACGTAATGCGTGATCTGGCATTCGTGTTTCCGTATATATCGACGACCTACTGATCGCCTCACAAAACTCAAAAGAGAATCTGAAACACATACGGATTGTTTTCCATCGCCTAAGGTGACGCGGGACTAGTCGTAAATCTTAACAAGTGCGCATTTATGAAGAACGAAATATCTTTCCTCGGATTTCATATCACCGCAAGCGGCATGTCGCCTAATAAACACAAAATGGAAGCCATTCAAAATTTCCCACGACCAACTACAAAAGATTTTTAAAAGGGCGAAATAAGAAGAAGGATAAGTCACCAATAAATTATACCGACGGATCTACCAAAGCATTAGAAACGTGCAAAACAAAGCGTACGAAATGTACTCAGTTAGCATATCCGATTCCAAATGCTAAATTTACCATTTTCAGCGACGCGTCGAATACAGCAGTAGGAGCAGTATTGCGATAACAGACACAAAAAGGTTGGCAACCACTGTTCTTCTACTCACGAAAGCTAAGTGATACCGAAACCCGCTACGGTACGTATGACAGGGAACTCTTAGCCGCTTATTCAGCTAACAAACATTTTAAAAACCATTGACATTCTCACTACGTCAAAGTCTCGAAGAAGCATCGCCTAGACAACGCCGACACTTAGACTTTATAGCACAATATACATCGGATATTCGTCAAATTTTGGAGAACAACAGCGTCGTCGCGGATATGTTTTCACGAATCGAACAAATTCAAATAGGAAGCGCAATTGACTATGAAGCAATAGCAGATGAACAAATGAATGATCAGGAGCTCGTAAAACTGATGGAATCAAATGCGTCTTTAAAATTCAAAAAAATTCCCAGTTTTTGGAACCGATAAGGAAATTTTATGCGATGTTTCAACGGGAGCACAAAAACCGTTTATCCCTAAATCATTTCGTCGATAAATTCACGAGTCATTGCACGATATCTCTCACCCCGGGATTTGCCCCGCAGCAAAACAAATCAGCAAAAAATTCGTGCGGCCAGCGATGAACCAAGAAATATGCTCTTAGGCCAAACACTGCATACGTTGCCAAAAGTGTAGAATTACGAAACACGTCAGAAGTAAAACTGGAACTTACGAACAGACCAGTAAACGATTCGACGAAATCCACGTCGGTATAATCGGACCGTTACCTCCATCCGAAGGTAATTTATATTGTTTGACCATGATCGATCGCTACACACGTTGGCCAGACGTTGGCTACACCAATTCCGAATATCAGAGCAGAAATCATAGCTGATGCATTAATCAAAACATGGATCAACTGATTTGGAGTGCCATCGAGCATTGTGATTGATTGACAGTTCGAAGCAACTCTGTTCGACGAACTTTCCAAATCTCTTGGATTCCACCGCAAACAAACAACAGCTTACAATCCAGCATGCAACGGCATAATCGAACGATGGCACCGTAGTTTTAAAAGCACAGCAGTTGACAAACGCAGTTCGTCAGTCTCTACAACCTCCATACGAGGGACCATTTCCGGTAGTCGAACGCAACGAAAAATATTTCACATTGTTGGTCAAAGGTATCAAATCAACGGTTTCAATAAACCGGCTTAAACCTTGTTTCATCGAACGAAGTGCCAACCAAACCGAATACTACCGTCATCGCCATCGTTAGGCCGGCTCGTTTTCGATAATTTTCTATCGTTCACTGCATTCACTGGGGGAAGGACAGTGTGGCGGGAACACTACCGTCGATGCAAGTAAAATTGGCATCACCTTTTTCGGTTTACTGAAAAATCAGGAGCAAAAAAAAAAAGGAAAAAAACAGCGAATAAAAACGGCGGAATAAATTAATCAACGTTTTAATTATATCTGTAATAAATAAATAACGGATTAATATAAAACACCTGTAGTGAACATAACCTTGCGAATATAGTGGAGTGTTAATAGAGGGAACACGTAACATTAAAACTCACATCAACACACCCACATTATTTCCCCTGAAGAATTGATCGGTCATCAGCCAAAGTACTGTTTCCGCTCGAAGTTGCTCAACCTGTAAATTTAAAGGTCCCGTCATGACTAGGCTATACCCTGCTGGGAATAAAATCGAAGCGTTTTCGAATTGTTAGACGAACACAATTGGAAACGAAGAAACGTACCACCGCTGTAGATCGGTTATTTTAAAATTTATGACCGACACTCCAAGATAGAATTCTAGATATTTCTAAGAAGTAAGGAATTTTATGTTGGACAAATTTCCTGAAGAGATTACCAAGTGCATGCATAACAACCCAAATTTAACGAATTAACGGGATTTGAATAGCTGGAAAATTCAGTTAAAAGTTGTACAGTCGAAGTTTTTGGGATAATTTAGATTTAAAACGGCGAATTACATTGAAGCGTTTCGATAAACCCAATCATATTGTTGAGGAACACAATTGTAGATTTTAGATTTTTTCTAGGATTGCTATGGCAAACATCATCTCAATAGACAAACAAAACATTCATTGCTATTTTCGACCAATCCATTTAGCCATGTACAATGGTTTTGACCATGTCACAGTTGATTCTTTCAATCAAAACCAAAAAAAGTTGTTGTAACAGGGTAACTGTATCAGTTTCAACAATGCCATAATTAAATTAAATCAAACAACCCAATAAAACATTCGTCAGGTTTTTTTTCTCTACATCACCCTAAATGAAATTAATCAACATAAAAAAAAAAAAATCGCCAAAATGTACAACATATACAAAACAACAATTAAAAATCCATAATTAATTTACCTGAAAGGTAAACACAAAATGTAATGTAACATAATAATTTGCATACGTATTAGGCGAAAACTATAAATCTGAATAACAACAACAACAACAATAAAATCCAATTGGATTATTTTTTTACGTTTTGTATAATTTTTCTATTCCGCAACAGATGTCACCCCATGTATTAATCAAAATTTCTTGTTAGATTCGTAAATAATGTAAAGCAAATTGGAAATTTGTACACATTAAGCTCTTATTGGATTCAAAATAGAAATTTTTAGCGTTGCTCTTTACCAAAAATTTTATTCATTTGTGAATTAATTTTTGATCCAGTGCACAAAATTCTTTATTAATAAATTTATATGTTTCAGTGGTGATAAGACAACATGATACACTATATACACTATATATACAGAATAATTGTAAATTAATTCAAATGGAAATTCATAAACCGTACAAAACCATGTAAAAATGTAGAGAGAAAATTTTGTGTTTTATTTTCTCGAAGTAATTTATACAGAGTGATAACCAACCAAAATAAAGTTTAAGAAAAGCAAAAATTTGTTTATTTATTTGTTAGAAAAGTTTTAGTTTACCGAAAAATTATGATAACGAAAAAATTAATTTTCTAACATAAATTATGGGTGTGTGTGTGTGTGTCTGTGTCTGTGTGTGTTTATCTCATCTCAAGATAATATTTCATGTTTTCGGAAAATTGTTGTTTACTATTTAACAGATAAGCGTAAGCGAATGACATTTATTGTGATAGGGTTGAATTGGTTTTGTGTATAATACACCTATGTATACACAAAACCAAATCAACAGAGCCCATGTGAGTACATATTTGCTCTTTAAATTCTTGCGTTTATGATTTAAATGCATATTTGGTCCTTTATCGATAGTTTTTAACCCAAATATGGTTAATTCCAAACGAATTCCGGACATTTTTAGTCAATATTTTTGGTTTTTTCCGAAAACTGTAAAATAACGTTAAAAAATGAATGAATAATGGTCTCACGGGTCTTAACATTTGTGGAGGTAGAAATAAGCTTTTCGAAATGTGAAACATGGTCAAGCAATGGTGCAATTGGAAATGGCCTACGCGCGACAGAAGTGCAACTTTTTAAGCTAGAAAAATGTAGTATTCGTTTTAAATGATAAATTTAAATTTTGTAATGCTAAATTTCAAAATGTATTTCTTGTTTTTCTTTCTTCATAATTTAAAACTGATACAATTGGTTTATGATAGCTAAAATAAGATATAAAACCCTACTCTGCAGTCCTTCCAAATAGCGTGCGAAAACTGTTTCAATAGTTGAACCAGACCTTGTCGTTGACTCTCTATATATGAATTGTTTATCATTTAAATTAAGTTCTTCTTGAAGAACTTGTATTAGTCGGTTTGCTTCGTCCGAAGCAAAATTCACATTAAGCGCGTTTTTTTATTCGCTCCGGATAGCTGCTATCGAGAGCCGTCATTTTTTTAGGCCTAAATTTAAATTTGACGCGCTATTTATTGGTAAATTAAACTTATTTAACATCAAACTATCATTTTTAATTCAATCGTTTAGCAAAAACTTCGTATAAAAAATATTTGGCTCTACCTATTTATACGGAGCGCTATCGGGAGCCATTTTTTATATGACGGCTCTCGATAGCAGCTATCCGGAGCGAATAAAAAAACGCGGCTATTAAAATCTCCTTTATCGAAGTCTTCTTGCAGTAACGCTGCACCTTCCACAGTATACGGCAGAAAAATCTGACTGGTTTGGCGAAATGTATATCACAATTATTAATATCGGCGGTCTGTTTTCTGTACTACATTCAACCGCGCATAAACATCCCCAACCGTCGATACATTTTCAAATAAGGAATAAGCCTGCTTCAAATTCCGAATCTCATGTGGAGTAATAACATTAGTTTGGTCTGCAGAATTGTGGTATATTGCCACTTCGCCAACGCTGACATTGGGGCGTTTGAAGTGCATTACACAATAGAAATTTGAAATGTCCACCTCTTCTTCATTCCTCAACCACGTTTCTGACAGTAATAAAACATTTGATCGCATTAAACTTTGACAATTTAATGAAAACATACTCAGTCCCTTTTTGTTGCTAATAAATTCTGTAAGCACTTTGTCCAGAGTGATCATTGGATTGATAGAATGTCTTTTCGTTATCGCATGAAACTATATAAAGCCCTTCGATGCTCGTTACTCTTGATAATGCCACATAAAGCAATTGCTGGGAATGTGTCTTGTGGTATTCATAGACTATCTCGCTGAATGTTCCACCCTGAGTTTTATGAACTGTTACTGCACATGCCAATACCAAAGGTAGGTGATTCCGTTTGGCAATGATGCTTTTATTATTATTCATTGGAATAGTTGAAGTTTTTCGCTCGAGAGTCGGGAAATTCCATCCATACCGGCGCTACCTCGCCAGCGCTTTCAAACTCAATAAGGACAACTTTGCCTAGAGCACCGTTTGCTAAGCCATCTGAAACATAGACATTCGTTGTTATAATGTATGTTCTATTTAAGGCTAATGTTATTTCATACGGTAAACCTCCATTGTTTATAACTGACATTTTATGTAACTTTTGACGTACAAACGAGTCTTGTTCTGCATTTTGACAACTACTGTAAATGTCCTTTGCTACCGATACAATCTGGTTTTCTACAGCATTCAAAACAGACTGATTATACTCAGCGACGGAGTTGAAAGTTAGGAACAGATGTATTCCTTGTGGAGAAAGTCGGTCAGCTTCTTCTTTCGAGAAAAACCTTGGATCAATCAAATTTAGTTTCGATTCTTCTAATGCATTAGCTTGGCGCATAGCTTCTTTCAATTCGTAAAACTTGAGGTCACGCCACAATGTCGGTCCTTTAATTCGTTGTTTTATTTGTCTATAAATTGGTGTAGCTCAAACAGGAGGCAATTGCCGTAAGTCACCAATATATATTACATCCATCCCACCAAAGTTTGTTTGGAAATTGCCAGTAATTCGTTTCAATCTCGAATCAATCTGCGATAATTGTTCAGTACCAACAATGCTAATTTAATCGATTGTTATCACTTGCGCATATTTTAAAAGTGACCTGTTTTGTTGTACTACTTCTATAGACAACGGAAGTAGTTTCGAGAGCGAAATTTTTAATGCTGTGTGGACAGTTGTTCCGTCAAATGTTTTGCCACATCCTGCCACATGTGCTCTCTGCTTTATATTTGCCATTCGCATCAGTTCATAAAATTGTTTTTTAGCGAATGTCACTATTCATATATACATTTACGTTGCCATATTGTTGCAAAATCAAATCTTCATTTTCATTGTAAATTTCGATATATTTCATTTCTGATTTGTCACCATTTCGCGCTTCTACTCATTGATATCTGTGGCCATGTCATAATTTCTATATCGTATTATGCGTGGATCCTTTCGTTTGGTGTAGCTGCATTATACATTGCGTGTAAATTTGCAACAAACTGGGCAAGTGTTATGTTAAACCAGTTTTGTTTCCAGATATCCGTAGAATCTTATTGACGTTGTCGTTCAATTGGCCATATGGTTGCGATATATAATATTACTGAAGAACTTTTTGACATAGGTTCTCTTAAAATTACCAAGCATTCTTCCGTGATAAATTGTATGTCCATATTTGATTTTAAAATATTGAAATGAATGGGTTGAATGGATTGTGCCATTTTTCTGCTGGCTCACGTCTTAAGAAAACCCTTGGTCGAGTAATTCCAGCACGAAGGACATTCACATAGTAAACGTGATTCTCTTGTAATGTTGAGCATATTGAGCATACTACGCTTGTGAATTCTTCATTAGTATCAGTATTGTTGTAGAACAGTACGGCATAAAAGGAGCTTCGAATCGACACTTTTGAGGTGTTTTAGCAACAACTTTTGTTTAGCACGTAAATGAATGTTTATGAGTCTGCCACTTAATATCTCCGGATGATCCTGTGGTTGAAACAGAACCTATTTTGAATCTGGCTTATATTTGCATCTTCACCAACATGTTTGAAGGCAACAGTTAGACTATAACGAACACTTAACCTCATAATTTTCATGACCATGTAAAGTAGATAATAAGAAGTTAAACTCCGCGGATCACTCGTACATTTTTTTGAATGTTCGAAATTTCCCAATATATATTTCTGGGAAAGAGAGTTCCTCAGCGTGATCATCAAATGGTAAACTATGGGGTATCTTTCTCTCAACGGAAGTGGTACTTAAATATTTATCATCGGTCCATAATAGACTGTGTTGCTGTGCATTAAGGCTATCCTCAATAGGTATATCCTCACTCAGCTCATCTAGAATGAATATATTATCAGTTCGCGGTTCATTTGTCCGGGTTTTTTTCACGGTTTTTTTCGTGGATGGTTCGTTGATTGGTGGCAATACAGATAAATTCACCAAATCGCCAGCACTCTGTGCATATCTTTGTAACTGAACTGTGAGGATGATGAGAGGTTAGACAATTTTTTTGTCCTTTCTCTATATTCTTGAATCTTCGATATAGGAACAATTACTAAATCGTTTTTAGTTTATGGCTGAACTGTATAAGATAGGGGAGATGCTTTTAGTTTCTTACGCTCGTTCTACTTTACTCTTTTCTAAATTTGCTGCGATTTTCTTCGATTCATTTAGACGTCTTTTTTTACGACAAGCTCCCTTTTGCTCAGCCCCTGATTTTAGCATATCTTTAATGGAAACGTTGAGGCCAGTGGGGCCAGCCATATCACTCGTTGAAGATCCGTTGATTTCTGAAGATACAGAAATATTCGCCAAATCATTAACACTTTGTGCACAGCAAATCGAATATTTCAATATCATTGAAAGTTATACATGTAAGCAATTAATTCACAATAAACTTTTTTACGCAAGAACCTGTTGGAATCAAAAATATATTTGTGTCAGCTTCAGCTACTGATTGTTTGCCATTGTGAATACATTGTGGTTCTTCTTTCTACAAATCGAATTTTCAATGCGTTTTTTATCTCGTAAGCTAACGGATTGGGACGTAGAAATGAAAGTATATTTGACGCTTGCTGAAACTCAGAATCAGTTACTACCACTTTCGATTTAAAGTCGATTAAGGATTTATGTATACACATTCTTTCAGTTCAACGAATCATTCAATCATATTAATCAAACTATTTCTTCGTGTCTTATTATCTAATAGCAAGGCTTTATCATAGCCGCCACATTCATCAACATAGTTTTGCAATAAACTATCATTTTTATCATTTATTATCGATAATCGGTTTAATGTCGACACATATCAAAATATTTTCAAGCTATTTCATCTCTACTCTATCCTCTTCTGGATCAATTAATTCGACATCTCTATCATCATCGTCAGAGATGGCATCTTCTGCTTCACTTAGAATTTGATCCAAAAATGTTGCCATGCCCAAAATGTTTACATCAAACTACGTTAAAAAGGTATTTCCTATGCCGACTTTCTCAAACCTAAACCGCCCTTGGCCCCTTCAACCTTTAACTTATCACATTTTTCTGAGCCATCCGGAGCGAGTAGTGTTCTTGGTGAGTTCTTTGCAAAGTCGCAGAAACTTTACGGCATGAGCTTTACCTCGCTCACCAGCCACGTATCTAAATTCTTAATTCAATTAAATAATATCCAGGCCGTAGCCACCAAAAGGCAGCGTAACTGAAGTTCGGTTTTCAATTCCTGCAATGATGATTGTCACCTTAAATTGCAACAGCCTAATCAATATTGCCCGTCGCCAGGAGCAATCGATATTCATAAAACAACACAAACCTAGCATGTGTGCCTAAACGAGACCAGACTAAACGACCGACATTCGCTATTTTTCGAAAACTATGTTTTACATAGAACCAACTCCAATATTAAGATATCTGGAAGCATGGTGATCCTAGTCAGACACAATGTAAAACACTTATCGCCGAGGGCCTATATACGGGACAGTTTAGCTTCTACATCATTAATTGTGAGGGAGGGACGCGAATCGTTCGTATTGGTCTCTGCCTATTTTTGGAAGGTTGTAGCCGAAACCCTACACAGTTTACTTGCCACTTACCCACGCGTCGCCGTTTGTAGCGACTTTAACGATCAAAACCAATCATGGGGCGGCTTGACAATCAACAGCAGCGGAAGGACAGTAATGGAATACTGCCAATTCAGGAACGTGAACATCCCCTTCCGCCATGTGGGAACACGCAGGGATGCTGTACTTGACCTGATCTTAGCAAAGGAAGTTGACATTGACGAAAACGTCATGGTACTGAACAAGTTCTGCTCCGATCATGTGCTGGTAGTCTTTCATAACTCATATCAGTTTCAAAGTTCGGACGGGGTCAGAATATTGGGCTAGAAAAACGTAGACTGGGCTTGCTATAGGCATTATATTTACCACAAAATTGCTCCGCTCAACGAACAACTAATCAATTTAACGGAGGAAATCGAGCGAAGAGTTGACAACCCCGGTCATCGATCCTGCAACAATTGCCAATAATGTTGCGGAATACTACCAAACAATATTTAGCGAGAGGTTACGGACTATATACCAAGTAATAATAGACCAGGCGGACCGTTTCATTGCAAATCACATAGGGCATTTTCCAATATATCCTGAGGCAACTAACGAGCCAAGTCACAAGATGACGGCAGTAGCATTCTTGGACATTCAGAAAGTGTTTGATTCTGTATGGCACAAGGTTCTAATCCAGCGCTCATCGCACAACTCAACTCGTACCTAAGAGAAAGGAAGTTTTCCTTCATATATATTTTATGCACGACCGTGTATATTACAGCAGTTACAGCGAGTACTAATGTTATGCCAGAATCCACGCATACCTTAATACGAAAACCCAGCTGATCTATTTCTATCCACACCAAAACTAGGGGTCGATTAGTTTGGTGCACTATTACCACTTGCACTAATCTTTAGTGATTAGTGGAAGTTCGTTCCTTATTTAAATAATTGCACGGTATTCTGATACTTTTAAAAATCCGCATATGCCGTTATATTTAGTAGTAATCGACCGTACAACGTCTAGTTTTAGCTTTTGTTTCGCAGTCAGTAAAAGTTTTGGCATAAAGATGTTCCGACTTCATGTTTTACTTGGGATCACATATTTTGAATCTAGTGTTTTTTATAGGTTTTCGGAATCCTTCATCATATTCGACGCTAAATAGTTGAAAATCGTTAGTAATCATGCGATTGCTATGGCTTGGTCTAAATCTATTTTATGCTGGGAATTCATGTCGCACTACAGAAATAATTTAAAAAACTGATTCACTGATCGTTCAGTTGTGGGGGCTGATTCTCCGTTTTGCCGCTTGTTTTATATTCCCTTTTTACGCGACAATCATTTGGTAATTTTTGAATCCGAAGATTTCTTAAAAAACTGCCATACTTTTGATACATTAACAATACATTCAATTGAATTAGTATCTGTAAATTAAAAATTTATAGGTAAACTTGTTAAAAGTAAATAATAGTCTGATTTTGTTTTTATCTGACACCTATAATATAAAGGGTGTCCCATTTTAAAAGACCCACTTAAATATTTTGCCAGGAAAACTGCCAATCACTTATTTTTTTTATAGGAAACTTCATTTTTGACCCCGGATTCTGAAAGAGCCTAAAATTCGTTTATAAACAACTAACCAACTAATAATTAGCTGACCTTTAAATGACCTTAACGGTAAGGGTCATGGTCACCGGCTCGACACTTTATATCTTGATACCAACAACTGTTAATTGAGTCATTAACCACTACAATTCATCATCTGCTGGTTATTTCATACCATTTCGTAATTTAACCTTAAAATGACCGGTGAAAGTCACTCATAAAATGCTTTAAATCAATAAGATTATTTCGGCTTTTTATAGACAAAATATATTAAAAATAGTATAATCTTATTGATTTAATACAGACAAACTTTCTCTTTCTATTATTTGTGTGGGCATCAAACACACAGAAATGAGAGTTTTCCTTGAGTTTTTTTGATTTGGTGAATTTTATAATTCGCTAAGTCAATACGTTCTTGCCTCATACGTAATGTACGAGTATGAAGTTAGAATTCTATTTTTGTGGTTTGGTCGTAGCTACCTGATGAGTAGACCGAACTTTTTGTTTGTTCGAACTTGTCAGTACGAAACCAAACTACCACAGAGAAAGCTCAAGGAAAGTTTTCATTTTTTGCACTGTGTATTGACCGCGGGTTAAAGTAAGGGGGGATTTTGATATTTCTACTTTTTTCCTGGTAGATATACATATTTATAAATGATTGGCTTCTTCATTTTTTCTGATTAACAAGTCGAAAATGTTGTGAATGGCATTATTTTTAATATATTTATTGATTAATATTTTTATTGATTTAATATAGACAAACTTTCTCTTTCTAAAATGCTTTAAGTAGGTACCTACCTGAATGTAATATTTTACGCTCTTTCAGAATCCAAGCTCAAAAATGAAAGTTCTTATAAAAAAAAAAGAATTGACCTTGAAAACTAATTTCAAGGTCAAACTTTAGCCAATAGATTTACCTCATAAAATCCTATAACTTTCATATGGATTATTTGTTTGATTGGTATCTTTAAAAACTGGAGAAACTGGGGACTGTCTGTGTATTGGGGGTGGTCTATTAATAGCTGTAATCGATCATTATAAATGTCGGCGATTGTGTAATCGTTTTGGTAAAGGTAAATATGACTCAATTAATGATAGTTTGTGCATCATGAGAGATTTTACCTCGCCAAATTTAAATTGGTAACAAATTAAAGGAATATCTACACCGTTTGGTAACACCGCCAATACTTCTTTGGTAATGGATTCATTTTTTGAAGTGGGTCTAAGGCAACATAATGAAGTGCACAATCATAATGAGACATTTCTGGATCTGGTTTTTCCCGACGATAATTTATATCCATCAGAGCATCCTTGTATACCTTGCTCGCTCATCATATACCGATATTAATTAACGAAATTATGACTGATAGCTTTTACGAAAATTGATCTGTTTTATTCCAAAAATTGATTATGCATTGTATTCTCACCTGTGGTATGAGTTTAGGGTTTTGAGTCAATTCATGTATGGTAATTACTTGTTAGGAATTGAATTTGATATCAAGTTGAATCCATAGTGATTTTGGCATTATATTAACTCGTCAAGTTGGGTATTCTTTACCCATAGTTACAATGATAGGCAAGTTCATGATCTAAATTCTGTTTGCGAATTAGTTGCATAACGTTTTTCAAATCCGTGTATATTCAGTCGATATTGTTTCAACATCTTACTCTGATCAAGGCGTGGTCAATAATCATACTCTCGGTATTTTTCCTGTTACTGGGGAATAAATTGATACGGTTTAAGTTAAAGTTAATACTAATATATCTATGGGCCCTGACGGTACTCTCTCATTACTTTTAAATAATTGCTCCAAAGTCTTAGGTGGTCATTTATCTCATTTTATTTTTGTAAAAGTGGTTATAGATTGCATTAATTTTAATATCAAACATTTAACTGTTCCCCAACAACAACACGGTTTTTTTCGGATAGATCAACGACAACCAATCCTTCGGTATTTGTTAATGTTGCGATATCATTTTTAGGAAGAAGTGTCCAAGTTGACACTATCTATACAGATATCAGCAAGGCGTTTGAAAAAATTAATCACAAATTCTTAATTGACAAATTGATTAAAGTAAATTCTAATTTTAGTTGTCAAAATTATTCTGATAAGTTTATAGTCTTATCTACTGTATCTCTGGGTAGTCATTTTGGTCCATTATTTTTTATTATGTTTGTTAATCATATTGTTACGTGTTTCAAGTTTTGTAATTGTCTGTTATTATCAGATGACCTAAAAATGTACACTCTTATCTGAAAAGGTGCAGACGTTTTATTGGTACAACAGGACCTTAATCGTTTTAGTGATTGGACTGTCGAAAGTCATTTCGACAACCTAAGTTCTACTAGACCTATAAAAATAATAGTAGCTAAGGCCGGCTCGATGCTTGGTTTCTTAAAGAGCATGCCATCATTTTTCTGACCCATACACTCTTAAGACTTTATATATTTCTTTTAGTATAAGGTATATTTTGGAATACACTGAGTTATCTGGTTTTCCAGTTATAACATCTGTAGCGCTCGTATTAAACGGATTCAGAAAAAGTTCTAAATATTTGCCCACCGAAGACTTCCGAGGTCAAATTCCTAGACTGTCCAGAACTTTTGAACCTTTTTAGTCTTGAATTAAGAAGAGAGAGATTCACGCAGTATATTTTGTTCGGTATTGCTTCATTTATATTCAGTTTATGTACTAACGAGAATTCTTCGAACACGACAGTTAATTTTGAGTATTAATTTTCATCGTACGAATTATGGAATTGATGAACCGGTCTCGCGTACTTTTAAATATTTTAACCATAATATTCAGAACTTTTCGATTTTAACATTTCAAGAGATATTTGAGTGAGGTTGTTATAGTGTGTGAAAATTCTTCTTGGATTTTACTTTTTATTAAATCAATTATCAATATGATTTAACTTTGAAATAACTTTATTCGATTATTATGAACTGTCTTCAATTTATGTTTAGTTAATAGAGTTGTATTTATCTGTGACTTAATTACTTTTATTTTAAAGACCCAATCAGAGTGGTGACATTTTTTAATAACACAAAATCACCAATTTGGAAAGTTTCGCTTCGCGTACTGTTATCGTAATATTGTTTGGGCTTGATTTTGTCTATCATTTAAATTTTTCCTAGCTATTTGAAAAGATGTGCATTTTATGTTTTATTTCGATCACATAATCATCATAATTATATACGATTTCTGGTTCTCGATTCAACAAACTGGGTATCAAAGTTTTATAGCCGATTAATAATTTGAACGCATGAATTTCGTTGCACGAAGTGGAGTTGAGTTAAAAGTATCCCAATAAAGTTCATCAGACTGCGTGTGGTTTCGTATATATTCTATCCAAGTTCTGTGTGAACGCTCTATATCTCCATTCAGTTTGTGGCTGATATGCAGTGGTGTTTAATTTTCTGATCTTTAGTAATTTGGTACGATAGTATTTGTTGCGGAATTCCAAAGAGCAAGATTTCGCGTTCAACGAATATTTTAGCTATGGTTTCGACTTCTTAATTCTTTAAAGGAAACGCAAGTGAAAAAGTGAGGTCTCATCTTAAATGGTAAGTAAATATTTATTTTCAAGATATGATACTGGAAGAGGACCAACTATATCTAAAAATAATTTTTCAAATGCTTGAGAAGAAGTTGATGTAATTTGCATTAGCATTTTATTGAATTTAGAGCATTTATTTTTTTGGCATACATAATTCACATGACTTTTTTTTTTTTTTTTCCTTTATTTAATATTACAACTGATTTACAAATCATTTAGTAATTTATCTTTCTTAAATGAAGATTCACATTTGACGGGCAGTAGCCCAATGGTTACTCCCGTTTGAATTTACATAGTAATTATTTTTCTCTATCCTAATTAAATACAACTGCCCAATTCCAAAGGTTTCTGCCTTTGAAGTCTTCTTACTGCATTGGTGGTATCCAACAAACTTCGCATGTCTGCATTTTGGTGCCGAGATATCCGCTGAATGTGTTTCTTCGCATGATTTTGTATTTCTTCACTTACATATTCCATGTTTAAGTCCCTATGGAGGTTATCATTTCTAATGTACCATGGTGCGTTTACAATGCCACGTAGCACTTTGTTTTGAAAACATTGAATCATTTGTACATTTGTCTTCTTGGTACAACCCCAAAGTTGAATACCGTTGATCCATACTGGTTTAAGTATTTGCTGATATAATAGCAATTTGTTATGTATTGTAAGCTCAGAGTTTCTACCTATTATCCAATACATTTTCCTATATTTATTGTTCAATTCTTCTTTTTTCTTTTTAACATGCTCTTTCCATCTAAGCTTGCAATCGAGAGTCATGCCGAGGTATTTGGCTGTATTTGCATTTGGAGCCGGCCTTGAATTAAGTTTCACTGGAATCCAGTTAACTTTCTGGTTTGTGAAGTTTACGTGAACCGGCTTTGCTTCGTTTAGGCTAATGCGCCATTTCTTGGTCCAACTACTCACTGTGTCGGTTGCTTTTTGAAGTTTGGTCGTTGCTTCTGATATACACTTTCCAGTAGCCAGAATAGCTGTATCGTCTGCAAATGTTGCTATGGTGGCACCTTCTGTATTTGGCATATCTCTGGTGTACAGGATGTGCAATATAGGACCCAGTATGCTATCCTGTGGTATGCCTGCTGATATTCTCTTTAGTTCAGAGTACTCTTGGTTATATTTTACACCGAAATGTCGGTCTGCGATATAAGATTTAAGAATTTGATAGAATTGCTTAGGTAGATCTCGATGCAATTTAAATTCAAGTCCTTGGTGCCAAACTTTGTCGAAAGCTTGTGCTACATCTAAGAAGATGCTGGAGCATATCTTCTTATTCTCATGTGAGTCTTCAATTATATCCGTTATTCTGTGAACTTGTTCTATCGTAGAGTGATTTTCTCTAAATCCAAATTGGTGTGGTGGAATCAAATTTCTCTCCTCTATTATTGGCTTGAGTCTCTTGAGCAGTAATTTTTCAAATAATTTTGAAATTACAGGAAGTAGTGAAATCGGTCTGTACGATTTTTTATCCTTCGCTGGTTTGCCTGGTTTGGGGATCATAATTACTTCAGCAACCTTCCATTGTCGTGGGACATATTTTAGTCTGAAGACAGCATTGATAATTTGAACCAATTTTCGTAGTCCCTTCTCGGGAATGGCTTTTACGACTTGTCCAGTAATTAAATCATATCCTGGAGCTTTTTTTGCGTTCAAATTACACTTGACCTCATTTTTTAATTCCTGTAATGTTACACATCGAATATTATATTCATCAATTTTGCTAACTGTTATTATGTTTTCATCTGCTGTTTGTCTAGGTAACGGTTGAAAGGTGTCTTCCAAATGAGCTGCAAATAAAATAGCTTTTTGCTTGTCGCTTTTGGCCCAGGTTCCTTCCCAATTTTTAATAGGTGGCACATGCATTTTAGTTCTTTTTAATCCCTTTGTTGCTTTCCAAAGAGAGTAATCAGTATCTTTATGTTCGGTGAGACCATTTAAGTACTTGTTAATAGTTTCATTCTTAATTTCTTTTATAAGTTGTTTTAGTTTATTGCATAGAAAATTGAGGATTTTTTTGTTTTCCGGGGCGCGTGTCCTTTGCCAGGTTTTTCTTGCCTTCCGTTTCTCTCTAACTAACTCCCTGACCTCAATAGGATAATTTTGATTCCTACGGGATTCGGTGTGACTAGCAGGAGAACTTTCCCATGCTGCTTGTTGAATAGTACTGTTAAATACCTCTAGTTCGTCTTCCAACTGTACCGGTGTTTTAATCGGCACTCGTAGATTTATTTGCATTTCAATTAGTTCTTGGAATAGGTCCCAGTTAGTTCTATTATTTGTTAATTTAGGCAGGTTATCCTTATTAATTATCATTGTGCTGAGTGTCATGATAACAGGTGTATGATCGGAATATATCCCTTCGCTGTTTTCGATGCACATGTAATCCTCGAAGATTCCTTTCGTTACATAAAAATCAATGAGATCTGGTATTTTATTTATATCAGCAGGTCAGTATGTTGGTTTACCTTCAGAGTGGAACTCGCAGTTATTTATTCGTCCGGCTTCGAATAGCTCTTTTCCTTTATGGGTTGTAAGTCTTGATCCCCAATAGGTGTTTTTTGAATTAAAGTCACCACCAATAATAAAATTGGATCCTAGTAATCTAAAGAGTCTATTATAATCTTCTTTATTTAGATTATAGCGTGGAGGGCAGTAGATAGAGGAAATACTGTATTCATTATTATTGTTAGTTTCAACTTTTATGGTTTTAACTTGCATATTTTCCTCTTCTATAATAGGTTCTTCATAGTGTTTGAGACTCTTTTTCACTATTACTGTTGATCCTCCTCTGGGTTTTCCTCCTGGGTGAACAGCATGGTAACATTCATAATCACGTATTTTAATAAATGATGTTTTTGTCAAATGGCTCTCCGATATAAGGCAGATATCTATTTTTTCTAAATTTAGAAAAATTTCTAGCTCTGGAACATGTTGCGCTAGTCCGTTCGCGTTCCAGGTGACAATTCTTAATGATCTGCTCATTTTAGTATATGAGGGCTGTTGCCTCGTTCAAGGTTTGATGCATATCTAGACGCTTATATAAAGCTTCTAGACCACGTTCTTGCTTTGCTAGCCTTATATTTATGGCTTCTGGGGGATTATCATTCGTAGCATTAGATGATTGCTGTACAATTTGTGAATAACTTTTCCGCTCTGTACCAATACCTGGTGGTTTTGGCTCCGCTTGGGTTTTAGTTGGTTTCTCTTCTCTGGTAACCCTAGGGTTTTGAGGAAACTGATGCGTTTTGTTTCTTAGTCCAAGAAGTTCTTTGGCTACTTCACAGCCTCTATAATTTGCAGGATGATGCCCTTTACAGTTTATACATTCTGCAGGGGTGTTTCTACTTTCTGTACACTCTTTCGCGTTGTGTTTTTCAGCACATTTTACGCATCTTGGCTCCCGTCTGCAATATTTTTGCGTGTGATTGAAACCTTGGCATTTTTTGCATTGAGGTATTAGCCTCGCGTTTTTCTTAAGCGGTTCTATTTTAACCCTCATATTGAGAATTGCTTTGATGTTGAAGATGTTTTCAACTTTCTCCTTTTTGTTAAACGTAAGCATGAAGAGTGGAAGCCCCCTTTTTTTGACTTGATTGTTCTCACCTCTCTCTCGTTTTAGAATGTTTACTGCATCTTCTATTTGCAGATCTCTTGCCTTTAGGTTCTCAATTATGTCCTCCTTCTTACACGTTGGATGAAGGCCTCTGGCCATAACCTTAATTGCGCGTTCTTTTTTATTTTCGTATGTGAACCATTCTTTGCCTTCCGCATTGAGCTTTGTTGCTAGAGCTCTAAATGTGTCGGAATCTGGTGTATTGATTTTCCACACGTTATTGTTTAGTGACACTACTCTATATTCCTTAGTTGTCACTGATTTCATTATAGATTGTATACTAGCAAATTCTGTTATACCGATTACATTAATTGGCGGAGGAGCCTTTTCTTTCGGTACAACCTTTTGTTGCTGTTGCTGGTGAGTTGGTTTGGTATTAGTATCACCAGTTACTAATACATTAGCTTGCGAATGATCTCCAACTTCAGGCGAGAATTCTGCTTTTCGTTTTTTGGTAGGTCTTTTCTTCCTTTTCAGTACCCAATCTGTTTCTCTCATGAGATCCTATTCATCAGTATGGAACTCATTGTTATAACTGGTGTGAGTACTTGTTTCATTATAACAAGTTAGCGGGTTTTAAGAAATCTCCATTGGTTTGGGCTTCTTCAATTCTTCATTTTCTTTTTTTAGCTTTTCAATTTCGCTTCTTAGTTGGGTTAAAAGTACCTCTACTTCACTGAGTTTTCGACAGAGTTCAGCGTTTTCGTCTTTCTGCTGATTTGCAGAGTTAGTATGATTGTTTGGTGATCTTAACAACATTGAACTTCTTTCGAATGGGTTTAGCAATGATTGGCTCACCCCAGAATCCATTGAGCCAGCCTCGTAAAAGGGTGGATTAGCCAACTGCAGTAGGGTAGTTGGTTTACCACCTGGGGTATTGTTTCCTTTTTGCGTTGAACTCATTGCTTTAAAACTGGTTACGTATCAACTACCAACCTGACCAGTACAAGTTGGTAGTGGGTCATTGAAGAGAACATCATTTGCTATGTTCTCGGTAGTCGGTTATTCCGCCGTATCTCGGTCGCCAGAGCCTCGTTAGTTAATTAGCAGGAACTACCACGTGCAGGTGAGGTTGGCATTTGGGCTAGTATATTAAGACCATCTAAATCGGCGCTTCTTACCCCCCATTCACATGACTTGATGACTTTTCTAATACAAGAAAATAAATAATCGATATAGTAGTAGGTACACCTAATGGTTTTGAATGAAATTCCTCTATTATCCTATCAATTTCGGAATCATCAGTATCATGTTTCGTTTCATCAAGCTTAGTTTCTTGATTTTGTTTGCTGTGCGATCGAGTAACGACAATTATTGCTTTTTCAATTTGGTTTAATTTGCTTTGTGGAGATTGGTTTGGTTCAATAGCTATCCGAGGTTTCCAGGTTTGTGAAAAACCCTATAATCAAAATCATCTAACCTTATTCGACATATCATTAGTCTATTAGAAGGGTTTTTCCAATTACAAAGTCATGTTAACGGCTTATGATCAGTATTTTTGGTAAAATTATGACCGTAAATATAATTGCGGAAGTGCTCACAACCCCATACCCTCGCCTGTAATTCCTTCTCAATAGTAGGATAGTTTTGTTCTGTTCCGTTGAGAATTCGACAGTATGTTCTAAGTATAAGGTTTCCTTTGATCAAAATTGGCATTTTTCTAAATTCAGGTTCAAATTATTGGTTTTAAAACAGCTGAAAACTGAGTCTAATTTAGCATTATGATCCTTAAGATTATAGCCTGTGACTATCACATCATCTAGATATACTAAACATTTGATTCCATTCAGCCGACTTAATATACTGTTCATAAGTCTAAATGCTGTTTTTTCCTTATCTTTAGGGTGTAAAATTATTTGGTAATAGCCATTCGCGAAGTCAATCGTTGTAAAATATTTAGATTTACCTAGATGATCAAAGAAATCCGTGATGTTAGGTAGTGGAAACACATCATTGACGGTGACATCAATAAGTTTTCGGAAATCAGCCACGACTCTCCACTTCTTTTGTTCATTACTAGTCTTTTTAGGGACAACTATTAACGGAAAATTCCATGGACTCTTACTTGGTTCTCCCGTGGCGTACTGCAGCTATCGGGGGGGTCACAGGTGGTGGATAGTGGACGACCTATCGATAGGTAGGTTAGCGGTGAATTAAATAAGCCGCCCCCAACCGCAGTCCAGCTGGGGGGAGAGTCTCAGGGAACTGGGGAGTGGTTAACCTCAGTTCATTAAATTCTGAGTGCCTATGATGCCCAGCATGGAAAGGCGAACGGATGGCGCCAAAAAACCATCGACCAATAACCACGGCGGACTGGGCGTCACGTCCTCTCTGCACCTCCGGAGTCTCCGCGGGTGATGAGTGGGGGACCCTATAAACGGGTGACCCGGTGAATGGAATGGATCCCATTGGATTGGGCTCTCCATGTGATTAGGTGAATGGGGGAGAGAATGGGCGGAGGGAAGGGGTGTAGGGAGGCCGGGGTGCGAGCAAGCCGAATGGGCTGAATTAAGGTGTTAAGCGACCCGTGCTGATGGTCAACTAGGCTTGGGGCCCATTTAACAAAGCCCAGTCGCTAACGGAGCCCTCTGGATACCTGGCGACCTCCAGTTGTAATTAGCCTTACCTGCGTATACGGATCTCTGCGCAGGCGGACCTTTATTTCTCCGATACTCGTGGGAATCCAATGGATAGATCAAAAACAAAACCAAAGGGCACCGGCTCTCCTCAAAAGCCGGTATCAGCGGAGGGAGGTACCTCGAACCAGACGGGTGGGGCCTCTAAGGTTGCAAAGGTGGTTGACTCTAGGGCACAAGTCCCGGGAGTTAGAGGTACCAACGCAGCACAGGGGAGTGGGAAGAGAGACATTCTCGAGAAGTGGGCTGCGACCCCCGAGGGGCAGCTTACGGAAGAGCAAAGAAGATCAGTAGCTTGGGCAAGGAGCACTGTGGGCTGCGGAAGCTCGGAAAGGGACCATATGTCGAAAAGACAGCGGTCCCAGGATGGGGTGGAAGTAGTCAACAGCAAGCGGGCCAAGTTGGTGACTGAAAAGAAGCCGAGCTCCAACTCAGGGACAAAGCTGTTCAGCGAGGTCCTGAGGGAGCATGTGTTGATGCTAGCCGTCATTGACGAAAGTCAAGAAGATGGGAGCATCACGGCGAAAAAATGGAGGTTGGTGTATAATGCACTCAACCTCGTCTTTTTAAAGGTCCTGGGTGAAAATCCGGGACCACCCCCATCCTGCAGAGATGCGGGATGGTATCAAGGGCGTGTAAAGATGACTGCATGCTCGGACTCTAGATCTGTAAATCTGTACAAAAAGGCTATAGCCAAAGTAGGGGAGGTGTGGCCAGGCGCAAAGCTTGCGGCAGTTAGCCAGGAGGAAAGTCCCAGCAGGCCGAGGGGACGTGTATGGTTGCCATCCGAACCGGCTAGCCCGGACGGGGCTTTGAAAATCATTCAGGACAGTAACCCGAATCTTCCGACCGGAAATTGGAAGATCGTCAAGCAGAAGGAGGCCAAGGGGGGCTCGAAATTATCAATCATGGTGATAAATAAGGAGTCCCTTGCCCTCCTTCACAAAACGAAGGGAGTAATTGACTTCGGTTTCGGGTCAATTACTCTCAACGTTTATAAGAAGGATGGTGCAGCAGCGCGTACGGGAGGCCAACCGGAGGACGGTGGCAACCCGCCCAGGCCTGAAGGGGGTACCAGCAGCATGGGGGAAGAAGCTGAGGGTAGGGGGGAGAGTGAATCCGGCGACCGCGGTAGGGCAAGGACTCTCTCGAAGGATGAGAAGGTGCACATAAGCGATGGAGCTGGTGTACTGATGGAGGAGGATGTCGACAGCCCGGCCAGACGGGGGGGCACTGACAAGTCCTCTATAGAGGGTATGAGGGGTGGCGAGACGGGCGTATCCGGCGCATCCCAAATTACCGGGAATTAATATTCCTGCGGTAGCAGGAATTTATCATAGAGGTAGGTAGAGGTGAAATGGTTATGATTAAGATAACTCAAATTAACCTTCACCATTCTAAGGCTGCTTCAGCAGCTCTACTCCTCAGGCTGACTAGTTCGGGTGAGGATGTGATACTAATCCAAGAACCTTGGATTAACAATAACAGGATCTGTGGCCTCAGAACCAAAGGGTACAAAATTATATCCTCTAGTAATTCTGGGAAGATCAGATCTTGTATTCTTGGGAAAAATAATATTAATCTTTTCCTTCTCTCTCAATACAGCAATGGTGACACTACTGCAGTTAGCCTGGAAGTAGGCACTTGTAGATTCTGGCTAGTTTCAGCCTACATGGACCGGGAGAAGAAGGTTCCTCCGGATAACCTGGAGGAGCTGATCCGTAAAGCGGAACAATCAAAGGTAGGTGTGGTACTGGGAGTGGATGCTAATACGCATCACACTATCTGGGGAAGCACAGACATTAATGAAAGAGGTGAGTCGCTTTTTGATTATTTGATGAGTACTAACCTTTCAGTGTGTAATATTGGGCGGGAACCCACATTTATTACTAGTAACAGGCAGGAGGTTCTAGACGTGACCTTTGCCTCAAATAATATTCTTCATATGGTTAAAAATTGGAGGGTGGATAAGGAACACTCCTTTTCTGATCATCGGTATTTAACCTATAGCCTCGATATTCACCCTGCTACCCGGGAAGCCTTCAGGAACCCTAGAAGGACCAACTGGAGCAAATATGGGGAATTATTGGAGGAAATGTTACCGACGAGGGCTATGGAGCCCCCGACGACCGTGGGGGAGCTGGAGGACATGGTGGCTAGCGTTACTAACGCATGCAACTGATCCTTTCGCGCTGCCTGCCCACTGGCTAAGCCTAGGGGTAGGCAAAAACCGGTATGGTGGTCCAGGGAACTGGGAACCTATCGAAAGGCTTGTAGGATAGCCTTAAATAGAGCCAAAAATACAAGGGAGGCTCAGGATTGGGACTCCTATAAGGAGAAACTCGGAACTTATAAGAAAGAATTAAGAAAGGAACAAAGGAGGTCTTGGAGAATCTTCTGTGATAATATGGAAGAGGTATCCGAAACCTCCCGCCTAAGAAAGATTCTTTCCAAAAGTACATCTAGTCCTAGTTTTTTGATAAAACCGGACGGATCTTGGACAGCTTCTAGTGGAAAATCTCTGGAGCTTCTCTTCGAGACACACTTCCCAGGGAGCTTTGAAGACCTGTTGGTGCGTAGCAATCATCAGGAATCACTGTCAGTAACCACAGAGGATATCGTAACCAGAAAACGGATCCTATGGGCACTGAGGGGTTTTAAACCATTTAAATCGGCTGGTCCGGATCAAATTATACCAGCGGAACTTCAAAACAACTCAGTAATTATTCTTCCTTACCTGGAAGCTATATTCAAAGGGTGTTTGAAGCTGGGCTATATTCCTAGGTACTGGACGGAGGTCAATGTGGTGTTCATACCGAAAGCGGGGAAAAGCTCACATGTCTATCCTAAGGACCTAAGACCAATAACTCTATCATCCTTTCTTTTGAAAACCTTGGAAAGGCTGCTGGATGTATACATCAGAGATAAAATAGGTGCCAGGAAGCGGGCATCGTCTCAGCATGCGTACACAAAGGGTAGATCTGTGATACGGCTCTGCAGGCCTTGGTGTCTACGATTGAGAAATCGATTAATTCGAAGGAATTCTGTTTGGTGGCCTTCCTGGATATAGAAGGGGCCTTTAACAATGTGAAAGCGGAGGCAATCAAGGAGGGATTGTCATTTTTGGAGGTGGACGTTCCTCTGATAGGGTTAATCAATTATATGCTGGGAAGCAGGATTGTTAGCTCGAAGTTGGGGGACTCCACCTTCAAGAGGCGAGTAACTAGGGGAACTCCGCAGGGGGGTTCTGTCCCCTCTTCTCTGGAACATAGTGGTAAACGGGTTACTACTTGAATTGGAGAGAGAGAGGGTATTGGAGTTATTGCGTACGCAGATGACGTAGCTTTAGCTGTTACCGGGAAATTCCTGGGCACGATTGTAGACGTAATGCAGAATTCGCTTACCATCGTTACGAAATGGGCTGGCAAATGTGGACTTGGTATTAACCCGTCCAAGACAGAGCTGGTACTCTTTACTAAGAAATACAAAATCCCGGTAGTTATCCCTCCTACCTTAAATGGAACGAGACTTGCTTTTACTGATAGAGCTAGATATCTGGGCATTATCTTGGACAGTAAGCTTAGTTGGAAGCCCAACATGTTGGAGAGAATAAACAAAGCTACTATTGCTTTGTACTCCTGTAGGAACGCCATTGGTCATTGATGGGGTCTGAAGCCGGAGCTGGTACACTGGGTGTACACCGCCGTAGTGAGACCTGTACTCATGTACGGGGTGGGTGTTTGGTGGCCAGCTCTGGACAAGGTAACTTACAAAAGTAAGATTGAGAGAGTGCAAAGAACGGCCTGTATGCTTGTTAGCGGGGCATTGAGGTCGACACCGACAAGTGCCTTAGAGGTTATGTTGCACCTTCTTCCGGTCGACATTTTTGGTAAACAGATGGCGGCAAATACGGCTGTACGACTTGCAGCCGTCTCTCAGTGGAGGTGTCTTAGTATAGGACACTCTACTATCGTCAGATCGTTGAAGGATGAGCTGGCGAATTTTGACTACATTAAACCTACTCTACGCTTCGAGAAGCGATTTCGGACCTCCTTCCCTTCAAGGGAATCCTGGAGGGATAGACCGTTATCGGAAACCGAAGCGTTGTAATTCTTCACAGATGGCTCCAAGCTAGACGGCAAAGTAGGAGCTGGAGTATTCTGTGACAAATTAAATGTAAATATTTCTATTCGTCTCCCTGATTACTGCAGCGTGTACCAAGCTGAAGTCGTAGCGATTGAGGAGGTCATGACGTGGTTGAAGCATAATGTGTTATCCTCAGACGATATCACAAGGTCTTTGGCGTCACGGGTGGCGTTGAGTTGTCACTCATCTCTAAATGAGATGGGTGAGCATTTCAACATCCAGGTAGTCTGGGTCTCAGGTCACTCGGGCGTCATGGGGAACTGCAGGGCAGATGAACTTGCTAGGCATGGTACGACTCTCCAGCTGCAACCGGAAAGGGCAAGTCTGGGGAGGCCTATCACAGCGCTGAGACAAGCACTTGGGAAGCAGGCGCTATCCTCAGCGGGGGAAAGGTGGTCTAACGCCCTCACCTGTAGAGTTGCAAGACAAGTTTGGCCAAAGCTGGACTTGGGGCGCACTAGGGCATTAATATCCTTACGAAGACGTGAATTAAGAACGGTCGTAGGAATTCTCACGGGACACTGCCTTTTTGGAGAACATGCAAGAAGGCTGGGTCTGGAGGCTAATGACTTCTGCAAAAGCTGCTTGGACGAAGAGGAGGAAGAGACGTTGGTCCACTTCCTTTGCTCGTGTCCAGCATTGGCTCTCAGAAGGCACAAACACTTAGGTAAGTTCAGGATGGACTGCCTCTCGGATCTCGAAAACAGTAAAGTGCGGGACGTCTTACGCTACATAAGTAGCTCGAAATGGTTCCAATAGGGGTAAAAGGGGATACATCCCGTGGTATCACAATGGACCGTCACCGGTCTAAGTGTGCGTAAGCAGCCACTCCAACCTAACCTAACCTAACCTACTTGGTTCTATCGATTTCTATTTTTGTAGACTCCGGTACTCTATATTGTTTTATATATGTTTATTGACTCTATGGTATAGGTTCAATTCTTATTAGAATTATAGAAAATTTCGTTATACTTCCTACATAGATTTTGGATAGAATGTCTTTCTTCTTGATGATTCAATAATTTCTAAAAGATTGTGGACGATATTTGACCAAGAATCAAGATGAAGAACTTCGAACTCGTCTAATTTATTTAAAAATAGTTTTACATTTTCAATTTCAACTTCGCAATCATTGGTATTCACAAGACTTATAGTGACTAAATTATTCTCTGACCTAATAATTGAATTGGCAGTAAAAACACCAGAGACAATTTCAAAGGATTGGCATACATAATCTGTATCATTTGGTAAACCCAAATGTAATGTGATGTTTTTTTTCTGTACGAGTTGAAATTAGAGGAGAACCGTTGGGGAACCGTTCAACGAAATTTCAAAATTGTAATAAGAGAAATCTATTTTGCATTTGTATTTAGATAGAAAATCTTTTCCTATAATACCCGCACATGAGATAGGAAACAGACTTGGGACTATCTGAAAGTACCCTTTGATGGATAAGGAATCCGATGGAATGATATTAGACCCGCTCCGATAGTTTCAATTAATTGGGAAGTTATTCCTTTTACTTTACATTTTTGATAAGGATAACAAAGTATGTCGTCAATTACAAAATAAATGATTTTGTTTTTAACATATTCTATTTTGATTCTAAAGAAGATGGTTTAAAGATTCAGAAGAAACATTATTATGAAAAAGGGGTGGTTTGGGTTTACAATGTTGATTTCTGATCTAACGGACACTCTATTTTAAAACTGGGATCCAAACTGAAGTTTTGGTTGGTTCTGGAACGGATCCCAGAGTCAGAGGACTAACCTTGTTTGGTTGATTGTTCCTACCATATTCTGCTTGTAAAAATTAGCTGATTGACGCTTCCTGCTGACACTAATGTGGTGACCAGGAATTTTGCAGTAAGCACAAATCAATGATCTTTGAACTACTAAGATCTCCAGTTTTGGACATCTTATATCATCATATTTAACATGTTAAAACACCTACTAGCAGAATGGCCAATTTGCATGCATATCTGGTACTTAACTTTAGTATGCCTTACAGAAATGTTTAGTGTATTGCGAGTATTTAGAATAAGCTCTTCTTCACAAGTTTTGTTTATAGATTCTTTAGGCTTTATTAATGAGATTGTTTAGATCAATGAGACCTTCTTAGCCCTTTCAGACCCGAACCTTCGTTTAAAAATTTAATCACTGTTTTTATGTGGTTTTTAGTTAATTTGGGGTCGTAGAATTCAAATATATCAATAAAATTACATTATGGCTGCTGCCAAGAAAGTTACGGCGTGGCAACATATGGTGCCAAATCGACCAAACAGTTACAAAGTAAAATGATAAGACAAAATAATTTTCAGTACTATTTATTTCAAGTTTTATTTTAAATAAAATCACATTTTAGTTATCAAATGTTATTTAACTTATTTCTAATAAAAATAAATTTAATTCAGTCTTACGTTTGCAAATAAAAGGAAGTAAAATCACAAATAAAATAAAAAGTTACAACAATTTCATAAATTAATTGAAAAATAACAAGTATGTTATGCCTAAAAATTATTTAGTGTGGAATAATAAAAAACAATTATTTTTTCCAGTTATACACAAATGCACTTTACATTTAATGCAGACAATTCTGGAGCGTGATGAACAGCTAAGTCGTTTACACCGATATGCGGAATGTGATTCCTCAAATTTTGGTAGATGGTTAAAGCCATCGAAACGAATATCTGCTACTGGCCTTACTTCATGACAACGGCGAACCGAATCGAGATCTAATTCTGAATCTTCGTTTAATCGTTTCCTATTATGTAGTTGTACGTTGGTCAGACTATGGGCAACATTTAATTTAAATTCAACAAGGCTCAATGTGTCGTTAATTGTTAATTTGTTATCTTCGCATTGCTTCTTGTATTCTAGATAACTAGCACATAGCGCAACATCAATAAAATGAGTCATTACACGAAGTGTCCATTTATTTGATTTAATAAATATGCGGTAGTAACTCATGTACTGGTCAAAGAGATCCACACCACCCATCCCACCATTGTACTTCTTTACAATTGTAGGCTGACTAATCTCAACATACTTTTTATCTTTTTTGTCCCAACGTTTCACCTTTTCTAGTAGGCCTATCCCGCAATAGTTGGATGCTAGGTGCACTGATCTGTTATCTTGCCACTTCACCAATACAATATTACCATCCCGATTGTCAATTTCTTCAGCACTACCCCGCCCTTGCTTTTTCAATACCGAGTCTGTGCTAAAGTTTGGATTATTAAACCTATTAATTCTGATTGTGCCAGCTGCGTTAATTTGCTTCTGCGAGAGTATTTCAAATAACTGATAACTGGAGAAAAAGTTATCAAAAAAGAGTGTGTGGCCTGGTAATTTAAGACGACTTATTAAATGAAGCACCACTGCTGCGCTAAGACCTACACGCGCACGATCAAAACTTGAAATCTCCGTTTGTGTTCCCTGGTATAAAACAAAATCATAGGGATATCCTGATTTTCCACACAAAACAAATACTTTGAGGCCCCAAGGACATGGTTTACCCTTAACATATTGCTTAATATTCAACCGACCTTTAAATGGTATTATCTGTTCATCAACAGAAACAGTTTCTTCCACCGGAAATTCTAAGCATCGTCGTCGTACGCAGTTGATAAGTGGTCGAGTTTTTATAAATTTATCTTTACAATCGAGCGGAATTGTTTCGTTATCAATAAAGTGTATATGAGACCTAAGCCAGAAAAATCTGTCCCTGGTCATAACTGGTGCAATTGATTGTATTTGCAATTCACGGCTCCAAAACATCCTACATCGCGGTAGTTTTATTACTCCCATTAGCAAATGTATTCCAAAAAGTTTCATTATTTCATTGGGTATTGTGTGTTTAAAACCAGAGCGACCCTTTTGTATAGCGTACATGTTTGTATAAAGTGCAATTTCTTCATACATTTGCTGTGGTATATACTTTTCAAATATTTGTAAAGGCGTTCTGGATTCCATCGAAGTTTGAGTTGGCTCAGCTGTTTGAAAAATGAACGGTGCTGGTTCAAATGGACGTCGTCTCCAAGCTATATCATTTTTTTCGGTGATTTTATAATTATTTTGCCGATCTACAAATTCAATTTCGTTATGGCTGTTAAATAGGGGATATTCAGTTTGATCACCAACCACGCCTTCGCCCTCTGAGACGATACTCGTATCTGCCAAATCATCATCGACTTCAAATCTCTCATTAACTTTTAATATTTCAATAGCATCACTATCTTTATGTTCGGGAACTTCGTCAATATCTATTTCGCCGTCAACGTCTTCATCCAGCTCAATGTCAGATTCATTTGCCATAATAAGATCGGCGGCTTCTTGCAATGAGTAAAATTTTTTTCGTTGCGACATTTTACCTACAAATGCATACAGAATTATAATGTAATGTTATGTTACTTGTTACGTTTCACTCGATTTGGCAACAAATGATGACATGGCAACATATGTTGCCATTACACATCAGTATATTTGGCAACATTTGTGGTCATGACAATTTTATAATTTATTCAAAAGCAAGTGACAAATATTTCGATATTTTATCGATTATATAACAAAAAACTGTTAACAAAACTAAATAAATACAATAGTCTTCAAAAAACAAAATTATAATAACATAAATAGCCAATAAAACTTACGGTTTTCAACAGTACAAACTTTTTCGGTCCGTGTCACACTAAAATCACTAATATACTAATTTTTTGTACATTTGGAGGGAAAAATGACAACCAAACGACATTATATTATATTGAAGAAAGAGACAATAGGATAAAAATATGTGAAAAAGCAAATGTAATAGCTTAAACAATTAAGAATAGGCCTTGGCAACATATGTTGCCGCAAGGTCCCAAAGGGTTAGAAAGCCTTGAGAGCTATTTTAGAATTTAAATGAATTATTGTTTTAGAAGCTTTGGTACAAAATGTTACGTTCTCATCCCTATTTTGCCTTACGTTTATAAGTTCGATTTGTAATTGTTCCATTGATTTTGAATATTGAAATTTATTTCACAGCTCACTTTTCAGATCTTTTCATGAATCGAATTCTGTATATTTTACAATATCGTAAAGCTTTATGGGATAATTTTGTTTTAACTAACTCAAGAAACTTGTAATGTTCCGTGTGGAGCAACCCACTATAAATCATTTCACGGCACAATAAAAATTTATGGAGATGTTTTGAAGTAACCATTAAAATCTGAGATTATTTTTAGTGTAATATCCATATTTAAAAGAAACATAGTTACAAGCGCATAAATTTGCAGCATCCCGGGAACCCGATAGCTTGTTGAATTTGACAGAGTTGAAATAATTTATAGAACTCATAGAATCTACAAAATTTAAAAAACTTTTAAAATTCATAATTTACTGAATTTTGAGATTTCACGGCATTTATAGCATTTATATAATTTATAACATTAGTGGAATTAGACCAATAGAACCTATAAAATTTATAAAATTTAGGAAATGTATTTTAAATTTTAAAAATTTGTACAATTTATGGGATATATATTGTAGCATTTACAGAATTGATAGATTATTGATACAAAATTGATTAATTTTGTAAATAAGTACATTTTTTAGAAGAGTTTGTTATAGAATATATAAATTATAAAATTTATAATTTTGTTTCATACATAACCGATTTTATTGCATAGTTAAAGGAGTTTTTAATGTATACCATATTTGCATACATGTTTTATTCGTTTTTAGTGCATAAACATCCGGGCTCTATAGTAATTAATATACCTGGGCAGAATCTTTTGAGAACGTAAATATTCAGCAAAACAATCAAAGCCAAAAATTTTTCGAAGATATCATAAACTACGAAATAATAACAACAACAACAACAAAATTGCTTAAGTGTTTCGGTAATATCAAATGTCTGCTGGAGAACTACAGTAGAAAAACAAAACAGAACGATTTTGTACTACATATATACGGAAAATTCTAGACTTAAGGATTGTCATAGAAACAATTGAAAATCATAAACCTATATTTTATATTATCATCACTCAAGTATGTCATCCACCTACTTGACAATCTATTTGAGATCTTTTTCCATATCTCTGCTCTTCCATATCGCTCTAACGTATTTGTACTTTAGTGTGTGTGTGTGTTTATATTAGAAAATAGAAAATTTGATAGTTAGATATTCCAAAACGATTTTTGTAGTTTCTGTTTAGGTACATCGCGTTGCTTAGTGTTTGTGTATTTGTAACTGCATTTCCTTCGAAAGGAATGAACTCTACGTTTACGTTTTGTAATACAAGAAGAAAATGGGAAAATTGATTTAATTTCTTTCCCTATTGTGATCTGTTTGTACGAGTAATAATGATGTTTTGGGACGAAGAAAAATGCAAAAAAAAAAATTTTAAAGGAGATAATGTAAATTGGCAAGTGGTAACCAAGGTATAGATGACAAGAATGGATGAATACAACATGAATGTTTTTATACTTAAAGAACTGGAATGTTCATGTGTGTGGAGATTGTGTACAAATCCCCTGCAGAGCTTCCACTGCTGTCTCGTCTGGTGTGAATTTAACCAATAAGGAGCTCGTAAAACATGTACTTTGTTGACGTATGGGGTGTGTGATTATAGGCAAACATAGCGTGTACTATACTTGACCACAAATATTCCTCAAATATTCCGCAAGTGTTTTAGGTGAGAATTCTAAAGCCTTATTATAGAAAAGAAGTGAAGTTTGAGCCTTAATCAAACAAAATAGAAAATGGAACACTGACACTGTTGATTTGAAAAAAATTTCATAGATTTCATTTAACCTTAACGGAAGAACCAAACTTAGATGTCACACTCAAAAAATGGTGGTAGTAGGAAGAAATATCTCAGAGAATGCATATGGACCAAAAATGAAATTAAACGTGAGGAACCTTTTAAGACAAGGACGAAACGCGATAATTCAAGAAGGTTAAAAAAAAATGTAGACTACTTGTTATGGAGCGTAAAATGACATCGAATCATGGCATTCGATGAAATGGCATACTGTGACTTTACTTGCCACATCACGGTGTTTCGAACTTTCGACTTTTTGGCGAAACGACGGCCATGTTGATCTTCAAGCGGGTTATCTCTCAATGAGAAATTATTAATCGGCCCTACTATTTAACTAACATTGTGGACAGTTCTCCAATGATTTAGAAGGTTTCCCGTGGCATTATCTGCCGAAATCGAAAAGATGTACAGACAAATCCTGATGGAATCAAGCCAAATCAAATATCATTGCATCGGTTTTATCTACGAGAACATTGCTGTTAAAGCGGCTGCAGAAAATGAACAAGAATTTCCTAAAGATGCCAAGACAATGAAACCAAAATTTTTACGTTGACGATTTTCTTGCTGATGTCAAGCCAGCCCTCCTAGGCCGCGAGTGTATATTTTCGAATAACGTCGAACAACAAGATTACAGCAAATCTGGTAACCAGTAAAAGTAATGTCGCACCAATCGAATCCGTAGATCTTTCTCGATTGGAGCTATGTGGAGCTCATTTATTAGCAAAACTTGTAACCAACAAGGTATTGAGTAACTAAACAGTGATTTTGTGATGCCTAAAGTCGAGTCCTCTACAGAGGTGGAAGGTCTATGTTGCAAACCACCTAGCGGAAATACACAAATTAATTCCGAACACGATTTGGAGGCATGTGAGCAGTGGAGATAACCCTTCAGATTTAGCTACAAGTGGTGTTAAGCCATATAAGTTACTGTCGAGCAAGCTTTACTGGAAGGTACCATAATGGTTATTTACTTGCGATATACTCTAGCCTAATTTGATAAAATTCAAGCAGACAAATGATTTTAGCATAATCGATGAAATGATAGGAAATATTTCGAAATGAACAAAGCCGAAGCTGCACTAATGAGACGAGCAGTTTAACAACCGATAAGCAGTTAAAGTCGAAATCAGCATTACTAACCTTACCTCCGTTAGGCACTAGTTATCTATATTATCAGCATGCGCTGATCATTTCAAATCTATGCCCAGGACCTTCGCTAATTGTATCCTTCTCGCATTTAATTGGCGTCTTCGCATTTAATTGGAAACTTACCATATCAACGAATAACTCCGTCCCGACTATTTTCCAAAACTTGAGTTGATTATGCCGGGTTCATTGTGTTAGTGTCTAGGCGTGGGATGGGCTCTAAACTAAATATTTGGTTATTTTTGTGTGCTCATATTGAGGTAGCCGTTGAAATTTTGACAACAACATTTATTGATGCTTTAAGGTGGTTCACTTTACGAAGGGAAGTACCTAATGAAATTTTATGCGATAATGGATCCAATTTTCGCGGAACTAAACATTTATTATCTGATATTCCAGGCAGATGAGTAAAAGAATGCGGTCCACCAGTACGCAGCAGACAATCCAATAAAATGGTCCTTCATTCCACCGATGGAACCAAATTTTGGCGGAATTAGGAAACGTGCAGTTCGATCAATCAAGGCACTCCAAGGTGAGAGTTCTTGGTAATTTGCACATAACATACGAGAAAATGTCTACGAAACTAATTATATGAATACTATATGATTTTAATATGTTCCGAAGAGAATTCAATCCAGTTTCGAATTGATGAGGTTATGAAAATCAATCTTCTCATCAGGCCGCGGCGACTGGACTGATTATACCACAATTTACATTCTATATATACAGAATGTGCTGTGCGTTAAGTACTAGCGAATCATACTACCTAATACAGATGAATTCTCTTACAATTTTTCTTCTTCACAATATTCACACAGCTCTATTTCTGTGTAGCTAACTTTTACTTTATTAATTTTTTGTTGAATATTAATTAATTCATGTAATATCTAATATGCTACCGGTGATTAGACCATTTTAATTGTGTTTCAAATCAGTTACCAGACTGTTCAACAATTGGTTCAGACAGATTGGTGACATATTCTGTAAATCTCTTGATATCCTCCCATAGTGCGCGAACTTGTATGGAATTCCACAAATGACATCTTGATCGCTTAATTTAATAATTTCCTCTGAAATAATAACTTGATTTTCAGAATTTTATACAGAATAGAAGTTCGGAATTAATAATACTGGAATGCTTTTGAATTACGAAATTTGGACCAACGAGGTTTAGCGAATTAGATTTTCTTCTCTCGCAGCTATTTCACCATTCGGAAGAATTTCCACTCTGCCAACCGAATTTTACGCTTCGTGAGACTCGATGATGGCTTATTGACCTTGCACAACCACACAATTGATTTATGAAGAGTAATGACGGAAAACTTTTTTCCATAAACGTATGGATAGTTCAACGTTTTGTTGGCAAAAACTATTTGTAGGTCAACAATTTAATATGACTGAAACAATACGGCTCCAGTGGATTGATCACAAGTTATAATACATCGGATATCGGATTTAATACCTTCTGTTGTAATTATGTACCTAAGGTAAACTAATTCTCTTCGTAGAAACTGACATTTTTCCAGTTTTATTGTTAAGTTACTTCAGCGCAGGCGATCAAAGGCTGATTTTAGTTTGTTCGCATGGTCTTGTAGATTATGTCCATGTAGACAACAATATCGTCTAAATACAGAAACATCCTCTACGGTACAATCCAGTCAAGACAGAGTTCAATAATCGTTGAAAGATCGCGGGTGCTTCTTTTAAACCAAAGGGCATCCGAATAAAATGATAATGACCTGTAATACATAGTACTGAACGCCGATCTTGCGCCTCTAGTGAAACCTAATGGCAGCTTTGTTCTAAATCTATGGTACTAAAGTAAGAATAGAATTTCCTAAATGATCTCATATTTCACATATATTTGGTGGGGGAAACACATCCTTCATTCGATTTTCTATAATGAAGCAATCTAAATGCGCATTGGCACGCAATTTCAGGTACCGAAACTTATTATCTTTAGGATTGGAGAGGTTTTGAGATTTTGTCTTCACCAATGAAGTGGCTGTATTTATAATAACTGAGTCACTCAATCCAAAAAAAGATATCAAACATAAATTTTTGCGTATTGTATTTGACACTACTGGCTGTATCCTGAAATCAGAACACCGGCAACAAATCATATACAACGTTAAGAAGACAAACCACACTGGTCTGGATGTTTATTTAGAAGCAGTGAATTGGGATGAGATTCTAAATGCAAAGGATGTGAATTAAAATGGCGATAAATGTCGAACTACATGTGCCTATTTCCAACATATCACCAAGTATTCATCCTCCATGGTTCGATGACCGGCTTACAAATCTAAAAAATCGAAAATCGAAAGGCCTATGCTAAAATGATGAAATCAAGTTTGTAAACAGACCGGCTCTCCTTTCTACAATACGACGAGAAATTTGATGTCTATTTCAAATTTAAATAAAAGTCTTATTTGGCTTGCATCTAAGAATAAATTAGAGCAAATCCAAAACAACAACGTTAGGTCTAAATGAGAAATCGAGCGGTACCCTGTCAATACGACCTTCAACAATATCAGCATCTCGAACGCTAAAGAGATAGCGAATTTATTTGCTGCATTTTTCCAATCTGTCTATCAACCAAACATCAATACTGGGTACATTACAGTCTGAAATATTTACTAATTGTGATGCTGAAAAACTGCAAGATGACCTCAGTAGACTTAGTGAGTGGTGTGATCAAAACTCATTACACTTAAACATTGTAAAAGGCATCCGATAATTACTACTTATAATTACTACTTACTTACTTAGTTTGGCTTCCTTAGGCGATGGACTGGAGAATTCAGTGATACACAAAGGAGACTAACAAGATTGGCTTGTAAAATAAAAATGAGGGGGAAAGTTCACAAATGACAACAATAAAGTAAATGTCTCAAAGAGAGAGCACAGAATATTCATTAAGTGACCTGTTAATTTATAGATCGAGCTACCTCGAACCAAGCCAGTACATTGGCCGATGACCCATCGATTCTTCGGAGAAAATAGGTTACGACACTCCATTGAGAATACTACTTTGCGGAATTAACTCCCGCCGCATTATAGGGAATAAGGCGCTCAACCATGGATGATTCTAGACGATGTCATGTGTTCCCACTCACTAGTCTAACTGTTGCTTGTGATAATTGAGACTACTTTTACAAATAATGCAATCTGTGTTCAACTCACTAGTTCCTAAGCCGATAGAGATAGTCATGCGAAGCATGGGCGCTGTCGTTCAGACGCCAAGGCCACTTCGACAAATCATGCTATTGGTAAGAACTGCAGGGCATGTAATGCCAGCCTCGAAAAGAATGAAAGGTCATTGTATGTGAAGGTAGTGTTTGACGTGTTATAAAGAACGTTGCTCCAACGCACCGGACTTAGAAAACTCTTGTGATGACGAGGAACCAAAGTCTCTGGATAGTAACTCTGTATGTCCGAACAACAAATTCACGCTCAGTTATCACAGCAGTTGTATCTTCAAGGGTGAATGCACCAGCAGTTTGGTTTGAGTCAAGGAATCAGCTCTTATTCGTTTCTAACTATATTAAACTTGCCAGAGGTGCTTTGTCGGCTTTTGTTGAAAAACTGGAAACTAAAACTGGAACACACGTGCGACTACTATGAAGTGGTAGCATATATATAGAGGTACGAATCATTGAAATCGGAGAGCAAATGCAAGTTTTAGATTTGATTGTCCTCTTTTGTGATCAAAACCTTGGTAATGTTCTCAACAATTGAATTTTTCTATTGAATCAACTATAATAGATTCCAAAACCTATTATTATGGGGTAAACGTAACTTACCTTTATTTTGTATCCTAGTTACCTCGCAACTAATCGTTTCCCCGAAAATTGCTTTATGTCTCTTGAAAGCTCGCGGGACGATTTATCTAAATTCAACAGTGGTTTTAACATCGTAACCTAGCTTCAAACCTGTTTCAATTAAAAAAGTCGTCAGCAAATATGTTCTTTATGTTGATTTCCTATTCGTATTTTTAGTCTCCTTCATGTACACTATATCTCGCTTGGGATCCGCTCAAAACGCGATATTTCAAAACGCGATATGACGAAACGAGATGAAGTACAAAACGCGATATTTCAAAACGCTATATGGTACAAAACGCGATATTTTAAAATTATTAATCTTCCTTCATTTCACATATAAAATTTTCCTTTACCTTTATGATGAAATTGAACATGTATGATCCTAGCTCCAGGATAAGCGTTTTGAAATATCATTTTTTGAATGATCGCGTTTTGTACTATTTCTCGTTTTGTACCATATCGCGTTTTGAAATATCGCGTTTTGTACCATATCGCGTTTTATACCGTATCGCGTTTTTGAAATATCGCATCTTATCAAATGTGACCCATCTCGATAATATAAGATCTCAAGTGGAATATTCTGCAACCATCTGGAATCCTTACTGAAAGCATACGAAAAAGTTTTTGATATTTCTGTTAAAAAACTGAGATTATGACTATAAAGTACCTTTCTATCAAAATGTGGTTCGCTTACCACCTCATTCAACAAGACGCAAAGAATACAAAATTTGCACCCGATTCAGCTTATTTATTGGGAAACATTTCTATAAATGTTCCAAGCAGGACATTGGATAATCACCGATTTTTGGTGCTAGTCCACTAAATAAGGCGATAACAATAAAATCCAATTAGCAAAATCATTCAATAACGCAAAGGATCAATTCAAATTTAATCAATCAAAACACAATTTAACAAGAGAAAAGAAAACTTGTAAAAAGAACTGTGTAAAAATAGGTTTGGGTGTACTCATTTATTTCGCAATTGCTTGTTTAATATCCTCGAGCACAGCGGCGAGAACACAGCAACTACTAAAAGGAAAATAAATGGAAATGAAATTTCACTCTTGGAATATGCTGCTGTTGATATTTAATTTAAATCTCTGTAAAATTCAGGCTTAAGTAAAATCACTTAAATCACACAATCGGGTACATTGAGGGCCTAGCTTAGCCTAAGTACATAGAGCTCAGATGAGCACATGCAGTAAAAATACTTGTAGAACACACATAAAGCTCCTACATTCCATCGAAGGGAGAGGGAGCACGGGAGAAAGAGATACTAATATCAGAAATCAATCAGCATGCTCCCGTTTTTACTCGATTAAGTACAGCTAGGTGAGCTTTAGGAGCGTCTGACGAAATATGCGAATTATTTTCCAGTTTTGGTATTATGTACGGTTTGTATATTTTTAGGAGTAGCCATAGTGCATGATGGCAACTTTATCGAGAACATTTTTTCGCAATCCGTATACGTGGCTCCCAGCAATTTTCTGGATATTTTGTCGTATCAGTGTTCCAAACTCGAAACCAAAGGTCTGTAGAACTCCAGTTTTGACTTTTCGCGATAAATGCGGAGGTTTTTAATATTTTAGATTTAATATATTGTACGTTTTCCCATTAAAGGATTCACTGGTCTGCTAACCCTAACAAAAACGTGTAAATCCTCTAATATACCGTACTACGTTGATCTGAAGGGCAATATGTTGGGCTATTAATTCCAACTTCCTTTCAGGAAGATAATATTGCGACCCGGAATGCATGATTTATAATAGAAAGAAGACAGACTATACTTGAGGAGAGTTTGAGGTATTGGGTCTCCTAGCCGCACTTCAGATATATTATCTCTAAAGGCAAGGTTTGACTTAGTTTTGACGGTTTCCCAGGTAGAACAAGAAATTCCATATTGTATTCTTCTTAGTGATGTCGCGCACCAGTTGGAAATCTATACGGATAGAATGTGAACAGCACATTAATAATCACCCAAGATTCTCTCGCTTGACTGTTGCATGCCTGTTGCTCTTGCCATTCTCGTCTCGTCCGTCTGCATAACCGTTGTGAGATTGTCTTTTTCTTTGTAGTAAATTTCTTACAAAGACTTCTTTCTCCTAAAGAGCACCAAAACAATCACCGTCCAAGCAGATATTTTTAGGTTTAGATGGATTCTGGCTTATGGTTCAGTAATCTCGAAGGTCGAATGGGTAACTTGATTGTTCAACGACCGAAGTAATGCGCTGGAAAAAACAATTTGGACCGATGGTGCAACGAGGGGGCTCCTCACTGGGGGCATGAACATTCAAAATTGTGAATTGTGTCACGGTCATTGTTGTCGGTTGTTATTGTTGGTTTGTAGCGATTGTAATCGGTGATGATATTGTCGATTAGTCTTGTTTTATGCAGCGCGATGAAGTAGAGTTCTTACATGGTTGGTTGTTCGAAGAGTTAATAGAGGCTCTCCGGGCGATTTAGGCTGAGTACGTTCCATATTCCAAATTTAAAATCGTTTTCCTTACGTATATCGTCGTTGTCGTCATCCAAAAATATTCTAGGCTCATATGAAGGTTTCGTAACAAAAATGTTTTACAGGTTGGTCTATTGGTTAGACAAGACGACCACAGCCTTAATACTTTAGCCTACTACCTTAATTGAGTAGCTTAGAATTTTCACAACAATTAAAGGTCTCGAGACTTGATATCAATTTTTATAAGATCATCGAGTTGCTCAATTTTGTTGCGCTAACTATTGGTTCTCTGCTCATCTGCATTTAAAGCAATATTATTGCTCAGTTATTATATAATAGCTCAAATCGTATACATGTTTCATTCTTGCAAGCTAAATATTTTAAATAAGGAAATAATTTAGGATTGAAAGTTGCTCAATTTGTATTACATTAAAAGTTTTTCGTTTTCCATCATACATTGTATGAGTTAAAATTTAATTTTGTTAATGTTTAGTTGCTCAATGTGGGCTCTAAAGTCTTCTTATATATACAGTAATTCGTTATAAATCGCGATTTATAAAACAGTGCCACCAAAAACGGCTGGCAAATACATTCCCGTACCACAGCTAAAGATTCCACCCTTCTGGAACGAATAGCCAGAGGCTTTGTTTACCGTAGTCGAACACCAAATTTGTATTTCATCGTTTGGAAAACGATGACGAAATGTTCGCCCATGCCCTTGATACTATACCACAAGCGACGATACTGATGATACTGGACACAATCAAAAATCCGCCGCCAGGAAAGAAATATAAAGCACTGAAGCCCGCATGAATAGACCGCTACACTATTAGCGAAGAGCAACGTCTCGACGAGTTGCTTTCCGGTTTCCGGAAAATAGGAAACCTACGACCATCCCACTTTTATCGCTTGCTCGAGCAGAAAGCAGGTGACTCCACTTTAGTAAATGCAAATTTACTCAAAAACCTCTTTCTAAAACGTTTGCCTGATGACTTAAGAGCAATCTTGGTGCGAGAGAGCAAGAAGGACATTCAAGAGCTACTACCGGTCGCTGACCAAACCTGGATTTATGCTCAATCCAGAACAATCCCATCTATTGCTGAAGTTCAACAGCAACACTCCAGTGGCAAGGCAACTGTTGACAGCGGACCAGACCTGGCCAAGATGCAACAATAACTAGACCAGACACAACGGCAATTATCAGATCTCCAGCGAATACTCGCCAACATAAACTTTGGGTTTCGTGGAAGATCACCGGACAAAGGGAATTTGGTGAGGGAAACACCGTTTGCATTCTTACCGCAGCAAACGGTACCCCAATTTCCACTTACGGTACAAAATTGTTAATAGTCAATCTCAGACGTATGTTCACACATCCCTTTTAGTCGCGGCAGTAGACAGGCCTATTATAGGCGCTGACTTTCTGTCCAAATATGGTCTCGTGGTCGATTTGAAAAACAGACGACTTTCGGACCCGCTTACAACTCTTGTAATGAACGGAACCATCGCTCAGGTTAATACGCCAACCTTAAAATATTTCAGCGTCAATAATTCCCATATATTTCCCGTTATTTGCCCAAAAATAGATTTGGTTCGGACCTATCATCAGATTCCCATGACTGCAGAGAATATTCACAAAACAGCGAATACTATTCCCTTTGGGCTTTTTGAGTTCAGCCGAATGCCTTACGGTCTTTGCAAATCAGCTCAGACATTCCAGCGATTCCTTAACGAAGTTCTAACAGAGTTGGATTTCGTCTTTTCTTATATCGATGATATCCTCATTGCGAGTCACTCCGAGATGGAACATAGAGAACATCTCGAGTCAGTTTTTGAACGTCTCTCCGCATTTGGAATAAATATTAAAGCTTCGGTATTCTTCCGTCGAAAGAAATAGTTGAAACCATCTCAAATGTTCCAGTGCCAACTTCAATCCGCCAAATACTGCAGTTCGTAGGTATGGTGAACTATTACCACCGCTTAATACCACGTTTAGCCGAACTGTTATCGCCTATTCACCGGCATTTGGCCACTTTACTCAATAAAGGCAAAAAAACAGAAATAATTTCTTTTGACCTGAAGAATGCATCGCACCTTTCAACGAAGTCAAGCGTTATCTTGCCGCTGCCACTCTTTTGGCACATCCGTTGAACGATACTGAGTTCAACATCACTACAGGCGCTTCCGGTTCAGCGGTTGGTGCTGTCTTACAAGAACGCAACCGTGGATGTTGGCAACCATTAGCGCTCTTTTCAAAGAAGCTCTCTCCAGCGGAAATAAAATACTCTACATTCGATAGAGAACTTCTTGCTATATATCTAGCAATTAGACACTTTCGCCATTTCGTCGAAGGCCGAAATTTCTCTATTTTCACTCACCGGGGTAGTCCCCGGTAATTATGACATCTCGATTATATTGCACAATTCACGACCGACATTCACCACATTAAAGGTAAACAAAATGTGGTGAGCGACTGTTTATCACGTTCTGATGAATCACCTTCACCAGAAATCAACGTCTCCTCTTTCGACATGAAAAAATTACATGAACAGCAACGGTGTGACGAGGAATTGCAAAAATTGATTTCAGTACGGAATCCGAAATCAAAAGTAAACTTGCAATTGATCAACTTACCGGACAATAAGGTCGGCTAATCACATCCCGGCATCCATGCCACGCGTAAACTAATTGCTTCGAAGTACTTCTGGCCAAAAATGAATACTGATACAAGCAACTGGGTGAAACCTTGTATCCCACCGCTGCCTTATATATTTGTAGCAATCACACGAGCCTAGAAAAAACACATTGATGAAATAACTTGGGTATCGGAGAGAAAGTGAACAGAATCAGATAATATGAGTTGCTTCTCAAGAAGTTCTCCTAAAATTTTTTAGCGAACATCCCAAATGTTTGTCCACTGTTAGATGTTCTCAAAATTTTCCGCATTTCTTTAGTTACCTAGACCAGAGCCGCTACATTTCATTCGAGATTTACATTTCATTTCGAATTTTGTGATTTTCGAAGACTTATCGATGATATTCCAAACAGAAATCAAAGCCACGATTATTCGACATTATTCTGGGGTTTTACTATTTTCCATTTCTATAACCAACATTTTTCAAATAATGACAAGAAGTTGTGGAGCTATAGGCTGTTACTGTTTTTGTTATGTTTTATTGTATTTACATTTTACGTAAGGCGGGATCCTGAATTCAAATATGGTATATCTGCTGAATGCGTGGTAGACGTACCTTCAAATCAATCTATCAATTACTGTAGCAATTGATTTATTATCCAATCCATACTTCTGATTCATTGTTGTGGAATGTTTTATTAGGAATCAATTCTACCAGACCTATATTGATTGAAGTTGAATTGCAGACTTTCGGGGTGAGCCTCAAGAATAAAATAGTTGAAGACCGGTCAGATTAAGATGAAAATAATTTACATATTTAGAAGGAACATTTTAACAAACAAAATTTGTTGAGCTGTACCTAGTACCATTTAGAACTACTTAGCTCGACCGTTTATGATTTGTAATATGATCTGTTGAAATCGAACTTTTCTACTACATTTTAATCAAAATCATTGCACTGTATAGTTATATGGAATAGGAACGATTTTCTACCACTTTTAACTGTGCTTGTCGTGTTCTTAGCGATATACAGCCAAATTTTATATCATTTATATTTAACATAATGTTTCATTCCGATTTTATTTGCGATTTACTTCAAGACACTCTCCTAACAATTTATGAATTAATTTTTGGCAAAATCGTCGGTTTTATTTGAGTTTTGATTTTAAATGCCGCGGTATGCTTTATATGCAAGTAAACGAATTTTTTTTATATAAGTGTATGCATCCTTTCAGTCAATTGTCGTTGTCGGTAAAACATCAAATAACAGTACATTAAAAAACAAACTAAAACATTACAACAAAAATAAAAAGTTTTCAAGTGTCATCAAGAAATTATAATCCTATGTATTCATCCCGCAATGTATATGGTAATATGTGTATACGAAATAAATGGGAGTGAGAATTAAAAAAGTTCCGACGGAAAATACCCTTTTGTAAGTATATACGCTTAGTTAACATTTGTCTCTATAGATGTCATACCCAGTGTATTTCTTATTTGAATGTCCAATAGGATATCCCACTTAATACGAATATTTTTTGTATGGCTAGTTGGGAAAGGGTAACTAAATCGTGATTGGTCCCTATATAATATTATGATTTATTATGTATGATGGATTGAAGGGGAAGTGCTTGACCCTTTTTTATATTTATGTTTATATGCTTTTATGTACAGTAAATTGAGAATTTGATGTAGTACAAGCCAAAATCAATTTAAACCATTAATTACCTATTGTCCTCGACTTCTAATATACATTCCCCGTATCATCATTGGCAAAAAATTTATTATCATCGAAGATTTTTTTCGCTTTTCATTTAACTTTGGTGTTGTTTGGTTTCCGTCTTTAAGATGGATAAAAATTCTAGTAGGGTGATAACTAATGACTTATTTTTTGTTTTTAATTTTTATTTTTTTTTGGTGGTGGCTTTAGAGGAAAAATTTCTACATTATTCATGTGTTTAAACACATACACACATACACATACATATAATAATATATCCTTTTCGTGTATTATTAGTGTTTGTTGGTTAAACGGTTTCCTTTCTTTATTACAGAATAGGATACCAGCGTCTTACATAAATTTAAGGAAATTAAAAGTTTTTCGTGTTTCTTTCGCCGCGAATCAATACTCACTGTGTGTAAGTAACGTTGTATAAAATCTCCTCGTCATGTATACATATATCTATAGTGAATTATGAGTTTTGGCAACGGTTATATGACGACATATACACCACACAGCACAGACAAATACACAAAAAAAAGGATTTATGTAAAAATGTAATTAATGTTCGGGAATGGGATAATGTTGGCTTACGTGGTTTGAATGGTGCAGATTTTGGTTTTGGTTTAACGATATAATGATTAAATTAATTATAATTTAGAACATGATTAAGGTTATTTTTGTAATGAAATGGCGAGATATTTTTTGCTTTTGTGATGTGTGCGTTTTTATAAACGCAAAAATGATGAAGTGGCAGAAATGTGTGATGGTAATGTTTGGCTTGTGTTCCCACATCTATAGAGACAAAGCAGCCGAAAAATTAATTATACAGTTTTTATTCTTTAGTTACATGTAATCAAGCATTTTATATTTTCTGAAGTCGTCTTAAATTTAAATCTGGTGAATTTTTAATTCAATTCATTCAACTTTCTATGGTTATTATAATAATTGATACACTTTACTAGAAATCATCGAATTCAGAGCCAAATAACATTCAAAATCTGCAATTGTGCTCCAGTTGCTTTCTTGATTAATTGATTAATTATCTATCAAATTATCTGTGTTTATTAAATTTGAATTATTCTTATCGCGATCTATAGCAGACACTAAGAATTCGTGCCCAACTCTTATTAGTATCATTTTGCCCCTAAAATTTGTTTCGGAAAATTTTACATAGCTATCGGACTAGAATTCAATAATGTTTTAAAAATTGTTGGAAATAAAGAATGTACGGCTAAAGATCCCTTAAGATCGATTACCTGCACATATTGCGCCTGCTTGCTTCAGATAAAGGGATCATTATTTAATGATTTAAAAATTAATCAACAATAAACCTTTTTTGGTGTCTTCTTTCTCTTCGTCTTAACTAAATTTTACAATTTTTCTTAACCATCATCAATATGGGTCAATATACTTATATTCACTCAGTTGGTATTTTTACATTAAAATCAAGTTCATTAAATATTTTAATATTTATTTTAGAAATTCAGAAGCGTAAAAATAATTTAAAAAATGTTTTTTATACAGTTACTTTAAATCACGACTTTCTCCGAGTGTTCAGAACAAACATTTTTCGTACAGCTCCCGCACAGTTGTTTATTCATTCGTCCAAGTTCAGGAGGATATAATGTAGTAATCGGGTTAACAATAATGTCTAAATATCCGATAAACCCATAAGATATATAAACTATTGATGCAATAATCCAGCATTAAAAAACAATAATAAACACGATAAGTCAATAGGGCCGCTATACAATGGTTTTAGTGATGCGACCGAATTTATTACAAATTCCAAATACAAATATTTTACAAATTTCGCGAATTAATAATCATGTAATTAATTCTTCGCAACATCAGGTACGTATTCTCAATTAGTAAGTAAATATCATCATCGTCTGTCATCACAACAGGTAAGTTGATTACTTTAGTGATCGACTTCGACACATCAGGTAAGTATTCTGAATGTCATAATGATTTCATTTCCCCTTAATTAGGTATAGAGCTTCACGGTTTACTTGGATTGTTAAATTCATCGTTGTTGTGTTCGTTGTTACTGCATTCGTCATTGCTAGGTTCGTCTTTGCTGGATCTTCGTTGCTGGGTTCATCGTTGCTGATTCTTCTTTGCTGTGTTTTTATTTTTATTTTTTATTATGTATTTTGTTTACTCTTCTTCATCTGATTCATCATAAGACATCCACCATCGTTATTCCTAACTTTCGCGACTTTATATGTTCCTATGAATTTTGTTGCAATTTTATTCCCTGCTATAAATTATGTTCTCTTCATAGCCACCAGATCTCCAATGTTGTATTTTGTAGGTGGTCGTCTCCTTTTTCTGTAGGTTTTCTTGTTTTCTTCCTATATTTTTGCTGTTTGTTTTCGCGTCTTCCCCCATTGTGTTCCGTTCTTTGGAGAATGCGAATAGTGTTCTTTTCGTACTCATTTCCCAATGCGAGTTGATATACATCGGAATTTCTGGATATTCAATAGAGGCCTTTGTAAGGGTGGAGAGTATCATTCGGTTTATTCTCGCCACCTGCCCATTTCCCCGTGGTATTCCAGTAGTAATCATTACATGTCTGATATTGTTGTATTCACAGTATTCCTTGAACGATATTGAGATGAAGGCAGTACCCCTGTCTGTAATGACATGTAGCGGATTATAACCACACATATTTCGATATAACCACACATATTTCGAAAATCCATCTACGTCGATGAAAAACGTCGTTAGAGGTATAAAAGTTATCTTTTGGTAACGGATGTTGTGCCTACAACTATCGCAGAGTTCTTTAAGCTTTGGGATATAATATCCGTTTGAAATAATTTGCATCATTTTCTGGTCACCAAAATGTCCATCTTCGTATATCTTCCTTATCACTTCTGATTACATATTCTTTGGAACGCAAAGTTGCTTCCTTCCTTCATTGTCGATTTTAAATATGATCCCATACTCCCAACATAGTCTTCGTAGTCCCCATGTTCCAAAGGTTTGCAAATTAATAACAATCTCTCGACTTTCATTTGGCTTGACTTAAACCTGTCGATGAATTCGTTTTAAATGATTATCACGTTTGAAACAGGATCCTGCTTAGTGCATCGGCGTGTTTCATTCTATTCCCCGGTCGCTGTTCTATTATAGACGTAAACTCCACCAGAGCTAACGCCCATCTTGCAACACGCGATAATATGTCTTTCTTTGCCATTGTCGATCGTCGGTGACTATTTTGAATTGTATCCCGTACAGAAACACTCTGAATTTTAATACAGCCTTGACTCCTCCTAGGACTTCTTAATCAAAACTATGGTAATTCTCCTGCACTCCATTAATTTTCCGGCTATAATATCAATCGAATGGAATTTTCTATCATCAAGATTTTTCTGTAACAGGATTGCTCCAAATCCTATCTTCGAAGCATCCGTGTGTAGCTCAGGACCCTAGAAATTTGGGACTTTTTTAATTGTATTGGGTTCTGGAAATCTTTGAACTGCTTCGGTCTTTAGGGGCGATGGTTTAATTGATCCCGAAATTACTTGGTATCCCAAGTAGTCTATTTTGCGACAAATGAACCTTTATTTTGCCCACTTAAATTGTAGACCATATTGACGTCCTATATCCAGTACCTGTTCGATTTTTTCAATATTTTCTGATTCTATGATGGTTGGAATTATAATGTGATCCATATACACAATCAGTTCATATTTTCGAATTACATATATCCTTGAAAACCATATTCACGAATTTTTAAAACACCGACGAGGCGGTGAAAATTTCGAATGGAACAAAACTGAATTTGAAGTGGCTATTAGGTACTATGAATGACGTATATTTCTTACTTGCTTTATTGATTGCGACGTGGAAAAAACCGTTTTCCAGGATACCCATCCATTACTATAACCTTATTAAGCTGTCGATAATTGACGCAAAGTCGCTAGGTTGTGTCATTTTGATTGGCGAGTACCACAGGACTAGCGAACTCTGAGTCACTTGGCCTTACTATCACTTGGCCCTTCTCTAACCACTTATTAATCTGATGATCTACGATTTCCTTCTCAGCTGGCGCGAGACGTCGCGGAGGCGTAGGTAGATCGTCTGTACTCGTCGTGCCGTCTTTTAAAATTACTTGCAACGAATGGGTGAACTTTTCACTGATTTTGGTTCATATTGAGAAATTAAATTGTTTATAATGGGAACGAAGTCCTTATTACCAACAATTGGATTTGAATCGATTTCTAACGACATACATACACGCCTGATTCTATTTTCGTAATCCCTTAGCAAAATTGCTGTCCCGACAAGAACGTCATTGCCTATGATCAGCTTATTGTTTATCAAGGGCTTTGAGACTACGTGAATTTTGGCTGTGAAACATTCATCATCAATTAGAATGGTTGAATTAAAGTATCTTATTGTGTTTATTCGGTTTTATGCTATTCCCGAAACTTCTATCGGAGCTTCTATTAATTTTGGTGATCCTATTCTAATATATTCTTCTTCGAACATCATAGTAATGTTGGCGCCTGTGTCAATAAGTGATTCTACATCGTACCCAAGGATTTTTACGACTTTATGATTAACTTTTCTAAAAACATTGTCTAACTCTTCTTTTTCCAGCAGTCATAACTTTTGTGTCCGAATTGGTTAAAACTTTTTGGCCCTCTTCATTTGTTTCAACAATTTACTGCTCTATGCCCTTCTAACCCACAATTATAACATTGACCTCGCGTGTGGTTTCTATAATAAGATTTATATTCTTATCCCGAACTATTTGACCGGCTAGGGCACCTTAACTTATAGGTCGTATATAATTCTAACTTGGCTTTAAATTCTTTGAAATTACCTGCCCCATAGAGTTTAATTTTATTACTTTTGATATCGTTTATACCGTCGATAGTGTATTGAATCACCGCAGCTTCCTCGATTCTAAATAATGAACGTAACTCTCTCATCGCAAGAAAGTAGTCGTTAAGAGGTCCATCCTTTTTCTTTTTTCGTAACCTTTGTTGAAGATGATCTTTGAACATTTTCCAACTATCAAGATCGTTCCTAGTTCGGAGTGCTAGCCTAGCAGATCCTGTAATCACGCGTTTAGCATATATCAAACAATTAAAAAACTTGAAACGTTATCGATCTCTTGAATCCATTGCTCAATTCGATAAGGACCACTTCCATCAAATTCTGGGGTTGAGCTTTCAATATCTTTAAATGAAAATTAGGGAACTTTACTGCCTTTCGGCTGGCTATTTTCCAATTTGATAATTTCACGCCGTAAACGTGTGTTTTCACATGATAAATTTGAGGTATCGTCGCCATGTTCTGCGAAAGTATTTCCCCCGTCATTGAGATTTTGCAAATTTTTTTGAAAAGTTCACAAAACAAAATGTGAGAATTGAGGATCCCCGTCGAAGGTCAAGTTATTTTTAGATTGTCTCCAACCTTTCGGCATTGTAAAGCAAATGTGATTTATAAAAACGTAACAGGATAATTCTCAAAAATTAATCACAAGAAGAGACTTATGCTAATGTTTAATGTTATCTAATCAGCGGTCAGCGGTAGTTTCAACTAACGGTTTTAAAAACCACGCGAAATGTTTCTCTTTTCTTCTCCAAATATTGTAATCGCGCACTGCACTTTTAAATACTTTAAATAAATTGTTTGATCTTACTAAACTATCTTAATTCCAATCCGTTTAAATCCTCAAAAAATTTCGATTTTGAATTGTATTGCTATTGCCCTCGTTGCGATCAATCTGCTTATCCCGGTTAATCCAAAGTCGTTCCAGTCGTTTTATTTCAAAGAGTGTTTCTCGACGAAAATCTCAATAATCAGTCTTTTAAACAAAAAAAGTTACTAATAATTACTGGTTGTACAATTAATACATACATAGATACAAAATATGATTGTTAATTGTAAAAATACTCGTTACTTGTTTATGATGAATATAGATTTTAATTAATTTATGAAATCTACAGGGTAATCCCATATATATATATATATATATATATATATATATATATATATATATATATATATATATATATATATATATATATATATATATATATATATATATATATATATATGTGTGTATATATATATATATATATAAATATATATATATATATATATATATATATATATATATATATATATATATATATATATCTAAATATATATATATATATATATATATATATATATATATATATATAAATATATATATATATATATATATATATATATATATATATATTTATATATATATATATATATATATATATATATACATATATATATATATATATATATATATATATATATATATATATATATATATATATATATATATATATATATATATACATATATATATATATATATATATATATATATATATATATATATATATATATATATATATATATATATGTATAGAGTGTATATATATATATATATATATATATATATATATATATATATATATATATATATATATATATATATATATATATATATATATATATATATATATATATATGTACCTCTCTGTATATATATATATATACAGACAAATACCACAAAATGGAAAGACGCAATCATTTTATTTTATATATTCTAAAATATTATGTTTTGAATAATTTGGTACACTCTTTTAGATGTATTGTTAATTAATTTGCCTAAAATATTTCAAGTTGGAGTTATGTCACTTGGTTCGCGTTCAAGAATACCAGTTTACAAGAGATATGACACGACTATAGTCACGTCATTGGAAATGACACGACTATGAGAATTGGAATGATAAATAAATTTTTTTGACAGCACGATTTCTGTGAGTAGAGACACACTGAAATAAAAATCAAATATAGCAAAAATATCATTTGCTGAATTTGTTAGTTACTGCATATAAACGTACGTTGGTGTAATTTAGTACGTTCGGAATATTGTACTAATTGTAACCAAGATATTTGTTCGTACAAGTACGGATTTAAACCATAGAATATATTTAGTATGTCAAAATATTCTGTAGGCGACGCTAATAAAACAAAAAGAGCTGTTCACATACAATTATATTTAACAGTCGAAATGGATGAATCGCTACAGGACTTCGCCGCAAGTGATTTCCCTCCCTAAAAAAATTTGATTGACTGATTTTTAATCAGTGTAATACAGTATGCCGTAGGCCGGTTTGAGCAGACCGATTGAAATGGTTTGGTTTTTTTGCATTAATCAACACGGTGAATTGTTTGCGAAGGCGTCGAATGACTTTAGATGAACCTTTGTAGGGAGGTGATAATCCGGTGCAAACGTTGTCTGTTCTTACGAACAAAAAATGGCAATTGTTGAGCGATTTTGGAATGAAAACGTCGTTTTGTTTGGGCTAAACTTAATGGTTTGACCATAAACTAATTCTGCCGGTGAGCATCTCGTAGATCTTCTTTCACTGCTGCTCGGATGCCATGTAAAATGATTAGGATTTCCGAGCTCCAATCAGTTGTGTTGTTTCGACAAGCGTTTGACAATTGGCTTGCGGATACAATACCTACATAACCTATATTCGAATCGACTAGATGGAATTTCGAATTTGCCATGGGGTGACACCACCATGCGAGGAAATGTGGTGCAGTGTGTCGAAGATGGTTCGACGTAGTGATTATGCAATGTATGGGCGATTGTACCCAGTGGATGTTTCGTTTATGATGTCAAGGCCAGGCAGTTTAGAAAGTTCTAGTTTTGGTGATTATTGCGACATTCGGAATCAGAAAATAAATTCTGAAGTTCTAGGCCAACTTTTTGAGTGTTTGCTATTTTGATCAAGTCGAAATGTATTACGACTGTGGCCGATTCGTTGCCAATGTTATCATGTTCGAAAACATGTTGTATGTCTGAAGTAAATTTCATTATATAATCCAAGTGGCGTGATTGCCTTGGATTACGTTCAGTTTTGGACTGAATTGCTCGTGTCAAAGGTTTGTGTTGGTGTAGATTGTAAAATCTCGACCGTTGACAAAATATCTGGTGTTTGACTGCCAGATATATTGCGAGTAATTCCCGGTCGAATGCGAAATATTTATTTTCAGCATCCGAGAGCTTTCTCGACAAGAATTCCAAGGGCTCAAAATCAGTCTTCAACGACGTGAATACGTGTTGGCATTGAATTTTTTGAGTAAAGCTGCCAAGCTTCCGTGAATTGGTGCGAGTATTTGTGCAAGTTTAGGTATAAATCGGTGGTAGTAATTTACCTTACCGACAAATCGCTGAATTATTTTAATTGAAGTTGGAGCTGCGAATTCTCTGATTACGTTAATTAATTTTTCTGTGGGTAGGATACCATCAGGTGTAATCTTGTAATCTTTTGATATGCACGTCAAACTGTGCTAACTTGTTGAACAATGGTTTTAAGTGAAGTTTGTGCTGTTCCTCAGTGGGGGAAGCAATAAGAATATTGTCAATGTTGACGAAAACGAAGACCTGACATGTTTGTTCGGCGTTTCGTAGACCGAATCGTGTGAATTCAAAGAGGCCAAATGGTGTCGTTGTTGTCGTTTTGTGAACATTCAGGCGCTACGGGAATTAAATGGTATGCTCTGACTAGATCAATTTTTGGGTAGCGATCCGGTTTACAAGTTTAATCGCCGATAATCCCTACATATTCTACAATCTTGATCTTACTTTTTAACCATCTGCAAATGGCACGAGACGAGAGATGCCGATGGCCGATAAATTCCTAATTCCACCATGTTCTGAAATTCTGTGAATGCTGCTTTGCGACGGATTGCATCTGACCTTCGTGGTCTTGATAATGGCAGATGGCGTGTGATGACAATGTGGTAGACCACGTTGTTTCGGAATGGTAAGTAATAGTTCGGCTCTGCTGATGTTAGAGAAGGAAAATGTTTGAGCAGAGTGCCGTAATCATTGTTGACACGAACCATGGTGCCATTGATTGACAGCATTAGTCGCTAAATCAACCAGTCTTTTGTTTTTAAGGTCAACAAGAAGTCCGAATTTGCATATGAAATCGGTGCCAATGATTGGACGATTAACAGCAACTATGATAAAAGCATGTATGAAGGTTCGTTTAAATCAGAGATCCACATGTAGCATTCTTGTGCCGTAAGTGTGGATGGGCGTTCCATTGGCGGCTGATTAAACTAGATCGGGGTTTTGTTTATTAACTGAAAAGAGGTCTTTGAAATGTACAATTGGAATAACCGACAGGTCAGCGCCAGTCTTAATTAAATAAGTGAGTTTGGTGATTCTGTAATATAAATGTAAACGAGTCGAGAGTGAAATGTTCGACGTTGTGGTTGAAATAAGGGTAGGCAACGTAGTAGTCGGGACTGTTGATTGGCATCAACATCCATTGTAGTTGGTTTTCGCCAGTTGCGTGGATGGGATCGTTGCCCTTGGAACCGGTCTCGACGTAAGTCGTCTATTCTGCCGGTATGTGCACTCTAGCTCTCGACTGGATATTTGAGTTTTGGTTGTTATACATAGTATATTTTTGTTTGCGTCTAGTATACTCAACGATGTGGTTGTCCATATTCATGATATGGAACATGCGGTCTGCCGTCGTGGATATTTGTTAATACAAGTACGGATTCAAACCATAGAATATATTTAGTCAGTCAAAATATTTTGTACGCCTTACTATTAAACCGGAAAGAGCTGTTCACATACAATTATATTTAACAGTCCAAATGGGTTAAATTTCGAACAATTGAGGTGATGAACGAATGAAATAAATCAATAAATGAGTGAGTCGCTATAATCACAAGTAGTAACCACCAGTGGCGTAACTACAAATGTCGAGCCCCACCGCAGAAGTTTTCTTGGGCCTTTAAAAATGCTTCTTGTACCTATGAACAATTAAAGTGTTTCGTTAAAAATGTATTTCTCCCTATTGTCCAGCCTCGCATTAATTAAAAGTATTTGATGTTGAGAGTATGAAACAGCATCTGATTAAGTTCAATGCCCTAACGATAAAGCATCACCTATTTTGAGTATAATTTGAAAAATATCAAGAATTTCGAAATAATCTCAAAAATACAAAGTTTTCAAAGTATCTTGAATATTCTAAAAAGTTCACAGATTTAATTATCCGTAAGCCTGTAAAACCAAACGAAATCCTATACGCACTAATAACCGCCATGTAATAACTGGACATTCTTGAATAATTTCGAATAACTAAGGCTTGCTTGCACACCACTTTTACTCTAAACAACACGCGTCACGTAAGACCCCATAAAGCGCGCACCGAGCAGGCGGTAGCAGCTGTAATGGGCAGTATTGAAGAGGATCCAAATGAATCGATTCGTCATCGTACACAACAATTGGGGCTTGATCCAACATCTTTATGGAGCATTTTGCGTAAGGAGCTTGGCTTACATGCTTACAAGATTGAACTTGTGCAGGAATTAAAACCATACGACCATCGTTCGCGTCGCTCATTTTTGGTTGAATGGCTATGTTATCAAGCAGAATTGTCAAATTTGAAGCAAACATAATTTACGATCCATTGTTCAAAAACCATTACATCCATAAAAATATTACCGTTTGGTGTGCTTTATGGGCCGAAGGAATCATCGGACCATATTTGTTCAAATGTAATGCTGGTGAAAAGTTGCAGTCAACGGAAACCGGTGTACAGACATAATTACTAATTTTTTGTGCCGTAATTGGATGGTAATGACATCAGAGACATGTGGTTCCAACAAGACGGAGTCACATGCCATACAGCGCGCGATACAATTAATTTACTGAAACCAACATTTGATGAATGATTAATATCGAGAAATGGACCTGTCAACTGGCCAACGCGTTCATGTGATTAACCACCGCTGGACTATTTTTTTTCGGGGTGTTAAGTCACTTATCTACGCTGATAAGCCAGAGTCTATTGAATAATATGGCCAAATACGGCCAGAAATTTTGCGAAGATTGATCGAAAAATGGACCTCTAGATTACGCTATATACGCGCCAGCCGCGGCTGACACATGTCCGAAATCATATTCAAATATTAATAGCATAAAATTATCTTTGAAATAAAGTGACATTCATGGCCCTTTGCTAAACAAAATGCTACTAAACAAGTTAAGGATACGCTCTCTAATTAACTCTCAAATAATATCGGATAATTTCGTAAATATCGAGCGGCTCTAAGATTTTCGAGTAACATTGAACATCAAATACACCCGACAATCATCCCGACAAGGGTTAAACATATTAGAAGGGGGTCAAATTAAAATCATAGCGATTATCAGCTTCTTCTCTTAGATTCAAGATTCTAATTTTTTTGTGAAAGAAAAACATTTTGACGTAAGAATTGATATAATTTTTGATTTCGGAGATATGTTAATATTAGGTATTTCTATTTTTATTGTTTGTGTTTCCAATGGATCAGTTCACAATAACAGGAAGACCAAGGCTATCAGAAGAAGAGCACGTTGATGCAAAGAAACGAAAAATTGAAAAACAAAGACTATACGGCAGCAAAATCTAACTAACGGTAAAAGGCAATTGAATAACGCGAGACGTCGACAAACTAAAGAAATTTTGGTGGTTCGTAATTTTCAGTATATTCAATGTAGATCTGAGAATTTTGAGGAATCGTCCATAGCTGAGTTTTCCTGTGGAGAATTAAATGTATATTGCCGTTTCTGTAACGCAAAACATTTTCCTCGTCAATTACCACAGGACAAACTTTTACCCACTGCTGCCAAAAAGGAAAAGTTGTGTTAGACCCTATTTTAATTTAAAAAAAAATTCGGGATCTTATGACTAAGAAACATAAACATTCAAAAAACTTCTTAGAGAATGTTCGATTAATAAACAGTTCGTTGGCATTTGCCTCTATGGGTGCGAACATAGTGCCACCTCCACGATATGGTCCGTATTGCCTACGAATTAATGGACAAACTTACCATAGAGTTGGGACATTACATCCTGAAAATGAATATCAACGCAAATTTGCTCAATTGTACATTTTTGAAGCAAACGAAACATGTGAGCAGCGCATGGGAATCAGTGAAAATGCTAAGTGTAACCCGCAACTAATGCAAGAGTTGAGTTCGTTAATGGCCACCATAAATCCATTCGCACAAGCATTTAAGATGCTTTATGAGGTAAATCAAGAGGCCATTCACGATGCTCAAGAAAACGGTGCAGAACCGCCTTTAATTTCAATGGCGATAATGCAAGATCGAAGATTTGATCAACGACGATGTTGCTTTTATTTTTCAAAATGATAATGGAGAGCCTCCACTTGAACGAGATCTGTTAATTCATTGCCGCGCTAATTTTAATGATGCAAACCCACGTAAAACTGAGAGAATCAGTGTACTTGATCCGAATTTAGAACCAATGATATATCCATTGTTTTTCCCACATGGTGATCAAAGTTGGGGTGTTGGTTTGCCTCTTTTTCAACCGTCAACACTTTCAAATATAAGAAACCGACAATCTGTAAATCCACGAACTTGAGTTACTCAAATGCAGTATTATGGTTATCGATTTTCTATTCGGGATGAATTTAATGCCTTTTTATGCGGCGGAAAACTAACATAACAATATTTTGTTGATTCGTATATTAAAACAGAAGCAAATCGTCTCAATTATGTTCGGCATAATCAAAAAAAACTCAGAGCGGCAAAATACAGTGGCCTTATGGATTACTTGCAAAGTGAAGCTATTAATCAAGGTTTAGTCCCTGGAACAGCTATAATCCTTCCATTATCATTCCAAGGAAGCCCGAGAAATGTGGCCTAAAACTATCAAGATGCTATGGCGATTATCCGTAAATGTGGCAAGCCGGACTATTTCATTACAATGACATGTAATCCGAAATGGAGTGAAATAAGTAAAAATTTGTTGGAAGGTCAGTCTCTGGAATTTCGTCCCGATTTAGTGGCAAGGGTCTTCAAATTAAAGCTCCAAGAATTGCTCGATGACATTTCGAGAAAGCATGTTTTCGGAGTTTCAGTTGCGAGGATGCATGTCATTGTGTTTCAAAAACGAGGACTACCTCATGCCCATATTCTATTGATTGTCGGAAACGAAGATAAACCAAAAGATTCAGAAACCATTGATAAATTCAATTCTGCGGAAATTCCAGATATTGACGTTTATCAAAAGCTACATGCTATCATTACAAAACACATGATACATGGTCCCTGTGGAAAGCAAAACCCGAATTCACCTTGCATGGTCAATGGAATATGCAGCAAAAATTTCCCTAAAAGTTTTCAAGATGAATCGATAGTTAACTGTAACGGATATCCAAAATACAAGCGAAGTGCTTGTGGCAGTGCAATTATAAATGGTAAGACATTGGATAATTCATGGATTGTTCCGTACAATCCACGTTTAAGCCTCAAATTTAACTGTCATATTAATGTCGAATGTTGTTCTTCAATTCAAAGTGTGAAGTATTTATTTAAGTATATGTACAAAGGACACGATTGTGCCAATATAACCTTCGTTCAACAAGGTACTTTGGATCATGTTGAGATTAGAACGTACATGGACTCGAGGTATGTAAGTGCGCCTGAGGCAGCTTGGCGCCTGTTTAGTTTAAACATGCACGAACAGTCACACGTCATTGTGAGACTGCCAATCCACCTTCCAGATGATCAAACTGTGTTATTTACCGAACAAACCATCAAAGAAAGTGTTAATCGAGCTGCCAACAAAAACACAATGCTTACAGGATTTTTAAACCTAAATCAAACGCGGCGCATGGAAACCCCGACAAAGATGTGGAAATATGACCATTGGTAGAATGTTTTCGGTTAATATGACAGATATTGAAAGATTTTGTCTACGCTTACTTCTTCTTCTTCACGTTCCTGGAATCTTATCTTTTGAAGACTTGAGGACATTCAATGGCTACACAAGTGGAACATTTAAAAAAGCGGCTCAAAAACGTGGTTTATTTAATGATGATACTACATGGGAAAATACGTTATCAGACTCTATTTCAACAAGCATGCCACGTCAGTTGCGAGATCTATATGCATGTATTTGTGTTTTTGCCTCCCCATCAAATGCTTTAGATTTGTTTACAAAATTTAGAAAGGAGCTACGTGTTGATTACGTTCACCACCATAGAGATCATACTGATGAATGCACAATTTGTGAGATGTTTGCTTTAAGAGATATTCAGGGAACCCTAAAATTACATGGGAAACAATGTATTGACTTTGGACTACCAACTCCCCCTACTAATTTAGGAGAGCTGATACAATATTACGATGCACATATCCAGAAAGAAATCGGAGATGCTATGCAATGCAAATTAAATCAAGAACAAAAAATAACTTTCCAAACCATAATGACAGCTGTAAATCATAATGATCTTCCACACCTTCTTGTCGGTAAAACAATACTACTTGGTGGAGATTTTAGACAAACTTTACCTGTAATTGTACATGGTAGTCAGCCTGCAATTGTTGAAGCTAGCTTAAAATTTCATGGTCTTTGGGAAAAGTTTAATGTTCTCAGGCTTCAGAATAACGTACGTTCAGTGGACCCACAATACAGTAATTGGTTACTTAAATTAAGCGATGGAACTTTAACTAACAACCATGGTCTTGCCGACGACTTAATTGAAATTCCGAGCAACCTTATTTGCAAAGGCTCTATAAAAACAGAAATCTTTGGTGAAACGCTGTCGTCGGTTGATGCCGAAAGCTTTTCAAAAATGGCAATTTTATGTCCAAAAAATGCAGATGTGGACTTGATCAACGAAGAAGTGTTGACACGTTTTGCGGAAAGCCCCGTCACATATTATAGCATTGACTCGATTGATGATGCAAATGATGAAGACATTCAGAACTACCCGATAGAATTCTTAAATGATTTAACGCCATCTGGGATGCCGCTTCATAAATTGAACTTAATAGTTGGAAGTATCATATTTCTATTAAGGAATCTTAATACGAAGCGAGGTCTTTGTAATGGAACTCGATTAATTGTTCGGTAGCTGAAACCAAATTTAAAAATTGCCGACGTTTTAACGGGAAGTGCAGAAAAGGAAACTGTATTCATTCCCAGAATTGAGCTGGCCCCGATCAACACAGACTTACCGTTTATTTTACAACGAAGACAATTTCCAATTAAATTGGCATTTGCAATGACTATCAACAAGTCTCAGGGACAGAAATTAGAAAAGGTAAGTTTATTCTTACCGGGACTTGTGTTTGGGCATGGTCAATTATACGTAGCATTATCACGAGTCCGAAAATCCACGGATGCAAAAGTTAAAATTTTATATAGTCCCCTATCAGGGGAACTTATTAGCTGGATCAATACAGATTTTACCAAAAATATTGTGTATAAAGAAATTTTTTCAAAATAAATGTCATGGTGCAAGTGCAATATCATTATGTTCTCTTTCTGTTAATTTTAAACAAGGAGGTGCGGGATCTATATGTTTTTATTTTGACTGAGAAAGAATGACACAGCTGGTCCAGACTATCGACTCTTTCTTTTGTACTGTTATAGTACAAATGAATGTTCGATTTATTCCTATTGCCATTAACCGTTTTATCATAGAAGAGCATCGACGTAGCTCTCTCTTCTTTCAAATTCACGTTTTTTCGTAAATAAGAAACGTGCGATTCTACACTTCACCCACGGTTTGAAATACCATTATTTGGTTTAAGGGAGAGAGAGTCTCAACACATGTCAACCCCACCCATAGCAAATGTTGTGCCAGCTCCTTACTGGTAAAAAAATTATCAAATCTTATATTCCTGTTTCAATTATGAAGTGGAGCGCACAATTGTTGAACCATAGTGGACCTTAGCTTGATTGCTTTTAATGTCCTTCTATCCCCAAATATGGACTTTCCTTCAGAGGATAGCTTGTGGAGCTGTCGCAGATCCACCTAACCTTCATTCGGTATTTGTCTGGCTTTGACTTATTTTCAAAAAGATATTCTAAATTTGGCATTGTAATTTTTTTCATCAAGAATAACATATATTAAAATACATTTGGCGCATTTTGTCTTGAAATAGTTTCTAAAGTGTAGGGTTAAATATTTTTTTGGATTTGGTGCACCGATTGACGGCTGATTGTAATACATGCCATCCAAGGTGAGTGTTTCTTCATTGTGTCACTTAACTTGATGGTTGCCTAAACCAGACCGTCAGAACTATTGTTGAACTATATTCACAGCTATGTAGTCTCAATTCAGTCTCGGTTTTAGTCGCTTCAATGGAATTCTGGCCAAATTTATTTCAATCGTCAACAATTTAGAAGAGTTGAACTGTAATCAAGGATATTTTTCGTTATCGAGCAGTCTCCAGAATAATTAAAAATGTTTTCAAAGATGTCTTTACTTGTTTTGTTTTTTTTTTTTTATTTTAATGACCCAGATATTAAATCATAAAATTAAAACGATACCTAAAACCATCTGTCTAATCTGTAATCCTATTCAATTATACAGAATACGAAGCCATATTAACATTTTAATCTGGCCTACTGTTTTTTTAAGATATGTATGGGATATTTCAACCCCCCAAACGTAAGGGATATTTTTTCGGTTATTGTTGCTCTCCTTGAAAAAAACATGGAACATAACAACAACAACAACAATTAAAATATATTCACATCATTAAGAAAATACAAATTGTATTATTACATCAACTCTTATAATCCCTTTATACGTTAACCTCTCTCTCCACATCATCATATCATCCTCATCCTTTCCGTCCTCACATATTTCGATCTTTGTTGTTTTGTTTTTGTTTTCTTTTTTTTTCGAAAGATATTAACATACGAATGATAAGAAAAATATGCTTATTTAAGGATATAGGATATACACAAAAATACAAGACAAAAAGCCAAAATCATCTTTTCTCTCCAAAACAAACCAAATAATAACCAAGAAAAGTGAAAGATGACTGTTTATAGTACATAACGGGAGGGGGATGGTGTGAAATGGTACTGGAAAAAAAAACAACGAACACAATAATTAGTTTTTGGTTGTTAGGATGGCACAAAAAAGGGACATTTTGATTTATGACAGTTTAGTGACGCCATCTGTTATCGAAGTGTTATATGATTTTCGTTTTTGTGTTGTATTGTGTTCCTGTCGTAGTTGTTGTTGTTGTTTTCTCGATGAAAACCTCACATTCCATATCACTTTTCGTTTTTTTTTATTTATTAAGAGCAGCTTCCTTTCAAAAATAAAAATTCCGAATTAAATTTGAATAATTTTTGGTGAATGAAAAAACATATAACATCACTATATAGATGGTATAGTGAAAAAAAAAGTGTTAAGGATATTAAGGATATTTTATAAAACGGTATATAAGTATAGTTGGATATTTTGTACTATACGTATATACTCGTACATACAAATCAAAAAATGTGAAAAACTAAAAAATTTGTTTATTTAAAAGATTGACGGTGATTTAATATTTTTTGTGCTCATTTATACGAGTATATGTGGAAAATATGTAAAATGGGATTTTCATTTCAACTATAAAAGATTTATATAGAGGTATATGAAGGGGGCGAATATATACGAGTAGATGTGGAATTAGTTTGGATGAATGATAAAAATGATAATTAGCATTAACAATTTTTTTTTGTTTTTTTTAACTCGGAAAATTGGCTTAGTTAGTTTAGGAAGGTTGATGATGGATATCATTTTTATTTATTCTTCGTATTTTGCTATAAGATTTGGGTCCAAAATTTATTATGTAAATATAGTGAGGATTAAAAAAATTGCTCTTTATGCGCCCATGACACTAAATGGTAATTAAGTACTAATTAGTTTTAGAGAAGCGAAAAATAGTAAGCTAAAATTTGTTATTGTCAAACAATTATATTTTTTTGCCAAGATTGGGTTCCTAATTATTGGAATCGTTACTAAGAGAGAAACTTTTTGATTCTAGAAATGTTAGTTCGATCCCAGGAAGCTTCTAGCTTCACAATCATATTTTTGAAAAAAATTATCACGATTTGACGTCATCCTTGAGCAAAGGCTCCAATGCTAATAATTATTTAAAAAAAATTTTTTTTGATAAACGTTCTAATTTCTATTAATGTTGAAATTTCAATAAAACGATTTATTAAAATTTCAACGTCTTTCGAAATTTAGGAAAAATACGAGAAGGAGGAAAACAAAAATTAGAAAAAAATATTCCAAATGAAATTTTGCGTCATAAATTAATCGAATAATCTAAGCTTGCGAATCGCATTTGCTATAAGCTAATGTGAATTTGCCCGATTGAAAGGCATCTCATGGTTCCACCTATCCGCTATAGTTTAAAGGTTTTCAAAGAAATTACCTTTAAAAATTCTTCACGGTAAATTTAGTATCTTAAGTTAGTAGCTATTTCTCAAACAATTTCTAACTTCAGAATAACCGAGGAAATAAGAAGTGGCTGTGGAAATCGAAAAATGTTCGGTACAAAAACAGAACTACAGTTAGTTGTGGGCGCCAAAATTCTCTCCACGATCGATCAACAAGATCTTTATCTATTGGTGTTCGGCGAAGCTTTATGAGTACCCGTTTAAATTTTATGTAATGCTTTTAACTATTCCAACCTTGATTTCTTCCCCTGGATGTAGTTCGATGATTCTGCCAAGTAACTATTTGGAAAACTTTCATCCTTTAAAGTCACTAGTCCTCCTTATTTTAAATTAGATGATTCGTTATGCAATTTATGGCGAGATTGCAGTAAAGTGACATATTCTGACAGAACTCATCGAGACATTCCATCATTTAATGATACTCAGTCAGAATTAAAACCATTCATCCAACATGAAGATGAGGTAGTTAGAATATGTACACCTATAATTGTAAACCCTAACCAACAAAACTTAATCGTTAGAGACATACGTAGTAAAATAACAGGTGAAGCAAGCTCAATACTTGAAATGTATAATGCAAATGATTCATGGACAATAATGAAAACATCTCTGTTATCACATTATACAGACAAAAGAGACGAAACCAGTCTAATTAGGGATTTACACTCTATAAGTCAACGAAACGATAATATTGATATTTATTTTTCTAAAATATCAGAAATAATGAATAGCCTAAATATTTGGATATCAATCAATATTCCAAATAATACACCCGAAGTTGTAAAGACAGCTAAACGCTCTTGGTATCAAACGTTGGCACTTTCGGTATTCTTAACCGGACTCAAAGAACCCCTTGGATCAATGATCAGAGCAATGAGACCTACAGATCTCGCTACTGCAAGAACATATTGTATAAAAGAACAAAATATTCAATATATGAAGAATAAGCGTGAACCAATATTCAAACAAAAATATCCGAAACCCCCTATCCCACAAAGGTTACCAGTTCAACCATATAATTACAATCCATACCGACCCCCAATTCCAATGAAAAATTCATATAATTCACTTCTACAAAGAAACCAATTTTTAACATTCTCCCCAAAACTTGCATATTATAATCACCGACCCTTCATACAACAAAATCAAAATCAAATAAGTCAATACGGTAAATATAGACCTTTACCACCAAACCCTCAAATATAACCAGAACCAATGGATACAACAAGTATCTCTCCACAATTCACCAACCTTCTCAAACTCAAACTCCCAAATACCATTTAAATAATAATGGACCACCACGAGTTCAAATTAAAGAACTATTCAATACTGAACTAGAACCACAGTATGAACGCGACGATGATAAAAACTATCACGAAAACCATCAAGTGGAATACCCACATGAAGAACAATATTCTGAAGATCATTTTGAATCCTATGAACAACAAAAACAGACACCCGATGTAAAATTAGTGACGAGGATTTTCGCCTAGAAGCCTCGGAGCAACATACGGCTATATAAACTTAAATAATCACCAATCAGGTTATCAATTACCCTATATTGAAATAAACCTACACGGTAAACCATACAAATTTTTGATAGACACAGGATCTACAAAATCATTCGTAGAACCCGAGATAATAGATCAATATCAAAGTTATAAAATTCAACCGACTATTGTCACCACCCTATTCAATAAACACACCATTGACAAAGCTATAAAAATGAAAGGTTTAAAAGAAATAAAAAACTCAACATGATATAGAATTTCTTCTATTCAAATTTCATTGTTACTTTCAAGCTATATACATGCTATATTTCTGGTGAAAAAATGTACACCACGAAGTTAGCTGTATGAGTTGAATTATTTCCAATTAGAACAAAAAAGTTGACCAGGGTTACCAATAGAGCATCTTCACACTTAGGTAACTTTTCTATCCGTAACTTTTTTTTTACACCCTCCACGTCCACACACATTTTATTTGTACCCGGTAACTTTTATAATTTTCTACCAACACAAGTAAAACAAAATATTAAAAATTTTCAAGGACTTTTTTGATGTATTTTTTTAGTCTGATTTTGTTTTTGAGCTGAGTGCGCAAAATAAAAATTTTAATTGTGGTGAAAAAGAATTTCTGAAAATAAAAAAATAAAAATAAGTTTTACAATTATAAAGTGCTTATAATTGAATTTAGTTTTATTAAAACTTTAAAATGGAAGATGAAATGGAAAATAATAATAGTGCAAATAATAATAATGGACGAAATAGTGAAGGATGGACGCGGTCACAAACGCTACTATTGATAAGCGAATATGAAAAAAATAAATGTTTATATAATCCTGTGGATGTAAATTTTGTGAATAAAAGTTTCCGAAGTCAAAAATTATCTGAAATGTGTGATAAATTAAAAAGTGTCAAATCGAACATAACCGTCGACAAAATACTAAAAAAACTAAAATCTTTAAAAACACAGTTGTGGAAGGAAAAAAAAAATATATTAAGTTCAAAAAAAAGCGGCGCAGGAGCTGAAAAATTGTATGAACCAAAACTTTGGTGTTATAACGAGTTATCGTTTCTATTATACACTAATGATGCTGAGCCAAGCAAATCTAATGTAGATTTACGTGAGGTAAGTTGAATATGTATTTTCATTCTAATGTTAATATCCAGATTTTGATGTATGCTACAAAACGATTTAGTGATATGGTTTTGTAAAATCATGCGATTTATTCATAAACCTCTAGTATATGGAAAATATTGTAGATGCTAATTAGAGAAAATTAAAAAAGTATTAATTAAAATTATGTTGTGAAAATGCTTACTGTAAAATCAGTTTATCGATGCTATTCAAAACTAACTCCAATATTATTATTAATTCAATTTTATTTACACTTTCAGTTAGGAATAGAAGAAGATAATTTGGATCACAGTGGAACCAGCGCCCAAATCGAAATTAGTGAAACCGACAGTGGAAGCACCTCACAACACAAAGATCGTGGATGCCCGTCACAAACCGTAAGTTTATTTATTAGAATTAGAATTATTTATTTCATTAATATACCTTATTTTATTTTATTATTAATTTCAGAAACGAAAAAATAAATCAAAGCAACTCGAAGCCTGTGGCATGGAGGCCCTGCATTTCATGAAAAAGTTCGTCGAAAACAAACCGGCAAAAGAGCCAGCGGGCAAAGAGGAAGAATTATGCAAATACTTATGCGGCCTTTTGAAACGCATTCAATTAGAAGAAACGTTTGAAGAACTAAGCTTCAAGATAATCACCTTGGTGAACCAAACCATTTTAGAGGAGAAAAAACAGATGAAATCAAGCGCCTCCTATTTCTCCGAAATTTCACATTACCCTTCCCCCATAACTCCTAATTTAAGTTCTACACCTTTTTCCATTCCCAGTCCCATTCATTTTAATTCCCATCCCGAATCGTCCCTTTCGACCTCATCAAGCAAATCAATACATTTGGCAAACCATTCCCCCATAACTTCACCGAACTTAACATCTACAATTCCCAGTCCTATTAATTTTAATTCACATTTCGAATCGTCCATATCTACCTCATCCAGTAATACAACTCCGTCATTACATGTACCTTCACCTGAACCTTATCTATCCAAATCCCATTCGCCATTTTCTACTTTTTCCCGAAATTCATTTAAAAGTACCTCATTTATTCCAGCTGTTCCACATTCCAACCCCATCCCCATTCAACAATCCAATAAACCCATTATTCTGCAAAACATTTTGATAAAAAAATCCAATTCCACAAGAAATGTTTTGGAGAGGGCGATGGACGGTGTTTTCGACATCGACGATAATTATTTATAAATAAATATACATGTACAAATACATAAAACTTGCATTTTATTTTAAAACAAATTCACAATCTCTACAATCTTTGTACAATTTTCTCCTGACTTGAAGTTATCTGATGTACGTACATTTACAATCTAGAAACAATTCAATAAACAAATTTTGGTGTCGTTTACATTTTTATCGCTTATATTTTTAACATTTATATTAAACCTTCATTAATAAAGTAATCGGTTAGTTCTGTTCGAACGTTTTGCCCCGATTTAGATTGCGAACGGTTGTCTAGCGTGGCTTGGTTAGTATTTTGATGTTCTGATGATATGTTAGAAAATTGCGATTGGTTTTCTTCTCGGTACCAAGGGCTTCTCGATATTAAAAAATTATGTAGCACGCAACAACATTGTACAATCTTAGTAACCTTTTCTTGATGCAATTTGATTGGTTTTTGGAACACTTGGAAACGGTTACTTAGAATTCCAAAAGCTCTTTCAATATTCTGGCGAGCCCGGCTTAATCGTCGATTAAATGTTTTTTTAGCTTCGTCGGTTGTTGTGAAGGAATATGGTACCATCATATTTTCCGATAACGGAAAGGCATTATCAGCAATAAACATGTAAGGCAGCATTCTTGAATTTCCGATTAATTGTTTTGATGGTAAAAATTTATCGGGTTGTTGCAGGATATACATCAAATCGGATCGTTGCAAAACGCCAGCATCGCTAATACGACCATTGCACCCAATATCGACGAAAATAAACTTCCCGTAAGCGTCTGCAATGCCAAGCAATACTACGCTGTGAAATCCCTTATAATTATAAAAGAGTGGAGCCTCCTTTTTATTTGGCCGGAAAGCAATATGTTTCCCGTCGAGCGCCCCCAAACAGTGTGGATACTGCCATTTAATACTGAAGTCATCCGCAATTTTAATCCACTCTTCTTTGGTAGTCGGAAACTGAAATTATTATTTATTAGTACATTTTATAGAACTTGTGTTTTAAATATTCACCTTTAGATATTGTGATTTTAGGCGTTTGTATATAGCCTCACACACATCGATAATTGCTGTTGATAGGAACGATTGCGACAATTTGGAATTGTAGTCTAATTCCGTAAAATTTTCTCCAGTAGCCAAAAATCTTAACGTAACTGAAAGTTTTTCCTCTGGATTTATTGCAGCCCTCATACGAGTATCCTGTTTCTCAATATCTGGCCTAATTGCAGACAGAATAAAATTGAAGGATTCTTCGTCCATACGTATAAAATTTTTGAAGTCCTTGGAATCTGGCTTAAGTTCCATCATTAGACTTTGGGTGTTGCCACATCGTTTTCTCGATTTTCTATAGTCTTTAATCCACAATCTTTTATTTTCTTCTTGTTGTGCTTCTTCCTCCTCTATAGCAGCTGATAATAGAAGACAAGCTGCAGCTGTTGAGGCCATAACGACAACTGAAGCTTCGTCATCATCATCACTATCAAGAAATGATGCATTATACGGTAAAGATTCTTTATTTAAATTCATTTTTATTCCCACGAGTAGTGCGATTTGTTTCCACAATGGCGATTAAATTTTTTTTTTTAAATATTTATTAAAGATTAAAAATAACTTTATATTTTAATATAAATTTAATATTAAATTACATTATCACTTTTATATAAATTTTTCCAAAACATTTTGTTTGTTTACTCGTATATATATAAAATTATATAACAATATGTATATAAAGTATTTTATATGTGTACAGCTCAAAAACAAAATTAAACTAAAAAAATACAATAAAATGGCCTTGAGAATATTTCTATTTCATTTTTCTTTGTGTTGGAGTGTTGAAATTTTTTGAAGCTACGAAAATTTTGGTTGAAAAATGAATCAATGAAAAAACCGGTTTTGTAGGTAAAGGGGGTAAAACGAGGTAGTTACCAGATAAAAGTTACCGTAGTGTGAAGATGCACATAAACCAAAACAAAAATTAATTTTAACTAAAAATTTTTTCACGAGAATTGGACCATGTACACACCTTCATGGTCTAATAGGCTTAGAAGTAATGCAATCCCTAAGCAAAACCCTCCGCTTAAGTCAATCAATTCTAAAGACATCTACCGTCACAATTCCCTTAAAATTCAAATTACACTTTATGTCAAAAGTTTACACAATCAATCCACGCAGCAAATTAATTGCACGAATCCCTGTAACTATCTCAAATAGAGAAATATGTCTCAAACCCGTTTTAATAAATGAAAAATTAATCATTCCTGAAGGAATATACACCGCCTAGAAAAATTACGCTATAGTCGAAGTAATTAATTACAGCCCTCAAGTAAAAACTTTCGTAATCGAACATCCTATCGAATGTGAACTATTTAATAAAAATCACTCTGAGATAAACAAACTTGAAGTGTTGGAACCAAATACTTATGGGGACGAAAGAATCGACATAAGGCAGTTAATTCGAACTAGTCATCTCAATAGAGAGGAAAAATTGAACATAGAAGGATTATGTTCTCAGTTCGAAAATATTTTCCAAAAAGAAAACGATCAATTAACATTTACAAACGCTATCAAGCATAATATCGATGTAAATGATGACAAACCTATATTCACAAAGAGTTATAGATACCCCTACGTCCATAAAATGGAAGTAGAAAGGCAAATTAATAAAATGCTCTATCAAGGTATCATACGACCAAGTTTCTTTCCATGGTCCTCTCCAATATGGATTGTGCCCAAGAAACAAGACGCCTCTGGACAAACCAAATGGCGCATGGTTATTGATTATAGGAAGCTAAACGAAAAAACAATATCCGATCCTTACCCTTTACCGAATATAACGGATATTCTAGATAAATTAAGCAAATGTGCCTATTTTACCACTTTGGATCTTGCATCAGGCTTCCATCAAATTGAATTCAGTCCAAAGGATATCCCAAAAACCGCATTTTCTGTAGAATAAGGCCACTACGAATACGTTCGCATGCCATTCGGACTAAAAAACGCACCCAGCACATTCCAACGCGTTATGGACAATGTATATTAGGAGAATTACAGGGCAAGACCTGTCTCTGTTACATGGACGACATCATCATCTTCTCGACATCGCCACAAGAGCATATGGTAAATTTAAAACAAGTATTAAAAAAATTACAACAGTCAAATTTGAAAATCCAACTCGACAAGAGCGAGTTCCTACATAAAGAATTTGCATTTCTTGGTCATCTTGTAACATCACAAGGTGTAAGACCAAATCCCGATAAAATCAGCGCGATAAAGAAATTTCCAATACCTACTACCGAAAAACAAATAAAAAGTTTTTTGGGCTTATTATGATATTATAGGAAATTTATACCTAACTTCGCAAAAATCACGAAGCCTATGACTGAAAGTCTTAGGAAAGATAAATTCATAATTATAAATAAAGAATATACAGAATGTTTCGAACAGTGCAAAACATTGTTGTGTAAACAACCCATTCTTCAATATCCAGACTTTGAAAAGCCCTTCATCTGTGGTTACAGATGCTGGTAATTCACCTATAGGCGCAGTACTCTCACAAGGACAAATTGGTAAAGATCTACCAATATGTTATGCTTCACGCACCCTAAATAAAAGTGAACAAAATTACTCCACTATCGAAAAGGAGTTATTGGCCATTATACGGGCAACGAAATACTTTCGACCCTATCTTTTCAGTCAAAAGTTTACCATCGTAACCGATCACAAGCCATTAATTAACCTGGTTATTTTCACTAAAGGAGCCGAATTCAAAATTAGTCAAATGGCGACTTAGGCTCGAAGAATTCGAATACGACATTGTATATAAAAAAGGTATACAAAACGCTAATGCTGATACATTATCCCGCGTTCAAATCGAACAAAATATAAACAATATCGAACTTAACAAAGTTCAGAAGAAGATACAAGAAGTATGTTATCACTTCCCGAAAACTTAATACCCGCAACGAAGAATGTTTTGGCAGTGTATATCAGAACAGAATTCACAACATCACATTTAGAGGTTACAAAATAAAATGAATTTTTTATTGTTCAAATGTCATTAAATTGTCATCACACTAACAAAATATAATGAATTGTACTACTATCGATCAATGATTTTTCGATCATTTTTATTATTATTTTTTATTGTTAAGTTATACTTTAATTATATTTAATTAGTTACCAATTTGAGTTAGCCCGCTTTTAGGCGATTGAATTTGTACATAACATTTCTTTAAATATTAGCGCTAACAAAATACCGGTGGTATTTTAAACTAGCAAAATGCAGAATAATCTTTTTTTTATTGTTAACTAAATTTAATTACAATCTGGCTTTCAAAATATAAGCAGCTAAAATTAAGAGAAAATTATTGTGATTAAAGAAATAAAAACAAGTTTATAAAGTTTGAATTTGAATAAATAGTTTGATATTTTATTGAAACGGTTACCTTCAAATTAACAAAGGTGGTTGTGAGTATTTGTTTTGGGGATTGAGAAAACAAGCTGCCCCATACAATTAGCAGAGGTATCTCTATTGGAGTCACAGCCAAAATAGCAGCAGCTCAAACAAAGAATAGTATAAATGGTTTTAATCAACAACTAATAATAAACATATTGGAAAAATACCCAGAAATTCTCGAAAAAACCGAGACCCTCTTCAAAAATAAAAAAAGGACAACAATAAATCCACCAAGAGGATGCAAAAGGATTATTTCAGAAATTCAAACGAAACTTCAAAACTTGGTAGGCATAGAACGACGACTATTGTGTATATATACTACTAACGAAGGATTCGAATATGTCTTAGAAGCATTCAGACGTATAATTCAAAGAAAACAACGAAAAACAAACCCTAGAACAAATATCTTTAGATCACTTCAATTCCTAATGGATATTCAAAATGAAGCTGATCCAAATGAAGAAATACATAAACTCATTAACAAAATGATCATAGACGAATCATAGAGAACTATGAGCACATTAAGAAGCAATGTTTCTTCCCTAACATGAAGCAAATAATAAAAGATTACATAAATGCATGCAAAATATAATCGACAACCACCTAGAGTGGAATTTCGAATTTCGGAAACCCCAAAGAAACCCATGGAAATCTTACATTTAAATTTATTCCAAATCCAATCCCATAAATTCTTAACCATCATAGATAAATTTAGCAGATTCGCCGCTACATATCATCTCAAAAATAAACAAAATAAGACTATTGCATAAAATCTAACACATTTCTTTACCCTCCACGGTATCCCAAAGAAAATAATATTTGATAATGAAACATGCTTTGTAATCCAAGTTCTTAAAAATCTCGCAGGGAAAAATAATATTTTGATTCATATCACAACCCCATACAATTCCACAGAAAACTCTTCTGTCGAAAGACGAAGAATTATAGAAAATTAAAAGTACTAGAAGATAAAGGAATAACAGTAGAAACACAGGAAGGTAAAGTACATAAAAATCAAATCAAACGTATTTTACAGGTGCCTAGGAATCCCAGCACAGGAAATCAAGCTAAAATTAATTCAGAACAATAAAGGTGTTATACCAATAAAAAAAGGCAATGCCCGCATAATAAACGGTTATAAAAAATTTATCTATATCATTAATCTCCAATCTTACCAATAATTGTTGGTAAACCAAATTAGTGAACAAGTGCATATTATATCAGAAGAAATTTCAAAAAATAAAGATTATTTAATCCTGCTAAACGATAGAAAAGCAATAACTGACTACAAGAATGAACAGTTACGGAAAACAATTAAAGAATTACTGCCCAAAAGATTTAAAAGAGGATTATCCAAATACAAATGATATCTCAACTCTTACGATATCATTCGCAAAGTACATTCATCTCAACAACAATTCATCAATTCGCAGAATCATACATTAAATGTGTACGTGACAAAATGCAATATTATAATGTTTGTAATGTCAGCATAAAAAGCCCCACTTGCTGCACAACACATTATATATATATTCCCACTCACATTGAATCGGAGAGATTAATATTACATATTTCAACGTAACAACACGTTATTAATTATTCTAAATAAAATATTGTTAAAATTGTGTATTAAAAAATATTAAATAAATAACGATATCTCTCTTGAATAATTTCCAGAGTTAATAAATATTTTATATTAATAAAACCAAGTATTTAACTCGCAGGCTCCGGTCATGTAGTCAAATCACCAAAGACCAATATACCACCTTTTTCGGAGAATATAGGGATTCATTTATTGTTAACTTCATTGAGCAAGATACAAAAATTCCGGTACCTAAAAGGATGCTACATGGTGAAGCTGCCATTTTGTTAAGGCAAATAATTGTCACAGAAGGCAATTATATAGCTGTATTGAATAAATTGAAAGAAAAGTATGATCGTAAAATACTATTTCATTCATACACACTTTTGTTGAACAGACATCTATTTCAACGGCGAATTCCCACAAAATAAAGAATACGAGGTAATTCGTAATCTTCAGGCTTTAGGTAAAGGCGCCGAAACCTGTTAGACTGTATAGAAATTCATCATAATTTTTTCTAATTATTTTCTGCCAAATGCAACAAATTTCGGAAAAAAATTAAGAGACAACGGTAACTTAACATAAACCATCAAATACCACAGAACCAATGACTTCTAATTATTTTTCGCAAAGCATTGAAATGCACTCTATAGACTTACCTTAGTATTCCTGTCTGCTCTAGATCGCGATAGTAATTATTCCAATTCACTTAAATTGTTGTCAAGATCCAGAACATTCAACAAAAAAATTCCACACAAAACATTAGTTAGATAGCTTGTTAGAGTCTTGTTCTGGATAAACTCTCCAATTAGAACGTGCATCGCAGATGTCAATCAAGACGCGTTTGCAGCCGTGATCTACCTAAGAATATAAATATCAGCAAGAGAAGTAATAGTGGCTCCTATTAAGCAGGTCAGTCATCGTCGGCACTAGAGCACTTTTTTGGGCAATAGAACGGCTGAAAGGTAATTCGGCCGATTGTGCCTCCAAGGGCTTATTTCCTGATGAGTTACAAGAACGTCTGTTACAATAAAGGGCCTGGCTGGCTCCAATAATTGGCTGAATTCTGGCCTCAACAACAAATTACTTATGGATCGATCGAAGAAGCCAACAATAAGTTATTCATCGCAGTAATTCATCAGTTATTCACTTCTCCTTGGTTCGATGTACTAACATCGAAATATTCATCCATCACAAAATTGTTATGAACTTTAGCCTATATATTACGATTCATAATCCACGGCTATAAAGAAAACGAGAATCAAAGCGATTTTTCTAACGAAAGAAGAATTGTTCTATGCAATGTAAAAATTGTGTCAAGAAGATCAACAGAAAATCTATACAGACGAGATAATAATGCAAATTAAAACAAAAGTTCCCTAAGCAAAACAAGCAAGCTCAAACCTATGAGACTTTTTCTAGATGAATTTTGCCTCATTTGCGTTGGTGGGCGTCGAGGAAATTCCGAAGGGTTATTTTCAACAAAGCATCCAATAATTTGTCATTCGAAGTCGCACCTCACCAAATGGATATTGCAAATATTCGATATTTTAGACATTACCAAAATGCGATTTTGAATTCCAAGTGGTCGAAATACAGTTCGGCAAATCATATGCAAATGCGATATCTGTGGAAGGTTAAAGCACATGTTATCAACCAATTAATGGATAACCTGCCAAGCGTTTCGAAAACAATCGCCCTTTCTTAAAGGTAGGGGTTGACGGGGTTGACTAAGCAGATCCGATGCTAATACATACGCGAAGCATATATATGTTTGTTTATTTGCTTAAACACCAAGGCCATTCGGTTGGAGTTGGCTGGAAATCTGGCCAGCGAGGCCTTCTTGGGGGCACTAGAAAGATTGCTAGATGTGGTGTTTGTCAAGAGATAGAGAGTGATAACGATAGTAATTTTATCGGCGCCAACAATCAATTAATGCAAACCTTTATTAAATTAATTACAGATTCCCAAATGATTTCTGATTTTTCATCCAGTTACTACATATCATGGCATTTCAACCCAACCACTGTAAAATTTTACTATACTTACCTTTGGGAGAAATGGGTACCTTATTAGCAGAAATCTACAGCCCACAGAATTCCCGACCAATAAGTGCATTACACGCCAAAGACATCGATGTTTTAACCTCATCTCATTACTTTATCGGTCATCCAGCGATCAAAATACCCGAAATCAAAATCAATCATCTAAAACCTTCATTCCTAACGTGGAATGTTGAATATCTTGCTTCTATACAATCTAAAGCCAAATGGAGAAATTCTCAAAAACCAAAGTCGATGACATGGCTGTCAAGAAAGAAAAAAATTACCCATTAATAGGTAACCGCTTAAAAAAAGAACAAAACTATATCCTGGGCCCGATGGCATTACTAGAGCTTTTACCCTGATTACCAAATCCGGAGAGATGAAACGGCCTGCAAGTAGGCTAGTTATACTGCCAATTTTACGGCAAGCGTTCAATCCGTCAATATAAAAGAAAAGGAATAGGGCCGAATGTCGAAAGGCCGAATGTCGAAAAGTCGAACGCCGAAAGGCCGAATGTCGAAAGGCCGAATGTCGAGAGGCCGAAAGAGTCGAAAGGCCGAATATCGAAAAACCGAACATTGAAAAGCCGAATTTTGAAAGACCGAATATGTCGAAAGGCCGAATAGGTTGAAAGGCCGAACGTTGCCGAACGTCGAAAGGTCGTTTGTGTTGAAATTGATTTTAATTTTTCATCTTTTTATCAATGAAAAATTTCAAAATTTATATTTTCATGAAAAGCAAAATTTATATTTTTATCAAAATTTTTGTATAAAAATGTTTAATAGTAAATCGCCTTAAATATTAATATCAGTCATATAATTAAAAATTAATTAATTATAATAAAAAAAGAAAAAAAGTTTTAAATATTGATTTCAATTAAAAAGTTAATGAAAATTCGGCCTTTCGACCCAATCGGCCTTTCCACACGTTCGGTTATTCGACCCATTCGGCCTTTCGACATTCGGCCTTTCGACCCCGGCCTTCATCACCCTATATAATGTATAATTTTTTATTTTAATTTTTCATTATTCATTCCGTGTTATAATTTCGAGAAAGAAGCATACATTAGACCGAAGTACATATTGTATTTATAATTACATATTTTAAATCAATAAATTATAAATAATTTATAAAACTCATAATATTTATAGAATTTGTAAAGTGACTACAGAATAAAATTTATAAAATGGAAACATTTTATAAAATAAATTCTATTAATTTTGTAAGTTTTTTTTGTTTTGTTTTAAGTCTGTAACTTCTAGTGTACAAACTAAAATTCAATTTACTTTACAAATTCCCTGATTCTTTAAATTCTAAACACTCCATATTGTAAATTAAACCAAATTAAACCAATAAATTAAACTGCAATAACAAGCAAATTTTCTTTATTTAAAATACTGGTAGCCTTTATACTTGTTTTCACTAAAATAGTTTCTCGATTTCTGGCATCTATTCGTCTAGAGACAAAATAATAAAAATAAAATTACTAACTAAATACCAAAAGATGGCAGCAAAAATTGCCATAATTTTATTAACTTCAAATATTCTTTGAATTCTACAAATTTTATAAATTCTACAAATTCTTTAATTTTTTTTCGATAAGAAAACTTCGATTTCTGCCCCTGTAACAATTAAATAAGTTTTATAATTTTAGAATATAAGCAATTGGTATGCGCCATTACTTAATAATGCTTTATATATCGAAAAGCTTCCCTCCACCTTCACAAATATTAAGACCCATGAAATAAATATTCATTAACTTTTCAACGTTGAAATTATATTTTTCGGAATTTACGGAATTCGTGTGGATATTTGACCTAAAAAACATCGATTTAGGACAAAATATGCAAAAATATGAATTTACATAAAATTCGGGCTAGGAGAAATACGGAAAAAGTGCTACAGTTTACTATAAACAGTGAGCGAGAGAGAAAAAATATTATTGATGAAGAGAAAACAGAGGGTTATTCGATCAATTAAAGGTATTTCGTATACGGCCAATGTACTATACCCATAACCTCTCTATTTTCAGTTTTGATTATATTGACCACCTGAATTTTTAGGCGTCCAAATTCTTTAAGGTCTAAGTTATTCCGAATAAAAATTCGATTTAAAAACAGAATTTTGAGTCAAAAATATCAAATTTTGTATTAAAGTTTACCGTAAAATTTAAATGCCAAAATTCTACGCAATAAAATTGAAATTAACTTAAATAGTTTCTTTAAGCTTTACAATGTTTGGTGACTAATTAAGTGGTATGAGGGGTTTATAATATTTTAATTCACATGAAACTCAAAACATACAAAAACTTTAATTTAAACCAGTACAATTAATGATTAGAAACCTTTGAATTTCAAAGTTATGTCATCACGGCTTAAGTAACTAAATCGTAAATTACAATTTGACTTTTTTTACAAATTCCGAATTTTTTCAATATCATTTTAAGAATCCTCCCTCTCCCTCTCTCACTTTCTCTCTCTTCTCTCTCTCTCTCTCTCTCTCTCTCTCTCTCTCTATATATATATATATATATATATAATATATATATATATATATATATATATATATATATATATATATATATATATATATATATATATATATATATATATATATATATATATATATATATATATATATATATATATATATATATATATATATATATATATATATATATATATATATATATATATATATATATATATATATATATATATATTTATATGAAATATACATACATATATATAATATTTTGTAAATATATAAATATATATATACGTATATATATATATATATATATATATATATATATATATATATATATATATATATATATATATGTAGGAAAAGTTTTGATTCACCAAGAAAAATAAAGCACAAATCGAATAAACCAAACTTGAAAATCACTGTTTTATTGCTCGAACGGTATGCAATTCTGTTTGCAACAACATCGTACTCGTATAACTGCAAAACACTTCTTTTAGCTTTCGAACTGCCTCCTCTTCCACCTCTTTAATTTTGAACTTCACGTTTTTTCTCAATAGGTCGGATAATGGTCTTGCGATCAGTGCGTAACCCTCCACGAATCTGCGAAAATATCCCGTTAAACCCAAGAAACTTTGTAATTTTTTAGGAGTATCTGGCACTGGGAACTTCTCGATGGCCTTCAGTTTCACCCTCCCAGGCCTAGCGCACTCCTCTTCAATATCATAGCCAAGGTATTCGATACGAGTTCTTAGAAACTGACATTTCCAATTCATCTGTAAACCATTTCGAGCTGCGACCTTCGAGAACTTTCGTCAATCGTTCCAATCCGTCTCCAACATTTTCCACAGGTACAATTAAGTCATCCATGTATATACAAACGATTTTCGCCATACATAGTTCTTGGAAAATGGTGTTTATGAAGCGTTGGAATACTGCTGGTGAATTACACAAGCCGAATGGGACTTTCATAAATTCGTAATGGCCGAACGGCGTCACAAAAGCCGTATATTTTATCGATTCCTCAGATATTGGTACGTGGAAAAATCCATTACGTAGATCTAACGTCGTGAAATATTTCGCACCTCGTAGTTGGTCAATTTGGTCGTCAATGAGCGGGAGTGGGTACCTATCCCTAAGCACTACCTTGTTTAATTTCCGAAAGTCGACACAAAGTCTTTTCGAACCATCTATTTTGTTCGATAGCACAATAGGACTTGCAAAATTTGACGCGCTCGGATGAATAATTCCCTCATTTATCCATTCATCTATTTGCTGTCGGACAATGGTGGATTTTACCGGCGATAACCTTCTCGGCCTTTGACAAATTGGTCTGTCATCACTGAGCACTATGGTCATCTTTATATTGCTCGCTGATTCTGATTTTTGCGGTGAATAACTAACTACCAGCTTCTTGATCTCCTCTCCGGAATCCATCTACGCATAATAATAGCATCAGGCATGAGGATCGTGACCGTTTGGTTGATTAACTCCTTCCCAAAGAGTATCTGTACGGGAAGCAGTCCTTCATCTACAACGTGAAAAACAGTGTTATAATAGTCTCCATCTATATTCACGTTTGCCTGGAATCTTCCTTTAGTCATCAACCCGTTCGAACCAACTCCATTAAATACGGTAACCTGATTTTCAAAATGTTCTACTTCTAATTCTTTAAATTTCAACTCAGATATTAGATTCAGATCACTTCCACTGTCTACCATGGCCACCCAACTTTTACCATTAATTGTAAACTCCTTCAAATCGTTGCAAAAACGAGATATTTTATTTTGAACTGCGGCGACATCTTTGCTCTTCTTTTGTGGACATGATGGCGAAATGTGTCCGAATTCTCCGAAATTATAACACTTTCTTCCTTTTCCCTTATTCGTGCAGCTACTTGCGGTGTGTCCACTATCTTCACATTCGTAACATACGGTGAACTTCGACCTTCGATTATTTCTACTACCAGATTGAGAATTATCAGCTGGTTTTAAACAGGGATTGGACATTGGAGTGGATTTTTGGCCTACTCTTGTATAAATCCTTTCATAGTCATTAAGCTTCAACTTAAATTCTTCCATACTTGAAGCACCATATAGAATTTGTTTGTTAACTTGTTGATCCTGTATCCCATCAATGCAATACTGAAAGATTGCAGAATCTTCAACGTTGCCCAATACTGACAGCTCACGCAACTCAAATAAATACCGATTAAAGGATTCTTATGGCATCTTTTTTCGCTCTGCCATTTTCCGATGAACGGTGGTGCTGTTGAACTTCTTCGAGAACTCCTTGGTTAAAAACGGTTTCAGTTTATCCCACGTGTTCAACTCTTTTGTTGTTCTTAATGCCAGCTTAGCTGTTCCCGCCAACAACCGTTTCCCGTAAACGACACATGGATCGATTAAATAATTATCGTCCCCGCTAAATATGTTAATCGATTCTTTTACATCATTGAATGTATATCTCGGAGACGAAATTGCATGCACGTCGGACTCGTTTGCCGTTCCTACTAAAGTTATATTACGCGCCGTTAGCAACTCGTTTTCTTTCTTCAGCAAGGCTTTCTCTTGATCCTTCAATGCAATTTCCCGTTTACGCAGCGTATCTTCATTGTGGTGAATTCTGATCAGAAAATGTCATTTCATCGATTCTTTGTTTAAATTTATCGAACATTCTTTGGTAAAAATCTTCATTAGCAACTGATTCTCTGGTGGCATTACCATTTTTCGATTCTTTTCCCCATTTTATTAATTATGAGTTACACCCGATGGAACACGTATTTGGAAAAATGGTCAACACAATATTAACTGCAAAATTGTTTACCAAACCACGTTGTAATTTTAGAACTAAAACCCGTTCTATCTACGGTATTATCCAAATAATTAACGAACGTCAACTTATAATTTTATTTTCTCTTCGATTCTTTACGTATAAATGCGCAAATCGCGTTACATCATTTTCTCACTAATACCGGATTTTCTATTTTCACTATCTTGTCCTTGTGTTCATTTTCACAATACACTATTCACTGTACCAAAACTTCTACAGTTTTTCTTTTGTGTGAGTTATACTGCTGAAAGTTGCGGCTCTCGTTCGAAACCTTATACTCGTAACACACATACACACAGCTTAACAATTTTGGTTCGCGTTCTTTAAACCAAAATTATTTATAATACGTCGACTCACCGAACGGAAAACTGCACTTTCCTGTTTGTACACCGTATTTGTGCACCGAAAATATTGATGCGTATCTTAATCAATATGATCCCGGTTGAGCCCCCATGTAGGAAAAGTTTTGATTCACCAAGAAAAATAAAACACAAATCGAATAAACTAAACTTGAATATCATTGTTTTATTTCTCGAAAAAAATAAAAATATAATTAACACACAAAATGTTTTTGACTCGTCTTCTCGAGATATGTTATCAGTCTGCCCATACCACTGTACATTTTTTGTACAGGTAATTATAAACCATATTTTTTACAACTACATTTGCATCTTCTGTGTATCAATAGGGTGACACACAAATCATTCTACATATATATATACAGTGAGTCACAGTGAAAATAGTCCACTCATTTTGTTGGGGAAATAATTAAAATTCAGTCAAAATTTCAAATTCAACAAAAACGAAAAAATAAGCATTTTATTTCAAATTCAATCGGGAATGATAGAAACATCAGTTATAGCAATATAAATATAATATAGTAAAAAAAAATTAAAAAATCTAAAATAATATTGGAATTCATATCACAGTGAAAATCGTCCAGTGGACCATTACGATTCAAATTTTAATATAAAATCCAATTTCAATTACAATTTTATTATAAAATTAATGTTTTGTAGCAAGCCCCTTATTTTTCCTAACAGCTGCCAATCTCCTAGGCATTGATCTTACTAGATTTTCCGTATAATTTACCGAAATTTTCGCCCATTCTTGTTGTAGTGCGATTTTAAGCGACTCCTTGTCTGTAATTGTATATTTTCGTATATTCACTTCCAATATGTGCCATAAATTCTCTATGACATTTAAGTTGGGTGATTGTAAAGGAGTTTTTATAACGTTTGGGCAGTTTCTTTGTAGCCATTCTCATACTATTATAGCAGTGTGTTTTGGGTCATTGTCCTGGTAAAAATTATAATTGTTCGATATTCCTAGTTTGACAGCACTTTGTTTCAAATTATTTTTTAAAATATTTAAATACATCATTTTATCCATATTCCCTTCTATAAAATGCAAATTCCCCACACCAGCAGCTGACATACACCCCCATACCATTACACTGCCACCGCCAAATTTGACTGTCCCGCGCATATTTTTTTCTTTGAGCTCTTGATTAGCTGTTCTCCACACGTTTACACGCCCATCACTTCCATAAATATTATATTTACGTTCATCACTGAAAATCACGGTTTTCCAGAATTCAAAATCCTTATCCTGGTACTCTTTGACAAATTTATTTTTTATAGCTACATTTTTCTTCGAAACAAATGGCTTCTTACGAGCAATTCTACCATGTAAACCGTGCTTCCTCAATATTCTACGTATAGTTTCAGTATTTGCTGTTTTTCCTAAATATTTCTCTGCTTCAACTGCAAGTTTTGGAGCACTCATCATAGGATTTATTTTGATTTTTCTTACCAACCAGCGTTCATCGGCATCGTTGTATATTTTTTTTGATGATTTCTTTTTTTTATTTTCGGTTCTACCATTTTTTTTGTAACGGTTTATAATTCCTTGAATTGATGTTCGTGGTTTACAAATTATTTTTGCAATTTCGTATTGACTTTTCCCGTTTTTATAATGATTTATAACAATTTTTCGCAAATCTACGCATGATTGCTTTGTGGGAGCCATTTGGTTCAAAAGTGAACTATTCACGACTAACTTTTGAAATAGAATGATCGAGAAATTGAAATTTGTCAAATAAAAAATAAATGTCGGTTGTAGTCGGATGGTTTCGTTAAGAATATATAACAAAATAACAAATGGACGATTTTGACTGTGATGTAGTTTAACACATATTTACGCAACGAAGCAAATTTAAGTAAATATATGTGTTACTTCTCAAGTTTGCGTAAATAAAGTAATAGTATACATGTATATGAAAGTAAAAATTGACCTAATTATGTAGTATACTGTATTATTTAGACAATGTAACAAAATGAATTTTTTGGAGTGGACTATTTTCAATGTGACTCACTGTATATATATATATATATATATATATATATATATATATATATATATATATATATATATATAATATATATTTATATATATATATATATATATATATACATATATATATATATATATATATATATATATATATATATATATATACATATATATATATATATTTATATATATATATATATATACAATATATATATATATATATATAATATATATATATATATATATATATATATATATATATATATATATATATATCCAAACTCAAAGTTATTAAGAAAATTTAAGATGTTAACCACCATTTTTATGTAAGCAGTCAAGTTTTGCCTAATTTACTAATGCAGAAATATAGTACAGAGAACAACTAATATTATCCTGAAACATAATAAAAAAAAATCAAAATAAAAATAAATATTTTCCATTTGAAGAACCAAAATCTCCTTTTTCTCTATTTCCAAAAAAAATTAACGAAGTGGAAACTGTTTATAACCAAAAAAAAAAAATATCTTTTTTATTTTTGGAAAATGTAAGTTTGCCATTAAATTTTCCTTTTTGAAAATTTATCCTTTTTCTCAATTTACTTAAAATATTTCCTTAAACTGCTAAACATGCCTCCTTTCGTCCTTTTACTAAATTAATATTTGCTATCTTCCCCAAAAAAAAAACTGGTTTTGTTTATTTATTAAATTATTTATGACCCTTTCATTTCGATATACTATACATAAAACTAAAAGTAGTGGAAAAATGATAAATGTTTAAACAAATTTTCCTGATTTTCTGTTCTTTTTGTGTAATTAAGGAAATTTATTGTTATTCGCAGCTTTTATCTGTTAATTGAACAAAATGGTATAAAAACTATTTGTATATGTGTCTATATGTTTGCAGTTTTAATATTTAATTGAAAAAAATTTGCAAGTTCCGTCATGCTGCGTTCCAAATAAAATATTCGACGAAACGTAAATTACTGGATTTGACACATCATATAAGTTTATATACCGGTAGTTCTTAATTTATGTGCCGCGGAACCTCTGCTGATAAAGTGACTTACTTTCTGCCCTTTTGTGGATCCATAATAAGGCAAAGTGTAAAAAAACACTGAATTATGAAATGTGATAAATTTTGGTAAATGAGTTGTAAATAAATAATATTGGACCCCTAACTTTTTTGTTTTTTTTTCGCCCATGTGTAATTATTAAATCAACATTCAAGCCATTTTTAATTTTTTTTTTTTTTTTGTTTATAAATCTTGATAAAGAAAACTCATTTAAAAACTTTTTTTTTTTTCGTCGAATATAATCCACCCATTTTCCTACATACGTAATGCCATTTTTCCTAAACAAAAAATCTGGCACCATCATTGTTTGTATGGTTTGGTCATATGTTTAAGTGCTATGTATAGGCATATTATTAATACACACATAGAATATATAATGTGTGTATGTGTGTGTGTGTGTAACGATAAAATAATAATAAGACGATGGAAAACAATCATAAATTAATCCCCCTTTACTCATTTGTTTTTTTTTGTTTGGTAATTTTCATTATATACATATAATACAATTCCAAATTCTCATTCATTTTCCTCTGTTTGTTATACAGAACCAAATGTCCTCCTCTCCATTTTTACATTATCAAGACACATTAAATCTTAATTTAATTCGAAAACAGAAGTTTTCGGTATTTAAAAAAAAAATTTTGTTGTGTTCAGTTTCGACACATCTAAGAAGCCAGAATGGATATGAAAATGATGTGTGGTATTGTAGGTTGGTCTGAATATTTTAGTCAATTGTTGAGTAATAAATGTATAAAGTATTATTTTGTATGTTGAGAAAACCAAACTAGATTCACGGTCGAATTTATTAATCTCGTGTTAACTTGGTAGCGGCGACGGTTGGTTGGTCGATACCATGCAAATTCAATAATATGTAATGATCGTTATTACGGAAATTTATCGCACACGGAATTTGTTTTGTTTTCCCCATAACCATAAGAATACCTAATAACCTTATTACTGAACAAAAGACAGAAAAACCTTTTTAATATTAATATTCCCTTAGAAATAACAAATTATTTCAAATATTATCTTAGTAGATTTTGGTATAATTAATTTTTACTTTTAAAAGAGTTATTCCGCGTGCGATATATTTCTCTGTGCGTATAAAAATAATTGCAGTAGTAGAAAAGTATTGTATCAACTCGCTTGTAATGATTATTACTCATTCGGATAATTACGAATTTTCGAATATTTTTATTTCGGATTTTAACTAGATCATAAGAAAATGTTGCGAGAATCATCAAAATTCTAATTTTTACAACGCCGAAAATGGTCGGAATTTACATATTTTTTTAAAATATTCCATAAATCATCTCATTCCATAGGTACCTGAAATTAAACACTGATTTTGATAAATAGTTTTTAAAGACAACTGATAAATAATAAACTAAACCAAGATGGCCGCTTAATACTTGCCCAATACGGCTTTGGAAAATCGAACCTCAGAGTTAGTCATTTCCAGTTTTTTAAAAATTCGCTTTACGTGGAACGTGAAGATATAAGCTTAGCACCTATAAAAAGGGTGTTTCATAGCTCGAGGCGAAAAATAAAAAGAGTAGCTTGGTCAATTTCATGAACAAGTCCACTTTACCCATACTCCCGGAAATTGTCTATTACTTACATATAAATTGCATTTGAAAATCTTGTGAATGCCTCTTGTTC